>CM061348.1:8800571-13990571 GCA_030867105.1 Liasis olivaceus | reverse complement strand
GATCAAAGCCCCCCTTCCTTTTATTGTATTGTTATAAATCATGATACTTTGTATTATTTCAATGCAAATGTCAATGCAATAATATTTATATAATATGATTATAAATCATGAACATTCTATTATTTAGAAAGCTTAAAGTATTGAAAATAAGAAGAAAAAGTAAAAAGTCTGTCAATATTAATAGCATTTTAGACTGCCAGTATTACAAGCATAACATTATTTAACTTTTCATCCAAAATTGAGAATAACATAAAGAAGGACTTCTGCATTTCATATCAAAGTAATAATTATATGACAATAGTTTTGATCTGAAATTAATGACTTAATATTAAGATCTCCACTATATTGTTACTTAATGTACATACTTACATATATTAATAAAAGCAAATAAAAGAAACAAATTTAACAAGTTAAAATACCTGAAAAATGGGGGGGGGGGGGAGAGAGAAAAGAGTAATAATAATAATTTAAAAAAAATGGATTTCTGACTCCCCCCTTTTTGTACATTTGCTCATTTGTGATATTTGTAAACATTCAGGCCCCCTTAAAAGCCAGACTGTCAGTGGTTATATTTACCATGTTGCATGATGTGATGTATGTATGGAAAACATTCTTGCTTAAATTTGGTTTTGCATACATCAGTCATAAGGTCACACCTACCGTCTTGATGTTTTTTTTAATCCCTTCCCCCCAGAAACCCCTTTATTACTGAGAATTAGAATTGAAGTTTCTGACTCATCTATACACATCTGATTCTGCCTCTCCTATTGCAATTTTTCTAATTCTTTTTTAAAAAATAGCATATGTCAGAGGTTCTGGAGCCCAATTAAAAAGAAACGAAGGAGGAAAAAACATGCTTGCTATGTCCTGTGACATAAATTCAACTAAGGAGAGAAGACGCACAGGATGACACATGATTCTGGATTAGAATAAAATATGCTGATCACAGGATAAAACTTGGGTAGCTCAATATGAGTCAAGAAACCTCCAGGAAATCATATCAAACGCTTTCTTAGCATTTAAAGAAATTGTAGATGCTGGCTTCTGTTTATTTCAAGTTAAAGCAATTGCATCAGTTAAGAATCTTAAATTATCAAAGTTTTGAAGGCCCCAAATGAATGCAACCTGGATGCACTATTGTTGAAAGAACAAAATTAAGGGTAATTGCCAAGGCTGCTGTTTAAATGCAACCTGGATGCACTATTGTTGAAAGAACAAAATTAAGGCTAAGGGCCAAGGCTGCTGTTTAAATTTTAATATCTGTGTTAGTCGAGAAAATAGGTCTATAATAGGTATGTGCAAAATGTTCCAGCTCCAGAATATTCCAGGGAACTCTGGATTGATCCATTATATTTCCAGATCATGCCAGTCCATCCAACCTGGGGGTAGTTGGAGAAGGAGAAAAAATCCCAGTATGCTTATAAGACCATGTGCTTCCAAAAACATAGCCCACCACCTATCAACAAGAATTCTTCTGTTATGTTCTGGAGATGGTCTGGCTCTGAAATGGCCCATCATCCAAAAGAAGAATGGAGTGTTCCTGAGTTCTCAAAGACATATTTTTGCAGAAATTGAGTGTTTTGCATATATCTAGTCTAGTCATATTTAGTCTCTCTGAAACTGGGGGTAGGAGTTTATTTCAAAAGTCTTCATCTTATATCTTCAATAAAAAAGGAGAAAAAAGTCTCGATATGCTTATACGACCATGTACTTTCAAAAAATCTCTCTCCACCAGAATGTCAGTCCTTCAAGGTAGGACAAGACATTCCTACCAGACAAGAAGCACACCCATGAGTATTAACTCTATCTTTATTGTAAGGTTACATGAACAGAGTCTTGCAAGTCTGAAAGTACATCTCTCCCCCCATTCTCGCCTTTACAGTCCAAGAAACTAGGGAGGGTCCCTTCTGAGATGTTTGCCATGCCCACATTCCTGCTGTGGGCTCAGCTGCCTCTTATCTGACCATTGTCTAGTCTGCAGCTCTTCCTGCTGTCTTCCAAGGTCATTCCCGCATATCCCACATATTAGTCTACTCTAAGCAATCGTCCTAAAAGGGACTGCTCCAGATCCCTCTCCATGATCAGGTTAATGGGGTGGGGTCCCTGAGGTGCACCTCCTTGATTGCTCCCCCACATTATTGAACTACAAAGTAAGGATAGCCCCCCCCCCCCCCATTTTCTTTTTCTTAAAACAGTAAAAACTAGATTATTCCATTGTGCTGTTGGGATAGATAGTATAGGCACCTGGTGTGATGGAATGGAATTATGGAGGCCAGACTCAGGGAGGAAAACATGTTCTTTCATCTCCTGAGGAGCGGGGGAGAGATAAGAGGATGAGGCTGGCACCTCCCTGAGGAACTCACTATCTTGTGACTGGTGTTACTTGGGACCTGGGTTTCAGTCTGGGAAGATTCTGGCTGGAGGTTGTAGCTAATAAACATTGGTGGACTGAATTTACATGGTCTCCTGGAGTTCCTTGGGCTAGGCCTGACATCAATCTTCCCAGACTCTTACTATCTTCCAGACGAAGGAGTTTACATCATGGCAACAGATCCCCAGGGAGCTAATTTGACACTACAGTTATTGGCAGCAGCCCTACTACAGCATCAGCAGCACGTGGATGCACAGATTAATAATTTGCAAGCAGCTATGGGACAACTAATACAGCAACTCAGACCAGTAGCCCAGCCGCCACCTCCCCCGCCACCGGTATTACTACGTTCGCCTGGTAGCATGCCGGAGAAGTACGGAGGTGAGGTGGAACAGATGAACGAACATGTTTTCCTCCCTGAGTCTGGCCTCCATAATTCCATTCCATCACACCTGGGATGCCTTTATAACTTCTATTATACTTGATTTTATTTTTATTATTTTGTAAACTGCCTTGAGTCATGAGAAGTTAAGGTGATATAGAAATATGGTAATAAAGAAACAAAAGTCCAGATTAGCCTTCCCCATGTTATAAATATAATTGTCATTTCAATTTCTTGAAAAGTAAGAGGAACGAAGTGCAGTTCGTAATCTGGTTCTGCAGTCATTGTGGTAGCATCATATATAATTAAAAAAAAAACAATCTACCTCATCTGTTGATGACAAATTTTGACTCTCATTGGAATACTTTTTGTACAATGATTAAAAGACCTAGAATAAGTAGGGATCACAAGAATTATGTAATTGAACTGGTTTATGTCTAAAAGCCAATCACTTAATTGCATAATTCTCTGCTTCACCAGTGTTGTTCCCTTGTGCAATGTAAGAAAAAAAAATCCATTTCATAAGCATAAAGCTTATTGAGTTCATATCCAGCAGACACCCGAAATCTATATCTTACATAGGAGATGGAGGGGAAGGAAAAAGAGTTAAGAGTTCTTTGACTTTCTCCCCTGGGGATTTAAATTTAAGCAATTGTTGCATTAATGAATGAATGAAAAGTAGACGGTTGCTGGCTGGGGAATTCTGGGGATTGAAGTCCACTCATCTTAAAGTTGCCAAGGTTGAGAAACACTGCCATAAACTAACAGAGTTGGGGCCAACCATATGTCAGACGGGGGCGGGGGGGGGGAGCAATCAACCCAGAAGTTATGGCTTCAAGGACTTGAATCCTATTAAGACACGTGGGAGGGGTAGAAATAATTTTAGAGGCAATTATAAGAATCATATATAATATTATGCTCTCAGATAAATCTGTATGCAGTGTTTTATACTAAAGTAGTGATCGTCCCTGTTAATGTGAAACAATTTCTACCATCTCCTTTTCCATCTGCTTCAGTGAAGGTACATCCAGAACCTTTTGAAATATGTATTTAGCATATTTTTTTAAATTTAATATCTTTATTTTTCTAAGAAAACCACCTTTAATCTTAAAAAAAGGGAAACTGAAGAAAAAATTAAAAGGACAACCTAAAAATACAAACTACGAAGGAAAAGAAAAAAATCTACTGTAACTTATATTTTATACTTCTCAATAGTCATTGGTTTATCAAGGAATTCACTACTATAAATTGAACAATGCAAGATATTATTGTAAGATATCACAGTAACACATATTGCTGCATCCTTGGACCGGTGGAAAATATTGCCTTTTCCAAAACAGAAATATGTATTTAGCATATTATTCAACAGAACTATGAATCTGTTAGGACCGTGCTCTGAACTCACCCAAGATCTATATCACGTCCTTTCACTTTGAATGTCAGGAAATCAGATAGCAAGAAATAATCTACATAAAAACAGCTACAGGGTATGGAAGAAATGAAAGTCAGGAGGAATTAACAGAGTGCCATAAGTTCACTCAGTTAAATTTATGCATAAAACGTTGCACATATTATGGATCTCAGAGTGTCCTTTGGGTGGGGGATGTGATGATCTAGAATGGAGACCAAGAGTTGAGTCAGATCCCCTGCAACTATTGTATAATCTGTTGATCACCAACAACAATTACTGTATTTTAGATAATCTTTGATAGGATCATATAAATTCAGTAGCACTTAGTAAGTGTTCTCCAAATCTCACAATAAATATTAAAAAGTCATCTGGCTAGCTTATCGTTCAATATATTCTGCAAATCTGAATAATAACAACAACAAGAACAACAAAGCAGTCAACTTCAGTATGTTCTTTACACACAGTTTCTATTTTTTAACTGCCACGGTGTTCAACTCTTCTTTTCTGAAAGAAGACAACCTAAAACTCCAAAAGAATTTGCCGTTTCTTTCCTCCTCTTTGGGGGGAAAAAAAACCCCCAAACTTCCCAGAGTTTGATTTCTCCTCCTGGATTGCTTAATTCCTGTCCACCCTCCCCCCCCCCAATTTCCCAATTTCCTAATCCTTTCCCAACTCTTGTATATTGTACTAAGATTCCAGATCTCTTTTCCAGTAACTGGAGCCAGATCCCATCACTTACTGTATGAAGTTAGGAATTTTTGGCTCCAGCTGGCATCCTTCTGTCCCTACGGATAATCATTCTGTTTTCCTGCCCATCTACTTGGCATGGGAGACAGACTTCTGGAGCAACTCACAGCCTGGGGTTTCCCTGCCGATAACTCATACCTCACCATGAACTCACGTACCTTTCTGCTGTTACCTACTCCGGATCCTGTTTGAACATTCAGAAATGCTTCACAAGGGCCTTTCCAGATTTTTCAGATTTTATGGCAAGAAAAGTGTGCATGATTCATCTATGACATAGATTGGCTTTCTCGTGTTTCTTTACAGGTTATGATTACAGTTTTATAATCCCCGAGGCAGCTGTATTTACTAGCTGAGGGATGCGGTTACGCAAAGGTTTTAGGGGCCTCGTTGGATTTTGCCAATTATGGGTAGGGTAAGAATGAATGTGCAGATCTTAAAGAATGCTTTGGATATGAATCATGCCATTTGAATGAACGGGTTGGAGGATAGTGGGAAATCCTCAGTATCAGAAATGAATTAGTTAGCTGTGTTCCTTCAAACAAATTTATCTGGCTTCTGTATCTCCTGGTTGAATTGATTTTTTAAAAAATGGTCACATTTTCACTTGGAGGGACATTTTGTATGGATTTATGATTACACTGATCTCTTGTTTCATGGGAAGCTGCAGGTTGTGGGTCAAAAAAGTCAAGATGGTGGACACAACACATGATTGAAGCCCCACCCTTTTAAATATGTGTCATGACCCATATTTAAATAAGTGGGAAGGCTTTGATCACAGAGCGGTGGCCACCATTTGATTTTTTTAGCCCCCCTCCCCCAGCAGATACTCCTAGCAGAGCCAAATATTTTTGGCCAGCTCTCTAGATCAGTGTTTCTCAACCTTGAGAACTTGAAGATGTGTGGAATTCAACTCCCAGAATTCCCCAGCCCTTTTGCCATCCCATTCGATTATGCAACTTTGGGGGTATTGGAGCGGGGCTGTAAATGGGTGATGGGGGCATCTGTGGCTTAGTGGATTGGTGGAATCCAACCAAGCATGACTTGGGGTGGCCTGATTTCTAAGTCAATCCATTTGGGTGCAAAAAAAATGGGAACATGAGGTTTGTTTGAGATGAAAAGCTTCCATCCTTAAAACTCCCTCCCCCAAACATCTCTAGAACAGTATTTCTCAAACCTCAGCAACTTGAAGATGTGAATATTATTTATTTTATTATTATAGTCATAATTAATTTAATAATTAATAATAATTAAGATTAATAATTAAAAATTATAATACATAAATGTGCTTACACACACATACACACACACATGGCTTATTTATTTTGCAAACCAAGAATTTTTACCCCCAAAAAAGCACAATGAATCATATTTCCACAGAACAACAATAAAAACAGCTGTGTTCAGATATGCTACTACTCCTTTTCTTTTCCTTCCCCTCATTTCTCCAGCAAGTGTGGGCGACACAAACGATCTGAAACACCTATTTCCTTTATGAAAAGTGAAAAGAAATCCATGTTTCAGGGAAACCATCCAGCTTGATATTTCCACCTTGTATCCTGGGATGGATCAACTTTTTCTGACACAGACCTGCGTCCACTTGGCCTGCAGTCAGCTTCCACCGCGGGGCTCCCTCCACACGAGACCCTTGATGTTGAGGAGGCAAGGGCCGGACAGAGGTGTCAAATTAAGGATCCTCCATCAAATTATCATAACATTCTAAACAGCAGGTCAATTGGGACACTCTCTTTAATGCTAGTGTTTCCATTGAAAAACCCAGTGATCAAAAACATTGATCTTGATTTGGTTTCTTCATGCCTAGGCACTGTTTTGAGAAAGGTAGAGAGCAGAAGATTTCCTTATAATGGGGGAAAATGGGGGAACTGGTCTTCCAGTTAATATCCCACTTAGCCTATGTGACAATGTTATTAGGATGGGGATTATGGAGAACCAAGATGGGTAGCAGTGAAGAGGCTGGACTAGCAACGGGAAGACCCAGGTTCTCGGTTCCCCTTCAGCCACGGAAGCTCCCTAGGGGACCTTGAGGGTCCCTCTCTTGCAGACAGGACCCAGCCTGCTGTTAAAGGGGAAGGTATTGGACTAGGAGTTGGGAACCATAGGTTCTGGTCCTCCCTTAGGCATGGAAACCAGCTGGATGTCAGTCAGCCCCTCTCTGCAGCAAGCACATGCAATAAACAGAAGACCCTGTGGCATCATGTGCTGATTGGTCCTCGGTAAGAACAAGGCGAGCACAGCGTAAAAGCCAGCCGACTCTGCAGTCAGGCGGGACAAACGACAGGATTAGAAGGGGGATTATAGGAGGAACCTCGAAGAGATTTTTGAAGAAAGCAAAGGTATAATTAATAAAGCCATTCCACTCCCAGCCATAATCCAAGCATAGGTAGTCCCCAGTTTAAGAACGAATTCCGTTCCCAAGGTCTGTCCTTAAGTCGAATTTGTATGTAAGCTAGAACAGTATTATTGTATACTGTATAACATATATACGTATGTTTTATAGACACACATACACATACATACATGATATATACATACACACATGTTTTATACACATATATACACACACACACACATATATTCTCTCCTATTAATACTGTATACTGTATTGTGGGAGTTAAAGTCTTAAAGTTTAGCAAACATCTTAACGTTTGCCAAGGTTGAGAAAAACTGTTACAGAGGCAGCTAACCCAACAGGGTTGTACCAATAGAACAATAATGAGGACAGGCTTTCTATCCTAACAATCTAGGACTGGATGAAGATGATGATTTATTAGATTTATTAAGGCTAATTTATTCTGGCCACCGACTCCAAAAGATGCCGGAACTCACTAACGTGGATCCTTTTGGGGTGCTCCGCTGTCACTCTCTTTGGCCTGCGGTCCTGCTGAACATTTCTGAAGCATGGCCAGCTATGGCCCGGTCAGCTGAGGATAATGGGAGCTGTAGCCCTGAAAGGGCACTGAAGGGCAAAATGTGGCACATTTATCCTTTTCATTTCTCTCCAAGGGGTCGCAGATCCCGACTGCTTTCCCCTCCCTCCGCTTCCTCCTGACCACACCCCTGCGAGGTAGGACAGTGTGAGGGCTAAGCAACCGCCGGCGGTCGCCCAGCGAGGCTTGCTGTCTTCCCTCGCCGCTTCTTTTGGCTTCGTTTTCCAATTCCCATCGCCCATTTCCCGTCCCTGGAATGTGCCTTTTCGCTTTCGTCCTTCTACCCGCCCCCCCGTCCCCCAGCTGCATTTCCCCGCTTTCTGTGGCTCCTCCAGCGCCTTCGGTCGCCCGGACAAGTCGAGGCATTTCCCGCGGCTCCGCCCAGCAGCCTTCTCCAGCACGCAGCCTCACCCGCCGCCCCGATGAGGCCCGCCGGTCCCGGGATTGCCTCGTGCGTGCGTCCTCGGATGACTCACGCGCCGAGCCGCGCGGCCGCCTATAAATCCCTCCACCCGCCTGCCTGCCGGCGAGTCAGATCAGAACAGCAAGCGAGGCAGGCGGACTGAGGACGGACGGGTGGGAGGACAGACAGACAGACAGACAGACAGACAGAGCTGACTTTGCGGGCAGACCAGCTCGGCTCGAGGCAGCGCTCGTGGATGATGGGAAGGCTCCGCGGTTCCGTGATGCCCATGGATCCTCTCAGCAAAGCGGGGTTGCTGTGCCAAGCGTGCGGGTTCCTCCTGAGCAACCCGCAGCAGGCGGAATGCGGGCATCGCTACTGCCGGCGATGCGTGAAGGGGCTCTTCAGGTCAGTGGCGAGCAGCGGTCGCTGGCAAGGACGGGGCAGGGCAGAGGCAAGCGAGCCGCTCTCACGAATCCCGCCCTGGGGTTGCCCCCCCCGCCCCCCGAATGCGTTGGACTACAAGTCCCGCGATGCTCTGCCAGCAGGCGGGCGGAGAAGGCTGAAAGTCGTACCCCCAGAACTGGGAGCAAGCCGGGCGGGCGGAGCGCGGAGCGGACTCTGCGCGCCTGGGTTTGCCGGCGGGGTTGTGTTCCTCGGCGCCTCCGCGGACCCGGGGGCAGATCAGCTCCTTCCAGTGGGGAATCTGGCGCTCAGAATCACCGGGCCCCTTTGGGGGGAGCGGGGCGGGATTGCCCTTGGCAGGTTGGTTGTTAGACCAGCTGGACCGGTTTCGTTCTGGGTTCTGCTCTGTCTCCGAATGAGGCGTTTGCTTGCTCGGGACGGCTGTGTTTTGGGATACAAAACCTGCAAAACCTGCGCGTGGAAGGCGACGGGGCGGTGGGCTGCGGTCGCGCGCTGCTCTTCTTATGGCAATAATGGGGAGATGAGCCCTTTTAGCTCCCGAGGGAAAGTCTTGATTGATTATGTGCCATCAAGTCGTTTCCGACTCCCACCAGTCACGAAGATAGATTTTCTCCCTGACGGATCGTATTTTGGTTCTGCTCTTCATAGGGTCTGAGCTACTGGTCGGCCCCCCTTTTTCTGGACTGGAATGCAAATTAAATCTTATTTTGCATTTCTTCAATTTCAGGCCTGTTGTCTGCTTGCTTCCTACCTACTTTCCCACCAGACTGCATGCTAATTTCCTACATTTTTTGCTAATTCTCTTGTGGTTTTTGAATAGTGTATTCAAATGACAGAATAAAGGAGAATTTTTTCTGTGGTTGCACCCGTTATGAATTTCTCTCCTCAGAGAGATTGGCACCCATATTAGCATAATTTCAGTGCCAGACCTTTCTATTTCCCCAGGCTTTTTAATTGGCTTTTAATTGTATTTTAATTCATGTTGCTTTAGTCTACGAATGCCTGCCATGCTGCCGCCTGGTTTATATGGTGTTTTTATTTTGTATTTTTTTTAAATCTTTTTTTTACTTTGATTGTATTTTTTAGCGTGTTTTATTGTGAATTGCCCAGAGAGCCTTGGCTAGTGGGTGATTAAAAAAAAAGATTAAAAAATGATTTTAATTGATAGGAGAAAGGTGGATTTCTGAAATTATGAGCACTGTGCAATCCATATATATTAATGAGCAACCTCAAACTCTAGCTGGGTTTTTCAACTAGTTTTGGATGGGTTCCACCTCCAACAGAGAGACCCCAATATATTTAATTTAATGTTTAATTTAATTAATGTTTTGTGTGCATGTTAGAAATCCTAGGGAGCTATCAGAAGAGTGTAAGCCTACAGGAAGTGCTTTAATTTAGGAGTTTTCACATTTTTTAGGCCACCAGATATTAGTTAAAGAAAATTTATTCCCAGAACCTCCGATCAACTGACAAAACTCTAGTAATACAAAATGGGCTGCATTATGATTTTTGACCTCAGTATTTCATAGAATCCAATCCAGGTCTTGAGGATCTCTAAGGTAGAGTCCTTGGGGTTCTCTGAGCTTGGTTGTTTTCTTGCAAACATTTGGTTACCCAGCTAGGTAACCGCATAGTGCCCATGATTTCAGAAATCCACCTTTCTCCTATCAATTAAAATCATATTTTTTAATCTTTATTTTGCAATGAAGATGTTACCGAGCTGGTTAATGAAACGTTTGCAAGAAAACAGCCAAGCTCAGAGAACCCCAAGGACTCCACAGTTCAACACACATTCACTTCTATTGGAACCCTAAGGTTCCATGGAACACAGTTTGAAAAATCTTGCTCTAATTCAAGCTGAGGGTCTCTCAGTCTGAGGTGGGGCCCATCCAAAACTACCTGCAAAACCCAAATAGAGTTTGAGGTTGCTCCTCAACCATCGTGTCAATGGAACTTAGTTAATCATGAATGGACAGTTCACATTTTGACTTGTGGCTGAGTGTTTTTGTAGGGTCTCCATGTAACTTTTTTTAAGCTTGTGGTTTTTAATTTGACAAATTAATGAGGTTTTCATCAGAATTCTGCTCTTTATTGCTAGGTGCCTTGAGTACTATTTTTCTTCTTATTTTCCTGGTAAGGAACGGCAGACCCAAAAGGAGATGAATGGCCTCGATAAATCAAATCCCAAAATGTAGTTATATTGCCTAGGTTTAGAGGAAGAGCAAAGGGAAGAGTGTGATGGGACACATGTCAGAGGATGAGGGGGCCTGTGGTTGGAAGCATTGTGTGTGAGAGAGAGTCCCTTCGAAATTGCCCATAGTTCTGGTGTTAAATGTTCATTCAGTTCATTTTCTTCTCTTTTGTTTTCTTCCTCAGGGACCCAGAGATGGTGGTGACCTGCTTTACGTGTAAGAAGGCTCTGAATCTCAAGGAGGTGAGTTTCAAGATAATTGTTCTCAGACCAGAACAACCTTATAAATATCCAACAGTCAAAGAAGCAGTGAATGGGTGAGAAGAAAAAAACTGAGTTTGAACTCCTGTGGATGTAATCTTGTTGAGTGAGATGGGCGGTGACTAAATTTGAAATATATATATACATACATACATACATACATACATACATACATACATACATACATGCTGGGCTAGATGGGCTGATGGCTTGTGCTAGCAGGGGTCTTCTGATGTTCTCATGAAACATACTCCACAAGACATGATTGCATCTACATGCTAAGCCAAAACTAAAGAAATCACATGATGGATTCACCTAACGGAGAATCCAGCCAGTGGGGGGACTATATCTTAAAGGTAGTCTGTAGAGTGGAGGGGGCAAAAGCTGGACCAAGTTGAAACTTCAGTACCTGTGGTAGAAGAAACATCACCACCACAGAGTTTAGAGGGGCTTAAGCAATCTACGTGACATCCACCTTTTTCTGCAAGATCTTGCCACCAATCCTCAGGATCTGCTTCCTGGGGTTACTATCTCAGTTTACCTAATGATAGGGCCATCCTAATGATGGAGGTGGATGTTAGAAAAGGGGGTGTGGATCTAACGTTACCGTGATCAACTTATCATCATCATCTCACCTCTTGACTCTCTCTCTCTCACAGTTCCACAGTGACAAAGCAGCAGAGAACGACGCTCTTGCCACAAAAGTAGCCTGCCCAAATTTTAACTGCACGTGGACAGGAACTCTGAAATCATACCAGGTATTTTCAACGTCACTTTCATTGCTTTTCATGATCCTGTTCTGTTTCTCTTGGCAATCAGCCCCTGAGTCCATTGTTAAAAAGATATTAATTGAATATCTCACTAAGATTTAATGTGATACTGATTATGAATTGGCTGGGGAACCCTGGTTCAAAAGTGTGATGGCAATTTTCATACATTAATGGTAGCATTAATATAATGGGAAGGTGTTTGTAATATCAGTAACAAAAACCAGCAGTTAAATAAAGTATTTCCTGGATTTTTATATCTTCAATGAGGAAAGGGCTAGAACTGTGTGACAATTTATGAAAGGAAGACTGGGAAAAAGTATACCCCAGATACAAACTGATTTATTGTTATCCCCCTGTAGACTTATGGCCTAGGGGTTTCTAACAGGGTTACCTTATCTAATTACTAATACACAATTCTCGGGATTCTTTGGGGGGGTGGGGGGAAGCCATGACAATTAAAGCTATGACAAGTAAAACATGTCCACATAAGCTATAGACATGTCCTTGGAAGGTTTAGAACTTCGAAATCTGGCTGTGTCTCAGAGTCATGATCAAGTGTCAGAAGCTATGACTCATCATAGTCTGAACCATGCTGTCCTGATCTTTAATCATAGGAGCACTTATGCCTCCCTGAGGCACCTATTGGAACTACAAGAGATGCTACCTTAACTCCTGGAGACCAAAATGTGAATGAAGAGAAGGCAGAGCACTGGAATCTCATTGCCCCCACCATGGTAAGTTAATGAATAAACCTTGAAAGTATAATTCTTTTCTAATGCATTGTTAAATGGTCATTGTTAAATGACCATTACAGGTGGTCATAGATACTCATTTAAATGGTTTTACAAAGGCACTGGACACATTCATGGAGGATCGGAAGATCAGGATCAGGGGTCATGTAGCTTCTAGTCTGCATGGTTATATGCTACCTCCTGAATCACAGACAGATCTTAAATACCAATTGGTGGGAAGCAACTGTACAAGAGCCCACAGCCTTCTCGTCCTTTTTCTGAGTTCCAAATGCTGGCCACTATGTGGACTCTTCATGCATTCTTAAGATGCCACAAGATAACAGGGTTTCAAAGGGAACCTAGGCGATTGGAGAAAGTAGTGCTGAAAGATTGAAGAAGAGAACTTTGAGGATCCTCAAGAGAAAATGAGGATTTTCAGTCAAAACATGACAGCACAGCATGAGCAAATGTCACTCAGAATGTAATGTTTAGAGAAAGGGTGATTTCACTGTATCCAGAATCGATGCTCCTGGGTTTCTGATTGCCCTATTAATTTAGTAACTATAATAAGCAAAGCAGCTTAATTAAGAGGAAAATGATAGCACTTTTGAAAACAGTTGGGGGGGGAAGGGAACTGCCTTGACTTTGTGCCTCCATTTTGGCTTTTTTCTTATGTGAGTTTACCTTCTTCTTCTCTAGGGTGGTCCTTCCCTGAACATGGAAGCTGTCCAGTTGCGTGTGGAGGCCCTAGAACTGGTGATTGCATCTTTGCGTCGGCAGCTGAATCACCAAGTCTCCACTGTGAAATCCCTCCAACGTTGCTGCTCTCAGTATGAGGAGTTGCTCAAAATTTCTCAGGAAACACGTAATGGTCCTCATGGAACCAAAGGTTCTGGACCATCCTCACAGGAGCTGGTCAGCACTGATGGAATCTTAGTATGGAAAGTGGAGAATTTCTCCAAGCTCCTGAAGGATGCCAAAAGTGGGAAAAGACATTCCATCTTCTCTCCAGCTTTTGCCACCCACCCTTTTGGTTACCGCCTCTATGTCCGACTATACCCTGATGGAGATGGTGTAGGTAAGGGCGGCCACCTTTCGCTCTTCCTTGCTTTGGCCAAAGGGCCTTATGATGACATTCTGCCCTGGCCTTTCCGGCAAAAAGTCACCTTTTCTCTCCTGGATCCCACACGAAGGAAGTCACCTCTGGTGGAGACTTTCCTCCCAGATCCCCAAAGCACTTCTTTCCAGCAGCCTCACCAGAGACTCAATGTGGCCAGTGGGAGTCCTCTATTTGCCAGCCATGTTGAGATTCCCAGCTACCTCAAAGATGACACGCTCTACCTCAAAATAATGGTGGACTTGACAGGAATAGACATTTAATGCTGGAAATAGATGGAGAGAATTTATGGCGAACATATTCCATTACTTTTAATACTTCAAGGGTTTTTTATTGAATCTTTTCTTTACTACCACCCAACTGTGCCAACCACAATTTCCATTTCAAAACGGATCATCAACTGCTTCTCAAGGTCATCTAAAAGCAGCATATTGTTTTGGCTTGAACTCATGGGAAATCAATCCTTGATTATGTTCAAGACTGATGTGGAACATCCTCTAAACATTACAATCCTTATGGGATTTTTATGGACAGCTCTTGGAGAATATCTTTCTGTTAAATGCAGAGAAATGTGAGAAATGTTTTCCAGTGGTCAAGAATGTCAAGATGCCTTCCTATAAATACCCAACCCTAATAGATACTATATTTATCTGAAGACTAGTTTTCCCCAGATAACATTGCAATGGGAGAGTTGAGATTTACCAAGAATTTGGTAAATGAGACAGATCACGTTCTGTTGTCTATTAACCTGTGAGTGGGGAAATCCAAGAATCTGTTTCTTTTGGGCAATATGGAATAATTTGCACACAATATCCGAGGTGCAAATTTTCAGCTCTCTTGTTACATTGCTTCCAGTCTGTTAAAATATACATTTGCCATAAAATGATGTTAGGCAGGATGGGAGTTTTACAACACAAAATAGGATGTTGCAATGGTACATCGTATGGGCAGGTGTTTTTCCTATTAATCATTAGCAGGGAATGGATGAACTTGATGATTTCAAAATGCCATTGTTAATTATATCCATAGCACTATTTATGGAAAAGGGACTTTGCAATAACAACTAAGGATTCTCATATCCTTAGACCTGACATTTCTTTCTACCTCGCACTCTTATTTATTAACAACTCTGGTATTTATTATATAAGAGTACATGTGTACTGATATGCAAATAGAACATTAAAGTATATTTATATGATCGATGAAAGTGTTTCATGTTGGTTATTATAGGAGACGAAAATAATGTGAATACAGTAGTGAACTGATATTTAAGGTCTAATTTCGCATTTCCACTAAGATTTAAACCATGCTTTTAAACCATGATTTTTCTGGGTAATCATTAAAGAGAGAGGTTGTCCCGGTACTTCAACTATCCAGTGATTCTGCTAAGCTTCAGCAAAAATCTCACGCCGGGAAATTTAGAGCCATTTGTTCTAGCCTGTTATGTGGGATGGAAAAGAGGTGGTCTTCCTTGCTCATTCTGACAGGACAAGAACAAATTGATTAAAACGACAAGGAAGTTGGTCCAAACTAAATATCAGAAGGAATGGCATCTTTATTTTTCCATTTGGCAAAAAAATGGGGACTAGATTTCTCTTTTTGATTTGTCATCAGTATGGCTACTTGACTTATCGATATCTATAGATCAGTGTTTTTCAAACTTAGCAACTTTAAGATGAGTGGACTTCAACTTCCAGAATTCCCCAGCCAGCCATGCTGGCTGAGGAATTCTGGGAGTTGAAGTCCACTCATCTTAAAGTTGCCAAGTTTGAGAAGCACTGCTATAGATATACTCAATGGCCCAAGGGCTTTTCTCTGCTAGCCTTCAATTAAAAATCTCACTCTAGGTATCACAGATTCAAGAATGGTAAAGATCTCAAGCAGGGCACACACACATCAATTCCATTTAGAAAATGTTTTATTATAAATAAATACATCGCTTCGCATTAAAAAAAGGATTATTTATCACTTTCTAATTTACAATGAGTATCTCAGTCCTACATCTATTATTTCTAATCTGTTGTATGTCTATTTCTATTTTAACCCTCTAAGCTCCATTCTATTTTCCTAATTTATCTTTATTCTTTTACTATTTTTCTACACACATACACACACACACACACACATACAGACACGTGTCCTCAAGTCCTCTTGACTCCTGCTGACGACATGAAGAAGTCCCTGCAATTTTCTTGGCAACGTTTTTCAGAAGCGGTTTGCCCTAGTCTCCTTCTTCCTAGAGCTGAGAGACCAGGACTCTCCAAGGTCACCCAGCTGGCTTTACATCAAATGCAGGACTATGTTCTCCTCGTTTCTAGTGCCTTTAGTCCCTGAACCAAACTCTCTCTGATGTTAATGTGTGTAAATTCTTTCTATCCTGGTTCCACAATCTGCCCATCGCCAACTACGTTTCCCTTCACTATATCTTTTCCAGATCAAGTCCTTGTTGTCAGGTGATGCAATGAACTTGACAATTGTGGTGATGAGACTGCTCTGCTGTTAACTTGTAATGCTGTATGGTACATCATCAGGCCCTTCCTCTGGCTCTTCTGATCTTAGTTTTGAGGTGACAGCCTTTTATGTTGGATATTTGATCCTTCCCTCACACAGAGGAAGGGAAGGGTCGTTATCTTCCTTGCGCATCACTCTTCCCCCTGGCAGCTGGAACTTGGGGAGTTTTGGGCTTCAATCTCTGGAAGACGAAAGGCAGGGTCAGGGGGAGCCTTATCTGCCACCTCACACTCAGCAAGTCCACCCACTTTCGCTGGGAAACTTGCCTTTTTCGTTGGCCACTCCTTCATTTCCTTCTCCCGTTCCAACCATGAAACGTTGTGAAGCTGAAGACATCATCTTGGTTGACCTCCTAGAAAAGATCCAGTTCTGGTTAAAAACTCTCATGTCATTCAAGAGCACTATATTCCTCACGTCAGGACAATGCCTTCTACCTCCATGCCTCCCTTAATTAAACAGGACTGCACAACACCCACCTTCTCAGAGGTTTATGCTCAGGAGGAGGAGAAGAAAGAGAAGGAGAATGAGAAAGAGAAAAATGGAGAAGAAGTAAAATTGAGAAGGAGAATAAAGGGCCCTTACCTTGCTTGTGCCCCACTCTCCTCTCTCACTCCTGAGCCCACCTCAGGGAACCTGGGCAGCTTACCATTCACATCCCTGCAAATACAAGACAGGCGGGCTGAGTGGGAGGCTCATCCACCACATTCCACCAGCATCACCTGAAGCACATCCACCCACTTCGGCCTGGTGACTTCATCCCTGGCATCCACCTGCCTCTGCCTTGAATCCATGAAGATCCACGGGATCCCTTTCACCACGACCACATTTACACTCCACTCATCTCAGCCATGTTCAAAACTTCCACCATGAATGGGTGTCAAGTGACCAAGGGGGACATTCCCAAACGAATGCCCACTCTGACTGTCCATTTGGCATCCATTCACGCTGACTCACCAGTTTCATTCCATGAATATCAATGCAGCTTCTCTCTGTTGGCTTCCGAAGGTCCACTTTCTCCACCTTTCGACATCCCACTTCCGCTAGCTTCTGCCTGCTGACATTCTTACGCTTCCGAAGGTCCACTTCCACCACCTTTCGATGTCCCACATCCGCTAGCTTCTGCCTTGTGACAGCCGCATACTTCTGAAGGAAAGCTCCACTAGCTTCAGAGGTCCAACCTCCACCGGCTTCTGCGAGGTCCATCAGCCTGACCTCAGTAGGCTTCTGGCCACAGATATCTGCTGGCTTCAGGCAGTAAACTCACCTCCCACTCAGCAAGTACACCCACTTTCACTGGGGAACTTGCCTTTTTCGTTGGCCGTTCCTTCATTTCCTTCTCTCGTTCCAGCCATGAAAGGTTGTGAAGCTGACGACGTCATCTTGGTTGATCTCCTAGAAAAGATCCTGTTCTGGTTAAAAACTCTCATGTCATTCAAGAGCACTATCTCCCTCACGTCAGGACAATGCCTTCTAGCTCCATGCCTCCGTTAGTTAAATGGGACTGCACAACACCCACCTTCTCAGATGTTTATGCTCAGGAGAAGGAGGAGAAGAAGGAGGACAAGTAAGAGAAGGAGAAGGAGAAAGAGAAAAATGGAGAAGCAGTAAAATTGAGAAGGAGAATAAAGGGCCCTTACCTTGCTTGCGCCCCACTCTCCTCTCTCACTCCTGACCCCACCTCAGGGAACCTGGGCAGCTGAATATTCACATCCCTGCAAGTCCAAGACAGGCGGGCTGAGTGGGAGGCTCATCCACCACATTCCACCAGCATCACCTGGAGCACATCCACCCACTTCGGCCTGGCAACTTCATCCCTGGCATCCACCTGCCACTGCCTTGAATCCATGAAGATCCACTGGATCCCTTTCACCACGACCGCATTCACAGTCACCTCAACCATGTTCAAAACGTGCACCATGAATGGGTGTCAAGCGACCAAGGGGGACATTCCCAAAGGAATGCCCACTCTGATTCTCAATTTGGCATCCATTCACACTGACTCACCAGTTTCATTCCATGAATATCAACGCAGCTTCTCTCAGTTGGCTTCCGAAGGTCCACTTCCACCACTTTTCGACGTCCCACATCCGCTAGCTTCTGCCTTGTGAAATCCATACACTTCCGAAGGAAAGCTCCACCAGCTTTGGAATGCCAATCTCCACCGGTGTCGGCTAGGTCCATCAGCTTGACCTCAGTGGGCTTCAGGCGGTGGCTATCTTCTGGCTTCAGGCAGGATACTTACCTCCTGCTCAGCAAGCCCACCCACTTTTGCTAGGGAACTTACCTTTTTGGTTGGCCGCTCCCTCATGTCCTTCTCCTGTTCCAGCCATGAAAGGTTGTGAAGCTCAAGACATCATCTTGATTGATCTCCTAGAAAAGATCCTGTTCTGGTTAAAAACTCTCATGTCATTGAAGAGCAGTATCTCCCTCACGTCAGGACAATGCCTTCTACCTCCATGCCTCCCTTAGTTAAACAGGTCTGCACAACACCCACCTTCTCAGATGTTTATGCTCAGGAGAAGGAGGAGAAAAAGGGGGAGAAGTAAGAGAAGGAGAAGGAGAAAGAGAAAAATGGAGAAGAAGTAAAACTGAGAAGGAGAATAAAGGGCCCTTACCTTGCTTGAGCCCCACTCTCCTCTCTCACTCCTGACCCTACCTCAGGGAACCTGGGCAGCTGAACATTCACATCCCTGCAAGTCCAAGACAGGCAGGCTGAGTGGGAGGCTCATCCACCACATTCCACCAGCATCACCTGGAGCACATCCACCCGCTTCGGCCTGGCGACTTCATCCCTGGTATCCACCTGCCACTGCCTTGAATCCATGAAGATCCACTGGATCCCTTTCACCACGACCACATTCACAATCACCTCAACCATGTACAAAACGTGCAGCATGAATGGGTGTCAAGGGACCAAGGGGGACATTCCCAAAGGAATGCCCACTCTGACTGTCCATTTGGCATCCATTCACGCTGACTCACCAGTTTCATTCCATGAATATCAACGCAGCTTCTCTCAGTTGGCTTCTGAAGGTCCACTTTCTCCAGCTTTCGACGTCCCACATCCGCTAGCTTCTGCCTTCTGACATTCTCACACTTCCGAAGGTCCACTTCCACCACCTTTCGACGTCCCACATCCGCTAGCTTCTGCCTTGTGACAGCCGCAGGCTTCTAAAGGAAAGCTCCACTAGCTTCAGAGGTCCAACCTCCACCGGCTTCTGCGAGGTTCATCAGCCTGACCTCAGTAGGCTTCAGGCCACAGATATCTGCTGGCTTCAGGCAGCAAACTCACCTCCCACTCAGCAAGTCCACCCACTTCCACTGGGGAACTTGCCTTTTTCGTTGGCCGCTCCTTCATTTCCTTCTCCCATTCCAGCCATGGAAGGTTGTGAAGCTGACGACGTCATCTTGGTTGATCTCCTAGAAAAGATCCTGTTCTGGTTAAAAACTCTCATGTCATTCAAGAGCACTACTTCCCTCACATCAGGACAATGCCTTCTAGCTCCATGCCTCCCTTAGTTAAATGGGACTGCACAAAACCCACCTTCTCAGATGTTTATGCTCAGGGGAAGGAGGAGAAGAAGGAGGAGAAGTAAGAGAAGGAGAAGGAGAGAGAGAAAAATGGAGAAGTAAAACTGAGAAGGAGAATAAAGTGCCCTTACCTTGCTTGCGCCCCACTCTCCTCTCTCACTCCTGACCCCACCTCAGGGAACCTGGGCAGCTGAACATTCACATCCCTGCAAGTCCAAGACAGGCGGGCTGAGTGGGAGGCTCATCCAACACATTCCACCAGCATCACCTGGAGCACATCCACCGGCTTGGGCCTGGCGACTTCATCCCTGGCATCCACCTGCCACTGCCTTGAATCCATGAAGATCCACTGGATCCCTTTCACCACAACCACATTCACAATCACCTCAACCATGTGCAAAACGTGCAGCATGAATGGGTGTCAAGGGACCAAGGGGGACATTCCCAAAGGAATGCCCACTCTGATTCTCCATTTGGCATCCATTCACACTGACTCACCAGTTTCATTCCATGAATATCAACGCAGCTTCTCTCAGTTGGCTTCCGAAGGTCCACTTCCACCACTTTTCGACGTCCCACATCCGCTAGCTTCTGCCTTGTGAAATCCATACGCTTCCGAAGGAAAGCTCCACCAGCTTTGGAACGCCAACCTCCACCGGTGTCGGCTAGGTCCATCAGCTTGACCTCAGTGGGCTTCAGGCGGTGGCTATCTTCTGGCTTCAGGCAGGATACTTACCTCCTGCTCAGCAAGCCCACCCACTTTCGCTAGGGAACTTACCTTTTTCGTTGGCCGCTCCCTCATGTCCTTCTCCTGTTCCAGCCATGAAAGGTTGTGAAGCTCAATACATCATCTTCATTGATCTCCTAGAAAAGATCCTGTTCTGGTTAAAAACTCTCATGTCATTGAAGAGCAGTATCTCCCTCACGTCAGGACAATGCCTTCTACCTCCATGCCTCCCTTAGTTAAACAGGTCTGCACAACACCCACCTTCTCAGATGTTTATGCTCAGGGGAAAGAGGAGAAGAAGGAGGAGAAGTAAGAGAAGGAGAAGGAGAGAGAGAAAAATGGAGAAGAAGTAAAACTGAGAAGGAGAATAAAGGGCCCTTACCTTGCTTGAGCCCCACTCTCCTCTCTCACTCCTGACCCTACCTCAGGGAACCTGGGCAGCTGAACATTCACATCCCTGCAAGTCCAAGACAGGCAGGCTGAGTGGGAGGCTCATCCACCACATTCCACCAGCATCACCTGGAGCACATCCACCCGCTTCGGCCTGGCGACTTCATCCCTGGTATCCACCTGCCACTGCCTTGAATCCATGAAGATCCACTGGATCCCTTTCACCACGACCACATTCACAATCACCTCAACCATGTACAAAACGTGCAGCATGAATGGGTGTCAAGGGACCAAGGGGGACATTCCCAAAGGAATGCCCACTCTGACTGTCCATTTGGCATCCATTCACGCTGACTCACCAGTTTCATTCCATGAATATCAACGCAGCTTCTCTCAGTTGGCTTCTGAAGGTCCACTTTCTCCAGCTTTCGACGTCCCACATCCGCTAGCTTCTGCCTTCTGACATTCTCACACTTCCGAAGGTCCACTTCCACCACCTTTCGACGTCCCACATCCGCTAGCTTCTGCCTTGTGACAGCCGCAGGCTTCTAAAGGAAAGCTCCACTAGCTTCAGAGGTCCAACCTCCACCGGCTTCTGCGAGGTTCATCAGCCTGACCTCAGTAGGCTTCAGGCCACAGATATCTGCTGGCTTCAGGCAGCAAACTCACCTCCCACTCAGCAAGTCCACCCACTTCCACTGGGGAACTTGCCTTTTTCGTTGGCCGCTCCTTCATTTCCTTCTCCCATTCCAGCCATGGAAGGTTGTGAAGCTGACGACGTCATCTTGGTTGATCTCCTAGAAAAGATCCTGTTCTGGTTAAAAACTCTCATGTCATTCAAGAGCACTACTTCCCTCACATCAGGACAATGCCTTCTAGCTCCATGCCTCCCTTAGTTAAATGGGACTGCACAAAACCCACCTTCTCAGATGTTTATGCTCAGGGGAAGGAGGAGAAGAAGGAGGAGAAGTAAGAGAAGGAGAAGGAGAGAGAGAAAAATGGAGAAGTAAAACTGAGAAGGAGAATAAAGTGCCCTTACCTTGCTTGCGCCCCACTCTCCTCTCTCACTCCTGACCCCACCTCAGGGAACCTGGGCAGCTGAACATTCACATCCCTGCAAGTCCAAGACAGGCGGGCTGAGTGGGAGGCTCATCCAACACATTCCACCAGCATCACCTGGAGCACATCCACCGGCTTGGGCCTGGCGACTTCATCCCTGGCATCCACCTGCCACTGCCTTGAATCCATGAAGATCCACTGGATCCCTTTCACCACAACCACATTCACAATCACCTCAACCATGTGCAAAACGTGCAGCATGAATGGGTGTCAAGGGACCAAGGGGGACATTCCCAAAGGAATGCCCACTCTGATTCTCCATTTGGCATCCATTCACACTGACTCACCAGTTTCATTCCATGAATATCAACGCAGCTTCTCTCAGTTGGCTTCCGAAGGTCCACTTCCACCACTTTTCGACGTCCCACATCCGCTAGCTTCTGCCTTGTGAAATCCATACGCTTCCGAAGGAAAGCTCCACCAGCTTTGGAACGCCAACCTCCACCGGTGTCGGCTAGGTCCATCAGCTTGACCTCAGTGGGCTTCAGGCGGTGGCTATCTTCTGGCTTCAGGCAGGATACTTACCTCCTGCTCAGCAAGCCCACCCACTTTTGCTAGGGAACTTACCTTTTTGGTTGGCCGCTCCCTCATGTCCTTCTCCTGTTCCAGCCATGAAAGGTTGTGAAGCTCAATACATCATCTTCATTGATCTCCTAGAAAAGATCCTGTTCTGGTTAAAAACTCTCATGTCATTGAAGAGCAGTATCTCCCTCACGTCAGGACAATGCCTTCTACCTCCATGCCTCCCTTAGTTAAACAGGTCTGCACAACACCCACCTTCTCAGATGTTTATGCTCAGGGGAAAGAGGAGAAGAAGGAGGAGAAGTAAGAGAAGGAGAAGGAGAGAGAGAAAAATGGAGAAGAAGTAAAACTGAGAAGGAGAATAAAGGGCCCTTACCTTGCTTGAGCCCCACTCTCCTCTCTCACTCCTGACCCCACCTCAGGGAACCTGGGCAGCTGAACATTCACATCCCTGCAAGTCCAAGACAGGCGGGCTGAGTGGGAGGCTCATCCAACACATTCCACCAGCATCACCTGAAGCATATCCACCCGCTTCGGCCTGGCGACTTCATCCCTGGCATCCACCTGCCACTGCCTTGAATCCATGAAGATCCACTGGATCCCTTTCACCACGACCACATTCACAATCACCTCAACCATGTACAAAACTTGCAGCATGAATGGGTGTCAAGGGACCAAGGGGGACATTCCCAAAGGAATGCCCACTCTGACTGTCCATTTGGCATCCATTCACGCTGACTCACCAGTTTCATTCCATGAATATCAATGCAGCTTCTCTCAGTTGGCTTCTGAAGGTCCACTTTCTCCAGCTTTCGACGTCCCACATCCGCTAGCTTCTGCCTTCTGACATTCTCACACTTCCGAAGGTCCACTTCCACCACCTTTCGACGTCCCACATCCGCTAGCTTCTGCCTTGTGACAGCCGCAGGCTTCTAAAGGAAAGCTCCACTAGCTTCAGAGGTCCAACCTCCACCGGCTTCTGTGACGTCCCTCAGCCTGACCTCAGTAGGCTTCAGGCCACAGATATCTGCTGGCTTCAGGCAGCAAACTCACCTCCCACTCAGCAAGTCCACCCACTTTCACTGGGGAACTTGCCTTTTTCGTTGGCCGCTCCTTCATTTCCTTCTCCCGTTCCAGCCATGGAAGGTTGTGAAGCTGACAACGTCATCTTGGTTGATCTCCTAGAAAAGATCCTGTTCTGGTTAAAAACTCTCATGTCATTCAAGAGCACTACTTCCCTCACATCAGGACAATGCCTTCTAGCTCCGTGCCTCCCTTAGTTAAACGGGACTGCACAACACCCACCTTCTCAGAAGTTTATGGTCAGGGGAAGGAGGAGAAGAAGGAGGAGAAGTAAGAGAAGGAGAAGGAGAGAGAGAAAAATGGAGAAGAAGTAAAACTGAGAAGGAGAATAAAGGGCCCTTACTTTGCTTGCGCCCCACTCTCCTCTCTCACTCCTGACCCCACCTCAGGGAACCTGGGCAGCTGAACATTCACATCCCTGCAAGTCCAAGACAGGCAGGCTGAGTGGGAGCCTCATCCACCACATTCCACCAGCATCACCTGGAGCACATCCACCGGCTTGGGCCTGGCGACTTCATCCCTGGCATCCACCTGCCACTGCCTTGAATCCATGAAGATCCACTGGATCCCTTTCACCACGACCACATTCACAATCACCTCAACCATGTGCAAAACGTGCAGCATGAATGGGTGTCAAGGGACCAAGGGGGACATTCCCAAAGGAATGCCCACTCTGATTCTCCATTTGGCATCCATTCACACTGACTCACCAGTTTCATTCCATGAATATCAATGCAGCTTCTCTCAGTTGGCTTCCGAAGGTCCACTTTCTCCAGCTTTCGACATCCCACATCCGCTAGCTTCTGCCTTGTTACATTCTCACGGTTCCGAAGGTCCACTTCCACCACCTTTCGATGTCCCACATCCGCTAGCTTCTGCCTTGTGACAGCCGCAGGCTTCTAGAGGAAAGCTCCACTAGCTTCAGAGGTCCAACCTCCACTGGCTTCTGTGAGGTCCCTCGCCCTCACCTCAGTAGGCTTCAGGCCACAGATATCTGCTGGCTTCAGGCAGCAAATCACCTCCCACTCAGCTAATCCACCCACTTTCACTGGGGAACTTGCCTTTTTCGTTGGCTGCTACTTCATTTCCTTCTCCCGTTCCAGCCATGGAAGGTTGTGAAGCTGACGACGTCATCTTGGTTGATGTCCTACAAAAGATCCTGTTCTGGTTAGAAACTCTCATGTCATTCAAGAGCACTACCTCCCTCACATCAGGACAATGCCTTCTAGCTCCATGCCTCCGTTAGTTAAATGGGACTGCACAACACCCACCTTCTCAGATGTTTATGCTCAGGGGAAGGAGGAGGAGAAGAAGGAGGAGAAGTAAGAGAAGGAGAAGGAGAGAGAGAAAAATGGAGAAGAAGTAAAACTGAGAAGGAGAATAAAGGGCCCTTACCTTGCTTGCACACCACTCTCCTCTCTCACTCCTGAGCCCACCTCAGGGAACCTGGGCAGCTGAACATTCACATCCCTGCAAGTCCAAGACAGGCGGGCTGAGTGGGAGGCTCATCCAACACATTCCACCAGCATCACCTGAAGCACATCCACCCGCTTCGGCCTGGCGACTTCATCCCTGGCATCCACCTGCCTCTGCCTTGAATCCATGAAGATCCACTGGATCCCTTTCACCACGACCACATTCACAATCACCTCAACCATGTTCAAAACGTGCACCATGAATGGGTGTCAAGGGACCAAGGGGGACATTCCCAAAGGAATGCCCACTCTGATTCTCCATTTGGCATCCCTTCACACTGACTCACCAGTCTCATTCCATCAATATCAACGCAGCTTCTCTCAGTTGGCTTCCGAAGGTCCACTTCCACCACTTTTCGACGTCCCACATCCGCTAGCTTCTGCCTTGTGAAATCCATATGCTTCCGAAGGAAAGCTCCACCAGCTTTCGAAGGCCAACCTCCACCGGCATCGGCTTGGTCCATCAGCTTGACCTCAGTCGGCTTCAGGCAATGGCTATCTTCTGGCTTCAGGCAGGATACTTACCTCCTGCTCAGCAAGCCCACCCACTTTCGCTAGGGAACTTACCTTTTTCGTTGGCCACTCCCTCATGTCCTTCTCCCGTTCCAGCCATGAAAGGTTGTGAAGCTGAAGACGTCATCTTGGTTGATCTCCTAGAAAAGATCCTGTTCTGGTTAAAAACTCTCATGTCATTCAAGAGCAGTATCTCCCTCACGTCAGGACAATGTCTTCTATGTCCATGCCTCCCTTAGTTAAACAGGTCTGAACAACACCCGCCATCTAAGATGTTTATGCTCAGGAGAAGAGGAGAAGAAGGAGGAGAAGTAAGAGAAGGAGAAGGAGAAAGAGAAAAATGGAGAAGAAGTAAAATTAAGAAGGAGAATAAACGGCCCTTATCTTCCTTGAGCCCCACTCTCCTCTCTCACTCCTGACCCCACCTCAGGGAACCTGGGCAGCTGAACATTCACATCCCTGCAAGTACAAGACAGGTGGGCTGAGTGGGAGGCTCATCCACCACATTCCACCAGTGTCACCTGAAGCACGTACACCCGCTTCAGCCTGGTGACTAGCTTCTGCCTTGTGACATCCGCACGCTTCCGAACATCCACTTCCACCACCTCTCAATGTCCCACATCCGCTAATTTTTGCCTTGTGACATTCTCACGCTTCCGAAGGTCCACTTCTACCACCTTTCGACGTCCCATATCCTCTAGTTTCTCCATTGTGACATCCGCATGCTTCCGAAGGTCCACTTCCTCCACCTTTCGACGTCCCACATCAGCTAGGTTCTGCCTTATGACATTCTCATGCTTCCAAAGGTCCACTTCTACCGCCTTTTGACCTCCAACATCCGCTAGTTTCTGCCTTGTGACATCTGCACACTTCCGAAGGTCTACTTCCTCCACCTTTCGACGTCCCACATCCGCTAGCTTCTGCCTTGTGACATTCTCACGCTTCCAAAGGTCCACTTCTACCACCTTTCGACATCCCATATCTGCTAGCTTCTGCCTTGTGACCTCCGCATGCTTCTGAAGGTCCACTTCCTCCCCCTTTCCACGTCCCACATCTGCTGCATTCTGCCTTGTGACATTCTCACGCTTCCAAAGGTCCACTTCCACCACCTTTCGACGTCCAACATCCGCTGGCTTCTGCCTTGTGACATCTGCACGTTGCCGAACGTCCACTTCCAGCTTTCAACATCCGACATCTGCTAGCTTTTGCCTTGTGACATTCTCACGCTTCCAAAGGTCCACTTCTACCCCCTTTCGACGTCCAACATCCACTAGCTTCTGCCTTGTGACATCCGCACGCTTCTGAACATCCACTTCCACCTTTCGACATCCCACATCCGCTAGCTTCTTCCTTGTGACATTCTCACGCTTCCAAAGGTCCACTTCTACCACCTTTCGACATCCAACAAACGCTAGCTTCTGCCTTGTGACATCTGCACGCTTCCGAACGTCCACTTCCACCACCTTTCGACATTCCACATCCACTAGGTTCTGCCTTGTGACATTCTCACGCTTCCGAAGGTCCACGTCTACCACCTTTCGACGTCCAATATCCACTAGCTTCTGCCTTGTGACATCCGCACGCTTCCGAACATCCACTTCCAGCTTTCGACATCCCACATCCGCTAGCTTCTGCCTTGTGACATTCCACGCTTCCGAAGGTCCACTTCCACCCTTTCGATGTCCCACATCCTCTAGCTTCTGCCTTGTGAGATCCTAACGCTTCCGAAGGTCCACTTCCACCACCTTTCGACTTCCCACATCCGCTGGCTTCTGCTTTCTGACATCCGTACGCTTCTGAAGGTGCACTTCCACCACCTTTCGATGTCACACATCCGCTAGCTTCTGCCTTGTGACATATGCACGCTTCCAAAGGTCCACTTCTACTGCCTTTCGACCTCCCACATCCGCTAGCTTCTGCCTTGTGACATCCACACGCTTCCGAAGGTCCACTTCCTCCACCTTTCGATGTCCCACATCCGCTACCTTCTGCCTTCTGACTTACGCTTCCGAAGGTCCACTTCCTCCACCTTTCGACGTCCCACATCTGCTAGCCTCTGCCTTGTGACATTCTCATGCTTCCAAAAGTCCTCTTCCACCACCTTTCGACGTCCAACATCCCCTACCTTCTGCCTTGTGATATCCGCACGCTTCCGAACATCCACTTCCACCACGTTTCGATGTCCCACATCTGCTAGTTTCTGCCTTGTGACATTTTCACGCTTCCGAAGGTCCACTTCTACCACCTTTCGACGTCCAACATCCTCTAGCTTCTGCCTTGTGAGATCCTAACGCTTCCGAAGGTCCAGTTCCACCACCTTTCGACTTCCCACATCCGCTGGCTTCTGCTTTCTGAAATCCTTACGCTTCCGAAGGTCCACTTCCACCACCTTTTGATGTCACACATCTGCTAGCTTCTGCCTTGTGACATACGCACGCTTCCAAAAGTCCTCTTCCACCACCTTTCGACGTCCAACATCCCCTAGCTTCTGCCTTGTGATATCCGCACGCTTCCGAACATCCACTTCCACCACGTTTCGATGTCCCACATGTGCTAGTTTCTGCCTTGTGACATTTTCACGCTTCCGAAGGTCCACTTCTACCACCTTTCGACATCCCATATCCTCTAGCTTCTGCATTGTGACATCTGCATGCTTCCGAAGGTCCACTTCCACCACCTTTCGACGTCCAACATCCGCTGGCTTCTGCCTTGTGACATCTGCACACTTCCGAACGTCCACTTCCAGCTTTCAACATCCCACATCTGCTAGCTTTTCCCTTTTGACATTCTCACGCTTCCAAAGGTCCACTTCTACCCCCTTTCGACGTCCAACATCCACTAGCTTCTGCCTTGTGACATCCGCACGCTTCTGAACATCCACTTCCACCTTTCGACATCCCACATCCGCTAGCTTCTTCCTTGTGACATTCTCACGCTTCTGAAGGTCCACTTCCACCACCTTTCGACGTCCAACATCCGCTAGCTTCTTCCTTGTGACATCTGCACGCTTCCGAATGTCCACGTCCACCACCTTTCGACATTCCACACCCGCTAGGTTCTGCCTTGTGACATTCTCACGCTTCCGAAGGTCCACGTCTACCACCTTTCGACGTCCAATATCCACTAGCTTCTGCCTTGTGACATCCGCACGCTTCCGAACATCCACTTCCACCTTTCGACATCCCACATCCGTTAGCTTCTGCCTTGTGACATTCTCACGCTTCCGAAGGTCCACTTCCACCACCTTTCGATGTCCCACATCCTCTAGCTCCTGCCTTGTGAGATCCGCATGCTTCCGAAGGTCCACTTCCACCACCTTTCGACTTCCCACATCTGCTAGCTTCTGCTTTGTGACATCCGTACGCTTCCGAAAGTCCACTTCCACCACCTTTCGACGTCCCATATCCGCTAGCTTCTGCCTTGTGACATCCGCACGCTTCCAAAGGTCCACTTCTACTGCCTTTCGACCTCCAACATCCGCTAGCTTCTGCCTTGTGACATCCACACGCTTCCGAAGGTCCACTTCCTCCACCTTTCGACATCCCATATCCACTAGCTTCTGCCTTGTGACATCCGCACGCTTCCGAACATCCACTTCCACCACCTTTCGATGTCCCACATCTGCTAGCCTCTGCCTTGTGACATTCTCATGCTTGGAAAAGTCCTCTTCCAGCACCTTTCGACATCCCATATCCTCTAGCTTCTGCATTGTGACATCCGCATGCTTCCGAAGGTCCACTTCATCCACCTTTCGACGTTCCACATCCGCTAGGTTCTGCCTTGTGCCATTCTCATGCATCCAAAGGTCCACTTCTACCGCCTTTCAACCTCCAACATCCGCTAGTTTCTGCCTTGTGACATCCGCACGCTTCTGAACATCCACTTCCACCACGTTTCGATGTCCCACATCTGCTAGTTTCTGCCTTGTGACATTTTCACGCTTCCGAAGGTCCACTTCTACCACCTTTCGACATCCCATATCCTCTAGCTTCTGCATTGTGACATCCGCATGCTTCCAAAGGTCCACTTCATCCACCTTTCGACATTCCACATCCGCTAGGTTCTGCCTTGTGACATTTTCACGCTTCCGAAGGTCCACTTCTACCACCTTTCGACATCCCATATCCTCTAGCTTCTGCCTTGTGACATTCTCACGCTTACAAAGGTCCACTTCCACCACCTTTCGACGTCCCACATCCGCTAGCTTCTGCCTTATAACATTCCCAAGCTTCCGAAGGTCCACTTCCACCACCTTTCGACTTCCAACATCCGCTAGCTTCTGCCTTGTGACATCCGCACGCTTCCGAAGGTCCACTTCCTCCACCTTTCGGTGTCCCACATCCGCTACCTTCTGCCTTGTGACATACTCACGCTTCCGAAGGTCCTCTTCCTCCATCTTTCGACGTCCCATATCCACTAGCGTCTGCCTTGTGACATCCGCACGCTTCCGAACATGCACTTCCACCACCTTTCGATGTCCCACATCTGCTAGTTCCTACCTTGTGACATTTTCACGCTTCCGAAGGTCCACTTCTACCACCTTTCGACATCCTATATCCTCTAGCTTCTGCATTGTGACATCCGCATACTTCCGAAGGTCCACTTCCTCCACCTTTCGACGCCCCACATCAGCTAGGTTCTGCCTTATGACATTCTCATGCTTCCAAAGGTCCACTTCTACTGCCTTTCGACCTCCAACATCCGCTAGTTTCTGCCTTGTGACATCCGCACACTTCCGAAGGTCCACTTCCTCCACCTTTCGACGTCCCACATCCGCTAGCTTCTGCCTTGTGAGATCCGCACGCTTCCGAAGGTCCACTTCCACCTTTCGACGTCCAACATCCGCTAGCTTCTGCCTTGTGAGGTCCGTACGCTTCCAAAGGTCCACTTCCACCTTTTGACGTCCCACATCCGCTAGCTTCTGCCTTGTGACATCCGCACGCTTCCGAAGGTCCACTTCCTCCACCTTTTGATGTCCCACATCCGCTACCTTCTGCCTTGTGACATACTCACGCTTCCGAAGGTCCACTTCCTCCACCTTTCGACATCCCATATCTACTAGCTTCTGCCTTGTGACATCCGCACGCTTCCAAACATCCACTTCCACCACCTTTCGATGTCCCACATCTGCTAGTTTCTGCCTTGTGACTTTTTCACGCTTCAGAAGGTCCACTTCTACCACCTTTCGACATCCCATATTCTCTAGCTTCTGCCTTGTGACATTCTCATGCTTCCGAAGGTCCACTTCTACCACCTTTCGATGTCCCATATCTGCTAGCTTCTGCCTTGTGACATCCGCACGCTTCCGGACATCCACTTCCACCACCTTTCGATGTCCCACATCTGCTAGTTTCTGCCTTGTGACATTTTCACGCTTCCGAAGGTCCACTTCTACCACCTTTTGACATCCTATATCCTCTAGCTTCTGCATTGTGACATCCGCATGCTTCCAAAGGTCCACTTCCTCCACCTTTCAACATCCCACATCAGCTAGGTTCTGCCTTATGACATTCTCATGCTTCCAAAGGTCCACTTCTACCGCCTTTCGACCTCCAACATCCGCTAGCTTCTGCGTTGTGACATTCTCACGCTTCCGAAGGTCCACTTCTACCACCTTTCGACGTCCAATATCTGCTAGCTTTTGCCTTGTGACCTCCGCATGCTTCTGAAGGTCCACTTCCTGCACCTTTCGACGTCCCACATCTGCTACATTCTGCCTTGTGACATTCTCACGCTTCCAAAGGTCCACTTCCACCACCTTTCGACGTCCAACATCCGCTGGCTTCTGCCTTGTGAGATCTGCACGCTTCCGAACGTCCACTTCCAGCTTTCAACATCCGACATCTGCTAGCTTTTGCCTTGTGACATTCTCACGCTTCCAAAGGTCCACTTCTACCCCCTTTTGACGTCCAACATCCACTAGCTTCTGCCTTGTGACATCTGCACGCTTCCGAACGTCCACTTCCACCGCCTTTTGATGTCCCACATCCGCTAGCTTCTGCCTTGTGACATTCTCACGCTTCCGAAGGTCCACGTCTACCACCTTTCGACGTCCAATATTCACTAGCTTCTTCCTTGTGACAGCCGCACGCTTCTGAACATCCACTTCCACCTTTCGACATCCCACATCCGCTAGCTTCTTCCTTGTGACATTCTCACGCTTCCGAAGGTCCACTTCCACCACCTTTCGACTTCCCACATCCGCTAGCTGCTGCCTTGTGACATCCGCACGCTTACGAACATCCACTTCTACCACCTTTTGATGTCCCACATCTGCTAGCTTCTGCCTTGTGACATTCTCATGCTTCCGAAGGTCCACTTCCACCACCTTTCGACGTCCCACATCCGCTAGCTTCTGCCTTGTGACATCCGCATGCTTCCGAACATCCACTTCCACCACCTTTCGATGTCCCACATCCGCTAGCTTCTGCCTTGTGACATCCGCATGCTTCCGAAGGTCCACTTCCACCCTTTCGACGTCCCACATCTGCTAGCTTCTGCCTTCTGACATTCTCACGCTTCTGAACATCCACTTCCACCACCTTTCTATGTCCCGCATCCGCTAGCTTCTGCCTTGTGACATTCTCACGCTTCCGAAGGTTCACTTCCACCACCTTTCTACGTCCCACATCTGCTAGCTTCTGCCTTTTAACATTCTCACGCTTCCAAAGGTCCACTTCCACCACCTTTCGACGTCCAACATCTGCTAGCTTCTGCCTTGTGACATCCGCATGCTTCCGAAGGTAAGCTCCACTAGCTTCAGAGGTCCATCTTCTACCAGCTTCTGCAAGGTCCATCAGCATGACCTCAGTAGGTTTCAGGCCACAAGTATCTTCAGGCAGCCAAGGGTTGTGAAGCTGAAGACATCACCTCGGTTGATCACCTGGAAAAGATCCCATTCTTGCTATAAACTCCAATGTTGTTCAGGAGCATCATTTTCCCTGGCTCAAGACAGTACCTTCTAGTGCCACATCTTACTCAACTGTTGAACTCATCAGAGAAATGCTAATAATGGTAGACAAACCTTTGCCTCTTAAAAATTAAATGTGTTGGATTTGCTGTTATGATATTTTTGATTTCAGATAAAGAAGAAATCTTTCTGATCTGCAATTTTTTTTTTAAATCCCAAATTTATCATGCAGTGTAAGCTGTCCTTTCTGGATCTTGGCATTTTAGGAAATATGAAGGAGATCTCAAAAGCTTGATCACCATTTGTCCCTTTCTGGTTTATATGTTGCCATCTCCACCCACTAGCAAGTACTGTTTCCAGTCATCAAGACCTAACTGTTCCCCAGTCCTAATCTTAGCTAGATAGAAGAAGTTGGTTCTTTTGATAGAGTAGGGCCTCTGGGGAATTGCTCCTCTCCTATTTCCTGTGTGCCTGTGGGTTGTTCCTGAAATGGGCAGCTCAGTGTGGTTCACCATCTCACACCAAGTACTTTTAAGGGGCCTGCACAGTGATGCATTGTGAGGTGACTGTGTCATCTGCCCCTCCCTCATAATGCCCCCTTGGGTGACTTCCTCCCATGATGATTCTTGCTAGTGTGTACAGCAATGTTTCTCCACCTTGGCAGCTTTAAGATGTGTGGACTTCAACTCCCCCTTGCTGGCTGGTGAATTCTGGGATTTGTAGTCCACACATCTTAAAGTTGCCAAGGTGGAGAAACTGTGGTGTACAGCCAGGTTTTTCAACCCTGGGGGAAGTGGAGGGATAAAATCACCATTTTCACTTTCTGTTTCTCATATTTCTGAATGGGTCAATTTTAGTTTCTTGTCAAGCAGAATTTTTACTCGAAAGAAGCATGTGCTAAACATTCTATGCTCTTCTTTGCAATTTGGCCAGAGTTACTCCATTTTTAACAATCATTTCCCCAAATATGGGACATTTGGGTAGTGACTTTCAGGAAGACAAGCATTTTTATACCTCTGATTCCCTAATGCAGCCTTTAAAAAAAAAAAGGCTTAATGAACAGCACAGGAATATTTTAGGATTTGGAAATTTCATATAATCACTAAGTTTCTCTTTGAGGATTGATTCAAGAATCCTTGAGTGTTGGAAAAAGGCTGTGAAGCCCAACCCTCTGTTCGGGGCATGAATCCAAATTAAAGTAGTTGCAATGGATGGCCATCTGGCTTCTGCTTGAACATATTTAGTAAAGGTATGGCAATACATTGTGAGGTGACTGTGTCATCTGCCTCTCCCTCATAATGCCTCCTTGGATTACTTCCTCCCATGATGTTTCTTGCTAATGTGTACAGCAGTGTTTCTCAACCTTGGCAACTTTAAGATATGTGGACTTCAACTCCCAGAATTCCCCAGCCAGCCTTGCCCTATCTCTCTGAACCATTGATTTCCCTATTATACTGCTTTGTTTTTTTCTCAATTTGGTATCTACCTTCCTGTAATTTAGATCCATTATTCCTTGTCCTGTTCACTGGATCAAGATAGAACAGGGCTTGGCCTCCTTCTGTATAACACTTATCCTGATACTTGGAGAATGCTATCGTATCCTGGCCCTCACCCCTAAGTCTTTTCTTCTTGGTGCTAAACACCCCGTTCCTTCCATCGTCATAGGCTTCATTTTTATCCCTCAATCATCCTCACCCTTCTCTGAAGCTTTTTTTTTCTTTTTCTCTGAAACATTCTCCCTCCTTATTTATCCAAGTTATTAAATGTAAAAGAATAAAGCCCTAGAACAGAACCATGTGGCCTTGCAGTGAATGCCAATCTGATCATCCATAAGAGAGTCCTGGAAGATCCTAGTTCAGGTAGACTGTTCAACAGGACTCTCTTATTTTAAAAATCATCATTAGAATGTTGAAAAGGTATCTGAGAGGCCACCTAGTCTGACTTCTATGAATGAAGGTGAAATCTGAACCCATGCCTTCATGACTCAGAGTAGACTACAATGTACAATTTCTTTTTCAGAAGTTTGTTTCTGAATCAAAGAACTTACCATCTTCAGCAGGCACAGTTCAGCTTGAAGAAACATGTTGCTTCTCAAATCCTAAGGATGATGCTCAGCTGGACCTAATAGCTTAATTGAGGGGGGTTGAGATGTGATGGGAATCCCTTAGTTTGTATCCTTCAAAAGGCCCCTTCTGGCTTCATCAAGGAGACCTTGGATGTCTCCCAACCCCTCTCCTTGCAAGTCCCACCAGTCCACTTGCTTTATCTGTCTCCACGGCCAATCAGCTGCTTTCTCTCTGTGACAACACAAGACACCAACAGCCAATTGTTATCTCCTTGATGCCCCTCTGCAGCCAGGATGGACTATGCTGGATGGGAATTAAAGTTGCAGTGCCACCAAATTGTTCTTAAAAAAAAAATGGCATGAAAATTTGTCCTCTTTCTTGTGCAATTTCCTATGAATATACACAACCTTACCTGAAATCTTATCTCACATTTTCCTCTTAACTGAATGCTTGTTGTGCATGATTCTCACACAGTATGTGTGTGCTTGTGTGCGAGAGCAAGAGCAAGAGCTTTCCCCTAGAAATAGTATCTTGGCTTGAGATCCAGGTTCAAGTCACCATTCAGTCACAGAACTGATTGGATGATTTGAGGATAGTCACATTCTCTCGGCCCAACTGACCTCACAAGGGTGTTGTTGTCAGGAACTCTCCCAGAAAAGGCCGTATACAAAGTGGAAGTGTTCAGTGTGTGTACGTGAGCATTCCTGACTGCAGGAATCTGGCCTCAGCAAGGATGAGTGAAGCAGGTTTCGTAACTGTAACAGAAAGTGCTGCCTTTAAAACTCAGGCACCCCAAGTGGCGTGGATCTGAAGACCTTTTCCCTGAATTTGGGAGAGAAAACCATTTTAGCTTTGCAAAGTTGGCTTCTTAGCCTACCCGAAAATACAAACCCCCCCCAGTAATTCAGGCAAAGCAAACAAAGTATATTGGGGGGGGGGGGTGTCAAATCTTTTTATAGGTGCAGAAACAAACGATACATACATTTGGTATGTGTGATACGTCAGAAAGGAAGTAATCAAACAATAAAAGACATTGATTACACATGAGAACTGAACAATAGAAAACACTGATTCCAGATATTGTTCCAAAAGTGGCAAATTTATGGGTTACGTCACTCCCTTTCCCAGCCGGGATTGTATCTTTTAAACTTGCAAGTGTATTTAAGGGTTTTGCAGAATACGCTCTTTACTGTTTAGTCGCTGAAAAGCCAGGTTCTCCTATGCCAAAAGAAATGGCCTTGGCTCAGAAGAAAAACATGCTTTTCCAAAGTTAGAAAAGAGGCCCGGGCTGCTGTGTTAAAAAGCTAATAACGAAGCCTAAAATTCCAGATAACAAAAGGAGATTTATGTAGGGAAATGCATGATGGAGATATAGTAAGTGAAGCCTTGCACTTAGCTAACTCCATTCTATCAGAAGGAGAATCAAAAAGCTTGTGCTCTGTGTGTGTGTGTGAGTGTGTGTGTGTGTCTGCCTGGGAAGAAGGCAGAAGGAAGTGACCTGAGAAGATTAATCTCATAAAACAAATACAGGCAGAGATACAGAGAAAATCCTAAAATCTCTTTTTATACCCCTCTGCCTTCTTTACATGAAAGGAACAGGACAATCTATCCTTAAACCCACCTTACCCCTCTTTGAATTAGGAATTTCCTTTGTGATTTGGTTTGGATGACTTTGCTGAATTGCTAACATTGGCCACCAGGAAGCAGTACCTGACCTATTTCATCCTTATCATTCATCCTAATAAGGATGAAACTGTTACCTGCCATTGTAGGCTTCCTTATCAGCTTTTTCATAAAGGTGATGTTAGCATTTTAGCATGGCATCCATGCTTGCTTTTGAAGTTTAGGAAACCATGTTTTTTGCCTTTAGCCAAGGCCATTTCCTTTGACGTGCAAAAACTAGCCTTTTCTGCAACTAAACAATGGGGAGCATATTCTGGAGTCCTTGAATTCACTTGCAAGTGTTAAGAAAGAAACATGACATAACCCATTAATTTACCACTTGTGGAATGTTAACTAGGATCAGTGTTTTCTATTGTTTGATTCATTGCTTCATGACGCCTCTAACACAAATATCAAATGTATGTATTGTTTCTTTCTGTAGCCCAGTGTTGTCCAAACTTGGCCACTTTAAGATGAGTGGACTTCAACTCCCAGAATTCCCCAGCCAGATGTGGCATCTTAAAGTGGCCAAGTTTGGACAACACTGCTGTAGCCTATACAAAGACTTGCCCCCCCCCCCTTAATAAATGCTTTTCACTTGTGTGAAATACTTGTGGTTCGTATGGTCGGGGGGGGGGGGGGGGAGCGGTGAAAAACTTGCAAAGGTATTGAGTGTTCTTCTCTCAGAGTCAGGGATTAGGTTCTGTCCAGCTCCACGCCACTCGGGTGCCTCAATTTCATAGCAAACAAAACTGGTTACCTGCTGGTCTCCTGATGGTTAAAGTAACTGGAAACACCACACAGGATATACACTGTGTAAAGATACAGAAATACACACCCATACATTGCTTGGAGCCGGGTGGATGTCCTGTAAAACCTTGTACACAGGGCATGACATAATGTAGTATTGTGTGTGCGTCTGTCTCTGAGAACATAAGGGAAAGTGGGCTTTATATACCATGCTGACAGATTCACTGAATTGGGTGGAAAAAGTGTGGGTCGCTGTCCTATCCCTCCCTAGAGAAAACAGGGGAGGAAGACAGCTTTCTATCCAGTGGAAGGAGAACCCATAAACAACAGGTGTCTAAGGAAGAGACTGACAAGTTCAGAAAAATCTCAGACTCGGGATGGGGTAGTCCATTCATCTGGAGCTTCTCTTAGCAGCCTTTGATACTATCGATCAGGATATCCTTCGGGACCACCTTAGGGGATTGGGAGAGGGAGGCACAATGCTCTGGTGGTTCTTCTCCATTCTCCAGGGCCAGTTCCAGTCAGAGTTGGTAGGTGGGGTGAGATCAGGAGGCTATTATGTAAATAGCCAGCTGCAAGCTTCTCTCCGGTAACAATGAAAAGTCCTGCCTCTTTATTAGATCATAGAAAAGCTATTTGAAAGCAAACTAGAAAATCTCCACCCTAATGTACATTGGGTTCTAATGGCTCTAAACTGAAAACAGTTCAGCTGCTGGAGTTCCTGTAACTCCATCCCTTTCATCTCAATAAATCTTGTTAAAGAGAACTTTGTGAGGAGCATGCTTGGAAAAATAAAGAGCCTGTTTTATATGCACCATGGTTGCCATAATCCATCTATATTATCTGATGATGCAAAACCATCTTAAAATTAAGACTTGGAGGTCATTAAAGGTCATTGGAGGCTTGCGCCTTCTCAGAACTCATGTCTGACATTCATGGGTTTTCAGAAATGTGTTTTCTCCATTTCGGCACTTGCTGCTGGAGCTGCTCAGAGACCTGATGCTTCCTTCTTTTCTAATGATCAACATTATAGTCATTTCTCTCCTCCAAAGCTCAAGATGTTTTGTAATCCCTAAACCCACCAACATCAAGAGCAACCTGCTGCAACCTTTGGCCCAGCCTTGACCAGAAAATCAGGTACCAAAATCCATTCCTTCTCTGCCCGAAATTTAGAACAAGCCAAGAGCAATGCAGCCCCATTTGCTTATGGAGCTTCAGCATGGTTTGGTCTTGTCTGAAACGGAAGTTTTGCTTTCTGAAATGCCAATGAACATTGTCACAGGGAAAGGGGTTCTACTGTGCTGGGTCTGTTGTTGTGAAGTGCTGCTTATGAGAAGCTGAAAGGAAAATGTCCACTGAATTTCATCAAGGACCATCACAGGCTATGGAATTATTATCCGCCAGCCAGTTGTCATATTGGAAGGATTGTGTCTGCGACACCTGTTTTGTTCAACCCAACAGTCTTCTACAAACCTCCCTCAACCAGACTCATGTGGTACGTCCTTATGAATTTCATGCTGGTTCTGCTTCCATGGGTTTCCAACTTCCCAGTCCATCAACAATAATCCTGTTTTCCAGTTCTCAGGCTAGGGCAATTGCTTCCATCATGTCCTCGCTACCTTTAGAGAAGGATCCAGGGTTTTTTCAGATTAAATACTTATCCACTATGTTGTCTGCCATTTTAGGTTTGGGTTTGGGGGCTCCAGAATTAGTGCACCCCAAAAGAACATGCAACCTCAGACAAGGAGCTCTTGTGCTATATTATTACAAAGGGTATCTCTTGGTTATCTTGAGATATTGGCAGCCTGTTTCTTTCTTCTTGCCTTTAGAAGAAAAGAGAATCAAGATTTCAGGCTCCAAGTCTACCCTCAGTTGTTTGTTTGTTTGTTTGTTTTGTCTGCGCTCAGTCATTACTGACCCTGCAGTGACTGCCTGGACGAATCCTTGCAGTTTTCAAGGCAATTGTTTTTCGGAAGTGGTTTGCCAGAGCCTCCTTCCTAGAGCAGAGCCCAGCTGGCGAGTGCAGGAGGCGGGATTTCCGTTGCTTCGTGCCCTTTTCGGGCGAGCGTGGTTTCGCGCTTACCGGCAACTGGTCCCGTCTCTCTGTGCAAGGCGCTGCCAGCATTTTTCCTCCCACCAGAGTGAGAGTCCCCATTTATCTACTCACGTGAGTTTTCAACCTGTTGGGTTGACAGGAGCTGGGGAGGAAACAGGAGCTCACCCTGTTAACGCGAAGGCTGGACTTGAACCGCCGAAGCGTCAGCCATTTCTGGCCGGCAACTTTCAGTGTCATTAAGCCGCTGCGCCACCTCGTCCCTCTACCCTCAGTAGCTGGGAGGAAACCTCAGTCATTTTTTACTTTTGGGTAGACATAAGATTGTGCATGCGTTAAGGGAGTGTCAGCACTGGGAAAAGTATTTTGAGCATTTTTCAGGTTTTTATAGAGGGAAATGTGTATCCTTAATGACAACACCATCTGGTTTGTCCATCCCTTAGGAGATGATTCTTCAACTGCAGAATGACATTTCTGGACTAGCCATTCTCCTTTCATTGGAAATTATTCCCTAGAGCTGAGTGGGAAGATCAGTAAGTGAAAGTAATTTTCCACTGAAATTGCCTCACTGGGAGACTTCTGGGAGATGGAGAGTGTTTAGGCTGAAGCCTCTGCTTAGTTCTAAGACTTCCTAGTTGTTCTCCAGAGCCCAAGTATTCCCCATGTCCAGCTGTTATTCCTATGTGCCATTGAGATGTAAGGAAAGCACATTGTCCTGTCGATTTGTTCCACTGATGCAGTAACAGAATGAGCTCTTCAGGATTTCCAACTTTTGTTTATATTAACTTAAAATAAAAAAAGTTTCCATCAAGTCAAGCTTGACTCTTGATAAGTCAACACATCCATATCCATGTTGGTTTTTTAGCACCAATACAGAAGGGTTCCTTTGCTTTTCCAGGTGTTTTCTTTTTAATTCCTAGTCTAAGCTACAGTTCCAGGACTACTAAATACTGACCCAGTCTCAGGCTGCTTAGCTTCCAATCCCTCCAAAATTCAGAGTAATTTACTTTCTCACTTGATTATGTGCCATCAAGTTGTTTTTGATGCCTAGTGACCACATAGGTAGATCTCCATGGCAATCAGTCCCTAACCTGGTCTTTCAAGTCTCCCAATGGTGCACTCATTGCCACTATAACTGACTCCATCCACCTTGCTGCTGGCCATCCTCTTCTTATTTCTCCTTCCACCTTTCCCAGCATTAGAGCCCTTTCCAGAGAGCTAGGTCTTCACATCATGTGTCCGAAGTAGGATAATTTGAGCCTGGTCATTTGTGCTTTGAGTGAGAACTCTGGGTTCATTTGTTCGACAATCCATTTGTTTGTTTTCTTGGCTGTCCATGGTATTCTCCAGAGTCTTCTCCAACACCAAAGTTCAAAGGCATCAATACTCTTCCTATCCTGCTTCTTTAAAGTCCACCTTTTGCTTCCCTAGAGTGTCACAGGGAATACCATGACTTGCTTGATTCTGATCTTTGTAGGTATAGACACATCACGGCATCTGAATCTCTTTTCCAAGGCCTATGTGGCTGTCTCTACCTAATTCTAGTCTGTGGCGTATTTCTTGACGGCTTGTTCCTTTACTATTGATGCTTGATCCTAAAAGGCAGAATCTATCCACCACTTTAATATTTTCATTGTCAGTTGGCTGGTTGTTCTACATTCCAGAATCAAGGACCTCAGCTTGAAGATAAAAACCTCACCAAGGTTTTCAGGAGGGGCTGAAATGCCCCCAAAACCTCTGACACTGACTCATCAGAAGTGTGACATGTCAGTTTGCAATGACCATATGACACATGTGTTTCATTCAGGAAAGGGCTTTTAGTCTACTAACATATCCTGTCCTTCCTGTTTGCCACTGGGGAGCTCATCCAGCGTCCCAGGCTCTTACCTAATGCCTCTTTGGGCCACAATGTCTATGACAACTTTTATGATGCAAGGACAACCTTTGATGCCTTGGCAGACCCATTCTCAACTAGGCATGCCAATGTTGCCAACTACAGCTATTGAGGAAGAACAGCCTGCTGGCAGTGATTGAAAGGGCAGATTCAGAAACTTTGAAGCAGACGTCAGTCATGCATCTACAAAATCCCACAAGTATGAACCAAAGAGGAGTGGGCAGGAGAATCCTGTGAATAGTCCAGAGAAGTGAAATGGGGCACAAAGAAAATGCAATAAACTTCTGTAGAAGTTGGTATAAAGGCAGAGCTATCTGGCGATATCTGTAGAGTGGGAATTAACCAATAGTAGAAAATATATGTAGCTTAGGGTAGAACCCAACAGTGGGAACTACATTTATTCTTCACCTTGGTTGGGCTTCTCAAAGTTCAGCATTCTCCTCCACTTGAAAGTGAGGAAACCTGATCTGGGTAGCTCAGCCAAAGCTGCTGCCATTGCAAATCTGTCCCATCTATGTCTTCCTATCTCACTCAATCACTTGCTCAACTCTCCAGGGAATCAACTGTTTGCCAGTCGCACATTCCAAGCAGCAATTCTGCTCTTTCCAATGAATCAGTGTTAGCAGAGCAAGGGCATCTTGGTTGCTAGAGATGCTGTCAAGTCTACAAAGTCCAAACCCCAATTCAGAAGAATTTTCATGAAGCCAGGCCTGGTTCAGATAAATGCTCCTTTATTGTGTGGTACATGCAGCTTGAAACAAAACTTTGCTAAAATTAAAGCCTGGGTAAACTTCCCTCTATTTATCACCCCTCCCCTTGTTGCCCTGGTGCCTCAATTCCTTTTCACCTGGTGGTGACCTCTTTCCTTCCCTCCACGGATACATAGCTCCTTCCTGGCCATCAGGCCCCCACTGGCCTTGCCTGCAATCAGGTCCGGCCTCATTGCCCATATAAGGTTAAGCTCCTCACCATCTCCCAGTACTACTCTAATTATAACCATTAACTACTAGCTCCCCTCCCTAGTTACAATTGGCAGAAGCAAATCAATCAAACTCCCATTGACTGCTATGCTTTGTAAATTAACAATTGTTGGTTGATGCAGGTTCTGACAGATGCAATATGACCAGTTCACAGGAAGCTAATGCAGAATCAGTGTCAGCAGCTCAAGTAGGTTTGTAGCAGGAACAAGAAACCTTATTTCTAATGAGGAACCTTTCCACCCAAGAGAGTTATGATAACAGTGCTATCTTATGATTCAGCCCTCAGACCAACTGGCAATTGACAGAGGTGTGCAAATCAGCTCCAATCTGATCTGAATTATTGATTCAATTAGGAAAATTGATGGAATGCTTCACTTCAAATTACAGTCAACACTGCTCAATTTTATTCAGACTTCAAAGCTGATTCTGAGGCAGCTGTTTTGGAAATTCAATTAGATTAGGAGATCCAGCTGAATCACATTGAATTAAATCTCCTAATATTATGCAACCCTTGTGATTAAAGCTTTTCTTTCATGTTATTTTCTGGACATAAACATATCTTCCCTCAATTAGTGAATCATTTGCTGGATCTTTCAAAAGCCCATATAATGCCAATTGCTTCTCCCTTCCTGAAAGGCAGACTTTCTGTTAGACAAGATCTAGTGAGTTCTTATTTTCTCCCACTCTCCATCTTTGTCAACAGCTTTGCAAATCCTCTATTACTGTCCTTCATTTTACTGCTGTATCATAGAGTTAATACTGCTATACATTTTTTGTTAATTAGTCCCTATCTTCCCCAGACAGTAATCAACTTCTCCAATATACTGCCTTCCATATCAGTTGGACTACATTTCACATCATCCTGAGCTAGCAGGATCTAACAAAATACAAGGACCTCATTGGGGAAGAGTAGCCAAGGAACACTGGTCAGTTACTGTGATCACCCGTTCAGTCACTTTGGACTCTTCTAACTTGATGGGCATCATTTTGCCAGGATTCTCCGTCCATAACTGCTTCTCCAAGTTTTGCAAGCTCATCCATGTGTCATCACCAACGATATCTAGCCACCTTGTCTATTGTTGACCTTTTTTTCTATTACCTTTGATTTCTCCTAGCATCAGGTTCTTTTCCAATGACTTGTCTGTACAATATATATCCAACAAAGCAAGGTTTAGCTTCATTGTTAGTACTTCCAATAAGCAATTCAGTTCAACTAGGATTGAATGGTTTGTTCTTCTTGTAGTCCATGGTATTCTCAACCATTTTCTCCAGCACCACTGTTCAAAGGCATATCCATTTTTCTTCTTTGAGCCTTTCTGATGGTCCAGCTTCCACAGTGATATGCTACAAGTGGGGAAACCATGACCATGATAATATATACCTTTGCTGTCAGAGTGATGCCTCTGTACTTTATTATTTTGTCTAGATCTGTCATAGTCTTTCTCCCAAGTAGTAGATCTCTCTTTACTTCATGGGTAGATGTTGAGTAATTGTAATGTTTCAGCTTTGAACAACATGGCTGCAGTACAGTTATTTTCCAGCAGAGGACAAAAATGAAACCAGATCACAGAGGGCTGATGTAAAAAATCAGTGCTATTTATGTGTATGGACACAAGGTGGCAAGAGTGTATTTCAAAACAACAACAACAACAACAACAGAGACATCTATGAAAATAGAAAAGGCTCCTTTGCCGAACAGATTTTCTCCATAATATTATTTGCCCGTCAAATTTCCCCCAATAATATTGGGACTTTTTTCCAATCATTCCCCACTATCCCATAATAGCATTATTCCTTTCCTCCCCATTTTTTTCAAACAATAAAGCTGAAAGACTTTCTGCATTTAGTTCAGAGCAGCACTTTCAGAGACACTGTGTGCGTGCGTGTGTGTCAAAATCCACAAGATGGCAGACGCAGCTTTGTGATCCGAACCCCACCGTTTGTACGTGTGTGTGTCCACCTTGTTGAAGAATGAAATATTTGACCCTTCTCATCTCAGATTTTCCCTCAAAGGAAGTATTTTGTTCTCCTAATAGACGAGTCCAAAAGCAGTTGCAAACCCTTATCCTTACCTTGATCACATCACAGTTTGACTCCTACAATTTAGCCTATGTTGAGCTATCCTTCTGAAATTCCAGGAGCTGCAACTAGTGAAAAATTTGGCACTTTGGCAACTACTGGGTGCAAGGTATGAGGGTCGTGGGATGCCTGTATTGAGGTGCTTGCAATGAGATGGCAAACTTGCTCACATTTTCAGGGTGGGGGCTGCAACCCCCCTTCACCAAAAGCTTATGACAAAGAAAGTAAGACTTTAACTGTAGGACTGACATCTATGGAAGGCTTATGCGTGAAAGCAAAGATGCTGGTTGGCATTCTTATGGCGTCCCCTTAACCTTTTCCATAGTAAATCTAACTAATCAGAACTCACACTTATTTCCTTGGTTGTCTGTTGGTATGTTGCTGTAGAGTTCTGACCCTCTCCCTTTTGGAGAAGAGTATCTCAAGCTCTTCTCAGCTGACAGCTGGCCAGGATGACCCTGTTTCCTGCAAATCCTGTTTTGGAAGAGGTACCAAATTCTGCTTATCAGAAGCCTGCTCAGAAGCCAGCATGACAGTCACTTTCTTGGCAGTGTTAACAAAAGTGAAACTCAATCACCTTCTTCTACAGTGACTTTTGACTTCCCAATCTAGCCTACAGCCTTGGGATTTCCTGGTGTCTCCCATCTAAGTACGAATTAAGCCTGATCCTACTTAGTTTTTCAGATCTAGTTCTGCTCTGTGCTGACACCTATTACAGGTAATCCTCAGTTAATGATGGTAATTGGGACCGGGAACTCCATCACTAAGTGACACGATTGTAAAGCACATCACGTGACCACACTGATTTATGATGGCAGTTACAGCAATCCCAGTTGCAGTCATTAGGCAAATCCCATGTGGTGGTTAGGTGCAGCATCACACGATTGCCATTTGCAACCTCCTGCTGGCTTCTCCATTGACTTTGCTTATTGAAAACCAGCAGGGTATGTTGCAAATGGTGGTTGCGTGACTGTGGGACACTGCGACCATCGTCATTGTGAGCCTGTTGCCAAACACCTGAACTGCAATCACATGACTGTGGGGATGCTGTGATAGCTACAACTTCGAGGACCAACCATAAGTCTTCTCATAACGGTGTTGTAACTTTGAATGGTTGCTGAACAAATGGTCATTAATTGAGGACTACCTGTATAAGCTTTTCTGGTACAATTTATTAGTATTAACTTTTAAAGCCCTAAGTAGCTTAGGACATGATTATCTGAAGGCCTACCCCTCCTATAATGAAATTGCTCAGGCTTTAAGATCAGTTGCAGGAGCTCTTTTGAAGACACTTTCTCTGTCAGTCCTTCTGTCTGGCATGTGGGAGAGGTCTTTCTCCTGCATTGCTCCCAACCTATATGTGCCTTCTCTGCTTGTAGGAAATCTGTAAAAATACATTTCTCTCTCCAAGATATTAATAAGCAATGACACACTGAGAGAATGCACCGTAAACATGAAATGTGAAAAGTACAGCAGATGATCTCCTGACCCTTCAAGGCAGCAGAAGTAAAGGAACTAAAAATCAGCCCATATCTGCCAGAAATTGTCTTTTGGCATCATCTCATTGTGGTTATTCAACCTTTGCCTTTCAGCGCCAAGTATTGATTTAGTTTTTTCACTGAAGCCTGGGGCACTTTACCTGTCAGGTGCCACCTCCTCGGTGGACCAGCCCTCTTCCCTTTATTTATTTATTTTTAAATCACCTGAGATCTCACAAACTTGTCAGAAGATTCTGGCAATCTGACTGTAAGATCATGTATGAGCTGCATAAATTAGCCACAACTTTGCTAAGGACTTTCTCGTAACTTGGTATTTATATACTGATGATTTATAAAATTATACCCCACATTAACAACTCCCAAATCTGGAAATACAATTCAATTAAGATTTTTTTAAAAAGTAAAAGAGTTGATTGAAACACAGTTATAATTTCAAAAATTAATAATCCACACAACCTCTAAAAACTTATTTAAACCATACGCCCCTTAGAATTCTATGGAAGATAGGACAGCATTATTATCTAGATGGAAACATCCAACTGTCTCAGTTTAACCAAACAGATCTTAAACTGAGGCGGAAGCTTACATTTATAAAGCTAAGCACCAGCCATCACTGGGATAAGAAAGGAATTCCATCACTGAGATCGGTGTATCAGAAAGACCTAATTCTCCTAACTTGAGCACAAGATCTGGTATATGTGTGTATCTGTATACATTAGGTGTGTGTATATGTGTGTCTCTGTATTAGATGTGTGTACAATATTAAATATAATGAATTTGTATTGACAATTCTAATTATATTGATAGTTCTAATTTACTACTATATGTATATAATTAAATATAACATGTCTGTATTGACAGTACTAATTAGTACTCTGTATGTGTGTGTGTATAATATTAAATAAATAGTATTTAGTAGCATATACAGTAGAGTCTCGCTTATCTGACATAAACGGGCCAGCAGAACGTCGGATAAGCGAAAATGTCGGATAACACACAGTAACAATTGAGTGCAGTAAAAAAACCAAAAAAAAACCGATCCGCTGTGCCTGTTGCAATCAATTTTTGCATTGCGGTGCCGCACCGTCAGGAGCAACAAGAAAGAGTACACTCACGCTCGCAAACAAGCGGCACACTTTTCTCATCGCCAATTTATGTGTGTTGTGTTTTTTTTAGGGGTGTCGGATAAGACGGAATGTCGGATAAGTGAAGGTCAGTTAAATGAGACACTACTGTATTTATATTTAGAACTATAGATAGATAGATAGATAGATAGATAGATAGATAGATAGATAGCACTCAATTTAAATATAATATTAAATATAATGTAAAGGTAGTTCTCATTTAGTGACCACAATTGGGACCGGCAACTTGGTTGCTAAGTGGAAAATCATGTGACCATCACTGTGCTTCTGATTTTACTTTGCTTTCCTTTACAGTGCCAGAAAGATATGACCCCAAATAACCAGATGAGCCCAAATGGTAGGGAACACTTCTGGAACTCAACTCATGAGGAAGCCAGGTAAAAGGGCAAAGCTTAGAGCCCTTTTTCCTCACTCCCCCACCCTTAGGAATGCTAACCCCGGCACTGGGATAATTAGCAAGAAGGGAATTAATGTTTGCATTTACATTCATTGGAGAGGAAGGGATTACAAAAGAGTAAGCAGGCCCCAAGTGGGGGATACTGTATACATTGAAAGGAATGTGCTCGCACCAGCTGTTTGCCTAGCACCCTCTGGGCTCTGAGCCCCAAGCTGCTTAGGAGGCAAACAAAAGCAGAAAGTGTGAAACTGATTGAAGTTTTGTCAGTTACAGGCAGCAGCTAGTGAAGGTCACAGAGCTGAGCTTGTTAACTTGGGGTTATCACCTTTTGGAGGTGCACTGTTCAGCAGAGAAAAGCAGCTCAGGAGGAGATTGCTTGTTTAGGCAATCTCTTCATAGCATCTCTATGTATGTAGTTAGGACAATGCATACTAACTGACTGTAATGGCAAACACGTGACTGAGAGGGAGAGATGCCGCAAAGGTTGTAAATGTAGGCATTGGTCACAAAGTTACTTGTTCATCGTCATCGTAACTTTGAATAGTTGCTGCCCGAAGCAGTTGTTAAGCAAGGTCTTCCTGTATTTGCACCAGCAGTTCTAATTTAGTACTGACACACTCACTCTCTCTGTATGTATGTACCCGCACGAACACACACGCGCGGATGTATATAATGAAATCTATTGTCAAATACAAATCAATTCGTATTGACAGTTCCCATTTAGTATTATAGTACTGAATAGAAAAGGTGGGGGTCATGCCTTCAAGTCAGCTTTTAACTCCTGGCGACTGCCTGAATGTGTCCGTGCCGTTTTCTTGGCAAGATTTTTGAAAGTGGTTTGCCTTTGCCTTCTGCTTCCTAGGGCGAAGAGAGAGTGGTCACCCAGCTGACTTTGTGCCCAAGGCAGGACTAGAAATCACAATCTTTTGGTTTCTAGGCTAGTGTATGTATGTGTGAATATACATATGAATGTATATAATGAAACGTCCTGTATTTGTATTGACAGTTCTAATTTAGCATTTCTTCCTTTCATAACCAGGGAGATGCCTAGATTGAGACAACCCTTGAGGGAGTAGGAGAATCCATTCTTTCCTTTCCATTGTAGGAACGGTTCAAGTTTCATCTCAGGAATCAGGAAGCAGGAAATGGAGATTGTATCACTTCCTCAGAGGCTAAAAATAATCTGCTGAGAAACATCCAGTGGTGTGTTAAGCAATCAAATCTTGCTGACATCCTTACCCAGACTTAGCGTGGAGGAACCAACAATTAAAAAAAAAAAATGTCTGAGATGGAGAGAGAGAGGAGAGAGGAGAGATGATAAATAATAGATAATAGATAATAATAATAGATTATAATAATAGATAATAGATAGATCTATATTATCTATCATTATCTATTATCTATCTATATCTATATTATCTATATATCTATATGATAGATATAGATAATATAGAGATAATAGAGATAGATTAGATGATAGATAGATAGATAGATAGATAGATAGATAGATAGACGGATTCATTGAGACAGAGATGTGTACATACAAACCTAATTCTATTCATATGCATAGATAAGTACAGAGAGAGAGGTTGGTCAGAGATAAATGGTGAAGCCAGAAAAGTAATTTTGAAAACAAATGAATTTCTTCTTCACACTTAAAAAAAAAATCACTGAAATACTGTAAGGTTTATAATTTCAGTAGCCATCAGACCTCTGTACTGAGATAGAACACTTCAAATAAATGACAGCAATATAAATACTAATTTTCCTCCCCTCCCCACTGGGAAGCTCTTTTTTAAAACTAGAAAATAGTTTTGCATTTGAAGGATGAAAGGAGGCGATCTTATATACATATCCATTATATCATATGCATATCTATATTTCTTTATATCCATATATCACATGTACACAACCATTATATTAGGCAAGTAAGTAAATATATAACAGGGTGGGCAACATGAAGCCCCAGGTGACAATCAGCCCTAAAACATACTTTCTGCCATCATCAAAGTCTTCCTGCCATTCTAAGGTAAGAAGGAGATGAAAACTGTAATGTAAACCTTAACTTAGTCATATCTTAGTTTAAAAAATATCTACAACACCCTCCCCAAATTCCAGTCCTACTATTATGTATGATGGGATTTCAGATAAAATGCTTTGGCTTCATATTATCCTTCAGAACGTTGCAAGTATTTGGGATATGCTCTTTTCATCATCCTTAAGATAACCCTATTTGGTTGGCTGAAATTGGTACACCCATGTTATGAAGAGGGCAGATGTGATGGGACAGGCCTTTGCTAGGCTCACCTAAAGACAGCAAGGTATATCAGAAATATCATTTTGTGGAATCAAAACACAGGAGTTTTTGGTGGGAATGGGAGCAGAAAACTTCCCAAGCTCACCCTTAATTTTAAGGGTCCATTTTAATGTAATATGGGGGGGGAGTTCATGGTAGAAGCAATAGCTAATTGGGGTCTTCAGTGGTACAATAGAATCAGTTCTAGGGAGAAGGTAAAAGCCAGCCCTACTCTTAGAAAAAGCAAGGAGGTGGCTTCAGGGAGCAGATCCTGGGAAGCAAGAAGCGGATGTTGAATGAAAATTATATATACTTGTCTAGTGGCCTCCCTGGTGTCACCTAAGCTAACTTGCTAGCTTCTGACAACGGATGCACTTGGAGGGCTGAAGAGAGATTCCACTGCCAGAACAATTGGGTTTCATATCCAGAATGGGAAAGGATGCTATCTCATTCATTGCCCAGAGTGTAACATATCAAGGCCAGCCAGATACCAGCAAGATGGAGGTCCAAAGAATCTTTCTTCAGAAGAGGATGGACACTTGTTTTCTATCTGATTTGCAAAGCTGCATCCCTTAAATGCAGGGATAAAAATACATCCTACAAGAGAAGAGAAATTCTGGGGTAGAGTGTTTTCTCTAGCAATTTTCAGTAAATCGGGTAAGGACTTATTGGACAGTATCCACAACTCACTTTTAACAATAATGTTGTTTTTGCTTTCATTTGTTTGATTATGTATGTTGGATTTGCCTTTTTAAATGTAATTTTGACTGAATCCCTTGAATTCCTGTGCTGACATTGTTATATCTAAATATTATATATTGATAACAGGATGAGGAAGAGGAGGAGGAGGAGGAGGAGGAGGAGGAGGAGGAGGAGGATATTCACCTTGCCAACAACTTGGGTTTGATTTGAATTGATCTTCAGTGCTCTGCTTGTTAATTTGAAACTCTGGACATAGGAAATGGAGTTTCAGTATGGGAAACTCCATTCTCGCTTTCATTTTTTCTGGCAGTCACATAAGCATAAGACATTCAACATCCAATTTCCTGATTTTCCCTTTTCAGCCGAGAATGATGTTTTCTCATAAAACCTCTTTTCGATCTGTTTTTTTTTTTTCTATGCCATAAGATCATTGACACCATTTCATAATTTCTAAAAAAAAAAATGATTGGGCTCAAGCCATCTTAAGCAATAAGAGGAAGTTGTACTAAATTGCTTTATCATGCATCGTACAAAAATAGAATAAAAACAAAATTATACCAGACAATGATCAATCGTAAAATCACTATAAAATAAATGCCTCTAGACAAAATGGCCCATAACATATAATAATATCAACAGCTATAAGCAATATATAAGCAATAAAAGATATTCAAATGCTATGCTGTGTCTATACCTACAAAGATCAGAATTGTGCAAACCATGGTATTCCCTGTGATGCTCTATGAAAGCGAAAGTTGGACTTTGAAGAAGCAGGATAGGAAGAGTATTGACACCTTTGAACTTTGGAGAAGACTCCTGAAAATACTGTGGACAGCTAAGAAAACAAACTGATAATCGAACAAATCAACTCAGAGTTCTCACTTGAGGTACAAACGACCAGGCTCAAATTATCCTACTTAGGATGCATGATGCAAAGACCCAGGTCTCTGGAGAAGGCTCTGATGCTTGGAAAGATGAAAGGAAAGCGAAGAAGAGGACAACCAGCAGCAAGGGGGATGGACTCAGTTACAGGGGCGATGGATGCGCCATTGGGAGACTTGAAAGAACTGGTTGGGAATAGACCATCATGGAAAAATCTATTTGTGTGGTTGCCAGGAGTCAAAAATGACTTGATGGCACTCAATCAATCAATCAATCAATCAATCAATCAATCAGCAATATGTTTCTGTATGGTCTAGATTTAATGATATATTTAAGGAAGACCCTTCTGGCCTTACCTAATAAGGGTTTCTATGTGGCCTAACTTTAATATAATGATAAGTTTAAGAAAGACCCTTCTGATCTTTTATAAGGAATTGAAGATCTGGATGTTCCATCAAGTACTTAGGTCATGAACCCTGTTGGTATATTAATTTGTTTTGGTCTGTATGGATTGAATATAGAATGTTTTAGACCCAGATGTATGCTATGCTGTGTTTGTTTTTTATTAATTTTCTTCTTTGTATTACACTTCATTGTTTTTAATCCTCTGTGTGCCATGCAGAGTCACTGTTGTGAGATGGGTTGCTTCGTTGATTGTTTAAATAAATAAACAAATCAAATGAATGAATTTTATATTAATACAACACAGTCTTCTTTTCTTCTTTTTTATTACTTCCTATTTCTATGCTGCACTTCCCCATTCACAGCTGGTGTGCAAACCGAGGATCTTCCTGGACTCACAGAACCTGCTTGATGAGCGGATGGCAGCTATGCCCAGGAAAGCCTTCACTCAAGTTCATTCAGTGCACCAATGATGCCCTTTCCAGAAGTCCCTTGTCAGGGTCATTAATACCTTGGTCACCGCATGTGTAGACTACTACAATGTGGTCTATATAGTTCTGCCTCTGAAGGCTACTCAGAAGCTACAGCTGGTCCAGAATGCAGAGGCATGAGTAGTTATGGGTAGTCCTTGCTACAACCAGGTAACACCTCTGCCACATGAGTTGCACTGGTTACTGGTAAGCTTCCAGGGGCAATTCAAGGTGCTGGTTAGCACCTACAAAGCCCTACGTAGCATAGGACCTGGCTATCAGGAACTGCCACTCTCCCATAATTTTTGTCTACCCCTTCCATTTAGCAATATCATCTGATGGGACCGAAGAAGTGCATGTTCTCTGTTGTTGCACTGGTTGGTTTGTTTGCTTATTTATTTATTTATTTGACTTGTCCCCGCCCATCTCCCCACAACGGGGGACTCTGGGTGGCTTACAACAAACTAAGATCGGAAATACATAATTAAAAGTTATAAAAACCAGAGTTACAAAGATAAAGATGAAAAGGCTAAAAAATCCAAGAGGCCGATAGAGGCCACACCAGGCCGCTAAGGGGCCAGCCAGCCCCATCTCTGATATTTATTGATTGATTGATTGATTTGATTTGTCCCCTATATCCTCCCTCCCCGCCCCAGGCCGGATGGCAGAGCCAGGTCTTCAAATCCCTCCGAAAGGCCTGGAGGGAGGGGGCCTGTCTCACCCCCGGGGGCAAGATGTTCCAAAGGGCGGGGGCCACAGCAGAGAAGGCCCGCCTTCTCTGAAATTCTTCTTTCTTTCTTTCGTTCTTTGAAATAGCTCCCCCCCCCCCCACCTTTAGAGATTCAAGCTCAGTGGTGTGATCACTTGTTTATATTGTTTGTTTTAGCTGCAATATGTATTTCTCATATTCTTCTTCGTTTGCCTTTTAAGGTATAGCACTGGTTTTAATTATATGTCACGCAGAGTTGATTCTGAGTTGAGACAGCTTTCTAAATCAAATAATAAATGAATTGAAATAATTAATAAATACATCTATTATATGATCCCAGTCAGTGGTGATGGAGTTGCTGGTCCCCACTGCAGTCGTTAAGTGAGGACTACATGTACTTCTTTACACAGTAGAAAGATATATTATGGGATCACAACGAGCTTAGGGCTTTTCCACATGGCAGGCCTTAAGCGGTTGGACTCCTGTGTGTCGATTGGCTGGAAATGAAGTCAGTTTATGAAATCCCTTTCTGGATTTCAGCCTATTCCTCTACTTGGCCATGGTAATGGCCTGGTGTTCTGTCCAGACTGCATTTACCACAGACTGTGGCTGGTGGATTCCCCTACTTCTTATCCTTCCTGGATTGGTGGAAAAGAAGAAAGAAGAAAGGAGGGAAGAAAGGAGGGAGGGAGGGAGGGAGGGAGGGAGGGAGGAAGGAAGGAAGGAAGGAAGGAAGGAAGGAAGGAAGGAAGGAAGGAAGGTAGGTTTAACTGTTTTTGCTGTCACTTGGGGTAGAAAAAGAAAGTCACCAGTTTCAGTTTAAACAAAAAAGACAGGACCATCAGTGTTCCACTTTTCCATCAATGAACTTGTAAAAAAAGAAAAAAGTGTGTGTGAGAGAGAAGCCAAGTCAGAACACATTACTGTTTACTTGTAGTGGAAAACAATGGGCTAGGGATGGCTGGAGGACTATGTAATGTGGTCCATCTTTCAAGAAATGGCCAATAATCCATACTAAATGGGCTAACTTGGCCTTTGGTTTAATCCAAAATCTTTCTTACATTTCTCTAAATTCTTTGTTGATTGGGGAGGGGGTTATATGTGGGTGTGGGTGTACATTCATCCCTATGGTGTTTCAAATTGCTGGTTCCCTTGAGAGAACTTTGTATTGAAAGCTGAAGGTAAAACAATTGGAGATGAATGAATGAATGAATGAATGAATGAATGAATGAATGAATGAATAGGTAACTCAGAAACAAAACAAAACAAAACAAAACCAGCCAAGGAATAAAATGGAATTCACAGAACTTTCTTCTTCTGAATTTTTCTGAGTTTCATTTTCAAAATCCAGCTTGGAAGTACAAAAAAATGTAGTAACTACTCCTACTTCTACAGCCAAATCAGGAACTAAGAAAGGAGTAGGGGGAAATCCTCTGGTGAAGTAATTAAAGGAGAGGATCAGGGATTTTCCACACCGGTAAACCCAGGCTGAGCAAAATATATAACTTCTACACCCAATTTTATCTCTACAGACTTCCTAATCAGACATATATTGCAGAAACCTATGCTCCCACAATACACGTGGTGGCTGTCCTGTCCCCTATTTTGGGGGGCATGAATAGGGGACATTTGACTCAAGTTTCAAGGTGAAGAGAAGCTTTGTGTGAGATGGGCGGCTATATAAATGTGACAAAGAAAGAAAGAAAGAAAGAAAGAAAGAAAGAAAGAAAGAAAGAAAGAAAGAAAGAAAGAAAGAAAGAAAGAAAGAAAGAAAGAAAGGAACTTGAGACATATTCTCAGTTATGCGAGACAGAGGAGATGGGTCTAAGTCACTCCCCTCTGCATCTGGTCTACCCACAAAGTCCTGACCCTCAATTGATTTTCCTGGCACTCCATTGCCCTGCAGACAATGATTCTGTGGCAGTTGTCCACAGTTGCCCAAAAGAAGACAAAGCAGGGGGAGAAGGTTGCCATTTATATAAACCGCATTGCCAGAAGATCAAGGGAGTGGAAAGACTGAATTTAACAACATACAGGTTTAATCTCCAGTCAGAATGATCCTGGCTATGACTGTGCTGTGGATAGATGGCAAAAGCATTTACACTTAAACTAGGTGGATCTCCCAGAGTCCCTTAAGAGTCAGGCAGCCTTCCAGATCAAAATATACAAAGGACTAGCACTTCCTCATCACCTACTCTCTCATTCTGAGCATCTCTAGGAGAGCTATATCAATTCGAATAATCAATCAATCAATCAATATTCAGAGGAGCACTGGGGAGCTGATCCACCTTAACAAGAATATTTATTTGTTTGTTTGTTTATCAAATTTGTCACCACCCATCTCGTTGAAATGACTCTGAGCCGTTTACAGCAATGGAAAATATCGATGAACTTGACCCTTATATACCTCCCATTCCTGGATATTAGCCGTTATCACATTAGGAAGAGTCATTGCTAATAACCTTTCCTTTTGCACAATCCCCCTTTAATCTATCTGTCTGAAATTTGGCAATGGTATTTCTACCAAAAGGGCTACTATTGCTGTATTACTTAGCACACCTCAACCTCTAACCTAGTGTTTCTCAACCTTGGCAGCTTGAAGATATGTGGACTTCAACTCCAGCTTTGCTGGCTGGGGAATTCTAGGAGTTGAAGTCCACACATCTTCAAGCTGCCAAGGTTGAGAAGGTTGAGAAGCACTGTTCCAACCACGTTTATAGGCACTTAAAAATTATACTAAAAAAGCATAATCTGAATACCCTGAATGGATACTTACAAAATTCAATGTCTTTCAATTTCTCATTAGTTTCCTGGTGAATGACATGTTACCCTGATTAAGAAGAGAAATACTACAACCCTTTGTGTTTGCTCCATGTTAGACGATGAGAGAACCACACTTTTTTTTCCCCCCCAAATTATGCCTCCAAAACAAAGACTGTGTTAGACTGGACTACCTCTGGAACAATCCAGATCAGATCAGACCATAGGCAGAACTCCAAAACTCATCTGAAAAGTAAGTAATATTTGCATGGACCTGTGTCATAGTATAGCAAACACATGTACTCCTTGAGCAGAAAAAAACTGCTTCTTGACAAACAAGGTCATTGGACCTTCAGAGATAGTACTCTCTAAGCTTACTAGCAGCAGATCTTCAGTGGCTTTCCTAAACTTATTTGCAGAGGCCAATTGCTGGTTGGGGCTTCTGAAAATCCAAACCCAAAAGCTTTCATCGCAATCTGATGGTCATCCTGTGGTAATATTATATCCCACCTTCTTCTACTGACTAACCATTTAGGCCTAGAACTTAAGACCTACCATACGAACCAAGTCACATTTATAACCCACAAGGATGTCCACAAGGCGTGGTCCAAAAACTCAAGCTGGTGGCTGCAGTGGTGTGATCAAAGTTCCACCCATTTTTATGTGTGATACACCTTAAAAACAGGCAGAGCTGTGATTGCCCCATCATGGACACTAATTTGACTTTTTGGATCGCACTCTGCAGACACCTCTGCATCCAGCTTTATCGTCTATTCCAGGGGTTCCTACACTTTGGGGGCTAATATGCACATGTGGGATTTTGAAAATAGGTTTTAGGTGGTTTCACAAAAACACAGCTTAGAAGAGGGTGTACAAAGCACCGACTTGTCTGAGTCTAACCTGTTCCTTGCATGACCCCTGTTTCTCACATGACACTCATGAGTGTTTCTGGTTACATGTGTTTTTTAAGGGAGTTGGGGGGGGATACATGTCCAAATAAGCAGCTGCAACAGTCAAGCATTTTTATTTCCTAAGAAAGTTTACTGAACTCTAATGGAGGAATGGCTGGTGAAGATGATAGAACTTGCAGAGATGGCTAAATTAACTTCTTTGATTAGAGAAAAAAACAATATCTACATTTATGGCTGACTAGAACCGCCTTTTGGACTTTTTGCATGAAACAGGAAAAAAAATGCACTTATGATTTGTCACTTTGACGATTAGACAAAAAACTGGACGATGGAAAAAAGTGAGGTGGTTTTTTTTTTGTAATCGGAGTAAGAGCTAATTTTGTAATTGTACTTATATTTGCTGCAAAGAAATCAGAAACTTTTTTTCTTTCTGTTCTCTCTTTCTGCACTTTTTCTTTCTTCTTTCTTTTTTCCTTTCTTTGCTTCTTTTACTCTTTATCAGCTTGTGTTAGTTTTATGTTCCTGGTAAAACTTTTAATAAAACATATTTTAAAAAAAGAAAGTTTACTGGAACCCTTTGATGATTCTGGGAGACGGTGCTTTACCGCTTGCCAACTCCCACTTTTAAAATGTAAAAAAAGAAAATCAGATAAACAGGAAGCTGGTGGGCACCAAGGAAGGTGTTGCCGTCACGCTGATGTCCACCACATTGGGCACATAATGCCTTTTCTCTACTTTCTTCTGGAAAGTTGTATCCAGAAATATCCTGTGCAGAAATACCCCTGCAAAGCAAGGGCGGGGGTCTATCAATGAGACAGATATACAGTCATGTGAAAAAGAAAGTACACCTCCTTTGAGTTCTATGGTTTTACGTATCAGGACATAATAAAAATCATCTGGTCCTTAGCACTTCTCCGAAGTAGGTAAATACAACCTCAGATGAACACCAACACATGACATATTACACCATGTCATCATTTATTTTCCAAAAAGGAAGCCATGTGTGAAAAACTAAGTATACCCTTACTGCTTCCATAGGGATGAAGAGGCTAAGTAGAAGCCAGGTGCTGCTAATCGAATGCCCTTGATCAACTGATCATCAGCAAGTGTGACTACCTCTATAACAGCCAAAGTTTTAGGAGTTTGCTGGTCTCCAGCATTGAGGTGTGTGTTAACACAATGCCAAAGAGTAAAGACATCAGCAGTGATCTTAGAGAAGCAATTGTTGCTGCCCATCAATCTAGGAAGGGTTCTAAGGCCATTTCCAAACCATTTAAAGTCCATCATTCTACAGTGAGGAAGATCATTCACAGGTGGAAAACATTCAAGACAGTTGCCAATCTTCCCAGGAGTGGACGTCCCAGCAAATGCACCCCAAGATCAGACCGTGCAATGCATAGAGAAATTGCAAAAAATCCAAGAGTTACATCTCAGACTCTACAGGCCTCAGTTAGCCTGTTAAATGTTAACGTTCATGACAGTACAATTAGAAAAAGACTGAACAAGGATGGTTTGTTGGGAAGGGTTGCCAGGAGAAAGACTCTTCTCTCTAAAAAGAACATGGCAGCACGGCTTAAGTTTGCAAAGTTGCATGATTATCTCTCTTGAAACTCCTCTCCTGTTATATTCCCCCCCCCCCCAGGTATTATTTACTTAGCCAGGAAAAGAAAGAGTGAATTTATTTATCACACCACTTAAATAACCTGTTCTTCCAGTCTCATGAACAAACCAGGCCAAAAAGGGCGGGGTGGCCTCCTTCCATCTGAAACCACCAACCTGCAATTCCAAGACGTCTCACAAGCTTTTCTGTGACAGTTTCCTCTTTCTGTGACAGTGCTGCTTTTTCCTCTTGCTCATTTTTTGACAGATGTAAGCCTGAGATGTGTGGGCGGGGGCAGTACGGACTTCTCACTTCGAGAAGGGTTTAAAAGGAAGCATCAGGAGCTCCAAGACATTCGAGCCTCCTCTGAATAAAGCTGCTGTTGCTTCGAAAAGAAGAGCAGAGAGGAAGAAAGAAGGGCTAAAAAGAGAAAGAAAGAAAGAAAAAAAGAGAGAACTCAGGAACCTTCCCTCAAGTGAATCCCAAGGAGGACACAAGTCAACAGAAATAACTAAAAGAACTCCTCGCCTGCCAAAATCAGCTACCCTTACTTGCTGCTTTGACTGGTGGCTGAATTTTCAAAGCAACCCGAATTGAGGCAGCTGCATCTGTGAAGCCCACCTGAAAAAACCCAGGAAGCTGCTCTCTTCCTGCCGAAGGAGAATCCCCTGAGGAACTTTTCACCGTGTCCCCCCAAAGAATAGCGCATCCTTTTTCTGAAGCACACGTGGCCACAATGAGTTCTGAGCACTTGGTGCACGATGTGGAGAAAGGGAGCGTAGTTGTGATTCGGGAATCGCCCCAAAAGGACCACCATTGGAAGTGTCTCAGCATCTGTTCCTTCTTGCTTCTGATTGGGGCCATGGTCGTGTTCGCCCTCTTGCAACTTGGCGCGTTTGGACAGTCTGAAAAGCAGGTTAGTAACATGAGATGGGTGAAGGGTGAGCGTCTATTAGGGAAGGTTCAGCGGGTGCCTGATGCGAAGTGAGATGGGGTGAAATTTGCAAGCACATGTTCCTCCAGTTTGGAATGATGAAATGGGTTACAGATCTTCTGAATAAAGGAAGGAAAAAGCAGATAGCTCTCTTTGGAGGAGGAGGAGGAGGAAGATAATGTTACATATTATACTAAATTAGCTTTCCCCTCAGAAGACCAACTCTTATTTGAGAGTTTTAAGAAGAAATAATGGGAAGTTGATGGTTAACGTTGTTGGCTTAAAACGTTCCCACTAAAAGGAATAAAAAAATGTATATGAACAAGATAAGTACAAATTTGGATCTCCACAATGGGTGATCTACCAAGGTGAGCATAGCTCATCTGCCATGATTTGTGGTCTCTGAGAAATGCATAACATATGCCCAAATTTGTTTTTGCCATTCGGGTGACCAGCATAAATAAGTGCATGTGGGCCTTTTATTCTCCCTGCATGGAATCTAAATGAGCATCAGATGCCTGAAATCAAAGCAAATTTAGCGAAGTCTTTGACTGCAATATTTGTCAGATCAGTGTAAGCAAAATGCTTATGATAGGTGGTTGTGGTTTCCTCAACTCTGCTTTTGCAGAGTTTTGACCTGGTGGCCAAAGTCAGAAGAAAAGCAGAGAGGAGGGAAATGCACACTTTGTAACCACACTTTTTTTTAACCCTCCCAAGATACTTATTTTATGCAACAATTAGTTGCTGAATCAGTTGCTTGTTGAAGGCATATAGAATTGGCCTGTACGATAAGCATTTGTCAGTCTTTCTGGAGACCAAGTGGATGATCGGAAATCCATCCCCGTGGGCATAGTATATTTAATAAACAATGCTTATCTCTCATTTTTTGTGTGTTTGTAGAGTTTTCTTCTGTTAATCTTATACTGCAAACATGCCCCTTACTTAATGGACATTTATAACTTTGGCTCTCTTTTAAACAATTGATACAATAACAGCATTAATAATAGAAGTGGTATTACTGCAACATCCTTATTCATTTATTTCCCCATTTCTTTTGTAGGACTCTAAAACACATGGAAATTCATTTTCTGGTAAGTGTTTCTAAGCAATGTTATTTTCTTAGGAAAGTTTTCCCAACACATTAGTGAACCGTGCTTCCTTCTCCAACCTAATGCTCCATAGATCTATTATGATCCTATATCCCTCCATTCCTGCTCAGCCCGGATATTTACTGTACTGATTAGAGTTGAGACATAGTCTAAAACCAACACATAGCCATTGCTGAAAACTTAATGCTCTTTGGAAGTATATGGACTTCTCTTTACCAATTCTGTAGGGAAGGTGGTCAGAAGGCAGGAATGTCCCACTGAATGAATTGGAGAGAAGGAAGTCAAGCTATGTAATATTTGCTTGTCATGGGCAGTTTGAATATATCTGTATTTAATGATAATTGTCTAGCCGGCTATGGCGTACACAACATAATGGTTGAGCCACGCTATGACAAAAGAAATGGATGTTGATCCATTATCTGACAGTGCTTTTTTCTTTAATCTTTGCAGAACATCTGCCCGACACAATGAAAGTGCAAGCCTTGAGGTCTGGAAAACCAGCTGCCCATGCTGTTGGTAAGGAGACATTTTGAGTAGCGTGAAAGGGGTTTCTGGAGATGGGCTTCAGACTTACATAGCATGGGCTGCTTTTATGATTTGATGGAAATACTATGTTTGGAAAGAAGAAACGTTTAAGAACGGGGGCCATTTCTGAAACTGTGGGCTTCTAGCATATTTGCAACTGACTATGCTCAACAAGAAGTTGCTAGATGAAGTGCAGATCTTAAGATGAAGGAAAGGGGAGGTTTGTACAGTGATGAATTTGGACTTGCCTTAATTTGGCTTTGATTCTCACCAAACATCTCTATGCTGTAGTTTATTATACAAAGTGCTTAAGATGAGAGAGGATGGTTAGTAGAAAGTTATCTAATGAGCTTCAGTTGGCAGCTGGGTCTCCCGTAGCCCAAGCCCACTGTTTGTGCATTACTTTGGCAGAAGTAGAACTTTAGCACTTGATCATCTAGCATGGAAAACTTTTACTTAACAATACATTGGAAGCTCTGCTGAAGTTGTGCAATTCAGGCTTTCTCCTATGGGACTAGTGACAGAGTTTGGTGGGGTCAACCTTGCACACACATTGGCTCAAGTCAAGTTGCCTGAAGGCTTCCCAAAGCAGGAACCAGTTTTGTGCTTAGGCCCACCAAGACATTAAATACATCCCAGTTCCACTAAATCTAAGAGTTGAAAGCAGCTTTTCCCAATGTGGTGTCCTCCAGATGTTTTATACCACAGCTCCCACAAACTCATGGGCTACCCTAGAAGCCACAGGATTGGGAGAGCTGCAGTTGAGCATCTCTGGAGGGCACCTGAGGGAAAAAGTGCCTCAGAAACAGGTACAGTAGAAGGAATTCTTCTTTCTTTATGTTGACCAGTCACTCTCCTTGACACTGCTTTTCCTTCATTTCACAGCTTCCTCCTTTCATGTATCACAACTGACATGGACTACAAAGGTGGTCCCTTCCATTCTGGAGAACGGCATGATGCTAAATGAGCAAGACAACTCCCTTATTGTGCCTTCTGATGGATTGTACTTCGTCTACTCTCAGCTCGTATTCCACAAAGACCACTGCGCAAAACCTCTTCTGCTCACCCACAACATCACTTGCCTGTCCTCAGAGTTCAACTCTGAGGTGGAATTGCTAAAATCCATTAAGTCTGTCTGTGAGGACTCCTCCAGCAGTAAAAAACTGTGGTTTGAATCTATTTATCAAGGGGCTGTCTTCAAGCTGAACAAAGGAGACCGCTTGTGGTCCAAAACAGATTCCCCTGAATTTCTGGACTTCACTCAATCAACACAGATTTATTTTGGGGTTATTGCCATGTAAGAAAAGATCTTGTGATACCTAATTACAACTCCATGTATTTCTGCTTTGTGTATTTCTGCTACTCATAAAAAAAAAAAAAAAAAGCTTCTTTGAGCTTATAGAGAAGCCCACAAAAAGTTTTTAAAAAAATCTCACTGCTAAGATTGAAAATTTGTCCACTGGCATAACAGTATGCTGTAAGAGAAATGCCTGTGTAGGGAGACAATATTAGCACCATTATTACGAGTCATTTTTAAACTTATTTATTTATTAATATTTATTTATTGAGTCTCTCATATAATCTTGAAACTTTATGACTCCCCCCCCCCCCCCCGCTTAGAAGATCATCGCAAAAATGTAATTTTTGCTCTTGCAGGCAATGAATGCGTGCACGTGTAACAATTTAGTTGCGATTCCCCATTGTGTGAGTCCATGTCGATGAACCTGCACTTGGGGGACTGTAAAATGCTTGCGTGGCTATCTTCAAAGAGAGGATTTACACTCTTTTGCCTCCTACTCTAAGATAACATTTGAATATTTATATACTTATACTATGTATATCTGATATCACTTGACTGTGTTGATTTAATCATGTATATTACATGAATTATCCTGAATTTTGGGGAGAGGATGGTACGGGGGCTACAAGTCCTGGTTTTTTTCCCCCCAGCTAACAGCGCAATCCCATCCATATTTATTTAGAAAGCTTCCAAAATTCTCTCTTCGATTGTACAGCTTCAGTCTGATGTCGGAAGGTCTGACATTTTGAGTATTTCATTGGCACCGTACAGGTTTTCTACAGAAATGCCTTACAGTACAGGTTGCCGTGAAAAAAAAAACTTTTTTAAGGTTGATATTATAAATATAAGTGTTTTTTTTTTTTACTAGCATGTGGCTTATTTATTTATTTATTTATTTATTTGGCTATTTATTCTGTTCTGAATCTCTGCTCAGCAGAGGGTGAAAACATGTATTGTTTGGAAAGAGAAATGTGTTTTTGTTGGATTCTGTGTTTAAACTTACCTTTGAACGAGGCCAAACAATAAAATGAAATTTTGTAATGGATTGCTTCCTCTCAATGAATTGTTCTGTTCGATTTGATTTTAGTCCTGGATCATAATAACTTCAACCTGAAGACCAGAAATACACATTTAGCATCCAAAGAATGGATCAAACAAATATAAGGATAAGGCACAATCAGGAATAAACTTTTCTTCTATGCAAGGAGAAGGCTCTCAACAAACATAGTTGGTTTCCCTTGGCAATGGTAGGTATCCTGCCCCTGCCTTGCTTACCCCCTCACCCCCAAAATTCTTGGATGGGCCAGGCAAGCACAACTTCTCCTTCCAAAATATTACCATACCCATTCAACTGCAATGCACCCCAAGATAACTCACAAAATAAATAATCATGGCTCCAAATGATTCTCCTGCTTATACTGCAAACCCTTGTTGCAATATAACCCCCTCTCCCCTCCAAAATTCCAAAGATACTAACACAGCCAGTCTGCAGTGCCAACGCAGGACCCCAGAGATGCTGGAGAAGACCTTTGAGGCTACAGAGGTGTATGCCGCCCTACCACCCCAATTACAGAAGAATATCAAATGGGCCCTCAGCTGATTCAAAACCTCAGTCCAAAGACATGCAACAATGCTGCCTCAAAGTTACAGGATGTGATGAAATGTCACCCAGCCAAGTCTCACACCTGCAAAAGGCTGGCCTACTTAATTCTTCAGAGCAGTCACCTTCTATGCCTTTCTTGAGGGGGACATCCTTACAAGAAAACTCATGCATTTACAGCAACTCGCTTTCTCCTACATGCCTCTGAATCTCCAAAGGTAAGTTAGCACTTCCACCACTTGGGGAGAAGGTCTGAGGGGAAAGTGGGACATCATTAATGGGAGAACCTGGACTGTGGATGATCATAGCCTGACCCAAAGGCTAGCAAGAAGCCTCCTCAGACCCTTGTTGGATGTCTGATTTCTCCATCCTTTGAATGGGACCTTCCTTGGTCATTCCAAGGGAGGTGATGCTGAATCTAATGGGATCCATAGAAGGAATCCCATCTGTCTATCTGTCTATCTGTCTATCTGTCTATCTGTCTATCTGTCTGTCTGTCTGTCTGTCTGTCTGTCTATCTATCTATCTATCTATCTATCTATCTATCTATCTATCTATCTAATCATCTGTTAGATTATATCCTGCGTTTGATTTAAGAGCTCAAGGCAGCATATAATACTCCCTCCTTTCATGTTTCCCTACAACAATAACCCTGTGAGATAGGTTGGGCTGAGACAGCGTGGTTGACCAAACTCATCTAGTGACTTTCTGTGGCCCACAAGGGTCTCCACACTCTCAGTCCAATTCCTTCACCATAACCCCATACTGGTTCTTGTGCTGGGAGAGAACAATTGGCCCAAAAGATCTTCTATGGCTGAGGGGGAATTCCTCACCACTAACCACACTGACTCTTGGACTGAGAGGGAGGGACAGACCCAAAGTCTCCCAGGGGGCTTCCATGGCCAAAGAGGGACTAAAACAGGGTCTCACCACTCCTAGTCAGAACCTTCACTATTAGATCACACTGACTGTTGAGCTGTGAGAAAGGGTCCTTCAGGGAGTTCCTGCAGTTGAGGGAGGACGAGAATCTGGGTCTCCCCAGCCTAGACCAATACCCTAATTCTATACACGTTGGCTTTCTTTTCAATGCCTGGACTGATAGCATTTGCATATGTAGCTTCAATACTGAAATTGGGCTAACTAAGGGGTTTATCAGCATTAGTCATATATTGCCAAAGTTTTTAGTTTTATAGTTAAAATAATCAAAGCAGTGAGACAAAATAACCAGAACAGGTTATCATTTAGTGACCAGGTGAAGGCCCCAGATGTCATATTCATTTGAGTGTCCTAGCTGTAATTCTCCAAGTTCAAGGCTGGCAAACTGATTTACTTCTCTTTTATACCAGAATCATTCTCTTTTAATTTGTCTCTTTTTCTATTGACAGCATGGTGGGCAGATTATTTTCATTAAATTGCAAACGTCCCCCCCACACACACACACACTATTTTTTAAATTCTTTTAGAAAGATTTCTATCACACTTTCAATTTTAAAAGCTCTCACAAACTGAGCTGTGTCTTTCATTTCTGGATATGCTATGAGTTAATCAGTCATGATATACAGCAGGGAAACTATTCCACCGTGGATTTCCCACCCTGGGGATTTCCCCCAGATTCAGCCACTGTTCTGTGACCCAAAAGACTTTCAAAAGAGAATGATCAATGTCAAGGATTCATTTCCTTTTTCAAGCCGAGATTCACTCTTCTTTCCTTTTATAAAAATGCCTCGCAATTAAGTGAGTTTCCATTTCCTCCTGCAAATGAAATAATAGCAGAAGTACAAATATCTCACTTCACTTCTTTGGGAAGAGGCTAGTCCTTGAGTCAACATAAAAGTATGCCAGCAATAATTGCCCTGAGAGTATTGTCCTTACAGTTGCAATGCAGGCCAGGTTAAGGAAAGTGATCGGTGGATTCCCCTGGCTTCTTTCCCCTCCTACCTTCTGCTGACAGAGAAAACCACCAATCACTTTCCTGTATGGGCGATGGGGCGGGGTTGGGTGAATGAAGCCAGGTGCCTGGGATGGAGGGTCTGAGGCATCGTTCCCATTGCCCAAGTGATGGGCAGGTCACTGGTCCACAGGTGCTTCCCCTGGGTCATGTTATGTCCAAGTATCACCGTGTGACAAGGTTCTTTTTTGAACTGGAGGCGTGTTGTTTTTGCAAACACGGCAATTGGCACAGAAAAGACAGTGGTGACTTTTTATGCTTTTTACTGTATTTACAGCAGGTATTTACAACAGGTACATACAGCAGGTATTTACAACAGGTATATACAACACAGTCCCGGTGTTCACCCGGTGTCAGGTTTCCTCCGAAGCCTCCCTCCCAGAGACTGTCCCCCTCTAGCTCTCCTGATTCCTCCCCCTTTCTCTCTGCCTCCCTCCCCCATTTCTGGGCTTCACAAGAGAGAGAGTGAGAAGAAAGGAATGAGCTGGACTTTCCTGTAGTGTGCTCAGCACAGCTGGACTTTCTCCTGCTCAAACACCTGCTGCTTCTCAGTTGGGGAAGCACCTCTCTTGGGGTTTTCTGCCCAGACTTTCCTCAGAGACCAGGGCTTCTCTACCATAGCTGTTCCCATCCTTCCCCTCTGGGGCCTTGGGTGGAGCTCTCATCCCCCTGGGTTTTCACTTCCCTTCTTCCAGGGAAGCCACCCCTGGGCCTTTCTTCTCCCTTCCCAACCAGGAACCAGCAACTGCCCTGCAGACTTAACTTTTCCCTCCAATTTCTCTCCAGCCACTCTGTTCACTCCATGCCCAGACTTCTTCTCTCCTCTCCTTCTCTGCTCTCCTCCTCTCTCTCCAATGTTTAGGTTAGACCAGCAACAACCGAGGAGGTGGGTGTTCCCCCAGGGCTCTAGTTCCCAGCACCTATATACAAGGCTGGGCCAATGGGATTGCTGTTTCCAAATCTCACCACAACAGCCCTGGTTAGTAACCAGGTCAGGTCACCAGGGCTCATGATAGACAAGCTGCCCCTCAAGGCCAGAACTGAGCTGTTCCTTTTACTCACTCCCATGGCTGGCTCACACTAGCAGAACAGCAGCCATGCCAGGTCACTCATGGACTTTGCCCAGTGTTCCCTTCCATGCCTGTCTCCACTCCTGTGAATTGTCATTTGGGCTAAAATATGGCCATTAAAAACCTCTTGGCAAGAGAATCAATGGAAGTTGTGTAATGCTATTGCTTGGGACTGTCAGGCCTAGTCCAAGGAACTCCAAGAGACCATGCCAATTCAGTCCAGCTATGTTTATTAGCTACAACCTCTAGCAAGAATCTTCCCAGACTAAAACCCCAGTTCCCAAAGTCCTCCAGCCACAACAGTGTGAATTCCTCAGGGAGGTGCCAGTCTCATCCTCTTGTTCCTCCCACGCGGTTCTGGCGAGCTAAGAAAATGTTTATCTCCCTGAGCTTGGCCTTCATAATTCCATTCCATCACAGGGACAGAGCTAGAAGTACCCAGCTGGCAGAACCTGACTCCCTTCCCCTCTTTAGATAGAACTTCTGTGCAGCAGTGGACTTGTGTGGTAGCTATTTTTCAAATGTAGGTCTTGTAAGAGAGCATTAACCCATGTATGCATAAGACCCAACCAGTACTTTCTGAATCACCAGGCCATCATTACATGCACAAATGTCCTTATGGAAGCCAGGTGTCCATTCTCTCCTGCTGCCCAAGCCAAAAATGGTCATGGTGACCAATGCCCAGTGCTGAGAAAAGAGAGGAAGAGAATGCTCAGAGCAGCCTGAACTAGCCAATAGATGCTGGGCGGCACCTGGGTTTCCTCCAGATATATGGGACTGAAATGTCCAAAATTCCCAGCCAGTGTGATTAGAAGTTACAGTCATGACACATCTGGAGAAGACAATTTTAGTCTGCTTCTAGCTATCAGACCCAAAACTATCTCAGCCAGTTAAAAATTTTCAAGAGTGAGAGAAAGAGAAGACAGTAACATTTGATGTTCCCCTGGAAAAGAAGAGCAACTAAAAAAGAACAATTTGCATATCTAAATATATCTGCTCGCTAAAATTTAAGTTGCACAGAAAGAAAATTTCTGAATTGCTGAATTTCCCAAGCAAATCCCAAGGTCAGCCCTATCATCAGGCAGAATGAGGAAGCAGATTTGGGTAGCAGAGTGGGACATATTCTGAATTGTGCAAAGCCTCCACTCTCTGTTATGAGCAGCCACTTCATTTTGACAAAAGCATGTGGCTTTCCAGAAAACTGAAGCAGCTCAACTACTTTTCCATAAGCACTAGTAACCAAGGGCTCCTTCAAATGATGTTCAGGGATTGCCAGCCAGCAGGCCAACGAAAGGGTGAGTGGCAGCTGTGATTTCAAGGATAAAATCACCCTTTGGATCCCTTCCAAAATTCAGTCACATCACAGAAAGTTCCCTGTCCCTATATTGCCTCTCTCATGAAGAGGAACATGCCACTTTGGAAGGCAACCTATGCCACTGGGTGACAGGTTTTATCATCAGGAAATTCCTCCGGATATCTGATCTGAATCTACTTCTGTGCAATTTCAAACTTTGGTTCTGTCCCTGCCCTTTGGAGCAACAGAGAATAAGTTGGCTGTTCCTCTATAGGACAACCCTTTAGAGATTTGAAGACTGCAATCATATCTCTCTTCAATCTTCAGGCAAGGTTAGTCTGGCATGACTTCCATGTGACAAACCCATTCTGGCTCACTTTAATTGTTGCGTTCCTTTCCGAGTGCTCACAAATATGCTGTACAATATAATAATCTGTTCAAGGACCTTGCCCAGTGTAAACATCAAACTAAGAGATCCTCCTCCTCCTCCTTCTCTCTCTCTCTTTTTTAAGATGGACAACATTTGCTCTACTCCAGTCGTTGGGGACCTCAAGGATTACACTCAGCAGTTTTACAATTGTCTCCACTAGTTCCCACAGTACCCTAGGTTGGTTGGTTGGTTGGTTGGTTTATCCAATTTATATGGCCACCCATCTCACAAAAGTGACTCTGGGCGGTGTACAACAATTAATTAAAACAATAAAACTACTCTAAAAGTAGTATTAGTATTCATGATAGGACTTTGCTGCAAGATCTCTCTCAATCTTGGAGCTGGCGGTACACCAGTTCACATAATTTGTCTATTGCCACTGTTCTTAAGATAGATTCCAACCACAGAGATTTAAGTCCCAGCACCAATGCTGGTGTCATGACTCATATCTAAAATGATGTGGACAGCAAACACAAGAGGTTACGGCTGAGAAATTCTGGTGGTGCCTCCCAAACTGACTCTCAGCTATTAGAGTGCTGATCACCATACATTGTTGTTGTTCAGTTGTTAAGTCATGTCTGTGAGAGTCAGGAACAGGGGAGTCAAGAATTTACTCTCATCGCCCGAGCAACGCGGTACTGATAAGAGGATGAGACTGAATCCTCCCTAAAGAATGCAAGGGGGGTTGGGAGGGTGACCCTGGAATCTGCTCTCACTCTGAGAAGATTTCTGTAACGGGACTGAAGCCAATAAACCCTGCTGAATTGAATCTGTACTGTCTCCTGGAGTTTCCTGGGCTAATCCTGACATGTCTGACTCTTTGTGACCCCATGAACCATATCGCGCCAGGCCTTCCTGTCCTTCACTGCCTCCCTGAGTTTGCTCAGTCTCATGTTCATTGCTTCAGTGATGCTATCTAACCATCTCATCCTCTGCTGTCCTCTTCTCCTTTTGCCTTCAATCTTTCCCAGCATCAGGGTCTTTTCCAAAGAGTCCTCTCTTCGCATTAGGTGACCAAAGTATCTGAGCTTGAGCTTCATTATCAATCCTTCCAATGAGCAGTCAGGATTGATTTCCTTTAAGATGGACTGGTTTGACCTCCTAGCAGTCCAGGGGACTCTTAAGAGTCTTCTCCAGCACCACAGTTCAAAGGCATCAATTCTTAGGCACTCAGCCTTCTTTATGGTCCAGCTCTCACAGCCATACATTACTACTGGGAAAACCATAGCTTTGATTATGCGGATCTTTGTCAGCAAGGTGACGTCTCTGCTATTTAATATGCTGTCTAGGTTTGCCATAGCTTTCCTCCCAAGGAGCAAGCGTCTTTTAATTTCATGGCTGCAGTCTCCGTCTGCAGTGATCTTGGAGCCCAAATAAATGAAGTCTGTTACTGCTTCCATTTCTACCCCTTCTATTTGCCAGGAACTGATGGGTCCAGATGCCATGATCTTAGTTTTTTTAATGTTGAGTTTCAAGCCAGCTTTTGCACTCTCCTCTTTCACCCTCATCAAGAGGCTCTTTAGTTCTTCTTCACTTTCTGCCATTAGGGTGGTATCATCTGCATATCTGAGGTTGTTGATGTTTCTCCTTGCAATCTTAATTCCAGCTTGTGATTCTTCCAGCCTGGCATTTCTCATGAGATCACCATACATTATGCACTGATATTTTAGATATTTCTTTCCTATGCCACTATTTCTAAATAAATTTGACCCTTGCCAAGCTGTCTGGAAATGTCCTCAGACTCTTGAAAGCCATTAGCAGGAAAACAAATAGTTTTTCTTATCTGATACCCAAAGAAGTCAATATGACTCATGAAACCATAGTTTTTTTGTTATACACTATTGTTGCAAGTCAAGAGGATGTACTATTAAACTTAGCATAGACGGAGGATGTATGCAGCATCTGGTTCAGTCTCACCAGATATGATTTGAGTAACATCCGGTACTAGAAAGGGATTGAGTCTTACAACTTATATAATACAGCTTGAGGAAGGCACAGGCTGTATGATCTCCAGAATTCAGATCTTAAGATGAAGAGGGCTGAACTTGGCCCATGGGCTGTATGCTTAGGTCAGGAGTGAAGCCTTGTAGAATCAGTGGTCTTGCTACCATCAATTTATCTCATCTCATCTCATCTCATCTCATCTCATCTCATCTCATCTCATCTCATCTCATCTCATCTCATCTCGCTGTCTACCCATCTACCCATCTCTTTCTTTCATTTCTTTTTTTTAATGTTCTTGACTAAGTTGGTTACTTGTCCTTTAATGGCAGGTATTTTTTCAGATTCTCTAAAACATGCTTATCTTCACCCACTCGGGAAACAAAACAAAACAAAAAATCTTTAGAAGTTTAAGTTTGTCCTAGTTATCATCCACTGTCTTCTCTTTCATTTTTGCCTAAAGTCCTCACACTAGTTGTTTTCATCAAATTCCTTCCTTATTTGTCAACAAATAACTTCCATTTCAATCAGGCTTTTGTATGGGTCATTCTACTGAATTGGCACTTGCTCAGGTTGTCAGTGATTTGGTGGTGGCCCAAGCAAGTCACCAATTATTAGTATTAGTGCTCTGGATTTGACTGTGTCATTAGCCACCCTTGACCATCACATTTTATTACATTCTTTGAGTTCATTAGATATCAATGATACATTTCATTGGTTTCAGTCCAATCTTTTCCATCACACATTTTCAGATAGGTGGAAGAGCATTTGCTGCTCTCACAGTTAGTGATTAAATTACAATCTATCTGTTATCCTACCTTTCCTTTGGGTCTCCCAGTGGCATATATGGGGCTTTCCCCTTATCACAACAACGCTGTGCAACCCATTGAGCTGAGACAGAGTGAATGGCCCAGAGTCACCCAGTGAGCTTCATAATGAAGTGGGGTCCTGGACCTGGATATTTATTTATTTATTTATTTATTTATTTATTTATTTATTTATTTTTCAAATTTAGATACCACCCATCTCACAAAAAAGTGACTCAGGGCGGTTCACAATAATTTAGGTGGGGATTTCTCTAATCCCCACCCAACTAGTTTAACCAGTGTATCTCACTGACCCTCTAAGAGCCTACCTAGAATGGCAGGGCAGGACTTTATTTTTTAAGATGTGTGTGTGGGGTACTAAATTTGTAATGCCTCCATGTTTAGAGCTCTAGACAAGTCCAGTGATCCAGCCCCAGTGGATGGAATAGGGGCAAGACCACTTGAGGTCTGTTGTGGATGTTCAAAGTTTGGCACCTGGCAATGTAAGGAACAGTTGGCTGTTTCTGGTGTGTTAAATGAGCCCTGATGGACAGGGGGAAGGGAGGACAAAGAGTGAGCCCAACCAAGAAAGTGTGAGAGATTGTGAGAAGGCTGCAAAAGTAACAAGAGAAACTCTAGACTAACAATCCACAGATGGGAGAGGAGTTTGTTAGCAGTTTACACCATAAATGGCAGCTCAGTCTGGCTTGCTAAGTGAGAAGATTTAAAATGTTCAAAAATTCTCCTGAATTCACTGTTAAAGAAGGGTGGAGGTTCCTATCACATTTCTCAAGAAGATTTGAAACCTCACTTTGTTGAAGTTTAACACCCCCTTGTTGGAGTCAGTGTGATTTTTGCTTCCTTGATTGGGTAACTAATTTAGTGCTACTCTCTCATCCTATGATGTTACTTCTTCTTCTGTAACCTCTGATCAGTCAACAATTCTGAGATTTTCAATCGCATCCTGAAAATTGCATCCAAAGCAGGAAGATTGAAGAAATCAGTTACGGATATCTTTTCAGTAGTCCCAAATGGAATCCGTAATGTCCAGAACAAGGACCTCATGTCTTTTCCACTAGCAGCTACCTTGACATAGCTCTTGGCTCAACGGTTGCATACAAAACATTTGGAGAGGCTTTATAAGACAATGGGCATGTTTGGAACACTGCACATCCATATATGGGGTTTGTCACTGTTGGGATGTAGGTTTAAAATGCCCTCCACAAGGAGATTTCTTGCGTGATTACATTATGATCTTTTCAGCACCACCTGGAAAGCATTTTTACGAATTCCCTGAGGTTTTCAATCTTCAGATAATTTAGTACTTTTTTTAATGAAATCCCTTTAGTAAATCTCCCACCGATTCCTGAGTAGAAATCCATAGTGGAATCAGTACTATTGATTTTCATGTGTTATTTTCTTTGGTTAGTGGTTTGTTTCTTTGTTTTTATCTGTCTACCAACAGGAGAAAGTTTATTACCCGATGAAGAATAAATATTAGAAATAAGTCTGTGCATTTAGGAAATTAATCTATGAAATATACGCGACTGTGTTGCAATTTTTATAAGAGAGCTGAAGATAGCCTAATGCAGGGTTTCTTAAACCTTTTTCTCTCAGGACCCCTCCCCACTTTTAAAAATTATGGAGGACCCCAAAAGAGCTCTTGTTTGTATGGGTTATATTTATCAATATTGACTGTATTAGAAATGAAAATTGACGCATTCACTGCTGCTACCACTTCTCACAATTGTTTGATGGGATTGTAATATTGTATCATTTTTCAACATAGGCTGGCAAATCATTTTGATTCCACGGGCCCCTGAGAAGACCACACTTTAAGAAACACTGGTCTACTGCAATCTTTGTGACACTTGCAGGTCACTCATGTTATTTGCTCAAATGGGACCAACTTTAACAGTGACCAAGTGTCATCAAATTGATATCAATGTAGCAACCACAGATACAGATTCTTCAGATCTTCAAACGGTGCCCCCATCACCACTATAACTGAGTCCATCTACCTTACTGCTGATCATCCTCTTTTTCTCTTTCCTTCTACCAACTTTACATGATTATGAAATGTATTCATTTTTAAAAGTGTTCTGAACACACGATGGTATCTTTATATTTTTGTTATTTATTTACTTATTTATGAGATTTATAAGGCCACTCAACCCAGCCAGTGTGATTCTGGGTGACGTACAATGTAAAAACGAAGGAGAAGCAGCAGAAGCAGAGGAGGAGGAGGAGGAGGAGGAGGAGGAGGAGGAGGAGGAGGAGGAGGAGGAGGAGGAGGAGGAGGAGGAGGAGGAGGAGGAGGAAAACAATAAACAATACAATGTGGAAATACCAAATAATTGTAATCACTTACTGCATGTGATTATAGATGAGACCCTCTCAATGTGTACATGAGGAGAAAATCTGCTTTGTACGAGACACAGAGGAGAATGGAGTTATTTAGAAAACTACATTACTGCCTCCTTCCGGGGGTTTAATATGATCTGGTGGCAACACCTGGCTAACCCTCATCGACCTTGAAAGCAGGTTAGGGCTAGACTAAGACTAGGGAGGCCAATGTTCAAATCCACTCTCATCCATGCTCATTGGGTGTCTTTGGGGCACCTAAGGGTCATAATTTCTGCTGGCTGTTACAGGTAAACAGTGAAGGTTCTGCTGTGTGAACCATCTGGGCTTTTAAAAGAATGATGAAATTTATCTACACTTATATCATTCACAGGCTTGATCAATATTTTACGTTTTTTAATATTTTAATCCACCTGGTTTCCATTTTGTCTTGAATGGCAGCAGCCACATCCAGCCTTACTGAGTTGAAAAGAATGGAGAGAAAAGTAAGGTTTCCCAATAATCTCAATATTCTTGATGTTTCTGCTTGATGTTGAGGAAGATCTATACTTTGATATTGTAACACATTTAGTTAAAAATCATCTGTTACTAAAATACAGCTGCCTAATGCAACAATAATCAAGACACATTTGGAAGATTTGGCTTGCTCAGTTGAGGGACATGCAGAAAACCAAGTTAGAAGAGAGATGACTCTGCAGGAAGTGGTGCCCTTTTTGAAGCAGGAGATGCTTGCTTAGCTTGGAAATGTTTGTGCTCCCCCAGAGCCCTTGTTGTGGAGGCAATGTGAAACCATTTCCTTCCTCAATATTAATTTAGTAACAGTTTAGTAACACACCATGAGACCCAGTTTTCCCTTTCCATGTCTTATCTGTCTTCCCCCAAGGTGGGGAAAAAGCGGCCTCGTGGCTTGGCTTTGAAGGCACATCATGACTGGGAAGGCCCAGCACTGGTGGGGAGCTGGCCGGGTGAGGATTAAACTCACTAACCTTACAAACAAGTTATGTCATGGCCTAAGGCAACCCATTCAAGGCGAGGTTTCCATTTCAAGCATTGTTCTCCCTGATTCTGAGAACAGACTGAAGTAGAAGCTAACCAGCCCATTAGACAAGTGAGTCATCTGCCTTGGGCAGCAATTGTTGAAACTGGATGAGATCCCTTCCCACTTCCATTCCTCCTGAGCCACTTCCATCTTCCCAAACCAGCATCCAATTGTAACATGGCTTGCTTATTGTGACCTGGCCAGGCTGCTTCATCAAGTCCCCTCCCTCTGAAGATAGAGCCAACGGGCAAGGAGCCAAATAATTCAGGCTGCATCTTTTAGCATGTCTCATGTGTGCATTGCTGTGTTCTTGGGTCTTTTGATGGAAGGAGACAATAGGACCAAGTGTCTCAATGATCCAGGTTTTAGTTCTGCCTCAGCTATAAAAGCTCCCTGGGGGACTTTGGGTCAGTCCCTCCCTTTGTCTTCAAGAGCCAGGGTGGTGTAGGGGTTAAAGTGTTTTAGTCCACCCTCATGGGAGCTCATAGAATGACCTGGGATCACTGAGCTTAATCTACTTCATAGTGTTGTGCTGGAGAAAATTGGAGGAGGCAACCTTAACCCTAACCTGGAGCTCCTGAATGAAAAGCAGGATATAAATCAAAAGAAGGATGGACCCTCATTCAAAATATAGTTTAGTCTTTGAAGTGATCACACAGATCCATATTTTCTATTCAATGCTGTCAAATTAATCTGTTAAACCATGATCCCAAGAGTGATTGCAGTATCTTTGGTTTATGCTCAAGCTCCCATCTAATTATCTGTTGATTTCCGTGGACGAAAGGAAAAGGGGGGGGGGGGGGGACCCTACATGGGCAGAGATTGCAGTGACAAGAAAATGTGTTGGGGAGAATGAGGAAATTCAAATAAATACTTAGTCTCTGGGACTGCCAGAGTCTTAGGAAGCTGGGGTCTGCTCCCGTGACATGAACCATCAGGACTATCACTGTGGTGCAGAAGTTGTTGGAAAGGACAGCAGGGATGCATCATGCCATGTTGGGGGTGTCTTGCATCCCATAAGGTAGCTTACAGCCCTCAGAGGCAAAGAAGACTCTGTTTCATGTTGCTTGTGTTGAAATAAGATTTATCTGCTAAGAGAGCAGGCTTCTGTTTTTGGAATTTGGGGATAGGGAACACCTGCTGACCTTCTTAAACAGGAAGGTGTCTCAGATTGCCCCTGACAATTGTAAAATCATAGAATTATAGAGTTGGAAGAGACCACAAGGATCACCAAGCCAATCTGCACGAAAGTCGGTTAAACCACCCATGAGAGGTAGCTATCCAGCCTCTTCTTAAAAACCTCCAGAGATGGACAACCAGAGATTTGTACAACCTTCCACAGTTGTTCAAACCTTACCAACAGTAAGCTTTTCCTTATACAGGTAGTCCTTGACTTACAATTACAATTGGGAGCAGACCTTCTGCCACTAAGCGATGCAGTCATTAAGTGAGTCACACCCAATTTTGTGACCTTTTTTGCCATGGTCATTAAGTGAATCATGTGGTCATTAAGCAAATCCAGCTTCCCCCATTGACTTTTCTTGTCAGAAGCCCCTTAAGAAGGTCGCAAATAGAGATCACTTGGTCCCGGGACACCACAATCATAAATACATGCCAGTTGCCAAGTGCCCAAATTTTGATCACATGACCACTGGGATGCTGTGATGATTGTAAATGCGAGAACTGGTCATAAGTCACTTTTTTCAGCACTGTTGTAACTTCGAACAGTCATTAAACAAATGGTCATAAGTCAAGGACTAACTGAATTTAAATGAAAGCTAGGTAGCTGCAATTTATGGCCAATATTTCTGGTTGCAGCTTCTGTGGCATTGCAAAATGGTTCTTGACTGACTTCCCAGGCTATCTGTCATCCTGGTTGCCACAGGAATGGGTGTCTTCATTGCTACAGCAGTTGGATCTCTTGTGATTTTGAAAATGCAGAAGGCCAACACTTGGATTCTGCTTTAGACTAGGTTCACTACATTTGGTGAGGAGGAAGTATAAGCCTTTTCCCCTGCCTTGTTTTCCTGATATAAATTGCTCTTCCCTTAGGAATACTGTTGGCCTGCATGAAACAAAATTTTTCCATGTTTTGCATGCTCTAAGCTGAAGAAGAATTCCAAAGTAAGAAATACTTTGGGAGGCTTTAATCAAATGCATTATCTATGATATAACATGAATGGTACTGTATTAGAATTTATTGCTATATATATATATATATATATATATATATATACACATACATACATACATACATACACACACACACACACACACACACATACATATATATATATATATACACATACACACACACACGCACACACACACACACATACATACATACACACACACATGCAGTGTATGTATATATGTGTGTGTGTGTGTATATATATATATGTATATCATATCAGTATATTTGATATATTGAAATACAGCCTTTCCAAGCACATTGTTACATATAATTCATGGGTAAAATTTAGACTCTGTTAGCCATGACTAAGTCCCAGTGAAGCTAATGGGACTTAAGTTAGTCACCATGAGTAATGTTCTCATTGCTCCCCATAGTGCTTCTCATGAATCACTTCCACCCATTCTGCACAAGGTAGTGGCCCCCGTCTGAAAGTGGCAGAGTCCCTTTGCATCTTCATAATTCTGTCAGATTCCAGAGGCAGCTGAAAATTAACCAGAGAAGGTAGGAGTTTCCACCAGTGAGACATCATCTGCCCTTCAGCTCCAGAGAGAACCCTATAAGGCAATTCCATAAAATTGTTTATGGAGCTACAAGGCAGGTGCCTTCTCACTGGTAGAAACTCCCACCTTCTCTGGCCTCCTTCACTTTCCCCCATCTGCCTAAAGTCAAGGTACTATGGCTTCCTTTACAATTTCAGTAGAACTTAAAAGAAGGGTTGTACCACTCCCCTTCCCATCACGGTTAGCTTGCTTTTTACTCTCTGAAAAAAGACAGAACCACTTAATGTGAAATCTCCATGGTCAAAGGCAGTCTCCAAGAGAGCAATGAAAGAAGACCTCCTATCTTCCTGTCTTGCCTGTCAGCTTTCAATAAGAAGTTGGTTGATCAGAAAACAAGATACATGGATTTGGGTCAGGGATCACCTATTTTTCTGCTTCTCCATTAGAACTCCAGATGGCCCTTCCTTCCTAAATCTTCCTAAACTGATCATTTTTCTTTTTCCCCACTATTTTTCAAGTGGAAAAATGGAACGAGAAGAAATAGTTAACCCTCTCTGCTCATTATTACAGTCCGGGTTTTAATTCTCCCTCTTTCTTGCCATCTGCACTGAGACTCAAAAAGCATCCTGCAGGACATCTAACTGTACATGTCCAGCCATCTTCTCTAGTTGCACTCTGGTCTCCACGTGTCACAAACAGGTCCCAAGTCCCCTACTCTGTATTCTTATTTATTTTTGCTCTATTAGAAGACATGTGCTCGTAATTCCCATGTTACTTCATACAATAATTCTATGAGATAAATTAGACTAGCTTTCTTCAATCTGGGCATGTTCCAAAGGTGTAGACTCAATATTTAGCTGGCCCAAGATCTTGAGCAAACTTGGGCTATTACAAAATAATCTGAGATGGGAATTTGAACACAGATTCCCCAACAGAGCAGTGTATAACAAGAATAGACTATAATCAGACATCAATTTTAGTTTCAAAGAATTAACCTCAATTTAATGGACTCCCATCTAGCAGACTTTGGATGCAATGGATAACATTTCCATCCAGGCATTCTTCCCAAATAAAAGTCTCTCACGGTAGTCTGGATGAGGTAGCTAAAACTACGTTATTTTTTCCTGAATTTTATGACATCCTGTGATGGAATGTAAGGGTGAGTTTGGAAGATGTGGGGAAGAGATGCTGCCTAGGGAACGATCAGATAAGAGAGGGTGTAGCCCACAGCTGCATAATGGGCAGAGCAATAAACTCAGAAAGGAACCTCCCTAACTTATCAGGCTGTAAAAGAGACGGTGGGAGATTTTTACTTTCAGACTTGCAAGATTCTGTTAGTGTCGCCTTACGATAGTTTACCTGGTAGGGCTAACACATCCGTAGTGCTTTCTTATATCATTGATTTATTTTATTTATTATTAAATTTGTATGCCACCCATCTCCCCCAATGGGTGGCTCTGGGCGGCTCACAATGAAAAATCAAAAGCCTATAAACAATGAAAATACCCCCTAAATAATTCAATACTCAATCCATTAAAATCCACTATAAAACAAACCCTATACATAAATACGATGTATTTATGTTATAATGTCATTTTGCAATGATGTAAGTTGAGGCCAATGGTGTGCTTTCATATTCAAAGGACAATCAGGAATAACAGACATCCCCTCCCCAAATCAATCTGCTATATCAATATTTTAGGAGGCGGAAAACAAGGGGGAAACAACAAGGGGGAGGAAGGGTGGACATACAGGAAAGCTCCCATCTCTTCATCTTAATTCTTCAACTTGCTTCTGGACTCACATGAGCTCTGTAGGCACTGTTAGAAAATAAAAATGGGTGCATCCTGGTGTTTGGTTTGAAGGGGGAGCCCACCTGACTAGAAACAAGACAAAAAGTTGAGGCTTGGCACCCGAAACCACTCTGAGGGGCAGGAGAAGATGCATCCATTAAGGATGTTTTTAAAAAGATCGTGGCTGCAACTGCATGACTGAAGCTGCAATGTTTTTGTATTTGTCCCCCCCACACACACACACCAGGGAGAAGAGGGTGATGGGGCATAATTTCACCCATTTGCCTTGTGGTATATGGTTATTTTGTGACTGGCCATGCCCATGGCAGGGGTAACATATTCTCATGTTCGTTTATATACTGCACAGACGTATGTGTGTGTGTGTATGTATGTCACGTATCTGTGTGTGTGTACACACACACACACACACACACACATCCCAGCAGTTTTCTTGGCAGCATTTTGGAACTGATTTGCCATTGCCTCCTTCAGAGGGCTGAGAGAGAGAGACTGGCCCAGCATCACCCAGCTGGCTTCGTGCCTAAGGCAGGACTAGAACTCAGGGTCTCCTGGTTTCTAGCCTGGGGCCTTCACCACCACACCAAACTGGCTCTCACGTATACGAATATGTCCATACATATTTGCAAGCTTGGTGAACAGCAGCCTAGACTTGATCACACTTTTTAAAAGTTTTCAGAAAGGCTTGTCTCAGAAAATGAGGGGAGATCGCCTGATACTATATTATTCATTTGTGTACAAATAATCTCATTTCAAATCTCATTTTTCTTTGACAACGATACCCCATATTATGACATGAAAAACTGATAAGGAAATAATTCCTGTCATATGCCATTAGCATGATTTACTCAGATCATGGTGAACGATGTTGTTATGGCAACATTAAAAAAACAATGATAATCATCCAAGATAATCATTAAAAAAAAAAGAAGTTACAAATTCCATTGTTGGCTAATACTTTTCTCAGAGCCAACTGAAAGGTTACAAAATTATTCTTGAAAATTATTCACCGGGCTGTATGGTACGAAAGCAGGAAGTGGGGGGACAGGTGAGGAAGGCACAAAAATTAGGCTTTATTCTTTAATCCGCAAAGTTTGGATTTGTACTCATTGACCTTAGGCACAAATGACTGGATTAATAATCAGTGTACTGAATACACATTTTTGCAAATAAATATATAAAACAACTAAACTTTAGTTGCTGCTAGTAAGTACAGGTTAAATTTAGGATTTCATCTTTAGGTGGGGCTAGGAAATCTTATCATCCAAGGCAGTGGTTCTTAAACTGGGCTTAATTTTGGGAGCATATTACCTAACAAGATCTACTAGCTTCAAATACTGCTTGAATATTGCCTTTCAATACTTTGGAGAAACCCATCCATTTTCTTAGCCTACTGTGTGAACTAATCTATCACAGTATGCATAATGCAATTTATTGGGCTTAGCATGTTAGGTGAACACAATAATTGTGTTTTCCTGCCCTGGATTTAAGATACAGCATGTTGTGTAAATCCATTCCATCAAAAGGCTTTGAGTGTTGGCCTGACATAATCATAGAACTGTAGAGTCAGAAAGGACCACAAAGTGTTTCTCAACCTTGGCAGTTTGAAGTTATGTGATTTCAACTCCCAGAATTCCCCAGCCAGCATGCTACAGAATTCTGGGAGTTCAAGTCCCAGATCTTAAGGATGCTGGCTGAGGAATTCTGGGAGTTGAAGTCCACACATCTTCAGGTTGCCAAGGCTGAGAAACACTGACCTAGTCCAACCCTTGTCAATGTGCAGGAAAAGCAATTAAGCCATCCATGAGTGGTGACATCCCAGCCCTTTCTTATAACCCCTGGGAGGAGAAAAACACACAGCCTCCATAATGAAGTCCAAATGGGAAGATCCAGCTTCTAGTCACTATTCAACCATAAAATTCACTTGGTGTTTTTGGCCCTGCTGCTCACTTAGTCAGGTGATCTCAAACTCAGAACAGATTTTGAATTACAATAAAACAGTGACTCTAGTGACTCTAGAAGTCTATGGGTTAATGAAATACAGATGTTTTATTGTAGAGTCACTTCAAGGACTATGACATAGCCCATCAATGTGAGGCCAGAAACACATGTGTATTTGTGAGCAAAGTTAAACAAAAAAATAACATAAAAAATAATAATTTGAAGAATACAAGAAAGAGGTTTAGAGAACCTTGTCCCTCTGTTAAGAAATGAGGTTGGAGAGCAAGTCCAATTCATACATTTAGAAAATCCATATTTAACTATTATACCCAAAGCAATTTTTTTTTAAAAAAAACTGTAAATTGCTCATGATCCCCCAGAAGTTTCAACCCACAGTTTGGGGACCACTGCCTCAGAGTTAGACTAATCTGCTCTTGGAAGAAAGCCAAGATATACAGGTGAAACTCGAAAAATTAGAATATCGTGCAAATGTTCATTTATGTCAGTATGGCAACTCAAAAGGTGAAACCAATATATGAGATAGACGCATTACATGCAAAGCTAGATATGTCAAGCCTTACTTTGGTATAATTGTGATGATTATGGCGTACAGCTTATGAAAACCCCAAATTCACAATCTCAGAAAATTAGAATATTACATGACATCAATAACACAAGGATTGGAAATAGAACAATATCGGACCTCTGCAAAGTATAAGCATGCATATGTACTCAGTACTTGGTTTGGGCCCCTTTTGCAGCAATGACTGCCGCAATGTGGCGTGGCATGGATGCTATCACCCTGTGGCACTGCTGAGGTGCTATGGAAGACCAGGATGCTTCAATAGCGGCCTTCAGCTCCGCTGCATTGTTCGGTCTCATGTCCCTCATCTTTCTCTTGGCAATGCCCCATAGATTCTCTATGGGGTTCAGGTCAGGCGAGTTTGCTGGCCAATCAAGCACAGTAATCCCATGATCATTGAACCAGGTTTTGGTACTTTTGGCAGTGTGGGCAGGTGCCAAGTCCTCCTGGAAAATGAAGTCAGCATCCCCATAAAGCTCGTCTGCGGAAGGAAGCATGAAGTGCTCCAAAATCTCCCGGTAGACGGCTGCGTTGACCCTGGACTTAATGAAGCACAGTGGACCAACACCAGCAGATGACATGGCTCCCCAGATCAACACAGACTGTGGAAACTTCACACTGGACTTCAAGCATCGTGCATTGTGTGCCTCTCCATTCTTCCTCCAGACTCTGGGTCCTTGGTTCCCAAATGAGATGCAAAAGTTGCTCTCATCAGAAAAGAGGACTTTGGACCACTGGGCAACAGACCAGTTCTTTTTTTCTGTAGCCCAGGTAAGACGCTTCTGACGTTGTTTGTTGTTCAGGAGTGGCTTGACAAGAGGAATACGACATTTGAAGCCCATGTCCAGGATCCGTCTGTGTGTGGTGGCTCTTGATGCACTAACTCCAGCCTCAGTCCACTCCTTGTGAAAGTCCCCAACACTTTTGAATGGCCTTTCCGGACAATCCTCTCCAGGCTGCGGTCATCCCTGCTGCTTGTGCACCTTTTTCTACCACACTTTTCCCTTCCACATAACCTTCTATTGATGTGCTTTGATACAGCACTTTGGGAACATCCAACTTCTTTTGCAATTACCTTTTGGGGCTTTCCCTCCTTATGGAGGGTGTCAATGATGGTTTTCTGCACAACTGTCAGGTCAGCAGTCTTTCCCATGCTTGTGATTCCTACTGAACCAGCCTGAGAGAGCATTGAAAGGCTCAGGAAGCCTTTGCAGGTGTTATGGATTCATTAGCTGATTAGAGGGGGACACTTGGAGCCTAGAATATTGAACCTTTTCACACTATTCTAATTTTCTGAGATTGTGAATTTGGGGTTTTCATAAGCTGTACGCCATAATCATCACAATTATACCAAAGTAAGGCTTGACATATCTCACTTTGCATGTAGTGTGTCTATCTCATATATTGGTTTCACCTTCTGAGTTGCCATACTGACATAAATGAACATTTGCACGATATTCTAATTTTTCGAGTTTCACCTGTAATTGGAACTAGATAGTTTAGAATGCAGAGGGGGGAGTGTCTTTTTTCCTATATACAGTAGTTTATTATATAAAATGTCAGGCTTTTTTAAAAAAAGTATATTTTTTATACAATAGTAATACAGTACAGTTATATTTTTATATCTAATTTTTATTAAAAGTTTTAAAAGCAAGAATAAAAACTGCAACAAACTAAATTAGAATGGAAAAGTTGAGAAAGAAGAAAAGAAAGGAAGAAAGAAAGAAAGAAAGAAAGAAAGAAAGAAAGAAAGAGAAAGAAAGAAAGAAAGAAAGAGAGAGAAAGAAAGAAAGAAAGAAAGAAAGAAAGAAAGAAAGAAAGAAAGAAAGAAAGAAAGAAAAAGTTAAAAGTGCAATAGAAAAAGAAAAGAGAAAAAAAGAGCAAGATATAAAGAAAAATATAAAGACATAAAGCAGTGGCTTCCGATATTCTTCACAGCACAATTATATTTTAACTTCTTTCTCTAAAGTTACATCATGACTCCCTACTTTCTGTAATCTATCCTGTCTAATCATCAAAACCGTAAATCACAAGTTCATTTTTTTCATTTTTATGCAAAAGTCCAAAAGGGGTTGCCAGTCAGCAATAAATGTAGAAATTGTCTCTTCCCTGATCAAAAAAAGTCAATTTATCCATCTCAGCAAGATCTGTCAACTTCACCAAACGTTCCTCCATAGTAGGAAGTGCCAAATCTTTCCATCTTTGTGCATATAATAATCTCGCCACAGTAGTCATATATTGAAATAATCTGAAACCCTTTATGGACTTTTTGCTGAAATAATACTGTACGGTTATACGGTGATGTAGTTTAGATAGAATAGGTATTAATAACTAAGGTTTTCTAAGAAACATAGATTGCAAAGTTTTAAAAGGGTTTTTTAAAAGATATAATTGCAGTTTAGAACAGGTGGTCTTTTTTACTCTATAGTTTATTATATAAAGAATTAGGGTTTTTTTCTCTTTTATATAGGTAATATAGTTCTATAGCTGTGCAGTTTATTTAAAAAAAAAAAAATCCCCTCTCACCCCTATGGGTGGTACGTGTCTTCCTCAATCTCGGTTCCTCTACCAGAGCCCTGGGAGTTTGAGGGTTCTGCGCAGGATCTGAGCTGTTCCTAGCACTGCACTCTTCTGCACAGAGAGCTCGAATGTTGTTTCTGGGATCTGTTGGAGCCACTCTCCCAGCTTAGGAGTCACAGCCCCGAGTGCTCCTACCACCGCTGGAACCACTTTGGCCTTGACTTTCCACATCCTCTCTAGTTCCTCCTTCAGGCCCTGCTACTTCTCCAGCTTCTCATGCTCCTTCTTCTTGACGTTGCTGTCACTTGGCACTGCTACATCTATCACTACCACTGTCTTCTGGTGGTTGTCTGCTACCACGATGTCTGGTTGATTGGCCAGTACCTGCCTGTCCGTCTGGATCTGGAAGTCCCACAGGACCTTAGCCCTGTTATTCTCCACGACCTTCTGTGGAATCTCCCATCTGGACTTGGGGGGGGTCTAGCCCATACACTGTGCAGATGTTCCTGTACACAATGCCAGCTACTTGGTTGTGCCGTTCAGTGTATGCTGTTCCTGCCAGCATCTTACACCCTGCCACTATGTGTTGGACTGTCTCCGAGGCCTCTTTGCACAACCTGCACCTTGGGTCCTGTCTAGTGTGGTAGTCCCCTGCTTCTATGGATCTGGTCCTTAGTGCCTATATAAAACATGAATAATTAGTGCTTTTTAAGAAAGGCAAATTGCAATGTTTTAAAAGGTTTTCTTTTAAGATACAATTGCAGCTAGGTAATTTAGAACAGGAGCCCTTTTTTACTCTATAGTTTATTATATAAAAAGTTAGGCTTTTTTCTCTTTTATACAATAATAATTAGTTCTACAGTATAGCTGTGCAGATAGATAGATATATCTTATAATTTTTTTTAAAGAAAGGTGAATTGCAATGTTTTTTAATGGCTGGGCTTTTCTTTTTTCCTTTTACCATCAGAGAAACAGTTTGGGGCAGAATCAGAAACAAGGGGCAGCGAGTAGCCTCTTTCGATCCCCTTCAATGCCAAATATTTCAGCTTTTCCTTGCCGATGTGAGAGATGGATAAAATATCTGTTATTATTGACAAAGAAATAGTAACTTGAGCATGCTAAGAGTGCAGCTGTGTGAGAGATAAGGAAGTAGTGTTAAGTGTTATGGTTATCAAATAGTGGCAGATGGAGAGGAAGTTGTCTCCTTGTGTGGGACAATGTAAATACAAATTAATTTGGAGCAATCTTTATCAGTATAATGCAATTAGCTGAAACCTTGAGCAATTACCATAGATGAGGTGGGAGGGACCAGGAAGAAATCCTAGAGCAGCCAGAAAGATTGTGACCTCAGAGTACCTCGGCCAATGGGGGAAATAAGGGTATAAAGTGTGCTGAAACCTGTAAGAAGTGCGGCTTCTTATTCGCAAGGAAGCCCACCAGCCTTTGCAAATGCTTCCAATAAAACTTTACTTCTGACTAACCCACAGAGAGATTTGTGGTGCTTGTTTCACACACCGACAGCTTCTCATCAGAAATCAGTCCCTGGCCATCCAGGCCGTAGCGGTTGCCCCAATTCTCCACCCCTCTGTCCTACCAAAGAGGAAAGTTCGTGCGTTAAGTGCTAGTGATCCTGTACTCAAAACGGGGCCCTTGAAAACCCAGAAGGAAATATCCGGCTGCTCGGGGAAATTCTGAAGTTGGCAGAGGTACCAGGGTATTTTTAAAAGCTGGCCCACATAATGGCCTCCCCACTCCTGAGCATGCTCAGAGGCCAGAGGATGCTGAGGAGCAGGGTGAGGAAACACAGCCTGTTCCTTTTCCCAAGGTTTGCCCCTCTTCCTCCCCATTCTCTTGAATGCTTCAGCGCTGGGTATGCTCTGAGCGGGGGACTCTTCACCGACAGCAGTCACGCATCTCCCTCCCCAGGGCTTCTCAAGATCACGGTGCCCAGCTCCCGACATCATTTATTCTGTGTATGAGGCCGTTCCGTGGGGTTAACTTGGCTCAGCGTGCGCATGAACCACCACCATGCGTCCTCAGGGGCGCATTTCCCCCTGGTAAACCCGATTCCGGGTGTGATAAGGCGGGGCGTGTTTCTCGGGGCCTGGGGGGGTTTTCCCCCTCGCTGGGCCGCCACACGGTCTCTTCCACCCACGGAAGTTTCTGCCAATCCCCGTCCTCCCGGGCGCTCCTCCATTCGGGATTTTCCTCTTTGGCGCGCGCTCTCTCTTTCGCCCGGCCTCTTTCTTCCACCCGAAATCAAAAAGATGCTGCTATTTTTAGGTGCCAGATTTCCCAGAGAGGTGATGCAAACGCGCGTTCCGCAACTCCCGGGCGTGGGTGCCGCCGGCGGAGCCGACCGGGTTAGGCCGAGGGCGGAGGCGACCGCCTGTCTCCCGCCTCTCGCTCTCCTTCTCCTCCAGCAGCCACCGCAGCCCAGCGCCGCTCGGGCTAGCGAGGTCGGAACCGGAGGGAAGTCGGCCGCTTCGTTTCGTGGGGGAAGTCCCGAGGTCTCCAAGGAGACTCGCTGACTTCAGCGCCGCGAGCGGCAGCGGCCGGCCTCGTCGGAGCCTCCGCTTCGGCGCTGGAGGGAGGCGCGCAGCCCTGGCGCGAACGGAGGCGCAACGGAGCGCCCTGCGCTTGGCGGAGACCCCCCCCTCCCCGCGGTGCCGAAATCCTGGGTAACCCATCCCAGATACACTCTCGGGGTCCTCACTTGGGGGCTAAGGCGGGACCCTGCTCTGCTCCCTCCAACTCTGTAGGATTCCCGCGTTTCGCATTCGTGAAAAAAACAACACACTTTTATTGTTGTATTCATTCATTCATTCATTCAGATTCAACACAACGCGGGTTCACATCCAACAAAGCAAGAGCGTGGTTATTCGTGCACACTTGCATCTTCTGTAATCTCTCACCAGGTGGTGTGGGTGGCGGATTGCTGTTTTCAGTATTACAGTATTTCGGTCAAATGTAGCATTCTTGGTCTCGCTTTTTTTCTGCGGCTGATAACAATTTACATCTCGCCTACATCAAGGCGACAGATCGACCTTTTGGGTTGGTGAAGTTGGTAGATTTTGCTGAAATGGACAAATTGATAGTGTAGTAAACACTATCTACATGGGTGACTGGAAGCCTCTTATGGACTTTTTGTGTAAAAATAGGGGGTAAAAGCGATCTTGTGATTTATGGCTTTGATAATTAGACAGGATAGGGTATAGAAAGAAGGGAGTTGTGATGTAACTTTAGAGAGAGAGGTTAAAATATAATTGTGTCGTGAATGTTGTCCTTTTTTTCTATTCTTTCCTAATCTTTTCTTTTCTTTTCTGGCACATTTTGCTTTTTCTTTTATTTCTTTTTTTTTCCCTTCTGTCTGACTTTATATTAGTTTGTGTTAGCTTTTAGCTCCTTGTTTAAAGGCTTTAATAAAAATTATATTTAAAAAAAGGCAACAGATGATACTTTTATCATATCAGTTTCTTCTTAGAGGCCCCTTCTAGATACTTCCAGCGTTTTGCTATTACTAATCAAGCAGTCATTAATTTAATAATAATAATAATAATAATAATAATAATAATAATAATAATAAATGATACCTTTAGCACCATCAAACAACAACATCTGCCTATCCCAGGTCCTTGGGAAAGACTCAGTAGGTGGATAAAAATGCCAAATCCAGTCTAAACATCTGGCTGACTGGATAACCAACCATCATATAGGGTCTTAATTGTCAAATTTGCATTTTTACCTGAAAATAATGACCAAAGGCCTAAATATACTTTCTCTAGTCACTGATGACTAATTCACGCCATTCCTTGAAATACCATATCCCCAAATCTGCTGACCGAGTCTTGGGCACCCTACACGTAAACAGCTACTTTGTCCTAGTAACCCTTGTAACATTGATTTGCGTTTATTTTTAGGATGTATCAAATGTTTACTGGGGGACGATGTCAACAATGTAAAATCTTTCAGTGTGTTTCTTGTAGAGTTGTGGAGAAGGAACTTAGCAACAAATTTCCTATTTTGTCTTGACCCAACCGGAGGAGGAGGAAGTGGATAATGCTGTGGCCAAGATTTTCTGTTCCTAACACTCAAGCCCCTGTTGGCATACTGGGGTTTAAGGGAGTTGCTGGCATTTTTAAAATGGGAAGGGTGTTTTTAAGGCTGATGTTACTGGCTTTCTGCTTCCTGCTTGAAGCTGGCAAGGAAGCATAATTTTGGGCAAGCCTGCTGCCCCAGTTTAGTGGCACAATTAAAGGGGGCTTTGGGGGCCAGAAAAAGAAGTTTGGGGGCCCTAAGCTGCACTGGCACAATTGAAGCAGTTTCACTGACCTTGCAAAGGTCAGGGTCAGCCTGGGATACTGGGCTGGTCACAGCCAGTGGCATTCACAGGGAGAGGTCAAAAAAGGCAGGATGGTGGTTGCAATTACACAATCTAAGCCCCATCCCTTTGTACTCACATATCGGCGGGGTTGATCTGGTGGTTGTGACTGCCATCTTGATTCTTTAGAGCCCCCCTCTCATGAGGCAACCCCCTAAAAGGGGGAGGGAGTTGCAATGGGCAATTTATTTATTTAGGGATAAATTAATCATAATAATTTTTAAAATGTATATGCCACCCAACTCCCAGAGATTTTATTCGGCCGCCCTTCTTACATATGACCTCTGGATAGCTAACAACAATCAACACCGGCAATGTAATAAAATCTCTATAAATCAAGCAAAAAAACAGAATAAACATATTTATAATGCTGCGTTAGCCTTTGCAGAACTTGCTGAGAGAGACTGAGAAAGAGAAAAAGAAATTTTTGCAACGTATTGTAGTAAATGGGCAGTATGTAACAACTTAAAATGTACATACAATGGCACACTAGTAATATTAAACATCCATATGTTTATAGGAATATATTCTTAATTTATTTATTTACTTAATATTAATTTACAGGACCATATTCTTAATTTAGTGTGTTATTTTCCTGTCTTTTTCTTCTTTCCAGCAAATGGACTGCTGAAAATAAAATATGTAAAAAGGCTGAGGACTCTGTCCGTCCATCAGAGTCCGCACCTTACTGGTATTTTGAAGGGCCCAGAAGATGTGGCTCTTCACCCAGGCCTTTGGCGAGGGGGATTCAAGCCTTTTTCTTCTTTTCCTTGGTTCCCATCTGGATTTCTTTTCTTTGTCATCTTTGTTCCTTTTCTTTGCGTTGTATCATGTTGTCTCCTTGCTTCTAAATGTTTTTAACAATCTGTAAGCCACCCAGAGTTGCTGGGAGTCAGGCAGCCTATAAATTTAATAAATTATCATCATCATCATGAGCAATATAACTCTCTGAAAACGAAAGAACGGGACCAAGTTTGATGTTAGGGGCGAGGCCAACAAAGAAAAAACTGAGTTTGAAAATGAATTGGATCCAGCCAGGGGTTGCAGAGACAAAAATCCCACCCCCCGTGAACCCCAATAGGAAAGGCAGCTGGGCACCCTCTCAGAATATTGCTGACTACTCCATTCTAAGCCCTCCCACTGCTTTCTTCCTAGTCATGTGACCCAGAACAAGCTATTGTTAAGGGCTGGCAAGTATTTCAGAAACCAGGGTCTGTAGGCTTTCTGTTCTGTGCTGTAGAGCAGTGTTTCTCAACCTTGGCAACTTTAAGATGTCTGGACTTCCACTCCCAGAATTCCCCAGCCAGCCATGGGGAATTCTGGGAGTGGAAGTCCAGACATCTTAAAGTTGCCAAGGTTGAGAAACACTGTTTTAGAGGGTGAAATGCCCCCTCCACCATTTATTGAAGCTAGACTTGCAGTAGAAGGATGGTGGGGAAACATCTTCCACTGCGCCTTAGAGCTTAGGGGGCAGAAAACCAGCTTCATGGCATTCACAACTCGTCTGCTCACTAATATCCCTTTGCTGCTTTCTGTGCCTAATGGTTGAATCGGCCTTGATAGGAGAAGGAGTTAAACTGAGGGCGAGAAAGTAGAGGCTGAACAGGGAAGAGAATAACCAGAATCCATGAGCGAAGAGTCCATCCTGTGTCTTCTGTGCAGCTGGGCCCCCTTCCAAACCAAGCACAAGGTTGTAGCTATTCACCATGTCACTTTCCAAGAAAGCTTCTGGAGTTCATGTGGGTCCTAGAAGCAGTTTTGGAAATACAGAGCATATTTGAATAGGGGCATGTATAGGGAAGAGTCAAAAAGGTCCATTTGGCATCCCCAACCATACAACAGAAGCCCAGCCCTTTCTTTACATGTGATCATGGACGCCATCTTGAGCTTTTTTTAACACTCCCCATGAATAATCCTCTAGGACAGGCACAGTGAAACAGGTAACACTGCTGGGTTATTGGTTTTGGTGACCACAGATACTGTTTACCCAGTAAAACCAATTTGCCAGTTGTGGCTTACCTAGAGAAAGTGAGCACTGCCTGAGTCACAGGCTTTGGTTTTATTACAGCTAGGCTACTCTGATGTGCTGCTCTTGGGCTGCCCTTGAAGATGGTTTGGCAACTGTAGTTGGGATGAATGGAGCAGCTGGAGTGCCAATAGGGGCTGGGTGGTTGGATCCCATAATAACATCACCACACCATAGTAATCCAGAATCAGGTACAATACTTCTGGTTCCTTATTGCATGACTATGTTGCCAGGGCCAATTTGTGCTAATTTTGGTCTGGTTGTAAATGCTTTGAGAGTTGTTCTGTCTGAATCTGTTTGAATGTGTAAATCTGTGTCAGAGTCCTAGTTCTCTTGTTCTCTCTAAGACAGCTGTTAGAGTGGAGGGAATCAGTTTTGGACTTTTTCAGAGATTTCCCAATGTCACTGATGGTTTAAATTTTACTAGTGGCTTTGTGTACTAGCTGGAGCAGAAAGGCATGTCAAAATTCCTGTTCTGGTCTTCCCATCTATGTTGTGATCATTTTAATACACCACAATTTTAAACTGGGGCAGCTGTCTCTTACCAGTTCTGTGTCCATTGGTAGGGTGATGAAATATGCACATTATTTAGTGAATCCAAACTAATGACTCTTATCCAATAGGATGATCAATAGAAAGCTGAGGCTAATAGATAGTGATTATCATGAACATAATAGCCCCTTCAAACTCAATGATTCTAAGAAACAGAGCAAATAATGCACTTTTTGTCGCTGGTGGAGTTCCTTGAAGATCCCAAGTACAGAAGGTCTCATAAAACCAGTGAATGGAAGAACCTCATTGAAACATATTCAATTTTTTCCACCCTGAAGGTGTGGGGGGGCTGATTGCAGAAGTCTCGATATTTGTCCTTTTCTCCATTCCAGCAAACTTGTGGGTAGCTTAAGAACAACAACGTTGATGCTTCTGTAGTTCTGTTTCCCCTTGTAACAAGGAAATGAAGTTGAGCTTCCTCTTCTTGTAGATCTTCCACATTTTCAGCAGTTACAGTAATATAATAGTTCTCACAGAGCTCCAGGTTCCACAGAATCCAGGTTGAAAAATCCTAGCAGGGTTATAACAAGAGGTCAGATAGAAATGAAATGTGAGAGATGCAGCAGTAATAATTACCTTCCTATAGCGGCCACTCTCAAACCAGATAGCAAGTGCCACCTCGTTGTTTGTGTATTAATGAGCTAATAATTGTAGAGAGTAAAGAAGGTGACCTTGATGGAAATATCCAAGAACCGTTACCTGAGCAAAGGGGGCTGAAACATGTTTTAACCGCTGAGAAGTAAGATAACATTCAGAAGCAGCTAAAGCAGATGCCTCCCTAATTCACAGGAGTATAGGAAGTGGGGAGGGGGAGGTACAGCACAATTAGATAATAACACAATCCTATTATAGCCAGTTTCATTAAAGGTAGTTCTAGTGGATTTGATTTCCTGGTTTGGTCTACCTTTTAGGACTGATATAATTGATACAGTGTATTGTAATTGAAACAAACATTTAGCCTGTATTTCACTGTTTCTCAACCTTGGCCACTTTAAGCTGTGTGGACTTCAACTCCCAGGATTCCCCAGCCAGCCGCCCTGGCTGGGGAACCCTGGGAGTTGAAGTCCACACAGCTTAAAGTAGCCAAGGTTGAGAAACACTGCTCTGTTTAATCCATTTTTTTTTTAGCAAATCTGTGAGTTAAGATGTATACTATAATGACAAAGATTGGTTTCTCTTTAATCCAAGAGATTTTGATTCATTTGCTTTCTTTATTATTTTTCTATTTCTGTGTTTTTGCTTTACACCATCTTGAGTTTTCAAGCTGAACAGAAACGGAGCATATAAAATGAGTGAAACAGGAGTAAGTTAATCAGTCAATCAACAGCATACAATAAATTCCAGGTCAGCAAGTTTGTGCTAAACTTAGTTTTCTTTTGCCCAGAGTTAGTCTTCTTGAAATCTAGATGATGAGGCATTTGGGGAAGTAGATCAATATATGGTCAGTTTAGTAGGAGGTTTAGCACAATTGCCCATGGATTAAACAGCTGTGTTTCAGTGCCAAGTATGGGGGCAAAGTCATCTTCCACCTTGCAGCCATCACCTAAGTGTTTCAGTGACTGGCACATAGCCCATTTAGTTTCCTATGTGGAATTCCTTGTTGCCTATGGTAACCAGGTAAGCTGTTAAATAGAAGGCTAGGTTAGAGTGCAGATGAGGAATGTTGACTTCCCCACAGAGATATGAAGCTTCCAGGGTAACCCCTGGGCCATTTTCTCATCCTTAGTTACCACAAAGGGTTGTTCTGAAGGGAAAACAGGGAAGGGAAAGAGAAATTGTTCTCAGAAAAAAATCAATTTAACAAACTTGTCTGTCTGTCTGTCTATCCATCCATCATCTGTCTGTCTGTCTGCCTATCTATCTATTGTCATCATCATCATCGTCATGTATCATCTATCATCTTCACATAATAGAGTGAAACAAACAAAAATACCTCCATTAGAAGATAAATAGATTAATTTTGTGTAAACAGACAAGGCAGTTTAATGCACTGTAGACCACTAATGGTTTGTCCTCCAGGGAATGTCTAATATGTGGTTAAATGGTAATTGCAGCTTTTCTTGGCCACCTCCATATGTGATGGATAACAACTTCCAGCTTCACAAACCAGTGTAGCCAACATCAGGAATGGGAGATGTGAAGCCCAGGTTGGGAAAAGGGGCTCCCCATCTGAAGGGGCCCAGGTTGGGAAAAGTTGGGTTAGAGGAATGCATTAAATCAACACACAACAAGGAAAAAGAAAAAAAGGGGCATACAAATGTGAAATGGGTTTTCTCCATCCCACAACTACATCAGTGGCTGTCATTTTCACTCCAGAAATAGATCACCTTTGGGACATAATCAGGATATGACTTTCTAACCAAGTTTGCTGATTCAGGGGTTCTACCTTCCTTTACCACAAGCCTCCATGGCCATTTTGAAACTGATGAATGGGACAGTATCTTTCTGGGACTATATCTGTACTTCCTATTATTCATTTCCCCATAGATTGCTTTGACCTCTCTTGCTTCAGGGACCAAGTTGTTCCAAAAGAAGGGAACAGCCTCTGAAAACATCTTCTTCCATGCTTCCTCTGTTCATGCTTCTGATAGGAGACCTCCAGCAGATGCTGTCTATCCACTTGGGTTGGGAAGGCAGGTTTTACTTGAGATTCTTGGCATGCTGGCTGGGGAATTCTGGGAGTTGAAGTCCACACATCTTAAAGTTGCTGAGGGTGAGAAACACTGTCTTAGAGGTCTGGCAGGAGAAAGGTGGTTGCTCTCTTACCCTCCATGCCTTGGCAGAAATCATCAATGAAAGCAATCATCGTGGTTTCCATCTCACACCCCAGTGCATATTCTGACTACCAAGGGTCCACATAATCCATTTTTTCAGAGCCCTCTGTAATTGTTTCTTCACCACTTTCTCCATAACCTTCCCCTAAAAGGGGAGGTTGGATATAGGATGATAGTTGTCCAATATTGTTTGATCCAGGGCAAGGCCCTTGATGAGGGGGTGGACCAGCACCTCTTTCAAGGCTGCTGGAACACCCCTTCTGACAATGAGATTTGACCTCGGTCTAGATTCAACTCTTAGTTCTCTCCCATACCATTTTATGCAGGACAGAAGAGTCAAGTCCATAAGTGGCAGAGCTCACATCCCAGAGGACTCTGTCTACTTCCTTGAGATCCATCCAAGTTACATTGCAAGACCAAATCCTTGGTTTTCATTACAATGCCATGTCAAGATGACTATGTGGCTACCATGAATTAGCACAATAAGCCCAATATCTGGGTTTGTTCCACGTTGCGCACAATGCGTCACCACTAGGGCATTGGACGGAAATAGAGATGATTGGCATTTCACACTTGGTTTTTGTTTCCAGTAGGTGAGGAAGAAAAGATTGCTTCTCAGAAACTCATCCTGTCCTTGTATGGAATTTAATCACCTCTGGTTTCACAGATGTGCTTGTATTGCTTGCTTCTTAGCCCAATGTGTTAGCCACAAACACGGCAAGATGAAGGCGGTATCTCCCTAAACAATTCTCATAAGCTGAGGAAACAGGCTGGGATGTTCTTCATTTGTTTCAACACAGAGCCAAGGAGTGGGGTTTCTGGAGTCACCGTCATCCCATAAGGTGTCCTCAAGACTGAGTTTGCTCCTCTAACCTTCTAAAGATAAACCATTAAATTACAGACAGGTATATTGAACAACTCTATGCCCATCCTCCGTCATAGCATTAAAACCCCAAAACCTAGCCATTGGCTTCCCACTCTTGCATTCTGCCTTACATCTTTCCACCTCATAACTAGGTCAAGGTTTCTACATCCGACCTGGAAATGACAAAATGTGTGCAGTGCAATGGTTACTCTTCTTCTACATATATTCATTTCCCATACTTCATCTATGCAGAAATTAGAATTCCAGGTTAAGATACAGATCAAGGCCTGGCCACCTTACTTGGCACCAGAGGGTGGCACCAAGGAAAATAGTGCAATCAATCCTGGGTAGCTAATCTGGGGGCTGCTGGTTTAACCTCCCATAATGCATCAGGGTGACACCAGAGGGGTTGTGGGTAAAAATAAAGTGGCAGTTCCCAGCCATGGATTCCCAGTGCAAATGGGAAAGATTTTTATTTTGTTGTTTAGAAAGAGTAGGCTGCAGAAGTAGACTCTATCACTGACAGACCAACCTCCAGGATTCTGGGGGACCATCATGAGCCAGAATCCTTTGAACGATGAGAACTTTGTGGACAATTTTACCTAATTTTTTTTTCTGTTGGATAAATGATAAAACTGAAAGGTGAAAATTAGAAATGAAACTCTGGTTGATCAACGTTTGTAGTACTACGGTGTGCATACATGACTTATATGGAAAGGCTCAACTTTCCCCCTTTCACATTTAGTTTCACAGTATCTATTACACCTGTTCCAAAGTCTTCCCTAATGTAGTTCCCCCCAGATGTCTTGGATTAGAGCTTCCATCACTCCCTAGCCATTCAGTCCTGCTCTGGCTAGGGAGCATGAAAGGTTTAATCCAACATAGGTAAGACTGTTCTTTAGATAGATAAGGGTATGGGTATGGATATGGATATGAATATTCCTCATTCATGGAACCAAGCAAAAGCATCATCCCTGAGCTCCAGTTCTCTATTGCTTTGAACCTCATCTGGCATGGAGTAGGTTTTCCCTCACATTCTTTCCCCTATAATGGACCTAGGTGGGACCCTAGAGAGGAAACAGCTTGGTGGACATCTGGGGACATTAGGGGAACATCAAGTTGAGGCAGGGGAAGACTGCTCTAGAGCTAAGCTTGGTGGACAAGATTAGGCATGCTCTACAGCAGTCTTCCCCTGCCCCAACTTGATGTTCCCCAGATGTGCTGAACTTCAGATTTCAAAGGCCATGGGGATTATGAGAGTTGAAGTCCAACACACCTGAGCACCAGGCTATCCTAGGGGGAAAAAAAGCTTCACTGCTATGCAACCACTTCACCTGTCTGAATTGTGTGAGACATTGCAGTCTAGAGGTGAAGGTGCTGGACTAGAAGTGCAAAAACCTGAGATCTGGTCCTTTCTTGGCCACAGAAGCTGACTGGGGGACTTTGGGTCAGCTCTTCTCTCTCAGCACAACAGCCAGAATAGGGTAATGGTGAAAGTGCTGGAGTAGGAGTGGTCAGACTCAGGATCTCAGCTACAGAAATTCCTTGGGGGACTTTGGACCACACACACACACTCTCAACCTAACCTAGCCCACAGTGTTTTTGTTGTGAAGGAAAAAGGAAGTAAGGAATATCCATTGTCTTGAGCTCTGTGGAGAAAGGTGGGATATTGATTCATTAAATGATCAAAATACATTTCAGATGTTAAAAACTAGGGCATCTGTGGTTGACTTAGAGAATAAAAAAATAATTACACTGAATTTCTTTATCATCCCATTTTGCTGATGTGTGTTAAAGATAAAAACTCTATGACCGTTTCCGCAGCTATTTCTAAAATATCAGAATGATTTATGCTATACCAGGAAAGGGTCTCTTCTTGCTACATTTATTTGGCCACAGCATCCGTTTCAGCTGAGCGGAAAAAAAAAAGCAGTGATGGTAGAGGAAGAGGAGGAGGAGGAGGAGGAGGAGGGGAAAGAAATATGGTAAAGCTGGAACCTTCTTCAGTTCATTCCTGTGACCTAGAAACTTGTCTTTTCTCTGAAAAGTGGGTCAAAAATTATATAGAAAGGCACTAATATCATTTAGTCTTCTCCAACAAAAAATTATTTATTCCATCAGGAAATTGTGAAGGGCAAGATGAAGGAACAGGACTGAAACTTGAGACTGAGAGAAACAGAAACATGATTCAGAGAACATCTCTTGACTTTGAATTCCTTTAAATCTTCCACACATCAGATGAATTGCATTCTGGGGTACTGTTGGGACGAGCCAATGACTCAGACATAACTTTATTGAAAGTTGTGGAATCTTAGAGAGCTGGTAAAGTGCTAAATGACTAAAGGATAGTAAATGTTGGCCCTGTCTTCAAAAAGGGGCAAAAGGAAAATCCAAAAGCATTACAGGCTGGTGAGCCTGGCTTTGGCACGTGGGAAAATTTGGGAAAAGATTGTTTTGTAAGCACCTTGAGAACATTGCAGTAGTTACCAGAATCGGTATGGATTTGTCAAAAACTGTGTCATAGGAGGTCAAACAAGCAAAGATGCTTATGCAACTCACCTGGAAATCCTAGAGAACAGGTGGTTAATATATCTAATATACAAAGAATAAGAATAGGTCTTGCCAAACTAACTTCATTTAACATTTTGATAAGGTAACTTCTTTAATAGGCTGCACAAGGGCTGGAACTGGAGAGACTAGGATCAGGCCTGCTCAGGTCAGAGACAACTCAGGTGTAAACATTGAACAGGTACTTCTTAATCTCAAAGCTGTGAAAAGAAAAGCCCAAAAGTCCATGGGTTTTTCCTTTAATGTATTGTTCTAGCTTTTTATAGTGTATAGTGCCCAGAGACATTGAGAGTGGAGCACTTTTAAAATTTACGTAGATGAATAAATAGCTTAATTCCTGTATTCCGCGTGGGCATATCTGCATTTATATGACTCCATTCTTGTCTGCAATAAAGCAATTTAGGTCAGGGTTTCCAGTTTGTGAATAGTTGAAGAAGGTAGGGTTGAGTTTCAGAATAGTAAAGATTTATTGCCATGATTCTGTGGGGTCTGATTGCTTAAGGAAATGCTGAAGACGTATTTGATTTCAGCAAAGTGTTTGACAGAACAATTCATACATTCTGATTATCCAGCTAGCTAAATGTGACTGGTAACAATTAAGTGGATCCCTAACTGGCTGAAGATCATACTCAGAAAATACTTCTCAATGGTTCCTCATCAAGTTGGAAAGAGGCCTCAAGTGGGGTGCCATGGAGTTCAGCCCTAAGACCTCTACATTAATTGTATGCATTCATTATTTGGGTACAAAGTTAGAGAATTCTTATCAAATGTGCATATGACATACAGTAGGTGGGCTAGCGGCTACCCCAGATGACAGAAATAAAAGGATTCTGGGGAAAAGAGTTGAAGGTAACAGACTGAGATTTAACAGAGATGAGCATAATGTTCTTATTTAGGAAACAAAAATCAAAAACATGGATAAAGGAACATCACACACACCCCCCGAGGTGAAGTTAGCCCCAACCCTTGTGACATTCCGGGAAGCCTTCAAAACTTTTTTTTCCCAGCAAGCTTGGGGATCCCCTGGTCATAGGAAGCCCACGTGCTAGCTGCATTTTAAATACTATCTTCCCTCTCGTGATCTTGCTTTATTGATGATCATTGTTTTTTAACTGGTTTTAGAGAACATTTTAATTGCCAGTGGTATGGTGCACTGCCCGAGTCACTTTGTGTGAGATGGGCAGCCATACAAATTTGACAACTAAATAAATAAATAAATAAAGGATGGAGAATATCTGGCTTGATAATGGTATATGAAAAAGGTCTCGGCATAGTAGTTGATTGGTCACTGAATACGAGCCGGCAATCTAATGTGGCTGGGGAAAAAAATGTAAATGCAGTTTTAGGCTGGGTCAACAAAATTATAGTTTCCACATGATGGAAAGTAATAGTTCAACTTCACTGTGCGTGGGTCAACGCATCTTGAGGATTATGTCTGGTTCAGAGTGCCACACTTTAAGAAGAATGCAGATAAACTGGAAAACATTCCCAGTAGGGGAAAAAGATGATTAGGAGACTTGAAATGAAGTCCTATCAAGAGAGGTTGAAGGAAATGAGAGTATTGAGCCCTGAGAAGAGAAGGTGAGGAGCTTTACATGATAGCATTTTTCAGAAACTTGAAGGATATCACACAGAAGATCAAGCCCTGCTCTACAACTCAGAAGGCTTAGAATAATGGATTTAAATTTCAAGGGGAAAGATTCTGGTTGAATATGGGGCTGGGGGGAACCTTCCTAATTTAACAATGAAACCAATTAATCGGTGAAGTAGTGGGCTTTCCTTCACTGGACAGGTTCTAGTAGGAGTAAAATAGATACCTGTCTGGGAGGCTTTCATTTGATTCCTGCTCTAAGCAATAGGTTGTATTTAATTACCAGGATTACCCTTTCCAACTCCATGGTTTTATGATCAGCAACGTTATTTCAGTACAGTTTGAGGCCATCCTATCTGGCCAATTTCCATTTGCTGGCAGAATTAATGGTGGTGGTGATTCTGTTATGCATGGAAACATTCCAAATGTGAATTGGCCACCTGCACACTCAATGGTTACAATCATTCTACTATGAGCCTTCCCACACTCACATCTAACTGCAGTGCAAATCTGCCTTCTCAACCTCATTTTTCTGCTGGGTCCCCATGTTGTTGCCTCATCTGATTCCCAGCCCATTCTGAGGCATCCTCAAATCGTCCTTCGCTGCTGTAGTGTTTTCACATTTATCCAATCATGTATTTGGTTGTGAATACAATCTGTTGCACTTCACCCACCACTTTCAAGGGGTGATCAGGTAACGCCCAAGAGCAGTGTTTACCAACCTTGGCAACTTCAAGATGGGTGGATTTCAACTCCCAGAATTCCCCAGCTGGAAGGAAATCCACCCATCTTGAAGTTGCCAAGGTTGGTAAACCCTGCTTTAGAGGATTGGTGAGCTCACTGCCCTGTTGGTATTTTAGCCTGATATTAGCATGGACACACCATAACATTTCCTGTTCTCCAGCAGTGTTTTTATCAGAGCAGTGGAACGGTCTTGATCTTCCCAACCAACATCTCCTTTGTACCTGACAGATCTCCAAGCCAATTCTCAGCAGCCTGCCTAATGGGGGGCAGGCATGGGGGACAGGCTGTGCAGGACAGCCGGAGGGAACTCCCTCTGCACTGAACAATTGCAGTGTGGCGTTTGGGTTAGGTAACTTTTGAATATGGCTTCATGCTCTTTCAGAAGTGTGACTTTAAAAAGCCTGACCTAACAGCTGACAGGCAAGCTGGGGAGGTTGTATATTGTGTCAGGATGCTGAATCACCACACCACGCTACCCCTCTGTGCCTCAGTCACCTGTTCGGAGGCTGAATATCAGTTCCTCGCCTGGGGGAATGGCCTGGCCCTGCGGGAGACTTTGCTCCTGCTTCACCATGTCATCTGCTTCCATAATGCTTGTCACCTGTTAGCTGAACTGTCCTCTTTCAGAATGGCCAATCCATCTCTCGGCATGAAGCCTCAGGCAGGCAGGCAGAGTCAAAGACTGGAAGGGACCCCAAGGGAGACACATTTCTCTTGGTTGGCTAGAAAAGGCAGGGGGGGAAGGTTGCCTGCTTCATCGTGAAGCTACAATCTTGATTAAAATAAGAGCAAAAAAGATTGCCCCAATGACAGTTGAAGGTTTTCCCCACCTCTGCAGCCTGCGTGGTAGGAAATGTTACTGGTGGGTACACCACTGTGGGTTTGGAGTGGGATATTTTATTTGATTTGTGAATTTATTTCTTATTGCAAGAAGAGATGGAATTTGTTTTGAAAATATATCCGTGTTAGCAGCTCCAGCTTAAGATACTTTGCAGCCTGAAACAGAGCAGGGATGAAGGCACACACATGCATGCATGTATGCACACACAAACACACATACAGTCAAGATGCTAGTATTCAAAGCCAGCCCAACACTTTCTAGCATATGAGGCAAAAAATATGTAGAACAACACATTAAACGATCAGGTATCTGTGATACCCCACATTTGCCACCTAATGGTTTTGTGGGCATCTGTGTGTCTAGATTTGTATTACAGGTAGTCCTCGTTTAGCAACCACAATTGGGACCAGCAACTTGGCCGCTAAGTGAAACCATTACTGTGCTTACAATCTTACTTCAGCTTTCCTTTGATCTACAAACCTGTGAAAGTCATGAATGCAAGGATTGGTTGCAAAGTTACTTTTGCATCACTGTCATAACTGTGAGCAGTCACTGTATGAGGCAGTTACTAAACAAGGACTGCCTGTAGTATATTTTGTCTATGCATATTTTAAATGAATATACTGCTCCCCACCCCAGCCGCTGGAGAAATTTTCGTAGACACCCATGGAAGTCACTCCGAACTAGGGGCATCTGCAGGTGGAGTCAAAAAAGTTAAGAGGGTAGCTGCAACTATGCAATGGAAGCCCTGTTCCTTTTGTTCCTACATGTGTTGAACATTCATAGCCGCTATTTTGACTTTTTTATACCTCCTCCCACCCCACCCCAAGAAGCTCCTGTTCTGAACCCTTCTTGGGAATAAACCAATGGAGTAACAGCTTCAAAATCAATACTGAAATGTTGAGTCTTGTTTATAACCATGTGCAAAATCCTGGAGCTGACCATAGAGTTCTCACCCTGGCAGCCAAAATGGCACTCCCACCATAGAGTTCGTACAGAAAGGTATCCAAATAGCTGTTCTGCTAACAAATGTCTTGATCTAGAACCCACCTAGATCTAGCAATGAGTCCTTTCAGAGCAATTTCTACTATAGCTGAGAATCTTGGGTCCTGATTCTTCTTAGCACTATTTCAGCAGCTTCAGTGGTAGAAGTGAGGACATATTTCCAGACTACCCAGGAGTCCTGATTCTGGCTTAATTCATCTGCAATGAAAGCCACAAAGCTACCTTGGCATGCCCACCAACGTCTGATTCCAGCATTTTCCCTTTTCCCTTTTCCTTTTGCCATGGAAAATACTGAATGAACAATATGAAAGAAGGGCTTTGAAAAAGTGCCTTCTTGTTCTATTACAGTTGTCTGCTGTGTCATGATGGGTGTAACAGTGGAGAAAAACACTGAAAGCTTTTTGCTCTGAAACTTCAGTGAGAATCCTGTAATCAATGAGGTGGAAATGGCCAAGGATCTCATTAAGACGAATTCCTTCCTCGTTGGAGGAGTCCAGAGTATCCCAGGCAGATGGATTGACCAACTTCCACTTGAACACATTTGCTGAACAGGAGTCCACCCCATCTCTGAGCAGTTGATACCACTGTCAAATGGCTCTTATGCTTGGAACTTTTTTCTAGCATTCAGTCAGAATCTATTTTCTCGTCCCCTAATCCCATGTCTGTGACAGCCAGTTTGGGGTAGTGGTTAAGGCCCTGGGCTAGAGACCGGGAGTTCTAGTCCCACGTTAGACACAAAGCCAGCTGGGTGACATTGGGCCAGTCCCTTTGCCCAGTTCTAGGAAGGAGGAGGCAAGGACAAACCACTTTCAAAATCTTATCAGAGAAAACCTGCAGGGACTTCTCCAGGCAGTCACCAGGAGTCACCACTGACTCAAAGGCACCCCCCCAAAAAAAATAATAATCCCATGTCTTGCATTCTGCGATAAAGCAGGACCAGAGTGGACCAGAGTGGTACAATTTAGAGCCTTTTATTATTTGCACCTAATCATGATATGAACATGTCTTGGCAATGTCTTTTTTTCTGCTCTATCCTCATGCCCACGTGATCCTCGCCTATCTATGTCAGTGTTGTCCAAACATGGCCACTTTAAGATGAGTGGACTTCAACTCCCCTGGCTGGCTGGGGAATTCTGGAAGTTGAAGTCCACTCATCTTAAAGTGGCCAAGTTTGGACAACACTGATCTATGTGGTCGCTAGGAGTTGAAAACTACTTGATGGCACATAATCGATTAATCCTCATCACATTGTCTTCATCTTACCCTCAGCCCCTGACTGAGCCAGCCTTAAATTGCCTTTAGGTATATAATACCTAAACAGTGTTATACCAATGCCTTTCTCCTTACACCTCCAAAGATAGCTGCCTGATACATAAAATCTGCACCCTTTGCACTCCATATGTTGATGCCCAGTATTGAGAGGGGTGAATGGCAGCACTGTTTGCCTATTTCAGCTGATTTGGCTTCGGTCTCTCCCCTCCAACTTGGTCAGCCTCATCTACCACTATTTTGTTGTTGTTGCTGTTGTTATCATTATTATTTTCCCTAAAGAGCTGATGCTGGTGGGCTATCAGAATTGGACAACAGCATAGACTACTCAGATGGCGTTGCATGGTATTTATTTAGCCTTGATTTAATTAAATAAAGCAAAGGGGAAAAAACAGTAGAATAATGAAAGAAAAACTGAGCAAAACAACCAGGTTATATACAGAGGTGCTTCTCATACAAGTATATAAAGTGTCACACAACAGTCTCAGTAAAGGATGACCATATTTCACTGTGCTCATCCATACATTTCCTCCATCTGCAAGCAATTTGTTCAGGTTTCCAATCCAATGAGTAATTTATAAACTTATCTTTCCAAGGTTGAAGGACTAATCACTTAGCAATAAGAAGAGTGTAGAGAGTCCAGCCATCCATCTCCATTAATTGTTTCAAAAGAATGACCATTCTGGGCTTAATCTTTTTGGACATCCAAAGGGCTTGAACTCTGTGGTCCTCATTGGGGTAACGCAAGGCTGAAATAGTGAAAGAGTAGAAAAACTTGGGCAATCCAACCCTCACTGCTCCTGGATGCAACTTGGTGGTTGGAATCTGTTGCCCGAATAAAGGAAGGAAAGTGCTGTTTGTGACTCAGCTCTCTTTGTGGCCCCAATCTGTTGGGTTAGGAGGAGAAAGAGATGACCAAAAGAGTCCTGCAACACCATGACTGGCAGGTGATTCTCCTTCTAGAGGGTTGACATGCCCCAAGAGGAAGATCGCAAATCCAGAAGAATCACTCAATCCTTTGGCTTACCACATACTGCCCACACAAAATCAGCCTATCACCTTCTGGCAGTGAGTCAAAAGAGTTACAACAGAGAGGGAGAGGAATCAGATGGGGACCCTGCTGATCATAAGGATAGTGGAGGGGATGGGAAAGAAAAATGTTGTGAAAGTGACTGTTCCTTCAAGATTGATCTACTTCCTCTGGAGTCTTCCTAGGCTGATGCCTTTTAGTTATTTTAAGCAAATTGATAAGATATTGAGATTGTTTTAAAAGAGGGAAGGCAACCATCTAGATTTTCCTTTTCTAAATTAGGACTATAGCTTTTCTTTATCTAAATTATGGCTATCGTATGGTGGGACTTTTCCCAGTTTTATCTTAGGATAGACTTTTACTTCGATTTCACTGTGGAATGCAAGTCAAAGAAACCACTATGGGCACAATTGAGAAAGTTATTGCGTGGATTTTCTGACATCACAGCCAGGGTTTGGTTCCATTTCTACAGTACGTCTATTGTATTTCCTGCAGCAGGCAGGGGTGGTGGGTGGTGGCTTCCCGTCTATAGAGGGAGCAGATGTATAAAGCTAGATTGAAACAAAAATATTTCCAGAGCATTCATGAAGGGAAAACAAAAAGGAGGGACAGAAGTAGAAAAGAAACTTGCTCTATAAATGCGGAGCTAGCACACATCTTCCAGTCTGATGGACTCACCGTGCTAATTGTATCAGCTTATGGAAGTTAAGACCTGCTCCAGGAATTCTAATCTGCTTTCTAGTCATTGACCATTCCAACCCAAAACCATTGCCAAGACTGAGAACAACCAGCCCTAATCTAACATTTCCAGATATCTTTGTAAAGGAATGTAGAGATAACTTGGATGAAAGAATGGATGAACCGTTAAGGGAGGAGAAATGGTAACTCAGTCCTTGGAAAGTTGAAAGGGTAGGAAAGAAATTCAGAATAACCCCACCTTGATTAAGTTTGGTATAAGAGGGGGCAGAGAGAAACTCTGGAAGGCTTTCAAGATTCTGTTACTATACCCCACAACAATAAAGTAGCATTCCTGTAATCCTTGCAGTGTCTTCTTCTTAACCTGGCCTACCTCAAAGGGCTGAGAGTCTTGGACTATCTCCAGAAATACAATTATTCCATCTAACTGTATTGGGTTAGATAAACTTAGGCCCTCAATATTCTGGACAACGCCATCATCTTTTCCATTGGCCATATTTATTTATTTTCATTTATTTATTTATATGTCAAATTTGTCACTGCCCATCTCACTGCAGAGCGACCCTGGATGGTTTACAATAAAAAGAATAAGTATTAATTAAAAGAGAACAAATATTAATTAAAATGCACAAGAAGATTCCTATATAAATAATAAATATCATCCAAGAAACTGATGTTAACTAGGAGTTATTAGACTTGGGGACCGTCTTCAAGGCACCAGCCACTCCCAGGGTTGGTTATATCCCTCCTCACCCCATGCAAGTTGGCAGAGCCAGGTCTTCAATTCCTTCTGGAAAGCTGGGAGGGTAGGGGCCCGCCTCACCTCTGGGGGGAGAATATTCCATAGGGTGGGGGCAACATCAAAGAAGGCTCTCCTCCTGGGACCCACCAGGTGACATTCTGTATTATTAATATTAGCTAAAGCTGGAGAGAAGTAAGGTCCCAACCTTCTGGTGGGTATCAGATTGACTTCCTCTAATCGGTATCATAAACCTGTCACTCAAATATTAGTTTTTCAGATTCGACCTGAGAGTTCAAGAGAGTCATTTTCCTTTTTTTCAATGATTGAGCCTAACCAGTTCCAAGTGAAAAGCTGAGAGCTGAAATGGAAAGAAACTTTACCTAACCCTAACTTTTTCACTTTCATGATCATTCTGGCCAAGTCCCTAATGCAAATACAGTGCTAATTTTGCTAAAAGTGAGGGAGATGGGCGGGGGAGAAACCCAATAGATAGATAGATAGATAGACAGACAGACAGATTTGAGCTTGAGTTTTCTTTCTGTTTTATAGTCTCGCCGAGCAGGCATTATATGTTTTAGAGTAAAATGGCACTCCAGCAGTACTTTAAATGCACACAGGCACACAAATCAAGCAGAGAACTGTGAACCCAAAGAAGTCATTCCAGCGATGTGCTTCGATTCTTAAAGCTTGCAAAAAATGAAACTCAATTGGAATTTGGACATTCTGTCTCAATTCCAGCCTTCACAAAATGAGCAGCAGCAATTCCGGGTGGGTTTTTGCCCAACATGTTGCAGAAAGATGATTCCTGCCCTCCGCCCACCCCCACCCCCATGTTTAGATATGATACTATTACATTCTGATCCAATTTTTGAGAATCTAGAAGCACACATTCTTTACTTTTGTTTTAAGCCTATCGATTCCCTACTTTCCCATTGTAAACCTCTTCAAAGCAACTTACTATATGCTAACATTAAAAGCACAATCATAAATGGAGCCACAGGCAGCTGCATCAAATCAGCCCAACCTACAGTTTGAAAATGAGACCAACCGGTTGGAATTAGCCTGCTGCTTAAACTGTTAGCATGAAACTGCCCAAATATATCTTTTTAGAAAGGAAGTCAGAAGATTTTTTTAAAAAAAAAGTCCTTTGCCTAAGCTTTTTAAAACCACATCCATTCTATATCACCTTCCTGGATCAATAAACTTGGCAAGAAATCAATAAAAATTACTGGGCTGCATAAATCAGAAGGGAAACGGTAGAGGACTAAGATGAAGAGATGCAATTTCCAGTCTGCCTTCAGCCATGGGAGTTCCCTGGATGACTTTGGATCAGTCACTGGGGCTTTTTCCTACCTCATCACCACACCAACATGCCCTGGCAACATCTTTTTTCTCCTGTGTGTCCTCATGACGTTGTCCTCATCTCCTCCCCGGCCCATGGGGTAGAGGCTTGCTGCATCCTTAGCTGTCCTACTGTTAAACCATCTTATTCCCTTTTATTCCAACAAGGGCAGTGTCAAGGGGTGTAAAGTAGGCCTGTTACCCAAGTCCTTAGAAGGAAGTTACAGGACTGCAGTGACTTCCCGAAAAGGCTGGATAGAGATGGGCAGCTGTGAGAGAATCTGGGGAGGCAGGGAAAAACATGGGAAGGAGAGTGGAAACCAACAGCGAGTGAGTCTCCTGGCAGCTTATCTCATAAATGACAACTCTGTCTGGGTGACAAGAAACCTAGGAAAGAGCACTTACATCACACAGAGCCTCCACCTGAATGAACTCACTAGAAACAAGGGCTGGAAATTCCTTTTGCAGTTTCCAGGTTTTGGTATTTACACCAAGATTAGCATTCGAGAGACATTCTTCAGGTGTGTTGTTCTGGTTACCCTGCTCTTACCCACCTGGGTGGGGGTTGACAGTGATGGAGATAGCCAATATCATACAGGTATAGTTTTTTTGCTGAGAACCACTGTGGGGTAGTGGTGAAGGGGTTGGACTAGGTGTGGGGAGACCCAGATTCTAGTTCTCCCTCAACCACAGAAGCTCCCTGGAGGACGTTGGGCTGGTCCCTCCCTCTCAGCTCAAGAACCAGGGTGGTCTAATGGTGAAAGAGTTGAACTAGGAGTGGGGAGACTCAGAAGTTCCCCCTCAGCCAAGGTGAACCCTGGGAGACTTTGGGACAAAGACTTTGTCTTAGCAGAAGAAGCAGTATGGAGTAGTGGTAAAGAGGCTGGAGTAAGAATTGGGAGATCCAGGTTCTAGTTCCCCCTCAGCCACAGAACCTCCCTTGGGGACTTTGAATCAGTGTTCCTCCTCAGCCCTAACCAGCATCAGACTCTCCAATAAGCCACCTGATAAATAACCCTCTCGATATATCATGCCTTGCTAGCTTTGCTGCAAAATCTAGGCCAAGGGCAATGCAAAAATAGAGGGACCGTGCAACCTTTGAGACAAAGGTTAAGGAAAACAGCAACCTGGTTTTCTTGCTAACTCAAGGATAGCCAGAGAGAGGAGAGGAATTCAGCAGAGAGGAAATGTGGGAATAAAATTGGGAGCAGGGAATCCTATGGGCATCGTCCTGACCTTTCAGACTAAAGGCAGGATATGATATAAGTCTTGTGAATCCATCAAGGATGTATAAAAAGCTAACGTCGTAAGAAACCCTTATTCCGCAAAAAAAAGGTGTACAGATTTAATACATCAAAATTCCTCACAACATCTTTGCAACGGTGAAAGGCTAGCCAAACAAACTGGGAGATTATTTGCTTGAAATGTTGCAAGATTGTCCTGGAAGAAAAAGCCAGGCCTCCTTCCATTTCCCATCTCTTTGCTTCATGGAGAAAGCAAACGTTCTGAGAATGGTGAGAATCCCATGGTGTTTTAATCACGCAGCAGGGAAGGGAAGGGAGGTGTAGTGGGGGGAAAAAAAATCTCAAGTAGGAACTGTTGGCCAGGGAGAGAAGTAGCTCAAATCATCCTTCATACAGCCCTCCACCCATCCACCCTGTGCCAAAGTTGTTGCAAATCAGAAAATTAGAAATGGAGCGACACATCAAACTTGGTTTTAAAAATAAATCATCCTGCTGGCATACCTTTTTTTCATCGTGCCTAAACCAAATGTTCTCACCCTTTTTGTGTCACAGGCCCCTTTGAGAGTCTGGTGAAACCCACAGACCCTTTCTCATAAAATTGGATTTAAATCCATAAAATAGAATATACACTGTAGATTGTACTACAATTATGCTCAAATACACTTATCAAAATGGTTTTTTTTAAAAAAAGATAATTCAAATAATTTTAGATTGCAAGATTGATTGAAGCTAACGTTTTGGAGTTGAGAGGCCATAAATGACTTGGTTGCCTACGTGCCTTATTGAACAAAAAGCTAGATTTCACCTAGAGATGACTGAAAATAAAATTAAAAGGATTTTCCCATCCACAGACCCCCTGAAGTCTACCCACGCACCTCAGAACCATGGTATCAACTATTCAAGGATTTGTGGCAAACCAATCCTGCTTTAAAATGTTCTTCTAAACTCCTCCAAACTCCACAATGAAAAGGAAGACCATCCCATCAGATGGGTCTTCTTTCTTTTTTAGGTGGTGGTAGTGAGGTGGAACCCCTCTCTTTTTTTCAAAGACTAACCCTTGCTGCTTCCATTATCCTAAGAATTAACCAAGCCATGAAAACTCTAATTTGGGTGACACATCAATGTCAAAGTCTTGGCAACAATAGATGCCAAGTATTGTTAGTGTTGCTTCATCCACCACTGTGTCCAGAGCAGTAGAATGAAGGTAGAAGAGCACTCACCAAGGACCTCTTTATTTAATCCATTTCTGGTCATCTGACTTGGCCTCCAATGCAATGGATGTCGTATAGTTTTTGAGGCCATTGAGACACCATGTTGGAAAAGGGGGAATTACATTAATACTAGTGCAGCTAATGACAACTTCAGCCTTTCTAATGGGTTGAAGACAAGATGAAAGCAATGTCATGGGGACATGGCAGAAAAAAAGAATGGTTAAAGGCAAGTCTGGAAATTTTCATAACATCTTCTAGCATTGCCCAGTCATTACTGAGAAGATGACATGCCTGATTATTGTTTTAACAGCACAACTATGGTTGGATGACTCAGAAGGTGCTATAAGTGGTGAGCTTGGAAATGGCCAAAATGGATGGAAGCTCTTCTTCAAGATGAGCTTGAAAATCCTAGTAATCTACTTATGGGGTTTGCGGGTTCTCTATCTCTGGAGGCTTTTAAGAAGAAGCCTCTCATGGTTGGTTTAATTATTTCTCCCACCCATTGTAGAGGGCTGGAGTAGATGATCCATATCATCCCTTCCGACTCTATGATTTTATCATTCTTGCTTTTTGGCAGCAGGACAAAAGGGGTTTGCCATCGCCAGAGGAAAGAAAAACAAACACTTAATTATACCGAGTCATACAGAAAGCAGGAAGCAACACCCAGAAACCCTGGCTGCAAAATGTTCTAAGAAAACCCTAAGTTCAAGGCCAGATGAGCTTCCCTGGAAAAGAAGGGTTCCCCAAGGCTGTGTCTCCACTGAGAAGGCCAAACACCTGTTGATAAATGCATTTCCTCCTAAATGGAGCAGGGTTGCAAATCCAGTTATCTCAGTTGTTAGGACAAGTTCTTTCAAGAAGAAGACAATCCTTCCAAAAATGTGGTCCATGGTTGAAGAACAGACCAGTTGGCACCTGGAGGCCAAACAGGTGGGGAAAGAGATGATGAAGTCATGCAGGTGGGCACAGAGAGATGCTATCTGCAGTTTCTGTGTGTTTTAAAGGTGTTTAGGTTTGTCATGGTGGGGGGGAAACCTACTTTTTTTTAAGAGCCAGATTTGGTGGGAAGTCATATTTCGGTTGGCCACCAAATTTTGGCAACATGAATTTGAGAGGCCACACAAAAAAAATTCAGAATAGCCATGGGGTCCCTGGCTTCAGTTTTGGGTTTCATAAGTGAGTAAAAGGAAAGACTTACTCAAGGCAGGATTTTGGGTGATTACATGGTTTTTAGATAACATTATGGAAATGAACAATACACAACAATACAGGCAGCAATATGGAGAACAAACTTTGAAGATAACTGCAGGGGGGACCCACAGGGGTCAAAAAAAGGCAGCATGGCGGCCACAACTATGCTTTCAAAGGCCTGCCCCCTTTTAAATGAGTTGCAGTGTACATCAAAACTCAGGTTTAAAAGATTGCATCATTCTGGCCACCATTTTGATTTTTTTGAACTTCCATGCAGACATCCCCACGTTATTTTCCTCTAAGATTCTTCTAAGATCCCACCCAAACATTAGTCATCTAGTCAAAAAAAAAAATTTTTTTTTTATCTGCTTAACAGTCATTACTGACCCTGCAGTGACCGCCCCCTGGCGGTTTTCAAGGCAACTGCATCTTTCTAGTTTTCGGAATTAGACTTTGCCAGAGCCTAATTCCTAGAGCGTCAGCCCAGCTGGCAGCACAGGAGGCGGGACTTCCGTTGCTTCGCGCCCCTTTTTCGGACGAGCGCGGTTTCGCGCTTTTTACCGGCAACTTGTCCCGTCTCTCTGTGGAGCCGCTGCCAGCATTTTTCCTCCCACCGGAGTGAGAGTCCTCATTTATCTACTCGCGTATGTTTTCGATCTGCTGAGTTGGCAGAAGCTGCGGGTATAGAAACAAGAGCTCACCTTGTTAACGCGAGGCTGGACTCGAACCGCTGAAGCTTTCAGCCATTTCTGGCCGGCACTTTCAGCGTCATTAAGCCGCTGCGCCACCGCGTCCCCCTAGTCAAAAATAGATCCTGCTATTTTTTGGAATGTGTATATGTGTGTGATCATCAAAATTGGTAGATAATGCCATAGTCGTTATTAATTTAATATCATAGAGCAGTGTTCTCTTTCTCAACCTCAGTGTTTCTCAACCTCAGCAACTTTAAGATGAATGGACTTTGCTCCCAGAATTTCCCAGCCAGGCTGGGCTGGGAGCAAAGTCCACTCATCTTAAAGTTGCTGAGGTTGAGAAACACTGCCATAGAGGAAACAATTAAGGGCCCAGGGTCACATTTGTGACATAGGCAACCCTATAAATCAATTTAAATAAATAATTTAAATAAATAGCAGGGGTGGGGGGTGTTGCACAGGATCTAATATAACACTCTATCAACCATCTTGTCCTCCATAGACAAGATCCTTCTGTAATGTTTCCTTGTCTTGTCAAATAAAAGTAACTTCCCATGTTAATAAAATATTTCCTGCACCTATGGTTTCTTGTAGGAGGGTCAGATTTGGGGGTGACAAAAAGAGGGTTGATGGGTGTAAGCCATGTGCTGTCCATCCCTACTAAGCACGGATCTTAGTAAGGTGCCTTTTCACATGAGTCAAATACAGGTAAAGCATTGCTGGGGATACACTGGGAAAGAGTAAAATTTTGAAAGTAGGAGGGGGTCATCTGAAACCTAACAAGGCTTAGTGATGGCTGGTTTCCTCACCGTTTCTCCCACCCTGCCCCTCTAGCCTACTTTAAGTACCCCAGAAATCAGTTTCTGTTCTTGCAGGGGAATATTTGAATTCCCTGTTTCAAGTTTTTTCCTCTTTTTGTTCTGCAGTCTGGGCACTTTAAACAACAAAGAAGGGAAAAAGAAGAATAACCAGTCATGAATTCTCTTAAAATCTGCTCTCTTGCATAGAATAACAATTGGTATTGGGGCAATCAAGAGCTTCTTTATCACTAGGGGAAAAGAAACCCAAAGTAGAACAAACTAGGTTCGGCAACCAGAAATGTTTTAATTACAAAGAACGGGAAGACTGAAACGTCTCAGTAATGCCAATGTGAGCTTGATGACAAAATTATGTTTCATTTGGGACGTGTGTATTGAAATCATCACCTATGGGTTTGAAAAAATACAGTTTGAGGGTGACAAGGTGAAATCCCCCCATCTGTGATACTGCAGAATTTTTGTTTATAGAAGAGACGTTGAGAGCCAATGTTTGGTGTAGTGATGAAGTGGTGAAGGCACCAGGCTAGAAGCTGGGAGACCATGAGTTGTAGTCCTGCCTTAGGCACGAAGCCAGCTGGGTGATCTTGGGCCAGTCCCTCTCTCTCAGCCCTAGGAAGGAGGCAATGGCAAGCCACTTCTGAAATCTTGCCAAGAAAACTGCAGGGACCAGTCCAGACAGTCACCAGGAGTCAATACTGACTCAAAGGCACTGGAGAAGGAGAAGGAGAAGGAGAAGGAGAAGGAGAAGGAGAAGGAGAAGGAGAAGGAGAAGGAGAAGGAATATTGTCAATAAAGATTGACCCCAACACCCAGCTTTTGCTAACAGAATCGTCACTAGACATGATAGAGATTAACACTACTTTTTCTTGCAGCTTCTAGGGGGTGAAAATGGTTATTTTGACCCTTTTGCCCAAAGCAGTTCCATCAGCAGATGATCTGCTCTGAGTTCCATACTATCTTCCTACACTTCCATCTATCAAAAAGGAGCTTTTTAAATGGAAGCAAAAACATCTGAAGATCTCACTCCAGACTTCTTCTGGAATAAAAGGGTGTTTTAGCCTTTAGTCTTCAGCGGTAAAATGTATCAGTTCCATTTCTCTTGGCTGGCTAGAGAAGTGGGTGGGGGAAAAAAGCTTGCCTGCTTCATTGTGAGGCTGCAATCTTGATTAAAATATAAGCAAAAAAGATTGCCCCGATGAAATTTGAAGGTTTTCCCCACCTCTGCAGCCTGGGTGGTGGGAAATGTTATTAGTGGGCACACCACTGTGGGTTTGGAGAGGAATTTTTTATTTTGTTTGCTTGTTTGTTTCATGGGAATTGAATATTTTATTTTATTTATTTTTTTAGATTTGTTATCCCGCCTTTATTATTTTTGTAAATAACTCAAGAACATGCCTAATACTCCTTCGTCCTCCTATTTTCCCCACAAGAACAACCCTGTGAGGTGAGTTGGGCTGAGAGAGAGTGACTGGCCCAAAGTCACCCAGCCGGCTTTCATGCCTAAGGCAGGACTAGAACTCATAGCCTCCTATTTTCTAGCCTGGTGCCTTCACTACTAGACCAAACTCTCCCTCTCCCTCTCCCTCTCCCTCCCTCCCTCCCTCTCTCCTGTATATATACTGTATATATACAGTATAGCCTACGCTATACTGTATATATATGCTACGCTACGCCTAGACCTAGGGTAGTCAACCTGATGCTCTCTAGATGTTTTAGATGATACCTCCCAGAATCTCTTGTCCTGGGCCATGGCTCTGGAGGTCTGGGGAGTTGAAATCCCACAAATCTGGAAGGTAATAGGCTGCTCACATCTGGGCAATAGAACGGGTGTCTGCAAGGGAGAACCAAAACAGTTAAGTCACCACTGCAGGTTTGAAGCCTCACTCCTTTTTCACCTGTGTAAAAGAGGCAGGACTTTAACTGCATGCTATCTGGGTTTTTTTACACCTCCAGGCCCCTGGAGATCCCAAGCAGAAATCTTCCCTCCATTGATCCAAGTAATACAAAAGTGCAACTTTTCCCCCTCTGGACACATTCTGGATGTGTGGACTACAGCTCCCAGAATCCCCCAGGCAGCCCAGCCATTGCTGAGAATTCTGGGAATTGCTGTGTGCTTATCTGGAAGGGGCCTGGGTTGGGGAAAGTTGCAATTGTGTTATGTTCACTTCATCATTGAGATGGTTATGTTGTAGCTGTCGTTTCATTTTGATTACCACGTGTACAATCCTGCATGGAGCAGAGGGTGGACTAGGTGGTCTCTGGGGTCCTTTCCAATTGTATGATTTGATGTATGTATATTAGGGGCTACTTCTGAAAAGAATCTGATAAACATCCTCTTAACCTGGTGCCCTGCAGATGTAATATGGTTTGTCCGGTTTGGGCTTGGCTATTGTAGTTTGTAAGCCATGTTTCATGGTTTGCATGCGTTAATAAGCCAGGGAAAGGAAACCTTCTGAACAAGGCTGCAATCAATGACAAAACTGGGCAATTGCACAGAACGTGTCCAAATGGGTTCCATCTTGCGTGCTTGACCAAGAGGAAAGAGTTAGAATGCTTTGTGCTACAAAAGAAGATTCATGCCCAGTTCAAGAGATTCCAGGATGACAGTCACACTTAAATAAGGAGAAAAGAAGTTGTTTTTATTGCATATAAAATCTTGGCCTTTAATCTGCACTAGAAAACCCAGGGTTACCTTGCTGCATTGGCATGGCACATCAGATGAGTCTCCACACCCTATACCAGAGTTTCTCAATCTTGGCCACTTTAAGAAGGGTGGACTTCAACTCCCAGAATTCTGGGAGTTGAAGTCCACCCCTCTTAAAGTGGCCAAGATTGAGAAACATTGCACCTACAGTATATATTTGAATAGGATTTTATAGGTTCTAGAATCATAGAATCATAGGGTTGATTAGAGTTCTTCTAATTCCACCCTCTACCCAAGGCTGGCTGATCTTACTAAGATGAAGGGACTCATAACCAAGCTTCTCACTTACAATCACAATTCACAAGACAGAGTAACACATCTAACAGTGTATTTCAACCTTGTCAGCTTTAAGACAGGTGGACTTCAACTCTCATGCATGCTGGCTGGGCAATTATGGGAGTTGAAGTCCACCCCTCTTAAAGTGGCCAAGGTTGAGAAACACTGACCAACACATGCACCATTCTGTCATGGCCATTCATTGTATGGGATGGAGATGTTAATAGCTTGCTCCCAGTCACCCTGGAATAAGCCATTCCTCCTGCCAATGATGGGATCTGGGTTGACTTCCAGGTGATGAGCATTACCAGATTTTCATGTCTTCCAGAGAACTCCCTCACATTACAACATATTTAGTAATATAGCCAGTGATGGGCTTCACACATTATGATAAAGCCATGGCTCCCTTACTGGCTTGGTTCACACTATTTTGACTAAGTCAAAATGAAACAAAACATATTTGGGCTTATTATAACGTATGAACCCAGGCAGGATGTTGCCAATTTGACTGGATCTCACTAAAGGCCGCTCCCCATGAATGACTTAAAGCCTCTTTGTAGCATCCCTCGGCCATCACTGAAGTTCTACAAAGTTTGTCATTATTGCTGTTAGTTTGGCACAATGATGGTTAAATGATGCTAGAATATGCTACAAGTTGCTAGATAAACCATCTCTATGATCATGCAGGTTAAACAGCTCTTTAAAGCTGTTTACAGTTTGGGACCAGAATATTGGAATGCTCCCCTAGATTGCTGAAGACCCTCCTCAGAAGCCTCCTCTGGGGACTTCCATCAGATGAGATGTAGATGGTGGAAAGGTCTTTCCAGGGGTGGTGCCCTCACCCAAGAAAGCATGTCTGGGCTACCGTCAAATCATTTCATAGATAGGCAAAATCCTTCCTTCTTATCATCCCAGGCCTTTTGAACATCTGCTGTGATTTCTCTTCCCTTCTACATTGTTTTCATCATTTTTAATGGATCACATTTTTTAGTGTTAGTATACCTCCCTTAGAACTTGGTAACAGGATAAAATAGAAATCCCTATATACATATGTATCAAATACGAGGGGGAGAAGAAGGAGAAGAGGAGGAGAAGGAGAAGAGAGGAAGAGGAGGGGGAGGAGAATCAGGAATAAAACAAACCATGCCGGGGCTCATGGGAATAAATAAGCAAGCAAAAGAAACATATATTAAACAATTATCCCATATTAGAAAATATCTATCATTATCTATAAGACCAACAAAGGTGGGGAGAGGGGAAAGGAGAGAGGGCAATTGCTCCTTGTATTTGAATGGCGTCTGGGCCTGGAGCTCATCCCCAAGACCAACTCAAACTCTAACCCCAAAATTAGGGTTCTCGCCTACTTAGCCTGGTTAGCGCTCAGATGGGAGACTCTCCAAAAATCCCCGGGCTATAGACTCGGCTGAGAAGTCACAAAACCGTTGCAGAAGGAGGCTATGGCAAACCACTTCCACCTTGTTGCCAACGAAGCTACATGGCCTATCCAGATACGAAGCTGTTTTTTCACGCTTGACGCAACAGCAAAAGCTAGACATTCAAACAGCATAATTCTTGCATCCTCTAGTGACCCAGCTGAGGAGTGCAGCTTGATGAAGGGTGGGTACAGGTGAAACTCGAAAAATTAGAATATCGTGCAAGTGGTCATTTATGTCAGTATGGCAACTCAAAAGGTGAAACCAATATATGAGATAGACGCATTACATGCAAAGCAAGATATGTCAAGCCTTACTTTGGTATAATTGTGATGATTATGGCGTACAGCTTATGAAAACCCCAAATTCACAATCTCAGAAAATTAGAATATTACATGACATCAATAACACAAGGATTGGAAATAGAACAATATCGGACCTCTGCAAAGTATAAGCATGCATATGTACTCAGTACTTGGTTTGGGCCCCTTTTGCAGCAGTGACTGCCGCAATGCGGCGTGGCATGGATGCTATCAGCCTGTGGCACTGCTGAGGTGTTATGGAAGACCAGGATGCTTCAATAGCGGCCTTCAGCTCCGCTGCATTGTTCGGTCTCATGTCCCTCATCTTTCTCTTGGCAATGCCCCATAGATTCTCTATGGGGTTCAGGTCAGGCGAGTTTGCTGGCCAATCAAACACAGTAATCCCATGGTCACTGAACCAGGTTTTGGTACTTTTGGCAGTGTGGGCAGGTGCCAGGTCCTGCTGGAAAATGAAGTCAGCATCCCCATAAAGCTCGTCTGCGGAAGGAAGCATGAAGTGCTCCAAAATCTTCTGGTAGATGGCTGCGTTGACCCTGGACTTAATGAAGCACAGCGGACCAACACCGGCAGATGACATGGCTCCCCAAATCAACACAGACTGTGGAAACTTCACACTGGACTTCAAGCATCGTGCATTGTGTGCCTCTCCATTCTTCCTCCAGACTCTGGGTCCTTGGTTCCCAAATGAGATGCAAAAGTTGCTCTCATCAGAAAAGAGGACTTTGGACCACTGGGCAACAGACCAGTTCTTTTTTTCTGTAGCCCAGGTAAGACGCTTCTGACGTTGTTTGTTGTTCAGGAGCGGCTTGACAAGAGGAATAGGACATTTGAAGCCCATGTCCAGGATCCGTCTGTGTGTGGTGGCTCTTGATGCACTAACTCCAGCCTCAGTCCACTCCTTGTGAAAGTCCCCAACACTTTTGAATGGCCTTTTCCTGACAATCCTCTCCAGGCTGCGGTCATCCCTGCTGCTTGTGCACCTTTTTCTACCACACTTTTCCCTTCCACATAACCTTCTATTGACTTGCTTTGATACAGCACTTTGGGAACATCCAACTTCTTTTGCAATTACCTTTTGGGGCTTTCCCTCCTTATGGAGGGTGTCAATGATGGTTTTCTGCACAACTGTCAGGTCAGCAGTCTTTCCCATGCTTGTGATTCCTACTGAACCAGCCTGAGAGACCATTGAAAGGCTCAGGAAGCCTTTGCAGGTGTTATGGATTCATTAGCTGATTAGAGGGGGACACTTTGAGCCTAGAATATTGAACCTTTTCACACTATTCTAATTTTCTGAGATTGTGAATTTGGGGTTTTCATAAGCTGTACGCCATAATCATTACAATTATACCAAAGTAAGGCTTGACATATCTCGCTTTGCATGTAATGCGTCTATCTCATATATTGGTTTCACCTTTTGAGTTGCCATACTGACATAAATGAACATTTGCACGATATTCTAATTTTTCGAGTTTCACCTGTATATCTTGCAGAGCAAAGGAAAAGGAAGAACATTGTCAAGTATGGGTTTGCATATGTGTGTGTAAGGTGGGAAAGTTAGCAATTAACTTCTTTGATGTGGCCTCCAAGGGGCTCAGTTTTATTTCTTGTGATTATATCGTTCCAGGGTATATAAGGAAGGCTGGTAAACCTTTAACGTTTTTCATTAGTTAGACCCGTAATGCAGATATTAATCCATTATCTAGAGCAGTGTTTCTCAACCTTGCCAAGTTTAAGATGTGTGGACTTCAACTCCCAGAATTCCCCAGCCAGCCATGCTGGCTGGGAAATTCTGGGAGTTGAAGTCCACACATCTTAAAAGTAATAAGGTTGAAAAACACAGATCTAGAATGCCATCGTAGGTCATCTGCTCCTTGCTGGGACCTTCTCCAGTTTCCTATGCTGGATAGCTTACAGCTGCCATTTTAATTTCCCACAACGGTCCCAATGGTCCCACTCCAAGGCCCATAAGCAAGGACTCCAGAGCTACCTTTGTTTGTTTGTTTTATCTAAAGACTCAGGACACAGAGGAATAAATTTAAAAAAATAAGTAAAGTAAAACAATAAAAAAAATTCAATGATTTGCTTTCTAAACTGAACATTCTTTTCATCATACCTTCACAAAATTGTGCTGGCCGACCCAACCTAAGTTTAGCTGCTAAAGCAGGACTACGTACCCTACCATCCATATCCCAAGTGATGGTTCCAAAGGACTACAGGTCCCATGCCATGTTGTAACTTCCAGCAAGGCTTAACCAGTCCTACTTTTACCCTTTTTTCACACTTCCTGGTGTTTTTCCATTGGTTTTAATCCAGGATATTATGAGAAATTTAAAAATCTCTAAAATCTTTTTATATTTACAGCCCACTAGAGGGCACTTTGACCAAAACTATCTGGAATGATTTCAAACATCAGGGAGAATCAGATAGTAAAAGTCTCCTTCCTGATGAGTTACTCTTTGAAACTTCATGGATATGCCCTGGTACTTTTCTTGACAGCAATACAGAACTTCCATGAAGATTTCTCATTCTAGCCTACCAGCCCTGCTCTTTCCTGAGAGTTTACTCTCTAAAGAGCAGAATTGTGCAAGCAATGGTTTTACTTGCGACCCTTTATGGAAGCCAAAATTTAATTTAATTTAATTTAAAGAAGCAGGATAGCATATTCTTGACACTGGATCAGTGTTGGAGAAGACTCTTGAGAATACGATGGATACTCAAGAAAACCAGCAAATGGCACAGAACCAATCAATGTAGAGTTTCAGTTCGAGGCCCAGATGACTTGGCTCAAATCATCATCCTTTGAACATATGTGAAGAAACCTACAATGCTGGGAAAGGTGGAAGGAAAGAGAAGAAGAGGATGACCAGCAGCAAAGGGGTGGACTCAGTTATACTGGTGATGGGTGTACTGTGGGAAGACCTCAAAGACCAGGCTAGGGACAGATTGTCCTGGAGAAAATCTATCTATGTGGTCACTATGAGTCAGCACTGACTAGATGGCACATCTTCTTCATCAACCCTGATCAGCTCCCACCTGCTTAACTTCTGAGATCAGTCAACTGATCAACTACCACTAGCTAAAATGTTCAAGTGACTGGGAACAGAATCCTACAAGGAAAGATGGGGGAACTGGGACCATGAGAAATAAAAAATGAGGTGGGTTAAAATAGCCCTTTTCAGATTACACTAAAGAAAGTGAATGTTCATATCCAAGAATCTAGGACATGGAATAACAGTTCCATATTCCAAGCAAAGTGTATGTATGTATGTATGTATGTATGTATGTATGTATGTATCAGATTTGTCACCACCCATCTCATTGAAACGATGCTGGGCGGTTTACAGCAGAGATAAAATTAACTAAAATACAATATAAAAACACTCTTAATAAGAAATAGCTTCCAAGAAAGGTGGAGAGTTGGTGAGTAAATAGAGTAAGCTTTATCTACTTACTATAGTTTAAGAACCAGGCTGAGAAAGCACTTGTCGGGGTTTTGCCTCAATGCCGAAATAACCCATTTTTTGGGATACTATACCGTAGCTTGGAGATGAGTTGAATGGGTGGAATGCAAGCAGAATTTGAGATGAACTTTTTTGTACTACCATCCAGATCCTAGAGGAACATGCATTTCTTCTTCCATTTCCCTGCCTCAAAAGAGCATGCTGTATACTCTGAATACTGGCTGGGTGAAGGGAAAGAAAGAACTGGGCAGCCAACCATTATATAAAAGTAATATGAACCAATATAGTTACTGACAGATTTTTCTGGGGGACTGCAGAAAGTCATTTAAGTTGCAGTTCGGGGTGAAATTCCCTAATTTACATGTCCTGAACCTGTATATAAACCAAGAAGCAATTCTGCACTGATATCTGTGTTTTTCCAGCTGTTGCAATGCAATACTCAACTCTAGAATTATGCGCAGGAAAGTACAGTACGAGGGAGAAGGTGCACACAGAAAAAGCTTATATTAGCAGAAAATCATGCACAGCATACATTGTATTGGGACCATCCAATCGCTTCAAAATCCAGACCTTGGAAAAAATGCACAGAGAGTTTCATCAAGGAGGAACATCCAGGGAAAGGCATACAAACTGTCAGGCTGACTTTTAAAGGAACTCAGCAAAGGAGACACAATGTACAGTAGGAATACCAACCAAAGCACAACTAACAGATCTGCCTAGGATGAAAAACAGAGTTCAGCCAAAAACTTCATTCCTCTGTTTATAAATAAATGACCCAAAATACCACAATCCTGTAACTACACAGAGACTGACCCCGGAGAGCAGGCTGGAGTTTTCCTTCTGCTCAAAGGAATTCGTAAGATTGTCTATTTTTGTGGTGATGGATCACTGTTTAGAAGGACAACGGCATTTTTGGGGAAAGTGCATTTTAGGATGGTGCGTTTTTGTGTATATTTTTATCTTGCATCTTTGGTTTCCCGGGGGCTTCTTTAGGCTGTTAAAGGGGAGCCTAAACTCTTTAAAGATAAGCAAAACAGAAAGAAATGTGCATCAAGGAAAGTTCAGGAGCAAAGCTAAACAGTATTACTGGGCATCGAACGGGAATCTGGTATTAGCAAACAAAGCGGAAAAACCTATGGCCCTCTGAAGTTTCAGAACTACTGACTCACTGGCTCGGCCTGCTGGGAATTGTAGTTCTGCAGTAACTACATTTACACATCACACTACGCCATAATAAGATGTGTCAGGTTTGGGCTTAGCATGTCACATCAACCAGCTTTTGTGGTTCGTACATTATAGCTTACGGCTTTGCTTGTTATACAAACCACAGCATTACAACGGGCAGATGGAGAAAACCAGAAGACACCCATCTTTCTCAACCTTAAATTAAGTGCCCTTTCCAGCATATTCGGGGACTAATCTTTAAGCCTTCCTATCCCCAAGCAAGCCAAGATGGCTTCTGCTACTTGTGGGTGTCTCCCCTTTTCTTCTCCTGACTTCCCTATGAAGTAGGTAAAGATTTGTACAGAGGTCATCCAATGGGTTTTGTAGTTAGTTTGAATTTGGGCTTTCCTAATTCTTGACTAGATCTCTAAGGACCATGTTGTGCTGATTCTCCTTTGGCTCCATTTCTTGGGGGGGTGGGGGGGGTGATGATTACATTGCTTTTCCTCCAGACAGTGTTTCCCAACCTTGGCAACTTATAGGTGTGTGGACTTCAACTCCCAGAATTCTTATCAATAGCCATGTTGGCTGTGGAATTTTGGGAGTTGTGGTCCACACTCACGGAAATTGGAAAACTCTGCTCCAAAAGAAACCACATGGCAGCCAGAACATTGGAATGAAGTTAGAGAGGGTTTTATGGTGCAAAAAGTCAGAAGAAGTCTACTAGTATCTTTTTCAACTAACAAATCTGTTAAAAGGCATAAGCTTTTGTGAGCTGCAGCTCATTTCATCAGATGCATAGAGTGGCAAGATTGATGTAGGATTGCTGTGTTGTGTAATCTACCATATTTACGCCAAAAGAAAACTATTCTGAATTTAAAAGGATTCCCCTATAAGGGAAAATTGGACAAAAAATAGTTTCCTGCCTCTGTGGTTCTCAACAATTTTCAGATACACTTCATGTTTTAAAGATAAATTTGGGGAGGGGAGGACTTTCCTTCCAAGTAAATAGATGGTGGTCTCAAAAAATTATGCAAAGAAATAACCAGGGTGCATCATTGTTTACTGCATTTATTGAAAATTATTTAAGTGATTCAAGAGAGGAATTGTCTTCTTTGAATAGGCTTCCCAAACTGGGTGCCCTCCAGATGTGTGGATGTTAATTCCCAGAATTCCTCAACCATCCTGACCATTGCGGAGAATTCTAAGAATTGAGAACTCCAGCTATGGAAGGTGACAAGGTTGGGAAAGATGGTCTTTGGAGTATAAACCAAGATTTGAAAGGATGCTTTCAAATGATAGCCTTATTGATCTAGCAGGACTAGATCAATGGGACATAATTTACAGAAGGGTAGATTTCAGTTGAACATGAGGTAGAACAGCAAGAGCTGTTTACGGAATCCATTATCTAAAAAAGTGATGGGTCCTCCTTCATTGTCACCTTTCCAGCAACTCTATTTGTGGGATGGTTTCGTTCTGGAAACACTGCATATTTGATTGATTGGTTAAATTATCATTTATAATCTTCCCCAATCCCAAAGGGCAATGTGCAACAACAGATACAAAGCAAAACTGAAACCAACCCACACCACAATAAAAACATCATCCGAAAACCAAAACAGATTGAAGAGAAACACCCACAATCAGTCAACTGGGGCCAAAATCTTGTTAGAACAGAACTGGTTTGAATTGTCTCCACTACCTAGCAAAATGGAGGCCATATGTAATTCTGTGGGCAGGGCATGTAGTAAAGTGGAAGCAATCACAGAGAGGGCCTACAAAGAGCAGGAAAGGTTGGACTAGATCAGTCTTCCCCATTCTGATTCTTGCAGATCTGACAAGTCTCAGAATCGTCAGCCAAGATAGGGAAGGCTAGACTAGATACACAACAAGGCCTCCTTCCAATTTCAAAATTCATAGGTATATACATACCCGTCATGCTGTTCTCTTCTGCACAGACAACGAGTAAGAAATAGTCAAAAAAAGGTAAACACAGTAGAGATAAGAAAATAAAAAGGTATTACAGCTAAACCTTAAGTACACCAACACCATTCCTTAGCTGTACCCATGACACATGCATTATTATTTGCTAATTCTAAGGACAGTCCTGATCAATGTGGGCAAATTTTGGAAAGTATACCATAAACACAGCTAAAGCCCAGCTTTACCCCAAGCAGGCTCATCATATTCTGTGCAAGCTAAGTTATTTAATCCAGAGACTATATTGCAATGGGACATTTCCAAACAGATGAATTTAAAATATTCTTCTCTGGATAAGCAAAGAAAAAATGGAGTAGCAATTCTCATCCCATTGCTGCATGTGTCATAGGATACAACTCAGTGACAGAATCGTTTCCATCAGCTTTCAAGGTCAGCCATCCAATTTCATGATTATAGAGGCTTATGGACCAAAGATGGATGCTGAAGAAGTCATGATGACTTCTGTGAAAGATTACAGTGAGTAATAGATCAAAGACCAAAGATGTTCTAATAATTATTGGTGACTTTAATGCAAAAGGCAAAGAAGAATCTGTATGGAAAAGTCTTGGAAATTTTGGACTAGGAACCTGCAGTGATCTCAAAAATGGTATATTGTTAACTTACTTTGGCTACAAATAGTTGTTTCAAGGGTTAATGGACTTCTACAAGATACATGCCTTGGCTCTCCAAAATCCCCTTTAAAAAGGCTCAGTGGGTTTCAGCTGTATAAATTCTGCCTAAGACAGCTTGAAATAAACCTGGGTTACCCAAAGATAGGTGAGATAGGCTTCCTCTGTTAAGCAAGGCCATCTTTTTCAAAAAGTCATTCTCCTGCAAAAGTTGTCTCCTAATATGGCTTTTTTTTCCTTAGTCCACTAGAAAAATACAGTCCTTTCTTCAGAATTCTCTTTGAATACCCTTCTGAAAGTGAATCTACAAATGGCAGGTACAAGAATGACATGGAAAAAGATGTTTCACTGGGCATACAAAGGAAATTGGTTGATGCTTTAAAAATCAAAAGGGAATTACAAATAATAAACCAAGAGAGGGACCTGGATAATTCTTTTATATTGGATTTACAAAAGAGGTTTGTTAAATTTTGGATGAAGAAAGGGTAAAAAAGAAATGAAATCAAGTTCTATAACATTACTTGAATTGACTAAAGATTAAGATTGTTGGAAGTAAAAGGAAGGAATATAAAGTTGGTTTATTTGATCAAGGTTAAAATCGATATGTTGTTATTTCTGGCAATCTTTAATGGACTTTTGCTGACATCATCAGGACTGAAACGATGATGCTTTATGGATTTGTTCATAGATAAGAGATGGGACATGGGATGAAGAGATCATTGGTTGTAAATTAAGAGGAGGTGAAAAGTTATGAAAATTGTCTATACTTGTGATAAAGGTTGGAAGTCACTTCTTTATATATTTTGTTTCTTTTTCTTTACTATGTTCTTACTTTTCTTTCTTTTCTTTCTTTTTTTCTATTCTCTACATCTTTTTCTTCTGCTTTTTTTACTTTTTTTTCTACTTTTCTTTCTTTTAGCTCATATTAATTTTTACTATTGCAATTATAACCTTTAATAAAATTATTTTAAAACATAAAGAATTATCTTTGAATACCCTTCTGCTTCTGAGAGACAAATGCTGTATCTCCCTCCCTGCATTTCAGAATGACAGGAGCTCTAGAGCACTATGGGGAATACAGAAGGATGGCCAGTCAGTATTTTTCAAACTTGGCTGGGGAATTCTGGGAGTTGAAGTCTACACATCTTAAATCTGCCAGGTTTGAAAAACAGTGATCTATAGCATTGCCTTGAGAGAGGGAGAGAAAGAACAAAGAGAAAGAAAAAGAAGGAAAGGAGGGAGGGAGGGAGATGTGCCCACATGATGTTTGGCCATCCTGGTTTATAACGCGGCTTTTTTATTTTGATTGACACACCGTATGGTTTATGTTCTTACTAGTGTAACTTGGTTTTTAATTATGTGTTTACGTTATCACTTTTATGGCTTTGAATTTCCTCTCTTCATTTAATTGTACACTGTCCAGAAAATTCAAGTTACTGGGCAACCTAAGTATTCTACCCATAAATCAGTTAATAAATGGAAGGCAACGCTATTAGATTTGCCAACTTCAGATGCTGGCATCAAGTAAACTTTGCTTTCCATTGTTGCAGTCCAAAGGCTAGGAGTCAACCCAAGGCTTGGATGATAAGAAAGAGATATCAACCATAGGAAGAACTTTCTGACTGCACCCATTGTTCAGTGAGGAACAGGCTGCCTTGGAAATGGGCTCTTCTCCTGGACTAAGGAAGTGTGGGCCTGTTTAGTAGGTGGGATGGGGGCTAAGCTGGGGTAGGCTAAATGCTGCAAGAGAAGACAGCAGCAAGCTTCTTCTGTTTTGGTGCCAGTGAAGCCATATGGATGTGTAATCATTTGTGAAGTCTGAAAGAGACCTTCTGTTTGCTAGAAGATATTTGTTACTTATAGTGGGCTGGACTAGATGCCCTTTGGGTCCCCCCCAGTTCTGATTCTCATCCCTTTCATTAGATGGATACTATGGGGAGGAGGAGGAGGAGGAGGAGGAGGAGAAGTTCTGCTGAAGGCTATCCAGTTCAATAACTGGTTCCAAAACAAAATCACACACTCCTGGAGAAAACAAACTCTAGGAAGAAGTAGAATCAATCTTTTTTTTTTTTAATTGTCCCTTGATGCTCATAAACTCTGTCTTGTTTGCCTGAACAGTGTCATTTATAGACATACAAAGGTTTGATCTAATCTAATCAATAAACAGAGTAGGAGCACCACACAGTCACATTTAGATTTCTGGCAACTTTCCAGGCATTATTCAGAGCTACAAGGAAGTTGTCAAGAACTGAATATGCTATAAACCCAACCTTCAACTCTGTGGGAGAAAGTTCAGTGAGGATAATCAACAGCCGAGATGCCTCCCTCAAACTTTTTATTTCAAAGTCTTCTTCTTTCAGACTTGACTTCTAAGGGGATGAAGAGTTCCATTCATCCAGACCAGAAATAGACTTCCAGAGCAAAGAAAATGCATTGCAAACTGAACAGACTCCCTGATCCTACACTTTTAACAACAGTTCATCCCTTGGCTCCACTTTTTCCATTTTTAGAAAGCTAAGATTTTACTCTCCAGCTAGATCTGTTAAGTTAGATGAATAATCATTTAGCTGCTTATACAGGGTATAACTGTTTATATTTTATTTTCGACTCTCAGCCGCTCTGAGTGCCTCTGAATGTAGGTTAAGGGCTGCTAAAGTTACCAAAGCAAGCCACCATGGGCTTTTGGGGCAGCCAGCAACCTTATCAAGATTGTCAGCATTCAGCTTTGGAAGTTCTACACCATCTTCCACCCTCTGAAGTGGAACCAGTTCAAATCTTTAAACATTTGCATTGTTCTTGCCTGACTCATGGCCTCCTTGATCTGTGCTGCTTCAGGCAGCTGCATCACTGGTGGAACGAAAGTAGCCGTGTTACTAAATTCCGGAAGATTGCTTCATGAGTGGTAGAAACTGACAAAGTAGCATTACTGGTTCTGTTTCCTCTGCAGTCAGCGCTGGAGTTTTCCCAGCATCATTCAGGCTGAAGAATATGTTTTAGCTACAGTAATTCCTCATGTGCCTGTCTTCAGATTAACTAAAACCATTTTGAAAAGCAAAAGTCACCCTCTTGGCCAGAAGGAAAAGTCCAAGATCAGTACTCAAAAGATGTCAACAGCTTAGTAGGCCAGAACGTGGACTAGGTTCTTCCTTAACCTGATTATTGAATGAAGCCACTAACCAAGTGTAGCGTGAGGGAATTTTCCAGAAGATATTCCAGAAAAATATCAGCTGTGTCATTTGGGATTAACAATTTGCCTGGAAATTAACTTAAATCCCATTATTGTGGGGAGTGGGGGTTGCAGGGGTGGTGAGGGAGAATGGCTGATTCTGCCGTTCTCAAGCACAAACAGTGAATCTGCATATGTTTAACACAGTGTTTTGCAAACTTGGCAACTTTAAGATGTGGGGACTACAACTCCCAGAATTCCCCAGCCAGCATGCTTTTTGGGGAGAGTAAAAGAAAGGAAGGGGAGAAGTACTTCCACACTTGCAAGATTTATGACAGCCCTTCAAGGTAGACTAAACAAGAAGCACCAGCCATGAGTACTAACACTACTTCTATTGCAGTGTTTCTCAATCTTGGCTACTTGAAGCTGTGTGGACTTCAACTTCCAGAACCTCCAGAACTTCCAGAATTCCCCAGCCAGCCATGCTGGCTGGGGAATTCTGGGAGTTGAAGTCCACACAGCTTCAAGTGGCCAAGGTTGAGAAACACTGCTCTATTGTAAGGTTACAGTAACAGAACCTTGCAAGTCTCAAACTACCTTTCCCTTCCCTTACTTTTACTCTCCTGAAAACTAGGGAGGGTCCCTTCTGAGATGCTTTCTCCACCCCCACCCCTCCTTCAGACTCAGACCTCCTTTATTCGACCATTGCCTAGGCTGTTGTCAGGTTCAGCCCAAAGAACTCCACGAGACAGTACAGATACAGTTCTGTTGCATTTATTAGCTTCCACCTCAAAGACAGAAATCTCTCCAGACTCAACCTAACTTCCCAAGCCAGCAGGCCAAAACACCGTGAATTCCTTAGGGTGATGCCAGTCTCATCTTCTTAACCTTCCCACACTCGTGCTGGGGGCTAAGAGAATGCTTATCTCCCCGAGTGCGGCCTTCATCAAACCATTCCATCACAGCTGTGGCTCTTCCTCCTCTCTCCCAAGGTCATTTCCACAGACCATTACAGTAGGATAGGGAAGAAGGTAGGATTGGAAATACTCAGCTGCCTTCCCAGGTGCCCAGAATCCAGAATATGGGCATCCATGGTGGAGCAGTTTGGTCGGTTGGCTCATCTGAACACCTGGCTGGTGTTGGAGAAGATTACTTCTGAGCAGATGAGCAAACCTTCAGGGAACTTTGGCTAGAGAAAAGTGGGTTGATGGAGTAGAGGGCAGCTGGGGAGGTGGGAGGTCTCCTTTGGGTGGCAGTTTATACATTTCTACTGGGGCAGAAATTGGAAGGAGTTTGGGAGCACCTTTTCTGACCCACAAATTTGATTCAAGAGCATCAGCTTTTGTGAGCTGTAGTTTGCTTCATCAAAGGCATGGAGCAGTTAAACTGATGTAAGATTTAAATAGGGATGAAGCAAGGGGGGTGGGGGGAGAAAGGGTGGTTATGTAGATGCACTCTACATCTGAGACAGATTACAAGTACTTCATCGGTTAGCAACTGTGATGTACAAAAAACCCATTGTGTTTGTGGAGACTTCTGAGAGAGCCGGAAGTCTTTTGATGTTTGGGAGTTTGCTAAATGACACTAGCGTGGTTCCATTGTTCTCAAATGACAGCTTTGAAATCTGTAATTGAGTGTCCTGGGAAGATTAAAATGCTGTGATATTCATTTGTTCTTTTTTGGGGTCCTGATGTCAAACTTGTGTTGATTAATTCTTTTGTGCCAAGTCTGCCCTCTTTGTCTGATGTGCTGTAGGATCCAGAGGGACAATGATGGCATATATCACATTAGAGGAAAAACATATGGGAGAGCTTCTGATCTTGTGTGTGAAGTTGTTAGAGCCTGGGATGGTGATGTTGGTGTCAATGATGTTGGCCATGTAGACATCAGAGTTTGTTGCAGGGGTCTGGTTCCCATGTTAGCATCATGGTTCTGTTGTTGCTTGTAAGAACCTGTTTCAGGTTGGGAGGTCATCGGAATGCACGTAAGTGCTTGAGGAAATACAGTCTTCTTGTCCAGGACGGGTTGTAGCAAGCTGGGGACAAAAGAATGTGGAGATAACCATGATGAAAGGATGGATGACCTGGGAAGAGAAAAATGCAACTCAGTCCTGGGAAGGCAGAAGGCATTGGGGGAGGTGGGGGGAGGGACTCAACCTCACTTTGATTCTGTTTCATATAAGAGGGGGCAGAAAGACATTCTGGCAAGCTTTCCAAGATTCTGTTTTTCCACCCTCCAGCCGTAAAAGAATGCTCCATTACATGCCATGTTCGTTTCCTGACCTGGCCTACCCCAAAGGGCTGACAATAGGGCAGAGGAAGAATAAGCTGTGTTGTGGCCAGAAAAGTAGTGGAAACCTGTCTTAGAAAAGCAGAGCTATGTGAAAGAAAATACTGTATAATGCTTTGGCTGTAAGGATCGCGGGCGGGAGGGAGGGAGGGAGGGAGGGAGGAAGGAAGGAAGGAAGGAAGGAAGGAAGGAAGGAAGGAAGGAGGAAAAGAGATGGAGAAGGAGGGAGGGAGGGAGGGAGGGAGGAGGGAAGGAAGGAAGGAAGGAAGGAAGGAAGGAAGGAAGGAAGGAAGGAAGGAAGGAAGGAAGGAAGGAAGGGGGAAAAGAGATGGAGAAGGAGGGAGGGAGGGAGGGAGGGAGGGAAGGAAGGAAGGAAGGAAGGAAGGAAGGAAGGAAGGAAGGAAGGAAGGAAGGAAGGAAGGAAGGAAGGAAGGAAGGAAGGAAGGAAGGAAGGGAGGGAGGGAAAAGAGATGGAGAAGGAAGGGAGGGAGGGAAGGAGGAACTTAGTTGAAAGTAAGGACAGTAACAGCCAGTGTTGGCTGGGATCCAGAAAAATGGGTGGGGGGGTAAAGTATGTGAGTCTTCAAATGCTCAAAGGGAACAGAGGAGGCAGATGAAGGTGAAGAGGAATAGCTGGGAGCAATGGCAGCAAGGCAGGTGATCCTGGTGAAGGCTAAAAGCCAAATTGCACAATTACATCCTTGGCAGACATGCCCAGTAAGAGACTTCATTCTGAATGGGATGGATCTCATGAAGCACCATTGGGCAACATGTAGGGGAGCCTTTGCTGACCCAGCTGGTGAGCCTGGCAAGGCAGATGGAGGTACACCTTCCTGCCCATTTTTTTTTTTTTAAGACGGGAATATTGTCCTTCAACTCAGAGATCAAGCAAATGCTGCAAGGGGCTTAGCAATTACAAGGGGTGGGATGGCCTCTCTCACAGGCTGGGTTGTGTTGGTGATGACGCAAGCCTGGCCAGGCTTCATGGATGCAATGGATGAGGGGAGGCCCTGGAGCACAGTAAACAAAGTTAGGAGAATTGGGATGTTGTCTGCAGCCTAGGGGTACAATTTCCTGGAGTCAGATAATGAACCATTTCCCCCAGGAATTAGAGCAAAGCTAAGAGAAGGGGCTTGTGTAACTCAGTGAAGCCATGAGCTACACCGTGCAGGGCCACCCAAGATGGACAGGTCATGACAGAGAGTTCTGACAAAATGTGGTCCACTGGAGAAGGAAATGGCAACCCACTCCAGTATCCTTGCCAAGAAAACCCCATGGACAATGTTAAAAGGCTAAAAGATATGACGCCGGAAGATGAGCCCCTCAGGTCGGAAGGTGTCCAATATGCTACTGGGGAAGAGCGGAGGGCAACTCCAAGTAGCTCCAGAAAGAGTGAAGCGGCTGGGCCAAAGCCGAAAGGACTTTCAGCTGTAGATGTATCTGGAAGTGAAAAGAAGGTCCGATGCTGTAAAGAACAATATTGTATAGGTACATGGAATGTAAGGTCCATGAACCAAGGCAAGCTGGATGTGGTCAAACATGAGATGACAAGATTGAACATCGAGATCTTGGGAATCAGCGAATTGAAATGGACGGGAATGGGTGAATTTAATTCAGGTGACCATTATATCTACTACTGTGGGCAAGAAACCCTTAGAAGAAATGGAGTTGCACTCATAGTCAATAAGAGAGTGGGAAAGGCAGTAATGGGGTACAACCTCAAAAACGACAGAATGATCTCAGTGCGTATCCAAGGAAAACCATTCAACATCACGGTAATCCAAGTCTATGCCCCAACCACTGATGCCGAAGAAGCTGAAGTTGACCGGTTCTATGAAGACCTACAAGACCTTCTAGAACTAGCACCAAAAAAAGATGTCCTTTTCATCGTAGGGGATTGGAATGCTAAAGTAGGGAGTCAAGGAGTAATCGGAATAACAGGCAAGTTTGGCCTTGGAGTACAAAATGAAGCAGGGCACAGGCTAATAGAGTTCTGTCAAGAGAACAAGCTAGTCATAGCAAACACTCTTTTCCAACAACACAAGAGATGACTCTACACATGGACAGCACCAGATGGTCAATACCGAAACCAGATTGATTACATACTTTGCAGCCAAAGATGGAGAAGCTCTATACAGACGGCAAAAACAAGACCAGGAGCTGACTGTGGCTCAGATCATGAGCTTCTTACTGCAAAATTTAGGCTTAAATTGAAGAACGTAGGGAAAACCACTAGACCACTCAGGTATGACTTAGATCATATTCCATGTGAGTACACAGTGAAGGTGATGAATAGATTTAGAGGATTAGATTTGGTAGACAGAGTGCCTGAAGAACTATGGACGGAGGTCTGTAACATTGTACAAGAGGCAGCAACTAAAACCATCCCAAAGAAAAAGAAATGCAAGAAAGCAAAATGGCTGTCTGATGAGGCTTTACAAATAGCTGTGGAAAGAAGGAATGCGAAAAGCAAGGGTGAAAGGGAAAGATATAAGCAACTGAATGCAGATTTCCAGAGAATAGCAAGGAGAGATAAGAAGGCCTTCTTAAATGAACAATGCAAAGAAATTGAAGAAAACAATAGAATGGGGAAGACTAGAGATCTCTTCAAGAAAATTGGAGATATCAAAGGAACGTTTAGTGCAAAGATGGGCATGATAAAGGACAAAAAAGGCAGGGACCTAACAGAAGCAGAAGAGATTAAGAAGAGGTGGCAAGAATACACAGAAGAACTATACAAGAAAGATCTTAATGTCCCTGATGTCCATGCTGGTGTGGTCACTGACCCTGAGCCAGACATCCTAGAGAGTGAAGTCAAGTGGGCCTTAGGAAGCATTGCTAACAACAAAGCTAGTGGAGATGACAGTATTCCAGCTGAGTTATTTAAAATACTAAAAGACGATGCTGTAAAAGTGCTGCACTCAATATGCCAGCAAGTTTGGAAAACGCAACAGTGGCCACGGGATTGGAAAAGGTCAGTTTACGTTCCAATTCCAAAGAAGGGCAATGCCAAAGAATGCTCAAACTATCGCACAATTGCACTCATTTCACATGCTAGCAAGGTTATGCTCAAAATCCTACAAGCTAGGTTTCAGCAGTACGTGAACCGAGAACTACCGGATGTACAAGCTGGGTTTTGAAGAGGCAGAGGAACTAGAGATCAAATTGCCAACATTCGCTGGATCATGGAGAAAGCACGAGAGTTCCAGAAAAGCATCTACTTCTGCTTCATTGACTATGCAAAAGCCTTTGATTGTGTGGATCACAACAAACTGTGGCAAATTCTTAAAGAGATGGGGATACCAGACCACCTTACCTGTCTCCTGAGAAATCTGTATGCGGGCCAAGAAGCAACAGTTAGAACCAGTCATGGAACAACCGATTGGTTCAAAATAGGGAAAGGAGTACGACAAGGCTGTATACTGTCACCCTGCTTATTTAACCTATATGCAGAGTACATCATGAGAAATGCCAGGCTGGAAGAATCACAAGCCGGAATTAAGATTGCAGGGAGAAACATCAATAACCTCAGATATGCAGACGATACCACCCTAATGGCAGAAAGTGAAGAAGAACTAAAGTGCCTCTTGATGAGGGTGAAAGAGGAGAGTGCGAAAGCTGGCTTGAAACTCAACATTAAAAAAACTAAGATCATGGCATCTGGACCCATCAATCCCTGGCAAATAGAAGGGGTAGAAATGGAAGCAGTAACAGACTTCATTTATTTGGGCTCCAAGATCACCGCAGACGGAGACTGCAGCCATGAAATTAAAAGACGCTTGCTCCTTGGGAGGAAAGCTATGGCAAACCTAGATAGCATATTAAAAAGCAGAGACGTCACCTTGCCGACAAAGATCCGCATAGTCAAAGCTATGGTTTTTCCAGTAGTAACGTATGGCTGTGAGAGCTGGACCATAAAGAAGGCTGAACGCCGAAGAATTGATGCCTTTGAACTGTGGTGCTGGAGAAGACTCTTAAGAGTCCCCTGGACTGCTAGGAGGTCAAACCAGTCAATCTTAAAGGAAATCAACTCTGATTGCTCATTGGAAGGATTGATACTGAAGCTCAAGCTCAGATACTTTGGTCACCTAATGCGAAGAGAGGACTCTTTGGAAAAGACCCTGATGCTGGGAAAGATGGAAGGCAAAAGGAGAAGAGGACTGCAGAGGATGAGATGGCTAGATAGCATCACTGAAGCAATGAACATGAAATTGAGCAAACTCAGGGAGGCAGTGAAAGATAGGAAGGCCTGGCGCAATATGGTTCATGGGGTCACGAAGAGTCGGACACGACTTAACGACTGAACAACAACAACAACAAAGAGAAAATGCTTCAGATTCCTTGAAAAGGCTCCAGATTTCTTGCTTGCATTGTTGGGAGCCATTGATCATCAAGCAGAAAGGAGTGTCGCTGAGTTATTGGGGCAGGAAGCTTTCAACATTCTGGCTTTGTTTCCTTCTTTCAGCAAGAGTTTCTACATCTCTCTTTCTGCCTTCTCCTATAGCTTAAACTTTCCCCATTTCTCTTTGACTCCCTGAACTCCATGCTTTTCTCTTGTCTGAATTCAGTGTGCTACTCTCTGGATTCCAAGCCATTCTCTTCTTGAGTTGAACAGCATATTTTTATTTTCTGTCATTGTACTGTTTCTAGTCTCTTTGCATGTCATGATAACCTAAATGGCTCAATCCAGATCAGGAATGGAAGGTATCGTGAGGGAAATTGCCAGAAAAGATTGTCACACAAAAATCAGCTGATGATCTTGTCCTGTCAGTTAGAATTAAAAGTTCTCCTGGATGTCAACCTGAATCCCATCATGGGGCAGAAGAATGGCTGATTCGAGGCTGACTGGGAACAACCTATTCAGATTGCAGGCACAAACAATGAATGGCCATCACAGAATCTGTGTTGAATGGGTAAGAGTGCAAATAGTGGTTGTGGTCCCGTGTGTTTAGTATTATCAACTATAAAATCCTATTGCAATCTGTGGGACTTTGGAACTCATCCAAGGGCTCTGTGGTGGACATGCCTGACCCAAGCAGCCTCCATCGCAAGGAGTCATAAAAACATATGGATATAAGCAGGGTCCTGCTGGATTGGACTCCTGGCCCATCTAGTCCTGCAGTCTGTTCTCGCAGTGGCCACCAACTGCACAAGGAAGCCCACGAGTTTCCCAGCAGATGGCCTTCAGAGACAGCCCCACGGCTATCCAGGCTAATCGCCATGAAATATCTTTCATGAGGTTCCCCCTTGCAGATCGATGGATAAGATACAGTGGTACCTTGGTTCACGAATGCTTCTGTTCACGAACAATTCAATTCATGAACAGCACTGTTCGCAAAATTTTGCATCTGTTCGCGAACTCCGCATCGGGTGACAAACACGACCCGCGGCCATCTTCCCTGCTCTGACACGTGGTCGTGGCTTCCTGTAGGCGAGGGGGACTCTCCCTCCAAACAATAACCGCCTCCCCACCCGCCTTCCTCTCCTCCACGCCAGAAGTTGCCTCAAGCAAGGTTAGTGTTCTCTCTCTTCATACGGTACTGTACTGTACTTTGTTTCATATTTTTGTGGCTTAAAAAAAAAAATACATATGGTTCAGAACAGATTAACCGTATTTACATTGAACCTTATGGGAAAATTTGATTCGGTTCACGACCAATTTGGTTCGTGACCAGAGTCGTGGAATCTACTTGCGCAGGGCAAAAATCTTAAATTCTTCCCTCTTGGTTAAGCAACACAGCACAGAGCAGAAGAGCCCTTTAGAGCACCTTCTATGCAACTAATGCCTTTCACCCATTCAGTGTTATGATGTCTAGAGGGGTTCCTTTCCCTGCCTTAATATACCCAGCTTAGTATGTTCTGCAAAGGCAGGCTCAAATCTTACCATCTTTAGAAGTGTCCAAAAGATCAGACTTCTTTTTTCTCTATTCATTTCCCAAGCTGCGAATTTCAATAAAAATCGCCAGACTATCAGTGGAGAGTCAAAGGAAATATGTTTATTCACTCAGTTGTTGTTAGCTTTGGATGGGCGGCCACGCAGAACTGCTCCTCCATCCCCTTTTAATAGGTCTTTTAGTTTAAGGATTTAGCCAATCATTATCAATGGATGGAATGTGTTAGCTTATTACAACAGCTTCTGCTTTATTGGCATGAACATCTTCCTCCTGTGCAATCCTTCCCTCCTTCCCTTCATATTCTGCTAAAACAGGTGTTTCTTTATCTTAGAGTTACCTCTAAGAGGCCTCCTTATTTATACTTAAACAGATGCCTCTTTATCTAGAGCTAAAGCAATGGGCATTTTATCTTTATAAATGGCATTACTATCTTTCCTATACAATCTCTCCTTATTGTAAATATATAAGAAAAATATTCCAACAGAAGTTTGCATAAAGACAGCCATGTCATGATAGAAATGGGAATAAATTGCAAATTGCTATGGATGCCTTTTTGAAATGCTGTCTATGTCCACACATCACAGGAAGCCATGATCTGCTTTATTTATTTATTTATTAAATTTGTATGCCACCCATCTCCCCCAGAGGGTGACTCTGGGTGGCTTACAGTTAGAGTAAAACCTGAAAACAATTTAAAAAAATAAATACCCACATTAATTAGTTAATCCTGGTTTGTTTGCAAAAATCACAAAAGCTGCATTCATACACTGTGCTAAGCTCAAATCAAACAAAGCACATTTCATCAGGTTTCCCATATTGTGCTGAACACATATTGGTTTTCGTTTACTGTCATGTGTGAACTTAACCACGGTTCTTTATAAACATTGGCTTTGTGAGAACTGGGCAGTTCATCAGTGCAAAGTAATCTCTATATCGCCATGAGTGGGGCTAGTGTCATCTGCCAGGAGGGGGGGTAAGTTCCAAAAAGTGATGAAGGAGACTGACACTGTATGATCAAAGCACCGTCCTTTTGTCACATGAGATACATGCTTTGATCTTACCAAACAGCGTCTTTTCTTTTTAGAAACTCAGACAGCTTTGGGGGGTCTGAACCCATTTTGTGGAGGTGGGTGGCATTTTGTTGCCAAACTGGGTGTTTTGAGCCCAGTGAAAGTTTATGCACGCATATCCTTCCTTAATTCCACCCACCCAGTGGGAGGATTTTTCAGAATGTTATAGGGCAAAAAGGATGTCTTAAGCATTTCTCTGTTAAGACCACCAGAGACCAAAAAAGGGCGACTTGTTTAGCTCTGACATCCCAGGGGAGTCATGACATCATCTGTCATCACCCTTTTGCCCTCCCCTGCCAGACAGGACAGAAATGCAAACACTAGCATGCCCCTCAAAACCACCTGCCCCTAGCGTTATGTGTGATGCGACCCCATCCAAATGTGGTTTATTTGATACACCGCTATTAAACAAACCGTGGTTTAGCCTGGTGTATGAAGCCAGGCTGTAGTATAGCACAATGTGTGAACTGCAATAATTGAAACTAGGTGTGTGCCACCTGGTAGGGAAGCAGAGGTGTCTGCAGAGTAGGGTCAAAAAGTCAAGATGGTGGCTGTGACAGGACAATCAAAGCTCTACTTGGTTTTTACGTCTGATGCAGGGCTTTGATCACAGAGTTATGGCTGCCATCTTGACTTTTTTGACCACTCCCTGCAGACTGTCCCTGCAGGGAAGAAAGAAAGCAATGCAGCCGCAAACAGATGATCAGCCTCTAGAGTCCAGCACTTTGGGCTTTTTTCAGGGATTTGGTTAAGGGCAATCACCGATGGGGCCCTGCCAGTCAAAGTGCACCTGAAGTGCCTAAGGAAGGAGGGTGAGATCGCCTGCAAGTCAATAAGGAAAAGTTACCAAGCAGGTTTAGAAGAGAGACCTTGATTAATCTTTCCCCTTTCTAGCCCTGTATCCAGCAAGACATCAGGAGACCCTCAGCTAGGAAACAAGGCTGCTGTCTTGCCCACTTCAACTGGTTTTACGCTGCATTTGAGGAGTGTCCATAACTCTTTGCCCAGATTATTTTACAACGGGTTAGGAAACAATAGTGGGTGGGTGCAGTGGCAGCATGGATGCCTTCTCGTCCCACGGCCTTCCGTCTCTGGCAGCGTTGTCCAAACTTGGCCACTTTAAGATGAGTGGACTTCAACTCCCAGAATTCCCCAGCCAGCATGGCTGGCTGGGGAATTCTGGGAGTTGAAGTCCACTCATCTTAAAGTGGCCAAGTTTGGACAACACTGGTCTCTGGAATCTCATGAGAATCCCCAGATCTAAGGGCTGCGTATCTGGGATTGTAGTCCAACGCCATAGAAGAAATGGGAAGCGCTTGAGAAGCCCCGTCGCCGTTCACCCCGTTTCAGCAAACGGGAATTTGGGCTGTTATTATTTCTCAAGTAAATACGTCGTCTCCTGTTAACAGTGGGAAATTGCCAGTGAAAACCACACTTGTGGTTTGAACATCTAGTCTAAGCGCCACACCTACGCAATGTTGTTATTCTACTAAGGCTGTGAGGCACTGTTTTCTGTATGCAATGTGTAGCTCATTTATTTAATCATTCAGAAGCACCACAGGACTTGGGTTATCATGCCCTCCTCCCTTGAAAAGCCAAAAAGAAAGAAAGAAACAGCTTTCAGACAGGTATTGGCACCAGTTCACTGTGACAAAAAATATGAAATAACAAAAAATATGAAATATTTTTTTTTAAAAAAATCTATTTAGATGTGGGGTGCCCAGCAAGGCATTTGGGTGTTTTCCAAATCTAATTATGATTCTGTGTCCCGCCTGATTTTTGGGATAGATTCTTTTAATTAAGAGGGAACTTAGTAAGCCGCAAAATGTTGCGGCCCTTGCAGCATCCCCACAGTCACACAATTGAGATTTGGGTGTTTGGCAACTGGCTCGCAATTACAACGGTCACAGCATCCTGCAGTCATGTGATCACCATTAGCGATCTTCACTGTCGGCTTCCCACAAGCAAAATCAATGGGGAAGCTGGCAGGAGGTCGCAAATGGCAATCATGTGACGTCGCGCCTAACAACCGCATGGGGTTCGCTTAACAACAGCAATTGGAACTGCCACAACCGCTGTCATAAGTCAGTGCTATCATGTGACATTGCACTTTACGACCATGTTGCTTAGCAACTGAGTTGCTAGTCCCAATTACCGTTGTTAAGCAAGGACTACCTGTATATAGATCCCAGAAGAACGTCTAATGGTGGATAGCTGTGAAATTGTGGGGGTTTTTTTGAAACTGCCCACCTACCAGAAATAAGCTGAAGTGTGGGAGCATCCTGGAGACCAGAGCTGAAATGGGGAGCCAACTCACCTGTTTGCTGTCTGATATTTGGCCTGTCAGGCCTAGCCCAAGGAACTCCAAGAGACCATGCCAATTCAGTCCAGCTATGTTTATTAGCTATAACCTCTAGCAAGAATCTTCCCAGACTCAAACCCCAGTTCCCAAAGTCCTCCAGCCACAACAATGTGAATTCCTCAGGGAGGTGCCGGTCTCATCCTCTTGTTCCTCCCATGCAGTTCTGGTGAGCTAAGAAAATGTTTATCTCCCTGAGCTTGGCCTTCATAATTCCATTCCATCACAGGCCACACCAATCCAGCAGCCATTTCATGGAAGTGTTCACACCAGGCTTGTAACATTTGCCAGGACGCCTGCCAATCCAAAGAAGGTTAGAACCCCCCGATGTCGATTATTGTCAATTATTAAGCCCGTAAGAAGAAAATGGCATAATAAATACACTAGATTTTTAAATGCCAGATAGATCTTCTGTTTGGATTTTTTTTTTTTTTAAGATGGGCAACGCCTCTGCAGTTCTCAGCAGGCCCTTCATAACCCGTGCGCTGGACAAAGCAAAGTGTTGGGTTTTGTCCATAAGCCAGAGAGATGGGAAATGTAAGAACGGCTTCCTGTTCCTGATTGCTTTCCTGCGGTGGCTAAGTGACTGGCCATTTTTCAGTCGCTTCCAAGCACTCGATGGTGCAAGCGGAGAAATCTTCCAGGCTGGCAGAAAAACTCGTAAGCTCATTACGAAACGAGAAGAATTACACTGTTTCCAAATCGAGATGCACATGCTCACTTTGTGTTTAGCGTTCAGGAAGCGGTGTTCTTTTTTCTCATACCTGTAAGAGAAAAATGAGAAACCCTTTCTCTTTCAGCAAGGCCATCCTAAATATATGTATTTGACCAATGTGCAGCTAGATCAGTGTCCCTCAAACTTGGCAATTTTAAGGGGTGTGGACTTCAACTCCCAGAATTCCCCTAGGGAATTCTGGGAATTGAAGTCCATACCCCTTAAAGTTGCCAGGTTTGAGAAACACTGATCTAGATGAATTAGGCTGGCAAAGGCTGAGTTAGATAGCTGATAGTTTTAATGTCACTGAATGCCAAAACTTAGGGGTTAAAGCACATCATCTTGAGAACTCAGATAAAAATCCTCCAGTCCTCCTCTATGAGCGTGTTCATTAAAGTTGAAGCTTTTGAATTTATTTTTCCCAGTTCTGCCTGACAGGCTAACAAACCATTCCTTTCTTAAACCAGTTAGAATCTCTCCCATCCGCTGAGTGTTTGCATCTAGAGATCTCTCTTCTTCCTCTCTCAGCAGAATAGATGGATGGGTGGAAGAATAGATCGATAGATAGATAATTGATTGAAATTGCAGAATTAGTTTGTTGGAGCAAATAATAGAGTTTTTTAAAGCAACCTGATGTCATCCAGATGTTTGGAACTTCAGTTCCCATTAGTTTCAGCCAGTATGGCCAACAACAAGGGACCGCGGAAGTTATAGTCTAGAAATCTGTGAAAACACCAGATAATCTATCTCTGTATTTCGCAAAAATAAGTTTTACCTTATTAAGGTACCAAAAATAAATGTTGTAAACCTTTGGAGGGGGAGCCATTTTATGAGAAGATATTCTGAAAGGTGTTGTACAAATCCATAGAAAGCAATAAATGTGTATCTTTTTGCTGGCCCCAGTGGTGGTGGGGATTTCAGCAGCCCAGGGATGGTAGCTCTAAGCTCCACAAACTTGCTCAGGCATTAAGATCAGGCAGTGACCTGCATCTCTGGTCTGCCAGAAAATGCTGCCAGGCTGGTGAACGGGTCCCGTGGAACTCCTTGCCATGGAAAGTCCTCTTGGTTATTTTTTTAGACGTGGCTGTTTCACCAAATTTACACTAGATCAGTGTTTGAAGTCTTTTTACAGTGGTTCCTGCTGCTTCTAGGTTACTTGTTTTAAAGGTTTTATGCTGATGTGGGGGAGAAAGTATAGCAAATTCTTGTACAATGTTATTATGCAGACTACCGGGAAGAGCTGTTGTTGTTCAATCGTTAAGTCGTGTCCGACTCTTCGTGACCCCATGAACCATATTGCGCCAGGCCTTCCTGTCCTTCGCTGCCTCCCTGAGTTTGCTCAGTTTCATGTTCATTGCGTTGGTGATGCTATCTAACCATCTCATCCTCTGCCGTCCTCTTCTCCTTTTGCCTTCCATCTTTCCCAGCATCAGGGTCTTTTCCAAAGAGCCCTCTCTTCGCATTAGGTAACCAAAATATCTGAGCTTGAGCTTCATTATCAATCCTTCCAATGAGCAGTCAGGGTTGATTTCCTTTAAGATGGACTGGTTTGATCAACAGTTAGGTTGATTATAGTGATTATGAAAGAATTGGGCTAATGTTTCCGGAAACTGCCCAATTGTCTGTGGCCATCTCTGGTGATTTGGACTTCCATTAAGCCGAGCAACAACAATGCATTCTTTTCCACTAAAATAAGCTGCTGAAATAAAGAAAGCTCGAAGCTTATTCGTTGCAAACCCAGCAGGGTCTGCATTTTCTTCTGCGTAAGGAAGTAATGTGTTCCATCTACGTAATCATGTTTCTGCCCTCTCTTTGTGTTGTATTGGTATGCAACTGTTTGCATGCACGCATCGGGAAACAATCGGTGAGTGGCATGCTGTATGCTCCGTTCTGAGTCACACGGCCAGGAGAGAGGCGGGCTTAGAACGAACAGTCAGCAGTGTTCCAAGCCACTGTCCAGCTGCTTCCCCCACTGGGATCGGGGGGGGGGGGGATTTTCTCTGATTTTTTTCCTCCACAACGCCCACCCAGATCCACCCCATCTTTGAACGTGATCTTTCTTTTATTGCATTCTCCCACGATACCAAATCCGTTCCCTTCTGGGATTGTCCTGCTGACGGACGAGCAGAGGCCAAGAACCCCAGCCCCTTTTTACATAATGTCTTCCTGACATTCAGTTGGCTTGGATAGAACAAAAAGACAGTTGACCTCTCAAGCTTGAAGCTGGTGCTCCCATCTGTCAGGTTCAGCCCAAAGAACTCCAAGAGACAATGCAAATACAGTTCTGTTGAGTTTATTAGCTTCCACCTCCAGACAGAAAATCTCCCCAGACTGAACCCTAGTTCCCAAGCCAGCCAGCCACAGCACTGTGAATTCCTTAGGGAGGTGCCAGCCTCATCTTCTTGAACTTCCCACGCTCTTGCTGGGGGCTAAGAACACGCTTATCTCCCTGAGCCTGGCCTTCATAAGTCCATTCCATCACACATCTATCCTTCTGTTTAAATGTATAAATAGCTATACGTCATTCAGAAACCCTACTTCACAACGGCTTCTTGAGATGCTGCTGAATCTTTCCTTTTCTACCATGCTGACCAAGCTGGTGGTGAGGTTCAACAACATCTGAAGGCCCCCACATTACAATCCTAAATAGGAACACTTTTGCCCTGGGACTGGATTCATGGCACATTCCCAAGCATGATTTGCTTGGTTCGGGCTTAAAGTCTGGTGTGAATCAAACAATTATTTTCCTTCAGTGAAGATTCTGCATGACATACAAACCAAATCTCTCCACTCACCCTCCCTACCAGCCTTTTGTAGATCAGTAACACCCGCATGAACTCCATTTAATCATGGTTGATTGAATAAGCATGATTAGCTGGCTTCACGCCTCAGACTAAGTCAAAACCCAGTTGCACCCTTGCTTAGCAAAAACATGAACATGGGTGGTGAGAAAGGAGCTGTTTGAAAAATCATCTTGGAAGTTATTTGTTATCCAGCTTCTAAGAAGCTGATTTTATTTGACTCCAGCTGTGCCTTTCTCTGCACATTCTCAGTGGATGGCTTGATTTTTATTCTTCGATCCGGTGTAGGTGCCTTATGAACATCTGGAAAGGAAGGTGAGGAAATGACATAAGATGGAAGTCAAGAAATCAGCCACACTAATGTTTGCAGACCGATCCCTTGTGAAAATCCCAGGGAGAGCTTTTCTTAAAAAAAAAAAAAAAACTATCAGATCCACCACTACCACCATCCTTGCTTCAATTCCACCTCTTTTATCTGCGGCCATCCAGGAAACCGACAGTGCTTTAGAACAAAGGTCTGGATCTCCGCTGTGTTTCCAATAGCAACCCTCGAGAGAGAGACAAAAAGTCACTTCATTTTCAATCAATACCGAATGCTGTCCTTGAAGGCCAAAGACAAAAAGCAAGTGTCCCCCGTCCTTCTTCCACCCAGCAGCTGCTACAGCAGGGCACTCTGGCATGCCTTCTCCTGGAGTGGCAAAGAGCAGATAATGCTTCTCGCCCTCATTTATCTTTCTGCTCAGGCAGGAAGAGACCCAGCTGCATCTCATTCCTCATTCTTAAGATTCATCAGCCTCTCCAGAAATCAGATAATATGGTTGAGTAACTCCAAAGCTCCTAAAAGCCAAGGGGAGTTTTTCTCTGGCTGGGTTCACCTAACATGCTTAGCCAGGTTAGGCTAATGGTAGATTACCCAATTCATCCACTTTTCTGGGTTCACACAAAAGCCCAAACCATAAATGAACCATAGGGGTTGGGCTTCCACAAGGCGCTTGGCTAAAATGCATTTGGATAGCTGGAGACTGAAAAAATCAGACGCTTCGGGGATCTTGGTCCAAGAGAAACCGTAGCCCGACTTGGGAGCAAGGCGCTCCTTTGCTCAGACAAAGGAAGTGTGTGAACATCAGATTGAACTGAAAGCACAGCATGAAGATCCATGAGTTTCTTAGATGCATAAACATGCTACCTACCCTATTAACTGTTTTCATACAACATGCTGTGTTCACTCAAGGCATTACACTAGCCAACACCTTCTAGCCAGGTGTTGTATGAATCCAGCCCATAGTTAGTTTAGGGTTAGTTTATGGTTTAGGATTAGTTTATGGTTCAGTGGCTTGTGCAAACCATGGTTTCTTTGATGTATTCACTGTATTCAGGGGTGTCTGCAGGGGGAGGGTCAAAAAGTCAAGATGGCAGCCACAAAACCCCACTTTTTCTTATATTTGTCATGGTGCACAGAAAAAGGATGGGGCTTTGCTCGCATGGCTGTACCCCCCTGCAGATATCCCTTCTAGTATTTGATGAAGTGGGCTGTGATTTGCAAATGCTGACGTGATAATTAATTTGTAGCTCTTTCAGGAAAATACAACCGGGCTGTTTTCCTTCCTCCAAAAACTATCACAGCGGCTTCCCAGTATCCATGGTTATGCACGTACTGTAGTGCAAACCCAGGGACTGGCTCACAAATCCAGGCTCCTGTGCCTTCACAAATTGTGAAGCAGAGGGGATTTTAACAGTGGCAGCTTTTCTCTTGCTCCCAAACTGCACCTGCTACAATCTTCTTTGCTACCCAAAGGTTAAAGGCAGCTGTATTTCTTCATATTGGGAGAAAATAGCTGTGGAAATTGGGGGGTCTCCATCTCTAGGCCTCCACTCACAGACGGTTGAATTGGTTTTCCTGCACAGGACAAAGAGTTGGGCTACCTGATTCTGGTGGTCCCTGCCAATTTTCAATTCTCTGATTCAATGTACCATCACCTATAGGCCTATTTTAAGCCAGATGTTCACCTACACTAGTCTTCCCTGGCTTGAGGATGGAAGTCAGGGACTTGTAATCCTGTCTGTCTGTCTGTCTGTCTGTCTATCACCCATTTAGGAAAAAATTGTTCTTCAGTTCATTCATGCTTGGCCAGCTAAGCATCTCATTTGTCTGGCATAGAATTATGAGAGAACCAGAACTCATTGTTTGTTTGTTTTTTAAAAGTGGGGGGCTCTAGTCCTCTCTAACTTTGCAGAGAAACCAGGCAAATCCCCAAAGACAGAATCAGACTGAGTAAGATTTTCAAGGAGTCTGTCCAGATGTGGAAAAAACTATAAAGGGAAGAAGCAACTCTCTAGGGCAGTGTTTCTCAACCTTGGCAGCTTTCAGATGTGTGGACTTCAACTCCCAGAATTCCCCAGCCAGCCTGGGAGTTGAAGTCCACAGATCTGAAAGCTGCCAAGGTTGAGAAACACTGCTCTAGGGCAACCTTGATCGGCCTGGCCGTTTTCCAGATGGGCTGGATGACAACTCCAATTTTTCCCAGCCAAGCACAATCAATGCTGGCTGAGGATGATGAGGGCTGTGGTCCAAAACATGTGGCCAGCTGGATGGGGAAGGCTGAGCTATGCAAAGAAATGGGTATTCAGGATGCCGAAGAAAAGGAAAGTATTGTGGGTAAAAATGAAGGGCCTTCTCTGCTGTGGCCCCCGCCCTTTGGAACATCTTGCCCCCGGGGGTGAGACAGGCCCCCTCACTCCAGGCCTTTCGGAGGGAGTTGAAGACCTGGCTCTGCCATCCGGCCTGGGGCGGGGAGGGAGGATACCAGAAATGGGGTTGGCTGGCCCCTTAGCGGCCTGGTGGGGGCCTATTGGCCTCTTGGAGTTTTTAGCTTTTTATTCTATTCTAGTTTTGTAAATTTCTAGTTTTATAACTTTTATAATTTTTAAACTTTTTATAATTTAACTATGTATTGTGATTTTAGTGACTGTAAGCCGCCCAGAGTCCCCCATTGTAGAGAGATGGGCGGGGACAAATCAAATAAATAAATAAATAAATAAAATTTCTGAGAGTCCCTGCCAAAAAGGCTGGACAAAACAGAGCAACAGGGATCAGCAGCTTGGCTTGGTACAAGGGAGTGATTTTTTCCTATCTTGCAGCTTGCAGAGGAGGGGAGGGTAGTATTTCCACAGTGTTAAACAGTTCCGATTTCTTGCGTGCCTCTTCTCAAAGGCGAGCGTAATCCCGCGTCTGTCTGCACTTTGTCTCTCTTCATTTCTGGTTAAATCCAGGGGACAGCTGATGCAGTCCATGTTGTTCCCAGGCTGGGTTGACCGCTGACGTCCTACTGCACAGCACCGCTGCGGAGAGGAAACTATTATGAGCTGGCCGCCCTTACAACTCTGCCTCTGTAACCACGCTGGGGTTGCATTTACACAAGAGGCAAAGCCAGGATCCTTGAAATGAATCATCACAGGCCGGGCTCCCACAGCGCCCCACGGTATATAAGCAATGGCTTTACAAATCCATATTGCAAAACCAAGCAGACCACATTGTGGCTTAGCGTGGGGCGTGAATCCAGTTCCTGGGACTCACTCGTCGAGCATCTCCTTTGCAGACCCAGCTCGTGTTCTAATACCTGCAAACTGAGTTAGAGAAAGGTTGTTTATTTTTTATTGATTGATTTATATTTCAAATTTGTCACTGCCCATCTCACTGCAGAAAAAGTTGCGTCAGAGGGCAGGGAAGGAGGCCTGGCTGCTTATGCAAGGCTGGGGAGGGATGACAAAATGCTTTAACTCAATGTAAAGCAGCTTTTAGACTGCAGTTCTTCAAAACACATGGCCTTGCTAGCCATCCTCAGTGCAGCTTGTAAGTGCTTTCAAGATTATGCCACTTCAGACTCGGGAGGAAGAATCACTGCTTAAACGTTTTCCTGCATATGGAAATACAATACACCAGTGTTTCTCAACCTCGGCAACTTGAAGGTGTGTGGACTTCAACTCCCAGCATTCCCCAGCCAGCCAAGCTGGCTGGGGAATGCTGGGAGTTGAAGTCCACACATCTTCAAGTTGCCGAGGTTGAGAATCACTGCAATATATCAAAAAGATGCCTCCACTTAATTCTTCCCTGAAATGCTACCTTTCCAAAGGCTGGTCATCTTTAAAATCAGCCTTCGTGAGAAATGTTTCTCCTTACGTTACTGTTTTCCTAGGAAGACTGTGCTGTATGTGGTTTATAAATGCAGTGAAAGCTCCCAGATTTTAGATTGATTGATTGATTGATTGATTGATTGATTTTTCAGGCTTGTATGCCACCCATCTCCCCCATCGGGTGACTCTGGGCGGCTCACAATAATAAAAAAGAAGAAAAAACACAGGTCTCTCCAAAGATGGCTAAAATCTATAAATAATTAAAAAAAACATATATTAAAAATGCCCTAAAAACCTCCTCTGATTTTAGCCCTAAAAAACCTGTAAGATGCTGGGGGGGGGGGGGGGGGACAACCCATCACCCCACCAGCCATCTCCACAGGTGTGGGCCCCCCTCCGGCCCCCAGGCCTTCTGGCAGAGCCAGGATTTGATCCCTTTCCTGAAGGCCATGAGGGAGGGGGCACACCGGACCTCAGGAGGCAGGATGTTCCATAGGGCGGGCGCTGCAGCAGAAAAGGCTCTCTGCCTAGACCCCACCAATCGAAATTCCTTGACCGGGGGGTCTGCAACCTGCCCCTTCTGCTGGACCGAGTGAGGCGGGCTGAAATAACCGGGACGAGGCGGTTCCTCAGATAACCTGGTCCTGTGCCATGAAGGGCTTTAAAGGTGATGACCAACACGTTGAATTGGACCCGGAAACAAACTGGTAACCAATGCAGCTCACGCAACAGCGGTGTTATATGTGCCCTCCTAGGGGCATTAAGAACTGTCCGTGCCGCCTACAGACAAGGAATGGATTTTTCCAATAGCGTGCCTGGTTAGCACTTAGGAGAGCCTATTCGCCTGACCTGTGTGGGTTGTTTGGAAGTAAATCCCAGTGAAATTTAGAGTTATCTATTTTGGCTACTGCTAACTCTTTCTTTGTTAAGCTTGTCGATAGCCCAGAACAGTGTGCTGAAGAAAAACTTCACAAACTGCATTAAGCCATAGTTTGTTATTTATCTATATTCCACCTCATTTCTTTAGTCCTTGAGGTGAAGTAGCATACGCTGGATAAAAAAATCCTTGAAATGTTTTGAAGGATTTTGAAGTGGGAGGAGTCTTGAGTTAATGGAGATAGTAACAATTGAGCTTGGCCTGATTCATACATCATACAAAGCCTTGAATTGTGTCCTCATGATTTACTGAAATAAACACAGTCAAGTGGGCTCATGCAATTGAAAAAGCTAGGGTTTACAAGCCACCAACCACTTGATGGCTTAAGGGAGTGTGTAGACCCAGTGGCTTCTAATTAAATCAACATGACTGAGTCTGGCGTCTGAACCAAGCCAGGATGTCTTCATTAGAGTTAATTACTTGCAAGCTCACTCCCAGTCAAGGCGGAGGAGAAAATGGTGTCTGAGTGCAAGATAAGAGTTCCTGAAAGCATTTGTGCCTGGGAACTGACTGGGGGTGGGGGGGCTTTCAGCCTTGCAAACCAGCTGCAAACACTGGAAAAGGATCTGCGGTGTCCTTCCAAGACAGTGTTTCTCAACCTTGGCCACTTGAAGATGCGTGGACTTCAACTCCCAGAATTCCCCAGCCAGCAAGCAGGGGAATTCTGGGAGTTGAAGTCCACGCATCTTCAAGCGGCCAAGGTTGAGAAACACTGTTCCAAGAAGCCAACCCCGGGAGGGCTGCCCGGAACCTTTCAAACAGCGATCTCGACCCAGAGGAGGGGGGAAAACTCTCGGGCGGACGGCCAACCCCTCGCTGCGCCCACCGAGCCGGACAGGAGGGAGAGGGGGGCTGCGGAGAAGGCGTCGCCCGGACTCGCCAGGCCCCCGCGGGCTGCGCGGGGCGCCTCTGTTCCTTCGCAGCCCCCGAGCTCGAGTTCCGCGGCTTCATCCCGCCGCCCCTTCCAGTTCGGGAGAGCGGATCGGAGATGCTGCGAAAGGCCACGGGCGCTAGGAACAAAGCCGCAGCCTTTCTCCTCTGGGGCCCCGGCGCCCTCCAGCTGGGCGGGGGGAGAGGGACGATCGATTGGTCCCGTTAGTTTGAACTCTTAGCCGGGCTGGCTGGGGATTATCGACTTCGGAGCGCAACGCGACTCGAGGACGCGATTTAACAAAATTCTGGAGTAAACAGGATGAGGCGAGAGGGATAAATATAAGCCATACAGCACGCTCTCTTTTGATGGTACTTTCAGCCGCCCCCATCCTGAAGGACTCCGAAGATTTAAACAAAAACAGAAGAACCCGCGTTACCATAAACAGATCGTCCCAAGGCAAAGAACAAACTTAAGTTAGTCGATTGGAGCCAAGGCGCCTTGGAATCAAACGGTTTTGGGTTGGTTCTGAAATAGCAGCATCGTAGGTACTTTTGGGGAACAATGTTTCACAGAGTGGAGGGTGCTGCACAGAAGTCCTGCCCTCTCAGGGTGTGTCTTGTGAAGTGGGGGACTTACATAACCTACACACCCTAAATTGCATTCGCACAACACAGTGATCTTTGGCTTTTATTAGCTTGCAGTGTGAGAGGAGCTCTTGTGGTGTGTAATGATTTATAGCTTAGAGTGAGGTGTGAACTCAAGCCAGTTATGGTTTTGTCAATCACACACTATAGTAATGCAATATGCGGGCACTAGCAGCTGTGATTTAAGTCAACAAACTACGGTCAAACCAATCAAGGCTTAAACGATATGTCGACTGATTGGGCTTGATAGCTAAGGTAGAAAAGATGATCACCCGAGGCCCTGGAGAACTGCTACCAGCTGGGAGCAGAAAGTGATAAATTAGTAGAGATCTTATGGGGTTCCCTACAAATACCATTAGCAATCAGAAATTCAACAGGGAAAGCATTCTCTGGTTCAGTGATAGCTTTTTGCCCACTTGAATTTCTGCCTGCTAAGCAGTTGCTAGAGGGTCCCTGCCAGCAAAACAGCACAGAGAACATCCCGTGTGCATAAAAATGGCTAGTGTCTTTGTGGATATAAGGGGAGGGAACAACCCTATTATCTGTCTTTGTCAATTGGTTATTTACTCAGCAAGCCTTCACTTGTCCTATTACACAAGGTCTAACTTCCTCATTCCACAGTCCTGGGGACACAAAATCAAAGCTTACTGTAGGATAGAAAATTCGAAATCCTCCCATGTAGTTATTTCTACATATTCCAAGTCACTCTGCTGGCTGTTAGTGAATTATTGGAACTGTAGTGCAAGCCACCTGGGAGTGAGCAAAACTTTCTTGAACTTTTTAAAAAGCAGGCTTATGAATTTCTTGGCTGCAATTGACAAGGTCATCTGGATTTTACTACTACAGATAATTCTATTCTGGACGCAGTGCACAACTCGATTACCACTATGCTTGTTCCCTGGCAAAAGGATTACCTTGTGTGGCTCTGGGTTACTCTAGGAGCCTAGCTGAAAATATAAATACTAATTGAAATTATTATGTTGTTGTTATTTTAAACAGTTGCTTTATTTATGCAGTCTTTGGCTAATCATTCACAGCAGAAAGATTTTCTCCCTTCCTCTTTCGTTATACTAGAATCTGACATCATCAGATGAAGCCAACCGGTGGGACGTTTCAGACAGACAGAAGGAGCTACTTGTTCAGACAGTGCATAGCTCAACAACAGGATTTGTGACTAAGAGCTGCTGTGGGCCTAAGGCGCAACACCCATGAACCACAAACTAGCCAACCGCATTGGAGTCCAGTCTTTTTACAGGATACTGTACAAACCTGGTATATGGTTCAGGGTCTCACCTAAACCCAGAGAATGGAACAAATGCAATTACCATGGTTAGCTAGCCTTGGATAAGTTTGTCCTGAAAATATACTTCATAATTAGATAACGTTCAAAGCTAAAATGGGCAAATCAAAGAAAGAAGAAAGGCTATCGACGTGACTATTGGTTTCAGGAACTAGTGTCAGTAGCGGCATACGGGGGGCGGCGTTGGTGCTGGGTAGGTTCTGCTGAATTTTGGGGGTGGGGGAACATGCAAGTCAGCAGGGCTGGGGGGCAGCTCTAGGGCAGAGTCAGCAAGAGCCTGCTGTTCTGCAGGATGGGATGTGCAACAAATTCTGTGAACAATTCTGGCAGGCTTGCAAAAGAGAACGTAACAGAAAAAACGCATGGCCAACTAAAACCCTGAAAATGACTTTTCTACCCTCCAGTTGCTGTTTTTTTACACAACTTGAAAACATTTCCCAAATCCTTCCTCCAGACCCACCCGAGGATATGTTACTTTCAAGGGGTATTATTATCCAGTTGGTATCTGCAACAATCCTGCTGAAGTCTCCCTGCACCCTTGACCAAGGTAGTAATTTGGGGCCTCTTCTTCCTTTACGGTCTCCATCAAAAATAATCCCTACGTTCCCTTTGAACACATCATATTGGCCTTAGCTCGTCCCTGGGCCCAAATTTCAGCAGTCTTGCAGCAAACTGGTATCTGTATTTTAGGAAGGGGACAGGAAAGATATGTCACAAGCTAGTAATTCATTTTTTATTAAGCAGGCAGGACAAGAACCAATAAGAAGCCTAACACTTATTCTGGCAAAATGATGTATTAATACTGTAAAAGTTGATTACACTAAGGAACTCTCATGAGGAAAGGCTGTTGGAAACACCTGGGTTTTCCAGAATATAGCCTGAAGCTAGAGATGATTGATTGATTTTGATTTATTATGTGCCATCAAGTTGTTTTCAACCCCTAGCAACCACATCGACAGATTTTCTCCATGACGATCTATCTCTAACCTGTTCTTTCAAGTCTCCCAACAGTGCACTCATCACCACTGCAACTGAGTCCATCCACCTCGCTGCTGGTCATCCTCTTCTTCTCTTTCCTTCCATCTTTCCCAGCATTAGAGCCTTCTCCAGAGACCTGGGTCTTTGCAGAATATGTCCAATGTAGAATAATTTGAGCCTGGTCATTTGTGCCTCGAGTGAGAACTCTGGTTTGATTTGTTAGATGATCCATCAGTTTGTTTTCTTGGCTGTCCACAGTATTTTCAGGAGTCTTCTCCAAAGTTCAAAGGTGTCAATACTCTTCCTATTCTGCTTCTTCAAAGTCCAACTTTCGCTTCCATAGAGTGTCACAGGGAATACCATGGCTTGAACAATTCTGATCTTTGTAGGTAGAGACACATCACGGCATTTGAATATCTCTTCCAAGGCCTTCATGGCTGCTTTACCAAGTGCTAGTCTGTGGCAAATGTCTTGACTGCTTCTTCCTTTACTGGCGATGGTTGATCGTAAAAGCAGAAGCTATCCATCACCTCAATATCTTCATTGTCAGTTCTAAGGCTGGTTGTTGTGCCTGTTGTCATTGGTATGGTCGTCTTTATATTTAATTTTAGTCCCATTTGAAGCTAGAGATGGGTGGAAGATTAATCAGGAGCTGTTTGGATGTTGGATCAGCTCCTAAAAGTCCTATCCAATAGAGCCATGCTGATTAGGAGTTCTGCGTATTGAAGATCAGGGCATTTGGAAGGTACGAGGTTGGGGAAAGTCGTCTGTATTAATAGTACAGGTAGTCCTCACTTAACAACCATTCATTTAGCAACCGTTCAAAGTTACGACAGTGCTAAATGAAGTGACTTACGACCAATACCCAAAGTTATGACCACTGCAGCTCCCCTGTGGTCACGTGATTGTGATCCGGGCGCTTGGCAACCAGCTCGCACTTAACAATGGTTGCAGCATCCCAGGGTCACGTGATTGTCATTTGCAACCTTCTCAGCCGGCTTCCAGCAAGCAAAATCAATGGGGAACCATGTGATTCACTTAACAATCCCACTGTGATTCACTTAATAACCGCCACAAAAAAGGTCATAAAAATCAGGTCCGGTCATGTGATGATTCATTTAACAACCACATCACTTAGTGAACTAAATTCCGGTCCCTATTGTGGTCGTTAAGTGAGGACTACCTGTAGTTGGTGAGAGTGTCTTACTTCTAATTGTTTGATAATAGAAATGATTAAGGCTTTCTTCTTTTAAATTCAATAGCTAAATAAGAGAAGCTAGTAAAATCAGAAGGGAGGGAAAGAGAGACTCTGGGCCTGGTTGTGGTATTGTTTACATTCTTTGGCTGAGCATCTGGTCAGAGGTGCTCTGCTCCTTCCTCTTCAACAGGTGCTTTGGCATCTAATTCCTATTGATGGACCTCAGGTTTTTAGCTATAAACCAGTCAGTCCTGTGAGCCTGAAATCTACCACCCTTGACCGGGAGTGTTGCAAAACCCTGTGCAACCAGTTAAACCAGGGAATCTATTCCATTAGAGAAAGGGGGAACAAGCAATGGCTGGTTCTTATTTTACTACCTGCCAGTCTGGGGGTGAAAACATCTCTTGTGTTTACAGCTTCAGATGCCAAGACATTTTTATTCCCAACTCCTAGTTATAATCCCTCTTTTCTGGGCCAGAGCATCTGATTTCTTTGTCTCACAGTAACTGGCAGAATGATTGGAACTAAAACCTTCTGCCTCCGCATTGGGAACTCTTTTGCCCCAAATGTCTTGGGGACAGTTATTACAATTTGTGCAATACTGCTGAAACCATGCCAGCTGTACTTCCATGACACAGAATCAATCAACTGGGAATTTAAAGAGGCCAAAAGCACCAACTAGTCCAACCCTTTGCAATATGCAGGGAAAAAATTAAACCGTCCATGAGAGGTGATCATCCAGCCTCTTCTTAAAAACAGCCAGAGATGGTGAACCCACAACCTCTGCAGGGCCACTGCCCCACTGTTGTACAGATCTTCCAGTCAAGCATGTTTTCCTTATATTTACATGAAATCTAGGTAGCTGAAACTTGTACCCATTACTTCTGTACCTAGTTTCTGTGGCATACTTATCTATGAATGGAAGCATCGTTAACTCAATTAACCCAATTTTCTGGGTCTGACACACTAAACCTTATAATAAGCAGGGTGGTGCTGTGTTTTGGAGCTGGTTCCAAAAGGGTGCTTCAGAGTATCCAGAGAGGCGAACTTAAGCATCTGCTTGCAACTGTTTAAAGCAACTGCATCTTTCTTCAGGATTGCCCAAACCCAAGAAAAGATACAGCTGCTTTAAAGAGTTGCAGAATGGTGTTATGTTTGTAAATTTATATGGTTCAAAGCCCTTTGGGGGACTGAATCTGAAGCGCTGCACAATTCTAATGTTAACTACAACTATCTTCACGCCATGCATTAGATTAAAATATGATCGACTAGTTTGTGTTTCAGTAGCTACTTTAGGAGTTGTAGTTCAACACAGCTGGAGGCCACTGGGTTTGGAGAGGCTGTTCTTAATCCACTGACTGGTTCACTAATAGCACGATTTGTTTTTGGCTTAAGGACAATATGTAACTCTGCCCTTATGGATCAGTATAGTGTATAAACAAATTCACCAATTTAGGATTAACACCCCCACCCCTGTCTGATCCTAATATGAATTAGCAAATGGACTATCTCCCCAACAGGGGGGAAAATGCAACAAAATGCAAATTGGTGTTTTAATCAAACTGCAAATTGAAAATAAATTGAAATTGTGAACAACTGAAACACGGTGGATTTGTGGCTAGCTTTGCGTGTTACAGAAACCGAGACACGGTGGTTCGTAAACCATGTGTTGTGCGCACCCAGCCAATTGTGGTGTATTCAATAAACCATAGTTAAGCTAATGACAACAGCTGGTCTGTTGTCATTTGCAGGGGCTCCTGAGGAGCTGTTCTTGTTCAGCCTTCCCGGCAGAAAAACTTTAGCAGTGGCAAGCCTGGGATGTTGCACATACCAAGTCCGTCCTCCACTGAACGCTCTGGCATTCCTCTTTTGCCACCCGAAAGACTGAAAGCCCAGCATCCAAAGGCCGTGGCAGACCATCTTGCATCAAGGGCTCAAGGCAAATGTGTGTGACCTTTCCTTTCTGTTTTGTTTATTCGCACCATCTAGGCAAGTGGGATGTGACACTGTCAGCTACTCCTGTCTCCCACATATCTGATACTCCTGCGGCACACGTCACATCCTGAGTCAGGTGTTACTCATTTCAGTTGGGAAGTTCGCCTCTACCATTTGCATGAGGCCAGTTCCAGTGTCCTACCGTATTTCTTTTTTCTTCTCTTCCTGAAGGGAACGGAAGAAAGGCAGGAACCCCACCAGCCCTCAGCACCAGCTCAGGACCACCAACTCCCGTATGCCAAGCTTCCCAAAAGGTGGGTGACTTAAGTTTGATAACTTAGGTTACTTGCAAGTTGCCTTGAAAGGGTTTTTACCCTCAAGAGAGGGTTGTAAAGACTTGTTAAGAATAACTGATGCAGTTTTCCTCCAAAGCTTTTTGATCGCACACCTTTATCAGTAAAACCATTTTCAGCATGCACTCCCCAATACGTGTTTATTTATCAGTCATGATATACATGTATTACTGTACTAATATTATTTACATTGTAAAACAGACCCCCCCCCTCATCTATTACCTTTTATATATTTTGTGAATTAAATATTAGTATAGCTTAAGTTCTTTCTCATTTATTTTTTATCTAAAACATGCTCCCATATATATTTGTGTGTTACATTTGGTGCATTCTGTACAGTCAGGGTCAATTCTTAGCAACTCCATAGATAGTTTAATTTCGTTCTTATTTCTTTTTTATCTACAATAAATATAAGCAGACATTCTAATATTTTCCCTGCGTCCCAGTGTATGTGTGTAAAGACACCATTTTAAACAGTTCATGGGAACTAATGGCAAAGATAAATTTTGCCTGTGGGCAGCTGTTCGTCTATAACTCAGCTAGGTAAATTTCCAGCTTCTAGCTTTTACTCCCTTTTCCAGCAGATGCAGATGTGTGTTTTTGAGAGCTGCACAAAAGGCAGAACCTCAACAGATCAATCTGTTATTTTTCTGCTATGCAGGAGAAAACGGGCACCCCAGGCAGTAGCACAGGTAGAGCTGGAACGGGCAGGCACTCCTGAGACCTGCAGGCCGGGGTTCCTGCAAATAACGCCTTGAAAGAAGGACCTTGGGATCAGCACCTCGGCAGGTCTCACTCACCCACCATCATCTGGTTTCACTTCTTTATATCTGGCGCTTGTGGACAGATTTTAGAGTCAGGCAGGTGCATAACTAAAGCTGCACCTTTTATTATTTTGTAAGCAAGCCCGTTGCAAATATCATGTTATCAATTGCTACCTGTTTTCATTGTGATTGTAAATGCATTATGATAGATACTGATTTTATTCCTTTGGTGTAATTTGAACCGCTGCTTAGTTCTTGGTTGTTATTTTTTTTTAATCATGGTTGGACTATGCACAGAGTAGTGGGAGTGTTATAAATGAAATATTTGCTAGCGTGCACACAGACATAGCAGGGGTCTGTGCCCGTTGCTTTAAAATAAGGGGAAGAAAGGCCTTTTAGGGCCCTGAAAGAAGGGGGGCAGCAGGTTCCTTTAATCCCACGTTTTTTCTTACTGCACCTCTCCATGTCATCTTTAATGCAAGTCTGTGACAATGTGGGGGGGGGGAGAGACCCGCAATACGGAGATGACTCTTGGGATTACATTTTAGCTGTTCCGTTTTACTGCTCTGAAGGGTCCAGGGGCTTCCATTCATCCGGTCATTTTAGATACTGGGCCCGCCGTTTGTGTGGGGCTGGGCTGCGGGCAGACCCCCCCCCCCTTTCCACAAAGCACCGTCAGGTTAGCCTAATCGCGGGGGGGGGGCGGGCTGGGAGGAAAGGGCGGCGCTCTGCAGCTGAACTCACCTCCGTGTCCCCCGCGCAAAGTCCAGGTCGGGTTGCGAAGTCCCTGCGCTCGCCGCCCCCCGGAGCCGGAGCCGGAGCCGAAGCCGAAGCCACAGGTGGCGAGGGCGCCGCGCCTCCACGGCGCCTGCCCGCCGCGCTCGGTGCCCCGCGCTTCAACCAGACCGCCGGCGGGGAGCGCCCCGTGAGATCATCGCCCGCCCGCCACCCGCCACCCGCCCTCTCGGCTCTTGCGCGCTCTCGCTCTCCAAGGCCGGGGCCACCCGCAGCCGCCCACACCTCGCGCGCAGCCCGCGGGGCTTTCTGCCGCTCCCTTCGACGGAGGAGGGACCGGCTCGCCTCGGGAGCTGCCGCGGCTGGTCGAGGCGCGCGGGAGGAGCTGCCCGCCTGGCACTCGGGCGCTCCGGCTGGGGCGCAGCGGAACGGAAGCGTCGCCGGCAGCTCGCGAGGACCGGGCAGGGAAGGTGAGCGAGGGCCGGCGCGGCCGGTCGGGCGGCGGCGCTGCCCTGTCTCTGGGCTTCCGTTCCCTTGCGCCCCTCCCTGGGTCTCGCGCTTCTCCCTCACCCGTTCTGGGGGCTCCGGGGGGACTTTCTCCAGTCTCTTTAGCGGGCTTATTTCCCCCCCCCCCCCATCCCCCTTCCCTGTCCGCTTTCCGACCGATCTGGGTGACATCTGAAGAAAAGAGCCGCAGACTTTTGCGCTGCAGTCCGCCCCTTGGAGGTGTCCCGAGAATTTTCCGTGTGACAGAAGTGGACTCACAGCCTCCCCCCCCCCGCCCCATCTTGTCTTTGAAGCCAGCAGGTCCAGAACTGATCCCCCGGCCCACACAGACGCTGGCGCGCGCGCACCCCCGCTCTCACACAGGCTTGCCGCCCTCCCGATCCGTTGGACTACAGCGCCTATCCTCCCCAGTCCCACATTGCCCCGGGGAAGGAGGTTTCCCTAATTTCTTTTCCGTCTTAATCATTTCCATTTCTGGCCGGTCTTGCTTCGCTTTTGTTGTTTGTTTTTTAATTCCTCTCCATGTCACTACAGGATTTGACTCCTCTCTCCTCTCCTAATGGGGAGAGCAGGTGAATTATATTATCCCCAGAGCCAGAGAGACCTCTTCCTGCCCCATGGGGCCTCTTCTCTCCCCCCGCCCCCGCCTCACCACCAGAAAAAGTACTTCGAGGTCCCCTTTGTGATCTTTCCCAGCACAGGAACTGGTGAGTTAGTGTCCTTCCCTGCAGCTTTGCTAGAGATTCCCAGCCGGCCCCAGAAGCAGATCGGCGGCCCCTCGCCTGCAGCTGTTTACACTGGGCATTCCTCTGCGTTTGGGATAGATGGACAGCTGGACAGAGGGGGGGTCTCCAGATGGGTGCCTGGTATTTGCTGCCAGGGCCAGGATGGCAAGAGAAAGCAAAGGCGTTTGGCACAGAGTGTGTGTGTGAGAGAGAGAGAGAGACCGAAGGACGGCTCAGAGGGGTTTCTCCCTTCCCTATTTTCCGCAGGCCCTCGATTTACATCTCCGCAGAGACATAAGCCAGAAACGCCATCTGCGACCTTTTGCTCTCCCTTGGGGTGCAAACACTATTTGGAGAGGATTTAACTCTTCCTTCCCTGCCTAGCAGCCGCAGAGGCCCGTTACTCACAGCCAGACAGGGGCTGCTAGCTTTGGTGCGCCCCAGCGAAGTTTTAATGCCACAATTGTCCTCCCTCCTTTGATCCTTTTTTTAAAACAGGAAGCCCAGAAAACATGTTCCAACTTCCAGGACCCTCCGGCTTGCTGGATTTCTGGAGGGAAAGATGGAGTCCCAGCTGAAAGCCTTGGTGGTTTCCGTTTAGAGGCACCAATGAAAGCCGGGGTGTCCTTTTTTTTAGCTTTTGTGGACCCAAGGTTGAGGCATGCCGAGAGCCGTGCTCCAAGCAGTAACGGGTGGGCAGAACAATAACTAAATACATTCCATTTACATTCCATTCCATCCTATTCCATTTCCTTATTATAGTGCGCATAGCAAAATGGTTGTGCGCCACCAGCAGAGAACAAATGCCCCACAAAGACATGGTGACCGGGAAGAGTTCATTAAGTGACTCCAACGAGCTAGTCAAGCTGTATTTTGCAGGACCTGGCCAACTTAAGGATACTCATCATGGCCATTCATATCCTGCAGACTTTCAGAGAGTCCGTTAGATTTTTAACCAAGGATACTAGAGAGACTAAAACTTCTGTCTGCAAAATGTGTGTAACTGAGAGCTGATATGATGTAATTGTGAATGGGGCTTAGGGACTTGAGTCCAGATCTCCATTCAGACATGGAACCAAGCAGTCTGAGGCCAATCATTTCTCCCATTTAGTCTCTAGCCCAGTGATTCTCTACCCTGGCAACTTCCAGGTATGTGGACTTCAGCTCCCAGAATTCTCATCAGTAGCCATGCTGGCTGTGGAATTCTGAGATTTGAACCCCACACACTTGGGCTTGGCCAAGGTTGAGAAAGACTGCTCTAGCAGCTTCCCTCAGACGTTGGCCAGGAGACAAGAGGCTTGGTTCAGACATTGCACTAAGCTCTAATTAGCTTATCTATGATTTCTTGAATAAACCACAGTGGCTGGATTTGCAGATTGCCAAGCAAGAAAAGTAGGGCTCTGTACAATGTTGAGCCCAGCCATGTGGGTGTTAGTTTTGAAAGTTGGCAAGGGTCAACCACAGGTCTCCTCGACCAAGCACCCTCCAGAGAAGTAGGGCTTCAACTTCCAGAATCCCTTCTGACATAATAACTCTACTACTTTTGGGCATTGAGACCCCACACACTCGGAGCATACCAGGCTGGGGAAAGACTTGTTTGCTATAGCCCAGCCTTGTCTTAGGTTATTATGGACAATCAGAATTCCATAGAAATGGACAAGCAGACCAGGGGCAGATCCAAGTCGGTTCCTCTCCTCTCTAAGGCCAGTCTACTGTGTTCCTGGACTGGCCCTGGATAAATATCTGATCTTCCTTGTGGGCCAGGAGAAAAGCATGGGCTGTTCTGCCCCTTGTCCCCTTTTTGACTGATGGGAAAAGAGAAAATTGCATTTCTTTGCTGCTTATGCCCCAGCGGTCTGTTGGTGAGCTTATTTTCCAGGCTGCTCTGATCCCTTGTTCTAACCTCTTCAGTGACCCTGGCTAGAATTTTGTAAGGCAAAAGAATATTATTAGGCCTTTCTCCTGCTTAAATCATAATTATTGTCTGAACTCACATGTCACATGAAGCTCTAATTAGCCTAATCAAGCATTGCCAAATCAACTACAGGTAGTCCTCGTTTAACAACAACCTTTTAGTGATTGTTCGCATTTACGACGGTGATGAAAAAGTAACTATGACCAATCCTCTCATTTACGACCTTTGCAGGTCTGTAAAGCAAAAGAAAGCTAAAATAAGATCATAAGCACAGTCATGGTTTCACTTAGTGACCACTTCATTTAACAACCAAGTTGCCAGTCCCAATTGTGATTGCTAAACAAGGACTACCTGTATTATTTTCTGGGTTCATGCAGCATGTCAACCATAAGCTATGGTTCGTAAACTACCATAGTTGGGAGTTTGGCATGCAATATTCTTAGAAAGAAGCAAACAAACCACATGGTGGAAACCTAGTTGTATATATGAGTTTTAGCTGATAGATTAAATCTTCATACATTTTCTATAGATTTGTGGACCTCCTGCAGCTAGGAACTTGCCATCTCTGGCTTTGAATGGGGAGCACACCCTCAGACAGAGCTGATGCACAGTCTGGAGGTCCTCCTAGACTCTCAGCTTCTACTTAAGGAGCAAGTGGCAGCTGTGGCTACAAGGACCTTTGCACAGCTGAAACCTGTGCACCATTTGCATCCATTCCTCCTCACTGTCACCCATACTTTAGTCACCTCCCATTTGGACTACTATAATGCACTATGCAGGAGGCCACCCTTGAAGACCACATGGATGTTGCCTCTGGTCCTGAATGCAGTGGCATTGGTAGTTATGGGTGTGTTGGTTCCCCCATGTAACACCCGTACTAGCTGCCAGTGAATTTCTGGGTGCCATTCAAGGTGCTGGTTATTGCCTATACGGCCCTTCTTGGCATAGGACCAGGTTATTTGCAGGGCCACCCACCTCCGATTGTTTTGGTTTCTCCCACTAGGTCTGGCAAGGTGGGCATGATCCAGATCCCTTATATTAAATAATGCCATCTAATGGGAACAAGGCAACATGCTTCTCTGTCACTGTGGAACACCATAACCCCAAGATTTGGATGACCCCAAACTGGCTAGCTTTTTGTAAGGCACCATACCCCCAACTCTTCCGCCAAACATTGGCCTAGATTTGGGACGATCCCATTGTGGTGATTGTTCTGCTGGGTTTTGCTTTGTGCCCAAAATGTTGTTTTTAACTGTTTCTTTTTCATCATTACTGTGGTTACTTTATGGATCGTTAACCGGCCACAGTCATGTGTTGACAGGGTGGCCATATACATTCATATAATAAATAAATACATTTCCTACAACAGGGAGAAATACCTCTGGTCACTCTAAAGCCTTTTCTTGGGTTTTTAATTATGGAAGCAGCAAGCATAATTTTAGAAGAGACCCCCTCTTGCTCACGCACGATGTGGGGGAAGATGCCTCTTCAGAGACTGTAGTTGCCGTGTGTAAGTTCTCTCCAAGAAAGCTTGGCTGAGCTCTGAAAGATCTCCCCACCCCCACCCTCTGAAGATAGTCCAGCTCTGTTGTAGGATTGAGAGGCTGATGCGAGAGGTCCACAGGGCAACCAAAACTACAGCTGCTGCCAAATTGAATGAAGATGGGTGGGAGAGGGGCTTCTGAGTCACACATAGTTATTTATTACTTCCCCACCAGTCCCAACACCTCCGCACATCTACGAAGTATTAGACAAACACTAGAAAAGAAAAAGAAAAACAGTAGTACTAATAATGGATGAATAGAGGAATACAATTCCACTCAAAATGCTTTTCCATTCCTGATGCCAAGACTCTGGCAAATAATTTTTGAATTAGCTTCATTGAAATACTTTCTGCTTTGGACAGATTCCCATCACTGGAGCAAATGGATGGACTCCTTGCAGGCCAGAAAGTTGTATGACTCTCCTCCCAGAGGGAGACATTTAGAGCCAGGGTGGGGAGTGTAGCTCGAACAAGTCCAGTTGTTCCCGCTTTCTCTCTGCCTTCAGGCTTTGCACAGAGTCAGCAGCTGGCAGATGAAATAAGAGTGCCTCTGAGTTTCTCCAGAGTGCCATTCGGCTCCCTCTTTTCTGCACATATTTGGGTTTAGGAGCCAAACGAGCAGAACCAGAGTGGCATTGTGCAGTGTGGAGTGCTTCTGTTCAGGCTTCCAGCTAGCTCTGCCCTTTCCCAGGATCTCTGTCTATTTCCCCTTCCTTGGAAAGGGTGTGTGGTTTTGGGGTTTTTTTGGGGGGAGGGGGTTGTTTTGTTTTCTCAAGAACCAACAGCTGAACATACCCAGCAGGCTTCCCCAACTTTGCTAATGCCTCTCTTGTGTGTGGATGATGCCTTTTGGCTACATCACCCCTGGGGCCCACGCTAAAGAAGTTACTAAAGAAATGAGGACTACTTTCCACTTTTGAACGCAAGGGGCTCACGGTGCATTTCACTACTCCTTCCCTGTATTTTGTTTAGACTGATCTCTCAGAGGAAACTTGGTTCGTAGGAGTATATATAAATGCACGGACTTAAATTCTTTCCTTGTGGATACTTGTCCCTCTGTTTCCTCTATCCTCTTTCCATTTTTGGATTTTCACCTGTAAGCTCCCTCAAGCAAGACCTGTTTCTTTTTGCTATCAGGTTGTGTCCCTGGCCTATTAATAGGAATAATTTTATTGCCAAACTCTGTAGAAGTATGTTCCCATTGAAATCGGTAGGTTCCTTCAAAAAATGTAAGGAACCAGCTGAATTGAGCCAAAGGACCACATAGCCCATCATCCTGTTCCCATAATGGCCAACCATATGCCTCTGGGCATCAGTAACCTTCACCTGTGTACCCCAGTATAATGCCTCTCACCCTGAATTAATGGCCATTTTAATTAGTAGCGATTAATAGCCAAGGGGATTTGTTGCCATTTTATTACTGGTCTTCTGCCTTTTGCTTGGGAATGAGACCCCCTGAATTCAGTGAAATAGGATTGCAGGATTAATCACAGCTTTTAATTTGCAAACTGGAGGAAGTCTATGCGAGAGGAGGGTTGAGGAAGCAAAACTCCTTTCTGGCTTCTGTGTCATTCAGGAGCAAAAACATTGATAGAAGAGAACAGAAGTTGATTCACTCTCCACTCCCTGATAGCATCATTAAATATAATATTATTATTATTTATTATTATTTATTTGACTTGTCTCCGCCCATCTCCCCACAATGGGGGACTCTGGGCGGCTTACAACAAACTAAAATCGGAAATACATAATTAAAAGATTATAAAAACCAAAGTTACAAAGAGAAGATAAAAAGGCTAAAAAATCCAAGAGGCCGATAGAGGCCACACCAGGCTGCTAAGGGGCCAGCCACCCCCATTTTTGATATCCTCTCTCCCCACCCCAGGCCAGATGGCAGAGCCAGGTCTTCAAATCCCTCCGAAATATAATATTGCATCTAACATGTAAAATAGGAAGGGGGAAGGCGATGTTTTAAAAGCAAATCATGCTGGCTTTTGTGGGGGTAAAGGGAATATCTCCAAATTGAGCTTGATTCACAGCTTTTTGGTGACGATATGGAAGTGCCTTGCCATTCCCTTTGGGGGATTGTTTTCCTGCCTTCCCAGTCTAGCCTCCAGCCCTGAAAATTGCTGGTGGTCTCCCATCCAAGTACCAGCCAGGGCTGACCCTGTTTAGGTTGTCAAGATCAGCCAAGATTGTCTACATGCTCTGCTACCTTGCTGGACCTTTGGTCTAGGGGCTGGTCCAAGTGATGTAAAGGTGCAGAAGAAGATTAGTGGCCCATATTATCTGGCCTCATAGAATAGAACAGTTGAGGTGATGTTGGGTTGTGGTTTTCCCCCATCAATTTAAGCAAAATGACATTGATGTCTTTATTCAGGAAAATGTTTTCCTAAATTTTCATTTTTTTAAACAATTTTGAATACATTTAATTAAGATTTTAAAACATGGAGAATTGAACTGAATCATTCAATTAAAAATCTAAAAACTCATTTTAAGCTGAATACTTTGCGGAAAGGGCAGTAGTACCATTAATTATAGGGCTCTCTCTCCATCCTTGAGTTGTTAGAGAACTAGACAGCACGAAATTTGCTCTCCCTGTTGGCAGTCCTTCTCGTGCCTCTGTTATTTTTATTTTCAGTCCTTACCAGTCACCTGGCTTCCCTCCAAAATAATGATTGACAAAGCCTGACCCATCTGATTCCCCTTGAGGCTGCCTCTTCAGCACCCATATGGCTAAATGAAGTCTTTAGCCAAGGAAGACATGGAGGCAACATCCGAAGGCAGAACAGTGATATTGCCAGGGAATTTTCATGCCATGATAAGGTGCAAGTGGGGACACAGCCAGAGAGAAACGTGCAACGATGCCGATACCAAAGATCTGGGTAAACAGATATGTCATAAGCGAGCACTGGAAGCTTTTGAGACTCAGCGCCAGACACAAAAAGACAAATAGGGAGTTCCATAACCAAGGCACTAATATGAGGGATGTCTGTCTGAATTGCTACCTGGTGAATCATGAGCAGATGGAACAGTCTCGAGAGGAACATCTCCACTAGGTCTTCATTGACAGGCAAGTACCTGAAGGGAATCAGTACTATACTAAAGTCTTGTTCTTCTCCATCTAGATGCTGAGTCCCCTCCAGAAGTGTGGCTCCGAAGGTTGCCTCCTAGATTGTGACTTTTTGCCATGGCACCGGAGCACCCTTCGAAGGCAGCACCAGAGCTGTGAGGATCCGGAGCCGAGGGACGACTGTGAAAGGCAGGAGAAACCTCCCACCCCCAGCATTCGCTTAGATGACACCGAGGTGGTCAGCTGCCTTCAGCTCCCGCTCCAAGATCCGGGAGGAGTGTGGCGCTCTCGGAGCGAGGGACGTTTGGATCAACAAGGGGCACCGTGCCCAGGGGAAACTGAGGAGGGGGACAAAACAGGAAGTGGGTGGAGCTTGCCGTCCCCCAAATCTTTGAGGAAAGAGCGACACCTGGGAGAGAAAGTGGCAGCAGCAAAGCAACACTTGAGGAATTTCTTCGTAGGATCAAATAAAGTCAGTGGAAGTTCTTTTTTTTTCCAAATAATTTTATTAAGAATTATAAATGAAAAGAATAAAAGTCAATACAAACTACAAAAAAATGCAAACAGAAAAATACAAAAAGAAGTGGGGGGAGTGTAGAAAAGAAAAAAAAAGAGAAAGAAAAAGTAACTACTCCCTTCATCTCAGCAGGTAAAAACATTTTTAATAGCTGATCACTGTCTCTAAATAAAACATAATCACCCATCTCTTAGGTGAAAAACAAAACAAAATTCAAATGCTTCATCAATCATTCTTTGTCAACAAAAGTCTACTAAGGGCAACCAGATATAACTATTTTCTTCTTTTAGCCCTGATCAAACAAGCCAACCTTCCCTGAATTTTCAAAATTATTCTTTAATCCCTTCAAAAAAAGTCCCAGAGGTAGTTTGCTGGACATCTGTGTATCCAAGCAAAAATCCTTCCAAATTTTAACAGATTTTTTTTGCATGTCCATTTGATTAAATGTATGTTTTCATTTGTCACTTCTAAAAAAGTCTTTCCAACCCTTAGCAAAGCTCTTTTGTATATCCAGAAGAAAAAAATTATCCAAATCAGTTTCCTGGTTTAGTATCTGTTCATCTCCTTTAGAGGATAAGTCATCCATCAGATCCGTTTGTATTACATTTAAATCCTCCTTCAAATTAATTTCATAGATATCCGTTGCAACATGTTTTTGTTTTACAACTTCAGTAAAGCATGTTCTGTCCAGTTTCTCAAACAATTGATCCATTCTATCCAGTAACTTGGCTGAGAGGTATTCAAAAGTTTACACTAAAGATTTCTGCTCCATTTTCTTTGTTCTCTGGCTCCCTGTAATGTCCAACATTCAAGGTCTCCTTATCATAAAGAATCCAAAGCAATCGCCATTTTCCCATGAGAAGATATCTTCTCATTAATTCAGAACTATAATTCCAGATCCCTCTGGCCCCTTAATCCATTATTAACTTTCCAAAATCCATATACTAAGCACCCTTTTTTGCTGCGTCCAAAAAAAAAAATATCACATATTTTCAAAATGTTTATGATCAAATTTACCCCATCATCTTTTAAGGAGGCAGAAACCCACGCCATGAATACAGTAAAACCTTGCCAGTCTGAAGGGTCTTAATCTCTCCAAAATAAATTAATCCAAAATGGTGATTAAAATAGAAAGCTTGATCGAGCTTAATATCCATAAGGCTGTTTGATGTGGTAGCGTGAGCTTGATGTAGTCCTGACTCCCAGCCACTCTACTCATCAGCCGACCATAAATGACAGTTTCCACAGTCAACTCATGAGTAGCAGCTGTCCAGAGTCACGTGGATGATCTCTCCCTTGTTCCGGAGAGATTATGCCAGCCCAGATCCAGCGTCTAGCTGTGATTTCCCTCGCAAATGCTGTCTTACTAGCCAGCAAGCCAGTAAGACGTCAGCTCGCCAGGAAGACCCCCCCAAAGTCAGTGGAACGTCTTGGTGCTTTCTTATTAACTGCCTTCCTTCCCTCTCTTCTTCCTCCCCTCTCCCCCAGAAATGCAAGCCTAGAACTTTCTATATGCCTCTCCATTTTTTAGCTTGCTTGAATAAACAACCGAGTGTCTTTGCTCTCGCTGGTTTTAATCTCTGGAATTTTCTGCCATGAAAAATGTATCCCAAGATGAAATAGCTGATAATTAATGATCAAGGAAAGGTTGTGGGCAAGGCCCTGGATAAAGAGCACTTGAGTTCCCTGCAGAGGCTACTGAATTACTCGGAGCAACTGGAAAGCCCTTTCTTGCTATTCGCCAGGCTCCCTGCCCCACCTGATTTTGTCTCAAAATAATATTCTAGTTTAAAAAAAGAGTAACCAAGAAGCTGGCATGCGGCAGAACAAAGGGCTCACCTCCAACATCATCTTCATTAGCCAAAATGCTAATTTTCCAGGGTGTTGCATGGGTGTGGGCCCATCTGCCCAGAAAAGAAGAGGAGGGTAATCTGAGGTGGCAGAGAGCATTCCCGGAAATGTTGAGGGTGGCAGCAAGCCACTTCACAGTGTACTTTTTGGCAAATGCGTATTTTGGTGCCAGCCATATCCACCATGGCATTGGCAACGATGTGTTGAATAGCCAAGCCCTGTGCCCACTGGGTGCGGGTTTGTGAGAGTGCCCAGGTCACTGAACAATTCCAAATGTGTCCCCAAACAGGGCCTCTTTCTAAAACAGAGGCACAAGATAAATAGCCACCACCATCCAGCTGCAGGGAGGGGGTCAAAGAAGGCAAGATGGTGGTCATGGCAGTGTGATCACAGCCCTACCTCGGTACATGCATGCAATATTAACACACTGCACAAGGAGTGGCCCTTCAGTTCCTTGGCCACGACCACCATTTTGCCTTTCTGACAACCCTTATCACAGGGGATGCCAGTGAAAATGACTTCATTTGGTGTATTCACAAAGACCACCGTCAAAAGGGAAAATGGGTTCACCTGGTCTGGTCTCAGAGCAAAACAAAAAACAAAAACATTGGATTTCAACTTGCATAATTTCCAGTCATGCAGGCTGGAAATTATGGGAGTTATAATCTAATACCAATCTCCCTGAGCTTGCAGGTCTCAAATGAAAATCATCGAATTGAAAGTCACCATTTTCAGGCCAGGAGGACCACATCGTTGGGGGAGCCACTCTGTCCCTGGGACTCTGTGGTTCTCTGCCCCACTCTGAGGTGGCATTTGGTATACGGCTACAACAGTCAGTCCTTTCTATCACTGTTGCTAGCTCAGGCCAGTTTGGTGCCAGAGATAATACCAAGTTCAAATGATATTCTGTAATACCATTTCTTGTATTTATTTTTACAGTTAATACATAACTGTAAAAATAGAAGACAGGATGCTTCAATCTTACCCAAGGTAGACCTAAGTCTCTCATAATGCAACCCATAACAGAATGAGCCATTTTCTGTAAAGTAAGTTCCCAACTGAATACTCTTTTTCCTTTAGTCGGTCTGTGGGTAATGATTTCCTGTCAAAAGGAAAGTGTCGGAATATGACTTTGATTTTGATTTTCAAAATCTCAGTCCAGGGTGGGATTCTTTGGAAAACTAGGGAGCTGAGTTTCTCGAAAAAGTGTACGTGAGCAAAAGAATACAGTCGTTGACATTTCTCCTTGAACGGAAGGGCGCAAATTTCTGTGTTCCCTGAGTAGGACTGAGGCTGTTTGATTGATGTGGTTTTCTGAAAACCAGTGCATAAGTTGCTGACGACAGGATTTTCTCTGGGGAGATTCTTGATTTTCGGGGGAGGGAAAATCTTTGCTTTTTGTCCCCTAAACTGTAGGGTTTTAAAAACTCAAGGCTCATGTTTCTGACTTCACAGTGGCAGGAAATGAGGAGTCCTTGGAGTTCTCTAAGCTTGGTTGTTTTCTTGCAAACGTTTTGTTACCTGGCTAGGTAACATCTTCAGTGCTAGAATGGAGTGGGGTTTGCTCTCAGTTTATATACAGTGGCGTGCCCTGCCAGCACCAACACTGGCAGGGCATGCCACTGTATCTAAACAGAGAGCAAACCCTATTCCATTCTAGCACTGAAGATGTTACCTAGCTGGATAACGAAACATTTGCAAGAAAACAACCAAGCTTAGAGAACTCCAAGGACTCCACAGTTCAACCCTGAGCTACAGATATTCTCTTCTATTGGCAGGAAATGATGCTACCACTTTTCAGCAACTGTGATCAAAAATGTGTTCAGAGGCTGCCTGCAGATCTGAGACTTCAAGTCACCAATCCCTGATGTCCTGGAAGAAAAGATAGGGAGATCTCGAGATCCCAAATCAGCAACCCCACAGGCAGAGATTTAGGGCTTATGAAAGGCTTAGGAACCATGTGGTCCTCAATAAGTTCCAGGGGAGGCCCACTGTGTGTGAATTGGCTCGCATGAGCACCTAAATGAAAATTCTGAATCTAGGCACTTTGGTAAAGCAGCTGAAAGAGCCCTTGTTCCGAACGTTTGAAAAAGAATCCCATCCAGAAGGATCCTCTGCGAATGGGGGTCAGCAAGATGTTAATGCCAACTTGTAAACCACCATATGATTTTAGCAGATGAGCAAACATGTTTGATTTCCCAATATTTGATAAAGCTATCTCTAAACCCTGATTGGAGAGAATTTTCGATATGTACTTTGAAAGCAATCCATTTCAACATGTCTGCACTGGGGAGTCGGGGATGCATATGACTTGCTCTGTCCTTGAGGTACTTCTGTACTTGCACAGGGATTGTTCTGAGCCCAGTTTGTGCATTTTCAAGGTTCTTGGAAAATGTGAACAAGCCTGAAGTTTGCCCATGACAGCCCTCTCGGATTATTATTAATTGAGCACTATTGTGGCTATCTCCTTTAAGCGTTTATTTATTTAAAGTGTGTATGTCCTGCACTTCAGCTAGATACATAAAGATAAATAAAGAGATACAGATCCTGCCATTAGACTAACTATTTCCAAAGACACGACATAAAAGGAAGAAACATGGTGGGGGGGGAATATTTGCTTTCACTCAACAACCTAGTCTCAACAACCTAGGTTGCTGTGTGCTTATCCTAATAAAGAAATCTTTAATGGAACTTACAAGTCTCCAGAGGATTTACTGAACTTTGGGAATGGGCATGCAGACTCTGACAGAGTTATTGCAGAGAGCCATTTTCTTCCTTTAAAGACTTGGAAAAGCCCAAAGATGGTGTGACCTTACACATGCCCTCAGTTTGGGTCTTGGTAAATCAGATAGAGACTTCAGGGGGTGCCTTAGAGCTCTGAGATTGGCATCTTAGACTAAGATGAGCAGATCTGGACTCCAAGCATTTGCATGGCCGCTACAGAGCAGCAGCAAGATACAGAAACTAGATCTCTGCTCCCATCTATTGGTCATTGGATAGCTGCAGCCTGGATCTGGTAGCCCAGGGTCCTGGGGAGTTGGCCATAGAGTGGCGTGCCCCTGAGACTCAAATCTTGTTTTTTGTGTTTCAGTCACTAGCCTCCAGTGTGGAATCAGACTTAGGGTCAGACTGTGATGGCAGCCACCAGAACACGCGGCCGAGGCAAAAACGCGAGCGGTGAGTCAGTGGAGCGTTAATTGCTGGATTCCAAGCTGTAAATCACAAAACAGCCTTTTAAACCTCGCCTTCTTCCTGGGCATATTGGGTAACTCTTTTTTTTCTTTTTTTTCGTGCCTTCAAGTCAGTTTTTTCACTTCTGGTGATTTCCTGGGCAAATCCCTGCAGTTTTCTTGGCAATATTTCAGAAGTGGTTTGCCCTTCCTTCTTCTTCCTAGGGCTGAGAGAGAGGGACTGGCCCAAGGTCACCCAGCTGGCTTCGTGCCTAAGGCGGATCTTGTGGTCTCCTGGCTTCTAGCCTGGAGAATACCTGTAGATAACTACTACACCTGTTATCTCTGAGCCTCCAAATCTGTAATACAGAAATCATCAGTTCTGGCCAAGCTTTACCAGATTGTAAACCTGGGTGAAAAAAGCCTTCTCCAACCAGGTTGGAACTGCAACTGCCAGAAATGTCAGTCAATAAGATTGAAGGGAATTTCAGTTCAAACAACCTGGAATTCACCAGTTTAGGAAAGGCTGATCTAGATGAAGTATTGAATGTTCTGGGGGGGAAAAAAGGCAATATAAATATATCTTATTTCTTACTGCTGTGAATGGCCTCCGTGCAGATTTTCCTTCAGCTTGATAAATGAGTGTTTATCTCTCAGCCTCTTAACAGCTCTGGAATATCTAATATTGATCCTCCTAGTATATGAGACAACTAAGATGATTGATTTCACCAGACTGTACTCCATTTGAGATTGCAACAGAATGGAGGTTCAATCCACCATAGGACCACCATCCCCCATTGCTGAGAAGAGCCTAATTCCTCCCATTCCGCTTTTAAAAAATAGAGTATTATACATGCATATAAATGTATATACCTGCAGACATATGTCTACAGCTGTGTCTGTATGTGACGATTTTTTTTTTCATTTTCCACTGATGCCAATAGGTTAAAAAGAAATAGTCGCAATAATGTGGTGCTGTTGGGTGCGTGTTTGGACTTTCCCAATCTGACATATGATTCGGGAGATTGATCGTGTATCTAAGTTGCTCTAAGCAAACAAAACCAAAGCACTTTGAATATATAGAAGTTCTGTACCTGCCCTTGAGTGCTTTGGGAATAGATAGATGGTATATAAATCAGACACTTGACCAATAAATGTGAACTCCGGTTATCACCTTAATGGCTTCTAACAAAGAGGAAGTAGATAAATTATGAAGTCAATAACTGCTGGTGAAATAAAATCTTGCAGATGGGAAATGCCATCCCTTTTCATCTACTCTCCTGTCCAACCCTTGTCATATCTCACAGGCCTGTGAGGAACAATTATGCGTTGATACGCAAATGGGTAACTCTCTTTTAATGTGGCTTGGAGCTGGGGGTAGATTGGGAGCAGCGGCCTAATGCCAGCCTTGAAGGCCCTTTTTCAAAGCTTGTCGTGCCTTCGTATCCATCTCCCTGGCTTCCCCCATCGCTTCGCTTTTGTGCCTGAATTGGAGCACAGTTTGACTGCAGCCCTGACGTCCCATTATTTGATTTTTCTTTCTTAGAAGGAAGAATAAGAGAAACTTCCTAAGGTTATGGAGCTCAGGAAATCAGGACCTCCAATCACTAAGGTAACCTTGCTTTAAACCAGTTTTCCACAGTGGGACTGGGAACCAAGAGAGGGTGGTGGGGACAGGCTGCAGTGCACTTGTCTCCATAAGGATAACCATGCAGGTATTCCCAGAATTGCTGGCTGGGGAATTCTGTGAGTTGAAGTCCACACATCTTAAAGTTGCCACGGTTGAGAAACACTGCTTTAGACATTGTCCAGTATAGGTTTTTATGAGCCCCTTCCACATCCCAGCTGTGTTTCCAGTGTTTTAATCTGCAGGGATGGTGGTATGATTCCACTGGAGGCAAGAGTCTGCATTTGCTGACTCTTATTGGCTTAAACTCCTGTCTTCCAATGGCTCATCAGCCCCATTAATTCTCCTTGATGGCTTTTCATCAGCTGACTTGTGTTATTGAGGCCTTTCTATCTCCTCTCTGTGGCCCCTAGGTTTAGAGACAGCTAAAGTTGAGATCTGTCCACAAGTCTTTGGCATCGCCCAGCAGGCAGATTTGGATTCTATAGTCGACTGTTACTGGTGGGTTCCAAATTGGAAACCTTTTATACTGCAAAATATGTATTCAGCTTTGCTCAGTATACTGTAGAACCTCGTTTCAGTGCCTTATCCTCAGCAACACTAGATGGGAGATAGAGTGGGACTCCATGCACTGAGAGATGCTGTCCCTGTGGGCAGAATGAAGAATAAGGTCCTGACGCATGTATTTTTTCACAGCTCCTTCAGTGAAGACATATCTTTACTGCCCTACCATCACCTGTAGAGCTGCCATTGATAGAACTGGAGCAATCAGTAATTTCACATCAATTTCAATATCAACCGGAGCTGCCCAGAGTCATTGAGAGTCGGGTGGCATACAAATTTAATTTATTGTTATGGTTGGTCACACTGTCAGCCAGATGTTTATACTGGATTTGGCATTTTTATCCACCTATCAAGTCCTTCCCAAGGACCTGGGAGGAGGAGGAGGAGGAGGAGGAGGAGGAGGATATTATTATTATTATTATTATTACTACTACAACAACTACTACTACTACTACTATACACAATAACATGAAATCACAGCTGCCAGTTCTGTAGTGGTGTTGGCCTTCATTCGCATCAAGTTCTTCCCAAGAACCTAGGATGTCATAATGTATCAGTGTGGTCTATGTGCGGATCCAATCAGTGCGGCCTTTTGTAATCGACAGATGGAAATTTTCTGTCCAAGGCTTTTTGGTATGGCACCCAGTGTGCTGATAACCATTGGGACCACCCCTGCCAGTTTATGCCATAATCTTTCAACTTCGATTTTCAGATCTTGATACTTTATGATCTTTTCCAATTCTTTGCCTTCTATTTTACTATCTCCTAGTATTGTCACATCAATTATCCATACTTTCTTCTTTTCAACCACAGTTAAATCTGGTGCGTTATGCGCCAAGACATTATCAGTTTGTATTCAGAAATCCCACAATATTTTAACCTCCTCATTTTCAACTATATGTTCCCAGCTATTTTTTAAATTTTTCAATTATTATTGTTATTTTCCATAAGAAGACTCCTAATCTCGGAGTGATTTGTTGTTGTTGTTCAGTCGTTAAGTCGTGTCCAACTCTTCGTGACCCCATGAACCATATTGCGCCAGGCCTTCCTGTCCTTCACTGCCTCCCTGAGTTTGCTCAGTTTCATGCTCATTGCTTCAGTGATGCTATCTGACCATCTCATCCTCTGCCGTCCTCTTCTCCTTTTGCCTTCAATCTTTCCCAGCATCAGAGTCTTTTCCAAAGAGTCCTCTCTTCGCATTAGGTGGCCAAAGTATCTGAGCTTGAGCTTCAGTATCAGTTCTTCCAATGAGCAGTCAGGGTTGATTTCCTTTAGGATTGACTGGTTTGATCTTCTGGCAGTCCAAGGGACTCTAAGAGTCTTCTCCAGCACCACAATTCAAAGGCATCAATTCTTCGGCACTCAGCTTTCCTTATGGTCCAGCTTTCACAGCCATACATTGCTACTTGAAAAACCATAGCTTTGATTATACAGATCTTTGCTGGCAAGGTGATGTCTCTGCTTTTTAATATGCTGTCTAGGTTTGCCATAGCTTTCCTCCCAAGGAACAAGTGTCTTTTAATTTCATGGTTGCAGTCTCCGTCTGCGGTGATCTTGGAGCCCAAATAAATGAAGCCTGTTACTGCTTCCATTTCTACCCCTTCTATTTGCCAGGAATTGTTGGGTCCAGATACCATGATCTTACTTTTTTTAATGTTGAGTTTCAAGCCAGCTTTTGCACACTCCTCTTTCACCCTCATCAAGAGGATCTTTAGTTTTTCTTCATTTTCTGCCACATTTCTCAGGAGACAGGTAAGGTGGCCTGGTACCCCCATCTCTTTTAGAATTTGCCACAGTTTGTTGTGATCCACACAATCAAAGGCTTTTGCATAGTCAATGAAGCAGAAGTAGATGTTTTTCTGGAACTCTCGGACTTTCTCCATGATCCAGCGAATGTTGGCAATTTGATCTCTAGTTCCTCTGCCTCTTCGAAACCCAGCTTGTACATCCGGTAGTTCTCAGTTCACATACGCTGAAGCCTAGCTTGTAGGATTTTGAGCATAAACTTGCTAGCATGTGAAATGAGCGCAATTGTGCGATAGTTTGAGCATTCTTTGGCATTGCCCTTTTCCAAACTTGTTGGCATATTGAGTGCAGCACTTTAACAGCATCATCTTTTAGTATTTTAAATAGCTCAGCTGGAATACTGTCATCTCTGCTAGGTTTGTTGTTAGTAATGCTTCCCAAGGCCCACTTGACTTTGCTCTCTAGGATGTCCGGCTCAAGGTCAGTGACCACACCAGTGTTGACATCAGGGACATTAAGAGCTTTCTTGTAGAGTTCTTCTGTGTATTCTTGCCACTTCTTCTTAATCTCTTCTGCTTTTGTTAGGTCCCTGCCTTTTTTGTCCTTTACCATGTCCATCTTTGCACTAAACACTCCCTTGATATCGCCAATTTTCTTGAAGAGATCTCTAGTCTTCCCCTTTCTATTATTTTCCTCAATTTCTTTGCATTGTTTGTTTAAGAAGGCCTTCTTATCTCCTTGCTATTCTCTGGAAATCTTGGAGTGATTACATTATGAAATCTTCTTTTTCTTTTATATTGTACTCTATTTTTATTTTATTTTATTTTTATTTTATATTGTACTCTATTTCTATTTTATTATTATACTTTATATTGTTTTGCTGTACTTATTTAATTTTTCCCTCTCTGATTTTTAAGCTTTAATTTCTTCGATTATATATTATTTTACATTGTTTTTGTTCTATTTGGTCACTGGTTCTGGATTTTTGTTTTCGTTTACTTTGCTGGTCATTGACTGTAATTAAATAAATTAAAACCCCCATCAGTCCTGGCCTGCAGGGCCTCACTTGACTTAGGGCCCATTTCCTCCCAAGGAAGAAATGGTTCCTTCATCTACATACTGAACAAGATAATGGCTATGTTCTCACAACGTGCAGAACTCCACAGTTCGAACCATACATTGAACTAACCAGGTGGGCTACATTCACATAACTAACTCATGAACAACTACCCCAGATTAAATGTTGTGTGAATGCAACCGCTAGGTCTTTAACTAGCTCAGTTAAGTGTATTTTGTGAAATGAGCTCCACTCTATTGATTTGATAGCAAATCAAATATTCATCTTTTTTTTTTTTAAGAGGAACCTGATTCTTAGACAACACATCCCATGAAAGAGACTGTTCTTATATGTTTGGTTTATTCAATATTGTTTGGGTACATTTGTTATGTATCAGAAGCAACGATGGCTCTAGATTTGCTGTCCACAACTGGTGCTGGAGGGGAATCATGTAACCAGCTCCTCCACCTCCGTTATTATTATTTTTTTTATTTGATTTTGTCCCCCTCAACATTTGGCACCCTAAGCACCCACCTAATTTATCTGTTGGAGAAGCCATTCTGCAGAGGCAGATGTTTGGCTCGCTCTTGAAGCTGCATTTCTTTGGGAGCAAACTTCAGACCAGAGGTAGGAAAGGAGGAGGTTCAGCCAGCAGAAGGCTGGGACAAAATGTTGGGTCTATAGTCTTCTTTTTCTCCTGTTCCTCCTCTCTCTGCTTGGCAGAAACAGAACAAGAAAGAGAAGGAGGTTGCAGGGGGAGGAGGAGAGAGGGGTGTGTTTCTGTGTGTGTGTGGATGTTATATAGTATGTTACATATATTATATAATATAATATATAATTAATATGTCATATAGGAATGTAAAAATGATGAGGGGGACATATCCCAGTGCAGCTTTATATCTTTTGGCAATATATATTCCTCTGTCTATCTCCCTCTATTTATATCCAGGAATAGTTGGCTAGGAGAAATTGCTTTTTATCAGAGCTTGATTCCTTGCAGAGTGCTTTTGAAAGTAAGCCAAGAGCTTATAGAGCCTCAGGGCGGCAAGTTGCATGCCCAGCGATAAACGGATAGATGGAGAGAAAGAGAGTGCCCTAAATAGCTAGATTGGTTATGAGCTTGGACCGTTATTACTGTAATGGGTCTACGTTTACTGTAATTTTATTACCTGATTTGAATGTCCAATATGTTGAAAGAACCTGAGTGTGCTTTTAGAGCTATGGATGGTCTCCTGGATGGATCTTGTTTTAGAGGGGAGTCGGAGATAAGTACTCTGTGTGTGTGTGTGTGTGTGTGTGTGTGTGTGTGTTATCTGAGAAGGAAGAATTGGGTGCCAGTATCAGGCAGCCTTCTCCACTCTGCTACTTTCCAGATTGTGGGACTAAAGCTCCCACCATCACCAGTCTAAGGTGAGCCAATGGAAGCCTTGCAGCACTAGATTCACAGCGAGTCTGAGGGCTGGAAAGAAGAAGAGGACAGCTGCTTATTCAGTCAGCAGCCGTAGCAAAGACAGAAGGGACCGGCAACCTATGGTATCCTGGGGCCTGCACATTTTAAATAATTTCTCTATATTGCTAAGGGCTGTATGGGACTAGAGACAGAGTCAGTGAAGAAATGGCACCACCAGAGAGGATTGTAATGGGATTCTACCTGATTTTCCTGTTTGGAGAGATTTGGCCAGAAATTGTTCTACTGCTATTTCAAAGTTTGCAGTTGGTTTTCTGGGTCTTGACTTTGGAGGCCTCAAGAGTTACAAAAAAAGAGAACTTGTGGGCTGCACCTGATCCATGGATTGCCTCTTCTGATGGCAAGAATGACCTGGATGTTTGGCTGCAGAACCACCAGCTAGGGTGCTGAGAAGGTCTGTGGGGAGGATGATTAGGTTAATAGGATTGGAGTATGAAGTATTTCAGCCACAGAAAGTGAAACCAAAAGATCTGCATCTCCAACAGCCTGCTGGTGAGGATAAGACGAGAAAAGAGGAGGAAAAGATCTAGGATTGGAAAGATGCTGAAATAACCTGATAGAGTTGAAGCTAGAGAAAGTGCAGCCCTGCTGCTGGAGGTGAATGACTTTGAGGAGAACTTCATTTACCTTCTGCTTTGACTCTGAGTGGAACTTTTCCTCATGTGGGGGGAAAAAAACAGCAGGAAAACTTGTTCCTGCAGCTGAAGGAAAAGAACTGCAGTTTTGAGCACTCAGAGAAAAATACTCCATTTTGTTGATGCAATTAAACTCTTGGGAATTGGACATCCTTGCCAATCTACTGCATGTGATTGATTGATGATGGGCCATCAAGTTGGTGTTGACTCTTAGGGATCACATACAGTAGATAGGTTTTCTGGCCCTTCGGGTCTTCAAACAGCACATTCATTGCCACTGTAACTGAGTCCAACCACCTTGTTGCTGGTCCTCCTCCTTCTCTCTTTCCTTCTACCTTTCCCAACATTAGAGCCTTCTCCAGAGAGCTAGGTCTTCACATAATGTGTCTGAAAGAGTAACTCCATGTTTTTCTTATATTATTTGCAGCTCAGACGAATAGGATAACTCATACTAAAATTCTTTGGGAAAAGACCTCTCATATGTTGCATCTATTTTCCAGTGATTCACTGTGTTCTCTCCTTCAGGCCAACTCCTGAGGAAGCCCAAGAGTGGGCAGAATCTTTGGAAAAGTTGCTACTACACCCGTGTAAGTGTACCTATGTGGTTCGTCAACCTTTTTAAAGGATTGTTTGATACATAGTTTACAGATTTCTGGGTGTCTTTTTCACAGAATGCGTGTGAAAATTAGATGATTAGTCATCCTGAGAACTTTTGCCTGTTCCAGATGGTTTCTTGGCACCAACCCAGCCTGCTTAATAATAATAATTAATGCTGATTCCCAGAATTCCAACTGGCAGAGAGCATAGGCAAATATGTAAATAAAAGGCATTTTCATAAAAATTGTCCTGTCCCTGCCAAATGAATTAAATCCTGTTTTCCTCAGAATGGTCCTGTAAGACATGGAGAGGAGTCAAATTAATAGAGAACAGTCCAGCATACAGCAGAGCAGGAAAGTAGACTCCAATTAGGTAGCTTATTGGCACAGTTTCTACCCCCACTCCTTCCTGGCATCTTCTTTGGATCAAGATTCAGAGAAGACTTTCCTCCCAGAAATGGGACTGATGGATAACAGAGACGTTGCTTGATGAATTCCTTGTTGCCTGCCCTGAATCATTATGTGGACAGGGTGTGATCTTTAGTTCTCAGGGATCTGCAGACCATCTTGATGGGTCTGGCAGAGGGGAATGAAATCATTTAGGGCTCTGGTTCCTATAACATAATGTTATGACTTCCTTGATCAGGACATGTCTTGGCTATGATCTAGGAATTGTGAGAATGCCCTCTCCCTCTTCCCCTTGACACTCATACATAGTGGAGCTAGAAGAAGATCGTCCTTCTCTGTGTCATCAATCCTATCCAACAGTGCTGTTGGCTATGGATGAAGGTGACTGTAGTCCAACATAACTAGTAAGGTTGACAAAAGCTGTTATAGTTAATAGCTATCCCCACACACTTGTTTTTCTTTTATTTTTTTTCCCTAACTGCTGGTTTAGTGTTATAATACAAAGCCACAAATCACATAAGTACTCTCTAATCCAAATTCATAACCCTTATGGGAAAAAATAGAGCATAGAAATCTATGTAAAGAGGGTCGTTATTAAATATCACATTCTCATTCTCTTCATATTAGGTAGTTCTTCCAAGGGCAGCATCTGCAGATCAGACTTTTAAGAGCTCATAATCCACAGAACAATACATAATTTTCAACAATTATAGGGAATCAGACATTTAGGTAGCCACCTGCTGTGCATATCCCTGGAGTGCACTGTAGTAAGCTTCCCAAAACTCAGAGGGGGATTTCATGTGGACCTGTTGCTTCCCCATCTCCCCGCTCATTTCTCATAAGCTTTGTGTCTTCCTGGCAAGAGAGATAAGAAAGGTCTCCTAGCATCTTCTCCTTTCCTGAAACATCCACTGTCACTTGATAACCTGAAGTACGAAAGGGAAAAACGCTGCAGTAAACCGCATAATTTATTCCAGATGGAATTAACAGCATTTCTAAAGATTTTCTGTAAAGAAGGAAGATTTCAATTGATTGTTTTGGTCTGTTCGTCTCCACATTAGATGGTCGGGCGGCCTTTCATGCTTTCTTGAAATCGGAATTCAGTGAAGAGAACCTGGACTTCTGGATGGCATGTGAAGATTATCGAAAGCTCCGGGGGTGTGACAAACTCCAGGATAGTGCAAAAAAAATTTATGACCAATATATCACCATCCAAGCTCCAAAAGAGGTAGGGGAGGATTAAAGTTTCTTTTGAATTTATAGACTCATTTATGAAATGGAATGGATTTGTTAGAGAAAACCATTGTTCCACATTCTACTTCGTATTTTTTTCCCCCTTACATTATCAATACACGTGTGTGTGTTGTATGTGTATATACATATATACATGTGTGTGTGGGTGTGCATGCATAGTATTACTGCACATACAGGCATCTTCAGATGTTCGTATGCATCATTTTAACAGAATTTTTTTTTCTTGTGTATTTGCTAATCCAGACAAATGGGTGTGTTTGTATCAGACCAAATACCACACAGAACAAATCTGATCTATTCATACTGGTGACTGATCATATTAAATTTGCTTTTTTGAGGTGTTTATAAACACCCGTATGTACTTTGGAAAGCTAGAGAGAAAGAGATGCCAATGAAATGAAAGATGCAGAACTATACATGGTTCACGGTGGTGTGATGCAGGAGGTGAATGCGCCTCCTGAGTTCTTTTTCTGAACCATCTGATAGCTCCTAGGGTCTGGTCATAACTCTGCTGTTGTTTTCAAGAGATTAGCAAAGAGGAAGTCAGAGAATGAAGTTAATAATCAGACAGGGCTGGATAATTGTTGTATCTTGTTCTAGGTTTTCCTACTTTGCTAGGTGTTCAAATTATCTGGATCCTTTTTAGTTAGGGTAAAGGACAGATAATGCCATCTAAGAGAGCACTGGTTGCGCCCTTAGATCACTTTTGTTGATGGGGAGAGTCCCTGGATGGGGATAGTGTGAGTGGTCTTGTTGGACCTCTCAAGGATTAATGATATCAACCATACTATTTTATTGGACTGTCTGCAGACATTGGGGATAGGAGATGTTACCAATAGAAGAGAATATGTGAAGCTCAGGGTTGAACTGTGGAGTCCTTGGTGTTCTCTGAGCTTGGTTGTTTTCTTGCAAACGTTTTGTTACCCATCTAGGTAACATCTTCAGTGCTCAGAGAACCCCAAGGACCCCATAGGAGATGTTTTGCAAAAGTTCTGCCCCTTCTGCAGTGGACAGTTCCAGTCTGATGGTGGGGGAGCAGAGGTCAGCTTGGTAGGCCCTGATATGTGGGGTGCTGCAGGGATCAGTCATCTTTCCCCTGCTCTTTAACATCTATATGAAACATCATCTGACAATTTGGAGTTGTATATTGCTACCTCAGGCTATGTGGACCACATCAGTGTCCTTTCCCAATATCTGGAAGTTGTCAGGGTCTGGATGGAAGAGAACAGACTGAAGCTGAGCCCTAGTAAATCAAGAGTTGCTGTGGATACATCAGGATTCTCTGTCACCACTGGAGTTGTTCCTTGACGAGCAAGCACTACCTGTTAGGAAGCAGATTCATGATTTGGGGAACCTCTGGACTCATGGCTTGTGCTAGAATAGAAGGTGGAAGCCATAGCCAGAGGGGCCTTTGCCCAGTTTCAGCTGATGTGCCAGTTGCAGTCCTACTTGGGGTAGCAGGACCTAGCTACAGTAACTCATGCCCTTGACACCGCCCAATTGGTCTACTCTACTATGTTGTACTCGGAGTTGCCTGTAAACACCCCTTGGAAACTAGAAGTGGTCCAAAATGTAGTGGACCACATAGTTTCTGGTTCTTTGGGATCATATAACACCAATTTTGCAGTTTCTTGATTGGTTGCCAGTTGGTTTCTGGGTACAATTTAAGGTGCTGGTTTTAACCTATAAAGCCCTTTATGACTTGATGCCCAGATATCTGCAGGACCAGCTACTCCAGCCAGTACCAGCCCAATCAGTTAGATTTAACAAGGATGAAATGTTATTGATCCCATATTTTGGGGAGCTTTGGAGGGCTGAAGGGAGAAGGCCTTGCTTTTTGGTGTCACTGTGGTAGAGATCAAGTTAGCCCTCTCACTGATGTTTTGGAAGCTATTCAAGACTTGTTTTGGGGAGCCTTCCCCTGATCAGGCTATCTTTAGCTTCTATATTTATTGGTTGCATTTTTACGTTTGACTGGTATTGTTTTTATGGTAGTTTGTACGGTGGGTGTTTTAATTGTCTTGTATTCTGTGAAAACTGCCAAGAGTCTTGTGATTGCAAGAGAATAGTAGTGTATAAAATACGTACATACGTGCTGTACATATATACTGTACATACATGCATAAATGACAACCTTTCTTTGCAAGAGGGATTTCATGCTGAAGGTTGCATTTCAGATGGCTGAGGTCTCTTTGGGGCTGAACTATCTCTCTCCACCAGTCATGTAATTCCGGATGGGCGTCAGAGGGTTGGTGGAGGTTTAAGCCCGTCTTCTGGGACAGAGGCAAATGCCTGGGGCCGCCTTAGAGAGACTGTCTCTACGGTTTTGTTTTTATGTTTCACCTCCTACGGAAACCTCATCCATGAGCAACCAAATGTTGCTGTAAGTGTGAATCCAATGAAAGAGGCCCACACTTATCATTACCTTGCCTTCCTGCTGCTCAGCTAATCTCAGGACCATACGAAGCTGAAAGCTGCAGGCATCTCATTGCCTCTCTTGGACTGGTGACTGCGGGACATTTGTGGGGAATGCCTCGGACTTTCTCTCTTTGACTGAAAGCTGCAGCAAGAGGCATAGAGTGACTTGGCTCACACCTCGCACAGAGCCTACAACGTACTTTGTTTGGTTTGGGCTTAGTGTGTTATGTAAACCTAGCCCGTTGCGGTTTATTCAACCAACCATGACCATACAAGCCATTGTAGGGCGATGTGCAAATCCAACCCATTATTAACTAAACATGATACGGTAGAGGCTGTTTTGCCCACTTTATATGTATGCTCTTGATTCTTCAGATTTTATGTTTCTTTGAGGAACTGTGAAAACCAGCTGAACCCATTGAGAAACAGCAACGGATGTGCATACACTGTGCACTCATTCCAGTTTCATTCCACTGTCAGTTCTCTGAATAAACTGTATCTTCAGCCAGATGCAACTAAAAGGAGGGAGGTCTTTGTCAACACCTGTTCTGGATCAGCATTTACTTACTAAAAGTCTACAGCTTTTGTGGCCAAGTTTCTAACTTCTGAACTCACCACATCTAGTTCCAAGCCCCTGATTTTTTTTCTGCTGCTACAAATAGATTTCTTGGTGTCTGAGGCACTGTGCAAATCACAGTTGCAGCCACTTTGTATCTTGTAGATAAACATTTGCATCTCATTGCAGGTGAACCTTGATTCCCAGACCAGAGATGTCACCAATCGGAACATTTTGCTCCCCACCCGGTCTTGCTTTGACCAGGCCCAGAAGAGGATCTTCGGGCTGATGGAGAAAGACTCCTATCCTAGATTCCTCCGTTCTTTTGTCTATCAAGATCTGGCACAGCCCGGTGGACAGCAGCCGAACGGCCCCTTGTAAACCTGCCGTATTTGTCCTTCCTCCTCTTTTGAAGCCAGCCTAGCAAAGGAGAAACCCTGGAAATTGCTTTGTTTTTTAGGATGTTGACGAGCCAATGAAGTTTGGGAGAAATGGACTGCTATTATCCTATTCTGTTGAGATGGTGAACCTGTCCGGTTCATAAACATTATGGTGGATAAAAGAGATGGTGGAAACCTGGACCCTGACTCATTTGGCATGGACTGGCAGCTTCTCTGGACTTCAGTAAAATATTAGAATTCTAGAATGACAGGGAGAATGGTGCGTATTTTGTTTGTATCAAAACGTATGGAAATAACTTTATGTCAGGGCAGATAAAGCTGGGTGTTGCCTGCACTGCTGCTGGCATAGTGTTGTCCAAGTTGGAAAATGAAACAGCTGGTTCCCTAGTGTATTTATAAGTCTGTTTCAGCTGTCTCCTCTGAGGGGCAGAATTTCTCCAAGATCTTAGACAGAGAAGAGCATTTCCCACCCCCATTTGTATAGAAATATTTGGGATTGAAGTTGGGACCTTCATGTCTTCACAAGGGCAAGCTCTGCCTCTCTGCTAGAATCCCTCCCCAAGTTCATACTGTGCCCACATGGAATTTGGTATGGGGCCTGGCATTTTGGTACCCTGAGAATCATTCTTCAAGAAGGAATTGCAGGAATGTTGTAGGAATTCAGTTCATGATTCTTTTTCAAATTTCCAAGCGAATAGAAGCTGGAATCATGACTCTGTAGCTGACAAGCCTCATGTAGCTGGGCAAGACCAAAGAATTAAACAAAATTCATTAAGGTCTCTTTATCATTTGGGGTAAATACAGAATCTTGGAAACTATATTAGGGATTTTCCAGCCTCATTTATAATCAGTGAATTATGGCAAAATCTCTTTAAATAGTTCAAGATGCTTCTTCCCAGACTTCTCCCCACCTGGACTGAGTTGCTGATTATGAGATAAGCTTTCAGTCGATTCACCCACTGATCTCTTCCACTACTTTCCCAGCCTTCCCACAATCTCTCACATGGCCTGGGGGCTCCCTGAGTAGTCTTTCTGTGTTTACTCAGGCCTCAGAAGCCTCTTGAAGCACCAAAATGAACAAAAAGGATAGAGATCTTCCAGTATGTGGGCCTAACCTATCTTGCAGAAGATCTGAAACTGTTGCTCTCCTCTTTTGAGGTTCCTCAAGTCAGGCCCTCTTCTTCTCTTGCAAGATGAGCTGCCCTTGCTGGCGCACCAATTCATGCCTCATTTCTCCTGTCAGATAAAGATGGATAGGGCTCTGACCCCATAGCTAAGCAGAAGAAACACCCTCCTTGCTTATCTATGCATGAAGAATGACTGCAGCAACAGCTGTCACAGCAGTAGTGTTTCCACTCTGAAAGCCCTGCCTTCAGGTAGCATCTAACATGTAAGAATTGCTGAGAACTAAATCTAGTTCTTTAGCTGGATTCAGTTCCCACCCTGATGCATAAGCTCAGACACGGTAGGCTAAAGCCTTTGGGATTGGCCAAATGTAGTTGAACTACTGGAAGCTGAGCCAACTAGAGCAGGATCAGCAAGCATGGTAATGATGGACCTCTTCCATTGGTGGGGAATTGGATTAAATGACCTCTAAAAATACCTTCCAACTCAGTGGTAACATTCATTTTGGCTTCAAGACCAAGATGCCAGTTTACTCAAATTAGCTCAGAGATGGCTGGTAGGAAAATGCCATGGGACGGCTTAGAAGAGCACATCAGTCAGGAAGCCAGATGAACCTGCGGTCTCTTAAAAAATCACTGGACAGCACAGGAAATGCCAAGCTCTCTCCAGATACAACTGAATCCTGTGCCACCTTGTGATTCAGTTGAACAAGGGTCATTCCAGCCCAATCTGAGTTTGAATATGGCCTGCACTGTCCATTTCCAGCTTTGCAATGAACTCAGATACAAAGCAAACTCTGCTAAGGTTTATTTTTGCAAAAGTGGTAGGCTTTCAAAAATGTCACTTGCCACAGTATTTATTTAAATGCTTACTTTAATGGGAGCATCATTACTCAGAAAACCACTAGGTGGTGGTGGGGTGTTTTTTTTAATCCGCTTTCAATGGTGACTGATTCTACGGAGACTGCCTGGACGAGTCCCTGCAGTTTTCCTGGCAAGGTTTTTTCAGAAGTGGTTTGCCGTTGCCTCCTTCCTAGGGCAGAGTCCAGCTGGCAGTCTCAGGAAATCGAGTCTCTTCCATTGTGTTGCGTTGCGTCCAGCAACCGGCAACCGATTCCCATTTTCCCGTGCAAGGCGCCACCAGCGTTTTTCCTCCCACCGGGGTGAGAGTACCTACTTATCTACTCGCTTACGCTTTCGAGCTGCTAGGTGGGCAGGAGCTGAGGGCGCAAGACGGGAGCTCACCCCGCCGCGCAGAGCTTGGGCTCGAACCACTGAAGTGTCAACCATTTCTGGCTGGCAACTTCCAGCGTCATTAAGCCACTGCGCCACTGTGTCCCTTAGGTGGTGGTGAGTGTCCTCTTATGCTTTGAACCATAGGTGACACCTGGAGGCCTTTCCAAATCTGTCTTCTGGATATATTGAACAGCAACTCCAATCATTCCCAGGGGCTGATGACTTTTGTAGTGGCAATTCTTCTGGAGCAGGTTTATATACTGAAATAATTTTTTAAAAAACTGCTTCAGTCTTAAAAGTCTCCAGGTAGTACATAAGCCACAACAGCAACAACCCAAGCAGAAATATAGTGAGCTGGCAACTCCCCCACCAATCGTGGTGGTTGGCCAATGGTTGCTTCCAGGAGTGTGAATGATGTTATGTGCTTGGACATGCATCTATACGTGTTTAGCTGGAACACTTTCTCAGAGTCGGCATATACATTGCCTCATTGAGTGTTTCATTTCACATCAGAAACACAGTGGTTGTCTGTACACGTACAAGTGTGAAGGCACTTATTTGTAAACGGACATATATTGGGACATGGTATCACAGCCTACAGCAAAAACTGGACAAGTAACTGGAGGGAACAATCTAGCCTGTACACTTAGAAACCTCCTACAAAAGTGATATGCTGGGTTATAGGGGAACCTCATCCACAATTTTTGATTCCAGACCAGGTGTTTTCACTGAGCAGCTAGGGGATTACAGATCCCAATCTTAACATCCCCCAACTGGAACTGGGTTTGAGGCCAACATACAGGTAGTCCTTGCTTAAGTATTGCCCTGTTTAGTGACCGTTCGAAGTTACAATGATGTTGAAAAAGTACCTTTGCGACTGGTCCTTGCACTTTCAACCATCACAGTGTCCCTGTGGTCATGTGATCAAGATTCAGGCACTTCACAGTCAGCAGGCATTTACAACAGTCACAGCATCCTGTGGTCATGTGACCACAATTTGTGAGCTTCACAGCCAGCTTCCAACAAGCAGTCAATGGAGAAGCCAGAAGTAAGTCGCAAGTTGCAGTCATGTGTTGTCTCGCTTAATGACCATGGTAGAAGTGAGGTCATACGTCTGTCGTGGTCACATGATATCTCACTTAGCAATGGAGTTGCTGGTCCCAATTGTCATTAAGTGAGGACTATCCGTAACTCCATTTAGGCTGAGAGGAACTCATGCAAAATATATATAAGAAGACATTTGCATTTGCCTCTTTCAGTTTCAGCATTTACATTCCACCATGCTGGCTGCATTCGCACAACATACCAAGCTTCGTTAGTTTTAACTCTGGTTTACTGGCTGACCCATTTGTCTGGGTTTGCACAACCCATGGAATCATAAACTAACCACTTTGATCCACACAACATATTGTTCCAAAATACGGCCTAAGTTCATCTCATGCTAAGCTGCAATATTAGTTTTGGTTAGGTTTATTCTGCAAATGAGAGTTAGCGAATAAACCATGGTATGGTTTAGAGCAGTAAACTTCAGGGAAACCCAACCGGGAGTCAGTCCAACAAGCCACAAGTACTCTGTGTGTGTGTTGCAGGATCCTAATGCTAAAGAGGATCCAACGTGGAACCCGTGGCCCACACATATGGATCAGTTCCTCCTCTTTGCACAACACCTTAGCAACATTTGTGGAGCTTCCTGCTTGCTTGCTTATTTCTACACAAGAACAGACACCCATGAGGTTCAGTGAGTTTTGAAGAGAGAGGGTAGAGAAGGGTAAACATCCTTTGTGGATTTCATACATTCCTTGGGGGTGAGACCAAAGTAGGAGCAGTAGAGATGTTGCTGGCCACTCCCCATTACTGGTTGGTACTCCTGTATCCCACGTCACTTTCCTGGAGGTTTAATAATCATAAAGTAACCCTTAGTTTGGATGTGAATGATATGTGGACTGTGATTAAGGTAAGCTAATCAAACCCAAGCCATAATTACATGTCATAATTGCAGCACTCTGCCTTGACCTTGGTCATTTTCCAGGTGTCACTCCAAGCCATGCCACAATAGGGCTTAGCGTAACAATTGAATTAACTCAGCTGTCTGTGAGACTGAATCTGGCTTATTCAATGAACTAGTTAAAACAATGATTCAGCATTAAATATGAAAATAGCTACTGGCTTAAGGAGTGGGATTTTCCATCCATTCAAGAGAGTGCTTCATAGATCTTGAAATGATGTGCATAAAATTTGGGGGAAGTCCTGGGGTAGCATGCAGTCAACTTCATCCAGGGGTCTGACCCTTTCCCTGTCCCTATAGATAAATGAATACAAACCCAGTGATTCTGTAGCCAAAAGAAACATCTACAAACTTCTTACTGAGTCCAAATGGTTTTGAACAGCTAGCTTTAGAAATGTATATAATTTGAATAATTATAGTGATTTTTTTTAGTTCAAAAGTTTTTCCCCCCTACTTTTGGCATCAGAAATGTATAATTTAAATAATAATAGTCATTTTTGGTGCAAATGTTTGAGTGTTTTCCTTTCTTTAAATAAGTCCTAACTTTGCTTGGCCCATTATGTCTCACAGAGTCTACTGTGCTTATGGTCATAATAGTGAAAGGCCTTTTACCCCAAGCTGATTAAAACTTACTCAGGGCAATAATAGTCTCGCAAAGAAAATAATACAGTGGGAATTTTGGGTGGGCAGAGTCTCTGTGGAGTTCTGGAGCCTACAACTTTGGAGGAGAACCATTTGACATCAAAGTAAGTTTTTTTTAAAAAAAAAAAAGAAAACACTTTCTCTAAAAAGAAATTTGCATTCTTCAAATGGAAACCCACCAATTAAAATGTTTAGGCTGAAATATGTCTATCTATTCATCCATCTTAGGCACTCCTGCTGGGATGATGTTCCTGATCGCTTATTCTGACTAACTCTATTTTTGTATTTGGTTTTGTATTTAACTCTATATTATTTGACAGTGTTCCTACATACAATTCTATGGTTCATTATGGTTTATTTAATTAAATGCATTTTCTGGAATCACACAGTGCATAGAAACATATACTAATCACTCTGGCTAGGTTCATGTTCAGGCTATTGTGGGAACATGGCCTTTGTGAGGACATGATGCCAATTTGTGTATTTCCTGAAAGTTATCAAAGCGGTAGTGGTTAGAAATGACTGTACCTGCATTAAAAAAAATAGCTTCAGCCAAGTAGTCTTTGGAGTAGAAGAAGTTAACTCTGCCCTTATGAAGACGTTGGTTCTCCTCGGCCATAGACACAACTAATCCATACTGGAGCAAGAAAGTGAGGTATCTGGAGGTTCTGCAGGACCATGGACAGCAACAAAGCCATTCAGACATTGCTCCAGCACCTGTGGCTTTGTGTACCTCTATAACATGTTGTTTGGTCTTCAGCCCCTGCTGAAATCTACTTTCTTCAGTGCAAACCTACACATCTATGAGCTTCCTAAAGAATAATAACTGCAGAGTAGGTTTTTGCTTCCCCTATTTGAGAGTTGGGCAAACCAAATAATTTTCTATCCTAGTCCGTGGGATCTGAGCACTATTCCTTGCCAAAAGGAGGGCCTTCCTATCTCTGCAGCTGCAGGTGCTCACTGAAATGTTTGCACAAACTGAATAGCAAGCAATTGTGTATTTGTTTCCTCACAATAGACCTGGACATGATGGAGGTGTGTGTCCGCCCTCCCCTCTGTCTCTTATGGTGTAGCTTTCAGTAATGAAAGGATTACAGTACTACTAATCATGACCATTGATTACTCAAAATTTAGTCAATACATACCGACTAAATAAATAAACAAATAAAAACTCCTTCAAATCATTACACAACTTGGTGCTCAATAGATATTTTCAAGCTCCATCACACCTAGACTCCATGTCCATTGTAGTCCAAACTATCTGGGCAACATCAGGTGGAATGTTCTACATTATTCTCTTGGAGAGACATCTTGAAATGATCAATACACACAGACAAGTATGCCTTCCTTGATCTTGGCTTACCTTATTGTGTGAACCTAGCCCATTATGCTTGTGAATCACGTTTAGATCTTAATATGTGAGTTCCATCAATTGCTGCTTATTGAACAAAACAGGATTAAAGAAATCCTGACTTAGCACAATGTACGATTGCAACCTCTGTGTGCAAAGAGAAGGTCAGCACAGGGAACCACAGGTGTAGTTGATTTCATCGCCCAGGTGTCCATAGCTAATATGTGGACATTGTGGGTTAGGCCAAAGAAAGGTTTGTAGCTTCCTACTGCTCCATGATTATGTGGAGCAACTCATGAAGAAGGCCTGGATTTATCTTCAGAATATATGTGTGTGCATCCATGCATGTCTGTGTAAGAGAGGAGGTAGAAAAGAAACAATGAGGGGGAAGTGTTGATTTTTTTCACTACATTTTAAAACCTCACAGAGAAAAAGAGAGGAACCTGTTTGAGGAAGAAGAGGAGAATAACTTTCTGAAACCAGTGAGAGATGTTATTTCCTTTGTTCTTGCTGGCGAGTTGCTTTGAACAGTTTCGTAATCTTTTTTTTTTTACTGTTCACTACAGAGATGCACAAAGGATCAGTTTTGCACTTCTTTCTTTTCCTCAGAACTTACTTCTACTGTTTTTTAAGTATACTAATTTGATGCCATGTAAGGTCAACTTTCCTGCTCAATTACAACCTCTTCCAGTGTAAACTTGGGTGTAAGCTACAATGGTTCCCATCAGCTCTGCTTAACCATCATTCCAAGTTGATAAATAAATGCCTTTTTAGGAAAACCTTTAAGGAATTGGCATTTTGGATCTTTACAAGACTTTGGGTCACCCCTTTTCTACTATTTTCAGAGGTCTTTATTGGGTGTGGACTATTTTCAATTTTAAAATATGTTTATAATAAGAACATTCTAAGCCCATTTTATTGGTACTCAATCTTTGATAAATGTAATCTTTGGTAGGTGGTAGAAGACATCCCTTTAATTTTATTCTGCTACTTGAGTGAAAATGCTTCTTCCCCCGCTTCCTTAAATTAAGGTCCACAATATCTACTTCTAGTCAAGTTTACTTTGGCATCTTACTTAGAAAATTCCACAGTCATCTCATCAATGAAGAGAAGCTATTTGTGATATAGGCCCTGACAAGGTCAACATTTTGATATCAAAAGTCAGAAGGCTGGAGCAACAGTTTTCAACTTGAATGGCTTTAGAAAGGTGCTTGGACAGATCTAAAAAGATAATGCTATCAATACCTATGAACCCATGATGGACTATATAATATCTCTAGGTTCAGAGACTGTATACTTCTCAATACTGATTGCATGTCTTGCTTGCCTTCCTGAAACATCAGCTTAGTCACTGTAGGAACAGAAGTCTAAACCAGATGAGCTTTGACCTAATCCCATCAGGCTCTTGTTTTTAGATTGTTGCAGTACCTCCTGAGATTCTCCTACTACTCAAGATCCAAATGTCCCTTCAGGCAGTAATGAAATATAAATAAGTACAACAGGTTATTATCTAAAGAATGACAATAGTGTGTTGAATATTACTTCCCGTCATGTAAAAAGGGGGCTGGGGAATGACATAACAAAGATGTTGCGAATTCTGGAGATTGTCCCTTTTTTAATCAGTAGTCTGCTGGAAAAGACCATGAATTTTTACAGCATTAGTACAGAAAGTTTTCCAGCAAGAAGTATCTTTCCTTAAAAGTGCATTTCTACTCATTTTCTACCATATTTGCACAAAATGCTCAGAACAGTACACAGAGGTGATCATATATTCTTACCACTCGTGACATGGTGGGTGAGGGCGATCTTATCCAAGCCTATATCAATAATTGAGCATTTGAATCCATGCTTCCCAGCCTATAATATGGCCACCTCATTGACTATGAAGACATGGACAAACTGGGAGAGTGTAGAGAAGAATGATGAAGATGAGGGGCTTAGAGACTAAATCATAAGAATGGCTAAAGGAACTGGGTATGTTTAGGCTAAAGAAGAGAAAGATAAAGGGAGGCTTTTCCAATACTTGAATGGTTGACACAGGGAAGAGGGTGTGGATTTAATCTCCAGAGCTCCCAAGAGTAGATCAAAGACAGTGTGTGGAAGCTTTACAGAGGGAGATCCAAACTTGAAATAAGGAGGAATCTCCTGACCCTGAGAGGTATTAAGCAGTGGAACAGCCTGCCTCCTGGACTCATGGGGGCTTCATCACACAGGCCTTTCAAGCAAAGATTGGACAATCATCTGTCTGGGATGGTATTAAGATTCCTGCCCCGAGCAAAGGGTTGGGCTAGACCTCCATGGTCCCTTCCAGCCTTATGATTCTATGACTCTATGATTCTAGGTATTGTAATACCTCCATTCCCCACTCTCTTGTTTTCCTTGCAAAAATCCAAACTGATTCAATTTGTAAATCATGGTTGGAGACCAGAGGTGGGGATCCTCCAGAAGACATATGAATATATACTGAATGTGCATAAACAATATACAGAATTGGGCTTCTTCAGAAGGAAAATATTAGCACAAGAGACTTACCATCCACTTGAAATACACAAAGCTTCTTTCCCTTGGCTGACTCTCTTATTCCAAGCCACGTGAAGACTATTCTGCTTCCTCACATATCTGGTCCTCCCTCACCCCATCCTCCACCCCACTGTCCTCTTTTTGCAGGGCACTGCCAGAATTTTCCTTGCTGGGAATTTCCTTCAGCACGGCCACGGTAGCATAGTCACTGTTCTGAACAGCCTGATTGTCTGGGCTGGTTCCCCCATCGCATTGTCCTCTGCCGGAGGCTGGAAGGTTCTGTAATTCAGCATAATGCACATCGGCTTCATAGTTGTTTTCTGACACACCCTGGTGAATTGGGAAAAAATTGAGCAAAAGGTTGGTGCTAGAAGATTGCAGCTGAATAGGTCAGTTTGTAAAGTTCACCTCTGCTCCATGCAGGGGCTTCCAAAGGGATGTCAGAGAAGTCAGAATGGCAGCATCTGCGACTGAAGCTCCGCCCCTTTTCTATCTGCCCCATCACACACATCAAAAGGGGCAGGGCTTCGATCACAGAGTTGTGGCTGCCGGTTGTGCCTGCCACTTTTCTAACCCACACACCCCCTGGTGGATGTGCCTGCTTCTATGCTCCCCTTCTTACCTCTCTCTGAACCTTTTGAGCAATGAGGGAAACTCCAACTTCCAAATTTCCCCTGCCACACTTTCAGCTCTAGATCTGCCTGTCCTGTGTCTAATGGCCCCCTCCATTGGCTGACCCCTTTCTTTCTACTGGTTAACCCAACCCGTTGATGCAAAGCCCTCCACTCCTCTTTCCTTCAGCCCTTTTCAAATCCTAGCCTTCTTTGCCCCCCTTCCCGTAGCCTTCGTTTCATTCAACACTTAATGCACCCCTTACTGAAAGAGCACCCAGGCTGGTCCATCTCTATCATTTAGCAAAGTGGGGTCACTGTTTAGCTGGTGGAAGCTGGTGGGTGCATGCGTAGGGTGGGCAACAAAAGCTGTTTCTTCTCATCCCCCATTCATCCATTCCCTTCTGTTGGAGGACAGCATTATCCCGGCTACGTAGACTGCCCTGCACTTCTGAATGGCCCTTCTTCCAGCTCGGCTGGGAGATGTCCCCTCACATCAGTGTTGTAATAGATTTGGTACATGAATAAGAGGGATATCACCTTATCTTTCACCACCCCAAGTAAAATGTTTGGGAACATATAACCTGCATATAACCCCTGCTAGCATTCGGAAGTCCTTGAAGAGTTGGATGTTCCCTTAGGCATGAGATCTGGAGGTTAGGCGAACCCACCACTGTGAGTTTGTCCTTTTAGGGTGGGTTTGTCTTCGGCCACTGTTATTTTTTTTACTTTTCTTATCGTGTTTTGTTTTGTCTGCTTTAATCCAATGTGCACAGCCCAGAGTCACAACTGTGAAAGTGACCGCTATAGAAATTGATAAAATAAATAAATATAACAAATAAATAACCCCCTCTCAAGCAGAACAAAGTTCCCTCTGAAGCGGTTGGGATCCGTCTCCTGCCTTCTCCTCTCCAGCCCTCTCCACTGACCTTTCCTTGGGGCTCCCTTGGCTCAGCCCACGTCTCCTTTGCAGCTGTTCTCCAGCCATCTGGTCTCTCTGTTTCCTGCTCCCTGGGCCTGGACCAGACAAGCAGGGACTTTTGTAGAACTGCCTTTCCTACTCCCTTCAGAAGCGGAGGATGGCCGGACTCTTTTAATCAGCCAAAACGAGTAAAATGCTCTGGACTTGTCCCCTTGGTTGCCCTTGAGATTCCTGTTTGTCCTTGTGACACCAGGAGTCAACGTGGCCATAAGAGGAAACCCCGACAGATGCACGTCCTGGTTCTCCCTGCTGTTCCCAGTTGGCGAATGGGCAAGTCTGCCCTTATCTTACTTTTTTATTTCATTTCGTTTGTTCCTGTTGTTTTATTTTGTTAATTTAAATTTAATTTAATGCCATTGTCCTTCTCTTTACTCTTTTTCGGGTTGAAGGTGGGTCTTCACTAGTTTTCTAACATTTCCTGGCCTCTTATCATTTTTCTTTCTTTCAACACTTCTTAAAGTCAACAGCTTTTCCTGTACCTTCAGGAGAATATTTCAACATGTGTCTTTTAGTTGTAGACATCATCATCATCATCATCATCATCATTATTATTATTATTATTATTATTATTATTATTATTATTATTGTGGTTGGTCGCACAGTCAGCCAGATGTTTAGACTGGATGTGGCATTTTTATCCACTTATTGAGTCCTTCCCAAGGACCTGGGATAGGCAGATGTTGTTTGATGGTGTTAAAGGGTAGTAGTATTTCTTACTTGACCTGTTCTGAGGCACTAATAAAAATAGTAAGGGCACCAAATCTAATTTAATTTAGTTTGTTCAACTTAGACGCCACCTGACTCCATATCACTCTGGGTGGCTTACAATAGAGCAACAAAAAAAAATAAGACAAATAATAAAACACAAAATAAATAAAGGGCAAGAAAAATAAAGGACTAGTTCAAGAATTTAGAAAAGAAAAAGAAAGAACAAGAATTTAGAGAAACATTTAGTGGCAAAAAAGCAACAGCCACACTAGGTTTTTTCTCCACCCCCCAGATCCAAGTGTTCAGTTTAAACCAGCCTCGACTAGCTAGTTTTCAAGCTTCATGATTTTTTTCTCCCAGGAGGGAGCATTCTGGACCCTCAATTCTGGACCATTGTGAAGGCATCATAAAACAGAAGTCCTTCCTACCAGGTGTCAAAACACTCACAACACCCCTAGATGGTGTCTCCCTCTCCCTGCATCAATTAAAAAGTAGTTCACTGAATTTAAGTTTAAAACTGTCCCAGTTCCCCAAGCATCAAATAGATTTTGACATTCTCAGGGTGAATTGGTGTGAGATCTTGAGGGAGGTGGGTGGGGAAGATTATCCAACTCTTGCAAAGGTTCATCCATTGAATTTAAAAAAAAACTCCCAGTGACTCTCATTGGCCCAAGTTGACAGGCATGAGGAGCAGTCTTTAAATTTTTCATTAACTTCAGAGAACTGGGATGTCAAGAAGTTTTCAAAATCTTTCAGAATTCACCTCCCTATGTTCTGTTCATCCCACTGTACGTACCTGTGACAATTTTAGCTTCTTCACTGCAAAGACAAAAGGATGGTAGAAAACATATTATTCTGATTAGAATTCTGGTGTCTTTCAGCTATGGACAGCAAAGATATTGTGTTATCAGAGTTCATCAGTCCACCCAGAAATTTATATATGACAAACATTAGACAGGTAAAGGTTAAGCACAATCTTCCATGCGCACTATTTTTGCCTTGAAAAAGTACTTCCAACCCAAATCAGCATCATCAAGAATATACTGAAGTCTTTTTTTTTAATTTAGATGTTGCAATGACTTCCATCAACTATGAAAAGCAATTGCAATCAAATCTAGAGGAACATCCACTTTCTTTCATTTACAGAATTTTAAATATAATTTTCCCCAATATAATTTCATATACAGTGGTACCTCAAGATACGAACGCCCCATCTTATGAAAATTTCAAGATACGACCAGCTCCAGCCGCAAAAATTTACCTCAACATGCGAACTCCGCCTCAAGCTACGAACCGGATCCGCGGCCATTTGCCCTGCTGCCACGTGGTCAAGGCTTCCAAGAGGAAGTGCTAATGAACCTGAGTGCGAGGACAAAAGCCCAAGGAAAGCAATGCAGAAAGAGGAAGTGCTAATGAAATCTGAGTGCGTGGGGGGGGGGGAAGCTCCCGCTCCCGACTGTGCGTGCGCGCGACATAAGCCTTTCCCTCCAGTGCGCTGATATTGCTTTCACTGTGCTTTTGTCGCTATGGAGAAAGGAAACAGCACGGAGGAATCAGTGGGGTGGGGAAGCTCCCACTCCGCTGTGTGCGCTACATAGGCCTTCCCCCCCCATTGCTTTCACTGTGCTTTTGTCAGGCGTGCCAAGGGCTATGCACAAAGGAAAGAGCGCGGAATTAAGAGGAATCAGCGCGGGGAGTGGGGGGGAAGCTCCCGCTCCCGGCTGTGCGCGCGGGAGCCTTTCTCAGATTTCATTAGCACTTCCTTTTTCTGCGCTAGGGCTGACTAAAGCGCGCCTGGGGAATTTCGTAGCCGTGCAACACCGGCTGGCACATTGAACCTTATGGGGACATGTGCTTCAGGATGCGACCAAATTCGGAGGGTGGAACGGATTAACCGTATTTACATTGAACCCTATGGGAAAACGTGCTTCAGGATGCGACCAATTCGACTTGCGATCAGAGTCACGGAACGGATTAAATTCGTATCTTGAGGTACCATTGTATTACATCCACTTTCAACTATCAGAGATATACATTCTTTTAGGATGCATCTGCCATAGACAAAGGAGGTAGAATTTGCAAATTTTTAAGTGGGATGACAAATACAAGCAGATTCTACCCAGCGTGAGGATCTGGGCTATGACAGACTTTTGTGAATCATGGCATTTTCCAAGACAAAAAATCCCACAGATTTCCTTTACATTGTCTAGTCCAGTATTTCTCAACCTTGGCAACTCTAAGATGAGTTGACTTCAACTCCTAGAATTCCCCAGCCAACCTCTAACAACATTAGAGTTGTTAAAGCTGAGAAACATGGTCTAGTCTGTCATAGAATTATAAAGTTTGAAGGAACCAGTTAGGTCATCAAGCCCAGTCCAGCTGTTGAGAACTTTTATTTGTAATCCTTGCATGTTTTCCCATCACTTTTCCCATTTTTTTAAATTAAAAATCTTTTGTGAGAGAAAGATGCATTTACCTCCATGATGTTAGAAACCTTTCGATCTGATGCACATCAGTTTTCTGATTTCAAAATAGCCCCATGAAAGGAAGCTGTTCTAATTGGGGCTATTGTTTTTCCAGTGAGGATTCAGTGGAAAAAAAAATCTGATTCCTTTTTTACAAAAACTTGGAAAATAGGAGTTCTGAACAGAACAGGACAGACTTCATTATGGCCAGTGACCAGTGAAAAAGAGGAGTTCTGCATTTCAAAAGGTTTTATCCCCGTCTTTAGAGGGCCTGAACTTGTGTGCCCATATTAAAGAGTCCCCCCAACTCCAGATACTCACCACTTTTACAGGCCTTGCACATGCATATGGAGAGGACAACAATTGCCAGCAGCATCAAGAAGAAAGCCGCAACTGCAGCATACAGTGCCCAATACGGAACAGCACAGTCTGCAACCAGATGCACCAGGAAAGACGTCACTGAGCAATCTGGTCCCTCCTTTTCCATCACTATGTCTTTCGTGGCCAATTCATTCATTCATTCACTCATTCATTCAATTTATATGGCTGCCCAATTTGGAAGGAAGACGCTGGGCAACTTCTAATTTAAACATGAAATGAAATAAAATGAAATGAAATGATACACTATGCTTTACTATACTTTATTAAGCCTTTGTGACATAAAACAACCACCACAAAATTATGGAATAATTATGTATTTATTTTTTAATTGTTGTATGCCGCCCAGAGTCACCTTGTGTGAGATGGGTAGCTATATAAATATGATAAATAAATAAATAAATAAATAAATAAATAAATAAAATAAAATAAAATAAAATAAAATAAAATAAAATAAAATGGAATCACAGAAGTGGCCAAGGCCAACCAACATATTGTCCATTCAAAGGTCTTGCGTTCTGTATGGGAAGGACAGAAGGTTCAGAGCCATCTGAACCTTGGGGGAATGATGCAAGAGAGCAGGTATGCCCCCTGGGTCCCACTAGATAGCCTTGTTTCATCGAAGGGATCCAAAAACAATTATTTGGTCTATGATGGTTATTCTAGATATAACCCAGATTCACATCACCCTGCTTTATGCTACAGAACAGAGATGGACAACATCTTTTGGTGTACCCAAAATGTGGCCTATAGAGAATCTCCTAAAACTTGCTACTGAATTGTAAAAGGTGAATATGACAGAATGGGAGTATTTTCAAATACTAGAGCTGTGCTGTACATTGAATTCAAAGGCAAACTTTGCCAATGCATAGGATTGCACCTATCTGCAATTCCTTCCTCCAAATTCATCTTTCCCTGGGATTGCAGAGCAGCAGTGAAGGGCAGACACATGATCCCATATTTAGTCTATAACATTTGTGGGTTTAAAAAATAATAATTTAATTTAATTAAACCAAACGTTGGCTTTGCCATGACGTTGCCATTTCTTTGTCCTCTTTTTTTCCCAAAAGTTTCCTTTAGGAAATGCTCAAAGGCCAAGAGAGGCCTTCAGGGCAAAAGCGATCTGCCGTACACATGAGAGTTCCCCTCCACGCTGTCCAGCTTTCTGTTCTTCCTAACAGGAAGATAGATAGATGGATGGATGACTAGTTTGGAACGATATTGGAATTACCTCATAAAATAGAATCAGAGCAATTACAAAATGTTTAACATTTAATCTAAAAAAGGAATTGATGGCAGGTTGATTTGGGTCTCCTGGCAGATTTCTGACTTGTAGTAAGGTTCCAATTGTATTGAAAAATCAACAGCAGCCAGTAGCAAGAAACTTTCTCTTTGTTGTAGAAATTCATTTCTAAGAATGATTCACGAGAATTTTGACAGCAAGCTTAGTCTGAAATCTATTCTGACTGCAGTTCCCATAACCACGTACCTGGAAGTAAACCCCGATGAAATTAATGAGACTTACATCTAAGTAGGTATTGATAGAACTGGGCCCAAATGGTGACATTCTCCACCAGATTTGTGGGCAGAGAAATTGGGTGAATGATTTCTCCAAATTTCCCCAGAGGAAGAAGTTCTCCAACAATGTCTCACTGAAACCAATTTTTAAAAAAAAAAATCTAGTGGGAAGAATTCTTCCCTTAGGATATATCTGAATGGTACAAAGCCAACAAGCTGGAGGTTCAACTCATTCATTCATTCATTCATTCATTCATTCATTCATTCATGAATACTTTTACACTGTTTCAATCATTTTAACTGTAAGCAGCTCACAAGCAGCAGAAAATACAATAATACAGTATCCCTAATAAATAGCATATCATAAAACCATAAAGCCAAGTCATCAGAATATACAATAATACAGTAGTATAATCAGAATCATGGAGAAAATTTCTCTATGTGGTCACTAAGAGTCAAAAACGACTTGATGGCATGTAGTCAGTCCATAATCAGAATGTATAATATTAGCGTAATAACATCATAATTCAACCTTAAGCATCCATCGTCCTACAATCACAAAATCAGATACCATCAGAACACATCACTACACATCCCACTTTCTTCTATTCAGACCTCAGTCCCTGAATGCTCTTTTTCAAAGAGTTAAATGCTCAAAGGTTTTCTGAATATCAAGAGAAAAAGTGCAGCTCTTCTACCTGGTTGAGATGATTGTACAGTGAGAGACTGCAATGGAATATAAGAATGACCCTGGAGGACGGGGAGTGGGGGGTGGGAAGAGATGCTGCCTAGGGAACGATCTGAGAAAAGGGGAAGAGCCCCCGACTGAGTAATGGACAGAGAAAGAAACTTAGGAAGGAGCCGCCCTGACTGATCAGGCAGTAAATAGGGACAGCGGAAGAATTGTACTTTCAAGATTGATGTCATATTTACTGCCTGATCAGTTAGGGTGGCTCCTTCCTAAATTTCTTTCTCTGTCCGTTACTCAGTCGGGGGCTTCTCCCCCTCTTCTCAGATTGTTCCCTAGACAGCATTTCTCCCCCACCCCCCACCCCCCACCCCATCGTCCAAAGTCACCCTCACATTCCATTACAGAGACAGGCCATTCACACAAGCCTTTGACCTCCTTGCAACCAAGGGTAAGCCCTCGCACTGGAGTTGGGCGGCCAATACATTTAAATAAATAAATAAATAAATAAATGAAAAATACCAAAATAAACTTCACCAAAACCCTTTTCACATCTGAAAGACATTCTGAAATCAAAATCACTTCCCTCAGATGAAATGAGAAGGAGTAGAAGAACGGCAAGGAAGTTTCTCTGCCTGGCACCAGTCACAGATATGTTTTGCTATTTGTGATTATGCACACCGGGGTTTCGTATTTGTCGCGGTCAAGCTTTAGCAATCTCTCCTCCACCCCATTCTGGGTGGTTCCCTGAGCCACTGGGGACCAGAAAAGAGCCTGGTTTGAAATATTCTGCCATGGAGAATAATCTGAACCCTACACAAACTAGGTATTTGTCCAGTTTGCTCTCACTGAATGTGAGGTTTTTAATCATTGCATCATCAACATCATCATCATCTTCATATTTACATGAAATTAGAATCTAGATGCCAATTCAATTTAACGTGTAGAGTTTAATGTTCTGATGGTTCCTTCCCAAGCATTCCTTACACATTTATCTATAAATAAATTAAGCAGCCACGAACCATCTGTCCTGCATTCTTGCCTTAGTCAGTGTCCACTGATGAACCATTTGCCAAATATTCCATTTATCTCATGCCTAACTTCCTTCCACCATATACTAGTCTTACCACATCCAGCAACCAACCCTGAACTCCATACTTCCATTATAGAATTCCATAATTCTATAATTACCAAACTTTCCACAATTCAAGGGTCTTCATTTTATCACATCTTTTCTCTCAAGAAATGTACAGTAAACTTCCTTTTTCACCCGCATCCACTTCTCAATTCTTGCTCATGGTGACTCATGATCTTTCAGTCATGATTCTGCCAAGCAGTTTCCCAAGGCCCGCCAGCAAATAATCCCTTTTGGGTACACACTCTGGCTATCTTTTTTGAGTGTAGGGGAATAATATCAGCTTTCTTCCAATCATCAGACACAAGCATAGTCTTCAAACTCACATTCAACAAGCAGCACAGCCTCTGCATAAGCAAACCACTTCCGTATGTTGACATTTCTCCAGTTACACCATCCACACCAGCTGCAGCATTACTATTTTACAGCATTCTCCTTTTCTAGAGGTACAGATCAATCAATTTATGTTTCAACCATATATTTGAAAGCAGTAGATCATTCTTCTCAGCAGATACTCACCAAACAAATAACTATTCTCATCATGATTGGGTCTCGGCCATTCATTTTTTACGTGCTCTCTCTCATCGCATCCTGTTCTATCTATTTATGTCCCACTGATCCCATTCATTGAGAAGGTTGCACAATGTCTCCCCAAAACTCATCTGTTTCTTTCATTAACACCATTCATTGGCATGCAATATCCAACTACCATCAATCTCCTAACTCCTATTTCCACATGCACCTACAACAATCTAGATTATACCCATTCATACTTTCTGGCACACATTTTAGCCATTTTGTTCATGCTTAAATCTTTACCATCACTTCTATACATATATTCATCAGCCCCACTCCACAGGATCAGGCCACCGTCATTCTGTTCTGTATTTTCTGTCTCTTGATTTCACAAAAATACAACATACATGTTTTTTTTCTTTTTCTTTTCATTTCATTCACTGATTCATGATCTTTATCATTCATTTCTCTTAGATTCCAAGTTGCAATCTTAGAGATAGAGAGAGAGAGAGATGGAGATAGATGTAGGTAGGATTTGTACACTGTAATCCAAACAGATTCATGGCAGATTGTAGAACTCATAGAGGATTACATATGCCATGGTTGACGGGCCAGTAGATATTGATCTGTGTCACCCATCATGGCCTTTGGCCAATCAAGGCTTTTGCATCATGCTTTTTAGTAAGAGAGGGGAAGAGTACCCTAAGTTGCTAGTCTTAATCATACCCCTGCTTCATGAAACATTTCCTGGTAATGGTTAAGGACAATGCTGATTGGTTTTCACACATTTTGGCCAATATACTATAAGCACCAACCATCATCATGCTATTCAATGCAAGCTCAATCTCTAATCTAGAGGCTACCTTGCAAGCCAACATACTGTTAACAGTATCCCACCACCTAGGACATATATATTCAGTGGGCTGTCAGACTCAGGATGTGTCTCAAAATTCTGATTTCCAAGAAGACTTGCTAAGGGTTGTTGTTGAGCTTGCTTGGAGTAACAGTGGCTTCAACTTGCAATTAAATCACCATCTGGAAAGCCCCCAAGGTCATCCCCAGTTCTAGAACACGGATTCCTCTTCTGAAGAAGTTTGATTTTGCAACACTTACCAGAGGTATTTGCGCTATTTCCAAAAATACAAAAAAATTCCATTGTCATTGGGGAAGTGTTCTGAAAAACAAGGGACAGAGAACAAATGTCAGAAGAAGATTTATGGAAGTGACAGAGGCATAGAGGGAATGATACAGTGCAAATGATAAAATGTGGGTTGCAACGTCATCCTGCACATTTTATTACTATTGTTGATCGCACATTCAGCCAGATGTTTAGACTGGATTTGGCATTTTTATCTACCAATCGAGTCCTTCCCAAGGACATCATCATCATCATCATCACCATCATCACTATTTCACCAAGTACAAAATGCTGGGGCTGATGTCACAACACACGTTTCATCATTTTTTCTTCATTACATCTTGTACCAGATTGCCGATGGATGGACAAATCATTTTAGGGAAATCCCTGTTCTGTTACTGATCCTAATGGGGAATCCCAAAGGTTACCCTGGAAGGGGTAACCAGAAGTTTCACTTACAAAAAACACAGGCACACAGTGTTTTAAAAGCTTAAAGGATTTAAGCAGTGGTGCTTCTACAGCAGATGAGTGGGACAAATTTGCAGGGTTCACTCCACAGGCCCCACAAGTAACTGAGGCAACATACATTGCAGTCTAATGATCCATTCCCCTCCCCATGAGATCAAGTTCTACAATTGCCTATCAGCATCCCTGGCTTCACATACACTCCATAAATACAGTTGTATAACAAGCCATGGACCTCCTCATTCGGGAGCCAGCTTGGTGTAATGGTTAAAGCACCAGGCTAGAAACCAGGAGACCGTAAGTTCTAGTCCCACCAAAGGCACAAATCCAGCTGAATGACCTTAGGCCAGTCTCTCTCCATCAGCCCTAGGAAGAAAGAGGCAAGAGCAAACCACTTCCAAAATCTTACCAAGAAAACTACATGTCAGAGTCTGCATACCCCTAATGGAACTTATCAGTCTCCAGAAGATTTACTGAACTTTGGGAATGGGTATGCAGACTCTGACATTTTGTTGAGACTAAAGATACAAAGCAAACTATCCCTCTTTTAAGCCCACACTCCCCCTCTGAAGTTGTTTTTCCCGCTTTGCATTCTTCGTGCCTGTCTCCGTTTCTCACACTTCTTGGCCTTGCAGATGCCTGTTTAGAGATAAGGATGGCACCTTTCGTTCCTGGCTCCCCCCTGCTTTATGGCAGGTCAAGCAAGCGGTTAGGTCTATACATTCTTCCCATTAACCCTTATGCATCTATTTTACCCCTTAGTCATACATGCAAGTAAAAGATTATGTTATGGTTATACATTCCTACAACTACATTAATTAACTATGTTAATAGCTTGCTTAGATCCTGACACTACAGGGACTTGTCCAGGCAGTCACCAGGAGTCAACACTGACTTGAAAGCACACACATAGACCTCTTCATTCACCAAATCCTTTCCACCTTCGGAAATCATCTGGTCTTACTTCTGCCTTCTTCACAGTTGTTGTCTCACTTGAAAGCAGTCCACTTCTAGAACTATTTTAGACCCTTCTTCCCCTTCTTACCTTCTTCCCCTCATCTAACGGGATCTCCTCTGTAAGTTTCGGTTTCCTTCACCATTCCAGATACTCAAGCATCTACCTTCAACTGCCTGCCTTCTTTTGGATCTGAGGTATTTCTGCTTCTGACAGATGTAAAAAAAAAAAAATGCTCGCTGAAACTTCTGCTTCCACCAGGAAACCCAGTCCTACCACACAAACTAGAAGTGGACAAGCAGATGTTTCCACTCAGCCACAAGGCTGAACAAAATAGGCCTGAATATGTTTCTCTGTGTGGGAGGGGAAATTGCTGAGTTCATTCAGCAGAAATATTGGCCCAGTTCCACTGCATGTTTAACTGGGTCAGTGGAAGGGAGCGATATAAGGGTGTTACGGAAACATCAAGAAAGGGGTCTAATAATCAAGTCAGTTAATTTCAGGCAGATTAGATTTAGCCATATCAGAGGGTTAACCTAATTCTCCTCACTCAGCTATGCCACCTAGTTCAGTCGAAAGCAGCACTGGAGAGGAAGACCAATGGGAAAACAATCAGCATTTCACTTTTTCCCACTTTCAGCAAAAAAGTCTATAAAAGGTTTTCAATCTTTTATAAAAGTACTTAACGTTTAGTCCCTGACCAAACAGGTTAGTTTTTCCACCTCTGCTAGTTCTGCCATCTTCACAATCCATTCCTCCATTGTGGGTGTTTCTGTATTTCTCCATCTTTGTGCATATAATAATCTTGCTGCAGTTTCATATATAAACTCAGTCTTCCATAAGTCTTTTCCAATTGGCTATCCATAAGTCCCAATAAGAAAAGTTCCAGTTTCATCTCAATATTAATCTTCAAAATTCTTTGTATCATCATATGGTAGAATTGCCATAATTTGGAATCACAGAAGACTTTTCCCAAACAAAAATGGTCTACCGTGGGATTATCCAAGATTAATGTTTTTGTTGTTGTTATAGTTGGTCACACAGTCAGCCAGACGTTTAGACTGGATTTGGCATTTTTATCCACCTATCGAGTCCTTCCCAAGGACCTGAAATAGGCAGATGTTGTTGTTTAATAATATTAAAGGTATTGTCGCAGGATGTCAGCTGTTCCAAGTAAAGCTGCCTTTTGCAGTTGACTGAGGGTGGTTTTGTCACTGCTGATGGTCTTCAAGTGGTGCTCCAGATGTTTTGGGATTGCACCCAAGGCACCTATTACTATTGGTACTATCTTTGCTTTCTTTTGTCATAGTCGTTCTACTTCTATTTTCAGGTCTTTATATTTTGTGATTTTCTCCAGTTCTAAAATAATAATAATAATAATAATAATAATTATTATTATTATTATTATTATTATTATTCATAGCACTATTAGTTAAAGTAGCATGAGGGTCAATGAACAATCTGAAACTTCATGGAGGGGTCAATGAGCTGAAGAGTTGGGGGCCACTGGTTTTGACCCTGTCATTCTAATTGCTACCAGAAATATTGGTGGGGAGACAGGGCTGGATTAATGGCTGGCTAGGTTAAAGGTGCTGTGGAAACAGCCCATGAAAACTGCTAGTCTCCGCTCCTACACAACCTGTAGAAGTGAGGGAATTCTAGTGCCTTTAATTTTTGTGGTGTGTGTGTGTGCCTTCGAGTCAGTGTTGACTCCTGGCAACTGCCTGCAGATTTCTTGGCAAGGTTTTTTGGAAGTGGTTTGCCATTGCCTCCTTCCTAGGGCTGAGAGAGAATGACTGGCCCAAAGTCACCCAGCTGGCTTCATGCCTAAGACGGGACTAGAACTCATGGTCTCCCAGTTTCTAGCCTGGTACCTTAACCACTACACCAAACTAGCTCCCCCAGTGCCCTTAATACTTAAGTAGATCTTCAGCAGCTTGGGCCAATCTTGTTCCTGGGCAACGTTCTATGTTTCTTGGAAGGGATTGTCCCAGGCCCTCCATAGGCAAGTGAGGGATTGTCTCCCCCACTACAAATCTGCCATATTATTTAGATCACCCCCCTAAGTCCTGCTGTGCTGCATGATTGTGGTGGGGGGTGTTCCTGGGTGGGATGAGTGAAGAATGCCAGAAGTGTATACCCAGAGTATAGAATCCAGCAGAGTCATCCAAGGTATGAAGGTCATCCCAGATGCTCACCTGTACCAAGCAGGCACCTATACTGGGCAGCAGTGCTATAGAAGGAGGCTGGAGGTAAAACATCACTTTAGTGCCAATGGCAAAGGCATCATCTCATACTGTGCTGAAGAAGGCCATTCCTGCATTTTATCAAGAAAGCCACACTGATAGACAGGGTAAAGTGATTGATGATCCAGCATCGAATAATGGGCCCCTCAAGTCAGATGGCACTCAACATGCTACTGAATTGATCTTAGGGTCTTTCAGAGCACTAATGGTGTTTCTGTATTAAAGCCTTTGGGATGTCTAGTTGCTGATGTTGCCATGCAGAAAAATAAAAACTGAAACTGAAACTGAAACTGAAACTGAAAAGAGAATTAAAGTGGAAACATGGAACATAAGAAGCACGGACGTGGGAAAGCTCAACAGTGCAAAATACGAAAGGAATCAACTGCAGATTAACTTTTAGGGATCAATGAACTGAGATTGGACACTTTCAGTCAGAAGATCACACTGTTTACTAACCAGAATATGAAAAACAAAGAAGTTAGATATAGCCAGGACAGCACTTGGCTACAATGTAATCAATGACGCAATAATATCAATGAGACTTTGTGGACAACCCTTTAATATGATGACTGACCATATTTTATTCATTTTATTTATTTGTCATATTTATATAGCCACCCATCTCACCATCCAGTGACTCTGGGCAGTGTACAACGTTAAAAACAATATACAAATTATTATTAAAACTTTGAAATTATAAAAGACACAGAACTAAAAACAGAATAAAAAAGCAGTTCAGAACTGAAACTCAAATGTGGGGCACTCACGTTTTAAGGACAAATTACATAAGCAGAGTGCAGCTAACCATAAATGGCGTGTGCATACTTAAAATGCAAGTTTTTCCTGCAGTATCTAACAAAGGGCAGGGACCTTGCATTTAGCAGGAACTAAATGCACCTCCCAGGGCCGAGGGGAAACTACCAATGTTCTGTTCCCTGGAAGCAACAAATCTTTTGCTTCTCGCTCCAGTATTTCTGGATATGAATCAAGCATTTCCCAGTTAAAACCTCCCTGCTGTCCATTTCCTCCTTTAAACTCAGTTCTATTTTGTACTCAGACCAGAAAATCCAAACTGTAAATTGGCTCTTAAGATCACCAGGAAAGTAACCATCTCAAATACATCTTTATGCTCCAACCACCGATGCAAAAGAATAGCAATCAGGTTTAAAATTGATAATGAAGATATTGATCTTCTGCATTTATACTCTCAACAACAAAGGAACCAACAGTCATTGTACACTAGCACATTAGTAGGATGACGATGAAGGCTTTGGAAAAGATATTCAGATGCAGTGAAGTGTTTAAACCTACAAAGATTAGAATCATGCAGGCCATAGTGTTCCCCATAACACTCTATGAAAATAAAATTGGACTTTGAAGAAGCAGGATAGAAAGATTATTGACGCTCGTGAACATTGGTTCTGGAGAAAACTCCTGAGAATACCATGGATAGCCAAGAAAACAAAGACCTGGATCACTGAACAAATAAAGCCAGAGTTCTCATTCACAGCACAAAGGATCAGGCTCAAAGGATCATACTTTGGATGCAAAACCTTGCTCTCCCTCTCTATAACACTGGGAAGGATGGAAGAAAAGAGAAGATGACCAACAGCAAGTGGAATAGATTCAGTTACAGTGGTGATGGGGGCACCTGGAAGACCAGGTTGGGGACTGATTATCCTAGAGAAGATCTATGTGGTCACTAAGAATCGATATCAACTTGATGGTACATAATCAATCACTTAGATCAGCAGGACAGGGCTCCTGAAGATATCCCTGCTGCCAGAATATACGGGAACTCCCCCCTTGGATCAAGCCAAGACCCATCTTAGTCCAGCATTTGGTGTCTCAGTGACTTAACCAGGTCTGAGGTGCTTGCACACAGGAGACAGAGGCATAGACCCTCCTATTGTTGTTCCCTTGCAGCTGGTATTGGGGGTCAGGCTGCCCTCAAATCAGAGGCAACATTGAATCTTCAGGACCAATAAACTTTGATAGATCTTTTCAGTATGAATGTATCCACTTCCCTTTTAGAAAAATCCCAGTTAGTGGTAATCCCCAAGTCTTGTGGCCATGAATGCCAAAAGTTAATTATGTTCTATTATATTACTGTTTGAGATCCCTGTTCCTTTTTATTCCCCTTTTTGCATTTTTTCCAGCTCTGCTCATCTGTTTAGCATGCTGAAAAGAGCCTTCTCCTGTGGGACTCTTCCAGTATTTGGGAAAATAGTGAAAATGCTTCTTTTTCACCAAACTTAATAATTATTTTAATGTTACTAATTTTATGATTATTTTCTCATTTTGATTGCAACCTTACAGATTTTATTGTTGTATTTTCTCATTCGTATTTTTAGTTGCTTTAAGCAGCTTCTGTGAGTGTTCATATAAGCAGAAAGGGTACAATTTCAATAATAAAAATATGTACACAATGCAAAATATCCCATCCAAAGTAGAATTCACTATGTGCAATGATCAAATAGATCAAGACTTGTCCATCAAGGCCATTAAACTAATGATTTAAAATATGATCACAAGATTTATTTCAACAATTTGGATTTCCTACACACATTTTGATTGACTGGCTATTAACTTCAGTGGGGGAAAAAATGAGGGATACTGGGAGAAATAAAAGTAGAGGAAGACTTCAGAGACTTAAGAAGGTCCAGTCTGTACCTCTAGTATGCTCATCTCAGGTAGGATGAAAGACATTGTCTAATCCAGGGATTTTCAAACTTTTCAGGCCACAAAACCTGTTAAGAAAAAAATTATTGGATTCCCTGGCCAAGAGGCAAACTCTAGTGATAGAAAGTTGGCTGTGTTGGAATGAACTCCCCACCCCACTTAATCTGTTCTGAAAGCCCATCATGTTCTCACAGAAAGTTAGGGTTCCACCGAACACAATTTGAAAACCCCAGATCCAGTCCTCTGAGTAAGATGTAGTTTCTGCCAGTGGTTTCAGTTTCTGTAGCAGGTAGATCGGCAGGGGAAAGAGTTTGTTCTTAGCAACAGAGATAGCTAGACTAACAACACACATAGCTGGTTGGACAGCTCGATTCAACACCTAGGAGTTGTTTCATACCCACATCCACAGTTACAAACCTGAGTCTGATTTCACACCATATGCAGAGATGTGGACTGGAAATTTTTCTGGGGTCAAAATTTACCTCAGAGAAATTTCCCCTTCAAGCTAGTTCAGCAGTTTCAAACTTAGGTGAGATTTGCTTTTCAGGTGATTGTTCTCTTGGGACAAGGGGACTTTATTGGGCTGATTCCAATGGTTGGGAGAGAGAAGGGAGAGGCAGCTTGAGAACCACAGCACAAGAAGAACATTGAGGAACTGGAAAGAGTACAAAGAACAGCAATGAAGATGTGAGGGGCTTGGAAGCTAACTCCTATAAAGAGCAGTTAAAGGAACTTGGTATGTTTAGCCCAAAGAAAGGAAGGCTAAGGGGAGACATGATAGCAGCCTTCCAATACTTGAAGGGCTGTCACAGGAAAGAAGATATGGATGTATTGACCACAGTTCCTGACATTAGGACAAGAACCAATGGGTGGAAGCTTTACAGAGGGAGAGTCAAACTTGAAAAAAGGAGAAATTTCTTGATGGTGGGAACTGTTAAGCAGTGGAACAGCCCACTTCCTAGAGTTGTGGAGGCTCCATCGCTGGAGGTTTCCAAACAAAGGGTTAGACAAATAGTATGAAAATTCCTGCCCTGGTGGTTGGACTATAAGATCTCCAAGATCCCTTCCAACCCTAGGAGTCTATGACTCCATGATTCCATGATTCTATGGTGTTATGAACCTGCAGAGAAGCAAGACCGAGTAGCACAGAGGTGAATATGTTAATTGGGGTCATATAATTTGGGAAGAAGGCACTCTCCCCAAAGGAGGGGTTGCTGAGACTCCTTCTTGTCTTATCCCCTGCAGGCCCTGTTCCTTTGTCAGTTTGGCCATTAATACACTAATCCATAAAGCTGTACTCTCCACTAAGCATTATATACTAAACTGCACACAAACATATTCCCGTCTGATTTGATGACAAGACCCAGAAAGAATCTTGTAAAGCACCAGACAGGAAATAAAGAATCTTGTAGATCAGACAGGAAACCGGACCAGATGATCTAATTTGACTTTATCGTAAGGCGACACTAACAGAATCTTGCAAGTCTGATAGTACAAATATTCCACCGTCTCTTTTACCACCCGAGAGGTTAGGGAGGTTCCTTTCTGAGTCTCTTTCTCTTCCCATTATGCAGCTGTGGGCTACACCCTCTCTTATCTGATCGTTCCCTAGGCAGCGTCTCTTCCCCCCATCTCCCAAAGTCATTGCCACATACCATTACACTCACTGTAGGTTTAAACTTGGTGCCTTCCAGATGTTTTGAACTACAATTTCTGTTAGGATTTTCTCATGGGAAGAATTGCACCTTGCTATCTTCAAACATATCGTTATGGCTAAAAAATCAGGCCATCTGCAGTTATTATTTCTTCTCAACACAACCCAGGTTGGCTGGAGTTGATGAGTATTGTAGTTGGAGACCACATTAAGCAGCAGGTTGGGGACAAGGCTGCATTAGGGTACAAGGTTGGACCAAGATATTGAAATCTAAAACAGTAAATGGCATCTCAACCCCAGACTGCACGAGACAATACACATAGCCAGCTGAGCTATCTAGGCATTCACGGAGAAGATCCTAAAATATCTTTCCCCCCAACAAAGGCAAAAGAAATAAATAACCATTCATGGCCTTTTCTGGACTTTGAAGAAGCAGGATAGGAAGAGTATTGACACTTTTGAGCTTTGGTGTTGGAGAAGACTCCAAGAAAAGCATAGACAGCCAAGAAAACAAGCCAATCAATGAATCAATCAATCATGGACTTTTCAGAACATCCATAATCTGCTGCAGAGTTACTTTGCTCTTCCAGAAGGCCAGTTCTCCTAAGGCAAAATCTCTGTCTCATGAGCATCAGGAAGAAAGAGAAAATGCTGTGAATCCTTCAGAGCCCTCTGTGGGACATAGCAGAATGAAGGGGAAGTGGGCTGGAACAGAAAGACACTTGAGCTCTTTGAACAGAAGGGAAATTTTTGCAGAGCGGAAATCGAGTTGGGTGGTGCCCACCACAACAGAAGAGCTGTGGGCTCACACCTGGTGAAGGTTTTGCTCCAGTGGGCCTGAGAGCCACTTTGCCCACAACAGCCGCTCCTCAAGGAAAAGCTTAGACAAGAAAAGGGCCCAGATATCTCTTCCACCCAGCTTGAAAGCTCAGGAGTAAGACAAATGTAGAATGAGATAGGAAACAGTAGAAGATAGGAAATCATAGATTTGGTTGGCCAAACAAGAATTCCAGTCTCCTAGTCAATTAACGAAGTACACAAACATGAGAGCACAAATGAGGTTTTGAGAAGAGCTACCAGAAAATGCTAATGTTAATTCTCAACATTAAAAAAAACTAAGATCATGGCATCTGGACCCATCAAGGAAATCAACCCTGATTGCTCATTGGAAGGATTGATAATGAAGCTCAAGCTCAGATACTTTGGTCACCTAATGCGAAGAGAGGACTCTTTGGAAAAGACCCTGATGCTGGGAAAGATGGAAGGCAAAAGGAGAAGAGGACGGCAGAGGATGAGATGGTTAGATAGCATCACTGAAGCAATGAGCATGAAATTGAGCAAACTCCGGGAGGCAGTGAAGGACAGGAAGGCCTGGCGTGACATGGTTCATGGGGTCGCGAAGAGTCGGACACGACTTAACGACTGAACAACAACAACAACCAGAAAATGCTAAGGCTTAAGGGAGTTGCAAAGGTCTTCCAGATGACTAGTCTTTCTGTTCTTCAACCTTCCTGAACATAATTTAAACAGGCTGGGTTGACTAATTTCCAATGGACATCAGGACACTAGGAACATGGGCATGTTTATTATACTGTGTGTTTGTGAATCCATACACTCAGTAGAGAACTGCCAGGTCCAGCCCATCAGCACCTGCCCTTTCTGGCCAATAGCTGAGCTAAGAGAACTGCAGGCCTCCCAGTGTGTGCCTTTGTGTTTGTCATGGTAGCAAGTATCTGTTGACTTCCAAACTCCTAATGCTAGCATGCCACTGGTTCTGCATTTGTGTTTCTAATCTTGTCTGCATACTGCTATAAAGAGGTACCAGGAACTGCAAGGCAGGGTGGGACAAGAATCTCTTCCAAAAAAACCAAGGTGCAAGACAGTGATGCACTGCCACTTTCACTGCCTTGAAACAGCCTATTTCCTATCCATAGATGCATGCCAGTGGCATAGGGATATATCAAAATTGCCTACAAGTGCAAACCCTGATTGTGACTTCAAGGGCTCAATGAGGAGGACTCATCTCATCCTACTATCTAGACCAAGGTTTCTCAACTTTGGCAGCTTGAAGATGTGTGGACTTCAACTCCCAGAATTCCCCAGCAAGCATGGCTGGCTGGGAATTCTGGGAGTTGAAGTCCACACATCTTCAAGTTGCCAAGGTTGAGAAACACTAACCTAGACTGTGCCTTTGTTCAGCCACATTACTGTGAGCAGAAAAGTACACTAGCATAAGTTGTATTACCCTAATGAACAAGCTATAATCTGGATCAGTAGTGAAGCTTCCCAGACAGCAGCACCACCCAGTAGGAAAAGCCACCACCAATCATCCTCCTTAAACTGTGGTGGGGCAGCCTTGGGCAAATATGGACAGTTCCCTAGGACAGAGGCCTTGGTTCATCTTTCAAGGTGCCTGAGTGACAGATAATCTATCACTCAAGCCATTTCTGGACATGGATCTATCAATCTTTTGAAAAACAAAATATTGCCTGGCTGGGAGACCAGGGAAGAGGGGGAGAGGACAGGATGAAGCAGGAAGGAGCTGACACCAAGCATCAAGACGGCTCTCTCCTGCTTCATCCCAGGCTCATCCTCCATCCCACTGATCTATCATCCAGGTTCGTTTTGGCCACATTTTCCTTTCCGATATCGTCAGACCTCTGAGATGAACTACAAGGGGAAACCAGAGCGAGCAGGCCTATAGCACCTGAAAATGGCCAATGGGAGTTGGGCAGATCCGAGCTTCTGTCACCATCTCTATCAATGTTGTCAGTGAAGTATCTTCCAATGTTTCTAAGAAAAGACTGTGTTGAGAGAAGAGTAAAATCATTAGGTAAATTCAAACAGCTAAGGATGAATGTAGTTGGCCTCTACAGTGGGCTTAGATGTCCTCTAAAAACAGCTCGCAGGGCATCTCTGTACCTTCATGAGTGGGATGTGAAGATGAACCTGTAGTGTTTTTTGATCACACAGGGTTCCTGGTCATGCAAATCATAGCGTTCCCATTCCGTTGAATGCCATTAGTTGAAAAGGAGACTGGACTGGGCATCTTCTTCTCCCCTGTGCACTCTGAATATTCAAACACCTGAACAAAGCTTCTAAGGAAGACGTTTCTCACCAACTAGTGGTTATAATGGCAGAAGCTGCAAGCATGGAGCATCTGAGTTCTCCTTCCATCTTTCTAAAGTGGAAGTTCATTACAGTCTTCTTTGGCTTTTTTCCCCCAGAAAGCAGAACTGAAGCAACCATTTGCAATGTAAGATTTGAGAAGTCATGCACTGTATGGATAAAGCATGATGCCATTCAAGAAAGAATACACAGAGGACTTGGCCATGGATTGTGAATCTCCATACATCATATGGTTACTCAGATGTATATCCTTCAGAGTTTAATGAAGTTTACTTCCAAGCAAATGAACGCAAGTACCTTTGGTTGGCTGTTCCAGCAGAGGCAAATTTTTAGTCAAATGAAAAGTTGCATCAGAGGAAACTCTCACTTCTGCTTCTTTCCAGAAAAAAAAATGGGAAATCATGTCCTACACCATATCTATCACCTTCATTGTTCTTTTACAGAACTGAAAACCAAGCCGGAGAAGCCATGTGAGATTTATGAAGATTAGATCAGTCTTGCCCCAACGTAATGTCCACCAGAGGTCTTGACCTCTATGTTTATCAGCCCAAAAAACTATAATGGAATGCTGGGGGACACTGAGAATTGCAATTCCACATATCTAGAAAGCAGAATGCTTGGGAAGGCTGCTGTATAAGGTGTTTTAATGTAGAATATAAGCAAAGATTACTATGTGGAGTCAGCTAAAGCATTTATACTGTCTTTTCTCCTAAATATAGAGACACAAAGCAGTTCACAGCAAACAGTGAAAATACAGTAAACATACATGCCCTAGAAAAATATGATTCTTTGTTTGGTAAACATATTTACAGCCACCCACCAACAGAATAAATACAAGGAAGCAATTCTGGAAGCTGATAACAGAGAAAGTGATTAAGAGGCATAAATTCAGCCCAGTTGCTTTTACAAAAGCCTCTGCAAATGACTTTTAATGTGTGCATAAAATGTACAGTAATGCAACCTCTACTGGTGCATTACCTGCCTTTTGGGGCTGGCCCTAACATTGGGCAGGGTGAAGAAACTTCCTTAGGCAACAGCATTGGTGTCAAGGAAGAATAGCAAATCATTGGCTATTTAAATTAACATTTTGCTATTTATGCTGCTCGAAACAGGGAGAAACACAGGGAGAAACAAGGAGATTTTCTGTTTCGTGAATGAAAATAGCTTTTCACAGTGATACAGAGTGCTTGATACGGAGTCAGTCCAACACACTGGAAAAGTTGAATGATCCTTTCCATTCGAGGCAGGGAAACAGTTTTGCGCATTCAGAGGCATTCCCAGATGAGTTTGGTGTTATTTTTTTCACACAGTAACGTTGTGTGTCCTACTGTACAGAGAACTGTTCTCCCTTTCAGGGACTTAGGAGTTTGTTTTAGAAGCTAAGCACTAATATATGACTTTTTACAGTGACATGGGGATCCCAAAATCAAATAAAATGTTTAAAGTCCCCAAAACCCATGAAATTTGAACTCGGAAGTCTTGTGTGATCTTGCCTAAGACTGTTAAAAACCCACTTGTTCTTGCCTGAAACCTTAAGGGAGTTTGGTGTTTTAATGATTTTTTAAAATGCATTTCATAGTGAGGCAGCTTAGCCCAACGTTCCTCCACACTGACATTCTTGTCTGCTTCAGTTGCTACTTACTGGCAGTTTGAGTCCCGTGGGCACTGTCTGGCTTTCTAAAAAAATAACATTAAAAAAAAATGTATTTCAGAGTAAAGAGCCCAGGACATCTTGGGAGCATCTGAGGGGAGTGTCAAAATATGCAAGATGGTAATTGTGACACCATCTTACAGATTTTTGAGACCCTCACGCTGTGTCCACAGACCCCCACTTGCAGTCCTGTGTTTGCTAAACTGTCCTCCAGGCCACTTTAAGGGTACAGATCAGCAGGCCCCCGTCTTCCTCACAATATTAAAATGTATTATTTTTCTATTTAAATGATCACAATTGTTTCTGAATTTGCATATATGGGCTAGAGGGTTGGCCAGATTGTATTCCCCTCCTCTCCAGTATCTTTCACACTTCCTTTTTTTCTTTTCAACGATATAGGAATATAGGCATACCTCATTTTATTGTGCTGTGCTTCATTGCACTTCGCAGATATTGCATTTATCAAACAGCATCGCAGGCTACAGAGAAATCTTTCATGAAAGGAAGAGTCAGTCGATGTGGCAAACTTCACTGTTGTCTTATTTGAAGCAATTTTTTTAATTAGGGTACATACATTATTTCTTTAGACATAATGCTACTGCACTCTTCATAGATTACAATATAATGTAAATATAACTTTTATATGCACTGGGAAACCAAACAATTTGTGTGACTTGCTTTATTGCGGTATTCACTCTATTGTGGTGGTCTGGAACTGAACCCTCAATATCTCCAAGGTATGCCTGAATCCATCTGAATAAGGGAAGTAAGAGGGATTAAGCCCATGAGCACTGAACAAGAAAAGAGGAAACTGGGAATGGAAACATTATTTTATTAGACAGAGGACTTCTGAGATCACTTCCTGCTTGTCCTCTTTGCAACTTGAGGGCTTCTTTTGGATCTATTGAGGGCCTAGAAAAAAAAGAAGGAAGAGATTAAAAAAAAAAAAGCAAAGCTGAATGTTGATCCTTAATGTCACGCTTTTCAGCAGCAAATCTTTTCTAAGCTGGGTTCTGAGTTTTCTTTAGCTAGGTTTATGGAAATGAAAGGGATGGGGTGACAAGAATTCCACCCACTGAGCTATTCCCTATTTAAAACCAATTTATCCACAGGTAGATTAGGGCATTGACTTTCTGATTTTTAAGAATTCCTTGGAAGGGAATAGCCAGATTTGCTATACATACAGAGTAGGCAGGTTCTCTGGGCTTTGGGAGATCAATAACAAGGTATCAATCAGGTTTTCCCAAAGAGCCTGACTACTTAAGTATGTACTTGTTTTTCTTTCTTTCTATGACCCAGCAAGATAGTAAGTTGGGTCCCTTCACTGATAATGGGGAAGTGGGCAGCTGACTGTTTACCAATAGAAGAGAATATCTGTAGCTCAGGGTTGAATTGTGGAGTCCTTGGGGTTCTCTGAGCTTGGTTGTTTTCTTGCAGACATTTCTTTACTGAAGATGTTACCTAGGCGGGTAACAAAATGTCTGCAAGAAAACAACCAAGCTTGGAGAACCCCAAGGACTCCACCGCTGACTGTTTACATAACAGTCTCCAGCATCTGGGAATCAAAACCTTATAATTATAAGTCAAAACAGGAGGAGAAATCTCAAAATAGCCCTAATAGTGAAGATGGAACATGCTCAGTGGCCCTGGAAAGCTGAAGAACTGCTGGAAATGGAAGGTGGAAAACTGGGGAGGAAGCTAAATGGAGTGAAGGATTCTGGAGAAGGCCATAGTGGACCACTGGCTAGAAGACTGAATAGAAGCATTGCCAGTGCAATATTTGGTAACAGTTCTTCTGGAAATGTTGAGTTGATACCTTTCGCTGAGCAAGTGCACTGGGATAATATTCCTCAGTCAGAAGGCTTCACTTTAAGGAAGGCCTGAAATGCAGGCTGATCCATATTGGAAGCATAAGAATAATATTGTGGAGAAATATTTGTAGTGTCTAAAATGTCTCTTCCTGACGGTCATGCTAAGTAGCCAGAAATCTCTTGGATTTGACTTCTTGCCATAAGCCAGAAGTGAATAATATAAACCATGGCTGGACTGGAGGGAAAGCCATGCTTGGGGTTCTTGGCAAATAGGACAAAAAGAACCATGCATTAAGGCACTGTCGTTGCGTTCAACATACACCAAGGCTAACTGAGATTGCAGATCGGTTTTGAGCACAGCGGCTGTGCTGGGTCCTGAAGTGACATGGCCTTTGGAGTCATATGGCAGTAACAGATGATTATTCTTGTTCCTAAGCTGTCTTCAGAAGTGGACATGTGCGGTTCCTGATCAACTGGAGTGACTGCATGGAGTCTACAAACACACTGAGGTTTTTGTGAGCCGATATTCATTTTTAAAAATAGACCTTCATTCCTGACATCAACGGAACCTGGATTTTGCATCATGCGCGAGATCTGCTCCAGGACTAGAAGTCGATGGCTCTGCTTTCCAAGTAATCATGATGAAAAACAATATTGGAAAGCCTCCTACAATCCTGCAAAGTGGAGTGTCATGAAGTAGAGAAACCTGTTAGGAACCGGACGGCTGGAGGCCACGCCAAAAATAAAAATAAAAGAAGAGCAGACCAGAATCTTAAAGATGGAAAGAGGAAGGAGAGTTTATTAAGAACGTTAGGTGCCGGCCACCTAAATTTGCTGAATGGTTTGGAAGACATGCTTCTGACCGAATGAGAGCATGAAGAGAGCCTCCCACTACCATTAATTAAAGCCACCCAATTTTCATACTGTGGCTGCTTTTAAAGCCGCATTAACTTTAATGAGCTGACTGCATAAAGCAGCAGGGTCTTTTCTTCTGGCTCGAGTGGAAGTTGCAAAAAAGCCAATGGTCCACAGCACGTCCTCCACATCCTTTTTCAAAACCTGCCCAGGCATATTTCACACACTCAAAGACACAGACACACTCCATGCATTTCAACCTGATGGGTTTATCCTCTTAGGAATGGAAGGGGACCTATGCTATTAGGGGTATGTGGGGTCCATGGGCAAAGGAGGAAAAATGCATTGAGACTTTCTGTAAATGTTTGTATCTGACATCAGGATGCACGGCTGGAGTTTTCATCATGATGTCGCAATGCACTTTTTGTCACAGTCACATCACTGTGGCTTGTACCAGATATCTATGTTTGATGCTGCTGAACTAAACCCCTGTCTATGGAAGTTGTAGTTCAGCAATCTCCAGATGCTCCTACGTGCCTCACGTCTTCTTTGCAACCTGGCCTGATCGAGCCTGCTGTAACCCTCTTTTTATGAATGGTTAGTTTTACTGTTGCAGTTTCGTTCAATCTGTTTATAGCTCAAGGTACTTCTGCATAGACGGTTTGCACCATTCCAAAATTAGCTCCGTACTACTCTTTTCCGCAAGTGAGTGGATTCATTTCTGACTTATTGCATCTAAAACTGCAAAAACATCCCCCAAGTCCTAGAATTAGCTCATACTACTGTGTTCAGCAAGCAAGCAGATTTATTTCGGGCTCAATTGCATCTAAATTTGCAAAAAGTCCTCCAGTTCCATTTGCTATGTTAAAGCCCTGTGCAGCAGACCTTACAAGCAGGCTCTTTGGTTAGAACTCTGCCCTCATCCAACTGCCTGATACAATATTCTGCTGATAGGTCCTTAAAGGGGAAAGACGGCTTGTGAGCTTCACAGGTCCTCCTCCACCGCAACAGATTTTTATCTGTGTGTGTGTGTGTGTCTGTATGTGTGTGTCTTCTACTACAAAATCCACTTCACCCTGCTGATTCCACTGTACAATCCAGCCCAAATTATTCTGTGGGGCATAAACTGGTTTGGGAGTTCTTTGGGCTCCAAGCCAACTTTCTCACATCAACCATCTCTTCTTCAGGGGCAAAGGGTTGGGCTGTTTCTTTCATTTTAACTATCTCATGGATTGAAGGACTCACAATTTATTTCCCCCCTTCTCCCTCCCTCCGTCTACTGTGGCAAATGCAATCATATTACAGCTACTGAAAATTGCTTTACTCTGCTTTCACCATCAGAGCTCACGATAGACTTTCAAAGGCAACAAGGGAATGGTGGTTGGGCGGCTCCAGAAATTCCACTGTTTTATGATCTCAAAGAGAATTTTTATAAATTAATGTATTGTTGGTACAGGACGCCAGAGAAATTATCTAGGATGCATAAAGGCACTTCAAAAGTATGTTGAAAATGTGAACAACATGAAGGGACATTTTATCACGCTTGGTGGACATGTCAAAAAACTAAAAAAAAAATGGGTTTAAATACATACTTTCATACACAGGATTTTAAAGATGAATATTCAATTGTAGCTAGAACTTTTCCTTTTAGGATTAATGGATAAACAGTTAGAAAAAAGCCATGGAAGATTATTTCAGTATATGATTACTGTGGCAAGATTATTATAAGCACAGAGATGGAAAGATTCAACACTACCCACTATGGAGGAATGGTTGGTGAAATTGACAAATCTTGCTGAGATGGTCAAAAACTTCTTTGATTAGAGAAAAGACATTATCTACATTTATTGGTGACTGGAAACCTCTTATGAACTTTTTGCATAAAAATGAAAAAAATGAACTTGTGATTTATGGCTTTGATGATTAGACAGGATAGATTATAGAAAGAAGAGAGTCATGATGTAACTTTAGAGAGAGAGGTTAAAATACAATTGTATTATAACTGCTGTGAAGAATATCAGAAGCCACCTCTTTGTATCTTTTATCTTTTGTTTCTATTTTTCTGCGACTTCTTTTTCCTTTTCTTGCACTTTTTACTTTGTCATTGATTTCTTCTCTGTTTTCTTTCCTCTCTTACTTCATATTAGTTTTATTCGTTTGTATCTTCTTTCTTAGAAGTTTCAATAAAAATCATATATAAAAAAAAGAAATTCCACCGTTTTAGAGCAAGCGCTCAGGTGTTACTTTTATTTGCTTATTGTAAACTGCCAGACAGAGGCACACATAGCTTCTGGAAATGTGAAGGTAGCGCTATTTTTTTTAACATGGAACAGAGTGGGAACAACGGGATTTTTGCTCCATCAGGACTTCCAGTAACTGGAATACAGCACTGATCAATTGGCTCTTTTTTTTCTTTTATTTTCTTTTCTTTTTTTTGGCACTCTCCTAGGATTGGCTCAGGAGCCAGGCTAGTGTAGTGGTGAAGGCCCCAGGCTAGAAACCGGGAGACCCTGAGTTCTAGTCCTGCCTTAGGCACAAAGCCAGCTGAGTGACCTTGGGCCAGTCCCTCTCTCAGCCCTAGCAAGAAGGAAGGGCAAACTATTTCTGAAAATCTTGCCAAGAAAACTGCAGGGACTTGTAGGAGTCCAGAGCGATGGACTCTATGCATAAATAAATAAATAAGATTAACTCATGGCACTCCATGCTGTTCGAAAAACCCTCTGAAAAAATGTGGAGCTCTTCATCTACTTTATTCAAACATTTCAGACTCCCTCTTCAAGCCACCCCTGTCTTTTGTGGGGTAGAACACAAGCTTTGTATCTCAGAAATCCCTGATTTATTCTCTGGTCAGTATGAAATAAAAAAATCTCAAATTAACTGGGCTGAGGAAAATCCCCTGCCCCTTACTTTGCCAGTAAAAAAAAAAAAAAATCAGTCCTACTCAAATGGATCGATAATCTAATTTATTATAATGCCACTTCACACGTTCCTTGTTACCATGATTATAATTACGAGGATCTCTGATAGCAAGTTCAGTGGCGGATGGGACTTATGTTAAGAGCACGGGAAAACTAATCAATATCAGAGTGTTTTCAAAATCACACAGCTATAGGTGGAGAAAAACTCAAAAAGAGACATGCCCACCCTTTAAGAAATAGCATGATGAGCATTTGAGCATGCTTAGTGCCTGCAGAAGCCATATTTGAATGTCACTGGGAAAAGAAAAACAAAGATCAGAGTGCGATGGAATGACTGCCAGACTTTGGAACCCAGAAGAGGAAGTTGGACTATTAAAGAAAAGATTATTTAGTCTAGGGAGGGAGGAGTGTGCAAAAGAAACCCAGAGTAACTCTGCCTTCATTGTGCTAGGTATAAGTTGATCTGGAGACTTGCTCTGGTAGGCTTTCAAGAGTCTGTGGAGTCCTTGGGGTTCTCTGAGCTCGATTCTTTTCTTGCAAATGTTTCATTACCCAGCTAGGTAACATCTTCAGTGCTAGAACGGGATGTGGTTTGCTCTCTGTTTATATACTGTGGCATGCCCTGCCAGTGTTGGGGGGGGGGGGTTGTTTTGTTCCTCTGGTAGTTCCTTGATTAGGGTATTGTTTACTGCTTGATTGTGTACCTGGTGGTAATCTCTGCTTAACTGGGTGATGATTGCTGGTGAGATGTTCTGGTCTTTTGTTTTCTTTTCTATTGTCTCTTTTGAATAGTGTGTAGATGTTGTTTATCTCTATGCGCCTGTTGATGGCTGTCTTGTCTGAATACCAAGCTTTCAAGAATTCCCTTGCATTTTTGGATTTAGCTTGGTCTAAGATGCTGACAGTTTCCCAGTTGAAACTATGGTTCAGTCTGTCCATGTGTTGTGAGATTAAGGAGTTTTCATCATGTCTTCTGACTGCTAGTTGGTGCCCGTGGATGCGCTCTGCCAGTCTTCTGCCTGTCTGTCCCACATAGTGTTTGTTTCAAGAGTCTGTTACATTACCTTGCTAGCAATAAAATTCATTCTAGAAATCCAGGTAGTTCTTGCTTCCTGAGTTTGGCAGCCTTACAGGACTGGACCAAGGGCAAAGAATGTGTCTGTGGTTTGTGGTTTGGTGCTTTGCAGATTGCTGGTTAGTTTATGACAATTCCCTGGATCGGGCAGAAACAGAAAAGGAATGAATTCAAGAATCTCTCCTTTGGAACATCAAACCATGAAACCAATGAAGTGGACTGAGATCCAGGAAAGTTTATCTGATAATAAATTTGTTTGGCTTGAGTGCAAAAATAAAATATTTTCTTTTTTCCTTTGAAGAGAATTGCTGCAACAATTACCATTGCTCGTTCCCCTTGCAAACTTTTGACAATTGTTTTTTTTTCCCCCTCCCTGGTGGGTGCTTATAGTGGGGAGAGACAGGCAGGCCAACAACGGCATAAACAGATGAGAAAGCAGCCAACCAGAGGTGTCTGCACAGTGTGGTCAAAAAAGTCAAGATGGCGGGTGTGATGGTTCCATCTGTTTTTTATGTGTGCCGCACACATTCTTGCAGCCAACAGATCCAACATTCTGCCTATCGTATGTCTGCCTAGTGTCACGGTGTGGAGAAGGTCTGTTTCTTTCATTTCTGAATGCCTCCTTACCTAATTTACCATAATGTAATCAGTGCAAGAATGGAAAGTTAGTTATCATTCAAAATAGGCACTTTTCTAAATTTTGTAGTAGAGTTTACCAGTTCAAAGTACATTTCTTTCCAAAGTACCCACACCCACCCACACCCACACCCCTAGCTTGTATTATATTAGGAAAAACTTTGCAAAACCTTGGTCTATATTTAGCAAAATGCACAGAGATGAACACCAAAACGTAAGCACAAAAAAAGAAATAAAAAAAATGTGAACTTTTACAAATAAATCCCCTAACTGACAAACTAGACATATTCCCCAAAATGAAAAACTTCAAAAACAAAACCCCCCTTAAAACTAAACCCCGAATGTAAACAGATTCACAAAAATAAGAAACACGTTTTAAAAATGGACTCTCTCTAATGTTGGATTTGAATTCTGGTAGCATAGCCGTCCCCCACTTGGCGTGCTCCAGCTCCATGTGGAACTGGAACACCCCTGCTGGCTGGGAATTCTGGGAGTTACAGGGCCAACACATCTGGAATGCTTGCTTTTCAGGCGAGAGATGCAGAATTGCCCCCTCTGCTGCAGAAGCTCTTCCTTATTTCTTGATTTGTCAAATGTGTTCTGTTCCCCTCGAAAATGAAAGCACACTTACTTGTCTTCTCATAATAGAAACGTGTCACCAGAACAAGGCTGATCATCCCAAAGGCACAAAGGATGCCACGCAGGAGAAGCCAAACCAGCACCAAGGAGTTTTCTAAGGAAGGAGCTTTAGGCACTGCACAAATCCAAAACCAAAGAGAGAATCCGTCAACAGGGACCCAGACGCTGCTGGACGAAACCGAGGTTTTTTTTTTCAGACCTCCCTTTCTGGTTCGCAACCTTCGGGTGGCCCCTTCAGGGTCATCCAAAGAGAGAAAGGGGGTCCCGAAAAGAAAAGGCACGGCTTTGTATAACCTTGTGATCAATTATAATCATAAAGAAATAAATAGGGGTGTGTGTACCATATTTGTATAACTGATTTATTATTCTAATGTGTAATTTGCATTATTTAGCATGAGAATGCATTCGAATGTTCTGCAAAGCTGTAAACATTTGTATTGTTTTATCATAATATCAATAAACTATAATAAATTGTACAATAATTATATATAGTATATTTTATATTTTATATATGCACATGCACGTACACCCACACACACACTAAATTATAATAAATTGGAAAATAGGAGGCAGGAATATTAAGTATGTTTGCTGCCTTGAGTTGACCAGATATAAAGAGGGGATAAAAATACAATAACTGTAATTAATTATACAGAGGGAAGTAAACAACTTCAAAGTCCCTAGTCTTTTAAATATTTTTTTAAAAAACTTTAAGCTTGATGTGGTTTTTAAGGGAAAGGTAGAAAGAGCTGATGCAAAAACTATAGGGGGATTTGTTTAAGGGTGCCTGGAAACGGAGTTGGCAGATTTCTGACAGATAGAAGAAATGACGAAAAAGCAAAATTTGGGAAATGTGGTGCAGTTTGATGCCGGGCAGGCCACTGTGTACTGGGTTTTGCTCTTCAACCATTTACTGACAAATGTATGAATGTTAGAGAGAAAGCTTATTCAGATTTTTAAGGCCATAGAGAAGCCTGAAAAAAAGATATAGCTGCTTTAATGAGAAAGGTGCTGTGCTCACCACATTCGGGAGCGCTTCTGCTGAATCATTTTCAAACTGTACAGTCTTAAAATCATACTTTTGCTGCTCCCACCGACCCTTGATGAAAAATTATAGGGGATAATTTCCAGTTTTGTTTGCATGCTCCCAGTCTATCTGATCAGAGCAAGTATAAAGGCCACTCAATTCAGCTAGCAAGAAAAAAAAAAAAAGCTTGATGATTATTTATTAAACATCAGCAAATATCAAAACCAGTTCACTGGCAAAACCAGGGAGAGACAGACATGAACAGGCAAGAGATAAAATGGGCAAATGACATGATACCAAAATGTAATATAAATGTAATCAGTAAATACATGAAAAAATTAATTAGCTATATACCTATTTGTTGTTGTTGTTCAGTCGTTAAGTCGAGTCCGACTCTTGCTGTATATCAAAAGGCACAGAATTTTCCTGAGCCACTGGAAACCATACTGTGAGTAATTAGCATGGACAATCCCAAAGGGAACAATTTGATTATTCCAGCTTCAACCCTTTTATGTACATAATGGCAGCAGAACACCTGGAAAGGACACCAGGCGATCTTTCTGCACCATTTGGAAACAATTTGGTGGACAGGGATGATGTATCCAACAGCCCTGAGCGAAAATAGAACACAATCAGGCTGAAAGTGCTTGATATGTAGAAGGCAAACACAATGCTTGCCTTGATGTATAAACATTTTCATTTAATAATATTTTCAACCCAACCTGGAGATTAAAGCAAAGGAGAAACAGCAAGGAGGAAAAAAAATATATATTCCCACCCTATCGATAACTTTGTGGTTCATGTGGGTGCCATGCAAGGTAATCAAACCTTCATCTTTCAATGGAAGAAATCTGTTTACCTGGTTGGGGTTGTGCTTTAATGACTTGAAGCTCCGTCCCATTCCCAAACGTGTCAAGAAGTCCAGGGATGTTCACCACACATTGATAGACTCCTGAGTCATAATGCCTCAAATCTCGTATCTCTATATCGGCTCTTTTCTTCAGTATGAAATCCAGGTCTGTGGTAAGCTTCACTCTGCCCCTAAACTCCCCAGTGGTGTTTTGGATCTCCACCTTTTGATCTTTAAGCCACCAATAGCTGCCAACCTTGGGTTTGGATTTGAAGTTGAAGGAACAATTTAAGATAATGGAGCCACCTTCAACGCCTTGAGCAGACCTGGGCTGAAAGACCACGAGATCCTGGGTGCAGGACACTGTAAGAATAATAATACAAGTACTATGAAATAAAAGTTATCTTCAGGTGGCCATCTAGCGTTGTGCAATAAATATACATCGATTCAATCTTTATTAAATTGATTTCCTGTCTTTCATTCAGGAGCTCCAGGTAGTATACACAGCATTTCTGCCTCCTGTTTTTCCTTACAACAAAAATCCTATGAAATAGATTAAGCAGAGAAAGAATAAGAGGGAAAGATACCATCCCCTTGCTGAGACAGCTGCCAAAAAAGCCAACGGAGTCTCAAGATCAAGGGGAGTGATAGTACCGCTCTACACCGCACTGCTGAGGCCATATTTGGCATACTGCGTCCAGTTCTGGTCCCCACAATACAAAAAAGATGCTGAGGCCCTAGAAAGAGTACAGAGAAGAGCAGCTAAGATGGTAAGGATCTGGAGGCTAAATGCTATGAAGAACAGCTGAAGGAACTAGATATGTTTAGCTTAACAAAGAGAAGACTGAGGGGAGACATGATAGCAGTCTTCCAATACTTGAAGGGCTACCACAGGGAAGATGGTGTCAATTTATTCTCCATAGCCCCAGAGGGTAGGACAAGAAGCAGTGGGTGGAAGCTGGTCAGAGGGAGACCCAATCTGGAAATGAGGAATTTCCTGACAGTGAGAACTACTAAGCAGTGGAACAGCTGGCCTCCCAGAGTTGTGTGTGCTTCATCACTGGAGGTTTTCAAGAAAAGATTGGGCAACCATTTGTCTGAGATGGTATGAGGACTCCTGCCTTGGGCAGGGGGTTGGACTAGAAGATCTCCAAGATCCCTTCCAATCCTAGGATTCTATGATTCTATGGTACCTGGTGAGCTTCTAACACATGGCTGGACCTGGGTCTCCCTGCTACTGAATCAGCACCTTTCACCACTGGACCATGTCACCTCTTGGGCTGAGAAGGACCGACTGGCCCAAAGCCCCCAGGAAGGGTTATCAGATATCTGAACAGGCAAAAGAGGACACAGACAATTGGAAAGGAAGACAGATAGGGGAAAAAGAGGACTGTTTAACTTTCTTGGTGACAAAAATTACAGTGAAAAACGGCAAAAAATTGTATTTAGGCCTACGTGTATATGAAATTTCTTTTTCCAGCATCAGAAAGACTGATTTTTCAATTGCAATATTTTTTCCAACAAATCTTTATTTTCAAGATATGCTAGCAATAATATAGAATCAACCACAACATGCTTTCCAAATTTCACCATAGGAATGTATGGGAAGTTATGTGATCTACAGCAATCATAGTTTTGAAGAGGCTGGATGGAAACCGATTGCGGGAATCAGGAAATAAATTCAATAATGTAAATCTAGACTGTCGAGTCTGTCAACGGATGAGGGAAAGAAAGAAGCAGACAGTTTACAAGGTCACAAAACACAAAAGTTTGAATGACTACTGTTGTGAAAGCAGTCCAAAATTTTAAAAAACCAAGACATTCAAAATGCCAGACAATATTTGCTTTTAAGATTATGGCTGCCAGACAGCAAAACAGAAGACAAGTCGATCACAAGCCTTCTGTCAGCCCCTTGAGGTAGTCCAAGACAGGAAACCCAAACCATGAGTACTAACACTACCTTTATTGTAAAGTTACATTAACACAATCTTGCAAGTCTGAAAGCACTTCCCCCCTTCCCTGCCTTTACTTTCCAGAAAACTAGAGAGGGTCCCTTTTGAGACACTTCCACCACCCCTCTTCCTTTGGACTCAGACTCCATTTATCAGACCATTGCCTGGGCTGCGGCTCTTCCTCCCATCTCCTGAGATTATTCTCACAGGCCATTACTCCTTCTCAGAGAGTAGTTCATGCAACATCAGAAACTAGAATCTTAGCAGGTTTCTTTTCTGGCTAATCATTTTGGTAGACTTCATGATAAGGCTAGATTATAAATTCCACATGGGTTGGTTAATTAGTTTGACATGCTAAGAATTTTGAAGTTGTTGAAAGTATGTATAGAAGGCCTGCTTTGGGTTCCACCTGACACTTGGTGGACTTTACAGAGTCATCCATGTAGTTTTCTTGGCTATATTATATTATATTAATAGATAATAAGAATCCCTGAGATTCCAGTGCTTTGTAGGATTTACAGTATAGAAGCATCTGAAATATATGCTTAAGGATGATGTGCCTGATTGAAAGTTGGAGCACATCATGAAAATAGAATCCAAGCTCTGGAGAAGAACACCGGAGGCATCTCCAGGATCTAAGACTTTTACCAAAATGATGAAAGCAGCATTGCAGCATCACAACACACGCTCCACCTCTTTTGTATGTGCATGCAATATCACAACACTTATGCAACAGCAGTAGAGCTTGTGTCACAACACTGGGTTGTCATTTGTCTCCCCCACCCCCAACTGCTTCCTGTATTGATGCCTCTGCTAAATGCATTCCAAGGCATTGGGAGGTGCAAAGATGAGCTCATGTGAATCTAAGGCCATTTCTGCGGGAAGAAGCTTAGGATATTGAATGTATTAGGTAATGTATTTTATTTTAAGAATCAATACATTATTCATAATAAAATTAAACGTTATTAACAACACTGAGAAACCAATATGGTATAACCAGCTGGCCTATCCAAATAATATTTGTTACTATTTGTTGAACTATACATTCAGCAGTTAAGTGTTACTTTACTAACTGTTGAACATTATTCCTAAAATTTGGAATTTCTCTATTGAGGAAGAACTTTGGATCTATTATGCCTAGACTGCTGCAAAGAGTTATGTGTCCTTGGAAGGGCTGTTGTAAACCAGATACCTGAGGCTGACTTGACCAAAATTGAATTGTATTATCTTCTAAATATATAGGACTGTTTGCTGGTTTTTATTTCATTTTTTCTTATTGTATTTCAGGTTTGTTTTGTTGTATTAAAGCACTACATTCCATTTTTTTTTAAATGATACCAAATCTCACTCACTCCTCCATCTAGCTGTTTCTCAGTCTTGGACCTGAGTGAGGAAGTATTTCAACCAACTTTATTCCATACACGGCGGAAATTCTCTTGAAATACTCCAAAAAAATAAAGTCATGTATGATGTGCTATTCCTGCTGTAAAATGTTGCCACAGCAACTGGAGATATTGGCATGGCCAGCTAGAAATCATTCATTTATGTTTGTTTCTTATTTGGTGTGACCAGGGAGGTCCATGTTCTAGCAACTTTTGATGGAACAATACAGCTGGAACTGCCCTTGAAATGGGTTTGGACATTTTAATCACTCTAAAAGAGAACTTGGTTTTCGGACCTGCACCTGCATCTTTTTGGATGGTCTTCTTCATCGCACATGACAGGGGACTAATTTGGGAGCACACTAGGTAAAATGTCTGGAGTGAACTAGCATCTTCCAAAACTTCTGTGGCCGCCCAATGCAATGGCTCTTCTATTGGCAACTCCTTCCATCTAGTTCAGTGTTGTCCAAACTTGGCCACTTTAAGATGAGTGGACTTCAACTCCCAGAATTCCCCAGCCAGCATGGCTGGCTGGGGAATTCTGGGAGTTGAAGTCCACTCATCTTAAAGTGGCCAAGTTTGGACAACACTGATCTAGTTGATGGCATAGCCAGCCATCTTTGAAAGTGATATATGACTTGGTCCTGAATGTGTTACCTCTCGACGTCACATTGACGCTGTGCTTTTAACAGCAAGAACAAAGTTATTTGTTCAATTATAAGTCATTAAACATAATTGCATAGCTGAAACCCCTGTAGGAACAATGGCTCCAATACAAGAATGTATAAACCATAATATCAGTTTTGGATGGTGTACAGCGTTAATCTTAAGTACATTCCTTCAACGTTTGTGGGATAAACAAAGCAACATTGTCAAAGATATACTGATTTTGATCTTAAAGTAAATAGCCAGAATTATAGTCAGGTCAAAACTGCAAGGCCATAGAATCCATTAAGCAGGAAGAAAACGTCGCTTTGGGGACTGTATAAATAAAGCATCCCGCCACGTAGTGATAATTTCTTGAACAGGCAATTAATTAGCAGATTGTAGGGACACCCATCCATATATATAGAAGACCTTTTAAATGAAATGAGAGCTGCAGAAGCCGTAAGGAGGACCGTTTTCAATCAGTCCTCCTTACAGTTTCAATTATAAAAGCAACGTTTCGTAACATGGGTTTCTTTTCATCAAAGTGTAGATACAGTGGTAAAAATGAAAAATGAGTATCTTCTCATGTTCCTATATTTTGGCTTTAGGCAGACAAAATAGCATTACTCACAGACATAGATTAGGGAAATGAATAACTGTGACAACGAGGGGGGAGCTAAACATAGGAATCCACAAAAGCTGAGAACATCTGCAAGATGGCAAAAATAATGTTGCAATGTGACCCCCCTCCCATTTGGATGAGGGTCCGTACAGGTGATGAGGCGTATACAAAAAGGGCAGGGCTTAGCTTACAATGCCAACCCTGTCATCTTGCAGATTTTGACCTCCCCTGCAGATGCAACCAGACCTTGGATTTTTATTTTATTTTATTTTATTTATTTTATTTTATCTTTATTTTATTTATTTTATTTTATTATTAAGATTTCCATAGCCACTCATCTTATGCACCATAACCCTGAGCTTACAAACAGCAATAAAAACAAAAAAAACACACATCACAAAAACTCCCAGTGTCCCCAGTCACAACACATCCCTACAGGTCTACAAACCATTTTACTGGGCTCCAATCGCACTCTACCCCAAGGCTTGTGGGGAAGAGTCAGCTCTTCAAGGCTTTCCAGAAGGCAAGGAGGGTGGAGTCCTGCCAGATCTCATGGGGAGGGTGTTCCAAAAGGCAGGGACCGCTACCGAGAAGACACCTAGGTCCCACCAGACGTAACGGAAGGGACCTGGAGCACACCCACCGTATATGACTTGGTGGAACAGGTTGATACCCTCAGGGAGAAGTGGTCCTACAAAGAACCTGGCTCTGTATCATTCAGGACTTTGAAAGTGATAACCAGCACCTTGAATTGCACCCAGTAAGAAATCTGAATATTGGATATCATGGGAAGGAAAGTGGAATTCAGGAACTGGGTAGAATGGGACGGTTGTATTGGTGAGCGACCAGACTTTGTGGTGTAAACTTCTGTTGCAAATCCCACTGGTCCTCTTGAAAAGGTTTACTCAGTCTGGAGCCTGCCCCAAGAGTTTCATTTCAATCTGCTTTATTCCTAACCAGTATGGTCCTGGTTGGGTATGATGAGGATTGACATTCTGCACATCTGGACCGGTCCACAGATTCAAAAAGGCTGCAGTCCTAACTAACTCTATGCCTGGCCAAATATTTACACATCTCACCGCCATGCTTTCCCCTCTTGTTTAAGGTAAATCAAAAATATATTACTGACATCCGTTTACATGTTCCAGTTGCCCGTTTGCAATGAGTCTTTCTTCTGTTAACAAACCTGTCTCTCTGGGAGCCATAAAGCCATAAACAGCGAAGAATTTCATGGCACCTTTTAGACTAAGAGATTAATTGTGGTGTTAGCTTCTGCCCACAGACCAGAGTGTCACACACAAGAGAGTTTACAATTGCAGAAAGTTTACAATGGCAGAGGCCATGGCTATAAAAGTATTTGTTGGTTGTTAGAAAATAATTGAGCCAAGCAATAAATAGGCAGTATTTTAACAAGGCCATTATTCCTGAGACATAATAATAGACAACTGTAAGTTCTAAGTCTGTACAAACTCTGCATTTTATATTTAATCACTCTGATTTCTTTTTCCCTGACACTGGGCACCAGTCTCTCTTAATGCCCAGAAAAAAATTGGGGAAAAATTGATTTTATATATTTATTAAATGCTGTTGGTTAGCTTGCCCTGATTCTGAGGACCTCAGGGCGATGCACCACAAATCACAATCAAACAGCTGATAAAACCCCCAAAGAACATTGTTGTTGTTTAGTCGTTAAGTCGTGTCCGACTCTTCGTGACCCCATGAACCATATTGCGCCAGGCCTTCCTATCTTTCACTGCCTCCCTCAGTTTGCTCAATTTCATGCTCATTGCTTCAGTGATGCTATCTAGCCATCTCATCCTCTGCCGTCCTCTTCTCCTTTTGCCTTCCATCTTTCCCAGCATCAGGGTCTTTTCCAAAGAGTCCTCTCTTCGCATTAGGTGACCAAAGTATCTGAGCTTGAGCTTCAGTATCAATCCTTCCAATGAGCAATCAGAGTTGATTTCCTTTAAGATTGACTGGTTTGACCTCCTAGCAGTCCAGGGGACTCTTAAGAGTCTTCTCCAGCACCACAGTTCAAAGGCATCAATTCTTCGGCGTTCAGCCTTCTTTATGGTCCAGCTCTCACAGCCATACATTACTACTGGAAAAACCATAGCTTTGACTATGCGGATCTTTGTCGGCAAGGTGACGTCTCTGCTTTTTAATATGCTATCTAGGTTTGCCATAGCTTTCCTCCCAAGGAGCAAGCGTCTTTTAATTTCATGGCTGCAGTCTCCGTCTGCGGTGATCTTGGAGCCCAAATAAATGAAGTCTGTTACTGCTTCCATTTCTACCCCTTCTATTTGCCAGGGATTGATGGGTCCAGATGCCATGATCTTAGTTTTTTTAATGTTGAGTTTCAAGCCAGCTTTCGCACTCTCCTCTTTCACCCTCATCAAGAGGCTCTTTAGTTCTTCTTCACTTTCTGCCATTAGGGTGGTATCGTCTGCATATCTGAGGTTATTGATGTTTCTCCCTGCAATCTTAATTCCGGCTTGTGATTCTTCCAGCCTGGCATTTCTCATGATGTACTCTGCATATAGGTTAAATAAGCAGGGTGACAGTATACAGCCTTGTCGTACTCCTTTCCCTATTTTGAACCAATCGGTTGTTCCATGACTGGTTCTAACTGTTGCTTCTTGGCCCGCATACAGATTTCTCAGGAGACAGGTAAGGTGGTCTGGTATCCCCATCTCTTTAAGAATTTGCCACAGTTTGTTGTGATCCACACAATCAAAGGCTTTTGCATAGTCAATGAAGCAGAAGTAGATGCTTTTCTGGAACTCTCGTGCTTTCTCCATGATCCAGCGAATGTTGGCAATTTGATCTCTAGTTCCTCTGCCTCTTCGAAACCCAGCTTGTACATCCGGTAGTTCTCGGTTCACTGAAGCCTAGCTTGTAGGATTTTGAGCATAACCTTGCTAGCATGTGAAATGAGTGCAATTGTGCGATCGTTTGAGCATTCTTTGGCATTGCCCTTCTTTGGAATTGGAACGTAAACTGACCTTTTCCAATCCCGTGGCCACTGTTGCATTTTCCAAACTTGCTGGCATATTGAGTGCAGCACTTTCTTTACAGCATCGGACCTTCTTTTCGCTTCCAGATACATCCACAGCTGAACGTCCTTTCAGCTTTGGCCCAGCCGCTTCACTCTTTCTGGAGCTACTTGGAATTGCCCTCCGCTCTTCCCCAGTAGCATATTGGACACCTTCCGACCTGAGGGGCTCATCTTCCGGCGTCATATCTTTTAGCCTTTTAACATTGTCCATGGGGTTTTCTTGGCAAGGATACTGGAGTGGGTTGCCATTTCCTTCTCCAGTGGACCACATTTTGTCAGAACTCTCTGTCATGACCTGTCCGTCTTGGGTGGCCCTGCACGGTATAGCTCATGGCTTCACTGAGTTACACAAGCCCCTTCGCCACGACAAGGCAGTGATCCATGAAGGGGCAAAGAACATTCCTATTTATTTATTTTATTTATTTAAATGTATTAGCCACCCAACTCCAATGGACTCCAATAACAATGGGCCCCCACTCTCAACTAAGGCCAAAGGAATAGCATGGTCTTCACCTGCTGGTGAAAATACAAGAAGGGATGGGAGTGAAGATACATCCAGGGGAAAAATGTCCCTGATGGTGGGTATCCTGTCACCTGGTCCCCACACCCCTGTACTTCTTGAGAGGGCAGATTCTCAACAGGCTGTCTAGATCCGTGTTTTTCAACAAGCCGGCTGGGGAATTCTGGGAGTTGAAGTCCACACATCTTCAAGTTGGCAAGGTTGAAAAACACTGGTCTAGATTATTGGAATGGACCAAGAGATTCACTTTTGGCAAGGCTATATAGCCTATACATGCTGTTGTTGGACCACACAGGGCTTTGAAGATAATATTCAGCTCTTCAAATTGGCCCTGGAAGCTTAGAGGGACCAAGGCAGTTAACGTTAATCAGCGTTGCTCTTAGCTGATAGCTTTGTCTCACCAGCAGTTGACTGCTGTATTTTGTACTAGCTATGGCTTCTGAGTCCTCTCTCCGTTATCAGAAACATTTCTTTTGGGGCTGAAGGACAAACAATTGGAAAAAATCTCATGGAATTTTGTTTTTATGGATGATAACTGCAGGGAGGCTTCTATGTGCTCCAAGATGGAAAGACTCGATATTACCTATGATGGAAGAATGGATGGTGAAGTTGATAGAACTAGCTAAGATGGCAGAATTGACTTTGATTAGAGAAAAGATATTGACTAACTTTAACGCTTACCAGAAGCCCCTTTTGGACTTCGTGTGGAAAACAGAAAGAAATGAAATTATGATGTATGGATTTGATGATTAGTAAAATTAATAGATTATAGAAAAAATGGATGTTAAGTTGTAATCTTAGAGTAAGAGTTTAATGTATGTTTTACTTATATCTGCTGTAAAAGAAGTCGGAAGTCATTCCTATTTTGTATTTCTGTTTCTTTTTCTGCACTCCTGCTTTCCTTCCTTCTCTTTACCCTTCCTTTTCTTCTATTCTTTCCCTCAATTATTAGTTCTTGTTACTTTTTATATTTCTGTTTTTAAAAGTTAATGAAGTTATTATAAAATAAGTCCACTCTCCATTGAGTGTCCCGTCAGATTGTGATCAGAGCTTGAGATACTGTCACTAGGGCATCTGGGTCCAGAGGGGTGGAGCTGGTCCACCAGCCAAAGCTGGGCAAAGCCCCCCCACAACAGAAACCCCGAGGCCAGAGGGATCCCCAAGTTGTGAACCAGTTCCTCTTGGAGAGAGTCATGTGTATTGTATATTTAAGCTGTATGAGGTAATTTTGTGCACATGAAATAGGAATTGATCAAAAGTCAGTCAACAGCCCTGGGGAACTACAGGTAGTCCTTGCTTAATAACCACAATTGGGACACACAACTTTGTTGCTAAATGATGCAGTCATTAAGAGAGGCATCACGTGACCACAACTGATCTATGACCTCACTTCCGCCATGGTAGTTAAGCGAATCACCACAGTCATTAAGTGAGACATCACGCTACCACGACTTGAGATTTTACTGCTGGCTTCTCTGTTGACTCTGCTTGTCAGAAGCTGGCTTTGAAGCACGCAAATGGCAATCACATGACTGTGGGACACTGCGACGGTCATAAATGTGAAGTGCCCAAATTGCAATCACGTGACCTCAGGGATGGTGCAATGGTCATAAGTGCAAGGACTGGTCATAAAGTTACTTTTTCAGCACCATCATAACTTTGAACAGTCGCTAAACAGGGCAGTCACTAAGCAAGGCCTACCTTCACTAGGGTAGGTAGGTTTCTAGGAGCCCTGGGCAAAGTTCCTCTCTGCCCCACCCAGAGGAGAGCAGCTGGCAGGACCTAACGTGCCCAAACCCACTGCTTTTATGGGTCATCTTTGCTGCATAGCAGATAACTTTATACAACGGAAAGAATGCACAGAGACAGGAACACTAAAGTTAGGAGTATAACTTTTATAAGGAAACTATTCTGGACGCTGCTGCTTATGGGAAAGGAAAATAAAGATAAGCTATAGGATATAAAAGGCAGATAGGAAAGTTGACTCATTTCAGCCAGTCGCCAGCAGAGAGCCTATGGCCCGCTCTCTTCCATTACGGAGGGAGAGTAAATCAGGCAAATATCTGAACAGTGCAGAAGGGTTGAGAGAGGAAAGGTCTGAGGATATCCCGCCTGACCAGCAGGAGGCAGGCTATGCAGAGGTGGTCACAGGGGATGGGTCAAAAAAGTCAAGATGGCAGCCACAACCAAACAATCAAAGCCTTACCCCCTTTTTATAGACATCACAGACACTTTAAAAATGTCTATGGAAGAAAAACTTTGAATATTCTCTGATCTCCCTTTGGCTTCCCACTAGTTTATTAATTTACTCTCTCAGCTTACCTACCCAAAGCCTAACCAAACAATTCCTTTTGTTCGTAATGCATGGATGTCTTTTCCATCATTGAATTTTCAGTCATTTGTGAGTCAATCAATTATTATTTTTTTATTTAATGTATATCTCACATTTTTGCTCAGACAGGTACTGAAGGAACAAGCATTGATCAAAATACAAGGTACAACCATTAAAAGCCTAAAATTATACAGTGGTGCTAACATTCACTTAACCTGTCATTTTTGTAACTGTTCTAGCTACATCTTTTTTTTTTTAAGTGCTTTAAAATGTAATTTAAACATAAATCTGAATGAAAACTGAATGAAAATTTCATTTCAACTTAAAGCTCTTAAATTCAACGGACACAACGATATCCCATGGATTAGAAAAGAAACCGATCAGATCAGCAAGCCTAAGCACAATAGACAAAAACGAAGCCTAGTTTACTTACTCCATGTTGGTAATAATTCTCCCCTTTTGGCCATTAAAAATAGAGGTGAGATAGTCACCTTGGAAGACGTTTTTGGGATCATATTGCAAAGTTTGGGAGATCCTGAGTGGCCCTGGAGCCTCAATGCCCAGCAGCCTTTGACAACTTATTTATTTATTTAACTGATTGATTTCTATAGGCGCCCATCTCACTTTTGCGTGACTCTAGGCAGCTTACAATAAAACAAATAAAATACATAAGATACACAATATAAAAAAGAAATAAAAATAAAACACTTAGCAGCCGGGCATATTCTAACCAATCATCCGTGCAACCAGGAGACAGGCTTTCACCCAACTCTAACGTGGGGCTCTCTGGAATGGCCATACTGACTGGGAATTTCGGGAGCAGGGGGTGGCAACTGTAACCCCAACTCATCTGCAAGGCGCCGGCCAGGATTTGGCCCGACAGATTCCAGTTGCTGACCTAAAGAATGTAAAGGAGCTTCTACTGAGTTAGACTCAGGATTGCCTCCATCATGTGGCAGCAGTTATCCAGAATTTCAAATAGGAACGTGCTCACCTTTACCTGCAGAAATTAGGGAAGAAACCTAGAAAAGTATGCACCCAAAGAGTTTATCCAGTATTCCTTCCCAAATCAGCCTGCCATCCTAAGGTAGCTCTGTGAGTTTTATTCTCCTACATTCCCCCCTTTCATGCTGCAACTCCCCACCCACCACTCATCCCAAACCAAACCATGTGATCTGGACCACAGCCCGGCCCAGTGAGAGACCAAAACACGGGCATCACAAAAGCATGAGACTGAGCCAAGGCTTCAGTTGCAAATTTTCAACATCCACAAGGTGTGCAAATTTACCTGCCACCATGATTGAAGAAAATTCCCTTCTGGTCTCCAAAAAGTCAAAGTCGAAGTACAACCCAAACCCTTCGATCAAATCCCTCCAACCCTAGAATTGTGGACTCTGAATTGAGTCATTTTTAAAGAACTCCCATGTGTTTAACAGCAGAAGGAAGCTGGTGGAGAATCTGGTCTCCTCAATTGGAAAAGTTGTTGGATTCTTATCAGGGGAGCAACTGATAGATGCAGGAGAAGGATCTGCTTAGACAAGAGCTGACAGCTGGATAATCCTAGTTCTCCGAACTACCCTTCTTTGATTCTCTCCCCAACCCCACTGAAAGGATCTGGGGAAGGCGCAAGAGGAACTGTGCACCCCCAAGTTACCTGTAATTAGAACAAGCATCAAACGGAGCAGTTTTCTGCACAGGAGGCCCGTCTGCAGGAAGGTACTGAGATAATGGCAGAGGTTAGCAAGAAAATCCATGGTAGAGAACATGCTCTGGTCAGGCTTGGTGAAGTATAGCCATGCCTCTTGCTTTTGTTGCTGTCTGAATAATGCTCTGCTGAAAAAGAGGCTTCCTGTTTCTTGGGCAGATGAAGAGAAAGGTTGCTGAGATGTGGTGAAGTTAGGGATGAGGTCTGGTGGGGCAGAGCAAAGAGGCACATATAACATGCATCAGTAAGAGAGCTGACAACTTTTCAATTCTCCTTGACATGATGTGGTGAAAGTGTGGTTTTTCTTCTAAGGTTCTGATCTTCAGAACCTGCCCATTCCTCCAGATCGAGATGGGAAGGCGTCTATATTTCAAGAGCCACCATTAAGCAGAGGCAGTGACTTTTCTCTTGGTTCTCTTGGTTAGAACACTGCCCTGATCCTGACTTTCATGCCAGATGACGTTTTATTGATTTAGTAGCCACCTGTGATGGAATGGAATCCTGAAGGCCAGACTCAGGGAGAAAAACATTTTCTTTCATCTCCTGAGTCGCGGGGGAGAGATAAGAGGATGAGGGTGCCACCTCCCTGAGGAATTCACACTGTTGTGGCTGGATGGCTTGGGAGCTGGGGTTTCAGTCTGGGAAGATTCTTGTTAGAGGTGGTAGCTAATAAACATAGCTGGACTGAATTTACATGGTCTCTTGGAGTTCCTTGGGCTAGGCCTGACATCAATCTAAATTCAGTCCAGCAATGTTTATTAGCTACCACCTCTAGCAAGAATCTTCCCAGACTGAAACCCAGCTCCCAAGCCATCCAGCCACAACAGTGTGAATTCCTCAGGGAGGTGGCACCCTCATCCTCTTATCTCTCCCCCGCGACTCAGGAGATGAAAGAAAATGTTTTTCTCCCTGAGTCTGGCCTTCAGGATTCCATTCCATCACACCACCTCAATCCCCAAAGCGGTTGCAGTTCTCCGAGGCTTTCAATAGAGGATGGATGACCATGACCAATTTTATCTTTGCAGAGCTGACGACGTAACACTGCACTGAATTCCATCCTCAAATTTCCTGAATTTTTCCTTTCCCTAAGTTGTCCTTTTGTTTTTTCCACCTCATTTTCCAGAATTTCTTGCAGATTTGTTTTGGAAGCGCTGTTGAGGTTTATTTGTCTCACTTTCATGTGAAATCTTGTGGCCACCTGAGCAATCACGCATTTTATTTATTGATAATAGATTATTCAAGAGATGTGTGTGGACTTCCTGCGTTTTGCTGTACAGTCATCTCTGTGAGGGCCTGCAGCCGCTCTGGGTCCTCACCCTTCCATCAAATCCCAAAGGAATATAACACGAGGGAATTCCTCACATGAGACTTTGTCAGAAAAGTTGGAGAGTGACCATGAGACAAGCAGCAAAAGACCACAAAGATAGCAGTACATCTACCACCTCAAAACAAAAGAGCCAATGTATGATTAAGGTGTTAAACCGGCATCAAACAGACCTCGGTTCTAGTCTCCCCATCAGCCACAGAAGATCATGGGGTGGCTGTCATCCAGTCCCTCTCTCTCTCAACCCCAAAAGCTAGTGTGGGATAGTGGAGAAGGTGCTAGACTAGGAGGGGGAAAACCCAGGTTCTAGTCCCCCTTCAGCCTCAAAATGCTCTGAGAACTCTGAGCCACTCTCTCCCTCCCAACCCAAGATCCATCATGGTCTAATGGTGAAGGTGCTGGACTAGGAGCAGGGAGATCTAGGTTCTAGTTTCATAAGGGGCTGTGAGAATAACCTTGGAAGACAGGAAGGGGAGAAGCCACAGCCTAGACAACAGTCAGATGAAAGATATCTCAGCCCACAGAAGGAATGGGGGTGGAGAAGGCATCTCAGAAGCAACCCTTCCTACGTCTCTGGGAAAAAAAGGCAAGGGAGGGGAGAAGTGCTTTCACACTTGCCAGATTCTGTTACTGTAACCTTAAAACAAAGGTAGCGTTAGTACTCATGGTTTGTGCTCCTTGCCTGGACTACCATGAAGTTTCCTTTCAGCCACAAAGGCTCTCTGGGGACTCTGGGCAAGTCCCTCCCTCTAAAATCAGAAGCCAGTGTGGTCTTGTGGGGAAGGTCCTGCACCAGGAGTTGGAAATACTAGCTCCCCCATCAAGCTGTGGAAAATCCCTCTGAGCCCATCGCAGCCCAAGCTACTTCGCAGGATTGTGGTTGTGCAAAAAGAACAGGTGGAAGGAATCCTGTATATACTGGTTTGAGCCCCTGAACGAAAGGCAGGATATAAGCGTAATAAATAAGTAAGTGCAGGGCCATTCCCAGTCCATCCATACAATTTCACCGAAATTGTCTCCTTTTGAAAAGAAACTTTGAAAGCCAATTTTCTCTCATCAAATGGAACAACAGTTTAGAAAAAAAAATGTAGAAGTATTCTCTACGTGGCATGAACTGAACATTTCTAAAAGAAATGCAGAAAAATAATAAACAGAGCAAAAGTGCCCCAAACAACACACCTTCATTTCTGCATTCATATCCTTAATCTAATTTAAGACCAAAATCCTTTGTTTCTTCTGTCCCCTTAGACTACCTCCAGCTCTGCGAAAACAGCAGATCTGACCACAATCTTCCAGGAAAGGCAAAAGTCATTTTACACGGTAATAAAGAAATCCCACATTGACACTCTTCAGAGAAACAGCTTATCTTGAATTATTCAGCAGAGGCCACCCCATTCGTGACCACAACACACAGCACACCGAGCAGGCAGACCCTCTTCGGTTGTGAATCGCCAAGTGTGTGGGAGAAGAAACCAAACAATGCAGCCTTCTGCAAGCAGCTGAAACAATGGGGGAAAGAAATCTGGTTTGATGTCTTGTTTTTTCCTGTATTTTATGAAGTTGAAACCAACTCTAAGACACGCATCAGACTAAAGTACATAAGAATTTCCATCCTGAATAAGGCAAGCAGCATGTTTAGCAAGTGACCTAAAGACTGCCAGGAGCAGTCCCAATTCTTCAGCAGTTGGGCCAAAGTTTTGGGGAGGCTGTTGAATCCCACCTTTCATATGTTTGAGGCACAGTGAACTGCCACTTCTTTGAAAAAAGGCTTTGGGGTGGCTAGAGAGTAATGCTTTTATTTTTTATTTTTATATGGCCAAGAAGCATGCTGAAAGAGGCAGAAAGATGAGAGCTCAGAAGAAGATGGTTCTGAAGACCACGAAAGAGGAATTCAAGGTCATTCTGCAGACTTGGGGTCACAAGGGGCCCAATTCTGCCTTCAATTCATAGTTATAGAGTTGGAATGGAGCATTTAAACCAGAGGTCCCCAAACTCTTCAACTCATGGATCCCTTCATGACGTTTCAGATTGTTCATTGACACCCCCCCCCACTACTTTAACTTATAGTACTATGATTAATAACAATAACAGCAACAACAACAACAACAACATCGACCTTGGATAGTCCCATCAACCCTTTGGGGTCAATATTAACCACTTTGGGGAACCCTAATTTAAACCATCAGTTTCCACTCCTCCACCCTATGGGAATCCATTTAAGCTGTCCCTTCATCAGGTCATCTGAAGAGAATGTGCTCTTGCTTTATTGATTTAGATTTAGACTTGGATCCCACAGTTGGTCCAGGAGCTGTGGGAAGAGTTGGGCTGAGAGAGTGGCTAACCCAAAGTCCCCCCCACCCCCGTGAATTTCTGGGGCTGAGTTGGGCCCAGAACCTGGGTTTCCCCTTTCCTAGTCCAGCACCTTCTCCACTACAGCACCCTGGCTGTTGGGCTGAGAGAGAAGGGCTGGTTCAGAGTCTTCCAGGGAGCTTCTATGGCTGAGACGGGACTAGAACCAGGGTCTCCCCAGTCCCAGTCCAGAGAGAATGACTGCCCCAAAGTCCCCAGTGAACTTCTGAGTCTGAAGGTGATCTGGTACCTGGGTCTTCCCAGTGCCAATCCAACACCTTAATTCAGGGTTTCTCAACCTTGGCAACTTTAAGACATGTGGACTTCAACTCCCCAAATTCCCCAGCCAGCAGGAGCTGAAGTCCACACATCTTAAAGTTGCCAAGTTTGAGAAACACTGGTATATATGATATAGTTATGTGCTATAAAGAATCTCTTTTGGACAGAAGCTATTGTACATATTACTTCTGAACTAGAAGACTCAATCGGTCATTGTAGATGCTTATATACTTATAAATTAAATAGCCCTGGTTAGGAAACTAAAAGGAGAACATGGATACTTCTGGCTTACACAAACACTAACAAAACAAGGCTGCAAAGATACTTATTAGACATCATTGTACAATGCTCTAAGGGACTGAAACTACCTCCTTCTATACATTTGCACAAGCATTTTATTGCCAGGAGTCTTAATTAGAAAATTTAGAAATATGAAGATTTGTATCCCTTTTATTTTGTACAGTTCCAAGGGATGTAAATAATGCTCTGACCTCCTATTTTCTGCAGAACAACTTTTTTAGGTGGATTAGGCTAAGAGGGTCCAGTAGTAATGTATGGCTGTGAGAGCTGGACCATAAAGAAGGCTGAACGCCAAAGAATTGATGCCTTTGAACTGTGGTGCTGGAGAAGACTCTTAAGAGTCCCCTGGACTGCTAGGAGGTCAAACCAGTCAATCTTAAAGGAAATCAACTCTGATTGCTCATTGGAAGGATTGATAATGTAGCTCAAGCTCAGATACTTTGGTCACCTAATGCGAAGAGAGGACTCTTTGGAAAAGACCCTGATGCTGGGAAAGATGGAAGGCAGAAGGAGAAGAGGATGGCAGAGGATGAGATGGCTAGATAGCATCACTGAAGCAATGAGCATGAAACTGAGCAAACTCAGGGAGGCAGTGAAAGATAGGAAGGCCTGGCGCAATATGGTTCATGGGGTCACGAAGAGTCGGACACGACTTAATGACTGAACAACAACAACAAAGGCTAAGAGGGAGGGACTGGCCCAAAGTCACCCAGCTGACTTTGCTCCTTGAGGGAAGACTAAAATTCATGGTCTCCTGGTTTCCAGCACCTTCACTACTACTCCAAACTGGCTCTCAATTATATTATACTCCTTGATATATTTAATGTCCCATTTTTTTTCTTATTGCTAAGTAAAAATGACTTAAATATGAAGAATGTAATTGTAGAATATGACACAAATACCTATGTCAGGCTAGTTTTTCTTAGCGTAGGAGGGAAAGATGTTCTGGTTGAGGATCTTTCTCTTGTTTTTGCAGAAGAAATAAAATGGAAAAGAATGAATGAGCTTTGAGAGGAGAGCTCCGTCAAGTTTGCTTGCTTTCCGGGCAGGAAATCGCAGTATTGTTATTTTAAGCTATTTTGTTTGAAAGAGGCCACCTTAAGGGGTGCAAAAGGAAAGGTCTCAAGGCAAGTTACAATAATACTAAGACCAGTAAAATGTGGAGGCAATGGACACCCCAAAGAGGTAAAAACTGAAAGGGTTTCTTAAGCAAAGCATAGCAAAAATGTAACCTTAACCACAAATCATAATAGAGACAGAAATATCCACAGACAAGGCAATGAAAGTCAACCGAGCAGCATCCAATCCAGGAATGCAAAAGCTGGACAAAATCTCATATCCTTCTGGTAGCTGGGAACACCACAACCAGATTCTGACAGTCCTTTCCATCTTTTCATTTGAGTCAAATAGATGCCCATCAAGGTATTCCTTCCGTTTGGGGAAAAGGTGGAAGTTGGCAGGACCCAAGTCACGTATGGCGGATGACAGTGGGATCCAACTTCACAACTGCATCTTTGGTGACTCATGAGGTGTGAAGCCTCACGTTGCAGCAAAAGTTTCTTCTTGTGCTTCTCGACTCTGTTTAATCATTGTTTCAAAGAGGTAGATGTGGAAGAGATGGAAAGGACTATCAGAACCCGGCTGAGGAGAGAAAGGCTGGACTTCTTTCAGCCATGAAATGGGTCCATTGGCAGAAGTGTGAAGCAAATGGTGGTGGAGCAGCAGAAGAGGAAAAAGAAGAACATCACCCAAATATGCTCCCATTTGGATGCTTTAATATTGGCTTATTAAATGCCAAGGAAGCCTGCTCAGATGTATTTTCAATGTTTACAAATAGATAAAATTCTCTTGGCCCCGCTACTTCAAGAGTCCTTAGACACTCAGATTTTTACGCTTTGATGCCCTCACCTTACTCAACACCCAACACAGCAGTCAGAGGACCAAGAAGCTAGGGCTGATACATCCCTGATAACTCCTCCACAACTCACTGAAATAGATGGACAATTTTAGGAAGTGATGGAGGTGGTAGAAGAAGATTTGGTGTGGGCAGCCCAGCTTCTACTGGGTACTGCCATACAGCAAACTGAGGCAAAAGTCCATAGATCAGAGAGAGAATAAAGGACTTCCAGCAGAATGCTATGCCCATCCTAATAAGTCAGGGAAGGCCCTTCTACTGGGCATAAGGCAGTGGCAAGGAGTGAATTCCACAAACTGCTATATAGTTAAAATCTATGTGGTAAATATCTAACCCAATGGTGGCAGGAGAGACTTTGCACGTGCATTGCCCTCCTGACCTCCATAAGGTGGCATGAACCTTCCCATCTTTGCACATAGATCCAGGTTTTGCAGGGAGCTGGATGTAACCTGACTGATTGATTGACTGATTGATTGATTATATGCCATCAAGTCATTTTTAACTCTTAGCAACCACATAGATAGACTGTCTCCATGACAATCTGTTCCCAACCTGGTCCTTCGGGTCTTCCAATGGTGCTCCCAGAGCCATTGTAACTGAGTCCATCCACCTGACTACTGGTCATCCTCTTCTTCTCTTTCATTCCATCTTTCCCAGCATTTGTTGTTGTTCAGTCGTTAAATCATGTCTGACTCTTTATGACCCCATGAACCATGTCACGCCAGGCCTTCCTGTCCTTCACTGCCTCCCGGAGTTTGCTCAATTTCATGCTCATTGCTTCAGTGATGCTATCTAACCATCTCATCCTCTGCCGTCCTCTTCTCCTTTTGCCTTCAATCTTTCCCAGCAACAGGGTCTTTTCCAAAGAGTCCTCTCTTCGCATTAGGTGACCAAAGTATCTGAGCTTGATCAAAAATTAAATGAAGTTATGCTAGCCAGATTTGTTCATGATGAATCCATCCTGGTTTCTCATAATTGCCACATTGTTTTCAAGATGGATTTGATCATCCTTGTGATTATTGCTACAAAATGAAAAGGCAGTGATTATATGTGTGAAAAAAGGGAAGAAAAACAAAAAAGTAATCTGCTTATAATTTTTAATATTATGGTTTTCAAGCAATTGTTGTCTCCTAATAAAGACATGAACAACATGGTAGCTGAGATTTTGCCCCATGTTCAAATTTAAAATGAATAATACTAATTTGAGCTTCAAAAAGTCTCCATAATTTCCCAGTTCTGCTAGATGTCATAGCATCCTTTCCAAGGGCATCCCACAAAAGGTGGGAAAACTGAGAGCTGTGCAATTTTATAAATGCAGAAAAAAGGGAAAATGCAGTAGAGTTAAAAACATCAGAGATTTTTAAAAGTGAACTAAACATAAGGGGGGGGGGGGGGGACACGGAAGTCTCTTAACATTAGAAAAGGTTAAGAAACCATTCCGTGAACATTTTTCAGAAAATGTTACCAGCACTCAGGAGCATTTTCCCTACTACACCTTTTATGGATTATTAGACAAGGGGCCAAAAGCCCAAGGCCATTTCATATTTTGTCATTTGCCTCCTATATTATTGTTGCTCACAAAGTTAACCAGAGGTTTAGACTGGATTTGGCATTTTTATCCACCTATTGAGTCCTTCCCAAGGACCTGAGTCAGGCAGATGTTGTTGTTTAATAATATTAAAGGTATTGTCGCAGGATATAAGCTGTTCCAAGTAAAGCTGCCTTTTGCAATTGACTGATGGTGATTTTGTTGATGCCAATGGTCTTCAAGTGGGGCTCCAGATGTTTTGGGATTGCACCCAAGGCACCTATAGCTATTGGTACTATCTTTGGTTTCTTTTGCCACAGTCGTTCTACTTCTATTTGCAGGTCTTTATATTTTGTGATTTTCTCCAGTTCTTTCTCTTCTCTTCTGCTGTCTCCAGGTATTGAATGTCTACTACCCAGGCTTTTTTGTCTTTCTTATCAACAGTTGTTAAGTCTGGGGTGTTGTGTGGCAGGTGCTTGTCTGTCTGAATTCTAAAGTCCCAGAGCACTTCCGCTTCTTCCTTTTTTATGACTTTGTCTGCTTTGTGGTCCCACCAGTTCTTGCTTGCAGGCAAATGGTATTGCAGATATTCCAATGCACCATCGTTACTACTTTATCATGCCGTTGTGTGTAGTCAGTCTGTGTGATCTTCTTGCAGCAGCTAACTAGCTGGTCCACTGTTTCTTCAGCTCCTTTGCAGAGGCAGCATTTGCGGTCTGTTGCTGTCTTCAATTCTGGCTTTGTATGTGTTTGTTCTTAAGGCTTGATCTTTGGCAGCCAGAATTAGCCCCTCTGCCTCTTTCTCCAACTTTCCTGGCCTTAGCCATTGCCAGGGCTTGTTGTTATCTGCTTTGCCTGCTAGTTTTTTTGTGTACTGGCCATGTAATTCTTTGCCTTGCCATGTCTCTTTTCTATTCTTCATTTGGTCTTTCCTGTAGGCCAGTTTGGTCTCTTGGTATTCAGGAAGCCTTCATGGTGCACTAGCTTCAGTGCATCTTCTTCACTGCCCTTCAGATATTCTTCCAATTCCCTTTTTTCTTCTTCAACTGTCGGGTGTACTTGTTATTGTTGTTATCTCTTTTCATTATTCTGTCCGCTGTTGCAAAGTTTAGCCCTGTGCTTCAAAAAGAAACAGCAATCATCTAAACATACGGTCCATCACCCTTCCCAGAAAGAAATAATTAAACCTTCATGCAATCTCTCCTCATTATCTGTTCCGCAATAGCAAAGGTCATGAAACAGTCCTTCAGACTGAAGCACACATACAACACACACACGTAACTGAATGGCTGGCAATGCAGAGGAAGGAAATGTCACTGGTGGGGAAGTTGTTATTTACGGCCTGCGGGGAGAACTTGCATTGTTGCTAAAAAGACTCCAAAAATGTCATGCAAGATCAAAAGACCAGGGTATTTGTAGAGGTTACAGGTTTGAAGGTGTCATATTATGTGGGTGGCACACACAAAATCTCCCCTTGGAGCAGGGACAGCGTGCACAATCCCCTCCTCTCCTTCTACATGTTCATCGAACATGTGCAAAGTGTTAAGAAAGAAAAATAGAAGCAGGTGTAAGCAACCTCTTAAAAGTTTGGAGAACTTTTTACTGGGCTCGGAGGCTACATCCTTCGAAGACTGGTTGGGCGTGTTTAGTCTAAAGAAGAGAAGGCTAAGAGGAGACATGATAGCCATCTTCCAATGCTTGAAGGGTTGACACAGGGAAGGGGGTGTGGATTTATTCTCCAGAGCTCCCAAAAGTAGGACAAGAAAGAACGGGTGGAAGCTTTACCAAGAGGATCTAAACTCAAAATAAGGAAGACTTTCCTGCTTATGAGAGCTATTAAGCAGTGGAACAGCTTGTCTCCTGGAGTCATGAGTGCTCCATCCCTGGAGATTTTCAAGGAAAAATTGGACAGCCATTTGTCAGCGATGGCCTGAGGATTCCTGTCCTGGGCAAAGGGTTGGACTAATGACCCCCCAAGGTCCCTTCTGATCCTATGATTCTATGATTTCTCCACAGGGAGGAGAAAAGCTTTTTCAAGCGTTTCTCTCAAGCTGGGCTTACCATTAGCAAGCCCGATAGCATAGCTTCTTTCCTTTCCTAAGCCTTTCTGGACTCTTGTTTTCATAGCTTCTCTGAGTGACAACAACAGCCTCCGTGTCATAGCCCTGCTGAAATAATTCTGAAACCAATTCGGAAGAACTCCTTTGAGCGTTGAGCAAGACAAATACAGAGCCAGCACCTCTCTGTTGCATTAAAGCAGCCTGACTTTTTTCAGATTGCCACCCCTGCTGGAAAGGAAAGATGCGGCTGTTTTAAAGAACCAACTCCTTCAAGCTGACCCAAGTCTTTAAGCATCTTTTTTCACGTCTGCATGGAAGCCTGAAAACTATTGGGCTACCTCAATAAACAGAAGGGAGGTCCTGCGCTCACACAGTTTCTTCCATGTTCTTGTGATGCAATTCCAGTTTGGTCAACAGAACAGATCAAGTCTACATGACCTAGCCATCATGTTGAAGGCAGGCCATTAAATATACATCATCTTCTATAAATCTCCCTGTAGCTGTACAATCGCACCTTAGGCTGACATCCTGATTTCATTCATTCATTCACGCGTGCATGCATTCTTTCATTCATGTCTCATTTCTTCATTGGTACGCTGCTGCAATCACCAGACTCTTGGCTGCTAGCACGGTATAAAAATACAATAAACGTAAGGCAAATGATATCCTTTCACAAATCCACATATCGTGTGTATTCAACTCGCTGTAATATATTCATTTTTCTATGTCATTTTTGAGCCAAGCAATATTTCAGACTTGATACTAAGAGATTCCTTGAGTTGAGCACTGGCTCGTGTTGCGGACAGTCATGCGTGTTCTGTCTTTCATTACTATGCTTGTATGCTGCCAAATCTTGCAACTCACAACAATTGCAATAGCCAGTGGAAAACTTCAAACAGTTATAACAAAATAACAAAAATCAATAATTAAATTTATTTATTTATTTGTTTGTTTGTTTGTTTATTTATTTATTACATTTGTCCCCCGCCCATCTCCCCCCAATGGGGGACTCTGGGCGGCTCACAACACATTAAAACAATAAATAAATATACAATTAAAACCTATAGCAATTCACATTTACAAAAATAAAAGGGGAAAAAATCCAGGAGGCCGATGATTCAAGGCAGCAACGCCAGGCCTCTAAGGGACTAGCCAACCCCACACTTGATGATCCCCCTCCTCACCCAGGCCAGATGGCAGAGCCAGGTCTTCAGATCCCTCCGAAAGGCCAGGAGTGAGGGGGCTAATCTCACCTCCAGGGGCAAGATATTCCAAAGGGTGGGGGCTACAGCAGGGAAGGCCCATCTTCTGGACCCCGCTAGTCAGAGTTCTTTTGCCAAAGGGGTCCGGCGCATGCCCTCTCTGTGTGATCAGGTGGGACGGGATGAACTCATGGGGGAGACGCAGTCCCTCAGGTAACCTGGTCCCGTGCCCTGTAGGGCTTTAAAGGTGATAACCAACACCTTGAATTGGACCCAGAAGCAAACCGGTACCCAATGCAGCTCATGAAGCAGTGGTGTTATATGGGTCCTCCTTCGGGCCCCAAAGATAGCTTGTGCAGCTGCATTCTGGACAGCTGAAGCTTCCGGATACTCTTCAAGGGTAGCCCCATGTAGAGCGCATTGCTGTAGTCTATGAATAGTATATTCAATAAACAATAACCAGTGTTAAACACACTGCCATGAATGGAGCAATCAAACCATATTATTAACTATCAAATGTCCTGTGGAAAAGTTGTGTTTTGGTAATTTTACGAAAAGATGCCAGGGTCGGTCAATTCGTTGGCTGGTTGGTTTAGGTGCCCAACTCACAAAATGGCAACTTTGGATAACTTACATATACAGTAATTAAAAACATAAAATCAGAAAGCCAATGAAGGAACACAGCCTCCATAGTATAGTAGAACCAAAGCAATCACAATGTACTGTATTCCAATTCAGAGATATTCCAGGACAGACTCATCCAACGTTCTGGGCCAATGCCCAGGGGAAGAACCAAGTTTTCAAGGCCATACCGAAAGCCAACAGGGTTAGGGCCATCCAGATCTCGGGAACAATGTTGTGCCAAAGGGCTGGCATTGTAACAGAGAAAGCATGCTTCCTAGGTCAGAAGGCCCACCCTGCCAGATCTTATCGGACGTGCAGAGGTCACTGAAGAAGGAGTTGATGCCAGCTGGACCTTTGCAGAGAAACTATTCAACAATATTGTCAGCCCTAAATTCTACTTTATTGTTACAAGGTATAATAAAATCTTGAAAACCTCGCAGAGATTACCTCTCCCCACTCTTATACCAAAGAGAATCAAGGCAAGGCAATCTTGAGTTTCTTTCTCATTTTCCCCTCCCTTCTAGGGCTAAGCTGGTGCTTACATAACAGCTGTTGAATTCCTTCTTCTAGGCCAGTATTTCTTAAACTTTTTGCTCTCAAGAACCCTTCCCACTTTTAAAAGTTATGGAGGACCCCCAAAAGAGCTTTTCTCTGTATGGGTTAAATTTATCAATATTTACCGTGTTAAAAATTAAAATTGACACATATTTATTTATTTATTTATTTATTAAATTTATATGCCACCCATCTCACTACACATTGATTTATCGAATCATGCAAAAATAATATTAAATCCATTTGATAGTAACACAAATAAAATATTTTCATGAGAAAACCCTATTTTTTTAACCAATAAAAAATAATAATGAGAAGAGTGACATTGTTTTAAATCTTGCAAAGACCTTCAATAGCTGGCAAATTATTTTGATTTTGTGGACCCCTGAGAGGGTCTTGGGAGATCCTCAGGGGTCCTTGGGCCACACTTTAAGGAACAGTGTTCTAGGCTATCTCCATAGCCCTCTAGAACCTGCAGCCTACACAGAGAAAAAGCATCTCCAAATCGCCCAAGTAATCACCCTGTAACTCAGCAATATTCAACATCCTCAGCTAGGATAAACAGACCAGATGGATCCGTTCTACCTGGAAAAGGTGGTCCTTCAAGTATCTGGGAACTAAGCCATCTAGGGCTTCAAAAGTCAAAAGCAGTATTTTGAAATATACATGGAAACCCACTGAAAGCCAATGCGGCATGCGCAATATTGGTGTCACAATGGCTATGGCAACGTTCACTCATTAGCAGGCCGACAGCCGCGTTCTGCACCAAATGCTGCTTTTGGATAGTCTTCAAAGGCAGCCCGATGTGAAGCAGATGGGAGTGGTTTGTCATTTTCATGCCTTCTTTCTCTTCAGAAGCCTTCCTCAATGGTACTTTCTAGAGCAGTGCTTCTCAACCTTGGCAACTTGAAGACGTGTGGACTTCAACAAGTTGCCAAGGTTGAGAAGCACTGCTCTAGAGGATTCAGTGACAGCTGCCAGGGAAATGTGGGAATTGCTATTTCCTCAGAGAATGCTACAATGGACCTCTGCAGGTGTGTCTTCTGGATGGGGAAAACTGTTCTCCAATATCACCAGCAGAATATTATTAATATATTTAAAAGAAACAGGATCATCTGAAGAACTTTGGTTTGCAGAAGGCAAATCCTGCTGAAGGTAAAGCCTAATGGCTCCTTGGGGGAGAATATTTATCTCCAGCACCTTAGCCTGTCTCTAAAAGCTTCTCCTCCCCTCTGAGATCTATGGGTAGAATCTTTCCTGCTTGGACTTAAGGGCAAAATGCAGGCTGGCCTAGAATGTCAGGGAAATTCACTCGGAATGAAAGGGAGCCAAGAAAATTTCAGATAGCAGATTCACCGTCCCGCTGGTGAAATGTCAAATGGCCTCCTGAAGCACCAGCGTACACTGCAAACAGATCAGTCCTTACAATTCAAGCTTTCTCCCAAGAGCACACCAAAACTCTCCTTGTTTGGAATCAGGACAGAGAGCTGTACACTGAAAAGGTTTTAAAGCAGGCATTTCTCAAACTACAAGACCTACCCAACACACACACACACCCAAACGAGCGATATCAATCAAGTCAGACCAGTGCCCAGGAATAATTTCCTGTAAGAAGAGAAAACAAAACCATGTGCCGTTCACAACTCAAACCACCAGCATGTAATCTTTAGCACCTCTTTGATAACGAAATTGCCTTTGCAGAGCGTGTAGGCCTTTAATGGCACACCTATGCGAGCTCCCAACTCCAGACCAACCACAGACTGCGGTGATGTCACCCTAGCACCCAAACTTTGCAGCAGATCTAGAGGAAATCTCTGCTTCCATATCTAGACCATTTTGGACCTCATAAGCATTTTGGACCTCATCAGCAACACCTACTTATTTTCTAAGAGGATCCAGGCATCTTTTTCAGCAATTCGCCACTGCACTATGGAGAACAAACTGCATGATTCTGGGGAAGCAAATCTGGCATTTGAAGTACTGCTCCACAGGAAACTCAAGATGGCTATCCTTGAACCAAATAGTAATAAAGACAGACTTCATCCGAAACAGCTTGACTTTGAAGTCAGAGAAGCTTTACCACTGCATTCATTCAGCATGCCAAGAAACTTTAGGCTCACCCATTTTGTGAATGGCCATTATCATTATCATATAATTGTCTGGACCTCCAAAGTTTGATTTTTCTCAGATACCACTTTTATGATTGCTCCCACCCCAGATCCATAGTCTAGTGCTTCATACATCGGTTAAATTAGAGTGTAATACATACAATCTTGTGCCATAACACTTTTGCTACTCTTTAGATGCCATAATTGAATCTGGTCACATTACTTTGGCAGTTCTTTAAAAAAAAAAAAAAAACAGGATAACTTCATGCAGTTTCCTGCTTCTGCTGATCAGAGCAAATGAGGGTGCCATCATCTGGAGAAATATGGGAATCACTGCCATTGCTACCAAAAAGAAAAAGGGGAAAGGGCAGAATCACTAAGAATAAGTGAACAGTGCACTCTAATGGCTTTGAAGGAAGGACTTGTTATCTCTGTTCATTTTGACACTCTGCATTGTGTAAGAATTTGCTTTACTTGATGTAGGTTTAGCACGCGGCTGTGGAAACAGTGCCACTTCAAATCCATTCAAAGTTAGAGAAGGTCTACTTCTGGGTCAAGTAAGAGGGCAAATGTAACACAATACCTTACGCCAGTGTTTCTTAACTGCAGCAACTTGAAGATGCATGGACTTCAATTCCCAGAATTCCCCAGCCAGCATGGGGAATTCTGGGAGTTGATCCACCTATCTTAATGTTGCTGAGGTGGAGAAACCCTGCCTTACACCATACCTGATAGCAGAGGCATAACTACTTTTTCCCTTTGAGACATATTTTTTCCCACTCCTCACAACAAGCTCTGCATATTTCAGCTCAGCTACTCTCCTTGCTTCCACATCTGCTTCACGCTCTGATCAAAGATACCAGGGAATTAAAATGAGGTGGCTTTCTCATTCCCCAGATGGTCCCCAAGAGCTGGTGTAATAGAGATGACATCCAAGGTGAACAGCACGAATCACCCAACAAATCCTTCTGTTCTTCATTATAACCACCATTTGCAGTCAGGGTAGCCATGTTCACATTCCCCCCAGATAAAGAATAACAGAAGACACAGATTTACAGAGGGGTATATGCACTAAATTAGGTGCTATGAACCAGGACAGATAGTAATTTAAACCTCGTTCCGAGGATTCCCAGTAAAAAATAGTTAGGCTACCTATCAAGAGGTCCTCCTGACATTGCCCAGTTTTTTTAGTTCTAAGCCCTTCTGCTAGTGAGGCTAGTGAGCCCTTCAGACCAACACTAGGAAAATTAGACAGGAAGGTGCAAGGGAAAGCAATGATCACACCAGAGAATTCCAAATAAAATAAAATCTGCAGAAAGCTACAACAAAATGTCAATGGAGGGTGTCCATTAAATCTGAATTTATATTATTTGTGTCAACATACACCATTTGCATCAACTTACATCATTTGTATAGTACATTCTTAATGTAAATGGTGCCATTTGCAGTAAATGGACAAATCCTCAATTTTCATTAAATGGAGGTGAAGTCTGAACAAAAAGTCTTTTAAAAAGAAGTCCATTAAACTGATGGTTTACTGTAGTTACTTACTACCTGTCAGGATCTGCGCAAGCTAGAAATTAAAGCTTAATTAAATGTAGACTAGTGATGCATAGTTGACAGGGTTAAATGTTAGAATTGTTAATTGGAGGCCACTTGCTTGTTCCTGCCATCAAAGTTAGGAGAGAAGGGGGAGGAAGCTGCTCAGGCCAGGTGCTACTGTTAGCTCTGCAGAGGCGCCAACAAGGTCAAGTAACCGTGAGACCAGGAGAAAGGCGCGAGGAATGTCAAGTGGTTAAGAAAGTAGAAGGAGGGGGAAGGGGTTAAAAGGAAGGGTTTTGCTTAGAAATGCTTAGACTCAACAATCTATAGATGCTGTGCATTTCTCTCAATAAATAAATCTTTAATGGAACTAATTAGAGTCCAGAGGATTTACTGAACTTGGGAAATGAGTGTGCAGACTCTGACACTACCTGCTTGAACAATATCTTGGATTTCAGCATCTTCAGAGTTCATTGCAGAAAAAATGGTTGGAGAGGTTGGAGAGGAAAGCATGCAACTGTTCTGCTTGGTTGCTGTTGGGCAGGTCCTGCTTGCCATCTCTTCTTCATCTTCCATCATCATTTTTACAGAATGTAGATCATAACTGAAAGGTAGCCTGCTTGAGATAAATAGTTCCTTTGAGCATTCGGGCAAAAGGCCCCATCTTTGATAACATGAGTGGCCAAACACACCTTCCTAATGAATCTGTGATTGAATCAAAAAGACACCAATTAGTTTTCTCCATTACATGTGAGTGGATTTTTTTAAAGACAAAAACAGCAATTATATCTCTATGGCTTCTCAGCACAGGGTCAATTTACTAGATCCTTTAAGTAATATAAGACAAAAATTCCTACCAATGTGAGAACTGAGCTTCCACAAGTTTTGCAGAGCTGTGGTGTTGCACTAGAAAAACATAGTTTTGCTCTGGTTTCAGATAAATCAGCACACAATCAGAAAAAAAAATGCCTTTCAAATAAAGCCAGTGCTAGAGAATATATGTAGCTCATGGATGAACTGTTGGGTTCTTGGTGTTCTCTGAGCCTGGTTGTTTTCCTGCAGATGTTTCATTACTAGACTAGGTAACATCATCAGGGCAAGGGAGAGTGAGGTTTGCTGGCTGTTTATATATAGTGGCTTGCCCTGCAAGTCTTACTTACGTATGTATGTATGTATGTATGTGTTTGTTTGTTTATTTATTTATTTATTTATTTATTTACTTATTTACTTATTTATCATATTTATATAGCTGCCCATCTCACACAAGGTGACTCTGGGCAGCGTACAACAATTAACACCCCCCTTGGTGGGGGTGTGCTTCTTCCTTTATGATTTCTTGATTAGGGTATTGTTTCTTCCCTGATTGTTTATCTGGTCCTGTTTCCTGATTCTTTGGGAACACACAGGTCCTCAGCTATTTCCAAATTGGTACAGACAGTCGCATGGAAATATTCATACATGGAGCAGGAGGGGGGAATGGCCTTGAAGGACCAGAGGAAGAACCACTACCAAGGCAACAGTCAGATAAGAGGAGCTTGAGCCCTGGCCAAGAAAGCATTCTGAGGAAACCTCTCAGACAAGCCCCTCCTTGGTTCATGCGAAGATAAAGGGAAGGAAGCATGATGGAATGTATCTACAAAGGGGAGGGTGATGTGGTGGATTGCAGAAGAGAGCAAGGTTCTCAGGAAGGACAGCATGTATTCCAGGAAGGGCAGGGAGACAAAAGTCAGCACAGTCCAGAGCTGGAGTAGGGGAAGCATAAGAGGTTCAGGATAGCCACTCCCTAGAATGTCCCAGAGTATATTCACTAGCTGCAGTAGTATAGATTTAATCTGGCAAGATTCTGTCTATATAGTATTAGCAATAAAAGAACTGAATTTAGATGAACTGTTTCCTTGCTGTTCTTGGACTGAGCCTGACAGGAGGAGGAAGCATATTCAGATTTGCAAAATTCATTTACTGTAGCTTTACAATAAAAGTAGTCCTGACCTATATGACATTGGTTTCTTAATCTGCCTTTGGGCTGACAATAGGCTTTAGCTGTTTCCAGTTTTATTCCTGGACTATTTTGCTGGGCAGCAATGCTGTGAATTCAGTTTCAATGCCCAAGGGAGGACTAGAACCTGGTTCTTCTTGCTTCTAGTCCAGTAGCTTACACCACACCAGTGTTTCTTAATCTCAGCAACTTTAAGATGTTTGGTCTTCAACTCCCAGAATTCCCCAGCCAGCATGCTAGTTGGGGAATTCTGGGAGTCGAAGTCCAAACATCTTAAAGTTCCTGAGGTTGAGAAACACTGCACTACCCCAAGCTAACTCTCTTAAAATAAAATAAAATGCATAAACCAATAATGCAGAATCATCTTTTTCTTGAAATGATGACAACTACATATAATGATTGGTTCCCAAATGCATAAAGATTCAAATGGCTGTTTTCTAATCATCCAGCTGCTTGGATCTCCATCAGAGCTGGATTAAGGCCAACTGATGCCCTAAGCACAGCCCAACAGTGGTACCCCTCCACAGAAGCAAAACTCTCACGCCATGAGGCGGAAATGAATGGAATATCTGACAACACCTTCAAACCAAACTTTTAAACTTTGGTTACTCACTATGCCAAAGAAAACATTTTTTTAACAATACAGATTAAAGTCAAACTTATCAGATAAGGACACTTATGAAAGATTCGTCTAAAGTTGAGTGTGGCAGTGAAAAAATGAAGGGGCCCTAAGCATAAGCTTATTTTGCTTAATGGTTAATCCAAGGCTGACCTGCAACATCAGAGAAAAGACCTGCCCACCCACCAAATGACAAGAAAGTTCTTAGAAAGAAGATCAGAATGTTTTGCCCTAATCTGTCTGGTATAGCTTGATTCCAAATCGGATATAGCTCAGTTGCTGGAATTCTTGTAATCCTCTATCCTTTTCATCTCAATAAATCTTGCTAAAGAAAACTCTGTGAGAATCATTGGCACAAAAAGAACTGTGTTTGCTTTGAGACAACTGCCAAAGAGCCTGACATTTTGTTGGAGTCCAGTAGATGTTGACTCTACCTACGGACACAAAAGATCTGACTTCCGTAGGATATGAGTAGCTAAAGGGAAACATGAGTAGCTGGCCAGAAAGAAAAAGCTGTAAGAAATGGAAAATTAGCTCAGTGGAGGAAATGCATGTTTATAATGTCCCACAGTCAATCTCCAGCTTCTACTATTTAGTCTCAATGTTCAATCAACCATTCCAGTTAGAGCCATCCATAACTAGATGACATTCCTTTGAGATAGGCCAGGGTAGGAAACAATATGCCAATCTGCCAAGAACCTTGCAGCCAATTATGTTGCAGAACATAGATGAAACTCTTACATTTGGGGGCCTAGGAGCACATGTGGAATTTGGGGAGCATATTGAGGGCACAGATGGCCAAAGCCCATTTCCCAGAAGTCAAGGTAATGCAGCTCCTTCCTACCAACCACCCTCACCCTTCACAATTTTCCCTCCTGCCTTACCTGATCTTTAGCTAATCTTCAAATACTTTAAATAAATATGTGTACTGTTCACACACACATCGGCTTCATAGTTTCAGAGCTTCAGAAAGGGTATGGCACTTATATTCTCTCCCCACTCAACATTCCCAAGCAGTCACAAGAAGGTTAGATAAGTAGATTTACTGCAGAGAATTAGGAAGCCATAAATATGAAGATGACACCTAACAACTCCATGGATTCCTGCCTTCCATATATGTCAATCTCCATTTTTCCACCTTTTTATTTCCTTTTTTTCCACCTTTTCAAATTAGCAACTTCATCACAGCTTGTTTCCCAGCCATGATGGTTTCTGACATCTGCCCCTTTTTCCCTGGCTTTCTCTGGCATGAAAACCAGCAATGCCAGTCTCACCAACTTCAGTCTTGCAAGCTGACTGAGTGAAAACCCATGTACTCCAATATCTACTTGCTATGCTTTCAAATCACCTTTTCATGATTTTTACATTCTTCTTAATGTCTACTTCAAATTAAACATTCCCACTAACAATTGGTCTCCAGAGGATTTGGTCTCCAGATCTCTCCGCATCTTTGCCACTTTCTTTCATATCCATCCACTTGGTCCATATCCATCTTAATCAAGTGTAGTCTGGCCAATATGCTTTCATCTAGGCTTGTAAATTCCCAGAGTTATGTGACTCACTTTGACTAGAAACATGTCTGAATGGGATGTTTAAAAACAGAGACGACCATGTTGGCCTGTCAGAAAAGGATAAATCCAAACTGAGGGTTGAATATTAGGGCCACCTAAAATGATGGAGAAAAACATGCAAATGTTCTTCTGGACTGCGTTAGTCAGATGAGGTAGAACAACAAACAGGGTATAGAGAAGCAGAGAAGATCCTAAACTTCACCAGATCTTACAGCCACAGGCTTCTCAATCTTATTCAGGAAAGTGACTTTTATGTCTAATACCTCTGAATCAATCCTACAAAGCAGACCAGACCAAGAAGTAGATTCTACGGAAGTCTAAAAACTACATTTTTCTAGATTGGTGCTCTCTCCCCTTTCTCCTTCAAGGCCGTCCTCTTTACTCTCTACAACCTCCTTGGCCCTCTTGAGTCTTTTCTTTCCTTGTTGTCTCAGAAGGAAGTATGGAAAATCAGCTCTACTGTTGGGCAAATGGATGCTGTCCACTCAGGCACCAGAATGCTGGGAAGAAAATCATGAGGTGCTGCTGGAATGGAATTCTGCATCTCCTGTATCTTGCTCTTCACTTCCCAAACTAACTTCCTGGTCTCAGGTGTGAGTTCTGTGATCTAGGAATGGCTCCTGCTTGGGATGGAAGTGCCTCCAAACAAACCATGGAGAGACAGGAACAAGATCTCAGCAAGTTCTCCAGCTTACAAAAGGCATGTTCTCATGTCTTCCTGTGCAGGCAGCCCATTAACTTTACCTGCTCAGCTACAACTAGGAGTTTTGTGCCAGTTCCTAAGACTTAAGAAACAAAAGGACTTTTGTGCAGAAAATCACAGGTGCCACTTTTAAGCAGCATCTTAAAAGCAAACTTCTCATGATGTTCCCAATTCAGATTATTGAAACCACAATAGCTGTTTATTATTTTTTTAATTATTATGTTCACTCATTATTATGTCCAGTATGGCAGATTTCAGCCACCTCTTTTGTTCTGCAGGTACCGCAAGAGACTTCCTTAATAAGCTCAGCTTCCTTATGTTCTTTATTTCTTTCTTAAAATCCACTCTTAACTACTTCCTTTTCCTGCTTCCTGATAGAATAAGAACCATATACATTCAATTATTGGATTTAGCAAATATCTCCTCTTCAATTTAATTGTTTATTTTAAAAGTCATGACATTTACTCTGCTCTTTGTGACAGCCCGGTCAGTATTATTTTGTTAAGTACATTGTTTAAAACTTTAAAGCGATTATTGATGGGCATGTCAGAAAGTGGGGCTGTCATGAAAAATTGGTACAAAAATGGCAAGAGACCCCTCGATGTATTTTGCAAGTCAAGGAATTAGAGCTAGGAGCATTTAAAAATGTGAGCCTACTCCTTCACCCTTTATCCAGCATATAAAGCCTCATGGTTCCACCCATGCAATGTCGAGCTAAGGACACCATAAGCCAAAATTAGGGCAAAGGATGGGCAAATTACAGTTCTGTGCCTATTTTTATGGCTCTTGGTCTCCCCCAAGCATACCACAACTGCCTAAAATTGGAAGAGGCTTTTCCCACCACTTTGTGACAGGGAAAACACAACACTAGTACAGCCTAAAATATGCCTAACATAGGTTTTTGTAAAAGTTCCCCGGAGCAAAACAGAATCCATGCCAGCCACGTTAATATGCTCAAGGTGGCCATCTTTCTATATTAAATAGCTCTTGATCATCAAAAGCTCTTAGCCACCAGAAGATTGCCCACTCCTGGAGTAGAGAGACCAAATATAAACCAAGGCCCGTGATGCTAGCTGGCCAAAAAACATAGCACATATGTGTACAGAACTTGCATGTGCTGATTGATATGCATAGATACAGTCCTGGAATAATGATTCTAGAAATAGATTTTGACATAGAGGGGAAGAGAATGAATAGATGGCTTTGTCCCTACACAGGCTGTGTCCCATCTTGGATCTAACCATGGTGCAGACACCCTGGCAATCACTTTTTATGATGTTGCCTTCATCTTGCCTCCAGCCCATGAGATAGACTTAAGTTCTCCTAGCTATACTGATATAACTGTGGCATTTTTCCCTTAAGGTGACAACATCTAAAGGCAGCTTCAAAACATGTAAAATGTGTTAGGCTATGGGACTATCCTCAGGTCCCTCTAACTGCAGTGTGACCATAGGTCCTCAAAATAGTGCTTTTCTCTCGTTCCCAGCCCAGAGCTGAGGCAGCTTAAAGTTCTCTTTAGCTGTTCTAGCTTTAAAGTAATGTTTTCCCTCTTCTCCTGACACAATTTGTCTTTGACATGATGTAGGACCCTTCACTGATGATGCGATCAATGAGGCAGTCAGGAACTGGGGTCCATCCTGTTCCCGCTTGCCACTTTATGCTAGAGTAAGCCCATCCCTTCCTCTTTGATCACTGGACAGTGTCTCTATGGACATTTGGCTTGGGAAGATCTGCAAGACCAAACATCCAGCTTCTTCTGAGGCATCTGCTGCATAATATCCAAGCAAAATATTCCTGTGGTCTTGCGCAGGCTTACATGGGTTTAACACTCCTTGGAAAGAACGCTAGCCTAGTGCTTAAAAATGCTCTTGAGTGGTGTGAGAAGAGGGAGAGAAAAAGATAAAAAGATGGAATAAGTGAGAGGCAGAGATTCAAAGAATGAGTATGAGAGACAGAGCAAGCACGAGACAAAGAGGTCAAATGTGATAGCAAGAGTGAGGAGGATCACGATAGTGCCTGAGAACAACAGGGTGAGCAAGAGAAGAGATGTTTCCACTGGATAACCTCCCTCCTGCTAAACTCTGTATCCTTCCTCCACACCTGTGATCCGTCAGTCGGCCTATTTTTAAACATGGGTTTAGTACTTTTTCAAAAAAGTGCTAAACTCAGGCATGGAGCACCTCCATACCCACAATCCATCGCTCAGACAATTTGAAAAATTGCTAGACCTTTCATAACCCCCCACCCTCATCCAGCCCCAGGCCACTGCCTGTTCCAAAGTGTGATTGATGGTGTTTATCCTGCCAGAAGAAGACACTCAGTGAGAAGGGAAACAAAAACAGGGAACCCCACCAGAGTCTTTCTTAACCTGTCCTGATTACAAATGTAAAAAAAGCATCATTCATCAGTTCATTCCTGAGTTGGAATGGGGTTCCCAGTGGGGATGGCACAGTTGATACCAGCACAGTTTTTGGGTGGCTCAAAGATTGGAAGACAGTCTTAACGCAGCCATGGGAAACAGCCCCCTTTCTCATCCATGAGAGCTCCTGCCTTTTCCCACAGCTGAGATGAGACACTTGTATCCATGCTGGATCAGCAGAAAGCTACACTGGTGTGCAATGGGCTGTCCCTGTTGCCGAACACTGTCCAGCCTCCGTTTAAAGTGACGCCAACAAGTGGGCAAAGTCATGGGATACAGAAGAAAAAAGAGGAAATTAGGAGAGGGTATATTTTATATCTCTGTCTCCCTATATATCTCTCTATTTCTCTCTGTCATCTCTATCATCTCTGTCATCTCTATCAATCTCTATCTCTATCATCTCTGTCATCTCTATCAATCTCTATCTCTATCGTGTGTGTGTGTGTGTGTGTGTGTGTGTGTGTGTGTGTGTGTAATCTCCATCTAGCTAACCCTCCTGCTGGTCCTTCTTTGGATCCTTCTTAATTTTTAAACTGGACTTAGATACACCAGCTCTTTAACCTTCAGACAGAAGACTCTCTTCTGAAAGCAGATGCTCACCTTATCTTTGTATAGCCTAAAGATTTCATTTTTTACAATGCTGGCAATCTCTCCCTCCTGTTTCACTTGTCTTTTGTTCTTTATTCTTTTCTTTCAACCTTCCCTTTTTTTTTCCTGCGCAAACAATAACACAAAGGTAAAAGACATGAAAATACTAAAACCAGAGAAATAAAGTCCACATGGATGTACAACATAACACATTGAGGTGGACAAGGAAAGCATTGCAGGAGAAGTGAGGTTTATTAGACAAGAGTCTTTCAGAAATGGTAGCATCTCACTGAAGCTGGATGTCAGCCGTTCGAGGTAGACCAGAGAAGAAGCACCACAATGAATACTACCTCTATCTTTATTGTATGGTTACACTGACAAAACCTTGCAAGTCTGAAAGTATCTCTCCCCTCCTTTCCTTTTACTCTCCAGAAAATTAGGGACAGTCCCTTCTGAAATGCTTCCCACGTCTCCTCTGCTTCTGTGGACTGAATTTCCTTTTGCATGATGGTTGTCTAGTCTATGCTCTTCCTCCTGTCCCCCCAGGTCATTCCCACATACCATGACATCGGAGGATCTTTAAAAAGCCAGACAGAGTTGGATCTGGCTAGTACTTGGAGGAAAATCCCAGAGCTCAGGCTAAACTGGGACACTGAGGAAGTACCCGGAAGAAGTTGATGGCAAATCACTTCTATAGAGTTCCCAGGAAAACCCTCCATGTCCATGTTGACAGCAGGAGACAGGCTACTGTTATTATAAAACACAATTAAAGGATTAATGGTGCAGTAGCCTTTTCCTTCTTGATGCCTTATAGTTATTAAAGAACCATATCGTATCATATTACAAGTTTACAATACAGTTTTTGAAATAAGAAGCACATTTAAGCTCAAACAATGACAAGTCTTATTCAAGTTGTTGGTGCTGTTATGTCCACAGCTTTGAACAATCTTTACAGTCAACATGCAATAAAAATCAATACGTAAACAGCTAAATCCCAAAGGTAACGTATCAATCTACCCTTTTATGGGTTGAGAAAAACAGAAATTGTCATATAAAACATGGAAAAGTAAATAGTGGAATTTTCTCTTTCACTGTCCTACTCAAAGGACAGGCTGACTAGATGACTTTCTGAAGAAAAGAGTAAAGCCTTTGAATCGAGCTCAACCTCATGGTCATGGATGTCCACTGGGGGGGAAGAACAAGTGACAGTCCATGTACACACATCAGACATTGGGACACAAGTAGGTAAGGGTGGGATTTGCATCATGAAATCACTACGCATGAGAGATCATCTTGACATCACTGGATGTTTGCTGCAGATGTCCATCCTCCTAGTGAAGGTATCCATGCAGTTTTCTTGGTTATGTTAGGAAGTGATTTACCACTCCCTTGTTCCAGGATGACTTGAAGCTAGAGATAGGCAACTTTTAAATCATCGTCATTATCAACATCAGGGACCTATCTGGAATTTTCAGAGCATGTGTCAAAAGCCACAGAGATGACCTTGGAGAAAATATGCAGAAGTGGTTACAGAAACAACAGCATGTGTTAAGTCTGGGAAACAGACAAAGCATAGGATAGAAATTCAGAGTGGATCCATCCTAATTCACTGGGGTATAAGAAGGAGGGAAGGGAAAACATAGGCTATCAAGACTGATGTCAACCCTTCAAGGGAGGCCAGGTCAGGAAACAGACTCCACCAGTTGACCGGAACTCTACTTTATTGATCTAGTAACAGAATCATGAAACCCTGACTGTGTTTGCCCTCCCCTCCCTCTTATTCCTCAGTGAATTAACATGGATTCAGTCTGAGCTTCTTTCTCACATTTTCTCTGTTTCCCAGGTTTGACACACACTTTCGTTTCTGCAACCATTTCTGCATATTTTCTCCAAGGCCATCTCTATGACTCTCTACATGGGCAAATTTACAAAATGGTGACCCCAGGAGACTTGCCTAATCCAAAAACAGTGGCCATATCATACTTGGCAAGTCACAAAATGGCCATTTTCCAGATGGCAAACTCATCCCCCAGGAGGTTACCTCCCACCCTAGGGGGAAGGCTGGGGGCCCAAGGCTTTCCTGCAAATAAATATGATGGTAGACACTGGTGCTAAAGTAGCCTTTAAAAAAAAGTCAGGTAGACAGGGAGCCAAAGGGTCTGAAGAGAGTGGCCCACCGGACATCAGTGACCGCATATTACCCTTCTTTGCATATGGCTCCTTGCAAAGGTTCATATCTGAGGACATGAGTTTGGTGAACTGTTTTTCTTAGCATTTGAGAAACACTTCCTCTTTCCTGTGCTCACACAAAAAAATTAGTTCACAATCTGATTCCACGTTGAGATTAAGACCATGTAAATGAATGCCACCCAAGAGAGAAGTGGGTTTACTTACAGTAGGATCTGCAAGGTTGCAAAATTATGTGAAAGCAAACAAATATTATTTTCATACCAAAGGATAAGGGGGGAAGAATAAAGGAGCTTTGTCTCAGAATATAAAAACTTACTTCATTTGCTTACAGATCTTAATTGGCTCATCCAGATTCCAAAAGTTTGCAGAAGTAATCTTGAAGGTATTAATCTACCAACTTCCTTCTCAGGAAAGGTCATTTGGCTGAAGATATGCACAATTCTGCAATTTCATTAATAAGATTCCAAGGAGAAAATCGGACTCAGTTCATGTAGTGTGCTAAACCATAATGCTTTTGCCCATTTTTTTGGCTTATTAGTATTTGTTGCATCAAACCAGCTATTTATAATTTATGGAATAAACTCTGTTTAAGGAAAGCATGGGTTAGAGTCACTGCCATGCGATGGACAGGAAGGAAGGAAGGAAGGAAGGAAGGAAGGAAGGAAGGAAGGAAGGAAGGAAGGAAGGAAGGCAGGCAGGCAGGCAGGCAGGCAGGCAGGCAGGCAGGCAGGCAGGCAGGCAGGCAGGCAGGCTTTATCTATGCTTGATCAGTGGCTAAAAGAATATCATTGGGTAGATACATAAAAATTGGACTCGCTTCTTAGTCCTTCTGATTTTTCACTGATGAAAATCAGCAGGTTTTAGGCCAGGCTTCCCCAGTCTGTCAACAGTAAAAGGACAAGCAGTCAAGAAATACACCGCAGACTGATGCTTGGTAGAGCAGCCATAAAGGCCTTGGAAAAGAGATTTAGATGCCGTGATGGGTCTCTACCTACAAAGACCAGAATCTTGCAAGCCATGGCATTCCCTGTGACACTCCATGGAAACAAAATTTGGGCTTTGAAGAAGTAGGATAGGAAGACTATTGACGCTTTTGAAGTTTAGTGTTAGAGAAGACTTCAGAGTACAATGGACCGCCCAGAAAACAAGCAAATGGATCATTGAACGAATCAACCCTGAGTTCTCACTCAAGGCACAAATGACCAGGCTCAAATTATCCTACTTCGGACATATTATGTGAAGACCCAGCTCTCTGGAGAAGACTCTAATGCTGGGAAAGGTGGAAAGAATGGGAAGAAGAGGGTGACCAGCAGCAAGGGGGATGGACTCGGTTACAGTGGCGATGTGTGGACCATTGGAAGACCTGAAAGATCAGGTTAGGAACAGATCATCATGGAGAAAATCTCTCTATGTGGTTGCTAAGTTTCAGCAATTTGATGGCACCTAATAAATCGATCAATCCCCAATCTGATTTCCTCCAGAAGTGTTGAAATTACACAGATCGGGAAAAGCTGCTATAAAAAACATAAAACAGTCATGTTGGATCTGTCCAAGGCCCATCTTAGTCCAGGTGCCACTAAGCTGCAGGGTAGCCAGCAAGAGATACAGGCATAATCCTCTGCTGCCACCATTCCCCCATAACCTGTGTCTGAAGGCCTGTTCTTCTGGTGGATATATTGTCTTGGAGGTTATAACTGTCCTGCTTGGAAGTGAGATAAGACATGATTTTGCTTTTACAGTTTTATGTGACTAATGCTTTATGTTTTATAGTTATGACGTTTTGTTGGTGCTTACACTGCAGTGAGCTACCAGAATCTTATGAAATGGGTAGCACACAAATAATAAGCAAATAAATAATGTTGCCCCCTCAACTCGGTGCTATCACTGCATCTCCAGACCAATAACTGTTTATAGATTTGTCCTCCATGAATTTATCCTGTCCCCTTTAAAGCCATCCACGTTAGTGGCCCTCAGCTGCCTTTTTATTAAGCCAAAAAGCTCCAGAGATTTCAACTTTTTTTTCACAAAGTAGGTGATCATATTGTTTGCTCTCTTCTACATTGACCAGAACACCACACAATATTCCAGATGCAGATGTTGGCAGCTTCATTTTCCACCCCCTTCATGATGCTCCCTAGCATGGACCTTGCCTTGACATCTTCAGAGCTTTCGACCACAGCTTCAAGATCTTTTTCGGATGGCTGCGAGCCTATCGCTGTATGTGTTAGGGAGGGAGAAATTTGCACCAGCCTTACTTTACTTTATGCTTAGAAAATGTACTTACGCTGCTCTAAACTTGCTAGTCTAACATGACTCTCAGCTGAATGCAAGTAACATCGCTTCTGAGCTGAGCTCAGTTCCCGTTGACTTTAGGGCAGGGGCTTCAAACTCCTTCAGGCTGTGGAATCTGAACTCCATCAAGTTCACATAGAATTCTAGGGTTCTGCAGAACACAGTTTGAAAAAAAATCTGCTTTAGGATATATCCCTGAACTTGGGAACAATGCAAAAGGAAATTTTACATTTTATGGTTTTAATTGTTTTTTTTGTTGTTGTTTTTTTTGTCTGCGCTCAGTCATTACTGACCCTGCAGTGACTGCCTGGACGAATCCTTTCAGTTTTCAAGGCAAGTGTTTTTTTTTTTTCGGAAGTGGTTTGCCAGAGCCTCCTTCCTAGAGCAGAGCCCAGCTGGCGAGCGCAGGAGGCGGGATTTCCGTTGCTTTGTGCCCTTTTCGGGCGAGCGCGGTTTCGCGCTTACCAGCAACTGGTCCCGTCTCTCTGTGCAAGGCGCTGCCAGCATTTTTCCTCCCACCGGAGTGAGAGTCCCCATTTATCTACTCACGTGAGTTTTCGACCTGTTGGGTTGACAGGAGCTGGGGAGGAAACAGGAGCTCACCCTGTTAACGCGAAGGCTGGACTCGAACCGCCGAAGCGTCAGCCATTTCTGGCCAGCAACTTTCAGCGTCATTAAGCCGCTGCGCCACCGCATCCCCCTTTAATTGTTTTAATTGGCTTTTAATGATTTTATTTGTTTGGGCTGTTTGTTTGTATTGATTTGTTTTCTTTTATTTAATTGTGAGCCACCCAGTCACGTATGTGAGATGGGCAGCTATAGAAATTGAATAAATGAAGTAAAAAATAATAATAAATAATTGCCCTTGCCTTTTCACATGATTTTTTTTCTTTTTTTTTACTTCCCTGCCCATGGTTCTGATTTTCCCTGGTGCTCTAAAACATCTTTGTCTTTGAGATGTTTCCACAAAACAAAACCTATCAGCATCAGACGAGGTGAAAGATGCTGAGAATTGTACATTAGAAAGACTAGAGATTTTCCATCCTTATTATAATTACTCAGGCTTTTTTCATTAATCAGGATCAGGGAATTGACAAAAAAGATTGCCAGTGCAAAGTCTGCCACAGCCTTACCAAAAAATGAACTTGTTTAATTGGGGTCACTGCAAGTCATCTGAAGGGAGAAGGCTGGAAGAGAGATGGTGATTATAGACCCCCACCCCACCCCGGCCAAAAAAAAGCAATTCTAGGTCTGTCTCTAATTAAGAATGACATAGCAAGCAGATTTAAACATAAATAATTAAAACTAGAAACAGGACGGGAGAAGAGAAAGAGATGCCATCTTTCAACATACAAGGTATGTGGTTTACTCTCTTATTTTAGGGCGGCTTAGCCCTGCCCTAAAATAAACGAGGGCTGAAGTGAAAAAGCTTTCCGTAAGTCACTCTTGCAGTTCATTTTCCATCTTTGTTGACTTTGCACCTGACCTGTTGCAAGAAGCTGTATAAATTAATCTCACCATATCTCAGAGAACTTGATTATCCGGTCCTGAGAAGCACACTCACCCGTCCAGCCCTTCGTGCTGGTTAGTGATTACCAAGAGGAGGTGTAGTCTGTGGATGGAAAGGAGGTCTAAAATTCAGCATCTTCTCAGGTTTTTACTAGATGGGTGGCAGGCAGAGAAATATAAAGAAGAAATGAGTTGCATTAGACCAAAGGTAGATTCAGGTCATTCCCCCACTAGTGACTTATAAGGTTCACCCTCAGATCCTTCTGAACATGTGCTGGTAAAGATTTTATACACCATGTCCTCGTGATCTTGCATACATCTCATCCCCAGTCAAAATGAGAGAAGGCATCCATCACAAGAGCCACAAGGGTGTGATTGAAGCTCCCCGTTTTTTGTGTACAACGCACACAAGGCAAAGCTTTGATTGTACCATCATGGCTGCCATCTTGACCACACCCTGCAGACACCCCTGCCTCAAGAATACGTTATCCTAACCTTTCTTTGCCTTTTTTTTCCCCCTCTTTTTCTCCTCTCCTCTCCTCTCCTCTTTACTTTCTTTATTTCACATTAGATGGGCACATTTACAAACAGCCCTGGGTCACAGCCATTCTCTGGCTTTTTTTATTTTATTTTTTAAGAATATTTATGGAGCCAGTATATGACTTGAGGTATCTCTGGAAATTAAGATGGTTTTGAAAAGTAGTGTCTGGCCTGCAGCTTCCTTTTTCATTTTGTTTAAAATTAAACCATTAAAAAAAATAATTAAAACTTGAGAGGTAAGAAGCATTTCACAAGCAGCTTGATACCCACAGATGCCACATTAGAGACCCCAGCATTAAATGTGCAGCTGAGTGCTAACACTGAAGACCTCTTGGGCCAAGTGTCAACTGGGAGCATTTTTGGACTTCTGGATGCTCCCCCAGTTTCTGTCTCATTCAGTTAAATCCTCAGGAGTCCCTCCTCAATGCCCTCTCTCTTTCTCTTATTTTATTAGTTTTTTTACAAAAATTGATTATGTGCCATCAAATCATTGTTGATTCTTAGCGACCACCCAGATAGATTTTCTCCATGATAATCTGTCCTTAACCTGGTCTTTCTGGGTCTTCCAACAGTTTTAAAAAAATCAAATCACCCAATAGCCTAAGCTCTGTGGGTGGTTTACAATAAAACATCTGTCTCTGTCCGTCCATCCAGTGGGAGTTAAAACATACACAATCAAATCAAATCATATACAAAATAAAGAAACCATGTAAACTAGGCAGCCTCAAGGTGGTCAGCAAAATCTGAAACAATACGAATCAGTGGAACCCTTCAGGGAGAGAATTCCATAAAAGTGGGTGCCACCATGGAAAAGGCTTTCCTTCTCTCTTATCATCATTTCTCTAAAAGACCTCTAAGGAGCAGGAGGAAGAAATGAGGATTCAGGAGGAGGTTTACGGAATTAAAAAAACATGTAACGATATAAGGGTTCGTGTTGCTGCATTTAGCGTCCCACTGAGTTGCAAGTTCTAGGCTGAATTTGGTGGCTCAGTTCCAGCTTGGCACCACTGAACAATGGGACCCAGTTGTTTGGGGCGGGCATCAGAGATTTTCCAGCTGCCTCCCCACCATCTGAGCTCCTCAACAAGCTCACTGTTTGGCCCCTAGGCGAACCGACTGCCCCCCAACATTGTGGCAAATGGGGCTGTCCTGGTTGCAGGCTGGGGAATTCTGGGAGTTGAAGTCCACACATTTAAAAGTTGCCAAGTTTGAAAAACACTGTTTTAGAGGCATAGCAGTTTTGTTAGAAGAAAACTGCCCTTTTCAGGAGCAGCCTTGGTGACACAATTGCTAACTCTCCTTTATCTGGACCTTGTGTCTGGTGACTAAGGGCTGGGGCTGGAAAGTGTCTTTTCCTGGATTCTTTAGCCAGTCTTTCTACCTGGAGGAGGAAACAGGCTGAGTAGGTGGGGAATTTCCCCAGTGCCACTCTAGCTATTTAACCGTCAGAGTGAAGGGCATACTCCAGAGCAAAGGGAAGCTGAGGGGCAGGGCAAGTCCTAGAGTTGAGACACCTTCTCTCCTTCACCATCTGGCCGCTCTGCCACAAAACATGCTGCTCTCCTTGCTTCTCTGTGTGGGGATTGTGAGCGGATTCCGCCCCAACCATGAATCGGGGGGCATCTCTGCAAGTGACTATACGGATACCGACATCACGGAAATGGGGGCGCTGCGGGCTGTCGCCTGGTACATGGAGAGGAACCCCTTGTCTGGAAGACCTCCCATGGCTCCAGGGGAGCTAGAAAACATGAGGCCACTGAATGCAACTGGGCTGTTCAAGGCCTATTTCCAAGGTAAGCTGGCACTGGGATCCAAAACAGGAGGATGAGTCTTGCTCCAAAGCCCAGTGTCCTGGCACTCAGTTCTAAGACCCTGCATCTCCTTGTCACACCTAGAACTAAATAGCATGGTTCTTTCAAAGCCTGACCTTTCTCCAACACAATATTTTCAAGAAAGCTAATTCTGATTATAAATGCCTCATCCCACCTCCAGCCCATGAAAGACTGATTATCTGGGGGAACCTTGGTGTATATTGATCAATCTGTAGAGAATCTAGATGACTCTTCTAGCCTCTTTCTAGCCTTTGCTTCCACACTGTGAAACATTCCCAATCTGGTGCTCCTTGGGTGAGTTGGCCTCCAATTCCCTTATTTCCTAGCCATCCTGGAAGGAAATGGGATTTCAGAAGACCTCTTTTAAGGTCATCAACTTGAGCCCTAGACCATTTTCAAAGCATGTATACTGTATATGCCAGATAGATTGAAAGGTCAAAAGAATACTACTACTGTACTGTTACTACTGCTAATGATAACAATAATTCTAACCAATCCACTTTTTCTTCCACAGCTGATGTCTCTCCCAGTCGATTCACAAAAGCTGTTCAGGAAATTGTCACTGGAAATAATCTAGTGGAAACCTATCACCTCCAAGACAGCAGCTACTTCTTCTACTGTGAACAAATTAGCAAAAGTAAGGTGGGATTTATGACTGACTGTTGCTGCTTAGAAGAGGAGTATGTTCAATGCTGGGGCGGGGGGGAGCATTAGGAACTGGAGGAAACTCAATTATGAATGGAAATAGTTAACAAATGTGATCAGTGCTCAAGATTCCAATGGAGACAGCCATTCTAGCTTGTTCCAGCAAAAAATATCAACCAAATTACTTGGCCCTAACTCCAGGTTATTGACCTGCGGTAGGGAGAGATTGCAACTGGTGAATAAAAGAGAAATTATATACAAAATGTGATAATTATACTAAGATGCCATGTTTACACTAGACTTATGGTTGAACATGGTTAGTTAATTAGTAGCTATAATTATAGCTTTTGCCCAATTCCATTACTCATTCGCCATTTACCCCACTTGGGACAGGCAATGAATTCATTGCAAACTCTGCAGCAATAGTGGGGAACATGTCACATTCTACATGTTGCTGAATTAAAGTTCTCAGCATCCCTCACGATTGGCCATGTTAGAACAATGTTTAAAGGGCTAGAGCCCTCACCTTTCCCCTGGTTCAGAACTGAAAATGCTCAGCTATGATTTAGCCATAGTGAGTAAAGTTGTAGCATTTGTCCAGCACTTCCTTGGCTGCTGTCCACACTTTTATGGTTTAATGCTTGTCGGTTATACAAAAGGTGGGGTGAAATGCTATGTGCCTTTATTACTGTGTGCATCTGTAATTGGCCTCCAGGTTCTGTTAAAAGAAAGAGCTTTGGATAAATGATGAAACTCCATAGAAATGTGCGCAGAGGGCAATTTTGCTTTACATATAGCAGGGACTTTGGATTTCATGAAAATTTGGCCCTATGGTTTCTTATGGATTTGTTTTTAAAAAATAAGAACATTCAGAGCAGATCACTGAAATGGTACTCTGTTTTAATACTGTTCTGTTGTATGCTGCCCAAAGCCACTTTTTATAAGATGGAAGACCATATCAATATGATAAATAAATAAATAAAAACTTTAAGACAACGTTAGAATAACACAACACTAACGTCCATGAAAACGAATTATGAAGTATCAGAGATCAAGGTCGAAGGCATCTAAAAGCTTTCAAAAGCCAGATGGAAAAATGTTTCAAAGTCACACCCAAGCAAAAACCAGCACCGATTCTTAGGATTCCATGATTCTGACTTGTATCCTGAGTTTGATCAATGCCTGACAGGTATCAGTATAATGGGCTGGCATACAGAAAACTTCCTTTGGTCTATATCAGCCAAGGTCCTCTTAGATGGAAATGAATCTTGGATGTTCTGAAGGTCCTTGAATCTCATTTCCATTCAAATGTGGGAAGCAATTTTAAAGCGATATCTTTGCAGGGCTGGCCCTCCCATGGAGCAGGTTTCTGTGAAATGGAATGCTGGCTAGATGGGCCTAGGCTTGATCCATCGTAGCTCTTCTCATGTTGCAGATATTCCAGGAAAGGGGGCATGATTTCAATTTTGGCCTAATGTCACTACATGAGCATTCAGGGAAGAGAGAATTTTAGGAAGGGCACTGACAAAATGAATGTGTCCAGAGCACAGCAACTAAGATGGCAAAGATTGGAGGCAATGGGTGTGTTTAACCTAGAGAAGAGAAGATTACAAAGAGATACATGAACTGTCTTCAAGTATCCGAAGGACTGTCGTGTTGAAGATGGGGCAGAATTGTTCACAGTCATTCCAGAACAGAGGACAAGAAAAAGTGGGTTGAAATTACAAGGAAGTAGATTTTGGTTGGATATGAGGAAAAAAATCCTAGCAGTAAAAACTGTTTGTGCTTCAGGAGGTAGCAGATTCTCCTCTACCAGAGGTCCAGAAGCAAGATGGCCATCTGTTGAGAATACCATAGTAACCAACTGTTGTTCTGAAGAGTGTGTAGGACTACATGATTTAGTTCATTCTAACTTTACATTCAGCTATTCAGAAGTTCCATGCTGTCTTTTCCCAGGTATTAACCAACTTCGAATTCTGAGTGACTCTATGCTTTCCAGTCTGAGTGGTGAGGTGAACTCAGCTGATTTAGAAGCAGCTCGCCTCAGTGCTGGAAAAGCCCTTCATGTGCTGCAGAAATTCTACAGCAACGCCAACTGGGTCGAAATGCAAAAGCCCAACCATTATGAATACTTGGGTAAGTCTCTAGGAATACGGACACAAAGAACTGGATGCTGCCCAGAGCTATCCATCACGGAGGGAGCCAAAAAATTCAAGATGGTGACCACAATCAGGTGGTCATGGCTACCACCTTGATGTTTTTACACACACACACACACACACACACACACACACACACACAGCAAATAACCCAGGCACTGCCTTGTTTTTGATGGAGTTTCCTCGACTTTTCCTGGAAGGAAAGTATTCCCTTTGCAATTATGAGTCTATAAAAGGTTAAAAAAAGGATATTACATTTCATATTAAGCTTCATGGTAAGAACATGTAAGAACGTATTCCAAATATGGCTTTAAAAAATTATAATTGTTTGCATTACCATGCAGTGTTTTCTGACTTGGATCCAATGAATGTATTCTGGATTCCCAACCTGCCACTTTGCTGATGTCTTGGGAATAGCTGTTCCCAAGGATATGGAAGACACCAGTTTGGAATAAATACATACCAACCAATTCTCTACATCTGCACAAAGCCCCCCCCCCCCCCCCCCCACTGCAGAAAGCTCTGGTTCTATTTTAATTTGTTTATTATTGAAATGTGTAGCCCATCTTTTCACTTTTATTACTAGGTCAACTTCTGGTTGAAGTACCCAGTGAGATGTTCCTGGGTGTTGATGCCTCCTTACCGCCATTTCTTATTGCCAGATGGGCTCTCTTGGCCACCTAACTTGTCTGTATGTACACATGTGTTCTTGCATGTGTGTTTGAATATATGCATATGTTTCCATACACACACGCTCACACACAAGCCTGGAGAAACAAGCCACATCCTAGACAAAGGGATAGCAAACAACTTCTGCATTGTTGCCGAGAAAACTACAGCAATATCTCTGCAAAGCCATGGGAAGTTCAAGTGGGTGTTTGTGTGCATGTATGTGTGGGTGTGTGTGTGCGCACGCACGTGCACGCACGTGCATTAAAACAGGGAGTCACTGATGTGCTGCACAGTAAATCACTGGACTCCTGCATCAGTTTTATTTCAAAGAATGCCTCAGAAGCCAACTGAATTTAGAAAGTCAGTCTGGTATAGTGGTTAAGGTGCTTGGCTGGAAACCAGGAGACCATGTTCTTGTCCTCCCTTAGGCACAGAAGCAAGTTGGTTGACTTTGGGTCAGTCCCCCTCTCTTAGCCCAACCCATAACAGAGTTGTGGTGCTGGGAAAAATAGGAGAGAGAGTGATGAATGTCTCCTTAGGTTGTACAAAATAAAGGGGGGATATAAATCTGTAGAGGAAAGAGGGAATGGCCTTGAAGGACAGGAGGAAGAGCCGCTACTAAGGCAATAGTCAGATAAGAGGAGCTTGAGCCCGGGGCAAGAATGTAACATGAGTAAACATCTCAGACAAGCCCCTCCCTCCTTCACATGAAGATAAAATCAGAGAAGGGGAAGCATATTCGGACTTTCAAGATTCAATTACCATAGCTTTACGGTAAAAGTAGTAATGGACCTACATAGCATTGATTTCCTAGTCTGATCTATCTTGGAGGGCTGACAAAATCTAGTAATAACAGGTTTCTGCAGGCTGTGTCTTACACTTGAAAGAACATGTGCATGCAAGTGTGTGTGCACGCACTTCTGAGCATTGCCAGTTCTTTTGTGAAACAGATATCTTGTATTTTTGACTTGGTTTTAGAGGCCCCAACTTCCCTTCTGCCTTATTCTTATTCTTATTCTTGGCCCAATTAATTTTAGCCTCACCAGTTTTCCTCCTAATAATCGTGTGTTTAGTGAGAACTCTCACACATGCGCTTAAAATTCTGAAAGTGGGATTGGAGGAATTTCAGATTTGAGAGGCGTTCAGCGACATCTAAATAGAATCTTTCTCCTTTTTATGTCCCTTCCAGTAAACCCAAGTAGTTCCGCCTTTCCCGTTGCACCTTCTTCTAGGGAAACATGTCGTGACTGTAAAAGAGCATCAAGGTAAATCCGTAAATGAACCAAGGTAAATCCAAAATAAACACAAAGGCTTAGTTTGAGCCTAATGGGTTGTAAAAGTTGATCTTCATCTGCGTATAAATCAAGTACAGTTGGAAGACCCACAGTCTTTGTCTGAAAGAAGACTTTGATCTTAGAATTTGCTGTGTGTGCAGATCATCTCAACGAGATTTATTTTCAGAGATTAAGATTGGGGGCTTTGACTGAGGTTAACGTCCACTAATACTACAGTGAGCGACTCCGTGTCTGAGAATCTGAGCCCCAATTTTTTAATCCGGTACTTTCCCATAAAGCGCCAATGTGGTTAAAGGCACTGAGCTAGAAACTATGAGTTCTAGTCCTGCCTTAGGCATGAAGCCAGGTCTCTTAGCCCTAGTTGTAGCAAACCACTTCTGAAGATATTGCCAAGAAAACTGCATAGATTTGTCCTTGTAGCCATCAGGAGTCACTTTCCCATACAGTGTTGGAAAAAAAGATGAAAATCTGTTCCTTGCCTTTATTATCTCATTTAGGACTTTCTGGGTAGGGAATATTATGATGTGCAAATTCTTTTTAAGTGATGTTTCTCAGTCACATTGTAGGGAGCACTTTGGGTCATTAAGCGGCTGCATTTTTTTCCAGGTAAATGCAGTTGTTTACGGGAAGATGGCCAGGAGCAACTTAACAAACAGCTGCATGAGAAAGAGATGCAGCTTCTACAACAGTTCAAAGAGAGAACTGTGTACAGGTAGTCTTTGTTGAATGACCACTCGTTCAGCGACAGTTCAAAGTTACGACGGCGCTGAACGAGGGGGACTTATGATGGGTCCTCATAGTTATGGCTGTCACAGCATCCCTGTGATCACGTGATCATGATTTGGGTGCTTGGCAACCAGCTCACAACTATGACGTCGCAGCATCCCGCGGTCACATGAACACCATTTGTGACCTTCCCTGCCAGCTTCCGACAAGCAAAGTCAATGGGGAAGCTGGCAAGAGGTCACAAATGGCAATCACATGACCACAGGACACTGCAACTGCATGGGATTTTCCTAACAATGGCAGCTAGGACTGCCACGACTGCCGTCATAAGTCAGCACGGTCACGTGACGTCGCGCTTTACAACTGCATTGCTTAGTGACAGAGTTGCTGGCCCCAACTGCCATTGTTAAGTGAGAACTACCTGTATACACTTCTGTGAAGCATCTCTTCTGAAAGATTTGCACAGCCCTAGTGATAGGCCCAGAACCTTTTTTTCAGTTCTGTTTTTCCCATTCAGTTCAGATGTTGCCTACAAACACCTATATTGCATACCCAAAATGAACGATTTCTGTTATCTTCAGCGTGTTTATGAAATGCAGTTCAGGATAGATTTCTGATATAAGTCAAATTTAAGTTCATGAATCCTATATACCGATGTCTTTGCTTAACAGTGGACAGTTATCGTGTGATGGAAACATGCTGGTAAAAGACATGCTAACAAGTGGATACAAAGTATCATCTTCCTGTAGAATGAAACCACCAGGTAAAGATCACCTATGCTTGCTAGATATTTTCATCAGTTCTTCCATGTTCCAAACAGGCAGAAGGGGACCAATCTCTATGGTTAGCTAGCCCTTTGACCAAGCCAATAATATCTACAATATAAATTGGCAGTGATGGCCTTTCTAATTATTTAGAACTAAACTTCTAAGACTAGTCCTAGCAACATGGTGGTTATGCTTCACGCTGACCTAAAGGTCTACCTGGTCATGTACTGTCCATACCAGACGACAAGAATGTTACCCAATCCTGGAGGTGGCTGGCGCCTTGATGATGCTCCCCGAGTTACTGCCAGTTTAACATCCATTCTTGGGTTTTATTTATTTTCAGGATCTTCTCACATTGTATTTTTAATTGATTTTAACTGCTTTGTAAACCACCCAGGGTTGTTTTTAACAAGATGGGTGGTGACAAATTTGATAAATAAATAAATACATGAAACTAAAATGCTGTGGCTATATATTTGACTTTGATAACCCAAAGTATCTGTGCCTTTTCCTTCTCTTTTCTACATTATTTCTGCAGGCAAATGTGGTCACGGTGGGAAAAATGACGTGTCTCAAAATTTCCCTCCCATTGGTGGCATCAACAAGGAGACTTCTAACCCCGAGCTTTCTCCACACTATTTCCTCCATCAGGAAGCAGCAGAATTAGCCATAGAAGCCACAAAGAGCTTTTTTGTTGGAGAGGGTAAGGCTGGGCCCTAGATCCTGCGAGGACCCCAGTTTTGATGACTTGCTAGAACATTTCTCCGATCATTGCGTGGACATGGCTCTACTGATCTGTCCAACTTAAAAAGTCTAAGGCGTACTTCCTCCACCTGATGCCCTCTAGAAGTGTTGGACAGCACTTCTCTGAATTTTCAACTGATGGAGTATTTTAGCAATTAATGCATCTGCGGGGCTCAAAAAATGGGCATTTATGCAGCTATGATTTTTCCTTTGCAAATCAAAGCAGTATAAAGGGTTGCCTTTCACAGCAATTTGAAACAAGAGATGCAGGGGTACAAACACAACTTGGTCTTGCTCTTTATTTGTTCAGGTTTCGGCCTCTTAAGTAAAGTGGGAGACGATATTTTCAAGAAGGTATTCAACCTGGATGGTTTCTCCCTCACCTTCGTGATAGACACGACCGGCAGCATGACGGATGACATCAATCAAGTCAAAATTAACTGCATCCAACTCCTCCGAAATTATTCTGGCTCTCCCGATGCACCTTTTAATTACATTCTTGTGCCCTTCAATGATCCAAGTAAGGAAGCAGTAGAAAACTTTGATTCCTTCTCATTCCTCCTGTTTGGGAGGAACTGCCCTCCTTCTTTTGCTCAGTTTTTTCAGAGAATCCAAGCAGTGTTCTGGGCAGCTAGGAGGGGTGATGTGGCTTAACCATGGCTTGTGAGTGAATGCAGCTTTAAAAAAAATATAAGCAATTATATCTCTGCTGGGGTGGCCAGGTTAAAGTGACAGATCCTCCTTCTGTGAAGTGAACAAAGGGCTCACAAAGCTTTTAAGGTTTGCCATTATTTCACACTGCTTAATTCAGAGGAAGGAGGAAAAGGAGGAAAAGGAGCCGGCAGACAATAGAAACTTAAATACCAGCATTTACACTGGTAACTGAAAGAGAAAGATGGCACCACAGATTTTTAGTTATTCATGTGTTTTATAAATCAGTTCTATATAGTAAGAATGAACTGAAATTGACTTCAAGCTATTTTGGAATACTGGGTCTAGTCCACAATCTAAAAATGACATGGATGGGGACACGTGGACTCAAGTTCAAAGGAGGGCCACCAAGATGGTGGAGGGACCGGAAACCACATCTTCTGAGGAGCAGTGAAAGCAGCTGAGTATGTTTGGCCTGCCCAAGGGAAGACTGAAGGGAGATAAGATAGTGGTCTTCAAATATCTGGAGGGCTGTCACACAGATGAAGGAGTGGGCTTGTTCTCTGTTAATCTGGAGGGAAGGACCAGCACCCATTGACTGAAGCTACAGAGAAGCGGATTTGAGATTAGGAGAAATTTTAGGGTTCAAGTTAGACATTAGGAGAAATTCCCTGATGGTAAGAGCTGTCAAGGCCACCTCATGAAGTATACGGTCCCTTTTCACTGGAGGTCTTCAGAGGTTGGAAAGCCAACTTGCCAATACTTTAGCAGATCTGGCATCAAGCAGGGGTTGGGCCAGAAGATCTCTGAAGTAACTTCCAGCTCTATGATTCTGTCAAAGGTGTGGAACATGACTGCAAGTTAATTATGAGATAGTACCTTTTCTTGTTATCCAGTTGTGGGTTGCTGCTCCTCATTTTAAGATGACTGAAAGATTTATATTAATAAAGTGAAATTGTAGTTTAGTAAGTAATAGAAAAATAGGTGATAAGAATACACACACACACCTCACCAGGAAATAATATTTATTCATGTATTTATTTATTGCATTCCTTTCCTAGCCTTTTCCCTGGAAACTCGAGGCAGTTTCCTTGCTTGTACTCCTCCAGCAGCAAAACTAAAATTTAGCAAACTAAAGGAGTATTAAAGAGGACTTAACTGCTCCATTCCATTGTCGTAATCCAAAGTTTTCATTTGTGGCTCCTCTTAGTATTTCAATGCGGTTGCAGACCACCTACTGTTCAGTGTGGGCTGAAAAATGGTGTGGGATTTTCAGAGCAACTATCTACTTAAATCAGTGTTTCTCAACCTTGGCAGCTTTCAGAGGTGTGGACTTCAACTCCCAGAATTCTGGGAGTTGAAGTCCCAAGTCCCAGAATTCTGGGAGTTGAAGTCCACACCTCTGAAAGCTGCCAAGGTTGAGAAACACTGATTTAAATAGAAGCTTTTCCCCTTGCCCTGTGCTTCTGTAATTGCATCTTGTTCAGAGGGACATTTTGAAATGTCCCTTCATTTCGCAGCTCCGGCCTTCTGTGTGGGGGTGTGGTTTAAATACTTGTTAGTAGGCTGTGCTATTGTTTCTATTATGAATGCTATTTTGTAATGTTGCTATAGCTGTAGAAAGTCCCATCCTAACATGGAATGGTCATTGGCCAAGGTCTTCAAACCAAGTCTGGATAGCCATTGGTCCACAATGCTTTAGCAAGTACTGCATCAAGCAGGGGGGACAGACTAGATGGCCTCTGAGATACCTGCCAACCTTATGATTCCATGAATTCAATGATATTTATCCCTCACTGTACAGAAATCAATTATAGAGCCAGAAGTCAAAGGAGGAAGCTTTTAATTAAACCTGTAAGGGGGCCTCTCTTGAATGAATTGTACATCTGAACTGATATTGCGGTAAGCTCTTGGCCATTAAGCTGGCTACTGCTGAATAAATCTGAAAAACCTGAATCAGGACATGTGGAAATCAGGTGCCAGTCTTATTGTTCCAGGAACAGATAAGGATGCTCATCCTTAAATATTTAAAAGGAAGGTATTGTAAGAATCTGCTCAGAGTCCCGAGAAAGGCAAAAACAGAATTAACAAAATAAAAAACAGAGGCTCTGTCTGAAACTGTGGCATGTAGATAGTCTTCTTCATACTGTCATGGCTCAATTCCCACCTACATCTGTCTTTGCAGAGGTTGGTCCCATCACTAAAACCCAGAGTGTGGACGAATTGGAATCCGCGATCTCTCGCCTGACTGCTACTGGTGGTGGCGATTGCCCAGAAATGTCAATGACAGGCTTGAAAATGGCTTTACAAGAGAGCTTGCCAAGGTGAGAACTGACTAGGATGACGGTTCTACTCTCTCTTTCTGCCCGTACCTCCCAACCTGCATCCTTCTTCCAATGACCTTTAGTCCATCGCATACCTTCAGCACTGTTGTCAGGATTTTGGCTCCTGCCTAAAATGCAAAGTACCTTCTTTTCCAAGCATGATTCTCGCAGAATCTCTTTAGCAAAAATTGATTAAGAAGAAAGAGGTAGGGTTGCAAGAATTTCAGTAGCTATTATGCTGAAATTATGGATTATTTCTGATTTAGAACCAATTTATTCCTTAATGTATTAGGGAAAATTCTTTCTTTCTTTCTTTCTAATGGGGTTACCTGGGAATTGGCAAGGAGGCTATCTATCATCTCTCTCTCTCTCTCTCTCTCTCTCTCTCTCTCTCTCAGTAGTCCTCGCTTAGTGACCACTTGTTCAGCAATTGTTCAAAGTTACAACTGTGCTAAAAAAGGAGAGTTATGACTGGTCCTCAAAGTTGTGGCTTTCGCAGCATTCCTGCAGTCACATGATCGCGATTCGGGCACTTGGCAACCGGCACACATTTACGACAGTTGCAGCATTCTGTGGTCAGGTGATCACCATTTGTAACCTTCACAGCCGGCTTCTGACAAGCAAAGTCAATGGGGAAGCCGGCAGGAAGTTGCAAGTAGCAGTCATATGACATCGTGCTTAATGACCATGGGTGATTCACTTAACAACCACAGCTGGAACTGACATCATAAGTTGGCGTGGTCACATGATGTTTCACTTAACAACCACCCTGCTTAGCGATGGAGTTGCCAATCCCAATTGTGGTCGGTAAGTGAGGACTACCTCTATCTATCTATCTATCTATCTATCTATCTATCTACCTACCTACCTACCTACCTACCTACCTACCTACCTACCTACCTACCTTCTAATTCCAGTCCAACTGGAATCCATCGTCCTACTCTCTTATGGACTGTGAGTGGTGCACATTAGAAACAGTAGAAACCAAAACAACAAGAAAAGAACATTCGACTAACATATAAAATCCTAAAAGCCTTACTACCCACCCTAACCCAAGGCCTGAGGAAAAAGCCAGGGTTTCAAGGTCTTTTAAAAATAGTCAGGGTGGGGGCCCTAGGGATCTCTGGGGAGATGATGTTTCAGAGGGCAGATGCCATGATAGAGAAGGCCAGTTCCCTGAGTGCCATCAAGGAACATTGTTTCATTGACAGGATATAGATCAGTGTTTCTCAAACTTGGGGTGGACTTAAATCCATAGAAACCTCCAGTTATAAGACATGGGCATAGGCATCTACAGAAATCAGGCACAGATATGTAATATATGCAGAAATAAGATTCATTCATTCATTCACACACACACACAGACAGACAGTTTGTAGAAATAATGTGTAGATGTGGAGATGAAATAGGCTGGCTGGGGAATTCTGGGAGTTGAAGTCCACCCCTCTTAAGGTTGCCAAGTTTGGGAAGCACTGATCTTGAACATGCCCTAGTGCCGGACTGTACGGGACAGGCAAGGATACTGTTGTCCCTCAGATAGCCAACCATCACATCCATAAACAATTGTTTCCTGAAATCATTTCTCTCATATTTTTTTCCTGCCTCTTTACGTGGTGAACGTCTTTGCAGATTTAATGAAAGGAGTGAGTTGTTTCTCAGAGATGCTGACAAGGAGGTTAACTGAGCACAGCAGGCCGTAATGTTGTATCTGAGTTATAGCATTTAATCGCTTAATCTTTCTGAACCTAGGAGGGAGCATGCAGTTTTTATGGCCTGAAACCATCAGTGACCTTTTCCCCACTCAAATTTATCAGATCCCACCCAAGAAGCTTCTACATTGTCAGCCATTCTCACTTTGAATTCTGTAATACACTGATGATACTTTCTTTGGTCGATCCAAAATTTTCCCACTACAGCCCCAAGGTCAAATCTTAGATAGGTGGGGGTCATGAAAAACCATACAGACTTTTTTAAGACTGGAAGCCTTATATGAGCTTTTTGTCGAAAAAAGAAAAGACTGGACTGATGATTTATGGGCTTGAGGATTAAAAAGGGTCAGAGAGGAAGGGGAAAGGATAAGACGGCAATATTTGATAGAAAGAAGGATGGAAGCCATAATTCTATGTTTTCTTTCTTTTTTCATTTCTTTTCTTTTTTCTTTTTCTTACTTCCTATTTTCTTTTTTTCCCCCCTTCTTTTAATTTTGTATGCTTTTATTGTATTGAAAAATTCTAATAAAAAGAGTTTTTAAAAAACTTTAGACAGTGGGACTTTAAGGCAGGATCTGCTTCCCTTTTTTATTTCTAAAGTATCTTGCATATTGTCCAAGAATATAGGCATAGACATCTGCAGGGGGTGTAAGAGGGAGCAAACGATGACATCTTATCTTTATTTATTTCTTTATTCAGTTTATATCGCCGCCCATCTCACATACAAACTCTATGGCTCACAGAGTTAAAATCACAAAAAACAAAATCCATATAAATAAATGGCCAAAAACAATGACAACGAACATCATTAAAAACAAGTCAAAATAATTAAAACAATTAACCATAAAATGGGGGACAGAGCCAACCAGTAGCTTACAAACAATACAGCCATCTTGTAATCTCCATACTTCCATGGGATATGTATGTCATGATGTCACAACACAAAGTCTGTGACTGACATACAGAATGAAAGGATGAAAGGGTCAATGTGGCATCATGACATCCCTGTATCCGTATTGTCATTTTTCATCTTTGGAGCTAGCTCCCGATGCTTGTGAATCCAGAATGCTGCCAGATTCTGAGATTAGTTCACCTACCCCAAAGGTCTCCAGGATTTCAGGCTGAATTCTTTCAGTGCCTTTCCCAGACATCTTTTGCTTCTAAAAATGACTGGGCCAATCCACATTCATCTCCCCTTTTCCATCAACCTCACCCAACCTTCCTCAACCTGGATGCTCTTCAGGTAGAAGGATTTCCATTCCCAAAATACTTAGCAGTCACTGGTTGGAAAATTCTGAGAGTCAAAGTCCACAACTCTGTAGGTGAACAACTGAGAGATGGCGACTCTCTTGCCAATCGTACACTCAAGCTTCTTTTCTCCCAGCACAGTGTACCAGCCTCCTGAACCTTCTTCTAAAATCCTTTGTGTTCCTCCAGATCCAAGATCTTTGTCTTCACTGATGCTGGAGCTAAAGATACGCATCTGAAGGATGAAGTTGAAATTCTGATTGATTCTTCTAAGTCTACAGTGAACTACGTGCTCACAGGCTATTGTGCCAGGAGGAAACGCAGAAGTAGGTCCATCTCAATTAAGAAAATATTCTGATGTTTTCTCAGGCAGAAAGAATAGGGGCGGGGAAAAAATCTGCCCTGTAATAAGTTTTGGGAATAATCCCACAAAAGTTAGTTAGTTAGTTAGTTAGTTAAAAGTTAGTTAACTTCCTAAGAGGAAAGTACGTAAGTGACATTTCAGTACAGACAGCTCAGGTGGAGAAGCCCTCTCCTCAGACTTTAGCAGGCTAATATGGGAAGGAAGGAAGGAAGGAAGGAAGGAAGGAAGGAAGGAAGGAAGGAAGGAAGGAAGGAAGGAAGGAAGGAAGGAAGGAAGGAAGGAAGGAGGAAGAGGGGAGGGGAGGGGAGGGGAGGGGAGGGGAGGGGAGGGGAGGGGAGGGGAGGGGAAGGAGAGGTAATACTTTCTACAACTCACAGGCTGGTGGAGGAGGAATAACGTTGCAGGAACGATTTCCCTCCCTGTGCCATTCAGATATGGCCAAGCAGACTGGCAGAGAGAAAATGGAAAGGTCCATCTTTCCTTCCAAGACCCCTTGACTTCCATGCAGAGACTTCCCATCCTGTACACTGGCAAATAAGTGGTTCCAGACCAAAGGCTGCCCTACTCTACGCCCAAAGAGGCTGCCACCTGAGACAAGGAATGGTGGCAAAGAGGGAATGGAAGAGCTGTGTCTCCCACAAGGCCTGCTCGAGATGCTGTAATCCGACCTCCTGACCTCAGAGGCGAAGTCCTAGCATCACTAGTTTAGAAACAGTGTGCAAGTGCAATCAGCTTCTGCAAGTGAAATCTGGAAAGGAGGCTCCTCTTGATTTTTGCTTTAGGCAGCAAGATATCTTGAGCCAGCCCTGCTGGTGCCTACATCCAGTTGCCTTCGTGGTGCCTGAAGCGCAGATTACATGAAGCCCTGTCCATGTTTTCCCTCCAAGCAGTTGCATCGTCTGAGGGAACCGTGTGGTAGAGCTTTCCACATTCCTGAGATAACATAGAAAGGAACCGAGTTTCTGCACTGCCTCAACTTGAAAATCAGGCAGGGCAGCCAAGTTTTCTGGGTTTGATTTAAACATGACACCGGGCTGGCTTATGTTCGCGAGCATTTTCCAAGCAGGCAGCCAGTTTCGTATTTACCTTTGGATTTAACCGAGAGTAAATATAGCTGCTTGATAATATAACCGTTGATGAATGATGAAATCTGCAGCAGTTTGTAGCTAAAGGAAACAAAACTTCTGAAGAAAGTGGGCAGAGGCTGGGAGGGTGGATGTTTTGCCACCGATGGCATTTCGACATCCTGGGCCAGGGGCCGGCTTTAAAAAGTTGCTTTCTCTGCCTGCAGGAGAGCAAAACAACAGGGTTTCCTAAAAAGGTGCCTGCCTTTCTCCATGGGTTAGTAAACATTTACAGTGAAAATGTTGAGAAGGTTCTCCTAAAAAAAAAAGAAAAGAAAAGCCAGCTAGTTAATCAATTTCACTGAAACATTTTTATTCCACTCTTCCCCTAAAAAGCACCCAAAGCAGCTAATTGAATGGGACCACCATGCCATCATCATCATCCCCCACCCACCCACCCCCACCCCCGTATCCCCTCTCCAGCCCGGTCTCTTAGGCCATCCCAGGAAGGAAGCTCAGCAGAAGAGAAGGAAAAATCTGGTCCCAGAGCCTCTAGCCAGGGCAATGGAGTTAGGAGAAGCCATCAGAGAGGTAGGCCTGAGGAAAATCAAGGTCAAGGCAAGAAATCAGTTCAAAGCCCAGAAAATCAATCAGAAGGCTGAGATATAAAACAACCGGTAATAGAGATTCAAGGAATACAAATGCTGTTTCCCACCCTGGCTTGTTCACAAGAAGAGAGCTTTCTACTGAAAGTTTACAAGTTTCCATCCTGGCCCAGCTGGCAGGCATAGATTTATGGAGTTATCAAATGTGCAAAGCCACCCGACTCTGACCATTCTGGGTGGCAGAGTGAAACAAACACACAATCAAGGGGGGGAAAAGATGAACATCTAGAAAAGAGTAAAGCAAATGCTTTCGCTGACATAGTGACATTCCCACCAAAGGCCCACCACCCACCTTAGCTCAAGGCCTGCAGGGAAGAGCCACATTTTAAGGGCCCATTTGAAGGAGGGCCGAATAGAGGCAATGTGAATACCGCTGTCCTTCAACATATCCCCAGCTTAGGGGGCAAGGGACTCCCCAGGCGAAGGTCGAAAAAAATCATGATGGGGTCTGCAGCCATGTGATCGAAGCCACACGTCACACATAAAAAAGGGATGGGCCTCAATTTGCACCATCATAGTCACCATCTTGACTTTTTCATCCCCCCCCCCCTTGCAAATGCATTTTCAGGGAGGAAAACATTCAGCAATCAGAGTATTACGGCAGGTGTGGGTGGGGTGGGTGAGATTGTGGGACTCTAGACCTTCTTCCCCCACTGTTGAGTTGAAGTGGTTTCTCTCCCTCCTACAGGCAGCCAAAAACATGTCCATCCCCATTTCCCACTTCAAACCTACTTCTATGGCTTCTTTTTCAAGTCACCTGACTTTCTTCCAAGATAATGGATAAGATCTTAACAGATTTTATACACCTTGAAGTTGCCTTCAGTGGAGATGGAATAAGGGGAAAATACTGCTCCAACACCAGTACAGTTAAGGATGAGTTAAGTCCATCTCCCTCATGGGCTGGGGACAACATGAAGGCACGGAGATGCAATACTGTTGAAAAAGGATACTGCCGAGGCACGCTCCTGCCACTGTTCAATGTTGGTGGCCAAGTCATGCAAACTCACTCTTTGCTTCAACAACCAGAACCGAAGAAAACCCTGTACTTCTGAGGCTGCTTTCAAAGGAAATTTTTGTAATTCTTCTGCACAGGTACTGCTGAGGAAGAGACTAGAAGTTATGTGAACATCTATGAAGAAGTGGCAGTTTATTCTGGTGGCTTCTATGTGCACACCACAAAAAGTCAGCTTTCACAGATCCTGGGCCTAATGGAGATGTCCCTGAATGCTGCTCCTGTTAAAGTAGTCGATACCAAAGTGTCTGCTTCGCAGTTCTCCTTCCCTGTAGATGACACACTTATAGAGTTCACCATCTCTATGAAAGCATCATCTGCATTCACCATGAATGTGCTCCCACCTTCAGGTAAGGGGCGGTGTGATACAGGGTGTTTCCTCACTAGCCATCGATAGTATCTTCTAGAGGCATCCAACCGTGGCTGTGCCAAAATAACAGGAAATGAGGATAGACTTAATATCACTTCAGTGGAACCTGGGTTATGGTTTGAAGACCTTATAAATTATTCCACTAGCAGGGAAATGGGCATACAGAACAAAACAGGCTTGGCTGTAAATGGATAATAGGAGGGGGATCCTTCCTTAAATTCCCACCTCCTTTACACTTGGTCTTGTGTCTACCTGTGTGTCATGTCACGGCAGGTTCTCCTTTGGGATCCCTGAACATGTTGATCAACACAGTCAACCACAAGGTTGTGAAGATATCTCCTATCCCTGAGCGAGGTTCATGGACCGTGACGATGTCTCCAATAAACATGTACGAAATAAAGGTTGAGGGGAAAAGTTTGCTTGACTTTTCTTACCAGATTATGCAGAAGCAGGATGACTATGTGCTTCCAGTCCAAGGACGACCAGTGAAAGGTACCTTGTCCTGGGGTGTGACACACCATTCTGAGAGTGGAACTCTATATTACTATCTTAGGGTTAGATTTCCCCCCAGCTCTATCCAGGCTACAAATACGTCTAAGCCTGTTTGCATGTTCTTACTCATCATAAAGTTGTACTGTGTTATCCATAAAACCTCACCTGAGACGAACAAATGGCCTCCGACTAAACATAATGTCCAGAAAACCTTCTCTTCTCCAGAAGCTTAGAAGGGAACTGTAAATGAGAAGGAAATCTTAGAACCTGGATTGGGCCTTGGACATTGTAGACTTGACAGTAGGTCTGGAGGAACCTCAGAAGGAGGGAGGCAGGCAGGCAGGCAGGCAGGCAGGCAAGCGGGAGGGAGGGAGGGAGGGAGGGAGGGAGGGAGGAAGGAAGGAAGGAAGGAAGGAAGGAAGGAAGTTGTTTCTTGTCTGACTCTTCTACATCTCCTTCAGGGTCAAATTACACTGTCTCCATTAAGCTGATGGGGAATACTGCAGGCATGCAACTTCTGCGGCTGGTGCTTTCTGATCCTCCAGAATCTGTAGCCTTGAACCAAACCTTCGATGCTTTTGGCAACCTCTTGGCTGTTGCACATGTTTTCTTACATGCCCCAGTATGTATCCTTTTCTGGTAACTATTTGCTAAAGCGCTGCTCATTTTTTATTTATGTTATCCTATCAAGAACCCTGTGAAGTAAGGCTGAGACGGTAGTTCCGTAGTGATTGACTTGACTGAGCAGGGACTTGAACCTGAGGAGGCCTGATCCCAGTCCAACAACTGCATTTGATTACCTCCTTGCTACTATTCAGAAATGATGGGAGAGATACACCTTAATATACCCAAATGGTTATCGGTAGCCAATCAGAAATGCTCCATTTTAGAAGCAGTAAAGGATGTTCGAAATTCCAAGCTCATGACATGTCATGGGGGAGGCAAAAAAGTCAAGATGCTGGCCACAACCACACAATCAAAGCCACACCCCTTCATTTACATGTAAAAAAGCGGCAAGGCTTCGATCACCTGGTTGTGGCCACCATCCTGACCTTTTTTGACAAACTCCCCTCCCTGCGGACACTCCAGCAGGAGGAACTAGGTATCAAGAAGCTGAGCTGGAATTTGAAAGCAGGTGTCCTACCACTACTGAATTCCCGAGAGGAGGATCAGATTGTTTGTAAGTCTTATAATATGCTTCCCTATTTGTTTCATAAATATGTGCAGGAACAATGCGGAAGATTTTTAATAGTCATTTCTCCACCTTTTTCTTCCAGAGAACCTTACTGGCAGTGGAGGGCCTTTCTCCAGGCAACTTCCCCTTCTCACGAGTCAGTGGTGACCCCATCAACACAGAGTCTGTGCAGATTCTGTCTCTGCCAGACCAAAATAGTAAGTCCCTAGAACGATGGAATATATCAGCAACGACATGGGATTGGCAGTTTTGCTTTCAGTTCAGTTTCTAGCTTTTCTCTGTATTTAATCCAGGTCTCCCCATGTCCAAAAAAGGCCTTCTTATGAATTTACATGTGTATTTTCTCTCAAAGCTGCCATTTTTAATGCATTTTGACACATGACTTTCCAAGCAATTTTTGTTATTTAAAGAAGGTACACATTTCGCAGCACGTTTTCCCAAATGGATGAATGGATGGCTAGATAGATAGACACACCCTACACACAGAGTTTCTTTGACTCCTTTTGCACTCCTTTTCCCCTTCTGATCCCTAAAAAGTCACCCAAACTGTTACTCTGCTCCTTCACAGTTCCTATCTCCTCATATAAGAGCTGTTAATCCTAAGAACTGTTTCTGCTTTCTAGCTTTAAATCAAGAATTCCAGGAAAACGTGCTTGCTGACTGTTTGGCAACATCCAGCTTCTACCTCAGATATCCATCATCCAAGATTTCCTGCTACCTATATGGTTTTTGGCTGGGCTACCAAATATTTTAATAGCCAATTAAGGCTTGGTCCAAGGTTTCTTCTAGTAATAGAAAGGGAAGGCAGACAATGCCTCTCTACACTCATGAGAGATGTTGCAGGACCATCTGAGGTGGCTCCACTGCCAACTGCCATTGTGTTCTACCAATCCAATTTAGCACACCTCAGAAAGAGCTCTGTATGTACATGTACAGAAGGAATTCTTTGCATGTTTGACTTGTATGTACACGCACTGGTACGTGGATGGGAACCCTTCTGAAGCTTGATGAAGGGGATGTGATCACCAGGTGGATTAACACCAGCAGGTGGGTTTTGCCTAGGTGATCTCAGGATCCAATAGAAGAGAACATGTGTCGCTCAGGGTTGAACTGTAGAGTCCTTGGGTTCTCTGAGCTTGGTGGTTTTCTTGCAAACATTTCATTACCCGGCCAGAGCACTGAAGATGTGACCTAGCCGGGTAATGAAATGTTTGCAAGAAAACCACCAAGCTCAGAGAATCCCAAGGACTCCACAGATCTCAGGATCCTCTGCCCATATTGGAGTAATTCCCCTCTGTCACCAACTATAACGGTCTGTGGGAATGACCTTGGGAGACAGGAGGAAGAGCCGCAGCCTAGACAACGGTCTGATAAACACAATTTTAGTCCGAAGGAGGAGGGGGGGGGAAGCATCTTCAAAGGGACCCTCCCTAGTTTTGGGAAGAATAAAAGTAAGGGATGGGAGGGGTACTTTCAGACTTACAAGATTCCATTCATGTAACCTTAGAATAAAGATAGAGTTAGTACTCATGGTTGTGCTTCTTGCCTAGACTACTCCAAAGGGCTAACACCAGCATAGACTTTTGGGCTCTTCCTCATATGTCTACAGCAGAGTTTCTCAACCTTGGCTACTTTCAGATGGGTGGACTTTAACTTCCAGAATTCCTCAGCCAGCCTTGCTGGCTGGAGAATTCTGGGAGTTGAAGTCCACCCATCTGAAAGCTGCCATGGTTGAGAAACCCTACTCTAGAGATACGTTTTCCTCCCATCTCTGAAATGAAAAGAAAGAATGTCACTTTACCACACCTCTGCAGTTAGACCAATTAAATGCTGCTTGCACAGAAAGTAACAGACGCAGCTTTCTGTGCAAGACTTGGCTGAGAGGCACTTCCCTGTCCACAAAGTACTTTTCATACAAGTCATTCTGTTTAATAACCTTGCAGATCAGGGTATTTTTAACAGGATGGTAGTTTACCAAATGAACCCCTTTTTATCAGAAAAGCTGTGTGTATGACAAAATGACATGATGGTGGGGCCCAATAACTGAAATTGAGGAAAGTCTTAGGGTTTTTCCTATGGTATCTCATAGAAAATTGATATTGCAAGGCACTCTGACCGTGTGTCAACAGTTACCTATATTGTGAGCACGCTGCCAATTTTTCCCAGATACAATGGCACCCGGTGAGAGCTTGGAACTGTCTGCCCTGGTGATAAATGATGGAGCACCTACAACATTCCTATTTAAAGTTTGGGACGATCTGGATTTCCTAAGGAGCTATACACCCAAAGAAAGTTTCCTGAACACAGGAGAAAACGTTACCCTGACGGCAATCTTTGTCGCACCCCTTCTGAACGACAGCTTTGCTTCCAGGTAGGATAACACTGTCACGGTAGAAATTGAGAGTTCGTAAAGATGGGAGTTTGTAAAGGAGAGAATAGCAGAGATAGAGCATGTGGGTTACCCAGAGATTTGTGATCCCGTTAGCAAATGAAAAATGCCTAGCAGAAATGCTTTCTGGGGAAAGAGGGAGATGTATTGTTTAGCTACATAAGGAATAGCATATAATTAATGTAATGAGAGCTAGAGTTAGGCATTGGACTAGGGCAGTGTTTCTCAACCTTGGCTGCTTGAAGGTATGTGGATTTCAACTCCCAGAATTCCCCAGCTGGCCATGGGGAATTCTGGGAGTTGAAGTCCACACACCTTCAAGCAGCCAAGGTTGAGAAACACTGGACTAGGGGAAACCTGAGTTCTAGTTCTGCCTTAGGCACAAAGCCGGCTGGGTGACCTTGGGCCAGTCCCTCTCTCTCAGCCCCAGGAAGAAGAAGAAGGCCAGGGCAAACCACTTCTGAAAAATGTTGCCAAGAAAACTCCAGGGACTTGTTCAGGCAATCATCAGGAGTCAAGGCCCAAACCCAAACATTAATAGAATGGCTAAATATAATACTTTTGAAAAGTTTTTTTGAAACATGGTAATGCAGCAGAGTGGAGCAGGGTTGAAGAAGGTAGAGAACATACTGTTTATTCTTCATGATCCACAAATGGTTTTTCAGCGTTGTGACATTCGCTGCTAAAAGCGCTTCCGCTCAGAACTACCTGAAAGTTCCCATCAGCGTCATTCCTGAAACAGCTTTGGTGAGTCTGAAATTCACAGTGATCACTCCTTAAATCAGTGTTGTCCAAATTTGGCCACTTTAAGATGAGTGGACTTCAACTCCCAGAATTCCCCAGCCAGCCATGGTCCACTCATCTTAAAGTGGCCAAGTTTGGGCAACACTGCCTTAGATAATCTTCCATGAAGAATTCTGTTCTTCTCCTACTTGAGACCCCCTATTACCAAGGACTCATAACCTGATTTCTGCAGCCATGGATAAACAAAGAGAATTTCTTCTGCAAGGTTTGATGTTTGCACTTAGCAACCTTGGACAGTAGCAGAAACTGGCCCACCAGCATGAAGACCTTCCTGCATTTTTATTTACAGGTAGTCTTCACTTAATGACCACAGTTGGGACTGGGATTTAGGTTGCTAAGTAATGAGGTCATTAAGCAAATCATCACATGACCAGACCTTATTTTACAAACATTTTTGCAGTGGTTGTTAAGCGAATCACAGCAAATCCCATGGCCATTAAGTGAATCATGCAGTCCCCCATTGATTTTGCTTGCCGGAAGCCAGCTGGAAAGGTCAAAAATGGTGATCAGGTGACCCCGGGACCTTGCAACTGTCATAAGTGCGAGCTGGCTGTCAAACACCTGGATCATGATCACATGACTGCGGGGATGCTGTGACGGTCATAACTTCGGGCACTGGTTGTAAGTCACTTTTTTTAGTGCCATTGTAACTTTGAATGGTCGCTAAACAAACGCTCGTTAAGTGAGGACTACCTGTGTATATGTTTCGTGTTGCTCATTACCCACAAACGACCAGCAGTTGTCAATCTTCCACCAAAGTAACACAAACTCAATGCACTCCATACTCAAAGCATTCTGTCTAGAAAACAGGCACAAGAGCTTCCTTTTTTCAAACAAGTCCAGAGGGACAAAACTTGAGTTGAGGAAGATCTAAGAATAGTCCGTATCTAGTACAGGGTCCCAGGTAATGCAACAGCATATAGAAAGTCACAAGTAGGAAACTGAAACATTACTTGCCACAAAAACCCAATCATAAAAGCCATCTCTTTTATATTAGCTTAACTAAATTGCCCAGTCCTGCTTCTTTCTTTCGAGTAGACAAGGATGTCTCAACCTCAACAATTTTAAGATGAATGGACTTCAACTCCCAGAATTCCCCAGCCAGCCATGCTGGCTGGGGAATTCTGGGAGTTGAAGTCCACACATCTTAAAGTTGATAAGGTTGAGAAACCCTGAAGTAGACAGATTGACTTCCTTTGGTCTTCTTTTTTTCATTGGTGACATATTGCCGAGCTCTGGGTATCATCCCAGGCATGCTGTTTTCAGGTCAAGACTCAGTCTGGTCAAGCTCTTCAGCTTTTGAATCTGAAGACTCAGACTGATCCCTGACAAGATATTTGTAATGTCCTTTAATTCCTTAAAGTTCCCCAAGCAGCAGACAACATTTGAATACACTAAAATATTATTAAATGAAGAATAAAAACAAGACGATACAATCAGATTCTTAGTTAAAACCACCTATATACTGTCTCTTCAACAAGTCTTAATTTAGTAAAAATGGAGGTAATTAAATGTAACAATTCCAATAAGTTAATAAGAAGGACATCTTTAGGGCCAGGACTTCCATTCCATGCGTATTCAACTCCCTAAATTAACCATTCCAAGGAGACTTCTGTCTTTGCAGAATGCAGGATGAATTTATTAGGAAGCTGAATTTACTAATATCTAAGTAAATATGTATCAAGCTTTCCAAAACTGACATCCTCCAGATACATGGCTAGCACAGGTATCCTTGGAGGAAGAGTCAATGTGGTGGGCACAACCCTGAGACTGAAGCCCCGCCCCTTTTAAACATGCATCACTGACACCTAAAAAAGGGGCAGGTCTTCAGATGCACGGTCATCCCTGCCATCTTGACTTCTGGATACCCTTCAAGGATGCGTTAGGTTGGGACTGCTGCGAAGGGGAAGTGTTTGCGCACCCTTATCAGCAATGATTAGGGAATATGTTTTATCATTATAACCGGAGTTTTATTTAAATTCAGATAGGCGAAGCCTAGCAATTAGCAAACTATGTATATCTTTCCAAGAGGAGAGTCAAAAAGCACATCTGGGACCAAAGGCTGAAGGAAACACCCCTGAGATGAGTCATTTCCCAATTATGGCTTACAGCATCTTCAGAGCATCACCCAGCCTGTTGTCATTACTGTTCCTTTGGTATGATGGCTAGGTGATTCTACATAACATGCTTAATGGGGAAATGAGCAAAATTCAGAGTGATAGACCAAGAGTATAAATCGTGGAGTCCGTGGGGTTCTCTGAGCTTGGTTCTTTTCTTGCAAACGTTTCATTGCCCGGCTGGGTAATGAAACATTTGCAAGAAAAGAACCAAGCTCAGAGAACCCCAAGGACTTCACAGTTGAACCCTGAGCTACACACATTCACCTCTATTGGTACAGTAAAAATCTTTAACACTGCACTTGGTGTCTGCACTCACTGTCCGTTCTGGCCAGCAAGATGTAAGATGCTGAAGAGTCGGTGTTGTGGAAGTGACATTTCCAACCTCTCCAGTTTCTAGGACTCCACGGAAGCTGGCTGAGAATTCTGGGAGTTTCAGTCCTATTATATCCAGGGGCTGTCAGATTGGGAAAAGGGCGATCTATATATCCTTGTATTTGCATTTTAAATCCAGGTACTGATGTTGATGTCTATTCACGGCTAATTGTTTTTATTACTAACCGACACTTCTGCTACCCAACAGGAGATAGATGAGGTCCCACCTGAGTACAAACTCAGAGAATTTTACATGTCTTGTAAGGGGAACATCCAGCATGAACCAGACTGCGCTCGTCATACATGGCACATGTTATTCTTGGCAACGGATGATCAAAGTGCAGTCACTGTCCGAATCAATACAAATCCTTCTGGTCTCTCTTGCACTCAAAGAGAAGGTGATAACAAGAAAGCAATATGTCAGTATAGGTATGTATACATCCACCGTTCTGAAAAGAATCTGTCATAAAGCCTTTTCCTATCTGCATTTACAATCACCCGGTCTCGTCCCAACTTCTGCACACAAACAGCCCTTAGTTGCACCACTGAAAATTGCAGCATCTCCAGGGGTATAAAATCTAACTTGCTTTGCCAGCCGTTCTGTTGTGGCCAGGGCTTTTGGCCACTTCAGTCCTCCCTTCTGGTCCTCTTCTTCTCCGTCACCACTCCTTCTTTTCCCCCCTGCCAAAAGAGAGGAACAGAGCTATGGAGCCACCTCTCTATTCAGGAGGCTTGAGGGGGCACCAGCTTAGGTCCACTTTCTCTTGCTTCATTGTGTTCTCAGGAGAGGGTGAATTTAACCCTCTTTCAAACCTCTGCAAAATCAGGTAGTCCTCATTTAGTGGCTGCAATTGGTTCCGGTGAAATGGTCGCTGTGTGAACCATGTGACTCAGAGAGAGAAAGACTCTGCAAAGATCACTGGTTGCTGCAGTCTCATTCAGATAAAGTTCTCTCAGAAAGTGTCCTGTGCCTGACCCACTTCCCCCCCCCCTTTTTTTCCCCTCCTTGCAGGGTGGAGAGATTGCTTAAGCCATCTCTTCTTGAGCTGCTTTTCTCTGCAGCACAGGGGGTCCCTAAAAAGTGCTAACCACAATTTAACAAGCTCTACTCTGTAAACTTAGTTTATTAGAACCCTCTGGCTGGCTCCCACTGCTGCCTGAAACTGACCAGACCTTAATCAGTTTCACACAAGGCAGGCATTGGTCAGAAAATGATTTTTTAATTGCCGTTTATTACTGTCATATTTGCAAACTGTTGCTATCCGAGGCAGTCGCTAAAGGAGGACTACCTGTATGTGCATCGTGACATTATGACACAACGGCACCTTTCATACTTGTGTCACCATGGCACACAGAAGTAAATAAGGGGTGGACTTTACCATATGACTCCTCAAAGCTCATTTTGTCCCTTGCCCTCCTTGCAGAGGCTGTCCTACCAAATATCTTCTTTTCAGCTCACGCCAGCACTTGTCTCGGCCTCTAGCAACCGTCTTGATTATTGGTTGAACTTCTTATCCTGTGTATAAAGGACAATCCGTTTGCATATAATCAGTCATTTATGACAATTTGCATGCTGGCTGGGTGCTTGTTCCTGAAAAGTGAAATATCAGGTATTTGTGAAAAAACAGGCCTCTAAGCCGTCCTGAGAGACAAAGAGCGCCCTCTGGAGGGTACAAAGTTTCCAGCAAAAGTAGAAAACGGAGATGCAAAGAGATGGTTGTCTCTACTAATTTTCTCCCCAGCTATGGAATATCCTTTTTCCCCCAGGAGAAAAAAATCCAAAATTAATTTTTGGAGTAATGCTTTTATTAGTTTGAAACCAAAATGACAAAAACAGAGATTTGAGTCAGATCTTTATTAGGTGAAGAAGTAGCAAAAAGCACTTATACCAAAGCAGAAGAAGTGTGCAGTTATTAATATTAGCTAATTTTAGGTTTAAAATTAACTAATATTTAGGACATGGCATATATTAAGTATGTTTTAATTTTATTTTTTCCTGTTCTGAAACTCCAGGAAGAATTTTTAATTTTTTAAAATTTATGACAAAATTATTTTTTTAACTTTCTGTGCAATGCAAAACTCAAAGCAGTATAATTGTTTCATTTTTTATTTTTATTAATAATAGCAAACAAAAAATAATATCAGTGATTGTATAATAAAAATCCTACATACATTACAGGGATTAAAGTAAACTGAACATAATGAGAGGAAAAAAATAAATTAAGAAAAAGAAAAAGAAAGAACCATATAATATAAGATTAATTCAGTCCTTAAACTTATTATTAAATTTAGAAAAAAATAATTGCTCCATCTTCTCACTTGTAGAATATAAAAATATTTCCAAAAAACAATAACAAACGCAAATAGTGAATCCATTCCGTAACTTCGGGAGAATAATTTTCTTTCCATCTATGTCAAATGACTGATTATTGAAATTACACGTCCCCATCTTATTAAACCAATTCCTTACTTTAAGAAAAATTAACATATTCTAAATTCCCCCATCCGCAGTTTTTACCAAACCATAATTCTTAATGTAAAGAAAAAACATATTAAATACATTAGTACCAAAAAAAATGGTATTGATTATATTTCAATTAAATGTGATCAAAATGGAATGAGATTTCATTTCTGTCAGTTACTTTCAAGGCGTCCTGTTCAAACCCGGGTTCAGCCCTCAGCCTAAAAGGAGCTGCACAACATGAGCCTCTATTCTCAGTTCTTCTCCCTTTTCTTCCTTCATTGATCAAGGTAAAATAATATATGTTTTTATCTCAAAGAAAATGTGCAACCAAACCACGCAGCATGAGAAAATAAGTCGCGTGCATTGATGGAACGTCTTCACAGTGGAGTCCCCTTGGTGAATTGGCCACGCCCGCTAAATCAGCTTGCAGAATTCCCCCATTCTGACGACCTTGGTTTTTCCCCCCCTTCAGCTTGTCCCCAGCCAAAATCCTCCTCTTCCTCCACTCCATCCCATTATTGATCCTCCTCATCCTTTTCTCTCCTCTGTAGTTCAAACTGCTGTACTCCTTTCGCAGAAGTTTTGATCAGCGATGAGAGCGGAAACACAAGCACTTTCACAATGGACCAAAGGAACCCAGCTCCTGCCCCAGCCTAGTGAGTGGAACATCTGAAGCTGCCAACCCATTCATTAAAGCCTGTTATTCTACTCTTTAGTCAGTGGTACCTCGGTTCACGAACTTAATTTGTTCCACGATTCTGGTCACCAACCAAATTGGTCGCGAACCGAATCAAATTTCCCCATAAGGTTCAATGTAAATAAGGTTAATCCGTTCTGACCCCTATGAACGTGGTCGGCAACCAATTTGGCTGCCAACCGAATCAAATTTCCCCATAAGGTTCAATGTAAATAAGGTTAATCCGTTCTGAACCACATGTATTTTTTTTTTAACCACAAAAATATGAAACAAAGTACAGGCGATCTCGCCTAGAGGAAGCCACGACCACGTGTCAGAGCAGGGAAGATGGCCGTGGGTCATGTTCGTCACCCAATGCGGAGTTCACGAACGGAAGCAAAATTTTGCGAACGCTGCTGTTCGCAAACCGAATTGTTTGTGAGCAGAAGCGTTCGTGAACCGAGGTATTACTGTACCTCCATGATGAGCCTTCCCTAGATCAGTCATAATGGGAATATCAGGAGATTGCCCAGACTGTCTTTAGAAAGACACAATGAAGTAGCCACCTTGATTCATCGGAATCTTAGTAAGAATTACAACTTACCTGCAACGAAGAAGTGGTAGAATCATAATATTGAGAAAGTGATTGAAAACCAAGAGGTGAAGAGGGTATGGGACCTCCAAATGCAAACCTTTAGCCCATAATAAGCCAGACATGACTGTCATGGCAAAGTACAGATAATTGATATTGCAGTAGTAAGCAAGTCAGAGTGAGCTCCATGTCACTCTGAGATTGTTGGCTCACTCTGCCTCATAGGAGGGCATAAACTTTTAAAAAGTCTAGATCCACCAGAATAGACTTTGGGAGAGCTCCTAAGGGGAATACAACACAACATTAAGGGCCATCTGAAACCACATTGCGCTTTGTGTGTGTGGAAGCGCAAGCGTATCCATCTAGCAGAGAGTTATCAAGAACAATAAAACTGGATTAAGAGTCCACGAAGCCAGCAGCCTTTCTCTTGAACAGCTTGTGGCCAATGTAAATTCAGCAGGTGCAGCTTCTCCCACTGGCCCTTCTCAGCACTAGAATACACAGCACACCTCCTGAATGTCAGCCTTATAATTTTCCTACTAAAGAAACAGGAAAAAGGTTTTCGCCCGAAGCCCAGAAGGCTGCTAATTTCTCAGACAGCCTCATGGATTAGAGTCTGGGAAGGGAGATGCTGAAAAACAGCTTACATTTCTCGTGTTTGTTCGTTTTCCCTCTAGACAGATGACATACATCGCAGAAATGCCCTGGTGCAAAATGGATCTCATTTCTGGCCCCTGGGTGTCCCTTACAGTGAAATCAGCCAGATGATTTCGCTCCATCTCTCACGTTGATGACAAGTGATCTCAATAAAACAATCTTCAGAAAGCAACCGCATCTGTTGGGAATATTTATTTATTTATTCATTCATTCGTTTTATTCTATCTATTTATTTATTTATTTATTTATTCATTTTATTCTGTTTAGAAAATCTCTACAGTCACCCATCTTCAACAGACAACTCGGGCGGCGAACAATCTGTACAAAAAAAATATTTTAAAAAAATGATCACCAATTAAAATAATCCAATCCCCCCCCCCCCCAAAAAAATCTGAGGTACTACATAGCAATTCCACAAACTCAGTGACCCATATATATCGGGCTTCCTAAACTTCCTGGCCCTAATGCCTGGGGGGGGAAACCAGCTTTTGATGGCCTTCTAGAAGCCAAGAGGGCCAGGGCCATCTAAATCTTGGGGGGAACCGTTCCATAGGGCAGAGAAGGGACGCCTCCTGGTCCCACAGTGTGGCACTATTCAAGAGAATGGAACTGGAGCATTGTATGTATGTATGTGTGTATGTATCATATTTATATAGCCACCCATCTCACACCAAGTGACTCTGGGTGGCGTACAACAATTAAAAAGAATAAATACATAAAAACAATTACAAATAAAAAACTATAAAACCACACAAAACAAGGAGGGGATAAAATTATTAAGAGAGCCATCGCAAAATCTCCCCGGTCCCCTGTCTGATATGAGGTAGACAGAACGTCCTGCAAGTAACCTGGTGCTGTGCCATGTAGGGCATTGACCAGCACGTTTAATTGCACCCAGAAGCAGCCTGGAAGCCCATTCATTTATTTATTTTATTCAATTTGTGTAGCCACCCCTCTCAGACCAGTGACTCACGCAGCAGTAGTGTGGTACGAGTGAACTTTGGAGCACCCAAAATTGGGCACTGTGCCATGTTCTGCACTCCCTGAAATGTTCGTCAAGGGCAACCCCACATCAACCCCGCTGCAGTAATCCAATTGGGAAGTGACAGTGCACGGAGCAGAAACACACACAACTGGTACACAAGATGAATCTGTGCAAAGCCCCCCTCGGCCACAGCTTTGAGCAGGAACCATGAGTCCAGGAGGGCCCCCACATTGCGCACCGGCTCTGTCTGGGGAAGGGTTATCCCATCAAGAGTTAGAGATGAAAAATCACCAGATCCAAGGGGCCCAAAGACCCAGAGCTAACTTTGTCTTGCCAGGGTTGAGTTGTAATCTGCTCTCCCTCATCCGGACCCTCACAGATGCCAGGCCCTGGGTAAGAACCTCAACAACATCACTTGTAGAGCCAGTGACATTCTTATGACAATCTAGGTATCTACACTCTATCTGTTATCTCCCAGATAGACTACTGCAATGCGCTCTACATGGGGCTACCCTTGAAGAGTATCCAGAAGCTACAGCTGGTCCAGAATGCAGCCGTGCAGGGTATTTTTGGAGCCCCAAGGAGGGCCCACGTAACGCCACTGCTCCGCGAGCTGCATTGGGTACCAGTTTGCTTATGGGTCCAATTCAAGGTGTTGGTTATCACCTTTAAAGCCCTACATGGCATGGGGCCAGGTTACTTAAGGGACCGCCTCTCCCCTATGACTTCAACCCGTCCCACCCGATCACACACAGAGGGCATGCTTCGGACCCCCTCAGTAAAAGATCTTCGATTAGCGGGGTCCAGAAGGCGGGCCTTCTCTGCGGTAGCCCCGCCCTTTGGAACATTCTGCCCCCGGAAATGCGATTGGCCCTCTCACTCCTGGCCTTCCGAAGGGCTTTGAAGACCTGGCTCTGTCATCTGGCCTGGGGTGGAGAGGGAATACTTCAAGCATGAGGATGGCTAGCCCCATAGAGGCCTTCTGTCTTCAGCCTCAGATTTTTCATTCCCTTTTTTATAAATGCTTTTAAACTGATGTTTTATGTATTTATATATATTTATGTTTTTAATGTTCGGTGTGACTCGCCCAGGGTTCCCCCCTTGGGGGGATATGGCTGGGTGAGAAATTTAATTAATAAATAAATAAATAAATAGGTGAATCGTCAGAGGGCTGCGTTGTGCTCTTGTGCCCCGGGAAACTTAGAAAGTGACAAGATCTCCAAGATACAATACTTTCAAAGCAAACACATGGTGAACGTTTTTAATGTCCAAGGCCTAGCTCTTTCACAAATATTTTATTAATTCCCATAGCCTGGGATAAAGAAACTTACTACATGCAGCCATGCAGAATATTAGTTATCATACTGACAAATTACAAAGACGAAGTTTTCCCAGGTAAACCGTTTCCAACTTGAGGAACAGGTAGCTGGTAAGAAGGGCATCAAGGAAGGGCAAAAAAGGTCAAGATGGTGGTTGCGACCACAGGATTGTGTCGAAGATGCTGTTGAAATGAAAGGAATAGCACCTGCAGATAATGTGAAGGGTGGCTTCTAGACAATTGCTAGCTAGCTAACCAGATAGACAAACACATATTTGTACATGCAGTATATATTCATACGCACCGATACATACATATATACGAATGGAGCCACTATGGCTAGTGATGAAGGTGCTGGGCTAGGAGCAGGAAGGCTCCAGTTCTGATCCTCCCTCAGCCATGGGAACTCCCTGGGAGACTGAACTAGTCCCTGCCTCTCAGCCCAAGAGCTGATGTGGTCTAGTGGTGAAGATATAGGACTTAGAGTAGGGAGACCCAGGTTCTAGTCCCTCCTCAGCCATGGAAGATCTCTGAGCTGGCCAGTCCCTCTCAGCCCAACCTACCTCACAGGATTGCTGTTATGGGGGGGGGGGGGGGGGGGAATGAAAGAAGATCCCTCTGGAACCACCCCTAGGTTCCTGGAAGAAAGAAGGGGTATAATACTGACAAATCAATAGACAAATCAACAAACACAGAGCAATTTGCATATATTAATTGGAGAGAGAGAGATTGAGATTCTGTCTATTCTTGCTTTAGGGTGGGGAGGGTTGTTTTAAATTCTGGGACATCAAAATTCATTTAGATAAATATAGTATTTAATGTACCCACAGACACCACAGGTTGCAAAGTCCAAACAGATATGCCGGAGTCAAGGCCAAGCTGGGTCTACAGGAGGTTTTCTCTAGAATTGGATTTGTTTGAATTGGGATCATCTGAGGGACAAAGGCTGGATCTGATTGCGGTCAACAGCCCAGGGAGGAACATATGCCAAAAAAGAGAAAGGAAATTCAATGTCACATATCAAGACAAAGGTCCAAAGATAGATCAAGGGAATGCCAATATGGAGAAAAGCTGTATCAGAAAAATGCAAGGACAGAGATTCCTTGCAACTGAGGAACAATTTAGAGATTGTTGGGACATAGTTATGGATCAAGCATGCTAGTTCTTTATTTATGTATAGTTGTGCCTAGAACAGGAGCCTCCTCACAGCCCAGGAGCCTCATGTAATCTTTCAAGTCAGCCCTCAACAACACTTAAGAAAGACCGAAGAGAAAGAACTTAATTCACTCATAGATTAGGAGAGTGACTATTGGAAGTGGGGGAACAATTGGTTCATCTGAGGCAGGCACTAAGGAGCCTTCCTTAGGCTGGGGAGAAAGCATGACCCCATGGCCAGGTGGAGCAGGCCAAGGGGCAGCTGCACTCCTAACCCCACACTGAAGTGACACCACACCTGGGGCCAGGGCCTGCACCCCGTGCCACCACCCCCTTTACTACAGTTTTAGGGCGAGAAGCATGGCTTCTTCTAACCTTAAATCAAGATACCATCAAAACCAGGGCTAGAGTATGTCAGCTCAGTGGTGGCAGCAAGGAGTTGGAGCAGTGACATGCCAGTAGCTCTGATAGGAATGGAGAGAAGCATCTCCACCTGGAGTTTCAGTGCCCTAATATTATAAGGGGGCCTCTGGGGTCCCTGCCACAGAGCTCACAACTTGGTTGCTTCTAGTCATTCTCCAGGCAAGAACCATCCACCACACGTCCAATTCCAGGGTCAACTGTGGTCAAAGTGACAGAAACACAGTCACACCAGCAGGACTTCCATCATGACATCACAATGCTCCTACCCTCATTTTGCCCTCCTCTGGTCCCCACCCCAGAGATGCCGCTGCACACATTTTAAGAGCAAAGAAACAGCTGCTCCAGATGTGGAGAAAGACAATTGGTGGACATTCCAGTCCACCATCTGAAGTGGCTGCTTCATTCCACTTAACCAGAAAACTGGTCCTGCTTTCTTCCTCATTTCAGGACAGTTAATGCATCTAAAAAATTCTTTCAAGACAGTTCCATGTAGCATATGTTGCAATAATCCAGTGATTTTGGCTGCAAGTCTGCGTTCATTGATCCAAGAATAAATCTCATGGAGCTCAGGGGGACTTCCTTTTGAGTAGACCCATATCCAGTTAGGTACATGAGCAGCTCCTATTCAGTAGATATCTACCTGCAGTGAGGATTTTCTTCAATGTTCATACATATAATTCCTCCTGTAATGCTAGAAGACCTATTTAAAAAAATTATAAGTTTACTTTCCTAGTTCAGGAGAAAAGGCTGAAGGCTACAGTTTCTGGAAAAAGGCCCAGTGTTTTGGAGCAGTATTTTACCGTCAATGGTTGCTCAAAGCTTGAACCCAAAGAACTGACTGGTGAGTCCCAAATCAATGTACGTCATTCTGCTCTGCTCCCCTCCCCTCGGCCACTCCAGTTTCTTGGCCTTCACTGTCCCTGCAAGAACTGCCAGGACAAAATGCTGCAGTGACCCAAAAAATCCCCCTCTTGAAATATCTCCCTCCTCATGTTCTAAACTTCTGAAACCTAGCTACAAAAATTCAACACTTCCTGTGTTTATCCCCCTATATCAGAATTGAGCAGGAAGTGCAAGTAAGTATAAGACATCTTTGTGCTTATGTGCACTTACTAAATGATTGTATTTTGACTCCTGGTTTATGTTTGTTTTTTAATTTATTCTGTATTTATTAGATTGATACCTGCCGCTAGCCAGACTCTTGGCAGTTAACAATAGCCATGCGGCAATCCACATGCAAATACAGTGTTGCTTGATTTTATTTTGTTTTACAATTTTAACCTTTTTATTATCTCAAAATAAAAATGTTAAAATTGCAAAACAAAATAAAAGCAAGCGACAATAAAAATAAATCAATGGTATAATTTCATCCTCCGTAGGATCAGAGTTTTTGCTGATTAGGGGCCAGTATAGACTACAGCAGTGGTCTATAATCAATCAATTGATCAATCAATCAGCAGCCCCTAACCCTCTCCCCAAAATCTCACTGCCGATACCTGATTGCACAATTTGTTGTCCTTTTTTACCACAAATGAATCCCTAAAATAGGAAGCTTAAGGCACTCAGCATAGCCCTCCCCAATCATACCCCATATGTAAAAATGTGGATTTCAGAGCCTAGTGCTCAGTTTAAGGTAAGCTTTAGTGCCTAGCAAAATAGGGGTAAGTAATCCCTAGGAAAGGCAGCTGCAGACTCCCATCTTACGTTGATATTTTTATAGAGACCGAATGAGCCTGCCTACACACAGAGTATCAAATTCCTTAGGGTATCCCGAGATTTACAGAAGTGCCCCCCCCAAAAAAGAATATTATTATACAGTAGATTAATTCTTCTTTTGCCCCAAGCAGTCTATTAAGTTCAAACATATTTAATGAACGCGCAACATCATAATGATTAAAAAACTAATAAGGACGGGACGGGGCGGGGCGGGGCGGGGCGGGGTGGGGTGGAATGACCTGGAAGACCGCAGACTGGTCAGCAGGATCCCAGAACAGAAAGCTTCACTAGTACATTAAATGACAGTAGTTGGGGAACAGATTTAGGAGGACTATCATTTCTTTCTCCTACTAGAGGTCCCTCATGGATGGCTATGGGAATCCAGGGTTGGGTTTCGGACCTTCTAAGCAAACAGGAGTCTTTGTTTTGATCTAAGCAAATAAGACTCACACCCCCCCCCCCACCACACTCCATGGAGTTTCAGCAAATATCAGTCTGGCCACTGGTCAGAAACTGTTTGCAATGCACCTCCCCTACAACTGGAGGGTATGATCCTGACCTTTTTGGAGAGGCAGGTTCAATATGAAAAAAGAGGCTGAACGGCTGGCAGCCTCCCCTCCCTCCCCCCTCCCTCCCCATGCCGCTTCAGCTATTTAACTCCCACAGCTGAGGCAGGCAGGAGCAGCGAGGCAGGGCTGGGGGAAACTTCCGAGTTTTTGTCCTGCCCATCCAAGCCCAGCCTCACACCATGCTGTTGCCCAGAGAGCTCCCTTTGCTTCTCTGCGTGGGTCTTGTGAGTGGGTTTTATCCCAACCACGAATCAAAGGGCATTGCTTCGAGTGATTTCACGGATGCCGACATCACAGAAAAGGGGGTGTTGCAGGCTGTAGCCTGGTTCATGGAGATAAGCCCTTTGCCTGGAAAACGTCTCAAGAAGCCAGGGGAACTCATGGATAAGAATGCAGAAGAACTATTTAAGGCCTACTTTGAAGGTAACAGGTGGAAAGGCGGGAGCCTCTTCATAGGATGTGGCCCACAACCCCCCAGGCACAAATAGACCCTCCACCATTCCCTCTGTGGGCTATGGGTCTCGCCAACTTCTTCTCTGGGAAAACTAGAAAGTCCATTATTTCCATCTGTCATGGTGTGACTAGGTTCTTTTAGAACTGGAGTTAGGGTTACAAGGATGGTAGCTGGCCCAGAGAAACCAAGACGGTGGAGGCTTTTCTTTACTACATACAACAAAACTATTTACAATAGGTATTTACAACAAAATCCCGGCTTCTACCCAGGGTCAGGTTTCTTCTTAAGTCTCTCTCCTTGAGACTATTCCCCTCTAATTCTCCTCCTAAATGCTTCATTTCCTCCCCCTTCACTCCATCTCCCTCCCCCCTTCCTGGGATTTATCAAAAGAGAGTAAAAGGAAAGAATGTGCTGGATTTACAAATGAGTGTGCTCAGCGTTGCTCATCTCCTTTCCTTGGATCCGCTTAGCTGATCGTCTGCGTCCACTCTTCTGGGGGAAGAATCTCTCTCAGGAGTCTTCTGCCCAGTTCTTCCATAGAGACTAGGGCTTCGCCAAAGACTCCAACCCTCTGTCCATAGCCAGCCATCTCACTCCTTCCCATCTTGGGACTTGGGTGAAGATACCATTTCTCCGGGACTTCGCTTCTCTTCCTCCAGGGAAGCCACCCGTAGACTTTTCTTCTCCCTCTCCAGCCGGGAACCAACAACTCATATCAACTTTACTCTCCAAGTTTTCTTTCCAGCTACACCCTTCTACAACAATCTTTGTAGTTCTCATTTTCTCTCCTCATTTCTCCCCTCTCCTCTCTCTCTCTCTCTCCAATTTTGGGTCAGGTCAACAGCATGTCCCCCAGCAACTGAGGAGGCGGGTGTTTGCCCAGGGCTCTAGTTCCCAACACCTGTATACCAGGCTGGACCAATGGGACTGCTGTCTCCAGATCTCACCACAACAGCCCTGGCTAGCAGCCAGGCAGCTCACCAGCCCAGATGTCAGCACAGCTGCCCTTCAAGACTAGAACTGAGCTTCTCCTCCCCCTTTTCTCTCTCTTTTTGCTGACTCACATCAGCACAACAGCAGCCATACCAGGCCACGAAAAACCATATGCCACACCATCCCCATCCTAGAAAACTTGCTAGTTGTAGCAATCTGATTAATTAGTAGAAATAGCCACCCTTCAAAAGTTTTTGTTTTTTTAAAAAAATTCAGAATTAAAGACCATCACTCCTTATCTAGAGAACAAGGTCCTTATTGTTAGCCACTCCAAGTCACAAGGCTGGGATGGGTGGCCTTCTATCTCCCATTTCCCTGATTTGCAAAGCTGAATGGTCTTCATTACATTCAGAGAACGAATGTGGATGAATAGCCTTTGCTGTGGTTACTGACCAGACCAATACAGGATAGTTTGACAACTAAAACTATAAATCCCCAAGAGAAATACCGAAATAGTTTCTATAAATGACAGTAAATAAAACGCAAAGTCTATGCTAACATGTGGTAAGATAGTAAGAAGTCCCGTAAAGGAAAACAAGAAATAAACATGCTTATGTCCGATTCAGTAAATTGTGCTCCCTTTTTGAAACTACTGATAACTCACTGAAAGTTGATGGTGATTGCAGAACGGGTTTCCCCAACCTCAACCCAGATGTGTTAAGACTACAGTTCCCAGAATTCTTAGCCATCTGGAGGTTCTCAGATTAGGGAAGGTCAGCGGGGGGGGGGGTCTTAAGAACAGCCCCTGCTTATTCCATTGGTTAATTTACTTGTTACTTTAGCATGTCAATCTTCTAAAGGAGCTTGTGTTGAAGGTATGCTTGAAGAGATCTGATGATGCTAGAATCCTCTCTCTTTTCCTTCCCTCTCTTATATAGCTGATGTCTCTCCACGTCGATTCCACGAAGCTCTGAAGAAAATTATTGATGGGAATAATCAAGTGGAAACCACTCACAGAGGGGACAGCAGTTACTTCTTCCACTGTGAAGAAATTGACAAAAGTAAGATGTGCATCAATTTTGCATTTCTTCAGATTTGGCAATGACTCACCCCACCTTCCCCCGCCCCCAAAAGGAAACAAAATGCTTTAAAAATACATGTTGTAGGATAACATGTATTTAGAAATGCATACATGGAGGAGAGGAAATCTTTTAGAAGGACAAAAGTATTCTATATACAAATACAAAACGAGACATTACTTAGTTGTTCGGTTTCAACAAGCCATACAGGCCATATGCAACATAGCCAATTTTTCTGGTCTTCAGAGTTCCCCTTTCAAATTTTTAACTGCTAAAGTTCAGTGGCATCATTTTCATTAGATTCCCTCCTCCCCCGAAAATGACTAAAATCAAAAGGTATTAAGCCCCTACAAGGCGTCATGTGCACATTTTATAAGAGATTGTGCCCATTTGGGAGATGTCACCCAATTTTCATTACCAGTTTGGCTCCACAGTTATGGCTGACTGACAATGTAAATCCTCATTGTTTAATTTTTTTTCTCCTACACATGAATAAACAGATCTGAGGCTGGGAATTCTGGGGAAGGCTGGAATGCAACGTTCCAAGGAAAAGATATAAATTTTTGTAAAGCTTTATTGCAGAGCAAAAACCAGTATTCAGTTCTGAGCCCAGGTGTTGGGGTTTTTGGGAACATTCCCTTGCGAAAGCCCCCTCTAGGAATATCCAAAACGTTCCACATGTAGAACAACCAGTTTCAGATAGTCCATGCCCAGACTGAAGCAGGAGTTTTTGGACCAGCCAGGAGCTTAACACATGCATGTTCCTGCAGAAGTTTTTTTGGACGGGCAGAGTGAAAAAAATGGGAGTGAGAAAAATTCAAGGTTGGTGGTACTCAGTGATGGCAGTGATGGAAGTAGAGAAAGAAAGTGCTGGAAGAGTGGCAGGAGAGCAGGTAAGTTGGTTAGATATGTCATAGTTGCCATGCACTGCCATCTTTGAATTCAAGTATGGCACATCCAATCGGCTGGCCTGATCTTCCAGCACCTTCCTTTCCACATCTCCCCCTAGCCACCATAGCTATGATCGAGTGAGATCACAGAACAGGTGGATGGGTGGTTGGATATGTTATATTTGAACGCAGCAACAGCATATAGAGGCTAAGGAAATGTTGTGGGGGGAGCAGTTGGGAGTGGGGCAGGCCACAGGCTATGCAAAGGAGGAACAGAGAAAGTCCCATGAGATCTTTCCAGAATTTGTCTTGGCCAAAACACGGAACAATCCAGAGGTTCTTGATTTTGATTTGGCCAATCGGGACTCACCTGGAATGTTTCAACCAAACTTCTAAGCTATCATGAGTTTGTTTCATGCATGAAACAAAACACGTTTTCATTTCATGCACACCCTTAGTCCCCTCTTTTCATATGTGGATTCATCTCCTCCTTCCTATTGCTCTTCAAGGGAGCTGAATATGTTAAACTGTTCACTGAGTGATGTCGTTCAGGTAGTTTGGATGGTAGTACAGATAGTCCTCACTTAACAACCATTTGTTTAGTGACTGTTCAGAGTTACAACGGTGCTGAACAAAGGGACTTATAACCAGTTGTCACACTTACAACTGTTGCAGCACCCCCACGTTCACATGATCACAATCCGGGCACTTGGCAATCAGCTTGCACTTACGATGTTTGCAGCATCCTGGGGTCACATGATCACCATTTGCGACCATCTCAGCTGGCTTCTGGCAAGCAAAATCAGTGGGGAACCATGTGATTTGCTTAACGACCATGTGATTCACTTAACAGCTGCAGTGATTCGCTTAACAACTGTCCCACTTAACAATGAATTTTCCGGTCCCAATTGTGGTCATTAAGCAAGGACTACCTGTACAGCAATTGGATGGTGCTGTTTTGGTTGACAGCTATTAGGGTCGCCATCCTTGTTATAAACCCTACTCTCTTTACTATTTACTTTACTTTACTTTACTTTACTTTACTTTACTTTACTTTACTTTACTTTACTTTACTTTACTTTACTTTTTGGCTGTCATGTGTTCTTTTTTGTCATTTATGTCCAAAACTGTAAAAAACAGGGAGACTAACTTCTTTGTTCTCTTCTTAGGAGTGGGCAGGGGTATAGAGCAGTTCATTGTGTCCAGCTACTTTGAGATCGTTAGATTTAGATAGAACTGCTTTGACTTGTAATAGTTAAGATGGCCACTTCCTAGCTTAACCATTAAAAGCCTTGTGCTATTCTCCCAAGATTTCTGCCCTCTTGCACAGAAAAAATCCTGTGATTCCTTAGGTCATGTGCTGATGGTGAGTCCAAAGCCATATGTTTACAGCAGAGGTTTTCAACCTTAGCAACTTTAAGATGTGTGGACCTCAACTCCCAGAATTCCCCAGTGTGCTGCCTGGGGAATTCTGGAATTTGAAGTCCACACATCTTAAAGATGCCAAGATTGAGAAACATTGGTTTAGAGCAGTGTTTTTCAACCTTGGCAAGTTTAAGAAGTGTGGACTTCAATGCCCAGAATTCCCCAGACAGACATCTTAAAGTTGCCAATGTTGTGAAATACTGGTTTAGAGGAAGCTGAAGTACTCTCAAAGTAGGGATTTCGTGAGATGCTTTTGTGTTATGGGAAAGCACAAGGTTTGCACTGTTGGTCAAGGATTTAAGATTTTCTACAGCTTCTGGGTTGCCAGGATTTAAATGTCTCTTAGCAACAGCTATTTCAGCTGCAATATTAGAAGTTCTTTTGTCTGTAATATCAGTAATATCTGGCCAGGAACAATAGGGAGTTTATGACCATTTACTTGGTCTATAATTTTCTGTTCCCTTTTCCTCCCTGTCAACGATCTGCTCACCAACATTCTAGAAAAAAAAATCAGTAATTTTTCATTGCTTTTGAGATTTGATATACACATCAACCCCCTTGGTTAAAGGACATACAGTAGCCCTTTATATCTGTAGCCAACTCTTAGAAGAACTGTTGTTTGAATGCCTTGGATCTTGGGATTGTCAGGAAGAAGGAGAAGGAGAAGGAGAAGGAGAAGGAGAAGGAGAAGGAGAAGGAGAAGGAGAAGGAGATATTAAACTGGTAGACCACTCTGAGTGGCTCACAACAATCAAAGAAATTTCAAAAAAGCATTAAAAAATAAGGAAAAAAAAGATGGTAAACATGATGATATAATAGGTCTCTCTCTCTTCGTCAAAGGCCTGGATGGAGAGCAAGGTCTTCATGGCTCTTCAAACAACAGCAGAATGTGGGCCACCCGGATCTCAGGGAGAACCTCGTTCCAAAAGGCCAGTCCTGCTACAGAGCAGGATCTCAAAGTCATAACCTCAGTTCAGTGAGTCCCTTCAGAAACAGAGAGAAACCTGATAATTTATGAGTTATCACTCATAATACAAAAAAAGTTCCACATTTTTTGTATCGTTGAAGGCTTTCACGGCCGGCATACGAAGGCTGGTGTGGATCTTCCGGGCTGTGTGGCCGTGTTCTGAAAGTTCTGTTTCCTAATGTTTCGCCGGCATCTGTGACCGGCATCTTCAGAGTGCAGGAGCACAGACAGGAGCAGTTCTCCTGTTGGATGGACTGTTGGATGTCTTTTCAGGGTTGAACTCAGAGAGCAGTTCTCCTGTCTGTGCTCCTGCACTCTGAAGATGCCGGTCACAGATGCTGGCGAAACGTTAGGAAACAGAACTTCCAGAACACGGCCACACAGCCCGGAAGATCCACACCAGCCTTCCACATTTTTTATTTGTGTATTTCTGGCTAGTTAAGCAACCCAATTTAATCTGAAAAATCTTCACGGACCTGTTTCTGGAGAGCGTAAAAATCCAAATGTGAAAATAACATATTGCTGTGGCAATATGGTAATGTAGCCATGTTTATTCTCAGGGAGTTTTTGTTTCATCTCTTCCCTCATTGCTGTCCAACAGAAACATTTCACAGTTAATTAGCCCTGAAACTTACAGTCCAGAGAGAGAAGATAAAATGTGAAATGAAAAAATATTCAGGAGCTCACAGGTACAATGCTGCTGCTATCTCTGCCCCCAAATCAGAAGTTTTTTCTTTTGTTTCAAGACAACAATAATTGAACAGGAATCCAGAAAAGGAGGAGGAACAATTGGGAGAAGAGAATTCCAAGGGTTTGGTCGCAAAGTGGACATTTATACATCAACATCCAGAAGAGAGGAAATGGATCTCTTTTAATGAAATAGATGGAAATAGAGATTTGTGTGCCATTTGCACCTGATAATTTATATGGGCTGGTGCAAACTTAGTTACAGCACTACTCATTCTAGGAGGTTGAAGCATTCTGAGGGTGCAGGAGTTATTGAGAGCAGGAATCTGGCCTGAGCAAGGATTGGTGGGACAGGTTTAATAACTATAAAAGAAAAGAGATTTATTTACAGGAGGTATAGAGACAGGCAAAGCCTAGCACCTACTTAGGAACAGAGTCCTACTAGAAGGACTCTCCTACTAGGAGCAGAGTCAAGTTCCTAGAACGTTCCTAGAAAGATCCTAGAATGTTCCCAGAAAATACATCCTTAATTCTCTGTCTACATCCTACTGCCTCCCTCTAGCTGGTAGATCATGTCATTCTGAAAGTCATTGAATTTGGATTTTCAGTATTACTGAAACAGAAATACATGATGTCCCTTGTCCTTCAGCTTCAATAGACCGGCTGCTTTCTTTCTCTCTCTTGTTTTCTGAATCAAATGAAGATAGTCCTTCAAGTAGGAGAGGCCCCTCTCTTTCCAGCAGACACCTGACCGTATCTGTGGGATACTGGCTTCGGCAAGGGCCCAGTGGTGCTGATTCCCTTTGGCAGCCTTGCTTATGTTGAAAGATTCTTGTTCTTCTGATTTCTAGGTATCCATCAGTTTCGAACTCTGAGGAACACCATGCTTGCTAGTCTGAAAGAACCAGTCAGCTCGGCCGCTCTGGAATCAGCTCGGCTCAGTGCTGGGAAAGCCCTCCACATCCTCCAGAAATTCTACAGCAACACCAACTGGATTGAAATGGGGAACACGGATCCATATGAATACCTGTGTAAGTCATTGTGAATATAGAAAACTAAGAAATGGCATTGCCTTATTCCAGTGTTTCTCAAGCTTGGCAACTTTAAGATGTGTGGACTTCAGCTCCCAGAATTCCCTAGCCAGCTGGCTAGGGAATTCTGGGAGTTGAAGTCCACACATGCTGGCTGGGGAATTCTGGGAGTTGAGGTCCACACACCCTGGCTGGGGAATTCTGGGAGTTGAAGTCCATGCACACTGGCTGCGGAAGTCTGGGAGTTGAAGTCCACACATCTTAAAGCTGTCAAGACTGAGAAACACTGCCTTATTCCACCCTACCCATAGCCACCTCTGTATTTATTTGGTCTATATCCTGATTTTCTACTCTGTCAAGTACTCCAGCGATCCAAATTTAAGGTACAAGAAGAGAATATAAAAAGATAAATGCGCATTAAAATGAACACTCACATTGGTTCTGAAAGCACATGATGGGTTCAGTGCTTGGTGAAACAGAAAGATCTTTATGGATTTTCTAAGCACTGGGAAAGTAAGGACAAAACGCCACTCCAAAAGGAGGAACTTTTACAATGGGGGAGCAAGGCAAGAGACATTTTAGACATTTGAAAGGTCAGTAGGAAAAAAGAGGGGAACCAGACCGCAGAACAAGCTTAGAAAGAAAGAAACTCAAACTGAGCTGTTATATTAAGCCTCTTTTTATCTGCTTATGGATTTCAGATGAGGGGTATCTGTGGAGGGGGGGTCAAAAACATCAAGATGGCGGCCACAACAGCATGACAGAAGTCCCACCCCTTTTTTTACATGCAGCATAAACAGGTCAGAGCGTCAATTGTATGGTTGCAATATCTTGACTTTTTTGACCTCCCTCCCTGCTGGACGTCTCTGCTTCGGATAGCTTCTTTATGAAACAATACTCCGTAATATAAAATGCGGACCAAAAGTCTCTGTCTGAGTACTAACCGGGTCCAACTCTTCCTGCATGGATGTCTACAGGGGTGGAGTCAAAACAGGCCCAACCATGTGATCGAAGCCTGTCAGCCCTTCGAGGTAGACCAGACAAGGAAACCAAAGTTACAAATACTACGACTACTTTTATTATAAGGTTACAGAATCTTGCAAGGCTGAATGTGCTTCTCCCCTCCCTGCCTTTATCTTCATTAGAACTAGGGAGGGTCACGTCTGAGTCGTTTTCTCAAATTACGTTTTTGCTTTGGACTCAGATTTCTCTTACCTGACCATTATCTTGGCTGCGGCTCTTCCTCCTGTTCCTCAAGGTTATTTTCACAGCCCATTACAGAGCCCCACTTCTGCTTTTACATGTGTCAGGATGCATTTTAAAAAAGGTGAAATGAGGATTGCATGGTTTTGGCCACCACCTTGATATTTTTGACCTCACCCCTGCTGGAGAGCGAGACAGACTTCCCAATTAAAAGAAGCCAAATAATCAGAGTAGCTGTACTGTCTGAAAAAATTAAGCTCTCAACGAGGCTTCCAGAATGATCAGGACAGGACGCCATTGGTAAAATTTTCCATTTAATTCCTTGCAGTCTAAAACTGGATTCTTCCCTTTCCCTCATTTGTGTGCCCCCCAGTAAATGAAGACAGTGACATGGAACCGGTCACCCCTGCTTCTAAGGCAACTTGTAGAGACTGTACTAAAGAGGCAAGGTAAGATTTTCCCCCTTCCCCTTCCCTGGAATGACACAAAACCCTGCGAAGAAAAATACTGCAAGCAGAGGAAAGACTAAGAGCAGGAAAGTGTATTTGTGTATGTTGAGTCAAGTCTGCTCTCAGTCATGGGTAAGCCACCGAGCATAGGTTCAGCATTGGATCACACCACTATCCACAAATTGCTGATTAATGGCCATGTTGGCCACCATCTCTATCAATACTTGCTGCCCAGGTAACATGTCCTGATTTTCCTGAAGGTGGCCTCACCCGGGTTCATATTTACACTTTGCAATCTGATGAGGGAAGGAGTAAAACACGCTCGATCCTAAAGGTCACAGACAATTTGGATGGAAAGCCAGCTAGAAGTTACCATCCATTCATTGCGGGTTGGAACTACTGGTTCTTCCTGGCATCCAGAAATACCTTAATGCACCTGTTTCTTCTGAGCCACAACTGGTGGAGTGATATTACAAGTACATAGTGCTCTAATAGCCATACCTTCTCTCTAATGAACTCTGGGAAAAGCAGGAGGCTCTCCCCATGGGGACCCCTAAAAAAGGAAGCCTTAAGACTATTTGGCAACTCCCAGAATTCCTCTGGAGAAATCATAATAACAGACACATTGCTCAGCTTGAGCCCAGATAGCAAAGAAAACCCCCAGAGATTCCTCTCAAACTGATTTGCAAGATCCTCCAAAATGGACCAAACTATATCATTGATAACAGCACATCCATTTTACTTTGGACAAAAATCTGCCCCCCCCAAATTCCATCTATTTCTGAGAGATGGGCATGAAAAAGAATGTGCGGTTCTTCCACTGGTGCATAAAAAGGACTATTTACATTAATTACTCTGGGGAAATTTACTATTAAAGTCCTAATTAAAGAAATGTATGTAACAAAGAAGGATATAAGAGAAGTTAGCATTTAAAAATAGATTCATTGGAAAATATGCTTTACAGCTTTGCATTTAGGCAAAATTGCTTATAGCAGCTCTGTACATAATGGAATGTTGATGTGGATTTTTTTTACAGATTTTAAAAACAAGAATCTGTAAAAAGAGAAAGAGACAGAGAGAGAGAGACAGAAAATCTCAGCATGAACAGTAAAATGGAGCAGATTGGCACAATTCTGTATCTTCCTAATTCAGTCCATTTTCTTCCAAATGTATTGGCAACAATATCAGCATTCTCAACTAATACGGATCCCCTACTCTAATCCCGTTTTAAATCAAAAGTTAGAAATGGGAATCTTGGTGTGTAGTCAATCCTGGGTGTAAAGAAGGGACCTGATGAGGTAGGACCCAGCAGTTCTCAGGCAAAAGAGAGCTGTTATGTCAACATAAAGCAGATGCTTCTTAAGGCAAGTAAGGCACCTTCTGAATATCTGTTGATCCAGACAGACGGGAGGAAAAGGACTAGACTTTAAACTCTGAGCATACATCTATATAGGGGCTTGGTCCATTCTTGTCTGCAACAACGAGATGAATTTAACCATGTCATGTCTATGAGCCTTCAGCCAAGTAAACCAGGAAATAAAGGGTTAAATGTCTGGAAAGCTGATGTTGGCAACTAGGCTGCTGTGGAGCTCCACAGCTCAACAGCTAGAATTTTCCTCTCCTGCTCCCATCTGTATGGGAGGAGAGCTTTCACCAAGAGACTTTAAAGACCATGGGATAGTATCTGAAGGGGGTGGGGCTTTGACCTGTATAGCTGCGGCCACCATCTTGACTTTTGGATTCACACCCCTGTAAATGCCCCTGTCTGATACTGGCTAGTTTATTCCCCCAAATTTTGCAGGTTCATGATTAGGGCGGTTGGATGTAAATTCCTTAGTGCTAATCTACTCTTTCCCAGATCTTCCCTCCCCCATAGGGAACACTGAACCTAAATTAATTTATTAATGTACTTCCATGTTTAACAGTGGCCGGTACTCATGTAAGGATAACCTACTAGTTGATAACATGCTCACCAGTGGGTACAAATTATCAGCGACCTGCAGGAACAAAAATCAGGGTAAGACCATTTGTGAAAATAGGCCATTTCATTCTGGAAGTTGTTTTTCCTGATTTTTGTCTTTATTTTTGTTACATTTATTTTTTAAAAATAGATTTTGTTGCCTTTTAGAAACAGAGGATTTTGTATTTATATATTTACGAAATATCTTTGCAAACCTTGGGTTGCTCTTACACCTGCCTGCACTGTATGTGTGCCTTACAGAGTCTGCTTTTCTGCCTGCTTTTTCAGTTAAGGGGATTGATTGATTGATTGATTGATTGATTGATTGATTGATTGAAAGTATAGGCTGCCCATCTCACATACATGACTCTGGGCAGATCACAATTCAAGCAGAATAAAAACAGTAAAAAAAAATCAGTTAGAAACAACTAAAATGACATATGGAGTCCTTGGTGCTCTCTGAGCTTGGCTGAATCAAGGAACTACCAAGGAGACAAACAATTAAGCAGACAAACAAACAAGCAGAAAATAATACCCTAATCAAGGAACTACCAAGGAGAAAACCACAACCCCACCAACACTGGCAGGGCAAACTATTGTATATAAATAGGGAGCAAACCCCACACTCACTGGCACTGATGATGTTACCTAGTCAGGCAATGAAACGTCTGCCGGCAAACCACCAAGCTCAAAGAGCACCAAGGACTCTACTGTTCAACCCTGAGCGACAGATAGTCTCTTCTATTGAAAAATGACATTAAAAACAGCAGCTGAGAAGACTCACAAACACTCAAACAAGCCATGACATGGGCTCACCCATGTTATCAGGACCCCAGGTATGATGGCAAAGACAGTTTCTTTGAAAGGCCAGCAGGATTGGGGCAAGTCTAGTTTCTGGGGGCATGATGTTCCAGAGGGCAGGCACCATGGTAGGAAAGGGTCTCCTCTTGGGTCCCAACAGATGACACTCTCTCACAGACGGAACCCAAAGCATGCCTCTCCTGTCAGACCTCACAGGACAGGTAGACACCACTGATTTTCTTCCCCTTAAGACCCTATCTGTAATGATTTTGGAGAAGGCAACTAAGTCAAAAAGCTGTTCATCCCCAAATATGAGCTGTCATTGCCTTGATGTTTGATACTAACTCAGGAGGTTAGGTATAGCTCAGGAAGAATACGGGAGAAAGGGATGCTGACATCCCAAATTCAGCAACCAAATACCAATGCTGGTGGCAAAAGGGCATTTTTCAGCCTGATGGTGTCTTTTTAAAAAAAAAAAAAAAGAAAAGCAGGAATGTCCATAGGGGGCTTAAAAGTGTCAAGATGACCATTACAACTAGGCAATCAAAGCCCTGGCCTTTTTTAATGTGCATTTTATTATTTTTTTCCCCTTGCAGGCAAATGTGGACATGGTGGGGAAAATGATGTGACCCAAGATACCTACCCGACTGGGGGCATCAACAAAGAGACGTCGGACTCCCTGCTTTCCCCTCATTACTATTTGCACAAAGAAGCTGCCCAAGTGGCCATTGAAGCAACAAAGAGGTTTTTTGTAGATGGGGGTAAGTCAGAGTCCCTGGTGGATCTGAAACATCCTGAAGAAAGGATGTCCTTCAGGATGTTCTTCATTGCCTTACCACCAAGGACATTGAAGAAAACCGCAATGACAGCCATGAAATTCACGGGGAGGGCAAGGAAGGGCACATGACGAAGTGTGTGTCATGAAGTCATGATGACAACTCCACCCCTTTTACACTTCATGGCACTGTGCTGGGGCCATGATGCCACAAGACACATTTCATCACTTCCAAGGAATCTCAGCTTGATGCAGATGCCCTTCTGGATGTAGGCAGTATTTCAATGATCAGGGGACCCATCTATAAAAAGAGACATGTCTTCTGAGAAGTGCAAGAGGGATAGTGGTGATGCACTGCGGTGAGGTCACCAGAGGGACAGGTTGAGATATTTGGGGGGCTTTTTGGAGGAGGTTAAAGAGTCTGTTGACCCTGTTTGAGTTCAAAAGCTAAGTAGGGATGGGCTTAGTTATGAGTTGGATGGGAGACAACTGTAGAATTCCAAGACTGCAAACTAAATTTTGAAGGCAGGCACAGAGGCCAGTGGAATAGCCAGGTTTTAACCACTTTCTGGAAAACAATTAGAGTGGAAGCCATCCAGATCTTAGAGGGAACTTGTTTCAGAAGGCTGAGGAAGTGATGGAGATACACTGCTTCTGGGCCTCTGATCATTTTATTTCCCAGGTTGAAGGAACCCAAAGCATCCCCTTCCACACACAATGAACAGGCCAGCTGAAATCACTTAGAAGAGATGTTCCCACAGATATTTCCCTCCCTCCCTCCCTCCCTCTCTCCCTCCCTCCCTCCCTCCCTCCCTTCCTTCCTTCCCTGCCCATTCCTGAAAGCTCTGGTCCTGATTTGGTCTTTCCTCAGAGGTCGGTCTTCTAAGTCAGGTGAGTCGAGAGATTTTCGAGAAATTTTTCAGCTTGGAAGGCTACTCCCTTACCTTCGTGATAGACACCACTGGAAGCATGAAAGATGATATTCTCCAAGTCAAACAACACTGCTTCAAAATCCTCCGGGAATATTCCACCTCTCCGGATGCCCCTCACAACTACATTCTTGTGCCTTTCAACGATCCAGGTAAGGGGACCAAGGAGAAATGAGGATTCTTGTACCCCACATCAGCCTTTGGGGGCAAAATGCTGTTGATCTTCTCAACGCATTCAGTTTTAAGGAGAAACCAGAGGATGTTTGTTGTCAAACAGTTGCATGGTGTTGCATAATGAGGCTGTTGGAAGTTTCCATTCCTTTAGTTTGAAGTGTCTTTCCTATTTATTTATTTATTTATTTATTTATTTATTTATTTATTTATTAAATTTATATGCCACCCATCTCCCCCAGAGGATGACTCTGGGCGGCTCACAACTAAAATCAAACATTAAAAACAGTAAAGATATAAATATCCATAATAAATTTGCTAAAAACATAATACTATATAAAAGTCTATATACCTGTCTTGTTTACAGCTTCTTTCCCTGTATCAGAATTGGGCAAACTTGGTCTATATTTTCTTCTTGTTCCTTGCCTAGAAACCATTAGAGGAGGCTAAGTTACGATATCACCAGAATGGGCAGGGCTGAAAAATATGTCTATTTTTGCATGTGAATTAAGGGCACCTTAACTTTCTCAATTGTAAAGGTGGCATTACTGTATCACCAGATTGGTACAAAATTTGGTAGTAATACACAATTCGTCTTTCTTTCTGGACAAAAATGTTTTGAAGAAATTAGGAAAATCTCCCTACACTTTTTTTTTTACAATTAACCTAGCTTTTGGCTTATTGTCCAAATTTCTAATGTGTGTAAAATTGACACAACATAAGACTTTGATTCAATTTCTATAGCTAGCTGCTAGGAGTATTGTTGTACAATACGGGCATGTTTTTTTATTAAAATCACGGTTTTTTAAAATATAGGAAAATGCTTTGGCTGAAAAATGATCACAACTATAATTAGAACACTTTATTGGCCAAGTATGAAACGTACAAGAAAAACTCTATTAAATTTATCTAGATCTGGTTACTGTTTGTTATTAGTTATAATATTAATGTTATTTCCTGGTAGATAACTTACAGCAGTACAATTGTCATTCTGAGTAGATTAAATGAACTGGACAGAAATAGAAAAATATGCATACCAATATTGGACTTCCCCTTTCTTTCCCTTTCCTTTTTTTCCTTTTGGCTGCATAGTTTAATTTTAGTTTCTGTCTTGATATTTTGTTTTCTCAGCAGCAAAAGCAAACGAGAGAGAGAGAGAGAGAAGTGTATTTCCCGCTCGTGACCTGGGTGGCATGCACAAATCAAGACACGAAACTAAACAATCACCCTAATTAAAACAAAACCATTAAAAAACAGTTTAAACAGTTCAAAAAACTATAATAACAAAAAGACGTAAAGCCAGGGGAGAGTGCATTCTAAACTCACACACAATACAACTATTTAACGGGCTCTATGTTTCCATGGGGTCCCCAGGCCCAATGGCAAAACTAAGTTTTAAGGCCAACAGGGTTGGGGCCAATCTCACCTCAGGGGAATGGCATTCCACAGGGCAGGGGCCACGGCAGAAAAGGCTGTCTTCCTGAGTCCCACCATACGAAGCTCCTTGGCTGATGGGACCCACAACATGGCCCTTCTGCTGGACCTGATGGGACAGGTAGATATACCCGGGGAGAGGGGGATCTCTCAGATAACCTGGCCCCATGCCATGTAGGGCTTTAAAGGTCATAACCAGCACCTTGAATTGGACCCGGAAGCAGACTGGCAACCAGCGCAGCTCATGAAGCAGAGATGTAACATGTGTCCATCTAGGGACACACGGAACTGCCTGTGCTGCTGCATATTGCACCAGCTGAAGCTTCCAGATACTCTTCAAGGGCAGCCCCACATAGAGTGCTTTACAATAATCCATTTGGGAGGTGACCAGGGCATGAGTGACTGAGAGTAGAGCCTCCCAATCCAGGAACGGGTGCAACTGGTGCACAACACAAAGTTGCACAAAGGCTCTCCTGGCTCTTCCCTGGCTCACTGGGGATGAAGAGGGAGGGGAAGAAGAGCCCAGTCAGGTTTGCAAGATGCTGCTTCTGTAGTTCTAGTCTTCCTACTGGGTCCGCTTCCTGATCTGGTCTACTTCGTAGGGCTGACCCATGTAAAGAAGGTTGTTGTTTTTTTCTGGTTCTCAACGTCTTCCCAATCAGCTTGGTTGGGATGACCCTGGTCCTAGTGTTACCTCTAATGTTTAATGCAGAGTTCTTTGCCCCTACTTGTCTCTTCGTATAGACTTTGGCCCAGCCCTTAAGACTCAGAATGTGAATGAGTTTTACTCCTATATCGATTCCCTGACTGTTGAAGGAGGTGATGATTGCCCAGAAATGTCACTGAGTGGTTTGAAGTTGGCTCTGAAAGAGAGTTTACCGAGGTAATGACTAAATCAGAATGAATGGCCTTTTCTCCTCTAAGCCATCGTCACATGGCATCACACTACCCAGGAGACACCTCTTCCAAATAAAAAGTTCATGAGATTTCAGCATTCTTGCCTTGAAGTCTCACAGGAGGTTTGGCAATTTTGTAAAGATTTCAGTGATTCAGTTTAAACAAATGTCATAATTGGGGCGTGGGCTGATGTCCCGGCTCCTTTATGGCACAATCTCAAGGCTCTACCTTATCTTGTTGATGTTATTGTAAAGAACTGCTCCAGACCTGCTACCTTTAACTACTGGATCAGGGCATCTGTAGTAAGCTGAGTTTTCCTCAAAATGAGAAAATATGTGTTGTGATGTCATGACAGAAGCTCTGCCTGGATGCAGCGTTCGATGTAAGTCCTAAAAGGGGGGAGTTTGTATTGTGATATCACAATACACATTTCATCATTTCCCCTCTTGTCCCATCCCACCCCACGGATGCCCATGTGAACACGGAAGAGCTATTGTTTTCCTTTCCCTATTTCTGATATAGTCTCACTCTGGTTCATTGGGCAACATTATAACACATACAGTGGTACCTCGGTTCACGAACTTAATTCGTTCCACAACTCTGGTCGCGAACCGAATTGGTCGTGAACCGAATCAAATTTTCCCATAAGGTTCAATGTAAATACGGTTAATCCGTTCTGACCCCTACGAATTTGGTTGCCAACCGATTTTTGATCGCGTCCCGAATCAAATTTCCCTATAAGGTTCAATGTAATTACAGTTAATCCATTCTGAACCATATGTTTTTTTTTTTTAACCGCAAAAATACAGTACGAAGAGAGAGAAAGCTAACCTTGCTCGACGCAACTTCTGGCGTGAAGGACAGGAAGGCGGGTGGGGAGGTGGTTACTGCTTGGAGGGAGAGTCCCCCTCCCTACAGGAAGCCGTGACCACGTGTCACGGGAGGGAAAATGGCCGCAGATCCTGTTTGTAACCCGATGCGGAGTTCACGAACGGAGGCAAAATTTTGCAACCGCAGCTGTTCGTGAACCGAATTGTTCATGAACAGAAGCGTTCGTGAACCGAGGTACCACTGTATCTCGCATCAGTTCTTCATTGATGTCTTTGCCCACAGAAAAGTACACTGACTTTTCCCCCTGGACAACATACTCCTTGACCAAAAATTCAGTGTAAAATCCCTTCCATCTTCTCTAGATCCCAAATCTACAGCTTTACCGATGCTGATGCTAAAGATGAATTCCTGAAGGATGAAATCAAAGTTCTGGATGACAGTAGTGGGTCCACGACACACTTCATTCTCACAGGGTCGTGTTCTTCAAAGAAACGCCGAGGTATGTACCTCAGTATGATCTGATCAAAAGAACTTTAATAGGGAATGAGATAAATGAGAGAATAATTCTCCAAATACCAAGAAAGATGTTTTATTTTCTGAAAAAATATTCCTATATCATTTGTTTTCATGTGGCCTCAGTATGCAGTTTAGATCTCAGTAAGGGTGCTTGAAAAATGCACTCTTTGCAAATTCCGTACAGAACATACTGACTTCAGTAATGGCTGTTTGTCAGATTTTATCTGTCTATCTATCAAACTTCCATACTGCTGAATCTTTTAGACTCACGGCGGGCCAACTGGCTTTCCCATTCCCCAAATCTGAGAAACACTTCTCAGCCCCAGATACATATCTGAATGCATTTAAAAATTAACATTTTTTCCCAGTATCTATTCGTTTTTATCTGTATAATTGTAATCTCTAATAAAAATTATTATAAAAAATAATTCACATTTTGAATGAAAAGGCACATTCCAGCTCCAGAAATGCATCTCTATCAAGCAGGCAATCATAACCAATCTTTTATTGAACATTCCCTGAAGTATCTAAACATCCACAACATTTCCATTGTATCAAAACAAAACTAGTTTCCTAATTTTTAAAACAACCAGGTTTGCACATTCAAGCTTGTTACTCTAGAGGTTGTGTAACACATTTCATCCACTTCAGTCAATTTCTTAGGAAACTAGGTTACCAGCTTGGGAACTTCAGTTAATTCTTTCAAGCTATTCAAGATATATTATTCTGAAAGCAACAGTAGCATCAGGAGGGATGAAAAAGTCCAAATAACAAATATTTGGATAAGAATATTCTATATCATAAGAACGGTTCTGTTGGATGAGACTGGAGGCCTGTCTAATTCAGTATCCAAATTTCTGCATTAGCCAAGATGCCCCCAGGAAACCTCCAAGTATAAGAGTCATAACTTTCGCCCCGTTAACTCCCCAACAGAGCTATATTCCCCCTAATTCTGGAGGTTATGTAGTTATGACTACCAGTGATTCAATATTAAAAGTTAACCAAAACGAAACAAAATCTGAAGCCAAGCTAAGGCAAGCTTGCAAGGACTTCTCAGAAAGATCCTCCACATATAGCATTTAATTATTTTCTTGACTTCATGGAAGTCAATCCTCTTTGGGGCAACATAATTTCCAGTAGCATCTGTCCACCCAATAAGATCCATGGGTTTCTCCATGTTCCCTCACTCAGCGACTGCTATCTGCAGGGACCATGGAAGCATGGCCTTCTCAGTCACTGCTCCTTTGGAATAGCATCCTGCCAGACATCTGAATGGCCCCCTCGTTCGTGACTTTTGGAAAATCAGTAAAAATATGTCTATTCCTGCAGGTCTCTGGGGCTGGAATGTTCTCTCTTGAGAAACATTGTTCTCAACTTGGGAAATTGACTGTTGTATGAAAATGAAATCTGAGCCCTCAACTCAGTTCTTCTGGCAAGTCCATGAAGTTTTCTTGGCAACATTTTCAAAATTGGCTTGCCAGTTCCTTCTTCCAAAGGCTGAGAAAGAATGGCTGGCCCCAAGTTTCCCAACTGGCTTCATGCCTAAGGCAGGACTAGAATGCCTTAACCACTACACAAACTGGCTCTCATAGTTTATATATTGTTCTTCTGGGTTGGGATTGTTATTAACCAGGTTTTTATGATAATCTGTTTTTAATCTGAGTTACAAAGGTGGGATTTGTATGCCACGTAGAATCATCTTCAACTAGCATGCCTTATAAGCCTTGGTCAAATATATAAAACTAAATTAAATAAAAATGAAGCGATAAATAGCTGGAATAGGAACAAAGGGGTACTTGAGTTGGCTCTGTTTGCCTTTCTTTGGGTAAACCCAGGAGAAGCCAGTTAAAAGAATAAATCTGTATTTAATTTTTACAGCACTTGCTAAGAGGTATATTAGAGCTTCTAGAAGAGATTATGAGAACGTCTATGAAGAACTAGCATCCTTTTCTGGTGGCTACTATGTGAAGACTACCAAAGACCAACTTTCTACAGTCCTTGGCATAATGGAGTTGTCCATGAATGCTGCCCCTGTTAAAATAGCCCATGATTATGTAGATGAGTCTCAGTTCTCCTTCCCTGTGGATGAATCTCTCTCCGAAATATCAATCTCATTCAAGACGTTCAGGCATAAGAGTTTCCGCTTTAATATCTTTCAGCCTTCAGGTAACTAAACAGAGTAAAAAAGTGGGTATCCTCAGCAGCATCTGCAGTTTGGGTCAAAAAAAGGCATGACAGCAGCTGCAACTGTGCGAGCAAACCCCCGCCTCTGTCTGCCATGCGACACGTGTCAAAAAAGGGGCGGGGCTTCAATTGTACAGTTGTGGATGTCCTGACTGTGATACTCGGGGGAAGCCGTAATACTGGGCATTTTAAGCCCTGTGACTGATGCAATTCAGTCCTTTTTGTGACATTCCATGATAGGTGACCCACTGACAAAACCTCACGTGATGATTGACAGAAACAATCACAAGGTCGTGAAGATATCTCCTATCCCTCAGCAAGGTCGGTGGACTGTGTCTATGACTCCCAGCGGCTCTTATGAGGTGGAGATTAGAGGCAAGAGTTTGCTTGACTTTACTTACCAGATAATGCAGAAGCAGAATGACTATGTGATTCCAATCCAAGGACGACCTGTGAAAGGTAAGCTTTCTGGAGGGTCCTGTTGTTACACTGGGGTCAAATCCCCCATTACCAACATCCATGCTAAAAACAAAAAAAGTCAGGCAAAGGTTTTAAGTGCTAAGAAAAATCCATTTCAGAAGAAAGAAGTGTTGAGGAAGAGATGGGTGTGCTCTGCTAACTTTCTATATCTTTCCCAGGATCCAACTATACCATCTCCGTGAAGATAGTGGGACCAGTCAGAGGTGCCCAGATCCAGCGCCTGGTCATTTCCGATGGACTACGAGGTCCTAATCACTCCATCAGTTTAAACCAAACATCTGATGCCCTTGGCAATATCTTGGCCTTTGCCCCTATTCATCTGGATTCATTGGTAAGATCCATGGTTATTTCTTCATCTTCTGGTTTGACCCCATGTTGCATAACTGGCTAGAACTCCCATAATAACCACTGGGGGAATCTGCAAGCTTTCCAATGGGAGCCATTTTGTGAGGGCACCCTCCGCTTGCCCCCCACATGCCAAACATACCCACTGAACCATAAAGGGGGGGGGTTAGCCTTTGCACTTTAGTTTTATCAAGCCAGCGGAATCACTCTGCTCTAGTCTTGAAGACCTGGTTGCTCACTCACTCTCAGCCACCAACGCTCTTTGGAGCTAATCCGGGGGTCATAGATCAGGAAGGCCTTTTGGCCTGGACCTCAAGTTCATTCGGGGGAGGGGGTGCCAATATTTACTTATGCGCCCATTTCTACTGGCTTTTGCCTGCTTCCCATTGAAAGTGAACCCCAAATGGGGTACAAAAACAGCAAAACTATACAAGATTTACGAAGTTTAAGAGGATCAAAGCAGACTAGGACCTCTACCTTTAACCAGGGTAAAATGGATGAGAAGCCATTCCTGATTACCATAGTATCCTTTCGCCACACCTCATCTTTTGTGAGAATATAAGCCAGTATGAGGTAAGGGGGAAGGTGCTGGACTAGGCGTGGGGAGACCCAGCTTCTAGCCCCCTGCAGTCACAGAGGTTCCCTGGGGGACTTTGAGCCGGTCAAATACCATAAATAAATAATCAGCCAAAGAAATGCAATGACGACGTAAAAGATCACCATTTAAAAAAAAAAAAAAAAGCCAGATTGCTCCAATTAAAACTACTCATACAAAGGATTAAGATAAATGCTCAAAAAGGAAAAAGAAAAAAAAAAGCAGAGTCAAGGCTTCCTTCAGTAACCAGCTATTACAAACTGCAAAAATGACTACAGCTATAATTTCTTAAGCCTTTAGAGGACTCGATTTATCTTTATTTAAAAGGCAGCTTCTCGGCATCTGAGTATCTGCCCGGAACAGCAGAATAATCTCCTCTCTTTTCAGGATGCAAGAGACAGTCAATGTAAAAGCCATTAACTCCTATTTTACCTTCCAGTCTCCAATGCTGAAAGTAGAAGGTCTGTCTCCTGGCCGCCTGCCTTTCTCACGTCTCAACATAAATCCCATCCATGTGGAGTTAGTGCAGATTCTGCCCCTGGCAGACCAAAACAGTAAGTCCCATTGTGATCCTCCTGAGACAACCAGATCTGCCTGCAAAAATCGAACATCCACAAGATGGCAGCAAAGAGGTACAGAAAAGAAATATAGCATTTGCTGGCATCTAGTGGTCATCTGAATGTTTGCAGTCCAGATCTAGCAAACCTACCTCTTCGCCTCCATTGAGACCTACCTCTACCTACTTCCCTTCGGGATCCACAGACACCACTAAGAATGTTGAAACATAAGCCAAGGGTCTACAGCAGTGTGTGTCAAACGTGGCAACTTTAAGACATGTGGACTTCAACTCCCAGAATTCCCCAGCAGAATTCTAGGAGTTGAAGTCCACATGTCTTAAAGTTGCCAAGTTAGACACACACTGGTCTACAGCTTGAGGGCTCCACAGCAACCTGTGGGCCTCAAAACGTCAATCCATAGTAAATATGTAGTTATAATCTGATCTGACATTTAGAGGAAATGAAACCAACTTTAGTTTCTACTCTAGCACCATCCAACTTCTTACTCTTAGTTCCATCTATTTTGCAGACTTGATGTGCTGCTCCAAGATGGCCTCAGCCCAAAAACAGTGGCAAGCTTACATTTTAGTGGAATATAATCCACTTGATCAGATGCTCAGACTTTTACCCCACGGTGGGATGCGAGGAATTATAAAAGTTGAGATCAGAAAGAAATTAAATGCAGGAAGTAGACAAGGGTGATGGATTAATAGGTTGTAATCATTCAGAAGTTTGTCACAGGCAGTGAATGGGCATTGCTGAGCAACTACGGCTAAAACAGCAGCTGCAGAATTCCAGTAATAATTTATACATCTGCATCTGCTTAGGTCATATTTTACAAAGAGGCAGTAAAAAAACACTGGCCAGCCTCACCTGGAGGTTCCCATCTACAGCGAGGAAGCATCAATAGAGGGAAGGGAGGAGAAGGAAACCAGAGAGAATGGAAAAGGCGAGAATAGAAAATGAGTCGGAGCAAATTCTTATCCCAGAAAAAAATGGGATAAGGGGTCTTTAAAAAAATTAAAAACAGGAGCAATTTTCTCAATTTCACCATTCAAGGCAGACAAAACTGTTGGTATAAATGCAACACCTGCAGACCCCAGAATACCCATATCTGTTTGCCTTGCTATTCAGCAACCAACCGGCCCACTTTCTCTTTCCATCTCCTTTCTTAGCAGTTATTTAAACAGAATGAAAAAGGAAGTTGACACGCTGTAAAACACATTCCCAGCCTCTAGAATCTGCTTTATTTACAATAGTGTTTCAGCTCCATAGAGACCTCCCAGTCAGTCTTGGAAAATTAAAAATTGCGGGTGCACAGTTAGGTCGCAAAGGTGCCTGTCTTCTCAGAAAAACAAACTAAAGTAAGGGGCAGGAGGATGGAGAGGATCCTGAAGGGGCATAGAACTTGGGAGGGGTTGCCTTCTAATAAATGAATTTGGCTTTTGAGAAATGCCTGCTGATAGCTGGTTGTTTTGAGACTGACCACTCCCCCCCATAGCAGCCATTTGGGGACTAGCATATTCCCTCCCCCATGATAACCATTGTCTCTGAGTGGCACCAAGTGTTGAGGACCAGCAAGTTCAATGGAGCCACTGGCACCAAGTGTTGAAGACCACCATTATATTACAACTCAAAGTCATCTTTAATTGCAAGTTATCCCTCAAGGACTCCCCATCTGTGATATGCCATGTTTCCAAGGTACATTGCTGCCCGGTGGGAACCTAGAGGTCTCTGTCCAGGTGGTGAATGATGGAGCAGCTGATCAATTCACTTTTAAAGTCTGGGATGTCCTGGGCTTCACACAGAGCTTTACACCAGAACATCTTTCCCTGGCGAAAGGAGAGAGCACCATTCTCACCGCATCCTTTGCGGCACCTGCCGACAGCCCCAGCTTTGCCTCAAGGTAGGACAGCAGTACCAAAATTTTAGAAATCAAGGCACTAGGAGATCTGGGACAGTTATGGGAATTTAAAGTGGAGTCCAGTGCCAGGATTTGGAGGTGAACATTTCAAGAGTTTTGCTATTTGGGAGTAATTCTGAACCCAAACTAGGATTGGAAGCAGGTTGGAGGTGGCTTCTTCACGTGTTTTCCAAAAGGTCCATCTTTGGTGCTGTAACAAGGCTGAATACAAGATTTTGTTGGCTTTCTAATGAGACCTTCGAGGTCTCCTTTTCCCACCTCAGAAAGAAACATGCACTTTCTCTGTAAACAATTGCACTGTTACGCTTGTTTGTTTGTATCCCTACTCCCTTCTGGGTCTCATGATTTTTCCTCCATTTTATCCTTGCCCTACCTCTGTCAAGTAAATGTGGCTGAAAAATTGAGGGCCCTTCCCCACTGCTGACTTGGAGGCCTCCCCATCCACCCTCAAACCAGCATAGAACTATATCAACATGAGATTTCATGTCCCCATTCCTGATTCAGTTCTAATTGCCTCAGTTCTAATTACTGCCAATAACCTACATTCCATCACACCTACCGCCCCTCCAGAGTAATGGGTAACAAAGCCTAACAGATTTGACATACTTTGGGGCTCCCCTTAGATGGTGTCAAAAGAAGGAGGGGAAAAGCTACTTTTATACCAATACAGCTCAGTGTGACTCAAGACTGGCTCACACATGGGCTGGGGATGAGACGAAGGCAACATCATGGTGACGTGGCACAAGAAAGATGATGCCATGGCATTTCTGTCCTGTGGTTAGGTGCGAGTGGAAAGGCCCTAGGATTTGCCCAAAGTCACCCAGTGAACTTCATAGCTAAGTGGGGATTTGGACCATGGTCTTCCCTAGCTAAATCCAATATCAAAATAAAGTAGTGTTACTCAACCTCGGCAACTTTAAGATGTGCGGACTTCAACTCCCAGAATTCCCCAGCCAGCATGCTGGCTGGGGAATTCTGGGAGTTGAAGTCCGCACATCTTAAAGTTGCCGAGGTTGAGACACACTGACATAGACCACACAGCAGTTCCCACATCGGTACCAAGAGAACAATGGCAAAGGCAAATTACAATCACTATTTAGCACAGATTTTTTTTTGTCCAGATAGGAAGACGTTGTCATTCAGAGTAGCAGAAGTAGAACACTGCCTGCATTATTAAAATCTCTCCCATTCCATTGCTATATCACAAGATATGCTTGAAACGCCAGAGGACCTTCCCAGCCAGTGTAAATAATACAAAGTTCAGTGATCCAACTTACTGACTTTATGTTGCCCTAAACGTATAGCAGTATGCAGCCATGGAGTCACAGGATTGGAAGGAATCTTGGAGATGTTCCAGTTCAACTCATGGTACCCCAGACAAAGGGCTGCCCAACCTTTACTTAAAAACTTCCAGTGCTGGAGCCCCCATCCACAGCTCCAGGAAGCAGGCTGCTCCACTGTGAAATAGTTCTCATGGTCAGGAGATTTCTCCTTATTTCAAGTTTGGATCTCCCTCTGTAAAGCTTCCACCTGTTCCATCATGCTTTCTTGGAGAAACATAATGAACTGGATTCACACAACATGTTTCTAAACCATAATGGTGGGATTTGCACAGCGCACTAAGCCAAAACCCAAGCAATGACATTTTGGTTCAGTGCAATATACAAACCCAGTTGTTAGAAAACCACGTCCTACCTTGATCATTCATACCATTTTCAGGTAACCTTCTATTAGACATTTATCTACAGTTTTGCTTGGATTAAAAGGAAGGATTCCTGAGATGGAATCTTAAACCAGATAGGATTGCAGTTCAATTACAGGTAGTCCCCAGTTTAAGAACAAATTTTGTTCCCAAGGTCTGTCCTTAAGTGAAACCTGTATGTAAGCTGGAACAGTATTATATAACTAGACAACCCATGACCCATTGGGTCGTCATTTCAGAGATATTTCCTTACTAAACAGAGAAACAGAATGACCAAGGGCAAAAAAGCAGTGGGAATGTGAGCGACATGACTTGCAGCTGGCTTCCCCATTGACCCTGCTTGTGGGAAGCTGGCAGGGAGCATCAGAAATCCATCCTTCCTACCTTCCTTCCTTCCTTCCTTCCTTCCTTCCTTCCTTCCTCCCTCCCTCCCTCCCTTCCTTCCTTCCCACACATAATATAGGCTTTGCCCTCCCCTCACAACCCTCAGGAGAGCCCCAATGAAGCCTCTTCCTCCTCGGCTGACCCACGGAACTGCCTGCCACTTTGCTAGTGGGAGGTGGAACAAAGGGAACTGCAGAGCGTGAGGAAAACTGCACCCCCTCCCCATTCGGGTGTGTCCCTCGAGGGAGGAAGAGGGCTTACCCTCTCGACCACCAGTGTCCCCCAGCCAGCCCTAACTTGCCAGCAGGCATCCAGGTTGCTCCCTCCTTCTTCCCTCAACACCCACCACTATTTTTGTTGTTCAGTCGTTAAGTCGTGTCCAACTCTTCGTGACCCCATGAACCATATTGCGCCAGGCCTTCCTATCTTTCACTGCCTCCCTGAGTTTGCTCAATTTCATGCTCATTGCTTCAGTGATGCTATCTAGCCATCTCATCCTCTGCCGTCCTCTTCTCCTTTTGCCTTCCATCTTTCCCAGCATCAGGGTCTTTTCCAAAGAGTCCTCTCTTCGCATTAGGTGACCAAAGTATCTGAGCTTGAGCTTCAGTATCAATCCTTCCAATGAGCAATCAGAGTTGATTTCCTTTAAGATTGACTGGTTTGACCTCCTAGCAGTCCAGGGGACTCTTAAGAGTCTTCTCCAGCACCACAGTTCAAAGGCATCAATTCTTTGGCGTTCAGCCTTCTTTATGGTCCAGCTCTCACAGCCATACATTACTACTGGAAAAACCATAGCTTTGACTATGCGGATCTTTGTCGGCAAGGTGACGTCTCTGCTTTTTAATATGCTATCTAGGTTTGCCATAGCTTTCCTCCCAAGGAGCAAGCGTCTTTTAATTTCATGGCTGCAGTCTCTGTCTGCAGTGATCTTGGAGCCCAAATAAATGAAGTCTGTTACTGCTTCCATTTCTACCCCTTCTATTTGCCAGGGATTGATGGGTCCAGATGCCATGATCTTAGTTTTTTTAATGTTGAGTTTCAAGCCAGCTTTCGCACTCTCCTCTTTCACCCTCATCAAGAGGCTCTTTAGTTCTTCTTCACTTTCTGCCATTACCCACCACTATTAAGAGATTTCAAATTTCTGCCTCATTTCCAAAGCAACCAATCACTGCTCATCTGTCAGGTCTTGCCACCAGCCAATTGGGCACAGGGAACAGAGGGAGGCAAGAAAGAGGTTGGGGATATGCCCATGACAATCACATGACCTGGGCTGACTATGGCAGTGCAGCATTACTGAAGCATCCACAAATTTCCATCCTACAGAAGTAATGGGTGCTGGATTTTGGGCGCATTCTGTAAGTTAGCCCATTTGAGGTACCTTGGTTCAAAAATTGTTGGCCTAGGATGCACTGTTTTGCCCAGCTGAAGGTTACAGACACAAGAGTTTTAGTAGTATATAGATACTGTATGAGTAGTATTGTGTAATTAACTTGAACCATTGTGCATTTAAGTGTAACCACTGTGCATTTAACTCAAATTTTGCTACAGTAGGCTCCGGTTTTAACTATGGGTTGTCCATTAACCAGGTGTTCTTAACTCGGGGACTACCGGTACCTAATCTTGGAGAAAGCCAGTCCGAAGGCCATGTTTTGTAATTTTATTGACTTCTTTCAATTATTGTAAATCTGAAACTGGGTGAGAACCAGCCCTGAATAGCAACCTGTGTGCTGAGTTGTCTGGGGTGGGGGTGGGGGCCTTTTCATATCACCTTTCCAAAGATATGCCTGCATTATTAACAATCATCACCAACCCTTCTTTCAGTCTTGCAACATTTTCAGCTAAAACCAGTTCAGCTCAAAACTACCTGACGCTGCCCATCACTGTCATTCCCGAAACAGCCTTGGTGAGTCTCAGCTCTACCCAGTCGATTCCCAAATTGCTGCTAACCTTCTGCCAATATGTGTATGTGCCCTATATTGCCTCCTACCTTGGAAAACCCTACCCTAACAATTGTGTTAGGATAATAACACATTTGTTATTATCCTATGTATTAATAACACAAAATAAATGCTTTCATATTCTTGGCATTTCCTCAGAATAGAAGTTTACCTGAGCAATAAGCAAGTCAAGAACCAGCTTCTCAGACACCCATGATGTGGACCAATCAGAGCTCAGCTCAGTTGGAAAGTTTCTTGCCTTTTATCCCATAAGCTCATCACCACTTGCTTTAAAAATCTTTTCTTGGCTCAGTGGAAAACAGTTTTTCAAAATGCTTTAGGCCCTGTGAGATTAGGTTCTCTCTCCTGAAGGCAGCAACTCTTCCAGTAGGAGCCATGACATCCTGAGATATTCAGGGAAGGCCTTGTTACAGGGCTAGCCATTCTGGGCCGGTCCTGCCGTGAGGTAGAATGAGGCAGCTGTATCAGGGAGCAGATTTACTTATATTTTACATTTGTCCCTGCCCGTCTCACTGCAGAGTGACTCTGGGCGGTTGGTGGTGGAAGTTGGTGGAAGGTGGCTGCAAGTTATTGGACACCTGCACTCTCTTCAGCTGCTGGAGGTAGAAGTGGGTCATGTTAGCGTTCCTGGGAGCATTGGTTAGTGAAGCAGGTTTTATAGCTGCAACAAGGAGATTTATTTACAGGGAATGCATTATAGGAATTGCAAAGCCTAGCACAATGTTTCTCAACCTTGAGAATTTTACAATGTGTGGACTTCGACTCCCAGAATTCTCCAGCCAGCATGGCTGGCTGGGGAATTCTGGGAGTCGAAGTCCACACATCTTGAAGTTCCCAAGGTTGAGAAACACTGGCCTAGCACCTAGCTAGCCACATCCTACCAAGGATGAATCAAAGACTTCAGTGCAGGATGCCTGGGAACAAACACAGAAGGAAATGACCAGAGGTTAGTCATCTCATAAAACAAAGAGCAGGCAGAATGATCAAGAGGAAATCCTTACATATCTACACGCTGCTTCCTCTTGTGATTAGTAGGCCATGAAGGGAGGGAGAGTCAGGCCCATTGGATTCGGATCTCCAACAGCAGCTCCAAGGCTAGGCTGCTGCCTTCAGGTGCAAAGGAGGACAACGCTCCATCAGCTGAAGAAAGATTCAGCTGCCAGTCGAGTCCACATTTGTACTGGGTATGAAGGACTGTCTCGGCCAGCCCTACATCTGCTACAGGAAGTAATGACAGCTGGGGTGAGGAGTTCAGCTTTTTTTGCTGAATCACTGGCTTTGTAGAAGCTTTCCTTAAAGAGGCCCACCATTACAGGTAGTCCTCGCTTACCGACTGTTCCGTTCAAAGTTATGACCAGTCACTGAACTTGCGGCTGTCGCAGCATCCCCACAGTCACATGATCAAATTCAGTTGGTTGGCAACTGACATGCATCTACAACAGTCACAGGGTCCCGCGGTCATGCGATCACCATTTGTGACCTTCACAGCCAGCTTCCAACCAGCAAAGTCAATGGGGAAGCTGGCAGAAATTAGCAAGTCACAGTCACGTGATGTCACACTTAACAACTGTGGGTGATTCACTTAGCGACCACAGCCAGAACTGACATCGTAAGTTGGGCATGGTCATGTTATGTTTCACTTAACAACTACGTCACTTAGCAAGAGAGTTGCTGGTCCTAATTGTGGTTAGTAATCGAGGACTACCCTGTATTGCATTTACAATTTTATTGTTTAAGAAAGAATACTTAAAAACTAATAATAATGTATTAAATGTATATGCTGCCTGACTCCCAGCGACTCTGGGTGATTTTCTTAAAACTTTGGTCCATATATTTCTTTCTATGATGGTTTTCCTCATCTAAAATTATTGTTTGTTTTTGGGATGAAGGCATTCCTCAAGAAATTCAGTATATAGTCACTGGAAAAAGTACATATTGGATTTAACAGATTGTGCTGGTACATACAGAAAGTAACATAATTATATACTTCTCTAAGAGTTGGAAGTTACTCATAGTCCTAGACCTTCTGATTAGAAAATTCTGTCCACCCATCTTGATGAATCTACACAGACCCATCCCATTATAACCCCCCCTTGAAACGTCAGACCTGGATATCGCTTAGTACGTCACCTGAACCCAGACTAGGTACAGATCATGGTTAAGGATGGCATCATAATCTGCGATCGTTTTTTTTTTCTTGGTTTGGCAGCTCCAGTTTTGGTTCTGTGCCTTGTCAAGATTCAGACCAATATCTTAGGGAAAGTACCTGTTGTTCCTCCAGGAAGACAAGAGAGGATACAAGCACAGTTAAAAATGGAGCCACTTTGTTTTAAATTAACCGATGGGGAATTTAAAAAAACAAAATTTTGGGGTGAAGGTTTCCCAGCTTGCAGCTCCTGTTCTTTTTGGTTTGTTGGCTTTAGGGGAAAAAAAAACAACAGTGAGAACATCTTACTCTATCTCAGTGTTTCTCTACCTTGGGAACTTTAAGATGTGTGGACTTCAACTCCCAGAATTCCCCAGCCAGCATGGCTGGCTGGGGAATTCTGGGAGTTGAAGTCCACGCATCTTAAAATTTGCAAGGTTGAAAAATACTGCTTTGGCCAAATAAAAAGGCCACATAAGAAAGCAACCAGCAAACTATAGCTAGATGTGCATTTCTGTATTGTCTACGTTCATGGCGTCCAAGAATCAATCTTTGATCCACACTTAACACTAAGCATAGTCAGGTTCCTCATATGAATACGGTCAGAGCGCATCCTCAAGGCTTTAGGAGGTCTGACAGCCCAGGATTCTGTATGAAAGTCATCGTGGCAAAAAGGATGGTAATATTTATAGATGACTAAAGTCTTCTGGGAATTGAATTCAACTGCTAGGGTTTACATGGGCATCTCCGCTTATTGAGGTTGGTTGTTTTATTGCAGACATTTCATTACCCCACTAGGTAACATCCTCAGTGCAGCACTGAGGATGTTACTAGTAGGGTAATGAGACGTCTGCAGGAAAACAACCAAGCTCAGAGAACCTCAAGGACTCCACTGTTCAACCCTGAGCTACAGATAGTCTCTTCTACTGGCATCTCCATTTAATTTTTCTTGGCAACAATACAGAAGCGATTAGTCCTTGCCCTCTTCCAGGATGTTTTTTCAACTTCCCAGTCTAGCAACAGTCCTCAGATTATCTGGTTGCCTCCACATCCATCCTTGATTCGCTTATTGAGATCAGCTATTGTATGTGGGACTGGTGTTGCCATTCAGTCAGGCACAAATGTCTACTCATCAGTAGAGTTAGTGAATATGTGTTCCTCCCACAGGAAATCGAAAAGATCCCACCAGTCTATCAGTTTCTCCGATTCAATATGCCGTGTGGAGCTGGCAGCCAGCAAAAACCCGACTGCTCTCAGCACATCTGGCGCATGACATTTTCTGCTGAGGATGCTGAAGCTGCTGTTATTGTCCAGATCAACCCAAATCCCAGTGCTTTATCTTGCCACCAAGACGAGGGCAACAAGAAGAAGCTCATCTGTGACTATAAGTTCGTATCTCTGCTTTCTGAACATCTGCATTACAGAATGTGCAGTCATCAACCTGCTGCTTTCCAGATGTACTTGAGCAACAACTCCAGGAATTCCAAAGGCCCTGCTCACTGGGAATTCTGCAAGTTTGTCTGCAACACATCTGGAAGGCACCAGATTGGAGATCCTGAGGTAGGCATGTCTTTTCAGTGGCTGCCTTCCCTCCTCTGGAATAGTTTCCCCCAGATGTTCAAATGACCTCCCCATTCTGATTTTCAGAAGACAGTAAAGGCTTGGTTGTTCCATCCAGTCTCAGGGGCAGGATTGTTATGACTCTTCCTCTGCACAAAGAGCTGATTCTTTCGCTTTTGAAAGTTTAGATTCCCAGTTTATGTATGTGATTTTTGCTTTTAGTTTTGATCCCGTGACCAATGTTATATTTATCTTGACTATTTATCTTGCTTGTTTTTAACCTAAGCTTCTTTCTGTTTGTCTATCTGTCGGTCTGTCTATCTATCCAATATAGAAGCTCAGTGCATCACATTTGAAATTTCCTGTCTTGTGGGCATTTCTGATGTCCACTCAAATGTGATTTTTCTTCTACACGGTTAGGCTTTCTGCACAGAAAGCAACAAGGAACCCCCTGTGAAATTCCCTATACATTAATCATGGGGAGGGAAGGGCAGGAGTAACATTCTAGATGTTAAAAAAGTCTTGCAAGAGCCCATCATTTGGCATTCTCTCTGGCCTTCCACATTGAATTTTGTCCATCCTGTAAATGTAATATAGGAATTAGCTGTTTAGACAAAGGCAATCACCACCAGCTTGCTCTAGTGCAGTGTTTCTCAAACTTGGCAACTTTAAGACACGTGGACTTCAACTCCCAGAATTCCCCAGCCAGCATGCTGACTGGGGAATTCTGGGAGTTGAAGTCCATGTGTCTTAAAGTTGCCAAGTTTGAGAAACACTGGTCTAGCAGGATGAACATTTTTCAGACAAGGGCTGCATTGTCTTGGTGGCAATCTTGGGTATTGTATGCTACTGTATTGGGAGGTGAATCTGAAGCCAGTAGATGGCAGAGTTAGAAGATCCCAGACAGGAGTATCTACCTTCTTTCTTTTTCTGAACTATTTCTTTTTCTCTCTCCTCCTCGCCCTTCTTTTTCTTCTCCCTTTCCCTCTCCATCTCTTGCTCGAGTTGCAAGTTAATTGTCTGCAGAGGCCTTATGATATTAGATTGAGGATTGCTGCTTGCATCCCCTGGCCTTTACTGTAGCGGCTCTATGGTTTGAAATACTATAGGGGTCTTTCCCTGCTACCTAGAGAATGAGATGCTAGGGATTTGATTGGGGATCTTCTGCATGCCACCCCCTTGAGCCACAGGTTTTCTGTATATCTACTACACGTACCATACATGGGACTTCTCTTGAAGACCATCCAGAAGTTGCAATTGGTCCAGATTGTGGTGGCACAAGCAGCTATGGGCACATTTCATGATGTCCATGTTACACCTTTGCTCCATGACCTGCACTGGCTTCCAATATGTTTCTGGGAATTCAAGGTGTTGGTTGTCACCTACAGAGCCCTTCATGGCATGGGGCTGGTATCTGAGGGACCACATTTCTCCAATTGTTTCGATTTGCTCCATCAGGTCTGACACGAGGAACATGCTCCAGGTCCCATCGATTAAAGAATGTCATCTAGGAGGACCCATAAAATGTGTCCTTTGGGTCATGCACCTGCCCTTTGGGACACCATTACCCTCTGACTCTGCCAGCCTTTCAGAAAACTTTTAAGACCTGTCTATTTCCCAGGCATGGGGGTCAGGAACTTAACTGAGCCTGTAAGGTTTTGTTAATTAATGTTGATGATTGATCCTCAGTTGCCATTTAAACTGTGTTAGCCATCCAGAGATTATGACCATCCGAATCTGTACCCAGCCCCTCAAAATCACAGTTGTCCAAGTCTACGCCCCAACAACTGATGCAACGGAGCTTGAAATAGAGGGTTTCTATGCCAGCATCCAAAAAACTGTGAAGCAAGTGCCCAAAAAAGATGTCGTTTACATACTGGGTGATTTTAATGCAGAGGTTGGCAGCTGACTGGAAATAGGCATCACTGGAAGCTTTGGACTTGGGGAGAAGAACGATGCAGGTGATCATTTGGTACAATTTTGCCACGAAAATCAATTTTGAATCATGATTACCTGGCGCACACCGCACAAGCGTCGCTTATACACTTGGACCTCACCCAATAAACTGCATCGTAATCAGATCAGCTATGTCCTATGCAGCCATCGATGGACCAGTTCAGTCCTCAACGTCAAGACATACCTGGGTGCCGATTGCAATTCAGATCATGAATTGATGGTGGCTAAGACCGGAGTCAAATTATGCACCATCAAAAAGAAGGAACCACCAAAGAAGTTTGACATCACCAACATCCCTTCCATGTATGTAATTCAGGTGAAAAATAGGTTCGAACTGTTGGACACTGCTGAGAAGATGCCCGATGACCTGCGGCAAGAAATTCAATCAACGATCATTGAAACAGCAGTGGACACACACCAGACAAGAAGTCAGAGAAAAAGCACAAATGGCTCTCCAATGAAACCACTGGAATAGCCAAGCGAAGAAAAGCAGCCGAAGCAGCAGGCGAACGGGAGGAAGCACAGAGAGTGAATGCAGATTTCCAAAGAGCAGCAAGAAAAGACAACGAAGTTCACTAGGTCCAGCGTTGCCAGCAGCTAGAAGAGGACTGCTTGAACAGCCATGTCAGGAGTGCATTTGTACAAGCCAAAAGGATTCGAACCCCATTTACTGCTCATAAAAGCACCATCCAAAACAAGCCAGGGAAAGAACTGTCTGACCAACAAGGTGTCAAGAACAGATGGAGAGAATGTACAGAAGAGCTGTCGGTCAGCAGCGAAGAGGCCCAGCCTCCTCAGGATGATGAGGAAAGGGAAGCAGAAATAGAACTGGCCATCCTTCAGGAAGAAGTCGTGTGGGCAGTGAGCCAACTGCCAAACAACAAGGCCCAAGGTGTTGAGACCATCCCTGCAGAATTGCTATGGCCTGTACCACCTACAACCATCACAGCCTTGTGCCAGAAAGTTTTGAAACGAACACATGGCCACAGGACTGGAAACAATCAGTGTTCATTCCCTTGCCAAAAAAGGGCAACTCCAAGGATTGCTCTGATTACTGCACAGTTGCCCTCATCCCTCACACTAGCAAGATTCTCCTTAAGATCATAGAACAATGTCTGGCACCGACCATCAAAAGGGAATTACCAGATGTTCAAGCTGGCTTCAGAAGGGGTCGCAGCACGTGGGACCATATTGCAAATCTACGCTGGATCATGGAAAAATGTCAGGAATATCAAAAGATCATCTACATCTGCTTTACTGACTACAAGAAAGCGTTTGATTATGTCAATCGTGAGAAGCTGTGGAGAGCTCCAGAAGACCTGGGGGTGCCAACACATCTGTGCACAAATGGGCAGCCATTGTACGAACACCATATGGAGACCCTGATTGGTTCAAGATAGAGAAAGGAGTGTGGCAAGGTTGCATTCTTTCACCTTTCTTGTTCAACCTGTATGCTGAAGTGATCATGAGGAAGCTGGAACTTGAAGAATCAAAAATCAGAGTAAAGATTGGAAGAAGTAGCATCAACAATCTTTGATATGCTGACGACACAACTCTCCTCTCAGAAACCAAAGAAGGCCTGAAACATCTGATCAAAAGGATTAAAAAAGAAAGCGAGAAATTTGGCCTCTTCTTGAACATCAAAAAGACCAGGGTCATGACCACCGCGAGGAATGGAAATGTCAGAAGAGCAGTTGACGGTGAAGAGATCGAATGCGTGCAAGAATTCACCTTCCTAGGATCGCAGATTGATCAAAGCAGTGAATGCAGTCCAGAAATAAAACATCAAATCGCACTGGGTCACACAGCAATCATGAGCATGAATCAACTATGGAAAAGCAAAGACATCAGCATGGCAACTAAATGCAGATTAGCCCGCACTATCAAATTTCCCATAGCTACCTACAGCTGCAAAAGTTGGGCCATGAAAAGAACTAGACAGGAGGAAAATCAAGCTGTGGTGTTGGAGAAGGCTCCTGCACATTCCTTAGACAGCAACAGTGACAAACAAGCAAGTTCTGGAGTATATAAAACCAGACATATCACCGGAGGGCAAAATCACACAATTCCACCTTGCTAATTTCAGCCATCAAACTCACTGGAAAAGGTAGTTTTGCTCAGAAAGGTCAGCGGTAAAAGGAAACAAGGTCGCCAAAAAACACGGTGGCTAGACACCATCAAAGCCAACATCAACAGGAACATAAAACAATTGAAAGAAGCTGTACAAGATTGGAAAATATGGAGAGAGCTAGTTCATAGAATCGCAGAATCGGACACGATTGAACAGATAGAACCATCCAAAGTCACTATTGGGAGATGGGCAGCCATTTCGATCTCTTAAATTAAATATAGTAGTAAATAACTAATACCATTTCTATCAAGAGTAGGCAATTTGCAGTTCTTATCCAAGTCTGCTGGTCACCCAAGGCAAGAATCCAGTAATATCTGAAGAGGTGCAGATTTTCATGCCCAATTTATAACCTCTTTTCTGCTTTTCCATCCTGCCTTCCAACCCCCATGAGCGCACCAAAATGTTGGTCTTCCACTTTACCCTCTCCCGCTTAGCCCTCTTCTATGTTTGTCTCCTCTGCAGGTCAAACTGCTGCTCTCCTTCAGCAGAGGTCCTGATCCGTGATGGGAATGGAAACACGAACAGTTTCACAGTGGATTACAACATGCAGCCTCCCACACCAGCCTCGTGAGTTCCGACACACTTGAATTTCTGAAGCTGCCTTGTTTGCAGTCAGATAAGTAACACTGCTTAAGGTAACCTTCTCCACCTGGCACCCTCCAAAGCAGTTGGGATAACAGATCCCAGAATTCCCAACCAGCATCAGTAGGTAGGTTGAGGAAGGCTGCACAGAAGACTTACCAGTTTTTGCCATACCACAGCAATTGATGATATATGATCTGTGGGTGTCAGGGCCTCTGCAGCAAACTCCCCCAACTGTTTAATTTAAAAAATTAAAAAGGCTTAAATCTAATCAGAGCACTAGCACTCATGAGATTTCCAGCAATCACCCGTGGGATCTCAGAAGATGTTACAGACCAACACCCAAACCATGTTTTGTTGGATACTGTGGTTGTCCTTAAGAATAACCGGATTACCACAGACATCTGTAGAAAACCCACCGATGTCAACTCATTTTTGAGGTCGGATAGATGTCATCTTTTACATCTAATATTCCATATTCCCACTTTTTGAGACTCAGAAGAAAGTGCTTCACCTATGAGAGATTTTGCAAACAAGCATCCTTCTTAACACATCAGTTTAGAACACTTAGTAAATACAACCAGTATTTGATAAAGCTAGATCTATCAATTGATCAAATTGAATGACTTCCCTCCAAAAAGATAATTCTGGATCTAAACTTATCTATACACCCATCTCTTCCAATACATTAGGAATATTATTTCCAAACACTGGCATTAGCTACACGGCCTCCCTAGGTGTACAAATTTACCCCTGATAACATACAGGAGAGGCAGGAATATTAAAGCTATGTTGGTTCATGCCAAGAATTCATGATGCCGAAGAAATATTCAGCAACCAGGCTGGGAAAGATCTATCATAGGACAACATCCATGTTGGGAATGCACAGTTTGTAAATATTGCCATAAATTACCAAATATTTGATAACCCTAGGGATAACAAGCATTACATTGTAGGCTATGGGCTTTTTTAGCTGTGCCACCAAGGAGGTAATTGATGCAATTCACTGTCCATCTGTTGTACTTTGGCATGACTTTTAGGACCATACACATCCAGATACTTGAACCTTGTAGTTGCGTTGAGAAGGGCAAGACACGAGTCCCTTTAGTCAAACCCTATCTAAATAAGGGCCTTAATGACCAAGAGGTAAAATTCTGGTACCTAGATCAGTGATAAACAAAAAATATATATAAATTCCTTCCTTTGGAAGAAATTGTTTTAGATATACACTTTAAAACGTTGGCTCCATTTGGTTTGAATTAACACGCTGACTGCCATTTTGTCATATAACCCAGATCTTTAACAAACTGTGATCTGTTCCTCCATTACTGCTATTCTCCTCCTTAAATTGGAATGTGGTATAAGTGCTTGCAGTGATATTCACTCAGTTCATTAGTTCAGGTGATTGCCATCTGCTTTATATTTATTTTCTTATTCTCTTTTGATATATTTGCATTTACATTACTGAGAGCGCTTGATGAATTAAGTAGCATATGGTCAATACTGGAGTTATTTATAACTTGATATTTCAACAATCTGTACTGAAATGCGATCTCTGTTACATTAATTGTGTGGTTTTTAGATTTGGGCGAGGAGTTAAGATTTTAGGAAAAGTCCTGTGTCTGGCCTACTCTGTGTCAGGTTTCTCTGACATTTTGAAATCACCTTTCCTCTGCTTCATGCTGCATTTTCCGATCACCTTCAGAGAAAAGGACACTGAACTTTTACTAGAATATATGATATTTCAGGCCTGGCAATTTAGCTTTCAAGAATTTGGGGACTCTATTTCATTTGCACATTTTATGGATGCTTATATTTTAATAGTATTTACTCTTGAGTGATTTTCTACAGTATATAATTTGTTTTGCCTTCACACTGCAGCTCCTCAAAGTTATTACAGCTTCGTCCGTACCACGTTTATTGAGTTTTATCAACTTTGTTTTTGCTTTGTTTCATGCTTCCTTCCATGATCCCGCTGCAATTTTGTCTTTGCAGCTTCTGAATTTCTGCTACGGCATGGTAGCATCAGCGACTAGATGTCCAGAAGGCTCAACTGCATCATGAACACCATCAGTACTCTGAGAGGTCCTCAGATGTTCCTCAGTAGCATCTTGAATGCTATCCAACCTGAGAAGCCAGTTATCCAGCACTATGTCAATAATCGCTTTACCCTGTCTATCCATTTGGTGTTCTTGGTTTTCTTGGTGGTTTATCAATTCCTTCCCCTGGGCAGTATGAGATGTTGTCTTTGCCATGGTCACTCAGGTGATCATCTGCCTCCGGCATCTTCCTATATCACTGCTGCTTTTCCTAGAGATGCTTGCTTACTGTAACTGGACAGCTGAGATAACCTTCACGCCTTGGGTGATCCTGCTGGGAATATAGACTCTTGACATTGCTCCCATTTCCACTCTGCCACAATGAAGCAACAGAGCTGGACTTAGGGATGCTGTGAAATGCCATTTTTTTCATGCAGAAATGTCTCTGGCCCTGTCTTTCACTCTTCCCTGGTAGACATGCTGAATCACAGGTAGAACCTGAAATATGGGGGGTTTCGTTTCTAGCTTCTTGGTCCTATTTGTCCTGAGAAGATAGTACTGTCCAGAGGCCAAAGACCTCAGTGGAAATCATCTGACCACCTAGGCCATTTCTACTACACACAGAGCCAAACAAATGTCAGAGTATGCATATTGATAACAGATTTGATAGTAATAGAAATCCACCTGATTGGTTAGAAAGATCAGAGTTTTGATATCAAGCATCAAGATGTTCAACAGGGAGAACTCAGCCAGTGTTGAGGTAACAAAGCTGCTTCAGGAGGGACGGACCCACCTATTCCTCCAAAAGTTTACACCAACTTTAAGTTCCCGTGCAACTGTACGGAAATACTATTTAATACATGGGTCATATTTAATTGCTTCACTGTAATTTTAATTTAATTAAATTTCAGATTAAATCAATGTTAGCTTTTGTTCTTCATTTTTTGTCCCTATTTCATGGAGAACACCCCTTGGCCAGCCATCCAAAGTCCCCAGGTGGACAAAAAGTGATTTGTGCCTTTGTCTTACAGGGAGGAGGCAGCTGTCTCAAGCATCTGGTATAATCATGCAAATCCCAGGGGACCCCACCCTGCAACGTGGCTAGCAAAGCTCCCACTGCAGCTGATGCCACAGAGCTGGGTGACAGTGTTTTCCAAATGGAATTCCCCACTCGCCTGGCACATTTGTGACTGTTAGTATCATTGTGCTGACCACACTAAAGCCACCTCAAGCCTACAGAGATCCTTGGTTTCTAAGAACCAGTTGAAGCATGTAGAAATATCACATTGGGTGGTTCTTCCTGAATTGGACCACTTTTAGACTCCTGGTAGGTGAAGCACAAGAGAGCCAGTTTGGTGTAGTGGTGAAGGCCCCAGGCTAGAAACCGGGAGACCGTGAGTTCTAGCCCCACCTTAGGCAAAAAGTCAGCTGATGACCTCGGGCCAATCGAGGGCAAACCACTTCCTAAATCTTGCCAAGAAAACTGCAGGGACTTGTCCAGGCAGTTGCCAGGAGTCAAGACTGACTCAAAGGCACTTAAAAAAAAAAAAGGCCAAGCACAGCTGGGCTGCCCAACCCTTAACCACGGAGCATGTGTTAGTACCCACATGCTGGATAACAGCTGCAGATGGATTAGCTCCCCACAGCAGAGCTCAGGGAAGGGAAGGGAATCCCAGTGACAGTGCCGAAAGAGACCTTCTAGTTTGCACGCATGCACGGCCGGGTGGTGCCATTAAGAACAAGAGGACAGATTCCCCTATACCTCCTGAATGCTGCAGGGGGGAGGGAGTTGCCACCATCATTGAAAGATGGAGATTGGCCACTGCAAACACGGAGCTTTGATCTCCACAAATGGGAAAGTAGCCAAAGTCCATACTCACCACACCGGGGGGAGGATCACCCCACACCCCTAGACCAAAACCTCACCCCCAAGTCTTGAGCTGTGCCAGGATCTATCCAGATACAGCTATTTAATAAGCATACCAGAAGTGCAAAGTCTGAAGCTTCATGACCACCTTGGATGCCTTTGGAATGGCTTTCAATTTTTTTTTTTTTAATTTAATTCTCTTTATTTCTTTTACTGGGCTTACAAGCTGCACCAGTCGATGCCCACTCTGAGCGGTGCACATCCCAACTCGCAAACTGAGTTAAAACATGTCATCTGTATGGCAATAAAATAGTAGTGACCACAGTTCCTAAAAATAACAATACACAGAAACATCTAGTACTGGGAATCATCCATTCAACGGCTACAAAGCAAAAACAACTTCCGTTAGTCAAGGGAACAGGTCAAATTATTCCACACCAAAGGCTTGATGAATTAGCCATATTTTGATGGCCCTCCTAAAAACCATGAGGGACAGGGCCATTCAGATAATTGGGAGAATACTTCTGTTTGCATCAACAGTGTCTGCAGGGGTTCAAATGAGCCCTATCCATATTGTTGTATTGGTATAATGTGTGTCTATGTGTCTCCAAAAGGGGTGGGGCTTGACACACAAGTTGATGATGCAATGCTGTGTTCCTCATTCCAACCAGTGGAGCAGGAGTCTATGGATCCCCATGGCTGGCCTTGTTAATGTTACGAAGGGAGGAAATTACTGAATAGATGACTGGATGCTAATCATTTGATTGGTTGATTGAGTGAGCGAGTGAGTGCCACCAAGTCAGTGTTGACTCATAGCAATCTACAATAGCTTTTCTCCGCAGTTTGGTCCTTCTGTTCTCCCAACAGTGCCTCCATCACCACTGCAACTGAGTCTATCCATCTCGCTTGCTGATCATCCCCTTCTCTTTCCTTCCATCTTTCCCAGCATTATAGACTTCTCCAGATTGCTCAGGGATTGTGTGTCATCACATTGGTGTCAACTTGTAGTGACCACATAGATAGATTTTCTTCAGGACAGTCTGTCCCCAGCTTGATTCTTCAAATCTTCCAATAATGGACCCATCACTGCTGTAATCAAGTGCATCTCCCTTGCTGCTGGTTGTCCTCTTCTTCTCTTTCCTTCCACCTTTCCCAGCATTATACACTTTTCCAAAGAGCTTGGTCTTCAGATAATATGTCTAAAATAGGTAATTTGACTCTGAATTGATTTGTTCTATGAAGGAATCTTATTAATGGGACGTAACTGCGAAAAAATGTCATTGTAAACAAAATGAAATCATATTTAGTTATTGTCATGGCTTCACCCTGTACATCATACCCTGGCATACCCCTCTAAAGACAAACATGGCACCTGGCCTGGAAAAAATTGTGCCCTATTAAGCCAGGGTGGGAACACACCCACTCGATTAGCCAATAGGCCAATCAGTAACTGATGCAGTAACACTGTTAGAAGAGTAAGAATGCAATATTTCTGGCCTGTTTTGGGGGGGAAAGGGGAGTTGGGCTGGGAAGATGGGAATATCTTGCCACAGTGAGGCCTTAGCTCCCATTCCCATCCTTAAAACTATTCTAACCCACACTAAAATGAGTGAAGCTCAAGACAGCTGAAAATGCGTCAATTCGTCATCATGTTTTGGCAGTATCTTGTAGTGCTCCATGGGCCATGTGGGGGGGGGGGGGAGGATGAGTGACCTTCTCTTACCTTAAAACATACAATGCAGTTCTCACAACACTGCAGCAGTGGATAAGAACTAGCTAATATGTTATTAAATAGCATAATAACTTGAGATGCTACACATCTGAAGATATCTGTTAAAGTTTGCAGCTGCTAGGAACATTCCCCCCATCCATCCCTCCCTCAACCGCCCTTCGCCCCAGCCTTGCCTTGAGTTTCCACCTGCTCCCTCTGCACAAAGGGTGGGCCTGTCATTTTCATCCTCCCCCCACATGGTTCTCTGCAGCATGAGGCTTCCCGAAACATTAAGCCTTCTTCTACTACACATGCAACGGCTGAGCGGGTGAGCGTCAATGAACTGTGGTTTCTCTGAGCAGAAAAAGGAAGTGGCCACTTCACACATACATGCATGCATTCTATCTCTACAAAGACGACGCTTTAGAAGGGGAAAGCAGAGCGGAGCGGAGCGGAGCAGAACGGTGTTCTGGAATCGAGGGAATCGTTTGGAAGGAAAGGCAAAGGCGCAAGTGAGCCGATGAATCCACAAGGTACCAGCTGCTCGGGGACGTGTCTTTAGGGAAGCAACGCGGAGCCTCTTGCAATTGAGAGATGAGAGGTGTGGAAAGAGAGGAGCATTGAGAAATGATTAACGGCAAAAGAACCAAAGGGACCCACAGAGGGAGGGAGGGAGTGGAAGACACCAAAGACGGGGCGAAAAGGGAATCTGGATAGGTTTTGCCAAGCAGGAGCGCGGGAGAAGACCCAGAGTTGTGAAAGGAGGTGAATGGGAAACCCCAAAGGCTTCTAGTTAAGAAGGGCTCCCAGATGACCAGCACAGCTTTAGCTGAGCAAGGGCTGGAGCTGTTATCAACCCCTGGATCTCATGAGCAGATATTCTTGTAAGCAAAGGCGCATTCCTTTACTTGGAACTCAGTTGATTAAGCTGGCCATGACATCCTGTTAGAACAAGCTACTGCTCAAAGCCTCTGACTGAAGCACGGTGACAGTCCCAGCTTGAAAAGCAGGAAACAGGGGTGTCTGCAGGATATGGTCAAAAAAGTCACTATGGCAGCCAACAGGGTTTCAATGGCACCATCGCAGCTGCCAACTTGACTTTTTTGAGTACGTCTTGCAGACACCCATGGCAGGAAGCTTTACAACTAGGGTGCACAAGTGTTCCAGTGTTGCATGTTGCGTGACAGGCCAGCAAGTATGCTCTAAAGAGAGAAGGTGGGTCAAGGACAAGAATTGAAATTAATTTTGCATAAATTAACTTATGTTTAGATTTCATTCTCTCCTGATAGGGTTGCTCTTTAATCATGTGTTTGATCATGTCCCATAGAAAGTACCAAATGGTGACAAGTTCTAGCAGTCTCCAGAGGGGGACCCCATGGCTTTCAGTGGCCACCGGCAGCCAAGGGGCTCCATAATTGTCTGTCTCTGCCTTAGAGCACAAGCTCTCAGTTCTGACCTGGGTTTCTCAACCTCAGAACTTGAAGAGGTGTGGGCTTCAACTCCCAGAATTCCCCATGGCTGGCTGGGGAATTCTGGGAGTTGAAGTCCACACCTCTTAAAGTCACCTTTCTTGGTTGAGAAACCCTGGTTCTGACTTTCTAAGCTTTCGCCTTTTCCCTTTTATTCTTTATATGGGATGGATGGCCAAGCCATGACCCTAAGCTGTCGTGTCTTCTCCAGGCTTCCTTCTGGAAGCTCAAAGTTCCCTTTGAACATATCACCAAATTTCCGTGGGGCAACTACTGAAAAGGAATGTTCTACCCCAAAGCAGGTGATGTTCTGAAACGGGGTTGACACAGTTAAAAGGAAGAAGAACCACAGCGGTGGCCCTGGTGATGTCATGGGCATCAAGAGGTCATCACACAAATTATGCAAACTTGAATTTAAATAGTTGAATGCTGAGCTAAACTGAAAATAAAACAATTAAATAATCAGAGTGTCAGCACTTAAAAGTCACATTCAAGTTATGAAACATAAAAGTCAGCATTTGCATATTTTTGCCAATGACGTTGCAACACACTTGACATCATTTGACCCCCTTCCTAGCCCCTTCCCTGAAGAACTCCATGCAGGAGACCTCAGTGGAGTGGAGTGGAGTGGAGTGGAGTGGGGTGGGGTGGGGTGGGGTGGGGAGGGAGGGAGGGAGGGAGGGAGGGAGGGAGGGAGGGAGGGAGGAAGGAAGGAAGGAAGGAAGGAAGGAAGGAAGGAAGGAAGGAAGGAAGGAAGGAAGGAAGGAAGGAAGGAAGATGGCAGAACCTTTTTTATTTTGCTTTCCAGCATACCAGCTCCTTTTTGTCTTACTAATTAAAATATCTAAAGTCAGCTTAGGGAGGGAGACTGATGGGTACCAGATTGCTTTATGGACCACCAGTAGGTTTAAAGGTACCCCGGAATAGCCTGGGGGCCCTGAATGGCTCACTGGGCAGCCATTGTAATGGTCCATGAGAATGTCCTTGAGAGACAGGAGGAGGAGGAGCTGCAGATTAGGCAACCATCAGGTAAGAGGCAGAAGCAATGTGGGTGTGGCAAACATCTCAGAAGAGACCCTCCCTAGTTTCTTGGACTGTAAAGGCGAGCAGGGGACAGATATCCGTTCAGACTTGCAAGATTCTGTTACTGTAAGCTTACAATAAAGGTAGTGTTAGTACTCCTGGTTGGTACTTCTTGGCTGGACTACCTCAAAGGGCTGATGGCCCTCCGATCACCACTACCCTCTTTCTCACTCTGGGCAGATATTTTGAAACAACAAAAATTACTCCTGAATGTGGAAGTTTGCCACCCTTACCCAAAAAAATTCTTTTAAGCTGATGCATTTTTTTCTTTTTTGCAAGACTGAATGCCCCTCTTTCCTTCCATCCCCAATTTTGCAATGTCCATCTCTGCCCTGCAGCCATAGCCTCTTATTCCAGTAGCTGTTTTCACCTCTCCCATTTCCCCTTTGCTCTTGGAGGGTGAGGGGGGTGGGGAGAATCAACAGAAAAGCAGAGTCAGAATATTTGGTTTAGTTCCTCTTTGGTTGCCCAAGACATACAGAAACCAAAAACCAAGCAGGGGAATGTCTCTCCCCACCCCATGAAACTGCAGCTGAAAGAGGAACTGCAAATGCTGGAAAGGTCCAGAGGAACATGTGGGAAGGAAGGGACGGACGTGCAGATGTCCCTGTATGGCTGCTAATATTTTCTCCCTCCTTTAGGAGGTAAGGCCTTTGGGGCGCTGAAGGCTCAGCAGGAGGAATTGCTAGACTCCATCAACAAGGTAAGACTCAGACTGTGTTCACACCACACCCTGCACCATAAACCAATCACTTTTGGGCCTCGTGAGGGATGCCCGCTTGCCTGAGCAATTCATTTACGCCAACCCAGAAAACTGAGTTCATTGAGTAAAATATCCTTTGGATGACGATGGAGAAGATATTTTGCAAACCTAGGGATTGTGGGTCGGGCCAGGTTCAGATCTACCCTCAGTCATGAAAGCTCCCTAAGTGATCCTTGGCCTGAGAGGGGGGACTGGCCCAAAGGGCCAGCGTGGTCTAGTGGTGAAGGTATTGGACTAGGAGTGGGAAGACCTGGGCTCTAGTCCCCGCTCAGCCACAGGAGCTCCCTGGGAGACTTTGGGTCCAAACATAGATTCTGCTCCCTAAATAAATAAGTACCCATCTTGATGCAAAATTCATTTTTATAACATTAGTTCTTCCCCACAAATTTAGGGTTATCTTCATCCATCTTTTAATACTCTGTTTTATCTGGGTAATACGTATTGAAGTGTTTTTATCCACTAAACAGGATCATAATTAACAAGTTCCAATCAATAAACAAAAAACAGTTTGTTGCCAACTGGCACTATATTGCACTTACTCCAATTTATTGTATACCTGAATATTTACCATATAGCTATGTCACTTCAACAAACTCAGGTAAAGATTCTTGTAACTGTTGAATACACACACATACAAACACACACACACACAGAGGTAGTCCTTGACTTATGACCATTCATTTAGTGACCGTTCAAATTTGGCGCTGAAAAAAGTTACTTATGACCAGTTCTCATGCTTACAACTGTTGCAGTTTCCCAGCAGTCAAATGATTGTGATTCAGGCACTTGGCAACTGTTGTGCATTTACGACAGTTGCAATGTCCTGTGGTCATGTGATCGCCATTTGCAACTTTCCCAGCCAGCTTCTGACATGCAGTCAATGGGGAAGCCGGCAGGGAAAGTCACAAGTCACGGTTATGTGATATCTTGCTTAACGACAGTGGCAAAAAAAGGTCATAAAATTGGGTGCAGTCACATGATGCCTCACTGAACGACTGCTTCACTTAACAATGAATTTTCTGGCCCCTGTTGTGGTTGTAAATCGAGGACTACCTGTACGCACAATGCACACATATAATCTGGAGATAACATCTTTTGTAAATTTCAGCAAACCAGATACTGTAGATTTCATCCGGTTATCTTATGCCAGAAGTTCCAGCATGTGATTAAAGAATAGGGGAAATGAAGGACATCCTTCAGGTTCCATATTGCATTTTAATTACTAGTGAAATAATCCCATTAGTAAATACCTGAGCAGAGAGATTCAGCTAATAGATTACAAAGCAAGAAATAAACTCTCCAGCAAATCTCAACCTCTGCGATTCACATTGATCAGCATATAAAGCTATTTATGTCAACCAATGTCTTTAAATTATCTAGAGCATAATACCCTTTCAGGTTTTTATTTTCATAAGATGTCCAAAATATCTCCAAAACTAAAGGAACTATGTTCTCCTTAGGGTTGTTTTTTTGTACCGATCTATAGTTATCCCATCATGTCCTTACCACATTTCATCTTATAGTATGAATGCCACTGTAGATTTCCTGTAATGTTAGGAATATTGTAGGAGAAGAGCAGTGTTAGTCTATGGGAGCTGAAAATCAGGAGGAATCTGACAGCACCTTTTCCAACTAACAAGTCAGAATGATGGAGGGTTTAAATTGGGATAAGGTGGGGAATGACTGGCCGGTTATGCAGCTGCGGGTTACACGTGAGGCTAGAGCAGTGATGGTGAACCTTTTGGGTTCAGTGTGTCAAAAATTCAGAAAATGCCTAACTTGACTCTGCTGGCATGTCACACATGAACAAAAGAGAAACAATTTACTTATTCATTTATTTTAAAAAATACAGTCCAGTCATGTGTGGTGCTATGTATTATATTAAGAAACGTCAAATAATTACAAAAATGAAATATGAGTAAAACAAACTGAGTTTCTTTGGTAACTCAGGCAGAGAGAATAGTTGTTGAGTGTTGGTGAACACTGGTGTGTCACCCAAACTGTTGTGGCGTGTCACCTTTGACACGCATGTCATAGGTTCACCATCACTGGGCTAGAGTTACCAGATATCTGAACAGGCAGAGGAGATATGGACAACTGAAAAGGAGGACCAATTGCGGGAAAGGAGGGCACACTAACCATTTAACTTTCTTGGCATCAGCCACAAAAATCACAGTGAAAAACTGCAAACAAAAATGTATTTCAAATCTAAGCGATCTTAGATTTGAAGGTCGCAATACATGTCAGTTTCAATGACTACTGTTGTGAAAACAGTCCCCCAAAAAAACCCCAAGACACCCAAAAAGTCAGATAATATTTGATATTAAGGCTACTGGATAGAGGACATGAGGACAAGGGAGGGAAAAACATTGTGTTTGTGAAGACCTTTTGGGATAGCCTGAAACCTTCTGATGGATGTGAGTTCAGCAATCTCACACTTTCAATTTCTTTTTTTCTAAAATAGTTATTTTCTGCCTTCCCCTCCTCCTCTCCCCCCTCCCCCAAGCTTCCTCCCAATCTAAATCCTACATCAGTCTAGTCACTCCATGGCACCTGATGAAATGAGCTGTAGACCCCAAGAGCTTCTACCTTTTAATAAAATGTATTAGTTGGAAAACTATCAGACTCCTCCTGATTCTTAAGGATGCAGCTGAATCTCCTGGCTGTACATCTGAAATTTCTGGAAGATTTGTTACATTTTTTTAAAAGCAGGATGGGCTTCTTCACCTCGAGGTGTTATGTGAATGGTTATCTACACTGTGGCTATGTTGTGAAGGTACCCACCCAACACTCTTAAAATTCTAGTTTGTCCCTGGCCCAAAATATTGCCTGCCCCCATAGTTTATCTGTCCCCTAGTGGCTAATGTATGTCATAACATTATCCAAACAAGCACTGGAGATGATATCTGGTTTGCTGGTGATGGAAACACAGGAGAAACGCTATTCACAGGGAGATACCTACTGGGAAATATGGACTCAAAGACAACACTACACAAAATCAAATATGGACTTGTTGACCATACCCTTCCCAACAGGAAGGAACAAAGAAAAGACTTTCTTAGGGGGGACACCCAGATGAGAAACTGCTCTTTGGGCAATTGGTGAAAGCCATTTTGTTCCAGTATACATTTTTATCAAATTGATCTCTTTAATGGATTTTGTCTGACATCTATTTCTATGTTATTATTTTATTTCGCTGGGTTGCCATGTTGGTACTGGGTCATAAGACCAACACTGAGTGTGTGTAATGGTCTGTGAGAAGGTCCTTCAGAGACAAGAGGAGGAGGAGGAGCCACAGACTAGGCAACGATCAGATAAGAGGTAGCTTAGCCCACAGAAGGAATAGGGCTATGGCAAACAACTCAGAAGGGACTCTCCCTTGTTTCTTGGACAGAAAGGAGAGGCATACTTTGACTGGCAAGACTCTTTTATTTAACCCTACAATAAAGGTAGTGTTGGTACTCATGGCTAATGCTTCTTTGTAACGAACTGCCACCTGTTGATCCCAAATCCAGTAACTTTCCTTGCAACCAATATTGATTCAAAAGAAAGTTCATTTATTGAGAATAAGTGTACAGATCCAAAGCATTGCTAAGACTGAGCAAAAGCGCTCCAAAAGCTGTTTTTCTTACTCCCCCCCCCCCCCTTACATCGCCCTTAGTTCTTGGTCTTCTGATTCCCTTGCTGGCATGGCCTTGATCATGCCAGAGCCTGTGATAAGGAGCCATCTGCTTTAAACAGTTTCTCATTCCTTCTCTCCCCCCCCCCTCTCCCGTTTTACAATGGCAGAACCGCAGCATGTAAAAAGCCATTTTTTAAACTAGCCATATAATAATCTATTATAAAATCTTGCGAGGATTCTGACATTCTTGTCTGGACCACCTTGAAGGGCTGAGAGTATGTTTGCTCTGTCCTGTGGAATTCACTAAGAATTATTTACTACTGCCTTCCTAATTCTGAGGATTCGGTAGAATTTATCAGGATTTGGGGAATGGTAGTCCCAGCATATCCAGAGGGTTTTAGGCAATACTTCAAATTCAAAAGGCTTTGAAGCAGCTTCCTCAGGATCACGCTACAGCTGGGGAGAAAAAATGAGCATGCTCTGAGCAGCAATTACCCTTTGAATAAAAGCATGGCATAGGTCTCCTGAATATAAAGGAAGAATAGGCTTCATATTAATCTCCAGCATAACTGCATTAGGGATTTCTATATGCTGTTCCCCTGGATTGAAATGCTTCACACATACTTCGTCGTAACAGTCCTTATGACAACCTTGAAAGGTTGATCAATGTTATCCACCCAGGTTTATTCTGCCATGGAGATTGTTCATGACCACATCTCTCCCACAGCCTTTCAACATTCACAGCAAATCTACAGGGTCATTGATTTGAGCTTAGGCTGCCCAGTTGAGTTCATGTTTCAACAGGGCTTTATTCTGACGTGCAATCCATTGGCCCTGCCTTCTCAACTTTGGCTGGGAATCTTGGGTCTTGCAAGTCCAACACATCTGGAGGACATTGGGTTCAAAGTCTGTACTACTGCTTGTAGATAGGGGGGTTAGGTTAAGGAGTAGTAGGAATCCCATAAATTTATGATGTAGGTGAGATGTGAATCCAATAACTTTTGATTCCAAACTTTATAAATAATTAGAATCATAGACTTGGAAGGTACCTTTAAAGCCACCTAGTCTAATGCCCTACTCAATGCAGGATCCAGTAGAGGATCTCTGACAGATGACTATCCAACCTCTGCTTGAAGACCTCTACCCCTGCTGAAGAAAAACTCACCACTTCAAGTGGCAACCTGCTCCACTGGAAATTTCTCTTGATATCTAGCCTGAACCTCCTTCCTTGTAATTTTAACCCACTGGTTCTACTTCTGTCCTCTTGGGCACTGGAGAATAAGTCCACTCCTTCTTCAGATGTTTGAAGACTACTATCATACCTCCCTTCAGTCGTTTTTTCTGTAGGTTAAACAAACCCATATCATTTAACTGTTCCTCACAGGACTCAGTTTCTAGCCATCTTGGCTGGTGTCTTCTGAATTCATTGCAATTTCTTACTATCCTTTTTGAACTGGGGTGCCCAGACCTGGACACAGAATTCCACATGGGGTTTGACCAGGACAGAGCCATTCTGCCTTCAACATCCTGAGCTCATCAAGACTCTAATGAGTAAAAATGATCAAAACATATTTCCCTGAAATCTGATGTACATTCTGTTTCCTTGCTGATGGACACAGCAATCCGACGCTCACAAGCCTTCCAGCAGAATTATTCTATGTTCACCATCAATAAGAACATCAGCAGAAAATGGCAAGGGTTTTGTGCTCAGGAAGACCTGTTAAGAGTGTGAAAATAGTTTTGTCATGGCAGCCCTCTTCAAAGTGATGCCCTAATAATATTTTTATTATTTCACTTGTAAAAGTACAAGATAGGTAGGTAGGTAGATAGATAGATAGACAGATAGACAGACAGACAGACAGAGAAACAAAAGTTAAAATAGAACAAGATACATCTTAATGTGTGTAAAAAATACAATTTTATATTCGGGGGGGGGTCAAAAATTCAAGATGGCAGCTGTGACTATGTGATTGAAGCCCCAACTTCTTTTTAAAATGGCTTTCATTATGTGGTCACAGTCACCATCTTTCCCTTTTTGACACCCCTCCCCAATGACCCTGCCTATTAAATTTAGACACCACCAAGACCTTTCTTAACATGCCCAGTAATTTAGAAATTTCAGCAGCTGGCAATGTATTAGGCTGCATTGCAATATCAACAATGTTTTAATTAGATATATTGCCACTGAGAATTTTTAGCCAATCCAAATTCTTTTTGAAGTGTCTCAAAACTTTAAAAGAATCTTTAGTGACCAGTCCAGTTAAATATTAATTCTTTTACCTGCCTAGGTTCTCCCAAAACAGTCTTTTATCTGCCATTTTTAAACTGCCGTTATCACAAAAGATCAAGTTTCTCATGGGAATCAGGTTTAAACTGAAACCCTTCACCCCAAAGTCTTTCAAATATATCTTGCCGCAATTAAATCAAGGAAAGTAACGGAATATTGACTGACTGAAGTTAGAACCAAGAACTTGCCATATTTTCAAAGGAATCAAATAATCGCTTTCTTAGTTAAACCCCTACTGGTTCGTAGTCAAAATTACTCTCATTCCACTTAAAAACAGAAGTCAGAATACATACACCCAATGATATAATTGAACATCTGGAAGGTTAACCCCTCCTCTTCATATGAAAGGCTTAAATCTAATGAAAACTGGGGTGGGGAGGCAATTACTCAGCCTTGATCTGAAGAGTGTGAAAGGGATCCACACCACTTTGGGCAGAAGGCTAGATGCACGTTTTAATCCCCAGGCTACGAACCTACTACAGTCAATGTTGTTCCATTTTCCCTCAGTATTTATTCAGCTTCATTCAGAATAAAAAAGAAGAAATGGCTAACATACCATATCGTTATATCTACTAGAGCAGTGTTTCTCAACCTTGGCAATTTTAAGATGTGTGGACTCCAGCTCCCAGAATTCCCCAGCCAGCATGGCTGGCTGGGGAATTCTGGGATTTGAAGTCCACACATCATAAAGTTGCCAAAGTTGAGAAACACTGTACTAGAATATTATTCAGTGTTCAATGAGAATTACTTCCAGGTAAGTGTGAATGGAATTGGGTCTTCATGGTCTTAACAGGTCTTAAGATCGGCAGCCATTTTCCCATTAGGACATGCTGAATGCTATTCCCACCCTAACATTGTCTCTTTGCTTTCTGTTTAGGACCTATTCCTTGCTTTCCCACCCTAAACTCCTTTTTTTTTCCCCTTGGCCTTCTACAGGAATTCTTGGAGAGCCCAAAATACAGCACGGATGAAGACCTTGCTGAAAAATTAGAACTATTTAAAAGTGAGTGACATTGGTGAAGGACTTGAAGTAATGGGAGCCATGGAATGGGATTTTGCAGCTTACCAGAGTAAAACATATCTACTCCAAATTTTTTAAATGATGGGAGGGTCAGAACATTATACAGCTTTTAGAAGGTACAGCAAGTAGATGGCCTGAGGATTCCAGCCCTGGGCTGGATGAGAAGATGGAGATCCCTTCCGATCCTTGGATCCTTTGAATCTTGCAACAACAGACTGAAGTGTGGAGTGCTTCTGAACAAGATTCGATCAACCCCATTTCATTCCCACACTTCTCCAGGCACTTCCACGCTGCCAGTTTCCACTTCCCAATCCCCCAAAATAGTTGAGAAATAATCCATGATTGACTTCAGTTCTGCTGACTCAAGAGTCATCCATACAGCCCCCTTGCCCTAGTTCAAAGATACCCCACTGACCCTTTGCAGAGGACATCTCCTTATAGCAGAGCTTCCACCTCATTGCCAGCCCCGCTACTAAGGCAGACTGAAGCCGGATCAGAGTGATCCAGTGGGAAAAGTGTTTTCCATCAGAAAACGGAACAAAATTCCTCTATGTGAACATTCAGTGTCACATGAAGGGCACCCTCAGAGAGGTCAGCAATCTGCAGCCCATCAGTTGGCCCACTTCAGCACTACCTTCTCTCATCCAACCGCAGGGCTCTCTGTCCCTTTTAACTATGGCTGCCACAAGATTAAACATCTCTCTTGCAGTTTGTCCATTCTTTTGTAGGCTGGAGGTTTGGTATGAGGAATACAGGTAGTCCTCACTTAACGACCACAATAGGGACCAGAAAATTGGTTGTTAGGTGGGATGGCTGTTAAGCGAATTGGATCCGATTTTACAACCTTTTTTGCGGCGGCTGTTAAGGGAATCATGCAGTCATTAAGTGAATCAAGCGGTTCCCCACTGATTTTGCTTGCCAGAAGGAAGGCCGCAAATGGTGAATACGTGACCCCAGGATGCTGCAACCATCGTGTGAGCTGGTTGCCAAGCACCCAGATTGCAATCACATGACCATGGAGGTGCTGCAACAGTTGTAAGTGCAAGGACCAGTTGTAAGTCCCTTTTTTTAGCACCATTGTAACTCCAAACGGTCACTAAATGAATGTTGTTCAGCGAGGACTACCTGTATTGATCTTGTGGAAGACTAAAAGCAGGTCTTCCATACAGTCACTATTCACACTGATAAACTATTCCCAAGCCTCGATCTCAGTCTTCCCTGCTTTCCCCAACTCATTGTTCTCCTTCTCTGCCTGCCTTTCTCCTCCACTGCCAAGCATCTGGGTCAAGTGCAGATCCTTCCCCTTCCCTGGCCATTTCCCCTCCATTGCCCCTTCTCTTACTTTCTCGCTTGCTAAAGAGCACCACTGCACTGTCCCCAATATCAGCAGCAGGTAACTATCAGACCAGGGCCAAACATGGATCTTTCCCCTTCTCTGCTAATCTTCCCTTTCCTGCTGCTGACCATCATGCTTTCCGGAGAACGCAGCTTCTCCCAGGTGAGGGCAACAGCTCCACAATCCTTGTTCTAGAGATGCAATAAGAGGACCACGTGAGGACAGTGATTTTCAGACCAATGTAGTTTCCCTGCCAAAGAGAAGGAGGAAATTATCAGGATCATATCCATTTTCACCCCTGCTTGCTTTGCCTGGCCTATTGAGGGGGAGATGCAAAGCTGGCAAGCCCACAGCCCATTAGAGGACCTGCCCATGCAGCTGCTGCTCAGGAACTGGGAGAAGAGGAAAGAGTTCGTTTCAATGGAGAAATGGCCCATCTCCAAGTTCCCCAGCCTTTCCCACTCCACGCTGGCTTCAAAGCCATTCACAAGGCATCTGACCCAGAAATAAAACAGCTCAGGTGCTGGAAAAGGAAAAAAACCTACAACAATACATACATACATACATACATACATACATACATACATACATACAAACATACCTACAGCAATGAATGAATGAATGAATGAAATGTTGAGCCGATCCAGAAGCGGTGTAAACAACTTGAGTGGAAGTTGTTTCACTCCAACAACCGGTCAGCGCTCCATGCCCTGTAAGTGTTTTCAATCTTCATTAGCCTAATTTGGGGTGGGGGGGGGGTAGGGAATGTCTTCATTTTCTTTTCCTTCATTTGGGGGATTTGGGGGAAGGAGGCTAATCCCAGGTGCCTTTAGTTGTCTGATTTCCACACTGAGTAACAACAAATATACAGTGCATGTTCCATCTCCGGAGGCATTTTTAAAAAGTGATTTCAAGTCAATCAGGAAATCTCAAGTCAATTACATGGTTTTTTCCTCTTCTACTTTGGTGTATCAATGAATCAATGAAAGAAGAGCCAGTTTGGTCTAGTGGTGAAGGCTCCAGGCTAGAAAGCAGGAGACGGTGAGTTCCAGTCCCGCCTTAGGCACGAAAGCCGGCTGGGTGACTTTGGGCCAGTCGCTCTCTCTCAGCCCAACTCACCTCACAAGGTTGTTGCTGTGGGGAAAATAGGAGGAGGAAGGAATATTAGGTATGTTCCCTGCCTTGAGTTATTTATAAAAATAATAAAGGTAGGATTTTAAAAAATCTGTTTCCTTATGCTTTGTAGCCACTCCTTTCTTTTAATCCTCCCATCTTCACATTACACTGAAGCTTCATTTATTCCATATTCCATGCTACTGTATTATTAAGGGGAGTTAAATCAGAGGGAGAGAGAGATAGGATTACATTGACTCATAATCCTTCTTCCTTGTGCATCCAAGCACAGAAGAGTCAAATTAGCATAAAACGGAATAAAATCTCCATGTTCATGTGCAGTATACATCTAAATCTGAGGACTGGATCCCTTCTTCATAGGATCATCTGAGCAGTTACTATTGGAACTTATGGTGGATTGGATAGACTTTATGCCTGATTTAGTAAGTCAGTTATAATGTCCTGTTGTCCTGCTTTCTTTTGCAGAAAAGTACATGGAATTTGATCTCAATGCACAAGGTGATATAGGTAAGTTTTATTGACAGGTGAGATTCACACATAGGGGTGCACAAATAGGTATTTTTTCCATATCCACCATAATCTTCCTGCTCCCTAAATAATTCAGACCATAAACAGACACACAGAAATATGCTAAGATTTGTTTTCTATCCTACACTCCCAGGAACTCCTCATCCAAGATATGTAAAATTAATCACAGCTGTAAAAACGAAATTGCCATGTTGTACAAAAAATATAGATTTACAATTTAGTGTAAAAATGAACCAGTCGATCTATTTGTAAATCTTTTGCAGTTTCCGTTTGGTGTTATTTCTGCATCAATCTGCCATTTTGTAAAAACAACCCTCACATTCTCAAAATTAAATATTTACTTTAAACTTATATACAAACATATGTGTCCTCAAAACAAACATTTCTAAACTCACTCAAAAATATACATATGAATTGGCGTTTTGGACTGCTTTTTGAATCAGGCCCTACATTACTAAATCTGGAGGTGCACAATTAGGAAGGATACTGTATTCTAATCCAAATCTTAATTCAGGAAATATGGATTGGATCAAATCCATTTCTATCGCAATTTTAAAAGAATGAAGTCCTCAAGTGTTTTGTCAGTTGTTATTACTAATCAATAATAATCACAGTAGAATAATGTTTCCTCTGAATCAAGCTTGATTCCTCACCTCTTCATGTTTGCACCCATGTCACTTTTTGGCAACACTATAGAAAATTATTTCGCATTTATATACATGGAGAGCTCTCCAAGCATCATACAATTAAAAAATGATATCATTAAAGAGAAAGAGCTAAAAAAACAAAGCATCTTGCTTTCAAAAGCCAAGTCGTTTAAACTACAAAAGCCAGTATGAAAATTATTTAAATATAATTAAATCAAAACCAAAGAATTAAAACCAGTCAAGTTTTAAGTTAAGATGATTAACATTCACATGGCAAAGACTGAAAGGCCTGAAAAAAAAAGGGCCATAAAAAATAACATGTAAAAATATTAAGGGTTCATACATTTGTGAATGAGGGCAGTACAGTGATTAAGATGTTGGTCTAAGACTGGGCAGCCCCAGGTTTAAATCCACTGTCACCCATGGAAATTGGATGATTTTGGAGCTTATTTCACAGGGCCATTATCTGGGGGCTAATCCTCATATAAGCCCGCTTGAACCTCTGGAGAAAAGATGAGATTAAAGTCAATAGATTTACCTGAAGTGGAATGATACAGCTAGCCCTACCAATTTTATGCAGCTTTTTGTAGAGAGGCCATTTTTAAAGCCAAACACACCCAGGAGCTGAGACCATCACCTGGAGAACAGAAACACACATTCATATCTGCACACGCAGAAAATGAAAGTTTGGGGCATTCCTCATCCAGCTGTGTACATAAAGGGTAACAGCAGCCAAGGTTCCAGCATACCAACTGATGTTGTTATGATTTCAAATCTATGTTTGTTTGACTAGTGTGTAACTTCATTCTCCTGTACACCGAATAAACAGCTTCCCTTGCATGTGTTCCCCACACCTGAAATTAACTAAAGCAGTTCTTACTCGTCTCCTGGCCTCCTCACCTTTTATTGATTCCTGAGAGTTGACGCTTAATTTGCCATTCTTTTTAGGCACCATTTGGAGGAAAATGTTTGAAAACACAGATTGTGCTGGAAACCAGAGGATTTTGGAAACCTTTTGGATTCAGTTAATCCAGGTGGAGCTTGCCCATTAGTCCAATCTAATTATTAATTAACTAATTAATTAATTAGGTCTGGGACTAAAAGGGGTTTAAGTTAGGGAGATGTTAGATTTCTTCCAGGTTATTTTTGTAATGCCACTGAATCACTTTGGCTGGATCCAGACCAGCATTGCTGTAGGAGTCCCAAAAGAGCAATGACTTTGTAGAAGTTGGCAGGGATTGACGTGTCACTTATTTTTCTGTCCGGGGAGCAGAAATACACGTAAAGGCATTTGCCACCTGAAAAATTCCATATTTTCTTAGAAGCTGGTACATCTCGTATGGCTTATGTCTTCCTTTTTATTGTGGTTCACTCTCGTTCCTCCTATTCCCTCAAGATATCATGGCTCTGAAGCAGATGTTGGAAAAGTTGGGGGCAGCCAGGACCCACCTTGAACTGAAAAAAATGATCACTGAGGTCACAGGAGGGATGAGCGAAACCATCTGTTACCGGGATTTTGTCTCTATGATGCTGGGAAAGAGATCAGCTATCCTTAAAATGTAAGTACAATGAATGCATTCCCCACACCACGCTGCAAACTTGTCCTAATTCCTTTATATTATGTGTGTATATGTCAGGCCCAGCCCAAGAACGGTGAAACAGTCCAGATGAGTCCAGTTCCTTCATTAGCTTACACCTTACAGACAGAATCTTGCCAGACTAAATCTATACTACAGCAACTAGTGGATGTACCCTGGGAGATTCTAGGGAGTGGCGACCCTGAACCTCTTTTACTTCCCACGCTCCCCTTGCGGACTGTGCTGCCTCTTGCCTCCTCCCCCCTCCTGGCATGCACCCCCTCCCTCCTGATAGCCTTGCTCTCTCACATCACCCTCCTCTTCGTAGACACATTCCATCACCATATAAGAATAACCTATGGAATCCATATTTTTGCTAAACTACAACTCCTAGCATCCCTCACTGCGGACCACGCTGGCTAGGACTGATGGGAGCTGTAGTTCAGCAACGTCTAGGGGCCCAGAAGTTCCTCAAGTTGGCATGATGTCATATGGGACTCATTTTTACAAAAGACAGGTTAATATATATATGTGCATGTGATAGTCATACAAATGTCTATGCATCTGAATAATACTTGCATTAGATAAATATATATAGGTTTGGTAACTATTTACCATTTATAATCATATATTATGCCAAGTTTTTATTTCTTTTGTTGTATTTTTGTCACTCTTTTGTAATAGCACTTTTTAATGTTTTTTCCTTCTTCTTGATAGTGTATTATTGTGTTTTGTTTTTCTTTTTTCTTTTTGTTATTAATTAAAAAGCAATAACAATATTTTTTTTAAAGTTGGCATGTCGCCTACCATACTAGTGTATGAACTGGCCAGAGATAGAGCAGGTTTAAAAGCAGGTCTCTGCAGAAGTTAGGAATCTGTGGACAGATCTCCAAGGCGAAAAGATTAGCAAGGATTCCCCGAATCCAGTTATTTAACCCTAATATTAATCCTCCTCCCCCAAGGTAAAATTAGATGTTGAAATAAAGAAAGTTGTAACCACCAGGCTTCAAAGAGGAAGAGGAGCCAACCAGCAGAAAACAAAAAAGGGCCTTCTGTGGATTCATATTTTCTTCTGCTTCTTGCTGCAGAATCCTGATGTACGAAAAAATGAGAGAGAAGGATGAGGTCCCAGTTGGTCCTGCTCCAAAGAAAACAGTGGCAGAGCTTCCTTAATCCTCTCTGAAGAACAGGAGAGAGAAGAACCATATAACCTTCCCACACGTGCCACCAGAAGTACATCACCACAGGCCCAGAGTTCTATAGGCTGGGTTGGAGAAGGAGGCAAATGCCATCATTGCACACCTTTGTGAAATAAATAACGTCCCTCACATTGTCTCTTTTTCTCTTCGGCCAAAGCAAAGCCTTGCTCCTTCTCCCCTACTAGCCTGGTGTCTTCTCTACGCATTGGACCAAGCTTCCCCCATTCTGATGCCATGGGAATAAGCTTTCACTTCCTGGTTAATTCATCGTCTTACCCAGCCGAGCGCCTGTGGCGTTTGTTAAACTTCGGTTGCCCCCAGCAAGTTCCAAGTATGGAAAGACAAGACATTGGAGAGTGCCACCTATGCTAAATTCGCCAAGAACGCAAAGCACGTCATGCACCATCCGGTTAATCTGTTCATAGTCAAGGAATCACCGACTGACCCAATTCACTTTGTGGACCTGCACAACACACCCAGTTACCGTGTGGTTGCCTAGTACATGCTGTGCATAATGTAAATACAGCCCGGGTCATGTAAAATTGAGAGCCAGGAGCATTAATCAAGGTTCATAAATAAAACACATGAAGGACTTTAAACTGGGCTGGTACAGGTAACAATGCAGAAATGCACTGCTATTATTTCAAGCCATATTCTCTTCACTGTGACAACATCATAACAACTATTCAGAATTCAGGGCCTTTTTCTGAAGCAACTCAGGAGCAAAATATCCACTTGAGCCCCCTCCACTATGATACCAGGAGGAGTGAACACAGGCATTATTATTATTGTTGGTCAGTCAGCCAGCCAGAGGTTTAGACTGGATTTGGCATTTTTATCCACCTATCAAGTCCTTCCCAAGGACCTGGGATAGGCAGATGTTGTTGTTTGATGGTGTTAAAGGTACTGTCACAGGATACGGGCTGTTCCAAGTAAAGCTGCCTTTTGCAACTGATTGACAGTGATTTTGTCAATGCCGATGGTCTTCAGGTGGGGCTCCAGATGTTTTGGGATTGCACCCAAGGCACCTATAACTATTGGTACTATCTTTGCTTTCTTTTGCCATTGTCGTTCTACTTCTATTTGTAGGTCTTTATATTTTGTGATTTTCTCCAGTTCTTTCTCTTCTCTTCTGTTGTCTCCAGGTATTGCAATGTCCACTATCCAGACTGTTTTGTCTTTCTTGTCAACAGTTGTTAAGTCTGGGGTGTTGTGTGGCAGGTGCTTGTCTGTTTGAATTCTAAAGTCCCAGAGCACTTCTGCTTCTTCCTTTTCTATGACTTTGTCTGCTTTGTGGTCCCACCAGTTCTTGCTTGCAGGCAAATGGTATTTCTTGCAGATATTCCAATGCACCATCGTTACTACTTTATCATGCCGTTGTGTGTAGTCAGTCTGTGTGATCCTCTTGCAGCAGCTAACTAGCTGGTCCACTGTTTCTTCAGTTTCTTTGCAGAGGCGGCATTTGCTGTCTGTTGCTGTCTTCTCAATTCTGGCTTTGTATGCGTTTGTTCTTAAGGCTTGGTCTTTGGCAGCCAGAATTAGCCCCTCTGCCTCTTTCTCCAACTTTCCTGGCCTTAGCCATTGCCAGGGCTTGTTGTTATCTGCTTTGCCTGCTAGTTTTTTTGTGTACTGGCCATGTAATTCTTTGCCTTGCCATGTCTCTTTTCTATTCTTCATTTGGTCTTTCCTGTAGGCCAGTTTGGTCTCTTGGTATTCAGGAAGCCTTCATGGTGCACTAGCTTCAGTGCATCTCCTTCACTGACCTTCAGATATTCTTCCAGTGCCCTTTTTCCTTCAACTGTCGGGTGTACTTGTAACGTTCCACACCCACCTATGCTCCTTGGTAAGTAGAGCCTGTCACCATCACTTCGTGGATGAAGGACATGATTCATTGTCATTATTTTTCTAATCTTCCTATCCAGGGCTTTTAGTTCAGCCTGAGTCCAGTCCACTATTCCAGCTGTATATCTAATGACTGGAATTGCCCAGGTGTTAATCACCTTGATGGTATTTCCTCCACTGAGTTTGGACTTTAAGATCTTCTTTACTCTCATGATGTATTCACTACTAACCTTCTTCTTGACTTCAGTGTGCTTGATGTTGTCAGCTTGAAGGATGCCCAGGTATTTGTAGTGATCTTCTTCATCTAGACTCCTGATGTTATTTCCACAGGGCATCTTGATTCCTTCAGTTTTCACTATTTTTCCCCTACCGATGGTAAGAGTGGCATATTTGTCCAGTCCAAACTCCATTTCTTTTATTTAATTTCTATAGCCGCCAATCTCAACCCAGTGACATTGCAATATCTTGGCTGTATATTCGGACAGTGTTGAGCAGCGATTCTACAGTGGTACCTCGGTTCACGAACGCTTCTGTTCACGAACAATTCAGTTCACGAACAGCTCCGGTCGCAAAAATTTGCCTCCGTTCGCGAACGTCGGATCAGGTTACGAACAGGATCCGTGGCCATTTTCCCTCCCATGACACGTGGTCGCGGCTTCCTGTAGGGAGGGGGACTCTCCCTCCAAGCAGTAACCACCTCCCCACCCGCCTTCCTGTCCTCCACGCCAGAAGTCACATCGAGCAAGGTTAGCTTTCTCTCTCTTCATACTGTACTTTGTGTCATATTTTTGCGGTTTAAAAAAAAAAAAACATATGGTTCAGAACGGATTAACCATATTTACATTGAACCTTATGGAGAAATTTGACTCAGGTCACGACCAAAAATTGGTTGGCGACCAAATTCGGGGTCAGAACGGATTAACCGTATTTACATTGAACCTTATGGGAAAATTTGATTCAGTTCACAACCAATTCGGTTCGCGACCAGAGTCTCAGAACGAATTAAGTTCGTGAACCGAGGTACCACTGTATTTCAGATGGTGTTTTTCCACACAGCTTCAGATTGTCCATGTAAAGGAGCTGGGATAGCCTGGCAGATGTTTTTGATATTATTATTATTGGCCACACAGCCAGATGTTTAGACTGGATTTGGCATTTTTATCCACCTATCGAGTCCTTCCCAAGGACCTGGGATGATTTAGTATTATTAATATTATTATTGTTGTTGTTATTAGTATTACTATTACCATTGTCCAGTAAGCAGAAGCATACTAGAAACCAAATTATTGAAATACCTCACTGGGTTGAATTTTAACTGTGGAGTCCTTGGTGCTCTGAAGCTTGTTTGCTTTCAGACGTTTTTGACGGATTCCTTTTACTGCTTTGAAAGAAACATTTTAGGTCTATCTAACCATTTCAAATATCTAACCATGCCTTGGATGGCCCTAAGTCCCATGAAAACAAGCCCCCTCCTTTTAGCATGCAATACGCTAATGGCAAGGAAGCCCTTCGTAGATAAACAAGGGGATATTCGTTTTTTGCAAAAAGTATGCTTACTTGCAGTAGCTGTTCAGCTCGACCGCAATCGATAATCTTGCTGGAATTTGAGTCCTCTCCTGTTTGGTAAAAAAATCAGGAGTCCGGGAGCACCTTTTCCCACTAACACATTTTATTAAAAGGCAGAAGCTTTGGAAAGCTGGTGAGTGTATGCCTTTTGAGAAAATGGATTACTGTAGTCGGAAAAGGTGCTGTTAGACTCTTCCTGATTTTTTTTTCTTGACACCATAGACTAACCCGGCTCTCCTCCTACAATGTCTACCGTTAAGTTTAATTGGTAAAAAATGTTTTTTGCAATCGAAGATTAAAAGAGCCCTCCGTGCATCGCGGGCTGTTCCGCCTCGACACGGATCCTGCCAAATCACCAACCCGCGCCCCGCTAACGAAAGGCAACTCCACAATCGGCTTCTTAAACTCCCTTCCTCCGGGTTTTCTCCCTTTAGCCCCTCCTCTCATGTAGCGTAGAGGGGCGTGGCTTCGCCGCCGCCGCCGCCGGGGCCTGGGACCCGGATGGCCGTTTAGTCGGTGCTTAGACGCCGAGGCTGCCACATCGGGCCTTGGACAAATTACAAAGCCGGGAGAGGGGGTTAGCGTAATCTGCCTCCATCCTCCGCCTCGGACTCCCTTCCGCCCCCGGGAAGCTCGTATCCGGAAAGAGCGGACCGAGCCCGATCCGACGAGGTGGGTATCGGCCTGGTTCGTTCTCAGTAAGCCTGTCTTCAATCTCCTACAAAGCGGTGCTGGTGCGAGGAGGGAGAATAGGTCGGGTTGAGCCGGTAGAACGTTCAGGCCTCCGCCATCTTGTCCCCTACTTCATCCTTCTTGATAACTCTAACCAAACTGAATCCGCAGCCATCCGCCTTTCGGGCCGCGCTCTCCGCTCCCCTGAACCGGCCTTGCCCTTCCCGGAGCGTTGCCCTTGTTGCTGCTGGTGGGTATTTGCCCCCGTCGAGGGTAGCTGGGCGCGTACTTGCTCTCCCCAGCAGAGCCGCCTCCAAAGAGAGAAGAAAGGAGGATGCTTGCAAAAAGAGACGCCGTGTCTTCCACCAGGCCTTCTCCCACCCCCGGAGGGGTTCCCCTCTCGCGAAAATCCGCGGGTGGGCGCGGGCGTCGCTCCGGAGGGCCGACAAGAGGCCTTTAGGAGGCTCAGCCTTCAGGTGGAGTTCAGTTATGACCCAGTTTTAGGACCACCACCACCACCACCCCGCTCCATGTCACGACACACCTGATAATTCCTGGGGGTTTCAGCCCCCTCCCTTTGAAGGGGGTGTGCCTGAAGGGGGGAAGCTCCAGGGTCTCCCCGGGGCAGCTGTTGGGGGAAAGGGCGCCCCCACCCCTTAATTATCCAGCAGCCACCGTTGTGGGTCCTGGAGGCTGCATTGGGGGGACAGGGTCGGCCCCTGGGATTGAGAAGACGACCCGAGGTGCCTTATTCCTCCTCCACCCCTGGCTGCTTCTGTTTGACAAAAGGCTCCTCGCCAAAGCCCTGAAATGGAGCTGGATTAGGGTAAGGGGGAGAAAGGCTTTAATTTTGCCTTGGTTTTATTTCTAAAGGAACCGGGAGCTGCCCCACGAGGGTCTGTCCTGCTGGCGTTGAAGATGTGCTGGGCTCCCTTTGTACCTCGCCATTATTTCCACAACCCTTGCGGGAAAGGGGTGGAGAGCATTTGATTCTGAAGTCCAAAATGCTGCTGAGGATCAAAGGAGAGGAATCCCCCCCCCCCCCCCAGCATATCTTCAGTGTAGTGGTGACATTCAGGAGCTGGGATGCTGCTGAAACAGGAGATTGAATCAGCCAGGGCCTTTCTTATTTTTCTTAAGAAGCAGAAATCGGAAGCTGCTAGAAAATCTAGACCACTGAAGGGGAAGGATAGTTGGATGTAAAAAAAAAAACTGGGTCTCCCCCTTTTTTTAAAAAAAAAAAAAGCTTGATCATTGCAGTTCCCCTGCAGCATGTAGGCTAAATTGTTTATTTATTTATTTTCTGCCTTGAATTTCAATCTAATATTTAAAATATTGAGGGATGGGAAGGGAGGAGGTGTGGCAGGTGTTTTAATAATGATTTAGGCAGGGCTAATATTTGAAGAGACCAACCATCGAGCCTTTTCATTGCCTGCTTTAATACCACTCTAAATGGAAGAAAAATGGTGCTTCTCAGTTTGCTCAGAGAAGGTCCCTTTAATTGAAGATAGTCTTGAGATAATCGTGAAGTTACAGCCATGTTAATTGTGAGATGGGCTGTTGGGTTTACATAAAAGCCTGTTTTACTGCACTTAAAAATCTGAATCAATTTAAAAACCAGGTGCTATAATTCCTTATGCTGTTCTGGGATGACACTAAAACATCAGCGTGTTAGTATTGGAATGCAAGTATATATTTCCTTAAATCTAGTTAATGGAGAATCTGTTTAGAGAGGATAAACATACCACATTGGGGGTAGAACTTAAATGAGGGGTGTGCCTTTGGGGAAAGAGAGTGGCTAGTTAATCTAAAGTCTTCCGTTTTTTATAGCATTCTAAACACAAAATCAATTGTTTGAGGGGGAGAATTCCCTTGTCATCTGTGGTTAGTAAATATTAATGGGTCCTTGTGGTATGTGTATTCCATTTGGAGGATATTTTTTTTAATGCCACAGCCAGAATTAATTTAGCTTAAAAGCTAAATTTGAATTTCCCATCACTATGGCTAGAGGGTGGGTGATGGTAATTTGAGGGTGTATTCTGACACAAAAAGAGCTAATATGGCTCCCTTTCATTTCTGAACTGTGATTCTCTGAATGAGGTGTTTTCCAAAATAAAGGGTGTGTTGTGAAACCAGAAGCATGTCTCCAAAATATTGGACATTGGTTAAACCTAACTTAGCTTTTTGATTAATGTCTTGACTATCCTCATTAAGTTTACTGTGCACAGAAGATCAAAATACATGATGATTTCAGTGAAGTATTTGAAAATGAAACATCTAAAGCTTGCATTTCAGGGCAACTTGGTTTGACATTATTTGCATATGCTCTGAATTTCAAATCCTTTTAACGCAAATTTTCAAACAGTTTCTGATGCTAGTTGTGAGGAAGAGCAAGATTGTGGGAGCCCTCTGTTTCTTCCTCCCCTTTCCCTGATAAGTCTTGAATTTCAGTATTTACACATTGTGTTTTGGGGCTAAATGCAGAGGAAGGGGGTAAGATGAGGCGGAGGCTATTTGTTTCCCTGCTTGGTTCAAAACCAAAATGGTTGTTGGAGAAAGACATTTTTATCCAGTGCTTTTCTGTTCTAGTGATGGAATTTAGATTGTTGCTTTTTTGTTAAAATTGCATCTACTTTCAGATGGGGGTCTTTTTTTATTTGTTTTGTTGTGGGAGGGAGGGGTACTAATTAAGTAAATATTGGTTAGCATGGTTGCTAGTGAAGGGTGACTTTAAAACGTTTTCCTCTAATGCAGTTTTGAGATTCTGCAGATAAATTTGAATATATTAATAATTAATGATAGCTGATTCGGTATCAGGGTGGCTTTGAAACAGTGTTCTTTCTCCTTCCAACAGACAGTTAAAATATAATTAAATTGAGGTTTTATCACTTGCTTTATTAAATGTGCAGATTTATAAACTTGCTTAAACATTTAGTTTCCTAATAAACTGAATTATGGTACATGAATAGCCAGTATTCAGAAGGACGAAGCACAAAGTTGAATAGTGTGGGAAATTTATATTCCAGAAATGCTGCATGAATAATGGATAAAAAATTATCAGCTGCTCCTAGTAGGAGTGCTATTTTTAAATCTCCATTGGCTTGTTTTCACTCAGGTGCCATTATATCTGGTTGTGCAGCGCTGGGGGAATTGAACATCTTAGCTATGCACTATGTAGTGAAAACACAATGAGGGCTGTGGTATTAGATATCCTTTCAGAAGATTAAGCAGCATGACACAATCTTGTTGAAACATAAATGTAATATTGCCATAAAAATCCTGCTAAAAGAGGAAAGTATACCTATTTCATGTTGCTGAAATGAAAAATTGTGCTCTTTTGGCATAAGGAAGTGGCTGAAATTATTTACAGGAGATGTTTGCTTTTAATACATATATTGGGTACTTTGCATAGTGAGTTAATATAATGATACTAATTAATCAGCATGTTCAGTTATTTGCAAACACTTGCCCTGGTAGATTTTTGGGGTGTCTCCAGTCAAATAGCTGCTCTGTAGCACTTCAAGGTTTAATCCAACTGTAGTTAGATATTAGCAATAATGCTGATCAGCTATATCTCAAAAGGCGCCAAGGGCTGGCTTTAGATTCCCTGCCTCCCTCCCTTGTGATGACAACTTGTGCAGTTGTCAACAGTGCTACAGACAATTACTTAACTGGGTGATGACAACTTTGGGGTGACAGAAAACAGAGTATTATATTTTCTGCAGCATTAGACAATGTAAATGATATTAAACATTGCATGTGCAGAGGGGAATAGAGCACCTTTTAAAACATTTCATTCAACATTTGATCTATTTTTATGTTTGGCTATCATCATGTTTAGATCTATTTTTGTTGAAGAGAGGAGTTTCAAAGTATCTCAAAGTCCTGAACAGTATTTATTAATTAATGTGAATGTAGGTGGCCTAGACTGTACCACCAGTTATTGACAGTACTTAGAACAGTATGTTGATCATACAGTATTCTTTAGCTATCTATCCCTATAGCAACACTTTAGAGGTATGCTTACAATTAAATATATATTATCAGGATTTAGATGTTAGAGGCCTTGACTGTGACATGTGCCTGATACTGGATTAATCACCACTGAAATCTTAAGTGTACTCCACTATATATTAATTAACATGAAGTGAAAGACTGTTCTTTTTCTGTCTTCCACCTCAGTTTCCAATAATTATGTTTTCAAGCTTGGCATTTGAAGATGTGAAGTGTACAAAATAGTACATTATCAGATTCTTACCCTATGAATTTTCGTTGGTGAACAAATTTCACATAGTTTACAGTTCCACAAGGATATGTTTTAGGCTACAGTTTGGATGTTGAAACAATTTGTCAATCACACTACCTGCATAGTTCATTTTTGGCAGTAGCTTAGATATATGATGGTCAGGGAAGCTCAGTGTGTGGTCCCATTTAGCTAGCTTTCAATACCTTGCTGCATGGGAACTGCTTTAGTTTAGTACTGATAATGTACAACTGGGAGTACATACTTTTACAGGGCTGCCACATGGAAAAGCAATTGTATCTTTTTTTCCCCTAAAGATGTAGTATTTTCTTTGTGCCTGATTCTGTGGGAAAGACCTATGCAGTTGTGGTAATTCAGTGTACACTCTTTTAGTGTGCATGTATAGTGGATACAGTTCTACACAAGCGGAGGTTCTTTCAAAGATCAAATGTTTTATGCCAACTTGTAGGTACCTAGGAGTATTTAAAACTAGAAGGCTTGGTTAGAGTAAATTGATCCAGCAGCTTAGTTCACTGTTATATTTTGATTCCAGGACCTAGGTAGTTTTGAAATGTGATGCATGTATTCATTTTACCCTAACAGTATTTTTTAAAAAATTGCAATATATGCTCAGAAACACAAACCAGTTGGTACAAAATACAGCAACAAAATGATTAGTAGTATTGGATGATAAAGTATTATACCATTGTTCTATGATCTGCACTGGCTGTAGTTTAATTTAATGTCCTGCACTATGCTGTAATTTAATTTTGATGTTATTTTTTAATTGAGAGGAAAAGTAATGCTATTTCTCAATCTGCTAAAAATAAAAATATTTCTCAATCTGCTAAAAATAATGCTTTGTGAATTTGGTGGTATGGCATTACAGGTAGTCCTTGTTTAGCGACTGTTTGCAGTTACAGCAGTGATGAAAAAGTAACTTTATGGCCAATCCTCACATTTATGACCTTCATAAATCTGTAAAGCAAAGGAAAGCTGAAGTCAGATCAAAAGCACGGCCATGGTTTGACTTAGCGACCACTTTGCTTAACGGCCGAGTTGCCAGTCCCAGTTGTGGTCGCTAAACAAGGACAACCTGTATAACAAACAAGTTCTGTTTTCATAATATAAAGGAAAACCAGATTAGACTTAGATGCTAACTCTGTAAGCAATTTCTCTTGGCTTTGCTTATATAAAATTAGATTATTTGGCAGTATTCAGATATGTGGGACCACCCTTTGGTCTTGGCTTGTGGACAAACTGGATTAAAAAGAAAATCTGCAGTTTGCTAGATTCTGGCAAAATTTTGCAAAATGAGATTGGAAGTTTCCAGTCTCCTCCATTGCATGTGAGAGGAGGGCAACGTTAGGGAAGCCTAACTCATCAGACACTGAAAGCACAGGAATGAATGGGTCCCTACATTAAAAAAAAAAAAAAAAAATTGCTGGCAGATTATACCCTCAGTATTTTTATCCGTGGTTTAGATTCAGTCTGGGATGGCCCTGGGATAAGCATAGCTGTGTTTTCAATTAATATCTAAGGTCATACGTTTTGATTTAAGAGATAAAATTAGTAATAATGTTAAACTCTGATTAGAAAATGGCATTTTCTGTGAAACATTGTAATTTTTGCATCTTTCTCTTGAAATGGTAACATTTCTGGATTGAGTCTAGTTTATATGACTGTTGATACATAACCGAACACTGGTACAATTACCTTAACCATAACTAAATTTGATTTCCCAGGAAAATGTCACATAGGCTGGATGATCTAGGAAACACAGCTTTCAAAATACTTATGACAATGTCCATCACCTGTCTACTATAAACTCAGCAGATGAAGGATAAAAAGAAATTTTCTTATGGGCCAGTAATTAGTCAAGGAATAAAAAATTGAGAATAGGACTAAATGATTAGTTCTTGCAAAGGACTGATTTAAGATCTCTCAAGGAGTGACATTTGCTGAAAACACCAAATAATTGAGAGTAGATGGAACCAAAAGGATCTATCCTATCTGAAGGATGCAGTATAAAAATTAAGAATTGAAAAAAAGGTGTCATTTTTCCCACATTCACAATCTTTACATTTCTAATTTTCTGTCACATTAATGAAGAGATTTGTAACTTTTGTTAGCAAAAAGAAATGGATTAAATAAAATACTTATATATCTCTAAAATGATGGCTGCATTTCAGCATAAGCAAATGTAAAATGCACATTGCTCCCCTCCCCCCCCAAAAAACCCTTAATGCAGATATCTGAAAGGAATCTAAGCTAGCAGTGACTGCGTAGGAAAAACAATATTGAGGTTCTGACAGATTCCTTGATTGTAAAATGATTCAATTTATGTGGCTGTTACGAGAAAAACAAATTCCAAAATAAAGCGTCTTTAGAAAAATGAAAAGTAAAACTGCCAATATCATAATGCTTTCAGAGAAAGTAATAGGTACAAGCAAGCATACTTTGAATATGGCAAACAATAGTGACGTCACATCTTAGGATATCATTGATCTGGAAAACATGTATACTACAAACCTGGGTCATCCCGTGAGGGTAATTGGTAGGAGATTCAGGACCGCTAAAAGGAAGTATTTCTGCACTACCGCAAGAATGATGACAACCAACTTGGATAGTTTTAAAAGGGTATTAGACAAGTTCCTGGAGAATAAAGCTATTGGGCTACAGATGGCAGTTATATAGTATCTCCAGTGTAAGAAGCCATATGCCTCTCATTAGCAGTTGCTGCAGAGCACACATGAAAGAGCGTTCTTGCACTCCTGTGGCTGGAGGCCGCTACCAGAACAAATGCTGGATTAAATAGATCTAGTTTTGAGGTTTATTCTGATCCAACAGGGCTATTCTTTCTTGCCTGTGATATTTGAATGACAGTCAGAAACCCTAGTATTGAGATGCTGTGTGAGAATGTTAAATTGTTTTGGCTTCCCTGCCCACCCCCATCCCTATATTTTTCACGGTTGTGCATCTCTGTCTGCCAAAATCTAATCACCTGTGCTTTATCTTTGCTTTTTTTTTTTTTTTTGCAGTAGTGTTTTGCAATACAGTATGCATTCCTTCTGCCTAGTTCATTCACAGCATAAGTTTTACTTGCCAAAGATGAGCTGACCCCCACAACCACCAATTTTTTACTTATTTTTTTATTTATTGTATTTATATAGCCGCCCATCTCGCACAAGGTGACTGTGGGTGGCGTGCGACAACTAATCAAGTTGTTAAATTAGCAGGTGGTGGAGGAATAAAAAGTTAACATATGTTATTTTCATATTCCCGGATATCCTGGATATAATCCCAGTTACATAATAGAATTTGGGCTTGAAAATCTGCATGTATTTTGTTTCTTGGTCCCGCTATGAGTTTTGTGTACTGAAAGAACAGGATGCAATATTGGGAATTATCATTCCCAGACATGTACAGTTTGCTTAGTATGTAGCATGTTTGAGTTCATTCCTCCAATAATAGCAGCCAAAATAGAGTGACTTAAGGAGCTTGTAAAGGACCTGGGAAAAAAAGAACAAGGAGCTTTGTGAAGTTGAAGTGATATTTTCAAAGTGCCAAATCACCATGAATACTAAAAAGTTATTTGTGTAATAAATTTGAGCATTTGGAGAAATTCAGTTCCTAATATGGAAAATCAAGGAGGAGAGAGATTCAACTGCAGCAAGAACAGAAGCTCTTTTTGAGTTTATTTGCACTCATGGTAGCTGCATTCTGTGTGAAATCCTTGGAATCTTCTCAAACCAGAAATTCTCTCATAATTCCATAAACGTAGAGCTGAAGAAAATCTAGCTAGAATAGCTGCCGTAGCTAACTCATCTTGTGAGTGCCAAGCGTAGTTGCTAATGTGACAGTGCTTCCATATTGATTAACAAGGGAGTGGCTTTGTTTATTTTCATTTCAGTCACAAAAGTAGATGAAGCCCAATTTGTCAGCTGATCTTTGCCCGCTTAAGTTTGGAGGAGGGATGTAACTTGATACAGTAGCTGCCCCCAAGCTTCTGAACTGTGTTCCTTGGTCAGCTGATTTGGATACTACCAACTCTCTCCTGTGTGTTCCAGTTGCCCTTCCTGGTACTCCTGGCTAAAGAGCTCTCCCTACCCTCATCCTTGCAGAAGTATGATGACGACTCATTGAGAAAGAATGAGTCCCCTAGTTCAGTCCTGATGGTCCCCTAGTTCAGTCCTAGTATCTCTCAGTAGAGGTTGTAAGCTAAAATAACCTCTGTCTGTGATCAGCTGCCATGGGCAGTAATCATCCCTGGGCTATGGAACCGGTTGCATTGTCTCCTACAAAATGTTATCTTACATTAGGACTGAATTCCACATAGTAGCAAGTTGGAAGGACCACTGTGAGTTTTAGTAGCTGAACTTGGCTAGCTGGGTCACCTGACTCTACATAAGCCAGTGTAATAGGCTGATTGTCCCTACCCTGTTTCTTACTCACTGAGATTGCAATTGTCCATGCTGAGTTCTTGCTGACCAGTGTTCTTGCTGTTGAACTTGTTTTTGTTTTTAACTTGCTGTTGAACTGTGCAGGTGAAAGTTGAAACCTTTAGTGTCCCAGACAGACGCCTGGCCTCCCCTGCCCTCAGTCCTGCACCTGTTACTGAGCCCTTGTGCATCAATCCATCTCAGTTCCCCTGATCTTGGCTTCAAAGAGAAAACCAAGGGTGTGCCATTAAAGTGCGCCATCAGGAACTTAGAGATAGCTAGAGTTAAATGAGTTTTATGTAAGGGATATATGTACTTGATGTGATGCAAACATTGTACAAAGTGCATGATTCACTGTACATTTGCCTTTACAAAAAATTACCTATATTATCATAAGACAAACTGTAGATACAGAGATATTTGCTGTATTGTGCTAAGCCACTATGTCATGAAGTGTTGTAGGCAAAGCAGGGCCTGAGTTTTTTTCAACCAAATATGGTGCACACATTTTAATTGGCCGCTTCTTGGTTGCCAGATTCTGTGGAATTAATGGGCTGTATGATTGCTTTTCTAATTTAATTTAAGTTTAGATTTTGAAGGTTTAGTAGCTGACAATTTAGACCTAAGTACAAATTTAAATATTTAATTTTGACTTCTTGTAATGTGGAGCTGTTTCCAGAAGCCAGGATCCATGTAGTTGACTTAAGACAAAGAATGGGATTGAGGATATTCTGTGTTGAGATTAAGGGCCTTCATATGTATGAGGGGGTACTGTTTAATTGTATTAAATGAAATATTGATGCTTTCTGTCATATCTTTAGTAGTTTGAATTGACATGCATTTCCATACATGGAATCTCACTTGAATACTGAACCACAGTCCAGTTGGAGAAATCCTGATCATTACATTTTGAGTGGATAATATAGTGTACAATGACTACTCATTACATATATAATTATATACTGATTTTCTGTGGAGAAATTTAGATTTTCTGGATAGTTTTGTGTAAAGACACCATTACTAACATGACAGTCTTAAAGGAGGTTTACAGAGTGAGAATTTATAGGCAGCATCCAGGAGGACCCGGCGGGGGCAGTTTTGAAACTGGCCTTGGGATGCCGGTAAAAGTTTATTTACAAGCAGCTAATCATTTATTAGTTATTTATTAGCAAATAAGCACTTGAATGTGACAATCACACAGCTGAATTTTTCATAATCTTTAGGCCACAATGGAAAATACTGTAATAAAATATCAGGAGGCAAGAATGTTACTAGGTATAATAAATGGTTACTTAATTTGTAGATCATTCTTGTTCTTATCTGAATAAAATAGCTACTATGGCTAATAAACCTCTCATAGGACTACTTCAAAGGTAAGGGAGCAGGTTTGATTATTATGAATGGATTTTCATGTATGAATGATCTATTTATCCATGTATCGCATAGCATGGATTATCATGTATGGGTTTTTACTCTATTTAAGGTAACGGGTTATACTTCTGGGAATATTTAGTCCAGTCTATGGGTTAAACTGGGACAATTGTAGTTTCTAGGAATATAAAATGATTCCCAGTCATATTCATCTTCTCTTTCTTAAGGCAAGACAGGGGTATCCCTATCCAATGGCTGTATAGAGTTCATAAGTACAAAATATATCGCCTACAGCAAAGACACCAATGTGAAATGTAACCTGGGATAATCAGATAGCTCTTAAATTCTCTTAAAGTCTGGCTTCTCCCACAGAGGTGGATAGAATTGTCCAGTCTTGCTTATAGAATATCTTCCAGGCTCATATGTAGTAACCTATACACAAAGAAAAAGTGATGGGTTTGCAGCATTGATAGGGTTGGACTGGATGACTTCCAGAATCAGTTTCAGCTCTGATTCTTCTCAGAGGTTTTGTGAAGATGTGTGACAAAATGGTAATGCTGCACCAAAAAGATCTCAATCTATTTCCTCTGATTCGTGTACTTCAGGAGGAAAAATAGGAAAATAGCTAAATAATTAGATTATGTATGTTTTGGGAAAATGGACTCCTTTAATCTCAAACAAGGGATGGGTAATCCATTGGCTGAGTGCAGTCACTCAGCATCCCACAATGATACCACTGAAATTTTGTAGTAAGATAAATTTTAGGCCTGTATGTTTGTTTGGCAGTGGTTAAAAGCCACAGTAGAGTGGTTTGTCTCTGGGAGTAAGCCCGCTCCCATTTGTGCCCTAATCTCCTCAGCCAGAAAATGGGCTGAAGAAATCTGTGATGCCCTTCTTACTGACATCACAGCATCACTGGATGGCTGATTTGCACCCCTAGCTCTTACACATTGCCCATCCCTGTCCTAAATCCATCCCTGGGAGGTATGTCTAATCCTGTATGTAGACAAGTTTTGCTCTTTGGGTTATTTAGGAGTTTAAAGCAACAATTTAGTAGGCTAAGAGAGAGAAATTATTAATTATTAATAAAGCCTTGAACTGCAATGAGTAGTGCTTTATAGTTCACAGTGAAACTCAAATATATATAAACAGTATTCAGAAGGTTAAATAGTTCTTGTCTTTTTAATTGGAACCTTATGGATACTTTATACCAATGCTTATTTTATTCTTTAAGTGAGGTTCTCATGAGTAGAGTCTTCTTTGATCAGGCTTATATGTGATCACCCAAGTTCCTAAGGAATGGGATACCAAAGAAACTACAGGTTGTTCTTGAGTTACAACCGTTTGTTCGCCACCATTCGAAGTTATGACAGCACTGAATGAATGGGGGTTACAACCAGTCCTTGGAGTTACAGTCATCCCAGCACCCCTGCAGTCACATTATCACAATTTGGGCACTTGGTAACTGACTCACGCTTACAACCAGTTGCAGTGCCCTGTGATCACATGATCGCCATTTGAGACCTTTCCTGCTGGCTTCCCCAGAAAGTCAGTGGGGAAGCCAGCAAGGAAAGTTGCAAGTTGCTGGGGTAAGTTTCCCCCACACCCTCCCCCAGTCCCTATTTTCTTGTGCCGGCCATTCACGCACCCTCCCACAGCCTCCCTCACACCCTTGTCATGCCTCCCTTGTGCACCCCCTCAAACCCTCCCCACCTAGCAGCAGCCACTTACCTGCCTGCCAGCCTGCTTGCAGACCACATGGGATTTGCAACTTCCTGCTGGCTTCCCCACTGACTTGGTTGTGGGAAGCCAGCAGGAAGTTGCCTCGCCTAATGACCATGGGGTTCGCTTAACGACAACTGGGACTGCAGGGATTGCCATTGCTAAGCAATGTAGTTGCACTTTATGACCGCATCACTTAGTGATGAAAATTCTGGTCCTAATTGCTGTGGTAAGTCAAGGGCTACCTGTATCTTTTCTTTGTTATCAGTTGATACAATTGAAAATGTAAGGGCACATTATTGAACGGCATTCCTACTTCCTTGAGTGTTTGACCCTGAAAGGAACAAGCAATTAACATACAATTTGTTTTGCTTAATTGTGAAATCAGTGTGTAAAGCTGATAGAAGGCATTTATAGATAGAGTTGTTGGTCAGTCTCCATTTTTCATGCCCCTTTCTTGGTTGCTTGTTTTTCCAACCTGGATGCACTTCTTCATGGAAATAATTGCATTAATATGAGTTGATTATAAGTTGATTGAGAGGCCCTGGCTTTCGGCTGTTGCTGAACACCAGGTCAAACTGTAATAAAGCCTCCTCACCTGTAATTTAATCACAGATGAGAGAGCTGACCTGCCATGTATTACCAAGTCCTGGCTGGGTCCGGAGGGGATATTCCCGTCTTGGAAATGTGCCCGGCTGGGTTTTAGGTGTGACATCAGCTGGGACCCCAGGGCAGGGGCAGTGGTTTGGCAGTTGTCACCCGGGAGCCTCTTACAGCTTTCAGGGGTGCTGCTCCACAGGTTTCTGGATATGAAACCCTGTTCCTTAAGTTGGGCTCTAGGGATCAATTGGGACTGTTGCTACTGTACCAGCGTCCCTGCTGCGTAGCAACCTTCCTGCCTGAGCTCCTTGGCTCTGTCTCGGGTTTGGCAGTAGAATTCCCCAGGCTTATGGTCCTTATGGATTTCAGTCTGCCTTCTCTGGGAGCAGAGTCTGAGGTGGCTCAGGAGTTCATAGCCACCACGACAGCCATGGACCTATCCCAGGTCTTCCAGGGCCTGACACATGACAGTGGTCACACACCTGATCTGGTTTTCCTGTTGGAGCAGTGGCAATATGATCTGAAGTTGGAGGAGCTCTCTGTAACTCCACTGTCATGGTCAGATCATGCCTGGTTGCCATGAGATTCTCTGGCACTGCCCTCTGTTGCAGGGAGCCAGAGCATATTAGATAGGTCCACCTCTGGCAACTAATTCACCCTGATGGGTTCCAGAGAGAACTGGGGGTTATTCCTGATGGTCTGCTCCACTGTCCGACTGAGGCCTTGGTTGTTACTTGGAATGAGAGGGTGGCTGAGGCTTTGGATCAAATCACGTCCATGTGACTCTCCTCTTCTGTGCATCCCGTTGCTCTCTGTGGTTTACGAAAGAGCTAAGGGAGATGAAACAGGAGAAGCAACATCTAGAGTGCCGCTGGATGTCAATGAGGGATCAAACGTGGGTGAGGGCCGCTTTTAAGGCCTAGCTAGCAGTGGTAAGGGTGACAATGCAACAATACTTCACCCTTATTGCCTCTGTGGATAGCTTTGTTTAGGGTGACTTGAGGCCTCCTGGAAAAGGAGGACTCAGAAGTTCACTTACAGGGCTGTGCAAAAGAATTTGCAAGGCATCTGTCAGACAAAATTGCTCGAATTTGTTCCCAATTAGACACCAGCTTCGGTACACATCTGGTGGAGATGCCTGGGGCACAGTCTTCTCCAGTTTTCTGGGAATAGTTTGAACCTGTTGGACCTGAGGAAGTGGACAGGGTCCTTATGACTGTGAGCTCAGCCACTTGCTCCTTAGATCCATACCCCTCCTGGCTAGTTAAGGCTGCCTGGAGGGTGTTGTGTGGTTGGATTGGGTTCTAGTGGTTAATTCATCCTTGAGAGAGGGAATCATTCCGGTGCCTCTTAAGGAAACTTTGATCTGTCTCACTCTTCAAGAAGCCATCACTAGATCCTACCATACTTGTCAATTTTTGCCTAGTATCTAATCCCTCTTTCTTAGGGAAGGTTGTAAAGAAGGTGGTTGCTCAGCAGCTTCAGTGGACCCTGGGTGAAGTGGATTATTTGGACTCATTTCAGTCAGGATTCAAGCCTGGGTGTGGGACAGAAACTGCATTGGTCACACTTTTGCATGACCTCTGGCAAGAGCGGGACAACAATAGTGCTTCTGTCCTTGCTCTCCTTGACCTCTTGGTGGCCTTCAATACTATCAACTATGGTATCCATCTGGATCGACTCCATGGGTTGGAAGTGAGTGGCACAGTATTGAGCTGGTTCTCTTCCTTGCTATGGGGCTGATACCAGTCAGTGTTGATTGGAAATGAAAGGTCCTGCCTGCAGCCCCTACTATGTGGGTGCCGCAGGATTCGGTACTCTCTCCGCTCCTATTTAACATCTACATGAAGCAACTGGGTGAGATATTTGTTGTCATGGGATGAGGTATCATCAGTGTGCTGGTGATACTGAATTATATATCTCTACCCCTGGAGAACTAAGTGATGCAGTTGTTGTCTTGTCCTGGTACCTGGCTGTGGGGGGTCTGGGTGGGGAACAACAGGCTTCAACTGAACTCAGGCAAGACTGAGTGGCTCTGGATTTTTCAGCCTTTTGGATCTGGGACTTTACCATCTTCGGTACTAGAAGGGGAGACACTACCCCAGACAGACTCAGTGCACAATCTAGGGGTCCTTCTAGACTCAAGACTCCTGCTCAAAGAGCAGGTGGCAGTCATGGCTAGGAGGGTCTTTGCACAATGTTACGTTGTGCACCAGTTGCACCCTTTCCTGGACCTACTCACAGTCACTCATGCCCTGGTCACCTCCAGAGTGGCTTGTGTAATGCACTCTACATGGGCTGCTCTTGAAGAGTATATGGAAGCTTCAACTGGTGCGCAGACAGTTCTGTGTGCCTCTAGGATGGCACATGTCACACCTCTGTTCCATAAGCTGCACTGGCTGCCAGTCTGCTTCCAGGTGCAATTCAAGGTGCTAGTTCTGACCTTTAAAGCCTTACATGGCATGGGTCCAGGTTGTTTGAGGGACTACCTCTTCCCGATCACATCTTCCTGTTCCATCAGGTCCAGCAGGAGGGGTATGTTGTGGGTCCCGTCTGCTAAAGAATTCCATCTGACAGGGCCCAGACAATGTGCCTTTTCTGCTACAGTTCCCACCCTTTGGAACATCATCCCCTGCAAGGTGAGGTTAGCCCCATCCCTGTTAGCCTTTTGGAAGGCCCTGAAAATGTGGTTCTTCCAGCAGCCTTGGGGATCCCATGGGGAGCCTGCATGATGGTTGTATTGTATTTAGATTGGATGTTTTCCCGCAATCTTGTTGTGGTTTATTTTTAAAGTGTTTTAATAGTTGTGACATTATTTTAATTGTTAGTTGTACGCTGCCCAGAGTCACATTCAGTGAGATGGACAGCTGTATAAATGTGTTCAGTAAATTAATTAATAAATTAGGTTTCTCTCAAATGGATGTCAAAAATTGACACAAGGCTTTTCCTTACACAACACTGAGGCTAGTCATGAAGAGCTGTAGCCCCATGCTCTTGGGAGCGTGGGGCTACATCTCTTCATGACTAGCCTCAGTGTTGTGTAAGGAAAAGCCTTGTGTCCAGTGTCAATTCAAGGGTATGTGGCACCCCTGAGCCACATTGACTGAGGGTGCCATCGCCCATCGATGTGAAGATCCACATTTTAGAATGATTCAGAAGGAAAGACAACATTGGTGCCCCTTAAGTTTGGCATCCTAGGCCAGTGCCAGCTTGGCTGTAGCCTAAAGCTGGCACTGTCTGTGTCAACTGGCTGCTAAATTTAATAGTTACTGATTGATGGGAAAAGATGAAACCAACATTGCTGCATTTTATTCCTCTTAGTCTCCCCCTTCCTCATCCAACATAGGCACGTTTCGCGGGGAGCCAGGAGGAACCATCGTACTCAATGACCTTACAGCGCAATGTCAGATCGTTTGGGGCAAACAGCAAAGGGGAAGGATGGAAAAAAGTATTCGTCGCTCAACCTGTTTGATACGTACAAGGGCAAGTCCTTAGAGATCCAGAAACCCACAGGTAAAATGGCCAGTGTGTATCCGGGTGGTCCTTCCAAGTCCTGTTCTCAAAGGAGAAGGCAGTTGCCATGATGAACGTGCTCTATCTCTGATCCTCTGATGGTACTCGCAGCGCCCTGAGCAGTTGTCCTTTCCCTTCACCTGTTAACTGCAGATTCACAAGAAACCAGTTGACAATTGGTGTGAATTCATAGAGTCAGTAGCTCAAAGGGGTCTCAGGACTGTATTTAACCTTTGAAATCCTGTTTCCTGCAGTAACCCCCCGCCATGGCTTGCAGAGTCTCGGTAAGGTTGCCATTGCCCGACGCATGCCACCCCCTGCAAATCTGCCAAGCTTAAAAGCAGAGAACAAAGGCAATGACCCCAACGTCTCACTAGTGCCGAAAGACGGGACAGGATGGGCAAGCAAGCAGGAACAGCCAGACCCAAAGAGGTAGGGCAGAACGGATGCTATTGGGGTGTCTGTGTGCATTTTCAAGCTTACACTGTTTAACTTTTCATTTATGGGCCTTTTTTGCCTCTAGTACCGATGCCTCGACAACTCAGCCGCCGGAATCGCAGTCACCGCCGGCTTCACAGACGTCTGCCTCAAACCAGCCGAAACGACCCCCAACAGCCCCCGAGGTAAATCTGGGGCAAGAATGGGGGACTGGAAATGCCCAGACAGACTGCCCCCTTTTTCTCTGGACAGTTGTGTGTAACTAGTTGTAGCCTACATCTGGCAAAAAAAAAGATCAAGGATTTCTTGGTCTAGCTTCTTCTTTCTTACCAATTATTCCTCAGTCTGTCCCTCCTTGGTGCATCATGAATGACTCTTTTTGTCATTCAGTGGTCCATCATGCAGTCACTCTCCTCTTCCTTCCCTGGGAGGCAGTTATTTGTCAGAAAAAAAGACTTGGCCAGGACTGGATTAAAAGCAGTTCCTACAACTTCTGCCTCTCTAAAGACTGCGTGTAAGTTTTGGCAGGCATACGCTTCAACATTCTGCCTTGGTGATCATTTTGGCGTGCTCTTGGGAGCGTGGGGCTACAGCTCTCACCTCAGCCAGCCATCCTGGGCCTATAGAAGACTTAGGTAGGGGACAGGTCTTTTCTATAAAAAAACTGGCTGTGCTATAACTGACTTGAGAGAGAATGCAATACTAGGAATGTACCAAATGGACTGGTTTAGGAACCTAACGTTCTGGAAAACAGGATTTCTCCAACATTCATTTCCCCCTCTGGCCTATGTGATCTCCTCCAAACCATGCTGTTCTGGGGGTGGTTTGGCAGTTTCTGGAAGTAAATCCTCTGAACTGGAAGGAACTGCTGATCCAGCTGCATAACAGGTTTGTTTCCTCCGGAGTGCGATACCAAGCACACCTCAAGCTGCTTCCAGTTTAGAAGATACACTTTGGGCAGCTGCACAGTACTGTATAGCCCAGAGGGGCAACAGAATGTTCTGGGGTTCTTCTGAGATGCTGTTCCTCAGTCATTGAGTCTCCACATCCCTCCACAGGGCTATTGAACAATTCCTTGGCATTATACGTGTGAGCTTAGAGATCATTTCTCCCGTTGTTCGTGGTGCAATTGCAAGGAAGATAAGGGATCTTTTACTTCATTTTTTCCTCTCCAGAGGTGCCTTCTCTTCTGTTGTACCTGCCAAAAGCTTAAAAGATTCTGGAGGCTTTGAATGTAAAGGGCATCACTAAAAGTTATTCCAGCTTTTGCAAAGTATGTAGAACTCCCAGTAAACCAGCAGGAGCAAAGGTGGAGAAAGATGTCAGTGGTAGAAAAAGTTGATCAGTAGATTTGCATTTTCTTATTGACCATTGGAACCCTGCAGAACAAGATATCTCCTCCAAACCAGCAGGTAGAAGGTCCAATTAGACTTGATAGCATCTTCCAAATGCATCTACTCCTTTGAGAGGAACCACAGAGTGTACACAATGTAGGCTTTGCATTTCCTTCCACAGCCTTTTTGCGTTGGGGCTTTATAGCAGGTGGCCATATTTCAGTAGGACTTTTTTTATTGCACCGTGCTCTGATAACAATGAAAATGGTGTCTCTAAGCACGGCAAGCTGTTCTTACCTCAATCCCGATTGTACAGGTTGGTTCCTATGCAGGTTCATTCTAGAATAAAACCATTGCACTTAGACTTCAGTGTACTAGGCAGAATAAACCACCTAACTCTGGGATTTTATGAAAGGGCGATTTTTGATTTGGGGGTACTGGCACTGTTTTCAGTTGTTAATAGACATCAGTTATTGTCAGTTCATTTAAGTGGGTCTTGAGGCTAGAAAGGTGGATAGAAACTATGATCATAGCAGTTTAAACTTGCTTATTTTCTAACCATATTAATCGCAATGTTGATAACATTAAGTGTGGCTTGGCTCGGCATAGTGTAGTATAGTATGTTTACCCATATGTTGTGAATTGTAATATATGGCTGATGGCTTAGCATTGTTCTTGAGTCATACTGCTGCATCTTCCTGTGTAAACTTATTTAAAATAAATAATGGTTTAACATTATTTCAAGAAGACAGTCAAGGAAAAGGCAGTAGAAGGGACACTGGGGGAAGAGACTAAAGCTGAAGTTCTTGATTTTAAGTGAAACTAAAACCAAGTATTCAAAAATGTGTATTGGATTACAGAAAAGTGAATTTTAATAAATTCAGAGCAATGGTAAGTGGGATTGTGTGGTTCTGTGTGGGAAAAGAAGCTCAAGGTGGTTGAAGATAAAGGGTCCTTTCACACAACCTTGGCTTCTGGTGACTATATGAACAAGTCCATGTACAGGTGAAACTCGAAAAATTAGAATATCGTGCAAATGTTCATTTATGTCAGTATGGCAACTCAAAAGGTGAAACCAATATATGAGATAGACGCATTACATGCAAAGCGAGATATGTCAAGCCTTACTTTGGTATAATTGTGATGATTATGGCGTACAGCTTATGAAAACCCCAAATTCACAATCTCAGAAAATTAGAATAGTGTGAAAAGGTTCAATATTCTAGGCTCCAAGTGTCCCACTCTAATCAGCTAATGAATCCATAACACCTGCAAAGGTTTCCTGAGCCTTTCAATGGTCTCTCAGGCTGGTTCAGGAGGAATCACAAGCATGGGAAAGACTGCTGACCTGACAGTTGTGCAGAAAACTGTCATTGACACCCTCCATAAGGAGGGAAAGCCCCAACAGGTAATTGCAAAAGAAGTTGGATGTTCCCAAAGTGCTGTATCAAAGCACATCAATAGAAGGTTATGTGGAAGGGAAAAGTGTGGTAGAAAAAGGTGCACAAGCAGCAGGGATGACCGCAGCCTGGAGAGGATTGTCAGGAAAAGGCCATTCAAAAGTGTTGGGGACTTTCACAAGGAGTGGACTGAGGCTGGAGTTAGTGCAGCAAGAGCCACCACATGCAGACGGGTCCTGGACATGGGCTTCAAATGTTGTATTCCTCTTGTCAAGCCACTCCTGAACAACAAACAACGTCAGAAGTGTCTTACCTGGGCTACAGAAAAAAAGAACTGGTCTGTTGCCCAGTGGTCCAAAGTCCTCTTTTCTGATGAGAGCAACTTTTGCATCTCATTTGGGAACCAAGGACCCAGAGTCTGGAGGACGAATGGAGAGGCACACAATGCACGATGCTTGAAGTCCAGTGTGAAGTTTCCACAGTCTGTGTTGATTTGGGGAGCCATGTCATCTGCTGGTGTTGGTCCACTGTGCTTCATTAAGTCCAGGGTCAACGCAGCCGTCTACCGGGAGATTTTGGAGCACTTCATGCTTCCTTCCGCAGACGAGCTTTATGGGGATGCTGACTTCATTTTCCAGCAGGACCTGGCACCTGCCCACACTGCCAAAAGTACCAAAACCTGGTTCAGTGACCATGGGATTACTGTGCTTGATTGACCAGCAAACTCGCCTGACCTGAACCCCATAGAGAATCTGTGGGGCATTGCCAAGAGAAAGATGAGGGACATGAGACCGAACAATGCAGCGGAGCTGAAGGCCGCTATTGAAGCATCCTGGTCTTCCATAACACCTCAGCAGTGCCACAGGCTGATAGCATCCATGCCACGCCGCATTGCGGCAGTCATTGCTGCAAAAGGGGCCCAAACCAAGTACTGAGTACGTATGCATGCTTATACTTTGCAGAGGTCCGATATTGTTCTATTTCCAATCCTTGTGTTATTGATGTCATGTAATATTCTAATTTTCTGAGATTGTGAATTTGGGGTTTTCATAAGCTGTACGCCATAATCATCACAATTATACCAAAGTAAGGCTTGACATATCTCGCTTTGCATGTAATGCGTCTATCTCATATATTGGTTTCACCTTTTGAATTGCCATACTGACATAAATGAACATTTGCACGATATTCTAATTTTTCGAGTTTCACCTGTAATTGCTTGGCAATGATACATAAATGGTTGCCACTAACTTCTGGGAAGTTTCTTTCCACTTTCCCAGTCACACCAGCAGATTGGGGAAGATTGCTGTATTGCTATCTGAGAGGGAGCATGAGTGAGAGTTTCTAGAAAAGGAGGTGTTAAAAAGCCAATTGCAAACAATACCAGTAAGGGAAAAATGGAGGACAGCAGAAGAAGCCAGTATGACTACATAAAAAAAGCTTAGTGAAAAACTGGAAACAAACAAGAAAACCCTCAAAAACACAAGAAGGCATATAGAAACATGTTCAGGAATACTCTTCTTTAAACAGATTAAAATCTCCAGGGTCAGGTGAATTGCATCCTAGGGTATTGAAAGAAGTAGCCAGCACTTGTGTGTATTATCTCTGAGATAGTTAGAGCAAGGTTTGCTGGCTGGGGAATTCTGGGAGTTGAAGTCCATCCATCTTAAAGTTGCCAAGGTTGGGAAACACTGTGTTAGAGACATGCTCCGTAACTAGAAAAGAGCCACTGTTCCCATCTTCAAAAAGAGTATCTGGGGAGCTATGGACCAGTCAGTGTAACATTGGCACTTGTGAAGATTCTGGAGCAGATCATGCCAACATCACCCCTTAAGAAAAATGTAGTAATTTCTGGAAGTATGATTTGTCATGAGCAAACCTTGCTAGACACATCTTAGTTTTTGATAATGAACTTTTGTAATAGATTGTAGGGATAGTATAAATGTAAAATATTTTGATTTTAGCAAAGCATTCCATTAGATAGCGGGAATGGATATTGTATTTGCAAATGGCATAAGATATGGTGGAATAGCACGTATTCTATAAGTCAAAAATAAAATTCAGAATGATTTTGATAGCTTAGAAATTGGCTGAAAATAGGATGAATTTTAACAGACAAATGCAAAGTTCTTCACTAAGGAAACAGAGCAAATAACAGGTATGGAAGTGAGATGGCTGTAATGTTTATGAATAATACTTCACAAACTGAATGAGCTAGCAGTATGATGTAGCTGAAAAAAAGGGGCAAATCTAGCTTTAATTTGCATCACTAGAATAGTATTTTTTTTAAATCATGGAAAAGAATCGATTTACTTCATTCTATATGGACCCCACTTTGAACATATTGTTCAATTCTGGGCCCCACATAATTTAGATAAACCGGAACAGCTTCAGAAAAGGGCAGCAAAGATGATCATTCCTATGAAGAGAGATGTTTAAAGACGAGAATGTTTTGCTTTGAGAAGACAAGGGAAAAGGGTGCCTGGATAGCACGTTTTGAATACCTAAAAGGTATCGCACAGCAGAAGGTTCAATACTGTTTTCTGTTGTGGAGGTCATCAGATAATGGATTAATGTTAAATTCATAACTCAAACAACATTATTACTGTCGTTGTTACTTTGCACCCAGTGATCAAACATAACCCCTCAAAGCTGTTTGAACAAGCTGTGTCATATCAGCTGTCCAGAAGGTCAGAAGCAAAGGCACCATCCAGTGGGATTGGTACCACAGCCGCCTTCTCTCTCTGACCCCCGAATCTCCTGCAGGGCATGTACATAAGCCATGTAGGACTAGGAAATCAAAATGAACACTTTGGATTGGACCTAGAAGCCTGTTGGCAACCAGCGCAGAGCCTGTAGCCCCACTTAACGTGCATGTAGCAACTCTGCCTGCCAAAAGATGAGCTGCGCCGTTTTGTCCCAGCTGCAGCTGCTGAGTACGTTTCAGAGGCAGCCCTACATAGAGCACGTTACAGCAACTGATACGGGAGATGATAGTGATGCGGACAAACCATAACAGCCTGATTCACGTGCAGGGTGGGGCAATAATGAGCATGTTTGCACGTCGTACAAGCAGAAAACATTAGGTGCCTGGTTATGTCTGAATGGCTGTGGTTCGTTAAACAAAAGCTTCTGATCTGTGTGTGCAGTTGCCCCAGAGAATAAGAAGTTGCTCATAAGCCTGAATCTTATTCTTGTTAAAGTGAACATAGTTTAGTGTTGTGTCTAAACAATGCTCACATATATGAGTTTTTCAGTAACCATTGCAAGAGGAAAGAATGCTTGGGTAATAACTCCTGAACAATTCTAACCTTCACTCTTCTGCTTTCTAGACCTTTTTTAGCCCATCAGTTTTCTATTTAACCATGATATTAGAAAGTTTATTGTCTTGAAGGAATGGGTGTGATCTTCTAGATCAGCCTTTCCCAACCAATTAATCCTGAACTCTCAAAATCCCATGCTGGCTAGCAATATGGCAGTTGACATCCGTCATTGAACTGACACTTTAGGGAAGATTGGCCTAGACTCTGGGATCTCTGGTTACCTATATTCTTGAGACCCCTGGATAATTGGAAGCCATCAAGATTTTTTTAGTTAATGTTTCTCGTCCTGTCCCCTTCTTTCAGAATCCCCCTACGGTAGCAAGCGGGGTAAAGTCCTGGGCACAGGCCAGCGTTACCCATGGAGCACAAGGAGATGGTAAGTTGTATCCCAACTCCTGCAAGTAAAGCACAATTTTTTGTGAGATGGAGCAATCTTGCAAGACGGTCTCTGTCGTCTTTCTCTGATGTCAAGGTGGAAAGGGATCAAGCCTACTGTCGCGATTCTCTCGCGAGGAATTTCCGACCCTGCAGGCGGCTGGCGACCAGGACAAAGCTGGCAAAGAAAAGGACACTACCGATGCGTCGTATGGGCCCGGACCAAACCTCCGCCCCCAGAGTGAGTGACTGTTGCTTCTGGGGTCTGGGGCAAAGGAACATCTTCCTCTGTAAACCAGAGGCGTATTTCATTCGAGAGGCTTTTCCCGTTCTTCCCGTTTATTTCCCTCCTCCGATAAATCTCTTGCAGACGCAACCAGTTGGCGGGATGGAGGTGGGCGGGGCACTGACGGGGAGCTGGTGCCAGAGGATGGACGAGCTGGTGTCAGCATGCAACCCAGCGTCCCGCCTCAATTCCCTCCCTACCGGGGGATGATGCCGCCATTTGTAAGTATATTGTGGAAGAAGATGAGCCCTTTTTTCTTCGTTAGAAATCTGGGGTGGGCGGGGGGGGAATTCTCCAGTAACAAATTCCTTCTCTACCCAATTGTAGATGTATCCCCCATATCTCCCGTTCCCGCCTCCATATGGGCCACAGGGACCTTACCGCTACCCCACAGCAGAGGCACAGAGGTAAATCAGAGGTTGATTGGGAGGGTTGTGTGTGGATAAGTGGTCAGCAGATGTGGCTTCAGGAGGACATCTGTTTTCCAGCAGAAGCAAACGTGGAATTCTTGAAATGTTTGTGGTCTGATAAAGGGACTCTAAAACTGTTTAGATCATTGTTTCTCAACCTTGGCCACTTTAAGATATGTGGACTTCAACTCCCAGAATTTCCTAGCCAGCCATGCTGGTTGGGGAATTCTGGGAGTTGAAGTCCACATATCTTAAAGTGGCCAAGGTTGAGAAACACTGGTTTAGACCATTTGACCAAAGTGCTTATTTTGAGTTTCAGGAATAGTTAAGGCAGATGAAGACATCATTATGGCAAAGTTCATATCTTTCAGAGAGAAGAAAGCTAGATATGGTTGTTAATAGAGAAGTGAAAGTCATGTACAGCTGTTGAGATCCAGAATGAAAAAAGTGTTTCAGAGGGGACACAAGGGCACTTGGTGCATCTGTAGGTGCTTTGTTAAATAAGCTTCCCCTTTTGCTGGGTTCACATGACAGCCACACAGTCCTAGGAAAGACACATGATTCAGTTAAGGAAACACACTTCCCTATTTTCTTACTTTGCACCCGGTATCCGCAATCATATATACACAGCTGGGTATCCAACACTTAAATGCCAAAGAAAGGGAGTCACAGGTAATTCTAAATTAGTAGAATTCACAGTTCTACTGTCTGGCTGCAAATGCTTCTGTGTAAGGCACAATATGGTCTGGCAGCTGCTGCACTAGAAATGAATCTGGGTTGTTTCTCCCCTGTGTGGACCGGAGAACATCTGAGCTCAGATACTATTGGATACTCTTCGACTTTTGGATTCCTCTTGTGGATTTAAGGCAATGTCATTTGGTTAGCTAGTAGGAGAAAACAGATCTGGAGCTTCAGGTCTCTTGCTGTTTCTTTCCTTCTCAGGTTCCAGCGGCTCTCGGGGCCTCGCCCCTCCCAACCTCCGTTGCGCACATCGGAGCCCGTAAGCCGGCCACCCGTCCTCAAGCAGGATGACCTAAAAGAATTTGATGAGTTGGACCAGGAAAATGATGAGGGCTGGGCAGGTAAACTGGAAGGCAGGATCACCTAATCCTTGCTGGATTACGCACTTTGTTTCCACCCTCCAGGGATGCTAGCATTTCAGGTCAGTCTGATTACCTCTCCCCCTCCTCCCCTGCCAGGAGCCCATGAAGAAGTGGACTACACTGAGAAGCTAAAATTCAGTGATGAAGAAGACGGGAAAGAGTCTGATGAAGAAACTACTGAAAGCCGGTAAGGATTGGGCAGTGCAGTAACCGATTGCACAGATCTTCCTATGCGCTGGGCCCCTGGGCTATCAGTTCTGCAGGAAAGATAGCCCCAAAAAGTGCCCCTCCTCCTGCGACACTGTGGAGGTGCAGCCCTCGGCCCTGTGGAATCCAGGGAGAACAGCAGCTGCATCTCCAGGGTACCTGAGTCAAAGCTGTTCTTGTTTCTGGTTGCCCGAGCTCCGATCAGTGTGCACAGAATCCCCAGAGCTCTGCTTCACTGCTCCCTCTGTCTCTTCTTAGTAATGACGAAGCTTCTGGTCCTGAAAACCAGTCATCAGGCACAGAGACAAAGAAGGCTGGAACTCCAAAAGAGGATCAATCTCTTGTGAAAACAGCCTGGGCTGAAAACGCGCGTCCCTCAGAGGGCGCCAAAGACCTGCCGCCGCCTTCCCCTGCCGTCCGGCCTCCCCCGCCCCCACCACCTCCACCACCCAACCGGGGCAACTGGGGCCAGCCCAACGATTTCCCGGTGAGTCTTTTGAGGCTGGGAAATGTGGTGGTAGATGAGGGTTGGTCATTGCCGCTTAAGTGATCAGGAGCATAGAGACATTAGATTGTGCTTCTGAATTAAACCAAAGGGTGTAAATTATGGGAAAACACTAAGGAGAAGAAGACAGTTTGTTGCTGCCTTATTGCGCAACAAGGCAAGGGCTGCCTTTTACGTAAATAGCACGATGAGGGGCTTAAGCGGCTCGCGTGTGAAACCTCTGGCAATTGAATTTCCACTGCGGTGCTTCATTAGGAATGGTCCCCTCCTCGCTCCCAAGGCTTGGGCTGTATAGCTTCCCAATTTCGTTAAGGGAGCAGCTTTGAGTTGAGACCATTTCTTCCCGCCAGGACCGCCCGCTGCGGCCACTTCCTCCCGAGGACGAGGATGAAGCCTGGCGCCAGCGCCGAAAGCAGTCATCGTCCGAGATCTCTGCTGCGGTGGAGCGTGCCCGACGTCGGCGGGAGGAGGAGGAGCGGCGCATGCAGGAGGAACGGCGAGCTGCCTGCGCCGAGAAGCTCAAGCGACTGGATGAGAAATTTGGCGCCCCTGACAAGCGCCTTAAGCCAGAACCTGCCAAGGAGCCTCCCACTCCTCCTCCACCTCCCACCCCAGTGCCCCCCAACCCGTTGGCTGCCCCAGGCTCCCCAGAAGAAAAAAAAGAGGAGCCGGTTTTAGCCAGCAAACCTCGCAACGCTGCTGCCAGTGGCAGCAGCAGCAGCAGCAATGGGAGCAACTCAGACTCCACTGCCCTTGGTAACTTCTTGTTTGTATTAGCATTAGAAAATTATATCTGGTAGGCTAGCCAAAGAGTCAGCAAAATTGCAGTTACGTCATAAGGTGTACACAAAATGAAAAGTGTTCCCTTTCGAATTGGAAACAAGCAAGCATATTCCAGCAGTTCTGTTTTGGGTCGGCCCCAGTTCAGTAGAAATAAAACTTGGAGCATTTGGGTTGTTTTACGTTTCAGGTTAAGTAAAATCCAGGCAGAGTGAATAGAGCAAGGCTGGTGCATGTCCTTCACACTCTCCTCTCTTCCCCTCAGCATCCGCCATAGTGGCTATAGCCCACTGACCATCCTCCTCCCCCAGTCTTTCCAGTGCTTTCCTTCTGTCCCCTCAGCTGCCACCAGTATCGCATGCAGCATATCTCATTGCCTCCCTGCCCCCCCACCTTCCCAGCAGCTCCCATTCCCTCCCTCTTGCAGGAGGACATTGGCTGTGTTTCAGAATGCATTCTGGGTTAGCTTCCGTAAGCAAGAGGACTCCACAGGCTTGGCCCACATCAGCTGAAAGCATGATCCAGGGTGGCCATCCACAACCTGGCATCTTTTAGTGTGCTGGACTACATCCTTCACCATCCCAGCTAGCATGACCATGCTTTAGGATTTTAAATGCACATAGAGGGTTCCAGGTTGGGTATACTGTAGAAGAGGTCCTCAGAACCTTTTGCAATGCATCGGAGGTGCTACCTAGTCACAGAAATAATGGAAGGCATTATCAGTAAATATTTTCTGTTGTTTGCTGAGAAGGAGACAAAAGAAATAGGAAAGGTTCCTCAGATTTTGATTGTAGGCACATAACTGACTGGAGAAGAAAAGTCTGCTTTTTTTTTTCCTGATACTCTCATTTTCTGCATATGAATTCTCCCCAATTTTTTTTTAAAAAAACTCTAAACTCCAATTGTGACCTATTTCTGGCTGCACTAGGCAGTTGCAGGCTGAGGGAACAGGATTACATTCTACTTAAATTTGAACATCTACAAACCGTCCTGCATCAAAAGGTACTGAATGAAAAATATACATGTAGTCCTTGCTTAACAACTGTTTGTTTAGCAACCATTTGAAGTTACGATGGTGCTAAACAATGTGACTTATGACCGGTGTCCAAAGTTACGACCTTCGCAATCCAGGCACTTGGCAACCAGCTTGCACTTATGATGGTTGCAATGTCCCGGGGTCATATGATCGCCATGTGTAACCTTCCCAGATGGCTTCCAGCAAGCAAAATCAATGGGGAACTGTGTGATTCACTTAACGACTGCATGATTCGCTTAATGACCCCTGCAAAAAAGGTCATAAAATCATGTCATGTGATGATTCACCTAATGACCACATCACTTAGCGACCTAAATTCCAGTCCCCGTTGTGGTTGTTAAGCGAGAACTACCTGTAACACTAAATGGCCAATCACAAACTGCTGATATGATCAGGATTTAAATGGAATAAAAATTCAGTAGTAGGGGAGACAGTCTACAACACCATAACAGGGAAAGCTCTTTCCTTATTTGTTGTAAGTGAGAAAGGTATGTTGAAAAGATAGATTTTGAGATGTGGAAGCCTAGTAGAGAGAAAGGTGTGTTCGGGCAGATAAGCTTTCAGGACCCTACAGGTCAGTGTGGAGGAGACTCCAGCTCATTTCCTGTCTTTCCCATCTTGTGGCATCACAGCTGAACCACCTCTGGCTCCTCCCCCTCCTCCCAAGGAAGTTCCCGAAGTGAGGGAAGAGCAACCAGCCTTATCTGGACCTGTCCTTCCAGCAGCTCCCATCTCTGCCAAGGTGGAGTCCAAGGGAGAGACAGTTCTTCCAGCTCGCCAGCCAATTCCAGCTCAGACTCTTGGCTACTCAAAATACCAGAAGTCGTTACCGCCTCGATTCCAGCGGCAACAGCAGGTACAGTATGAGATGTCCAGAGTTGACTGACAAGAGGGTTCATCAGGAAGATGGAAAGCAGCAAGTAGAATTTGTTGGGTTGAGTTCAGATTAGGGCTTGGCACCTGCTGATGTCCTCGCAGCTACTGAAGCAGCATATCTACAGTTGCTTGTGCAAGTGAGGGCTCTGGTTAGGAGCAGTTGTTGAGGGCTGTGTAGTAAAAGATGCTCTCACCATCCTCTCAGGAGCAGTTGCTAAAACAGCAGCAGCAATGGCAGCAGCAACAGCAGCAACAAAGCCAGGTCCAGCCTCCGTTGTCTTCCTCCACCCAGCAGCAGGCAACAGGTGTTCCTCTGGCTCCTATGGGCCCGTCAGGCAACGTTCATCCTCAGGCAGGGCCACCCGGACAGCAGCAGCCCTCGGCACCCCCTCCGGCACAGCAGGCTCCACCCAAAGGCATGTACCCAGGTTCCATTGGGCGACCACCGCCAATGCCCCAAATAAACTTTGACCCTCGCTGGATGATGATCCCGCCTTACATGGACCCACGCATGATGCAGGGCCGGTCTCCTATGGATTTTTATCCTCCTGGTGTACATCCCTCTGGTAAGTACCGGAGAAACAAATACCAATTTGTAGCTAAGCTCATCAGCTAACCCAACGGAAGATGGATTTAGAAGACTGCACAAGGAGTTAGGTCTGATTTCTGGATGCGTGCTGCCCTTCTTTCTCTCCCTCAGGTCTTCTGCCCCGTGAGCGATCAGACAGTGGGGGCTCCAACTCAGAGCAGTTTGACCGCCATCCTCCCATCCTTAGAGAGCGTGGCACCCCGCCTGTTGATCCCAAGCTCGCCTGGGCTGGAGATGTCTTCCCCAGTGCCCCCTCTAGTGTTGACTCACGGCCTCCGGCAGCATCTCTTCGGCAGCAGGATGAAGAGGAGAAAGGCTTAAGGTGAGGAACCTTTAGAAGATTTTTGGGCTGCTTGGATGCGGGAATGAGAAGAAGGGTAAACGAATAGCCCCGTCTTGATCTAACGGGTCTGTTTGTCTTATTGGAACCACATCAGCAAATGTGGTCCTGTTGAATGATGAAGGGAAGCCAAGTTTATATGCCTCATCCCCAAAGACATCAGCTTTTGAATCTCCACTGCCTCAGAATCTGCTCTTCCTTATGCCTCTTGTACGAAACTGAAGAGTTGGTGAGGAGACAGAGGAAGGCAGATGGCACTGTTGGGGTCTCTGGTTGACTTCTGTAGTAAAAGATACACTTGACATCCTTTTCAGCAGTGAGACGCCTCCTGTTCGCCTACGTGATGCTGTCACCCCTCAACCATACCTGGGGAACTACCAGGGTTTCTCAGAAAATGGCAATCCTGCACCGTTGCACCGCTTCCCAATGGATGAGCCACCACGGCCAGGAGGACCCTGGCAAGCTAGCCTGCCTCTGGCAGCCCCGGCAGAAGTGAACAGAAATGGACGACCTGAGCCCCAAACCCAGCCATCTCGCAAAAGTGAAGAGGAACCACAGTTGCTCCATCGTGATCTCCCGGAAGAGATCAAATCAGTGGAGCCCCTAGGCATTCGTCCAGTAGTAGCTAAAAAGCCTCCCTCTGAACAGCCAAAAGAGGAGCCTCTGATCAAAGAGGATCTACTACGGCGGGTGGAGAAGCCACCCCGGCAGCAGCATGAATTCCATAAGCAGCCACGGCGCGAGTCCAAAACAGAGACACGTTGGGGTCCCCGTCCTGGCAGCAGCAGGAGAATTGAAGAAATTTCTGGAGACAAGGCTCCGCGCCGAGCTGGACCCATTAAGAAACCACCTCCCCCTAAGGAGATAAAAGATGAAGGCGAGGACATGCGTGCTGGAGGAAAGGCCAAGGAAGGTGGAGAAGCAGTGAGTAGTAAGCCAGACCCATCAAAAGAATCTCCAAAACCCGGCAAGGAGAATAAAGCCAAGCCAGTGGTCAATGGTGGAACAGTGATGCCACCCAAAGAACAGCAGCAGCAGCAAGGCACACTGTCACCAAACCGCCGGCGGCGAGAAGGCCCTTATGAGCGTGGTGGCTACGCTGGCCGTGGCCGGGCAAGGGGGCGAGGAGAGTATTTTGCCCGAGGGCGAGGTTTCCGAGGTGCTTACAGCGGCCGTGGCCGAGGTGGCCGGGGAAGAAGCCGAGAGTTCCGTAGCTACCGCGAGCCCTTCTATCGACTGGATGACGGGGTTGGTAAATCTGCAGGGCCTGGCTCCAATTTCCGCCCTCGCAACACCAGCGAGACACGGAGTGAAGGCTCGGAGTATGAAGAGATCCCAAAACGACGACGTCAACGGGGGTCTGAGACAGGGAGTGAGACCCATGAGAGTGCCAGCGATGTGGCCCATTCAGACAAGGAGATGACCAAAGAACCGGCCCCTAGCCAGCGCAACCGAGGTGCCCCAATGACTTCTACAGCAGCCCCCTCTTCCCAGCACCCTGGCTTGCCTCGATTTGCTGACAAGATGCCCCCACGCCTCTCAGATCCGGGAACCCGTAGCGGGCGTGTGTTCACTCCCCGGGGTGTACCCTCTCGTCGTGGCCGAGGAGGGGGCCGGGCGCCCCCTGGTGGATGGAGCCCTCCATCCAAGCCCCAGCCAAACAAGAAACCTGAAAAGCAACAAGAAGTCGTTCTGGAATCTTCAGTGAAGGAAAAGGCACCATCGGGACCTCCAGCGGTAGCCCCAGAAGATACTGGTGGTTTTCAAGCCCCCCCAAAACAACCTCCCCTTGGCCCCAGCTCCGATCGTGGCTTTGACCGACCACCTCGGCGACGGCGCCACGGCCGTTCTCAGCAACAGGACAAGCCACCTCGATTCCGGAGGCTGAAACAGGAGCGCGAGAATGCCGCCCGACTCAATGGTGAGCAGAGGGCAGGTCAGCCTTTCTCCCCAGCACCTTCTGTTCCCCTTCCAGAGGAATCGACTGCCCGAAGAGCGGCTGGCACAAAGTCTCCGGACTTATCCAACCAGAACTCTGACCAGGCAAATGAGGAATGGGAGACGGCTTCGGAGAGCAGTGACTTCACAGAGCGCCGTGGTTGTGGGGAAAAAGAGCCGGCACCTGGCGGACCTCCCCCCACTGCCTTCCTGAAAGGCAGCTGTTCCGGCGTGCCCTCTGTTGGGGGGCGTCCCTCTAGCAATGAGCTCAGTTTGGCCCAGAGGAAGGAAATGTCCAAACGCAGCTTCTCCAGCCAACGACCTGGCATGGACCGACAGAACCGGCGTTCCAACCCTGGCTCCGGGGGAGGAGGCAAAGCCAGCCGTGGAGGGAGCGGCAGCGGTCGCAGCGGAGGGGATAAAAGAAGCTGGCCCTCACCCAAGAATCGCAGGCAAGTTCTTGGGGCAGCTGTCGAGAGGGGTGGGTGGGAGGCAAATCCCGCATTAAGTGATGCAGGTGAGAAGAGAGCCAAAAACAAAGCATGGGATTCTCGGCAAGGGGAATGATTTCATGATTAAAATGTTCAGGTTGACTTAGGCTAGCATAAGCCTCCATCACTTCCAACCATACTGCTGTCCTCCAGTCTTGTTGGGGTACAATTCTCATTACCACCAGGCAGCATGGTTGTCCTGGCCAGGAACGATGGGAGTAGCAGTCAAATGTGCCAGGCTAAGGGTTGATTCACGGGTTGGTGAAAGGGCCATCGGTAATGGTTAGTAGTGTGTCCCAGTTGCTTAAGCTGTGTTGTAATTTTTGTTTGTTTGTACCCTCTGTACTACTGTTTAAAAAGTCCTTTGGTGTACAAGGATAAAAACTTTAACTTGTAACGTATGTCAGTCAATGCAAAGAAATGAAAAATAAGATTACTGAGCCTCAAACCATGTGGGAAATGCAACTCCTCCTCTTATGAGGAAAAAAATAAGAGTGTTCAGATACGCTCTCAACGTTCCACCTGTGTCCCCTGACCCAGTCTTCCCACAATAAATGTAAGCGGGTTCTTTTGTAGACAGCCTTACATACTATGCCTGGTTATTCCTGGTAGCTGAAATATCGCACACTAATTCATGTCCAGTTCAAGCAGCCGCTTCTGCACACATTGGCTCTGCTTAGGAATGTATCTATGGAACATGGTCCTCAAACCACTTTCCACCTTGGCTGAATTCTAGTACAACCATCTTGGCCAAAGCTGACTGTAACCAGGTAGTCCTCAAGAATGCCTTCAGCAAGAGCCCCCAAATTCTCCTTGAATGTCCAAAGTAGCCCTTCTGGGGGGGCTACCTGGTCCCCTTTCTAGGAATTTATCATTGAACCCTGAGCTGTTTGCCAGTTTGTCAGGTATCCTGTTGTTGGTGTTAATTAAATCCTTTGGCTGAAAAGCTGGATCAAGAGCGAGTCCCTTTCTTGAGTCAAGACCCACAGAGTGAGAAATGAGCAGTGGGCTGATCCATCACAGGCATAGAAAGAAAAGCCTTCAGCCCAGAATGAAAGGGAGGGAATTTGAGGGTGACCTACAGTGGACAGAGGGAGGAGGAATAATTGCCTGCTCCTCCCTTGCTGTCTTCTGTTTCGTAACGCTTCCATTGATCACCATTTGCTCCCCTCCAGCCGGAACACCGACGACCACTCTCCAGGCCTGAGCCTACCTCCTGCTCCTACTACCAGTACAGTGTATCGCTTGGATCGTGTCATTCACAGTGACCCAGCTGGCATCCAGCAGGCTCTAGCTGAACTGGGCAGCCGCCACACAAAACCTGCCTCCCCTGCCCCGGCTCAGCCGTCCTTCCTGGGGCCTGGAAGTGGGAGTGCTTCTGGCCTCCCGTTGGGGTGCTTTGAGAATAGGAGTGGCAGTAGTACAGGTAATGTGGGGCTCTTTTAGGCCAGGGCTCTAAAAACCTTCATCCTATAATTTGCTAGTTAGCAAGAACACCGGTTTGTGCTGAAATTGTGAGTGGAAGCTCAGCTTATGGGGTGGGGAGGAAAAGCTGTTTGTTGGTTTGTTTGTTTAATATACTGGTATCCCACTGCAATCCAATGAGACTTTACCCTATGTAAAGAAAAACAACTTGAAATGTTCATGGTAGGCATTAAAATTAAAGAACAATTCAAAGATTGTATATTTTTTAACTTTCAAATTGAAGTTGCCAGGAAAACTATAATATTTTGCAGTTCCCATCTCTCTCCTCCTTTGACAGTAAATTTTCTAGAAGTTCATGAGTTTTTTTATGGCAGACCTGGTTTCCCCAAGGCACAGTGCAAGCTTGGTTTGGCAGATTACCAATAATGGGCTCTGGAATGGATTATTGTCCTATCTGCTGCATTGCCACCAAGTGCTTCTAATCTTGGAGGAGTAAGATCTATGGGCTTCCAGAGAGAGACAGAATTCAGGTTACAGATAGTCCCCAGTTTAAGAACAAGTTCCGTTCCCAAGGTCTGTCTTTAAGTCAGATTTGTATGTAAGCTGGAACAGTATTATTGTATAATATTGTGTAAGTAGTATTGTGTAATGAACTCAAAACATCATGTATGTAACTCAAATTATTGTGCATTTAACTTGAATTTTGCTGCAGTAGGCTCTGTTTTTAACTATGAGTTGTCTGTAAACTGGGCATTCTTAACCCAGGGACTATCTCTGTAGAGTTTTTGTAATCTTTGTAATGTCTTTGCCTGATTCTGTCCAGTTTCATTGGAATCCAAATGCTTTCTGCTTCTCCCCGTTCAGATTCCTGCTTCCTGGACAAGAACCAGCTTCTCCGTTCCAGCAGTGCTCCTCTGAAGGAATCTGGCACAGTAAGTGGCTTTGGTACAAAACGCCGAGAACGGCCTCGCAAGCAAGATCTGCTACAGCAGGTAAGTAGATTATTCTCATCCTAGTGCAAAGTTGAGGAAAAGAGACGAATACAGGCAGCCCCCAGGTTAAGAACGAGTTCCATTCCTAAGTCTGTCCTTAACTCAAATTTGTATGTAAGTAGGAACTCACATTTATGAACGGGCTGCCTATTACTAAAAATGGAGGATGGCGTTCTCCTTCCTCGAGCCGACGAACCACTGAAGCCGCGCAATGTTTTCATGAACCTCTAAAAACAGGCTGTATATTAAAAATGCACAGCTTCAGCAGTTCATGAAAACATTGCGTGGCTTCAGCACTTCATCAGCTCGAGGAATGAGAATGCTGTCTGCCACTTTTAGCAGTAGGCAGCCCTTTCAGAAGTGTGAGTTGTCGGTAAGTCGGACATTCTTAACCCAGGAACTGCCTGTGTTTGGTTTAAACCCTTACAGATAACTTTGCTACCTTTCCCCACCTTTCTCAGGAGCCTCTGAGCTTTCCCAGTGGCCCAGGTTTCGCACCCTCCAAAGAAGAGACTCCAGGGGAGCCTCTCAACAGGAGTGTCCCAGTGTCAGAAGGGCTAGCCCCGCAGATCTGGAACCATCTGAATTCTAGTAAGTTACTTGAGCTGTCATAGAATGTTGGAGTCTGGCAGCATCCCGGTTGGTTGGTTGGTTGGTTGGTTGGTTGGTTGGTTGGTAGGAAGGAAAGAAAGAAGGAAAGGGAGGGTGTCCCTGGTGGTCAGGGTACAGAGGCAGCTTTGGCAGACTTGTTCATACCAGTTAGAGATGTCTCTGTATAGGTGCTTTTTTATTTAATTCAGAAAACAGCTATTCTTTGAAAATCCTGGATAGGTGTCTGGCACAGAAAAGTCAGGGAGTGTCTGCAGCCTCTGGGCATCACATGTATGGCAATGTTCGTGTGGGTTGGAAATAAATAAATTCTTCTTATGAACTGGAACAAGTCTTAAACTTGGGTAGGGTGAGCCTTGGAGGCCTCCTTAGAAGTTGTAGTAGAAAAGCCTCGCCCAATTGCCCCTCTGTTTAATTCAACCAGACTCCTCCCGCAAAAGCTACCGTCCTGCCTCCGTAGAACCATGGATTGACCCACTGAATGCGTTTGAAGAGGTTGCAAGTACAGAGGTGAGAGCTGGGTAAATCTCTGCTGAAGGGGTGGGGAAGCATATCCACGAGAGAGCAGAACTGATGTTGACAGGTGAGGAGGTCTTTGTTCTCGGCTTTCTTTTAATCCTTAACTGTCCTAGCTGAATCCCATTGGCCTCTCTTTCAGATGAGCCTGTCTGACAGTGGTGTGGACCTCAGTAGCGACTCTCAGGTCTCCTCGGCCACCTGTAGCCAACGCAGCTCTCCTGATGGGGGTCTGAAAGCCACACCAGATGCTACCACCAAACGGGGTGGAGCCATTGGCAAAAGTAAGGATGACACCATGGCCACTGATCCAGAAGGAGCGGACACTAAAGAACAAAGGAGGCGGCCACCACCAACTAGAGACTCCGGTTTACTCAAGGACAAGAAGGTACAACATTTATTCTTGGGTAGCTGCAAACTTCTGATACTTCACTGTCTATTCTGCCTCTGCCGTATCAGTGATCTTAATAACTTCTGACAAGGGTTATATTTGTTTGCATTCTGCCATCTAAGTCTTAATCTGTGTGTTCTTCTGACACGATCAATTAGGCTATGCTTATTGGGCTTGGAAGACACTCTTCTCTGCTACTATTTCCACTCTGGCCTCCCTTGCTAGTTGGCCCCACTTAGGGCTCAACCTTTGAATCCAGATGTTCTTCCTCTGCTGCTTTAGGTGCTGTGATAAGACAAGGCAGTCCTGCAGGTACCTAGGTGCCAAGCTACATGGAGCTTTATAGGTCAAAGGCAGCACTTTGTATTGCACTCGGAAACCTCTCTTTTGATAAGCAATATAGGGCCTGAAGCAAAGGTATAACCAGGCTGCTGCATGTTGCACCTATTACATTTTCTGGGTGACCTTCAGTGGCAGCTCCGTTGCAGTAATCTAGTCAAGTAATGAGGACGTGATCCACTGTTGCGAGATCCTTGGAATCCAGCTAAATAGGACCTTTCAGTGGGGTGCTCAATTCATCACTCCTCCTTCACATTCCTCCTTGGAACTTTTTTCTGGTTTTGCAAATTGCTGGGCATCACCCCACACCTCTTTGTGCTTGTCTTTGCATTCTAAAGTGTAGAAATATCTTTCTTGATAAAATTAAGTGATGCAATGCTTAGTGTGTAATGGTGGAGGTAGTGTGTTGTTTTTACAAAATATCTGCAGCCCTGAAGTAAGACTTGCCAGATTTACTTGAAATGAGCACTTACAGGTGTCCTGTGTTACATCTGGCTCTTAAGTGTGCCAGCTCTCCCCTTCAAGATTCACTTCTGGTTCTCCTTTTGGTTTTCAAGAGAGACAACCTTATAAAGCTAATCTGCCAGACTAGATAGGTGTGATACGTCTGTGAGCATCAGAAATTTCACAGAATCCCTGTCTTGGTCCTGGTTGAATCCAGTTGCACCATCATCTTTCCAGCAGAGGTGGAAGGAGAGGAGATCATGGTGCCTTCAACTGAAGTGAGGGGTCGCTGGGTGTCTCTTGGATAACTTGTGAGGCCTTTGACCAGATTAGAAGCTATCCCCATTCAGCGGATAGGTGGTGTCTTCAAGATGTGTGGGTCCAGACCTGCCTGCTAAGGTTAGAAACGTTTGTCTCATGAGTTTCTTCGCTTCCCCTTTGCAACAGGTGAGCAGCTCCCCCGAGCCACTGTCCCGGGACCACCCTCCCCCTGGCGCTATTGGCACAGAGCGTTCCCAGCGGGCAGAGAAGGCGAAGGAGAGCACAGAGGGCCTGGGGGTTCTGAAGTCTGAACAGAGCCCCCAACTCGAGTCCCCGGGGACCTGCCCGCCCATCCAGTTTGGGGCCAGTGATAAGGTAAGCATGAAAGCTGGGAGTCCCTGAGTTACCTGCACGCAGAGGCCAAGAGTTTGCCCTAGACTTTTCTTTGAAAACTGGGCAAGTAATCCTTGGCTCAGACCTTGGCTTGGAAATCTGCCCTTTCAGGATGCTGACCTTCGTTTCATTGTGAATGAAGGCCCAAAAGCAGACGAAGAGCTGCACCAGGCACTCACCGAAGGGGTAAGTGGTGGTGGTGGCACTGTATGCTGCAGTCAGAGATAAGAGGAGCTCCACCAGAGTTACTTGCAGTGCACTCCCTGAGGTGTGGTTTGAATTGTATTGCCAACGGTTTGTGCATGGACTCAAACGGTCAGTATACGTAGCGACAGAATAAACGTGGGTGCAATTGGTTTGTGTCAGAGGGAATTGGAGACGTGAACTGTGACCATCAGCCTCTTAGCAGCCTTTCTGCTGCTCTCTCCGCAGCTGGCCTCGGCCCCCAGAGAGTGGGAACTGCTTCCCCCAGCACCTCCCAGCCACAGAGCTTCCCCCGAGATGCCTCCCGGTCGCTCCTACGAGCCCCGATCCTTCCCAGGAGCCCCAGCTGCGGCTGCCTCTTCCTGCTTGCACAGCTTCCCAGCAGACGCTGCCGTGTTCTCAGGTAGGGGGTTGGTTCGGGGACGGAAGGGGCTCTTCTGCAGCCTTAAAGCAGATCAGTGCCTGATGGTGTTTCTCTCTGCAGGTGAGAGGGGCCAGGGGCCACGACTGTACCCGGAGCTGTTTTATGGGAACCAGGTAGCCATCTTGGCAGGGGGGAGGCAGAACAGGGAGATGGTTTCCTGGAACGGAGCTGGGGCTTGTGCGCTGGGCACAGACCAGTTAGAATTACGTCTGCGGCTGGAGTACCAAAAGTGGGCCGGGGGGGTGGGCAGGTGCATCGGAATCCCGTTGCCTCATCCTCTGATGGCCTTCTTTCCATCTTCTGGCTGTAGGTCCCCAGCGCCCAGCTCGAGTCCCAGCTCCACAGTGCAAGCGGTGGCAGCAGCTACCGTCCAAGCACCCCGTCTGTGCACTCATACAGGTACAGGCCGGCAGAAGAGCGGACGATCCTGGGTGGGGATAGAAACCTGATCCGTTCTGTTTCAGTCCCTCCTTGTTCGGGACTCGGAGGGTCAGGTCACAAAGGCAGCTGTTTAAGCCAACCGAGCCGGATTATTGTTTACTAGGTCCCAGCACCTGTACCTCCAGCCCAGCCCAGCCCCCACTTCTCCAGCTCAGACGGCAGCGGGCGCGGTGCTGCCGAGTTCAGCCTTGCTCTCAGGAGTGGCCTTGAAGGGGCAGTACGTGGAAATAGCAGCTCTGCAGGCGGCCGACCTGCCCAAACTTCCGGCTACAGGCTTGCTGTACCAGGCACCCCCTCCTTCCTTCATCTACAGCTCAGCCTTCTGTGGAAGCCAGCTGGCTCCTGAACAGGCCCTGCTTCAGGTACTGGGGAAGTTATACAGCGAGCTGATGGTGGGGTGGGGTGGGCAGGGAGCAGGGAGGGAGCAGGTGAAGTTATTGAAGGCAGTTTAACAGTGAACTGGAAATCCAAAGCGGAGGCCAGATTGGGACAAAGTAACACTTTATGAAACCAAATATGTACCAATCAAAGCAGATGTTTTGCATCACAGGTGAGTTTTGGCCAGCACTTTCTCCTTGATGCGATGCTTTTCAAATAATTTAGCGTCTACAAATGCTGCTTGCCCAGTTCTCTTGATCGGTAAACAAAACTTAGTTTTATTTATTCATTCAGTCCACTGATAGGCTTCCTAACCCCAGAGTCTGGGCTGCTCACAAAATGCACTCAGATGACACAGCGATAAAACAAAAATCAACATTTGAAAAAGCCTTCCCCCATTTATAGCTCTGATGTGAAAAGGATTTGCTTTCCAATCCTGCAGTCAAGCAAAAAGATCCAGCAAACAAAACTTCCGGTCTGTGTGCGGAGGGGAAAAAGCAGGCTGTTCCAGCCACAAAGGCGCTCGTGCTGAGAAAAACTCTGTGATAGTTTTGAACCCTTTGCATGCCAGGTTGTGCTGCCAGAAGCATTCTCTGACGGGGTAAGGTCAGCAGAGGCTTGTTCCTCGTGACTAGATCAGTGGGAGCGTGACCCGGGAGATCCAGTCTGGCATTTTAAACCTGACATTCCTGCTTGCTTGCCCCAAAGGGGGCATATCTTGGTATCAGGGCATTGAGATCATTACCACTTCCTACCAGCACATTGCAATGCTTACCAAAGGAAGAGCTGAAAAGATTCCTCCAGTCTCCAGCAATCAAGTTTTCGACAACTGCAGTGAAATTCATATCATGTCTCCCCTCAGCACCCCATTATGTTTTAAAAAGCAATTGGTAATAGAGACCAGGCAGCACAGCAAAGTGAAAGATGAATTAAGTCCTCTGGAAAAGGTATTCCTCACTTTTCTATTGAAGTTGTGCAGAAGGTTCCACACATCTGGCTTCGCATGGTCCATGCGTGGAAGTCTTGGTCTGTGTAAGGGACTAAATTGGCCTGTTTTGTTCCAGATACAGACCCAAATATGGTTACAAGCAAAAATTGCTTGGGGTGGGGGGGCAAAATGGAAAAAAAGCCCAAATTTTTGTTTTCTCTGTATTGCTGGAAGCATTTCATAAAATCACAGAATTGGAAGGGCTGTTACGGCAATTGATCTAACCTTCTGTTCAGTGCAGGAACCAGGTCAAATCATCCAAGACGGGTTATTGTCTGGCCTCAGTTTGAATATATCCTAGGGAATGTTTCATCCCCAGATCAGTGAATTTTGCTTGTCCAGTGTAAGGAGATTGCCATTGTCTGAGTCATGAATTCCAGTGTTGAACTGCTTTGTTTTAGGGAAGGTTTTTTTTTTTTTTTTGCCACATCACATAATAGCTCATATTCAATTTGCAGTCAACTACTATTTCAGTATATTTTTTGCCAATCTTGTAACTAAGCCAGGGATCCCACATTCTATACTTCAAGAAGTCCTTTTTGCTATTCTTAGCAACCACTAACCTCGGCTCAGCAGCTGTTTATCTGCCGTCCTACTTCCAAGGGCTGTGGGCAGGTCGCAGTGTCATAACAATGAAAGCTAAATGGTAATAAGGAAACATCAGTGCCAGAAGGGAAGGTGCATTGCCCCAGCCCTTTCACTTTATGTGGGACGGAGGCCCTCCGCAGCCCCTTTCTGCTATTTGCTCTCCTGTGCTAAAAATTCAAACCGATCTTGCTTAGATGAGACAGTAAAGGCCATTACATTTTTAAGTCAGTGCTCTTGCTGATTCTTATTGCATGGTATAAAAAGCTCCATTCCATCAACTATAGTTTTCTACAGCACACGTGTCTTTATCTGAGGTTCGTTCTTTTTTTCCAATTCCCACCGGATTCAGGTTAAAGCCCTCCTGATCAAGCTCACCGTGCTTTGGTGCCCCAACACATTTTTATCCTTCCCTGTGAGATGCAGCTGATCTTGCCCTGCAGCCCATCGTCTTGGCAACTCAGGTTATGGTCTCAGAAGCCAGAGCTCTCCACTCCACACCCTTTTTGGGTGCTGCCTGGGCCCACCCCAGTAGGGTATTTCTAGGAAGTGTCCAGGGTTCTTTTCTCCAGCCCTCCAAGGACCAGGCGCCCCGGGCATCAGCCCTCTGACCTGCGCTTCCTTCTTCCACAGGTGCGCCAGGAACTCGCATCCCCTTCTGAGTTCTACCCAGCCACGCTGGGGCAAGGCAGCCAGAGCAATTTCCTGACAGCCACAGGACCTGCCCAACAGGTGAGGAGGGTGAGCTTCCTCTCCTGGAGATCCCCAGACTCTTCCTGGGAAGGCCAGGCGCCCTGAATGCACATCTGCCTCTCTCTTTCTGGTTCTGCCCCAGGTGCTCCTGCCAGTGGTGGAGCCACCCCAGTTACCACCAGTGGTGAACTTTGGCTCTTTGCAACAAGCACCCCCTGCTGCCCCTGCGCCACCGCCGCCACCGCCACCTCCCCCAATGCCTCTGGTTCCTGTGGCTGCCCAGGCTCTCCGGCCCCCAGGGCAGCTGGCTGGGCGACTCATGTCTCCAGCCATCCGAGCCTTTCCTCATGGCGGAGTGGGACGTAATGAGGTAAAGAGGGGTTGGGAAGATGGGGCCAGCTGAGCAGAAGGGATCCCCCACTCCCAGCTTCTAACAATGGTTGTCTTCTTCAGCTTCATGCTCTGGAAATGAAACCGCTGCCAGATTACCGGAAACTCAATGGTCTGGGCTCTGTGGGTGCCCGACCCCCTTCTGGGAGCAGGCAAGTACTTTCTGTGGGGCAGAGAAGATCTTAAAGAGAGTGGGGGAAGTTGGGGGGAAAAGACCTGTGGTTGAAGTTACCTGGACTCCCAAGATTGCAAACTCCATCCACTCTTCCATCTGGGTAAAGTTTTGCAAATGTCTTGGACTCCTCCATCTTATCCCTTACTGGCCCAAGAGCTCTCCTGATCAAGCTCTGTTAGCTTTCCAACATGGGGGAGTGGATTATGATGCAAAAGGAGAATTTTTAGCAGCCCTAAAGGGTCAAGTGTCGTTGCTAGTTCTTCTCTGTTTGCTTTGTCTTTGATTACACCTTGGTGTAGCACAGCAGTTGTCTGATGGATCCCGGTTCAACTGCAGCTCTTTGTGGTGAAATGGATTGAAAAAGGGTTCCTGCGAGTGGGGAGGGCCCTCTTGGCTGCACCATCTTGAGCCCAACTAGTTCAGAAAGGGAGTTTTGCATAGTATTTTGCCAGCTTGAGAAATGTTTCTTCCTGAATTTAAATGATAATGTATGTCAGTTTCGAACCCTTGACAATTCTGTGCGTGTCTCCAGTTGTTTCCACTCCGGCTGTCATTGCTCTGATTCCAGGCTCAGTGCTCAGAGCAGATACAACCAGGATGGGGAGTGATTAGAGCAGGGATAAGCCACAGGCTGCCCAGGAATGCCAGTGTGGCCCATCTCTCCTGGTGTGCACCAGTGTACAGTTGCCCGGGTCCTGATTTTTTTTTATTTTTTTTTTTGGTAAATATTTTTTTAATCAACAGACACAAAACAATGATCTGGTATGCTGCAAAGCCAAACATAGATCTCTAGTGACTGTTTCCAAAAGTGCCTTTTAATCTCAGCATGGCTCATGAGGTAGAAGAGACTATCTTTGAGAAGATATTGGAGCAAGGATAGGTAGCCTTTTGGGAGAGGGGGGTTTATAAGTGGCCATGCCCACAATAGCAACCATTTTGTGAGCATGCTGACTGCAGGCTGATAGTGACATCTAAAGCCACTGAGAGCACAGGTCAAGGCTGCCTAGGGTCTCTCTTTCCGAGGCTGAGCCTTTTTCTCTTCTCCTGCAGACCTTTCTCTGGAGGCTTCAGTGCCAGGCTCAAATCTCCTGGGTCTGGCTACAGTGGCCTCTTTCGTGCCCAGCGCTTTGAGTTCTACCAGCAGGTAAGGCTGACTGGGGCTCCCTAAGTGCAAATGATGGGTAAGATGGCAGATCAGACTGAACGTTGGCTTTAACCATCTCCTCCTCTTTTTCCTCCACTCCTCTTCTTGCCCTCGCAGTCAGATGTCCTTAGGTGGAACCCCCGCTCCTGGGAACGGGCAGCTCAACCACGGGATGGAGCTCCAGCCCGCCGCCTTGAGCCAGATACCCGTTCCCACACTGACAAGCAAGACCCCAATCTCACTGGCCACCACTAGCCCAGAATACTCCTCCCTCCCCTTTGGATTTGGTTGACATCCTCTCCTCAGAATGATTTTGGGGGGGGGGGCTCTTTGCTGGGGCTCATTCCTCCTCTCGGTTGATGTATCCTAAAGACGGGGTATCTCCTTAACTCCTTTTCTGTTTATGTGGGGAGGGGGTACACTGAATTTGTCCCCTCTGTTAGGGGTATTAGACTCTTAGTGGGATACTCAGAGTGTAATTTGGGGGGGCAAGGATCAGGATTTTGGGAGGCTCCCAGCTGAATGTATTTTTGCTTATTTCCTTTGGTTTCACCTGAGTTTATTTTTCTGGGAGGGGCTGTGTTGCCTCTTTTGATCTGAGGGGGGAGCTGCTCTAAAGTGTGGAGTGTAAATATATATAAATATGAACATGTGAGGTCTTGCCTCTTCCCTCTTCTATTTATGGGAGTAGGGGGAGGCGTGCCTGGGAGCCTGCCTCCTCTCCTGTCTATCTGCTCCCCTGAGTTTGAAATAGGAAGCGTTGAGTTTTTAAAAGGTGGTCAAGCTGGTTTGTTTAATAAATAAAACCAAAAAAGTTGTTTAAAAAAAACAATAAAATAAAAAGATCAAGCTGTTGAGTTCCCTCTGTGTTAATTTTTACTGATAATACCTGAATTGCATTTTAAATCAATCGGGATGCATCTAGACTTGGAATACAGGTAGTCCTCGACTTACAGCCACAATAGGGACTGGGAAATTCATCGTTAAGCGGTGCAGTTGTTAAGCAAGGCGGCATGTGACCGCACCCAGTTTTATGACCTTTTTTTGCCATGGATGTTAAGCAAATCCGGTTTCCCCCATTGACTTTTCTTGTCGGAAGCTGGCTGGGAAGGTTGCAAATGGCAATCACGTGACCCTGGGACGCTGCAACCATCGTAAATACATGCCGGTTGCCAAGCATCTGAATTTTGCTCACATGACCATGAGGTTATGGTTGTAAGTGCGAGGACCGGGCGTAAGTCACTTTTTTCAGCACCATTGTGATTTTGAATGGTCACTAAACGGATGGTCTTAAGTTGAGGATTACCTGTAGGACAATGAAAATCAGTGGGATTCTAATTAGTGACAGCCAAATTAAGAGTATTGCTCAAAGCGCACTAAGCAAAAAATGGGGGTCTGCCAGTGGAGCTTAGCAGGGCAGTCCCTAACAACTTTTTTCTCTAAATCTATTGTGTATATTTGACTAATCTTAGAGCTTGAGAACAAGAAGAAATTGAAAACTAGCTGTGCCTTGAGAAACAAGTGAAAATGAGTAAGTTCTATGTGGTAATGACCTGCAATGCTAATTTGCATTATTGTCTGAAAGCAACTTCACATACAGTATGTTTAGAAGCATTTGAAATTGGAGCAGTGATTAGCCACTTGTCCAATAAAACTATGGTGATTTATTAGAACAAATAGGAAGGAAGCACCACAATAAGTGTTAAGAACTATCACAGAAGCTCAAGAATCTGGGGATGGGGTGTCAAGTGGCATTTTCATTCATTCTTCTGGTCCACGGAAGATCTCTGGGAACGGAGAGAAGACAACTACAGGTGAATGACTAAAATAGCGATCGGAGAGATTTCTTTCTCAGACCCTGTTCTAAGCTAACTGGATCGTGGGCTGCTGGCATGAGAGAGGACTTGTGCACCATTGAAGGAAGCGGTAGTGTTGCTGAAATAAGGCCTCTTATCTGATGATTGTGTGCGTTCAAGTCACTGTTGACTCTAAGCAATCACACAGGTTTTCTCCAGGGTGATCTGTCCCCAACTTCTTTCTATTCTGCTTCTTCAAAATCCTTTTTTTGCTTCCATAGCATTTGCTTCCATAGAGTGCCACATGGAAAACCATTGCCTGCCCGGTTATGATCTTGGTAGATACAAATACATCAAAGCACCTGAATATATTTTCCAAGGCCTTCATAAAAGCTAGTCTACAACGTATTTCCTACTGTTGACAGTTCTAAAAGGCAGAAGCTGTCCACCAGTGTCTTCACCGTCAGTTCTAAAGACTGGTTGCTGTACCTGTTGTCTTTAATTTGGCCTTTATATTTAATCAGTCCCATTTTAATAATAATAATAAATGTATATGCCACCCAACTTCCAGCAACTCCGCAATTTACAAATTGTTAACAATATTTTAAAAATAATACAAGAAGCACAAACGAAAGGAAGAGAAGACACATCTGATTGGCAACAAGGGAAAGAGAAAGGGCATCAATCATCCTTGTTAAAGCTCTGGGCAAAGAGCCACATCTTCAGGGTCCTTCAAAATCCCAGAATGGTGGGGACTGTTTGAATCTCGGGGGGGGGGGGGGCTCATTCTAGAGGACAGGCATTGCTACATAGAAGGTGTACTTTGGGATCTGAAAAGATGGCATTGTTTAATGGATGGAAGCTGGAGCGTTCCAACCCTGCCAGATCAAACTAGCTGGGCAGATACAATTGGAGACAAGCGGTCCCTTGAGTGGTCTTGGGGGACTTCAATCTGCCATCCCTGGGGTTGGCCTCACAGGCAGCTTGGGAGTTCATGGCTACTATGGCAGCTGTGGGCCTATCCCAGCTATCTATGGCCCAACTCAGGACAGTGGTCACACTCCAGACATGATTTTCTTGGAGCAGTGGCAGCGTGATCTGGTGGGGGATTTGACATCATCCCCTCTGTCATGGTCAGACCACTCCCTGGTGCCCGTGACATTCTCCTCTGCTGCCCCCCTCCGCAGACAGGCAGGACCTATTCGAGCGGTCTGCCCCTGGTGACTGATGGACCCGCAGGGGTTCCAAAGGGAGCTGGGGGTTGTTCCTGAGGCCTTGCTGCACGGTCCAGCGGAGACCCTGGCCGTAGTCTGGCATAAGGAGGCAGCTGGCGCCTTGGACAGGATCGCGCCTGTGCGGCCTCTCTTGGCCCATCGCCCCCAGCACTCCCCATGGTTTACAGAGGAGTTAAGGGAGCTGAAAAGGGCTAAGAGACGTCTACAGGTGAAACTCGAAAAATTAGAATATCGTGCAAATGTTCATTTATGTCAGTATGGCAACTCAAAAGGTGAAACCAATATATGAGATAGACGCATTACATGCAAAGCGAGATATGTCAAGCCTTACTTTGGTATAATTGTGAAGATTATGGCGTACAGCTTATGAAAACCCAAAATTCACAATCTCAGAAAATTAGAATAGTGTGAAAAGGTTCAATATTCTAGGCTCAAAGTGTCCCCCTCTAATCATCTAATGAATCCATAACACCTGCAAAGGGTTCCTGAGCCTTTCAATGGTCTCTCAGGCTGGTTCAGTAGGAATCACAAGCATGGGAAAGACTGCTGACCTGACAGTTGTGCAGAAAACCATCACTGACACCCTCCATAAGGAGGGAAAGCCCCAACAGGTAATTGCAAAAGAAGTTGGATGTTCCCAAAGTGCTGTATCAAAGCACATCAATAGAAGGTTATGTGGAAGGGAAAAGTGTGGTAGAAAAAGGTGCACAAGCAGCAGGGATGACTGCAGCCTGGAGAGGATTGTCAGAAAAGGCCATTCAAAAGTGTTGGGGACTTTCACAAGGAGTGGACTGAGGCTGGAGTTAGTGCATCAAGAGCCACCACACACAGACGGATCCTGGACATGGGCTTCAAATGTCGTATTCCTCTTGTCAAGCCACTCCTGAACAACAAACAACGTCAGAAGCGTCTTACCTGGGCTACAGAAAAAAAGAACTGGTCTGTTGCCCAGTGGTCCAAGTCCTCTTTTCTGATGAGAGCAACTTTTGCATCTCATTTGGGAACCAAGGACCCAGAGTCTGGAGGAAGAATGGAGAGGCACACAATGCACGATGCTTGAAGTCCAGTGTGAAGTTTCCACAGTCTGTGTTGATTTGGGGAGCCATGTCATCTGCTGGTGTTGGTCCACTGTGCTTCATTAAGTCCAGGGTCAACGCAGCCGTCTACCAGGAGATTTTGGAGCACTTCATGCTTCCTTCCGCAGACGAGCTTTATGGGGATGCTGACTTCATTTTCCAGCAGGACTTGGCACCTGCCCACACTGCCAAAAGTACCAAAACCTGGTTCAATGATCATGGGATTACTGTGCTTGATTGGCCAGCAAACTCGCCTGACCTGAACCCCATAGAGAATCTATGGGGCATTGCCAAGAGAAAGATGAGGGACATGAGACCGAACAATGCAGCGGAGCTGAAGGCCGCTATTGAAGCATCCTGGTCTTCCATAACACCTCAGCAGTGCCACAGGCTGATAGCATCCATGCCACGCCGCATTGCGGCAGTCACTGCTGCAAAAGGGGCCCAAACCAAGTACTGAGTACATATGCATGCTTATACTTTGCAGAGGTCCGATATTGTTCTATTTCCAATCCTTGTGTTATTGATGTCATGTAATATTCTAATTTTCTGAGATTGTGAATTTGGGGTTTTCATAAGCTGTACGCCATAATCATCACAATTATACAAAAGTAAGGCTTGACATATCTCGCTTTGCATGTAATGCGTCTATCTCATATATTGGTTTCACCTTTTGAGTTGCCATACTGACATAAATGAACATTTGCACGATATTCTAATTTTTCGAGTTTCACCTGTAGAATGCCACTGGCAGAAAACTAAAGACAAGTCCAACCGAACACAGAACCGCTGTTAAGGCCTATCTAGTGGTGGTAAGGGCGGCAAAATGTCAGTATTTCTCCATTCTCACTGCATCCTCAGGGTGTCACCCAGCAGGGTCACTCGGTCCCTCCTGGGTAGGGAGGGCTCGGAGGACTGTTCACAGGGCCGTGCAGAGGAATTTGCTGAACACCTGATGGATCAAATCGTTAAGATCCATTCTCAGTTGGAGGCCAAGCGTGAGGCAGGTCCCGTGGAGTTGCCTGGGGAGCGGTCTTGCCCAGTTATCTGGGAACGGTTTGATCCTGTTGCCCCTGAGGAAGTGGGCAGGGTCCTCGGGGCTGTTAGTGTAGCTACCTGTATTCTAGATCCTTGTCCCTCCTGGTTAGTTAAAGCCACCAAGGAAGTGACCTTAGGGTGGATACTGGCGGTAGTCAACTCATCCTTGCAGGAGGGGGTGTTCCCGAAGCTTTTCAAGGAGGCTTTGAACTGCCCCCTCCTCAAACCATTGCTGGACCCCACTCTTCTGGACAATTTTCATCCAATCTCCCACCTTCCCTTTCTAGAAAAGTTGGTGGAAAAGGTGGTTGCACATCAGCTTCAGAGGATCCTAGAGGAAACATTATCTGGACCCCTATCAGTCAGGTTTCAGGCCTGATTATGGGACAGAAACAGCACTGGTCACACTTTTGGATGATCTCTGGCGAAAGTGGGATGGGGTAGTGCATCCATCCTTACTCTTCTTGACCTCTCAGTGGTTTTCGATACCATCGACCATGGTATCCTTTTGGGTCAGCTGCAGGAGTTGGGGCTGGGTGGCACAGTGCTGTGCTGGTTCAGCTCCTTTCTCCAAGGCTGAACCCAATTGGTGTTGATAGGGAGTGAGAGGTCCAACCCATGGCCTCTACTTTGTGGAGTGCCTCAGGGTTCAGAGCTCTCGCCGCTCCTATTTAACATCTACATGGAACCGTTGGGTGAGATTATCCAGCACCATGGGATGAGGTATCATCAGTATGCTGATTATAATTATATATTTCCATCCCGGGTGACCTAAGTGATGCTCTGGCTACCCTTTTGTGGCGCCTGGAGGCTGTAGGGGCCTGGATGGGGGTCAACAGGCTTCAACTGAACCCTGGTAAGATGGAGCGGCTGTGGGTACGGGGAGCCTCAAGATCTAGCCGTTTATCTTCTTTGGTTCTTGTGGGGGTCACACTACCCCAGACAGACCCGGTGCATAATCTGGGGGTCCTCCTGGACTCACGACTCCTGTTCAAAGAGCAGGTGGCAGTCGTGGCTAGGAGGGCCTTTGTGCAACTTTGTGTTGTGCAGCAGTTATACTCCTTCCTCGATCAGGAGGCCCTTCGCAGGGTCACTCATGCCCTGGTCACCTCCCAGTTGGATTACTGCAATGTGCTCTACATGGGGCTACCCTTGAAGAGTATCTGGAAGCTACAGCTGGTGCAGAATGCGGTAGCACAGACAGTTCTGAATGCCCCTGGAGGGCCTGTATAACACCTCTGTTACATGAGCTGCATTGGTTGCCGGTTTGCTTCTGGGTCCAATTCAAGGTGTTGATCATCACCTTTAAAGCCCTTCATGGCACAGAACCAGGTTATCTGAGGAGCCGTCTCGCCTGTTATATCAGCCCACCCTACTCAGTCCAGCATGTTGCAGACCCCACCAGTCAAGGGATTTTGACTGGTGGGTTCTAGGAAGAGGGCCTTTTCTGCTGTGGCCCCCACTCTGTGAAACAACCTACCTCCCGAGGTGCGGTGTGCCCCCACTCTCATGGCCTTCAGGAAAGGTGTGAAATCCTGGCTATGCCAGAAGGCCTGGGGGCCAGATGGGGGCTTGCACCAGTGGAAGTGGCTTGTGGGGTAATTGACTTTGCCCTCCCCCCCCGGTCATCTTGAATGTTTTTAGTATTTATGTATAGGGTTTGTTTTTATTGTTGATTTTTAACAGATTAACTCATCTTAATTATTTATGCGGTATTTTTAATTGTTTATGGGTTTTTGATTTTAATTGAGCCGCCCAGAGTCACCTGTTGTGGGAGATGGGCAGCATACAAATTTAATAATAAATAGAATAAATAAGTAAGTAAGTAAGTCCTGAGCCATGAGGGCTTTGTAGGTAACCACCAGCACTTTGAATTGCACCTAGAAGCAAACTGGCAACCACTTCAGCTTGAGAAACAGAGATGTTACATGGGCATACTGAGGCATGCCCATTATTGACCGTGCTGCTGCATTCTGGACCAACTGAAGCTTCCGGGTGGTCTTCAAGGGCAGCTCCATGAAGTCTGCATTGCAGTAGTCAAGCTGTGAGGTGACCAGGGCATGAGTGATTTGTGAGGGGCCCCCTAATCTAGGAAAGGCACAACTGGCAGACCAGATGAAGCTGAACAAAGGCTTTCCTGACCACAGCTACCACCTGCTCATGAAACAGGAACGGTGAGTCCAGCAAGACCCCCGAATCCTGCACTGCCCTTGAATAAGGGAGTGCCACCCCGTCCAAGGTCAGACCTGAAATATCCCCAGATCTGGGTGATCTAAACACCCATAGCTGCTCGGTAAGATTGAGTCAGGGATGGCTCTTCCCCATCCAGCCTCCAGGGACTGGGAAAGAACCTTGATAGCTTCACTTGGCCGGCCCAGAGCAGCAAGATATAATTGCGTGTCATTGGCATCCTACTGATGCCAAACCCCAAAGCAGTAGATGATCAGTTTCACTGTGTCCCTTGACTTTCATGACTAAAGCTTGGACATCATTTACTTTTTCAGCTATCCAAGTCGTGTCATCAACATAGCATAGGTTAATGATGTTTCTTGCATCAGATTTAAAACCATGCTGATCTTCCAGTTCAGCTTCCCACAACATTTATTTTAGCATGTAGCTTGAGTAACTAAGGCCAGCATATACAGCCTTGTCGAAATGGAGCTAGTCTTGTTTCATCGTGTTCTGTCCAGACTGACTTCCCTATGTGTATATAGATTTTGCATGAGGATAAGAAGATATTCTAGGATTCCCATTTTCCTAAGCACATTCCACAACTTGACACGGTGAAAAATCAGGAAGAATGTTGGCTTATAAAGGTCATGGTCTTCATTGTCTATACAATGCTTAGAGGGGAATAAACAAGACGACTGAGCTGTTAGTACAGGTGATCAAATATATATACACAAATATACATGGGGTCCCTAGTTGGGTGAGCCTCATGATTGGAATACAACAGCTGAAGGATGTTATATATACAAAAAGAACAGAAGCACAGAAAGGTGGGTGTACCCTCACCTCTGAGCATGAAACCGAGCCAACTCAGGGAGGCAGTGAAGAACAGGAAGGCCTGGCGCGATATGGTTCATGGGGTCACGAAGAGTCAGACACGACTTAACGACTGAACAACAACAACCCTCATCTCAGAAATCGAAGCAAATGAAGTTGATTAAAGCAAATACATGTAGGCTTAAGTTCATGACTGCATGTGGTGCTCCAGCATCTGCCACACCTTCTTTCTCTTTACTAAAGCCTGAATTTTGCTGCTACTGGTGTCCCATCCCAACCCTCCTCTAGATAATCCACTCCCAAGCACCCAGTAGATCTGAACATGGTCTCCCCAGCTAAGAAAAGTGTGTTCGATTGTAACTCTATTTGCAGCCAACGTGGGGTGGGAATTCTATCGTGCGTAGTCCACCCCATCTTGAGGCCACATATCCAGTTTTACAGCAATGAATATTCTGTAACTCAGCTTGCTTTCTCACCAAGAGAGGGGTTCTTATCAGAGGGGTCACTGTTCTGAAACACTCGTACGTTCAGATCTTCAGATTTACCCACACAAGTTCCTAAATTTCAGAAGTTCTACAGATCAATTGCAATGAAAATATAGCCCAGAATCCGCCCCTTTAGCCGGCTTCTCACTAAATTCAGTGTCTGAAAACTGAGATCCCTCCCCTCTCTTGAGTCTGTGAAGGCTGCCTCTTGACCCTAGTCCTACCTGGACACACAATCACAAAATGCCTTGCACTGTTAGTGCTGAACGGTGTATGATGTTTGATTAAATTAAAACTGAAGCACGTGCTCCTTTTAAGCCTTCTGAAGAAAAGGCTGGCTACTGTATGAACCAGAAGCACGAAATGTGCTTGGCAAAAATAACGGCCAATTAATGGCGCTACAAAGCATGGAGTCCACAATACGTTGGGGGTGGGGGGGAGGAAGAGAAAAATATCACAAATACAACTGGATCCTGGACATGTGGTTTTATTTATTGATTTTGGCAGCAGCTTGGGCACTCCACAGGGGAAGAAAAGTCACTGCAACCATGGGGGAAAATAAATGGAAAGGAATTTAAATATTTGGCCTGAGAAAGGAGTGGGTGTCTGCGTGACGCACAAACAGTGGCGAGGTCAGCCTTTAAGAACTGGCCTCGGCCCCAGGCGCTTCTGGACAGCCCCTCTTACGAGTCCTCAGCCACAAAGGCCTGCTGGGCACTGGGAAACCGTTGAGGAGTGAAACTAGGATCAGCCTGAAGTCTCTCCTGCAGATCAGATTTCAACTGAAAAAGAAAGGTGGGGGGAAAAGCAGAGCATCAATCCCTTGGGCAGACACCCCTTTCTCTAAGAAAGCATCGCTGATACCTGCCATTACACCCCCTACCCCACAGCCAAGGAAGAGGAAGCACAGCCCACCTGCTGCTGGTAGCTATCTTGCAACGCCGGTTCAGCAAGGTCTCGGTTCAGACTCTCAGCACTCGTCAAAGGTTTCACTCCGGCTACTCTCGCAGCTTTGTTGACGGCCTCTGACAGAAGTAATGGGGGGCCATCACCCTGCATTGTCTGCAAGGTTTAAAAAAAAAACCCACCATCTAAGCAGCAACCAAACATAAAAAGTAAGGTTCCAGTAGAAGAGAATATCTGAAGCTCAGGGCCCAACTGTGGTGTTCTAAGCGCTCTCCGAACTTGGCTGAACCACGCTCACACTGATGGTATTACCTAGTTGGGTTATGAAACGTCTGCAAACAAACGACCCAGCTCGGAGGGCACCGAGGACTCCATAAAATAAGGTTTTGCTGTAATTGGTGGCATCAGGGAGGACTGCACACTTCAGACGTGATTCATAGGACTTGGTTTGGAACCTGGGTGATTGTGTGAGCAAAGTGCCCCTCAGACTCACTGGATCACTCAGAGCTTAATGCGCTGCACAAACCTGAAGAAAAGACCCGCATGCTTTAATGAGCAGCAAAGCTGCTGTGCTAAAACTGAAGCACTTCTGATCATTATTAAAGCATGCATAGCCCTCATATATGCACCTATAATATTGTGTGTGTGTGTGTGTGTGTGTGTGTGTGTCTGTCTGTCTGTGATTATGCTATATGATACCTTCTCGGCTGCCATGTATTTTAATTATGTTAATTTTGCCGCCCAGAGTCACCTGTTGAGCTGGGTGGGCATACAAATTGAATGAATGAATAAATAAAATAGATACAGTTATGAAATCCATAAACCCAAGAAAAGCAGATGTCTTGGACAGAACTGAAGCTCTCTGAACCCCCTCTCCATCAGCAGCAGACAAAAAACAAAGGGCCTTGCCCCAGTTGTAATAGCCAGGGGTGTCTACGGTGACCAGCGGATTTCACTTCTACGCGTCTGTCCCACTTTTATAGCCGCTAATTCAAGCTCAGCATTTCTCCTCTGGAGCTTTAACCCTTAAGACTGGCCCCCACCTTCAGACTTTTCCGGAAGGCCCTGAACACATGGTTTCGTCAGCGGGCCTGGGGAACCCAGGCTGATACGGAGCTGATCAAATGGTGAGTCTGAGTGTGTTGTTGCCACCAGGGGGTGGGCATAGGGTTTACTGGTTTGTATTACGGGTTTTAATCCTGTAAGCTGCCTGGAGTCACCATGTGTGAGTTGGGTGGCCATATAAATTTGATAGACAGACAGACAGACAGACAGACAGACAGACAGACCGGCAGACAAACCCTTTATCAAAGAGTCACTGGATTTTGAGAACACAGTTTCAAAATCTTTGCTTGTTTGGTTTACCAGAGAAGGGAGGATCTATGGCTTGCTGGTGACCCACTGCTTTCCCCCAACAAATCCTTTCCGTAGGGAAGTCAGAAATGAGTGTTCCCAAATGGGGGCACCGACAAAGACAACTGAGAAACATAGTAATAAAAACTAACTTAAAAATCCCGGAGACCACCAAGTACACACAACCTTCTCCAGACAAAGGCACTAGGAAGTGTTTGTCTTAAGGTGTAAAAGTCTTCAAATGGAACCTTATTACTGTTTTCAGGCAACCTTTCTCACACATGACAACTCACTACGGAAGTCTGAGTAGTGCTCTGACTCCACTTATTTGATCAGATTAACCAACTTTCACACTTTAAGGCACTAGGTTGGTTTTCACAGCAGATGGCAACATCCAGACAACCTTATTTGACCTCAGAAAATAAGCAGGGCCAGACCTCGCTGGATGGCTCCTTACTAGATTTATACCCCACCTTTCCTCCAAGTTCTCAAGGGGGCATATGGGGGCATACCCCCAAAACAACAATCCTATGAGATAGGACAGAAGACTGACTGGGTTAAAGTCACCAAATGAAGTTCCATAAGTAAGGGCGGACTTGAAGTTGAGTCTCCCTTTTCCAGTCCAACAGCTTAATTGTACACTGTGCTGACTGTCTTATCCAGAGACTTCAGAGAAGGCGCCATAAGAAATCTCTAGGCCAGTGTTTCTCATGGCTGGCTGGGGAATTCTGGGAGTTGAAGTCCACCCATCTTCAAGTTGCCAAGGTCGAGAAACACTGCTCTAGGTTATAGGTTAGATTGAGAAGCTGAAAAAAATACCTCAGAAGGCAACAGTGGCCCCGAAACCCAACAGAGTCTATGTGGGCACCAAGCTCAACCGAAGGGTGGCTTGCTTCTAATCCCTAGCTGAGTGAAATACGAGCTAGCTGGAGGCCAAGACAAACACTGTACAGCATGCAAGAGACCCAGGAATCAGTCTTGTAGGGGACGGGGAGAAAACAAGTGACTGGCTGCTCCTGCCCACTCTCCAAGAGGGCCCGGCCTCACCTTGCGCCGCTTAGCTGGCATGCCACTCAGATAAGCATCACTGAGGGGAGGCTGTTGCTTGAGCTTGCGCTGGCTCTGGATGTCCTCCCGGATGATGGGCACCCACTCCTGGCAGAGGAGAAGGGGAGAGTAAAGATTCCAGGAACTGGTTAGCACCCCCGTAACGTGCTCTGCACTGGGAAGGATCCCTCCTCCCTTCGTTGCCCCTCTCCACCCCAGGGAACTCACGGGGGGCACAGCAGCGGCCCAGGGCTCCACATCAGGGGCAGGGGGCTCCCCTTGCTGCAATTCCTCATGTTCCGGCTCCCCTCCTCGCTGCTGGGGCATAGCTTCCTCTGCCGTCGTGGCCGGGGCTGGGGACGCTGCAGTATCTCGCTGCGAAGGAGAGGAAAGAGATGGGACGCGCTGAAGAGCCCCACAAAGCCAGACTAGGCTGTTACAACACGGTCCACGCGGGACTAGCCTTGAAGCCTACTAATGAGCTGCACTGCTTGATGGTGAGCTTCAGGGTGCAATTCAAGGTGCTAGTTATCAACTATCCAGCCCCACCCCGCATACAGGCAGTCCTTGGGTTAAGACGGCAATGGGGATTGCCAGGATTGCCATCGCGAAACAATGCAGTCGTAAAGTGCATATCATGTGACCCTGAGACATGTGAGTTGTTAAGTGGGAAGCAGTGGGAGTCCCAGGTAAGGAGCACAGGGGTGCCGTGGGTGAGGCTAAGGGAAGCCGGGCACCGCGCAAGCGAGGGAAGGAAACTGGCTGGGGGGGACTTGCAACATTCCCTGCTAGCTTCCCCACTGACTTTGTGGGTGGTGTGATGGCCAGAACTTCGAGGAACAGTCATAAATCCCACTCGTTCAGCACAGTCGCAACTTTGAACAGTTGCTGAACAAGTGGTCGGTAAGTGAGGATTACCTGTAGTCTCTACCCATCCCACAGTCTGACAGAGCTGGCATGTTCTGTTTAAATATCACCTGGTGAGACCCAGGAAGCTGACCACCTTTCTCTGTCATGCTGCCTGCCCTCTGAAATACCATTCCTCTCAGTTTCGTACAGTTCCACCTCAGCCCCATTTCAACCTGGCTGTATCTCCAGACTGTGGGTTAGAATGGGTGACAGACCCCTTACGGAGTGTTCTGGTTTTTTTAAAATGATTGCTGTTTTTTCCCCAGACTTTTTTTTTATGGTATATTCTGTGTTTTTACTGGTGGCTACAGGTCAAGTTGTAGAACCAAGAACACTGATTGAAACTCCTACTTCTGCTACTTTTATTTAATGGTTCCAGATGGGAAAACTTCATTCCTCCATCTACATTGTAGAAGCAGTGCCTCATGGTAAGGAGCCCCGGTCACAACGCATCCCACTTTTGAAAAATCTGAAGATCTCTACAGATACTAATCATCACCCACACCCTCCAAGCTCCACGATGACCTCCCACTTATGTGTGAGCACATACCGAGATAAATCCATTGCACAGACTGCCCAGAGGTGTGCTGCCAAGCCCCTCCCACTGCATACCTGCAAGGTCTCTGGAGGCTGCTCTGCCACCTGGAGGTCCATGGGCTCTTCAGGAGCAGGCTGAGAAGATGCAAGGAGAAGAAGGTATCAAGTCCACTGCAAGTGCGCTCGGGTCTTTAACTGCCATCTTCTTCTTCAGGGCCCTGCTCTGCTCCCACCCAGCTTCTTAGAGGCAAAGCAGTATTATACTGCAGGACCATACAAAATCTTAACTAGCTTCCAACAGATTTAATTGCAAAAGAGTTGAAGGCTGTTTCTGAAGGTTAAGCAACATTCACTTGTAGGTAAGAGATGCTAGGATTACAGTGACCATACATCCTTTATTATAAAGGATAGTCCTTTATTTCAGACAGCTGTCCTTTAGATTTATTTCTCAAAAACTCACTTTTGTCCTTTATTTTGGTCATTTCATTTAATTTTAACTATACAAATGGTACCACTTAATGCAGAGTCTTTCACGTTTGTGTGAAAAACAGGGAAACTGAATTGTCTTTTTAAAATAAATTTACGCATACTGCTTGATTTTAGATGTTTTCATTAGAACATGCATGTTTGTAATGCTTGGTTTTGCTCTTGAATTTTCCTTTGTAAAGCAAGGTTATAAACATAAACAATGAAATATTTCTATCCTTATAAACCTCTTTCAGATTTGCCCCTTTTTCAGGTTTGTCCTTTATTTTTTCCAAGAAAATATGGTCACCATAGCAATGATGCACTCCAAATTTTCTCTAGATTTTGTGAACAATTTCCTAACCACACCTGACCACACATGCTCCATTATCACAATGCTCATGCTACTAATGATGCTGGCTTGCTTATTTATTGATTGATCAGATTTCTATCCCACCGCAATCATCAAAGACCCTTAGTATTTCACTATAATAACAAAACATAATCATAATAAATCTCGCAAATATGTTAAAATGTCCCAAAGCAATACATGGCAGACCCCAAAAACCCTCTGGAAAAGCTGTTTTCAACTTTTTCTGGAAGAAAGATAATGTTGGAAGCAGATGGACCTCCAGTGTGAGACTACTCCAGAGGGCTGGCCCCGTCACCGAAAAATGCTTCCAGGCGTTGTCCACCCCAACCTTCCCCAAATGAAGTACCACCAGCCACTTCTCCGAGCACAATTGAAGTTGTTGGGCTGATTCCAGTGGGAAGATTACAGAAAGACTCAACTGTGCAGTCACCTCTGAGCCCCGAACCTTACCTGTCAGTCCACAAGCTCCAGGAATTCCTTTTCCTGCTCTTTTATCCCACTGATTTCACAATGTCCCTTAAGTCTTACCTGTGGGAGGTCGCCCACCCTGCGGACATATGGCAAGATCTGTTCCTCTGTGACTGGCATGTGCTCCAGGATGACCTGCAAGCGCATGCTCATCATAGTGGTGAGCCAGCTCACCAAGGACGGGTTCATGTCTGCTGACATCCGCCTCTGGTGCCAGGAAAGAGAAGAAAAGAAAACAGCCTTTGCTGTCAATTCCCAGCCTAAATGAGCAGCCATCCCCAACAAGGCAGATGTTTCCAGCAAATGTGCAAGAACTTACAGATAGCCACACGCCTGGACAAATAACAGGGCCAGTTTCCTGGTTCATAAAACACTTTTCAAAGCTGGCCAGACTCTGACAGTTTCTTCGAATTATCAGAATCAGGAACCAAAAATAAGACACCAATACTGGTGACGGGGATATGGCCTTTAAAAGTGGTGGACCACGTGCACTGACTTCCCAACTTGACTTCAAACACATCATCCTGGCCAAGCACCACCGCAGCACAGTGCATGAGCCTCCCCTCCCTTGCCTGCACTCTCCAGAATAGAGGTAGGAAGCAGCTTCATCCCCAGATTACACAAAAGAGTTCCCAGGTCCTCAAGAGACCCTACTCAAAATAGGGCAATTGCCCAGTTTGTCACTCACAATGCGGTCATTGATGACTGTGGTGAGGGCCGTCTGCTCCCCTCGCAAGCAGTAAAGATTCAGCGCCAAGCACTCGAAGAGGCCCTGGTTACACAGCTCAAGCAGTCGGTATCCGAAGGTGTGATCTAGAAGAAAAAGCTGCAAACGTGAGAAAGGCAAGTTAAGAGTTCTTCTGGAAAAGCCTTTCCCAATGCCGCCACCTTCCTACCAGTGCAGTGCAAGATATGCGTGGCAATGCGGTTGAACTGCTCCTGCAGGAACTCCAGATTGGTGCGGGTAATGTCAACCCCATCGTGAACTTGGACAGAGGCCTAGGGAAAAAACAGGTGACAGACCAAGACCAAATCAGGGTTATTGTCCTGAAATAGGAGGGAAAAGTCCTGGTGGGTGCAGCTTTAGGGGCACTGATGCAGAGTATCACAACTGCTTTTGGGGGCCTCACAAAAACATAGCGCACCTGGAAAATTGGAGCAAACTTACTCCTAGGGAATTTCTGCATTGCACTGCAGAGGTAGACAGATGTGCAGAGTAAGAAGGGGGGGCTAAACAGCAGAGCAGCAGGTTGGTTTCCATTCCCCAGCCCAACCACACAGCCCCAGAAAAGCAGAGAAAGGAAAGTGGAATCAAACTTACAAAACTCTCCCGGACATACTCCTCCAAGCCATTAATCAAATTGTACGTGGCCATCTGAAAGAGCCAAAAGAGAGGGCGGTTATTAGCCCGTGCAAGCGAGGAGCAGCAGAAAGAGCTGGAAAAGGAACATCCTGGCTAGGAGAAGTTCCTCTCACCCGGACATTGCGGTCGGTGGGCTCCTGGCCATGCAGGTACTCTTCCCGGAAGAAGCGGCTCAGCTGGGGCTGAATCCGCTGCAGCGGCTGAAACTGGCCGTGAAGCAGCATCACCATGTCGACCATGGAGAAGTTCTGGCAGATCAAAGACAGCAGGTCTCCAAAGAAGCCTAGAAACAGACAGGAGCAAAAATAAAGAGGGGGTGGCACTGGCTCCCTCAAAGTCCTGGCCCAGGCCCACAGGATTGCTGGAAGACCCACAGCAGGAGCACAATGATCAGGCCCATGCAGCTCCTCAGGAAGAAAGGCCACGAAGAAATGGCTGGGCAAAGGAAGTGTAATGGCACATGGGAAAGACCTTGGGAGACGGGCCGAAGAGACACAGCCCAGGGAATGGTCAGATAAGAGACAGCATAGCCCGCAGCTGGATAGTGGGAGGGGCAAGAGGCTGAGAAGGGTTAGTTTCTCAGGCTGTAAAAGAGACAGCGGGAGAATTGTATTTTCAGACTTGCAAGATTCTGTTAATGTAGCTTTACAATAAAGTAGAATTAGCTTATCTGGTCGTGTTTCCTGTCTGGTCTACCTGGTAAGGCTGACAGGAAGGGAGGACCTTTCGGTCCAATGGCTACCCCAGGGGGAAAAGCAACAGGAGAGTCTCTGGAAGAGCAAGTGAAGACAGTGAGTATCTAAACTATTTTTAATTCCATCTCAGCCCCAGATGAGATACTGGTGGATAAACAATTAACCCTTACATGAACTCTCATCTGCAGTACAAAACACACCTGCCTTGGAGGGCTAGAAAAAGGCATTCCAAAGTAAACCATTTCCTCCTCCTTTTTTTTTTCTTTTTTTTTGACTACTCAACAGGGCTTTGGGACTGAGGCCATGGGGAGAAAGAGAATAAAGAAGACAGCAAGCCCAATAACCACAGAAGGGCCTTGGATTTAAGTCCCAGGGGCAACTGGGCCACCCCAAGTAAGTCAGCCTTTTATTTTAACCAGCATTTATTTTTGTTTTTATTGTAAACCACCTAGAGTCGTTCATTGAGTGAGATGGGCGGTGATTAAATTTGAAATATAAATCAATCAATCAATCAATCACAGGCTTGCAAAGAGAGAAGGGAAAAGACCCCTTTCTGAATCGGGAAATCTGCCTGTTTCTACATTGCAAATCTACATTGCCACAGGCCTCTGTTTAGAATCCTTCAGTGAAGGACCCGCCAAGACACGAGGCATCAAGAAGGCAAGCATTACAGGACCCAAATGATAGTTGAATCCTCAGGACCAGAAGCCAGCTTTATCCTACTTGGCTGCTCCCCACTGCTGGAGCAGCCACAGGTTCCTTACCCAGAGCACCCTCCGTGCCCGGCTCAAAGATGTTGCTGGTGCCACTCAGGCGCTGGATGAAGTCAGCAATGCTCTCCGTGCTGCCCTGCTGGGCACTGAGGGAGCCCATCATGGAGGAAAGCACCCCCTGGACCACGCTGGTGAAGAACTCCGGAGGCAAAGCATCTGCTGAGGCGCCACCACGGCCACCGCTTCCCAGGCCAGCCGGGATCCCTTCCGGTCCACTTTGGGGGGCCGAGGGGGGAGGGGGAGAAGGAGAGGCCGCTGGCTGTGGGGGAGGTGCTGTCTGCTCGGGAGGGTGTGGGGGGCCTCCCCCCATTTGCGTCGCCTGGGAGAAAAGAGAGAAGGGGAGATGGGTGTTTGGAAAGAGCGGCCATAGTTCCAGAGGGCCTTGGCCCAGCTTCTTCCAGCATGAAAGAGGAAAGATGGAAAGAGAGAAGAGCCCTGACAGACGGGGATCCAGAGAATTTGGCACCAGGATTTCTAGGGAAACCACCTGAGAGAAAGGATACTCATGAAGCGATTTCTCCGACAAGGCAGGATTCAGCCCCAGCATTTTCAGACCTACAGTGATTTCCAGAAACAAAAACGGAACCCACACGATGAAAAACGGCTTTGGGATGACCACTGCGCGTGCTTTTGGCTTAGCACTGGCCCAGGGCCTCTGTTCTGGGTTGGGGTTGATCTAGCGGGCCAGACAGGTTGCAATCATTCAGATAAAAGTCCCCGTTGAAATGCTCCTTCTTCTCTAAGCTAAAATGAGGGGAGGCAACTATTCTGCAGGGCTCAGGGAGGTGGGATGGATGGGGAGGGGAGGGGAGGAGAGGGGAGGGGAGGAAAAAGGCTCACCTGAAGGAAGTCTGTCATGCCTTGCAGAAAAGCAGGCACGCCTGGCATAGCCACAGTGATGGTGGGAGATCCCACCCCTGCCACCCCTGCCATGCTGGAGCCTGCAGCCCCAAGGATGTTCCCCAGCAGTTGAGAGAACTGGAGTTCAGTGGCAGCTGCAGGAGGCTGGCCAGAGGGGATGGGCCCTCCCGGGGCCCCAGCTGAACTGCCCCCTGCAGCAGTCGTGGCTGTGTTGGTAGTGCCAGCGCTGGCTGAGGCTGTGGGAGGGGAGGCAGAGCTGCTGGTGCTGAAAGTAGCTTGGGTGCTGACGGAGGGAGAGCTCGATGAGGAAGCCCCACCGCCTTGAGCTGGAAAGGAAAGACAGAGAGGGCTGCTGGAATCAAGCAAGAGCAGGAGGTGACAGACTACGCCCAGCCCACCATCAAACCTTTCAAGATCCCTCGCTTACTCTAGGCGAGGTTGCTGTGGATTCACTTCCCTTCCCAAGTAGAACAATCAACCACTAGGTCAGACATGGACCCTGCAACTTCCTGTTCTTTTCCCCAACCCTCAAAGCAACCTAGTCCTCCATTCAGAGTAAATTTCTAGGCAAAGAAAATCCTCCCATTTTCTGGTCCATTAGTCAAATAACAATTATTGAGAAAAAGCTGCTTTGCGTATCAACATTTACCAGATCAGTGTTTCTCAATCTGGGCAACTTCCAGACTCCAGCTACTAAAATTCTCAACAGTGGCTGTGCTGGCTAGGGAACTCTGGGAGTTGAAGTCCGCCACAGTTAAGAAACATGGAACTAGACACACCATTATTTAAATAACTAGATGAACTAGACAGACCTCCTTGAAATAACTTTCAAATAAACTCCCTCCTACATCTCAAGATCCTCAGCCCACGCTCTGGGACACTCCTGCTTCCTGTCTGTCACTTACCCACTATCACAGGCTGCATGAGAAGCTGTCCCACCAATCCGCTGATCATCTGGGCCAAGGAGGCATTTCCACCCAGGCCGGGGCCCTGCAAGGAAAGACGGCCGTTTGTTTTTCGAGAGAGAGAGACCAAAAGCACCACACAGAAACACCATCACCCCAATCTCCAACCACTTTGGCCCTTACCCCTTGTCCTGCTGCCTGGGGAGGCCCTGAGTGGGTGGGCCGCACAGAAGGAGCAGAAGGTCTAGCAATCACAACACGTGTTGGGGCTGACGGGAAGCTGGGGACTTGCTGGCCTAGAGAAAAGAGGAAGAGAAAACATTATGACCAGGGCCTTGGCACACCCACAAGGAGGCTTACCTCTTGGGGGCCCTGCAGTTCCTCCCCGCTCCCCCTTCCAGGAGGAGCGCCCCTTGGATGCTCCCACCCCTCCCTTGCTGCTACCTGTTGCTGCCGAGGCTGCTGCTGCCATAGCTTGTTGCGTTATCTGGTGGGCTACTGCCTGCATGAACTCTGGCGGGAGGCTGGGAAGTGGCATGTGAGCACCGCTACCTAGAGAGAAGCCAACAGAGCACAAGGCAAGATCAACGGGGCAGGAAGCAGGTCACACACTGCCAGAGCGTGTCAGCTGCCCCAGATCAGAGGGAACCGCTTTCCTTACCCATCCCTTGGGAGTGTCCAGCTGGACCAGCAGGTCCCATCGATGGCACTCCGCCGGAACTACCGCTACCCAACTGGGAGCTGGAGTCTAAAGAGGGAGAAAAGCAAGCGGGCCTCAGGAACGAAAGGCCGCCTGTTTTGCAGATCAATTTTTCCCGTGCCAGGTCTCTAGATAGGCTGGATTTCAATTCAGGTAAAGCCCCCCCCCACCCCCCAACTAACATGGCTTTACCCAAAGTTCAGCAAGCAAGCTATATTTTTTAAGATGCCGAGAAGCGAGGGGGCAGAGGAGAATACTATTTGAGCCCCCTCTTCTTCCCCTCACTGCATCCTATATAACAATATAACTTTTGCTCCACATTTTTCGTCAACTGAAATGAAGTGGGAACGTGTGGGGAAAAACTGAAATAACATTTGGCGTTACATTTTAACTGACTAATTTAATACCACAAACAAAACCTACTAATCAGTGTGATCACTTTAAACACTGAATCAGAAAGTATATACTTGGGTCCCACTTTCACTTCTGGGGACCCCAGCATTTTTACCCACTCTATCCTCTCTCCAACCTGCACACAAATGGCCAGCTTTCAGAATTAGGTCACCGACAACCTTCAGAAACAGCCCCCGTCTCCATCAGGTCTCCCGAACTCACCTTGTATGTTCATGTGCATCATGACCACAGGCTCGACCGTCTGGTGTGAAATGCGGATTACACGCGGGTGCCCTGTTTGAGAGGCCTGCGTCTGAATAGGGGTGACACCTGGGGAGAGGGAAGGAGGCGAGCCTTCGGATGGCTGGGTTGATTCAACAGGGCTGGAAGTGCGAGGCTGGGCTGTAGGTGCAGCCGGGGCAGTTGCAGAGCCTTCCAAGTTGGTCTGGACAGTGCGACTACCGTTGCCCGTCATGGTGACCGTGGTTCCAACGTTAATCTGAAGCAAGAGCACAGAGTAAGAAGCAGAGTGTCTTTGGATACTCCCTTGCTGAACCAGGTCACCCGCCTCAGGAATGAGCGCTGTGGCCCAAGCCATTTCTGGCTTGAGGAAAGACACCCGAATCTGGCCTCTTTGAGGCCAAGTCCTCACCTGGATGGGGATGGCAGCTTGCTGCAGAACCATGGGAGCTGTGTAATGGGACATTGGCCGCACCACGTGGAGGTGGCGGGGGGCGCTGCAGGAGAGATTGCAGCGCAAGTCCGAGAGTGCTACAAAGGTGTTACCCAGAAGGCGCAGCGACTCCCCCACCAGGTTGATGATGCGCTGGTCCTCTTCACGCCCTTCCGTCTGGCAAAGGAAAGGCAGGGGAAGTTGAGGGAACCAGAGCAGGTTTTCCATTCCTTACAAAGCCTAAAAATCACTCAAAGGCCTTGCTGGATCAGATCAAAGAACTACTGAGCCCAGAACAAAGGCCTCTGGAAGCCCACACCTTCAACCGAAGGCCAGAGGGCAGGAGGGATTCTTTGAACGATACACAAAATGGTTCAGATGTAAAAAAAACCATTGGACTAACTTTGGAAACCCAGCAAATCCAGAAATAAGTCAAGAGGTGAAAGGGTAGCTTCCCAGGATAGAGGTTCATTTTCAGTTTTCAGAACCAGACATCTCTTACGTTGTTGTTATAGTCGGCAGTGCTGGCAGTTCCCAGGACCTCCTCGTATCTCTGCAGGAAGGGCTGGAGTCTGCTTTCCAACCCACGTAGTTCCCCGAGGACTTCCACATACTCTCCAGGTGATGGGTGGCTATGGGGACAGAGGAGGGCCCCCATGCTCAGTGCCTGCCCCTTGCCTCCTCTGGGACACAGCCAGTCTCCCTCCAGCCCCTCAAGGCTGCCCCTCTACCATCTTGGCACAGCACTCCTCTATGGTTTCCACCCACAGTTCCCCCTGCCCATCTGTAGCACATGGCTGGTGTCCCTTTGAAAGGGGGATCCCACCCAGCCCACCCAAGATAGTTCTTGTTATCTCTTTGGTGGGCAGCCTCCTTACTTGGGGGCAGCTGCCTCAGCCCCAGGGGGCGGCTCGCTCCCAGACGGTGGCGTCTCCTCTGCTGGCGTGGGCTCCCTGGGAGGCTCGGATTCAGCGCCTGCCATTGGCTCCCTTTCCGTGGGGCTGGCAGATGGTGTATCCTCCGGTCCCGAGGCAGCATGGTCGCCGGTACAACCCTGAAGCAAAGGGACCAGTGACGTCCAGGGCCTGGAAGGCGTTTCCGGGCAGCGTTTCTACATTCCTGCTTCACGTTCCCCAGGGCTAGAAATTCACTCACCTCTAGTCGGTTCAGGATACCTTGAATGTCCCGTAACATATGCTGGGCCATAACGAGACGGACACGAGGTTCACTCTGCAAGGAGGAAAGAAATGCCCGTTACCAAAAGGAGGGACCCACCCTGACGGAACCCCCTTTCCCTGCTTCAGAACTCCTCCAGCCCTGCAGATCCCTCCTTGGGTACAACAGACTCTACCCACTTCGGGTTTTCCTTAAGGCCAGACCCATGCCCCCCCGTCCTCCCGCAGCTGAATCCGCTCACCCCACACCCACTTTCCAAATCGGCCTTCATCCCCCCTCCTTTCCAGTTTTATTTCCCAGCATGCTCTTCCGCTTGGGTCTACTTGGTCCCTCAAGCCAAACGTTGCCTCCCCTGGCCATGATGGCTCTGCTAGGCCCTCAGGCAGGAAGACCCCGCTGTGCTACTAAAACAAAACCTCCGCGTCTAACGGAAAAGGCAGATGGGGGAGCTAGTAACCTTTGGGTACGGAGACATCAGGCTTTCCATATCACAGTGCCCCCATTTCCCCCATCAAAGGCCCAATGGAGCTCCTCCCTGAAGCTCTTTAGGATGCAAAGAAAAAGGCTTTTTTACATCGTTGCTGAGCTGCAAATGCTTTCTGATTGAGGGTCTTTGTGAATTTTGCTTCCTTTCTCTTACTTCTCACACTGAGATTCAATCATAGGACCCACTCAGGCCTTCAGCTGGTAGCTGACTGGATCTACATCAGCTCCATTAACACATCCATCCCAAGCACGAGCCCACCATCACCCCGGGTCAGCATCGTGACTGGATGGAGTTCACAGGAGCTGCACCGGGAGGGCACCAGCCTGGGGAAGGCTGGTATAAGCAGTCCTCAATGCCTTTCTTTTAAAAATGAAAAATGCAGTTAAGTTTCTTGGGCATTCCTCCAAAGAAACATAGAAGACGTCCTATGCAAGGCCCTGAACTTTGTACCCTTGGGATTCAATGCTTCGGAATGGTTGCTAAGGAAACGAAACAAGGGTTGGAAAGAACCCTGTTCTTCGTAGAGAAGTAGCCATTGACCAAAAATGCCTCTGGGCAGAATGCTGGATTGGTTAAATATTAACCCATGAGAATTCATATCAGAAATTTTTAAAAATGATGTATAATTGTTACTGGGAAAAAACCAGCTGTAATTAGCCATACCACTCTGGCCTTCCTGGAATTATGGGTGGCCTAGAGGGCAGAGTGGGAGGGGGGTCTTCCAAACAAGGTTAAGAGCAACATGTCACGAGCAGGAAGACCAGAGAGGGCAATCTAAAGACCCCAAAAATCACACTATGGAAATTCAGTGGCAAGTCAGGGAATCTGACAGAACAATATTTTTTCATGAAGAACAAGGAAAATAGGCCTCTTAAACAAAAAGGCCAAAAGGCCAAAATGTTTTGGGCCCAGCCACTCTGGTGACATCACCCACTACATACTTCGCTGCAGAACAATTCTTATGTGGCTCCTCACCACAAAGAAGTTGCTGATCGCTAACTCCTTCCCTTGATAAAGGAAATGCTTTCTCCAGTATTCTCAGTCTAGAATCTGGTGTTTTGCCTTCCAGCAGCTCATTCAAGCTGTCAGAGGCCCCAGACATTATACCCTCTTGAAAGTTCAGCTTTGGAAAAGATGGCATCTGACCAGGGAGAAGGGCCAATTTACACACAGCTGGCTAGACTGCCTGCTGATTGTGAAATTCTTTGCATAGTTTTTCAAATATATCCTCCAAAACTGGAGCTACCCCCTGCACAGACCCAATCCCAAGGACTAGAGGTGTGTGCAAAGCAATACAATTTGCCTTCACCGCATGAACAAAGCTCCAACGGTAGCTATCCTTCCTACCCAAGTGCCCAAGTTGGCAGCTGGTTGGCAACCACTGCCCAGGTCACTGGCTTCATGATGCCCTCTTGCCAGTTATCCTGTTCTGTAGGCCAGCAGACAAATTTAGCCCATGCCAATCCCGGAAGGAAAAGGGTAGAAATTCTCTGGGTAGAGAGGGTCTAGGGGATGAATCGGGACTGCTGCAACTGAGAACACAGGAAAAGGGTACACTTCCCAAGTCAACTCTGGCAGAGATGATGAGCAAAGGGCTCATCCCTGCGGTTACATTACTCAGAAATCTCAATAAAACAATAAAAAAAAAATTTTTTTTTAAAGTCAAACAAGCTAAGCGACCTCTCAATTAATCAGATCTCCTTACATCATGCTATAGTCAAGAGTCTCACCCACATATCTAATATATCCTCCAATTTTTACATTAAATTCTAGTCTTCCCAACCCACTTGTACCTGTATAGGAGCCTGGTCCATATTTATATGAACATCCACAGACGATCCATCGTTCTTTGGAAAGCAGGGGGTGAGAAATGGAATAGACAGGGAAAAAATTAAAAGGAACAAAAAAAAAAAAGAGGTAGAGATGCAGGAGAAAAGGACAAAACAGAGCAGAAAGGAAGAAAAAAAAAACCCAGTAGATCAAACTGCCACATCATTCAAGGCTGCTCCCCACCCAGCATGGCAGATTCTTGAAATTACACAACACTTGAAAGATACTTTCTCGAAATAATTCTGGATATCAAAGTGTACTTCTCATGAGATTCTCTCTTGCACTCTTCTCAACATGTTCATGCTCCTGCGAAATCATGGCGTATATTGAAATTCCGATAACCTCCCAAACCACATTGGTGTAGGAGTAAAACGAAGCAATTTCAGAATGAATCACAACTTCCAGAGGGGAATTTTAGAATTCTTTAGCTAATTTTTGTTTCCTTTTTTATTTTTTTCCACACCCCAAAAACAAATAATTAGAAATGTGTTTCTGAAAAGATGGTCCGGAATTCTTAGGCTGAAATCCAGCACACATTTATTGGAGGTAAAACGCACTGACTTCAGAGGGGCTTAATTCCAAACGAGCACACTCAGAAACGTGGATCCTCAAGGACGTAAATCATGTAATAAACGTCCCTAACCTTTATCATTCAAAACATATTAACAAGCATGTGTAATTTCAGAAAGGGCCCTTGCAATACCTCATTGATTCCTGCTTCGCTGCCACTCTGTTAGCAAATATAACCCCAAACCTTGCTTAAGATGATGCAGGCTACCCGGGCAATCATCAAGTCAGGAATACAGAGAAAAGAGACAAGAGAGAGAAAATTGTTCCTGACCAGCCTGCAGTAGATACACCCCCAGGACTGTCATTTCTTAGTCTGGAGGGCTATTCTTTTAGATCTCCCAAGAAACAGGGGAGAAGGTCCTGTGGGTGACTCAAACCTACTTCTTTGCTGTCCGCATCAGCTGTACCACACACAGAAATCACAAAGCCATGTGGTGAGGCCATGGAGGGACAGCCAGACTAGGCTTTGTTCTGCTTGCACCAAGGCATTCGAAACACACGTCTCAAACTCAGAAATGACAGTTCGAGGACAGCTGGCACCGACTCCACTCTGTGCCAGTGCAGACAGGAAGAGCCCAAAGCTAATAAGCACCCCCTTCACCCCCCTCCCCACGTAGCAGCATACCAGCAAGTCCTTCCTCGTTTGATTAAGGGGAAGGGGCTAAGCGTTACAGGGAGCCCGATACTTCCCCTTGCCCTGCAGCGGAACACTCTCTGGCTAAAACTCACTTGTGTGGGTGGCTGTGGGTCCATAATGCTTACTGGTAAGTTGAAGGTTCCCACCATAACGTAGCTGTTGGCATTGCGGTCATGGACAGTGGAACCTGACCCCCGGGGTCCTGTGTTGTTGTGAGGGACAGAGGACAAGCCTGCTCCTGAAGGCCCCCCCAAGGAGGGGGACTGGGTCTGGGGAGGTGCGCGTTCCACCAAGTGGATGACTTTGCCTCCAACATCTGCCAAAAAAATGGGAAGTGAGATTAGATTTCCTTAACACTCCGCATTCGAAACCTGGCTGGCTTTAAACCCCAACCTAAGAACTGTGCATCCATGCAGGGCTTTGATCTGCATTTCACCAACTTCCAAACTGCTGATGCTTCTGCTGCAATTCTATGCCCCTTATCTGGACCTGAACACCTGAATAAGTAAACCTGGATTATACAGTGAACCATTCTTAAACTGTAGAGCTTGTCCATCTCTTGAAAATATATGTAAGGAAGCCTAGACTGCTTTTTTGTCCTTCAAAAAAAGGGGGGCGGGTAAATGAAAAGCACCCTCAGGAAATTTAACTAAACTGGCTAGCTGCAGAGATTCTTACCCATTTCTGTACCAGCTATTTTCTTGCTCAAAACTTATTCGTCCTTAATCAGGGACTGAGATAAAGGCATGTCCAAAATGTAATGTGTACCTCTAGCAAGAAAAAAATTGGTAGGGAAAGAGGCAACCACTTCCTTTCTCTGTTTAAAACGAGAATCTCTCAAGACCGTTTTCAAACTTTTATTTCAACACTTTTGGACTCCACTATAGCCCAGCAGTTATGAATCTCTGCCAAAATAATTCAGGAGCAAGCACATTTCACAAAATATGCATTTCATTTTGAACAGCCTTTCTGGAAAAGAACCACTAGTATTTTTGGGTGTTTTTCCCATCACGAACTCCATCCATGGCCATTCCCTGGGCCAGAACCCCTCGTCGTCTTCCAACTCTTCCCTGTTCACTCCAACCCGCAGCCTTCTCTTGGCTCCCTACTCACTGTATTCTTTCAACTTCTTGTCATCTTGTAGGACTCTCCCTTGATAGATGAGGCGTTGCTTTTCGGAGGGAATGTTGACTGAGCCCGCAATGTGCTCCTTGAACTCTTTCACTGTGATCTACAGAGCAGAAGTAAAACTGAAAAAAAAAACCAGGAGGAAACTCTTCCCACTATTCATTTGCCAAAATCTGGTCCCTCTGTGGCAACTGCCCAAGAAAGCACGAACAAACCAGGAAGTTCCTCAGTTCTATATAGTGCCAGCACACTGTGTGATCTAGAACACGAGTGAAAATATATACTGTACAGAGAGAAGGAAGCATAAAAAATGCAAGTGCCAGAGAATCATCCAGCTGTGGCAGGTACAATGTTACAGAAATGTCACAGAAGTCCTGGAGGGTGTCAGGATTTGGATGACGCAAAGCAAGCTCAGATTAAAACCTCCCAAGACCAAATGACTAGTCATCAGCAAATATCTGGCCATTGGTCCCAGTAGTTGAGATGGGATCATACTGCCGCTCCCAAGAGTTGATTCACGATAGGGAAATCCTCCTGAAATTTTGGCTACTGCTGCCAATAAAACAAAGCTATGAGCAACTTCAGACCAGACCACCCCAAAGAATATGTCTCCATGTTCACCAGTCTGCAGAAAGGAGGTTCTGCTGCCAGAGGAACATTTGCAGTACCGCTTGCCCTGTAAAACCTAACTTGCCCCCGTGGCATACAGGGGTTCTTAAAAATACAATGGCCATTCCCCTCCAACAATCCCAGATGTTTAACAGAAATAATAATTATTATTATTTATATGCCACCTGACTCCCAGCGACTTGTTTTAAATACATTAGTTTTATAATTTTTAGATTTAGATAAATGAGCTGTATATATAACTTTCAAAGAAAAATAAAAGTTGCCTGACTACCCCATGTCCTGTACCAGATACCTCAAATAAGTACAGGCAATTGGGACCAGCAACTCGGTCATTAAGGGAAGCGGGCACCCAGTGAAAGCCCAACTGTGCTTATGATCTTACTTCAGCTTTCCTTTGCTTTACAGACCTGAGAACATCGTAAATGTGAGGACTGGTCATAAAGTTACTTTTTCATCACTGTCATAACTGCGAAAAGCCACTAAACTAGGCAGTTCCTAAACAAGGACTACCTGTATCATTTCTTGTTTCCTAGTGGGATTAAATATAACTGCACTGTTCCACCCCACACTGGCCTGCAGGTTACTGCATTTGTCCTTCACACCAGCCCTCTCCAGAATTCTCTTATATTTCTTCCTGGCCAGCAAATAGGCTCAGGGATACCGACACTGCTGAGATATACCAGTCCAGACATAGAACAGCAACACTACCATCTACTTTCCAGCTACAATCCAAATTTAGGGGATCTTACCTCTTCCTCCACTGTGAAGGTCCTTGTCTGAGAGTCCAAGGTTTTTATCATCACCTCAAGGTTCTCTAACTCTGCCATGGTAACCACCAAATGCTTCTTTAGATCTTTCTGTAAGAAACAAGAAAATTCGTAAATTTCATTCATGAAGACTGTAACTCAGGTTTAGTATTCCCAGAAAATGGAAGAAATATCTAAGAAATAAGAGAGTTGCTTTTCCAAATGGCTCCTTAGGCTATATTTTAGGGAAGTTATTATATAAAAGCCACCCATACAGATATATAGGGTGTATGATCAAACTGTGAAATTTAAAAAGTACCATTTTACATTCTTATTTAGAGCATAATACAAAACATATATAAGAAAAAAAAGGTAAAGTGAATCTGAAATCATTTCACACTGACTCTGAATTGTCCCTTTGGGGAAAGATCTAACTCTGTCAATGTTACTCAGAATCCCAGCAGCTTAACTGTCTAATGCCAGAAATTTGAATCAGTATTACGACAAACATCTACGATTCTGCCAAAAATCAGCGACAGCTGACTGGAGACTTCCACTTTTCTAGAAAAGCAACTACACTAATAATGGCACTAAATAAGGAAAAACTGTTAAAATTTCTTAAAAACACATGTTTGTTGAGAAACTGTGTTTGGGAAATTTGAACTTTACTCCTTACATACAACTCGTTCCATCTTCTGATGGCATCAAGCCTTACCAGTAGTAAATATTTTAAACTGGTTTTCTGTTCCCTGTTCTGCCTCATGGTGACAGCTTTGTAGTCCATTAAAAAAAACCCTACCATGTGGCACCTTAAAGGATACTATATAAGCCCTCACCAGAATTAGCCTATTTCATTCTATACATAATATTTCCTTAACTCAGCGACTAACTATAAAGAAAAATTATAAACAAAAGACCCAAAAGGCTTGCAATATTTTGATACTAAACATTAATCTGTATATATCTTGTATACTTTTTGGCGCTGTAGAGAAATCTCATAGGTCACACATCTTGCATTTTATCTCCTTTACCTTTATACCGAACAAAGAGTACATGCATTTCTGCTATTCAGAGAAAATGACTTCGGCCCACAAGACCTTATGCCACAATAAATCTGTTCCTTTCTTATGTTTCCTTCCTTTTACTGTTCTGTCCACACCACTCCTACTGGCCTACTATAATTACTACATATTTCTTGTGCACCTAAGAAAATGCACCTGCTCTTCATTAACTGTTTTGTTTCCAGGTTTGTCTAAAGCTTGTATCTGCTGCAACAACAGCATCAAAAACATTAAAAAATGTACACCTGGGAAGGTTTGAAAGGTATGTTGCAGTGCAAAAATCTTAGCTCAGCTATCCATTATGAGTTTTATTTAGGAGTTTGGAAAATGTTCTGAACCCAAAACTGGCCCATTCAAGGTTGGACCATTTCTAGGATAATGTTGTAGGGTCAGAATACTCTATGACAGAATATTCTGCATATCCATAGTTTCACTGCATACCTTGAATGTGAGGAAGCAGAACAAATTTAAAGGCCAAATTCTATGCACTCTTGAGAGTAAGTCCTAATGACCATTGTAGGACCTAATAAACAAGATGTGACTAAGTATAAAGTCTCCCTTCTTCATGGAGGAAAGCTCTCTAATAACTCCACAAAAGTGTCTAGCCACCAACCTATATATGCTTAGGTTAGTAATATTTGTGGCCTAGAAGAAAGGTGAAATCAATTTATACAGTGACTCCATGGTCTGGAAAAAATTCTAACTGACCTCCAGTGACCTGACAAGCAGCAATTTAAAAGATGATCTAAAACCCTAGGAGGGAAAACAGGAGAAAGAAAACACAGATTACTAAAATGTTCATTTAAAGAAAAAAAGATATTTCTGCAGTCTTACTCCTTGGAGGAAACTAGATTTAAATAAATATCTAGATGTAAATAAATATGCATGAAAAAATTATCCTTCAGCTTTATAAACGGATAAATGAGACTACAATTACCCATTCGCTTATAAAAGTAATCAGAAATCAAAGTTACTAGATAGGAAAGCTGGCTAGGATTGGGGCTGCCGAACCTCATTTCTGCAAAGCATAGGGCCTAACATTCCTTACAACCTTTCATTTCCTGGCAGCCATTACTGCCTTTTCCAGAAGGGATTAGGTTCAAATCACTGCCCAACCATGAGGCTCACTACATAATCCCTCTAATTAAGTCACAGTATGTTAACTACCTAAGTACAGCATCTTGAGCTCCTGGAAAAACATCTCTCAACTTCCTTGGTTCACACCATATGACCTACAGCCTAACATTGCAATTTTTTAATCAACATTTTTTTCCAGTGCAAGGAGTTTACAAAGTAAGCCATTAAAGAGCTCTGGGAATAAGCCCGTGCTCATGCCTAAGTAGTGTTTTATCAACAGAAAATCTAAAACAGTTTAGAGTGGATTCAGCCCATCTCCCCAAACCCGTATGGATGAGAATAAAATGTCCTCTAGGCCAAGCAGCAGAATTTGCCCATTGTCTCCTTTCAGTTCAGAATGGCGACGGGTTCTCCTCTCCAACTTGCCGTGTGCCTAACATCTCGTCGGCAGGAATACTATACCTACCTACCCAAAAAGTACACCCCCAAGACTCCTAGAGAACGACCCTTTGCCGCCACCGACAAAAGGAAGGCGCACCCCCAGACTCCAGTCCAGCCACTGGACCTTCTGCAAATGGGGAGGCAACCGACCCTCCCCATCAGCCCGTGGACCAAACAGGGCTAGCGGGGCTCAGCCTGAACTGTGAGGGCTCAGCCTCCTCCCAGGGCAGAGGCAGGCCAAGCGGCGATCGTCCCATAAGCCCCCGCCAGTATGACTCCTATCCAAGGATGAGCCGCCCTCTGGGGGAGATGAGCGGCATACAAATTTAATAAATTAATTAGTTAACGATGGGGCCTGTTGCCCGACAACATCTGGAGGACCATCATTTAGCAACCCTGCTTTAAGGCAAAGATCACACGGCTGCTAAGACGCAGAGCCTTTTCCTTCGCTCTTCACCCCATATGCCCCAGACTACGAGACATTCCCACGCAGCTCTCCATACCCTACGCCTATTTCACAGGGTATGATCGTAAAGAGGCAAAGCGCTGGCAGCCTTTACACCACAAGTCGGCCCTCTGACAACACGAGGACCCCTCCCCGTCCCCTCCACTCCCTCCGCCCTACAATCTGTTACCCCGAACCCCTCCGTCCTTTCACGTCCCGTCAAACAGGAATCGACTCCAGCACGAAGCTTCCCCTTCCGCTTCCACAAAAACTTCCTGCCGAAGGAAGGAAGGGGAAGGGGAAGGGGAAGGGAAAAAAAAAAACAGAAGGGGAGCCCTCGCTCCATAGAGTTAGCAAACGAGAGGGAAACGATACACTTCCGGGTCCCCTTCGCCGATCTCAGGCTGAACGTTACACCCAAGGCGACGCCCAAAGAGGCGCGGTCGCCGTGGACGGGCTGGGGATAGAAGCAACGCCGCTCCGACCGGGATTGTAAATAAGGAGGCAGTTTTGATGCCGGAAATAGCGGGCCTGTTTTCACTCTACCCACCTCTATGATCTACGCTTGCGTCGATGCGATTCCCTGGACTCTCTAAAATGGCAGTACTTCCGCTTCCCTCCGCGGCCACAGGCGAAGGAGGTTCTCCGATTGCCGAATTCTCCCTCTGCAGCTCCTTTCCCACGAAATCCTGCTCCGAAGCGGGCGTTGGGGCCAAACAGCCGCCGGCCTCGCGGCTGGAGCGGCTCCTGCCTGCCGAAGCTCCGCGTTCCCGGGCTGTTTGCCACTACGCATGCGCGGGGAGCCCGCTAAGCCCCTTTACTTGCGACTGTTCCATTTCCCATTCGTAGTTGCCTAAAGGAGTGCCCGACGCTTCTCAATTTAAAAATTCAGTGGGAAAAGAAAAAAAAATCCCAGGTGCTGATAATAGTTTCCTCAGCCCTGTTTAAAAAAAAACCCACCTTCCTCAGTTCATATACTATATACTATTTAAAATAATTGTAAGCATCTGAACTGAGGTAGCACGGCCAAAGGAACGTCTCAGCCGAGCCTCGGACGCGGTGGGAGGAGCCAAATAGCTTTACGTCCGCGCGCTCTTGAGATGACATAACACGCTTCCTATGAGGTAGGAAAGGGGCCGTTAACAAAAAGCGGAAGGGGTCGAACCCTTGTGGTCGCCATGTTATTTAAATTTGGAAAAGCTTATCCGCCCCCTCCTCGCTTGCAGGCCCGGGAAGGAGAAGCTTAGTCCGCCATCTTTTTTGGGGGGTTCTCCCCCTCTAACATGAAGGAAAAGGAAGGGGAGAGCTGTGGGAGATAATACTGTATGAAAAATTGTCATTTCGCCTCCATCGTTGTCTTCGCTCGTCGCTTAGCAACGATTGGCCAATGGGAACGGCTGCAAAAGCCTGCGCCTGTTGCTCTAATGTTTTGGATGACTAAATCAGTGTCATTAAGGATGTTCGAAAGAGGGATCTCCCTCCAGCCTTACTTCCTTGAGCGACTAGTTTTAGTTAGGGTTGTTTACAGTTCACATTCCCAAAACCGCCCAATATCTCAACCACTCTGGGCACCCAGGTTGCAAACCAAAGAAGGAGAACCCTGTTTTTCAAACTTGGCAGCTTGAAGATGCGTGGACTTCAACTCCCAGAATTCCCCAGACAGTTTGCTGTCTGGGGAATTCTGGGAGTTGAAGTCCACGCATCTTCAAGCTGCCAAGTTTGAAAAACACTGAATTAGAAGAACAAGGACCCTGTGGATTTCTGGAAAGATCTTTATTGCTAGTGCAGGAAGACCAGAATATTCAAAGCCTGCTGTTGTAACCCTCCTGCTTTGACTGATACTTATTGTGATTAAGGCAGAGTTACTCTGAGTCTTTTTCTCTCCCCCAACAACTTCCCAGGACTGAGATACCATTTTGCAATGGTCCTGTTTCCTATCCAGTGCTCCCAAGGCCTGCTAAATGTCCAGTCGTGGGGGATGCCGTTGATGTCAGCCCTACTAGGTAGATCGGACCAGGAAGTCAACTCCACAGGAAGGCTAAGACTCCTTTTATTGAGGTTGGCTATATTAACAGGATCTTGCAACTCTAACTGTGCTGTGTCTCCTCCTCCTCCTTCTTATACAGGTAGATCTCGCTTAGTGACTGTCTCATTTAGCGACCATTCGCAGTTATGACAGTGATGAGAAAGTAACTTTACGACCAATCCTCGCATTTACAACTTTCGCAGGTCTGTAAAGCAAAGGAAAGCTGAAGGAAGACCATAAGCACAGTCATGGTTTCACTTAGCAACCACTTAACTGAGGTGCCGGTCCCAATTTTGGTCGCTAAACCAGGACTACCTGTACTCCACTGAATTAGGGAGAAGTCTACCTGAGCCGCTTCCAAATGTTATCTTGTTTCTCTAGACTTAAAAAATGTTTCTGCCCCCTTTTGTCTACGCAACAGATCCTGCGTATTTCTGTCAAGCTCATTTTCCTTACTCTCTACAGATGGCATTGTTAATGGTTGCAACCTGGAATATGCAAAGAGGGAGACGCTCCCTCAAGTAACTACATGGGATTTTGTAGTTGGCAAACCTTGACTAACACCTGGAACCAGTGCAGTTCATGAAGCAGAGGCCTTACATAGGTATATCTTCTCTGATGGAAGGGCAGGCATTTCAGGAACCAAAATTCTTGCCTGCCCAGTGCACCATGCTTTCCAAGATGGAAAATCTCTAGCTGGGCACCTCTCCGATGCCAGCGAGAGTGTGTAAGTTCCAGGTCAGAGCCCCACTCTACAGCCCACCAAACAATCACTTCGGTGCCTTCAGCAGGCTGACATCAACCTCCTGGCATGTCAGCACAGTAGACTTCTCCAATCCAACTTCCATTCCTGTTCTTCAGTAACCCACTCATCTTAATCAGGAGCGGGCAGCCTTTAGACAGGCAATGACCACACCTGAAATTCTGGGATGGCACAGAGCCACGAGTTGGGTTGGTCACATCACCCATGCCAGTCCAGCAGATGTTTGAAAGAAGTGTTGAATATGTTCTTTGGGGGGTTTTTTCAGATGCTATCTACCTATTTTAGAGTTTATGTTAACAGTTTTTGTCTTCGTCCCCATCAAAATAACGAGAAACTGCACTTTTGGATTTTAGCAATCATGGTCAGAGGAAAATCAATGAGCCACAGAAATGGGATACATGGTCAGTGTATCCTGCAGCTGGCTGAGATGGAAGGTGTGATATTGTAGTAAACCACAAATAGAAAGATCTAAAGCAGATAGCCTATGTAATAGCTTTCTACCTAGAACAGTAGCCCCAGTTAAAGGTAAAGTGCACTATACCTTGAAAGACATTGGGATTCTGGGTTCTTATAGAACCATATAATCCCTATACTGCTGGTATAGATGTCTGTGAAATTTGGCTTTGAAGACAGCACGCGGGACTGTGCATAGAATAAGACCTGTGATGTTAACAAAAAACCGAGCAGGTGGACAAAGAACTTTTGGAATGGCAAACAGTACATATTAGTTTAAATTAACCAACTGGTTTTTTTGGAACAGATGACCCAGGGCAGGAGAAAACCAAAATAAAATAAAAATAGCAAAATTCCTATTGCGGCCAAACTAACCTCAGAAGAAAATCCCTTTCTAACCAAGTACTACCTTCCCACCTCCACGGAACATTACAGGACTCACCAAATGCACCTTCTCAGCTTGTTTGCTTTCTGGCTCCCTCCCCCCAGCCTCGCTTGGTAGGGTCCTTCTGGATTTCAGTTTCACCCCTAGTACGAACCACACAGCAGTGCGGAGTGGACTCTAGACCCTGGAGGGCTAAACATTTAACAAGCTAGGGGCAAAGGTGAGCTGTACAAGATGTGCCTTCAGAGACCGATTCTCAGAGCAAGCCACCAATAGCTCCAGCAATGGAGGGACTGTGGACTTGTCTCCTCTACCTCTATGGACTCATTATGGATGCTGTTTCCCTCTGTGAGAATCCAGTGAAGTTGAATGCTAATGAGCTGAACCGAGAACAGGTAACCCCCCCCCCCAAAAAAAAAATCTGGGCAGGATGCTAGGGTTAATAATTGCAGGTTATTGTGGAAAACCACTTAAATCCAACTATTTCCAAGTCTCAGGTGCATCCAGAGAGTGGCAGGCATGAAAAGAGATGGAGAAAAAGCATACGAATATGCTGTGTATTATTATTGTTATTATTTTATTACACTTCTATCTCACCTTTCCTCCAGGTGCTCAAGGTGTATATAGCACTTCCTCCTCCAGTTTTTCCCCACAACAGTCCTATGGAGTCGGCCCAAAGTCACCCAGTAAACTTACAAGGCTGCGAGTAGACTCGAACCAGTGTCCCCTTACCTAGTCTCCAACTTACCTAGCCGGTGAATCTGAGTTTTATAAATCACAACATTCCAACTTTGATGAGATCTGGTAATATGTGCTATTTCTTTATGCAATTGATCTGCTGCCTCTAAATTCTAAGTTATACTAAAAAAAAAAAATTGGGTTGAAAATGCATAGCTCTCTGGTGATGGGAAAGCCCACTTTTTGAGATGGATTTCAACCTTGGTTAGAAAAATCCTTTGCAAATGCAGTCTAGTGCTTGTGTGATTTAAATGTCAAGGGTGGTGTTTTGGAAAGAGGCAGGAAGCATTGTTTCCAAGCAAAAGCAGTTTTAACTGAAGCAAGACCAGCCAAGACCAAGGTATTTTGCTGCCTGAGATCAACGTTGCAAATAGAACATACTTTCTACTAACTAATACAGACCATAATTTAGAGGTCTGTATTTTTCCACCTGTCTTGTTGAAAATAATAGAGCCTCAGACTTTCGGGGGGGGGGGGGGAAGCATGTTTTTGCTTTCAGAACTGTTACTAGAAAAGCAATGAACAAAGCGGAGTTTATGCTGAGATCCACCCCAGGAAAGAAAGCTTTTTGTCTGATCAATTACAGTTTGTGGTTTGGTCCAGGAATAACTAGACCAGCTTTCTTCAATCTGATGACTCCAGCTGTGTTGGGACTACCTAGAATTCCCAGTTAACCCCATCACATCTTGAAAGCAGCAGTATGGGAAGCTTTCTTACATCATGATGGGTGAAGACTGTATATGATTGCCTGTCCATTTTCATAAAAATCAACTATAGCTGGGTTAATCCAAGGGGGAAAGCATTCCAATCAATAGAAGATTGTATGAGCTTTCAGTTCCTCTGAAGTTTTTTATTAGGTAAAATACTTTTTAAACAACCAAAGATAGGGAAGAATAAAAAAAAGGGCAAAACGTAGGCTTGATGTTTACCTATGCTGTGAAGCTACCATATAAAATATGCTGTGAAGCTACCATATAAAATCATGGCATTATTAGATAGGAATCTCTTTAACAAACCCTTTGGTATATATGGTGCATGAGAGAATATCTATTTAAAATGGTTGTCCAATGAGCCAAACCATAATACCAGGTAATTGCAAACACTGAATGCTAAATGGGTGATTTTTCTGGGGAAAAGCAGTGCCGGGCAGAGATTATTTTATTTCCTTCCGTTGTATTGATATACCATCCTACAATTTGCCGGATTACAAGGAATTCTATTTTCCGCAACGAGAAAGCTGTTGAAACGCTTAGCTCTTTCCTCACCCACTCTTTTCTATTTTCTCTTCCAGCCCTGAACTGACAGTATTTGATACTCTGGGGGTTGAAAATGTGTCAAAAGACATCTGATTGCTGGAGAAAGAATGGCCCTTTCCTAAGCCATGATTTTGCCCAGAAACAAAGCTTGGGGGATTTAGAATCATGTTCTCCTCATTCAAGCTGAAGTGACCACATTCTCATCTTTGCAGTATCTTGGCAGGTGGCTCTTCATCGCTGCCGCAGCAGCATCCCCATCATCACTGGAGCCGTTTGCCCACGTTGACAGCACCCTGTTTAGTATGAATCAGAGCGAGAGCCCAGAGAAGTTGCATCTATGGGCTGCCATCCGACTGTGAGTTCAACCTTTCCAACAAAAACAGGATTCTTTTCTCCCACAATCTATTCCTTATCTCTCTGGGATATCTCTTCAGGATCTATTCCTTATCCCAGGATAAGGTTTGAACCAAGGATCTCTAGAATTTTGGAATATTTGTTGTGATATTAACAAAGATAAGGGGCTCTTGAGTATATGCAGAATATGTGTAGAGCGGTGTTTCTCAACCTCAGCACCTTTAAGCTGTGTGGACTTCAACTCCCAGAATTCCCCAGCCAGCATGGCTGGCTGGGGAATTCTGGGAGTTGAAGTCCACACACCTTACAGTTGACAAGGTTGAGAAACATTGTTGTAGAGACTCAATAATTTTGCTGTGAAAGTCTGTGTCAGCATCTTGGGAGCTTAGCCAGTGTTGAGATAAGGTAGGGTAGAAGCAAGATATTATGATGATAGCGATCCTCTGTCCTTGTAAACAAGCTATACACCCTGCTAAATTCAAGAAGGTCCAAAGGCATTGCACTTGTGCTTACCAAGAACAAAAAGGGTGTACCGTAGTCACAAGCACGAACTAGCTAGGATTCCTTCTGTGCAGCCTGAGGTCTAATAAGTGAGAAATTATTTTGCTTTCACTCACAATCTCAGACTTGCAGGGTGAAAAGGGCATTCATCTGTGGCCGCTTTATTATAGAACCGTAGAGTGGGAAGGGGCCATTAAGGTATCTGGTCCAACCTATCAGTTAGTGCAGGAACTGAAAGCATCTCCAAGAGATGGATGTTTAGTCTCTGCTTGGACACATGCAGTGAAGGGGACAGACCTCCACTTCCCTTGAACAGCTCCTACTGTTGGATGGCTTTCCTATCATTCAGCTGGCATTTGCCTTCTCATAAATATAAAACTGTTGTTCCACGCCCTACATACTGGGAAATAGAGAATAGATCTTGACCTTCTGTATCAGTGTTTTTCAAATGTGGCCACTTTAAGATGTGTGGACTTCAACTCCCAGAATTCCCCAGCCAGCATGGCTGGCTGGGGAATTCTGGGAATTGAAGTCCACACATCTTAAAGTGGCCACATTTCAAAAGCATGTCCTACATGATGTCTGTTCAGGTACTTGAAAAGTGCTATTATATTTCTTGAAACTCCTGCACAGTGTCTTGCCTTAAGGCTAAACATACTTACATAAGGGAAGCTTCTGGTCCCCTGATAATCTTTGTTGCTCTTCTCTGCTCCTGTTCTAGCTTTTCTATATCCTTCTTGCAACTTGAATGGTAGAATAAAAATATGACTTCCTGTGACTATCCTTCCGCTGAGGCAGCCAGAAATTGTATTTGCCTTTTTAGTAGCCTTATCACGCTGCTGACTCATATTCAACGTGTGGTCAATTACAATTCTTTTTGACCGTATTACCAAGTCAAGAATCTCGCAGCCAATACCCATACATCTGATTTCTTGTTCTTAAGTGAAGAATTCTACATTAAATTTCTATTAATACTCTGGAATGGGTTCCTCATATTATCCTCTTCCTTCATAAGAACATCCAAGAACCCTAGTCTGACAGATTCAGCTGCCATTGCAACACTTGGATAGCAGACAAAGCACGATACCAAGTGGATAATTTGTATGGTTGTTTTTCTCTATTGTGGTAAAGATAGAATACTCTATTGTGGTAAAGAAAACTTTACCACTCTATTGTGGTAAAGATAGAATACTGAATTACCATAGCTGGAGAAAAAGTTTTCAGGAATAGATGCATGGGGATCTTGGGGAGTGGGGAGTGTTCAAAAAGTCAAGATGATGGCCACCATCTTGGAATTATGGCCACCATCTTGACTCTGTGTTACACACATGCCTATGGATACCCCTGAATGGATGTTGTGAGATTAGGCTGAAGCTGCCCAAACCTAAAGATGAAGCAGAAGAGGACCACAAGCCGGGAATCTTGTCTAAAAGATCCTTTCAGGGAGGTAGTTAAGAAGAAAACCACAAAGGAAAAATGTCACCTGAACCAGACCAAGGAAGCTGGGCCTGAGCACATGGGAAAAAAGCCAGTCCCATCAATCAACAAGCAAGGACTTTTGGGGTCCTGAAGATGGCCCACTCCAGGCATTGCCCTGGATCCAGACTTGGCGGCTTCCCTCCTTCTAGCTAGTGCCTGGCAGCCTAGTTGAGAAGGACGTAAGTGGGGATGAATGTGTGTGCATGTGTGTGAAAACGAGCAAATGCACATTGTAGCCAGGAAAGTTTTGCTGCTACTTTAAATTCACTGGGTCTCCGTGTATTCCAAAGAACCTGGTGTACCTCAGTGTTGGGTTGGAAGTGTTTCGTGTGTGTCCCTAATTCTTTCCCAGCTGTTGCCCAGGGTTGTGTGTCTTGTCTGCTTTAGCCACACCTATCTGGAAAACCCAGGTAGGAAGCAAGGGGGGCTTAAAAAGATCCGCTTTCCTCAACAGGCTGTGAGCATGTGAGTGACTGACCATAAGCCGAACCTGGGAGCGCCTGTAACAATGTCTACAAGCATTTATCCTGTGAAATATAACTGCCTCACCGATGGAACATATACACATGGTTCAATTTGTCATGCTGCTGCTGTTTTCCTCAAAACTACATGTGATCTATGGCTCCTTTTATAATAGGGCTTTTGGGAAATGACAGTTTGCCGTATTCAGGACTGCGGTTTAATCAGTTTTATGTGCTGAATGCTGAAAGAGGAAAATGCACGCTACTTCTATAAACAGGGAGGGAGTTCCATATCAGGATTGTGAAATGGAGTGGGAGATTTTGGAATGGATTAAATGAGGTTCTCTGATAAGATTCAGTTGTGAAATTGACTACAGAACCAACAAAAGATGAAGAGGAGGATGAAGGGAGGAGGTGCCATGCTCTCTGCTTCTCTCAAGGGATTGGTGATCAAGAAAAGATTGATTTAAAAAAAGCCTACTTCCAATACACAAAAATAAAGGCACTAAAGTTCAGGTCTATGATCGAATACTGGAATACAATAAAGCACCCAAACAGAACAGCAGCTGGATTATACAGCCACAGTGCTTTTGGTCACCAGAAACACGTGTTTCCCTGGCCCCAGTTATTGCTCCCACAATTCTGTAGTATGCCTTCTTCTCCTGTTCTAAATACAGCAAATATTATATTGTATCTCCTGTGTGTTTACCTAGCACCAATTGTATTTTGGCAGACAGTGCCATATATATCATCATTTCAATCCTGCCTCCGTTAAAAGTCGTCATTTCTAAGCTTAGAGTTGCATCTTGCATATTCTATCACCATCTGTTTTACCACAACCTCAGAGATGCAAACCTTCCTGCAGTAACTAACTTTTTAAAAAGTCAGGATAGTTTTAAAAAGAAATGCGGTTGATGTGTCAGTCCCCGTCCCACCCGCCCCGCCTTCTCAGGTTTGCTGTGATTCTCGGCATCAACATTTGAAACTTGTCTGTCCTTCTACCCATCTGTGGCTCAGCCCTATTTTTTTCCTGCCTCTTTTCTTCCTAGGAAAACAGGTCAATGTGTTCCTAAATCGTGGAATTATTTGCTTCAAGAAGAAAGTGCTGATTTGGCTACCGAAGGTAAAGCACCATTTTTTTTCCTGCCACTTTGCTGATAACCTTATCTTCAAAGCTGATCTTAAAAGCAATATAGCCCAATTAAGATTGTGAAGCATAAGATGCCTGGAATAACTGCGTGGCAGGGCAGATAGGCAGGAATTCATGGGTTGGGTTCAGGCAAAGATAGTCATGCGAATGTCCAACTGAAATCAGTAAGAGAATTTATCCGTTTCTCACTGGCCTGTGTGGGAACTGGAGGGCTCATCTACGATCGCATTTCATTCTAGTACTTTGATATCTTCCTCATTCGCTCAATAAAAAGTCCACTTTCCAGCTTAACGTTTTTAATTCTGTTGGCACCAAAGGATTTGGCAAGAATGTGAAGGTACGAAATCTGTAGGCTTTTTGCATTATAAGCTATTGTGCACCTACATCTTTCACAGCTGTGAATAACCATACAATTTATTTATTTTTAATTTGTATTCCTGCACAATTGCACATACAGGATCTTGCCTGGGGCTGAATCTCTTCCAGCATCTGGAAAAACCAGATGCTATACCATACATACCTTCAGTTGTTAAACAAGCCCAATTTAAGGATAACAAAGCTGTAGATTCATTTTGATGCATTTCTTTAATCTGGGGAACCAATCAAGAATATAAAAATGGGGTACTCAGCTACATTTGCTAGTCCAATATATATGGCTGAATAATCACTCCTGCATCAAGCATTGGATTTTTAATAGAAAGACAACAATTTAATAGGCAAATTGTATATTTGCCTATTAAACCTATTTAATAGGTATAATTTCATACATATTTTTACATTGTTGATATTTTTTCTGGAACAGTAAAAGATCAACACAACTTATTTTACACTTGCTCATACCTATTGCAGATTTTTAATGTAAAAGTATCTTAGTTTTTCCAAGGAGATCATTTTGTGTGTGTCAAATCTATGTATTATTTTGTTTCTCTATCAGTTTGATTAAACAAGGAACTGGAGGTGCGCTTCTAGATATTAGTACAGATTTATCTCTGCATTTAGTTATTGATTTTCCTCTGGTAGTTGATTCTGTTTATATGTAAAACTCACAGATTAAAATAAGAGTGCGCCCTGATATAGTAGCACTCGATGTGCAGGGATGTGTTCTTATATGGGAAAAACATTAAGAGAAACAATTATCTCACCCACCTTCTGAAGGAATGCACGTCAAGCCCTTTGCTGTTGAGCTATTATTCTCCTAAATATGTATGACAACGTTCTGGCTTTGTTTTTTCTCTGGATTCACTGCAACAGGCCGGCCTCACATGAGGACAGAATTGTTCTCCGCCAAGTGTCCCAATACCATCATTGTCCAGGAAACAGATCAAGATTATCAGAGGATCCTTTTCTACTGTAAGTCTTTTGCTTTGATCCCTCAATTGTCATTTTTTTTTAAAGAGTTAAGGCAGTGCAGCCATCTCCAATCTCATGGCATGTCTCCAACCAGAGATGTTCACTGCAACTCCCACCCTTGCTGAGACAATCGGGTTCTCCAACCCATAGGTGGAAGAAGGTGGAGGGTTTGAGATCCAGATTCCTTCTTGGTCCTGACCTGCATTTTCCTTCTCTCCCTAGCCCGGATCCTTCATCCTGCAGAAGGCTGCCTTGCTGATTTCTGGAACAAAGCTTCCTGCCTTGACATGAATGAATTCCTCCTTATACCCAGAACTCAAGGTACAGCCTCTCTCTGGACTAGCAGCTTGTCCATTGTGGGCACTAGCATTGTATCATGGCTGAGGGCAACCCTGTAAGACAATTCTTTTGCCTCCCAGAAGGTTCCTTGCCCCACTGACTTGACTTTGATTTAATGAAAATAAATGCTCAACTTAGGAAGCTAGGCCTACGGCAGGGCCCAGCACCAAATCTCTAGCATCAGCTTTATTTACAATAGCAGCTGTAGGACTCACATGGATCCCATGGGTGTCATAAAAAATTTAAAAACGGGGAGAGAGCTGAAGCCTGATTTTCCATGTGGAAGAGCGCCCCATGTCCAGGAAATGAGAGAAAAGTAAGATGGGATCTAAGGAAGCATCTTGGAGTGTTAGAGGAGGCAGTAGAGAACAACCTTTTGGTAAACGTCTGCTTTTGCCCACCAAAGCAGCCATTTTGCAAGAGTGCCATTTCAAAATTCCAGATGTAGCCACTGTCCCACCAGAAATACTTGCTTATGCTGGAAGGCAACAGTTCATCCTTCCAGAGCACTTTCCTTCTCCAACAAGGATGGCTGGATTGTCCTTTTCTACCTCAGCCTAATTGGTCTTCTAGGACCTCTTCACGCACTGCCTTCAAGATTAGCAGGCTTCAGTACTAAGGGAGCCCCGGGGGTCTTCTCTAATAGCAGCGGGGGCTTGGGAGAGCACCATTTTGAGGCCCCACAATAATCCAAATGATGCTACATTGGATGCCCTTTATGGGGAATTTAAATGGTAGATCCAGCCATTATTTGCAAAGGGTAGGCGGGAAGGACATGCTTGTTCTAAGAGTCACATCTGTTGTTGGCCTTGTCATGATGCTAGAGGGACCCAGGTGCTGACAGTGGCTTTGACCACCTCTGAGAACAATAACCCCTCCTCCTCACTGGTGCATGCAAAACCACAGGGAGTCTCACACTGTATTGAAAACGTTGATTGCAGCATTATTTTTGATCTCGTCCAATCCCACAAGGGCAGTCGTTCATTTTTACATTGAAGATATTGTCTGCATCAGACTCTGCTATGATGTTTTCATCCCTTTCTAGGCAGACTGTTTAGGACCACCCTGAATTCCATCCTTTGGCCTGACAGTTAAACCCCAGCCCCAGTTATGATTTGTTGGAGAGGGAGAAATTAATACAGCTCCTTGTGTGTAACTGGATATGCAAAAGCTTTGCATACTGTGGACAGTTTTAATCTCTTGTGACAATCTAACCGCATTACTCAGAACGCACTTCTGGATTCCAAAGGCCAGAATCACAACTAACATGGCGAAGGGAAGGGAAGAGGGAAGAGGGAAGAGGGAAGAGGGAAGAGGGAAGAGGGAAGGGAAGGGAAGGGAAGGGAAGGGAAGGGAAGGGAAGGGAAGGGAAGGGAAGGGAAGGGAAGGGAAGGGAAGGGAAGGGAGGAGGGGAGGGGAGGGGAGGGAAGGGAAGGGAAGGGAAGGGAAGGGAAGGGGAGGGAAGGGGAGGGAAGGGAAGGGAAGGGAAGGGAAGGGAAGGGAAGGGAAGGGAAGGGAAGGGAAGGGAAGGGAAGGGAAGGGAAGGGAAGGGAAGGGAAGGGAAGGGAAGGGAAGGGAAGGGAAGGGACACTTTTGTGCAATAGTTACTATTTCTTTCTGTCCTTTCTCTTAGATGCTTGTGAATTCCAAGAAACCTGACCTCTAACTCTTGGGTAAGATAAATCACCCCATACCCCACTAAAAGCCCCTTCTCATAGGACACTGTGTCTTGATAAATTGTGACTTTATCTTGTAAATTTAGAATGAGGACCTTTCAGCTGTCAGCCTGATTTCATGCAGCTTGAAGTTTTTGTTTGTTTCTTCTTCTTTTATTTGTGTATTTTCTTTTTTCTTGGTTTGTTGTATTGTGTTCATTTAAAAAAGTTTTTAAAAATTATTCCAGCAGAAGGGGGTAGGGGAAGAGATAGAGAGATGATTGGAGTGACAGAGAGAGAAAGAGAAGGTCTGTTGGGACAGAAAGCAAATTGGAGGGACAGGGAGAATGATAAAAGGGGGCGAGAGAGAGAGAAATGCGCTGGCACGAAGAGAAAGATACAGAGAGATGGGAGTGAAGCAAGCCCTCTGTTCCGCATGATGTTTCCATGTACAACTCGTCTCTCATTAGTTTTGCACACACTGGAAGACTCCCCAGGGCAAGGCAGTCACGCTGTATCCCTGGAGCCCAGTGCTTCAGCAGTATGTCTTGTGCCGCTGGGAGAGGAAGAAGCACGGCGAACTGTACACAGAAAAGTATTGCCTGAGTGAGAAAGATTGATGAGAGTCACAGACAAAGAAAGAGAAATAGGGAAATGCATGTCTGGCTCCGGCCATTCCCAGCTTTTGAAGCCTATAGCCCTGGATAAAAATGAAAAACGATTGTTAAAAATGGCAACACGTGAAAATGAAGCCCCCTCTCGACAGTTCTGCAGTGAGAAAAGCCGTTCTCTAGCAACCGTGCGAATTCCTTGAAGGATTGAGAAAAGCTGCGGTTGATGCAATGCACAGGAGAGGCCCAGGCAAGGTGAATCTCCTTGGTGTTGATCGGCAGGCTGCTTAAGCCTAGAAATTCGGAAATGCTTGTAACCTGGTTGGTTTTAAAAGCAGGCTTCTAGTCCTTAAGACGGCAAAACTAGGCCTGACCATGCACCGCAAAGATTGGGGAGATCTCAAAAACTAGCTGGGGAATGCAATTAGCTCGTGTTCTTTTTTTCAGCAGGAATTAGGCGAAATATGCAAAATCTGTGTACATTTGTATATTATATAAGTGAATGTATTTCTAAAGGCGTTTCTGCATACAGAATATGAATTCCTTTATCATATTTTTGTACTTTTTGGTGTGTTTGCAGAAGGTACATAATCCTGAACTTGGTTTCTATAATCCTTTATACCAGTGTTTCTCAACCTTGGCCACTTGAAGATGTGTGGCTTCAACTCCCAGAATTCCCCAGCCAGCCATGCTGGCTGGGGAATTCTGGGAGTTGAAATCCACACATCTTCAAGTGGCCAAGGTTGGGAAACACTGCTTTATACACATAGACCTAGTTTGCATGACATAGCCCCACCATGGTAAAGCCAGCCATGGTTTCTAATGGATTTCCTTACTTCAATCATAGTTTGCATAACATACGCCTCGTATTTCCTCCAGATTGTAGAAATAAAACTAGGAGAAAGGAGCAGTTCCCTGGGGAAAGGATTGAAATGTGGCCCAAGTAGTGAAAGAAGGAAGGTCCATTTTCTTCCCATCCCATTCACAGTGGCTTAAACTTCATTCAGCTCCCTTAGTGCTTCCAAAATGATTTTCCCCCCCTAAAATGCTTTTTCAAAGGAAGTGTCAGCTGGCCAGCAGTTAGCCAATCTACAGCCCTGAAGGATGACATGTTGGCCATAACTGACCATGGTTTTTGAACGGTCATCTGGCATCACAGCCACAGCTGAGCGTGTCCTGCAAGAGTGATCATACCGCTGTGCCCCTACAGCTGGTTTGGTGATGGCCACAAAGTGTTAGATTGGGCCCCATCCCTGATTCCATCTCTACTTGTTCTGAGCTGGAACACTTTAATAATAGCAATTGTCTTCTCGTATTGGCCACGTTCACCCAGCATACCTAAAATGGTTGTGTGTGTCATAAGGCCCCGAAACAAGCCCCATCTTGGATTCCCTTTATCCAGATGCTGAACCTTAGGTTTAAGTTATAACTTCTAGTTTAAAGTGAGCTACCAAGGCAGCCATTCACAATCCACATGACACAGTCAATCAGGTGCCTTCCTTAAAACACCAGATGTGTTTGGGGGAAGTGGTTTTCTGATTTATTGCTATGTTGACTCCGCATAGACAGCCACTGTGTTCATACAGGTCTTGGGACTGGTCTAACGCACGAATGTGCCAGTTCAGCAGATCCCTTGCATGAAAAATTCAATTACAGTATTGATAATTGAAGCCTTCAGGGCATTAGCTAAATTATGATTTCTCAAAATGGAAGCATACAGCAAGCACAGGGACAAAAGTAAGATCTGGTGCTAAGATCTTAACCAGAGTTAAAAGAACCACTCTTTTATCTTTACACCCTCTATTCTGCACATGTGAATGCTTACCTCCAGGCCTTTTTCCCCCCAGTCTAGCCACCTTTGTGCCTGTTCATGTCTGCACTGGTATTTTTGTTAACCGTGGCTTCTTCATAGCAATCTGTAAACCACCAACCTTCTGACTATAAACTCTGAATTTGAACCTATCCACAATCAGTGTTTTATCTGTGCGCACCCAATGCTCTGCCAAGGCGCTGATGGAAAGGAGGGTAGTGAGCATAAAAGACAGAGGAAAAATGAACACTTGAGCTTGGACTCCTAGTCTGCTGCTTGGGGGCCATTCTAGGGGTAGGGGGGAATTGTCAAAAAAAGTCAAGATGGAGACTTAAAGCCCCACCCCTTTTTATGGGTGTGATCACGCAGTCCCAGCTGCCATGTTGACTTTTTGACACACCCCGCACACACAGATGCCCCTGACCAGTTCCGCCACCACTCACAAACTCCAGAGTCTCCAGTTCCTCCACATACCCCTCCTGTCCCGATCTCTTCCTTTATTTTCCTTATTATTCTTTTTCTCCCACCAGCTTCAAATCCAGCATAGCAGGAATCAATCACCCTTCGAAGCCGACTTGCCTCATCTGCCTGGAGAAGCAGTTGCTTGTAATCTTAAATAAAACTTATTTTCTAATGAGAAACCACTTGCTCTTCCTGATTAAAAGAAAAAGAAAAAGAAAAAAGCCCATCAAACTATAATGGGGAGATCTGAAAGACATTTGAGCCCAGGAAGACGGGGAGGATCAAATGGATGGACGCTTGAAAAAATTTGGTATTTGCAAATTCCAGCATGAAGTGATTAATCCGCCCATCTCAGAGGAATGTGCCGATAACAGTTTAGCCCTCCACTGCACTGTTGCAAGGCCGTCGCTCTGGGCACTTCAATCATCTCAAAATAGGCATTTAAACATTTTAAGGGTTTCTTTAAATGTCACAGAAGTGGTAGAAATAGACCCGAACAATAGCTTGAATAGGTCACCAAAGGCAAGGTTCCAACAATTGGCTTCATTGCAGCGATAAGCTAAAATCAGTCCTTTAAAATTGGGCCAGATGGTACCTCAACCGCTGTCTCAAGAACCTGTTATCGACACTTTACTCTCAGGAAATCTGAAGGGCACCATGTTGGGGAACGTGGGGTAGACAATATGAACTAGTTGGATTAACACTGCAGATTCTGTGACTGTGATCTCAGATTCTATTAGCCCATAGTCTTTAACTATGGTTTGAAAAGCATTTTTAGCTGGATTCAAACTGCCCACTACCCCATAATTCTTCATGTATAAACTACAATCGCTAGTTTACAACATGGTAGGACAAAACCAAAAAGACCACATGTTGACTTAGTATGATGTATGATTCTAGCCCGTGTTCTTAGCCCTGCTGAGATCCGTAACTGGGACTGGTCTGAAGAACTGAGCACAGGAATATATGAAATGGACACTATTATTCTCATATAGCTCTTTGTCCTCAAGAAGAACCTGAAACATCTAAACACACGTCTTCTTGTTTCCCAGGGGAGAACCTGAAGGCAATCAAAGCTTTCCCCATCTGCTAATTCTGCACTGCAAATGCCTCGCCTCCCGTCTCAGCTCTCTTAAATAATTTGTTTTTCCCAGATGACCTCAAAAGAAATTGAGTCTAAGTGAGAGTGAAAACAACTAGGAGGCATTTTGCGAGAGGAACTCAGAAATTAAACCTCTCTCCTACAGTTTCACCTTCCCTCTCCTTCAGTTCCTGGAACAATGTCAAACACAGATCTTAAGGATTATACATTTCAACTCCAATGATGTGACCAAAGATCCTGGCTGCTGAAACCCACATTCAGACATGTTCTAAAGCAGTGTTTCTCGACCTTCACAACTTTAAGATCTGTGGACTTCAATTCCCAGAATTCCCCCAGCCAGCATGCTAGCTGGGGGAATTCTGGGAATTGAAGTCCACAGATCTTAAAGTTGTCAAGGTTGAGAAACACTGTTCTAAAGACAGTTTAAGCTGCCTGTGTGCCAAAGCCTTTATCCAGTTGCCATGAGGACTAGCCACACACAATTTATTGAGTCTTCTGGCTGTAATTAGATAGAATGGAATGTGTGCTACTCACTTAAGTTTTTCCTTTTATTTAAATATATAGATGTCAATATATTTTAACACACTGGAAAAATAACCAGATCCAGAACAATAGCATTTAATGACAAACAGTGCTTGGAACATACACAGATTAGTTCATGTACCTCTCTCATCCACACACCTCTATTCCATGCATCCCCCCCAAAACAGAGAAAATTCAGTTCCCCTAAAAAAGCCATTTGTCCCATACCCACATCGACGGCATCGTCCTCTCTCAAAAAGGCAGCAGAGAACGCCTAGAGTGGTGTGAAATAACATTATGATCCAGGAAGAGGTATAGTTCAGCTCTCACATTTGGGGAAACACGGAAGATTCTTCTTTGTCACGTGTATTGTTTCCCCCTCTTGCACTTCCACAACTGGCAAATGCTTTTTCACAGTTTTCCTAATAAATGACCAGGACTGTATTCCAATAATCCTACCATCCCACCAATGGTGATCAGCCGTATTGCAGGAGATCTGGTGTATGTTTTGGTGTGAATGTCACAGTACCTACTGGCTAGTTCCTGGCACACCCCAGAAAGTTATAACAAATATCTTTTGATACATGCCGTTTTGGAATTGTTACTCCTTTTTTATTTATATAAGTAACAATTCCCAAAGGGCGCATATCGAAGGTGTTATGTACTGGGCATTTGGCAAAGAGTGAGGATGTCATAGTTTTCCCATGTAAATACTCCTATAATCCTATAAAAGAGATTAAAAACAAATCTGACTATGTACAGAGGGAGTAATCAAGATAGAAAATAATGAGGAAATAGGAAGGTCCCAGTTTGTAATTTCCTTCTAGGTGTCAAGTGTCAAGTCAGGAGACATACAAGAGAATCAGAAGGGCGAGAAAAATGTGTAACTTTCTGCAGTTGCTGCTTCTCCTCAAAAATACTTTTAACTGGTTTTTCCGTGGTGTGTTCTAGAGCAAATTTAGCCCAAACAAGTTCTTTTTAATAGGACTTTTTGGGGGGAATTCATTCCAACTGCTCGAGGGGAACAGTGGAGGAAAAGTGCAAATCTTGTCTCCGCCTGCCGACGACACTGGTCATTTCAAATGCCTCTCAGCAAGAGTTGGCCTTAGTCTGCTTTCTTCTTTTAAAAACTGGGGGGGAGAGATTTTTCCCCAGCTAAAGGGGAAGGACCTACATCCTTCGCTCAAAAAAAAAAAACATGAACAAAATCAGTAAAAGCCAGAGAGCTCTTAGATACACCTTCCTCAATTCTATGACCTTCAAAACCACTCAGTGGGTGGGAAGGTGTTTTCCTCCTTTATAACCATCTTCCCCAACTCAGCAATGTTAGACTACATCATCCCAGCCATCAGCACATTGAATGGGAACTGCAGTCCACTATTTCTGGAAGGGGCTAGGTTGGGGCCAGGAAGAGAAGTCTCAGGAAAGGAGACTTGTGCTCAGGAAAGGAGAAGACGGAAGATGCTCGTGATTTTGCTCCAGGTCAGTAGAGCCGTTCTAGCCTGCATTAAAACTACAGTTCCACCTCAACTTCAGTCACTTTTGCTCAGTTTGGGAAAGGAGTGAAGATATGCAGGTTGAGTGGCTGCCTTACACTCCTGGTGTGCATTATGGAGAAAAAGAGAGAGAGAGGAGCGCAAAGGCTCCTTTGTATTGCACAGGATTGGGAAAGGGATTTTATGAGTCATCTGAAGGCACGGCATCAGAGGCGGTGTGGATACGACTGCTCCTGGCAATCGGTTGGAACAGTCAGCTGCCAAGGCCCTGAGACTGCAAAGACGGTTTGCTTGCTCATATTTTCTCAAGGTTAGCTGATGTGTCATGAGGCCTCCTCCCCAGTCCCAGCTCTTGCACGCCACATTTAGTTTGGAAACAGCACACCGTCACCTGCCACACCGCATGGGGCATCACTGTAGTTGAAATAATATCCTCCAGGTTCTCAGATTTTCCCCAGCTGATGTCCTCCAGGGATGATAGAGGGCCTGGACTGAGGAAGGCTGGATGCAGTTTGCAGAGAGAAGTGGGGGTGGTTGCTTCTGGGAAAATGAATGTATGAGCATTCCTCAAATGACAAGTTCATTTGAGTCAAGACGTCACAACATCTGGGACTGTGGAAGTGACACAACATGTATCATAAAAGGGACTTGCAGTATAGCTAAAGCTGAACCTTCTCATGGGCTGGTTTGCTGATAGAGTAGGAATGCCAAATCTGAACAACCCCCAGCAATGCCAGGTAATTTGAGCCATGATGGAAGAAGCCAAGAATTGTAGTTTATCACCATCTGGGAGGCCACAGGTTGCCCATCCCTGTTCTAGATGAAGGCATGGACTTTGCGCTAGAATCTGGGAGCAGGGGAACTGATGCCCTCCATCTGGATTCTTTTTGGATTTCAAATCCCATGGGGATTATGAGGATTATAGTCACAAATATGTGTGAGGGTTATCTGCTGTAGAACATCCCAAAGGGAGTGAAACATGGCAACCTTAATGGAAAAACAAACTTCTGCAATTAAGAATCTACAAATCTTCCCAGAATCAGCTTCCTCAGCAGAAGAGGAAGAAAAATGCATTCATAATGTATTTCCCCAAAATACCAACCCCCTAACTGGTAGGTTAGGTCTCTACCTCCAGTGGCTTATATGTTGGATATCTCCAGTGGTATCCAACATATAAGCCATGATGTAACTTTCTATTCCTCCTGCTTCTAAGGACAAACCATGCATGGACAGTTGAAATGACCTGTGCGGCGCTGGGTTGCTTTGAGATAAGGCAATTCAAGAAACCAAAAACAAATCAGAAGCAGGTCAATGACAGATCTCTGTTATCCTGGAGATAGTTTAGTTGCCATTTCATTGTTCTATAAGCTCAGTGAGACCATAGAAAGAGAGATCCACATGAGTCACTGGCTACCTGTATGTCCGCGTGGACAATATAGAACTAAGCCACTGAGTCTTTGACTCAGAACAGCTGTTTTCCATAGGGGGATGTGGACCCTAGTTCAGTGACATAATCTAAATATTGCCAAAGGAGTGAGAAAGGAGACAAGAAAATGAGGTGAGGACCCAGAGTGTCCCAAAGCCGACTGCTGGTGAGAAGGGAGCCCTGGGCAAGTGGGTGTACTGAAACGGTAGGCTCAGAACTGCTTCTCCCTGAGATATGGGGTGGAAGAAACAGAGTATTATTCTAAACTTCTGTCCCCACCCATCAACAATTCTATTAGAATAAGCTGTGGAAAGCCAACTCACCCCACATAAAAAGCAGCAATAGGTCCAGCTCAGGAATGATTTGTTTTTTTTCTGCTGGTTTTCTTCAAAGGGGTGCCAGATGTTTCACCTTCCTGGACTCCACCACCCACAGATTAAGACTCCCGTAAATCATCTAGCCTTCTTCCCAAATGCACTAAAGCCATCTGCCTTTCAGATGTCCATTTCTCAGTCCTCTGTCCATCCACCGGATTACCTATTTTCCATGGCTCGGGTAACAATAGACCTATTGTTTGCTCCAAGTAGATAGGATGTCCTCTTTCTTACTTCTCCCTGACAGGAGAGGGTTGAGACTTGGATACATTGGATTTTATCCCCACAGGATTCAACTACTGGCTCTCCCTAGGTTTTTAAGAGACCTATTGTTTTTAGCCCATCCAACTTATTAAAAGGCAAGTGTTTGCTCTTGCTGGCTAGCCCAGTCTCTCTCAATTTTAGCAACTTAAGATGAGTGGAATTCAACTCCCAGAATTCTGGGAGTTGAAATCCACTCATCTTAAAGTTGCTAAGGTTGAGAAACACTGGGCTAGACCATACATGTAGGAACAACACGTGCTGTTTATTTTCAGCTGCCTATTCTCGATGGCTTTCACTGGGTTGTTGTTACCCAGAAAACAATAAGAGGTCAAACAGGATGCAAGGCAGGAGAAAATCATAGGCCCTTGTAAATATGAAGGAATTAGCTATATTCTGGATGCTTATTTGCTTTCTTTTGAAAATATACTTTCCACGGGCACTAAGGATTCAAACCAGAGGTCAAGATGACTCCCATCAAGGAATTCAACAAGGGATTTAATCATTTCTGTCCCTCCTTCCCCTCAAAAACCACAGTTCCCAGAATCTTCTAGGGGTAGCCATAACACCCAAGCACCCAAAATTGGTTTATATCTTTAAGATAGATGAGCCTCAGACTGCTCTGTGATTTTTGCTGAGACCCACTAGATGATTATAATTCTGGATGGATTACCCATCCCATCTGTTAGTTCCTTTCCTTGCAGCCACTGATAACTGGGATTTGGAACAACCCATATGGAAAAGTTCTGTGAATCTAGTGCTTATTTTCTGAGTCATTACTCATTTTGAGAAATACTGTTCCTCCTTTTTACCCCCCCCCCCCCCCAATTTCTGTTCAGCCATCTTAAATACAAGTTACTCCTTTCGGTCCCTCTAGGGCCCACTTCAGTCAATCTCCTGGGCTTCAACCCCCACCCTGTCACAAGAGGTGGGTCAACACAACCTTCCTCCTCATAGTGGTGATTCTTGCTTACATCCATCAGCTGCTGACTCTTCTTCTTCTCGATCTGTATTGAGCCCAGCAGCCTGTTCGTCTTCTTGACACTCCGATGGTCCAGCACGGATGCTGACCCACAAAACCAGGGTCTGCAGAAATCCATAAAGACAGGCAAATTGCACCAGATACTCCTGGACCAACCAAAGAACCAAGTACATCCCATAGGTGCTGACCAAGAAACAGGCAAACCCATGGAGCCAAACCTTCAAGGGTCCTCCAAATCCCAGGATATCCATAACCAACCGGAAAGCCGGAGAGGATGCGCAGAGCAAAGTCACTACGCACAAATCAAAGAGGTGTCGAGTGAAGTTGAAGCAAATCTGGAAGTGCTCTGGAGACTCCACTGATGGCTTGTGAGGAGCAACATGTTGAGGTATTCCAGCCAACAGGGAGTGCTCTCCAGCAGCCGAGCTTTGGCCCCATCCAATCATTTCCAGAAGCCGGCGGCCACTCCACCATCTTGCCTTGGGAGGCCCTGTGCATTCCACCAGAAGCTCAGGTTTTTCCTTCAAATCCTCCTCCTGGTTGAAGGTCTGCTTTCCTCTCCACCAGGACAGTCTCGGGAGCCATGACTTGGCTCTGGTTAAGAACATTGCACAGGGAACAAATTCTGGCTCTCTCCAAAGAAGGCCTCCAGCCCAAGATGTATATTTACCAGCACACGTGGAAATGGAGGACCAACAGCCAATCTGGCTGACTTTTTTCCTGAAAAGGACTCCCACTGCAAAGAATGCTGATTAACTTGGTGGGTTCCTCTGTGGCCAGTTTCAGCTTGACTGATGGTGTTTCAAATCCTGAGGTTGCTGACTCATTCTCCAAGTAAACTGCAACCGGGCTTGTCCATAAATTAGGGCTCATCCAGGATCGCAATTGTTCTGGATATTGGCTGTCGGGAATATAATTTTCTCTGTTTGGGAAAATACAGATGGTGGATACCACTTTAGTTATGGGCAAGTAGAACTGCCTGCCACATCACACAGCTTCTTCTAGCGCTATGGACAAACTGGCCAAAACAGGAGATACAGCCTCAAAGTCGGCACGGGAATTTCTCCTGTTTTTTTTTTTTTTTACAAAAAAGCGTATTTGTGGCTTCCCCCACAGTCAAAAGTGGGCCTTTGCCTCTTTCTGAAAAGGAAGAGGCAGTTTTAAATTGATGAACTAATTGCCTAAAAGAGGACAAGCAAGTGGGGGGAAGAGTTAGGATGTGACCAGGACTAGACTAGGAGAAACATGTAAGTGAAAGGCTTAAGTGGGTTTTTGCCATTTTAAAAGCGACAGATAATGGGTACAACCAGTTGTCTGAAGGTATTTAGTGAAAATACAAACATTCAGTTTAATTATTGTGATCTATTATTTCACTTTGTGCCTTGAACAACAGGAATAATAATGACCTACTCCAAAAAGTTTGATATGAGGGCAAATTTATTTAAAGCATGTTTTATATATTGAAAAACAGAGCAATCAATACATTTTTACTCATCCCATATCAATTATTTTCTATCCAATTTACCCAGTGAACTTTCCATCTTATCTAGTTTTTCCTGAGATGTATTATGGGATGCTGGTATGAGTTGAATTTCTGAATGCACTGAGATTCAGGGAAAGGGACAGGAACACAGAGCTTGTAATTCTATAATTATTTAGCCTAACCTCTCTTTGTTTCTCTGAGTAGTGGAAAAGTTGGGGGGGGGGGGTGTTAAAACATTTCCATATCTATTCTCCCCACCCCAAAAAAAACACCCAACCATATTTTCACTTTTACAGAAAAAAATAGAGTTTAGGCTGATTATGGAATTAAGAAATCTGTCTTCCCATCTCTTTTTCTGTATCTCAATGCATTCAGAATTTAACCCACATCTTGATTTGCTGATCTTGTACGCTTGCTCTCTTCTTTCCCACTGAACCCTAATGTGATGTCTTGATTTTGGTTTAACATGGGCTGTAAACCCATCTATTCTGATTTAGCATTATAAGCAAATGTGGCTATTATGACTTGCTCAAGAAATTATGGTTTAAAAATCCTGATTTAGCAATATGTGGGAACCCAGCATCATCTAAGCCAATGCCTGCTTTAAAATGTTATTCCAAAATTGTAGAAACCATTTTATGTCAGCAAAACCTTTCTTCCCTATGATAAAGGCTGACTTCGGGGCAAAATAACTCTTTTGGAAAGGCGGGAACTCAAATTATGAAATGAACTGAAAATCAGCAGAGAGCTACAGATCGGCAGCACCAAGGAACATTCTCACAGCATAAGAGATCAAGTCAAACCCCCTTTTTTTTTTAATCTCAGGCATATCTGCCCTGCTGTAGCGTCAGCGCATTGCTCAAACAATTTCTTCAATCCTCAAAATGCAAGAACGCCATTCCCAAGAGGAGCAACTGAAAGATCCGGTTGTGAAATGCTCAGTGCTCATCTTTATTCAACAGTAACTCTCACTGAGATAAATAGAATTTACCCTCGGGGAAACGGTTACAGATGTCAGCTGCCTCTAATGGGGAGGGGGGAATGCATGAAAAAATAATATTGAAAGTATCTCTAAGCAGATGTAAATTCCTTTCTTCTTGCCATCGAGAAGCTGTGAGTGCATCCTTATATTAAAATTAGGGGGAAGAGCATGCTCATTCAGGCATCAGCACAAACATCCCTCAGACCAGTGTTTTTCAACCTTGGCAACTTTAAGATGTGTGGACTTCAACTCCCAGAATTCCCCAGACAGCAAAGCTAGCAAAACCCTAGCAAAGATGTCTGGGGAATTCTGGGAGTTGAAGTCCACACATCTTAAAGTTGCCAAGGTTGAAAAACACTGCCTTAGACGTTTATCTGAAGAGACATCTCACCTGTTCATCAGACCCCCCTGCTCAACCTTGAGCCCTTTCACCGAGCATTCCATTACAGCTCACTTTTTTAGTTTTTCACGTATATACCTCTACAAGCAGCCCACCTCAAAACATCTGATGTGTGATGCTCACATTATAAGATAGCGCCAGCATATTTTGAGAGCCAAGCCATCAAGAGCGATGGCACGCTTGAACTGTGCTCTCCTCCCCGCCAGCTCTTTTTACAAATTTCAGATGCTCATTTCAGCGTTTCCCTCCCCTAACGATAGACCAGAAGATGCCTTCTAGAACCACTTAGTGTAAAAAGGACTCCAAAAAGATTTGGAAGAGACCCAAGCGGAGAGCTGCTTAGGCAAGCGGGGCAGCTATCGAAATCGAAATCAATAAACCCGAGGTGCCATGCTTGCATTTAAAAGGCACCGTGGGCACCTTCGGACATTCCCTGAAGGTGGACGAGGCGGGGAACGAGTCCTGCGCTAAAGCGCTCCAATTCCTATTGCGGGCCTTTCAAAATGAGGAAAAATCTAGTCTGCAGCAATCGTAGATATAGGTGTGTGTTGGGTATGTCCAGCCTGGCACCAAGAAGGGATCCATCCAGGCTGGTTTCTGCAGTGCTAGGAAAAAAAAACCCACCTGGCATTTGCACACCAAACTTCAAGTGGAGAAAATGCTTCAGGAAGGCATTTCTGAATGAAAAAAGGGGGGGGTGCTGGTGGACAGATATGATAGGATCTATTTATAGCATCCTGTGCCTGCTGGAACTGCCTATTCGGGCCTGCAGCGTCCTTCTGGGTGAGGGGCCTCTTCTGGCCGCCCCTCTCCAAACCCCCCCCCCAAACCTTCAAGGAGCAGCCAGCCTTTCCTCGTCCACGCATCAAATCAAACCCAGCGATCACGCCCACCCTCCAAACGCCCCGAGCCCCCCGCCGCCTCCCCGCTCCCAGTCCACCCCGCCCGCCGACCCACCGCCGTCTAGGGAGGCCGCGCCGCCTCAAGACCCACCTGAGTAACTAACACGAGGCCGGGCGGGGGCGCGCGCCGGCTTGCCGAGGTCCCCGGAGCAACTTTTCTTCTTCGGATCTCGGGCTGGCGGCGCGCCGGGGTCCCTCGGCTTCCAAAGCGGGCGCGCGGCCCCCGACTCCTCCGCGGGCGCGGGAGCTGTCCTGCAGCCTCGCCTCGCCTCGCCTCCCCCGGGCGCTCCCGAAATGCGGCCGCAGCAGCGCCAGCAGCAGCGAGCGGGGACGCGGGGAGCCCGTCCGGGGACTCTGGACCCGCCGAACCCCGGGGAGCGAGCGGGAGGCGCGAGCCGAGGCCGGGGAGAGGCGAGGCGAGGCGAGGCGGCCCAGCCCTCGACGCAGAGAGGGAGGCGCGAGGAGGCGGCGGCGAGGAAGGCGAGCTCCCTCCCCGCTCGGGTTTTCTGGCAGGACCGGATTGGGAGAGGCGCCACCCGGGGAGGCGGCTGCGAGGGCGGCGCTGGCGGCGGAGGAACCGGCGCGGCGGGCGCGGGCAGGCCGGGCTGGGCGCGCTCCGGCTCGGTCCGGCGTCGCAGCGAGACCGCCGGCTCCGCTTGCCACCGGGCGCAGGACGCCGGCAAGGCTGAAGAGGAGGGAGAGCGGGGGCGGGGCCTCGGAGAGGCAGGGCCTTCCCCAACCGGGCGCTCTCCAGCGGCTTTCGGGCCCCGCTCGTTCGCCCCAGCTCCCAAGCGGCAGCTGTTTGCAACTGGGAGGGCTGCGGGCCGGGGCGCCCCGGGTGGAGGGAGGTAGCAACCCCGCCGGGGGGGCAGCAGGGAAAGGGGGGTGCCTGGGGATTGGGGGGGCTGCGTTGGGAGAGTGGCTTGAACCCCTGATGAAGATGCACGATGTACTTCGGGATAGCCAAAACGAGCATCCGTCCACCCGTTCGGGGCCCTCTGTAAAAATAAAATTCTGACCCAGCCAAACTTTCCGAAAGTAGCAGAAGAGGAGCCTGGTTAACCTCCCCTCCCCACCAAAGGGAGGGGGAAATGGGTGTGGAGCCCTCAAGGACGGGGAAGGTTTCCAAAGGGTGGAGATTCAAGCGCATTGTTAAAATAGCTGGAATTGCTCTTGCGGGATCAACCCGCTCTTCCCCCAACTTAGGGGCCAACGTTCAAAATAGATCACTCGAAATCCAGAATAAATGGACACGTATGAAGTATTCATGATTGCTATCAGTTCTGCAGATGAATAACAAAAACACACAGGATAAACAAACGGGCCTTTTAAGGACAGCAAAAAAAAAAAAAAGGCAAAGATTAGTTTGTCTCCCTCTCTCACACCCACACACCCACAAATATTTTTCAAACTTGGCAACTTTAAGCTGAGTGAACTTCAACTCCCAGAATCCCCCAGCCAGCCATGCTGACTGGGGGATTCTGGAAGTTGAAGTCCACTCAGCTTAAAGTTGCCAAGTTTGAAAAACAATGCTCTAAAGGGCCCTACCCCTCACAGGGGCTGCATGAATGGCTTTCACATGCAGGAAGACCTTTGAGGTTTAGTGTCTCAAACCCCAGGCAGGCAGATATGATAACCTACCAAGCAGAGTATCAGGCTACCCGATCAGACTCCCAAGGCTTCAAAACATCAGGAGGGGTGAGAATCAAGTAACATTTTGCCCTCCAAATGCCTGTCTGGAGCAACTGCAGGCAGATCACCCAGGGAATAGCCCTAGGTGAAAAGTGAGTTGCATCATAGTTAGAATACCGTTGACATTGAAAGAATATATGCTTGTCTACTGGCAACATACAGGGGTGTAATTGTGGCTATTTTTTTCCACCGGTAAGCTTTATTTCAGCTTGTGATGTTCCCGCAAGACGATCCAGATGTGGACATGATTTTATGCTCACATGGGACAGCAGGAAAGGACGTCATTCTCAACAATGATGTTAAGACTTCCCTTTTCCCTCTTGCGTGGAGGGGAGGATCTGGAAAAGACTTCATTACTTGTTTTCTAAAGGCTGACCCTCCCCTTAGCTTACCAATATCAAAGGAAGCTGGAAGCCAACATAGCAAGGCACAGACGCAAGGACTTGCAATCTTATTCTACACGATTCCCAGTTTGTCCACTCTCCTTGCAAATGTCCAACTAAGCAGAAACACAAGGAACGATGGCAGCACGCCAGATTCATAACTGAAGAGCTGTTTAATACACCGAGGGAACTTTTGGGCAACTATGAACGTGGCTCTGCGTTAATTGAGCTGCTGCGCAGACTCCAGTTCAGGCACAAAACACAGGGAGAGGATGCATTTTCTCAACCCCAGCAGCGTCTTTCATTAACCTGTTACTGTATGCAAGACAGAACACTCCACAAAAGGTAATTCTTAAACAGGGCACAAAAGTTTCAACTGGGAGAGGATCAAGGGGCGCCTCTATCAGGAAGTCATGTTCTAACCACAGATGCAAAGCCCCCATCCTGGAAAGATTATACAGAAGTACCAAATAAAACTCTGGTCATCTCACTCATTCCAATAAACTAGACCTCATTACGTGGTCCAGATGAATCAGGCATCCGGTCACATCATCCTCACAGCTGTATTAACCCAGTATTTAGCATCACGCTTCTCGGTACAAGGCTGGTTGTTACCACTCAGGCCTTAGTGCGCAAGTGGCTACCCAATTTTGAACTCAGTGCTCTGTCTTGATACTGGTTTTACTTCCACCTGTATAAATACTCCACAGGCACAATGGAGCCACAATCCTAAAGAATGAAGCCACATCAGCAAAAAGGTTATTCACAAGACTAGTTTAATCAGTCACCCATAAGAGCTGGGCTCCTTTATTACCAAAAATAATAATAAGAGGGTCTCAAAGGGAGAGAGAGAGAGAGAACAAGCCACAGCTAAAACATGACTAACTTTAACTACTAGTTTACCTGCCAGAAGATGCCAGCTGGGATGGAAGTAATGTTAACATGCAGACAAAGTTGAAAGTAATGAGGAATACACAGGGAAGAAAAAATAAAGTGGATCTTAAAATGGTGTGAGGGGGGTGTACAAAAGAAAGTTCATTTTTTTCATTTCTCCCATTCTAGGAAGTCACCCCATATAAAACAAAACACAATTTTTGAATGCCACAAATTCACAAGCGCACCCCCACCTCTGCTCCCTCCCCCTTCCTTTTGTGCTTCCTGTCAGAGCAGTGGGGAGGTTGTGCTGACTGGAGAATGTAGTGGAGCAATGCAATATGTAGAGTCCCCAAAAGCTTGCTGGTAGGCAGGCAGTGAAAATCCATCTGAAAGTCAGTCTCTTGTGAAAGCATCAGCAGGAGGGTCCTCCTTTCTTCTTAGTGCCGGTCGAGCAATGAGGCCTCCACCCCAAGGGCTCTCTCTTGGGACTACAGTGAGCATAGGAGGTCTGCTGAGATCGGCTTCATTTCCACTACACACAGTTAAGTGACAGAAGCTCTTCTGTCCCTGCCACAGGCCTGGGGTGGGTTTGTGTTCCAGAAGGTCAGTCACCTCTTTCTCCATCAGGTGAAATTAAATGTGAAGTTTCAGGAAAGTGGCAGAGGTCAAGAATTAAAACCAAGGTCAACATGGAGAGGCAAGCCCCCTTTTATCGGGTCTGTTCAACTGAAAAAGAGAGAAGCTTATCAGGCAGAATAGCACAGGTTGCTGGTTCTTGACTTAACAAAACCTGCCCATCGTTATCAAAGCAAACACAACTCCCACCAAAGAACAGAAAATCACTTCCCTACACCCACTCATTTTGCAATTTCTTCCCTCAAGGTATCTCAATTTCTTTAGGTTCACCCAAAGCCAAATGCCGTTCTGCTTCCCCAGCTGACAAAATGGGTTAAAGATGGGCTTTAAAAACAACTGTGTTTCTCTTAAAATAATAATGTGGTTCATATTAAATTATTTGAATACAAGTGAGCCTACAATTAAACCAATCAAGGTCTGAAGAGAGACTACTGAAAGTGGCCCTTCTATATAGACAAGTAGGAGTTATTTATATTATATTTACTAACATCAACTTTTAATTTTCATCTAGAAAAAATTCTATTCTGCCAGAGGTTTAGTACGTGGTACTCAATCATGAGTTTCCCCCCTACATTCTCTTTTTGGGGTATTTATTTTTGTGAGGGAGCTTTGGGCTGGGCTAAAGCACAGTAAAACACACTCACTGTAGGAGGAGATATCAATTTCATCAGGCAGTTCACTGATGTTCACTTCGAAGCGGTCCTGCACTTCATTTAGGATCTTAGCATCATTCTCATCTGACACGAAAGTGATTGCCAGACCCTTTGTGCCAAAGCGACCTGCACGAGCCACCTAGAATCCAGAAGTGAGAAGATGGGACTGAATTCTTGCACAGGAAACCCCAGTAGGATTCAAACCCAACTGAAGGTCAGCACAGGATTAAAAGCAAAAGGCAAAGCAGCTTGAACCAAGGGCACTCACTCAGGGCTTGAAGAGACATCAGAAAAAGTCAGAGACTCTAGTCTGAGCAATTCATCACTGCAACTACACCTTGGACTTTTGTACCCATCCCAATTTGGACACCCAAACTTAGGAAATCTGGAGGCTGCTTTCTGGACAACCCAGCTTACCCGGTGCAGGTAAGTGTCTGAATCCTCTGGCATATCATAGTTGAAAGCAATGTTGACCCGCTCAATATCCATGCCACGGCCAAACAGATTGGTGGCTACCAAGATACGACGCTGGAAATCCTTGAACTGCTGGTACCGTGACAATCTGCAAGACAGCAAATCTGTGGTAATGTTCTTTGCCTTGAAAGTTCACCCTTAGAACAGAGGCAGAGAACTTCTGCCATCTTGTATGCCACACTGGTCTTTAGGTGGCATGAAACTTACTGAAAAGGTAGGTGGAACCAGGAGCCCAATTTGAGATTCATCAGGTCTCTTATGGGGTGAAATGCTGTCCATAACCTCCACGAGACACCCATTGGCCTCTTAAAGCCTCCCCTAACTAAAAAATAGGATTTTTTTTTACCATCCATACAAAATCTCCAGGGGCTGCAAAGGGATACTGGTAGTTTTCACATCATCCATAGGTCACGCTGTTTGAACCCCTGCTTCATAAGATGTTCAATTTCCATTCACTGTGCTCTAACCCATCAAGACAGGACTTTTCTTCTTCTTGCACAAAACGCAGGATGTGTAAAACTCACTGATTTGAGAATGGAATATCCATTCTCCCTCAGGGTGACATCAGATCTCCTCCAGGAAGCATCAACAGTTTTATGAACGTAAATAGTTTGCTCTGGAAGTGATCTGAAATTTCCCAGATATGGCATTCCACACAAAACACTCTCATTTCAGGGTTAGGCTACCTGCAGAACACTTTAAACTCCTTCTGGCTCAGAGAATTTACTTCTGGAAACCATCAAGATGCTTTCCAGAACAGCACAGTCTGGAGAGGGGAAGCAACATTCCAGACTTCTGAAAAATTTGGGTTCCAAACCCCTAATATTCGGGATCTAACACTGCTCATCTTAACACTCATGAAAGGCGATATGTAATAATACATCAAGCTTTTTCTAAACATTTCAAACGAGAATTTTTTTTCCCTCCCAGGATGCCAATTTCTTTGTCAAATACTTTCTCGTAGAAATCAACTTCTTGGCAAGAGAATTTGCATGGGTTTTACAGCAGCTTCTGCAGGGGCCATTGCTCAGCGCTTAAAGCATCATCACTGAAGAAGTCAGAGACTCTAGTCTGAGCAAATTCATCACAGCAAAAGAACCCCGCAGGTGGCTGAGATCAGAACCGTTCCCCGCCACAGCCTCACCTCTCTTCCTGGGGCATGCCCCGATGTATGGCGATTGCTGGGAAGTTCTGCTCCACCAAGAGCTGAGCCAGAGCTATGCAACGTTGTACAGACTTCACAAAGATAACCACCTAGGCAGAGGAAGGGAAAAGTCAACCACGCAAGTTCATAGCAAGCTAAGGAACACCAGTGAACCTTGCTTAGTTATATTTTGTTGAGGCCCTCCTGCCAACTCTCAAGTTCGTCAGAGGTGGCATTTCGCCTTTATTCTTCAGCGCCATATATTTAAAAAGTCCTTTATGACAAGGCTACTCTTACGTTTTGCCCAAAATTTAGATAGGACAGATGCAGCAGAAGCAGCCGTCTCCCAGCATTCTATCAAGATCCTCAACCTGTTTTTAAAGATCTACCGGATTTAGCCAGCTCCGGCCCCTCCCGCATCCACCACTCCCACCCCCAAGGCAGACTCTATTTCCAGAAGGCACCTGGTTGAACTCCAGCACATCAAGCAGGTCAAACAGCTTGCGGTTCTTCTCGTTGTCTTTCAGTTTGACATAGTACTGCTGCAGACCGTGCAGCGTCAGCTTGGTCTCGTCATCCACGAAGATCTCCATAGGCTGAGAAGCAAACCCAGGGCCAGTTAGACCAGGGTAAGACTGGGCTGGGCTGGGCGGGGAGCGGGGGACAAGCAGCACAGATGTGCATAGGAGCATCTTTTCCTGCACACGGACTCCAGGCCCTACTCTTCCCCATCAAAGGATGGCCAACCCCTTCCAACTCTAATACTCAAAAGCCTAAGTGCTTCTAAGCAACGCACACTGAGGAGCAGCATTCTCCCCTCTCAGCCAAGGATTTATCCTGCAAAACGTTCTGTGAAAAAGGGCTAACGTCACTTAAAAAATACATCTCTGTTACAAGAACACTAGCATCGTTGCCTGAAAAGGATCTGAGTCATATCTGGACTCTGTGTGTGTGTGTAAAACTTCCAATAATTCCTTTTGCTCTGCCTGAAATAAGAAAAAAACAAAACATGGAGAACACCCACTTGTAATTTAAAAAAAAAAGTGTTTATTCAAGTACTCCGGCTACCTTAACTACAATGGCTACTGGTCACTTCTCCAGAGCTTTCTAACAACCCAGAGGGGGCCTTGTTGAAAGTCACATCTCAGTTCCTTGTCATTCTCAACACCTGTTTGGCCTAAAGGGGGAACAAGAATCCAGGCAATAAAAGAAAGGTGCTGCAATCCCTGTCCTTCTAAACAAGCACACAAGACATCAATCATCTGCTCATATCAGACCAGTGAATGGCCTGACTCTGAAGTCCTACTATGTGATTATCTCACAAAGGTCCCTGGCCAGCTCCTTACCCATTCCAAGGTTAATTAACTTTCCTATCCACGCTCTCTAAAGAGTAACCATCTTTTCTGCCTCATAATTTGGTGGCTCCGTTAGGGAAAATGTCTGATTATTGCCCTCCCGCTGTGAAGACTCTCAAATTAATCCCTTTTCCACATGGCACCGGGGGGGGGGGGGAGGAGAAAGAGGTAACAGAAAATAAAATGACACAAGGCTTTTGCCAGCTCAGAACAAAAAAAGGATAAAACTTCTCCTCCAGGTCACCAGGCGTCTGCTCCACTGGCTGCCGCCGATCGTTCAGATCCCTCGGGGAGTCCTTCGTCGCAGGTCTCCAGAGTGCGTGGGCAGGGAGGGGCAGGGCAAGAAGGGCAGGAACAGGAACACACAGGCTGCGGGCGTGTCTTGTGTGTAATGTGTGTATCAGGTTAACGCATGGCGGTGAGGAAAAAAAGCTACCACTTGCCTGGGTGTGTGTGGGCCAGGCTCTTCTGAACGTGGGTGTGTGTGGGCCAGGATCTTCTGTGCACGGTGCTGACAAGCAGGTGAATTCCACGCAGAGGGAGGGAACTAGGAGAGCAAGGGAGCGCTGCAAATTTTGCGCCACTTGCCAGGTGGGAAAGCATAAGAGGATCCTTCAGGGATGGATCCACCCTGAATAAAATGTAGATGGTCTCTAAGCCAAGTGTGCCAGAAGGGCAAAACAAGATCATAGCAGAAGTGCTCTTTAGCCCTACTGGGAGAGGCGCTGTTGTTCGTGTATGCAAAGAGGCTCTTAGCGTAACCCGAATGATCTTCCGGAAAGTATGTCTCCTACAGATGCCTTAGCAGAACTGGCTAGGTGATGGGCAGCAAGGGTGCAGCCCAACGGAGCTGTAGACAGTGTAGTGTTCTCTGTGCCGGCCCCCTTCTCCTTCCCTGGATGGGAAGGGAGGGAGAGAGGTAGGCTGGCCGGCCAGGTGGATAAAGAAGGTAGAAGGGTTTTAATTACGTCTTGCATGAATTTGCGGCACACGGGGCGGATTTCCTTGCTGAGAGTGGCACTGAACATCATGACCTGCTTTTCATGCGGGGTCATGCGGAAGATCTCCTGGACATCTCGGCGCATATCTGTGAGGAAGGAAGGACCAACAGGTTAACAACAGCTACTTGGGTTACACCCCCCCAAAGCTTTAGAACATTTTTTAAAAATCTTAACTTCTCGCCAGACCATATTCATAGTCACATAATAATAGTCCAATTTTAAAAGAGAGCCAGTTTGGTGTAGTGGCTAAGGTGCCAGCCTAGAAACCAGGAGATTGTGAGTCCTAGGCTACCCTTAGATTTGAAAGCCAGCTGGGTGACTTTGGGCTAATCACTCTTAGCCCAACCCATCTCACAGGGTTGTTGTTTTGAGGAAAATAAGAGGCAGCAGTATTAGGTATTTTTGCTGCCTTGAGTTGACCAAAATATATAAAAGGCAGGATAAAAATATAATAATACAGGTAGTCCTCGGTTAACAACAGTAATTGGGACTAGAATTTCTGTTGCTAAGTGATGTGGTCGTAAACTGCGATGTCACATGACTGCACCATTTAGTGACAGCAGTTCCGGAAGTCTTGGTTACTATCATTAAGCGAGGACCTCACATGACTGTGACTTTCAACTGCCTGTTGACTTCCCCATGGGCTTTGCTTGTCAGTCGGAAATCCGGGCCAGTTTCCAAGCAGCCAGATCACAATCACATGACCACGGGGGTGCTGCACCAGCCAAAACTTTGAGGACTGGTCATAACTACCACTTGTTCAGCATCATTGCAAGTTCAAATGATCACTGAATGAGTGGTCGTTAAACAAGGACCACCTGTAATAACAATTTCTAATAGTACTAAAATTGGTTCACTATTCAGTGTAATTGGAAAACACCATCTGATTAGAGTATGACCCCAATTCCTCCAGCCCATGTTGGATGTTCTCCTGCTTGCCCTAACTTTTAAAAAACTGTTCCTATTATTTTTGCTTTTAAGCTTGCCTTCAATTATCAGATTGAGTTTTTAGCATAGGAATGTGATACACATTTTCTTAACAAACTGGCCAGGAGGACCTTCTTCATGACTGTGACTATCTACTAGAAGGAGGAAAGTAATCTCAACTCTGAAACGGTTAATTCAGCAATGAAAGTAAAAGGTTTTTATGTAACAAGATACAGAAGCACCAACTCTACTTTCACTCAAAATGTAATTTCTTACAATGTTCCCTCCCCCACTCCCATTAGATCAATAATGAACTCTTCCTTCTCTTGGCAGAAAAAAAACAACTCCAGGGAGAAAGATGAACTGCTTCCTTATCCAGCCAACTCTTTTAAAGATTTTCTCCCAGAGGTAAGTCAGAAAATACCCATATTAAGGGCCAATGGCCTGATAAGAAGAGAGAGAATCTTCCTATTCTTCCTTGCCTTCATAAAAACTCAGTCTACAAAAGGGCAAAATGTAGATTTCCAGCTGCTCTAAAGCCCTTTCTTGTCTTTCCATTCCACAATACCCTCAACACTCACCAAGCTGCTCAAGCATTTTGTCACATTCGTCCAGGATGAAATGCTTGATATGTTTGAGGTTGAGGCTCTTGTTGCGGGCCAAAGCCAGGATGCGGCCTGGGGTTCCCACCACTATGTGGGGGCAGTTCTTCTTCAGAACCTCCTCATCCTTCTTGATGGATAGGCCCCCAAAGAATACTGCCACCTAAGAGAGGGAAGAATAAAAGTACATTATCTGGCATGGTTGTTAGGTTTTGTTTACTCAACAGCCTGACTTTTTAGGAGTGGTAAGCAGCAGAATGAGAATATTGTGCCAAATCTGACACAGTCCAAGAAATCTTTCAATCCTTTCCTATTTTTGTATGTCCACTCCAGGCCAAGAAAGAGATGTTAACTCTTTGCCCAGTGCCTAGATGAGATGGAACAGACAGAGGATGAATCATAGCAAGACGGAGGTGCTGTTTGTTCAGAATCCATCAGCTTCCAGAATTCTTCTTTAGTGGTGGCCAGGATAACACTACCCCTGAAACAGCAGATTTACAACTTGGGATCCTTCAGGACTCACGTCCCCTGCTGAACAGCAGATGGCTGTTGTGGTAAGATGGCCTACACTCAGTTTTGACTGGTCCAATGCAGCCTTTTCTAGACCAGGTGACTGTGGTAACAGTAATCTGTCCTTAATTTGTGCTTGGATTAATACAATCTGTTCTACGTGGGGCTGCCCTTGAGGTCAATCCAGACGCTACAATAGTTCAGAATATAGTTGCTCCCTTGCTGCAGTCAACCCCAGTACGGAACAACATTGGTTTTGCAGGAACTGCACTGACTACCAGCAGGCATCAGGACCAATCCACTATCACCCATAAAGGTCTTTATGGTTCACATCTTTGCTACCTTCTAACCCATGTACATTCTGCCCTCCGACTCAACGATGGCAGAGAGAAGAGGCTCCAAGTCTCTAGTCTGTGAGAAATTAAAGGGGAAGGTGCTTCAAAATAAGCCTTTTTAGGAGCAGCCCAAGGTTAATCCTCCCTCCTGAGGTTAGAATGGCTCTTTCCCTGTTATACGGTGCATTCGGAAAGTATTCAGACCCCTTTCACTTTTTTCAATTTTGTTATGTTGCAGCCTGATACTACAATCGTTCAAATTCATTTTTCTTCTCATTAATCCACACTCAGTACCCCATAATGACAAAGTGAAAAAAGAATTTCAGAAACGTCTGTAAATTTATTAAAAAGAAAAAACTGAAATATCACATGTACTTAAGTATTCAGACCCTTTACTCAGTACTTTGTTGAAGCACTCTGGCAGCAATTACAGCCTCAAGGCTTTTTCGGTATGACGCGACAAGCTTTGCACACCTGGATTGGGGGATTTTCTGCCATTCTTCTTTGCAAATTGTCTCAAGCTCAATCAGGTTGGATGGGGACTGTTGGTAGACAGCCAATTTTCAGGTCTCTCCAGAGATGTTCAATACGGTTCAGTTCAGGTCTCTGGCTGGGCCACTCTAGGACATTCAGAGAGTTGTCCCTCAGCCGCTCCTGTGTTGTCTTGGCTGTGTACTTAGGATCGTTGTCATGTTGGAAGGTGAACCTTCGGCCCAGTCTGAGGTCCCGAGCGCTGTTTTCATTGAGGATATCTCTATACTTTGCTCCATTCAGCTTTCCCTCAACCCTGACCAGTCTCCCAGTCCCTGCTGCTGAAAAACACCCCCACAGCATGATGCTGCCACCACACTTCACTGTTGGGATGGTACTGGGCAGGTGATGAGCGGTGCCTGGTTTCCTCCAGACATAACATTTAGAATTGAGGCCAAACAGTTCAATCTTGGTTTCATCAGACCAGAGAATCTTGTTCCTCACAGTCTGAGAGTCCTTCAGGTGCTTTTTTGCAAACTCCAAGCGGGCTTTCATGTGTTTTGCACTGAGGAGAGGCTTCCGTCTAGCCACTCTGCCATAAAGCCCAGATCGGTGGAGGGGTGCAGTGATGGTTGTCCTTCCAGAACTTTGTCCCATCTCCACACAGGATCTCTGGAGCTCAGTCAGAGTGACCATCAGGTTCTTGGTCACCTCTCTTACTATGGCTCTTCTCCCCTGATTGCTCAGTTTGGCTGGGAAACCAGCTCTTGGAAGAGTCCTGGTTGTGCCAAACTTCTTCCATTTGAGAATTATGGAGGCCACTGTGCTCTTGGGAACCTTCAGTGCAGCAGAAATTTTTTTGTAGCCTTCCTCAGATCTGTGCCTTGCAATAATCCTGACTCTGAGCTCTGCAGGCAGCTACTTTGACCTCATGGCTTTTGCTCTGATACAGTATGCATTGTCAGCTGTGAGGCCTTCTACAGAGGTGTGTGCCTTTCCAAATCATGTCCAATCAATTTAATTTACCACAGGTGGATTCCAATCAAGGTGTAGAAACAGCTCAGCAACTATCAAGAGAAATGGAAGGCACCTGAGCTAAATTTCAAGCATTGTTGCAAAGGGTCTGAATACCTATGCCAATGTGATATTTCAGTTTTTCCTTTTTAATAAATTTACAGACATTTCTAAAATTGTTTTCACTTTGTCATTATGGGGTACTGAGTACAGATTAAGGGGAAAAAAATAAATTTGAACAACTGTAGTATCAGGCTGCAACATAACAAAATTGAAAAAAGTGAAGGGGGTCTGAATACTTTCCAAATGCATTGTATTTTTAGAAAGCAGTTAAGGCCACGTTATGTGTTTTTATTTATTGGGCATACATTAATGTGTTATGCTACATGTGTTTCATGGTTTTTGTGAGCTGCCTAGGATCACAGGAGGTGGCACATGAATATATATAAATAAATAATTCTCTAGACTTCTGTTCACTCCCATGATGGTAAACAACAGCGGATTCTTGAAGATTCAGAACAGAAACAACTTTCTGACTCTCACCTTGACACTGGGCATGTACTTGGAGAATCGTTCATATTCCTTACTAATCTGGAAGGCCAGCTCACGGGTGTGACACATCACCAGCACAGAAACCTGTGAAAGAGGGCAGAAATAATCTGTAATTTCTCCTTTCAACCCTGCTTATTCTTTCTTAGCCTACCTATTGGATCGGTTTTCATCTGTGTGCCCCTCTCTCATACAGGAAAAAAAATGCCTGGATTTCAGTCACATACCTGTCCTGTTACTGGCTCCAACTGCTGAAGTGTAGCAAGAACGAAGACAGCAGTCTTGCCCATGCCAGATTTGGCCTGGCACAGAACATCCATGCCCAAGATTGCCTGTGGGATGCACTCGTGTTGCACTGCATTGAGAATAAAAACAGAATTAACACCTGGTGCTACCAAGATTGCAGAAGCCCAAATTCTCCATGGGACAAGTCATCTGGACTCACCTTCTGAAGGATGCTCAAAGCCACAATCAACAATGGCACGCAAGAGTTCTGGTTTTAATAGGAAATCACGGAAGCCAGAACTGTGGATGGAGACATAGGATCCCTTGACGTCTTTCTTAGACGGGACATCCACCCCTTCTCCAGCTGCCTGGTTTTCCACCTCATCATCCTCATAATCCAGCAGCTCGTTGTCAACATCGTTCTCTGTCATGGTGATGTCTCCCTCCTAAAAACTGAGATAAAGGCTTAAGTGAGCCAAAGCGTTTTGGAAAGGAAATCTCCAGCACTATCATGATACCGCAGAGCACAGATAACCCAAATATTACAGCCACAGTCACTTCTACCCCTTTCAAGAGGATAGTCATGTTATAGCAAGATGCCTTGAGGCATCTTGAAGACTAACACATTTACATTCATAACTTAGTCCAAGGTTCTTTCTATTGTATGGCCCTATAATTCTAGTCTAATACAGTTATTATGGCACAAAATACAGCAAAGTTCATTTCACTGGGACTAGGGGCATATTCAGGGCTTTGAGAGCATGTGGTGAGCATACTCACACAATGGCTGTCACAAGAGGTGTGCCTATTCACAAAATGGCTGCCATGGTGAGCCTCTCCAGCCACAAAAATAAACTTTACCAAAAGACAAAGTGCCCCCATGTCACAGGGCTTTATAACTCATTCCTGCAAATAAGTATTTTATCAGGAACTGGTGATTTGCAGCATGCCATCTTCCTATTACCAGAATCTTTTAAAAAGCCAGACAAGATACAGAAGGAAGTATCTGAGGGCATGCTAGTCCACCTCAGGCACCCCCAAAAATGTGATGCCGGTGAGGCCAAGCCACTGATATATGTGAACAAATATAAAAGAAGTACAGCATTAAAAATAAAAGTAACTATTGTCAAAGAAACTGTTTTTGTTTACAAACTATACTCCAAGAAACATTGGCGTTGGTATCCACAGAACTCTAAGCCAGAATATGATGCAGCTGACTTGTGTAAAGTGACAATTCTTCCCAAGAAACCATGGTTTACTTGGACAACAAATCAGAATGTGAATAATGTTCAGGACCTATTTCTTCCATAGAAAGAGAGAAACTCAAGAAATTGTTCAACAAGTCCATTACTGTATTGTAACTGTTAATCTTCTAGACCGACTGACTTGTTCAACAAATCTTGGCTTGCCATTATGCGCAAACATGACATATCCATCATCTCACTGAGTAGGAAAAAATCGGGTAGAATTTAATTCATTCAATTTCTCTTGAAAATTCTTCCGGTAAATAATGGTTTATTTTAGGTCACAGTGTCCTGGGAGACTTATCATTCCAGCTATAATATAGATATATAGATGTTCTAGCTAATTAAATAGGACAAACAGGCCAGCTCTTTTGTGTAAGAGTACTATAAGTTGAAAACCTAAATCTGGGCTGCAAAAACCCAGACAGCCACCACAGAGAAGTGAAACCTGGTTAAATCACTCGCTGCCATCCAGTGACTACCCTGATTTTTGCAGAGCAGATCCTACAGTCATGCCAAAATCAACATAAAATGTTATGGATTATCAATCTTCCATGTTTATTACGCCAAATGCTACCATTGCATATGTTGCTTTTGCAGTAAACACCAAAATGTTGGAATGTATCTTAAAATGTAAAATCTGCACACACTGTATTTTGAAGCAATAATCCTACACTCACCATGCCTTAAAACAGGGATAACCAACCTTTGCAAGTCTAACTATTGCTGGACTCCCATAGAAAGTATGACAAATGAGGAGGATGTTGGGAGTACTGTAACAAGTCAGCAGCATCTGGAGCACCGCAGCTTCCAACCTCTGCCTACTCTATCTGCCCATCTGCTTAGGATATGTTTCGGTGAAAATAAGAAGTTCAACAATAATTTGAAAATCCCTCCAACATAAACCTCACTCATTGGCGATGAACTCAGGTATTAAAGCAAGACCAGTAAGGAATTCCTTGGAAACATCTTCCCATGTCTTTTCTGGCCATTTTTTTACTTTACCAGTCAATCTTGGAGAAAAGAGGACGTGTGTATTTTAACACCATGGATTTCTCAGGGAATTTACTTTGACTAAGGAATTAAACTTCTTGCATCCATTTAACTCTGGGCAACACACCCCATTTATAAATACTATGCATTATTTAACCTGTTTGCGTTGTTCAGCAGGCAATACAATTTTAAGCATAAGACACATATTTAATCCAAAAGTCCCGTCTCCAAATAAACGTTAGCAAATGCACGTTGTTCAGGCTAGTAATAGTAATTCTTAATTACTAAAGTATTTAACCAAGTATTTCAAAGCCTCGCTATGAAAAAAACAGAAATCATTCCATTCCCCTCGCTAAGCAATGTAGCCTATACTCCAGATTTCTCTTTCTTTACAGATAAGGCCTCGTTAGAAAATGGAGGAGGGGCACAGAAACAGCAATATTATGTATCTATACGACTAGTTTCTCGACTAGTTTCTGGCTGGGGTGGAACACTAAAGGTCCCTCGATCCAACGAACCAGTCCTAAAAGATCTGATTAATAGCAGATGGCCGATGTTTCTCGATTACGATCAGTTCAAGAAACGCAACCAGGGCGCAAGGAAAGGCGCCATCTTTAATTCCAGGGTTTTACTACAATGACGGCGAGTACGGCGCACGCTCCCGCTCGCTTCCAACTGTAGGCTTGGGCGCGAGGATGAAGAAATGACCACCCAAAAAAGAAGAATCGGACAGAGAAATGCCTGAAGGAACAGCACCCACCACGATATACGACGGATGACTAAACGAAGCGCCGATAAAAGGACGATTATCGAAGAGCATCTTACCTTAGACAAAGGGGAGGGGCCCGACGAGTATGCCGAGGCGCGATCACAGCGAAAAGGGAGCAACTTCCGGCAGGCGATGGGCGTAGCGGAAGCTACTGGGGGGACCTGCGATGAAGACCCCGCGCCTTTTTTTGCGTCGTTTGTCTAACTCAGTGCCTAACAATAATAACGACAGCAACAAACTTTAAATCATGATTATATCTGACGCCGAAGTACTATTTTAAAATAATTTATAAATGCAATTGTTATCCGTGAGCTTTCGTTCAATCCTATTTTAATACAGGATTCTTGGGTTAGACGTTTGCAGTCGTCCTCCCAATGGGAGTAAATTGGTGCTGGCTTAGAGGTGGTCAGTGAAGCCACGTGGCTATTCGCTTTTAAAGAAATGCATTTATTTCATGGAAGAAATGTTAATCTGTTCTGGCTCGTTTCCATGAAGGATTTATATAGCTCTTGTGCAGCAGCATCAGGCGGATAACTCAACAGGGGTGGTTCTCTAGGTTGCAGCACTTGAATTTCTGCCCTATCTTACCAAAAAGCAAGAGGCGCTCAAACTTCTTGCTGAGAATTTTCCACCTAAGGTCTTTGGCCCAGTCCTATCACGGATCCAGATGCCGTGTTTGCTCTAGCATAATCTCATCCTCTTGTATTTCTAATAGCAGCCTGTTCAAGGTACAAGAGCTTGAGATAACCCCAAAGCAAAGCATAAGCTTTTCTTTCTTTCTTTCTTTCTTTCTTTCTTTCTTTCTTTCTTTCTTTCTTTCTTTCTTTCTTTCTTTCTTTCTTTCTTTCTTTCTTTCTCTCTCCCTCCCTCCCTCCCTCTCTCTCTCTCTCTCTCTTTCTCTCCCTCCCTCTCTCTCTCTTTCTTTCTTTCTTTCTCTTTCTCTCTCTCCCTCCCTCCCTCCCTCTCTCTCTCTCTTCTTTCTTTCTTTCTCTCTGTCTCTCCCTCCCTCTCTCTCTCTCTCTCTTTCTCTCTCTCCCTCCCTCCCTCTCTCTTTCTTTCTTTCTTTCTTTCTCTTTCTCTCTCTCCCTCCCTCCCTCCCTCCCTCTCTCTCTCTTCTTTCTTTCTTTCTTTCTTTCTTTCTTTCTTTCTTTCTTTCTTTCTTTCTTTCTTTCTTTCTCTCTCTCTCTCTCTCTCTCTCTCTCTCTCTCTCTCTCTCTCTCTCCCGCCCATCTCCCCTACAATAGGGGACTCTGGGCGGGTTACAGAGAGAATAAAACTATAAATATACATAAAATACACACCATATATACAATTAATACTAAAAACAAAAAATCCAAGAAGATGGAAAATCAGGGCGAGGACAGCCGGCCACTAAGGGGCTAGCCATCTCCCTGCTTGAGCTGTTCCCTCCCCACCCCAGGCCAAGTGGCAGAACCAGGTCTTCAAGGTCCTTCGGAAGGCCAGGAGTGAGGGGATTTTTATTTCTTTTGCACGGAAAGAAAGCTTCAGAAAAGTCTACAAGATTTCTAGTAGTTCCTATTGGGATTTCCTTCCCATTCCCCCTGGCTGTCACTTTGCAATGCAGCTATTTGTAGCATGATATTGGACTTCTGTCCCAAATATTGAATTTCACAGTTATGAATGAATTCAGCCTCACTGGAGGCACAAATGATCAGGTGCAAATTATCCTACTTCCGACACATTCTGCGAAGACCCAGCTCCCTGCAAAAAGGCTGTAAAGCTGGGAAAGGTAGAAGGAAAAATATTGGCCCAGACCAAAGCTGGGTGGTTCATTTCTCCTGGTGCCAGTAGCCAAAGATCGCACAAAGGTGGTGGAAACAAGAATTTGACTTTATTTCTGCACAGAGGGCAAGATTTGCACTCGGGACTCAAGTTGCAAAGCGGGCGCCTCGCTTAAAGTTTAATACAGCTTTTTACATATATTTTTAAACAAAAAAGTGTAGAATCACTGGTAGATAGTAACTTATTCATCCCCTTGGGTGGACACTTTGCTACGACAAGAAAGAAAAAAAACAGGGCCAGTCTGGGACCCTGTTCCCAGCACAGCGGCTTTCTAGGAGTGAATTGCTGGTTAGCACTTCCCTGGCGCCAGCTGGAAAGGGAACCCTTCCTCAGCAGGGGGGGCTTTGATCTAGCCCCTCAGCAGAAGGGGCCTGACTGAAAACAGAGCCTGCAGTCAACCTCTTTCTGGTTCCTATCCAGTAATGTTGGACCCAAAACGGGGTTCTTACCTGGAGACAGCTGCCAATAACTTTGCCGGACACGAGAAACCTTTTAGAGCAAAGATCCTTTATTGGTGCACAGCAGTAAAGGGGATACCTCTGTGAAAAGAGGCTCCCCGAACATAAAGAAATCAGAGTTTTTATACATTTTGCTTTAAGGAGGTATAACATTTAGAGATTAATAATTGTTCAGGAAGTTCTTCATCCCCTTAGCTGGGATTCCCTTTTGATCTCTTCAGTGCTGTGGACCCATCCCCATCTTTTGTTTTCTCAGGAGATGTTTACTACAGGTGAATAGATGTAATAGGTTACTAAGGTTAGATATAGGCTAACCATGAAGGGTCAGCTATGGGTGAATACAACCTCACCCTGAGAAGGGTCACTAAGTTCAGCTACAGGTTAATAGGGAAAGATTAACTATAGATTAAAACTAGGCAAGGATTTAATCCTTGCTGTCCTGCAAGAATCACAGGTACAATACTTTTCCATTCCATGCTCCTCAGTGACAAGTGAAAGTTAGCAAGCCAAGATAAATCCAAGGCTATCTGAAAGTCCTTCCCCCCCATATCAAAAAGGAGAGGATGACCAGCAGCAAGGTGGACGGACTCAGTTACAGAGGCAATGAATACACCGTTAGAAGACCTGAAGGACAAGGTTAGGGACAGATCGTCATGCAGGAAATCTGTGTGGTCACTAGGAATCGACAGTGACTTGATGTCATGTAATCATCAGTCAGTCCAACAGGCCATCTTCTCAGTATTAGGATGGTGATGATCCAATTGCTTATCCAGAGTCTTTAGCAGTATTATTTATGCGCTTGAGAATCAGTGCTTTAAATGCTGCAACCGATTTCCCATCCAGCCCATTTGCAAGAAGAAATTATCCTGTGCAACAATGCAGTGTAATTAACTTTGTTGTTGTTGTTGTTGTTTAGTCGTTAAGTCGTGTCCGACTCTTTGTGACCCCATGAACCATATTGCGCCAGGCCTTCCTATCTTTCACTGCCTCCCTCAGTTTGCTCAATTTCATCCTCATTGCTTCAGTGATGCTATCTAGCCATCTCATCCTCTGCCGTCCTCTTCTCCTTTTGCCTTCCATCTTTCCCAGCATCAGGGTCTTTTCCAAAGAGTCCTCTCTTCGCATTAGGTGACCAAAGTATCTGAGCTTGAGCTTCAGTATCAATCCTTCCAATGAGCAATCAGAGTTGATTTCCTTTAAGATTGACTGGTTTGACCTCCTAGCAGTCCAGGGGACTCTTAAGAGTCTTCTCCAGCACCACAGTTCAAAGGCATCAATTCTTTGGCGTTCAGCCTTCTTTATGGTCCAGCTCTCACAGCCATACATTACTACTGGAAAAACCATAGCTTTGACTATGCGGATCTTTGTCGGCAAGGTGACGTCTCTGCTTTTTAATATGCTATCTAGGTTTGCCATAGCTTTCCTCCCAAGGAGCAAGCGTCTTTTAATTTCATGGCTGCAGTCTCCGTCTGCGGTGATCTTGGAGCCCAAATAAATGAAGTCTGTTACTGCTTCCATTTCTACCCCTTCTATTTGCCAGGGATTGATGGGTCCAGATGCCATGATCTTAGTTTTTTTAATGTTGAGTTTCAAGCCAGCTTTCGCACTCTCCTCTTTCACCCTCATCAAGAGGCTCGTTAGTTCTTCTTCACTTTCTGCCATTAGGGTGGTATCGTCTGCATATCTGAGGTTATTGATGTTTCTCCCTGCAATCTTAATTCCGGCTTGTGATTCTTCCAGCCTGGCATTTCTCATGATGTACTCTGCATATAGGTTAAATAGGCAGGGTGACAGTATACAGCCTTGTCGTACTCCTTTCCCTATTTTGAACCAATCGGTTGTTCCATGACCGGTTCTAACTCTTGCTTCTTGGCCTGGATACAGATTTCTCAGGAGACAGGTAAGGTGGTCTGGTATCCCCATCTCTTTAAGAATTTGCCACAGTTTGTTGTGATCCACACAATCAAAGGCTTTTGCATAGTCAATGAAGCAGAAGTAGATGCTTTTCTGGAACTCTCGTGCTTTCTCCATGATCCAGCGAATGTTGGCAATTTGATCTCTAGTTCCTCTGCCTCTTCGAAACCCAGCTTGTACATCCGGTAGTTCTCGGTTCACGTACTGCTGAAGCCTAGCTTGTAGGATTTTGAGCACAACCTTGCTAGCATGTGAAATGAGTGCAATTGTGCGATAGTTTGAGCATTCTTTGGCATTGCCCTTCTTTGGAATTGGAACGTAAACTGACCTTTTCCAATCCCGTGGCCACTGTTGCGTTTTCCAAACTTGCTGGCATATTGAGTGCAGCACTTTAACAGCATCGTCTTTTAGTATTTTAAAGAACTCAGCTGGAATACTGTCATCTCCACTAGCTTTGTTGTTAGCAATGCTTCCTAAGGCCCACTTGACTTCACTCTCTAGGATGTCCGGCTCAAGGTCAGTGACCACACCAGCATGGACATCAGGGACATTAAGATCTTTCTTGTATAGTTCTTCTGTGTATTCTTGCCACCTCTTCTTAATCTCTTCTGCTTCTGTTAGGTCCCTGCCTTTTTTGTCCTTTATCATGCCCATCTTTGCACTAAACCTTCCTTTGATATCTCCAATTTTCTTGAAGAGATCTCTAGTCTTCCCCATTCTATTGTTTTCTTCAATTTCTTTGCATTGTTCATTTAAGAAGGCCTTCTTATCTCTCCTTGCTATTCTCTGGAAATCTGCATTCAGTTGCTCATATCTTTCCCTTTCACCCTTGCTTTTCGCATTCCTTCTTTCCACAGCTATTTGTAAAGCCTCATCAGACAGCCATTTTGCTTTCTTGCATTTCTTTTTCTTTGGGATGGTTTTAGATGCTGCCTCTTGTACAATGTTACAGACCTCCGTCCATAGTTCTTCAGGCACTCTGTCTACCAAATCTAATCCTCTAAATCTATTCATCACCTTCACTGTGTACTCACATGGAATATGATCTAAGTCATACCTGAGTGGTGTAGTGGTTTTCCCTACATTCTTCAATTTAAGCCTAAATTTTGCAGTAAGAAGCTCATGATCTGAGCCACAGTCAGCTCCTGGTCTTGTTTTTGCCGTCTGTATAGAGCTTCTCCATCTTTGGCTGCAAAGTATGTAATCTATCTGGTTTCGGTATTGACCATCTGGTGATGTCCACGTGTAGAGTCGTCTCTTGTGTTGTTGGAAAAGAGTGTTTGCTATGACTAGCTTGTTCTCTTGACAGAACTCTATTAGCCTTTGCCCTGCTTCATTTTGTACTCCAAGGCCAAACTTGCCTGTTATTCCGATTACTCCTTGACTTCCTACTTTAGCATTCCAATCCCCTATGATGAAAAGGACATCTTTTTTTGGTGCTAGTTCTAGAAGGTCTTGTAGGTCTTCATAGAACCGGTCAACTTCAGCTTCTTCGGCATCAGTGGTTGGGGCATAGACTTGGATTACCGTGATGTTGAATGGTTTTCCTTGGATACGCACTGAGATCATTCTGTCGTTTTTGAGGCTGTACCCCATTACTGCCTTTCCCACTCTCTTATTGACTATGAGTGCAACTCCATTTCTTCTAAGGGTTTCTTGCCCACAGTAGTAGATATAGTGGTCACCTGAATTAAATTCACCCATTCCCGTCCATTTCAATTCGCTGATTCCCAAGATGTCGACGTTCAATCTTGTCATCTCATGTTTGACCACATCCAGGTTGCCTTGGTTCATGGATCTTACATTCCACGTACCTATACAATATTGTTCTTTACAGCATCGGACCTTCTTTTCGCTTCCAGATACATCCACAGCTGAACGTCCTTTTGGCTTTGGCCCAGCCGCTTCACTCTTTCTGGAGCTACTTGGAATTGCCCTCCGCTCTTCCCCAGTAGCATATTGGACACCTTCCGACCTGAGGGGCTCATCTTCCGGCGTCATATCTTTTAGCCTTTTAACATTGTCCATGGGGTTTTCTTGGCAAGGATACTGGAGTGGGTTGCCATTTCCTTCTCCAGTGGACCACATTTTGTCAGAACTCTCTGTCATGACCTGTCCGTCTTGGGTGGCCCTGCACGGTATAGCTCATGGCTTCACTGAGTTACACAAGCCCCTTCGCCACGACAAGGCAGTGATCCATGAAGGGGTAATTAACTTACTCAACTCAAAGTTGATGTTTTATTATTGATTGATTTCAGCCTATATACTGAATATATAGGTGAGGTGGCTAGCAGCGAGACAGCATGACCCAGGGTTGGATGGACATCCACCATTAACAGCGGCCTTGAGTTATCTCTACTATTATTATTATTATTATTATTATTATTATTATTATTAATAATAATAATAATAATGTTGGTCACACAGCCAGATGTTTAGACTGTATTCAGCATTTTTATCCTCCTATTAAGTCCTTCCCAAGGACCTAGGATAGGCAGATGTTGTCTGATGGTGTTAAATTATTATGGTTGGTCGCACAGTCAGCCAGATGTTTAGACTGAATTTGGCATTTTTATCCACCTATCGAGTCCTTCCCAAGGACCTGGGATAGGCAGATGTTGTTGTTTGATGGTGTTAAAGGGATCGTCGCAGGATATAAGCTGTTCCAAGTAAAGCTGCCTTTTGCAATTGATGGTGATTTTGTCAATGCTGATGGTCCTCAAGTGGTGCTCCAGATGTTTTGGGATTGCACCCAAGGCGCCTATAGCTATTGGTACTATCTTTGCTTTCTTTTGCCACAGTCGTTCTATTTGCAGGTCTTTATAGTTTGTGATTTTCTCCAGTTCTTTCTCTTCTCTTCTGCTGTCTCCAGGTATTGCAATGTCCCCTATCCAGACTTTTCGTCTTTCTTATCAACAATTGTTAAGTCTGGGGTGTTGTGTGGCAGGTGCTTGTCTGCTTAAATTCTAGTTCTAATTCTAATTATTATTATAATTATTCGTAGTACTATTAGTTAAAGTAGCATTTATTAAATTGTTTTCATATAATAAATATTTGGGGGTGTCAAAGGAAAAAACCACGTTAAACACGGGAGGCAGACACGCCATAAAACAGGTCACTTCAAAGTTCTAAAAGCTTTATTAAATGTGAGTTCAACAAGCAAGTAAAGTTCAGTCAAAAGCGTACAAGGTACGTACTTAGATTCACACTGCAATGTCGTGACCATTCCAACCGAGCCGTCAGGTAGACAGCTTGATTAAAATGGCACCAACCACCACAGATGCAATCCTTTTTATCCCTTAAAACCACAGACCACAGACATGACTCCTAGGTTTAGCAACTGAACATAACTTCCTTGGTGCTAATTTTACCATACTTTCCTGTTCTATTTGTCCCTGTCACGTCTGTTCCCTCAACAAGTTTGCAATTTTCTTCATTTTGCAAGTTCCTCTTATTTCCTGTTATTGGCATACAGGTCACATTTCAGCTAACGTGGCTTTATTAAATGCATTCAAACTAACATTAAAACATACAGAAAGCTACTAAAATTTTCCCCTCACAGGGGTCAATGAACAATCTGAAACTTCATGAAGGGATCAATGAGCTGAAGAGTTTGGGGTAGAACATTCTTAACAAAGAGGGGAGGGGGGCAATATACAAGGGTCCCAAATTTGTGTATCTGTTGTCTAAACGTCAGACCACTTGGAAGAAGCCCCTGTTGATGGGCAGATCTATAATGGAAGGGAGAATTCTTTAGGTGTTGAGGTCATAAAGCCATGCAGAGTTTCACAGATCCAAACCGGCACATTGAACTGGATTAGGAAACAGATCAGGAGCCGATGAAAACCAAATACGGTGCCCTAATATAGTCATAAAATTTGGCCCCAGTTAGCAGTCTTTGCAGCTATCTTCTATATGTGCTGCTGAATTTCTGGGCTGTTTTCGTTCTTCAAGTTCTGGTCATACAATAATGCAGAAAATTATGCAAGCATGAACTGAATCCACAAAGGCTGGTGTGGATCTTCCGGGCTGTGTGGCCGTGTTCTGGAAGTTCTGTTTCCTAACGTTTCGCCAGCATCTGTGACCGGCATCTTCAGAGTGCAGGAGCACAGACAGGAGCGGTTCTCTCTGTGCCCAGGATGATGTCACCCTTTTGTGGGTATTTATAGAGATCTGAAGGGGTGGGGATTGTGGGAGGTTAGGGGGGGTGGGGGGGGTTAACGAGTGACTGCTTGTTTTGGTGTCAAATATGTGTGTATCTTCCTGGGGGTTAGGCAGGGTTTTTTCTGTGGCTGCTGAGGGTGATTAGCATGTTCATTGTGTGAACTGTTCGCACGTCCTGGTGGTTGAGCTGAGTTCGTTGACCTTTTGCAGGCTGTATTTTTCAGGATTGGTAGCCAAGTTTTGTTGATTTTTAGACTTCCTTCTTTTTTATTGAAACTGTGCCGGTGTTTGTGAATCTCAATGGCTTCCCAGTATAGCCTGGTACCACAAACACCATTCACAAACACCAGCACAGTTTCAATAAAAAAGAGGAGTCTAAAAATCAACAAAACCTGGCTACCAATCCTGAGAAATACAGCCTGCAAAAGGTCAACGAACTCAGCTCAGCCACCAGGACATGCGAACAACTCACACAATGAACATGCTAATCACCCTCAACAGCCACTCGTTAACAACTCAATAGAAGAAGGGACCCTGCCTGGCCCACAGGAAGATACACAGATCTCCTGACACCTGGGCAAGCAGCCACTCATTAACCCCCCCATACCCCCCCCTCCAGATCTCTATAAATACCCAAAAAGGGTCACACCATCCTGGGCACAGAGAGAACTGCTCCTGTCTGTACTCTGAAGATGCCGGTCACAGATGCTGGCAAAACGTTAGGAAACAGAACTTCCAGACCACGGCCACACAACCCGGAAGATCCACACCAGCCTTCGTATGCCGGCCGTGAAAGCCTTCGACAATACATTGAATCCACAAAGATTGTAGCTAAGATACTGTAGTTAAAAGCTAGTTAAAAACTAGTTAAATGACTTAAAAAGCCTTGTGCTCAGACGTGGGCGTGAGAGGATTGCATTTTTAGCTTCTTCACCAGTTTGAAGGAGGGGGAGTGGCATTTCCCACATAAAATCAGAATAAAACTTTAATGTTTTATTTACTTGCTTGTTATATTTATATCCGGCCTTTTATTTAGGAGCTCAAAGTGGCAATATGCATTATTATCATTAAGAAATATAATATGTGCTGTAGGATGCCTAGAACTGGGATTATAACTAGCCTGTATGTGATATGTTGGAAAGTACTTTGGACATCTGAAACAGGTTTTATTAAGCTAAAAGCACATGCTAGCCCATATTCAGGATTTTCCATGGGAGAGGAAAGCTGTAATCCTCTGCGCCAGTGTTTCTCAACCTCGGCAACTTTAAGATGTGTGGACTTCAATTCCCAGAATTCCCCTAGCCAGCATTCGGGGGGAATTCTGGGAGTTGGAGTCCATACATCTTAAAGTTGCTGAGGTTGAGAAACACTGCTCTACACACTATCAAGTTCCCTGTGAGTTTCATTTAGTTCAGTGGAACTAACTTCCAATAACAGGATTACAAAACTACGCACATTTTAACTCTATGAAAATAAATGTTTAATTTGATTGAACCGTGTTTAACCACGACTATTACTATTCAAAATAAACATCCTACTGAGAAGCAGAGATATTGCTGGGGTTTTTAATTGTTAATAGAAAGATGTTCAGCAGCTTTAGCTTGCGTTAAAAACTACACCTACTGAAATCCAGTTGTTTTTTCTTTTTTAATTTCAGTCAGAATTTGAGTTGTAAAGGCTTTGCTTTCCTTTTTTTTTAAATCTAGCTATTCTACTGAGAATTGACTTTGGCATGGCTGATACCATAGCTACAATGTTTTCTCAGTTCCCTTTAGTTGTTAATAGCTAGAATAGGTTCCTCCCAGGTAAACACCAAGAATAATTTATTCACTACAAGTTAAATTCTCTTCTTTACTGAACTCTTTAGTGGCCCCTTTCACAACTCATCTGGAAGCTGGAATATTTATTTTTCTTAAGTCTTATCCTGCTGCAGGCAGAAGCAAAAAAGTAGTTTATTAGATTAATTTATTAATTTATTGGTGCTGGCCCAATGGTAAATTTTATACTGTAGACATCCTCCAATTGGAATCAGTTATTTCTCTGCTCAGATTCACAGGTTTGGCTGCCAGATTTACAAAGGATGTTGATAAATCAGGGAGCGTTCAGAGAACAGTGACCATGATGAGGAGTGGCGTAGAAAGCAAATCGTATGAAGAATGCTTGAAAAAGAGGTTTAGCCTGGAGAGACCTCAATAACAGTTTGAGTGGAGAAAGGACCGAGGGGGTTCTCAAGCAAATCACGAATCTATGACCTGAAGCAGAAGAGATCCAGCCCCGTGTTCCATATCCTATAATCTGTGCGGTAGATTTCCTGTGTGTCTTTCATAAATTGTTTATGATGTGCTTTTGTGCTTCAATTCTAGGAGTTGAATTTCACACACTATGAAGCTGCCAAGGTTGAGAAACCCTGAGTTAGGCTATAGCAATTGTGGGCTGGAGCTGGCCTGTACCAGCTTGCAAGAGCTGATGGTTACGTTTTTGGGAATCTGGCAAGCTGGATGAAAGCAGAGCTGAGCTGCAATGCCTCGTGTGCCAATCAACTGTTCCATCAGCTAGCGGTGTGGCGCGGTGGCGGCAATGGAGTTGGCACAGCCCGTTCTTTAACATTTACCAGCACACCTCTGGGCTATAGTAACAGAACCTTGCATGTCTGACTGCATTTTTATGTCCCTCCTTCTTATAACTCAGGGAATCAGGGAGCAGCCAACCTGAGTCTCTTCCTAATACTTTCCCTTCTCCTGGGCTGCCCTTTTTTTTTTTTTTTTTTTGGTAATGGTTTCTGAACAGTTTCACCAAGGCCATCTCCATGACTCCCTACCAGGGCATTGAGTTGGGGAAAGCTTTGTTTAAATTAACTATCGGTTACGAACCTCTTCCCATCCATTTGCAGGTGTGTGCTTCATCTCTACTGTTTTGGTGACCAGCAACATCAATTTCTTTCCACCTTTTTTTCTTTATGTCCATCCTTCTACCTGAAATACCACCCCAACATGGCCTGCAAAACTCTTCTTGCATTCAGCTCGCAATTCATCTGCAAACCCACAAAACTCACGTCTCCCATTCCAGGCGCCCCTCTTTCCTTTCCCTGCATTTTGTTCTGTCTGAAGGATTCCAAACCTGGCTTGTCCTTTTGAAACAGATTCTGATGGGGTGTGTTAAAAACCTGCCTTGTAGATACCGGATTGTTTCCTCTCTGTTTGGGTGGGTTAATGCTTTTATTTATTTATTTTTTTGGTATTTGGCTCATGTGGTTTTAAAATCTTTTTAATTGCATAAGATGTTCGTGCCAGATTTCCCTAATTTGGTGCCCCAAATTGCCCATTAAATGCACAACTACAAATATTCCTCTTACTGCAGAGCTGTCAAGAAAAAAACAACACCACCACCACCACATTGTTTTCCTTGTTTCACTGCCTGCCATTTTTATTGAACTCTTCAGTTATGGATAAATAGAATTTTTGAGATCATGGGAAGGAAACCAATTAAGCAGGGATACAGCAGAGCAGAAATAGAACTTCTCCGTCGCAGCGCACAAATACACGTAGCAGGAAACACAATGGCACTCTTGAAACCCACACATTTCTAGACATACCTCTTCATGCCACAGGGGAGCGCAATGTGGAAGGAAAGATCCAGCACTGGGAAATGAAAGAAAATAGACCCACTTTGGAGGGATCAGCTCTTTGGACTTTACAGCCCCTTTGAAAACAAACACAAAGCAAAAATCCCAAGTAGTCCTCAGGCAGAGAGGATCCCGTCAGCGAGGGATTGATGGCTGGCAGGCTGTTGCCCCCACCCTTTGAAATATTCTCCCCCCAGAGGTGCGGCAGGCCCCTACCCTCCCGGCTTCCCGAAAAGGTTTAAAGACCTGGCTCTGTCAGTGTGCATGGGGTGAGATGGGCTCTACCCGACCCTGGGGGTGGTTAGGCCCCTGATAACGCTCCCTGGCATTATTTATTTATTTATTTATTATTAAATTTGTATGCCACCCACCTCCCCCTAGTGGGTGACTCTGGGCGGATGACTTGCCAATTGTCTATCTTCTTGGAACTTATTTATTTTTAGGATTGTTTTTATGTTGTATTTTAATGAACTTATATCTTGTTGTAAACCGCCCAGAGTCGTTTCACGAGATGGGCGATGGCAAATCTGATAAATACATACATAAATAAATAGATAAATAAATAAATAAAACAGATAGAGAATAACCTATAGATGTACTTGGAAAGCTAGCGCGTGTCTTGGTATGAAGAGTATGGCCAATGTCCAGAAAAAGTAGGAAGTTGCTTTCTTTTGCATCTGTTGGGCATAATGGGTTACTCATACTATCAATGCAATTCAGAGCCTTGATTCAAGGTACAGCAAAGCAGGGGTAATGAATGAAGGGGAAGCTTTGGGGAGAACAGGATGTTAGATCTGTAGGATTCAGTGAAGCTGTAGGTGGAAGTAGGGGAATAGGGCACTTGGGCATCTAAAGTTTATATTTTGGAGGTCAAAGGCCTTCGAGTACGTCAGAGGTCCCCTAGACAACTGCAGGCAGGGTCGCTGGGCCCTTTAGACAGCCAGGCGGAAATTGGGGTGAATTTGGGGCTGCACTTTCCACACAGCAGTGAGAAGGTGACGCAGGACCTGGTCCTTGCCCCGAGCTTGCCCTCCGTGCATAGCTTGCAGCTTCTTGCGGGTCTGAGCCTCCACTTCTGCAGACAGATTCCCCTGTGAGCCCAGAGCCTATAGAAAAAAAAAATCAGGGTTGTTCCAAAATGATGACAGCTGAGAAATGAAGCACAAATAAGGGGAAAGGTGCAAATAAGGAACTTGAATTTGAAATGGATGCAGGACTCCAAATAACAACTGACTGCTTTTTTTCCTTCCACAAGGAAAGAGAAGTAAACATGTTAAGAGAGGCTGCTGCAGAAATTCTCCGCAATTTAGGATGGAACAGCGACACAATTCCCTGCAGTCCTATAAAATTAAAAGTAAACTCAATTCAGCTTTCAGTAGGTTTAATATACTTATTTTGAAATAGAATGAGACCAAGAGAGGGCCTAAAATTCCAGACCTGCCCCCGAATTGCTTTCTTGTCATGCCTCCAACAATCCTTGGCTATTCAACAATTAAGAAATGTACCCTCCGATCATCTCGCCTCTACCGAGGACTTCCAAATTTGAGTTCACAAATGCATAAATCTGTGCCGTGCCAACTTAACAGCTAGCGAGGCGAGGAAACAACACAAAAGGCACTCCCCAATAATAAAGAATAAATACCATAATTAAAAAATGCGGTTCTCTCAACCATTTTAATAGCTCTGCTTGGGCAAGACTACTGCTTTGTGAACTTTCCAGGGCTGAAGGTCAGCCTATCCAACCGTATGTCCCACGGATCCAGAGACGATCCTGAAACGTTCCAGGACCGGCCCTACCATTAGGTGGAGTGAGGTGGCCAATCTTGGCAGATGATTTGGGGAGACAGGAAAGAGCAGCGAATGGTTCTTTCAAAAGAGCCAGATGATGGGTCCTCCATACCTTGACTTCAGGGGGAAGCAAAACATATTGGGCTCACCCTGGCGTCTTATCTCAGAAACCTTGTTCTTGATGCAAATCTCCCTGTCCTAAACTAGAATGGAAATTACAAAGGCTACCCCAACTCCCATCTTCCTCTGCCTCTGTACCACCCTTTCTCTCTTCCTCCTCTCCAAATTCCCATCACGCTTCCTTAGAAGCTCCCACTCCGTAAACCCCAGCCCCTGCTCACCTTTTACTCTTCTCCCCAGACCCGTCCTCTGATTTTCATCACACAGAATAGCCCAAGGCCAAGCCCCCTGCCCAGATCGAGCCCCCTTGTTCTCACCGCCTGTTGTTTTTGCTGGAACTCCCTCTCGCGCTCCAAACGATACTGCTCAATTTCAGCCTGGGCTTCTTCCTTGGCCTGCTTCAGCCGCCTGGCCTTTCCTGGGGTGGAGAAAGAGAGGTCCAAGGAAAGAGGTGGAGAAAGAGATGGAGAAGGAGAGGTCCTTTCAAGGCCCTGCCTTCCTCCAAATCTCCCCCTGAGAACGTGGGTGTTCTGCTTTTCAGCTTCCACCCCGATCCTCATCTAGCACCTTCCCTAACAACCAGGAGCTCCCACTCACGTTTTCGAGCCTCCGCCACCTTCTCCGCAGCCCTCTTCTCCGCCTGCAGCAGCTGCTGAATTCCTTGGGTCTGGCTGGCCATGATTCCGTAGCAATGATGCTCCAAACAGCTCGGATGTCTTCTGCTTCCAGCTGAGCGGATACCACTTCTGACCCAGATACCCGCCCCAAGGTCCTAGTGCCCAGCCCGTTCCAGCACTTCTCCTGCTTCATTGTTGGCAGAGTTCAAGCTTGCTTCTCTCTAGGGCTTTTAATACTTGTGTTTAGCGCAGCTGTCCTCTGCCCTCATTAGCGAACAAAGCCGGTCAGGTTAGGAGGACACGAGGATGAAAAAAGCTGCTTAAGAGCCATGGGCAACATCATGGTGCTCAGCTTTAGTGACATGGTCATTTCTATCCTACCCTGTCTTCCAAGCTCAGGATGGCATGCATCCGTCTCTTTTTGTTTCAGAACAACCCTGTGGAGTAGTTTAGACAGAAAGATGAGGCCTGGCCTAAGGTTACCCCAGGACTTTAATGGGCCAAGTGGGATTTGATGATAAAACTCACAGCTTCTAAACCAGTGTTTCTCAACCTTGGCAACCTCAAGATGTGTGGGCTTCAACTGTCAGAATTCCCCAGCCAGCCTATTTTATTTCCACATCTACGTATTATTTCTACAAACTGTGTGTGTAAATGAATAAATGAATGAATCTTATTTCTGCATAAATTGTATATCTGTGACTGATTTCTGTAGATGCCTATGCCCATGTCTTATAACTGGAGGTTTCTATGGATTTTGATGTCCTCACGCCCACATTTCTTATGAATTTTTTTTTCCTCCTCTCCTTCTTCAAGTAGATCTGGATTATCTGCACTTGTGTTAATGATTAGGCCTGAGTCATCTTCTTGGAATGTTTAAACAGAGGCTGCATAGTTACCTATCAGGTAGAGTGTAGTAGTAGATTCCCACAATGGACAGAGTGTTGGACTAGGTCAGGGTTTCTCAACCTTATCAACTTTAAGATATGTGGACTTCAACCCCCAGAATTCCCCAGCCAGCATGCCAGCTGGGGAATTCTGGGAGTTGAAGTCCACACATCTTGAAGTTGTCAAGGTTGAGAAACACTAGTCTAGATCAAATGTTATGCTGGCTCTCCCCCAGGGGTGGGCAAAATGGTCCTGCCCTCCCCATAAGTACTAACACCCATCAGTTCTTACAACCACTAAGACTAAGATCAAAGATTAAGGGAGGTGTAATCTGAAATATCCTGGGAGAATAACCAGCTCCTGGAAAGGTCGTCAACTCATGTCTTAACTATTAAAAGAGATAAATTAAATCTAAGAGATTTGCCAAGGCCCTTTCATACTTGTAGTCTTTATCAGTCCTAAAATGTCTATAGAAATTGGGTGGACACATTGTACTTAAACCCCAAGATTAGAAACCTTCACTTCTGGATTTACTTTCAAGTAAACCTGAGTAGAATGAGGTTATCTATGCTAGGTTAAGGTTCAAGGTTCCACAAAACCTTCACAAAGCAGGAAGCACATTTAAGGCATATGTATTGTATGTGATAGGTTGGACTGGCAAAGGAGGCAATCACACTTTAAAAAATAACTATTAAGCCTTTTATTAATTTTTCAAAAGTGGGGGAAGGGCTATATGCAAACAGAACTACAATATAAATTATAATTCAAGAAGTTGAAGTCTGCGATAAACCCCTGCTGAATTAACAAAAGCAATCAAGTTTCATTTATTTATTTCATTCATTTACTCCCTAACTATTGAGATTACTTGGAACATCCAGAAAAAGGCACTCTGCATAAAAATCAAGATAAAAAGGCAAACCACATACAGGTGAAACTCGAAAAATTAGAATATTGTGCAAATGTTCATTTATGTCAGTATGGCAACTCAAAAGGTGAAACCAATATATGAGATAGACGCATTACATGCAAAGCGAGATGTCAAGCCTTACTTTGGTATAATTGTGATGATTATGGCGTACAGCTTATGAAAACCCCAAATTCACAATCTCAGAAAATTAGAATAGTGTGAAAAGGTTCAATATTCTAGGCTCAAAGTGTCCCCCTCTAATCAGCTAATGAATCCATAACATCTGCAAAGGCTTCCTGAGCCTTTCAATGGTCTCTCAGGCTGGTTCAGTAGGAATCACAAGCATGGGAAAGACTGCTGACCTGACAGTTGTGCAGAAAACCATCACTGACACCCTCCATAAGGAGGGAAAGCCCCAAAAGGTAATTGCAAAAGAATTGGATGTCCCCAAAGTGCTGTATCAAAGCACATCAGTAGAAGGTTATGTGGGTACAAATCAAGATAAAACAATAAAAATGCCCTGACAGGAATGATGGATTCCCTCCCCTCTCCTTTTTGAGTTTTCCTTCCTTAGACAATTTTTTGTTGTTGTTGGATAACATTTCCTGATAATTTGCAAAGAAGCAGGCTGACCTGATTTCCAAAAATAAAAACTTGGATATACGAATATTAAAAAATGCATACATATATACAAATCTACAAGTCAATTTCCCCAAAGTCACAGGCAAAAATTAACAGAAAAAAAAGGTCACAAAGATGTTTAGAAGAGCTTCTCTGGAATGAAGCAACTTTAAGTAGTTCTAAACATTCCTGTCCCCTGTTGTGCTTTTACACTCTGTGAAAGATTATTTCCAGGCCAAATTAATTTAATAAATGACTAACAATCAATTGACCATCATAAGGCTATCAGACCTGATCTGCAAAAATCCATTAGTGTCAGCAAAGAGATACAGGAAACACTAACTTTGCTTCTTATTCTGGATTTCTGCAGACTAGTACTAATCAATCAGCCAGTAAAATGGATAATGGAATAGCTTCATTCCCATGTTTCCTTCCACCATAAGGTACCCCGAGACTTGATGAGTAATGGAAAGACATCATTTCTTTGGCTACTTGTTCCCATACTGTTCTGCCTGCTCTACCTTGAGCCCTCCCATTAGTTCGGGGATGCCTTCCCCAAAATCAGGACTGTCCCTGTAAAACTGGAATTTAATCTTGGAAATAAGTTTCAGGCACTGATAGTGCCTTCTGTCGACTAAAACCTAGTCATGGCAGCAGGTTATTGGGAATATTTTAAAGACATTCCCAAAGAAATCCATTGTGTGGGTAAAACAGGAAGGAACATAAAATGCAAACGCATAAGCATCATGAGAACGGGGCTCCTGCCGTTCTCCAAATAGGGCGCCTGTACTCATGAGACCTGGGGAAGACCAGATGGTTTCCAAGGGATTGCAAGAACGGGGTGGGCAACTGGGAGAAAGAATGACACAAGCAGCTTGGAGAATGACACACCTATCACCCTGCACGGAGGATCCCTCCTGAGGAGTACGAGGAGGAGAGCCGCCGGACCCGGTATACCTGTAATGTAGAAGAGTCCGGCTCTGCAGTCTCCCTCCTCGTGCATCGCCTGCAGCTCCCGACACAGCCCTGACGCTTCTGCTTCTGAGAGACAGCAGCGGCGGCCAATCAGGCGGGCGGGCTGGATAAATGACCCTGGCGGGCCGTATCTGGCCCACGGGCTGTAGTTTGAGAACCCCTGGTCTAGAAGAATATTTTTGCAAATGTTTCTCAGAACTATCACCTGCTCGTTCTCCTTCCCCCCAATCACTTTTTCTTTTGTGCCTTGTATTTTTCTACTATAAAATTCACGGCCCAACTCACCTTATTTTTGTAAGCCACACAGGCAACCTGTTCCATCAGAAAAATCAGGAAATAGGTTTTAAATACATTCATTTGAAATCATGGACATTGGTGACACAGAAGAAAAACTGGTTTGCTCTCCCACACACCTTACTTGTGAACTCCCAGGCCCGTCTACTTAGATTTTAGTTTTTTGGACCAGCCAGCAACATCTTCTGCACTCTTCCATTTTATTTATTTTTGAGAAAGTCAGTGCAGGTGTATTAACTTATTCATCACAAATATGATCAAGCCTACCTTTGTGTTTCATTCCATGGATCTGCCCCTCCTACCTGATCTGCCCAGAATTTCCATACATCTCTACTCATTCCGAAATGTAAAAGGATCACAGAAAATCAGGTTCTATCTCATTTTCTTCCATAAAGAAATAAAGGAGAGGTTTGGGTGTGTGCAGCTCAGCAGGTAGGGACAAAGGGAAATGCATGACATGGCTGGACAATGTCCTGTATAGCCACTCCTACTTCTGCTGGGACATGCCCAAGCTCTCCACCTACGTCCTTTAATCACACTGTTTAGACCCCTCACAAGCCTGCTTGGTTTCCCCCCAGTCTCAGCACATATTTCTTCTCCCTGCGATTACAAAGTTTGAGAATATTTAAAATGCCCGGAAAGAGAGCTGGTTGAGCCCTTGAGGATGGTCAGAGCTGCCCGTTGAGGCTAATCTTGGCCACAGAAATGCTCTCTGTAAAATGGTCCTCGCCCTTCTCGTAAATGACAAAGAGATAGTGGCTGTCGTGCTGAGAATTTTCTTCAAACGTCGTTATGGAGGAATAGCTGCTGGCACCTCTCCAAACCAGGAAGGGCTCTTTATACCAAGGAGTCCCGTTGCCGAAACCCCAGCGCAATGTCAGGTTGATTCCTGGAACGGAAGGAAAAGAATTCAGCGTCATGCTCATAAAGTGTTGGGCTGGTGAATTTAGCAAGCTTTTATTAATAAATTACTAACTGTGGTACAGTCACACCTTTTGTCATGCTTTGCAGTGAGTTGGGACTCAGCCAGCACAACGTAGTAGTTAGCATCAGATTAGAATTACAATGGGGAACCAGCGGGGGTATCTGCAGCAAAGTGCAACAAGGCAGGGTGAGCCCCATCCCATGGTGATATCACTGCGCAAGCCCCTCCTTTACGGGCTTGTGCAACGATACAGCTGCTGAGCAGGGCTTATATAGTGATATCACTGCACATGCTCAGATTCCACAAGGGCGCTTCTGGTTCCCTGCTTGCTGGCAAAAAACAGGCCGGCTGGCCCATCTGGCTTGTTTTCTGCTAGTGACCTGTTGTTGGTTTTTTTTGGTAGGAAAGGAATAATGAAAGCACCATTAAAAAAATGCCACACTCTGCTGCGATTAAAAAAAAAATCTGGAAAACAAGTTATATCAGTTGACTTCAGTCAGCTACTGTCAGCTGTTTGAGGTAAAGGAGACTCGAAACACCAAAGTTACAAATACTAAAACTTCTTTTATAATAAGGTTACAGTAACAGAATCTTGCAACTCGGAATGTGCCTCCCTGCTCCCTGTCTTTCCCCTGAAGAGAAGTGGGGAGAGTCCAGTCTGAGACGTTCTCAAATTACATTTCTGCTTTGGGCTCTGTTTTCTCTTATCTGACCGTTGCCTTGGCTGCAACTCTTCCTCCTCTCCCTCAAGGTTATTCTCACAGCCCAGCTATGATAACCCAAATACCCCTGGGAAGCAGCTTCTAATCCTAACATGGCCACGTCTTAGACAAAATCCCTGTCTTTTCTCAGCCTAACCCACCTCATTATGAGGATGTCGAATGACGCCCAAATTAACAAGTGTCCCACTTCTCCTTATGAAGAAGTGAAGCACATGTTGGCGATACAAGCGGTCCCACTTTATTCCATTAATTAAATTTCAGTTAGCAACTAGGTATGGGTGAACAAAGCCAGAGACACCCGAGAATAGGTTACCCAAGCACTTTTTGATCTTTCAGATGGACCTCAGGACTTCCATCTAATGACCACTTAAATGACTGCCTTTCTCATCTGCTCTGATCCTGTGATAGATATTATTTAATTAGGTTGTTCAATGGTGAGTTATTTATATCCTGCTTTTTTTTTTCCAGACTAAGAGCGCAGAGGCATATTTGTTTCATTTTGTATCTTACGTTGTTCAGGGCTGGGTTGGTTGGTGAGTGGGATCTGAACTTAAGTGAGGTTAATGAAATTTTTCTTCTTGTTTTATTTGTGTGGGAGTGGTTTGGGTTTTTTTTAATTCAGCATGCTTTGTCTTACCTTCTATTTTTAATTCAGATCCACATAAATTATGTAAATGCCTGCTCTTTGGGTATTTTGTAGCTATTAAACTTGGTATGGTACACAAGGCCTGTAATGAGTTTGAGGAATGCTATTTAGTTACACGTCTTTTAAAGTAATCATTTGTAATGTAAATGGGCTCAGGACTGAGAAGGAGGGAAAATCATAGTAAGATGGAGAAATTATATTTCAGTGTAGTTTTGTTGCAATCAATCATATTTTACTGAATGAACAGGGTTTGGGGGGGAAACCCAAAATGGATTGGGCAAACATCTGTTTATGGATTCTCAAGAAAACCTTATTTAGTTTAAAAGCCATGCCAAAATCAATGTATAATATTACAAAAGGTGTTTATTCTGATTATAAAGTGTGCCAACCCTTGTATTGCTTTGAACGATTTCTATGGCCCACAAAGAATGTTCTTGAAATATGTCATAGATCTTTTTCTAAATGATTCACTTTTAATTACCACACAATGTTTTATTGTGGTAGGTGATTTTAATGTTACCTTAATGTTAGCTAGAAATGCTCCTAAAAAACCCCTATATCTCTGCAGGATTGGAAAGTAAAATTTGTTTCAGGAACAGTGAAAGTGGCCATCTTTTCTGATGAGGCTTCGCTGATACTCAAACTGCTCTTTATTTAAACAGAAAGTAAATAATACAATCAAGAAAAATGAATACATAATGGTTCTTAAAATGAACTAAAACTGAAGAAAAAACAGACACATATTATATAGAATTCAGTTCTTTATATTATATTTAATATAAAAGTATATTGCTCCATCTTCTAATTTTTTCAGTAGAAAACACATCTCTTGAATTCACTCTTTAATATCAGCAGTCTACATTTCTTTCTATCTCTGCATGAAGAGAGGAAAAATCTGGAAACTGTGTGAGCTTAATAAATTGGCTTGCAGCCATGTTTCCATAGCTAAAAAACTAAAACTAAAAACTGCACAGAATCCTTGGGTTGGAAGGGACCTTGGAGGTCTTCTAGTCCAACCCTCTGCCCAAGGCAGAGGTCCTCATACCATCTCAGACAAATGGTTGCCCAATCTTTTCTGGAAAACCTCCAGTGATGGAGCACCCACAACTCTGGGAGGCATCTACTGCACTAATTTACTATTGTTCATGAAAGACATCCTTGCTCTCTGCAAAATACATTTTAAAGAAGAATGGGGACCTGAAGAATTAATGGGGGCATTCCTGTATAAATCTTGAGCGCTTGCATACCCATGCAGCTACTCCAAAACCCTTCTCACAGTTATTATACTTTTTCTCATGTCTACTCATGGGTGATAATTTTCATCTTTCTTTAATAGCACTGCTCCTGTACTTTCTTTGCACCTAACTTGTCCTAACTGAAGAGTTTAGAGCAGTGTTTCTTAAACGTGGCAACCTGAAGATGTGCGGACTTCAACTCCTTTGCAGCACCCTTTTCAGAAGCCAGAAAGACTTCTGACAGTGGAGCTAAATTTATAGCCCTTCACAGATCAGTAGACAAAGATGTGAGAGGCCTGTTTGACCATGGTTTGTTGAATAATCCCCTGCGTCTCGGTTCAGCACCATAAAGCAAGCCACATTCTGGCTTGGCATAGAGAATCAATCCAACTCATCCCAACTTAGAATTGGGATCTTACAGTATGTTGAGAGAGGTTCTCAGTGATGTGAAGGACCTCTGACTGAGCCTTTGGAGAGTGAACATAAGTCAAAACAGAGAGCACAAGGCTAGATGGGCCATCTGACATAGTCTAGACACTCATCTTGTTGGAAATTCCTGTGCCTAGAAACTTTAGTTATGATGTGCTTGCTGATAATCATGAGTACATTTATTTGCTTGCCTCATATCTAATCTCTTCTAACAGAACAGTATTTATTCAAGCTTCTGGAAACCCTGGTGCAAATCAACCTGATGTATCCCTATAATTCTGCTTCTAGCTTTACACCCACAGCCTTGGTGTTTCTAGTTCCTTGTTCCATGCCTTGTTCTTCGAGAGCCTCTCTCTCTCTCTGTGCGTATTATTTGTTCCTTTATGACTATATTGCTTTAGATTTAAGGAACTATAAGGGTTTGGTTTGGTGCTGCCATTGTGGTTGGGAACCTACAGATCCAACAGTTAAATTACCTACTTTTGAGAACTGCTAAGGACCAGATGATTTTTATTATGTCCTGATACGTACAACCACAGAACTCAAAAGGGTGTACTTTCTTTTTCACACAACTGTAACTGCACTGTTGCTAGTTTGGTCAATGCTGTAGAGAGCCATGAAGATGGCCTTGGAAGCCTGAAAATGCTTCCCCGCCCCCCCAGGGCCCCTGTGAAGTTGCTTTAAAATATATTCTTGTTTGTCTGCCTGTAGTTGTTAGATTTTATATTTCACTTTAGCTATATTTAGTTATCTTCAGTTATTATTCTATAGCTTTACCCAAATTATTTAAATCTCTACTATATTCACCTTTGCCTGTAACACCTTAAACTTACAATTTTAGTGGCATCAGTAATGATTTTAAAGTCTGTGCTAGTGATCTAAATTTTAGTCAATTCTTAAGAGTTTACAGGTATAATTAATTGGATGGTTGTAATTTTATTCTTGAACGTTAGGTCATGCTTATTGATGACGATTTCTTCTTACCTTCATTTTAAATGTATACAGATTAATATTATTGTATGTCATGAACCCTTTAGGAAAAAAAATCAGCAAAAACATCCCCCTGCCCCCGCTGGTCTTGAGTGAACTTAGCCAGCTGTCGCTTAATGCACCAAGGCTAAGCAAACAATGCCTTTGTACAACTTTCACACCCAGATACACATATAATATATAAACAGGGAATTCCAATATTCTGATTTTTTACTCACGCAAGTGACTATGGGCTGGATTAGTGAAGAAAACCAGGCCAGATTTGACAAAAGCTCCTGCAGCCACTGCAGAATCCACTAAATACTCATCAAGTCTCACGTTGCCCAGTGGAAGTGTATCGCAGGCATCAGTACTGCGAACCACAATGCGGCATCTGCAGTGGTAAAAGTTCTCATTCCTGGCATTCACCACCACGGAGCCGTCGGGCAGCTCATAGGGCTGTTAGAAAAGGAGACAGATGAAGTTGAGAAGAGTTGGGATCAACAATCATACTCTTTCTCTCCTCTACATTTGGGTAGGGTCTCACACGTTGTATTGCCGTGGTTTGTTAACGAGCCACAGTGACTAGATTCCCATGCCATGCTAAACCATAAATCATGCTTTTTAAAGCACAACGCTTGATTCACAAAGCGCATGAGCACTTGAACCTAATGCTAGTTCATTTAGTCCAATATTAGGTGTGCTTTCTTGTAGCAACTAAGAGCTTAATTTTTTTCTCCATAACCCACCACCTGACTGATTATTCCCAAGATGTCCACACAAAATTGCTGTCTTTAGTTATTGTGCTGCTCAGATCTAGGAACATCCCCACAACAGCAGCTGACTCACACACATAGTAAAACTCAGTTTCTAACAGTCAAAGATTGGCCAAACATAGTACAGTTCAGTACAAAATGCGAATTAAAATATAAATATGTTAATAAATTGTAAACACTGTCGGTACAGATTAAAGCCATAACATTTTCTTGTATAGTCAGTAAGCATCACAGAGCTACTGGGCAGCTCACAAGGGTGTTAGAAAAGGATATACAGGTAGTCCTTGTTTAACAACCACTCGTTCAGTGACTGAAGTTACAATGGTGCTGAATGAGGGGACTTGCAACTGATCCTCGAAGTTGTGGCTGTCTCATGTGATCACAGTTTCGGTGCTTAGCAACCAGCATGCATTTAGAATGGTCGCAGCATCCCGCAGTTACACATTTGCCATTTGTGACCTTCACAGCTGTCTTCCGACAAGCAAAGTCAATGGGGAAGCTGGCAGGAAGTCACAAGTTGTGGTCATGTGACATAGAGCTTAACAACCATGTGGGATTTGCTTAAAAACAGCAACTGGAACTGCCGTCGCAAGTTGGTGTGTTCACGTTTTGCTTTAGCGACTGAGCTGCCGATCCCTATTACCGTTGTTAAGTGAGGACTACCTGTTGATGAAATTAAGATGATTTGGGATAACAGTAATATTCTTTTTCTCCTCTACGTTTGGGTATGATCTCACACTTTGCATTACTGGTTTGTTTAAACCAGTAAGGGTTATGTCATAGAATGGAATGGAATGGAATTATGGAGGCCAGAATCAGGGAGTCAAGAATCCTCTTTCCTCTCCCGAAGCGCACGGAAGAGATAAGAGGATGAGGCTGACACCTCCCTGAGGAATGCAGGCTATGTTTACTGACTGAGCCTGGGAACTGGTTCCAGTCTGGGAAGATTCTTGATAGAGGTTGTAGCTAATAAACCTTGCTGGATTGAATCTGCATGGTCTCCTGGAGTTCCCTGGGCTAAACCTGACATAGAAAGAAGCAAATCTGCCTACATAACATACAATTGGCATGATAAGTGATCAACACACATCTCTGTAGTATTGGCAGTACATTAGGACACGGCCAACTGAGTCTGCCTCTCCAGAGCCACATGGCAGAGCCATTCAGAGAAAGAGGAAAGAGATGCCCAGATATTGGCCCTATGAACTTCTAAGGCATCACATCAAAACATGGTAGTGTAAATGCCCTCCTCAGTTTGGCCTACGTCCCTAGAAATAGTCTGCCAACTTCTAGGGACTCTCTCACAGTAACACTCAATCTATCCTTGTATGCATCCTTATTGTCTGAATATGGGCCCTCTTGAATTCAGTGGGATGGAATTCTGAATGAATTTATACAAGGTCACATTGCCTGTGTTACAAGCTCCTTCCCTGGAAACATGAAGACTAGAATCCAGCTCACCTTCCTCTTTCAGATCTGTTTAAAAAGTAGAGAACGTAGTGACTTTCCATTTAATGGAAATTCTCAGGAATCTTACCACCGCCACAGGGCTAGCTAGGGAATTCTGGGAGTTGAAGTCCAGACATCTTAAGGTTGCCAAGGTTGAGAAACACTGGATTACACAGCCCAAAGATTGAAGGAAGTGTGAGAAAATATCTCAAAATAACCTCAGCTTGATTTTATTTAATATAAGAGGGGACATCTCCATTTGGACCGGCTTTCAAGATTACTGAAATATACCCCACAACACTAAAATAGCATTCCTGACATTCCTGCAATGTCTGTTTCTTGACTGGGTCGACTTTGAAGAGCTGAAATCAATCCTGAAAACCTGTCCCAAGTCTTTCTCTGTCCATTCTTATACCAAACAAAATCAAGGCACGATTAGCGTTTATTTCTCATGTTTTCCTTCAATCTCTGGTCTGTGTAATCGTTTCTCCAAGTTCCTCCTTAATGGCATGCTCAGCGGTTCTGCGCTATTTTTCCAAAAGCAGGTAATAAATGTCTACCATCTGCAAATAATGTTCTAAACCGGTATTTCTTAAAGTGTGGTCCTGGGGCCCCTGGGGCCCCCCCAAGACCCTCTCTGGGGTCTGCGAAATCAAAATTATTTGCCAACCGACACTGAAATAAAATACAGTATTAAAATCCCATCAAACGATCGTGAGAAGTGATAGCAGAAGTGAATGCATCGATTATAATTTTTAATATGGTCAATTTCGATAAATATAACCCCTACAAACAAAGGCTCTTTTGGGGTCCTCCATAATTTTTAAAAGCGGGAAGGGGTCCTGAGAGAAAAAAATTTAAGGAACACTGTTCTAAACTACTGTCCCATCTAAAAGTTGATGAAATGCTCTTCGTAGCGCTACCCCACACGCAGAATCACACATAACCATCACAATGAATGTGTCTCTACAGCACAGAAATTGTGGTGGATAACAACGGAGATCGAGGCTATCAAGAAGGAGGGGGTGCGTTCCAGGAGGGGGGAGGAGACAAAAGACAACACAGTCCACAGGGGGAGTGTGGGAAGCGAAAGAGGTTCAGGGTCACCACTCCCTAGAATCTCCCAGGGTATACCCACTAGTTGCAGTAGTATAGATTTAGTCCGGCAAGATTCTGTCTGTAAGGTGTAAGCCAATAAAGAAACTTAGCTCAACCGGACTGTTTCACCGTTGTTTTTGGGCTGGGCCTGACAGAAACTGAGTTAGGACATAAAACTCTGTAGCCAAGGTTTGACCGTCACAGCTATACTCACCTGGCATTCATCAGGATTAAAGTCACCGGAAGTCTTATTCATACCATAAGGGATCCCATACAAGGGCTGTCGCCCATATTTCCAGGTCTTCCCATGGTCATCGCTGAGGAGGCAGAAGATACCTTCCAAATTTAAAGACCCATGGCCACAAACAATCAAACGTCCCTTCTTGGGCTCGTGGCGTTTCTGCAAACCAGGACCGATTGGTTAGGAATGTGCACTGCCAATTGGCACTTCCTTTACCACTGCACGGCACTGCTCCCTTTATCCTCTTCTCCAAAAGGGAAAGGGAGAGCTCACTTGATCCTTCCCATGAGAACGCTGCCTCTGTCTACAATCGGAGGTAGGCTTTTTTTGGACACCTGCTTGGGGAACGGCCTTTTTGCCTCTGTGGTGACATGTTCTATTTAACTCCAGATGTTCCGTCTGCAGAAATTTTAGATGGCACAGCTTACCACTGGAGAAAGTTCGTATGACATTTTTAAAATATGCCCTTCGCCCAGCGAGCTGGTGTACGAAGGGCACAGTCTGACGCTCACGTGGCAGGGAAGGATACAGACCACAGACAAGAGGTGAATTTAATTTCTTTTTGGCTGGTTTCATTGTAAAAAAGTAAAAATTGCTTTGCCAACCAAACTGAAGGTTTATCTGATTATTTCTAGATTTCAGTAACTGGGCTTGATTTCTCATTTCCCTATTATTTCTCATCTCTAGATTTTTGAATCTCTATGCTTGTGCCTTATTTCTATATGCTCAACCTATTTTATTTCCACATCTACACATTGTTTCTACAAACTGTGTGTGTGTGTGAATGAATCAATCTTATTTCTGCATAAATTGTATATCTGTGACTGATTTCTGTAGATGCCGATGCCCGTGTCTTATAACTGGAGGTTTCTATGGATTTTGATGTCCTCACGCCCACATTTCTTACGAATTTTTTTTTCCTCCTCTCCTTCTTCAAGTAGATCTGGATTATCTGCACTTGTGTTAATGATTAGGCCTGAGTCATCTTCTTGGAATGTTTAAACAGAGGCTGCATATTTATCTATCAGGTAGAGTGTAGTAATAGATTCCCACAGTGGACAGAGTGTTGGACGAGGTCAGGGTTTCTCAACCTCGGCAACTTGAAGATGTGTGGACCTCAACTCCCAGAATTCCCCAGCCAGCATGCTGGCTGGGGAATTCTGGGAGTTGAAGTCCACACATCTTCAAGTTGCCGAGGTTAAGAAACAACTAGATGATCTCCAAGGTCCTTTCCAAAATTACATCCTATGACTTATGATTCTATGAATTCAATAACTGGCATACCAGGACGGGATTAAGAGGGAAACAAAGAAGATGGAAGTTCTACAAAGTCCTGGCAGTCTACCCCAACACCAGACCTGTATGCTTTTCAATATTGCAGCCTGAGGGTTAGAATTTGTCCTTTTGTAAAACGGCAGTTGATATGGGTCAACACTAGTATTGTTCCCAATGCTACAAGTTCTGCCTTTTCTTCTCCAGTCCTACACCATCATAACAACACATATTTATTTATTTATATTTCAAATTTGTCATCGCCCATCTCATTGCAGAGTGACTCTGGGGGGTTTACAGTACAAATAATATTAATTAAAATAGAATAAATATTAATTAAAATATAACAAAATTCCTATATAAATAATTTTATTTATTTATTATTAAATTTATATGCTGCCCATCTCCCCAGAGGGTGACTAATAAATAATAATAATAGTAGCAGTAGTAGTAGTAGTAGTAATATACCTTCCAAGGAACTGATGTTAACTAGGAGTTATTAGAGGTGCCAACTACCTCCAGGGTTGGTTTTATCCCTTCTCACCCCATGTGAGTTGGCAGAGCCTGGTCATATAATCAGGGGGTAATAAAAACAGAATCATTCAATACAATCACTCTTATCTCCCCTATGTTTGCATGTGAAGCCTCACCTGGATGCCATTACCCGGTCCAGGGTCAAATATGATTGTGCCAACTTCTTCAGAAAGGTTACGGGGAAGACTCCACGTGACCCCGTCATCACAGCTGCGAATTATCATGACACTGGAAGTGGAGCAGTCCCGGTGGTGTGCACAGAGAGTATATATCAAGAATACCATATCCACTTCCCAATCCACCACCACAGCTCCAAGGTTGAGGCCGTCTATTAGGGGACCATCATCAATTATGAATGAAGTTGGACTCCAGGTAGCACCTAGAAGGACATGCAGATGGTGAATTAAATTTCTCTGCTATACAAAGGCTAGGCTTTTTCAACCTGGCACCATCCTCCATCCTCCTCTTGGATTACTACCAAGAGTAGCACTGCCCTGAGTTTCCCACAGGGATAATTTAAATTAATTTGATATCAGATTGAAATAGCTAAGTAAATCTCTGTAAGTAAATTTGTCAAAGGTCACGCCTGTCTGAATGAAAGAAATAGTGGATGCATTAACACTGCATATATTAGTTATAAAGAATCAAGGCAGGTGGTATCTTGAAGTATTTTAAAGTATCTTTAACTTGTAGGCCTTATTCTTTTGCCCAGTCCAGCAACAGCGATATGATGCCATAGTTCCAACCACATGAAGAAAAGTGGGCACAAACTTTTTTTAAGCCTATGGTGATGGACAAATAGACAAAGGAGTGTTGCTTTGCAAGAGCTGACATTATACCTATGCTACATCTTCTCTTCCAGCCAATATTCCAATTCTCTGCCATTAAAGTGTCCATCAGGTAACCCAAATCAAAGATCCAGTCTTCTGACAATATTATGCCCATAATTCCTAGTCAGAATGGCCAGTGCAGACCTCTGGTCCTAGCAGCCCTGGAATAATACCAGGATGAGGAAGCCTGGGAAGGGAGAAGAATCTTGCAACCCTCTCATATTTTGAATTACAGCTCCTTTAATCCTTACCACTCTGGATTGGGAGTGATGAGACTTAGTCAAGAATGCTGGAAATTATTCCATGCTTTCCCTATTCTCACGTTCCCTGACTGTGCTGACTAATCAAGGTTCTACCAAACCGCAGCTTTCCAGATGTTTTCGGACTACAACTCCCATAATTCTCAGCCAAAATGGTGAAGGCCCAGCTTTTCTAGAAAACCCCAGATTTGGAAAGGCTGCATGGTCTGACTCTTGTCCTGATTCCACACACATTTAGTAGAAATGAGAACTCTTTGATGGGATTTTCAATTTGATTAAACCATAATGTGGCTTATTTGGCTTCGCTTTTGTGTTGTATGAATTCGGCCATTGTTCTAGGGTGAATCTGACCCTGGTTATGATGGTTGGACAAACTCAGTCATTTGCAACTTCTTAAACTGTGACTTAGTACAGTGTCTGAAACCAGCTCTAGTGTGTACAATTGTATACGTGAGTTCTGCCTGCACTGAGTCTTGTTCTCAACTTCCATTAAACACCCATGGAGCCAGCAAATGCCATTCTGCTCCCTCTCCATGCCTGTGTTACACAGCTGCTACACAGGCTCCTGGTTTCCTTCTGGGTGCAATTCAAGGTGCTAATTAGCACCTTTAAAGTGACCACCTTTCCTTGAAGGTATCTGCCCACCCCACCAGATCAGATAAGATGGGTGTGCTTCAGAACCCTTCTAAGACACGTCATTTTGCAGGACTTAGGAGACATGCCTTCTCTGTGGCAGTCCCTGCCCTATGGAACAACACCCCGCCCCCCCGCAAGAGATTTGGAGGGCCCCTATCCTCTTAGCCTTCCAGAAGGCCATGAAGATCTGGCTCTTCCCGCAGGTGGTGGGCCAGGACAGGAGTTGAGCCCAGCGCATGCGTAGCTGGTATTGTGAGAGTCAGAACGAGAGGGGTTAAGAACGTGCTCTCATCATCAGAGCAATGAGGAAGAGATAAGAGGATGAGACTGGCCCCCAGAACGTACGTGAAGTAAAAATCAAAAAGTGAAAAGAACTGACTCCATTGCACTTGGCGAGGAGTGAGTGAGCGAGAGCTCTGCATTGTTTCCAAGTTCTTATGATCCGTGCACACTTGCACTGGAAACTTCGCCCCCTCTAGCCACTGCCTCCATTCCTGGAAAGCTGCCTTCACTGCCAGTAACTCCTTGTTAAAAATGTCGTAATTTCTCTCTGCTGACGAGAGCGTGCGAGAGAAAAATGCACACGGCAGCCCTCCCACTTTTGCCAAGTTCTCCTGAGAACTCAGAGGGGGAGGATAAGGATGGAGGGAGGGGTGATGTGAGAGTCAGAACGAGAGGGGTTAAGAACGTGCTCTCATCACCAGAGCAACGAGGAAGAGATAAGAGGATGAGTCTGGCCCCTCCCTAAAGAATGCAAGGGAGGTTGGGAGGGTGACCCTGGAAATTACTTTCACTCTGAGAAGATTCTGTAACGGGACTGAAGCCAATAAACCTTGCTGGATTGAATCTGTACTGTCTCCTGGAGTTTCCTGGGCTAACCCTGACAGGTATAGGATTATGCCTGCTTGGTTGGAGTGTGATGGTTTTTTAAAATTTTCTTGGGTTTTTTATGTTTCATATATTTCTAATAGTCTGATTGTTGTAAATCACCCAGAGTTATACTGTATAAGATGGGCAGCCATATAAATCTCTTAAATAAATAAAATAAATACATTAATTAAGCTGTGATGGAATGAGGAAAAGAAAGCTCTTTCCTGCTCTCTGAAACCTTGGAACCAAACAGTGTCATGGTTCTGTTCAGCTTCTGTCTCTTTCAAGTGGGGTTTAATGTACCCAAATCACCTAGTTTTGATGATGTCTATTCCCATCCACAGTCTCTTCATCTCAGCTTGTATTTCTCCCCAGGGCTTGAATTATACTGGAAGAGGAACTGGGGGATGGGGGAAAGGGAAGGAATCTTGAACAGACCCACAAGCTCCACCCTGATACCCTACAATTTCAACCAAGTCAAAGCCAGAGCAGTATAATTATTAAAGCGGTCTCCCCAATTTGCACCCAGACTTCTCTCAACAGACCCACCCAGCTTGAGCAATAGTGGGGAGGTGGGGTATACTAGGAGATGCAGTTCTGCAACATCTGGAGAATCCAGGTGTTATGTACTCATGACTAAAAAGATGGCTGTATATTCCATAAACATAGAACACATTGGAAACCTTGTAAATCAGTGTTTCTCAATCTTGGCAACTTTAAGCTGTCTGGACTTCAACTCCCAGGATTCAAGCTGGCTGGGGAATCCTGGGAGTTGAAGTCCACACAGCTTAAAGTTGCCAAGGTTTAGAAACACTGTCCTAAATAGATGAATTTAGGATCATCCCCATCCTCAGAGATCTAGTTTCTCCTCTTCAGGCATCTACCAACACCCCCAGACTTCGATCACAGAGACACAGACCAGGGTCTATTCCCATCCCTCCTCCTCCTTAGCCTCTCAAACCTTTGTCTACTGATCTGCGAAAGGCTATGAATTTAGCTCCACTGTCAGAAGAAGAAGTCTTCCTGGCTTCTGAAAAGGCCAGAAGGGTGCCACGAAGCGTCGTCGTGATGAGAGGGACCCTGTACGTGTCCACCTCCCCGTATTTACCGCCACTGACCCACAGCAACTGCTCCATGATGATGCGTGGTTTTATCTGCCAAGATAAATCAAGGAAACTCATCAGGCCCTTGCTGCAAGGAAGTGGTAGAGAAACAATAATCAAATGTGTTATCCATGAGACGAGGTCTCTGCATGGACCTCTGCACAACCCTGCCCTTTTTATGGCAGCCAGATGAGACAGAACTGTTTCTGTTCAAGGGATGCACATTCCCCAAAGGAAGTGCTAACTTCTTGGCTGAAGAGAGAACCAGTGTTGGGCCAAGTTACTGTTTTCCAATCAAATTTAGGTAAATAGATGCAGAAGAGACTGAGGCTCCTTTATTTTTAACAGAAGGATCTGCACAAAATTAAGCCTGTTCACCTTTGGACCTAAGTCCTGAAACACGATAATAATAAGTGAGAAACAAGCCCTCATCCACTGCACAGGTATATTCTTAGGGCTACAGTATGGCTGAATGCTATGAGGCAACTGAGCTTTTATAACTCCCTTAAGTGAGTAAAAATTGGGAAACGGAACTGAAGCAGAAATACTGAACACCAAGAGGAAGGTTAGTTGCGAGAATCTGAAATTTAGGCAACAACTTCACAAAAAATGTGTGAGAGAGTAACAACTTGGCCAAAAGGAGAAGAAAAAAAAATCCCGCCATATATAATTTTTATTGTTATAAATAATTTTTATTCAGGATTTTAATTACAATAGTAAAATCTAATACAAACTAAAAGAAAGAATAGAAAGAAAGAGTGAAAGGTGCAAAGGAGAAGGAAAAAACCATAGAAAATAGGAAGAAAAAAGAAAGAATATAGTAAAGAAAAAGAAAAGAAATATACAAAGAAGTTACTTCCAACTTTCATTACAAGTGTAAACATTTTTGTGACTCTTTACCCCCTCTTAGTTTACAACCAATGATCTCTTCATTCCATATCCCTTCTTATCTATAGACAAATCCATAAAGTATCATCTTTCCAGTCCTAGTGTCAACAGAAAGTCTAAAAAAGATAGCCAGATATAACAACATATCTTATTTTAACTCTGATCAAATAAACCAACTTTATATTCCTTCCTTTTACTTCTAACAGTCTTAATCTTCAGTCCATTCATTTCTTCTTTGCCCCTTCTCTCAAAATTCTTCAAAACTTTAACAAGCCTCTTTTGTAAATCCAGTATCCAGGTCACTCTCTTGGTTTATTATTTGCATTTCCTTTTGATTTTAAAACATTAACTGGTTTCTTCTGAATGTCCAATGTAACATCTTTTTCCATGTCATTCTTGTAGTTTGTTATCTGTAGATCCACTTTCAATGCCATCTCTGTCTTGTTGAATAAAACTTGTTCCTCGTCTGCCAGTTCTTCCGTAGCATCTTTTGGATGCAGTCTATCCATAGAAGCAAACATCACTATTGACACTGTTGATACTAACTTCTGATTCCATTTTTCAGAAGTGTCCTTCAGTATTTTCAATGTAAAAATATTTTGCATCATTTTATATGTCCCAATTAATTGGCTGTTAATGAGGCTTGAGTATATTTAGGTTTTAGGATATTACTGTTAAAAGTAGTTAACAAGCAATTTCCAAATGTGATTAGAAAAGGAAGTTTGCAAACTTAGTGTTTTTTAAAAGGGGCCAACTGTGGTTGCAATCAAGATGGCTATTCCCATGTCTCCCAGTGCTCAAAACAGCCAGGGACAGCTGTCTTGCAGTCTCCTCATGAGGAACAATTGTTCAGAGCGCACGTGGGCAATTTCCTGTCCTCTACTTGTCTGGGGAAATTCCAAAAAGCCGGTCTACTCACTGGTTCTTCGTTCTTCGCTGCAATTGTTGGCTCTACTTTTCAGTCTGCCATTTCTTCCTCCAGAAGCCCCAAGGAAAAAAAATCCCCGTGAGAACTGAGCTTGTTCAGAAGTCACAAATGAAAAGAAAAATAGAAAATACTCATGGCAGTGGAATGCCTAAATAATAAAGCAGGCAAACATACAAAACCCCCAAGACTCTGATAAGAGTTGCAGAGATGATGAAAATGCCAGGCTTCATAAAAGGTGAGGGGTGTGCCATAGAGGAAAAGCGTGGTGTTGAATATTATAAACCTGACAAAACTTTCAAACAAATTTCCACTGCTTCTTACATACCCCAGACATGTCCTGTTATCTGCCAGGCATGTGATCAGAAGTGCTGATGAATCATTTTGCAAACAACCTAAACAGCAAATTTCTTGACTCCTACAGACTCACGGTGACCACAAGCCTCATTTAATTCTGTCATAAGATTGGAGTTAAAAATATAGGAATCACCACAATATATTCAAATATTAACTATGATTTTTTAAAAATAAACTGGGGTTTACATTATGAGGCCCCCAGGACAATATTATGCCCTCCAAAGTTTTGGGGCAACCAAGCAGCCCCTCCAAAGTTGATATCAAATTGTAACTGTTATTGTTAATAGAAGGGAAGATTATTAAATATGTAAATTATAGCCATTTTTTTCTGTGTCTTCAAGTCAATCTTGACTCCTGGTGACTACATGGATAAATCCACAGTTTTCTTGGGAAGATTTTTGGAAGTGGCTTGCCCTTGTCTCCCTCTTCCTGGGGCTCAGAGAGAGTGTCTGGCCCAAGGTCAACCAGCTGACTTCGTGTCCAAGGCAGGAATAGAACTGAGTTTCCTGGTGTCTAAGCTACTGCCTACCACTACAGCTAGCTGGCTCTCAACTATATTATAGTTAATTATTTTTTCTTAATTGACAACTTTTTAATCTTTTAGTATTGTAGCCTAGCTTACACCTTAGACTGCAACCCTAGACCACCACTCAAAAGCCAGATGCAGCCCTCAGTCTCAAAACTGTTACACATAACTATAACTAAACAAAAATAATGTTTTACAAATGAGAGTGATTCATGTAATACACTACTGTAAATTCAATCTAAACAAATCACATTTTGGTTTACCATGATGTATGAATCCTATCTTTTTCCATATCATCTAGGGAGAGATCACACAAGCTAAGCCACTACATGGACTGTTTTCACTTAATATGCTGTGCAAGCCAACTAATTTACATAAACCAGTTTAGCATGTTGTACAAATACAACCCTAGCAGGATCTCATGTAGCTTGCTCCAACCTTGTACTTTCTAGTTATGTGCAATTCTCAGAATATTTTCATTATGTTGGCTAGGAATTCTGGAAGTTGAAACCCCACAGATCTGGAGAATATCAAGTTATGGAAGGAAGGATGGTTCAACCCATTACAAGTCTGCACTTCCTCCACTTAAAATTTCAACATCAAGCCATCCATTCCTCTCCCAGGTTGTCTGGGCTTGGAAGACTGGCCAAAAAAAGGCATGGGACATTGCACTGACTCCTCTGTGAACAATACTGAACAAGTCAGGCCACAGCTATCAAACATCAAAAACATCTGCCAATCTTCTTTATATGAATGATCTGAAGCTGTATGGAAAAACATCATCTGAAATGGAATCACTGCTCAACACTGTCCAAATATGCAGCCAAGATATTGCAATGGAGTTTGGACTGGACAAATGTGCCACCCTTACCATAACAGGGGAAAAATGTGAAAACTGAAGGAATTAAGATGCCCAATGGAAATAACATCAAGAGTCTGGATGAAGAAGATCACTACAAATACCTGGGGATCCTTCAGGCTGACAATATCAAGCATACTGAAGTCAAGAAGAAGGTTAGTAGTGAATACATCAGAAGAGTGAAGAAGATCTTAAAGTATAAACTCAGTGGCGGAAATACCATCAAAGTGATTAACACCTGGGCAATTCCAGTCATTAGATAAACAGCTGGAATAGTAGACCGGACTCAAGCTGAACTAAATGCCCTGGATAGGAAGACTAGAAAAATAATGACAATGAATCATGCCCTTCATCCACAAAGCGATGGTGACAGACTCTACTTAACAAGGAGCATAGGTGGGCATGGAATGTTACAAGTACACCAGACAGTTGAAGAAGAAAAAAAGGGAAGAATATCTGAAGGTCAGTGAAGGAGATACACTGAAGCTAGTACACCATGAAGGCTTACTGAATACCGAAGGGACCAAACTGGCCTTCAGGAAAGACCAAATGAAGAACAGAAAAGAGACATGGCAAGGCGAAGTATTACAAGGCCAGTACACAAAAAAAAAGAGTAGCAAAGTAGATAACAACAGGATCTGGCAATAACAATTGAAGAAAGAGGCAGAGGGGCTAATTCTGGCTGCACAAGACCAAGCCTTAAGAACAAACGCATACAAAGCCAGAATTGAGAAGACAGCAACAGACAGCAAATGCTTCCTCTGCAAAGAAGCTGAAGAAACAGTGGACCACCTAGTTAGCTGCTGCAAGAAAATTGTACAGACTGACTACACACAATGGCATGACAAAGTAGCAACGACGGTGCATTGGAATATCTGCAAGAAATACCATTTGCCTGCAAGCAAGAACTGGTGGGACCACAAAGCAGACAAAGTAATAGAAAAAGAAAAAGCTAAAGTGCTCTGGGACTTTAGAATTCAAACAGACAAGCACCTGCCACACAGCACCCCAGACTTAATAATTGTTCATAAGAAAGACAAAAAAGTCTGGATAGCGGACATTGCAATAACTGGAAACAGCAGAAGAGAAGAGAAAGAACTGGAGAAAATTACAAAATATAAAGACCTACAAATAGAAGTAGAACAACAATGGCAAAAGAAAGCAAAGATAGGCGCCTTGGGTGCAATCCCAAAACATCTGGAGCACCACTTGAAGACCATCAGCATTGACAAAATCACCATCAGTCAATTGCAAAAGGCAGCTTTACTTGGAGCAGCCTATATCCTGCAATGATACCTTTAATATTATTTAACAACAATATCTGCCTATCTCAAGTCCTTGGGAAGGATAAGTGGATAAAAATGCCAAATCCAGTCTAAACGTCTGGCTGACTGTTGTGCGACCAACAATAACAACATTTAAAATTGTCCCCCAATAGTATTACACCTACACCCAAATGAAGCCCTACTATCAGCCGATAGTCAGGTTCCCTTTGAAAGCACCCACGCGAAACACTTATACAAAGCCAATGTTCTGGTGTTAATGGGAGAAGAAGGGGGAAAAAAACCCACTAAGAGATTTTGGTGTACAAATACTGAATATAACACTTTTGGCCAAGTCACTCTCTCTCAACCCAACCCATCTCACAGGGTTGTTGTAGGGAAAAGAGAAGGTTGGGAGAATTAAGTATGTTTGCTGCCTTGAGTTATAAATATATTAAAAAGGCAGGATAAAAATATAGTAAATCACCATCATCATCTAAATAATTTTAAATTAAATAAAATTTAAATAAATAAATTTGGGGAGCCAGTTTGGTGTAGCGGTGGAGGTGGTGGCCTAGAAACCAGGAGACGGAGAGTCCCAGTCCTGCCTTGGGCGTGAAAACGCAGCTGGGTGACTTTGAGCCAGACTCTCTCTCAGTCCTAGTGTGAGAAAAATATATCTTTGGGTGAAAAAGACAAGTTTTTAGAGGCCTCAGATGAATGGGATCACCTTAATAAGATTGAAGCATAAAGGAATGTGGAAGCATCCTTGAAGCTGATGTGAACCAGGCCAGTTGTAAACTCCTTATCATAAACATTCCCATAGCAACCTGGGCATCTGCCCTGAGGGAGGATGCCTTCTTCCTGGCATTTGGCACCTTGAACTAATTTGTTTCTTCTTCTCTGTGACACTATTGTTTTACTAGCAGTTAACAGATAACAGAGGAGCAGAGAGTAACTTGAGAACTATTGCTTATTTAGGTATGTCTGCATCATATGAATATGTATGTGTATACGTTCTTTTTCCCTTCCCCTTCTTGTAGAACTGTATAAATATCAGAGCATCCATTTTGCCTGGAGGGGAGTGCCTCCCACTAACTTCTGGTGGGGTCCCCCTCCAGTACGTGCTGCTCAATAAACGCTGCAGTGAAGCCTTGATTATTCTGCATTTGTGTCCTGCGTTTTGATCCCACACTAGGAAGGAGGCAAGAGCAAACCACGTCTGAAACCCGGCCAAGACAACTGCAGGGTTAGGGTCAGGGTCAGGGTCCGGGCAGACTCCACAGCACAAACGTATGAACGTCTTTGACGCGTCGGGCTCTTTCCCTCGCGGGATTCAAAACCCATCCAGAGAAGCTGCTCCGTGGCAGGCTGGGGTGGGGACCGGTCCCGGAGGGAGGCCCGAGCCGGACGTGTGAAGCAACAACCCGTTAAACCCCCAGCGACTCCCTTGTGAGTCATCCGAGTCACGTGCATCCCTGACCCGGCCGGCTCCGGACCTCTGCAGGCGACCCCTCTCCCCGGCCTGCCGCCGCCCCGCTCCTCCTCCCGGGCGCGGGGGCCTTCCCTGCCCGCTCCTGCCTCCGGCCGCAGCAGCCGACTCATCCAGCGGAGTCCTGCGGCGGGAGGCGGCACCTGGCCCCGGCAGAGCGACGCGGACGTAACCTGGTCCGGAGTGAGCATCCCGGCGGCCCGCCAGCACCACAGCCCCAGCCCCAGCAGGCCCCAGAGGAAGGGGCTCCTCCGGGCCGAGCCCGGGTAGTCCCGAGGCGGCGACCGCGGCGCCGAGGCGCGCCGGGCCCCCATCGCCCTGCAACCCTCGGCGGAAGTGACGGGCGGGCGCGAGAGGGAGGCGGGTTCCGGAAGCCGCCTTTCCAGTCTTGACGCCCACAGAGCGAAGGGGGGGGCTATTGTTGCATAAAAAGGTTGGGACTGGGGGCGGGCGAAGAGGCGGCCGGATTTCTAGGCTGCGGTAAATCACTTGGGGTGGGTACAGCTTAGAAACCGCAGGCTGATCTCTCCAGATGGGGAGAAAGGACAGTAGCGTTAATTCATTTTATTTATTGATTTATCATACTCGTACCGTGGAAGCGCGCGTGAAGCCGAGGGCACAGATTACGGATAGCAATAATCATAATTCTTAGTTCCGCGTGGATGAAAAGCTGCTTTCGTAAGAATAGCGTTTGCTGTCCTTTATCGAAGTCTGGTATAAGGCGGCTGCCTATGTCCCAAAGGGCAAATAGGTGCTTAGATTCCCTTGGAAAGGGAGAATAATTATACTATCCAAGCTAGACCCAAAGGGTCTACTATATATATATATAATATAATATTAATATAATATAATATTAATATATAATATAATTATAATATAATATAATATATATATATATATTATATATTATATTATATTATAATCTATATATATATATATATTATATAATATAATATTATATTATATTATATAATATATATATATATATATATATATATATATATATATATATATATAGTAGACCCTTTGGGTCTAGCTTGGATAGTATAATTATATATATATATATATATATATATATATATATATAGTAGACCCTAATATATAGTATATATAGTATATATAGTATATATATATAGTATATATAGTATATATTAGACCCTTTGGGTCTAGCTTGGATAGTATAATTATTCTCCCTTTCCAAGGGAATCTAAGCACCTATTTGCCCTTTGGGACATAGGCAGCCGCCTTATACCAGACTTCGATAAAGGACAGCAAACGCTATTCTTATATAATATATAATATAATATAATATAAAATATAATAAAGATATAATATATATCAAATACTCCTGTGAATTGTTTGGACTTTATACAAGAAGCAGGAAAAAAAATGAAATTATGATGTATGGATTCGATGACTAGAAATAATAGTGGATAATAGACAAAAATGAAAGCTACGTTGTAAATGCAGAGTACGAGTTTAGTGTAAATTTAAACTTGTATCTGTTGTGAGGAAAGTCGGAAGTCATTCTAATTTGTATTTTCTCTTCTCCTTTTTTCTTTCTTTCTGCACTTTCGACTTTCTTCTCTTTCTCTTTCATTCTTTCTCTTCTCTATTTTTAATACTAGCTTTTGTTGGTTTTTACTTGGTTGATTTTGAAACCTAATAAAGTTATTTGAAAATCAAGTACTCCTCTGAATTGGAAAAAAAGAAACAAAAAATAATCACGCATATTCTTAAAAATGAGCAGGAAGGAAATACGGAACAAGCACATCCCTTTGGGTTTTAATTGCATTTAAAGGCATTTTCCAAATGTCGTCTTTTTGTAACAAGCCAAGTAACAGAACTCATACCTAACATCATACTCAACGTATACAGAATAAACACCTAACACCATACTCAAGGAATGATTGATTAGGGAACATGTCTAACTAGGGAGTATTTTCAGCTTACTTCAGCCTCTGTAATTCATGGACAAAGACCGCATCATTTTATTTTACTCTCCTCTCAGTCCCATGCGTGTGACCATCGCTATGTGGCAGTCCAGATCCTGCTAAGATGGTCTCCCCAAGGAGCTACTATCTTAAGTGCAAGTTCTAGATGAGTTAAGGTTACTTTGCTGGGGAAAGGTTCTTCTGTTCCCACTGATGCTGGTAGTTCAGGCAGAAGACCCTGAGTCCCAACTGGTGAATGTCTCAAGGCAGAGTAATTTATCCTAGGCACAGTTCTCTGCTTGATGGTGAAGTGACGCATCTTCAATCATCTGTTAGTCGCAGAAGGGTCCCAGAGGTCGTTGGCACACTAGACCAAAGGAGAAAGAGGTCATCAAAATTAAGAGCAGGAAAGAATCATAGCCAAACTCCATGAAACAGTGGGAAAAGAAATACAGTAGAACTGCATATTTATTTTCTGCTTCTCAATATCTGATGCTGAGTTCAGATGTTCAGCAGGGCTAACCCACATGAAAGAGATTGGCCTTTGATGCAACAAGGCAATTATTTAATCATTAAAGCCCTCTGGGGTAGGGCAATATTATCATCCCCCCAGTGCAATCAGGACATTGAGGAGCAGGTTGCAACAACACTCTTCCATTCATAGCAAAGCAACATCTGAAAGTGAGGCTTCCTAGCTGAAATCTCCATAGTTATGTTATACTACAGTGTTTCTCAACCTCGGCAACATTCAGATGTGTGGACTTCAAGTCCAAGAAATTGAAGTCCAGAAAGCTAAAAGTTGCCAAAGTTGAGAAACACTGATTTACAAAGTTTCCAATGTGTTCTATATTTATGGAATTTACAACCATCTTTTTAGTCATGAGGACGTAACATGGGATCCTCCAGATGTTGCAGAACTGCATCTCCCAGTATACCCCACCTCCCCACTATCGCTCAAGGTGGGTTGGTCTGTTGGGAGAAGTCTGGGTACAAATTGGGGAGACCACTTTAATAATTATACTGCTCTGGCTTTGACTCGGCTAAAATTGTAGAGTATCAGGGTGGAGCTTGTCAGTTTGTTCAACTTCCCTTTCCTCCATCCCCAGTTCCTGTTATACAGGTAGTCCTTGACTTACAACCACAATTGGGACTAGAACTTCCATCGCTAAGTGATGAGGTAATTAAGTGAGTTGTGCCTGATTTTATGACCTTTTTTGCCACGGTCATTAAGCGAATCACATGGTAGTCAAGTGAATCCAAGTTTCCCCATGGACTTTGCTTGTCAGAAGCCCCCTGGGAAGGTTGCAAATGGCGATCATGTAGCGCCGGGATGCTGTAACCATCGTAAATACATACTGGTTGCCAAGCACCCAAATTTTGATTACGTGACCATGGGGATACTGCGACAGTCATAAGTGTGAGGACCAATCATATGTTACTTTTTTCAGCACCACTGTAACTTCGAATGGTCATTAAACAAATGGTTGTAAGTCGAGGACTACCTGTATCAACATTCCAATCTGAGGACTGGGTTCTTTGGGGTAGAGAAAGAATAGATCATTTTACTTAGTTTGTGAGAAGCTCAAAAATCCAAATTGTGTATGTTCCTGGAAGTTATAAACAGGAGGGAATGGGCAGAAGAGAAGAAACAGGAGTCTAATACCAGTCAACCAGCTGGGCTCCAATGATATCATGAATATGGTAGGGAAGGCCGAGTTTCACAGCACTTGGCGCTTGGCGGCTCTGCAAATCAGACAGTAGGACTTCCTTGTACTTGGATTTCTGGATCATACCCAAGACAGCTTTCCTCCCTAAGAAGAAAAGAAAGGTCAGGGAACAGCTCCGTTCAGAAACACTCTAGCATTAGACTAGAACACAGAACTGGCCATCCTGTAAGGCAAGGTAATGGAGAAGGGTTTTTTTTTCCTGCAGTAGGGTTGATTCAGTTTGCAAAAACAAACACCAAAACGAAAGAGCCGCCCTAAGTTATAATGGCTCCAAGAATTTAAAAATACTCAGAAGTCTCTCACACCTAAGGAACTGAAATATATTTGCCAGTTCTGGGTGCGAATTTGGAACTTGATTAGTCTAGTGAAATCTTGAAGGTTTTAAGAGACACAGGCAAGGTTCCTACATTGCTCTAAGTCACAATGTGATTTGTTTACTTGCGTCTCAGCACAATGTATGAACCCAGCCAACAAACTACAACTAAACAAACTTTTATCAACACACCTTTGATGAAGGATTTGATGAAGCGGCCTGCTCCAGGCACGGCTAGCCACCAGCTCCCGGCGTCACGGACAGTCAAGACTCCAGCGTTCACCAGCTGCCTGAAGAAAAGGCAGAGAATGAAAAAGTAAATGTCCACTGTGATTTATTTGTTCCCTGACCATCAAAATGTAGCTGATTCATAGACTGACAGGGATCTCTGAAGAAAAATGTGCTTTTGGTTTCTTGTATCAGCACAAATCGTTGCCTTTTCTGCAGGTGCCGGATCTTAGTGCTGAACAAGGTAAGCCTGCAACTTCTTCCACAATCAGGCATGATGGTTCGCCAAGGACTTAAATAGGGCTACAGATGCTACATATGACAGATTGCTTCATTTGACTTTCTAGGGCACACGTCGTGATTTTGCCCTCCTCCTCCTTATGATTTAGGGTAAACCTACCAAGGAATTAAGCCCTATTTTAAGAGGAGGACTTTATATTAAGCAAAAACACATAGGATTCACTGTTTAGAAGATCAACAAAACCTGTTAATGTCTTTAAAAGATGCTACAATTAATTCAGCAAGCCAATTTACAAAACACAGCTATTTGCATTTTTATACTCATATATTCATTCCTGGGGTGGGGGTGGGGAGAGAAGTGGACATTATTTTAGAAGACCCCCCCCTTCTCCTGTTTTCAAATGGGATGAAAATGGCTATTTATTCCAGAAAATAGTACATAGTTAAGTTACGGCATTTAATGGCACAGTCAACCAAGGTGATGACAAAAGGACATAAAATACTTTCACAAAGGGTTAAGTCTGTTAATGGCAGTATTATGACAACCGTATATTATCTCTGGGATCAGTGGCAGCATTCTCTGAGTACCAGTTACTGGGAAACAATAGAAGATGGTCAGCCTTGCGAGGTAGTCCAAACCAGAAGTACAGTGGTACCTCGGGTCACGAACGCTTCTGTTCAGGGCCAATTCGGATCACGAACAGCACCATTCGCAAAATTTTGCTTCCGTTCGCGAACTCCGCATCAGGTGACGAACAGGATCCGCGGCCATTTTCCCTGCTGACACACGTGGTCATGGCTTCCTGTAGGGAGGGGGACTCTCCCTCCAAGCAATAACCGCCTCCCCACCTGCCTTCCTGTCCTCCACGCCAGAAGTCGCCTCGAGCAAGGTTAGCGTTCTCTCTCTTCATACTGTACTGTACTGTACTTTGTTTCATATTTTTGTGGTTTTAAAAAAAAAAACATATGGTTCAGAACGGATTAACCATGTTTACATTGAACCTTATGGGAAAATTTGATTTGGGTCGCGACCAATTCAGGTCGCGACCAGAGTCGCGGAACGAATTAAGTTCGTGACCCGAGGTACTACTGTACAACCATGAGTACTAACTGTATCTTTATTGTAAGGCTACACGAGCAGAATCTTGCAAGTCTGAATGCACCCCTCCCTTCCTTCAATTTTACTCTCCCAATAACTCAGGAGGGTCCCTTCCGAGATGCTTTTTCCACCCCTCCTCCTTCGGACTTCCATTTATCAGACCGTTTGCTGGCCTGCGTCTCTTCCTCCTGCCTCCCAGGGTTATTCCCATTACAGAAGACGACTGCCCTGGTTTGAGTTGTCTATGAGAACCCCGAGGTATCGAGTTAGCCACTGGGGGAAACAGGAACCTGATGAGACAAGACTGTGACTTGATTCCGCAAGACTCATGTTCTTCCAAAAGGTGCCTGCTGTGACGTGTGCATGTGTTCTCAGAAAGCAGAGAAACCAGGCTTATCTGACTTTAAATCACAAGCAAAACTCTACAGCAGTGTTTCTCAACCTTTGTAACTTTAAGATATGTGGACTTCAACTCCCAGAATTTCCCAGCCAGCATGGCTGGCTGGGGAATTCTGGGAGTTGAAGTCCACATATCTTAAAGTTGCAAAGGTTGAGAAACATTGCTATATAGTTACATTGATTTAAAACACACACACACACAAATTAATGGGTGACTTTAATTTGGCAAAAGTCCAAGCAGATATAACAAACAGTGAAAGGAGGGAAAAAAATTGTCATGGGACAGCAGGCAAATTGGCAGCCCCGGGACTCATTCTTTGCTTACGTGATTTCCGTGTCACTAAAACTGAAGTCTCTCAGCATCCTCTTTTTGTCAAAACTGATGTCCGGGCAGGAGGTAAGCACTGAATCTAGAAACTTCTTCACCGTCCTGGCAAACTCTTTCCCAGATATAAACTCCTGCACCTGGGGCCAAAAAGAAGATGAATAATAAATATAAATCGCCAGCTTGCCAGCGCTTCTGCACTCCCCCTCCATCTGCGCATTTCTTTGGCAGAAGCAAACCTTAGATACGTAGCTGTCCGTGAACGCCACCACAAAAAAATCCGCTTCAAAGCTGTGCTGAAACATGCGGATCCTGCCCTCATTTTTCAGCTGGCTCTACAGAGAGAAAAGAGTTTCCTATTTCATTTCCAAAATCGGACATGGCAGGCAAGTTTTGAGGAAGGGGCAAAGTGAAGCAGAAAACACACTTTGAGAGGAAACCCCTGCATCTGCCAACCATGTGGCAGGGAGAAATAGCAATGATCTTTTGTTATCCAGACGCGAAACAAAACCAAACCCAGCTTAGAGTTGAGTTCACACAATAAACCCGTGGTTTGAGTTCATGCACTTTCTAGATTCCCCCAATGCATTGAACCTAAAGGCTTGGCTTGCATGACTGAGAGCTATTAAAAAAAAAAAAAACTAAGGAAAGCTAAAACTAATCAAGTCTAGGATATACTGCAGTCGTGGTTGTGGTCTTTAACTGCCCAAGGTTAGTGTGCTTTATGAATCTGCCTTTGTGATGAAAGTCGTTTGGGTACCCTTCCTTTTTCTGGAAGGCATATGCCCTTTTCCTACCAGTACCTTCAAAGCTTTATTTCACCGGGATCCTGAGAATGAAGGAGGGGAAGGGCAATCCTCAGTGAAAGTCAGTGGATTTCCACCTTTTCCTTCATTATACTAGAAAGCCAAGAACTGCTTATCTGGGGCTCCCACTTCTCTCCCTTCCAGGCAACTTGGCTGAACTGGCAGGTGGAGGAAGATTGGACTTGAAGCTGATAAAGCTCAAGATCAGAAGACTTGTCTTGGGGTGACCCATGCAGCAAAGAAGCAGGTTTTTTCCCCCTGCACATACCACATCCCCAAGCCTGCTGAGCGGTCTCAGGTTGTGAGGAGGCTAAGTCATTCCCCCATCTTCTCTTCCAGAGTTCTAACCCTCAGAAGCTTGTTGTAATGCTTTCAGGAAACTTCTTGGGGGAAAAAAAAAATCTCGCCTGTTTGGGATAGTCTGGATACCATCTTTGATGTAGAGTCAACTATGGAGGTGTCTAGACACTTTTCTTGAATAGGTAAGAGTGGATCAGTTTCAATCTGTGATACCCAAGGACATGAACTGGCTGCTTGGAGTGGTGCATTCTACCACTTCTCCACTGGAACCATGTCCAACTTGGCTTGGAGCTTCCATTTGGGAGAGAGGTAGAGGTGCCTTAGCTAACATCTTGAGAGAAGATGCTAGAGAGGATGCTTCTTGGTTTATATAAGGCAATCATTAGACCTCTTCTTAAGAAGCCTGTCTTAGATCCCCCCCACCAAAATGGGCAATTATTTAATTAATTTATTAATTTATCACATTTTTATAGCCACCCATCTCGCACAAAGCAACTCTGGGAGGCATACAATTGAATAAAACAACAAATCAATAAAAACAAGCATGATAATTACAGGCCAATCTCTAATCTACCACCTTTCTGGCTTCGATTGGGCTGCTGTGACCACCATCTTGACTATGGGATGTTGCTGTATGACAGCCAGGGAGAAGTTTCTTACCAGATACCGGTCCACAACCGTACGATCCTTGACAAGACTGTAGATCTGGTGCCTCAGAATTAAAGGTGGCAGAGAATCGTCAAATAACTTTCGAGGGAAGAGAGATACCAAATTCTGAAGAGCAGCTTCAACTGCCGCTGGGCCCTCTAAGAAAAGGAACAGCAATCTGAACTCAGAAGTCTCACCACTTAGAGTTTCCTAGAAGACTCTCTCTGACGCTCTTTAGAAACTCCACCCTTCTGGTTAGCCAGCCCCATCAGGTACTTCATGCATAGCATTTCACTCTTTCTCACCCTGTCCTGAAGGCTCTGACCCGAGAGCCACCCGTCGCTTCTTGGCCTTGAAAGTATCAGAGAGGAGCTGGTGCTTCCGCTTCATATGGCTGGAGAGAAGGGGGAAGGCTTAAGTATAAAATGTATAATTTTTTTTTTTTTTTTTTTATCTGCTTAACAGTCATTACTGACCCTGCAGTGACCGCCCCCTAGCGGTTTTCAAGGCAATTGCATCTTTCTAGTTTCGGAATTAGACTTTGCCAGAGCCTAATTCCTAGAGCGTCAGCCCAGCTGGCAGCACAGGAGGCGGGATTTCCGTTGCTTCGCGCCCCTTTTTCGGACGAGCGCGGTTTTCGCGCTTTTACTGGCAACTTGTCCCGTCTCTCTCTGTTGAGCCGCTGCCAGCATTTTTCCTCCCACCGAAGTGAGAGTCCTCATTTATCTACTCACGTACGTTTTCGATCTGCTGAGTTGGCAGAAGCTGCGGGTATAGAAACAAGAGCTCACCTTGTTAACGCGAGGCTGGACTCGAACCGCTGAAGCTTTCAGCCATTTCTGGCCGGCACTTTCAGCGTCATTAAGCCGCTGCGCCACCGCGTCCCCTTAAAATGTATAATATCTTTATATTATATAATTATAATTATATAGTAATTATATCATATAAAATATTATATATAAGTAATATAATTATAAGACACAATAAGATACAAGATATAAGTATGTAACCAGTCTCTTGACTCTTGCTCATTTAGCTGTAGGGTTCCCCAAATCTTTTCTTTGTTATCCCCCATTCATTCTATATCGCTTCCCCTTTTCAAATTATTTCCTTTTGTTTAACTCATTGCTTTTCTTCCATGAAAACAGTTTCTGTGTGGCTACCCACAAAACTATATCCTCTCTAATAACCCCATCTATACAGCTCCTTAATTCTCATTCCAGCAAACACCCTACAGGCTTTTTTATATTTAAAAGGGTATGTAACATCAGATTGCCTCATTTCTTTGGCATCTTTTTAAAACTGCTGGATTATATACAATATCAGACTGGCATTAAGCAAACTAGTTCTTTCCTTAAAACTTCACTATTACATCAGGAACAATGTAAGTTCCTTCATTTCAGTATGTCAGTTGTGACATATGCAGATATACTGAATTACAGTATATACAGTTATACTGCTGCCCATTTTTTTGTATTTATTTTACAGGGCTGCAAATTTTATTATGCTTTATTTTATTTCTGCTTCATTTCTTGGCTTTATATTAAAATATACATTGCCTCTTTCCCCTACCCCATTTTTATACAGCAAAGCCCAAAGAGCAAGAAATGCAGGAAAATGCAAGTAATGTATGGATCAATCTACATACAAAAAAGTTATGTTTAGTAAGTGTAAGGAGTAGAAATTACCTTTTAACAAAACTTCTTAGTAACAAACTAAACTCCTTAGTAACAAACTTCCTAGAAACAAGGCTTTCTGAGATTTAATGGTTAAAGTGATTAGGCTTGGAATTTGAATGTGTTTACAGAAAGGAAGGGTCCCACACACCAAGGTGAGAAATGGGGATGAAAGCTAAGGAAACAAGTGTTGCCTTTTATTGGTAAGAATGTGCGAATCAGGGAAGGAAGAAAAGATAATAACACAAAGGACAGTTATTTAGTGAAGACAGATGGTCCTGGGCCTTGACACTTATCTGAAGAAAATTATAAACTGTGAACAAGGAAAAAAGGGGTTTGGGAATCATTGTATAATATATTTGTTTTAGGCGTCTCGGATAGGTTGTGAACTCAGATTTGCCCCCCCAGGGCAAAAACGAGGCAGGAGCAACGCCACGTGTGAAGGGATGCATAAAAACCTTGCTGAAATCTCTAATGGCGTGCTTCTTGCAGCCTGTTAGCTGAGAAGCGTCAGCCTTTGCAAACGCTTGGAAATAAACTTTGCCTTTTCAAATCCAAGAAGCATTATTTGTGCAGCTTTGTTTCTCACAATAAGACATGCATGTTAATCCAGTTAGGAAGCCCTTAAGAAATCCAATAAAGGGAACAAAGTTCTACCACAGTTTATGCTGCATAATAACATTATTAAGCTTTAAAGCAGGGGTCAAAGCCATGTCTGTGAGTGGATGGCAAGCCATTCTCTCCCTGTCTCTTGGGTGAATATACTTGGGAGGACTTTTTGGGGCAAACCATGGAGACATGTTTCTTTCTTAGAGAAAATAAAGGAAGGCACAGTCAAAGGGGGAAATGAGGGTGCAGAGTCATGGGCCAGGTGGATATGATATTTCTTTTGGCGATTGCAGGCCAGATGATTTTGGGTGGTGGGCCAGATCCAGCCTGTGGGCCGTAGGTTGCTAACCCCTGCTTTAAAATATCACAACTGCACCTCTGCTAATTCATCAACCTATTTACATATAAAGCAGGATCTAAGGCAAGATCTGAACTTAGAATAAAAGCTCCATCCTGATGAAGTGAATGGAACTGTCCTCCACGCCTTTCTTTCTGAATGCACCGAAACAGGCAACTATATAGAAGGAAATCAGGCAGGGGGAGATTTGCTCCTCTCTCCTAAAATGTTACCCCATCCCTCCCTCCTTTACAACAATTAATACAAAACATCACACCGTAACTCCTCGCGGGTGATGATGAATTTTACTTCTTCCCCAACCTCTCCTAGCTTCCTCACGTGACTCAGGAGCTCCCAGTTTCTCTAGCAAAGGCTTTCGGGGCACAACCCAGCATCAACTCTCTCCTTCCTTCCGGCTGCCGCCTGCGTTTATCCTCCTTTCACCTCCGAGCTCCTCTCCGGCCTCGATTTAAACATCTCCCTCCCTGAATCCTAACTGCCAGATCCCCAGTGACTCCCCCCACCTCCCCCCATTGATTTCATTTCGACCTGAATCTCGAACGCCCCTTTCCTACCCCTCAGTCCTCATTCGCGTCGTCTCTCTGGCCGGTCGTCGCCAAAGGATGGCGTCACGCCCTTTGAAAGTCTTCTTGGGCCGGCCTTCCGGGAGGCGGGAGAAACGTAGCTTGACTGACAGTAGGGAAATCCAATGACGTCCCCTTCCGGCTTAAAGGGAGAAAGGCGGGCTTGGCTACTATTTAGACCAATGTTTCTTAAACTTTTTGCTCTGAGGACCCCTTCCCACTTTTAAAAATTATGGAGGACCCCAAAAGAGCTTTTGTTTGTAGGGGCTACATTTATCGAGATATACCATATTAAAAATTTAAATGGACGCGTTTGCAGAATATTTATTTATTGAATCATGTAAAAATAACAATATTAAACCCATTAGATATTAACATAAATAAGGTATTTTTCATGAAAAAACTATTTTTTAACAAATAAATAGTAACGATAAGAGTGGCATTGTTTTAAATTTTTACAAATATCTTCAATATCTGGCAAATATTTTTGATTTCGCGGACCCCTGAGGAGGTCTTGAGGGACCTCCCCCCCAGGCTCCTCGGACCACAGTTCAAGAAACATGAATTTGGACCAGTGTTTTTCAACCTTGGCAACTTTAAGATACTGGCTGGGGAATTCTGGGAGTTGAAGTCCACGCATCTTCAAGTGGCCAAGGTTGGGAAACCCTGGTCTAAGTGATTATGCAAGGACACCCCCCCCCCCCCACTGCCCTCAAGCAAGCTGAGATAGTTTTGGAAGGAGACAGATTTTGGATTTAAACGTGGCTGAATGGGAGGCCACCATATCTGACTCACCTGATCTTGCCTGGCAATCTTCTCTCTTGGTCCTCTTTTTTAAAATTGTTGCAGACGGACAGCTGCTAAAAACTTCCTCCTTCCAAAATTATTTTTCAACTTTCCAGTCTAACTTACTCCTCTGGGATACTGAAAAGTCAGCCGAGGCTGGCTATGCTCAAAAATATATAAGACGAAACAGTAATTTATTTATTAGTTTGTTTTCAGGCTGCTGTAATCAACAAGGCATAAAAACATAATATTGATGTAATAAGACTCTAATCCCGCACCCCCCCCCCCCCCCCATGATGATTAACTGTATTGAGATGAATACAGATTTCAGCATCTTCCAAAAAGTATCAGGATGGGTTCAAGGGGACATTTGCCTAAAACTACCTTCCCCACGTCCTCCAAATGTCTCAGACTCCAATTCCCATTATCCCCGGCCTGCGGTTGCAGCAGAACAAAAGCAAAAGCCACCGGGTTAGGAAAGTCTAACCCAATGTTTTCTCAACCTCGTCCCCTTTAAGATGTGTGAACTTCAACTCCCAGAATTCAACTCCCACTGCTGGCGGGGGAAGTCCACACGTCTTAAAGGGGCCGAGGTTGAGAAACGTTGCTAACCTACAACAGCCTGAAGGAGGCTTCGACTGTCATCTAGTGGCCACAGTGTGACTCACACGGCCCCCAAGGAAAGCGGGAAAAGAAAGGGCGGTGGCTTCCTCTCTTAACTGGCGTCCTTTGATGACGCAACTTAGAGCAAAAAAATGAAAATTCGAAAAGCAGCCGCTCCGTCTGGTCTTTGAGGGTGGCTTAAAGCAAGGCGTGCGATCCCTACTAGGCGGCACGCATTCCTGGCGCTCGGTAGTGACGTCACGGCAGGTAAATTGGGAGTTCGGAAGAGGTCGACAGGGAAGGCTCGGGTGGGATCTCCCTGTCTCTGATTGGTCCTCGGAATCCAAGGCCAGGGCAGAGGGCAAAGGGCAGAGGTCATCTCCTAAGCCATCCCAAGTGGAATTAGGAGGCAGGAGTTTGGGGTTCCTTCTTCTACTATGCAGATAGAAAAAGAAGTTAAAATCATTGTCTAATTCAACTATACAGAGAATGGGGAAAGAAGGAGAGGAGATTAAAGGCTTTCTAGCAGTAGCAAATTATGGTTAGTTCACACATCATACTAAGCCATAATATAGCTTAGTACTCCTATGACATACTAGCCAAGTTGTTTGAGTACCCAACATGTTGAACCAAAACCTAACCACGTTGGCTGAATATAAAAGCGTTGGGCTAGCAAATGTACAAGGGAGTAGTGTTGTTGGGGCATCATGAGGTTTGATGTTAGTATTTACTGTGCTGCTTGGGAGGACCAAGGGTCTAACTCAGAATAAGACACTTCTACATTTGCAGTCTCCCGAAGGCTAAAATTGGCTCCTAATCTCCAATCCCTATTTCCACACAGATATGTGAGCACTTGCATTGATGCAGGCCAGCCAGTGCAACTCTGTGGCTAAGAAATCCCCCCTTTTGAGAAGCTTCAGCATTCTGTTCCACCAGAGTGTTGTGATGGATTGTCTCTATGAGGAGGAGAGCGATGGGGGAGATCGAGGCTATCGGGAGAGAGGGGGTGCATTCCAGGAGGGGGGAGGAGGCAAGAGGCAACACGGTCCGCAGGGGGAGTGTGGGAAGTGAAGGAGGCTCAGGATAGCCACTCCCTAGAATCTCCCAGGGTATGTCCACTAGTTGCTGTAGTATAGATTTAGCTTGGCAAGATTCTGTATAAGGTGCAGGCAAATAAAGGAACTGTACTAGACTGGACTGTTTCATTGTTGTTCTTGGGCTGGGCCTGGCAGGTATTGTCTTTGGCCCCTGTTTTAATATGTGATATTTCAGATGCAAGGCAGAAACTAAGAAACTACTGTAAAGGACAGTTATCATATTAAAAGAAAACTTGGCTGTGCCAAATGATTCTTGCTTGGAAATTAAAGACTGGCCCTTGAAAACACCTCAATATTCTATCAGGATTTTCTCATGGGAAGAAGGTCATCCCGTTAGCTATACAAAAACCAGGTGTTGAGATTACAAAGTATCTTGTGATTCTGTTATGATTTTTACTGCCACCTACTGAAATGTGAGTTATTCAGTGGGGGTGTCATATTAGCAATATAAGGGGAGCTCTGTTCAGTGTGTGTGTGTTTAGTCTTTAAAGTTAACCATGTAGGTTTTTATGGGTTATGTAGTCTTAACTAGTAACCAAGTAGTGAACCTCTTCTCTGGAAGTGTTTTTTTAGCTAGAGGCTTTGCAGTGATAAGTCTTGGAAGCTAATATGAGAAGAAGTCTTCGTTATATCCTATATTTTGTATGCAACTTGTATTTTGTGAAGTTTTGCATTTTTATCAATAAAGACCAGTTAGTTTATATTTTCTGACTGGATTGTCTTTGGAGAACAAAATATGGATGTTGCTACTTGCAAGCTCTCATGCTGATGTGTATTTTTCCTGAGAGCAGGATTTATGGGATTTTTGCTGCACTCTGCGCAACATATTCTGCATACGACCCATACTAATAACTAATAGTACATCTGAAAATGAATTAGATCCTGATAATTTGGATACCCAGATGATAATTCTCTGCTGTGACTTGCGTCTTGCTTATAATGTAAGGCTAGCAATACTGATCAACCTTATGGAATTGTCAGAAGGCTAGCACAGAGAAAATACACGAACCACAAAGCAAAAAGGTTCTCTTCGTAAATTAGGTACAAAAGGTTCTTTTTTATTATTAATACTAATATTAAATATTGGGTTAAAGTCTTAAAAGTTCCTTTCGACCTTAGCCTCCAAACCCACAGGAGTAGTAAGTGAGGACAATTTCTCACGTACATTTCTGGAGGCAAAAGTTTCATGCTCATTCTTTTTCTTATTAGTCACAGACACTTATGAAGCACACAGCCAATCCCAGGTCTCGTGACCAAGAGGACCATGAGGGTGGATCCAAAGCCAAGCATCCAAAGACTGATTCGAAGGCACCCCTTACTTTGTCGGTTACCCCATCTCTATACGATGGCCCTTTTCCTTTTTACCGGCGGCCAGCTGAAATGGGACAATTTTCCCTAGATGCCAAGCGCGGCTTCCATGGAGATGCTCGTCAGCTGCGTTACTATGCCCCGCCCCCTTCCGAAGGCCCCTCCCCTGGATTTGACTTGCGCGATGGCTACCACGACCGCTACATGCGGCGAGATGAGAGCATCCGTGAAGGACTGGAACACCTGCTGAAATGGATTGCACAGAACCGGAAGCAGTTACAGACTGAGGACAAAGGGTGAGAAAGAGTCAGACAAAGGGTTGGATTGGTAGGGTTTTAATCGGCTGCAAGGCTGGAGGTTTCTTCTTGTAAGTAGTTGCTCTATAACTAGATTGGGTTGATTCTGAACACAAGGATAGAGAACCTGTGGATCACACTTGTCCACCTCTCTCCTCAGCTACTGGATTTCCCCCATCAGCAACACTTGGGGAGTTAGAGCAGCACAATTTGCAAATAAATAGTAGAGTATTACATTGAATGAACCCTCCAAATGCAAAAGAAAAATAATCCCCCCCCCACCCCCGATGTCAGGGCCAAACATAGAGTTTAAAAAATGCCATCTCCCCAGCTGCAAAAATTGGTCTGGCTGGGTTCTAACACAGGATCGGACATCCGGCAATGGCGTTGCCAAATGTCAGGCACCTGCTGTCCATATTTAACTGCAGGTGCCTGGGACTGAACCAGAGTTGTTCAGTACGCAAAGGCTATGTTTATTCCTGACTTTGGTGTAGGGGTTAAGGCACCAGGCTAGGAAACAGGAGACCACGAGTTCCGCCTTAGAAATGAAGCCAGCTGGATGACCTTGAGCCAGTCCCTCCCTCTCAGCCTTAGGAAGAAAGAAACCACTTCCAAAAATCTTGCTAAGAAAATTCCAGGGACTTGTCCAGGCAGTCCCCAGGAATGAACACTGACTCAAAGGCAGAAAAAGAAAAAAATGTGCCTCCATATCTTGCCTTGGCTCTGTTCGGATTAGACAGACCTGCTTTCTTATCTTATCTTATCTTTTTTTTTTTTTTATCTGCTTAACAGTCATTACTGACCCTGCAGTGACCGCCCCCTAGCGGTTTTCAAGGCAATTGCATCTTTCTAGTTTCGGAATTAGACTTTGCCAGAGCCTAATTCCTAGAGCGTCAGCCCAGCTGGCAGCACAGGAGGCGGGACTTCCGTTGCTTCGCGCCCCTTTTTCGGACGAGCGCGGTTTCGCGCTTTTTACCGGCAACTTGTCCCGTCTCTCTGTTGAGCCGCTGCCAGCATTTTTCCTCCCACTGGAGTGAGAGTCCTCATTTATCTACTCGCGTATGTTTTCGATCTGCTGAGTTGGCAGAAGCTGCGGGTAGAGAAACAAGAGCTCACCTTGTTAACGCGAGGCTGGACTCGAACCGCCGAAGTGTCAGCCATTTCTGGCCGGCACTTTCAGCGTCATTAAGCCGCTGCGCCACCGCGTCCCCATTATCTTATCTTATCTTATCTTATCTTATCTTATCTTATCTTATCTTAAACTGGTTGGTTCTTCATAATCTCCTCTCTCTCTCTTTCCGTCCTGCAGGCGGCCTCTGAACACTGACTTTGTGACTTGGCGGGGACATCTCACCAAAGTGCTGACCACCCCATATGAGACTCAGGAGGGGTGGCTGTTTGCTGTCACCCTCTTCCGAGGGACCCTGTACGTCAGCGAATTTGAAACGGAGGCTGCCCGCAAACAGCGGGAGCAGCGCTCAGAACTGCTGAAAGAGCTCATGTATATGGGATATAAATTTGAACAATATATGTGTGCTGGTAAGGTTTCCGGAGAGCCCCCGGCGCTGAAATGAAAGCCAGTTCTTGGGGGCCATGCTCAATTTTTTTTCCAAGTTCCTGAACTGGGTTGGTGGCTGCTCTCTTTTTTGGAGGGTTTGAATTTCTGGGAACAATGCAGACGATGTAGGAGGAGAGCTGTCTTTGTCTATGGTAGCCAAAACTGGGAAAAAGTCTAGGAGCGCCTATGAGGGGTTATTTGGGGACATGGTGCTGACCCCAACAAGGAGGGTGGTGTTATCTTCCCTGGGTTTTCAGGGAAGGAGATTATTATACAAAATATTGAACAAATGTTGTAATTTTTACTTATTTCTGAATTTCTCATTTAACTCATCATGAAACTTGTACAATATATCTATGGATCTCTTCCTACATGTGTTAGTATCTAAATCAGTGTTTCTCAACCTCGGCAACTTTAAGGTGTGTGGACTTCAACTCCCAGAATTCCCCAGCCAGCAAGGGAGTTGAAGTCCACACACCTTAAAGTTGCCAAGGTTGAGAAATGCTGCTCTAAATCCTAAAGATTCCTATTTGTATTTCTTTTCCTTCTTTGTCTGCCAAATATACTTGGCTGAGCTGTAATGATCTCCTTAGCCACCATTTAACCACCTTGGAGTGAGCTGGCTTTTGCCTTCTGGCGTTATCAGCTCAGCACTGCCAGTTGCTGTGCTAAATTGGTGGCAACGCGTTGGCTTTGGACAGTCTTTCGGTCAGTGTTGGTGGGGGGGAGGAAGGTGTGTTGCCAGCTGCTGGCTGTAGATTGTCAGCATTTCTGGGGGAAGTGGAAGTAGAACGACTGCCAGGCCGTGCTTGCCCTTTCAGCCCTTTCACTGTAGGGTTGTTGGAATTCACGCCCGCTCTTCTTTCACTATCCGTCGCCAGCTGCGCTGCACTTTATCCTCGCATCTACTTTCCTCCTGCATCTCCTTCCCTTCCTGTTCTCCTACAGGGCAAGAGTCTCCTTCTGACACATACATGCACACAGCAAGACTGAGGTGCTAGTGGTGTTTTAAAATTGGGTCCGCCGCTCCTCAGGCTATCTTTATATGTATTATTCAACTAGATTAATCTTGAGGAATCTTTCTGAATATTAGATTAAAAACTATTTCTTACTATGTAAATGTTTAGATGTTAGAGTAAGATGCGAATACATTTTCCATCTATACCAGTACCAAGGAAAGTTGGAAGCTACCTTCTTTTTCTCATGTTCCTTTTTCTCCCCCTCTTCTTTTTTTTTCTTTTTCTTTCCTTTCTCCCCCCCCCTTTTTCCTTTCTTTTTTTCTTTGATTCTTTTGTATTTTAACTTTTATGAAAAATTAGGGGAGGAGGGGGGTTGAGAGAAAAACAAGAAACAGGGAGGGAGGGAGGGAGGGAGGGAGGGAGGGAGGGAGGGAGGGAAGGAAGGAAGGAAGGAAGGAAGGAAGGAAGGAAGGAAGGAAGGAAGGAAGGAAGGAAGGAAGGAAGGAAGGAAGGAAGGAAGGATACTGACTGCTTCCATGCTGTTGTTCCACAGCACCTTTTAAGACTTGCAAATGTTATGATAAGGCATAAGCTACAGCTCACAAAAGCTTATGCCTTATACTAAAATGTGTTAGTCTTAAAAAGGTACTACCAGACTCTTTCTGATTTTGGGAACAATTTAGTATCATAAGAGTTCTGTATTTGCAGTGACTCTAATGTGTGGTGCAAGATACAGGTAGTCCTCGTTTAGCGACTGTTTTGTTTAGCGACCGCTTGCAGTTACAACGGTGATGAAAAAGTAACTTTGTGACCAATCCTTGCATTTACAGCCTTCACAGGTCTGTAAAGCAAAGGAAAGCTGAAGAAAAATTGTAAGCACAGTTGCGGTTTCACTTAGCAACCGCTTTGCTTAATGAGCGAGTTGCTGGTCCCAATTGTGGTCGCTAAATGAGGACTACCTGTAATTCTTTTTGCATTTAATTAAGTCCTGTCACACCTTCTTTTCAGGCACTCAAAGCCACTGTCAACTGAGATAAATCGATTACTAAAAACAGCCCTTGGAGCAGGAGCAAATACACTGTGCGTGCCAAAGTGGTGAGGTTCAGTCCCATCCCATACAGTTACCGTTAGATTCATTCTGTGCATCTACTGCAGAAGATCTGAGCCCCATGCAGCTGTAGTTACACCAGCTACCTAGCTATAGATCCATGGGATCAAATCTAAGACCGTCTGCATGTGAATAGTCTTCTCTATGTCTGAACAACGCCCAGCACCTTAACACATCAGATGAAGTCTATAGAATAAGATTGAAATTATTTCCATTTCCTGTGACTCCTCTCCTAGTACTTTTGATCGGTGCATGCGTTATATACACACAAGCACACATATATAAACATCTGTTCTTGATCACAAGAGGATGGTAATCAGTTCATCCAGCTAACGATTGACTGAATGGCTGCAATGCTACCTCTAGTTTATCTGACTATACAGCTTCCTGAAGGAGTGACCCTAGGCAGCTGGTGGTAACTTCCAGGAATTGCCCAAACTTCCTGTTCTTTTCCAGATACTCCGGACGGGATTCCTGACCCAACTGGCGTAGTGAACACAAATGAAGCTTTCTGCACAGTGATTCGGTCCCGCCTGGGAAATCACTCACTTCTGTTCTCTGGAGAGGTAGATTGTACTGATCCCCGGAGCCCTCGGCCGGATCCACCAAGTTGCTACGTGGAGCTGAAGACTAGCAAAGTCATGCACAGCCCTGCTCAGAGGAGAAGTTTTTACAGGTGAGGCAGGCCGGGGGAGGAAAGTGACAATTACTTTGGAGAGAAAGAGGTTTCAAGAGCTGTTTGCGTAGCACTCCCACGGCTCCCAGCCCCAGGCTGCCGGCGCGATCGCATTGCTTTCGATGTGTAGAAGAGCAAACAGCGTAACTTTCTTGCAATCCCCAATCAGTCTGCTCTGCAAGAGGGGGAAAAAAGAAAAAAGAAACAGGTCAGGCGCAGGACAATGCGTTCTGACTGCAGTGGTGATCTCGTGACTGAGGGACGCTGTGAAGGTCGTAAGTTATTTTTTCAGCAATGTCGTAACTTCAAATGGTCTCCGAATGAATGGTCAGTAAGTGAGGACTACCTGTAACTAGCACCATTAACTGCATGTTTGGCAAGTTGTTAAACCCTTGGCAGTGGAAGTTTCTTTGGTATGCCATGGCTTAGCATTATGTGTGAACACAGAGTCTGTGCCACCAGCCTCTTCATTTAGGTCACTTAAAGAGAAATATGGCAATGCTTCAGGAACAGCCCATCATTCCTCAGAAACATTGGCTTGCGAAGCTTCTTCCATGAGATGATCCATAAGGGTAGCAAAACTTGGTGGACTGAAAGACGTTTGAGTGGAGCAGAAAAAAGAAACCAGGAATAAGTCAACATCTGTCAGGTTCAGCCCAAAGAACTCCATGAGACAGTGCAGATACAGTTGTGTTGCATTTATTAGCTTCCATCTCAGGACAGAAATCTCTCCAGACTGAATCTAACTTCCCAAGCCAGCAAGCCACAACACCGTGAATTCCTTAGGGTGGTGCCAGTTTCATCTTCTTAACCTTCCCACGCTCCTGTTGGGAGTTAAGGGAATGCTTATCTCCCCTAGCGCGGCCTTCATCCAACCATTCCTTCACAACATCTCTGCATTATGCTGTGCCTCAGTTGGTAGTCAGTAAGCCAACAACAGGTTGTAGTTCCAAATTCTGGTTTATTGCCCAAACTCAAACCAGAGATGATTAATTGATCCATTTGCTCATCATGCCAAGAAAACAAAGCACTTTCCAGCTTACTGGGTAGCATTCATTTAAATGCAGATTTAGGTTAGTTACAGTCATCTGTCTCTTTTCTTTTCAGGCACAAGCTAATTAAGTGGTGGGCCCAGTCTTTCCTTCCAGGAGTGTCCCGGATTGTGGCAGGGTATCGAGGGCCAGATGGCTCAGTTGTGGGGCTGGAAAGTTTTGAGACTATGAAAATATTCCAACTCATTCGGGTAAGTTTAACCTCAGGAAAGGCCTGCCCCTTTGGGATCTCAACAGGGGCACCCTCGACAGGCTGCAACCATGCAGTTGAAGCCCCGCCACATTTTTACACATATTGCACACCCCTGAATTTCAAGTTGCCTGATACAAACCTTCTCTGGATGCAGCTGACTTTGATTCTGCTAAGCATCTTAAGAATGTTGGAAGATCTTTAGGGTTTTGTTGTGTTATGTTCTTATTGGATTTTGTTCCCGATCATTCCTTTTTTCCCTTGCTGTTGTTTTTAACCATTGTTTCCTCTGAATGAAAAAAAAAATCACCTGCACACATTCGAAGGACATCATCTACTCTGTAGTCTAAAACTATAAGACAAAAAGGGCCATGGGAACTATGACCCACTCTCAAGTTGGAATGGGTGGGGTGCAGCTAAAGCAGTGAAAATTAGATATGGATCCAGTTGGCTATTTGGAAAGATAAAGTCACTCAGGAGTAAAGTTGTAGAATGGGTCAGTTACATTATCTCAGCCATCCAACTTGGGGAGATAATATAGCTGGATTACGCTGCAACCCTGTTGTAAGAAATGTTAAGATACTGCCCTAAGCCAGAAGATCTTTCTAGGTATTGTCGCCTACAGAAAGGGAACCTGTTGCTGCACCATAACTTCTAGCAATCCCATCATAAAAGATGCTGAGGACTGGAGGGCCTTGACTTCTCCATCTGTTGTAATCCACAGTGAAATTGGAAATTAGCCTTGGATCTGAGCGTCTCTCTTTTCAGTGGTCATCTTCAGCACAAAAATGTGGGATTGTATGAAGACAAAGTTTCCTCACTCCTAAATTGGGGATTTTTCACTGAACAAGCCAAAATAAATAAACTGGACCATCCACAGCTTCATAAATTATACCTTGTGGAAACTTAAATGCTTTAAATTAGTTATTATCTGTCAAAATGTCATATTCATACAAACTTGATATCCTTCTTAAATAACTTGAGAATGCTTGCTTTCCTCTAGCGTGTCTTCTCTTTAGAGAGAATGTTTCAGTTTCTGTGAAGTTACATGTTCTTGCTTTCTCCAGTACTTTTTCTTTGGGGCTGCCCTTCCCATCCTCCAATTTGATCCTTCGGTCTAAGGGTTAGAGCATTTCTTTTGCTTTTGAAGTGGGTCACCTGCAGCTTCATTGATGGCCAAAACTGAAACTATCATTGCTGTCCCGATCAAGGAAAGATCATTTTTTCATAGAACAGATTAACCTTGGATACCAGCAAGATTACTTCTTTTAAGGGCTTGAAATGAAAAGATGGTTGCATGTATGCCCCAAACCAAAAGTCCTGGTTGGATTAATTCTAAGTCATTCATTTATTCATTCATTCTTAAATTTGTATGCCGCCTCTCTCTCCCCAACGGGTGACTCTGGGTGGCTCATAGTTAAAACGTTATACTCTTTCTTCCCTACTCTGACAGGAAGATCCAGGCTGCTGGAAGCCAGCTGTGTGTATGAATTTCTGTGCTGCTTTTCTAGCCTTTTTGAAGACAGTGGTGACGGAAGACAATCCAAAGTGAGTAGTTATAATTTTGACACGCACAGCAGTAAGCCATGTTCATCCAGCAGTTGGCTAGATCAAGAAATGGAGCCTGAGGCCCTCTGGAAGTTGCTAAACTCCTAGCAACCACAACTAGTGTGGCCAATGACAAGGGATGCTAGAAGTTGGACTTCAGCAACATCTGGAAGGTGATAGGTCCTCCATCCTTGCAGGACTTAGGAGAGATGTGTCTCCTCTTCCATTCTCAAGCATTGGTAAGTGAGGTGTCAAAAGGTGATCCTGAAGAGAGAGCCCAACAATCCTAGCCTCTGCGACCATGGTGGTGGATGATGGGAACTGTTTCTCAGTGCTGTCTAGGGAACCGAACATCTGCTGCTCTGATCTCAAACTTTTGCTTCTTCCTTCCTCTCTCCCAGGTTGGTTCATCTCTTTGCCTGGGACCCAGGGCACCCAGTTTCCTTCACGGTGCATCAGGATTCTCAATATTGTTTCCTGCCTGACTGGTATGTGGAGTCTTTGAGTGCAGAGAAGCCCCCAGCGTCATGGATCCCAGGCTGATGCACTGGAAGCCAAGCTGGTCTTGGGCCTAGAAGCTGCTGCACCTTACAGGCTCAGGTGGGTGGTTGAAGGAAACAAACACCAAGAATCTGTTACTGACTGCTTGGAGAATGGGGAAACAGAGCTATGGCACTGCTATGTCAACAAAGGAAGGAAGAACCACCTGCTCATACATTGTCTCCTACTGGTGCTTCTGGAGCATGTTCTTTCTCACGTCACCTGTGGCTTACATACAATAAATGGAGGGAGCAAAAGTGTAACTATGAACTAGAGAGTTTCTTTTCTGTTGGTGGGGGCCTAATTGAAGCCAAGTAAGGCGGTTTGAGAATGGATGAGGTTTGTATGATGTTCAGCCAGTTGTGGGTAATTTGGGACACACATTATTCTTAGTGTATGAATTGGATCAGTCTGTTAGAGGGAAGGACTGGAACTTTGCAGGAGATGACCTCCTAGGGGTACAGGTGGACCCAGGGTCCTCTCCTGCTAAAAGCTGCTTGCTCAGGACCCAGCATTGTGGTTGCCCATCACAGTAGGTAGATCCCAGCGTTGCCTGGCAAACAGCAGTGGCTTCATGGGAGCCCCTGAGTCACACAGATTTGGAACAGATGAGAGTTAACTGCAGCTGGCGTCATGCACCCTGCTAAGCTGAGAACCAGATCCCATTTAGGGTCTCATGCAATGCATGGGCCCGGCCATGGAGATACGCAAGGCTACTCAGCTTAGTAAAGGCAGCTTCTGTAGCTCTCGTGGTGGCAAAAATTGGCTACAGTAAATTAAACTAAGGTGCACAGCTCTCTACAATACAGACGGTGGAAAATGAGCAGTGGTCTCAAGCTGAGTTAAGAGGGATACCTCTGAATGTTTGCAAGCTTCCAGTTTTGCCAAACTCTATAACCCATGATGCGTGAGCGTGGGGAAAGAATGAGAAGAGATCCTAGGGATTCATGTTGCACTTGTTGCCATCCCTGGTTCCCTGGGCGTTTTCTTGTGCAAGGTGTTTGTTTCCTGTTGCAGAATAAATTAGCCAACATCACACACGACCAGTCTTTGCAGCCATAATAGCTAGAATTTTGCCTTGAAAAAAATAGGGTTCTGCTTCCAACACATGAAATAAGTGCAGTTTTAGGTACTCCATCTCTTTAAACTTGGTGCTTAAGACTTACCACTAACTTTTCCCACTGGCATCCTGTAACATTGACTAGGAATTCTTGGAATTAAAGTCACAGCACACCTGGAAGACATTGAATTGGAGAAGCCAATACTTTCATCTTTGAACCTTCAAGAGTGCCTTTCAGAAGTATTAAGGCTTCTCATGTTAATTAATACATATATTAGTGTATTCCTGCACTGGGTAGAGGGTTGGATTGGAATCCAGTGTTTCTCAAACTTGGCAACTTTAGGATGTGTGGACTTCAACTCCCAGAATTCCCCAGCCAATTGGCTGGGGAATTCTGGGAGTTGAAGTCCACACATCTTAAAGTTACCAAGTTTGAGAAACACTGGTTTAGATGATCTTCAAGGTCATTCTGGGATTCCATTGAACCCTAGTTTAGCCAGTACTGGACTGCTTGGATGAATCCTCAAATTAGTTCTGTAGGAGATTGTGGGGAGTGGGAGACAAGTTAAAAGCCCCTTACCTAAATACATCTTCCCAGGGAAAACAAAGCACCAGCTCAGCTATATGGCATCAAATTGGGCAACTACCCCATTACAAAAACACTTTCCCAGGGAAACTAAACTTGTCAGCTCAGTCATAAAACACAAGGTTAAGAAATGCTGATAAACTGGGAGAAAGATCCTGGGTAGCCAAAAGAACGTAACTCCCTAGAAAGAAACTATGTCTGTGACATAATTGCCTCTGTTCTTTCAAAACTTCATTGTCTTTGTAGTCCTGCCTCATTACCTCCTAGTTACACCCTGCTGGCCTCACTGACCACACCACACACGATATGTTGCATCCAATGAGATGCCTGGCTGCTCTATCCAATCAAATGCAGATCCTAATTGATTCTAATTTGCATCAGTCTATAAAGAAGGGCTGCAACTCTACTCTTCTTCAGGTCTGTCTTTGCCTCCAGCGTGGTCAATCTGTGCTTCAAGGTGATGTGTCCTGGTTTCTGGTTCAAATGTACCCCTACAAATTCTACTACAGTCCCACTAACATGTAGAAAGTTTCAGGCAGAAGCAATGTATCAGAGAGCAAGTCATCTATAAGCCCATCACCCCTCAAAGAGAGCTCTCCAGCTTCTCTGTGGAGACATCCAACAAGGGCGAGGCCACCTGCTTCTATCAATAAAGGACACTGTTATCAAAGGGCTATGAATGTTCCTCCTGTGTTCTTCAACTTAGTTTAGTAGAGTTCATGTATTTTCTGGGGCAAGGATGCTATGTGAGAGCACTAGAAGGTTGCTAGAATTGGTCCCTCTTAGACTTCAGGTCTCCAGGCTAACCACTGCAGTGCATTTTCAATATTTCCACCCAACTGTTCATCTTCTGCTAGCCTGGAACTGAATACTGTATTTTAATGAGATATAATAAATGCAAAAGAGAGCCAGTTTGGTGTAGTGATTAAAGACACCAGGGTAGAAACTGAGTTGTAGTCCTGCCTTAGACATGATGCCAAGCTGGGTGACTTTGGGCCAATCACTCTCCCTCAGTCCTAGAAAGAAGAACAAGGCAAACCATTTCCAAAAATCTTGCCGAGAAAACTACAGGCCCTTGTCCAGGCAGTCGCTAGGAGTCAAAGCTGACTTGAAGGCACACACACACACAAAAAAGCAGAAAAACACTCAGCAGTTTAGACTTAAGTCTTAGAATGTAGAATTCTTTTAATACATTCTGAACTCACACAAGTTTTTCTCCCCTCTTTTGCTGCAACACCCTGTTGGCTCACGTTCTGCCTGGGATCAACTAAACTCCAGTCCCTTTTCACAGGTATTTTTGTTAAGTCAGATACCTCTCCCCGTTGCCCCCTTCTATATTTGTGCATATTATTTTATGTTTTGCCTCGGTGGATTTTTTGGAAAAAGTACAAGCTAGCCAGTGGCTTCTGGTCAAACACGCAGGACCTAGCGCCAATCCAATTATCAGAGGAAAGGGGCCAGCAGACAGGAGAAACGATGGAGCATCTTTCCTTCCAGCGAAGGAGGTGTCAACCTATCAGGCCTTCATCCTTTGCTACCTAAGGATGTGCTACCAACTCCCCTTGTTCGGCCCAAGTGCATATTTTTATTGTTTATATCTGAAGATGCATTGTAACCTCTTAGAGGTCAGAATAAGAGAGAGAGAAGTTTCCAGGATGTCAAAAGGGATCCGGTCCAGCCAGCATCTCCAGTCACTGGGTGTAGAGACTAGCAGCAAAGACAATGTCTCTCTTAATCATGTTGGAGGCAGCTTCCATCTTTGCGTGCAGGGTCGGCTCCCCAGTCACCCGGGCGGCATTGCGCATCTCGCGACAGGTTTCATCCAGGCGCTGAATGCAGCGGACGATGATGCCTTCCTGCACGTCTGTCAGGCGGGCGATCTCGGCAAAGGGCTGGTGAGGGCACAGAGGGAAAATAAGATGCTCAGGACTTAGGGGTCCCCTATTTCTTAGGCTGGTAGCTGGAAGGTGGAGGGGGATGGAAGCTCTGTTTTTGATCCCTGGGGAAGGTGGGCATTAAAAGTGGAACCTGTTTAAGACCACGTTGCTTCAGGGTGCCTTGCTTGCCCTCCAGCATCGGGTACATTTTGTTACGATCTTGAATTCCAAAGGGCTCATTTTCACAGCGGTGGCTTCCCCCTGTCCCCTCCTTCCATCCCAAAAGCACAAGATGTGGACCCAGGACTGCAGGTGGTCCCCCAAGGTCTTCTCGAAATTTGCCACTGAGCTATCATACAGGGGGAATCAATCCTGCTAAATGTGTTTCATTAATTCATTTCAATTAAATCTATCCTTGCATTTCCACTTTTTGTGGAACATGGCCCTGGGCACATTGTTCAAAAGCTGAATGTGTTCCTGCTCTACCTGAACATTGGGTTGAGTCAAATTCATGCCAGGTTCTCTAGGCTTCCCATACAAGGGACAGCAGCCCTGTTTACATACAATTTCCAAGGCAAGTCAGTTACCTAACTAACCACCCTCAACCTAAACCCCCAGATGCATTGGATTACAATTCCCATCATTTCCCATCAGCATAGTTTAGGCCACCTGGAAAGCACAGGCTGGGAAAGTTACAACAACCTTTTGGCAATACTGCTCAATTAAAATGTAACTGGTTGGTCTGCTGTTTTAATGGCTACGTCTAACTTAACATGGTAGGATAAAATGGAGCTTGTCTGGGATCCAAGTGAGCAGTTAGAACCCAGCCTACTGGTTGATTCTTGTATACCATGATTAAATAAACTGCCACCCAGAGTCACTTTGATTGAGATGGGTGGCTACAGAAACTGCATAAATAAAATTAAAATAAAATAAATACAATCATGGGCTAACATGTTGTGCAAACCCAGTCTGCGAGTTAGATCACTAATATCCACAACTTGCAAGCAGGATCAGTGACGTCTGAGTGACAGGTCTTGCTTAAGATCATCCAATGCAGTGTTTCTCAACCTTGGAAACTTCAAGATGTGTTGGACTTCAGCTCCCAGAATTCCCCAGCCAGCCATGCTGCTGGGGAATTCTGGGAGTTGGTCCACACATCTTGAAGTTTCCAAGGTTGAGAAACACTGATCTAATGACTCTGTAGGGAAGTGATGAACACTTTCTGGTCTGCAGGAAAGTTACTTAGTCCATTCCGGACAGGCAACCACCCTTTTTCTGTTACCGTGTCCTGTGGGCTCCTCAACTTGTCTCATTGTTTTACACTGCCCATCAGTCAAAGCTCCAAATGGTCAACTATAGGGAAGAAGCGATCCTGCTTGACTAGCTCTACAAATAGGGGAGCTCTGTTTGTCTTAGAGTAGGAGAGTGAAAGGGGGTCCCCGTGGGATGAGCAAACCCCAGCTGGGAGGGAATGGGCGGAGCCTGAACCCTTACCATGCCACGGGCCCATTCGTAAACCACTTCCACCAGCCCGAATTTGTACTGCTCCACAAAATCCTCAACCGATTCTTGCAGGCCACACTTGCGTTGCAGCAGGGCGATCTCTTCGGCCACCGACCGGATGTGCTGTATGCCCTGAGGGGTGAAGAGGGGGAGAGGCTGGGGATTCGTCTAGGAGCCCCTAACCTAAAGGGCAGCTCAAGCCCTCCCCTGCATCCCACTTCCCTCCCATCTTCCGCCACCTACTCACCTTCTGAAGGACAGAGGGCAGCTGGGGCTCCACCTGGGTGCGGACCTGGCACACCGTGCAGCTCAGTAAGGCCACGATCTCCTCCGGCCGCAGGTCGGTCAGGGCGTTGTCCAGAAGCAGCTGCGTCAGGAGCAGCTCATGGTTGCTGATCTGACGGGCCACGCTCCCCTTGAGCTCCACAGCTCCTCCTTCGTTGATGTAGCCCAGGGAACGCAAGACCTGAAGTGACCGGAAGTGGAGACTGAAAAGGCTCAACCAGCCCCACCTCTGGCTATGCTTATTTGGGGAACAAAGAGAACACACTCCCTTTGATGCTTCCATGAACTTGACATGAATTCACAATGTGGACCTGCTGTACCAGCCTCCAGATATCCTTTTCCTACCCAGGCAAGAGAAGCCCTTATCTGAAGTGGAAGGCAGAGGGGAAGGCAGAAGAGATGGAAAGCTGACTAGGAGAAATGAAGAGGGGAGGGGCAGAACTGGCCCCAAGACCACTGAAGAAGACCACTGAGAAGACGCAGCCCTCTCTTCCAAGAGGTGACCTCTGCTCTCCCCACAAATAATACAACCATTTGGGTTGGTGCCAAGCTCAACCAAATAGGCCGGATGGGCATCGTTTGGGGGCTGGGGAGCCACACTAAACATTTTGGGAGAAGGAGAAAGGCTGTAGGGGGTCAAATGACCATAAAACATTAGTAGAAACCAGGATTTTCTGTATTTTGTTGGGGAGGGGGTTGGAAGGAACAGTCTTGATTATATTTCTCTTAAAAATGATATTACAGGTAGTCCTCGCTTAACGACACAATAGGGACTGAAAAAGTTATTGTTAAGTGGGGCAGTTGTTAAGTAAGTTATACCCAATTTTACAACCTTTTTTGCAGTGGTTATTAAGCTAATCACAATGGCCATTAAGTGAAACATGCAGTTCTCCGTTGACTTTGCTTGCCGGAAGCCAGCTGGGAAGGCCGCAAATAGGCAATCACGTGCCTCCGAGATGCTGCAACCATCGTAAATATGAGCTGGTTGCCAAGCACCCAGATTGCGATCACATGACCGTGGGGGTGCTGCAATGTTTGTAAGTGCGAGGACCAGTTGTAAGTCCCTTTGTTCAGCACCCTTGTAGCTTCAAACAATCGCTGAAGTAATGGTTGTTAAGTGAGGACTACCTGTAAGCCCATTTATACTGCTGTTCAAGTGCGTGTCTTTAAAATGGGGATCTGGGATGTCAAACCCATGAACAGAGCTGGCTGGCTGGTGGGAACACACTCACTAATTCCCTTGATCCTTCATTCCTAGGCAGTGGCTGCTCTGTGGGAAAAGGTAACACTCTGTAGCCATCACACTAGAGCAGTGTTTCTCAATCTTGGCAACTTTAAGACCAGTAGACTTCAACTCCCAGCATTCCCCAGCCAGCCTTGCTCCTGGGAGTTGAAGTCTACTGGTCTTAAAGTTGCTAAGATTGAGAAACACTGCATTAGAGAGTCTGAAACCCTTGGGGGATTAACCAGGTTTCCCTGGGCTGCTCCTTGGCCCAGCTCTGCACAGGACACCTCCATTTCTTAGCCCTTGGCCACTGGTTGGATCCAGCTGCAGAAAGGCACTCACTTCGACACGCTGGTGATACTCAGGCAGCAAGAGAAGGGACTGGTCCGACAACAGGTAGCGCAGCCGCTCTAGTTCCTCCAACACCTGTTGGCGCTCTCGGAAGCGTACAAACTGGAGGGGAAGGAAGGAGATCCAAAAGGTGAGAGAAGGGCTGTAAGCAAATCTGATACCCTCTTTCTTGTGCAGAATGATAACACCCATTATCCCCAGCCACCATGGCGTGGGAGGAGGGAATGCCGCTCAGTGCAACCGGAAGGGGCCAGGCTGGGGGAGCCTGTCTGAATATTTGTTAACCTTTCTGGGAAAGAGCTTCATTTATATGTCTGGGCTGCAACTCCCTGTTCAAAGGAAACCCAAACAGAGCTGCTTCTTCTCAAAGGACACAGCTCCTCTTCCATCTCCAAGCTTTGCCTTGGGGAGCACCCAAATCTCTAGCAGAGGAGCGGGGAAAAGCACAAAGACCAGCTGAATTCTGCAACTGGCCTACTGCAACTATTCTACAGACTGAAGAAAAATCTGAGATGGATGGATGGATGGATGGATGGGTAGGTGGGTGGGTGCCTGGATGGATGGATGGACAGATGATGGATAGATGATGGATGGATGGATGGATGGATAGATGAATGGATGGATGATGGATAGATGGATGGATGGATGGATAGATGATGGATGGATGGATGGACGGATGGACGGATGGAGGATGGATGATGGATGATGGATGGATGGATGGATGGATGGATGGATGATGGATGGATGGATGGATGATGGATGGATGGATAGATGGATGGATGGATGGATGGATAGATGGACAGAAAGTTGGTTGGATAGATGGATAGATACGATTAAAATTGAAATAAATATGCACGAGCACATTGTCTTTACGTTTGCCAGCCATGAGAAGCTAAAACGCAGGCACGTGTTACCTGCCTTCCGCCGAATCCTGTGTGGTTTTTAATTTACTTTATTTCTACACTGCTCTTGTTCTCAGCAGAGGCCAGAGCAGTTTACAAGGCAAAGGGAAAAAAAATACAACAAACCATCCCAACAGGACCAACAGTGCTTCAAAAAGAATAAAAATGATATTAATTTAAAAAAACAAACAGAAAAGAAAAGAAAAACAAGTAAGAGGCAAACTTAAAGGCAAATCTGATCCTGGAGGAGTTGCTAACCCATAGATACCTGGGTGAAGAGGCGTGGTCTACTGTTTTCGGAAAAAGGCAGGCAAGTGGGGGAGGCACCTGAAATAAATACACCCATCGCTCCCCTGCCTTTTGAACTGTACCAAGGCAGTCCCCCCTGCTCTGCCTCCCATTCCAAACCTGCCCACAAAATGCCAGCCCTGAACTGACCTCCATGTGGAAGAGGGGGCTGTGCACACACTGGAACCCTGGCAACAGTTCCTCCAGACCACGGGCCCGGATTGTGCTCTCTACCACCTCCAGATCCTTCAGCTGAAGGTCGTTCACGGGATCCAGAAGCGGGAGGCCTTCCTGAGCGCCCTCAGCTAAACGCAGCAGCTCCTGGGTTGCTGTGGCTGCCGATGGCCCAGGTGGGTCATTCCTGCAGATGGCGAGTTGGGGTGGAAGGGAAGAAGGAGCCCACAGCAGTTTTTGAATGCCTGACATCTGGGAACTGGTGTCTCCAGCAACTGGGTACTCTGAATCCTTCCAACACCTCTCTTGAGTTGTCACCTTAGCTTAGGGATCAGGAGTGTGGCACCCACCAAACTTAAAGAGCTAGATAAACCATGCCTAAATTACTATGAGGTCACCTACTTTCATGTGGTTTTAATCTTCTCTGATGAGATGCAAGATTTTGGCTCTTTAAAAAGTGTTTGGGCATAATGGTGCCTGCTTTCCTATGTTACTATGTGACAGGAACATGCTTAGCAGAGACCGGATCGGCCCCAAACATCTGGCAACCTGCTTCAAAGAAGCAGTGATACATAACTCATAGAAATTTGAGAGGAAAAACCCTGGATGTGTGCACACAGAGGCCTGCCCAATCTACCTGTACCTCCTCCTCCTTCTTATGCTCCAGGTTGTCAGTTTCTTTTTTTTTTTGCAACAACTAAGCTCCAGGTTGTTGGAATGCAAACCTGAGGAAGGTTGTCTTTCCGAGTTCCCAGATGTAAACACCATTTCCCAGGCACATTTATTTATTTAGTAGACTTATATGGCTGTGCATCTCAAATGAATGACTCGAAGCAGCTAACAATATTACCAACAATACAAGACAAAGACAAAAACATAACCCCTTAGCAGCCAGAAGAGGATAAAAGCCAACAAGCAATCAACATCACCAAGCAACTGACTCCGTCTCACATCCGAGGCTCTGGGTTCAAGCACAGAGCCACAGCTTCAGAGACTCATGGAAGGCCAATAGGGATAGGGCCAATCTAATGTGTAGAGCAGCGTTTCTCAACCTTGGCAACTTTAGGACGTGTGGACTTCAACTCCCAGAATTCCCCAGCCAGCAAAGCTGGCTAGGGAATTCTGGGAGTTGAAGTCCACACGTCCTAAAGTTGCCAAGGTTGAGAAACCCTGGTCTGGAGAGATGGTGTTCCAGAGGGCAGGTGCCATGACAGAAGAGGTCCTCTTCCAAGGTACCACCAGCCAACATTCCTTATCTGACAGAATCTGAAGCATGGCCCTCTTGCTGGATCAGAAGAAACAGCACATTTAGCTTCTCAGCTCACCTGAACCTGGGCATTTGTCGTTTCCTGAAATCCTCCAGGATACGCTCGGCATTAACACGGAGGGTTTTTGTTGTGATTCCCAGAATATCTGCTGGGCCCAGCTTCTTTATGGTATGTCCGCAGGGGCCTGAGAGGGAGAGGAGAAAGAGTCTGGGACGGTGTTTCTCAACCTTGGCAACTTGAAGATGTGTGGACTTCAACTCCCAGAATTCGCCAGCTAGCAAGGGTGGCTGGGGACTTCTGGGAGTTGAAGTCCACACATCTTCATGCTGTCAGGGTTGAGAAACACTGGTCTGGGAAACTTTCTTGAGCAGCTGCGACTTAGAAGTGTGGGAAGTCAGGACTGTTCAGTTTCTAATTCTCCTGAAGGAAATCCTTCTCAGCAATCTTTGACTGCATCACCATATCTCTTTGGGACGGGCATTTGTCGTCTCCTCCAAATTCTTCAAACATTTGGAATATTGAATAGGCACAATTATGCTTGTACATTATCTTAAAGAGGTCCTGTTGGGTTTCCCTTGCAAGATCCTCAATGAATTCTGGCCCCTCCCCATCCTCCTGCTCTCAAATAACTCCTGTTCTGAGTTCCCATCGTGTAACCTTCAGGAAGGAAGAGCTTCATGTGCAGAAGATCCTCAGGCAGAGGCACTTCAGCAGCAGCAGCAGCAGGATTCAACTTCTGTTCTTCAGCCAAATCCCGCTCCATGGAGTTCTTCTCACACATCACCAAAGTGCTGAAGACCCGATTGGCTGAGTCTGAAGAAACCTGGTCAAGATCTTGATTTCAAAATGGCACCCAAGAGCCACCAGGCCCAACTTCCACGTTAGGCAGAAACCAGCTGCATCTCTGTTTTCCAAATTCAGTCCCAATTATCGGGGGCAACTGCATCACAAGATGGGATGCTGTGAGCTACAAGACATTCTTAGAAAAGGAGATGCTGTCCAAGAAGTGTGGAGCATTTAGTAGGGCCTTATCCAATTACAGTGGTACCTCGGTTCACGAACTTAATTCATTCCGTGACTCTGGTTGCGAACCGAATTGGTCGTGAACCGAATCAAATTTTCCCATAAGATTCAATGTAAATACGGTTAATCTGTTCTGACCCCTACGAATTTGGTCGCCAACCGATTTTTGATCGCGTCCCGAATCAAATTTCCCCATAAGGTTCAATGTAATTACGGTTAATCCGTTCTGAACCATATGTTGTTGTTTTTTTAAAACTGCAAAAATATGACACAAAGTACAGTACGAAGAGAGAGAACGCTAACCTTTCTCGACGCGACTTCTGGCGTGGAGGACAGGAAGGCGGGTGGGGAGGCGGTTACTGCTTGGAGGGAGAGTCCCCCTCCCTACAGGAAGCCGCGAACACATGTCACGGGAGGGAAAATGGCCGCGGATCCTGTTTGTAACCCGATCCGGCGTTCGCGAACGGAGGCAAAATTTTGCGACCGGAGCTGTTCGTGAACCGAATTGTTCGTGAACAGAAGTGTTCGTGAACCGAGGTACCACTGTAATATCTCAGCAAGTGGCAGCACCATCAACCCTGGCTATTTAAAAGAAAAACAAAAAAGCTGAACAGTCTGGCCTGATTAGCACTTGGATGAGAGGCCTTTGGGAATCCTGGGGCTATAGGCTAGTTGGGATAACAAAACAATAAAAGAAAATAACGCCCTGGAAGAACGCAAAGGCAGATCACTTCCACATCAATGCCAGGGAATCTAGATGGACAGGAGCCAAGTTCAACTCAAACTGTTACCTTTATCATGTCCAATAAATAGTGGAATCCTATACAGATAGTCCTGGTTTAGTGACCACAATTGGGACTGGCAACTTGGTCGTTAAGCGAAGCAGTTGCTAAGTGAAACCATGACTGTGTTTATGATTTTTCAGCTTTCCTTTGCTTTACAGACCTGCAAAGGTCGTAAAGGTGAGGACTGGTCGCAAAGTTATTTTTTCATCATTGTTGTAACTACAAGTGGTCACTAAACGAGGCAGTTGCTAAATAAGGACTACCTGTATAGGCCTGGCCAGAGGAGAATCTCACTGAATTTAAGTCAATTCACCAGGCATTTAAAAAAAAACTATACAGAAACAAGGAGCACGTACAGCATGCTAGCTGGGGAATTCTGGGAGTTGAAGTCCACAATATTAAAGTTGCCGAGGTTGAGAAACACTGGGTTAGAGGACTGAATGACTTGGGGTTCCTTAGCCTAGTATGTGATAGAGCCTTTCCCAAGCTGGTCCTTCCATTTCATCTGTAAAGCACCAGTCTGGAGCAGGCTAGTGTGATTAAGTGTGGGAACAATGGGACCTACCTGCAAGATCACTCCCAGGGCATTCTTGTGCTCTTGGCTGTTCACCACAATCACTCGTCCCACAGAAAGGGCTTTCAGTCCATTCACTGATTCCATTACTCTCCTCTGAAAGGAAGAAACCCACATATGAAGGCAAGAAATGCATCTTCCCACCCATGAGTGGACTTCAAAGGAGAACAATTTATCATTCCATTTTCCTTAACTTGATTCTTTCCAGGCACATTAAACCACAATTCTCATTACTCCCGACCAGCAGGGTTGATGGACGAGGTGGTTGAGTATGATGTGTGTTGTTGCTCAATATACTTGGAAAGGACAAGATTGGAGAAAACTGGAATGGAACATCTTTCCTTTCCACCCCAACCTAAAATGCTCCAGATGTTTTTATTCGTTTTATTTATTTATTTATTTATTTATTTAATTGCTATAGCCACCCATCTCAACCAAGTGACTCTGGGCAGTGAACAATTCTAAAACAATAAAAACAGTTAAAAACGAAACAAAAAGTAATATATACAGAAGCCGAAAAAATTATAATTATCGATAGAGCCAAGAGACAGGGCCCTTAACATACTCGAGGCCCCAGGCCCGAGCACATAGCCAGGTCTTCAAAGCCTTATGAAAGGCCAACAGGGTCGGGGCCTGTGACTCCTAAAATGTGTGGACCTGCAGTCCCAATTCAACAGCAGGATACTAGATTGGGGAAGACTGTCTCAGAATGATACCTGCCTAGGATCTGAAATATGACAATTCCAAGAGGTGAAAAAGAACCTTATGTCCCAATTCCTCCAGTCAGTACCTGTATGCGCTCCCGTATCTCTTGCAGTTCTCTGACTACAGAATAATACTCTTGTAAGTCACCAAGCTGTCTTGATGTGTCTGGGACTTCCATGCTGGCTAACATGCTACTCAGCTGGGCAATTCTGTGTTCATAGACCTGGAGAGGAGATGCAGATGGTGAAGCAAAGCCATTGAGTATCCTATGCCTTGCCTTCTCCTTCCCACCCAGCTCCTAACCATTCTGAACATAAAGAAGCTGAGTACCAGGATTGGCTAGTGTGGCTCCATGTGTTGTGCGAACACAGCAGAAATGGTCAATTTATGGATTCAGCATGCTGCATGTACCCAGCCCAACAGTTTAATGGGCTAGCACATCAGGTGAACACAGCCACCACAGAAGGCCTAGGAAATCTTTTTGGGTTGTCCAGGTGGGCTGGCTATCTAGCTTATGGAAGAGCAACTGCTACGTGCACAGCACGTTTGAGGTTCAGCCCTTGATGCCAAATGAGAACAAGTCTCTGCTACATCTTTGGAAAATCACTGCTAGCTGGGGGGACTTGATCGCCCACAGCAGCTTAGGTTTCATCTTCTTGACTTAAGAGAGGGTGCTCAAATCAACAGACTTCTGCAGTTTCTTTCTCCTCTACTCCCTCTATTATTTCCTTACTCAGTCTCCATTTTCTTCCAGGCAGCCTTCTGCCTTAAAAGAGGGAGAGTCCTTCAGGATCCTAATACACACTTCTTTTCCATTATCCTCCCACCACCTGACTCTTCTTTCCCAGAAAACATAAGGACGCTGCCCTGGACTCCTCTCAAGCATCTTTGAGTCTTTCCAGCAGCTACCTCAACTTGCCATCTTTTCCCCAAGCTGCCCACCACACCTTGCTGTCCTTCCGGGTGTGGAACTCGGAGAAGCTTCTCTTCATCATATCTTCCACTCGGAGTGCCTCCACTCTCAACAGGTTTAGGATCATAGTGTAAGTCAGGCGGAACTGAGACTGCAACCGAGTAGGCTTGCCCTAAAGAAACAGCCTAGGGTCAGACAAGGAGGTGGCAAAGCAGATTTTCCCAGAAGATGCTATAAGAGATGATGGGTTGGCAATGCAGTAGGCAAAGACACGCATACACTTGAATCCTTTGGAAAAAGAACAATGGCCCCTGGATTTAACTTCCTAAGAGCTTGAGACCAACCAGGTTTCTACCCCTTATGACTGTGGAAAAAAGGTTTGAATGTGCAGTAGCCATGAATCTTCGAAAACCCTCCAGGGATTGTTATATAGTACTTCCAATGCAGGAGGAGCATCACTTTGGGGCAGCGTTTCTCAACTGTGGGAACTTTAAGATGAGTGGACTTCAACTCCCAGAAATCCCCAGCTAGCATGCTGGCTGGGGAATTCTGGGAGTTGAAGTCCACACATCTTAAAGTCACCAAAGTTGAGAAACACTGCTTTGGAGCCTCTTAGAGTTCTGTGCGCCTCTTCATAACCAACCAACCAAACTAAACCAAGAAATGACACAAAGTTAAGGATCGTGCAAATTTGTTTAATTTTCAGACAAACCCAAAATATGGATGGCTTTAATAAAGAATTAGACCAATGCATGGAAAACATGTCCATCGATCAGCTAAGATAGTGAAACAGAATGTCCAAGCTGAAGCAGGAGACATTTGATTCTTGGACCCAGAAGGCTCTGGCTGTCCTCTGTCCTTAATGAGTTTGCAATAAACTTTCAGCCTCATCCAGAAGAAAGCTTATTACTAGTTGTAATTTCAACCCAAATATTTCAAGACAGATTCACTGCAGCTTAAGCAACCGCAGTGAAGCTGGAAAAGCACACCCCAATCACTCACCAACATCATGCGATGAAGGTCAGCCATCTCAGGCACTTGGTTTTTGCACAGGATAATCACCATCCCGGTGGTGTCGAGACCTCGACGCCCTGCCCGGCCTGCCATCTGGATGTATTCGGCTATTTGGATGCAGAAGAAAGAGAGATACATGGCTGGCTGGCTAGTAACCATCACTGCCATCAAATAAGGGATAGACACCCCGAAGGAAAACAACACAAACTTCATTCTTGCCTGAGCAAGGCTGACAAATGAGACCCCATCTCTGTATGCTTTGCTAGAATGTTATCCCTTTTGCCTCTTGTCATATAGGGGCCCGCCGTTAAAAACGACAAGCTATTTTTGCTTTCCTTTGGGGAGGAAACCAGCATAGTCGTGCTGCTGTTGCTGTATATATGTTCCTGGTCTCAAAGTGGCCAAAAAATGTCATAAGCAGACAGAATGAATTGGCCGGCTGCTATTTTATCTACAAGACATATCCGTGGCTCTAGGATATCCCCATGGGATGTGCCACCGTTAAAGGTTTCATGGCAGACAGTGACAAGATAAACAGTCAGCTAAGACAAAAAGCTGGAGGTGGGGAGAGGGAGATGATGTGCAAGAGAAGGGCAGATAGATGTTTTGTCTGTAGATCTGGTCATCCTACTTACCCCCCCCCCCCAAAAAAAAGGCTCATCATGAAACATGTTCCTCCACTCCTACCTGGCACCAGGTCCCGGAAATTAGCACCATCATGTTTACGAACTGAATTGAAAACCACAGTCCTTGCTGGCATGTTCACCCCCATGGCGAAAGTCTCTGTGGCAAAGAGGATCTAGACCAGAAGGGAAGGAGAAAGATGAAGAGATTCCACCTGCCCCTCCTGGCAATTGCCAGAATGGCTTATAGCAGCCTTCTTCAGCCTGACACTTTCCAGAGGGTTACGTTTCTTCTTTGTAGTCCTCCAGCCAGATGACCAGGGGTCGTGGGACTGATCCAACCACCTGGAGGCACAAGATTGGGGAAGTCTGGTCTATGGGACATACCTTGACAAGGCCTTTGCTGAAAAGCATCTCCACTACCTCCTTGAGGATGGGCAGGATGCCACTGTGATGCACCCCAATCCCACGCTTCAAGAGGTCTACCATGTGAAGAACCTGAGGGAAAAAACCCACAGGTTAGTTTTCTAGTAAACATGTTGTCCAACTGCCAACTTAATTTCATGCTGAAATCCAGGGCTGGTGGTAGAAAAGACTTCATACATTTCTCATTATCCCTTCTCCTTAACTTCCGTTCCTGTGATGGAATGGAATCATGAAGGCCAGGTTCAGGGAGATAAGAGTGTTCTTAGTTCACCGCGGGAGCGTGGGAAGTTCAAGAGGATGAGGCTGGCACCTCCCTGAGGAATTCACGGTGTTGTGGCTGGCTGGCTTGGGAGCTAGGGTTCAGTCTGGGGAGATTCTTTCTAGAGGTTGTAGCTAGTAAACACAGCAGAACTGAATTTGCATTGTCTCTTGGAGTTCTTTGGGCTAAACCTGACAGTTCCTCTTCCTCTTGGCAACCGTTGAGGTCCTGAGGATCAACTCCCATACTGGCTACACTGCAAAGCTGACCCTATTCATCTCTTCCTTTCTCACCTGAGGCAGCTGCCGATCTGTACCCTTCAATCGGGAGATGCACTTCTGGAAGAAGATATGAATCTCGCTTTTCTCAGTCGTCGTGGTAAGATCGACAGTGGTTAGCATGGAGGCGTTTTCGTCACAGCGATTGCGAGAGAACGTGAAGGCAACCACCGGCAGTTGGTCCTTCTTGCGCAGCATGTCAATGAGGGACAGCCAGATGTTCTTGTCCTGGGGGAATTCCAGAGGTTTGCTCCAGGACTAGATGTCTCACCCCACCTTTTTCTTCTCTTTCAATGTAACGCTCCCTTCCTCACCACAGATGAGAGCACCTCTTGGGATATTATTTTAACTGACTCTTTTTAGGCAAGGCAAGGATTAAGCCATTGGCTCATATTTTGTCCACTGATACAAACTCCTACCCATATCAAACTTAATCCAGCCCACCTGGCCTGGCCCAGCTCCTAGATGCATTGGCTGTTTGGCCCCAAAGGTCTGGGAATGCTTGCTAGCTCGATCCTTTTTGGCATCTACAGCATCATAATACCTGAAAGGTTAACAGAGGGAGAGGACACATGAAAGGGATGTTATTATACATTATAATAGAGAACATCTAGGTCAGGCTTCCTCAACCTCAGCAACTTTAAGATGGGTAGACTTCAACTCCCAGAATTCCCCAGCCAGCATGTCCACTCATCTTAAAGTTGCCAAGGTTGAGAAACACTGCCCCATGTTATCCCCACCATTCAACTCCTGGCCTGCTTACTTTGAATCCCTCATTGCTGACTCAACTAGATATGAAAAGGTTGCCCAGCCACGTCCTGGGGCCAAGACAGAGGCTATCTCCTGCTGCAGCAAAGAATGAAACAGAGCATCGTTTGAGACAGGCTATATGCCTATGACTAAAGCTCAGTAACGTTTCCACCACTGGCGTTTTTTATCACTAACAAATGAAGACAGCGTTCACGCCCGGGGGAGTTGGGAAGGGGAAGCTGGCCCAGCAGGTATTATAAGAGATCCTCTGTCACTCCTGAGCCTACCCTTTTGTAAGGAACGTCCCACGGGCGTCCACCAGGAGGAAGAGCTCGTTCTGCGTCTTCTGGCTATTGCCCGTGTACAGATAATGCTCCAGTGGAACAGGGCGCTTCAGCGTGCTGATCACATAAATCTTCTTCCGCTTGATTCTCCTGTCAAAGGCAGGAACTCCAAAGACAGTGCTATTTTGCTGAGTTTTTCCCTCCCCCCTCAAAGCCATGCTGTCCAGAGAGTGTATCCGGATGTTCCCCTTTTTACTTTATATTTATATCTCAGTGTGTTATCCCTTGCCATTCCACCTTATGCAGCTCTCAAAATGATTAACAATCCAAAGCAAGACAGCATAATTGAAAACTGTGAAACTGGAACTAATCCAGTTCAAAAGGCTTGGATTTGATCATCAAGGTTCAGCAGCTTCTGAAAGGCAGACCTTCCCCAGAATTCTTCAAGGGGGGAATTTATTTCTACCCGACACAGAGACAGCTTAGATCTGGGTCAGCAACCACACTGCAAGTGTCCAGCCCCAAAGATTAAATCATTGTTTAAAAACGGATGACATCTCACCCAAGGTCTTGCATGAAGAAGCTGATATTTTGCAAGACTTTATTTATTTATTTATATTATTATTATTATTATTATTATTATTACTACTACTACTACTACTACTACTACAACATTTATATGCCCTCACCTGAAATCTTACAAGGTCTCAGGCAAAAGTATTGATGGCTTGCAAGAATTAGCAGTTCCACAAGATTTGAGACATATTTTTCATTCTGAATTTAAATTTTTGTTGGGATTCCCACAGACCAGTGTTTTTCAAACTTGGGCACTTTAAGATGTGTGGACTTCAACTCCCGGAATTCCCCAGCCAGCCTTGCTGGCTGGGGAATTCTGGGAGTTGAAATCCACACATCTTAAAGTGCCCAAGGTTGAGAAACATTGCCACAGACACTGCAATAGGGATGTCAAGAAGGCTCTGACACCCACAGAGTGTCCCAGATGGCTTCTAAAAGGGACTAGACAAATTGCTACAGTGAAGGCCACGGGGAGCTATAGTATTGTTTCTAGATGTCCTTCGCCCATAATCAGCAGCTACAAGATAGGAAGGTAAGTATTTGGATCACAGAAACATCCAAAAACATGAAATGGAGGCCTAGATGGGCTGCAGGGCCCTGCTTACCCAATCCAGTCAGCAAACTCCAGGGTGTTGGGGACAGTGGCACTCAGCAAAATTATATTTACATGGTCTGGCAACATGATGAGGACCTCTTCCCAAACCACACCACGCTGAGGAGAAAAGAAAGACAAGACTGACCCTGAGCATCAGAAGAGGGATACCTGTTGACTTCTTGCTATGATCCAACAAAAGGAATGAAGGGACAATGCAAAGTCCTGACTAAGGAGCACGTAGACATGTAGCACTGCCCTTCCCTGAATAAGAGATATATCAAAAGAAATGGCTTTTGATACATAGATTCTCTCTCACTTTCATGACAACACAGCGAAGGACACAAGTATTCCCACTTTTATATTGAGAAACAGAAAGAGGACAATCAGTTGAAGACCATCTTCAGAACATTCAAGAAGCCAATGAGTTTCCACTAGCCCAAACTCAGTACCCCCGATTCTTCAGGTACCCATGTTTTCCTCTCTCCCATGTCTTAGTCCTCGGTTTTCCTCTTACCTCAGAGTCATTAATGTAATGCACTTCATCAAAGATCACCCATTCTAGGTCTCTGAGGACATCGGAGCCGTTATAGAGCATAGACCTTTGTAAATAAGAAAAAGGAAATGGCATTCCAGGACAGCATTATTGTTCTGAGCAAGAACCGAATGAACGATTTGGGATGTTAGTTTGTCCCTGATTAATTATTAAAGTGTGAAGGAATTTCAATTCGAGAAAGGATTACTGAACCAAAATAGGTCAAATCTTCTTTGGGTGATACGTGTACCGCTTTCAAAGGAAAATAGAACATGCCAAACCAGCAGATACAGAGCACACATGATGAAACAGATACTGGATTAGATTTTTTTTTTTTCTGGAGCTGTCCTACTGTGTAAATTTATTATCCTGGCATTTCACTGGTAACTGAATCAATAACCAGGATATGTGTGAGCAATGCAGACATTTTAGCTATGCTTTACTAAATAATTTTCATATAATAAATGTTTGGGGGTCGATGAACAATCTGAACCTTCATGAAGGGATCGATGAACTGAAGAGTTTGGGGACCCCTGGTCTAAGGGGAAAAACACCTACCTGCAAGGATAGAAAATTCTTTCCCCTTCTCCCTTGCAGAGAAGTATTTATTAACTAGTATTCAAATATGTGTTGCAGGATTAAGGGGTCCATGGAACCCAGTTCGAAAAACCTCAGTGTAAACCATAGATTGTTGGATAAGCCATAGTAGCCTAAACCACACCAAATGCTAAGCCCTCAAGCATGGTTTACAATCACAGGGGCAGCGTTCACACATTATACTAAACCCAAATCGAGTAAACCATATTATGGTTCCATATGACCGTGAATCCAATCCCAGAATTCTCAGCCTCCACGGTCCCAGTCTGAGATGACACTCAAAGTCTTGACTGGATGGAGAGGTTGACTGACATACAATGGAGCAGGTCTTTTGCAAACAGCCCTTTGTGCAGCTGTGTTACACTGGATGATTTTTGCACAATATTATTTATTTATTTGATTTATATAGCCGCCCATTTCAGATACATGACTCTAGACTCTGTCTTCAGCTTTTGATCAGAAGAACTCAAGTAGCGCCTTTTTTGACTAAAACATTTTATTAAGAGGAAAAGGTACTGCCTGACACCTCCTGATTGTTGGCTATTGTAGGCTAACACAGCTCTCCTCCTACAATATTCAACTTTTACTAACCCTTAGGTACATTAGGTAGATAGAGACGTAGATATACACTGATCATTGGAAGAATCAAGCCCCAGCTTCTGAAACTTCACCATATCTACTCTCAAGCCTATGTTTGGAACCATAAGTATAGAGCATTGCTTTCTTAAAACATCTGGGTTCATCCAGTTAGCAAACCCACCAAAACTGCTTAGAACCACATGTGAATAAACAGTGAAGCTGTTCATGCCTCATTGTATCTTCCAGCCATCCTGCCCACCCCTTGCCTGAGATACAGCCTCCTCTCTTCAGCCTAGCCCTCACCTAAGGATCTCAGTTGTCATGATGAGGCAGGAGGCGTCTGGATGCAGCTGGACATCTCCTGTCAACAGGCCAACGTCCCCAAAGGTGTTCTTGAAATCCCGAAACTTCTGGTTGGAAAGTGCTTTGATGGGGGATGTGTAGATGGTACTGCAATAGGAGGCAGAAGGGAAAGAATGAGACATTTGGAAGATCTTGGACTCTAGGGTAATCTGAAGAACAACCTCCTCTGTTTCTGAGTAGAAGCACTTGCAATATCGTGCAGGAGGAAGAGAATATTGTAAGTACTTCTATTCATAAACAGACTGACATAAAAGAAGAATGGAGACTTCCTGGCTGAGGTGGAACAGGAAAACACATTCTTCAGAATATCACTCAAATGTCAGGCTACCTACAAAGCAAAGAGGGAATATCTGTGGTGCTCCAGATGTCACTGGGCTAAAACTCCTATCATCCTTGACCACTGGCCATGCTGGCTGGGCTAGCAAGAGTTTCACAACCCCTCAATGGCACAGGATCCCCATCTCTACATTAGATAATCCCAGGCAGTTCCCCGCGACAGATGTCAAGAATATTGGAGTTATTAAAAAGGCTAAAGGGGCCGTTGCAAATTTACACATTTAAACTTTCAGTGTCTTAAGTGTCAAGGGAAGAGTAACTTAACCTTCAATAGCAATTAACAACAGAGATTAAAGAAAAAAAAATCTGATTCTGAATTATTTCCAAATAATTGGAATAATTGTAATAGTAATAATAGTACCAAAATAATACAAATCACCTACAGAAAGAATGCTGAGTTAAAACTCATTAGGAAACAAAAACAAGCTATATAATGAATGAAGAGTTGTAAAATGTGTAATTCAAAGTCAAAATATCTGTTCCTAATTTTAACTCTTGGCAGATCAGGGGCCAGTAAACTGATTTTAACACCAAACTGACCAATCTTTTACACCCATCATGTGCACTTGGGTCAAGAGGGCCAAGTTGTACTTGAAAGTACAACCCAAACCAACATAGGAAACATTGTTTTGTTGAATCGTTGTACGCCGCCCAGAGTCACTCTGTGAGATGGGCAGCCGTATAAATTTGATTAATAAAATAAATAAACAAGGATACTCTCACCGTGTCATGTGCTTCTGCGACAGAGCAATGGCGTACTCAGCCACTACAGTCTTTCCAGCAGAGGTGTGGGCAGCAACAAAGACTGAATCATGCTTCTCCAAGTGGAGAATTGCCTGTTTCTGGAAAACATCAGGCTCAAAAGGCCACTGGGGGAGGGGGGAGGGGGGGAGGGGGAGGGGAAAGAGGAAGTTTAGCATATCAAAACACAGTTCTCTCTTTCTACTCCCAACAGCCCATCAGAACTGGCGGTTTACCTTGAAAGCTGGATCAGGAATTAGCTTGTAGAAATCGTCCACGGGAGAACTAACATCTACCAGGATAGCCCACTGTTCTTTAGGGGGCTCAGCAGCAGGGGCAGGAGCAGCCTGTGGGGCTGATTTGGGGATGGGTGTCACCTCCTGAGAACAAGGCAGACAGGCCAAGGATGGGTGAAAGCAGCTAAGAAAAGAATATGGAATCCTACCAAGCTGTTTTCCAAAGCTAACACAACAGTTCTAAATCACGTAGGCTTATAGCTACCTTCAGAATACAGGAACATTTAAAGGCTTTCTCTTTGCTTCTACCCATCAAAAAGCTTCCAAGCCACAGTTGATACAGCTAGCTTGTTTCAAAACAAACCAGAGTCACGATCAGTTTCAGTTCAAGGTATGGGCCACAGACTAAACTCCAGGGAGAATAAAATCACCTCAGTAAAATAATCTCCCCACAACTGAGAGGCTGGGCAGAGGAGGAGTAAGGGAAGGCACCTTCTCTTCATGATAGCTGTGGTTTATCATGATATTCTAATGCAGCCTTGGAAGCAAATATCCAACCATTGGCTACAATAGTTTCACTTCCCAGCAGCACCTTATTTCTTAGCCACCCCAGTCCAGGAAAGCCACCTGGTCCCAACACCCGTCATCCCTGTTTCACCTTTCCCATTTCTCTAGAGCTTTCCAGATGTTGCTGGACCAAAGCGGGAGGATGCTGGGAGCTGCAGGTCACCTATATCTGAGCACCAGTTTCTCTATTCCTATTCTATAGCTCGATATACCCTGCCTTTTGCTCTTTCTTTCTTCTGATGTTGGGCTCCTACATTTCATATCACCATACCCACATGAAAACAAACCTGTATGCAGACACACTCCTACCTTAAGGACCAGTTCCTCCAAGCTGTTCACCCTCTGCAGTGGTGCTGGTTCTGCTGGGGGGATCTCTTCTTCCTTTGCTCCCTTACTCTTCCCTTTCTTCCTCCTCTTCTTCATTTCCTCAGTCTTCTCTTTGCCTTCTTCATCACTGGAGGCCTCCAGTTCAAAGGTGTCCAGAGCCCCCAGCAAATTGGTCAAGTTCAGCAATCCTGGGGAAGTCATGATCTCTGAAGAGGCAGAAGGGGAAAAGCTTGAACCCTTTATTGAAGAAATCTAGAAGGAGAAACCTTTAGGGCTTTTTCAGGTAAGTCCTGCTTATAAATTCTAGGAAAGACAGTTGCTTTAATGCTGACACATGCTATCTGAGCTGCCTGGATTCTTCCAGCTAAAGAGTCCCCAATATTTTTTGGTTGATGGTCACACTTGTAATAATGCTGTAAAAGGAGGTTATGAACATGGATGTTCTGACCTGATCAGAAATGCTCTGTGCTTGAAACAGAACAGTCCAACAGTGAAATGAAGACCAGGCCAGATGGTTTCAAGGCCAGAACGCTTTTGGCAAAAATCTTACAACCTTGAGATGATTTCCACTCCCTTAGTTGTAGCACCCATCATTTTGATTTTACTATTTGACACTTTGATTTTGTTATACCTTGTTTGGCAAACTCCACCCCTTTCTTCCATCCAGGTGGCACTGTCAGCAAATCTGAGAGGGAAACAGAAAAGCATGAAGCAGCTGCCAAGATTACACCATGTCTTCAACGTTAAGCTTGCAGGCAAGGGCAATCTAGTTTATTACTGGATATATCTAAGCCAGTGTTTCCCAACCTTGGCCATTTCTGGATGTGTAAACTTCAAATCCCAGAATTCCAGAGCCAGCATAGCCATTGATGAGAATTCTGGGAAGTGAAGTCCACACACCTGGACGTTGCCAAGGTTGGGAAACATTGACCTAAGCCATTCCAGGAATCTTTTCAGATGGATTAAAATGGTATCAATACATCTACCATGAAACACAGTCTATTCAGTGTTGGGGGGCTGTCTGCCATTGGATTTCAGTATCTATTTTCTTTTGCACATTTGCTTTACCACAGTGATTTTAAGTGCTAGCAAAGGGCCTCTGGCTAGTTATTTCACTTCTATTTCCATCTGACTCTTGTCCATACCATTCTTTTAATGGAATCAGAATATGCCCAGGTAACATAGATCAGAGATAACCCCACGGCACAGTTCTTCTGCTCCAAATCCCGCTTTCCTATCTTCTCTATCCCTGTGCACCGTAAATGGAATAAACTACATTTTGTGAACCTTGTCGAACAGAGGGCAGATGGCATTAAAAACCAGAATGGTCAGGGTTTAAACAAAGGCATATGAGTAGAGCCATTGGTTGGAAGATGCTCTCATTACCTTTCTCAAAATCAATGTCCTCTTCCTTATCTTCTTGCGCCTTAATCAGTTCCAGGCTAGGTTCATCTATCCCACCTGGAGGGATTGTGTTAAAAGAGCAGATTATTAGTGGCGAGGGGCTCAGTTGCCTCTAGGGCAAAATTCTGCAAAAAGAAGACACATATTCTGTAACCAAATTAGACACATGGGAAGAATACTAAGGCCAACTAATTGCAAAAACAACATAAAAAGAAGTGATCTACAACCCATAAAAAACTTCTAAGGCCCCCAACAGTGAACCAAACACTGTTCCTTGATTTCAAGTTTGTTCCTGTCCATGGCTCTTCCTTCGGAGTTATAAACTGGTGCCTCAGAGAGCAGAAACAGGAGACCCACACCTGGCCAGAAGGGATAATTGGTGGCACTGCCTCGCAGAGACTCAGATGGAGGACCAGGCGCTCGCTGGAAGGAAAGAGAATTCTTGGCTGATAATCCCATGTTGTCCACAAGTGCCTAGAATTGAAGTCATAAGAGGGAGAGCTTTATCTCTCTTTCACACATGCACACGAAGAGAACACTACTTTCTTCTGATAGCTGACATTCTTACTATTAACACAGTGGGGAGGTATTTTCTACATATGCCTGGACTACAACTTCCATCAACTTCAGTTAGCATGACTAATGGCCAGGCATCCTGGGTGCTGTACTCCAAAACATTTGGCAGGCAGCAGATTGCCTCTTGGGTGGACTGATGGTTCAAGGCTGCAGAGATGCAATAAGATTTCTCCCAGTTGGTATAGCTAGCTCTGGATTACAGAACTGTATTGGTCAATGAGTCTGCATAATACAGACAGGCCACCTCGTCATGAGTCTTCCTAAGGTGGCACCACTGAAATCCAATGGCAGATAGCCCGCCAACAGCAGTTTGTTTAAAATCCCAGCCTTGCCCTTCTAGGGACATAACAACACTATGGTCCTATTTACTGCTGTTCTCAGGCACCCCCCAATTTTTTTTTTAAATGTGCTCCCTAGCCAGCATCAAGCTGTTCACCCTTTTCCCTAGAACTCATTACTGAAAGGGTTGTTTGGGGCTGCAGGGGAAGAAAGCATCTCTCACCTCTTTAAAACCCAGCAGCTCCCCCGTGGTAGGATTGCGCTCAGCCTGGAGGGTGGAGTGCACAGGCGTGACCTCCAGTGCAAAGAGTGACTGGATGTTTTTCTCTCGGGGCCAGAACCTGACTCAGGAGAAGAGGTGGAGTTAAACTATTTCAGCTCCCATGCCCCCCCCCTCTGCTGCAGCTGATCCCCCTTCCCACCCCTCCCAGTGCTTTTCTCACTCCTACTCCAACCTGCCAGTGACCACCCCAGCTGCTGGCAACTCTTTAAAACCCAGCAGCTCCCTGTGACGAATTTGATATACAAATAAACAACGAGATGGGCGGTGACAAATTTGATAAATAAATAAACTCACCTGTGAGATCTTTCAAAGTCATGGATGGGAAGCCATTCCGGGCTACTGAGGTAATGCTGCTCCAATTCCGAGGCCAGATCCTCAGCATAAGGGGGCAGCCCATGTGGCAACTGGGGAGGTAGGCAAAAGTGAGGGAAGATGTAGCATTTCTTATTAAGCATCCATAAAACGTATTTGCTGTAGTCAGAAGCTAGGCAGGGTTGGGAATAGTTAGTCCTTGGATGAGAGACTACCAGGGACTGCCAAAGCTGTAGGATATGCTGGGAGGCTGAAAAACATTCATGGCAAATCACTTCTGTACTGTTGCCAAGGAAACACTGTTAGATTTGTTAGATTTATTTGTCAGAATAACAAATAATGTTATTCTGACAAATAAATCTACAGGAGCTCAAGGCAGCATACACTGCACACTTTCTTCCTAATTCTTCCCACATTCGCCCTGTGAGGTAGGTTGGGCTGAGGGGAATGACTGACCCAAACTTCCCCAGGGAGCTTCCATTGCTCAGGGTGGACTAGAACCTGGGTCTCTCCACTCGTAGTCCAGCACGTTTTCCACGAATTCACACTGGCTCTCAGCCTTAGAGAGAGGGACTGGCCCAAAATCCCGCAGGACATTTCTGTGGCTGACGAGGGACTAGAATCTGAGTCTCCCCAAGCTTGATTCAAAGCCATCTTTATCTTTTTTATCCTTACTTGCCAAGATACTATTATTTTAAACTGCCGTTGGCTGGGCTGACTCATGCTAAGCCAAAACCTACAGATTACCAACCACAGTGGCTGAGTTTGCACAACCTGCTAGGTCAAAACCCGACAAACTACACCATGGTTTTGCTTCTCTTTTCTGGACAGGAAGGGCTACTTACCGTGGTCAACGGGAATCCCTCTTTGGTGGGTCCCTCTTGGGTGATAAGCTCAAAACGACCAGCACATCCAACCTCCAGAATGGAGAGAGGCAACTCTAAAGGTCCCCTGGGAGGGAGGACTTGAAGGAGAGACAATGAGGCAAAGATATATTGAAACAATCGATCACCACCCTTCAGCCATAACTGTGCTCCTGTTGATGCTGCTTTAGAATAATAGAACTCACAGACGGCGGGATCCACAGGTGGGGATCAAAATCTGCAAGCTGGCAAGGTCATGAATGTACAAAAGGGAAGGGGTTCAGGCCACAATCGTGTGGATTTTGATGTAGACCTGCCCAAATTTCTACCTGCCGTGCACAAGGCTTTGGGCCAAAGTTCTGGGACTCCCGTTCTGTCCTCCTTATTTATTGCTGTTTCTTCCTGCTTTATCGATTTGTTATTGTTTCACCTCTGGCAAGGTTTCTTACCCGTTTTGAATTGAAAGGGGATCCTCAATCAGCTTTCTGCAGGCAGGTAGGCTGGACTACGACCCCCATAATTCCAAGCCACTGCAAGTGCAGGCTGGGGAGTATGGGGATTGCAGTCCCCTAGCTCTCGAGGACAATTGAGTGGGAAAGGCTCTCTTAAGCATTTTAAACGGATTTTAGGAAAATGATAAGCAATTAGGACAGGAGGTGTAAAAAGGCTCCATTATGTTAGTTAAGTCAGTCAGACGCAGGAGGGTCTCTGCCCCGTCCTCACCTATCCTCTCCAGCTCCATCTCAGCTGCCACAGTTCGCCCATGGGCTGACCCGGAAGCTCTCCCTCCGGACTGTCATCGTGAGGGCGGAACCTTCCCTCGCATCAAAAGGAAGGGCAGTTGAAGGCGCGCCCATGTAAATTGCCGTAATCCCTGTTTCTCAGGGTGACGGTAATCACGGTTTGCCACACTTCAGCAACCGGAGGTGAAACGGGATTGGTCAATCGAACGAAGGGCGGAAGCCTGGTTGGGAGAAAATGGATTTCGATTCGAACGAGGGACGGATTGGCTAACGAAGCAACAGCAGCTGTCCAATGCCAGGGCGGTATGCAAATTAAAAGTGCTTCACTACCCGACTGTTCCACCACACCCCAAAGCCAGCCAATGAGCAGTTGGGTATTCAAATACTGTAAAAAAAACTGTTTGGTTTCGGATCTTCCTGTGCTTCGAACGTCATCGTTGTATATGGTTCAGCCAATGAGAGCCTAATATGCAAATCAAGAACGCCCCCTCCGTTCTCCTTTCTTATTTTTCCGCTCTCGTGCCTCCAAAGTCAACTTCCTTTATCAGCCAATAGCTTTCGCGTTGCTGGGCGGCTTATGCAAATTAAGCCTCCCCACCCTTCCTCTCCCTCCTCCTCTTCCATCTTGGGAAGGGTCTGGCCTGAAAGGCAAGCCGGAAAAACAGAAACAACCGGTGAGTGGGGAAAAAATCGAAGCGAGGGTGCCAAGCCGCCGCTCCGCTCCGCGTTGGCCTGAGCCGCAATGCATCCTGGGACGGCTCGGCCCCACTCCGCGGGGAAAGCAGCTGGCCTGGCTCCCGGTGCACCCTGGGAGGGCGCGGTGCACCCTGGGAGGGCTCGGAGGGGAGCGCTGCGCTGCCCGTGGGGTTTCTAGACGGCGGGGCGGCGGGAGGAGGCGAGGCCAAGCTTGCGGCTGCCCCCGCTTTGGAGCCCTTGCAGGATTGCGAGCCCGGAGGTGAGTCCCGGCAGCGCGGGCCAGGGTGAGCGGGGGGACCCGGCGGGTACGTGGCGTCCGAAATCCTTAGCGGCTGCAGCAACATCCAGGGAGCTCCTCTTAGCTAAGGTCGGGACCCCCCTCCCCGCTGCACAAAGAGGGGCTGCCCCTTTCATAGAGGCACGAAAGGAAAAGGCAGGCCCGTGCCCGGAGAAGGGACCCGCCGAGCTCCGTTTGAGTCTCTTGCCACCCAGCCAGCAGCAGCAGCAGCAGGTGGGCGACGCCTCCGTCGGATGAATGAACCAACCCAGGCGTGAGTGAATCTTGGCTTGGCGCTGCGGGGGAATTGCGGCGTGTATCCGGCAGACCCCCCCCCCCACCCGCCGGGGAAGGCCTCCCCTCGGGTACAGGCGCCGCGCCCTCCCTCCTGTTCCTCAGGAGACTTTAAAATTTCAGTGGGCGTTTGGGGGCCCGGGCCTGGCCGGAGGGAATCGGGCTGCTTCGGGTTGCCGGTGGTCGTGAGGATGGTGTCATGAGGTGGAATCCGTGCGGGCCGTATGTATTCCTGGGATGTCTAATAACTTTTGATTCGTTGGACTGTCTCGGCTGGGGTGCTCTCGGCTGCTGAGAGTTGTATGAAGGAAGTGTTGTAGTAAGTAAAGGGTTTGGCGCTGGCTCTGCTCCTGTTGGACGTCTACCTGAAGCTGCCGAGTGGGGTCATCTGATGGCCTGGGGTGAGGTTTCGGCAGTACATTGGTGATACCAGGCTTTACATCTCTGCCCGGGAGGTCCTGTCTCCGTCCTTGGAGGCTTGTGGGGGTTTGGGTGGGGAACAGCAGGCTTCAGCTCAACCCTACAGAGACTGATGGGTTTTGGGGGGCCCTGGTTCTGGGGACTTGCCATCTCTTTTTCTGGATGGGGTTGCACTGCCCTAAGCAGAATCTGGGTGCAATTTGGGGGTCCTCCTGGACTCACGGCTCCTGCTCAAGTAGGTAGCAGCTGTGGCCAGGAGAGCCTTTGCACAAGTTGGTGTTGTGTGCTAGTTGTGCCCGTTCTTGGAGTGGGAGGCTCTTCTCAGATCACTCATGCCTTGGTCACTTTCCATGTAGAGCAACACAGTCTACATGGGGCTGCCCTTGAAGAGCATCTGGAAGGTACAACTGGTGCAGAATGGGGCTGGGTGAGTAGTTATGTGCACTCTTCAATCAGCACACATTACACCTCTGCTCCGTGGACTGCATTGGCTGCCTCTTGGCTCCCGGGTTCAGTTTGAGGTGCTGGTGCTGACCTATAAAGCTCTTTGTGGAATGGGGCCAGGTTATTTGAGGGCCTGCCTCTCCCTGGTTACGTCTACCCATCCCATTAGGTCAGGTAGGAGAGGCATGCTCCGGGTCCTGTCTGTTAGGGAATGTCATCTGGCAGCACCCAGGAAGAAAGCCTTTTCTGTCTTGGACCCCAGCCTTTGGAACATCACCCCCCAAAGATCAGTTTGGCCCCTGATCCTGTTGGCCTTTTGTGAGGCCTTGAAGATGTGATTTGCCACCAGGCTTGGAGACCTGGATGTGCAGTAGAGCCTGAACAGTGATTGTGTTGAGTGTTGATTTTTTTTTATAACTCAGGTGTGGATTATCTGGTTTTTTTATAAGGTTCTATATATGTTTTATATGTTTTTAAGATTCTGTTGTTTTTTCTGTGGTGCTTTTAATTGTTATAAGCTTCCCAGTCATGCATTTGAGGTGGGCGGCTATATAAATTGAATAAATAAATGAATAGTTTTTTGTTGTTGTTGTTTAGTCGTTAAGTCGTGTCCGACTCTTCGTGACCCCATGAACCATATTGCGCCAGGCCTTCCTATCTTTCACTGCCTCCCTCAGTTTGCTCAATTTCATGCTCATTGCTTCAGTGATGCTATCTAGCCATCTCATCCTCTGCCGTCCTCTTCTCCTTTTGCCTTCCATCTTTCCCAGCATCAGGGTCTTTTCCAAAGAGTCCTCTCTTCGCATTAGGTGACCAAAGTATCTGAGCTTGAGCTTCATTATCAATCCTTCCAATGAGCAATCAGAGTTGATTTCCTTTAAGATAGTTAATAGGACAAATAATTATGTAGGTAGCCGTGTTTTGAACATTTCTAAGAGTTGCAAATTGTAATGGAAACTTTATCCATAAAGCATCCTATATTCCTTTACTATTGTACCCAGGATTTTCGTCATGTTCTTCTAACACAGTATTTCTCAAACTTTTTTCTCTCAGAGCCCCTTCCCGCTTTTAAAAATTATGGAGGATCCCAAAAGAGCTCTTGCTGTGTGGGTTATATTTATCAATGTTGACCATATTCAGAATTAAAATTGATATTCGCTGCTACTGCTGCTGCTTCGCACAGTTGTTTGATGGGATTTTAATATTGCATTATTTCTGTACATAGGCTGGCAAATAATTTTGATTTTGAGGACCCCTGAGAGGGTCTTTTGGGGACCACACTTTAAGAAACACTGTTCTAACACATAGAATGAATATATACACGCACGCACACACATACACAAATATATAAAAAGGGTCATGAGGAAAGAGAACCAACCCTGGAGGTGGCTGACACCCTGAAGACTTTCATTTACCATCAATTCCTTGGAATACATTATTTATTTATGTACACTGTTCTTATTGTATTTTAATTAGTGCTTGTTCTTGTTTTATTGCAAACTCAGGTGGCTCCTTGAGTGAGATGGGCGGTGACTAAATTTGAAATATAAATAAATAAATAAAAATATAGACCGATGTATGTTTGAAGTAGTCCTTTTTTGATGGAAGCACTTTGGTTATGATACATGGGGGGGCAGGGATGTTGCGTGTGCCTGTGAGTCATTCTGGAGTGCTGGCAACTATATGGACAGGCCATGCAGTTTTCTTGGCAAGATTTTCTGAAGTGGTTTACCTTCTTCCTCGGGCTGAGAGGAAAGGACTGGCCCAAAGTCACCCAGCTAGTATCTGTGCCTCAGGCAGGACTAGAACTCAGGTTTTCCTGCTCCTAATCCAGCACCCTAATTGCTAGACTAAAGTGGCTCTCGTGATTATATATTTTAGGCATATACTGTGTTTCTAGTTAGATTGTATGGGTCTATAACCTGGGAGTGGGGAGACCCAGATTCTGGTAACCCCTTGGCCACAGAAGCTCCCTCTTACTTTCTCTCAGTCCAACCTACCTCCCAGGGTGGTTGTTGTAGAGAAAAACGGGAGGGGGGAGTGCTATGGAGATTGTCTTGAGCTTCTGAAGGAAAGGCAGGAGGCATTTATTTATTTATTTATTTATTTATTAAATTTGTCACCGGCCATCTTGTTAAGAAGCAACTCTGGGGAGTTTATAGAGGAGATAAAATCAATTAAAATACAACATAAAATATACATTAATTCCCCAAGTACCATAACATAAAATATAAATAGTATTTGAAAGATATTGTAATACATGTACGGTAATATGCTTGCTTTAAAAAATAGAAATTGCAGGGTTATAAATTACAAAAAAAGGCAACAATAACATACATGAATATTCAGTACAACAATAAAATATATTAAAAGTGTATTTGCGAATCCTGAGGATGCCCTGCCTGCCTGTATGCCCATCAGTAGCCGACCACCGAGCTTCACTTGACTGATTCCTTCCTTGATTTCTCATTCTAGGCAATACCGTACCATTCCATCATGATTGTTTTGCCACCTGGCCTAACAGAAGATGAGGAGGCTCTACAGAAGAAATTTGCCAAACTCAAGAAAAAGGTCACATTGTGTCAGCTTGAGGGTGAAAAATATCCTCGTGAGGGTAGACAAAGAAAGGGACTGAATGGATCTTGGGAACCTGATATAATGATAAGTTAGTTGGGCAGGCAGGCTCCAGGCCCGTGGAATCTATTATTATTGTAACTACGTACTATATTCACCAGCCTTAATGTACAGCTGCAGGAGTCTGCTACAGTGATCTAGCTGGTGAATATAGTAAATAAGAGAAGAGAAAGAACTGGAGAAATCACAAAATACAAAGACCTGCAAATAGAAATAGAATGACTATAGCAAAAGAAAGCAAAGATAGTACCAATAGTAATAGGCGCCTTGGGTGCAATCCCAAAACCTCTGGAGCACCACTTGAAGACCATCGGCAGTGACAAAATCACCATCAAGTCAATTGCAAAAGGCAGCTTTACTTGGAACAGCTGACATCCTGCAACCATACCTTTTTAACACCCTCAAACAATGTTTGCCTATCCCAGGGCCTTGGGAAGGACTCGTAGGTGGATAAAAATGCCAAATCCAGCCTAAACATCTGGCTGGCTGTACTACCAACCACCACCACCACAACAATAATAGTAATAATAGATTCCGCAGGACTGAAGCATGGATTCTGATATAACCTCAGCAGTCATTTGTTTTAACCATGATTTACTGAACAAGCCAGAATGGCTTATTCAACAGAATGATAAATAATAGTTCTATTTACAAACCACCAGGTCTTAACTTCACATATTGGTATAAGCCCAAGTTAACTAGCTACTTAATGGCTTTTCGTGAGGTATGAGATGAGTATTGGAAATTAAGAAAGGCAAAGGGTATCTCTGAATATATTTGTTGTTATCAGAACTGAAGCCTTAGGCTCTTCATTTTTTTTAAAAAAAGTCACTCCTGTTGTTCATGTTGTTTGCTTTGTTTTGCTTTAGGAAAGACAGATGTGTAGTTGCTCTAGTCACTGTAAGCCATTTGGAAGTCAGAAATCCAGATTTATTGCAGTAGTTTAGCGCAATAGGAAATAAATTGTCTACGCAATAGTGGTTTTTGGAAAGGAGGGGAGGTTGGACTATGCATATCTTTGACTGACTTTATTTTTTCTTCTTCCAATCCAGAAAAAGGCTCTCATGGCCTTAAAAAAGCAACAGGGTTCAACCAGTCAGGCAATCCAGGGAGGAATTAAGCGTTGTAAGTTGGACTTTGGTGAAAAGGTGGGCTGCTGTGAGGGAGGTGCCCTCCTGCAGAGATCATCCATTTGGGGACAGCAGTTTTTTTTCCTTTCTTTCTTGTTTCCAGCCATCTCAGATCAGCCAGTAGTAGACACTGCGACAGCTACAGAACAAGCCAAGATGCTGGTGAAAACGGGGGCCATCAGTGCTATTAAAGCCGAGAACAAGAACTCGGGGTTCAAGCGCTCTCGGACTCGGAAGGGGAAACCAAAAGTAAGCTGGGTTAATGCAAGGAGGTGCAGGAGAACCAGTATAGTGGGCCAGGGTTGCTTTTAGCTTGCTTTTAATGCTTGTTTGTCTTCAGGAGACCAAGAAAGGATCTGCCCCAACTTACCAGCCTTTTCAGCGCAGCGTCTCAGCAGATGATGATTCCCGAGAGGTACCTGAGATACAGTTCCCCAAATAAGGGTGGGAAATTGATTAGGGCAGAGCTTGCTTGATTCTCCTTCAGTGGTTTGGAATATACAGTCCCAGATGTGACACTTTGATGGGGCTCCACCCACCTGTTGTGCAGAGTACAGCAATACTCCCAGTAAATGGTCAAAAATACACACCAGCATGAGAGAGATTTAAAGAATGCAATGTCCATATCTTGTTCTCCAAAGAAATCCAGCCAGAAAATATAAAATATCTGGTTGTTTATTGATAAAAATACAAACTACATAAAATACAAGTTTCATGCAAAATATAGGAAAAAATCACTTCTTCTCATATGTAGGCATCCAAGACTTATCCACTACACAAGTATAACAAAGTCTCTAGCCAAAAACTCTCAGAGAAGAGGTACACTACTTGGTTATTAGTTGCTACTACATAACCCATAAAACTGACTACATGATGGCTAAAACTCTACTGAGCAGCTGGGCATGTAGTCCTCCCGTTTTATTGCCACCCCTTGAGTAAGTAACATACGAACGCCAATAGGTGGCAGTAAATAGCAGTATACGTGCAAACTTACAATAACAATTTGCACATGACTAGCTATAACAATATGTTAGCCATAACAATATGTTTTAGAGATAGCGAGATGAATTGTTCCCATGAGAAAATCCTAACACCACCTTCTGTGAAGTGCTGATATCCTTGGGTTTCCCTGGTGATGGATCTGTAAGAGCTTTTAATGCTTTCACCTGTTCTTTATCCTGGGATAGACTGGTATGGTGGAAATAGAGGGTGTGGAAATGCATTGTGGGAAGTAACAAAAAATCAAAACATTTCCAAGAATGTTGCACAATCCTTTCTTAGGATAAAATGAATGCTGAAATGTTCTTCAGTTTTCAGCTAGCCACAATTCCTCCACCCCTGTCCCATGTTTACACTCACAGTGACTTCTCACAGCCCAAAGCTATTCAGATTTTTAAACATTAGATTTACATCCCACCTTTGTTTTGAACAACTCAAGGCAGTGCATATACAGATAGTCCTCGCTTACTGACCATAATTGGGACTGGCAACTCCATTGCTAAGTGCCATGGTTGCTAAGTGAAAAATCGTGTGATTGCGCCGAATTTATGATGTCACTTCCACTTCTGTTAAGACATCATGTGATTGCAACTTGTGATTTCGCGTTCTCTGTTAATTCTGCTTGTTGGAAGCTGGTTGTGAATCTTGCAAATGGCGATCATGTGACCACGGGATGCACACCAGTTGTGGAGTGCCTGAATGGCTATCTCTTGACCACAGGATGTTATAATGGCCATAAATGTGAGGAATGGTTGTAAAGCTGGGTTTTTTCAACTGTTGTACTTTTGAACAGTTGCTAAACGAGGTAGTTGGTAAGCAAGGACTACCTGTAATCCTCCTACCTCCTATTTTCCCCACCACAACAATCCCATGAGGTGGGTTGGGCTGAGAGAGAGCGACTGGCCCAAAGTCATCCAGTAGGCCTCTGTGCTTAAAGGAGAATCTGAATTCCCTGTCTTCTGGTTTTTAGTTCAATACCTTAAGTATTACACCAAACTCTCATTCTTCTGCCAGCCCTTGGCCATGCTGGCTAAAGATTATTTCCTGATTTCAACACAGGATTTGCTAAATGATGTTAACTTGTAATTTCACACTTAATAAGCCATCTTTTTTTTTTAATGTTTCATTTTAGGCCCGGCGCCCCCAAAGGAAGTATCTATATGAGAGGTTGGTTCCATTCATATCATTATTATGGTACTATAATGATAATTGCCCTCATTGATGCCAACTTTGGCAAGCAGAATCTGTTCAATCACTGGAGAAATCCAGATGATAATAATTGGGTTTTAGTAACTGAAGTGCTTTTGTACTGAGGCATGGCAATCACTGTTTAGTGTAACTTTCTTCTTTTGGTGATTTTAGTTGGGACTAAATAGATTGAAAGGTTCTTCACTGTGAAAAATATGCACTTAAAGAATTCGGAGCCTAAGAATTAATTTTAAAAGCTAGAACTCATTATTTTTCCACACATAGATGTATATTTCTAGCACTGATTCATGCAAACCACCCAGGACTTTATCAACAGATCTGGATATTTGTTGGCCTATAGTTCAGATGTACAAAACACTGAAGTAAATGATGTATGTAGGTGAAAAACTGCCCCTTTTTTTTTTTAAAACAAACGACAATCCTTTAAAAAGAACATCAACAGAGTCTTATGAGACTGTAAGGGGGTTATCATGTTTATTATGGCAAAAGGGTTACCCCGAGGGATGGAAAGAGATCAGATGGAAATCAAATGTAACAAATGAGAATGATGTTGCTAAAAGTAGTAATTTGCAAGGTATTTAGGGAATGATAACACAGACATTAATAATTGAAAACAGTTTTGAAAGTTTGCTGCAAGTGAATGGGAAGCAAGAAAAGGCAAGTGGCATGACATTTGATACTCAAAAGCTGGAAGCAAAACATGAAGGCAATTATGTCAACGTTAACTGTTGTTTGCCTATAAGACCAAGTGTTGTATTTCATGCCATCTATTTCCTCCTGCGCCCCATAGCTCTGATTTGGGGAACTAGATGCCAAGGGTCCTCTCGCAGCTGCTTCTTCAGATTCTGCAGCCTCTGGGGAATCAATTCTCCTCCTTCCCTGCTCTCTCCTAGCTTTGTGAGCCCCAGTGATTGTCTGCGAGATCCAGAGAAGGAGACAGAAGAAGGCAGGGATCCAGACAAAGAACCAGACCAGAGCGAAAGTCTGCATGGTCACGAGAGGGACTATGACCGGGATCGGAGCCGGGACAGGAGTAGGGACCGGGACAGAGATCGAGACAGAGACCGGGACCGAGACCGAGACAGAGACCGGGATCGAGATCGGGACCGAGATCGAGGGCGTGAGCGGGACAGAGAAGGCTTCCGCCGTAAGAAATACTTGGGTCTTCTGGAGGGCGGTGTGGATAGTATAGATTAGGAGTCCTCTTACTTTGAAGCAGGTGGGCATATACAGATGACGGAGAACATGTGAGGGCCATGGGGGATGAACACGCACATTCCTTAAATGGCTGCTCTCCTGGTGTGGCTGGTCACAGAATTAAAAAAACAAGTAGATACATGCCAACCGGAGAGCACCCATTTTGCAGCTAAATTGATGCCTGCAGGATCTGTGCAGTGGACTGTTGGATTGAGCTGGAATCCCGGTTTACCAAGAAGGATAGTGGAATCCAGCCATTTAGTAGTATAGCTGGGCATTGTAATCAGCAGGAAATAAATGTGAGAAATAAGCCATTAACATACTTGGCAATGGCAAGAGTTTGGTTGGGACCCAGAGTACCGTATATCCTCGCAAATAAGCTGAGAATTTCAGGTGCCAAAATTGGGTTTGGCTTATCCGCAAGTATATACAGTAATAGTTGTTTAAAGTACCTGCATATAAGCCCATCTGTGTATAAGCTGGCCCTCAAATTTTTAACCAAAATACTATGAAAAATGGATAATCCGTGGATTACCCACGGATAAGCCTATTGTGAAATTTAAAGCAAACAAAAATTTCAAGGGTCGGCTTATCCGCAGGTGGCACATTTTTCACAGTATTTTGGTTAAAAATTCAAGGGTTGGCTTATCTGCGGATAGGTTTATATGTGAGTATCTACGGGGTATCGATTCTGCAAGAGAAAAGAGAAGATTTGGTGTTGGGTGTAATTTGCAGGGCTCTGGCAGAATTGAGGTACAATCTTTCTGAGCTTTTTTTTTTCCTTCGTTACCCAGGATCAGATAGTTTCCCCGACTGGCGTGTCCCCCGCAAAGGGAATACGGTGTATGTGTACGGGGCAAATATGAATGAGGCCATGTTGAGTACGGCTTTCTCGGCCTTTGGGAACATCATTGACCTCTCGGTGGACAACTTCCGCAAGTGAGTGCCAGGAAGAAGGTGGGCGGGCTCTCAGAAGAAAGTCCAAACGATGCCCTCAGTGGAAATTTGCATGGAAATGAAGCAGAAACTTGCCAAACAATTCACTCATCTCTTTAAGGGAACCGTGGCCATCTTCAAGACGGCTACCTCATTTCCACTACCTCAGAATGCAAATGATGTTACAGTTATCCGGAAGTTTATCCCATCGTGCTATATTGTCCATAATCTACAGATCTGTTTCTCAGGATTGCGTCGATACGGACAAGGATCTGCATCCAGAATTGAGGAATCTTCTCTAGTATCACTTTGCTAGCCATAACGTTGAAATCATCTTGAAGGGGATTGATATTTCCCATGCAATGATTTCTGTCCTACTGGGTCATAGGCTGAGATCACACCTACTGCTGAGATGGGATGGACTCCTATAGATTCTGGGGGTTTTAGAGTAAAAGCATCAAATATAAAATCAAAACATTCCCCAAACCACAACTACCCACCCCCAGTTAAAATTGCACCAAAGGCTAAAGGGCCACCTGGTGATCACTGGGTTTGCCATTGAACGCCTGCTGATAAAGAAGCTTTGTTGGTGTCTTTGAAATGCCAGGAGTGAAGGGACCTGGTGCTCTGCTGGGAGAAGCAGAGTCCACACTGTCAGGACCACTGCTGCATTTCTGTTTTCTGGCCTGCATTTCTTTCACTTGAGAGGTGAAAGGTGGGATCCCGAGTAGGTCCTCTCGGGATGACTAGCTTCCTTTGGGTTTAGTATGTTGTCTGGCCTTGCCATCATGCCTTGTAAATCATACTTCATGGCTTAGCTTTGTGTGTCAATCCACTGATGTGGTCTGTTCAGTAAAACCAAAATTAGATAGACCATAGCCTAGCCATATTCCTCAAACTAGAGTTGAGGTTTTAGCTGAAGCAAAGAATTCATGGGTTGGAAAGAAGAGATTTGGTTCTTTGGTTCCTTCAACCATGCTGCAGACGTGGGTATTGTGATCCTCAGGCACTTTAAAGTAGATTAAATAAAGAAAAATGAGTTCAAACAAGCTTTTTTTGTCCCTTGAATCCTGGGGTTTATAGTGATCCATTGGGTAGTCCATCGCCTCCTCCACGTGGTTGCCACCAAAGCACATTCACTGCCTCAGCCCCTGTCTTTGCCTTCCCACATTCACCCCCAAACAGCTGACCTCTCTTTCTGGGCTTAGCATTTAAAAGATTTCTATTGAAGAATGGTTTTGACCAACAAGGTTAGGCTAAGAGTCGTTACCATATGGCATCAGTTACATAAAATAATGCAAGTGATAAATACTTAATCTTGGATTACATTTTTAGTACACAAAACATGTTAATTTTTTTTTTTAAACGGAGGGGATGGGAATGCATATACACGTGCAATAATAATCACTATCTTATTTGCTGAACAATGTGAACTCCCATGTTCTTAAAGACCAGAATGTAGGGAGGGTATGTTTACGGATGACTGAATTCAGTGGTCCTTGATAGGAGCAACTACAAGGGGGCCAAAAATGGATTTTTTTAAAAAGGGGTAGCTTCAGTTGTGTGGTCGCAGCCGCTCTCTTCAATTTTTGACTCCTCTCACCACCCCTCCATGGACCCCTCTAGTCCCTGCACTTTCAAATGTTTATTTAATTGCAGAAATTAATTCCATAATTGCAGAAAGCTTGAGAAGTCAGCCTTAACTGCTTAGTGGCCTTGTTCCCCCTCCTTCCCCTCCCCTTCCCCTCCCCTTCCTCTGCTTCTCCTTCCATTTGGGACAGAGGGACAGAGATTTGCAACTTTGGGTCGCCACCCACATGGACCGCGGTTTCTTGATAAATAGCACCTTGGGCCACTGAGCAGTTAGCCACCTGGGGACCTCTCCATTACCCTCACTAACTGTTCTCTTCTTTTCCCACCCTCAGCTGTGCTTTCGTCACCTATGACAAGATCGAATCGGCAGACCGAGCGACTGCTCAGGTATTTGAGAAGGCATTTTCTTACAGATGGCAGAAGCAAAACAGGAGGAATGATGCTGGAGCACCAGCTCCCTCCATCATTTTTTACTCTTTGCAGTTGGCCGAGCAGTGTGTGTTAATGGTCGCATTATAGCGGGGATCAGCCCCTCCCCCCCTTTTTTGTTGTTCTGATGCCAGACATCATCATAGGATGATGGACCTTGGCTTGGTCAAGTCTTACTGGCCTTTATGAGACAGGCAAGTGTCTCTTTCTTTTCTCAAAGCCGGTCTGGGCTCTTGAGTGATTGGGTATCTTGTCTCCTCACAGCTCAACGGTACCATCGTGGAAGATGTGAAGCTGACGGTCAGCATCGCTCGCAAGCAGCCCATGTTGGATGTGGCTGTCGGCAACTCCGTCTGGGGAACTTTGGGTGAGGATGTGGATGTCGACGGAAGCATGAGAAGTGTCAGGAAGGGGGTGCGAAGCCTCTGAGGGCGGATGTGTATGACCAACAAGTTCCCCAGGCCAATTTTTTCTTTACACTCAAAGCAGCCCAAACAGCGTTTTCCATTCATGCAGTTGCTTGGGGCTCCATCTAGGTGCTGTTCTACATCGTGCCTGCTTGTGCTTGAAAGCCTAAGACGGGACTAAATAAACATGCCTAGGCCTCACTGGTAATTAGGGCCTGGCATCAGAGGACCCAAGATCAAGTCCTTCCCAAAACATTTCTGTATCCGAAGTTAAAGTTGCGGGGAGGGGGGACTTATGCCCACTTCCACTCATCTCCATGTGCTTTGCATGTTTCTCTTTGGAGGTAAAGCGGGAGACGTGGGAGAAGCCAAAAGCTATTTATCTTTTGCTGGGGTCACTGACGTCTTTCATTTCCTTTTCAGCTGTGATAAACACCATAAATGGTTCTCATCGAGACAAGCGATCCCAGGTTATTTACAAAGAGGATAACTTTTGAAGTGTAGGAACACCGATCCCCATCTTCTCTTTGCCTTGTTCACTTAAAGATTCAAATAAACATTGGCTTTTAAAAACTTTTTGCACCGTGCTAATTCCAGTTTAGGACTGAGGCTTCGAAAAGTGCTGTGTCCTTTTCTTCCCAGTGCCTTTAACACAAGCTTGAACCTCAATGCTTCCCCAGCTTGGGAAACAACTTGATTCTATAAATGCAGGGGATGGTCTGAAAGAAAATGTAGATGGACCATCAGTTCCCTGAATTATTTGCTGTAGATACTCGGTTCTTTCTGAATGTGACTTAACAACAGAAAATGAAGTGATTGTTTTCATCGACGCTATGCTGCTGAAAGAAAGGAAGGTTGAGGCCACCAGGCTAGAAAGACAGTGAATACAATTTAGTTTGATAACAAAAACAATTCATTAGCTTCAGAATTAGCCAAGCATCAAGCAAAGTTTGGGGATAACATGATGATCATCTACATAGACAAAAGGCCAGTTGGTTTTGAATCCTGTGATTTAAGCATAAGTCATTAAAGGACTGGAAGAAGAGAAAGTCAAAGTTCTGAATGAAAAGTATGAGAAGATAGATTAATCTCCCAACCAAATGAATGGATAGTAGGTGTAAAGCATGAGGATATTTGAATATACTTGGAACAGAGGGAGAAGAATTGTGCTACGGAGGGACACAGAAGTGCATGGAATTATGCTAATGGGAGTATGGGAAAGGATGCTCAGAGTGATAAGATGGAAGAGGCTGTGAACGAGGAGAAAACTTAAGAGAAAGATGAAAATAGTATGTCAAAGAAGGGAACGGAAATAAATGTTGTATATGTTTATGGCAAAGAAAAATGGATGAAAAGGAAATAATAGGTACTGTGAGAACGTTGAAAAATGCTAAGATGATGTAGCTGGAGAAATGTTAAAATACGGATGCAGTTTGCTCGTGGAAGGGCTATGTGACTGCCTCTGTGCCTGACAATTGGAAGAATCCTGTTATTCCTGATACAAAGGCAAAGGGGGTTACTGTAGAGAGAATGGCTTTGAAGGACAGGAGGAGGAGCTCCTACCGAGGCAACTATCATAAGAGGGGCTTGAGCCCCCACCAAGGAAGTAACAGAAAACGTCTCAGGCACGCCCCTCCCAAGTTCACATGAAGATAAAGTGAGAGAGGGGGAAGCACATTCAGACTTGCAAGATTCTGTTACTTTAGATGTTCCAATAAACATTTCCTGTCCTATGTAGTATGGGTCCCTTAGTCTGGTCTACCTTGTTGGGCTAACAGTTACTGAGAAATGTATGAACAGTAGAAATGTTTATTTTAGTTTGTTGATAGATAAAAGTGCATTGGTAAAACAAATAGGCTTGAGGTATGGAAAGTTTCTGCAAACTCAGAATTGAAAATTATTGATTGCAATAAGACCAGGATACAGTGGGAGCAAAGCATGTGTGTGAATAAATGGAATGTTTAGCAAATGGTTCAACACTGAACAGGAAGTAAGACAAAGATGTGTGATGCCCCCTTGGTTATTTAATGTATTTATGGAAAATATGTAAGAAATGCTTGTGATAGTAGAGTTGTGTTGATTGGGAACTTGAATGTGCAGATACTTTTGTATATTCAGAATGACATGTTGGCTGCGAATTCCAGTTACAGGTAGTCCTTACTTAATGACCACTCATTCAGCGACCGTTCAAAATTACAACAGCACTGAATGAATGATACTTGCGACTGGTCCTTGTATTTAAAACCCATGTGGCATCCTCGCGGTCACATGATTGCAATTTGGGCACTCAGTGACTGGCCCACATTTCCAACCGTTGCAACATCCTGCGGTCACATGATCGCCATTTCCGACCTTCCCACAAGCAAAGTCAATGGGGAAGCTAGCAGGAAGTCAGAAGTTACAATCACATGAAGTCCTTGCTTAATGACCTGCGCAGTCCTCACCTAAGCCTGCTGCTGGAAATGCCATCATAAAGTGGCACGGTCACATGACGCGCTCAACGACCACACCGCTTGACAGAGTTTCCGGTCCCAGTTAGCATCATTAAGTGAGGACTACCTGTATTTGCAGTGAACATTAGATAAGCTGTATGATACCATGATGAGTATCAGTTTAAAATGTATCTATCAAAAGCCAAGATTGCTATTTGTTTATTTATCATACTTCTATCCCACCACAGTTTGAAGGCATTTGGTGGCTTCCTCGATAAAAACAATGAATTAAACTTCAACAGTACCATTCAGCTTAAAAAATAATTCTCCTTTATGAAATGATCACCCCATAAATCAACGCAACAATCAGACATGCACAAAAGGCAGAACCCCCCCCCGAAAGAATAGTTCTGTTTGAGAGGGAAATGGAATAAATAATTGCGAGTTATATATAAAAGGCAAAAAAAACTAGAGCAAGTATTTAGGTATTGGCAGAATATTTATTAAAGGCGGGGGGGACCACAAAGAAAGTTTACAATGTGCAAATATTGGTTGGTTGTGATTCGTTGCCCCAAAAGAATGTTGAAAAATTGAAAATAACTATGAGAGCACGCTTCTGCCCCCTTTTTATATGGCAGTGAGAACTGCAGAAATGTCACAGTAGGATGCAGCGGGAATGGGTTACTTAAGTCTGTGTTTTGACACAAGAAGAAACAGGGCCAGGAATGAATGTCTACTGAAGGTGGAATTAAGCTAAACGTGAGTGACTCGTATGAAAGAAGGACGTTAAAGTGATTTGACAGAGAATGAAGATCAAGTAGCAGAACAACAGGAGGCAAGGATGGCGTTGTGGCTGGGCTAATCTGATGAGATCTTCAAGAGGAAAAATGTAAGTTTAAAAATAAAAAGGGAATGTGTGAATCTGTGTATGAAGGTGGTGGAAGGAATGATGGTTTGCAAGGATACGGAGAAGCATAGAGAATGGTGCTTGTAGCAGTGTTAGCTGCATTTTCTCTTATTTTACGCCTTCCATTTCCTTTGCTTACTAGTTCTTCCTTATTTTCTGTGTGGCACATAACGTTGCATATCCAGAAAGGGAATAGCTTTATGGATGTGCACGTAAAGGTGTACTTCTGTTTTCCAGTGTTTTGCTGTAGTAAATCTGGCAGCTCACAAACATTGAATTATTTTTTTATGTTGCATATGTCTCTGGGGGGAAATAGACAACAAAGCTACATTAGCATGAAGACTTGGAAGCTCTTCAGTTTAGCCGAGAACTTGGAAATGAAACGATTGGCTAACGGGCTGTGGGAATATGTGCCAATTTGATTATAAGCCATCACAAACCAGAAAGGCTTTGATTCCTGTAATGCCATTTTAATGGGGTATAATATGAATTAACACAGTTGTCATTTCTTGGAATTTCTGAGAAAGAATTATTTGGCAGATACAAGTTGTTGATGTGTGGAATATGCTTGGTGTCAATCCATCTACACGTGGTTCTCCTTATAGCCTCAACCTCCACTCCCACCAGAGTTGGAGTCTGTGTTTGTGGCAGACTAAGCCAAAATGTCCTGTTAACACACACAAATGGGTTGCTATCTTTCCTCTCTCCTCTCTCAACCATGTGCCATTTTATCACCAGAGTTGGAGGCTTAGCATCTCATCAGAACCTGGAATGGTGTCACTGTGGCTTTATAGGAACCAACATTTATTTGCAAATCCTGGTTGTGTAAATCCAAAATAGTGGCTGTTTACCATGGCTAGATGTTCTGGGAGTTGCAGTCCCAGTACAACTAGATGGTGCTAGGTTGGGTAAAGTTTCCTTAGCTTCATCTAAGGGAATATGTTATTTTAACCAGGTTTTTGGCTTAAGATGTCATGCAATTAGGGGCAAAACCACTCACCTGCGTGTGTGTGCCTCCCTCCCTCCCTCCCTGACATTTAATACACAATTATTAATATTGCATTCAGTTAAAAGGACATTTATTCAAAACATCTCATGTGCAATGAGAAGAGCCAGTTTACAGGAAATGCAGATCCTCCCTCAATTGTTCCTTGAGCCAAGGTAGGATTTTGAAGATGTTGATGTAGAAATCCCTGGCGTAGGGGAGAGGCTGCGTCTTTTCAGGCTCCGAGTCACACGGTAATGATACATCACCTTTGCAAGCGTCAACCACGCTCCAACTCATCACACCCAACTAGAGAAGGAGAGAAAGATGGAGAAAGAACCATGGCTGTAAAGCTTGACAGAATCCAGTGCAGTGTTTTTCAAACTTGGCCAATTGAAGATGTGTGGACTTCAACTCCCAGAATTCCCCAGCCAGCATGGCTGGCTGGGGAATTCTGGGAGTTGAAGTCCACACATCTTGAACTGGCCAAGTTTGAAAAATACTGCTCCAGTGGAAAGAAAGCCGTAGCTAAGCAGGGCATACAAATCATTTCGGTTCATCAACCAATGTGGTTGCCCGTGGTTCTCTTGGGACCCAAAATAGTAAAACTGGAGCACATGCCTTCCCCATTACTAATGGCTTTAAGGAATAAGCTACTTATATTTGAGGACAGGAATGTCTGTCTGTTTGACAGGGAAGAGGCTGGGTTTGGCTCAAGCAACCACTCACCTGGATGTAACGTAGCCTTCTCTGAATGAGGAGTGGACCACCAGCATCGTCTGCAAGCAAGAGAACCAAGGGGCTTAGCCAAGGAGTTAGCTGGCTGCGCACAGCCGGGATCTAAACCTGAACAGTGTACCAGAAGCCAGCTTTCCCCAGCATTTCAGACACCAAAAAGGTTCTAATTTTTAAAAATAATGAACAAGAAAGGATTAAATTGTTAATGTTCCTCCTTGGGTATTCACTCCACAACCCAAATGACTAGAAAGCTGTGTTTCAAAACCCTCTGGGAGGTTTCCAGCATGTCATATGAAGACCACATGTGGTCCAAGGGAAGCGATCTTGCAGATGGTCCCTCCTTAGCTGCCAAGAAGTACTGTCCTGTGAATGACCTGCATTTTTTAAGGAACTCTGGAAGACAAGCTGGTTCTTCCTATTTACTCTTGTGAGCTGCAAGATAACAAACTTTCTGCTCTAACTCTTGCCCTCTTGTCTTGGCAGTGCCCAATACCTGCTAGACACTTAGTCCTCATGAATATCTAACCTTTCCTTGCTGATCCCTAAATGAAGCAACACTGGGGTGGAGAGGGAGGGAGAGGTGGGAGGGCTATAAAACTTGCCCAGCAAAAGCGACCCCTTTGCGAGTCAAATTCCAGAGACTGTCCCTGCCCATTTGGGGTCACTACGGCAGATTGGGGAAGAGCCCCTGGTGCTCTATGTAATTTTTGTTGTTTAGTCGTTAAGTCGTGTCCGACTCTTCGTGACCCCATGAACCATATTGCGCCAGGCCTTCCTATCTTTCACTGCCTCCCTGAGTTTGCTCAATTTCATGCTCATTGCTTCAGTGATGCTATCTAGCCATCTCATCCTCTGCCGTCCTCTTCTCCTTTTGCCTTCCATCTTTCCCAGCATCAGGGTCTTTTCCAAAGAGTCCTCTCTTCGCATTAGGTGACCAAAGTATCTGAGCTTGAGCTTCATTATCAATCCTTCCAATGAGCAATCAGAGTTGATTTCCTTTAAGATTGACTGGTTTGACCTCCTAGCAGTCCAGGGGACTCTTAAGAGTCTTCTCCAGCACCACAGTTCAAAGGCATCAATTCTTTGGCGTTCAGCCTTCTTTATGGTCCAGCTCTTGATCTTGTTTATTTCAGTCCTGGCAGCTCCTGTAATGTTCTGCATGCTGCAAATTCTAAATTAGCTGGCAACCCAAGAATTTTAGAAAACAGGTGCGCAGCCTGCTGCAGAAATCTTGGTTCAGTAGTTCCAGGAACCTCTCCAAGCGTTGCCATCAAATTGGCATGCAGAGTTCAGTTTTCAACTAGGTTTAATCCTTTAATTTCATTTGAATTACGTGTAAAGTCAACTCTCTCTCAGCTCCACTTTGGGCCATCACACGCTGGAGATGCATCAGTGTTGTTTTCCTGATAAAAACATGGTAGTTTGTTCTACCTTCTTCCAGAGCACAGAATCTTTTTCCCCAGTCTAGTCCACAGCTTTAAGTGGCCTTTCATCCAAGGGCAACTGCAATCCTTGGCTTGAAAATATTGTGCACTGGATTCCCTTCTTCCTAAAAAATCCTTCAAGGCCAAAGCTTCCACTATAGTCCCACACAGCACTGAATTTTGGGACTTGGGAACAGAGGAGGTGGGCAAGTCTGCAGCTTGTATTAGAAAAGCTGCCATATGTAAGTGGGGTAGATGCTTCAAAGACCTGGGCCTTTGGGCTGTAGACCCAATAAGCAGGGGAGAGGGGCTATGATCTTCCAGATGCTGCCAGCAGCTGTAGCCAGTAGTAATCCCCAGTAATGAAGGATACTGGGAACTGTAGTTTAGCAACATCTGGAAGGCAACACATTCTTTATTCCTGCAATGTTTACACAGACAAAAAAGACTGGGCTCATCTTTGAACACAATACCAGCTATTCTTCTTGTTCAGGTGAACATTCCCAAGACCCACTCTTCCCCTTTGGAGGATTATTCCAGAAGATCTTTACAGGGCTGACACAACTAGAGTTCTTTTCAAAGAAGAAGCCAACGTTTTATTATCCTAAAGAACTCTTCCAAAACCTCTTGCCCCCTCTCCCTGTTGAAGAAGTATTCCTGCTCTGAAACACTGGTGCCGAGAGTAAAGAACATTACCTACATGCAAGAATGGTTGCCTAGGCAAAAGGGCTGAAACTTTTTTGAAGTCCAGAACAACAAGATAACACTTGGAAGAGGCTGAGGCAGATGCCTCCCTGATCCATTGGGGTATAACGAGGAGGAGGAGGTACAGCTCTATCAAACTTCCAAGATTCTGTTATTACAGCCGGTTTCAATAAAAGTAGTTTTAGCCTTCCTGTGGAATTGATTTTTTTATGTGGTCTACCTAGTGAGGCTAAGATTGGGGCCAGGTCACTTGCTGTTTTGGGAGCTCCTATACTTCCTGGAGCCTAAAGAGAAGGAAAAAAAATTGAGGTCCCAATGCTTCTTACCTAAACAAACGTTGGGGTCCACCTGGGGATCAATGCCTCCTGTGCAAAGGAAGCGTTCAGTCACCAACTCCGAGATGTTTGCAATCTTCTCATATTGGCTGGCTTTCTTGGCATCCAAGGTGCAGGCAATTTTCTGAAGAGAGAAATGGAGATGTGGATTTAGGGAAACAGTGGACACATCCAGAAGGCCTAGAAGCTGTTGACCCCAAATATCTTCAGGTCCTAAGCCAAGATGGTTGTGGGGAACTCTCAGAGTTGTACTGGCAACACATCTTGAAGGAGACTGGCTGGAGGACAGCTGGTCTGGAGACAGGTTTGCTACCTGTGTGACATTGGTAGCAGGACTCTGTCATATATGATAGCAAATGCATCTTCTTGTTTTCACTATTGCTGAATGGCTAATGATGTAATTCGCCCTCGCTCAAACTGAGTCCTCTGTTAGCACCTTTTCCCCATTCTTGATCCACACATCTCTCTGGCGCAATCCAGATTTCTGGCCATGGCTATATTCACAGTTGGTTATGAAAAGAGAAGGAATATTCCCATCATACAGGAGTTCTTCCTCTAGAAAAAACAAGAAAGGTAAAACAGGATGGTGAGCATTGGCAAGGGATTAATCTACAAAGGAGGGATGGAGGAGGAGAACCAGGTTTTCAATGGACAAATATGGGACAAGTCCAGAAGCCTTTGAGTTTGCGTTAAACCTTCACCCCCCTCCTCCCATGTTCCTGAGAGGTTACCTAATCAGTAAAGCTGGAAGAAACCAGCAACGTGGAGCTGGCAAAGAAAACAGGAGTGTAGCCCTGAATCTTTGCCACAGCTAGGTTCATAGTTCCATAGACAGTCAAGTTAACAAACCTCAGTTTAGCACATTTTGGATTAGTGGACATAATATGCCACCATGGACATCGCTGGGGGCTGAGGGCAGGCAAATGAGAGATGGAATTGGGAAAATGGAGGTGGGGAGGGCAGATGGCATATGTGGTGACAGCTGTGGGGAAGAGGGAAGGAAGGGGCTGGGATGTTTGGGGGAACAGGCAGGCTACTGAGGGGAGAGAGCAGAAGATGCAGACTAGCCTTGGTCTCTTCATTCTTCTTGTTGTAGGAGCAGGATAAACACTCAATTTAAAAGACATTCAGTTTGAACGGGCACCCCTTTCCCTCTACTAGTCCGTTAAATCAAGAGTTTACTGTATTCATAACTAGGGATGCTAAAATGTTTTCTGTCTCTACCGAGAACTGAACACTTAGTGTCTTCTTACCATGATCCTTACAAGTGGTCTGTGGATGTGGCTTTCTGAGAATCCGAGTGGTTTCTACTGTGCATGGTAGGCAGACCGGCCTGTAGGAAGGGGTAGCAGAGAGGATAGCGGTCATTGAAAGATCTCCAACGAGGGGGTCCACGTCATATAATTAGGGAGATGCACAGAACGGTAAAAAAATATTTTATTTCAAGTCAGAACAAAACATCCCACTTGGAAGATTCTTTCAGAACATTTCAGTGAGTTATACTCTCCGGGACAAAACAAACAAACGAAAACAAGGAACAATGAGAATCCGAAACAAACCCCTTTTCCCTTGTTTTTCATCCCAAGGCAGCAAATAAGTGGGACATTTATTTATTTATTTATCAATCAATCAATCACATTTATACAGCCGCCCATCTCACTAAACGTGACTCTGGGCGGCATACAACCAATAGTTAAAACAATATCACAGCTATTAAAAACACTTAAAAAAATAAATGAAAACAAGATAAAAGATAAGGAAAACAAGATTGCAGGAGAACACCCATCTAAACGCAATACAACCATCATGGAGGCCCCCCCATGGGATCCCCAAGGTTGCTGGAAGAACCACGTTTTCAGGGCCTTCCAAAAGGTTAATAGAGATGGGGCTAACCTCACTTGGGGGGGGGGGGATGATGTTCCAGAGGGTGGGAACCACAGCAGAAAAGGCATGTCGTCTGGGTCCCATCAGATGGAATTCTTTAGCAGACGGGACCCACAACATACCCCTCCTGCTGGACCTGATGGAACAGGATGATGTGATCGGGAAAAGGTGGTCCCTCAAATAACCTGGTCCCATGCCATGTAGGGCTTTAAAGGTCAGAACCAGCACCTTGAATTGGACCCAGAAGCAGACTGGCAATCAATGCAGCTCATGGAAAGGAGGTGTGACATGTGCCATCCTAGAGGCCCACAGAACTGTCTGCGCAGCCACATTCGGCACCAGCTGAAGTTTCCAGATACTCTTCAAGGGCAGTCCATGTAGAGCGCATTACAGCAATCCACTCTGGGGTTGACCAGGGCACAAGTGATTATGAGTAGAGCCTCATGATCCAGGAAAAGGCACAACTGGCACATAACAGGAAGTTGTGCAAAGGCCCTCCTAGCCAGGACTGCCACCTGTTCTTTCAGCAGGACTTGTCAGTCTAGAAGGACCCCGAGATTGTGCACTGAGTCTGTCTGGGGTAGTGCAACCCCATCCAGAACCAAAGATGGTAAAGTCTCAGATCCAGAAGGCCCCAAAATCCAGAGCCACTGTCTTGCCAGGGTTCGACTGAACCTGTTGTTCCCTATCCAGACCCCCACAGCCAGGACAAGACATCAACAGCATTGTTTAGTTTGCCAGGGGCAGAGATGTATAATTGTATACATATACTATAACCTAGCCCCTGGCAATAGATGATCTCACCCAGCAGCTTCATGTAGATGTTAAATAGGAATGGAGCCTATTTATGGAGCCCCTGCAGCACCCCACATAGAGGGCCTTTGAGTTGGACTTCTCACTCCCAATTAACACTGCCTGGCACCAGCCCCATAGGAAGGAAGAGAACCAGCCCAATACTGTGCCGCCTGCTCTCAACCCACGGAGCCAATCCAGAAGGATACCATGGTCAATGGTATCAAAGGCCACCAAGAGATCAAGGAGAGCAAGAACAGATGCAGTACCCCTAGCATAGACCATTCTAAACACTGTCGACCACCCTACCTATAGAAATATTGGCCAAGTGTATTATTTTTAATTAAAACCATTACATTCTCATAGCAAATTGGCAGCAAATAAAAAGGAAGCATGTTTGCTATGAGAAGCTGATGGCAGAGCGTTTGAAACTACATGGAATGAAATGCCTTATTTTGTTCAAATTCAGAACAAAAGTCTGTAGCTTAGAGTGTTTTGTTCCAGAACATTTTGAATATTTTGAAATCAGAATGTTTTGCACACCCTTCTCACATTACTTTCCAAGTATATAGCTCCTGGAAACATATTTTATTAGAGTATTAACCACATTCTCACTCTTTTTACTCCCTACCTCCTGCCTTAGGAAACACATGTGTTGCTTCTCAGCCCTCCTACCTGAGCAACTTTTAACTAGCAAAAGAAAGGGACATAACCCAATAACAGAGCCAGCATTTACAGCACTCTCCCCCTCATCTCCTTTCAACTCACCTTGCAAAATATGGTAGGTGTTTTTCGGTGAGTTTGACCAGGGCCACATCATAATCATAGAATTCCTGGATGCCCTTATTTTGTAGTTTCTGATTATTGTACTCTGGGTGGCGTCGGATTTCAGCTACTGCAAAGTGGGTGGTTCCTAAAGAAGAGACAGAGAAAATGTGAACGTCCTGGAAACCTTCTCAGATGATGGAGGCCATTATAGTAAGGGAACAATGGAAAGGGAAACCATTGCTACTTACTGTTAAGTAAGAACAAAGCAGACAAGTATTTTTTCACCAGTTAGTAATCCATCCCTTCTTCCTATCTCCATGCCCCACACGAGAATGTGGCTTACCAAGGATGACACTGATATCTTCAATCCGATCAATCCTGGCCAAGCAGTGGGCCGCTGTCAAGATGTACTGGTCAGCGATAATGACTCCCTTGCAGATTTCTTGCAGTGGTTCCTAAAATTTGGAAGTGAAAATCACCTGGATCACAGAGAGCAGCAGCAGTCTCACCTTAGAGCTTCAGAGTCTCTTGCCATTCTGCAAAGCCAGGGGATTGGATAAGTTTATACAGAAAAGGCGTAGCAACATCTATTGGCCTTAAAGACTCAATGTTACTTCAGACTGGGGACAGCGTGTCTCCAAATGCCAGGTCAGAAAAAAGGGTGGGAAAGGAGCATGTCTCTCTCTCCTTCTTGTGAGCACCATGGAGGCGTTGAAGGAACACAAAATGCTGGATTGAGATGGATCTTGGCCTGATTAAGGAGGCCTATTCCTGTCACAGCAGAAACGTAGAGAACAAGTCTCTCTGGAGTAACCACTGAATGCTGTTTTTAAGGATGTTCCCAATGAGTATTTCGGTGCTTCGTGGTAGTAGAGGGTGGTCTTTGGGTCTCTGGATGGAGAGATGTGATCTCTTATCATTTCCAGTCAACCTCTCGAGGAGAGTCTCACCCTCCCTTCAGCACAGGTAAGTCCCATTGGGGGGTCCACTACATTAACACCAGAGGAGACCTCTGTTCCTCATTTCTTGCAGAAGGGAAGGTCAGCACTATCTCTTAGACCAAACTCTGGTATAGTTTTGTGTCTGGGGAAGATCAGGGGAGATAAATCCAATTATTTCCATCTATCACCTACACCAGCCTTCTCCAACTTGGTGTGCTCTAAATGTGTTGGATTATACAACCCCCAGCACCTCCAGCCAGCATTCTTGGAGTTGTAGTCCAACAAATGTAGGGGAGGCACCATTTTGGAGTAGGTTGGGCTACGCCTTCTTGGGCCGGCCTACTTCTGCTGAAACCCGTTTCCAGAATAGGCTGTCTTTTTTCAGATTGGTAGAGATATTGCCTCCAGTTGCAGACAACAGCTAAGCAGCAGACAGGATCTGAAGTGGAAAAAGGATTCAGAGCATGTGGGGTTACTTACATAATGCTTGTTGGTACCTCCTTGGTTCAGATGCATCTTTTCCCAAGATGGTGTGGCAGCTGCCAAGAGCTGCTCTACCAGCCCACAGAAAGACACGGCGTTTTGAGGAGCTGCCAAGAGGTGCCCTTATGTGCTCCAAATCCCCTGTTCCCCTTTGAGTCTAGGCCTCTGCACAACCCGGATACCCCTTTAGTAAGTCCATTCACAGCAGATGCTTTGGACTGAAAAATGGCAGCATTGGAGGAGATCCCATTGAGTTAGACCAGTGTTTCTCAAACTTGGCAAGTTTAAGATGGGTGGACTTCAATTCCCAGAAGTCCCCATGCTGGCTGGGGAATTCTGGGAGTTGAAGTCCACCCATCTTAAACTTGCCAAGTTTGAGAAAAAACTGAGTTGGACCTTAGAACATTTAGTTGGACTTTAGAACACTGAGCTGGACCTGAGAATTCTGAGAGTTGAAGTCCACACATCTTAAGTTGCCAAGTTTGAGAAACACTGAGTTGGACCTTAGAACTCTTAGTTGGACTTTAGAACACTTGCCAAGTTTGAGAAACACTGAGCTGGACCTGAGAATTCTGGGAGTTGAAGTCCACCCATCTTAAAGTTGCCAGGTTTGAGAAACACTGAGTAAGATCATAGAACACTTTGTTGGACCTTAGAACACAACTTAAAGTTGCCAAGTTTGAGAAACACTGAGTTGGACCTTAGAACCAACCCAATCATCATGGAAAGCAGCAAGGACAGTTAAAGAAAGCAAATCAGATCCCAGGAAGCTGTGGTATATTGATATACCTGAAGGGATCTGCCTTAGCAATGGCACATGTATCTTGCATTGGTGAAGCATGAACCAAGGGCACTTTGCCAGACATTTCGTTGCTATACAGTTATGTGCAAAATTCTGCATTTGAGGTATGGAATGTTCCATGTTTTGTCTTAGATCCCCTTGTTCAATAGAAAAATGAAATGGTCCAGGAAATGTCGGCACACGTCATGCTTGGACTGCAGAGTTTTGCTTATGCCTTGAGCTTGATTGACAGCTGCCCGGTTATGAACCACTAAGCAACAGTTCTTTGTCCTTCAGATGTTGCTATGCTACCATTTCAGCATCGATTAGCCATGGTGGCTGAGACTGCTGGGAGCTGAAGTTCAGCAATATACAGAGAACTACAAATTGTACAGAGCGGACATTTCCAGTGCAATATCTCAGGGAAGAGCAAACAGTGATAGAGTTTAGCTCAAGATGGGAGTTGAAGTTCACACGTCTTCAAGTCACCAAGGTTGAGAAGCACTGCACTAAAGTGAAGGATGCTGAATAGCCATGGCAATGTATTAAATCCCTCCAAACATCCATAGGGAATCCGTGTAAGATTTGGACAAACATTTCTGAATTAAAATACTTGCTGTAGGTGGAATGATTTGGGCAAACCATTCTGGGAACAAAATACTCGCTTATGCAGCTGGGGGGACATGTTGGGGACATGGTTGGACACATCGACACAACAATTTCTCACCTCCAAACTGATGAGCATTTGGGAGATGAATCCACCTGAATGCATTAAACCAAATACAGGGAGTCCTTGGGTTAAGAACGCCCGGTTTACAGATGAACCATAGTTAAGAACAGAGCCTTCTTTTGCAACATTTGAGTTCAATACACAGTGATCTGAGTTAAATACACAATGGTTTGAGTTCATTACAATAATACTGATCTGGCTTACATACAAATTCAACTTAAGGACAGATCTTGGGAACAGAGCTCGTTCTTAAACCGGGGACTCCCTGTCCATGGAGAGCTTGCAAACTTATTTTTTGGACTCCATTTGAAAATGGATCAGGGGTAATCAGCACTGTATTCACAAGTACCAACGCTGCACTAGAACAGCATTTCTCAACCTTGGCAACTTTAAGGTGTGTGGACTTCAACTCCCAGAATTCCCCCAGCCAGCTGGGAGTTGGTCCACATGCCTTCAAGTTGCCAAGGTTGAGAAATGCTGCACTAGATACTTCCTCTGGTGGCCCATCAACTTTTTAAAAAAGACTGTTAAAAAATAGAAGGTTGCCACGCTGCCACGTAAAGCCCCAACTTCAATGACATTGATTTGCAGCCTTGATTTTTGACTCCATAAAGATGTCATGGGGATAATAGAAAATATTAAGGGGTCTAGTTCTCCTTGTGGGAAAGGACTGTTTTGTGAACCGGAAAGTCTTTCACGGCAGCCACTTTATCAACAAGCAAGCCTCGCCTGTCACCCATTTTTTGAGTGTATCCTGTATGTGCTCTCAACATTTCAAATGTGGATTCTCACAGCTTTCATGTTAATTGTAATTTTGCTTTTACTGTTTCATCTGCTACTTGTTATTATTTGTTTTTGTATTTTCTCTTTTTGCCTAATATAGCCTTTTTTCAATGGTAAGCCGCCCAGAGTCACCCTCTGGGGGAGATGGGCAGCATATAAGTTCAAAAATGAATGAATGAATGAATGAATGAATGAATGAATGAATGAATGACAACCTGATTAATCTTCTGATTTGTCCAATTTGTTTCAGCCAGATAGCTGCCTTTTCATATTCTATAATTTTATCTTTTTCCTTACTGTAGGCTTTGTAGACACCACTTTTATGTCATTGGCTTCTTTTAATGATTTCTGGTTTTAGGTTTTGTCTGGTCACGTTTTGTAGCTCAGTTTATTTTTACTGGATGGGCTTGATTTTTGTAATAAATGGTTTTTGTGCTGGTCTTATGCCCATAATAAACATATCTATCGATCCTGGTGCTACTCGGTCTTACATTAATGGCGACTCTAGCAAACCAGGGGTACTTCTGAACGTCATCTTCTGCTTCCGGTCCCAGGGAGAAACCACATATGGGCAAAGACTCATCTTCACCTGGAAATAGAAAGACATATTTTTGGAAGGTAGAACTTCCTAGAAAAAAGCAGGAGGAGATGAGCAGACTGGAAGGGAGACAAATAGGTGGGACTTCTGGATTCCTAGGAAGGACAGTAGGTAAAGTTGGAAACAAATGACATCCACAGCCTCAGGATTCCCTGGGAGGAGGAAGATGGAAACAGAGCAAAGTGGATGGACAGTTCCTATATTGGGCCCCCTCACTTTTATTCCTCAACCACTACCACGGAAAGGCTTTATAACCGTGATTGGCAACATGGTGCCCATGGATGGATGACCACACATCCTCAAAACCTCAAGATGGTACCTACCAAACCCCCAAATTAAACATTTACAATGAAAAAGTATAAAAGTTGCCAAATTCTCTTGAGACTGCCAAATCTCATAAGATCTCAGTGTTCTCTTGAGACTTTGGGTGAAGATGTATGAGATCTAGTGACATCTGAGGCATGGTAAATGATTACTATTAGTCTATGATGCCATGCAAAGTTTTAGGATGGTACCCATATACTGAAAAGTTTGCTATCTCAGATTTCTATCCTTTCTCTGCTGATGCCTCTCAATTCTTTCATTTTGCTTTAAAGCCACATGACCTATTGTCGTTCTGGCGTAGAGGGTATAAGTGGAGAAATGTTAAAATATGGCTGTCGTTTGCTGGTGGCAGGGCTGTATGACTTGTTTCCTGTGTGTGTGACAATTGCATCAGTGCCTGATGATGAGAAGAATGTCATTACTGTTCCCCTGTACCTGGAATAACAGTAAGAATGAATGCAACCACTAAAGGGAGATTAAGCGTTAAGTGTGTTTGGAAGGCGTTTGGCAGAATTTTGATGGGAGCTGTATGAGAGGAGATAGTAAGTAAAAACTGGGATGTGTAGTGCGGCTGTAGGCTGGGCAAGGGATGGGCAGACCAGATTTTTCCTCTACAGGAGGTCCCTGAGTAATGTATACATGTGGGAAAGTTGATTGATTACTTGATGTTTTAGTTAAAAGGTATGAGTGACATATGTGAGATGAGTGGCTAAATATATTGCATGCATGGATGAATGAATGAATGAATGAATGAATGAATGAATGAATGAATGAATTCAAGGCAAACGGTTTATCCCAGAAGTTCTCAAACTTTCTCAGTTCATGGCATCTCTAGCAGTTCCCAAACTCTGCACTGCAGCACCTGAGGGAGCCACAGCAAGTTCAATTTCATAAGTACTAAAATATCCCACAGCACCCTTTTGAATACACTGGGGCACTCTGGGGCAGCGCAACCCACAGTTTGGGAACTGTGGGATTATCTCAAGGTCCAGAGGCCTGGTCAGTGCTATCTATAAATGCAAATGTCTATCCTAGATGCATCCCTCAATTCTTCACCATAATGTTCAATAGAAACTTCATAAGGGAATACATTCCTGAGAGAGAATCTGCTTGAGGATCAAAAAGGGAAAAAAAATTAAAATGGGGGGGAGGAGATAGAAACTTCTAACTCCCTTCTTTTCTGGAAAAGAAAATGTTGAGTGTCAGGGCCAAGTAGATAAGTCATGAAATCAGTGAACTGAAAGTTCAAATTACCCATTTTTTCCTCCAAAGCCTCTTGTAGCTCATCCAAGTCCTTCAAAATGAAGCTGTGTCTCTCATTGGGTTTGTGAGACGCCAACTCATTAATCGTTTCTGTGTTGACGATGTGGCCGTGACCAAAGACATAAATATCTAGATGAAAATGTGGACAGAAGGATAAGTTAAGGAGAGAAATACCACGGTGCCAGAGTGAAACCAGGCAGCTGCTACACAATAAGTCATCATCACTGCATTGCAGGAAAATGCTTTCAGACAACACGTCCAAAAGCTTTGCTAAATGAGGTTTGCTGGTGTCCTATTGTGGCCTACCAGCCAGCCATTAGCATCCACAGAGGGGACAAGGGGAGGAAAGGAGAAAATGAAGGTCACGATGTTGCACACAAGTACGTAAGGATCACAGCATCACAAAGCTCATTGTGTTGTTTTGATGAAACCACGGATTCTGCAGATAGTCTTGAAGCAGCATCTAGGAAGCCCAATAACAGCAGATGAGAGGCAGACATAGTGGTTGATAGCTTCTGAACTTAAAGATTCCATACAACCATGATGATTAGCCGTCATTCCCTTTTTCTGGATTTCCAGGAAGGATAATGTCATACAGTTATTAATGCCAGATCTCATCACAGATTCTTTTGCACGGCTTCCAGGGAAATTTCTGGTACAAATATTTCACATCCTATAGCCTTGTTTAATTAAAACTGGTCATGAGTCATCTCCTGATGATGGGCTTAATGCAACTCATAAGATATCCTCATCAGTGGGGAGGTTCTCATCCAATCTGGGTTATAGACCTGTTTGTTGCTGGCATACGGCCCCTTACACTTGCCTGGAACCAGTTTGCCACTGTCAACCCTACAAGATACACCAGACTAAGAAACCCATGCCATGTAGATCAGGATTACCTTTATTATAGCAGCTATAGTAATAAAATCTCTCAAGTCTGAATGTGCTTCCCTCTCCCTTGCTTTATATTTGTGTGAACTAGGGACGTTTTTTCCAATTACTTTCTTGGCCCAGGTCAAGCCCCTCTTATCATATCTGACCATTGCCTTGGTAGCGGCTCTTCCTCCGGTCCTTCAAGGTCATTCCCTATGTTCTATATATCTGCCACTGAGCAAGAAAAAAAGTCCACTGAGTTCCTTGTGGAAGAATACACATTATATTTTATAGTGTATTTTAATTGATTTCACCTCTGCTGTAAACTGTCCAGAGTCGTTTCAACAAGATGGGCAGTGACAAATTTGATAAAGAAATAAAGAAATATTATCACCAGACAGCTGGTGTGCAACATTTGTTCCATGGATCAGAGGCTCTACTTTAGAGTTTTCTGTACATGGTTTCACTTGCACATGGTTTTATCTCTTTCCAATAAAGTAACTCCCCAAAGAAGAGATTTTCATCAGTTCAAATCCACAATTAAAATTGTGGAGGAGAAGATGATTTAAAATGCTCTATGATCCAGAGGCTGGACAATAACATTGTACCACATCCCAAATTTGGGTTCTAGAGTTCATATTTTAATCAGATATATAATCTACATATTATTTATTGTAACGTTTCAATGTATTCTTTATTCTTTATAGTTTTTCTTTTTCTTCTTATCGATTTTAATCACACTAATGAATATTTTTACAATTTAATGGAGGCCTGAAATGTCTATATTACTCTAAGTCATTCATGGTGTATTAGAATATATTAGCCATAGATTGGCTGGTTATTTAAGGTTAGTAAGTTATCCACCTATATTTTACTGGAAGAGTTTTTTTTTTCTCTTTCTCCCTTTTTAACCATATTTCTATATCCTTTCAAATCTGTATTTAAAAGGATATAGAAAATATAAGTATTATCAAGAAATAATACTGATACAATTATTTACGTTCCTTTTCCCTTCAAAATTATCATAGTAAGGCAAATTCATATAAATAAAAGAAAATAATCACAGCCCCCATGGACTGCGACTTGAGTCACCGCAGTGAAATGCAAACAAGGTGAAATGAGGCTGCCCAGTGATGCATCATGATCTTACCCAAATAATCATCACGAGAGCTTTGGGAAGGTCTCCCAATGTTAAGCAACTCCTTCATAAACTGGACAACAGAAGCTGGGGAACCCCCCATGTTGTAGTTTCCTAGAGAAAGAAACGATTATTGCAGAGAGTCGTTTTGCTGAGCTGGTGTGCTATATTTGGGGTGGGATGGGGAGGAATGGAAGAAATAGATTAAGCAACAGCTTTGCTGAATCAAAAGACATCCATCCAGTCCTGGATTCTATTTCCAATGTTTTCCAGAAGCATCCTATTTTCAGTAGGTCTTGAGGCAGCCTTAAGCTTTGTTAGCCTTCAGATCTGGTATCCACAGAGCTGTAGTAGCCAGGGGCATCCATGGGGTGGGGGGCAAAAAAGTCAAGATGTAGCCACAACCGCATGAACAAAACCCTGCCCCTTTTTAGGTGCACCAATGCACACAGAGGGGTGTGGCTTCCATTGCAGGCATGGCTGCCATCTTGATTCTTTGACAGACACATCTGCACAGGTGTGCAGCCTTTGCCAAATGGAAGTTCCAACGGCCTAGCTCACCAGGTTGCTGTTGTAAGGAAAATGTTGTTGAGGTGGGAGCATTATATATGCTGCCTTGAGTTCAACAAAATAAAGGTGGGATATACATCTAATAATAATACTTTGGCACACCAACACCTTTCATTGACCTTCAGTCCTTTAAAAAAGCTGCTTTCTAGAAGACGGGAGCTGAACATTACATCTGCTAAAGAACACTCAAATGTTGTGTGATATTGGATGGCAAACTAGGAAATATGTACTTTCAATAAATAGAATAAATATGATGAACCAAGATTCGCCACTCTGTAAGCCCTCTGCCACTCTTAATCAAAGTAAAATACAAATGGACAGTCTTTCAAGGTTCAGTGATCTCAGGAGACTTTGGCCAAATTGCTATTCAAGGTGCTGGCTGTTACCGATAAAGCCCTATATGGCACAGGACAGGGTTGTCCAGAGTGGTCATCAACCTCCAGGGGTCAATGTTGTTATTGTTATTCGTAGTACTATTAGTTAAAGTAGTATTTATTAAATTATTTTCATTTAATAGATGTTTGGGGGTCAATAAATAATCCTTTCTTTCTGTCTCTCTGTCTCTGTCTCTCTTTCTGTCTCTCTGTCTTTGTCTTTCTATCTGTCTGTCTCTGTCTTGATTTCTCTCTTTCTCTTTCTCTCTTTCTTTTCTCTTTTCTTTCATTGATTTCTTTCCCTCCATCCGTCCCTCCCTCCCTCTTTTCTTTTCTTTTTTCTTTCTCTCTCTCCTTCCTTCCTTCCTCTTTCTTTCTTTCTTTCTTTCTTTCTTTCTTTCTTTCTTTCTTTCTTTCTCTTTCTTTCTTTCTTTCTTTCTTTCTTTCTTCCCTCCTTCCTTCCTTCCCTCCTTCCTTCGCTCCTTCCTTCGCTCCTTCCTTCCTTCCTCTTTCTTTCTTTCTTTCTTTCTTTCTTTCTTTCTTTCTTTCTTTCTTTCTTTCTTTCTTTCCTTCCTTCCTTCCTTCCTTCCTTCCTCCTTCCTTCCTTCCTTCCTTCCTTCCTTCTTTCTTTCTTTCTTTCTTTCTTTCTTTCTTTCTTCCCTCCTTCCTTCCTTCCCTCCTTCCTTCGCTCCTTCCTTCCTTCGCTCCTTCCTTCCTTCCTTCCTCTTTCTTTCTTTCTTTCTTTCTTTCTTTCTTTCTTTCTTTCTTTCTTTCTTTCTTTCTTTCTTTCTTTCTTCTTCCTTCCTTCCTTCCTTCCTTCCTTCCTTCCTTCCTTCCTTCTTTCTTTCTTTCTTTCTTTCTTTCTTTCTTTCTTTCTTTCTTTCTTTCTTTCTTTCTCAGCAGAGAAGTTGAAGCCCTTGACTGCTGGCTCCTCTTATGATTTTTTTTAAGGTAATCTACAAAGAATGCTTTCTGAAATGACAGAACAAGAGCAACCGAAGGAACTTAAGGGTTTGCATTTTCCTCCTGAATTGCTCACCATCAGTTAGGACGATAATGATATGATGTACTGTGGAGGTTACAGGAGTGGGGTTCAGCCCCTGCTGCTTCTCTTTCAAGCCCTGCAAAACCATCATCTCATAGATGGATTGAAAGCCTTTTCTGATGTTGGATCCAGGCTTCAGCTTGTGTACTGGAAAACAAAAATGCACAGTTGAACGGTGCACTAGTTGGTGAGCCTTAACAAGTCCCAATGTGCACATTTACAACCAAATGTCATGTATCTGACCACAAAAACCTTCAGTGTGAAACTGATTAAGGTCTGGTCAGTTTCAGGTAGCAGCCCAAGCTGTTCAGGGGTTCTAATCAACTGATGAGGTCGCAGAGCTGAGCTTGTAAACTTGCAGTAAGCACTTTTTAGGAAACTGCTGCACTGAGGAGAAAAGCAGCTCAGGAAGAGATAACTTGTTTAGGCAAACTCTCCGCTCTGTGAGGGGGCAAAAAAGAGCGGGGGGGGGGAGGAATGGATCAGGCACAGGACACCGTATGAGAGAACTTTATCTGAACGAGGCGGCAGCAACCAGTGATCTTCGCAGCCTCTCTCTTTCTCTCAGTCACCTGTTTGCTTAGTGACTATTTTTCTTAACAATGAAATGGCTGGAAGGGATTGCGGTTGCTAAATGAGGAGAGCATGCATTCAGAACCCTTGTTCATAGGGCAACGGTAATTTTCTCCTTTTCTCCAAGTAGCCTTGTTAGCTAATTGAACTCCAGAAAGCTCTGGAAAACTCTAGGATGCTCACGGCTCTAACTTTGCAGAGGGGGGCCCTCGATGTGGAGAACTGTGTTCCCCTGGAAGGCGCCTTCTGTTTAAAGACCCTCCCAGTCCAAACCTGGATTAAATATAAAGAAGCACAAGGGGGAGAGAACAGGAGGTGCCTTGAAGTGGTTTGGCGGCAGCATTTGGTCAGCAGACTAAGGAGGAACACCAGTTCCTGGTTCTTACAGTGAGAACATTTCCGTTCAAGCCATAGTAGCAATGTCTAAATTTGATCCTCTAGAGCAGGGTTCCTGAACCTTGGCAACTTTAAGACGGGTGGACTTCAACTCCCAGAATTCCCCAGCCAGCCTTGCCTTGCTGGCTGGGGAATTCTGGGAGTTGAAGTCCACCCGTCTTAAAGTTGCCAAGGTTCAGGAACCCTGCTCTAGAGCAGTGTTTCTTAAACTTTTCTCTCTCAGGACCCCTTTCCACTCTTAAAAATGATGGAGGACCTCAAAAGAGCTTTTGTTTGTATATTTATTGATACTGACCACATTCAAAATGAAAATTGACGCATTCACTGCTGCTACCGCTTCTCACGATTGTTTGATGGGATTTTAATATTGTATTATTTTTCAACATAGGCTGGCAGATCATTTTGATTTTGCAGACCCCCGAGAGTCCTCGGATCACACTTTTGAGCAACACTGTTCTAGATGGACATTATCTCATAGCAATTGTATGCAAATCAATGGCCTGTTTTTATCACCCTCACTGAAGCTGCTAGGTAATCTGAGTTATTGTTTTACAACCATATGACTTTTCAGGAACAGATTATGCTGGAAAGATTTTACAGTATTTTAACAGATAACAGCTTATTCAGATAGGGATGTCACTACCAATTTCTTGGCAAGATTTCAGAAGTGGTTTGCCCTTGCCTTCTCCTTCTTCCTGGGGCTGAGAGATAGGACTGGCCCAAGGTCACCCAGCTGGCTTTGTGCCCAAGGCAGGACTAGAACTCACAGTCTCCCAGTTTCTAACCTGATGCCTTCACCACTCCACCAAACTGGCCTCAGAATATTATTGCACTGTTGTTAATGTTATTTGAACTAGATTGCTATACAGGAAGACCTCATTTAATAACTTCTCTGTTTAGTGACCATTCAAAGTTATGACAGCACTGAAAAAGTAACTTTATGATCAGACCTCACATTTATGACTGTCACTGCATACCACAGTCACCTGATCACCATTTGCGTGCTTCACAGCCAGCTTCTGACAAGCAGAGTCAATGGAGAAACCAGCAGTCGCGGTCGTGTGATGTTTCACTTCACGACCAAAGGGGAAGTGATGTCATAAGCCCATCACAGTCATGTGATGTTTCACTTAGTGTGTGAGTGAAGTGACACTTCACTGTGTCGCTTAGTGATGGAGTTGCTGGTCCCAATTGTGGTCGCTAATCAAGGAATACCTGTATTATGCTTCCATGCTAAAGGGCTATAGATATTACTGGCAATGATGTTCTGATAGATATCATGATTGTTTTTGCGTTGCGATCTTTGCATACATCTATGCTGGAAAATGCAATAATTTTTTCTACCCTTATGCACAAGGCCTTTGGCAGTCATGTTGCAAAGCTCCAAGTCCTGTCTACCACTGCACAAATATCTTTACATTTCTTTCTTCTGCCCAGCATGCTCACCGTCAGTGCTAAGGGAACTCAGCTTTTCGATCACCCAGAAAGTATTGCTACTCTGTGGATCAACAGTAGATAGAACAGTTCTGCTGTCAGTGGCAAAAGTAACAATGCCATAATTGGGAAGGAGGTCATAGCTGGAGATCTAAAAGAGAAACCCAAGGGGTTAGGAGAAATCCATATGAGAGAGAATACGTTCAACCTCCTTTGATAAATTTTGCTTTACGTTGCAAAAAAGCAAACAATCTAAGGTGTTTCGACTTATTGGACTTTTTGCGGGAAACAGAAAAAAATGAAATTATGATATATTGATTTAATGATTAGTAAAATTACTAATTATAGATTATAGAAAAAATGGATGTTAAGTTGTAATCTTAGAGTAAGAGTGTAATGTATGACTTATATCTGCTGTAAAAGAAGTCGGAAGTCATTCCTTTTTTTGTATTTCTGTTTCTTTCTTTTTCTGCACTTCTGCACTTCTGCTTTCCTTCTTTCTCTTTATTCTTTCTTTTCTTCTATTCTTTTTCTTAATTATTAGTTCTTGTAGTTTTTATCTTTCTGTTTTTAAAATTTAATGACGTTATTATTTAAAAAAATGAAGTGTTTTAACATAGAAATTCCTGTATTCAGTTTGGAAGGCACCAATGACTGAAAGGAGCCTTGAAAGAACAGGTTACGGATAGATTGCCATGGAGAAAATCTATCTGTGTGGTTGGTAGGAGTCAAAAACGACTTGATAGCTCATCATCATCATCTGTGATTGAAAAACCAGGGGTCTCAACAGATGCCCTTCAAGATAGGCAAGATCAATAAACAGGAACCAATGGGATTTTGGAATGACCGTTATTGCTGCTAGGATATTGTAACAGAATCTTGAAAGCCTGTCAGAGCTTGTCATTACTACAACTTATACCTAGCAAAATCAAGGCAGTGTTATTTTGAGTTTCTAAACCAGCTTTCCACATCCGCAGGACTCAGCAATCTTTTGTGAAGCTCCTCCCTTTCTAGGTTGACATTCCCCTCCTCAAGAGTCAGGCTGATGTTCCATCTCCGCAGGCAACTATCATGACTTCCTTCATATGCAGTATTTGCTTCTATAGAACGCGTGGCCAATCAAGCTCTGTATTTTGGCCACACGCCATCGAGGTTGTAGGACAGCCTGCTAGCATACTTGGTCATCTGACTCCAGGGATCTCTCCTTGCCCATCTATTCATCTTGAGAAGCCCGCACTTAAGAAACTGCTTTCAGCTCTATTATCTTTTGCCTTACGGTTGGGTCCCACCTTGTGACGGTTGTTATATCTTTAAAAGTGATACCTACATAATGAGAGTAATAATAATAAACTATGCAAGGGAATCCAGAGGGGAAGGGGGGTTTCAAAAAAGTCGAGATGGCAGCTGTGTAACTTTTTTGCACCTGCCCCCATGGACACCCCCAAAACTATGTGAGAAAGACACTGACAAGTCAACTGCTCCCTATCATCAACTGCTGCTCTGAACTTGTCCCTTCCCGGTTTTGTCTAGTGTTTGCTTTCAGCGCTTCTGAGCCTCAGGCTCTGTCTTAGAATTTGTTCCTGTCTTTTATTCATTTCTTTTATAATTTATACCAGTGTTTCTCAACCTTGCCAGTTTGAAGATGTATGGACTTAAACTCCCAGAATTCTGGCTGGCTGGGGAATTCTGGGAGTTGAAGTCCATACAACTTCAAACTGGCAAGGTTGAGAAACACTGATTTATACCATGCTTCAGGACAGGTGGACTGCATACATGTTTGTTGACTACTTAGCAAGGCAATTTCTATCGCTTGGTTTTTGGCAAAAAATGACTTCATCCCCATCTTCCCATAACCTGTCTCCCCTCCCTCCATTTACCACTAGAGCTTTCTAGGAGTATTGGCAGTCCTGGAACATAGGCCTGGTAGTTCAAGCTGCTTTCAGTTTTGTTGAAGCAAACCAGGTCAAGGAAGCTTTCTGAATGGAACATACCTTCTCGATTAACTTGACCAACACTTCCTTAGCCTTTGTGACTGTTGCTGTGCCAAAGCTTTGTGAGGCGTCAAGGAAAAAGTAGATGTTAAGTGGGTCACTTCTGTTGTTAGCTGATGCTCCTGGTAGGAAGAAAATAATTGAACCCATTTTTAAAAACAGGCTACCAAACGTGAGGGTGCAACAATTTGAAAACATGTGTCATGACAAAATTCCTGCCTTTTTGTACTTATGTCCTCATGTTCAATGCAAGTACATAAGGCATCGGGTTTGCACCATGCCATCATCATTCTCATTTTTTTCACTTACTCCCCCTGCAGATGCCCATGGAACATCTCCCCCTGCCTTGATTCTGCTTGGCATAAGGTGGGGTGGAGGGAAACTGGCAAGCTTTCAAGATCCTTGCTCAGTCTGTTTCCTGACTTGGCCTGCCGGACAGCAAGCCACCTATCAGAAGTGCACAACAGTATCAGAATGTTCAACAAGTAGTACTTCTACCAAGGATTAGAGAAAATGATATCTTTCCAATTAAAGAACAGTGGAAAATGATGTGCCAGTCTCATCTCCCATCCCATAACGCTCACAAAAACATAAGGATATTACTACCTTGGCTGGCAGACACAGCAACTTCAGTGAGGGATGGAAGGAACTTGGTGGAGATGACTTCTTTAGAGTCAAAGGTGAATGGGCCTAGGGAAGGAAAGAAGGAGACAGTGAACTTGTTTACTAGTGTTCTTTTGTTGTGCAGGATTCTTTGAACATTGTTTGTCTTAACAACTCCAACAAAGACTACAGATTGGATCCCTCACCTCTTGGGCCTGTGGACACATTGAGATGTTTAAGAGCATAACAAGCCATTTCCACAAAATGGCTGGCCACAATAGAGATGGTCAGTCATAAGACAACCATTTATACTGTGCCACCTGTTACATTGGAGGCAGTCAGGTGAGTCTAGTGGAGTGTTTCTCAACCTAGGCAACTTTAAGATGGATGGACTTCAACTCCCAGAATTCCCCAGCCAGCATGGCTGGCTAGGGAAATCTGGGAGTTGAAGTCCACCCATCTTAAAGTTTCTGAGGTTGAGAAACACTGCTGTAGTGGATGGTATCAAAGTTGCTCTGATTGACTATTTCAGATAGAATTCATCTTCTAACCCCTAGTCAGTCACATTTGTTATCATTCTGCTACAAGAATATAAAGGAGTAACCTTGATAAACAAATGAAAGAACTGTTAAGAGAAAGTAAATGACAACTCAGTCCTGGGAAATTGTGAAGAACAGGTTAAAGAAGCAAAAGTCTATCTTGAATTCAACAGTAACATAGTCAGGAATTCCTTTTGAGCTTAAGTCAATTCAATCTCCAGGCCAAATGGATTTCATCCTAGAAGGGAGTAACTGTGGCCTTGCCAAACCTCTACCCATGGTCTCTGAGAAACTTTGGAGAATGGGTGAATAGGTGAAGTACCCAATAACAGGAAACAGCAGGGTAGAAAAAATAATAATAATTGCATAAATGATGGCGAAAAAGAAAACAATGACCGTTCTAGATCCACCTTTTCAGACTCTTAAGCTCAGTCTTTCCCACCCTATCCTATTTGCTCACTTCGACATTCTGGTTCTGATCCACTCCAAGTTCCTAATTTTTGGCAAAGGCGTTCCTTGGATCCAATGAGGGACAAATCTCTATGACATTGGTAACGGACCGAGCTTCCTGCCCGGTACTCCACGCCATACTTGCGAGCACCAATCGGAATTCCTGGATCAGGACAATGACCAGCTGAGAAAAAGATTGGGGGGGGGGGGGGGAGAAATCACACACTGATTGACTGATTGATTGATAAATTATAATTTTGTATCACCCCGCGCCGAGGATTCAAGGTGGTAAACCGTGAAACCCAAATCATCAAACAAGGCAATGTGTCATCAATATCATGCTAAGCATAATAAAATTCCTTGATAAATCCAACACATCACTGATTATCAATTCTATCATTTTAGACCAATGTTTCTCAGCCTTGGCAACGTTAAGCTGTATAGACTTCAACTCTCAGAATTCCCCAGCCAGCATGCTGGTTGGGGAATTCTAGGAGTTGAAGTCCATACAGCTTAAAGCTCCCAAGGTTGAGAAACACTGGTCTAGACTGTGACTATATTCACACAATATACATAACTTGGTTACAGAATTCACCCATGTTTTAAGTTCTCCCAGGACACTGAAGCATAAACTAACAAAATGGTCTTGTACTATATTATGCCTTCCTCCCCACTCTGCAAATGTAACATCTATCAAATATGTGGGATAATAGTCTGATCCAGTGTTTCTCAAGCTTGGCAACTTTAAGATGTGTGGACTTCAACTCCCAGAATTCCCCAGTCAATTGGCTGGGAAATTCTGGGAGTTGAAGTCCACACATGTTAAAGTTCCCATGGTTGAGAAACACTGATGTATACATTCCCCAAATGGAAGAAACAGTAGATCTTGATCACAACTGATAGACAGACTCACTTCCATCATCACATATGGCTATTTCTCCACTCCATTTCCCACTGGGGAGACAGGTACGTATCTGGGGCCCACGCAGCGTGTATCCATCGTAGCAAGTAAACCTCAACTCCTGACTTACATTGTAATAAAGCTGGAAAGGCTCATATGCGCCATTTTCAAATTCGAGAGGCCTCACACAACGGACATCTGGATGAAAGAAGAAATATCAGTAAATTTGTCTGCATATTCTATCCACGCCCTACTTCATCTCCTTCCAGTTCCACCCTTCACCATCATTCCGGTCCTGCTCATCTGAGACCATTACAATTGTGAAGCCACAATGAATTCCACAGGCTGTGACCTGCCTTGAAAGAACAGTGAAGGAAGTGATGTTAGGAATATTAGATATTCTGTCTAATGCAAACGTGACTCTTCTTCTTCATGTCCTGCTTTTGATATTCTATGAAGCTGAAGACCATCCCAACTCCAGGTCTCAAGGTTTCCAGTATTTAAAATGTAGACCACTGATGGCAAGCCTCCCGATGCTTTCTAAAGTCCCCATCAAAACTGAAAGGGCACCAGAAAGGGATGTAACTCAGCTCTTTCTTTGCGCATGGAAAGTTACCAAATGTTTATTTCCTCCCCTGTTCCATTCTTAAGATCTTTAATTGCAGAGATCAGCAAATGACAAGTGAAACCGACAACAACAAAAATTGGAGTGCAGAATTGATCTGTTCGGGGCTTCAGCCAACCACTTCCTCCTCCGAGATCCTTCCACTTCCTCATTTCCCATTCTTTCATGTCCTTCCAAGCATATGACTGGCTGCCTGTCGTAAACAAAATTCCCCTTGGGCCACGGGGAAGAGGAAGAGCTTGTTATAGGGTCATTCACACCTTGGTCACTTCCCATCTGGATTACTGCAACACGTTCTACATGGAGCTGCCCTTGAGGGCCACCCAGAAGTGACGACTGGTCCAGAATGCAGTGGCATGCCCAGTGCTGGGCATCCTGAACCCATATTGCACTCCTGTTGTGTGAGCTGCATTGGCTCCCAGTTTTCTTCCGGGTGCAATTCAAGGTGCTGGTTATTATCTTTAAAACTGTGATGGAATGGAATCATGAAGGCCAGACTCAGGGAGGAAAACATTTTCTTCCATCTCCTGAGGAGCATGGGAGAGACAAGAGGATGAGGCTGGCACCTCCCTGAGGAATTCACAATGTTGTGGCTGGCGTTACCTGGGAGCTGGGGTTTCAGTCTGGGAAGATTGATGTCAGGCCTAGCCCAAGGAACTCCAAGAGACCATGTAAATTCAGTCCAGCAATGTTTATTAGCTACCACCTCTAGCAAGAATCTTCCCAGACTGAAACCCAGCTCCCAAGCAATGCTAGCCACAATATTGTGAATTCCTCAGGGAGGTGCCAGCCTCATCCTCTTATCTCTTCCCGGGACTCAGGAGATGAAAGAAAATGTTTTTCTCCCAGAGTCTGGCCCTCAGGATTCCATTCCATCACAAAAACCCCACATGGCCTGGGACCAGGTGATCTGCAAGACCACCTCTCCCTGAAGACATCTGTCAGTATCACTAGAGCGGATAGGGTAGGCACGCTCCAGGCCCCTTCCCTTAAACATTGCCATCTTGTGGGTCCTCGGAAGCGTGCCTTTTCCACTGCAGCCCCTGCCCTCTGGAACACCCTCCCCACTTCCAGAGATCACTTAAAACCTGGCTCTTCCCCCAGGCATTGAGATAGGGGGAGGTCAGGTGGGAGGATAAGGTGGGTGCACGAGAGGAGTGGGGCTGGAGCACCAGGTTTTTTCCTTTTTAGCTTTTATTCTGTTTTATATTGTTTTATTGGTTATCGACCACCCAGAGTTGTTTTTAAGATGGGAGGCTTTATAAATGTTTTCAATAAAGAAAGAAAAGCAATGCTCCACCCCAAACATATGTTTGCACTTTGAGAAAGCTTAAGCTGCAAGTGACCCCTTGTATACAGTTACAAAAGGCATCTGGTGGAAGGTGCTGGACTTGGGTGGCAATGACGTCAGAGAGGAAGAGGGGAGATGTCACGCAATGCCTCTCTGTTGAGAAATGAACCGATGTACCTTGACACACAGCCTGCTGGACAATCCTCTTGTCCTTGTCGGTCATGGGGTGCCACTGGAGGCCGTGATCGCAAAACCGGAATCGTGTCGGATACGGATATTGCCCCTGAGGACACTCATATATCAGTATGGTTCCACCTTCCAGTAGCGTATACGTGCCCCCTACAATCTCAGCAGCTTTGGGATCACAGGCACCATCCGCCGTATCTAGAAAGAAAGGTGTCAGGTTCAGCCCAAGAACCGCCACGAGGCAATCCAGTGCAGTTCAGTTCCTTTATCAGCTCGCGCCGAATAGACAGAATCTCACCAGACTCAACCTATGCTAAAGCAACTAGTAGGTACATCCCGTGAGCCTCTAGGGAGGGGCCAGCCTCTGTGAGAGTCAGGACAAGAGGGGTTAAGAATTTACTCTCATCACCAGAGCAACGAGGAACAGATAAGAGGATGAGACTGGACCCTCCCTAAAGAATGCAAGGGAGGTTGGGAGGGTGACCCTGGAATTTGCTCTCACTCTGAGAAGATTTCTGTAACGGGAGTAAGGCCATTAAACTTTGCTGGATTGAATCTGTACTGTCTTCTGGAGTTTCCTGGGCTAATCCTGACAGCCTCATCCTCTTCGTCTTCCCATACTCTTGCTGCAAGCTAAGAAGGCGCTTGCCCTGGAATGCCTCTCCCCCTCCTGACAACCTTGAACTTCCATCCCAGAATCTTCCCCGCTCATGCCATCCATTACAAAAGCACAGTAGAAAGTCGAAAGGGTAGGTCAGTGGTGAGGATGTTCGACTGGTCCTGGGGACATCCAGATTCAGGTCCACCTGCGATCCGGGAGCTCCCTGGGATATTTACATTTTTGTTTTAATTATCAGGCATGAAGGAGCATTACAGACACTGGAGGTAATGGGGACAACGCCTCTGAATTCCGGTCCTGGAGGGATACCCACAATCTTGCTTTTTTATTTATTTTTATCATGTTCATTGTTTGAAGTGTTTTGATGGTTGTGATATTCTTTGAATTGCTGTTGTACACTACCCAGAGCCATGTTCAACGAAATGGGGGGGCATATAAATGTGCTAAGCAAATAAATAAATAATAAAATACCCAAGCAAAGAAGGGTTCAGCATCTGAAAAGATTGGGAGAATTCATGCTCTTCATGAATGGAACTATATACTAAAGCTGGAATCTGATTGCTTAATCAGGAACTATGGTTGTACAGGTAGTCCTCGACCTACAACCATTAGTTTAGCAACTGCTCTAAGTTATGACGGCATTGTACAAATGGTGATTATGACTGATACTTGCAGTTCCGGCCATCCCAACACTCCTCCGGTCAAGTGATCATGATCTGGGCACTGGGCAACCAGTTTGCACTTACGACCAGCTGCAGCGCCCTGTGATCATGTGGTCGTCATTTGCAATCTTCCCTGCCAGCTTCCCTAGAAAGTCAATGGAGAAGCTGGCAGGGAAGGTTGCAAATTGCTGGGGTGAGTCTCCCCCACCTGCGCACCCTCCCCCAGCCCCGCTGAGCTCACACACATCCCCACACACACCCTCGCACCCCATGCACTCTCTCCAACCCATGCTGCACCCTCCCTGACCTGCACTGCACTTCTTGCATACCCCCTCACACCCTTGTGCACCCTCCCTAACCTGAGCCTCACCTCTCACATCCTCTCACACTCTCATGCACCCTACTTGACCCATGCCTTTCATGCACCCTCACCAGTCTTCCCCACACCCCTGCACACCTCCTCGCTCCCTCCCCCATCCGGCAGCAGCCACGTACCTGTCTGCCAGCCTGGGACTTGCAATTTCCTGCTGGCTTCCCCATTGACTTTGGTAGTGGGAAGTTGGCAGGAAGTTGCCTCATCTAATGACTGTGGGATTCAGTTAAAGATGGCAACTGGGACCGCAGGGCCAGAAAGGCCAGAAAGTGCAACCACATTGCTTAGCGACGGAAATTCCAGTCCCCATCGCCATCATAAGTCGAGGAATACCTGTTTCGAGCATAGGGGGTGGCTAAAAGAATCATATTGAAAAGTTGGAAATGTAATTATTTCAGACGTCAAAGACTGATTATTGGAAATGTGTGATGTCTTTGTTTTGGAAAAGGCAAGATTTTCTACTGATCAAAGGACGCAGCAATGAGTGTCGCTATGGCAGAGATGTTGTGATATTTTACAATAGTGTTTCGTACTGTTCGTATTATAGTAGTGAATTCATTAGTAAACCAGTCACTATTGATAAGTATAAAATATAAGGTAGGGTGTTTTTTTCCCCTCTTCCTTTTCTTTCTTAGTTTGCATTTTTAGTTTGTTGGGGTTGTCTTTTTTCTATTTTTTTTAAGATTAAAGCATGTTTTGTTAACTGGGTACTCATAAAATAAATAAAAAGAAAAAAAGAGAAGGAAAAAAGAGATTGTATGTAGCAAATCATATTTGATTACACAGCAAATGTTCAAAATTAAGCCATCCAGTCCAAGCTGGCAGGTCCTTCTTCTTTTTCTACTGACTTGACTCACACTTCCCGGCCAGGGCAGATATCACAATGTCAACACAGTTTTCAGATGGGGAAATTCCCCAGCCAAAGAGAGATCATAAGTCAGGAGGGTCAGGGACCTTCACGTTTAGTAAACTTTGTGTAATCTTTAATCTAGATTCTTGTAACAAAATACTCTTCTATCAACTCAAAAATAGGTCTCTGCAGGGAGATGAGTAATGGGACCTCAAGGGGCTGGGGACTCGGATTGTCTGTCCACCAGCAAGGTTTTCACTCTGAAAACAGACCTGAATGAGACCAAAACAGGGGTGAGGGAGAAGCCAGCAAAAGTGTGCAGAATGAGTTTGAAAATGAGCTGGATCTGCAAAAAAATAAAATAAAAAAAATCCAGGAGCCATTTTCCTCAATGCGTCTCTATGGGAGAGGCTGCTGGGTAGTGGGTCAGAATACTGGCAGTACCATCATGCTTAAGCCCACCTCCTTCCTGGTCATGTGACCCACAGTGGCATGTCTGCAGGATGCCCTGGGCTACCGTAGCGTCAAGATGACCTTGATGGAGGTCTGGTAGACCAGACAGGAAACACAACCAGATAAGCTAATTCTACTTTATTGTAAAGCTACATGAACAGAATCTTGCAAATTCTCCTGCCGTCTCCTTTACAGCCTGAGAAATTAGGGAGGGTCCCTTCTGAGCCTCTTGCCCTACCCACTATACAGCTGTGGGCTACGCCCTCTCTTATCTGACCGTTCACTAGGCAGCATCTTTTCGCCCTGTCTCCCAAGGTCTTTCCCACATACCGTCACAATGGAAATGCACAAGGACCCTTACCTAGGCAAAAGGGGATGAAACCTTTTTTAAGTCCAGAGTAAGAAGATAACATTCAGAAGTGATGCAGGCAGACACCTTCCTGATTTACAGGAGCACAGGAGAAAGGTACAACACAATCAGAGTTGCAAGACTCTGTTATTGCAGCCAATCTCAGTAAAAGGAGTTCTGGTCTTCCTGTGGAGTTGATTTCCTGGTCTGGTCTGGCCTACCTGGTGGGGCTGACAGCTACGCACAAGCATACACAGAGGCAACAGAAAGGACGCACGCACAGAGGCAACCTCACACATACAGGTAATATGGATGCACATACCCTGATGAGTTCCTGGGGAGAAAATGCACAAATGTACACAAATACACACAGAGAACACTGTGCATTATGCAGAATAAAATACAAGCACCTTCTACAACTACTCCTGATAAAGGGAGGGGAAGGAATGCCCACAACCTGTTTTCAAGCTTTTCGTTTCCCCCCTGCCCCCCAAAAATACTGATCCAAATTTGGGCTCCCCCCTTTTCAGATCATCCCAGTTCGAAATTGCCTCTCTCTCCACGACCAGAGCAAATTCAAAGCAGAGCAGTCTTCGGATACCACACTTCTTGAAACATCCCAGAAGTGCTTTTAAATTAGCAAATTGCCTCCTGTTGCAATTCTGCAACTCAAAATGCTGAGGGTGTGTCAGATTAAAATGGTAACATTTGATTAAAGATTTGATACCTTTCAAATTGAGCAGTGTATAATTAGGGTTTAAAGTGATCCCCTCCCCTGATGCTTACAGACTGAAAGACAATATAAAAGGAAGAGGCACTGGGAGGGAGGAGGAAGAAAGCAGAACTGGACTCAAGTTTTACTTGCAGAGCTCTTATAGGAGTCAGCTGGTGCAGGAGTCAGACCTTGATTACCTTCTCAGCTAAGCTGATGGTGTGACTTTCTCTTTCTCCTTCTGTTGCAGTCTCCTGTAATGGAGAGAGTCCCCAACTTTGGGTCCCATTTGAAATACTGCAGGGAAGTTATGGATCCTCTTACAAAATGGCTGCCACAGTGGGCATAGCCAATCCCCAAACCACCATTTACTAGAAAGCAAATCAAGCTTTTGGGGCTGCATCCACTCACTGATTTATTTCCTCAGACTGGGGGTCTACTTGGGGCTTCCAAATGTCATCCAAAATATAGTTTATGCTTGGGAGGGGATTGCTTTGACCATACGCTTCCTTCCCATTCATTTTTTTAAATTAAAGCAATGTAAGGGAATAAAATTAGGTAGAGCAGGGAATTTGGTGGGTGCCAGTGAATGTATCACGGTCACCTTAGGGGTCACTCAGGGACCCAGAACATTGTTGCACCATCATCTTCATCTTCATCACTATTAATCCATAAGGCAACTTACATGGGGATCTCTCTTCATTTTATCCCCAGAAAACCACCCTGTAAGGTAGGCTGGGCTGAGAGAGTGCCTAGCCCCATCTCTCTGACTGGGTTTCCATAGCTGAGGTAGACTTGAAGCTGATGTGCCCCAGCCCTTGATCCACAACCCTACCTATTGCCATGCAACCAAAGATTTATTTCTGTATTAATTTACAGAATTACAGAATACACCACCCAACTCCCATACGGTGACTCCAGGCAGCTTACACAATTAAAATCCATGCTACCAAAAGCCCATCAGCCCCCCCCCCCCCCCCGATGAACCCCTATTGCTTCTTCCCCATGAAGTACCAGAATGACTCAGGACAGAAGGGGGATAGAAAACATTGAACGGGGATACAGACTATCGCGCACGGGGAGATTCGGTGCTGCGAACTTTGGCATCCGCTTTTTGGGGAAAACGCTTGGAGAGCGAACCCTTCGAGCACGCCCCGATGCACTGAAGGACGACGGAAGAGAAGCTTCTGTTCTTTTAGCCGAAAAGCTTCGCGGGCTCTTAATAAGCAGGGGGATAGGATAAAGTCACCCCGTCCCAGCTTTGGGGCAATTGTGCAGCCGGCTCTGGAATGTCACACCCTACCTGCCGAAAATGCCCCCAGCAAGAGGAGAAGGTGGAGAGCCAGGCCAAGGAGCTGCATCCTTGCTTCCTTTCTATTTCCCCTGCTCCTCTTTTCACCAGAGCAGGAGGAATGCAATTCTGCTAGGGAGTTACAAAAGTTTTGGCCTTCTCCCACTCATGTGACAGGCTAACCCCTCCCTGAGAAAGCAGCTGAGTTTTGGGAAACGGCAAGCTGAACCCACTTATACCCACCTCAGGTGACAAACAGTCAGCCGAGGGCTGAACTCTCGCTTATCTTAAATTATTAGTTGGCTTAGGCCCATGTGCGGAAGGGGCAGGTCAGGCAGATATTTTAACCTTTAAAACCCCAAACTCCTCCCTTCGTTGGCCTCACCCAGTTTTGCCAGGCCAGGCAACCCTCACTGGCACTTTCCTGCATTCGGATCTGATTTTAACATTCCTAGAAATCTTCCTGTGGTTGGTTTCCTTTGGGTGATGGCAGGGAGACCCACCATTGTTTTGCAGTTGGGATTTTTATGATAAAAATAAATATCTTTACGAACCAGACAAGAGACTTCGGTTAAAAATAAAGAATGTTGTTCTCTTATGTCTAGAAATGATGTACTCGCTGTTTCCTATCCTGTTTCTCTTATATCTGCTGTATCTATCTTCTGTTGCTTATCTGTGGTTTCTATCACTTATAGTTCCAAAGCCTTTGCAGGTCATCCTCAGCAAACGACCACTTGTTCAGCAACCGTTCGAAGTTATGACGGCACTGAATGAGGCTTACGACCAGTCCTCACAGTTGCAGCCATTGCAGCATCCCTTTGGTCACGTGATCACAATTTGGGCTCTCAGCAACCGACTTGCAAGTATGATGTCACAGCATCCCATGGTTACATCATCACCATTGGCAACCTTCACTGCCAGCTTCGAACAAGCAAAGTCAATGGGAAAGCTGGTAGGAGGTTGCAAATGGTGATCACGTGACTGCAAGTCACTTTTTTTAGCACGTTGTAGTGGTCACTAAATGAATGGTTGTTAAGTGAGGACTACCTATAATTGCTTCAGTTCCCCCCTTAGCATAGAAGCTTCCTTGGACCCAGGTTCTGCTCCCCTTTCAGCCATGGAAACTCCATGGGAGACCCTGGGTCAGTCCCTTTCCTTCATCCCAACCTACTCACAGGATTGCTCTTAAGTGGAACAGGATGTAAATTTAAGAAATAAATCTATTGAAAATGGGGAAAAATCACAACTATCCACAGAATATGTAGCCCCTTTGCTACACCTATTTGTTGAAGGGTTTACTCTTCAAAGCTCTCGTTATTTTGATGTTGGCAGTTGGCACACTCAGGTTAGGGTTTGCAAAACAATTCTATTGCAAAAGATTTCTGTTGGAAATCTTTGAGCAAACAAAAATCAGAAGTTTCTTGGTATCAACTGCTGTAGTAAAACAGGCTGCCAGATCAAATACTTCTTTCAAGTCCTTCTTCCTTCCTTCAAGTGCCTCTTTCAGCTGAAACCACTATTTTGAGTAGACTGGCAAAGATTTATTTTCTTTACTAGCAGAAACAGTTGAAAGGAAATGATTGGGTTATAACTGCTTAGGAGCATCTCACCCCTTTTGGATCTACCAAGCTGGAATTGGGCCAGTTCTGTGCTTTGGATATGCAATATTTTTTTTCCAAAACAAGTGAAGCAAAAGTTTTGGGAACAGGGGAAAACAACCAGGGAAACTGTTGACTTCACATCTGAAACTTTTGCAGCGAAGTAAAATAATACCTTTAATGAGACCTTCCTCAGGAACAAAGTACATTAATTATAATGAAATTAATCTTCAGGTTTCTGAATTCTAGAAAAAACATGTTCTGCACTTGTAGATATAGCAAATGAGCAGACAAATGCTTTTTTAAATGTAATAAATCTTTCAGAAGTTTCAGATGTACACTCAGGTGAGCTGGCTGCACCATTAATCTCACAGGATATCTATGATACTGATATTATGAAATCTGAAAAGGTCCCTGGACAAGATGGAATAAATGTGAAATGGTATTTAAAAATTAAGGAGAAAATAGATGTTTTTAACTTCTGGAAATATTTCAGACATCTGATAAAAATAAAGTCCTGCCTGCTTCATATTATTATAATTTTGTGGACTGGAAAGGATTCTGCCCAGTGTACAAGCTGTTACCCACTATTTATGTTAAATGTTGATGCTAAGATTTTAACAACTACATTGGGGTGAAGTCTGGATAACATGCAAGAAATTTGGAATAGAAATTAGAGTACAGGTAGTCCTCACTTAATGACTACAGTAGGGACCAGAAAATTGGTTGTTAAGTGGGGCAGTTGATAAGTGAATCAAACCTGATATTACAATCTTTTTTGCAGTGGCCGTTAAGTGAATCACCATGGTCATTAAGCAAATCACGCAGTTGTTAGGCAAATCCAGCTTCCCACATTGACTTACCTTGTTGGAAGCCCCCTGGGAAGGTTGCAAATGGCGATCAAGTGACCCCAGGACACTGCAACCATCATAAGTGCAAGCTGGTTGTCAAGCACCTAAATTCTGATCACATGACTGCGGCGATGCTGCAACGGTCGTAAGTGTGAGAACCAGTCGTAAGTCACTTTTTAGCACTGTTGTAACTTTGAATGGTCACTAAACGAATGGTTGTTAAGTGAGGACTACCTGTATCCTGTCTTCCTAATTGGAGGTCAATAATACTGGGAAAGGTGGAAAGAAAGAGAAGAAGAAGATGACCAGCAGCAACTGATGGACTCAGTTATGAAATAAACTTCATTTCTGTTCCAAGCAGCTGGCTGTGCATTTTTATTCCCAGCTTGGAAACAAACTTGGTAAGATTTCATTCCAACATAGTGTAACACTTTAGCTAGATTCACACAACACACTTCAGTAAAAGTCAAGAGGCTATCTTTACACAACACGTTGACCTTTGTTACTGTTAACCTTGGTTAAGTTTTTTGGGGCTTAATATGTTCCATCAATCCAGATCCTTTTGTTGCTTTAGAAAACAGTATAAGGTCCAGGGGTGTCTGCAGGGTGGGGCAAAAAGTCAAGATGGTGCCCACAACAGTGCGATTGAAGCTCTACGACACACACAAAAAACAAGCAACGCTTTGCTTGCCCCATTGTGGCTGCCCTCTTGATGTTTTCGACCACGATACTCCTGATATTGTGCGAATTGGCCAATGCGTTGGATGTGAAATTAGCACGCAAAGATTAAGTTCCTTTTTTGCTCCATATTTACCCCACAGTGTGAACTAAAATGGGATGATATACCCATCCACCCAATACTTTTACGAAGGGCAAACAGGGAAGCCAAATGAATGAAGAATAGAATAGAAGGCTTTTTTCTATTGCAGGCATTACATTCCAGCCCCAGTTGTCCTACTAATCCCCCACCTGCCGCAATCTTGGCCAGAATCCCACCGTTTCAGGAAATAGGCGTGTGTTTATTTAAGAACTCAAACCAGTTTTACGGATGACAAAAATGCAAGTATGAAAAAGCTGCCAAGGTACGCCGGCTGACCCCTCACTGAAGTAAACCTTCTTTATCTTGGTAAGAAATCGGTTTGCTCAGATAGGGTTTTTGAAAATTTGACTGATTCCGGGCCGCCAAGTTGCTTCCGACTCCTAGCAACCCCATAGATAGGTTTTCTGCTCTTCCTAAGAATGTTTGTTTGAGCAGTCAAGTCTTTTCTTATAAGCCAGCGAGATACCTAAATCACATAACCATCCCCAAACTTCGGAGGGCATTAACTCTAGCATGCTGTAATGCTCTTCCTATGGCAGTTTTGGAGGGCCGATACAAAAAAAATCCCATACGAGCTGAGATTGTGCCCCTGTGGACAAGGGGCTATTGAAACTACAGTACATGTCCTGCTATACTGTATTTTATATAAGGATTCACGGACCCATTTAATAACTCCTCATTTGGTAAAATACCCTGGAAATTCTGATCCTTTTTATGTGCGGTTGTTGCTATCTGATCAGAATGATATAGTTTCCTTGAACGTAGCTAAATTTTGTTACACTGTTTATAAAATCAGGCAGACGTTGACTGCCCATTGATGATCCCGCCAATCTGCAAAGATATTATTATGTTTAGTTTTATTTTATTTTAATGTATTTTAATTCACTTTAATGAATTTTTTAACGTACTTTGGTCTGTGGTTCTGGTCTGTGAACGTAATAAAGATGATTCTGATTCTGATTCTGATAGGTTTTCTTCATCACGATCTATCCCTAACCTGGTCCTTCAAGTCTCCCAAGGGTGCCCCCATTGCCAGTGCAACTGAGTCCCTCCCCCTTGGTCCTCTTTTTCTTCTCCTTCCTTCCACCTTTCTCAGCATTAGAGCCTTTTCCAGAGAACTGGATTTTCACATCGTGGGTCCGAAATACGATAATTTGAGCCTGGTCCTTTGTGCCTGGAGTGAGAACTTTGGGGTGGTTGGTTTGATGATCCATTGGTTTGCTGTCTTGACTGTCCACGGTATTCTCAGGAGTCTTCTCCAGCACCAAAGTTCAAAAGTGGCAATGCTCTTCCTATCTTGCTTCTTCAAAGTCCAACTTTTGCTTCCCTAGCGTCAGAAGGAAAACCACTGCCTGTGTGATTAGATCCATGGCTGGCTGCGGACTTCTGGGCATTAAATCCACCCATCTTAAAGTCGCCAAGGCCCAGAGACGCGGCTTTACAGCCTTCATTTTTATCACTGGCGTTGGCTTGAAGGAGTAATCTAAAGCAGGGTTCCTCAACCTTGGCAACTTTAAGACGGGTGGACTTCAACTCCCAGAATTCCCCAGCCAGCAAAGCTGGCTGGGGAATTCTGGGAGTTGAAGTCTACCCGTCTTAAAGTTGCCAAGGTTGAGGAACCTTGATCTAAAAGAATGACAACCTGGTAGATTTCTTATTTTGGAAAGGCAGATTGTTTTTCCTTTTTCTGGCCGTACTCGCTGTTGCCTGTTTGCCTTTGTCCTGAGAATAATTAGGGAGCCTGTGCAGAAGTGCAAATTCAAAAGGCCGAGTGATCTGGAGTGTGTGTCAATACTCACGTAGTACCTTTTAAGGAGCACCTTAAAAGAGTAGTGTCTTATCCTGCCCTTGCACGGGTGCCAAGGGTGTAGAAAAGAGGCGGGGCTTTGATTGTGAGGTCATGGCTTCCATCGTGACCTGTTTTTGGCCCTCCCTGTGGACACCCCTGATCGATGGACCTGCCATGCAACCTGGGGAGAAGATGCATTCACTTTAAAGTGAACAGGTGTCATGTGGCCATCCATGCATGCTCCAGTTCAGTTGGAGGTCTGGATCCCTGCACAGCCGTAGGAATTTGTCGACTAAAGTCAAAGCCAGACTTGTATTTTCTCGGTTCTCAACTCCTGAGCTTAGATTTTAAATGAGAGGGTGACACCTCCCCTTCATCTTATGTTCTGAGATGGGCACTGACAAATGTAAATTCACGGTTTAGCCTGGCTGTATCATAAGATACTGAACCAACCCCATGGAAAAGATGCTTTTTCACTTGGCTAGGCATCAACAGACAAGATATAATGTCTTCCAGCCCAGGAACCCTTCCAGAATAGCTAATCCTGTAAGTGTAGACATCTGCTATTGTTTGGATTGATGCAAGTGCTAACAATCCCTGGTGATTTAGAAGTTGAGAGTCTTTCTGACTATTGGGTTGGTCCTGTTTGTTTCAGCTAGCCGAAGGGAAAATTGATTGGGGCGTGTGAACGCAGCCATCACACACCCTTACTATAATCACTTGGATTTCCAAGTGGTTAATTGCCACGGTTCAAGACAACGATGGCTTGTTCTGAAAGCCTGCTTCCTTGATTACTTTGGCAAGCCTGTGTCTGAAGTGTCTTAAGCACATGAATAAAGGGGCATCTGGTGGTGGTGAAGTTAAAAAAAAACCAAAACCCTAAGGTGGTACCTGCAGCCCATGATCAAAGCCGTGCCCTTTTTAATAATACACACAAAAAGGGGCAGGGCTTCAACTGCCCCATTGCAGCCACCATGTTGACTTTTTTGACCCTCACTCCATGGACACTCCTTCTTGTATGACAGCTATTCTCTTGGGTTTGGTTTCTAGACATCCCATCTCTGTTTTCCCCCCATCATCTCTTCCCATCTGACACCTTTCTTCTTCCTTGTTGTCATTAGCCTTTGAAGATCTTAAACATGGGTGGTCACAGTTGCCTTGCATCCTTTTCTACTGCCTCTCTTATTTTTTATTATGACGATTATTAATTTTGATGTAATTTTATTTCGTCAATACTGTTGTATCTGTCTAGGATTCCTGTGCTAATTCGTTCAACATCATTAAATTATTTTTTTAAACTGGAACAACAGTATGTTATGAAGTTTAACCTTTGCACACCTGCCATACACCCGTCACAGCTGTGGATCCCAGGGTCATCAAAGTGCAATCATAAGCATTTGGGGGGGAAAAATCTCATTATGTTAAGCCCCACACAGCTGGGCAAGATCAAGGAAGCAAGAACAACAGAGATTTCTTTCATTCAGGTCCCTTTAATGCTGATTGATTGATTGATTGATTGATAATGTGCCATCAAATCAGTGTCTACTCATAGCAACCACATCAATAAATTTTCTCCGTCCCTAACCTGGGTGTCAAGTGCACAAAATCCAGACCCCAATCTAGAAGAATTCTTGTGAAACCAGGCCTGGTTCAGATAAATGCTCCCTTATTGGTTGGTACATGCAGCTTAAAGCAAAGCATTACTAAAACTAAAGCCTGTGTAGATTTCCCTCTACTTATTCCCCCCCCCCTGCTACATTGGCGCCAAACTCTGGTCTCACAGAATGGTGGCCTTGTGCATTCCTCCCATTGATAACACAGTCCTTCCCAGCCTTCAGACTACCACCAGTTTTGTCTGCATTCAGGTCTTGCTGTAAATTCCCATATCAGTGTGAGCGCCTCTCCATCTCATAGCAATAACCCAAGCACAACTATAAACTACCATCCCCCCCCCCCCAGTTACAAATGGCAGAATCAAATCAAGCAAACACCTATTGACTGCTATAGCTTTTTAAATTGACATTTGATTGATGCAGGTTCTGACACTGGGCCTTCATGTCTTCCAACACTTCACCACTATAACTGATTCCATCCACCTTTTCTAGCATCAGAGCCTTCTCCAGAGAGTTAGGTCTTCACATAATGTGTCCAAAGTAGGATAATTTGAATCTGGTCATTTGTGTCTTGAGTAAGAATTGGTCAATGATCCATTTGTTTGTTTTCTTAGCTGTCCATGGTATTCTCAGGAGTCTTCTCCAGCTCCAAAGTTCAAAAGCATCAATATTCTTTCTGTCTTGTTTCTTCAGAGTTCAACTTTTGCTTCCCTAGGGTGTCAGAAGGAAAACCATTGCCTGCATGATTCTGATCTTGTAGGTACAGACATATCCCAGCATCTCAATATCTTTTCCAAATCCTTCGTGGCTATTCTACCAAGTGCTTGTCTGTGATGTGTTTCTTGACTTGGTTCATTTACTGTTGATGGTTGATCCTTAAAGGCAGAAGCTATCCACCACTTCAAAATCTCCATTTTCAGTTCCAAGACTAGTTGCTGTTCCTACTGTCATTAATTTGATCCTCTTTATATTTAATCTCAATCCCATTTTTTCACTATGCTCCTTGATTCTCCTTACTAGAGCTTGCAAATCACTTGCATTTTCAGTTATTAGTAGTGTCATCAGCATAGTGCAGGTTATTAATATTTCTTCTTCCCCTTTAATGCTAAATACAAAATCTTGGAAACTTCAACGAACTTCACCTTCATTCATAGTGAGTTAATTAAGGCAGAGTCCCTTGGAATGAATTGAAATGCTTCTTTCTTTTCTCCTTGGCTAAATTGCTGTTTAGGAGATAAAATAGTGACTGACTCACCTTCTCTCTCTTGAGTGTTGGCCTCCGCACAATTTCTCACACACTGGCCCCATCTGAGACTCTGACTATAGGCCATAGCTTTCATAAATATTATCCCAATCTATAACCTGAAGTGGTACTTTCCAGAATCTGTTCTGTGGCAAAACTTAAATCCTATGGATCTTATAATCCAAATGTCCCCTTACGGGCATCTCATACAAACCATGACGATGTGAAAATGATGCAACTCCTGATATTCCCTGCGAATCATAGGGTTGCATTGCAATGATTATTTCTTCATTTGTCTCTCTGTGAATGGCTATGATTCCCCCTGGCATCTCTTCCCAAGAAAGGAACTGTAATATTGAGATGATCTTCAGATTAGGTAATTCTTAGATCCTGGCAAGGATTCCAGGGGTGGCAGTGACCTGAAGGTTTTGTGTACTTGGATAATGATTTATCCAACCTCCCCTTATTACACCGTTTCCTGACATTCTCAGGGCAATCATTTTGAAATTTCACCTCCTGTATTGAGATACTATTCTGGTTTGGGGAAAAGTGTAATGCAACAAATGTGTGCAGTTAAGTGATTGTCATATCTTTATGCGCAGAACAAATAACATGTACACATGTGTGCACACACGGATTACCAGAAAGTGCTTGGTTTGGTTCCCTTTTTTTAAATGTATATTTATTAAGAATTTTCATATAATAAAAGACAAATCAAAAGAAAAGGAAGAAAAACAAAGTACAAGGAAAAAAAGAAAGAAAAAGGAAAGTGAAGTTAATAAATATGTAAGTGACTTCCAACCTCCTTTTCAATACATAATTACATTCTTATTTCTCCCCTTAAATATTTTAAAAATCCCCTCATCCTCTTGTTTAGTCCGCATCTTTCTTAATCTTCAAATCCATAAATCATCAATTCAGTTTTTTCTTCTTTCAGCAAAAAGTCCATATAAAGTTCCCAGTCTTTCAAAAATGTTTTTGTTGTTTGTTCTCTGACCAAACAGGGCAGTTTTGCCATTTCTGCAAATTCTGCCATTTTCACAGACCATTCCTCCACTGTGGGAATTTCATGATTCTTCCATCATTGTGCGTGCAATAATCTTGCTGCAGTTACCATACAGAATACCAATCTATCATGACTCTTTTCTAATTCATTGTCCATAAGTCCCAATAAAAAAAAAGTTCTGGTTTCTCAGCAGTGTTAATCTTTAAGATCCTTTGCATCATTATATGTATCCAAAATTTCTTAGCTTTCTCACAAGTCCACCATGCATGATAAAATATCCCCTCATGTTTTTCACATTTCCCACACTGGTTTGAAATACCTTTATACATTTTTGATAATTTCCCTGGTGTCGTATACCAACGGTACATTATTTTATAAAAGTTTTCCCTTAAATTGTGACGCAGTGTAAATTTAATACCAGTTACCCACATTCTCCCCCAAGTGTCGATCTCTATGTTATATCCAAAATTAGTAGCCCATTTTGTCATGCAATCTTTAACCTGTTCTTCTTCTATTTTGAATTTTAACAAAAGCTTATACATTTTTGCTATTACCTGTTCATCATTTGTACACAATTCAGTTTCAAATTCTGTTTTATATTCCTCAATTCCAATTGTCTTTTTATCCATATTAAACCTTTCTTTGAATTGGTTTGGTTTTCTTGACGTGCTAAAACGCTGTCTGGGCTATATCACTTCTGTTTTTTTACAGCTGGATATTTTTTGTAAAAAAGCCAAAAAAATTTGGACACAAATACATACACTAATTCAGAAGATTTTAAAGACTAAAGTACAGATGAAACCAGAGGTTTTTCTTTTCATGGAACTTTGTTTTTATATATGACAACTGCAGCGAGATTGTTATATGGTCAAAATGGAAAGGTTCGGCATTATGCACAATGGAGGAATGGCTGGTGAAGATGATGGAATTTGCAGAGATGGCTAAATTAACTTCCTTGATTAAAGAAAAGACAATATCTGCATTTATGGCTGACTGGAAACCCCTTAGAGACTTTTTGCACGAAACAGAAAAAAACGCACTTCTGTCTTGCGGTTTTGATGATTAGAGAAAAATAACAGATAACAGAAAAAAGTGAATTTTTTTGCAACCGTAGCAATAATGTTGCAATCATACTTAGTATTTGCTGGAAAGGAAATCAGGAAGCTTCTTTCTGTTTCTTTTTCTTTTCTTTCTGCACGTTTGTCTTTTTTCTCGTCTCTCTCTTTTTCTCCCTTTGTTTTCTTTATTCTGTATTAGTTTGTGTTAGTGTTTATATTCTCTTTCAAATTTTTCATAAAATTCCTATGAAAAACATGGTTGGATATTTTTCCATACCATCAAAAGAAAAGAATGTGAACGTTAATATGCAGGCATTGCATAGTTTGGGGGTGTTCAGAGAACCTTCCTGGCCCTCCAGCTTCCAGACCCTTGGTTGGCATCGAGGCTGTGAGACACTTTGGGCCAAGGGGCAGTAGAGTCACCGTGACTCACGCTGACAACCTCATTCCTTGACTGCCATCATGCATTCTTAGTGTGATGCTTTAAGGCAGTGTTTCTCAACCTTTTTTCACCCGTGGCCCCCCTTCCAACCTTGTTTTATTCTTGTGGCCTCCCCGATCAGGTCCCACTGCTGGATATAGACACAGGACAGTAACCGGTGTGTTTTCTGGCGTCAACAGGACGGTATTTGTATATGGTACACTTTGCTTCCCTGTGGCCCCCTCAGCACATGCTATGCCCCCCCATTACATGTTTTTCACCTGTGGCCCCCTTGAAATTTCCTGGGGCCCCAGGAGGCCATATAGCCCTTGGTTGAGAACCACTGCTTTAAAGCAATGAATGGCTAGGTGTAGTCCAGAAGTTACACTGGGTGCAAAAGGCAGAGTCAAGGCCGTACAGACCTAGGGCAGACAGTGCAGAGACTGCAAATTTGCTGTTGGGCCAGTTTATGGCTTGGACTGGACAGCAGTGGCCATGGAAACTGGGGTGGGGGTGGAGATGTCAAAAGAGGCAAGATGACAATTGCAGGCATTGATCAAAGTCTCAGTAGTTCGGGGCTGGGTTTCAATCACCATGCCCTGACTGCCATCTTGCCTCTTTTGACCTCCTGTGTGGATTCTGCCAGAGTGGAGAGGCCAGGAGAGTGGAGAGAAGGCCTCCTTCCATGCAACTTATGACTGTGGGTTCCCCATCCCTGGAGGCTTTTAAGAAGAGGCTGGACAGCCACTTCCCATGGAAGGTTGAATTAGTTCCCCTGCACATTGCTGAGAGCTGCAATAGATCAGCGTTTTTCAAACCTGGCCACTTTCAGATGGGTGGACTTCGACTCCCAGAATTCCCCAGCCAGAATTCTGGGAGTTGAAGTCAGTAAGCTTAAAGTGACCATGGAGATGCTGCGGTGGCCACCATTGTTCAAATGGCTGATGAACGAATGGCTGTTAACCAAGGACCACCGAACCTATAATAAGCAGCGATGGTGTGTCAACTGCATCCAGATTATCAAGCATTGCTCTACCCCCTCTATGAGTAACACTGATCCTTGGATGAAAAATAATAAGTTGTTGTTATTATGATTATTATTAATGAATATCGCAGTCTAATCCACTGGGTGTTAACAGCCAAGGACCTAAGTGTCATGGAGATATTGCCATAAAATGCATGTTGTTCCAAGTAGCGTATTCTTTTGCAAAATTAGTAGGATCTAGTCCAGTAAGCTTAAGACATCTAAGTATTTGGTGAATCCTTTTGGTATTACACCAAGACCTCCGACAGCAATGGGTATGACAGCTGGGTTTTTTCCCCTTCATAATCTTTCAGCCTCAGTTTGTAAAGCACAATATTTTGTTATTTTCTTCAGTTGTTTTTCATCAATGCACCCACTGATATTGCTTTTAATACCTTTTAATGGTGTTATATTGTCTGGAGACGCTATTGTAGTGTTGTGAATGCCAGCTGGGGAATTCTGGGAATTGGAGTCCTCACATCGTAAAGCTGCTGAGGTTGAGAAACCCTGCTGTAGAGGATCTGCAGCAGAATGGTGACGTGCTGCCATTTTTTTTCCCTTTTAGGCGGTTAAAATTGGTAAGAGTCCTGTCAAGTTCCCCTTCTGCTAGATGGGCAGCCGTATAAATTTATTTATTTATTTATTTGATTTGTCCCCACCCATCTCCCCTACAACGGGGGACTCTGGGCGGCTCACAACCACTAAAATCAAAATACATAATTAAATCATAAAAGGTTTAAAAATTATAAAAGTTATAAAAACTAAAAATTTACAAAAATAAGCTAGAGATAAATGGTTCCAATAACAAACAAATAAGCAAATAAAAAAACCAAGGATAGGAAAAACTGAACAAATGTGGATTGTTTCTTTCTTTTTTTCTCAAACAGGTTCTGTTTTTCTCTGTTTTTTTTTAACTGGGTGAAATCAGCAAGAGGTTTGCCAAGTTTCCCCTGCAAATGAAGACCTACAGATAAATGTCCCCCCCCCCCCATTTCCTCCAAAGACATGCCCACAGAAGGGAAAGCCACGCATACAAAAGGGACAAGGCCTTAATCACAGCCACCATCTTGATTTTTTTGACCCCCCTGCAGATGCCTCTGCCCAGGACACCAAACCCAGCCATTCCAAAGCAGGAGATCAACAGAGGGCTAACACATATCACATTTAATGTTTCTCTATACAGTCGCATGGAATAGTCATTGTTCGCCCAGAATTTGCTTTGCAAGATTGGAAGGCATCATTTCTATTTACACGGAGCATCTTAGTGGGTTGGGAAGAATGAGTCTACTCTAGATGAACTCTAGTTCCTCAGCCAGCTGTTCTTTGAGCCATGGCATAACTCTGAAGAGGTTGATGTGATAATCCCGGGCAAAGGAGGGGCTCCCTTTCTGGAATTCGTAGGGTTTCTCACATGTCGCACTAAGGCCTTTGCAGACATCAACCACACCCCAGCTGATCACGCCGACCTATCGAAGGAAGAGATGGAAAGCAGTGAGAAACCTGATGCTGGGGTCTGACAGGTTTCGCTGAAAGAAACCATCATTAGATAAGCAAAAAACTAATAGAAGAGAATATATGGAGCTCAGGGTTGAACTGTAGAGAATCTCAAGGGCTCTACAGTGATTCGGAGAATCCCAAGAACTCTACGAATAAAAAACTCTACAAACAAAGGGCTAGCACATATCACATTTAATGTTTTTCTATACAGTTGTATTTAATAGCCATTGTTAACACAGAATTTACTTTGCAAGATTTGAAGGTATCGTTTCACTCTACAAACAAAAAACTCAACAATTGGAAAACCCCCAGGACTCTAGAGTAATTCAGAGAACGCCAAGGACTCTACAAACAAAAAACTCTTACATTCCTTTGTTTTATCAAAGATGATGAAATTATGGCTGCAAACTGACATTTCCACTCAATGTGAACCCTCTGTGATAATTTTTCGAATTGGGGGACATGCGGTCGACTTATACATGGCATAAAGATAATAAGAATTTCATCATGGACAAGACGTGAAGCTGATAGGTTTAATCAGGGCAATTAAGACACATCTGTTGTGGTCTAGCAGTTTAGCTTAAGTAACCACTCACCTGAATATAACGCAATCTTTTCTGAATAATGAGGGGACCACCAGAATCACCTGCAAGCCAAAGGGAAAAGGGATTTAATCAAGGGGCCGATTGGGCACAGAGAGATCGGATCTGAAACTAACATGGGAATCCAACTCATGGGAAAATTTCAGGCAAACTGTATCAAAATGCAGGTCTGCAGTGACATGGTTCTAATTTCCTAAACAGGATAACATAAAAGCTAGAGGAAAGGGGTGGATTGGTGATACTCTAAAGCTTGTTAATGATCACATTTGATGGGTTATGAGGCTGCATAAACCAACTCAACCAGCACGACTATGAATTTTTGGGAAGTCTGAGTCTCATTAGAACTTCTACCAGAAACAGTCCTCTCCAGATTTTCCTAGATAACTAGAACAGTGTTTCTCAATCGTGACAACTTTAAGATGCGTGGACTTCAATTCCCAGAATTCCCCAGCCAGCATGGCTGGCTGGAGAATTCTGGGAGTTGAAGTCCACGCATCTTAAAGTTGCGAAGCTTGAGAAAGACTGAACTAGAATATTATATGGATGCGTCTGTCTATATGATACAAAGAACCATACATAACTTCTTACCATGGAAAGACGCTGCAAATATGAACATTTCTCCCAGATTGTCTGTGTTGTATGGATGGCTTGGAATTCACCCAGATGCTACTTCCTGTAATTCAAGCTGACCCATCCCTATAAGCTGATGCAATTTGAGACTAACCAGCCTGAATCAGAAAAGCGGCTTCTAAATTCTTGGGCATAGTTATATTAACAAACTGTTGCATTCACACTGAAAGGCCCTGAAATATATATTCAGACAGGAATATATCCGTTAACACCTGCTGTTGTGTTCATGTGAATGTTACAGGTACAAACTGCAATTTTCTATTCCCAGGTATCTCTACATTGCAAGTGGGGCACAGAGCCAAAAGGATCAGAAGGCCATTCTCCTAGATCTTTGCCAACAAAGGATCTCTTTGCCTTTTCTATTCTTAATTATCTTGAATAAACAATTCCCTTTCTTCCTGCAAATGTTGCTCTACTGTGACTTGCAAGATCGGTTCATAGGAAGCTTTGGAGGTGACTTGGTTTCTAGAGGCCTACCGGGATAAGAAACCAGGAGGCAGAGAAGACCATTATTCCTCACCTTTGCAAGTGTTGGGGTCCAGCACCGGTTCCTGTCCCCCTGTGCAGAGAAATCTGTCAGTGACTATGTCTTTGATGTTAGTAACGTTTTTGTAGAATTTGGCATTCTTAGCATCTTCTTCACAGGCCATTTTCTGAGGGGGAAAAAAAGGAAAGGAAATATTAAAACAGAACATATCCCTAATGCAGGGTTTCTCAACCTCAGCAACTTTAAGCCGTGTGGACTTCATCCATGGCTGGCTGGGGAATTCTGGGAGTTGAAGTCCACACGGCTTAAAGTTGCTGAGGTTGAGAAACCCTGCACTGAAGACTATCATAAAGGAACATTATACACTCATCACATTTAGCCATACCTTGTTGGACTGGGGATTGTGTGAACGCAGTCTTTAATAAGTCCCAGTTTAGGGTAAGCACAGAGGTGGGTAGCCTACAGTCCCAGAAGCAGACCCAGCTCCCAAGGGTTGGGATTATAGATCTCAGAGCCTCCTCTGTCTATTATTAATGTAACAGCATCTTCCCACCATTTGGAGACCACAACCATGAAGCAATTGTAAGGTAACTCTTAAATTAGGCTTATTAGTGAAAACTCTCCAAATTCCCCCAGAAAAGAACAGCCTGCTCCATGGGATCATGATCCCACTGCCCCCCACCCATGGTCCTCAGCCCTTGCAAATGTTAAGGGATGCGCTTGGCCATCCTTGCTTTAGCATCCTGTTAGAACCAAGGTGTCGGTCATTTCAAACCAATTATCAATTTGCAAAGAATGACTTTAATTAGGCAGGTGAGGCCAGGCTATATAATGCTATGGGGTGCTGATTGATTGATACATCACATTTATATAGCCGCCCATCTCCCACAAAGCGACTCTAGGTGGCGTACAACCATTAAAATAAAATAGCAAGTAAATAAAAACAAGCATTACAAAAAGATAAAAAGATTATTACCAGAATAAAAACATGATCACAAATTTAAAAAAAAGATTTAAAATCTAGATTTGAAAATATACAAACTCCACAGAGAGAGCAGAATATCAATCATAATGGAGCCATCTAAGAAGGTCTCCAGTTCCCAAAGACTCCTAAGCGTGATGACACAACCAGGTCTTGAGGGACTTCCTAAAGGACAGCAGGGAAGGGGCAAGCCTCACTTCAGGGGGGAGAATGTCCCACAAGGAGGGAGCCATGGCAGAGAAGACCCACCTCCTCGGACCCACCAAATGCAAGTCCCTGGCTGATGGAACCCATAGCGCACCTTCTTTGCCAGATCTAATGGAATGGGCTGATGTGATCGGGGAGATCACCCTGCACTTTTAGCACTTCATTTCTATATTCTTGTCCCCCCTACCATTTCATAACATGATGCTGTTCCCACCAGGGTCTGCAGAAGAGTCACAAAGGCCAAGATGGCGGGAGGGTGTCATTATCTCCACTCATGTTTTACAGGATTTTTGTTATTTATTATTTTTGGTAATTTTTATGACAACTACAAAAGGGGGACGCGGTGGCGCAGCGCCTTAATGACGCTGAAAGTGCCAGCCAGAAATGGCTGACAGCTTCAGCGGTTCGAGTCCAGCCTCGCGTTAACAAGGTGAGCTCTTGTTTCTATACCCGCAGCTTCTGCCAACTCAGCAGATCGAAAACATACGTGAGTAGATAAATGAGCACTCTCACTCCGGTGGGAGGAAAAATGCTGGCAGCGGCTCAACAGAGAGACGGGACAAGTTGCCGGTAAAAAGCGCGAAACCGCGCTCGTCCGAAAAAGGGGCGCGAAGCAACGGAAGTCCCGCCTCCTGTGCTGCCAGCTGGGCTGACGCTCTAGGAATTAGGCTCTGGCAAAGTCTAATTCCGAAACTAGAAAGATGCAATTGCCTTGAAAACCGCTAGGGGGCGGTCACTGCAGGGTCAGTAATGACTGTTAAGCAGATAAAAAAAAAAATGACAACTACTGCATAGGCAGGCAGGCAGGCAGGCAGGCAGGGGAAGGAAGGAAGGAAGGAAGGAAGGAAGTTCTCAGGAGCTGGGTTTGACTTAAGGGAGCCTCACTTCACCTAATCTTGTTAGGGTTCCTTGCTCAAAAGTAACTCTTACCTTTTCACTATTCTTGATTTGCACAGTTCTGCGAAGTAGCCCATAGCTGTCTTGATCTCTGTACTTACAGTCAGTTACAAAAAAAGAAAGAACGTTTCGCACAGGCAGCAGTTCATTCTCTGTTAAACCAAACAATATGCAATGATGTTAGTGAACTGCCAAGGCTGGGAAAAGGAACATCTAGTGGGGAGAAAGAAGAAATAGGGGAAGGTGCTGGAAGAATCAGCAATCCCATGGACCAGCAATGGCCAACGTTTCAAGCAAGTTTGCCCCATGTCCAATCCATTCACGTATGAGATTGAATCACTCTAGGATGCAGCGCAGCACCTGACAAGAGCGATGCAGGGAAATTCAGAGAACGGGTTCAGAGAAGAGCAATAAAGATGATCAGGGAACTAGCAGCTAACTTCCATGAACAAAGTGGAAGGAGCTGAGTATTTATGTCAGTCCTTCAAGGTAGTCTAGACAGGAAACCAACACCATGAATACTAACACCACCTTTATTGTAAGGTTACAGTAACAGAACCTTGCAAGTCTGAAAGCCCTTCTCCCCTCCCCTGCCTTTACTGTCCAGAGAACTAGGGAGGATCCATTCTGAGACGCTTTCTCCACCCCCACCCCTCTTTGGACTCAGATGTCTCTTCTCAGACCATTGTCTAGGCTGCAGCTCTTCCTCCTGTCTCCCAAGGTTATTCTCACAGACCTCATGAAAGTTCAGCCTTGAGACAAAATAACTGGGGGAAGAGGTGAGATGGGATAGGCCTTCTTACAACACCTGCAAGGATATTCTGCAAGACCTGTTCTCCCTTGCCTCAGAGTGTAGGACATGGACTAACGGATTTAAGTTATAGGTAGCTAATTTCCAGTTTACTATTAGAAAATACTTTCTAACAGTAAACACAGTTCAACAGTGAAACCATTTCTGGTGGGCTCTCCTTCATTAGATGGGTTTGAGCAAAGGCTAAGAAGCCATTTGTCTAAGATTCTTTAGTTTGGTTTTCTATGGTTGTATATACCTCCCCATGTTATTGGAGAACTGACTCCACCCTACTGAAAAGATGGCACGAAGCAAGCAAAAATGGGTGCTTCCAGGCAGACGTCTCCTTGTGCTACTGTCAGAGCTTTTGGATAGGCAAGGTCAGGAAACTGGAACTGGTGGGATTTCAGGAATGATTTTTATTTCAGTAACAGAATCTTGAAAGCCTATCAAAGCCCTTCTCTGCCTCTACTTATACTTAACAAAATCAAGGCAGAGTTATTCTGAGTTTCTTTCTTACACTTTCCTCTTTCCCAGGACTTAATCGTCTTTTGGGGAACCTTCTCCCTTAACAGGTGTGCCTTCCACTCCCCAGTCTCACAATTAGACTGTCATTCCATCAGAGCTACCGATCAAAAGACAGTGTTTTTCCCTCATTTCAGAATTTTCTACGGGTTGGTGGAGTTATCATTGGAAGATAATGATTTGATGGACTCCACATAAGATACTGATCTTGAGACAGCTCAACAGCACAACACAAGCCTTTGGGGGAAGCACCCAAGGTTTGGTGCCTATGGAACGTACCGCCCTTCTGCCCCACATTGGCTCCTGCTGGAAAACAAAGAATCCTCTTACCGTGATCCTTACACGTGGTCTCTGCAAGGGGCTTCCTCAGAGCTCGAGATGTTCCTTGTGTACATGGTAAGCAAATTGGCCTGTGAGGGAGAAGCACCAGAGAGACATCAACTGTACCTCATCATGGCTCTTGAGCTTCAGCCCACATCTTGTCTAATGGAAGTTCAGGCTGCTTCTTCCCTATGCAAAGTGGCCACGATGGTGTGAGAATTGCTTTCAAACTAAAATAAGACAGGAAGCACCATGCTGGCTGGAGAATTCTGGGGGCTGAAGTCCACACATCTTATGGTTGCCAAGTTGGAAAAACACTGACTTAAAACATACCACCCCATCAGTTTGCCTTTTAAATATGAAACAACCAACTTGTTTTTGACAATAAAAGACAGAGATAAAAAACTCACATTTTACAGAACTACATTAAAACAAATATCTCATCTATGATTGATTCTAATATTCCTTTGAGTCAGAATTGAAAGTACTCTGCCATCTCTCCCTCTCTTTCGCTCTCTCTCTTTGTCCATGCAAGATCTCACCTTGCAAAGACGCTGAACTTAACTTTTCTACCAAGTTTTATCAGGGCGACATCATAATCATAGAATTCAGGGATTCCACGATCTCGTAGTTTTCCGATGGTGTATGCAGGGTGGGTTCGGATTGCAACCACAGGAAAGTAGTCTTTGCCTAGGAAACAGGAAGATGAGACATAGACTTTCTGCTGTCTTGGGCTGCATAGCTTATCACCAGATGATGGGATCCTTAGCTGATCTCTGCCCATTGGCTACTCTGAAACAGCAAGCCAGATGTGTCTTTTCCTGCTCAGCTGACTACCCTATTAGCTTCCTATTGAAAGAGAATTGTGCTTACCAATTGAGACTGTGATCTGCTCAGCCACATCGTCAATACTGAAGCAGTGAGCCGCTGTCAAGATATAGTATTCGGAAACCAGGGTTCCTTTGCAGTGCTCAAATCCTGTCCCACCAACACGCTTTGATTGGAAGAGAAAAATCACTATGAATAATTCACAAAATAATGCTACGTACATTTACTTGGAAGTAAATCCCATTATTTTCAATAGGACTAGTCAATATTCAACATTAACTCAAGAAGAAGTGTTGTTACCGTCTTCCTATAAGTGCTATTGGATAGCCTTAGATCCACCTTACTGTACCACACTCTGAGCAATGATTGCTCTCTAACAGTTGCAATTAGCTACAACAGTTTCTGCCTTTTTCCACTTTTTACAGGTCCTTGGATAACTGCTGGGGAATGCTCTTTCAAAAATCGCACTAGTAGAGAATCAAGGATGTAGAAAATATATCCTGTTATTAAAGGTCTGGAAAATCTGATTGGGTTACTGAATCCAAACAAGTTTCCTATCTTTTAATAAATAGTAACTGTCTGGAGAGTTGTCCTAAGGTAATATTTCGCCAAGGTCTTAGCCTTGAAAAAAGGGAGAGTTAATACCTGGGGTCTTCCATGGGAACAAAGTGTTGGACGTGTTTCTTCTTTAAGACTTTTCAAGGGAACAAGAGACCATCCCCACCCCGCTTAGCTAAGAAAGATGGAACTAGAAGCCTATAAAAAAACCGGGGGGCAGAAGGAACTAAGACAAAAGAGAAAGAAACAGAGATGAATTTTGGATGCAGAAGATGTGATCTTGCTAGCATCCACAAAAGCAGAGGGCAAAATCTCCACCTCCACAGCTTTGGAGAACTTGTGTAATTTATTCTGTCCCAGGGACTTGAATTCATTCAAAACTGCCAGGTGTTCTGTTACCATGTCCTTGCCTCTTTTCACCTGCATTTCTTTTCTGTCCCCCACAATGTGACTTCTCGCAAGATGGACCATTTTTATCTTCTCCAAAAGGACAGATGCCAAAACAGAAATGAAGCCACTCAGCCTTCTGCCCGTTTATTTCTTCTTTTATAGACATGCTTTGTCTCTCAGGCTGATGTGAAGTGTCTTTTTTTTTTTTTTAATTTATATGCAGACTTAGATTCTCCCACTCCTGCAAGGACTTGTTGCCTAGTTTTTGAAAAGATGCACTTTGGAGCAGTGAATCTTTTCTTATAAAAGTCTGAGAGAGTTTTCTGCCTACAATCATAATCATAATCGAGTCAGTCACTGCTATCTAGGTCATCCCGACTGTTTGGACGTTTGCAGGATCCCTGGTTCTTAGTTCCTGCCTGCTCCGGTGGATCTCTCTGTGTCCAGCACAAAGGAAATTCACTGAGACTTCAGGGGCATTTTCATCTTAAATGATCAGAGGACTGGAAAATTCTGGTCCTTCCAGGTTCTCTACAGGCTGAAACTTTCCTGACTCCATTCCTTAAAGTTTGCTTTCTTTACTTTACTGAACTTCCTTTAGCTGCACAGGAGACTCACACTTTCTCCTTTAAAGACTTTTTTGAATATTTACTTCAGTGGCTAGAGTTCGTAAACCTGCTGGAGGTTGAAGTGTTCAATGTGTACAGGATAGTGTTCCTCAGGGCAGGAATTTGACCTGAGCAACGATGTGGGAAGCAGGTGTTATAACTTTACAGAAAGGAGATTTATTGACAAGAAAGATATGGTAGGGATAAGCGAAGCCTAGCACCTAGCTAACTACATCCTACCAGAAGGAGCATGTGCTCCATGTATGTGTGCTGGGAGCAAACGAAGAAGGAAGTGACATGAAATAACTATCTCTTAGACCAAGAGCAAGCAGAATTACAAACAAAGTAAACCCTTAACTCTCTCTTTGGTCCCTGGTGATTGGGAGGTCATGAGCTGCTGAGTCAATGCCACTGAATCTGTGTCTCCAACAAATATAGTATCAAGATCAAGGAAAATCACCATCCCCCTCTATTCTGCACCCAGGTCTGGGCATTGCATTTTAGGAGGGACTATGACAGACTGCAGCATGTCCAGAGGTCAACAATCAAGATGATAAGAAGGAAAACCAGATGAGGAACGGATGGAGCCAATGGGTATGTTATCTTGGAGAAAATAAGACTGTAGGAAGACATGATAGCTTTGTTCAAATATGGGAAGGGCGGTCATGTAGAAAACAGGGTACAATTGTTCAGAATTCTTCCAACAGACAGGACAAGAAATTATGGGTTGGAATGATAATGAAGCAGGTTTCTATTGGACAACAAGAACATTTCCAAACGGTAAGAGCTTTTCAACAGGGACACAAGGCTTCCTTGGGAAGGGGTGGACTCTCCTTCACTGGAGGTGTTTAGAAGCTGGATGGCCATCAGTTGGGCCTGCTGTCATAGTGGGTTCCTGCATTGGGCAAAGTCTGGACCAGATGACTTTCAGGATCACTTCCAATCCTGACATTCTTTGACTCTGATGGGATTTGACCTACTTCATGTTGCATGAAGGTGGCTGGGGCCTTGGACAGGATCGCACCTCTCTTGGCCCATCACCCCCGGCACTCCCCATGGTTCACAGAGGAGTTCAGGGAGCTGAATAGGGCTAAGAAACGTCTAGAGTGCCTCTGGCAGAAAACTAAGGATGAGTCCAACCAAACACGGGTTAGAGCTGCTATTAAGGACTACCTAGTGCCGGTAAGGGTGCTGAAACATCAGTATTTCTCTGCTCTTATTGCATCCTCAGAGTGTCGCCCAGCAACCCTGTTCAGGATCACTTGGTCCCTCCTGGGTAGGGAGGGCTTGGAGGACTATTTACAGGGCTGTGCAGAGGAATTGCTGAACACCTCCTGGATAAAATCGCTCAGAGCCATTCTCAGTTGGAGGCCAAGTGTGAAGCAGGTCCAGTGGAGTTGCCCGGGAAACACTCTTACCCAATTACCTGGAACGGTTTGATCCTGTTGCCCCTGAGGAAGTGGACAGGGTCCTCGGGGCTGTTAGTGCAGCTACCTGTATTCTAGATTCTTGGTTAGTTAATGCCACCAAGGAGGTGACTTTAGGGTGGATACTTGTTGTTGTTGTTCAGTCGTTAAGTCGTGTCCGACTCTTCGTGACCCCATGAACCATATTGCGCCAGGCCTTCCTGTCCTTCACTGCCTCCCTGAGTTTGCTCAGTTTCATGCTGCAGTTCAAAGGCATCAATTCTTCGGCGTTCAGCCTTCTTTATGGTCCAGCTCTCACAGCCATACATTACTACTGGAAGGGTGGATACTGGCAGTGGTCAATTCATCCTTGCAGGAGGAGGTGTTCCTGAAGCCTTTCAAGGAGGCTTTGGTCTGCCCCCTCTTCAAGAAACCATTGCTAGATCCCACCCTTCTGGACAATTTTTGTCTAGTCTCCCACCTTCCCTTTCTAGGAAAGGTGGTGGAAAAGGTGGTCATGTGGCAGCTTCAGAGGATCCTGAAGGAAACAGATTATCTGGACCCCTATCAATCAGGTTTCAGACCCGGTTATGGGACAGAAACAGCATTGGTTGCATTTTTGGATGATCTCTGGCGAGAGTGGGACAGCGGTAGTGCATCCATCCTTGCTCTTCTTGACCTCTCAGCGGCTTTCAATACCATCGACCATGGTATCCTTTTGGGTCGGCTGCAGGAGTTGGGGCTGGTTGGCACAGTGCTGTGCTGGTTCAGCTCCTTTCTCCAAGGCCGAACCCAATCGGTATTGATAGGAAGCGAGAGGTCCAACCCAAGGCCCCTACTTGTGGGGTCCTCAGGGTTCAGTGCTCTCGCCGCTCCTATTTAACATCTACATGAAACCGTTGGGTGAGATCATCTGACACCATGGGATGAGGTATCATCAGTATGCTGATGATACCCAATTATACATCTCCATCCTGGGTGACCTAAGTGATGCTGTGGCTACCCTCTCGCGGTGCCTGGAGGCTGTGGGGGCCTGGATAGGGGTGGACTCTCAGGCTTCAACTGAACCCTGGTAAGATGGAGTGCCTGTGGGTACGGGGAGCCTCAAGATCTAGGAGTTTGTCATCTTTGGTTCTCATGGGGGTTGCACTACCCCAGACAGACCTGGTGCATAATCTGGGGGTCCTCCTGGACTCACGACTCCTGTTTGAAGAGCAGGTGGCAGTCATGGCTAGGAGGGCCTTTGCGCAACTTCCTGTTGTGCAGCAGTTACACCCCTTCCTTGATCAGGAGGCCCTCTGCATGGTCACTCATGCCCTGGTCACCTCCTGGTTGGATTACTGCAATGCGCTCTACATGGGGCTACCCTTGAAAAGTATATGGAAGCTACAGCTCGTGCAGAATGTGGCAGCGCAGACAGTTCTGAATGCCCCTGGGGGGCACATATAACACCGTTGTTACACGAACTGCATTGGTTGCCAGTTTGCTTCCAGGTCCAATTCAAGGTGTTGGTTATGAACTTTAAAGTCCTTTGTGGCACAGGACCAGGTTATCTGAGGAGCCGTCTCACCCCTGTTATATCAGTCCACCCCACTCGGTCCGGCAGAAGGGGCATGCTTGCAGACCCCACCAGTCAAGGGATTTCGACTGGTGGGATCTAGGAAGAGGGCCTTTTCTGCTGTGGCCCCCACTTTGTGGAACAACCTACCTCCCGAGGTGTGGTGTGCCCCCACTCTCATGGCCTTCAGGAAAGGTGTGAAATCCTGGCTATGCCAGAAGGCCTGGGGGCCAGATGGGGGCTTGCATCAATGGAAATGGCTGGTGGGGTAATTAATTTCACCCCCCTGTCATCTTGAATGTCTTTAGCATTTATGTATAGGGTTTGTTGTAGAGTTTTTAAATGGATTAATTAATTTTAATTATTTATAGGGTATTTTTAATTTTTATGGGTTTTTGATTTTAATTGTGAGCCGCCCAGAGTCACCCGTTGGGGGAGATGGGCGGTATACAAATATAATAATAAATAAATAATAAATAAATAGCATATTAAAAAGCAGAGACGTCACCTTGCCGACAAAGATCTGCATAGTCAAAGCTATGGTTTTTCCAGTAGTAATGTATGGCTGTGAGAGCTGGACCATAAAGAAGGCTGAACGCCGAAGAATTGATGCCTTTGAACTGTGGTGCTGGAGAAGACTCTTAAGAGTCCCCTGGACTGCTAGGAGGTCAAACCAGTCAATCTTAAAGGAAATCAACTCTGATTGCTCATTGGAAGGATTGATAATGAAGCTCAAGCTCAGATACTTTGGTCACCTAATGCGAAGAGAGGACTCTTTGGAAAAGACCCTGATGCTGGGAAAGATGGAAGGCAAAAGGAGAAGAGGACGGCAGAGGATGAGATGGCTAGATAGCATCACTGAAGCAATGAGCATGAAATTGAGCAAACTCAGGGAGGCAGTGAAAGATAGGAAGGCCTGGCGCAATATGGTCGGACACGACTTAACGACTGAACAACAAAACCTTGCCTTGACTGCTCTGCTTCAATGGACTTCACCTACCTAAACCTGACTCTCTCAGATACCATTGGCTTCTTTACAAATCCCATGTAATGGCTGAATAGGCCACGCTATGCTCACAATGCTTACAAAAATGGGAGAAATATAATTATAGGCCCAATGTTTTGCTCCCTTGGGGGGGAAAAATGTTGCTGTCCAAACTCATTTGGTTAGTGCTGGTCTAAGAGGCTTTCCCCACTTGTATTCCTGTTAACATCTTGTGGAGTCCTTGGGGTTCTCTGAGCTTGGTTGTTTTCTTGCAGACATGTTTGTTACCCAGCTAGGTAGCTAGCCTAGCCGGGTAATGAAACGTCTGCAAGAAAACAACCAAGCTCAGAGAACCCCGAGGACTCCACAATGCAACCCTGAGCTTCATAGGTTCTCTTCTATCAGTTCACATCTTTTTTCTCAACGTCTCCATCAAGTTGCCTCCAGCTCATCCCCAGCCCATGGATAGGACAGGCTTAAATAACGCTTCATATGCTGGTGTTAAAATAGTATTTTCATCCTTACTCCAATATTGTCCAACAGCAGTCTCAAGACACGTAAAATCTATTAAGCATACCGGACAAAGCCCATGAGAAATGAGGAATGCCAAATCTTCATCAGATAATAACTAAAGAAAGCATACTTCTTTGAGCTCGATTCTGCTCCAAAGACCAGCCTTACCCTGATGGTGATTTTGGTGTTCCAGGGATTTTTCGTTTGACCGTCTGCTGTTTTATGCTCTTTTGCCAAGCCGCACATAGACAAAGTTTCACTCTCATCTGGGAATAGAAAGGTACTTTTCTCAAATCTTTGAATTTTCTATAAAAGCTGAGGGCATAATGGCCTGGAGGTTAGGCAAGAGACTATGACCCAAGAATTGCTTGAGAAGGTTGAGAAGGGAAATAGAGAGGATAGGTAGCAATGGGAAGTCACACTCCACAGGAAAAATGGAAGTGGGAAGAATGCTGTGAGGGAAGGTCCTTAAACTCACTGGTTTTCTGAGAAGGATTCAATGCCCTATAGAAGCATGCAATGAAATCAACAAATGTAGGTTCAAATTACCAATCATTTTATCAAAGGCTTCTTGCAGATCTGGAAAGTCCTTCAGTTTGAAGAAATGCCTCTCTTTAGGTTTATCTGATGCCAAAGCATTCATATTTTGCATGTTGACCATACTCCCAACACCAAAGGCATAAACATCTGCAGGCAAGCATGGATGAAACATAGGTTGGTAGAGAAATATGAATGTTCCTGATTAAAAACAGGCAACAGCAGTTTGTAGTGGTGAGTCTTTAACAAAGTGTTGCAATCTTTGTTGTCTTCCTGGCTAGAACCTGGCTATAATCGAAAATCTCCAGACCTTTTATGGCTTATCTTGACTCATCAGCTACTAGCTTTGGCAGGAGACTCCCAACCTGGCTGGACTAGATTAGAATCTTTACTAAAGACAAAAATGAACAGTTGGTTGCCCACTGCCATTTTCAAAGATGTAAATTACTTTTATACTTGTATGGGTTTAAACCCATGGCTCCTTTCTTCTGAACCTCTGAACTGACTGATACTGGTCAGGACATTTGGTGGCCTTGAAGTCAAGTGGTTGTTAAACCGTGATGTTCACTTGTAGCCTGGAAACTGCTGATTTTCTCCTCAACACCCACACTTAGGAGTTTTCATCTAGCATCAGAATTCTCTCACTGACCAATCACTATAGTTTTAAACAAGGCAATTATGTGTGTTCTTAATCGGCAAGGAGACCAACACAAGAGTAGTAACCCTCTTGAAGGATGGAGGACAAACCTGTTTAGATTTCCACTGAATGCAAACTTAAAGAATTTTACACATTTTAACCAAAATTTCCATACATGAACCAACATTCTCAAATATCATTTGAAATCTGCAGTTCCCCAAATTCTGCAGATATTCTGCAGCATTTGATGTAGATATTCTACAACAATAAAAAGTGTATTTTAGGAAAAAGGTCCATACAAAAATGATATATTTATGAGAGTAATGTACAGAACTGAATTGTATGCAAACTCCAGATTCGTCCATTCCTGATGTACTCTAACAATTTGTGTGTATGTGTCAGTGTGTATGCCTTCAAGTCAGTCTTGACTCCTGGCAACTATCTTTCTCTTGGCAAGGTTTTTTGTAAGTGCTTTGTGACTGCCTTCTTCCTAGGGCTGAGAGAAGGGGCTTTGTGCTTAAGGAGGGTGGGGGCTAGAATGCATGATATCCCAGTTTCTAGGCTGGTACCTTAACCACTACTCCAAATTGACTCTCACTCTGACAAATATACTCCTATACTGTATGTGAGTTTGTGCTAGCCAAGATGAACTGCACTGAAGGGGCAGCAAGACTCTCTCTCTCCCCCCCCCTTCTCCCTCTCCCTACCTATCATCTATCTATCATCTAGCTATCTAATTTATATAGCTGTCCACATCCACATAAGACTCTGTATGGAGTCCTTTCTTCTGACCCCGCATTCCTGAACCTAGAAAACTGGATTGCTGTTGACCTTGTTCTTGGGTTGCCGTTATGGGCAGGGACAGGAGGTGGTGCCAACCTTAGCTGTGACTGATCTACAGGTGGCAGGGTGTCAGTGCCATTGTGTGAAGTGGAGCTGTAAGGATATGTTGGGAATACTGTGTGGGTACTGCCCACCCTTCAGCCCAGCAAGATTCCCTTCTGAGAAGCTGGATCTTGTCACTAGGTTGGTGTTGGCATCTCTCCAACTACTGCTGGGGGATTTCTACTCCCTTGTCCTGGGGATGGGGTCTGGGAAAACTCCATAATTCATGCCATCCGTGGCAGCCATGGTCCCGAGTTGTTTAATCACTGGCCTGATAAATATGCTGGACCTAATTTTTGCCTCACAGTAGTTGATTTGTTATCTGAACATGAGAACACTACTCTGAGTCCTTTGCACGGTCAGATCATTTCCTCACCCAGATAAGGTTTGTTTGTCACTGCCTGAAATTGTTCCAGATGCTACAAAGGAGGGAGTGGAATGAACTCTTCTGAGGAGTCATCCAGTCTTATTGGACAACTGCTGCCCTATCTCCTAAAAAGGGGAAGTTGTTGAGAAGTGGTAGGGTTTCAGTGTCCTTTCTCTGTTTTCACTCAGGATTCAGGTCTGGGCATGGGATGGAAAAGGCATTGGTCAATCTGGTAGATGACCTTCATTGGGTCATCTGGATGGAAAGAATGCATACAGTACCTCCTGGTCCTACTCAATCATAGTATCCTTCTAGACTGCCTGCAAGGGATGGGGCAGAGCGGAGGCACTTTTCTACAGTGCTCCCGCTCCTACTTAAATGTATGATACCAGTGAGTGGTAGGGAGACAAGACACCAGCCTTGCAGGGTCCTACAGAGATCAGTCTTTGCACTTAAAATCTACATGAAACATCTGGGGGAAATGATCTCTGGGTATGGGGAGAGATATAAGTGTGCTGATGATAGCTACTTGTACATCTCTATCTCAGGCTTGGTCATAGATGTCATGGAAGTCTTGACCTGGAGCTTGGGGGCTGCCAAGGACTGGTAGGACTTTGGGCTGAAGCTAAATCCCAACAGGTTAAAAGTTCTGCTTCTCCAGAAACCATCTGATTCTCTAACTGTTCTACTTGTAATTGGGATGGGATGGAGTACCCCTAAAGGAGCAGGTCTGTGATGTGGTAATCATGAGCTCACGGCTACTGCTTGATTTGTGGGTAGAAGCTGTGGCCAGTGAGTCTTTGTCCAACCTTTGGCTAATATGCCGATTTCAGCCCTACTTGGAGCAGGAGATCCTGGCAATGGTAACTCAAGCCATTTTTGCCATTAGACTGGACTACTGCAATATACTTTACATGGGGCTGCCTTTGAAGACTATTCAGAAACTGTAATTGGCACAAAATGCAGACCTGGTTCCTGGGTACAAATCAAGGTCTTGCTTTCAACCTTTAAAATCTTAAACGGCTCAGCATTTAAGTATCTACAGGTTTCCATCCTCCATATAGAACTGGCTCATATTATGTGCTTATCCCAGTTGAGAACGCTTTGGGTTTATTATATATATTAAGAGGACCAATGCCACAGTGATTGCAGAGTTGACAACAATGAATTTTTATGCAGTAATCTTGAGCTATTTTAAGAATTTTACTTTGCTACTTTAAAACACTTCTACTGGGAGTATGGTATCTTAAGTTTATTGTGGTGCAATTCTAGGAGTTGAACACAGTGGTATACAAGCATGATAAATAAATAAATAAATAATCTCATATACTTGTAAAACACCATTCTTTTCCTTTACTGTCAACAATGTGTGATTTATCAAGTCAAATGTGGTCCACAATCCTTGCATGAAGCCTGCAAGTTCTAGCACCAAGGTACCACCCAAATATTTCTTCTGATAACCCATCACCTGTGCAGATAAATGTATTGACCTCTTCAGGGCAAATCTATATTTAATTTGTGCGTTAATTTCACTTGGTGTTATATTCAACTGGGAATGCAGAAATTGCTTTTGTGATATCATCTACTCTCTATTGCTCCTTGGGTTAAGATGCAAGAAGTGGATCAGACACTCATAGAATTAAAAGAACAAGAACAACAAGCCAGTGGCTTAAGGTTTAAAACAGTGTGAAATTCTGGCTCTGTAATGATGATGGTTCAAAGCACTTTTCTCCCCATTTCCTTCCCAATCTGTGCATCATCAGGACTTACCTAAGTATTCATTGCGGGGATTCGAACGGGATTTTCCTATCCTGAGGAACTCCTTAATGTCCCTAATGACAGAAATTGGATTACCACCCATGTTGTAGTCACCTGAAGGATGAGAGTATGAGTTATTATATGGTAGCAGTGTTTGATCAATTCACCTCTCAAAACCTTGGATGTGGCCCCACAGCAATTCCAAAGGTTCCATGGAACTATAGAAATAATTCACTCTCAACTCAACTGAATTTGAATCATTGTAATAAAATCAAGCCAGTGGTAGATTTCTCTCAGCCCCACCATTTTTTAATGTATCATTTAAAGACCAAGTAGAGATCTTGACCTAAAAAGGAGGTTACATACATAGGAAGAGGCTTGAATCTGGGATGTAAGTAGACTTTGGAGGATGAGGGGAAAGAGAAGGGGGAAAGGATAAAAAGAGAAATCAAGTTCTTCTGAATATACATACTATTTGAGCACTCTGTAGATCTAGTTTAAGCTGCAAAGTAGGGAATATATTTCTTATACTGATAGATATATTAAAGGTTCTTTCAAACAAACATTAAAAAGTTACCAGCAAAGTAAGGTTTTTTGTGTGTGTTTGTTTCCTTACCATCACTCATGAGGATGATCACATGGCGTGTGGAATTGGAAATAGGAGGAGGGATTAATTTACGTCTCCTTTCATCAGCTTCCTGGGAGACCATCATTTCATAGACAGCTTGCAGGCCTTTGTTGATGTTGGTTCCTGTCTTTTGCCTGTGGTCTAGAGAATAAAGAAGAAGAAGGAGAAGGAGAAAAATGAACATACACTCTTTGCAGTTGGCTAGCCTTGGCAGATCTCATTCGATATTCAGGCTACACATGCAGCTGCAATATAACCTAGCTGGTCTTCAGACCTCCCTTCAGAAAAACATCAACAGCTGCCATTCTTCAGTGTTGAATTTTTTTTCAGCCTCAAGATTTCTTATGCTATTAAGTATTCTGAATGTGTGTTAATACTTCCTAGTTGGTAGGATGTAGGCAACAATATCTTGGCTTCCAAAATAGTCTATACAGTAGACTAGAGATTCTAGCTTGCATAGAATTGCATGAGAACACTTGAGGTAAACCATGCTTGACTTGGGTTAAGTTTGATGTATTCTGGCCAAAACAGTCCAGTTCTGGTCTTATAGTTAGGTTATGCTGCATATGGACATGTAACCACATTGGTAACATAGTCTACACCTTCTTTATCTTACTAAAAAGTGTTATGTGAAAACCTCAAGTGACCAAAGCCATGATGGATGGTAGAGTATGGTACCATCTGGGGATGATCATGTCTCATAAAGGATTGAGATTAAAAATTTAAGACAGCACAGCATGAACTAAAAAGAGAAATAAAGGTATAATGAGTGTCTGTGAAACTTAGAAAAAGTGGAAGGATGTCACATATTTGAATGAAGGTGGTTTGATCTTAAGGAGTGCAGTTGATGAATACATGTAAACATGTAAAGGCGTAGATTTAACTATCAATAAAAGGGCTACAGGTCTTCTAGGTTGTTGTGGATAAGTATAAAAGTAGGAATCATAGACTGATATTAGTTCCATGTTAGACTACAGTGGATGGTGATAATGAAAGATCCAGGAATGACTTTGGGAAAAAAATTGAACAATATTCTGAATGCATCCAATTCAGGGGGAATTTTTTCTGCTAGATGATATCAGTGTATTGGTGGGAAGGGAAGGGAAGAGTACAGAAAATGTTATTAGGCCATTTGGAGATTCAAGAAGGAACGAGAAGAGTGATCTTAGAAAAAACTCTGTTGGTTTCAGATACATGGTTGAAGTGTAAATCTATTCATCCATACACAGTGCAGAGGATGACTGATTTGGTAAAATCATCACTTTGATGATTTTTATGACAAAAGCAGATAATTTGTAAAGGATACAAGGGGGATGGGAGGTTCTGAACTTGAGACAGACCATATCTTAGTAGTGTATACAAAAATTAGAAAATAGATCAATTCCCAGTAGAATGATTGGAAAGGGAATATAAGGAAAAAGACTTAAGGAGGCAGAAGCCACTTGGACTAGAATGGAAAATGTTACAGAGTGCCATGTAAGTGTGTGAAGTTATTTACTGGAAGTATGAAAAAGGCTTCTTAGTGGTATTATGAAATGAAAGAGGTTGTGGATGAGAAAAATGTGTATTAGAGAATGATTGCTGTAAAAATGAGTATGAGAGATAGCTCTTTTATTATGTGTTTAGAGATAAAAAATAGTTATAAGAAAAGAATATGGTAAAGGAGGATAAGGAATATTGAAGATTAAAAGAGGAATTGCAATTTTGGTGCAAAGAAAATATGGAGAATGGGTAAAGAGCTCTAAACAAGGACCTGAATGTGATTAGAAACAAAAAATGATGAAATGATTTGGGATGAAAATGAAGGGAGGAATGCTGGAAGATTATACTGAAGCTTCATGTGTTATGACTGTGATATGTCAAAGAGTGGGCTTGAAATGAATGTAATAAATGTTACTGTTAAAAAAAAAAAACTTCATGGAAAGGAAGTCATCAATAATGTGAGAATGCTGAAAAATGGTAAGGCTGCAGGTGTAGATGATGTAACTGGAGAATTGTTAAAATATGGATGTGTTTTGCTAATGGAATGTCTTGTTTCATTGCAGGAAGTCTGAAACAGCACCTGTCAATTGGAAGAATGCTGTTATGGTTCCCCTAAACAGAGTGAAAGATAACAAGAGAAAATGCAAAAACTAGAGGTGGATTGGTTTATTAAATGTCCCTGGGTAGGTATTTGGGACAATTCTGATAGAAAGGATGTGAGAGCACGCAATAACCATCTCCCTGGCAAAAATCAGGAATATGCCTTACCGGTAAGTTTGACTTTTTCCATTAGTTCAATCACCCAGGCCGCATCACTGCTGTTTGGATTCATTGTGTTCAAAACCTCTTTGCTATGGGTGGCAAAAGTGACGATGCCGTAATTGGGGGAGATGTCATAACTGGAAATCTACAAAAGGAAGCCAGGAGGCAAGAAGAAGCATGATTCACACTGCATTCTCCACCTGAGTTTGTTAACATCCAGTCCCAAGGGCAATGTGAGAATCTCTCAAAGGACATTATTCCCCTTCGGCACACAAAGTCTCCCCACCCCCAAGCATTTGCCGGTGAGGGAAGGTTATAAATCCCAGGCCTCTCCCACTGGCCTATTCTCACTGACTTAGACTTACCCATGTGGCAACATCCACAAAGTTCTGGAATGCCCTGTTCTAGAACTGCAAAGTTCTAGACTGCCCTGTTCTGTAACTTCTGCAATACCCTATTCTATTCTGTTCTGTTCTGTTCTGTTCAGTAACCTGCAATACCCTATTCTAGAGCTTTGCCGAAGTTGCCACATTGGTAAGGTATAACAGCAGTCAAGCCATCTCAGTAAAGAAGCTAACAAGAAAGAATGTTAGTCTTGTATTCAGCCCCTCAACCAGCTGAAGGCTGCTTAGAGATGCACATACCTCAGTATAAATCTATTCCATCTGACTGTTCTTGTTTTAAGAAAAAATAACCGAAGAGCAACTATGAATTATCAAGGGATTGACAAGTAGGTAGAAGGACTAAGGAAACCTCAAAAGGATAGCGAACCTTGCCACAATTTTTGGCAGCTGTCATCAAAAAGAGTACCAAGAGCTGCTGCAAGGAGGATTAAAGATCTTTAGCTTAAAGACTAACTCTTTTTAAATCTGATGCTGTTCATATCTTCCTTTCCACATATTTATATGACTTTGCTCCTTCATTCTCAAACCTCCACAGAAAGACCAGAACTTATTTCAAATATTGGCCATCCTGTTCAAGAGATTAGATCTTAATTCAGGGTTAGGATGTGCCTTAGTTCCCACTAGACTGTCTCTTTCTCATCTGTTTTTTTCTAAAAAAATATGTTTTAAATAATAATAAAAAAGGAATTTGTAACGAACTGCCACCTGTTGATCTTAAAACCAGTAACTTTCCTTGCAACCAATATTGATTCAAAAGAAAGTTCATTTATTAAGAATAAGTGTACAGATCCAAAGCATTGCTGAGACTGAGCAAAAGCGCACCAAAAACCGCTTTTCTTTCCTTCCCCCCCTTACATTGCCCTTCTTACTTTCCCTCCCCTTCCATCGCCCTTAGTTCTTGTCTTCTGATTCCCTTGCTGGCATAGCCTTGAACATTCCAGGGCCTGTGATAAGGAGCCATCTGCTTCAAACGGTTTCTCCTTCCTGCTCCCCCTCCCCTTTTACAATGGCAGAACCGCAGCATGGAAAAAAGAACCCACTTTTTTTTTTTTTTTAAAACTAGCCATATAATAATCTATTCTAAAATCTTGCGAGGATTCTGACAGAATTGCCATGCTGCAAAGCAGACTACACTAGCCTTTAGCCTCGTTTTATTTGCCAGAATGGCTTTCAGCTTTACAAAGGTCCCTATGGGATGGTAGTGAATATTTTGGGAAGCTAATTCATCCAGCAAATGAAAATTTTATGTCTGGCCATCCCCACAGCAGCAGTCATTTCTCAATGGCTCCCCACATTTCCAGTGTGCCCTTGATCTAAAAAGTTATTTATCCCTGCCTTAATTTCATCATTTAGACATTGTATGTCAACCTTGACAACTTTAAGACATGTGTACTTCAACTCCCAGAATTCTCTAGCCAGCCATGCTGGCTGGGGAATTCTGGGAGTTGAAGTACACATGTCTTAAAACTGCCAAGGTTGAAAAACACTGGTTTAGAACTAGTATCAGGGCCCTCTTGGTACAGCACTGAGCAAATAAAGTTTCTGACTTTTCCATACCTTCTCAATCAACTTGATTGTAGCATTCCGTGTGTCCTTGAAATTTCGTTTAGAAATACTTCTTGAGGCATCAAGGATAAAGTAGATGTTCATTGTGCTGCCTTTCTTAATGACAATCTTACGCTTCTGTGTAGAGGCTGGGAGATGAAAAGAATTAGAATTCATGACTTGTTTCCCCAATTATGTGCAATTTTGACATATTGGACATTCCTTCTAGGGTATCAAGGAATTGCAACTTGATGGCACATAATCAATCAATCAATTTGTAACTGCCCACAGTCACTCTGCAGTAAGATGGGCAGTGACAAATTTGAAATATAAATAAATATAAAATCAAATCAATCAATCAATCAATCAACTGGAATAGTTGATCTGAGGCCCCAATTTTTGTTTCATTTTTTTAATTTCTGAAGCTCAGGTGTGTTATTGATTCTGTAGCCCAAATGGCATTGTCCATTTGATGAGCCAAGTCATCAGACTATGAAGATGCCAAGATATGCAAAAATGCAACACTCTTTACGAAAATGGGGATGGCCAAGTCTCTCTCTCCCTATATTCAGGCACCCCAATGACTGAGCATGCTTAATACATACAAAACACTGGCTTAACACTGAAGGGGAAAACTATAACATGATGGTGGAGGTACTACTGGAATGAAATAACCTTGAAGAAGGTGCAGCTAATTAGCACTCTGCACTGCAACATATTGTTGCAAGTTTCATTGATGGAAACTAGAATTAGAAGCTATTCCCTTGACATCTGGTAACATCTCTGTATTTGGGGTGAGATTCTATCCAGAGCTTCAAGAGTATGGTATTGGTCAGGATAGGATAGGATAGGATAGGATAGGATAGGATAGGATAGGATAGAATAGAATAGAATAGAATAGAATAGAATAGAATAGAATAGAATAGAATAGAATAGAATAGAATAGAATACTTTATTGGCCAAGTATGAGACATACAAGGAATTTGACTTCGGTGCAATAAGCTCTCAGTGTGTTTGTATAACATCAGGAAATAAGGAATAATAAAAAGTAATAATGTTATATACTAAAACTGTGCAGTCAGAAGAGGAGAATTGGAGGAAGAATAATACTACGGCTATTGACTAACATATATTCATTTTTAAAAGGAGAAGCTATTGTCTAGCATATATTCACATTTAACAGAACATTATCAGTCACATCTTAGTAGTCATATCTTATCATGCAATGTCAATCAGTTTGTCATGCTGCATTAATTAGGTGTTCAGCAGAGCAATGGCACGAGGGAAAAAACTGTTCCGGTGCCTAGATGTTTTAACATACGGTGCTCTGTAGTGCTGTCCTGAGGGAAGAAGTTGAAACAATTTATGTCCAGGATGAGAGGGATCTGAAGATATCTTCTCTGCCTTCCTTTTGACCCTCACAGTATACAGATCTTCTATAGAAGGCAGGCGGGTTGCAATTATTCTTTATGCAGACTTAACTATCCATTGGAGTCTGTATCTGTCCTGTTTGGTTGTGGAGACAAACCAGACAGTTATAGAGGAACAGATAACAGACTCAATGGTTCCTCTATAAAACTGTACCAAAAGCTCCTGAGGTAATTTAAACTTCCTAAGTTGACACAGGAAGAACATCCTTTGTTGTGCCTTTTTGATGATGGTTGTGATGTTAAGCATCCATTTCAGGTCTTGGGAGATTATAGAACCCAAGAACTTGAAGGACTCTACTACTGATACTGGGCTGTCAAGTATAGTAAGGAGAGGGGAATTAGAAGGGTTCTTCCTAAAATCCACAATCATCTCCACAGTTTTGAGTGTATTCAGTTCCAAGTTGTTATGACTGCACCACAAGACCAGTTGTTGAACCTCCCATCTGTATGCTGACTCATCTCCATTTCGAATGAGACCAATGACAGTTGTATCATCTGCGAATTTCAAAACTTTAACAGAAGAGTCTTTTGAGGTGCAGTCATTGGTGTAGAGGGAGAAAAGCAATGGGGAGAGCACACATCCCTGAGGGGCGCCTGTACTGATTAACCAAGTACTAGATATAGTTTTGCCTAACCTCACGTGTTGTTTCCTATCTGTTAGAAAGCTGATTATCCACCTACAGGTAGGGTCAGGCACAGTAAGCTGGATCAGTTTGTTGTAAAGGATTTCTGGAATAATAGTATTAAAGGCTGAGCTGAAGTCCACAAAAAGAACTCGTGCATAAGACTCCGATGAGGGTAGAAGACAGAAGACAGATACGTCTATGAATAATAGCAGCTGGTAGTCTGACAGACATCCACAGAGAGAAAATGGGGTTCACAGAGGAAGAGGGGTGCCCAAGATACTATGGGTAGAATCTTCTGCCTTGGAGAAACCCAATATTTCCTTCCATTTTTGCTCAGCTAGTGATCTGCTTGTATATTCAGGAAAATATTACACAATGTCTTAATTGTGATGCTTTTAACAATTCTTATAGAAGGGAATATACGTAGCTCAGGGTTGAACTGTAGAGTCCTTGGTGCTCTCTGAGCGTGGCTGTTTGCTCGCAGACGTTTCATTACCCAACTAGGTAACATCATCAGTGCAAGGGAGTTCTGTTGGTCAACTCCCTTGAACGTTTATGGAAAGAAGAGGGAATTTCTAAAAAAGCCCTCAGCACTCTCTTTCCATACTGAAATGAAATTCCATTAAATTGCCCTAGAATATTTTACTACTCAGGGGAATTGAGAGCATCTAACAACATAATTGTGCTCTTATTATGCTAGGAGGAAAATTATAGTGATCCAAGCCTGTTCCATCTACAAAGACTTACAGACATTTCTATTAGCATCTGCAGCTTCAGCAGTTTCCGTCAAAGATGAGATGAACTTGGAGGCAACCTCTTGTGGGCTATCAAAACTAAATGGCTCTGGGAAAGAACAGGAGGAGGTTGAATTAGCAACAGAACATCAAAAGATGATGCACAAAAATAGAGCTGATTTTTATGCAAACCACAATTAAAATATTAGGAAGGGAAGTTGCACATTTTGCTGCCCTGGGACCCTTTGTGACAAACATAGAAGACTCTCTGGAGCTATCAGTCTGGTCCATTTTATGGACATTATATATGTCATTATATATGTAATTAATATACTACTGTTCTATACAGTTTTCAGTGATGCATTTAATCTCTAAGGTTTTTAGCAAAAATAGCCTATTATTACTGAAATGTTCTTTGAGACAATTTTCTCTACTCCCATTTTCTTGATGTCCTTTTTTTTACACAAAGCTTGCCTGCTTATTTATTTGATAGATATCCACCACAATCAAAAGACTCTTTGTAGCACAAATCTAATAAAAAAGTAAATGAATTCCCCTGACTGTAAATACATGTATAAGGAAGTTCCCCAGGATAAGTTTCTTCCCTGGTTTTGTATTCAGCTTTCAGACAATTGTTATTTTTCAGATGCACATTCCCTAAAATGATATTTATTGTGAATTTTTGACTGGTTTTGAAGGCTCTGAGATTTGTCCCAATTTTGGTGTTGAAACCACAGTGTTCATTTGGGTGAATTTCATCAACTAGCTTCAACAGAAATCTGTGGTTGATTTTTTTCCCCACATTTCTAAGCTACTACATAAAATCTCATTTAAATTCTGCTTCCTGCTAATTGTGAAATAGAAAGGTCTTAATACGCTAGGGAGAATTTTGTAAGGAGGATGACAAAGCAAGTAAAACAAGAGAGAAATCCATTCATGGTCACCTAACCATGGTTTGGACATTATCTCTGAAGCTTGCCTCTGACCCACCCCCTGAATGCAACGAAACCAAACTGTAATGAAGGTATGGTATCGCTACACAATAAATCTGGTAATCAGGAACCCCTCTCACAGCCCCAGGGTTCACATTTTCAGCATTTAACCCCAATTTTCAGCTCCCATCAGACATTCCATCCCCTTTGCTCACGCCGACACTCTGGTTCTGTTCCACTCCAGATTCCCGATTCTTGGCAAGTCCGTTCAGAGGATCCCACAAGAATGAGACTACTCGCACAACGGTAGCGGACCCGGTACTCTATCCGATATTCGTTGCCTTCTTTTCGGCCACCAATCGGAATACCTGGGTTAAGGCAGTGGCCACCTAGGCAGGAGAAGAGAGGACACCATTATAAATGGTCATTTTGACAATTTATCATCATGAAATATGTAACAGCATGAAATAACAGCAAATATGTTATTATGTATATATGAAATATCTGTCAGTCCTCAAAAAGCTAAGAATTAAAGCTACATTCTTAAAGCTAAGAATTCTCTAAGTTGCTAATGACTTACACTTTTCTTATTTTTTTCAAGCATCCAGAAATTGCCTGTTTTTTAATCTACCCAGCAGGATAAACTGATTGACAGGTTTCTCTTTTAAGTAATATCTCAATTGGACCAGGAACTGAATTCTTGCATGTTGATTTAGTTAATTTAGAGATCCTAATTCTCCAAGTAATTCTTCGGTTTAGCAAATTAAGATAGAACTCATTTCTGGCTAAGTGTAAGATGACCAACTGAGTATAGAAGCTGATGGAAGACAAAAGCCGACGCTGTCTTTTCAAAGACAGAAAAGAAAAGGAAGTCTAAAGTGAGAAGATTGGCAGGTCTTGCATGCAATTAACTGTCACACTCACTTCCGTCTTCACATATCGTTGTTTCTCCACTCCATTTCCCACTGGGGAGGCAGGTGCGGACTTCAGAACCCCTCATGGAGTACCCTGAGTAGCAAGTAAATGTGATCTTCTGGCTTACATTGTAATATGCCTGCCGGGGCTCATAGTCACCATTTTCAAATTCTAAAATCCTGTGGCAATGAACATCTGAAAGGAATAGCAGACGTCAGTAAGTAGGATCAAGTACTTCATGGTCATATTCTGTAACTCACCTCATCTCAACAAATTAATCCTCTCCTTTCCTTCTTGAGCTATTTGAGCATTCAGTCCTAAGACTGTGGACATCTGAAAATGGGCAGAGGTGTTGACAAGTTCCCCTAACTGGAACTCAATACCTTATCACAGAACTTCAGACTTTCTGTGGCTTGACTTGGTTCCTAGGCCAGAACTTGGCCAAAATTTCACAGTCGTGGCTTGGCTAGAGACAAATCTTCATTAGAAAGAAAAATGAAGCCAAGTAAAACAGTTGATAGCCTACTGCCAGATCATACATGTAATCTACCTGTTGCCTTTAGCCAGTCAATCAACAAATACTTTGTACCCAAGTATCAAATACAATTAGCTTAACATAGTCAGGGTGGTTATATTAACAATAACTGGCCCTTGACTTAATAGCAATTTAAAAAAAGTAAATAATTTCTTCCTGGGAATCTCCAACATAGTGGATCTGTAAATTCCTTCCTTATATCCCAATGGAAGATGCAGCCTAGGAAAACATGTGTCAAGGTTTTCAAGGCACCACAGTCACAGGGACAGATACCAGTAGTGGATTAATGCTTCGAAAATTTCTTATCTAGGACTGATGAGAGAAATATGTCAAAATGGGCCTTTGTAAAGCAAATCTTGAACTGGGAAGTAACCCAGCATGGCTATAGTGGGGCTGACAATGGCCTAGGGTAGTGATGTACAGATGGTTATCATCATTGTATTGATGATACCTCACCCTGAATCGACAGATGATGTCCCCCAATGGTTTTATGTAGATATTAAAAAGAATGGAGAGAGATTACCATGAAGCATCCCACAGTGAAGCGGTCAAGGGCTCAACCTCTTCTACCCCCATCTCAAACTGGAACCAGCACTCATGAAGGAGCAGAACCATTGCTAAACATTGCCTCTAACCCTTACAGGCAGCCAAAAGGATACCATGGTTGATGATATCAAATGTTACTGAGAGACCCAGCAGGAGAAGCAGGACTGTACTTCCTCCATTCAGGCCACACTGCAGGTCATCCATAAGAGCAACCAATGGGGTTGCCTGAACCCAGACTGAAAGGAATGTAGGAAACATCCAGGATCACCCTACCACCATCTCTGTCACCTTCCCCCTAAGGGGACAATTGGAAATGGGGTAGAAGTTGTCCAGAATGGCTGAACCAAAGGATGACCTCTTGAGAAATAAACACACCACTACCTCTTTCAATGCAGGAGCACCACCCCTTTCTCAAAGAGGCATTCACCCTAAGTTGTGTTCAGAAATAGCCTGACAGATAACAAGCGTAGAGCATCTCTGTGGCTGCAACATCATTGGTGGCACCTCAATAAATGTTCAAGCAGCCACTTACATCCGCTTATCCCAATCCCACCATTAAGGAGAGTCACAGATGGTGGTTTTAAAGGACCACACATTTTCTGGCCTTGTTATGGAGGTAGAACCGGGCTTGGCAATAAGGGCCATCCAATTTATATCTACACATAGAAAGTATTTCCTTTGATGTCAGACAAAGTTTGATGAGGAAAAAGATTTCCATGATGAGAAGATACCATTTTTTGATGGTAGAGCTGTTAGGACAGATCTTGGGAATAAATGCCCAGCATCCCTGGTAGCAGAAGTAGGAAGGCTTCAGGGCAGCCCCACTAGCTTCACAGATTTGGAAGAACTCCCCAAAACTATGAGCTCCAGAACATGACATCCCCTCAGTGTATCATTGCTTTCAAGGCCAACTGACAGGGCCTTTCTTTTCATTTAGAAATTATGAATGCCCTCATACCTCGGCAACGGGCCTGGTGGATGATCATTTTATTTATGTTCATCATGGTGCTCCATCTCATTCCATAGTCACAAGTCCGGTACTCGGTAGGATATGGGTATTGGCCATCCGGGCATATATACTGAAGCACTGTGCCGTTCTGCAGCACTTCTGTTCTGCCTCCTAAAATGTTGAATGGTGTGAGGTTTGTGACATCGCAGGCAGCATCCACGGCTTCTGGTGGGAAGAAGCACAAGAGAGCATTAAAAGGATTCCAATGATAACCTCTTTTCTACATCCTGAGTGGCCAGCCTCTAGGCTGTATGAGTTTTATTTTTGGTTTTGATGACTGCAAGTCAATCTTGACTCCTGGCAACTACAGGGATAAGTCCATGCAGTTTTCCTGGCAACATTTTTCAGAAGTGGTTTGCCCTCGGGCTGAGGAAAAGGAACGGGCCCAAAGTCCCCCAGCTCTGGCTTCATGCCTATGGCAGGACTCACAGTCTTGTGGTTTCTAGTCTAGCACCTTTAACCACTACCCCAAACTGACTTTCTAAACAAACCAGGGTTTCTCAACCTTAGCAACTTTAAGATGTGTGAACTTCAACTCCCAGAATTCCTCAGCCAGCATTTCTAGTCTAGCACCTTTAACCACTACCCCAAACTGACTTTCTAAACCAGTGTTTCTCAATTTTAGCAACTTTAAGATGCGTGGACTTCAACTCCCAGAATTCCTCAGCCAGCATTTCTAGTCTAGCACCTTTAACCGCTACCCCAAACTGACTTTCTAAACCAGTGTTTCTCAACCTTAGCAACTTTAAGATGCGTGGACTTCAACTCCCAGAATTCCCCAGCCAGCATGCTGGCTGGGGAATTCTGGGAGTTGAAGTCCACGCATCTTAAAGTTGCTAAGGTTGAGAAACACTGTTCTAAACTCCTTGTAGTCCACTACTAATATGGTGAAATCATGGGCACAGAACTTTTCATTGTTTCTTTGATGCTGCTGTTGGCATCAGGAAATTGTCCTCTGTCTCAGATTCCCTGGTGGCTTCCAGTCCTGACTCCTAGCAGTCCTTGCAGAAAAGATAACACCATCTGAATGAGTGTTATTGTTCCTAACCACACCAAGAAGCCTTGGTCACCAGCCTTGTGGAGCTTCCAAAGGATCGGGGTGGGAGGTATCAGTGTGGCTTCCTCATCTAAAACCTCTTTCCTTCTTATAACCATTCTCCATTTCTACTCTTTTTTTTAAGACTGGTTAAAAATCTGAGAATCATTCTGTAGCTGAAGGAATCGGAATCTGAAGTCAACAACGAGCCTTGGTTTCAGATTCCAGCTAGTGCAACGCTAAACTGCCAATCAGGGGCCCCCAAGGGGGTCAAAAAAGTCACAATGGCAGATGCAACTGCACAACTGAAGTTCCTTTCTTATGTGCAAAAGGCAGGGCTTTGATCCAGTAATTTGGTGAAGGGCGGGACAAAATGGTGATAGGTGGACCCCATGAACTGATTACAGATCTCAGTGTGTTGTGCGGACACAACTGCTATGTAAAAGTTTTGAAATCATCTAAGGAGCCAATGTTTATAGAGGAGATTCTTTCCTTTAGATTCTTCAGCAACACACTGTCAACAAGGCAGGGACGTTTGCAAAGAGGGGGTCAAAAAAGCGAAGATGGCAGCCACAATTGAAGCAATTGAAGCCCCGCCCTTTTTTCCTCACCTTGCAAAAAGGGACGGGGTTTGACTGCATGGCTGTGGCCGCCATCTTGACTTTTTTGACTCCCTCGGGAGGACATCAGGAGCTAGGCCAGGGACTCTAGGCCTTGTCCTGCCCCATTGCAACATTCCACCATATGAAAGGATTTTCACATCATTTTCCTTGTTTGTCTTTGCAAAACTGCTGTGAGCTGGGGGCATTCTCTGAGGCAAAACCAATCCTTAGAGCTTATTCTGAAAAGCAAAGCTCAGCTCAGGGTTCTGTAAAATATTACCCAAGATCTGAGGGCTGCGGTGTTATATACCGGGTGCATTTACCGTAACTAAACCCCTGCGCCCTTCCTTCACCATGAAGCCCAAAGAGCTGTTTTTTAGGCCAAGCTCTAAATCCACTTTATGAATTCTCCATGAAAAAGGGGCATGGGAGGAGAAGAAACCCAGGGCCGTTTTACCTCAGGCAGCTTGGTACTAAGGCAATCTGGAGTCACACCAGTTTGGGAATCTGGGAACTGGTCTCCCTACTTCTTTGCAAGGGGCTGTATTGGGGAAGGGTGGGCTCCCTTTGCATTTGAACCCCCACCTCCCAAATCCAAAATTAGCCTTGCTCTATAACCCCACATTCTGCAAAATGCACCAGGGCCCCAACCTTGCAGAAAGAAAGATGCCCCCACCCCGTGTGCCCGCCCTTCTCCCTCGGCTATGGGATGTGCTCCATGGGACAAGATTTCCTGCTCCCTTACTGTCCAAAATCACAAACGTCTGCTGGAGTTCGCAAGACTGCAAGGAGAGGCCCAGATGCAGTCTTGCCACTTGGCCTCAGGGACATCTACTGGGAACAGGCTCAGAAAAGTCAAGATGGCAGCTGTGGTGTCCCTGCTTGGCACAGTGAGGTTTGGAATGGAGAGGGAAGGCTGGGAGCGCAATGCATTATGGGGTAAGGCTCCTGTGTGAGCAACTACTGTACATCCCTTTAAGAGAGAAGCAGTCCGGCCCTTTGGTGTGGCTGACTTTAACTCCCAGCATCCCTCACCCTTAGTCACGTACAGCGGGGTCTGCTGGGAAATGAAGTCCGGCAATGTTTGGAGGGCTGCGGATTACGCACCCCTGAGATACAAGTGATGTTTTGCACGTATGTAAGGGTGCACACACTTATAGAAAGGGATGGTGTAACTGATACAGTCTTCACATTGCGAAATCCCCAGGTGGGGGCTGTAGGTCTGTCAACAACCCTGCAATTTAGTGTACTTAGTCTAATGGTTAATCCAATTTTGTTTGGGAAGGACTGTTCTGAAAGGCCCGTAAGGCTCAAGTCAACAGGTGAAAGCTTTTTTATTTATTTTATTTATTTATTTATTGGATTTCTCTCCGGCCGATCTCCCCTACAACGGTTTCTACACCCTACGCTGTCTTATTTCCGACAGAAGGAGACCAAACAAAAACTACTATCAATGGTCTAAAAAGTGATCACAGTCTCACAATCTGTCAGAAAGAGAACATAACCACTCTGCTTTTTATCTTTACTTGCGCTAAATCTCAGCCTAATTCTTACTGAGACACGCTTGGCCTGTATCACTTCAAGCTGCTCTTAAAATGCAGAAGCCGATAAATAAATCTTCGCATAAATCAGGAAAAGAGCTAGACTATAAACCTGTCTTTCTGACCTTACGCTTTTCCTCTGCAATTATTTTTAAGAAGGACTATAATGGTTTTATCTTGTTTTTAATGGTTGTGAGTCACCCTGAGTCGTATATTTGGGATGGGTGGCTGTATAAATTAATGAATTAAATAAATAAAATTTAAGCCTTTGCCTGTATATGGCTTGTTCATGTACTAGGAAAAGGGAAAACCCCAGGGGATCACATCATGCTTTAAAAATGACTAATGCCTTATACTGAAAACACTTCCTTGTAAGAATAACCCTGAAACCTACCATGTATGCACCAAATATACACACCTGTGTAAAGGACTCATATTTTAAAATGATTCCCGTAACATTTTAAAATATATCCAAGGCATCAGAATAAATTTGGAAATAGACCTCTCCAATTTTGCAGTTCAGAAAGGACATGAGAATGAATTCAAAACTCAGAATTCATTTTGAAAGCTTTCTCTCTGCCTTAGACTCAAAATTCCAAAGTTCTATGTGACAATCGCTTGATGGCTTTTAATAAGCGTTACGTGTGAAAGCAGAGAAGTTGCCACATAATGTTGCCTGTCAGCTACCACCGTTATGAGGCGTCCATCCGATACTTTTGCATGTCAAAAAACAGCTAGAGGTAATATTTTTATGGAACTATGATTAACAAACATGATGATTCCAAGATGCATAGCAAAGAAGATTAGAAAAAATACAAAAACTCTGCTAAAAAATCAGTAAAGAGACAAGTCCTGGACACACACAAATTTACCATATATAAAATATGACCATATTGTAGTCTATTGCTATTGAGATAAACTGTAAAATCCATCCAAATTTGATAGAATTATGGTTCCTGCCTCGACGTCTCATTATTTTAACTTGGTCTGTGATTTTTTTCTAATGTAGCAATGGAAGAGGCCTTGTTAAATCACATCTCAGCCGTGACCTTCTCTAGAGTTTTCCAATGTTGGGCAGTGAATATTTTTAGCAGGTAAAATTAAACCGATCATCCATCCCTTATTTTTAAGGTGCCAAAAAGCAGTTATGCAAAATACAGGTAGCTAAGAATGGAGAAGAGGAGAGTCTGAAAATTGCAAATAGTATCAACATCAGAACCAGAAAAAACTTTAAAGCTGGATGGTTTTCAGCCGTTCTATGCGATAATTCTTCTCCTACGCCGCTGCAGCATCGTTTTCAACAGAACCGAAGTCTGAGACATTTCAGGCTTCAAGCACTGTTAGCTTCACTGAAGCACAACCCTGCCCTGGGCATCTGGAGTCCTCACCAGCTGTTTCTTGAATCCTTTTGCTTACCTCTGCCAAATGCCCCAAGGGCGATGACGATGTAAAAGAGCGGGTGAAACCGCTGCATTCCTGCGTCTCCTTTCAGCTTCTCTGCTGCTGCTTTTGCAAATGTGGTGACCGCCCCAGTGTGGGGCAGCTGCTTATAGAATGTTGATTTTCCTTCCTCCAAAGAGTTGTTGGCTAACCCCACCCCGAGAAAGCAGCTGAGTTTTGGGAAATAGCACAGCCCATGAAGCAACTCTAGAGTTGGGTGGGAGGGGGTGAAGGCAAGAAGAGGTTGGCCTGCAGGTGGACAGGAATCCCCAAGGCTTTTGGGAAAGCAGTCAGGGCAGGTCTGTGTCTCGGGGGAAGGAAAGAAGCAAAGGCTGTTGGGGAAATTCCCAGTTTGAATGCATTACAGAGGAAAGTTTTATAATCTGGACTATGCCAGAGGGTTACTGGAGGCTTGGAGTATATCAGGTCTCTGCTATGGTTAAGCAATGGGGCTAACCTGGAGCCCAGACGCATGGTTCGGCCTCACCCCCATCTCCACCCATCCCCACCCACCCCCCTTGTTTGCTCTTCTAGTGCTCCAGTATTTATCAAGCCCAGCTATAATACAATGGCTCCTTTCTGGCACATGAAGATCAAACATGATTTCTAAAGACTGACTGTTCTTCAGCAGTATGGACTATGAGTACAATATGAAGTTTAATTGGTTTAGAATCAGGATAATTGATAAAGGCTTAATCTCAGGGTTGCCTGGGGGTAGGGAGTGCAAACAAAGGCAAGGAGAGACACATGGTCTGAACCAATTCTTCTCAACAATGAGAAACACAGAGTGTCATGGCAGCGTTCGGTGCGGCTAATGACTGCAGCTCAACGTGCTGCTGATTAGATGGTTCCCCATTGGTCATAATTCCATTCCTATTCTCCATGAAAACATAGAAACATTTGATTATTTTTTTTTATCCAACTTGTAGCAGCATCTATGGGCCAGATGGGGTGGGAAAGGAGAAGCCATCAAAATCACAAAGAGGACAGAGCATTGTGCAAGGCCTAACCCTTTTGGACATCCGTGGATTCTGCACACGCGAGTTCGAAGGATGTGGAGCTGGCATTGCAGTGTTCCATCTGCCCTCCGTCTGATGTTGACACACACATACACACGCAGACACAAGTACACCCCACAGATGGTGCTGCTGACCTGCAAACAATCTACAGAATTCACACATTCTTTATGATGGTATTTGACACTTACCTGTGAAAAGATGAGTTGCACTGAGACAATCTACCTCCCTTAGTATTGAAAAATATCAAAGGGAAAAAAAATGGTTTGATCTAGGGTTGGCTGGGATACGTGTAGAAAAGTGAGAACTTCTGAGATTGAAACGTTGCATTTAATTAATCCAAGGTTGAGGAGCAAGCAAACTTTTCAGACCTGGGGGCAATATCTTCTTTTTTTTTCTTGCAGGTGATACCATAGGATATGGTTATTTCCCAAGTTTTCTTTTTGTGGATTTAGTGGTATTAGAGCTAAATGATATGATAGAAATGGATGTGAGCTTCATTTTGCAAAGACCTATCACATCACCATCTCCACTTTCTCTTTTTTCCTTGGCAAATAATTGGACCACCAAACCGTGACCTTGTTATCAAATATTGGCAACATGAAACTAGTAGCGGGCCAAATGGGAAGAGTTGATCTATAGCTAGCCCCCTGAGGTTAACCAGGTTCTAAAAGTCAGGATATGAGTTTTGTTTTGGTATGTTTATAGACGTGGATAAAAAAAGTGTCAAAGGATAAAGGGAACTATAATTTAATCTGAGCCTGGCAGCAAGATTTGCTATGGGCAGGATTCTGGACATGTAGACATCCAAGTATATTCAGATGCTGAACCAACCTCTATGCTATAAGCCTTACTTACCAAATTATCCAGAGCAGATTCTTCCAGCTAAAACAAGCCAGATCAAGAAGCCAGGTTGTGCCTTTAAGAGCCAAGCAAGCTGAGCTTACAGCATAGTTCACCAGCTGTGCCTTATAGGAGGAGAGCCCTGTTAGTCTATATTAGCCACAGAAGGAGTCTGGTAGCACCTTTTCAGACTAACACATTTTATTAAAAGAGTTGATTGGAACTGGCAGGCATCCAAATTGAATAAACGGATATGTGTTTGTTGCATCTGATGAAGTGAGCCGTAATTCATGAAAGCTTATGCCCAGGGATGTCCACAGGGTATGGTCAAAAAAATAAAGATGGCAGCCATGAGGGTGTGATTGAAGTTCTACCTATTTTTGATGTGCCTTGCATATGCAGAGCTTTGACTGCACTGTCGTGGCTACCATTTTGACTTTTTGATCATACTGCATCTGCAGCGAACCAACCAATGGCTGTGTTTAGGATAACTTAGTCTCTCCTGGGTACTCCTTCCTACAAGGGGAAGACTTGTAGGGCAGCTGTGAGGACTTCTCTAGGAATCTATCAGATAAAGTCATTCAGATTTGCTTAAAGTTGGAATCTGGCTGTAGAGGTCCTATGGAGTTGTCTGAGGCATGGTCTTATCCAGTTATCTGGGAAATGTTTGAACCTCTTAGCACTGATGAAATGAACAGGGCTCTTGGAGCTGTACTTTCGGGTTTTAGATCCATGTTCCTCCTGGTTAATTAGGGTCTCCTGGGAGGCAACATGTAGTTGGGTCCATGCAGTGGCTTCACTGTAGGATGGGGTTGGTTCTGCCCACCTTGAAAGAGACAGTTTTCTGCCCCCTTCTCAAGAGTCCACTGCTGGACCTAGCAAATCTGGACAATTTTCATCCCATCTCCAACCTTCCCTGCTCACCCCATCAGATCGGACAGGAAGGGAATGCTGCAGGACCCTTCCATTATACAATGTCATCTTGTTGGAGTCATGCCTTCTCTGGGGCAGTGCCTGGCCTGTGGAACAGCACCCCTCCAGAGATCTGGATGGCCTTGACCCTGTTAGCCTTTCACAAGACCTGGCTGTTCATCCAGACATTTGGGCCAAGAGGTTAAGTGATCTCTGCTGGTCGATGTTGTTTTCTTATAAATTGGAATTGTTGTGTCCTCAGATGTAATGGGTTGGGTTGTTGAATTTGTTGTCTTTAACTTTCTTCACTGTCCATAAACAAACAAACAAACAAACAAACAAATACCCAGTGGATACTCCTGTTTATAATTTTTAATCCTATTTGCTAGGTCTGAAAAGGTGCTACCAGGTTTCTGATTTTTAGCTGCACTTCGAAGAACAAAGTGTTCCCAACTAAACCTTTTAGGTCTGGATAATCCCAAATAGATGGAACTATTTCAGACAACTTCTGGCAGGCCAAAAACCCTAGTATTACAGATAATCCATTGCCTTTCTCTATCTAGAATCCATTGTTGTATGTGTCTGTGTGGTGTGTGATTTTATTTATGCAAGTTAATTGTATTTGGGGTTTTTTTTGGTATTTTTTATCTGTGATTTGATGAATGTATAACTTCACTATCCTTTAAAAGAAAAGAGAAAGAATCCATTGTTTGGGGCAAGGTGGTGGGTCCTTCTCAGTCCCTGTCCTTGATATCCCTGGCCCTGCTGGGTTCCAAGTCCAACTGCTGTCCACGTTTGAAGAATGAGCAGGCTGATGACTCTAACTCATTGTTTTGTCAGCAAGCACACCCACTTCTATTCAGTTCCCAAACCTTTACTTCCTTTGGCTTCATAGGTAAAGAGGAGGGAAAGGGGCAACAGCTGTGAGGGACATCTTTCATACTTGTAATTTAGCTTCTAAGCTTTTCCTCACCAGCACTTCAGGATACAAGCATGACGTAGCAATTTCTTTTTTCAGTTGGGTCCCCTGAGGTTGCTCTCTTGTCATGCCAAGCCCACAAGACAGGTATAAATCATCCTTAGCTGTCCTGGTATGCATTTCCTCTTATTCCAACACCATCCAAAGGCAGCCTTGAGGTGGCTCAAATCTCTTCCTTGAGGGAAGTCGCGTGATGAAACAACCAGGATCGGAACTGGCAGTGAGGACAACACATTGCATGCCAGTCTGCTTTTCTGCTGACTCAGGGATGGGTGGAGAGAACTTCTGCTCATAGAAGAAAATACTACTTCCACTCAGTAGAACTTCTACTCAGCGGTGGAGAAAAAATGGAAAGCTGTATGCCACCATAAAATCATTGCCAACATCTTTCCCTTAACTCCTTGCTGAAGCTTTATGCAGACAGACCACCTCATTTCACTTGCACCAAGACTAGATCCTGGATGGAAAAAAAAAATCCATAATGGCTGTATTGGGTTATTTGTTTATTTTTAGAAAGAATTCAGAGACGTCACTGATTAAGAAGAGGGATGCAGTGGCGCAGCGGCTTAATGACGCTGAAAGTTGCCGGCCAGAAATGGCTGACGCTTTGGCTGTTCGAGTCCAGCCTTCGCGTTAACAGGGTGAGCTCCTGTTTCCTCCCCAGCTCCTGTCAACCCAACAGATCGAAAACTCACGTGAGTAGATAAATGGGGACTCTCACTCCGGTGGGAGGAAAAATGCTGGCAGCGCCTTGCACAGAGAGACAGGACCAGTTGCCGGTAAGCGCGAAACCGCGCTTGCCCGAAAAGGGCACGAAGCAACGGAAACCCTGCCTCCTGCGCTCGCCAGCTGGGCTCTGCTCTAGGAAGGAGGCTCTGGCAAACCACTTCCGAAAAACAATTGCCTTGAAAACTGCAAGGATTCGTCCAGGCAGTCACTGCAGGGTCAGTAATGACTGAGCGCAGACAAAAAAAAAAAAACTGATTAAGAAGAGCATTAAAGTTTGCTGGGACACGTTTCTCTCCATTTTGTGTTGCTTTCTTAAATGATGTCCAAATTTAAAATGGAATGATGATGCTAAACAAGGACATTCACAAACGTGTGTGTGTGTGTGCATGTCAACATGGCAGCCATGATCACACAGTCAAAAGACGTGCCCCTCTCCACAGAGGACCTGAACAGGATAGAGAATAGCAAAACCTTCCTGGCACTTCAGAACTTCACCACTTTGAATTAAAAGCATCCTGTTTCCTGCTTCAGACTTATTTATTGCTTCCTGGGGATTTCTTAGTGGCCTCTTAGCATCAGTTCCTGATTCACTGGTTTCCTCAAATTTCTTTCTCTTCTCATTCAATAGCCACTTTGCAAATGATGAAATACATCAAGCTAGGTAATCATAATCTAGAGAACATATGAAAATAAACTACTTAATGGCACTATATGCAGACAGACATTCTGTCTGGGAAAACAAGAATTGATATTAAGAGTCAATTGAGACGCACTACTCCATTGACCATCAGTTTATTTAATAGTAATCCTGCTGCTGCGCTCTGCCAGAAGTAATAATAAACAGGGCAGAAAGAGCAAGGAGAAAGCTTTTAATGGCCATTGCCTCAATTAACATTAGAAAGCTTTGGGGGAATGGGATTCACTTTTGAATAAATATTATACAAGGAGAAGGAGACAAGCAGAGATCACAATATATTGTGAAAGTGATCGCTGGCTTACTTCTATTTTCAGCTGATTGGCATTTTTGCAATGTCTGTGGGAGGAACTCACAGACCAAATTAGGTTTGGATCCTTCTGCTGAGAATATAAATAGTTGAATCACCAGAGGTCATCAAGATAATTTTTAGGAAGCATGATTATGGAGATTGCTGGCTTGGCAAATACTGAAAGGGGTTAAGAGTAAGTTCATTGCATGGGAATGAATCTCAGAGATTTGCCCAGATGTTGTCTTAACCAGTTCTGCACTCGAAAAAGACTGATATAGAAATCTCGTGGTTTATGTTCTTCACTAGGACGATCTCGTATGATCTCCATGTTGTCATCTTTCTTCTTCTGTGCGCACGGGTCATACGTGCCCCAACTGATCACACCCACCTATCAGGAAAGACAAAGGAATTGTAAATACTAAACTAGATAACTTGGATCTGATCCTGTCAGTCACTAACTGTTGTTATTAATGCTGTTGGCCAAGCTAGATCTCACTATGGTTTCCTTTCAGCTGGGATGGATCTTATCGGGGAAGCTTCCATCTTCAATAGGTACATCCATTGGTGTTCGTTCCTAACCACCATGATGTCAACATGTGCATCATGATATCATATGCAAGTTCCACCCTTCCATTGTGACATCACACCCATGCATGTCCAAGGCAGAGTTCACATTGTGATGTCACAATGAACTTTTCATGACTTGCTTCCCTATGGGTACTTATTAATTGAATGTGTAGTAGTGGAAGTAGGGGCAAAATAACCGTTGCAGAGACTTTTTCATCCCATCTCTCCTCTAAAACATAGCCTATATGGTACACAGTAGCCTCCTCAAGATACACACTTGCATTTACTCTCCTAACAATCCAGTGTTGTGTAGTGGATAAAGTGTTGCGCTAGGCCTGTGGTGACTGTAATGAATCACCTATACAATACCTACCTTATTTCTTATTTTTATTCTTATTTCTGCAACCACAGATGTTGGCTGATCATTGTTATTGTAACTTCTGCCTTCCTGACTTACCTTAAATTTAAGCACTGTAAAGCATGAATGGAGGGTGAATGGGAAATGTTTGCGGGAGAATGAAGAAGAGTGAGGTCAAAAAAAGGGAACTGTCCAGAGTTGTTTCAACGAGATGGGTGGTGACAAATTTGACATATAAATAAATAAATAATTTTTAAAACCCTGTTTTGAGAAATAAGCTCATAGAGCCATCAAGACCACCCCTCTGCATAGTGCAAGAATCCAAGTTAAGCAAATCCAATGGAAGGCTGTCTAATTTCTGCCTGAACACATCCAGGAAAGGGGAGCCTGTTATTTCCATCTCATGGGCTTCACTGTTGAACACTGCTTCCTGCTTATTAGGAGGATTTTTCTAACACTCAGCCTGAAGAATTTTGCCTTTTTTCATGCAAAAACTGTTCTCGCAGCATCTAAAGCTGGAACAAGAGTGCCCATCTGGGAATCCCAGAGAGCCGAATGCCTGTCTTCCAAAGCTAACGTTTGGGAAGATTTTTTCCCTTCTCCCTTCCAAGCCCCTTTCCTTATAACCCCAGAATCCTTGAGGGTCTCTTGAGGCCATCAAGCCATTATCCTCTTCACTGCAGGAATTTATCTGGAAGTGAATGGCTTGTTCTGCCTCTGCCTGAGGACACTCAATGAGAGGAGCCCCGCCATCTCTCTGGATCACTGAATTTAGGACAGCAGAGAACAGCTTGTGCCTGCCCTGTTAAGACCTGTTTTGCTGCCCATCTGGAAAGCTGAACGTCAGAACTAACTCTAGGTTACAAAAAAAAGAGATAACGGGAACACTGAGGTCTCTGAGAGAATGGCTTGTTGTCCATTAGCTAAACGATTTACTTAAAGTCCTGTCAAGTACAGAGCAGGAAGGTGAGTCCCAAGGAAGATCTAAGCTGACCAACATCAGGAAGTATTTTTGAAGTGTGGATTCACAATGGAAGCTCTGACCTCTTAAGAAGTCCATCATCAAAAGAGAGACAACCTCTTTCACTGTATGAGTGGTCACTAGGAAACACAGCTAATAAATAATCACCCCTTTAATAACATTAAATTATATTCACCTTTGGTGTTGGTCTCATTTTTGGATTATTCCATATCCCACTCTAACAATCCTGCAGTGCAGGACTGATGACAAGACCCAGGTTCTAGTTCATCTCGGACATAAAAACTCATTGAGTGACTGGGCCAGTCCCTTTCTCTCAGCAGGGTTATAAATCTAATAAATAAATAAATAAAACCTCACCCACTCCTTCTAGCAGCAGTGGAGATAAAGTGGGGGTAAAATAAATCGAATGAGAAAACAAAATTATGGCCTATCCCTCCAGCAGCAGTGAGGTTCAAATGGAGATAAAGTGAAAGAGATCCTCATGTATGTGTAATGGTATGTGAGAAAGACCTTGGGTGACTGGGCAAAGAGACGCTGCCAAGGGAATGGTCAGATAAGAGACAGCTTAGCCCACAGCTGGATAGCGGGCGGGGCAAGAGGCTCAGAAGGGACCCTCCCTAATTACTCAGGCTGTAAAGGAGACAGCGGGAGAATTGTCCTTTCAGACTTGCAAGATTTTGTCAATGCAGCCTTACAATAAAAGTAGAATTAGCTCATCTGGTTGTGATTTCTATTTGGTTTGCCCTGCGAGGCTGACCGTATACCACCTAATCACCACCACTACCGCCACCCCCCTGAAGGTTGCAGGACTCTGGCTAGGTTTACACACTGAACTAAGTTATAACTGTCATGGTCAAGCCACACCACCGTGGCTTGTTCAATAAACCACCAATTTAAAAAATCCTGGTTTAGTGACAGGTAGGATCTGAGGTGTGACTGGGTGGAGCCCAGTTGAAGAGAGTTTTGATCTACTATCTCCAGCTACTGTACATGCCATATTCAAATCCAGTATGAGATTCATTACCTGAAAATGTCTTTCTCTCCTTTCCACAAAGAGTGATCCACCTGATTCACCTGCATAAGTCGGAGAAGAAAGGAAATTAAACAAGGGACAAGCTTCACCACCTCCTGCCACCTCCAGGAGGAAAAGTTCAAATGTTGTTTTCACACCTTGCAAAACTGGCCAATGCTTAACTGCTGATTAGATGAACAACAGAAGGAGAAGATCTCTTTCTCTCTCCCAATCAGCGATCCACCTTTACATGTGGGGACAGTTAAGATACAGAACTTCTAAACCTACAGACCTAACGTCTTGACTTAATTTGGAAGATAATTTTTATTTTTCACTAGCCTTTGATAGTTCTTTTTTAAAAAAAGAAATGAAAACAGATTATCTCACGTAGATTATACTTCTTAGAATTCTTCCTTCTGGGTTAAACATGGTAACTTTGCTCCTACTATTTCATTTGAAATGCCAATTGATATCCTACAGTTGATAAAGCCAAATAGCAAAGTAGCTGTAAAGTTTATTCTGGTTATCAAGATGCAAGCTATGTCAACCGGCATCCAGCTGATCCATGGAGGAAGCATTGTGTAATTCCTCATCCTCCTCATTAATCAATCCACTGCAAGATGAAGGCTATGGACCGTAATCTTCCATGCTCGTCCAGCGTGGGTTGGTAGATACGTTTTTTGACTTTCCAGGCTAACACTGAGACTGATTGCCACAACATCAACCAGTTAGCTTCTGTGTCTAAGGGAGGATCAGAAGTCATGGTCTTCTGGCTTCTAATCTAGTGCTTTGAAACACTACACCAAACTGGCCCTCAAAATTTCTACACAGTTGCTAGGAAATGTGCATTATTCCTACACCCATCTGATCCTTTGGGTGTCTGAAACATACAAGGCACTGAACCAGGCACTCAGCTCATAGCAAGGACTAGAAAGTTTGGAGAGGGAGGGGAAGAGTTATGCAAGTGCAAGTTGCCATAATATCAGTGAATAGATTCAGCGTGGTAAGGAAATTCCCTGGACTGAAAGACTTCTGTTATTAGAAAATATTTGCCCAGCTGGGACCAGCCACATGATGCCTTCAATCTCTCTTCCCCCCACTGCTGACCTACCCACCCAGCTCTGCACTGGTTTATTTGAACCTGAGGCAAAGTTGGCTTTTCCATCTGCAATGCTGCAGCTCTGTAGAATCTCTCAGTGGTCCATTATCCCACTGGTGGGTCCTTGCCCCCATCTCTGAGATCACTGGCTATTAGCCTGGATAGCCATGGGACTACCTCTGAAGGCCATCTGCTGGGAGACTAGTGGGCTTCCTTGGGCAGTCAGTGGGCCACTGTGAAAACACACTGCTGGCTAGATGGGCCAGGAGTCCAATCCAGCTGGGTCCTGCTAGTTCTTCTATCCAAAGTTCAGCATCCTGTTCCTGGCTCCTTTCTTCTGTCTGTTGGGTAACTGAAGGGATCACTGATTGGTTTATGATATTATCAGAACATCCATGAAGATAATCCCAGGTCAGCCTCAAACTATTTGTAAAGGATTGGGGAGTGGAAATGGTGCAAAACACTCCTTGTCTAGTGACTCCAACTTGGATAAAATAGCATTGCCAGAATGTAACCCTGCCTCCTTGACATACACACTTATACACACAATGAGGATATAGTCACACTTCTTTTGCAGGTAAAATAACCTTTGCAAGTGGATGTTTCCAATGACTTATCTTCTCCACTGCACAGGAATCTGTCTGTCACCACTTCAACGACACTGGACACATTGGAATATATCATTCCCTTCTGAATAGCTCCAGAAATACACGTGGGACGCTGCAAGAAGCAACAGGTTAACGGATCGGTTACTGGAATAGCTAGTCAGGCCATTGGATCAAGTGCTCTCCACCTATTCCTGTGTGTGTGAGCCTTTGAGTCAGTTTTTGACTCCTTGTGCTAGTCCCTACTGTTAGGTTGGCAAGATTTTTCAGAAGTGGTTTGCCATTGCCTCCTTCCTAGGGCTGAGAGGGAGTGCCTGGCCCAAGGTTACCCAGCTGGTTTTGTGCCTAAGGCGGGAGAAGAACTCCCAGTCTCCCAGTTTCTAGTCTGATGCCTTAACCCCAGCAGCAAACTGGCCCTCCGCCTATTCTTGAGTCAACAGAAAATAATACTGGCGTGAAATCAGCTGCTCCCAATGTTGATTTCTCTCCTGCATCCATTGTGTCTGTTCTGAGTCACCACTGAAGGCTGCTGGTTTGCAGCCTTCCTGCACATTTCTAAACATCACCAGCTGATAGGAAGCCACCCCCCAGTTAGGACAGTGATATAGGGAGGGAGTTTGAGGAGATGTCCGGGTAAATGCAATAAAGCCAGTTCTTCGGGTCATAATGCTGGGTGTGGAAGGATGGGACTCTCTTGATTTCTACTGCAGCTTCCCCAGCCTGCCAGTCAGCTGATGGATGCCCTTGCTCATGTGCTCGAAGAGCACATGCTCAAAGTAGGCTCAGCAATCAGGTGTTTGATTTATGGGTTTACTCTACATGTGGTGAAGTGGGACACATTCCCCTTTCTATGGTGTGCAGAATAAGCCCTCTGAACAACTGACGAGGTTGTTGGGAGCACAGACTTAGCTCCACACAAGGCCATCATCAAGCTGTTTGGTAGTGCGGAGAAGAGGGTGGCGCTCCCGCCTTACCATGCGACTCGGCCAGAGTGGGTTTAAAATCTGTGCCCAAATTAAAATGAAATAAAGTACGATTCAGCTATATGGTTTTCCCAGTGACCTGCTATGAAAGCCAAATGTTGGATTTTGAAAAAAGCAGGATAGAAAAAGTACTGATGCTTTGAACTTGGTGATGGGAACACTGACCAGAAGACCCAAAGGGCCAGGTTGGGGACAGAGCATCCATCCATCCATCCATCCATCCATGTGCCTCAGGGCCTTTTCCCACTGCAGGTTCCTCACTAATGATTTATGGCATCTACTAGGCTTTTCCTCATTGCTGTAATGATATGTGAGAAAGAGCTTGGGAGACAGGGCGAAGAGATGCTGCATGGGGAATGGTCAGATAAGAGCCAGCACAGCCTGCAACTAGATAGCAGGCAGGGCAAGAGGCTCAAAAGAGACCCTCCCTAATTTTTCTGGGATAAAGGAGATGGGAGAAGAATTGTGTTTTCAGACTTGCAAGGTTCTGTTAATGTAGCTTTACAATCAAGTAGAATTAGTTTATTTGGTCTATCTGGTAAAGCTGACAGTTGCTGAGTTCTCCATCGACCTGAGTCAGAGAAAACTGTCAACATAAACGTACTGGCCCCACGGCCCATCCTTTTCCTGCCTGTTCCCAGTCACTACAGACCTCTGCTTCCCTCCAAGGTAACAGCCACACAGCCTAACACATTTTATTGAACTTGAGGGTGCCTTTCAATGCTGTCAGCTTGAGGAGGGGAAATATAATTTTAAGGACAGTTTAAGTCTGTCTCACAAATAGGCCTGGGATGAAATGAATGCCTGTCATGGAGACAGAAAAATGAGATTTCCAGAATATGTTTGTGCCGTGGTTAAGTGCAAATGGGGAAAGGCCCTCAGTTACTATAACTAATATATGCATTTATATTTGTCTCCATTCCTGTAAATTGTATACCTGGAAGTTATTTGTATAAGGCAAATTTTGTTTACTTTCTCTTTAGCCAGATCTGCATCTGAAAAACTCACAATTCTTGGTTTGGTTTCATAATGAGCTTTGGTGGGATTCAGAAAAAAGGTGAACTTGAACAGAAGAAACTTCTGAGCTTTCTCTCTTGTTAGTTTGTTTCCTGAGTAACTTGTGGGTGTGTATGCGTGGCATTTGCACATAGCAATCAGCTGGTTTCATCTGATGAGAAAGGTGGAGCATTCTGATGATAAAGCAACCTTTGAGAAGAGAGGCTTTCCCATCACATTTTGGGAGCACCAAAGGCTTCTACTCGTCCCACATGTTGCAAAATCTGGAATACAACTAAGCTTACTACCCCTGCATGAGTTTTTACAGGAGTGCAGCAATATCATCATAAAAATCTGCTTTAAAACTATCTTCAAATTTTAATTTGGGCTGGGACATGGAAGATATTTTCTAAGGGGTGGGACATGGAAGAACATTCGCCCATCCCTCTCCTTTCAGATACATTTCCCCCTTCATTTTCTTCTCCCCTTTCAGATACTTATTACCCAGAATCTCATGAGTAGGGAACCAAACACTTACACTTGTTTTGGTCTTGATCTGCACATTCATTCTCTTGTGATCCAAGGATATGAACTGGGCAGGCACCTTCTCAAAACTCAGTAGCTCCAGCTCTGTGAATCCCAAAGAGACATATAATGATGGGTTTGGATAGAAGAATGTCTGGGCTCAGGCACCTAGTAGGTTACAGCAAGGAAGATGATCTAGAACTGGATACTTCTTGCATACATCTAGAGAATAAGGCACTCAGGATCTGAGAAAAAGTAATCAAACCTATCATGATCATGGTCTGAAATGTGTTAACACTCAACCAGCTTTTAATTCAGCTATGAAAGATGTTTCATGGTAGTGAAATCTTGTGTGCTAAATGTGAGAGATGGTGAGGCTGAGAAATAAACGAGAGGAGCTCTAGACAATTGTGGTGTATTTGCTAAGCAATATTCAGTCCAGGTTGCTGAAAGTCCTGGGAGAAGACATTCAAAACTTTCAAGGAACTTCTCTGCCTTAATGAATTCACCAATAAAAGAGGGTTGGAGATTTCTATCACTGTTTCCAAGATTCAGTACTTTATCCCTGATTCTTGAGTTAAAATTTCTTATTGAAGTCTGAGTCATTCTTGTTTCCTTGATCATGCCCTGCTGTAAATGGAGCAATTGGGGTAATGAACAGGATTCTGGCATGCTAGCTAGTTAATCCCCCTATCCTGATCAAGTGGAAGATTCAACTTTTGATACTTTGCTACATCAAAAACTTCCTGCAAACAGAAATCAGCATGGTGGATAAAAAGATAAAGTTTGAATGCTCTCTTAAATGTGCCCAATGTTTGTTTCCAAGGAACTGTTGACTCAGAGGAGCATAGGTGTCTGGCAGAGATGGGGACAAATGTAGAGGATGACCTTAATGGAGGATGACCCTGACGGAGATATGCGAGCTCCATTACCAAACCAATGAGGGGAAAACATATGGAGAAGGTTCTAATGCTGGGAAAGGTGGAAAGATAGAGAAGAGGACTACCAGGAACAAGGTGGATGGACTCCATTACAGTGGCAATGGATGGACTGTTGATGGAAGACCTCAGGGGACAGGCTGGGGACAGGTCATCCTGGAGAAAATCTATGTATGAAGTCAGTAAGAGTCAACAGTGATTTGAAGACATATCATCATCATCATCATCAGTCATTTTTCACAGTATAACTTGAGGGGGTTCTTTTGCCTCTACTCTGTTGATGGAATCATTTGTAGAAGCGTTGGGTAGTCTTGAGCACCTTTCAAGATTTTTAAGAACAGCTACAAGCAACACTTCTCAGGCACTGTGGGAAATTTAAGACCATGACTTGTAGTCACTGGAGTCATAATTAATATATAATATAATATAATATAATATAATATAATATAATATAATAATACTATACTATACTATACTATACTATACTATACTATACTATACATTAAATTAAATTAAATTAAATTAAATTAAATTAAATTAAATTAAATTAAATTAAATTAAATTAAATTTGTATGCCACCTGACTCTCAATACTAGCATCCTGCTTCAATATACATGAATCTCAGCTGGGTGCCAATACTGAACCTTGAAGGAAAACGCTAGTTTTGTAGGCTTATCTCTTTAAAACATTTTTTCTCCAACTAGAACACAGCAGGAAGAAGCCTTTGATCCCTACATGCCATTTTTTAAAAAAATCACTCATTAAAACATTATTTAGGAAGGAACACATTTCTCATCTATCCTCCATCATACCAGACAGTTTTCATTGGGTAACTTTTGAGTAAATCCTGTTACCCTGGGTAACTTTTATCCATTTCTCTCACATTCTCCCTTTATTACCTCCTCCTGCCACCTGTCCCTGAACAAAAAACCCCAACACTTTTGCCTTTCCTGCACGGAGAAAGTAAGAAACATGATACAAGAAAGTAAGCAGCAGATTTTCATTTTCTGCCCTCAGAAAACAGAAGGGAGAAAGGCAGCTAGAGTGGAACCATTTCCCCTTTTGAAGAAACAACTTGTTCTTCTGAAGAACTGGCTCTGATGCAAGATTTGGTTTTGATTAAAACATCACTGTTCTAATGAAACCAGTCGGGTTGCTTGTAAGGCTGACAAGAACTATGTACTCAATGTGTGCGATTTCTCTACAATATTTGTCCTGAACAATCTCTTCATCCTTCCTCTGAAATAACAAGTGTTTAACCTCAGAGCTTGGGTTTCTTACTGTTCCTGTTTAAAATCTGCATGAAACCGCTGGGTAAGGTCATTTGGTGACATGGGGTGCGGTATATGGGTGATATTCAGTTATGTATCTCCACCTTTGGCCGGGCAGTTCATACTATTCAGGCATTGACCCAATACCTGGAGGCTGTGAGGATCTGGATGTGAAACCAGCTCTAACTCAACCCTAGCAAGATGGGTTCATGAGTCACAGCTGGTTGGGGAATCAAAATGAATCGGAGCTGAATGGCGAACCAGCTCCAATTCAACCTTAGCAAGATGGAATGGACCTGGGTTTTGGCCCCCTTGGAACTGGAAAGGTGTCATATTTGACTTTTGATGGGTAGCCCGCCCCTGGACAGTGCTGGTGTGCTGTGGAACATCTTCCCTCTGAGATCTGGCAGGTCTCTATTCTTCTAGCCTTCAAGCGTTAGAATAGGAGGAAGCTAGAAGCCAGAGGATGAGATGGTTAGATAGCATCACTGAAGCAATGAGCATGAAACTGAGCAAACTCAGGGAGGCAGTGAAGGACAGGAAGGCCTGGCGCAATATGGTTCATGGGGTCACAAAGAGTCAGACACGACTTAATGACTGAACAACAACAAATGTTCCCCAAGCTTTTAAAAGTAATGGCAGGTGAAAATAGCTTTCAGAGTGGCTTGTAGGTGGGAAAACACCATATGAGTTCTTAATATGCTACATGGTAAAGTGGGTCAGAGGACACCATGGCATCATATATGCCTTGATGGACATTGGAAGCCTCTGAAAGTTACATTGTCCTGCCCGTGGAGGTTCATCCATCCTCCTCACCAGGCAGAGAAGAGACTCAAAAAGGAAGAGGAAAGGCAGAAGAAATATGGTTGAAGCAATGAGCATGAAACTGAGCAAACTCAGGGAGGCAGTGAAAGACAGGAAGGCCTGGTGCGATATGGTTCATGGGGTCATGAAGAGTCGGACATGACTTAACGACTGAACAACAACAACAAGAAGCCAGTGACTGTGATTGTTTATATATTAGGGAGTGTTGGTTTAGGATACCTGAGTTGTTTCTTGGATGCTGGTTTTGAAGGTTTCTTTAATGTTCCTATTATTTTTGGTGTGAGCCACCCAGAGTTATGGCACAGTCATCTAAATCTCATAAACAAACAAATAAATGCTCCCTAATATGCACGCTCTTTTTAAAATGCACTTGCACTTATTTGCCCCTTTTGCAAATATTATTTCATGCAGATTGAAGAACTCATGCTAGCAGACTGTTCGCTGTTACGTAGAGATGGGAAACAAGTGCATTGGAATAAGAACTTATTTAATTTCAATGTTCAAATGAACAAACAAAGTGCAGTGGCTATCTGCAATTTGCAGGTTTCTATGGGACAATCAGAGCAAAAGGGCACACGGTCACGAGAAGGATGCCCGGAAATGATGAACTGAGAAGAAATTGTTTTGCAAAACCTGTGCCTGTTTCACAAAATTGCAAGCAAAACCTGCATATTTGGGGAACTATTCACAAAAGCACATGGCAAATGAGTGCACGTATTAAAAAAATAAAAAGCAAGCATAACAAGCCAAATATGACAGATTTGCAAAAATTGAGAAACGGAGAGGAACTGATACTGATAGATTTCCAAAAAGGGAAGGAATGATAGTGACAGTTTTGTAAAAGTGAGGAACTGATATTGACAGAACAGCCCAGCAGTAGTTCCTAACGCAGGGTGTCCCTGGGAGGAATGTCAAAAGGGCAACATAGTGGCCTTCACAACGCAGTAGAAGCCCTGCCTCTTTTTATATATGGTGCATATGATAAAAAACAGGCTTCGATTACACAGTTGCAGCCGCCATCTTGAAACTCTTGATGCCCCCACCCTGGATGTCCTTGCTGCATTCGTATCATCAACGTGAGAAATATTTCCACCAAGGAAGAGAAATCTTCCCTCACCGCTTGTTTATTCTTTTGGAGAAAGGCAACACAGTTGAAAAATAACTCCCAACCTTGTTGTGTTACCTCCACATCGTGAAGATTTTCCACATGCAGTAGAATGAACCCTCTACACTGGTAAGGTGGGGTTGTACCTCGGTTCACGAACGCATCTGTTCACGAACAATTCGGGTCACGACCAGCTCAGGCTGCAAAAATTTACCTCCGGTCGCAAACGCCGGATCGGGTGACGAACAGGATCTGCGGCCATTTTCCCTCCCATGTCACAAGGTCGTGACTTCCTGTAGGGAGGGGACTCTCCCTCCAAGCAGGAAGCACGGCCATTTCCCTCCCATGTCACGTGGTCATGACTTCCTGTAGGGAGGGGACTCTCCCTCCAAGCAGGAAGTGCGGCCATTTCCCTCCCATGTCACGTGGTCACGACTTCCTGTAGGGAGGGGACTCTCCCTCCAAGCAGGAAGCGTGGCCATTTTCCCTCCCAAGCAAGGTTAGCTTTCTCTCTCTTCATACTGTACTTTGTGTCATATTTTTGCGGTTTTTTTTTTAAAAAAACATGGTTCAGAACGGATTAACAGTATTTACATTGAACCTTATGGGGAAATTTGACTCGGGTCGTGACCAGAAATCGGTTGGCGACCAAATTTGGGGTCGGAATGGATTAACTGTATTTACATTGAACCTTATGGGAAAATTTGATTCCGGTCGCAACCATTTCGGGTTGCGACCGGAGTCGCGGAACGAATTAAATTCGTGAACCGAGCTTCCACTACTATCATTGACGGCTCCCCCAACTATCGAACTTCACAGAAAGTAAAATCCCCACGCATTTGGGAGAAAAACTGTAGCCACCCACTCACTCCCATAGTGCTCTTCTACCAAATGCAGCAGTGTTGTTTCAATGTAGGGATTCTGAGCATCCCATTATCGCATGCAATGCAATCAATACACATCCAATATCTGTATACTGTATACCACCCAGTGTCATAAAGGCTTGTAACTTTAATAAAATAAATAAAAATGATGATGATGGTGATGATGGTGTCTATCTTGTCCTCCAGCAGCTCAAAGTAGCAGAGATAACACTTTCTCCTCCAACTTTGTCCCCACTGCAACAGCTGTATGAGATAGGCTGAGCTAATTCTAGTTTCACGGGGTGGATGTGAACCAACATCTTGGTCACTATACCACACTGGCTCAGCAAGGGTATAATGGAGCTCAGTGCAAGGTCTGGAGAAGCCTGGTGTCCTTACCGTGATCTCTGCAGGTCATCGTCCCGGGCTTCTTCTTCAAGGCTCTGTTAGCGCCTTCGGTGCAAGGGAGGCAGATTGGCCTAGAAAGAAAAGATGGATCTGTTTAATTCAACTACCATTAGGAGAAATCCAGGGGGTGTCAGAAAGGGGGGTGGGTGACAAGAGAAATGAGGGAGGACAGGGTGGTAATTCGAGTTGGGTAGGGCCAGCTGGCCCTGCCCAACTTTTTTGGCCTTGAGGTTGGATGGGTTCTAGATCTTCTGTTTGTTATCACTCAATTAAGCCCATGTCATGGTTCTTGCTACTGTTTCTGTGTCAGAATGGCTAGAAATTATTTTCAGCAATTGGGCCAGAAAAATTCCAAGGTGTAGTCAAAGAGGATTCTTTGGACCACAAAGAAGTGTGGCCAGATGGCCCTTGACTGGCCATGCTTGTTGTTTGTGTCAGGGGGAAAAACCACGTTAAACACGGGAGGCAGACACACCATAAAACAGGTCACTTCAAAGTTCTAAAAGCTTTATTAAATGTTAGTTCAACAAGCAAGTAAAATTCAACCATTAGCATACAAGGTACCTACTTAGATTCACATTGCAATGTGATGACCATTTTAATCGAGCCGTCAGGTAGACAGCTTGATTAAAATGGTACCAACCACCTCAGATGCAATCCTTTTTATCCCTTAAAACCACAAACCACAGACATGACTCCTAGGTTTAGCAGCTGGATCATACCTTCCTTGGTGCTAATTTTATCAGACTTTACCAAACGTTACCATACTTCCCTTGTCACATCTTTTCCCCTCAACAAGGTTGCTTAGTCTTGCATCTGACATTTCCTGTCATTGCCCTACAGGTCATTTTTCAGCTAACGTGGCTTTATTAAATGCAATCAAAACCAACGTTAAAACATACAAAAAGCTACTAAAATTTTCCCCTCACGTTTGGGATACAGAATCCACTGTGCTCACCACCAAAGCCGGTACCTGTTTGTTTGTTTATTTGCTTAAAAAATTAAAAAGGGCTTTCTCTGCCTTTCCGCCAGCACAGGCAATACAGAGAAAAATTGTAATTAAAACAGAAGCATGTCAGTAATAAACAATCAACATGAGAACACAAGCATTCACTATAATAAACATAGAGAGTCAAGAGGTCACAAAAATATTAAGCCTGATTCATCATTCATCACCCTCGCTTAGTGACTGCCTCATATAGCGACTGTTTGCAATTATGAAGGAGATGAAAAAATAACTTTGCAGCCAGTCCTCGCCCTGATGACCTTTGCAGGCTTGTAGAGCAAAGGAAAGCTGAAGTAAGATCATAAGCACAGTTGCAGTTTCATTTAGTGACTGCTTTGCTTAATGACCAAGTTGCCGGTTCCAATTGTGGTTGCTAAATGAGGACTACCTGTAACAGCATGATGCAAAGGAGCTTCCAGTGGAAGACCCTGCCTTGGTAGACAAAACAGAACTGGATTCCTTTAACAAGGCTTCAGTTGGGATGTGCAAACAGCATAATCAGTGTCAATCAACAAATGGTTCAGAACATGCCAGATGAGCTTTAGGACCCTGGCAAAGAGACGCGATACCTGATTCGCCCCCCAAATGATACAGGTTTCTCCAGTTCAATGAGGGAGATATCGTAGTCATAGAATTCTCGGATGCCCTGGGCTGATTTAGCCCGAATGTTGTATAATTCATGGTCGATCCGCCTCTTTATCCGCAGCCTGGTTTGTCCTCCTGCGAAGGGGAGAAAGAATAAGCGATCCTCCACATTCCTTTTCTCCTGTAAAACATTGCATTGCTTTCAGGAAGAACTGCCTCACTCTTTTCCTGCCATTTCTGGAGCTGATGAGAAGACAGCCAGCATCAAACTCTCAGGGACCCAGCTGGTCACCAAGATATCTCAACCTTTTTCGTAGGAGGAAGACAGATGGATGAACTACAGGTCCTTGCTTTGCATACCCTAGATGCAAGACTCGTATTCCTTGTAAGGAACGTCATTTAACAAAACGGAGAAAACCTTTTGGCTAGGGGGCCCAAGATGGACTCTTCACTGCAATGCAATCAATTTATACTGATCTGAGGGCCAAGTTCTACATTCCAATTAATGCAGTTGTACTTCAGTTGTTCTCTGTCCATCTTTTGCCTCCCGTCCCTTTGGTGAAGCAGAGCAGAGGTCCCAGAGACTGCGATTTTGACTATTAGTGAGAAAATATCAACCTTGATTTTCCACCCCGACCTCATCCTCTACATGTTCATGTCCTTGGGTGAACGGTATGGTATTTTATTAACAAATCGTGGTTAATCAAATGATGGTTTAATGGAATATGTGAACCAGGTCTTTGGCTGTACCCTACAGTATCACATCATCTCAGGTGGAAGAACCCCTGCATGGGAGGACTAAAACGGCACCCTGTGCATGCTTGCTAACTGAGCTTTCTAGCTGAGATGTCACGTGAGCAAACTGCTTATGATACCGAAATGCTTTCAGCTATGGCTTTTCTTTTCCATTCACGCTACCTCCATCCCAGAATTATACACAGAGTCCAGATTGATTTTCCAAATCAGTGTTTTCCCAACAATCTGTTTACAAGGGAAAAACAGAATACCTCTGGAATGCTTTGTGACTGAGAGCCCTCAATCTGGAAATGCCCTGCATCTGCAGGAAAAAAAAATCTGTCCAAAATCTGCTGGCTGTTTTGCTCTGTTGGAAGGGATCTTGGGGTCATTTGGTGAGCCTTCTTTCTCCAAAATGTGCTAGAGCATTTCAGAGAGGCAGCCACCACTTGTTCTTTGAGATAGGCCAGGTTAGGAAACTGGAAGGTTCCAGGAATGCTACTTTATCCTTGTCGGATATAATAACCGAATCTTGAAAACCTCTGCCGTTTCTTAAATCAAACACAATCACGGTGGAGTTCTTCTGAGTCACCTTCTCACGCCTCCCCTTTCCCCAGGACTGAGTTGCCTTTCATTTTTTCCCTTAATGGCTCTTGCGTGATCTCCCCCTTGTTCCACCAACAGAACAAAAGAGAATGAAACGGAGGGCAGCCACTGAAATACGGACTGTAGACTTCCTGAAGAAAACAAATACGTTCCACAGGATTTCATCATTAATCCCCTGCCCAACGGAACAGGAAACAATGCACCAGATTGAAAGCGCAGGAGGTTGCTGAATGAGACAGGGAGGTGAGTAAACATCCAGGTGGACTTTGCCACAAGGAAGCAACTACTGAATACCTCTGCAGTGTCCATTCCCTCCTGCTATTGGCCTGCAACCACTTTCCGCTGGTTCGAGGGCTGCACTGGGTTTTGCGTGATGAGGTGCATTAGAAAAGTAGGCGGGGCCAGGATTCTGGTGGTTTTAAGGGGTAAAATGGGCTTTAAGGCTTGAACTGAATCCCCTGACTCTTTAAAAAATGCACAAAAAACGGGGGTGGGGGGTGGGGTGGAATAGTTGATCCTATCTACCCTGGGAAGGTTCCAAAGCCCATAGAATAGATGACAGGAGGCTGAATGTGATGCACGGGCTACATTTTTTAAACCCCTGCCTTAGTAAAACTAACAACAAACCCATAATCATGTCTACACACAGTAGATAGTTCCAGAAATTCAGTGGGACCAGGACATTTTGCTGCCTGGAAAAAAGAGGGCACGCCCACAACCCCTAACCTCACTTGACTTACAGAAGCCAACCAGAACTTACGTTAACACTGACTACCGCAAGTGATCCAGCTATCGTACAAGGGCTGCCCAACACCCTGATTTTCGTGCCCCCAGGCCTCAATCCAGTTGCATCACTGAATTTCAGCACTGCAGTTAGGAAACATCAGCAGATTTCCTAACATGTTCATGTACAAAACCCATGAAAACTTTAGGATATGTTCCCAAATATGCTAAATACAGTTTTGAAAAAAGAGAACCCAACTGTGCCAGAAAAGACCGCACCCAACAGCCAATTGTTCTGGTTCTGCCCACATTGGTGCTGTAGTTCTGCCCCACCTGGTCTGGCCAGCAGCCTCTCCCCACCCCAAAACATTAAGTGCAGCTTCCAGACTCCAAAGCTGCTCACCCCTGTGCACTTTCTCTTTCTTTCTCCAATGCACTTTCTCCAATGTACTTTTCTTTCTCCAATGCACTGGCAGGTAGCAGGTCAGCTTTGGAAGACATGACGCTTTACCTACTAACTCTGTCTTCCAAGGTAGATGACGTCAGGGGAGATTCAAAACAATACAGGTAGTCTTCAACTTACGACCATTCGTTTAATGACCATTCAAAGTTATGACAGCACTGAAAATGACTTATGACCAGTCCTTGCACTTATGACCATCACAGCATCCCTGCAGTCACATGATCAAAATTCAGGTGCTTGACAACCAGCATGTCTCTATGACAGTTGCAGCATCCTGGGGGTCACATGATCGCCATTTGTGACCTTTTCAGGGGGCTTCTGACAAGCAAAGTCAATGGGGGAAGCTGGATTCACTTAATGACTAGGTGATTCACTTAACGACCATGACAAAAAGGTCGTAAAATTGGGCATCTCACTTAATGACCATACTACTTAGCAATGCAAGTGCCAGTCCCAACTGTGGTCATAAGATGAAGACTACCTGTAGTCAAGGGCCAGTATTGTTCCATCATACACAGCTTCTTGCTCCACCTATGGTTAGGCTTGGCCCTAAGTCTCTGTCTATAATCAAGCATCAAGCAAACATCACTGAAGCAGGACTGCATCTTTTCTTTGTTTCCTCCCTCCGACCCTCTGGCTCTTCCTTCTGTTATTTCTTCTTAGTTAAATTCTAGACTGTTACTTCTTTAGGGTTTTCTGTGTTCTTGTTCTCTGGAAAGGCCCCAGGTATGTTGAGGGCGCTGCATACAAATCAAGCTGGAGTCCAATATTTCATAGTGGCATGGAATGGATGTTCTTGAAATTCTATTCCCAGCTAAATGCAGAAAAGCAATGCCTCAGAATCACTAAAGAAGGGAAGACCCCAGAACTATGCTGGAACCAAGAACCATGATAGAATGCATGTTTTGGTTTTTTCCCATAGCATCTTACCCAGAACCAGCGTCCAACTAGATATGTCATTCAGGTTGTTGAAGCAGTGAGCAGCTGTTAGAACCCAGGTGTCTGAAACCAAGGCACCTCGGCAAGAAGAATCCGCACGATGCTAGAGCAAAAATTAGTTCAATGTAAGGTTAACACCCCAAAATTGTGCTGTAGGTCAGCCTTCCTTGATCTGGGGGCTCTTCAGATTCCCGTCCTTAACCATCCAACGGGACAAATTATCTGGGATAAAGCTAGTTAACCTTGGGGGGGCCACACTCCTGTAAGCCCCTACAGAAATCTGGGAAGAGGAAAGAGATCACAATGGCTTGGGGGGTAGTGATGGAAAATATCCTGTACTCACTGTGTTTTGGAGAAGCACATGCCACGGGTTCTTCTGATCCCATCTTGCACTGTCAGAGTAATTTGCCAAACCACATATGTTCTCCAAATCTCTGGGGTCTAAGATGGTTAGAAAATTAACAAATCTGGGGTGAAACTGATGATCATCAGTAGTGACATTTTCCACCCTTGGTTGTATCCTTTCTACACAGATGATCAAGCTCTACATCGCCTATCACTCTTTCAGCACACCAACGCAATGTGCCTTCCATCCCAAGGCCCTCATTGACTTTGTTTAGTGACAACATTTCTCACTTTTTTTTTAGATTTTTTTTATCCCGCCTTTATTATTTTTATAAACAACCCAAGGCGGCGAACATACCAAATACTCCTTCCTCCTCCTCTTTTGCCCACAACAACAACCCTGTGAGGTGAGTTGGACTGAGGGAGAGTGACTGGCCCAAAGTCACCCGGTTGGCTTTCATGCCCAAGGCAGGACACATTACCAGAAATGAGGTTCTGAGATTGGCTTCGGCATGTGGAAAATCAACCTGTGTATGTCAACATTTTACTTTGTGTGTGTGTGTTTGTGTGCGCCTTTGAGACAGTGTTGGCTCCTGGCGACTGCCTGGACAAGGCCCTGCAATTTTCTTGGCAAGATTTTCAGAAGTGGCTTGCTATGGCCTTCTTCCTACGGTTGAGGACACCCAGTTGGCTTTGTGCCCAAGGCGGGACTAGATCTCAAAGACTCACAATGTCTAGCCTGGTGTCTTCATCACTACACCAAACTGGCTCTCTTATTTCCAGCACTGCAAAAAGCAGTTGTCATTTCTATTTCGTTCTGAATCTTATTACCTGCTTTGCATAAATAAAATGTTCCAAAATAGGGAGACAAACAATTGAACCAATTGAACCACCTACAACTGAACAAATTTATTTATTTATTTATTTATTCATTCATTCATTCATTCATTCATTCATATATATGAATAAAATAAGGGAGAAGTGATGCAGGAAGGGCTGCTCACATACAGGCTGGAATATCTACTTTGCGGGTGCCTCTTCCCCCAGAAATTCTTCCATCACTGGCCAGTCCATCACTCTATCCTAACCTAACCTTAACCTTAACCCAGAGAGATGGCCCAGCCATTTCACTGCCCAACGATGTCATGACCACCGCCTCAGAAGGTAATGCAAGCCAAGAGTTCTAGTGAAATGATATCCTCCTCCCGCCTGGCCCAAAATTTCTGTGCAGAATCCAGATGAAAACACAGAAGCAAAATGGTGGGAAAGAGTCCACCCATGTCACTTTGCCTCTCTGGTTACAAAACATGCTTCTTCGTGAACAATGACATGTTCACAGCCTGTCATTTCTAACACACGGTTTGTAGACCAAACACGTTATGGAGAGAAATGTTTAAAAGGCCCTAGAACCCTTTGTCCTGAAACACACACCCAAGATGATAAAAGCCTATGGGATGAATGCTGCTCAGTGGAAGGTGGCAAGACTTGTGTCCTTCCATTTGCACAGTTGGTCCAGCATGCCGATTGTGATCCTTCTTGAGCCAGGAACAGTTATCCACACTTTGGTTACAATCCATCCTGACTACTGCAATGCACTTTCCATGGGGCTACCCTCTAAAGTGTCCTGAAATTGTGGAGTCCTTGGTGCTCTCTGAGCTTGTCTATTTGCTTGCAGACGTTTCATTACCCAACTCACTCGCACTGATGATGTTACCTAGTCAGGTAATGAAATGTCTACAAGCAAACAGCCATGCTCAGAGAGCACCAAGGACTCCACAGTTCGACCCTGAACTACAGATATTCCCTTCTAGTGTCCTGCAACTGCAACAGCTGCAGAACATAGCAGCCAGGCTGCTGACGGGTGCAAGATACAAGGATCATGTGGGGCTGTCCTGAAGGATCTGCACCGGCCTCCTGTATGTCGTTTAACCATTGAAGCCCTAGATGGCTTAAGGGCAGGTTATCCCTGAGGCTGCTCTCCTACTACTAACCTGAGTCACTTTGTGTGAGATAGGTGGCTATAGAAATGCGATATATAATCTAACAAACAAACCTGTCCAGGAGAGGCCCTTCTGAAGATGCTTTCTTCGTAATGTTGTGAGTCAAACTGAGTGTATATTTGTCATTTTCTCTAGGTATGCCAACTGAAGGAATACAAAAATTATTGCAAAGCCCCTTGGGTTTCTGTGAGAGCTTCACACCTAGGATATTTCAGCAGCTGCTTTGAAATGCAGGAACCCAGAACAGGGGTCCTTTGTTTAGTGTCAAGCTCCCACCGATGGCACAAGAAGCAAGCTGAACCTTGGGCAGATGTATCAACCCCTTGCCCCTTTTCCCCCTTGCCCCCCCCCCCCATCCCTGGTGAAGGAGAGAGATCCTACACACCCAGCACATTTTCAAAAGCTTTCCTGAGTTCCTGTGGATTTTCCATCACAAAGACATGCCTTTCCCCTGTCTTCTTGGACGCAATCTCATTCATGGCACTCAAGTCCACTTCAAGGTTTCCAATGCCAAAAACATAGATATCTGAACGAAACAACAGGACATGTTTTCACAGGACAGCCTGGAAGGGAAGATGGGACAGTCCCCAAATCTGATCAACAGGGGTTCTTTCAGATTCATTAAGCCAGTTAATTAGCAGCGAAATGCAAGAATGAATGGGTTGGATGCATTAAAAGCCGTAGGAAATAAGAAAATAAGAGCTTAACTTCTTAGAATTCATTCTGAGGGAAATTAAGTAGATGGGGAAGATATCCAGCAAACTTGAGAGGAACACAGCTGGGTTTTTTATACTGTGTTCTACGAACCCTGAGGTTTGCAGTGATCTAGAATTTTATTACCATTTCTCTGTGGGTTGCCCAGGAAAAAACTGAAATTACTTTTCCTGGAGAGATGCAGGAGCAAATATATTTTCTATTTTCAATTATTTCTGGATGAGATACTAGCATGGCTTTTTAAAAATTGCTTCTGCTGTTTTCCAGCAGCACCTTTTTCAATGGCTCTCTTTCTAGTGTGTTAATCATGGATGAGCTGCTAAATTTCCTACTTCTATATTGGCACGAACTGGCAGCACATCTTCTGGGTTTTAGACAGGAGTTGCCCCTAATCTTACATCTCCTGGGAGCATTTGCAAGGAAGCCAGGTCCTGGACAGCCTTCCCCAAATGTTCCCTGAAAATGAAAGTGGTGCTTCACGTGAAGCCTGATCTCAGCTCTTCATGATGACCCTTGGATTTTGCGAGAGATTGAGAAAGCAGGGGTGGGGAAAAGAAGTTTGGTTTATCTAGAAGAAGCCATTCAGAAGAAGCAATGCAATCCAGATGTGAGAGACAACCTGGGAAAAAAGGAGAAAAAAATGACTTCTTCTATATTGATCGTATTGATTGATCATATTTATTATTGATCATATTTATATAGCTGCCCATCTCACAAAAGAGTGATTCTGGGTGGCGTACAACACTCAATTAAAAACCCATAAATACATATAAAACAATCATTAAAACTATAAAAACTATAAGAAACACACAAAAGAGGAGAGTTCTCTATTAACTATATTAACTGTAGTAAGGGAGCCATTGCAAAATGTCCCCTGGGACCCCCAGGGCTGGTCACATTGCCAGGTCTTGAGGGAGTTGCAGAATGTTGAGAGGGATGGAGCTAATCTCACTTCCAGGGGGAGAAGATTCCACAAGGTGGACACCATGGCAGAGAAGGCCCGTCTCCTGGGACCTGCCAAATGGAATTCCCTGACAGGCGGGACCCACAGCATGCCTTCTCTGCCAGACCTGATGGGATAGGCAGATGTAACTAGGGAGAGGTGGTCCCTTAAATAACCCAGCCCCATGCCATGAAGGACTTTAAAGATCAAAACCAGCACCTTGAATTGGTCCCGGAAGCAGACTGGTAATCAAAAAATGATTTCTTGAGGATCTCCTCATAACAATCAGAGAAAATCAAGTCTTGTGGCTTCATAAAAACAAACCCATTTATTTTGCATCATGTCGTTGACTCTAGTCCACAACAGCTAAGCTACTGTATACTACAGTAGGTTTTCAGTTGAGCAGTAGTTCGGTCTGCTTTAGGAAAACAAGATTCTTGAGGAGGCTCTTGCTGTCACAAAGTAGTCCAATGATTCTCTTAAAAAAATCAAGCATGATTTTCTTGACTCACCAAGATAATCTTTTCGGTTTGCTCTCACATTCACGAGGTCTTCTATCTGGCGCACTGCAGTTTTGGGAGAACCTCCATGATTGGATTTCCCTTAAGACAACAAAAAGGTTAGAAGACAAAATCGGAGAGCAATTCCCAGCTCATGTGCTAAGGCAAAACAAGGGGGCCAAGAGGAACAATTTGTGGAAAATTCAGAGATGATCATACTGAACTGGTGTGCATGTTCTTAAATGAAAAAGACAAATATGCAAGTTAAGAAAAATGGAGACATGGCATAATTCCTGGGCAGTATGGAGATCATAACCAGGCAGGCCTCTGACTATGTTAAAAACAAGTGGTATGGGAATTTTTTAAAATCCACTTGATCTATAGGCTGGAGCTTGGCTCTGAAACACATGGAGGCTTTGCTTTATACCAAGTCAGACTAATTCTCCATCTGGTGGAAGCTTTTCAAGGCCACAAGGAGAAGATGTTTCCATCACGTTCCCAGGTGGTCAAAAGAGGGGATCAAGAGAGGGATGGTCAAAAGAGCTCATCTTAGAACAGGGAGGGGGGGACTTTCTGTGGTCAAGGACTGCACTCCAAAAAATGGGTGCTGCTGATGTAACTTCCCCTTTCTGTCACATTAAAATACACACAAACACACATGTAAAACTTGGCAGCAATTTTTGAAAGTTTTCTGCAAGGGGGCAAAGCTCTGGGGAAGGACAGATGGGGTACCACATCTTACATTAATTCTGAAATTATGAGGATCTAGTTCCTTCCCCCACCCACCCAAAAAAGCTTGGGTAACTGGAAGAGAATCAGAAAAATGAACTGTCCTCCTCATCTACTATTCCTCAACGGAGTCCAACCCTCATCCTCATCCTCCTTTAAGCTTCTCTTTCCCCCTGCCATTTGGCTAAGCTGCAACAACAATGGGAAGAAAAGAAGTGGATGTTCTGTTTTCTCTGACATCCTGGTCTCTCTCTCATATTGGTAACCCACTGAATCAGCCATGGATACCCAGTGGTTTACAGTAATAGAAAACGTCATACAAGTGGGGGGGGAAACCATAAATAATTAAAATATCCATAGTAAAGAAATATAAAATAAGTTCACCTGATTCCAGTGGAACCCATGATCCCCCATATAAGCCAACCAAATTAAAATAACATCAATTGCTAAAAGTTCATAGTCTTCAACACTAAGTTTGGCAATTCTGGGAGAGCGAGGTGGAGGGAAGAAATAGTGTTGCCCAAGGGGTTCAGAAGTTACAGAGCAAACTACATCTTCCTCTTCCATATCATTCAGATGGCTTGGCAATCCCAACACTACAGCACATGGCACAAGGATAAATTTTATTCTCCCAAGGTGTCAGAACCTGCATCAATCAAATGTTATTTTAAAAAAAGTTATAGAAGTCAATGGGTATTTTCTTGATTTGATTCTGCCAACTGTATCAAGGGGGGTGGAATAGTTGTGTTTGGGTTATTGCTATTACTGGGGTAGTCTGAAGGCTGAGAAGAACTGTGTTATCAGTGGGAGGAATGCACAAGGCCACTGGTCTGTGAGAAAGGATTTTGGCGCCAATGTAATAAGGGGGGGAATAAGTAGAGGGAGCTTTACACAGGCTTTAGTTTTAGCAATGCTTTGCTTCAAGCTGCATGTACCAACCAAAAAAGGAGCATTTATCTGAACCAGGCCTGGTTTCACGAGAATTCTTCTAAATTGGGGTCTGGATTTTGTGGACTTGACACAAGGTTTCTACTGGGAATCCATGGATGGCTTGCCTTCACTGCTGCTTTTGCTGTTGGAATTATTTTAGCGGTAGCTGGAACAACTTTTGGTGGGAAGAGTGACAGAGACAGGAAAGCCACCAAAGTTCATTGTCAAGTCCAAGACCGTTGGCTGTATCTCGATTCCTGCTTGATGCTGGGGACTGAATGTGGGTATTTCTTCATTCAACACATGTCCTCTGTCACTGAATTAGGGCCCTACCCCTTTGATTGCCTGCAATTTTCAAGGTAGAGAATTCTTTATCATACCCAATGTTTTCTATCAGTTGTTGGCCAAGGAAGCCTCATGCCTAGAGATTATCCTCCTTATCCTAAGTCAATCATGCCACTTACAACAGCGCTGGCTAGATGGTGAATGGTCTTTCCCCACCACCCACCCCAAAAAAGGACTTTCAATCTCCCCGTTTCTCCTCACCATCTGTGAGCAGAATGATGGCGTGGCGGACTTTGCTCCACTGGTCTTTGGAAACGGCTTCTTCGTTAATCATCATCCAGTAAACAGAAGTAAGGGCTGCATGAATGTTGGTTCCAGTCGCATTGCCGTGATCTGCAAAAAGGGCTCGATAGTCATGAGAGGGTTTTTTTTCCCCACCACATTTTCTCTAAGGCGTGAGATGCTTTAAAATATAGACGAAGAATACAAAACGACAATATCCCAGCACAAGCAGGAGGCAGCAAGCGGGAACTACAATTGATAGCATTCCCCAGGGCTTTGTTGATTTCTTATATTCATATAAGAAAAGAGTGGGGAATGCTATCCTTGGGCATGGATGAATAAGAATGCTGCCATAGGTTCCATTAAGCGTCTAAGCCAGTGTTGTCCAAACTTGGCCACTTTAAGATGAGTGGACTTCAACTCCCAGTTGGCATGGCTGGCTGGGGAATTCTGGGAGTTGAAGTCCACTCATCTTAAAGTGGCCAAGTTTGGACAACACTGGTCTACGCCATCATACTTTGCAGTGGGGTGAATGCTGCTATGAAAAAAGATCGGGCTCAACTTTTTTCATGCAAAAAGCCTCAAAACAAACCAGCCAGTTTGGCTACCTGAGGGACTGCTTATCCTCAGCTGCCTGTGCCCAACTGGTTTGGTTCAGCAGGGTGGATACACTCTGGATCCCATTAGTTGAAGAACATCACCTGGCAGGACCCCGGAAACACACCTGCTCTGCTGCGATTGCTGTCCTCTGGAACGATCTCCCCCGTCCCGAGATTTGTGGGGCTCCCTCCCTTTCATGGTTTGGGAAATTGTAGAAGACCTGGTTGTTCTCCCAAGCCTTGGGGACAGGGGGATCGTGGAGCCCCCTTTCGATTGTGCTTTGTTTTCTTTCGGCCTGGTTTAATTTGTTTTTGTTTTTGTATTTTGCTCTTCTGCTTTGTGGAATTGTTCTTGTGATAAATTGGGTTTTAGCTGTAAGCCGCCCAGCGTCATTTGGGAGTCGGGCAGCCTAAAAATGAAATGAACTGAAACGAAAATAAAGTAAAGTAAGGTAAGGTAAGGTAAGGTAAGGTAAGGTTAGGTAAGGTTAGGTAAGGTAAGGTTAGGTAAGGTAAGGTAAGGTAAGGTAAGGTAAGGTAAAGTAAAGTAAGGTTAGGTTAGGTTAGGTTAGGTTAGGTTAGGTTAGGTAAGGTTAGGTAAGGTAAAGTAAAGTAAAGTAAGGTAAGGTAAGGTAAGGTAAGGTAAGGTAAGGTAAGGTAAGGTTAGGTTAGGTAAGGTTAGGTAAGGTAAGGTAAGGTAAGGTAAAGTAAAGTAAAGTAAAGTAAGGTTAGGTTAGGTTAGGTTAGGTTAGGTTAGGTTAGGTTAGGTTAGGTTAGGTTAGGTAAGGTAAAGGTAAAGGTAAGGTAAGATAAGGTAAAGTAAAGTAAAGTAAAGTAAAGTAAAGTAAAGTAAAGTAAAGTAAAGAAAAGAAAAGAAATAAAATAAAATAAAATAAAATAAATAAAATAGAAAACTATGCTTCTGACTGTGTGGAAACAGCAGTACTCTGGTTATATTTTACTCAAGTGCTCAGAGACGGTAGATTTGCATTTTAAAGACCTGCACTGCAGAGATTTATCCATCAAAGAATGAAAGCCTGGTAATATATATTTAAAGAAAAGATTCAGGTGTCCTTTATGTTAATGGTTTAATAAATTAGGGGAAGATAACTTACATATCTCTGTAGGCTAGGAGATGTTGTAAACAGCTATGCAATTTTCTATGGATTTTTTATTTTATTTTTTATTTTCTATGGATTTTTTATTTTATTTTTTTATTTTAATCTCCCAAACCAAAATAATATTCAACTAACACAGACCCTGCAAGTTAGTTTGGTGTCAGGGTTAAGGCACCAGGCTAGAAACAGGGAGAGTGAGTTCCACCTTAGGCACGAAGCCAGCTGGGTGAACTTGAGTCAGCCCCTCTCTGCAGCCCTAGGAAGGAAGCCGTAGCAAACCAAATCTTGCCAAGAAAATTGCAGGGACTTGTCCAGGCCGTTGCCAGGAGTCAAGGCAGACCAAAACAAAACAAAAATACAGGTACTAAATCAAACAGGAGTTTTATGAATGTTCTGTGGAAGGGAGATGAGAAGGACCGTATTTTGGTGAGGTTTATACCTGTAGCTGGGAACTTCAAAGTTTCTGGTTTTTGCATTCTAGCAAGATTTACCTAAAAGCTTTTTCCTTCCTTAGTCAGTCCTGTGCTAATCTTTTTTTTCCTCAAACACAATTCCTGTTGATAGACAACATTAATGAACACAGTGCCATATTCACTGTATTTATAATACAATCACACAGCAGCGTACACTGTTGTAATTCCGGGAGAGATACGGTAGCGTTTGAAAGGTTACCCTCTGTTTTAGCCTTTGTTTTCATAACACAAATGCACGTAGTAAGCCCCAGTCATACTATCTCCATGCCACTACAGAAGGGTTCCTCAACCTCAGCAACTTTAAGATGGGTGGACTTCAACTCCCAGAATTCCCCAGCCAGCCAATGCTGGCTGGGGAACTCTGGGAGTTGAAGTCCACCCATCTTAAAGTTGCTGAGGTTGAGGAACCCTGCACTACAGGACAAAATCACAGCATCAATTTTTCACCTGCTCTGTTCCTGTCTTCTCTAGGACTATCCTATCTGGGCTGCCAACATCTGGATGACCACCACTGTGTGGTCTGCATTTTTGATATGGCAGCCCAAGTGGATATGATAGCCCAACTTTCCAACAACTCAAAGGCAAGGTTGACTTGACTGGTTTCCATAACAGCAAGGCAGCAAGATTTCGGGAACGGGTGGGAGAGAAGCACACAAGGCAAAACAAATGGTCGAGGCTTGAAGCAAGCATCCAAGCTTTTCTTCATTCTCTTGATGGCTGCCAGCACAAATTAAGTTTACTTCCAGGACAGCTATCTGATGTTGGACATGTCCTTCTAGACAAAAATCCAAAAATCCTATGTATGTGCATGCATGAGTGAGAAAGAGAGCAGAGAAAAAGTATGAACATGATATTGTATATGTGTATGAGACATTTGTGGGTAAGGGGAGAGTCTCTCTATACAATGACACAACGACGTGGGGCTTGCATCATAAACTTGCATCACACACTTGCCTGTTTTGACCACTCCCCCCTCTGAGACACCACTGATGAGAAGCAATATATAAATATTTTAATTGAAAAAAGATTATCTATCTATCCATCCATCCATCCATCCATCCACCCACCCACCCACCCACCCACCCACCCCTCCCTCCCTCCCTCCCTCCCTCCCTCCCTCCCTCCCTTCCTTCCTTCCTCCCTCCCTCCCTCCCTCCCTCCCTCCCTCCCTTCCTTCCTTCCACCAAATTTATAATGCCACCCAACTCATGACAACTCTGGGTGACGTACAGAGATATTGGCACAAAAATACAATGTGCAAACTGGTCTAAGTGACTACCTTTGTAATTCATATTCTTTTTCATAATGTCAAGCACCAGTTCTGCATCTTCAGCTGCATCGTCCTCAATGTCGACAATTGTCTTGGGCTGGCTGGCATAAGATATGACTGAGAACTTGACCGGAACTTCAAAGCTAGCAATCTGAGGAATGAAGAAAAGCAAAAACACACAAAAAAAAGGATTACATTTCGGAGAACATCCAATAAATAGGTAATTTTCTAACTAATTACCATCAAAGAATCTTTTTCCATATGATGTTTTTCTACCAAGGTCTCTGCATTTCACTGTAATATTTTGCAAAGAATTCTGAGGCATATTCCATAGTACTCCCTCAGTTGATATGAAGCAGGACTCAGGTCCGCTCAGTTTCAAGGTAGCCTGAATTGACCAGGAATACACAATAGTCCCGGGAGAATCAATTTTGTTGAGCAATCCCTCTTTCAGGAAATGCTGGTTGTCCTCCTATCAAAGCATCTGAAGTTTTGCTTTTCTATAGTGAGCAAGCAGAATTATAACATTAGTTCTACGTAGCGCATTTTTCTATCATGTTTTTACATGACTAAATCCCATTCAGCAAAGGTATAACTTTCAGCAAAAATATAACTTTACTGAGATCAAAGGTATAACTTTACTGAGACCAGTGGCCGCTGGCAATTCACCAAAGGTGTCCTACCATGTTAATTAAAAGTTTCCTTCTTGTAGGCTCAGTCCGTTTGATGTTTTGTGCTTCAGCCCAGCAGATGGAAGATTAGCCATGAATTCACTCTTAATTAGCCAGCTCCAAGTCTCCACTGCATGGCAGGAGAAGAGCTTCTAAATATAGGTAGGCATGCTTGGATATTTATTACACTGATATCCCACCACAATCAAACAACTCTCAATGGTTATTTTCTCGTGGAATTTTGACAGCATGCACAGATACTCTCATAAATTTGTTGCCAGGGTTAGGCTTGGCTATTTGCAAAATGACTGCCCCAGTGGTGTTAAACAAACAGGCAATCTGTTCTCTTCCAGTTTTCCTAGCCTTCAAGGATCCTCTCTTCTACAGGTACTCCTTGTTATCTGACTACAGGATAGACCAAATTTTATGTCACTAAGCAATTTGGTTGTTAAGAGAATTGTCACGTGACTGGAGTTGATTTTATGACCTTTTCTACAACGGTTGTTAAGTGAATCACTGCGATCATTAAGTGAATCCAGCTTTCCCAATTGACATTTTTGCTGGAATTCACTTAACAACCATGTGATTAGCATAATGAACATGTGATTCAGTTAACGACCATCATAAAAAAGGTTGCAAATTGTGATCATGTGACCCCAGGGGGTGGTGTGACAGTTTGCAATGGTCATAAGTGCAAGTACAGGTCATAAAACACTTTTTCCAAGGCTGCTGTAACTCCAAACTGTCATTAAACGTTGTTAAGCGAGGTCTACTTGTATTCCAAGTTGCCCATCTTGGCCTCCCCGTCTTTATATAGGTGGGCAAACTTCCAAACAAAACACCACGCTGAAGTCTCCCAGGTGAACCCTAGAGAGATTCTTATAAAGTCTTCTTCCCAATCTAGTTCCCTCGAGCTGTGTAGGTTCAACTCCCAGAATTCTTAATAATGATCAGGCCAACTGGGGAATTCTGGGAGGTAAAGGCCAAACATTTGGAGGGGGTCCAAGTTGGTGCAAACTTAAACATAAAGATGCAAAAGGCTGGTGCTTTTTTTGATGGCTTGTCAAGTTTCCCTCTTGTTTTTAATTAAAATTATCCAAAAATATACATAAAAGTTGGCATACCTGAAGTACAGAGCTGGCCAACTGGCCATGGAGATTTTCATGAATACCATCTGGTGTAATGGATTTTTTTTTCCTTTTCATTATTTTACAGTGAAGTAGCCGACTTTAGGCCACAGCTATTAAAGGGCAGAATGCTGCAAATGGCTCATTTTTGCAACAAAGTCTGGGAAAATCATTTGGATTTTCTGTTGAAGTTGAATTCTGTTGAATTTTCTGTCAAACTAAAGCAGGATATTCTTTATATTTACTGAAAAGGATAGGATCAGCTGTCCATGTTTGTTTGTGTGTCATATTAAGGATTGGAATCACTAATACATTGATAATTTGGGGGTCAGCCAGTCTTTGCATTGTTCTTAGAAAATCCTCCTAACAATAAACCAGCAGCTGAATATGCAAGAATAGAATCCAATGTTTTGCTTTGACCTCCCAGCCCTATTTCAAAACTGGCTTTTAAGGCATTTCCTTCTTGCAACATTCAAGGTGTCTGTACTGCAAACTTACAACAATTGAATAGGTGTGATCACCCCTCAAGGAAACCTATGAATCCGTGTTTCTCAAACTTGGCAACTTTAAGACGTATGGACTTCAACACCCAGAATTCCCAGCCAGCATGCTGGCTGGGGGATTCTGGGAGTTGAAGTCTTCATGTCTTAAACTTGCTAAGGTTGAGAAATACTGCTATAAATGGTAGTTCCAACATGATCCATCAATCTCTTAAATTTTGGAGGACACCAGGGCACTCAAAGAGGGCCCATTCAGTATTGATTAGGAACCAGATGTAGTTTTGTTCTTAATTAATTAAATGCCAGATGCAGGAGGAGATTTTCAATGGGATTGAAGCATGCAATGAATCAAAGGCACTTGCAGAATTGAGTGCTTTTGGCAAAATGAGGAAAGCGGCGTTGCGTTGTTGCACCATTAGTTCAACTTGACATGCCCACAACAGGGGAGGAGTTTGCTTTCATCATTTGTCGCCTCCGGGGTGTCCACAGATGAAGTAAAAGAAGATGGTTGACACAACTGCGCGATCAAAGACCCACCCCTTTGCCCGTGCAGTGACATCACATGCATGTACAAAGGGGTGGGGCTTTGATTGAATAGTTGCAACCACTTTCTTGATTCTTTTTACTCTCCCCTGAAGATCCTCTTCCTCCTCCTCCTCCTCTATTAAATGCATGCCACTTGACTCTCAACAACTCTGGCAGTCCACAACAATCAAATAAAGAAATTAGGATGCCCTTGTGCTCCCCCTTGATCCCTCCAGCAAACGGTTCTGTAGTGAACGAAGGATCAACTATTCTTTTCTCACTCGGATGCCAATAAAAATCACCTCCCCCTACCCCAGCAATTAGCTAAAACTTTCTGTTGGCACCAACAGATATTTATTTTCTAAGTTGATTTACCATACTAGTAGGGAAGGGGTGATTACTTTAGGAATGCAGTCAGGGAAAGATGGTTTAAGACCAGGTTACCTACAGGACCATCTTTCTCCTTTGCTTCTGCCTGATCAGTAACATCTGGATCCCAGCTGTAAAGCACACACATGAGTTCTATGGGATGTACTTCTTGACAGCTGCACCTGCCCTGTGGAACAGCGTGCCCCAAAGTCCATACAGCCTCAATCCCATTGGTCTTCCGTAAAGACCTGACTCTTTCAAGAGGCCTTGGAGTAGGGTGGAGTGATGCTCCTGATGGTGGTTGGTGGTGGAGAAGACATCCATATCAGTTATCCTTCCCAACGCACAACTATTCTTCTTTTGGTTATTTTTACTTCATGAATTAATCCTACTGGGTAAGCTGCCTAGAGCCCCTTAGTGCAGGGAGTAAGGAAGATGACCTTGACAGAGATAAGCAGGATCTGTTGCATTGGCAAAAGGGGCTGAACCATTTTTTAAGTCCAGAGTAAGAAGAGAACACTCAGAAGGGGCTCAGGCAGATGCCTCCCTAATTCAATGGAATATAAGGAGGAGGAAGAAGTACAGCACAATCAGACTTGCAAGATTCTGTTATTATAGCCAATCTCAATCAAAGGAGTTTTAGCCTTCCTGTGGAATAGTTTTCCTGTGTGGTACCTAGTGGAGCTGACACTTATGGATTGAGGCAGCATGCAGATTGACAAATAAATAAATAAACCAACAGAACCTACTCATGTACTCTAGTCTTGGTGAAGATCCCTCTCTCACTTCCAGCATTTTGGGATTTAATTTTGTACACACTCTGATCTGGTGGTTTATAGTATGATGAGCCTGGGTTAGACCTTGATGACCATTAAGTTCAAATTAGTTTACATTTGCAGCATAAACATGCCTGGATGTCATGAGTAATCAGCGCTGTCGCTAGCACCACCCCCTCCCACTTCTTTATCCAAGTCATATCTACAGAAACTCACCCTGGTGATGATTTGGCTTACAGCATTTTTAAAAATAGCAAAGTTACGTTCAGTAACGCTGTGAGAAGCATCCACAAGGAAGTAAACATAGAGGAAGCTCTCTTTGGTCAGTATAAGTCTTCGGCCTAAAGATGAAGCTGGAATGGAGAAGAAAGAAATTATTACTTTCCATCCTAGGCAAACGAACCCACTTCTTCTGGTACCAGATACCAATGGATGGAAAGTGGTAGCAAGGAACTGCAGGCCAGGGGTATCTATGATGTTTCAGAGGACTTCTCAGTCATAGTGCTTGTCCTCTGGGACCCCATTCAGCCCCAAGATTCATACTGCTCCCATCTTGACCCTATTTAAGTGAATCCTTAAAACGTGGCTCTTGGGTTAAAGTGGATGATGGATTCCTTGTGGGTTGTCTTGATCTATTAGATGGCTGATGGTTTCTCCAGACTTTCTTCTTTTTGGATTAGGTACATTTTTGTTTTTTTTTTATCTTATTTGGTAGGCTGCTCAAGTTATGACAGATTGAGTTATGATAGTCTATATATTTCATCAATCCATCAATCAAATATGCCATAACTTATTGAGGATTTTTGAGAATAGACCAACAGCTGTATGACAAAGGACCAAAAGTTGCCCATCTCTGCCTTAAATGAACTTAAGTTTGATGAACCATTCCACTGCTGGTGATAAATTATGAAAAAAATGTGTTCAAACATTAGTGGCTTCTCAAAATTTTCTAGCTCATTTGAGGATACATTGAGGACATGGGCTGACCATTGCAAGGTTGTAGCACGGTTTTCAAACTTCTGCTAAGATTTATTCTCTCTCTTTCTCTCTCCCTGCTACTACAAATGACATATTTGTAACTATGCTGGCAGTCTACCCACCTCCCTTGGACCTCTTCCACAATAATCCAGGCCTGGCATCATTCCTAGACGTCGAGGAGATAAAACGGTGATTGCCACCAAAAAGCAAACAGAGAAATTTTCACGGAATTGGCTTGTCTTTCTCTTCTCCCTTCTACAGTACGAGAACCTAGGATCCTCTAAAGAAGCTGAAAGTGATTCTGATCCCAGAAAAAGATGGACAGCCCAAAGGCAAAGCCATAGAATTTGCTTTCACAACATGTACAATGAAATTGACCTGATGAATAGCCCTAACATAACCATTTTGCCTAATACAGGGTTTCTCAATCTTAGCCCTGGATTCTGCAAGTGCCTGTGACTCACGGCATGCTTCAGTCCCACTGAAAATCTCCCCATGCATCTGGCATTTAATTAATTAAGACAAAACTACATCTGGTTCCTAGTCAGTATTGAATGGGCCCTCTTTTAGTGCCTCCAAAATTAGATTTTAAGAGGTTGGTGAAGATCATGTTGGAATTACCATTTATAGCAGTATTTCTCAACCTTAGCAAGTTTAAGACATGAAGACTTCAGCTCCCAGAATCCCCCAGCCAGCATGCTGGCTAGGGAATTCTGGGAGTTGAAGTCCACATATCTTAAAGTTACCAAGGTTGAACGTAACTATTGCGCTGCTGGATCAGATTAATTGTCCATAATCCTACAATATTTGTTTGGGAAGTCCACCGTCAGGACGTGAGATCAATAATCCTCTTCCCATCAACAAGTATTCAGAATCAAGTATTCAGTGGTCTCCTGAACATGACCATAACATAACTAGTAGCCGTTGGCAGCCTTATCCTCCACAAATTAGACCATTGCTGGTAACTTTTCCTTTTTTTAATGTGCATCGTGCATGCATACTTTCAATGGGTAAGCATGTGCCTGGGACAGTTGAAAACAAAAGGCCTGCTTTGGAATTTAGCCAATGAAAGCAAGACTGGAAGATGGTCTTCAAGTGGCCTTGAACCTTTAGAAATGCTAGTATCCTTCTAGGGCTGATACTATTTCAGAGTTAGCATAAGTTGGTGATGTCCTTCTTTGTCCCCCCTATATTTGTAATCAGAGAGATATTACAAAATTCCAGATTCTCCAAGGCTGGTGGTGATACCAGGACTTGTGGTTGTTGCTGATCCCTGAGCTGTAATCCCAAACTATCTGATAGTAATTTGTGGAGGTCATTAAGCAAGCAATGTCCAGCAAAGCTTTTGTTGTCATGATGTCATGAGCCAAACTCTATTGTTTGGTGAAATGCAACCTTGCATGGGTGTATGACATGAAGCTGGGGACAAGAGCCAGCATTGCAAAGCTCTCAGCCAGACTTCAAGCCCACCCCCAAAACTGCCAAGCCTCCTTGCCACGTTCGCTGCCTATGAGTACAAAGAAGCAGGAGGACCCCAATCTCTTTCCCTCCCCTTCTGATAGCTACATGGATTGGGCCCCTTTTCATCCAAACGCCCTTCCAAAACTTCGCACAATGGGTATTTTAGTAATAGCAGAGGAAAATTTTCTTAGTCAGATCAAGGGATCACTGGAATGGTGTCAAGCCCCACATAGCTGGGCAAGATTAAGAAAGGAAGAACTGTGGAGTCCTTGGTGCTCCCTGAGCTTGGTTGTTTGCTTGCAGATGTTTCATTACCCAACTAGGTAACATCATCAGTGCTAGTGAGTGGGGGTTTGCTCCCTGTATATATACAGTAGCTTGCCTGTATATTGACTAAAAAAGCTAAGAAGGAAACAAAAAAGCAGAACACATCTTCTCCAGCAGCCTACACCCAGATAAGCAGGGATTAACACCAGGCAAACAACCAAGCAGAGAACAATGCCCTAATCAAGGAACTACCAAGGAGAAAACCACACCCCCACCAACACTGGCAAGCCACTGTATATAAACAGGGAGCGAACCCCACAGTCACTCGCACTGATGATGTTACCTAGTTGGGTAATGAAACGTCTCCAAGCAAACAACCAAGCTCAGAGAGCACCAAGGACTCCACAGTTCAACCCTGAGCTACAGATATTCTCTTCTACTAGAAGGAAGAACCATGTAGATTTCTGCAAAATCTCTTTCATGCACATCTGGGATTAATGCAGAATCCTAGAAACTAAAGATTATTTTTTTACTTCCTTTCTATTGAGTCCATTAGGGAGAGCCTCTCTGAATGATTTGAAATGCTTCTTCCTGGATTTCCCACCATCCAGACTGAGTTGCCATTTATGAGATAAGTTGCCAATAGATTCACCCACTGCTGTCTCTTGATTACTTATTTTCACTCACCCTTCCATTCCTTTCCCACAATCTCTCACGTTACCTATTTATTTCTAAGCTATAGGCTCAGTCTGAATAAGAAGCTTCCATGACTTTTATTTAAACACACACACACACACAAATATTTCATGATCTAGAACCAACACACAAAACTTATTGGTCTTCAAACTTCATGAAGAGGTCAATGAGCTGAAGAGTTTGGGGATTCCTGCTCTAGAATCTCTCCAAATACAGGTACCAGTACAGGTAGTCCTCACTTAATGATGGTAATTGGGACTAGCCACTCCATCCCTAAGGGACACGGTCATAAAGCGTGACATCACATGACCGTGCCAACTTACAATGGCAGTTGTAGCAGTTCCAGTTACCGTCATTAGGTGAATCCCATGTAGTTATTAGGCGCAGTGTCACAGGATCATCATTTGCAACCTCCTGCTGGCTTCCCCATTGACTTTGCTTGTCAGAAGCTGGCAGTGAAGGTCACAAATTGCGATCGTGTGACCCCGGGATGCTGCAATGTCATAATTGCAAGCCAGTTGCCAAGTGCCCAGATCACAGTCACATGACCGCAGGGACGCTGCGACGGCTGCAACCACGAGGACTGGTTGTAAGTACCACTCATTTAGTGCCATCATAGCTTCGAACAGTTGCTGAACGACTGGTCGTTAACCGAGGACTACCTGTACTAGATGTAGGTTTGGGGGCCCTTTCAGTTATACTGAGTTTCCTGGAAGACCATGCCACCTCTGCCTGGAAAAAAATGAGTTTCTGCCCCTAGCATGAACCCAGAACCTTCCTGAAAATTCCCACTACCCTACAGACAAAATAGCTATTGTCATGTTCTACTGGAATGATTGGAATTTTAGTCTTCCTTGAACGTGGATAACTATCCAATTAAGATCCCAACCTCTCTCTTGTTTATGAATCCAGCTTCACCCATAATAGTTACAACTCTGGAGAAAAGACAACTTAGACTCACGTTGAGATGCCCCAGAAGGGTCAAGCTCGAAGGTGGACACTTCACTCAGAACACCTGTCAGCGAGGCTCCGAATTCAGCTTTAACATCTTCGGCTCGGTCATAAGAATAGTGGGCTGTGGGAAGAGAGAAAGTGAACATCTTCTGTTATTGCAAGAAAGATGAAGAGATTGCTGAGAGATTGCTCTGAACCATCTTTTGTACTTAATCTGACCATGGGTTTATCATCCATTTTTCCAACCTAAGAAATGAATTCATTTTTTTCTGTTAAAACAGCCACAATATTGTTATTGTCAAATACTGGAAATGCAAAATACATCTTTATCTGAATAACTGGTATTTCAATGCGTCAAGAAAAGCATCGGCTGAATAATTAGCATGATAACAAATTGTGTTTTAAAATCCTTTAATTCAGTGTTTTTTATTCATATCTGGAGTCCATTTGTTAGCTGTGTTAACAAAGTATCTCCAAATAGCTTGCCTTCACCATGCAGGAAGAAATATTGGTATTCCTGGCAGAAATATTCAGAGTGACTGTAATTTTTTAAAAGTTCTCCTTAGTTACACATATATAAATCCCTAAGGCGTTTTGTGTTGGTTTTTCTTTTTTTCCCCCTATTTTTGTTTTCTGTATCATTTTCCTTTTGGATACTTTGATTCAATACAGAAGCAATTTTTAAAAGATGGTGGTCCCAGAGGAGGGTTAAAAAAGTCAAGATGGCCACCAGACACCTGTAATCAAAGTTCCATCCCTTTTTTTTTTTTTACAGGGGTTGATGTGATCCCCCTGTGGGCACCTTTGATGGTGGAAAGGCTTTGTTATATCCAAATTCCATTCTTACTGTCCCTGAATTTGGCTTCTATTCAATAGACAGGATTCTTCAACCTCTCTTGAGAATTCAGACAGACAGCATGGGGTGTAATTACTTGGTATAAAACCATTTTAACAAATGCTTCTGTTTGGATCTGTTATTTCAAAGGGATACCAGTGGCATTCACTGAACTTGGACTAAAATATTCCAGAGTTTTCTCTTTTTTTAACATCTAAAACTTTATTTAGCAATAATACAGCATATGCAGATATCGATAGAGCTGTACCTTCATTTCCCTCATTTAAAAGGTACATCAACAGTGCTCTGTGCTTGTTTTATTTTTTTAGTCTTTTTATTTTATTTAAAACAAAGGTTTTCTTCAAAAAAGATATTATCTATGAATAAGCAGATAATTACTGAGATTATACAATTATTGTTCGACGTAGCATTAGTCAAAGATATCAAGCAGCGTGTATTAAGTTGTTTTTATGATATGAAAAAGAAGTATACATTTTTGAGTTTAGTGCCAAAATCTCAGTGCAGATCTTCAATGGTTAAATATGATCCCCCTGCTAAGTTTTATAAGTTAGAAGCAGATGTGAGATATTTTAAAAGCAAAGGAAGCTGAAAGAAACAGACAAAGGTTCCGTTAGAAAGAAAAACAGGAGAGAAGTTAGAAAAATTGAATCTGAAGAATGGAGGGGAAGAACACTGTGCTGGTGAAGTGTATGAATATCTGAAAGAAGAATATTTCAGAAATGGAGAAACCTGGATGACTAGACCTTTCCAGGAGTTTGCCCTCATTTGATGCCCTCCTGTCAGGCCTAGCCCAAGGAACTCCAGGAGACCATGCAGATTCAGTTCAGCAATGTTTATTAGCTACAACCTCCAGCAAGAATCTTCCCAGACTGAAACTAGTTCCCAAGGTCAGCCAGTCAAAACAGAGTGAATTCCTCAGGGAGGTGCCAGCCTCATCCTCTTATCTCTTCCCCGCCCTTCAGGAGACGAAAGAGGATGATGCTTCCCTCCCTGAGTCTGGCCTTCATAATCCCATTCCATCACACCTCCAGATGGGTTGAACTGCAAAACATGCATTGGCAGAGGATAATGGGATTTATTGTCTAGGAAATCATGAGGGCATGAGGTTGCAGATGGGTGCCTTGCTAAAACGTCAGAATTTAACAATAACAGTAACAATAGCAATAATCATAAAGATGGGTAAGGAACATAAGAACCTGCAAGGAGCAAGGGAAATTGAAAAGTAAATGCATATAGTGAATATAGAAAAGGATGGAGAAGCCAGGGAAGAAGTGGTGACACTGGAGGACATCTAGTCCAACCTGCTGGAAGAGAGATGTCCTTGAAATGCATACCTCTACAACTTGGCTGCGTACCGGACCATTCACTGTCCAGCATGCAGACCCGCTGGGATGATCCAATCAAGTCTAAGCCGGTCTGACAGCGGAATGAGACCTGATCACCAAGACGGTTGCCTCTTCCTGTAGCAATCGCCCCTGGGGGGATAGCAAGGGTGCGGCAGTGCCCCACTGTGGAGAGAAGAAGAAAACACCAGCACAGTTGTAGAGGTGAGACTGTACCAGATGCTGCGGGAAGACACATTGCTGCTATCGTACTGCTCCCAAATGCTTCTTCATTTTTTCTCATTTTTACAGCACAGCATATTCTGTGACCTGGGTGAAGTGTGGATGGACGGTGCTATCACAAAATGTGGCGATGGCCACCAATCTGGGTTCTAAGTGGGCAATCTTTGTTTAAGTCAAACAAGTGAGCTGTTTAGCATGGAATTTTTTTAGTGTACTTCCATAACAGAGTATATGCAACAAGAGCCTTCCCTGAACCCCAGAGAAGACAAGCTGGAGCTGGAGGTGGCATCTTCGTGGCCAGGAAGGGACACCTATGGGAGATGGGCATATTGAAAGCCTAACAAGATTCACCTCCATCATCGCAAACAGGGGAGGTCCCATTCCATTGGCCGTTGGGCTGGCAGTACCGCTGGGATGAGCCAAGAAGCCGGTACCCATCAGAACACTCAAAACTCAGGATGTCACCAATTGGGTGAGAGTTTCGCCGTGGACTGAAAAAGCCATTTTCAAAGCTCGTCTGCGCAGGGCAGCGTATGTCTGCAAAAGAGAAGAGACCAGAACTAAAAGAGACAAAATGTAGGCACAGAATCTGAATTAAAATGGTAAAATGAAAGTAGAAGTCATGTTTCAAATGTAAGTTATATCTTGCCTTTTCTCCATAGCATTCGTTCCTCCAACCCTGGGAGATGGGGTAGGCAGAGAGATCACCATTGGCCCAAAGTCCCCCAGGGAGCTTCTGTGGCTGAGGGTGGACTAGAACCTGGGTCTCCACGCTCCTAGTCCCACATTTTTCCCACTAGACCACATTGGGCCCTCTTGGGCTACAAAGAAGGGATTGAACCAGAGTCACCCAGCTAGCTTCCTTAGCACCCAGGTTCTCCCTGCTCCTAATCCAACACCTTCACCACTACCCCATATTGGCTCTTGGGTTGAGAAGGAGGGACTGGCTCAGAATTTGCCAGGACTAGAACCCAGGTCTCCATGCTCACAACCCAACACTTCTTGTGCCATCTTTAAATGTCCTCGCTTATGCTGGAAAATGCTACAAATGTGAAATCTCTCCTTTCTGGTTTCACAAAGATTTCCAGTTCCTGTTCCTGCAGAACAGCTATTGTAGCATTTCCTCGATACTGAAGATCTCCCAGATCAGGACTGCAAAAATTCAGATAGTCACTAGATGGCAGGAAAGAGTTAGGACGGTCTTCTCCTTATGTTGCCCCCAGTGGCGGCCTGGAGTCTTGCAGCCTAAATCTTGTAGTCCTTGCCCTCCAAAGCAGGACATTTAAAGTGCTGGTAAACTCCTAGTCTCCACTGCAAAAGGACCAGAACCAGAAGTAAATTAATCCTGCTGGGAAATCTGGTTGCAGGGTTTTAAATCTTTCCTAATTTTTAAAGAAGCCATTGTCAAATTATGTTAAATCGTTACTGTCAACCAGAGCCCAACATGCTTGGAAATGTTCTCACTGTCCTTCCCGTTCCAGGCATTTTGAGGGAAAAAAATAAATGTGAAGTTTGCACTCTTTTCTGGGGGGGGGGGGGACTTTCACCACTGGCACCCTTTGCCAAACCTACTGTAATGGCATTCTGGGCAGCCTAGGAAATTGCTACGATTGCATCAGTGTAAACAGGATCTGGCAAGAGGAGAAAGAAATAGAAACGCCAATGGGTATTAGGAAACGTGATGATTTTAAATTAATACGGAATGAATACTTTATTAGAGGCCTTGGCTGACAACCATTAATGCAAACACACTCCTCCTCCCTGTGGGAACCACTGAACAAACTAGAGTGCCTCTATTTATAATTTGTTAAGTGATGTGTAAACCAGGATGTCTGTTAACAAACTATAACTACAGCTAAGAGTTGCATGCAAACTACTCTCTTGCTTGTTCAAAGAAGAATCAACCAGGGATCTCGTTCTTAGGGAATGCTAAACAAATCATAAACTGAGGTTTCCTACGAGATTGTTCAGTTTGCTCCTGCGAGCAGGAGAACCCAGTTTGTTCCAGATACACAGATTTCTAACTTCTCTTGGCGTGGAATACAACTAATGCGTTCCATGTGAATGTCGCCAATGCATTATAAGGGAAGACTAGAAACGTGACCAGGTGGTTCTTCATTTTTAAGGAAGATAACATTGCACTATACTTGGAGGCATTGCGAAAGAGTTGGGTTACTGTATCTGGGCTGCAAAAATCCAGACAGCAAGAAGATCTGGAATGTTGCAACCCTAGTACAGGAATCCTCAAAAGTAAACGAGAAATTGATCACACGGCTGAAATTCTTAAGATAATGGCCAATGACAGGAAGACTGTTCGCATCTTATGGATTTGTTTAGAACACTGTTTCTCAACTTTGGCAACTTTAAGTCCTGTGGACTTCAACTCCCAGAATTCCCCAGCCAGCAAGGCTGGCTGGGGAATTCTGGGAGTTGAAGTCCACAGGTCTTAAAGTTGCCAAGGTTGAGAAACACTAGCTTAGAACATTTATATGGCCACCCACCTTAAGCAAATAACTCTGAGCAGATAACAACAAATACGGAATGCAATACCAAAACAGAGCAGAAAAATACAATTCAAAGCAATCGTAATAAAATACAAGAGATGTTTCACAAGCAACTCACAGCCTCCAAAACATGGATATCAGGGTCCATGAGCAGCCTGGCTCTAAGGGAAAAGCCAGATTTTTCAGCAGGGAATATAAGCCACACTCATTTAAGCCTTTAACAGACTTAATGCATGATATAAAACTAACATCTCCTGTGAAAAGAAATTGGGAAGTCCTGCTCTCTTTATCATCTCTTACAGTACTGTCGCTGTCCTGCCTACACAGGTCTTAGTGGCAGAAAATTATTATTTTTAAAGCACGGCCCCTAACAGTTGTGGAATGCTAACATAGAAAGACTCCCAAGTTTTAGCAGCTGTAATGGGCAGAAGGAATAACTGAGGAACAGGAGGAAAAGCCGGAACAAAGACAATGGTCAGATAAGAGAAATCTGAGTCCGGGCCAGAACTGTAACCTGAGAAGGCGTCTCAGACAAGACCCTCCCTAGTTCTCACAAAGATAAAGGGAGGGAGAGGGGAAGCACATACAAACTTGCAAGATTTTGTTATGTAACCCTATACGAAAAGTAATATTAGCATTCATAACTCTGGTGTCCTAGTCTGGTCTACCTTGAACGGCTGACAGTAGCTCTTCTGGCTGAGCATCTAATCATCAGCTCTCCCCATACTCTCTATAGAAGTGGTAATAGAAAAGTATATGAGGGGACATCTACCAAGGATGGGTCAAAAAAGCCAAAAAGCCACACCTCTGAAGCCCCGCCCCTTTTTACATGCACATGTAAAAAGGGTGGAGCATTGATTGTATGGTGTAGCTCCATCTTGACTGTTGTGACCCCCTCCCCACAGACGCCCTTGATACAGGATCATCGGATTCTTTCCCCAGCAGCAAATACTAAGTAGAATCTTCCTACATTGACCAGATACCCAAATTGAAGGGAACACATTAAAGGAAAATGCCATGCTGCCACATCAGGGCTGGTTGTGCCATCTTGTCCTTGGCCTCAGGAAGTAAAATGTCCTATTTCTGTAAAGAGGGCAGAAAGCCAGTCATGGGCCTTGCCCTGGAAAAGTCAGAAACCTTTCTGGGCAGCAGCATGCTGCTCTATAAAGATTTGATTGATTGATTGATTGAGTGAGTGAGTGAGTGAGTGAGTGACTGATTGATTGATTGATTCTGGGCAGCAGATACCCTCGCGTGATTTCCTGCAATGTGGCAGGCACCAAGCGTTAAAAAAGAATGAATTCAGTAAAACGTCCTTTGCATTTTTTAAAATTAAAAACGGCCCAAATCTCATGAGCGTTTATGTAGAAAGCCACAGATCTCAGAAGACTGGGCTATTGCATGGGATTTTAGCCATTTTTTTAATGAAAATGGATGGATGTCATTGAGTGACGTATAATTTGGGAAGTCCGTGGAGGCCATCTAGAGGTGTCACAGGCATCATGGGTCTTGAAGGGGCTGCATTGCATCTTCCCAACCCCTGTGAGAGTAGGCTGAAGCTGCCCTAACCTGAAGATGAAGCAGGCACTAAGTAGAAGAGGATAAAAACCCAGGAATCTTGTCTAAAACATCTCACTGGGGAGGTAGGTAAGAAGGAAACAAGTTATTAAGGAGACAAGGGAAAAATGCCATCTGAACCAGACAAAGGAAGCTGGGCCTGAGCACGTGAACAGAGAAAAAAAATCCTATCAGTCAACAACGCAAGGACTGAGCTTGGGGGTTTTCTTGCAGACATTTTGTTACCCCACTAGGTAATAGTCAGGTAACAAAATGTCTGCCAGCAAACCCCCAAGCTCAGAGAACCCCAAGGACTCCACAGTTCAACCCTGAGCTACAGATACTCTCTTCTATTGGTAAAGCAAGAACTTTTGGGGATAAAAGAGGTCCTGAAGCCTGCCCACCTAGCTGACAAGGAGTGGGTAAGTGGGGATGAACGTGTGTGCATGTGTGTGAAAAAGAGCAAATGTACATTCTAGCTAGGAAAGTTTTGCTGCTACTTTCAATTCACCGGGTCTTCGTGTATTCCAAAGAACCTGGTGTGCCTCAGTGTTCGGTTGGAAGTGCTTTGTGTGTGTCCCTAATTCTTTCCCAGCTGTTGCCCAGGATTGTGTGTCTGGACTGCTCTAGCCGCACCGGCCTGGAAAACCCAGGTAGGAAGCAAGGGGGGCTTAAAAAGACCCGCTTTCCTCAACAGGCCGTGAGTGTGTGAGTGACTGACCATAAGCCGAACCTGGGAGCGCCTGTAACATCCCATGGACCAAAAGATTCCATGAAACCACCCACATTTAAAAAATGGACAGGTAACTCTCTTTCTATACGTTGCAGCTTGTAAATTACCTGTCAATTTTAGAGTGAGCTACCAGGGAGTCCCCAAGTACTCCAAAACATACCTCTGCAACGTGCTATGTTGGTAAGAGTTCCACTGGGATGGTGCATTGGAGTCCACTTGCCATCTGGCTGGCAGACCCGGCTGGGTGTGGGGTACGGGTAAGTGCCAGCTGGACAGGAAAATGTGAGGATGCTTCCTGGACGATATCCATCGGAGAGAGAGATGTTCCCACCTTGGATAGATGCTCTTGGACACGAGGACGTTGCCTCAAGGACCGAATCTTGGGTGGCAACAGCTGCAAGGCACAGGAAGGGGATGTCACTGGCTTAGGGTTTAAAATAAGCCCTTTTTATGATGTTGGTCCTTGGAATTTGGGATCACTGCTCCCTCCAGTTTGTGCATTAGGATTTTATGCATTGATTCGTTTATGTATTATTAGATTTATAGGCTGCCCAACTCCAGTGCAACTCTAGGTGGTGTACAATATAAAACAAACATCTCGAAAAACAAGCCCAATAAACAGATCTGCCACCCAAGGCCTGGAGAAAGAGCCAGGTTTTAAGAGCTTGTTGAAAAACAGTCAGGTTGTGGAGGGGGCGGGTGTACACATTTCTGGAGGGACATCGTTCCGGACAGCACAACAGAGAAGGTCCATTTTCTGGGTTCCATCAGATGTCTGTTTGATCAATGGGACCCAGAACATGCCAACTCTGATGGCTCAACAGGCAGAAACTGCAGAAGACAGACAGTTCCTCAGATAATCTGGCCCAACCCCATGAAGGGCGTTATAGTAACATTTATTTATTACAATTGTTTGGATACCACCACAATGGTCCTAAGCATGATATAAGAAAAAACATCTCAACAAAATAAAATAAAGCAGTCCTTCAAAATGCCAGTCCAGGTCACCTCATCCTTGAAATATCCACTGAAATAAAGTGGCTTGGATAGCCTTGAGGAAAGCCAACAAGAAGAAAGGGTGGACCTCTGGTGGCAAAGTGTTCCAGAGCCTTAGGTCCACCATGGAAAAAGCCCGCCTCTGCGTCTGAGCACCCCTCACCTCTTACAGGTTTGGGACCCTAAGCCGCATCACCATGAAGGAGAAATAAGACAAGGCTTCCAGAAGGAATTGTCTAGCTATAATCCGATACAGGTTTAATAGATCATCAGCAGGCTTGTGCAGATGCAAACTTTTCAGAGTCTGAAAATCTTCTCAGATTCAAACTCCTGCAAGTGTCTAGTTTGGAAAGATCTGGGCTCTCCAGCTTTACCTAATCAGTGGGCTGTGAGGGCCTGGAAAAATGGGAGAACCTGTATCTTTCTAACCTGGCATCTCCAGGAGTCCACCAAACTGTTGATGATCCCTGTTCTCTGAGAAGTGGTGGATAAAGCAGGAAAGCTTCATTTGAGAAAGCTGGACTCTCCAGCTGTGTTAGGCTTCTCTCAATGCAAGGATATATTTCCCAGGCTCAGATACATAGATTTATTGTAGCAAATCTATGAAGCCAGTTTGGAAGATGTCCACTGACTGCTGTGCATCAAACGCGAGCTCTGTTTATAACAATCAGTATTTCAAATTCTTGCCCTTCATTCTGCAGCTTTCTCCATCAATAGGGCTAGAAGCAATTCTCTTTGGGATGGGAAGGAAGGAAGGAAAAAGGAGAAGAAAGAAAAGAGAAAAGAAGAAAGAAAGAGAAGAGAGAAGAGAGAAGGAAGGAAGGAAGGAAGGAAGGAAGGAAGGAAGGAAGGAAGGAAGGAAGGAAGGAAGGAAGGAAGGAAGGAAGGAAAAAGGAGAAGAAAGAAAAGAGAAAAGAAGAAAGAAAGAGAAGAGAGAAGAGAGAAGGAAGGAAGGAAGGAAGGAAGGAAGGAAGGAAGGAAGGAAGGAAGGAAGGAAGGAAGGAAGGAAGGAAGGAAGGAAGGAAGGAAGGAAGGAAGGAAGGAAGGACGAGGAGTATCTCTAAAACAAGTCATCAGCTATTACAGATTCTGTTACAGGCTTATTAAATAAATGGACTCTTAGTCTCTTATGCAAACATTCTAGGAAAAAGAGTTGCAAAAATTTCAAAGAGACCTTACCTTAATGAACTCACTAAGAAAAGAGGGCTGGAAGGTTCCTATCTAATTTCTCCAGATTCTGTACAGTAATCCAACCCAAATTCTTGGCATTAATTCCCATTAAACAAAGTTGGTATAAATCTTTGTTTGTGCCCTGCAGTGAGGGGGTTGAGAGGTAGAATGAGATGATGAACTCACAGAGTGGTAGCCTAGTGATCATGGTAGAGCTGTGTGTTCCAGGCCCCTTATCTAGCCTCTTGAACAGCAGCCTGTTGCCCACATGAATAATGAAGCATAGCTGCCTATTGCCATTTGCCAGTTCACCAAGATTCAATACCCAGTCTTGCTGGATTTTGCCGTTCACTTCAGCTTGGTGTTGGTTGAGGCATAAAATGCCAGCCCCACGAGGTGGACCAGACCTGAAAATCTACTCCATAGGGAGACTAGAACGATACTTTATTGGTATCCAATAAAAACTTATTTCTGACAAATCCATGCTGACTTCTACTAATCGAGCTTATGGACTGGTCACTTAAAGATATGGTCTAGAACAGGGTTCCCCAAACTGGTCAATATCAACCCTCAAGAGTTATTATTGTTACATTATTCATAGTACTGTTAGCTAAAGTAGCACTTAGTAAATCATTTTCATATAATAAATGTTTGGGGGACGATGAACAATCTGAAATTTCATGAAGGGATCGATGAGCTGAAGAGTTTGGAGAACCCGGATCCTAGAATTTCTTGAAATGTCAGTATCAGATTGATTGGACTGTAGTTCCCCTGGTTTTTCTTTTCTTTTATGTCTTTATGAAAATGAAGATAACATTTGCCCTTCTCAAAATATCTGGTATCTCACTTATTCTCCAGGATGTTCAGAAGAAAACCGATGGAACAGTTATATACCGTTTCTTTTATCTTCTTGGAAGTGTGTTTGAAAAAAGCCCACACTGGCTTTCTTTCATTAAACTCATTCTTCTAAGTTTTCACCTTCCTGCATCATCTCTACCAATCTATACTGCCTGCATATATTATTCTTCAATGTACTATTTATTGTCAGGAATGGAGAAAGGGACTCGTAACATTCCTGTACAATAAGCAAAAATAATTTGCTTGCTTTTGGATATTATACAGCCTGACTTGAATAAGCAGTTGTCACTGCGGGTCCACATCAGGCAGAAAAATAAATTCATCAATCCCTGCCCTCCAAATTGAGATTTCAAAATGGAAAAAAAATGCAAACACTTTGATTTGAATCTTAATTTGCTGATGGTACAAAGTGTCTTCCCCTTCCATTTTATAGCTCACAGCTTAGCCAACTTCATGGTTGCTTCACATGCTATTTCCTGCCTTCCCCAAAATAGACAGATCTGCAAGAATTGGAAAGAGAACAAAACAATAAAAAAAGTGATTGGAAAGGGCTTGATTATTGGAAAAACAAGATGGAAATGCTTACTAAGAAGTATGCCTCTTTACAAATGATGGAACTATGAAAACCTGGGTAAAGAGGCGTCGGAATGAACTGTGGAAGTAAAAACATGGAGATAACAATGCAGTAGATATGCCATTGCTCTATTTGTATCCTGCTATTCCTCCAGAGCTCAAATAGCACACTCCTTTATCCTCACAACAGATTTGTGACACAGGACAGGTGCCTCCTCCCTGCAAAAATGCACCCTAGCAGTCGCTTTTTTCTGCTCTGTCCCAGCCCTTGGGGCAGATAGCTTAAAGCAGTGTTTTTTAAAGTGTGGTTCTAGGACCTCTGGGGGCCCCCCAAGACCCTCTCAATGGTCCCCCAAATCAAAATGATTTGCCAGCCGATCTTGAAAAATAATACAATATTAAAATCCCATCAAACAATCGTGAGAAGCAGCAGTGGTAGCAAATGCATCTTTTTTCATTTCTAATAGGGTCAATATCAATCAATATAACTCATGCAAACAAAAGCTCTTTTGGGGTCCTCCATAATTTTTAAAAGCGGGGAGGGGTCCTGAGAGAAAAAAGTTTAAGAGGCACTGGCTTAAAGCATCCTCTGCTCTACTGACACCTGAGTAGCATCTTCCTCCTTATCCTCACCCTGTCCAAGGGCAGTCTCAAAGCGTAAAATCTGCTAGATTTTGTCCTCCATTACACTGCGAGGAAAGTCAGTGCTCGGGAACAGAGGAGCTGGCAATGAGGGTGATGAATTTCAGGAAGGTCTAGTTTTTTGCCAACTCAAACAAGTAGGAAAAGGCCCAGAGAACTTCTGGGGAAGAAATGGTGAACTGAAAATGGCTCTGCAAAAATTGGAGCTGATGACCACGGCAGAATGAAGAGCCAGTGAGTAGATCGGCTTTTTAATTCCTCTCTGGACAAGGAGAGGACATGAGATCACCTACAAGTACTCCAGACAGTTGCTCCTTGTGAAGAGACAGCAAGGCAGTGGTCTCTGGCAGGTTTAGCGCTCTGGAAAATGAGGGAATAGCCATCTTTTTGCTCAAACCGTGGTCAGAGCCTTCAAAAAGGACACTGGGTTCACATGCTTCCTTTTCTAATCACTCTTGGATATTGCTTATTAACTGCATTTCAACTATTAGGAACCTTTGCATCAACAGGTTTTAGAGCACCAGGTGAGTTTTCTTCAATCCTTAGTGAAAGAAGTTTTAAATACAAGTTTAAGGACTTAAAAACATTTTTTTTTAATAAACAGCAAAAGGGTGATTAAAACTTTGATTTTAAAAAGTTACAAAGAGATTAAGAACCCATATATATTTGAAATAAGATTTTGGAATTAATTATAAAGAATGCTTCCTGTGGGAAAATGCTTTTGTTTTGAATTCTTAAAAAAAAAAACATGATAAGACTTTAAAAATTGGACACTAGAAGGAACTAAAATTACAATTAAAAGAGAAGAACACTCAGACTCGACTAATAAATACAGAATGAAGCAAAATATTTTAACATTGGACATAGTGAAGGATATTTTTGAAAAATGGACCCAGAAGTTAATTTTAATAGTGTCTGCCTCTATAGGTAGACTGTGTTTAAAAGATGTTATGGTAGAGGAACAAGTTTTACCTGACAAAATTGACAATGATTTGAAAGTAGATTTAAAAATGACAGGCTACAGAATATGACACTGGATACACAAAAGAAACCGGCTGATGACTTAATAATTAAAAGGGATATACAAATAATAAACCAACAGAGTGACCTGGATAATTTTCCTATATTGGATTTACCGAAGAGGCTTGTTTTGAAGAATTTTGTGAGAAGGGACAAAGCAAAAATGAAAAGAAATCAAGTTCTAGGACATTATTTGAAGGGACTAAAGATCAAGATTGTTAGAAGTAAAAGGAAGAAATATAAAGTTGGCTTATTTGATCAAGGTTAAAATGGATATGTTGTTATCTCTGGTAATCCTTAATGGACTTTTGTTGACATTAGGAGTGAAATGACGAGGTTTTATGGATTTGTTTATAGAGATGGGATATGGGAAGAAGAGATCACTTGTTTTATTTTAAGAGAAGGTGATAAATTACTAAAATTGTTTATACTTGTGATGAAGGGGGAAATCCTTTCTTTATATATTTTCTTTTTCTTTCTTCTTTTTCTTTCTTTTCTATTTTTTCTTTTTTTCTGCACCTTCTTTTTTTCGTTTTATTCTTTCATTTTTTTAGTTTGCATTAGTTTTTATTGCTGTAATTGTAATTTTTAATAAAATTACTATTAAAAAAAAAGCAGGCTCTACAGACTCATCCTCATGTGCTTCACTGTGGCACAAACATGCCCCCATCGCTGATTTTTAGGTCATTTCCTCACGATGTTGTCTTTGCCTCATCCCCAGCCTGTAGCTGAAGCGGCTCAAAGTTGCCTTCAGCCGTTGCACTTTTCAGATAGCATTTTCCCTCTCCCAGCAGTTTCTCCCATAGATATAATCTTGGCAGGCTTCATCAACGATGGGCCTGCTGACGCAGTCAAGAGTGAGATCTGCCCAGTTCCTCTCGGCTATGTTGGGCTGCTGAAGGCATGTCCGCTCCCCTCCGGTCCCTCAAGATCTGTCCTCTGTAGCCACTTTGGCTCATGTTGCACCAGAGGCCAGGGCCCTGGTTTCTACAGAGGCATCAGCCCCTGTAATGGCCCGCCAAAGTGTGTGTCACATCTTATGTGTGCTTTTTATAAGCATGGGTTTGGTGCTCTTTCGAAAGAATGCTACACCCATGTTGTTTTCACATGCTGCACAACATTCTGTGTTGCGCAGAAAGTCAGTTTAACCTGGGAAAGAGAACCAGGTTCTACCAGCTGTGTGTGGCTGACTCTGTCACCCCTAGGTAGATAACAGCTTTCCCACTGCTTCTGCCAAGAAGAGGTTTCACATGGCTATAGTTTACTCGTCTGATGGGTGGTGAGGTCTGTCCTGTTTTGGCCAGTCCATTCCGATTCCATAGCCAACCATGGACTACTTCCAGATGCTGCTGGACACAAGGACAGCTGGACTCTTTGACAGTACCACCATTCTCTTTCAGCACTAGTCACAGATAGAGATCGCTCATTATAGTATATTCTTTCCTGCACCATCCCAAGCCCATACAACCTGTCCCTCAGGCTGTTTTGGAGCATGGGTTTAGCACTCCTTCAGAAGACCACGAGACCCACATTCAGAAAGCGCTCAACTGTTAGATCACGCATGGAGAGCATCTCTACAACTGCAACCAATTGGCCATTCAACTTGACAGATGGCTAAACATGCCATTCGAAAGGCCCCTATACCTGTCTAACTCCACCCCACAGTTGTGACAGGCAACATTTGGTGGGAGGAGAAACAAAGCCCAAGGAATCTACTAATGTAGTTCCCTCAACTTCTCTGTAGCAGGGCCTGCCCTCTGATCCGGATGGTCTCCACTCTGCTCTTGTTCAGAAGAACGGTGAAGACCTGGTTCTTCACCCAGGGCTTTGGAAAGGGAGACTCTTCACTTCCTTCCATCTGGTCTGTCACACTTGCTATCTTTTTATTTTTTTATTTACAGTGGTACCTCGGTTCACGAACTTAATTCGTTCCGCGACTCAGGTCACAAACCGAATTGGTCGTGAACCGAATCAAATTTTCCCATAAGGTTCAATGTAATTACGGTTAATCCGTTCTGAAATGTATGTTTTTTTTTTAAAACCGCAAAAATATGACACAAAGTACAGTACGAAGAGAGAGAAAGCTAACCTTGCTCGAGGCGACTTCTGGCGTGGAGGACAGGAAGGCGGGTGGGGAGGCGGTTACTGCTTGGAGGGAGAGTCCCCCTCCCTACAGGAAGCCACGACCACGTGTCATGGGAGGGAAAATGGCCACGGATCCTGTTCGTCACCCGATCCGGCGTTCGCAAACGGAGGCAAAATTTTGAGACCGGAGCTGTTCATGAACCGAATTGTTCGTGAACAGAAGCATTCATGAACCGAGGTACCACTGTATTTTCTTTTATTATTAAATTTATATGCCACCCATCTCCCCCAGAGGGTGACTCTGGGGGACTTATAATTAAAAACCAAGCCAATAAAAACAAAAATATAAATACCCCCCGATTAAAACACAAATAACAAATCTATAAAAGCAATATATAAATCAAGAAGAGGGGGGAAGCAGTATCAATCATCCCACGAGCCAGCTCCAGCAATGTGAGCCCCCATCAGGCCCCCAGGCCATCCGGCATAGCCATGTTTTTACACCTTTGCAGAAGGCCAGGAGAGTGGGGGCAGCCCGTACCTCAGCTGGCAAGCTGTTCCACAGGGTGGGGACCATGGCAGAAAAGGCCCTCTTCCTAGACCCTGCCAGCTGGCATTCTTTGACTGGTGGGGTCCATAACATGCCCCTTCTTTTTCCTTTTATCGATTTTATTGTAATTTCCTTTTCAATTGTTGTACACCAGCCAGAGTTGTTGGGAATTGGGTGGCATACAAGTTAAATACATTATGGTTGGTCACATGGTCAGCCCGATGTTTAGACTGGATTTGGCATTTTTATCCACCTATCGAGTCCTTCCCGAGGACCTGGGATAGGCAGATGTTGTTGTTTGATGGTGTTAAAGGTATCATTGCAGGATATAAGCTGTTCCAAGTAAAGCTGCTTTTGCAACTGACTGATGGTGATTTTGTCAATGCTGATGATGTTCAAGTGGTGCTCCAGAAGTTTTGGGATTGTTGTTGTTATTATTATTATTACTATTATTATCTTGTCCCACATTCAATCAATAAGGACACTACCAGTCACCACCCTTGTTACTGTGGTAAAGCAAGGATTGGCAATTTGGGGCAGCAAATTTTATGCTGACATACTTTTCTGATGTCTCAAGGACTGACTGAGTCCAGTTTAAAGCTACTATCAAGTCATGCCCTACAAATTTCTTGGATGAACATACATTTGACCGCAGAAAACTGAAATCTGGGAATTTGAATTTAGGCTTCCCCAGTCATATTTTGGCTACAAACACAGGACATGTTTAACCTAGGTTCATTAAGCCATGATTAATTCAGTTTTGCTCATTTTCTTACTTCATACAACACACTGAGCTAACAAAAATCAACCAGACGAACTACAGTACAGGAGCCAAGTTCCCACCACACACGAGGAGAAAATGTGACTACTTCGTGAGTCAGTTTGCTGTACAAACTCAGCTTCGATCTGCTCTAGGGGGCAGATCCCGTCAAGTTCTGCAGATTTTGTTTCCACCTGCATGAATTCCTTTGCTGGTTTACTTTACGTTAGAAATCCCGTTCCCGTTTTACCAGGGAGTAAGTCTCTCTAAACCGGTGGGATCTACCGGAGAACAGGCAGAATCCCAAGGAACGTAAGCGCAGGACGGAAGGCTAGGAAAAGAATACGAGAACGAGAAAGCAAAATCTTGATGGGGAGCGGAGCCGCTAGGGGCTTTAAAGGCGTAATCTTGCGCAGGATCCCACGGGCATTCTGTGTAGGATTAGAACTCCCAACCGGGGAGGTGGAGCGAAAGACTCGACGGGCAGGGAGGGGGGTGTCGGAAGAGCGGCCGAGAAAACTGAGCGTGACAAAATCGAGTCTCACGCGGGAATTATTCGGAAGAGGGCAGGAAAAGCGCACCGGAGCCGGGGCAGAGACAGGTGCCCCGGCCGCCTCCCGCGCCACCGCGTCCCCGGGGCTGCACCGCCGCCCCCGCCGCCCCCAGCGCAGGCAGCAGCGAGAGGCAGGGGCGGCTACTACCTGCCACGAAGCCGGAGAGGAAACAGAGGACCGGGATCATGGTTCAACGCCGCCGCCGCCGCCGCCGCCGAGCCCGGGCCGCCCTCCTCTTTCACGTCGCGCCCCGCAGAGTGGGAAATTCCGCCCCAAACTCTGCAGCGAGGGGAGCGCCGCGCCCCCGCCGCGCCCGCCTTTCCCGTTAGAGAAAAGAAAGTGAATGACGGCGGGAGGGGAGGGGTGGGGGGGGAGTTGATTGGTGGGGAAAGGGAGGGTTGTGCAAGCTGGGTCAAAACCGCCCCGGCACCCTACTCGTGTGGCTCAGTCTGAGTCTTTCCAGCGGGTCTGAGTGGCCGTGCTCGGAAAAGGATTTTCCTGCCTTTATTTGAACTCATCGAAATCAAAGCTGCTGCGGGCTAGGTGGGTAGGGGGAAATCCTTCCCCCCACCCCCCCGGGAGAAAAATGCAGTTTGGCCATAGACGGACGTGCCCGCGCATTCCCACGTCTCTGAGCGGCACGCGCCCGCCTGCCTTCCCCGCCACCTTCGTTCTTGCCGCCTGGAGAAGCTGCTTTGACTCGGTTGGTTGGTTGGTTGGTTGGTTGCTGGCTGTGGCGCTTGCACACGACGGCATACGGAGGTTTCCCGCTCGGGCGAGCCTCCCTCCTCCCCGCCTTGATTTCCCGTAAATCCAGTTTACTTAAATTCGGAGTCAAGGCTGGGAACGTCGCCCCGATCGTTCCCATCTTGGTGAATGCCTGGGTTTTCCCATCCCGGTTCCGTGGAGTTGTATCACAGCTCGGGGGATGCTGACGACAAAACCAGGAGGACGTGAAACTCCTTACGGCTTTCGGGGTTGAGGATTATGGGTACTGTAATACTTGGATTTGTATCCAGTGGGCACCCGGTTGGAAAAAGGCTGCCTGGGGCTGCTCTGCTAATTGGGCTGAATTTTAATGATTAACGTAGAGTTGGACCAGGTCAAAGGGGACAAAGGTCTCCCTTTACACTTGTTTATCCCATTCAAAGGAGTCTCTCTGATACACCAAAAACAGAGGGAAAAAAATCCAAGTAATAACTGGGGGAATCTGTCATTTTGAGTTTGCCCCATTGTCCTCAGCCATAAATTCAGAACAAAATATCTCAAAGCAAAGGAGTTAAGCTGATTTTAGGACTGATGTCCCTTATTACTTAGGACTGATATTCCTCCTTTGCTCCAGGTGCCCAAGGAGCAGACGTGGCATTACCTCCTCCAGTTTTTCCCCACAACAACAATCCTGTGAGGTGGGATGGGCCTCAAGAGAGGGACAGGTTCAGAGTCCCCCAGGAGCTTCTGTCGCTGTGGCGGGATTAGAACCTGGATCTCCCTGCTCCTACTCCAGCACCCTCCCCATTACCCCATCTTGGGTTTGGAGCTGAATGGGAGGGGCTGGCCCAAAATCTCCCGGGAAACTTCTGTGGCTGAAGGGGGACTAAAATCGGGGTCTCTCCTTCATTGCTACATCACCCCCATGGCTTTAGGGCTGAGAGGAAGAGACTGTCCCTACATGGCTGAATGGGGACTTAAACCTGTTCTTCATCCTGTACCTTCACTGCTACACCACACTGGCTCGGGCTGAGGGAGAGGGACCGGCCCAGGGTCCCCAGGCAATTTCTGTGGCTAAGCAAGGACTAGAATCTGAGTCCCTGTTTGGACACCTTTGTCACTGCACTGCGCAGGAATCCCAGTTCCCACCCTGTGTACAGAAGCTGACTCAACGGGCAGCAGGTGAATTGCTGCAGTGGTCTGTGGGAATGACCTTGGGAGGCAAGAGGAAGAGCTGCAGCCTAGATAAATGGAATTTGAGTCCGAAGGAGGAGGGGTGGAAAAATCGTCTCAGAAGGGACCCTCCCTAGTTTTCAGGAGAGTAAAACTGAAGGAAGGGAGGGGTACTTTCAGACTTGCAAGATTCTGTTCATGTAACCTTACAATAAAGAGAGAGCTAGTACTCCTGTGGGTGCTTCTGGTCTGGACTACTTTGCAAGGCTGGTAACTGGACAGAAAATGGGGTCACAACCTTCAGTGCGTTTGGCGGCAGCAGGCCAGCTTATGGGGCCAGAGTAGAAGGCACTGGGCTGTGTGTGCGCGTGCACGGAGACAAGAAAAACTAGGATGAAACATTTGCGCCACCCAAAGGCCAGATAGGAGAAGACAGGTGGAAAACTGTCCTAAGTCTGAACCCTTCCAGTTTGTCTCGTCATCTGGCCAGAAGCAAAAGAGGAGAAGCCTCTAATAGTTGGGTTTGTAAAAGGCAAAATTGTGAAGTGTCCAGTAACATACTTTAAGAAGGGTGCAGACAAACCAGAGGAGGGGCAAAGAAAGGCAGCGAGAACCACCAAAAGTCTGGAACCTTGGAAGACAGATTGAGGGAACCCATTAGGTTTAGCCTTGAAAAGAAGAGCGGGATAAATAGGTTCTCCCATCAGAGCAGTGTTTCTCAACCTCAGCAACTTTAAGATGTGTGGACTTCCCCATGCTGGTTGGGGAATTCTGGGAGTTGAAGTCCACACATTTACTGAGGTTGAGAAACACTGCACCAGAGGGTCATAACAAACATTACACACCATAAGAGTCTTTATTCTTCTTGTATGTCATGTTTATATTATGACCAAAAGGCCAAAATAGCAAAGTACATATATCATTGAAAGGTTTAGCAAAAGATAAAACAGTTTGGCAGATAAAATCAATGAATAGATACTACGCAAAACATTTCAAACCTCAAACTTATTCATAGATTAGTAAGGACCTTGTTTTTATAGCCATAGTTAAATTGCCACTGTAATTTTAGGACTTTTATCTGAAGGTAAACTTTAACATATTCAGAAATATCTCTTCCTGGCCTTAACAGTAAAATAGGCCAGATGATGTCATGCCAAAAACTCTTGGAAAAATCTCAATGCAGTAAAATGTGGTCTACGTTTCAAAGTCAGTACCATTACAGGGACGGTATCTTTGAGAGATGGGAATCTTTTGCAATCTACCATATCGCCTATTTGACGGCAGCACGTTTAATTTGGCTTTAGAAAGGGTGATTCTATATTTACATACATGCATTTCCTATTGAAAGTGAGGAATTGCTAGGAATGTTAGGAAAAACATCCTAATGGAAAGAGCAAATCAACTGTGGAATCAATTGCTAAAGAAGATGTTGCTGGGATATGCTCAGAAGCTAGACAGCTTGTAGATGTCTAAAGGGAGGAAAGGGGGCAAATGGCAAAATGTGGGACATCCTCACACAAAGGCCATAACTTACTGACTTGCATCAGATGTTGGGACACAAATACATGGTTCTGACAATGATACGATTACATTACTGTGCGTGTGTGGTCATTTTGGCATCATCGCACTATGCTGTGGACATCACCGGACAGTCCTTTTGGGGATGTTTTATTTGGATCCCCAAAGTGAGCAGGGGGATGGATTCAAGGGCCTTTCTCAACACTGCAGTGCATCCCACCCCCCTTCATTCAGTTAGATTAGGAAAGACCCTCGAAGACCAATTTAAAGGAGGTGTTAAGCAATTCTACCTTCTCCCAATTCCACTTCCTTCTCTTCTCCGTGGGACAGATCAACAGCCTCCTAGACTTTTCCTTTGGTCAGGTGGTGGTCCACTTACATGGACTCATCCCACATTCTTGCAACACTACTTCCTCCTTGGTGTCGTCCTCTTGACAACTTTCTGGGTCCTGTCCTCCTCAGAGGTCTTCACAGAAGGCTCTCTGCGCGTTCTTCATCTTCCTGAGATTTCAAGAAGAAAGAGTGGCCTCCAGTTCTTTCAATGGAAAGGAGCATTGCAGTTTGTTAACCTTCTTCCTTGTTCGCTCACCCAGTTTTACTCACTGGGGCTCCTGAAAGGGACCTCAGCTGTCAATTTAAGTTTCCTGATAGATATATATGGCAGAAAATATAGAGGAAATCCAAAAGCTGTAGTGAGGTCTGCTGAAATGTCCTCTTCTGCTCAACTACTCCCCTACTTAACTATTAAAGCTGCTCTTTTTGTCTCTAGTTACCTTAAAAGATTAGGAAAAGAGCTTAGGAGACCTCACCAGAAACATTGTTGTTGTTGTTCAGTCGTTAAGTCGTGTCCGACTCTTCGTGACCCCATGAACCATATTGCGCCAGGCCTTCCTATCTTTCACTGCCTCCCTCAGTTTGCTCAATTTCATGCTCATTGCTTCAGTGATGCTATCTAGCCATCTCATCCTCTGCCTTCCTCTTCTCCTTTTGCCTTCCATCTTTCCCAGCATCAGGGTCTTTTCCAAAGAGTCCTCTCTTCGCATTAGGTGACCAAAGTATCTGAGCTTGAGCTTCATTATCAATCCTTCCAATGAGCAATCAGAGTTGATTTCCTTTAAGATTGACTGGTTTGACCTCCTAGCAGTCCAGGGGACTCTTAAGAGTCTTCTCCAGCACCACAGTTCAAAGGCATCAATTCTTCGGCGTTCAGCCTTCTTTATGGTCCAGCTCTCACAGCCATACATTACTACTGGAAAAACCATAGCTTTGACTATGCGGATCTTTGTCGGCAAGGTGACGTCTCTGCTTTTTAATATGCTATCTAGGTTTGCCATAGCTTTCCTCCCAAGGAGCAAGCGTCTTTTAATTTCATGGCTGCAGTCTCCGTCTGCGGTGATCTTGGAGCCCAAATAAATGAAGTCTGTTACTGCTTCCATTTCTACCCCTTCTATTTGCCAGGGATTGATGGGTCCAGATGCCATGATCTTAGTTTTTTTAATGTTGAGTTTCAAGCCAGCTTTCGCACTCTCCTCTTTCACCCTCATCAAGAGGCTCTTTAGTTCTTCTTCACTTTCTGCCATTAGGGTGGTATCGTCTGCATATCTGAGGTTATTGATGTTTCTCCCTGCAATCTTAATTCCGGCTTGTGATTCTTCCAGCCTGGCATTTCTCATGATGTACTCTGCATATAGGTTAAATAAGCAGGGTGACAGTATACAGCCTTGTCGTACTCCTTTCCCTATTTTGAACCAGTCGGTTGTTCCATGACCGGTTCTAACTGTTGCTTCTTGGCCCGCATACAGATTTCTCAGGAGACAGGTAAGGTGGTCTGGTATCCCCATCTCTTTAAGAATTTGCCACAGTTTGTTGTGATCCACACAATCAAAGGCTTTTGCATAGTCAATGAAGCAGAAGTAGATGCTTTTCTGGAACTCTCGTGCTTTCTCCATGATCCAGCGAATGTTGGCAATTTGATCTCTAGTTCCTCTGCCTCTTCGAAACCCAGCTTGTACATCCGGTAGTTCTCGGTTCACGTACTGCTGAAGCCTAGCTTGTAGGATTTTGAGCATAACCTTGCTAGCATGTGAAATGAGTGCAATTGTGCGAGAGTTTGAGCATTCTTTGGCATTGCCCTTCTTTGGAATTGGAACGTAAACTGACCTTTTCCAATCCTGTGGCCACTGTTGCGTTTTCCAAACTTGCTGGCATATTGAGTGCAGCACTTTAACAGCATCGTCTTTTAGTATTTTAAATAACTCAGCTGGAATACTGTCATCTCCACTAGCTTTGTTGTTAGCAATGCTTCCTAAGGCCCACTTGACTTCACTCTCTAGGATGCCTGGCTCAGGGTCAGTGACCACACCAGCATGGACATCAGGGACATTAAGATCTTTCTTGTATAGTTCTTCTGTGTATTCTTGCCACCTCTTCTTAATCTCTTCTGCTTCTGTTAGGTCCCTGCCTTTTTTGTCCTTTATCATGCCCATCTTTGCACTAAACGTTCCTTTGATAGCTCCAATTTTCTTGAAGAGATCTCTAGTCTTCCCCATTCTATTGTTTTCTTCAATTTCTTTGCATTGTTCATTTAAGAAGGCCTTCTTATCTCTCCTTGCTATTCTCTGGAAATCTGCATTCAGTTGCTTATATCTTTCCCTTTCACCCTTGCTTTTCGCATTCCTTCTTTCCACAGCTATTTGTAAAGCCTCATCAGACAGCCATTTTGCTTTCTTGCATTTCTTTTTCTTTGGGATGGTTTTAGTTGCTGCCTCCTGTACAATGTTACAGACCTCTGTCCATAGTTCTTCAGGCACTCTGTCTACCAAATCTAATCCTCTAAATCTATTCATCACCTTCACTGTGTACTCACATGGAATATGATCTAAGTCATACCTGAGTGGTCTAGTGGTTTTCCCTACATTCTTCAATTTAAGCCTAAATTTTGCAGTAAGAAGCTCATGATCTGAGCCACAGTCAGCTCCTGGTCTTGTTTTTGCCGTCTGTATAGAGCTTCTCCATCTTTGGCTGCAAAGTATGTAATCAATCTGGTTTCGGTATTGACCATCTGGTGATGTCCATGTGTAGAGTCGTCTCTTGTGTTGTTGGAAAAGAGTGTTTGCTATGACTAGCTTGTTCTCTTGACAGAACTCTATTAGCCTTTGCCCTGCTTCATTTTGTACTCCAAGGCCAAACTTGCCTGTTATTCCGATTACGCCTTGACTTCCTACTTTAGCATTCCAATCCCCTACGATGAAAAGGACATCTTTTTTTGGTGCTAGTTCTAGAAGGTCTTGTAGGTCTTCATAGAACCGGTCAACTTCAGCTTCTTCGGCATCAGTGGTTGGGGCATAGACTTGGATTACCGTGATGTTGAATGGTTTTCCTTGGATACGCACTGAGATCATTCTGTCATTTTTGAGGTTGTACCCCATTACTGCTTTTCCCACTCTCTTATTGACTATGAGTGCAACTCCATTTCTTCTAAGGGTTTCTTGCCCACAGTAGTAGATATAATGGTCACCTGAATTAAATTCAACCATTCCCATCCATTTCAATTCGCTGATTCCCAAGATGTCGACGTTCAATCTTGTCATCTCATGTTTGACCACATCCAGCTTGCCTTGGTTCATGGATCTTACATTCCACGTACCTATACAATATTGTTCTTTACAGCATCGGACCTTCTTTTCGCTTCCAGATACATCCACAGCTGAACGTCCTTTCGGCTTTGGCCCAGCCGCTTCACTCTTTCTGGAGCTACTTGGAATTGCCCTCCGCTCTTCCCCAGTAGCATATTGGACACCTTCCGACCTGAGGGGCTCATCTTCCGGCGTCATATCTTTTAGCCTTTTAACATTGTCCATGGGGTTTTCTCGGCAAGGATACTGGAGTGGGTTGCCATTTCCTTCTCCAGTGGACCACATTTTGTCAGAACTCTCTCATGACCTGTCCGTCTTGGGTGGCCCTGCACAGTATAGCTCATGGCTTCACTGAGTTACACAAGCCCCTTCGCCACGACAAGGCAGTGATCCATGAAGAGGCACCAGAAACATTACAACTTGAGTAAAAAAAGTGAATGTCAACTCTTAAGATGAAGCAAGTCAGTTCATTTTGTATAATAATTATAAAGGAATACTTCCCAGAGAATTTAGCTCTTGATGTACCATAATCTCTGAAATGAAATAAATATTTGGACAACAGAATGAACTATCAGACCAAAGATATCCACAGACCAATCACAAATTACTTTTGACCTTATCCCTTCAGTTCTCCCCTCTTTGGGTTTGGTGGGGGTGTTTTTGCATTTTCTCTTCTTTATTCTATTACACCTATGGCTGCTTTTTTTTTTTGTCTGCGCTCAGTCATTACTGACCCTGCAGTGACTGCCTGGATGAGTCCTTGCAGTTTTCAAGGCAATTGTTTTCGGAAGTGGTTTGCCAGAGCCTCCTTCCTAGAGCAGAGCCCAGCTGTCGAGTGCAGGAGGCGGGATTTCCATTGCTTCGTGCCCTTTTCGGGCGAGCGCGGTTTCGCGCTTACCAGCAACTGGTCCCATCTCTCTGTGCAAGGCGCTGCCAGCATTTTTCCTCCCACCGGAGTGAGAGTCCCCATTTATCTACTCACGTGAGTTTTCGACCTGTTGGGTTGACAGGAGCTGGGGGGGGGGGGGGGAACAGGAGCTCAACCTGTTAACGTGAAGGCTGGACTCGAACCGCCGAAGCGTCAGCCATTTCTGGCCGGCAACTTTCAGTGTCATTAAGCCGCTGCGCCACCGCGTCCCACATGTCTCTGTATGTATTGCTAGATTACAACTCACAGGATTTTCCACCACTGATGAAGCTGACTGTGCCTGACAAGAGTTGAATTCAACAATGTTCCAAAAGAGTCTACGGAATGCCCCCCCCCCCCCCCGGCTTCTTAGCATAAATGTCTTTTCCAAGTTCTTCACAATTTTATTAGTTAAATCTCTTCTGTATTGCACAAATCTTCCCTAATTATCATTTCAGAAAGTACTAGAAGCAATATATATTTATTTATTTGCCATTATTTGTGTAATGGAATTATAGAATTGTGTAAATGTGATAGAAAGTAATTTCTATTGCAACTGCAATCTCTAAGAAACAATAATACAACAATACAATTGTAATCTCTAGCAACAATAAAACCATAAAACTGTATCATAATAGTCCTGAAAACAATATAAATTAAGACTGCTGAACAGATGGCAGGCAAAACACAGGTATCAGTTTGTTATTTCACAGTCTCATTATTTTTTTTTTTAATTTCACAAGCTATGTTTAACAGCTTTTTCAGAAGGTGACTAAAGTAGAGACTAGCTGGATCACAGAGGGGAGCTTCTTTCAGAAGGTCAGGGCAGCAACTGAGAGCACTGGTTCCACACCACCATTCCCTTCATTTCTTGGGAACATCTTCTCATGAGCCGAACAGACAGGTTGGCCAGAGTCAACTTATAAGAGATGGTCACATGCATATCCTGGGCCCACACGATTTAGGGCTTTATAGATTAATGCTGGCACCTTGAACTGTACTCATAACCCTACTGGAAGCCAGTCCAGTACTTGCAGTGTCAGCACCATACTGCCAAGCAAGTTCATACTAGTCAGTGTGCAGGCTGCTTCATGCTGCATCAATGACAGTTTCCAGGTGGTCTTCAAGCTGGAGGGTATTGTGGTAACCTCACATCCCAGCTGCAGCTGGGCAAAGGCATCACGGCTTCCGTCTGTTGATTTAGGTGGAGCTGTGAATACAGGAATGCTGCCAAGTTGTGGACCTACTCCTTTGGAGACAACGTCATCCCCTCCAGAACCAAAAGGGGAGCCCACCAATCTACCTCTGGACAAATAGTTTCTTTTTCTTGCTGGTATTCAGTTTCAACTCCTTTCATCTCACCCAGAGTCTTAGAGCCGCCAGACGTTGAGTGAGAGTTTCCACAGTGTCTCTTCAGCTCTGTGTAGAGATGAATAGTTGGATATCATTCACATATTGATAATATTTCACCTTGAACTGGCAGATGACCTCCTCTGGTAGCTTCATGGAGATGATATACTGTATAGTATGGGGGAGACTATCAAGGTCTACAGTGCCCCATATAAAACCCTAACCCTATGAGCCTCATCCGTCATCCCCCATTACTACTGACTGATACCACCCACTCAGGAAGGAGAACAGCTGTAATACAGTGCCACCAGTCCCAATTCCTGTAGGTGTTCCAGAAAGATATCATGATCGATGGTATCAAAAGCAGCTGAAAAATCTAGCAGGACAAGGAAAGCTGCATTCCCAATTTTGCTGCCCTTACACCATAGCACAAACTTGAATAAGGGCTCGTACATATGTTCAATTGTGTTTGCTCTTCATTTTCCACCACAAGCATCTTTTTATTTATTTACTGGGTTTATTTGCTTATATACCATTCCTGTCATTACCACCTTTGAGCAGAGGACATACCCAATGTCTATATATCAAGTTAAAACAATACAATAATGATTTTTCTAGTCACTGGAAATAACCATCATTACAATAATAAAATAAAAAAGAGTAACATAAAATACTGTAACGTCTGTATCACCTGTGTTAGATTTTACCATGATTTTTTTCTTTACCACTTCATCTTCTGAAGCTCCTTGGTAAGTCTGATCTGTGGTCAGGAAGATATTGCAAAGGTGCCCACACCATAATAAACTCCATATCCCAGAAGGTAACTAGGTTTGTGGAAGAAGTGGGAACTTCCCAGCCACTATTTAGCTGGGAACTTCCAAACACCTGGGAAGCAAATTTAATGAATGTGTTAACAGTTGGAAATCTACTATGGGAAGCTGGTTGTTTAGCAATGGCACTGGAAAAACTAAATTTGTTGCGTTTTGATGACTTCTGCCACTAATGAAGGCCACTGTTTAGCTGGGAACTTCCAAATGCCTGGGAAGTAAAAAATAAATAAATAAAATACTCCTTTGAAGGTAATTGCAAATTCCAAACAGGGGATGCTGTTAAATGTCAGTTTAGGCCAGTGTTTCTCAACCTTGGCCACTTGAAGATGTGTGGACTTCAACTCCCAGAATTCCCCAGCCAGCAAGGGGAATGGCTGGGGAATTCTGGGAGTTGAAGTCCACACATCTTCAAGTGGCCAAGGTTGAGAAGCAGTGATTTAGGCAGTTGCAGGACTTCTAAAATCTAATGACTCTGTTAACAGTTGAATATCTATCACGGGAAGCTGGTTGTTTAGCAATAGCACTCGATGAGAAAAACGAAATGTGTTATATTCTGACGAGCTCTTGCAACTAGGAAGAGCTCGTCTGGCTGATCTCAGAGGCCGCGTGTGGACGCTGCCCTCCCAGCCAGGGCGCCTTTCGGAAGGGGACGGAGCTGCCGTCCAAAGACGGCATAGGCGGGATGCCTTCTGCTCCTTCCAGCCCATCTTCCCCTTTGGAAACCTCGTCCTTTTTCCTAAAAAGAGGGGGGGGGGTCCCTCCATCGCTACAAAAGCGGTTTCCAAGGAGGGGGGACCCGTTGCCAAGGTGATTTGGAGGAGGCTGAAGAATGCACCCCTCCCCTCTGCCCTCGAGGCGCGTGTTTATGACGTCACCGGCCTTAAAGGGGAAGAGGGTGGACATTTAAAGGATCCACGGGTGGATTCTCCCACAATGCAATGAAGTTCTTTCTGCCTCTTCCCTCCTTCTTTCATTGACCCTTTTCGGAGTTTTTTTTTTCTTTTTCTATCTGGCTGACAAATATTGGCCCCCCATTTCTGGCCCTTTAACGAGGCCCCTTTAATTCCTTTCTCTTGGCTTGCCCTCTTTTTTGGCGATTTGGGGCCGTCCCCTCTCCTCCAAGAGAGGGGGAACCGCGATCCAGGTGAGGGGGGGGGCGGGAGAAGGAAGGAGAGACTGGGGAGTGGGGTGCGGGGGCCGGCACCCGGGAGGGGGGGGGTCTCCGGAGCTTTGCAAGGGAGCTGGTGCTTTGCAAGGAAGAAAGGCGCGTGCAAAGGGGGAAAGAGGGAGACCGAGCCGGAGAGCAGCAGCGGAGCGGGGGGACCGTGCGCAACTCTGCATGTGAGCGGGGAGCCTCGCGAGGGATCCCCGTCTTGGAAACGCCGTGCAAACAAGCGGAGGGGAGGGGAGCGCAAGCCTTTCTTGCAAGCCCGCGCGAAGCGGAGAGGTTGCAGGCTACGCTTTGTGCTGCGAGAGAGACAGAGAGAGAGAGAGAAAAAAAGATTCCCGCCTTTTTCAGAGTCTGGAAAGCGGTGCGGAGCCTGCCTGAGCTCGGGCTTTGCAAGCGAGGAAACGCTCCGTATCTCTTCGGAGGTCCAGCGCTCTGGGAGGGCACCAGGTTGGGAAAGCCGAGGAGCAGCGTTGCACGCTCCCACTTGTGCCTGCGTGTGCCCCGGGGCTTTGCCGCTTCCCAGGGCGCTCCCTTTGGCGGAATTAACGCCACACCTCTCCAGGGATCACGCGTAGAGTTAATCACACTTTCTCTTGCAAGCGCTCTGCGCTTGCAACTTTTGTGCAGCAAAATAGTTCAAGCTGGAGTTTGTGCACACGTCAGGATGCTTGTGTCCTGGAAAGCCGTGTCTGTGGGCTGATGCATCAAACGTGGACTCTGTAAATTAAACATACAGCCGCCTTATTAGGTGAAAGATGAGTGGGACATAGAAAACATTTTGGGAAATGAGCTGAGGATACAGGCCTGTGTGGGCTTCTCTTTTTCTGTACAGACAGACCTCTACTTACGAACAGGTTACGTTCCAAGAGGCTGTTTGTAAGTCCATTTTGTTTGTAAATCGAAGCACGGCATGCCGCATACATACGCCTGGAAGTTTACAGCACGCCACATATGTATGCATGCATGCCGTAAACTTTTGGGTGTATGTATATGATGCACCGTTTGCTTCTAGGTGTACATACGCATGCACACCATAAACTTCCAGGACCTTCCTTCAGGGGCCTTTATTGTTGGAGTTGTTGGAGGTTGTTCATATCAGTGAAAATTCATAACTTGAAAGTTCGTAAGTAGAGGACTGTCTGTATATGTATATGCAATATTCATCATGGAGGAAAACTGAATGGCACATAATCAAAATATGCAATATGGGCATTGATGTTTAGAAGGGAAGGCCAGATTTGCAGATGATATTGCAAGCAGGCACTGAACTAAAGAGCAGAATAACATTATTGGCTAGATTCCCTTAACATCCCAAGCCAAAATCAAATCAATCCTATATGGCTTGATGTGTTGTGTGAACCAATAAGTCCTAGCTTTTTGGAACAAAAATGTGTTTAATCTGTTTGGCTCCCCCCCTCCCAAGTATTCCTGCAGTACATGAATGATGAAGCAATCAGAAACTTAAGTTGTCACTGAAATTTAAGGAAAGGCTGGGTTCATACATTATATTAAACTAGCGTTGCTGTATTTGGACTGCGGAGCACCGTCCAACCATTAGATGGCAGCAAAGGGTAATTCTATTTCCCAGGCTTCTTTGCTGCCACCTAGTGGTGGTTTGGGGTTTCGCAATGCAGATGGGTCAACCCTGTGCTCAATCATCCATCATGCAGCTTGTTTAGCTTTAGAAAGTTTATGTAGCAGTTTGTAAAATGTGGTTTATAGCTTAGTATGTGGTGTAATCCCAGCCACATTGTGGTTAATTTTAACCACTGTTTGAAACAAGCAAACTTCCACATGAGATATGCTTCAATTTAAAATGAACCATAGTTTAGGGTACAGATGACATGCTTGACTGCTCTCATTCTAAAAAAGGAGCAGAAGGTTCAGGATGGATATATATTTCATACCCAGCCATTAAACCTTAGTTGGGTGTAATGGCTGGGCATTAAACCCCAAAGGCTGGGTTCAAAAAAACATGGTAAGCTAAAACCAAATAAATCTCACTATGGCTTAACATATTGTGTGAACTCAGCCAATATTATGGATTTTGTTTTTCATTTAGTTCCAATAATCCCAATCAGGGATGATTAGTTGGGCAGGACTTGCATGCTTGGATCTACCCATGGAGACACTGCTTCAAAGAGATTACTGCAACAGCTTGAAGTAACTACTCAGATGTGCAAACTAGCAATGAAATGGAAATCGAGTGGCAATGTATGAGAGGACCCTAGATGAAAAGCTGTAGCAGATTGTGACTGGCCCAGGATTCAGAATCAAATGTGCTTTGTATACCTGAAAGAAACAGGCCAGGGCTGGGGTGAGGTGTAGGCGGGCTAAAATGGAAGCATTTGAGGGAAAAGAGCAGATTAGTGGGGATTGCTTTGGCTGAATGAGATCTGACAAAGGCCTTATTTTCTGGGGCCACATTAATCAGAGAACCAACCTACTGTAGTTTACAATTGTGCTGCCCTAGAATGTTTTAGGGCACGGTCTTAAATAAAGACCATAGTGAAAGTATTGTGCTTTAAATGTGCCTTTCATTCGTTTGTGGTTTTGGTGTTCCTTATGTTGGTCCAATTCTAAGTTGCATATAGCAGGGTTCCTCAACCCTCAGCAACTTTAAGATGGGTGGACTTCAACTCCCAGAATTCCCCAGCTAGCCATGCTGGCTGGGGAATTCTGGGAGTTGAAGTCCACCCATCTTAAAGTTGCTGAGGTTGAGGAACCCTGGCATATAGTACAGATCCTAAGCATGTTTGTTCAGACGTAAACTGAATTGACTTCACTGAGCTTTGAGCTATAAAATGCATGCTTTATCTTAGAAGCAGTTAGGTGTAAATAGATGTAGGATTTGTCACGTATAAGATCAGGATGGGGGCAAGTGAGATGAAGAAAGCAAGTCAAAGGAAGGGAAACCAGGAGCTATTTTATGTATCAGCCAACCTTGGAAAAGATGTTAATAAAGATGGGGATCTGAGTTTCAAAAAATTGGGTAGGTCTGATGACAAGGCTGAGAAAAAATAATGTTTCTTCAGCTCGCCCGTTGTGCTAAGACTTAACTGTGGCATAAGCTGGATTCACACATTGCACTAAGCTGTAAACTAGAGTGAGCGAGTTCATACAACATGAAACCAGATAATCAGGTTATGTCTTCGCACCTTGGACAGGTGGTATCTTTGTCCAAAGTGAGGTTATTTAAAATCTTAAATCCAGTGTCCTCTTCCTCTCTCTTTTTTCCAGTGTCTCTGTTTTCCTTGACCCTGACCCTCAGCTTCTCCTGCTCTTCCTCCCGTGTGGAATTTGGCACTCTTTTCCACCTCGCGAGAGCCAATGGCATCTGGCGTGGAGCTGCTTCGCTTTCAGCTCCCTGGCCACGAGGCGGCCACCCTGCGCAACATGAACCAGCTGCGCTTTGAGGAGCGCTTCTGTGATGTCACCATCGTGGCGGACAGCCTCAAGTTCCGTGGCCACAAGGTCATCCTGGCGGCCTGTTCCCCCTTCCTGAGAGATCAGTTCCTGCTCAACCCTTCCTCCGAACTCCAGGTTTCCCTCATGCACAGTGCCAAGATCGTAGCCGATCTTCTTCTTTCTTGTTACACTGGAGCGCTAGAGTTTGCCGTCAGGGACATTGTGAACTATCTGACAGCTGCCAGCTATCTACAGATGGAGCACGTGGTGGAGAAATGTCGAAATGCGCTCTCCCAGTTCATCGAACCCAAGATCAACCTCAAGGAGGAAACAGCCAAATTTGGAATCTACCGGAAATTCAAGTCTTCCAGCGTAGTGGGTTGTTCTACCTCATCCAGCAAAGTGCACTCGCGCAAGAGGTTTGCTGAAGAATTCCTCAGGGTCTTGCAAATACATCCACAAAAAGTTATTAGCCTGTTTGGGTGCCCCCTTCCCCATTAGTCCAAGTTCCTTCCTAAAAGGAAAAATAAATCCGTAGAAAGAGCCAACTTTTTGAAAAATGTTTCCTGCCTGGTTGCCTAGAGGTGATTCTTACTCGCCACAGGCAACCAACCCAAGCGCTTTAAAGATGGTTCTTAATAGTATTTCTTTAACTGTGTGCTATAAGGAGTATATTGGGTAAGTAAGGTAATAGCATTGTATCTGGGCAGCCAAAGAAATAACAGCTGTCTGCATTAGTCTTGTCTATCCTTTATAATTAATTTGATTAAATGAAACGGGTTTATTTTATATGCTCAGAATTGCATGAATATTCAGTATAGCTTGGGAGTTCCTGAGACTGGAATCACAAGAAGGTTGTCATATGTAATTTGGCTGTCATAGATGTAGATTTTATTTTATTTTATTTTATTTTTTATTAAATTTATATGCCACCCATCTCCCCCGGATGCAGTACCGCAGATGCAGTACCACAGGGGTGAATCCTGTGTGAAGCACCTTGGAGAGTTTGTTGTGATTGACAATAGAGCTGCCATCATTTTTTAATGCATGAGCTGGGTTACGTCTGGCATCCTCTGATTTGAGTGTGGGCGTGCTTGCCATGAGAAACAGCTCTGGGCCTGTGATCTAGTAGCGACTCAGACTCTGTGAATCAACCCTAGAGAAGTTCTCCATCCATGGAACTACTCAGAGCATTAGGAGCTCTGAGAGGTGATAACCACCTATTGGAAGTGTGTTTGCAATGGGCAAGGCTGATCCAGATGCAGGGAGGGAAAAGAAGTTGCCTTATATCGAATCAAGCCGTTGTTCCACTAAGTCCAATATTGTTGATTTGGGTTGGATACAGTTCTTGAGGGTGTCAGTGAGGGATGCAGGGTTTATACGTAGTCTAATGGGCATTTGTGCAAATTCTCCTAGACACAGAGACTCCTTACGAAAAGCAGTTGAAAAACAAGACAAGTATCGTACCCAGTATCTAAGCTGGTATTGCTCAACCTTGGCAGCTTGAAGATGTGTGGACTTCAACTCCCAGAATTCCCCAGCCAGCCTTGCTGGCTGGAGAATTCTGGGAGTTGGTCCACACATCTTCAAGCTGCCAAGGTTGAGAAATACTGATCTAAGCAGATGACTTAGAGCAAGCTAGCATTTCAAAATCCTGCAAAAGCTCACCTTTCAACTCTTGCTGTCCTCAAAAGCAGCGCTATTTTTTTTTTCGAGGATCAGTGCCTTGCAATTCAGTTTAAAATAGTTTGACCAGAAGACACACAGCAGTTAAATGCCCAGTCCAGTAACAAAATAGTTGGAGCAAACTCCCAAAGCAGAAGGATAAAATGTGAATAAGATATCCCATAGTAGCTTATAAGACAGATTCTCAGAAGATTAACGTAGATGGTACTTTTTAATTGCTCCAATAAAAATCGGATACATAAAAACAACAGCAGCAAAGGCATGAAGTTAAAGACGTTATCTGCATGAAAATTTAATCCTGAGCTAGGATTACTTAATGGAAACTTCTGTAAGGAAGAAAATGGAAGATGCATTTTTGGATTGTATCTGCTTAAATTCCGAAGGTAAAGAATAGAACGTGCAGAAGAACCTATAAGAAAATTCTACTCAGGGATTGGTGTTTCTTAGAGTACGTGCACGCATTCACACAGACAGCAACCCTCCCCATGCACTTGTGTGCTCACACACGCACACAAGCTCCGTGTGTACCTTGGAACCATCTCTAGAATTTAGCAATGTGGTTTTTGGTTTTCACACTGGAGCTCAGCAGTCATTTAGAGTCTGGTAGATTTTAGGCAGTGGATAGATTGCATAAATAAGTAAGCAAGCTAGCTTGTTTGGAAAAGTTCACCATGTGGGGAGCATTGCCTTTAAGTAGCATTCGATGAAGAGAGTTGCTGGTTTTGAGGGAGAATTGTTTATGGGGCCCAACCCACTTTCTGACTTGAACCTCAGCACACCACTCAGTAGCCAAGTGACCCATAGCTCCAACATAGTTGCCTCTCCCCCAGTTGACACTAATGATTTGTTTAGGAGCAAATGGTGAGCAACACTGCTGGGAGTGTGAAGAGTCGTGTATTCCTTTCAAAGGATCCGTTATCTGTGGATCTCAGGCTCCTTGCTAGCTTCTGGTCCTGGTGGATGCCATACCTTGCTACCTTCGGGTGGGCTATCCCACACGTGTCTGCCTTTTTTGTCAGTTTTCCTCTTTGTTATGAGAAGCAAACCTATGTGAATGTTGATTAAAATCTTCCTTTTGGGGTGTATTTTCAAGGGGTAACCTCAAAGTAGGAAAGAATGCCTGCTACACATACTGTTCCCCGCTTTGCTGTACTGAGAAGAATTGCCTGCCTCCAAAGATGGATGGAGCCAATTAGACTTGAGAATATTGACTTGCAATAATGAGCCAATGGTCTGATTCCTTGTAAGACAGCAGCATTACCCATGTCTCAAACTTTCTTCCTCATGTTCTAACATTTGTATTTTTCTGGCTGATAGGTCCATTCAGCGGCCTGTTAAGCTGGAGTTCCCATTGGAAGAAGAGTTGGAGATGAAGGCAGAAGAGGAAGAGGAGGAGCAAGAGGAGGATTATGGGTATGAAGATTCTGTCTCCGATATCTGTATTGTGAAGATTGAATCAGCCATGGAAGTGGCTCAGCGGCAGAAGAAGCAGCAGCAGCAACAGCAACAGTTGGGCACCAGCTGGAGCAAAGATACGTCTCCCCAGCAAAGTTGGAACAAGGAAAGTTCACCACAACAAGCTTGGGACAAAGAATTATCTCCTCCACCAGGGTGGAACAAAGCTGAATCTGGAGACCAGGAAGAACCTCAAGTCAACTCTACAGTGGCAGAAGCCATTGAGTCTTCTCCAGAATCTACACCAGAGAAACCTCAGCATGGTGTGGTAAAGGCCTCCTACAGCCTCTCTGAGGATGCTGTAGGTAAAGGCCTCCTGATCATCCCTGGGGGAGGCTACCTGGAGGAGACCAGTGAGGCAGCAGCTGTTGCTGCTGAGTGCCAGAGCAGCAGCAGTGGGATGGGACTGGTACTTGCAGGACTGAGTGGTCGTCCCTTCTCCACCTTTCCTGTGGTAGGGAGAGGTAGCAGTTCAGGAACACTAGGGGGAGGTAGTGGGATCTCAAGAATCATCTGTTGCACCAAGTGTGAGGAGGTCTTCCAGGGGGTGGAGAAGCTTGTCTTCCATATGCGGGCCCATCACTTCATTTTCATGTGCCCTCGGTGCGGCAAGCAGTTCAACCACAGCAGCAACCTCAACCGGCATATGAATGTTCACCGTGGGGTGAAATCACATTCCTGCACCATCTGCGGGAAGTGTTTCACTCAGAAGTCCACACTCCATGATCACATGAACCTCCATAGTGGTGAGAGGCCATACCGCTGCTCTTACTGTGATGTGCGCTTTGCCCACAAGCCTGCAATTCGCCGCCACCTCAAGGAACAGCACGGCAAAACTACAGCTGAGAATGTCATGGAAGCCAGCGTGACCGAGATCAATGTCCTCATACGCTGAAGGAGGAAGTAGGGGTAGCGGTGGGAAATGGAAGGGGGGACTCCTGAGCTCTGAGGGAGGGACGCGGGCTAGAGGGATTAGATGTAGGGGTAATGAGCCAGGATCCCTGAGTTTTGTGGGATAGGATTAGTGCTAGTGTGCTAGAGGGGTGGAAGCCCTGGATTCTGTGGACGGGTGTGGGAAGGGCTAGTGGATTAGCAGAGTAGACCGTACCTGAAGCGAAGCTCCTGGATAGTCTGGGAAGCAAAAGGGATCTAATTAGTTGGAATAGAAGGCCGTAGGAGATGGGATTCCTGGGATCTGTCCTCATCCTGCACAGGACCCTTATGCCCCATTATCAAAAATGGCTACCTCTTTGACAGCCCAACCCTAACCAGTGCTTGCTCAGAAGTCCTATGGGGGTGGGTGGGGCTGCCTTCCAAGTAGGTGTGGTAGGATCGTGGCTGTGGGTGGTTTGAGGAGGGGAATCTCATTTGAGATACCTCCTCCTCCCCTAAAGTGACATGGATGAGACCTGGCTTCATCTCAGTCAAAGAAATGGGGAAAAAGCCTTCAGCAGTATGCTGTAGAGGGGATTGATCTCCACCAACTTTAGATACCGTTAGTAAATGCTGCCAGCCATCTGTTGCCTTGGACCTTCTCTCTGATCATCTTGTCATCCACTCAGCCACCAGAACAGGTCAATGAAGACCCTGTAGATGAGGCTTTAGGACATCTGAAGCCTTTGAGAACCTAAACCAGTGGAAGGAAAGTTGGGCAAAGAAAGTCTCTACTGTGATGTTTGGTGGGAACAGCCCACTTGTGCAATTTTATCCAGATATAAAAAAAGGCAATAATTTTACAGGAAATGGCAAAGGAGCGAAGGGATAAATAGGCTGGTCTGTCCCAAGGGATCTACTGGAAGAAGTAGTGGGGTTGGTTGTCTTCTGCTCCTCTTCCATAATTGCACCACGGAAGTGCCGCCTTCATCCTCCCAAGACATTTTGGTAAGAACAACAGCCGATATGAATGAAGTTCCTTGTCCATGGGACTGTGAAAATAAGCTTAGAATATGGTAGTCAAGACAGGGAGCAGGCCTTTGCAGGTTTTGATGGCGGACAGAAGCAAAAGGAAAGAGAAAGCACTCTGGGTCACTTGCTGTTGTCACATGATTTGGCTTTTCTAGGCACAAGGCATCAATTTATGGAAGGAACAAATGTCCTGGAGAATGCAGAGTGTTGTCTTTTAGAAAACATTTGTGACAAGCACAGAATCATTTTTTTTCTTTAGTTTTATTAAGAAGGAAGAAACTAACAGAACAAGAAGAAAACCAGAAATGCAGATGTCAGGCTTAGTACTGTTCACACATTACAAAACCATGTTTAAATTAATAGGATAATGGCTATATCAGTGTTTCTCAACCTTGGCCATTTAAGATGGGTGGACTTCAACTCCCAGAATTCCCCAGCCAGCCATGGCTTCAAGGTTATGTTCACACATTGTGCCCCATGGCTGGCTAGGGAATTCTGGGAATTGAAGTCCACCCGTCTTAAAGTGGCCAAGGTTGAGAAATACTGGACTATATACTATATAGAGAATGGAGTTGTTTTTAACTGTCTAGAAAACTCAAGGAAATTTGATCAAATGGCTTGAAGAGGCTCTTCCCTCTCTGTCAAGAAAACTAATTCATATATTGCTGAAAAGTAGTAAAATAAGACCTTCCAAACACCTTGATTCCTGGTGATTTCATGAACACACCCGTGTAGTTTTTTTCTTGGCAACTGTGAAGTTGCTTCTTGTTTCAGGATTTTTTTTTTTCCAATTTCCCAGAGAAGTCTACAGTCCTGGAGTTTTTCTAGTGGTCTCCCATCCAAGTCCTCCGCTGGCTTAGCTCTCTAAGATCAGCTGAGGTCTCTTAACAGCGCAGGCAACTTACCTATTAAACATTTGCAGCTGCAGATCTGTTATAGATTTATCCTCCAGTGTTGCATAATAATTATTTGGCTACGTCCCCCTTCTTGAAGTCTCCATAAATCTTCAAGGTTATATTCACACATTGTGCTAAGCAGGAGTTTTTGTAGCCATGGTTTATTAAACCATAGTGGCTGGGTTCAGACAACTACTAAGCCTAAACATTCCCTCTTATGGCTTGGCATAATGTGCAAACCCAACAGAAATTTTTGGAAGCATCCTTACAGGACGGGGATACTTTATGCTTAAAAGTAATCAACATGCCAAGCTATGAAAAGCTGGATTTTGCAGTCTATAGATGGAGAAAGTCGATGAAGCGGGGGTGTAGGGTGAGAAACGTATCAAGTACAAAATCTTAAGCCTTGTCCGTTGGAAAGCCAGTTATGGCTTTTTGGGTGTCCCTGGATGTCACCCATCCACTTTCAAGAAACGATCAATTATTTCGAGGGCTGGAAAAAAAAAAAATTCTTCAAAACAACCAAACAGGGAATTGAAATGTTCTGGATTGCTGTATTGGATATTGAGTTGTGAAAGGGCAACCTGCATTGAATCTCACCATGCTGGAATTGCTGCCACAAGTGACAGTGGGGGATTTTCCTCCTTGAGATGACAAAGACTTTGATCCCATGGACCCTAACTAGTTTTTTTCCCCCCCATTTTATTTTGTTCTTAAAAAAATAAAGCAACCCTAATACTGGTGCTCTTGACTGGATTTCATTGGGGAAGGGAACCAAGATTTCAGACTCCTTTGCTGGGTGTCCTCTCGGCTCCCAAATTTTAAGAGGAGAATCTATCCAGTGGATCTGGACTTCTGCTCACAGAATCACCCGGCTGAATGTGAACCATGGTTTGTCCAATGAACCGTGCTAAGCCAAAGCCAGACCAACCCCAGAAAGGCTCATTGCCCACAGTTCTTCAGGAAACGAAGGGTCTTGCGGCCCTCCCCAAACACAAGAGCCTTGCCACCAACTACAAGCACTTTTTCACAGATGGACATTCTTGCAAAAGCAGTCTTGTGAAGCCTGATCCCCAGGTACTGCCACCGTGAACAAATATTTCTGCCCGAAAGGCAAGGCATTTGGGACATAAACAACACCCTGGCCGATGAATCTGCACACGTTCAGAGTAGATCCCTCCACCCCAGTGTATCAAGGGTATAAAGAAAGGAAGCAGACAAATCTTTTTTCTCTCTGCCCTACGCCTGTATTTTTTTTAATAACCTGTTATCCTCTGTGCCAAGGGCTTGCAGCAGAACGGCTATTCCAAATGACACTCCTTTTGACGTGCCACCAATCCCACGCAAACTTTTTTGTTTGCATGGAACGGTGATATTTTCCTGAGGAAATGCACGCGAGACACCACGGCCAGGAAGCCAGTTGAACATAGGAAAATGCATGGACCTCAAACAAGCGACCTCTTAAAAGTTACATTTCGTATATGTTAGGCGCTAAACCACTGTTTCTCCACCTGGACAACTTTAAGATGGGGAATTCTGGGAGTTGAAGTCCACCCATCTTAAAGTTGTCCAGGTGGAGAAACACTGCTCTAAACTCTGTAGCGCAGCTGCCTGACGATGCCCTCCCGGCCGGGAGGACTGCAACCCCCATAATCCCCAGCCCCCGTGGCTTTCGCCGGCTGGAAATGCTGGGCGTTCCAGTCCTAGCAGACCTGGGGCACCAGACTGGGGAAGGCCGCTCCGGCGCCTCTTCCAAAGGGAGCGTCCCGGCCCTGAGCGCGCGGTGCAAGCTCGGCCTCCGAGAGGTCCCGGGCATCGCGCGCCGGCGCGCGCCCTCCTCGCTCTTTGTCTGAGCCGGACGAATGGAGGCGCTGCCCCTTTAAGCGGCTCCCTCCCCCTCCTTCCCTCGCCCCGGGGCCGTGACGTCAGCGCGGGGCCGGCTCTGCTGCCACCGCCGCGCGAGGCCATGGATGATGTCGGAGCGGGAGTCGCTCAGGTTTGGGTCGCGGAGGGGGACGGACCCGGGCGGCGGCGGTGGGAATTGCAAAGCGGCCGTGCGAGTCGGGCCGGGGAGCAGCAGGAACTCCCGGGCTGCCCCGGCCTCGCCGCCTCCTTTCTGGCTCCGTGGGGCGCGCGGGGAGGGGCTGCGCGCTGAGGAAATGCAAAAAGGAGGCTGTGTTTGCACCTGGACGGGAGCTGGAGGAGCGGGCGGGGGGGAGGCGAGGAGGAGGCGTGACCTCTCGGCCGGCCAGCTTCTCCAGTGCAAAGAGAGAGAGCGAGCCGGGGGTGAGCCCGCGGTCCTGCACGGGTCCACGCGGGTCGCGACTGCAGAATTCGGGCATCCGTGGCAGCCGGGGGGAAGAGGAGGAAGACGCTTCCCTTCAGAGCGGGCGCTCGCTTCGGAGCTGGCCCCCGCCGCCTCGCGTCCCGTGACCTCCCCTTCTCACGACCGGTGGACACGTTTCTCCCTAGCCCAGCTCGCAGCCCTTGTGGCGTTACGTCCCGCGTGCATCCTTCTCGCGTTAAGGGCCCGCCCCTCCTCCGTCCTCGACCCTTCCCCTGCCCCAGAGGCCGCGGGGAACATGATCCTCGCCCTCTCTTTGTTGAGGGTTAATTCATAAGGAGAGCGCCTTAGAATGTGGCTAAAAGTATTTCGCAGGGATTTTTCACCGAGTTACATTTGGTGGCCCTCCCTTCTGCCCAGGGCAGCGTGCGCGAGGGTCTCTGGCTGCCTGGGCTCACACAACTGGTTAAACGGATGGCAGAAGCTACCTGCAGGGAACATGCTAAGCCAAAGTAGGCCAGACCTCCTGAGATGATCTGATTCACAAAACAGGGTAAGAATCATAGAATGGAGGAATTGAAAGGGATCTTAGAGATCACCTAGTCCAGCCCCCACCTGATGCCGCATTGCACATGCCTTCGAGTCAGTGTGGACTCCTGGCAACTGCCTGGAGTGGTCCCTGCAGTTTTCTTGGCACAATTTTGGAAGTGGTTTTCCCTTGCCTGCTTCCTAGGACTGAGAGTGCGATGGGCCCAAGGTCACCCAGCTGGAGCCCACTGCCTCTGGAGGAACCCTTTTCCATTGTTGAATAGATCTTGCCATTAGAAATTTGTTTCTGATGCCCAACCCAAATCCATATCCTTGCAGTTTTAAGACCACTGTTTTTTGGCCTGTCTCTTGAAACCACTTTGAACAAGCCTTCTCTGTCTTCTGATAGCCCCTTCAGTACTTGAAGTGTGTTTCCACAGTTTTCTCCAGGCTAAGCCTCTAACCCAAGGTTTCTCAACCTCAGCAACTTTAAGATGGGCGGAATTCAACTCCCAGAATTCCCCAGCCAACATGGGGAATTCCCCCAGCCATGGCTGTCTGGGGAATTCTGGGAGTTGAAGTCCACCCATCTTAAAGTTGCTGAGGTTGAGAAACCCTGCTCTAACCATTTGCAAGTTTTTCCTTCCAGGCCCCTTATCCCCTTGGTTGCTGTTCTCCACTTTATCAGCGTGTTTTCTAAAATATGGAGGCCCGAACAGAATACATTATCCCAGGACTGGTCTGACCAAGGCAGAAGAACAATGACTTTTCTTGATCCTCACATGATGCTTTTATTGATGCAGCTGAAGGTTGCCTTGTTTTTTTCGCAGCTGCATCCTTCTGCTGACTGATGTTCAGTTTGTGATACCCCAAGACCCCTAGACCTTTTTACAAGTATGGCTGCCCCATCATCTTATGCCTTTGATTTTTCCAACTCATATGTAAGGCTGCCTTTTTTAAAATACTCTGTTTTAAAATTTTAACAGATTTTGCATTGGACCCCGTTAACACCCATTGTTTCAGCTTATCACGATCCTCTTGATACCTTTGTATCATCTGTGGGAGGAAAAATTCTGGCAGCGCCTTGCACAGAGAGACGGGACCAGTTGCCGGTAAGCGCGAAACCACGCTCGCCCGAAAAGGGCGCGAAGCAACGGAAACCCCGCATCCTGCGCTCGCCAGCTGGGCTATGCTCTAGGAAGGAGGCTCTGGCAAACCACTTCCGAAAAACAATTGCCTTGAAAACTGCAAGGACTCGTCCAAGCATGAAAAATGCAAGGACTCGTCCAGGCAGTCACTGCAGGGTCAGTAATAACTGAGCGTAGACAACAACAACAAAAAAAATCCCTCATTTAAGTCATTTAGAAATAAAAGACCTAGCCATTGTCATTGGTTAACCATGGTTTAAGGTGTTGTACAAACACCACCTTGTTGTCTATCAAACTTATGAGATGAGACAACCCTCTACCACCCATTTTCCTGACTGAGGAAAAGTACTGTAGTAGTTCTGCCTCTTAAAATTAATGGATTTTGTAGATTTTATTAGGCCTCTCCGCTTTTACAGCAGTCTTGACATCAATCTTTGTCAACCAACAAGCGCTGGGTAGGGAGGATTTTAGTCACATCACATCTGGAGGACACCAAGCTAAGGAAAAAAGCCCTGTCTATTGTAGATTCAGGTTATGGTCCTCCATTATCTTCTGAAACAGCAGCCAGAGAAACAGAAATCAGTAAGAAAACTTATAACTGGTCATGATTTGTAGAATGTAGTTCTGTTTGTGGATCCAGAACCAGCAATAAATAAGTCCAGTGAAGATTGACAGATTGTGCTTATGACGTGCTCATTGCAAAGCTCAGCTAACAAGCTCTTGTATGGAGGCCTGTAAACACATCCCATCCTACACTATAAGCAGCACTTTATTTGAAGTTTGTGGCTTACTGGAACAGCTGCCATCTTGGATGTCCAGACTTTATAAACTGTAAGCCTTCATTTAGAGTCTCTTGCAGTCAGTGGCACCTGCAGCAGACCGCAGTGTTGCCAAAATGAAAATTCTTACGCAGTTATCCAGCTCCATACGTGCAAAGCACAATCAAAGAAGCAAGATTCACTTGATTTTCTTTAATGAGTTTTGATGCCAACAATTAGGGTTTCAAATACAAAATCTTGGAAACAGATAGGAACACTCTACCCCTCCTTTATTAATGAGTTAATTTAGGATTTCCTGGAAGCTTCTGAATTTCTTTCCCAGAACATTTGCATGACGGACTAAGAGTTTGTTCATTTACTAAGCCTTTAAGAGGATCTGTGTTTAGAGATCCTCCTCTGTTTTTCCCAATCCGAGTCCAATCTCGCATAACAATGATCAAACAGGTGCCACCATCACCTACTTGCACCCTACATTGAACACAAGGGTGTAATTTGTGGGATTTCATCATTTGTGCCCCCCCCCCCATTTGCAGACCCCAAGCATGCCATGAGATTAGATGCACCGTATCGGTGCTTGTTAACCATTTTAATATGAACCTGCTGTATGAAGACAGCCAGGGAGGATGTAAGAAGGTTGTAATAGAGGACAAAAAACAAAACCTATCTGGTGCATGTTCTGTTCTTACAGTCATGGAGACACATACAAGGCTATGATAGCATGTCATGAGCAGCAACTAATAGAGGGAAACACCCAGCTCCTGATCATGGTGCCCCTGCATCATTGCAGTGAGTTGTTGCTACTGTGGAGTCTTAGCCTTCATGAATGGCTCTTTTCAAGCTGTCTTGAATTGACAGCCGTTGCAATGTTGAATGGTTGGACCATGCCCCCCATCAAGGAGGACTTTCTTTTCTCTGTCTTGAAGCTTCCACTATTCAGATTCAAGGAAAAATCACAAGATCTAGTATTAGGAGAGAGAGAGAGATTGAGTTCAAGCTTCACAGTAAGCTGTGGATTCCTTAACCATGGTTTATGGAATATGTTCCAACTGGCACCATGCACTGTGCCAAGGATGCAAAACCTTATTGACTGGGGAGCCACATCAGGCTTTGTACGGCATGTGCACAGCCATTCTCCCAACTTGGGTAGGATCAGGTATTGATTCGGAGGAATGCTCAGCATTTTTAAAGGCTCAGAGGCCATCTTAGCCCCTTAAAGAGGCCCAATCCCACAAACGGTGGTGGTTGCAGAAGGCCCCTGGCAAGCTATAGAGAGGGGAGGAAGTGACAACATCTGCATCATGATGCAAACTCTGCCTCTGTTCTACTTGCATTGTGACACTGCAACCATGGATGCAAGGGGCAGAGCTTGCATTATGATGTCACAGTCCATGTTTCCTTCTTTAACAAAATTGTGGCCTGCTGCAGATGCCCTGTGATAAGCTACACTTTTCTACTCCTGCCTAAGCCGCCTACAGGAGCTGGGTGCTTGCTTTGCTCTAAATTATAGTTTAATTTTGTCTTAGGATGCAAATCCAACTATTAGTTTCTGGTGTTTCTTTTTTCCCCCCATATCATGTGTGATTTGATACACCTCTGTAATTCATATTTATTCTGCCCAGCTTGAAGGCCCTCTAGATGTTCAATCTTAGACAACTAAAAAAAGCATTTAAGAAAGAAAGATTCCAATTATAGACCTAAGATTCCCAATCTCTTCATAAAAATGTCTGTGTTCATGCAATACAGGTAGTCCTCAACTTACGACCACAAGTGGGACCAGAACTTCTGTTACTAAGCAATGCGGTCGTTAAGTTAGTCACACTGATTTTATGATCTTTTTTGTCGCAGTCGTTAAGCAAATCACATTGTTAATCAAATCCAGCTTCCCCCATTGACTTTGCTAGTCAGAAGCCCTCTGAGAAGGTAGCAAATGGCAGTCACGTGATCCTGAGATGCTGCAACCATGATAAATACGTGCTGGTTGCCAAGCACCCGAATTTTTAACATGTGACTGCGGGGATGCTACGATGGTCGTAAGTGTGAGGACCCATTGTAAGTCACTTTTTCAATGCCGTCGTAACTTCAAACGATCATTAAATGAATGGTTGTAAGTCGAGGACTACCTGTATGCTGAAATTGGCTTGTTTTAACCTAATATGTCGTTCATTTGTTCATTTGTGGTTCAGTGGCTTGAGTGAGCCTAGAAGACTGTGAGTTATCTTGGTCAGATTAACCATAGTCCCATCTCCCCTATAGCAACAGAGAAAAGGAACTGCTTTTGGTAAATGAGGCAGGTTGGTATTGTTGTAGGGACTGAATTGATAGAACAGTGAATGGGATCCGGTAATTGACAATAAACTACCCGTCATTGGCTGGAGGGAAGAAGGCTTGAATCTGCTGTGCTTCATTCAGGTGCTGGAAATGGGTCAGAAGAGCTCTAACACATTAGCTCAGGTTAGAGAGAAATTTGGGGAGCAAAGAAACCAAACCTCATTTATTTATTTATTTTATGTACAGTGGTACCTCGGTTCTTAACCTCGGTACCTTGAACTTAATTCGTTCCGCGACTCTGGTCGCGAACCGAATTGGTTGTGAACCGAATCAAATTTTCCCATAAGGTTCAATGTAAATACAGTTAATCCGTTCTGACCCCTACGAATTTGGTCGCCAACCGATTTTTGATCGCATCCCGAATCAAATTTCCCCATAAGGTTCAATGTAATTACGGTTAATCCGTTCTGAACCATATGTTGTTTTTTTAAAACCGCAAAAATATGATACAAAGTACAGTACGAAGAGAGAGAACGCTAACCTTGCTCGACGCAACTTCTGGCGTGGAGGACAGGAAGGCGGGTGGGGAGGCGGTTACTGCTTGGAGGGAGAGTCCCCCTCCCTACAGGAAGTCGCGACCACGTGTCATGGCAGGGAAAATGGCCGCGGATCCTGTTCGTAACCCGATCCGGCGTTCGCGAACGGAGGCAAAGTTTTGCGACCGGAGCTGTTCGTGAACCGAATTGTTCGTGAACGGAAGCGTTCATGAACCGAGGTACCACAAATTTCAAATTTGTCACTGCCCATCTCACTGTGGGGTGACTTGTTATTGTTGAGGAAGGAGGAGTTGCATCTGAGGGCTTGTTTTAATCTAGCGTAGATGAGACAGTTGGTATATTCAGTTGCTGGGTTTGCATTGCATGCTAACCCGCAATTTAACCATGGTTTTTAAAATGGGCCACAGTCTGGGGCTTTGCAGAATCTTTTAAGCTAGGAACAGTGGTGCTGTGTCCCATAACATGCTAAGCCATGACCAAACCAAGGACATGGTAGCTTAGTGAGTTTTGTGGCTTATGCCGTTAATATATTAGGAAATGTTGAATGGGAGTTGATTGTTTACTGGGGGATGATTAAATAGCTGAGATTCAAGTCTAATTAAGTGAATTAATATATCACGGCTGTTTCCCCCAGTAGCAGATTGTACATTTGTGACTGGGAGCAAAATTAATATAATGTATGTATGCATATAAATCTAGCATTTTAAAAATGAAAGCATGTTGATTTTGAAATAAAAGACATCCATATACATAGTACATGATACGCTGTCCTTCAACGCATTTCAACCCCCTAAAAATACATCTAAAATGTTGGCCCCATCAACTTGGGTGGTCTGGAGGGGCCATTAGAGTAGTGCCAATGGCCAGGTATAGGCTGAGGGTTATCTCCTCTGCAACAAACCATAGTGAAGTAAACCATGATTTAGCATTCTGTGCAAACCCAGGTAAACATTTGCGAATTCATCTCAACTTGAGTTTTGAATTTCTTTTTCTTTTTTTCTCCCCCTCAGGATGAGGCCCATCGGGGATTAACAGGGGCGTCAGCTCTGGTGGAAGTTGAAGCAGATGAAATAGGTAAGATTTATGGAGGTCCAAGATTGGAAGTTGGAAAAGGTGCTGCTTTCATCTGCAGCCCTGATTTGAACCCCGTCAACTCTAGAACCCTCCTGGGCCCTGAGAGACTTTGTCTGTGTCTTTCTCAAGATCCTGTACCCTCCAGAGAGGACTCGGAGCTCTCTTCAGGGGCCTTGTCTCCTCGGAAGACCAAAACTGCATTGGGAGGAGTAGGAGACAGCCTACTGGTCTCCAGCAGAAATGGGGATGATGGAGTCTGGACACAAGCGACCGGGAGTGGAAAAGAAGGGGGATGCACGTCTCCAGAATCGGGGGGCATCTTGGCCAGCTCAAATACTAGTCCCACCCCCGGGAGCAAAGGCCTACCTGGTGAGTTGGAAAGGGGATCGGTGACTGAGAAACACATCAATAGGAAGGTGGTTTTCCTTTGTGGAAAAAACTAGAATTCTCTGGCTGACTTTTTTGAAGGATTTTGGTGAGGAGACCTGTAAGGCTATGGTTGTGTGACTTCTGTTGGATGATGTGCTGCTTTGCATTTGTGTTCTGTGGCTGGTGTTGCAATTACCTCCATCTAATTTAGAAGCTTCCAGGAAATTGGGGTATCATGTCTTGGACCAGGGAGATCCAGGTATGAGTCTTCTCTCAGCCACAGAAGTTCATTAGATGACTTTGGGCCAGTCACTGTCTTCCCAACCTACGTCCCAGGGTATTTGTCTCTTCTTCTGCTTGAATGTTCTGATTTCTTTGGGATACTGGCTGCAAGAATTGCATGGAGGGCTTCAGTCTTCTAATGGGCTCACCTCTTCACTGCTTTTCCTGTAACTCGCTGGTTTCTCTTCTCTCTTTGAACCACTGGTCATGCCCACAGGGAGAGACAGCAGAGGCAATGTGGTATAATGTGAAGGTGCTGGAATATGACCAGGGAGAGCCAGGTTCAAGTCCCCACTCCCCTATGGAAGTTTGTTTATTTCTTTGTTTATTTCTTCGTTTGTTTGTTCATATTTATATAGCCTCCCGATCTAGGAACTGGTGCACAATACAAAGCTTTGAAAGGCCCTCCTAGCCATGACTCCCACCTGCTCTTTGAGCAGGAGTCATAAGTCCAGGAGGACCCCCAGGTTGTGCACTGGGTCTCTTTGAGGCAGTGTAACCCCATCCAGCACCAAAGATGGCATAGCCCTAGCACCAGCAGGCCCCAAAACCCAAAGCCACTCAGTCTTGCCAGGGTTCAGTTGAAGCCTGCTGTTCCTCATCCATACCCCCACCGCCTCCAGGCACTGGGATAATTTTTTAAAGTTTTATGTTTTATGTATTTATATGTATTTATGGTTTTAATGTTTTGTGTGAGCCGCCCAGAGTCCTCCATTGGGGGGAGATGGGCAGGGAGAAAATAAATAAACAAATAAATAAATAAATAAGACATCAACAGCATTGCTTAATTCACCAGGGGCAGAGATGTCTAGCTGGGTATCATCTGCGTACTGATGGTACCTTACCCCCATGGCAACAGATGAGCTCACCCAGCAGCCTCATGTAGATGTTGAATAGGAGTGGAGAGAGCACTGACCCCTGTGGCACCCCACACACTAGGGGCTGGGGGTGGGATCTCTCCTCCCCAATCACCACCAATTGGAATTGACCCTGGAGAAAGAAGGCGAACCAGCACAGCACCATGCCACCCGTCCCCAATCCTCTGAGTCGATCCAGAAGGATACCATGGTTGATGGTATCAGAAGCCACTAAGAGGCCCAGGAGGGCAATAGAAAAGAAGTTGGGCAAGGGTGGATGTACAACCCCCATCCTGCCACTGCCAGAGATCATCCAAAAACATGACCAATACCGTTTCTATCCCATACGTGAGTCTGAATCCTGACTGAAAAGGATCCAGATAATCCAGAGGGAGACTCTGGCCACCTTCTGTCCTTTGGTCCAGCCCACCTCAGAGTTGTAGAGGTGAACAGATGGAGTAGAGAGTACTCTGTATAGCTCTTGGAGCCTTGAGGATAGGTGGGATGCGAATCTTTTTTGTTTGTTTTTCTATCTTCAAATTCAGTCTTGACCCCTGGAGGCTCCCTGGACAAGTCCATGTCATTTTCTTGGCAATGTTTTCAGAAGTGGTTTGCCCTTGCCTTCTTCCTAGGGCTGAGAGAGAGACTGGCCCAAGGTCACCCAGCCTAAGGCAGGATTAAAACTCACAGTCTCCAGGTTTCTAGCTGGTGCCTTTAACCACTACAGGTAATCCTCAGTTTACAACCGTAAGTGGGTTTGGCAACTCCATCGCTAAGCAGAAAATCATGTGACCACGCCAACTTACAACAGCAGTTCCGGCAAATTCCAGTTGCCATCTTTAAGCAAATTCTGCACGGTCATTAAGCACGATGTCACATGACTGCATCTTGCGACCTCCTGCTGGCTTCCCCATTGACTTTGCTTGTCAGAAGCCAGCAGTGAAGGTTGCAAAGGGCAATCACGTGACCATGGGACACTGCAGTCATCATAAGTGCAAGCTGGTTGCCAAGCGCCCGAATCATGATCATGTGACTGTGGGGACGCTGTGATGGCCACAACTTTGAGGACCAGTGGTAAGTCTCCTTGTTCAGCACTGTCATAACTTTGAACAGTCACTGAACGAGAGATTGCTAGGTGGGGACTACCTGTGCACCAAACAAGCTCTTGGAATATGAATCCCACAATAAAATTTCTGATTAATAATAGAGGTGTGTAAACTCTTCCAAACTCAGCAAACACCCTGTATCTAACCTACCAGACATATTGCAATGCTGTTCTGACCAGTCTAGAAGTATTCCACACTGCTTCCAATCTAGAACCACTGTTCCAGTTCAAAATGGGGTGTTTCAAGGTTGGATGCCTTCCAACCACGTCAGAACCATTGTCTCAACCTCCACTTGTTTTGCACTTGAACCATTCTGTGCCCTGCTAATAAAAGACATCGGAAGCTGCTTGTATCAAATGGCACATTCGGCCTTAGTAATGGTCCACAGTAGCTTTTCCCAGATGACACCTGTACTGGGGCTACAACTCCTAGAATTTCCAGCTGGCCTGACTAACAGCCAGCTGAGAGTGTGTGCAGCTGTAATTCCCTGCAGCCTCTTTCAACCTTTTTATCCTGGAGGAACCCTTGAAGTAATTTCCAGGTCTTAGAGAACCCCTACATAAACATTATATACTACTAAAATTCTGATTGGGTTTGTACCCTCAAGTTAGCCCAAATGGTGCATTATACCACAACAATTTTTGAATCAAGGTACCTAAAATCCGCTAATTTAAACAATGAGTAAAAAATCCGGGACCCATTACTCCTGTGGAATTGAAATTTCCAGGATGTTCAGACTAGTTTTATTCACAAAGTTGTGGCTGTTGCAGTGTCCCCATGGTCACATGATCATGATTTCTGACACTCCCTGCCACCTTCCCACGAGCAGAGTCAATGGGGAAGCCGGCAGGAAGTTGGAAGTCACGCCTGTGCCCACTGCTTCTTTGCCTGCCCGTGGTCATTCTGTTTAGCTGTTTAGGTAAGTAAATATTGACTTATTATTGAAGCTTGTTTGCCACTACAATTATTTTTCTATTTATGATGTATAGTCTTCTTAGATGATGACAGGACCATCCAGCATTGGGGTAAAAAAAATATGGTCAGCCTAATTATGCCGTATAGAAAGAGAGGGGGGACGTCATGGTCAAGAGATGACACCAAACGTCGTCGGGACGCGGCGAGGAGGAGGAGAGAACAAGAATCGGGTGAGGCCAGGGCCGCACGGCTCCAGGATCAAAGAGTCAGGACATATAACAGGAGAGGAGGAGAGACAGAGGAGGAGAGGCATGCGCGTCTCCAGAATGACAAGAACAGGCACCGAAGGAGGAGAGCAGAAGAGGCAAAGGAGCAGAGAAACGCCTGTCTCCAGGATCAGAGAGAAAGAACAAATACCAGAAGAGGTGAAGAAATGGAGGTTGAAAGGACTGTGCATCTCCAGAATGACAACGGAAGGCACAGAACGAGGAGACGGGAAGAGACGGAGGAAGGAAAGGAAGATCAACTTGATAATATGTGGCAAGGAGTAATGACCGGGAGAGTTGCTGGATGCGACAATGCCCACCTTGAACGACAAGACCTCAACAGAGAAAGAGCAAGGCAAAATGCACGCCTCGCATGGTGTAATAATGTACTACCTTTCTCTCAAAGGATGACACAAGGGTTGTCTAGTTATATTTACGGTTAGCATTGCACAGCTCCCAACATTCAAAAAATAACCTTTTTTTTTTTTTTCCAATCATCATCTCTTGTGGAACCCCAGTTGAGAAAGGCTGATGTAGAGGGTATCATCTTTGGGAAGGATGTAGATGGTGTTACAATTTGAAAGCATTTTTCTTTAATATATTCACCTAGGGATAAGCAGTAGCTTTCTGGGGCAGTAGGCCATTGTCTTTCCAAGCCCTACTAGAAGAGGCCAAGGGTTGTCTCCTCCTGTTCCTTCTTGCTCAGAAAGGAGAGGCAGTTGAGGTGCAGGAGGAAGGCAGAAAAGCAGCGGGCCCCAATACTTGGCAAGCCTTGGCAGATTCTTCATTTTGCTAATCCCCCAGGACTTTGGTGAGGGAGAGTGAGGCCCCTTGTTTTATTCCATCTGTCGTACTTGCTGAACTTTTATCTCTTATTGTATTGATTTTACTGTAATTTCTTTGTTTGATTGTTGTGAGCCACCCAGAATCGTTGGGAGTCAGGCAGTGTACAAGTTTATGATTATTGTTGTTGTTATTCCTACATCAGCTCTGCCCTCTTTTTATTTATATATATATTTAATAATATTTGTGGCCTGACCCAATCTGGGAAGAATCTGGGGAGTGCACATTAGCACAAGAAATAAAGATTGTAAGGAAAAAAACAATGACATAGTTAATCCAATCAGAAATGTTTTGATGGGCACCCACAATCACATAATCTAGAGCCAAAGGCTTGTTGAATAAGGCTGATTTTACTAGTTCATGAAATGCATTTCATGTGGAACTGTCAGGTGGATCTTCTGTAGCTCCACTTCAGCTGCATTCATGTAGTCTAGACTGGGTGTCCTCGCAACTCATTCCCTTCTCTTCAGGTCATGCTGCCAAGACTTTCCCATCATCCCCCAGCAAAACAGCTGGACCCAGCCGAGCAAAGATGTCCCTTACCGGGACCGGCAAGTCCCCAACGTCTATCCAGAGTCTGGCTATGCGCTTGCTGACTATGCCTGGATCACGTCTTCCGGGTGATTCTGGGTCTCCCACAATGGAAGCCCCAGCTCCAGCCTCAGCCCCAGATTCAGCCCCCACTCCTGCTCCAGCAGCGACCTCTGCTTCTGCTCAACCTTCAGCCCCAACCACTGAAGAAGTCAAACCCAAGGTTCACCGGGCTCGGAAAACAATGTCGAAGCCCAGCACTGTACAGGTAGGCTTACAATTGTAGCTTCTGGCCAGGTTGCTGATTCAGAAGATCCATTGCTTGATTGTGTACAATGCTGTTTTGGCTACATGGAGAGATGTACTTGGAGATTGAGTTGTCTTTGTTGTTGATGATGATAAGGCTAATTTACAGCAGTGGATTAGTTCAGTAAGGCACTTAGCAGACAACTGGGTCCAGAGGAATTCTTATATCAGTGTGACAAATCTTTAAATAATAAAGTACAGCTGTTCCATATCACTAAAACAGCAAAACCAATTAAGATACAGTACATATAATCCCACTTTGCCATTAGGCTGCAGTATGATGGTGCATCTTATGATTAATTTTAGCAGCTGAGCACCATGGATTCTTACTCCCAGATCACCAAGAAATGCTTTTCAGTGCGTAAATGTTTCTTTTGTCTAGACAATTCCCCTGGGAATTCTGGGAGTTGAAGTCCACACATCTTCAAGTGGCCAAGGTTGAGAAACACTGGTCTAGAAGATTTGGCTGGTTTTCCCCCAGTGAAGGGATCTTGGTATTTCTTGCAGGCCAAAAAAAAGATGGAATGTGTATTTCCCCACATGGGGAACTTACAAATTCGTTGCTTCTTCCAGCAACTGGTTGCATAACTAGGAGAACTGGTAGCCCAACTCAACTTTACTGTGTATCTGATCAAAAGTTGTCTGTGGATCCAGCCTGATTGCAACCTGGCTGTGCATCAAGACATGATTCCCCACTCTTTTTTCCTAACCATCCCTGAAACTCAAATACCTAATAAAGATATCTCCTCAGTGGGTATTGGATTTCTTTCTTCATGGCCAACAAAACTACAATTGCTTTGGATGCTTAAGAATGGCTAGTTTTGGAAAAAGATAGATCATCTGGCTTGGCATCCTTATTTATGGTATCTTCCAGCTGGGTGGGAGTATGATTTCCATTACCCTAAATGGCCATACTGAAGTAATGGGCGTGATAGTCCAATGTGTCTGGTGGGTACCAGGCTGGGGAAGCTGAGCGTAGAACAGGAATTCTGAATTATTCTTCTAAACAGCTGCAAAATTCCATTGTGTGAAATATGTGGGCTGCATGATCAACCTTTTTCTATTGTATTTCTGCACCACATGAGATTTCTGCTTATACAAATGGATGGGGTGTAGCTAAAAAGGTGAAGTCCTAACTGTATGGATGTATCCTTCGTTTTCTTCTTCCCCAAGGTGCCTGAAAAGAGGGTCTCAGAGATGTTACATTTCCGTGTCTCAGATGATTTGAGAAGCATTGAAGAACCAGGTATGGAGGCCATAGATTTAGAAGGATACCTACATAGGCTGGTATAGAAAGATATTTGGGACTGAAGGTGTTGGCTAGAGCAGATTCCTCAACCTAGTCTTCTATGGTTGCCCGAGATTCTGAGAATTGTAGTCCCATCACTTGGGGGATAGGGGGAAGGCTGGACTAGAGTCTACTGGATGCTCATTTCACTCCTCTTCTTCCCTCTCTTTCTAAAGAAGAACCTGCGAAGCACAGGAAATACGATTACATGGTAGACGCATTGCACAAAAGGATTCCCCTCTCGCTTCAGCGGTCAAGTCCCCGAGCTACTACGGAGGTGCATCTCTTCCTTTTAAATGCTCAATGGTTCTCTTAAGTGTTGAGAGTTGAGTTTAAGCCCCACCAATCTGATTAAAAAACTTATTTGCATGAGTTAGGATGGCTTTCAATCTGACTTCATTGAATAAGGAGTAGAAGCACCAGGAAGAAAGCTCACTGATTTTAAGATGATTATATAGCCACACAGAATTGTTCTGTGTGAGAAGGGCAGCTGTATAAATGTGATGAGTGGGTGGATGGACGGATGGATGTAAGATGATGCATAGATGCATCCAAGCAAAAATGGAAGTGAGCAGATCTGGGTGTTAAAATTGGCTAAGGAAGTCCTGCTAGTAACTGGGGAAGGTGGTCCTGTTGATAATACTCTGGTGTGTTTTATCTTTTGAACTGAAAGAAATTTAAAATAAATGCATGCTTCTGTGAAACAAGACATCTTAATGCCTGAGGTAGAAATTTCAAGTTTGCTATGGAGATTTTCTACTAATATTTGAGGCTAATTTGGTGATTGTGCTTCCTCTGTGGTTGTGCTCAAATGATAGAGCTCCTTGTTTTCAGTACGTTTGTATATTCTATTTATTATTTAGAGTCACCTTGTGTGAGATGGGCAGCTATATAAATATGATAAATAAATTAACTACCTGATGATAATCCTGGTGGAGGCAGACAAAATCATGAAAAAAAAATTACAGTACCAGAATAATAAAATACCTGTATTTTATTTGTATATGCTTATTTGTATTTATTGTTTATTTGCATATGTATTTTTGCTATCAAGAGAATTTCATTCCTGGAGGAATAAACCATTGTTTGCCATTGTGTTTTAAACAGTAGCTGCTGCTTTTATATTTGTCACCAGTTTATTTTAATATTAGCAACTGCTTTGAATCCCTTGCGCAGTAGAAATGTGAGTGAATTTGAATTTAAAATTTAAAAAAATGAAATGGCAAATTTCTTTCATTTAGCAAGCCCCAGTTTGCTGCCTATGAATGGTTCTAACTGTGCCTAGTGACCAGGGGCCAGCCCTGGCTCTTGGGCTGCATTTTTAACATTGATATATTCTTGGAAACTAGGACAGAAAAGGGAGTTTTTCCAAACACGGGAAATGAGGAAAGACATTTCAGCCTTATTTCTTAATCAAGGCCTTGATCTGTCATGTAGGGAATCTATGAGAAAGAGATTCAAACAGCTCGCAGAGATCCCACCATAATGCATTGACTAAAAATGAAAATTGTGGTTTTCTTATTTAGTTTCCGAGATTCTGTAATCTCATCCTTTTTTCTTGGTATGAAACCTGATTAATGAGACTCTGCAGGAATCTCGCTTCCTTGGCCATGGGCTGATGTTAGGGGTTTGACAGATGGGGTATCAAGGAAGCAGGACAGGCCAACGTGGAGTGAGGAACACGGGCACAGCTTTGGGGCTGGGAATCTCAACCAGCCAGCAGACAGATCTTTCTACTGCAATAACTTCCTGATGGGCATAGATGAATTTTATGCTGAGACTAGAAGCTTGGTTTTGCTCATCCCTGCCCACTTTCCTCCCAGCCTTATGGTTAGAGAAGAGAGGCACAGCCTTTGCAGCCATGGCCCCTGCCCTTTGAATTCCCTTTCAAAGATCTTCTCCAGATATTGTCTTGATTTCTTTTCATTGGCAAAGGCAGCAGCAGGGGAGGGAAAATCTCTTTATTCAGGCCTGACACGTTACCTGTTTTCTGTGATTTCTGTCCATTCTTAGGCTTTTGTTTTAGAACAGTGTTTCTCAACCTTGGCCACTTTAAGATGGGTGGACTTCAGCTCCCAGAATTCATCAGGACTTTAACTCCTGAAGAATTCTGGGAGTTGACGTCCACCCATCTTAAAGTGGCCAAAGTTGAGAAATTCTGTTTTAAGAAGTTGTTCTGAAGCTAGGGGGAAAAAGACACGTATGTTTTTGTTTTGCACGACTTTGATGCCAGCCTCTCAGAAATGACTCCCCCAGTAGAAAAGCAGAAAACGTCTACCCCTTTGTAGGTAACCCGAACAGTAATCTTGCCAAGGAGGAACAACCTCACCAGCTCGACACCCAGCATAAAAATAAATCTTCATCAGTTTTTAATGAAAGACATGCTTTTCCCTAGATCACGGTGACAGAAGAGATGACAGCTCCAGCCACGGCCTCGCAGGAGGACGGAGGCCAGGAATGGGAAACTGAAGTGGGGGATGACTTTAGCCTCTTCTATGACAGCTATTCTGTGGATGGCCACGTCGATTCGGACAGCAAGGTATGAAGAAGAAGATGCTGAGAACTGGAAGCAGACCCCTTGCAGATTTAATTTAGTGCCCTTTGACATTAGAGATTTCACAGGCAATGCCCACATGTTTCACTATTAAGTTGTAATCAGGAGGACTCACAACTTATTTTGGGAGGAGGTGGGGAAAGAAACATGGAAATCTTGGAAAACTGCATTGAACAGCAATACCACAATGAGTGGTGGTGGTGGTGGTTTTTTAAGTTTCCCCCTTGTGTCGTAAATAAGAACGTTGAGTTTCCCTGTGGCTTTTAGTGAACAGATGCTCCTTTAGGAAAATAGCTGATTGGATACACCTTCAGAATATTTATCAGTGAAAGCTTATTCCAGATTTTCCCCGGTCCTTACATAGGAAGTTCCATCAGGACAAGCAGCCTTGATAGGAGCTCTAGTTGGAACTGGAAGCAGGTCCAATTGCTCTTCCTGTCTTCTCCTTTCCCCTCCTCATTTTTTCATTCATTCATTCATCCATTCATTTGTTTTGGTTATAGTCTGATGCAGATGTTACTGGAGAACACATGAGTGAGGAAGAGGAAGAAGAGGAGGAGGAAGAAGAAGAGGAGGAAGAAGAGGAGGAGGAGGAAGAAGAGGAAGAAGAAGAAGAGGAAGAAGATGAAGATGATGAGGAAGAGTCGGGAAACCTCTCTGATAGGGTGAGTTGAGACTCATCTTGATTGGATAGGGATTCGTTCATGGTGGCCTCTCAGTTTATTTATTTATTTGTAAGATTTCTGTTAACCACTTCAGTCTAAACCAGTGTTTCTCAACCTTGGCCACTTGACGATGTGTGGACTCCAACTCCCAGAATTCCCCAACCAGGGGAACTGGTTAGGGAATTCTGGGAGTTGGAGTCCACACATCGTCAAGTGGCCACGGTTGAGAAACACTAGTCTAAACAGTTCTAAGATACAGTACTTTTTTTCCTGCTGCTTTGCACCCTACACTATTGGTGAAACCATGTTCAAACAAGCATTGCCCAGATGGAGAAGTAATATCTGTGTTCCTTTCTCCACATTCATATAGTTTATTTCCATCTGCTTCATCCATGACTATCTTACACAAGTTGAGGAGAGAGAATACCTGGAGGCAATTTTTTTTTTTTAAATTACAGATCGTACCAAAAAAGTTTGGTCTGAAATTCGACAGTGGCCCCACCCATTTTTGCTTCTGGTTCAGTGGAGTTGGGCGTTGCTTTAGATTTAGCTGCCAAAAAGTGCTTTGGAGTATAATTCTTACCTCTTACTTTAAATGCATAGAGCAGCATGGCTGGCTGGGGAATTCTGGGAGTTGGAGTCCACCCATCTGAAAGCTGCCAAGGTTGGGAAACATTGGCGTAGAAGTTAATATTTTGATACGTCATGGCCCATTTAGTTTAGAGGCTCCTTGTTTTATATTACAGTGTTCTAAGTAATTACAATATATTATTCTATCAATTGGTGTTTCATTTTACATCTGTACTGGCCTTAGTTACAAGCACATGATGAATAAAACTATTGCTACTGAACTATTAATTTGCACTCCGTGGGCCCAAAAGCACAAGAGCTGTGGATGGCTTTCGGGCCCCTGTTGCCAACCTCTGGTTCATCACTTCCTCCAACAGGAGGTTGGCTTATAGTAGATGAGGCTCTTTACCCATTTAGCCCAAGATGCAAAGAGGAGCCTCCTGCACATAGACCCATCGTTCCTGGCCCTGAGCTGTGGTCCTGCTCTAGTCCCTGCTCACATTGCCTGGGGCTCTTCTGTTTTCCTTGTCGTCCAGAGCACGGCCTCCAGCTCCAAACGTAAAGCCCGGAAGCGCTGGCGACACGACAGTCCATGGATCAAGCCATCCCGAAAACGCAAACGCAAAGAGCCGCATCCCAAGGAAAACAAAGGTGATTTTCTCTCAGGGCAACCAAATCTGAGATGTAGAGCACTTGCTTCTTTCCCTCTGCAGAAGGGAAAGACATGGTACCTCTGGATTCTGATGGGAAAGCTTGGCTGGAGATGTGTCAGACCAATCATTATTGTAGGAAGATGCTGGCCTCTTGTAGGTTGAACCTTTCTCTGGAAGAACACAGAAGTAGCCATCTAAACAAAATAATACTTAAATAACATGTGTGGCCTTAGCTCAGACTTCCCCAAATTGGTGCCTTCCAGAGGTTAGTAGAATACTGGTAGTCCTCGCTTAACAACCATTCGTTTAGTGACCAAAGTTACAACAGTGCTAAAAAAGTGACTTATGACCAGTGCCTGAAGTTACAACTGTCCCAGCACTTCTGTGATCATGTGATTGTGATCCAGGTGCTTGGCAACCAGGTCACACTTACAACAGTTGCAGCGTCCCAGGATCGCCATTTGCCACCTTCCCAGCCAGCTTCCAGCAAGAAAAATCAGTGGGGAACTGCGTCATTGGCTTAACAACCGTGTGATTTGCTTAACGACCGCCACAAAAAAGGTAGTAATATCAGGTCCAATTCACTTAACAACTGCCCTGCTTAACAACTAATTTTTGGATCCCTATTGTGGTCATTGAGTGAGGACTACCTGTACAGTTCTGTCAACTCCAACCTTCATTTTGAGCGATTGGGTTTGATTAGAGTCCCAAATCATTTGGGAGCCCAAGATTAGAAGATGCTGATTTGTTTCATTCTTCCTTCACAGAGTTTGGGACAAGATGCTGGGTTTTCTCTTTTCTCCCATTTTATCTTCATAATAACTTGCAGGGAAAGCTGTGCTGCAGATGAGTGGTTGACTCAAGATCTTCAGCTGAGATGCATGTCTGAACAGGGATTTGAACCTGGGTCTTCTTGGGCCTAGTCTGATCCCACTTAAGCACTGAGGAGGCCACCACTCTTCCCCATAATGAGCTGTTGGGAGGGGATGGAAGATAGGGCTAAATAGACCATCTCCACACTAGATTCTTAAAAAGAGGAACCCTCCCAGGATTATTAGAGAAATAGTAGCTATTTGTAGCTACTGTTTACAACAGAGGGTGCCATTGTCTCTACCTCAGGTGGCCAATGCCTTACTCAGCACTTGGAGTGCCTGATCATCTTTTGGTTGCCCATCTGACAGAGTTCAGCCTAGACTGGCAAAAAGGAGAGCTGAAAAGTGGGCCTTTCCAGGACATGCATCTTTTCTTCTCCCTTTTCCATTTCTGATGAGATAAGCTCTCTGGAAAGTGAGCGCTTTGACAAATTGCCCCAACCATCATAAGAGAAATAGTAGCTGTTGATGTGATCGGAAATTATCTGGGAGGTTACAGAATCTGAAGTGGTTGCTAGCTTCATTCAGAACTCCAGAGTGAAACCCTCTGAAAGAATCTCTCCAGATAGAAGGCCATCAGAATGGCAGTTATTTAATGAAAAGAAATCAAAAAGCATCTGGGGTGCTTTTCCTCAGGGTAGACATTCTCTTCCTCTTTTTCCCTCCTCAGGCCTGAATGGCGGCCCGTCAACCACCCAGAGCGAGTATACGGAGGTGCCTCTTGGCTGCCTGGAGTTGCCCAATGAGGGGGCGCTGTCCCCCAACAATGCTGGTGTGTACCTATCCGTCCCTCCTCTTCCTTTGGAGCAGTGGGTTCAAGAATTCAAGCTGTGTTGCTGTTGGGGGGTAGTTTGAGTAAATTGTATATTCCTCTTTTAAGAGAAGAATTGTTCACAGCTTTCAATATGACTTACATACACTGTGCAGGTGAGCAACATCGTTGACTGTAAATGAAGAGCTATCAAGGCATATCTGACTATCAGACCAGAGGAAAGAGAGTGGGCTAGGGGTACCTTTTGAACTCTTGCCCCAAGAAATAATCTTACTGCTGTCTTTTTACAACTTGGGCTTCATCCATTGCACCTCCTACCACAGTGTTTCTCAACCTTGGAAACTTGAAGATGTGTGGACTTCAACTCCCAGAATTCCCCAGCCAGTCATGGGGAAGTCCACACATCTTCAAGTTCCCAAGGTTGAGAGACACTGTCCTACCTCAACAACAAATCATCTTGGACCATTTTTAGCTCATCATTAATGGACCCATAGGTTGAGCAGAGCCTGCAAGCTCAGGAGAACGTGCATTGTGGAGGAAGATGGTGTTGATTCAAGACCAGGGTGGTAAGATGGGAAGCTGCAGCCAGAGCAGTAGCTCGGCCCCCACCTCTTAAGCTAGTGTAGTGCCTTCATAATACAAATACAAATACTTTAATGACCAAGTATAAAATATATACAAGGAATTTGTCTTCAGTGACGAACAGCAAGATCAACGGTGCGTTTGGATAGCAACAAGCTATCCTAGTTTGGATAGCAATAAGCCGTGGAAGATGCTGTCCAATTGCCAGCGTTGAAGAAAAGTTGCATGATCAGCCTCACTGGCTTTTGTACATGGAAGAGGGTGCCACCTTTTCAACCTCAAGTCACAGATGTCTTACTCAAGACTTAGAGCACCTAATAAATTGGGCTACCCAGTTGATACAATTTGACCTAGATGGGCAAAGAACCTGGACCTGCGTAGCTGACAAGTAGGCCTTTCCAGGACACACATCTCTTTCTCCCCCTTCCCAGGCGTGTCTAATGAGACAAGTTCGTTGGAAACTGAACGCTTTGAGGAACTTCCGCTGTGTTCTTGCCGCATGGAAGCCCCAACCATTGAGCGGCTTAGCCAGCAGGCTGGAAATCAGTGCATGGCAACCGAGAGTGCTGATGGGGAGGTAAGCAAGAATAGGGAATCTGGAGGGAAGAAGGTCCAGCTGGCTTTATTTAGGTCCTTTCCATTTTGCCCTGTTGATTTTAAGTCAAAGCATCCATTGCAGCCCCTCTGTTGCTTCTAAATAGCGATAATAACAAGGATTCTCTCTAATAGTTAACTTAGCTGGAGGGTGCTGATAACAGAGGCCAGATATGGGCTCAGGGGCATCTGCAGGGGGGTGTCAAATAAGGCAAAGCAGTGGCCATGAATGCATGAGCAAAGCCCCGCCCCCTTTTATATGGACATGAAAAGAGTAGGGTTTGATCATGCGGTTGCGGTTGCCATCTTGACTTTCTTGATACCCCCTGTGGACGTCCCTGCATGGGCCCATTAAGGAAGGGGAAATGTCAACATGCTTGAAGGCTCCCTGAGTTTTACAGAAGTACAAAAAAGTTTATTTAAAAAATGGAGGGGGCAGCACATCCTGAACGGCCCATTAAGGACTGACCTCTCCATAGAATGTTAAATTTCAGTTGAAAAAGAAAACATAGAAGGGGAAAGTAGAATATCCTGTAATGGACTGGAATTTTGGAGAGCTGTGCTTTGGTTAGCAGGTAGCATACATAGTTAGTCCTTGATTAGCAGCTGCCTTGTTTAGTGACCATTTGCAGTTATGATGGTGATGAAGAAGTAACTTTGCAACCAATCCTTGCATTTATGACCTCCTCAGGTCTGTAAAGCAAAGGAAAGCTGAAGTAAGATCATAAGCGCAGTCGCGGTTTCACTTAGTGACTGCTTCCCTTAACGACCTAGTTGCTGGTCCCAATTGTGGTTGCTAAAGGAGGACTATCTGTACAGCAACATTGTGTTGAGGCTCAACTTGTAATAATAAATTATACCCCTTGGCATCCAGTTTAGCCAGTTATGAGACTGGCTGAAATCTAGGCCTGAACAGTTTCTGGAAATACTATAAACCCTCAATTTTAAGCTGATCTTTGAAGTTAACGTTCAGTTGAAGGTGGCGAGGTTGACATCTGAATGAAATGGGTCCTCTTTTGCTCAGCTGAGTGTCTTCTGTTATCTGAAGCAAGATAGCTCAGCCCCAGGGCAGGGTTTCTCAACCTTGGTGACTTGATGTGTGGACTTCAACTGGCTAGGGAATTCTGGAAGTTGAAGTCCACACATCTTCAAGTGGCCACGGTTGAGAAGCCCTGCCCTAATGCATTGCCTTGGTGGGACCTGCCCAGAGAGGGAGGGAGACACGTTCTCCTTTGTGCCTTTACAGTTAAATGGCTGCAGCAGCAGCATCTTAAAGCAAGAGACGATGCGTCCCTCCAGCCGGGTTCCGCTCATGGTCCTGTGCGAAGCCCATCGTGCCCGGATGGTGAAGCATCACTGCTGCCCTGGTTGTGGCTACTTCTGCACGGCGGTGAGAAAAGAAAACCGGCAGGCGTGTGGGGACCCGGTAACGGGGTGAGCGGGTTGCCATCAGAGGGAAGTATTTGAGGGAAAGAGTATGGTTCTTGGAGCTGTCTCCGCCTGAACGAATCCATTGGTGGCCAGTTTGAGCCCAGGCCTCAAGCTCAGTTAGAAGAAAGCATGGCTGAGTTGGTCACGGGTGTAGAGAGGGCCAGGCTTCTTCAAATACTTGCCCTAGGCCCAGTCATCCTGCTGGTGACAAAGGTTGGGTTTTCATATCTTTAGCTTCCAGAAGCTTCAGCTCTGTCATTTCTACAGGCCTGGTTGTTAATTCCAACGTTGGCTACCCAGTAACCTTCCAAATGTTGTGGAACTACAGTTCCCAGCAGCCTTTGCCAGCTTGACAGGAACCCTGGGAATTGTTGCTGAGCGCTCACACACGTACGGTTTGGGTGGGCCCCCCAATCCCTGACACCTGTTCTCTTTTTCCTCAGGGCACCTTCCTGGAGTGCCACCCTGACTTCCGTGTGGCGCATCGCTTCCACAAGGCCTGCGTTTCCCAGCTCAATGGCATGATCTTCTGTCCACACTGTGGAGAAGATGCTTCAGAGGCCCAGGAGATCACCATAGCCAAGGCGGACACCTCCACGCCTGTCCCCATCCCACCATCGCATGGCCAAAGCGCTTCCGAGTCCACCGGCCGTGCTGACACCACCCAGCCCAGGTGAGCGGGCTGCGTCTGGCAGGGATCCCAGTCCCAGGTTTTTTGGAAAGCAAAAGGATGTGTCTTTTTTCTTCATAAATGGAACCTTCTTAGTATGCAAAAACTTATGCAAAAGGTCTTCTGCATCACTCTCAAGCTGTAAAGCAAGTAGGAGATCTACAGGCCCTGCGCTGCACCACCTCCTCCTCCTCCTCCTCCTCCTCCTCCAGAGGGCAAACAATTTGACCAAATCTCTGAAATTAGGAGCCGGGCATCTCTCAACTTTGGCCCTGCCTACAGGGAAGCAGTTTGCTCCATTCCTACCTCTAAATCCCATAAACACTGACCCGCCCCACCTGGTCAGGCAGAGAGGGCATGTTGCGGACCCCATTAGCAAGAGAATGTTGGCAGGTGGGGCCCAGGAAGAGAGCCTGCTCTGCTGTTGTCCCCACCCTTTGGAATATTCTCCCCCCAGAGGTGGAGCGGGCCCCTACCCTCCTGGCCTTCCAGAAAGGATTGAAGACCTGGCTCTGCCAGCGGGCATGTGGCAACAAGAATCTTACCCAATCATGGGGGTGGTTGGCATCTTGATGACGCTCCCTGAGTGACTGCCAATTTTAACATCTATCCTTGGGTCTATTTATTCTCTATTTATTTAGGATTATTGTATATTGTAAATGTAATTGATGTTAACTGCTTTGTAAACTGCCCAGAGTCATTTCAGCGAAATGGGTGGTGACAAATTTGAGAGAGAGAGAGAGATGGTCTGCTGTTGTAGTAGCATTCCATAGACTGTACAACAGCAGACCATATATATATATGTGTGTGGACAAAGTCCAGAAGACAGCAGTAGTGATAGATGTAGCAGTGCCAAGTGACAGCAACATCAGGAAGAAGGAGCATGAGAAGCTGGAGAAGTAGCAGGGCCTGAAGGAGGAAATCGAGAGGATGTGGAAAGTCAAGGCCAAAGTGGTCCCAGTGGTGGTAGGAGCACTCGGGGCCATGACTCCTAAGCTGGGAGAGTGGCTCCAACAGATCCCAGGAACAACATCAGAGCTCTCTGTGCAGAAGAGTGCAGGGCTAGGAACAGCTAAGATACTGCGCAGAACCCTCAAACTCCCAGGCCTCTGGTAGAGGGCCCAAGATTGAGGAAGACACGTACCACCCATAGGGGTGAGAGGGGAATTTTTTATATATAGATAAATAAATTAAAAAGACAACATTGCACTGCTACATCTCAACAGCAAAAGGGCCACATTTGAACAGGGCTTGGGAGGGTTAAGGTAGATTTGTATCCCAAGATCTTCCATTTCCCCAATGCCTCCATCTTACTAGAACGTTATGATTTCTTAACTCGGTATCTTACTGCTCTGTTTGGCCTTTCCTCAGTGCTCGGATGCGTGGGGGCTCAGGGGTTGAACACCCAACAGATGATATGATGGGCTTCGGTGGCCCAGGTATTGATAGTGCAGGCCCACGGCTGACTCTTCCTAACGGTGCTGTGCTTTCGGCCCAAGGACTGCCACTGGGGGCTGGACGGGAGCAACTAGAGCGTGCCCTGGTGGTACAGGAGTCGGAGCGGTAAGCAAGCTTCTGTTCTTGCCCTCTCTGCCTTGGTGGAAGGACCGTGATTATCGTTGTTTCAACAAATCTTTGTGGTTTGATAGCAGTGGTCAAGGCTTGGCCGCAAAGCAAGGGGAGAACTCTTCACGTGTGCTGAGTTACCATGATTTCCCCCCTTCTGCCTTGTCTTTTGCCTTCCACAGTTTGCCCTTTCTCCAAATTTCATTTGCCTGACCGAGAAAACTCTTTGATCTCTCTCCTCTGTCGCTCCCAGGCGCAAGAAGCTGCGATTCCATCCTCGCCAGCTCTACCTCTCAGTTAAGCAAGGAGAACTCCAGAAAGTCGTCCTGATGTTGTGTAAGTTGCCCGGGATTTATGGATGTGGGTGAGGAGACCAGCGATGGAAACAAGGGCATCCTGTTGGGTTCCTCTATAACAGTGTTTCTCAACCTTGGCAGCTTGAAGATGTGTGGACTTCAACTCCCACAATACTGGGAGTTGAAGTCCACACGTCTTCAAGCTGCCAAGGTTGAGAAACACTGCTCTGTAAGATTAAGGAGTAATACTGGAATAGAATATTGGCCCATATTTAACAGCTTCTGTGAATTATCATCCAGGTTCTGTGTTTTTCTTGGGTTCATGGCTGCTAATATGACCAAATAGGACCTGAGGATAATGTCATAAAGTAGGACAGTTCAAGGTGCTGATTGTTACCAATAAAGCCCCACATGGCTTGGCACCGAGGTACCTGTGGGCCCACCACTTCTAACTAGAATCAACCCCCATGGTCCAGGAACTGTGGATCGTTGCCGTTTCCACAGTGGTGGGCGGCTGATAGGCACGGCTTCTCAGCATCAGTATCTACATGGCGTTTTCAAATATGGTGCATTGAAAGCTCCTTGAAAGGCTATATTCAAAGTGCAGGAATCTGAGGCTCAACGCCCCTTTTTTTGGTCACACCAAACCATGGTGTTGTGCGGTGCTCCCCTGTGTTGGTTTTTGGAGTCCGATTTCGAAAGGGATGGGGGAGAAATTTATCAGGACTTTGTGAAAGGTGAAGAGATGTTCCTCCCGTCTTTCAACGCATCCTGCACGAAGATTAAAATCTACCATTTTGTTTTGGTGAATCTGGAGCCAATTGGGGCAACCTGGTTTATTCTCTTTTCCCTTTCTTTGTCACTTATCTTCTCTTTTTCCCCCCCCCCCCCCCAGTAGACAGCTTAGACCCCAATTTCCAGACTGAACAACAAAGTAAACGTTTCCCACTACATGCTGCGGCACAGAAGGGCTACCTGGAAATCTGCCATGTTTTGCTGCAGGTGTGTGTGCGCGCGTGCGTGCGTGTGTAAGCCTGGGCCTCTGGGCTCCGCTGGTTTCCTCTCCTCTCCTTCTTATGTGTGGGGCTTGACTTGTAGAGCTATCAACACCAGCCCCTGAGCAAACGTAAATTAACATCCCTTTGCCAACTTTTGTAAGTTGCAGTAGGTAAACTCCCTCTTAGGAGCTTAAAGATTGCAGGCAAATTTGATAGTAAGAAGAAATATTAATATCTGCTTGGATCAATTCACTCTTTTTCAGTTATAGTATTCTAATCTATAAGATACACAGCACAGATTCGCTGCTTTTTGGAAGTTCTGCAGCCTGCTTTGAGAAAGTGGGGTTCAGATTCCTGATTCGCAGTCACTTGCATGCAGATTTGAATGTACATATCCTTGCTCAGCAGCAACAGCAGATTGTTGGCTTTGCTCCGGGGCCACAATTTTACACTCAAAAGAGCCTTCTGAAAGGGTAAGGGATGGAAAGGTTAAAGGATGAAAATACACAGTTCTGGGTTTGATGAGAGAGAGAGAAGAGCTGTTGAATATTCATATTTGAAATATGACTGTATTAAATTGCCCTGATTCCATTGGTTGAAATTGGCATACAGGTAGTCCTTGTTTAGCGATCACAATTGGTTCCGGTGAAATGGTTGCTAAGTGACACAGTCACTAAGCAAACCAAGGGATAGAGCAAGAGAGAGATGCTGCAAAGATCACTGGTTGCGATGTGGTCTCAGTCAGATATAGTTCTCTGGTACAGTGTCCTGAGCCTGACCTGGTTTTTTTTCCCCCTTTTTTCCCCCTCTAAACAAGCAATCTCTTCCTGAGCTGCTTCTCTATGCAGCCCATGCTTTCCTAAAAAGTGCTAACTGCAGATTAACAAACTCAGCTCTGCACCTTAATTAGTTGATTAGAACCCTCCTGGCAGGCTCCCAGCTGCTGCCTGAAACTGACCAGACCTTAATCAGTTTCACACTGAAGGCGTTTGTTGCCCTAAATTCAGGCATTGGTGGCAAAGTTACTTTTGCATCACTGGGGTAATTGCAAACGGTTGCTATCCAAGTCACTAAATGAGGACCACCTGTATACCAGTTAAATAAGTAAACAGGCAAGTCAATTAGTAATAAATCATAAATATTCTCTCTGGCAGGCTGGAGCCAACATAAATACAGTGGACAAGTTGCGTCGAACCCCTTTAATGGAAGCTGTTGCAAACAACCATGTGGAGCTAGCCCGTTACTTGGTCAAGAGGGGTGGTTGTGTGTACACAAAGGTCAGGAGATGAAGGAAGAGCTCTTCTGGTGGAAGGAGAGCTGTGTGGACGGGAATGGGGTGGGGACATTTTCTTAAAAAGGGGCCAGTGCAGGATTCGAGTTGCAGCTTCCTTTTTTCTGCAACAGTCCTGGGCCTTCAGTAGATATACCGCAGGCAGAAATTGCGCATGTTCAGTTGTTTCGGTCCATGATGGCTCAATTTCTATGTGTGTTGCTGCTTTTAAAAGAGTAAGACTCTTCAAAATGTCATGTAGGAAGTACCTGGCCGTAGCATTTCTTTGCAACGTGTGTCACGTTTGAGAGAAATCGTAGATCGGTGGAGTCTTGGGCTCACTCTCTGTTGAAATAATTTCTACTTGAAAACTTGACCTTCAGCGTTAAAAAAAAAAACTTATTTTTTGTAACAAAACCATCTTTAATCTTAAAAGAAAAGAAACTTTAAAAAATTAAAAATAGAAATTAAGAAAGGAAAAGGAAAAGGAAAAAAACTATCTTATATTTTATATTTATCAATAGTCACCAGATTACCAATGAATTTGCTACTATAAATATAAACAATGCAGTATATTATTGTAAGATATCCCAGAATCTCTACCATAATAACACATACTGCTGCATCCTTTGATTGGTAGAAAATACTGCCTTTTCCAAAACAAACAGACCACGCATTTCCAACAACCCGCATCAACAATGCTAGTACAGCTGGTCTAATAGGATGGCTCAGTGACCGGGTTCAACCTTTGTATTTAGCATGGTTTGTTTTAACCATGGTTTGTTGAGCCTGTTGGAGTGGCCTGGATTGCACATCCCCCTAAGCCATTGTGCACAAACCGCACGGGCTGGGTTTACAAAAGACCCGGAGCCAGAGAAGTCACAGGAAGCTTAGCGTAATGCATGAATCCAGAGTTTGAGGCCGCTTCTTATGGGACGAGGGTTCAAGATGCCATCAGTGTTTTATGAGAGCGATAAAAGTAGGGAGGGGACGTTCTGTATGAAGGGTACTGTTGGAAGAGGAAGTGCCTGCCATGCAAGTTAAATCAACGTTGTTTCATTCTCCCCGATGTTACTGCCAAAGGAGGATGACGGATCTACCTGTCTCCATCACGCTGCCAAGAATGGAAATGTGGAGATGGTCACCTTGCTCCTTTCCACAGGGCAGGTGGATGTCAATGCCCAGGTGAGGGGGGGGCTGGTTCCTCTTGGTGGGTGACAGTGGCTGCCAGCTTCACTCAGCAACAGCTCTCCTGGACCTTCACACAAGCCGGTTCTTTCTGTTTCTGGTTAGGATAACGGAGGTTGGACCCCCATTATCTGGGCTGCCGAGCATAAGCACATTGAGGTGATCCGCATGTTGCTTACCCGGGGAGCTGACGTCACCTTGACTGACAATGTACGTGAGTTTGGGTTTCCTTGCAGGGTGAGCCCCAGGCTTGTGAAGTTGTTCCAAAGCAAAGTGAGCGGGATTTGCTTTTAGGAACCAAAACTCTGGCTTGACGAAAGAAATCTCTGGTTCAATCTACATGCAGAATGGGCAACTTCAGGATGTAGGTTGCCAGGGCCAGCCCACTGCAGTTGGGCCCTTGCTTAAAAGGAAAACCCTGCAAATAGAAAAGTAGCACTAGGATTGTTCTAATCCGGTCCTTTGACTATATGCTGTTTTCTGTAAGAAACCGTTTAAAAACTGCAAGTTCTGGAGTGGCGCGTTCCATTCACCTTCTTTAATATCCAGTCCTCCCATCCTACTCATAAACAGATTAATCAGCTCCGCTTACATAAAATATGCAAACAGCCAAGAGATGCACAGAAAAAGATCAGGCTACTATTTTTTCAGGAGACGACTCCCAAAATAGCAAGTGCCACTGTCTCAAGCAAGTTGTATCTTCCCATAAATGTGTTTTCCCAAAAGAGCAAGAATTACAAGGCTGTTGACCTGCGCTTTGTCTGAATTCAGTCGTTACCCTCATAAATGCAACTAGGCTGAAATGGAGGCGTCCCAGATATTTCTCTCCTAGCCCACCTGAGGGTGCCATCGTCACACTCCTTGCAGGAAATGAACTTAATACGAATAAACAGACAAATGTGGAAACTGCCTACATTTGCTTTGGAAGATACAGCAGCTGGAGACCGGGAAATCCTTTTCATTCCTCCCAAACTTTATTTATTTAGCAAATTTATGTGGCTAAACCTGACTCTGGGCGGTGCACCGCCAGCAACAATTAAAACGATATCACACCCCTGTTCTCGGTGTTCTCGGTGTATATATTTATTTTGTGCTATATGGTACTTGCTTTAATTGTCTTTATGATGGTTCGCTGCCCGGAGTCACATTCAGTGATATATATATATATATATGTGTGTGTGTATGTGTGTGTGTGTATATAAAATTCCCCTCTCACCCCTATGGGTGGTACGTGTCTTCCTCAATCTCGGGTCCTCTACCAGAGCCCTGGGAGTCTGAGGGTTCTGCACATATCTGAGCTGTTCCTAGCACTGCACTCTTCTACACAGAGAGCTCTGATGTTGCTCCTGGGATCTGTTGGAGCCACTCTCCCAGCTTAGGAGTCACGGCCCCGAGTGCTCCTACCACCGCTGGGACCACTTTGGCCTTGACTTTCCACATCCTCTCGATTTCCTCCTTCAGGCCCTGCTACTTCTCCAGCTTCTCATGCTCCTTCTTCCTGATGTTGCTGTCACTTGGCACTGCTACATCTATCACTACCACTGTCTTCTGGTCTTTGTCTACTACCATGATGTCTGGTTGATTAGCCAGTACCTGGCTGTCTGTCTGGATCTGGAAGTCCCACAGGATCTTAGCCCTGTTATTCTCCACGACCTTTTGTGGAATCTCCCATCTGGACTTGGGGGGGTCTAGCCCATACGCTGTGCAGATGTTCCTGTACACAATGCCAGCTACTTGGTTGTGCCGTTCAGTGTATGCTGTTCCCGCCTGCATCTTACACCCTGCCGCTATGTGTTGGACTGTCTCTGAGGCCTCTTTGCACAATCTGCACCTTGGATCCTGTCTAGTGTGCTAGACCCCTGCTTCTATGGATCTGGTGCTTAGTGCCTGTTCTTGTGCTGCTATGATCAGTGCCTCAGTGTTGTCTTTTAGTCCTGCCCTTTCCAGCCACTGATAGGATTTCCCAATGTCAGCCACCTCAGCTATCTGTCGATCGTACATCCCATGCAGGGGCTTGTCTTGCCATGGCACTTCCTCTGCTTGAACCTCCTGCCTTGTCTGCTGCTGCCTGAGGCATTCTCTCAGCAGCTCATCTTTGGGCGCCATCTTACTGATGTACTCCTGGATACTTTGGGTTTCGTCCAGGGCAGTGGCTTTGATACTCATCAGGCCCCGCCTGCCCTCTTTGCGCCTGGTGTACAGTCTCTGGGTGTTGGACTTGGGGTGGAAACCTCCGTACATTGTGAGGAGCTTCCGGGTCTTCACATCGGCAGCCTCCATGTCTTCCTTTGGCCAGCTCACTATACTGGCAGGGTATCTGATGACTGGCAGGGCATACATGTTGATGGCATGGATCTTGTTCTTCCCATTGAGCTGGCTCTTCAGGACCTGTCTTATCCTTTGGTGGTACTTGGATGTTGCTGTCTTCCTTGCCTCCTCTTCATGGTTCCCATGTGACTGTGGGACACCAAGGTATTTATAGCTGGTCTCTATGTCTGCTATGTGGCCCACTGGTAGTTCCACTCCATTGGTCTTAACTACCTTCCCTCTCTTTACTATCATCCTGCCACACTTCTCCAGTCCGAATGATATCCCAATGTCCTCACTGTAGATCCGTGTCAGGTGGATCAGTGAGTCGATGTCTCGTTCACTCTTAGCATACAGCTTGATGTCATCCATGTAGAGGAGGTGGCTGATGGTGACTCCACTCTTGAACTTGTACCCATATCCAGACCTTGTGATTATCTGGCTGAGGGGGTTTAAGCCTATGCAGAACAGCAGTGGGGACAGTGCATCACCTTGGTATATGCCGCACTTGATGGCCACTTGTGCGAGCTGTCTTGAGTTCACTTCCAGTGTTGTCTTCCACAGTCCCATTGAGTGCTTGAGGAAGGTCCTTAGTGTCCTGTTGACTTTGTATAGTGCCAGGCATTCACAGATCCATGTGTGTGGCATTGAGTCATAGGCTTTCCTGTAGTCAATCCAGGCTGTGCTCAAATTGGTCTGCCTAGACCTTGAGTCTTGGGCAACTGCCCTATCTATGAGTAACTGGTGTTTTGAGCCTCTGGTGTTGTTCCCAATGCCCTTCTGAGCTGTGCTCATGTACTGGCCCATATGGTCATGTAGCTTGGCAACTATGATGCCTGATAGAACTTTCCATGTTGTGGGGAGGCAGGTTATTGGCCGGTAGTTGGATGGTGCTGTTCCTTTGTGAGGGTCTTTCATGATCAGCACTGTCCTTCCTTGTGTTAGCCAGTCTGGGTGGGAGCCCTCTGCTAGCAGTTGGTTCATCTGTGCTGCTAGGCGTTCATGCACTGCTGTTAGTTTCTTTAGCCAGTAGGTGTGGATCATGTCCGGGCCAGGTGCTGTCCAGCTTTTCATGTTCTTGACCCGCTGTTGGATGTCTGCTACTGTGATGGTGACTGGCTCCTGTTCTGGGAGATTGCTGTGGTCTGCTTTCAGGTCCTGCAGCCACTTTGCACTGGTGTTATGCGTCTTCTCTTTCTCCCATATGTTCTTCCAGTACTGTTCAGTTTCCGCTGCTGGTGGCTCAGCTGCTACTCTGTGGTTGCACTGCAGTTGGGAGTACACTTTGGATGGTTCTTTGGAGAACAGGGCATTTATCTTCTTGGCCTCTGCTTCTCTAGTGTATCTCCTTAGCCTGGTAGCCAGTGCTGTGAGCCTTTGTTTAGCAGTCTCTAGGGCTTCAGATGGAGTCAGGCCCATGTATTTTTTCAGTAGCCGAGTCTTATCCTTAATCTCCACACGCTTCTGCAGTTCCACCAGCTGACTGACTTCTCTCCGAGTTGCCTTGATCTTAGCCTCCAATCTCATTTTCCAGGGTGGGTATGTACTGCTGTTCTTCTTGATTGTGTAGCCAAGCATTTCCAGGATTACAGCGGCTGTAGCATATACCAATTAATTGGTTTCAATTATGGTGGTAGTAGGGATTGTCTGGAGGGCTCTGTTGGCATCTTCTAGCATACTATCTGATGGTGCTTCTCCACTGAGCCTTGGTAATCGGACTCGAGGGTTGACTGTAGCTAGTTTATCCATGATCTTATGCCTCATATCAGCTGCTGTGCTCTGTAATGGAAGGGGTGGCAGTGACATTCCAGCTTCAGGTGTTGGCTGCACATCTGCTTGTTCTTCCAGGTCTGCTTGAGTCCGGGTTGTAATGTGGAGTTGGTCTATCTCAAGTTGTGAGAGCAGCTTCCTCTTCACTATGTTGAAGCGCTGGGTAACTAGTTGTTTCTCAGTTAGTGTGGATGTAGGCCTTCTGTCTATCCATAGTTCCCTCATACGTTTCATATATTCTCATTAGGTCTGCTGTTGTAGTAGCATTCCATCATTTCCACGTTCTCTTGTCTCGTCCATGTATGGTTTGTTCCAGTAGCCCACTTAACATCAGATTGTCCTGGTTCCCCAACATCTGACACGGACCTTGTTAATCTGGGCAACGTCCGAGCCGGCATGACTCTCTTAGTTCGTGTCACTCTCATATTTTTGAGGTAGGCAGGTGAAGTGTTAGGGGGTCTTTGCCCAAGGACCCCTACTGGTAAGGTAGGTACCAGCCGGGATTTGAACCCCGGTCTCCTGCATCAAAGGCGGTGTTCTAACCACTACGCTATCCAGCCGCTCCGGGTTCACTGCCTGGAGTCACATTCAGTGAGATGGGCGGCTGTGTGTGTGTGTCTGTGTGTGTGTGAAAATAAATAAATAAATAAATAAATAAATAAATCACTTAAAATAAACATAAATAAAAGCAAGATTGCAAGAAAATAACAACCATTTAGGCCACTGTTTCTCAACTTTAGCAACCTTTAAGATATATGGACTTCAACTCCCAGAATTCCCCAGCCAGCCATGGCTGGCTGGGGAATTCTGGGAGTTGAAGTCCACATATCTTAAAAGTTGCTAAGGTTGAGAAACACTGATCTAGGCTCAATACAATCATCACACAGGCTCCCCATGGGATCCCCAAGGTTGGTGGAAGAACCACGTTTTTGGGGCTTTTTGAGAGGCTAACAGGGATGGGGCTAACCTCCCCTCAGTTAACGATTGTGGTGACAAGGAAACCACATGCTCAAAACAGCAGCCTGAACAAAACACAGGAACAAAGCGTACGAAAGCAGTGCTGAAACCAAGTCAACTCCTTTTTTAAGGACAGGGCCACCCTAGCTGAACAAGCTCATTCTGAGGAAGAGATTCCCTGAACTTGAGCATCCCCCCAAGAAGGCTCTAGCCTACATGCTTCCTCAGTACGCCAGAAATGATGGCGAGCAACCAGCAGTGTCATTTTGGGGGGCGGGGGGTAAAAGTCACATGGTTATGGCAGTGCCATTGAAGCCCTGTTCCTTTGTACATGCATGCAACATTGATGCACATACAAAAGGGGCAGGGCTTTGGGACTGCCATCTTGACTTCTTGGACCCCTCTTGTGGACACCACTGTGAGGGATAGAGGAGAAGTTCTGTAGATCTTTACGGGCCAGCACAAAGTTACTACAAGGGAACGTGTGAAAGTTGGGCCTCCTGGCATGTTGCCCGTCACTCTTTAACGCCTTCCTCTTCTTCCATCCAGGAAGAGAACATCTGCTTGCACTGGGCCTCCTTCACCGGAAGTGCGGAGATTGCTGAAATCTTACTGAATGCCCAGTGTGACCTCCATGCTGTCAATTTCCATGGAGACACACCTCTGCATATAGCTGCCCGGGAGAGCTACCATGATTGTGTCCTGTAAGCAACAGGCAGTCGGGAGGTTTCTGTTTCGGATCCTGTGTTGCAAGATGGTGGGAGACTAGCAGTTGCAAGGCCTTTGCTCTAATCCCCTATGTCCTTTCTCCTCATGTAGCCTGTTCCTATCAAGGGGAGCCGACACTGAAATACGGAACAAGGAAGGGGATTTGCCAGTGGACCTGACCTTGGAGAACTCAGATGTTTGGTTTGCCCTTCAACTGAATCGCAAGATCCGCCAAGGCATCCTTAACCGTTCTGTGCGCACGGAGCGCATCATCAGCAGGTGAGGTGGTCAGGTTGAATGGTTGCATACAAGCAGATTTGGTTGGGTTTCGGTTTCTTTTTCCTAGTGCTTGTCATGTGTTCAGGCACATGATTCCAGTAGGAGGGGCTTCTGCTTCAGAGTATGGCCAACAGCTGCATAGATCTATAAATAGGCTTCCACAGGGAGCTTACAATTCAGAGTAAGTGAAGAGGAGCTCAGATGGAGTTTTAAAAAGTTTGGAAATAGAACAGGTGTTTAAGACAAGCACTTCTACAAAGAGAAGTGGGAAATCTATCAAGTGGCACTTAGCGGTGGAATCAGTTGAGCAAACGAGGTTTATCAGGAGGGAGAGATAAACTGGATACCTGACATTTCACAGGGTTGAAGGTTTGGATTTATTCTGCATAGCCCCTAAAGGTATGGTAAGAAACAGTAGATGGAAGCTTAATACAGGTAGTCCTCGTTTAGTGACCACAATTGGGACCAGCAACTTGGTCGCTAAGTGAAACCGCGACTGTGCTTATGATCTTACTCCAGTTTTCCTTTGCTTTGCAGACCTGTGAAGGTCATAAATGCGAGTATTGGTCACAAAATTACTTTTTCATCACTGTCGTAACTGCAAACGTTCACTAAAGGAGGCAGTCGCTAAACAAGGACTACCTGTAGAGAGACTGAAACTTGAACTAAGGAGAAATTTCCTGAGTGTGAGAACTATTAAGCAATGGAACAGCCTGCCTCTTGAAGCTGTGGGGGCTCCATCACTGGAGGTTTTCAAGAAAAGGTTGGGTAGCCATTTGTCTGGGGTGGTATGAGAATTTCTATGCAGGGCTGGGGGTTGGACTAGATGACCCCCAAGGTCCCTTCCAACCCTAGGATTCTATGATTTCTCCTAGACAGTGATAAAGAGAATAAAGCACAATAAAGAGAATAAGCTGTGACAATGGGAAAGGACTGGAGATTTAGGATGTATCCACATAAGTGTCACATGTATGTATGTACTGATTTATAGCCTGGCAAAATTCTGGGTGGGGTACAAGAAAGACAAAAAAAAAAGGAACCTAAACATAAGATTAACAGTATCATTAAAAGGATCAGTAAATGTCATAGGTGCCCTTCCCCTAATCTAACCTAATCTAAGGGTCAGAGATCATGAGGATGCTGAGAAAAAAGCAGGAGAAACTCTAGACATAAACAGTCAATAGATGGGAGTTTGATAGTGACTTATCTCAGGATTTTTTGAAGTTTGTCCGGCAAGAACTTGGTGGGGTTCTGTGAGAACTAAGGGGGGGACAGAAGAAGCTCCCAGTTTTCTATCCTTAGAGCTTTGCTTCTTGATCAGGGTTTCTGGCATTCTTTTTTTTCAAACTAACAGTTTCCATAGCCTAAAACCAGTGTTTTTCAACCTCAGCAACTTTAAGATAAGTGGACCGGGGAATGACTTGCAAGATTGAGGTCAGCCTTACCAGGTAGACCAGACAGGAAACATGAGCAGATAAGCTAATTCTGCTTTAAGCTACATTAACAGAAACTTGCAAGTCTGAAAGTACAGTTCTCCTGCCGTCTCCTTTACAGCCTGAGAAACTAGGGAGGGTCTCTTCTGAGCCTCTTGCTCTGCCCACTATCCAGCTGTGGGCTATGCCCTCTCTTATCTGACAGTTCCCTAGGCAGCATCGCCCCATCTCCCAGGGTCTTTCCCACATACTCTTAGAGTTTATAACTTTCTAAAATTGAAATTTTAATCACCCTTTTGCTTTTTAATTAAGTCCTTAAACTTGTATTTAAAACTTCTTTCACTAAGGATTGAGGGAAACTCACCCGGTGCTGTGAAACCTGTTGACGCAGAGGTTCCTAATAGTTGAAAAGCAGTTAACAAGCAATATCCAAGAGTGATTACAAAAGGAAGTATGCGAACCCAGTGTCCTTTTTAAAGGCACCGACCACGGTTTGAGCAAAAGATGGCGATTCCCTCATCTCCCAGAGCTCTAAACCAGTAGAAGACCGCTATCTTGCCGTCTCTTCACAAGGAACAACTATCTGGAGTACTTGCGGGCGATCTCAGTTCCTCTCCTTGTCCGGAGAGGTTCAAAGAGCTGGTCTACTCACCAGCTCTTCATTCTTTGCCACAGTTGTCAGTTCTGCTTTTCACAGAGCCATCTTAAGTCCACCATTTCTTCCTCTGGAAGTCCCCTTTCCCCAGTCTCAAATAATGTTATTACCCCCCACAAAAAAGCCAGACCCTGATTGATTGATTGATTGATTGATTGATTGATTGATTATTCAAATTTATATAGCCTCCCATCTCATAGATATGACTCTGGGCATCTTACAAACAATGAAAAGAAATATAAAAACAACAAAAACGAACCAGCAACCATTTAAAAACAAGAAAAACAATATCAAAGCATATAAAACACCAAGCGTTTCAGCAATGGCAGTCCCAAACTGGATCCTTGACTCATAAACCAGCAATTACAAATTGCTCCTGTGAGGAAAATACATTTTCTTCACCTAAAAATGTATGTGAGGAAAATATTAGGCGAAGAAAATGTATTTCCTCACACTCCATTACCTCCAGTTTAGGAACCACTGACCAAAAACATTTGAAAACTGCTGGCTTATCTAATCAAAGGCAGTTCAGTCCAGACTGCAAAAGAGATTCTGCCTAGAGGACTGAAAGATCTTTTAGCAGTTTCTACAAAGTTCTGCACCTTAGTCCTAATTCTTACATTAAAACGCCTTATGGTGTCCGTGTGATTCTTGCTTCCTGGATCATCCCCTCCTTCCACTCCTTTGGTGGCCAAAAACTCTTCAAAAAAAAGCCAGATCTTAAAGTTCCAAAAGCTGGCCAGGCAAGGGGCAGTCTTATCTCCAAAGACAAATTCTTCCACGGGAGGAAGATGCTTGCTTCTGACCCCCCTTCCACCTATCCTCCAGACAGAGGGAGCAGGGGACAGGGGCTTTCAGCAGGCACCTTCTACTTACGCATGTTGGATGCGCAGGTGCTCCCTGGAGATCTCTTGCCTGTTTCCAGCCCCGGAGAGTTCAGGTCCCTATATCTTAAAACATAACAAGGTCCCAGAGAGCTGAAGCTACAGCAACAAATGGACAGCTAAAATAATAAAGGGACTGCAGTGCCCCCTGTGAAGACGCATCCTACATTTGGGTTCTTTAAGAGTCAGAAAACAGGAAGGGTTGGGGGAACAGGATAGATTTACATACAGTTATGCACAGTGTAGAAAAATAGGCGAGAGAGAAGTTTTTGTCCCCTTTCCTAAAATTAGAAACAAAATTAGCTTGACAAAGGAGGAGATTCAGCAGCTAGAAGCAAATAATTCATATAGCGTAGCTGAACTTGAGAAGTGACTGAATTAGACCAATTCATGGAAGAAAGTGATTCGCAGTGTGATCCAAGGACAGGTGATATTGGGGCACATGAACTGTGCTTTTCTGCTTGTGGGTTTTCTTTCAAAGGCATCTGACTGTCCAGGATGAAGACGAAACAGTGGGCTTATGACGGTTTGGTCTCATCCTCTGTGGTTCTTGTGTTTACTGTTCCTGTCTAGTCTGGGGGATCAAGAAGTTGCAGCAACTCTAAGTACACAGTTCTGATTACCATCTAGCAGTTCAAAGTCCAAGGCTGGAGAAACTTTCCCCTTCGTTATACCTCCGCCGATTTCAAGTATTTTAATTAAAAACGGGGAGAAGAGTGGAAAGATTTTTGTGATGCTGTTTTTTGTCCTAACATTTCTTCCCTATTTTTTGTTATGCAGAGTGCAGCTATAATCACAGGTTATGCCAAAAATACACACCAGCATTAGAGAGATTTAAAGAATGCAATGTCCTTGTTCTCCAAAGAAATCCAGCCAGAAAATATAAAATATCTGGTTGTTTATTGAGAAAAATGCAAAACTACATAAAATACAAGTTTCATGCAAAAACGTAGAAAAAATCACTTCTTCTCATATATGTGGCATCCAAGACTTATCCACTACACAAGTTTAACAAAGTCTCTAGCCAAAAACTGTCAGAGAAGAGGTATACTACTTGGTTATTAGTTACTACTACATAACCCATAAAACTGATTACATGATGGCTAAAATTCTACTGAGTAGCAGGGCATGTAATCCTCCCGTTTTATTGCCACCCCTTGAGTAACTAGCACACAGACGCCAATAGGTGGCAGTAAATAGCAGTATACGTGCAAACTAACAATAATAATTTCACATGACTTGTTTTTCTAGTCTAAACAATATTTTAGAGATAGTGAGATGCATTTCTTCCCATGAGAAAGTCCTAACACTTTTCTGTATAAACTGAGACTTACAAAGAGGGTCCTGCAATCATCCACAGTAAACACCCATTTTAAGCAGGGTGGAATATCATTTAGCAAGATAGTGGAAGCAAAAGCTGTTAAAACACAGTGCTGTTCTTGAAAACTGCTGCTTAAAAGTGGCATCCGTCATGGGTTCTGCTCTCTTTCTTTAACCAGGGACGTGGCTCGTGGCTACGAAAATGTGCCCATTCCCTGTGTCAACTCTGTGGACGATGAGCCCTGCCCAGATGATTATAAGTACATCTCGGAAAACTGTGAGACCTCCACCATGAACATTGATCGCAATATCACCCACTTGCAGGTATCCTCTTAATCCAACCCAAAGCAGCAGGGCTCCCAGGGCTTCGGCCAGCAGAGGGGAAAGCCAAAGTCAAGGGCAAGAAGGTTTGCCTGGCTCTAGATAGTTATTTTGGCCTGGGAGGACCATGGTTTGGTGGGAGAGCAGATCCTTGGCGAGGCAAAGGGTCTCTGAAGTGATTCCTGGCCCTTCAGTTGAAGAAAGCGATGGGAAGGATTCTTCTCTATCCAAGACTGATGAGCCAGTGCTGCCGGTTAGGGGAGACAGTACAGACAGGAATTGGGGACCGTAATTCGTAATGCCTCCAACAGAAGAGAATCTGTGTAGTTCAGGGCTGAACTGTGGAGTCCTTGGTGCTCTCTGAGCTTGGTGGTTTGCCGGCAGACATTTCATTGCCTGACTAGGTAACATCATCAGTGCCAGTGAGTGTGGGGTTTGCTCCCTATTTATATACAATAGTTTGCCCTGCCAGTGTTGGTGGGGGTGTGGTTTTCTCCTTGGTAGTTCCTTGATTAGGGTATTGTTTTCTGCTTGAAAGAGAAAACAGAAGCAGAAAGCAGAAAACCATTGAAACATCTGCCAGCAAACCACCAAGCTCAGAGAGCACCAAAGACTCCACATCTGTAATGCCTTTACATTGCACTACCAACATTTCCAAATCAAATGAATAGTTTGATTTAAGAAACAACTTTAAGTTTTGATTAAGATTTTAGCATAATAAGAATGGCTGACAGTCTCGCAGGATAGACAAGCCTTGCAAGAAGACTGGTTCGAGCTCTTGGGAAATTTGGGGCAGCCTTTAAAAAAAGCATAACCTCTGCAAGGCTAGCTTCCTGACTATTGGCTTAACAGCTAAAACGTATAAGAAAGAGGTGTGGAATTGAAGCAGTTTGATCTCAGAGTAGTGCAAGGCTGCCTGTGAGGTATGGCTCCTGTGGTCCCATTTCTGCTACCTCTGGTTTCTCAATGGCTGGCTTTGCATGTGGCACAGAACTATGGTTTATGTATTTCCTCCACCTGGAGAGGCTACGTAGCTGCCATAGTCTAGAGCAGTGTTTTTCAACCTTGGCCACTTGAAAATGCATGGACTTCAACTCCCAGCATTCCCCAGCCAACATAATTCTGGGAGTTGAAATCCACGTGTCTGAAAGCTGCCAAGGTTGAAAAACACCAGCACAGAGGCTGGGTGGCGTTTGGCACCATCACCTGCCAGGTGTCACCTCTGTTTTCCCGTCTCTTCTTCTCACATTGGCAGCATTGCACATGCCAGGACGACTGTTCCTCCAGCAATTGTCTCTGTGGACAACTCAGCATCCGCTGTTGGTATGACAAGGTGAGGGGTTGCCTCTGAGTGGGGCAGAAGAGCTGGTGAGCAAACTGGGAACCTCAGGCTGAGGATGTGCGAAAAAATCTACTTGGGCGCATGTGAGAAATGTCACTCAGCTACAATCTTCCTTTGTTAACATGCTTCCCTGGGCTTTTAATATTTAATATTTATTTTTATCAGGCCCTTAAAGCAGCATACACTCCCCCTCATGTTTTCCCCCACAGCTACAGCCCTTTAAGGTAGGGTGAGCTGAGAGAGGGGGACTGGCCCCAAGTCACCCTGAGCTTCCATACTCAAACAGGACTAGAACCTGGGTTTTTTTTTTTTTATCCGCACTCAGTTGTTACCGACTCTGCGGTGACTGCTTGGACGAGTCCCTGCAGTTTTCAAGGCAAGGTGTTTTTTTTTCGGAAGTGGTTTGCCATTGCCTCCTTCCTAGAGCAGAGCCCAGCTGGCGAGCGCAGGAGGCGGGGTTTCCATTGCTTCGCGCCTTTTTCGGGCGTGCGCGGCTTCCGCATTACTGGCAACTGCTCCCTTCTCCCGTGCAAGCGCCGCTAGCATTTTTCCTCCCACCGGGGTGAGAGTCCCCATTTATCTACTCGCGTAAGTTTTCGAGCTGCTGGGTTGGCAGGAGCTGGGGAGGAAGCAGGAGCTCACTCTGCTGCGCGAAGGCTGGGCTCAAACCGCTGAAGTGTCGACCATTTCTGGCCGGCAACTTTCAGCATCATTAAGCCACTGTGCCACCTCCCCTCCATTTCTAGTCCAGGACTAACCACTACACCATATGACCTCGCTTTCCAAGGAAGTCCTCCTTTTTTCAGAACCTTACATGTCTTTGCAGGGCCCCTTTGTCTGACGCTCCTGTTCGTGGTGCCAGTCAGGCTGGGCCTTAAATATATATTTATTGGTTTATTTTACAATGCTTGCATCTTTTTGCTGAGGCTTCTGCTTTAGCAGGAGATTTGAGGAAAACTCAACAGCCCCCTGGCCTTTCAGCGTCTCCTCTTGGTTCTTGCTGCTCTGTCCAAAGGACAGATCATGGATGGAACCAAAAGGGAAGAAGAACAATTTACTCAGGAGACCTTAAGATCCTGGTCATTGCATGGCCAGGCCCTGATACGTGTCCCCTGGTAAAAAAGAACTTTTTGCAATTCTCTCGAGCTTTGAAATGTGATCTGTAGATCTTCTCAGCAGATGAGGCAGTAAATGCCAGTTTCTTAAAAGGAGGAAATGTACATATCGTTGACTTTCCTGATATCTGCTGCCTTCCAAATTCACTGTGGTCATAATTTCCAGAATTCCATGTCAGTCTGCATTTCTGGAAGTTGTAGCCCCCAGTAGGTAGGCATCACATGTCAGAAAGTGAGGCCTAAATGATTCTCCTTCCTGTGAGAGGAACATTTATTTTTAATTTAAGAGGACCTAAAGTTGACAACTCTTCTTTTTTTTTCCCCCCCACTCTTGCTAGTTCAGACAGTAGAAATGGAAGGGGAAATGTTGCCAGCACATGTCCCACGGCCTCATTTGGGGGGGAGAGATGCTGTTACCTTGACAACGGACCCATCACCATTATCTTCCCCTTTGTCTCTCTTTGCAGGACGGACGCTTGCTACAAGAATTCAACAAGATCGAGCCCCCTTTGATCTTTGAATGTAACCAGGCCTGCACCTGTTGGAGGAACTGCAAAAACCGGGTGGTGCAAAGCGGCATCAAGTGAGATCTTGGATTGATTTATTGTGTCTCCTAAACTGAAGAATGCAGTTGTTTATGGGTTAAAGGAACAGAGACTAGAATGCTCTGGAAGGGACCAATTTGGTCTAGCACTTAAGCCGCTAAAGTGGGACTATGGAGGCCCAAGTTCTAGTCCTGCCAGCTGGGTGATTTTGGGCCAGTCTCTCTCTCTCAACCTAGAAAGAAAGCAATGCAAACTGCTTCTGAAAATAGAAAAGTGCAGGGATTTGCTTGCCAGGAGTTGGGGGGGGGGGGGAAGTCTTGGAAATTAGAATGAAAGGGGGACACTCACAGATTTCACTTGTGGAATTCACTGCAACCGCATGAAATAATTGGCATTAACTTCCTTTTTAAAAAAATCAGTTTTGTTGTCGTTGTCTTATTACTGCTGATCATATTACGTCCCACCCTTCTTCCAGTAGATATCATAGCCTGTCCTTTCTCATCCCCTATTATCTGGGAATTTGGGGAATTGCAGTGCAGTACATCTGAAGGGCCCAAATTGGGGAAGTCTGGTTTAATTATTTCCTGCTATCCAGGACAGGAGTCTTTTATGAGAGTTATTTTTTATTAGGCTCCCCCTCCCCCCTTATTTTGAAGACCCTATAGATAAGGAAGCTTAGGGAAGCAAGCTTTACGTTTTCACAACTCTGTGTGAAGGAATGGTTTGATGAAGGCCGGCGCTTGGGGAGATAAGCATTCCCTTAGCCCCCAACGGGAGCGTGGGAAGGTTAAGAAGATGGTGTTTTGGCTTGCTGGCTTGGGAAGTTTAGATTCAGTCTGGAGAGATTTCTGTTTTTGAGGTGGAAGCTAATAAGCGCAACAGAACTGTATCTGTACTGTCTCGTGGAGTTCTTTGGGCTGAACGTGACATTCTGCATCTTTCTATTTTTTATATTCTTCATCAAAGGGTTCGCCTGCAGCTGTACCGAACTGCAAAAATGGGGTGGGGCGTCCGTGCCCTTCAGACCATCCCCCAGGGAACTTTCATATGCGAGTGAGTGAAACCTCTTTCCATCTGGAGCTTTCCTTTATATGGGGGTGGGGGGATGATGCTGGTTTGGGGCTTGTTGTAACATGCTGGCTTAAAGGAACAAGCCATCCTCTAGCCGACTCTCCCCTTGTTACGTTTCCTTGCATTAAAAGGTATGTAGGAGAACTGATTTCTGATGCAGAAGCTGACGTCAGGGAAGATGACTCGTACCTGTTTGATCTAGATAATAAGGTAAAGTCTCCATGCTTTGTGGTTTGTATATTTTTGATTTGTCCTAATATTTTCATTTTTAATCATTATTGTTTTATTTTTTTTATGATTCTTGTTTTTATATATTTGTGGTTCTATTTGATTGTTGTATGCTGCCCAGAGTAACTTCTTGCGAGATGGGTGGCCATATAAATTTGATAGATAAATAAATAGATGAATAAATAAAGTTGGAAATTGGGCATCAGATGAGAGAAAGACTGCTTCTCCACCTATCTTTATATTTTTTTGTCTGAACATTACACATATTTCTGTCCCGGCACAACGCAAAAAACTCTGAGCAAGTTCCATAGAATAAACAGCACAATTAAAATATCCACAGTACAGTTTTACAAATCCAGCAGTTGGCAGAGGGTACAAACCTCATAAATAGGGACAATAAAACAACAGTAAAACAAGAACAACCGTGATAACATAAAAATAGAAATAAAGATGGCAACATCAAATCAGGGGAAGGCTGTCCGAAACAGCCTGTTTGTCAAGAGTTTTCGAAAGATCAACAGAGGGGCCAACCTCATCTCCAGAGTGGGGCTCTTCCACAAAGTCACGCTTTCTTCCTCCAGCGTTCTTGAACCTCCCAGAAATATGGGACTTGTAGTAGTTTCTCCCTAAGAGAGCTAACTGGTTGGGCTGGTACTAGCTGGAGTAGGCAGTCCTGCAGGTATTTTGAACAGTGTCCCCACACATCTGGGGAAGCTTGGCATAGCTCCTCCTTTTCAATAGCCTAGCCATGTTGCAGCTGGCACTATTTTCCAAAAACAGCCTTCCTGTGCCGTTCCATTTTTAAGATGGTGCTTGTCCTCTGTAGTTGCATACCTAGGTGTTTGTGCAGGGAAAGAACACGGAATGCTGCTTGAAAGGAGCAGACTGTTTTTAACAGAACAAAAAGTCTTGTGGCTGCTTAATGACTAACTAACATGATCACTGTTAGGTTAGTCATTAAGGAGTCGCAAAACTCTTCTATTAATCGTCTGTATCGTTTAAGTAGCATGCTCTATTGTTGTTGTGCCCCCCTCCGCCCAAGATTGAACAGAATATTCTTGGGGGGCGTTTAGGACATCTCTGCTTTTACAAAAAAACAGCACAGATCCTCGTTTCCGGAGTTGGTCAGAGAGGCATAAATACAGTTGAAGCTGGAGTGGCAGCTTCCTTAAGGCATGAAGGAGGCGATGCAAATCTTTGATCTTTAAAAAAAGAAACAAGCTGGTTGTGATCTGCAGGGCTGGAGCAGGTATGTAGAGGAACTCTGGAATTTGCTTAGGGAGTCACAATGGGTGGGGCTGGAGCACAGGTGGGAGCAGACTGAGTGACTAGGTTGATCACTAGGTGGCAGCAAAGAGATGCAGAAAACGTACTCTTTGCTGCTATCTAGAGGTTCTCCAGATCTTTGCAGCCTAGATCTGGTATCTCCAGTACTTCTGCAGCCTGCCAGCTCTGCTCCTCCCCCAAGAGAGGGCCCAGAGCTGCTCCTGAGAGCGGATGGTGTGTGCAAACCCTGCACCCCATGAATCCTATGCAGATCGGTTAAAGGAGTGTTTCTCAACCTTGGCTACTTTAAGATATGTGGACTTCATCTCTCAGAATTCTCCAGCCAGCATGCTGGCTGGGGAATTCGGGGAATTGAAGTCCGCATATCTTAAAGTAGCCAAGGTTGAGAAACTCTGAGTTAAAGGAACTGGCTTATGTTTAGCCTAAAGAAGGGAAGGCTAAAGGAGGACATGACAGTAGTCTTCCAATACTTGAAGGGCTGTCCCAGAGTAGAGGGTGTGGATTTATTCTCCAGAGGTTCAAAGGGTAGGACAAGAACCAGTGGGTGAAAGCTTTATACAGAGAGGGATCCAAACTCAAAATAAGGAGAGATTTCCTGGGCATGAGAGCAGTTAAGGAACAGCCTGCCTCCTGGAGCTCCATCACTGGAGGTGTTCAAGCCAAGGTTGGACAGCTTTTGTTGGGGATGGTCTGAGGATTCCTGCCCTGGGCGTTGGACTAGAAGGTCCAAGGTCCCTTCCAACCTGAGGATTCTAGGACTCTCCAGAAGAGTTTGGATAATGGTTGGTCTTTCCTCCTACAGGATGGCGAGGTATACTGCATCGATGCCCGTTATTATGGCAATGTCAGCCGCTTCATCAACCACTTGTGTGACCCCAATATCATCCCTGTACGAGTGTTCATGTTGCACCAGGACCTGCGCTTCCCCCGCATTGCTTTCTTCAGCAGCCGGGACATTCAGACTGGCGAAGAACTTGGGTCAGTCTCGGGGGAATTGTGTGTTGTGTGTATATGTATGAGGAGACCTCGTTGTGTGGAATTAGCCAGGAAGCTGCTGCAGATTCAGAATGCAGGGGGGAGATGCACTTCTCTGCAAGTAGCTTCATGGTGGCTCTCAACCTCTAGCACCTTAAGTGCCACCGATAACTCTGTCAAAGAACCCAGGTCTCCTGTAAAGGCAGCAGGTGGAGAAGTTCAGACTTGCAAGGTTGCAAGGTAGTCCAGACAGGAAGCGTGCCCAGATGAACTAATTCTACTTTATTGTAAAGTTACATTAACAGAATCTTGCAAGTCTGAAGGTACATTTCTCCTCTGTCACCTTTACAGCCCAAGAAGCTTGGGAGGGTCCCTTCTGAGACATTTGCCACACCCACATTCCTGCTGTAGGCTAAGCTGCCTCTTATCTGACCGTTCCCTTGGCTGTGGCTCTTCCCCCTGTCTCCCTAGGCCATTCCCACAGGCCATTACAGGTACCGAACAAACATGAACGTGGGCATAGAACCTCCCCTAATTAGGGGGTCCCAATTGAGAGCCCCCTTTCCTTTGTAACCTCTGCCTTCTTTCACTGGGGAAGCGTGCTCAGGAGAGAGGACTGAAGAGCCCAGCCATAAAAGAGAGGAGGGGACATGAGATATGCTGTCCTAAGCTCTTCATCAGGACTTTGAAAAGCTAGATCATTCCGGTTCTCAAGGTGAACTAAGTCATCGTTATGCTTTTTTCCCCTTGTATCCTGGGCTGCAGATTTGACTACGGGGACCGTTTCTGGGACATCAAAAGCAAATACTTCACCTGCCAGTGCGGTTCAGAGAAATGCAAACATTCGGCGGAAGCTATTGCCCTGGAACAGAGCCGCTTGGCTCGCCTGGAGGCCCACCAGGACGTGCTGCCGGACAGCAGCAGCTTCCCGGCCTCCCAGGCTTAAGCTGGGTCCTGCTGCCATCCTGCATGTCAAATTGCTCCTCCTCCCGGCCCCGCCCTGGCCCCTCCCCTTCCTTCCACCCGCCATGGACTCTCCTCTTGGACTCTCCCAGGGTTTGGAACACGGAGGCTGCTCTTCTCCAAGAGGAATTTGCCTTAAGAAATGCCAAGTTGGTGGAAGGAGAGAAGACCACCGAAGAAGCGTGCCTGGAGACGGGCGGGGTGGGTGGGGTGCCTGTGTGTGAAAGGAAATGAAACGTCTGCAACAAAGACAGCTCCTGGCACAGGAGAAAGGGCAGATCATCTGCGCTCCTGACGTTTTTCCTCGACAAAGACCGCTTCTGATGCACCCCAAAGTCTGACCCTCGTGGGCTGCTGGAGAAACATCTGCGGGGTGGGGTGTCTTCTCCTCAGATTTAGTTTTGAAGTGAAGCTGAGGCAGATGCTGTCTTGCCCCTTCTCTCTCCCCTGAGCTCAGTGGCCTTCTGACATGGCCCAGCCAGATCTTTGGCACATGCCTCCGTTTCTCTACCTGGAGGCAGCCAGCAAAAGCAGGAAATTAGGAGCTCTCTCCAACTTGCTGGGCCAGGAAGACAGCCTCCAGCAGAGGCTTGGGGATGCTCTGGGGTTTGCTGAGCACAGAAGCAAGGAGGTGATCCAAATTCCGTGGCAGGAGGCAGGTTGCATGCGCTCTTTTGTGCATCCATGCATTGGGGAAGGCTGAGCGTAGAAACCAAGGGTCAACTTTAAAGGCCTTTTTGCCATCACTCGTGGACTTGTGCTGATGTGTGTGTGTGTGTTGCTGGCTGGAAGGACCAGCGCCCGTGGTGGCCCTCCTTGGGGGCAAGTTCATTTTGGATCAAGGTTCACTTTTGAGTTGAAGCCGTAACTTGTCCGCTCTCTGTCTCCAAGGCTCCGGTATTTTTAGTTCTTTTCTCCCTGTTCAACCCCAGTGAGGGAAGTTTGACTCAGTTTTGAGGGCCAGCCTTATCTCAGTCTCTTTTTTGTATGGGTTTCATAACTTGGGGGTTTTATAATGTAATTTTCTGGCACCGTAAAACCAATAAACGTTGGCAATCTGCTGGATTTTGATACAATGAAAAGCAGCTGCAGCAGCCTGCAGATTATTTAGTGTCTTTGTAGTCCATTCCTCTGACAAGGAAGTGCATGCAACCTGCATTATGCCTCCTAATTCACATACCTTTCCCAGGGCTGGCCCAATACTTTTCATTTCGCTGTTGGGGGCAGAAAAGTAAATGCCGCCACAATCAGCTCTCCAAATCCTTGAGACCCAGGGCTAGTCAGATCCTTTCAACATCTGAGATACACGATCCCCTAATGCCTCTATCTCTTCCTGTGTTTAAGGTGAGCGGTGCTTTAAATGACAGTGATTTAGATAATTCTCTGCTGTCCTTATTAAGAGCTAAATTAATAGGAAGCCACTGCATTCTGCTTAATTCTACAGCTAGCCCTGTTATCTAGCCAAAGTAAGTTTGGGACAGTGAAGGTTCCCGTTGCCAAAACGGTGCTCTCTTTTGTAGCCCCAGTCTGACGGGGTTTAAGGACTAAAAAGATAGGTATCTGGGGTGCACAACCTTCAGGGCTCCCCATATTATTTTCAGAGGGCTGAAGTAGGTGGGCACAACTTGTATTTTTCACTGGGCAGCGAGAAAGATTCTATGCTTTTTGAATATTTTGTATCTTGAAGTGGTTAAGTGACACCTCCAATTTTCAGCAGTTGTGTCTCGGTGACTCCCGGAGGACAGAGGGCACAGAAAGGACTTGGCAAGCCCAGATTGTCATTAATCTTGCAGGTAAACTACAAGTTTTAATCTACAAAGGCATGAATGGCTTGAGACTTGGTCTCAAGCCATTCATGCCTTTGTAGATTAAAACTATCTGTTTAAACTGGAGGGAGTTTGAGAACAAGAGCTGCTAAAATGGAGTGGCTTAGAAGAAGGTGTGGCTGACTGGCCAGCCAGGACTCTGAAAGCACCTACGTTTTATTTTGTGAAAAAATCTAGGTATTTGTGGAGTCCTTGGGGTTCTCTGAGCTTGGTTGTTCAATTGCAGACGTTTCATTACCCAACTAGGGTACATCATCAGTGCTAATAGGTGTGGGGGTTTGTTCCCTGTTCCTATACAGTAGCTTGCCCTACTTGTTCCTACACACCAGTAGCTTGGTGTGGTTTTCTCCAGCCAAGTCAATAAGGGAAGAAGTCAAGAGAGGAGGGGAGAGTTTCCCTACACAGCATCGAAGGGAGAAGAGCAGACAAGTGGAAAATAAAAGGTGTAGGGCTAGCAGCTGAGGCTGGTGGGAGTTGAAGTCCAACACAATGGGCAGCTGGGACCAGGATGGAGAAATTGGGTGACATGACTAGGAGATGGAATAGGGAAGTGGTTGGTGTCCTTGAAATGAGTAGAATTATTTCCTTGTGCAGTAAAAACCCCAACAGAGGGTGGAAGCAGAAGAAGACATGGCCTCTTCAGGGATGATGAATCAGGAAAAGAGAACAGGTTTATTGCTCGCTTACAGAGCACATACTTGACCCACCAGATCCTAATTTTAATCTGTAGATGGGTTGGAAATTAGCTCTTGTAATCCCTACTGACTGATTGACAGGAATGCTTTGGTGCTGCTTCAGTCAACAAAGTATAACACCTAACTTTACAGGAATTAGCAGATTCTCAGTATTTTCAAATCTATTAAAATATAAATGCAATCAACATGAATCCTATTGCAATTATAAAAACCATAACTTACCTCACTGAAATAGCCAAATGCGTTTCAAGCTCTCACATCTTTGAAGGAGCCCTGTTTCTAAAAGCTTCGTAAATATTAAAAGTTAGAGTATGGTTCTTGGGGGGGCAATTCACAAGGAGAGGAGCTCCTCCACAGAAGACTCACCCCGAGATCCCTCATGAGATCTCAGACCCCTGAGATCCCTTAGCAAGTGCTCTCTCCAGGCAAAAACACATGGTCTCAAAGATGTCCAGGCCTCAAGCTATGTAGGACTCTAAAGATGATCACCAGCACCTTGACTTGCATCCAGAAGCACATTGGCAACCAGTGCAGCTCCTATAGTATTAATATGATATGACAATATTGGGTGGTCCTGGCTAATATATGGGCCACCACATTTGGCCCAAGTTTTCATTTCCAGGTGCTTTTCAAGGGCAATCCCACCTACAGCACATTGCAGTAGTCTACTTGGGAGGTGGCAAAGCCATGAGTAACTGTAACCAGCACCTTCTACTCCAGGAACAGTCACAACTGGTGCACCAACCAAAAGTGGGAGAAAGTCCTCCTTGCTGTAGCTTCCATCTGCTGTTCCAGCAGGAGCTGAGAGTCCAAGAGCACCCCCAGATTGTGCATCTGCTCTTCCTGGAGGAGCACAACCCCATCTAAAGTCTTGTCCCAGAGTCAGCCAGCTTCTGAACCCAAAGGCACTCCATCTTGCTAGGATTCAATCTCAACCTGTTTATCCCCAGACCCTTACAGTTTCCAGACCCCAAGAAAAGATTTCCACTCATCTGGACAGCCTAGGATATATATTTATAAATGAGTACCATCAGCATATTGATGCTATTGAACTGTTTGATGACCCTCTATCAGATTCATGTAGATGTTAAATAAGATGGGAGAGAAGATCAAGTCCAGAGGAGCCCCATACTGGAGTCCCTGGGGACTGATTCCCCTGCCACTGGAAATGCCCACTTAGGAAGGAACTGAATCACTGAAGAGTGGTGCCCCCAATTCCCAACTCTAATATCTGGTCCAGCAGAATACATGTTTGACGATAACAAAGGCTGCCAAGAGATACACTAGGACTAGTAGGATCCTGCTTCCTCATCTAAGCCCTGCCATAGGTCATCAAGAAAACCAATGCAATTTCCATCCCATGACTGGGCCTGAATTCTAACTTCTAACTGAATCTAAGGAGGGGTTGGAATTCCCCCTTCAGGGACACTGATGCTTCTTCCTTGCACAATATGGCATTCACAATTGCTTGAACCCAACTTCCTGTCCACTCCCTGGCAATATTTACAAGCCAGGTGGGACAGGGATCAAAGCCACAGGTGGCAAAACACATCCTGGAAGACTCTATTCAACTTCTCACGATCCACTGATTCAAAGTCTTCTCAGATAATCTTGCAAGATACTGCACATTCTGTCCATCTGGCTACTAACTCTGAGCCAATGAAAGTGATAATTTAGGACAAGTCCAAGCCATCTCCGACCTCACTCCTATGGGTGCTAAGTTGAAATCACCCAACATTAACAGCCTAAGTATCTCAACTACCAAACCCCAGGTGAGGTCAACCAGCTCTTTTATGAGTTTAATAGTGGTGATTAAAACACCCATTGGTGTAGAGGAGTGTATGGATGGCCTTGAAGAAGGAATTCAATTATCATTGTGTAATCATCAACTTAGTCCAGATAGACAGAAGGGAGGGGGTTGAGAGAAAAAAAAGCCCTACCTTGATTCTCTTTCATATAAGACGGAGTGGGTGGAGGGTGGAGAGAAAAAGTGTTTCTTAGGCTTTCAAGATTATGTTATCATTGTATTGTCGAAGGCTTTCACGGCCGGCATACGAAGGCTGGTGTGGATCTTCCGGGTTGTGTGGCCGTGGTCTGGAAGTTCTGTTTCCTAACATTTCGCCAGCATCTGTGACCGGCATCTTCAGGCTATACCGGGAAGCCATTGAGATTCACAAACACCAGCACAGTTTCAATAAAAAAGAGGAGAGTCTAAAAATCAACAAAACCTGGCTACCAATCCTGAGAAATACAGCCTGCAAAAGGTCAACGAACTCAGCTCAGCCACCAGGACATGCGAACAACTCACACAATGAACATGCTAATCACCCTCAACAGCCACTCGTTAACAACTCAATAGAAGAAGGGACCCTGCCTGGCCCACAGGAAGATACACAGATCTCCTGACACCTGGGCAAGCAGCCACTCATTAACACCCCATACCCCCCCCCTCCACATCTCTATAAATACCCACAAAAGGGTCACACCATCCTGGGCACAGAGAGAACTGCTCCTGTCTGTGCTCCTGCACTCTGAAGATGCCGGTCACAGATGCTGGCGAAACGTTAGGAAACAGAACTTCCAGACCACGGCCACACAACCCGGAAGATCCACACCAGCCTTCGTATGCCGGCCGTGAAAGCCTTCGACAATACATTGAACGCCTCTACGGGGAGGAAACGTTCCGACAGACACGGAGACTAGAAACACTCCGGAACAGAAAAGCACACCTACTATGCTCCTTAACCTTCCTACTACGATGCAGAGACACTGGGACCATCCCAGCCTTTCTCAGAATAAAAAGGACTCTCAAATCTCCACAAGCCAACCGCATTTATGATCGACTCGAACAAGCCCTATTGCGAGAGAGAATACACACAACCCGCAGAAAACTTGCCATCACAGACAAAGAACTATATGACACACACATCAGCATCAGCCAGAAAATGAAAAGCCAGGACTGGGACAAGATTGACACCCTAACCTACAGGAAAATGGAAAAGGACATCATGGACCACACAACCAGGCAAAAGCAAAAATTTAACAAATGCCAACACAGTCAACCAAAACCAGCTCTGGATCCCTCCCGCATTGTCATCAATTTGACGGAACGCCAGCTAACGCCAGAGGAAACCGCCATCCTGGCCAAGGGAGGAAACTTCGCAATCACACCCACCAGAATTCCCATGGAAGATATCATCGCCAATGTGGAATCAGCCATCCGCCACCGTCCTGAAGAGGAAGCAGAGGAAATCAGGGGTGAAATAGCAAGGATCCTACGGAGAGCAAAACCCCCCACCAGCAACATAACCAAGAAAGAGAGAAATGCCATAGAAACCCTCAATGCGGACCCCGACATCATCATCCTGCCGGCTGACAAGGGCAACGCCACGGTAATTATGAAAACAGAGGGATACAAAGACAAAGTTAGAGAACTACTAGACCCCGCCACATACAGAAAACTAAAACGGGATCCGACCAGCAAAATCATGAAACAAACCAACACCCTGACGAGGAGCTCCTCCCTTCACTCCAACGTACTTCAACACATATGCAAGACAGAAGCCCTTACACCCAGACTATACGGACTCCCCAAAATCCACAAAGACTCGATCCCGCACAGACCCATTGTAAGTGCCATTGGCTCACCGACATATGAATTATCCAAATATCTGGCCACTCTTCTACAGACCCACGTTGGACAGACTCCAGCCCACATCAGAGACTCAGGACATTTCATCAACAAAATCAGCACCCTGAAACTCAACCCCACGGACAAATTGGTCAGCTTTGACGTGGTCTCCCTATTCACCAAGGTACCAGTGAGGGACACCTTGGCACTCATCAAACAGATCTTCCCAGAAGACATCACAGCTTTATTTCAGCACTGCCTAACAACCAGTTACTTCCAATGGGACAATGAGTTCTACGAACAGATGGACGGCGTCGCCATGGGAAGCCCCCTGAGCCCAGTCGTAGCAAATTTCTACATGGAACATTTTGAAAAACAGGCTTTGGAAACAGCACCCGTTAACCCATCAGTCTGGTTCCGGTTTGTGGATGACACTTTCGCAATTTGGAGTCAGGAGGAAGAAGAACTAGAGAAGTTCCTGGACCACCTAAACAGCATCCACCCCAATATACAATTCACTATGGAAAAAGAAATGGACGGCAAACTTCCATTTCTAGACACTTTGGTCATACGCAAACCAGACCTCAAATTAGGACACAAAGTTTACAGAAAACCCACCCACACAGACCGGTATCTACACAAAAACTCCAACCACCACCCACGCCAGAAAAGAGGCATTATCAAAACCCTCATGGATCATGCCAATCGGATCTGCGAAACCCAATACCTAGACTCTGAACTTAACCACCTTAATTGGGTCCTGCAAGCGAATGGCTACTCCAAGAATGAAATAAAAAGAGCCATCAAACCAAGAAACCAACATGCGACTGAAGAAGAAAAACAGCCACCCACCAACAAAGTATTTCTGCCCTACATCAAAGGGGTCACAGACCGCATGGGAAAACTGATGGAAAAACACAATTTCCAAACAATCTTCAGACCCACCAGAAAAATACAACAAGTGCTAAAATCAGCAAAAGACAAAAGGGATCCCCTCACCACCGCAGGAGTATATCGCATACCATGCAGCTGCGGGCAAGTATACATCGGGACCACAAAACGCAGCATCCATACCAGGATAAAAGAACACGAAAGACACTGCAGACTACAGCAACCAGAAAAATCGGCAGTAGCTGAACATGCTCTCAGGCACACTGGACACAAAATCCTATTTGAAAACACAGAGATACTGGACAACACAAACAGCCACTACACCAGGCTATACCGGGAAGCCATTGAGATTCACAAACACCAGCACAGTTTCAATAAAAAAGAGGAGAGTCTAAAAATCAACAAAACCTGGCTACCAATCCTGAGAAATACAGCCTGCAAAAGGTCAACGAACTCAGCTCAGCCACCAGGACATGCGAACAACTCACACAATGAACATGCTAATCACCCTCAACAGCCACTCGTTAACAACTCAATAGAAGAAGGGACCCTGCCTGGCCCACAGGAAGATACACAGATCTCCTGACACCTGGGCAAGCAGCCACTCATTAACACCCCATACCCCCCCCTCCACATCTCTATAAATACCCACAAAAGGGTCACACCATCCTGGGCACAGAGAGAACTGCTCCTGTCTGTGCTCCTGCACTCTGAAGATGCCGGTCACAGATGCTGGCGAAACGTTAGGAAACAGAACTTCCAGACCACGGCCACACAACCCGGAAGATCCACACCAGCCTTATTATGTTATCATACTCTTTAACAATCAAGTAGTGGTTCCCGTGATGCCTGTTTCCTGACCTACTATATTGGCATTGCAGAAGATTGGGCCAGATTTTTCACCTCACATGAACAGCTTAGAAGTAGCTTACTGCTTTTCCCACATCTACTGGTACTTGGACTTCTCCCAGTGTAGAAAAATTGACACCAAGCTAGGTAGGTGAATCTTCTGCCTAGCATCAGGCTATTCCTAATAAGCACCCTCGCAAAATCCAAAAGATACTCAAATAAAGATGTCGTTGGCACTTGGCCCAAGGACAAGCTTATGCTATGAAAAAAGTGAGATTTAAGATACAAAAGGCAGTCAGAGACACTTGCATTTTTGGGGTGGGGCGTCTTCGGCGTAGACCAGTGTTTCTCAACCTTGGCAACTTTAAGATGAGTGGACTTCAACTCCCAGCATAGCTGGCTGGGGAATTCTGGGAGTTGAAGTCCACTCATCTTAAAGTTGCCAAGGTTGAGAAACACTGGTGCAGACCATTCAGAAGATACTACCCTCCATTGGACCTGCTGGGGTATCATCTGCTGCCTTGAAGGAGCCTCTGGCAGTTGAAGGAGGAAGTGTTTGAGTCGTATTTCTTTCATGCTTCTCTCTCTACTTTAAACCTTATCGCAAATAAACTTCTATGTACACTCATTACATGTGGTTATTGCTCCTGAATCCCAAAAGAACCTCTTGGCTCAGCTGACCACCAGTGCCACCTGATCTACCTTGAAGGGGCAACAGTTGAGGAGCACCAGTGGCAGTTTATTACAGTGTATTGGAGACCAGAACCAGCCAGTCTAATGGGTGGGGCATGTAACCCTTTGATACAGGTTTACAATATACACATAATTCAGAGGTAATGGTACTACAGGCATAATGGTTTATTGAGAATGTAAAGCACTAAGGGTAGAATAGGTTACTTGTTAAAATAAGCTACTTCTCATTTTCTCCTTCTTGCATACTCTCTCTCTTTAGCCTTCATTCCTAGAGCTTCTCCTCTTAACCATGATTGGCTGTGTGGCTTAGCCTGGCTAACACCATTTCTCTGTTTCACAGTTAGGGTAGGGATGTTGTGGTGTAGCTGGAAGGACAGTACATCCACATCACCCCCAGCTTGTCCTACTGGCCAAACTTCACATAAGGGCTTCATACCTGACCACCTGCTACACAAAGGTTCTTCTGATCATCAGAGGCTCTGGATAGACAAGCACCGTGCCCCACCCACAACCTTCTCATGATAGGACTGATGCAATTTCTGAAGCCCATATGGGCATCTCTCAGTCAGGGGCACTCCCCCATCCTTACCCATCCAGGTTGCAGTAAGGAAGATAGGACATCAACTCCCATCACACCCAGCTTGCCTGCACATTGGCAAGCATAAATATTCATTTATTTATAAAGTTATTTATAGAACACCCACTTCCTGAAGGACTCAAAAGGTGGTTTACAATACAGAAGTGAGGAAATAAGCCTGGCATTGGGTCTGCACATCTTGCTAAGCCATAATAGGATTTGTCTGGTGTTGGCTTCGGGGTTAGATGGCTCCCTTTCAGAAATTATTTTGTGGATTCCTACACTCAGCAGGGGTTTGACTAGATCAATGCTTTAAGTTGCGTGGACTTCATGCTGGCTGGGGAATTCTGGGAGTTGGTCCACACATCTTAAAGCTTCCAAGGTTGAGAGACACTAGACTAGATGATCCTGTAAGGTCTTTTCCAACTCACGCATTCTATGATTCAATGTTATATGTTTTTTTTTTTTTTTTTTGGTCTGCTCTCAGTCATTACTGACCCTGCAGTGACCGCCCCCTAGCGGTTTTCAAGGCAATTGTATCTTTTTGTTTTTCGGAAGTAGTCTTTGCCGGAGCCTCCTTCCTAGAGCATAGCCCAGCTGGCGAGCGCAGGAGGCGGGATTTCTGTTGCTTCGCGCCCCGTTTTTCGGGCGAGCGCGGTTTTGCACTTTACCGGCCACTGGTCCCGTCTCTCTGTGCAAGGTGCTGCCAGCATTTTTCCTCCCACCGGAGTGAGAGTGCCCATTTATCTACTCACGTAAGTTTTCGATCTGTTGGGTTGACAGAAGCTGCGGGTGGAGAAACAAGAGCTCACCTTGTTTAACGCGAGAGGCTGGACTCGAACCGCTGAAGTTTTCAGCCATTTCTGGCTGGCAACTTTCAGCGTCATTAAGCCGCTGCGCCACCGCGTCCCACAATGTTATGTGTAGCCACTATTTTATTCAATAAACCATGGTTAAACTATAGGCAGTATTCAAGGAAAGCTATAATGGACAGAGTTGGTGTGGGTAGACAGGTAGAGAAAGTTGAGAGATATGGAGAAAGTAAAGGGCCATAACAGATTGCCCCGACATCCCAATTTTGAGACTCCAATTTGGTCACAATAACAGAATCTCAGTTTATCCATGTCACACAGTTATCATGAAAATAAAAAGCAGGAGGAGGAGACAAAGCTGTTTCAGGCCAGATCTTCATGGATTTATAACAGTTATAACAAAAATATACCAAATGAATGTCTTTCTTTAATTTCTTTAATTAAATTAATAGCTAATAATAATTAAGCACTAATAATTAATGATTACTTAATTAATAATTAATTTAAAGTTCTGAAGAAATTAATATTTCAATGATTAATAATCACATTTAATTATTAATTATACTTTTAATTAATGATTAATTAAAATAATTATTACTTGAAATCATTAATCATTAAAATGTTACTTTCTTGAGACTTTGGGCCCTCAAATCCTTGAGCTTAAAGATAAAGATGTAGATTCCTAGTATTGCTCAGCTCCTGGTAACTTTATAGCTAAGGCCATGTCATTTTCTGCCTAATAGTCTGGGGGTTGTTCAGACACCTGCCTTTGGGTTGTTTTACAACAGGTCCCACAGTTACAACATTTTCTAGCAAGGTTACACCACAGAGTTTGGGTGAGAAAGTGGTTAATATAGAGCCCGGATATGCTGCAACTGTCTTTCATAAGAAGATGGGATTGGAAACTCCTGGAGAGGTCCTCCATGCTCTGTATTTTTTTATGTGGCCCAGAAGGAAAGTTTTCATTAAGTATACCAGCTTTTTTTCACTGGCAGGAGCCACAGTTGTCAAATTCCTTCCTTCTGTGTAAAAATTAATGGTGTAGGTTCACTCTGTTTCTTTCTGGCAATGCCTCGGGGTTAAGGCATTAATTCACATCTAAGCAAGCCTTGTAGCACGGTAGCCATATTAACTGAGCAGTTAACTGCTTGTGCTAAGTAGTTTCTCTCGTTCCTCAGCTTCTCTGCCGAGCATTTTCACAGACCTGCTTTTTTGCTCACGAATAAAGAAAAACAGGAGAGCCCATTTGGTGCAGGGATTAAAGACACTGGATTTAGAAACTAGGTAAACCATAAGCTCTAGTCCTACCTCTGGCATGAAACCTTGCCAAGAAAACCACAGGGCCTTGTCCAGGCAAGTCCAGGCATCAAGGTGGACACACACATATATAGATGACAAAGGGAGGACTTGGCAACCTATATTTTAGTTTCTGGATTCTTCCTGTATCCCTCCTACATCATGGCTGGTCCCCCCAGCTAATCAAAATACATTATTTACCTTTGGTGGCTTAGCTTGTGTGGCAACTAGATTTGCAAACCACAGTTTACAGCTTAAGGTGAGAACCCAGTCAACCATGGTTTGCTCACACACCCATCCTGCAAGCTACAGGTTAGTTTTCCCCCACAACAGCCGCTCACAGACTGTATTCCTGCCTCCCCCCCCCCCCCCCCCCGATCATCTGGCTGTTTGTGTAGTTCGAGCCCAGCCCGGCTCGGGGCGATTTCTCCGAGGCGCTCAACCGCGATGAAACCAACCCCGGGGCATCGTGAACCCCTTCCCCGCCCCGGCCCCCGCACTTTCCGGGGATGGGTCAAAGTTACACCGAAGTTCTCCCTTCTTCGGCACGCCCCAAAGGGTCAAGCCGCTGCGTCCTGGCCGGAGTGGGGGGCGGCCGCTGCAAGGCGAGGAGAGGCGCCGGCGCAGCGCGGGTTAAAGCGCCCGGGCCGGCGCGACGGCCCCCTGCTGGCCGGCAGGGGGCGTGGCCGAGGCGAGCGGCAGGTGAGCGCGGCCAGCAGGTGTGGGGCTCGGCGCGAGGCAGGGCGGCGGTGATGTCAGCGCGGGCGGGGGCAGCACTGCCAGGCAACAGGTTCCAGCTCAGAATCGCCCCGTTCCGAGACTCGCCCGCGCGCCCGCCGCCTGCCATCCCTCGGGGCTCCGCAGCGCCGGTGGGAGCCGCCTTCTCGGCCGCCTCGACATGGGGGGCAAAAAGACGGACGACGACGATTCTTCCAGCCAGTACGGTGAGTCCCTGCGGGCTGATCGCGGCTCTCGGGCGTCCGGCGGCTGGAAAGTCCGGCGGCGGGAGCAGAGGCGACCTTCTCCCCCGCGCCTGCCTTTCGCAGGCTTCTCCGGGGGCGTTGTCGGCCATGGGGGCAGGAGGAGGGGCGAGGCAGGGGAGAGCGGCGGGGGTCTCTGCCACCGGGGGGTTGGAAGGATTTTTTAAAAAAATGTGTTTTAAAGCAAAAAGTTTGACGTTCGGAAAAGTGACGGCCGGTCGCTCGAGTGGCCTCTGCGTTCTTGAACGCGGTAATTCTTGGCTCTGCTGGTTGGAAACTTTGGGATTCGGCTGGGTTAGACGGGAAAGGGTGAACCCGAACTCGGTCTGAGCTGGTAACTTGATTATTTTGAACTCGCTTAAACCAGTTCTATTCCGGCTACTTTCCGCCAGGCTCTAGACAGTCTGCTAGAATCATAGTGCCAGAAAAATGGCTAGCTGATGTCTCCGGAGACCAGTGTATCTTAACCTTAGCAACTTTAAGATGTGTGGACTTCAACTCCCAGAATTCCCCAGCCAGCATGGCTGGCTGGGGAATTCTGGGAGTTAAAGTCCACACATCTTAAAGTTGCTAAGGTTAAGAAACACAGATTAGACACATCCAGGATCAGGCAGCCCATCAGCTCTCTGGGTCCACTGTTGAATTTCTTTTCCCTTTTCCAAACATCTGGTCCGGATGTTTGGAAAACTGACCTTCATCTCTTCTTCTGAGGCTTCCCAAGGCTGAGGTTCGCAAAGTCTGTCATTCTAAGGCTTTGTTTCCAGTTGCCTTCTCCTTGCCCTTCTCTAAACCTCTGGGCTGGTTGGTATTAAGGACCAGTGGCCAGAACTGTAGACTGTACTCAAGGGGCAGAAAAGAGATTCCAGCTCCATCAGGAGAAATGGTGACAAGCATAACCTGTGGAATAAATGGATGCATTTCCTGGATGCTTCGCTGAGTTCCTAACTAGGGTTGGGGGGGATTCCTAACTAGGGTTGGGGGGTATATATACACACACATATATATATCTTCCTTCCTTCCTTCCTTCCTTCCTTCCTTCCTTCCTTCCTTCCTTCCTTCCTTCCTTCCTTCCTTTCTTTCTTTCTTTTTTGGTGCCTTCAAGTCAGTCTTGATGCCTGGCGACTGCCTGGACAAGTCCCTGCAGTTTTCTTGGCAAGATTGGGGAATTGCTTTGCCCTGGCCACCTTCTTCTTCTTCCTAGGGCTGAGCGAGAAGGACTGGCCCAAAGTCACCCAGCTGGCTTCATGCCCGAGGCAGGACTAGAACTCACGGTCTCCCGGTTTCTAGCCTGGTGTCTTCACTACGGCACCAACTTGGCTCTCTATATTCATAATTAATTCCCTACCCGTTTTGCAGTGAGAAGGCAAATGCCATCATAGCAGAAGATAAGGTTGGTTTGCAGAAGGATTTTGAATGGCATCTTCACTGCTTTCAGCAGGAAAGGATCCTCCACCCACGATTGGGCCCCTTCTGTCAGGCAGAATGAAATACCCAGGGCTAAACGGTTCATTGAACTGACTCCTAAGAATATATCAGTAAGCGAGGCTCCTTTTAAGCCCAATTACATGAGGCACAGTGTCAAAGTTAATCTCTGAGTTTCAGTTCACCCATCATTCTAGACTATCAAATGATGATCAATGATGGTTTGTTCCCAAACCCAATTATCTGGGTTCGCACAACTCACTGAGCAAAAACTAAAGAAATTGCATGATGCATCTTAGCATATTATGGGATATTATGCCAGATATATCAAACTGGATGTCCAAAAAGGTAAAAAAAAGTCAAGATAGTGGCTGTGGTGTGATCAAAGCCACACCTCTTTTTACATGCATCATGTATGTTAAAGAGGAACAGGGCTTGAACTGTGCAGTTGCAGCCACCATCTTGACTTTTTTGCCGTTGCAGATACCTATCTTTTCAGGCAGTTAGTTGATTCTCTGAGTCAAGACTGAATGGTCTTTCTAAGATGGGGGCTCCTTCAGTATCACTTTTTTAAAAATGTGATCAGCCAGTCTTTTAGCTCATTCCGTTAGGTGGGACCCTGGGTCATCTACTCAAAATTCCTTCCCTAACAGCCCCATGATTTCAAAAACTGGCTGTGTGGTTACTAGGTTTTATACGCAACAAAGATACTTCCCCAGCAAAGATACTTCCCTGTTGAGGTGGGTAAGTCTAAACATTTCACTAATCCTAGATATCGCAAATTCTTCCGTTTCAGCATCCCTTTATGTAAATTGACCAAGTAACTTTTATTGAAGGATGGGAAAAAAATATCTGTCATGTGTTGGCAAACAACTCCAAGATCTGATCTTGTTGACATTCTGATTGTACTAGGAATTACAAGCGTGGTGCAATCTCTCTGAAGGTCTTTTGCCATAGAAAGTAGATTGATATGAGAAACCAGGAAGTCTGTAATTGCATGATGTAAAAATGAAAGTCAGCAGGAAGGAGGAGTTGCTCTTGACAAATTGAGGGGCATAATACAGAAGAAGTTAGCTATCAAATTGGGTTAATAATTTACTTTTATAATGTTTTGTCAGTGTCTTGGACTGAGCAGTCAGGGTCAAGAAACAGAGTTCTGCATGTTTATTTTGAATGTATTCTTTGACGGCGTTTGTGCTCTATCTAAAATTAGACCTGTAATCTTGTGGGGAATGAAATAAATCTCACACTTATTTTTTTTCCAGGAAACAAAGTTGGCCAACCCAAGGCCACAGGATTTCATATAAGTCGTGTCAGGGCAGCCATGGGGGGTGGAGTCAAAAAAAGTCAGAATGGTGGTATGATTGAAGCCCCATCCCCTTTTTAATGGCCTCTGCACATGTCTGACACACATAAAAGGAGGGGGGGCGTGGCTTCAAACAAGCCATCCTGGGCACAGAGTTGACTTTTTTTTAATCCTCTTTGCAGGTGTTCTTGGGCTGATTCCATTCTCTGTGGCCACTGGGCGCCCCTTCTGAAAATAATGGGGTTCCCTGATTTTCTGAATCAGGCAATAAGGGAAAGAAAGAAAGAAAGAAAGAGAGAGAGAGAGAGAGAGAGGAAGGAAGGAAGGAGAGAAAGAAAGAGAGAGAGAAAGAAAGAGAGGAAGGGAGGAAGGAAGGAGAGAAAGAGAGAGAGAGAGAGAGAGAGAGAGAGAGAGAGAAAGAAAGAAAGAAAGAAAGAAAGAAAGAAAGAAAGAAAGAAAGAAAGGGGGAGGGAGGGAGGGAGGGAGGAAGGAAGGAAGGAAGGAAGGAAGGAAGGAGAGAAAAAGAAAGAAAGAAGGAAAGAAAGAAAGAAAGAAAGAAAGAAAGAAAGAAAGAAGGAAAGAATGTGTGCTTTAAAATACAATTAACATACTTTTTGAACATACATTTTTATTTTAAAAATGGATAAACTCAACTTTCTTTCCTTAAACTCACAAAAAAGTAAATATTGGCCCTGAGCACTTTGCATCATTGTGCCACCCATTTCAGCCCAGATGCCTAAAGATCATTCTGCCCAGCTCTCAAATTAATATATATTATACGTACGCGCGCGCACGCGCGCACACCCACTGCAGGTATCACACGAATCACAGCCTCAGGGCTGCCTGCTAAACATGCCTCGGAAGATGTGAAATAGTTGGAAGTCAAAACCTTAGGGACTGAGCCTCTGTTTTACAGGAAAAGGCTCAAGCTTTAAACTCTGAGATTTTCAGGAACAATTTTCTCCTGTTACAAGGAATGTGTGTGTGTGTTTGGGGGGGGGAACTTTCCCCAACTTTGTGGAGGTTACAGCCATGAGATGAAATGGCACGGGCTGGATCGATCATGGCTCAGATTCCAGGACTAAGGCAATTCCCTACATTCAATTGAGCCCTGCAAGCATTTCTGTCTTCCCCCATGGAAAGGTATCATCCCCCAAGACAGAGTAAACATGCCTGAACTTTACCCTGTGTTAATTCTTACATATCTGCCCAGATGCACAATGCATGTACATCCACATACTTGCATCGTTTGTATTTTGTATGTTTTGTCTTCCTTCCTATCATGCACCAACTCCAGCAGGGTTGACCTGACACGTTGAAAGACAAACCAGCCCATTGCTTTTCACCATGCGTTCTTTGAAACCCAGCCTGGGTGGCTAATTTATAGTTCAGTGTGTTTTTCCAGTGCAGGAAATTGGGTTCAATTGGGTTGGGTAAACTATGGTTAAGTTAATCATGGAGAAACATCATGCAGACACTGCGTTGAAATGGGCACCCTTCAAATCAAGGCCTGTTTTCTCTAACTGAAGAGGCACATGGCCATAAAGTTGCTTGAATGAGTTGGAGGTGACTTAAATTTCAAATAAGCTCCCCCTTGGGAAAATGGATGCCTTGACACATTTTACTAACTTTAACGGCCAAGAATAGGCATAGTGAAGAGGTTTATTTATTTTTATTTATTACTATATCGAATTCGTCACCGCCCATCTCGTTGAACGACTCTGGGTGGTTTACAAAGCAATTAAAATCAATGACAATTACAAAATCACAACAATAAATGGAAAAGAAATAGATCCAAAGATAATTGGCAATCACTCAAGGAGCGTCAGGTTGAAAACATCAGGATGGTAGTCACAACTATAAAGTGCCCCTTTTTTATATGTGTTGTGACTCTTCAGACCCCCCCAAGACACCCCTGTAAATAGCTCTTGGTGATTTTTCAAACACCTCCTGATCCCATTTCTGTTATCATTGGTGAATCCCCCCAAACTGTTTCTCTTAGTGTTGGAATGAGTATGCTTAGTTTAGTCAAATGTATTTTAAAATGCACCTTTCAAATGCTTCTCAAATGAGTGAATCTTAAACAGACTGTTCTGAAGTAGCTTGCATGTTTAACTTTGGTCGCCTCTTTGGGCAAAGGGGCTGGGTGTCCTGTTCTTCGGGTGATGGACGGGGGGAGGGGAAGAATCCAGAGAAACTGACTGGTATGTTTGGCCAGGAGGGCGCAGCCCGCCAAGGTGGAGGGAAGGGAGAGGGCAGAACAAGGAAATGCGACAAAGCAAATAAGAAGATTTGTCCTGGATTATGTTTCATTCTCCTGTTTCTGTATAAGCAGGAAGCAAAACTCAGAAAATTGATCTCGGCTGTCCCCAAGCTCATGCCCTCCAGAAGTATTGGACTTCAAGTCCCATAATTCCCAGAATGTCTAGAGGGTACTAAGTTGTGAAAAGCAAAGTGATCTGGGTCCCTTCATTAATTGGTGAGGAAGATCTTTCTTAATTATCTCTTCAAGAGAGCAGTGATCCAAAAACCATCAGCTAAATTCCAATTAAGGCCATTAAGGACTGAGATGATGGATGGATGGATGGATGGATGGGTGGATGGACGGACGGACGGACGAATGGATGGATGGCTCTACTAAAGCATCCTTCTGCAAGCTGGGGGTCTGCCTGCATTCAGGCTGACTGGGAATTGCCCGTCTGCCCTCAGTCCTTCGTCTCATCCAGCAGCGTACTTGGAAGTTGCATCTTGGCTTATCTAACCTGGCAATGCTGGCTTAGTTCCCAGTGGAAAAGATGCTGTTGATCTGCATGACAGGGTAAAGCACATCTTTATGGGGAGGAAGGGAGCTGAGGAGCAAAAAAACAGCTGTTACAGGGAGCTGCTCTGGAGAAACCTAGGACAGTAGGTATCTTCTTTAAGTGAGAGCTCACTAGGTTAGATGCTGGTTTGGCTTTAAGTAGCTATCTTCACATCATGTGGGAATGAGCTCCACAAGTTTCTTCCGTGTCTTACAGCTCTCCTTTCCAGGTCTGTTGAAATCTGCTTCATTGGATGCCTCCTGAGTTCTTGCTGTAGGAGAGACATTTTTCTTTTCCCACCCCCCTTTCCTGAAACACTCATCCCAGAAGTTTGATGGTTACCTGTAATCACCTCATGGAATGAGGTCTAAGAACACTGTGTATATACAAGAGTGATTTCTTCCTCATCATAGCTTTACTTCCTGGTTATCTATGTTATTACATTCCTCTGCGACTAGTAATGATTATTATTTATATCAGAGCTTTCAGACTATAATTTCTTCCAAAACAGCCAACTAGGGAAATAGATGTACTGTACGGTATATATTAATACAATCCAATTAAAATATAAAAATATAATTCACTGGACTCACTGCAGGTACTTCATTGCCCTGGGAGGTAAGAAGAAAAGCTGGATATAAAATGATCTTTACTCTCCTCTTTGCTGAGTGTCTTTTCTTAAGAGGAAATGCCCTGGTGAAAATGCATTTATAACATACATATAACAATTTAAACGGGTTAGTTCGGCAACATCTTTCTTGAACTCTGGTACAAAAACTACCCACAATAAAACAGCAAAAACAGCAATGCCACATCCTGAATGGGTCAGGGTGAAACCCAGATAGATAGATAGATAGATAGATAGATAGATAGATAGATAGATAGATAGTTAGTTGTTGTTGTTCAGTCGTTAAGTCGTGTCCGACTCTTCGTGACCCCATGAACCATATTGTGCCAGGCCTTCCTGTCCTTCACTGCCTCCCTGATTTTGCTCAGTTTCATGCTCATTGCTTCAGTGATGCTATCTAACCATCTCATCCTCTGCCGTCCTCTTCTTCTTTTGCCTTCAATCTTTCCCAGCATCAGGGTCTTTTCCAAAGAGTCTTCTCTTCGCATTAGGTGACCAAAGTATCTGAGCTTGAGCTTCATTATCAATCCTTCCAATGAGCAATCAGAGTTGATTTCCTTCAAGATTGACTGGTTTGACCTCCTAGCAGTCCAGGGGACTCTTAAGAGTCTTCTCCAGCACCACAGTTCAAAGGCATCAATTCTTCGGCGTTCAGCCTTCTTTATGGTCCAGCTCTCACAGCCATAGATAGATAGATAGATAGATAGATAGATAGATAGATAGATAGATAGATAGTCAGAAAACTAAGCTAATTAAAGGCGCAGTGCACCATCACCAATGTATCTGGTGTGCTGCTGTTGCACGAGGGTGTGACTAATAATAATTAGCCGCTTGCGTTATGCTATTTCATAGCCAATGCAGCTTGATCTGAGCATGAAAAGGGAAGGATGTTGCTTTGGAGGCACTCAAACCAACACTTAAAACTGGAGTGGATTTCTTGTATGTGCATATAGACAGTCCCCTACTTACAAACAGGTTACGTTCCAAGAAGCTGTCCATAAGTCCATTTTGTTCGTAAGTCCAACCAAGTAAAAAGTACTGTAAAAAGTAAAAAAAAAAAAAAAGAGGAGTAGGCAGAGGAGCCCTGTCTTCTGCTGCCAATGTGAGGAGCGATAGCACACAGATTGTGGAGAGCGCAGAGGGATGAGCTGGTGGGGCGTGGCGCAGCCCATTGCCAGACGAGGCAGGATGGTGACGGAGTGTGCCATGCCCCACCAGCTTGTCCCTTTGCCCAGGGAGCCGCTACAACCTCTCCTGCCTCACCCGGTAAACTAACCCTTTCCAGGAATTCCAACTCCAACCTCCAACCTCCCAGAAGGTGGGAGAAAGTGGGAAAGGGTTAGTTTGCAGCATGCCGGAAACTAACCCTTTCCTGCCTTCTCCCGACTTCCAGGTCCATCTTGTTCGTATCACTGAAAGTTCTCAAGTTGAAAGTTCATAAGTAGGGGACTGTCTGTATTAGAAAGAGAAAGAAGGAGAGAAAACAAGAACCTATTACAAAACCTACGAAGATGTTGGGGATATGTAAGCCAGGCAGAAGTTTCAATAAAAGTTGTTTTTCTTGCTGAAAAACCAACCTAAGTCTGTTTCCCCTGAGAGAGCTGGGCATCTGTTCAAATACTCTGCATTCAAGAAAGAAGACAGCAGGGGAAGAGAGAAACAGAGGAGTTTGTTTGATCCTTTCATTCCAAGAATGTGGAGGATCAATTACTGGGAATGGCCTCCAGATCAACACTCTCCTATCTTTAAAGATGCTAACACCAGAGAGAAGGTCTTTGGCCTGTCAAACCATAAACCACTCCAGGCATCCCTTAAGGGGCACTGAGTTCAAGCTCTTTAAGTCTGCTGCTTAGGAATTCCAAAGCTGTAGGCTAGACGCCTGATAGTACTGTGGACAGCCAAGAAAACAAATCAGTAGATCATCAAACAAATCAACCTGGAGTTCTCACTCAAGGCACAAAGGGCCGAGGTCAAATTATCCTACTTTGGACACCTTATGCAAAGACCCAGCTCTCTGGAGAAGGCTCTGATGCTGAGAAAGGTGGAAGGAAAGAGAAAAAGAGGAGGACCAGCAGCAAGGGGGATGGACTCAGTATAGTGGTGATGGGGCACTCTTGGAAGAGCTGAAGGACCAGGTTAGGGACAGATCCTCATGGAGAAAATCTATCTATGCAGTTGCTAGGAGTCAACAACGACTTGATGGCACATAATCAATCAGGCTAGACTAGGAAGTCAGAAGAAAAAAAAAAAAGAGCATGACAAACCACTATTGCTCCCAAGAAAATTATGTGGATGAGGCCATGAAGATGATGTCACCAGGAGCTATTTGCAAGCAACTATTGGAGACTATATGACTTGTAACTCCCCAGAAATCTTACCTGGAGGGAAATAGCCCTGGACCACTGGACCGAACAAACATTTCCATTTCTCACTATGCCCCGTAGTGGCAATGTCTTAAAGCATTGTGAGAAAGTCAGTGCAGGAATTAGGCATAGCTGTCCAAGATTGCTCATAGCATCAGGTTGGATTTAGGAAGACAGAGAAATAGGTTGGTGGATCCAGGCAGGTACTGCGGTTCTAAAGGCTTCCTGGTCTTAGAACTGTTGCCTTGTTCTTGAAAGTCAACATTAATAACAGTACAGAAGCAGCAAATAGAAGGGGTAGAAATGGAAGCAGTAACAGACTTTATTTATTTGGGCTGGAGAGTTCTGAGAGTTGAAGTCCACACGTCTTAAAGTTGCCAAGTTTGAAAAACACTGCTTTAGGGGTTCAACATATGTTGAAGTTACCGGGTTGGGGATAGACTGACTAGAATTTCAACCTTGCAGAATCTACTTTGTTTTTAAAAAGAACCCATGATCTCTCCATACTCTTTGAACTGTTTTGATAATTACTCTGTCTTTCTACCCATGGGGCATTTGGGGAGATGAATAATAATAGTATTTATTTATTACCCTTCCCTGTCGAGGCAGAGTACGAATCAAAAGAAAAAGAACAAGAGTTACTAAAGTCCACCCAATAAAATTAGTCCACAACTTAGTAAGTTCACCAGTAAACAATATTTGGAATTAAAATAAATCAAGCCAAACAAATACGCTTATTTAAAAGAACAGCCTATGAGAGTGCAGAGTACATAGATACCCTTCATTAACGGAAAAGAGGTCCAAACAAAAGGAAATAGAAACTACTACTCAGTCTGACACAAAATGATTAGATTAGATTAGATTAGATTAAATTAAATTGTATCTTAGTTTTGCACCATGTGTGATACAACCATTTGGTCAGAAATCCTCAGTCATCTGTTCAAAATCATCTATCGATGGACCCTAAATCCAGATCTAGAGTCACTTGTATAGTGAGATGGGCAGCATACAAGTTTGATCAATCAATCAATCAATCTACTTTCTGCTCATCCTGGCTCCTAATCAGCCAGTCCCTTCCCACTCTTTGGTTGGGCTCTTAAAGCACAATTGATTTTGTTGTTGTTGTTGTTTAGTCGTTAAGTCGTGTCCGACTCTTCGTGACCCCATGAACCATATTGCGCCAGGCCTTCCTATCTTTCACTGCCTCCCTCAGTTTGCTCAATTTCATGCTCATTGCTTCAGTGATGCTATCTAGCCATCTCATCCTCTGCCGTCCTCTTCTCCTTTTGCCTTCCATCTTTCCCAGCATCAGGGTCTTTTCCAAAGAGTCCTCTCTTCGCATTAGGTGACCAAAGTATCTGAGCTTGAGCTTCATTATCAATCCTTCCAATGAGCAATCAGAGTTGATTTCCTTTAAGATTGACTGGTTTGACCTCCTAGCAGTCCAGGGGACTCTTAAGAGTCTTCTCCAGCACCACAGTTCAAAGGCATCAATTCTTCGGCGTTCAGCCTTCTTTATGGTCCAGCTCTCACAGCCATACATTACTACTGGAAAAACCATAGCTTTGACTATGCAGATCTTTGTCGGCAAGGTGACATCTCTGCTTTTTAATATGCTATCTAGGTTTGCCATAGCTTTCCTCCCAAGGAGCAAGCGTCTTTTAATTTCATGGCTGCAGTCTCCGTCTGCGGTGATCTTGGAGCCCAAATAAATGAAGTCTGTTACTGCTTCCATTTCTACCCCTTCTATTTGCCAGGGATTGATGGGTCCAGATGCCATGATCTTAGTTTTTTTAAAGTTGAGTTCCAAGCCAGCTTTCGCACTCTCCTCTTTCACCCTCATCAAGAGGCTCTTTAGTTCTTCTTCACTTTCTGCCATTAGGGTGGTATCGTCTGCATATCTGAGGTTATTGATGTTTCTCCCTGCAATCTTAATTCCGGCTTGTGATTCTTCCAGCCTGGCATTTCTCATGATGTACTCTGCATATAGGTTAAATAAGCAGGGTGACAGTATACAGCCTTGTCGTACTCCTTTCCCTATTTTGAACCAATCGGTTGTTCCATGACCAGTTCTAACTGTTGCTTCTTGGCCCGCATACAGATTTCTCAGGAGACAGGTAAGGTGGTCTGGTATCCCCATCTCTTTAAGAATTTGCCACAGTTTGTTGTGATCCACACAATCAAAGGCTTTTGCATAGTCAATGAAGCAGAAGTAGATGCTTTTCTGGAACTCTCGTGCTTTCTCCATGATCCAGCGAATGTTGGCAATTTGATCTCTAGTTCCTCTGCCTCTTCGAAACCCAGCTTGTACATCCGGTAGTTCTCGGTTCACGTACTGCTGAAGCCTAGCTTGTAGGATTTTGAGCATAACCTTGCTAGCATGTGAAATGAGTGCAATTGTGCGAGAGTTTGAGCATTCTTTGGCATTGCCCTTCTTTGGAATTGGAACGTAAACTGACCTTTTCCAATCCCGTGGCCACTGTTGCGTTTTCCAAACTTGCTGGCATATTGAGTGCAGCACTTTAACAGCATCGTCTTGTAGTATTTTAAATAACTCAGCTGGAATACTGTCATCTCCACTAGCTTTGTTGTTAGCAATGCTTCCTAAGGCCCACTTGACTTCACTCTCTAGGATGTCTGGCTCAGGGTCAGTGACCACACCAGCATGGACATCAGGGACATTAAGATCTTTCTTGTATAGTTCTTCTGTGTATTCTTGCCACCTCTTCTTAATCTCTTCTGCTTCTGTTAGGTCCCTGCCTTTTTTGTCCTTTATCATGCCCATCTTTGCACTAAACGTTCCTTTGATATCTCCAATTTTCTTGAAGAGATCTCTAGTCTTCCCCATTCTATTGTTTTCCTCAATTTCTTTGCATTGTTCATTTAAGAAGGCCTTCTTATCTCTCCTTGCTATTCTCTGGAAATCTGCATTCAGTTACTTATATCTTTCCCTTTCACCCTTGCTTTTCGCATTCCTTCTTTCCACAGCTATTTGTAAAGCCTCATCAGACAGCCATTTTGCTTTCTTGCATTTCTTTTTCTTTGGGATGGTTTTAGATGCTGCCTCTTGTACAATGTTACAGACCTCCGTCCATAGTTCTTCAGGCACTCTGTCTACCAAATCTAATCCTCTAAATCTATTCATCACCTTCACTGTGTACTCACATGGAATATGATCTAAGTCATACCTGAGTGGTCTAGTGGTTTTCCCTACATTCTTCAATTTAAGCCTAAATTTTGCAGTAAGAAGCTCATGATCTGAGCCACAGTCAGCTCCTGGTCTTGTTTTTGCCATCTGTATAGAGCTTCTCCACCTTTGGCTGCAAAGTATGTAATCAATCTGGTTTCGGTATTGACCATCTGGTGATGTCCATGTGTAGAGTCGTCTCTTGTGTTGTTGGAAAAGAGTGTTTGCTATGACTAGCTTGTTCTCTTGACAGAACTCTATTAGCCTTTGCCCTGCTTCATTTTGTACTCCAAGGCCAAACTTGCCTGTTATTCCGATTACTCCTTGACTTCCTACTTTAGCATTCCAATCCCCTATGATGAAAAGGACATCTTTTTTTGGTGCTAGTTCTAGAAGGTCTTGTAGGTCTTCATAGAACCGGTCAACTTCAGCTTCTTCGGCATCAGTGGTTGGGGCATAGACTTGGATTACCATGATGTTGAATGGTTTTCCTTGGATACGCACTGAGATCATTCTGTCGTTTTTGAGGTTGTACCCCATTACTGCCTTTCCCACTCTCTTATTGACTATGAGTGCAACTCCATTTCTTCTAAGGGTTTCTTGCCCACAGTAGTAGATATAGTGGTCACCTGAATTAAATTCACCCATTCCCGTCCATTTCAATTCGCTGATTCCCAAGATGTCGACGTTCAATCTTGTCATCTCATGTTTGACCACATCCAGCTTGCCTTGGTTCATGGATCTTACATTCCACGTACCTATACAATATTGTTCTTTACAGCATCGGACCTTCTTTTCGCTTCCAGATACATCCACAGCTGAACGTCCTTTCGGCTTTGGCCCAGCCGCTTCACTCTTTCTGGAGCTACTTGGAATTGCCCTCCGCTCTTCCCCAGTAGCATATTGGACACCTTCCGACCTGAGGGGCTCATCTTCCGGCGTCATATCTTTTAGCCTTTTAACATTGTCCATGGGGTTTTCTCGGCAAGGATACTGGAGTGGGTTGCCATTTCCTTCTCCAGTGGACCACATTTTGTCAGAACTCTCTGTCATGACCTGTCCGTCTTGGGTGGCCCTGCACGGTATAGCTCATGGCTTCACTGAGTTACACAAGCCCCTTCGCCACGACAAGGCAGTGATCCATGAAGGGGACAATTGATTGGGTTGGATTATTTGTTGATGGCAGACTCGACCAGTGTTTGGGCCCGTTGTATGAACACAGCCATCTTATTATCTGAAAAAATGATTGATTGATTTGGGCACTGAGTGTCAGATGAGCACAGCAATTGCACTTTGCTAACTGGGGTGGAATATGTTGCATGGTACTCAGTGTATGATTTTATGTGTGTTGCCTCCACTTTTGCATCCTAATGAAGTAAAGCAGATCTTAAGAAATTGCACTCTTCCCGGCAAAGCTGTAAGAAAGGGCTTCTCCTTCAAAAGGTGATCCGCTCGGAGAAGGGACCAGGGTAGGAGGCGGCACCCGGCTGATCTCAGCTAAGCAGTTTGGGTCATGCTTGCATGTGCTACTGCTAGGAAATCCCAGGGCTGGGAGATAGGCTGGGAAGATTTTAAAAAGTGTTAGAAAAGGGGAGTGGTATGATGGAATGGTTTGATGAAGGCCGCACTCTGGGAGATAAGCATTCCCGTAGCCCCCAACAGGAGCGTGGGAAGGTGAAGAAGATGAGACTGGCATCACCCTAAGGAATTCACAGTGTTTTGGCTGGCTCGGGAAGTGTAGATTCAGTCTGGAGAGATTGATGTCAGGTTCAGCCCAAAGAACTCCACGAGACAGCACAGATACAGTTCTGTTGCATTTATTAGCTTCAGCCTCTCAGATAGAATCTCTCCAGACTGAATCTACAATTCCCAAGCCAGCCAGCCAAAACACCGTGAATTACTTAGGGTGGTGCCAGTCTCATCATCTTAACCTTCCCATGCTCCTGTTGGGGGATAAGGGAATGCTTATCTCCCCGAGCGTGGCCTTCATCAAACCATTCCATCACAAGTGGCCAACTACTTCTATACCGTTGCCAAGAAAGTTACATGGGCTTGTCTGTCAAGTCACCAGGAGTCAAGGTCAACTTGGAGAAAACGTATGAAGGAGGTTGCATGGACCACCAGGAGGCCGCACAGGCCCAGTTCCATCCTATTGGGACTCCTTGGATGTGGCTAGCCAGATGTTATTTTATAGGGTTCAAACCCTCTCCTGGGAATTGAGCTCATGAAGCTTTGTGCTTTAGATGACTGTCTACAACGCATTAGCTTTGGAGCTCTCCGGGTCCTGGTGCTCAGCAGTTGCAGGAGGTGAAATATAGACGCTTTCCGAATGGTATCTACAGTCCGCCTTCACATCAACTCTCAGAACAGGGATACAGATGTTATATTATGTCATGCCTCCATTGTGGGATTCTTTGTGACTTCCACACCACTTCTTGGAGGGAGAGGAATTTCTCCATTTTTACACACTCGATATCCTGTGTGGTGTTTTCATTTACATGGACCACCAGGAGGCACCATAGGAGCACTTTCATCCCATTGGGACTCACCAGATGTGGGATGAGTTTTACTCTATGGGATCCAAACTGAATGGGGAGAAATGGCTGAGACCTCTTTTCTGTCTCTCTCTGCGGTCCTCCTCCATGGCCTCTTGAGTTGGCAAAGAAGAGTCCAGCAGCTTTAGAAGATAATTTTGGGAATCAGACCTTTTGTAGAAGACTGAAGTTGCCATCTTACGGTGTTCTCTTTCTCTTCTACTTTGACACTGCCCTAAAACAGGAATTGTCCGGGCACCATCAGTCCATGAACCAGACTGTAAAAAGATAAAAGAGCCTAAACCATCAGAACCATGTTAAAATGGACATAGATTTGACTGTCTCCGGTGCCAGCAAAAATAATATTTCCCTGCCCTGTCAGGTGGTGTTTGAGGGCCCAGGAAGAAAATCCACAATTTTCTTTGAGGGCCCAGGAAGAAAATACACAATTGTTTCCTTCAGACTCTGAACTACACCAAGATTTCTTTAAAGCGTGATTGCTTAGACAAGCCTAGGGTTACCAGACATTCAGCAAAAGGAGGACACGTCCTCCTTTTTGTCCTTCGGGCCTCCATCTGGCAGGCATTGTCTAGCTTAAAATCAAGCGTTGTCCAGCTTTTTCAGACTCTTGTTTTTTTTTCTTTAAGAAAAAAAATGGACTGCTTTCACAACCATAATCATTCAAACTTTTGTGTATTGTAAATTGTCTGCTTCTTTCTTTCTTGTCGACTGACAGACTTGACAGCCTAGATTTACATTATTAAAAAAAAAAAAGGTTTTTATTTCCTGATTCCAGCAATCGGTTTCAATCGCTCTGTGTATTAACCCTGTTTTCTGGGTTCACACAATACGTTGAACTGGAACCAATGATCTGGGTCTGTGCACTGAGTCCAGCTACAATTTTGTAGTTGTGGAGGCAAAGCTGAGCGTTTTGTGACTTTTTAATTTAGTTCATCTTGTCTTTCTAATGCATTTACAGGATTAGCATTAGTTCGGTAACTTGTATTAGTGGAGCCTCTGGATTTATTTCTCTCTCTGTCTCATCTCACTGTTTAATACGAGGTAAACCCCACTGAATTGCTGCAATTTCCTTCTATAAATTTGAAACTGACTTTCTTAGGTGTATCTCCTCCCTGGACTGGGAACGGCTTTGATTTAGGAACTGTGTGTCTTCATAAATGTAACTTCTTCAAGGATGCAGATGACAAATGTGTTTACAGCTTCCCCTTTCCCCCCCATGGGTTGAGGGTCAAAGTGTTAAAATAACAACACATGGCAATTCGCATGCCATCTGTGTCTTTGGTAAACTAAGTGCCCACTAAGAGGAACGTTCTTGTTTGGGACAGGGGGAGGCACCAAATTCCTCTAGAACTGCCATATGCATTCCAGATCTAGTTGTAAGCAACAGTAATTTTCTGAGAAAGATCAACTGTGCTTTGGGGTTGGGGAGGGCGGTGGATGGGCTGTAACTTTGAATCAGTCTTGACTCCTGCAGTTTTCTTGGCAACATTTTTAGAAGTGGCTTGACTTTGTCTTCTTAAGGCCAAGAGAGAGAGACTGGTCCAAAGTCACCCAGCTGGCTTCACGTCTAAGGTGGGACTAGAACTCACAGTCTCCTGGTTTCTAGCCTGGTGCCTTCGCCACGGCACCAAACTGGCTTTTAACTATGCAGATATTCATCTTTAATTCTTTGTAAACCAATATATGAACTGCATGACCAGTCTTTGCACTCTTAACTCATGCTGGCTGCAAGCCCAGTGATTACTGGAACTTGGCTAACCTAATACTGGTTTGGACCTCTCCAATCACTTTTGCTTATTCCTTAAGTGGGGCCATCTCACCAGCACCATTGGAACTGAAAAAGGTGTCAAGCAAGGCTGCATATTGGCCCTATTTGTTCCATTTCTATATCAGTGCCGTGGTGGGTCATCATGTTGAGGAGACAGCCAAAAACTTGCTGGAAGACACATCTCTGTGCTACTCTATACAGATGATGCAGCAACACTTTCAAAAACACCTGTTGGCCTTAAGAGAGCACTGAGAACACTAACACAGTTCTGCAAGGAAGACCAGCTAGAACTCAATTATCAGAAAACTAAAATCAAGTCTTTTTACCCACTCCGGGAGCATAGATGGCCACAAGATTGAGCAGGTCTCCTGCTTCAAATACCTGGGAGTAGTCCTTCATTTTGCCAGCAGTAGGAAAGCCCACGGGGACTATGTTGCTGAAAATGCACAGAGGAGCTCATCTGCCATCCTTAAATTCCTCAAGATAAGAGGTGGCCACTATATTCCTGCAGCACTCAAACTATTTGAAGCCAAGCCAATAGCACAGCTTCTTTCTGGTGCCCAGCTGGGCCCCTTCTCCAATTTGGCACCATTAGAACTTGTACAATCCAAGTTTCTACGATCGGCCCTTCAAGTCCCAAAATGTGTCTCTGATGCCACCCTGAGACGAGAGACAGGCCTCATGAAAGTGGAGGCTAGAGTGTGGGTGACCATACTCAACTGTTGGCTCAGACTCTCCTTTTTTCCCCTTGGCCTTGCCCCATTAACTATGAGGGATGATTTTCGGTCCACATGGAAACAGGCAGTGGCAACTAAAATCTCATCCTTGGGCTTCTCTCCAGGTCTTTTACTCAGCATGGGATAGGGCCTGGCCAAAGCCCTCATTAAACAGCGTGTAGCAGACCCAGAGGGCCAGCTGGATCTAGCCAGGTCCCCAACCTTTCTTGCCAGTGAATCCAACAAGTACTCTGCCTCTAAACACAAAGTACCTAACCACCAGAAGACCTTTGCTCAGGCACAATGCCATGCCCTTCCCTCAGCTGTCCTTGAAGGCCGATACAGGAAGATCCCTTACTTGGAGAGATAAAGCCCCTGTGACTCTGGACACACACAGACAACAGATCATATGCTTCTCCAGTGCCTGTACTACAGAGACATTCATGCTAGCCTTATCTCACCATTACTGCATAAATATCCAGGGTGCATAGGACAATTCTACACCTCCCTCCTGCTGTCAGATACCAACACTGCTACAACATATAATTTTGCCAGGTTCTGCACAGCAGCAATTAAAATTCGTCAGGTGATGATCTGTGCCATAAACTAGTCTTAATGAGCATCTAGTTTGTCATACTAGAGTGCTCTGTAATTGAATAGATATAGTCTGCCATATACTAACCTTTATGCTCCCCCACATCCATCTAATGCTCCTTCCCCTCCTTTTAGATTCCTTTTAGATATATGCTTTCTGTTTTATATCTTTTAGCTTTTTATAATTATTGTTGATCACCCAGTCAGCCAGATGTTTCGACTGGATTTGGCATTTTTATCCACCTATCGAGTGCTTCCCGAGGACCGGGGATAGGCAGATGTTGTTTGATGGTGTTAAGGGTATTTTTTGTTACTATTGTTGGTTGCACAGCCAGCCAGATGTTTCAACTGGATCTGGCATTTTTATCCACCTATCAAGTCCTTCCCAAGGACCTGGGATAGGCAGATGTTGTTGTTTGAGGATGTTAAAGGTATTGTCACAGGAGGAGGAAGAGGAGGAGGATTTAGGCTCTGATGTATTTTCTATGCTTTTTAGTTGACTGTACCCCACCCTCCTTATGCTGGTCTTTGACCTTAATAAAGATTTGATTGATGCATTGATGCCTTAAGTGAGTTTTGCCAATCGTAGTTCAGTGTGTTATGGGAACACAAGCCAGTGTGGCCTGGTTTATACACAAATCTAAGGCATAACAGGTGGCTTTGCTTCATGTCAAATCACAAACCAATCACACAATATTTTTAATACAGTGAATGAATATTTTTATTACGGTCACTGACCAGAATTGCAAATCTTTTTAATGAGACTTCTATATAGACAAAATATTCTTGGACTGTGCAGGGGTTCCAGGTCAGTCTCCGAACAATGTTTCACAGCCGGCAGGCCCACAATTGTCACGTGCCTCCAAATCTTTAAAGCAGTCACCAACCAAATAACAGTGCAGTTGCATTAAGATCTTACAGACAGTTCATGACGGCTTTTCCTGTCCTTTGCACAGCTGAGCAAGCATAAACCACTCTCCCATCTGATCTTTTCGCCCTCTTGCCCAGCACAATGAGATCCTGGAAACAGGCTGTCAGTCTGACCAAAGCAGGGTTCAGATTTTGACAAACGGCCCACGTAAATCATCTCTAATCCTAAACCTGTCCCTGCTCTGTTTACATCTACTTCCTGGAACTACCTGTGTCATCAGAAGGATTATATACACCAAAATCCTGTCACTGGCTTTCTTGGTGCGCTCTTGATGGCACCCCCGCTGAGTGTGTAAGTGTAGCAGGACAATCGTGCCAAGTTTGGTTTGGTGAGGAAGAGCCAGCCTTCTCAACTGCCTAGATGTAGAATGTTTCTCAACCTCAGCAACTTTAAGATAGGTAGACTGGCTGGGGGATTCTGGGAGTTGAAGTCCACCCATCTTCAAGTTGCTGAGGTTGAGAAACACTGATCTAGAAGAAAACCACTTGCATTTTTAGTTGGCACCAGTAGAAGCGAATACACGTAGCTCAGGGTTGAACTGTGGAGTCCTTGGGGTTCTCTGACCTAGCCGGGTAATGAAATGTTTACAAGGAAACAATCAAGCTCAGAGAACTCCAAGGACTCCACATTTTTAGTTGGACCTGTTCACTAGAGACTTCATCCATATCACGTGACTGTGCCATTCCCTGTCCAACTTTCTTCATACCAAAAAGCCGGCTTCCAATCACAGGTCAAAGCTGGCTTGCGCCATCTAGGCTAATTCACATTATGCCAGTCTCGCTGCTTCCTGGTTGGGGTGTTACATGCTAAGCAATGCTCTAATAATTGTTTACTGAACAATCCACAATTAGCTTGGTTCAGGGATGCTTAACCAAAACCCATCCCACAGAGGGCTTAGCAAGTTATGTGTGAATGAATGACCACGCTGCCCCCCCCTTAGAGTCATAGAGTTGGATGAGGTTTAAGAGGTCATATTCAACCCCAGGCACACTGCAGGATTCACTACACCATCCCCAATAGCCTCTGTTTGAAAACTTCCACCAAAGAGGAAGAAACTACTCCATGTGGTAACCTATTCCGTTGATCGACAGCTCTCACTGTCAGGAAGCTCTTCCTAATATCTAATCTGTATCTACATCCTTAACATTTCATCCTACTTGTTCTAGTCTTACCCTCTGGAGCAAGTGAGAATAAGTCCAAACCCTCTGCAACGTGACCGCCCTTCAGGTATTTGAAGACAGCTATCATGTTTCCACTCAACCTTCTTTTCTGCTAAACATACCTACAAGCTAAACATACCTACAGTAGGTCTTTGAACCATTCCTTGTAAGACTTGGTTTCCAGTCCTTTCACTATCTTGGTAGTCCTTCTCTGGACTTCCTCCAGTTTATCAACACCCTTTTTAAACTAGGGTGTGCAAAACTGACTCCCATTCGATGTGGTTCCTCTGTGCATAGGCATAACATGTGCATATTGACTGGCCATCCTTTCTAGTTAACATTAACCAGAATTCCAAACCAACAATCATGGTTTCATGTTTTGCCAGTATCGATTGAATGTTCTGCGTTTGCCCTCATGCTTAAACACAGGGAAACTGTTGAGTTTGATGAAGGAGATGTGTAGCACGGGGCAAGGAGATGGAACATGAGCCTGTATTTACTGGTTGTAATGGGATTATCAAGTTGTCACAACATACAATGAATCAGTCAAGGAGGAGACTTTTAATTCAGAGCTCTGACATTTAAAAGAATTCTTCACAGACCATGATTCTTAGATCTTTTGTACATGTACTAGAATCCTGACAGGAAGTACTTAGAGAGAGAGAGAGAGAGAGAGGTGATATAGTACTTCCTGTCAAATGCAGATGACTCTTCAGATCTGATAGCAAGTGGTTGTTGGCTTTGATTGCATTTCAATGGTCCAAGAAAGGTGACTAACTAGCAATTTTCTAGCTATATCCTGAGGACTCACCCTTTGTGAGACTAGGTCAAGAGGTAGAGTTACACCAGGTTCATTTTTTAATTTCTGTGTGAGAAAAAAAAAGATGATTCTTTTGCTACTGGAAATCTAATAGCGTAGGTGATCTCTTGGGTCTCTGACGTGGGACAGAAATCAGCTTCTGTTTCTTGGGCTCTACAGTGCTTCGGATTGGATCTCCCAAAGGGGATATGGAGTGCACATATAACACTTGTCTTTCATAGTGACAATTCCTAACCACAATGATGCCAAAATGATGACTACTTCATGGGGTGCCTCAGGGTTGCACCTCCCTCCACTTTTGCTTAACATCTACATGAAGCCACTGGGTGAGATCATCTCTCAGCACAGGGTTAAGTGTTATCAGTTTCCTGAAGATTCTCAGTTGTACATCTCTGTCCTGGCCAACCACGAGATGTTGTCTTAGTTCTTTCCCAATGTCTGGAGGTTGTAGGGATCTGGATTGGGAAGAACAAGCTTTAACTTAACCGCAGCAAGACCAAGTAGCTATGAGGTTTTGGGTCCCCCAGAATTTGATTTGGATTATTTTCCACCTTTAGTTCTGGGTGAATTTGCACACCCCAGTTCAAAGTTGGAGTGCAATTTGGCAATGATCTTATACTTATGACTTCTGCTTGAGAAGCAGATGGCAGAAGCCTTTGCGTAACTCCATCTTGTGCGCCGATTGCTCCCATTTCTGATTCAGGGGGACTCATGCCTTCGTCGCCACCCAGTTGGATTTCTGCAATGCACTCTACATGGGATTGCCCCTGAAGACCATCCAAAAGCTGCAGCTGGTCCAGAATGCAGTAGCCTGAGTAATAATGGGTGGATCTTGATACACCCATGTTACACCACTACTACTCAAGTTGCACTGGCTTCCAGTAGGCTTCTGGGTGCAATTCAAGGTGCTGGTTATCACCTATAAAGCCCTACATGGCATAAAGCTGGGTTACTTGTGGGACCACCTATTTCCTATTACTTCTGCCTATTCTACAAGGTTGCACAAGTTAAGCATGCTCCAGATCCCTCATTTGATGCAGTGTCATCTGTCAGGATGTACGATACATGCCTTCTCTATTGTTGCACCTGTCCCCCCAATCCAAGGTTTAGGTGGCCCAATCCTACTGGCCTTTCATAGAGTGAGGAGGACCTGGTTTTCTCCTTCTCAGTGGCTTATGTTGTTAGATGAGCCTGTTGAGTGTTTGCTATATTCAGCCTCACCTACATGTTGATTGTGTTTCGTTATATCAGTTCTGTACTGTATTTATCTTTTCCCTTAATTGATTTTGACTGGCATACTCTGTCCAGAGTCACAAATTGTGAGCGAAATAGTTTTATAAATTCCTTGATTCTTTAATAAAAATGACAAAAAAGGGACACCGCAGTGTTGTGACACAAACTGTGCCGCTTTGTACTTGTCATGACAGAAGTACCAAGGGCCTGTGTTTGTGTCACAACACGGCAAGGCATATTTCATCTCTTGTCCCTTCTTTATCCTTGGGGCTTTGATAACACAATCATGGCCAACATCTTGCTTTTTTCACACCCCACCCCACCCTTAGCATGGACACTCCTGCAGGAACGTTAAAATGGTGGTGCAACTGCCTTGTCTTGCTTAAACAAAAGGTTGGCTCTTCCTATGTTGATTTACTCAGGGTGGCAACCTTTGGATGGATAGACTGTCTGACATTTTGGGGGAGTTTGGAGGGGATCACAGAGGCTAGGTTAATGATGCACTGGGGGGTGCAGCCAGTTTTCATGCAGCCGTGGCCACCTTCTCTATGTTTCTGGTCCTGCTTGCTTCTTATGTATTATTTATTTTATTTTATTATTTTATTCATTAATCTATATTACTAATTCATCTATTTGATTATTGTGTTAATAATACTATCCATTATTATTAATCCATTAATTATAATTATTATTGTTGTTATTCTTATGGATAATCTACAATTAAATTCACAGTTTAAGACTGATAGAAACTTGATAATTCAAGTCCTAACCAAGGACCTAAGAATTATTAAGGTAATATAGGCAGTTCCTAGCAGGGTTGGGTTTTTTTGTGTAAAATTAGAGTGTTCAGCTCTGATAAATTCACAGTTTCCAAATACTGAGGGTGTCCTTTAGGTATTGCTCCAAGGACTCCAATTATGATTGGTATACAGCAGATTTCTTTTTCCATAAGCATTCAACTTCAATCTGCAAGTCCCAGTGTTTCGTAATTTTTTCCAATTGTCTTTCTTCAATCATTATTATTATTTGTTCTTATTCATAATTAATCAATGATTAATTGGTTAATTATTCTTGGTTTTTATTTTGGTTTATAGTCTGTTTTTTGGCATTAGTTGGATTTTCTTGGTATTTTTGTGCATTTTTTAAAACTTGTAATGACATAAATAAGGTTAAATAAACTTTTAACAAAAAGAGGAATAATAATAATAATAATAATAATAATAATAATAATAATTTATTAAACTTGTATGCCACTCAACTCTCAACGATTCTGGGTGGCTTACAACAATCAAAGAAAGTACAATAAAATCAATAAACACAAATTAAGATAAAATAATGCCTCTTTTGTCCCCAGCGAGTGGATTGGTTCCAGGTGGATAACATGACTAGCATACCTTGACAAAGATCTGACATGTTGTTTCTGTCATAGAGGGAATGAAAAAAGGATACTATTTCACAGATAAAGTGTCCCTTTTATGATATTTGCATACTTTGGCAATGATCTTTCCTGACCTCTGGCATATCTCCGGATTGTTTTCAAAGATCTTTGGTTATTTCCTGGTTAATTTTTTACATCATTCTTTCTCTGCTTATCTCTTATGTTAAGGAGTTGGACCTAATCGTTTCATTATTAGATTTGTGATTGAACCTGGAAGTGAAGGTGACAAACAGACTGAGATACCACACTTTTACTGTATCAAGTAGGAACAGAAGATATCACATTGTTCCCCAAACTGGTGCCCTCTAGACATGCTGGGAAGTCATGCTGACTAAGGACTTAGCAGTTGCATTCCCAACACATCTGCAAAAATGCCAGCTGGGGAAAGCTGTCTCTACATGGGAACACAACAATATTTTGGGGTTCTCCCCTCTGGAAAGGTTCTTACACTTCAGTGGCTTAAGAAATGAGCACACCAAATCTCTCAGTACCAAACGTCAAAAAACAGGCAACGTGGAGAATTTATTATTGCCATGAAATTCTAGGCTGAGATGTGCATGACTGGGATTTAGAGAAATACTACTGTTTTTTATTTTTATTTTATTTTATAGCTGTCATTTTGGAATTGGAGCTCCTAGCTAACCCAGCTTGGGCACAGAAGCTCTGCTGAGTTGAGCCTGGGATTCATGGCTTTGGGAGAAGGAGGGTCCCCAGGGTATGGTCAAAAAAATCAAGATGGTGTCCACAATGGTGCCTTTGAAGGTCTGCCTGTTTTTTATGTGCGTCATGTGTCCAACGTACATGAAAAAATGGCAGAGCTTTGACCACACTGACACAGCCACCAACTGAACTCTTTTGAGGAACCTCAGTGGACACCTGTGTTTGGGAGATCCTTTCTTTGAATGACCAGATGTAGCACCTCTGGTTGTCATAGCCAAACTGGGGTGGGGGCATCTATGCATGTTCCAAGATATTCTCCCTAGTTGACCTTACATAGGTCCTACAATCAGCCATTGAAAGTAGAACTTCTTGGCCCTGGTTTGTAGAGTATCAAGCAACCAACTTTGCTCATGTAGTAGATTTCTCCTTTGAGAATGTAGGTGGCCCTTTTCCTACATTTAACCAAGAGTGATTCTGCTGGAACCTCACGTCTGAAAGGTGAGGAAGCAGGTGTCTATTTGAGAAGTGGGACCCTTGGTCATTCTGTTGCTGGACTGCAAACTCTAGCATGGCAAATAGGGAGGAAGGCTTGGAATTGTAGTCCTGCAACATCTGGAAGAGCCACAGGATGCTCCTGTTTGATCTGAAAAACTGGCAAATCTCCCTGAGCTAAAATACCCACCCTGGGAAGGAAAAACAGCCGAGGTCTGGAAGTGGCCAAAGGTAGAAAGAGGCACACAATTCGATGCTACAACCCTCTCCGCCGTTGTGAGTTGTGCCGTGCCTGTATTTAAATTAAACTCTAGTAATAATGTCTAAATATGCACCCAGCCATACAGATCAGCATATGCAGATTTAATACAACCTCCTTTTCTTTTTGTAATACTTTTAGACCGAATGTGCTCTCACTCCTCCTTTTTCTTCTCCCCAGGAGAGAAATGTCAGTACGATCCCTCTTTTCGTGGTCCTATCCAGAAGAGGTAAGAACACCTTGTGCTACGAATGGATGACTGGAGCGCCAACTGGTAGATCGATGCTGGTGGAGATAAAGATGAGGGAAGAACTAGGCTGCTCAAGAGGGAAGAAGGGAGGCCTATGAATAAGACATCTATGTGCAAGTGGGGCAGAAGAAAAATATTAGGGGAGGGGGAATAGTTGCAGGAGGGGATGTGCAGGAAATCTATATTTTGTTTGGGAGGCATAGTTTTATTTCTGAGTATCAGAAATTAGATCTGCTGTCTGGACACATTTTGGGGACTGAGAATATTTGAGATTCTGAAAAAAAACTTTCTTTCAAGTAAGCCTGTTGGCTTTCAACGGCGTTTGCTTCCACATTGGCCTGCTACAGAATGCATGCTTCGTGTTTGTAATCTTAAAGGGGGTGAAGAGCTACTAAATGTGTCTATACTTGTTGTGAGGAAGGTTGGAAGTCAGTTCTTTATATATTTCTTTTCTTTTTCTGTATTATCTTTTCTTTTCTTTTCTTTTCTTTTCTTGTCTTTTCTTGTCTTTTCTTGTCTTGCCTTTCTTTTTCTTTTTTTCTGCACTTTTTATTCCCTCTTTCTCTTCTCTTTCTTTAAGTTTAGTTTGTATTCATTTTTACTATTGAAATCAAAATCCTTAATAAAAATTATATGCCAAAAAAAAAGCATATTTAGTGCTTTAACTTCTGGTTGACGATGCAGCGACATTTCCCACTGGAGTCGAGTTTATGGTCAGTCTTCCCTGATTTGGCACCCTCCAAAAGGTTGGACTTCGAGTCCCATAATCCCCTAGCCGGCAGGGCTGGTGCTGGCACTGTTCCACCAGCACTGAACCTCTACTCTGAATTGCAGGGCATGACCAGGCTGGCTAGGATGCTATGCGAGTTGAAATTCAAGGGGACTGGAGGGCACCACGTTGGGGAATGCTGCTTTAGGAAGTTGTTGGGGAGGAGTAGATGACTTGGTCCCTCCCAATCAGAGCCTGTGGAAGAGCCCAGCATCCAGTGATGCCTAGCAATTATGCTCTGGGTCCAGGTTTGCGTGAACTGCCTGGCGTAGATGGAAGAAATGCACTCTGTCCATAGCATTTAAGGACATTTCTTTTTTCAGACTTTTTCCGGTTCAATGGCTTGATAAAATATAACTTCCCCAGCAAGGCGTGTGAGTGAACACGTGCACACATGCCTGTATGTACATATCGGGTTAGTGCTTGGATGGGAGACCCCAGGAAATCCCATGTGTGTTAGCTAGCTTGAGAAATTATGAGAAGCTTCATGGGTGTGTGCACGAAGTCATCAGAATTGGAGCTCGATGGCTGAGTCTTTACCGTTTATGTCAACACACATGTACGTATAAGTTAGCCTGTTGACGACTGATCCCTCCCCCCTTCCTCTTTTCCAGGAGCTGTACAGATATTATTTGCTGCATTATTTTTGGGGTCTTCATCGCTGGTTACATTGTAGTGGGGCTTCTGGGTGAGTAGCTCTCTTAACGTAGAGAAGAGGACAGAGGAAACTAAATCCAGAGGTATCGTTCCACTGCAGAGAAACCAGTTTAGTAGTCGGCATATGAGAAACGAAGGTGCACATGTAGTTTTATCTCTGTAGGTCATTGAGGTCTTCACTGTTCAGCACTAATAGAAATTAAAATCTGGAAACGCTGTGGTGAAGGCATTAGACTGGGAGTGTTCTAGTCCCTCCCTCAACCATGGAAACTCCCTGGAGGATTTGGGGCTGACCTTCTCTCTCCCGGCACAAGATTCAGAGTGGGGTTGTGGGGAAGGGATGGACCAGGAGCAGGGACAGCTGTTTTCCGGTCCTCCTTAGGCACAGAAGCTATCTGGGTGATTTTGGACCAGTCTCTTTCAGCCTTAGACTGATCAATGGATGACATGCCACCAAGCTGATAGATTGATAATGTGCCACCAAGACTCTTAGTGACCACATAGATAGATTTTCTCCATGATGATCTGCCCTCAGTCTGGCCCTTCAGGTCTTTCGACAGTGCTCCCATCGCCGCTACAGCTGAGTCCATCCCCTTTGCTGCTGGTTGTCTCTCTACTCTGTTTATTGTGCTAAATAATACTATCACAAATTATATTATTAATCATTATCATTATAATTGTTAATTAATAATTATATTATTATAATTATTATATAATAAATTATACTGGTCGTCTCTATGCTCTGTTTATTATACTAAAGTGAGTCTCACATATTATTTATGTATTTACAGCCACGCGGTATGTCGCTCTGCTCTAAGCATGACTCTGCTTGTGTATATAATATATGAGAGGACTATATAAATATAATATTAAATCATGCGCATGTGTAAGAGTAGGGGTGCGTTTATCTACTTTTGTGTGTGTGTGTGTGTGTTCGATGATTGATTGATTGATTGATTATGGGCCATCAAGTCCTTTTCAACTCCTAGCAACCACATAGATAGATTTTCTTCATAATGATCTGTCCTTAACCTGGTCTTTCAGTTCTTCCAAGAGTGCCCCCATTGCCACTGTAATTGAGTCCGTCCACCTCGCTGCTGGTCCTCCTCTTCTTCTTGTTCCTTCCACCTTTCCCAGCATCAGAGCCTCCTCCAGAGAGCTGGGTCTTCTCATCCTGTGTCTGAAGTAGGATAATTTGAGCCTGGTCCTTTGTGCCTGGAGTGAGAACTCTGGAGTGGTTGGTTAGATGATCTATGTGTTTATTTTCTTGGCTGTCCGCAGTATTCTCAGGAGTCTTCTCCAGCAGCAGAGTTGAAAAGTGTCAATACTCTTCCTATTCTGCTACTTCAAAGAAGACCCAACTCTCTCAAAAGGTCTGTGGTTGCTAGGAGTTGAAAATGACTTGATGGCGCGTAATCAATCAATCCATCCCCCAACTCACACAAAAAGGAGAAAGTAGATAGATAAATGCACACCCCTACTCTTAGACATGCACATATATAGGTTGCACATGATTTAATATTATATTTATATAGTCCTCTAGCAGAGCCATGCTTACAGCAGAGCGACATGCCATGTGGCCGTAAATAAATAATGTATGTGAGACTCGCCTTATTTAGTATAATAAATAGAGTATATATACATGGAGAGAGACAGAGTATGTGCACAAGGGCTTTCTGCAATTGTCAAGGAATAGAAACTGACGACATCTTCTGTTCCTGTCTCTGAAGATCTAGGAGAACATGCAGTCTTGGCTGTGGAATAAAAGAGTGTTAATTGAACCTAGAACGTTGGGAAGATGTCCAAAGATTGCTGGTGGCAAAGCCAGGGGTGGCATGGAAATGTTAAAGGGTCAGCCTTGGACCATTCCAGGCTCCAAGGGTTGTATCTGATTTCCTGAAAAGCTAGTCCTTGGATGCAACTTCCTTTGTCGCTCAAATGAATGGCTGCTGACTAGGATAGCCTATAAGCACTCAGTCATGCATTTCCTGGGAACAGGGAATAGATCATTGTTTCGACAAGCCTGTATTTTAGCTTGTCAGCCTTAAGCACTATATTCTGTAAGCCAGTGTTTCTCAACCTCAGCAACTTTAAGATGAGTGGACTTCAATTCCCAGAATTCCCCAGCCAGCCATGCTGGCTGGGGAATTCTGGGAGTTGAAGTCCATTCATCTTAAAATTACTAAGGTTGAGAAACACTGCTCCAAGCATTCAGAATCAATCATACGGAAGGTAAGAGCCTTGAGTTTGGGTAACAAAGTAAAGTAGAGTCAAACAGTCTCCTTAACCTTCCTTAAAAGGAATTATCTCTTTTATCCAACAAATAATTTGGTTAAAAGCCCTGTTGGGCTCCTCAAGGAATAACTCCTCCCTTGAAGGCTTTAGATAGGAGAGATTTATCTCTCCCTCAGTCTGCCTACCCCCCCACCCCACCCCACCCATAATAGTTAAAGTATAGTAGTAGAATTGGACCTTTGTGGTTGAGAAACAAGGAGAAATTTGTTTGGGAATAAAAGAGAGAGGGACCTGCAGTTTCCATGTTCTACTGCAGTGTGTCTCAACCTTGGCAACTTTAAGATGTGTGGACTTCAACTCCCAGAATTCCCTAGCACATTCCCAGCTCTGGGAGTTGAAGTCCACACATCTTAAAGTTGTCAAGGTTGAGAAACACTGCTCTACTGTATGATTTGTAGATTTTGATCTCACCTGATGCAGCTTCTCATTGACCTTGTCAACAGCTGCACTGGTTACCAAGATGTTTCTGGGCAAAATCCATATGTGGTTAGTGGTTATTTTTCAACCCAAGCACAAAGCGATGAAGTAAGCACCAAACTACCAGGAGGATTCAAACTGATGTCATATCTTTGCATGACACCAAAGCCAGGAATGCTGAAGGCTGTTCTGTCATTGCGAACCAGAGTACTTGTACAGGCCCAGTAACCAGCAAACACAGAAATTGTTTCTTATAGGATATGTTCTTGGAAAACTGAGACATGTCCTGAAAGGAGGTGTCCTGTGCCTGAGATCTTCCCCAAAACCAATATATCTAGTCACCCAAGTCTGAACAGAAGCAGGCCATCTTCCGCCAAAGGTGATGGGGTTTTTTTTATAGTTATAAAGATTCAGAAGCAATGAAGACACAAGTGGAGAGAAGTTAAATGATCTTTATTAATAAGGAGGCATTAATACATTACCAAGCAAGCAGCTTTCTTCAATCTGTTGTCGGGAGCCCCAGTAATGACAACAAAGAGACCCCAATATAGCCAGCATGCAGCACCTTCCCGGATTAGGTCTGCATCGAAGCCCACAAGAGCAGGACTCCGAGGCTTTTTATCCTTAACTTAGAGGATCACTACGTGCAGCTAAGGATGGCATGATAATTAATTACACCTGTTGTTTGCACATCTTATGATATTTCATATTCCTCCAAAAGATAAGCTAAAACCTAAAGCGGGTGGACAGCAGCCAACTTTATCATTCCTGGTATACTCCCTAAATTCCAAGGTTGTACCTTCCTTAGCTAGTAACCATTCGTGCAAAACATCATTCAGCTTAAATAAATTTAACTCTTAATAAAGCTTGATAGCTACTATGGCTCAGGAGACCCCAAGAGCAGAAGAGACAATTGTGGCATTCCAGTCCTGTCTCCTCGATGTACAAAAGTCTTCTGATAGTTTTCCTCTACAGCCAACAGCTTCCCAAGGTCCAAAGAATTAGAGATAAAAATAGAAGATGGGAGCATTATGTATATCGCCTTGGGTTGTACAAAAAGGTGGGATAAAAATCTGATAAAATTAAAAAGCTTGACAATCCACCTGATTTTGAAGTTCTCCCCTCCTCCCCTTCTTGGGACTTCAAAGTTCTGGAAATTTCCAGATCCCTGGTGAAAATTAATGGTAAATTATTTAGTACTGATTTTCTCTCTCTCTTTCCTTCCTTCCTTCATTTTTCTTTTTTCTTTTGCAAGCCTGGCTGTATGGTGATCCTCGACAAGTTATTTACCCCAGAAATTCAACAGGATCCTATTGTGGAGTTGGCAGCAATCGGTGCGTTTGGAACCCTGGGAAGGAAAAGGAACCCATCAAAAGGGTTGCTTTGCCAGAGGGGGGGATTTTAATAAGTACCCAGTATTGGGATCCAGAAACAGAGCCTGATGGACAGGCCAAGATCTCACATTCTCCCCTCTGCTTTTGTTCTAGACCACGAGTGTCTGCTAGGTGTGGTCCAAACAGTCAGGATGGCAGCTGGGACAGTGCAGTTGACGCTCCGCTGGTGTCTTTAATGTGCAAGTGCATTAAAAAAAGCAGAGCTCTGATCACATCGTTGCAGCTGCGATCCTGACTTTCTGGACCACGTCCTGCAGAAACGCTTCTCCTATACCCTTTCCTGCTTTTACTTTCTCATTCTCCAGCCAGTCATGCCTTCCTGTTTCTCTTTTTTCACGTTTTCTCCCCAATCTTCTCTTCCTCTATGACTATGGCCTTGGCTCCCCATTTTTTTATGTCTCTTGTGATGTTTGACATGGCTGGGTAGAAAGGAAATCAATTTTTCTGTGGGGGGGATGGTGGTAGGAGATTTAACCAAGCGCAGACACCAACAGTTTTTCTGGAATAAGAAACCTGTAATACAGGTAGTCCTCGTTTAGCAGCCACATGTGACTGTGATTTGTGATTTTACTACTGCCTTCTCTGTTAACTCTGCTTGTAGCAAGCTGGTTGCGAAGCGTGCAAATGGCCATCATGTGACCACAGGATGCTGCAATGGCCATAAATGCAAGGATTGGCTGCAAAGCTGTTTTTTTCCTTCAACCATCACAACTTCGAGTGGTTGCTAAACAAGGCAGCCGATAAGCGAGGACTACCTATATAAAAGTGCAGAATTGCAGTTGTTTTGGAAGGGCCAAGGGGAGCAAATACCAGGTTCAGAGAAGGATCTACTTGTTTGACTAACGTCCCAGAGGTCCCCAACTGAAGTCATGTGCGAAAACTAGGTACAAAATAGTGCCCAGCAGTTGGTTAGGCAGATGTACATTGAGAACTGACACAACCCAAGCATCAGTTTCTCATTACTAGGATTTATTTCTTTTAATATGTTCTTCAATCTCTCTTTTTTTGTTTAGTGACAAACCTTATCTTCTCTACTTCAACCTCATGAAATGTATCATGGACCTAAACCCATTGGCAGTGGCAATGAAAGGTTTGCAGTGCCCTACCACACAGGTAAGACCTATTCTAGGGGTGGGGGTGAAGGTGGTACAGATAGTCCTCAATTAGTGATCATAATTGGGATTGGCAATGGGGTTGTTAAGCGAAGCAGTCGCTAAGTGAAACCGCGACTGTGCTTATGATCTTACTTCAGCTTTCCTTTGCTTTACAGACCCACAAAGGTCGTAAATGCAAGGACTGGTTGAAAAGTTACTTTTTCATCACTGTTGTAACTGCGAACAGTCACTAAATGAGGCAGTCGCTAAATGAGGGCTACCTGTATATCTGCTTTTGAGCATGTCCTGCAGGCACCTTTGGGGCCTGCCAACCTTCTTATCCACAATTTGTTTAAATGATGATTTTTTTGATTAAAGTTTACAGATATAGAGATTAAAGGACTAAGGAAAATAAAAGAAAAAATAAAAAGTACAGAAAGAAAAAAAGAAATAGTAAATAGTAAAATAGTAAAAAAAAATAAAAAGGAATATATGTATGTATGTATATTCCTTTTTATATATATTTTCTTATCCACAATTTTAATGTTTAGGGTTGTTTTGAATGAAAAAAAAATAGGGAAGCTAGCAGTGTACCAGTAAGGATTTCCCACAAGGCCTCTGGAAATGGAAATGGAAATTTCTACTTGAATCCACCTTATAGCCATTCTTGCGTCATGAGCTGGTTAAGAGCCAAGAACGGAGCCATGTTAAAAAGTTGACAATCTCAGTGGCTCAGGAAGGGGCTTGTTTGGAGCCATTCCTTCCGGGACTCAGACATGATGTATAATTGGAATATTGGTCCAGAGGAAAACTGGGTTCAAACTGGCTTGGGGGCTTTAAGCCAGGCACTGTCTCTTCCCCAGTCTGCCTTGCAGGATTGTTGTGAGGATAAAATCAGTGGAAGTCATACTGTTGGCTTTCTAGGGGAAAGGCAAGGTATGCATCAGGCACAGTGTTTCTCAACCATGGCAACTTTCAGGTGGGTGGACTTCAACTCCCAGAATTCCCCAGCCAGCATGGCTGGCTAGGGAATTCTGGGAGTTGAAGTCCACCCATCTTAAAGTTGCCAAGGTTGAGAAACCCTGATCTAGCAAATAAGATCTGTCTCATTCTAGATGCAAGTCAAACCATTGCAGATCCTCTCCAAATTGATTCCCTGTGCCCCTTCATTTTCAGATTTGTGTCTCCAGTTGTACTGACAAATTCTGGGCGGTGCTTCCCTCTCAGTTGATTCCCCCAAGTCCCTTAGGTACTGTGAAACCTTCTGACGTCTGGAATCAGACATTGTGCCAACCCAGCATTGATCTCAAGACAACAAACTTGGTACGTTGCCTTTTGATGGGCTAATCTTATCCTGGGCCTTCCTGTAATCCTGCAAAAGATGGTGCTTCAAGCTTCCTTGGATACTAACAGGGTGCCCTTGTTCCAGCTCTCCTGCCTCACCCCTTCCCCAGACTCTCAGCATTTTCTTGGTTGTTGCTTTAAGGCTTTTTAAAAAATATTTCTGCAAATCTTGGAGTTATGGAGGCAAATATGTGTAGCTCAGGGTTGAATTGTGAAGTCCTTAGGGTTCTCTGAGCTTGGTTCTTTTCTTGCAAACGTTTCACTACCCTTACCTAGCCAGGTAATGAAACATTTGCAAGAAAAGAACCAAGCTCAGAGAACCCCAAGGACTTCACAATCTTGGAGTTGTCCTGAGTATGGCAAAACCTCCTTTTTCCTTAATGACTCCTGTCTCATTGCAATATTCCTGGCACTTAACCCCAAGAATCCCCTAGTAGGCGTGATTCCATTTTCTGAATGCCATGAACCTCTCGCTGTTTTCCCAGACGGTGTCAGAAATTCTCGACCAGCAACTTTGTCCCGAATTCACCATCCCAACCATGCCACGTAAGTGTTGATTCCTGCGAAGAAGAAAGGAGCCTGGTGCCTTGAGATCGCATTTACCTTGCTGAAATGAGAGAAAGCAAAAAGACCTTATATCTTTAGGTTTTCAAACTTTGCTAGAATGCCAGATCCCACAGCCAGATGCAAAAGACACACATCAGGTTTAAAGAATTCTAAATTTTCTGGATTGGCTTATGGTTAGGCTTATGGTTGCTGATTCCTAATCACCTCTTGCCTCGATCACTGCAATACACTCTGCACAGGGCTGCCCTTGAAGGCCAGTTGGAAGCTACAGCTGGTCCAGACTGCAGCAGCATAAATAGTTAAGGGTACACCATGGTACAGCCCTCGCACCTGTGTGCTGTGCGAGCTTTACTAGTTGGATTCTGGCTATAGTTCAAGATTCTGATTATTATGGCTCAGCACCTGATTACAGGTAGTCCTCGCTTACCGATCCCAATTGGGACTGGCAACTCCATCACTAAGCACCGCAGTCGCTAAGTGAAAAATCACGTAACTGTGCCAGACTTACGTCACTTCCGTTTCTGTCGTTAAGTGAATCACTGTAGTTGTTAAGCGAGATATCACATGACTGCAACTTGCAAGTCCACACGTCTCAAAATTGCTAAGGTTGAGAAACACTGGCCTAGTGGCTTCATGGTGCAGAAGGAGGGATTGTCCAAATTGTTTTCATGCCAAAACATGTCCAGTCTGAAAAAAAAAGGAAACTGGAAGATAGGCCAAGAGAGAGTTCTTTGGTGGTCAGGATGGGGAAAACGTCTGCATTTGCTTCAAACTGACTTTTAATCATTTGTAATTGACCCTGAGGCTGGGACTTTGCAGAGAGGAGCAGTTCATGCCAATTCTTCTTCTTCAGAATCACTCCTAATTTATATCCCCCCCCTTTTTTTACAGTTATTAATCGTTGCTTACCTTCTTTCAACACCTCTCAAGTTGGAAACTTTAATGTGAGTGGCATGACACAAAATGAAACCCTGAGCTATATCACAAATGGCACACAGTAAGTTTTTTTAACTCATATTCTCCATGAGGGCCTTTCTCCAGGCAGATGTCTTAGCGGGGCAATTTCTCTCTCTTCCCAGACCTTGTTCTCAAGACTGAAAAAAGGCAGAGATCCGTGATCACATTTCTCCTTTCTTTACCTTTGATCATAGAGTTGTCGCCATCAGAGTGAAGTCTTCGTTAGCTTGGTTGCTTTATTCCTTTTGGGGATGTATGTGATCCAAGAAACCTGCTGGCTTTCCCAGAATTAATTGATTGATTGGATTGGATTTTTTAGAACACCCTGATCTCCAAGGATACAAATACAATTTATAGTGTATGGTTTGACTCCACCTCAAACCACCTTTGAGTTGGCCATGCACAACAGAACAACAACAACAAAAAATCCCACCCCAAACTCTGTATCTTACACAGGATAAAAATACGCTGGAATTTATACTGATTTATAAGTTGGGGATCACTGTGCCTTCACTCGTCCAGCGTTCAATGGTTAGGGCAATGCCATAACTACTGAGGCAGAGTAGAGACTGGTGATGTAGACCGAGCAAACTGTGCTGGCGTACTTTTTCCTTGGAATATTAAACTGCCTGTCTGTATGGATTCCCTTCTGTAACGTCTTCGGTTTGGTTTCTTGTCTTTGTAGACAACTTATAGGTTCTCTGGGTGTGAAGGATATTAGCATGAAGATCTTTGAGGATTTAACACGGACGTGGTACTGGATTCTCATGTGAGTACTTCCTACAGCAGAAGGAGATTGTCCATGGGGCTGAGGAAATTAAGGGGGCTTTCTGTGTTGTATTCAGATGAATAATGACTGTTGAAGCAATAGGGTATGATTGCAGCCAGAGCTGTGTGTGTGTTTTTCTACGTTGTGTAAGCGTCGATTCTGGAACTGGGCTTGGAATCAAGAACGTTGTTTTTCACGTCCTTCTTTTAAAGACACCTCTAGCCTTTGTGGCTGGGGAAAACAGCTTGAGGAAGTCTCAGATGAATAGGTTTTTCAGTGATCGAGCATAAACTTTTCAAGTTCAGAACCTAAACGGTGGCGTTTAAATCTAGAAATGTTCCTTTGTGGAAATTCAATTTATTACAAGTTAAACTCACCTTGAAGATTCAGTTTTACTGTGTAACAGTTTGTCACTTTGTTCAAGCAATTCCTTACAATTCAGAACTACAGAAACTATTGGCTGTTTGTGAACTCGCTCCAGCAGATAAGAATTACTTTCAGCAAAGTATACACCTACATCCTCTTTTTAACTTTTTATTAAAAATGCAATCAGGGTTTTCCTAAATATAACATCAGCTCATATATGGGTGACTCAGCTCATGTATGGATATACAAGCATTGAACGATATCTAAGATTGCAAGAATTTAAAATTTTAAGAGACTGTCTTGAGCGATGCAGTGGCTAAGAAGTTGATCCAGATGGTGAAATTAAAAAGGGATTGCTAAATGCTCCAAGATGATTTTCCCAAACTAGTCAATGGATCTTAAAATGACAAGTGCCAACTAAGTCATATTATACAAATTACATAAATCTGTGGTATCGTCGCACATGGAACACTGCGTATTGTTTTGGTCACCACATTTCAAAAAGGATATCGAAGAGGTTCTTGTTCAAGATGGTGCTATAAGTCGCTCTGCAGTGAGATGAGCGATGACAAATTTGAAATCTAAATAAATCACAAATCTGAAAAAATCAATTTGAAATATAAATAAATAAATAAATAAAATAATCAAGTGATTACTGGGCATCTCCCCACATTTCTTCTGCTGATAATTGTTTGCTATAGTAATTGTTATTATCAGAACCAGAAAGAAGCAGTCACTGGAGTTGGCTCATGATCTGCTTGGATGACTTGGCACCCAAGAACATTCTGCCACCGTCTTCCTTTCCTAAAGTGATCGTTTTGCCAGCTGTTGAGAAAAATGGGACGGCTGCTCTCCTGGAGATTAAAGGCATTATTAATACTCTAAGCTCCGGGACAGATGTGGCTGAGGACACAATATCCCAGTTGAAAGTTGGTTGAAAGTCAGCAGATGTATCTGTAATTGATTTGCTAAAGATGGTTAAAACTCTTCAGGACAACATAACGCCTCTGTAATCTCCCCCTTGCTGGGCTAACTCATGTGTCATCCAAAATCTGGAGGAGGTTCTGAAAAAACAGAAGGTTCATTTTACTGAAGCTTTAATGGGGAGAAACAAGCTCATATTAAATCCTATCAAGATACAGCTGCTGTTTGTAGATTTCCAGAGACATCAGCCCTGATGGTTATTGTAGATGGGGGCCCTCCTTCCACAAAGGAGCTGGCCCATTATACATGGCTCCTGCTTGACTCACAGCTGTTGATGGAGCAACAGGTGAAACCCATGCAAAGGAGGGCCTTTATCCAGCTATAACTCACCTGCCAGTTATATCCCTATATGGACCAGGAAGCCCTTATGATGTTAATTCATGCCATGATCACCACACAGCTGGATAGCTGCAATGCCTTGTATTTGGAGCTGTCCTTGAAGACAGAGCTCCAGCTGGTTCAGCCATGCCATCGGTTGTGGAAACCTGCAGCAGAATTACTCCCATCCTGAGATCATGCATTGGCTGCTGGTATCTCCCTGGCTCAATTCAAAATGCTGGTCATTGCCTATATAGGACACTGCCTCTATATGACATGGCACTGGATACATCAGGGACTATCTTGACAATGATTCTGCCTATCCAGTCCAAACATCTGGAGAGGTCTCATTGAAAGCCCCTTCCTCATTTGAGATACAGGGTATGCACCAGGTGTCAGGACTTCTCGGTGGTAGCCCCCACTCTCTGGAAATCACTTCTCCTGAAGGTGTGTCTGACCCTAATTTTGCTCTCCTTCCCAAAGGCTCTAAAGATCCATGGACCCGTGGCCCTTGGTAGGATTGTAGGCAGCTACTGAACTTTTCATGGATTGTTAGATTTTGTTTCTATTCTGAGTTTTGCTACGCAGCACTCAGAGTCTACCAAGATTATATACAAGCACGGTTAATAAATCAATGTATAAAGAAGTTGGGAAGTATTGTCAGAAAACGATCAGCTAGATACTAAGACGTTCCAGCTTCTCCCTTTTTACTACTGATAAGCCCCGACCATTCACTGCAAGGTTCCTTAGATTTGCCATGAGGAATGAAATCTGAAGAAGGCCCTCTTGGGGTGTGCTGTTGGATGGGTGCCACGGGCATCCACAGGGCAGGGGGAGGGTGGGTGTCATCAAGATGGTGGCTGCAACCACACAATCAACCAGGTTTCTGGCTATCACTGTTCTGAAATTACAAACTGCGCTTAAAAGTGATTTCAGGACCATTTGGAAGCTGGGAAAAAACCCTCCTTCTTGAAGCTTCCATTGAAAAATGTAGATCTTTTCTATTTTCTATGATGTTTACTAACAGACTGTTTCTCTTTGGCTCTTAGTTATATATGCATTTACTTCTGTCTGATCTTGGTTACAAGAAAAGTTTTGCCACTGTACCGTTCCTCTTTCTTCTCTCTCTTTGGTTTTATCCTCTCCTTTAAATTAGCCTTTATTAAAGAAAACCCCCTTTATTAAACTTTATTTTCTTTTCCAGTTGGGTTCATGCAGTGTGGATAATAATAATAACAGCAGCAATCTGGGACACAGGGATCTGATGTGATGGCTTGGTTACCACCAATTGGGGTTTAGAGAATTTGATTTTAATTTTATCGCTGAGGTATTTTTTTATTTTGTTTCCTCATTTTTGTGTGACGGTTGGTCTTTTGGACACAAGTCAGATCTGCTGTGAATGCATTTCAGATATGCCGTTTTTCCCCTGATCGGTGTTTTAAAATATCAAAGAGCAGTGTCATTTCTAACATGAATGCTAAAAGACTGGTATCTCCTGACAATTATAGATGGGTCTTAGCTAAGTTTTGTAAAAAAGAAGAGAACTGAAATTGCTTTTTTCAGGACACCCATATTTTTCCTACAAACGGCTTTTACGGAAAGCTTGGGCAGAAAAGGTTAATTCTAAACACGAGAGAAGGGCTGCTATTTTATTTAGTAGATTTTCTAACCTGATGGTTGAAGAAGAAATATCAGATTGGGTAATCAGAGTTTAGCACTTCTACATTTATCTGGTTCACTCTCCAGGACAAGTACATCACGGTTTTCAATACTTGTATACTAAATCCGAGGACCATAGAATAATTGGAGGTAATCTGAATCCAACTTCAGATCTGTTTTTAAATAATACCTCATTACCCATATTGTATTCTCGGATTCATAATATTCCTTATGAATGACATGTTTGAATTTAATTTAGTGGCTATTCAACATTCTAGTGATCCACATTGGGAACATTCTTTCCTTTCCTCTGCACATAGGAACTGTGTTTGCACAGATGATTTCTCATTCTTTGAGAAGTTTAACTTTGATCGGTAAAAGCCTGTGATAATTTCTGATGATGATATGGCCAAAGTTTCTGAAGTTCTTCTTTTTAATTATCTAATTTCTGGATCCTTTTTTTTTTTTCCCTTCTTCTTTTTCCCCTTTTCCCTTTATTAAAACTGCAGTGCAGTTGGAAGTTGTGTTGATCCTTCAGTGCCACTGTATAAATTTAGCATCGTCATTATCATCATCATCGAATATTGTGGAAGGGGAAAAGATTTAAAGCGGCAACCAAAACTATTAGGGAAGAGAAACTTATTCCCAAAGAGAGGCTACACTATCTGGGACTCACATCAGATCATGAGTGGCATGTAAAATCAGGCCCTGTACAGAAAATTTGGACAATTTTCTAGAATTCTCAGAATATTAAAATTCAAGATTATCCATTGAAGCGAAATATGGGCATGTTGAAACCAACCAACCAACCAACCAGAAATACAGTAAACCCTCCATTGAATAGACCTCGGTTTAGCACTTTCAGATACAATGGATGACACTTTCTTTCAAACTGCACCCTCATTTAATGGACAAATGTTGGTTAAATAGAGGGTTTGTCTATTAAATCAAGGGTTGGTCTGTTAAATCAAGGAGTTACTACAAGGATGCCATTTACATCATTTAAGTAATTACGTAAGTGGCATAAATGGACGCAAATGACATAATTTGGATTGAATGAGCACCCCCTATCCCCAAATAGTCTGCTAAATCAAGAGACTGGAAAAACAATGGAGTATCAAGTTATTAGTGGCTACTAGAACTAGTAGAAAGCCAGTTTGGTCTAGCAGTTAAGGCCCTGGATTAGAAGGTGGGAGGCTATTCTTGCCTTAGGCACAGAAGCTGGCTGGATGACTTGGGCCAGTGTCTCTCTCTTGGCCCTAGGAAGAAGGTACTGGCAAACACTTCTGAAAATGTGGCCAAGAGAACTCCCTGTAGTCACAAGGAGTCAGGGTTGATTTGGTGGATCGTAACAACTAGCCGTGGTGCCTCTTTGTTATCTCTGAATAATTGGCACTACCGTTTAAGCACGAATTGGTAGGGAGCAACAATAGAAGTCGCTCTTGCCATCCTGTCCATGCTTCCTGGTTACAGCCTGCTGGCCACCAGCTGACCACCACCAAATGCTGGACTAGATAGCTCCTTGGCTTGACTTAGCAAAGCTTTTCTTTGTTTCTCATTCCTTTAAGGCAAGAAGATTGGCTCTGAATTTGTCGGTCAAGTGGGGGTTGGAATGTGCATGGCCCCACCAGGAAATAATTCAGAAAATCCTCCGGCATTGTTTTGGGTTTATCCTACTGCTCAGGAAAAGTGAAAGGAGGGCCTGGACAGAGAGATTTGAGTTTAGAAGCAAAACAAGTGGAGAAGAAACTCACTCCAGCCCATCCTTTCTCTTTTATGTTATTCTCTTTCCAGAGGTCTCCTGCTAGCCATGGTGCTGAGTCTCCTATTCCTCCTGCTGCTGAGGTTCATTGCTGGAATCCTGGTGTGGGTTCTCATTGTGGGAGTGATAGCCATCACTGCATATGGTGAGTAAAATGACACCAAGCAGCTGAACCAGAGATCTTAATACGCTGCACCAAATTGATGAATAGGCCAAAGGTGCTACCACAGGAGATAAACGTGGGCAATGGTTTGGTAAACCTTTTTAAACTGGTCAGGTCCATCACGTCAACATTTGGTGAATGGGCAAGGCCTCTCAGCAAGCATTCAGGGAGTGTGCTATGACAGATCTTCCAAATATTCCAGGTAGGCTACCCAGTTTATAGATGCTTATACTTAGGATGGGAAGAACTTCCTTTCTGCCCAAACCTTGAAGAAATGTCCTCAACAGAAGATATAATATTGGCCTAGATGATCAGAAATCTTCCAGGTAGGCTACAGCTTGTCCAGTTCCCAGAATTACACTTTCCCCTACTGACCTATCCCTTCTATTCTGTTCTGTTCCGTTCTGTTCCATTCCATCTTCACAGAATATGGACTAGGAAATAGGAGTTTAATTCCAGTTTAGTTGAGAGAGTGGCTTGCCCAAAGTTTCCATGGCTGAGAGGGGTCTAGAACCTGGATCTTTCTAGTGCCATTCTAATACTATAACCACTAACTCAATGGACTCTTGGGCTGAGAGACTGGCCCAAAGTCTTCCAGGGAGCTGCTGTGCCAAGTGGAGACTAGAACCTGGATCTCCTGAATGCTAGTCCAACACCTTGACCACTGCAGAACACTGGCTCTCAAATGCGGGGCCTTTGTCTTACATCAGTTTCATGTTCCAGCTTCCTGGAGTGCCATGGTATCTTAACCATCACCAAGATGTGGTGCCTTGGTGCCATGATGTCATATCTTGGTTAGTTGTTGCAGGAAAGAAGGTTGAAATGGGGAAAGTACCGTTCTGAAACAAGATGGGGAGGGGGGAATGGGACTGGAAGAATGCTCTTGTTTAGGTTTATTTCATCATTCTTTCTTTTTTCCCTTCCAGGAATCTACCACTGTTACATGGAATATGATGTCCTCAACAAAAAGGAAGCCACTATCCAGAACATCGGATTTACCGACTTCAGTCTTTACGGCAGTGTCAAGGAGACGTGGTTGGCAGCCTGTAAGTCAGGGCAGAAGAGTGAGCTTCCTTTGGCTTGGTTGGCCAAGGGCACAGATGCATCACCTTTTGGGGGACTTGTGAATGTGGCGGGGGGGGGGGCAAGGGCAAGAGGATCTGATCAAAGCAAAGAAGAAGGTGTGTTCCATGTACTACTCTCAATACATATTTTACTTAAACCTCATCCTTTTTTAATATTGATTTCTCAGCCCTCTCCCCTTCTTACCAAAATAGGTGGGAGCAACCCAGAAGGAATTGAATGCCAAATATCAAATACAGTACAGATGAATCAGTCTCTGAAGCAGTTTTTCTCAACCTTGGCAACTTCAAGATGTGTTCTTGAATTCTGGGAGTTGAAGTCCACACATCTTGAAGTTGCCAAGGTTGAGAAACACTGCTCTGAAGGGATCAGCGATGGTAGGATTGCCACATAAGGCATTTAGGGTCGATTCCTTAACAGACTAGATTCATTTTAGGCCATGTGAAAATAAAGACCAGATCCTCATCAGAGAATACAAAAGCTGCTTCCCTGCTTTTTGAAAACCATTTTTACAGCTGAGGTGAGCTCCTCCCACCACTTTGCGATTTGCTTCCTAAAACCGGCAACTAGTTTGGCCGTGATGTCATTTTGCTCTCGAATTTGGGCAGCCAGCGGTAGGCAAGCGAAACGTGTTGCGCTAGTCCACGAAAGAATTCATCTGGAAGCTGCCACTTGCAATCTTCTGTACATAGTGACTGTGGGTGTGTTGTTTAGTTTGGTATGTGTGAGTAATTTCCAAAGGTGAGAGGCCCAATGCTATGGAAAGGCTAAAATGTACTGTAATGTTAAGCTCTCCTTGCCCTCTTTCCTTTTTTTAAATTTATCTTCCTTTTTCCTTGCCTTTTCTTCCTCCGCTGACTTTTTCCACTTTTGGAGTGCAGCCTTTGGGTTATCCATACACAACCTGAACGTGATGGCCCAGCCTTGTTCTACAAGTGTAAAGAGGCCTGAAAATGTTCTCCCTTTTTAAAATTAAATCTGCTAATTCAGAGAATGGAATTCCCTCGACAGGTTTCTGACCTGGGATTATCTTCGGCCGGCTGGGCTGTGAATCTTCTGGTTGTTTTGGAGTTCAAAGCTTCCATCTTTGAGGAACTCCAGAATGAAAGGCAGGATGGATGGATATAAGTATGTGTGTATGTGCGTGTGTGCACGCGCGCGTGTGTGCAATGCATAAGCTTCACCCATTTTATTATTTGGAGACAGGTTTGTACTAACTGTGGCTTAGAAATGCAAGATAATAGCAAGCTTACAAATGAATAATGGGCCAATCATGGTTTTGATCTTCTCAGCACTCATTTTTATCCATTCTCGCCCATTGTTATGATGCAACAGCCTCTCCAGAGTCATAATCTATGCTTTGCCTAGTCTGCATAATCTGCCATGGTGCCCAGAAGTCCCTCAAGACCTGGTTATGTCACCAGGCCTGGGGGTCCCAGGGAACCGGAGACATTCTTAGATGGCTCCATTGTGGTTGGTATTTTACTCTCTGTGTGGTTTGTATGTTTTAATTTTTGTATATGTTCATTTTTAATAATGACTTTTTATATCTTTAGAATGCCTGTTTTTTAATTATTAAAATTGGTTGTTTTATCTGATTGTTGTACACTGCCCAGAGTTGCTTTTTGTGAGATGGGTGGCCATATAAATGTGATTAATAAATAAATAGATAATCACAGTAAGTTTGTGAGTCACACTGAACTGTAGTGAAGAATATCTGGAAGCTGCAGCTGGTCCAGAATGTGTCAGTGTGGGCTGTTATGGACACATCTTGGTGTACCTGTTACTTCTCTGCACCATGAGCTATGCTGGCTTCCAATGTGTAGCTTCTGGGTGCCATTCTGGCTGTCACCTAGAAAGCCCTTGTTAGCCTAGGGACAAGCTATTTGTGGAACCACCTCTCCCCAGTTATTCCCCATTAGGTCTGTCAGGAGACAGATGCCGTGGGTCCCACTGACTAAAGAATGTCATCTAGCGGGACCCAAGACATGTGCCTTTGTGGTCATTGCCTCTGCCCTTTGGACCACCATCCCCCTGAGATTTGATTGACCCCAACTCTGCTGCTGTTCTGTAAAGCATTGAAGACATGGGCGTGTCCCTGAAAGCTAGAAGTGAGAAGCTTAGCCTGGGAGGACAGGAGTAATGCATAGACTTGGGGGTGGGGGTGGGAAATGGACCCCCACCCAAGATTTGACATTGTCCATCAACTGAACTGTAGCTGTAACTCTGGGTTCACACGAACCCATGAGCTAAATCATGGTTTAGGTTAACAAGTGTTGACAGTGATACTACCACTGTATCTATACTAAATTTGTTTCATTTAGGCTCATCCTGAGGTGTGAACCCAAAACTGAAATTTGTAAACCATGGCTGAGTGTGACTGTATCTAAATGGTTTACAAATTTCAGTTTTGAGTTCACACCTCAGGATGAGCCTAAATAAATCCCATGATGGCTTAGCTCATGATGTCAGCCCAGCCTCTCTTTGGGGTGATTTAGCCCAAAGCTCTTCCTGTCTCCTTTTCCTCTCTCTCCTCCAGTCATTGTCCTCTGCGTGGTGGAAGGCATCTTGCTGCTTTCTGTCTTGTTCCTCCGCAAACGGATCTTCATTGCTATCGCCCTGATCCGGGAAGCCAGCCGGTAAGTGGACCCTACAATGCGTTGATGTCCCTGCAGTTTCAGATTCTGGGTGGGAACCGGAGGAGGTTGATTGCTCTCCGTTGTCTCTTTCTCCAGAGCTATTGGATATATGATGTCCACCCTTGCCTACCCACTGCTGACTTTCATCTTATTAGTGATCTGCTTGGCGTATTGGGCCATGACGGCTCTGTATCCTTTCTGATGATGCTGTTATCTTTTTCTTCTTTCCAAGAGAATCAGCCGGTGCGACATCTGTACACAAAGATGTGATCGTGACACCCCTTTCTATCCTGCTTGTCCTTGACCCTCAAGCTGAAAACTAAGGAACTTATTTCTTAATTTTAGCAGCTCAAATAATAATTGCCTATCACTGGAAAACCTACACAATTGTAACAACTGAGATGCGGATTAATAAAGCCTTCAGTCACCATGTCAGAAACATTTATAAAGTTAAATCAAGGAAACATCAGAGGTAGAAGCCCCATTTCTATCAAACTTGGGCAGACCTTATGTATTAACTTAATTGCAACAGATTATCGGCAATGCTTGTGATGTTTGGTTAATATGAATGTGGTTTTTGTTTCTCTCTATTTACTTTTAGGTGGTGGTTTTTCTCTATGCATCCCGGATTTATGATACTCAGTTACTTGATCAACAGGATCTTTTAAAAAAGAAGTGTAAACAGAAAAACTAGGAGAGATCTCTGCAATGAAAAAAGAATTAAAATGGCAAAACAGTATAACGGTGACAGAAGTAATAGAATTGTTGTTGAGTAGCAGTACGAAGAGAAGTATAGAAATGTGCTTTTTCAGGCTACATGTGGGGAATTATATTTTTTTAACATGAAAGAATGGACCTGAATCACAGGAAGGCACATTCTGATGACATGTTAGGAAGCACTTTCTGACAATAAGAGCCTTTTGACCCTGGAACCAATGATCCACAGAGAAGGCAGGTTCCCCTTCTTTGTTTGAGAGAGATTACATCCATCTGTCAAAGTTGCTATGATTCTGTGATTCCCGCAGGCCTATTGGTGACCATGTTGTTGTGTGGAAAAGTAAGGACTGAGGTCTTCAGTTGCCACAGGATGCAGATGGATGGGGGACAGGGGAGAAAATGGTCTTGGGAAGGGAAAATGGACTTCATAGTCACATTCCATGCTGTTTTGTTCTGCTCCTCACTCTAAAAGGAAGGCTCTCCCCAATGAATTTGTATTTCTGCAAATGTCTTTGAAGTCTTTGCAAATAGTCTTTGAAGATTTAAACATTTGGAGAATATTTACTTAGTTTTTTTATATCTATATTTATTATTCAGTTATATTTAACCTGATGGTTCTTGTTGGATTGCTACACATGTGCTCTTGATGGAAGAAAGTTAGTCTAGAACAGGGTTCCTCAACCTTGGCAACTTTAAGACGGGTGGACTTCAACTCCCAGAATTCCCCAGCCAGCCTTTCCTTCCTGGCTGGGGAATTCTGGGAGTTGAAGTCCATCCATCTTAAAGTTGCCAAGGTTGAGGAACCCTCTTTCTAGAAATAGACCCAATGCATGCATGAAAGAAATAAAAGACTTGACTATATTTCATTGTTTGACTGCTGGCATTTAATGTCTCATTTCGGCCTTCCTACCTGCTTGCTAGTGTCCAAGGACAAAGTCAAAGAATGTCTTCAATGAAAGCACTCAAAATACTGAGGTATCAAATGTCAACTTCACTTCTGTATTACAGTTTCAAAATGTTTGCATTCAAATTTTGGGTGGCAAAATTTGACATTTGTAACTTTTCAATTCCGTCCTTCTTTGCAACATTTTCCAGTGGCATTAAGCTTGTGTTCCCAACTGGAGGAGGCCAGGCTTGTGTTGGCCATCTCATGATGCCCTATCTAGGGTTGTAACTTCTCACATTCATCATAGTGAAGAAGAGAAGGGGATATTTGGTTTGAAAATTTCCTTGACTATTTCCCATTTTTAAAGATATCTTGCTACTTCTGGAGAACCGCTTTATCGTATCGCCCCAACAAATCAGAGTGCACCAGGTTGTGAAAAATACAGTGGTAATGAAAGCTGCAGTCCACTGGTAAGTGGTCCGATGGAGAACCGAGGTATCTTGATTCCCAGATTCCATACACAGTGGTATGATGGAAGATGGGAATCATACTTTGTAAATCTCTCAATTTTTGTTATGAGGATGCTTTGGTGTGAAGTGTCCCATTCTGGGACAGAAACATATTAAGCAGTCTCATGAATGAATTGGATACCTTCTGGCCAAACCACCACTTTTTTTACAGTTTAGCATGATTGGGAGGAAATGGATCCTGATGTTCCAGAATAGGAATTTGGGGAGCTGCCTAAGACCTATCCAATACTGGATAACTGAGCTTCATGTTGTCTGTAATCCAAAGTTTCTAAATTGAATTCAGCTCCTCCCCAGGTCTGCTTCTACCCCTAAAATCACGTTTATGGCAAATCAGCCAGAGTGGAAACAGAATGTCAGTCAAAATGGACCTTTGGTCGGACCCAAAGGGCTTCTTATCCAGTTCGTATGCTAACAGGGCTTTTATCTAGTTCATATGCTGAGTCTCAGGCCTGATGCCTTTGAGAGCGGTTGCCAGTTAGAGATGACTTAACCCAGAATTCAGGACTTGAGATCTGGTCTTTGACCAAGCTAGTTCCTCAGATCTTACTGTCTTTTCTTGCATTTTATGATTGTTTTTTCTTTACCCTCTTCAGTTGTGTACATAATGATACAGTGTGGTGCATTTTATTCTATTGTCTTGTATTTCACCCTTCCAAGAATCCTGTGAGATAAATTAGGTTGTGCTTCACTGAGAGAAAGAGGAACTGGCTGAGCAATATGAGAATGAAAGTCCAAGTCCACATCCCTTCTACCAACTGGCTCTGTCAGTTTTCAAAATGAAGTCTGCAGCTTTGTGGAGTAACTTCTGAAATGCCTCTCCTGTTTTGCAGCCTGTCACCAGTATCACACATGTCCCATTATTTCTTTCCCCAGGATTTCAATGTCTCTTCCAGGCTTCCTTGCAGGACAGAGTGCATCTTTTACAAATACAATAATGAGGGGCTTTACCAGCGCAACATCTTCAATCTGCAGATCTACAACATTGTGGGTTTCCTCTGGTGTGTCAACTTTGTCATTGCTCTGGGACAGTGTGTGCTGGCAGGCGCCTTTGCCTCTTATTACTGGGCCTTCAACAAGCCTCAAGATATCCCAGCCTGTGCCTTGATTAGTGCCTTTCTCCGGACATTAAGGTGTGTAGCTTGGGGACATTCCCACACTTGGATGAAAGATGCTTCCGACATCTATGGCATTTTCTTCAGCATCCCTTTGGGAGTGCTGATGGCAACTACGTAGTATTGTCAGCCCTTCAAGATAGACCAGACAAGGAAACCAAAGTTATGAATGCTAATGCTATTTTTACTGTAAGGTTACCGTAACAGAATCTTGCAAATCTGAATGTGCTTCACTCCTTTATCTTCATGAGAACTAGGGAAGATCTTGTCTGAGATGCCTTCTCAGGTTACAATTCTGGTCCGGACTCAGATTTCTTTTATCAGACCATTGTCTTGGTTGCAGCTCTTCCTCCTGTTCCTGAAGGTTATTCCTTCTGCCCATTACAAGTATCAAGCACGAGTATGGAGTGGCCTGTCTCCAATCAGTGAGAAAATAAACTGAGCTATTACTGATTTCTGGGCTACCTTTTGCTCTAAACTGGAAGATGCCAACCTTTTGAGACCCCAGGCACCACTGATCCTGTATCACCCACTCATAAATCTTGTAATAAGACTTCAAAAATTACCTGTAATGTAATTATTTCAGTGCCATAGGCTCAAGGTCTTGTTCAGAAATACCAAAATATTGTGAGATCTTGTTCAAGAATTCTAAGCTTGGGTATTACTTTGTTTTAATTTGGGGACAGTACAGATGTCAGGGGCCTAAAGACAGCTTGTTTGACCACAAGGTTTAGAAATTAACTTTCAACCTTGTGGTGATCGGGACTAATGGGAGCTGGAATCCAACACTATCTGAAAGACTCTGAGTTCATACACTGATGATGTAACCTGTGCATAAAGGCATATGTGTGAATACTTCATCCTCTATTTGGGTTTTCTCAAATGCATCCTCATTCTCAATCTTGTTATGGAACATTTTAAGTGGAAACTCCTCTGATTTCTCCACAGATACCACATAGGGTCACTTGCTTTTGGCGCCCTCATCCTCACCATCGTTCAACTGATCCGCATGATACTACAATATCTGGACCACAAGTTGAAAGGCATGTGGCAAACTGGCTTGGCTAGATGACAAAATACCCAATATGGGCAATTAGAGAGTTGGGTCTAACACTACTGGAGATGATTAGCGTGAACGTTCTTTCAAATTCTGTAAGGGTTTGGGAGATGGAATTCAACTGCTTGAGACCGAAATATGTTCTCCAGTTACATGCAATCAAAAATAAGTGCATGCAGAATGAACTTCTACATATCTGCACTTTGTCTAGTAGGTAGATGGATTGTCACTTTCCATAGAGCCACTTTAAACCCAGCTTTTGCACCACCTTGGAAGATTCTGGAGTGACTTACGTCCTACAGAACACCTCTGAACATAAGCCTCAAGAAAATCTTCCTCTCAAAGCAGTTCAGCCCCACATTCTGAGAGTCCAGTAGGGATATAACCACAGCCACGTGAGCCTTATTTCTAATTCTGCTGTGGCATTTGCAGATTCCAACAATAAAGTCGCCCGCTGTATTCTCTGCTGTCTGAAATGTTGCTTCTGGTGTTTGGAGAAGTTCATCAAGTTCCTCAACCGAAATGCTTACATTATGGTAAGCCTTGGCCGCTACTGTTAAACTACATTAGATCTGGCAATCATTTTGCACCCACCAGTGGATTTTTTTATGAATACATAATTTTTGATGGCTGTGGACTGCAGAGCTGAGTGATGATATAATCCCCATACAAGTGGAGGTCTTGGATGAAGTTAGTCCCCCGCCCCGAAGACCTAATGCACCTGATTTATTCATTTCCCCATTTGAATTCAGGGGGAATTCAAAATTCAGTAACCCAATTTGCTATTTTGTGTGTGGGTCAAAAGGGGTTTGCTGCACATGTAATATAATGTCATGGATAAAACAATTCAGGTTTCCTTGAAACTGTGGTATGTACCACCAAATTCTGCTTTCTACAGCCCCATTGTCAGTTTTATTTGTATTATATGCTAGTTTTCATCAAGACTGCCTTCACACATCAATTTAAAATTAACATCCACATGTTGTAGGGAACTGCAGAAGTTTTTCTGAAAGGGGATGGCCCAGTCATAAGTTTGCCCATCACACAGTACTCCAGAAACTAAACCACAATGGCTGATTTTATTATAGAATAAGCCCACAGGTCACAATCTGACTTCCAAGCTTTTTCCTCCAATGAATCAATCAGTCATTCAAATGCGGTATGTGTCTTTCTGTGTGTGTAGCCGGGTGGGGAGGAGAGAAACAGGTAATGTTGAGTTTTCAGATTATATGGAGAGGAGCGATAGGACCATCTCAACCTGTATCAACAACAGGGAGAAATCTGATGCTTTCAGAAAGCAAAGGGAGAGGTCTTATAGCTCCTTCAAAGATTTAACATTTCTTTTGTCTTCTGAAATCCTCCTCCATCTCAGATTGCCATTTATGGAAAGAATTTTTGTGTATCAGCCAAAAACGCCTTCAAGCTCCTGATGCGGAACGCTGTCAGGTAACCATGGTGGGACGGTGGAGGCCCTCAGACAACTTGGCCATGGGAGGCCAATGGGAATCTTCTCCATTCCATCATTCTCTTCCTCTCAATGCAGAGTCGTAGTCCTGGATAAAATCACAGACCTGCTGCTGTTATTTGGGAAGCTCTTGGTGGTCGGAGGAATTGGCATACTGTCCTTTTTCTTCTTCACGGGGCGAATCCCCATTGATGACACCCGGTTCCGATCCCCAGTCCTCAATTACTATTGGTTGCCCATTCTGGTATGTCGTGGTTGTTTCTTGAGTATTTACCACTGCTTCCTCCTGCCTCCCTGAACCTTCTTAAAACTTTTTCTGGGTGGGAAAGATCACCATATCCAGTCTGGGGAGCTGGATACATACAGATGTTTTAAATCTATTGGAAGATTCTGCAGACCCCCAGCCCCAAATGAGGTTGCTGGCACAAAACTGCAAGGCGTAGGTGGAGAAAAAATGTTGCGTGGGACAGTAAGAGTGGGGAGAAAGAGTCAGACTTTAGCACAGTGGTAAAAAACATCATTTGTAAACCAGTGATTTGGAATAGAAGCAACTGAATAGCTTCCTGTATTCTTCAGACATGGTGTGGTTGATAAGGGAAAGAATACACATTGTGAGCCACTAACTGGCATCTTTAAGAACATGGTTGATAGGAATATTGTAAACTGAATGCCATCCTATAGTGTTCTGAAACTGAAGCCTCACCATCTTCCAGTTCTCTCTCTTATTTCTTTCCTGTCTTTCTTTTGCTTCAGACAGTGGTTGTAGGGGCCTACCTCATAGCCCAAGGATTCTTCAGTGTCTACAATATGTGTGTTGACACCCTATTCCTCTGTTTCTGTGAGTATTTCCCCTCACGTCTCTTGATCTCATTTCCCTAAAGCAGTGTTTCTCAAAGTGTGGTCCAAGGATCCCTGGGGGTCCCCCAAGACCCTCTCAGGGGTCCATGAAATCAAAATTATTTGCCAGCCTATGTTGAAAAATGATACAATATTAAAATCCCATCAAACAATTGTGAGAAGTGGTAGTGGCAGCAAATGTGTTAATTTTAATTTTTCATATGGTAAATATTGATAAATATAGCCCATACTAACAAAAGCTCTTGTGGGGTCATCCATAATTTTTAAAAGTGGGAAGGGGCTCTGAGAAAAAAAAGTTTAGGAAACACAAAGTGTATCAGCAATCTGGGGAAGCTCCTCCAGCTGCTGGAATTTGGGAATATATCTGGTGCTGTGGTTAAAGGTAATAGATTTGGAGCAGGGAGACTTGAGTTCTGGTCCTGCCTTGGGTGCAAAGCCCAGCTTTGTGTCTTTGAGCTGGTCACACTCCCTCAGCCCTAGGAAGACATTACTGGCAAAGCCACTTTTGAAAACATTGCCAAGAAAACTGCAGGGACCTGTCCTTGGAGTCAGCAGGAATCAAGATTGGCTGGAAGGACCATAACGGTATCTGGAGGGTACCAGGTTGAAGAAGATTGCATCATACTAGCCAACCTGGTGTAAATCTCTTCTCTTTGTCCCTGTAGTGGAAGACTTGGAGCGGAATGATGGTTCCCAGGAGAAGCCATATTACATGTCCAAGTCTCTGATGAAGATTCTGAACAAGAAGAACAAACAGGCCAAGGACAAATAGAAATATGTGGGGGTGGAGGGAAGACTTCCCCTACACGTCATCAAGTCATGTTATTGGCCACCATCATTTCTTGCTGCATCATTTCCTTTCACCTCATATCAGAGACAGTTTAATGTCCTTCCCTTCCCCTTCCTACATGTTTGTATTTGGGGGGGCCTTCCACAAGATGACTTGATATTCTTCCTTATTTGGTTTGCTATATTGGTTCTGAAGCCTTGCCATATACAGAACACAACCCACCCATATTACTGTTTCTCGTGCAGATTGTCTATTGATAAATAATTGGTCATTTAACTTACCTCCGGTGCCATAGTTCCTTTTGAGTCGTTGTTTTGATCTCCATCTTCCCAATCCCGTTCTACTTTGGCGGAGGCTGCCCTTCTTCCTTGGTTTGGGACCATTCCACCCATCATAGCTGTTTTGCACTTGTTCCAGTCAACTGTGTTACTGATGGTCAAACCCAGTGCTGTTTCCCTAGTGTTTTGTTTCTCCACCTGCTCATCTCTTTTGTAAAATGCAACCTCCTTTTTAGCTGTATTCTGGGCCAAATCAGGCAGCTGTGAGCCACATCAACGCTCCTTCTAAAACTGATCCTGGAGAAGGCACGTCTGTTCCTGCTGTCAACCCTGTGTGGAACAATCTCAGAAATGTCCTGGTTTCCTGGCACATTGAGTGAGTGCCCTCTGGAAGGTTGCCGTGGACCATGTATAGGCAATCTGGTGTCCTCCAGATGTTTTGAATGTGGACTCCCAAGCTGGAGTTGGATTCCAAAGCATTTTGTTTCCTTGATCCATCCTACTTCAGTTTTGGTTACCATTAGCACATGGTCAGCTTTTCAGGTATTCTTAAAGCATTTTCTAATGGCCTGTTCCCACCCTGTCTCTCTGATTTATATTTTTATTCATGGCTATTTTTAAATTCTTAAGCCCTGTCTATTGTTTAATTTCTGTTTCTGACTCCTTCCCCAGCCAAAGCCTTTCCTTAAATTGCTAATTATTCCAACTGGCCACCTTATATTTCAGATCAAACTGTCCTTTTTCCTGTTTAACCAGTCCTCTTTCTGAATGTCTTACTGACTGCATTGTTCAGTATTGCATTGGCCAAGCTCCAAATGAAGAATGGATTTCAATATATTGTATTTCTCAATGCTCTGAATGTTGGCCATCCTATTTCCTAAGTGCCTTTGTGGATAAACTCCATTTCACTTTCTGATACCGCAATGCCAATATTTGGTCTGAGTTTATGATTTGCAAACTACCTTAATTCAGGCCAACTTCCTGTCGCCTGTATTTTTGCTTTGTTTCCCCGCCGCCCCCCCCCCCCCCCATTTTTACCTTCCTGTGGTACCTCTTGGCATTCCTCTCCTTTTTTCCAGGGTACCGATTGCCATTTTTTTTAAAAAAAATCATAAAAACAATAATGTGGCCAGTTGCAAAACCCAATCACTGTTCTTCAGATCTCTTCTTATCTTATGCAAGGGTGCTGTTGCAGGCATTGACTGCATATAGCTTTTTATCTGTGTATAATAATGAAAAGCTTGTTTTATACAAAGAATACATGTTTATTAAATATGATTTTAAATAGCTGTGACTGCTGTTTTCCTTCTCTGTACAAGCTGTCTGTGTTTGCTAACATACTGTAGCTGGAGAAGAGTTCACCTGGTTCCACCGATCTCACTATTTTATTGCGGCCCCTGGTTCCTATTAGAGTTTATGAGCAACAAAGGAATCAGAGGAGTGGGATGCCAAAGGGTGGGCAAGGAAGAGGCAGGGGAGGAGATAGACTGTTTATTGCAGCCGGGAGACATGGTGGGTTACCAGATTAGGAGCCCTGAAAGCCAGCTTAGAATGGAGGGCAGAGGATAGAAATGTAGGGAACCAGAGGCAAGTGAAACAGAAGTTAGGGAATTAAAGGAAGGGAAGAGGGACCGGCAAAGTGAAATTGTAACCTGTGGTATGATTGCCCAGTGGGGATTGGCCGGAAAAGTAAACAGGTGACATGCCACGGGAAAAGCTGGCAAAGAGGGAGCCTAGGAAAAGCAGTGGAAAGAGAAGGTGGAGTTTGAGTGAAAGTGTAAGGAAAGAAAGAGTTTAAAGCAGTGTTTTTCAATCTTGGCCACTTGAAGATGGGTGGACTTCAACTCCCAGAATTCTCTAACCGGCATGCTGGCTGGGGCATTCTGGGAGTTGAAGTCCACCCATCTTCAAGCGGCCAGGATTGAGAAGTGCTGGTTTAAAGAAAAGCAATAGGAGAAAAAATGAGGAAAGAGGGAGGGACCTTTCTTTCTTTGCAACAGGTGAGCAAAAGAGACAACTCGGGTAAAATATCACACCGGATGTATACACCACGTTAAAAAAAGAGAGCAGTCCCACAAACCTTGTGCATCCGGGCATGACATAACGTCACACTCCCATCTCTCTGCGTTGAGGGCTTAAGGGCAGGTGGACTGGGCGTACCATTGTAAGGATAAACTCAGGAGGAAGCAAGGAGGTAGAAGGGAGAAAGCCAAGAATTTTCTCCTTGGGCGGGATTCCCCTCTCTGCAGCAAAAGGGGCTGCTGGAGGGGCAGAGAGAGGCGGGCATGTTGAGTAGCAAAATTAGCCAAACCAGCAGGGATCAGGGCCAGGAGAGGCGGGAGGAGTAGCAGAGGCTGGCAGCGTGAGTTGGGACCACCAAGGGAAGGAGCAAGGGGACGAGCAGAGCTCCAGCACTTTCGTACGTATTGTGCCTTTAAGGTGGTACCTGAACAGCTCCAAAAGCAAGTCTGGAAGGAGGGTGTGTGTGTGCGTGTGTGCGTCCGTGCATGCACGTGCCATACACACATACAGTACCTGCATGCATGCAAACGTGTGCACAGGGAAGGAGCCTGACTGTTAGTCCTGCAACACCAGAGACAAGACATTGATTTCTAATTGTTGTCCTAAATGTTGTTGTTGGTCCTGAGAAAAAACACTGGGGAGATCTGATTTTTTGGGGGGGCGTCTGTTTTAATCATTTGTGTTTCTATAGAGCTGTTTGAAGAGCAGTGCCAAAATCATGTTAATGATTATGCATAACCAAGAGGAGGCTCGCTCGCTCTCTTTCTTCTCATGGATCTGTCCAATTTCTACCCTGCCACCATCAAAACACCTCTCAGTGGCTCATACAGAGAATGTAAAAAATATATATATATACCCCCGGTCTGATTAAAATCTCAACGGGGCCTGTCCAAAATGGCGTAAAGAAGAGAGAGTAATGGAAGGAAGTCAACGATTAGAACAAAGATGGCATCATACGTAAGCTTCAGAGAATGTTCTCAAATTTGGTCAGTTTTCAAGCATTTCTCCCCCAACACCAACTCAGCAGGAGGGAGCTAGCCTGCTCTCCATAGAAAAGCAGCACCTTCAACCTTCAGCCCCCAATTAGTAGCTTCTCCCTGGATGTTCAGTGTTTTCAAACTGGCTGGCTGGGGAATTCTGGGAGTCGAAGTCCACACATCTTCAAGTGCCCAAGTTTGAAAAACACTGCTGTAATAGGTCAAGCTGATGCTATTTGGAGTAGGCAGACTTGTAAGTACCCATGGCTTTATAGGTCAAGTCCAGCAACTAAAAATATACCCAGAAACCAAATGGTGACCTGTGCAGGGACCCACAAATCAGTGTCATGTTCTTCCAGTGCCAGGAGCCAGTTAATACACTAACCCGCTGGACGTGCTGCAATTTCCAGATAGTCTTTAAGGGCAGCCCCATGTAAAGCACATTGCACTAGTCTAACCGAATGGTGAGGACAGCCCAAATCGCTGTAGCCACTGTAGTCCTCCCGCATCAGGTGAAGCTGCAGTTGGTATAACAGCCCAAACTTTTATTTTATTGGAATAGCCCAAGGAGTGGGAAGGAGTTTGGTCCAGCAGAGTCCCAAGCTGAGTAAGCGAAATATAAAGTAAATGCAGTAGAAGTGGTGAAGATTCTTGGGGAATCCAACACGAAGTCAGAATTAACCTCTGCTTTAAGAGCGAGGCTACATTCTTTATTATCTAAAAGAAACCCTGCTTTTTAAACAAGGGTCCAAGGCAGCAGCTAGAATTTAAAACATTTAGTAAGGAAGCTGAGTACCCTCTGGATGTTCTGCAGCTCTTTGCTGCTGGCACCAGGCTGCCAATCTCTGCCTTAGTGCAGAAGAAAATCAGTCGATAATCAGAAAGGAGAAAAAAGGTAGCGTTACCAGGTTTATGACAACATTGTAAAAGGTGAAAAATGCTTTCTCAACCTCAGGACTTTGCAGCAGGATTCCAGCAGGCCGTACCCTCTCCCAGGAATGCAACCTGGTTCAGCTGATGCCCTCAGTCCCACGTTCTCCAAAGCGTCCCTACAGAATTCCCCCGTTTTCAGTTTTATCACTGGAGCAAGACCCTTGTTGAAGACGATAACAATGAAGATCTCATGGTGATCGTGCTTTCCCACCAGCTTGCTCTTTGAGAAAACGGCCCCCCAATAAAGCAGAATTGCAGCTTTCCATTTCAAATTCAGGAGGTCAGACCACCCCCCAGGATGGGGTCCTGGGATTTCCGTAAGCGAGAAGCCACAGATTGGGAACTGAACATCCAAGGATAAGAGAGGTGGCTTTACTGTAGATGCAGCCTTAAAAAAAGACCTGGAAGCTTTTTGGATTCTGGGCTGGCCAGTAGTTCTGAAAGCCATAGAAATCCAGAAAATGCAGAGAACCCCATGGATGGTGAAGATAGTAATGCTGAATCTCCTGATCATACTTTGGTTCTGTCTGATCCTTGTTAGAATGGGCCACCCTCTCCTGAAAAACCAAAGAAACCTAAGAAATATCAGAGAAGGCTTCACACCCTTATTACAACTTTAATTTATTTCAGGCAGTGAATTTCTAAGCAGCAGCTTCTACCTTGCAAAACCTTCTGAGGAGGAGCTTCCCTCATTACAATGAGGTGCAACCCCATCAATATTCATCCAGCTACATGTAGCTTCCCTCCCCAGCAATGAAAAAAATCAGAACACCGCCTCATTCTATCAACCCCTGCACATTATTTCCATTCATCAAGTGCCAATTCTCATCCTTTATCAGCTCTTGTTTTTTGGATCTTGGAGGTCAGGTTCAAACGGGAGGAAGGAGGAGATTGCCTGGAAATGGGGGGGGAAAAACACATTGTTATTGCTTTTTAGAGGAACCCCCAAATCGTTAGCGTTGCAGGTATCACAAGATTCATTGTTGCTTAAAGCCTAGGAAGGAATGCTTTGGAGGAAAGATGGTGGTTTGCCAACAATCTGGACTGGAGCCAACGCTATTTCAGTTGGTTCCAGAGCAGGTTGTAGGTAGTTGAAGTTGCTCCTAGTTGGAGAGGACCTAGCACTCTCAATCAGAAAGCATCCTCTAATTATGTTTCCCTCTTTAGCTGACGGTTCGGATAAGAAAATAAAAATAAAAAGATGGAAGGAATACAGAGGACGGTTATAAATGGCAGGTGATAAAGCCTAATCCACATAAAATTCTTTTTCTGAGTTATGGTGGTTTCCTGAGCCTTATCTGGACGTATCTTCAGTCTGGGCAATTTTATTCAGGATGGGTGAAGTTACTGAAAGCCTTCTTGAGTACTCTCTAGCTATGTTGGATTTAAACCACAATAATTGTCCCTCTGTCTATCTGTCCATCCCTCCATGAAATTCATCCACCGTCTCAATCCTAGTGAATTCTTGGTGGTTTATAGTTATTAGTAAAATAAATAACAGTAATAAACAGCACCAATTACATCAGATCATCAAAGCCAATGCTGCGATATAGGTGCCGTTGGTCTAAATAGTCCCAGAAGACCTTCTGGGAAACTACCAGAGGTCAACACGCCTGAATGCCATGAAGTTGAGGAAAGCTTCTCTACAAGAATAGATGGAAGGGCCCGAGGATGGTAGACCTTTATTTATTATAAGCCCAACGTGATGGGTGCCAGTAAACAGTCCTAAGGCCGCACGTATGCAGAAAGCTCTGTAGTTTCTAAAGTATTCCGAGAACAACCTTGAGATCTTCCGAAACATCAGATTAACATACTATGGCAATGGAGGGGAAAAAATCAGCACCCATCTCAGTCTGAAACTCAATATAGGTAGTCCTCACTTAACGACTATTCATTTAGCGACCGTTTGAAGTTACAACAAAGTTGAAAAAAGTAACTTGCAACTGGTCCTCGCACTTACAACCGTCACAGCACCCCCATGGTTACATGATTGTGATCCAGGCACTTGGCAACCAGCTCACACTTATGACAGTTGCAGCATCCCGGGGCCACACGATTGCCATTTGTGATCGTCCCAACCAGCTTCCGGCAAGCAAAATCAATGGGGAACCACACGATTCACTTAACAACCATGTGATTTGCTTAACAAAAGTGGTGATTCGCTTAAAGAACGCTGCAAACAAGGTTGTAAAATCAGGTGCGGTCATGTGATGCCTCACTTAATGACTGCCCCACTTAACAATGAATTTTCTGGTCCCTATTGTGGACTACTTGTGGTTAAATGAGGACTACTTGTATTAGTTAAATCTAGGCTTCCCCGTTGATATGCTTTTCAGCTCTGATTTTTCTCTCCAATACACTTCTCCTCCCTCCCTCCCTCCGTGTAGAGTTTGAGTAGTTTAGCAGCCAAGCCAAACCCACAAGAACGAGGAGGACATAGTTGTGTGTGCCCAGTATCTCCAACGTGTAGAATCTGATCTAGCTCTGTATTAAGGTTCCGCTCCCAGCCACAAGCTTTTTCTTGGCCCCGTTCAAGAGTCTGCAATGGGCTGGCCCTGCTCTCCATTCCAACCCTCTCAGCCTTGTCCCGGTAGCTTACTTTGTTCTGTTGGAACGCGCATCCTTCCCCTGGCCCAGTGCGCCTGCAACAGTTGAAGGATCCGGTCCTTCTCCTCTCCCTCTCGCAGAGCTTTCTGCCAAAAATGAAAGAGAAACATGAAGTCAGACCTGCACAAACAGAAGGAGTAAATCCAGGGATATATGGGAAGGGGGAGAGGGTCAAAGAAGTCAAGATGGTGGGAGCACCCATGCAATCAAAGCCCCTCCTTTTTTACATGCAATCACGTGGCTGCCATCTTGGTTTGTTTGGCACCCATGGATGTCCCTGAGTAAATCGTGCCTGCTGAAAAGGCACTTCTTTGGGGAAAACACTGGCAGTGGCTAATCCTGTATGGAGAGAAGTTGCTATATATTGGAACTGGGGTTGGAGAAAAAGGAAAAAGTTGTCAGAGTAGGGAGGAATTTTTATCACAACAAGGAGAAAGATGCAAGATGTAGTTGATCAATGTATTAAAAGCTTCGTTTTATTTCGGAAACTGGAGGGAAATCAAATTAAGAGTGGTAAAAAGGGGGGGAAAGGGTCTTCTTCAGTAGATCCTGCAAAAAAAAAATAGGGAATACTGAACGTTTAAAGCTGGGGTAAAAAGAAAAGGGAAAGACTCCACCTGATAATTTCTAATTGATAAGAGAAATGCAATTTAGGACTGGCTATCAGTCACTTATTATTCAAGGGTGGTTGAATAATAATTTTTTCGATGCCAAAATCCCACAAGCCCCTCTCCCTGGAAATAGCAATAAATGAAAAACTCATAATTTGCTAACACCTGAAATGAGCTTCTCGGTTGTGGCCTCCCTTTGCCTAATAAGCTTTGGGGGTTCAGGGCCCCACATTCTTTGGGGCTCACTTGACTTGGGCTATAAGCCTAGGGTGGGTGCAGCCAGAGCCAGGAGTAGAAATTAGAAATCCTAGGTAATCTTATGTAGAATTCAGCCCCGTTGATCATCTAAACTGAGAAGATTTGCACTGTTGGGTCAAAGTTCTCAAGAAGGTCTCAGTGTTCTTGCAGGCCACCATTCCAGAAAGCAAGAATCACAGACTTCAATCAGGAGTTTTAACACAAGAATTGGGGGTAAGGTACTGAATCACAGAAATTGTGACAGGAGCCTCCAGACCATTTTCATTAGTGAATGAATTAAGGAAGAGAGTCTCTTTAAATATTGTCAATCTCTTCTTTCCAAACTTTTGCAACCTGGACTGAGTTTATGACACTAAACCGAGCTATTAACAAATTCCTTTCCCATCTATTCGCTGTTTACACCTAGAGTTCCTCCTGTTTTGTTTTTGGCCTCCTCCCAATCTCTCCCATTCAAGAAGCGTATAGCACAGACAATAATTTGGAGAAACTTTCTGGAGTGTTTTTTTAGGAACTTTTAAAACTTTTTTGAATTATTTTGACAATAATTTGGAGAAAAAATTGAGTGTTTCTAAGCCCAAATCTGAGAATCCTATTCCTGTCATTGATTTGTTTCCCGAGTCTAGCACAAATGCCTTGACGACTCCTTTATCACCTCCAGGGCATGTTCCTTTATGTTCTCCATCCCTCGGAGTCGAGCCAATTCCATGCAACGCTCCTCTAGGAGAACAGCTCCTTGGCTTACTCTGGCTTCAGCCTGGGCCAGATGCCTGCGGAGGTTTGCAATTTCCTGGCCCCGCTCTTTGGCATCCTGTGATTGCTGACGCAGCTGCTCCTAAAGAGGCATAGAGAAGCAGAAGGCATTTGGTCCACAGAGAAGGTATAATAAAAAACGTTTTAAATTGCACTGGCCTATAGTTACAGGGACCATAGGTCCTTTCTTTCAGAAAGCTGTTCTTTAGATTTATTGATTTTTCAAAAACTCACTTCTGGCCTTTATTTTAGTCATTTAACTTTTACAGTACCAATGGTTCTCCTGAATGACAGTCTTTCCCATTCTCCGGGAGAAAATCTCTCTACATGGGGTTGCTAGGAGTCGAAAATGACTTCATGGCACCTCATCAATCACAATCAATCTTTCATCTTCATGTGCAAAATATGGAAATTGAATTGTCTTTTTAAAATAAATTTACATATATGGTTTGATTTTAGGTATTTCTGTTGGAGTAGGTGTTTTTGTAAAGTTTTTCTTGGTTTTGGTCTGGAATTTTCCCTTGTAAAACAAAGTTATAAACAATTAAAATGTTTTAGCCTTATGAACCTCTTTCAGATTTGGCCCTTTTTCAGGTTAGTCCTTTATTTTTTCCAAGAAAAAAAAGTCGCCAGACCTATAGTTAGCCTAACCGTCCTGAATATGGTGCTTTCCAGATGTGTTAGAATCAGGATGCTACAGCTATTAAAATGTAACACCTCTGGAAGATACCTGGTAAAGGGAGGCAGGGTGAAATGATAATAAAGACAGCAGTGTCTACGGAGGGGGGAGGTCAATAGGGTCAGTCTTTCATCCTCTATCCCGGCTCTTCTGCTTTTAAACCAGCAGTTCCATTTGCAGGCAGGAGTGGGCAAGAACCATCGCTCCCATCCTTTGAAAAACTTCCCTCAGCAATTAAGTACCAACCAAGTTGCTGATGAAAGTCACAGGAGCACTCAGGTGAGGGGTTTTCTAGTCAGTTGGCAACCCTGACTCAAAGGGGGGGTCTTTCTAACAGAGAAATTGGGTAAAATACCCCCCGCCTACTCTTCCTTAATGGGAAAAGGAGATTGGATTGGAGATCAAAGACAAGGTTGAGGAGAAAGGCCAACCTTCCCTTGGGGTCCCAGATCAGGTGGTGCCCCCCAATCCTTACCTGAAGTTTGTGTTCTCGGGCAGTAGCTGCATCTTCTACCGCCTGCAGTTGCCTTGGCCACTGGGCCTGGACCCGGGTCTGCTCAGCCAAGGCCTGGGCCAGCAAATCTTCCTTCTCCTGGATCCGCTGGAACAACCCTGGAGCAAAGTCGGAGCTGCTGAGGGAATTTGCAAGGGCCTGGAGCCGAGAGAGGGGTGGGAGAAGTTGCATTTAGAGCTGGGGAGGGAGGCAGCCGGCAAAGATCCTATTTGCAAACAAGGCATTTGCAATATCTAAGCAGGTATCTTTCTATGCATTTAAAAAAAAATCTGGAGCACCCTGTTTTGTTTTCTAATATGGCAGATAATAACGAAAGCTTCTTTCTCACGTTCTCCAAATCCTGGGATGCTTAGATCACCAAAAAGGCAAATGTGGGATTCTGATCCTGGGACAGCCTCGTCCTACACAATTTTTAGCTTTCCAAGTCCCAAATCTGGAGCAATTAATTCCAGTTTATCCTAAAGGATTAACACAAGGACTGGGCAGGGAAAATCCATGAAGTAACTCTGGGATATTTGAATAGAGGTTACATAAAAGCAAAGGATTAAAAAATACTGAATTAAAAAAAACCAGCTTCTGCCACAGTACATGAGATTAACAAGCAACTTCTATGCCTTTTTAAACTGTGGTAAGCCACCCGTAGTCAGGAATTTGAGATGGGCAGCCATATAAATTGAAATAATAAACACACATACTTCTTTTGGGTACTATTTTGACTTCATGCCACTTTCACCAAAATGTGTGCTCAAGCTCACTAATGGTTTAGGCAAAGCAACTGAAAATACAATCGCTCTATAAATAAATAATTCAGTTTACTCTGTTTGTCATATTTGAAGGTTCAGGCTAGCCTCTTCTGCAGCAGTGTGCCCCTCTCGTGCTAAGTTTATCCATGGTTCCTCAAGCAAGCCACCTGATGCCTGGGTTGTGGACCTTAACCACAACAGCTGAGTTGCTATTACTAGCTAAGCCCAAACTAAGCACCATTTGGTTCAATGTCATGTAGTAAGCCTTTTGTAAACGGAAGGAGAACCAAGAGGACAGTTGGCCTCAATCTAGATGCCTAATACCATGACAGTGGAGTGATAACTGGGGGACAGGAAAGGAGCCTGTGGTGTTACTAGTACTGCTGGATCTCTCAGGCATTCTTTTTCGAAACTGAGTTCTCAGCATCTATAGCAGTGTTTCTCAACCTTGAGAACTTTAAGATGCGTGGACTTCAACTCCCAGAATTCCCCAGCTGGGGAATTCTGGGAGTTGAAGTCCACACATCTTAAAGTTCCCATGGTTGAGAAACACTGATCTATGGGTACATGGAACAGCTATTCTGCCTCAGGCTAAGCCATCTAACCCAGCACCCTGTTTCCAACACTGTTCCCCCCACAAGATCTGCAGGGAGCCTTAAGTAGAGCTCTTACAGCGTTCTACCTGCAGAGATCAAGTGGTATAGTCTGCCCCAAATATCACCATTCGAAAGCTGTGGATGGCTAAGTGGATTTCTTGAGTCCTCTTCTGCATCAAATGTTTGTTGCACACATCAAATTAAATTGCCAATGCTAGATAAGCATTCCATAAGCAGATTAAAAAAACAACAGGAAGCAAATGTGCCCACTTATACCTGCTGCTTGAAGTTGTCCAATCTGGAAAGGGCCATATTCCATGATACATCTAAAAATGTTTGCGGGTCCAGGTAAGGTAGTGGGGAAGGTGCTGGACTAGGAGCAGGGAGGCCCAGGTCCTAATGATCCCTTAGCCATGGTTGTTCCCTGGGGGACTCCAGGCCAGTCCCTCTCTCTCAGCCCAACAACCAGTGTGGGGTGGTAGGGAAGGTGCTGGGCTAAGAGAACAGAAACCCAGGTTCTAATCACCCTTCAACCATGGACGGTCCTTGGAACCCTCTCTCCATCCACCCTACCTCAGAAGATTATGGTTGTATGGAAAAATAGGGGGAAGAGCACAATGTATGATGCCTCAAGGTCCTGAATGAAAGGCAGGATATAAATGTAACACATCAATAACTAAACTCTGAACTTGGGACAGGAAGAGCTACCTCCACATCCTTGGTGCTACTGGCCAATGCTTCCTGGAGGGCTTTAATTAAGGCTTCCTTCTCCTTCAAATTGAAGAGCAAGGTTTGGCCCTGCAGTCGCCAGAATTCCTGAGCTGAGGCACAGAGAGACTCCAGACGCTGGATTTCCCGATCCTTCTGGCGCAAAAGCTCCCGCAGAGCCTGGGACATAGGGGGAAGGGAAGGAGAAGAAGGACCACAGAAGGTAAATAAGAAGAGCCTCCAGACAACCCAACTGCAGTAGATTGTCATCTAACATAAGCCTCATCTCCTAGTAATATCTAGTAGAGATTTTGCACCCAGGTTTGTTCCTCTGATCTTAGAAAAAAATCTACATTATTTGTACAGCAAGAATGGATTTTTTAAAAAAAAGAAGAAAAGAAAATAGAACAACATATGATATATCTGGCATGAGGCAACAGGTCAATGCTTCTCTGTAGTCCTAAAGGCAAGAAACTTGGAAAGAAGAAACACAATATTGTTAAACACGATTAGAAGTTAAAATCTCACACACTCAGAAACATGAGAAAAACTACTACAAAAGAAGCCAGAGATACAGTGTCTTTTTCCATCATGTTACACCAAGTCAAACAATCTTCCACCATATTGTCTGTATTACTGGATCCCTCCCCATTTGACCCCAGCACTCATCTGTCCGTTCATACATGCATGGTCTCCTCTTCTGTGCGGAGGCTGGTGTTGAGTCTTGCCATGTCAGCATCTTTATCTTTCAGTGCTTCCTGAAGACGCCTCAGCTGACGGTGCACAGACTCCAGGGCCAAGAAATGGCTGGACAGAGTCTTCTGTAGAGGTCAAAGCAGTTGAGAAAAAGTGAATTAGGAGTTATCTTACACCTTGAGGTGGGAAGTAGGATCTATTACCCCAAAGATCCTCAAAGATTTCTGATTCCCAATGGTACAATGACTGTAGAAATACTGTAACAAAATATTCCTCAGTGACACTAGAAAAGAAGGCCTAACTACAATAATTTCAATGTAGGCTTACGCATGCAAGTCATCTCGGTGTTCAGGAAGAGAAGGGAAACAGATTTCATGTTTGAGCAACCATTTTACATCTTGTTATGCCAGGGATCAAGGACTTCTGGTTCAGAGATTAACTTGGCCTACAGTCACAGTGTATCTCGTCTGCATAAGTTCAGACAAAGGCTCTCCTTCTGTCACTGCAGGCAAGAGTGATGCTGGGGATATTCCAGCTAGACTGCCTCAAATGTAGCTGTCCAGCCACTCTACACATTCTTCCTTCTGAGCCAGCTTCTCACCCATTGTTCTGCATCCAAGACTACTTGGAAGATATTAAACTTACCGTGTTTTTTAAGTATCTCAAGAACCAGCCAGTATTCCCTACATTCAACAACATCTCTGTCACTCATGGCCCTGCTGTCCAATATTGACCCTTTGAACTGGGGAAGTTGAAGACCTTCTGCATGTGACTTGGGATTTCAACATCAGAAGCTTGTGCTTTGCTACTAAGCTACTAATCCAGCCTTCCAGATGTTGCTCATCTACCATTCCCAGAATCTTTCATCTTTGGCCTTGCTGGCTCAGCTGTTGGGAGTTGGAGTTCAACTACATATGGAGAACCACAGGTTGCCCATCCTCGTCCAACAGAGAACTTTGGCTCCTCACTTCTGATCCTGAACAACCCAGGATCCCTGGTTGCTCCCAAAGGGGACAATGCATGGCATTGTCCTCTTTGCAATTTACCTCTAATGCTTGGTCTCTATCTTTCAGACGCTGGGCCATTTGCTTGATCAGGGTTTCCAACATGGGGGGGTTCACCCCAGGTGATCCAAGTGACAGCAAGATGACCAGGCACTCCTGGAAAATAAAAATGGGGCAAAAGGGTCAGAGTTTCTCTCTGAAGGGACTAAATTCTTCCTTTTTCATTATTATTTGGGATATTTGCATCTCAAATAACGTTTTAGTCAATAAACTACTGTGTTACCTGCTGATTCTACATTTTCTCTAGCAAACTCAAACAATACAGGTAGGTCTTGATTAGTGTGGTTAATGAATCTGATGAAATGGTTGCATTATTCAAATTTGCACTATTGAAAGTGATATTCTATGGAAAATATGGTAATTGGTTCCAGCTCAATGGGAATAGGCAATGAAAAATTTTTACAAATTAAAAAAAAATTATAAATGTTTATACATTTTATAAATTTATATGTATTTAATGAAATATTACAGTAAAGGATAAAAAGAATATACTTATAATTTAAATTAATGGGTACCAAAGTCACAGAGCAGCTATAGAAAGCAAAATAAAAACAAAAAAAATCTAAATATCATTCCTAAAGCTAAGCTTGCACTGACAAAAACATCTTTACTGTCTCTCAGTATATTTTAGCAGCATAGACTGAACTGTTTTCCCTTTTTTAAAATCTTCATACATATATTAGTAGACCAAGAGCACTTTATGCACATCTCGGCGAATCTGCATGCTTCAGTTGAGATTAGGGTCAGCATCCATAATTTTTTGCTTCACAACCTGTACAGCTCAAAAGATCTCTTCAAATTCCTTGAGAGTAAACTCCGTCACTTTTCTCCATTTTGCAGACACAAAGATTAGCAGTTTCCAAAACCCCAACCGCACACGCGAGCCTCAACTGCACACGTGCTCGCCTCGCATTAACTGAATTTGGGGTCACGTTAAGCATGACCTGGTATCAACTGACAATTCACGCTAAATTGAATATGGCATTATTCAAACTCACACTAATCACGATCTACCTGTACACCTTTTTACACATTTCCACGGTAACCTTATAACAAGCCTGAGAGGTAGGATTAATGAAAAACAGATTGCCAATCAAGAGCCAAGCAAAGATTTGGACTGACGCTGCTGGTTCTCCAGATCAAAAATGCAGCTGGAACTGTTCCAAATGTTTTATTTTCCAGGCAGAAATAGGAAAAAAGCCGCTGTTGGCCTTTTTACCTGAGCCAATGGGAATTTGGCTAAAAACAGCCCTATTACTTTAGCTCGTTCATCTTCCCTTATGATCTCCGTCACCCACTTCAAGGAAACGAGACACGTGAGCTGGTCGCTTGGTCTCCTGGAAGGCCAGGGGTGTCTTTCTCTTGCTCAGCTCACCTGTAGTACCTCCTCCTTGCTTTGCAGACACCTGGTCAGTTGATGGATCAGCTGCTCCTGGTGATTCACGGCCTTCTCAAGTGGAATTCCAGCTTCCTATGCCAGGGAGGGGTGGGGAGTGGGGAATAAAGTAAGAGGAAAATATGTCAGCCTCGTGAGGTGATCCAGACAAGAGGCACACCCAGAAGTATTAGCTCTATCTTTATTGTAAGTTTACAGTAACAGCATCTTGTGAGTCTAAATTACATCTCTTCCTCTTCACCTTTACAGTCCCTTCTGAGATGTTTGCCGCATCCACATTCCTGCTGTGGGCTAAGCTGCCTCTTATCTGACATTGTCCAGTCTGCAGCTGTTCCTCCTGTCTCCCAAGGTCATTCCCACAGACCATTACAAAAGATCAGCCCCACTACGTAGACCAGACCAGAAAATCAACTCCACAGGAAGACTAGAACTGTATTTTAGATTTCCTATAACAGAATCTTGCAAGCCTGATTGTGCTGTATCTCCCTGCTTTCTTATACCCCATTGAATCAGAGGTGTTTCCCTGAGTTACTTCCGAAAATTATCTTGCTTCCTAGGACTTAAAGAAAGTTTCAGCCCTCTTTGCTTATGTAACTGTTCTTGCTTATTTCTGTCAAGGTCACCTCCTTGACACTGCATAGAAGAAGAAAGAAGCTTTGCTTCTATCAGTCTGGATTCAGGCACAGAGTTAAAACAGGATAGCAGAGAAGGAACTGTTGGATACAGGAGGAAAAAATATCTCGCGTTTTTTAAAAAAATGCATTTTAAGCCTTTTCATTGTGAGATAGAACAAGCAACTTTAACAATAATAAAATTTACGTTGGTGGTTATACAGTATAGAAAAACCTCTGTGGAAAAAAAAATAAGAGAATCAGAAAAAAGGGATCAAAGAAATATAAAATATAAATGAATAAGTAGGAGATTTACAAACATTACAGAGGTTTTGAAGTTTGAGCAGCTGTAGAAAGAAACAACATCTAAGGAGCCTGCCAGACTTTAATGCAACACCTTGGACAGTGTTTTTCAACCTTGGCAACTTTAAAATGTGTGGACTTCAACTCCCAGAATTCCCCAGCCAGCCATGCTGGCTGGGGAATTCTGGGAGTTGAAGTCCACACATCTGAAAGTCGCCAAGGTTGAAAAACACTGCTTTAGGATCTCAAGCTAGTTTTAAATCCCAGAGAATCTGAATGGGACAGACCAGCAAAGATCTCAGTTAATTTAAACCGTAATTCTACTTGCTTCTTTCTGGCTTAGCATAATGCACCAAGAAGGGAGCTGTGTTTTATTGTGGGCAACAAAGCACATCTTGAAGCCATGCTGTGTCATCAGTTTACTAATGCTATCTTGCTTTAATCATAATTTATCCTTATGTCTGAACTGAGAATCCTGGCTTACGCTGCTCCGTCCACTTCTTTTTTCATTTAAACCTACCACAATCAGTCGACTCTCTTTGGCATCACTGACAGAGGAAGGGAGGGGAACAAACCAGGCATTGGATAGTCAAGTCACAGCATTTTCCCTCGTCTGCCACTTTAATTCTGATTTATTCAAAAAGCCGTGGTTCAACCATGCCTGGAATGGGGCTGAAAGGGAGAGGCTGCAGTGGGCCAAGCAGCGTGTATCAAACGAACAGTGTAAGGTTACACAAGCATCAAGGCCCCCTTGAATGGAGGGGCTGGACTAGTTCTCTTTCTGCCTGCAACCAGCCCTGTTTATCGGGCATAAAGCTAATTTGCTGCCGGAGCAAATGAATGGGGATGTTCTGGGCGAAAGAGGGAGAATCCGTGGGGTGGGGGTGGGGGGTCAGTTCTGCTGCCCTTGAGTGGTACCAGCTCCTTGGGAGGCGTCACTCAAGAGAAAACAAGGAAGACCCAAGGGCTCTACCTGGCTGGGTGCCTCTCCTTGCTTCTCCTGAAAGCTCTCCCGCTCTCCTTCGGCTGCCTCGAGGCGTTCCTTCAAGTTATTGAAAGTCTTTTCAAGGTCCTGGTGGAGAGACCGCTGAATCTGGAGCTTGGGGAAGGACATGCATTCATTCACAAATCACACTTCCAATGGGTTGCAGAACATCTTGGACTGCCAGAAGTCCTGATTCCCCACCTATGCTGGCTTCTGGCCCAGGGCTGCGGTAGGCTGAATTTCTAAGCTTTAACCTCCTTCTCAGGGTATTTGGGTAACAGAGACAGTCTTCAGTTGATGCATCACAAGGCTCCTTTCTGAGTTCCCTTCATCCCCTCTCCTTCTTCACCCTTGAAGTCTCAGGGACAGGTGTCCATGGGGCCTCCCCTAGAGCAGTGTTGCTCAACCTTGGCAATTTTAAGATGTGTGGGCTTCAACTCCCAGAATTCCCCAGCCACGCCTCTTTTTCTGCCAAGGGTGCCCTTGAGATCCTGGGCTTCAGTCCCTGAGCTAGGTATATCCATGGGGGAGGACAAAAAATCAAGATGGCGGGCACCACTGAGCAATTGAAGCTCTGCCCCTTTTTACAGGGCATTGCAGATGTCACACGGATGCAAGAAAGGGGCAGGGCTTTGCTTGCATGGATGCACCTGCCATCTTGACTTTTTTGACCTCCCCTGTGGACACCCCTGCAGATGGAGCCCAAACTCTGGCTGCCACAGTAAGACTTTGAAGAAAGAAAGGCCAGCTCTCAGCCTGACCCCAAGGAGGCTTGTGAAAGTGAAATGCATCTTCCACCGGCTGAAGCTGTCCCGGAGTCCTACGTCATTCTGTCCTTCCTCAAGAAAGGAACACTGAAGGTTGAGTAGAAACTTCACAGCTGGGATCACCTCTTATGGGACCAGCCACAATGTGATTTGATTCCGCAATCAAACAAATCACATTATGGCTGAACCCATAAGAGGTGATCCCAGTGGGATGTGGGAACCCCATCACTATCACACTCTCAGACAACCATAGCTTAGCAGGATGTCTGAATCCAACCGCTGCCTTAAACAACAAATGGTGGTTAGAACCAACCACAGCTTAATATAATGCCTGAACTCAGCTGACCCCACCTTACCTCTTTGTGCCTCTTACCTTTGACTCAAGCGGCAAAAACTCATCCATCAGCTCATCGTAGGCTTCTTCTCCCACGGGGCTCTCTCTCTGGGGGGTGGCCGTGCGCCAGCTGCCCACCAGGACGGGGATCTTGCTGCCCTCTGGGACCCTCAGCTGCTTCCTTCTAATGCCCCGCAGGGCTTTCAGCGCTTCCCAGGCTAGATCCGATTCTGGCAAAGTATCCAACGAGAGCATTGAGCAGGACTCGACATCCCCCAAGCTCTGGGACCGGAGGGAGGCCTGGGAGCCAGCGCAACACACCGTGGGCATGCTCTGCGACTTGTCCCGGCAGAGGGTGAAGACAGGAGACCACGTTCCCAGCCGTCTCGGAGTCCGGCACACCCACTCGTAATTGAAGTCATCCACCCTCAGCCCGTGGCAGCTGCGACACTGGTGGTTGCGACACGGAGTGCCCGGCTGGCTGCTGCTGGGGGTGTCAGCCCAGCACTCGTATTCAGAAAGGGCCATATCATCCTGCAGAAGGCGCTGGTACTGGACCTGGGGCAAATCCGCTAGGCTGGCTGAGATCTCTTGGCCCGTGTAGGAGGCGGAGTCCTGATTATCTGGAAACCGCCGTGCATAGATGTGGCGCAGACAGCGGGCCAGCTGGTCTTTTTCCGAAAGCAGGCGCTGGAGGCGGTCAATGGAGAGAGCTTGAACCCGGGCGATGACAGTATCAAAATGATACACCCGCCCCAAGGTTTGGGCGCATTTCCCGCACAGGAATTCTCCGCGCCCATCTCCACGCTGGGGAAGCTCTCGGTCGAGGACATAGGACAGCACTACCAGCAGGTCGGGGCGCGAGCCACTACTGTTTCGGCTGAAGAGCCATCGCCGGTGATTCCCACGCAGCACGGTGCCACAAAGGCGGCAGAAATTGTTGGGGCTCTCCATGAATTCAGAAGCGCTGGAGGTGGAAGAGAAAGGAAGCTTGCATTTTGCCAAGTATATAAACAGAGAGCAAACCCCATCCCGTTCTAGCACTGAAGAGGTTACCTAGCCAGGTAACGAAACGTCGGCAAGAAAACAGCCAAGCTCAGAGAACCCCAAGGACTCCGCAGTTCAACCCTGAGCTACACATATTTGCTTCTTTTGGAACCTTGTATTTCCAACTTTTCTCAGATTTCCATGGTTCTGGATGGTGATAAATTGTTGCAGGAGCTGGAACTCCTAGACCAGTGTTTCTCAACCTGGGCCACTTGGAGATGTGTGGACTTGTCTCTGACCTAGTCTCCTCTGAATGTGTAAGGCAGTGTTTTTCAACCTTGGCAAATTTAAGACATGTGGACTTCAATTCCCAGAATTCCCCAACCAGCATGGGGCTGGGGGAATTCTGGGAGTTGAAGTCCACACATCTTCAAGTTGCCAAGGTTGAGAAACACTGGTCTAGATCCCAAAGGAAGGATTTCTCTGCACCCTGATCATTCAAGGATGGCTGAAATGTCTGGATTTTATTTTATCTTCAGGCTGTATATTTTCGCCCCTAGTTTTTCCTAATTATAGCAGCTTTCCTGCCCTCCACTCTTAAAATCTGCCATCTAGTACTCCCATATCAATTTTTTTATTTCTGGATCACTCCCAATCATGTTCTGGTCCTTGCAGAATCCAGAAATCCGTTTCTGAATTCTTGGCTTCTGCTTGACCACAATCTGTCCTGGGCAGATTCTTGACAGTTTCTAATATAAATTAGTTAATATAATATATGTTAATATAAATAACTGATGTCTAGCTGTTCCCAATCATTCTGACTAGGATTAAAACTAAGAAAACTCTGGAATTAGGACTGAGATAATGCTGCATTTCCCTAATTCTGATCAGCACCTCCTAACAGTTTATTTCCTATTTCCAAACACTTTTTCTATATCTATATGAACAGCACGTATTTACACTAGCACTGCTGGATGTGAACCTAGATCACCGTTTCTCAACCTTAGCAACTTTAAGATGTGTGGACTTCAACTCCCAGAATTCCCCCAGCCCCATGCTGGCTGGGGAATTCTGGGAATTGAAGTCCACACGTCTTAAATTTGCCAAGGTTGAAAAACACTGCCTTACACATTCAGAGGAGACTAGGTCAGAGAAAGTTAATATAGAAAATTGCAGCCTTAAGCCACATTTTTTTTTTCCTGGCTGCCGATCTGTGACAATAGCATAGAAAAAGTTCTGATGATGAAAGCAAAATGTATTTCTAAGCAATCAAGGAATGACAAAAACTTTTCCAGGACTGGGCCTATTAAGGAAACAACAAGCATTTGAAGGCCAATTTGCAAACCCCGTATTCCTAACCTAAAAATCAGGATCACAAGGCTAACTCAGTGAGTCATTAAACTAACAGGGCTTAAGACTTGTCCTTAATGACCCTCCACTGAAGTGTCTTTGTACTGTAGAGATAAGAAGCACTCCTTCCTTCCTTCCTTCCTTCCTTCCTTCCTTCCTTCCTTCCTTCCTTCCTTCCTTCCTTCCTTCCTTCCTTCCTTCCTTCCTTCCTTCATCTTTCTTTTGTCTTTCATTCATTTACAGGTGAAACTTGAAAAATTAGAATATCGTGCAAATGTTCATTTATGTCAGTATGGCAACTCAAAAGGGTTGCCTCAGTCCACTCCTTGTGAAAGTCCCCAACACTTTTGAATGGCCTTTTCCTGACAATCCTCTCCAGGCTGCGGTCATCCCTGCTGCTTGTGCACCTTTTTCTACCACACTTTTCCCTTCCACATAACCTTCTATTGATGTGCTTTGATACAGCACTTTGGGAACATCCAACTTCTTTTGCAATTACCTTTTGGGGCTTTCCCTCCTTATGGAGGGTGTCAAGGATGGTTTTCTGCACAACTGTCAGGTCAGCAGTCTTTCCCATGCTTGTGATTCCTACTGAACCAGCCTGAGAGACCATTGAAAGGCTCAGGAAGCCTTTGCAGGTGTTATGGATTCATTAGCTGATTAGAGTGGGACACTTGGAGCCTAGAATATTGAACCTTTTCACACTATTCTAATTTTCTGAGATTGTGAATTTGGGGTTTGCATAAGCTGTACGCCATAATCATCACAATTATACCAAAGTAAGGCTTGACATATCTCGCTTTGCATGTAATGCGTCTATCTCATATATTGGTTTCACCTTTTGAGTTGCCATACTGACATAAATGAACATTTGCACGATATTCTAATTTTTCGAGTTTCACCTGTATTGCATTGGGTTTGATTGCTGTAGGATTTTTTTTTTAAATTATAGACATTTCGGAAAAAAACTGTTTGAAAAGAAGGTCCTGCATAACTGAAACAAATACATGTTTTAACTTTTTTATTATTTTGATTTTGATCCTGCTGTTTTGCCTTTGGACCTTTCCAGATAGCTCAAGTTATGGTGTGTTTCTTTTCTGTTTTCATCCCAGAACTACTTTCAATTTCTTTATTAGTAAATGTAAAATCAGTTCCAGTTGGAAAAGCTGATAAGACCCGAGAAAGAAGGGTGAACCTACATATGTTCTTTCACTCCATATCATGTACACAAGGGTGTCCTGAAGGGGTGGTCAAAAAAGTCAAGATGGTGGTCAAAAAAGTCAAAATGGTGACCCCAATGGTGTGATTGAAACTCTACCCATTTTTATGTGCAATGCATTCTACATAAAAATGGGTGGAGCTTTTACTGGATCATCATGGCCGCCATCTTGATTTTTTTGACCCTTCCCTGCAGATATGTCTACGTGTACACAAGATGAACCAGGAAGCAACAGGCAATCACAGATTCTCAGTGCAAATCTTCCCACATAGTACTACGAAACTGATTCTCCAAATGGGGATCTTTATGGAGCCAAAAAGAGGAATTTCTGGACAAGAAGGAAGTTTGAGAAAGCAGCAATCTTCCTAAAAACAAAAGTGGGGCTCTCCCTCAAAACAGCTCAGTGAAACAAACTGTGCCTGACCGGTGAGGAACGAAAAGCAAATGGCATCTGCTTTAAAAGGCATCAGGAACATTCTGTGCCCTGATATTTTGTTGCTGGTCTTATAGATTTAATGATAGGAACACAGTAAAAATAAAGACAAGCTTTCATCCTTTTCCTCGCTCAGAAAGGCTGTCTGGGTCAGGCAAGTTGGACATGCAAAGCTTCAAAGCAAAGCTTCCAGCTGTTTTCGGATGAGCCACTGGCTCGGAATCCAAGCGAGCAGAGGGACGGTTGTCTCTGGAGAGCGCAAAGATGGACAAGAAAGTCCCGCTTGGTGCCCTCTCTGGATCGAGAAGCAAGGAGGCAGATGGTGATCGATTTATAAGAGGCTTCAAGGTAGATAAAAGATCAATAGAGGGAAGGAATTAAGCCCCAGGTCATACGGGGATAGAATGTTTATATGCATGGATAGATCCCACACAGCACTTCCTTCAAAAGTTTACAAACAAGGGGTGTGTGTGTGTGTGTGTGTGAGAGAGAGAGAGGGATATAACCATGATTCTGTCTTATTGTAAAGAGAAGACCTTATGCTCCAGTTTAAAATGAAAGAATATTTCCACAAATATGAAATAAATCACACAATAAATTGCATTAAAGCAAAACAAAGCCAACCCGCCCCCCGCCCTGCAACATGAGGGCTCTTGTCACACAGCCATAAATCTTTGCAGGCCAAGCCCCCAACCTCCCAAATCAGCAGGTAACCCTGCCGGTTTCCAGCTGGTCTGGAGCAACCGGCTAGCCCCAGACCTTGGAATAGGACCTCTGCGTTTCAGCCGTGCCCAGATTCAGAAACAGGAAGGACCAGCCGCCCAGGCAGGCTTCTGGTCCTCCAGCCCCGCGACACCGCCTTTCCCCTCGCCCTCCCGCCCTTGCGCCGGAGATGCCCCAGATCCAACCTGGTCCCTTGCGCGCGCAGTTCGCAAAGCGGGGTTTGGGCCTCCAAAGCGGAGCCGGGAGACCAGCTGAGCAGCTCCCGGTTGGGCTGGACTTTGAGCGGACCACGAAGGAGTTGAGGAAGGAGGCAGCCCTCGCCCCGGCCACCGAAGCCCCGTTCCCACCCTCCTGCCTGGGGGCGGAGGGGAGCCGCTCACTAGGGGGACAGCGAGGTTTCTCCCCTCGGCCGCAACGGCTTCCCCCTTACCTTTCGCCTGCCCTTCGGCCACTCCACCCAAAGCAAAGGGCAGGAGATCAGAGCACACCTGGCCAGAAGCCCCGCCTCCCAAGCGGGGCAGAGGGAGGGGCTTCCCCTTCGATAAGTGGAGAGCCTCTCGTTTGGGCTTTCTACCCCTTCCCCTTGCAGATGCGGGGGGGGGGGGAGTAGAACCGTTGCACTGCTTTCCCCCCACCTGCAGGGTCTCGGATAGGAAAAGATTTCTTCCTTGTAAAGACTCCCCTTTATCCCCCTGCTGTGATCCTGACTCAGCGGTGCATTAAATGCCCAGAGCAAAACCTCTGTTTCACCAATTATTCTGTTTGCAAACTGCATCCCCCCCCCACCCCAACTACACTTTCTGGAGATGCGCTTTAAAATGATCGCGCGCGCGCGCGCACTCACCCCCCGTGCCTCCTCTGCCATTGCAACCGGCAGAAATCCACCCGAGAAAACTTCCATTGCTCGGTCGAGCTGCACCCGGCTCGCTCTTGCCTGTCGCGGGCCCGGGGCTCTCGACCGAGCGAGCCCTTTAACGGGATCGTCCCACCCCGCCCGCCGGGAGAGGATCCGGGATGGTCGGAAAGGATTCCCTGCTTGTCCTCTAAACCCCGTCGCCTGTGGAAAACGACGGGCGCTCTGAAGCCTCACTTCCGGGTTTTAGCAAACTTCAAAAGAAAACCTAGCGAACGCATCTGGGATCCCAGTGGATCCCTCTGCCAGAGCCCCCGGGGCTTCTCCCGGCAAGATCGATCTTGCCCGCCGACGCCTCACCCCGACCCTCGCGGTCTGCTTCTCCGCTCCTTCTTGCCCCGAGGCTCGTCACCCCCTCAACGCCCATCGCCCCCGGACCTCGCCCGCGTGCCTCGCGCCTCCGGGCTGCCTGGCGGAGCGGGTTGCAAAGCAAGCCTCCCCTTCGCGGATCGCGCGATCACTCGTGGGGAAAGGGCTTCGTGCCCGGCTGCGCCGCGCGCCGGTTCGCCCCGCGCCCCCGCGCCGGGCAGCCGGGCGGGCAGGCGGTTCCTCGAGTCCCGCAGTGAGCACAGAGCCGGGGCGCCGGGCTGCCCTCCTCAGGGAGACCAGAGGAGGTGTTTGTACGGCCTTGCTGCTATGTAGAGCCCGTCCGGATTTTTGCAGGCCGGACCTGGCGGTAGTCTTCCAGTTCACTTCGGGAGCGGTCGGGGCGCGCGGGCGGCTGTTCCCGGACCCGCCGCCAGAGGGAGCCGTGGGGAAGAGGAGCGGCGAGGACCGGAGCCGGCTCACCTGAAGGCGGGCGGGTTCCTGCCACGTCGCGCGCCGGGCTTCCCCCGTGGGGACGCGCCAGCCCCGGGCGCGCTTCTTCCAGCTCACCTGCTGCGCACTCCCGTGGCTCCGGGGCAGCCCTCGGCTCGTGGCCAGCCTGCCCAGGGCGACGGCTCTCAGCGAGGCTTAAAGGAGGAGAGTTACCTTTCCGGGAGAAGAGGAAACGGTTAAAAAATTGCCAGCCGCCTTTCTACGCAGGAGCGAAGAGTTTTCTCTCCCCGCCCCGCACTTTGCGGGCAAAAGGAACTGACCAGCGGGGATAGGCTGCATTTTGAAACAGTCACCGAAAAAGGCTAAAACATCCAGATTCTAGAAAATGGTGTCACTGCCCCACCTCTATCCGGAATTATTGCAACTTCTATTTGCATTTAATCCCACCCACCCCCTTTTTTTGTGGGGGCATGCATGACTTCCACAGAATGTGGCAAGAAAAAAGTAGACAGGATGCTCCAGGGTACCCATTAGTCATGGGGTGGGGGGGGGTGCTTGGGCTTCTGTAACACTGTTCAGGTGAAGGGACCCCAGCAGCCTGCAGCTCCGGCCCTTTCTCGCCTTCCCCCTGCCCTTGTCTTTTTCAAAATGTTAACAAAATGTTGAGCCAAACAAGAGTCTTTCAGTCATTATTTACCGGGACTTCCAACAAGAGGGCAATTTGTTAAGATAGGCATTAGTTTGCTTCATTCTCCCTCGGCAAGTTTCAAAAAGAACATTTGGACTCTTAGAGAAAAGATCCAGGAAGCAGACGTACGCCCAGAACGCCCCTGATTTTAGCCCCAGGCCAGCAGCTCTGTGGGGTAGGTTGGGCTGAGAGACTGTTCCAGAGTCCCTCCAGGCAGCTTCTGTGGCTGGTGGGGTGGTGGTGGTGGGATGGTGTGTGGGAAAGACCTTGGGAGACTGGGCCAAGAGACACAGCCAAGGGAATGGTCAGATAAGAGACAGCATAGCCCACAGCTGCATAGTGGGTGGGGCAAAAGGCTTAGAAGAGACCCTCCCTAGTTTCTTGGGCTGTAAAGGAGACGGGGTTGGGGGACAGATGTACTTTCACACTTGCAAAATTCTGTCAATGTGGCTTTACCGTAAAGTAGAATTAGTTCATCTGGTTGTGATTCCTATCTGGTTAACGGGCCAACAGGTGGTGAACTAGAACCTGGGGCTTAGTCCAGCATGTTCCCCACAACATCACACAGTCCTTGCTGGCTCTGGATTAAATATAGCATCTATGCAAGCACTGTTGTAGACCTATCTTCCCCAACATGCTACCTTCCACGTTACTTGGAGGTTGATTCTCATCATTCTCAATCAATGTGGCCTTGGCTGTCTGGGAATTATGGGGGTTAAAGTCCAACTACCATCAAGTGGAGTCAAGGCGGTTGTGGAAAGTACCTTCCCCATTAAAAGCAAAAGGGGTTGCATACTGTCCACTTGTTTTCAATATTAGATTTTTATCTGTTAATTGGGAAACTCTACTTCATGTCATGTCCCTGGGCACCAGGGCAGAATAGTCATTGGACAAGGTGGTAGGGAATTATTTACATCATTTATAGAGCCACCCAACTCAAACACTGGGACTCCGGGCATCTTAAAATCATCAAAAAACACAAAAACAAAACCAAGCAAAGAACAATCTGAATTAAAAATCAATCATTAATAGGCGACCTGGCTCATAGTCATATGACCCTCTTGATGGGACCTCTGCTCATTCTGGCCCCAGCACCAAGGGGCCAGGTATTAACAATAGCTTGTTAAAGTTCTTCTGGAGGCCAGCAAGGTCAGGACCATCTAAATCTCGGTTGGGTGAGGGGAGATCCTTCCAAAGGATAGATAATTACTGTAGACGAAGTTCAAGGAAAGCACTAAATCCAGACATGGTGGAGGAAGGTTTACTCAAGATTCTCATCCATCCATATAGTGTCTTATTGAAACCAACTTCTTGGTAGTGAGTACATTACACATGGCTATAATCTATCCATTACCACTGTGAGAATATCCAGGATTCCCTTATGTGTACATGTTCTCGCTCTCTCTCACACACACACACGCACGCACGCATGCACACCCCTTCCTATGTTGTAAAACTAAGCCAGGCCAGTCTTCGGTGACCAATCCAGAACCTTCTCTATCAGAACTGGCCCTACCATATGCTGTACAGGCATTTATGGGAGCTCCAACTCACATTTGATGCTTCATCTCCAGATCTTCAGCCAGCCCCAGCCCCAGTATTCATCCACTTCCCCTACCACTATGGCGGAAGACGGTGTCATCTCTTTTTAGCGATCATGCAAAGCAGAGCAAATGCTAAGCGATGTAAAAAGGTGGGCAGTGAAACAGCAGGCTGTGCGCCCCAGCACTGCATCTGACTCAGAGTGACCGATGAATCTACAGCACCCTCTAGTGGCCACAGGTGTCTCCAGTGGACATTGTAATCCCTTAATCAAGATTAAATCCTGGGTTTCAAGCACTCTGGAAGTAAGCAAGTACAGTCGACTGAGGAACACCAATGGCCTTGCAGAAAATAGAACCATGGTACAACCAATCTTTTCAAGTTTCCAGTCTATCCGATAGCCATGGCATTTACTAGAGGTCTCCCATCCAATTACTAACCAGGCCAGTCCTGCTTAACTTCAAAGCCAGACACAATCAGCCAGATGCTGCCACCTGCTGAGACATACCTAAGAGGAAGGCCGCTTAACATTTTTCTACTAAGATACTTAACACAGATCTTACACCAATACTGAGTAGGTTCACATATCATGCTGAGCCTTGGTTTGCTTCATCATGGTTTGAGTGTTGAATTATGTGCCATCCAGTCATTGTCGACTCCTAGCAATCACATAGATTTTCTGCAGAACAATGTCTCTAACCTTGTCTTTCAGGTCTTCCAACGGTGCCCCCATCGCCAATGGTCTTCTTCTCTTTCCTTCTACCTTCTCAGCTTTAGAGCCTCTTCCAGAGAGCTGGGTCTTTGCAGAATGTATCCCAAGTAGGATAATTTGAGCCTGGTCATTTGTGCCTCGAGAGAGAACTCTGGGTTGATTTGTTCAATGATCCATTTGGTTGTTTTCTGGGCTGTCCATGGTACTCTGAAGACTCTTCTCCAACACCAAACTTCAAAAGCATCGATACTCTTTCTATCCTGCTTCTTCAAAGTCCAACTTTCACTTCCATAGAGTGTCACAGGGAATGCCATGGCCTGCAGAGTTTGATCTTTGTAGGTATAGACACATCACAGCATCTGAATCTTTTCCGAGGACTTCATGGCTGCTCTATCAAGGGCTAGTCTGCAGCATATTTCTTGACTGCTTGTCCCTTTCCTGTTGATAGTCAATCATAAAGAGCAGAAGCTATTTAGCACTTCAGTATCTTTTTTCCTGGGGCTGCACTTTATTTCTCCAACAGCCACAGGAGATGTAGGCATGGTGGCCTAACCAGAGGGGGCTGTGTTAAAATATATATATTTTTTGCATTTTCTAGGGGAGCTGATGTTTTTTAAAAAGCAAAACAAATAAGTATTGACAAAATCTGCTATTTTATTGCATTGTTTCAATGGGGTGATCTTGGGGAGAACTGGGAGTTTCAAAAAGTAGGTGCGAGAGTTGTAAATGGCAGATCTCTGATGGATTGACTAAACCAGAATTAGCTGGGTTTGTGTAACATCCTAAGTCCAAATGACTCCAGTGATATAATAGATGTAATGTGTGAATCCAGCCACACCTTAATGTATGATTTTGAGCTACGGTCAAAGGTGTGTGGGGGGGGGGGGAACCTTAGAGCTGCCTTAACGTTTTCTCTAAATTATTTCTCTGGATCAACTACACAACATGCAGTATTGTCTCTATACTGCAACGCAAAAATGACCAGACATATAGAAGAATGGCAGGAAGGTAGCTCTTTTCAAGATATATTTTGCCCCTGCTTTTTTTATGCCTATGTCTGTACTAAATGGATCATATTGTAGTGAGTAGCACAGGCAGAACAGTAGACAATGTACACATAAGTGTGAGAACTAGAGCGAAAGGGGTTAAGCACGTACTCTTATCCCCAGAACAAAGAGGAAGAGATAAGAGAATGAGACCGGCATCTCCCTAAGGAATGCAGGATGTTTGTGGGGTGACTCTGGGAATTGCTTTCACTCTGAGAAGATTTCTGTAACGGGAGTGAAGCCAATAAACCTTGCTGGATTGAATCTGTACTGTCTCCTGGAGTTTCATGGGCTAATCCTGACAATAAGCCATGGTCACATTGGACAACCACAGTTCACTGAACCATGGTTTACTTAATCTGGAGGATTTGCAGCACGCTGAGCCAGATAGTAATCACCCCAAGCTAAAATGGAGTTGGCTAATTTTTGATTCAATGTGTCCTCTGAACATAGCCAGACAGATGTTTGTCCCATATGCAAAACAGGAGAGACATGTAAAGGAAAAAGCAGGAAGCACACAAGAGGAGGATGTTAAATTAACCATGGTTGTTCCTAATGTTTTTTCTGGTCCACTACACTGACTCCATCCTGTTGTAGGGAACAGAAGAGGGATGAAGAACAGCTGATAGCAAACAATTTTAAAGTTTGACCCGCTTTGCATATATCTGCAAAAGGGACAACTACTAAGACAGAGTTGTCTTTGTATATATCTGCAAAAGGGCAGCTAATAAATTCAAATCAATAATAAATCAATAAGTCAGCCAGCCAGTCAGTTCAGCCCTGCTTTGCCTATTGGGGAACATACCGAGTTAAGGGCCCCAACTTTGCTAAAGTAAATGGTCAATCCCCCAAAGTAGAAAGTTTTAAAATCTTTCTCCTGCTATGAGTTTTAGAGAAGCACTTTCTTTAGCAACACTTGCTTTACTCTACACCTTGCAGGATGAGGTAGATGGGAGGTAAAGGAGGCAGATTATTTGGGACAAATATTATATAAGGACATGAAGAGCGAGGGCTTATCTTCTCCTAGCTCTCTCCAACCTAGTGGCCACATCTCGCTCATTGTTCTCAAGCAGCATGGACTTTGAGAATACGGGAGTTGGTAAAACACATCCGGAGAGTGCAGATTTGGGAAGGCCAGATTAATCTAGATCAGCATCTGTAACAACTGAGAGCATGGAAGGAACTAAGCTCAGGTTGTTCCCAGATTGCTCAGGAAAATTCCTTTATTTGATGGACATCCTACCTCTTTATTCAAACGCCCACTTAAGGTAGCCCACCACAAAACACAACACCCAGCAGAGGTTAAAAAGAAAGGTTAGAATGATTAACAGTTGAAGGCTCAGCCTGTATATCTTGGGGGAAAAAACACAGAAGACTTTGCAATTCTTTCCAACAGACGGATGCACCAGATACACTTCTTTGGGGAACAAATCGCTTTTATTTTTATAAATACAGGGAGACGTTAGATGGCAAGGAACGCAGCCACCTTTCAAACAACTGACACACTGCCCCAGCCTTCGGCCTCCAAGTGAGGCTATGTCACCCCTTTCGAAAACTGTCCCTGACGTTTCCCAATTTTGGGAAAAACAGTCGCCCCGTCCTTCTATGACGAAGCCAGCTGACAAGCCAGGCAGGAACTAGCAAGCTACAAACAAAGGCTTAAAATCATAAACAGGTAAACGGTGCTAATTTCAACGTCCTGATGGGGTGTTCCAAACCCATGGATGTATTTTCTAGAAAAACCTGCAAACCATGAGGCTTATTCCCAAGCAATGAGGACATAACAACATAAAAACGGACTTACTGTACATCCCCCATCTCAAGTCACATGAATGAGAAATGTGCCTTTCTCCACTAGTCCCCATCTTTGAATGTTTTTCTTCCATTGTTTTCTTTTCAAAAATAAATATACAATTGCAGAACTACTACAGAAATCTGGATGGGGGGGGGAAGAGAAAGAGGTATTTCAGTGACCTCATGGGAACCAGCCAATCAGCACTGCACACAGCCGGTTTCTCATTCCAACTTCTAGTAAACTGACAGGGCTTGTAAGTTATTGCTAAGCTATGATGTGCTTCCATCATGGTTTGCTGAATATGAAGAACTGGAGAATGCTAAGCAAACGGTAAATAATTGATGCCAGCATGTGGCCTTTTCCTTTTTCCAGAATTTGGCCATGTAGAGCAGTGTTCCCCAACCTTGGCAACTCTAAGATGTGTGGACTTCAACTCCCAGAATTCTCCAGCCCGCATTTTTGCCTGGGGAATTCTGGGATTTGAAGTCCACACGTGTTAACGCTGCTGAGGTTGAGAAACCCTGGTTTAGAGGAACGGTAAGTGTGACTGAATGCATTAATCCCACAAGTGCAAAAAAGGAAGTAGCCACCTTTGCTTTTGCCCTAGATGTACGAGAGAAGTTGGACTCAGCTATTTTGGCCCTAAGAGAATGAAGAATATCCTACACAAAATAGGGGTGAACCATATACCTTGTAACTTATGTTTCTTAACAAAAGAAAACCTCGCACCTGTTCTGTTCGTTGAAGTTCCACAAGCATCAACCGTAGCTATTCAGACAATGTATAAGGTAGGCTGTGGACAATAAGAAATAATCATTTTGGGGGATACCACACACCTTTCCCGCTGGTTTTCAAGTGTGCGACACCACAACCACCTGCTCTCTTTCAGTGTGTCAAATGGACAGATGGCAAGAAAAGCAAAGTACCGAGCTAACTTAATGTTTAGCTAACTTAACTTTTAGTTAGGACGTTATCAGAGCCAGCCGGTAGTCAGAACGGAGAAAATGAAAAGCAGTGAGGGAAAAGAAGAGTTTTAAAGGAGTTGCTCTGAGTTTTAAAGGAGTTGCGTTGACAAGACTACACCATCAAATGATCCATGGATCTTCTAGACCAGGGTTCCTCAACCATGGCGACTTGAAGATGGGTGGACTTCAACTCCCAGAATTCCCCAGCCAGCCATGCTGGCTGTGGAATTCTGGGAGTTGAAGTCCACCCATCTTCAAGTCGCCAAGGTTGAGGAACCCTGTTCAAGACAGTAAAAGACAGACTCCTGAACAACAGGAATGGAGCTGTCAGACAGTAATGAAAAATGCACATTTATCTGTTATGCGCACAGCATGGCGATACCCATTTTCTTCTACAGCTTTCTGTGGACGGCTCACAGAATCCACATGCCAAGCCAACAGCCGCCTGTGTCAAGTTTAATACCATAAAAAGCTTCCCATTAAAAGGACTGAACGGGGGGTTGGCGAACCTCACTGCCTAGTGCGGCCCACAGTCCAGAATAGGGCTCTGGGTATTCCACGTTTCAAGAGCTTAAGAATTTTATGTTATATATATTTTAAAACAAGGTTCTAGCCCTTAGGGATGCGAAGATAACCTGGAAAGCGTATGAGCAATACTTTGTGAAACACCAGGCAGTCTGAAGACGAGGCAGATTCAAGGGAGGAGCTAACACCTGGCATAACTCCTTGTCTTGTACAAAAAAAGGGGAGAAATTAGGTATATGCACAGAGTTTGAATAATCAGAGGGTGGTAAAAGGGTCCGTCGGCTATAATTCCACGTATAGGCCATAAAGCTATTTGGGTTGTCATCACATTATGAGGCACAGCCACCAGACAATTGACCAGATGCTGCCCCTTAGCTAAGAGTTGCACCATCCGAATGCCAGATCTAAACCCAATCTTTTGCCTCATTCCCTCACTCTCAAAAAACTTGGCCTGTTCTTTCAAGGAAGGGAGGGCTGGCTCTCAGCCCCAACTTCCTCAAAGTTGAATCTTCATAGGCTACGGAACACTATTAGCGGAGAACTGATTTAATTTTCCTCCCATCTGAAAAGCAGAGCATTCTCTACAACTTAGAGAAGTGTTTCTCAAACTCGGCCGCTTTTACGATGTGTGGATTTCAACTCCCAGAATTCTCCAGCCCGCATTTTGCCTGGGGAATTCTGGGATTTGAAGTCCACCCAGGTTAAAGATGCTGAGGTTGAGAAACATTGATTCAGAGCAGTGTTTCTCAACCTCAGAAACTTTTAAGATGTGTGGACTTCAACTCCCAGAATTCCCCAGGCTGACTGGGGAATTCTGGGAGTTGAACTCCACACAACTTGAAGTTGCCAAAGTTGAGAAACACTGAGTTAGACCCAGAGCAGCCTTCCCCAATTTGGTGCCTGTCAAAGTTTGCCCTTGTCTGGGAATGATGGGAACTGCAGTCCCCTCAACTACGAGAAGCACCCCTTGCTGGAAAACGAATCAAAACCCTCCTGAAATTGTGTCAAGGGAAACTGTAACCTCAGTGCAAGGGAGAAAACTAAAGGTTGTTCTCAAACCTGACCTGGTGTGCTGAACTTTAACACCCATTATCCCCTGCCAGAGAAGGAAGTAATTCAATCCTGTATCTGGGTTAGAGGGGATGGAATAATTCTCCCAATAAGTACGTGCTCAGCAGAAATGGATGTTTGGGACTTTGCAAGAGATATTCCTAGATATATTCCCAGAATGATCGCTCATCCAATATAGGAGCAGAAGAGATATTTCTTCCCCCCCCCCCCCAATATTTCAAGAGCAACTCTTTTTTGAGTGTAACAGGGTTACGCTTTTGTTCTACCCCGTTTATGAAACACTGCCATGCTCCCAAATTCAGATCAGATCCAGCCAGCAAACACCCCTTCAATTTTCCATAGCCACAATACAGAACAAGTTTTCATGTAAGCAAAAGAAGAATCTTCATCTACGTCCCGCATAACATACAATAAAGCATAGGTCAAAACACTAATGTAAGAAATAATATTAAATTGCCTGAAAACGCTTATTAGGGCCTAGTGAAGTCCTCCCCTGAAGATGCTGCCTCTAAAATGCAGACAATAGTTTTGAGGCTAACAAGACAATGACCCTTCCAAGATGAACGGTTCTCACTTGAATCCAGACAAATCTCAGGCAGCTTCTCCAATCTTGTGGCCTTCAAATCAAATCATATTTCTCAAATACATCCGTTTGCAGGCTGTCAAACAAAACCATACCAAAATGGTCCCTGTTGCATCTCGAGGAGGACTTCTCATACCTCATGACTTCCAGATGTGCTGGGACTGAAAACTTGTATGTCCTGCACATCTGGGGAGCACCAGGATGGGGAACGCTGCTCCAGGTCTATGTTTGCAAGTGAATCTGCAGAAGGCCTATAGCTTATGATAACAGAGCAAGCAATTCACAAGGAATAAAAGTACCATACCCCAATGTATTCAATTTCTCATTCAAGGCACAAAGGACCAGGCTCAAATTATCCTACTTCAGACACCTGAGAAGATCTAGTTCTCTGGAAAAGGCTCTAAAGCTGGGAACGGTGGAAGGAAAGAGGAGAAGAGGATGACCAGTATCACAGTGGATGGACTCAGTTACATGGCGATGGAGGCACTGTTGGAAGAGCTGAAAGAAGAGGTTAGGGACAGATTGTCCCGCAGAAAATCTATCTAAATGGTTGGTAACAGTCAACACTGACTTGATGACACATAATCAATCAATCAATCACATACTCAGTTACCTCTAATCATTTGGCAGTTCTATAGGTTTCTGATAGGACTAATCAAGGCTCCTGCTAAAACTGGTCATTATGGACAGCCCAAAGCCAACACTCCTGGAGGCCTTGCACAAGCATGGGCCAGAACTACAAATTCCCCAGTGTAGCATATTCCTCACCTCTATCCCGTCCAAAGGAAAAAGGAGTTGCTTGATTTTATTTGACACGGGTGCTTCGTTTTGGCATAGTGATGGGTCACAAGAATATTTGAGCTCCTCCAGGCTATCCCCTCAGGTCACACCCACCCTATCTACTTTATTTTAATGGTTCTTCAATCTCTCTAGCAAATCTGGGGTTTGATTTGCTGGAGGAGAGCAAACACCACTTCAAATTTAACATGCATCTCAATCTATTAGACCAGTGTTTCTCAACCTTAGCAACTTTAAGATGTGTGGACTTCATCTCCCAGAATTCCCCAGCCAGCCATGCTGGCTGGGGAATTCTGGGAGATGAAGTCCACACTTCTTAAAGTTGCTAAGGTTGAGAAACACTGTATTAGAGCAAGACCAGCCTGCCTACTGGAATCATGAGGGCTGCATCACTGGAGGCTTTCAATCAAAGGCTGGACAGCTATTTGTCTGTGATGGTTTGAGGATTCTTGCCCCGGGAAGGGGGTTGGAGCAGATCTCCAACATCCTTTCCACTCTTAGCATTCAAGGAGCCTCTGAATTCCAGTAGTCTCTTTGTGGGGAGGTGGGGGAGGAAAAACATTATCATGTTCACGTTGGTATAAAAAATGAAGACCTAGTGTCAGCCCTCTAATGCTGCCACTGTTACACAATCCATGTGTGTTCTTAAAAAAAGAACCGGAGAGGAAGGCAAAGTGTGAAATTAAACCAAAGGAAGGCTTAAAATGAAGAGACCCAAGAATACAATTTTATATTTTTGTTGGCGTGACTCCCACCTCTCCCTTCCTCTCATTTCTACCACTGGGTGCTGCCAAAGAGAAGAATGGGGACGAAAAACCATTAAAAAAAACATCTGTAGTGCATAAATGGGTTTGATACACCTAGTGAGTTGTCTTCTCGATCATTCAACCATTCAAATAATAAAGATCATTTGTACTCTGCTCAAGCAACCATTCATCTGTATTATCCTTGCCAGATCGAACCGTTCGACAAGAGTGAGTTTTTTCACTTCAAGGGTAAGTACAGAGTCCAACAGCAACCAAGTATCCTGCCACATTTAGTGCAAACGAATGACATAAGCGTGGAGCTATATGCATGAACCCAAGAACAGCCTTGGGGAGAAAACGGGTTGGGATCCACTGCTGGGCTTCTGGGTTACCTATAGCAGATTAGCAAGGATTTCTGATCCCCAAAGATTTGCTAAAAGCAACAAAGTGAAGCGCAGTTCTTCAGTTATGCTGCCAAAAAAAAAAAAAAAAAGTTTGCGGTAATAGCAAACTTTGGTAGGGAGAGACATCGAGCACTGCGTTGCTGTAGCATTCAAAGCAAAACGGTGGGCTGGATACTTGCAATTCTCTTGCTTGATATTCAGAATTCCCTCTTAAAAAAAATAATAATTCTGAAAACCTGATTTCCGTCTCCACCTTGCTGGTGGAGTCACAAAAAGTCACAACTTTCTGGCTGGGTAGCCTGGCAAAGCTTAATGCCCCGTATCAAAGTTTGCTGGTTGCTTGAAGGCAACCCAGTTGTATCACTTCCTCCTGAGCAAGCAAAATAGAGAATTCAAGGATACCCTAAGCCAGTGTTTCTCAACGTTGGCACCTTTAAGATGTGTGGACTCCAACTCCCAGAATTTCCCAGCCAGCCATGCTGGCTGGGGAATTCTGGGAGTTGAAGTCCACACATCTTAAAGGTGCCAACGTTGAGAAACACTGCCCTAAGCCAAACTCTAGTGGCTCACCTGCCCCATCATGGTTCAGCTACAAATCAAAGTTCACAAACCATAATGGCTGACTTTGGATGTTAAGCCAGGAACAAGCCAACAACAGCACACCCTGCAGTGTGCAAATGCAGGAATCGGAAAAAGGAGAGCGCATAGTTGTTATGCACAAGGCTGAACAGTGCAACAGGCAAACAGAATCACAGGAAGCTCGGTGCTCTTAAATCAAGCTGGCTTCTACTGCTCCCCGTTCTGGCCCACTAAATCTCCTGTTTTTACCCAACGTGAAATCTCCTGCCCACATAATTCACATTCTCAACTGCAACCTTTTTCCAGTCCTTCCTGTTACTGGTGTGTGTGTGTGTGTGTGTGTGTGTGTGTGTGTCTAATCATCTCAGATTTAGCTGACAGTTGCTCCCATCACAGTTCCCTGAGCATTTTGCCAAACATTCTGTGAATAAAAACGCATGCAAGGAAGAATTACATCCGAGAACTTCAACTTCAAGCCGGATTTGTTTTGAGCTAGCGCTAAGCACTTCAGGACTGTCGCTAGACGCATGCTAGCTGGGAGAAAGAAAGAAAGAAAGAAAGAAAGAAAGAAAGAAAGAAAGAAAGAAAGAGAGAGAGAGAGAGAGAGAGAGGGAGGGAGGGAGGGAGGGAGGGAAGGAAGAAGGAAGGAAGGAAGGAAGGAAGGAAGGAAGGAAGGAAGGAAGGAAGGAAGGAAGGAAGGAAGGAAGGAAGGAAAGAACGAACCGTGCGTCCTGTAATAGAAAGGAACCGTTCTAAACTCCAGCTGCTTTCAACTTCTCCGCAGGAAAAGCCCGTCAGCATAAAAATAGATGCCTCCTGATACTGCCTGTTGCATCTCCAGATGGGCTATTCATTCCACATGCCTTGAAAAGAGAAGTATGCAGATTCTGTGCCAAAAGGGGTAACGGTAAGCTCCTCTGTTGTATTCAGAGAGAGGACAAGTCTCTAGTCCTTATGGGGGATAAAAGGCAGTTGGAAATATATAAAAAGGGGTTTCAGAGAATAAACTAAAAAGCCACCCTTTTCAGTAACAGGATAGTATCACTTTAGACCAGTGTTTCTCAACCTGGTCAATTTTAAGATGCGTGGACTTCAACTCCCAGAATGCTGGCTGGGGAATTCTGGGAGTTGAAGTCCACGCATCTTAAAGTTGACCAGGTTGAGAAACACTGCTTTAGATTGCAGGTGTGTGTGTCACCTTTTGGACTGTCCTCTCACAAAGCAGCAATCTTCAGCTACAAGATGGCTTCCAGCTCCAGTTGTAAGTGCTATCTACATAAAGTCCACAGCCGTAACCTTCCAGATGCTGTGAAACCACTAGCAACCCAACCAGCCTAACCAAGAAGTCTGGGAGTTGTAGTTCAGAAACATCTGGAGGGCAAAAGATACTTCACGCATCTCATGTCTAGTGATACACATCCCCTTGGAATCTCAGCTTAAACTGAACTCCTTTCCACTTTCATACCTGCTCTGATGTTAAAAGTTGAACTTGAGTCCATGTAAACGTCTTATTGTAACTCAGTAAAAATATAAGAGTTTAATACTGTTAGCACGCAAAGCTTTGAGTCTTGCCTCTAGACACAAAGAGAGAGGAAGGTCACCTGTTCAGAAGTTCTGCTCTCTTAAAAACTGCTCGCAAGACTCTTCAATACACATTTTTTTTAAAAATGGAAGCAGCAAGATAAAGTTATGAACATCTTTGTCTAAATTGGCTTCCTGTTGCCATCCTGAGGTTGTGCTTCTAAGGAGGGAGGAAATATACACTGGTGCAGCTTGCCCTCCAAAGTCAATCAATAATTTATAATATTGATTTTGATCTATAACTGGAGGCAGGGGTGCTGAAGCTATGCCCGGCTTGCTTAGGTCAGGAAACAGAAAAATATGCTTTCCGCTGGTTTCGTGGCATCCCGTTTACATTTTCTTGAGTGGTGTGGAACTGGGGTTTTGACCGAAGTCTACACATTGACTTTTCCTCCCCCTCTGGCGAAACGTCAAAGCAATAATTGGAGCGGAAAATTCAAATTAATTGAGGGAATAAATGGTACAGTTTTTTTGTCTTTTCTGAATCTGCTTTCACAAACTTTGGGCTAGTCTCTCTGAAACACTGTCCGGGGTAGCTGTTGCATTATTATATCATGAAAAATATAATATGCGCCATGAAAACATTTCCAAGCTGAGGATAGAATGGCACAAAACACCAGAGTTGGAATCTGAAAGGATGATACCTCCAGTTTCCACAGTTACTATGTTTCTGCCATAGGCTTGGTACTAGAAAATATGACATCTGGGTATATTTGATTACATTTAACTGTAATCCATTTGCAGTCTCCTTGCTACATTTTTTCCCCCCGTCTCGTAGCTTAGCCACAACAAAAGACTATGGGCCCAGTTCATTGCGGCCTCCCTTGCAGCATCTTGGAGCCCCCGATCTTGAGACTAGCTTCCACCAAAGAGTCTTGCAGGGAAAACGTTTCTTCCGCTTTGAAAGAAAAAAACTTCTAGAAAAGTGACAGGCAGATGAATTTTTTCGTTGTGGGAGGAGAAATGCCAAGTTGAGGTCAGAGAACACAGCTCAGATTTAGGACTCTCTCTGTTTCTCCTCCGCTCGGTTTTTCCCAGGCCTGACCAGCTACGTCAGCCATTTGGCAATGCAGGTGTCGAAGACGGCGCGGTTGGAATGCCAGTTCGTGTGAGAAACGTTGGGCATTGTGCAGAAAACAATGTCGCCACGAACGTCCAGAGTCTTCAAGCCAAAAGTGTCTAGGAGGTAAACCTGAGAAAGGACCAACAAACACCAAGAGTTCAACTGGACAGACTTTGCAAGGCCCCTCGGCAGCACCAAGGTGCAGGTTTGGAATATTATAAAGGTGATAGACCAGTGCTTCTCAACCTCAGCAACTTTGAGATGCATGGACTTCAACTCCCAGAATTCCCCAGGCAGCATTTTGTCTGGGGAATTCTGGGATTAGAAGACCACCCAGCTTAAAGATGCTGAGGTTGAGAAACATTGGTTTAGAGCAGTGTTTCTCAACCTCAGCAGTTTTTAAGATGGGTGGACTTCAACTCCTAGAATTCCCCAGCCAGCCATGCTGGCTGGGGAATTCTGGGAGTTGAAGTCCATAGAGCCTAAAGATGCTGAGGCTGAGAAACACTGTGACAGACTAACACACAAAGAAGTTGATCCCCTGCTTGGAACAGGGGTTGGCCCAGTTCCTCTGGCACTCCTAAATGACAAAAAGGGGAACAATCACTTCAACTTCTGCTCCACATCTTGAAATAACTGGGTCAGCTTTGCTCCAAATGTTTCAGGACAAAGTCAAAAGACATGCATTTGACCACCCATCACTCCCGCCAATGTCTGGACAATTCAGCCCCACACTGCAAATTCGCCCTCTGTTACTTTCCCCGGCTTCTCTTCCTGCCCCTACTGCTGTTACTTCCTTCACCTTCTTTAAATGTGGAATCCAAATACCTCCAAATGGGTATTGCATTTTATTTATTTATTTATTTATTTATTCATTCATTCATTCATTCATTCATTCATTCATACATACATACATACATACATACATACATACATCACATTTGCATAGACTCCCATCTCACACAAAGCAACTCTGGGCTGCATACAACAATACTCCGAAGGTAAGTATTTCTTAGTTTGAGCACTAGAGTCTTGCTAATTAAAATTAAACGGATTAATTCAATTTAATTTAATTAAATGGTGCGTATGCACAGACATCTCTCACTTGCTGATATTTACTGGAATTGCTGAGAAGTCTACGCATACACTCCCCGTGCACCCACCATTTAATTAAATTAAATTAATCCTTTTAATTTTAATTAGCAAAACTCTAGCATTCAAACTAAGAAATGCTCCAGAGTTTCTTAGAGAAAAAGGCAAGTCAGTTGTGTAGTACTTTTATCAATCACAAAGAGTAATTTCAATATAACTTTAACTTCAGATTCCAAAGCAATCCCTCATCTGGTAGATTCCGAAGGCTTCGTTATCTGCATGTACCAAGTACTTCTAGCTTCCTATGGGTCTTTCCAAACAGAAGACTCCTAGACCCTGTAGAGGTGAGATGAGCTAACATGGTGTAGTAGTTAAGGTGGAGAAGTAGGATCAGAGAGATTCAAAGTCTGAGTTTCTCTTCGCTACAGAACACAGTGGGCAATCTTGGTACCATCTTCAATTCTCAACCCTACCAATCTCACAGGATTGTTGTGAGAACAACGTTAGAGGGGAGGCCTCTACGTAAACTGTGTTAATCTTGCTAGAGACTTAGCAAACTTATTTATCTCTGAAATATAAGCAAACAGTTATTGCAAATCCTGTCTCAGAGGGTCTGCAGGTTGCACCTTCATAACGTTGTAATGGACTGTGAGAATAACCTTGAGGAAGAGGAGGAAGAGTCGCAGCCAAGGCAACAGATAAGAGAAATCTGAGCCCAAAGCAGAAATGTAATTTGAGAAAATGTCTCGGACTGGACTCTCCCTAGTTCTCTTCAGGAAAAAGGCAGGGAGGGGGGAGGCATGTTCAGAGTTGCAAGACTCTGTTACTGTAACTGTATAATAAAAGTAGTTTTAGTAATCATAATGTTGCTGTTCAAGTCTGGTCTACCTCGAACAGCTGACAGATGTGAAGGATTCACGTGGCTTGATTTGCCATTCATCCCTACTGATTGGTTTTGGATGGCACGCAATCAGTCAGTCTCTATTGATATGTCCATTATACAGACTAATTGGGAGATGCTTGTAATTTCTGTGCGTTTTTGAGGCAGAGGTGTTACTTAGGACGAGCTGGTTTCAGTGGGTGCCTATTTAAAGGGCTAACTGGCATGAGAATTGTTAAGATCTGCAGGAGAGCCCCTGTGGAGGACATCTCTTCTCTCCGACACTTGCTTATGGGGCAGGCATGAAAGGGGTTGTCATACCCAAATTACGCAGCGTGGCCCTTCAAAACTAAGAATGGTCCCCCTTGTTCTTGGTTTTTAGAAAAGTTAAGACGTGTCTCTTTACACCCAGTTTTTTTTCCCTCAACCTTGGCGATTTGACGATGGGTGGACTTCTACTCCCAGAATTCCCTAGCCAGCATGCTGGGAGTTGACGCCCACCCATCTTCAAGTCGCCAAGGTTGAAAAACACTGCTTTACAGTGATCTTTTGGGTTTTAATCTTTTATTGTGACTTTAACGTTTAAGGGGGTTGATAGTTTTTGAACCGTTATAGAGGGTTTGTTTCTCATTGTGGGAACATCTGTGATTTTTTGGACTAGGTTCTGGAGACCCAGGATCCACTCCGCCTTCTGCTATGACCGCTCCCTCCGTGACTCAGGGCCAGGCGACTGGGTGGTGGTTGGGAAAAATGGGGATGGGGGGTGGGAAAGGTCTGTATTCTGCCTTGAGCAATTGGAAGAAAGGCGAACTATAAATCTAATGAGCAACTAAGGTACAGACATAGCAGTAATAATAATAATAGAAAAATGAAGCAATATATATCAGAGAGCATTTTGTTTAGAATCAGTGGAGAAAGAGAACCTTGTGATGAAGGAAGAGAAGAATATAGAAAGACAGACTTTCCACTTGTTTATACAATATTTATAGTTGGTTATTATGAAAAGGGGATGGTGATTTGGGGTTACGTTTAATTTTTCTTGAGCTGTTCAGTCATTTCTGTTTAGATCCGGTGATACCCCGTGAGTTGGAACTTATTTTCTGCCTCCTTCCCCAAACTCTGAGGGAAAGAACCTTTTAGTTGTACCTTGTTACACTAAATCCACCTTTCCCAAAGTTTCACTGTATTGTTTTCATTGTTCGTTTGTGTTCATTTTGATATTTGGATTTTTAGGGGTAGTGTGTACATCAAGAGTACACTAAAGGGAGGCGTGATGGCAAAAAGTATAGGAACCCCTGCAATAAACCAAAATATATCCTTCCTGCCATCTATTTTCACCTCACATTGTCAGTCTGTCCTTACTCACCGGCTGAGACGTCATGTCCATCACGGTCTCGTTATCATCGTAGAAGGCAAACATACTACAAGAGGAACAAAACAGAACAATCCATGTAGAATTATACAATCCATCTCCTAAACCTACAAGAGCCCCCCACCTTTTCTTTTTAACTATTTTAATTCCTTTTTGTTATTTTTATGAACTATGTAGAATTTTATGTTTAAATGCAAACGTGGACATACACTGGTAAAAGACTGTGATAAAGTTTACTTCCCTACAAGAGGCACCGACATTGTAGGTGTACAGAGTGAAAAAATTAAGTTAAAGAAAACAAAGGATGGTGAAGATGAAGAAATAGAGAAAATGCAGAGAATCAGAAATAAAAAGTTGTTCCGGAAATGGATGAAGAGAGCTAAAACACTGGCTCCAGGGGAAGAGGGGATGGATTTAAAAAGAAAAGGGATGAGAGGATTTGGGATGAATTTAAAGCCAGGGAAAATTGGAAAGAAAACTTTAAACATTTGCACAGGAGATGATGATAGTGTACAACGGTGATGTTGAAGAGGGAAACTGAAACAACCACTATAAATGTGATCACCAACAAAAGAATGATGAAAAGAAAATCACAAATCCTGTGAGAATGTCCAAAATGGTAAAACCGCTGGTGGGGGTGGTATAAAACACAAATGTCATTTGCACCTGTAATGGCTGTGCAACTTCTTAAATATGTTTGTGAAAGGAGAAAACAAGCAAGCATGAATTCAAAACTGCAAGAGAATGAGTTTGTTAAGGTCCTTGACAAAATTCTACAAGCCTACAAGATGTGACAATGAGAAAATTTGGGAGGCACAGTGCAACTTTAGGCAGGGCAGGGGAGTGGGGGCACGGGCTGATTTCTGCTCTGCAGCAGCTCGCCGAGAGATGCATGACTGAGAGAAAGTTTGCTGCTTGTTTCTTGACTTAGAGAAAGCATTTTATAGTGAATCGGCTTCAGTTGTGGAGTGTTTTGCACAAATGCAGAGTGTGAAGATTGGTGGCTGAACGCACTAAGAGGGTAGGTAATAATATCGCTAAGAAATGGGGTGACTCCTTGCAGGGAATAAGACAAGGGTGTGAGATGTCTCCTTGGTTGTTTAGTGCATTTGGGATAAAGGTATAAGGAATGCTTGTAGTGACATTAGAAGGGTTCTCAAGGATGTGAAAGTTTACACACATTTGTAAGCAGAAGTGTTGTTGGCTGAAGACCCAAATGATTTGCAGCAAATGTTAGATCATACGATGCATTGAAAAGTATGAATCTAAAAATAAATGCACTGAAGACCAAGGTCATCGTGTTTAATAGGGAAAACGAACTACGTGATTATAAACTGGACGTACATGGTTGAAAAAAAGCAGCAGACAGTTGATACTGTGTTAAATAGTACATGTGTATTTCCTTGATGCCTATCCATCACGATCGGTGTCGTAGCCATCTTATTGCACAGCCTATAAGCGCCACCGCTAAGATCTTCACGCTGCCACAGGTCCATAAAAGGGACGCTTTTGCTCCGATTCACAAGCCTAAAGGAGCTGTTACTGACAGCAGCCTTCCCAGATCATATTCCTTAACAACTAGCACTTGGAAGCAGCAGCTCCAAATTTCTGGAAGTGTTCCAGTATGGTAACTAGTAGATGTGAAGTTCTACTAGTCCTCTAGTTCTCACATCCCAGCAAGCTTTAGTTGACAACATGGCATAAAGCTCTTTTCTGCCAATGGCCAACAGTCAGCGTAGGTACCTTAATGCCAAGCTGAACAGCCTACAGCCCCTTTCCAAAATTCAACAATGCATCCTCAATCTGGGGCAGCACAATTTTTATTTCAAAAACAGACACACATGCGCGCACACTGCAAAATCTTCTGGGCCCTGCCCCTCTGGGGAGATCAGTACGCTACTGCCATAGATCCTGAGGTCGAATAATCCTGAAAAATAAAAAGACATCCTTCTGCTGCAGAAAGCTTGCTTGTCCTTGGGCCATGTGTGTGGAAGACACGCCGTTTTATCTGGGTAGAACTAATCGTCAACTGAGAGAGGCTGAACCTAAAAGCCTTAGATGTGGTGCTGTGATGGAATGGAATTATGGAAGCCAGACTTGGGGAGGAAAACATGCTCTTTTGTCTCCTGAGGAGCGAGGGAGAGATAAGAGGATGAGGCTGGCACCTCCCTGAGGAATTCACTGTGTTGTGACTGGCGTTACTTGGGAGCTGGGTTTCAGTCTGGGAAGATTCTGGCTGGAGATTGTAGCTAATAAACATTGCTGGACTGAATTTACATGGTCTCCTGGAATTCCTTGGGCTAGGCCTGACATCAATCTTCCCAGACTCATACTACCTTCCAGACAAAGGAGTTTACATCATGGCAACAGATCCCCAGGGAGCTAATTTGACAGCACAGTTATTGGCAGCAGCCCTACTACAGCATCAGCAGCAAGTGGATGCACAGATTAATAATTTGCAAGCAGCTATGGGACAACTAATACAGCAACTCGGACCAGTAGCCCAGCCACCACCTCCCCCGCCACTGGTGTTACTACGTTCGCTGGGTAGCATGCCTGAGAAGTACGGAGGTGAGGTGGAACAGATGAAAGAACATGTTTTCCTCCCCGAGTCTGGCCTCCATAATTCCATTCCATCACAGGTGCTGGCTACCAGCTTGGCTGGCTTCAGAAAAGGGATGAACCAATTCACCGAAGCCCTGGGGATCAAGGGCAATGAGCCTAGGTGGCTGTGGGGCTGCCTTGGAAGGCCATCTGCTGGGAGGCTCATGGGCTTCCTTGGGCACTGGGAGAACAGACTGCTGGACTAGATAGGCCAGGAGTCCGATCCAGCAGGGCCCAGCTTAGGTTCTTATGTCTTTTTAATGGTCTGCTGAAATAGCTTCTCTATCTTGGAGTAAGGGAGGACAGTAAATTACAGGACTGTCTCTCCCCAGTGGTGTTTACCTGCCCTGTGAGATCTGGCAGGAGAGGCATGCTCCGGGTGCCATCTGCGAGAGAGGGTCATCTGTCAGGACCCAGGGGGAGAGCCTTTTCTGCCCTGGGTCCTGCCCTCTGGAACATCTTCCCCTCAGAAATTAGATTTGCCCTGACCCTGGCCTTTTGCAGGGCATTAAAAACCTATCTTTGCCATCAAGCCCGGGGCCCTGATATCCTGGGAGAGCCCGCATCACGGCTTGTTTGAGTGTGAGTCTTCTCGGCTGCTATTTTTATCTTATTTTTGTTGCTTTTACTGATTCCATTTTAATTGTGAGCCACCCAGAGCCATGCATGAGATGGGCGGGCTATAAATTTACTAAATAAAGACAAAATAGAGGCTTTGGCTGCACCACCAGCACGAAGTCTGCCTCTTCACTTTTACGCCACTGTCTTATGCTACGAGCAGGGGAATTTTGCAGGCGGCTGCAGAAAATCAAAACAGGAGTGGGTGGAGGAGGCAGGGGGTGTGTTTGTCCCTTCCCACATGCTGGGCACTGGAAAGCATGTTTCGATTCAGCCAGACCGGGCCCTGCTGGCTCTCTCTGCCTCTAAACGGTCATCAGGGAACCAAGTCAAGCAACTCAAGCCAGCCCTGATTCCAATATCCCCGGGGTTCAAGCGGTGCGGAACAGCTTCTCCTTGCAAAAAAGCTTCATGGCGAGATCAGCCCTTGGCTTCCCTCACTCCCAAGCTAAGCCTCTTTCTCTCCACGCCCGAAAGCTCACCTGGATTCCCAGGGCATGATGACCCCGTCGTCTGGGCCGCCGATCAGAATGAGCTTGCGAATGCGCAAAAGGTTTCTCTTCCACGCTGCAAGAAGACAGGAGCAGAACTCCAGAAGTTGGGTCACCTTCCCATTTTCTCCTCTTTCCCTTCTCCCCCTTTGCCTCCTCAGCAGTCAATGGAAGAGACCTTTTCCCACTCCGTTCTTTGCAGAAGCTAAGAGACCTTGGGACCTTTTCTCTGGGCCCTGCTTTTGCAGAAGGCATCAGCAATAAAGCAAGGGAGACTTATTTCATCTTCTCCAATTTGGCACTCTCGAGGTGGGGTTGGAATTGCACCTTCCCAAAGGCTCAGCATTCTGGGGGTCGTAGTCCCCACACTTCTGGAAACCATCAGGGAGGGGAGGAGTCTTCTAAGGCCAAGAGTGGGGAAACTGTGAGCTGTTGGCAGCCCCCAGGGTGGAGAGGGCTGAAGCATTTGGCTTATTCCTCTAAGTGACAGAATATCTGCCATCAGTTTTGCAGAGATCTGAGGACACCCACAAAAGACATTAGTCCTCCTAAAAATCAGGCAGGACATCTGTTTGGGGAAGACTTCAGTGGAGAAGGCCCCTATTTTTTCTTTAAAATGGCTAAACATGGGCCTGTGTGTTTCACTTCCACCTATTCCAGTGACATCTGAATTTCACTGGCTCTGCCCCACATGGCCCCAGGCAGAGAGGAAGCTCCAGCCAAAAATAGGTTTCCTACCCTATTTGCAGACAAACAAAACAACTATGCAGCCTCCAGGAAATGTCTAGTAATGTTGTCATGTCTGATACACTTCATTATCTCCTTTTTCCCTTGCTTTATTCCTTAATTTTTATTTTAACATTTGTGATCTGGCAATTGTTTTTATGTGTTTATGTATCGTTTAGACCAGGGTTTCCCAACTGTGGCCAACTTTAAGATTCCCAGAATTTCCCAGCCACTGAGGAATTCTAGGAGTTGAAATCCTGGCTAGGGAATTCTGGGAGTCGAAGTCTACACATTTTAAAGTTGCCGAGATTAGAAAACGCTGGTTTAGACAGTTAACAGCAATAATAAAGAGTCTAAAAAACTATAAAATTAGTCAATAAAAGCTATCTCATGCTACCTAAAGCAGGGATTCTGAATGATATTTCATGAGTTACGGCCTGAAAGGGCAGGAAGAGTTTTGACAAGCTTGAACTTAAATCCCCCAGCTGATCTGGCTTGGCCAGGCCTCCATGAAAGGCTCCAGCAGCCTGTCACAGGGGAAAAAAGATCGAGCAAAGATTTTCCAGTCATGTTTCATTCTCCATATTAGGAAATGTTTCACTTGCATACTCCTGCTTCTCAACGACTGCTGGAGGAACAGAGTCAGCTCTATCTGTAAGTCAGAGTCTGGCCAGGGTCTTAAAAAAAAATCCCTTTTGGCAGGAACGCACTGGAGACCTGGTTTGCTCTGGCGGTTTGGACGGAGAATCATAGACCTGGATGGAGCTATTTGGGGCACTGAGTCCACGTCTTCCTGGTGCAGAAACCCAATTAAAGCCTCCTGGACTATCCTGCCTCGGGCCCTAACTCAGAAATGGAGAGCCTGCAACCTTCCAGACATTGATGAACTAAAACTCCCAGCATCCTTCATCCTAAGTCATAGTAGCAAGGCCTTGTGGGAGTGGTAGTTCAGCAACCTTGGAAGTGCCATGTTTTCACATCCAAGCTGGACGGTTGGTTTCAGCATGGCTTCAGCTGCAGTTTTCAGCCCCGGGAAGGACAAACATGGGTTTGGGGGCAAATTCCAGGTTGGCCATCCAAATATGAAGGCAACTAAGATAATAGGATGAGTTAACCCCAAAGCAGGAAGGTGCGGTCTTTGCTACTCCACCACTCTCCTCTATGTAGTGGCGTTGAAGGAAGTCAAAGCATGCTTACCGGTTGCATTGGGATGAAGTCTCTCATCGTTCAGCACGGCCAGGAAGTTGCTGTTGTTGAGATAAAGATCTCGATGGTGTGGGTCTGAAAATGCAAAAGACATGGGGGGGGAGAGAAAAGTTGAGAGCCACCTTGTTTCGTTTCTGCACTCAACAGGATACCTCCAATCTCACCTTCCTTAATCTGCCTTTCCCACCAGGAATCTAGCTCTAACCCAGTGTTTCTCAACCACAGCAACTTTAAGACGTGTGGACTTCAACTCCCAGATGCTGGCTGGGGAATCCTGGGAGTTGAAGTCCACACGTCTTAAAGTTGCTGCGGTTGAGAAACACTGCTCTAACCCATACCTATATTTTAAGACATTAAGACTGGGTCCCCATATCCTACTAAGTCCTACAGTAGCTTATTTAACCGTGGCTTATTAAATAAACCTCAAGGTTTAGGGCAATGTATGAATCCAGCCTAAATCTCCTTCGATACTCTACAAATCTCCCTCTCCTGCTAGATTTTAGATATGAAAGTAGATCTGAACCCATTTTTAATGCTAGAAATGAACAACTTTTTTAAACAATGCTAATTTAAAATATTTGGCATGGATAATGCTGTTTTGGCTGCGTAAGCAATGCCACATACAGCCTGCACATTGGAGACAGAAAACGTGGATAATATTGGATAACAAGGAATTATGTTGAGGCAAAGGCCAAATCAAACATTGCATTAAGACATTGTTATTTAATGTATTGTCAGAGGCTTTCACGCCCAGAATACGATGGCTGATGTGGGTCTTCCGGGCTGTGTGGCCGTGTTCTGGAAGTTTTGGTTCCTAATGTTTCGCCAGCATCTGTGACCAGCATCTTCAGAGGACAGGAGCAGTTCTCTCTCTGTGCCCCTGTGCAGAGAGAACTGCTCCTGTCTGTGCTCCTGCACTCTGAAGATGCTGGTCACAGAAGCCGGCGAAACATTAGGAACCAAAACTTCCAGAACACGGCCACACAGCCCGGAAGACCCACATCAGCCATTGTTATTTAGCTTTAGCTCAGCCTATAGTGTGAATTCATAATTTGAAAGTTTGTACAACTTTCACCCAACCCAATTACATTTGGCTGACAAACCTGACTCAAGACATAGTATGAACTAGGGCAATAGATGGGTTCCCCCATTGCAGTAAACCACAATGCAATTTGTTTGGTTGTGGCTTAGTGGTGTTTATTAGCCGAGCTACTGGAACTTCAGCAAACCATGTTTAAAACAAACCATGGCTTCACACAATGGGTGAATCCAGCAATAGAGGTGAAAACCGTTTAAACCCTCAAGAGCCCCACATGCAACGCAGAATAATTGACTGCGGTCATAAAGCAGGCCTACCATTCCAGTAGTTACAGATGGAGACATCCTGACCCAGCTGGGTGTAGCAGACGCGGTATAGGTTGGACTTCATGTACTGTGGAAAAAGCCATTTCAAATACTTGGTGTCTGAATTGAAAAAGAAAGGTAGAGGAAGCCAATGAGCAGAGACACTGATACAGTGGCTTGGTTTCCCCACAACTGTTGTAAATTCAGGATCTTCCCATCTTCTATCCTTTTGTAAACCTGATACTTCCAGACATGGTGGTCCAAATCTCCCATAATCCCCAGCCATTATGCCTTCAGGAAGACCGAGGCACACAAGGCAACTAATTGGGGTAGCAACCCCTAACCTGGGCTCAGCTCTCAGAGTTATTAAGCAAGAGGCATCTTGGCTAACAATTTGGGAGTTGAAGTCCCCATTGGGAAGGCTCTGTTGGGAAAGCTGGGAGGTTGGGATGTCAGAATTCCAGACATTTCCACCTTAGCAACGCACAGATAAATATAAGTACATGTATAAATATAAACATAAATAAATGCAAAAAAGAAACGGGTAGATTGGTGAGATGTGAACAGCAAATTGAATAAGACAGGGGATAAGACACTGAAAATGAAATAGTATATGCTGAACAGGGCAATAATAAAATAAGAAATAATTATAATAATATAATTAATAATAAATGCAATCATAATAAAATAAATAATTATAAGGGACACAATAAAAATAAATACATAAAAATAGAAGCAGTGGCTGCATTTTAATTTACCTAAGGCCGAAGAAGACATCTTGTGCCCCCTTGACCCATTTTATGGCCTCCGGAGGCCTCTCAGATGATACCACTATGTTTTGATGGCAAAATACAAAAATGTATATGTAAGATTTCTGTATTTTTATTACAAAAATGCTGAAAAGAGCTAAGGTGAACTTCCCCAGAGCATAACCCATACTGCTCTCCCACTCCCCACAAGAAGGAAAATGGGCCAACATTTTCTGTCACTGCCACTCACTCTGTGGCCTCCAGAGGACAAAAAAGTAAAGAAATAAATTGCACCTCCAGCCCAACAATGGCCGGCTCCAATGGAAGAGCAACTCAACATTGCTATGGGCTCTCCTGCTCATTCTGCTAAGGAAGACTCTAGACGTGTGTCCCAAAGTCCCACCAAATGGCACCAGAGTGTCCCTGCCTCATGACTTACCCCCGTATTGCCCCATTTGTGGGGCAGAGAGAGAAATGAACGTGTCCACGTTGTGGTCAGGCATGATAGAGAGCAGCGCCCGACAAATAAGTCCTCCTGAAGGACAGAGTAAGAGGAGTCAAGTTTTGGAAAAGAAGTAACAGCTCCCTTCTTCTTCACCATAATCCAAGTCTACGTAGCGTCTACATCACAACAATATTTGACTCTGAATCTTCACCCAAATAAAAAATAGTCTTACTCTTCATTGACTTTTGGGCTTTCCATAAAAACACCAACTACTTGCAATATGTAGAAGATTTACAGATGAGGCCTTTGGAGTAATGATGAGTATACCCAATTTCTCATCCAAACTCATAAATAAATGTCAACGCAATATTGAGAATTTTCACCTCATCTGTAAGGAATACGAATTCCTATGTGAATAACAGCAAAAATCCACTAATATTAGTGAAAATCCACTAACCAGCAAGATTTCCCCTCAAATTTGGAAACAGCTATGGCTTTGTGACTTTCCTAACTAGATTATGACAAATAGCATCAAAGATTATGACAAACATTAAAAACATCTGTCCGTGCAACAGAAGGCAGAACCTCACCACCTCTTTTAATTTCCCACTGTGTCTCTGAGCTAACCTTGCTTTAGGCCAATGTTTCTCAACCTCAGCATCTTTAAGGTGTGTGGACTTCAACTCCCAGATCAAAGATCTTGAGGGAGGTGCCCATACAACCCAACCATCTCTCTTTTGTATGCATGTTCAGCTAGGCCCTGAGTTGCAAGCCAGGATGTTATGAAAGCTACCACCCCTTTGCTTTAGGCCTCCAATGCAAACCAATATTGAAAAGATGATAAGGCGAAGTAAGAGGAAGTGTTTGAAGTCCCCAGGAACTATTATTATGGCAGCTCCATTTACAGTTTAGCGTAGGCAATGCAATCAACATGTTGTTGTTCAACTTAAACAATGCCACTCAAACCTAGCCATCTCTCTCTAGACTAAGAAAACGAGCTTCGTGGCAAATTTATCGCAGGAATTTTCATGGATCTCGGTCTACCTCATTCACCAAATGGACTAGAACTTGGAGAGAAGAAACCTTTGAATGTGCACCCAACATCAGATGAGGTATGAGTTCCACAAAAGACCCTTGACTGGCTTTGCAATAAAAGGTTAAGAGAACTACCATGAAAATCTCTGTATAGCTAGCGTAGTGACTATGGTGTTAGACTGGGGGGAATGAAGGGTCAAGTCTCCATATGAATATGGGGCTTACTGGATAACCTTGGACCATCCTCTTCTCTCTCTTAGACCAACCCACCTCACAGGACTGCTGTTGTAGAGATAAAATTAAGGGATACCTCCCCTCAAGCTCTCAGAGAAAAGGGAGGAATAAATGCTAATAAAAGCACAAACAAGACAGGAGCGCTGGTCTCTTTGGTCAACTTAGGGAGACAAGCTACTCTCTTGGTAATGACAACTAAGGGAAACTTGCAAGGCCAACTTCAGAGTTTTTAAAAAACATGGACACAAAAGACCAGCCCTCTTAATCTGTGAAGGGCCGAAGGGCACAGATTTCTCTAGGGCAGTGGATCCTGCAGCGATGTGTAAGTACAACTCCCAGCATCCTGCACCATCCTTGGTTGTGCTGACAGAAACTGCTGGAGGTTGTAGTTCAGCCACATACAGGAAGCATAGCTCTTCCCTGGTCTAAACTGAGGAACCACACAACTGTTGAAATAGGCCACAGATTATGAGAAAGCCACTGAAAGGCAAACACAAGCAATTTCGGGTTTGGTGCTCATTGCGGTATTAGTAATGTGAGCTACATGCCTGAAAATCTGGAGGACACCAGGTTGGGGAAAGCTGCAGTAGATGACACTGGATTAGGAAGACAAATGGCCTGACCGGGTATAATCTACAGTCCTGGTGATTGCCCTTCTACCAAGTCATTCCCATTTCATCAAAGCCTTCAATACATCCTGGGGATTTAGAGATGTAAGAGGCAATTTCTGGGTCAGTGCAGGGCCATGAAGACCTGAACCAAAACTCTCTCTAATTCCACACAAGCAGATGAAAACAGGCTAGGTTCACACATGTTAATCCCAACCCCTGTTTTTTTAAAAAACGCAGTCACTACATTCATGTAGCCTGTCACACCAAAGCAAAGAAACCATGTTGTGGCTTAACATCATCGTCTTGTTCATATGACATGCTAAGATAACAGCTGGATTCTCACTATATGCTGAACCATACACCATCCAACCCCATTTTAACCTGGCCTAGTGCATTAGGTAAACTTTTTTGGCCAGTGTTCTTGTGATGCTGGGCCCCTGGTTCCTCTGCCTTGTCAGCATCGGCTACATAAAACACAACCGTTATAGGAAGAATTGCAGGAAGAACTGCCAAGGAAATCACCCATGTTCCCAGGATCTTGAAGGTCCCATCGTTCCAGATAATCTCCTACCTCTATTTTTGAGCCAAATATTAAAAACATCTGTATGTGCAACAGACTACCTCAATGCAGGCTAGCAGGATGATGTTTGTCCTCGATCGGCCTTTGAGGAGCAACAGAAGGCAGAACCTCACCACCCCTTTTAATTTCTCAGTGTCTCTGAGCTAACGTTACTTTAGACCAGTGTTTCTCAACCTTGGCAACTTGAAGATGTGTGGACTTCAACTCCCAGAATTCCCAGAATTCATGGCTGGCTGGGGGATTCTGGGAGTTGAAGTCCACACATCTTCAAGTTGCCAAGGTTGAGAAACACCGCTCTGGGCTATCGTGGGGAAAGGAAAGGTGGTGTGACCCCGTTAGCCTCCGTCCATAGCCCGTTCCAACACGGAGCCAGACCTGCCCTTCACCATGCAAAGAGCCCCCCTACCTTGCGAATAGCAGAAAAGGTGGACCCCGTCAACGGCATTCTGCATAATGGGGTAAATCGCTCGTTTGAACCCCTCCACTTGCATCCACAGAGATTTCAGGCTTTCCGTTCGGTCGAACAAATCCACAACTGAAACGTTGGTTCCCGGGTGAGTCTGTAGGGATTTGGTGGGGGCGAAAAGCACAAGATGTTTTCAATCCTTTCTCCCGTTCTTTGGACCCTGGGAGAAATCTAGGCTGAAGCTTTACACCGAGCGTCTACGAAGAAGGTTGAAGTCATACATGGAACAATGCTGTAAAAAAACCTTACGGCTGGGGTACCGAGGAACATAGTGTCCCTTTCCTATCCGTAAGTAACAAGAGACAATTTTCAACAACAAGGAAATGTGAGGGAGATGTCAGAGATTTACACAGAGGAAACCTGAGCATCACCCAATCTGTCTCTCCTTCCGGATAAAAAAAAATCCTTAAGCTAAAGCCACATTTACTGCTTATTTCTAACTTACAGGTGAAACTCGAAAAATTAGAATATCGTGCAAATGTTCATTTATGTCAGTATGGCAACTCAAAAGGTGAAACCAATATATGAGATAGACGCATTACATGCAAAGCGAGATATGTCAAGCCTTACTTTGGTATAATTGTGATGATTATGGCATACAGCTTATGAAAACCCCAAATTCACAATCTCAGAAAATTAGAATATTACATGACATCAATAACACAAGGATTGGAAATAGAACAATATCGGACCTCTGCAAAGTATAAGCATACATATGTACTCAGTACTTGGCTTGGGCGCCTTTTGCAGCAATGACTGCCGCAATGTGGCGTGGCATGGATGATATCAGCCTGTGGCACTGCTGAGGTGTTATGGAAGACCAGGATGCTTCAATAGCGGCCTTCAGCTCCGCTGCATTGTTCGGTCTCATGTCCCTCATCTTTCTCTTGGCAATGCCTCATAAATTCTCTATGGGGTTCAGTCAGGCGAGTTTGCTGGCCAACTAAGCACAGTAATCCCATGGTCACTGAACCAGGTTTTGGTACTTCTGGCAGTGTGGGCAGGTGCCACGTCCTGCTGGAAAATGAAGTCAGCATCCCCATAAAGCTCGTCTGCGGAAGGAAGCATGAAGTGCTCCAAAATCTCCTGGTAGACGGCTGCGTTGACCCTGGACTTAATGAAGCACAGTGGACCAACACCAGCAGATGACATGGCTCCCCAAATCAACACAGACTGTGGAAACTTCACACTGGACTTCAAGCATCGTGCATTGTGTGCCTCTCCATTCTTCCTCCAGACTCTGGGTCCTTGGTTCCCAAATGAGATGCAAAAGTTGCTCTCATCAGAAAAGAGGACTTTGGACCACTGGGCAACAGACCAGTTCTTTTTTTCTGTAGCCCAGGTAAGACGCTTTTGACATTGTTCGTTGTTCAGGAGCGGCTTGACAAGAGGAATACGACATTTGAAGCCCATGTCCAGGATCCGTCTGTGTGTGGTGGCTCTTGATGCACTAACTCCAGCCTCAGTCCACTCCTTGTGAAAGTCCCCAACACTTTTGAATGGCCTTTCCTGACAATCCTCTCCAGGCTGCGGTCATCCCTGCTGCTTGTGCACCTTTTTCTACCACGCTTTTCCCTTCCACATAACCTTCTATTGATGTGCTTTGATACAGCACTTTGGGAACATCCAACTTCTTTTGCAATTACCTTTTGGGGCTTTCCCTCCTTATGGAGGGTGTCAATGATGGTTTTCTGCACAACTGTCAGGTCAGCAGTCTTTCCCATGCTTGTGATTCCTACTGAACCAGCCTGAGAGACCATTGAAAGGCTCAGGAACCCTTTGCAGGTGTTATGGATTCATTAGCTGATTAGAGGGGGACACTTTGAGCCTAGAATATTGAACCTTTTCACACTATTCTAATTTTCTGAGATTGTGAATTTGGGGTTTTCATAAGCTGTACGCCATAATCATCACAATTATACCAAAGTAAGGCTTGACATATCTCGCTTTGCATGTAATGCGTCTATCTCATATATTGGTTTCACCTTTTGAGTTGCCATATTGACATAAATGAACATTTGCACGATATTCTAATTTTTCGAGTTTCACCTGTATTGCTGATTTCCAACAGGGAAGATCTGACGATCCAGTTTCTCCGAAATATTCTTGCCCCAGTTGACAAGGGCTGCTCCAAGTCTAATCACCCAATACAACCACAGCTACACACTGTAATCATGCTGTGCAGAAAACACCTCTCCTAAACCTCTGAAGACTTCCCTTGGCATTTGAAGAAAGTGCTTTGATGGCACACCAAGATAGGGAAAAAAATAATCTCTTGGTGGCAATCGTTTTTCCACTTTCTCTTTCATGTATGGAGGCAGCGTGATGTAGTGGTGAGATCATGTCAGGCTTGGATTCAAAAGATCCTGGTTCACAGTTGGACTCAGACATAGCTCTCAACCTGAACTACCTCACAGGGGTGTTGTAAGGGAAAAAGCAGGGAGAGGAAGGAGCGTGCTGACTAATCTTGGAAAAAGGGTGGGATGAAAACATAAGAAAGTGGCTGTTCGCCATTGTGGAAAGGACAAGTAACCCAACACCTCTTCCTCTAAAAGGAAAAACCTTTTCCTTTCCATCTTTTGGAAAAACTGTTGGTTGGGTTCTGAAAGGCAAGACTGGTTCCATTCCCAATCCTTTAAAACAAGGATTGGGGGCCAGTAGCCATCCAGATGTTACAAGAACAGCGATGTTAAAAAGGATTCTCCAGTGTTTCTTAAACATTTTTCTCTCAGGACCCCTCCCCACTTTTAAAAATTATGGAGGACCTCAAAAGAGCTCTTGTTTGTATGGGTTATATTTATCAATATTGACAGTATTAAAAATGAAAATTGACGCATTTGCTGCTGCTACTGTTTTTCACAATTGTTTGATGGGATTTTAATATTGTATTATTTTTCAGCATAGGCTGGCAAATCATTTTGATTTTGTGGACCTCCAGGAGGGTCTTGGGGGACCCCCAGGGGTCCTAGGACTACATTTTAAGAAATGCTGTTTTAGTCATATCTGGAAGGATAAAGCGTCCTTTCCCAGCTGCTAAGAAAATGATTGTAACAAGTGGGTGGGAGGGAAAAAAATGCAGAATCTTTTCCAGCTGTTTTTTAAAACAGCTGATTTTTCTCCCCCAAGTGGGGACTCCATGACCAGAAGTAACCATTGGCGTAAAAAAAAAGCAGCCAGAATAAGTTAATTTACTGTAGAAACACAGATCTGGGGAGGAGGGGCAGGAGGAAGTTCAGTTTCTTTCAGCCGTGGCCCAAGATTTCTACAGGCAACATCTTCACATTTACAATGAATTCTTAAGGACTAGAAACCTGATGGCGTTTAAATCAAAAGCCAGGAATCAATAGTCAGGAAACTAGTTTCTGCATTTGACTGCCACAGTCCTCGTTTTTAAAGGACAAATGGTGGCCACATGCGGTGCTCAAAATCTGACTCAAGCTCTTTTGGCATCCTAAAGTTGCAAGAGATTATTTATAAGAATGAAAGAAGAGAAAACATAAAACAACTCTTTGGGAGCTTCAGAGTTTCACCCTTATCTTCTCCTGCCCAGAAAAACCAGACTTTCCAGTTCAACCCCTGTGCAGTATCAGCCTGTTTATCGCATCACGCAGGATTATGTATACTCTGCCTACAACGTGCCTCGAATGAGTCACCTGAGGCCCAGGAAAATAAATTACACCCTAATTCAGGTTCTAATTGGGACAAGGTGATCACCGATGTTTTCCCTCCCAGATTAGCAAAGGAGAAGAAAAGGAAAGGAAAGCACAGATCAAGAAGGAGGGAAAAGGAAAGACCCCCCACGGGATACCCAGGAATGATTGCTGGACCAGGATCCCAAGTTTAAAGCCTCGTATAGCTTCCTGCCTGAAGATAATTGGGTCCAGGGCTAAGAAACATGACATTCGTGCAGGGGGCATCTACAGGGAAGGTAAGAGAAGTAAGAAGAAAACTGTCACCTTGCAATTGAAGCCCTGGTCCTGTGGCCCACATAAAAAACAGCAGGGCATCAATTACACGGACATGGCTGCCATCTTAACTTTTTTGACCCACGCACCCACACTCTGCAAATGCCCCTGCATGCATGGATCATGAACTTAAATTAAAACATGGCAAAGGTAAAAGGGAGGGAGGGAGAGGTTTGCCTTTCCTGCATGAGTCTTCAGGCGAGGGGCTGAAATCTCTGGAAAACCCATCATTCTTGTCCACCATGGTAACATGTTGATGTGGGATCTCAAGGAAGGACACCAAAACCTTGCAAAATGTTGTGATTTTGCAAGATTTTGTAATGGTGTGTGAGAATGACCTTGGGAGACAGGAGGAAGAACCACAGACTAGGCAACAGTCAGATAAGAGGCAGCTGAGCCCACAGAAGAAATGGGGGCATGGCAAATGTCTCAGAAGGGACCCTCCCTAGTTTCTTGAACCGTACAGGCGAGGGGGGGAGAGATGCATTTTCAAACTTGCATGATTCTGTTAATGTAACCTTACAATAATGTTAAAGCTAGTACTTCTGGGTGTGCTTCTGTCTGGATGACCCTACGCAAAAGGTGCCAGATTTTGATCTATCTCGCCAGCAATGGACGACCTTGAACAGGATTCGCAACTTACACGGCATCTGCCCGGATTTACTGCATAAATGGGGTATGGCATCATCACCTCAGTGTGACTGCGGGGCCACACGTCAAACTATAGATCACATTGTGACCCGCTGTAAGCTGAGGGCATATAATGGCCCAATATCTGATTTTTTTTATATAAATGATGCTGCGCTTCAATGGTTAGATGGCCTAGACATTGGTATTTGAATTTAGATCTTTTTAATATTCACATTTTAAAGTGTTTTTTACTTAGGCTAAATGTTACTATTTAATGCAAGCCCATGTATGAGACGCCATACGCTAAATAAATAAATGTCTGGATTACCTCGTGAGGCTGACATCAATCTTGCGAGCCTGAAAGTACATCTCTCCCCCCTCATTTTCACAGCCCAAGAAACTAGGGAGGGTCCCTTCTGAGACATTTGCCACGTCCACATTCTTGCTGCAGGCTAAGCTGCCTCTTATCTGATAGTTGTCTAGTCTGAAGCTCTTCCTCCTGTCTCCCAAGGTCATTTCCACATACCATTATAGATTTCTTTTTAAAGAGAGATGTCCTACACTGTCAACACCAAAGTTATGAAAAGGTTGCCGACCCTGCTCACATCATTCTCTCAACCCGTAGGATTGCAGAGAGCAACTGTCAGGGAACCAACTCTATTAGCACAAGATCCCGGAGAATTGGAAGAAATAAAAGCATTGGTTAACACAGAGAGAGAAAATGTAAAACAATTTCCAAAGGGGACACACACATACACAAAATAAAAGCAGTGTCAGAGGTACCTGGAAAACATCCCCTTCTGGATTAAACAGCTAATTATTTTCTGTCTTCCCCAATTAAACACCCTCCATATACGTTGGGGTTATATCACTGGTTCGTTGATTCATTCATATAGCTGCCCATTTCACAAAATGCAACTCTGAGCGGTGAACACAGGATTAAAAAAAAAAGGCGATGAAAAAAATGCAAGTTTTTTTTTTATGATAGCGATGGACATAGTTCCCATCGTCCCTCATCAGTCTGATCAATGTGGCTCCCCCACTCACCTCATTGATGAAACTAAGCAGGAGCTGGAAGTCAGAAGGGCTGTCAAAGAGGCCATGGACAATGATGACAGGCTTGTAAGAGGCGGTGAACATGAGGTGGAGGAAGGTGAGGTAGAAGGCAGCCAGCACCCGGAGGTAACCTCGGTGCTGTGACATGGTCCCACCAGCTGGACGAGAGAGAAGGGTTAAATCGACCTCCAGCCCAACCCCAAGAGTTCTCCTTCTCTGCCTGGTCCATTTCAGCCAGCAAAGCCTTTCTCTGATCAACAGCATGTTATGGGGTCACCACCCATCCTAGAAGTGGGAAGTATTGAGTCTATGGGCATGTCAAGGACACTCACAAAATGGGGGACATGGCCAGACATACACCTGCTATTTACTCCAAAGGCAATTGTTGAAATCACTTCCCATCCACCTTCACTGGCCTCCTTTTTCCCCTCACTTCATTTTGTTGCTTTTTCTGGGCAAGAGAGCACACTTTGAATCAAAGCTTCAGGTTGTAGGCACTCATTTTATTTCCTAAAAATGTCAGTGGGGCCAAAGGTCGTCTTGGAATCACGATGCTTTGCAGTGAATCAGTTTCCCATTTTTAAAAAAATAAGTAGACATTTTGGGGACTGTCCTTTCCACAATTCCTCATTCATGCCTTTGCAAACTCCAAAATATTCTCTTACCATCAGCACCCTGACAAGAATTCCTGTTGACATACAGGAGTTCACCAACCCAGGACCTCCCCTAAGAGCTTGTGAAATAACTAAAATTTGCAAGAAGTTAGCAATCTTGCAGGATCTTGAGAGGTGTTATGTGAGAACAGCAACATCACATAAAAATTCTGCTTTTTAAATAAAAAAAATTATGGATATTAGGCACTGTTTTGGGGTTGGTGAGCATCATGTTGCCAACCACTGAAGTAGCCTTAAACATTATTCGCCTATAAGGGATAGCCAAATCTCTTGTTTCATTTTGCTGTGGCTTACAATTCCATGCTTGCAAGTTCACCCCATCCTTTTTACTTTTTCCAATTCCAGGGAACGTTGGAAATAAATTATAGAGAGCTCTCTGCCTGCTAATCCGCAGGATAACTCTGAAAATGTAACAGAATGGGACCAAATTCGGATCAATGGGAGAAACCACTAAAAGAAATACCGAGTTTTGAAAATGGATTGGATCCAGCCAGGGTCTGCAGAGAAAAAGAAATTCCCCAATGCATCTCCATGGAAGAGGCAGTTGGGTATCGGCTTGAAACGTTGCTGATCCTTCATTCTCTTCCCCTCTTTTTTCCTTCCCAGTCAAAAGCAAAACAATTACGGGACAAGAATTACAGAAGCCATACTCCGGAATGTACCAACATGAACTTAAGATTGTAAAATGTGGAACTGAATGTCCACAGAAAACTAGATGTCAGGGAGAAGAGTCTGATTGCACCTTTTCCTTGAGATGCTTGATTTCTATGCAGAGATTTTTATTCTAGAAAACAGAGCGGCAAATTCAAGGTCATCCTCCCACTGTCTAAAATGGTACAACCCACATTCAGATTTTTTTCAATCACCATAAGAATTAAGCCAGGGTCACTCGACTGCATCAGCGCTTAACATGAACATTAGACTCATATATGCCATTGTTTCTTTTTATGCATGCATGTATGTATGTATGTATAACAACCAAAAGATATGATAAAATACAACCAAAAATACAGCAGTGCTAATAAAATCAGGAAAAATATATAGAATGAATAAACGAGCGACATTTGTAGAAACTGAAAGTATATCCATAAAATGTTAATACAGAGCCAGCTCAATTCTTTAACATATCATTAAATCTAGCCATATAAACCATCTATTGCTCCATCTTCATATAGGTCATATTTCTAAAGGCAACCCTACAGGCACACGTAATTGGGAAGGCATACCTATTATCAATGTAAAAGCAGAAGTAAAAAGCATAAAAACATATTCTCATTGCACCTATTAACGTAATAACTCACAGGGCATCTTGCAGATGATTTGCACTTTCAGTGTTTTCTTTGATCACTCTCGCAGTAACGCAACCTAGACTATGTTTATTTACTTATCGTATTTATAGAGCCACCCATCTCACATAAAAGTGACTCTGACGATAGAGGTTATTTATTCTTTCAAGCAGAGGCGTCAGGATTCATGTGAGTGGGGACGATCTGCCCTAGTCTACTCAATATCCATAAATGCAAGGCGGACATGGAAATGAATTTGGATCCGCTATTATTCCTCACCCAGCAGGAACTCCACTGACCCACTTTCCCACAAGCATGCAGCGTCTCTTGCAAATCAGCACCGAAAACAGGGTTTCAGTCATCCAGAAGAAATCTGCTTTCCATTCCCCTACACCTCAAAACATAAACCAGGACTTGAAGGCATGCATCCATTTGCATCCATAAATGAACAAACCCAAATTTAAGCCCTTCCGGTTTGGAAACTAAAATCCAGAGCCAACAATTTCATCACCACTAAATGGATGCTTGTAAAAATCAAGTTCAGGTATCCAGTCAGCTCCACATATGTCAACGGACCCCAAGAAGAAGCTACAGTCTTGCACAGTCGTAGGTCTAAAACAGGGTTTCTCAACCTCAGCAGCTTTAAGATGTGTGGACTTCAACTCCCAGAATTCCCCAGCCAGCCATGCTGGCTGGGGAATTCTGGGAGTTGAAGTCCACACATCTTAAAGTTGCTGAGGTTGAGAAACCCTGGTCTAAAAGATTACCACCCTCTTGGAGATAAACACAAAGGAGATGAAGGAGATTACAGAATGCTAGGACTCAGAAGACTGTCCCTCTGTATAAGCTTGTTAACCAGCCAGTATTTCTCTAGATCAGCCTTCTCCAACCTGGTATCTACATATGTTGCAGATCAACTTAGATAGACCAGGTTTATGCTGCACTGTGGTTTGACTGGCTTTGGGCCAGTACGTTGGGCTTGTGCAATAATTAAAGTTTGTAAATCATGGTTTATGGCCCAGCACAACAAATTGCAAGGCAAACTATGGCTTGACACAATGCATGGACTCAGCCAACTGGTGCTTATTCAATAAACCATGGTTAAGCAAATCTCCATGGGTTGACTTCTGAGGAAATGTCACGTAATATCTCTGTCAGGTAAGCCATATTCAATAACCTGAAAATTCAACCAAGCTTTGCCTATCCTTTTTCAATATCTTGTTCTTCCCCAAAAAACTCAGGTGGATTTAAAGGCTCTTAAGACTACATTTTCCCTGATCTTCGCAGCAACCCTATAAAATAGGTTAGGCAGAGAGAAAGAGAGAAAGACAGAGCACACATAGGAATGTGCCAAAATTATGCAATGATCTTCATGTCAAGTGATTATCTCAACTCTAGCCCTGCCTTCCCCATCCTGGTGACTTCTAAATATATTGGATTATGATTTCCATAATCTTCAGTTGAAGATGATGAGGGGAGATTTGGACCTAACTGTTGAACCCCTCTCCTATACCAGAACTTTTTTGGGGGGGGGTCTATGATTGAAGTCCTGCCATCACAAAAAAAGGGGGGGCAGGGTATTGATCATGTGGTTCCAGGCGCCATTTGACTGTTTTGGCCCCAACTGCAGACACTCCTGTCTCCTTTGATGTGCTTTGATACTATTTGAAAGCTTTGGAATTTTCTTCTTCATTCAATTAATAGAAAAATATAGGAGTGTTTGATCACTCTGATATTTTGTTTTGTTCTGGACATCATGTTTTAAGAACAATTCGGATAAAGTGAACAAGGTTCGAAGAACAGCTGTGGGGATGATCAGGGAATAGCCCCTTCCAACTACATAATATTATGTGTTAACAATGCAACATGGTGTTTCTGAACCTTGGCCACTTGAAAATGTGTGGAAATGCTGGCTGGGGAATTCTGGGAGTTGAAGTCCACACATTTTCAAGTGGCCAAGGTTCAGAAATACTGATGTAACAGATCATTAAAACTGAAGGGCTGGAAAACTATACCACAAACAACACATTCATTTAAATTGCTCAGAAGTCCTCTTTGCTAAGGCAAATTGAAATGCAGAGAAGCAACATCTAAATACAGTAATACCTTGGTTCACGAACGCTTCTGTTCACGAACAATTTGGTTCACGAATAGCACCATTTGCAAAATTTTGCTTCCGTTCACGAACTCCGCATCGGGTGACGAACAGGATCCACGGCCATTTTCCCTGCTGTGACACGTGGTTGTGGCTTCCTGAAGGGAGGGGGACTCTCCCTCCAAACAATAACCGCCTCCCCACCCGCCTTCCTGTCCTCCACGCCAGAAGTCACGTCAAGCAAGGTTAGTGTTCTCTCTCTTCATACTGTACTGTACTTTGTTTCATATTTTTGTGGTTTAAAAAAAACAACAACATACGGTTCAGAACGGATTAACCGTATTTACATTGAACCTTATGGGAAAATTTGATTCAGTTGGCGACCACATTCGTAGGGGTCAGAACGGATTAACCGTATTTACATTGAATCTTATGGGAAAATTTGATTTGGTTCACAACCAATTCGGTTCGCGACCAGAGTCGTGGAACGAATTCAGTTCGTGAACCGAGGTACCACTGTACACTGTCTCAAGCTTCTGAGAAGATGGGATGGACACAAATAAAATCAAGTGAATAAAGACACACAACGCTGAATCAAACCCTAGGCTGAAAGAAGTTGACAGGTCTCATGCTCAACGCTAGGACTCATTCTGACATAAACAGTTGCACCAAGCACGCACCCAGCTGGGAATACAGAGTAATCTTCAAGGTCAAAGACTCTAATTTCTTGGAAGCGCTGCCCACGCTAACAATTATAGCACTGACATGCTGCTACATGAAAGATCAGCACCTATCAGATGTCTCCAGCAGTGAAGACAATATCTTCCTGAAATTAAAACAGTGAGACACAAGCTAAACCCTAAGTCATCCCAGATGTCTTACCTGCTCACACCTCTATTGACAACTCCCACTTCTGGATTATTTGCTTGGAGAGACCTTGAGCTCTATGGCATCGTTCTGGCCAGGGCGTTGGGATTAAGAGGACTTCTCCTGGCTCCACCCCTCTCCGTCCAGTGAACAGCAACACCTATGGGTGGAGACAGGAATTCCCTTAATCATTGATCTATGCAAGACTTGACAAGCAACAGGCAGTGATGGCGACAGAAGGCAATTCATTTTGCAAATCATGATACCAGACGATACAAAGATGAGGTGGGCTAAGTGGAAACTCACCCCAGCCTCTGTATTTTCCTCAGTGGGTATCCCTACCGTGGAAGAGCCCAAAAGTCAGAGGTTCTGCACGTTGCCCTTAAAAGAACCCAGGTTCAGTTAAGGATCCATGGAAGGCTCAGTGGAGAGAAACATACAGAGAGAGGATTCTTTGAGAGACAGTGCCAACTGAGGTGGTCAGGACCGGGCACTTACTTAGTTACTTATATCCCGCAATACCAGAGGACTCTCAGCAGTTCACAATACACAAATAACATGGGAAATTAATGCAATTAGAACATCCAAACATAGTTAAAAAAACAACCCTCCAAGCCAGCATAGTAATCCAGGATATGCAGTCTCAACAATGTCATTTTCCAAATGCCCTCCAGGAAACATTTGTTTTCAGCTGCTTCTGGAAGATGCCAAAGTGGGAGCAGAACCAATTTCCACCAGGAGGCCATTCCAGAGGGTTGGGGCTGCTATTGAGAAGCAGAGTCTCCAAGCCTTGGTCTCCTTCTCTTCCTGGAAGTGGGGAATCACCACCAGCTTCTCTCAGCATGATTGAACTGGTCATGTTGACTTTAATGGGAAAATGTGATCCTGACGGTAACTCGGTGCAAAGCCATAAAGAGCTTTAAAACTTAAAACCAAACTTGAAATTGAACCCAGAAGTCTACTGGTAACCAGTGCAGGGTCTGTAGTACAGGTGTTATGTGCGGCCACTGGCAAGTGCCTGCTAACATATGGACACTGTCCTTTGGACCATCTGAAGCTCCTGAGTGGTTCTTAAAGGGTTATCCTTTAAATCCTTTTTATCATTTCACATGGAAGGTAAATCCTTCCATGTAGAACAGTGGTAGTGCAGGGAGGTGACGATGAGGGCATGAATCACTGTCACAAATTCCTCTTGCCCCAGGTAGGGACTTGGGCCTCCACCTGCTGTTCTAGCAGGAGCCATGAATCCAGGAAGACCCCCCACATCACAAATCTGCTCCTCTAAGGGTACTGCTTCCCCCTCAAGAGACACCACTGGTGCAGGCAGATAATCTCAATGTACAAGTAGACTCAACCTCGGGTTGTTTCCTCCCATCCAAGACCTTACAGCCTCCAGACACCAAGACAAGACTTCAACAGCATCATCACCTGGGTCCAGAGTAGCAATGTAAAGCTATGTATCATCATCGTATTGATGATATCGAACCTCAAACCATCAGATGACTTCTCCCAGTGTTTCATGTAAGTATTAAATAGTAGGCAGGAGAGGACTGACCTCTCCAGCATCCCACATGACAGCAGCCATCAGGCTGATCTCTCCTCCCTCCATTCCCCACAGTGACTGAAACCATCCATTGAGGAAAGACCAGAACCACTGTGAAACAGTGCCTCCAATTCCTAACTCCTGCAGGTAGTCCAGGAAGATGTCATGGTTGGCAATACTGAAAACCACCAAGGGGTCTAAAAGGACCAAGATGGGAGAACTTCTTCCAATCAGGTCTCAACAAAGGTCATCCAATAACATGACCAATGCCATTCCAATCCCATGTCTAGGTTTGATCCCGGGCTGAAAAAGAATCCCGATCATCCACTTCTTCTAGGGTACTCCATAATTGAGCACCACCACAGACCCAACAACCTTTCCTAGAAGAAAGTTAGAGACTAGGTGATAGTTGTCTATCTCCTCCACATCCAGGGAGGGCGTCTTAAGGAAGAGGAGCACCACTGCCTTGGTTAAAGCCACCAGCAACATCCCTTCTTGCAGTGAGGCTCTGATAGTCTCCCAAATCCAGGAAATTACCTCCTCCAACTACCCAAAGGAACCAGGCGGAATAAGGATGCATCTTGCAAGGGGCAAAGGACATCCTTGAAAACAGTCTATCCACTTTCTCAGAGGCGATGAGCCAAAAGGAATCCCAGATAACGTGGCAAGATAGTGCCCAAGTCACACCCTAGATCCTGCCCACACGGAGTCAAGACTGAAACAGACGTGAGTGACTTGACTGGCAAAACGTAGTGCTATCTGGTTACAGCGGCCATATAGAAGCTCTTGATGTTGACTCAAGGGAGGAGAAGTAAGGATGCTTCACTCCTCATTGCCATGGAGTAGGTCCAACCATGGCTCAGTCAGGTTCACTTTGTGTCCTTCTCCACCAGCACTCCAGACATAGTTTTTGCCACTTGATCTCCCAGCGGCCCTTAGTTAGGATAAAGCCAGTGTAGAAAAGACTACTAAACTCCACGTTAATCTCAAACTGACAGTAAAAAGTACATCCATATAACTGGATCAAGAACTGAGGTAATGCTAAAATTAAAGAAAAAAGTTTTGGGAAATTACATCCTAAAACAACTCCGAAAAAATTGTTCCAAGTTCCTCTTTTTTTTCCTTCCTTATCGAAAGTCTAATTCAAACGGTGACAAACCATATCTATCAAGAATGCACTACCTGTACTGTAGATATATAGACCAGAGTCCGTTGGAGTTGGGTGACTAATAAATTCAAATACCGTATTTTTCCAACTATAAGACGATACTTTTTTCTAAAATCCTTACCCTAAAAATTGAAGGGCATCTTATTCAAGGAAGTCAGTGAGGAGAGAACCACGTGGTGGCAAAACTGCCCATACTTTGTCTCTGCAGGCAGGCTTCCTCCTATTGCTAGCCTCCAATCATGAGTGAAATAGCTTGTCTCCCAAACAGACTTTCTCCAATCATGAGCCTTATGTAACTGACGTCAGCTGACGCTGAACAAACCGATTAGAGAAGGCTGTTTGCAGAGAGAAGCTATCGGCAGTTTCACTCGTGCTTGAATGTAATCAGTTATGCAAAAGAGCATGGAAACAGAGCTGCAGGGAGACGGTTTGGACCTCCTCCCACCGACTGTATCAGGTTAATGTTAACTAATTACTAAATAAAAATGTGTTCTGCACTATCTTTAAAATATTGATTTCTTAATTTGGGGTTGGAAAAATGGGGGTCGTCTTGTACATGGGGGCGTCTTATTGTCGGAAAAATACGGTACATAAAAAATTAAAACTCTATGTATGTAGATTTATACTTCCCGTACTGAAAATTAATTTTTTGATCATCTACAAGTCTTGACATCTTTATACACTCCAAATAAAACCATTTTAATGCAATATATCAGAGGAAACACTTGTCCTTCAAATGCCCTAGACTAGACTTCCCCGACCCTTTGCTACGGATTCTGCACAACTGCAAAACATCTGGAGGGGTCCTGGTTGGTTATTCCTGCAGCGTGTTACCTGTAACATTTTGACAGCCCTAAGAAAACGGGCTAAAATCATACTTCACATTCCCAGAAGCCTGTCTTGTCCTAGGCGTGCAAAACTACTTAAAAATAAATGCAAGAAAACTAAGTTTTATTCACAAAAAGATCTAGAGGGTTTTTTTCCCCAAGCCGCTGGGAAATCAGATATGTTATGACGTACTGAAGAAAAAAGGGGTTTAGGTGGGGTAAGGAAAAGAAAGCTTGCCTAAGTTAAATTATAGATTTGAGAATACCAAACTGAACTAGAACTATTTCCTGAGGGATAGTGATGTGTTAAAGAACATGCCATTCCCTGGTTACCTAAGTGAAGAAGGAAACTCCAAGGTGAATACTCAGAGGAGAACCAGCCCCTATCTCCCAGTGTGGTAGCAAATGACGGTACAGATGTGGGTGACTCAAAGAGAGGAACTGTGTGGCTTTGGAGAATTCTATGGTGATGTCTTTGCCACAAAATGCTAGTCACATCCAGGGTTTTGTGTAGAAGCTTTTATGGGCCCATATCCTTTAATATGGGCAGTGGGGTCTCATAAAACTTCCATTTGAGAGATAGGAAACTGTATTAAAAGCATAAAGACTTAGAGTGAGGGTCAAACCTTGATGATGACACGCATGACTGTGTAATTTCCTTGGCAATAGCATGGAAGTGGTTCACTGCTATCTTCTTTTGGGATTCAGTCTTCCCCAACTTGATGCCCTCCAAATAAATGAGCCTTTCCTATGAATCTGACATCCTACGCATCTGGAGAATACCATGTCAGGAAGGCAGAGTTGTCATTATCACGTCTACCCCTAAGAAATATTATCAGCAACGAAGAAGTACATCCCAAAAGACCATCTGAAGGAACATGACATTGGCCATTTCTACACATCCAACCATGACTGTCCCAAAATACCAGTAATAAGGACAGGCATTATATCCTTTCAATCAAGGCTGGATGAAGCTGTGAAGATGCTGTAAGTCACTACTGTGGAAACAACCATCATCTATTTGTCGAAACAAAGCTGGTGAGGATCAGGTCCATGTGGGAATGAAGAGACAAGTTGGGAACTCACTTTTTCATTATTTTCAAAAAGGCCATTTCCTCTCCAGAGATACAAGGGAGAAGAAGCTAGATGTTTCATTCTTCTTGGTTCGTCTGTGGAAAGCAAGGATTGGAGACAACAGATTTCATACAACTGGGTCTAAGAATTCAGACACGAAGTATGGCTTGCTCAATTTTGGGTAATTTTATATCTGCTCCAATTCTGGCTTTCTCTGTTAGCTCAGATTTCTCAGAGACCGAGTGCTAGCTTTAGTATTTTTATCTGGTAGGCACTTATATCTAAGCATTGGAAAAGACCTGTTTTTTTTTCCCCCTCATAACAATGAACTTGGTTAGATTGGGCTGACAGCAACTGTCCCCAAGCCACCTGGGGAGTTTCCATGGGTGAAAGAGCCTGTGTCTCCCCACCATTGCAGCATCTTCACTCCACCACCCTGGCTGGGTTTGCAGATCTCAGTCTCGTGCAACTTCTGGAAGTTCAACCATTCTCTCAAATCCTTACTTTCTGCCTTTGTTATGATCCAGTATTGGATTTTAGGCGAGCACCATGTGCTGAAAAATGGCCTGGGAACCATGGTTAAAATGGAGCCTTACTTAACATTTATTCCTGAGAAAGGGAGGAATCTGTTGCGCCCCATCCAGATTCCAGGTGAGGAGGCATCTCCCCATTGAAGAACAGATGGCACCAGCATAATTTCCTGTCTGGGTAAAACTCTCTTCCCTTGCAGAATAGCTATTCCTAGACCCTTCAGGTCCCAGGTATGGGGGCTGTGTGGGTGGAGATCCAAGGAAAGAGACTAAAAGGTTTGTGTAGATGTCAGTAACAGACTCTCCCCATCTTCCTCCTTGATACGGATGTGATGTAATGACCACCATGGAACCACCAACCAACAAAGGAATGGAAGACACTGAATGGAAGACATCTGAGAACTGTATCAGAGCCAGTGTGGTGTTGTGGTTAAGGCTACACCTGTCAGGATTAGCCCAGGACACTCCAGGAGACAGTACAGATTCAATTCAGCATGGTTTATTGGCTTCAGTCCCGTTACAGAATCTTCTCAGAGTGAAAGCAATTCCCAGAGTCACCCCACAAACATCCTGCATTCCTCAGGGAGGTGCCAGTCTCATCCTCTTATCTCTACCTCTCTGTTCTGGGGATAAGAGTACGCGCTTAACTCTTTCCGCTCTAGCTCTCACAACACCAGACTAGATATGGGGAGACTGTGAGTTCTAGTCCTCCTTTAGGCATGAAAGTTGGCTGGGTGACATTGTCACTTTCTCTCAAACCAACCTTCCTCCCAAGGTCGTTGTGATGGGGAAAACAGGAGATGGGAGCATTATATACACTGCCTTGAGTTGATCAAAACAAAGATGGGACATAAATCAAATAAATAAATCAGGGTGGTGCCTATTTCTGTTATAACCCAAGGGGGACCTTTGCTAGGCTGCTGCTGAATAATTTGGAGTTTTTGGGGGACCAACCCAACCCAGCACTTCTCGTATTCTTCTTTGTTGGATGCGATTCTGTACATGTTTTGTATTGAGTGGCTGGATCCCATCTTAGTTATTCTGTACTGTGTTTTTATCAAGTTTTTTTTTGCTGTCTTGTGAGTCACCCAGAGTGGCTTCAGTGTCAGGAGTAAATCTAACAAAATATTTTTTTAAAAAAACGTTTCAAATGAATAATGAATTGCTGATGTAATAGCTACCCCATCAATTGAACTGATCGATCTTCCCCTCCAACATACTGCAGCAATGAGATGTGATACCCCTGAGTATACCGTAGGATTCAAATGCCTCATGCCTTTCTCCTTCCATCTACTGCAGAAAATGCTGCAATTGCTAGAAGCCAGCATGGCTTTGTCAAAAACAAGCCACATGAGACAAATCTTTGACAAGGTAATAACTTTAGGGGACAAGGGAAACGCTGTGGATATGATCCACCTTGATCGCAGGAAAGCTTTAGACAAGGTTCCACATGACATTCTCACGGACAAGCTGTTAAAGTGTGATTTGGATGGTGCTACACTCAGGTGGGTCCACAACCGGTTGGCTATCTGCATTCTGTATCTGCATTGGGCCTATGTTGGGTTGGAAAACAGTTAACTAATGCTGTCCTATCTTGGAGCCAGTATAATTCAACATGTTTATTAAAGACTTGGATAACAGGACTGATGGCTGCTTACCGCATCATTGGAGAGTTTGGCCAACACCCAGGATGACAGAAGAAGAGTGAGGTTCTAATCTGGATAGGTTGGAAGATGGGATAAAAGGAATAAGATGTTCTCGACAGGGAGAAATGTAAGGAGGAAAAACATTGGGCACACATACAAGATGGGGAATTCCTGCTTGGAAATGCTACACTGGAGAAGGACTTGGGTACCAGTCAGATACCAAACTGAATATGAGCCAGTAGCGGGAAACAGCTGCTAGATGGGCTAACACAGTTCTGGGTTACATTAAAGAAGCATCTTATCTAAGACACATGAAGTTCTTTCTCTTTTACTCTGTGGCACTGATGAGTCCACACCTAGAGGACAGTGTACAATTTTAGGCGTGTTTCCAGAAGGCTATTGACAGGTTAGAACAGGTTCAGAGGATGACAAAAATGATGCAGAGATTTGAGGACACGTTGAAGAAACTGGGGATGTTCAATCTGGAGAAAAGAAGACCAAGGGGAGTTATGGGATCAGTGCTCAGGTACATAAAATGGTGCCACAGAGAAGATGGCCAGGAACTATTTTCTGTTGTCACAAGAACTAGGAACAGAAATAAGTTGCAGCTACCTTATTTTTAGTTAAATACTGTATGAGGAAAATCATCCTGATGGTAAGATCTGTCAAACGGTGGAGGAGTCTACTTACAGAGCTAGATAACGGATTCACCTATCTCAGTTCTGAATCTTGACCGACAGCAATTCTCAAAGACAATCTTTACCACCATATTGGAGAAAATGGAGATTGTTCCACAGAACGTCTCATACAGTGCAAAATATATATCCTACTATCAATCATGACTTTGCTCACAGTAGGACAGATGTCAAAACATCTAGAGTAGGATTTACACACACAAGAATGAGGTAATAAAACCCCAGCATGATAGAATGAATTATGCTACTTCAGACTTGGAAATCTTCTTCTTGCAAAATTGGGAAAAGGGATGTTAAAGCCGGCTTATTTCTGGCTTACGGTTCTTTGATTTGTTTTATTCTGTGTACTTTTGGGAAAATAGCAACTGACACATCGGGATAAATGAGGCCATGATTTTATGAATCAAGGTTCAAATGGTTCGTATTTGAAGTTAGATACACAAAACACGTTGAGGTCCAAATTCTCAGGCTTCAAAGTTTCCCTTGCATCCACTCCAAGACGTGGGAACATTTCTGGCATGTCAGAACATCTCAGGTTGGAACAGGAGAGTTTGCAACTGGAATTTTTCCATCTTGAAGCTCTTTAGACACTGATTTGTACTGTCTCAGCAGGTGGCAGCATTTTTGTATTGTTGCCAAAAAAACCTTGCACAAATATGTCCGTGAAGTACGTAAACTCAACTTGAAGGAGACCTTATTGGTACCCACGTTAAGTCCCCGGGTTAGGAACGCCCGGTTTATGGACGACCACTAGTTAAGAATGGAACCTATTGTAGCAAAATTCAAGTTAAATACAAAATGATTCAAGTTAAATGTGCAATGGTTCAAGTTCATTACACAACACTACTTATACATTATTATACAATAATACTGTTCCAGCTTACGTACAAATTCGACTTAAGGACAGACCTTGGGAACGGAACTCGTTCTTGAAGGGGGACTCCTTGTACTGCTTATACTGTTAAAAAAATTGGGAAGTACTTAACTTGCAAGCAGGATATAAACAAGCACGTTCTCCCACTCCCTTCCACGCCAAACATCTCCTTGCAGACTGTTATCTGTTTATGGGGGTGTTCTCTATTTAAAACACCCCCATAAACAGGTAACAGTCGGCAAGTAGAAGCTTCTGACCTCTGTTGGAAACAGGACTCCACAAATTCAACCTACTATGGCATTCTACTCCTTCAGATCCTCCCTCCCCTTCATTGAATATAATGCAAGTAATGGAGGGTTGCAAAAGACACTTGTCGATCTGCTAATATACACAAGTGGTGCAAATATGAGACACATTTCTGCGCATTTTTTTTTCTGTTTTGCAAAGGGTATTTCTTAACTCAGCCCCATAAATAGGGCATGCCCAGCTGTATGGGGAAATCAGTTCGGTTTCGAAATGATATTCAGTTGGCCACCAACCTTATTTTTTTTTTAATTTGCTGGCCTGAGAAGGAACGCAAGTTGTCAACCCATGACTCAACTTCTAGTTAACTTACTCTGCAATTCTAAAACAGCAGAAGGCTTACACAGATGTCAGAGACAAACAAAACTTCCATTAACCCATGACGACAGAGAGCTATAAAGTGACTCACAGTGATCAGGTATAACCTGCTCACATGTTAACCAAATAGAGGTCATCAGGTGAAACAGTCATGCAGTGGATTTAAGAAAATAGAACTGGACAAGGAGGCCATAGAGGTAATCTAGGCCAACCACCTGCCGAATACATGATCTATAATGCAGGATGCAGTCAAGATACTCCTGAGAATTAAACATCCTGTTTCTACTTAAATATCGCCTGTGGCAGCCTGAAGTCTTACTAAACAGCTTCCACCAGTAGGATCTTTTGGCCAATGTTTAGCCCAAATCGGATCCCCTTCCATTTTCACCCAGGGTTGCAGTCTTGTCCTTGATAGCAAGTCACATAATACCTGTTCCATTTTCTCCTGTGATAGCTTCTCCTTCATTTTCTTCTTCTCTGGACTACAGATGCCACCTGTTCCCCATACAACTTGATTTCCAGACCCTGCTTCTCCTGGCTCGGCACTTCCAGTCACCCCTCAGTTTAATATTACTCTCATAAGCCATGTTCCTACAACACGCTAAACTGTAATTTATTTAATCACAAATCCCAGACAGTACATGCTGAACCCTAAATTATTGTTTACCCACCAAACAGGTTAAACTCACACAATACTTCAAGCTAACTCCAGCACGACTCCCTTGCTTGGCTAGCGAAGACTATTCTCTACAATGCATATTATTATTCCGTAAGTTCTTGAATTATTTATTCAATAGAAACTATCACCTCCCTTTCACTGATACAATGATCGCAACAAGCAGGATATCTTGCACAGTCTCCCCTTTATCTAGTGTCCTTCACATGAATCGGACTTCAATCTCAAATAGCTGGGTTGATTTGTGCAATTGTATTATGTGACTATTGCTGATAACAAATCACCCAGAGTTTGTGATGGAAACTGCCTACAGCCTATGAGGATTTTGATCAATGGCATCAGTGAAATAATTAAAACCCCTGATTTAATAAAGTTCTCCTACTTACCTAGGACAGACAACAGAAAATACAGCATGGGAAAAATCTGATTAGTGCCCCTGGCTTCTGTTAGCTGCATGGGCAAAGGGAAATTTGCCCCTCTCCCCATAAGCTCCACTAAATCTATTCTGCAAGGTTGGGAGTGGGGAGCTTGTCTCGATCTAGTTTCAGGAGTATGTGAGAATACGGAATGAAGATGCAGAATTGGGAATTCTGCATAAGGAGTTGAGCTACCCTTATGGAGCTCATTTATACATACCTTTAGGAGTGGTATTTTAAATTGTGACTTGGTTCATGGCTAAACTTGACTTGCTTGTCACTTTATCATTCAAAGCATGTGTACGGGGTGTATTTGGCAAACCATGATTAAACACACAATTAAACAAGCCATGGTTTAATGCAATATGTGAAATCAGTCACCGTTTCAGATTATAAATGTGTTAAAAACGAAAGAAAAATGCAATACGTACAAAGGGGTAGACGGAGAGGATGAGAAACGCCAGAAAGGTATGTTGCACGCACAAAGAAAATATAAAATATAGTAGTGTTGCCATTATTAATAAACATTTCCAATATCATACTTCCCATTATTTATGACACCCATTTTATCCTGATATTCCACACCATCAAGAGAAGAGCCATAGTATGAATAGAAATAAAATGCTTAAGAAATTAAAATATCCGAGTATCTATTCAATAAAAGCTCCAGGTCAGTTCAATTCCCTTCCTCTGAAGAAAGTATATCCATATATACTTAGCATTATAGTCCAAACATTAATAGCAAATCATTGTACTGAAAACGGAACAACACTGAGCCAGGGAACAGGGCAGATGGAAACAGGTTAGAAAAAAACGGACAAGCAAAAATGTATTTTAGATTACTTAAAAAGAATACAAGAAAATCAATGCACAGGAAGGGATATGAAAAACTAAAAAAAAATGGCCAAGTATTTAACAGTGCAATCTTCTGCGTGTCTTCTTTATAAAGAAACACACTTCAAAAAGACTTATTTGCAGGTAAACAGTTTTTGGACTGTAACCTCAATCCTGGCTTTTACAAACAGTATTTCATGTTGCCATCTAAATGAACACAAATAAGTGTATAAAATGGAGGCCAGGAAGAGGTATTTCTGAAAATGTTAAAATTTTAACGTCCAGATAAAAATCTTAAAAATACAGTGTCAAGAGCTGTATTTTTTAACTATGGCTACAAAAACAAGACCTTTCCTAATACATTTATACATTTGAGTTTTTAAATATTTTATGCAATTCCTATCAATGTATGTTATCTGTCAGACAATTTTATCTTCCACTTAACCTTTTAGATTATATCTGGACTTCACTGTTCAGGTCTTTTGGCCATAATAAACATAACATTTCATTTCATTACACAAGAAAGAAAGAAATTAGGTCTCAATCATAAAGCTGTGGCTTCAGCTTATCATGCTGGGTAAATCTAGGCATGATGGCTCGTAAACCTGAATTTATAGCTCATTCAGTGATCTACCTCAATCAAACCATGACTTAGCGGATAAATCTGCTTACAGACTTCCATCACCCAAGTACCAGTGAATAAGGCCTTTTTGCCAAAGACCACACATCTACCCTCTTTGCAGCAATGCAGATGAAGAACCATGAGGTTCCTCCATCAAGGAAAACTTGACGCCCTTCAGATATTTTGAACCACAGTTCTTCTCATTGGTGTTCCTCTTGGCTGCCATTTATGGGACTGCAGCAAAAATATTTGAAAGGCACCGGGTCGACCATTTCAATTAGGATGATATGAACCAGTGGATTTCTGCACTATTCAGGGGTTGGAGCGTATCTGGGGGGCTTCTGGTGGAGGACACCATGCTTTCATTGGTGAATACCCTGGTTGCTTCACACCCTGATTACTGCAATAGCTCCCTGGCAGGCATTGCCACTTCCTCTCTTCATCCCCAATCATAAACCAAAACAGGGTGATTCAGACTGTTTTGGACCTTTTGCACAGCTGTTAGCGTTAGGGCTCTTTGCTGGCTATTTGAGCCAGAACCTAGTTTAAACTACTGTTTATGTTTGCAGCCCTCTGGTTACACCTGTATCTGTCTGCCCTTATTTCTCCCTACAATCTTGCTTGCTCCTTATGTTTCTTGCTCCAGGGTTGGGGTGTTCAGGTTTTTTGGGTTACCAGGCATTTAAGTCTCCTTGAGCTCAGCTAAGCTCCTTGGATCAGCTTCCTCCTTCCTTGCACCTTTGTGAAAATTTGATGGCCTTTAAAAGGGGCTTAAAGGCCTGCTTATTTGTCTAACATAGTGTTTCTCAACCTCAGCAACTTTAAGATGTGTGGGCTTCGACTCCCATGCTGGCTGGGGAATTCTGGGAGTTGAAGTCCATACCTCTTAAAGTTGCTGAGGCTGAGAAACACTGGACTAGTGGATTAGCACAGGGCCTATTCTTATTATTTTGGCAGTTCCTAGGTTAAGAGCTGTTTGGGATGAATATGCACTCAGCTATATTGCAGGGTACAGATAGTCCTTGACTTACAACCACAATTGGGACCGGAACTTCTGTCGCTAAGCCATGTGGTAGTTGAGTCGCACCCGATTTTACAACCTTTTTGCCATGGTCATTAAGTGAATCCAGCTTCCCCCATTGACTTTGTCAGAAGTCCCTGGGAAGGTCATAAATGGTGATCACATGACCCCAGGACACTGCAACTGTCGTAAATACATGCCAGCTGCCAAGTGCTCGAATTTTGATCATGTGACTGTGGGGATGCTGTGACATCATAAGTGAGAGGACCAGTCCTAAGTCATTTTTTTCAGCGCTGTCGTAACGTCAGTCATCAAATAAATGGTCGTAAGTCAAGGACTACCTGTATTGTTTTAAAGATGCATGCTGTTGTGTTTGTCTTCACTGTTAATCTTTGTGTACTGGTTTGGCTACTAGCATGATTGGAGTTTTTTAATTCCTGGTTTTTCTATTACTTATACAGCACCTTAAAGTGCAAAATCAATCACAACTATTATAACCATCATCCTAATCTCTGAGATCTCTTCCAACCCTCTCCTACTAAATAGTTAGTAAAGTGTCATGGTGTCCCAACAAGCAGGATGTGAAGATGAGCCACTGTTTCCCAGCTCAGTTACGGGATATCTGTTCATCCAGTTTGGGATGCTTAAATAGAAATTAGTGGCTCTAAGCACTATAAATAAACATCAAATAAACACATAAATTATGATTCCCAAGCTGTGATGGCTATTTCATGCAAACACTAAGTCAAAACAAAACAAACAACAAGACTGAATCTAGTCATTATGTGCGAAGTAGGCCAGGGAGACCACAGAGAGAGGAAGCCTGCTGGATTCCTCCATATAATACAATGAGATTGATATAATAGTTAATTTGGTATTTGCTGTCTGGAGCACACATACTCTGCATCAGCCTCCCTGACACTGTGTTCTTCTGATGCATGGCAATGCAAATCCCATCATCCCCAGCCAGATATCCTTATTAACTCAATTTGTAGTGATGCCCATTTCAACAAGGGACCCTGGGTGCAAAATACTCCAAAGTATTTTGGAACACCAGGCTTAGGGATCTGCCCTAGGTTCTCCAAACCGTACCACACCTAGGAAGCTTCATCCCAAATATTTCACACACTCACTTGTCTCCCAAATCACCAATTCCAGACACAGCTCATTACTGGCAGAAGGCTGTACTTCTTTCCTACTGATCATATCAAGAAAGCAGTAGAAATACTACCCAATTTTCACCTAGGCTTCTTTCATACACAGGCGTGTACCAGTTGCGTCAAAAGGCTCAAAACAGCAGAAAAGGTAGTTACTCTAACATTAACTGCAACCGCAGCAATGTGCATACCCCAAGCGTATATCTCTTTAGCATGCACTAACCCCTTCCGCAGGGGAAAAAAAACATATTTAAAAGTGAACGAGGGCCCGCAAGGCAGAGGATGGGTAACATTTCCAATTACCGGGGATGGAACATCAATGTTATGTTTTATGACTTTCTTCCCTGTTTCTAGCAAATCAGGGGTTTAGTACAATCGCCAATAACAAATTAAGCAAGAGAAACCACATCTTGTTGAAAATCTACATACTAGCCACAGGATTCAGCTTTTAACACAGACTTTGAGCCGGCCGGCTGCAAAATATTATGGTACTTTTTAAAAGCGGAAAGGAAGAAGTACAGATCCGTAGCCAGAAATTTCAGGAAGATGAAAGGCCCCAAGGGGTGCAACTAAGTGATGGCATTGAAAGCCAGTGCAACACAGCAAGGTCTAAAATATATGTAGCTTGTTTAGTTATTTTCATCTGTTCAAGAAATGTAGAGATATCTACAACGGTGTAGCTACAACTAGGAATTCTGCTGGGAATTGCTTACGTTGGCTTGAGCTGATAGAAACGGCTATTCAACTCCATCGTAGATTTTCCCCTCCTAATATATAGCTTTTATTTTTTTAAAAAGTCTGAAGATTCAGGAAAGATATCCTTGGGTACAGGCGGGGAAAATTCACTCTGAAATCTAACGTTAGGTCTGGATGACTTGCAGTAGATCGACAAGGATTTCGGATTGCCAATTGATAAGCAGCCGTAACTTGACGTTTCTTGCTGGCTATTTCACACGCCACACTGAAGCACAACCCAGCCAACCAGAGTTTGTGGGAATCCAGCCCATGGGGGTAGATTATGGCCTTGTGTGTCCAGCAAATCCGGCTTATAAGCGTGGTTACATTAAACTTAAAGGACATGCTGTATGACCACAGTTAGTCTCTCTAGCTATGGAAATAAGAAGAAGCTGGATTTGGGGATTAAAAAAAAGCTGAAAATTTAGTTCTGCCGAAGAAGGTAAGTTCTTGAGCTCAGCATGTGCTCAAAAATACCCATTAATCATATGTACATACCCATCCTACTGTTCCCTTTCAGCATAAGCCACGTTATGCGAACTGCACAAAATGAGTAAGGAATATTAAGCAAAAGCCATTAAAGGCACGAGATAAAAAGGAAACACAAATAGAGCTCAATCTAGTTATGCAAACACAATTTGTTATACTTCTGTTTTCTATCCTTGCAATATTCCATTGTATACCTCTATGAGAACGGGTGAATTCATGTTTTGTTCTAAGCTAGGAATCTTGGTTTGTAAACATTATGGCTGAGTTCACACAACGTAATAAACCAAAACTACACATTATGAACTCTGAAAAATGAACTAAGCCAAGTCCGGTACTCCAAATACACAAGCCAATATATAGGGAACAAGCCACGCAACTGGCTGAGTGTACAATGTGCTAAACTATAATTTACTAGCATAACGACTGGCTTTACACAGGCTAAGGCGAGGCAAATGAGCTGTTTATGCACCCAGCTTATGTCTCCCCTTAATACTAGGCGCTGGGCTGCAAGCGAGGGAGTTTTGAGCTACAGTAGTTTGCTCTCGTTGTTTCTGAAATTAGACAGCTAAAACGTCTGAATGCCTCTTTCCCCTTGCCTCAGAGTCTGTAGTCACTTCCTGAGCTGATTCCAAATTTCAGATTTTTTTCCCCCGATCAGGAGTTCCCAGATCACAGACCCCAAATCTTGCACTGCAAATGTCACTGAACCAAGCGATCAGGCAACCATTTTCCCGATCAAAAATCCACTTGTAGGTAGATATAAAAAGTCCTGCTGTTTATTCTCCCTCTCTCCTTAAGGGTGCACGGAAAAATCGGCCGATCTTCAGAATCACTGAGATGAAAAACAGAAAGAAAGTCCGCCGCCGCCTACCAGGCATCAGCTAAGGAAGACGGAATCATGGCATGGGAATGTAATTTAATTAATTTAAATTAAATCGCAGTTACAACAATTTAATTACCAGGGAAACAACCCGCGCTAGTACTACAGTTACCCATAACTGAAACACGCGCTACACGACTACCCCACTTCTTCAGAGTTCATACGTGACACGCGGCGTCGGAAACGAGCCACGCGGGCTGCGCGACCCGCTGCGCTCGACGAAGCGCCGCCTGCCAGCGCGAGCCACAAGTCTCAGCCTCCCGCGAACGGCCCACCGGCCACCCGCGTCCTCCCACAACGCGCCGTGTGAACCCGCCCCGCGTTCCTCGTTCAGGGCGCATCGCGCGAAGGAAGGACCGAGTCGCCCGCGGCTACGTGCCTCTCGCCACCTCGGCTCGGCCGAAGCGGGATCCCCGTTGCCCTCCGAACGCGGAGCGCCCCAGGCCCGGCGCCAACCCGGCCGCTCACGCCCGTCGCAAGTCGGTCACCGGGCTGATCCCGCGCCCCGCGCCGCGCGCCGGCCCGCGAGGGGCGCTCCGGAGGAGCGGACCCCCGAGGGCGGCGGAGGAAGCGAGCGCGCCGGCCCGGCTTCGCAGAGCCGCTCAGCTTCCAGTCCGCGCCGCCTGCGCGCCGGGCGGCTCTTAAAGGCGCAGCCACGGCGGGCCGCCGCTTCGCTCGGCGGAGGGCGAGGAAGCCGCTGCAACGCCCGCCGCGGTGCACCGGCCCCATCCAGACGCCTCGTTTTCCCTCCCCCTCCCCGAAACCCCTTCCTTCTCGGGTTGCAAGGAACGAGATGGCCGGAGGGTCTGCCCTGCCGGCGCCCTCTAGTCGCGACGGACCACACCGCCCGTGATCCGTAGCCTCGGGACCATTTCCCCTCCGCCCACGTACGCCCCGTGACGAGTGCATCCCTGCAAGTTCACGCCGGTTCCCGGGGCGTAAGTTGGGGGCAGACCAGCCCACCGGGGGGCTTCCCTCGCGCCTGCAAACGGCGGGCGGCGGAAGGAGGGGAGCGCGCCTGGGGGAAAGCCCTGCCCCGCACTCGCTCTAAAGGCGCAAGGACGACCTCGGAGACCGCCCGGGGAGCCTCGCTTCGGCGAAAATAAACACACGCTTCGCACGTTTGGAAAAGTCCGACCACCCGCAATCGACTCCGTCCCAAGATACGCCCGCGAAGCGATTCGGGTCCCCTCCAGCCTCTCCTAGACCGATTCTCCCTGCTGCAGATTTGCGCCCCCCAAAACGTCCCCCTCCCAATAAGCTACCGATGGATTCCCCCGATCACCCACCAGATCTCTCCCTGGATCGCGCCGGCAGCCGCTTCCCTGCCCCCTTCCGCCAGCTGATCTCTCTCCCTCCTCCGCTCCCTCCTGTTGTTTATTTCCCCTCTTGTGCTGGCGCGCGGGCGCGTCAGATCCGGGAAGGGTCCCTCACCTACCGCCCTAGCAACCGCGCAGGCGTCCCCGGCAACCCGAAGTGCCAACGTTCTGGGACCGCCCCCAGCCCCTCCTTTCGACCCCACACGTTGCATTTGGAAGCGTTTGCAGGGAAAGAGGTCGTAAGGATGCTCTTGGATGCGAGCCAGGGTTCCGAGTCCCCAAAGCCCTGAAACCTGTTTTTTCCCCCAAACATTTAAAAGTACCCCCAGCTTTATGTGCTCCCCCAGCCTCTCAAAGAATCCCAGACCTAAGTCACGCCAGCAGCGCTCAATTCCTACAGGATGCATTAGCGCTCTGACCAACTATTTTAACTATTAGAACAGATGGGTCATCAAACTAGTTAATCCAGTGTTTCTCAACCTTGGCAAGTTTAAGATGGGTGGACTCCAACTCTCAGAATTCCCCAGGCAGCATGGCTGCCTGGGGAATTCTGGGAATTGAAGTCCACCCATCTTAAACTTGCCAAGGTTGAGAAACACTGAGTTAATCACTGACTTTAAATGAGACTTCCTGAATTGGCTGGATTATGACTCATTTTGGTTACATGCAACTCCTGACTGAGTTTGCACGATATGCTTAACAAGGTCAGCTAAAGGTCTGGGATCTGAATTTGCACAACAGTAACTTGGTTAGTTTTCACCTGAAGCTGGATTTTGGAGGGATTTAGCCTTTTTGTGCAGACAGAGCAGATTGGGTTCGCTTCCAGTTTGGTATATTGTCTGAATCCAGAAGGTGAATAAATGCAATTAAGAATATGTCAATGTGTTTGCAAAAGCCTCCATTTTCCCCAGTGGGTTGTACAAGCCCAGCACTAGCTGCCTTAGGCACACGTGCTTGCAATTTGTTCATCCCTAAACAGATCACATAGCTGAGTTTGCACAACATTCTGGGTTCAAATATGTTTACAGTAGCAAAATATTGTGGTTCACTGTACTGTACAAATACAACCACAGAACTGAATTGCTGGCGTGTGAAAATTAGTTGTTGCTCTAATAGGGTGCATTCTACAAATGCTCAGAGACACTGGTGGGATTCACACGATGTATTAAGCAAAACCTGAAAGAGCCTGGCTTTGTGAGCCCAGCCAATGGCTTATACAAGTTTCAGGGTATTACGTGGTATGCAAACCCTGCCAATATTCACTAAACCATGTTTAAGCAAACCATTGTTTAGCATGTTGCATGAACTTAACCATAGCATTCTTTCAGGTTAGATGTAACGGTGCTGCCAGTATTATGACCCTGAAAGTGGGAGGTCTTACGGCTAAAGAGATTTGGATTTACATCCTGTAATCTGGCCTTGAGTCACTGATTTTAGGTCCAGGTGTCATGTTTCCACTGAGCATAACATAATTTTGCAGAGCAGTTTGGATCTGAGAATGGGCATATGGTCAGCTCTACCAGGTAGACCAGATCAGGAAACTGACTGCACAGGAAAATTTGAGCTATACAGTGGTACCTCGGGTTACGAACGCCCCTCCTTACGAATTTTTCAAGATACGACCAGCTCCAGCCCCAAAAATTTACCTTGACATGCGAACTCCGCCTCGAGCTACAAACCGGATCCGCGGCCATTTGCCCCGCTGCCACGCGGTTGCGGCTTCCTGTGGGCGAGATCGCGGTAGCAAGGAGACGTTTGGTGAGGCTTGTGGTGTGTTTTGGGGGAAATTTGCCTCGTGGTGCGACCAAATTCGGAGGGCAGATTAGCCGTATTTACATTGAACCTTATGGGGAAATTTGCCTCGTGGTGCGACCAAATTCAGAGGGCGGAACGGATTAACCATATTTACATTGAACCTTATGGGAAAACGTTGCGACCAACTCGAGTTGCAATCAGAGTCACGGAACGGATTAAGTTCGTAACCCGAGGTACCACTGTACTTTATTGAGGCTATAGAAACAAATGTTTGCACATCAGCCTGTGCTTCTCCTCCCCTCCCTCTTATACCACAGTAAGCCGGGGAGGAGCCTGCCTGAGCCACTCCCAAATACTACCTTGCTTCCCAGGACTTAAAACATATTTCAGTCCTCTTTGCTGCAAAGTGGTTCTTGCCTGCTTACCCCAAGCTCATCTCCTTGACTCTCTACACCAGTGTTTCTCAACCTTGGCAACTTGTAGATGTGTGGACTTCAACTCCCAGAATTCCCCAGCCAGCCATGCTGGCTGGGGAATTCTGGGAGTTGAAGTCCACACATCTTCAAGTTGCCAAGGTTGAGAAACACTGCCCTACACATATACATACACACAGACACAAGTGCACGTGTATGCATATATACACACACACACACACAAAAGCCAGTTTGGTGTAGTGGAGAAGCCACCAGGCTAGAAACCAGGAGACTGTGAGTTTTAGTCCCGCCTTAGGCACAAAGCCAGCAGAGTGACCTTGGGCCAGTCACTCCTTCTCAGCCCTAGGAAGGAGAAGGCCAGGGCAAACTACTTCTGAAAACGTTGCCAAGAAAACTTCAGGGATTGTCCAGGCAGTCACCAGGAGTCAAGACTAACTTGAAGGCACAAATTTCATTTAATATATATGCACACAGATGGATCTTTTCCTTCCTTCCTTCCTTCCTTCCTTCCTTCCTTCCTCCCTCCCTCCCTCCCTCCCTCCCTCCCTCTCTCTCTCTCTCCCTCCCTCCCTCCCTCCCTCCCTCCCTCTTCCTTCCTTCCTTCCTTCCTTCCTTCCTTCCTTCCTTCCTTCCTTCCTTCCTTTCTCCGTTAGGGCTTCTTCGGTTAGTGCTGTTTCATGCTGACGGCTGGCAGCCACCAAATGCCATTTGTCCTTCTGATGCTGATATCCTCCACAAGGACATTTCAGCCTATAGAATATCAGTTTGTAATCCCTCCACCTCTTTGGCAGCATTCAAAAGCTTTCTCCTTTTGCATAAAGTTGTAATGTGCCAATTTCCAATTTTCAGAGCTGGCCCAGAAATTTCTAGGGCATCTAGTCCAGTTAAAGACTCCAGTCCCCAAAAGAGTTTCCAATTAAATTTGAAATCTCACACGACTGAATCCTGTTTCTCCCTACATCTAGCCTAATACTGCCCTCAACTGTGCCAGAAAAATGTAGGCCGGGACTGATCCCTCCATTAACCCCACCGCTGTCCCTTAGAGTGGGTTCCTCTCCCAGCCTCAAGGTCTGCTCCAGCCTTTCTGGAAGGAATCACGTTACACCCGAGGGCTGATGTGGTGGCTTGTGACTGTGTTTACTTGGACAACAATCAGGAGCTGGTAACAGTTGGTCAAGTGGAAAATGTCAAAGAAGTGGCTGCTTAAGCAGATGTAAAGCAGCCGAGCGCTCTCTGAAAATCTGAGGGTGGAGTAAGTCTAGAGAAGGCCTGGCGGTAAATTACAATTCCTTCTCTCACTTGATTGGCAGCAACTATTTTTAGATTTTGTTTAAGCCGCTGAAAGTGCCGGGCAAGCACCCACCCTTAAGGGGGAAGTTGCAATGTTCCCATTCCGGGCTGTAGATTCTCCTGGGGAAAATGCCCTCAGTGACCTTCCTCATTTTTCTCCCTACTTGTCCACTTTGCTTTGCACAGGCACCCCGTAAAGGACGCCTACTGTACCCGGGTGGGAAAAATCTGGGTGATCGTGAGACGGGAGCAGAGAGTTGGAGCGTTCAGTTCTCTTCTGTTCTCTGTTTTGTTTGTTTCAGTGCCATCTTGTGGTCATCCAGATTTTGCTAGCTCAGATATGGCGCCCCACGCGAGTCCTTGGCCGAATCCAACATAGCCACCAACTCGGCTGGTTCCCTTTAAGAACCGCTGTTGCTCTTTCCCTGTTGGGTTTCTGGCTGGACTGGAACAGAATCAGGCAGACACGGATGTAAGAACGACTGATGTACTGTAAAACAAAAAAGTCTAAAAATTAAAAAGTAATTGCGAGAGATTTCCGGTGACTGCTATCTATCAGATGTCAAGTTTTATTTATACACAGTCATTATTAAAATTCTTGCTTCTTGTATCCTGCCTGCTGTATGTCTTTGGCCAGGAGAGCTTCCTTGCTTTAGTAACAGCCAGGTCTGGTATCAGGCTGTTTGCTTTTCACTGTGTAAGAAATTGTGGCTGCACCTTCCTTGTTCATCACGGCTTTTTCTGCAGAAACATTAGAACTGCATGTCTGGTGGTCAACTGCATGTGGACCATATGCCACAATGTGCTCATGGATGTTCTTCACGTGTGCATAAACGTTGGGCTTAGAGTACCCTGCAATCTTGCATGCAACTTTGTCAGCAGGAGAAGTCTCGCTTGCTGTAAACACATGGAGGGAAATCAGATGCACAGATACAAGGCCGCCACCCTCAACTCACACCCTTTTATAGGTACAGCCTATATCAAAACCAGCCAAAGGCAGTCTGATGTAGGGCAGCTATTTACCAGCAACAATCAATCCTGCTACAATTGCACCCACCTAGGACCTCAAATTTGATGCAGACCTAGATCCCTACATCTGTTCTGGCAAGTCTAATAATGTAAATTGCAGTTTCAGGAGTTGGTACCTCTGGTCCTGTTCCAACTTGATACAAGCCACTGGGGGACTGTGGGATTGCCGTCGCTAAGCAATGTGGTTGTAAAGCACAACATCACATGACTGCATTGTTTAGTGACGACAATCCCGGCAGTCCCAGTTGCCATCATAACTGCAAGATATCTGGGTTGTTAAGCAGGAAGAGATGGGAGTCCAGGTATGGAGCATGGGGGTGCCACAGGGAGGGTGGGGGACGCCGGGGGGGACCGGCACAGGCACATGTGAGTCTCAGGAAGCTGGGCAGGCCTGGGAGGGCCAGTGGAAGCTGTGCCTGGGCATGGAGATGTTGCGAGTGGGAGAAAAAGCAGAAGCAACTTACCAGAGTGATTTGTGACCTTCCCTGCCAGCTTCCCCATTACGTTTGCTTGTGGGAAGCCGGCAAGAAAGGTCTCAAATGGCGATCATGTGACTGTGGTCCCTGCAACATCGTAATCATGAGCCAGGCACACGGGTGCCCAGATCACAATCATGTGACTGCGGGGGTGCTGCAATGGCCGGAACTTTGAGGACTGGTCATATGTCTATTTTTTGAGCGCCGCTGTAACTTTGAGCAGTTGCTGAATGAATGGACATAAGCTGAGGACTACCTGTAACAATGTTGCATAGTGCTTAACAATACTGGGCTGGACCAGTAAGACCTACTTGCAAGTTCCGACTAAGTTCCCTAGAATTGGATTGACCACTTGGACTTAACCATGATTTATTGAATAAACTACAATTGGCTGAATTCATACAACTCACTAAGTCAAAATCAAAGAAAGCACATCATGGCTTAGCATCATGTGTGAATGCAACCATTACAATGCATTTAAGATCATCCAGTAAATTTTAAACTTCACAGATCTGAACCTGAATCTGGGTTAGTAACCTACACCCCGTGGCAGATGCAGCTCCTGTATTAAGCTAATGAGGTTATATGTAGTGCCATCTTATGCCTCTCCTGTAAAGGGGGGGAGGGTTGTTGAAAAAGTCAAGATGGTGGCCATGAATTGCATGGTTATGGCCACCATCTTGACTTTTTTGACTCCTCCCACCCCATTACAAACCATCTGGAAGATTACTGGTTGCTCTTTCTATTGTGTGAAGCTGTGGTAATTTTGCAGGAACAAGAATTTGCAATCCAGCTTTACGGTTGCTTCCCAGTTCTCTTTCCTGCCAGCCAGTAATTCCTCTGGGTTTGCACTGTTGCTCTGAGTAGCTTTGGTTGCATGTATAACCTCAGGTAAGCCTAGGCTTGCATATAACCTGGTTTGACTCACATTGTCCTGGTTTGATACTCCAGTCTGGGGGTCCCAGGACATTTATAAAAATATCTGGAAAGTAGGGCTGTCCCCACCTGCAAAGGGGAATGACAGGTTTAGCCATGTGGCTCCCACTCTGCTTGGGGGACTTAAAGTTTAGCCACTCAAACTCACTCCCCTTTGCAATGTGGCCGAGCAGGAAGTTTTGAAATAGCACTGAATTGCCTCCTCCCCAGCTTTGACTGCACAGGTCCACTAAAGATGACCTTTTTGCTGCATAAGTGCTTGAAAACGTGGTAAGTCTCCAAACTTGGGCAAAATCACACACAGGATGGGGCCTAAGATGGCAACTAACTAATCTGCTACAGAGCCATAGCACCAGACTAGAGTAGTGAAGTAGTTACTGAGTTGGACTAGGCCCTGGGAGATGCAGGTTCATGTCTACCTTCAGTCCCAAAAACTCATTGGATGATTTGGGGCCAATCACTTTCTCTCAGCCCAACTTGCCTTGCAAGGTGGTTGTGGGGGGGGAAAAATGGACGAGGGACTTCCGGTGAGGATTTATGGTGAACTAGATATCTCTGAAGGAGCAGAGATGGCATTGCGGTGCAACTGGCAGACAGAGCGTGATTTCTGGCCAGCCAAGACTCTCCAGATAAAGGAGAGATCATGAGATCACCCACTTGCACTCCAGGCAGCTGCTCCTCATGAGTAAACTGCAGGAACTGAGGATTCTGCAGTCAGCTCCTGAGTTGAGCAGCTGGGAGTCAAGGAATTTCCACCAAGCTCCCAGTCGCAATGTAGCCTTATGGACACAAAATTCTGCCTTGCCTCATTTCTTAATCACTTTTGGAAATTGCTTCTTAACTGCTTTTCAGCCATTAAGAACCTTCCAATCAACAAGTCTTATAACACGCACCGGGTGAGTTTTCTTTAATCCTTAGTGAAAGAAGTTTAAGGACATTAAAAACCTCTTTTCTGGAATAAACAGCAAAAGGGTGATTAGAGCATTGATTTTGGAAAGTTATAAATGGACTAAGGGTCCAGAAGGATTTGAAAGAAGATTTTGAAATTAATCATAAGAATCCTTCCTGTGGGAAAATACTGTTGTTTTGAATTCTTAAAACGAAAGAAAGAAAAGAAATGATAGGATGGGACTTTGAAGGTTGAACACTAGAGGGAACCAGAAGTTACTTACAATTAAAGGAGAAAAACACTTAAATATGACTAACACAGAATGGAGCAAAATACTTTAACATTGGACATATTGGAGGGTATTTGTGAGCAATGGATCCAGAAGCTAATCTTAAAAGTGTCTGCCATTATAGATGGACTGTCTTTAAAAGATGTTTTGGAAGAGGAACAAGTTTTACTGGAGAAGACTGAGACTGAATTTATTTAAAAATGACAAGTTACAAGAATGATATGGAAAAAGTTGTTACACTGGATATACAAATGAAACTGGCTGATGTCTTAATGATTAAAAGGGATATACAAATGGCAAACCAAAGAGCAACTTGGATAACTTTCTTATTTTGAATTTACAAAAGAGACCTGTTAAAGTTCTGAAGGATTTTGTGAGAAGGGATGAAGAAAAAATGAAAAGAAAAACAAGTTCTAGGACATTATTTGAAGGGATTAAAAGATCAAGATTGTTAAAAGTAAAAGGAAGGAATGTAAAGTGGGTTTATCTGATCAAGGTTAAAATAGGTATGTTGTTACTTCTGGTAACCCTTAATAGACTTTTACTGACCAGGACTGAATGACGAGGTTTTAAGGATCTGTTTATAGAGAGAAGATATGGGGTGAAGAGGTTGTTTGTTGTATTTTAAGAGAAGGTGATAAGTTGTTAAAATTGTTTATACTTGTTGTGATGAAGGGGGAAATCACTTCTTTATATATTTCTTTTTTTTTCTTTGCTATATTCTTATTTTCCTTTCTTTTCTATTTTTCTTTTTTTCTTGCACTTCTTTTCTTTCTGTTCTTTCATTCTTCATAGTTTGTATTAGTCCTTATCTGTAGAACTGCAATGTCTAATAAAATTATTATTTAAAAAAACAGATGAGGAAGGGTATAATCTAATAAGTAATAAGCACATAAATGAAGAACGTGTTGTGCAAACCCACTGGGAGAAGTTTCTTGCTGTTTCTCACCAGCCGAGCTTCTTAACAAGAAAAACTGGTTGCCAACATCACAAAAGGAGATTCTAATGATCATCTATTGTAGTGTAAAGCCTCCTGGGTGTCTTCTGTGTAAATTTAGTTAGAACAGGGCTGAGTTTCCACAAAGGCAGGATCACATAAAACAGGCTTGACTGGTGTGCCTTTGGAAACGCCCCCAAACCTTTCACGGCAAACCACTCAGGCGGTTTGGTGGAAGATAAGTAGATGGGGAAATATTTTATCAAAAACAAACAGCTTTTCTGGAAATTTAAAAAGCTTCCTTACTGTTCCCCTGGCAGGCCCTGCCAGACAAGCTTTAGGGGCTAGTGATCTGATTGGGAATTTTGGGAATATTCACAACATTGCTGACGTGTCTCTTGTGACGAGTCCCAAAATATCCACTTATCAGAATATAAACAGCTGAAATTGCGTTCCGGAATCCTCTCGTTTGCCAGGTTAGCTTTACAATTTTTCTGAGAAGGTGGACATTCTTCCAAAGCCAGGAGCAGCCTTTCTTTTAATGAAAAATAATAATGCTGGAGCTTGCAGCTTTACTTTGTCACATGGGAATTTCCCTCCTCCCCCCTCCCTCCCTTCGATTAAAAGGATTTTAAAATTAAGGTGAGGCAAGGGAGGGGTCCACAGGAATACTGGTGCTCGGGGGCCCAAGTTGCATGCCCCTGTTCTGGAGATACTTGGGAGAAAAACAGAAGTTATATGAAAGTGGACTGGTTTCTGATTGTGAGATGTATTACTAACAAATGCTGTGTGTGATTAAATATGTATCTATTTACAGGTGGTCTTCACTTAATGACCATTTGTTCAGCAACAGTTTGAGGTTACGTCGCTGAACGAGTGGTACTTATGACCAGTCCTCATAGTTGCAGCTGTTGCAGCATCCCCTCAGTCACGTGATAGCAATCTGGGTGTTTGGCAACTGGCTCTCAATTATGACGTTGCAGTGTCCCATGATCATGTGATCATGATTTGTGACCTTCCCTGCTGGCTTCTGAGAAGCAAAGTCAATGGGGAAGCCAGCAGGAGGTTACAAATGGTGACCATGTGATGTCACGCTTAACAGTGACACAGGATTTGCTTAACGACGGCAACCAGAAGTGCTGGAACTGCCATCGCTAAGTGATGGAGTCACATGACATCATGCTTTATGATTGCATTACTTAACGATGGAAATTCCACTCCCAATTACCTTTGTTAACCGAGAACTACCTGTACTTGTTAGAATTATATTCCAACTTTCATTCAGGAGCTCAGAGCAGCATATATGTTACTCCCCCACCTATTTATCCCCTAAAAACAACCCTGCAAGATATGTGAGGCCATGAGAGAAGGACTGGCCCAGAGTCCCCCGGGGAGTTCTGTGGCGAGGAGGGGCTAGAATCTGGGTCTCCTTACTCCTCATCCACCACTAGACTACATTGGCTCTTGATCTGAGAAGGAGGCAATGGCCCAAAATGCCCCAGGAAGCTTCCATGGCTGAAGAGGGACCTAGAACCTGGGTCTCCCTGGTACCAGCCCAACACTTTCACCACTAGACCAGATTGAGGATCTGGCCCATAGTCCCCAAGGGAGCTTCCACGGCTGAAAGGGAACCTAGAACCTGGGTTTCTCCACTCCTGATCCAGCACCTTCACCACCACCCCACCCTGCCATTTTAGAGTTTTACACCTATCCCCAATCCAATGTGTGCAAATACGAAGAATTGGGGATGAAGGACAGCCAGTTTTTGGGCTCCTCTACCTGGATCACCTCTGCCCGGGATGTTGCTCTGGGAACCCTCCTCTTTCCTACCCCCTTTCCTGCATTTACTGGACTTCTGCTTGGTTTGTCACAGCCAGCATTTCAAGATGGGATCTCTTCTCTCCTCCAGAGAACAGCTTCCTTATCCCAACTATCCCTGGGAGAGAATCTGATCCAAACAGCGGTCTCCATCCAGAGACACGTGGCTTGCAGAATTTACATCTCACAAAAGCCAAAAATAACAACAGCCACCCCGCCCCCTGTGGTTATTGGTCAACCACATTATTCAACATCCTGACCTTCTGAACATGAACAGCAACACCAAGAAACCCAGAATCGTTCAAAGTCCTTCAGGCTGGGAATGGCGATCTGCAGAGTGGGTAGCCAGTCTTTGCAGACAACAAATTCTTTCAAGGTTTCCAGCTGTCAAGCAACAGAGACTTATGGTTTTGCAATGCTGCAGAGTTTCTGCAGCAATTCTTTGCTCCTTCTTTTAATGGCCGTGTGTTTCAGACATCAGCAGCTTAAAACAAAGCACTTACCTTGGTAAAAAAAAAAAAAAAGATTTTCCTAACCTTTTATCTCTAGGCTAGGCCAATAAATTTTTCAGCAAGGAACAATGCAAGTTGATTTTGGTTTTCTACTTGAATCACATAACATTTCTGGAAAAGGAAGGAAGTTTAGTGATGAATTTGTCAGCCTCTGGAAGTCTAAGGGGAGACATTCTCATATTGCCAGATTTTTTTTAATCCAGTTTCTCTAACACAGGTTGCCACTTTTTGAACCAATCCATCTGGCTGTGCTTTAACAGAAGCAAAAGAAAAACGTTGGATTTCTCCTACCCCAGTATGGTTTCTTTAATAACATTTATGGAATAAACTGAACTTACCCAATATGATAAATAAATGAAGCTGTGTACAACCTCTGAACCCAGACACTGAGGACTGTAAACGATTGTATATGGCTTAATGCAACGTGGGTATGACGATTCCAGCTTGTTCTATAAACTATGATAAAACAAGCCATGTGGGTTCTAAACCATTGCATATGTCTTAATGTGATGTTTTTGCCAAGCCATTGTTGCTTCGATAAATTATGATAAATGAGGTTTCAAGCCATCAGGCCTCGTTCAATAAAGTATGATAAAAACAAACCATGTGGGCTCTAAACCAGTGTTGTCCAAACTTGGCCACTTTAAGATGAGTGGACTTCAACTCCCAGAATTCCCCAGCCAGCTGGCTGGGGAATTCTGGGAGTTGAAGTCCACTCATCTTAAAGTGGCCAAGTTTGGACAACACTGCTCTAAACGATTGCATATGTCTTAGTGCAGTGTTTTTTAAACTTTTTTCTCTCAGGGCCCCTTCCCACTTTTAAAAACGATAGATGACCCCCAAAACAGCTTTTGTTTATATGGGTTATATTTATCAATATTGACAATATTAAAAATTAAAATTGACTCATTCACTGCTGCTACTGCTTCTCACGATTGTTTGATGGGATTTTAATATTGTATTATTTTTCAATACAGGCTGGCAAGCAATTTTGATTTTGTGGGTCACTGAGAGCATCTTGGGGGATCCCCAGGGGCCCTAGGAGCACACTTGAAGAAACACTGTCTTAATTTGGTGTGTTTGTCAAGCCACTGCAGCTTCAATAGATTATGTTGACCACAAACCATGGCTTAAGACACTGAATGAATGTACTCATTAAGAAGCAATAATGGATACTTCTTTCTACATTTAAGATTCACTTGATCTTATCTATCCACCAGATGTTTAAGCATTCCATTCAAAACATTGAAACAGAACATCCTAGTTTTCTTTGGGGGGGGCAGTTGCCAACAGTAGACATGCTATCATGTTCAACGGAGTGTCAGGATTTTTGTTTTGCATGATGCTGGATTCATTTATTTATTTGTCAAAACAAGTGACTCTGGGCGGTGTACAACAAAACTTAGATAACTATAGATCCTGCATACAGCAAGAAGACTCTTTAGCTTTGTGTTAAAGGAGGAAAGTCACCTTTGAGTCAAGTTCTGGGCCAGGTGACTTACATGGACACATCGGTGCATTTTCTTAGCATGACATGGAAGTGATTTAAGCATTCCTTGGTTTCGCATTCCGGTTTCTGTAAGCCATCAAGGGCAGCTGCTCTGAGTTCACATGCACCCCACCACAAAGATTCAGTTCTGGCGAAGGAGTTGCAGGCATAATAGAGAAAGGAACCACACAAACGTCTCGTAATAAATTCAATCAATCAATAGACTCTTCTGCAATCTGGCCTTCTCCAGCCTTGTCTGAGGCTGCAGATTCCAGACTTTCTAGCCAGCCTGGCCCTTTCTATGCTACTTTATAACAATCCTGCATGACCTGAACAACTCCAATGCTTGTGATAACCTTCGAGTGGGTGTGATGAAAGCAACGGTCAGTAAAATAAGAGTAATAATAATAATCTTTTCTTTCCCTGCAGGCTAGCCCACCATTTCTCAATGCTGACCAGGGGAAGCTGGCTGGGGAATTCTGGGAGTTGAAGTCCACCAATCTTAACATGGCCAAGGCTGAGAAACGCTGGGTTAGCCTCTCACTCCAGGATTCCAGATGGTCTCCGACCCCAATACTATCCCAAGTCCAACCTGGCGTAGCTTTTTCGAGAGCTCTTTATTGCACCAGACCGCACGGGTGCCATACCACACTTCCACCTAACTGTTGCAACCCCTTTCGTGGCTGGCTGCAGCTACAATGTACCCACGATCTTCCGGCAACAGCGCTTCTCCCTCCTCCGATCAAAGCCAAAAAGCCCCCTTTCAAGATTGAGAACAGAGCCAGGGGAAAATTTCCGACGGCTTTTGCGGGGAAGACAAGTGGGGTGAAGGGGAGGCACCCTCCCCCCTCTCGCTTTTAGCTTCCTCCCCGTTGCAGGAAGTGACACACGTTTGCAACCGGGTCAGCTGGGACTCCGCTTTTCTCGCCCACCACTCGCAACTTCGCCAACCCTGGGCTTTCTGGAGGGCGCATGGGATTCCGGCAATGGGAAGGTGGAGGCTGATGTGGCGGCCGTGGGGCTGCGGCAAGAGCAACGTCTCGGTACCCACGGTCGGTAAAAAGCTCCCCCCCCCCCGCGCGCCTTGCCTTGTTTTTGCAAAACGCTGAAGGCTGGCGCGCGCGCGTGTGCCTATCTGTACGCTGAGGCGGGGCTGGTTGCAACGATTGCGACCATGCCCAGCTCCCGAGCGTGCGGACGTGCAGAAGGCGGCCCTTGCCAATGGAGACGGGGAGGCCGCCCCTGCTTTGGGGGGCGAGGGCGTTTGGGGGCGAGGGAGCCGCGTGCCAAACGGTCTGGGAAAGCGGCGCCGTGCAGAAGCCGCGGGGACCGCGTGGAGGCTGGTGTGCAAACTGCTGAGGCAGCATCGCTCGGCTTTGCCAGGCGCGAGCCTCCGGGGATCCATATGGCCGGGGCGCTGGCTTTGTCCGCGGCAGGGGGAAAGAGAGGGCTGTTCCCCCCTCCCTTCCCGGCGGCGGCGGCTCCCGTGTTGTGAAGTTCCGCGCGTGGAGTGCCGTCGTCCTCCGATTAAAGGAGAGGATCCTTTTATTTCGCCGCGCGATTCGAAGGGCGAAGTTTGAGTTCGGTCGCTCGCAGCCTGGCTTTTCAGCAGTACGCAGAGTTTTATATCGGCGCGACCTGCTGCGCTGAAAAGTGGCTTTAGGTACCCTTCGGGGCGCAAATGAAAACTGTTTACAGGTTTGCTGCTGTAGATCACTTTGGATGGGGCGTAAAAAAGGGACGCAGGGGATAAGAGTCAGGAAAGCTGGTGATAAGTCAGCATCAAACTACCATTGACGGATAAAAGATTTGTTAGTTTTCCTTAACACGCCTCTTTTTCTGTTTTTTGGATATTCATTCTCTCCACGACCAGCCTTTAGGCCTACTTCGTTCCCATTTCTCACTTGTAACCAAACCAGATTTAGCTGGTAACATTGATACCATGTCTCTTAGATGTGGACAGGTACCAGATTCTTTTTCGGGGGGGGGGGGGGGGGCTGCTTCTCCAAAGTCTTTGAATTTCTCCATTTCTAGAGTCATTGAGAGTCAGGAGGCATACACTTTTAATACATTACTCACTCTCTCTCTCTCTCTCTCTCTCTTTATATATATATATATATAATATACATATTATATCTAATATCTTATGTCTTTTATATATATATATAGATATAGATATATAGATATATAGATATTATATATAGATATATATATCTTATATATAGATATTATATCTATCACCTCTTAGATATTATATCTAAGAGGTGATCTGTCTGCCTCTGCATACAAACAGCTTATGGACCACATTTCCTCTACATTGAGAAGTGGAAAACTTGAAATAGGAATGGTAGTTATAATTAGGGATATGAAGATGTTGACTAGATTCCCATGTTGGGCTAAGCCATGATTTATTGAACTTGGTTGGGTCCACACAGGCTAAGCTGTGAGCCACCCATTAATGAGAAATTCCCTCATTAAACCTGTAGAGCCAAATTTCTAAATAAAAAAAGGAGTTTATTGGGAAAATACAGGAAAAAGGAAAGGTTATCCAAAACTCCCAATAAAATCAATATAATCTGTTTAGATAAGCTAGTTATTGTTTACCTCCTTAAATAAGATGTTGGATTTCAACACATGTTGGAAGTTCATTGACAAGAATATAGTTGGAGAGATGTCATCAGGGCCTTCTGCTCAGATGTTGATAGGCAGGGACGTCTTTCCTTGTTCTTCCTTGAAGTGCTTCTCAGTTTTACAGACTGTGGAAGGTTAAGCAGGGCCAGCCTCTTTAGGCAGAGTGACTTTTATTTTATCCAATCAAGGCCAGAGCTCTTTCTCTGATGTCTAAGATCTAGCCAGCAAATCAGAAATGACCTAATGGTTAGACCCACCTTCCTAATGAGGTAGAATATAAAGGCATAGTCTAGTGTTTACTAGTTGTTCTGCTATAGAAGTGGAGTAGCCTCATTTGGGGAAACAAAGGCCGAGTTCCATTTATTTGTGCCTCTCAGCGCGTGATTAATTTACTGGATGTTTATTGGGCTGTCAAGATAGAGTATCATCTACACTTAAGGAACTTAAACAGTTACATTTTAAAAATGACAGATGTTTCCCTGATTTGCTACAAGGGAGCCATTATTTTCCCAAGCTTTTGTGGCTTCTTTTCCACCATTATCCTGTTGGGAAAGTCTAGCTAGGATACAGATGTTCCGAAGGGGGTTCCTCTCCAAACACTAGATTGATCTTGAACCCCTGCCGTTTCAGCACGATGGCTGTATCATGGGCCTTACTTAAGCATACCCCTTTCTCCAAGCAGGCCTCATACTCTGCCATGGTAGTTCAGAGCAAGGTGGATGGTGGGATCGTTGTTAAGAACTGATGCCCGGACAGCATCACCTGCTACATCTAGAGCAGGGCTCCAGACATTTGACCTACTTCCATCAGCCCCCATCAGTGGTGAGGGGTATGGGAGTAGTATGGGAATTCTGGGAGTTGAAGTCCACACATCTTAAAGTTGCCAAGGTTGAGAAACACTGATGTGGAGAATCAGGGAGATGACCTTGACAGAAATATACAGGAACTGTTACCTGGACAAAGAGGGTTGAAACGTTCTTCAAGCCCTGGGAAGCAAGGTAATATTTGGAAGTGGCTCAGGCAAAGCCTCCCTGACTCACTGGGATATAACAGGAAGGGGAGGGAGAGTACCATCAACCTTGCAAGGTCCTGTTATTATAGCCAATCTCCATAAAGTAGAGTTCAGGTCTCCCTGTGGGACTGATTTTCTGGTCTGGTCTGCCTAGTGGGGCTGACACATCTCAGAAGGTTTCCATGAAAGTCCAGCCTTTCATTAGTTTCTGGAAGCCCGTCACTGAGGGGCCATTCTGGCTTCAGAGTGAGGCTGATCCAGAGATAGAAAACAAACCTTCTTAGCCTCAGCCCACCTCATTTTACAAACACGGGGCACTACCACAGCTTCTCCTAGGAGGACCTCCTTGGACAGGTTAACACTGATTGCAATAGTGCTTAACATGTTTTGATTTGAGCAGAACCAGCGAGCTGCTTTTTTCAACATGCATGGATTCTGGGATGATTTTGAGTCTTGGGGAATGCCTGGATTGGCACTTGTAGGAAACAGCCCCCACAGATTAAACGCATTTCTGTTTTGTACAAGGGTCAGTCGTTCCCAGATTTTCAGTCCCTGAAACTCCCTCCCCACAGTTCAGTGCCTTTGGGCTCCAAATGTCTGGGAGGGGGCCTGAAAACAAGGGGGTACCTTTGTCCCTAGACCAGATGTTGCTTCCTGGATGGCCACCCAGTGATTTTGACTAAAACCTTCATTTCCTGCCATTGGTTGTATTGTGTTGAGTGGAAGTCCAAAAACATCTGGAAGAAACCAGACTGCTCATCCTTGCCTTCAACCAGTGTTTCTCAAGCTTGGCAACTTCAAGATGTGCGGACTTCAACTTCCAGAATTCCCCAGCCATGGTGGCTGGAGAGTTGTGGGAGTTGAAGTCCGCACATCTTAAAGTTGCCAAGGTTGAGAAATATTCCCCAAAACATATGTTGGAATGCTACCTATGGAGTAAGAGTTCGGTAATTTGAAAGATGAGCTTGGTAGTTCAGGTGTAGGGCTCCTTTAAAAGATGGAGGTGGGTTTGGGCAGTTTGTGGAGTAATGTGCTCTGGGAGGTAGATCATCAAGTTAAAATATCATAAAGTTATTGCTTTGGGGACTGCAGGTTGTGAGAGAACAACTGGGTTTTGTTAGTGTGGGTTGGTGGGTTATGAGAACCCAGCTCCAAAGAAGAAAAAGGTTTGATTAAGTAAAAATGTCTGATCTTCCAAGTTCTCTCTTGCCTCCTTTCAACCTTCCAGGTACGCCACTACCAAAATTCCTCTTCCTTTGTCCTCCCCTGCCAACCTGTGCCATCATTGGCTCAAACCATGAGCCAATACCTGCGCTCCCTTGAACCCCTGGTGCCCCCCAAGGACCTGGAGCAGACGCGGCAGCTGGTGGCGGCGTTTGAGGCCCCAGGTGGAGAAGGCGAGAGGCTCCAGGTGCGGCTGAAATGCAGGGCGGCTCGCATGGAGAACTGGGTAAGGAAGGGGACTCTGGAGGGCAGCCAGAGGGCAGCGGGCAAGCCATGTTTCTAGGGATTCCTATCCAGTTCCTGTTCCTATGGTGCTATGGGCAGGTGGGAGAATTCTGGTTCGTGGACAGAAAACTGGACGGTGGTGGTGCAACATCTCCCATTTTGCCGTCTTGGGAATGGCTTCTTTCTCCCACTTGGTGCCCACCAGACGTGTTGCAACTGCAGCCCCCCACATTCTGCAACCCACAACACCACTGTGGCCTGTGAGCTAGGTGTTCCCAAAGAAGCCATAAATGCTAAATCAAGAACAAGTCCAGATTTGCAATTCTGCCTTGATAAGGAAGCTTCAAGCCAGTGTCGCTGGTCCACACTATCTACTAACACTCCCCTCCCATTTTTGTGACTCTGAAACCCACAAATAATTCTGGGTTTGTGTTGGTTGTTTTGCTTGTTGTTAAGCCTCCACTTAAAAAATGATGGTTCTGCCTCTCCAGTAATGTCACAACAGCTTTGGGGCCCTTGATGCCCTGATCTTTTTTTTAAAAGATGGAATCCCTTATCCCCGAAAAAATGCCCTCTCCATGCAAACATCTTATGGGTTTGTTCAGCATTCATACTAATGGGAGAAGCGAAGAGGGAGATATTGGGCATTCCTGCCCCAAGTTGTAGCTCATTCTGTACTACTGCTGTTTACTTGATAGTACGCAACTAAAGAGCTCACAGAAATAAGTCACCAAGTGGATGTCAAGTTCATAATGACCAATATAGGGTCCACTTGTGAGCATTTGTTGGGGGCAAGAGGAGACAGATAACAAAATGGATGTGACAGTGTCACTGTACAAAGATTCCAACTCGTGTACTTGCATTGGACACTGGACCTCAGGTACACGGTGGCAGCATTTGCACGATGATGTCACTTCATGTGCATAATCTGGGAATCATCGTAGGTTGCTGCAGATACTGTTGGGTCTTCCCATGTTACCTGGTGATCTCCAGATGTATTGGACCAACCTCTGCTCATCTAGAGGACACTAAGTGGGGGAAGGCTGTCATATTAGAATTAGAAATCTAGCACCTCCTAGAACGCAAACAAGCAAACATGATGGTCATACTAGACTTTGTCTTGAGTGCTCACCGCCCAGTGTTCTTGTCGCTGTTGCCACTTGCGTCAGAGGGGAGCTGATAATTAATAGCTTGGAGGAAGATGTTAAAACGTTCTGTGTTCTGGTCCAGTGAAGCTAGACTTTGCTTTCAGGAAGAAGGTAAAATTTTCAATCCATGCCTGACCAATTTTATTAATTATCCGGGTTGGATGGGGCATGAATGCAAAAATGCCACTGATGCAATTGATATAAATTCTTGTTAAAGCTATATAAAAGTGTATTTTTACCCTAAAAACACAGCAACTTTCCCCCACTCCCTTGGAATTTCAGAATATAAATTCCTTGGTGCAGAAACTTGCACTCTGCAAAAACTGCTCTGTGCATTGCTTCAGAGGGTTCATATATTTTAAGTTTCTCGTTGCCTATACAGTATACTTGTTGCTTTGTTTATTTACTAACAGCATTGATTGGCTGCCCCCATCTGGCCAGGGCAGTGTACATCAGCAACCAATACAGAATATCTCAATAATTGAAAATAATTAAAAAGTCATTAACCAAACAGCAGACAATCCCGAAATTAGATAAACTGCTCTAAGGCCCAAAAACCCTTTGAAATAAGATCTTTGTCTTTGTGCCAAACTGAGCACAGGGAATCACACTTCCACGGTTAGGGTTAGGGTATTCCTTAATTATGGGGCTGTCACCACAAAGGCCTGTTGCCCACCCCTTGCCTTCTTGTGGGAAAGGAACTGACAGCATGAATGAATTTTCCTTCAATGTTAGTGCCAGAAGGGCAAAATCCTATTTGGCAAGTCAGTCCCTAATATGTCCACATGCATAGTATTCTGGTCTGTAAAAGAATATGTTTGCATCATTGTAAATGGAATAGAAATAATTTCAGTGATATAATATAAATAGCAGATAATGGATTTCCCTGTATCTGTTGATCTATTTATAAGCTTACAGAAATGCTTGTAAATTTATAAAATTTATAAACTGCCTCATTCCACAGGCTCTAGGCCAGTGTTTCTCAACCTTGGCCGATTGAAGATGTGTGGACTTCAATTCCCGGAATTCCCCAGCCTGGCTGGGGAATTCTGGGAGTTGAAGTCCACACATCTTCAGTCAGCCAAGGTTGAGAAACACTGCTCTGGGCATATGTTTTTTGTAGCTTTATATACTTTTATTTATTAGAAAGAAGCATATACTCTTAGTTAAAAGGATGTCCTTTTTTCTCATGGGAATGGGGTGGAAACCAGGATCAGGGCAAGGATGTATTTCAGAGGCCTCAATGGAACTGGGGCAGGCAGCAGATTGCACCATCACATGCTTGTTGCATCATGACACAGCTGATGCAAATTCTATAATCTGGGTTTATGTGATGATGTCGTGGCATACGTAATTTCACCGTGGCTCCTAACAGATGCCTGTGCATCAGAGAGACCCTCCTTCCCCACATATTCTGATGATCGATTGATGTGTGCCCTCAAGTCAGCGTGGACTTTTAGCATCCACATAGATAGAGCTTCTCCAGGATGACCCATATTCTGACCTTCCATAATTCATCCTAGATCACAGATTGGTGGATTCAGACGGCCTATTTGGAGAATCGCCTTCCCCTTGTTGTTCACTCAAGCCCAGCTGTTGTCCTGCCCAAGCAGGATTTCAATGACTGGAGAGGACAACTGAGGTGAGAAATCTGGGGTAGAAGAAAAAAATGGCTTGGGCCAAGGAGTGGGGGTGTCATGGTTGTTGGGGGAAGAATCAGGCCTTTGGGAAGAAGAGTGAATGATGAAAACAATGATTGGATTGACACATGGGGATCAATCATGGTTTAACCATGGTTTCTGGTATAAACCATAACTTGCTGGATTCACTTAACATGTTGAACAGTAAACCATGTTTTACATATCACAGTGCTTTCAGAATATATTAGCCCACAAACAAAACGTGTGATATTTTGGCATGCACTGACCTGGTCTTAAGATCTTCAGAACCACCTTATTTTATGGCAGGGGCTGTTTTTTCCCTCCTCACAAAGGAATCTAAACTTGATTGGGGAAGTTAATAGGCCCAAGAACGTACTCTTTTCTCATCTTGGCCTGTGCCCCATTGAGTTGACCCACCAACAAGATAATTTGCATAGCTAGACATCCATTTTGCAGCCACCCCTGAGTATCTTCCAGATTGCACTGCTGAAATCCAGCAAGAGAATGGCTGGGTTTGAATTGCACAATTTTTAGGCATTTTTTGTTTAATTGCAGGAAAAGAGAAAATGTGTGTATTGTTCAGGATGTAAGAGCTGAGACTGGTGTAAGGTGGGAATTCTCAGGGTAGAGAGAACTCTTTTGTCAACATAAATCAGGCATCTCCTAAAGTCATGAGTTTGACCAAACTTCAGTGAATTCAGAAGAAAAAGTTTTAGAGGTTAAACATTGGATTGTGTGTCTGTGTTGTGTGTGTGTATTGTGTGTCTGTGTGTGTATATATATGCATGCACGCATGCATACATACATGTATGTAGGCTCTGACTTCTTTGCAATGTAGTGGCAATGAATGCATCATTCTTGTCCATATTAAATATTCTAAACTTGCCAAGACATATCTGGGAACCACCATTCCAGACTAGTTGAGGGTGTGTCTAGAGATCTAAGATTTGTTTTGTTTTCTTCTGTTTATTAATTACAAGATTTTATGTGCTTGTTGAATCTTCAGAATCTAGGAGGCTACTGTTGAGCCCTAGTATAAACCTGACATGAATCATCGCACTTGGGTTTCATCCTTCCTGTCCAAAACCCTATCGTTCTTCCTCATATCATTGCATCATCAGGCACCAAAAAATGGAGAAAAACAAATGAGGCCCCAATTGAATAAAGTTTGTTGACCTTCTTGTTGTCTGGACAGATTATATTCCATGCATAGCTTCTTCCATGGGGTGTTTCCTCCCCTCACCCCAGATATGACCACATATCATGTTCATGTGTAACATGGCTTGGATTTGGCTTAGCAAATTGTGTGAGCCCGCCAACTGGGTTTCCAAATCATGGTTGATGGTTGAGCATGTGAAAATGTAGCCAGTTGTGGCTTCTGTCACCCTATTTGTGGCATCCCAGGCATCCCAAGACAATGCCATGAATTTGAGCCTTTTAAAAAAAGTTTTGGGGTGGTTTCAACGGTACAAATGGGAGCTACCTGCTCTATCCCATCCTTAAAAAGAACAAAGTGGTCAAAGAATGGGTTCAAAAAATCATCCACGTCCCTCCCAGGGGTATCAAGGCATCTCTAGAGGCCCTCTGTGGTCCCTCCAAAGATGGGGGTTGAGTTGCAGCATTCAACCCCTCAAACATTGCTTGTCCCCACCTTAATGCAGTGCTCTAGTCCAGACTGGAGGCTCAGCCAGCATTGGCAAATCACCAGCAGGAGCCCTAGCACTGTCAATAGGTCTGTAGCCTGTGCTGCCTAAACAGTGCTGCTTTGAAGCCAGAAGCATTGTTTGAAAAGCTCTTTATCCAAAGACACATCTAGGTGAGTCTGGTGTAAAACAAAGTGTAATTAAAACGTGCGTGGGTGGCAAGTCAAACAGAGATCACTTCACATATACCTATTGCTGACAGCAGATGGAAAGGGGTGTGACTAAATGAGTATTCTTAACTAGATTTTTTAGGAGAAATTAGAGAGTGGGGGTATAGCTCAGCGGTAGAGCATTTGACTGCAGATCAAGAGGTCCCTGGTTCAAGTCCGGGTGCCCCCTTCTTTTAGGAGAAAAAGTGTTTGTTTTACCTTCTCTCTCTCTAACTACAATGAGTGAAAAATAAATATTGAGACAGATTCCAGAGTTTAAGGTCTTACTTCGATATTCCTGGGGGTAGAAGTTGGTTGCTTGCAAATCAAGATACATTCTTTTTGGGAATGAACAGATATCTTTGTAATTTAAATTCTTTGGGTCTCTAAGGGCTGGTAAAACCTGGAAGACCTTAAACAACAGGTAACGGGTGGTGAAATATGTTTTCCCATCCACCCTGAGAAACAAGAATGGCCTCTTTCTTTTTAAAAGAAAGCAATTCATCATTTATAACTAGATTGGGTGGGGAGTCTTATATTTTAACTGGCCTGGATATCCCACCAGAATTCACCCTGACCTCTCCAAGGGAGAAGGGAAATTGATTCTAAACTAGAGGAGGCAGCCAGAAGTCCTTCCTGCTCAGGGCAGGACCCTGGATTTCTCCCAGTTTTAAACTGAGGAGATGAAGGGACGACTTGTCTTCTCAGTGTTGAAGAGACTTGAACCACTTGCTCCTAATCACCCTTTCTCCAGAGTGGCAGGAGGCCTGGGAAATGTTTTGTGCTTCACAGCATTCAGGAGAATTTGGAGAAAGTTGCCAGAAGATTAAAAGGTTCCCACCATAAGCAAGCGAGCAGAATCCTTTCTTCCCACTTCGCTGAGCATCGTCAAAGAGTTATCCAGTTTTCTTAAGGCCAGGGTGGAAAATGCTGTTCTCCAAGCTCTGATGAATACCATATTCCAGTGGTGCTTGGTGTTCATGATGTTGGTTGGAGGTTGTAATTCAGCGTCATCTGGAGAGTCAGAGATTTCTGTTCAGGTCTGAAGGGCATTGATGGAAGGAAAGATGCTCATCATCCCTGTCTTCCCATGCAGAGTGCAACCATAGAAAGTTAGGACCTTTTTTTAGGTTAGAAGGTCTGATGGAGAAGATGATGTTGCCATTCAGACTGTCCTCCAGACTGTATCCCAGAATTATAGAGGATTGTTGTGTTCTGGGAACGTTGCAGAATCACAGGTGTAACATTTGAAAATGATTACTCATAATTTTAGGGAGGAGAGATATGCAGTAAAACCAGTACCCAAAACTAGATCTTAGGTGAGGCTTACCTATGTGTTGGGGGTATAGCTCAGCGGTAGAGCATTTGACTGCAGATCAAGAGGTCCCTGGTTCAAGTCCGGGTGCCCCCTCCTTTTAGGAAAAAAAGTGTTTATCTATCTAGAATGAGTGGAAAATAAATATTGAGACAGATTCCATATGCAAGACTAATGTTTTAATCCCATCCTCTGTATGTTGGGGGTAGAGGCTGGTTGCTTGCCAATCAAAGGATACCATTCTCAGTTACATCCCCTTTTTGGGGAAGAAGGAATATCTTTGTAATTTAAATTCTTTGGGTGTAAGGGTTGGTAGTTGGTAAAACCTGGAAGACCTTAAACAACAGGTAACGTGTTGTGAAATATATTTTCCCATCCACACTGTGATACAAGAATGGCCTCTTTCTTTTTAAAAGAATGCAATTCATCAGCTTATCCTAAATTGGGGTAGGGGCACTTATATTTTATGTGGCCTGGGTATCCCACCAGAATTTACCCTGACCTCTCCAAGGGAGAAGGGAAATTGTTGCTAAACTAGAGGAGGCAGCCTGAAGTCCTTCCTGCTCAGGGCAGGACCCTGGATTTCTCCCAGTTTTAAACTGAGGAGATGAAGGGATGACTCATCTTCTCAACACTGAAGAGACTTGGACCACTTGCCCCTCACCAGCCTTTCTCCAGAGTGGCAGGAGGCCTGGGAAATGTTTTATGCTTCAGAACACTCAGGAGAATCTGGAGAAAGTTGCCAGAAGATTAAAAGCCATAAGCAAGTGGGCAGGGTCCTTTCCACCCCCCTCTCTGTGTATCGTCAAAGAGTTACCCTCTTTCCTTAAGATCAGGGTGGAAAATGGTGTTCTCCTAGCTCTGACGAATACCATACAGGTAGTCATCAACTTACAACCATTCGTTTGAGGACCATTCGAAGTTATGACAGTGCTGAAAAAAGTGACTTACAACTTGTTCTTGCACTTATGACTGTCACAGCATTCCTGCAGTCATGTGATCAAAATTTGGGGCTTGGGAACAGGCATGTATTTACAACGGCTGCAGCATCCCAGGGTCACTTGATTGCCATTTGTGACTTTCCAGGGGGCTTCCAACAAGCAAAGTCAATGGGAGAAGCCAGATTTGCTTAACGACTATGTGATTCACTTAATGACCACAGTAATTCGCTTAATGACTGCAGCAAAAAGGTCGTAAAAATTGGGCATGACTCACTTAATGACAGCATCACTTAGTAATGGAAGTTCCGGTCCCAATTGTGGTTGTAAGTTGAGGACTACCTGTATTCCGGTGGTGCTCACTGTTCATGATGTTGGTTGCAGGTTGTAATTCAGCATCATCTGGAGAGTCAGAGATTTCTGTTCAGGTCTGAAGAAGGGCATTGATGGAAGAAAAAATGCTCACCATCCCAGTCTTCCCATGCAGAATGCAACCATAGAAAGTTAGGACCTTTTTTTTTAGGTTAGAAGGTCTGATAGAGAAGTTGATGTTGCCATTCAGACTGTCCTCCAGACTGTATCCCAGAATTCTAGAGAGGATTGTTGTGTTCCCAGAAAGTTGTTGCAGAATCACAGGTGTAACATTTGAAAATGATTACTCATAATTTTAGGGAGGAGAGATATGCAGTAAAACCAGTACCCAAAACTAGACCTTAGGTGAGACTCACCTATGTGTTGGGGGTATAGCTCAGCGGTAGAGCATTTGACTGCAGATCAAGAGGTCCCTGGTTCAAGTCCGGGTGCCCCCTCCTTTTAGGAAAAGAAAGTGTTCTATCTTATCTCTCTAGAATGAGTGGAAAATAAATATTGAGACAGATTCCATATCCCCAAGTAATGTTTTGATCCCATCCTCTGTATGTTGGGAGTAGAGGTTGGTTGCTTGCCAATGAAAAGATGCCATTCTCAGTTACATCCCCTTTTTGGGGAAGAAGTTTTGAGCCTGGGAAATGTTTTGTGCTTTACAACACTCAGGGGAATCTGGAGAAAGTTGCCAGAAGATTAAAAAGTTCCCCCATAGGCAAGTGGGCAGAATCCTTTCCTTCCCCTTCTCTGAGCATCTCAAAGAGTTATCCTCTTTCCTGATAGGTTGTTATTTCTGCTAATCCTTAATGGACTTTTGCTGATTAGGATGGATGATGAGGTTTTAAAATTTGTTTCTAGAGAACGAGGTGAGATATGGGATGAAGAGATTGTTTGTTGTATGTTAAGAGAGGGTGACAAGTTGTTAAAGTTGTTTATAATTGCTGGGACGAAGGAGGAAGTTACTTCTTTCTCTTTTAATTTTTTCCTTTCTCTCTTTTTTTCTCTTTCCTTTGCACTTTTTATTTTTCTTTTTTTATGATTTGTATTAGTTTTATCTGTACAATGTAATCTTTAATAACATCATTTTTTAAAAAAAGAGTTATCCTCTTTCCTTAAGACCAGGGCGGAAAATGCTGTTCTCCACACGCTGACAAATACTGTATTCCAGCGGTGCTCAGTGTTCACAATGTTGGTTGCAGGTTGTAATTCAGCATCATCTGGAGAGTCAGTTTTCTGTTTTCTTCTTGGTGATCTTCTTCTCTGCATCTTGAGGCCAGGAAGAACAGTTTGGTTACTAGGCTAATTGTCCCCTGCAGGGTCCAACCATGGAAAGTTGGGATCTGTTCTCAGATTAGAAGGGCTAATTGTGAAGAAACTGTAGCCATTCAGGCTGTGCTCCAGAATGCATCCCAGAATAATACAGAAAGGATTGTTCTCTTCCAGTAAAGGTGTTGCAGAATCCTGGGGGCAACGTTTGAAAGCTGTTACTCATAAATGTATAAATCAGAGTCTAGGGCAGTGTTTTCCAAACTTGGCAACTTTAAGAGGTGTGGACTTCAACTCCCAGATTTCCCCCAGCCAGCCTGGGGGAAGTCCACACCTCTTAAAGTTACCAAGTTTGGAAAACACTGGTCTAGGGGTACCTGTTCAGACTCATTTGATTACAAGGCCTACTCTTTTGAGAGCTGCAGGACGCTCCATCAGGGGCCTGGAACGGCTTAGTTGACATAGGATTTAAATAAATTGGGGTAAGATGGAGGGGGGAAAACAGGATGGTTATGCAGATGAAGGTTCTGGGGTGGGACAGATTGCAGTTAACAATTAACAGTTGTAAGGTGTTAAAATCCTATTGTGTGTGTTCAAACCTTCTGAGATAGCCTGAAACCTTTTGATGGATGTGAGTTCAGTAACCTCTTGCTGAATTATGCTGGCAACGTTTCTTTGTTCCAAAACTGCTACACTGAGCTTTATAATGGAATGTCTTAGGAGCTTAAAACCCTCTGCCGCACATCTGATGAAGTGCTTGGCAGCTCGTAAAAGTTTATGCCTTGTAATAAAATTTGCTAGGTTTGGAAGGTGCTACCAGACTCTTCCTGATTTTTGGCTAACACCGCTCTCTTCCTACCATGTCATTAATTTATGGGAGGGAATTATGCAGTAAAACCAGTATTCAGAATGAGACATAAAGTACATCTATGTGCTGGGGGTATAGCTCAGCGGTAGAGCATTTGACTGCAGATCAAGAGGTCCCTGGTTCAAGTCCGGGTGCCCCCTACTTTTATTTTATTTTTCAGAGCAATTTGTATTTTTAAGTCCTTGAAGACTCATGGTGGATGCCATGTAGGAAGAAATAACTTCTACTGAAAGCTTAAAGGAATAAATGAGGGAATAATAGTACTTATTACAGGACAAGCATGGATGATACAAAATTGACTTGATACAAAGCAAAGTTAGTACAGAACCTAATTGAAAACAGAACTCCAAATAAAGATCAGAATACAGAAGAGACGAGTTGGCATAGAAAACAGATCACTGCCTGCCTAAGATGCAAGATGGCAGGAGGATCCCTAGGAAGCCTCCCAAATGGAATCAGCATCTCAGAAAAATATGGAGAGATTGATTGATTGATTGATTGATTGATTGATTGATTGATTGATAAATAACACCTGAGGTTCCCAGCTGCCCAGCTACTTTAGATGTAAACATTGATTGAACTCAGAATGCTTAAACTTCTGAACAGAAAATGGCCAGCTTCAGAAGCTTCCTTTCTAGGGAAAAGTATTTAAATATTTAAGTTACTCCATAGCTGGAGTTCTCTGTTCCTGGGTGGGTAATATGTAGAAACATCTGGAAACTTAGGAAAGTGGATGATGGGACCAATTACATCCCTTAAATAAAATTCTTAGGGGTAGGAGAGTTCAGGGGTTGAGTAATTATGGTATCTAGGTGCCCCCCCTCCCTGAATGGGGGAAAGAAGAATTGATTAAATAAATTCTGTTTCTAGTCCTTCCAAACCCCCAAGTGTTCCTGGTTGGGAGCATTAGAAGAACCCTGCTGGATCACATCAAAGACCCATTGTCCCCACCTCCCACCCCCATGGACAGCAGATGCCTCCAGGTTGCGCACAAGGAAGGCATCGGTTTAAGCTTAATGCTACTCATGTTCCCCCCAGACTGCTATTATCTTTGATCCTGGAGGTAATATACAGTCCTCATGACGTTGCTCATGCGTGGTCGTTGATGGCCTGCTCTTCCTTGAATTTGTCTAATGCCCTCTTAAAAATGTCAAAGTTGCCAGCCTTTTTTCCATGCTCCAAAAACTTTGCAACGTGAATGGGTAGGCAGAAAATTGCTTCTGAGCTTGCACCTGGAAGAGGAGAATGATTCAGGTGGAATGCTTAAGACTCCTACTGTCTGTGGTAGGCAAGTATGTGGCCAAACCAGTATACATGAGTAAGCTTCCTGGACCCACAGAGCATGTGCTGGGGGTATAGCTCAGCGGTAGAGCATTTGACTGCAGATCAAGAGGTCCCTGGTTCAAGTCCGGGTGCCCCCTGTTTTTCTTAAAGGACTTTAATTTGTTTCCTTTTTCAAATTGGTTATTGTTGGCAACATGGTAAAATTAGGAAAGGAAACTTGTAACCAAAATGTGGGAAGCCTGTGCCTCCTATTCTTTCCTATATACTTATAAAATATTAGATCTTCTCCTGACCCTTCTATTGCCTTTGGTAAATGATCAAACACTGTTAACAGGGTAGTTTAATGAAAAGTTTCCAAATTTTAGAAGAATTGGCAAGATTGAGCAGCCCTCTGTTCTATTTAGTTGAGCTTTAAACTGCATTTCTAAATCACTTCCTATATGAAATGGTACACAGGACAACATGGAGGTAGTGAAATTGGACTGTTTAGGGTAGTCTGGTGCCTTGCAGATGTTCTTGACTTAAATTCTCATAATTTCTAGCCTTGTGAGCACCAGCAGGGGGTGACTGGTGTACAACACTTAATTGTAGCTCTGTTCTCCGTTGGCTTTGCATTTTCAGCCAATTTAGCCCTGGTGTTTTGGTCCTCTTGCACATTTTCTTTTTTTTCCCCCTTTTTACTAAACTACTCTTACAAATCTGCCTGATTAAGATTTCTAATATGTGAAAAGTTGCTCTGTCCCACAAAAGCTTGGATATCAGTACATGGGGATTGATAACAAACACTAGGCAGAATTAAAGGGTCATGGTTCTCTTTGTTAAAATGTCTTGGAAAGTATAATTAACCCACTGAATAAAATGATGTAAAACCCTCTCCTGTTCCCTTCCCCATACAGTATTCTCACTGCATCTACTTGCTTTCTGTAAGACCTTTTACTGCCTGAAATGTATTGATTAAAAACAGCATTCATGGTTTAAAAGTATTATTCAGAGTGACAAATTCAGGGCATTTGTAGAAATGGACTGAATCCATGGAGTGCTATCTTTTGATGGTCTACCTGAAGATTCTGGGAAAAAATGCTGATGGGCTGGTTTTCTGAACAGGCAAAAAGTTATCGAATCATAAAAGGCACTTTAAAGGTATCTATTAGGGATCCATTAGTGGGTTCACACGTTGTGCTAAGCTGTACACCATGATTGCTGAAGCACAATGCCTGGGTTTGGACAACATGCTAAGCAGAGAGCAAACAAGTGCTATTTTGGCTTAATGTGACGTATGAACTTAGCCAGTGCTTCCTTCTTCTCTAATAGGGTGCTTGGATACAGTGCCTCTGTGCATGTGCAGAGTGGTACCTCTGGGATACATGAAGTTTTGTGGGGTTAGTGGCAGGTTAGCTGGGGAAAAAGTGCCCTCCATTGCATAGATCAGTGTTTCTCAACCTTGGCAACTTTAAGATGTGTGGACTTTGACTCCCAGAATTCCCCAGCCAGCATGGGTGGCTGGGAAATTCTGGGAGTCAAAGTCCACACATCTTAAAGTTGCCAAGGTTGAGAAACACTGGCATAGATTATACCAGCTGGAAGGGAGATGGGCCTGTATTTCTGCAGCTTTTAACCTGTCCCCCCCCCCCCCCCCGTTTTCTTACCCTTGTACAGGTTTGCAGCCAAACTAATTGCCGGTGTGCTGGATTTCAAGGCCAAGATTGACCAGTGAGTAGATTGATTTGGATCAGCTGGCCAAGCGCAGGGATGTCCCTGCAGATTGAAATCCCCTGGGCAAAGCTGGAATACAGATTCTATCCCCCGTGGAAGTTGGAAGGGGAAGTGGGGAGAAAATGGGGTCATCCTTGGGAAAGCATGAATGGGTCAAAAGTGGCAAATGGGCCCAGGTGTGGCTGGGGTTCCCCAGGTACAAGGAGACCAGGTTTCATGGCTGTCTCTGCTCCTGGGTGGAGAGAAGGGCAGAGTGGGAAGAAGGCAGTAGCTGGCAGAGGCGTAAAGTCATAGTTCCCCACTTTTTCTCTACTCCTAAATGGACTACCTCAGTGGTGGGGGTGCTTCTGCTTTCCAAACTCTGACCTTCTGGCTTACCTGTGCAAGTGGAGGACCAGTTGAGCCCTTCAGACCAGATCCACTTCTCCTTCCAGACCAGATCTACTTCTCCTTCCACACCAGATCCATTTCTCCTTCCACACCAGATCCACTTCTCCTGCCACACCAGATCAACTTCTCCCCACTTCTCCTTCCATGACTGCCCAGAGGGCCAGAGTGTGCAGTGGTGAAGGTCAGCCCCAGATTAACGATTAAGCAAAATAAGCCTGTGCTTACGGCCCCAAGAGAAGAGGGCACCACAGAATATTTTTCCCCTGAGCTATCATGCCCTTAACTCTTTCACTGCCATGCTTCAACTTTAGCCAAAGTTTTTGAAAGTGTCCTTTGACTTTAACCTGCCTTGTTAAAAACATGTTTGCTTTGGCACGGTGAGTGACCAAACTTTAAAAGTTTGCTTTGAAGGTGTTGTCAATGTTGCTTTTGTTTCCATCTCATGGTGTGAGAGTTTCATTTCCGTCAAGGGGCACTGTGGTTGGGCTGTGCTTAGGGCATTGGTTGGTGAAGGTGCTAGACTAGGAACGGTTCTTGTCCCCTCTGGTTCTTGTCCCCTCTGAGCCACCCAAGCTCCTTGGGGGGCTTTGGGCCACTCCATCTTCGCAGGATGGTTGATTTGGGGGAAAATTGGATTCTATGACCTGTCTTCAGCTGCTGGATGAAAAGTGGGATAGGAGGCTATCAGAAATCAATATGCAGGAACACCCACAGCTTTCTGTGGAGTGAAATTTAAAGAACACTGATTTGCTTACCCTTTTGTTTCCTCTCCCACGGCAGCCAGACCCTGCTAGTTGAGTATTCCCATGGCCATCCGCTCAGCACGGACTGCTATTCTCGCCTCTTTGCCTCCTGCCGACTCCCTGGGCGAAAACGCGATTCTATTTTACTGCCTCCACCTGGACGGAAACCCCCCAATTATATTACTGTTGTTCGCAACTTCCAGGTAACCTTATTCATCTTGGCCCAACCACGAGTCCCTGGATCTGTTGAAAGCAGTTTTCAGGGCCTGAATAAGACCCCAAACTTCTTTGCTGCCTAGATCAGAAGAGAGACAAAGTATTGTCCCACATTCAGGGAAGTAGAATCTGTAATGGAATATGGGAAAGACCTTGGGAGACTGGGCCCAGAGACACTGTCTAGGGAAGGGTCAGATAAGAGACAGCATAGCCCGCAGCTGAATAGTGGGCAGGGCAAGAGGCTCAGAAGGGACCCTCCCTAATTTCTCAGGCTGTAAAGGAGATGGCGGGAGAATTGTACCTTCAGACTTGCAAGATTCTGTTAATGTAGCTTTACAGTAAAATAGTATGAGTTCATCTGGTCATGTTTCCTATCTGGTCTACCTGGGAAGGCTGACAGAATCACTGCAGTAAGGCATATCAGGGCCATAGGATTGGAGGCAATATGCTAAGGTCCAGGAATGCAAAGAACTGTGGCCCCCTATCCTTTCAGAGACCTTTATGGTAGGTGGCCCTAGGGGGAAGATAGTGCCATTCAGTGCCTTTGGAGGCCCATTCTAGGTTCTTAGGGTTCCTGGAAGGGTGTGATCCCCAAAATATTTGGGTACTTGCTTGATGAAACCAGAAGCGAACAGCTCCTTGGTAAGATGGAGTGCCCCTCACTTCTCTGCCTGTTCTGTTCCTTTCTCAGTTCTTCCGGCTTGAAGTGTACAACAGCGATGGGACACCCCTGACCATTGACCAGCTCTATTTGCAGCTCCTGAAAATCCGCTCCCTTTCTTGGAAGTTGGATAAAGAGCCCTTGGGAGTCCTCACCAGTGACCACCGACATACCTGGGGAGAGGCCTTCACTACTCTCATGAAAGGTGGGAAGCCGAGTTTTGGGAGGGGGAAGGATTGACTAGTATGGGCAACCATAGATCTTGTACAAGGGGGGCACTGATGCCTCTGCTTCATGCAGGAATCCAGATTAAAGGATCCATGTTAGATAGCTGTTCAAGTCTCCACTTCAACACATCCAGTGAAGGGGAGCCCTGCCTCTCAAGATGAACTGCCAAATTGCTCCTAATTTTATTTTCTTGCCATTCCCCAGTGGCTGGATCCAGATGTAAACAAATGGCTTCTTTTAAGCCCATTAAGGGTTGCATTTAAATACCTGCTCTATAGCCTACTCTAACCTGGTACTCTCTAAATTAGTGTTTCTCAACCTCAGCAACATTAAGACGTGTGGACCAACTCCCTGGCTGGGGAATTCTGGGAGTTGAAGTCCACACGTCTTAATGTTGCTGAGGTTGAGAAATATTGCTCTAAATGCATTGGGACTGCAGTGGCTGAGTCTTTGGGAAATACAATCTCAGCTCAGTGGAAGGGCACCAGGTTGGGGTTGCCTGACTTAAGCCAGAAATAAATCCAGCTGGGTTCCTGAGCAGAAAACAGTGGTTTCTTTTCACATTCATTGAACTTTTGCTGAGCCAGTTGTGGGGAAAGGGGATTCCACCTCTTTCCAGCCTTCTGACTGTAAAGTGACAAGTAAGTCAGTTGGGTATCTTTCAATGCATGCAAGGTTTACTTGGTTAGGCCTACAGCTGGAAGATTATGGTAATTGCAGTTCAGGAGACCTGGAGAATACCAGACTGGAAGGTTGTTGTATCTGGTACCCCAGAGAGGCTCCATGTGGACTCTAGAAGCTCCCTAGATGATTGATTGGTTGATTTCATTGACTTGGACACCACCCAACTCCATTTGGCTCACAGAATAAAAACAAATACACAATATACAATCCAGATTTAAAAAAAACAAGGAATAAGATGGTGGATCCGGCCAATAGCAACATACATGCACCCTATGAGGATCTCCCACTCCCCTATCCTAAAGCCTGGGAGAAGAGCCAGGTCTTTAAGCCCCCTGGAGCACCATCAAGATGGGAGTCACTTTTTAATTCTTTCCAACCCAACAGAATGTTGGGAAAAAATTACATAGAGGGGGCCTGGAACTGTCCATCAGCAGGATAACTCTCTGAAAGGGGAAGAAAAAAGGAACACATTCGGTGTTGGAGGAGAAGATGGAGTCTGAAAATGGGCTGGATCCGGCTGGGGTCTGCAAAGAAAATATCCCCCCCTCCCCCGCCCCACTTTTCTTTCAGCCCTAGGAAGGAGGCAATGGCCAACCACTTCTGAAATCTTGCCGAGAAAACTGCAGGGACTGGTTCCGGCAATTGCCAGGAATCAACTGACTCAAAGGCACCAAAATAAATAAATAAAAATTTAGAAATGCCCCAATTACAGGAGGAACAGCAGTACAGAATGCTGTAGGCTGCTCTGTTTCTAAGCCCCCCTCCCACTTGTCTCCCAGTCACATGACCCAGAGCAGAGCCCACCCTGTGCTTCTGGGTGCACGCAGACATTCTGCCCAGAGTCATACATCGAGAAGGGCAGCTATATAAATTTGAATAATAAATAAAAATAAATATACCCATGACATATTTAAGGAAAGGAAACCGCGTTAAATGTTTGATGGGAGAGTAGTCATATTAACTATAGGTTCAGTTCAGTTTAGTTTAATTTTAATTAAATTTAAATGAAAAAAGGAGGAAATCAGGTTAAATTTGTGTGCAGGTAGCACCCCCTTTTCGGACCCATCCCCCAGGGAATGTGTTTAATCTTTGTCCTGTGCTACAGCATAACCACATCTGGGATTAAATCTGGCATTTCTTCTCTTGCTCCAGACAAGCTGAACCAGGAATCAGCTCTCACGATCCAACGTAGCCTCTTCACCGTCTGCCTGGATGCTCCTATTCTGAAGGTGTCAGACGCTCACGTCAAAAGTCGCTTGGCAGCTCAAATGCTGCACGGCGGGGGGAGCTACTCCAACAGCGGCAATCGCTGGTTTGACAAGACGCTGCAGGTGAGAATAAAACAGGACGTATATTAGGCTTGAATTTGGAAGCGTAAGGAGATGGGATCATCAGCTGTATGAGTAATTAAGCCAGGATAATCGATTTTGTGCCATTTCATATAAAGAAATTTAAGAATGAAGCATCTCAGAAAACTTGCAACATGGCTTGGTGGGGAATTCTGGGAGTTGAAGTCCACACTTCTTAAAGTTCCCCAGGTTGAGAAACACTGTCCTAGATGCAACTGGGTTGAACGCGCTCAATCGTTGGCAACCTTGTGCTGTCAAATGCTGGACTGTGCCTCCCATCATCCCTGAATTTTGGTGATGTGGGCAAGGGTGAGGGTTGTCATTTAGGGATCCCAGAAGGGGGAAAGTTTGACTAAGTCAGAGTTGGTCTTGGCAGACAATTTTTTTTTTTTTAAATCTGCGAGAACATTCAATAGCAGAGTTTCCAGTTCTGTTCAGATTCGAGCTCAGCTTAGCCTTTCTGATTTGCATTCCGTTTTCCGAGCATGGTGCGTGTTTGTGGAGCACAAGGCAGTCGTTTTTCTGGATGTCTTAAATTTATTCTAAGGGGAACCCAAGGATGTTAAAACAGAGAAAACCCGGGTGCTGTTTTTAGGATGGTTTGCATCTTGGCAAGCGTTTGCTTTTGGCTTAATGATGTTTGAATATCTATTATTTGAACTGGGGATAAGCATCATTCTGTTTCCTGTTTTGGGGAGACAGAGAAGGAAGTAGTGAAGAGATGCTAAAAGAAAAAAGAAGCCATTCCTTGGGAAACTATTAACGCTTTTCTCTGAATTAATGGAGAATACCTGGAGCATGAAATTGAGCAAACTCAGGGAGGCAGTGAAAGATAGGAAGGCCTGGCGCAATATGGTTCATGGGGTCACGAAGAGTCGGACACGACTTAACGACTGAACAACAACAACAACAACAACAACCTGGAAATTAGATTTGTTTTTGTCCCGTAGTCGGCAGAACAATCATGCTTATTTTTTTGTACCAGCCTAACAAATGGCTCTTTTATTTAATTTTACATTATCCTCCTTCTGAAAGTTATGATTTCTACTTCTGCATTTCTGGAGGATTCTAGGGCAACGTCTGTGACAACAGGGAGCGGGGGCTGCAGAGTTTGCCTTTTTCTTACAAACTTTTTGGGTTTTTTGTAAATTTTGTTTGTTTAATGATTTAAGACAGCTCTATGGCTACCTAACGAGCAGTAACTTTGGCTGGTGTATGGTCAGCAACCAACAAGTTAATACAGGGAGTCCCCGGCTTAAGACACAGTTCCGTTCCCAAGATCTGTCCTTAAGTCGAATTTGTATGTAAGCCGGAACAGTATTATACTATAATACTGTATAAGTAGTATTGTGTAATGAACATAAACCCTTGTGTATTTAACTCGAATTATGGTGTATTTAACTCGAATTTTGCTACAGTAGGCTCCATTCTTAACTATGGGTTGTCCATAAACCGGGTGTTCTTTACTCAGGGACTACCTGTACATTTAAAAATTGTGTTTGGGAGTATACATTATTTTATTCTGTTGTTTATAATCCAAAATATGAGAGAGAGAGGGAGGGAGAATGAGAATCGTCTAGATGGAACCAGCTTTTTAACTTTATCTTTTAAGTGCCTGATAAACCATTTCTTTTCCTTCTTCCCGCTCATTCTTTTCGCCTGGCCCTCAGTTCATTATCGGAGAAGATGGCACCTGTGGAGTCCTTTATGAACAAGCCATTGCTGAGGGGCCCCTGATTGCCACTGTCATCGACTACGTCCTTGATTACTGGTAATGCCCCATGGGGGAGAAGATGCAGCCCTGACTAGACTCCCTGTTAGGATTTTCTCATGGGAAGAAATGCATCTCGCTATCTCTGCATAACACTCCCGTGGGCAGATTTCAGACCGGTTCTGCAAAAAGCATTCAGAGATGCCGCTCTGAACTAAGTAGCCAGTGGCGAGGGATACTAAGCTCTAGTCCGCCCCCCCCATAGGTGCATGTGGGAAAATTAAAAGAATAACAAAACAAAACTGCTTCGTTTGCAGCGGGGAGATGCTTGAGGACCCATAAAAACTGGGATTCATTTCAGAGCATTCACCCTTGTTCGCGTCGAGTGGCGAAAAAAGCTTTTGACGTTTGGAGACAGCAGATGGTTTAGTTAGCCCTTCGTATGCTCCCAGTAATTAGGGGTGTCTACCAGGCAGGTGGGATGTCAAAAAAGTCAAGATGGTGGCTATGACTGCATGGTGGAAACTCCACCCCTTTTTTACATGCATCGCGGCCACCACCTTGACTTCCTTGACCCCCCCCCCCCATTGTGGATGCCCCTGCTAATACCATAGGCTTGGGGGCATCCATGAGAAGGGAAGGGGGAAGTGATTTCACATATCTTAGGACGTCATCATGTAAATGGCGTGAATTGTGTAACTTGTACTGTGTGCAAAATGGCATGTTAGTGCATATGACATCGTTGTGGGACCGGATTTCTGCATCCGAGCTGTTTATGTATGATCCAGAGGGCTGCCTTTCCTGCCACCGGGTTGAGATGCTTTAGGGAGACTTGTATACTGAGTTTGTGGATCTGGTGCTGTGAGTTGAAGCAAAAGGAGTGGTCTCCATTGAAGAATGTTTCTGCTGGAACAGGGCACACGGCCGTTGGAATATAACTTCCTCAGTTTCCACTCCAGGTTTTGGGAACGGTCACCCTGCTTCCCAGATGAGTGCCCTACGGAGCAGGGATTCATGGAGCTTCTGACTCCATGGGCTGGAGGGAATCAACCACTGCACATTTTTATCCCTGATTTCTCTCCTGGAGATAATCCCTCCTCACTGGTCAAGAGTTATGTTAAAAAGATTTTGCTTTTGTGGATGAGCGCTAAGTGAGTTGCGCTTTCTGTTCTGAGGCAGTGGGAAAGGGCAAAGACTGGAATGAAAATAGGTACATTCATCATCCTGAGCCATGATCTGGCTAATCATGGTTTACTACAAGGATGAGTGACTTCTTCTGGGCCAAGGACCCCATTTTTCCTTTGAATGGTACGCCAGGGGCCATGCTCCCCCAAGGACATTCCATTCAGTTTCCCTTTTTTGTTTAATTAAATCAGATACAACTGCAGGGCTGCTCTATAGCTGTGTATTTAATTATTTTCCCCTTCTACCCCGGTAAAAATTACGACTTGGTAAGCCTTTGGCAATTCTCTGGAAGTTCCACCCACGACTTTTAGGGCCCCGGAGTCCCTGTTGTGCATCTGTGTACAAAGCCTGTTTGGTTGTATTTTTATCACTTACCATTTTGTCATTACTTGCTGTGAATCCAGCTACAAACTACGTTTGATAAAAACACAATGCAATTAAGCCAGAATGAAACAAACCACATTAGGGCTTACTCCAAGGTATGAACCTGGCTAGAGGGATGGCTATTTTCATGTAACATAAAGTAGATTTTAGTGTGTGTCTGTATATGTGTATGTATTTGTGTATATTTATGTTTGTGTGTGTGTAGAGAGGAAGGGGGAGGGAGGGAGGAGAGAGAGAGAGAGAGAGAGAGAGAAAGAAAGAGAAAGAAAGAAAGAAAGAGAGAGAGAGAGAGAGAGAGAAAGAGAAAATTTTAATGCACCTTTTCCCCTTTCCTTTCCTTCCAGCAAGAATCTAGTCATGGCACGCAGCCCAATGATCCCTCTGCAGTTGCCCAAGAAGCTCTACTTTTCCATCACTCCAGAAGTCAAACGTGACCTTGAACGTGCAAAGCAGAACCTGGATGTGTAAGTGAGCAGGCCTTGTGCTCTGGGGTGGCCTGTTTTGGCAACACACCTTCCCACTCGCATTGGAGATGTGAAAAATAGGCTCTTATCCTTCCTGCTCTGGAAGTTTTATGTTTTGGACTTCATGGGTAGGTTACCGAGAGCCAGGATGGGGTTGTGGAGAAAGTGTTGAGCAGAGTGCAGCAAAAGACCCATAAATCTTGCTCTCAGGAAAAATACACATCAGCATGAGAGCTTGCAATTAGCAATGTCCATATCTTGAACTCCAAAGAAACTCCAGTCAGAAAATATAAGCTAACTGGTCTTTATTGATAAAAATGCAAAAACTTCATAAAATACAAGTTGCATACAAAAGATAGGATATAACAAAAACTTCTTCTCATATTAGCTTCCAAGACTTATCACTGCAAAGCCTCTAGCTAAAAACACTCTCAGAGAAGAGGTTCACTACTTAGTTACTTGTTAAGACTACATAACCTATAAACCTACATGGTTAACTGTAAGACTAAAAAACACACACGCATACACACACTGGACAGGTTGGGCATTGTAGCCCTCCCTTATAGTGCCAGTTGAAAACACTCCTACTGAAGAACTAACACACATACACAATTTCAGTAGGCGGCAGTAGACAAAATCATAATAACATCACAAGATACTTTGTTATCTCAACACTTGTTTTGTAAAGCTAACGGGATGAACTTTCTTCCCATGAGAAAATCCTGATAGAAAGTGCTGGACTAGGAGCAAGGAGACCGTGAGTTCCAGTCCTCCCTTGGGCATGGTAGCCAGTTGGTGACTTTGGGCCAACCCCTCTCTCTTAGTGATAGGCTAGTAGTTGAAAAACATCTCAGAAGAAGATGATGGCAAGTCATTTCTGCAGTGTTGCCAGGGAAATTGCATGGTAGCCAACCTGGTTAAGCTTATCTGGTATGTGTTTAGGAACAAGGAAGCTGCTAATCAGTACAGCAAAGCATTTATCCAACTGGTCCTATATTATCCACTCTGCTTGACCCCAGTTCTCAAGGTCTTCAATCCTTGGAACATTCTTCCTCCTCAACGGTGACCTGATCTTTTCTTTAGCCTTTTTCTTGCTGCTTATTTAGAATATTCCTAAATCTCCTTTTGAGGCAAAGCTTCCTCCAGGGGTTTTATGTTATAAAATGTCATATTAACCAAAAGAGCAGCATTATATATGTTATACAATGACATTCCAGCTGCCTTTAGGAAGTGGGGAGCAGGGTTCTCCAGTCTTTTGCAGAATTAGTGGACGGGTTTGTTAGGACTTTCCCATGGGAAGAAATTCATCTCGTTATCTGCAAAACAGTGTTTAGACTAGAACTGCAAGTCACGTGCAAATTGTTATTGTAAGTTTGCACGTATACTGCTATTTACTGCCACCTATTGGCGTGTGTATGCTAGTTATGCAAGGAGTGGCAATATAACGGGAGGACTATATGCCCAGCCTCTCAGCAGAGTTTTAGCCACCATGTAGTTAGTTTTTATGGGTTATGTAGTTGTAACTAATAACCAAGTAGTGTACCTCTTCTCTGAGAGTTTTTGGCTAGAGACTTTGTTAAGCTTGTGTAGCAGATAAGTCTTGGATGCTGAATTTATGAGAAGACGTGTTTTTTCCTATATTTTGTATGCAACTTGTATTTTATGGAGTTTTGCAATTTTTATCAATAAACACCAGATAGTATATATTTTCTGGCTGGATTTCTTTGGAGAACAACATATGGACATTGCATTCTGTAAATCTCTCATGCTGATGTGTATTTTTTCCTGAGCGCATTTTTTGGGAGTATTGCTGCACTCTGCACAACAGGGTTTTCATTTTTGAGAGCAGTTCATGGGGCAGCTGGTCACAAAATATTTGGCAAAAAGGCTGCCCGCCCTCCTCACTCAGCCCTCCAAGGCTGATTGATTATGCTCCATCAAGTCGTTGTTGACACTTAGTGACCACATAGATAGATTTTCTTCATAATGATCTGTCTCCAGCCTGGTCCTTCAGCTCTTCCAAGGGTGCCCCCATCGCCATTGTAACTGAGTCTGTCCACCTTGCTGCTGGTCATCCTCTTCTCTTTTCTTCCACCTTTCCCAACATAACCTTTGGACTCTTTTCTGGACAGATGGTCCAATCTCCAAAAAGAGTGGATTTTAGTCTTCCTAATTTTTAACCCACTGTCTAAGAAGGCTTCTGGGGCCTAGAGGCATTTTGTGAAACCAAAATGATGCTGGTGTTCTATTTTGTGGCTGCAGACTTCCCTGTTCAGTTGCTTTTAATTAAAATACTGTAATGTCACGCAAGTGTAAAACATCTGTGGGGCAGGGAGCATGGTGGGCATCAGGAAATGGTGCCATGGGTATCCCACCAAGGCCTGCAGAAGAGGACCTCTGCTGACATCTGGCGCTGCATCTGCAAATCACTGCCTGAGCTCTGTGTCTTGTCTCTCCCTCTCAGCCTCATCAGTGACCTGGACATCCGCTGTTTCACGTACGATGGCTTTGGCAAGGAGTTTCTCAAAAGCCAGAGGTTGAGCCCTGACTCTGTCGTGCAGGTGGTGCTGCAGTTGGCACATTACAGGTGAGCTGGCAGGCGAGGTCAAAGGATGCTTGGAGAAAGGGGAGGCAGAGGGTGGGGTCCAGAATCTAAAGAAGGCTGCAGGTTGGTGGCCAAGCTAGTGAAAACAAAAGAAAATCGAAGGGGATCTGCTTTTGTCCACGTAGGGATTATCACCTAGGAGGCCCGTCTCTGGTGGCACACACGGGGTGTGTATTATGGCTGATCTTTTTGCCTCTCCTAGAGCACATGGGAAGTTGTGTCCCACCGCAGAGTCAGCCTCGCTTCGTCGCTTCCGTCAGGGCCGGACAGAAATCATCCGCTCTGCTACCTCGGCTGTGCTGGCCTTTGCCCAGGGAATGGCTGACGACAAGTGCCAGGTATTCAGCTTTCCACCTTTGTGTCTTTTTTTTAAAGGCTGGTTGACAATCCACTTCATCACGTCCCTCCAAGATGTTGAAGCAGGCTTGTTGAGAGAGTGCGCTTGTGCTCTGCACTCAGCTCTTTTGGTTAGGATTCAATTATCCCTCCAAAAAAAGAGAATAATAGTAATTGAATTAAGTGGGTTGTGCTTCCAATGACAATTCCTAGAACCATAAAATTGTGGCGTTAGAAGAACCACAAGGATCACCTAGTCCAGTGTTTCTCAACCTTGGCATCTTTGAGATGCATAGACTTCAACTCCCAGAATTCCCCAGCCAGCATGTCTGGCTAGGGAATTATGGGAGTTGAAGTCCACTCATCTTAACATTGCCAAGGTTGAGAAACCCTGATCTAGTCCAACCCTATGCACGTGTTGAAAAGCCGATTAAACCATCTCTGAGAAGTGGTGATCCAGCCTCTTTTTAAAAACCTTCAGAGATGGAAAGCCACAACCTCAATATGTAAACCATTCCTGTTATATAGACTTTGTCCTCATATCGTTGAGTAGAATGAGGGGCCACTCCAGGCAAGGAATGGTACCCCAATTGTTGAAAGACAGTTCTGCATTGTTTGCTCAGCATCTTTGATAGCCTTCAGGTGCATTTCCAGATTAATCATATGGGCTGGAGTTTGGTTCTTCTGCCAATCCCATTCGTTTCTGTATGTGGGATGGGAAGAGTACACTATTTTTTCTGAACCTCAGGCTTCAAAGAGTCTTGGTCTTGGGGCAAGAATGAAAATCTCCCATTACCTATGTCAGTCTGTTTCCCATGCAGCCTGAATTTGGGAATACCCATATCAATGTTCAGAGTTCTCTGAATATGCTAGCAGTAAGACTTTTAATGTGTTCTTGGAGTGTTCTTCAGTGTATATGGTCTGAGCGTTCTGCGTCTTGCAGATCTCTTCAAGTATCTGTAATCCATGTCTCTTTTTCTTCACTAGGCCCCTGAAAGATTATCTCTCCTGAAGGAAGCAGTTGAATTCCACAGCAACCTCACGGATCAGGTAAATATCTCCCTGTCGCCCTGTTGGTAGGAGTATTTTCTTTAATGCCTTCAAGTCAGCCTAGAAGTTGGCAACATTTTTCTTGGCAACATTTTCAGAAGTGGTTTGCCATTGCTGGCTTCTTGTGGGTGTGAGAAAGTGACTGGCCCAAGGTCAACCAGTTGACTTCATGCGTAAGAATTTACAGTTTCCTCATTTTTAACCACCACTTCATACTGGCGCATCCTCAGATCTCTTGAGTTTGCATTGTTCTGCAGAAATAATTTTAGAACCTAGGAGTATGAAATTTCTTGAAAATGTGGAATATCATCTTCTTCCGGACAATGAAGGACAGCAGTATGTTTGGCAGGGAAAATGGAATGAATGATGGGAAGTTATACATAAATAGCAAAAATTAGAACAAGTCATTGGCTTTGTGTAGCTTGCTGGTACAATGTTTGCTAAAGATGAGGAAATGGAAACATTTTCAGACATGCAGTATGTGGTCAGTTTGTTGTGAGGAATGAATGTTGAAAGGAGGGCTGGATGTGAGAGTATGATTGTGACTATTTTTATGGAATTAATTTTGTCAGGCAAAACATAGAAGTCAGTTGAATGTCATGGGAATGGGGTAGTTAGGAAGCCTGTGATAAAAGAGATGTCAAGGATCTTTGATGTGAGGTTGGATGCAAAAGAAGGGATGAAATTGAATGCAGAAGGGAGTGACCAAATTGGCTTGGTCATATAAGTGAGAACGAATAAATATCGCATTGCACAACAAATACATGAAAAGAGTAAGTGGGTCAAGTGAATGAGTGCGTTTGAAACGGTGGGTGGATGTGGTGGAATACAAAGACAGAAAAGTATGGAGAGGCACAGCGAATGGATCCAAATAAACTAGATTTAATTGGACTTCCTTCTCTTACTTCCTATTGAATTGGTTTAGATTGCCACTCCTCCTCTTCTGCACTTTACGTGATACGTTACTCACCCTTAAAAGGAATGGCATGATGAGTGTGGAAGTATGTATGTATATATATATCATAACTCTGCATGTGCACCTTGGCAAACCGTAAGGATGGCTTAGTACGTAGTATGCCTGTTGCAGTCAATGGCTCCACGTGGGAACAGGCGTAGCTAATAAGATGTCTGTAGCTGTCAGCCTTCCCAGGTAGACCAGACAGGAGACACAACCAGATGAGCTCATTCTACTTTATTGTAAGGCTACGTTAACAGAATCTTGCAAGTCTGAAAGCACAAATCTCCCGCCGCCTGCTTTATAGCCTGAGAAACAGGGGAAGGTCCCTTCTGAGCCTCTCGCCCTGCCCACTATGCAGCTGTGGGCTATGCCCTCTCTTATCTAACCATTCCCTTGGCAGAATCTCTTTGCCCTGCTTCTCAAGGTCTTTCCTACACATACCGTTACAGTAGTGTGTATGGTTTTTTTTAATTGATTTCAATGTATAAAGCCACTCAACTCACTGCAACTCCGGGTTGCAGGCTTACTGGCTTCAGAAACATAAAAAACAGATGCTACTCAGGTTCTTACATTCCCATATATACAGGCTTTATGGCTTAACGCAGGGTGGACAATTTTTTGTAGCCAAGTGCCACACTTCACAATGCAGGAGTGGGGAGTTAAGGACTGCAGGGTGAGTGAGGTCACATTACAGATCTGGGGTGGGTGAGGTGTGTATGTGTGTGTGTGTGTGTATATATGTTTGTTTGTTTGTTTGATTGTGATAACTATTGTGAGCATTACTCTCATCTGTTTCCTAATATAAAATGGCCGGATAGTTTTCAGCAAAGGTGATCAAAATGCCTTGGGAACAGCCTGCAGGATACCAAACCTGACATTGTGTGAGGAAGGAAAGATCCCAATATTTATTTACTACACAGTTGAGAGCAGTGTTTCTTAGCCTTGGCAGCTTGAAGATGTGTGGACTTCAACTCCCATAGCTGGCTGGGGAATTGTGGGAGTTGAAGTCCACACATCTTCAAGCTGCCAAGGTTGAGGAACACTTGAATTCTGGGAGTTGAAGTCCACATGTTTTCAAGCTGCCAAGGTTGAGGAACACTGTTGAATTCTGGGAGTTGAAGTCCACACATTTTCAAGCTGCCAAGGTTGAGGAACACTGGTTTAGAGGGTGCCAACTCCATTTAACTCTGGGTGGCTCATATTAAAAGAAAGCAAGAATAAGAAAAATAACGAATAACAAAAAAAAAAGGCCTGGGAGAACAGCCAAATTTTCAAAGACTTTCAGAACACCATCAGGATGGGAGCCATACAGATCTCAGGGGATGCTGTTCCAGAGGGCAGGCGCTGCAACAGAGAAGGTGCAGGTCCTAGGTCCAGATGGATGACACTGTTATACTGAAGGGATCCAAAACATACCCGATCAGGCAAATCTCACTGGAAGGGCAGAAACTATTGGGGAGCAATAGGAGTGGGAGAGTTGAGTTAGTGATCAACTTCGTATAAAGGAAGATTTTTATTAAAACAAGAACAGCAAACGATGTGCTATACTTTTTGTGATTGAGTGGAAGAATTGCAGATGACAGAGGCAATCAATAATTGTAACTCCTACAGCTTTTGAAAGAGGAAATGGCGTGGTCGGTGTTCAGATCCTGGGGCATTCAGATCAGATTGGTAGTACTACAAGCAATCGTTCAATATTGTCCTCTCTGCTTTTTTTCCAGTTTGAATTGTCCCTTGCTTACACCGGAGATCTAGTATCTGTTTTCTCTGGAAAAAAAATTAATACCAGTTTTCTTACTGCACTTCCTTAGCATGTTTGGAGCTCATGAATTTAGGTCGCCGAGATGTTCCTGATAGTTCATGAAGGACACCACACAATAGCTTCCTTGGATTCTTATTTACTTATTACAATATTTGTATGTTGCTTCTCCATTTAAAAAAACAACAGCAAGCAGTTTACAAAAGCTGTGAAACATCCTACAATAAACAAGCAAAATACAGAATAAAAAGCATATAAAAACCAAATGAATCAAGATAAAAATGACAACCCCAAGATCCATTAAAATAGACCTATCAAGGAGGGGAGAAGGGGTCTGGTAGAGGCAGCAGGCACAGAAAAAAGTCCTGGGCAGGGGAAAATCTGGTTAGCTCTATTCATTGAGAATTAATTTCTCAATGAGAATTAATTTCTGAATGAGCTTTGCTCATCAGAATCCTCCTGTGTGTACATTATGATGTCATTATCTGGGGATGTTGGTGGAGAACCTGCTAAGTGGTTGTACTTTTAAGAAAATGAATGGTGCTCTTCTGTGAATTGTGTTTTTTTTTAATGGTTTTATTGTTTTTAATTATGTTTTGCAGTTACACTTTGGTTGATTTTGTATTGTTTTTCTGGATTTTTAACTTCGTAAGCTACCCAGAGTCACAGTAGTGAGATGGGTGGCTGTATAAATTTAATAAACAAACAAACAGACAAATAAATTTGTGAGCTGCCCAGAGTCACCTGTTGGGGGGAGACGGGCGGCATACAAATTTAATAATAAATAAATAATAAATAAATAAAATGAATATATGTCTACCCCTTTTCCCTGTCACACCCCAATGGGCCTAGTTCAAACCTTGCACCAATTGTAATGTGATTTGATTTTGGCTAAGCATGTAAGATGCATGCAGGCGTTATTTGCAAATCATGGCTTAGGGCTTAATGAGGTGGGTGGTTTATTCAGTGCACCAGAGCTTAACCTGGTGTGAAAACAAAGCCACTTGCATAAGCTTATTCTTTCATCTCAATTTCTATGGAAGGAAAGTTTCTTCAAGGGGATGGTTTAGGGCACAGGGATATCTTATATGTTGACTTTATTCGTTGAGCTAAGCCATAATATGATTTGTCTCCCTTCAACTTAATGTAAAAACTGCAGGTTGTTGTTTTTAATAAAACATGGTTAAACAAACCATGGTTTGGTGTGTCGAGCATAGGAGTTCAAACCACCTTCCCGTGGTAGCTAGTTTTGTGTGATGTCTTGCAGGCTCTGGATGGGCACGGCATCGACTGTCATTTGCTTGGACTGAAAATGGAGGCCATAGCGGACGGCTTCCGGGTGCCCGAGCTTTTAATGGATATTTCCTACATCATGGCCTCATACTGGAAACTCTCCACGGGACAGGTACAGATTGCCAGGACCAAATCTGTACTGCTTTGCCACATTCCTGTAGCGTTCCAGGTTATGATACTCTCCATACAGGTAGTCCTCGTTTAGCAACTGCCTCAGATAGCAACCCCCCACAAATACAGTAGTATTAAATGGTAATAAAATATTTCAGTTTCAGACAACAAAAGCCAATGTGAAACTGATTAAGGTCTGGTCAGTTTCAGGCAGCAGCTGCAAGCCAGCCAGGAGGGTTCTAATCAGCTAATTAAGGTTACAGAGTTGAGCTTGTTAACTTGCAGTTTTCACTTTTGAGGAGAGTGGGGGCTGCAGAGAAAAGCAGCTCAGGAAGAGATAGCTTGTTTAGGCAATCACTCTACCCTATGAGGGAGGAAACAAAGGAAAAAATAGGTCAGGCACACATCACTGTAGGAGAGAACTTTATTTGAATGAGGCGGCAGCAACTAATGATCCTGACAGTGTTTCTCTTTCTCTGTCATGCCTTCACTTAGTGACCATTTTGCTTAACGACCTAGTCATCAGACCCAATTACAGTCACTAAAGGAGGACTACCTGTATTCCTCCTTCTTCCAAGCATTTTCAAACCCTCTTGGCTTTCTTGCAATGACAAATAGGCTTGATCATAAATTGTACCTCCCCTCACGCTCTAAACTTTGCACTGAAATGCGTCTGTCATAAGTACCCAACATTGCTCCTGCTTCTTATTCCCGTAGGATCCTCTGTGACCTTCTTACACCTGTGGGCATACGGAACAGGGCCTTATCAGTGGGGGCACCTTGGCTGTGCCTTCCCCTTCCCCCAGAGACCTGCAGTATGATTTTTTTCTCTCCTTTTCCTTCAAGAAACTTAGCAATACTTAAGTTCCTCCCCCTCCTCCCAATATCTTCAAAAGAACCGCTTGAGTGAACTGGGCTGGGCAAGAGGGATGAGTGTGGAGTCATTCATCCGACTGCAATTGCTAACCCCAGTAGCATTTTTTTAATCCCAGCCCAAACCACGCTTTAAAGGGCAGCAAATGATGTTCTGATCCCCCTTTCCTTTCTCTTTCAGGTCGCTGCCCGCACGGATTGCATCATGTGTTACGGGCCACTGGTGCCTGACGGCTACGCGGTGTGCTACAACCCTTTGCCTTCCCATATTAATTTTGCCGTCACCGCCTTCAATTGCTGCGAGGAAACCAATGCCAGTTACTTAGCCGAAAACATCCAGAACGCCCTGGCTGACGTGGGGGCCTTGTTGGGGAACTTTGCAGAGGGTCACCCCGAAAGACTTTGAGAAACGATCTCTCCTAGCTTGGCTTCCCTCCGGACCTCAGTGTGACTGACAGCGTCCCCCCTACTTCGGCCAACGCTTTTTCCACCGTTGGGAAATTCCCCGTCTCTTCCTTGCCTTCCTTGGTGCTAAAGCTTGGGATATGGAATCCTTCAGCACTCCTACTCCATAACGCCCTTTGCCACCCCTAGCAGGGATTTGTGGGAGGGTGGCTGGCTGTCATTCATGTGTGTGTGTGTGTGTGTGCACACGTGTGTGTCTGTATACACACCCACACACACATACAGTCACACATGGACACAGACATATGTATACACATGCACACACACACACATACAGACATACACACATCTTCTAAATTCAAGAACAGATCTAATTTATTTCCAGAATAAAAAAAAAAATTAAATATATCCATTTCAGGAAAAGTCCTGGCTTATTTCTTTTTTAGGTAAGTGAAATATATATATTTTTTAATGTATTTATGACTGAGATGTTGCGCTGTTCCAAACTGGCACCGATAGCACAGTACGCAACCATGACGGATTCACGATCGCACGCTACCTTACATGGAATTCCTGAGGAGTTCTCAAAAGTTTGTGGTAGGATGACCCCTGAAATGATAAAATTGATTTCTAGGTCTTCCGCCCCTTAAAAGAATTGCTTTTGTTGGGATGAGGGTGGGCCAGAAATAAATGCATCACTTACAGTTAAACTTTAATCTGTACATAAAAGGGATTCTTAAATGCAGCAGGATCACAATGGGACGAAGTGAGGAGCAATGCCTGAAGCACCTTGGGACAGTTCTCCCGTTTTGCTCTGATTCGTTTTTTTTAAAAATGGGACCCACCGTCAAGTCCCTAAGCAGGATTGCAAGACCCAGGAAGAAAGATTCCCACTGGCATTTCATTTTCAGGTTTAATGCCAGGAAAAAGAAAGTGGGGATTGTGTGTATGTGGGGGGGGGGGGGGGGTTGTTGGTTATAGAATCTTGAAAATTGAAGACGCAAAACTCCCACTCTCATTTATTAGAAAATTCATTAAGATGGGATCTCTGAATTATTTCAATTTCTTCCTCCCAGATTGCTGAACTGCGAAAAGCGAAGGCTCTTTTACCAGACAAAACATCCATTTGTTCTTCGTATGCCATGTTTTGAAGCACTCTCTTTCTCTCTCAGATGTTTCCTCCTGCGCCTCCCTTGTAACTATTTTTGGATTCCACGTGGGATCCTGTCTTCCAGTTTGAGATCCCCTGGATTAATTGGGTAGAAATTGCCCGTGGCACCATCAGCATCTGGGATATGGGACTACGGTTCTGACCCTCACAGGATGGGACTTAGGAGCCAGGTTATAAGGAAAAACCCTGAATGGGCACCTGATGTAAATCATGTCTTAGCAAAGTTATTTCTGTGATTGGGCCCTGCCACTTGAAGTTTTGCAAGATTTCAGCATGTCCCTTGAAGGAGGGGGAGAGCTCCAATGACACCAAGGAAATTGCATGAGATTTGGCAATATTGAGAGATTTGGGCTGTTTTTAAAGGTTAATTTTTTTTTCAGAAAGATGAATTATAGAAGTCTGAGGGGAACTGGCATCTGTACGGCTCCTGATCTCTGCTCTGATAAAGCCTCAGTCCAACTTAAACCAGAGGGCTTCTCCCAAGGGATTTGTCCCGTTCTGAGATTTGCTGCTGTGTCTCTCAGAAAAAAAACCCCAGAAGCAATCCTTGGAGTAACACCAAGCTCTTGATGAGGCCTTGAGCCTGTCTCTTGTGCTGTAATCTACTGGGAGACCCTGTTAAAACTTATCTTGGTTAACAGAAAGGTTAAGAACAGGCCCTGAATTAGGATGCTGGTAGATGTAGATTCAGATCTGCATTTTTTTGGTGCCTTCAAGTCAATCTTGACTCTGGGCAACTTCATGGAGAGGTCCATGCGGTTTCCTGGGCAACATTGCAGAAGTGGTTGGCCATTGTCTCCTGGAATGACTTTTTTTTTTGGCTTCGTAGTCTAGGGCTGAATGTGGGTGAATACCCAGAGTCCCCCATCTGGCTTCCAGGGCTGAGGGAGGACTAGATCCTGGATCATCCTGCTCCTAGGCCATCACGTTCACAACTAGACCATCCTGGCTCTTGGGCTGAGGGGTTAGCTCAAAGTCTCCCAAGGAGCTTCTGCATTCAGGGGAACCTGGGTCTCCCCACTCCTCGTTCAGCACCTTCACGGCCACTGCACCCTGGTTCTCTTGCACCTCATTGAGCAAAGTTAAACTGGAGATAAGAACCAGAGCTTTCACGAATCTATTAAGGTAGCAGAACATTTCTAAAAGAATTTTAATTCTAAAAGCACAATTAACCAGGACAATGCGGTATGAGTAAGAGCACAGGAGGAATGACAAAGCAGCAGCAGTTTGAATGAGGCAAAGCAGCTCATATTAAAGTGGTTTGAATTTCAGGGCCTGTGTTTAAAATATCTCATGGGCTGTTGGATCCTCCGTCTCCCAAATGAACAAAGGAAAAGTGGGAGAGGGAAGACAGAAGGCGACGTATCTGGGAGCCAAGAAAGAGAACCTCTCTTTTGTAGTGAGAAGAAATTATACCAGACCACGATGTCAGACAGAAAATGTTTGGTGTTATGTTTCAGATGGGGATGAGGGTCAGGAATTTTTTATTTTATTTTTTCCATTTTTTTAATGGCTGTGTGGTGCTCCAGTTGTGTGGTTCTTGAGATCTCAGGGGACTGACTTCTGCAGATTGCCTGCCCCGATTTCATGTCAATTGGGAGTCGACTCCAGAGACAGAGGCTGGAACTTCTCCATTGTAAATTTGGAATTTCTCAGGGACTTTCCACTTCAATTTTATCAACCATGTTTCTATTACCATCCAACAGCTAAAGCGCCAGGGACAGCTGGAAAAATATTTTTGCACCAACCACATAAACATACTTCTTATCAGCATTTTCTCAAAACAAGACAAACTGAGTTATGGCTATCCTGTCCAATGTATTCCCTGACCATATTTTTCACAGCTTCTTGCTCAGCACAAGGTTTGCCTCTTCTATTCAGATATCAAGGTTTCTTGCTGGTTTTAGCTTAATAGAAGAGATGGATGTCCCTGATCTCCATTTTTTACCATCCTGGCGGCTCAGGTTTGCTGAATCCAGTGGTTCTGGGCTCTTTTAAGAACAAAGTAATGTTAGGAAAAAGAAAAGATACATTTCACAGAGGTGGTCAATCAGCTATAAATAGAACTTGCTTTGTGGAATGGACATTGGCATTTGGGCCCTCCAAGGTAATACTGGGGAAGACCCATAGGTTTTGCAGATCCACCTTTCCTGATTCCCTTTTACATTATCAGAAATAATTTTAGTTGAAACAAAAATGGGAAGGTGGCTGATGAAAAGATGAGAATTAAAGTATTATATGTTCCTTAACTTCCAAGACAACTGCTGGGCCCCAAATGGGTCCTATAGTCTTCCTTAGAAAATCAGACAATTGGATGGATACAGTCCAAGGTTCTGAACCCCCAGCCTTAGAATTAACAATGAAGATATCAAAGTGGTGGACAGCTTCTGCCTTTTAGGATCAACCATCAACGGTAAAGGGAAAAGCAGTCAAGAAATACGCTGCAGACTAGCCCTTGGTAGAGTAGCCATGAAGGCCTTGGAAGAGAGATTCAAATACCATGATGTGTCTATACCTACAAAGATCAGAATCCTGCAAGCCATGGTATTCCCTGTGATGCCCTATGGAAGCAAAAGTTGGACTTTGAAGAAGCAGGATAGGAAGACATTGATGCTTTTGAAGTTTAGTGTTGGAGAAGACTTCAGAATATAGCCAAGGAAACAAACGAATGGATCATGGAACGAATCAACCCTGAGTTCTCACTTGAGGCACAAATAACCAGGCTCAAATTATTCTACTTTGGACACCACCTGTGAAGACCCAGCTCTCTGGAGAAGGCGCTAATGCTGGGGAAGATGGAAGGAAAGAGAAGAAGAGGAGGACCAGCAGCAAGGTGGATGGACTCAATTACAGTGGCAATGGGGGCACCATTGGAAGAACTGAAAGACCAGGTTAGGGCAGATTGTCATGAAGAATATCTATGTGGTTGCTAGGAGTTGAAAAGGACTTGACTGTCCTCAAACAGGACAAAGATATTGGGGGTGGGGGCTAGGGAGTGAGCATTTCCTACAGCTTAGCTTCCCATATGTGCAACTAGTTACACGACAGCCATTTTTTAAAGAGAGGAAATCCCCCCACAGATTGTGCACCAATGTCCACAACTTGCTGTCCAAATTCCTAACATGGCCACCAGCCCCCAAAGTTCATGCATCTCTGGTGTACACATGAGCTTCTGTGTCTGAGTGGGGACTGGAGGCTGGGTCTCCCCACTCTTATTACAGTAGCTTCACCACCCCCCACCCTGCCTCTTGGGTTAAGAGAGGGACTGGCCAAACGTCACCTAGTAGGTTTCCAGTGGCTGAGGGTGGACTAGGACCTGGGTCTCCCCCCTCCCAGTCCAGCTCCTTCAGTATCACCCCACACTGGTACCTTTAAATATGGCACACGGAGGAAATTCTGACATACACAGGAAATCATCAAACGAACACCATTCAACCAATTGCAGCTAACATTAGCTATGGTTCAGTGTAAATAAAATGAATTTGCCATCTTGGCTTGCCGGCTCCTTTACCCAAGGAGGGTGTCGGCCCCTTGGGAAAAGGTGGATCCTCTTGGCTATTGATTACAGCTTTCTTTGCAGCATCTTAGCTTCCCATTCATTATTTTTATTTTAATTGAAGCAATGTTTTCAAAAAAGAACTCAGTCAAGTGGGGACAGAACGCCTGGTGAAGACTGAGGAATTATCTCTGACTAATTGCTGCCTGGGGACACCCCCATGGGGAATCAACCCATTCAAAAGGAAATCCGACTGTATTTCTAAGTAGCTAAGTCAGGACAAAAGAGATGGTCAAGGAGCTTGTGCAGAGCAAGAGCGAGCATGTTGCGTTGCGACAGATGGGTCAGTCAGCCCTCGCCCTGTGCAGATCCTTTCCCCCAGAGGCTTTTTGGTAAACTAGGTAGGACCGTCAGATCCAAGGGTCAAACACGAGCCATCCCAGTCCAACTGGGATATATGGAAAGCCTACCAGAAGGAACCTAGAACTATCAGAACAGTGGCAAGGTGGACAGCAGAGTTCCTGCCCTCTCTGTGCCCATCTCCTGGTGGACCCATTTTTGCAAGCCTGATGTGGTGGCAGTCAGAGAAGGAGGTGATTTTTCTGGAGTTTGGACCAGGTCTTCCAGAAAGCCCTGCCTGGAAATGGTGAGGGTAGAAACGAGCACTTTTATGCCGGGCATGCATTCTGCCAAGGAGCTATCCCCTCGTGGAGTAAAAACGTGATGGCCATTTTCTATTGTTGTGTTTTCATGCTTGCTTTTCCTTTGAACACACATCTACAGCCTCAGAAACCAGTCTAAAAGCATGGTACAGAATATGCCTTCGGAGATCAAAAGATTAATCTAGCCTTGGATTGTTACGGCGCCAGCCACATGAACGAGCAATGCAAATGCATCGATGCAGGATCCTTCCCTTCCCGCCCGCCTCTTAATTCTTGAGATCATATTGATCCCCCTTGCTCAGGAAGCCTTAACTGGAAGCCTAACCACCATGGGACCCGGGATCAGCATCGTCACCGGCAGCAGCTTCTAGCCCCAGGCAGACACGGATGTAGAATCCTAGGGAGCCTGGAGGTCTTCTAGTCCAGGGTTCCTCAACCTCAGCAACTTAAGACGGGTGGACTGCAACTCCCAGAATTCCCCAGCCAGCCATTTCCCCTGGCTGGGGAATTCTGGGAGTTGCAGTCCACCCGTCTTAAAGTTGCTGAGGTTGAGGAACCCTGTTCTAGTCCACCCCCCTGCCCCGGGCAAGAATCCTCATCCCATTCTGGACAAAACAGCCGTCCACGTCTCCTCCCTTGCTCTATTGCCCCTACACGCATTCACCCAAGGGGTCTTGTGAGCGTGCCAAGGTGCGGGGAGGGGGGGTCGTGCCGGGGCAGCGCAGGTGCCGTCTAACCCGCCGGCGCCTTCGCGTCGGGCGTCTCGCAGGGGTATTTCTCCCCGGCCTAGCTGGGGATTTGAAAGAGGAAAAAGGGGCGGGGGGTGGTGGTGGAAGAAGTGGTTTCACCTCAGTCCGGCCGGCTAACGGGAGGGGCGGCGGCGGGCGGGAGCGGGAGCGGGAGGGCCGCCTGTTCCTTTAATTTGCTCCGCTGCTCCTCGCGCCGTCTCGCTCCATAATTGGAAAGCGCGTCTTCGCGAGCAGGAGCGCGTGGTGCTCTCGGGGAGGGCGCTTTCGGAGGGGGCTGACGCAGCGCTCTCCTTCCCCTTCGGTCTCGTCCCCACCCCACCCCTCCGCTCCCCAAACCCACACTTGGTGGCAGCCGCCTCGCGAGCAGCCGAGATGTCCTCGGAGAAAACAGGTGAAGCCCCTCTCGCCGGCGGAGGCTCGGGGAAGATCACGCGGGGGATCGCGCGTGCGTGGCTGTCTGCCGCGGTGGACCCCGGCTTGGGAACGCGGTCCGTCGCGCCGGTCGCCGATGCCGGGCAGGGCTGCTTCCCGCGCAGCCCGGAGGGGCATGGGCGAGGACGGGAGAGAGGTGGCAGGCATCTGCGCGGGGAGGACTGGGGTGGGTGGCCGAGAGCGAGAGAAGCACAGAGGGCATCTGAGGTGTCGTCAGGAAGCGGTCCTGCCGCTAATGCCCCGTAGGTCCGATGCGCCTGATCGGAAGACGGTCTTGGAGGCAGCTTCCTCTGGGAATCCAATAGACGGGGGCGGGCGTGCCTCTCCGGGGATCTGCCGCGCGAGGCGCGCGCTGATGCGACCCCTGCGGAAGCGCTCGGGACGGAGTGCAGATCATTAGCCGGCAAAGGGGGTCCCGGCAGGGTCTGCAAAATGTAAAAGGCCCAGTTCTGAGGCTGCGGGGGCCTCCGCCCGGTGATGCGTCCGCAAGCGTTGGGCGATTTGTCTCTCCAAGGATGGCAAGCAGGAGCAAAGGTGCGCTGGAGGCGAGAGGTGGCAGTTGAATCAGATGTTTTGGTGGGTGTCATGGATACGAGGGGTAGCACATGTGTGTGTGTGTGAGAGAGAGAGAGAGATGCAACGATCCGTGCGCGAGGGGTGACTCTCTCAGTGGCAGAAATACCGGGTTTGGGTACCTGGGCAGATCCCAGTGTGGGAATCTGCCGTCCCTAGTGAATCGCGGTTGCTTGGTGTGTGCCGTGCAGAGTGTGAAATTGTGCATGAGATTGTGCGGGTAGGGGCGAGCGGCAGTGGGATGATGTCATAACGGGCAGAGATTTGAGAAATGGAGCTGTTTTCGTGGAAGCTTTCGTGGTGGGCTTGGATTTGTCCTCTGGAGAGACGGTGTTGAAATATGCGGGAAACAGACACTACGTTTTGGAGCGTGAAGCAGATGGCATTTGGGGGAGTCTACGCGTGAGGAATCGGGCAGGACGGTCTGTTCCTGTAGCGTTGGGTTTTCAAGCAGGCACCGTCAAGGTGCTCCATGTGTGCGGTGTTTGGATGTTGTCGTGGCCATGTGGATGTTGAAAGGAATGAGAGGAGTTCTTAGGGACATCTGGCAGCATGGAAACATTTGTGGACAATCTGCTTGGGTTTGCACACACTGTAAGCTAAAACGTAGTTGGCTAGTTTTTCATTCAGTGCGTATGCAGACTCTGACTGCGTGGGTAAGGCATGGTTTGGTGTACTGTGAGAACCCAGACAACTGGGGCTAATTTGGGTAGCCCCAATTCAGGTCGTCATCGGTTAATATGTTTGGCACACACATCTGTGTTCTCTGGGCAAATGGGGGCACGCACAAAAAGGGAATGAGGGAGAGGACCTTCGGTCAGCCTGAAGAATTGGGAATTGATGGATCTAAATGCCTTGTGAGGATATTTTGTTGAAGGCAGTCCAAAACTTGTGAGTGTTGGAAGAACCTTGCTGGATCATCTTAGTCGAACGTCTTGTTTTTCCCTAGGGCCAAAGAGATGTTTCCCCTCCCACAGTTGTTCCCCTGCAACTGAGAGTTGGAGGCTTGCTCTCCCCAGCCTGGATCTAACCCCAAGTCTCAATCCTGGCCCTTGGTAGACCCATCCTCCATGAATTGATTTAGCCCCCTAAACTGGATCTAAAGATACGATTTAGTCGCCACCACCAAGTCTTGTGGCAATGGCTGCCACAAGTTAATTACGTGCAGTCTGAAGAAGTGTTGCTTCCTTTGGCCTGTTCTGAATCTCCTTCCAACACTCTGATCCTCCTATTTTAAGAGACAGGAAACTTTCTCCAGACCAGAGTTGATTTTGTACGCCTTGGTCATGTTCTGCCTCTGTCATCTTTATTTCCAACCAAAAAGTCCCATACATTCTAAGCATTTTCTCGTAGAGATGTTTCAGTCCCCCAATCATTTTGGTTGCCTTCTTCTGCATTTTTTCTGGCTGTATTACATCCTTTTTCAAGGAAGTGACCAGAACTCTACACCAGTGTTTCTCAACCTTGGCAACTTTAAGATCTGTGGACATAGCTGGCTGGGGAATTCTGGGAGTTGAAGTCCACAGATCTTAAAGTTGCCAAGGTTGAGAAAAACTGCTCTACATTATACTTGCATAGACTTGGGGAAGGGTATTTGACATCTCCACTTTGCTGTCCACTATGACTTCAAGATCCTTTTCCTACTTCATTACAGACCACACAGGCCCCATCAATGTGGATTTTTTTGGCCCAATACAGATTATTTTCCTGAAGCTGCATGGCAATTGTCATCTGCTGGCCCATTCACTGAGTTTAAAGAGATCTTTCACAATTGCTTCTGAGTTTTACTGCCCGAAATAGTTGAGGGTCCACCTTGAACTTGGCCTATTCACTGCTCATCTCTAAGTCAAGATTATTTTTGAACAGTCATAAGTGAGGTTCAGGGTATACACAAACAATACACTACTCTGCAACCCCCTTGAGTTTCTACCTCATGTATAAGGGTAACAATTGCACAAACCACCATATCTTAAAAAGCTTTGATTGGGTATATCTGTAGCACATGAGAATCCATGATCTGTCCTTAGTATTTCTCATCATAGGGTTCAGCTTTTTGTTGCTTGAAACAAACCAGAGTGGTCCCAGGCTAGCCATCACACTAAGAAGCTCCAGATCCACTTTCTGTGTGCCACGTGTGGCATGCAATAAATTAAATGGTTTTGCAGGACTGAACCATCATTGGAATCCTGTACCTTCCAAAGGCATATTCAGAATCTCAGAGAATCAACTGGAGATCATTTGTAGCCTTGGAGGTCCACCTCATTAAATAAAAAGGACATGATTGCAGGCCAGTAAAAGAACTTCTCCTCGAATAGGAGAGATTGAAGCACACACTTAAGACTCTATTCAGATTGACAGGATTTATAAAGAACTTCACTTTTCTTAGATTGTGCCTCATAAATTAAATGTAACAGAGGAGAAATGAGAGAAGGGGAGAGGATGGGAAATAACACAGACCTCGTCCCTGTTGGGTCTGTACTGAGTCATCTTTTAATTATTTACCCAGTGCAACATTTTAATACTTTTCAGATAAGACTGTTCTATTTCAAACCGTGACCCAAGGGGCCGGTTTAATAATTGGAATCCTAATTTTTTTTTTTATTCGCTTGAGTTCCCTCCCCACCAGCCTCCTTGTATGATATGTAATCTAAAAAAGAAAATCAGCTGATCCACTTACACATCCTTTCCCACCCCCCCCTTCTCCCTCAGGACACTGCCTTTTCTTCTAGAAATAGAAAGCAGGCAGATTCAAGCAAGATGACCTAAAAAAAATAAATAACCAAACCGTTTGTACAAATTAATTCATCCTCTGGAGGGGTGCCCTACTTCGGAGAAAGTGGGGTGCAAATGTATTGGGAATGTGGGTTGCTATATAGCAGGTCCTATCTGGGTGTGTATGAGAGAGACCACAAGGATGTGAATCAATAACGTGTTTCTTCTAGGCACATCTCAGGAGCTTAATTTAGATGGTGTGTTCTTGATATTTGCAGAAACTGCCATGTGGAATAGAAGGCTCCCCAATGATGTTAATTTGGGTGCATGATATTTATATCAAGCCTCCTATCATTAATTAATATTTTAACCCAGAAATAAAGTCTGGCTTAAATTGAGCTGAACTCTGGGTGATTTCATGGACATGTCCATGTTGTTTTCTGGAAGCGGTGAGGAAATTGTCTGGAAGACGTATTAGTAAGTGACGGGGGATGTGTTATTTAGGATTAAAAGTTTACTGAAAATTCAACCTAAGCCGCATCATCGGGAGGGGGCAATAGCTGACCTGGGGACGATAGTGACATCTCTAGCACAAACAGTGATTAGTCGTCACAGAACTGGTGTAGGTAGATGGGCCCTTATGTCCTGTAATAATAATTGTAAGCAAGAAACATGGTTTGGGGTCACATACACTTTGAATGGTCAACATATTAATTCCTACCCCAAAGTTTGGGATGTTGGAGCTCACCTGGAGCTACACATGGACATCCCTTGGCCCAGGAGCAATCCCCAACCCAAGGTAATTTGGGTTCCCCCTTGCATTGATGAGAATCAACTTTCTCTCTTCCTCATATACATGACTGTAGTCTTAGGGTTCTGCCCAACCAGGGGTGAGGTATGATCATCTTGGGCAGCAGAGAGCAAACCAGCATCTTGCAGGTTTTTAGGGCTGGAAATTATAGGAGGTTCTTAGGACATTTTTAATATATGTTTCTTTTTAATTATTTATAGATTTTACCCATTGTCGGAGGGAGTCGTGTTTTTTTTCCTTTTTTATTATTGTGAGCCGCCCAGAGTCACCCTTTGGGGGAGATGGGCGGCAAACAAGTTTGATAATAAATAAATAAATAAATAAATAAATAAATAAATAAATAAAATACTTAGGGATCATTTCATGCAATTAACCCCTTTTCCCCATTGAGTGCTAGGGTAGCACGAAAGGTTTCCTTTCGCTGGGGCAGCACAACAGAAGAGAAATGATTCCCCCTTGCCTTCTGTTGCTGGTGATTTCCCTGAGTTTTTCTGTGGTCTCCTATCCAGCTACTACAAAAGGCCAGCCATGCTCAGCTTTCTGAGGCCCACCAGAGTTGCCATCTAGCTAGGTGTGAGCTATTTTTACGTATGTATCTTTATGCGTGGATTGGATTTTTGAAGGCCGCCTCCAAGAAGATAGACAGAAGCAAGAAGGAGAAAGAGAAAGAGAGAGGGAATAATGACATGCGTGGGTGCATAGATCACCTTCTAGGGATGGTCCATAAAGGTTGCTCTGTGTGACCAGGAGAGAACAGGAGGAATGTTGTGGCAAAGAAGACATGGGACGTCGATTGTAGCGGAAGGAATACGGTGCAAAAAAAAAGGATCAGGTTAAAACAATTCTTCAAAACAGGACGTTCCCAATTCTCACTTGAACTTTGCAGTTTTTTTTTTTTTTGCAGAAATACTCAGAGTATGTTTAACAGCTAGTAGTATATCAATATAGCATCAGCCCCTGTCCTGTCATTAAGCTGAGGGAGGGAACCCTTCAGTAGCCAATCTGAAGCCCCTTTTGAAAGGCCGGTAGCCGCATTTCAGCTGTAGGGGTTCAAATGTCAAGGGGGAAAATAAGAAGTGGTTTCGATTTCCATTCGGTGGTGCTGAGTAACTGCTCCAGTCATCCAAAGGAGTAGGCAGTGGGCCAGCTCTATCGTTAGGCAGGGTGAGGGAGCTGCTTTGGGGTAATATAAAAGGGGTCAAAAAAGTCAAGATGGCAACCATGCCAGGGTGATTGAAACTCTGCCACTTTTTATATGCTTCGATCTTGACTTTGTTTACTCCTGTGGATGCTCCTGAAGATTAGCAAACATACAATCATTTTATGTATTATTTCTGCATTTGTACTGCCAAGAAGTGCTTATAACCAGCTTCCTCCTCCTCCTCCTCCTCCTCTCCTTCTTCCTCCTCTTCTCCTCTTCCTCCTCCTCCTTCTCCTTCCCTTGATGCAAAATATACATTCATACCTTGGCAGAAGTAAGAAGGAACAGCCAATGAGTAACTCCACTATTTGGCCTTTTGTCACAGCTTTTTCTCTCCCTTTAAATGAGATTGCCACATCTTTGAAATCATTCTTCTTTTTTTTAGACATTAAAGGTTGCTTCTCACACATCTTCATTACAAATAAGCAGGTCCTGGGAAGAATGGCAGTGAAGTTGGTTAGTTCTCCCTCCGTCTCAACGTACTTGAACCCATTGTCGTGTAAGAGAACATCAGTGTGGGGTGGAGAATTTATTATACTGATATCCTGCCTTTTTTTCTGCCATGCAAGGCAGAAGAGTTGGAGAAGAGAAATTCTTCCTCCTGGGAAGAGACAAAGAAAAAACTACTGGGGCTGTTTTTGGGAGAAGATAAGGAGAGAATGATGGATAATCAATCTGCGGGACGTTATTTGGAAGGATTAAATATGAAGCTTTTTAAAAGTAAACAAAAGGTTTACAAAGTGAACTTATTTGATTATAGTTAATATATTTGTTGAGGTTTTTTGGTAGTCACTAATGGAATTTTTTTTTTTATTAGGACTGAATGATGAGGTTTTAAGGATTTGTGTATAAGGATTAAGGTTAAAATATATCTGTTATTAAATTTCAGGAATTTTTGCATTTATATATGATGGCAGCAGCAATGTTTTTATACGTATAAGGGCAGAAAGATATGATATGATGGAGTTGGTTGAGACGGTGAAATTGATGACTTTGATTTGAGAAAAGATATTGCGTAATTTTAATGCAAATTGGAAATCTTTTTTTGGACTTTTTGCGGGACTTTTGCGGGAAACAGAAAAAAAATAAAATTATGTTGATGATAGTGAAATTATGTTGATGATGATTTGATGATTAGAAATAATATGGGTTAATAGAAATAATGGGAGTCAAATTGTCAACTTAGAGCTAGAGTCGATGTATATTGTTACCTATAACTATTGCAAGGAGGGTCGGAAGTCAATTCTTTTTTCTTTTGTTATCTCTCTCTCTCTCTCTCTCTCTCTTTTTCTTTCTTTTCTGCACTTTTGATCTTTACAATCTTCCTTTTCTTCCATTTTCTTTTTCTTATCTTTTATTTTAATATTAGCTTGTGTTAGTTTTTATTGTTTCTTACAAAAAAATTTAATAAAATTATAAAAAAAAGAAAAGGGAGATTCTTCCTCCATTCTGCCCTTCCAAAACAACAACCTTGCGAGGTAGGCTGGGCTGAAAGACAGCGATTGGCCCCAAATAAGCCAATGGATCTCCTTGGTCTTATTCCAACGCCATAACCACTAAATTAGGGCTGTTGCCTTAGATGGCAGCTGCTGGAAATTATCATTTTGGGGGGAGGATAATGTTGGGGTGCCACTAACCTCCTCTGGGCCCCCCACAAACCCTTTCCTCTCAGGTGGAGTGCAAGAAAGATGTCATCTGTGGCCAACAGTAGGAATTATGCATCTTCTTTGCATCTGCACAGCATCTGGCGTGTCTTTTGGTTTGCATCAGGCTGAAAAATGAGGATTAAATTGCTGCACAGCTAGAGAGCTTCTTAGATAGCCCTGATGGAGTTGCTCCAATTCCGAGTTCTTAACAGAAGGAAAATCCACCTCTGAGACAAATCGATTGCGTTGACTTGTAGCCGCTCCTTGTATCACAGCAATACCAGGGCGGGAAATTAAAAGCTCATTTGGTCCAGCAACCGGGAGCCTCCGGTAGAGGCCTTTAAAAACGGCAAGATCTATGGCTGGAAGTCCATGTTCCTCAATCACTGTCGCCTCTCGGTGACCGTATTTAATATTCCACTGCTGTGATTGTGGCCCATTGTTATTGGTACTCGGCTACCACAAAATGTGGCCGCAAATATCGCCCTGTCTTGGAAATAGGACAGCGTGGGACTGGTTCAGGGTTCTGGGGACCCCATCACGCTGTGTCTTCCCAAAGTGCACCTTTTCGGGCCGACACATTTTAGGAAAAGGCATCATCAGCTTTCAGGAGCTCCCTTCACTCCGTGTACGGCTTCCTTCATCAGATCGTTTCAGTTGATAAAGGGAGTTGCAGCTCCGGAAACCTTATGCCTTTTCATAAAGTGTGTTAATTAGAAAAGGTGAGACTGAATGGCTGATTTTTTGCCACCATAAATTAATAAATAATTATTTGTTTATTTAAATTATATTTAACCGTAAATCAGTGTTTCTCAACCTTGGCAACTTTAAGATGAGTGGACTTCAACTCCCGGAATTCCCTAACCAGCATGGCTGGCTGGGGAATTCTGGGAGTTGAAGTCCACTCATCTTAAAGTTGCTAAGGTTGAGAAACACTGCCATAAAATAATAAATTTGCCACGGCTCTCCTCCTACAATGTTTCCTCCAAGCAAACTTTCCCCTGTTTCATGCCTTCCAGATATACTGGGGCCCGGGGAGCCCACCAGGCGGTGGTGGTCAAAAAAGTCAACATGGCCCCATCACCACAACTAACACTGATATCTAGTCTTTTTAACCCACCCCCCCAGTTGTGGCTACAATTTGCATAACTTGGGGCAATGGAAATTTCACTTTGGAGGAAGTCTGCTTATTGCCCTAAGGAACATACTGAGCAATTTCTTTTTTTCTTAAATGGAACTTTATTAAAGTTTTTAAAAAGAAAGATAAAAACTGAAACTAATATTTGGAATAAAGAAAGGAAAGAAGAAAAGAAAGAAAGAAAAGATAAAGCCAAAAATGCAGGAAAAAAAAAAGAACGAAAATATAGAGAAGTAGCTTCCGATTTTCTTTACAGCAGTTATAAGTATAGATGTAAATTAGCCACAGTCTAGAGTTACAGAATGACTTTAATTTTTTCTATGATCTATTTTTTCTAATCAAATCCATAAATCATAAGTTAATTTTTTTTCTGTTTCATGAAAAAAGTCTATAGGGAGTTTCCAGTCAGCATTCAAGTTAGATAATGTATTTTCTCTGAGCAAATAAGTCAATTTAGCCATCTGAGTGAGTTCCATCATCTTCACCAACCATTCCTCCATTGTGGGTGGAGTTGAATCTTTCCACCTTTGTGCATATAATAATCCCACTGCATTTATCATGTGTAAAAACAACATTCCATGACTTTTTCCCAACTGTTTGTCCATTCGTCCCAAAAGAAAAGCCTCTGGTTTCAATTGTATATTCATCTTTAAAATCCTCTGAATTAGTACATGTAGTTGAGTCCAAAATTTTCTGGCTTTTTTACACATCCACCAAGCATGATAAAATATCCCTTCTTGTTGTTCACACTTCCAACATAAATTTGAAGGGCCTTTATACATTCTAGGCAACTTCTCTAGTGACATCTACCAATGATACATCTTTTTATAAAAAATCTCTTTAAGTTTATAACATAATGTAAATTTCAATCCTTTCAACCACATGTTCTCCCACTGTTCCATTGATACATTGTAACCAAAATGTTTAGCTCATTTTATCATACATTCTTTCATTTGTTCTTCTTCTGTTTCAAATTTCAAGAGACATTTATACATTTTAGCAATAACCTGTTCACCGTATGTACACAATTCTGTTTCAAACTCCATACCGGGCAATTTCTGTCAAGAGTTTTTGGAGGCTCTTCCTTACAGAAGTTTGTGTCATTGTTCTGAAAAGCTTGGGCTTTCCCGAAGCCTACAGACATGTCTCATCCGTGGCTAATGCTTTTGATTATATAATCAACAGCACCTACTGGTGAACATTAGAAGCATAAACTTCGTCTTTATTTGTGGAAGTTGGGTGGCCAAATCATTCAATCCATCTTCCATGAAGAGAACTGGTTTGATATACAGTAGCAGTTTAAGGAGCTGGACCAGGAGTGGGAATATCCATGTTCTAGTCCTGCCTTAGGCATGAAAGCTGGTTGGGTGACGTTGGGCCACTCACTCCCTCTCAGCCCTAGGAAGGAGGTCCTGGGAAGTCATCTCCAAAACCAAATTTGCCAAGAAAACTGCCAGGAGCTCTCCATGTAGTCACCAGGAGTCAGGGTTGACTTAAGGACCATAAGAACACCATGTTCCATGCTGTTCCTGATGTCCCCTTAGAGTTGGTGGCTGTCAACCCTATATTTTAGGACCCTGAATTCCAAATTTTAATTTATTCAGCATGCTTGGCTGCAGTAAGAGAGTGAATGTTGTTGTTGTTGTTCAGTTGTTAAGTCGTGTCCGACTCTTCGTGACCCCATGAACCATGTCACGCCAGGCCTTCCTGTCCTTCACTGCCTCCCTGAGTTTGCTCAGTTTCATGCTCATTGCTTCAGTGATGCTATCTAGCCATCTCATCCTCTGCCGTCCTCTTCTCCTTTTGCCTTCCATCTTTCCCAGCATCAGGGTCTTTTCCAAAGAGTCCTCTCTTCGCATTAGGTGACCAAAGTATCTGAGCTTGAGCTTCAGTATCAATCCTTCCAATAGTCAAATGATGTTTTGGGTTCAGCATTTTGGGTTCAGACTGCACGGGAAGATGGGAAAAGTTTATTGTCACTTCTTGCACAGACAAAGTGAGTTCCGATAGAAGTTTTCTCATGGTTTTCTTTTCTTTTCTTCTTCTTTTTTTTTTTTGGTGAATTTTTTGGGCTGGGCATCTCTTTTGCCTTGTCTGCTCCCTGAAAGATTTTTCCAGAAATTGTCCGATCACCCTGTTTCTTGTTTCTGGGAAGCCCTTGGCAGACCTACATGGGCTGTTTACAAATCTACTTCCTGAGAATGCCCGTTTACCGTCATTTTGTGATATTTTTCTTGATAAGCTGCTGACACAACTGTTGTTTGTTGAAAGACCGGAACGAAAGTCGTCGCTGAGAATGGTAGAAACAAACATTAGCAAGATGTTGTGCGGGAGCCTCCATAAAATAAGAAGCAATGAGCTGTATCAATCTCCAGAGACAAAGAAAACAACTTCATTGTGCTGTAAGATGTGCCGTGGTGGCACTCAGCCGAAAGGCAAATAGAGTCTGCAGGCACGATTAAGGTCTCCTGTTTGCAATATGAAGCTGAATCCGATTAACCTTCTCATTAAATAAAACGATACGACGGCACTCTCAGGTACACGGTGTGTTTGCATCGGTGGTATTGTTAACGGGAAACTAAGATGAGCTTGACTTAAAGTGCCGGGCTGGGAAGCTGAAAAAGGGGAAGGAAGGAATTAATTGAACGCAGGCTGCAAAGCACCGGGCTCATCCTCGGAATGGACCGGCATCAAATGATCTTCTGCTCTCTAAGAGGGGGAGCAAATGTAGGCAGGAGCTGGCAAACAACCCTGCGCAAACCCATTTCCTATTGTCAGCAAAGCCACCCAAAATTCATTTCAGAACATTCCACCTACACTCAGCACAGCGCCAACCTCTTTGCGTCGATCAAACGCTTAAGAACTGGCGCCTTGGTCCTCTTAGTCATGGACGCTTCTTTCCAAGCGAGGGGAGGTTTAGAGAGATGGGAGCTCGGGAAAGCAATTGTCAGCTGAGAGAGAGCGAACGCCCCGCGACGTCGAGCCCCTTTGCGGGTTAGGCGCGGAAGAAACTCAGCTGTGAAAACGGATTCCCGAGTTTTGCTTCTCCTGGTTTAGCCCCTGGATGGGCATAAGAAAGAACCAGGGTCGAAACAGGCCAGGAATTCACCTCGGTCCAGGGGAGACGTTGGCTCGTAATTATTAAGGGGCGGGTGCACAAATCTATTCAGGGTGGCTGATGATTGCACACAGAATAACCCTGGTGTAGCTGGAGTTTCATTTGTTTGGCGTATTTTCTGTCATTTATTTATTAATATTTTGGTGCCCTCAAGTCAGGGTTGACTTCTGGCAACTGCCTGAACTAGTCCCTGCAGTTTTCTTGGCAAAGTTTTTTGGAAGTGGTTTGCCCTGGCCTGCTGCTGCTTCCCAGGGCTGAGAGACAGGGACTGGCACAAGGTCACCCAGATGGCTTTGGGCCTAAGGCAGACAGTCTCCCGGTTCCTAGCCTGGTGCCTTCACCGCTGCACCAAACTGGTCCTTGTATTTATGAAGGAAGTGCTAATAGGCTGAAATGAAATGTGGTACCTGGAAGATCCAGCCCCCTGAGATAGAGAAGCTGTGTCACTGCATTTATACTGGAGTAATTCTGTGACCTCTCTGCACTGGCTGCGTTTGAATTACAATTTCTGATGCGGAGAGGAATCCGCAGGGCCCCTGGCCTGCTTCTGTATCACTGCGCTGGTGCCAAAGTGAGGAGCTATGCCCTTTCAGGGCTCAGAAAACCCGCCTCGTATTTACGCACAGACTTAGAGTTGGTGCCTTGAAGAATGGGTCCTCCTTACTCTTCTAAGCCAGCACAGTGGTACTTTATCTTCCCGACCACCCTGCACGGTAGGCGAGGCTGAGAGGATGAGCACGACCCTCCACTTCCTTGAGCGTCAGGGTTTTCTGAAGGATGATTTGAACCAAACTAAATTTAGTCTGTCGCTCCAGGGATTTCTCTTGTGCAGGGCCGCTAATATAAAATAAAGGCAAAACACAGGGAAGGGTGTCTTGGTGCAGTTAAGTGTGAAGCGTCCAAGAATTAGATCCACTGAATCAGCGTTCAGGCTTTGAAGGGTCTTTCCTTGCACCTGAAGGACAGAGAGCCAACCTTCGATAAGGCTGCATAAAACCTGTTCCTGTTCATGTTACCTGGATACCTCAAGAAACAACAAAAGCTCCCTTCTGCCACCACCACCGAGAAGTAGCAGCATCTATGGGAAGGCAGTCAAAAAAGTCAAGATGGTGGCAATCAACTCCCTGACTCTTTTTTCCAGTGTATTGCACATAATGCATGTCAAAAAGGGTTGGGGCTTGGACCACACAATTGGGGGCGCCACCTTGACTTTTCTGACCGCCCAGGATGCTGCTGAGCGAAGGAGCTGTGCACCCTGTTTCTTTGCATTGGCCTGCTTAACTCAGAAGGGGAAAGGATGCTCCATTGGGGCCAGCCTGTGTAAAGCGGGGGCCTTTATCACATCTGAGCAACTGTCTCCTGGATTCCTATCACGCGGCAGCGAGTGACGCATGGCGCTGACGTTAACTGGTTGTGGCAAAAGGAGAAACACTGATTTAGAGGAAAGCTGAAGGCTAAAGGCAGAACAATATTCTGTTTTATTAACTGGAATAAAATAAAAGGCTTCTGGGTTTCTGCCCAGCCAGGCTAGGGCATCCGGGGTCCCTGAACCTTATCAGGCTTCACCCAAAAGGCAGGATTCCATGGAGTCAAGCTCACACCAAATCCAAGAACTTAGAAATACATAAGATTGACTAAATGAGAGCCAGTTTGGTGTAGTGGTTAAAGGCTCTAGGCTAGAAACCTAGCCCTGTTTTAGGCACAAAGCCAGCTGGGTGACTTTGGGCCAGTCCCTCTCTCTCAGACCTAGGAAGAAGATGGATGCCATCAAGTCATTGTCAACTCTTAGTGACCACATAGATAGATTTTCTCCATGAGGATCTGTCCCTAATCTGGTCCTTCAGGTCTTCAATGGTGACCCCATCACTGCTGTAACTGAGTCCACCCCCCTTGCTGCCAGTCGTCCTGTTCTTCTCGTTCCTTCCACCTTTCCCAGCATCAGAGCCTCTTCCAAAGAGCTGGGTCTTCACATCCTGTATCTGAAGTAGGATAATTTGAGCTTGGTCCTTTGTGCCTCAAGTGAGAACTCAGGGTTGATTTGTTCAATGATCCATCGGTTTGTTTTCTTGGCTGTCCACGGTGTTCTCCAGAGTCTTCTCCAACAAGGAAGAAGTCCAGGGCAATCCACTTCCAAAAATCTTGCCAAGAAAATTGTACGGACTGGTCAGGAATCAAGACTGCCTGGAAGGGTGTGAGAGCATGTCGCCTTGACCGAAGGAAGATAAGCCATGACCCAAAGAATGTCGGCTTATTGATGTAATGGAGAAACAACCCTCCAGCCTTCCTGGGCCGTGCCTCTTTCTCAGATGTGGGGCTAAAGAGATGCTACCCTCTAATACATTAAGGGCCTGTCCCCTCTCAGGCCAAGGCCGTGACACTGATGTTTCCACCCTGTGTTTTTTTCTCATTGTTGACATCTTCATGCTTCCTTTACTCTCCAGAAATCAATTTCCTATGCTCAGACTGTGAGGGTAATAGTTTATATAACCAAAATCACACCACACACCTCCCACGTTCAGAAGTAACGCAGTCGGGCTTCCTAGACCATGTGATTAACCGAGTCCAAGCTAGCAAGCTTAATTAAGCCCGTTCGTTTCTCCCTTCCCCAATGTATGTCCAGAATTTAATCCCTGTGGCATAAAAAACTGTGCAGCGAAAACGGAGCAGCTCTCTTATTATTCACATGTTGATTGTTTCAAAAAAAAAGAGAGAGGGAGAGAGAATGTTTAGCTACAAAACAACATTCTGATTTTTCGGGCCAGACCCCTGCCATCAGAAATGAATGCATCGCACGATTTGAGAAAAGGGCCTTGTTGCACAGTAGGAAAACATCTTATTCTTTCCTTCAGAACACTTACTTCCCACTTCTGCGTGTGTCAAAAGGGTTGGGGAAGCCTGAAATGATGGGAAAAATGAGTAGGAAAATTTAACGCTGCGTGGCATCACTTTATGCTGCAGGCTTTTGTTGCAGTTTATATTTGAGCTGGGTTTGCATCATACCCAGCCCACAAACTGTCTAACCACATTTGAGTCTAGCACAGTGTTTTTCAAACTTGACAACTTGAAGATGTGTGGACTTCAACTCCCAGAATTCCACACATCTTCAAGTTGCCAAGTTTGAAAAACACTGGTCTAGCATGTTAGGTGACTCCAAACTACATATGAGTTTTGTGGACCCAGGTCATTGGGTTAATTTAATCAATTGCATTTAAGTTGTTGTTGTTCAGTCGTTAAGTCGTGTCCGACCCTTTGTGACCCCATGAACCATATCGCGCCAGGCCTTCCTGTCCTTCACTGCCTCCCTGAGTTTGCTCGGTTTGAATTTTGCATTTAAGTTAACTGTTCTTTTTATTTTAAACTGTTCTTTTTATTTTATTTTATTTTATTTTATTTATTGAAGTTAACTGTTATTTATTTGCCGTTTGCATTTAAGTTTACTGTTGAATGCAGTTTGCATTTACGTGAACTGTGGGTAAACACGTTTTGTGAATGCAATCTTGTTCTCCCTTTGGGTAACAAAAATTACAGTGTGTTTTGCTGAATGTGTGCCTCGGGGCATTTTCATCAAGGATTTTGGATCTGTTTGAAAGCCGCTCTGGATCTCGAGGTGGTTACAACCTTAGCAGTATGGGAGGGCTGAACGGATTGATTTCCAGCTCAGCTGATATATGGTTGAACCCGTTGCAAAGGGGGAGTGGGGGGGTTCCCTTGCAGAAATGGCTCCTGAGCGGCAGATCTGGTAAAGCAGAGATCCTTCACCTCGGGGCCATGGATCTCTTTGAGTGTCTGGTGCAACTTACACATCACTTTTCAGAAAAATAGATTTTTAAAGGCATAAAATGAGTTATGTAGATATAGAATTACACAAGAAATACACTCAAATACAGTGGTACCTCGGGTCACGAACTTAATTTGTTCCACGACTCTGGTCGCGACCCGAATTGGTCGCGACCCGAATCAGATTTTCCCATAAGGTTCAATGTAAATACGGTTAATCCGTTCTGACCCCTACGAATTTGGTCACCAACCGATTTTGGTCGCAACCCGAATCAAGTTTTCCCATAAGGTTCAATGTAAATACGGTTAATCCGTTCTGACCCCTACGAATTTGGTCGCCAACCGATTTTGGTCGCAACCCGAATCAAGTTTTCCCATAAGGTTCAATGTAAATACGGTTAATCCGTTCTGACCCCTACGAATTTGGTCGCCAACCGATTTTGGTCGCAACCCGAATCAAGTTTTCCCATAAGGTTCAATGTAAATACGGTTAATCCGTTCTGACCCCTACGAATTTGGTCGCCAACCGATTTTGGTCGCAACCCGAATCAAGTTTTCCCATAAGGTTCAATGTAAATACGGTTAATCCGTTCTGACCCCTACGAATTTGGTCGCCAACCGATTTTGGTCGCAACCCGAATCAAGTTTTCCCATAAGGTTCAATGTAAATACGGTTAATCCGTTCTGACCCCTACAAATTTGGTCGCCAACCGATTTTGGTCACAACCCGAATCAAATTTTCCCATAAGGTTCAATGTAAATACGGTTAATCCGTTCTGAACCATATGTATTCTTTTTTTTAAACCACAAAAATATGACACAAAGTACAGTACGAAGAGAGAGAACACTAACCTTGCTTGAGGCGACTTCTGGCGTGGAGGACAGGAAGGCGGGTGGGGAGGCGGTTATTGCTTGGAGGGACAGTCCCCCTCCCTACAGGAAGCCACAACCATGTGTCACGGCAGGGAAAATGGCCCCGGGTCATGTTCGTCACCCGATGCGGAGTTTGCGAACGGAAGCAAAATTTTGCGAACGGTGCTGTTCATGACCCGAATTGGTCGCGTTCGTGACCCGAGGTACCACTGTACGGTTATGCACATAGGAATGGTTTGTATGGAACTTTAAGGACCAAGGCATTTTTGAAAGACAAACTCTGAGCTGTTATCAGTTACACTTTTTCAGAGAAAAAGGAACTTCTCACAATCAGTTGTATGCTGGTTTTGCTTTTTTTAGGGCATAATAATTTAAGGTAGTGAGATTTATTGGGGTTGACCAACATTTTTGGAGTCCAGAGACTGTCAATTACATTGTTGCCTACCTTCCTTATTGAATGAAACGCTAAACTTCAGTCAGTTTCATTCATTTCAGTCAGTGAGTGAAAACAAAGTTGTAACTTTTTTCCCATCCCAGTTCACCGAGCCCTCTGAAATCTATCCAGGACCCTCAAGGGGTTTGCAAACCCTAGTTTAAGAAACCTTGTACAGATCACAGGAAGAGAGCCACGTCAGCCTGCGGTGGCAAAAAAATCAGAAGTCTGGTAGCGCCTTTTCCAACACACACATTTGATTAAAAGGGAGGAACAGCGGCTCATGAAACCCTTTTTATTTGTCGGAAAAGATGCTACCAGACTTCTGACCTGTACGGGGAATGCTACCTTGGCAGATCTCCTTGCAGTCCATACAAACCAACCAAGAGTTGGTCAGGAACTCTAACCTGTTCTCCGGAGCTTGGAGAATCACGCAGAAGAGAGAAGTTGTTTTTATTGCAGTAACCAAGAAGCTATAACAACAAACGTCATGGGCTCCAGGATGTAGGATGTACTCCAGGATATGACTTGTATCAGGCTCAGGGTGCAAATCCTACCTCTCTTTCTCCTGCCATTACATGGGACTGGTGCCATTCGCTGCTCAGCCTCAGATGGGGCCACCCCAGTGCAGCCTTTGGGAATCACCCCATTGGATTTAGCCTCCAGCTTCTGGCCTCGCTAGCTTCAGCCCTAACACCCTGGTTCCCTTTTCTGTGGAGCTGGGGTGGGGAGAGTTTTGCAGCAGCCAGGGGTATCCCCAGGGAGGGTCAAAAAAGTCAACATGGTGGCTGCCACCATGTGATCAAAGCCCTGCTCCTTTTTTTACATGCAGTGTCTGGTCCCCCTCACCGAAAGAATAAATAACACTAAATAACTTTGGACAAGCCCTGCTGTCAGTCCAACCTGCCTCACAGGGTTGTTGTTGTCTGGAAAAATAGGAGGAGGGCGTGCTATTTGTACACCACCTTGCACTACTGAATGAAGGCAGGAGAATATAACTAAGTCAGTCAATATAAATGCAGTAACAAGTAACATGGTGTCGATATTTAACAATTAGAGCCGTGAAGGGGAAAAGTGCAAAGACTTGGGCTTCTAGGCAGAATTCAGCCCAGCAACCACATTTTACAGTGGAAGGGTTTGTGTGAGACCTGCTTGCACTGAGCAGTGACTTATCTTGAAAAACTGCTCCTCCTCCCCTCCCTCCCTCCCTTCCCCTTCCCCTTCCCCTTCCCTTCACCAGAAACAGGTAATTCCAAACAAGATAGGACCAGAAAGGAAAAGAAGAAGGATTTATAGTCTAAAAATAGGTTTGAGAGTGTGAATGATTTGGGGAAGCTTTGAGGCTGCAGCGAGAGGCAAAACAGACATGATGTGCCAATGTAGAGGAGTACCGAGATGGCTTTGAAGAAAATAGGCGGCAACCATTAGTAAAACATGAACTTAGCTTGGGAAAACAGGAAGGTGTAAGAAAAAAACTCAAGATTGCCCCACCTTGATCCTCTTTGGTGTAAAAGGAGAGGGAAAGACTCTTCCAGCCTTTTAAGATCATACCCTATGTCGGTTCTGTATTTCTGGTCATACCTGTTTCCTGACCTGGTCTACCTTGAAGGGCTAGTATCAACCCTTACAGGAGGCATTTGGTGTTAATGCCACGCAACAGTTTCTGTGAATTTTTCATACAGCAAAACCTTTTCCGGCTGCGGTTCCACATTTACGGATTTGGACTCAGGAAAGAGGTGGAGCTTCCTTGCTCCCTGGTGGAAACCACTGGGAGAACCAGAAGGACTGAATATTCATTTCCATGCAATTTTCAGCACTAGATATCTCTGTTTCTGGCCCACTGGTCAGTCAGAAACAACACGGGGAGGTGGCGTCACGTTGCATTTCTCTGGCAGACTTTGAGGGTCAGCTGGGGGTGCCTCAAAGGCATATTCCACCCCTGATAAACCTTGCTTTGGAAGATAACCCTAAAGTGAGAAGAAAATGTGGGCTGAGGTCACCTTAGTATCTATCCCAGTTGCTGTTTTTATCTGTATTTTGAACGCCGGAACGGTGCAGCAGATTGCAAGCGGCCTGTGTAGTCTGCTGCTAATGGTTTGGAGTTCAGGCGTTCGGTTTTAAAATATCTATTGAATTGGTTCATTTGTGCCTTGGATGCAGAAAAGATCCGGCAGGGAAACTGGGTGTCAATAGAGCAGGGATAAAGGTAACCACGTTGCTTTTGACCAAGTTTTCATGGGGTTTTTCTTTGCTGAGAACTGTTCTTCGCCAACATATAACTTTTCAACCTGTCTTGTATTGTGGAAATGGGATGTTTCATGTTTACTATTTTCTCTCTCTCTTTTTCCCTTTAGGACTTCCTGATTCCGCCCCGCACACCTCTCCCCCACCCTACAACACCCCTTTGCAGCCTCCCCCTCCCCCTCCCCAAGATGCCCCCATCCCGGGATACAATGACTCTTCTGCTACGACCGTGCATTCGGGCACGGCCACCTTGCCCCGGCTGGGAGGGGCAGCTACCCTCCCCCGGCCTCCCCCCACATCAGCCACCCTCCCGCGCCCGCCCCGCCACCATTCTGCCACCCTCCCCCGTCTCCCCCCTGACCCCTACATGCAGGAAACTCAGTTCAACGGAGCTGCCCAGGGTTACGTAGTGCAGACACATCCCCCGGTGGGGACCCTCCCCATCGGAGGCTACATGCACCCAGGGTATCCGGTCCAGCTACAGCCTTGCACGGCATACGTGCCTGTCTACCCTGTCGGGGCGGTGAGTGTTTATGCTCAGATGGTTCTTGGGGTTGTGTCGGTTGGGGGCTTTCGTATCATCCTGCAGATATGAGTTGGAGCAGACGTAAAGAGAAACCATGATTTCTTGAGTTATGACTACAGCGACCCTACGCCCTTTATTATAAAGGACAGGCCTTTGTTTCAGAAAGCTGGCCTTTGGATTGATGGATTTTTCAAAAACTCACTTTGGTCCTTTATTTCGGCCATCTGACTTTTACCGTACAGATGGTATTGCTGACTGCACACGCTTTCCCGTTCGTGGGGAAAACATGGAAATGGAATTTAAAATACATTGACCTAGACAGATTGATTTTAGATATTTTTATTAGAAGATGCATTTCTGTAAAGTTTTTCTTGGTTTTGCTCTGGAATTTTCCTTGGTAATAAAATTAAGGTTTTTTAGCCTTATGAACCTCTGTCAGATTTGCCCCTTTTTCAGGTTTGTCCTTTATTCTTTCCAAGAAAAGATGGTCACATAGTTATGACCAGGCCACACTGAGCCTTGAATCCTCATGCCTTTTTCTCTGTTTCACATCAGAGATGGAGCTTAGAAGCAGAATCCTACTTTTAAACTAACCAGTTTCTTGTGACAGAAAGTTTCTTTGTTGAAACCTCTTCCGAAATTAGCTAGTGTCTGAAACCAGGGGTTGATCTTGGCGTTTTCTCATAGGAAAAATGTGTAGCTGGATCAGGCAAATCTGGACTCTGATAGTCCAGCTAGTGACTGAAAGGCCTTCAGGAAGCCCACAGGCAGATCATCAAGGCAATATGATCCTCATGTTCATATTTCCCAGCAGTTTGATTAGTAAAGGGCAAACCTTTTCTAAAAGATAGCAGTCGTGTTTTAGAGGAATAGCCTTACCCTCTTACTAACTGTAGCTTGAAGAAGCCATAATCTGTCCTTTAGGCTAAGCCATTGTTTCTTTCAACCGTGTTTCTTTTGCTAGAATTAACAGTGACTTTTGATGCATGAGAATGAACCATAAGCCACTGTTTACTTTAGAAACCCCGGCAGCTGGATGCAGACATCCTGCTAAGTCAAACAGCCTGAGTGCAAGATGTGAGTCCATCCATTTTTGTTTCAAGGCACAGTTTAAAAAAAAAATGTGGCAAAAAACAATGTGTGGATATAGCCAGCGTGTAGGCTGGGGCTTGTTTGGAACACCCAGTTCGGCTTTTCATCTCCTCCTCTTGGTGCAATTTAGGGGAAGAAGGGCATGTGAGAATTCATGTACTGTAAGAGCTAAACCATGTTAATCTTGTTTATATGTCTAGGCCTTTGTATTGTTCCCGACACATATTAATTATGTGCTCCTTGTAGGTGGTGTTTTCTCTTTTTGTATGCAGAGCAAACAAGCTTTCTTAAAAGAACAGCTAATTTGTCTTCTTATCAGGTCCACAGTCAGAAATTGGGGGGGGGGGGGGGGGAGCCAAGGGGGCTTCTCCAAACAGCCAGCTTATAAATGCAGGGAGCTTAATTGCACTGAAAGTTGGTGAACGATTTTTTACTACTAATATTTAAAATGCCACTCATTCATTGCCTTTCATTGACGAGAATTTTAGAAGGCAAGGGGGTTTCTTAGCGTTAGTAGCAAAGATCCACTCGACTTCTTTTTCATGATCCTTCCTATTGCCGGAAGCTGCAGATGGAGAATTGCATTTCTGCTTGCTTGCTCCTCTCCCATTAACTACTCCCAGTTGATTTATTTACCATACTGTTGTACGTTTATAACACAGTTCTGATCATTAGGACATTAAACCGGAACCTTTTTGGATGCCTCCAAGTTTACAACATTCCATTCCATTCCATTCCATTCATATGGTTAACCATCTTGTACAAGCGATTCTGGATGGGAAACTGTCAGCCTTACCAGGTAGAACAGACAGGAAACAGAACCAGATGAGCTAATTCTACTTTACTGTAAAGCTACATGAACAGAATCTTGCAAGTCTGAACGTACAAATCTCCTGCCATCTCCTTTATAGCCTGAGAAGTTAGGAGGGTCCCTTCTGAGCCTCTTTCTCTGCCCATTATGCAGCTGTGGGTTATGCTCTCTCTTATCTGACCATTCCCTAGGCAGTGTCTCTGGGTCCAGTCTCCCAAGGTCATTCCCACATACCGTTACAGGAACAGAGATAAAAACTTCAGTATAATCACAAAATTAGAATAAACAGCAAAAATAGAAACATAGTGGACAAGATCGTCAACACAAATCACAATAATACATAGGTTCACCTGACTTCCTAACACCCATTTGTAGGAGAACAGCCAGGCCTTAAGGGCCTTCTGAAAGACCAGCCAGGTCAGGGCCAATCTAATCTGGTGGGGTGGTGTTCCAAAGGGCAGGGGCAGTGATAGAAAAGGCACACTTCCTGGGTCCCACCAGATGGCATTCCTTAATTGATGGGGCCTGGAGTATGTGCTTCCTTCCAGATCTGATGGGGCAGGTAGAGACAATTGGAGAAAGACAGTCCCTGAAATATCCCGGCCCCACGTCCTGAAGGGTTTTATAAGTGACAGACAGCACCTTGAATTACATTTTTAATTGATAAAAATAGGATAGGGCACCAAGTTCCAGCATCACCTTTATTCCCCAAAATCCCTCTTGACCCAAATGGTAAGCTTTCTCAGCATCTAGTAACTATGGTTAGCTGCATTTGAGTGCTGTGTTTTGAAGAGAACACAGAAAGAAGAGAGAATCCTGCACTGGAGGGGGCCACAGGCAATTGTAGGTCAAATTCTGATCAATTAGTGCTTGGTTAATATATGTCCTTCTTTTGTGAAAAGGCAGTCTGCTGTAACTGAGGGCTCACAACGTGTTTTCAACATTTCACATATGGCCACCAGCCTCCCAAAGCTGAGGATCCCTTGCTTAGTGGAGGTTTGAACCCAGACCATTTGGTTTATTCAACAAACCATTGTTAAGCAAATAATAGCCTAGTGCAATGTGTGGAGCATGTCATAGTGTCGGCTGCTGTCTACATCGCTTTCCCCAACCTCCTGCTCTTCCAATGTTCTCCCAGAATCTCCAGCTGATCAGAGAACTGCATTTCTAATATAGTTGGAGGTATATTCCAAGTTAGGGAATGCTTGCATACCTTGACTAGAAATGGCTTTCCATCATGGCTTCAGGCAGGGTTGATGTTCAGGTTTTCCCCATCCCAGAGATATCAGAATTTGAACCTGCAATCTTTTGCCTGCAGAATCTACCACTGAGCTACTCCTGGGGGGGCGGCACGCTCAGGATTGCAACACTCCATCTGCAGCTTCAAGTGGTACCTCCCATGAACTATTCTTCCACTTGATAGTGCCGAACCCTTCTTTCCTTGACGTTCCTTCACCTTTTTGATTTTTGCTTCCAGCCCTACCCTCAGGCCAACCCACCTCCACCACCAACTCTCTCCCCGACACAGATGACGCCTGGCATCGCCATCTTGGAACCCCGGCGCCCACCACACGATTACCTTCCCATCGCTGTCCTCACCACCATCTGCTGCTTCTGGCCCACAGGCATCATTGCTATCATCAAGGCCATACAGGTGAGTCGCATAGGCGTGAATGCAGCAGGCGTACAACAAATGGATTTCTGAATACAGCAGTATATTCACAAGGACAGACATCCGGACTGTTTGCCTTTCAGGAACTGCACTGTGTAGGGTAGCAGTGGGAATGTGTGGTTCTCTAGCGATCCTTGAAGCTTGATTGTTGGTCTTGCTGGACAGGTGATCAGAACTGGTCTCCAGACCGAAGAGCCAGAATTTTCCCATCTGTACTAGGAATATATCAAGGAATGGGAGCGGTCCTATGATTCTTGCAGATGTATTCGGTGTTCCATCTAATTTTTTTTGAGAGCTCACTTGAGGAGCATGGAATGTGGTGAGCCTAAGACCCCTCCCCCAAATAACTGGTTTGTGGACAGAGATACAGTCTCTTCCATGTACCTCTTACGGTCAAATTGGCAATATGTGGTGCAGACTTAACACAAGAGTGTCAAGTTTATGAGAATCCTAAGTAAGGTGTCCTGTGGCTCACCTTCTCCTACCTTGCAGGCCCCAGATCGAGTGGTGGCAGCGGTGGGCAGCCTTTTCAATTTCGTATAGCGCTGATTTCCTGCAGAGGAACATAGACTCAGAGACATGAGGGGGAGTGAAGACGCGTTGCGTTGCTAGGTAGAGCCACAGCTGGGGACAAAGGGGGCCTGGTGCTGATGTTGGACGTGCCAAATGCCAAGTCTTACAGCAGAGGTAGGCAAAGGTTTGGGGCTCTGTTTTTATTTGTTAAAAAATTGGTTTCCTAAGCTCAGAGCTGTTGGGCGTGGTGATGTAGTATCACTGGAGATGGTAAAATGGAATATTCAGGGTGGGGTCTTTCTGCTTTTGTTCCTGGATGGAACTTAAAACACTAGATTTTTTGTTTGTTTTGGTGGCCCAATGCTGAGGGCTCCAGGTGACAGAAAAAAAAGGAATGGAAACAGATGTGACCCCTAATCAGCAGGTTTTTCACTGCTGTTTTACAGGATGTTCTGCATTACAGGTAGTAAATGACCACAATAGGGACTGGAAAATTTGTTGTTAAGTGGAGCAGTTGTTAAGCGAGTCGCACCCGATTTTATGACCTTTTTTACAGTGGTCGTTAAGCAAATCAGTGCAGCCATTAAGTGAATCACATGGTTCCCCATTGATTTTGCTTGCCGGAAGCTGGCTGGGAAGGTCGCAAGTGGCAGTCACATGACCCCGGGATGCTGCAACCATTCTACGGGCGAGCTGGTTGCCAAGCACCTGAATTGCGATCACATGACCGTGGGGGTGCTGCAACGGTTTTAAGTGTGAGGACTGGTTGTTAGTCCCTTTGTTCAGCACCGTTGTAACTTCGAATGGTTGCTAAACTAATGGTTGTTAAGTGAGGACTACCTGTATCTGGACTGAAAGTTCAGTTTAAGCCTTTGGTCCCATAGATGCTTGTGATGAGGGTGTTGTGAGTAGGACTACCGCCTAAATAATACTGTACTGCCAAAGCACTGAAATCTAAGCATCTTTGTTGTCAAGCATCTTTAAAGTACCAAAGTGATCCAGGAAATCTTCCTGGAGTAGGAAGCCCCCTCTCCAGACCTAGAAACGTCACAAGATGGAAGGAATCTACAGCAGAGAAAAGGAAACGGATTGAACATATGCCGAGTGCGCTCCCTCTTCACGTCTGGCTGGCATTCCTCACCTCCCACACATGTACACATTTTGTAGAGTCAATGGCTTTGTTCTGAAAATAATCCAAGGCTTTGAGCAGACAGGCAACCATTTTGTCACCCTAGAAGGCCAGGATGTGCCTGCCTCCATCTGAGGTGTTGAGTTCACCTCTGTTTGTTTGCCCCAAGGATGAATAACATGTCAAACTGGTGCTTGGCAGCTGCTGAGAACTCTAACTCAGAGCAGGTGAAGCCATGTGGAAAGATGGTAATGCTAAGAAAATGCACTTGAATGTCAGATGATCGCAGTGGTGGGAAAGAAAAATGATTTCAAAGGGCATAGTCACACTACAGACCGGTTTAGGCTGCACTCTTAAATATGCCTAACAGGTAATAAGTGACTGAACACCACAAACTTGGTTCTCATAACAGGTGCATAGAACTGAGGCCCCAACAGAAAGTTCAGGGGTACTAATAGGACTACGGACACTTCCATACCCCTCTGATGTTTTAACGTATTTATTTCTTTAAATGTGCACAGTTATTTTTAATTTTAAAAAATAAATAGGAAGCTGGCATGCCGTGCAAAGCACCCATTGCCAATGGTTTTATTTCAAAGAATGCCTGCAAGCTTTCTTAGAAAATAAAAATGTTGCGAGGGTGTATCAAGAAGCACTGAAACCATGTTTTGTTTTCTCAGGGGGCAGGCTGCCCTTTTGAAGAATGCTCAGAAGACGCTGATAACATACCAAATATGCCACCAAAGATGAGGAATCCTGGTTATAGCCTCCTTCAAAAAAATATTAACTTTTTCCTGAAGTATCTTGGGGAGTTGTAATTCTACTCTGCTGTTTCTTCCTTCTTGTCAACGTTCCCATTCTTCTTTTGATGTCTTTAAAAGGGGTCAGGCCAGTTCTAGAAGACCATTCGTGGTTCTGAGTCATGATGGTGGTAACTTACCACCAAAACTGGATGTTCTGGGCGAAGACCCCTAGCCAGGGAGTAAGATGGAGCTACTGCACCCATCTTCTGCTTATGGAGTCCTCATAGGGGTTAGCCTGGGTAATATGGGAACAAATACAACGGAGCCCTTATGTTGTTATTACCATGAATTAAGTTGAACTGAATTGGGATTTAGTTCACCAGCTTTATTGCCCTCTGGGAGCTGAACTCCTAATCTATCTGGAGAGCAGCAGGTAATAGATACTTCATTGGTTTTAGGTTTTTTGGAATCACAGACCAGAGTACCGGCTTTAGGAAACGGGATCCAAACAGCCAGTGTGGGGAAGTGAAGGAGTTGGACAAAGATTGGAAAGACCCAGTTTCTAGTCCCTCCTCAGCCGTGGATGCTCCAGGGGGACTTTCAGCCAATCCTTTTCCCCCAGCTCCACAGTTGGGTAGTGATGAAGGTGCTGGATTAGAAGTGGGGAGAGGCAGGTTCTATATCCCCACCACAATCAAAGATCCCTGGGGGGCTTTGGGCCAGTCCCTCCTCAGCACCAGTGATGAAGCTGCTGGAGCTGAAGTACGGAAACGCAGGTTCTGGTCCCTCTCTTTCAGCTGGACATACTTTACATTTACAACAGTGTTTCTCAATGTAAGCAGCTTGAAGATGTGTGGACTTCAACTCCCAGAATTCCCCAGCCAGCCATGCTGCCTGGGGAATTCTGGGAGTTGAAGTCCACACATCTTCAAGTTGCCAAGGTTGGGAAATACTGCTTTACAAGATTGCTGTAGGAAAAAAATAGGAGGGAGGGTTATGTATGCTGCCAAATGAAGAAAGGGGGGAAGTATATCCAGCAGATGAATAGTCAAGAAGCTGACTGTCCTGTTCCCCCACAAACTTCCATACAGAAAACTAACACGGCAGCAAGAATTTCCAGAGTAGAAGCTTCCCTTTGGTGTGATTAATTTTTACATGCAGGGAGGGGTCTTGCCCCTAGCAGAAGGCACAGAAAAGCACATTCCCCTGCCTGCAGTTCATAAATGATTCTCCCTCTCTTTGGCTGTAGCTTTTCCAGTTTATTGAAGAGTGTGTTCAGAGAAAGTGCACAGGGAGGCATATTGTGCAGCGTGCCCGAAGCGGTTTGCAGCTGCAGCACCAGCGTTCTCCTCCTGTTCCCACGCTCTTTCTTTTCTCCATCAGGTGCGGACCGCAGTTGCCCGTGGCGACATCGTATCGGCTGAAATTGCCTCCCGGGAGGCCCGCAACTTCTCCTTCATCAGCCTGGCGGTGGGCATTGCCGCCATGGTCCTGTGCACCATCCTCACAGTGGTGATCATCATCGCCGCTCAGCACCATGACAACGACTGGGACCCCTAGCGACCAATCACCTCTCTTCGGCCTACTCCCGTACCCTGACAACTGGTCACAACCGCCCTGGCAACAGCCGTCCCCGGGGATGGTCCTTGGCAACCGCCTCCCCTCCTCCTCCCCCGTCTTTGCCCTGGCCGACGACACTCGGAATGCTTGGCAACCCGTCTCCGCCCACTCCCCACCCACTCCCATCATCCTTGGCTGTTGTTGGCCTTGCTAGCCGTACCAACTCAGCAAATGACTTCCAGGCGATGCCATTCAGACGTGCTCCATAAGCTAAGGCTCCTAGCAAAATGCTTGCCCTCCCGTCCGTTCCTTCCCAGAATACGTTGCTTGCTTCTTTCCTTCCTGAGGAGTAGGCTCCGCCTTCTGTGACCAAGCGATTACCATCTTCCTCCCGCTGTGTTTGCATGCTAGTGCTGCCCTTCTATGGACCGGGGCACCAGCACAGTCTTGGTGAAGCCCTGCCTCTCTGCCCCCAGCATTGCTGTTTTTGCAAGTTTAAATTCTGCGCCTCGTAGTGCTGGCCACTCTTGTCCCCTCCCCTCCATGTCATCTCCTGCCCTCCTTTCTCTGTGGGCACTCCGTCTTTACAATAGCTAGAGGTACCCAATATTTGGAGAGCCCGATTGGCTATCTCCTTGTTTTATTTTTATTTTAGGGGTGAAAGGAACCGTCGCTTCCGAACCAAGTGAAACAATTCCTGTCTGTAATTAGGAAGGCATATATTTTCATACACTGTTTAGAGATGTTCCATTCGGTAAGCACGTAAGGCAGTGTTTCTTAACCTTGGCAACTTGAAGATGTGTGGACTTCAACTCCCAGAATTCCCCAGCCAGCATGCCTGGTTGGGGAATTCTGGGAGTTGAAGTCCACACATCTTCAAGTTGCCAAGGTTGAGAAACATGTAAGGAGTAATCCACAGCTTGTTTAAAAAAACTGTTCCATTTTGTAGGGCTTAAAACATTCTTTTTATACCCTTCATTTCACACCACTGTTCTTCATTTCTTCCTTGGAGAAGACTGTGAAAGTTATTTTTTAACTCTGTACTTAGTTTGATTCCTTCCCATCTGGTTCCAAGTTCTGCAATCCATGTTCTTATGTTATCCTCACAACATTCTTAGCAGATGGGCTTGTAGAGTTTTATTGCTTTTTAGACTTTTATTCAGACAGCCAACTCTTTTGCTATGAGGTGATAACCAGGCTGAATTTTAATGTGCAAGCCACATTAAAGTAAACTTCAAAGGAAGGAAGGGAGGGAGAAGGGAGGAAAGAGAGAAGGAAGGAAGGAAAAGGAAAGAGGGAGGGAGGGAAGGAGGAAGGAAGGAGGGAGAAGGGAGGAAGGAAGGAAAAGAAATCAGATGGGAGGGAGGGAGGAAGGAAGGAAGGAAGGAAGGAAGGGGGAAGGGGGAAATACATTACAGTAATAAGAATTGCTAGACAGCAGCCAGCAAAATACCATAAGAAAACATTGCAAGATCCTTTCTAAAAAGATAGAAGGGGTGAGAGGGTGAAAAGTAACCGGAGGAGGAAAGATGCAGCAAAAGATCCAACTCTCCACTGATAGGGGAGTCCAACAGGGCCCTTTCCAGTAAGCAGGTAATGTCCAACCAAGAGGAAAATCCAGAGAAAGTTTCCAGGGAAGATGTTTTCACAGCATCATATGTGAAATAAAGTGAAGGAGTGAAGTCTGGTCTGAATGTGGTGGTGAGACAATAGGATGGACTATACCCTTACAGATCAAAGGAGTGTAAATAATTTTTTTTCTCCCCTACTTTAAGTATTACCCAGCGGGTAGAACCAAGGTAGTACATTAGACAACTGGGTTTAGACAAGGTTTAGGTCCCTACTTGGCTACAACACTGACTTGTATGATCACCTCTCACCCTAACCTACCTCAGGCTTAGTTAAAAAAATATAATAAATAGAACAGCATGGTAGTTGGCCAAGAGAAGGAGTGAGCTATTCTAGCTATTGCTGTAGCTAGCTTTCCAGGGAGAGGTTTGGGAAAAATATTTAAAATTGCAACCCACACCTATGGTCTGTAATCAAACCATGGTCTGTAATCTACCACTTCGGGGATGTGCAAACTGACTCTTGGAGACATTCTGTATGATCCACTAGATATGGATATCTTACCTTATAGTTTCTGTTTGGAAGTGAATGTAAGATATTTTTGAATACTCTTTTCTATGAACGTCCCTGCAGGTAGTAAATTAGCAGAGAAGAGAGACCGATGCTGTCTTTTTGAGGTGCTAGTTTATTACATGCAAGTAGTTTGATATCAACAGGGGAGAACAATTTACAAAAACAACTCCTCTGATTTACAAATGGACATGACACAATTCAGACTTCGACACGCCTCATTCTGTGTAACAAGTAGATCAACTCTACGTCGCATTGACCAAAAAGGTTGGATGGTTTAATGGGCACTCAAAACTGTATGTTTCAGGGATCAGGCTATGGGGAGGCTTCCATGTAGAAATGTTTTGCGTTATTTCTCACTTTTAAGGCCTCCCGTCGTCTCTAATCTGTGCCAAATCTCATGTTGTCATATGAATTCATTCCCATTCATTCCCTCCTTTTTTTTTTTTCCTTCGATGTTGGACTCTATATTCTATCTCTGTTTGCAAGTGACATGGTTACAGAATCTCTGTTAATTAATAAAGACACTTGATTGATTGCCAGCATCCTACGTAATTGTATTTAAACCCCATTGTGCCCCCGGATGGCTTTGTGGGCCATTTGTCAGAAGAGGTAGGGCCTTTCTACCCCATTATAACATCCTCACTGGTTTTTTTTTTTTCCTGCTTCTGGCTGATTTCAACTCCTGCATTGACATCCAGATGGATGCAAGCGAGCGGAAGGTTCAACCTCCCTTCCCTCACCCCAATCAATCTTTTCTCACCTCCTCCCCCACTTTCCCCCCCTTTGGCTTAGCATCCCCAATCCGAGTTTCCCAAGTTCTGCGGTCTCTTAGGAGATGGTTGCTTGGAAACCGCAAAAAGGGATATGTATGGATTCAAAGCGATCGCTGGGCACGTGACAGCCCGAGGAGAGCATGGAGGGAACTGGGAAAACCTATAATAATAGTAAGGAGAACGGGAGATTTTGGCTTTGCTTCACTACGGCAGAATCTCCCGCTGAGTATCTCGCCCGCAAGGTTTCCTTTTAATATGGATTTTATGTATTAAGATTCCTTCCTCCCCGTGCAAGCAAGTACCACTCCCAAAATTCTGCCTTCGGTATAAATTTGCACATACTTTGCTACTTCTCTTTGGTTTCCAGCATGCAGGTTTTCAAAATAGCATTTTTTTTTAGATTTTTTTATCCAGCCTTTATTATTTTTATAAATAACTCAAGATGGTTTCAGTTTCTCCCCTCCTTCCCCAAAATGGCATGAAGACTAAGCTTTAATGGGCCACAAAAACTAGATTCAAAGCAGCCCTGAAGATGCTGCTTTACTGAAAATGGAGTCATTTAGTCTAATTTGTCTAACTGTGGGAGGACCCCAAATCCCCATCAAACTTGGAAGCCTTATCCGCAATAAACATCCTTCTTTTCTGCTGTTCCTCTGATTTTACGAAAGCAGTGTGTTTTCTTGCTAATCTGCACAACTGAAATGACTAGAAATTTGTCTCGAAAAAACTCGGCATTAATATAAAGTCTAATACTTCGAGGATAGTGGCTTCTGTGCAAACTCTCAAATAAAATTCCTTGTTTGGACTTGTACAGTGTGATCCTAGAATTGCAACATACGTCAAGCGTTGAGCCCGAGTTGTGGAGAAGAAATAGGGGAATTGTCATCTATTTTATCTGCCTTACTTGCAATTGTCTCATAAAGGTCCCTTAAATTGCTGAGATTCCACTAAGTGCAACCCACATATTTCTCATGAGGATTAAACAGGTGCTTATTTTAACACCATAGGAACTGGAACGCCAAGGGCCAATTTCATATTTTTACGTAGCAAGCCTGTGTGATAGCATGTGATGTATTCAGTCTAATTTTCCATACGTAAGAAAGTCAGAGGGATAAAGCAAATGGTGTTGGACTGGCTGCAAAGACACTGAAGCCTAAATCCTTCTCAGCCACAAACTTCACAGTGCCACGCACCAGCTCTTTCTCCTTCCGGTTGCCCACCTGAATACAATGAAAATGCGATCCACAAATGCTGACACAGTAAAATGATTTTATTCAGGCAAACATTTTCTGCATGGCCTGAGCCAATCTAGCATCTCGTGCCCGGATCCGCTCGGTAACCCTTTCTAGTTCCCGGCGAGCCGCTCGGTTTCCTGGCTCGACCCGCAAAACTCCCTTGAGATCTTGGGCTGCCCCCTCCAAGTCGTTCATGGCATCGTAAGCCAGGCCTCGACGAAACAGGGCCTTGGTGTTGGCCGGCTGGAGCACCAGAGTCTTGGAACAGTTGTGAGCCGCGTTGGCCGGCTGGTGCAGCCGTAGCTGACAGGCGGCCAAGTTGGTGTGAAGCTCTGCCTTGATCTGGTCGTAATCTGGCGGAGGAGCAGCCACCACGAGCAGGCGCAAGGCCCTAGCATAGCGCCTGGCCGCTGCGCCAATGGCTCCTGCCCTGTACAGCTCGCTTCCACGCTCTTTATTGCTGAGAACCAAGTCCCACTTTTCACTTGCACTCATCTCCCACGAGTCTTTGGCCTCAGTGAAGTTTGCCAGCTGGACGGTGATGGTGCCGCCTCCTGTCAACCTCAGTTCTGCCTGCTCCCCTGCCAGCATGGTTTCCAGACCACGGTCCACCACACCGTCCCACTCAGCATCGCCCCCGCCCAGCTCCACTTCAGCCCACCTGCAGGATGGGTAGGTCAAGGGCCCTTCAGAACTGGCCTCAATGAAGACCTGGCAGATGGACCCTTCCTTTGGTTTATCTAAACCTGTCCCAGCCTTCAGAACCAGCTTGACAAACGTGCCGTCTGGGCAAGCCCAACACACCCCTGGCTGGGACTGGATGGGAGGGGGCTGGTTCTCTTTTACCTTGTCCCCAAGGTCCTTTTTTCCATTTCCAAGGGATGCATCTTGGATGTTTTTGTCACAGCTGGAGGATCTCTGGTCTGGCTTCTTGCCCTCTTCCCGTTCTCCAGCAGTCCAGCTCTTCGGACAAGCCAACTCTGAACTTGCCATCCCTTTCTCCTCCAACCTGAGGTTCCGAGTCTGGTGACGAGAAAGTCCTGGGTCCCACCAAGAGAGAGAAGGGGAGTTATTCTAATATTGAACTCCAACTTCAGCAGAACGAAGGACTGCAGTTCTTAGCCAAGAACTGCTAAGAAGGCCATGGAAAGATATTCAGCAACTAAAGAGTTGACATACAGAAGTTGTATTCCCTGCAAACGACCTCGATCCTTCTGTGACTCAGCCCTGGGTACTGTACTAAACCAGGGTTTGTTGAATAAACCAACTGACCAGATTTGTAAAACATACTAAGCCACAAAGCATGGTTCATGAATGGCCACAGTTGGATTTACAATTACACCAGAACCAAACAAATCACAGGATAATTCAGTGTACTGTGAGAATCAAATCAAAGCAATTTGGTGGCTAGAGGGGTGGATGTAAACCCAGTTGCTTTTTTCTCCAAATCCCACTTTAAGGAAAAGTTTCACTGTGTGATCTCAAAACAATAAAACAATTCCTGCCATTCATTTCCATACCTGTAAAACAGGAATAACAGCACCTTAAATCGTAACATTGGTTATGAGGAAAAACAAAGATGAGGAAGCCTAAGAATGGATTATAGGAAGGAAAACAAAAACAAAAACTAACAAGGATAAAGAAATCCTGTTCCCTGTTTGCCCTCGTCCTTTCATTACTAGTATTTGTGCAGTATCTGTTGACATTTGCTGCAATTTCTCCCAGGCAAACAGAAAACTCATCCTCCTTTAACAATATCACAGTACGTTCCCTAGTGGTTTCATAACACTTGTATTTAGCAGCTAATTTTTAGCTTATTTTCTCTGTCTTTTCTACACCGCACACACACACACGCATCTTACACACCCAGTAACAGAACTGAGGGTCTCCATCAATCCTCCATCTACTTCCCTCACATGTGCTTTCCCAACAGATCATTCCTGCGCCAAAGGTATTAAGTGTGTGAAAATCCAATATACCCTAAACGCCCCCCCACCCCCGTTAAGATTTACCGTCACATCTCCTTTCTCTTACGCTTCTTGCTGAGTCCCCATTCTTAGTGCAGGATGGAAAAGACTGCTGTGACGAGAGATGGGGGTGCAATTTAGCTTCTGGCTCAGTTACATCCTCTAATTTCATCCCACCATCCCCCCTTCTTTCTTCTTGTAACGTCATTTCCTCAGCAACCACCTGTCTTAGTGACTATTGTATGTTGAGACCGTCCCTCAAAAGAAGCCAGGATAGAGGCAGACAGGAAAAAAAAACAAACCTGGAGAAGTAGGGAAACCCTTTCTGATCACCCCACCCCCATTATAAGTTTGGAGATTCCTCCACCATTTATGGTCTTCTCTTGATCTTGAAAGCTCACTAGGGAGCTTCTGACTAAGGGGGTCCAGCAACTGAAATTTAGCCATGACTTTTAAGAGGGCATGGTTTTGAAAGATGAGCTCAAAAGGTCCCTGAGATTCCCATCATTTTGTGATATGAAGCTGAAGTTCTGGGGCATCCTTATCCAGGAGCAAGGTCCAATGAAGGTAACAGGGCTTAAGTGGTTGGTTGGTTGGTTGGTAAGTAAGAAGTTAAGGGTTGGACCTGACTTGTGGTCTGAACAAGGAGCTTCTTTACAATTTCAATCCATCTGTTGAAAATAATCTGTAGTCTGATAATCTGAACTCTTTCAAGGACATTCCAGCTATCTCTTCTCATCTATCCATTTTATCGATTGTCCTTTTCTTTTACTCAGCCCTGACAAGCACAGCAATTTTTCTAGTCCCTTAGCTACTCACATTATATCCGCAAAGTATAGGAGTTTCAGTTTCCTAATCATTGTCTTGAGAGAACCATCAGCCTTTATTTCATCCAGGATTAACTGATTGACTCTTCTTACTATCCACAGCGCTCTTGTTTGTGTGTATGCGTGCACGTGTGTATATATATTTATATTTCATACTTCTGAACACACATGCAGGCACATACACACATATATGTTTATAAATATATTCAAGTAAATATACTGCATCACCCAAACAGGTTGATGATTAATTAGTCTGACTTTATTTTGTATGGGGTGGGAGAGCCTCTTGCTAAAATTAAAAATAATTAAAATATATCCTGTAATGCATATTTCATTTTTATTGATTAAATGTACCATATCTACCTCTAGGTGAAATTATTTAAAGTCTTTCGTGCCACCTTTCAGAACATACCCTTCCCAGAGCTTAGCTGACAGCTGTTGGACACTCTATACCAGTCTGAATGCTGCTTTCATCCTCTATAAAGTAATCAGAGACATAGCAACTCATTATGCATTTCACTGAGATACTGTAGATGTTTAGAATATTTAGGATATTAGCTTTTCCTCATGTTAAAGGACCAACTTATGTTTTGTGGTTTTTTCCTGTTTAGCTCCCACCCTCTGGAGTTGATTCTCTCTTGGATGCATCTGGATTCCAATCTCCTCCGTTTAAAAAGGCCCTTAAAATGCTTCTTTCAACAGGCCTTTTACAAAGCCAGACAAACTGTCCTTGTCATTGTTCAATACAGATTAATATGATGGTTGGGCTGGTGTCAGGAAATGTCTTGTATTGATTATTTTACTGGTAATACTGATTTATATTTTATTGTTTTACCTGCACAGCTCTTAAGTATAAGCACACATAAAATAAAAATAATTAGTACTCCTCCTCTTAGTAACCATCAATACTTCACCAGAGTCGTCTGCTAATTCTTTCTCAACATCCAGCTTTCACAGCCAAACGTTGCCACTGGAAAGCCCACTGGTTGAATTATCCAAAACTTTGTCACAATAAATATACTTATTATCCAAGATTTTGCCTGAAGTTGCCATTTCCTTCCTCCCTAGGATTAATTCCTTTACTCCTCCAGTACTCCATCTAGCTTTATCTATTCTTGAGCCCCAGAAATCAAAGCATCCATCCTTGCTTCTTCACCATCATCAACCTGAAGTTCACTAAGTCCAGTGGCTGACGTTGCCCCATTTTTTTCTCTTCCCCTTTTCATAAGGCACTTTTCTAAGCCTTCTCTCCTTTCTGCCAACAAAGTGATCACATCTGTACATTTCAGACTGGGAGTGTTGCAAACTCAGTGGGATTTCAGCAATCATCTCTTCTGATCCTGCCATAATAGATTCACTGCAGACGTTAAACACATGGAGACAATGTGGATCACTGTCTCATTCCCTTCCTTATTGTGAGTCACACTGTTTCTCCAAATTTAATTTTTACAGGAGCTTCTTGTCCTATATGCTATGGTTTCCATGTTAAGAGTGCAAATATCAATCAATTTTAGAATAATTAGCAAGAGACTATGATCAAATGCATTTCTGTGACACTTTAGGGTAGTGTTTCTCAACCCCAGCAACTTTAAGATGTGTGGACTTCAAGTCCCAGAATTCCCCAGCCCACATGTGGGCTGGGGAATTCTGGGACTTGAAGTCCATACATCTGAAGGTTCCTGAGGTTGAGAAACACTGCTTTAGGGAATGGAGTCGAACATTATGTTAAGGCATTATGTTTCCTCAACTATGGTTTGTTGACAGAGTCCGAACTGACTAGGTTCACAGGTAGGCTCTTGTCCCCTGCTCAGCCATGGGATGTTCCCTGGGGGACTCTGAGCCAAACTCCTCTCTCAGCCCAATTCACCTCACAGGATTGTTGTTGTGGGGCAAAATAGGAAAACTGTAAGCATGCTGTACAAAAGGGAGATTAAAAATCTAGCAAACAAGCCTTAACAGCTCAACTCACACCAAACACCACAGTACCATGCCCCCTTCCCCATTCATGAGAGAAAGGAGTGTGTGTGTGTGTGTGTGTGTGTGAAAGAGAGAATGCACATGTATTTTCCCTATCGAAAAATCAATAAATTATATTATTATTGTTGGCCACACAGTCAGCCAGATGTTTAGGCTGGATTTGGCATTTTTATCCACCTATCGAGTCTCTAAGCTAGAGAAATGAATGCACTCTGGTATAGATTTGCTAACACTTTAGAAGACAAAAAGAAGATTCAAAAAGATTTATACAGGTCTGAACGGAGAGCTGTAGTGAACAGGGTGACATTTTAACAGCCTTGTACCTGGAGAGAAAAGAAATAATGAAAGGTATAGGATGGCAGTTGCTGGCTTTTCAGTTGCACATGCGTAAAAGATCTGGATGTTCTAATAGATCACAAGCTGAACATGAGCCAACAGTGTCATGCAGTTGCCAAAAAGGTAAATGCTATTTTGGGATGTATTAACAGGAACAGAAGTGCAGTTCACAGAAATAAACTGACTAGGCTTCGCATGGAAGACTGTGCGACAAAGCAGCCTTCAAATATTTGAAGACTTGCTGTCATATAAAGGAGGGAGTAAATTTGGTTTCTCTGGCCCCAGAGGGTAGGATGAGAATGTGGGTTGGAACCACAGGGAAGGAGAATCAGGATGAATACTAGGAATAATTTCCTGACAGTAAGACCTGTCAACCAAAGGCACAGGTTGCCTCCTGAGTTGGTATATTCACCTCCACTGGAGGCTTTTAAACATCTGTTCCAAATGCTTTAGCAGATCCTGCACTGAACAGGAGGTTGGAGGAGATCACCTCCGAGGTCCCTTCCATCTCTGATGCTGATTTCACTCTCCTACGCCATGCATCCCTTCAACCATGCCCCACGATTTCCCTTGAATTAAGCATTTCTCATCCAAACTTGGTTAGCATGAACCCAAGGTTCACTGGTGATGCCATATTCACATTTGTGCTAACTGGAAACAGCAACCCATCCAGGTTTGGAGGACATTTCAGCTTGAGATGAATCTCAGATCACCGTTTAAAGTTTGCATGATGGTAGTACGGAATGGAGAAGGCACTTGGTTGGCTTATCTTGCTCTATGTAGTATGTATGCTTCCTGGCAGAGAATACTAAGACTAGATCCGGGGTCCCAAAACTTTTCAGCTCAACAACCCCTTCATGAAGTTTCAGGTTGTTCATCAACCCCCAAGCATTTTATGAAAATAATTTAATAAATGCTACTTTAACTTACAGGGAGTCCCCAGTTTAACAACGAGTTCCATTCCCAAGGTCTATCCTTAAGTCAAATTTGTATGTAAGCCAAAACAGTATTATTGTATAATACGATGTAAGTAGTTTTGGGTAATTAACTTGAACCATTGTGTATTTAACTCGAATCATTGTGTATTTAAGTCAAATTTTGCAACAGTAGGCTCCATTCTGAATACTACTACTGCTACTAACAATAATGGATAGTCCCATTGACCCTTGGGGGTCGATAATGACCGCTTTGGAGCACCCTGGACTAGATGGAGGGAAAAAAAGAAATCCAGAAATACAGCATAAATACACACACACCACACAGCTAGAGAGAAAGATCTGTAGAAATTCCTAACATATTTTTTTTCCAGACTTACTGGGGTGCAACGGAATGAATTCCAGGAAGGAGCAAAATTAAAACCTTGTAGATGAGGTCAAGTCTTGTTGTACTTGAAGAACAACATGATATTATTAGAGACAGCAGCACCAGGCTGGGTGGGCTGCTTCCTGCAACGGGCCAAGTGTGCCATCTCTGGACCTGAAGGATGCAGGGATAATAAAACTACATCTCCCACAATGCTCCTCTCCACCCTTCACAGCTGCTTCCCCCCTTCCTTCCTTCCTTCCTTCCCACAAAAGCTATTTCTGCAGCACAAAGTGGAGCTTTCCAGGCTGACCGGCCCCATTTCTTCAAGAAGATGGTGTGACTTGTATTTGGTGGTAGGTACAGCGCTAGAGAAAGGAAAAGAAAGCAAGCGAGCCAGCACTTTTGGGTTTTGGGGTGGGGGGTGGGAGTAGGGGAGTCTGGTCGGTGAAAGCAGAAAGCTGGGAAGACCAATCTCCACGGCTGGCAGGAATGGGAAGAGGTTTAACCCAAACAGCACCCAGAAGTCAGACTCCTCTGAACAGCTGTACAGGGATGCTCCAGGTCTTGTAAGAACATTCCTGATTTTTTCCCCCCCTTTCCAATTCAGCCTGCAGTTATGTGGCCCGGAAAATAGCATCATTCCTGCACCACAAGGATCTGGGAGAGCCTGTGTCGGCTTACAAGAACCTGATGTGCCAAGCGGGTGAGAGACAGATGCCCCCTCTCCCGGCGGCCAGCTCAGTCTCCTGGCAAAGTCTCCTTGGAGGAAAGGGTTGGGAATGCCGGGAATTGCAGAAGAGCACCAGGTGGGGTAAAGCTGCGTTAGGATCTGGATGGCCCTGATGGATCTCACTGCTGTCTTTTCTTGCAGACCCCCCCAAAATGGCAGCATCGTCTCAATCCGTCCCTTACTCTGCCAGACGGAAGTATTCCCCTGCGGCTACTTCTGAAGTCAGAACCCAGAAGCCAAATTCCTGATGAAATGCAATAAAAAGGATAGCAAAGCGGAAAATGACGGTTTGTTTGACAAAATCCTGTGGGTGCAGGAAGCGAACAGACCCGAGAATCCCTTATTCTGTCCTCCTCTCGTTGTTCCACTATGAACACAAACTTAAATAAAGAAGCATTTCATGCATTTAGAAATACAAGCGAGCATTTACAAAGGTGATTTTGTGGCTGATGGGGGTGTGAACTTGCAATATAGAATTCATATCGATTCCTTTTTGACAGTAATATGGAGCAATCTGAGACTGGTAGGTTCAGAGATTGGATTTGGCAAAATGTGGTGATGGAAAGGAAATACAGAACATTTTCTCTTCCTCAGAGAGAGAAAGAGTGAGAGAAGAGAAAAAAGTTCTGTTTTGCAAAAAGAATCACAACTTTATGAATCTACTTTGTTGTTTAATAGAACTTGAGATTTACCAAACAAGTTTGATGTAAAAACAGTGGTGGACTGACATACTAAAGATTGATAAAGCTTTCATATTCAGTTTTGTTTTAAAGGGTGCTTTATACTGTTACAGTGAATTTTATCTTCATGATAGCATATATTTATGTTATTTTTGTTATTTATGTTACTTATATTATTTAACAATCCCTAATTTATTAAAAGCATATTATATTATTTAATAATCCCTTATTTATTAAAAGCATATTGTTATTCTTTTTACATATACACATATAGACATCCATTCCTCTATATTTATTTAATGCAATAGAGCAAAGAGAGAAGAAAAAAGCAAGACAACAAAGTTCTCTCTCTCTGCTGCATTTTTTGTCACAATTTGTTATGGTTGTTTTTCTTTTTAAAGTATTTTACAAATCTTTAGTGTTTGAATCATGTTGTCATCCATCCAAAAATATTCAACTATAAGGCAAATTCTTTTCTCTTAAAATGTTCCTTTTTAAATGCGTAACCCCCAAAAAGCTTTTTCTTATTGCTATGGGGGTCAAAGTGTTTAGTAATATATAGTAATCATTCAACTTTCCACTTACTCAGCAGCTGAAGAAAGGAAGTCAATATATAAATATGGCTGCAACAATCTGAGAAGGTATTTATATCCTTCTTGTCAGGCCACACATACCCACCCACTATACCTTTAAAAAAATACATGGATCTACAATAAATACAGTCTCCAACCAAACAAGAGGGCTTCATAAACACAGGACAAATGCTTTCTGTATTCCAGCCAGGTAAAAGGATAGCAAAAATTTCATTACATGAAAGGATGGAAGAAAGACACCTAGGATTTAAACCTTGAAGGCTCACATACAGACAAGGCTGGATTCCTGTATTCTGCAGCAGCTGATCTTCTGCATAGATACTGCTTCTAATTTGCTTTAAATGTTTTTTCTAAGAGTGCTGAGCCCTTGAAGGGTCTGCTGTGAGCCGGATACCGAGTGCTGGGAGTTGAGTCTCTAAAAAAAATCAAGCTTTGCCTTCACAAAGTCTGATGGCTTTAGGACTGAGCAAAAATCTTTTGGACCTTGTAAGAGAACAGTACCTGGAAGGAATTATTTGAAGTGACACACAAACCAGCCACACCACCATTTTTTCAGGCTGATGAGGAAACCTGAAAGAATCTCCCTGAATTATTTTAAGGAACAGCAGCATCGACCTGGCCGGAATCGTGATGAAAGACTGCAATTTTATATTGCATTTTTATATGCTGGTGCATGTGTTAGCAGATGCATTTATTTTATGCCATCATTTTGTGCAACCCAGAGTGGGGTGCACTACAACACTACAAAAGCGGGGGGGGGAGTGGTAGGTCTGTAACATTTACATTTTTATTCTTGGAAAGCTTGCTCAATGAAAATCACAGTGAGGTTAGGTTACAGTAGTGAATAGACTGAAATATAAGAAATAATGCTAATTAATTCAATTTTAGAGATAAAAATAATACTAAAAATATTCATGTGCTCAGAATGACAACTAGCGTATGTATACTTTCTGAACGGCCAAAGATATGCAATAACGACTGTTTTAAAGGTAGGAAGGACAGCCCACTCAACGCTGAAAAAAATCTTAATGTGAAAACAAAAAACTGAACTACAATTCCCAGTAGCACGCGGGAGAAGCAGCAGGCGCACGCGCTGTTTGACAGTTAAAAAAACTTTCTTTGTACGCATGCGCGCAGAACGTCGAAACACTCCACCGCACGTGGTCGGGATAGGACTTACCTGCTCCCCCACCCTCACAGAATTCGTTGACGCACAGCGAAGCAAGCTCTGCCCGTAGCGCTAGAATTCAACGCATCACGAGAAGCGTCAACCCCATCTACGCACGCGTACTTCCGTTCAACGCTGACCAACCCCTTACAAACCGCCCTCCTCGAGGCGCTAGCGTGCCGCATGACAGGACGTACGCATGCGCGTTTTCGTTTCGATGCGCTTCCGCTGTACCATTCTATTCCGTTGGTGGATATACCGGTCGGGTCCCGCCTTATCTTCCTTCTGAGTGGGCAGAGGAGGCAAGAAGAGACTTCCCATTGGGCCGCGGTGTTGCTATGGCAATAGTCGACTGGGTGGAAGTCGGAGTTGGTATAGTATAGGAAAGGCGGAAGGAAGATGGCGGCGTTGGCTTCGGAGCTGATCCTGTTGAGCGACTCAAGCCGCTTCCGAGCAGATAACTTGCTGAGCAGCGAGGACTGGGGTGAATAGAAGAAAGAGAGGCAGTAATGGGCCGAAGGAGGGGGCAGAGCCTATAGGCCTGGAAGAGGCTTGGGTTTCAGGGTTGGGGTTGCGGGGGGGGGCGCTAAAACATAAAAATACTCTGATGAAAACTCTGTGACTTCAATTGGTGGTATCAGGCCGGTATGCAACTGGGTATAACTTTCCGCCAAAGGGAAGCTTCACCTGTTACAATTCTGCCTGCCAGACACCTAATTGGAGAGCGCTCTTGGTCGTTAAAGGTTGCGGCATAAGGATTTAACTGTTTATCTATCTAGCCGGAAGATCCTTCAGCGTGCGTTGCCGTTCATCTTTAAGGTGTTGCAAGACTGGTTCTTTTGACTAGCCTGTAGTTATTAAAGCTGAAGAGATCTGATATGGAAGAAGGAGGAGGCAGTCTTTCTCTGCATTTTTTTAATTATACACGTTTAATAGAACGCATTGCATAAACGATAGCAAAAATACTTACTGCAAAACGAGTAGGGGATCAAAGGATATTACTGTAAAAGGTATTAACCTGGCAAATGCATGTGTGATATGGAATTATTATGTTATGTGGCAACACATGCTTCTGTGTAATTGGTTTATATAAGCTGTCTTTCCAGTTTTGTTCTGGCTTGGGTGGCAGTGTTAACTTCATACAGTGAAACAAGGTTGGGGGAAGAAGCATGTAACTGTAATATATACAGCTGTTAGTACCAGTAGAGGTGAATATGTGTAGCTCAGGGTTGAACTGTGGAGTCCTTGGGATTCTCTGAGCTTGGTTCTTTTCTTGCAAACGTTTCGTTACCCGGCTAGGTAACATCTTCAGTGCTAAAATGGGATGGGGTTTGCTCTCTATTTATGTGCTGTGGCCTGCCTTGCCAGTGCTGGTAAGGGTGGGGGTTTTGTTTTGCTCCTCTGGTAGTTCTTTGATTAGCATATGTTTACTGCTTGATTGTGTGCCTGGTGGTAACCTTTGCTTATCTGGGTGATGATTGCTGGCGCGAGGCAATCTTCTGTTCTTTTGTCTCTTTTGAATAGTATGTAGATGCTATTTATCTCTATGTGTCTGTTAATTGCTGCCTTGTCTGAATACCAGGCTTCCAAGAATTCTCTTGCATATTTGGATTTAGCGTGGTCTAAAATGCTGACAGTTTCCCAGTCAAAACTATGGTTGAGTCTGTCCATGTGTTGTGAGATTAAGGAATTTTCATTATGTCTTCTGACTGCTAGTTGGTGCTCGTGGATGCGCTCCGCTAGTCTTCTGCCTGTCTGTCCTACGTAGTGTTTGTTACAGTCCTTACACTGTATGTTGTAGATGACTCCTGCTTTTTCTTTTTGGGCTGCTGGGTTTTTTGGTTTACTTAGGGTATTTTGGAGTGATTTTGTTGGTTTGTGTGCTACAGAGATGCCATATGGTTGTAATAATCTGTTGGTGGTTTCTGAGACATTTCTGATGTATGGCAGTGTGATCCTTTTCATAGCTTGTTGTAGTAGGTTGAGTGGTCAGGCACTTTTTGATAAAATTCCATGAATATCCATTTTGTTGGAAAATGTTGTATAGGTGATCTTTTTCCTTTTTCTGCTGTTCAGGGTTTCTGCAATGCGTTTGTGCACAGCTCCTCTTGTGGGAGGTTGGGTTGTTACTTTGGTAATGGAGTACTTGATTGGTGTGGGTTGTCTTCTGATGAACTTGGGTTTCTAATTTCCTGTTCTTTCCTCTGCTGATGAGGATATCCAGGAAGGGTAGCAGGTTGTTGTTTTCTTCCTCTCTGGTGAATGTTATTCCTTTGAAGATGCGGTTAATGGTTTCATGTGTCTTCTCTAGTTGTTTCTTTTTTATTAGAAAGAACTGCCAGAGGAGCAAAACAAAACCCCCACCCTTACCAGCACTGGCAAGACAGGCCATGGCACATAAATGGAGAGCAAACCCCATCCCATTTTAGCACTGAAGATGTTACCTAGCTGGGTAATGAAATGTTTGCAAGAAAAGAACCAAGCTCAGAGAACCCCAAGGACTCTACAGCTGTTAGTGGAAGGTAGTGGTAGGGACCTAAATGAAAGAAAAAGTCCAGACTTGCTGGGAGTCAAGTGGCATATACAATTATTATTAATTAATTAATTACTTAACTAGAAAGAACCCATACTTGAGTCAGCTAATTGCTCATCCAGTTGCTCTTTGCTGCTTTTCCTACAGATGCAGGTCTTTACAGCTGCTTGGATAATGATGGAGATGTGGCAGCTGAGCTTTTCCCTTGTCTTGAACACAGCATTATGGATAGTGGCGGTACCCATTCTATGGTGAGAATACCTTTGCCTTTAGAAGAAAATGTTCTGCTTTCCAGCACGCCTCCCATGTGATGACAGGGCATACTTCTCATCTCTTTCTCTCCCCTCCTGTATAACTTTATAAAACACTGAATTCATTGTACTTTGGTATCCTGCTAGTTCCCATTCCTGCCACTTCAGCTTTTTTGTTTGTTTTTGAGTTCAGTTGGAGTCTGGCACATCTGTGTTGAAATGATTATGTTCCCAGTTATAATGGCTGGCATGACAAGTGTACAATTTTAGGTTGCATTCCCAAGGGTGTTACCTGCATCCCTGAAAGTGTTATTAAATTGGAGCTCCAAACTATACCTCTTCTGTTACACATTCATTCATTGCCATCACACTTTGTTCCTCAGATAAAAGGGGTCAGGCTTACTGTTCCACACACATGAAAAGCTTTGTTTTTATTTATATCTTCCTTTCTATGCCAGCAGTTCAGTGATGGGTTTGATCTGGATATGGAAACTATGCCTCCAGACCCACCTTGGGATCCTTTGCAAGAATCTCTGTTCCCAGGTGAGTACTTTCATGAAGCCATGGGTAGGTGTTGTAGAACTGAGGATACTATGTAGGATCTGATAAATCTGATTAAGTGGACTGTGATTTAGGAAAGCTTTATAATAAGTCCATTGATTTTTAAGCTGTTGCAAGATTGTATTTTATGCAAAACATTAAGATGGTGTCATTCTGGAAATGATAGAGTAGGATGATGTTCATAAGGAAGAGATTTGTGTTAGGTTAGCCTACTTTCCTCAGGTTAGTACAAATCTATATATGCAAATCTGTATATAACCTGCCTACTCACTGGCTATTTAGCAAAACTATTTTGCATGCTGGAAATCCTAGACATTATTTCCAGTATCTCCTGTTAAAAAAAGATACCTTTAGGAAGACTTTGGAAAGACATTGCCAGATGGAGTAGAGGTCACATGATGAAGCACTCAATATAAATCTATATTTAGTAGCAAAATTATTTCCAGTAGGAGAAAGATGGATTTTGCCTTTGTGGCCTGCTGTCTTCCCAGAAGCACCTAGCTGATCGCTGCCCACATGGGCCTTTGATCTGATCCAGCAAATAGCTTTTCTTTCTTTTTCCCAGAATTGTTTGAGCAGTGCATAATTTGTCTAGGAGTAGTTTTGTGCAGTAAGAGTAGTAATGGGCAAAGATAAGGTTGTATCTGTCCTGCATCAAAGAAACTGAAGCAAGCTTTTCTAATTGATTGACAATTGAATTGCCCCTTTGTAGAGAAAGCAGAAGAGATAAGAAGCTCAGTTGCTTGCTTTTTCCTCTTCCTTGTCCTCCCCCCACCCCACCCCACCCCACCCCAATTTCTGACCTCCCTTCTGATCAAGGCTGAAACCACAAACTAGCTTGCAACTTATGACTTGACAGTTTGTCCTGTTGTCTGGATATTATCTGGGCTGCAATATATTGCTTTAAAAAAGTAGATGCCCTGTGGGGTGACTTAAAGGCCACACAACTTAGGAACTGTAAGTCACTTTCCCCTTAGTTAGAATTCTATACCTATCCAAATTTAATTATTAGTGCAAATCTACAGAGAAGCATTCACAGCTGTTCTTTAAGTGGCATAGCTAAGAAGCTGCAAAATCAGATATTTAGGAGTGATAGGAACTGTTCTGGAAAGGGAGTAGTTGGGCAAGGTTTGCTTAAGACATCCCTTGCGGTTTGTGGCAGCGTGTGGTTATGGGATTAGTGGCTCTGCAGAGTGGATAAGCTCTGATCACAAGATCACTTGTCGGTTTCTCCATTGCCTTTGTTTTTAAATCAGGTCAGAAGAAATGTGAATCTGTATCAGATAATCAGATTATTTGATCAAGGCAGTTTTTGGACCTGATAACTCTTCAGCTCCAGGTGGAACGAAGCATGATCAGGCAGCTACACCCCCTGCCTATCATAGCTTAGCAAAAGGAGAAGCAAAACTCTTCAAAAGCAAGCCCAGCTAAGAGAAACCGTTTTGCTTCTCTTGCTAAGCTATGATAGGCAGGGGATGTGGCTGCCTGATCATGCCTTCAGAGGGTTATAGCCTGTCAGATTGGCAACAGCGAGAGATCCGCTTCTTCTGTGGACCCAGATGGAGGGAACTGGTGGCCTGGCTGTCGAAGCTGAATGGGATTGGAGGCCCATGAAGACGGCTTCCTTGGGGTTCGGCACTCAGGGCTGACTGTAGAAATTGGCGGCGGGGGGGATGGGGGAGAGGTGGATGGGAAAGGATAGTGGGAATGAGAGGCCGAGAGGAGATACTTATGAACAGTTTCCTTTTGTCTTGGGTCAGCAGGCTGGCAGTGGAAGTCTCTGAATAGCTCTCCTTTTTTAGAGTTGCAGGTGAAGTCTGAGCCAGTCTCCCCTGCCTCATCTCACTGCTCTGATTCCTCCGATTCGTCTGCTGCGTGCTCCTCTTCTGCAGAGCTCTCGGAGCAGGTAGGTCTTCTCAGAGGCCTCTTTATAGAGAACAATGGTGCCCAACTGGTGATACACATATTTTTTTATTTTACTTTTCTTTATTATGAGAGGACCTGTGACCCACTGGGTCATCGTTTCAGAGATATTTCCTTACCTAAACAGAGAAACAGAATGACCAAGGGCAAAAAAGCAGTGGGAGCGTGGGCGACTTATGACTTGCTGCTGGCTTCCCTATTGACCCTGTTTGTGGGAAGCTGGCAGGGAGCATCAGAAATCCTCCCTCCCTCCCTCCCTCCCTCCCTCCCTGTCATAAAAATTACCAGAAATAATAAATAACAAAAATCCTGTAAAACATATAAAAACCGTTCTTGGAAAAAAAAATTTTTTTTACAGATGTTTGAGAAGCATCATGATGGAGAATCTTGATGCCTCTGTTGAGACTTTTCTTTTCTTTTTTTCAGGTCCCTGGACCAGCTGATGTGATTGGAGTGAAGACGGAGCATCCCCCAACCCCTCCCTGTATGTTTGGAGATGTCCTTTTACCTCCCTTTGGAACTGTACACATAAATGTAGTCCCAACTTCTGAGACAGGTACGTTGGGAAGCATCATGTAGGAGCTAGCATTTATTTATTGCTTCTACAATGAATTTAGTAAGAAATAGAAGTTCACTCTGGTGCTCAGATCCAATGAAGATGTAAATTCTGGAGCTGTGGTATCCTGTGCCCGGAAAATATATTGAGTATCTGGGGCAGGGGGAGTTAAGTATAACCAAATAACCTGTTTGTTAGTTACAATTAATATGTGACACTTTCTTCCTGTCTCACTTTCTGCATCCCCTACAGATTTTTCACACTTACTGTGTTGCCCTTCCTGCTCTTGGCCATGTATTTAGTTTTCTGAGCCAAACCGGCATTTTGTATTTCACACATCAGCTTTTATAATTTAAATCCTAACAGTTGGAACCTCACCCACACTAGTCAGAATGCTAGTGAATATTCATGGCTTGTTAGCAAGAATCAAAACCAGACCACTTTTCAATGTAAGGCTTATCATGATGAGTACTTCTGATAAATATTGGATAGATGTTCTATAGAAAAGTGGTATCTCTGCAAATATACACTTTGTATGTTTTGTTTCCTTTTTAAAGATTTTTTTTGGTATTTTGTGTCTTTTTCTTCATTTTTTTATTTAATTAAAAGTTTCAAACGGCCTCATTTGAAATAAATAATGCTTGGGCATGAATGGTATCAAAACTGAACTCATTGAAGAAAGGGAGCGATAAATGTCTCTGTGAGCTCCCATTTATTGGGTTTTTTTCTCCTTCAAGATGATAATAGCTGGCTTTTCTCCAGTTCAGGGTGGCTCATCACCATAATTCGTTGAGTAAGACTTGAAGAGCTGTGACAGACTCTTACTTGGTATTTGGCTACTCAATTCTGTTTCAGGGAAACCAGGGGCTCCCAATAAAGCGGAGAGCATTTTGAGTCGGAAACCCCCCATTCAGCCAAAGCCGGTTGTGGTGACCACTGTCCCAGGACAGCCAGCAACCACTTCCAGTAAGACCATCTTGTTGCAGCCTGTGCCTGTGACCCAGTCACAGACCACCAACCCTGGAATCTCAGGTAACCAGGCTAGGGGGACTTTCTTTGGACAATAATGGAGCAATTTACAGTAGCTGAATGTGTGCAGGTTAGAGATGTAGAGATGTAGAAGGAGCACGGGCTTCTTTGCTTTTGGGGGGCATTCTGGGGGAAAGGCTTTGTTTTCTTCTATGGAGACTATGGTGTATATGAAGCAGTGTTGTGGCTTTTTTTGCCTCAGTTCCAGCACAAAGTGTTGTGATTTCCCAGTCTGAGCTGCTGCATCTCCCCGTGTCTGGTTTGATCAAGGTTCAGTCCCCTGTGAAGGAAGTTCTCCCACCTAAGCCAGCCCCCTCAGTCCCCAAGCCGGAGGCTAAAGCGATCATCCCTGCACCGACACAGATAGGACCCTGCAACCAGGAGGTTGATGTAAGTCACGGCTTTTGGTGCCAGAGCGTTTTCTCTTCCAGCAACATCAAATCACGGGCAGATTTACAAGTGAGTCACATCAGGAATAGCCACACCGTTCTGCTAAACTCCTACATTTTAACAGTCTCCAACAAGAGATAAGTACAGTAGCAACAGTAAAACCTGTCTTAACTTTCCAGTACATAATTTTTGCTAATTACTGTTGCAGAAGAGGAAGTAATATAAACAAGGTAAGTTTTACCTGGCGAACAAAGCGGAAAATTGAACTCAGCAGAGGGTCTGGAGGATGCTAAAGGTTTTGTCTGTGGAACTGAATTTCAGAAACAAGCACAGAAAAATGTGTCAACAGTTATCCATATTAGATGCCAAAGAGCCCTGAAGACTGAACTTCATTCCATCTTTCATTTATGCTATGGATGTAAATAGTGCTTTCCTTACTTGTTTGCTCAAGATCAAGGTCCTGAAAAGGCAGCAGCGGATGATAAAGAACCGTGAATCAGCGTGTCAGTCCCGCCGAAAAAAGAAGGAATATCTCCAAGGATTGGAATCCCGGCTGCGAGAGGCCCTGGCAGAGAATGAACGGCTGCGACGGGAGAATGCTGCCCTTCGGCACCGGCTAGATGGTGTCCTGGACGAGGTGAGCCCCTCCCACCAGGAACGGGACTCTCAAGAAAGTGCATAGTCACGATGGCTCCCTATCACGGGGATGCATAGCTGAGAACGTTTTGGTTTTCAGATGGGGTGTGCAACAGAAGGGCACTGCGGGTACTTACATCTGCCTCCCAATTGAAATGCCGCAGTTCAGAATATTAGCTGTCTAGCCGTGCAGCTCTGGGATAATCCATTTTGATTCGCTCTCCCCCTTTCCTTCCCCCTGAGCTGGGGCGCTTTCCTTAATTGCGGCTTCTTGAATACAGCACCATTTGCAAAGTTAGCACAGCACTCTAAGCCATAACCAAGCAAACCATTGTATGGTTTATCAGTATGCAGGAGCCCAATCACCTAATTCCTCATTTTTTTCCCTACTGATATAGGATATGGTATAACGTTCTTTTGCTGCAGAACTTGCCAGTTCTTAGTAAGTTGGTATGCCAGATGTTGGCGCCTTCATTTTTTTGAAACACTTCCTGTATTTTTGCAGACCTTGGGGTTCTGTTGAGAATGCTGATATGACCCTCTTCCTCTGGGAAGTTTCATTTCTCCAATTCTGATGGCTGTTACTTTGCAGTCAGTAGGATAACTTGGGTGCGCTGTTGGAAGACCTGAAGGACCAGGCTGGCCACAGATTGTCCTGGAGAAAATCTGTTCAAGTGGTCACTAAGAGTTGACACTGGCTTGATGGCACGTAATCAGTCAGGATAACTCAGCAGTCAGCTGTTCTAGTTCAGCTCTTTCTAGGTAGCAAGAAGTTATTATTATTATTTTATTATTTATTGGATTTCTCCACCGCCCATCTCCCCCACAATAGGGGACTCTGGGCGGCTAGTTGGGAAGTTGGGAAAAGCCGCAACACTGAGTCAGACAATTCCATTAGAAGGAGCTGTAAATGTTGAATGCGGTGTGCCATGATGCCTGATAACTTGCCTGTCTTCCCATATAGAACAGCGAGCTGAAGTTTGGCTCCGGGAATCGAAAAGTTATCTGTGTCATGGTTGTGCTGCTCTTCATAGCCTTCAATTTTGGGCCTGTCAGGTGAGACCTCCTGGCATCTTTGGGGCTCCATTCTCAGCTTGGGTTGCAAGATAGTGTGCCTCATCGTTCTCTGTCTGGAAGCCCTATGAAGTTGCCAAATTGCTGGGACAGTCAGCTTCATCTGCTGTGGGTGTGCATGGGCAATGGTCCTCCAGACACATTTTACTTGTTCAGTAGAATGGCTTGGAAGACTTCTCCTGGTGTGAACCTGTTTCTTGGAAGAATGTTGCCTGCCTATTGAATCAATTTCTGTAGAACTATATTGTAGCCTATATTGCTGATTCCGATTTTTTAAAATGCTTGCTTTTTTTTAGTAGTTGTTCATTTTCTAAATTAACTGCTTAATCTTTTGCTTTTAAAGTATGTTTGTCTCCTGTTACAGAATCCTACCAAGGTTCATCACTGTTCATAACTTTGGAACCTGTAGAACAGTGTTTTTCAAACCTGGCAATTTCAAGGTGTGTGGACTTCAACTCCCAGAATTCCCTGGCCAGCATGCTGGCCAGGGAATTCTGGGAATTGAAGTCCACACACCTTAAAGTTTCCAGGTTTGAAAAACACTGCCGTAGACTTAAGTTCTGTATTTTAAAGGATATGGTCTGGTTATGTTGTTAGTAATGTTAGTTAGCATTGTCTCTCTCTCTCTCTCTGGCTTCTTTCCCCTGCTCACTTTATGCCTCCGACAAGTGGGCTCTTGCCTCTGACTGTTGTGCAGAGTGCAGCAATGCTCCCAAAAAATGTGCTCAGGAAAAATACACATCAGCATGAGAGCTTGCAATGCAATGTCCATATTTTGTTCTCCAAAGAAATCCAGCCAGAAAATATATACTATCTGGTTTTTATTGATAAAAATGCAAAACTCCATAAAATACAAGTTGCATACAAAATATAGAAAACAAGACTTCTTCTCATAAACTTAGCATCCAAGACTTATCCACTATAAAGTCTCTAGCCAAAAACTCTCAGAAAAGAGGTACACTACTTGGTTATTAGTTACAACTACATAACCCATAAAAACTAACTACATGGTGGCTAAAACTACTGTGAGGCTGGGCATAAGGTTCTCCCATTATATTGCCGGTATGTACCGCCCCCACTGAGTAACTAGCATACACACGCCAATAGGTGGCAGTAAATAGCAGTATACGTGCACAACACACAATCACAAATTGTTTACATGATCCATATAGCCATAATATTGTTGTACAGATAACGAGCTGCACTTCTTCCCATGAGAAAATCCTGACACTGACAAGTCCACAAAAGCGTCATTCTTTAAACCGGTACATAATTGTCTCCCTTTTACCTGTGGCTCTATAAGGGTTTGCTTTGTTCTCTGTAGCCTCGCATATCTCTTCCTGCTGAATCCAACTGACTCTGTTTTTCTGCTGTGCCACCTCTTTCTTGCTAGTTGTGGGGAAGCTGGACAATCTTGGGTCTTCTTCACATGACCTTGTCTCACTGTTAGGGCAGGTTCAGGAAGAACTGGGGTGAAGTGCTGACGACTTTGGGGGTTATGGAGACGTGACCCTTTATTTTTGCTAAAGGGTGTTGGTTTGGAGACAGTGCCCTAGACTATATAGGACAGAAGTAATTCTGTGTCGAGTATCCAAGAGGCTGGGACCTGATGCCACTTTTTAATCTCTCCAGCATTACCGAGCACAAGGCCGCAGATGTGTCTCAGCCCAAGCAGGAACTGGAGTCCGGCCCAGGCCAGAGGCATCTTCTAAGCATTACGCAAGAAGCTCTTGAACTGCAAGAGGAGGAGCAGGAGGAACAGCAAGAGGAGACCCTGGCAAGGCCAGGCAAGGCCCAATTCCGGTAATTTGGATGCAGAAAGTGTGGAATGAAATAATGTGCCAAGAGAAGCAGCTGCCTGTGGTTCCCTCCATTAAATCATTTAGAGCAGTGTTTCTCAACCTCAGCATCTTTAAGACGTGTGGACTTCAACTCCCAGAATTCCCCAGCCAGCCATGCTGTCCACACGTCTTAAAGATGCTGAGGTTGAGAAACACTGATTTAGAGTACCCTCATCACTGGAAAGATCCTGTTGTTTTTTTAAGTTGCAATGTCTTCCTGCCCAATCACATGAAGGATAACAAAGTATTTTTTTTTAATGTATATATCAAATTTGTCACTGCCCATCTCATTAAAAAAATGACACTGGGCAGTTTACAGAGCGGTTAAAATCAATTAAAATTACAATAGAAAATAATCCTAAATAAATAGAAAATAAATATAATGGCAGAGCCAGGTCTTTAATCCTTTCCGGAAAGCTGGGAGGGTAGGGGCCTGCTGCACCTCTGGGGGGAGGAGATTCCAAAGGGTGGGGGCAACGGCAGAGAAGGCTCTCCTCCTGGGCCCCGCCAGCCGACATTCTCTTGCTGAAGGGGTCTGCAACATGCCCTCTCTGCCTGACCAGGTGGGACGGTTGATGTGATGGGGGTGAGGTGGTCCCTCAGGTAACCTGGACCCATGCCGTTGTCATGGTACGTGAGAAGGACCTTGGGAGACAGGAGGAAGAGCCACAGTCCAGACAACGGTCTGATAAAACAAAATCTGAGTCCAAAGGAAGGGAGGTGGAGAAAGCATCGCAGAAGGGACCCTCTCTAGTTTTCGGGAGAGTAAAAGTAAGGGAGGGGAGAGGTACTTTTAGACTTGCAAGATTCTGTTATTGTAATCTTACAATAAAGGTAGTGTTAGTACTCACGGTTGGTACTTCTGGTCTGGACTACCTCGAAGGGCTGACAGTAATAGTGATGCACTTCTGATGTATTTGCATTTTTAAAATGGTGTCTTATTTCCAGGGCAGAATGCTCTAAGAGCTGCTTGCTTATTGTGATACCGATGCAGTCATGCTTTGGGCAAGTGGTTCTGGTTCGCAAATGAGGGGGGTGGGTTTTTTCAGCCCAGCTTTACCTATTGAATTGCTAAGTCTCTTGACTATCCTTGTTTTGTCTCTCTCTCTCCCACGCTCAGGAACCTGTCAGCTCCCTTCTCAGATATGAAGGACCTCATGTTGAGGGACCTGGATGAGCTGTTCCTCGCTTCAGATTGCCGTCAATTCAATCGCACTGAATCACTCCGGTAGGTCCTGTAGAGGAGGTAGTTGATACTGCTCAACTATTAGTTTAGAGTAGTGTTTCTCAACCTTGACAGCTTGAAGATATGTGGACTCCAACTCCCAGAATTCCCCAGCCAGCAAGGCTGGCTGGGGAATTCTGGGAGTTGGAGTCCACACATCTTAAAATTGCCAAGGTTGAGAAACCCTGGTTTTGAGGCTTTCAGAGCGATAGATAATCCTCCAATGGCTTCCTCTCCCACCTCTAGGTTGGCAGATGAGCTCAGCGGCTGGGTCCGACGACACCAGATCAACCGGAGGAAACCCTTGCAAACTCGCAAAGCAGCTCAGGGCAGCCAGGTGGGACATGACATGTCTGGAGTGGAAGGAAAATGGGTCCCCAAGGGGGCCCCAGAGGCTGGACAAAGAATATCCGGTAGCTTGCAAAAGAAAAGTGGGGTATCTTACATTTTAAGAAACCCTGGTGTCTCTCACAGGCATCTCTCCCATCCTTACCTACAACCCATGTGTTTGGGATTTCAGGACAAGCCACAAAGGAAGCCTCCAAGCCCTTCCCGCTATGTTCCAGCCAGCCCCCCCAAATACCCTGAGAGGTAAGTGGTTCTTGTGGCAGATCCTCTTGCCTTTTCACTGGGGATTTCCTCTGGAGTCTCCATCCTAACAGGAAGATTGTGGTTTCTTCTACTCTTCCCTGACTACTTAGGGTTTTCCTCCTGTTGAAGGCAGAACCTGCAAAGTTTCTTACAGTAGTACCTGGGTTGCTCCTTCCATTCATATGCATAAGCAGAAAAAACTATTGCAGTGGTCTTTAGTGAGGGTGATTCTATCTCCTCTTTTCCAATTATTTGAAGGAGGGTGTAATTGTTGTTTCTGCTTAGTTGGACTATGCCACCAGTAGCCTCCCGTGCCTTTCCTGGGACATGCAGGTAGTCCTCGCTTAAGGACCACAATAAGGACTGGAAAATGTGTTGTTAAGCAGGGTGGTTGTTAAGTGAGTCATGCCCAATTTTACAACCTTTTTTGCACTGGTCATTAAGTGAATCACCATGGCCATTAAGTGAATCATGGGGTTGTTAAGCGAATCATGTGGTTCCCCATTGATTTTGCTTGCCAGAGGCTGGCTGGGAAGGTCACAAATGGCAATCGCGTGACCCTGGCGGTGCTGTGATGGTTGTAGGTGCAAGGACCAGTTGTAAGCCCCTTTGTTCAGGACTGTTGGAAATCAACGGTTGTTAAACAAATGGTTGTTAAGTGAGGGCTACCTGTAGTTGCCCATTGCTCTCTTCTCTAAGCTGTGTATCATTGACCCCCCTTTTCTCTCCCCATCTCCATTTCAGACCCCATTCCAATATCCTATGGCTTTGGTGAAGTGCTTGTGTCAGGGTAGAAAAACACTTCTCTATATCTTGGTTCTTCCCCCACCCCCAGGGATTCTCTGAGTCAGTTACAGGTGTACCAGCATCCTGACCATACAGAGCACGACTTCATGGATGCCATTGACCGCCGAGAGGATACTTTTTACGTTGTGTCCTTCCGCAGGGTGAGTGAAGAGCCGTCCGCAGTGCTGTTGAACCACAAAGAAACATTTGCAGACAGTAGGGCAGTTTGTGGAGTTTGTGAGTTGGTTTTGCGAAGACCAACCCAGTGTGTTCAGAATGTGGTGGTCCAACTTTTGCTTCTCCCTGAAACCCTTGCAAGGGAAGATTAAGGTAGCAATGGAGGAAGCCCTCTCCTACCAAATAGGTAGGTAGGTTAGAACTCTATCTTGTGCTGAAAACTGGAGGTGATAGGAGACATGTGGAGGGGGAGAAGCAAACAGAAGGTCTTCCTTTTGAAGTGTGAGAAGATGCCAGTGTCTCTGTCTCTAGGTTAAAGAGTAACTCATGGTCCTTTACGACGCCAAGAACTTAGATGAAGGAAATTGAGGCAAGCCTGTTAGTAAAGTTGGAGTCTCAGCTGAGAAATGGTGATTCCTTTTAAGAAAAAAATCTCATCCGTTTGGTGGTGAAGGATCTGGATTACATATTGTTTAAGTTGGTCTCCCCCCTTCTTGCTGGAAATTGCAGGAGTTGCGGCTCCCGTCTCTAGGAGACACCACAATTGTCTCCTCATGCCGAGGAGCTTCCATTTCACAAGCTCTCTGGGGCCAGGATGCCAGTGGTGCTGGGTCAGTGATAAAGCTAGGTCTTGCGTGTCTCCTTTTCTCTTAGGATCACTTGCTGCTGCCTGCCATCAGCCACAACAAGACCTCCCGCCCTAAAATGTCCCTGGTGATGCCCGCCATGGCTCTGAATGGTAAGTAAAAGAAGCCAAGAGCCTTGGGAGAGCTGGGCTGCGGCTGCCTGCCCCCAAAGGCGGCTGCGTTTCAGCATCTCTTTCTCTTCTCCAGAGAGCCTCTACGGCTCCTCCCTGGGCTACGAAGTCATGATGCAGGTCGACTGTGAGGTCATGGACACCCGCGTCATCCACATCAAGAGCTCCACGGTGCCCCCCTTCCTGAGACGCCAAGGCACCACTTCTGACAACCGCACCCAGCCGTCCCCCCCTGCCTTTTCTGGAAGGACCCCCCGTACAACTTTGCGCTCCCATCGCCCCACTTTGCCCTCAGCCCGGCGGCATTCCCATCGCACCCTCTACCTCGGGGAACATGGAGGGGGCTAGGTGAAGGAGTTCTGGAAAGGACATTCTTCCAACTAGGGACTTGCATGCCCCGCTCCTTGGTGCACCCTTGCCCGAGTGATGGATGGATGCGCCACTGCTGGTGGCCAGCCCCCGTTCTAGGGGCTGGTTGGGCAGATCTCTTCGGGGGCCTTTTCTCTCTCCCCCGCCCCCCAAGCCTCTTTCTCAAGAAGTTCCTTGGCCCAGGCCACTGCTGCTTCCGAGAAGACTCGACGGAATTTGTCCCGCAAGGAGGGGGCGCTGGGTGCCACTGCTGGCTTCCTGCCAGCCCAAGGGATGCCTGGGCCCGAGCATCGCCCCAAAGAAACCTCTTGCTGATCGGTGCTGCCTCCTCGGGCGGGGCGAGAAAGAGTCGGGTGAATTAAGGGACGGACACGAGAGGTGTCTTCAACTGCTGTCTGCGAGCTAGTGTGTGAGAGTGGAAGAAGGATGAGCATTCTCTTTTTTTACAAAGGGAGAGAGTGAACGATGAGAGCGTGAGTTAGTGAGCGTGTTGAAGTGTGTATGTTGTCCTCTTCAAATTGCTCTGGTGGCACTTAGGCCTGTTCTTCTGGGTCTTTTTTGTGTTTGTATTTTCCCTAATTGTGTTTTTTTTAAATAAATAATAGCTACAAATAAACCTCACACTTAACTGATCTTTTTTTGTTCTGATGTCCAGCCAGAAGGCACACTAATCCAGCAGCAAAACAGCACCAACCAAAGCAAAGCCCCACATTTTGTGGGGTTCTTTTCCTGTGAATTGACACTGCAACATTACACGCGCAATAAATATCTGTTAGAGCAGGCAATAGTGATTCTCGCTTAAGACTGAGCCCCGTTTTCAAAACGTCCTCTCAGGAAGACTTGCACACTTTTACATCGGCCTGACTCCTGTGCTTTAACACAGTTCAAATCTCAATATTCAGAAAGGATTTTTCTTATGAAAATTAGGAGCTAGCGTATCATCCTCTTAACTGCACCCGTCGTGGAGAATATGTGGGCTTTGGGATTTAACTGGTGAAACAAGTTAGACGGTGGTAGAAGGAAAACTGAAGCAAACAGTCTGAAAATGAAAAGACAAAAATTTTGACAGGTTTTAGTCAAAAGTTTTTGTCAAGGGCATCGAAATGGAAATGGACAAGGGGGAAAATATATCTTGTCTACTAATGAAGTTAATCTTAGTACCTAGTATGTGCGCGCGCACATTTCATGATACACAAACTACCAGCTTAAGTCATTTTATTTAACAATAGAAAAATGGGAAATTAAGTACGTTAACTAATGTAGAGAATCCAAATATTCCAGGTGGTAACATGTTAAAATACAGAAAGAGGTGATGTAGGAATAACTTATAGTCGCAGGGTTTTTTTGCAATCAGGAAAAAACATGCAATAACCATTCCTGTCGTGGGAGATTTCTTTCGCGGTTCTTAGGAATTTCCCGATATACGCGTGTTGGAAACCGGAGTGGAAGTCCGGCACTCCGTTGCAAGCCGTCACAGGGTTAATCCCGCCGTCCGTCATCTGCTTTAACGCTAGGCTACCGAGGTAAAATACTGTCGCTGATGCCGGGGGGGGGGGGAACTACAGCTCCCAGAATCCCGCGTGTGTGTCTGCGGGGGGGGGGATTATGCAGGGCAGGCAAAAGACCGGGAGGAGGACTACATGTCCCAGCAGCCAGATGGCTCCGGAGTCCTGCCGGGCCGGAGATCTGGCGGCTGAGATTGCGCGAGCGGGCATGGAGGAGGCGCGGATCCGCGCGGCGGCGGGGACGGAGGGACTGCGCTGAAGGGTCGGAGCCGCGGGGACGCCTCCCGGGAGAGCCGCCGCGGCGCAGCTGGCCAATGCGGGTGAGGGGCGGCGGCATCGAGGGTCCCGCTGGGGAGGCGGGGGGCAGACCCCCGCCCCTTTGTCTGGGCTTTCCTCGGCGCGGGATGCAGAAGCAGAGCGGGCGGGCGGGCGAGCGACGGGCGCCGGAGGCGGGGGGCGCCTTTGTTGTCCGCGGCGGGGAGAGCCGGGGGCGCTCTGGGGACGCAGCTGGGCGCTCCGCGTCTGTACTTCGGCGCAGGGGATCGTCCGGGCTTGGGGGCGCCCCTGCGGGTTGCCGGCGGCAGAAGTTGCTCTTAAGAGAAGTTGGCCGGGCGGCGAGTCCGACGCGTGCGGAGCGGCGAGCAGGCGGGGAATGAGAGGGCCAGGCGGGGCCGCCCCTGCCCGCCTCCTTCCAGGACCCTGAGCGGGTTGCGGGAATCGGGTAGGTCAACCTGGCGTCCAATCCGTTCGAGCTGCTCTGCTTGCCGGGGTCGCCCGGGAAGGCAAACCCGTTTTGAAGGGGTGTGTGTGTGTGTGTGTGTGTGTGTGTGTGTGGCGGTGACGGGGACCCTTGGTTGAGACGGAGGAATAAATGCCACCCTGGTGCCATTTTTGGGAAGGGTCTCTGTACCATCTGTGGTCCGCCCTCCGCCCCTGTTTCAGTCAAATGAAATCTTACTGTAGGTGCATATCATTATGCCAGTGTTGTCCAAACTTGGCCACTTTAAGAGGAGTGGACTTCAACTCCCAGAATTCCCCAGCCAGCATGGGGAATTCTGGGAGTTGAAGTCCACTCCTCTTAAAGTGGCCAAGTTTGGACAACACTGCATTGTGCAGTGTCCCCCGTGGTGAACCGAACTGTAGGTTTCTCAGCTTTTGACAGGGATAAACTAAATAAAAATGAGGGCCTCAGAGGCATCCCTTTGCCCTTCTGATACTGTACGCTCGTCCAAGAGGATGCTTCATTTTTGCTTTAAACCAACATCAAGCCAGCTTCCGCATATTGCATCGTGGTCCTGAAAGAAGCCACGGTTTAGCAGAGGAGCGCTTTGTATTTCTACCCTTCCATTTTTGCTTGTTTTAAAAAGAACCCCTCAGAAAATAAGGCTGTTCGCGGGTGAGGAGATGTTAGGGCATCGCTCTTCCTTAACGCATTTCTAAATCTTTAGCTTAGGAAGCTTCCGCCTTAAAAAAAAAAAGCAAGTTTGAACAAACTTATTGAAAAAAGTTGGTTCAAATGTAGAAATTAATCCAATGTAATGATTATGAGATCGTTAGCGCTGCTGAAACAGAAGGGGCCTCCAACTTAATCTAGGCAGGTTGATTTCATAAAACGGGGTGTTGATCATTGGCTTGGTTGCTTTTAGGGACCGTTTTGAGGGCCTCCTCCATGGTCAGCAACATTCTGAGCACCAGAAATCCCCTTGAGAACAAAGAAGCAGAAGACAGCTTCTCCGTCAGCTGTTTTTGATTGCTATCTGCAAGCGGTAAAAGGTTTATCTTTGCCTGAAATAAAGTAGCCCCCTCAAGGTATCCAATGATCTAGAACAGTGTTTCTCAGCCTTGGCAGCTTGAAGAAGTGTGGACTTCAATGCCCAGAATTCCCCAGCCAGCCTTGCTGGCTGGGGAATTCTGGGCGTTGAAGTCCACACATCTTCAAGTTGCCAAGGTTGAGAAACACTGATCTAGAAGCTTAAGTTTCAACAAACTTCTCCACAATTTTCTTGTGTTTCCCCCAGCCAACTATGTTAGCCTCCTTTCTTCCTAAACTTTATATCTTTTTCTTCAGAACACCCCCTGCACAGTAGGATTGAAAAAGAGAGCATTTTCCATATGGTTTTTTTCCCCTCCAAGTCATTGTTTTTTTGCATGATAACATGCAAACAAAACATTATAAAATACAGATGCTAGCTGCGTACCGCGGTATGTATACAATATAAGCAAGAAATTGTTAACCCTGGGATAGTTCAGATAAGTTAAAGGTAAAAGAAAGCGCATATCAATGTTAAATATAATTTCTTAAATGTTAATAAACATAAGGGTGCTTGAATTGTACAATTGAAGTGAAGTATGGCATTGATAGACAATTGCAAAATGCATTAGGTTATTTTATAATGTAAAAAAAGGTTTCTGCTTAATAGTAAGGTCTGTGTGATTTATTATGGTTTATAAATGTTAAGGAAAAAAAGAAAGAAAAAAGAAAGAAAAGGAGCTATTTGGAAGGGTAGATAAGTACTTAATTTCTAACTTCCCCCTCCTGCATTCTCTGACCAATTTGCAGTATTTATAAATATTTAGAACTCCTTAAAAACCATACTGTGTTTGTATTTGCATTGCTGAGTGTTGTATTGTGTACAGGTAGTCCTCACTTAATGACCACAATAGGGACCAGAAAATTGGTCATTAAGCAGGGCAGTCATTAAGCGAGTCACCACATGATTGGACCCAATTTTATGACCAATTTTTACGCAGTCGTTAAGTGAATCATGTGGCTGTTAAGTGAATGCAGCTTCCCCCAATGGATGTTTTTTGCTGGAATTCCCTTGACGACCACATGATTCGCTTAACGATCATTGTAAAGAAACAGGTCACAAATCACAATCACATGATTGTGGGGAGCGGTGCGACAGTTTGTGATGGTCGTAAGTGCAAGTAGAGATCGTAAAGCACTTTTTCTGAGGCCACTGTAACTTCAAACCATGATTAAACGAACGGTCGTTTAGCGAGGACTACCTGTATATGGAAGCCATTCTTGCTTACATGTAGTTAAGCTTCTGTGGTGGTTATATGCTGTTAGTTTTGCCATTGTTGTGTATTCTCCAAGTTCATAATCAGATATCTTCGGTGCTGTATCTTTCTCCCTCCGCTGGGCAAAGTTTATCCTCGCAGCTGTGAGCATATATCTCAGTTGTTAACATATTCTGGAATTATACCAAGTTAGAAAAATGTGGTTTCATTTCAAAATTAATTTCTAAAATTCTCGGACGGTACGAAGTATATCTTTCCAATATTTTTGAGTTTTTTTTACATGTGCACCCCATGTGGTAAGATGTCCCTTCTGTTTCATGGCATTTCCAGCATTTGTTACTGTATGATTTATCTATCTTGGAAATTATTGACGGAGTCGTGGACCATCTGTAAAACATTTTATACCAATTTTCTTTTGGATCATAACTTGGAGTTATGGATTTGGTCCATAGTTCTTCCCATTGTTGTGTTGTGACTGTTCTACATCCACTTTATCATGCAATTTTCTATTTATTCTATCTCCATGTCATATCTGAGTAGGAGTTTATATATGTGCCCTAACAAATGGTGTTGATTTTGTACAAGCGTTTCAAATCCTGTCATTTTTCTTAATGTCCCTCATTCTTAAGATCAGATTTTATCCTTCCAGCAATTTGTAATTACGTCAACCATGGTATATTCCAGCCTTTTGAATAATTCTTACTCTGTCTTTAATATGTTCGTGGAAACTGAGTGAACCATATCTGCTTATTAATTCCATTTTTCGTAGTATAATTATCTCCAGCATGGAAAGCATTTGAAAGAGAGGTTAACAGTGAGGTTCTTGGGCTTAATCTTTTTCTTATGGAATTCCATGCTTTTATCTAAATGTCTGATAATATGTCTTTTTAGGATAAATACCTGTGGAGTCCACTGGCTGGACAAGCTTCTTCCAGTGTTGATGTTCTACTATTCGGGAACGTTATCCACTCTGTGAACAACGAGAGGCAGCTTGCTTTATGATACAATTTACAGTTTGGAAGAGGAAGACCCCTTGTCAATTTTTAAAATTTAACTCCAGTCTTTTCCCACTCCATATACATTTACTGATGTTTTCTTCTCATTCTTGTAAGGTTTTTTCCTGAGATTGGAATCGGTGCCATTTGAGACAAGTAATTTATCTCGGATCATACATTCATTCTGATAACTGCAACTGATCCTAACCAAGATGACTTTAAATTACTATACCTTTCGAGAAGCCTTTTGACTTCTGGCCATAATTCGCCATAGTTTATTTTGATATATTTCTTGATTGCTGTATTAGCTGTCAAATGCAGATCAAGGTATTTCACTTGAAGTAGGTTATCTGACAGCCAGATTCTTCCTGCAAGAGATTAACTTCTCCTTGCGTCAAGTATCCTGTAATTATTTTTGGGTTTTAGACATTTATTTTGTATCCCGAGAATTCTCCAAAGCTATGGATTGGTTTCATCAACTGTTTTATTACCCTCTGTGGTTCTGTGATGGTTAATACTACATCATCTGCACAACACTGAAGCTTATATTCCTCTCCACGGATTTTAAGACCTGATATTTGTGTGTCACCTCAGATCTTTCCTGCTAATATTTTTAGAGCAATGATGAATAATAAAGGAGAGAGCGGAGATCCTTGCCTGGTGACTTTACTTATTTGAAAATCTGCAGAGAGTGCTCTGTTATGTATGATTTTCAACCAAGCTTTGCACTCACTTCTCTGGGTTTCATTTTATTCAGTACAGCCAGCAAGAATGGCTTTATTGTCAAATTGTCAACGGCCTTTTCCGCATCCAGAAAAAGGGAGCGTTTTCTGTCTTCTTTTAGTGACCTCCTTTAATTTTCCCTTCACCTGTTTAGAGAATAAAAAGTGAGGGCCACATTGCCATCTGAATGGTGCCCTGTTCCAGATGGGCAAAAGCTGCAGTTGAATCATGTAGCAAGAAATATTAGAGGGCCATTCAAAGTTGCCTTCAACGTGAGGGCAGCACAACTCCAGGATGGAGCTACAGGTGGGCCTCGCTTAATGACCACAATACGGACCGGAAAATTTGTTGTTAAATGGGGTGGTTGTTAAGCGAGTTGTGCCCAATTTTATGACCTTTTTTGCAGTGGTCATTAAGTGAATCACCATGGCCGTTAAGCGAATCACGTGACAAAATCATCATTGATTTTGCTCACCAGAAGCTGGCTGGGATGGTTGCAAATGGTGATCACGTGACCCCGGGATGCTGCAACCATCGTAAGTGCAAGTTGGTTGCCAAGCACCCAGATCATGATCATGTGACCATGGGGGTGCTGCAACGGTTGTAAGTGCCGGGATTGGTTGTTAAGTCCCTTGTTCAGCACTGTTGTAACTTTGAACAGTCGCTAAACCAATGTTCATTAAATGAGGACTACCTGTATTCCTCATCCACATCGACATTAACACACCTAAGCTGATTATAGAATTAACCTACTTTCTGGATTTGCACCTTGCATTGAATTATTGAGCTGCAAATTAACTGAAAGTTTAAACCTATTTATGCTTAATATTTTGTGTGGTATAGCTGCCTGCTAGATCTTTAACTAACCTGATTAAATTTTAGATGAGTATAACCATCTGAAGATAAAGACTGAGGGTCAGTTTAATCATGCTCATCGTGAATGTAAGGCAAACACGCTCCGTTTTCTGGACTCTGAAAAAACCAATCTGCAAATTGCAGCATGGAGAAAAGTTAACTAGAGCTTCTCATATTATTTTATTCATTTTATTATATCGATTTACACAGCTGCCCGTCTTGCGAATGCATCTTTGGGCGGCTAAGCACACTTTTTTTTTTTTTATCCACACTCAATTGTGACCGACTCTGCAGTGACTGCTTTTGGACAAGTCCTTTTGCAGTTTTCAAGGCAAGTTTTGGAAGTGGCTTGCCATGGCCTCCTTCCTAGAGCAGAGCCCAGCTGGCGAGCGCAGGAGGCGGGGTTTCCGTTGCTTCGCGCCTTTTTCGGGCGTGCGCGGCTTCCGCGTTACTGGCAACTGCTCCCGTCTCCCGTGCAAGCGCCGCCAGCATTTTTCCTCCCACCGGGGTGAGAGTCCCCATTTATCTACTCGCGTAAGTTTTCGAGCTGCTGGGTTGGCAGGAGCCGGGGAGGAAGCAGGAGCTTGCTCTGCTGTGCGGAGCTGGGCTCGAACCGCTGAAGTGTTGACATTTCTGGCCGGCAACTTTCAGCGTCATTAAGCCACTGCGCCGCTGTGCCACTGCGTCTCCTAGCACACATTAAAACACTTTAAAACAACAGCAACGACCGCCACAGTATTAGCAAAGAATAAAAAAGCCAACAGTGGTCACTGAGGATGAACCCAACAAAACACACGTGTAGAATATAGGTTCCTTAAACACTTTGCTGCGTTTTCTTCCCTAATACTAATAATTTATTATGTTTGAGCCCCACGTTGAGCTATTACATAGTAAGAGCTTGGTGGAATGGGCACGGATGGGTCATAGTGCTGGAAAAAGCGTGGCTGCTGGGCACGATGACGTTGATCTGCCCGTGTTCCCTTCATTCCTGGGCCAATTGTAGGTATCGGTTTCTACTTTCTGTTTTGGCCCTTGTGGGTCTCTGGCTGAAAGAGTTGCGTCTGACCCAGGAAGAGGGATTTGGAGGGCAAGGGAGACTGAATCCAGGTTCTTTGCTCTTTCAGAGGCTGGTGTCGTTTAAAGATGTGGCTGTGTATTTCACCGAGGGCCAGGGCGCCCTCCTGGATCCAACCCAGAGAGCTTTATACAAAGAGGTCATGGTGGAGAATTACGAAAACGTGGCCTCCTTAGGTATGACTTTTCCTTCTTTGAGCTGAACCAGTGTTTCTCAACCTTGGCCACTTTAAGATGGGTGGACTTCAACTCCCAGAATTCCCCAGCCAGCCATTCTGGGAATTCTGGGAGTTGAAGTCCACCCATCTTAAAGTGGCCAAGGTTGAGAAACACTGAGCTAAACAGATGCAAAACAGATGCTGTGATCAATCTGTGCTTCTCCCTTGTATTTTCAGGACAGTGATTTTTAATTTGATTTTCTGTCAAGGGTTTCCTGTTCCAAAGCCTAATCTCATCTCTCGTCTGGAACGAGGAGAAGAACCCTGGTTGCTGGATTCTCAAGGTATGGATGAAAACAGCTCAGGTGAGAGTTGGGGATATCCCAGTTGGCAAATAAAGCCGTGGAATCTCCTTTCGCCTCGATATTTTATTTGAACAGATACTTAAAAGTGCAACCAAGCAGCCCGCCTGTTTTTGATCTTTCTTAGAGAAAAAGATGTCAAAATGTTCTCTCCTTGCTTTCTAAGTATACCTGGGGGGACATCTGGCACTATCTCAATGATTGGACCTCCAAGCTTTAAAGGAATGTAACATCTTTTTAATGACACGATTGTGTCCTTTGTCTTTAAATATATAAATTTAATAAGTATGGTAAGATTCTTCTACGTGCTGTCCGTGAGTTACTTATTCTGTAGATTTCTTGAATTTGTAATGATTCATCTTTGTTTAGATCCAGATATTATTTGTTTGAGTCGATGTTCCATTTCTGCTTTTAAATCATCTCTCCCCAGATCTGATTTCCCTCTGACCTTGGTTTCAACACAATTCCGTTTCTGTTATTTGTCAATGAGACTCCATCGTCTTTATTTCTGACTTTTCTGTTCCAAGGATAATTCTTGGAATATATTTAGTGTGTTTAACCTGCTGTCCTAGCTGAGTTGCTATCATAGCATATTTATCACCGGAATCAGCCTTAAAATATTTTTTTTAATTGAAAACCAATTTGACGACTATATTGTGTTACTGAATGAAAATGTTCTCTTCTGAATGTTTATATTTTAAATCAAGTTTTTGTTGAAACTTACTCCATTCCCATGTAAATAAATCTCTGTTTTGTGATAGAACAACAGAGGAACTACCTTGCCTTCTCCCCATCTTATCAAATTTTCTTTATTCTGCCTCCTGTTACGTATTTGTAACAAATGAGAATTATATCCTTAAAGAAATGCATTTTCATCAAACATATTCAGAAAAGGATAGTATGATGTTAAGAGTAAGATGAATTGAATGTCATAAATTCCTTTAAAATCATATGCAGTACAATGTAAAGGGTGCTTAAAATACAATTTTTATAGTAAGGTCTTAATAAAACACATATTTTGGTCATTCAGAATAATATTCAGTTCTTTGTGTTGGAACTAATTGTGATAGTGTCAATGAAGAATGAATACAGGATAGTCCAAACAAATTGAAAAATAAATATAAAGCTTAAAATGCAGAAAATCAGTAGGATTAAAATTAGTCCAAATGTATAAAATCAAGTAAATCCAAGTAGATCCACAATAGAAATTCAGTTAGTTTCTCTGTGAAGCAGTATTTAAACTCATTTCATTCATAGCCCCCAACAGATTGTTTATGTGCCATCGAGCCCATGTTGACCCTTAGCAACCACATAGATTTTCTCCATGAAATGGCCCCAAATAATGATTCCTTATTCAGGAGCTCCCTCTTATGGTAACACATATAATATCTTCATAGAATTAGACTCGACAAAATTAACTTGCCATGCTGGAAAAATGGAGTTAGACACAACATCGTTAATACATAGATGCAGTAAAATGAGCTCAAATGAAACTAGCAGAATACTTTTACGCTCAACCACCATCAACCTAGGCATAATCAGGTACAGTGTTTGCCCCTGCCAGCCACACATGGGGAGCTATAAGATTTGGGTACCAGGTAGAGATGTTTCAGGCTCCCAGCCAACTCAACTACTTCAACATCTGGAAGGATTCCAGCAAGGGTTGTGCAAAGCTGTTGGAAAGAGGTGGTTTTCAACCTGTGGGGCCACAGACCAAGCATCTCTTTTTTTCCAGGTCCACGCAGCTCCACGGCAAGTTTAGCTGCTGGTTGTCTCCTTGCTCACGTGCTTTGCACAATCCTGTCTCTGCCATTATGGGTTGTGGAGAGATCACTTGCTCTGCAGCTCTTCAGCCCAACTTCCAAGACCAGATTGACTGAGGCTGATCCACTGAGGTTCTTTTTTCTCGCATTCTCTATGCTAGTGTTTCTCAACCTCAGCATCTTTAAGATGTGTGGACTTCAACTCCCAGAATTCCCCAGATAGCTATGCTGTCTGGGGAATTCTGGGAGTTGAAGTCCACACATCTTAAAGTTGCTGAGGTTGAGAAACACCTCTCTGTGTTATTAAGCTACTGGCCAAGGGTTATACAATATTAGCCAAGCCTTCAGTTAATCAAAAAGGGCTTCATGGATTTATTTATTTTTGAGATGTATAAGCCATCCAGCTCAAACAATGTGAATCTGACTGGTATACAGCCTAAAAAAAAGACACCCAAAAATCAAAAATCAAACCCACCATATACATCCAACATATACAATATTTAAATACAAAATATAAAATAGCAATATGAATTTGGCTGTCGCTGTCCTATAGATAAGTGAATGCTCATTTGGGAAGCCTCAAAAATGTGTCGTTTCTCAGCAGGTGACATTTATTTATTTATTTATTCAATTTATTCCATGACCATATTCCCCTTGAATATATATATATGTATGTATGTATGTATGTATGTAATCTCCTTCTAGTTTCTTTTCATGTCCCTTCTATTCTCAAGATTTGCCTTTTCTCTCCCCAGGGGGATTGAGAAAAAAGAACTGTTGTCGAAAGTGTGGAAAATCCTTTGTTCAGAAGTCGGATCTTGCTATACATCGACTGCTTCACAAGGGAGAGAAACCTTTTAAATGCCTGGAATGTGCAAAGTACTTTGTCCATCACTCAGAGCTTGTGAAACACCAGCGAGTCCATACAGGAGAGAGACCTTTTAAATGCTTTGAGTGTGGAAAGTGTTTTTCACGGCAGTCTGTCCTTGTGAACCATCACCGAATCCACACCGGAGAAAAACCTTATCAGTGCCTGGAGTGTGTGAAATGTTTTACTCAGAGATCACAACTCATCCGACACCGAAGAGTCCACACAGGGGAGAAACCTTATAAATGTCTGGAGTGTGGGAAATGTTTTGCCCGTCACTCGGTTCTTATCAACCACCAGAGAGTCCACACTGGAGAAAAACCGTACAAATGCTTACAGTGTGCCAAATGCTTTGCACGTCAATCGGTCCTTGTGAGCCATCAAAGAGTCCACACTGGAGAGAAACCCTACAAATGTCAGGAGTGTGGCAAACGGTTTGCTCATCAGTCAAACCTGGTCAATCATCAAAGAATTCACACCGGGGAGAAACCCTACAAATGCGTGAAATGTGGAAAAAGTTTTGCCCAACAATCAGATCTTGTGAAACACAGGAGAATCCACACAGGGGAGAGACCTTACAAATGCCCAGAATGTGGGAAGTCTTTTGCTATCCATTCAGATGTGGTGAATCACCAGAGAGTCCATACAGGGGAGAAGCCCCATAAATGCCTGGAGTGCGGGAAGTGTTTTGCTCAGCGTTCAGCTCTTGTGAGTCATCAAAGAGTCCACACGGGAGAAAAGCCGTACAAGTGCCTGGAGTGTAAGAAATGTTTTGCTCAGCTGTCCAATCTTGTGAAACACCAGCGAATCCACACAGGAGAGAAACCCTATAAATGCTTAGAGTGTGGGAAATGTTTTCGACGGCGTTCCCACCTTCATGTACATCACCGAGTTCATTCTAGGAGTCAGATCCTATGACTACCTTAAGTGGGACGATGGCTTTGAAGAGCAATGAAATGTTAATTCAGTATGGAATGGCTGACTCAGATGGAATACGTTCTGAATAATTCACATTTAGTTAAAAAAAAAAAAGGTTCTTGAAAAACATGCTTAATTGATGCCAATGGAGGAAGACAGATATACGGATAACAGAAGTAATATTGAAGACAGATGTAGAACTGAATGAGGGGAAGGACTGTCTTCTGAGTTTTAATGACAGCTGTATGTGGAGCAGTTGATTCAGTTCTCCATGTTGTTCCTCCCACAAAGTTTTGGGTTAATTGGTTGGTCCATTGTTTATCCTTCTTCATATGGAAATAACAACTCCCAAATGTTTTAAAATAGCAGCAAATCTAGCAACAGTGAAGTGTGTAAATGTTCTTGTGTGGGTGCTACTGAAGTGGTGCTTTCTACAGCTTTTTTTTCCTGGTTCAAACTGGAACCAACATTGTGAAAGGGGAGTCTTTCTAAGAAGGAAACAGTGGTTGGTATTGAAGGATAGTGGGAGCCCTTCCAAATCACTGCCTCGTTGCTCTAAAGCAGGGTTTCTCAACCTTGGGAACTTTAAGATGCGTGGACTTCAACTCCCAGAATTCCCCATTCCCATGCTGGCTGGGGAATTCTGGGAGTTGAAGCCCACACATCTTAAAGTTCCCAAGGTTGAGAAACACTACTCTAAAGATATTGATGATAGCTAGTCAAGAAATGACAGGGATAAAATTAATGCTGTATTCCATCCTGTAACCTTCTGATGCAATAAGACTACACCTCCCAGGATGCCCCTGTTAGCATGCCCCAAAATTCTAGAGATAACGTTTCCAGCACACCTGAAAAGTGCTTGCTTGGGGATTCTTTAGAGCAGTGTTTCTCAACTTTGGGAACTTTAAAGTGCATGGACTTCAACTCCCAGAATTTCCCAGCCAGCATGGGAATGGGGAATTCTGGGAGTTGAAGTCCACACAACTTAAAGTTGCCAAGTTTGAGAAACACTGCGTTAGAGCCTCCTTGAATATCCAGCTCAAGAAAGAAGCAACAGAGCAGGTCGCCGTGTTGAATTCAGTGCAGGACCATGGAACAGGCCTGCATTTTGAGCCCCCTTTTAGCAGAATGAGCAGGAAGACTCTCAAATGGCACAGAGTGGTCTTGTAGCCTTTGAACTAAGCGAATTAAATACCCAGTTCCTTTAGGAATAAATTCCTTTAGGAACAATCTGTTGCAGCCTTCATTGGGGCTGGGGCTGAAGCAAGAGTGAGCCCTGCCACAGCTACAGGGGAGGAGGGTTTCAACCATGTGAGGCCCCTTTTTATTTATACAGTGGCTGATGCCTCTGTCCATCTATCTGTCCGCCTGTGCATCACCAAGATAACTTGCCGAAAGCAGAACAGAACAGGACCAAATTTAGTGTGTGGGAGAAGCTAGCTGTCAGCCTTCCCAGGTAGACCGGAGAGGAAACACGACCATGAGCTAATTCCACTTTATTGTAAGGCTACACTAACAGAATCTTGCAAGTCTGAAAGCACATATCTCCCGCCATCTCTTTTACAGCCTGAGTAGTTAGGGTGGGTCCTTCCTGAGTTTCTTTCTCTTCCCATTATTCAGCTGTGGGCTATGCCCTCCCTTATCCGATCGTTCCCTAGGCAGCATCTCTTCCCCCCATCTCCCAAGGTCATTCCCACATACCATTACCTAACAAAAGAAAGACTGGGTTTAAAAATGGGCTGGATCTGGCCCAGGGTGGTGGAGAAATAAAATCCAGGAGAAAAAAAAAAACCGTACATCCCCACGGGACCTTCCTTCTTGACGTCCACTATTGTTTTCTTGTCTTTCTTCAAAACGTGAGAAACTGCCACCCGCTGCATTAACCGTCTTCAATTCTTTTGCATTTGTGTTAGCTCAAATATCGGTGCAAAGATTTAAGTTCGCTGGCTTTTTTCTCATTTGGGTGGGAATTAACCAATCCACGTGCAGAGCACAAGGCTGGGGAAAACTAGTCTACCCCAACTGGAGACCTTATACCCATCTTTAAACAAGACCCTCTCCCAGTGCCGGAGTTGAATCTGGAATTTCGACACGGAAAAAGTTTCTTCTCTGCCAGAGGTGCCCACTGAGTTCATTGCGAAAAAGCTCCATAGCTGCACAACTCTTCGGTCAAAACCAGTGAAATTTAAGTCTTGGCATGGATCGAATAATCTTAAAAGCATTGTTGACGTTTTCATGAAGGGAAAGTGTTCATTGGTTGTTTTTCCAGTAGATTCTTTGGAAGCTTTATATTGATAAATGGTATATGATATGTGTATTATTCTGTGAATAAGTGTTGGATAAAGTGACAAAGCTCATATAGTAATGTTTCTGTATAATGGGGACCAAAAACCTTGCAGTCAAATGAAGAAAAAGTGGCTTGTTGGAGAGCTGAGATAACGCCTTGGGGGTTGATGACAATTCATTGTATAATTTAGCACAGTGTTTCTCAAACTCGGCAACTTTAAGACATGTGGACTTCAACTCCCAGAATTCCCCAGCCAGCCATGCTGGCTGGGGAATTCTGGGAGTTGAAGTCCACATGTCTTAAAGTTGCCGAGTTTGAGAAACACTGATTTAGCACTTGCATCATGAAATGAAATTGGCGTTAGACTTTGAATAGCATTTTTAAAATGATGTAACTGCATGAGACTGATTCTGAATTATGTGTGTAGGATTCTGTTGTCAATCCGATTGTGTCATCATCTGATTTACAGTGGAATCCTATACATGTAACTCAGAAGTAAGTCTCATTTGGTTTACTTAGACCTACTCTGTAGGGTGGCAGCCTCAAATAGGATACATTAATTGACAGCAGATTAATAGAACAAGGAACCAGTTTGGTGTAGTGGTGAAGGCTCCAAGCTAGAAACCAGGAGGCTCTGAGTTCTAGTCCTGCCTTAGGCACAAAAGCCAGCTGGGTGATTTTGGGCCAGTCCCTCTTTTGCAGCCCTGGCAAACCGCTTCTGAAAAATGGCATCAAGAAAAGTGCATGGATGACTCAAAGGCACGAAAACAAAAAGTACATATAAAAAAAGAATGGACAGTGATGAATATTTACCTTCCATAAATTACATAGGATAAAAGGAAACGATTGAATGCTTTGGATGAGAAAATGAATTATATAAATCGGGTATCATTTGAAAGACGTTGCAGGAATTCCCCAGTCGGTTTTCAGTTTAGGGATTACACTATCAATAACATGCTGGGTAAGGACGAAAAAGGAAGATTGAAATATTTCATCCCACTTTTGAGATGAAATGGAGTCTCTTCTAAGGAAGTGCAACGAATATTAGAAATGATGAATCTCCATTAGCTCCTGAAGCACAAAATAATGGGGTTATTCACTGAGCCATTGAAGCGGATGTGGCTACATTAAATTAATTAATTTAATTCAGTTTCAACCCAACATTTTATAACGAAAATTTCCCAAGTTGGACACATAAAAAATAACATATTTAGAACAAAGCATTGCCATATCAGAATAAAAATCAAGCAGGATACTAAAAATAAGAGAGCTGTCTGAAAGTTCAGGAAGACTGGATTTAAAAGCAGGATGTATCTGAGTACTTTAATTCAGTAATGATGGATAGAATTGGGGAACTGGAAAATAGGAATTAAAGTCTCCCTGAGACGAACTTGATTTTTAGTAACTATATAGACCAGTGCTTTTCAAACTTGGCAACTTTAAGATATATGGACTTCAACTCCCAGAATTCCCTGGCCAGTTGAACTCCATACATCTTAAAGTTGCCAAGTTTGAAAAACACTGTTATTAACAATTCCATGCTGTTTTTTTTTAAACAGCTGTGATTTGCCATCGCTTTCTTCTCATGATGTTGACTCCCCAGTTGAATGAATCGCTCTAGGATCTCCTGCTGGCCTGCGTCGGAGTCCCCTTTCCGCGACTCTGCATGATTCACTGGCTCCTCGCGCTGGGTGAAAACAAACCCAGGGCTGGGCTGGGCCAATGGGGCAAACCCAGCAACACACGAGAAAAAGGCCCATCAGGGCTGTGGCACCAACTCTCAGGAAGATCGCTCGCTCCAGTCGCTTTGCTTTGCCCGTTGACCAGAAGTGAGCGAAGTCACCAAGAAATGTGCCTCTGAAATTACCAGAAAGGGACCTCCACTCCCCACAGGAAGACTGGCTGGGTTGGGGGTGGGATTGCTCTCAAAGCTGTGCCCCGTTTGTGGGAGTGCGAGTTAAGGAGGATCAGGCCCAAAGCTGTTTTGCAGCGCAGAGAAGGAGAAGAGGACTGTGGGGTGGGTGCTACTACAATTCTGGAGGGTCCCAAGAATAACCAGATTCATTTGCCAATTTTCCACCTACTCTGGATCTTCCTGTAAAAAGTAGCTTTTCCCTAACAGACCTTGCCAGGTGAGATCTGGTTTGGACTTGGATGGGGCAGGAAGAAAGGATGAATTATCCGTAAAAACTTTTGCAGGATTTCTCTAAGTTTATGTTGGAATCGTTCTGATCTGAGACGTTTGTGATGTCCAACTCTATACACTGTGTCTAAAAAAAAAAAATCAATTTCTTCACATTAGTAATTTATAAAGCAGTTATTGTCATCAATTATATATATATATATATATATCTACACATTAGTAATTTATAAAGCAGTTATATAAATAATCTTGCTGCCCGGTTTCATTTTCCTTCCTTTTTAAACAGGTACCTGCTTTTAATTTAACTAGGCCTGTTATATTCTATAATTTTAGTGTCACGGAAATCACAAAAGACATAATATAGCGACCGCTACCACCACCACCAAATATACCATTTTATTTGTAACGAGTAAGCTCCAAGCCTCGCGTTAACAAGGTGAGCTCTTGTTTCTATACCCGCAGCTTCTGCCAACTCAGCAGATCGAAAACATACGTGAGTAGATAAATGAGCACTCTCACTCCGGTGGGAGGAAAAATGCTGGCAGCGGCTCCACAGAGAGACGGGACAAGTTGCCGGTAAAAAGCGCGAAACCGCGCTCGTCCGAAAAAGGGGCACGAAGCAACGGAAGTCCCGCCTCCTGTGCTGCCAGCTGGGCTGACGCTCTAGGAATTAGGCTCTGGCAAAGTCTAATTCCGAAAACTAGAAAGATGCAGTTGCCTTGAAAACCGCCAGGGGGCGGTCACTGCAGGGTCAGTAATGACTGTGAAGCAGATTAAAAAAAAGAAAAAAAGCTCCAATGCATTTGTCAGAAAAGTTAAATGCCATGCTGTAATGTCAAAGAAATTTTGGCTAGGCTGATTTGGAATTATGGAAGTTAAAGTTCAGTTTATCCGTGGAGGGCAACTGATGGCACATTTTCACGAAAGTAAGTAGCACTGGTGTGGGGCACACCCTTATTAGTGTGTGCTTCAGACACTCCCTTGCATGAAAAATATAACTGTAGAGGCATGATGCCTAAACCGAGCCTCCATGTTCAGGAACAGTGTATCTGAATACCTGCTATATAAATAAAACGTGGCGGAGGGGGGCACTCGCCTTCACCTTTATGCCTTGCTCGTTGGTCTCCAAGGCTGGATGGCTGCAGATCTTCAGGGAGCCTTTGCCCTACCCAGCATGGCACTGAATGTGTCTTTAGGAATGATTCCAGGTGGGTGCTGGCAAAATGGATGCAGTGGTTTGGATGCAGAGTCCAGAGTGAGGATTAAAGTTTCAGCTAGTGCGGTGTTTCTCAATCTCAGCCACATTAAGAGGGGTGGACTTCAACTCCCAGAATTCCCCCAGCCAGCATAATGTGGCTGAGACTGAGAAACACTGAGCGGTGAAAGGACAGGAAGACTACGAGTCCCAGAAGCGCCTCCGTTCCATTCGGGAGGGAAGCCAACTGGACCACAAATCCCAGCGGCCATTGGGCTTCCTGGTTCCAGATTCGAGACGCTGATTGGCTGCGGCGCGGCAGACGTGATGGAATTGTCAAAAGTATGGAGGCGGCGGAGGCGCCAGGGCGGGTAAGGAAGCACATGAGCAGGCGGAGGGAGGCAGCAAAGCGCGCGGGCGCCGTGGGTGCGGGGCGGGGAGTGCGGGGGGAGAGCCTCTGTCGGTTTTCGTACTTTTGGAGGGGTACAAAAACTTTACATTAGGGAAGAAGAAAGAGATGCTTCCGGGATTCCTGCTTTGCCTCTGGGTACAGGGCGGTCGTGAGAGTTCGCAAAGTTATTGTGACCGGGGAAAAGGCATGGGAAGGGGACGCGTGGGAGAAAGCAAAGGCAAGGTGGCCCGTTTTGGGAGTGTGCAAAGGGCATCGCAGGGCTTTCCCCAACCTATGCTCTCCAGATGTGTTGGGTTGCATCAGCCCCCTCGCCTGGCTGCTTAGCGGTGATGATGGGGTTTGTAGTCCGATGCATTTGGCAGGTGGCAAATTGGAGAGGGGGTTAACGTAGGCTAGGCAACGTTTCAGAATTATGGAGGGAGAGACGGGCGTAAGAATTACGAAGTTACCTAAATTCATCCTCTGTCCCCAAATGGACTGTTCACCCTCACTGAGTCCTGCAAAAATAATAATAATAAAAAAATGCTATGATCTGCTTCATTTCTGGGTTGCTCCTTGTCTTTCATGCAATCTGTTATTCCTATTTTAGGTGGTACCCAGCACGCAGCTTTTGTGTCACAAGCTGCCTGCTCTGGAAAATGCTGTCTTTAAAACAAAAAACAGCTAAGTTCCTGAAGTCGCAAGAGATGATTAGCTATTTAATTTGTTCATGTTGTACATTTTTAGTGCCTGGGATGGGGAAAAATGCTTGCCATGTGTGATAACTTGATGGCCTTTAGATACTGAGCATCCAGGCTGGGGCGAAGATATGTATTGGCTTGGGCAGTAAAATGCCTTAGTTGGACTTCCATGGAAAATGAGGAATGACAGACAAAAAAGGAGACATAAACTACTCCAGGTCTTTGATTAATTAAATTAATTAATTAATTTAATTTAATTAATTTAGCCTTGCAGCCTGCGTATCTTGTGTAGTTGAAACAACTGAGCCTTTAACACCCGAATCCTGCATATGTCCCCACAGACGTAAATAAGCATATGGAGGACTGAGATTTAGATGGTATGGTAACTTTTTCCGTGGTGAGCTGGCTGGGATAATGGAATATGACTTCAGTCCACTGACCACAATTCCTGAGAGCCGCATTAAGGTGAGACACGTGGCTTCCGTTTCATGAAATTGACAGAAAGACTGTTCAGTAACTGAGCAGCCCGCAGATGGATGGACCAGCTCCCAGAGTTCTTCAGCTAGTATGGATAGTGCTGAGAATTCTGGGAGTTGAAGTCCACACACTGGGGAAGACTGGAGCGATGCTATTTAGCTGGCAGACTTCATGTCAGGAAATGGACCGTTTCTGAATGCAGCATTGAAGTCTACTTAGAGTCGGCAACGTACATTAAGACAGGAGTGGATAAGGGATAGATTGGGATCTATTGCAGAAGGATTTCTGACTTCCAGTTAGTACAGCATTTCATGCAGGGTTACTGTTTTTCAGTAGCTCCATAAATGAGATTTCTATTCCTGTTTTTCTTTTTTTAAATTTACTGAGAATCCAATTGAGGAACATAAATGGGAGATGCTCAAATCCTACTTGAAAGGTTCCTTGAAAAATCTGGTTCCCTGAAAAATTCCCGCCTGAGCGCTGTGGGAATGGATAATGGATTAGATAGTTCTTTTGCATCATCTCACTTCCAGAATTGCTGCAATGGGTGTCTTCAGTCTGGGGTTTGCATTATATCAGTAACTGCATCCAGTCCTTAATGACTAAGTGTCAATTTGGGTGTCAGTAGATTTGCATAATGGATTTGCTTTTTGTAATCTTTGCATCACATCGGTCTACAGGTCAGAGTTTGCTGTGAGAAAATCCAGTCTCTGCCCCCATCAAAGGTCATGCCAGGCTGCAGGTATGGTACGGAGCACGCAGCCTGGAATTTTAGATTTTGAAAGAGTAAATTGCTTATAACCTAAGGATACCGACCGATATAAATAAAATCTTGATTAGTGAATCATCTTGCTTTCTACTGATTATCATGAGACTATTTTAATTTGATGCAACGGCTTCATAGGTTGCGCCAGGGTTCCACTGGTTAGATAGCCGGCCATATAACTGTGATGTGTGTGCGCGTGTGTATTTATATCTATCTATCTATCTATCTATCTATCTATCTGTCTGTCTGTCTGTCTGTCTGTCTATGAGAGCCAGTTTGGTCTACTGGTTAAGGCTCTGGGCTAGAAAGCAGGAGATTGTGAGTTTTAGTCCCACCTTAGGCATGAAAGCCAGCTGGGTGATCTTGGGCCAGTCACTCTCTCTCAGCCCCCGACGTCAGGCTCAGGCAACAAGCTGGTAGGTCAATTCCTGTCGCAACCAATGGATCAACATTCAGTTGATCTGGAAAAGGGGACCCTGCATACGTGGGAAAAACGCTAGGAAGAAATATATATGTATGTATGTATGTATATTCTATGTATATAAACGGAGCAGATTGGTCAAGCGTGCTATCTTTCTTGCAGAGTTCAGTGACCTTTGAAGATGTGGCTGTGTATTTCACAGAGGACCAGGGGGCTCTGCTGGATCCAGACCAGAGAGCTTTGTATGAAGATGTCATGGTGGAGAATTATGGGATCGTGGCCTCGTTGGGTAAGGGGTGAGATGAAGGATGATACGTACCCTCTGTGGCCGGTTAGACTCAGAAATAGTGACACTATAGAACGCTTTCTGTCCCATGCAGAATGAGAGCTCTGACAAGGGAATTCTTCATTACGCTTCTAAGATGTTCAAGAAGGTTTGGACCAGTATAGTCACAGTGACCCTCTGTCCTTTATTACAAAGGACAGTCCTTTATTTCAGCAAGCTGTCCTTTAGATTTATTGTTCAAAAGCTCACTTGTGTCCTTAATTTCGGTTATTTAATCTTTACGGTACAAATGGTACCGCTTCATGTACAGTCTCTCACATTCACGGGAAAAACATGGGAATTGAATTGTCTTTTTAAAATGTACAGTTAGATTTTAGATATTTTTATTAGAAGATGCGTTCTTGTAAAGTTTTTCTTGGTTTTGCTCTGGAATTTTCCTTTGTAAAGCAAAGTTATAAACATAAACAGTTAACCTTTTGTATCCTTATGGGCCACTTTCAGATTTGCCCCTTTTTCAGGTTTGGCCTTTATTTTTTTCCAAGAAAATATGGTCAGCGTAAGTATAGCGTAGTGGGAGATGGGTTGATTGACACTGGAGTGACCAAGGTTCAAGTCCCCGCTTGACAAGGAGCTCACGGGGACCTGAGTGAGCCACTCTCTGTTCGTACCACCTTACTCATTGGATTGTTGCGGTACAGTGTGGATCGTTGTGGTGGGAATAAAATTACAGCCCTTCAAACTTCCAGAGAGTTATAAATGGTGGATTATAAACATAATACAATGGTAAGACATGGAACTGACGCATTGGTTTATGCTGAGATGCAGGATCAAGTGTGTGGCTGTCAGCCTCCCAGGTAGACCAGACAGGAAACATGACCAGATGATCTAATTCTACTTAATTATTAGGCTGCATTAACAGAATCTTGCAAGTCTGAAAGTACAGATCTCCTGCCCTCCCTATTTACCACCTGAGTAGTTAGGGCAGGTCCTTCCTAAGTTTCTTTCTCTGCCTGTTATGCAGCTGCGGGCTATGTCCTCTCTTATCTGAGGGAGCATCTCTTCCCCTGTCCCTCAAGATCATTCCCACCTACCATTACCGAGACAAAGATTGCGAAGTTTTTCAAAACCTTTAAAGTGAGAGGCGAATCCGAAAGGTACTCGGGGAAGGAGGAAAGGATCCGGCAAAGGCGGAGGCTGCTTTCTCTTTTATCGGTCTCCTCCTTCAGCTGAAGTGGTGTTGCTTGAGTGCAAGATCTATTACATTTCTAATTCAAATGCATTTCAGCTGATTCCTAGGAAACTGGGCATAGGATTATAACTATGGCAAATGTCTTGGAATTTGTGCTATGATTTATGTTGAGGCTGTACTTTTTCATACCACCATGTTTTGCACTTGCATGGGGTGGCTTCAGGGTATGGTCAGAAAAGTCAAGATGGTGGCTGCAACGGTGTGATCGAAGCTTCACCTGCTTTTTAGCAGCCACCATTTTCACTTTTTTGACTATCCTGTGCAGGCACACCTCCTCCTGCGCTTCAAAACTGACCATTGCTCTGCTGATCACATCCTTTCATATCTACTCGCCTTCAGGTTTTCTAGCCTTCAAGCCTGCCCTTATCTCTCAGATAGAACGTGGGGAAGAGCCGTGGCTGTCAGAAACCCCCAAATTGGATGATACAGAGATTTCTAGCACCAATGCAGGTAACGGTTTAGTAATCAGACAATTCTCCCCAATAAATTCTTTCTTAGAAATGTCTGGAATACACCTTGTCTCTTGTAAGCTGAGATTTTTTGGGGGGGAGGTGCTTTGGCCCTTTACATTAAAGACACAATAGCTACTTTGCAGCAAAGGAAAGGAGAAAAAACACTTTTTTAAGTGGAAGCAGGCTTGGTTATTTATTTAAATGTATTTATACAGCCTCCCATCTCAGAAATGCGAACCTAGGCAGCTGACAAGGATGAAAAGATAGGACGTAAATGCAATATATAAAAAATACAATAAAGTATGCAGCTAAATTAATTGACAGGCTTTCACATCTTGTCATGCAACGTCAGAAAAATCAGCCCAGGCTTGGCTAAAGCTATTTGCCCTCTCATCCAGTAGCATCTGGCGTCTATTGAAAGATGAAGTTCATCTTGCCTTTGAAAAGGAGCGAATAGGGCTTGATTTGCAGTGAGGTATTATGTTTTCGCTCTGCGTACGTTTGCAAGCAGTTTCTACTGAGAGCAGTGTGAGTTTATGGCAGTGTTTTTCAAACTTGGCAACTTTAAGATGTGTGGACTTCAACTCCTAGAATTCCCTGGCCAGCATGCTGGCTGGGAAATTTTATTTATTTATTTTATTTATTTTATTTATTAAATTCCTCCCCCGCCCATCTCCCCCCAGTGGGGGACTGGGCGACTCACACAAAACATTAAAACCATAAATATGTATAAATACATAAAACATCAAAATTTTAAAAAACATTACTAAAAAAGGAAAAGGAGAGTCCAAGAAGATGAAGAATCTGGGGCTGAAGACAGCAGGCCTCTATGGAAATTCTGGGAGTTGAAGTCTACACATCTTAAAAGTTGCCGAGGTTGAAAAATCCTGAGCAAGATTGTAATGTTTTCTGTGTTCTCGTGTTACTGATGGCCTTTCTAAGCTATTCTAAGCCTAACAATGAACTTGTCTTTTATTCCGCCAGATGACTCTGCGGAAAACAGTTTGTGTCGTCCACTGCACAACAAATACTGCAGTGATGTGCACCATAAAATCCTTGTGGGAAAGGAGTCCTTCCTGTGTGAGACCTGTGGGAACACTTTTGCGTGCTGGCCAGGCCCTGGAATGCCACAGGGAACACACATGGCAGAGAGAGCTTATGAATGCATGGAGTGTGGGAAACGTGCTCAACAGTCTTCCACCTTCATCGACCACTGGAGGATCCACACAGGAGAGGAGTCATATGAATGCCTAGACTGTGGGAGGCATTTCCCATGGTCCTCTGTCCTTGTCAAGGACTATCAGGACCAGGTTGCAGATGGGCATCACGTGTGTCTGGAATGTGGGAAGTGTTTTGCTCACAAGTTGGGCCTTTTGAGCCACCAGAAGGTCCACCTCCAAGAGAAACAACACAAATGCTTGCAGTGCGGGGAACATTTTGCTGACCACCCAGCCTTTGTGAGGCACCAGAGAGCTCACACTGGAAAGAAACCCTACAAGTGCCTCCAGTGTGGGAAGTGCTTTGCAGACAGGTCCCACGTCGTGGCTCACCAGAGGATTCACAGAGGGATTAACCCGTACAAATGCTCAGAGTGTGGGGAGTGTTTTGACCAGCACTCAACCCTTGTGAGTCACTGGATGGTCCACACAGGAGAGCAGCCGTATGAGTGCCTGGAGTGTGGCAAATGTTTTCCTCGTCCCTCGTCTCTCGTGAAACACTGTCGTATCCACACAGCCGAGAAACCCTACACGTGCTTGGAGTGTGGGAAGTTTTTTGCTCAGCGGTCAGGCCTGGTCAAACATCAGCGCATTCACACGGGAGAGAAGCCTTATGTGTGTTTGGAGTGTGGGAAATGTTTTGCGGACAGCTCCTCCCTCGCCAGGCACAAAAGGGTTCACACGGGGGAGAAACCCTACACGTGTTCCGAGTGTGGGAAACGCTTTTCAGACCGATCAAACGTCTTGGCTCACAAGAGAGTCCACACAGGAGAGAAGCCTTACAAATGCCTGGAGTGTGGGAAGTGCTTTTCTCATCGGTCGCACATAGTGAAACACCAGAAATTTCACTTGAAAGAGAAAGTCTCAAAATACCAGCAGCCCCTGGGAATAACCACACAAACGTCACCACACCCTAAAATGGTCAAACATGAACTACTCTGAACCTTTTGGAGGACATTTATGTTTCCTCCTGAGGGGCTCGGCACCAATTACTCAAGACCAGGGATACAAAGCTGAAGCTCTTTAATACCTCTTGTGTAACTTCAACATGTATGACCTACTCATGTTTTGCATTTTTGGGAATTTGGGGACAGTTTTTAAGGGGCAAATTGGACGTCTTAGCCTTGACTGAGACCTTTGCTGTAATACCAGGCATGGAAGTAAAATCAGTGCTGGATTTTCTGCATTCTAAAGTCATGGAAAGTCCTCAGGTTTGATGAAATACTGCTGTTGCTTAATGGCAAACTGGTTGCATTGAATTCATAACTGCCAGACCCCAAATTACAGGTAGTCCTTGTTTAGCGACTGCCTCATTTAGCATCCATTTGCAGTTATCATGGTGATGAAAAAGTAACTTTATGACCAATCCTCACATTTACGACCTTTGCAGGTCTGTAAAGCAAAGGAAAGCTGAAGTAAGATCACAACCACAGTTGCAGTTTCATTTAGCGACTGCTTCACTTAATGACTGAGTTACTAATCCCAATTGTGGTTGCTAAACAAGGACTACTTGTAAATGCTAATAGAGGAATCTCTGGTTACTAGTAGCCTCCATCTTATCCCCAGGTTACTCCAGTAACGAGTATAAGTTAGACTGCAATCTTAATCACTTTCTTGGCTGGTGAAAACAAACAGCTTTGGTGTCAAGCCCCATTGTTATGGAGCTCTGTGGTGTAACCCCCAACCACAGAAGGGAAGCACCTATTAGGTTGGTCTGCTCCAGGCACCTGATGGATCCTGTGGGTTTTCTGAGGGTTCTTGTGGAGTTTTCCGCAGATCAGGTGGGCAGTTCAGCAGAGACTCTTATCAAGATTTTTAAAAAGAAGATAAAAAACTAATACAAACTAACATTTAGTAAGAAAAAAGGAAAAAAAAGAGAGGAAGAGGTCAAAGAAGAAGTAAAAAGTACAAAAAAGAAAGAAAAAATAGAAGAAAAATAGAAAAGAAAGAAAATGCAAAGAAGTAGCTTCTGATTTTCTTTACAGCAGTTATAAATACAATTATAAGTTTACCTCTTCCTCTATGGTTACAACATACCTCTCTTCTTTCTATAATTCATTCTAACTAATCATCAAAACCATACATCAAAAGTTCAATTTTGTCTATTTCACACAAAAAGTCTATAAGGGGTTTCTTGTCAGCAATAAATGTAGATATTGTCTTTTCTTTAATCAATACAGTCAATTTGGGCATCTCATCAAGTTCCATCATCTTCCCCAACCATTCCTCCATTGTGGGTAATGCCGAATCTTTCCATCTTTGCGTATACAATAATCTCACTGCAGTTATCCTGTACAAAAACAAAATTCCATGACTTTTTTCCAGCTGTTTGTCCGTCAGTCTCTGAACAAAAACTTCTGGTTTCAATTGTATATCAGTCTTTAAAATCCTCTGAATCAGTGCATGTATTTGGATCCAAAGTGTTCTAGCTTTCTTACACATCCACCGAACATGATAAAACGTCCCTTCTCAGAGACTCTAGTTGTCTACTGGAGTAAAGGGGCATCCACTGCAGCCCCAAAGGGCTCAAAGAGATGAAGTGGCAGAGGAGATGCCTAGCACACGGCTGGAGGAAGACAAGTCAGACCACACACTGGGATAAGCTCACGCTTGAGCCTATACAGTGACAATTCAAGCAGGAAAAAAGTCATATTTTGCTGCCATGATTGCATTGGCTAAATGCTACTTTTTAAAGTGACTTGCTCTTTAGGAAAAGATGTGTTTCCAAGACCATTTCAAAGGTCTCTATAAAGAATTCTTGCAGCATTGGGAGGACCAAACTGCTGACTTGAGAGGAGCTAAACTTCAGCTGGGCAGGGTCTTGTCTTGTGAAGGAATCTGGGATCATTTTGAGTTTGTCAGTCCCAAGGAAGTAGAAAGGGCCCTCTGCAGGGTTAGCTCTGCCACATCTCAGATCCCTGTATCTCACGGCAGGTTAAATTCTCCCATGAAGTGGCATGATGTTGGATCCAAGCAGTAATCAATGCCTCATTGGCATTGTTTTCATCACTTCTGAAGGAGGTTGTAATGTACCCCTTCCTCAAGAAGATGTTGCTCTGTCCGATTGTTTTGTATAGTCTTGTTGAGAACCTTCTCTTCCCTTTCTTGGAAAGGTTGTGGAGAAAGTGGTGCCCCTATAACTGTAGAGAACTCTAGAGGAAGCAGATGATTTGGATCGCTGGCAGTTAGGGTTCAGTCTGGGATACCTGGTCACAATACATTGGTTGTTCTTGTGGATGGTCTTTGGAGAGACAGACCACGGAAGTGCAAACCTCCTGGTCCTCCTTGATCTCTCAGCTTCTGATACTATCAACCATGATACCCTTCTAGACCAGTGTTTCTCAACCTTGGCAGCTTTCAGATGTGTGGACTTCAACTCCCAGAATTCCCCAGCCAGACTTGCTGGCAGGGGAATTCTGGGAGTTCAAGTCCACACATCTGAAAGCTGCCAGGGTTGAGAATCTGTTTTAGACCGTCTCCAAGGGACTGGAGGGGGTGGCACCGTTTTGCACTGTTTCTCCTCCTTCCTGAAGAGGTGATTCCAGTCAGTTATGCTGATATGTACAAAAAGGGGTTAAAGCTGCAATAACCAAAAGTTGCATAACCCTTTCGACCGTCCATGCCAATTACCTGTGAGACTAGGCTGAAGCTGCCATAACTAAAGATGAAGCTGGCACGTAAGCAGAGGACAAAACCCAGGAATCTTATCCAAAAGATCCTTCCTAGGAGGTAGATAAGAAGGAAACACATCGTTAAGGAAACAAAGGAAAAAATGTGGCCTGAACCAGACAAAGGAAGTTGGGCCTCAGCACATGGAAACCCCACCCCTCCCTCCCCAATCCCATCAAAAGCTACCAGACTTGTAAATTAACAAGGCAAGAGGAGCTGCCAGGCTTGTGAATCAACAATTCAAGGACTTTGGGAGATAAAAGGGGTCCTGAAGCCCACCCACTCTTTGAGTCATCTTTGGATCCAGACTTGGCCGCTTCCCTCCCTCTAGCTAGTGCCCCGCAGCCTAGTTGAGAAGGACGTGGGTAAGTGTGGATGAGTGTGCGCGCATGTGTGAGAAACAGCAAATGCACACTGTAGCCAGGAAAGTTTTGCTGCTCCTTTAAATTCACTGGGTGTCCTCCAAAGAACCTGTGGTGCCTCCGTGTTCGGTTGGAAGCCATTCTGGTGTGTCCCTAATTACTTCCCACCTGTCGCCCAGGGCTGTGTGTCTTAGCAATGGAGGCGAATATGTGTAGCTCAGGGTTGAACTGTGGAGTCCTTGGGGCTCTCTGAGCTTGGTTCTTTTCTTGCAAACGTTTCATTACCCGGCTAGGTCACATCTTCAGCTGTGCGTCTTGTCTGCTCTCTGGAAAGCCCAGGGGGAAAGCAAGGGGGCCTGGCAAAATCCACGGGCCTTGGCAGGCCGGGGGTGTGCGAGTGAGTGACCCCAAGCCGAACCCGGGAGCGCCTGTGGCGACCCCCAGGACTGTTTCCCGTGGCTCTGAAAAGTGAGGAAGACACAAGGAAAGATACGTAGGTAGATTTTGTAAATGGTTGCTTGTTGTTCATCTCTCTCTCCTTTTGCAGCCTTTTATCCCGTTTTCGCCAGTTCATGTTTTAAATGTCGGCTGGTATTTAACAAGTAAAGATCAAACTCTATTTTGCTAGCTGAAGTGAGGGCTATGTGTACTTGGCCTAATCTGGATAAGATTGGAGGGTCCTGGGGGTCAACTGGAAATTGCTCAGAGTAATTTTCCAACATGGAGGAGCAGGGCTAATTTACAGAATACCGGGACCCATGAAATTCGGCAAAGTTATGGCCACTTCAGCGCCAAGGCGCCTTCTGACTACACTTCCCAGAAACCTGTAGGTTGCATTGGCGCAAGGGAAGATGGGAGGGGCGTATCCCTGCACTCTTTCCTACCGCCCTCCGGCCCCTGCGCCCAATCAGCTGCCGGCAAGGCCCGATGGGTAAGCGGCCATTGGCTGCTTTGGAACCCAGGCCGAAATTTGAAATCTCTTAATGGCGGTGGCCTGTGAGGGAAGGACGGGGTGGTTTGGTTACCTCTTTGTGAGGTAGGGCTGGCTGGGGGGTGCCGAAGGTCAACGGGTGAGCCCTCTTCCTCTCTGGAGGGAGGGGGCCCTTGGGGACACGCCGGGATGGGGACGGGGATGCAGCTTTCCTTGCGGTCCGCCGCTCCTTTCTCCCTCCCCTCCCCCTCTGTTCTGTGGGTCAACCGAGGAGGAGGAGGCGGCGGCTCTCCTGAGGATCGTGAGGAGAGGGAAAATATCTATCTATCTATCTATCTATCTATCTATCTATCTATCTATCGTAAATGGTTGCTTGCTGCGCATCTCTCTCTCCCCCCTCTCTTTGCAGTCTTTTATCCCATTTTTGCCACTCATTTTTTAAATGCCTGCTGGTATTTAACAAGTAAAGATCAAGCTCCATTTTTTGCTAGCTGAAGTGAGGGCCACGTGCACTGGGTCTAATCGGGGTGGGATGGGAGGGTCCTGGGGGAAAACTAGGAATTGCACAGAGCAATTTCCCAACATGGGGAGGCTGCCAGGGGGAGCAGGGCTGGGGGAGAGAAAGGGGATATAAAGGGGGCTTTGGGACTGTCCATGTCCCCTCGGGGCCCCCTCTGTGACCAGGGAAGCCTCCCCAGCAGCCCTTGAGCAGAAGGACCTGTAAGATGCTCTCCCCTCCAGATGGGCCCCCACCCCCAGAGATGGGTACCCCAGTCCTAGGTTGGCCTGAGACTACTGATTACTCTTCCTATCCATCTTTTGCCCTCAGGGAGCACCTGGGCCTATGACTTGAACGTTTCCATCAGGCAAATGATCCAATTCCATATTCTATGCTGTTTCTGCCCCTCTGCTTGACCCCTCCGTGGAGTGACCCAGGTCACTTCCCCACGTGGACTTTGGCTCAGTTTTAGAGTTTTTGCTGCTCCGTTTCCTGACTGGGTGGCTGGGAAGTGGGTGGCCCAAGCAGGTCTTCCTCTGCTGGATGGTTGTCAGGGTGTTAAGGGGGCATTAGAAGCCTAATAGAGAAAGGTTTATAATTTTTACCCACCTCTCTGAGGTGTCCTATCAGTTGCAGCATCAGTTTGATTTGGGCCTTTCTCAGGTGTTTGTCACAGCCTGTTTCGTTCCAGGTTTTCCTCCGTTCTGTACCGTAAATGTTTGCTTCTCCCCAGTTTTTAACATTGTTCCCTTTAACAAGCTGGTTGGATCAATGATAATTGATCAGGGTTCCATCCCATGAATCTTTGATTCTCCCCAGTTTTTTTTTAAACATTTATTCTTTAAGAAACCCTCCAATCTGACCATAAAAGGAACAATAATTCATCTCCGTTTCCAGTGTTGACAGAAAGGCAATAATCTGATTTGCAGGAAAACTAGTGAAGGGAAAGTGAAACTCCCTCTTTCTCTCTTTCTCTCTCTTTCCCTTGGCGGAGGAGGCAGCGATGGCCGCCGGAGTGTCTGTTCTGGTTCTCCATGAAGAAGCCACCTGCCCCATTTGCCTGGACTATTTCCAGGACCCCGTGCTCATCCCGGAGTGCGGCCACAACTTCTGCCGCAGCTGCTTGACCCGTAGCTGGGGGCAATTGGACTCAGGGGCTTCCTGCCCCCAGTGCAGACAGTCCTTTTGGCCCCGGAACATCCTTGCAAACAGGCAGCTGTCACGGGTGTTGGAAGTCACCAAGCAATGTGGCCCTTGGGGTGAGGAAGGAGGGAGCTTCTGCAGGATGCACTGGGAGCCCCTCAAGCTCTTCTGTAAAAACCACGAGACTCTCATCTGCTGGATCTGTGACCGATCCCAAGAGCACAGGGACCACTGGGTGATTCCTCTGGAGGAGGCTTTCCAGGAGTATCAGGTAAGAATCAGCCTTGATGGGAAGGAAGAATCACTGGAGACCTGGAGCTGCAAGAACATGGATTGATTTCATTGATTGATTATGTGCCATCAACTCATTGTCGACTCTTAGTGACCATGGAGATAGATTTTCTCCATGATGATTTGTATCTAACCTGGTCTTTCAGGTGCCCCCATCGTCACTGTAATTGAATCCATTGCCTTGCTGTTGGTCATCCTCTTCTCTTTCCTTCCTCCTTTCCCAGCATGGATTTAAAAGTGTTAAAAATTTGCCTGTTTTCTATTGGCCTAGTTACAAGCAAATAATTTGCTTATATTGCTTACAGCTATTTTGTAGTAAATAATTTTTTTAAAGTTTAGTATAGTTATACAGTTTGTCCTGGGAGATTGCTTGAAGGAAAACTGATTTTTTAAACTCTTATTTCACCTTCAGCAGTTTCTGAGTCTTAATGTTTTGTCAGTGAAGCAAGGGAAGGGCCGAGGGCTTCTTGGGCTGTGCTTAGAACAGCAGTGAGCCTTAATCCGGCTCTGCTTTGGCTCCAGAAGTCTCAGATCTCATCACCAAAGATCAGCACTGTCAAAGATGAGTCAAGGTTACAGCCCTGAATCTTCCCATCTTCCTGAGTTCTCTCTGGGTGGCAGGGAGGCATTTTTAAAATGAACTTCAAGATTCTGTATGCCTCTGTCTAAATTGTCCCCTTCCATCTTATTTTTTTGGAGGTCTAAGGACCTAAACAGGCCAACCTCCTTCACCTCCCATCACCAGTTCCCCTCAAAGAGCACTTCTGTATTTCAGATACCCTGGAGATTTCTTGAATCTGCGATGACTGAAATAGATGATTCATCATGTACAAACCAACATTTCTAGCTTATTTTATTTCTTATTTTATTTTATTTTATTTTATTAACTTGTAAGTTCTGACATACCCAGCCAAGTCTACTGATTTTATGACACCAGTATCAAAAGGCATTTCTGAATGAGGTCTTGATCATGCAATCAATCCATCTTATGTATGGAATGTAATAAGAGTCAGTGAACATGATGCTTCATTCAGGACCCTCTCATTTTTATCCATCACTATTTCCATGTTTTTTGCTTTGCTCCGAACATATTTTGGTTGGGGAAGCAAACTATGACGCTTGTTCAACAATAAGGTTGATCACATGGTCAAGGCTGCAATGTGCCCAGCAACTCTTGGCCACTTAGCTTGCTGGGGGCAGGCCCCTTCTCTCCCAGTACTTGGGCAGGCCCCCTATTGCCATTTGGGCTTTGTCCATAGACCCCTGGCTTCTGCAGGGGCATTGGGCTGGGTAATACCTGACTGGAAGGCACCAGTCAGGCCCAGCATAGCATCCACACGGCCAAGGATACAACGCTCTTCAGAAAGAGCAACAACCCCCTTTTTGAAGCACAGGTTGAACGCTCTTTTGAAAGAGCTCTGGACCTGTGTTGAAAAAATAAGATTAGCATGAAGAGAGCTCTAATTCTGCACTGCAGAGGAGATCCATTGAATTGGGGAGAGAGACAGAGAGCGAGAGCGAGCCAGGTTTGCCAGCTTGGAGTTGCTGATTCAGTCACCAATGATTCTCTTGGCACTTTTTCCAGGAGGGATTTCATGTTTCATGCCAGGTTTTATTAATTTGGGGAGTGCCATTGACTCTACCTCCTGGAGTAAATCTGTCTATATGTTGCTAAGAGGTGACATTGACTTGATGTAACTTCATCAATCCATTTTCCCTGCTCCATGGGCTACTACTGAGCGCAGCCAGCCACAGCTGTGAGAATTGGAAAGCAACGAGGACAAGAAGGATTATTATTATTATTAATAATTAAACTTGTATGCAACTCAACTCTCAGTGACTTAGTGGCATACAACCATCAACCAAAGAAATTACAATAAAATAAAATACATGGGACCAGATTACCTGAGGGACCATCTCATCCCCATTACACTGACCCATCCCACCTGGGCAGGTAGAGAAGCTATGTTCTGGATGCCGTCTATGAAAGAATTTCGCTTAACAGATCCCAGGATGAGAGCCTTCTCTGCCCTTGCTCCTACCCTATGGAACATTCTCCCTCCAGAGGTGAGGCGAGCCCCCACTCTTCCGGCCTTCCGAAAGGGGTGAAGACCTGGCTCTGCTAACTCATGTGGAGCTCAAGGAAGGTTAACCAACCCCGAGGGTGGTTAGCACCCTAAAGATGCTCCCAGAGGTTGATAATTTATTTATATCATCTATTGTATTGTCGAAGGCTTTCACGGCTGGCATACGAAGGCTGGTGTGGATCTTCCGGGCTGTGTGGCCGTGTTCTGGAAGTTCTGTTTCCTAACGTTTCGCCAGCATCTGTGACCGGCATCTTCAGAGTGCAGGAGCACAGACAGGAGCAGTTCTCTCTGTGCCCAGGATCCACACCAGCCTTTATATCATCTATTCCTTGGATTATATTATTTATTTTTTATTACTGTTTTTATTGTATTTTAATTGGTTTTTTCTCTTATTTATTGTAAACCGCCCAGTGTTGCTCACTGAGTGAGATGGGAGGTGACTAAATTTGAAATATAATAAATACATAAATAAAACATTAAAGGTGAAAGTCATCAAGCGTGAAGAAGTGAGGGGTCTCACTCTTCATCACCAAAGGCCTGAGTGAAAGAGGTTTACTGCAGTTTATTACCAAACTAGCCATCCTTGAAGGCGATCCTTCATCAAACTATGATCTCGCTTGTAGAAATGTAAAAGGTTTCTGCTTAAACAAGAATTATATTTAACTTTATCCTTTCTCTCTGCCCAACCAAACCTCTGAACTAGGAGACTGTTTATCCCACGATGTGCATCAGTACACATAGTTACACCCACTGTTACATATAGTTACACATGTAGTTTAGATGGTGGCACAGTGAGTTCCATTCAGCCGCAAAAGGGGAGCGGGCTGCCTTTGTATCCCAAAATGGTTCTTCCTGAAATAGAGGACTCCCACGCAGCCATCCAGTGCCAGCCCTGGTATTCCTTGGACCTACTTACTTGCTCCCTCCTGCTTCACCCCACACCTTGCCTCTGTGCCTGCAATTTTTGAAGAGAGGCGTAGCACTCTTTCAGGCTTTGAAATGTAATTAGAATTAAATGAAAAAGGAAATGGCAGTACACTGCATTTTATTAATATTTTCATCACATCAAAACGTATTACTCATTGGCATCTTTTGAAGGTACTGTTGTCTGAGGAGTGGATAAATTCATGGAGGATATCTCTCTGAAAGGCTTTTGGTCTTGAAGAGTCCCTGTAACAGGAGCAGCAGGCTTCCCGATATATGATTTATTATTTGTTTTGTTAATGTATAGATTGCCTTTCCTTTAGGAGTTTAAGGCAGCATGCCTAGCACAACTCTTGAGAGGTAGGCAGGGCTGAGATGGAGTCATTGGCCCAAAGTCACCCAATGAGAAGGGAAAGAATGGCAGGAAAGGGAGATGCCTCCGTCTCCTGGTTGCAGCACCAGAGAAGCATCAGGTGGGCCTCTGATAAAACAAAACGTTGGGCCAAGATGGCCTTGGCCTGATCCAGCAGGACTGTTCTTTGGGGTCTGCACTCCAGGCTGTTGAGGGCTCCATGATGATCTTGCTCAAGGAGAACAACAAATGTCCAACAGTGTTCCTGGAAAGAAAATCCAGCAGTCTTTCCTTCTCCACCTACGTAGCTTCCAAACTGCAGGCTACTCAACTTCTGCTCACTGAGATTTAGATTAGATCCTCCTTATCAAAATTAGGGAAGGTGAGCTGGGAAAAGGAATCTGTTTCTCCATAATGGCTTTACAGCACTGTGGGACCTCTTGGTTACTTCCCTCGGGACCATCAACCTTCAACTTTCCTCTTGAAAGGGAAATACTCCTCAAGGGTGTTGAAGAAACTTCGGGCCTTTTCCTGTGGTCCTTCTCCCTCTCCTGCCCAAACAATAATTTTGCAACACTGTCATTCTGTACTTGTGAAAATGCCTTGCTTGATTTAATTATGAAAGTGTTTAAGTTTTCAAACATTCAAAGCTCAATTTTTTTGATTGTGCCATTTAAAAAGGAGCCTCCCCACTTGATATTTGGGATCTAAGAAAGAAAGCACTAAGCTCCAGTTCCTCTCCCCAAAGTTCCTAAGTGTAAAATTGAAGCATCTTAGAAACAATTTGGATGTAAATCTCATGGGAATAAATTTGTTTTCCTTCTCTATTCTCCCTGCTTATGTGAAAATTAATAGCATGAGATTTATTAAAGCAATTTATTTGGTAAAAAAAATGCCAAGTAAAGAGGTTTTTATTTGTTGAGGGGGGAGATATCCCTAAAAGATGCATCATATTATCAAACGGGGTTTTTCCTGACATGTAATTCTTTACAGGAAACCTCAAAAAGAAAACAAACTCAGAACCTATATTTTCTCTTCAGATCAAAGTTGGGGATTGCCTGAAGGCTCAGAAGGAGGAGAAAATAAAAATTGTTACATATGGAAGAAACACAGAAGAAAAAATGAGGGAGATGCTTGTACGTATTGATCCAATGGTGATCAGCTTCCGGGCTAATAGGCCATGGTCTGTCAGTAATGCTTTTCCTAAGAAGTGAACCCATCCTGAATCTGTTTCAGAAAAAGAAGGAAAGTTTCTTTGAATGGGATCTCCCATGGATTATTTATCAGAATTGGCTGAATGAGTCACAGTTTGGTTAAGTGCACATATCACTTAAGCTATGGTTTCTAAAATGGGCTGATAATATTTCACTGAAAAATGTGAACTCAAACTTTATTTCCATCTATGTTTTGGAATGCCCTGATGTCCCAAAAAATATTGATGAAAGTTCATTTCAAAGTGGAGCCTTTTTTTTTTTTGGTTTTTACAAACCTTTCCCCCTGCTCTTGTTGATGTCAAAATGGTTGCAAAATCAAAAGGGTTTTTTTCCTAAGAAATCCTCCCATCTCAATTCTGGACTCTTCAGTGAATCCATTTATTTATCATAATAATTATGACCTTTGCCTTTTGCATCTTCTTGTTCTAGGACTTAATCCAAAGAGAGAGAGAAAACACAGTGGCTAAGTTCAGAGAACTACGATGCTGGTTGGAAGAACAGGAGAAGCTTCTGCTGGCCAGAATGGAAGAGACGGAGAAAGAGATTGTGGCAAGAAGGGACAAGTGTCTGACCAAACACATTGAGGAACTTTCCTCTCTTGAGGATCTCATCCAGGAGATGGAGAAGAAGCAGCAGCAGCCAGCAAACAAACTCTTACAGGTAAGGCATGAAGCTGAGATGATGGAGTGGTGTGGACTGAGTTAGACCCACCATAGAAATACCTTTTTGACTCTTTCCATGGAAAGGAAATTGGAAAATACAAAGACTAACGGCTAATATATCAGGACACATAATTCAGAAAAACCAGGGCACCATGGTTAAGCACTGCTTAATGATGGATTTTCTGGTCCCTATTGTGGCCATAAGTCGAAGACTACCTGTACGAAGATTAATGGCTACTGTGTCAGGATAGACAAATGAGGATACGCAGAAACAATAGAATTCAAAATCTCTAAGCCCTTAATGCTTTTAAGAATGCCTGTTGGGTTCCTATGACCCCTAAGGGATGTGTTGTAAGCCCTTAGTGGTTTTCAGAATTCCTCCTTAGGGTTCCTAAGACTGCTAAGAGATGTGATGGTGGGTGTTCTTTGGAGGGTCTCCCCTCCTGTGGGTCAGCCTAATCTCCAGAGCAAGGAGAGCCCCCCCATTGAGGGCCATCTGCAAAGCTGTAACCACCTGGATTTTCCAAAGGGCCTTCAGAGGTTGATTCTGAAAGCATCAGTGCAGGATTTCTTTCTATTTTATTGATACATTATTTTTTTAAAAAATATTATTTTCTTTTTTCTATTATGTTTCATTATATGCTATATACCATAAAGTGTATAACTGAGTTGCATTCAGCTGGGGTATAATTTTTCTAAGAGAATAAATTAAAAATTAATAATACATAAAAGAGGTGAATGGCTGGGGGAAAAAGACAGATGGGATGGGGTTTTATAAAAAAAAATTGAGATACTTTCTGTATGTTGGTTTCTGTGTGGTTGTCCAGAAGATTCACTCATTTATTTTGTGAATTTCAGAATTAATTTCTCTGCACAGGAAATGGCTCCTTTCAGTCTTTGTCTCTTTTTCTTTAGGACATTGGAAGCGTCTTGGAGAAGTAAGTGAATCCACCCTCTTCCTTCTTTATGACCCCAGAGATCGGCAGCTCCTCCTGTTATGTCCCATTTTGGAAAGCTCTGTTTGTCTTTAGTAGTAGTTCATCTTCAATATTGGTAGCAATTCAACTTAAATATAACTTATTTCAGGGCTTTGTAGATATTTCCTCAGGCAACTTCAACACAATATAATTAGCAATATTTGATACGATTAATTATTATTAATTATAAGAAACATCATTTGATACTAAAATATTTGTCCCCAAGGTTTATCACTCATTTTCATTATCAAAATCATTAATCATTTTTCCATCTATCTCATTTTTAGTGAAAAAAACATTTTCTATAAGGAAGTATTTTATACTTCCTTTTTTTTAAAAAAAAGAATAATTTAATCCTTTCTGCAGTTTCAATTCTCAGTTATCTCCACAATGTCCGGAATTGAACGGGATGCATCTCCTTAGAATCCTGATGTTGGAAAGGGCCACGGAGGCCATGAGATCCAACCCCTAATCTTTTGCAGGAGTCCAAAGTAGACCTTCCATGGCAGGGGGCTGTCCCGCCTCTGCCTGAACCCATCTTACAAAGGGGATTCCCACCTCTCTAGGTATCTGGAAGGTGTTGGCAGATCAACCACGATCCCTCAAAATGCAGCACTGAGCACTGGGGAAAGACTTATCTGGGTGGACTGACTGCTTTGCTTTCCAAACAGGAACTTCTCCATTTGCAACAGAAGTGAAGCAAAGTGGGACGATCCTCCACAGATTAGGAGCTGGGTGCTGCTTCGCAACATCATATTGTAGAGACAGTTTGCTCAGATCTGATGAAGCGAAGCAGGAGGCTCCCCTTCAGAGACATGAACAACCTATTGTTGGTTCTGCAGTCAACATCCCCTGTGAGTCTTCTCTGCTCAAGGCATTTACTTTCAGTCCCTCTTCAAACGATTATTTCCAGCCAACTTGGTTTCCCTTCTCTGAGCCTCTTCCAAACTCCTTTTTAAAATGTGATGCATGAAACTCAACCATTTAGCACAGAATAAACTGGAAGTAGCACTAACCCTGATTTGGAAACATTGCCTCTCCTCATGCATCTTTTTGTGTTAGATCATACTGCTGATTCTTATTCATCTTCAGTTTGTACTAGATAACCCATGTGTTGGGCAACAAAGCAGTGGGAGCGGGAGCTTTGGAAATCACCATCACCTGACCATGGTGGCGCAGTAGTGGCCACAACTTTCCCAATGCAACTGGTGTGAAGATCCTTGAAATTTCAATTACACGGGAGTAATGGGTCCCAGATTTTGTAAGCATTTGTTAAGTTAGTGGATTTGAGGTACCTTCATTCAAAAGTTTCTGTGCTATGATGCACCGTTTTGGCTAATTGAAGGTTACCAACAGACAAGAGAGTTGCATATTTATCTTCAATTCCTGCTTGGCCACCCTTGGAAGTAGTAATTGCATTTGTCACTATTAAATTTCACAGCATTACTTTTAGTTCATCAAGATTAATTTGAGTGTTATATCCATCTTCTACACTACCTACCTCACCCAATTTAGCCTTTTTCAAATTTGGTAAGATCCAATCCACCCATTTGTCCAAGTGATTCACAAGAATTTTAAAGAGTAGAGGCCCAGGACTGAAACTTGGTGGCCTTCATTAGATCCATCAATTAGCTTGATGAGGGTGGATGTGTGTGGTTTTCGGCCAGCTGTGGACCCACAGGGTTGCCATGGTGCGCACCCCATGTTTAATTAGCTAGTCAATTCTCAAGCACAATCTGATGGTTTAGAAAGCTTCTTCTATTGGCAGGATGATAAAGAACGTTGTTTCCCTCTACCAGGTATCAGGCAAAAAAACCATTTAAGAATCTGGTGGCTTTTCCTCTAGAGCTGAAGTGGACAATCTGGGATTACCGAGATATCAGTGTGTTTCTGAAAAACATCATGAAACAATTCAGAGGTAACAAAAAACAGCCACAGGGGTTTTATGCTGGATGATATTTTGATCCCAGAACATCAAAGGGACATTCTCTGTTAGTGTCAGGAGGGATCAAAGAGGGACAGATTTCAGGGTCAGTGGAAGAAACACCTTGATTTCTCTGTGGAAAGGGCTTTGCATCTTGGACACAAGGAGGAAGAACAGGAGCTTTCTGATTTCTCTCCTTAAAGACATTCAAGCTAAAAATCACAACCTTTAGATAGTCATGATTGACAATTTCTCTTTCTTTACCAAATCCATCTGCACTGATCACCAGGGAAGCAGAATAAGCCTTATCTTGGGGTTCTGAGTCTGAATGTTTGGCAGACAATTAGAGCTTGGAGTAGTATTTTAATTAGAAAAACACTGATGAAATTATGACATTTAGCTTTCCTTGTTCCTTATTCCCTGATTTGAGGCCAGGGAAAGCAAAGAAGACTCTATCTGTAGGGAGGCCCTGCTGTTGATCCAGTTCTAACGGTGAGACGCTGAATCTCTCCTTTTTCTTCCCCAGATACTCTGGAAGTTGGAGTTCAGCTGCAGAAAGGTAAATACGGGTTTTAAGAATCTCACTTGCTATTTTGAACTCTGATGCCCATAACATTAATAGAAATATAATAGAGTAACAAACAGAAAAATATAGGATCAGACACCTTAAAGCTATGAAGATCCAGTAAGGGTATTCGAGAAAACTGAAGTCAGCCTCAGCATAGAATGAACTATCTGGACAAATGCAAAAACGTTGGGCCGGTGCTGAAATGAGCACAGAATTCCTGCCAGTCCAATAACGTTGTCCTCTTGTTTTTGAGCAATAATGAATGCAAGAATCCTTCCAAGAGGAAAGAATCCCAAGGTAGCGGCCCCAATTTTTTCATCTTTGGCAGCCTTTGACTCCATTCTAGCTCCTCCACATTGGTGGGTGTGATCTAGAAGAGGCTGCCATTGGCTGCCCTGAGCACCTTCTTGACTTCCCTCCAATATTATGGCTGAGCTGTGCTGCTTCCTGTCGCCACAGAGTGGGATACCCTTTTCCTAAGATGGTTTGGTGCCAGAAGCAGAGCTGAGCCCTGTTCCTGCCAGCAGCTAGTAAGAAGGCAGAGCCAGACAGGGCTGTCCTGGATATTTTGCTGCTGACGGTGGACTGTCAAAGGGGCTTTCCCTCCTCTCCCACGACAGCTGCCCCATGCAGAGCTGGTGGCTTCAGGGAGCTTCTGATGTTCCTCCCTAAAGACCTGGGCAGCCTGCAGATTATGGCTACCTCAGCACAAAGGAGCCACAATCTGTGTCTGTGGGGTGTGTGTGGCAGGAGTGAGAAGGGTTTATGAGATTTTGGGCTGCATGTCCTTTGGAAAAAAATTCTGAATTAGTACTTTGACCCTTTCAAGAACACAGCATCCTTGGGCTATTTATTAAAGCAGCCAGAGGTGTTTCACTCTCCTGCATTAGCCTGAAACATGGTGTGGCTGATTAAGAGTCACAGTGGATTCCTTGAAGAAGTAGCATCTTTTGTTCTTCATTCTGACAAGGAAAGGTGGAAAATTTTAGGCTGCTTAAACAATTAGTACGGAGGCTGTCAACTCATGTGAGATCAAAAGCACTTCTTCCAAATAAATTTCAAAGGTTGTGAAGGCTGAGAGGGTCATGAACGTTAAAAAGGTTGCCCAACTGTTTCTCAGCACCAGACCTGAGAAAACACTCCCTGGATTTATAGGGTTTGTACTTTGCAAAGAGTTTGCTCCTTGATTGGTTTTCTACTTCAACATTACTATTATCAATCTTCTATGCAGTGTGTCAAATTCACTGCCTGACTAAATTGGCGAGAGACCGAGTCATTAGCAGCAGAGGAATCAGGTCCTGTTGGCCAAAGCAAATGGCAAAATGGAGCACCAGGAAAATGCCCAATTGCCTCCATCTTGTGGTCCATCAACATGATGAAAGTTGCTACGCAAGATCCCCCCCCTTTTGTACATGCATGTGATATCATGATGCTGGTACAGAAAGGGCAGAGCTTCATCACACTTCCCTTCCATACTGTGCCCCAGTTACCTCTGGAGCACCCCTCTGACTCTGCCAATTCAGAATTGAAACACGGCAGCCTCTTGCTCTGCCTGATCTCCTGGATTAACACCCCAGGAGGAGTTCCTGTTCACATCTTGGCCCTCCCAGGAACTCACTGAAGGCAAAGCCAAACACTCTTTACTCCCAACAATATTCTTCCCACCTGCAAGATGAAAGCTAATGAGACTGAGGGGAAGCATTGCTGGGAGGGTGTGAAGCAGCAGGAAGAGTTTGAAGAACTCAGCAAAGCTTAAGTGTTGCTAGAAAATTGGTGACTCTTCCAGTCCTGGAAGGGGTGCTTGGAAGCTGAATTCCTTTCAGAGAGGAGGCCCTGGATTTGATCTATTGGGAGTCACAAGTCAAAGCAGACCTGCAGCTGAAGCTCTTTTTCTTCTCCTTCCTCCTCTTCCCCCTTACAGCAAATGTAATTCTGGATCCAGACACAGCCCATCCTGGCCTCGTCCTCTCCGAAGATCGTAAAAGCATCAGGGCAGTTGAAGATCAATGCCTTCCCAAAAACCCTGAGAGATTTGAAAATTGGCTATATGTCCTTGGCTGTCAGGAGTTTTCAACAGGGAGACATTTCTGGGAAGTCACTGTAGGAAAGAAGGAGGAATGGTATGTAGGGGTTGCCAAAAAGTCAGTGAACAGAAAAGATTATATCAATCTTTGTCCTGAGGAAGGGATCTGGGAGGTTGGGAAATGGGCAAGGAAATACAGGGCCAACATTCCCCCAAAATACCCCACACTGCCTCGGACTAAGAATCTGAAGAGGATCCGAGTCTCTCTCAACTGTGAAGGGGGACAGGTGACCTTTTTTGATGCCAAGACCGCAGCCCTGCTCTACAAGTTCTCAGAAGCTCCCTTGGCTGGAGAGACCCTTCTGCCCTCCTTCTCTCTGAACAATAATGACTGGCTGACGCTCTCTCCCTAAAAGCGGGGACATACATGGAGAAAACTTTGGAAAAATCCGTATTTGCCAAGCAGTGATCTCTGAAAGCCTGTAGAGCAAATTTGCACAGAAATAAATACTGCCCCTAATGGAAAATTGGCTGAGGGGAGGGAGTATCTTTCCTCCTACCCAGAACCTATGTCAAAACTCTGGCTCATGAGGACCAGATGGATTACCTGCATCTTCTTATAAATGTTTTGAAGATGAAGTGATACAACCTTTGCAAAAACCGATTAACTTTAATTTGGAAAAGGGATGAATACTAGAAAATTGGAAAGGAGTGAATATTGCTTTAATTCATAAAGAAACACAGGAACCTATTTTCCCAAATAAATGATCAGCCAATTTCTTTACTGAACCATGACTACAAAATATTTACTGTGGTTTTAGCTGAAATAATGAAAGGTGTTTTGCAGGACTTTATACCTGAAAATCAATGTAGATTTCTACCTAAAAGAGTTGAGGGATAATATAAGAAATATTCTTAATATGCTAGAATATTTGGAAGAAGATAATGGAAAACTACCATGTTGATATTTCTTGATGTGGAGAAAGCATTTGATAATTTGAGCTGGATTTTTTTGTTTAAAATTTTGGAAAAACTGAATTTTGTAGGTAAATTTATTAAATGGGTAAAAGTGATATATATGTCACAAACAGCACAAGTTCTAGTCAACCGAGCTCAGAGGACACCCAGCAGAAATAACTTCTCTACGAACTTCTCCATCTAATGGCTGTGCCTTCTCCTTCACTGGCTTCTTTTTAATTTTATTATGCTAAACTACTTATCAAAAAGAAAATATAAATGCATATAATATTAATAAATGTTAAGAGTAGTGATCCAAATTAGTAATCAGAACCATGCATGGAATGGACCAAGTGGGGAAGGATAATTTTCTCTTTGTCTTGAAACACCAAGAACAGAATCATTCAGTCAAGCTGAATTTGCTACTTCTAACTAATACCTTGAGCCAAACGAGACAGGCCACCTTGGTGGTGCTGCAGGTTGATATTGCTGTAGGTTGGATTTGGTATAGGTGCTCTGTGATAAAAGTGTTTAAATCACTGAAGATTCCACCTGATTTTTAGAGATATACCGTGCCCACCCACACTCGCTGGCACCTGGCCACGGCACCCGCCCATAGGCCTCACCTCCTGGCCAGCTTGCCTTGCTCCCATCTCTTCCCACATTGCGCTCACGTGAGGTCCTCACTTAATGACCCGCATGGTCCTGGGGTTACGATGGCAACCAGGACTGCTGGGATTGCTGTTGCTACGCAATGCTGTCAGGTGACATCGCGCTTTACAACCACATTGTTTAGCAACGGAAATTCCAGTCCCAAGTGCTGTCATAACTCGAGGACTACCTGTAAAAGTATTAAATAAAACACGTGCATTTATGTTGAGAAGTGTCCTAGCATTTAAAATTTCTTTTCCTCAAAAGTATCAGTTCACAGACTCAGTGTGCAGATGGCCGGTTGATCTGTACAAACCAACCATTCTAACCCTAACCCTTTGTAAAGCCAGCAAAACCTTTACTGGATTTATTTATCCCTGATTTGTGAATAAATCATAACTGCTTAGGTTCATGCATCATGCTAAGTGATGAACCGTGGTTTTACAGACACCACTCAGACAATGTACCCAGCCATCACCAACCAAATCAGATGACAGCTTCGCCCAAGGTGCGATCCCACCCACAGACATTTCAGTCAAGCTGTTCTTTGGCCTTTTTGTAATTTAATAGTAAAGCAAAACTAGTCAAATTTGTCCTACCTTTTTTCTTTAATGCCCTTGCGTGAGATGTGATAGAGCTCACCAGTTTAGTGGATAATTGGCTACTGTTGAAGGAGAAGAAGAATAATGGCAATCCTGGTTTGGCTCTACCTTTAGCAACATGAAAAACTCCCAGCATTTTGGGAGAGCTGCAGTTTCACTCTTCCAGCTAGCGTGGAAATACTGGGAAAATCTGTGATTGACAGCCTCCCCCCCAATCACAGGGCAGGAGCGTGGCTGGAAAGATAATTGGTTTAGGGATGAAATCAGGAATAGGCAAAGTGATGCCCTCCAGCTGTCTTGGAATACAGCTCCCATAATCCCTGCCCATTGATCGTTACACCTTAGACCAGTGTTTCTCAACCTCAGCAACTTGAAGATGTGTGGGCTTCAACCCCCAGAATTCCCTTAGGGGCTGCCTTAGGCTGATGGGAAGTCGAACTGAAAACATCTGGGGAACACCAGGTTGTCTCCTCTGGTCTACATCTTAGGTCTCTCACTGAAGCTTGATTTACATGTTGTAATAGCTATAGTTTAGCCATGATTGTCCAAATGAACCAGAAAAGGCTGGCTTCACATGCTATACTAAGCCAAAATGAACCACAAAGCACACGCTGGGTGAAATCTCTCTTCTGACTAGGAACCCAAAGCAACCTTCACACTCAAGTCAAGATGCCGCAACCCTGTTCTCATTCTCCAAAGTAGTTTGACACAAATTCACCATCATGTGATCCCTGCTAAGAAAGGGAGCTGAACAAGTACCAAGGTCGCTTTTGCTTCATACATATAAACCCTTTTGGCAATCCTTCAGCAATTTTGTCTGGGCTTGGAAGTTAAGCAAGGTGGGTTGTGTGCTGAGAATTTGGATGGGAGACTCCAGAAGACCCCAGGGCTGTAGAATAAGTAGGAAACTGGGGGGTGGGGGGGACATGATGGGAGAAGATAAGGGCAAACTCCTATACTATGCCAGAATAACTTAATGGGCATGCATGCTGTCCTTTACGATGAAATAACCAGCATTCTGGTAACTAGGATCTTTTGACAATACTTAAACCCTGGTTGTTTGCCATGGTAGCCAGAGGATTGATCTAAGCTGGTTTGACTGCAGAGATTTAGAACCTGGCATGTGTATAGCTTGGAGTAAAGGAGCTGGCGTGACACTGGCAGGAGTTGCGTCCTGTTTCCAAACCAGTGCAGAATCCCTCAGAGGAGGCACGCTGAGATGTGAGTCAGCACCTTTACTTGAGAAACCCCTTGATTGCAACAGAAGGTCATTGTTAGTTAGCTGAGATGAATCTGGGAATCTTCCCTGTCAACCTTGCTTGGGGGGAGGAGGAGGCAGACCTAATGGGCTTACTTCCCGACTGGTTGATCATACCTCTTCCTGTTGGCTCCAATGGGCTGTTCCCATAGACATGTTGCCTATATCAGCCTCCCAATATGGTCTTACCTGTCTCTGAGCATCCTGTGGTGGTTTTTTTTTTTTTTTTTTTTGGAGTAGGCAGTCTCTTCTCCTTTATCTTTGCAAAAATGATTTATCTTTAAAGGGAAAGTCCTGTTAGTATCTCAGGGTGGGCTGATCCAAGAAGGGAAGTTCTCTTCCCCTTGCTAGGTTCATGGCTGCTGAAAGTCCTCAGAAGAGGCTGAGATTTGAGGCCACTTGTCCCAGCTGCTTCAACTACTTCCTCAACCGTGTGACTGTGGCCACAGTGTCTGCCAAGGCTGCATCAGATGGCATGGGACAGAGTCCTCCCTGGTGGGCGCCTGCCCTCAGGGCAATGCTGTGGTGCAGCCCAAAAGTTTCAAAGCCAACTGGCAGCTGGCCAAATTGGTGCTAATTGCCCAAGAGCTGAGTGAGGAGGGGAAAGTGAACGTTGCCAGAGGGAAATGCTGCAAAAGGCACGGGGAACCTCTGAAACTCTTCTGCCAGGATGATCAAGCTGCTGTCTGCATCTGGCATCTGGAAATGCCAAGAGACGCTAAAGGAGGGGAAAGAAAAGCTAGCTTTCAAAGCAGAGGCAGAAAGAGAAAGTCAAGACTTGCTTGTAAGTATCATTATTGATGAAGTGAAAAAGATTCCTTAATCTGGAATCAGTATCTAGAAATGCTGAATATAAATGACAAACAGCTCTGAAACGAAACTTTCCTAGGTAGAATGCCCAACAGTTGCACAGCTAATGTTCACAAAAGTGCACTTTGAGGTTAGGTCTCTGTACATCTTGAGGACGTTCCTTCCTTGTTCAATATTCACTTGATCCCCAAGTGCCCTTCCAAAGGAGTTCATAGTTTCTTGATGTTCCAAAGATCATTTGTTCCTGACCCTAGCTATTTCCCTTTTCTCTTCCGTTCCTCTTCTTGCTCTAGAACCATGCAAAAACAGTAAAGGGGAAAGTGGTGGCTGAGCTCAGACAACTACGTCAGTTGATGGTACAAGAAGAGACTCTGCTGGCCCAGATGGAAGAGGTGGAGAAGGAGATTCTGGCTAAGAGAGAAGAGTGCTTGGCCAAACTCTCGGAAGAAGACTCCTCCCTGGAGGGTCTCCATGGAGACCTGGAGGAGAAATGTCAGCTGCCATCAAGTGAACTTCTGCAGGTATGGCCTGGTTCTGGAAGAACAGGAGTTGCCAATCAGTCTGCAGGCAGAATAATTGTTATGATTGTCACAAGGGCTTCGTGGGCTCTTTGGTCATGCTCCAAAACACAGGATTTCTTGGGAAAATAGTGACCCAGGTTCATTGTACATACTTCTATTTGGGGTTCTCCAGGGTTTGGGAGATCAATACTGAAGAAGAGATCAGTTTTTGGAGATGTTTTGTCTTGGTTTCCATTGCAGCTTCAGCACAACATTTCAGAACTGGAGATTGTTTTGCAGGGTTTATAGTCCATATGGAATTTAAATTCCATGGGATTGGTTGATGGTTGGATGCTTCTTGGGAAGTGCCAGTTAATTGGTGGTTGGAAAAGTGTTAACTCTATTCTGATGGACCAATTTCAATATTTATTTTTTTCCCTGCAGTGTCTTGGAAGCATCTTGCAGAGGTGAGTAAAACTTTTCATAATGGCAGGAGAACTCTTCAGTCGTGCCCGTCCAACTGAAGATAATTTAAAACCATGCTCCTAATTTGAGACTCAGTATTTTGGAGAGAGTGTCTTTTGTAATAATGTTGCCTTATATCTCCAAGGACAGCACTGACCCATCTTTAAATATTTACCATGTTTCTGCAAGTTCAACTCCAGGTAATTGAACTGTACAAAGTTATTGTACTACCCAAGACCTGATCATTCATAGCATTGATCTGATTATGTGCCATCAAGTTGGTGTTGACTCTTAGAGGCCACGTAGATAGATTTTCTCCAGAAGGATCTGCCCCCAGCCTGGTCCTTCAGTGTCTTTCAACAGTGCACCCAATGCTGCTGTAACTGAGTCCATCCCCCTTGCTGCTGGTCCTCCTCTTCTTCTCTTTCCTTCTACCTTTCCGAGGGTTACAGACTTCTCTAGGGAGCTAGATCTTCACATATAAGGTATCTGAAGTGGAATAATGTGATCCTGGTCTTTTGTCTCTTGAGTGAGAACTCTGGGTGGATTTATTGGGTGATCCATTTGTTTGCCTTTTTTTTGGCTCTCCATGATATTCTCAGGAGTTCTCTAACACCAAAGTTCAGAACAGTCAATATTGTTTCTATCCTGTTTCTTCAAAGTCCGCATTAATAGTACACACATATGGAACCAAGGAATTTCATGTTTGTGCATGTGTATATATAGAGAGAGCGGAAGTGTTTATGTATGTGTAATGCATACATATTTTAACTTATTTGACAGCATTTCTCGAAAGATACATATTTTATTTTCATTAGGAAAATAGCTAGCCTAATTCTGTACTTTATATTATATCGTGCTTCAATGTTACTCTCTCAAAAATGCTTAAGGTCTTGATTCAGGGCAATATTTTTGTAGCTCTTAAGGAAGGAGAGGAAAGATAGAAATGTTATGTTTATCCTCCTACGCCCTCCTCTTAGAGCTGCTTCTGTGGATTAGTGGAAATGCTTGCATGGGCTGTGAATGATCCCACGATTGCCAAGTCCGGTGGATGTTGCTACTCTCCCTCCAAGCAAGACTTCAGTGGGTGATGGTGGGAAGATTTGTCTCCAAGATGGTAGATCTGACTTTTCAATAAGCTTCTGGAATTGAAGGGCTAGACATAGTCACTTTCTTTTTTTATTTCCTCCACTAGGTGTGAGACTGAAGTAATGGCAAAAAATATTATGGGTTTTGTTCCTTCCCTGAAGTGGAAGATTTGGGACTTTGATGAACTAAGTTCCTTTCTAGAGGGTATCCGAGGTCAGGATTAAGAACAGCAGCCTGGATCTTGCCCCTGGCATTTCACTGGTTCAAAATAGTGTGGGAAAGGCCCCGGGTCAGCCCTAACATTAGCAGAAAGGGGAGACTTCAGGGCTAACAAACAGGAGCTTTTATTTCCCTGTTTCTGCCAAAGCAACACAAAATTTCAGTTGCTCCTTTTTAAACTTACTGCTCAAATGGTCCTGAATGTTCTGCTTCCAATGAACTCAAGCAGCTAAGATGGCCCCTTGAGAGGTCTTTGTCAACTGTGTGGTCTGGATTCCTTCCTAGAAGCTATCAGAGGTAACAACTGCCTGGAGTTAAAGAAGGTTCTTGTGTCATCCAACAGGTTATAGGCATGATGGCGTGATGCTAAATATGCTTTTTTCCTTTTCAGACATGCTGTTATCTGGGCTTCAGCTACAAAGAGGTACGTTTCAAATTCTAATGGATAGAAAAGAGGCCATGGGGGAGAATGGGTTGGATTTTTCTCTATATTATCAATATCTGTGCCTCTTATCTACTCTACAGTGGCGGTTTCTGTTGGTTTATCAACAGCTATCTGTTTTACCTGGGGTGCAATTTCCCCCCAACACCTTCTCAGAGCAATGAGGAGTTCTAGCAGTTTGGCAATTATTATCCCAGCTTGATTTCCTCTTTAAAATACAGCATTCTCTGAAAGCTTTTGGTATTTTGTAGGGTACGAGTAGAGCAGAGATTGTAGGAGGAGAACTGTGTTAGTCTACAGTAGCCAAAAGTCAGGAGTCTGGGACCTTCAGAGATAGCCTGAGACCTTTTGCTATACCTTAGCTCAGCTGTCTCACATTCAGTTGTGTGGGAACAGTGTCTTTATTCCAAAACAGCTATTTTGAGTTCTATAATGGAATGTCCTAGAAGGTTAAATGTTCTGGTTGTCCTTGTTTAGAGTTGCGACATCAAACTTGTGTCCATTAATTTTCTGGGGCAAAGCGTGGCCTGTTTGTTCTCGGTAAAAGCCAGAAGTAACTGAAGGTCGCTCTGTGTGTGATGTTGTTGGGGCCTATGTAATGTGGGGGCCAGTCAGACACCTGGGTTTGTTATAGGATCTGATTCTCATGTTAGCATCATTGCTTGTTGTTGCTTGTGAAACTCTGCTTCAGGCTGGTCCATGCATAAATATGGGCCTGCTGTCCAGTGCTGAGAAGGTACAGTGTCACTGTCTAGTATGGGCCGTAGCATACGGTGACACTGGTGATGAGCAGCGCAATCAGTTGAGCAAACACATGACTTCATATATTCTGCTTTTCCTCCGGCTCGAGGCAGTGTACATAGTACTGACTTCTCCCATTTTTATCCCTGTATCAACAACTACCCTGAGAGATAGACTGGGCTGAAGGAGAGAGTGACCGGCCCTTGAGTGAGAAGTTCCATGTGAATGTGGACTTGAACCTGGCACTCCCTGGGCCTAATTCAACAATCGGGTTGTTCTCCTGTTCTAATTTTCAAGCAGCAGCTAAAACCCACCACATCCTATGAAATTGCTGGGAAAGAGGAAGTCCCTTTGCTTGTCCTGATAAATTGCAGAGCTCAAACACAGCTCTTTTTAGTCTCTGGTTCGACTTATACTTTACAGTATCTTTGTGCACAGGCACCAAGCTGATAGCCTCTTTAGATGGAAAGATTCAGATCTGTTCAAGTCTTCCTCTGAAGACTTGAATAGATGAGTCTATTGGAGAAGGGTGGCCAATAAAGTGAAATAAATAAATAAAATAAATCAAGAAACCCCTGAATACTGACAAAAAGGCACCTGTTGATTTTACTGAGTCAGTAAGGAGCATCCAGCAGGATTTGGACTGCATCAAATCTCTCCTGTCCAACCCCTATTCACACTATAGGAAAAATTTAGTAAAGACAGATGTCTCACCTGGCCAGTTGCTAGCAATTTTGAAAAGGATTGCTTCCACAATTCTGCCTTCAGAAGTCACGGGATGATGGTCTTCAATGATCCACTGTCCGAACAACTGAACTAGGAACAGCTCTCTGGAATGTGAATCTGAGGTACTTTGTAAGTCCAAATCAGCCAGATTTTGTAGGATGAATGTAGGAAGACCAAATCCTCCTCCTTCCTCTTTCCAAAAAGAGCTATAGCATATGAATATATATATATAAATAAAATATATGTTAGCTTTTTGTCTTGGGTCTTGAATGGTGAATATAACTGAAATTTGGATCATGGCTACAAAAAGGGTGTTTTCCTGTCCTGGTCTGGATGCTCCAACTTTTCCTGAGGTTTCAAACGTGCTCTCTGCTGGAACATTGGCTAAGAGACTAAGCTGAAAACCAAGAAATGTCATCTCAGTGACCTGTGTATTGGATGGTCTTAGATGAGCTGCTCTCTGCCAGCTTTCATGCCCTGACCTGCAGTGTGAGAGATACTAACCACAGCTGGATTCATGCAGGCTGAGCTGCAATATGGTTTGGTTGGTTTCAGCTAAAGGGGCTGTATAAGTCCAGCCAACTATGACTTGTTCAACCACTATGATTTAGTGTGATGTAGGAAGGCAGCCACTGACTAATAACACTGTTCATGAGGATGATAACTAGATAATGGAAGCAAAGTCCTTCCAATGTGTAAAGATATTACATAGAACTGAGGAGATTTTGAAGTTGGGGAAGGGTCTCCGTTCCCAAAGTAAGTCCCTTTCTTCAGAAAAGGAAGGATTTCTTGTAGACCAGCCTTCCCTGACCTGACAGCATCCAGACCTATTTGAAGAAGACCCAGAACTGGCCATGTTTGCTTGGAATTCTGGTAACCGTAGTCCCAGAACACCAAGAGAGGTGCCAGGCTGGGCAACACTGCCCTAGAGTGCCAACCTCAAGCATTCCCTCACCTGCCTCTCTTCCTTTCTTTTTCTTTTCCCTCACCCCAAAGAAAATGTAACTCTGGATCCCGACACAGTGAACCCTTGGCTCGTCCTATCCGAAGACTGTCAAAGTGTGAAAGTGGGAGAGGAGGCCCAGTGCTTACCCAGGACCCCCGAGCGATTCGACCCCTGTTTCTACGTCCTGGGACGGGAGGGCTTTGCAACTGGGAGACACGGCTGGGATGTCAGCGTGGGAAGGGAGGAAGCCTGGTGTCTGGGGGTGTCTAAAAGATCGGTGAGGAGGAAGGAGGAGGTTGAATGTGGCCCAGAGGCTGGCATCTGGTGCATTGGGAACTGGGGAGGGGGTTACTGTGCCTCAGACCCCCCTGCGTATCCCCCTCTGGTCCTGAAGGAGGAACCCAAGAGCATCCGAGTGTCTCTGAACTGTGAAGGGAGACGGGTGGCCTTCTGTGATGCTAACACCAGTGCCCTGCTGCACGTATACTCCGGAGCCTCATTCTCTGGAGAAGTTCTCCTGCCCTCCTTCTACATGGATGATAAAGCCCACCTTATAATTTCTCCTAAGGACAATTAAAAGAGGGTTGGGTCACATGTATTGCTTTGGCCTCAGGATAACCCACAATGCTATTTTATCTCAATGAAGTGATTTGGAGAACCTGGCTGAAAAGCTCCAGATGACCAGGAGGGGGTAGCAAAATATTAGCTTTCTGTGCTTCTCTGGTGGCACCTAGTGGTCATCTGGACTTCAGAAGCCCATCTATGATAGTCCTAGGCTAATCAGGCTAGCCAGCCACCCCTTCCCCCTTCCCACAACTGTCTATAGACACTGCAGTCCGACTGCTTCTGTGTCCATTGTGAAGCAGCCCCTCACTTGCACCAATTTCAGAGGGCAACAAAAGATGGAAATCTTTTCAGATAATGAAGTATTCTTGTAACGGGATAATAGAGCCTGATGCTTGGAAAGGAAAATGCAGAATAGAGGCTGGGTTGCCTGGGTCCCCTTCGCTGTATAGCAATGTTGCTGGGAATTATGGGAGCAGGAATCCAACACCTCTGGAGGATACCAGGTTGCAGGACAATTGACATCTATTCTCTGCAAAAGGGAATAGATTTCCCCCCACTCTGCAGTGATTGGGGCTCCTCCTTTCATTGGCCTTCTTTCTCCATAGACTTCGACTCCAGGGACAACGAGGCATCTCTTCTCCATTTCTCCATAGGAAGGCCACAGAAAGAGCCTCAGCAAAGGGTGTACATTTAGAGGCATTTAGACAGGCTGTGTTGGGCCATCAAACCAAAGAGAAAACATAGGAGAGGACTATTTTGGTTGGATAGAAGAAGGATGAATTTCTATTTTTACACTGTAGATTTCCTATTTTATCTGCTTAATAAATCCACTTGCTGAGCTGTATTTATCTTTTTGCAGAACAGGTTAGGGTGGAATGTATTCAGTATTTTGAGACAGGGATACTCACAATAAAGATTTAGTGAACCAATCCACTATGAAATCTTTACCTTGTTCTTCATTAGCCCTGAATTAGTTTAGGACACTCCCATTGCAACAAATGTTATCTTCTCACCAATCATTGCTACAGTATTATCGGTTTGATGAGGAATCTGAAATGATATTCTTCCCTCCAGACTGAAGTGGCACCATCTGGTCCTACCTGAGGACCAGTCTTACCTGCAGGAATTATCTCCCTGACTGCTGATGCTTCTCCAGCTCTTGAAAGTCGCTTTTAAGAGTTGAGAACTTCCTTGGGAAGCCTGGCCAAAAGGTTGTCCCTTTTCTGACTTTGAACTTGAGGATATGAGTAGCATAGAGTGATTCTCCCACCTTTTGTTCAGTATAATGCAGCAGATCCTTTCATAAACCTTGCAGTTATTCATCCCAAGGGTGCTATGAATGTTATTGGGGGAAGTTTGAATTCCAGGAAAGATCCCTCATTGTGGGTGGGTCACAGAGGAAGGGCCAGATAAAATATCCATTAGAGAAGGCCATGGCACCCTCTCCAGTATTCTGCCTAGAAAACTGAATAGAAATTCACAACCAGGACCTGTTGACATGGCGATAGATTATTTATTTATTTATTATACTGCTTAAACCATCCAGTAGCAGAAGCTCTCTAAGCAGTTTACAATAAAAGACACTAAAGTCAAATTGAATAAAAATACTTATAATAAAAAGCAAAGACACCAAGTAACCTAGGCAGCTGGAAGGCAGTCATTCAAAAACCTAAGCAATATTAATTAAGATACAATTAAAAGGCAGTTGCAAAGCCTGGGAAAACAGAAAGGTCTTTACCTGGTGTCAAAACGATGCTACCGTGGATGCTAATTGACCATCTCTGGGGAGGGCATTTCATAAATGGGGTGCCACCACCAAAAAAGTCCCCCCCCCTTGTAGAGGCCCACTTTACTTTCTTCAGTGATGGGATCTGGAGGAGGGCTTCATGGAATGAATGACCAGACTTCCAGATTGGACAGTATCTCATGAGCAAGTGGGGAACAGCAGGGAGAAAGTGTGAAGCTATTGCTCATGATGTGGCTGGAGGAAAGCTTCTAACATGGCTGAAGGCAAAAAGAGAGTTTGATGCTTTCTTGGTAGGTGGGACGTCAGAACCACGAACCAAGGCAAACGTGATGTCAGAGCAGAAATGTGACTGAACACTGAGGTCTATGGAGATTTGATTCCTGAACTAGAGCCAGGTATTCTAAAAGCGAAGGTAATTGTCCCCTAGAAAAACAAGGCTAGCTGCAAAGCTCCAGGGGTTGATGGAATACCAGCCAAACTATGTAAAACCTTGCAAGATGATGCAATTAAAGGGCTACTTGTGGTCTAGGAGCAGGTATGGAAAACACAGAAGTGGCCAGGGATTGGGAAAATGTCAATTTCTATTCCACTACCCAAAACGGACAGTACTAAAGAATCCTCAAACTTCCAAACAGTTGCATTCATCCCATGTGCTAATAAAATAACGCTCAATATTTTGCAAACTGGATTTCAGCAATCCCTGGAACAGGATCAGCCTACCTTCACATTCAATCTCCATTCAGACAAGGCAGCTGCACCTGAAATTGCATTGCTACCATTTCCATGGAGAATGGAAATCATGCGAGTTCCAGAAAGATGTCAATTGTTGCTTTCTTTGGGCTTTGAATTCTGCAACCTACAACAAATTGTGAATAGTCTTTAAATTTTAAATTCACATTTTTTTTTAATTTTAAAGTTTTTATGGGTGTGGCAGATCACTAGGGTCATTTTTTTTCTGGTGCCTCTCACACATATTTTCTTTTCCTGGAAGAGCTTAACTTTTTCATCTCCATTTTCCATGCTGCCATTTTGACCAGAAATTCCCCTTCTGGATCTTGGCTTTGTAGATGGGGCGTTCCAAGGTCCCGATCTCTTTCCGTAGCTCACAGAAGGTGGAGATGCAGACGCAGCAGAAGTAATGGCCACAGTTCAGGATCACGGGGTCTGTCAGATGCCCCTTGCGAATGGGGCACTTGGCTTCTTCCTCCTTTACATTCATGGGTGCTGGGGCTGAAGCCATGACAGATGTGGTCTCCACAGCTGTGTTGACAGAAGCTCCTTGCAAGGCCTGAGGATGAGAGCAAAATTAGGCGGTGAAAGGACTGCTGGTGATAACATTTTTATCAACCCATCTTCCAGCATTCGCCTGCCTTTTAGACTCTATAGGTACCTCAGATATTTTTCCATCATGGTTCCACTGTTGTCTTGATTTAGCATTCTTTGTATTTATTAAATAACATGCAGTCGTAGATGAAAAGCTAAAATACAAAACATTCATCATAAAGGCCCACTCACAGCTGAAACTAAACACACCTGGAATATCCTCAAATCCAACAACTTTTGACTGCCATTGTTTCAGCCAGAACTGTGGCACTTTTCCAGAGATTTCACAGTCTGGATCATTGAATAAGCAACACGGTATTGCATGCTGGGACCAGTCCAGAAACATCTGTGCTTAGGTGCAACCGTCTGTGGGACTGACCTGGGGGGGACAGGAGGAAGAGCCACAGACTAGACCACCATCATGCAAAAGGTATCTCAGCCCGCAGAAGCACAAGGGGCGTGGGGAGTGTCAGGATCTACACAAGCTATTAACGTAGTTCTATTAATGTAGTTAAACATAAGATACTATTTCAATTGCATTTGTAACTGTAGATGAATATATCTTGTAAGGGTTAATAGAAAGAATGTCAGTTGCAGGCCGCTTGCTTGACCTGCCATAAAGAGGGGGGAGAGAAGGACAGGCGTGTTATCCTTATCTCTACACAGGCATCTCCAAGGCCAAGAGGTGTGAGAACTGGAACCAGGCGCAAAGAATGCCAAGCGGGAAAAAAACATCAAAGGGGGGAATGTGGGCTTAAAAAGGGAACAGTTTTGCTTGTAGAATTAGACTCAACAACCTAGTGTCAGAGTCTGCATGCTCATTCCAAAGTATAGTAAATCCTCTAGAGACTAAGCAGTTCCAGTAAAGATTTCTTTATTAGGATAAACGTACAGCAGCTTAGATTGTTGAGTCTAATTGTACAAGCGAAACTATCTCTCTTTTAAGCCCATACTCCCCCTTTGAAGATTCTTCCCGCCTTTCCTTCTTCGTGCCTGGCTCCGGTTCTCACACCTCTTGGCCTTGCAGATGCCTCTTTAGAGATAAGGATGACACCCCTCCTTCCTGTCTCCCCCTTCTTATGGCAGGTCAAGCAAGCGGCTTGCTTTTTACATTCCTTCTATTAACCCTTAGTGGACTTCCCCCCTACAGTTACACATGCAAGTAAAACTATGTTATATTTACTACATTACTACAACTACATTAATAGCTTGCGTAGATCCTGACACCTAGGCTGCTGTATGCTTATCCTAATAAAGAAATCTTTGATGGAACTACTTAGCCTCCAGCAGATTTACTGAACTTTGGGAATGAGTGTGCAGACTCTGACAGGGAGGGTCTCAGAAGCGACCCTCCCTAGATTTCTGGAACATACAGTAAAACTAAAGGAGGGCAGAAATGCTTTCAGATTTGCAAGATTCTGTTACTGCAACCTCACAATACAGGCGGTGTTAGTACTATGTCTATAAAGTGGAATTGGAGGGAGACTCCCGGGAGACTGAGATATGTCACAGACAGGCGATAGAAGGAGAAAAATGCCCGCTGTTGCGGAGTCTGGTCTGAATTCAGCTGGTTCCACAGCTAAGATTTTTTTCCTTGATGCACCCAGTCAGTGAGCACGTGCTAGAGGCTCAGTAATTCAGTAATAATTCATCTGGGATTCCCGTGCTGGCAGACCGGAAAGGCGATCAGCTGCTTTCAAGCGGAAGGGCCGAAGGGAAAGCGGACAGCGAAACTGACTTCGCCCAGTTTTGCTCTTTTCCCTGCTCCGTCTCCTGACTGGCTGGCTGGGAATTGGGCGCTCCAGGCAGGTCTTCCTCTGCCGGATGGTCGTCGGGGCGTTAAGGGGGCATCAGACGCCTAACAGAGGAAGGTTATGATTTCACCCAACAGTTTCCTTTCTCTCTGCGGCGTCCTATCAATGGCCGCACCAGTTTGATTTCGGCCTGTCTCGGGGTTTGTCCCAGCCAGTTTCGCTCCAGGTTTCGCTCCGTTCCGTCCCAGGTATGTTTGCTTCTCTCCAGTTTTTTAAAACACTTTTCCCTTTAACAGGCTGGCTGGATCAATTGATTGGGGTTCTTTCCCAGGAATGTTTGATTCTGCCCACTCTGGTTGTTTTAAACATTTCTCCTTTAAGAAGCCTCCCATCTGACCACAGAAGGAACAATACTTCATCTCGGTTTCCCGTGTTGACTCTCCCCAAAGGGGATCATCTGATCTGCTGGAAACTAACTCTCTCTCTCTCTCTCTCTCTCTCTCTCTCTCTCTCTCTCTCTCTGTCTCTCTCTCTCGGCGGAGGAGGGGGCAATGGCGGCCGGAGCGCCCGTGCTGGAGCTGCTGGAAGAAGCCATCTGCCCCATTTGCCTGGAGTACTTCCGGGACCCCGTGCTCATCCCCGAGTGCGGCCACAACTTCTGCCGCAGCTGCTTGGACTGCAGCTGGGGGGAATCGCCGTCGGAGGCTTCCTGCCCCCAGTGCAGACAAACCTTCGTGCCCGGGAACATCCTCGCGAACAGGCAGCTGGCGCGTGTGCTGGAAGTTGCGAAGCGCTGCGACCTTCAGGGCGAGGAAGGAGGGAGCTTCTGCGGGACGCACCGGGAGCCTCTCAAGCTCTTCTGTCAGGACCACGAGACCCTCATCTGCGTGGTCTGCGACCGATCCCAAGAGCACAGGGACCACTGGGTGATTCCTCTGGAGGAGGTGGCTCTCCAGGAGTATCAGGTAAGAATCAGCCTTAAGGGCAAGGAGGAATGACTCTGGAGACCTAAAGCTGGAAGAACAAGTTGTGACTCTTAGTGACCACGACGATCTGTCCCTAACCTTGTCTTTCAGATGCCCCCATTGTCAGTGTCACTGAGTCCATCTCCCGTGCTGCTGGTCCTCCTCTTCTTCTCTTTCCTTCCTCCTCTCCCAGCATCAGAGCCTTCTCCAGAGAGCAAGGTCCAAATTCCCATTCCTAAAAGTGTGGTGATTCTTTCAGATGGGGGTGGGAGTCGAGAGTGTACAAACCAGTATTTCTAGCTTATTTTATTATTCACTTATAAGTTCTGACATATCCAGAGAAGTCTGCTCATTTTAGGACATCAGTATCAAAGGGCATTTCTGAATTAGGTCTTGATCATGTAATCAATCCACCTTAGGTATGAAATGTAATAAGAGTCATTGAACATGATGCTTTGTTCAGGACCGTCTCATTTTTGTCCACCACCATTTCCAAGATCTTTGCTTTGCTCCCAACACATTTTGGTTGGGGAAGCAAAGTATGACCTTGGTCAACAATGAGGTTGATGACGCAGTCAAGGGCTGTGATGTGCCCAGCTCCTGTTGGCCACTTATCTTCTTGGGGGCAGCCCCCTTCCCTCCCAGTACTGGGGCAGGCCCCCATTGCCATTTGGGCTTTGTCCACAGACCCCTGGCTTCTGCAGGGGCATCGGTCTGAGCAACGCCTGACTGGAAGGCCCCAGTTAGGCACAACGTGGGCTCCAAATGCCCACAGATACAGCGTTCTTTGGAAGGAGCAACCAACCTGTTTTGGAAGCACAGGCTGAGCGCTCTTTTGAAAGAGATCTAGACCTCTGTTGAAAAAGTAAGAGTAGCACCAAGAGAGCTCTAATTCTGCATTGCCAAGGTTTGCCAGCTCGGAGTTGCTGATTCAGTCACCAATGATTCTCTTGGCGCTTTTTCCATGAGGGATTCCATGTTTCATGCCAGGTTTTATTAATTTGGGGGTGCCATTGACTCCACCCCCGGAGTAAATCTATCTATATGGTTGCTGAGAGGTGACATTGACTTGATATCACATCGTCAATCCATTTTTCCCTACTCTGTGGGCTACTTCTGAGTGGTGCCATGCACAGCTGTGGGAATTGGAAAGCCATGAGGACAAGGAGGATTATTATCATCATCATTATTAATAATAATTAAACTCATATGCTGCATGACTCTCAGTGACTTTTGGGCAACTTACAACCATCAACCAAAGAAATTAAAATAAAATCAATAAAACATTAAAGATGAAAGACAGCAAGTGTGAAGAAGTGAGGGGTCTCACTCTCCATGGCCACAGGCCTGAGTGAATGAAATTTCCTGCAGTTTATTGCCAGACTAGTCATCCTTGAAGACTGTCCTTCATCAAAATATGATTTCCCTTGTACAAATGTAACAAGTTCCTTCTCTATTTTTAAGCAAGCATGGAGAATTATATTTAACTTTATTCTCTGTCTCTGCTCAAACAAACCTCTGAACTAGGAGACTGTAATTATCCTACAATGTGCATAGGTACACGTAGTTAGACACTCTGTTGCATGTAGTTACACACGTAGTTTAGATGGTGGCACAGTGAATTCCATTCACCATCCAAAGGAGAGAGGACCAGCCTTGTATCCCATGATAGTTTTTCTTGAAATAGAGGGCTCCCACGCAGCCATCCAATGCCTGCCCTGGCATTCCTTGGACCCGCTTCCTTGCTGCCTCCCGAATTACCCCACACTTCGCCTCTGTGCCTGCCATTTTGGAAGACAGCTGTGGCCTCTGTCCAAAGAGCGCTAGACCTCCGCTCGGACATAGCCCTCGTGTCCTGTCCCTCAGATGACAGGAAAGCCCCATCAGATCATATGTTATGGAGTCCTCATTAGTAAGCTAAAGTAGGGCTTGGCAGGGAGGGCAGAACAATTTATGCCATCGTCCTTTTCTGCTCCTGCAGAACTTGGAGGAACATTTGTCGACCCCCCTGGGAGGATGGGCCCTTGGTCTTCAAGTGCTATGTCCATTCCAGGAAACAGGAGGGGTCAGGACAGAATAGTGGATGGTGACAAGACAGAGAATCCAATTTATTTAATCAACTTTTATTTAACAGGCTTTGAAATGTAATTAGAACTAAATGAAAGAGCAAATGGGAATGCCCTCCATTTTATTAACATTCTGATCACATCAAAATGTATTGCTCATTGGCATCTCTTGAAGGTACTCTTTGTCTGGAGAGTGGATAAATGCATGGAGGATAGCTCTCTCAAGGGCTCTTGGTCTTGAAGAGTCCCTGTAACAGGAGCAGCAGGTCTCCAGAGATAGGATTTATTATTTGTTTTGTTAACGTATAGATTGCCTTTTCTCTAGGATTTTAAGGCAGTATGCTTACCAAAGTCTTGAGAGGTAGGCAGGGCTAAGATGGAGTGGTTGGCCCAAAGTCACCCAATGAGAAGGGAAAGAATGGCAGGAAAGGGAGCTGCCTCCGTCTCCTGGTTGCGGCTGTTACACACACTGCTCCCGGGTTCGGCTTATGGTCACTCACTCACACACTCACAGCCCGTTGAGGCACGCGGATCTTGTCAGCCCCCCTTGCTTTCTACCTGGGTTTTCCAGATAGGTGCGGCTGGAGCAGGCAGACACACAGCCCTGGTCAACAGCCGGGAAATAATTAGGGACACACACAAATCACTTCCAACCGAACACTGAGGCACAAGAGGTTCTTTGTAATACACGGAGACCCAGTGAATTTAAAGTAACAGCAAAACTTTACTGGTTGCAAGGTACATTTGCTCTTTCTCATACACACACACACGCGCTCATCCACACTTACCCAGTCCTTCTCAACTAGGCTGCCAGACACTAGCTAGAGGGACGGAAGCCGCCAAGTCTTGATCCAAAGGTGACTCAGGTGACTCAGCTCAGATGACTCAGACGACTCAGAGTGGGCGGGTTTTGGGACCCTTTTTATCCCCAAAAGTCCTTGCTGGGTTGATTTACAAGTTGATGGGATTGGGGTGAGGGCTTCCATGTGCTCAGGCCCAACTTCCTCTTTCTGGTTCAGGTCCTTTGTTTTTCCCTTAACGACTTGCTTCCTTCTTATCTACCTCCCCGAAGGGATCCCATAGATAAGTTTCCTGGCTTTTGTCCTCTCTGCTTACGTGCCTGCTTCATCTTTAGGTTATGGCAGCTTCAGCCTAGTCTCACACGGCACCCGAGAAGCATCAGGTTGGCCTCTGATAAAACAAAACGTTGGGCCAAGATGACCTTGGCCTAATCGAGCAGGAGTTTTCTTTGGGGTCTGCACTCAGGGCTGTTGAGGGCTCCATGATGATCTTGATCAAGGAGAACAGCAAAAGGTGCTCTTGGAAAGAAAATCCAGCAGTGTTTCCTTCTCCACCTAGCTTCCCAACTCATCTTCTCACCGAGATTGAGATTAGATCCTCCTTATCAAAATTAGGGAGAGTGAGCTGGCAAAAGACAGATGTTTCTCTATAATGGGTTTATAGCACGGTGGGGCCTCTTGGTTACTTCCCCTCAGGACCATCGAGCTTCCCCTTTCCTCTTGAAAAGGAAACCCTCCCCAGGGGTGTTGGAGAAACTTCAGGCCTTTATCCTGGGTTCCTTCACCTCTCCTGCCCAAGCCATAATTTTGCAACACTCTCTAGCAACACTGTCATTTTGCACTTGTGAAAATGCCTTGCTTGATTTAGTTATGAACGTGTTTAACTTTTCAAACATTCAAGGCTCGAGCTTTTGATTGTGCCATTTAAAAAGGAGCCTCCGCCCTTGCTTTTGGGATCTTAGAAAGAACACATTTACCCCCGTCTCCTCTCCCAAAAGTTCCTAAGTGTGAAATTGAAGGGCCTGAGAAACAATTTGGATACACATTTCATGGGAATGTATTTGTTTTCCTTCCCTATTTTCCATGATGTATGGAAATTAATAGGACGGGATTTATTAAACCTATTTGTTTGGTAAAAAAGATTGCCATTGTGAAGTTTTTTGGGGGCGGGGATTCCTAAAAGAAGCATCATATCTTGTAACTAGGTTTTCCCTCACATGTAATTCTTTACAGAACACCTCAAAAAGAAAAGAAACTCAGGAAATATATTTTCTCTTCAGATCCAGGTTGGGGATTGCCTGAAGGCTCAGAAGGAGGAGAAAGAAAAAATTCTTACATACAGAACAGAAACAGAACGAAAAATGGAGCAGATGCTTGTAAGTATTGATCCAGCAGTGATGAGCTTCCAGGCTAACAGGCCGTGGTCTCTTTGTCAGTAACGCTTTTCCTAAGAAGTGAACCCCTCCTGAATCCGTTTCAGAAGATGAAAGAACGCATCTTTTGAGTGGGATGTCCCATAGATTATTCATCACAATAGGCTGAATGAGTCAAAGTTCGGTTAAGTGCACATATATATAAACCATGGTTTATAAAACAGGGGTTCACTTTGCATAATATATTAATGCAAACCATATTTCACCTTACTGAAAAATGTGAACTGAAACTTTCTTTCCACCTACATTTTGGAATGCCCTATTCTCCTACAGAAAATGTTCGTGAAAGATCATTTCAAAGGGGACCCTTTTTCTGGTTTTTAGAAACCCTAACCCTGCTCTTGTTGATGCCAAAACAGTTGAAAAGTCAAAAGGGTTTTTTCCCTAGGAAACTCTCATCTCATTCCTGAACTCTTCAGTGAATCTGTTTAATTATCATAATAGTTATGACTTTTGCCTTTTCTATCTTCTTCTTCAAGGACCTAATCAAAAAAGAGAGAGAAAACACAGTGGCTGAGTTCAGAGAACTACGACGCTGCTTGGAAGAACAGGAGAAGCTTCTGCTGGCCAGAATGGAAGAGACGGAGAAGGAGATTGTGGCAATAAGGGACAAGTGGCTGGCCAAACACATGGAGGAACTTTCCTCTCTTGAGGATCTCATCCAGGAGATGGAGGAGAAGCAGCAGCAGCCAGCAAGCAAACTCTTACAGGTAAGGCGTGAAGTTGAGATGATGGAGTGGTGTGGTTTAGACCCACCACAGAAATACTCTTTCCATGGAAAGGAAATTGGAAAATATGAAGACTAATGGCTCATATGTCAGGAGACATAATTCAGAAAAACCAGGACGTGCAGAAGCAATAGAATCCAAAGTGCTGGACATTATCTGTAAGCCCTTAGTTGTTTTCAGAATTCCTTCTTAGGGTTCCTATGACTGCTAAGGTGTGTGGTGGTGGGTGTTCTTCATAGATCTCCCCTCCTGTGGGACAGCCTAATCTCCAGGGCAAGGAGACCCTCCACATTGATGGCCTTCTACGGAGTTGTAACCACCTGGATTTTCCAAAGGGCCTTCAGAGATTGATTCTAGAAGCATCAGTGCCAGATTTTTTTCTATTTTACTGATAATTTTTTTTTTTTAAATATTCTTTTCTTTTTACTATTATCAATAGAGGCAAATATGTGTAGCTCAGGGTTGAACTCTGAAGTCCTTGGGGTTCTCTGAGCTTGGTTCTTTTCTTGCAAACATTTCATTACTCATGCAGATGGGAGAAATTTGCATGCAGGCAAACCTCCGCCAAGGAACAACTATTCTTTCTACATGAATGCCTACGACAGCATACCCTACCCACCAGCGTCAGATACAAACCCCCAATAAACAGCACAGCTGGATGGAAAATAGCACAACAAAACGGCTGCAATATGGTAAGACTTACGATCATGGATGCACACCGCAGACTTAACGGGTGCCAGTGTACAATAGACAACCTCAAGGAACAACTAGAACTGACCATGACCCCAGAGCATACTAATATACTGACAACCACCATCCAGAACGCGCCCCAAAAACAAGCAGAGAAAAGAAAAACAAAGCTTCAAACTAAACTACTCAAACCCCAGAAACAAAGAGGCACCTGAACCAGAATGGGTAATCAACATCTCCAGCCGACCACTATCCACAGCAGAATACAATATCCTCCAGAAAGTCCTCAACTATAACATGGACAATGCCAATCAACTAGATTTGTGTGCAGCCCTAGAAGCAGCATTCAAAACTACAGGACCTAACACAGAGACCTAACAAAACATAAGGCAGACAATCATACCAGAGATCAGAAGAACGTGGTATCAACACCAACTCAGCTAAGGAAGGACCAAACCATCATCATCCTCCCAGCAGACAAAGGCTGAACCTCAGTTATTATGGATAAATCACAATACCTGCAAAAAGCCAAAAAGTTATTAGAGGACAAAGAAACCTACATCCCAGTTAGCACCAGCCCAATACAGAAACTAGACAACCTAATCAAGAGAACCCTCAACGACCTAACTGAGAAAGGCCAGATCACAAAGGAAGAACAGTGGCGGAGGAAAAGTGGTGGATCCATCCCCCCACGCTTCTATGGACGACCAAAAATACACAAGCCTGACATATTGCTATGACCAATTGTATCTTTACCAGGGACTCCAACATACAGCATAGTGAAAGAACTGACAAAAAAGCTTGAGCATTTCACAGAGAAGAGTGAATATTCTATCAAGTCCTCACTACAGTGCCTCCAGAAAATCAAAGAAGTACACATAGATGAAGAGAAAATTATGGTCTCATTTGATGTCACAGCACTCTTTACGTCCACAAACCCAGAACTAGAGAAAGAATCCATATCAGCAGTACTACACAACACACCCGACCTAACCAAATATACCCAGATCGAAATACCCAGAATCATGGACCTCATCAATCTCTGCCTTACTACCTATTTTCAGTCTGATGGACAAATATACCAATCTGAGGCACACCCATGGGATCACCACTGTCAGGACTGATAGTAGAGATTGTAATGCAACGCACAGAAGCCATAGCACTCCCACACGTATAACCAAAATATGGATCTGGTATGTAGATGACACCTTTGTTATAATAAAAAAGAAACAACTAGAGAAGACACATGAAACCATCAACAACATCTTCAGAGGAATAAAATTCACCAGAGAGGAAGAAAACAACAACCTGCTACCCTTCCTGGATATCCTCATCAGCAGAGGAAACAAGAGTAAATTAGAAACCCAAGTTTATCAGAAGACAACCCACACTAATCAAGTACTCCATTACCAAAGTAACAACCCAACCTCCCACAAGAGGAGCTGTGCACAAACGCATTGTAGCAACCCTGAACAGCAGAAAAAGGAAAGAGACCACCTATACAACATCGTCCAACAAAATGGATATCCACGCAACTTATCAAAAAGTGCCTGGCCAGTCAACCTACTACAACACAACCAACACAAGCTATGAAAAGGATAACACCACCATACATCAGAACCATCTCAGAAACCACCAACAGACTATTACAACCACATGGCATCTCCATAGAACACAAACCAACTAAAGCCCTCCAAAATATCTTAAGTAAACCGAAAGTACCCAGTAGCCCAAGAAGAAAAAACAGGAGTCATCTACAAGATACAGTGCAAGAGCTTTAAGAAACACTATGTAGGACAGACAGGCAGAAGACTGGCAGAGCGCATCCATGAACACCAACTAGCAGTCAGAAGACATGATGGAAATTCCTTAATTTCACAACACATGGACAGACTTAACCGTAGTTTTAACTGGGAAACTCTCAGCATTTTAGACCATGCTAAATCCAAAAATGCAAGAGAATTCTTGGAAGCCTGAACAATACCCTAATCAAGGAACTACCAGAGGAAAAGACAAAACCCACCCCCCCACCAGCCCTGGCAGGGCATGCCACAGTATATAAACAGAGAGCAAGCCCCATCCTGCTCTAGCACTGAAGATGTTACCTAGCTGGGTAATGAAATGTTTGCAAGAAAAGAACCAAGCTCAGAGAACCCCAAGGACTCCACAGTTTTACTATTAGTTTAACTATATATACCATAAACTGTATATCAGCTGAGGTATAGTTTCTCTAAGACAATAAAGTAAAAATAAATAATACATCTCTAAAAGAGGTGAATGGCTGGGGAAAAAGACAAATGGGATGTTTTGTTTTTTAAATGGAGGTACTTTTTGTATGTCTGTCTATGTGTGTTTGTCCAGAGGATTCACTCATTTATTTTGTGAATTTAAGTATATAATTCACTGCACAGGAAATGGCCCCTTTCAGTCTTTGTCTGTTTTTCTCTAGGACATTGGAAGCGTCTTGGAGAAGTAAGTGAATCCACCCTCTTTCTTCTTATTACCCCAGAGATCGGCAGCTCCTCCTGCTGGGTCCCATTTTGGAAAGCTCTGTTTGTATTTAGTAGCAATTCATCTTAAATATAACTTATTTCAGGGCTTTGTAGATATTTCCTCGGACAACCTCAACACAACATAATTAACAATCTTTGATGTTAATTATTATTATTAATTATAAGAAACACCATCTGATACTAAAATATTATATTTGTTTCTGGGATTTTTCACTCATTTTCATTATCAAAATCATTTATCATTTTTCCATCTATCTCATTTTTAGTGAAAAACCATTTTCTATAAGGAAGTATTTTGTACTTCCTTTTTTGTAAAAAAAATCATAATTTAATCCTTTCTGCAGTTTCAATTTTCACTTATCTCCAAGTTCTCTGGAATTGAAAGGCATGCATCTCCTTAAAATCTTGCAGTTGGAAAGGGCCACGGAGGCTGTGAGATCCAACCCCTGATCTTTTGCAGGAGTCCAAAGTAAACCTTCCATGGCATGGGGCTGTCCCGCCTCTGCCTGAACCCATCTTAGGAAGGGGATTTCCACCTCTCTGGGTATCTAGACAGTCAAGGCAGATCAACCATGATCCGTCTCAATGCAGCACTGAGCCCTGGGGAGAGGCTTATCTGGGTGGACTGACCGCTTTGCTTTGCAAACAGGAGCTTCTCCATTTGCAACAGAAGTGAAGCAAAGTGGGAAGATCCTCCATGGATTAAGAGCCGGGTGCTACTTCGCAACATCACATTAGACAGATAGTTTGCTCAAATCTGATGAAGCGAAGCAGGAGGCCCCCCTTCAGAGACATGAGCACCCTATTGTTGGTTCTGCAGTCAACATCCCCTGTGAGTCTTCCATGCTCAAGGCTAAACATTTATTGTCAGTCCCTCTTCAGAGGACTGAATTTCCAGCCAACTTGGTTGCCATTCTCTGAGCCTCCTCAAAAATTCTTTTTAAAATGTGCTGCATGAAACTGGACGCTTTAGCACAGAACAAAGTGGAAGTAGCAGTAACCCTGATTCGGAAACTTTGCCTCTGTTCATGCACCTTTTCTGGTAGATTACGGTGTGGATTCATATTTATCTTCAGTTTGTATTTGGCCACCCTTGCAACTAGTAATTGCATTTGTCTCTATTAAATTTCATTGAATTACTTCTAGTCAATCAAGATTAATTTGAATGTTACATCTCTCTTCTAGACTATTACCTCCTCACACAATTTAGCCTTTTTCAAATTTGATAAAACCCAATCCACCCATTTGTCCAAGCGATTCAGAAGAATTTTAGAGGGCCCAGGACTCTCTTAGGTTCCTCTCTTAGCTTGGGGAGGGTGGATGAGTGGAGTTTTGATCCAGCTATGGATCCACAGGGTTGCCATGGTGCCCAGCCCATATTTAATTAGCTAGTCAATCCTCAAGCACAATCTGATGTTTTAGAAAGCTGCTTCTACTGGCAGGATGATAAAGAACGTTGTTTCGCTCTACCAGGTATCAGGCAAAAAAACCATTGGAGAATCCAGTGGATGTTCCTCTAGAGCTGAAGTGGACAATCTGGGATTACCGAGATATCAGTGTGTTTCTGAAAGGCGTCACAAAACAATTCAGAGGTAACAAAAAACAGCCACGGGGGTTTTACGCTGGATGACATTTTGATCCCAGAATGAAAAAGGGAGGTTCTCTGTTAGTGTCTGGAGGGATCAAAGAGGGATAGAGTTCAGGGTCAGTGGAAGAAACATCTTCATTTCTCTGTAGAAAGGGCTTTGTGTCTTGGGCACAAGGAGGGGAACAGGAGCTTTCTGATTTCTGTCATTAAAGATGTTCAAGCTAAAAAAAGGAACCGCTATCTAGTCAAGGCTGACTTTCCTCCTTTCCCAAATCCACATGCACCCTATCACCAAGGAAGCAGAATAGGCCTTATCTTTGGTAGCCAGTTAGAGTTTGGAGTTGTATTTTGATTAAAAAAACCCACTGAGGACATTAGGGCATTTAGCTTTCCTTATTCCGTGATCTGAGGCCAGGGAAAGCAAAGGAAACTCTGTCTGTAGGGAGGCCCTGCTGTTGATCCAGTTCCAATGATGAGACGCTGAATCTCTCCCTTTTTTTCCCCAGATACTCTGGAAGTTGGAGTTGAGCTGCAGAAAGGTAAATATCAGTTTCAACAATCTCAGTCACTTGCTATTTGAAACTCTTGTCCCCACACCTTAATAGAAATATAATAGAGTAGCAAAGAGAAAAATATAGGATCAGACACCCTAAAGCTACGAAGATCCAGTAAGGGTATTCCAGAAAACTGAAATCAGACTCAGCTTAGAATGAAGTATCTGGACAATGGGGAAAAAATTGGTACTGAAATGAGCATAGAATTCCTCTTGGTTTTGAGCAATAATGAATGCAAGAATCCTTCCAAGAGGAAAGAATCCCAAGGTGGTGGCCCCTTTTTTGGCAGCCTTTGACTCCATTCTAGCTCCTCCACATTGGTGGGTGTGATCTAGAAGAGGCTGCCATTGGCTGCCCTGAGCACCTTCTTGACTTCTCTCCAATATTATGGCTGAGCTGTACGGCTTCCTGTCGCCACAGAGTGGAGTATGCTTGTCCTAAGACACTTTGGTGCCAGAAGCAGAGCTGAGCCCTGTTCCTGCCAGCAGCTAGCAAGAAGGCAGAGCCAGAGAGGGCTGTCCTGGATATTTTCCTGCTGAGGGTGGACCGTCAAAGGGGCTTTCCCTCCCGTCCCACGAGAGCTGCCCTGTGGAGAGCTGGTGGCTTCTGCGGGCTTCTGATGGTCCTCCCTGGAGACCTGGGCAGCCTGCAGATTATGGCTTCCTCAGCACAAAGGAGCCATGATCTGTGTCTGTGGGGTGTGTGTGGCAGGAGTGAGAAGGGTTTATGAGATTTTGGGCTGCATGCTTTGGAAAAGATTCAGAATCAGTACTTTGACCCTTGCAAGGACACAGCACCCCTGGGCTATTCATTAAAGCAGCCAGACATGTTTCACTCTCCTGCATTAGCCTGAAACACGGTGTGGCTGCTTTAAGAGTCAGAGTGGATTCTTTGAAGCAGCATCATCTTTAGTTCTTCATCCTTACAAGGAAGGGTGTAAAATTTTAGGCTACTTAAACAGTTAGTATAGAGGCTGTGACCTCATGTGAGATCAGAAGCACTTCTTCCAAATAAATTTCAAAGGTTGCACAGGCTGAATGGATCATGACCCTTAAAAAGGTTGCCCAACTGTTTCTCAGCACCAGACCTGAGAAAACACTCCCTGGGTTTATAGGGTTTGCACTTTGCAAAGAGTTTGCTTCTCGATTGCTTTTCTACTTCAACATTACTGTTATCAATCTTCTATCCAGTGGATCAGATTCGCTGCCTCATTATGAACTGGCAAGCAGCCAAGTCATTGGGAGCAGAGGAATCCGGTCCGGTTGGCCAAAGCAAATGGCAAAATGGAGCACCAGGAAAATGCCATCTTGTGGTCCATCAGCATGATGAAAGGAAAGGTGCCCGGTTGCTACACAAGATCCCCCTGTTTTGTACATGCATGTGATATCATGATGCTTGTACAGAAAGGGCGGAGCTTCATCACACTTCCCTTCCATCATGGGCCCATTACCTCTGCGGACCTCTCTGACTCTGACAGTTAAGGATTGAAACATGGCAGCCTCTTGCTCTGCCAGCTCCTCTGAATTAATACTCCAGGAGGAGTCCCTGTTCACATCTTGGCCCTCCCAGGAACTCACTGAAGGCAAAGCCAAACACTCTTCGCTCCCAACCTCATTCTTCCCACCTGCAAGATGGAAGCTAATGAGACTGAGGGGCAGAATTGCTGGGAGGGTGTGAAGCAGCAGGAAGAGTCGGAAGGACTAGGCAAAGCTTAGGTGTTGGTGAAAAAGTGTTGAATGTTCCCGTCCTGGAGGGGTTGCTTGGAAGCTGAACTCCTTTCAGAGAGGAGGCCCTGGATTTGATCTATTGGGAGTCATGACTCAAAGCAGATCTGCAGCTGAAGCTCTTTTTCTTCTCCTTCCTCCTCTTCCCCCTTACAGCAAATGTAATTCTGGATCCAGACACAGCCCATCCTGGCCTCATCCTCTCCAAAGATCGTAAAAGCATCAGGGCAGTTCAAGATCAATGCCTTCCCAAAAACCCTGAGAGATTTGAAAATTGGCTATATGTCCTTGGCTGTCAGGGGTTTTCAACAGGGAGACATTTCTGGGAAGTCACTGTAGGAGATAAGGAAGTATGGGCTGTAGGGGTTGCCAGAAAGTCAATGAACAGAAAAGATTACATCATTCTTTGTCCTGAGGAAGGGATCTGGGAGGTTGGGAAATGGGCAGGGAAATACAGGGCCAACTTTCCCCCAAAATACCCCACACTGCCTGTGACTAAGAATCTGAAGAGGATCCGAGTCTCTCTCAACTGTGAAGGGGGACAGGTGACCTTTTTTGATGCCAAGACCGCAGCCCTGCTCTACAAGTTCTCAGAAGCTCCCTTGGCTGGAGAGACCCTTCTGCCCTCCTTCTCTCTGAACAATAATGACTGGCTGACGCTCTCTCCCTAAAAGCGGGGACATACATGGAGAAAACTTTGGAAAAATCCGTATTTGCCAAGCAGTGATCTCTGAAAGCCTGTAGAGCAAATTTGCACAGAAATAAATACTGCCCCGAATGGAAAATTGGCTGAGGGGAGGGAGTATCTTTCCTCCTACCCAGAACCTATGTCAAAACTCTGGCTCATGAGGACCAGATGGATTACCTGCATCTTCTTATAAATGTTTTGAAGATGAAGTGATACAACCTTTGCAAAAACCGATTAATTTTAATTTGGAAAAGGGATGAATACTAGAAAATTGGAAAGGAGCGAATATTGCTTTAATTCATAAAGAAACACAGGATCCTATTTTCCCAAATAAATGATCAGCCAATTTCTTTACTGAACCATGACTACAAAATATTTACTGTGGTTTTAGCTGAAATAATGAAAGGTGTTTTGCAGGACTTTATACCTGAAAATCAATGTAGATTTCTACCTAAAAGAGTTGAGGGACAATATAAGAAATATTCTTAATATGCTAGAATATTTGGAAGAAGATAATGGAAAACTACCATGTTGATATTTCTTCATGTGGAGAAAGCATTTGAAAATTTGAGCTGGATTTTTTTGTTTAAAATTTTGGAAAAACTGAATTTTGTAGGTAAATTTATTAAATGGGTAAAAGTGATATATATGTCACAAACAGCACAAGTTCTAGTCAACCAAGCTCAGAGGACACCCAGCAGAAATAACTTCTCTACGAACTTCTCCATCTAATGGCTGTGCCTTCTCCTTCACTGGCTTCTTTTTAATTTTATTATGCTAAACTACTTATCAAAAAGAAAATATAAATGCATATAATATTAATAAATGTTAAGAGTAGTGATCCAAATTAGTAATCAGAACCATGCATGGAATGGACCAAGTGGGGAAGGATAATTTTCTCTTTGTCTTGAAACACCAAGAACAGAATCATTCAGTCAAGCTGAATTTGCTACTTCTAACTAATACCTTGAGCCAAACGAGACAGGCCACCTTGGTGGTGCTGCAGGTTGATATTGCTGTAGGTTGGATTTGGTATCGCTGCTCTGTGATAAAAGTGTTTAAATCACTGAAGATTCCACCTGATTTTTAGAGATATACCGTGCCCACCCACACTCGCTGGCACCTGGCCACGGCACCCGCCCATAGGCCTCACCTCCTGGCCAGCTTGCCTTGGAGTCCCATCTCTTCCCACATTGCGCTCACGTGAGGTCCTCACTTAATGACCCGCATGGTCCTGGGGTTACGATGGCAACCAGGACTGCTGGGATTGCTGTTGCTACGCAATGCTGTCAGGTGACATCGCGCTTTACAACCACATTGTTTAGCAACGGAAATTCCAGTCCCAAGTGCTGTCATAACTCGAGGACTACCTGTAAAAGTATTAAATAAAACACGTGCAATTTATGTTGAGAAGTGTCCTAGCATTTAAAATTTCTTTTCCTCAAAAGTATCAGTTCACAGACTTTTACCCAGCGTGCAGATGGCCGGTTGATCTGTACAAACCAACCATTCTAACCCTAACCTTTTGTAAAGCCAACAAAACCTTTACTGGATTTGTTTATCCCTGATATGTTGAATAAATTTTAACTGCTTAGGTTCATGCATCGTGCTAAGTGATGAACTGTGGTTTTAGAGACCCAATGGCTGGAGTAATACAATGAACCAAGCCATCACCAACCAAATTAGATGACAACTTTGCCCAAGGTGCGATCCCACCCATTAGACATTTCAGTCAAGCTGTTCTTTGGGCTTTCTGTATTTTAATTGGCCTTTTTGCAATTTAATGGTAAAGCAAAAACAGTCAAATTGGCCCTGCATTTTTTCTTTAATGCCCTTGCTTGAGACGGGATAGACCTCACCGGTTTAGTGGAAAATTGGCTACTGTTGAAGGAGAAGAACAATGGCAATCCTGGTTTGGCTCTTCCTTTCACAACATGAAAGACGTTTTGGGAGAGCTGCAGATTCGCCCTTCCAGCTAGCACAGAAATGCTGGGGAAAATCTGTGATTGACAGCCTCCCCCCACCACAGGGTAAAAGCATGACTGGAAAGATAATGTTGGTTTAGGGATGAAATCAGGAATAGGCAAAGTGATGCCCTCCAGCTGTCTTGGAATACAGCTCCCATAATCCCTGCCCATTGATCGTTACACCTTAGGCCAGTGTTTCTCAACCTCAGCAGCTTGAAGATGTGTGGGCTTCAACCCCCAGAATTCCCTTGGGGACTGCCTTAGGCTGATGGGAAGTAGAACTGAAAACATCTGGAGAACACCAGCTTGTCTCCTCTGGTCTACATCTTAGGTCTCTCACTGAAGCTTGATCTACATGTTGTAATAGCTATAGTTTAGCCATGATTTTCCAAATGAACCAGAAAAGGCTGGCTTCAAACACTATACTAAGCCAAAATCAGACTAGTGACATCATAGCTAACCTACAGAACAGACCTGAGTTAGTGAAGTGTGTGAACTGCCGCTGAGGACGTTCACTGGAACCACAAAGCACACGCTGGGTGAAATAGCTCTTCTGACTAGGAACGCAAAGCAACCTTCACACTCAAGTCAAGATGCCCCAACCCTGTTCTCATTCTCCAAAGTATTCTCTCATTCTCCTTGTCTTCTTTGACAAGAATTCACAGGAGGGAGAATTTGCTAAGAATTCTCTTTGCTAAGAAAGGGAGCTGAACAAGTACCAAGGTGGCTTTTGCTTCATCCATATAAACCCTTTTGGCAATCCTTCAGCAATTTTGTCTGGGCTTGGAAGTTAAGCAAGGTGGGTGGTGTGCCGAGAATTTGGATGGGAGACTCCAGAAGACCCCAGGGCTGTAGAATAAGTAGGGGGGTGGGGGGGGGACATGATGGGAGAAGATAAGGGCAAACTCCTATACTATGCCAGAATAACTTAATGGGCATGCATGCTGTCCTTTACGATGAAATAACCAGCATTCTGGTAACTAGGATCTTTTGACAATACTTAAACCCTGGTTGTTTGCCATGGTAGCCAGAGGATTGATCTAAGCTGGTTTGACTGCAGAGATTTAGAACCTGGCATGTGTATAGCTTGGAGTAAAGGAGCTGGTGTGACACTGGCAGGAGTTGCGTCCTGTTTCCAAACCAGTGCAGAATCCCTCAGAGGAGGCACGCTGAGATGTGAGTCAGCACCTTTACTTGAGAAACCCCTTGATTGCAACAGAAGGTCATTGTTAGTTAGCTGAGATGAATCTGGGAATCTTCCCTGTCAACCTTGCATGGGGGGAGGAGGAGGCAGACCTAATGGGCTTACTTCCCGACTGGTTGATCATACCTCTTCCTGTTGGCTCCAATGGGCTGTTCCTATAGACATGTTGCCTGTATCAGCCTCCCAATATGGTCTTACCTGTCTCTGAGCATCCTGTGGTGGTTTTTTTTTTTTTTTGGAGTAGGCAGTCTCTTCTCCTTTATCTTTGCAAAAATGATTTATCTTTAAAGGGAAACTCCTGTTAGTATCTCAGGGTGGGCTGATCCAAGAAGGGAAGTTCTCTTCCCCTTGCTAGGTTCATGGCTGCTGAAAGTCCTCAGAAGAGGCTGAGATTTGAGGCCACTTGTCCCAGCTGCTTCAACTACTTCCTCAACCGTGTGACTGTGGCCACAGTGTCTGCCAAGGCTGCATCAGATGGCATGGGACAGAGTCCTCCCTGGTGGCCACCTGCCCTCAGGGCAATGCTGTGGTGCAGCCCAAAAGTTTCAAAGCCAACTGGCAGCTGGCCAAATTGGTGCTAATTGCCCAAGAGCTGAGTGAGGAGGGGAAAGTGAACGTTGCCAGAGGGAAATGCTGCAAAAGGCACGGGGAACCTCTGAAACTCTTTGGCCAGGATGACCAAGCTGCTGCAGCAAGGCCAAGGAGCACCAAGGGCATGTGGTGGTTCCTCTGGAGGAAGCTCCCCAGGAGTACAAGGTAAGAATTGGAGAATCACCCACATGGATTGGTTGCATTTGCTCAACTCCTTAAACTGAGTTTTGGGGTTAGTGGTGCACTAAAACAATGGTTAAACTATGATTGATGGATTATTAAATTTATATGCTGCCCATCTGCCCCAGAGGGTGACTCTGGGCGGCTTACAATTAAAAACCAAGACAATAAAAATATAAATACCCCTGATTAAAATCACAAGAAACAAATCTGTAAAAGCCAGTATACAATTCGAGAACATGGGGGAAGCAGTATCAATCATCCCCCAGCCAGGTCCAGCAATGTGAGCCCCCATCAGGCCCCCAGGCCATCTGGCCTAGCCATGTTTTTACACCTTTTTGGAAGGCCAGGAGTGGGGGCAGCCCCCACCTCAGGTTTAGTGTGCTGTGTGAAGTTGGTCTTTCATTTTCAGCCTTGGCAAGGCAATGTCGATCCAAAGGTGGCTAGAGCAAATGGTTGTTTTTTTTAAACAAGAGCGCTACTTGAAAGAATCTACAACTTTTCATTTATATTCAATTATTTAGTCAGAATCAGTCATGGAACAACCGACTGGTTTAAAATACAAGGAGTATGACAAGGTTGTATACTGCCACCCTGCTTATTTAACTTCTATGCAGAGTACATCATGAGAAATGCCAGGCTGGAAGAATCACAAGCTGGAATTAAGACTGCAAAACTAAAGGAGGGCAGAAATGCTTTCAGACTTGCAAGATTCTGTTACTGCAACCTCACAATACAGGCGGTGTTAGTACTATGTCTATAAAGTGGAATTGGAGGGAGACTCCCGGGAGAAAAATGCCCGCTGTTGCGGAGTCTGGTCTGAATTCAGCTGGTTCCACAGCTAAGATTTTTTTCCTTGATGCACCCAGTCAGTGAGCACGTGCTAGAGGCTCAGTAATTCAGTGATAATTCATCTGGGATTCCCGTGCTGGCAGACCGGAAAGGCGATCAGCTGCTTTCAAGCGGAAGGGCCGAAGGGAAAGCGGAAAGCGAAACTGACTTCGCCCAGTTTTGCTCTTTTCCCTGCTCCGTCTCCTGACTGGCTGGCTGGGAATTGGGCGCTCCAGGCAGGTCTTCCTCTGCCGGATGGTCGTCGGGGCGTTAAGGGGGCATCAGACGCCTAACAGAGGAAGGTTATGATTTCACCCAACAGTTTCCTTTCTCTCTGCGGCGTCCTATCAATGGCCGCACCAGTTTGATTTCGGCCTTTCTCAGGGGTTTGTCCCAGCCAGTTTCGCTCCAGGTTTCGCTCCGTTCCGTCCCAGGAATGTTTGCTTCTCCCCAGTTTGTTTTTTTAAACAGTGTTCCCTTTAACAAGCTGGCTGGATCCATAATAACTGATCGGGGTTCCGTCCGATCTCCCTAGTTTGTTTTTTAAAAACATTTCTAAGAAGCCTTGAATGTCTGCTTCTCCCCCGTTGTTGTTTTTTTTAAAACATTCTCCTTTAAGAAGCCCTCCAACCTGAGCATAAAAGGAACAACGGTTCATCTCGGTTTCCCGCGTTGACACGCCCCAAAGGCGATCATCTGATGTCCGGGAAAAGCGAAACTCCCTTTCTGACTCTCTCGGCGGAGGAGGCGGCGATGGCAGCCGGAGCGCCCGTGCAGGATCTGCTCAAAGTAGCCACCTGCCCCCTTTGCCAGGATTATTTCCAGGACCCCGTGCTCATCCCCGAGTGCGGCCACAACTTCTGCCGCAGCTGCCTGACCCGCAGCTGGGAGGGGTCGCCGTCGGAGGCTTCCTGCCCCCAGTGCGGTCAACTCTTCCTGACCCGGGACATCCTCGCGAACAGGCAGCTGGTGAGTGTGGCGGAGATCGCCCAGCGCTGCGACCCTCGGGGCGAGGAAGGAGGGAGCTTCTGCGGGACGCACCGGAAGCCCCTCAAGCTCTTCTGTCAGGACGATGAGACCCTCATCTGCGTGGACTGTGACCAGTCCCAAGAGCACATGGACCACCGGGTGATTCCTCTGGAGGAGGCTTTGCAGGAGTATCAGGTAGGAGTCAGCCTTGGTGGCAAGGAGGAATCACTGTGGAGACCTGGAGCTGCAAGACCGTGGATTGATTTCATTGATTGATTATGTGCCATCAAGCCGTTGTCAACTCTTGGAGACCGGGGAGATAGATTTTCTCCATGATGATCTGTCCCTGACCTGGTCTTTCAGGTGCCCCCATCACCATTAAAACTCCCCCTTGCTGCTGGTCCTCCTCTTCTCTTTCCTTCCTCCTCTCCCAGCATCCTCTCCGGAGAGCAAGGTCTACGTGGCCATCCCTAAAAGTGTGGTGGCTCTTTCAGATGGGGGCGGGAGCAGAGAGGGTGTGTTGCCCTCCCCAGGATTTTGTTTTGAGCACAGCCCCGGATTAGGCCTTGAGCAAAGTAACCCTGGTGAGGGCACCAAAAGAAGGGGGCACCACAGAGTTTCCCCCCCCATCTATCATGCCCTGAACTCTCTCCCCACCACCCTGGGCTCTAGTTTTCAGTAAGTTTTTCTTTCTGCATTTTTTCCTTTATACCAATTTTAAGGAAAAATGGGTTTACAAGTGTTGAAAATTTGCCTGTTTTCTATTGCCCTAGTTACAAGTGAATAATTTGCTTATATTGCTTATCACTAATTTTTTTTATTGCTCTCTAATTAGTCACAGAAAGGAAAAAACACAACAACAATAATAATAATACATGTTAAGAAGTAAGAAAACAAAAGGTGGTATAAAAAAAAGTGACAAAAAAAGAACAAGAAAAAATTAAAACTTAGTGTAGCATACTATTGTACAGTAAATAGTGCATCTCTATGTATTTATTTAATGCAAATATTATTGAAGTGCATATATATTTCCAATACATTTATATAACTGTCATTTTTTTCACCCAGTGTATTTTGTATAAATGAGTCCCCTATTTCATTATACTTGTCCACACAAAGTCTATGTCTATAGGCAATCCGCTCATTAGTAGCAAGTGGAATCAAGTCTTCAGTCCTTTGAGTGAATGGGGCCATACATTTATCCTTCCAATGCTGCAATATCAGCCTTTTGGCCACAGTAAGGGCACGGAGAGTCCCTTTATGTTGTCCAGATGTCAAATTCCATGTACTCGGTACACAGTTCAAAAGAATGTTATCTTCTGTAAATTTTAGCTTTTGTTGCACAATCATGTTAATATAGTCCACTACTACCTCCTAAAACTTAGTAAGTACTTTTTTTTTTGTCTGCGCCCAGTCATTACTGACCCTGCAGTGACTGCCTGGACGAATCCTTGCAGTTTTCAAGGCAATTGTTTGTTTTTTTCGGAAGTGGTTTGCCAGAGCCTCCTTCCTAGAGCAGAGCCCAGCTGGCGAGCGCAGGAGGCGGGGTTTCTGTTGCTTCGCGCCCTTTTCGGGCGAGCGCGGTTTCACGCTTACCGGCAACGGGTCCCGTCTCTCTGTGCAAGGCGCTGCCAGCATTTTTCCTCCCACCGGAGTGAGAGTCCCCATTTATCTACTCACGTGAGTTTTCGACCTGTTGGGTTGACAGGAGCTGTGGTGGGGGGAAACAGGAGCTCACCCTGTTAACGCGAAGGCAGGACTCGAACTGCCGAAGCGCCAGCCATTTCTGGCCGGCAACTTTCAGCGTCATTAAGCCGCTGCGCCACCGCATCCCCCTTTAGTAAGTACAGGACATTGTAAAAGCATATGTTTTAAAGAGGCATTGCCCTTATTAAATCTCCAACAAAATGCTATTTTTGACAATCCTTTTCTATACAAACATAATGAAGTGCAGTAAATTCTGAATATTTTTTGTTGTATAAGTCGTAGTTCCAGGTCCACTGACGCTCTTGTTATAGAAGTTAGGTTACCATTGTCTAGGCCATATAGAAACTTCTAGTTCTTTATTCCACTTACCCCTTAACATCTGTATATGAATTTGATGTATTGATAACAAATATCTATAAAAACTAATAGTAGGTTTTTTTTTTAGTTCTGAAGGATTTAACAAGTTGTTCTAGTATCTCGGGTGTCTCGGAAGCTGAGAATGCTGCTGGTCCAAACAATATTATTAATAAATGTTGTAGCTGTAAATATTGCCATTGGGATACGTCTGATAGATATTTATCTCTTAACATATGTTAAAAATTCGTCTTTATCATCTATCACTTGGTCCTGGTGAGCCCTGGTGAGCTCTGGCGCAGTGCGGGAAGCCCCGGTGAGTTCTAGCAGGCCCTGGTCAGCAGCGTCGTAGGAGCCCTGGCCTTTGGCTGCTGCTGCTTATTGCCAGGTCACTTAACAATAAAGCCCCCCCCATATGTGACTTGATCACCGAGGAGGGGCAGACCTGGTGTGCATTACCGAGACCAGGCTGGGGCCCAAGGGAGGGGTGCCCCTCTCGGAAATGTGCCCAGCTGGGTTCACCGTGTGGCACCAGCCGAGATGCCAGGGCAGGGGAGGAGGGGTGGCTGTTGTGATCCGGGAATCTCTAGTGGCCTTCACGGGCATTGCTGGCTGTGAGACACTGTTTATTAGGCTGGGATCCCGCGAACAGTTGGGAGTTCTGCTGTTGTACCAGCCTCCCTGCTGTGTGGCAGCCTCCCTGCCTGAGCTGCTGGAGGCCATCTCGGGGCTGGTGGTGGAGTTCCCCAGGCTTATGGTTCTGGGGGACTTCAACCTGCCATCCCTGGGACGGTCCTCGGACGCAGCTCGGGAGTTCATGGCTACCATGGCAGCCATGGGCCTGTCTCAAATTGTGCAGGACCCAACCCGAGACAGGGGCCACATGCCGGATTTGGTCGTCTTGTTGGAGCAATGGCAAAGTGACCTGAGGGGAGATTTACAGCTTTCCCCATTGTCATGGTCAGATCACGTCCTGGTGACCCTGAGTTTCTCCTATGCCACCTCCCTCCACAGGGAGCAGGACCCATGTGATTGGTCCGCCCCTGGCGCCTGATGGACCCATCAGGGTTTCAGAGGGAGCTGGGGGATTTTCCCGTGGATCTGCTGCATGGTCCAGCGGAGGCCTTGGCTGCTGCCTGGAATAGGGAGGTGGCCAGGGCCTTGGACAGGATTGTGCCTATGCGACCTCTCTTGCCACATCGGTCCTGACACTCCCCATGGTTTACAGAGGAGTTGAGGGTGCTGAAGAGGGTCAAGAGACGTCTAGAGTGCCACTGGAGGAAGACAAAGACTGAATCTGACCGAACATAGGTTAGAGCCTCTATCAAGGCCTACATTGTGGCAATAAGAGCGGCGAAGCGCCAATACTTCTCCGCCCTTATTGCGTCCTCAGAATGCCGCCCAGCGGCCCTGTTCAGGATCACTAGGTCCCCCCTTGGTAAGGGGGATGTCGGGGTTCATTTGCAGGGCCACGCAGAGGGATTTTTGGAGCATCTGCAGGACAAAGTCACTTGGATTCGTTCCAAGTTAGACTCCGAGCATGGGGCAGGGTCTGGGGAGATACCGGAGGGCCGTTCTTACCCCGTTATCTGGGAACACTTTGATCCTGTTGATCATGAGGAAGTGGACAGGATCCTGGAGACTGTGAAGGCCACTTGCCATCTTGACCCATGCCCTTCCTGGCTGGTGAAAGCAGCTCAGGAGGTGACATGTGGTTGGATCCAGGCAATGGTTAATACATCCTTGCAGGAGGGAGTGTTTCCAGCTGCCTTTAAGGAGGCGTTGGTGCACCCCCTCCTCAAGAAACCCTCCCTGGATCCTACTGTACTGGACAATTTTCATCCAGTTTCCCTTTTTTGGGGAAAGTGGTTGAGAAAGTGGTGGCATCAGAGTTCCAAAGGGTTCTGGAGGAAACAGATTATCTGAATCCCTTCCAGTCAGGTTTCAGGCCCGGTTATGGAACGGAAACGGCATTGGTCACACTCGTGGATGATCTCTGGAGGGAGCGGGATGGGGGATGTGTGACCATCCTTGCTCTCCTTGATCTCTCAGCAGCTTTCAGTATCGTCGACCACAGTATCTTATTGGGACGACTCAGGGAATTGGGGGTGGGCAGCACAGTATTGTGCTGGTTCACCTCCTTTCTTCAGGGTCGATCCCAGGTTGGTGGTGATAGGGAGCGAGAGGTCCCATCCTCGGCCCTTCCTTTGCGGGGTGCCGCAGGGTTCGGTTCTCTCTGCTCCTTTTCAAAATCTACATGAAACCGCTGGGCGAGATCATCATCATGGGATGAAGTATCATCAGTATGCTGATGATACGCAGCTATACATCTCCATCCCTGGTGAAGTAAGTGATGCCATGGCCGCCCTTTCACGGTGCCTGGAGGCTGTGAGGGTCTGGATGGAGAACAACAGGCTTCAGCTGAACCCTGGTAAGACAGAGTGGCTGTGGGTTAATGGCTCCTCTGTATCCAGGACTTTGTCATCTTTGGTGCTGGATGGGGTAGCACTGCCCCAGACAGACCTGGTGCGTAATCTGGGGGTCCTCCTAGACTCACGGCTCCTGCTTGAAGAGCAGGTGGCAGCCGTGGCAAGGAGGGCCTTTGCACAACTTCGGGTTGTGCATCAGTTACGCCCTTTCCTGGATCAGGATGCCCTTTGAACAGTCACTCATGCCCTTGTTATCTCCCAGATAGACTACTGCAATGCACTCTACATGGGGCTACCCCTGAAGAGTATCCGGAAGCTACAGTTGGTCCAGAATGCAGCCGTGCAGGGTATTTTTGGAGCCCCAAGAAGGGCCCGTGTAATACCATTGCTCTGCGAGCTGCACTGGGTACCAGTTTGCTTCCGGGTCCAATTCAAGGTGTTGGTTATCACCTTTAAAGCCCTACATGGCATGGGGCCAGGTTACTTAAGGGACCGCCTCTCCCCTATGACTTCAACCCATCCCACCCGATCACACACACAGGGCATGCTTCGGACCCCCTCAGTAAAAGATCTTCGATTAGCGGGGTCCAGAAGGCGGGCCTTCTCTGCGGTAGCCCCGCCCTTTGGAACATTCTGCCCCCGGAAATGCGATTGGCCCTCTCACTCCTGGCCTTCCAAAGGGCTTTGAAGATCTGGCTCTGTCATCTGGCCTGGGGTGGAGAGGGAATACTTCAAGCATGAGGATGGCTAGCCCCATAGAGGCCTTCTGTCTTCAGCCCCAGATTCTTCATCTTCTTGGACTCTCCTTTTCCTCTTTTTTAGTAATGTTTTTTAAATGTTGATGTTTTATGTATTTATATGTATTTATGGTTTTAATGTTTTGTGTGAGTCACCCAGAGTCACCCATTCAGGGGGGAGATGGGCGGGGGAGAAATTAAATAAATAAATAAATAAATAAATATCATCTTTTCTAATATTGCTCATGGACGTAGAACCTGCATGGGAACTCAAATTAATATTCCAGTAGCATTGTATTAGATATATATAGAATCTAAACTTGAAAGAAAAAAAGAGAAACATGATTAAGTGCAAGAAAATAAAATAAGAAGAAAGTAACATTGTTATAAAAACTGGAAAAAACCTTAAAAATAAACAGAAGAATGACGAAATAGAAAGAAATACACGACTTCTCAGTGGTGTAGCACTGTAGCTCATTTCTCCTGTTATAAGTAAATATACAGAACAGCTTCAAATATTCATTTAAGCTAATATGGAAAATATAGAGATAAAGACTTAAGTTGGCAATATGCCCAGACTCATTATCATGGAGTTGACAAGAATACAGGAAAAAAAAGTAAAAACTGAAGAGTCTTTTAAAATGAGGCTTGCCTCAGACTTCTCCCTTAGCCATTACTATAAAATGAGACAGAATCAGGCTTTTCCATCAGCAGATTTCAATGACAGGATAAAGGCCTCTGCATTCAAGGGACTGTCAAATTTGTGTACTTGATACTTAATGCAGAATGTTGCTGGAAATCTCATGAAATATTGAAGTTGTGGTGATCTAGCAAAATTTTGGGCTTTTAAAAACTTTCTTACCTGAAACTTCCGTGGTAAAATCAGGATAAATTGATATCTTACTTTGGTTGGAACTCCACTTCAATGGAGACTTTACTGATTCCTGGCAAAATAGATGTAAAATCTCATCTCTTGTGGTAACATGAAGGAACTGCACAATAATGATATTGGAACTAGTTTCCAGTCTTCTGCCTCATCAGAGGAATTTTAAACACGTTCAATCTCAGCTGGAAAGTCCGTTCCTAAAGAGAGGAGCTTTCCGAAAAAAAAACGTCCATAAATTTAGCCAGATTTAGTTGACTTGGGGGGTTCTCAATACCAATCACCCATAGACTTTTCCTACGCAGTCGTGATTCTAGATAAGTAATTTGTTTATCCCAAATATTATGACTGGCTTGTGTTATAGTCTCATGGGCGTATAATCGATCTTCATAACTAGCCGTTTTTTCCTGCATCTGTTTTAGATCATTCTTAAGCTCAGCCGGTCTTGTGGAATTGGCTTCAGAACTTGTAGCTGAGCCGAATCTCTTTTAACAAGTTAGTAGAAGAATCCTCCTCTGCCATCTTTCCTGGCTTGGCAAATAGCGATGCAGTAGGAGTTTGTTGATCATTTAGATTTATTTTCCATGCCAATAGCTTATTAGAAGCACGATAGTATGTAATAAAAAATTTAATTACTCAGTAAACAGTCTTTATCCACGTGGTCTGATAATTCAGGAGTTTGAAAGCCCTTTAATCGAGAGAGAAGCGAGACATGTTCTGCAGCGCCATTCCCAAATCGGAAGTGTGGTCCCACCCGTCTTTGTCATCCTCCTCCTCCTCCTGACTCTCAGTGACTTATGGGCAGTTCACAACCATCAACCAAAGAAATTACAATAAAATCAGTAAAATATTAAAGATAAAAAGATGGCAAGCATGAAGAAGTGAGGGGTCTCGCTCTCCATCACCAGAGGCCAGAGTGAATGAGGTTTAGTAGTTTATAACCACATTAGTCATCTTAGAAGGCTATCCTTCATCAAAATATGATTTCGCTTGTAAAAATGTAATACGTTTCTTCTTTTTCCTTAAGCAAACATGGAGAATTATATTTGACTTTATTCTCTGTCTTTGCTCAAACAAACCACTGTCCTAGGAGACTGTAATTATGCTACAGTGTGCACAGGTACATGTAGTTCCATACGGGTAGTCCTTACTTAACAGCCACTCAGTCAGCGACCGTTTGTAGTTATGATGCTGCTGAACGAAGGGCTCTATACGCACGGAATTTGGGGGCTGCTTGAAAAACCTTTGTGCTGAAATCCAAGCAGCATTTTGGCACAGGACCAAGTTAAGTCAATAGTTCTCTTTACACCTTCTTTTCTTCTATTCTTTTTCTTAATAATTAGTTCTTGTTAGTTTTTATCTTTCTGTTTATAAAATTTAATAAAGTTTAAATTAAAAAAAAAATAGAGAAGGTGAGCTGGCGAAAGGCATCTGTTTCTCCATCTCCATAATGGGTTTATAGCACGGTGGGACCTCTTGGTTACTTCCCCTCGGGACCATTGACCTTCCACTTTCCTCTTGGCCAAGAAACACTCCCCAGGGGTGTTGAAGAAACTTTGGGCCTTTTCCTGGGGTCCTTCACCCTCTCCTGCCCACACCCTAATTTTGCAACTCTCTCTGGCAACACTGCCATTCTGCATTTGTGAAAATGCCTTGCTTGATTTAGTTATGAATGTGTTTAACTTTTCAAACGTTCAAGGCTCGAGCTTTTGATTGTGCCATTTAAAAAGGAGCCTCCCCCTTTGATATTTGTGATCTAAGAAAGAAAACGCTTACCCCCAGCTCCTCTCCCCAAAGTGTGAAATTGAAGGACCTGAGAAACAATTTGGATGTAAATTTCCTGGGAATGCGTTTGTTTTGCTTTGCTGTTTTCCATGCTGTATGGAAATTTATTATTATTTATTTATTTATTTATTTATTTTAATCCGCACTCAATTGTTACCGATTCTGCAGTGACTGCCTGGACGAGTCCCTGCAGTTTTCAAGGCAAGGTGTTTCGGAAGTGGCTTGCCAGAGCCTCCTTCCTAGAGCAGAGCCCAGCTGGTGAGCGCAGGAGGCGGGGTTTCCGTTGCTTCGCGCCTTTTTCGGGCGTGCGCGGCTTCCGCGTTACCGGCAACTGCTCCCGTCTCCTTTGCAAGGCGCCGCCAGCATTTTCCCTCCCACCAAGGTGATTTATAGCATGGGATTTATTAGACCTATTTGTTTGGTAAAAAAGATTGCCATGTGGGAGGGGGAGATATTCCTAAAAGAAGCATCATATCTTGTAACTAGGTTTTTCCTCACGTGTAATTCTTTACAGAAAACCTCAAAAAGAGAAGAAACTCAGGAAATATATTTTCTCTTCAGATCCAGGTTGGGGATTGCCTGAAGGCTCAGAAGGAGGAGAAAGAAAAAATTGTTAAATACAAAACAGAAACAGAACAAAAAGTGCAGGAGATGCTTGTAAGTATTGATCCAGCGGTGATGAGCTTCCGGGCTAATCGGCTGTGGTCTGTTTGTCAGTAACGCTTTTCCTAAGAAGTGAACCCATCCTGAATCTGTTTCAGAAGATGAAAGAATGCATTTTTGAGTGGGATGTCCCATGGATTATTCATCACAATTGCCTGCATGAGTGACAGCTAGGTTAAGTGCACATATCACATAAACCATGGTTTATAAAACGGGTTCAGTTTGCATAATATATTAATGCAAACCATATTTCATCTTACTGAAAAGTGTGAACTGAAACTTTCTTTCCGCCTACTTTTTGGAATGCCCTGATCTCCTACAGAAAATGTTCATGAAAGATCATTTCAAAGTGGAACCTTTTTCTGGTTTTTAGAAACCTTTCCCCCTGCTCCTGTTGATGTCAAAATGGTTCAAAATTCAAAAGGGTTTTTTTCCCTAGGAAATTCTCCCATCTCAATTCTGGACTCTTCAGTGAATCCGTTAAATTATCATAATAGTTATGACTTTTGCCTTTTCCATCTTCTTGTTCTAGGACTTAATCCAAAAAGAGAGAGAAAAGACAGTGGCTGAGTTCAGAGAACTACGACACTGGTTGGAAGAACAGAAGAAGTTTCTGCTGGTCAGAACGAAAAAGATGAAAAACGAGATTGTGGCAATAAGGCACATTGGTCTGGCCAAAGTCAAGGAGGAACTTTCCTCTCTTGAGGATCTCATCCAGGAGATGGAGAAGAAGCATCAGCAGCCAGCAAGCAAACTCTTACAGGTAAGGTATGAAGTTGAGATGATGGAGTGGAGTGGACTACTTTAGATCCACCACAGAAATACTGTTTTTGACTCTTTCCAAGGAAAGGAAATTGGAAAATACAGGTAGTCCTTGACTTTCGACCATTCGTTTAATGACCGTTCAGAGTTATGATGGTGCTGAAAAAGTTACTTATGGCCAGTCTTCACACTTATAACCGTTGCAGTGTCCCCAGTGTGATCAGAATTAGGGTGGTTGGCAACTGGTATGTATTTACGACAGTTGCAGCATCCCGGGGTCATGTAATCTCCATTTGTGACCTTCCCAGCCAGCTTCTGACAAGCAAAATCAATGCGGAACTGTATGATTCACTTTACAACAGCATGATTTGCTTAACGACATGATTAATTTAACCACTGCAGTTATTCACTTAACTATCTCTGCAAAAAATGTCGTAAAATAGGATGTTGTCATATGGCGCCTCACTTAACAACCACAGTGCTTAATGATGAATTTTCCAGTCCCTATTGTGGTCATAAGTGAAGGACTCTCTGTATGAAGACTAATGGCTAATATGTCAGGACAGATAATTCAGAAAAACGAGGACATGCAGAAGCAATAGAATTCAGAGTTAAGGCTGGTTAAGACTACTTGGGAGGTGACCTGTGAATGGGTCCAGGTGATGGTGAATTCATTCTTGAGGGAGGGAGTGTTTCCAGCTGCATTTAAAGAGGTGCTGGTGCTTCCCCTCCTCAAGAACATCACCGGATCCCACCATATTGGACAATTTTTGTCCAGTCTCCCACCTCCCCTTTCTGGGAAGGTGGCTGAGAAGCTGGTGGCATTGCAGCTCCAGAGGATCCTGGAGGAAATGGATTATCTAGACCCTTTTCAGTCAGGTTTCAGGCCTGTCTACTGGATGGAAACAGCATTGGCTGCACTCATGGATGATCTCTGGTGGGAGCAGGATGGGGTAGTACATCCATTCTTGCTCTTCTTGACCTCTCAGTGGCTTTCGATACCATCAATCATGGTATCCTTTTGGGTCAACTTGGGAAATTGGGAGGGGGCGGCAAAATTTTGCACTGGTTTTCTTCCTTCCTCCAAGGTTGATCCCAGTGTTGATTGGGAGCGAGAGGTCCAGCCCATGGCCCCTCTATTGTGGGATGCCGCAGGGTTCGGTACTCTCTCCGCTCCTTTTTAACATCTACATGAAAGTACTGGGTGAGATCATCCACCACCATGGGATGAAGTATCATCAATACACAGATGATACCCAGTTATACATCTCCATCCAGGGTGACTTGAGTGATGCTGTGACCACCCTTTTGCGGTGCCTAGAGGCTGTGGAGGTCTGGATGGGGTACAACAGGCTTCAGCTGAACCCTGGTAAGACGGAGTGGCTGTGGATTGGAGGCCCCTCTGCATCTGAGGATTTACCATCTTTGGTTTTGGACAGGGTAGCTCTGCCCCGGATGGACCCAGTGCATAATCTGGGGGTCCTTCTGGACTCATGTCTCCTGCTCAAGGAGCAGGTGGCAGTTGTGGCCAGGAGGGCCTTTGCCGAACTTCGTGAGGTGCACCAGTTACACCCTTTCCTGGATCAAGAGGCCCTCTGGTCAGTCACTCACGCCCTGGTCATCTCTCTTTAGACTATTGCAATGTGCTCTACATGGGGCTACCCTTGAAGAGTATCTGGAAGCTACAGTTGGTTCAAAATGCAGCCACGCAAACAGTCTTTGGTGCCCCAAGGATGGCACATATAACACCTTTGCTGCGGGAGCTGCATTGCATCCCAGTTTGCTTCTGGGTCCAATTCAAGGTGTTGGTTATTACCTTTAAAGCCCTTCATGGCATGGGTCCAGGTTACCTGAGGGACCGTCACACCCCCATTACATCGACCTGTTCCACCCGGTCTTCAAAGAAGGCATGTTATGAACCCCGTCAGCAAGAGAATGTCGCCTGGCAGGGCCCAGGGGGAGAGCCTTCTCTGCCGTCACCCCGCCCTCTGGAATATTCTCCCCCCAGAGATGCGGCAGACCCCTACCCTCCCGAATTTCCAGAAAGGACTAAAGACCTGGCTCTGCCAGCTTGCGTGGGGCAATAAGATTTCTAATCAACCCTGGGGGGGCAGGTGCCCTGAGGATGCTCCCCGAGCCTAATACTCTCAGGTTACCATCAATCCTTGGAATATCCTTATTTATTTAGGGCTATTGTTATATTGTATTTTTAATTAGTATTTATCTTTTCTGTAAACCTCCTAGAGTCGCTTTTTAACGAGATGGGCAGTGACAAATTTGATGTATAAATAAATAAAATAAATAATCTCCAGGGCAAGGAGAGCCCCCACCTTGATGGCCTTCTACAAAGTTGTAACCACCGGGATTTTTCAAAGGGCCTTCAGAGATTGATTCAGGAACTTCTTTCTGTTCTAGTTATACATTATTTTCTTTTTGAAATCTACTTTTCTTTTTTCTATTATGTTTTATTATATATAGTAATAGTAATAAAAGAAAGTAAAAAAGAAATGATAGATCTCTAAAAGAGGTGTATGGCTGGGGAAAAAGCAAATGGGATTTTTTTCTTTTTTAAATAGAGGTACTTCTTGTATGTCTATTGTGTATGGTTTTCCAGAGGATTCATTCATTCATTCTGTGAATTTCAGAGTTTTAATTCTCTGCACAGAAAATGGCTCCTTTCAGTCTTTGTCTCTTTTTCTTTAGGACATTGGAAGTGTCTTGGAGAAGTAAGTGAATACCACCCTCTTTCTTCTTTATGACCCCAGAGATCGGCAGCTCCTAATCTTTTGCAGGAGTCCAAAGTAAACCTTCCATGGCAGGGGGCTGTCCCGCCTCTGCTTGAACCCATCTTACAAAGGGGATTCCCACTTCTCTGGGTACCTGGAAGGTCTCAGCAGATCAACCATGATCTGTCTCAGTGCAGCACTGAGCACTGGGGAGAGGCTTATCTGGGTGGACCGACTGCTTTACTTTGCAAACAGGAACTTCTACATTTGCAACAGAAGTGAAGCAAAGTGGGACGATCCTCCACAGATTAGGAGCTGGGTGCTGCTTCGCAACATTATATTCATCCTTGCAGGAGGGATTGTTCCCAAAGCCTTTTAAGGAGGCTTTGGCCAACCCCCTCCTCTAGAAACCATTGCTAGATCCCACCCTTCTGGACAATTTTTGTCCAGTTTCCCACCTTCCCTGTTTAGGAAAGGTGGTGGAAAAGGTAGTCATGCAGTAGCTTCAGAAGATCCTGGAGGAAACAGATTATCTGGACCCCTATCAGTCAGATTTCAGGCCCGGTTATGGGACAGAACAGCAGTGGTCACACTTGTGGATCATCTCTGGCAAGAGTGGGATGGGGGTAGTGCATCCATCCTCGCTCTTCTTGACCTCTTGGTGGCTTTTGATACCATTGACCATGGTATCCTTTTGGGTCGGCTGCAGGAGTTGGGGCTGGGTGGCACAGTTCTGTGCTGGTTCAGCTCTTTTCTCCAAGGCCGAACCCAATCGGTGTTGATAGGGAGCGAGAGATCCAACCCACGCCCCTACTTTGTGGGGTGCCTCAGGGCTTGGTGCTCTCGCCGCTCCTATTTAACATCTACATGAAACCGTTGGGTGAGATCGTCTGGCACCATGGGATGAGGTATCATCAGTATGCTGATGATACTTAACTATATATCTCCATCCCAGTTGACTTAAGTGATGCTGTGGCTACTCCTTTGCGGTGCCTGGAGGCTGTAGAGGCCTGGATGGAGGACAACAGGCTTCAGCTGAACAACTGTCAATAAACCTCTTCCAAAAGCCCTTTTAAAATGTGCTGCAGAAAACTCAGCTTTTCAGCACAGGACAAAGTGGAAGTAGCACTAACCCTGATCTGGAAACTTTGCCCCTCTTCATGCATCTTTTTGTGGTAGATCATGCTGCTGGTTTAAATTCATCAGTTTGTATTCGGCCGCCCTTACAACTATTAACTGCATTTGTCCCTATTAAATTTCATTGCATTACTTTTTGTCAGGTTCAGCCCAAGAACCACAACGAGACAGTCCAGGAACAGCTCATTTACTTTATTAGCTTACACCTACTAGACAGAATCTCGCCAGACCTCAACGACAGCAGCTATAACCCTGAATCCCTTAGGGTGGTGCCAGTCTCCTTCTCTTCACTTTCACACCCTCCGGCTAGGGGCTGAGGAGATGCTTGGAATGTCTCTCCCCCTCCCTGTAACTTTGAAGCTCCATTCAAGGATCCTCCTCACTCATGCCTTCCATCACACTTTTAGTCCATCAAAATTAGTTTGAGTGTTATATCCGTCTTCTAGACAATTACCTTCCTCACCCAATTTAGCCTTTTTCAAATTTGGTAAGATCCAATGCACTCATTTGTCTCAGCGATTCACAAGAATTTTAAAGAGTAGAGGGCGCAGGACTGAAACTTGGTGGCCTCCATTAGATCCATTGGTTAGCCTGATGAGGGTGGATGAGTGCAGTTTTGAGCCAGCTATGGATCCATGGGGTTGCCATAGTGTACAACCCATATTTAATTAGCTAGTCAATTCTCCAGCACAATCTCTTGTTTTAGAAAGCTGCTGCTATTGGCAGGATGACAAACGATGTTGTTTCCCTCTACCAGGTATGGGACAAAAAAACAATTTGAAATACTGATGGTTTTTCCTCTAGAGCTGCACTGGAAAATCTGGGATTACATCGATATCGATGTGTTTCTGAAAAGCGTCATGAAACAATTCAGAGGTAACAAAGAACAGCCACGGGGTTTTTACGCTGGACGACACTTTGATCCCAGACCATCTAAGGGAGATTCTCTGTCAGTGTCAGGAGGGATCAAAGAGGGACAGATTTCAGGCTCAGTGGAAAAGACACCTTCATTTTCTGTGTTTTATGTGTTCGGCACGAGGAAGAACAGGAGCTTTCTGATTTCTCTCATTAAAGATGTTCAAGCTAAAAATGGGAACCGTTAACTAGTCATGGTTGACCATTTAACCTTTCTTTCCCAAATCCACATGCAGTGATCACCGGAGAAACAGAATAGGCCTAATCTTGGGGTTCTGAGTCTGAATATTTGGCAGACAATTAGAGTTTGGAGTAGTATTTTGATTAAACAAACACTGAGAACATTATGGCATTTGGCTTTCCGTATTCCTTATTCCCTGATCTGAGGCCAGGGAAAGCAAAGAAGACTCTGTCTGTAGGGAGGCCCTGCTGTTGATCCAGTTCCAATGATGAGATGCTGAATCTCTCCCTTTTCTTCCCCAGATACTCTGAAGGTTGGACTTGAGCTGCAGAAGGGTAAATATCAGTTTCAAGAATCTCTGTCACTTGCTATTTTAAACTCTTATCCCCATAATCTTAATAGAAATATACTAGAGTAACAAAGAGAAAAATATAGGATCGGACACCTTAAAGCTATGAAGATCCAGTAAGGGTATTCGAGAAAACTGAAGTCAGCCTCAGCTTAGAATGAACTATCTGGACAAATGCAAAAACGTTGGGCCGGTGCTGAAATGAGCACAGAATTCCTGCCAGTCCAGTAATGTTGTCCTCTTGGTTTTGAGCAATAATGAATGCAAGAATCCTTCTAAGAGGAAAGAATCCCAAGGTAGCGGCCCCAATTTTTTCATCTTTGGCAGCCTTTGACTCCATTCTAGCTCCTGCACATTGGTGGGTGTGATCTAGAAGAGGCTGCCATTGGCGGCCCTGAGCACCTTCTTGACTTCCCTCCAATATTATGGCTGAGCTGTACGGCTTCCTGTCGCCACAGAGTGGAGTATGCTTGTCCTAAGACACTTTGGTGCCAGAAGCAGAGCTGAGCCCTGTTCCTGCCAGCAGCTAGCAAGAAGGCAGAGCCAGACAGGGCTGTCCTGGATATTTTCCTGCTGAGGGTGGACCGTCAAAGGGGCTTTCCCTCCCGTCCCACGAGAGCTGCCCTGTGGAGAGCTGGTGGCTTCTGCGGGCTTCTGATGGTCCTCCCTGGAGACCTGGGCAGCCTGCAGATTATGCCTTCCTTGGCACAAAAGAGCCACAATCTGTGTCTGTGGGGTGTGTGTGGCAGGAGTGAGAAGGGTTTATGAGGCTTTGGGCTGCATGTCCTTTGGAAAAAAATCTGAATCAGTACTTTGACCCTTGCAAGGACACAGCACCCCTGGGCTATTCATTAAAGCAGCCAGACATGTTTCACTCTCCTGCATTAGCCTGAAACACAGTGTGGCTCCTTTAAGAGTCAGAGTGGATTCCTTGAAGCAGCAGCATCTTTAGTTCTTCATGCTTAGGAGGAAGGGTGGAAAACGTCAGGCTGCTTAAACAATTGGCCCGGAGGCTGGGACCTCATGTGCGATCAGAAGCACTGCTTGCAATTTCGTTTCAAAGCTTGCGCAGGCTGAGTGAGTCATGAGCCTGAAAAGGTTGCCCAACTGGTGCTCGGCACCAGACCTGAGAAAACACTCCCTGGGTTTATAGGGTTTGCACTTTGCAAAGGGTTTGCTCCTCGATTGCTTGTCTACTTCAGTGTTACTGTTATCAATCTGCTGTGCAGTCTGTCACATTCACTGCCTGAGTATTACTTGGTGCGAGATCATGTCAGTGGGACCAGAGGAATCAGTTCCTGTTGGCCAAAGCAAAAGGTGCCCGGTTGCTACGCAAGATCCTCCCCTTTTGTACATGCGTGTCATATCATGATGCTTGCACAGAAGGAGCAGAGCTTCATCACACTTCCCTTCCATCATGTTCCCCAGGGGATCCCCCTGACTCTACCAGTTCAGGATTGAAACACGGCAGCCTCTTGCTCTGCCTGATCCTCTGGACTAATGCTCCAGGCGGAGTCCCTGTTCACATCTTGGCCCTTCCAGGAACTCACTGAAGGCAAAGCCAAACTCTCTTCACTCCCAACCCCATTGTTCCCACCTGCAAGATGGAAGCTAATGAGACTGAGGGGCAGAATTGCTGGGAGGGTGTGAAGCAGCAGGAAGAGTTGGAAGGACTAGGCAAAGCTTAGGTGTTGCTGAAAAAGTGGTGAGTCTTCCAGTCCTGGAGGGGGTGCCTGGAAGCTGATCTCCTTTCATGGAGGAGGCCTCAGGTTTGACCTTTTGGGAGTCAAGACTCAAAGCAGACCTGCAGCTGAAGCTCTTTTTCTTCTTTCTCCTCTTCCTCGTTACAGCAAATGTCACTCTGGATCCAGACACAGCTCACCCCTGCCTCACCATCTCCAAGGATCATAAAAGCATCGAAGTTAGAGAAGATATGGGAGATCCATCCCTTCCCCAAAACCCTGAGAGATTTGAAAACTGGCAATATGTCCTTGGCTGTCAGGGGTTCTCAACAGGGAGGTATTTCTGGGAAGTCACTGTAGGAGATAAGGAAGTATGGGCTGTAGGGGTTGTCAGAAAGTCAGTGGAAAGAAAGGATATGACCGATATTAGTCCTGACGAAGGCATCTGGGAGATTCAGAAAGTGGAGGGGAGATACATAGCCAGTTTTTCCAACAAAAGTCTCGATCTACCCCAGAATGCCAGGAGGATCCGAGTCTCTCTCAACTGTGAAGGGGGACAGGTGACCTTTTTTAATGCTGAGACCGCAGCCCTGCTGTACAGAGTATCGGAAGCTCCCTTTGCTGGAGAGACCCTTCTGCCCTCCTTCTATCTGAGTGAAGATGCCTGCCTGACACTCTCCCCCTAAAATTGGGGACATACATGGAGAAAACTTTGGAAAAATCTGTATTTGCCAAGCAGTGATCTCTGAAAGCCTGTAGAGCAAATTTGCACAGAAATAAATACTGCCCCGAATGGAAAATTGGCTGGAGGGAGGAAGGATCTCTCCTCCTACATGGAACCTTGTTAATAGTCTGTCTCAGGAAGACCAGATGGATTACCTGCATCTTCTTATAAATGCTTTGAAGATGAACTGATACAACCTTTGCAAAAAATTATGAACTTTATTTTGGAAAAGGGATGAATACCAGAAAATTGGAAAGGAGCAAATATTGCTTTAATTCATAAAGAAGGACATGACCCTACTTTACCAAAAATTGATCAGCCAATTTCTTTACTGAACAATGACTATAAAATATTTACTATGGTTTTAGCTGAAAGAATAAGAGGTGTATTGCAGGACTTTATACATGAAAATCAATGCGGAGTTCTACTTAAAAGAGAATTGAGGGACAATATAAGAAATGGACAATATAAGAAATATTCTTATTATACTAGAATATTTGGAAAAACACAATGGAAAACTAGCTGCATTGGTATTTCCTGATGTGGAGAAAGCATCTGAGAATTGGAACTGAATTTTTTTTGTTTAAAATTTTGGAAAAAATGGATTGTGGCGATAACTTTATTAAATGGGTAAAAGTGATATATACGTCACAAACAGCACAAGTTCTAGTCAACCGAGCTCAGAGGACACCCAGCAGAAATGCCTTCTCTATGGACCTCTCCATCTAATGGCCATGCCTTCTCCATTGGCTTCTTTTTAATTTTATTATGCTAAACTACTTATCAAAAAGAAAATATAAATGTACGTAGTATTAATAAATGTTAACATTAGTGATCAAAATCAGCAATGAGAACCACGCATGGAATGGAGCAAGTGAATTTTTTCTCTTTATCTTGAAGTAGCAAGAACAGGAGTCATTCAGTGAAGCTGAATTTGCTACTTCTAACTAATACATTGAGCGAAACAAGACAAGGTGGTTGATATTGCTGCTCTATGATAAAAGGTTTTAAATCACTGAAGATTCCACCTGATTCTTAGAGATATAAAATGAATTATTTCTATCCTGCCTGTCTCCGTAGCACTTGCCCACGACACCAGCTCATAGGTCTTGCATCCTGACCTGCTTGCCTGGGACTCCCACCTCTTCCCACATTGTGGTCATGTGAGGTCCTTGTTTAACAATCCACGTGGTCCTGGGGTTACGACGTCAACTAGGACTGCCAGGATTGCCATCACTAAGCGGTGCAGTCGGATGACAGTGTGCTTTACAACCACATTGTTTAGCGATGGAAATTCCAGTTCCTATTGCTGTCATAACTTGAGGACTACCTGTAAAAATCACAAATAAAATACCGGCATTTATGTTGAGAAGTTTCCTATTACTGAAATTCTCTTTTCCTCAACTGTATCAGTTCAAACAGCGTTCTGTTCTCATTATATGTGTAGCTCTTCTTCCAAGGAATTAAACATTGGCAGTGGGGCAGGGAGCATCGGGACCCATCAACTCTTACTGCAGGCTCTTGGAGGATATCTAAAAGAGGTTCCCATGCCACAAATGGTTGAGATTGTGCTTTAAGAGCATGTGAAGTTGCTGGTTGATTCTGGATTAAGCCAGAGTGTTAGCTTCTGATGAATACCCATGATCATGAATGCATTGACATGACTCTATTGACTCAAACACCAAGAAGTCTTAAAGACTTACTATATGTGATTATTATTGGTCTTTTGTATACTTACAAGGAGAGACCTTTTAGGTTTCATTTCTGAGAAAAAACTTAGAAGCTAAAATGCAAAATAGACCACTTTGTTTATGCTTAAAATATATAGTTTATTATTACTGGCACTCTTAATGCTTTTGCTGATTAGATTGTTGAATCTTTTTTATAATTCAGTTATTGTTTAGGGATGAGAAAGGGGATGAAGAGGGCTTTTCTTAAATAATGTTAGAGAAGGTGTTAAATTACTGATAATACATACACTTCTTTGGATGTTGGGGAAGTCATCTTTTATATCTCTCTTTTTCTTTCTTTTCTTTTGGTTTGTAGGTTTTTTAGTTTTGTATTAGTTTTTATATATATAAGCTTTAATTAAAATATTAAAAAAAGGCTTACTATTGTGTCAGCTTTTGTGGATCACGGTCAACTCCAGCTGAGTCTTTCAAGCGCTGAACTAAAGAATTTGTGAGGGAAGTTTGCTTACGCTGTCCCACTGTCTCCACACCCGATTGACTGGAGGTGCTGGGAAACTTCTGAAGCGAAGGCACAAGTTATGGAAGACACAGAAAAAGAAAAGGACACATTATTCCTCTTCTTATCAATGAGAAGAGGAGAAATATGAAGAGCGGGTCTGCACATCTTGACTTCTCCGCTGCCATACCTCCCGATTCCGTTTCCCAGTTCCTCAAAAACAGTATGAAAAGAAGCAGCGATCACCTTCACGTCTACGGCTCTCAGTGCTGAGGACGAGGAGCAACAGTGTTGGTCAACCTCTTCCCCTCCTGAATTGTTCTGGGTCCAGGAGTAGGAAAAGTCCTCTCTGCTCGGCCTCTGGGAACTCTTCCTGCTGGATGTTCCCCACCCAAAGGTGTGTTTAGGAAGGCTGTTCTTGGACAAGTGCCTTGCCTGTTTCACAGACTGGTACCCAGCATGCAGGTGGCCAGTCGATCTGTATAAACCAACCAGTCAAACCATTTCTAAAGCCAGCAAAACCCTGATTGGACTTCTTTAACCCCGATTTGTTGAGTAAACCATAACTGCTTAGGTTCGTGCATCACGCTAATTGATAAACATGGCTTAGAGACCCAGTGGCTGGAGCCAGAGAATGTACCCAGCCACCACCAACCAGGTGAGATGACAGCTTCGCCCAAGGTGTGATCCCACCCACAGACATCTCAGTCAAGCTGTTCTTTGGCCTTTCTGTATTTTAATTGGCCTTTTTGTAATTTAATGGTAAAGCAAAAACAGTCAAATTGGTCCTGCTTTTCTTCTCTAATGCCCTTGCATGGGAAGGGATACAGCTCACCGGTTTAGTGGAGAATTGGCTACTGTTGAAGGAGAAGAACAATGGCAATCCTGGTTTGGCTCTTCCTTTCACAACATGAAAGACGTTTTGGGAGAGCTGCAGCTTCGCCCTTCCAGCTAGCACAGAAATGCTGGGGAAAATCTGATTGACAGCCTCCCCCCACCACAGGGTAAAAGCATGACTGGAAAGATAATGTTGGTTTAGGGATGAAATCAGGAATAGGCAAAGTGATGCCCTCCAGCTGTCTTGGAATATAGCTCCCATAATCCCTGCCCATTGATCGTTACACCTTAGGCCAGTGTTTCTCAACCTCAGCAGCTTGAAGATGTGTGGGCTTCAACCCCCAGAATTCCCTTGGGGACTGCCTTAGGCTGATGGGAAGTCGAACTTAAAACATCTGGAGAACACCAGGTTGTCTCCTCTGGTCTAAATCTTGGGTCTCTCGCTGAAGCTTGATTCGCCTGTTGTACTTAACTATAGTTTAGCCTAATTTCAGGACCATTTGAGCAGTAATTTTAAAAAGGAGCAACTGCAATTTTGTGTTGCTCTGGCAGAAACAGGGAGATAAAAGCTTCTGTTTGTTAGCCCTGAAATCTCCCCTTTCTGCTAATGTTAGGGCTGACCCGGGCCCTTTCCCATGCTATTTTGAACCGGTGAAATGCCAGAGGCAAGATCCAGGCCACTGTTCTTAATGACTACTTCCGATACCCTCTAGAAAGGAACTTAGTTCATCGAAGTCCCAAATCTTCCACTTCAAGGAAGGAACAAAGCCCATAACATTCTCTGCCATTTCTTCATTCTCACACCCGGTGGAGGAAATAAAGGAAGTGACCACGTCCGGCCCTTCAATTCGAGAAGCTTATTGAAGTCAGATCTACCACCCTGGAGACAAATCTTCCCACATTCACCAACTGAAATACAGAGTCCTGCTTGTAGCAATGTCCACCGGACTTGGCAATTGTGGGATCATTCATAGCCCATGCAAACATTTCCACTAATCCACAGAAGCAGCTCGAAGAGGAGGCGTAGGAGGATAAACATAACATTTCTATCTTTCCTTTCTTCAGAGCTATACAAATATTGCCTCGAAAACAGAATCTAGACCATGAGCATTTTTAAGAGAGTAAAATTTAAGCACAATATTTAAAATACGAAGTACAGAAGGAGGCGAGATATAGAGCACTTTCCTAATGAAATTTAATTATGTATCTTTTGAGAAATGCTGTCAAATAAGTGCTGAAATATGTATGTGTTGCACATATATATCCACTCTCTCTCACTCGATAGACACACACAAACAGACATGCGCGTAGAAACATGAAATACCTGGGTGTGTATATACACACTATTGTGATGGAAAAATAATAAAGCTGGAAACTCCCGTCTCCCCCTTGCCTCTTTCTGCCCCCTCCCCCTTGCCTCTCCTGCAATCTCTTTCCTCCCCTTCCTTCTGCCATCCTTTGCTCATGCACAACAGGATCAGCTCCAAGACCCAAGAGTGACCATGTTCCCCTGCCAAAAAGAGCCCTCTTAGCACTGTCCCACTGAAACGATGGGAGGCCTTCACCTCTCTGCGAAGGGGCAACCCGTAAGTAAATCGTTTGCTACTAAGTGAGAAATCACAGGAATTCCATCCTTATTTAGAGCACGCTAGATTAAGAGCATGATAAAAACCATTTATCCCCCATTTAGCACCTAGACAAACCTATCCTCTCATCAGAGTCCTCTCAACCTCAACAGTGTCTAAATTCTGTGCTTTTCTATTGTTCAGGCCCCCTCCTTCTCTGAAAGAAGGCACCCAAGGACCGTTGAATAAAGCGCTGAACGCTTCTCCTCAGCGTTGTGCTCCTTCCTTCCTTTGGCAAAACGCCACAACGACCTGATCACGCTGTGTAAGATGAAGCTGGCAGGCTGGTTCCTGCTGCCAGAGGGAAGACAAGTCAGGAGAGGTCAGCATAACTGTAGCAAGGCTTTCCCAGACAGCAGCCCCTCATGCTGTGAAAGGGCATGGATGGGAGGGTGGATGCCAGCAGCCCTGAGACGAAACCTGGACCGCTCATCACATTTCGACTTAGATGAAGACATCATTCTATACTTCAACTGCTAAGGACTTCAGTACCTTCTCATTCCCAACAATTTCCTAGAAGGAGAACTTGAAAAGCTGGAGAGAAGGAATCTACATTGACATAGGAATGTATAGAATGCCTGGATTGCTTCCAGAGCCAAAAGTTGTTAAAAATTATTTTTCTTTTGTTTTCAGATAGACCATATCAGTCCATGGAGGCGCTATCAAATATTGTCCTCAACATGGTTTCCCTTGTGTTCATAATATCCATATTGAGGGACAAAGATGACACCTAGTAAACCTTTCCCCATAACCCATTTAGTTTAAAATTAAAACACACAAAGACCCCCTTTAGGGCCAATACCGGATTCCTGTTGCAAAGCAGAGAATGAGATTGCTGATCAAAGTTGGAATGCAAAGCACTCTTGGCGGCGGTGGGCCGTTCAAATGGCTTATAGCTGCTGTTTTGCAACTCTGCGTTTAGATCCACTGCCTTCCCACCTCGAGATCGGGCCCTCAAACAATTGCCAGTCAACAGGCGTCCACTTTCATCTCCATTCCCAACCCACCAACCCCTCACAAACTCTCTTACAACATACGGTGTGTTTCCTTCGCTTCCGTCCGCGTGCATCTCCCGATGCCTTTCAAAAGACCACCTTGTCCCTTCGCGCTCATCTTCTGCAATGGTGCCCAACCCTTCCACATTCACTGAGACCCACTCCCAGCACACGTGCCTCAAGAAGAGAAATGAAAAGGAGAAAAGGTCAGTTTAAAAAGAGAAATACGCCGAAATCAAAGTACAAGAGGAGGTCTCTACAAAAGTAATTTTAAAAAATTAAATGTGTGGCATGTCAGGAATGCACAACACCAACAAGTATAGAATTCCAGTCATTATTCAGATTTTATTGCCCATTGCTATACTTAGTGGTGCCCTTTTCTTTCCTCCCCCCCCCCCCCCCCCCCCAAGCTTGGCTCAGTAGGAATCTGTGGAGCAACCAGGGGCAGAGAGGAAGACATAAATCAGAAGGGCAAGGTTAAGGAAAAAGGAGCAGCTTACCTCCAGGAGAGCTGAGGGAAAGGGGAACACACACACACACACACACACACGTGCACAAAGACATAAAGTTGGGAGTAGAAATGAGCAGGAGGCACACAGAAGAACTTGTCTAAATAGCCTGAAGAAATTCATGGTTCAGAGAGACAAACGGAGGAAACACACTTGAATAAACGCAAAACAAAAAAAACTACTGGTAACTCTTGGTTGTCACAAGCCTGGGCTGTAGATATTTGTCCCCGTGATTACAGTTATCGTGGTCCTAAATGGGGCTGTTTGCTGGCCACGCAAAACAGAGCTGAGGGAACGGGGAACACACAAGCCGGCGCCTGCAGACAAACAGTCAGAGTTGGGAGTAGAAAGGATGCTTACGCGGTTCGTCTCCAAGCAGGAATGAGCACGCGGGCGGTGGCTTGGAGAGCGAGGAGGCTTCATTCCCGAGAGCCGGACGCGCAGGACGCTCCCCAGAGCTCCTTCAGAGGGAGGCTCCTGCTGCTCCTCGCGAGGCGCGGAGGGAAGGGGCTGCGCAGAGGCCATCCGTGGGAGTCCAGCAGGGGGCGCTGCGGCGAAGGTCCCCGGGAGCGTCCCAGGTCAGGCGCCCTCCTGCGCTGGGGCTCCCCGGCTTTGCCTCCTCAGGTATCGCCTCAGTGGAAGGGAGATCCTGGGGAAGGAATCTTTTTGTGGTCCGAGTTTTTGGGTTTAAGGAACGCTGGCCCTTCCTGCTGGGTCTCTAGTTATTTAATTTTGGCTGGGGCGGAGGACCCTTGATTCTCCCCGCCACGTCTTAATCTTTTTAGGTGAGCCCCTTCTTCCTCTAATTTAATCGTATGCCTTGATTGCTGTTGATATAGACAATGGTAGGTGACACAAATGGGAAGCTTTGAGTTCCTGCTGACATGGGGGGTGGGGGGGGAGTTGATTTCCTTCCCACACGTACAGGTCATTTCTCTGCCATCCGCGTATCTAACCTGCCTTATGTTCTGCCGGATCTCTATTAGCTGGAGCAGATGAGGCTCCAGAGAGGCGCCTGCCAGCTTTCGCCACCACCTTCGCAGGAGCTTCGATCCCAGGACAGCTTCAGTATAAAGTATAAAGGTGACATGTAGGGAGACCACCGGGAGACTGACATATTTCACGGACAGGCAACCGAAGGCGAAAAACACCCACTGTTGTGGAGTCTGGTCTGAATTCAGCTGGTGTATTTATTTTGTTATTTATTATTACATATGTCCCCACCCATCTCCCCCCAATGGGGGACTCTGGTTCCATAGTTAATATTGTTTTTCCTTGATGCACCCAGTCAGCGAGCACGTGCTAGAGATTCAGTAATTCAGTAATAATTCAGCTGGGATTCCCGTGCTGGCAGACCGGAAAGGCGATCAGCTGCTTTCAAGCGGAAGGGCCGAAGGGAAAGCGGAAAGCGAAACTGACTTCGCCCAGTTTTGCTCTTTTCCCTGCTCCGTCTCCTGACTGGCTGGCTGGGAATTGGGCGCTCCAGGCAGGTCTTCCTCTGCCGGATGGTCGTCGGGGTGTTAAAGGGGCATCAGACGCCTGAGAGAGGAAGGTTATGATTTCACCCAACGGTTCTCCTTTCTCTCTGCGGCGTCCTTTCAATGGCCGCACCAGTTTGATTTCGGCCTGTCTCAGATGCTTGTCGCAGCCTGTTTCACTGCAGGTTTTCCTCTGTTCCGCCCCAGGAATGTTTGCTTCTCCACAGCTGTTGTTTTTTGGTTTTGTTTTTAACATTGTTCCCTTTAACAAGCTGGCTGGATGCATAATCATTGATCGGAGTTCTGTCCCAGGAATGTTTGCTTCTGCCCATTTCGTTTGTTTTCAACATTTCTCCTTTAAGAAGCCAGCATGCCCAAAAATAATGCATCTTGGTTTCCCGCGGTGACTCACCCCAAAGGCGAACATCTGATATGTAGGAAGCGAAACGAACTCTCTCTCGGCGGAGGAGGCAGCGATGGCGGCCGGAGCGCCCGTGCTGGACCTGCTGGAAGAAGCCACCTGCCCCATTTGCCTGGAGTACTTCCAGGACCCCGTGCTCATCCCCGAGTGCGGCCACAACTTCTGCCGCAGCTGCCTGACCCGCAGCTGGGGGGAGTCGCCGTCGGAGGCTTCCTGCCCCCAGTGCAGACAAACCTTCGTGCCCGGGAACATCCTCGCGAACAGGCAGCTGGTGCGTGTGGCGGAGATCGCCCAGCGCTGCGACCCTGGGGGCGAGGAAGGAGGGAGCTTCTGCGGGACGCACCGGGAGCCCCTCAAGCTCTTCTGTCAGGACCACGAGACCCTCATCTGCGTGGTCTGCGACCGGTCCCGAGAGCACAGGGACCACCGGGTGATTCCTCTGGAGGAGGCTTTGCAGGAGTATCAGGTAGGAGTCAGCCTTGAGGGCCCTCCAATACCATTGATGGATTTCATTGATTCATTGATTGATTATGTGCCATCAAGTTATTGTGGATTTTTTTGCCAAAGATAGGAGCACACCGCAGAGGAGAAGAACCATGTTTATTGCAATGATCATTGGATGCCTGCTTTCAAGAAAGAGGGATCCTGAACAATACAAAAGCATAGAATTTATACTTTTGAGGTTGAGAGGTGGGAAATCTGAGGGCTCTGATTCGACGTAGGTTTGGATAGGTGCTAAATGGGGGATAAATGGTTTTTTCTACTGAGCAATCTCTTGCAAAAGAGAAGGGAATCTTGCACCTGCTCTTAATAAGGCTGGAATCCTGTGGTTTCTCCCTTATTAGCAAAGGATTTCCTTATGGGGTTGCCCCTTCAGCAAACACTTCAGCAGACAGGTGATGGCCCTCCATTATTTCAGTAGGATAGTGCTAAGAGGGCTATTTCAGGAAGGGGAACATGGTCACTCTTGGGTTATGCAATAGCTTGGAGCTGATCCTGTTTTGCATGAGCAAAGGATGGCAGAAGGAAGGGGAGGAAAGAGTTTGCAGGAGAGGCAAGGGGGAGGGGGAAGAGTTTCCAGCTTTATTTTATTATTTTTCCATCACAAAGTCGTTGTCAACTGTTAGAGACCACAGATAGATTTCTCCATGACGATCTGTCCCCAACCTTGCAGGTGCCCCCATCGCCACTGTAACTGTAACAGCCTTGCTGCTGATCTTCCTCTTCTTCTCTTTTCTTCCTCCTTTCCCAGCATCAGGGCTGTCCCCAGAGAGCTGAGTCTTCACATACTCTGTAGGAAGTAGGATAATTTGAGCCTGGTCATTTGTGCCTCAGATGAGAACTCTGGGTTGGCATCTTCAATCATCCATTTGTTTGTTTTCTTGGCTGTCCACGGTATTCTCAGGAGTCTTCTCCAACACTGAACTTCAAAAGGGTCAACACTCTTTCTATCCAATGGAAGTCCTCAGTGTTATTGTACAAAGGGATAGACTTTCAAACTCTGCTGTACCAAGCTCACGTACCCCACTTTCGTCATCCCAGATATTTTTGCTGTATCCCCATGGCTTCACATAAGAAGACACTCACATCATTAGGCATACATGCTCTTCCTTCAAAGGTTTGATGGGGAGATTCAATAATATCACCTATCGAAAGCAGTTCTGCATGTATTCAGACACAGACACAAGCACTTCTGAAGGGCTCCATCTATCATCTGTGGAGGGTGAAGCTAATCCCGTAATGTCAGCCCTTCGAGGTAGTCCAGAACAGAAGCACATGCAAATATTAAGAGTGAAGTCTACACGGCCATCCCTAAAAGTGTGGTGGTTATTTCAGATGGGGGCAGGAGCAGAGAGAGTGTATTGCCCTCCCCAGGATTTTGTTTTGAGCACAGCCCCGGATTAGCCCTTGAGCAAAATAACCCTGGTGAGGGCATCAAAAGAAGGGGGCACCACGGAGTTTTTTCCCCCATCTATCATGCCCTGAACTCTCTCACTGTCACCCTCAGCTCTAGTTTCCTGTAAGTTTAGTTTATTTTTTCCCTTATACCAATTTTAAGGAAGAGTGGACTTAAAAGTGTTGAAAATTGCCCTTTTTCTATTGCCCTACTTACAAGTGAATAATTTATTTATATCGCTTACAGCTATTTAGTAGTAAATAATTACATTTTCAAAGTTTAATATAGTTGTGGAGTCGTCTGGCAGATGGCTTGGAGGAAAACTGAATATTTAATCTCTTCTTTCAACTCCAGCAGTTTTTGGGCCTTAATGTTTTGTCAGTGAAGCAAGGGAAGGGCCGAGGGGCCCCTTGTTGGGCTGTGCTTAGGGCACCAGTGGGCCTTAATCCGGCTCTGCTTTGGCACCAGAAGGCTGAGATCTCATCCCCAAAGATCAGCATTGTCAAAGATGAGTTGTGGGTGCAGCTCTCAATCTTCCCATCTTTCTGGATTCCTCTCTCAGTGGCAGGGAGGCATTTTTAAATGAACTTCGAGGTCTGCACACCTCCCCTCTAAAGCACCGCCTCCATGTTATTTCTTCCGAAGTCTAAGGACCTAAGCGATCAACTTTCTTCACCTCCCATCACCAGTTCCCCTCAAAGAGCACTTCTGTATTCCAGGAACCTTGGAGATTTCTTGAACTTGCAATGTACTAAAATAAATATTTCATCATGTACAAACCAGTATTTCTAGCACATTTTATGTACTTTTATTTTCACTTGTAAATTCTGACATACCCAGCCAAATTGCGGATTTCATGACACGAGTGGCAAAGGGCGCTTGATCGTGCAATCAATCCAGCCTAGGTATGGAATGTAATAAGAGTCAGTGAACACACTGCTTCATTCAGGACCCTCTCATTTTCACCCACCACTATTTCCATGTTCTTCGCTTTGCTCCCAACGTATTTTGGTCGGGGAAGCAAACTATGACCTTGGTCAACAAAGAGATCGATGGCGCAGTCGAGGGCTGCAATGTGCCCGGCTCCTGTTGGCCACTTAGCTTGTTGGGGCAGGCCCCTTCCCTCCCAGTACTTGGGCAGGCCCCCATTGCCATTTGGGCTTTGTCCACAGACCCCTGGCTTCCTCAGGGGCATCGGCCTGGGCAATGCTTGACTGGAAGGCACCAGTCACACACGACGTGGGCTCCATATGGCCAAGGATACAGCGCTCTTCGGAAGGAGCAACCAACCCATTTTTGAAGCACAGGCTGAGCACTCTTTTGAAAGCGCTCTGGACCTGCGTTGAAAAAATAAGACTAGCATGAAGAGAGCTCCAATTTGGGGAGTGCCATTGGCTCTACACACTCGAATAAATCTATCAATATGTTTGCTAAGAGGTGACATCAGTGCGATTGCTATCAAGTCCTTCCCAAGAATATCCCTAAAAGAAGTATCATATCTTCTAAAATCTAACTCGATTTTTTTCCCTTACATGTAATTCTTTACAGAAAACCTCAAACAAACAAAAAAAGAAACTCAAGAAATATATTTTCTCTTCAGATCCAGGTTGGGGATTGCCTGAAGGCTCAGAAGGAGGAGAAAGAAAAAATGCTTACATATGAAAGAGAAACAGAACAAAAAATGCAGGAGATACTGGTAAGTATTGATCCAACGGTGATGAGCTTCCAGGCTAATCGGCCGTGGTCTGTTTGTCAGTAATGAACTAATGCTTTTCCTAAGGTGTGAACCCCTCCTGAATCTGTTTCAGAAGATGAAAAAACATATCTTTGAGTGGGATGTCCCATGGATTATTCATCACAATTGCCTCAATGAGTGACACATTTGCATAAACCATGGTTTATAAAACAGTCGTTACTTTGCATAATATATTAATGCAAACCATATTTCACCTTGCTGAAAAGTGTGAACTGAAACTTTCTTTCCACCTACAGTTTGGAATGCCCTGATCTCCTACAGAAAATGTTCATGAAAGATTATTTCAAAGGGGACCCTTTTTCTGGTTTTTGATAACCTTTCCCCTTGCTCTTGTTGATGTCAAAATGGTTGAAAAGTGAAAAGGTTTTTTCCCCCCAGGAAATTCTCCCATCTCATTTCTGAACTCTTCAGTGAATCTGTTTAATTATCATAATAGTTATGACCTTTGCCTTTTCTATCTACTTCTTCTAGGACTTGATCAAAAGAGAGAAAGAAAACACAGTGGCTGAGTTCAGAGAACTTCGACGCTGGTTGGAAGAACAGGAGAAGTTTCTGCTGGCCAGAATGGAAGAGATGGAGGAGGAGATTGTGGCAATAAGGGACAAGTGGCTGGCCAAACACATGGAGGAACTTTCCTCTCTTGAGGATCTCATCCAGGAGATGGAGGAGAAGCAGCAGCAGCCAGCAAGCAAACTCTTACAGGTAAGGCGTGAAGTTGAGATGATGGAGTGGAGTGGACTGCTCTAGACCCACCACAGAACTACTCTTGACTCTTTCCATGGAAAGGAAATTGGAAAATATGAAGACTAATGGCTAATATGTCAGGATATGTAATTCAGAAAAACCAGACATGCAGAAGCAATAGACTGCAAAGTGCTGGACACTATCTGTAAGCCCTTAGTTGTTTTCAGAATTCCTCCTTCGGGTTCCTATGACCACAAAGGGACGTGGTGGTGGGAGTTCTTTGGAGGTCTCCCCCACTGTGGGTCAGCCTGATCTCCAGGGCAAGGAGAGCCCCCACATTGAGGGCCTTCTACAGAGTTGTAACCACCTGGATTTTCCAAAGGGCCTTCAGAGATTGATTCTGGAAGTTCTTTCTATTCTATTGAAAGATTATTTTCATTTTGAAATATTCTCTTCTTTTAACTAGCATGTTTCATTATATCTATTGTATACTGTATAACTGAGTTGGATTCAGCCAGGCTGTAATTTTTGTATGACAAGAATGTAAAAAGAAAAAAAAAATAATGCATCTCTAAAAGAGGTGAATGGCTGGGGAAAAAAGACAGATGGGATGGCGTTTTTTTTAAAAAAATTGAGGTACTTTTTGCATGTCTGTCTGTCTGTGGTTGTCCAGAGGTTTCACTCATTCATTTTGGGAATTTCAGAATTTAATTCTCTGCACAGGAAATGGCTCCTCTCAGTCTTTGTCTCTTTTTCTTTAGGACATTGGAAGCGTCTTGGAGAAGTAAGTGAATCCACCCTCTTTCTTCTTATGACCCCAGAGATCGGCAGCTCCTCCTGCTGCGTTCCATTTTGGAAAGCTCTGTTTGTATTTAGTAGCAGTTCAACTTAAATATAACTTATTTCAGGGCTTTATAGATGTTTTCTCAGACTACCTGAACCCAACATAACCCAAACAATATTTGACACGATCAATTATTATTATTAATTATAAGAAACACCATCTGATACTAAAATATTATATTTGTCCCCAGGATTTATCACTCATTTTCATTATCAAAATCATTTACCATTTTTCTATCTATCACATTTTCAGTGAAAAACATTTCCTATAAGGAAGTATTTTGTACTTTCTTTTTTCAAAAAAATTATAATTTAAGCCTTTCTGCAGTTTTAATTCTCAGTTCTCTCTAAGTTGTCTGGAATTGAAGGGCATGCATCTCCTTAGAATCCTTAAGTTGTAAAGGGCCACAGAGGCCATGAGATCCAACTCCTAATCTTTTGCAGGAGTGCAAAGTAAACCTTCCATGGCAGGGGGCTGTCCCACCTCTGCCTGAACCCATCTTAGGAAGGGGATTCCCACCTCTCTGGGTATCTGGAAGGTCTCGCAAATCAACCATGATCTCTCTCAATGCCGCACTGATCACTGGGGAGAGGCTTATCTGTGTGGACTGACCACCTGGCTTTGTGAACATGGGCTTCTCCATTGGCAGCAGAAGTGAAGCAAAGCAGCAGATCCTCCACGGATTAAGAGTTGGGTCCTGCTTCGCAACATCATACTGGAGAGACTGTTTGCTCAAATCTGATGAAGCAAAGCAGAGGCTCCCCTTCAGAGACATGAACAAACTAATAGTTGGTTCCACAATCAACATCCCCTGTGAGTCTTCTCTGCTCAAGGCTAAAGATTTACTGTCCATCCCTCTTCAAAGGACTGAATTTCTAGCCAACTTGGTTTCTCTTCTCTGAGCCTCTTCCAAAATCCTTTTTAAAATGTGCTGCACAAACACAACCCTTCAGCACAGAACAAAGTGGAAGTAGCAGTAACCCTGATTCGGAAACTTTGCCTCTCTTCATGCATCTTTTTGTGGTAGATCATGCTGCTGGTTTAAATTCACCATCAGTTTGTATTCAGCTGCCCTTGACACTATTAACTGCATTTCTATCAAATTTCATTGCATTAATTCTGGTCCATCAAGAGTACTTTCAGTGTTATATCTGTCTTCTACACTATTACCTACCTCACCCAATTTAGCCTTTTTCAAATTTGGAGAGATCCAATCCATCCATTTGTCCAAGTGAATCACCAGAATTTTAAAGAGTAGAGGGCCCAAGACTGAAACTTGGTGGCCTCCTTTGGATCCATCAGTTAGCTTGATGAGGATGGATGAGTGCAGTTTTGGGCCAGCTATGGATCCACTGGGTTGCCATGGTGCCTAGCCCATATTTAATTCCTCAAGCACACTCAGATGTTTTACAAAGCGTCTTCTATTGGCAGGATGATAAAGAACGTTGTTTCCCTCCACCAGGCACCGGGCAAAAAAACCATTTGAGAATCCGGTGGCTGTTCCTCTAGAGCTGAAGTGGACAATCTGGGATTACAGTGATATCAATGTGTTTCTGAAATGCGCCATGAAACAATTCAGAGGTAACAAAAAAACAGCTGCAGGAGTTTTACGCTGGATGACATTTTGATCCCAGAACGAAAAAGGGAGATTCTGTGTTAGTGTCAGGAGGGATCAAAGAGGGATATAGTTCAGGGTCAATGGAAAGACCCCTTCATTTCTTTGGAGAAAGGGCTTTGCATCTAGTCACAGCTGACAATTTCCCTTTCTTTCCCAAATCCACATGCACTGATCAGAATAGGCCTTATCTTGGTGTTCTGAGTCTGAATATTTGGCAGACAATTAGAGTTTGGGGTAGTATTTTGATTAAAAAAAAACACTGAGGACATTATGGCATTTAGCTTTCCTTATTCTTAATCTGAGGCTAGGGAAAGTAAAGGAGACTCTGTCTGTAGGGAGGCCCTGCTGTTGATCCAGTTCCAATGATGAGACGCTGAATCTCTCCCTTTTCTTCCCCAGATACTCTGAAGGTTGGACTTGAGCTGCAGAAAGGTAAATATCAGTTTTAAGAATCTCTGTCACTTGCTATTTTGAACGCTTATCCCCATAACCTTAATAGAAATATAACAGAGTAACAAACAGAAAAATATAGGATCGGACACCTTAAAGCTATGAAGATCCAGTAAGGGTATTTCAGAAAATGTCGTCAGCCTCAGTGTAGAAAGAAATATCTGGATAATGGGGGAAAAATTGGTACTGAAACGAGCATAGAATTCCTCTTGTTTTTGAGCAATAATGAATGCGAGAATCCTTCCAAGAGGAAAGAATCCCAAGGGGGTGGCCCTTATTTTTTCATCTTTGGCAGCCTTTGACTCCATTCTAGCTCCTCCACATTGGTGGGTGTGATCAAGAAGAGGCTGCCATTGGCGGCCCTGAGCACCTTCTTGACTTCCCTCCAATATTATGGCTGAGCTGTGCTGCTTCCTGTTTCCACAGAGTGGGATACGGCGTCCTCCCTGTGATGTTCTCAGTCCCTATCATAAAATAGGGAGAAAGGATAACCCCTGGTCAGTCTTTCCTCACCAAGTTCAGGGATCCTCATTCTCTAGATCCAAAAAGTGGCCTTCTCAGCATGATCATTCCGTGAAAATGGAGGGCTGAGTCTCGCATCCCCAACTTCTCTAGTCAAGCACAGAAAGGCCTTCATGGTGGTTTTCCTCCTTCACATTTTTATTTCAAACTGAGTCAGGACTCCCAACCATTCTGTCTCATTGTGTGGCTGTGGAGGACACTCATTCTTCACTGGGCTGTTCTGCATGTCAGGAAGGTAATTTCTATTGCTGTGATGTTGCTAGTCTTGCAGGCTTTTGAATCGACTGGGGCAGAAATGTTCTTCCATCTCCAGTAGGCTCCTCCCTCTGCTCCAAATTTCAGGTTCTGTTTTTCTACTGCTGCCTTCGTAGGAACTCAGACCTGGCAAGGATCAGGCAAAGCTTAAGTGTTGCTGAAAAAGTGTTGAATGTTCCTGTCCTGGAGGGGGTGGTTGGAAGCTCAACTTCTTTCTGAAAGGAGGCCTTAAGTTTGATCTATTGGGGGTCATGACTCAAAGCAGACCTGCAGCTGAAGCTCTTTTTCTTCTCCTTCTTCCCCTTCCCCTTCCAGCAAATGTAATTCTGGATCCAGACACAGCCCACCTCTGCCTCGCTCTCTCCATGGATCATAAAGAGATCAGAGAATGTTTTGAAGAGAAACGCCTTCCCAAAAACTCTGAGAGATTTGAAAATTGGCAATATGTCCTTGGCTGTCAGGGGTTCTCAACAGGGAGACATTTCTGGGAAGTCACTGTAGGAGATGAGGGGGGATGGGATGTAGGGGTTGCCAAAAAGTCATTGAACAGAAAGGATGACATCGATCTTAGTCCTCAGGATGGGATCTGGGAGGTTGGGAAATGGGGAGGGAAATACCTGGCCAACTTTCCCCCAGAATACCCCGAACTGCCCCTGAGTGAGGAGCCCAAGAGGATCCGAGTCTCTCTCAACTGTGAAGGGGGACAGGTGACCTTCTTTGAAGCCGAGACCGCAGCCCTGCTCTACACGTTCTCAGACGCTTCCATGGCTGGAGAGACCCTTCTGCCCTCCTTCTATCTGGAAAACAATGCCTGCCTGACACTCTCTCCCTAAAAGTGGGGATGTACATGGAGAAAACATTGGAAAACTCCCTATTTGCCAAGTAGGGATCTCTGAAAGCCTGTAGAGCAAATTTGTACAGAAATAAATACTGCCCCACATGGAAAATTGGCTGGGAGGGAGGGAGGATCTATCCTCCTACACAGAACCTTGTTAATACTCTGCCTCATGAGGACCAGATGGATTAACTGCATCTCCTTCTAAATGTTTTGAAGATGAACTGATACAACCTTTGCAAAAAATGATGAATTCTATTTTGGAAGAGGGATGCAATCCAGAAAATTGGAAAGGAGCAAATACTGCTTTAATTCATAAAGAACAAAACGATCCTGCTTTACTTACTAAAGATGATCAGTCAATTTCTTTGTTGAACAATAGCTATAAAATATTTACTGTGTTTTTAGCTGAAAGAATGAAAGGTGTTTTGCAGGACTTTATGTATGAAGATCAGTGAGGATTTCTACCTGAAAGAGAGTTGTGGGACAATATTAGAAATTCTTAATATACTAGAATATTTGGAAGAACGTAATGAAAAAGTAGCCGCGTTGTTATTTCTTGATGCGGAGAAAGCATTTGACATTTTTGAACTGGAGTTTTTTGTTCAAAATGTTGGAAATAATGTATTTTGGAGGTAAATGCATTAAATGGTAAAAGTGGTATATATGTCACAAACAGCAGAAATTCTAGTCAACCAAGCTCAGAGGACACCCAGCAAAAATGCCTTCTCTATGGACTTCCCCATGTAACGGTCGTGCCTTCTCCCTCATTGGCTTCTTTTAAACTTGATGATTATTTTGTTTTTTTCCATTCAATGATGTACAATTCCTGGTCAGGTCCCCATAGTTTTCTTGGTAAGGTTTTTCTGAAGTGGTTTGCCATTGCCTCCTTCCTGGGGCTGAGAGAGAGGGACTGGCCCACGGTCACCCAGCTATCTTTGTGCCTCAGGAGGGACTAAAACTCACAGTCTCGTGGTTTCTAGCCTGATGCCTTCACCGCTACACCAAACTGATTCTTAATTATATTATACTGACCTGCCCACAGATCTCGCCCGCTGACCTGCTTGCCTGGGGCTCCTGCCTCTTCCCACATTCCAGTCACGTCAGATCCTGGCTTAACAACCTGCACGGTCCTGGGCTAGGACTGCCAGGATTGCCGTCACTAAGGGATATGGTCGTGCGATGTTCCACTTTATAACCGCATTGTGTAGCAATGGAAATTCTCTGGCAGGTTTTAGATCTCTGGAAGCTGAGGGAGAGCCGGCTTTGCCACAGCCACAGTTCGGAGCCTTCAGACAGACACTAGGTTCACCCAATTCCTCTCAGTCGCTTCTGGAAACTGCTTTTTGACTGCTTTTTGAATATTAAGAACCTTCAGAAGGGAAAGTTTCATTACACTGGGTGATTCTCCTTCAATCCTCAGCAAAAAAATTTATGTAAATTTAAGAACTTAAAAATTATTCTGAAATAAACAGCAAAAGCGTGATTAGAACATTGATTTTGGAAAGTTTTTAACAGACTAAGGGGCCAGATGGATTGGAAATAAGATTTTGAGACTAAGAATCCTTCCTGTGGATTGTTTAAAATCCTATTAAAAATATATGAAGATATTGAATCAAAGTCTAAGAAATCTTCCCAAGGGGAAATGTTGTGGATTAGAGAAAAACATGATAAGAGGAGACTTTGAAGGCTGGACAACAGAGGCAACCAGAAGGAGAAGAGACTCACGAATACAGAATGGAGAAAAGTATTTTAACTTTGGGAGAATTTGAGGATATTTGGCAACAGTGCACTCGGAAATTTCTCTTAAGATTGTCTGCTACCATAAAAATGGGTTTAAAAGAAGATAGAAGAGGAGACAACTGAGAACCAAGCTGTTCTGGATACGAATTTAAAAATCACAAGATGCAAGAATGATACGGAAAAAGATGTTACGCAGGAGTTTCAAATGAAATTGGCTGAAGTCTTAATCACTAAAAGGGACACACAAATAAGTGACTTGGACAACTTTCTCATGCTGGACTTACAAAAGAGATGTGTTCTACTCATGAAGGAGTTCCTGAGAAAAGACAAAGAGAAAATGAAAAGAAATCAGCTTTGGGGACGCTACTTAAGGGGAATAGACATCAAGATTCGTAAAACCAAAAAGAAGGAATATAAAGTTGGCTTATTTGATCAAGGTTAAAAGATATATATGATATTTTTAGTAGCTCTCAATGGGTTTTTCTTGACTGGGATTGAATGACAAGGCTTTAAAGGTAAGATAAGGGAAGAAAAGGGTTGTTTTTTGGTATTTTCAGAGAAAGTGACAAACTATAGTGTTGAAAGGATTACAAAGTTGGCTTATTTGATTAAGGTTAAAATATAGATGTTGTTAATTGTGGTATGTGTTAAACTGACAAAGGAGTTTCTGAGAGGAGATAAAGAAAAACTGATAAGAAATTAATTTGTGCAGCACTATTTCTTTAGATTTTTAATTTGTTGGTTTGTCTGGTAGCACTTAATGGATTCTTCTTGATTAAGTTTGAATGATGAGGCTTTAAAGGTGTGTTTGTAGATAAGAGATAAGATATGGGAAGAAGAAAATTTTTGTTGTATTTTTGAAGAAAAACGTAAATTACTGTGTTAAAGGAAAGGAATGTGAAACTGATTTGTTTGATTAAGGTTAATATATATATGTGTGTGTGTGTGTGTGTGTGTATATATATATATACACACATACATACATACATACATACAATGGTACCTCGGTTCACGAACTTAATTCGTTCCGTGACTCTGGTCGCGAACCGAATTGGTCGTGAACCGAATCAAATTTTCCCATAAGGTTCAATGTAAATACGGTTAATCCGTTCTGAACCATATGTTTTTTTTTAAAAAACCGCAAAAATATAACACAAAGTACAGTACGAAGAGAGAGAAAGCTAACCTTGCTCGACGCGACTTCTAGCATGGAGGACAAGAAGGCGGGTGGGGAGGTGGTTATTGCTTGGAGGGAGAGTCCCCCTCCCTACAGGAAGCCGCGACCACGTGTCACGAGAGGGAATATGGCCGCGGATCCTGTTCGTAACCCGATCCGGCATTCGCGAACGGAGGCAAATTTTTGTGACCGGAGCTGTTCGTGAACCGAATTGTTTGTGAACAGAAGCGTTCGTGAACCGAGGTACCACTGTATATATGTTGTTATTTTGGGTAACTATTAATGGACTTTTGCTGATTAAGATTGATGAGGCTTTATAATATTTATAGATAGGAGATGAGACATGGGAAGAAGAGATCTTTGGTCGAACTCTTAGAGAAGGTGATAAGTTACTGAAATTGTTTGTACTTGTCTTGGTGAAGGGGGAAGTTTTCTTTTTCTTTTTACTTTTTATATTTTCTTAATTCTGCATTAATTTTTTATCTTTGCATTTTTAACTTTAATAAAAATTATTATAAAACAAAAGAAGTGTCCTGTTGCTGAAAGTCTCTTTTCTTCAAATCCATCAGTTCAAACACAGTGTTCTGTTCTCATTTTCTGTGTAGCTCTTCTTCCAAGGAATTAAACATTGGCAGCAGGGCAGGGATCATTGGCACCCATCATCTCTCCCTGCAGGGTCTTGCAGAGAAGCCCTTGTCAGGCATCCCTGAGTAGGTGAGAGAGGTTCCCCTGTCACAAATGGTTGAGATGGTGCTGTAAGAGCATGAGAAGCTTCTGGTGGATTCTGGATTAAGCCAGAGTGTTAGCTTCTGATGAATCACCGTGATCGTGAATGCATTGAGACGACTATTGCCTCCAGCACCAAAAGGTCTTAAAGACTTACTCTAAGTGATTATTATTGTTTTTTGCATGCTTACGGGTAGAGATCTTTTAGGTTTCATTTCTGAGAAAAAACTTAAAAGCTAAAATGTGAAACAGATCTATTTGTTTACGCTTAAAATATATATTTTATTACTACTGGCACTCAGTGTTTTTGCTGATTAGATTGATTGTTGAATCTTTTTTATAATTCAGTTATTGTTTAGGGATGAGAAAGGGGACGAAGAGGGCTTTTCTTAAATAATGTTAGAGAAGGTGTTAAATTACTGATAATACATACACTTCTTTGGATGTTGGGGAAGTCACCTTTTATATCTCTCTTTTTCTTTCTTTTCTTTTTGTTTGTAGGTTTTTTAGTTTTGTATTAGTTTTTTTATATATAAGCTTTAATTAAAATATTAAAAAAAGACTTACTATTGTGTCAGCTTTTGTGGATCACGGTCAACTCCAGCTGAGTCTTTCAAGTGCTGAACTAAAGAATTTGTGAGGGAAGTTTGCTTACGCTGTCCCACTGTCTCCACACCCGATTTACTGGAGGTGCTGGGAAACTTCTGAAGCGAAGGCACAAGTTATGGAAGACACAGAAAAAGAAAAGGACACATTATTCCTCTTCTTATCAATGAGAAGAGGAGAAATATGAAGAGCGGGTCTGCACATCTTGACTTTTCCGCTGCCATACCTCCCGATTCCGTTTCCCAGTTCCTCAAAAACAGTATGAAAAGAAGCAGCAATCACCTTCACGTCTACGGCTCTCTCAGTGCTGAGGACGAGGAGCAACAGTGTTGGTCAACCTCTTCCCCTCCTGAATTGTTCTGGGTCCAGGCGCAGGAAAAATCCGCTCTGCTCGGCCTCTGGGAACTCTTCCTGCTGGATGTTCCCCACCCAAAGGTGTGTTTAGGAAGGCTGTTCTTGGACAAGTGCCTTGCCTGTTTCACAGACTGGTACCCAGCATGCAGGTGGCCAGTCGATCTGTATAAATCAACCAGTCAAACCATTTCTAAAGCCAGCAAAACCCTGATTGGACTTCTTTAACCCCGCTTTGTTGAGTAAACCATAACTGCTTAGGTTTGTGCATCACGCTAATTGATAAACATGGCTTAGAGACCCAGTGGCTGGAGCCAGAGAATGTACCCAGCCACCACCAACCAGGTGAGATGACAGCTTCGCCCAAGGTGCGATCCCACCCACAGACATCTCAGTCAAGCTGTTCTTTGGCCTTTCTGTATTTTAATTGGCCTTTTTGTAATTTAATGGTAAAGCAAAAACAGTCAAATTGGTCCTGCTTTTCTTCTCTAATGCCCTTGCATGGGAAGGGATACAGCTCACCGGTTTAGTGGAAAATTGGCTACTGTTGAAGGAGAAGAAGAACAATGGCAATCCTGGTTTGGCTCTGCCTTTCGCAACATGAAAGACTCCCAACCTTTTGGGAGAGCTGCAGCTTTACCCTTCCAGCTAGCACAGAAATGCTGGAAAAATCTGTGATTGACAGCCCCCCCCCCCCCCCCCAAATCATAGGGCAGGAGCATGGCTGGAAAGATAACGTTGGCTTGGGGATTAAATCAGGAATGGGCAAAGTGATGTCCTTCAGCTGTCTTGGAATACAGCTCCCATAATCCCTGCCCATTGATTGTTACACCTTAGGCCAGTGTTTCTCAACCTCAGCAACTTGAAGATGTGTGGGCTTCAACCCCCAGAATTCCCCAGCCAACAATTCCCAAATCTTCAACTTGCCGAGGTTAATGAACACTGCCTGAGGCTGATGGGAAGTAGAACTGAAAACAGCTGGGGAACACCAGGTTGTCTCCTCTGGTTTACATCTTGGGTCTCTCACTGAAGCTTGATCTACATGTTGTAATAGCTATAGTTTAGCCATGATTTTCCAAATGAACCAGAAAAAGCTGGCTTCAAACACTATACTAAGCCAAAACCAAATTAGTGACATCATAGCTAACCTACAGAACAGGCTTGAGTTAGTGAAGTGTGTGAACTGCCGCTGAGGACGTTCACTGGAACCACAAAGCACACGCTGGGTGAAATCTCTCTTCTGACTAGGAACCCAAAGCAACCTTCACACTCAAGTCAAGATGCCCCAACCCTGGTCTCATTCTCCAAAGTAGTTTGACACAAATTCACCATCATGTGATCCCTGCTAAGAAAGGGAGCTGAACAAGTACCAAGGTCGCTTTTGCTTCATACATATAAGCCCTTTTGGCAAGCCTTCAACAATTTTGTCTGGGCTTGGAAATTAAGCAAGGTTGGGTGGTGTGCTGAGAATTTGGAAGGGAGAGCACCAGAAGATCCAAGGACTGTAAACTATCTCGGAAACTGGGAAATCAAGGGAAAAAAGCACCCAATCATCAGAGAAGATAACGGCAAACTCCTTCTATACTGTTGCCACAATAACTACCTGACTGCCGTGTTTGAACACAGAAATTGTTCTTCCCTCAGTCAAATATGGGTTAGTCAAATGATGGTTTAATGCCATCTGCAAATCCAACTAATCTCTCCCCAAATGTCTTGCTACTGCTTTACTGCCATTTTAATTCCTTGTTGGAAAGTGTGTTTCCAAATGCTCAAGGTTGATTCTGGTCTTTTATATCTGAAAATGAAGCTTGCTTCTGGGGCATCTGCAGAGCGTGGCTGTGCTCCCGGTTTCTTGATGCGCGGCCATCCGGAGTTCCTCTGGATTTGGGCAGCTGCTGGAGGCCTGGAGTTTGGAAAAGGGGTACCTGGAGGGGATGTGACGGGAGCTGTAAACTACCCTAAATATATAACGTGAGGAAATGGCTAGGGAAGTCAGGGTCTGGTACCCCACACTGTCAAAAGGAAGTAAGGGGCAAGAAAACAGATCAGGGACCAAATGTCGATTTCTCATGAATCTGACATCTCCTGACGCTAACAAAGACCTTCTGTTGAATGCTCTGGGATCAAACTGTCATCCGCCGTAAAACCCCTGTGACTGTTTTTCATTACCTCTCAGTTGTTTCATGACGCCTTTCAGAAACACACTGATACCACCATAACCCCAGATTGTCCACTTCAGCTCTAGAGGAAAAGCCACCGGATTCTCAAATGGTTTTTCTAGCCGGTACCTGGTAGAGGGAAACAATGTTGTTTATCATACTGCCAACAGAAGCAGCATTGTAAAACATCAGATTGTTTGAGGATTGACTAGCTAATTAAATATGGGCTGGGAACTGTGGCAACCCAGTGGATCCGTAGCTGGCTCAAAACTGCACTCATCCACCCTCCTCAAGCTAAGTGAGGGATCAGCACTGTGATCTACCCCAAAATGGGCATGAAGAGAGGCAAATCAGGGTTAGTGCTATTTCCACTTTGTTCCATGCTGAAGGGTTGAGTTTTGTATAGCACATTTTAAAAAGGAATTTGGAAGAGGCTCAGAGAAAGGCAACCAAGTTGGCTGGAAACTCAGTCCTTTGAAGATGGACTGAATGTTTAGTCTTGAACAGAGAAGGCTCACAGGGGATGTTGATTGTGGAACCAACTACTAGGTTGTTCATGACTTTGAAGGAGGCCTCCTGCTTTGCTTCATCAGATTTGAGCAAACTGTTTCTCCAATATAATGTTGTGAAGCAATGAGGGGCTGCTTCACAATGGACACAGAAGCAGTCAGACTGCAGTGTCTATAGACAATTGTGAGAAGGGGGAAGGGCTGGCTACCTGACTGGCTAGCCTGATTAGCCTAGAACTATCATAGATGGGCTTCTGAAGTCCAGATGACACTAGATACCACCAGAGAAGTGCAGAAAGCTAATATTTTGCTGCCCCCTCCTGTTCATCTGGAGCTTTTCACCCAGGTCAATCGCCATTCTCCAAATCACTTCAGTGAGGGAAAATAGCATTGTGGGTTATCCTGAGGCCAAAGCAATACATGTGACCCAACCCTCTTTTAATTGTCCTTAGGAGAAATTATAAGGTGGGCTTTATCATCCATGTAGAAGGAGGGCAGGAGAACTTCTCCAGAGAATGAGGCTCTGGAGTATAGGTGGAGCAGGGCACTGGTGTTAGCATCACAGAAGGCCACCCGTCTCCCTTCACAGTTCAGAGACACTTGGATGCTCTTGGGTTCCTCCTTCAGGACCAGAGGGGGATACGCACGGGGGTCTGAGGCATAGTAACCCCCTCCCCAGTTTCCAATGCACCAGATGCCAGCCTCTGGGCCACATTCAACCTCCTCCTTCCTCCTCACCGATCTTTTAGACACCCCCAGACACCAGGCTTCCTCCCTTCCCACGCTGACATCCCAGCCGTGTCTCCCAGTTGCAAAGCCCTCCCGTCCCAGGATGTAGAAACGGGTCGAATCGCTCGGGGCCTCCTCTCCCACTTTCACACTTCGACAGTCTTCGGATAGGACGAGCCAAGGGTTCGCTGTGTCGGGATCCAGAGTTACATTTTCTTTGGGGTGAGGGAAAAGAAAAAGAAAGGAAGAGAGGCAGGTGAGAGGATGCTTGAGGTTGGCACTCTAGGGCAGTGTTGCCCAGCCTGGCACCTCTCTTGGTGTTCTGGGACTACGGTTACCAGAATTCCAAGCAAACATGGCCAGTTCTGGGACTTCTTCAAATAGGTCTGGATGCTGTCAGGTCAGGGAAGGCTGGTCTACAAGAAATCCTTCCTTTTCTGAAGAAAGGGACTTACTTTGGGAACGGAGACCCTTCCCCAACTTCAAAATCTCCTCAGTTCTATGTAATATCTTTACACATTGGAAGGACTTTGCTTCCATTATCTAGTTATCATCCTCATGAACAGTGTTATTAGTCAGTGGCCGCCTTCCTACATCACACTAAATCATAGTGGTTGAACAAGTCATAGTTGGCTGGACTCATACAGCCCCTTTAGCCAAACCAAGCAAACCGTATTGCAGCTCAGCCTGCACGAATCCAGCTGTGGTTAGTATCTCTCACACTGCAGGTCAGGGCAGGAAAGCTGGCAGAGAGCAGCTCATCTAAGACCATCCAATACACAGGTCACTGAGATGACATTTCTTGGTTTTCAGCTTAGTCTCTTAGCCAATGTTCCAGCAGAGAGCACGTCTGAAACCTCAGGAAAAGCTGGAGCATCCAGGCCAGGCCAGGAAAACACCCTTTTTGTAGCCATGACCCAAATTTCAGTTATATTCATCATTCAACATCCAAGACAAAAAGACTAACCTATATATTCATATGCTATAGCTCTTTTTGGAAAGAGGGAGGAGGATTTGGGCTTCCTAGATTAGTCCACTCAGGGGTAGAAAACCTCCTGTGGCTGAATATCCTGCTTGGATTTTGGCACAGAGTTTTTTTTAGCCAGCCCTCAGAGAGGAGAGGAGAGATGCCAAGCGCCCTGCGATCATGTGATTGCCATTTTCAATCTTTCCTGCCGGCTTCCCCCAAAAATCAGAGGGAAAACCGGCAGGGAAGGTCACAAGCCACTGCCTGCCAAGAAGACGCCCTCTCGTCTGTCTCGTAGCTGAAAGAGCTTTCTGCCGAAATCCTGCTTAAAGGCCCGCTCATAGCGGAAATTAAGCACACCCAGACTGTGCTCAAATCCAACAACTCTTGACTGCCATTGTTAGGTCTTCCTCTGCCGGATGGTCGTCGGGGCGTTAAGGGGGCATCAGACCCCTAAGAGAGGAAGGTTATGATTTCACCCAACCGTTTCCTTTCTCTCTGCGGAGTCCTATCAATGGCAGCACCAGTTTGATTTCGGCCTCCAGGTTTCGCTCCGTTCCGTCCCAGGAATGTTTGCTTCTCCCCAGTTTGTTTGTTTTTTTAAACAGTGTTCCCTTTAACAAGCTGGCTGGATCCATAATAACTGATCGGGGTTCCGTCCGATCTCCCTAGTTTGTTTTTTAAAAACATTTCTAAGAAGCCTTGAATGTCTGCTTCTCCCCTGTTGTTTTTTTTAAAACATTCTCCTTTAAGAAGCCCTCCAACCTGAGCATAAAAGGAACAACGGTTCATCTCGGTTTCCCGCGTTGACACGCCCCAAAGGCGATCATCTGATGTCCGGGAAAAGCGAAACTCCCTTTCTGACTCTCTCGGCGGAGGAGGCGGCGATGGCAGCCGGAGCGCCCGTGCAGAATCTGCTCAAAGAAGCCACCTGCCCCATTTGCCTGGAGTACTTCCAGGACCCCGTGCTCATCCCCGAGTGCGGCCACAATTTCTGCCGCAGCTGCTTGACCCGCAGCTGGGAGGGGTCGCCGTCGGAGGCTTCCTGCCCCCTGTGCAGACAGACCTTCGAACCCCCGAATATCCATGAGAACAGGCAGCTGCTACGTGTGGCGGAGATCGCCCAGCGCTGCGACCCTCGGGGCGAGGAAGGAGGGAGCTTCTGCGGGACGCACCGGGAGCCCCTCAAGCTCTTCTGTCAGGACCACGAGACCCTCATCTGCTGGGTCTGCAGCCGATCCCGAGAGCACAGGGACCACCGGGTGATTCCTCTGGAGGAGGCTTTGCAGGAGTATCAGGTAGGAGTCAGCACTGACAGCAAGGAGGACTCACTGTGGAGACCTGGAGCTGCAAGACCGTGGATTGATTTCATTGATTGATTGATTGGTTGATTGATTGATGATGTGCCATCAAGTTGTTGTCGACTCTTAGTGACCAGGGAGATAGATTTTCTCCATGACGATCTGTCCCTGACCTGGTCTTTCCGGTGCCCCCCTTGCTGCTGGTCCTCCTCTTCTTCCTTCCTTCCTTCCTCCTCTCCCACCATCAGACTCTTCTCCGGACAGCGAGGTCTACGTGGCCATCCCTAAAAGTGTGGTGGCTCTTTCGGACGGGGGCGGGAGCAGAGAGAGTGTGTTGCCCTCCCCAGGATTTTGCTGGCTAAGCCCCGGATTAGCCCTTGAGCAAAATAACCCTGGTGAGGGCACCAAAAGAAGGGGGCACCATGGAGTTTTCCCCCCATCTACAGCCCTGAACTCTCTCCCCACCACCCTGGGCTCTAGTTTTCAGTAAGTTTTTCTTTCTGCATTTTTTCCTTTATACCAATTTTAAGGAAAAATGGGTTTACAAGTGTTGAAAATTTGCCTGTTTTCTGTTGCCCTAGTTACAAGTGAATAATTTGCTTACATTGCTTATGGCTATTTAGTATTAAATAAATACATACATTTTACAAGTTTAATATAGTTTTGTGGCCCGGCCTGGAAGACGGCTTGGAGGAAAACTGAATATTTAACCTCTTCTTTCACCTCCAGCAGTTTTTGGGCCTTAATGTTTTGTCAGTGAAGCAAGGGAAGGGCCGAGGGGCCCCTTCTCGGGCTGTGCTTAGGGCACCAGTGGGCCTTAATCCGGCTCTGCTTTGGCACCAGAGGGCTGAGATCTCATCCCCAAAGATCAGCATTGTCAAAGCTGAGTTGGGGGTGCTCTGAATCTTCCCATCTTCCTGAATTCCTCTCTCTGGCAGCAGGGAGGCATTTTTAAAATGAACTTCGAGGTCTGCACACCTCCCCTCTAAAGCACCGCCTCCATGTTATTTTCTCGGAGGTCTAAGGACCTAAACGGATCAACTTCCTTCACCTCCCATCACCAGTTCCCCTAAAAGAACACTTCTGTACTCCAGGAACCTTGGAGATTTCTTGAACTTGCAATGTACTAAAATAAATATTTCATCATGTACAAACCAGTATTTCTTGCACATTTTATATACTTTTATTTTCACTTGTAAGTTCTGACATACTCAGCCAAGTCTGCTGATTATATGACATCAGTATCAAAGGGCACTTCTGAAAGTGGTCTTGATCGTGCAGTGAATCCATCTTATGTATGGAATGTAATAAGAGTCAGTGAACATGATGCTTCATTCAGGCCCTTTCGTTTTTATCCACCACTATTTTATGTTCTTTGCTTTGTTCCAAACTCATTTCGGTTGGGGAAGCAAACTATGGCCCTTGGTCAACACTGAGGTCGATGACACGGTCAAAGGCTGTGATGTGCCCAGCTCCTCTTGGCCACTTAGCTTGCTGGGGGCAGGCCCCTTCCCTCCCATTATTTGGGCAGGCCCCCACTGCTGTTTGGGCTTCGTCCACAGACCCCTGGCTTCTGCAGGGGCGTCTGCATCTACATCATCCATGTAAAGGAGGTGAGATAACCTGGCAGATGTTTTTGATGTTTGATAGCCATGGCCTGACTTGTTCAGTACTGTTGACAGAGAAATCAATGTAATGACACATAGTAGTGGTGACAGTAAATCTCCTTGAAAGACTCCTCTCTCGATGTTAACCTCTCCCAGTCTATCACCATTGACCAGCAACTGTGTCTTCCATTGTGCATTGATCTTTGCACAAAGCTTCTGATGTTTCTAGTGACTCCTGTTATTTCTAGGCACTTGATTATCCAGTTATGTGGCAGGGAATCGAATGCCTTCTTGTAATCAATCCAAGCTACATTCAAGTTGGTCTTCCTTCTCTTCCAGTTTTCCAAAATCATCTTGTCAATTAGGAGCTGATCTTTTGTCCCGCTGCTGTTTGGGTGGTTTCCTTCTTGCTCAGATGGAAAGAGCTTGTTTTCAGGTAGGTGCTGTTGGACTGCATCAGCTACCGCACCAGTTAGCAATTTGAAAGTTGTTGGCAAGCAGGCAATTGGCCTGTAGTTGCCTGGTGCTGCCCCTCTTGCTGGATCTTTCATTATCAGGCAGGTTTTGCCAGATGTTCACCAGTCTTCAGTTTCACCTCCTTGCAGTATGCTGTTAAACTGCTTGGCAGTGAGTGGGTGCAGAGAGTCAGATGTTTCAACCAAAAACCATGCAGTTCATCTTCACCTGCTGCTGACCAATTCTTGATCTTCCTTGCCCTTTTCGCCACCATTTCTGCTGTTATTACAAGTTCTTTCATTTCCGCTTCTTTTTTATTCTTATCTACCTCCTTTACCCAAGCTGCATTCTTGTTGTATTTCTTTGGGTTGTCCCATAGCTGTGCCCAGAATTGCACTGTTTATTCTTTGTCAGGTGCTGACTGGTTCATTGCGGTCTCTCCATTGATGGATGGGTAGAAACGTTTCTGATTCGACTGAAACTGGAGATTCTGGCTGTGGTGTGCTTCGTATCTGCTGATCTTTTTGGCCATGGCTGCTATTTGCTGCTTTATTATTTCCAGTGCTTCCTTGAACTTCCTTGTTTCTAGGTGATACTTCTTGATCAGGTATACTGTGGTCTTTTTGTTCTTCAGCTTCTTTTCTTTCATCTGTTCTAGCTTGCTTGCATCTGATCTTAGCGTGCTGATCTTATTTTCCAACCTGATCTTCCATTTTGGTGGTACACTGTTTGGCTTTTTTCCTTGTTTGTTGATTTTGCATCCAAGGTATTCCGTTATAACTGTAGCCGTGCTGTACATCAATTGGTTTGTTTCTTGCAGTGAGCTAGTGCTCATATTTGATATTATAGCATTGGCATCATTTAATACTTGTGCTAGCTGTTTCTTTGTAATAAGCTTCAATGCAGGCAACCTTATTCTGTTGTTTTGGTGCTGTTCTAGACCCTCAGTTATTCCTTGTTTCAATTCCTCTTGTTTTTTAGTTAGAGGGCTTTGTTCTTGCTGTGGAGAAGGCTCTACTGTCTGAGCTACTTTTGGCAAGACTTCGATTTTTTTGCCCTGGGTAGACCTTTGTGGTTCTTCCAATTCTACTTCTGTGAATACTTTATTTCATGTTAGATAAATTGTCCATCAAATCAAAAAATATCTTAGGTAATTTACCCTGATTCTTTTTAACTTCCTTCTCTGATGTCCTACCCAGTTGTGGGAATACCACTCCATTTCAATCTCCCATCAAGCACCAATTTTCATAAGAAAAATTTATCAGTTCTTCCATGAGACATTTATAAAAATTTCCTTTATCTTCATTTGGAGCATAAAGTCCCAAAATTAAAGTTTTGACACCCTGTAATTCCACTTGTACTCCAATAAATCTACCATGTTCATCAACCAATACTAATTTTGGTTTTAATTGTGGGTTAACATATAACACAGCTCCATTAACTTTTTTTGGGCCTGCCAAAATAAATTATTCTCCCCAATTTTTGCAAATCAAATATTTTATGTCCTTTTTTCTAATATGAGACTCTTGTAGACAAATTACATCTTGTTTAATTTTTTTTAAATGATGGAATACTTTTCTTCTCTTTTGTGGAGCATTTGCTCCATTCGCATTCCACGTTAGCCATTTATAATCCATAATTAAGCCAGTAGTTTAGAAACGTCTATACCAGCTCAGAGTCCTCTTTTTCATCTTCCTCCTGGGTGTGTTTGGCTTTTGAAATTGTCTTCTCATCCTCCTCCATTTGAATCTCCACCAAATCTCTTTTGAATTTTTCCAGAAATTCTTTGGCTTTATGAACAGAATTCAGTCAAAATCTTTTCTGTTGGAAAGTAAAAATCAGTCCCTCCAGTTTATCCCAACGAAACCAAATCTTACTCTCTTTCAGTATCTCCGTTAAAAAAAAGTAATCCTTTCTCTTATGTAAAATTCTGGTGGGAATTTCTTTTAATATAAATATATCCACATTGTCAATCTTCGAATCTTGTATTAAAATGCAAAACCATTTGTATTAAAATGCAAAGCCATTGCAGAACTTGATCTCTGGTCCTTTTCTTTGCAAAACGTACTAGCACATCCCTTGAAACATGTCTTATTGCTGCAAAAGGTGAATTTACCCAGTACATCTTATCAATTTCATCTTCAATACTTTCCTCCTTCCAGTTTAAGAATTCTGCCAACCCTTCTTCTAATATCTTCGCCCAGATTTTCCGGAATAGCTCTAAATCTCAAACAATATTCCTATTCTCTTAATTCCAACAAAGCCATCTTATCCAAAGCTTTCTCCAACTCAAGATCTCTGGTTTCTGCTTTGGTCTCCAACGATTCCATTCTTTCAGTAACCTGCTTCATTTCACCAGACTATCAGTTACTGTTTCAATAACGATCCATCTTATCTAATCTTTCTTCCATTTTTTTCCCCAAAGCCATAAATTCAACTTCAAGGGACTGAGCCAGTTTAGCCCCTAGTTCATCAAAGATTGGTTTAAGTAAACTTAAAGGGACCATTTTCTCTTCTAACGTTTGCTCTGTGGAACCGCATCTCATTTCCTTGGCTGCCTTTCTTGTAGGCGGCAAGAAAAAGCAGGCAACAGGATATATTATATGTAAGTGAAAGTAAGCAAACAATTCACACCCTCTGGTGTCTTTCAAGCTGCCATTGCAGGCGCACGCTAACAGAAGATACACGAGGCTCAAGTTACAATCTTCTGTTTTAAAAATCCAGTCTATTGACAAGCATAGCACAGGAAAAAAAACAACTGTCCCATAGAAAAATCAAGTCTAGTTACTACGGATGGAGTTTTGTGAAAAATTAAACTTTTACCAAATAAATCTTTTCCTTTCACCATAAATAATGTTTAACTCATTTTTACCTTCTCCTTATCATCCAGCATTTTGCGAATTCTTCAAATTACATTAAAGCTCTAATTCTTTTATGCTACAGTCCCAGAAATAATCAAAACACCAACACCTGATCTGTTGCGAAGGAAGGTCTCTCTTACGTTGAAAACTAAAAGTGATTTAGACATGAGGTCTGGGTGGTTCTAGTGTCTGTATTAAGGCCGCACCACAGCTGTGAACAAAGTTAGATCCCTCACCTCCCGGCTGCTCGACTCACAAGCTGTTCACAGAAGCTTCCATCCCTGCGATTTGCTTTCAAGGAACAGCCGTCCAGAGACCAAGTGGGTTGATTTCTTGCTTCCTCCTTAATCTGGAGGAAGTTGGACGGCCAGCGCTTGCTGCCAGCCATCAATCCTGTAGCAATACCGTCTCCACTATTTTGAAGACGTCTAAGCTGCCGTTATTCCCCAGTGAAAGTCGACCTTCAACTTTCCTCTTGACCAAGAAACACTCCCCAGGGGTGTCAATGAAACTTCAGGCCTTTCTCCTGGGGTCCTTCACCCTCTCCTGCCCCACACCATAATTTTGCAACACTCACTAGCAACACTGCCATTTTGCACTTGTGAAAATGCCTTGCTTGATTTTATTATGAGAGTGTTTAATTTTTCAAACATTCAAGGCACAATTTTTTGATTGTGCCATTTAAAAAGGAGCCTCCCCTCCTTGATATTTGGGATCTAAGAAAGAAAACACTTACCTCCAGCTCCTCTGCCAGAAGTTCCTAAATGGAAAATTGAAGCATCTGAGAAACAATTTGGATGTAAATTTCATGGGAATGCATTTGTTTTCCTTCCCTATCTTCCATGCTGTATGGAATTAATAGCATCGGATTTTTTAAACCTATTTGTTTGATAAAAAAAGATTGTCAAGTGGAGGGGGGGGGGTTGGAAGGGGAGAGATATCCCTAAAAGAAGCATCAGATCTTCTAACTAGATTTTTGCCCTCACTTGTACAGTAATTCTTTACAGAAAACCTCAAAAAGAAAAGAAACTCAAAACCTTTATTTTCTCTTCAGGGCAAGGTTGGGGATTGCCTGAAGGCTCAGAAGGAGGAGAAAGAAAAAATGGTTTCATATAAAACAAAACGAGAAAAGCAAGCGCAGGAGATGCTTGTAAGTATTGATCCAGCGGTGATGAGCTTCTGGGCTAGTAGGCCGTGGTCTCTTTGTCAGTACTGCTTTTCCTAAGAAGTGAACCCGTCCTGAATCTGTTTCAGAAGATGAAAGAATGCATCTTTGAGTGGGATGTCCCATGGATTATTCATCACAATTGCCTCACTGAGTGACACTTGGGTTAAGTGCACATATGCATAAACCATGGTTTCTAAAACAATGGTCCAGTTTGCATGATAAATTAATGCAAACCATATTTCATCTGACAGAAAAAGTGTGAACCCAAACTTTCTTTCCATCTACTTTTTGGAATAACCTGATCTCCCACAGAAAATGTTTGCAAAGGATCACTTCACAATGGAGCCTTTTTTTCCTGGTTTTTAGAAACCTTTCCCCCTGCTCTTGTTGATGTCAAAATGGTTGAAAAGTCAAAAGGTTTGTTTTTCCCCAGGAAATTCTCCCATCTCAGTTCTGGACTCTTCAGTGAATCTGTTAATTATCATAATAGTTATGACCTTTGCCTTTTCTATCTTCTTGTTCTAGGATAAAATCCAAAAAGGAGAGGAAAACATAGTGGCTGAATTCGAAAAACTACAATGCTGGTTAGAAAAACAGGAGAATCTTCTCCTGGACAGAATGAAACAGATGGAGGAGGAGATTGTGGCAAGAAGGGATGAGTGTCTGGCCAAACAAGTGAAGGAACTTTCCTCTCTTGAGGATCTCATCCAGAAGATGGAGGAGAAGCAGCAGCAGCCAGCAAGCAAACTCTTACAGGTAAGGTATGAAGCTGAGATGGTGCAGTGGAGTGGAGTGGTTTAGACCCACCACAGGAATGCTCTTTTTGAGTTTTTCCATGAGAAGGAAATTGGAAAATATGAAGACTAATGGCTAATATGCCAGGAGACATACTTCAGAAAAACCAGGACATGCAGAAGCAATGAATTCAAAGTAGTGGTCACTATCTCTAGGCCTTTAATGGTCTTAAGAATGCCTGCTTAGGGTAATTTTTCTAAGACAAGAAAGTAAAAATAAATGATACATCTCTAAAAGAGGTGAATGACTGGGGAAAAAAGACAAATGGGATGGGTTTTTTTAAATAATGGAGGTACTTTTTGTAGGTCTCTTTGTGCGTGACTGTCCAGAGGATTCACTCATTTATTTTGTGAATCTAGAAATTTAATTCTCTGCACAGGAAATGGCTCCTTTCAGTTGTTGTCTGTTTTTCTCTAGGACACTGGAAGCGTCTTGAAGAAGTAAGTGAATCCACCCTCTTTCTGCTTTATGACCCCAGAGATCGGCAGCTCCTCCTGTTATGTCCCATTTTGGAAAGCTCTGTTTGTCTTTAGTAGTAGTTCATCTTCAATATAACTTATTTCAGAACTTTGTAGATATTTCCTCAGACAACCTCAACACAATATAATTAGCAATATTTTATATAATTACAGTAATTATTATTAATTATAAGAAACACCATTTGATATTAAAATATTATATTGGTCCCCAGGATTTCTTACTAATTTCTTTATCAAAATCATTTATCATTTTTCTATCTATCACATTTTCAGTGACAAAACATTTTCTATAAGGAAGTATTTTGCACTTCCTTTTATTTTAGAAATCATATTTTTAATGCTTTCTGTACTTCAGTTGTCCAGAATTGAACGGCATGCATCTCCTTAGAATCCTGCAGTTGGAAAGGGCCATGGAGGCCGTGAGATCCAACCCCTGATCTTTTGCAGGAGTCCAAAGTAAACCTTCCATGGCAGGGGGCTGTCCCGCCTCTGCTTGAACCCATCTTACAAAGGGGATTCCCACTTCTCTGGGCACCTGGAAGATCTCAGCAGATCAACCATGATCTCTCTCAGTGCAGCACTGAGCACTGGGGAGAGGCTTATCTGGGTGGACTGACCGCTTTGCTTTGCAAACAGGAACTTCTCCATTTGCAACAGAAGTGAAGCAAAGTGGGAAGATCCTCCATGGATTTAGAGCTGGGTGCTACTTTGCAACGTCACATTAGACAGATAGTTTGCTCAAATCTGATGAAGCGAAGCAGGAGGCTCCCCTTCAGAGACATGAACAACCTAGTAGTTGGTTCTGCTGTCAACATCCCCTGTGAGTCTTCCATGCTCAAGGCTAAACATTTACTGTCAGTCCCTCTTCAAAAGACTGTTTCCAGCCAACTTGGTTTCCCTTCTCTAAGCCTCTTCCAAAATCCCTTTTAAAATATGCTGCAGAAAACTCAACCCTTCAGCACAGAACAAAGTGGAAGTAGCACGAACCCTGATTAGGAAACTTTGCCTCTCTTCATGCATCTTTTTGTGATAGATCATGTTGCTGGTTTAAATTCATCATCCGTTTGTATTTGGCTGCCCTTGCAACTATTAATTGCATTTGTCTCTATTAAATTTCATTGCATTACTTTTAGTCCATCAAGATTAGTTTCAGCGTTGTATCCATCTTCTATACTATTACCTACCTCACACAAGTTAGCGTTTTTCAAATTTGGAGAGATCCAATCCACCCATTTGTCCGAGTGATTCACAAGAATTTTAAAGAGTAGAGGCCCAGGACTAAAACTTGGTGGCCTCCATTAGATCCATCAGTTAGCTTGATGAGGGTGGATGAGTGCAGTTTTGAGCCAGCTATGGCTCCACGGGGTTGCCATGGTGCCCAGCCCATATTTAATTAGCTAGTCAATAATCCAGCACAATCTGATGTTTTAGAAAGCTGCTTCTATTGGCAGGATGATAAAGAATGTTGTTTCCCTCCACCAGGCACCGGGCAAAAAAACCATTTCTGAATCCGGTGGCTTTTCCTCTAGAGCTGAAGTGGACAATCTGGGATTACAGTGATATCAGTGTGTTTCTGAAAGGTGTCATGAAACAATTCAGAGGTAACAAAAAAACAGCCGCAGGAGTTTTACGCTGGATGACAGTTTGATCCCAGAATGAAAAAGGGAGATTCTGTGGTAGTGTCAGGAGGGATCAAAGAGGGACAGATTTCAGGGTCAGTGGAAAAGACATCTTCATTTCTTTGTAGAAAGGGCTTTGCGTCTTGGGCACAAGGAGGGAGAACGTGAGCTTTCTGATTTCTGTCATTAAAGATGTTCAAGCTAAAAAAAGGAACCGCTATCTAGTCAAGGCTGACTTTCTTTCTTTCCCAAATCTCCCTGTATCCTATCACCAGGGAAGCAGAATAGGCCTTATCTTTGGTAGCCAATTAGAGTTTGGAGTTGTATTTTGATGAAAAAACACTGGTGACATGATGGCATTTGCTTTCCTTGTTCCTTATTCCCTGATTTGAGGCCAGGGAAAGCAAAGAAGACTCTGTCTGTAAGGAGGCCCTGCTGTTGATCCAGTTCCAATGATGAGATTCTGAATCTCTCCCTTTTCTTCCCCAGATACTCTGGAGTTTGGACTTCAGCTGCAGAAGGGTAAATATGAGTTTTAAGAATCTCTGTCACTTGCTCTTTGAAACTCTGATGCTCATAGCCTTAATAGAAATATCATAGAGTAACAAACGGAAACATGTAGGATCAGACACCTTCAAGCTACGAAGGTCCAGTAAGAGTATTCCAGAAAACTGAAGTAAGCCTCATTGTAGAATGAAATATCCGGACATATGGGAAAATGTTGGGCTGGTGCTAAAATGAGCATAGAATTCCTCTTGGTTTTGAGCAATAATGAATGCGAGAATCTTTCCAAGAGGAAAGAATCCCAATGTGGTGGCCCCTATTTTTTCATCTTTGGCAGCCTTTGACCCCATTCTAGCTCCTCCACATTGGTGGATGTGATCTAGAAGAGGCTGTCATTGGCTGCCCTGAGCACCTTCTTGACTTCTCTCCAATATTATGGCTGAGCTGTACGGCTTCCTGTCGCCACAGAGTGGAGTATGCTTGTCCTAAGACACTTTGGTGCCAGAAGCAGAGCTGAGCCCTGTTCCTGCCAGCAGCTAGCAAGAAGGCAGAGCCAGACAGGGCTGTCCTGGATATTTTCCTGCTGAGGGTGGACCGTCAAAGGGGCTTTCCCTCCCGTCCCACGAGAGCTGCCCTGTGGAGAGCTGGTGGCTTCTGCGGGCTTCTGATGGTCCTCCCTGGAGACCTGGGCAGCCTGCAGATTATGGCTTCCTCAGCACAAAGGAGCCATGATCTGTGTCTGTGGGGTGTGTGTGGCAGGAGTGAGAAGGGTTTATGAGGCTTTGGGCTGCATGTCCTTTGGAAAAAAATCTGAATCAGTACTTTGACCCTTGCAAGGACACAGCACCCCTGGGCTATTCATTAAAGCAGCCAGACATGTTTCACTCTCCTGCATTAGCCTGAAACACAGTGTGGCTCCTTTAAGAGTCAGAGTGGATTCCTTGAAGCAGCAGCATCTTTAGTTCTTCATGCTTAGGAGGAAGGGTGGAAAACGTCAGGCTGCTTAAACAATTGGCCCGGAGGCTGGGACCTCATGTGCGATCAGAAGCACTGCTTGCAATTTCGTTTCAAAGCTTGCGCAGGCTGAGTGAGTCATGAGCCTGAAAAGGTTGCCCAACTGGTGCTCGGCACCAGACCTGAGAAAACACTCCCTGGGTTTATAGGGTTTGCACTTTGCAAAGGGTTTGCTCCTCGATTGCTTGTCTACTTCAGTGTTACTGTTATCAATCTGCTGTGCAGTCTGTCACATTCACTGCCTGTCTATAAGTTGGTGCGAGATCATGTCAGTGGGACCAGAGGAATCAGTTCCTGTTGGCCAAAGCAAAAGGTGCCCGGTTGCTACGCAAGATCCTCCCCTTTTCTACATGCATGTGATAGCATGATGCTCGTACAGAAAGGGTAGAGCTTCATCATGCTTCCCTTCCATCATGTCCCCCGGTTACCTATGGCGGACTTCTCTGACTCTACCTCTTCAGGATTGAAACGTGGCAGCCTCTTGCTCTGCCTGATCCTCTGGATTAATGGTCCAGGCAGAGTCCCTGTTCACATCTTGGCCCTCCCAGGAACTCACTGAAGGCAAAGTGAAACTTTCTTCACTCCCAACCCCATTCTTCCCACCTGCAAGATGGAAGCTAATGAGACTGAGGGGCAGAATTGCTGGGAGGGTGTGAAGCAGCAGGAAGAGTTGGAAGGACTAGGCAAAGCTTAGGTGTTGCTGAAAAAGTGGTGAGTCTTCCAGTCCTGGAGGGGGTGTTTGGAAGCTGATCTCCTTTCAGCAAGGAGGCCTCAGGTTTGACCTACTGGGAGTCAAGACTCAAAGCAGACCTGCAGCTGAAGGTCTTTTTCTTCTCCTTCCTCCTCTTCCCCCTTACAGCAAATGTCATTCTGGATCCAGACACAGCCCACCCCTGCCTCGCCCTCTTCGAGGATTTTAAAAGTGTCAGAGGAATTGTTGAAGATCAATGCCTTCCTGAAAACCCCAAGAGATTTGAAAAATGGCGTTATGTCCTTGGCCATCAGGAGTTCTCAACAGGGAGACATTTCTGGGAGGTCACTATAGGAGTTGAGGGGGGATGGACTGTAGGGGTTGCCAGAAAGTCCGTGAACAGAAAGGATGACATCTCTCCTAGTCCTAAGGAAGGGATCTGGCAGTTTGGGAGATGCAGATGGAAATCCCAGGACAACTTTCTAGAATGTCCCAAACTGCCCCTCACTAAGAATCTGAGGAGGATCCGAGTCTCTCTCAACTGTGAAGGGGGACAGGTGGCCTTTTTTGACGCCCAAACCGCAGCCCTGCTCTACACGTTCTCGGAAGCTGCTTTGGCTGCAGAGACCCTTCTGCCCTCCTTCTATCTGGAAAATGAGGCCTGCCTGACACTCTGTACCTAAAATTGGGAACATACAAAATTCCCTATTTGCCCAGCAGTGATCTCTGAAAGCCTTTAAAGCAGGGGTTCCTAAGCTTTTTGCCCTCACACCTTCCTTTAGTGCTGCATGCCACAGTGAGTTGCTTGCAATTAGGTGGCCTTGTAAACTGAAGCAAAACCATCCATCCATCCATCCATCCATCACAAGAATCACCCTGGCATCATTTCTGTGGGTCTGAGTCTCTGGATGAAAAGGACGAAGTGTGCTGCAGGAGCTTCATGGCCTTCAGCGTCACGTGTTCAGGCATGTCAGTGTTAAGGATACCTTTTCTTATGGCTTCTGCATCATGGTTTAAATGTCCATCACAGCTCTGCCTCCCATTTAGGTATCATGTTTGCTTGTTTATTGTTCATTGCAATCAATGGTTACCCAGGTTCCCATAACTCAATATATTCTGTAATCTTTCCCTCCTTTTTTTCCTTTCATCCCCCCCCCCTTTTTATTTTCCCTTTTCCTTTTAAATATGCCCATGCCATTCTGTGTTTTATTTTGCTATTTCTTTGTTGCAGTTGATTGGGTCATATCTGTCATTATCCCAACAAACCCTGGCAGGGCTTCAGCAAGTATTAGAGTCAATGTAAGCATAGCTTTACAGTCTCGTAGTGTTTTACAAATCCTAGTACTTACATGTCTCAGTTCTCTATAGCATTCAGATTATTGAATGCAAAATTGATTGTAACTTTATAGGTCTCTCCTGGGTTTTAATTCCTTGCTTTGTAAATTTACCTTAATAAATTAATTTTTACCTTATTTTATTCTACCAAGATGACTTTTTATTTTTATTTCTATTTTAGAGTGACCGGTATTAGTTTTATGCTGGTCTATGACCGAAATAAAATCAAGAAATAAGCAGTCAATGACCACTCAACAAACACAGAGAAATAGGAAGACGGTAGACAGACAGCACCAAAAATAAAACACAGCACAGATTATCAAGCTAGGAGCTGTGAGGACTATATGCACTAAGTAAGTCACCTGGCGGAACCCTGAATTCAGATCCCATTTTTAATAGAATTGTTGTCAAAATGAAAGCAATTATTGACCGTATTGTCAGACTGGCAAGAGGGCAACAGCCCTCTGTTTCCCTCTCGCCTTGAGCTGCTTTCTGCCTTTTCCTGAGCGAGTGACTGTGGAGATGAAGCTGGTTTGGTGTAGCGGTGAAAGCGCCAGGCGAGAAAGCGGGAGACCAACCGGGAGTTCTAGTCCCGCCTTGGGCACGAAGCCAGCTGGGTGACCGTGGGCCAGCCCCTCTCTCTCAGCCCTAGGGAGCAGGCAAGGGAAAACCACTTCCGAAAGCTTGCCAAGAAAACTGCAGGGACTGGTCCAGGCAGCCGCCAGGCATCAAGACTGACTGGAAGGCAGAAAAGATTAAAAAAGCAGAAACAAAACTCTAACCCTGTAAGGAAGAGAGTGAAACTTACAGTCTCTGATAAGTTGATGATGAGGGGAAGATTCAAAGGACCTTCTTGCTGTTTCTGGTGTTCACCCTCGACTCAGCTCTGACAATGCTGATCTTTGGGGATGAGATCTCAGCCTTCTGGTGCCAAAGCAGAGCCAGATTCAGACCACCGGTGCCCTAAGCACAACCCAACAAGGTGCCCCTCGGCCCTTCCCTCGCTTAAGTGACAAAACAGTAGGACTCAAAAACTGCTCAAGGTGAAAGAAGAGGGTAAACCTTTAGTTTTCTGTAGCTCACAGAAGGTGGAGATGCAGACACAACAGGAGTGATGACCGCAGTTCAGGGTCACGGGGTCTGTCAGATGCCCCTTGCGAATGGGGCAGTTGGCTTCTTTCCCCTTCACGTTCATGGGTGCTGGGGCTGAAGGCATGACAGATGTGGTCAACACAGCTGTGTTGACAGAAGAAGCTCCTTGCAAGGCCTGGAGGATGAAAGCAAAGTTAGGCGAGAAACTGCTGGTGCTAACATTTTTATCAACCCATCTTCCAGCATTCGCCTGCCTTTTAGATGCTATGTCAGGATCTACGCAAGCTAGAAACTATAATTGTTTTTAATTTAGTTTAGCAATGAATATTAAATGGTTAGATGGTTAAAATGTTAAGTGCAGGCCGCTTGCTTGTTCCTGCCATTGAAGTTAGGAGAAGGGGGGAGGAAGACACCAAGCCAGGTGCTGCTGTTATCTCTACAGAGGCGCCAACAAGGTCAAGCAACCGTGAGACTCAGAGAAAGGCGCCAGGAATGTCAAGCGGGAAAAGAAAGGAGAAGGGGGGGAATTTGGGCTTAAAAAGGGAAGGTTTTGCTTTGTAGAATTAGACTCAACAAACTATGGATGCTGTGCATTTCTCCTAATTAAGAAATCTTTAATGGAACTACTTAGACTCCAGAAGATTTACTGAGTTTTGGGAATGAGTGTGCAGACTCTGACACGCTATATGCACTTCAAGTATTTTTCCATCAGGGTTCCTCTTTGTTGCCTTGAATTAGCATTCGTTGTTAAAGTATGTTTAGTCATAGATGAAAAAAGAGTAAAGTTAAAATACAAAACATTCATCATAAAGGCCCACTCACAGCTGAAACTAAGCACACCCGGACTATGCTCAAATCCAATAACTTCTGACTCCCATTGTTACGGCCAGAATGGGTCACATTTCTAGAGATTTCACAGTCTGGATCATTGAATAAGTAACACAGTATTGCATGCTGGGACCAGTCCAGAAAAATCTGTGCTTAGGTGCAACAGTCTGTGGGACTGACCTGCGGGGACAGGAGGAAGAAAAGCTTTGAAGGGAGAGCACGTATGCCTGATCATTGGAGTGCCCTCCTAGGTGAGGCCATGGGGATATAGCAAAAATATCTGGGACGATGAAGGGGGGATATATGAGCTTGGTACCACAGAGGTGTGAGATGTTAAGTCTACCCCTTTGTACATTAATACTGAGGATTTTGGTTGGATAGAAAGAGTATTGACCCTTCTGAACTTTGGTGTTGGACAAGACTCCTGAGAATACTGTGGACAGCCAAGAAACAAATGAAGAGAGCCAGTTTGGTCTAGTGGTGAAGGCACCAGGCTAGAAACCAGGAGATGGTGAGTTCTAGTCCCGCCTTAGGCATGAAAGCTGGCTGGGTGACTTTGGGCGAGTTGCTCTTTCTCAGCCCAGCTCACCTCACAGGGTTGTTCTTGTGGGGAAAATAGGAGGAGGAAGGAGTATTTGGTATGTTCGCCACCTTGCGTTATTTATAAAAATAATAAGCCCTAAGGACCTGTAAGATGCTCTCCCCCCTCCAGGTGGGCCCCCACCCCCAAAGATGGGCTCCCCGGTCCTAGCTTGGCCTGAGACTACTGATTACTCTTCCTATCCATCTTTTGCCCTCAGGAAGCACCTGGGCCTATGACGTGAACATTTCCATCAGGCAAATGATCCGATTCCATATTCTATGCTGTTTCTGCCCCTCTGCTTGACCCCTCCGTGGAGTGACCCAGGCCTCTTCCTCACATGGACTTTGGCCCAGCTTTACACTTTTTCCTGCTCTGTTTCCTGACTGGCTGGCTGGGAAGTGGGCAGTCCAGGCAGGTCTTCTGCTGGATGGTTGTTGGGGTGTTAAGGGGGCATTGGAAGCCGAAGAGAGAAATTTTACCCAACTGTTCTCCTTTATATCTGAGGTGTCCTATCAATTGCAGCATCAGTTTGACTTGGGCCTTTATCAAGTGATTGTCGCAGCCTGTTTTGTTCCAGGTTTTCCTCCATTCCGTCCCATAAATGTTTGCTTCTCCCCAATTTTTTTCAACATTGTTCCCTTTAACAAGCTGGCTGGATCCATAATAACTGATCGGGGTTCCGTCCCAGGAACGTTTGATTCTGCCCACTTTGTTTGTTTTAAACATTTCTCCTTATTTAAGAAGCCTCCCATCTGACCACAGAAGGAACAATTCATCTTGGTTTCTAGCCTTGACTCACTCCAAAGGGGATCATCTGATTTGCAGGAAAGTGAAACTAACATTTTCTCTCTCTGTCTCTCTCTCGTCTCTCTCTCTTTTTTAGGGATATCTCTTGACAATCTTTTTTTTAACCAAACAAATAGGTTTAATAAATCCCATGCTATAAATTTCCATATAACATGGAAAATAGGGAAGGAAAACAAATGCATTCCCATGAAGTTTACATCCAAATTGTTTCTCAGGTGCTTCAATTTTACACTTAGGAACTTTTGGGAGAGGAGCTGGGGGTAAGTGTTTTCTTTTTTCTATCCCAAATATCAAAGGGGGAGGGTCCTTTTTAAACAGCATGATAAAAAAAATTGACCCCTGAAAGTTTGAAAACTTTTTCATAATAAAATCAAGCAAGGCATTTTCACAAGTGCAAAATGACAGTGTTGCTAGAGAGTGTTGCAAAATTATGGTTTGGGCAGGAGAGGGTGAAGGACCCCAAGAAAAAGGCTTGAAGTTTCTTCAAGACCCCAGGGGAGTGTTTCCTGTTCAAGAGGAAAGTTGAAGGTTGATGGTCCTGAGGGGAAGTAACCAAGAGGTCCCACAGCACTATAAAGAGATTATGGAGAAAAAGGTGCCTTTTGCTGGCTCAACTTCTGTAATTTTGATGAGGAGGATCTAATCTAAGTCTGGCTAGAAGTTGAGTAGCCTGCAATTTTCAAGGTAGGTGGAGAAGGAAAGACTGCTGGATTTTCTTTCCAGGAACACTGTTGGACATTTGCTGTTCTCCTTGAGCAAGATCATCATGGAGCCCTCAATAGCCTGGAGTGCAGACCCCAAAGAACAGTCCTGCTGGATCAGGCCAAGGCCATCTTGGCCCAACGTTTTGTTTTATCAGAGGCCCACCTGATGCTTCTCTGGTGCTGCAACCAGGAGACGGAGGCATCTCCCTTTCCTGCCATTCTTTCCGTTCTCATTGGGTGACTTTAGGCAATGACTCCATCTTAGCCCTGCCTACCTCTCAAGATTGTGCTAAGCATGCTGCCTTTCTGCCTGAACAGAAAGGATAACATCAATCCTTGTCCTGAGGAAGGGATCTGGGGGGTTGGGACATGGGCATGGATTTTCAGGGCCTCCCTTTCCCAAGAAAGCCCCGAACTGCCCCAGCTAAGAATCCGAAGAGGATCCGAGTCACTCTCAGCTGTGAAGGGGGCAGGTGACCACAGCCTTGCTCTACACGTTCTCAGAAGCTGCTTTGGCTGGAGAGACCCTTCTGCCCTCCTCCTTTCTGAACAACAATGACTGGCTGACACTCTCTCCTAAAGTGGGGACATACAGTACTGTGCAAAAGTTTTAGGCAGGTGTGAGCAAACAGAAGAGAAATCTAAATCAAATCAATATTTGGTGTGACTACCCTTTGGCTTCAAACCAGCATCAAAGAAAGAAAGGAGAAATGGTCAACCATCACTATCTAATGGTTCCCATTTTTAGCTTGAAAGTCTTTAATGATAGAAATCAGAAAGCTCCTGTTCTCTCTCCTTGTACCCAACATGCAAAGCCCTTTCTACAGAGAAATGAAGGTGTTTCTTCCACTGAGTCTGAAATCTATCCCTCTTTGATCCCTCCTGACACTAACACAGAATCTCCCATTGATCTTCTGGGATCAAAATATCCAAGTTGGCTGGACATTCAGTCCTTTGAAGAGGGATGGACAATAAATGTTAGCCTTAAGCAGAAAAGACTCACAGGGGATGTTGATTGTGGAACCAACTACTAGGTTGTTCATGTCTCTGAAGGGGAGCCTCCTGCTTCACTTTATCAGATTTGAGCAAACTGTCTCTCCAATATGATGATGCAAACAGCACTCAGCTCTTAATCCATGGAGGATCTTCCTGCTTTGCTTTACTTCTGTTACAAAACGGTCAGTCCACACAGATAAGCCTCTCCCCAGAACTCAGTGCTGCATCGAGATGGATCATGGTTGATCTGCCGAGACCTTCCAGGTACCCAGAGAGGTGGAAATCCCCTTCCTAAGATGGGTTCAGGCAGAGGCAGGACAGCCCCCTGCCATGAAAGGTTTACTTTGGACTCCTGCAAAAGATTAGGAGTTGGATCTCACAGCCTCCGTGGCCCTTTCCAACCTCAGGATTCTAAGGAGACGCATGCCGTTCAGTTCCAGAGAACTTGGAGATAAGTGAAAATTGAAACTGCAGAAAGCATTAAAAATAAGATTTTTAAAATAAAAGGAAGTGCAAAATACTTCCTGATAGAATACGTTTATTTCAGTGATAATGAGATAGAGAAATGATAAATAATTTTGATAATGAAAATAAGTGATAAATGCTGGGGACATATATAATATTTTAATATCAAATGGTGCTTCTTATAATTAATAATAATCCTATCAAATATTGCTAATTACATTGTGAACGGTTGAGTTTTGTGCAGCACATTTTAAAACGAATTTTTGAGGAGGCTCAGAGAACGGCAACCAAGTTGGCTGGAAATTCAGTCCTTTGAAGAGGGACTGACAATAAATGTTTAGCCTTGAGCAGAGAAGACTCACAGGGGATGTTGACTGCAGAACCAACAATAGGTTGCTCATTCAGGGGATCAGCAATAACCTGTGGTGACACCAGAAGGGTGGAGTTGTGAACTCGTGAATGGACATGAAACTAAGCTATGGCTAACTAAAGGAAAGAAGAGAGATGTGTGAACATTGCAATGGTAAATGTGGTTGCTGCTGCTGTTACTATTGTGTGGATTGTGGACCTGTGTATGTGGATTGTGTCAACGCCTGCAAGAAATGCAAAAAGGAAGTAGATGAACTGCAAAATAAGTTTATTTTCTCGGGAATGTATTTGGTAGGAACACTAGGAGTATGGAGTAATGAGGCTGCAAGAACACAGGAAACAAAAAATTTCCAATTCCTCTTTTCATTGGAAATAGGGTTTATGCTTAGAAGAAGAAAGTTCTGTCACAAGAATTTCAGGAAAGTTTGGAAGAAATTGCACAGAGTTTTATACAAGTCCAAGATCAACTCGATTCATTGGTGGCTGTGGTTCTACAGAACAGAAGGGGGTTAGACCTTCTAATTGCAGAAAAGGGAGGGCTTTGCTTGTTCCTAGGGGAAGAGTGCTGCTTCTACATGAATCAATTTGGATCTGTTTGAGAAGCAGCAAGAAAGTTACAGGAAAAAGTTTCCCAAATACGACAAAGATTAACTGAAGGGGGACAATGGCTTCCTTGGCTCCCAGGAGCAGCCTGGGTAAAACAATTAATATTTTTATTTCTTTGTCTAGGAGTGGGATTAATTTTTATTCCTTGTTTAATACCATTAGTAAGAAGGGTAGCTATAACGACCCTTAAAAATGATAGAGACCACCCAGTCGCTAATAAGAAATTAATGGTTACCAAGATAGAAACCCCAGCAGAATTGGAAAAAAAAGACAAAAAGGATAATTGAGTTAATGGCCTCTAAATATAAAAGTTTGGACACATCAGGGACATAGAAAAAAAAAAAGGGGGGGGGGGAATTGAGAAAAGTGAATAGGATGATGTATCCAAACTAATTGTAGATAGGAACCAGCTTAGAGCAGTTCTTATCCGTGTAATGGTAGCTAGCTGAAATCATGAGCTCAAAGACAGAAATGCGCATGGGTAATGAACTAATGAATAGCAGCGAACCCAACCCGCATAATTAATAAGCTAATTATAATGAACATGCTATGTATGGTTATGCATGTAATAGGAGGAACCAGGAAACTTCAAAAAGGTGGTCGGGAAGAATGTGACCTTGAAGTACCTTGTGTCCAGAGGGTTTGTCTCTTGGAGTTTTTCCGCCCTTGCACGAAGGAAAGTGTTAAAGGGGAGCATATCACAGAAAGTATTATAAGAACAATATAGTTGATTTTTTAGAGTGATGTTCCTTTTTCCTTGAAATGTCAATGTAGCAGAGTTAAGGGATCTTGGTATAGAGAGAAATGGTGACCTTGAAGATATCACAACTTCAGTACGGAGCCCACATTTCTCTTCTTTTCTCCTCGACCACAAACCTCTTTGCTTTCTCTTGCATGGTCTGAAGGTCTCCACTCTTTGCACATTTCTGTACTCTTTGATTCAGAATTTTCCTGATGCACCATGTGGCTTGCTTTGCCTTTTTCTGGCATGCACTGATTTTCTCTAAAAAATATGTTGTATTTGCTTGCTTTTTAAAAGATAGGATATAAACTACCGGAAACTTGTTAAAGTAACAAATAATAGACTCAGGAGCAAGATGGGGCACTTTGTATCAGAGCACTTTTGATGAAGAAATTTTCAGCACTTGTTCAGTTAAAAAATATAACTGCAGAACATCTTTTGAAATAGGAAATGTTCCCCTGGATATGTACTTGATACCAATTGTGTGTGTGATGGAAAAATAATAAAATAGAGCGGGAAACTCTCCCCCTCCCCCTTGCCTCTCCTGCAGCAAACTCTCTCCCCCCTTTCCCTCTGCCGTTCTTGCCCCCCCCCCCCACTTGCACATGTAAGACTGAATCGGTCCCAAGCTATGGCACCACCCAAGGATGACCATGTTTCTGCTGCTGAAACTGTGCTAGCATTTTTGAGTAAAAAAGAAGAAAATCATGATTCCTAAATTGAGGAATTCTGGGAGTTGAAGTCCATATATCTTCAAGCTGCCAAGGTTGAGAAACACGGCTCGGTATAGTGGGAAAGTAGGGGGAAACTTATCATTAACCTTTGCTTTAGATGCAGGCAACTGATATGCTATCTTAATCCGTTTTATCAACTCCAGAGGAAATCCAAATCTGTTTAATGTGGCACATGTATCCTGCTTCTGTATTTTGTCAAAGGCTTTTCCATCATCTAGTGATAAAATGTTTTTATTCGAGTCTATTTATTCGAGTCTATTTCATTATATCAAAGACGCGGGAAGTCATTATTCCCCTCTACTCTGCACTAGTGAGACCACACCTGGAGTACTGTGTACAATTCTGGGCACCATATTTCCAGAAGGATATTGACAGGTTAGAACAGGTTCAGAGGAGGGCAACAAGGATGATACAGGGACTTCAGGACATGTCCTATGAGGACAGGCTGAAGGAACTGGGGCTGTTCAGTCTGGAGAAAAGAAGACTGAGGGGAGACATGATAGCAGTGTTCAGGTACATAAAGGGGTGCCATAGGGAAGATGGTCAGGAACTCTTTTCCATGGCCACAGAAACTAGGACCAGAAATAATGGGTACAAACTGCAGCTACCTAGATTTCACTTAAATATAAGGAAAAACTTCCTGACGGTTAGATCTGTACAACAGTGGAACAGTCTACCTACGGAGGTTGTGAGTTCTCCATCTCTGGAGGTTTTTAAGAAGAGGCTGGACAGTCACCTCTTGGGGATGGTTTAATTGGTTTCCTGCATATTGCAGGGGGTTGGACTAGATGATCCATGTGGTCCCTTCCAACTCCGAAATTCTATGATTCTATCATTCTATTAAATCTACAACTAACTGAACGTTGTCTGCTGCTTGCCTAGTTTTTATAAACCCTGCCTGGTCATTCTTCAGAACGAACGATATCACTTGCTTTGGTCTTCGATTCAACATGAATCAATGAGATTGGACGATAATTAGTGCCCAGAGTGTGATCTTTACCCGCCTTTGGTATAAACCGTAATAAAGTTTCTCAGCTGCAGCAACTAACCCCATCTTGCTGCTGGAGGGCATCCTGTGGGAACGTGAGGGTCTGGAGGGGTCGCTTCAGATGGAGGCCAATGGCCTGATTTGGGCAGAGCCCGAGTGAGAGGAGCGCCACTGAGAGGGAGGAATCTCGGGTGCCCCGGCCCAGGACAGCGGGCGAGGTTTGGGGAGGGAAGGGGGCAGCTCTGTCATTCCCCACTCCCAAAGTCACACCCTTCCTCCCCGAGAGCGTCTTCTAGGCTCCTCCGCAGGGCAGCCCAGCCGCCGCTCTTCCTTCCCCGCCTCTGCTGCCGCTGTCGCCCTGGGGAGAAGGAGGGGAAGACGAGCCTTTGGGTGCCGAAAAGCCGCTGGACGCGCGTCCAAGAACTGTTAGTGCAAAAGGCCCCGGGGTGGAGGCGCCCCAACGTGCCATGGGGCAGTCACCAGGGAGGGGAACATTTGGGGTGGAAGCGAGTGGATCCCATCACCTGAGTTCTCCTCTGGGTCCTCCTGCTCTCTGTCACTGGCTGAGGCTTCCAGATGGGATATTGATGCTGTTTGCTCCCATTCCAGACTGGTCTCCCGTGAAGTGATTTTGAGCATTGAGAAAAGACTCTGGGCGGCCCCCTTAGGGAACCTCAGGCGACGGGATCCACTTCAGTCTGGGATCCGACGCTCTTCCCCAATCACCCAGGGGCCAAGGGCCACGGAGACCCCCGAGGAGAGGGGAAAACTCTCTTGGGATCTGTTGGACGCCTCCCCCCTCTGGCCCCACATGTGCAGGGCGAGGCCGGGGGCTGGAGAAGGTGCGGCAAGGACCTCCCAGAGGATCAGCCTCCCCCGCTGGTGAGGAGAGGAGGCAGCGCTGGGGCTGCTTCGCTGAGGGAAAAGAGGCTTGGGGGGTGCGAGGAGGGAGGGAAAGGCTGCTGGATCCCGGAAGGATGAAGGAGGAAGAACTTTTCTCCCCCTAATAGAGCAGGGAATTAGCGTCCCCCTCCCGCTGCGCCCCCTCCCCCGAAACCGAGCGGTAGGCGATCTTTTCCGGTGAAATCAGCCTGCGGAATGAGCTGCCACGGGTAGCGGTGCCGGGCGCGCCTTCGGACGGCTGCAGAAGAGCGCAGCGAAATCCCTGGACCGCAGGTCACCCACCGACTAGGTGTCCTAGACGCCTCCATGGGCCCCCCAGGGAGCACCGCTGGCTGGCTGGGCCGGGGCCTCGTGGTCTGGGGGGGGGGCGGCTTCCAGAAAATGCCCCTCTCGTCACCCCCACCCCCTCCGAGGGCAGCCTGCAGCTGATTCCCTCTGCTTGGTGCCGCGCCTTTTTCCGCTTTCCGCGGTGCTGAAAACTTCGCGGGCAGCGTCAGTCACCGGCCTCCCAGCCCTCCTCCCTTCCCTCCCCTTCCTCTGCTCCGCTACCCCGACAGCACCTGCTCGCCGCGAAAGGGCCGCTGCTCCCGACCCGCCCGGTTCTTCCCGCTAACCTGTCCCCGCAGGGGATCCAGGCAGCGGCGGGGAAGCGAAGGCGGGAGGGGAGGAGCAACTGGCCTCCGCCCGTCCGATCCCCGTCTGAACTTGGCAGCAAGGGGTGGGGTGGTGGGACAACCCTGTCAAAACCCTCAACCCGCTCATTTCTTCTCATCCCATGAAAGTAAGCGCTGTGTTTATACAGCCGGATCCGCCCCGCCATTCCTGCTAAGAGCTCCCCGCTTGCTCCAAACGGGAGTCTGCTCCGACTTTTCCACCGGATTCCCACTGGTGGCTCTCGGGCTCCCCCCGGAGGGAACAGACGTGAGCGGGAACCAGGCGCTGCCCGTTGGGGAAGCCCGTGGCGGTGGCCCAGAGCAGGTCCGCGGGCGAGTCTGCGCTGCTGCCGGTGTGGCTGGAAAACAGCCCGGCCTGGAAGCGAGGAGGACAGCGATGTGGCTGGAGCAAGACCCTGGTTGAGCCCATCTGGGACCGGGGTGGCCTGCGCGGGGGCCAAACGCCCTTCTTCCTGGGCAGCCCCTTCCCCGCCGTCCAAGGACAGGGCCACGAAGGAGCTGCTCCTCCCCCTTCCCCAAATACGAAAAAGGCCGCCATGGTTCCCCGCACACAGCCCAGCGATGCCAAGGCATCTCCTCCCGGGTGACGTGGGCCTCCAAGAGAGCCACCCGGGGAATGTATCGCCCTGGGCTCGGGAAAGACACCCCATTGATGGTTTCTCACGGGGCCTGACTGCGGGGACGAGCGAGGGAAGGCGATCCAGGCGCCCCAGAAGAGCCCTGCCCGGTGCCCCCGACTTCTCTCTCGAGGGCCAATGAGCGAAGGTAGCTTTGCCCAGGCGGACCTATGGCGCCCCCTGCCGGCCACGAGAAGGATCGTCAGCTTCGACGAAACTCAGGAGGTTGAGCGAAAAGAGGAAGAAGAGGCCAGTGGGCGCCCCGCAGACCTTTCCTTTCAACCCTCCACGCTGAAGCTCTTCCCCCCAGTCGGGGACAGAAACCCCCCGAAAGGCGGAGGAGGAACAGCCGTGCAGCTAAGCAGGAGAGCCTATCCAGAGGGACTGCTGGGAACCGCCAAGCCGCCCTGTGGATTGAGGATGAATTTTCCTCGGGGATCAACTCTTACTCTGTGCCTTGTGGCAGGTCGAGGCAGACGGGAGGTGTCTGCGCTTCTCGCTCTCCGACCAGGACCCCCCAGATTGAGAGGTCAGTCTGGGGACCTTCTTGGGCCCTTCTCTGTGGCTGCCTTTGCCTTGGCTCTGGCAGGGTCCAGAGGGGGGAAACCCCAGGGGAGGTGGGAGGAAGATTCTCCTGCCGCAAAGGGGGTGGGGGTGGGGGAGGATTTGGCTGAGGGTTTGGGGGGACCCCCAGTAACAGTCCCCCGTTTAGTCCAGAAGTACCAGCCTTTCTTGATCACCCTCTTCCTTTATCATAGAGAAGTAAAAGAGAGTATGTTGTTGAAGCATTTTGATATCTGCTCCTGCTTGGGTATGTGTGTGTGTGTGTTGTGTGTTGTGTGTTGTGTGTGTGGGTCCATGTTAGTTCAATTTTCCTCTTGCAGGTAGAGATGAACCCCAGAGGGGAGAGTATTTGAATGTGCAATTGGGCCTTTCTCTAGTCACAGGTCAGTCTTTATGATTTATATTTATTTCTTATGGCCTTAATATCCTTTGCCCTTTCTCTGGGGTCTCCAGGCGACTTCCCTGGGATGGCCTCAACAACAACCCTGTGAGGGACACTGGGTGAGGGTGAATGATCGCCCCAAATTTCCCCGCAAGCCCTGGGGTCGAGTGGGGACTCGAACCTGGGTCTCCCCATTCCAAGCACACGCCTTCCTCCCTGCGCTAGACGGGCTCTCTCCAAACACTTCTCAACATGGTCCCTCAAGAGACCCCTGTAATTTGCTCCACAAACTCCCTGGGTTTTCCATGAGGGGCCAACAGGGTTAGAGCCTTTTTCTGTGCGCACACACACACAGACATTTTCCTTATTGAATTTATAGCCCCTTGATAACAAAAGTAGTGCTGATAAATGTTTTGCTCCCGCTGTGAAACACACCACAGTTAGAATGCTTCTAAGTCTAGCAGCATCCAGGAACATGGACGTCGAACACTTAGATGTTAAAACTGCATTTTTACACGGGGAGATAGAAGAAGACCTTTACTTGACACAGCCTCCAGGCTTCATTAATCCCAACACCGAGCATCTCGTCTGCAAGCTTCAGAAGGGGATTTATGGCCTGAAGCAGGCGGCCAGAGCGTGGAACAAGAAGTTAAACCAAATACTTCTTGACCAGGGTTTCGTTCAAGGAAAAGCTGATCCCTGCCTATACACAAGACACAGAAATGGGAGGGATGTGTACATTATTATTATTATTTTTTATTTATTAAATTTTCAACTGCCCATCTCCCCCCGATGGGGGAACTCTGGGCGACTCACAACGAACATTAAAAACATAAATATATATAAATACATAAAACATTAGTTAAAAACATTACTAAAAACATACTTTGTACATACTTCATTATGTACATACTTTGCTGGCAGAGAGCCAGTTTGCTGCAGTGATGACAAACATACTTTGTTATCTGCCAAATTATGTTATTTGCCAACATACTTTGTTACCTGGATGATTTAATGATTTGCCACACGAACAAGAGGGACTTTAATGATACTGTTTCTCAACTAAATAGAGAAGTAGAAGTGAAGCATCTGGGCAATGCCAGCTGCTACTTAGGAATACAGATCGAGAGAGAAGAAGAGGGGAGCTTTCTTCCGAGTCAGAACCAAAAGATTCTAGAACTGTTGGAAAGTTTAGGATTGCAAAATGCCAATCCTGCGCCTACACCGATGAAGACGGCTTTCCACAAGCAACAAGAATCCAGCAATCTCCTACCAGTGTGTCAGGATCTACGCAAGCTAACTAGAAATCATAGGGGTTTAATTTAGACTAGCAATGCAACATTGACAGTTAAATGGTTAAATTGTTAAGTACAGTGGTACCTCGGTTCACGAACTTAATTTGTTCCACGACTCTGGTCGCGAACCGAATTGGTCGTGAACCGAATCAAATTTTCCCATAAGGTTCAATGTAAATACGGTTAATCCATTCTGAACTATATGTATTTTTTTTTTTAAACCACAAAAATATGACACAAAGTACAGTACAGTACAGTACAAAGAGAGAGAACACTAACCTTGCTTGAGGCGACTTCTGGCGTGGAGGACAGGAAGGCGGGTGGGGAGGCGGTTATTGTTTGGAGGGAGAGCCCCCTCCCTACAGGAAGCCGCGACCACGTGTCACGGCAGGGAAAATGGCCATGGGTCATGTTCGTCACCCGATGAGGAGTTCACGAACGGAAGCAAAATTTTGCAAACGGTGCTGTTCGTGAACCGAATTGTTCGTGAACAGAAGCGTTCATGAACCGAGGTATTACTGTACAGGGGCGCATGCTTGCTCCTGCCATCATAGTTAGGAGAAAGGGGGGGAGCTGACAAGACAGGTGCTGCTGTTATCTCTGATGAGTCACCAACAAGGCCAAGCACCGTGAAACTAGGAGGGGCCGGATGGCCAGGAAGGAGCTATGTTATGAGTGGGAGGAAGGAAAGAGGTCACCACCAGGTGATAAAGAATTGTGGCGCCAAGGCAACCGGGGAAAAGGGTTTAAAAGGCAAGGCTTTGCTTAGCAATACTCAGACTCAACAATTCACTATAGATGCTGTACAACTCTCCAAATAAAGAAATCTTTAATGGAACCAAACCAGACTCCAGAAGATTACTGAACGTTGGGAATGAGTATGCAGACTCTGACACAGAGACCGATGAATATCGAAGTGCCATAGGAAAATTGTTGTATCTAGCCACCACCACTAGACCAGACGTTGCAGCTGCAATGGGCATTCTATGCAGAAAGACAAGCACGCCCACCCAGAGAGACTGGACTGGTGTCAAGTGGGTGGGAAGGTACCTAAAGGGGACCATGCACCTAAAACTAAAACTGCCAGCCACTGAGAATCCTAGACTAGTGGGATTCACAGATGCAGACTGGGCAGAAAACACGGCTGACCGTAAGTCCACTAGTGGCTATGTATTTTTCTATGGGGGTGGAACAGTGAGCTGGGAAGTCACAAGCGAAGCACAAGAGCAGAGTCCTCTGCAGAAGCGGAGCATGTGGCAGCAACAGATGCATGTAACGAGACTGTGGCTTAGATTGCTGCTTGCAGACATGGGTATAGACGAACCCACCCCTATACAAATCTTTGAAGAGAATCAGAGTTGCATCACACTTTCAGAGTCAGAGAACGTAGGTGGGAGAACTAAGCACATTGATGTAAAGCATCATGTGGTGAGAGAGTTGCAACAACAAGGGCTACTCCAATTAGACTACTGTCCCACAGGAAACATGACAGCGGACATCTTCACGAAGCCGTTGTCGAGAACCAGGTATCTGGAACTAGGAGAGAAACTAAATGTTGTGGGACACGGAGACATGCAAAGTTGAAAAGGGGTGTTGGAAAATATGGGGTTCCAACCAAGCCTGTCTCACAGGAGCACAAAGCAAGGGGTGGCTTCACTATGGCCTAGCTTTGCTGCTAGATGAATCCTCTCTCCTCCTCATGTTTTCAGTAATAACATTTTTAAACAAAAAAAATCCAGTCCAAATGGTCAAATGCTTTCTCCGCATCAAGAAATATCAACGTGGCTGGTTTTCCATTATGTTGTTCCAAATATTGTAGTATTTATTTATTTATTTATTTATTCAACTTGTATGTATTAAAATGTTTTTTATATTTCCCCACAACTCTTTAAATAGGTAGAAATCTTGATTTCTACCAGATTGATCTTCATGTATAACATCCTACAAAACACGGTTCATTCTTTCAGCTAAATCCATAGTAACTATTTTTTGGTAAAGTAGGATCCTCTCCTTCTTTATGAATTAAAGCAATTTCTGCTCCTTTCCAACTTTCTAGTATTCATCCCTTTTCCAAAAGAGAATTTATCATTTTTTTGCAAAGGTTACACCAGGTCATCTTCAAAACATTTATAAGAAGATGCAGGTAATCCAGCTGGTCCTCATTGTTGGAGAATATGGGGTTCCAACCAAGCCTGTCTCACAGCAGCACAAAGCGACCTAGTTTGCTGCTTTGTGTGGGAAGGACTTGGATCCCACCTTTTTTCCTGTTTCCCTCATTTTTCCCTCTCTTCTCCTCATGGCTCTCCACGAGGTAGGGATGAATCCTCTCTCCTCCTCCTGTTTTCAGTAATAACATTTCACAACCCCAACACGCATGAGGCAGAGTATTAACACAGGTTCTGTGTAGGAGAAGAGATCCTCCCTCCCTCCCACTCAGTTTTCCATGGGGGGGCAGTATTTATTTCTGGACAGATTTGCTCTACAGCCTTTCAGAGATCACTGCTTGGCCAATAGGGATTTTTCTGAACTTCTTCAGACTCCATGTATGTCTCCACTTTTAGGGATCGAGTGTCAGCCTATCAGGGGATAGGCTTGGAGATATATCAACTAAACCAGTCGATACGCACAGTGGTAAAAACACAGCTTTTAGTCCAACAGACTTGTATTTTACAATGAGCAAATATATACAATATAGGCAATGGTCAATTAAACAGTCCAAGGTCTTTTACTCACAATTCAGTCCGATGTAGCAGTACAACAGTATTTCCTCTCCGAACATCCCCCAACAACATTTGCTTGGGGATACAGCCTACTGTTATACTCCAGCTCTCCAATCACAGAGTGCCGGCTCCACCTTTTCTCACCTGAGATGTGTTACACTCCTTAAAGGGAACACTTGTGGTGAACACCTTAATACAGCCAGTCATCTTCACCCAAATAGAAGGAGGGCAGATTGTATTGCCTATTTTGAAATCTCTTTGGGTTTTGGGGAAGGCATTGATCTTTAACAATTCCTCTGACATTTTTGCGATCCATGGAGAGGGCGAGGCGAGAATGGGCTGTTTCTGGATCCGGAGTTACATTTGCTGTAAGGGGGAAGAGGAGGAAGGAGAAGAAAAAGAGCTAACCCTAAAAAGAGCGAATCCTAACCCTGGGGGTGACCAGGACTGCTCAGCGAACGGGGTATAGACGCCCCAGTTTTGGCACACGGTCTGAGGCCAACGACTGCCAGAGTTGAAAGCCAGTGTGCTCCGTTCGCCAGTAGCGTGTCCCGCCTCGCTGCGAGTGACGGTGTGTGTGCGTGAGTGAAAGCAAGCCGGACCAGGGAAGAAAATCCTAGCGCTAGGTGTACAGAAGACTTCTGGCATGGGCAGCTGGGCCAGTAAGCCACACCCTCACAGGGGGACGCCTCTTGGGTGTGTAATGAAAAATTGGCGAGCTCTGGTAACAAAGATCGGCCATCTCAAAAGGAAACTCTCCCTTCGTGGCCGGAGGGGGGAAGCTTAGAGTCAGAAAACATTTGGGCGCTGATTGGTGCAGACTACCTCCAGGCAGAAATAGAAAGGGGGGTCTGGTGGAAAAAAAAAAGGAAAAAAAAAGGATTCAATATTGTTGTTCTGTGTGAACTAAAGAAAGTATCAGACCCTGGCTGTATTTTGGCCAAAGTTTGGGTCAGATGAAGATTGGCTATGTCAGCCTTTGAATATATGTGAGTAACAAGAAACCTTGGTCCCAGGAGGAATCAGACTGTGCCTTCTGTTGGGTAGGGAGTTCTAATGGAATGTTTGTGGTAAAAGGTAAAACTGAAGGTAAACAAGTAGAAGTAAAGAAAAAGGAGAATTGTGGGAGCCACTGGATAATTTGCCAGCTCCCTATAATCCTCCGTGGGTGGGTTGCAAGACCTCCAGAAACATCACCATCAAATTAGAAGGGGCAGTGTGAATAGACCTGAAACAGCAATGGCCCCTCTGTATCCAAGATTGCAGCGAGAGTTATAAAGCATTTGAGATACAACCGGAAAAAGAGAGAGGCGCCCAACTAGCCCTTAGAACCGAAAATAGCACCTGACGGGGTCCCTGAGTTCATGTGCCTCACGCCGTGGCAACGGTGTTAGAGCAAAAAGGGGGTCTGTGGATTTCAAACACCCGATTAGGGCAATATCAGGCAGCCTTATTGGACAGCCCGGAGTTGCGTTTGGTAACCAGTACTTGTCTCAACCCGGCTACCTTACTCCCCAAGCCACAGCCAGATGGTGATCCGATTTTACACGATTGCATTCAGACTATAGATCAGGAATTCTCTAGTAGGCAGGACTTGAGGGATGTGGGAGAGGAGGGGAAGGGAAGGGAAGGGAAGGGAAGGGAAGGGAAGGGAAGGAAAGGAAAGGAAAGGAAAGGAAAGGAAAGGAAAGGAAAAAGGGAGGGAGGAGGAAAGGAAAGAAAAGGAAACAGAAAAGAAAAAAGAAAAGAAAAAGGGAGGGAGGGAGGAGGAAAGGGAAGGAAAGGAAAGGAAAGGAAAAAGGGAGGGAGGAGGAAAGGAAAGGAAACAGAAAAGAAAAAAGAAAAGGAGGGAGGAGGGAAGGGAAGGGAAGGGAAGGGAAGGGAAGGGAAAGGGAAGGGAAGGGAAAGGAAAGGAAAGGAAAGGAAAGGAAAGGGGCAGAATCCCAGACAGGGGCAATCATGGTGACTAATTGTGTTCCCGCCCCGTGTGCGGAGCTACCTTTGAATCCTGGATATTCCAAGAAGGAGAAGCAGAGAGCACTGGGGGCTGGGGCAACTTGGGGAGACTCTGGCTGGCTAAAAACTACAGAGGGTAAACTGGTGATACCGCATGCCTTGTCCAGATCGCTATTGCAGCAAATGCACCAGCGAACACAGGCCAGCCCATCTGCACTCTCTCGGTGTGTACAACCCTGGGCTTCCATTGAGGGAATTACTACATTGGCTCAGGAGATTTGTGAATTGTGTGTGACCTGCCGCAAGAATAATGCAAATACGGGACTCAGGAAGGGACCCATGGGCACTCAACCCAGGGGCCACCTTCCCGGTTCCAGATGGCAGGTGGACTTCACTGAATTGCCCAGGCATACAGGATATTGGTATTGCCTGGCGTTTGTGGACTCTCTGCCTGGGTGGCCTGAAGCATTCCCTTGTAAAACCAACCAGGCTAGGGAGGTAGTTAAGACTCTTTTAAGGGAAATTATACCATGACATGGAACCCCTTGGGAAGGGTCAAATCCACAGGCGCGGGGCCAGGTGGAGAGACTGAACCAAACAATAAAGGCACACCTTAGGAAGTTGTCACAGGAGATGGGACTGGGCTGGGTTGAGTTACTTCCCCAAGCTTTGTTATGAATTCGAATTCTGCCCAGAGGAAAATTGGCAATCAGCCCCTTTGAAGCTCTTTATGGGCGCCCCTATATAGCCACTTCCCTAACAGGACACAAGGGGAAGGAAGACCTGAAAAGGGGGGGGCTGATTTGAAGGGGTATTTAATGGGGAACTCTGTTTTGTTGCAGGAAAATAAACGGGTGCTCTTGGAGAAACAACTCCAGTCCTTGTCTGAACCTCTGCATCCATTTCAGCCCGGAGATTGGGTGTATGTAAAGGTGTGGACCAAAGGCTCCGACCCTCTGTCTGAACAACGGAAAGGGCACCTTCAGGTGCTCGTGACAACCCCCTCCAGCCTGAAAGTTGAGGGTATTCAGGCGTAGGTGCATTACCAGTGGGCGAAGGCAGCCTCTCCACCAGGTGACAGTGTTGTCCCATCACACACTCCCAATCGGCAGCAAAAGCCAAAAGACCAGTGGAGGGTTAAAGGACTGGACGGACTCAAGAAGGAACATTAACGATATTGGATTGGTTTAGGTGGGGTTAATGATTCGCAGTATGGATATTTTTTTGCCGGGTGTTTAATTTCTGGGGGAATTCCTCGCCCTGGTGCTTTCCAAAGGATCCGTTGGCTGGAATTGAAGACGATCAGGGGAGGTATTTTGAACTTCAACATGTGGCTCTCTCTTTTCTGTTTTTCATGTCCTTTCTTACTTGTTAATATAATGGTGGCCGACTGGATGCAGTAAGTACCTTGTTTTGGTACAGAGAGCCCTTTCTGACAGGGTTTAAATTCTAGTTTTAAAATGTTAAGAATTTAAAAAGGGGGGACTGAAACCTCATGAAAAGGGGCTCTCAGTTTCTCTCATCCTTTTCCTTACCTTTGGGGAGTCAAGGGATGACAAGGAAACTAATGTTCATGGACCTCCACACATTCCTTTCATTTCTGTTATTGTTGACATTGGGCAGACATCCCGTCTCCTTAAGTGTTGAGGCCATAAAGATACGGGAGGAACTGACCCCAATTGATAGCCTCCAGGACACCCTTCAGCTGCTCTGGAGATGCCTCTGCACTCCAGGAAACAATAAATATCAGAAGACCAAAGGGGTGCCCCAAAACCTTTGGCAACCAATGGGTCATCGGGGAGATAACTTTCCCCCAATAATGAGGAGGATCCCAAATTTATGCCAATTGTAGCTGATCAATTTGCTAATTGCTGTATCTCTGTGTAAGAAACATGTATAAAATCTTCTCCTTTGAGTGTGATCGGGGTACTTCTCTGCCTTAAGGGGAGACCCCAGCTGACTCTATTGGCTTGCTTTCAATAAAACTTTAAAACCTCAGCTGGTACTTTCGTCTCTGATCTTCTGCCGGACTGAATCCTAACTGGGGAGAGTCAGAAACTCTCAAATTTTGCTAACACTCCCACTCAGTTTTCCACGGGGGGGGCAGTATTTATTTCTGGACAGATTTGCTCTACAGCCTTTCAGAGGTCACTGCTTGGCAAATAGGGATTTTTCTGAACTTCTGTCCATGTATGTCCCCACTTTTACGGAGCGAGTGTCAGGCAGGCATAGTTGTTCAGAAGGAAGGAGGGCAGAAGGGTCTCTCCGGCCAAGGCAGCTTCTGAGAACGTGTAGAGCAGGGCTGCGGTCTCGGCATCAAAAAAGGTCACCTGTCCCCCTTCAAAGTTGAGAGAGACTCGGATCCTCTTCAGATTCGTAGTCAGGGGCAGTTCGGAGCATTCTTGGGAAAGGATGGCCTTGTATTTCCCTTCCCATTTCCCAAACTGCCACATCCCTTCCTCAGGACAAAGCCTGATGTAATTCTTTCTGTTCACTGACTTTTTGGCAATGCCAACAGCCCATCCCCAATCATTTCCTACAGTGACTTCCCAGAAATGTCTCCCTGTTGAAAACCCCTGATATCCAAGGACGTATTGCCCATTTTGAAATCTCTTTGGGTTTTGGGGAAGGTATTGATTTATAACAATTCCTGTGACATTTTTGCGATCCATGGAGAGGGAGAGGCCAGGATGGGCTGTTTCTGGATCCAGAATTACATTTGCTGTAAGGGAGAAGAGGAGGAAGGAGAAGAAAAAGAGCTTCAGCTGCAGGTCTGCTTTGAGTCGTGACTCCCAATAGATCAAACCTAAGGCCTCCTCTCTGAAAGGAGATCAGCTTCCAGGCACCCATCTAGGACTGGAATACTCACTGCTTTTTCAGCAACACCTAAGCTTTGCCTAGTCCTTCCGACTCTTCCTGCTGTTTCACACCCTCCCAGCAATTCTGCCCCTTAGTCTCATTAGCTTCCATCCTGGGAGGGCCAAGATGTGAACAGGGACTCTGCCTGGACCATTAATCCAGAGGATCAGGCAGAGCAAGAGGCTGCCACGTTTCAATCCTGAAGAGGTAGAGTCAGAGAAGTCCGCCATAGGTAACCGGGGGACATGATGGAAGGGAAGCATGATGAAGCTCTACCCTTTCTGTACGAGCATCATGCTATCACATGCATGTAGAAAAGGGGAGGATCTTGCGTAGCAACCGGGCACCTTTTGCTTTGGCCAACAGGAACTGATTCCTCTGGTCCCACTGACATGATCTCGCACCAACTTATAGACAGGCAGTGAATGTGACAGACTGCACAGCAGATTGATAACAGTAACACTGAAGTAGACAAGCAATCGAGGAGCAAACCCTTTGCAAAGTGCAAACCCTATAAACCCAGGGAGTGTTTTCTCAGGTCTGGTGCCGAGCACCAGTTGGGCAACCTTTTCAGGCTCATGACTCACTCAGCCTGCGCAAGCTTTGAAACGAAATTGCAAGCAGTGCTTCTGATCGCACATGAGGTCCCAGCCTCCGTGCTGATTGTTTAAGCAGCCTGACGTTTTCCACCCTTCCTCCTAAGCATGAAGAACTAAAGATGCTGCTGCTTCAAGGAATCCACTCTGACTCTTAAAGGAGCCACACTGTGTTTCAGGCTAATGCAGGAGAGTGAAACATGTCTGGCTGCTTTAATGAATAGCCCAGGGGTGCTGTGTCCTTGCAAGGGTCAAAGTACTGATTCAGATTTTTTTCCAAAGGACATGCAGCCCAAAGCCTCATAAACCCTTCTCACTCCTGCCACACACACCCCACAGACACAGATCATGGCTCCTTTGTGCTGAGGAAGCCATAATCTGCAGGCTGCCCAGGTCTCCAGGGAGGACCATCAGAAGCCCGCAGAAGCCACCAGCTCTCCACAGGGCAGCTCTCGTGGGACGGGAGGGAAAGCCCCTTTGACGGTCCACCCTCAGCAGGAAAATATCCAGGACAGCCCTGTCTGGCTCTGCCTTCTTGCTAGCTGCTGGCAGGAACAGGGCTCAGCTCTGCTTCTGGCACCAAAGTGCCTTAGGAAAAGCTTACCCCGCTCCGTGGCAACAGGAAGCAGCACAGCTCAACCATATTATTGGAGGGAAGTCAAGAAGGTGCTCAGGGCAGCCAATGGCAGCCTCTTCTCGATCACACCCACCAATGTGCAGGAGCTAGAATGGAGTCAAAGGCTGCCAAAGATGAAAAAATAAGGGCCACCCCCTTGGGATTCTTTCCTCTTGGAAGGATTCTCGCATTCATTATTGCTCAAAAACAAGAGGAATTCTATGCTCGTTTCAGTACCAATATTTTCCCCATTATCCAGATATTTCTTTCTACACTGAGGCTGACATCATTTTCTGGAATACCCTTACTGGATCTTCATAGCTTTAAGGTGTCCAATCCTATATTTTTCTGTTTGTTACTCTATTATATTTCTATTAAGGTTATGGGGATAAGTGTTCAAAATAGCAAGTGACAGAACTTCTTAAAACTGATATTTACCTTTCTGCAGCTCAACTCCAACTTTCAGAGTATCTGGGGAAGAAAAGGGAGAGATTCAGCATCTCATCATTGGAAGTGGATCAACAGCAGGGCCTCCCTACAGACAGAGTCTTCTTTGCTTTCCCCGGCCTCAAATCAGGAAACGAGGCATAAGGAAAGCTAAGTGCCATAATGTCATCAGTGTTTTTTTAATCAAAATACTACCCCAAACTCTAATTGTCTGCCAAATATTCAGACTCAGAACACCAAGATAAGGCCTATTCTGATCAGTGCGTGTGGATTTGGGAAGGAAAGGGAAATTGTCAACTGTGACTAGACGCAAAGCCCTTTCTCCAAAGAAATGAAGGGGTCTTTCCATTGACCCTGAACTCTATCCCTCTTTGATCCCTCCTGACACTAACACAGAATCTCCCTTTTTCGTTCTGGGATCAAAATGTCATCCAGCATAAAACCCCTGCGGCTGTTTTTTGTTACCTCTGAATTGTTTCATGACGCCTTTCAGAAACACACTGATATCACTGTAATCCCAGATTCTCCACTTCAGCTCTAGAGGAACAGCCACCGGATTCTCAAATGGTTTTTTTGCCCGGTGCCTGGTAGAGGGAAACAACGTTCTTTATCATCCTGCCAATAGAAGACCCTTTCTAAAACATATGAGTGTGCTTGAGGAATTAAATATGGGCTAGGCACCATGGCAACCCAGTGGATCCATAGCTGGCCCAAAACTGCACTCATCCATCCTCATCAAGCTAACTGATGGATCGAAAGGAGGCCACCAAGTTTCAGTCTTGGGCCCTCTACTCTTTAAAATTCTGGTGATTCACTTGGACAAATGGATGGATTGGATCTCTCCAAATTTGAGAAAGGCTAAATTGGGTGAGGTAGGTAATAGTGTAGAAGACAGATATAACACTGAAAGTACTCTTGATGGACCAAAATTAATGCAATGAAATTTGATAGAGAGAAATGCAGTTAATAGTGTCAAGGGCAGCTGAATACAAACTGATGATGAATTTAAACCAGCAGCATGATCTACCACAAAAAGTTGCATGAAGAGAGGCAAAGTTTCTGAATCAGGGTTACTGCTACTTCCACTTTGTTCTGTGCTGAAGGGTTGAGTTTCCTGCAGCACATTTTAAAAAGGATTTTGGAAGAGGCTCAGAGAAGAGAAACCAAGTTGGCTAGAAACTCAGTCCTTTGAAGAAGGATGGACAGTAAATCTTTAGCCTTGAGCAGAGAAGACTCACAGGGGATGTTGATTGTGGAACCAACTATTAGTTTGTTCATGTCTCTGAAGGGGAGCCTCTGCTTTGCTTCATCAGATTTGAGCAAACAGTCTCTCCAGTATGATGTTGCGAAGCAGGACCCAACTCTTAATCCGTGGCGGATCTGCTGCTTTGCTTCACTTCTGCTGCCAATGGAGAAGCCCATGTTCGCAAAGCCAGGTGGTCAGTCCACAGAGATAAGCCTCTCCCCAGTGATCAGTGCTGCATTGAGAGAGATCATGGTTGATTTGCGAGACCTTCCAGATACCCAGAGAGGTGGGAATCCCCTTCCTAAGATGGGTTCAGGCAGAGGTGGGACAGCCCCCTCCCATGGAAGGTTTACTTTGCACTCCTGCAAAAGATCAGGGGTTGGATCTCACGGCCTCCGTGGCCCTTTCCAACTGCAGAATTCTAAGGAGATGCATGCCCTTCAATTCCAGACAACTTAGAGAGAACTGAGAATTAAAACTGCAGAAAGGCTTAAATTATAATTTTTTTGAAAAAAGAAAGTACAAAATAGTTCCTTATAGGAAATGTTTTTCACTGAAAATGTGATAGATAGAAAAATGATAAATGATTTTGGTAATGAAAATGAGTGAGAAATCCTGGGGACAAATATAATATTTTAGTATCACATGTTGCTTCTTATAATTAATAATAATAATTAACATCAAAGATTGTTAATTATGTTGTGTTGAGGTTATCTGAGGAAATATCTACAAAGCCCTGAAATAAGTTATATTTAAGATGAATTGCTAGTAAATACAAACAGAGCTTTCCAAAATGGGACCCAGCAGAAGGAGCTGCTGATCTCTGGGGTCATAAAGAAGAAAGAGGGTGGATTCACTTACTTCTCCAAGATCCTTCCAATGTCCTAAAGAAAAAGAGAAAAAGACTGAAAGGAGCCATTTCCTGTGCAGAGAAATTAATTCTGAGATTCACAAAATGAATGAGTGAAACCTCTGGAGAACCACAGACAGACAGACATGCAAAAAGTACCTCAATTTTTTTTAAAAAAAACCCATCCCATCTGTCTTTTTTCCCCAGCCATTCACCTCTTTTAGAGATGCATTATTTTTTTTTTGTTTTTACATTCTTGTCATACAAAAATTACAGCCTGGCTGAATCCAACTCAATTATACAGTATACAATAGATATAATGAAACATACGAGTTAAAAGAAGAGAATATTTCAAAATGAAAATAATCTATCAATAGAATAGAAAGAACTTCCAGAATCAATCTCTGAAGGCCCTTTGGAAAATCCAGGTGGCCACAACTCTGTAGAAGGCCCTCAATGTGGGGGCTCTCCTTGCTTTGGAGATCAGGCTGTCCCACAGGAGGGGAGACCTCCAAAGAACTCCCACCACCACGTCCCTTAGCAGTCATCGGAACCCTAAGGAGGCATTCTTAAAACCATTAATGGCTTATAGATAATGTCCAGCACTTTGCAGTCTATTGCTTCTGCGTGTCTGGTTTTTCTGAATTACATATCCTGACATATGAGCCATTAGTCTTCATATTTTCCAATTTCCTTTCCATGGAAAGAGTCAAGAAGAGTAGTTCTGTGGTGGGTCTAGAGCAGTCCACTCCACTCCACTCCATCATCTCAACTTCACGCCTTACCTGTAAGAGTTTCCTTGCTGGCTGCTGCTGCTTCTCCTCCATCTCCTGGATGAGATCCTCAAGAGAGGAAAGTTCCTCCATGTGTTTGGTCAGACACTCGTCCCTTCTTGCCACAATCTCCTTCTCCGTCTCTTCCATTCTGGCCAGCAGAAGCTTCTCCTGTTCTTCCAACCAGCATCGAAATTCTCTGAACTCAGCCACTGTGTTTTCTCTGTCTCTTTTGATCAAGTCCTAGAAGAAGTAGATAGAAAAGGCAAAGGTCATAACTATTATGATAATTAAACAGATTCACTGAAGAGTTCAGAAATGAGATGGGAGAATTTCCTGGGGGGAAAAAACCTTTTCACTTTTCAACCATTTTGACATCAACAAGAGCAAGGGGAAAGGTTTTCAAAAACCAGAAAAAGGGTCCCCTTTGAAATAATCTTTCATGAACATTTTCTGTAGGAGATCAGGGCATTCCAAACTGTAGGTGGAAAGAAAGTTTCAGTTCACACTTTTCAGCAAGGTGAAATATGGTTTGCATTAATATATTATGCAAGGTAACCACTGTTTTATAAACCATGGTTTATGCAAATGTGTCACTCATTGAGGCAATTGTGATGAATAATCCATGGGACATCCCACTCAAAGATATGTTTTTTCATCTTCTGAAACAGATTCGGGAGGGGTTCACACCTTAGGAAAAGCATTAGTTCATTACTGACAAACAGACCACGGCCGATTAGCCTGGAAGCTCATCACCGTTGGATCAATAGTTACCAGTATCTCCTGCATTTTTTGTTCTGTTTCTCTTTCATATGTAAGCATTTTTTCTTTCTCCTCCTTCTGAGCCCTCAGGCAATCCCCAACCTGGATCTGAAGAGAAAATATATTTCTTGAGTTTCTTTTTTTGTTTGTTTGAGGTTTTCTGTAAAGAATTACATGTAAGGGGAAAAAATCGAGTTAGATTTTAGAAGATATGATGCTTCTTTTAGGGATATTCTTGGGAAGGACTTGATAGCAATCGCACTGATGTCACCTCTTAGCAAACATATTGATAGATTTACTCGAGTGTGTAGAGTCAATGGCACTCCCCAAATTGGAGCTCTCTTCATGCTAGTCTTATTTCAAAAGAGTGCTCAGCCTGTGGTTCAAAAATGGGTTGGTTGCTCCTTCCAAAGAGCGCTGTATCCTTGGCCATATGGAGTCCACGTCGTGTGTGACTGGTGCCTTCCAGTCAAGCGTTGCCCAGGCCGATGCCCCTGCGGAAGCCAGGGGTCTGTGGACAAAGCCCAAATGGCAATGGGGGCCTGCCCAAGTACTGGGAGGGAAGGGGCCTGCCCCAGCAAGCTAAGTGGCCAACAGGAGCCGGGCACATTGCAGCCCTCGACTGCGCCATCGACTCATTGTTGACCAAGGTCATAGTTTGCTTCCCCGACCAAAATACATTGGGAGCAAAGTGAAGAACATGGAAATAGTGGTGGATAAAAATGAGAGGGTCCTGAATGAAGCAGTGTGTTCACTGACTCTTATTACATTCCACACCTAGGCTGGATTGATTGCACGATCAAGCGCCCTTTGCCACTCGTGTCATGAAATCCGCAGATTTGGCTGGGTATGTCAGAATTTACAAGTGAAAATAAAAGTATATAAAATGTGCTAGAAATACTGGTTTGTACCTGATGAAATATTTATTTTAGTACATTGCAAGTTCAAGAAATCTCCAAGGTTCCTGGAATACAGAAGTGCTCTTTGAGGGGAACTGGTAGGAGGTGAAGTAAGTTGGTCTGTTTGGGTATTTAGACCTCCAAAGAAATAATGTGGGGGGGGGGGGGGGGCTCTAGAAGGGAAGTGTGTACACCTTGAGATTCATTTTAAAAATGCTTCTCTGCTGCCAGAGGGAGGAGTTCAGGAAGATGGGAAGATTGAGAGCACCCCCAACTCAACTTTGACAATGCTGATCTTTGGGGATGAGATCTCAGACTTCTGGTGCCAAAGCAGAGCCGGATTAAGGCTCGCTGGTGCCCTAAGCACAGCTCGACAAGGGGCCCCTTGGCCCTTCCCTTGCTTCACTGACAAAACATTAAGGCCCAAAAACTGCTGGAGGTGAAAGAAGAGGTTAAATATTCAGTTTTCCTCCAAGCTGTCTTCCAGGCCGGACCACAAAACTATATTAAACTTTTAAAATGTATTTATTTATTTAATACTAAATAGCTGTAAGAAATATAAGCAAATTATTCACTTGTATGTAGGGCAATAGAAAAGGGGCAATTTTCAACAGTTTTAAGTCCGTTCTTCCTTAAAGTTGGTTTAAGAGAAAAAATGCAGAAACAAAAACTTACAGAAAACTAGAGCCAAGGGTGGCAGTGAGAGAGTTCAGGGCATGATAGATGCTGGAAAAAACTGTGGTGCCCTCACCAAGGTTATTTTGCTCAAGGGCTAATCCAGGGCTCTGCTCAAAACAAAATCCTGGGGAGGGGAACACCCTCTCTCTCCTCCGGCCCGCATCCGAATGAACTACCACACTTTTAGGGATGGGCATTTAGACCTCACTCTTAATACTTGCATGTGCTTCTTGTCTGGACTACCTCGAACGGCTGATGTTACTGGAGTAGCTTCACCCTCCACTGATGACAGATGGAAGTGCATGTGTCTGTGTCTGAATATATGCAGAAATGCTTTCGATAGTTGATATTACTGAATCTCCCCACCAAAACCTTTGAAGGGAGAGCATGTATGCCTGATGATGGGAGTGCCCTCCTGTGTGAAGCCCTGGGGATATAGCAAAAATATCTGGGATGACGAAAGGGGGTACGTGAGCTTGAGACAGCAGAGTTTGAGATGTTAAGTCTACCCCTTTGTACATTAACACTGAGGATTTTGGTTGGATAGAAAGTATTGACCCTTTTGAACTTTGGTGTTGGAGGAGACTCCTGAGAATACTGTGTCAGCCAAGAAAACAAACAAATGGGTCATCAAACCAACCACCCCAGAGTTCGAGAAACAATAACCAGACTCAATTTATCCTACTTCTGACGCATTCTGTGAAGACCCAGCTGTCTGGAGAAGGCCCTGATGCTGGGAAAGGAGGAAGGAAGAGAAGAAGGGGATGACCAGCAGCAAGGCTGTTACAGTTATAGTGGTGATGGGGGCACCTGAAAGGTTGGGGACAGATTGTCATGGAGAAATCTATCTCCGTGGTCTCTAACAGTCGACAATGACTTTGTGATGGAAAAATCATAAAATAAAGCTGGAAACTCTTCCCCCTCCCCCTTGCCTCTCCTGCAAACTCTTTCCTCCCCTTCCTTCTGCCATCCTTTGCTCATGCAAAACAGGATCAGCTCCAAGCTATTGCATAACCCAAGAGTGACCATGTTCCCCTTCCCAAAATAGCCCTCTTAGCACCATCCCACTGAAACAATGGGAGGGCCTTCACCTGTCTGTGAAGGGCAACCCCATGAGGAAATCCTTTGCTAATAAGGGAGAAACTATAGGATTCCACCCTTATTAACAGCACGCACAAGATTCCCTTCTCTTTTGCAAGAGATTCCTCAGTAGAAAAAACCATTTATCCCCCATTTGGCACCTATCCAAACCTAACCTTGAATCAGAGATTTCCCACCTCTCAACCTCAAAAGTATAAATTCTATGCTTTTGTATCGTTCAGCATCCCTCTTTCTTGAAAGCAGGCATCCAATGATCATTGCAATAAACATGGTTCTTCTCCTCTGCGGTGTGCTCCTGTCTTTGGCAAAAAATTCCACAACAACTTGATGGCGCATCATCAATCAATCAATGAATCAATGAAATCCATCAATGCTATTGGAGGGCCCTCAAGGCTGACTCCTACCTGATACTCCTGGAAAGCCTCCTCCAGAGGAATCACCCGGTGGTCCCTGTGCTCTCGGGACCGGTCGCAGACCACGCAGATGAGGGTCTCGTGGTCCTGACAGAAGAGCTTGAGGGGCTCCCGGTGCGTCCCGCAGAAGCTCCCTCCTTCCTCGCCCCCAGGGTCGCAGCGCTTCGCAACTTCCAGCACACGCGCCAGCTGCCTGTTCGCGAGGATGTTCCCGGGCACGAAGGTTTGTCTGCACTGGGGGCAGGAAGCCTCCGACGGCGATTCCCCCCAGCTGCGGGTCAAGCAGCTGCGGCAGAAGTTGTGGCCGCACTCGGGGATGAGCACGGGGTCCTGGAAGTACTCCAGGCAGATGGGGCAGGTGGCTTCTTCCCACAGGTCCAGCACGGGCGCTCCGGCTGCCATCGCCGCCTCTTCCACTGAGAGAAAGCGCAGGCGCGGGAAAGTTAGTTTCGCTTTCCTGCAAATCAGATGATCGCCTTTGGGGCGTGTCAACCCGGGAATCCGAGATGAATCATGACTGAATTACTGAATCTCTAGCACGTGCTCGCTGACTGGGTGCATCAAGGAAAAAAATCTTAGCCATGGAACCAGCTGAATTCAGATCAGACTCCACAACAGCGGGCATTTTTCTCCTTCTGTCGCCTGTCTGTGAAATATCTCAGTCTCCCAGGAGTCTCCCTCCAAGTCAGCTTTATAGACCTGAAGCTGGCCTTGGATCGTCGCTCCTGCTAGAGGTGGTGGTCAAAGCTGGCAGGTGCCTCTCTTGACCTTCTCCTCCTCCAGCTAAGGAAGGACCCACATAACACCGTTGCTCCGCGAGCTGCATTGGGTAGCAGTTTGCTTCCTGGTCCAATTCAAGGTGTTGGTTATGTTGGGTCCAGCCAATCGACCCTAATTACCAGGTTCGGGACTTGGTGCGAGGTGAAGAAAACACCAAGATGAAAATTAGACTTTTTATCCACTTTATTTCAGAGCTCTAAATAAGTTGGAGACTCCCAGTGAAAGGAGGGAGTCCTGATTACAGATTTTAGATAGCTTATAGACGTTTTCTTCACAGGATCTACGTGACAGTTTAAACAAAGAAACCGGTTAACTTCTTACAAACATCAGGTCACGGTGACTTCAATCAAAGATGGACATCCTTCCAGCTATACATTAATGATTACTCATTATCCATCTTAAACTTATCCTAACCCCATCTCTCTTCCCCTTCCCCTATCAGGATAATAATATTACAGGCATATAGATCTTGCATGTCCTGTCAGCTGGCCCAGCCCTGGCCCCTTATCAGACTGACCACAACTGGTCTCTCCCATCTCTGCTATAGGGTCAAGGAAATCACAAATCATGCAACCATTCTTATCTTCAAGGATACAATGAAAGCATTAAAATAGTATAGCTATATTTAAAGCTACAAACACAAGCAAGGGGTTACAAGGAAGTAACAAGCTAGAAACCTTAATTGCTTTTAATTTAGTTTAGCAATGTATATTAAATGGTTAATGGCAAAAATGTTAAATGCAGGCTGCTTGCTTGACCTGCCATAGAAGTTAGGAGAAAGGGGGGGAGAAGATGCCAGGTGCTGTTATCTCTACAACACATCTACAAGGTCAAGCACTGTGAGAGCCGGAGCAAGGCGCGAAGAATTTCAAGCGGGAAAAGAAAGGAGGATGGGGGGAATTTGGGCTTAAAAAGGGAAGGTTTTGCTTTGTAGAATTAGACTCAACAAATTATAGCTGGTGTGCATTTCTCTCAATAAAGAAATCTTTGATGGAACTGTTTAGACTCCAGAGGATTTACTGAACTTTGGGAATGAGTGTGCAGCCTCCTGGAATCGTTCTTTTGTAGTAATTCGTTTTGTACAGGTTTTTAGGTTTTATGTAATTGTATATTTATTTCTTGTTTTAATGAGTTGTGAGCCGCCCAGAGTCCCCCATTGGGGGGAGATGGGCGGGGATAAATTTAATAAATAAATAAATAAAAGAAATAATAGAGATCCGGCAGAACATAAGGCAGGTTAGATACACGGATGGCAGAGAAATGACCTGTACCTGTGGGAAGGAAATCAACTTCTCCCCCCCACCCCCCATGTCAGCAGGAACTCAAAGCTTCCCATTTGTGTCACCTACCATTGTTTATATCAACAGCAATCAAGGCATACGATTAAATTATAGGAAGAAGGGGCTCACCTAAAAAGATTAAGACTAGCAGGAAGAATCAAGGGTCCTCCGCCCCATCCAAAATTAAGTAACTAGAGACCCAGCAGGTGTCAAGTTCAGCTGGCACGGCACTGCTAGGAAGCCCGGCCAGCCGCGCTGAGCCAATTCTACCGCCCGCGCGCAAGCTGGGGACAAAGAAGAAGTGCGAGCCGATCGGCCACCTGTGCCCACTTAACAAGGAAACCGCAGATCGGACGTTTTGTATCCACCCTGATGAGCGGCGCGCGCGAGAGAAAGAACGAAGCCGCGAGCCGCGGAAAGGAGATCACCGCGCGATCAAGCAAACCCCGGTGTGGCGCGCAACTGAAAGAACCCCAAGGAACCAAGCCCACGCCGGAGGGGCAGGCAATCTAAGACAATGGGATACTGGCTGAACCTGCCATTTGGAACATTAAGGGGGATTATTGGGGTATCGATAATCCGTAGCTTGTAACCTGACGAACCGCGTAAGCCTCCTTTCTACTCCCAACTCTGTGTGCTTGTGCCTGTGTGCATGTACTGTCCCCCTTTCCCTCACCTCTCAGGAAGGTAAGCCGCTCCCTTTCCGTAACCTTGCCCTTCTGATTTATGCCTTCCTCCCTGCCCCTGACAGCTCCACAGATTCTTACTGAACGAAGCTGGGGGGGGGGGGGGGGGGAAGGAAAGGAAAGGGCACCACCAAGTATAGCAATGGGGAATAAAATCTGAATAATGACTGGAATTCTATATTTGGTGGTGGTATGTATTCTTGACATGCCACATATTTAATTTTGTTTATAAGTACTTTTGTAGAGACCTCCTCTTGTACCAAGTTCTCCTTCTAGGAAATTGTTAGGAATGAGAAGGTATTGAAGTCCTTAGCAGTTGAAGTATAGAATGATGTCTTCATCTAAGTCGAAATGTGATGAACGGTCCAGGTTTCGTCTCAGGGCTGCTGGCATCCACCCTCCCATCCATGCCCTTTCACAGCATGAGGGGCTGCTGTCTGGGAAAGCCTTGCTACAGTTATGCTGACCTCTCCTGACTTGTCTTCCCTCTGGCAGCAGGAACCAGCCTGCCAGCTTCATCTTACACAGCGTGATCAGGTCGTTGTGGCGTTTTGCCAAAGGAAGGAAGGAGCACAACGCTGAGGAGAAGCGTTCAGCGCTTTATTCAACGGTCCTTGGGTGCCTTCTTTCAGAGAAGGAGGGAGCCTGAACAATAGAAAAGCACAGAATTTAGACACTGTTGAGTTGGGAGGCTGGAAATCTGAGGGCTGTGATTCGAGGATAGGTTTGGATGGGTGTTAAACAGGGGCCAGATGGTTTTTTCCACTGAGGAATCTCATGCAAAAGAGAAGGGAATCTTGTGCATGCTCTTAATAAGGGTGGAATCCTGCAGTTTCTCCCTTATTAGCAAAGGATTTCCTTATGGGGCCACAGACAGGTGAAGGCCCTCCCATTGTTTCAGTGGGACGGTGCTAAGAGGGCTCTTTTTGGCAGGGGAACATGGTCACTCTTGGGTCATGCAATAGCTTGGAGCTGATCCTGTTTTGCATGAGCAAAGGATGGCAGAAGGAAGGGGAGGAAAGAGTTTGCAGGAGAGGCAAGGGGGAGGGGGAAGAGTTTCCAGCTTTATTTTATTATTTTTCCATCAATTTCATGTTTGTACATACGTGTGTGTGCATATATCTACGGAGTGAAAGGGAGTGTTTATATATGTGTAACACATACATATTTCAACACTTGACAGCATTTCTGAAAAGATACATATTTTATTTTCATTAGGAAAATATATCTAGCCTCCTTCTGTACATTATATTTTAAATATTGTGCTTCAGTGTCTCTCTCTCAAAAATGCTTAAGGCCCAGATTCTGTATTCAAGGCAATATTTTTATAGCTCTGAAGAAAGGAAAGATGGAAATGTTACGTTTATCCTCCTACACCCTCCTCTTAGCGATGCTTCTGTGGATCAGTGGAAATGGGCTGTGAATGATCCCACAATCGCCAAGTCCTGTGGACGTTGCTACTCTCCCTCCAAGCAAGACTCTGTATTTCAGTCGGTGATGGTGGGAAGATTTGTCTCCAGGATGGTAGATCTGACTTTTCAATAAGCTTCTGGAATTGAAGGGCCAGATGTGGTCTCTTTCTTTCTTTATTTCCTCCACTGGGTGTGAGAATGAAGAAATGGCAAAGAATGTTATTTCTCAGAAATGAAACCTAAAAGATCTCTACCCGTAAGCATGCAAAAAACCAATAATAATCACTTAGAGTAAGTCTTTAAGACCTTTTGGTGCTGGAGGCAATAGTCGTCTCAACGCATTCACGATCACGGTTATTCATCAGAAGCTAACACATTGATGTCCTAATCAATGGCAAGTTGAACATGGATCAATAACTGTGGTGCAGCTGTTAAAAAAACAAAAGCTATTTTGGGATGTATTAACCGCAACATATAGTTGATAACAAAAAAACAATTATGTCACTCTATTCTGCCCTAGTCAGACCCCATTTGAAGTACCCATACCCACACCGCAGGGCAGGCTGCAAAGTTCTGCAGTCAAAGCAGTGTAGGGCACTCTATGTTACCCAAGTTTCAGAGAGCCAAATAAAAACTTGAGGCGAGACTTCTGTAAAAAGTGACAGATATTTATTGATCAATACGCATCTGGTTGGCTCAATCAACATCGGGGCAAGAAATGTTGAAAGAAACCACACCTTGCAAAGCAAATGTCAGAGGTTTTATAGAAAGGTACAGGTATAAAAAAATTCAAATCAGATCCTCTCATGCCCATACAAGGGATTTCTGGGGATAGTCTAGGGGAGGATAAAGGTGGGTCCTAAAGAGGTGAATCTAAGTTTAACTTTTTTCTTCTGGTCCTTTCTTCTCTCTTCGTTCCTCTTTGAAATTCAGGGTCTCTTTCTTGGCAACTTCTCTACCTGGTACCAAGCTAATTTATAGCTTGTTCATTCAAAGACAGTCAGGCATCTAATCGGCTGGCTGTTTCTAAAGGAAAATGGGGTGGGGGAATGCTGTGCTCTTTAAAAGGCAAAAAGCAAGTTGCAAGTTAAATTTTTAAACATAATGTGAGATAGAGTGCACTATTAAATGGATGTTATACATTACGTGAAACACACACACATGGTACAAAACCATGTACTAAAACAATGCCCTTCAGCAGCTTAGATCAATCCTGTGGCTACCATAGCAAACAACCATGGTTAAGTATAGTTACCCAAATACTGTTACTTTCGTCATAAAGGTCAGAGTGCATGTCCATTAAGTTATGCTGCCAACAATACAGAAGGAGTTTGCCCTTATCTTCTCCCATGATGTCCCCCCCCCCCCCCGTTTCCTACTTATTCTACAGCCCTGGGGTCTTCTGGAGTCTCCCATCCAAATTCTCGGCACACCACCCACCTTGCTTAACTTCCAAGCCCAGACAAAATTGCTGAAGGCTTGCCAAAAGGGTTTATATGGATGAAGCAAAAGCCACCTTGGTACTTGTTCAGCTCCCTTTCTTAGCAAAGAGAATTCTTAGCAAATTCTCCCTCCTGTGAATTCTTGTCAAAGAAGACAAGGAGAATGAGAGAATTCTTTGGAGAATGAGACCAGGGTTGGGGCATCTTGACTTGAGTGTGAAGGTTGCTTTGGGTTCCTAGTCAGAAGAGAGATTTCACCCAGCGTGTGCTTTGTGGTTCCAGTGAACGTCCTCAGCGGCAGTTCACACACTTCACTAACTCAAGCCTGTTCTGTAGGTTAGCTATGATGTCACTAGTTTGATTTTGGCTTAGTGTGGTATGTGAAGGCAGCTTTTTCTGGTGCATTTGGAAAATCATGGCGAATCTATAGCTAAGTGCAACAGGTGAAACAAGCTTCAGTGGGAGACTTAAGATTTAGACCAGAGGAGACAACCAGGTGTTCTCCAGCTGTTTTCAGTTCTACTTCCCATCAGCCTCAGGCAGTGTTCCTTAACCTCAGCAAGTTGAAGATTTGGGAATTGTTGGCTGGGGAATTCTGGGGGTTGAAGCCCACACATCTTCAGGTTGCTGAGGTTGAGAAACACTGGCCTAAGGTGTAACGATCAATGGGCAGGGATTACGGGAGCTGTATTCCAAGACAGCTGGAGGGCATCACTTTGCCTATTCCTGATTTCACCCCTAAACCAACATTATCTTTCCAGCCACGCTCCTGCCCTGTGATTGGGGGGGGAGGCTGTCAGTCACAGATTTTCCACAGCATTTCTGTGCTAGCTGGAAGGGCGAAGCTGCAGCTCTCCCAAAACGTCTTTCATGTTGTGAAAGGAAGAGCCAAATCAGGATTGCCATTGTTCTTCTTCTCCTTCAACAGTAGCCAATTTTCCACTAAACCGGTGAGCTGTATCCCTTCCCATGCAAGGGCATTAGAGAAGAAAAGCAGGACCAATTTGACTGTTTTTGCTTTACCATTAAATTACAAAAAGGCCAATTAAAATACAGAAAGGCCAAAGAACAGCTTGACTGAGATGTCTGTGGGTGGGATCGCACCTTGGGCGAAGCTGTCATCTCACCTGGTTGGTGGTGGCTGGGTACATTCTCTGGCTCCAGCCACTGGGTCTCTAAGCCACGTTTATCAATTAGCGTGATGCACGAACCTAAGCAGTTATGATTTATTCAACAAATTGGGGTTAAAGAAGTCCAATCAGGGTTTTGCTGGCTTTAGAAATGGTTTGACTGGTTGGTTTATACAGATCGACTGGCCACCTGCATGCTGGGTACCAGTCTGTGAAACAGGCAAGGCACTTGTCCAAAAACAGCCTTCCTAAACACACCTTTGGGTGGGGAACATCCAGCAGGAAGAGTTCCAAGATGCCGAGCAGAGCGGATTTTTCCTGCGCCTGGACCCAGGTTGATTGGTGATGGCTGGGTACATTGGGTACATTGTCTGAGTGGGGTCTGTAAAACCATGGTTCATCACTTAGCATGATGCATGAACCTAAGCAGTTATGATTTATTCAACAAATCAGAGATAAGCAAATCCAGTCAGGGTTTCCTGGCTTTACAAAGGGTTAGAGTGCTTGGTTTATACAGGTCACCTGCATGCTGGGTAACAGTCTGTGAAACAGGCAAGGCACTTGTCCAAGAACAGCCTTCCTAAACACACTTTTGGGTGGGGAACATCCAGCAGGAAGAGTTCCAAGATGCCGAACAGAGCAGATTTTTCCTACTCCTGGACCCAGAACAATTCAGGAGGGGAAGAGGTTGACCAACACTGTTGCTCTTCGTCCTCAGCACTGAGAGAGCCGTAGACATGAAGGTGATCGCTGCTTCTTTTCATACTGTTTTTGAGGAATTGGGAAATGGAATCGGGAGGTATGGCAGTGCAGAAGTCAAGATATGCAGACCCGCTCTTCATATTTCTCCTCTTCTCATTGATAAGAAGAGGAATAATGTGTCCTTTTCTTTTTCTGTGTCTTCCATAACTTGTGCCTTCACTTCAGAAGTTTCCCAGCACCTCCAGTCAATCAGGTGTGGAGACAGTGGGACAGTGTATCCAAATTTCCCTCCACAAATTCTTTAGTTCAGTGCTCGAAAGACTCAGCTGGAGTTGACCGTGATCCACAAAAGCTGACACAATAGTAAGTCTTTTTTAAATATTTTAATTAACTCTTATAAAAACTAATACAAATCTAAAAAACCTACAAACCAAAAGAAAAGAAAGAAAAAGAGAGATATAAAAGATGACTTCCCCAACATCCAAAGAAGTGTATGTATTATCAGTAATTTAACACCTTCTCTAATATTATTTAAGAAAAGCCCTCTTCATCCCTTCTCATCCCTAAACAATAACTGAATTATAAAAAAGATTCAACAATCAATCTAATCAGCAAAAACACTGAGTGCCAGTAATAATAAAATATATATTTTAAGCGTAAACAAATAGATCTGTTTCGCATTTTAGCTTTTAATTTTTTTCTCAGAAATGAAACCTAAAAGATCTCTACCCATAAGCATGCAAAAAACAGTAATAATCACACAGAGTAAGTCTTTAAGACTTTTTGGTGCTGAAGTCAATGAAGTCATATCAATGCATTCATGATCATGGGTATTCATCAGAAGCTAACACTCTGGCTTAATCCAGAATCCACCAGAAGCTTCTCATGCTCTTACAGCACCATCTCAACCATTTGTGACAGGGGAACCTCTCTCACCTACTCAGGGATGCCTGACAAGGGCTTCTCTGCAAGACCCTGCAGGGAGAGATGATGGGTGCCAATGATCCCTGCCCTGCTGCCAATGTTTAATTCCTTGGAAGAAGAGCTACACAGATAATGAGAACAGAACGCTGTGTTTGAACTGATGGATTTGAAGAAGAGAGACTTTCAGCAACAGGACACTTCTTTTTTTTTATAATAATTTTTATTAAAGTTAAAAATACAAAGATAAAAAATTAATGCAGAATTAAGAAAATATAAAAAGTAAAAAAGAAAAGAAAACTTCCCCCTTCACCAAGACAAGTACAAACAATTTCAGTAACTTATCACCTTCTCTAAGATTTTGACCAAAGATCTCTTCTTCCCATGTCTCATCTCCTATCTCTAAATATTATAAAGCCTCATCAATCTTAATCAGCAAAAGTCCATTAATAGTTACCCAAAATAACAATATAAAAAAAATTCCCCTCTCACCCCTATGGGTGGTACGTGTCTTCCTCAATCTCGGGTCCTCTACCAGAGGCCTGGGAGTTTGAGGGTTCTGCGCAGTATCTTAGCTGTTCCTAGCACTGCACCCTTCTGCACAGAGAGCTCTGATGTTGTTCCTGGGATCTGTTGGAGCCACTCTCCTAGCTTAGGAGTCGAGTGCTCCCGAGTGCTCCTACCACCACTGGGACCACTTTGGCCTTGACTTTCCACATCCTCTCGATTTCCTCCTTCAGGCCCTGGTACTTCTCCAGCTTCTCATGCTCCTTCTTCCTGATGTTGCTGTCACCTGGCACTGCTACATCTATCACTACCGCTGTCTTCTGGTCTATCACGATGTCTGGTTGATTAGCCAGTACCTGCCTGTCTGTCTGGATCTGGAAGCCCCACAGGATCTTAGCCCTGTTATTCTCCACGACCTTCTGTGGAATCTCCCATCTGGACTTGGGGGGGTCTAGCCCATACGCTGTGCAGATGTTCCTGTACACAATGCCAGCTACTTGGTTGTGCCGTTCAGTGTATGCTGTTCCTGCCTGCATCTTACACCCTGCCACTATGTGTTGGACTGTCTCTGAGGCCTCTTTGCACAATCTGCACCTTGGGTCCTGTCTAGTGTGGTAGACCCCTGCTTCTATGGATCTGGTGCTTAGTGCCTGTTCTTGTGCTGCTATGATCAGTGCCTCAGTGCTGTCTTTTAGTCCGGCCCTTTCCAGCCACTGATAGGATTTCCCAATGTCAGCCACCTCAGCTATCTGTTGATGGTACATCCCGTGCAGGGGCTTGTCTTGCCATGGTATTTCCTCCGCTTGAACTTCCTCCCATGTCTGCTGCTGCCTGAGGCATTCTCTCAGCAGCTCATCTTTGGGTGCCATCTTACTGATGTACTCCTGGATACTCTGGGTTTCATCCAGGAAAGTGGCTTTGACACTCATCAGACCCTGCCCGCCCTCTTTGCAGCTGGTGTACAGTCTCTGGGTGTTGGACTTGGGGTGGAAACCTCCGTACATTGTGAGGAGCTTCCGGGTCTTCACATCGGCAGCCTCCATGTCTTCCTTTGGCCAGCTCACTATACCGGCAGGGTATCTGATGACTGGCAGGGCATACATGTTGATGGCATGGATCTTGTTCTTCCCATTGAGCTGGCTCTTCAGGACCTGTCTTATCCTTTGGTGGTACTTGGATGTTGCTGTCTTCCTTGCCTCCTCCTCATGGTTCCCATGTGACTGTGAGACACCAAGGTATTTATAGCTGGTCTCTATGTCTGCTATGTGGCCCACTGGTAATTCCACTCCATCGGTCTTAACTACCTTCCCTCTCTTTACTATCATCCTGCCACACTTCTCCAGTCCGAATGACATCCCAATGTCCTCGCTGTAGATCCGTGTCAGGTGGATCAGTGAGTCGATGTCTCGTTCACTCTTAGCATACAGCTTGATGTCATCCATGTAGAGGAGGTGGCTGATGGTGATTCCACTCTTGAACTTGTACCCATATCCAGACCTTGTGATTATCTGGCTGAGGGGGTTTAAGCCTATGCAGAACAGCAGTGGGGACAGTGCATCACCTTGGTATATGCCGCACTTGATGGCCACTTGTGCAAGCTGTCTTGAGTTCACTTCCAGTGTTGTCTTCCACAGTCCCATTGAGTTCTTGAGGAAGGTCCTTAGTGTCCTGTTGACTTTGTATAGCGCCAGGCATTCACGGATCCATGTGTGCGGCATTGTGTCATAGGCTTTCCTGTAGTCAATCCAGGCTGTGCTCAGATTGGTCTGCCTAGACCTTGAATCTCGGGTGACTGCTCTATCTATGAGTAACTGGTGTTTTGAGCCTCTGGTGTTGTTCCCAATGCCCTTCTGAGCTGTGCTCATGTACTGGCCCATATGGTCTTGTAGCTTGGCAGCTAGGATGCCTGAAAGAACTTTCCATGTTGTGGGGAGGCAGGTTATTGGCCGGTAGTTGGATGGTGCTGTTCCTTTGTGAGGGTCTTTCATGATCAGCACTGTCCTTCCTTGTGTTAGCCAGTCTGGGTGGGAGCCTGCTGCTAGCAGTTGGTTCATCTGTGCTGCTAGGCGTTCATGCACTGCTGTTAGTTTCTTTAGCCAGTAGGTGTGGATCATGTCCAGGCCAGGTGCTGTCCAGCTTTTCATGTTCTTGACCCGCTGTTGGATGTCTGCTACTGTGATGGTGACTGGCTCCTGTTCTGGGAGATTGCTGTGGTCTGCTTTCAGGTCCTGCAGCCACTTTGCACTGGTGTTATGCGTCTTCTCTTTCTCCCATATGTTCTTCCAGTACTGTTCAGTTTCCGCTGCTGGTGGCTCAGCTGCTACTCTGTGGTTGCACTGCAGTTGGGAGTACACTTTGGATGGTTCTTTGGAGAACAGGGCATTTATCTTCTTGGCCTCTGCTTCTCTAGTGTATCTCCTTAGCCTGGTAGCCAGTGCTGTGAGCCTTTGTTTAGCAGTCTGCTGTTGTAGTAGCATTCCATCAATTCCAAGTTTTCTTGTCTCGTCCATGTATGGTTTGTTCCAGTAGCCCACTTAACATCAGATTGTCCCGGTTCCCCAACATCTGACGCAGACCTTGTTAATCTGGGCGACGTCCGAGCCGGCATGACTCTCTTAGTTCGTGTCACTCTCATATTTGAGGTAGGCAGGTGAAGTGTTAGGGGGTCTTTGCCCAAGGACCCCTACTGGTAAGGTAGGTGCCAGCTGGGATTTGAACCCGGTCTCCTGCATCAAAGGCGGTGTTCTAACCACTACGCTATCCAGCCGCTCTAACGGGTTGGTTAATATAAATATTAACCTTAATCAAACAAATCAGTTTCACATTCATTTCCTTTAACACAGTAACTTATCTTTTTCTTCAAAAATACAACAAAAATTTTCTTCTTCCCATATCTTATCTCTTATCTACAAACACACCTTTAAAGCCTCATCATTCAAACTTAATCAAGAAGAATCCATTAAGTGCTACCAGACACACCAACAAATTAAAAATCTAAAGAAATAGTGCTGCACAAATTAATTTCTTATCAGTTTTTCTTTATCTCCTCTCAGAAGCTCCTTTGTCAGTTTAACACATACCAGAATTAACAACATCTATATTTTAACCTTAATCAAATAAGCCACCTTTGTAATCCTTTCAACACTATAGTTTGTCATTTTCTCTGAAAATACCCCCAAAAAACCCCTTTTCTTCCTTTATCTTATCTTTAAAGCCTTGTCATTCAATCCCAGTCAAGAAAAACCCATTGAGAGCTACTAAAAATATCATATATATGTTTTAACCTTGATCAAATAAGCCAACTTTATATTCCTTCCTTTTCCTTTACAAATCATGATGTCTATTCCCCTTAAGTAGTGTCCTCAAAGCTGATTTCTTTTCATTTTCTCTTTGTCTTTTCTCAGGAACTCCTTCATGAGTAGAACACATCTCTTTTGTAAGTCCAGCATGAGAAAGTTGTCCAAGTCACTTATTTGTGTGTCCCTTTTAGTGATTAAGACTTCAGCCAATTTCATTTGAAACTCCTGCGTAACATCTTTTTCCGTATCATTCTTGCATCTTGTGATTTTTAAATTCGTATCCAGAACAGCTTGGTTCTCAGTTGTCTCCTTGTCAGAGTCTGCACACTCATTCCCAAAGTTCAGTAAATCTGCTGGAGACTAGGCCGTTCCAACAAAGATTTCTTTATTAGGAGAAGCGTACAGCATCATAGGTTGTTGAGTCTAATTCTACAAACGAAACTACTCCCTTTTTTAAGCCCAATTTTCTCCCCTTGCTTCTTTCTTTTCCCGCTTGAAACTCTTCGCGCCTTCCCCCAGTTCTCACAGCGCTTGGCCTTGGAGATGCCTGTGTAGAGATAAAGATAACAGCACCTGCTCTCCTGTCCCCCCTTCAATGGCAGATCAAGCAAGCGGCCTGTACCCAACATTCTTTCTGTTAACCCTTTCCCACTATGTACTACAGTTATATGTGGCAATAATTACTATGCTATAAAAACTACATTAATAGCTTGTGTAGATTCTGACACTCCTCTTCTATCTCCTTTTAAACCCATTTTTATGGTAGCAGACAATCTTAAGAGAAATTTCCGAGTGCATTGTTGCCAAATATCCTCAAATTCTCCCAAACTTAAAATACTTTTCTCCGTTCTGTATTTGTGGGTCTCTTCTCCTTCTGGTTGCCTCTGTTGTCCAGCCTTCAAAGTTTCTTCTTATCATGTTTTTCTCTAATCCACAACATTTCCCCTTGGGAAGATTTCTTAGACTTTGATTCAAGATCTTCATATATTTTTAATAGGATTTTAAACAATCCACAGGAAGGATTCTTATAATTAGTCTCAAAATCTTATTTCCAATCCATCTGGCCCCTTAGTCTGTTAAAAGCTTTCCAAAATCAATGTTCTAATCACGCTTTTGCTGTTTATTTCAAAATAATTTTTAAGTTCTTAAATTTACATAAAATTTTTTGCTGAGGATTGAAGGAGAATCACCCAGTGTAATGAAACTTGCCCTCCTGAAGGTTCTTAATATTCAAAAAGCAGTCAAAAAGCAGTTTCCAGAAGTGACTGAGAGGAATTGGGTGAACCTAGTGTCTGTCTGAAGGCTCCGAACTGTGGCTGTGGCAAAGCCGGCTCTCCCTCAGCTTCCAGAGATCTAAAACCTGCCAGAGAATTTCCATTGCTACACAATGCAGTTCTAAAGTGGAACATCGCACGACCACATCCCTTAGTGACGGCAATCCTGGCAGTCCTAGCCCAGGACCGTGCAGGTTGTTAAGCCAGGATCTGACGTGACTGGAATGTGGGAAGAGGCAGGAGCCCCAGGCAAGCAGGTCAGCGGGCGAGATCTGTGGGCAGGTCAGTATAATATAATTAAGAATCAGTTTGGTGTAGCGGTGAAGGCATCAGGCTAGAAACCATGAGACCATGAGTTTTAGTCCCTCCTGAGGCACAAAGATAGCTGGGTGACTGTGGGCCAGTCCCTCTCTCTCAGCCCCAGGAAGGAGGCAATGGCAAACCACTTCAGAAAAACCTTACCAAGAAAACTATGGGGACCTGACCAGGAATTGTACATCATTGAATGGAAAAAAAAAAATAATCATCAAGTTTAAAAGAAGCCAATGAGGGAGAAGGCACGACCATTACATGGGGAAGTCCATAGAGAAGGCATTTTTGCTGGGTGTCCTCTGAGCTTGGTTGACTAGAATTTCTGCTGTCTGTGACATATATACCACTTTTACCATTTAATACATTTACCTCCAAAATACATTATTTCCAACATTTTGAACAAAAAACTCCAGTTCAAAAATGTCAAATGCTTTCTCCGCATCAAGAAATAACAACGCGGCTACTTTTTCATTACGTTCTTCCAAATATTCTAGTATATTAAGAATTTCTAATATTGTCCCACAACTCTCTTTCAGGTAGAAATCCTCACTGATCTTCATACATAAAGTCCTGCAAAACACCTTTCATTCTTTCAGCTAAAAACACAGTAAATATTTTATAGCTATTGTTCAACAAAGAAATTGACTGATCATCTTTAGGTAAAGCAGGATCGTTTTGTTCTTTATGAATTAAAGCAATATTTGCTCCTTTCCAATTTTCTGGATTGCATCCCTTTTCCAAAATAGAATTCATCATTTTTTGCAAAGGTTGTATCAGTTCATCTTCAAAACATTTAGAAGGAGATGCAGTTAATCCATCTGGTCCTCATGAGGCAGAGTATTAACAAGGTTCTGTGTAGGAGGATAGATCCTCCCTCCCTCCCAGCCAATTTTCCATGTGGGGCAGTATTTATTTCTGTACAAATTTGCTCTACAGGCTTTCAGAGATCCCTACTTGGCAAATAGGGAGTTTTCCAATGTTTTCTCCATGTACGTCCCCACTTTTAGGGAGCAAGTGTCAGGCAGGCATCTTCACCCAGATAGAAGGAGGGCAGAAGGGTCTCTCCAGCCAACGGAGCTTCCGAGAACGTGTAGAGCAGGGCTGCGGTCTCGGCATCAAAAAAGGCCACCTGTCCCCCTTCACAGTTGAGAGAGATTCGGATCCTCTTGGGCTCCTCACTCAGGGGCAGTTCGGGGTATTCTGGGGGAAAGTTGGCCTGGTATTTCCCTCCCCATTTCCCAAACTCCCAGATCCCTTCCTCGGAACAAAGTTCGATGTCATCCTTTCTGTTCACTGACTTTTTGGCAACCCCTACATCCCATCCCCCTTCATCTCCTACAGTGACTTCCCAGAAATGTCTCCCTGTTGAGAACCCCTGACAGCCAAGGACATATTGCCAATTTTCAAATCTCTCAGGGTTTTTGGGAAGGCGTTTATCTTCAAAACATTCTCTGACGTCTTTACAATCCATGGAGAGAGCAAGGCAGGGGTGGGCTGTGTCTGGATCCAGAATTACATTTGCTGTAAGGGGAAGGGGAAGGGGAAGAAGGAGAAGAAAAAGAGCTTCAGCTGTAGTTCTGCTTTGAGTCATGACCCCCAATAGATCAAACTGAAGTCCTCCTTTCTGAAAGAAGTTCAGCTTCCAACCACCCCCTCCAGGAAAGGAACATTCAACACTTTTTCAGCAACACCTAAGCTTTGCCTGATCCTTCCGATTCTTCCTGCTGCTTCACACCCTCCCAGCAATGCTTCCTCTTAGTCTCATTAGCTTCCATCTTGCAGGTGGGAAGAATGGGGTTGGGAGCGAAGAGAGTTTGGCTTTGACTTCAGTGAGTTCCTGGGAGGGCCAAGATGTGAACAGGGACTCTGTCTGGAGCGTTAATCCAGGGGATCAGGCAGAGCACGTTCATCTGATTCATTCAAAGAGATGAAACTCAGATTGTCTTTCTCTGTGCATGTAGCGCCTACCACCCCTTTCAGAATAGGTTGGGATGGGTTCAGCCATTCAGAGGATAGAACTATTGTACAGAATTCTGCTTCCTGGGAGGCTCAGGTGATGGGGAGGTATTTTGGGGTCTGAGTTCCTACGAAGGCAGCAGTAGAAAAACAGAACCTGAAATTTGGAGCAGAGGGAGGAGCCTATTGGAGATGGAAGAGCATTTCTGCCCCAGTCGATTCAAAAGCCTGCAAGACTAGCAACATCATAACAATAGAAATTACCTTCCTGACATGCAGAACAGCCCAGTGAAGAATGAGTGTCCTCCACAGCCACACAATGAGAAAGAATGGTTGGGAGTCCTGACTCAGTTTGAAATAAAAATGTGAAGGAGGAAAACCACCATGAAGGCCTTTCTGTGCTTGACTAGAGAAGTTGGGGATGCGAGACTCAGCCCTCCATTTTCACGGAATGATCATGCTGAGAAGGCCACTTTTTGGATCTAGAGAATGAGGATCCCTGAAATTGGTGAGGAAAGACTGACCAGGGGTTATCCTTTCTCCCTATTTTATGATAGGGACTGAGAACATCACAGGGAGGACGCCGTATCCCGCTCTGTGGAAACAGGAAGCAGCACAGCTCAGCCATAATATTGGAGGGAAGTCAAGAAGGTGCTCAGGGCCGCCAATGGCAGCCTCTTCTCGATCACACCCACCAATGTGGAGGAGCTAGAATGGAGTCAAAGGCTGCCAAACATGGAAAAATTAGGGTTACCACCTTGGGATTCTTTCCTATTGGAAGGATTCTCGTATTCTTACTGGATCTTCATACCTTCAAGGTGTCTGATTCTATATTATTCTGTTTGTTACTGCATGATTTTTCTATTAAGGTTATGGGCATCAGAGTTTTAAATAGGAAGTGACAGAGATTGTTAAAACTGATAGTTACCTTTCTGCAGTTGAAGTCCACCTTTCAGAGTATCTGGGGAAGAAAAGGGAGAGATTCAGCATCTTATCTTTGGAAATGGATCAACAGCAGGGCCTCCCTACAGACAGAGTCTTCTTTGGTTTCCCTGGCCTCAGATCAGGAAATAAGGAACAGGGAAAGCTTAATGGCATAATGTCATCAGTGTTTTTCTAATCAAAATACTACTCCAAACTCTAATTATCTGCCAAATATTCAGACTCAGAACCCCGAGATAAGGACTATTCTGCTTCCCTGGTGATCAGTACATGTGGATTTTGGAAAGAAAGGAGAAATGGTCAACCATGACTATCTAATGGGTGCCATTTTTAGTTTGAACGTCTTTAAGGAGAGAAATCAGAAAGCTCCTGTTCCCCCTCCTTTTGCCCAAGACGCAAAGCTCTTTCTACAGAGAAATAAATATGACTTTTCCACTGACCCTGAAATCTATTTCTTCTTGAACCCTCCTGACACTAACACAGAATATTTCTCTCTCTCTCTTTTTTAAGATTTTTATCCTGCCTTTATTATTTTTAGAAATAACTCAAGGCGTTATTGAGGAGCTAATACTCCTTTTTCCTCCTATTTTCCCCACAACAAGAACCTGGTGGGATGAGTTGGGCTGAGAGAGAGTGACTGGCCCCAAAGTCACTCAGCTGCTTTCATGCCTAAGGCAGGACTACAATTCACAGCCTCCTGCTCTTTAGCCTGGTGCCTTAACCACTAGACCAAACTGGCTAATGAAATAAACTTTGATGCTCTGTGATCATAATGTCATCTAGCATAAAACTCCTGTGGCTGTTTTCTGTTACCTCTGAATTGTTTCATGATGCCTTTCAGAAACACACTGTTATCACTGTAATCCCAGATTGTCCACTTCAGCTCTAGAGGAAAAGCCACCGGATTCTCAAATGGTCTTTTCCCCTGGTACCTGGTAAAGCGAAAAAATGTCATTTATCATCCTGTCAGTAGAAGAAGCTTTCTAAAACATCAGATTGTGCTTGAGGATTGACTAGCTAATTAAATATGGGCTAGGTGCCTGGCTAGGCACCATGGCAACCCAGTGGATCCATAGCTGGCCCAAAACTGCACTCATCCACCCTCATCAAGCTAACTGATGGATCTAACAGAGGCCACCAAGTTTCAGTCCTGGGCCTCTACTCTTTAAAATTCTTGTGTATCACTTGGACAAATGGGTAAATTGGATCTCTCCAAATTCGAAAAAGGCTAAATTGGGTGAGGTAGGGAATAGTGTAGAAGACGGATATAACACTCAAGCTACTCTTGATGGACCAAAAGTAACAAATGAAATTTAATAGAGGCAAATGCAATTAATAGTGGCAAGGGCGGCTGAATACAAACTGATGATGAATTTAAACCAGCAACGTGATCTACGACAAAAAGATGCATGAAGAGAGGCAAAATTTCCGAATCAGGGTTACTGCTACTTCCACTTTGTTCTGTGCTGAAGGGTTGAGTTTTCTGCAGCACATTTTAAAAAGGATTTTAGAAGAGGCTCAGAGAAGGGCAACCAACATGGCTGGAAACTCTGTTTTTTGAAGAGGGATAGACAGTAAATCTTTAGCCTTGAGCAGAAAAAGCTCACAGGGGATGTTGATTGTGGAACCAACTACTAGGTTGTTCATGTCTCTGAAGGGGAACCTCTGCTTTGCTTCATCAGATTTGAGCAAACTGTCTCTCCAGTATGATGTTGCAAAGCAGGATCCAGCTCTTAATCTGTGGAGGATCTGCTGCTTTGCTTCACTTCTGCTGCCAATGGAGAAGCCCATGTTCGCAAAGCCAGGTGGTCAGTCCACACAAATAAGCCTCTCCCCAGTGATCAGTGCTGCATTGAGAGAGATCATGGTTGATTTGCGAGACCTTCCAGATACCCAGAGAGGTGGGAATCCCCTTTCTAAGATGGGTTCAGGCAGAGGTGGGACAGCCCCCTGCCATGGAAGGTTTACTTTGCACTCCTGCAAAAGATCAAGGGTTGGATCTCACGGCCTCCGTGGCCCTTTCCAACTGCAGAATTCTAAGGAGATGCATGCCCTTCAATTCCAGACAACTTAGAGAGAACTGAGAATTAAAACTGCAGAAAGGCTTAAATTATAATTTTTTTGAAAAAAGAAAGTACAAAATAGTTCCTTATAGGAAATGTTTTTCACTGAAAATGTGATAGATAGAAAAATGGTAAATGATTTTGATAATGAAAATGAGTGATAAATCCTGGGGACAAATATAATATTTTAGTATCAGATGGTGTTTCTTATAATTAATAATAATAATTGATCATGTCAAATATTGTTTGGGTTATGTTGGGTTCAGGTAGTCTGAGAAAATATCTATAAAACCCTGAAATAAGTTATATTTAAGTTGAACTGCTACTAAATACAAACAGAGCTTTCCAAAATGGAACGCAGCAGGAGGAGCTGCCGATCTCTGGGGTCATAAGAAGAAAGAGGGTGGATTCACTTACTTCTCCAAGACGCTTCCAATGTCCTAAAGAAAAAGAGACAAAGACTGAGAGGAGCCATTTCCTGTGCAGAGAATTAAATTCTGAAATTCACAAAATGAATGAGTGAATCCTCTGGACAAACACAGACAGACAGACATGCAAAAAGTACCTCAATTTTTTTTTAAAAAACCCCATCCCATCTGTCTTTTTTCCCCAGCCATTCACCTCTTTTAGAGATGCATTTTTTTTTTCTTTTTACATTCTTGTCATACAAAAATTACAGCCTGGCTGAATCCAACTCAGTTATACAGTATACAATAGATATAATGAAACATGCTAGTTAAAAGAAGAGAATATTTCAAAATGAAAATAATCTTTCAATAGAATAGAAAGAACTTCCAGAATCAATCTCTGAAGGCCCTTTGGAAAATCCAGGTGGTTACAACTCTGTAGAAGGCCCTCAATGTGGGGGCTCTCCTTGCCCTGGAGATCAGGCTGACCCACAGTGGGGGAGACCTCCAAAGAACTCCCACCACCACGTCCCTTTGTGGTCATAGGAACCCGAAGGAGGAATTCTGAAAACAACTAAGGGCTTACAGATAGTGTCCAGCACTTTGCAGTCTATTGCTTCTGCATGTCTGGTTTTTCTGAATTACATATCCTGACATATTAGCCATTAGTCTTCATATTTTCCAATTTCCTTTCCATGGAAAGAGTCAAGAGTAGTTCTGTGGTGGGTCTAGAGCAGTTCACTCCACTCCATCATCTCAACTTCACGCCTTACCTGTAAGAGTTTGCTTGCTGGCTGCTGCTGCTTCTCCTCCATCTCCTGGATGAGATCCTCAAGAGAGGAAAGTTCCTCCATGTGTTTGGCCAGCCACTTGTCCCTTATTGCCACAATCTCCTCCTCCGTCTCTTCCATTCTGGCCAGCAGAAGCTTCTCCTGTTCTTCCAACCAGCGTCGTAGTTCTCTGAACTCAGCCACTGTGTTTTCTTTCTGTCTTTTGATCAAGTCCTAGAAGAAGTAGATAGAAAAGGCAAAGGTCATAACTATTATGATAATTAAACAGATTCACTGAAGAGTTCAGAAATGAGATGGGAGAATTTCCTGGGGGGAAAAAACCTTTTCACTTTTCAACCATTTTGACATCAACAAGAGCAAGGGGAAAGGTTATCAAAAACCAGAAAAAGGGTCCCCTTTGAAATAATCTTTCATGAACATTTTCTGTAGGAGATCAGGGCATTCCAAACTGTAGGTGGAAAGAAAGTTTCAGTTCACACTTTTCAGCAAGGTGAAATATGGTTTGCATTAATATATTATGCAAAGTAACGACTGTTTTATAAACCATGGTTTATGCAAATATGTCACTCATTGAGGCAATTGTGATGAATAATCCATGGGACATCCCACTCAAAGATATGTTTTTTCATCTTCTGAAACAGATTCGGGAGGGGTTCACACCTTAGGAAAAGCATTAGTTCATTACTGACAAACAGACCACGGCCGATTAGCCTGGAAGCTCATCACCGTTGGATCAATAGTTACCAGTATCTCCTGCATTTTTTGTTCTGTTTCTCTTTCATATGTAAGCATTTTTTCTTTCTCCTCCTTGTGAGCCTTCAGGCAATCCCCAACCTGGATCTGAAGAGAAAATATATTTCTTGAGTTTCTTTTTTTGTTTGTTTGAGGTTTTCTGTAAAGAATTACATGTAAGGGGAAAAAATCGAGTTAGATTTTAGAAGATATGATGCTTCTTTTAGGGATATTCTTGGGAAGGACTTGATAGCAATCGCACTGATGTCACCTCTTAGCAAACATATTGATAGATTTATTCGAGTGTGTAGAGCCAATGGCACTCCCCAAATTGGAGTTCTCTTCATGCTAGTCTTATTTTTTCAACGCAGGTCCAGAGCGCTTTCAAAAGAGTGCTCAGCCTGTGGTTCAAAAATGGGTTGGTTGCTCCTTCCGAAGAGCGCTGTATCCTTGGCCATATGGAGCCCACCTTGTGTGTGACTGGTGCCTTCCAGTCAGTCGGTACCCAGGCCAATGCCCCTGCGGAAGCCAGGGGTCTGTGGGCAAAGCCCAAATGGCAATGGGGGCCTGCCCAAGTACTGGGAGGGAAGGGGCCTGCCCCAACAAGCTAAGTGGCCAACAGGAGCCGGGCACATTGCAGCCCTCGACTGCGCCATCGATCTCTTTGTTGACCAAGGTCATAGTTTGCTTCCCCGACCAAAATACGTTGGGAGCAAAGCGAAGAACATGGAAATAGTGGTGGATGAAAATGAGAGGGTCCTGAATGAAGCAGTGTGTTCACTGACTCTTATTACATTCCATACCTAGGCTGGATTGATTGCACGATCAAAGGCCCTTTGCCACTCGTGTCATGAAATCCGCAATTTGGTTGGGTATGTCAGAATTTACAAGTGAAAATAAAAGTACATAAAATGTGCTAGAAATACTGGTTTGTACATGATGAAATATTTATTTTAGTACATTGCAAGTTCAAGAAATCTCCAAGGTTCCTGGAATACAGAAGTGCTCTTTGAGGGGAACTGGTGATGGGAGGTGAAGAAAGTTGATCGCTTAGGTCCTTAGACTTCGGAAGAAATAACATGGAGGCGGTGCTTTAGAGGGGAGGTGTGCAGACCTCGAAGTTCATTTAAAAATGCCTCCCTGCCACTGAGAGAGGAATCCAGAAAGATGGGAAGATTGAGAGCTGCACCCACAACTCATCTTTGACAATGCTGATCTTTGGGGATGAGATCTCAGCCTTCTGGTGCCAAAGCAGAGCCGGATTAAGGCCTACTGGTGCCCTAAGCACAGCCCAACAAGGGGCCCCTCGGCCCTTCCCTTGCTTCACTGACAAAACATTAAGGCCCAAAAACTGCTGGAGTTGAAAGAAGAGATTAAATATTCAGTTTTCCTCCAAGCCATCTGCCAGATGACTCCACAACTATATTAAACTTTGAAAATGTATTTATTTACTACTAAATAGCTGTAAGCGATATAAATAAATTATTCACTTGTAAGTAGGGCAATAGAAAAGGGGCAATTTTCAACACTTTTAAGTCCACTCTTCCTTAAAATTGGTATAAGGGAAAAAATAAACTAAACTTACAGGAAACTAGAGCTGAGGGTGGCAGTGAGAGAGTTCAGGGCATGATAGATGGGGGAAAAAACTCCGTGGTGCCCCCTTCTTTTGATGCCCTCACCAGAGTTATTTTGCTCAAGGGCTAATCCGGGGCTGTGCTCAAAACAAAATCCTGGGGAGGGCAATACACTCTCTCTGCTCCTGCCCCCATCTGAAATAACCACCACACTTTTAGGGATGGCCGTGTAGACTTCACTCTTAATACTTGCATGTGCTTCTGGTCTGGACTACCTCGAAGGGCTGACATTACGGGATTAGCTTCACCCTCCACAGATGATAGATGGAGCCCTTCAGAAGTGCTTGTGTCTGTGTCTGAATACATGCAGAACTGCTTTCGATAGGTGATATTATTGAATCTCCCCATCAAACCTTTGAAGGAAGAGCATGTATGCCTAATGATGTGAGTGTCTTCTTATGTGAAGCCATGGGGATACAGCAAAAATATCTGGGATGACGAAAGTGGGGTACGTGAGCTTGGTACAGCAGAGTTTGAAAGTCTATCCCTTTGTACAATAACACTGAGGACTTCCATTGGATAGAAAGAGTGTTGACCCTTTTGAAGTTCAGTGTTGGAGAAGACTCCTGAGAATACCGTGGACAGCCAAGAAAACAAACAAATGGATGACTGAAGACGCCAACCCAGAGTTCTCATCTGAGGCACAAATGACCAGGCTCAAATTATCCTACTTCCTACAGAGTATGTGAAGACCCAGCTCTCTGGGGACAGCCCTGATGCTGGGAAAGGAGGAAGAAAAGAGAAGAAGAGGAAGATCAGCAGCAAGGCTGTTACAGTTACAGTGGCGATGGGGGCACCTGCAAGGTTGGGGACAGATCGTCATGGAGAAATCTATCTGTGGTCTCTAACAGTCGACAACGACTTTGTGATGGAAAAATAATAAAATAAACCTGGAAACTCTCCCCGCCCTACCCCTTGCCTCTCCTGCAAACTCTTTCCTCCCCTTCCTTCTGCCATCCTTTGCTCATGCAAAACAGGATCAGCTCCAAGCTACTGCATGACCCAAGAGTGACCATGTTCCCCTTCCTGAAATAGCCCTCTTAGCACTATCCTACTGAAATAATGGGGGGCCATTACCTGTCTGCTGAAGTGTTTGCTGAAGGGGCAACCCCATAAGGAAATCCTTTGCTAATAAGGGAGAAACCGCAGGATTCCAGCCTTATTAAGAGCAGGTGCAAGATTCCCTTCTCTTTTGCAAGAGATTGCTCAGTAGAAAAAACCATTTATCCCCCATTTAGCAGCTATCCAAACCTACCTCGAATCAGAGCCCTCAGATTTCCCACCTCTCAACCTCAAAAGTATAAATTCTATGCTTTTGTATTGTTCAGGATCCCTCTTTCTTGAAAGCAGGCATCCAATGATCATTGCAATAAACATGGTTCTTCTCCTCTGCGGTGTGCTCCTATCTTTGGCAAAAAAAAATCCACAATAACTTGATGGCACATAATCAATCAATGAATCAATGAAATCCATCAATGGTATTGGAGGGCCCTCAAGGCTGACTCCTACCTGATACTCCTGCAAAGCCTCCTCCAGAGGAATCACCCGGTGGTCCCTGTGCTCTTGGGACCGGTCGCAGACCACGCAGATGAGGGTCTCGTGGTCCTGACAGAAGAGCTTGAGGGGCTCCCGGTGCGTCCCGCAGAAGCTCCCTCCTTCCTCGCCCCCAGGGTCGCAGCGCTGGGCGATCTCCGCCACACGCACCAGCTGCCTGTTCGCGAGGATGTTCCCGGGCACGAAGGTTTGTCTGCACTGGGGGCAGGAAGCCTCCGACGGCGACTCCCCCCAGCTGCGGGTCAGGCAGCTGCGGCAGAAGTTGTGGCCGCACTCGGGGATGAGCACGGGGTCCCGGAAGTACTCCAGGCAAATGGGGCAGGTGGCTTCTTCCAGCAGGTCCAGCACGGGCGCTCCGGCCGCCATCGCTGCCTCCTCCGCCGAGAGAGAGTTCGTTTCGCTTCCTACATATCAGATGTTCGCCTTTGGGGTGAGTCACCGCGGGAAACCAAGATGCATTATTTTTGGGCATGCTGGCTTCTTAAAGGAGAAATGTTGAAAACAAACGAAATGGGCAGAAGCAAACATTCCTGGGACAGAACTCCGATCAATGATTATGCATCCAGCCAGCTTGTTAAAGGGAACAATGTTAAAAACAAAACCAAAAAACAACAGCTGTGGAGAAGCAAACATTCCTGGGACGGAACAGAGGAAAACCTGCAGTGAAACAGGCTGCGACAAGCATCTGAGACAGGCCGAAATCAAACTGGTGCGGCCATTGAAAGGACGCCGCAGAGAGAAAGGAGAACCGTTGGGTGAAATCATAACCTTCCTCTCGCAGGCGTCTGATGCCCCTTTAACACCCCGACGACCATCCGGCAGAGGAAGACCTGCCTGGAGCGCCCAATTCCCAGCCAGCCAGTCAGGAGACGGAGCAGGGAAAAGAGCAAAACTGGGCGAAGTCAGTTTCGCTGTCCGCTTTCCCTTCGGCCCTTCTGCTTGAAAGCAGCTGATCGCCTTTCCGGTCTGCCAGCACGGGAATCCCAGCTGAATTATTACTGAATTACTGAATCTCTAGCACGTGCTCGCTGACTGGGTGCATCAAGGAAAAACAATATTAACTATGGAACCAGAGTCCCCCATTGGGGGGAGATGGGTGGGGACATATGTAATAATAAATAACAAAATAAATACACCAGCTGAATTCAGACCAGACTCCACAACAGTGGGTGTTTTTCGCCTTCGGTTGCCTGTCCGTGAAATATGTCAGTCTCCCGGTGGTCTCCCTACATGTCACCTTTATACTTTATACTGAAGCTGTCCTGGGATCGAAGCTCCTGCGAAGGTGGTGGCGAAAGCTGGCAGGCGCCTCTTTGGAGCCTCATCTGCTCCAGCTAATAGAGATCCGGCAGAACATAAGGCAGGTTAGATACGCGGATGGCAGAGAAATGACCTGTACGTGTGGGAAGGAAATCAACTCCCCCCCCACCCCCCATGTCAGCAGGAACTCAAAGCTTCCCATTTGTGTCACCTACCATTGTCTATATCAGTGATGGCTAACCTTTTGGGCTTGATGGGCCAAAAATTTGGAAAATGCCTAACTTGACTCTGCTGGCATGTCATCCCCCCTCCCCCCGAACAAAAGAGAAACAATTCTTTACAAACGCATTTATTTTAAAAAAATGCAGTCCAATCATGTGTGGTGCTATGTATTATATAAAGAAACGTCAGATAATTACAAAAATGAAATATGAGTAAAACAAACTCAGTTTTTTTGGTAACTCAAACAGGGAGAATAGTTGTTGTGAGGTGTTGGTGAATGCTGGCGTGTCACCCAAAACGTTACGATGTGTCACCTTTGACACATGTATCATAGGTTCGCCATCACTGGTCTATATCAACAGCAATCAAGGCATACGATTAAATTAGAGGAAGAAGGGGCTCACCTAAAAAGATTAAGACGTGGCGGGGAGAATCAAGGGTCCTCCGCCCCAGCCAAAATTAAATAACTAGAGACCCAGCAGGAAGGGCCAGCGTTCCTTAAACCCAAAAACTCGGACCACAAAAAGATTCCTTCCCCAGGATCTCCCTTCCACTGAGGCGATACCTGAGGAGGCAAAGCCGGGGAGCCCCAGCGCAGGAGGGCGCCTGACCTGGGACGCTCCCGGGGACCTTCGCCGCAGCGCCCCCTGCTGGACTCCCACGGATGGCCTCTGCGCAGCCCCTTCCCTCCGCGCCTCGCGAGGAGCAGCAGGAGCCTCCCTCTGAAGGAGCTCTGGGGAGCGTCCTGCGCGTCCGGCTCTCGGGAATGAAGCCTCCTCGCTCTCCAAGCCACCGCCCGCGTGCTCATTCCTGCTTGGAGACGAACCGCGTAAGCATCCTTTCTACTCCCAACTCTGACTGTTTGTCTGCAGGCGCCGGCTTGTGTGTTCCCCGTTCCCTCAGCTCTGTTTTGCGTGGCCAGCAAACAGCCCCATTTAGGACCACGATAACTGTAATCACGGGGACAAATATCTACAGCCCAGGCTTGTGACAACCAAGAGTTACCAGTAGTTTTTTTTGTTTTGCGTTTATTCAAGTGTGTTTCCTCCGTTTGTCTCTCTGAACCATGAATTTCTTCAGGCTATTTAGACAAGTTCTTCTGTGTGCCTCCTGCTCATTTCTACTCCCAACTTTATGTCTTTGTGCACGTGTGTGTGTGTGTGTGTGTGTGTGTGTTCCCCTTTCCCTCAGCTCTCCTGGAGGTAAGCTGCTCCTTTTTCCTTAACCTTGCCCTTCTGATTTATGTCTTCCTCTCTGCCCCTGGTTGCTCCACAGATTCCTACTGAGCCAAGCTTGGGGGGGGGGGGGGGGGGAGGAAAGAAAAGGGCACCACTAAGTATAGCAATGGGCAATAAAATCTGAATAATGACTGGAATTCTATACTTGTTGGTGCTGTGCATTCCTGACATGCCACACATTTAATTTTTTAAAATTACTTTTGTAGAGAACTCCTCTTGTACTTTCATTTTGGCGTATTTCTCTTTTTAAACTGACCTTTTCTCCTTTTCATTTCTCTTCTTGAGGCACATGTGCTGGTGCATGGTGTGCTATCTATACTTAAAGCCAATTCAGAACGTTACCAGGAGAATTAAATAGAATTTTAAACAACCCACAGGAAGGATTCTTATAATTAGTCTCAAATTTTATTTCCAATCCATCCGGTCCCCTGGTCCATTAAAAACTTTCCAAAATCAATGTTCTAATCACCCTTTTGCTGTTTATTTCAGAATAATTGTTCTTTTAAGTTCTTAAACATACATAAAACTTTTCACTGAGGATTGAAGGAGAATCACCCGGTGTAATGAACCTGCCCTTCTGGAGGTTCTTAATATCCCAAAAGCAGTAAATAAGTAGTTTCCAGAAGTGATTGAGAGGAATTGGGCAAACCCAGTTTCTCTTTGAAGGCTCCGAACTGCGGCTGCAGCAAAGCTGACTCTCCCTCAGTTTCCAGAGCTCTGAAACCCACCAGAGACGGCTGTTTAATGGTGGTCTTATAGGAAGCCTCTGTATGGAGCACTAATTGGTGATCCCAGGTCCTCCCCTTTATTCAGGGAGGAGTTTTGAGACACTGATCCGTTTGTTGGCTACTCGTTCGGCTGCAGTCGTCACCTCTACAAAAAGCGAAGGTGTCCTCATTCCACCGTTGCTTCCCTAGAAGTCCCAATAATAGGACACTTCTGAATCTAAATGCATGTACTTTATTTGTGATTTTTATGGGTTGTTCTTGAGTTATGATGGTAACTGGGACTGGAATGTCCTTCGCTAAACAATGCACTTCTAAAGCGCAATATCGCGTGACAACATCTCTTAGCAACGGCAATCCTGGCAGTCCTGGCCCAGGACCGTGTGAGGTGTTAAGTGAGGACATCACGTGACCAGAATGTGGAAGAGGCAGGAGCCCCAGTCAGGCAGGTCAGCGGGCAAGACCGATGGGCAGGTCAGTATAATAAAATTAAGAGCCAGTTTGGTGTAGTGGTGCAGGCATCAGGCTAGAAATCAAGAGACTGTGGGTTTAGTCCCTCTCTCTCAGCCCCAGGAAGGAGGCAATGGCAAACCACTTCAGAAAAACCTTGCCAAGGAAACTGCAGGGACTTGACCGGGCACTCTCCAAGACTTGGACACGATTGAATGGAAAAAACAAAATAACAATCAAGTTTAAAAAAGCCAATGGAGGAGAAGGCTTGGCCATTAGATGGAGAGGTCCATAGAGGAGGCATTTTTGCTGGGTGTCCTCTGAGCTTGGTTGACTAGAATTTCTGCTGTTTGGGGCACACGCTTTACCCATTTAATACATTTACCTCCAAAATACATTTTTTCCAAAATTTTAAACAAAAAAATCCAGTTCAGATTGTCAAATGCTTTCTCCGCATCAAGAAATAACAACGTGGCTACTTTTTCATTACATTCTTCCAAATATAAGAAGAGGCGGGACAGTCACCTCTCGGGGATGGTTTAATCGGTTTCCTGCATATTGCAGGGGGTTGGACTAGATGATCCATGTGGTCCCTTCCAACTCCGAAATTCTATGATTCTATATTCTAGTATATAAGAATTTCTAATATTGTCCCACAACTCTCTCTCTCTCTCATTTCGGTAGAAATCCTCACTGATCTTCAGGATAAAGTCCTGCAAAACACCTTTCATTCTTTCAGCTAAAAACATAGTAAATATTTTATAGTCATTGTTCAGTAAAGAAATCTGCTGATCATTTCTTTGGGAAAGCTGGATCCCATCTTTCTTTATGAATTAAAGCAATATTTGCTCCTTTCCAATTTTCTGGATTGCATCCCTTTTCCAAAATAGAATTCATCATTTTTTGCAAAGGGTGTATCAGTGCATCTTCAAAACATTTATGAGAAGAGGCAGGTAATCCATCTGGTCCTCATGAGGCAGAGTTTTAACAAGGTTCTGTGTAGGAGGGGAGATCCTCCCTCCCTCCCAGCCAATTTTCCATGAGGGGCAGTATTTATGGGAGTACAAATTTGCTCTACAGGCTTTCAGTACTTAGCAAATAGGGGTTTTTCCAAAGTTTTCTCCGTGTCTGTCCCCACTTTTAGGGAGAGAGTGTCAGGCAGGCATCTTCACTCAGATGGAAGGAGGGCAGAAGGGTCTCTCCAGGCAAAGCAGCTTCCGAGAATGTGCAGAGCAGGGCTGCGGTCTCGGCTTCAAAGAAGGTCACCTGTCCCCCTTCACAGTTGAGAGAGACTCGGATCCTCTTCGGATTCTTAGTCAGGGGCAGTGTGGGGTATTTTGGGGGAATGTTGGCCCTGTATTTCCCTGCCCATTTCCCAACCTCCCACATCCCTTCCTCAGGACAAAGATCGATGTCATCCTTTCTGTTCACTGACTTTTTGGCAACCCCTACATCCCATCCCCCCTTATCTCCTACAGTGACTTCCCAGAATTTTCTCCCTGTTGAAAACCCCTGACAGCCAAGGACATATTGCCAATATTCAAATCTCTCAGGGTTTTTGGGAAGGCATTGATCTTCAACAACTGCTCTGATGCTTTTACGATCCTTGGAGAGGGCGAGGCGAGGATGGGCTGTTTCTGGATCCAGAATTACGTTTGCTGTAAGGGGGAAGAGGAGGAAGGAGAAGAAAAAGAGCTTCAGCTGCAGGTCTGCTTTGAGTTGTGACTCCCAATACATCAAACCTACGTCCTCCTCTCTGAAAGGAGTTCAGCTTCCAAGCACCCCCTCCAGGACTGGAAGACTCACCACTTTTTCAGTAACACCTAAGCTTTGCCTGCTCCTTCCAACTCTTCCTGCTGTTTCACACCCTCCCAGCAATGCTTCCCCTCAGTCTCATTAGCTTCCATCTTGCAGGTGGGAACAATGGGGTTGGGAGCGAAGAGTGTTTGGCTTTGCCTTCAGTGAGTTCCTGGGAGGGTCAAGATGTGAACAGGGACTCCTCCTGGAACATTAATCCAGAAGATCAGGCAGAACAAGAGGCTGCCGTGTTTCAATCCTGAACTGGCAGAGTCAGAGAGGTCCTCCAGAGGTAATGGGGGACATGATGGAAGGGAACTGTGATGAAGCTCCATCCTTTCTGTATGAGCATCATGATATCACATGCACATACAAAAGGGGAGGATCTTGCATAGCATCTGGGCACCTTTTGCTTTCATCATTGTGATGGACCACAAGATGGAGGCAACTGGGCATTTTCCTGGTGCTCCATCTTTGCCATTTGCTTTGGCCAAGAGGAACTGATTCCTCTGGTCCCACTGACATGATCTCTCACCAACTTATAGACAGGCAGTGAATGTGACAGACTGCACAGCAGATTGATAACAGTAACACTGAAGTAGACAAGCAATCGAGGAGCAAACCCTTTGCAAAGTGCAAACCCTATAAACCCAGGGAGTGTTTTCTCAGGTCTGGTGCCGAGCACCAGTTGGGCAACCTTTTCAGGCTCATGACTCACTCAGCCTGCGCAAGCTTTGAAACGAAATTGCAAGCAGTGCTTCTGATCGCACATGAGGTCCCAGCCTCCGGGCCAATTGTTTAAGCAGCCTGATGTTTTCCACCCTTCCTCCTAAGCATGAAGAACTAAAGATGCTGCTGCTTCTAGGAATCTCTTGTGATTCTTAAAGGAGCCACACTGTGTTTCAGGCTAATACAGGAGAGTGAAAAAGGTCTGGCTGAAACGTGTCTGGCTGCTTTAATAAATAGCCCAGGGGTGCTGTGTCCTTGCAAAGGTCAAAGTACTATTTCTGAATCTTTTCCAAAGCACATGCAGCCCAAAATCTCATAAACCCTTCTCACTTCCGTCTCAAAGACACTGATCGTGGCTCCTTTGTGCCGAGGAAGCCATAATCTGCAGGCTGCCCAGGTCTCCAGGGAGGACCATCAGAAGCCCGCAGAAGCCACCAGCTCTCCACAGGGCAGCTCTCGTGGGACGGGAGGGAAAGCCTCTTTGACCGTCCACCCTCAGCAGGAAAATATCCAGGACAGCCCTGTCTGGCTCTGCCTTCTTACTGGCTGCTGGTAGGAACAGGGCTCAGCTCTGCTTCTGGCACCAAAGCGTCTTAGGAAAAGGGTATCCCGCTCTGTGGCGACAGGAAGCCGTACAGCTCAGCCATAATATTGGAGGGAAGTCAAGAAGGTGCTCAGGGCAGCCAATGGCAGCCTCTTCTCGATCACACCCACCAAAGTGGAGGAGCTGGAATGGAGTCAAAGACTGCCAAAGATGAAAAAATTGGGGCCACCACCTTGGGGTTCTTTCCTCTTGGAATGATTCTTGCATTCATTATTGCTCAAAAACAAGAGGACAACGTTATTGGACTGGCAGGAATTCTATGCTCATTTCAGCATCAGCCCAACATTTTCCCATATGTCCGGATATTTCATTCTACACTGAGGCTGACTTCAGTTTTCTGGAACACCTTTACTGGACCTTCATAGCTTTAAGGTGTCTGATCCTACATGTTTTTGTTTGTTTGTTTCTATGATATTTTTATTAAGGTTATGGGCATCAGAGTTTCAAAGAGCAAATGACAGAGATTCTTAAAACTCATATTTACCTTTCTGCAGCTCAACTCCAACTTTCAGAGTATCTGGGGAAGAAAAGGGAGAGATTCAGCGTCTCATCATTGGAAATGGATCAACAGCAATGCCTCCCCACAGATAGAGTCTTCTTTGCTTTCCCTGGCCTCAAATCAGGAAATAAAGAATAAGGAAAGTGTTTTTTTAATCAAAATACTACTCCAAACTGAAATTGGCTGCCAAATACAGTGGTACCTCGGGTCACGAACTTAATTCGTTCTGCGACTCTGGTCGCGACCCAAATTGGTCGCGACCCAAATCAAATTTTCCCATAAGGTTCAATGTAAATACGGTTAATCTGTTCTGAACCATATGTATTTTTTTTTTAAACCACAAAAATATGAAACAAAGTACAGTACAGTACAGTATGAAGAGAGAGAAGGCTAACCTTGCTTGAGGCGACTTCTGGCGTGGAGGACAGGAAGGCGGGTGGGGAGGCGGTTATTGTTTGGAGGGAGAGTCCCCCTCCAAAAGGACATCAGGGAGATCTTCAGGGGTTTCCTCTCTTCTTTGCCTCTTAGCTGCAGGCTGAGTTTTGGCGAAAAATCTGTCTAGTCACTTGTTTTTTCCTGCGCTGCATAACCCTCCAGAAGAGCCCTGTTTCATCGCAGCTGAACACTTGCTGAGCGATGTATCCTTCCGCCTTCATGAATTCCGCGAATTCCTTCTTGTAGGCTTCTGCAGCAGCCTTGTCAGAACTGGAAGCCTCACCATGTCTTGTCACACTGTGGATGCCACTTCTCTTGCGGAATTTATCAAAACAGCCTCTGCTGGCTTTAAATTCTTCACTTGCTGTGCTTGTAGAGGGGTTTTTTTGCAGTAAATCACTGTGCAATTTCCTGGCTTTTTCACGGAACATAGCTTCACTAACGCTATCACCTGCCAGCTGTTTCTCATTCAGCCCCACTAACAAAAGTTTTTCCACCTCTTCCAGCACTTGTGTCCTCTGCTTGGTTAATGTCGTTACTCCTTTTGCCACATCAGCTTCTCTGATGGCATCTTTATTCTTCAAAATAGTCGAGATTGTCGACTTCGCCATCTTGTACTCCGAGCCCAGATCAGTCACACGAATACCACGATCGTGCTTTTCTACAATTTCCTTCTTCAATTCAATGGTTATTTTCTTCAAACCCTTATTCTGACCAAGCTTGCTCTGCACCTTTTTCAGAGCCATGCTAACAAGCACACCAAAAAGCTTCACAGGACGTCTGTTTGCCACCACGATCTCACCTACAGGAAGCCGCGACCACGTGTCACGGGAGGGAAAATGGCCGCGTATCCTGTTCGTCACCCGATCCGGCGTTCACGACCGGAGGCAAATTTTTGCGGCCGGAGCTGTTCGTGAACCGAATTGTTTGTGAACAGATGCGTTCGTGAACCGAGGTACCACTGTATCTTGTTTTATGACTTGTGTGGAGGACAGATTATGTCTTATTTATGCAGAAATACTGCAAATTTGAAAGGTTCTCAGACTTAAGCATCACTGAATTCTTATACCAAACCAGACCTCCTTGAAAGGCTATTCTTCCTTGAAATATGCTTTGACCTGTAAAAATGTAACAAGTTTCTTCTCTCTTCTTAAGCAAGCATGGAGAATTATATTTAACTTTTTCTCAGGAAAGCCCCATCAGATCACATGTCATGGAGACCTCTTTGCAGTTACCTATCCCTACACTTTTGATGGCGACATGGCTATTTATGGTATGATAAAGTCAATGTAGATTTTAAAAATCATTTTATTAGACATGCCATCTTGAGAATATGGAACAGATATAAATTTATAAAGTTCCTTGTGGTTGTCTCCACAAGAAGCTTTTTATAGAAGAGAAATGATAATGGAAAATAAATGGCTCACCTATAGTGATGTATTGGAATTTCCTCAAAGGCATTTTAAATTTTAAATTTAAATTTTTAAATTGAAAACAAGAGAAGACTTAGCAGAGGGATATGTGTCTCAATGGTTTGTTTATGTTCAATTACAAGAAAGGTTTAAAGTGGATAAAAAGGTTTTGAATATAGTAAAACTGAGTTTCAAGTTAAATTATGTACCAGTGATGAATATGTTATTGCAAAGATGTATAAACTTTTATTGAGATTTGAGAGAGAAGATGAACAAGTTAAAGAGTGCATGATAAAATGGGCTAAAAATTTTGGTTGTAATGTACAGTTGGAACAATGGGAAAATATGTGGCAGAAAGGATTAAAATTTACTTTGTGTTATAATCTAACAGAGAACTTTTATAAAATGAAATACCATTGGTATTTGTTGCCAGAAAAAACTTATATATGATAACATCAGCAAGACTCTTATATGCACAGAAGTGGAAGGACACGATGCTAGTTACGGTGGAAAAATGGATGGTGAAGTCGATGGAGTTAGCTGAGATGCCAGAATTGGCGGCTAAGACATTGTGTAATTTTAATACTACTTGGAAACTTTCTGGACTTTTTGTGAGATATGAAAAAATTAAAAATTTTGTTGTATGGATTTGACGATTAGAAATAATATGGATTAATAGAAATAATGGAAGTTATGTTTTAACCTCAGAGTAAGAGTTGGATGTATAGTGTTATTTATATCTGTTGTGAAGAGGGTCGGAAGTCAATTTTCTTTTCAATTCTTCTCATTTTGTCTTTCACTCTGTTTAATCTTTTATATCTCTTATCTCTAAATTTTCTTTCTATATTCCCTTAATATTAGTTTTAATTAGTTTTTTTATTGTTCTTTATAATTCTTTTCATTTTACTACCATTTTATAGTATATGTACCATAAATAAATAAGTAAGTAAGTAAGTAAGTAAGTACCATAAACTGTATAACTGAGTTGGATTCTCAATTTTTCTAAGACAAGAAAGTAAAAATAAATAACGCATCTCTAAAAGAGGGGAATCGCTGGGGAAAAATGACAAATGGGATGGGTTTTTTTTTAAAACAATGGGTGTACTTTTTGTATGTCTCCTTGTCTGTGTTTGTCCAGAGGATTCACTCATTTATTTTGTGAATTTCAGAATTTAATTCTCTGCACAGGAAATGGCTCCTCTCAATCTTTGTCTCTTTTTCTTTAGGACATTGGAAGCGTCTTGAAGAAGTACGTGAATCCACCCTCTTTCTGCTTTATGACCCCAGAGATTGGCAGCTCCTCCTGCTGGGTCCCATTTTCGAAAGCTCTGTTTGTATTAAGTAGCAGTTCAACTTAAATATAACTTATTTCAGGGCTTTGTAGATATTTCCTCAGACAACCTTAATATAACTAGCAATATTTCATATGATTATCATTATTAATTATAAGAAGCACCATTTGATACTAAAACATTATATTTGTCCCCAGGATTTCTCACTCATTTTCATTATCAAAATCATTTATCATTTTTCCATCTATCTCATTTTCAGTGAAAAAACATTTTCTTTAAGGAAGTATTTTGCACTTCCTTTTATTTTAAAAATCATATTTTTAATCCTTTCTGCAGTGTCCATTTTCAGTTAGTGCCAAGATCTCCAGACTTAATGGCATGCATCTCCTTAAAATCCTGCAGTTGGAAAGGGCCACGGAGGCCATGAGATCCTACCCCTAATCTTTTGCACAACTCCAAAGTAAACCTTCCATGGCAGGGGGCTGTCCCACCTCTGCTTGAACACATTTTACAAAGGGGATACCCACCTCTCTGGGTATCTAAAAGGTCTTGCAGATCAACCACGATCCATCTCAATACAGCACTGAGTACTGGGAAGAGGCTTATCTGCATGGACTGACCACTTTACTTTGCAAACAGGAGCTTCTCCATTTCCAGCAGAAGTGAAGCAAAGTGGGATGATCCTCCATGGATTAAGAGATGGGTCCTCCTTCACAACATTATACTGGAGAGACAGTTTGCTCAAATCTGATGAAGCGAAGCAGGAGGCTCCCCTTCAGAGACATGAGCAACCTATTGTTGGTTCCACAATCAACATCCCCTGTCAGTCTTCTCTGCTCAAGGCTAAAGATTTACTGTCCATCCCTCTTCAAAGGACTGAGTTTCCAGCCAACTTGGTTTCCCTTCTCTAAGCCTCTTCCAAAATTCCTTTTAAAATGTGCTGCAGAAAACTCAACGTGTCAGCACAGAACAAAGTGGAAGTAGCGCTAACCCTGATTCGGAAACTTTATGTCTGTTCCTGCATCTTTTTGTGATAGATCACTCTGCTGATTCATATTCATCTTCAGTTTCTATTTGGCCACCCTTGCAACTAGTAAAACACATCTTAAAGTTCCCAAGGTTGAGAAACACTGTTCTGGAACATCTCAAAGCATCTAAACAACTGAAGATTGACAAGCTGCTATTGGCAAAGGAGCATGTGAGTAATCCAAATAAGTGATTCAAATACTTGGAAGTCTGATAGCAGGCTAAGGGTGTTACAAGAAGGTTCTCCCTCCCATCCTGACTGACATGATGGTTTCTCTTCTCTTCTTTATGTAAACCAAGGAAATTTTGGGGATGATGACTTGTGGTGCAATAGCACCCCTCCTCCAGGCTGTATGTCCTCGAAGGAGAAAACTGCAGAGCTAAATGAAATAGTTCAGAAGAGACAAAATGACTATATAAGAATTCTGTTGAAGACTTAGTTGCTAAACCATGCCTTTTGACTGCTGAAATGTGATACCAATATTTGAGCAGATGGCAGTCTTCAGCAAGAAAGCGGACGAGCTGAAAGGTGTACTTAATAACTTGGGCAAGTCCCGTAGTGAAGATTTGAATTCTCCCCCAAAAGATTAAAAATCCTCAGCTGTTAACAAAGTTTGTCTGATCACCATGAGTAGAAGTCAACACGCTCCTGAAGAAAATGGGGAATTCTTATCTCTCTCAATCAAATCAAATAGTATCAAACATTGTCTGTAACACGGTCAACCGGGAGATGCATTGTAGAATATACTCTTAAGTATGTTCTTATCTTAATTATATTCGTATCTTAGAATATACTATTAAGGAAATGCAGTGATTGCCCAGCTGGGAAGACAAAAACAGGGTTCTGCAAATATTTGAAAACACAACAATTCCATCCATGTTGCAGAAAATGAGTGCCTTTCTGGCACCTTTTGATATCTGCCCCACGTGTGTATTTATAGAGGGAAATATTAAGTCATTACTCCAAGTTAAAAGTATCAACTTTGAACACTAGCTGCAATTGCTCACCACAACCACATCTATGACCTGGGTGACAATGCCCAGCCAGTCACTCCAGCAACCGAAAGGGATCTTGCTTTGGGTACCTTTGAATGTAATCTGCTTAATTCTTTCTTTCTTAAGCCATTTGATCTCCGTGACAAGCTGGGGAAAGAGAATTGAGGCCCCCCCCCCCAGCACTAATTTCGACCAGAAAAGGAGCAGAAAAGAAGTTGGAGATCGATTGGGTGAGCCAGAGGTGCAAGCATGTGCTTTCAACTCTCCTTACTGGCCAAAATCTTGCCCCATTTTGCAGTAACTGTATGATTTATCCCAGCGGCTCTCCAGCGTTTTGGGTTCAGAGCCCCTTTGCATTCTTAAAAATGATTGAGTACCCCAAAGTGCTTTGAATTGTGTGGGTTATATCTATCAATATTTACAGCATTAAAAATTAAAACTGAGAAATGTTAAAATATCTGACTTCACGGAAAGGGTCTCAGGGAGGCCCCACAATGGAGAACCACTGATTTAGCCCAATAGTCTCAGAGTGATGGGAATTCTAGCAGAGGTGTCCCAGGGAAAGTCAACCAAGTCAAGATGGCAGCCAGGGTTGTGCGATCAAAGCCCCGCCTCTTACACACATGTAAATAAGGGGCGGGGCTCCCATTCCCCAGTCATGGCCTTTTTTCCCCCCCCCCCCATAGGATGCTCCTGAATTGTGGCGTCTCCTCACTTCTGGGGACCAGTGCCTTTGAAAGAGGGGGCTGTGAGAATCAAAGGAAGAAGGGGTTGTCTAGCAACGAGGAGGCCCCTCCCCTTTTTGTGGGGGAGGAGGGAAGGAGGGAATGTGGGCGGAGCTGTGGGGAAGGAGGGGCCAAAAGTGAGTTTAGGAGGCAGCTCAGGTTTGGGGGAGTTAGGCCTGCGAGGTCTAAGGACTGGGCGCCTGGCCTTTGCTGACCTTTGGCCGTGCAGCAGCTCTAAACAAACCTAGTTTGCTTTGCCCACCCAAACTCAGTTCAGGTAAGGTTACCTGGGCCTGCCAGCATGTTTGCAAGAGACAAAAAGCCCTTGGTGACCTGAACGGGAGCTACGAGGTCACGCGCTTTCAGGGCCTGCAATCAATTTCCTTGTTCCTTCAACTGCAACGCTCCTGTTTTGGGGCGGCTTTTTGTGCGATAGGCAAATAGGGCCACTGCTCTGGAAATGATTACGGGGGTCAGGTTTAGAGGCTGAGGAGAGTCTCGTTGGGTGTGGGTTATTTTGATTTAATCTGGCTGTAGATTACAGTGAGTATGCATTTCATGGCTTTCCTGTAATTTTAGCTGTTGGAAGTTTTTCATCTGTAATTTTGATGGTGCTTGGACTGTGTCCGGGGGTGGGGGTCCATTATAAATACGATTTTTGTTTCTTTGTACTGAGATCCTTCTCTTTTTGCATGGGTATTTAATAATAGTAGTGATCTAGTCTAATAATAATGATGATAATAATAATATTGATATCTGCCTATCCCAGGGCCTTGGGAAGGACTCGATAGGTGGATAAAAATGCCAAATCCAGTCTAAACATCTGGCTGACTGTGGACCAACCATAAATAATAATAATAATAATAATAATAATAATAATAATAATAATAATAATAATAGAAAATGAAATAAACTCCCTCGCAGTTCAGCAAGACCCACTTACAAACCACTGAATGGGATTGCAGAAGTACAAAAAATAAACTTCTCCATTGCGTTGAGTTCGAATCCCCGTGACATCATGGACACGTCCCTGTAGTTTTCTTGGCACCATTATGGTGGTTTATCATGGTCTTCATCTGGAATGTTTAACATTTCTTTTATTTATGGCCACAGACCCAAGAATGCAAGTCAGACATTTTCATCAGGTAAACAGAGGCTTGTGAAAGAGGAGGAAGTCAAAATAAACCAGCAGGCAAAATTCAAACCCAGTGCTTTCAAATCGTGATCACAACTGAACAGAATTTAGTTCCGTTCATGGAGATGTTGGTGCATCGATCTGCTAATAAAAAATAAACAATCCTATCTTCAGCCCAGCCCCAACACTGAGTTAGGAACAGAGTGCCAGTTACTGTAAAAAAAGGATGATACAGCAAAATATGGACAAGTGTTTTCAGTGACTTTACTAGCCAGAACATGGACTTTAAAATTCTGAGAATGGGATATCGTTATGCATTAGTACCTTCCCTCCAACGCCTTAGAAGATAAAATGTTAAACCTCCCTAGATCGAAGGGTCTCCTGCAAGGAAGAGATGGGATATAAAAGAGAGATTTAGATGTGAAAGTTCTGTAAATTTAGGCCTCTAATGTTTTCAGGCCTTAAGTCTGTTTCGTAGTGGAACAGTAGTAGTAGTCAAAGTAGTTTGTTTGTTTTATTTATTTGTTTGTTTGTTTGTTTATTCTGTGCTTATAAATGTATTTCTTCTGTGCTTATAACTTTTTTATAGGCATTAGAATAACAGGTGCAATAGCAGATTAGAGTTATTTATAACATTGTAAGGTAAGGAGCCTCTAAACAGAAAGATTCATGACCTGTAATGATATTATACGTCAAGGTAATAGGTAAGGATGTACTTGTTTGTTTTAAAGCAATTGATTTCTTGGGGTTTGGATCCATTGTATGTCAGCGCATGAAAAAGGATACTCAAGAAAGCCACCTCCAGTCCTTTCTCCTGAGGGCTAGAACATTTATTTATTTATATGTGCATACATTCAATGTATAAGCTGCCCAGTTCCAAACAACTCTGGGCAGCTTGCAATTAAAAAATAAGTTACTAGCTAGTACATCTAGTAAATACATCTAACAGCTAACCCCCACACTTCCATGCTTATTTAAGCAAGTGAGTAATGATGCCCATAAATTCAGTAGTGTGCTTTTTTTTTTTCAAAATAAGAAGTAAAACACCTTTTCATTTATTGAAATCCTATTTAAAAGGTAGGATTTTGCTCTCCATCCCACCTCCAGATTGCCCATCATTTCCATCATCTGGAGAAAAGACCATCTCCAGATGGAAGAAACAGTTACTATAAAACAGTTATACAACAGGTACTGAATATTCCTGGCTCCCTTTTGTAGCTCATTTCTGCTGATTCAGAGACAGAGAAGACTGCACATATCATGGCCTCATCTTCACCTACCCCGGATGAGAGAAGAGATGGATTCTGTGACCAATGTAATAAATATCTGAAAGATCCAGTGCCTGTGGAATGTGGTCACAATTTCTGTCGGCCTTGCATTGCTGAACATTATCGAGAATGGAAAAGAGATGATGCGCCCTTCTTGTGTCCTATTTGCGAAGAGCCAATCCCGGAAGGAAAACTCTGGCGAGACCTGCATCAGGCCAGCGTGGGAGAAAAACACAGACCGTTTCCAGAAAAGTCCTATGTATGTCCAAAACACAAGGCAACGCTAGATCTGTTTTGTCAGGACGATGAGAAGCTGATATGTGCCATTTGTCAGAAGGCCTCAGAACATAAATCTCACACTGTAATTTCTCCTAAGCAAGCTGCCCAACCATTAAAGGTAGGAGATCATTAGTAACAGACCTTTGGATTCTCAATGGAAGATGCATATTGCTTCTAATATGGATTACATATACTGTAGACATCTTTTCCTCTGGAGTTGATGAAAATCTTGTTTGGACCCTTGTTCCAGAGATTCTGCTTCAGCTTTCATGTATCTTTGCATGAGAACTGCCTGGATGCTACATTGATTGTGCATCCTTTCTCTGAGTCAGTGTTTCTCAACCTTGGCAACTTTAAGCTTCACCTCCCAGAATTCCCCAGCCAGCCATGGAGTGTTTGTTCTGTAATAGAATGCTACTAGGCGTGTTGTCTGTGCAAGGGGGCCAGATGACATCAGGGAAGTGTTCAGATATGTCCATATATAGAAAGGGTACTTTCCAGAACCAGTGTGGAACCAGGAAAAATGGTTGGAAGTACTGGATGTGAGTAGCCAGGAGAAGAGGAGACTGTGGGAAGGTCTTCAAGTATCTGAAAGACTGTCATGACTGTAGAGGATAGGGTAGAATTGTTCAGAGCTGTTCCAAACAACCAGACATGAAACAAGGGCTTTTAATTTCAAGGAAGTAGATTTCAGTTGGACATCCAGTCGGATTTCCTAACACTAAGGTCTGTTCAACAATGGAACAGTCTCTGGAGATGATGGACTGTCTGCCACTGGGAGTGTTTAAACTGAGGCTGGATGACCATCTACAGGGATATTTTAGTAGTGGATTCCTGCTCTGAGAGTCACAGAGCTAGACTACCTCCAGGGCCTCTTCCAATCTTACATTTTTGGTTCTATGAAACATCAGTTTTCAGCTAGACCCTGAAAGAGGGCAGGCCCTGGGTGAGCTTGAGGGGTTGCTGAATAACTGAAAGCTGAAAAAAGGTAGGCAGAATTGTAGAAGTCTACTTTTGGGTCAAAAGAAAAGATGCCTACACTGATGGATAAGTAAATAAACTTGTGAAAACGGGGATCATGTCTGAAACATGACTCGTTTATTTCTCTTTCAGGATCAGTTACGGAGCCGGATTGTAATTCTGGAGGAAAAGAAAGATATAATGGAGAGTCATCCATCAGATGCAGAAAAGGAAATTGCCGAGCTGCTTGTAAGTCTTGCTAATTCTGAATTTTTGAAAACAAGCAAATTCCCATGCTTATCCCAAAAGGTGATGAACCTGGCCTTGCTCTTCTTTATTACAGGCACAAATGGAAATGGAGAGAGAGAAATTAGGCGATGTGTTCAAACAATTACATGAGTTTCTGCATAAACAGGAAAAACAACTGCAGAACCGAATGAAAATGGTGGAGAAGGAGATCCTAAAAACCAAGGTGGATTACATGGAAGGGCTTTCAAAGGAACGCTCCATGCTTAAAAATATCATTCGGGAGATACAGGAGATGTGTGAGCAGCCAGCTGTGGAATTCTTACTGGTAAGGGTTTTAAAAATAGTTTGGGCTCCCCACCAGAGGAGAGCTGGCTCAGAACCTTGATGGGGCACCTTGACTTACTTGGGTGTGAAAAGATTAGTTCATGGTGCTAATAGCCAGACCTAACTTAAATTTCTCTCATCTTTTTGGAGTGATGGACACTTTGGACACTTTGAAACAATGTCATGGGTCCCATCCCTCAAAGTCTACCACCAATGGGGGACTCATCCCAAAACAGATGTTGCTAAGATCATGGCCAATCACAAAACATCAGTTTATGGAAAATGAAAGAGGTGAAAAGACAAATAACTGTAATGCAACTAACTTGGGTACAAAGCTGAGATTGGGTTTGCCTCAGAACTTAAAATGGTTCCTTTGAACCTAGAGCTTTCGGGTCCTACAGAAATCCATTTCACAGAAGTGCAAATGTCTGTGGCTAAAAAAGAAATAATCTGTCCAAACTAATGGCTGCGGGGCAGACTTGTGATCTGAGGTCTCAAACATTAATTCAATCTTTTGAACCAATATTTCATTTCACAGATAGAAAGAGATTAGTAATTTCCCCCCAAACCTGAGTAAAAGGCTATGGTGGAAACCGGAGTCCCAAGCTATGAATCATAGTTCTGTCATTTAGAGTATTTCCTGAAATTTATTCACATTTGACACTCTCCATGCACAGGATCCACTCCTTACTCTACTTATTTCTCTCTCTTTTTCCAGAACCACTTCCTAACTCTTTCTTTCTCATGCTGCTCTTAGAAATACAAAAATTCCTTTCTGTTGTTGTTTTTTTCCTTAAAAACTCTATGGACAAAAATGGATGGAAGTTCAGATCTGCTCACAAAATAAATTGAACCCCTCAACTTTTCAATTGAGGTAATTTCCTTCAGAGGCTTTAGGCGAGTTTAATGCAATGTTAGGTACCCAGAGTCAGTGACAACTGAACAAGAACTCAATTCGTTAGGTGAGCAGATTTGAACCTATCTCTTGCAATGCCAGTTACTGATGGAGAGGGGGGAATCAAAGTGAAGAGTTTGTGAATAAGAGCATCTTACCCTGTCTGTGGACAAGAGCATGCAATAAGGAGATTCATCTGCTCTATGAGCCTCCCACTGACCTAGAGCTTGTCCAAAGATCTAGAGAAGATCATCATTTTGGCCTTAAGCAGCCTTCGTAGTTTCGTCTATTGCAAACAGTGAGATCCCTTTTTCTCCTTTTTTTTCCTCTAGGATTTTAAAAGCAGCATGCAGAAGTAAGTAGATCCTGCTCATTTTCCTCCATCCTTTATAAGACCACGTAGCAGAGAGTAGGCAACTTCATACCCTCCTGATATGCTGGACTTCAAATCCTGTCAATCAATAGCAGCCGTGGTCAATAAGAAGAAACAGTGGGAGTTGAAACACATGGAGAATATGGCTTTCCAGACTCCTTTTGTGTGGGAAGGGTAGAATTCCACTCCCTCCCTCTATTTTTCAGATGAAAATAAGAGCACTTTTTAAAAAAAGTGTGTGTGCATATGTGTGTGAGAAAGATAAATAGAGGGAGAGTGCCATAACCTGAAAGAGGGCATGGAACAGTTCTGCTCCAGATCATTGACAGCATTACCACCTATTTGTTATCTTCCTCCTCATAAGAATGGCCTTTTACTCTTCACTTAAAAAACACTGACTTTTTAGAAGAAAATATTCTTTCTGTTCCCCATCCTAAGTTGCGGTCTTGTATTCACTTACGTTGGAGAAAGACTTTGGGTTTTTTCTACAGATGCTGCTCCAGGATAACATTAAACCCATGCCCAAAACTATATTGATAATTGGGGTCCCTTTGAACACACCTGGGCAAAACATTTGCTTAGAACTAGACCAAGTTTTGATAGAGTACTAAACTCCCTGCTCTATTTTTTTTTATTGTCCCTTCAAGTCAGTCTTGACTCCTGGTGACTGCCAGGACAAGTCCCTGGAGTCTTCTTGGCAAGATTTCAGCAGTGGTTTCCCTTGCCTTCTTCTTCTTCCCAGGGCTGAGAGAGAGGGACGGGCCCAAGGTCACCCAGCTGGCTTTATGACCAAGGCGGGACTGGATCTCACAGCCTCCTGGTTTTTAGCTTGGTGCCTTCATCACTGCACCAAACTGGTTCTAGGTTGGGGAGAACTTAATTGTAATTATATGTTATATGCTTTTGATCTGGTCCTGCTTACTTTTTGGAGTGTGGCCTCCACTAAGCCACTCAAAGACCAAGTATCCTGGCCTGAAAAAAACCTGTCTGCCCCCCCCCATGTATGTTACAAATTTTACTAACATGGTGAGTGAGGGGAGACATAGGAGAGTCCTACTTTTACCATCAGAGCTGCCTATCTGAAGGAGCTCACCCATCTTCTAAGCCATTTCAACTCACTTTCTTGTGAGTTGGTGATGCCATCGTTTTTCTCAGTACCTCTCAGCACCTTTGCCGAAAATATCAACAGCGCTGCCCTCTGCAAAGTAACATTGCTCCCCTAGACACCCCATTCCTTTGGGTCAAAAGTTCTCCAAACTGTTCCCATTGCCCCTGTAGGCTCCAAGCAGCAGACTGGGATCCTTCCACACATCTTTATTTTGTTTCTGTCCACCAGGTATGACAAAGCACTTGAAAACCCAGTTGCTTTTCCTCTTGAGCTGAAATGGAGGTCTTGGGATTTCTGTGATATCAATCCTTTTCTGGAGAATGCTGGAAAGATTTTCAATGGTAACGAAGAATCGAGGCTTATGTTTGCAGTTTCACGTTATTGGGCCCAAAACGGGTGTCTGTGGGGGAAGGGGGCCCAAGAGGTCAATGCAGGTAAAAAAAGAGCATAGCTTTGCTCACTTGATCACAGCTACTAACTTGTCACTCCCCCAGTAGATGCCCCTGTCCCAAACAAATGTTGTAGGCTACCTAGATTTCCAATGGGGGCGGGGGGCAAGTGATGAAAATGTGGGTTGCAACAGCATGTCATCATCTCCATCCTTTATGAACTTCCATGTGATGTCACAGTGCAAATATGAAAGGGTAGAGCTTGTGTCATGTCGTCAGAAGACACATTTTGTCATTTCGGTGTTACCGTGGTTAGGATTGGAGACCTATTGCAGCTATCAGTCATACGGCAAACGATTATGACTTCATCCTTTAAGGAATTATTCTTTAATTACTGAGGCTATTGTTAGACCTCCGAGCACTGTATTCCTATATTGCCGATCCCTCTGTTAGGTACCAATCCTGTTATATATAAATCCTTAGGAATTTATTATTTATTTATTGCACATTGCACTGGCCCATTAAGCTTTGTCTGTGTTTCCAGACAAGTCCAGTATTTGGTAATCATCTCACACATAGAGTTTTTCACAGGGACCAGACAATATCCTCTTCCAGTTGTAGTCTTTTCCTATTTCTCCACCATTTTTTCTAACCATTAAAAAAAAATCTGTTAAGGCACTACCAACTCTTACTATGATTGATGGTGCCAGGAGTCCTTTTGTCTGGAAGTACCCTAGAATATTGATTGATTGATTGATTGATTACAATCATGTCCTGTGTATTACAACATTTCATAGGTTCATAGTATTGAAGGGATTTTGAGGATCTTCTGGTACAACCCTCTGCCCATTTCTGGCTATGGGCCTCCTCTCTCTCTATTGTAATGTACTCAGGACCGGGAAAGTGTTAGATGGAAGACAAGTTAGGAAACACTTATTATCTTAAGAGTTACATCCAAGACTGCTCTTCTGACTTTAGTTCTGAGGATTCGTTTGTAGATTTATTTATTATTTTTAATTGTACTTCATTTTTTCACCTTCAGCCCCAGACATTTACGTAGTGGTACTTAAGCTGTACTTTAGTATAAGTGCTTTCATGCTCTGTTGGTTAAAACTGGAGTGTTTTAAACTTTTTTTTTTTGCTTCAGTTTCAGTTCAGCTGTAGTTAATGCTATTCTAGGCTGGTTCAAACTGATCCCGTTTCAATAACTGCTTGATTTTTAGAAAGTTCTGTTTGAAAAATGGATTTTATTTGTTTTGCTGGTGGTGGTTGCTTAGATTTATCATCTGCTTTTGAAAGTTCAAGGCACCATATATAACACTCCCTCCCCTTTTTCTCACAACAATCTACTGAGCTGAGAGAGAATTGACTGTTCCAAAATCATTTATTGAGTTTCTGTATTTGAGGATGGACTTGAACCCAGCCCTCATTCAGCTTCAATCTCCACATCACAATGGCTGTGAATTAGACATCTATAATCACCCAGTTTAATTCTAGTTCATGTGATAAAATTTAAATATAAGACACGTGACAATGATTTGCATCATCTAGTGGAGCAGAGCAAGCTAAAGATCTAAAATTAGGTGGTAGAAATATCTCTTAAGGTTTTAAAAACAATTTTAATCCTCTGGGAAGGAAGAATGCCAAGAGTCAGCTGAAATGTGGGAAATCCTCTCCATTTCTAGTGAGCATCAGAAAAATCAGCTCCCTCTTTTCCTTCTTCAGGATCTGGACTTAGGCTACTTAATTGCAGTTGCAATGGGCATCTGCTTCCTGCAGCCCTTCCATTGCTAGCTCCTTAGAGGTGTCATTTTTTTCCACATCAAAATTTGTGTCTGCACCAACATATTTGAATCTGTTTCTTTGTAGTAGCCCTGCTTTTTATAACCTTCCAATAGAATATCTGTAGCTCAGGGTTGAACTGTGGGGTTCTTGGTGCTTTCTGAGCTTGGTGGTTCATTTGCAGACCTTTCATCACCCAACTAGGTAACATCATCAAAAGAGACAATAAAAAAGCTAAAAAGCAAAGAGAAAAACTAGAATACATCCTCTCCAGGAGCCAACACCCAGATAAGCAGGGATTAACCCCAGACAAACAATTAGACAGAAAACAATACCCTAATTAAGGAACGACCAAGGAGAAAACCACACCCTCACCAACACCAACAGAGTGAGCTATTGTATATAAACAGAGAGCAAACCCCACACTTACTCACAGTGATGATGTTACCTAGTTAGGTAATGAAACGTCTGTAAATAAAACAACCAAGTTCAGAGAGCACCAAGGACTCCACAGTTTTATAACCTTGTTTCTTGAAGCTAGTTTTGGGCTCAGATATTAAATCCCTTTCAAATATATTCATTCCAACTTCACTCATGCATATATTCTCCTTGTAGTCTACACATAAAGTACACGTCGTAGATACGAAAGATGTCCTCTCTCACCTTACACTGTTGTATTACCTTGGATATATGTTCTATGCTCATCCCTTCCGCATTCTAAGATGTACACTGATGAAACCTGGGCTATAAAAAGGAAGCTGTCTTGCAGTTTAATCCCTGCCTAAAATCTCCAAACCTCTCTAGGTAAGTTGAGATATAAACCTAAAGGTCTTCTTAGATACTGCTTTCATTGGTAGAGCTCTCCTCCCTCCCTCCCTCCTGCCTTCCTTCTCCTGAAGGAACAAGTGAATATTTTGCATTGGCTGTTATGGGTCATTGGAGTCTGATAGCTAAATTCAACAGAGAAAACTGCACTGCCTCACCTGCTAAATTCTTGTCAATTTCTACTTAACATTTCCCTAGCATGCAATATTGTTATCATATAAACTGCTTTTGTTCTTCCTCGTTTTGTGATAGTGCTTAAAGTTCTCTTCCTTTTTCTTTCTCAGAGTCTCTGATAGCTGGAATTCAGCTGCAAAAAGGTAAATTCTGTTGGCAGGAGGATGGCATAAGAGCTTAGAAGGAATAGTGATTTATCTGAAAATTGGTTGGTTGCATTTCCTTGGAGTTCCACTTCTAGAGGTTCTCAAACCACCAGTGTCTTAGAATTAATAGTTGAATGGCAACTCCAACAAAAGGCAGATGGGCTGGGGATAAGCTTTGTGCAGTATATATGGAGTGCACCAGATAAAAGGCAGTACCCTGGAACTTCACAACGTTACAAGAATAAACAGATCCATGCAGTATAATTCTAGTGATGTTTTTGACTCTGATGACTGCATGTTGCCTCCAGTAGGAACCTCTAGTAGGAGATCCGCTTTGATAGTAGTTCATAGAAAGCATGAGTAGGAAGGTCCTTTTGTGCACATTTTCTGCTTGTGAATACTTCTCAAGGTTGTCTTTTTGGCCACTGTGAATAAAGGACAGGTGGTTGGGAGAGGGTACCTGAAGGGTGATGTGCAGAATGTTAAAGTCTGTTCTCTAGGACTCAGAGTGTAGGACTCAGAATAATAGATCTAAGTTACAGGAAGGCAGTCTCTGCTTGAATCGATTCCTCTATCAAATTGCTCTTTCTGTTAGGAAGGTTTTCTAACAAAAATAACTGTTTCATTGATCAGAGGAAGGGATGAGTTCTGCGGGATGGACTGTCCTCTGTTGGGGACGCTTTAATAGAAACTCCTGTACTGAATAGGGTGGGCCTTTCCAACCATGATAGATCTCTTAGATACCTGGTAGCCCAGGGAGTAGCTGAGTTAGTAGTCAGGCTCTCTGAGCTTCAGGAGATCAATACTAAGGTACTGATCATGGTTTTTTGCAGATGTCCCCCCCCCCCCCCCACCGTCCCAGTGAGCTTTCCTTAGTGCAGTGGTTCAGGAGGGGTTGCCTGCAGTATTTTCAGTGTATGTTAGATTAAACTCAACCAACCCTGTTGAATTAAAATCTTACACAGACTACAAATACTGCAAGACAAACCCCACTTCTGAATCCCCACTTCTGGACAACCTGATAACTAGTATCACATTTCTTAGGCCCTTATGATGGATGATGATAGAAGTGGTTATGATTATTATATTGCCACTGTGACAGAATGAAAATAACCACAATCACTACTAGTTTCTTCTTCTTCTTCTTCTTCTTCTTCTTCTTCTTCTTCTTCTTCTTCTTCTTCTTCTTCTTCTGCTTCTGCTTCTGCTTCTGCTTCTGCTTCTGCTTCTGCTTCTGCTTCTGCTTCTGCTTCTGCTTCTCCTCCTCCTCCTCCACCACCACCACCACCACCAGCAGTTCAGTTTCTATGCTACTCAATTCCCAGAAGCTCTGAGCAGCTCGCATCACCAAAACAAACAAGATAGGCAATAATATTCATTCATTCATTCATTCATTCATTCATTCATTCATTCATTCAATTCCTGCCCATCTCCCCCCAGTGGGGGACTCTGGGTGGCTCACAACTCGTTAAAAACAATAAATAAATATACAATTAAAAACCTATACACACAATTAATAAAAATGAAGGAAAGAGTCCAGGAGGCCGATGGTTCAGAGCAGCAAACGCCAGGCCTCTAAGGGGCTAGCTAACCCCACACTTGATGTCTTCCCTCACCACCCCAGGCCAGATGGCAGAGCCAGGTCTTCAAATCCCTCCAGAAGGCCAGGAGTGAGGGGGCCAATCTCAGCTCTGGGGGCAAGATATTCCAAAGGAAATCCTGTTGCATCTCCAAATGGAATCCTCAGTCTGTCCCAAACATTCCCTTGAAGAGCCATGTCTTTGTGGCTGTTCAGAAGTGCAGTAGAGAGGGGGTGGTCCAGATATCTGGGAGAAAGCTGTTCAAAGGAGGGGGGGAGTATTGCCAAGAAGGCTTGACAATTGTCCCTGAAAGGTATTCCCTCAGTAAAAGAATCCTTTGCAAGCTCTTCTCCCAAATCTTCCCCGAGATCTCAATATATTCCCCGAGATCTCAATATCCAGCTCCTGAGCCATGTAGGGCCTTACAAGGGGCAACCAATACCTTGAATTGCACCAATATCATACTGCCATTTTAACAACTAACACTGCTTTTCTTTTCTTTTCTCATTCTTCCCCCTCCAGCACATGTATTTCTGGATCCAGATACAGCTCATCCCCGTCTCATTCTGTCTGATGACTGTAAAAGTCTGAAAATGGGTGAATTTTATCAAAATCTATCCAAAACCACAGAAAGATTTGATGAATGGCCTTTTGTGCTGGCCTGTGCAGGATTCACTACAGGCAGACATTTCTGGGAAGTCATCGTGGGGACAGAGGATACCTGGGGTGTCGGAGTTGCCCGAAAGTCTGTAAAGAGAAAAGGAGATATTGAATTTAGTCCTGAAGAAGGGTTCTGGGCTGTAGGGAAGTGGGATGGCAACTACACAGCTTACAACCCCCCCTTTTATTCTCCCTTGACCTTGCGTAGGATGCCCAAGAAGATCAGAGTGATTCTGAACTATGAAGGGGGATGGGTGACTTTTTTTGATGCTGATACTGGAGCTCCTCTCTTTGCATTTTCTACACCCCCCTTCGATGGAGAGACGATCCTTCCCTTATTTTATGTGTTTGGAAAAGCTCACCTTTCCATCTCTCTCTAAGGCTATTATCTCTGCTTCTGAGCCTTGTCGGTATTATTTACCAAGACCAGAATCCAAATCAATAAGAACAATAAACCAATAGTGATCTAAGATGGTCTTCCTCCAGTCTAGGTCCCTCCAGGTAGGGTGGGACTGCAGCTTCCAGGTTTTCCAAGTCAGTATGACCTGGATGGGATCTTCTAGAAGTTGCAGTCCCAGCATGTATGAAGAGTCTTTGACAGTTCTTCCAAGGCCTCATAGACTTTTACACAGATTAATAGCTAACTGATGCAGAGTTCATCTTTATTTCTTTAAAAAGCAATAACATTACTGATCAAAGGTGACATTTCCTCTCAGCAAAGAAATAGAAAGAGCTTCTCACTGTGATGAGAGTGTCATTATCTCTTGACTGATCTTCCTTTCAGCTTTAAAGCTGCCAAATTTGATAGGAATGGATCTTTTTTGTAAGAAATTGTATAGCAATTCCCTCTCCTCAGCTTCATGGATAGAATGATGGCTGAGGGTTGTTTGGATTGTCTGGGTCATGCCATCTGTACCAACAGGGCGCCATGACTTCCCTTTCCACATTGCCATCAGTTCAGAATTTAGCACAGTGGTGGGTATGTCCATCATGGTTCATCATCAACCTCAACAAGGCTTCTGGTTCTCTCAAACATCTTGGGGACTTAGTGTAGCTTGCATTATCCATCCCTCCTGCCATTTTTTTTTTAAAGCAGCTGCTGACATAAAGAATCTTTACTATTGATCTTGTGTGATAGGTGTACATTTGTGGAACTACGAAGGGATATATGTGTGTATGTAATTACATGGGCCATTGCTCAGCAGAGACACTCTCAAATGCTTTCATCAAATATAGCATTCCCCAATCCAGTTGCCCTCCATATATGCAGATGACATTTCCCAGAATTCTCAGGGTCATGTTGGCTAGAAAATTCGGAGGGTTTAAATCCATGCAGAAATAGGTTCCCAACCTTGAGAAGGCTTATCAAGCGGTTAAGTCAACAGAAGGGGAAATATCTTGACTTGGCCATCAAGATCAGTCAAAAAGTGCAGGCCTTTGCATTTAATCCAAGTTTGAGTTTTCCCTTTTCTCCTTCCCATGTCTGTATATGTGGAAGATGAGAATAACTGTTCCTATATGGAAACCGCACTGCATCAATGTATTCCTTCAACAAGCCTCAAACGAGGCAGGTTTGTTGAAATTCCACTGAGCAGACGAGTTGTTGAAGCGGGTTTGTGATTCCGGTCAGTCAGATGAATTTTTTGTAACAAAAAGGAAGGATACTTTCATTTAGTAGCATTCTTTAAGAATCTGTAGCCATCCCACTTTCCTACCTATTTTGGAATTCTGATTTTATCATACTGAAGCTGTTTTGAACTTGAACAATGTAGCTAAGAAATGCTTTAGATAAATAAAGATAACTGTATTTACCACGTGTATAAGAATAGTTTGAGAAGTCTTCTTATTGTATTCAGATGTGTTCCTTTAAAACCTTTTCTTCCTGTTGCCCAATGTTTCTCCTCAGACTTGGATGACCATTCACTTGTTAATTAATTAATTACATTTTCATCCTGCCTTACTCCAAGAATCTCAAGATCCCACCATGTCTGCCTTTTTGGATTATTTTAACAACATGCTTTGGTAAATTAAGCCAGGAAATAATAATTTGTCCAGGGGTACACCTGGTGGGCTTCTGTTCACAGAGATGCAACTTCTATGTACTAGGTACCCCTCTAAAATTTTTTACAGTTTTTTACAGATACATGGTAATCCAGCAGTAGCCCCCCCCTCCCCCCGTACTTGAGGAACAATAGAGTGGAAGAGACCTTGGGAATTTTAAATAAATGATTGCTCTGCAGAGCATCCTATTCTTCACCTGTTCTCTAGCACATGTCACTCAAATCCTTTTAAATGACCCTCCTGGGCCATGCCTAGCACTGATCATTTTAATTTAATTTTAATTTAATTTGTATTTATTCATTTTATTCATTTTAATGGCTCTACTAATCTACCTTGTAGCTGTTTAAATCATAAAACGTTTTGGTGATCAGTCAGGTCTGGAAGCCACTTCATCTGAGGAGCCCCCACAGTCCCCTGTATGGACCTGCTGTCCTAGGAATCCCCCTGTCCCGAGAAACCATGGCCACTAAAGTATCAACAGCCTAGGAGAGGAGCTGAAAACCACAACTCCGCTGTTGCGTTCCTGACCAATTTGCAACATTCCTCACATTTCCCTCAACCAGCATCTGTTCTAAATCAAAAAGACCTTCATTTGCATTTCCACTGAAGAGTTGATTCCCCTTAGCTTGTCCTTGCTATTTTGGATTGTGAGAAATCCTGGAATTATATCAAGTTACTCCACCTTTTAAGTGGGAATTGGATGCATTCGTGAGAACAGGATACCCCACTGTAACATGAAGGTACTATCGATGGTCGATGTTTGCAGGAATTAAAAAAAATTGCTCAAGTAGAAACAGCCTATATTCTCCTATATGATGACCTCAGTACTTCCTTTTTGGGTATTTACAGCTGATAACCAAGAACATGTATGATAAAATACTGAATTCCTATATGGGCTGGATTCACATTGCAAACTAAGCTACAATAAAAAGGTACGAGACAAGGATGTCCCTTGTCTCCATTATTATTTATATTGGTTCTAGAAGTATAGAAGTCTTTTTAGTTATGCTAATTTAATTTAAGGTTTTATGTGTTTCTATATTTTATGTTCTCATGTTTATTGTGAATTGCCCAGAGTTCCCCCATTGGGGGGAGATGGGCGGTTGAAAAATTTAATAAATAAATAAATAAATAAATAAATAAATAAATGAATGAATGAATAAATAAATAAATAAATAAATGTATGTTTGCGTGTTGAAAAATTTAATAAATAAATAAATAAATGAATAAATAAATGAATGAATGAATAAATAAATAAATAAATAAATGTATGTTTGCGTGTTGAAAAATTTAATAAATAAATAAATAAATGAATAAATAAATAAATGTTTGCGTGTGTGTGTGTGTGTGTATTCAAATTTGGTCACTGCCCATCTCATGAGGAATGTAGTTTGGTTTTGGTTTAGCATATGTGTGAACCTAGTCATGGGGCTTGTAAATTAGCAAATATTTAGCCAATTATGGGTTATTTAAAAAACAAATTGTTGCAGAAAACAGAACGTACTACTATGAGAATTTTACTCAGTTCCTCCATCTTGGATATGGAGCAGACATGACCAATGTGGTTCCTATCCAGGATATTAGGTGGAATCAACTTTTTCTGATGACCAGCAGCAAGGTGGATAGACTCAGTTATAGTAGCAATGAGTGCACCATTGGAAGAGCTGAAGGACCAGGTTAGGGACAGATGATCATGGAGAAAATCTATCTATGTGGTCATTAAGAGTTGGCAATGACTTGATGGCATGTAATCAGTCAAAAATCAGTGACCATTACAGAACATGAGCCCAATTTCTGTGGAAGCTGCCTGGCCTACTACTGCAGTGAAATTAGGAGATATGGTCTCTTCCTTCCCTGCGTGTCCTTTCTCCTGCACCACCTTTTCCTAGTGGCAGCAGCATTGCCCTCACCCTCCAGCAGGACCTACGCACATCCCATAGCTGCCACTTGGCTCTCCTTCCTGAAGCACCTCGGGGAATTCTGGAAGACTCTGAGAAGGTCTCAGGGTGATGCAGTGGCGGTGGTGGTGGGCAGGTTGTCACCTGGGCAGGCAACTGAATCAGCCTCCTTGCAGTGAGATGCTCTGAGGACTTCTCAAGAGACCCAGGCATGGTGATCCACTGGGGCACAGGGAGATTAGTTTGCAGAGCTCCATACTTTGGGGACTATCCATTGGCTGTTTTGGACAGCAGATTGGGCAGGCAGCTGATGGAACTGGGATCCATCAGTTCCTTGTGCCTATTAGCGAGGTGGTCCTGACAAACCAGTAGGCTGGTTGATCAGTGAACAGGAAGAGTTCATGTAAGAGTGTCCATACATGTCATGCTCTCAAAATTCCAGATGTACCCACTGGCCACCCAAAAGGTAGGGTTCCCTAGGTGCAGGGACTCTTTGACAAGTGTGGCGTCTGCCTGCCTTGTCATCCTTCTAAAATAGCCATCATCCTGCTGTAAGTGGGTGATTGTAACCTGAGCTAAGGTCTGGGATGACTCAGGAGATCGTAGTCTCCATGGCAACCGTGGGCCTGTCTCAGGCCATCACAGACCCGACACATAAAGAAGGGGTTGACAATGCCTATTAAAAAGGGGTGGGGCTGCAATTGGGCCGTTGCATCCACCAGCTTGAATTTCCGGATGCTTCAGAATACAGGTGGTCGTACATTAGACCTTGCATTTGCCTCACAGAAGTTGTAGCCCTTCGCAGTGGTCAGTTAACCTTCTGGACCACTGGACATGGGCTGCCTATTGAGACCTCTGCAGGGAGAGTGGGCTTTTTATAATGGCTTGCCCATGGCGCAAGGTCCAGAGGGATTCCAGTGTGCACTTGTGGAAATGCCCAGTGATCTGTTGGCATTTGTTTGATTGCCTGATAAGCTGCTTGAGATCAGGGAGCTAAGGCCGGAAAGTCATGTTTTTGTGTTTATGGTCCAAGTGTTGTAGAACAGTCCCCCCTTTGAAACTAGAAGAGTCCCAACCTTGTTGACTTTCTGTAACAAATCAAGGGGAAGCGTTTCTGAACGTCTATTCAAACTTAATATAAATAAGATGGCAACAAATTTAATACAATTTAATTTGTATATTGTTTTGCTTTTAAATTCAGATTGAACCATTTGGGGTAAATCATAGTGATTTATATATTATATTTTACAGTGGATGTTTTTGCTTCTATGCACCACCACCAAGAATCTGATATTTGTACAGTATAAAAATCTGATAAAGAAATATTAACTATTAACTTCAGGAGGAAAAGGGGCTGCCTTCACTGTTATATGATTAGTTCTCCACAAGTTAGTTACTTCTCCACAACTAATTAGTTCATTAGCTCTCCACAACTAATTAGTTCTCCACAACTCCACAGAGTCCATTGGAGTTGGGCAGCGAATGCATTTAAATTAATTAATTAATAAAATAATCTGTTATCCGCAAATGGAATTAACCAACCTTGGCTCGGATCTCTGAAAAGCTAAGCAGCATTGGTCCTGGTTAATTCTTGGATGGGAGATCACCGAGCATGGCTTTAGGTTAGACCTAGAAGTTGAATGAACAGAAGCAGGCTGTGATAGACAGCTTCTATACATTCACCAGGAGTGGGACTCAACTCTTGTTCTAAGATTTACATCTCGCCTTTATTTTGGGCATCATAATGCTCCCCCTTCCATTTTTTATCACCACAACAACCCTGGGAGGTGGGTTGGGCTGAGAGAGAGTGATTGTTCCAAAAATTCTTCCAGGGAGTTTGATGCCCTGAGTATACTGAATAAAATAATATATTTGCTTTACTTGCAGGCTAAAAGGGGACATAGGGAAGCATCCAGAAACATGTTGAAATGGAGCCCAGAAAGTAAACCTCGGAGCCACATCTGTGAGGCCTTTGGCTGGACAGAATCCCACAGAGTTCAGGCTGTTGCAGAATGGATTTTTCTCCTCCTTGTAATTACCCAAATAATAGTAATTTGTTTGTTGTTCCCCAAAGCTCCAGGGATTTTTTTCCCCTCAAAAGATTGCTGACCATAGAAAGAACTGACTCAAGAGCAACCTATGGTAAGGTCTTGCATCAGAAAGGCCTGGTGAATAAATGCCTGGGGTGGATGAATTTGGGGGCAGGCAATGACTCCGCTGAGGATCTCCCACTCATCCTCTTCAGATGGGCAACCTTAGCTGGGCTCCATCTGAAACAGGAGACCCATCAGAGCTTCAGTCTTGAGACTGAACTTCTTGTTCTCTTTCTGGTTCTTTCATACAGGCCGTGGCAAAACAAGAATTGGACTCAGCCATACAAAGAATGGTCCTCCTCCTTCTGTTTGCATTACTGCTGCCCTGGGTAGTGGATGGCAGGCTCAGAACCAAATGCCCCTTGATGCTGAAGGGGGATGGAGCAGAACCCCTGAACTTTTACAGGCCAGGAGAACTTCTCATTGGTGGGATCATCTCTGCGACTCAGGCACAGTTTCGGGCGTACAGTTTTGGCCAGGCCCCCTCTGCTGAAACGTTTTGGTAAGGCAGGTCCACAGCGGTCACTCCATTTGCCACAGATTTCTAAAGGTCCAGCCTTGTAAAAGTATTCATCTCTCCCCCCTTTATCTAATAGGTGTGAGTAAAGTTGTGGTCCTGCTTTGTGGACAAGACTTTGGGGATACACTCTGCATTGGGCAAGGCTTCTTCTGAGATGTTTTTGCCATCAGCTTGAAGAGCAAGGCAGAGGTGTTGGGATATTTTACAAGAATATTTTGTATGGATTATATAATAGTAGTGCATTTCTTAGTCAAGCAGTGACTATTGATAAGTATAAAATAGAAGGTAGATTTTTTTTTAGTTTGTATTTTTAGTTTGTATTTTCTAATTTTTAAAGACTTTCTAAAGTTTAAAGATAGTTTTATTAATCATGTACATAAAAATGTCTTAGAATTTTTCAAAAATCAGTTTAAAGGGCAAAATTAATACACTTCAAAAGAGCTAAATTTCTCCTATATGTTTTCAGTAAACCTTCATATATGTGGGAAGTCATTCTCCAGGCAATGATTTTGGGCTGGGTCAATGCATTTGCTTCTGCAGTCCCACTTAAATTGGAAAGGAGGTCATCTTCTCCTTTCCATCATCTAAACAGGCCCAGGTTACAAGCATATTAGCAGAGCTCTCAAATCTTCCAAGGCTTCAGGAGGACTAGAACCTGGCCTTTCCTTGCACCAGTCTAGCACCGTTACCGCTGTCCACTCAGCTTCTTTATTTCTCCCTTTCAGTTGACTGCAATCTAATGGAATGGTGTTTGGACTTTCCTATGGTACCTTTCCATATAGGGCATACTGGATCATGTTTTCCTAGTTTTAGCAACATCATAATCTGCTCAGAAAACTTCAGGGATTGGGTGGATAAGAAGCATATTAAATCATCCTACTTGGTTCGAGAAAGGTCCCTCAACATGGTTGAAGACCCTCAGTAGACCAGGGTGTTAAATTTTAGTTGACACTTGTGTTTTGACTCTGACTTTGGATTAGTGTAAGCTTTACGCTGAAAAGTTTTGAGGACTAAAAGGCACAAATTAAATAGAGTATAGGGTAATCTGTAAACGTGTATTTGCAGGGAAGGATCCATGATGTTCTGGAAAATTCTCTCCTTCCTCTTTGCCATTCAGGAGATCAACCAAGATCCCAGGCTTCTCTACAACATCACTCTGGGCTATAATATCCATGACAACTATTATGACACTAGGATGACTTTGGATGCTCTGCTAAACCTAGTCTCTACTGGGGAGGCAAATGTTCCAAACTATAGTTGTGGAAGGCAGAAAAACCTGTTGGTTATCCTTGAAGGGGCTGATACTGATATTTCCATCCAGATTTCAACCATTTTGGGCATCTTCAAAACACCACAGGTATATCTGGGTGTGTGTCAGGAAGGAGGGCAACTTCTCACGTTAAACTCCTCTTGGAATTTGGTATATAAAATTCAAGATGAGATTATTACCATGGAGATAATAGCACCAGAGGTGGTGGATCTAGATCCTCAGAGGAAGCAAAAGGTTAAAATTGCCCTGTCCTCTCTATAGCAGACTGTGTGCGTCACACTGGCTCTTTGTTAAAGCAAATCCTATGCACAGAAGATGCACAGGGAGTAGGGCCAAAGTGAGAATAGAGGGACCAGAGAAGGAATATTTTTATCTTTAATAATGACTGTTTTATATTTTTAATAATGATAGCTTTTTATATATTTATTGTTTTACTTTATTGTACACCATCCAGAGTCACTTTTTGTGAGATGGGCAGCTAAATAAATCTGATTGATATAGTAGATAGATAGATAGATAGATAGATAGATAGATAGATAGATAGATAGATATAGAATATTCCCACTAAAAGGCTTTCCTAGAAGAAGCAGGACCACCTCCTACCCTGAGGATCAGCACCTTCATCTTAATTTGGGGGTAGCTAATATTTTGCCTTCTGATGCAAAGTAGATCACTAACATCTCCCTTTTCTTTTCAGATCAGTTATAATTTTGTTTCACAGGTTCAGGCAGATAAAACTCAGTTTCCTTTTTCCTACCATGTGGTCCCCAAAGATGGAATCCAGAACCCAGGGATCATCAAACTGCTCCTGCATTTTAGGTGGACGTTGATAGGACTCATTGCTGCGGATACCGACAACGGAGAGAGGTTTATGAGGATTTTGACTCCGATGCTTATAAAGAACGGCATTTGTGCGGTTGTATCCCAATGCATTTCGGTGACCGACAGGAGTGTAAACCTTCGCTTTGCCCAGTTCTCCAGATGGAAGCAAATCAATGTCTTTGTTTACTATGCTGAAGCCAGTTCTTTCCTAAAAGCAATATTTGTTATACAAAAAGTAATCACAGTCTTGACAAAACCTATTGTAGGGAAAATCTGGGTGACAACCGCTCTCTGGGACCTCTCTTTAGAGTTGATGTATAGTGATGTCTCTTTCCAACACATCCATGGCATTTTTTCCTTCTTTATGCAGACAAAGACAAAGACAAAACCTGGTGATTTTGAACCCTTTTATAATTCCATTGGACAGTTTGTAGCAAAAAAGTTTAATTGTTCTTATAGGAAGAATGTCTTGTCTGTGAAAGGCTGGATAAGATGCACAGAGAAGGAGAAATGGGAGACCTTGCCGCAGGAAGAACGGGAAAGGACTTTGTCTTTAGACAGCTCCCGCATGTACAACATCATCTGGGCCACGGCACGTGCCTTAAACGCTGCGCATTTATCTCTCTCCAAGAGGTGGGTGATGAAGGGTGGAAACAGGTTAGAGGTTCAGAGGCTACAGCCTTGGCAGGTAATCCATTTCCCCTCAGAGGCTTCTCCTTGGGCTTAAGAATCCATGATACAATTCCATGTCTTTGGCAGTTGCGAAACAAGCAGACCAACAAAGGTTTATTCTCAAACGACATCAAATGCTGGTGAGGTAGAAATCTGGGAATGACATCCCATTGTATAACTTTCGATGTTACCCCCACTTTTAAATATAACACCGTAACTACAACAAGCCTCTCAGAATTCAGCTTTCTGTTCAGGATTCTTGCTTTCAGTCACATATACATTGGCATTTCTCTGACACTGGAGTCTGGATGACCCAGAGTCTGATAAGGAGAGTTTTTTGGATGCATTTAATTTTGGTTGATGTCTTTGGACGTCCTGCCGATATTTCTTGAGAGATATGTATACGTTTGGGTTTGTATCTTGATCCTAACCCTTGCTGATTCTTTGCATTTTTATAAATGATATTATTAATAACGTATTATTCCTTTCATGCAAACTGGTTTCAGATTTTTGCAAAACAAAAATTAATATATCCATTTTTAAATCAGAAGAGAAGGAGAGAGAAAAGCAAAGAAAATGTGGACAATAATTTCCTCTGTGCTGTTCACTAATCAGTCCTTAGTGCCTTTTAACAATGCCTTGATTTTGTAATACTAAACAATCATTTTGTTTTGTCTGAAGGTAAGCCAAAAGAAGTTTGAAAGTTTCTTCTTTTCTTAGGGCAAAAGGGAGGGAGGGAGGGAGGGAGGGAGGGAGGGAGGGAGAGAGGAAGGAAGGAAGGAAGGAAGGAAGGAAGGAAGGAAGGAAGGAAGGAAGGAAGGAAGGAAGGAAGGAAGGAAGGAAGGAAGGAAGGAGGCAGGCAGGCAGGCAGGCAGGCAGGCAGGCAGGCAGGCAGGCAGATGATATATTCAAAGGTTAAAAAGGCAGAACGATAATAGATTCAGTCTGAAGTTTCAATCTGAATGCACTTTGATTAAAACTTTGAATTGACTTTCCAATTGGGATTAACATTGTGAATCAGGTGGGTTCAAATTATTTGACCATTCAGTTTTTATTCCACTCGATCCATAAAATTGAATCAATCCAAACTGAAGCACATTAAATCAAATCAGCTTTCCAAATTCACACGAATCATCAGTTTAGACCAATAGTCCAAACTGGATCAACATGATAAGAAACTTGGCTTTTCTATCTACTGCAGTTTCTTCTTCCATTCTAGCTTCACCTTTTTTTGCAAAACTCTCAGTTCTACAATTCCTCCATGGATGAAGTCTATTTAGGTGAGAAAGGGGACCTGGCAGCTGACTTCGACATCATCAACTGGATGGTCTTCCCAAATAACTCCATTACCAGAGTGAAATTTGGGAGTCTAAAAAAACAGAGTTCCCTTGACTTCAACCTCATCATCCACCCGGATGGTACTGCACAGATGAATCTGCTGAATAAGGTGAGGAAAGTGATTGGTCTTGGCCACCCTTAGGAGACTGCTTAATGCCACCAAACTGAGAGAGAATCATGCAGCGCTTCCATTATTTCTCCGTTTACGCAGCTCAAACAGCTCATCCAGCATCATCAAACAGCTTCACCCAGAATTAAAGGACTGTCCTTGTCCTGAGGAATAAAAATAAAAATCTAAAACATCACAGAAGTAGATGAGGAATGCAGGGAGGGGTAACGAAGAAGACATTGCATCAGTTCTGAGAGGATTTTAGAGCTTGTTTTCATTAAGCCAAATCAGATAAATTGCTGCTAATGTATTTTCCTTGATCTTCTTTGCTTCTGTGATTAGCCTCCGCCTTCTTCGAGGTGTGGAGAAAGTTGTCTCCCCGGATTTGCTAAGGTAGTTCAAGATGGGAAGCCAGTTTGCTGCTATGATTGTGTTCCTTGCTCAGGAGGGACCATCTCGGATCAGGAAGGTGAGTGACTCCAAAGGAGAAGGTTGTCTTTGGGGAAACAGACTTCTCCAGACCTTTCCAAGGCAAGGGTTGTTTAAAAGGACCTTGGCTCCTTCCTTGTCTTTTTATTTTCAACGTGCACAACTTACTCCATAAATTGAGTGCTACAAAATGATTTTAAAGGAGGGTCATGGATCGGCCAGGCACAGCTGGCCTCAGTGCAGCTTTCACTCTGCCGACTGCAGAAACTCCTTTATATTTAGGTTTGCTGGGACCCTCCATTTTCTCAGAGTAGGGACAAGTTTCATAGTAGAAGTTAGTTTGGGAAGATTATAGAGTCGGAAAGAGCCATTGGGGTTACTGAATCCAACCAACCAACTGTTCAGGGCCAAAATCCAAACTGAAACTTCCATGACAGATATCTGTCCAGCCCCTGCTTGAGCACAGGAGTGCCTTGAGCTGGTTCTTCCTATTCAGCCCAGTGTGATGTAATAGCAAAGGAGGTGGATTAGGTACATAGAGACTCAGCTTCTAGTCCATCCTCAGCCACAGAAGCTCCCTGGGGGATTCTGGTCAATCGCCCTCTCTCAGCCCAAGAGCCAGGGTGGTCTAGTGGTGAAGATGCTAGAGCGGAAGCAGGAAGACCTAGGTTCAAGCCCCCCCTCACCCACAGAAGCTCCTTGGGGGGCTCTGGGACAGTTCCTTCCTCACAGACTAATAGCCAGCATGGTGTAAGTGAAGGGGTTAGACCAGGAGTAAAGAGACCCAGGTTCTAGTCCCCCCTCATGTCAGTCCTTCAACAGACCAGACTAGGAAACCAAAGTCATGAATGCTAATGCTGCTTTTATGGTAAGGTTACAGTGACAGAAGCTTGCAAGTCTGAATGTGCTTCCCCCCTCCCTCCCTTATGAGAAGTAGGGAGGGTCAAGTCTGAGACGTTTTCTCAAACTACATTTCTGCCTCGGGATCAAATTTCTTTTATCTGGTTGCAGGTCTTTCTCCTGCTCCTCAAGGTTATTCCTACTGTCCATTACACATCAGCTATGAAAGCTCCCAGGGGAATTTGGCACTAGGGTTGTACCATACTTAGTTATCAGCGCATAAGAAATAAACTTGGTAATGCTCTATGAATGCTAGTTATGCTGCACATTAATGGTATTTGGAAGTCACGGCTGTTGAGGACAAAGGAGAAGAAGAGCGAGACAGTAGGGTCAATTTGGGTGATTTGGGCATGGGGTGAATATTGTAGGCAGAGTTTTCATCCCCCACACATACGATCAGCTATGCTTTTTTGTGACTCTTGGTATCCACTGTCATTAAAAAAAAAAAAACAACCCTTATTGAATGGAGCAGAAAAGAGCATGCTGTAAGGAAGATCTAACTCTTACTCTTTCAGATGCCAAAAAATGCAGCAAGTGTCCAGAAGATCAGCATCCGAATAAGGACAGAGATCGGTGCGTTTCCAAAGTTATAACCTTCCTGTCCTATGAAGGACATTTGGGCATCATCCTATCTGCCTTTGCTTTATGCTTGTCCTTAACCACAGGGTTTGTGTTGGGAATCTTCATCAAATTTGTAGAAACTCCGATAGTCAAGGCTAACAATCGAGATCTCTCCTACATTCTCCTTGGCTCCCTCATCCTTTCCTTCTTATCCTCCTTCCTCTTCATTGGACAGCCAAGAAAAGTCACCTGCCTTCTCCGGCAAACAGCCACTGGCATCATCTTTTCAGTTGCCGTCTCCTCAATCTTAGCAAAGACAATCACAGTGGTGCTGGCCTTCCTGGCCACAAAACCAGAGAACATGGTGAAGAGATGGCTGGGAAAGAGTCTGGCCAACTCCATTGTCTTTTCTTGCTCTGCTGTCCAAATTATTATCTGCACTATCTGGTTGGGCACCACTCCCCCATTCCCTGACTCAGATATGCATTCCCAGGCTGGAGAGATTGTCTTGCAATGCAATGAAGGCTCAGTCGCCATGTTTTATTCTGCCCTTGGCTACATGGGCTTCCTGGCTGCCATCTGCTTCACAGTGGCTTTCTTAGCTAGGAAGCTACCTGCAGCCTTCAACGAAGCCAAGCTGATCACCTTCAGCATGCTGGTCTTCTGCAGCGTTTGGGTCTCCTTCGTGCCCACCTACCTGAGCACCAAAGGCAAATACATGGTGGCTGTGCAGGTCTTCTCCATCTTGGCCTCCAGTGCTGGGTTGTTGGGCTGCATCTTCTTCCCCAAGTGCTACATTATTTTGCTGAGGCCTGATCTGAACACCAAGGAGCAGCTAACCACAAAAATAAAATAAATCATCTCACAGATCCCAGCAAGATGGAGCCTAGCAAGGTGGTGTCTAGGTATATAGGAGAGTGCTGCTGTGGGGTGCCATGAGTTTTTATAGAATTTTTATAGAGGTTTTATTGATTTTTATTTCATGGTTTGGGGGTTTCTGTTGTTTTTACTGTTTTGTTTGCTACCCAGGGTTGTTGCTGCAATACGAGTGGCTATATGTCAAGTCCTCCCCGTCTGACTCCCAATTCCGAAGTATTCTCATGCAACCAGGCTTGGTTCAGAAAAATACTCTTTATTGAGTGGTACAGGTAGCTTGTAAACAGAACATTGCTAAAACTAAAGCCTTGGTTAAACTTCCCTCTATTTATCCCCCCTCCCTTGATTGCCTGGCGTCTTGAGTCTTCTCCACCGGGTGGTGACCTTTTTCCTTCCTCCCCCCCTCCTCCCCGAGCCTCTTCCTGGCTCTTTGGGGCCCCAGCTGCCTTGCCGGCAATCAAGCCAGGCGAAATTGCCCATATATGGTTAAGCTGCTTCCCAGCTCCCATTACAACCATTAACAGAACCCCCACCCCCCCACCCCGCTTTAGTTACTAGTGGCAGAACCAATTCACTCTAACTCCCAACGACTGCAATGCAATGGCAAACAACAACAGATGGGTGATGCAGGTTCTGACACTATATAAATATTTTTAAATAAATAAATAAATAAATGCCTAATATAAGGGATAGCAGAAATTTTCTGTCAGTCTCCCCAGCAGGACTATAGACAAAATCTCTGCCAGTTATGCACTGCTTCCCAAACATGACATTTTCCAAAAGATTTTAGCAAGGATGTGGTAGTTTACAATGTATTTCAGTTGCATTTAGAATGAATATGCTTTGATCTGGCCCTGTGTGGAAGAATAAATACTTACCTGTGTTTTATATTTTACATTATAGCTTTACCCAATGTTATATCCTCTTAGCTGCTCATTTAATTACAGGTAGTCCTCACTTAATAACCATTCGTTTAGTGACCGTTCAAAGTTACAATGGTGCTAAAAAAAGTGACTTATGATCAGTGCCCAAAGTTACGACCATCCCAGCACCCCCATGGTCATGTGATTGCGATCCAGGTGCTTGGCAACCAGCTCACGCTTATGATGGTTGCAGCATCCCGGGATCACCTGATCACCATCTGCAACCTTCCCAGCCAGCTTCCAGCAAGTAAAATCAATGGGGAACCGTGTGATTCGCTTAACAACCATGGTGATTCGCTTAATGACCCCTGCAAAAAGTTGTAAAATTGTGTCTGATTCGCTAAACTGCCCTGCTTAACAATCAATTTTCCGGTCCCTATTGTGGTCATTAAGTGAGGATTACCTGAATAAGATTCTTTACAGCCGTGCTAGTATTCTGCCAATGATCCCAGATGCCAATAGAATTTATGCGTTTAGTGGGAATAAACAGATCCAAGGATGTGTAGTCACTGCCCTCTTATCTCTAGTCTTTCTGCAGCTAAGTAGAGGGTCAGCTTGTTTAAATAACAGTCAGACTCTTGGTGACTCTCATATAGCAAAGCTGCTATACTACATTTCACATAATGTTACTGTAATGTCTCTGCATTTAGAATAGCATCTATGTCTCCCTCTTGTATCCTTATCAGTTGTCAAGCAATTTCTTCCTTACATTTGGGGGTCTTCATAGTATATGCTCAAACTACCTTTAATCAATATCTTATATTAGACCTATGGAGCCTAGGGGTGCTTGCTGTTGGCTCTTCTGGGTGGAAGAAACTAGTGATTCACAGTAATTTGCTAGCTTTGGAAATAATAAAACAATTGTTGGATCCTCTCTGTTTGTTGGCATTTCTTGGGTGAGTTTTCCAGTTTTCCACTACACTCTGGCTTTTTGAGATCAACCAACATTGGCTAGATGCGGCCGTGAAACTAGATAAATAGATTTTAGCTTAGATATTTATTAGAGAACGTTCAGTTCGAAAATGGTGCAGAGTAAGGAACCCCACAGTCCAGGATTTCTCCAATAGATTGGAACTGCTTCCCTCTCTCCTGAAAGATTAAGAGAATCTACGACTTTTATACAGAATCAGGCGATGCTTGGATTTCACACTTTTCCTTGCCAGCACTTTTGCAAAGTTTGAGCAGATGGCAATTTTCTTAACCCAAAGACCTGTGGGTTCTCGTTGGTGGAAAAACTAGGGAGTTACATGACAAAGACCTCTGACCCTGGATCTCATTTCTCCTCCAAAATCCCTGTCAGAGAAGAGATCTCCCCATCTCCCATAACTTGATTCCTTGAAGAGTCCAGAACTGTTGGCTTTCTGCCTGCACCACATACACTTGAATCACCGTTTGAACAAGGCCTGGATGCAGACAGCTGCCCCTGCTTCCCCTGTCCAAAAGCTGCTGTTTAGGAAGTCAGACTGGGAATGCTTTCACAATTCCCAGATCCCTTTTTGCTGGAGGTGCCGGAGACCTGGTGCATGCAAATGGCTACGCTGAGCTGCTTGTGACTCCCACACATATTGGGAATGCAGAAAAGTCTTTCATACGAGAAAGAGACTTTGACTGCAGCCATGAAGAGATACAGCATGGAGTGCATGAGGTAAACCAGAGTGGAGGAACAGACCCTATGCTGGAAAACTGTTGTGGATAATTTTCAGTTGCGTGTGCACCCAGAACACTCCCAGTCAGTCTCTATATCCAGATCAGACCAAGCATGCACCCCACTCAATTCAGCTAGCAAAAAATATGGCTTGGTGTTAATTTATTAAACATCAACAAACTTTGAAAGGGCTAACTCTCTTGAATGTTTCTAGCTTTTTAGGTATAGGGCTTGTTTTTCTAGTTTGACTTTTTAATTAATTAATTACTTTTGATTTTTTTTTTTTTTAACTGTTTGTGGGTTTTACTTTCATTGTGAGCCGCCCAGAGTCACCGCTGGGGGAGCAGAGCGGCATACAAATTTAATAAATAAATAAACTCTGGAAACAGAACCGAAAAAACAGGCCGCATCAGGGAGACAGACAACCACCATGTAGATGGCAGAGGGAATGGCCTTGAAGGACAGGAGGAAGAGTCTCTACCAAGGCAACGGTCAGATAAGAAGGGCTTGAATTGGGCCAAGAAAATAACTTGAGAAAACTTCTCAGACAAGCCCTTGCCTAGTTCACATGAACATAAAATGAGGGAGGGGGAAGCACATTCAGACTTGCAAGATTGTTACTATAGCCCGTTCCAATAAAAATAGTCCTCACCTGTGGCATTGGTTCCTTGGTCTGGTCTACCTTGTTGGTCTGACATACCACACTAAGAGATGTTTGCTTTGGGTCCCATCATTTAAGCAATCTCATCTGGCAAGCCCCAGGAAATGTGCCTTCTCTGTGGCTGCTCCCACCTTTTGGAACAGCATTCTGCCCCCACCCCTGATCCAGCTGGTCCTGATCCTATCTGTCTTTCAGAAGATATTAAAGACATAATTTTTTACCTCAAGCACTGGGGCTGGGAGTGTACGATCCAAGGACTGAGTCTTTCCCCCAGCACTTTATATCTTTTGAATATTATTTTTCTGGATTATATTTTTAAACTTTGTTCTATTATGTGATTTTTATTGACTTATGGTTTATTGGTGATGTATACCACCCCTGAGTCATGTACTGAAGCTATATACATTGACTAGATGGGTGGATGGATGGATGGATGGATGGATGGATGGATGGATGGGCAAGCAGGCAGGCAGGCAGGCAGGCAGAGGACACTATCAACAAGCTATATTACATCTATCTGTCTATCATCTCTCTCTTTTTCTCATCTATCTCTCATCTATCTCTCAACAGAAGAGAATATCTGTAGCTTGGAGTTGAACTGTAGAGTCCTTGATGCACTCTGAGCTTGGTTGTTTGCTTGCAGACATTTCATTAACCAATGAAATGGGGAGTTAGGTGGTCGCCACTTTTCCAGTGTTTGTAATCCAGTAATTCCATCCAGTACTTCTTCCTGCAGTATTTCACAGTAGCTGAAGCTTCTGCACCACCTTCAAGAGTAGCCCCACATGTCCTCATGGTTCGTGCCATATCCAGAATAGTTATTTGCCGTTATTCCTGGACCCCTAATATGCCTTCCTCCCACTCCCATCACTGGGTTGCCAGTACCCTCCGCATCACCCCCCCCCCCAAAAAAAATCCCTTGCATGGCTCCCATGAAAGGAAGCTCAAGAAAAACCCAAGAAAGAAAGTGCTTTCTTACAAACACTGGAAAACTGGCAATTGCCTAACTTCAAAGCAAGATTTTGCCAACTGTTCATTTCATACAAGGTTAAGGATGTGAACTGCATGCTGGGATTTGTAGGAAAGAACTGATGATGTTACCTAGTTGGGTAATGAAATGTCTGCCTCTTACATACAGGTGAAACTCGAAAAATTAGAATATCGTGCAAATGTTCATTTATGTCAATATGGCAACTCAAAAGGTGAAACCAATATATGAGATAGACGCATTACATGCAAAGCGAGATATGTCAAGCCTTACTTTGGTATAATTGTGATGATTATGGCATACAGCTTATGAAAACCCCAAGTTCACAATCTCAGAAAATTAGAATAGTGTGAAAAGGTTCAATATTCTAGGCTCAAAGTGTCCCCCTCTAATCAGCTAATGAATCCATAACCCCTGCAAAGGGTTCCTGAGCCTTTCAATGGTCTCTCAGGCTGGTTCAGGAGGAATCACAAGCATGGGAAAGACTGCTGACCTGACAGTTGTGCAGAAAACCATCATTGACACCCTCCATAAGGAGGGAAAGCCCCAAAAGGTAATTGCAAAAGAAGTTGGATGTTCCCAAAGTGCTGTATCAAAGCACATCAATAGAAGGTTATGTGGAAGGGAAAAGTGTGGTAGAAAAAGGTGCACAAGCAGCAGGGATGACCGCAGCCTGGAGAGGATTGTTCAGGAAAAGGCCATTCCAAAGTGTTGGGGACTTTCACAAGGAGTGGACTGAGGCTGGAGTTAGTGCATCAAGAGCCACCACACACAGACGGATCCTGGACATGGGCTTCAAATGTCGTATTCCTCTTGTCAAGCCGCTCCTGAACAACAAACAACATCAGAAGCGTCTTACCTGGGCTACAGAAAAAAAGAACTGGTCTGTTGCCCAGTGGTCCAAAGTCCTCTTTTCCGATGAGAGCAACTTTTGCATCTCATTTGGGAATCAAGGACCCAGAGTCTGGAGGAAGAATGGAGAGGCACACAATGCATGATGCTTGAAGTCCAGTGTGAAGTTTCCACAGTCTGTGTTGATTTGGGGAGCCATGTCATCTGCTGGTGTTGGTCCACTGTGCTTTATTAAGTCCAGGGTCAATGCAGCCATCTACCAGATTTTGGAGCACTTCATGCTTCCTTCCGCAGACCAGCTTTATGGGGATGCTGACTTCATTTTCCAGCAGGATGTGGCACCTGCCCACACTGCCAAAAGTACCAAAACCTGGTTCAATGACCATGGGATTACTGTGCTTGGTTGGCCAGCAAACTCGCCTGACCTGAACCCCATAGAGAATCTATGGGGCATTGCCAAGAGAAAGATGAGGGACATGAGACTGAACAATGCAGCAGAGCTGAAGGCCGCTATTGAAGCATCCTGGTCTTCCATAACACCTCAGCAGTGCCACAGGCTGATAGCATCCATGCCACGCCGCATTGCGGCAGTCATTGCTGCAAAAGGGGCCCAAACCAAGTACTGAGTACATATGCATGCTTATACTTTGCAGAGGTCCGATATTGTTCTATTTCCAATCCTTGTGTTATTGATGTCATGTAATATTCTGATTTTCTGAGATTGTGAATTTTGGGTTTTCATAAGCTGTACGCCATAATCATCACAATTATACCAAAGTAAGGCTTGACATATCTCGCTTTGCATGTAATGCGTCTATCTCATATATTGGTTTCACCTTTTGAGTTGCCATACTGACATAAATGAACATTTGCACGATATTCTAATTTTTTGAGTTTCACCTGTATTTCACAGATGAGGCAGTTTTCAACATTTGAATTAGGAAAGTAAACACATTTCTAGAAGTATTGGATTATTTATTAATCAATTATATTGTAAAACTGTCCATCTGGAATAGCCTCTGGACAATGTTGTAAAAGTATCTAAAAATATACTAGCAATACAAAACCACAACATTATGATAAAAGAACATCAGCAGAGTCAGAGGCCTCACAATCAATTAATCAACTTGGTAGATTGCTTGCTTCGTTTCTGCCATTACGAGAAAGGGGGAGGGAGAGGAAGGGTTAGAAGGTGAACTGTTAGGCGCAGATGGACTGTTATCTGTTTCTCAGGAATGCCCAAGGCCGTACCAGTGTGAGACCAGGAGAGATCCGGTGACATGCGCAAGACGGACTGTGGACTGGAAGGGGGGTGAAGGGAAAAAGGGGGTAAAAGTAAGTCTGGCGTGCACAGGTTTTAGTTTTGGCAATGCTCTAGATCTGTACACCAGTCCTTAATAAATGAACTTTCCTTTGAACTTACATCAGGCTCAAGGGCAGTTGCTTTTGTTGGGAACTGAGCATTGCAGTTTCTCACATATTGCTGAAACTCCCTCTTTGGATTTTACCCAGAGCGAAAGCTCACTGAGGAAAGTCAAGCTGATTGCTCCGACAGGAGTGGGCAAAGAATTGGCAGCAATGGCGGATGAAACTGTTGAAGCTGGAGCCAACGGGGGCATCACGGAAGAACCGGAGCTTGAGTCAGAGATGGTGTCGAAGCCCATGGCGATGCTGAGATTGAAAGACAAGGAGTGGCGACGAGACCAGCATTGGACCCGTTCCCAGGAGTCCAGGGAATTTCTGGAACTACCGGTGGCCTCATTCTTTAGAATGAAATCCTGCTCGGTGAAATGGTCCATGGGCGTTGGTGAAGTGGTGGCAGTGGCCCAAACCTGAAAGGGGTGAGGGAGCAGGAGTCCTGAGGGACCACACTGGGGGGGGACTATGAAGGAGGTGTGAGCTGAAGTTACCTCCATAAAGGATGAATTGAAGTCCTTGGGGAAGATGCTGAAAAACGTTCTGGGTAGCCAAGATGGAGACTGGTTGTCTGGAGATTCCCACTCGTCATCAAGGGACAGCAAGGGGGCGTGCGAGGAATTGGTCTCCAGCGAAGAGGAGGAGATGGTTCCCCCTCACTGACGTGTGAAACAGGAGGGAGACCCATTAAAATGGTGGGGCCTCAAGATGAAATATGGGGGGAACCCGAACCAGCTAGCAAGTTTCCTGACGCATGTGAGAATTTGAATGGAGAGTTGCGGCCATTTATTCCAAAATGATGCCAAGAGAGTAGCTTATGTGTCATATGCCCTTGAAGATAAAGCAGCGGAACGGGTAGTGCAGATGCATGAAGCTGGAGCTGCCGCACTAAGAAATTTGGATGATTTTATGAGTGCCCTGCGCAAATGCTTTGAGGATCCTTTTGCAACCACAGAAGCCAAGAGGGCCATCAAGGGTCTCAAGCAAGAGGGTCGAATGGTCTCGGACTACGTGCTGGAGTTCAAGGGGCTAGCTGAGACACTCCGAAACTGGCATGAAGAGCTCAAAGTACAGTATCTCCAAAAGGGACTACGTCCTGACCTTTTTGATCATGTGCTGGCCGAGACAACCCTGAAACCCTGCACGAGTGGATCAGCCTTGCGGGGAAGGTAGAGGCTGACATTTGTCTGTCAAAAGGAAAGGCGCTTGACCGGCCATGGATTTGCCAGGCCCAGGATCCAAAAGATCGGGCTGGAAATACAGGGAGGGTGGCCAGGAACCGAGACAAGGGAGATGCTCGTGCTACAGGTGTGGAGAAGAGGGCGGGTTCTTACAAGCAGTCAATCAGCAGCATTACACAAAGGAGTGAGAACTAGAGTAATCCCAAATGTGACACAAGAGCAATAAAGATCTTAAGTACAGGTGGTCCTCATTAAGTGATTACAATTGGGACTGGCAACTTGGTTGTTAAGCGAGGTGGTCACTAAGTGAAACCATGACTGGACTTATGATCTTACTTCAGGTGTCCTTTGCTTTACAATGGAATGTCTTTCATGGATGAGGCAGATTTCAACATTTGAATTAAGAAAATAAAATATATTTCTGGAAGCATTTGCTCCGTTACATTTTTACCACCCACCAGCAACAGCCCTCTTCCTACTGCTGTGAAATGAACACATTTTTTCTTGATTTCCTGCTTAGACCTTGCCTCCTTCCAGGTGTGTGGAAAGATGCCGTCCTGGATTCTTCAAGGTGGTTCAGAGAGGACGGCAGGTTTGCTGCTACGATTGTCTTCCTTGTGCGAAGGGGACCATGTCCCGTCAGGAAGGTGAGTGGCTCAGGAAGGAAAACAGGCTCTTGCAGAAGACGCCAAACGTTTGGAGATACTCAGTGATATTTTAAAATTTGCTTCCCATCTTTATTCCATTTTTAAAATTCACAATTTACTTGCTAATGTAAAGAACAATAAAGGAAGTGGGAAAATGGTCCTGGGTGTTGTGTTATGAGGCAGACTGTCAGCAATCTGCATGCAGCCTTTGCTCCTTGCCAAGAACAGGAACTTTATAGATGCCTATTAGGACTCTGCAACTGGTATCAAAGAGAAGTATGGGAATGCATGAGAACAGAAATGCAGCACCTCCCTGCGACTCACTAAAGCAGTGTTTCTCAACCTTGGCAACTTCATGATGGCTGGGGAATTCTGGGAGTTGGGCTGGTCTAATAGCCTAAACTGGCTATTCTCCCAGGCACGGGGTCAGGAATTAGCTGAGCCTGTGAATGTTCCTAGTGTTGAGGGCCGACAGGTTTATTTTTTAATGTATTCTCATTTTATGATCCGATTGATTTTTTTTATTAGTCTTCACTGCTCTGTGTTGCTTATGGGAGATGAATAGGTATATAAAATGATTGATGGAATGAATGCTTAAATCCCTCTTTGCTGTGGAGATGGACTCACAATCAGGAGGAGAAAAACATACCAACTTGATTTATCAGTCATCTTCTTGAGGACACACTAGCCCACACAATGTGCTTGTGTATTCCTTGAGATCCTACAGGAAAGGCAAGGTATAATTCTGAATTATGGCTCTGACGAAACTGTTTCACTGGGGAAAGTTGGACCCAGTGGCTTCCAACCAGCTCTGGAACTTTTTCAAAGGATTCTCCTAAAATGTTTTCTTTCCTATTCCCGTTTTCATGAAATCACAGGAGTAAGTTGGGGAAAGGATGGAGGTGATATTTCTTCTCTATAATTATTAGAATCATATTGAGTTATTGACTGCCTCCAATCAAACCTCCAGGGAATTTTCCAAAGTTCACTGTTGAGTTGGCATAAACATCACTTTCAAGAGCAATACAGGTGACCTGTTTCATCAGAACTGTGAGGCTGAGGGACTTAAAAGCCTTTAGTGTCACTGAGAGGTTGCAATGGATGTAGGGCAGGGCCAACGCTGTGCTGAAAAGCCTGGGCCTTTTCAGCTCAATTTCTCATGGGGCTCCAGCCTCCATCTGTGGAAGGAAAGCCATGAAAGCAGTTGTGATATCACAAGAGCACTTTGCCTCCTTCAACGGCTGCTCTAATTCTTTGAGAGCCTCCTGATTTTTCAAGGCAGGCAAGAAATGGTTCTGCTGTTTCTCCTGATGCTCCTATCGCCCCTGAGAGGCTGCAGGAAGCTGAAGGCGAAATGCCCCTTAACTTTAGAAAGGGATGCGAGATATCCATTGAATTATTTCAAGCCGGGGGACTACCTCATTACCGGAATCGCTTCTGCAACAATTGTTACATTTCGACCCTTCACTTTCAATAAGCCTCCGACTGACATAATCGCCTTGTAAGAGAATGTCTCCCCATCTGGCTACTGCTGTTTACAAAGTTTTAGGTGTCCCCAAATAAGGAAAAACTATCCCTTTTGATCAATCTCAGTTATATGGGCCACTGGAGACAGAGATTTGGGTTCAATCGATACTAAGGCACCACCCAATGCCCACCATATCTTTTCTGCCTGCAGCTTCTACAACTCTATAATGGCCCAGGGGTTGCTCCCTCGGCTCCTGCCAGCCCCTGCCACGTCTCCAACTGCAGATTCCTCCTCCTTGATACACACAGCATCACCAGACCAGCCCATACAGAAACTACCCCAGCAATGCCCAACAACCTCTTCCTGTTCCACTTCTTAATGTTCCTGCCCTTTCTCGATGTTGACACCTGTAAGGCAGGTGTGCCTCCATTCAGGGGTTTTATCAGGTATGAAGGTTTTCAGTGTCTGCATGACACTGAGTCTGATTTTGGCACACAGAACAAAAAACAAACAAACAAAGAAACTTTAAACTTGAGATCTTTGCCTCATGCCAGCTGTACCAGGGCAAGTCATCCTGCCGTAGCAGATAAATCGATGATGAAATTCTGAACTCTGCGAGATGCTCAGTTCTCCTGAGAGATGCTAAACCATGCTGGGAACATATACAGATGTGTATGTCCAGCGTCTTAGAAGTACAGAAGGAAGAGAAAACATAAATACCGAGGAATATAAATGAGGAATATGTGGCATGATTGCAAATGAGCTTTACAATGCTTTCCTTGCCTGAAAATATAATAAAACTCTTAAGAACAGACTTGTAATGAAATGGAAAACTCCCCAAGACAATGATATAAAAAAAAGGCACAGAACGTCTCGGGTAAGGCTGAGGAGAATAAAGGGGAGATAAAATAATTTAGACTTCCCCAGTATAGAATACAGAGGATAGGACAGACTTGAAATAAACTCTCCCACCACACCAACTATTACGTAGCTCTAAATCTAACATTAGTTTCAGCATCTTCCAAAAATTAAAGTTTTCTGATTTCTAAAGGAACAAAGAGAATGAAAGAAACCAATGTTGAATGCATGATTTTCCTTTCATGCAATATCGTATCATGTGATTGATCATATGTGTATGAATATACGTGTGTGTTTATTTGCAGGGAAGCAACTACACAGTACTGGAAAATCCTGTCCTTCTTGTTTGCCATCCATGAGATCAACCAGGATCCCCGGCTCTTACCCAACCTCACCCTGGGCTACAACATTCATGACAATTATTTTGATGCACGAATCACGTCTGAAGCCTTGGTAGATCTGCTCTCTCCTGGACAGGCAACTGTCCCAAACTACAAGTGTGGAGGAAGACAGAATAACCTCCTAGCTATCCTTGAAGGGGCCAAAACTGACATGTCCATCCAGATTTCCACCATGTTGGGCAACTACAAAATCCCCCAGGTGAGAGCGTCTCTTCTTTAATTCCACTTCAAAGACTTTCAAGGGGAACAATCGAATTAGCTGGCACTTCTCCATCCACAATGGGAGGAAGGAGGCTTAAAGCCCAGCCAAAGGATCTTTGCTGAACCAATAATTATCGTTTTTCGCATTAGAATTTCTTTTTTAATATAACTTTATGAAAAAATTTAATTGCAACAGTAAAAGCTAATGCAAACTAAACTTTAAAAAAGAGAAAAGAATGGAAAAAAAGAATAAAAATGCAGGAGAAAAGAAAAGGAAAGAAGAAAAAAGAAAGAATATAATTCTGGGGAAAAAAAAAACAAATATATAAAGAAGTGACTTCCAACCTTCATTGGAACAAGTATAAACAAATATAATAACCTTTCATCCTCTTTTAGGTTAGACAAATATCTCTTCATCCCAGATGCCATCCCCTATCCATAAGCAAATCATAAAAGATCAATTTTTCAATTCTGGTATCAGCAAAAAGTCCATAAAGCATTGCCAGAACTTTGCAAAAATATGTTTTGTTTTAACCTTGAGCAAATAAACCTACTTTATATTCCTTCCTTTTACTTCTAACACTCTTCATCTTTAATTCAATCAAAGATTGTCATAGGATTTGATTTATCTTCAATTTTTCTATATCCCATCACACAGATTTCTTCAAGGCTTTAACAAGACTCTTTTGTAGATCCAAGAGAAGCATTTTCTGTCTCATTCTCTTGGTTTATTATTTGTATTTCCCTTTTAATTTTTAAAACTTCAGGCAATTTCCTTTATATATTCAGCAATGCTTCCTTTTCCAGATCATTCTCTTGGCCTGCCAAGTTCCACTTTTGGTATTTCTCCGTCTTGTCAGAGAAAATTTGTCCCACATCTGTCATTCCTTCATTAACATTTTTTAGACATAGTCTATCCATAGAAGCAGACATAATTACCAGCAGTGTTGTCATTGTACTTATTAATTTCTGGTTCCATTCTTCAAAGATCTCCTTTAAAATTTCTGATGTTACAACATTTTGTGTCATCTTTTAAGTCTGAATATTAACTGACATCAAGAACAGTCTTGAATTTTTTATCTTTTGTTCGAATCCTTAGTCCCCTCTAGTGTCCAGTTTCCAAAATCATCACTTATCTTTGTTATGCCTTATAATAGACAGGATAGCCAAATTAAATCTGTTACCTAGGAGAAGGTGCTCATTTTTTATAATGAATCCCAAAGTCTTTTAGTTAAAGTCAATATTCCAAATTTATATGGACCCTTCATGTTTACAACTTTCAAAATCGTATTTGGCTTTTTGCTGTTCATTTCAAATTCTTTAAGTTCTTAAGCTTGTGATTATTGTTTTCCTTTGTTCACCATTGAAGATAAACTCACCCGATGAATACTTTTCAAACTTTTCATTCCAAAGGACTCTAATAGCTTTAAGAAGGTTAATAGGCAATTTCCAAAAGTGATTAGAAAGTGAGGTTTGCAAACTTACTGTCGTGTGAAAGGCTCTGTTGTGGTTGTGAGGAAGGTGGCTGATCCTGTTGTCCCACAGTGCTCGAAGCAGCGGAAAACCAGTGCCCTGCCATAGTCCTGACAGATTTTTGTTTATTTTATTTATATTTCAAATTTGTCACCTCGCATCTCACTACATCATAAGACAGTTTTCAATCTTTGGTGATCACATTTCATTCATTGAGGATTCAGCAAAATATGATGTAAGGAGACCACTCTAGGATCCCCATGAATCAATTAATCAAAGGCTTGGGTAATTGCCAGGAGATTTTAGGAGTTAAGAAGCTTGCAAAGAGTGGTAACAGTCCTTCATGTAAATAGGGCAACCTATGCTAAAAAGAAGAGATGAGAAGCTCTGAAAGGACATTCAGGCTAATAGGCGTCTGGAAGCAGAACAGTAGCAAATATTGTCCTGAAACTGAATCAATCACCAAGTTCTTCTTCTCTTTATCAGGTCAGTTCTTCTTTTGTTTCCCATGTTCTGGGCGATAAAACGCAGTTCCCCTTCTTCTACACCATGGTCCCCAAAGAAGGCGTCCAATACTTGGGGATCCTGAAATTGCTCCTGCATTTCCAATGGACATCAGTGGGTCTCTTTGCGCCGGACACTGACAATGGGGAGCATTTCATAGGAACTTTGGTACCTATGCTTTTCAGGAACGGGATTTGTGTTGTTTTCTCACAAACCTTCTCAGGGTTGAATACAGAAGATCTGGAGATGAATTTTGCCTCAGTACGGAAGTGGAAAGAAGTCAATGTATTTGTTTATTTTTCAGAAGCTGGTTTCTTCATACAGGGAATAAGGCTAATAGAGGTAACACTGGAACATTTGATATTGTACATAAAATCCTATGTTGCTGAATCTACAACACCCACAGGGAAGATCTGTGTGACAACAGCTTTGTGGGACCTTACATTTGACTTCACATTTGGCGTTGCAACACAAAAAGACATTAATGGTATTTTTTCTTTCCTTATCCAGAAAAAAAACAAGATAATATATGGTGATTTCCTCTCCCTTTTAATTTCTCTGTATCGTTCTGTACACAAAGCATTTCATTGCTCATACTCCAAGGCTGCCTCCTCTGTGAGAGGCTGGACAAGATGCACTGAGAAAAAGGTGTTGGGGACCATTCCCCAAGAAGTGGTTGAAAGAATCGTGTCCCTAGACAGTGCCCACATCTACCAGACCGTCTGGGCCCTGGCACGGGCCTTAGATGCAGCTCATTCTTCCCGATCGAAGAGGAGAAGGAGAGAAGGTGGAGGGAGACCAGAATTTCAAATTCTGCAACCGTGGCAGGTATCCCCTTTTCCATCACGCGGATTCCCACTGAAGGTGTGCAATGCAAAAGCAGTTCCAGAATCTTCAGAAACTTAGAAAATGTCAGCAATAATGAGGAGGGGATTTATTTATTCAATTCTCCAAATGCAATCTACAACATAGGGCTCAAGGCAATTTAGAACGTTCCAGACCATCATATATAAATATCCATGAGATATAGTAGACATATCAATAATGCCCAAATGAAAAATCCACCTTAAGTCAGGCGTCTCATCATTGGCATCCATTTGCCTTGTGGTATACAACAATCTTAAGTGTCTTCTTGAAGGCCAGAAGGTTAGTTACTCCACCATATGTGAGAAAATGTGTTCAGAAATGGGGAGTGGCTGGAAGAATGAGTTTCTTGTGCCCCAGACCTGTCCAACACATGTCAGGTGTGAGACTAGCATCTATTCCGCAAAGAGAGACACAGGATTATCGAAACTTGCTGGGAGAAGCACATGGATCCCATTTTTTAAGACCTAAGACCATTGATTCTGTAATACAGGAAATTCTAGTTCACAATATGTAATTCTAATCATCTATAATCAAGGTTAAAAAAACTATTTGGGGGTTTGTGGGACTGCTCAAGAGAGGTTCAATGTCCAACTTTACTAAATGCAGATCTCTTCTCTGTCGTTCTAGCTTCACCCTTTCTTGCAAGACTCTCAGTTTTACAACACTTCCTTAGATGGAATCTATTTGGACGAGAATGGTGAACTAGCAGCTGATTTGGACATTGTGAATTGGGTGAAGTTTCCTAATAATTCTGTCGTCAGTGTCAAATTTGGGAGCATAGCAAGACAAGGTTCCTCGGAACCCCAGTTCAGCATTGACCAGGAGGCCACGGTGTGGCCCAAATGGTTCAACCAGGTGGGGAAGAGAAGTCATTCCATGTCACTCCCTTTGCTTTCTACTACAAAATGATTACATTAAGACTCTCTCTGAAGTTCTCTAGATCTTCTGATCTCATCTCAGTTTTGCTGCCAGATGGCCATTTGAGTTAATGTACAGTGCAATAGATTTCATGGATGAGGCAGTTTTCAACATCTGAATTAAGAAAATAAATATATTTCTGGAAGTACTTGCTCCATTACATTTTTACCACCCACCAGCAACAGTCTGCTGGTAAATGAGCACATGTTTTCTTGATTTGCTACTTAGACCCTGCCTCCTTCCAGATGTGTGGAAAGATGCTGTCCTGGATTCCTCAAGGTTGTTCAGAGAGGACGGCCGGTTTGCTGCTACGATTGCCTTCCTTGTGCGAAGGGAGCCATCTCCACTCAGGAAGGTGAGTGACTCAGGAAGGAAAACAGGCTCTCACAGAAGATGCCAAATATTTGGAGATACTCAATTATATTTTAAAATTTGCTTCCTGTCTTTATTCCATTTTTTAAATTCACAGTTTGCTTCCTAACATAAACAACAATAAAGGAAGTAGGAAAATGGTCCTGGGCATTGTGTTATGAGGCAGGCTGTCAGCAATCTGCATGCAGCTTTTGCTCTTTGCCAAGAACATCAAATTTATAGATGCCTATTATGACTCTGCAACTGGATTCAAAGAGAAGCAGGGGCATGTATGGGAACAGAAATGCAGCATCTGCCTGCGACTCACTAAAGCAGTGTTTTTCAAGCCTGGCAACTTTAAAATGCGTGGACTTCAAGTCTCATGCTGGCTGGGGAATTCTGGGGGTTGAGGTCCACCTATCTTAAAGTTGCCAAGCTTAAAAAACACTGCATTAAAGCAAGCACAGCTTTTTCCAAGCCATGTGGCTGCTGTCAGAAGCACAGATGAATGAGGGAGATGTTGCCACTTCTTTGCAGATGCAGTCCATTGCACCAGATGCTTGGAAGATCAGCATCCAAACAAACACCAAGATCACTGTCTTCCAAAGGATATAACCTTCTTGTCCTATCAAGAAAATTTGGGGATCATCCTGGCTTCCTTTGCTCTATTTCTGTCAGCAATCACAGCCGTTGTGTTAGGAATTTTCATGAAATACCACAAAACTCCAATAGTCAAAGCCAACAACCGGGATCTCTCCTACATTCTCCTCACTTCACTCCTCCTGTCATTTCTCACAAGCTTCCTCTTCATTGGGCAGCCAAGGAAGGCCACCTGTCTTCTCCGACAAGCAGCCTTCAGCATTCTTTTCTCAGTGGCTGTCTCTTCCCTCTTGGCCAAAACCATCACTGTGGTGCTGGCCTTCTTGGCCACGAAGCCAGGGAACAGGATGAGGAGGTGGCTCGGGAAGACTTTGGCCAATGCCGTTGTTCTTGCTTGCTCTGCTGTCCAAGCTGTGATCTGCTGCATCTGGCTGGGGATCTTTCCTCCCTTCCCTGACACAGACAAGCACTCCCACCCTGAAGAGATTGTCCTGCAGTGCAATGAAGGGCCCGTGGTCATGTTTTACTCTGCCCTCGGCTATATGGGCTTCCTGGCTCTTGTCTGCTTCACAGTGGCTTTCCTAGCCCGGGGGCTGCCGGGGGCCTTCAACGAAGCCAAGCTGATCACCTTCAGCATGCTAGTCTTCTGCAGCGTTTGGGTCTCCTTCGTGCCCACCTACCTGAGCACCAAGGGCAAATACATGGTGGCCGTGCAGGTCTTCTCCATCTTGGCCTCCAGTGCTGGGTTGCTGGGCTGCATCTTCTTCCCCAAGTGCTATATTATGTTGGTGAGGCCTGATCTGAACACCAAGGAGCAGCTAGCCACAAAAATCAAAGGATAGGTCTCACTGTGATTCTCTGGGCAGCCCCAGGACAAATAATTGCCCCTTTCTCACACACTCAGTCCTCCTATGCTCCAGTGTTTCACATCAATATAATTATAGAAGCTTATAAGGAAATGTGGAACCATTCATTAAAATATTTATGTAGAACTTTTTATAGCTGTTTTGTAGACCACCCAGAGTCATTTCAGTGAGATGGGTGGTGACAAATTTGACATATAAATAACGAACGAATGAACTAAATATATAAATATGTGGATCTGTCAATATATGCACACTATATTTTTGTTCTTTTTTGCTCTTATAACCATGTCCATTGTTTCTCTGTGTTTAATTTTTTAAAAATCCCATTAAAAAAAAAAAAGGAAACTAACTGAAATTGGGTGTTTATTTCTTTGCCTTATGTGGGATAGGTGGTGACTTCTGCAGTTGATCGTCACAAGAGTTAGGATGGGCAGTGGTCCAAGAAGTAGGTGGCACAAAACAACAGGCTGAAAGGAGTCTCAGATTACCGTTTCGGTTGGAAGATACAGACCAGCAACTCAACTGGAGTCAGCCGTGTCCGTAGGAGGAGTGGAAAAAGGAAAGATGGTGGATGCAGTGTGACACGCGCATACAAAACGGACAGGGTTAGCATAGTGAAAGACGTACGATGTTAAGGGCAGGAGTCACCAGTGTCAGGGGATACTTATCCAAAACTGGATGAGAGCAGACCTGCTCCTTCAGGGAGAGCACGGTCTTCTCTCAGGACTGAAAGGGAACAAAGGTGTTTGCCTACCTATTTATTTGTTAGATTTTGTTCCTGCCTTTCTGGCTCAACTGTATGCAAAGAGTTCTTGGGGCTGTGAGACTGGACATCTGTGTGGTAGACCTATGCTGCTCTTGGTTAGCTGAGGCTTCCCAGAAAGTGACATGTGGGTGGGCTCTGGGGGTGGTGAATGCATCCTTGAGAAAGGGGATGATCCTGTTGATGCTTAAAGAGTCAGTGGTCCATCCTGTTCTCAAGAAACCATTGCAGCTTCAGACAGCACCAGAGGAAACTGATTAACTGAATCCCTTTCAGTTGTTTCTCAGGCCTGTGAATGGGACTAAAAGGGTATTGATCCCACTTGTGTTTGATCTCTGGCAGGAGAGGGATGGAGGTGAGGTGTGCATTCTTGTTTCTCTTGACCTCTCAATGGCTTTCCATACCATTAATCAAGGTATCCTTCAGGACTTTCTCTGGGTGTCCTGGGAAGAGTCTGGTACTGGTTCTCCTCCTTTGTCCTAGATTGGGTCAGTTTGATCTTGAGTTGGGGAGAGGTCAAGCCCATATCCACCTCTTTGTGGGGTGCCCCAGGGCTCAGTACTCTGCCCACTCTGATTTTTCATGTCGATGAAGTCTTTGGGTAAAGTCATCTGAAGGCTGAGTGAGCTATTATCAGTATGTGGATGACGCTCAGTTGTGCACGTCCACCCCATGCCCTGGAGACCCCATCCTGGCTTCAGCTTAACCCTAGCAAGACAGAACAGCTTTGAGTTTTAGGGTGCCAGGATGCAGTGATTTCCTGTCTTTACATCTGGATTCGGTTGTACTATCCCAGACAGACCCAGGGTGCAGTTGGCGGTCTGCAATGCGCTCTCCTTAGGGCTGCCCTTCAAGAACATCCAGAACCTGTAGCTGATCCAGAATGCAGTGATGCGATCAATACTACATATACTGAAGTATGTCCATGATACACCTTTCCTTTGTGAGCTACACTAGTGCACAATAGGCTTCCAGGTGGAATTCAAGGGGCTGATTGTCACCTATATGGCATTGGCCAGATATTTGAGGACCACCTTTCTCCAACTGTCTCTAGCAGCTCCATCAGGACAGGCAGAGGGGGTAGCCAGAGAGCTGCCTGGATATGGACTCACAATGAGGTGGAGAAAAACATATTGGTTTGATTTATCAGTCACCTCTTACAGCTGAAGTTTCTTCAGGACACACTAGCCCACACTATGTGCTTGCTTACCTCCTACCAGTTTTGAGTTGCTGCCTTGAGATCCTGGAGGAAAGGCAAGCTGTGATTCTGGATCATGGCTCTGAAAAAACTGTTTCACTGGGGAAAGTTGGACCCAGGAACTTCCAACCAGCTCTGCAACTGTATCAAAGGATTCTCCAAAGATATTTTTCTTTCTCATTCCCTTGTTCATGAAATCACAGGAGAAGCTTGGGGAAAGGACAGAGGTATAATTATCAAAAGCACATTGATTTATTAATTGCCTCCCAATCCGCCTTCCAGGGAACGTTCCGAAGTTCACTCTGGGGTTCACTGACACAAACATCAGATTCAGGAGCAATACAGGTGATACTTTGCATCAGAGCTGGGAAGCTAAGAGATGTAAAAGCCTTTAGTGTCACTGAGAGGTTGGGATGAGATTTAGGGCAGAGCCAACGTTGTGCTATAAAGCTTGAGCTCTTTCGGCTGAATTCCTTACGAAGCTCTAACCTCCATCTCTGGTAGGAAAGCCACAAAAGCAATTGTGATCTCACAAGAGCTCCTTGAACAGCTCCTCTAATTCTTTCAGAGGCACCTGACTCTGCAATGGTTCTGCTCTTTCTCCTGATACTCCTCTTGCCCCTGAGAGGCTGCGGGAAGCTGAAGGTGAAATGCCCCTTAACTTTAGAAAGGGATGAGACAGATCCATTGAATTATTTCAAGCCTGGGGACTACCTCATTACTGGCATCGCTTCTGCAACAACTGCTATGCTTGTACCCTTCACTTTCAAGAAGCCTCCGACTGACAGAGTTTCCTGGTAAGAGAGCATCTCCCCCTCTGGCTACTGCTGGCTCCAAAAGTTGAAGGTGTCTCCCAGTGAGGAAGAACTGTCCCTTTGACCAATCGCTGTTGTCTGGGTCATTGGAGACAGAGGTTTGGGCTGGATCAAAACTAAGGCACCCCCCAATGCCCACCACGTCGTTTCTGCCTGCAGCTTCTCATCCTCCATAATGCAAGATATTCTGCTAATCCTTTAACTTCAGTAAAGAACTTCCAGTTGTCTTTAAGTCACCAGAATAGGACTGGATGTGCTCCATCCCTTTCCTCCGAATCTCCCTCCAATCCTGGGAGTAGCGGTTCAATCAGCAGGGAATTCAGGGAGGACCCCATTTGTGAAGGAAACCCACTTGGACCTGTTCTGTCTTGCTCCCGGGACAGAACTAGGACCAGCCAGTTGGCTGAAGGAGTTACGTTCTCAGGTCCTGCCTGCTCCTGTTGGGTCTCCTACTGCAAATTCTTCCTTCTGGATACACACAGTATTGCCAGTGCACGCCACACAAAAATAACTCCAAGAATGCCTAAAAGCCTCCTCCTGCTCCCTTTCCTAATGCTCCTGCCTTTTGTATGTTGAAAGCCATGAGGCAGAGGTGCCTCCATTCGGAGGTTTTTATCAGGTACAAAGATTCTCAGTGTCTTTGTGACACTGAATCTGATTTGGGCCCACAAGGGAAAAAAAACTTTAACCTTGAAGCCACTGTATCAACCCAAATCTAGCAGGGGAACCCATCCTGCCCCTGCAGCCGAATCTATGATGAAAATCTGCACTGAATGAGACGCTTAGTTGCCCTAGGAGACGCTGTGGTGAGATATAGGGATATGTACATCTGGGGTGTTAGAAACTCAAAATAAACCATAATACCAACTAATATGTGGGCATGATTGCAGATGAGCTTTAGAATGCTTTCATTGCCTGAAAATATAATAAAACTATTAAGAACAGACTTCCAGTGAAACCAAAAACATCCCCAAGATAGCAATATGAAAAAAGGCACAGAAATTCTAGGGTTAAGGCTGAGGAGTATAAAGTATAATGGGGCGGAAAAATAATTTAGACATCCCCAGAATAGAATCCAGTGGTTAGGACAGACTTCAAATCAACTCTCCCTCCACACCAAGTATTAAGTGGCTCTAAATCTAGAACAGGGTTTGTTCTTGATTGTTGTTCTTGTTGTGCCTTCAAGTCAGTCTTGACTCCTGGCGACTGCCTGGACCAGCCCTGTAGTTTTCTTGGCAAGATTTCAGAAGTGGTTTGCTGTTGCCTCCTTCTTAGGATGGAGAGAGAGTGACTGGCCCAAGATCACTCAGCTGGGTTTGTGCCTAAGGTGGAACTAGAACTCAGGTTGGTCTCTTGGTTTCTAGCCTAACACCTTAACAACTACACCAAACTCTCTCAGATGAGATTTAGTATCTTTTAGACATGAAAGATTTGTATCTTCTGGAGAAATTAAGAGAGTCGACGAATCAAGGACTGAACGCATGACTTTCCTAAGTGCAAGATTATGTGAATTATTATAAATGTATATATACACGTGTGTGCCTATTTGCAGGAAAGCAACCACAAAGTACTGGAAAATCCTGTCCTTCTTGTTTGCCGTCCATGAGATCAACCAGGATCCCCGGCTCTTACCCAACCTCACCCTGGGCTACAACATTCATGACAATTATTTTGATGCACGAATCACGTCTGAAGCTTTGCTAGATCTGCTCTCTCCCGGACAGGCAAATGTCCCAAACTACAAGTGTGGAGGAAGACAGAATAACCTCTTAGCTATCCTTGAAGGGGGTGAGTCTGACATCTCTGTCCAGATTTCCACCCTGTTGGGCAGCTACAAAATGCCGCAGGTGAGAGAGTCTCTTCTTTAATTCCACTTCAAAGAGTTATAACGGGAACAATCGAATTAGCTCGAATCTGGCTAGTGAGCATTAAGGGGTACCAATCTAGTATTTTTTTACAGTCCAGAATAAGAGTATTGTTGAAAAACAAGCACAATGTGAAGGAAATCACAGATGATATGATAGAAATGCAAATGAAGATCCAGTCAGTTCCAAGCAAATGCTAGAGACAGAGGAAGATGAGATGGTGATATTACACATGCATCACACGACAGTTTTTGATCTCTGATGATCACATCTCATTAATGGAGGATCCAGCAAAATATGGCACAAGGAGAGATTTCTAGCATGTCCAAGGATCATATTGCTCAAAACCTTGGGTGATTTCCATAGGATTTCAGAAGTCAAGTGGCTTGAAAGTAGTCTTAACAGTCATTAATGTAAATAGGGCAACCGATGTGAACAGAATAGATCAGAAGATCCAAAATAACATTCAGATGTACAGGAGCTTGTAAGCAAAACTGTAGCAAATACTGTCCTGAAACTAAACCAATCACCAGTTTCTTCTTCTCTTTGCCAGGTCAGTTATTCTTTTGTTTCCCGTGTTCTGGGCGATAAAACACAGTTCCCCTTCTTCTACACCATGGTCCCCAAAGAAGGCATCCAATACTTGGGGATCCTGAAGTTGCTGCTGCATTTCCAATGGACATCAGTAGGCCTCTTTGCTCCAGACACTGACAACATGGAGCATTTCATAGGAACGCTAGTGCCGATGCTTTTCAGGAACGGGATTTGTGTTGTTTTCTCACAAACCTTATCAGGGATGAATACAGAATATATGAAGATCAATTTTGCCTCAGTACGGAAGTGGAAAGAAGTCAATGTATTTGTTTATTTTTCAGAAGCTAGTTTCTTCTTAGATGGAATAATGGTAATAGAGAAATTAATTGAAACCTTGATATTGTACATAAAATCCTATGTTGTGGAATCTACAACACCCACAGGGAAGATCTGTGTCACAACAGCTCTGTGGGACCTCACATTTGACTTGACATTTGGTGTGACAACACAAAAAGACATTAATGGTATTTTTTCTTTCCTTATCAAGAAAAAGAAAACGATAAAATATGGTGATTTCCTCTCCTTTTTTACTTCTCTGTATCATTTTGTACACAAAGCATTTCATTGCTCCTACTCCAAGGCTTTCTCCTCTGTGAAAGGCTGGACAAGATGCACCAAGAAAGAGGTGGTGGGGACCCTTCCCCAAGTAGAGGTTGAAAGAACCGTGTCCCTAGACAGCTCCCACATCTACCACACTGTCTGGGCCCTGGCACGGGCCTTAGACACAGCTTATTCTTCCCGATCCAAGAGGAGAAGGAAAGATGGTGGAGGGAGACCAGAATTTCAAATTCTGCAACCATGGCAGGTATCCCCTTTTCCATTGCATGGATTCCCACTGAAGGTGTGCAATGCAAAGGCAATCCCAGAATCTTCTGAAACTCAGAAAATGTCAGCTCTAATGGGGAGGGGCTTTATTTATTGATTTCTCAAGAACTCAAGGCAGTATACAGTATTTCTTAAGTGTCTTCTTGAAGGCCAGAAGATTAGCCACTCCCTCCATCTGGGAGAAAACATGCTTGGAAGTGTGGGGTGGCTGAAAGAATGAGTTCATTGTGCCCCAAATATCTCCAACATGTATCAAGTGGGGGACTAGCTTCTACTCCCTGAAGAGAGACACAGGATTATTGAAACTTGCTGGTAGAAGCATATGGGTCCCATTTCTGAAGACCTGAGACCATTGATTCTGTAATATAGGAAACTCTAGTTTACAATATATAATTCTTAACTTCTGTAAACAAGGTTACTAAAACAACCTATTTTGGAGTTTGTGGGACTGCTCAAGAGACGTTCACTGTCCAACTTTACTAAATGCAGATCTCTTCTCTGTCGTTCTAGCTTCACCCTTTCTTGCAAGACTCTCAGTTTTACAACACTTCCTTAGATGGAATCTATTTGGACAAGAATGGTGAACTAGCAGCTGATTTGGACATTGTGAATTGGGTGAAGTTTCCTAATAATTCTGTTGTCAGTGTCAAATTTGGGAGCATAGCAAGACAAGGTTCCTCGGAACCCCAGTTCAACATTGACCAGGAGGCCCTGGTGTGGCCCAAATGGTTCAACCAGGTGGGGAAGGGAAGTCATTCCATGTCACTCCCTTTGCTTTCTACTACAATATGATTACATTAAGACTCTCTGAAGTTCTCTAGATCTTCTGATCTCTTCTCAGTTTTGCTGTCCAGATGGCCATTTGAGTTAATGTACAGTGCAATAGATTTCATGGATGAGGCAGTTTTCAACATTTGAATTAAGAAAATAAATATATTTCTGGAAGTACTTGCTCCATTACATGTTTACCACCCACCAGCAATAGTCTTCTTCCTACTGCTGGTAAATGAGCACATGTTTTCTTAATTTGCTACTTAGACCCTGCCTCATTCCAGATGTGTGGAAAGATGCCGTCCTGGATTCTTCAAGGTGGTTCAGAGAGGACGGCCAGTTTGCTGCTATGATTGCCTTCCTTGTGCGAAGGGGACCATGTCCCGTCAGGAAGGTGAGTGGTTCAGGAAGGAAAACAGGCTCTCGCAGAAGATGCCAAATATTTGGAGATACTCAATGATATTTTAAAATTTGCTTCCTGTCTTTATTCCATTTTTAAAATTACGATTTGCTTCCTAACATAAACAACAATAAAAGAAGTAGGAAAATGGTCCTGGGCATTGTGTTATGAGGCAGGCTGTAAGCAATCTGCGTGCAGCCTTTGCTCCTTGCCAAGAACAGGAACTTTATAGATGCCTATTAGGACTCTGCAACTGGATTCAAAGAGAAGCAGGGGAATGCATGGAAACAGAAATGCAGCACCTGCCTGCGACTCACTAAAGCAGTGTTTCTCAAGCTTGGCAACTTTAAGATGGGTGGACTTCATCTCCCAGAATTTCCAAGCCAGCAAAAGTCCAGTAAGTTACCTGAGGTAACAACATATCTATTTTAACCTTGATCAAAGAAATCAACTTGATATTCCTTCCTTTTACTTTTAACAATCTTATTCTTTAGTCCCTTCAAATAATGTCCTGGAATATGATTTCTTTTCATTTTTTCTTCTCACATCAGCTCTTTCTTTTGTGTATCCAGTGTCACCTCTTTCTCCATGTTATTCTTGTAGCTTGTCATTTTTAAATCCACTTTCAAATCAGTCTCAATCCTGTCATGTAAAACCCGTTCCTCTTCCATAACATCTTTCAAACACAGTCTATCCATAGAAGCAGACACTCTTAAAATTAAAATCTTATTTCAAATTTCTCTGGACACTGAGTCTGTTCGTAACTTTCTGAAATCAACGTTACTTTCTGAAATCAAATACCATGAAAAATGTGCCATCCTCCCATAAGCAATTGTGTAAACATATGAAAATTTTGAAGGTTGGTTTATCCATGGGTGGCACCGGTTTCCTGGTATTTTGGTTAAAAATTTGAGGATCGTATTAGAAAGTACTTATTAAAAGGCTGGGCTTCCGGGGAAGAAAAGGCAGACTAAAGATGGCTCCACAAGAAGCAGAGCAGATGACCGTGGTGGAATGAAGAGCTGGCGAGTAGACCGGCTCTTCGTAATTCCTCTCCGAACAAGGAGAGGACTTGAGATCACTCACATGTGCTCCAGCAGTTGTTCCTTGTGAGGAGACTGCAAGACAGCAGTCTCTGGTGGATTTAGAGCTCTGAGAGATGAGGGAATAGCCATCTTGCTGAAACTGCAGCCGGCACCTTTAAGGACACTGAGTTCACATATTTCCTTTTCTCATCACTTTCAGAAATTGCTTGTTAACTGCTTTTCAGCTGTTAGGAAACTTTGCATCAACATGTTTTACAGCACTGGGTGAATTGCCTGCAATCATTAGCAAAGTAAGTTTTAAATACAAGTTGAAGGACTTAAACATTTTTTTCCTAGAATAAACAGCCAAAGGGTGATTAAAACTTTGATTTTAGAAACTTACAAACAAACTAAGGTCTAGATAAATTTGAAATAAGATTTTGGAATGACTGATAAAGAGTCTTTTCCATGGGAAAAGCCTTTTGTTTTGAATTCTTTAAAAAAAATACTGAAACTCAACTTACTGATACGAAATGAAGCAAAATATGTTAACATTGGACATGTGGAGTCCTTGGGGTTCTCTGAGCTTGGTTGTTTTCTTGCAAATGTTTCATTACCCAGCTAGGTCACATCTTCAGTGCTTCTATTGGTAACAATGGATATATTGAAGGATATTTCTGAACACTGGACCCAGAAGTTAAGTTTAAGTGTGTCTGCCTTTATAGATAGACTGTGTTTAAAGGATGTTATGGGAGAGGAACAAGTTTTACTCGACAAGATTGACACTGATTTGGAAATAGATTTAAAAGTGACAGGCTACACTTCCGGTGGGGGACTAATGGCAGCTTAACTGATTCCTTTGTTTGGGAATCGACGCCATAGCTTTGGGGACTAGGGCAGGATCTCTGTAGCCTGAAGAATTCTCTGGATGTAAAGGAGAATCCACAAAGTCAACCAGATGCTCTCGTGTTTCTTGCAAGGAGACCCTGAAGCAGAAATCTTTGTGATTGACTTGCAGTGAGAGGCTGGGAGATGGGGCTTTTCCATCCTGTGCGAGGCTGTGACATAGCCAAAATTTAGGACACTAAAGCCAACCTCCCCATTTCTAAAACACATTTTAAATGGTCTATTACCCTTTCAGACGAAGAGGGGCTTTTTTCGGCAACAGAGAAGTGTATCTTCTTGGTGCTTTTCATATTTTCAATGCTTACTTTTAACAAAACTGATTTGGACTTTGGGATTTATATACTGAGCAAAGATTCAAAGGGCTGAATTATTGGGTGTTTTTATGAAACAAGTGAATTTGTTTTTTGGACTTTAAAAACTTAATTTGGTTGAACCCGTATTTGTGAGATTGAAGCTTGAGGTTGCTAGTTAAAGATTTCTGTGGGAAAGCTGTTTTGTTTTTTTTTTTAAACTTTGCTGCGATGCTGATTAAAGGAGCTTTGTAAAAACTACTCTGAGATCTTGCTTTTTACCCGTTTTTTTTCTATCTGCAAGGCTTATGGCTGCAGTTCAGCAAAGGGAATTTAAAGAGACACTTACACATTTCCTGGAAGTTCTCACTACTACAATTTTATAAGTGATAGAAACTAAATTTGAAGCCTCTGAGAAAAAATTAGACAGCTTTGATAGCGATACTGATTTGCAGACAAAATTGGATATTGAAAATAAGAATATTGACAATGTTACATGGTGTGAAGTAAGGCAATCTTCAGAACAGGAAACTGGAAGAAGAGATCTGGATCTGGATGGAGGACTGGATGATTTAGTTTATTTTGAGCCCGGAGATAATGAGCTTTTTTATAAAGCCCAAATTTACAACAGAAATCTTTTTTGACAATATCCAGACCATAAAGCAGAAGAGTCTTTTGGAGATTTTTCTCTTTCTGGATGTGCGGGAAGGACTTATTAAACCTTTGAAGATGTCTTTGATGGTAAAAAGGACAAAGTGACAAGAAATTACTACTTGAGATTTCACTTGAAGAAGAGATTAGATGTCAAGCTCCATGAAAGGAAGAAAAAGGAATTTAAAGTGGACTTATGGGACCAAGGTTAAAATGTACAAGTTATGATTTTGGATTGCTAATACTGGAATTTATTCTTGGATTGGGATTGTATTGAGGTGGCAGGATACAAATGGAAAATTATTCTGATCTTGGATACAAATGGAAAATTATTCTGATCTTTATCCTATATTTTTGGGTTATGTAGTCCTATCCTATATTTTTGGGTTATGTAGTCCTCACTAGTAACCAAGTAGTGAACCTCTTCTCTGGAAGTGTTTTTTTAGCTAGAGGCTTTGCAGTGATAAGTCTCGGAAGCAAATATGAGAAGAAGTCTTTGTTATATCCTATATTTTGTATGAAACTGGTATTTTGTGAAGTTTTACATTTTAAATGTAACTCTCTGTAACTTTCCTTTCTGCTGATGCTGAGTGCTCTTATCTCCCTCCCTCCTCAGATAGCAATACTCTAGACAGCAAGGCCGAAATGTACCCAAAACAAGGTACGACCGGTGAAGACAAGGACTTGTGGTTTAGCTACCAGCAATTGACCAAATTTGGAGTACGGAAGGCATGGGGAGGGCACTGAGGGGGGGATTGGGAGAAACGGCTCTTGTAATGATAAAAAGGCTTGCTGAACTCCTTTTCGGGGTTCAGTTCTTTGCAGGGACCTGCGAGTCCTAACTGAACCTTTGCGCAAATAAAGCTTCTCCCTGAATGACCCAGTGAGAGTCTCGTCATCAATAAATGTTGCGTTGCTCCCACCCGTAACATTTCTGGCGACCCAGATGGGACTCTCCCAGCCCTTTGAGCAGGACCAGTGGAACTCCTGAGACTCAGCAACGCCCGGCGGCTCGACGCAACCAGCGCTGGCAGGACCCTTGACTCCTGTGCCTCGGGACCAGCGGACGCCGCAGAGAGCAGGGAGCCTTCCCCTGGATCCAAGGACCCATTCATGGTGACGAGCAGAGGAGTGAGTGGACGGCCGGCCGGAGGAACAGAGGAGTGAGTGGGCCGACTAGCGACCAGACCAGGCGAGTATACTCAGTGGGGAATACCCGTCATAACCGGTGAGGCGGAAGAGGAGGAAAAGCGCATCCTCCTGGGGGTGAAGGGCCCAAGAGTGGGTGCCTTCTAGGATTGTGTGGGTGGTTAAACAGTCGCAGTTCCTATTGGTGACCGTTGAGTGTCCGGCACCGTAGGTCGGCTGTAGTGTATAGGCAAGTGGGTTGGGAACATCCCTTCTCCTAAAGGAGTAAGGGATTGGAAATCTGGCACGCTCCGTAGCAGGGATTGGTCTTTAAAAGGAAGAGCCAGCGTTTGCTGGGAGACCAAGGCAGGAGGGGACAGGTCCTTTAAAAGGAGGCCAGCGAGTGCTGGGAGGACTGTCTCGCCGTTTCCCTGAGCCGGACCGAGGCCTGACAGGAGAACCCCTTGCCAAAGTCTAACATCAGGTACACGTTAGGAGACCCACACCATGGGGAACATAGGAAGCAAAATTACCCCTCTGTCGTGCATGCTGAAAAACTTTGAAGCTGCCTTCAGTGGCGACTATGAGGATCCCAGGTGCAACCCGGGTACCCTGAAGATATTCTGTAAACAAGAATGGCCAACGTTTGGAGTCAACTGGCCTGAAGAAGGGACATTTGATTGGCTAATAGTAAATGCAGTATACAACAAAGTCCGCCAAGACGGCCATTGGGATCAGTATCCCTACATTGACCAGTGGCGATGGGCCGTGAAGACCCGCCCCGGATGGTTGATTAAATGCGCCTGTGAGGCCGGCGCTGGGCCAGTTAAAGTTTGCCTGGCCGGAGTGGGACCAGTTCCAAAGCCCACAGCAAAAGAAGTCTTTGAGAAATTAAAAGCCAAGGATAAACAACAGCCACTCTACCCTATTTTGATGGACTCCAGTCCAATTGAAGATGAGATGCCCCCTCCCTATCAGGGCCCCCGAGGACGGCCTAGGATGAAGGAGGAAGAGGTCATGGAAGAAGTAGGAGGCCCTTCGGCTCCCCCTCCAGAACCCCCTGTGGCTTCCCGTACTCGGAGCCATGATCCCCCCTCATTGATGGCACCCTTGCGTGCAGTCCAGACAAGGGAGGCCGGGGAGGAAGGAGGCCAGTCAGTCATCACCTCTATCTTCCAGTATACTCCTTTCACCACAACTGATTTATTAAACTGGAGGCAACACTATGGCCCCTTCTCTGAGAAACCACGAGAGGTTTGCGACCTTCTCGAAACTGTTATGCATACCCACCTCCCTACATGGGAAGATATCCAACAGCTCCTGAATACCCTCCTCACTCCTGAGGATCGGGAAAAAGTTAGGTCCGCAAAAGTATGATAATGTTTATGGGTGTTATTGTTATAGAAAATAAATAGACCTAGGTGTTTAATAACGATAGATCAACTGATACTTCAAATGTTGGTAAGGTCCTTGGGATAATATGTCTGTATAAATTTCTTTAACTTTGTTTCTATTAAGAAATTACTTTGGGGATTTTTGCTTGTAACTGAAAGAAATGAAATTTTGACTTTGAAATTTGGTATTTAGAATTGTCTTTGTTATAGAAATATTGTGTTTTATTGATATTACTGGAGTAAGAAGTTAATGTATTATTTTACTTATAACTGTACTGAAGAAAGTTGAAAGTTGTTCTCTTCTTATTTTCTGTTTTGCTTTCCTCCCCTCTTTTTATCTTTCTTCCTCACATTTCTTTATCTATTACTTTCTTTCTACTTTTCTTTTGATGTCTTTGTGTATTTTATTCTTGTTTGAAACTTAATGCAGTTTTTATTTAAAAAAATGACAGGCTACAAGAATGACATGGAAAAAGATGTCATACAAAAGAAACCAGCTGATGTCTTCATAATTAAAAGGGATATACAAATAACCAACCAAGAGAATGACCTGGATAATTTTCTTAAACTGGACTTACAAGAGAGGCTTGTTAAAGCTGTGAAAAGGGACAAAGAAAAAATGAAAAGAAATCAAGTTCCAGGACATTATCTGAAGGGACTAAAGATCAAGATTGTTAGAAGTAAAAGGAAAAAATATAAAGTTGGTTTCTTTGATCAAGGTGAAAATAGATATGTTGTTATCTCTGGTAAGCTTTAATGGACTTCTGCTGACATCAGGACTGAAATGATGAGGTTTTATGGATTTGTTTATAGATAAGACATGGCATATAGGAAGAAGAGATCATTTGTTGTATTTTAAAAGAAGCTGATATGTTACCAAAATTATTTATTGTTGTGATGAAGGGGGAAGTCATTTCTTTATATATTTCTCTTCTTTTTCTTTATTATATTCTTCTTTTTCTTCTTTTTTCTATTTTTCTTTTCTGAATCTTCTATTTTTTCTTTTTATTCTTTTATATTTTAGTTTGTATTAGTTTGTATCGTTTAATTGTAATTTTTAATAAAATTACTATAAAAAAAGGATGAATAAGGGAGATGTTTCCCTTCTCTGCAGATGCACTCCATTGCACCAGATGCTTGGAAGATCAGCATCCAAATGAACACCAAGATCATTGTCTTCCAAAGGATATAACCTTCTTATCCTATCAAGAATATTTGGGGATCATCCTGGCTTCCTTTGCTCTATTTCTCTCAGCTATTGCAGCCTTTGTGTCAGGAATTTTCATGAAATACCACAAAACTCCAATCGTCAAAGCCAACAACCGGGATCTCTCCTACATTCTCCTCACCTCGCTCCTCCTGTCATTTCTCACCGCCTTCCTCTTCATTGGCCAGCCAAGGAAGGCCACCTGTCTTCTCCGACAAGCAGCCTTCAGCATTGTTTTCTCAGTGGCTGTGTCTTCCCTCTTGGCCAAAACCATCACCGTGGTGCTGGCCTTCTTGGCCACGAAGCCAGGGAACAGGGTGAGGAGGTGGCTCGGGAAGACATTGGCCAATGCCGTTGTTCTTGCTTGCTCTGCTGTCCAAGCTGTGATCTGCTGTCCAAGCTGTGATCTGCTGCATCTGGCTGGGGATCTTTCCTCCCTTCCCTGACACAGACAAGCACTCCCACCCTGAAGAGATTGTCCTGCAGTGCAATGAAGGGCCCGTGGTCATGTTTTACTCTGCCCTCGGCTATATGGGCTTCCTGGCTCTTGTCTGCTTCACAGTGGCTTTCCTAGCCCGGGGGCTGCCGGGGGCCTTCAACGAAGCCAAGCTGATCACCTTCAGCATGCTGGTCTTCTGCAGCGTTTGGGTCTCCTTCGTGCCCACCTACCTGAGCACCAAGGGCAAATACATGGTGGCCGTGCAGGTCTTCTCCATCTTGGCCTCCAGTGCTGGGCTGTTGGGCTGCATCTTCTTCCCCAAGTGCTATATTATTTTGCTGAGGCCTGATCTGAATACAAAGGAGCAGCTAACCACAAAAATCAACATATAGATGTCATTCTTTTAGGACAGTTTCTCTGGGGCATCTCATAGTAATCACAAAATCAAACTCTCCATTTCTCTCACTTTAGGTCACCACTTCTCCAGAATTTGATTTGTCCTTGTGCTATAGATCTGTATCTGTTTATTGTAATTTATCATATGTATTTTTTTTCCTTAAGGAATACCCACATTTTAAAAACAATTTATAGTAGGCAGTTGTTGTGGGAAAAATCCTCACGTAAGAAGAAAACCAAAGCATTTGGAGATAGAAGCAACAGAGGATACTTTATTGGAATGCACTTACAGTGATCAATTGGCCCCCCAGACTGCAAGAGAGAACCCCCAGCAGAACAACTCCCCATTATATATATTTGATTGATTATATTTGAAACAGAAAAATAAATTCCTCTTCTTCTTCTAAAATTCCTCTTCTTCTTCTACCTTTCTCGACATTACAGGTATTCCTTGCTTAATGACCACAGTGGGGCAGTCATTAAGTGAGTCACCACATGACTGGACCTGATTTCATAACCACTTTTACGATGGTCATTAAGCAAATTGCCATGGTCATTAAGCGAATCACATAGTCGTTAAGCAAATCACGTGGTTGTTAAGCGAATCCAACTTCCCCAATGAGTGTTTTTTGCTGGAATTCAGTTAACAACCACATGATTTGCTTAACAACCGCATGATTTGCTTAACGACCATGATGATTCACTTAATGACTGCCATAAAAAAGGTTGCAAATCGTGATCACGTGACCGTGGGAAGTGGTGCAAATCACATGGTCGCGAGTGTCAGTACAGGTTATAAAGCACTTTTTCCAAGGCCATTGTAACTTCAAACCATTGTTAAACAAATGGTCTTTAAGCAAGGAATACCTGTATCAACTTCTCCAGAGAGCTAAGTCTTTGCATAATGTGTCCAAAATACGATGATTTGAGCTTGGTCCTTTGTGCTGAGTGAGAATTTGGGATTGATTGGTTTTAGGAGGAATAATATATAGAGGGGAGATTTAATAATAATATATAGAAGGGAGATCCATTCACCCTCCCAGATAGATCAGTAGGGAGGGGAAAGTCAATTCCCTAGTTGAGAATTCTTGCAGCAGCTTAGATAATTAAAACTGCAGATCCAAATGTGTGCAAAGTACTAAACTGTCCCCATTGCTTACTTCCCCCTGCTCAGGTTTCAAAACATCCCAGAACATCTTATGCCATTGGTGGACGTGGTAGGTCCTTGGTTAGGCCTCTTTTGTCTCCCCATAGGAACACAGTAGATCAAGAACACAGAGGAGATTTTATTTTTTTTATTATTGTTGTTGTTGTTGTTATTATTATTATTATTATATTTATATGCTGCCCATCTCCCCCAGGGGGTGACTCTGGGCAGCTTACAATTAAAAACCAAGACAATAAAAACAATAAAAATATAAATATCCCTCAATTAACATTGCAAGTAATGATTCTATAAAAGCCAGTATACAATTCAAGATGGTGGGGGAAGCAGTATCAATCATCCGCCCAGCCAGTTCCAGCAATGCGAGCCCCCATTAGGCCCCCAGGCCATCTGGCATAGCCATGTTTTTAGGCCTTTTCGGAAGGCCAGGAGAGTGGGGGCAGCCCACAGCCCAGCTGGAAAGCTGTTTCACAGGGCAAGGGCCACAGCAGAAAAGGCCCTCTTTGTAGACCCCGCCAGCTGAAATTCCTTGACTGGTGGGGTTTGCAACATGCCCCTTCTGCTGGATCGAGTGAGGCAGGGAGATATAATGGGGACAAGACGGCTTCTCAGATAAGCTGGTCCTGTGCCATGAAGGGCTTTAAAGGTGATAACCAGCACCTTGAATTGGACCCAGAAGCAAACCAGCAACCACTGCAGCTTGTGTAACAGAGGTATTATATGTGCCATCCTAGGGGTGTTCAAGACTGTCTGCGCCACTGCATTTTGCGCCAGCTGCAGCTTCTGAATACTCTTCAAGGGTAGCCCCATGTAGAGTGCATTGCAGTAATCCAAACAGGAGGTGACCAGGGCATGAGTGACCATGCAGAGGGCCTCCTGATCCAGGAAAGGGCGTAACTTATGCACAACATGAGGCTGCATGAAGGCCCTCCTAGCCATGACTGCCACCTGGTCTTCGAACAGGAGTCCTGAGTCTAGGAGGACCTCCAGATTACGTACTGGGTCTGTCTGGGGTAGTGCGACCCCACCTAGAACCAGAGATGATAAGCTCCTAGATCTTGAACCTACCCGTATCTACAGCCATTCCATCTTATCGGGGTTCAGTTGAAGCCTGTTGTCCCCCATCCAGGCCCCTCCAGCCTCCAGCCACCACAAAAGGGTAGACACAGCATCACTTAGGTCACCTGGGATGGAGATATATAGTTGAGTATCATCAGCATACTGATGATACCTCATCCCGTGGTGCCAGATGATCTCACCCAGTGGTTTTACATAGATGTTAAATAGGAGAGGCGAGAGCACCGAGCCCTGAGGCACCCCACAAAGTAGGGGCCGTGGGCTGGATCTCTCACTCCCTATCAACACTGATTGGTTTTGGCCTTGGAGGAAACAGCTGGACCAGCACAAAACTGTGCTGCCTAGCCCCAACTCCCACAGCTGACCCAAAAGGATACCATGGTCCATGGTGTCAAAAGCCACCGAGAGGTCAAGAAGAGCGAGGATGGATGCACTACCCCCATCCCACTCGTGCCAGAGATCATCAAAAGTGTGATCAATGCTGTTTCTGTCCCATAACCAGGCCTGAAACCTGATTGAAAGGGATACAGGTAATCTATTTCCTCCAGGGTCCTCTGAAGCTGTCTCATGACCACCTTTCCCCAAACTTACCCAAAAAGGGAAGGTGGGAAACTGGATGAAAATTGTCCAAAAAGGTGGGATCCAGTGATGGTTTCTTGAGGAGGGGACGGACCAGAGTTTTTTAAAGGCATTGGGAACACTCCCGCCTGCAAGGATGAATTGACTACCTTGTACCCACCCCAATGTCATTTCCCTGGTGGCTTTAACCAATCAGGAAGGATTAGGATCTAATGCACAGGTAGCCACGCTAGGGGCCCCAAGGACTCTGTCCACTTCCACAGGTCCAACAGGATCAAACCATTCCCAGATAACTGGGCAAGTCCACTGCTGGGCATCTCGGCTGGACCTGCATCATGCTTAGCCTCCAACTGGGAATGGATCTGAGTGATTTTATCCATCAGGTGTTCAGCAAATTCCTCTACACGGCCCTGTAGATGTCCTCTGAGCTGTCTCACCCCGGTTATATCTGCCCGCCCCTCTCGATCCAGCAGAAGGGGCATGTTGCAGACCCCACCACTCAAGGAGTTCTGGCTGGCGGGATTTGGAAGAGGGCCTTTTCTGCCGTGGCCCCTGCCTGTAGAACAGTTTGCCAGCTGAGGTACGGGCTGCCCCCGCTCTCCTGGCCTTCCGAAAATGCCTAAAAACATGGCTATGCCAGATGCCCTGGGGGCCTGATGGGGCCTCGCATGGCTGGGGGGATGATTGATAATGCTTCCCCCACCTTCTTGATTTGTATATTGTTTTTTTTTATAGATTTGTTGTTTGTGACTTAATGGGGGGAGGATAGGGAAGGACTTCATGGAAGTCATGGTCAGGAGTGCTGTTTTGCAACTTCAGTTGCCTGCCACTTGCAGCCTTTCCTAGATCAGGGAGCACTACACACAGTCATACAGCTTTGGTCACCTCCTTCTTGGATTACCGCAATGTGCTGTACAAGGGGCTGTGTTAGCCCTTCGAGGTAGACCGGAGAAGAAGCACCACTATGAATACTCACTCTAGCTTTATTGGAAAGTGACATTAACAGAGTCTTGCGAGACTCTCCTCTTACTCTCTGGAAAACTAGGGAGGGTCGCTTCTGAAACGCTTCTCACACACACAACCTCTCTTTCTGTGCACTGAGATATCTTTTGTATGACGGTTGTCCAGTCCGTGGCTCTTCCTCCTGTCTCCGAAGGTCATTCCCACAGGCCGTTACAGGCTGCCCTTAAAGAATATCCAGAGGCTGTGGGTCCAGAACATGGCGACGTGAACCATTCTGGAAGTGCCGCGGTAGCCCATGTTACACCTTTCCTGTGTGAGCTACACTAGCACACAATAGGCTTCCAGGTGAAACTTTGCTGGTGTCACCTATAAAGCCCTTCATGGCATTGGCCAGATATTTGAAGACCACCTTTCTCCGACTGTCTCTAGCAGCTCCATCAGGACAGGCAGAGGAGGCATTTTACAGGTTCTACACCTTAAAGAGTATAATCGGGTGAGCCCAGGAAGCCTGGCTTCTCTGTGGCTGCACCTGCCCCTTGGAATAAGAATCCCCCCAAGAGTAGGATGGTTCCAACTTGATGACTGTTCAGAAGGCTCCTAAACCGGGCTATTCTCCCAGGCACGGGGTCAGGAATTTAGGTGAGCCTGTGAATTTTAGTGACTAGTGTTGAGGGCTTTCGCTGACATGTTTAATGTTATTTTATGGTTATGTTGATGTTGTTATTTCTCCTCACTGCCCAGTGTTGCTTATGGGAGATAAGTAGGAATATAAATTGAATGGATAAATGAATGATTAAAGCCCTCTTTGCTGCCTTGATTTGGACTCACAATCAGGAGGAGAAAAACATGCTGGCTTGATTTATCAATCATCTCTTACAGCTGAGTCTCCTTCAGTCAGTCAAACTTTATTTCGGTCAAAGACCAGTATACAATGAAACTATTTAAATGAACTGTTTAAAAGTAAAAGAAGGGGATCCAACATAAAACACAAGCTAGAAGAAATATACAGAATATTAATGTCACTTCTGTTTCCACTGTGAGCTACGTCTCTAGGACCAGAAACAGATTCTCCTTTAGGACACACTGATCCATACTATGTCTGTTTATCTCCTACAAGTTTTGAGTTGCTGTCTTGAGATCCTGGAGGAAAGGCAAGCTGTAATTCTGGATTATGGCTCTGAGAAAGCGCTTTCACTGGGGAAAGTTGGACCCAGTGACTTCCAACTAGCTCTGGAAGTGTATCAAAGGGTTCTCCAAACATGTTTTTCTTCCCTGTTCCCTTGTTCGTGAAATCACAGGAAAAACCTGGGGACAGAACAGAGGTGATATTTCTTTTCCTTGTAATTATCAAAATCACATTGAGTTATTGATTGCCACCAATCAAGCCGCCAGGGAATTTTCCAAAGTTCACTGTTGAGTTGACGTAACCATCACTTTCAAGAGCAATAGAGGTGACACTGTCCATCAAAACTTCAAAGCTCAAGGACATAAAAGCCTTCAGCACACTGAGAGGTTGCAATGGATGTACAACAGGGTGAACAATGTGCTTGTAAACTTGAGCCTTTTCGGCTAAATTTCTCATGGGGCCTCAGCCTCCATCTCTTGAAGGAAAGCCACAAAAGCGATTCTTTAAAAGCGCATTTTGCCTCCTTGAACAGCTAGCTCCTCTATTTCTTTGAGAGCCACCTGACTCTGCAAGGCAGGCCAGAAATGCTTCTGCTCTTTCTCCTGATGCTCCTGTTGCCCCTGAGGGGCTGCGGAAAGCTGAAGGCGAAATGCCCCTTAACTTTAGAAAGGGATGAGACAGATCCGTTGAATTATTTCAAGCCTGGGGACTACCTCATTACTGGAATCGCTGCTGCAACAACAGCTACATTTGTAACTTACAATTTCAGTGAGACTCCAACGAACAGAGTTTCCTGGTAAGTGAGCATCTCCCCTTCTGGCTACTGCTGGTTCCAAAATGTGTAGGTGTGTAAAAATGAGGGTGAACTGTTCCTTTTTATCAATCTTGGTTGCATGGGCCATTGGAGAGAGAGATTCAGGTTCAAACGACAGTAAGGCACCACCCAATGGCCACCATGTCATTTGTGCCTGCAGCTTCCAAACCTGCATAATGCAAGACGGCCCAGGGGTTGCTCCCTCAGCTCCTGCTGGCTCCTGCCACATCTCAAACTGCAGATTCCTCCTCCTTGATACACACAGCATCGCCAGACCACCCCATCCAGAAACTACCCCAGCAGTGCCCAACAACCTCTTCCTGTTCCACTTCTTAATGCTCCTGCCCTTTCTCAACGTTGACACCTGTAAGGCAGGTGTGCCTCCATTCAGGGGTTTTATCAGGTATGAAGGTTTCAGTGTCTGCATGACACTGAGATTGATTTCGGTACACAGAAGAAGAAAAAAACCCCTTAACCTTGAGATCTTTGCCTCATGCCAGCTGTACCAGTGCAAGTCATCCTGCCACAGCAGATCAATCAATGGTGAAATTCTGCACTCTGTGAGATGCTCAGTTCTCCTGAGAAATGCTAAACCATGCTGGGAACATATACAGATGTGTATGTCTAGCGCCTTAGAAGTATAGAAAGAAGAGAAAATGTAAATACCAAGTAATATAAATGAGGAATATGTGAGCATGATTGCAAATGAGCTTTAGAATGCTTTCCTTGCCTGAAAATATAATACATATCTTGAGAATTGACTTGCAAAATCCTCAAGACAGTGATATAAAAGGTGGCAGAGAAGTTCTAGGTTAAGGGTGAGGAGAATAAAAGGGAGGTAAAAGAATTTAGACATCCCCAGAATAGAATTCCAGAATAGTCTTCAAATCAACTCTCCCACCACATCAAGTATTAAGTGGCTCTAAATCTAGATCAGTTTTAGCATCTTCTAGAAATTAAAAGTTTCTGATTTCTAAAGGAACAAGGACAATAAAAGAAACAAATGCCAAATTTCCTTTGATGCAATATCATGTGGTTTATCATATGCCTACGAATATACACGTCTGTCTATTTGCAGGAATTCCACCACAAAGTATTGGAAAATCCTGTCCTTCTTGTTTGCCGTCCATGAGATCAACCGGGATCCCCGGCTCCTACCCAACCTCACTCTGGGCTACAACGTTCATGACAGTTATTTTGATGCACATATAACCTCTGAAGCTTTGGTAGATCTGCTCTCTCCCGGACAGGCAAGTGTCCCAAACTACAAGTGTGGAGGAAGACAGAATAACCTCCTAGCTATCCTTGAAGGGGCTGAATCTGACATATCCATCCAGATTTCCACCATGTTGGGTAACTACAAAATCCCCCAGGTGAGAGAGTCTCTTCTTTAATTCCACTTCAAAGACTTACAAGGGGAAGAAAATAATTAGCTGGCACATCTCCATCCACAATGGGAGGAAGGAGACTTACTCTATTGGACAGATCAAGACTTCATGATTGAATAACAGAAATCCAGCATTCTAGTCCAAAGGATGTCCTGGGACTCCTGTGTGATGCTAATCTGCAGAGCAAGGGAGGGGCTGACAGGCACAGGGAAATGGGAGGCTGACCGAAGAAGGTTCCTCTCACTCGAAAGATCAAGTCTGCTTCTCTTTTTGACTGTTTCTTGATCACACTGAAGACTGGGGAGGGAAAGGAAAAATTGCTTCCATGAATGAGCACAGGAGACCTGCTAGATTAGAGCTTCCTAATTTTTAAATCTTTAAATAAAATGTCCTTGTGAAGCTGACACATGTTATTAATCATCAATTGAAAGAATTATCTCCATCAATATGAAGTTTGACCCTCAGGATCTAGCTATAAAGAGGTATCAACTGATTGATACACATGACTGAAATTTCAGGGAGGAAGACATAGGCGGAGATACCGTGTATGAGAGAGGACGAGCTGTCCAGCCAAAGGATCTTTGCTGCACCAGAATTATCATTTTTCCTCATTAGAATTTTTCTACGATAATTTTGTTAAGAATTTTAATTGCAATAGGAAAAACTAAAACGGTTGCCAGAACTTTGGGAAAAAACCCCACTTATTTGAACCTTGATCATATTAACCAACTTCATATCTCTTCCTTTTATTTCTAACAGTCAGTCTTTAATTCAGTCAAAGATTGTTGTAGGATTTGGTTTCTCTTCACTTCTTCTTTATTCCATCAGAGAGATTTCTTGAAGGCTGTAAGAAGCCTCTTTTTTAAGCTCCAATAAGAAAACATTTTCCAGGTCAGTCTCTTGGTTTATCACTTGCATTTAATCCCTTTTAATTTTTGAAACTTCAGGCAGTTTCCTTTGTGTATCCTGCAAAGCATTCCTTTCCAAACCCTTGTCTTGCCCTATCATTTGTAGTTCCACTTTTGGTACTTTCTCTGATTTGTTCCACATCTGTCATTCCTTCATTAACACCTTTTAGACATAGTGATCCGAAGATTTCGGGGTCCATTTCTGGCTCCATTCTTCAAAGATCTCCTTTAATATTTCTGATGTACAATGTTTTGTGCCGTTTTAAAAGTTCCAGTATTAAATGACATCAAGAACAGGCTTGTATTTTTTTTTTCTGCTTTGAATTTTTAGTCCTCTCTACTGTCCAGTTTCTGAATTCATCACTTATCTTTGTCATGGCTTACAATAACCAAGATAGCCAAAATAAGTCTGTTTCCCATGAGAAGCTGTTTATTTTTTATAATTAATTCCCAAGTCTTATAGTAAAAGTCAATATTCCAAATTTATCTTAATCCGTTTATAACTTTCTTACTGTAGATCAAATTTACTTAGCTTTTTGCTGTTTATTTGAAATTCTTTAAGTTCTTAAGCTTCTAAACAATTTTTCTTTTGTTCAGAGTAGAAGTTTTCAAATTTAAAATGGCTCAACTGTTGTGGAAGTTCAAAAGTACTCTTTCACATTTGAATTAGATGTTCTAAACATTTGTGCACTTCAAGATTAACCTCATGAACAAAACTTGTATTAAAAGATCCTCCCCTTTTCTGCTGATCTGGTCTGAACCTTGGCAGCTTTTCCCCATTAAAAATAATTCCTGCTTATGGCAATATTACTAACTAGAGAGGGCTGATTTCACAATATTCCATATTATATGCAATTCTGCCCTTATTGCAAGGAAAGTATAGACGATTTTACCCATTATTTATTGTACTGTACTGCCCTATTTCTGCTTCGGTACGTGGAAAATTTCTGGAGGCCCTCTTGATAAGAAAATCATTTTGGCCTGATTGATTTAAAATGGAATATCTACTGAATTTAGACAAGGAGACACTGCTACGGAATTTAGCAAGCTTTGCATGGGCTGCTGTTAAAGAAACAGAATGTTTAATCAAATGTTCCTAATGTTTTCTAACATTGTATTGGTTGTTAATAGCACTGTTTTAATGTTTTCACTGATTTTTGTATATTTTAAGGTATTTTATTAATGTATGGCCACTTTTGTACAGTTTTACCTTATTTATTACGACTTGAGGTCAAAACAATAATTGAATTGAATTGAGTAGAAGATAAACTCAGCCGATGAAGACTTTTCAAACTTGTTATTGTGAAGGTCTCTAATAGCTTTAAGATAGTTAATAGGCAATTTGGACAGCAATTAGAAAGTGAGGTTTGCAAACTTAGTGTCCTTTCAAAGGCTGCATTGTGGTTTCAAGCAAGATGGCTGATCCTGCCATGTGCCAGTGTTCAAAGCCTCATAAAACTGCTGTCCTGTGGGGGTCTCATGAGGACAGCCATGCAATCACACATAGGCAATCTCCCATCCTCTTCTTACCTGGACAGGTTCCAACGAACTGGTCTACTCACTGGTTCCTTGGGGTTTGTCACAGTTGTCAGCTTTCCCAAGGCCGTCTTCAATTTGCCATCCCTCCCCCAGAGGTACATTTTTCTCCTTAGAATTTGTAATGTTGGGATTACTACCCTGATCTTGTGGGGATATGGGTCCGAAATCTGGACTCTCGCTAGTCAGCATTAATGGGTACCAACCCAGTGTTTGTTCATAGTCCAAAATAATGGTATTGTTTAATACATTAAATACAAGAATCTGAAGGAAATCACTGATGATATGATGGAAATGCAAATGAAGATCCTGTCAATTCCAAAGAAATGCTGGGCACAGAGGGAGATGAGAGGGCGATATGACAGATACATCCTAAGGTATCTTTTGATCTCTGGTGATCCTATCTCAATAATGAAGGATCCAGCAAAGTTTGGTACAAGGAAACACCTTAGGATCTCCAACAATCAGGCTAGTAAAAGGCCTAGGTAATTGCCAGGAGATTTTGGGAGTCAAGTGGTTTGAAAACAATAGTAATTCAAGTGAATAGGGCAACCTATGCTAAAAAGGAGAGATGAGAAGCTCTGAAAGGACATTCAGGCTATTAGGCATCTGGAAGCAGCACAGTAGCAAACATTGTCCTGAAACTGAACCAGTCACCAAGTTCTTCTTCTCTTTGCCAGGTCAGTTATGCTTTTGTTTCCCACGTTTTGAGCGATAAAATGCAGTTCCCCTTTTTCTACACCATGGTCCCCAAAGAAGGCATCCAGTACTTGGGGATCCTGAAGTTGCTCCTGCATTTCCAATGGACATCAGTCGGTCTCTTTGCTATGGACACAGACAATGGGGAGCGTTTCATAGGAACGTTGGTGCCGATGCTTTTCAGGAACGGGATTTGTGTTGTTTTCTCACATATGTTCTCAGGGATAAATACAGAAAGTGTGAACCTCAATTTTGCCTCAGTACAGAAGTGGAAAGAAGTCAATGTATTTGTTTATTTTTCAGAAGTTGGTTTCTTCGCAGATGGAATCTTACTAATAGAGATAATAATTGAAAACTTGATGTGGTACATAAAATCCTATGTTGTGGAATCTATAGCACCCACAGGGAAGATCTGTGTTTCAACAGCTTTGTGGGACCTCACATTTGACTTGACATATAGTGTGGTATCACATAAAAACATTCATGGTTTCTTTTCTTTCCTTTTCGAGGAAAAGAAAAAGATAAAATATGGTGATTTCCTCTCCTTTTTTACTTCTTTGTACCATTTTGTAGACAAAGCATTTCACTGCACATACTCCCAGGCTTTCTCCTCTGTGAGAGGCTGGACAAGATGCGTGGAGAAAGAGGCGGTGGAAACCCTTCCCCAAGAAGAGGTTGAAAGAACCGTGTCCCTAGACAGCTCCCACATCTACCAGACTGTCTGGGCCCTGGCACGGGCCTTAGACGCAGCTTATTCTTCCCGATCCAAGAGGAGAAGGAAAGATGGTGGAAGGAGATCAGAATTTCAAACTCTGCAGCCCTGGCAGGTATCCCCTTTTCCACTGCATGGATTCCCACTGAAGGTGTGCAATGCAAAGGCAATTCCAGGATCTTGAGAAACTCAGAAAAGGTCAGCTCTAATGGGGAGGAGCTTTATTTATTGATTTCTCCAAATGCAATCTACAGCATAGGTCTCAAGGCAATTTAGAGCGTTCCAGACCATCATATATAATATCCATGAGATACAATAGATGTAGCAATAATGCCCAAATGAAAAATCCACCTTACGTCAGGCCTGTCATCATTGGCATCCATTTGCCTTGTGGTTTACAACACTCTTAAGTGTCTTCTTGAAGGCCAGAAGGTTAGTCGCTCCACCACCTGGGAGAAAATGTGTTCAGAAATGTGTGGGGGGGGGGGGGGGCAGGGCTGGAAGAATGAGTTCCTTGTGCCCCAGAGCTGTCCAACACTTGTCAGGTATGAGACTAGCATATACGTACTTCCCGAAGAGAGACACAGGATTATCAAAATTTGCTGGGAGAAGCACATGGATCCCGTTTCTTAAGACCTGTGACCATTGATTCTGTAATATAGGATACTGTAGTTCAAATATGTAATTCTTATCATCTATAAACAAAATTAATAAAACAACATCTTTTGGGGTTTGTGGGACTGCTCAAGAGATGCTCATTGTCCATCTTTACTAAATGCAGTTCTCTGTTGTTCTAGCTTCACCCTTTCTTGCAAGACTCTCAGTTTTACAACACTTCCATAGATGGAATCTATTTGGACAAGAATGGTGAACTAGCAGCTGATTTGGACATTGTGAATTGGGTGAAGTTCCTTAATAATTCTGTCGTCAGTGTGAAATTTGGGAGCATAGCAAGACAAGGTTCCTCGGAGCCCCAGTTCAACATTGACCAGGAGGCCATGGTGTGGCCCAAGTGGTTCAACCAGGTGGGGAAGAGAAGTCATTCCATGTCACTCCCTTTCCTTTCTACTACAATATGATTACATTAAGACTCTCTCTGAAATTCTCTAGATCTTCTGATCTCTTCTCAGTTTTGCTGTCCAGATGGCCATTTGAGTTGCTGTATGTGCAATGTATTTCACAGATGAGGCAGTTTTCAACATTTGAATTAGGAAAGTAAGCACATTTCTAGAAGTATTGGATTATTTATTAATCAATTATATTGTAAAACCATCCATGTGGAATAGCCTCTGGACAATGTTGTAAAAGTATCTAAAAATATACTAGCAACATCTAAAACCACAACAGTATGATAAAAGAACATCAGCAGAGTCAGAGGCCTCACAATCAATTAATCAACTTGGTAGATTGCTTGCTTCGTTTCTGCCATTACGAGAAAGGGGGAGGGAGAGGAAGGGTTAGAAGGTGAACTGTTAGGCGCAGATGGACTGTTATCTGTTTCTCAGGAATGCCCAAGGCCGTACCAGTGTGAGACCAGGAGAGATCCGGTGACATGCGCAAGACGGACTGTGGACTGGAAGGGGGGTGAAGGGAAAAAGGGGGTAAAAGTAAGTCTGGCGTGCACAGGTTTTAGTTTTGGCAATGCTCTAGATCTGTACACCAGTCCTTAATAAATGAACTTTCCTTTGAACTTACATCACGCTGAAGGGCAGTTGCTTTTGTTGGGAACTGAGCATTGCAGTTTCTCACATATTGCTGAAACTCCCTCTTTGGATTTTACCCAGAGCGAAAGCTCACTGAGGAAAGTCCAGCGGCTTGCTCCGACAGGAGTGGGCAAAGAATTGGCAGCAATGGCGGATGAAACTGTTGAAGCTGGAGCCAACGGGGGCATCACGGAAGAACCGGAGCTTGAGTCAGAGATGGTGTCGAAGCCCATGGCGATGCTGAGATTGAAAGACAAGGAGCGGCGACGAGACCAGCATTGGACCCGTTCCCAGGAGTCCAGGGAATTTCTGGAACTACCGGTGGCCTCATTCTTCAGAATGAAATCCTACTCGGTGAAATGGTCCATGGGCGTTGGTGAAGTGGTGGCAGTGGCCCAAACCTGAAAGGGGTGAGGGAGAAGAAGTCCCGAGGCACCACACTGGGGGGGGGGACTATAAAGGAGGTGTGAGCTGAAGTTACCTCCATAAAGGATGAATTGAAGTCGTTGGGGAAGATGCTGAAAAAAGTTCTGGGTAGCCAAGATGGAGGCTGGCTGTCTGGAGATTCCCACTCGTCATCAAGGGACAGCGAGGGGGCGTGCGAGGAATTGGTCTCCAGTGAAGAGGAGGAGATGGTTCCCCTGACTGATGTGTGAAACAGGAGGGAGACCTGTTCAAATGGTGGGGCCTCAAGATGAAATATGGGGGGAACCCGAACCAGCTAGCAAGTTTCCTGACGCATGTGAGAATTTGAATGGAGAGTTGCGGCCATTTATTCCAAAATGATGCCAAGAGAGTAGCTTATGTGTCATATGCCCTTGAGGATAAAGCAGCGGAACGGGTAGTGCGGATACATGAAGCTGGGGCTACCGCACTAAGAAATTTGGATGATTTTATGAGTGCCCTGCACAAATGCTTTGGGGATCCTTTTGCAACCACAGAAGCCAAGAGGGCCATCAAGCGTCTCAAGCAAGAGGGTCGAATGGTCTCGGGCTACGTGCTGGAGTTCAAGGGGCTAGCTGAGACACTCCGAAACTGGCATGAAGAGCTCAAAGTACAGTATCTCCAAAAGGGACTACATCCTGACCTTTTTGATCGTGTGCTGGCCAGAGACAACCCTGAAACCCTGCACGAGTGTATCAGCCTTGCGGGGAAGGTAGAGGCTGACATTTGTCTGTCAAAAGGAAAGGCGCTTGACCGGCCATGGATTCACTGGGCCCGGGTTCCAAAAGATCGGGCTGGAAATACAGGGAAGGTGGCCGGGAACCGAGACAAGGGAGATGCTCGTGCTACAGGTGTGGAGAAGAGTGCGGGTTCTTACAAGCAGTCAATCAGCAGCATTACACAAAGGAGTGAGAACTAGAGTAATCCCAAATGTGACACAAGAGCAATAAAGATCTAAAGTACAGGTGGTCCTCATTAAGTGATTACAATTGGAACTGGCAACTTGGTTGTTAAGCGAGGTGGTCACTAAGTGAAACCATGACTGGACTTATGATCTTACTTCAGGTGTCCTTTGCTTTACAATGGAATGTCTTTCATTGAGGCAGTTTTCAACATTTGAATGAAGAAAATAAAATATATTTCTGGAAGCATTTGCTCCGTTACATTTTTACCACCCACCAGCAACAGCCCTCTTCCTACTGCTGTGAAATGAACACATTTTTTATTGATTTCCTGCTTAGACCCTGCCTCCTTCCAGGTGTGTGGAAAGATGCCGTCCTGGATTCTTCAAGGTGGTTCAGAGAGGACGGCCGGTTTGCTGCTACGATTGCCTTCCTTGTGCGAAGGGAGCCATCTCCACTCAGGAAGGTGAGTGGCTCAGGAAGGAAAACAGGCTCTTGCAGAAGTCGCCAAACATTTGGAGATACTCAATGATATTTTAAAATTTGCTTCCCATCTTTATTCCATTTTTAAAATTCACAATTTACTTGCTAATGTAAACAACAATAAAGGAAGTGGGAAAATGTTCCTGGGCGTTGTGTTATGAGGCAGGCTGTCAGCAATCTGCATGCAGCCTTTGCTCCTTGCCAAGAACAGGAACTTTATAGATGCCTATTAGGACTCTGCAACTGGTATCAAAGAGAAGTATGGGAATGCATGGGAACAGAAATGCAGCACCTCCCTGCGACTCACTAAAGCAGTGTTTCTCGACCTTGGCAACTTCATGATGGTTGGGGACTTCTGGAAGTTGACGTCCACCCATCTTAAAGTTGTCAAGCTTGAAAAACACTGCATTAAAGCAAGCACAGCTTTTCCCAGGCCATGTGGCTTCTGTCAGAAGCACAGATGAATGAGGGAGATGTTGCCCTTCTTTGCAGATGCAGTCCATTGCACCAGATGCTTGGAAGATCAGCATCCAAACGAACACCAAGATCACTGTCTTCCAAAGGATATAACCTTCTTGTCCTATCAAGAATATTTGGGAATCATCCTGGCTTCCTTTGCTCTATTTCTGTCAGGAATCACAGCCTTTGTGTCAGGAATTTTCATCAAATACCACAAAACTCCAATAGTCAAAGCCAACAACCGGGATCTCTCCTACATTCTCCTCACCTCACTCCTCCTGTCATTTCTCACCACCTTCTTCTTCATTGGGCAGCCAAGGCAGGCCACCTGTCTTCTCCGACAAGCAGCCTTCAGCATTGTTTTCTCAGTGGCTGTGTCTTCCCTCTTGGCCAAAACCATCACCGTGGTGCTGGCCTTCTTGGCCACGAAGCCGGGGAACAGGGTGAGGAGGTGGCTCGGGAAGACTTTGGCCAATGCCGTTGTTCTTGCTTGCTCTGCTGTCCAAGCTGTGATCTGCTGCATCTGGCTGGGGATCTTTCCTCCCTTCCCTGACACAGACAAGCACTCCCACCCTGAAGAGATTGTCCTGCAGTGCAATGAAGGGCCTGTGGTCATGTTTTACTCTGCCCTCGGCTATATGGGCTTCCTGGCTCTTGTCTGCTTCACGGTGGCTTTCCTAGCCCGGGGGCTGCCGGGGGCCTTCAACGAAGCCAAGCTGATCACCTTCAGTATGCTGGTCTTCTGCAGCGTTTGGGTCTCCTTCGTGCCCACCTACCTGAGCACCAAGGGCAAATACATGGTGGCCGTGCAGGTCTTCTCCATCTTGGCCTCCAGTGCTGGGTTGCTCGGCTGCATCTTCTTCCCCAAGTGCTATATTATGTTGGCGAGACCTGATCTGAACACAAAGGAGCAGCTAGCCACAAAAATCAAAGGATAGATCTCACTGTGATTTTGTGGGCAACCCCAAAACCAATAATTGCCCTTTTCTCACAAACACAGTCCTCCTATGCTCCAGCATTTCACATCAATATATTTACAGATGCTTATAAGGAAATATGGTACGATTCGTTAAAATAGTTAGGTAGAACTTTATACATGTATAAAGTCAATATATGCACTGTATGATTTTAGTTTTTTCCCCCTTTCTTTCCTTTGTGCTCTGATAACTGTGGGTGTTCTTTCTGTGTGTTCCCGTTCTTTAAAATCCCATTAAAAAAATGAAAGGAAACTAACTCAAGTTGGGTGTTTATTTCTTTGCCTTATGAGGGATAGGTGGTGACTTCTGCAGCTGATCCTCACAAGAGTCAGGATGGGCTGTGGTCCAGGAAGTAGGTGGCCTAAGACAACAGGCTGAAAGGAATCTCAGGTTGCTGTTGCAGTTGGAAGATACTCACCAGCAATTCGATAGGAGTCAGCGTTGTCCATAGGAGGAGTGGAAAAGGGAAAGACGGTGGATGCAGCGTGACATGTGCATACAAAAAGGACAGGGCTAGCATTGTGACAGACTCCACCATCTTTCCTTTTTTGACCTCCCTCTCCAGATGTTAGGAGTTTAAGCCAGGTAGAGCTTCCTATGTCAAAAGCAGCACTTGGGATGGGACCCAGAACCCTTCTGATAAACAATATGCAAACAGAGCCACTTTGTTTTTGTGCTGCTAAAGACATTCTCTTGCCAGCAGCCTGGCTGCTACACTTTGGAACACCTGCAGCTTCCAGATTGTCCTCCAAGATGCCCACATGAGGATTGCATTACCATAGTCTAGACATACAATATAAAGGGCAGGAGTCACCAGTGTCAGGGGATACTTATCCAAAACTGGATGAGAGCAGACCTGCTCTTTCAGGGAGAGCATGACCTTCTCTCAGGACTGAAAAAGAACAAAGTTGTTTGCCTACCTATTTATTTGTTAGATTTCGTTCCTGCTTTTCTGGCTCAACTATATGCAAAGAGTTCTTGGGGGTGTGAGATTAGCCACCTGTGTGGTAGACCTATGCTGTTCTTGGTTAGCTGAGGCTTCCCAGAAAGTGACATGAGGATGGGCTCTGGAGGCAGTGAATGCATCCTTGAGAGAGGGGATGGTCCCGTTGATGCTTAGAGAGTCAGTAGTCCATCGCGTTCTCAGGAAACCATTGCAGCTTCAGAAAGTGCCAGAGGAAATGGATTAACTGAGTCCCTTTCAGTTGTTTGTCAGCCTTGGGTATGGGACTAAGGGAGTATTGATCGCACTTGTGTTTGATCTCTGACAGGAGAGGGATGGAGGTGGGGTGTACATTCTTGTTTCTCTTGGCCTCTCAATGGCTTTCCATACCATTAATCAAGGTATCCTTCAGGACTTTCTCTGGGTGTTGTGGGCAGAGTCTGGTACTGGTTCTTCTCCTTTCTCTAAGATTGGTTTAATTTGGTCTTGAGGTGTGGAGAGGTCAAGCCCATATCCACCTCTTTGTGGGGTGCCCGAGGGCTCCGTACTGTGCCCACTCTGATTCTACATGAAGCCACTGGGTAAAGCCACCTGATGGCTGAGTGAGGTATTATCAGTATATAGATGACACTCAGTGGCACACCTCCAGATGGGGTCAGCCAAGTGATGCCATTTTCCACCTTCTGTGTGGATTGGGTTGCACCATCCCAGAGAGACCCAGTATGCAGTTTGGGGGTCTGCAATATGCTCTACTTGGGGCTGCCCTTCAAGAACATTCTGAACCTGTAGTTCGTCCAGAATTCAGCAACGTGAGCAATTCTGGATGTGCCAAAGTATGTCCACGTTACACTTTTCCTTTGTGAGCTACGCTAGCGCACAAGAGGCTCCAGGTGGAATTCAAGGGGCTGGTTGTCACCTACGTGGCATTGGCCAGATATCCGAAGACCACATTTCTCCAACTCTCTCTAGCAGCTCCATCAGGACGGGCAGAGGGGCATTTTACAGGTTCTGTACCTTGAAGATGATCTGGTGAAGCCAGGAAGCCTGGCTTTTTGTTTTTTATTAGGTATTGTTATTTATGATTATCATTATGTCGATGTTTTGATTTCCCTTCACTGCCCAGTGTCGCTTATGTGAGATGAGGAGGAGCATAAATTGAATGAACAAATGAATGATTAGAACCCTCTTTGCTGCCTTGATATGGACTCACAATGAGGTGGAGAAAAACATATTGGTTTGATTTATCAGTCATCTCTTACAACTGACGCCTGCTTGAGGACACACTGGCCCACACTATGTGCTTGTTTACCTCCTATCAGTTTTGAGGTCCTGGAGGAAAGGCAAGCTGCAATATTGAATCGTGGCTCTGGCAAAACTGTTTCCCTGGGGAAAGTTGGACCCAGCAGTTTCCAAACAGCTCTGGGACTGTATCAAAGGGTTCTCCAAAAATGTTTTTCTTTCCCATTCCCTTGTTCATGAAATCACAGGAGAAGCTTGGGGAAAGGACAGAGGTATAATTATCAAAAGCACATTGATTTATTAATTGCCTTCCAGTCCACCTTCCAGGGAACTTTCCGAAGTTCACTCTGGGGTTCACTGACACAAACATCAGATTCAGGAGCAGTACGGGTGATACCTTGCATCAGAGCTTGGAAGCTAAGAGACGTAAAAGCCTTTAGTGTCACTGAGAGGTTGGGATGAGATTTAGGGCAGAGCCAACGTTGTGCTATAAAGCTTGAGCTCTTTCGGCTGAATTCCTTACGAAGCTCTAACCTCCATCTCTGGTAGGAAAGCCACAAAAGCAATTGTGATCTCACAAGAGCTCCTTGAACGGCTCCTCTAATTCTTTCAGAGGCACCTGACTCTGCCAGGCAGGCCAAAAATGGTTCTGCTCTTTCTCCTGATGCTCCTGTTGCCCCTGAGAGGCTGCGGGAAGCTGAAGACCAAATGCCCCTTAACTTTACAAAGGGATGAGACAGATCCATTGAATTATTTCAAGCCTGGGGACTACCTCATTACTGGAATTGCTTCTGCAACAACCGCTACGCTTGTACCCTTCACTTTCAAGAAGCCTCTGACTGACAGAGCTCCCTGGTAAGAGAGCATCTCCCCCTCTGGCTATTGCTGGTTCCAAAAGTTGAAGGCGTCCCCGAGTAAGGAAGAACTGTCCCTTTGACCAATTGCTGTTATTTGGGTTACTGGAGACAGAGATTTGGGCTGGATCAATACCAAGGAACCCCCCAATGCCCACCACGTCGTTACTGCCCGCAGCTTTTCAGCCTCCATAATGCAAGATATTCTGCTAATCCTTTAACTTCAGTAAAGAACTTCCAGTTGTCTTTAAGTCACCAGAATAGGACTGGATGTGCTCCATTCCTTTTCTCTGAATCTCCCTCCAATCCTGGGAGGAGCAGTTGAATAAGCAGGGAATTCAGGGAGGACCCCATTTGTGAAGGAAACCCACTTGGACCTGTTCTGTCTTGCTCCCGGGACAGAACTAGGACCAGCCAGTTGGCTGAAGAAGTTACGCTCTCAGGTCCTGCCTGCTCCTGTTGGGTGTCCTACTGCAAATTCTTCCTTCTGGATACACACAGAATTGCCAGAGCACGCCACACAAAAATAACTCCAAGAATGCCTAAAAGCCTCCTCCTGCTCCCTTTCCTAATGCTCCTGCCTTTTGTATGTTGACAGCCATGAGGCAGATGTGCCTCCATTCGGAGGTTTTTATCAGGTACAAAGATTCTCAGTGTCTTTGTGACACTGAATCTGATTTTGGCCCACAAGGGAAAAAAAACTTTAACCTTGAAGCCACTGTATCAACCCAAATCTAGCAGGGGAACCCATCCTGCCCCTGCAGCCGAATCTATGGTGAAAATCTGCACTGAATGAGATGCTTAGTTGCTCTAGGAGACGCTGTGGTGAGATATAGGGATATGTATATCTGGGGTGTTAGAAACTCAAAATAAACCATAATATCAACTAATATGTGGGGATGATTGCAGATGAGCTTTAGAATGCTTTCATTGCCTGAAAATATAATAAAACTCTTAAGAACAGACTTCCAGTGAAACCAAAAACATCCCCAAGATAGCAATATGAAAAAAGGCACAGAGATTCTAGAGTTAAGGCTGATGACTATAAAGTATAAAGGGGAGGAAAAATAATTTAGACATCCCCAGAATAGAATCCAGTGGTTAGGAGAGACTTCAAATCAACTCTCCCACCACACCAACTATTAAGTGGCTCTAAATCTAGAACAGGGTTTGTTCTTGATCGTTGTTCTTGTTGTGCCTTCAAGTCAGTCTTGACTCCTGCCGACTGCCTGGACCAGCCCTGCAGTTTCCTTGGCAAGATTTCAGAAGTTGTTTCCTGTTGCCTCCTTCCTAGGATGGAGACAGAGTGACTGGCCCAAGATCACTCAGCTGGGTTTGTGCCTAAGGTGGAACTAGAACTCAGGTTGGTCTCTTGGTTTCTAGCCTAACACCTTAACAACTACACCAAACTCTCTCAGATGAGATTTAGCATCATTCAGAAATTAAAGATTTGTATCTTCTGGAGAAATTAAGAGAGTCGAAGAATCAAGGACTGAATGCGAGACTTTCCTAAGTGCAAGATTATGTGAATTATTATATATGGATGAATACACGTGTGCCTATTTGCAGGAGAGCAACCACAAAGTACTGGAAAATCCTGTCCTTCTTGTTTGCCGTCCATGAGATCAACCAGGATCCCCGGCTCTTACCCAACCTCACCCTGGGCTACAACATTCATGACAATTATTTTGATGCACGAATCACGTCTGAAGCTTTGCTAGATCTGCTCTCTCCCGGACAGGCAAATGTCCCAAACTACAAGTGTGGAGGAAGACAGAATAACCTCTTAGCTATCCTTGAAGGGGGTGAGTCTGACATCTCTGTCCAGATTTCCACCCTGTTGGGCAACTACAAAATGCCCCAGGTAAGGGAGTCTCTTCTCTAATTCCACTTCAAAGACTTATAACGGGAACAATCGAATTAGCTCGAATCTGGCCAGTCAGCATTAAGGCGTACCAATCTAGTGTTTGTTTACAGTCCAAAATAAGAGTACTGTTTAACAAGAAGCACAATGTGAAGGAAATCACAGATGATATGATAGAAATGCAAATGAAGATCCTGTCAATTCCAAGCAAATGCTAGAGAGAGAGGTAGATGAGATGGTGATATGACAGATCAATCACATAACAGTTCTTGATCTCTGGTGATCACATCTCATTAATGGAGGATCCAACAAAATATGGTACACGGAGAGCCTTCTAGGATACCCAAGGATCATATTGCTCAAAGTCTTGGGTGGTTTCCAAAGGATTTCAGAAGTCAAGTGGCTTGAAATTAGTCTTAACAGTCATTAATGTAAATAGGGCAACCGATGTGAACAGAATAGATCAGAAGATCCAAAATAACATTCAGATGTACAGGAGCTTGTAAGCAAAACTGTAGCAAATACTGACCTGAACTAAACCAATCACCAATTTCTTCTTCTCTTTGCCAGGTCAGTTATTCTTTTGTTTCCCGTGTTCTGGGCGATAAAACACAGTTCCCCTTCTTCTACACCATGGTCCCCAAAGAAGGCATCCAATACTTGGGGATCCTGAAGTTGCTGCTGCATTTCCAATGGACATCAGTAGGCCTCTTTGCTCCAGACACTGACAATGGGGAGAGTTTCATAGGAACACTGGTGCCAATGCTTTTCAAGAACGGGATTTGTGTTGTTTTCTCACAAACCTTATCAGGGATGAATACAGAAGATCTGAAGATAGATCCTGCCTCATTACGGAAGTGGAAAGAAGTCAATGTATTTGTTTATTTTTCAGAACCTGGTTTCTTCACAGACGGAATACTGGTAATAGGAAAATTGATTGAAATCTCGATCCTGCAAATAACATCATATATTATGGAGTCAACACCACCCACAGGGAAGATCTGTGTCACAACAGCTTTGTGGGACCTCACACTGGACTTGATGTATAGTGTCATATCACATAAAAACATTGGTGGTATTTTTTCTTTCCTTATTGAGAAAAAGAAAAAGATAAAATATGGTGATTTTCTATCCTTTTTTACTTCTCTGTATCATTTTGTACACAAAGCATTTCATTGCTCCTACTCCAAGGCTTTCTCCTCTGTGAAAGGCTGGACAAGATGCACTGAGAAAGAGGTGGTGGGGACCCTTCCCCAAGAAGAGGTTGAAAGAACCGTGTCCCTAGACAGCTCCCACATCTACCAGACTGTCTGGGCCCTGGCACGGGCCTTAGACGCAGCTTATTCTTCCCAACTGAAGAGGAGAGCGAAAGGCGGTGGAGGGAGACCAGAATTTCAAATTCTGCAACCGTGGCAGGTATCCCCTTTTCCATTTCATGGATTCCCACTGAAGGTGCGCAATGCAAAGGCAATCCCAGAATCTTCTGAAACTCAGAAAATGTCAGCTCTAATGGGGAGGGGCTTTATTTATTGATTTCTCAAGAACTCAAGGCAGTATAGAGTATTTCTTAAGTGTCTTCTTGAAGGTCAGAAGATTAACCACTCCCTCCATCTGGGAGAAAACATGCTTGGAAGTGTGAGGTGGCTGAAAGAATGGGTTCATTGTGTCCCCCAAGTCTCCAACATATATCAGGTGGGGGACTAGCTTCTACTCCCTGAAGGGAGACACAGGATTATTGAAACTTGCTGGTAGAAGCACATGGATCCCATTTCTTAAGGCCTGAGACCACTGACTTTGTAATATAGGAAACTGTAGTTCAAAGTATATAATTCTTAACATCTATAAACAAGGTTAATAAAACAACCTGTTTTGGAGTTTGTGGGACTGCTGAAGAGAGGTTCACTGTCGAACTTTACTAAATGCAGATCTCTTCATTCTATTCTGTCATTCTAGCTTCACCCTTTCTTGGAAGACTCTCAGTTTTACAACACTTCCTTAGATGGAATCTATTTGGACAAGAATGGTGAACTAGCAGCTGATTTGGACATGGTGAATTGGGTGAAGTTTCCTAATAATTCTGTCGTCAGTGTGAAATTTGGGAGCATAGCAAGGCAGGGTTCCTCGGAGTCCCAATTCAACATTGAACAGAAGGCCATGGTGTGGCCCAAATGGTTCAACCAGGTGCGGAAGAGAAGTCAAGTTTGAAAGCAATATAATTCTTTATTAAGAAGCAGTCTACAGTTCTAGGTTATTGCCAAGACTAAAAGCCCACGAGTGCCAAAACCCTTTTTCTTTCCCATTACGTCTGTCCCCCTTTTCCCAGTCCATCCCACTTCTAGCTGGTGATCTCAGCTCTTCCTGGGTCTCAGGCCGGTACGACCTTGGTTGTCTCTGGGAACCTGATAACACTCCACCTGCGCTCCACAGTTCTCTTCCCTCTCCCCCTTTTCCATAATGGCAGAAACAAAGCAAGCAAGATAATTAGCTATTTAATTGATTGCAAGGCTTCTGACAGAGAACTAGAACAATCCCAAATGTGACAGAAGAGCAATAAAGATCTCAACTACATGTGATCTTAACTAAGTGACCATAATTGGGAATGGCAATTTGGTTGTTAAGTGAAGTGGTCACTAAGTGAAATGATCTTACTTCAGCTTCCCTTAGGTTTACAGACTGTAGAATGCAATGTATTTTATGGATGAGGCAGTTTTCAACATTTGAAGTAATAAAATAAATATATTTCTAGAAATATTTGCTCTGTTACATTTTTACCACCCTCCAGCATCAGCCCTCTTCCTACTGCTGCGATATGAACACATTTTTTCTTGATTTCCTGCTTAGACCCTGCCTCCTTCCAGATGTGTGGAAAGATGCCATCCTGGATTCCTCAAGGTGGTTCAGAGAGGACGGCCGGTTTGCTGCTATGATTGCCTTCCTTGTGCGAAAGGAGCCATCTCCACTCAGGAAGGTGAGTGCTTTCAGAAAGAAAACAGGCTCTTGCAGAAGATGCAAATGTCTGGATATACTCAGTGATATTTTAAAATTTGCTTCCCATCTTTATTTCATTTTTGAAATTCACAATTTGCTTGCTAACATAAATAACGATAAAGGAAGTGGGAAAACGGTTGTGGGCTTTGTGTTATGAGGCAGGCTGTCAGCAATCTGCATGCGGCCTTTGTTCCTTGCCAAGAACACGAACCTAACAGATGCCTATTAGGACTCTGCAACTGGATCCAAAGAGAAGCAGGGCATGCATGGGAACAGAAATGCAGCACCTGCCTGTGACTCATTACAGCAGTGTTTCTCAACCTTGGCAACTTCATGGTGGCTGGAGAATTCTGGGAGTTGAAGTCCACACAACTTAAAGTTGCCAAATTTAAAAAAAACTGCATTAAAGCACAGCTTTTTCCAGGCCATGTGGGTGCTGTCAGATGCACAGATAAATAAGGGAGATGTTGCCCTTCTTTGCAGATGCAGTCCATTGCACCAGATGTTTGGAAGATCAGCATCCAAACGAACACCAAGATCATTGTCTTCCAAAGGATATAACCTTCTTGTCCTATCAAGAATATTTGGGAATCATCCTGGCTTCCTTTGCTCTATTTCTCTCAACTATCGCAGCCTTTGTGTCAGGAATTTTCATGAAATACCACAAAACTCCAATAGTCAAAGCCAACAACCGGGATCTCTCCTACATTCTCCTCACTTCACTCCTCCTGTCATTTCTCACAAGCTTCCTCTTCATTGGGCAGCCAAGGCAGGCCACCTGTCTTCTCCGACAAGCAGCCTTCAGCATTGTTTTCTCAGTGGCTGTGTCTTCCCTCTTGGCCAAAACCATCACCGTGGTGCTGGCCTTCTTGGCCACGAAGCCGGGGAACAGGGTGAGGAGGTGGCTCGGGAAGACTTTGGCCAATGCCGTTGTTCTTGCTTGCTCTGCTGTCCAAGCTGTGATCTGCTGCATCTGGCTGGGGATCTTTCCTCCCTTCCCTGACACAGACAAGCACTCCCAACCTGAAGAGATTGTCCTGCAGTGCAATGAAGGGCCCGTGGTCATGTTTTACTCTGCCCTCGGCTATATGGGCTTCCTGGCTCTTGTCTGCTTCACAGTGGCTTTCCTAGCCCGGGGGCTGCCGGGGGCCTTCAACGAAGCCAAGCTGATCACCTTCAGCATGCTGGTCTTCTGCAGCGTTTGGGTCTCCTTCGTGCCCACCTACCTGAGCACCAAGGGCAAATACATGGTGGCCGTGCAGGTCTTCTCCATCTTGGCTTCCAGTGCTGGGTTGCTGGGCTGCATCTTCTTCCCCAAGTGCTATATTATGTTGGTGAGGCCTGATCTGAACACAAAGGAGCAGCTAGCCACAAAAATCAAAGGATAGATCTTACTGTGATTCTGTGGGCAACCCCAAAACCAATAATTGCCCTTTTGTTACAAACACAGTCCTCCTATGCTCCAGCTTTTCACATCAATACATTACAGATGCTTATAAGGAAATATGGTACCATTCATTAAAATAGTTAGGTAGAACTTTATATATGTATATGACTCTGTCAATATATGAACTGTATGATATTTTTTCCTTTTCTTTGTGTTCTCATAACTGTGGGCATTGTTTCTGAATGTTTCCATTTTTAAAAATTCCATTAAAAAAAAGAAAGGAAACAAAGTCACATTGGGTGTTTATTTGTTTGCCTTATGAGGGTCAGGTGGTGACTTCTGCAGCTGATCCTCACAAGAGTCAGGATGGGCTGTGGTCCAGGAAGAAGATGGCCTAAGACAACAGGCTGAAAGGAATCTCAGGTTACAGTTTCGGTTGGAAGATACTCACCAGCAATTGGATAGGAGTTAGCGGTGTCCGTAGGAGGAGTGGAAACAGGAAAGACGGTGGATGCAGTGACACACGCATACAAAAAGGGCAGGGCTAGCATTGTGACAGACTCTGCCATCTTGCCTTTTTTGACCTCCCCTTCTAGATATGCCTGCTAGGAGTTTAAGCCAGGTAGAGCTTTCTAGGTCAATACCAGCACTTGGGATGGGACCCAGAACCCTTCTGATGCAAATACAGAAACAGAGCTGCATCACTGTTGTGCTGCTAAGGCTGTTCTCCTTGCCAGCAGCCTGGCTGCTAGATTTTGAACCAGTTGCAGCTTCCAGATTGTCCTCCAAGATGCCCAGATTACCATAGTCTAGACATATGATGTTAAGGGCAGGAGTCACCAGTGTCAGGGGATACTTATCCTAAATTAGATGAGAACAGATCTGCTCTTTCAGGGACAACATGACCTTCTCTCAGGACTGGAAGGGAACAAAGGTGTTTGCCTACCTACTGATGTGTTCGATGTATATCCTGCCTCTCTGGCTCAGCAAGAGAGAATGGCTTTGGGTTTTAGGGGTCCCTGGATGCAGTGATTTTCCACCTTTATGTCTGCATTGGGTTGCACCTTCCCAGGCAAACCCAGTGCAAAATTTGGGGGTCCTCCTGGACTCATGATTCCTGCTGAAGGAATTCATGGAAGTCACGGTCAGGAGTGCCTTTTTGCAACTTCGATTGCGTCCCAATTGCAGCCTTTCCTAGATTGGGGAGCACTTCACAGAGTCATCTATGCTTTGGTCAGCTCCTTGTTGGATTATTGTAAAGTGACATTAAGAGAATCCTGCAAGACTCTCCTTTTGCTCTCTGGAAAACTAGGGAGGGTCCCTTCTGAAATGCTTCCCACACACACAACCTCTCCTTCTGTGCACTGAGATATCTTTTGCATGACGGTTGTCCGGTCTGTGGCTCTTCCTCCTGTCTCCGAAGGTCATTCCCACATGCCTTTACAGGCTGCCCTTCTGGACCCACAGCCTCTGGATATAATCAATAATATTGTAAAACCATCCATCAGGAATAGCCCTCTGCACAACATTCTGAATGTATGTAAAAGTATACTAGCAATACAAAATATAATATCTAAAACCAAAAATTATGATAAAAGAGCATTACACAAAGGAGTGAGTACTAGACTAATCCCAAATGTGACAGAACAACAACGAAGTTCTCAATTAAATGTGGTCCCCGTTAAGTGACTGCAATTGGGATTGGCAACTGGGTTGTTTAGCAAAGCGGTTGCTAAGTGAAACCATGACTGGGCTTATGATATTACTTCAGCTTTCGTTGCTTTACAGACTGTACAATTCAATTCAATGTATTTCATGAATGAGGCAATTTTCAAGATTTGAATTAAGAAAATAAATATATTTCTGGAAGTATTTGCTCTGTTACATTTTTTACCACCCACCAGCATCAGTGCTCTTCCTACTGCTGGTAAATGAGCACATAATTTCTTGATTTGTTGCTTAGACCCTGCCTCCTTCCAGATGTGCGGAAAGATGCCGTCCTGGATTCCGCAAGGTGGTTCAGAGAGGATGGCCGGTTTGCTGCTACGATTGCCTTCCTTGTGTGAAGGGGGCAATCTCCAGTCAGGAAGGTGAGTGGCTCAGGAAGGAAAAGAGGCTCTTGCAGAAGATGCCAAACATTTGGAGATACTCAGTGATATTTTACCATTTGCTTCCCATCTTTATTTCATTTTTGAAATTCACAATGTGCTTCCTAATGTAAACAACAAGAAAGGAAGTGAAAAAATGGTCCTGGGCTTTGTGTTATGAGGCAGTCTATCAGCAATCTGCATGCAGCCCTTGCTCCTTGCCAAGAACGTGAACTTTATAGATGCCTATTAGGACTCTGCAACCTGATTCAAAGAGAAGCAGGGGAATGCATGGAAACAGAACTGCAGCACCTGCCTGCGACTCGTTACAGCAGTGTTTTTCAAGCTTGGCCACTTTAAGATGGGTGGAATTCCTGTTTGTATAATCATTAGACAGTCGTACGACTCATTTGATTTTCTATCAGCAGACTTCCCTCCTTTTTCCTCCTGGCCCTCGTTTGCCTCAAAGCGTGGAAACTTCAGCATGCTGGTTTTCTGCAGCGTTTGGGTCTCCTTCGTGCCCACCTACCTGAGCACCAAGGGCAAAAACATGGTGGCCGTGCAGGTCTTCTCCATCTTGGCCTCCAGTGCTGGGCTGTTGGGCTGCATCTTCTTCCCCAAGTGCTATATTATTTTGCTGAGGCCTGATCTGAACACCAAGGAGCAGCTAGCCACAAAAATCAAAGGATAATTCTCACTGTGATTCTCTGGGCAGCCTCAAAACAAATAATTGCCTTTTTCTCAAACAGTTAGTCCTCCTATGCTCCAAAGTTTTACATCAATATAATTATGGATGCTTATAAGGAAATATGGAACCATTCATTAAAATATTTATGTAGAACATTATATATCTTCACGGATCTGTCAATATACGCACTATATGTTTTTGTTCTTTTTAAATTTTTCTTTTCGTTGTTCTCTTATATAACAGAGTGCAAAAGGAAAGGTGGAGGATGCAGCGTGACATGCAAATACAAAAAGGGCAGGGCTAGCATTGTGACAGACTCTTGCCATCTTGCCGCTTTTGACCTCCCCCTCCAGATGTTCTGGTAGGAGTTTAAGCCAGATAGAGCTTTGCATGTCAATGCCAGGATTTGGAATGGGACCCAGAACCACACTGGTACGCTCTGCAATAAACAGCCCTATATTGGTATTGTGCTTCTAAAGTGGTTCTCCTTGCCAGCAGCTGAGCCATTATATTTCGAAGCAGCTGCAGCTGCCAGATTGTCCTCAAATATACCCTAATGTGCTTTGCATTCCTACAGTCTAGTCGCATGGTGGTAAGGGCGTGAGTCACCAGCGTTACATATCCAAAAAGAGCCGCAGCTGATGCACCACCTGAAGGTCGCCAAAAGCTTCACCTGCCATGACTTCCACTTCCTGCTCAAGCAGGAGCCAGGAGACCTGCCAGCTTAGGGATCTGACCTGCTCTTTTTGGGAGAGCAGGACTTCCTCTCAGACCTGGAAGGGAACAAAGGTGCTTGTCTCCCTATTTATTTATGAGATTTGTATCCTGCCTTTCTGGCTCAACTGTATGCAAAGAGTTCTTGGGGCTGTGAGCTTGGCCATCTCGGTGCTGGACACATGCTCTTCTTGGCTAACTGAGGCTTCCCAGAACGTCTGGCCCCGTCCCAGATATCACTGGATGGGAGGCTCTCTTGGTGAGGCTGGGCTGTGGGGATCAGTGGGAATTGCAGCTCACGTACCTTCTTCCCTGTAGTGCAGCAGCATCCCTGCTTTTGCTCCTGGACTTCAGGTCTGGACTGGGGGTGGAATTCCCCAGACTTCTGGTTCTGGGGACTTCAACCTCCCTTTTCTGGGCCCAGGGTCTGAGGTCGCACGGGAGTTCTTGGCTGCCACAGCAGCCCTGGACCTGGCCCGACTTATAGACAGCCCAACTCCCATGGGAAGTTACACATTGGATCTGGTGTTTGTCTTGGGGAACAGTGTCGTGATTTGGTTATGGGGGATGTCATCATCTGTCTCCTGCCATGGACAGACCACTCCCTTTTGCTGCTAGAGTTCTCCGCAGCGGTCCCTCACTGCTGGAGGCAGGGCCTATTCAAGGAGCCTGGCCCAGGTGCCTGATGGACCTAGTGCAGTTTCAGAGGGAGCTTGTGGTTTTTCCTGAAGCTTTGGCATGTGGTTTGGCAGAGGCCCTCATTGCAGCTTGGAACAAGAGACACCTTGAGCGCCGCTGGAGGAAGACAGTGTAAAGTCAACTGAGCACAATTAAGAGCCTATATTAGGACTTACCTTGTAGTGATAGGGATGGCAAAGCATAGTTCTTGACTTAAGACCATTTGTTCAGCGACCGTTCAAAGTCACAGTGGTGCTGAACTAAGGGACTTACGACCCGTCCACGAAGTTATGGCTGTTGCAGCACCTTCGCGGTCACATGACAACAATCTGGATGCTTCGCAAACCGTTCACACTTACGATCGGTTGCCAAGAACCCTGCAATCACATGAGTACCATTTGCAACGTTCCCTGCTGGCTTCCCCAGAATGTCAATGGGGAAACCAGCAGGGAATGCTACAGATCACCGGCTAAGACTCCCAAACCCATGCACTGTCCCCAGCCCCTCTGCGCTCGCATGGTGGCAGCCACTCGTGCACCCTCACGCACCCTTCCTGACCCATGCCACACCCCCATACACTGTCTCCAACCCACACAACATATTGCACATATCCTACACACCCTTCCCGACCTGCACTGCAACCGTGCACATCCTTTCCGACTCACACAACACCTTTTGTGCACCTTTGCTCATCCTCCCTAACCCATGCTGCACTCCTGTGTGTCCTCCCTGACCCACCTAGTGCCTGTCGCACACCCCCACACTCCCCTCCTGACTAATTCCGCACTCCCATGCACCCTCCCCAACCCGCATGGTGCCTCTCACACACTCCCACACACATCTGTGCGAACTTTGCAACCCACGCTGCACCCCATGTGCAATCCTCAATCTGTGTGGCACCTCTTGTGCACCCCCGTGCCCCTTTGCTCCCTTCCTTACCTGTACCACACTGCCACACACCCTCCTTCACTTGCCCGGCACCTCTCACACACTCCCGCATACCCCTGCTCCACTTCCCAACCTGTGCTGCACCCCCGTGCACCCTCCAGACCTGTGCGGCAACTATCATGCACCCTCTCGCAGCCCTGCGCATCCTTCCCAACCCACACGGCACCTCTCGTGCACGCCTTCGCTCCTTCCCTCAGCCGACAGCAGCCTGGGACTTGTAACTTCCTGCTCGCTTCCCCAGTGACTTTGGTTTTGGGAAGCTGGCGGGAAGTTACCTCGCTTAACAACACATGACCTTTACTTCACAATTGCAACTAGGACTGTAGGGTTTGCTGTCACTAATTGATGCGGTTACGCTTTATGACCGCATCTCTTAATGACAAAAATTCCGGCCCCAATTGTCATAGTAAGTCGAAAACTACATGTATCTACTTCTCTGCCCTGCTTGTGTCTGCAGATAGCTGCCCAGCTGCTGTATTTCAGGTGGCCTGGTCCCTCCTGAGTAAGGAGGAGCCAGGGGAGCTTTTACAGGCTGCTGTGAGCAATACTCTGGCCATTTGTCAGACGAGTCACTTGACTTCACTCACAGTTGGATTCCAGCTGGGCAGATCCTTTGGAAGTGACTGAGACGTGTCTGAGCCCCATTATCTGGGTGGAATTTGAGCCGGTTATCCTGAGGAAGTGGACAGGGTGTTCGTGGCTGTGAGCTCAGCCACCTGTGTTCTGGATTCATGCCCTTCCTGATTGGTCAAGGCCTCCCATGAGGTGGCATGTGGTTGGGTCCAGTCAGTGGTTAATCCTCCTTGCAGGGGGTGGTGCTTCTCAAGAGGCCATCTTTGGACACAAGTATGTTCGACAACTTTCATCCAATCTCCAGCCTTCCCTTTTTGAGGAAGTTTGTTGAGAGGGTGATTGGTGCTAGCTTCAGGGGACCCTTGATAAAGTGAATTATAGGGACCTTTTCAGTCTGGGTTCAGGCCCGGGTACAGAACTGAGATGGCATCGGTCGTGCTTGTGATGAGCACTGGAGGGCTTGGGATGGGGTTGGTGCGACTGTCCTCGCCCTCTTGGATCTTTCAGCTTCTTTTGATACCATTGAGCATGGTATCCTTCTGGACTGGCTTTGGGGGTTGGGAGTAGGAGGTACTGTCTTGCGGTGGTTCTCCTCCTTTTTCCATAGCCAATTCCAGTTGGTGTTGGGGGGTGGAGAGGTTTAGCTTTGGGCCCCTGCTGTGTGGGGTGCCTCAGGTCTCGGGTCACTCACCACTCCTCTTTAACTTCTACATGAACCTGCTGACGAGGTCATTTGACAGCACAGGGTGCGGGATACAGCTCTACTTCTGCATCCATGGCTGCCCTTGAAGAACATCTGGAAGCTGTGGGTCCAGAATGTGGCGACATGAACCATTCTGGATGTGCTGCAGTATTCCATGTTACAACTTTCCTGTGTGAGTGTGATGGAATGGTTTGATGAAGGCCGTGCTTGGGGAGATAAGCATTCCCTTAGCCCCCAACGGGAGCGTGGGAAGGTTAAAAAGAGGAGACTGGCACCACCCTAAGGAATTCATGGTGTTTTAGCTTGCTGGCTTGGGAAGTTTAGATTCAGCCTGGAGAGATTTCTGTCTTTGAGGTAGAAGCTAATAAATGCAACAGAACTGTATCTGTACTGTCTCGTGGAGTTCTCTGGGCTGAACCTGACAGTGAGCTACACTAGCACACAATAGGCTTCCAGGTGAAACTTTGCTGGTTTTCACCTATAAATCCCTTCATGGCATTGGTCAGATATTTCAGGACCACCTTTCCCCAACTTTCCTTAGCAGCTCCATCAGGACAGGCAGAGGGGGCATTTTACAGATTCTACACCATAAAGTGTGTGATCAGGTGAACCCAGGAAGCCTGGCTTCTCTGTGGCTGCGCCTGCCCTTTGGAATAACAATCCCCCCAAGAGTGGGTTGGTTCCAACTTGCTAATCATTCAGAAGGCTCCTAAACCAGGGTATTGTCCCAGGCATGCTGTCAGGAATTTAGGTGAGCCTGTGAATTATAGTTACTAGTGTCGAGGTATTTCGCTAAGATGTTTATTTAAAATATGTATTCTTATTTTATGGTTAGATTGTTGTTTTTTTTATTTCTCTTCACTGCTCAGTATTGCTTATGGGAGATGAGTAGGTATATAAAATGATTGATTGAATAAATGATTAAAGCCCTCTTTACTGTCTGGAGATGGACTCACAATCAGGAGGAGAAAAACATACTGATTGATTTATCAATCATCTCTTACAACTGAAGGCTCCTTGAGGACACACTAGTCCACACTATCTGCTTGTTTATCTCCTACGAGTTTGAGTTGCTGCCTTAAGATCCTGGAGGAAAGGCAAGCTGTAATTTTGAATCATGGCTCTGACCAACACTCATTCACTGGGGAAAGTTGGACCCAGCAGCTTCCAGCCAGCTCTGGAACTGTATCAAAGGGTTCTCCAAAAAAGTTTTTCTTTCCTGTTCCCTTGTTCATGAAATCACAGGAAAAACCTGAGGACAGAATAGAGGTGATATTTCTTTTCCTTATAATTATAAAAATCACATTAATTTATTGATTGCCTCCAATCAAACCTGCAGGGAATTTTCCAAAGTTCACTGTTGAGTTGACATAAACATCACTTTCAAGAGCAATACAGGTGACCTGTTTCATCAGAACTTTGAAGCTGAGGGACTTAAAAGCCTTTAGTGTCACTGAGAGGTTGCGATGGACGTAGGGCAGGGCCAACACTGTGCTGTAAAGTCTGGGCTTTTTCAGCTCAATTTCTCATGGGGCTCCAGCCTCCATCTGTGGAAGGAAAGCCACGAAAGCAGTTGTGATATCACAAGAGCACTTTGCCTCCTTCAACGGCTGCTCTAATTCTTTGAGAGCCTCCTGACTCTGCCAGGCATGCCGGAAACGCTTCTGCTTTTTCTCCTGATGCTCCTGTTGCCCCTGAGAGGCTGCGGGAAGCTGAAGGCGAAATGCCCCTTAACTTTAGAAAGGGATGTGACATATCCATTGAATTATTTCAAGCCTGGGGACTACCTCATTACTGGAATCACTTCTGCAACAATTGTTACATTTGCACCCTTCACTTTCAAGAAGCCTCCGACTGACATAGTCACTTGGTAAGAGAACGTCTCCCCATCTGGCTACTGCTGGTTCCCAAAGTTGTACGTGTCCCCAAATAAGGAAGAATTATCAGTTTTGATCAATCTGGGTTATATGGGCCATTGGTGACAGAGTTTTGGGTTCAATCGACACTAAGGCACCCCCAATGACCACCATATCTTTTCTGCCTGCAGATTCTAAACCTCCATAATGCAAGATGGCCCAGGGGTTGCTCCCTCGGCTCCTGCCAGCCCCTGCCACGTCTCGAACTGCAGATTCCTCCTCCTTTATACACACAGGATCACCAGACCAGCCCATACAGAAACTACCCCAGCAATGCCCAACAACCTCTTCCTGTTTCACTTCTTAATGCTCCTGCCCTTTCTCGATCTTGACACCTGTAAGGCACATATGCCTCCATGCAGGGGTTTTATCAGTTATGAAGGTTTTCAGTGCCTGCATGACACTGAGATTGATTTCAGCACACAGAACAACAACAACAAAAATCCTTTAAACTTGAGATCTTTGCCTCATCCCAGGTGTACCAGGGCAAGTCATCCTGCCACAGCAGATCAATCGATGGTGAAATTCTGCACTCTGTGAGATGCCCTGTTCTCCTGAGAGATGCTAAACCATGCTGGGAATATATACAGATGTGTATGTCCAGCGTCTTAGAAGTACAGAAGGAAGATAAAACATAAATACCAAGGAATATTAACCAGGGATACATGAGCATGATTGCAAATGAGCTTTAGAATGCTTTCCTTGCCTGAAAATATAATAAAACTCTTAAGAATTGACTTGAAATGAAATGGAAAACATCCCCAAGACAGTGATATATAAAAAAGGCACAGAATGTCTCAGGTAAGATAAAAAGGGAGATAAATAATTTAGACATCCCCAGAATAGAACACAGAGGTTAGGTCAGACTTTAAACTCTCCCACCACACCAACTATTATGTGGCTCTAAATCTAACATTAGTTTTAGCATCTTCCAAAAATTAAAATTTTCTAATTTCCAAAGGAACAAAGAGAATGAAAGAAAGCAATGCTGAATGCATGATTTTCCTTTGATGTAATATTATATCATGTGATTGATCATATTTGTATGAATATACATGTGTGTCTATTTGCAGGAAAGCAACTAAACAGTACTGGAAAATCCTGTCCTTCTTGTTTGCCGTCCATGAGATCAACCAGGATCCCCGGCTCTTACCCAACCTCACCCTGGGCTACAACATTCATGACAATTATTTTGATGCACGAATCACATCTGAAGCTTTGGTAGATCTGCTCTCTCCCGGACAGGCAAATGTCCCAAACTACAAGTGTGGAGGAAGACAGAATAACCTCTTAGCTATCCTTGAAGGGGCCGAATCTGACATCTCTGTCCAGATTTCCACCCTGTTGGGCAACTACAAAATCCCCCAGGTGAGGGAGTCTCTTCTTTAATTCCACTTCAAAGACTTACAAGGGGAACAATCAAATTAGCTGGCGCTTCTCCATCCACAATGGGAGGAAGGAGGCTTAAAGTCCAGCCAAAGGATCTTTGCTGAACCAATAATTATCATTTTTCGTATTTGAATTTCTTTTTTAATATAATTTTATGAAAAATTTTAATTGCAATAGCAAGCTAAACTTTAAAAAAGAGAAAAGAATGGAAAAAAGAATAAAAAATGCAGGAAAAAAGAAAAAGAAAAAGAAAGAAGAAAAAAAAAGGAAGAAAGGAAGAATATAATTATTCTCTCTCTCTCTCTCTCTCTCTCTCTCTCTAGATATATAGATATATATATATATAAAGGTGACTTCCAACCTTCATCGCAACAAGTATAAACCAATATAATAACCCTGCATCCCCTGTAAGGTTAAACAAATATCTCTTCATCCCATATCCCATCCCTTATCCATAAGCAAATCGATAAAAGATCAACTTTTCAATTCTGGTATCAGCAAAAAGTCCAAAAAGCATTGCCAGAACTTTGCAACAATATGTTTTATTTTAACCTTGATCAAATAAAGCAACTTTATATTCCTTCCTTTTACTTCTAACACTCTTCATCTTTAATTCAATCAAAGATCGTGATAGGATTTGATTTATCTTCAATTTTTCTATATCCCATCACACAGATTTCTTCAAGGCTTTAACAAGACTCTTGTAGATCCAATAAAAAAAAACATTTTCCAGGTCATGCTCTTGGTTTATTATTTGTATTTCCTTTTCAATTTTTAAAATTTCAGGCACTTTCCTTTATATATTCAGCAATGCTTCCTTTTCCAGATCATTCTCTTGTGCTGCCAAGTTCCACTTTTGGTACTTTCTCCATCTTGTCGGATAAAATTTGTTCTACATCTGTCATTCCTTCATTAACATTTTTTAGACATAGTCTATCCATAGAAGCAGACATCATTACCAACAGTGTTGATATTGTAGTCACTAATTTCTGGTTCAAAGATCTCCTTTAATATTTCCGATGTTACAATATTTTGTGTTATCTTTTAAGTGCCAATATTAAATGACATCAAGAACTGTCTCAATTTTTTTTATTCTGCTTCTAATCTTTAGTCCCCTCTAGTGTCCAATTTCTAAAATCATCACTTATCTTTGTTATCCCTTACAATAGGCAGGATAGCCAAAATAAGTCTGTTACCTACGGGAAGCTGCTCATTTTTTATTATTAATCCCAAAGTCTTTTAGTTAAAGTCAATATTCCAAATTTATATGGACCCTTCACATCTACAGCTTTCTCAGACCAAAATTGTATTTGGCTTTTCACTGTTCATTTCAAATTCTTTAAGTTCTTAAGCTTGTGATTTTTTTTTGTTTTGTTTTTTGTTCACTGTTGAAGATAAACTCACCCGATGAATACTTTTCAAACTTGTCATTCCAAAGGACTCTAATAGCTTTAAGAAGGTTAATAGGCAATTTCCAAAAGTGATTAGAAAGTGAGGTTTGCAAACTTACTGTCGTGTGAAAGGCTCCGTTGCGGTTGTGAGGAAGGTGGCTGATCCTGTTGTCTCCCAGTGCTCAAAGCCACGGAAAACCACTGTCCTGCCATAGTCCTGACAGATTTTTGTTTATTTTATTTATATTTCAAATTTGTCACCTCCCATCTCACTACATCATAAGACAGTTTTCGATCTTTGGTGATCACATTTCATTCATTGAGGATTCAGCAAAATATGATGTAAGGAGACCACTCTAGGATCCCCAGGAATCATGTTGCTCAAAGGCTTGGGTAATTGCCAGGAGATTTTAGGAGTCAAGAGGCTTGCAAAGAGTGGTAACAGTCCTTCATGTAAATAGGGCAACCTATGCTAAAAAGAAGAGATGAGAAGCTCTGAAAGGACATTCAGGCTAATAGGCGTCTGGAAGCAGAACAGTAGCAAATATTGTCCTGAAACTGAACCAATCACCAAGTTCTTCTTCTCTTTATCAGGTCAGCTATTCTTTTGTTTCCCATGTTCTGGGCGATAAAACGCAGTTCCCCTTTTTCTACACCATGGTCCCCAAAGAAGGCGTCCAATACTTGGGGATCCTGAAATTGCTCCTGCATTTCCAATGGACATCAGTGGGTCTCTTTGCTCCGGACACTGACAATGGGGAGCATTTCATAGGAACGCTGGTGCCGATGCTTTTCAGGAACGGGATTTGTGTTGTTTTCTCACAAACCTTATCAGGGAGGAATACAGAAGATCTGAAGATAGATGTTGCCTCAGTACGGAAGTGGAAAGAAGTCAATGTATTTGTTTATTTTTCAGAAGCTGGTTTCTTCATACAGGGAATAAGGCTAATAGAGGTATTAATGGAACACTTGACATTGTACATAAAATCCTATGCTGTGGAATCTACAATACCCACAGGGAAGATCTGTGTGACAACAGCTTTGTGGGACCTCACATTTGAGTTGACATTTGGTGTGACATCACAAAAAGACATTAATGGTATTTTTTCTTTCCTTATCCAGAAAAAGAAAAAGATAATATATGATGATTTCCTCTCCCTTTTAATTTCTCTCTATCGTTCTGTACACAAAGCATTTCACTGCTCATACTCCAAGGCTTCCTCCTCTGTGAGAGGCTGGAAAAGATGCACTGAGAAAAAGGTGTTGGGGACCATTCCCCAAGATGTGGTTGAAAGAATCGTGTCCTTAGACAGCTGCCAAATCTACCACACTGTCTGGGCCCTGGCACGGGCCTTAGACGCAGCTCATTCTTCCCGATCGAAGAGGAAAGCAAAAGGTGGTGGAGGGAGACCAGAATTTCAAATTCTGCAGCCGTGGCAGGTATCTCCTTTTCCATTGCGTGGATTCCCATTGAAGGTGTGCAATGCAAAGGCAGTTCCAGAATCTTGAGAAACTGAGAAATTGTCAGCTGTAATGGGGAGGAGCTTTACTTATTGATTTCTCGAAATACAATCTGCAACATAGGGCTCAAGGCAATTTAGAGTGATTCAGAGAATCATAGATAAATATCCAAGAGATATAGTAGACATTGCAGTAATGCCCGAAATGAAAAATCCATCTTAAGTCAGGCCTGCCATCATTACCATCCATTCACCTTATGTTTTAAAATAATCTTAAGTATTTTCTTGAAGGGAAGGAGGTTAGTTACTCCTCCACCTGGGAGAAAATGTGTTCAGGAATGTGGGGTGGCTGAAAGAACAAGTTCATTCTGCCCCAAACGTCTCCAGCATGTGTCAGGTGGGGGAGTAGCACCCATTTCCCAAAGAGAGACACAGGATCATCGACACTTGCAGGGAGAAGAACATGGATCCCATTTCTTAAGACCCGAGACCCTTGATTCTGTAATATAGGATACTCTAGTTCCAAATATATAATTCTTATCATCAATAAACAAGGTTAATTAAAAAAAATATATTTGAGGATTTGTGGGCCTGCTCCAGAAAGGTTCATTGTCCATCTTTACTAAATGCAGATCTCTGTTGTTCTAGCTTCACCCTTTCTTGCAAGACTCTCAGTTTTACAACACTTCCATAAATGGAATCTATTTGGACGAGAATGGTGAACTAACAGCTGATTTGGACATTGTGAGTTGGGTGATGTTTCCTAATAATTCTGTCGTCAGTATGAAATTTGGGAGCATAGCAAGGCAGGGTTCCATGGAGCCCCAACTCAACATTGACCAGGAGGCCATATTGTGGCACAAAAGGCTCAACCAGGTGGGGAAGAGAAGTCATTCCATGTCACTCCTTTTCCTTTCTACTACAATATATTAATGTTAAGACTCTCTCTGAAGTTCTCTAGATCTTCTGATCTTCTCTCAGTTTTGCTGTACAGATGGCCATTTGAGTTGCTGTACAGTGCAATGTATTTCATGGATGAGGTAGTTTTCAACTTTTGAATTAGGAAAGTAAACACGTTTGTAGAAGCACTGGTTTATTTATTTATCAGTGATATTGTAAAACCATGCATCAGGAATAGCTCATTGCACAATGTTGTAAAAGTATCTAAAAATATGCTAGCAATATAAAATATCTAAAACCACAACATTATGATACAAGAGTATCAGCAGTCAATCAGCAGCATTACACAAAGGAGTGAGAACTAGAGTAATCCCAAATGTGACAGAAGAGCAGTAAAGATCTCAACTACAGGTGGTCCTCGTTCAGTGACCACTATTGGGCTGGCAACTTGGTTGTTAAGCAAAGCAGTCGCTAAGTGAAACCACGACTGGGCTTATGATCTTACTTCAGCTTTCCTTAGCTTCACAGATTATGCAATGCAATGAATTTCATGGATAGGGCAGTTTTCAACATTTGAATGAAGAAAATAAATATATTTCTGGAAGTATATGTTCTGTTCCATATTTACAACCCACCAGCAACAGCCCTCTTCCTAGTGTTGGTAAATGAGCACCTTTTTTCTTGATTTGCTGCTTAGACCCTGCCTCCTTCCAGATGTGTGGAAAGATGCCGTCCTGGATTCTTCAAAGTGGTTCAGAGAGGACGACCTGTTTGCTGCTACGATTGCCTTCCTTGTGCAAAAGAAGCCATCTCCACTCAGGAAGGTGAGTGCTTTCAGAAAGAAACAGGCTGCGGAAGATGCCAATCAGTTGCTAAGGTATTTTATGCATTCACAACTGATTTCAATTGATTTCAAGAAATGATGTGGGAAGATGGTCTGGGGCTTTATGTGACATGCAGCATATCAGCAATCTACGTGCAACTGTTACCCCTTAAGTGGTACACAAACTCTTGTTTCAGACTGATATTGGGGCTCTGCAACTGGCTCCAAAGAGAAGCTTCAGAGGACTTGTAGAGTGTAGGGGAGCATGAATGCAACATGTGCCTGAAACTCATTCAAGCAGTCACAAATTTCTCTGGGCTGATGGATGCTGACACATGCACGCTTCCACAGACTCATGAAAGAGCTGCTTCCCCACCCCCTAGCCTGGAAGAAAGGAGACTTTCAATGCTGCTGTGGTCTTCCAAAATAGTGCTGTAAAAATGGCGTTGTCCAGATATGTTGAAGAACACCTTCTCTGGCCTCTGCACATCTCTGAATGGTTGCAGGTGCTCTATTACAGCTGAAAGCCATTTTAATGAAATAGAAGAGCCCTTGGAATGGAGTAAAGGCTGTTTTCACTTTAGAGTTTCCTCAGGACACCTCTCCCAATAGCCCACACCCTCGTCTAGAGTAGATAAGTATATTTCCCCATGTAAATATAGGGCGCCCCACTTTTAACTGCAGTTGTTTGTCATCTCTTCTTGGGCATAGGGCAACTGTCAAACTAGGTACATAGTTACTTCCCTCATTCTGTGCGAATATGGTCAGCTAGGTTCTTTGGGCCTTGGATATCATTAATCTAGGCTTCCTTCTGTACATCAACACTTCCCCTTGGCTTCCTTCCCGAGACCAAATCAGAAGAGCCCAATCCCATGGATGTTGACATCAGCTCCCTCTAGGCAAAGAGAATATAGGGAAGCCACAGATCCCGATGCTTTAGCTGATCCTGAGCATATTCCTTTACCCTGTTTTTCAGAGTCTGATTTAATCTTTCACATCATCCCTGTGTTTGTGGGAAATTTTGTGAAAGATTAAATCAGATTCTGAGACATTTTCACTCCAGATAGCCCCATGGGTGAAAGGTGCTCCAGCAAAGTGGGTTGGAAGTTTGGGCTGAAGAAGTGAAAGTCTCCTAAGGGATCCCAAGCTTTTTAAACTGGTCAGTCAGTTCCTTAGCAATAGCCATGACTTATCCTGGAGGAGCTTCCCTACATCTGTTTGAAAATTCTGTGGAACCAGGACTTCCAGGGAGGAAATGGAGAACTGAAGATGGAGCTGAAGACCGCGACGGAATGAAGAGCCAGCGGGTACACCGGCTTTTCGTAATTCTTCTCTGGACGAGGAGAGTACTTGAGATTGCCCACAAGGGCTCCAGACCATTGCTCCTCACAAGGAAACTGCAAGACAGTGGTGTCTGGGAGGCTTAGAGCTCTGGGAGATGAGGGAATAGATATCTTGCTCAAACTACAGTTGGTGCCTTTAAGGACTCTGGGTTTGCATACTTTCTTTTCTAATCACTTTCTTTAGAAATTGCTTGTTAACTTCTCTTCAACTATTAAAAACCTTTGGATCAACATGTTTTACAGCACCGGGTGAGTTTCCTTTAATCCTTAGCAAAAGAAGTTTTGAACACAAGCTTAAGGACTTACTTTTCTTTTTCTGGAATAAACAATGAAAGAGTGATTAAATTTTTGATTTTTTAAAAAGTTACACATGGACTAAGGGTCCAGATAAATTTGAAATATGATTTTGGATTTAATTATAAGAATCCTTCCCATGGGAAATACTTGTTTTAATTTTTTTTTTTTAAGAAAAAATATGATAGGAAGGGACTTTGAAGGTAAGGCACTAGAGTGAACTAGAAGGAACTAAAGTTTACAATTAAAGGGGAAGAACACTTAAATTTGACATACTAATAGAGAATGGAGCAAAATATTTTAACATTCGACACACTGAAGGATATTTTTGAACAATGGACCCCGAAAGTAATTGTAAGAGTGCCTGTCTCTATAGATAGACTGTGTTTAAAAGATGTTATGGAAGAGGCACAAGTTTTACATGACAGGATTAAGACTGATTTGAAAGTGGATTTAAGAATGACAAGCTACAAGAATGACATGGAGAAAGATGTGACACTGGGTACACAAAAGAAACCGGCTGATGTTTTAATAACGAAAAGGGATATACAAATAACAAACCAAGAGTGTGACCTGGATAATCTGCTTAAATTGGATTTACAAAAGAGGCTTGTTAAAGCTTTGAAGAATTTTGTGGGAAGGGTCAAAGAAAAAATGAAAAGAAATCGAGTTCTAGGACATTATTTGAAGGAACTAAGGATCGCAATTATTAAAAGTAAAAGGAAGGAATATAAAGTTGGTTTATTTGATCAAGGTTACAATATGTTATCTCTGGTAACTCTTAATGGACTTTTGCTGATCAGGACTGAAATGACAAGGTTTTAAGGATTTTTTTACAGGTAGTCCTCAACTTACAATCATACCTTTAATTACCGTTTGAAGTCACAACGGTGCTGAAAAAAGTGATTTAAGACTGGTCCTTGCACTTACAACCATCGCAGCATCCCCACAGTCATGTGATCAGAATTTGGGCACTGGGCAACCTGCATGTATTTACATTGGTTGCAGCATCCCAAGGCCATGTGATTACCATTTGCAACCTTCCCGGGGGGCTGCTGACAAGCAAAGTCAATGGGGGAAGCCAAATTTCTTAAAGACCACATGATTCACTTAATAACCATGGTGATCTCCATAACAACTGTGGCAAAAAAGTCATAAAACTGGGTGTGACTCACTTAATGACCACGTTGCTTACAAACAGAGGTTCCGATCACAATTGTGGTCATAAGTTGAGGACTACCTATATAGATAAGAGATGGGATATGGGAAGAAGAGGCCATTTGTTGTATTTTAAGAGAAGGTGATAAGTTACTAAAACAGGATATTCTGCCTTGGCAGAGAATGGCATATCCTTTCATGCCCCTCCCAGCTAAGTGGTTCTGATGGGGTCTGGATGCCCACTGGAGGAACTGAGGAATGGATAACTTCAAGCCAAACTGAGAACATGGGGATGGGTAACACTCCAGTATTCATTCTGACCCTCTTAAACAACCTTGGATATAACTGAGATGATCATTACTTGTTAATGAAATGGTGTAAAAGGGTATTTTTACAGATGGATCAGGAGGGAACAGTTACTGGACTAATTCAATTTTATATCAATAAATTCTTCTCTTTTTCACTCCCAGCAACCTCCCCTTATATGTGATTCCAACCCTGTTTCAACGATATATACAATTAATTTTTTTTAGCAGTGTTATTATTTTATCCAGCGCAGCACTTCCGATGGTCAAACAAAGGCTTCTCCAGAGTCTGCAGCAGAGGGCCTTCTGACCTTTCTGTTTGAGTTCCTTTTAGTTCAACTAAAAATTGCTAGGGATGAATAAGTGAGATGTTGCCCTTCTCTACAGATGCGCTCCATTGCACCAGATGCTTGGAAGATCAGCATACAAACGAACACCAAGATCACTGTCTTCCAAAGGATATAACCTTCTTGTCTTATGAAGAATATTTGGGGATCATCCTGGCTTCTTTTGCTCTATTTTTGTCAGCTATCACAGCCTTTGTGTCAGGAATTTTCATGAAATACCACAAAACTCCAATAGTCAAAGCCAACAACCGGGATCTCTCCTACATTTTCCTCACCTCGCTCCTTCTGTCATTTCTCACAAGCTTCCTCTTCATTGGGCAGCCAAGGAAGGCCACCTGTCTTCTCCGACAAGCAGCCTTCAGCATTGTTTTCTCAGTGGCTGTGTCTTCCCTCTTGGCCAAAACCATCACCGTGGTGCTGGCCTTCTTGGCCACGAAGCCAGGGAACAGGATGAGGAGGTGGCTCGGGAAGACTTTGGCCAATGCCGTTGTTCTTGCTTGCTCTGCTGTCCAAGCTGTGATCTGCTGCATCTGGCTGGGGATCTTTCCTCCCTTCCCTGACACAGACAAGCACTCCCACCCTGAAGAGATTGTCCTGCAGTGCAATGAAGGTCCTGTGGTCATGTTTTACTCTGCCCTCGGCTATATGGGCTTCCTGGCTCTTGTCTGCTTCACAGTGGCTTTCCTAGCCCGGGGGCTGCCGGGGGCCTTCAACGAAGCCAAGCTGATCACCTTCAGCATGCTGGTCTTCTGCAGCATTTGGGTCTCCTTCGTGCCCACCTACCTGAGCACCAAGGGCAAATACATGGTGGCCGTGCAGGTCTTCTCCATCTTGGCCTCCAGTGCTGGGCTGTTGAGCTGCATCTTCTTCCCCAAGTGCTACATTATTTTGCTGAGGCCTGATCTGAACACCAAGGAGCAGCTAGCCACAAAAATCAAAGCATAGATCTCACTGTGATTCTGTGGGCAACCCCAAAACAAATAATTGCCCTTTTCTCACAAACTCAGTCCTCCTATACTCCAGCGTTTCACATCAAGATAATTACAGATGCTTATAAGGAAATGTTCATTAAAATATTTATGTAGAACTTTTTATAATTGATTTGTAGACCACCCAAAGTCATTTCAACGAGATGGATGGTGAAAAATTTGACATATAACTAACTAACTAAATAGATAAATAAATAAATAAGTGGATTTGTCAATATATGCACACTATCTTTTTGTTCTTTTTTGTCCATTATTTTCTTTGTGCTCTTATAACTATGTCCATTGTTTCTGTGTGTTTAATTTTTAAAAAATCCCATTTTAAAAAAAAGGAGACTAACTGAAATTGGGTGTTTATTTCTTTTCCTTATGAGGGATAGGTGGTGACTTCTGCAGTTGATCCTCACAAGAGTTAGGATGGGCAGTGGTCCAAGAAGTAGGTGGCAGAAGACAACAGGTTGAAAGGAGTCTCAGGTTACCGTTTCGGTTGGAAGATACAGACCAGCAACTCAATTGGAGTCAGCCGTGTCCGTAAGAAGAGTGGAAAAAGGAAAGATGGTGGATGCAGTGTGACATGCGCATACAAGAAGGACAGAGCTAGCATGGTGAAAGATGTACAATGTTAAGGGCAGGAGTCACCAGTGTCAGGGGATACTTATCCAAAACTGAATGAGAGCAGACCTGCTCTTTCAGGGAGAGCACGACCTTCTCTCAGGACTGAAAGGGAACAAAGGTGTTTGCCTACCTATTTATTTGTTAGATTTTGTTTCTGCCTTTCTGGCTTGACTGTATGCAAAGAGTTCTTGGGGCTGTGAGATTGGCCACCCGTGTGGTAGATGCTGTACTTGGTTAGCTGAGGCTTCCCAGAAAGTGACATGTGGTGGGCTCTGGGGGTGGTGAATGCATCCTTGAGAGAGGGGATTTTCCTGTTGATGCTTAAAGAGTCAGTGGTCCATCCCGTTCTCAAGAAACCATTGCAGCTTCAGACAGCACCAGAGGAAACTGATTAACTGAATCCCTTTTGGTTGTTTCTCAGGCCTGAGTATGGGAATAAGAGGGTATTGATCCCACTTGTGTTTGATCTCTGGCAGGAGAGGGATGGAGGTGAGGTGTGCATTCTTGCTTCTCTTGACCTCTCAATGGCTTTCCATACCATTAATCAAGGTATCCTTCAGGACTTTCTCTGGGTGTTGTGGGCACAGTCTGGTATTGGTTCTCCTCCTTTGTTCTAGATTGGTTCAGTTTGGTCTTGAGTTGGGGAGAGGTCAAGCCCATATCCACCTCTTTGTGAGGTGCCCCAGGGCTCAGTACTCTGCCCACTCTGATTTTTCATGTCAATGAAGTCATTGGGTAAAGTCATCTGAAGGCTGAGTGAGGTATTATCAGTATGTGGATGATGCTCAGTTGTGCACATCCACCCCATGCCCTGGAGACCCCATCCTGGCTTCAGCTTAACCCTAGCAAGACAGAACAGCTTTGAGTTTTAGGGTGCCAGGATACAGTGATTTCCTGTCTTTACATCTGGATTGGGTTGTACTATCCCAGACAGACCCAGGGTGCAGTTGGTGGTCTGCAATGCGCTCTACTTAGGGCTGCCCTTCAAGAACATCCAGAACCTGTACTTGATCCAGAATGCAGTGATGCGATGAATACTACATATACTGAAGTATGTCCATGATACACCTTTCCTTTGTGAGCTACACTAGTGCACAATAGGCTTCCAGGTGGAATTCAAGGGGCTGATTGTCACCTATATGGCATTGGCCAGATATTTGAGGACCACCTTTCTCCAACTGTCTCTAGCAGCTCCATCAGGACAGGCAGAGGGGGCAACCAGAGAGCTGCCGGGATATGGACTCACAATGAGGTGGAGAAAAACATTTTGGTTTGATTTAGCAATCATCTCTTACAGCTGAAGTTTCTTCAGGACACACTAGCCTACACTATGTGCTTGCTTATCTCCTACCAGTTTTGAGTTGCTGCCTTGAGATCCTGGAGGAAAGGCAAGCTGTGATTCTGGATCATGGCTCTGAAAAAACTGTTTCACTGGGGAAAGTTTCCAAACAGCTCTCCAACTGTATCAAAGGGTTCTGCAAAAATATTTCTCTTTCCCATTCCCTTGTTCATGAACTCACAGGAGAAGCTTGGGGAAAGGACAGAGGTATAATTATCAAAATCACATTGATTTATTAATTGCCTCCCAATCCGCCTTCCAGGGAACGTTCCGAAGTTCACTCTGGGGTTCACTGACACAAACATCAGATTCAGGAGCAATACAGGTGATACTTTGCATCAGAGCTGGGAAGCTAAGAGACGTAAAAGCCTTTAGTGTCACTGAGAGGTTGGGATGAGATTTAGGGCAGAGCCAACGTTGTGCTATAAAGCTTGAGCTCTTTCGGCTGAATTCCTTCTGAAGATCTAACCTCCATCTCTGGTAGGAAAGCCACAAAAGCAATTGTGATCTCACAAGAGCTCCTTGAACAGCTCCTCTAATTCTTTCAGAGGCACCTGACTCTGCCAGGCAGGCCAAAAATGGTTCTGCTCTTTCTCCTGATGCTCCTGTTGCCCCTGAGAGGCTGCGGGAAGCTGAAGACCAAATGCCCCTTAACTCTAGAAAGGGATGAGACAGATCCATTGAATTATTTCAAGCCTGGGGACTACCTCATTACTGGCATCGCTTCTGCAACAACTGCTATGCTTGTACCCTTCACTTTCAAGAAGCCTCCGACTGACAGAGTTTCCTGGTAAGAGAGCATCTCCCCCTCTGGCTACTGCTGGCTCCAGAAGGTGAAGGTGTCCCCGAATGAGGAAGAACTGTCCCTTTGACCAATCGCTGTTGTCTGGGTCATTGGAGACAGAGGTTTGGGCTGGATCAAAACTAAGGCACCCCCCAATGCCCACCACGTCGTTTCTGCCTGCAGCTCCTCAGCCTCCATAATGCAAGATATTCTGCTAATCCTTTAACTTCAGTAAAGAACTTCCAGTTGTCTTTAAGTCACCAGAATACGACAGGATGTGCTCCATCCCTTTTCTCTGAATCTCCCTCCAATCCTGGGAGGAGCAGTTGAATAAGCAGGGAATTCAGGGAAGACCCCATTTGTGAAGGAAACCCACTTGGACCTGTTCTGTCTTGCTCCCGGGACAGAACTAGGACCGGCCAGTTGGCTGAAGGAGTTACGCTCTCAGGTCCTGCCTGCTCCTGTTGGGTCTCCTACTGCAAATTCTTCCTTCTGGATACACACAGTATTGCCAGTGCACGCCACACAAAAATAACTCCAAGAATGCCTAAAAGCCTCCTCCTGCTCCCTTTCCTAATGCTCCTGCCTTTTGTATGTTGACAGCCGTGAGGCAGATGTGCCTCCATTCGGACCTTTTTAATCAGGTACAAAGATTCTCCCTGTCTTGACACTGAGTCTGATTCTGGCCCACAAGGGAAAAAAACCTTGAACCTTGGAGCCACTGCATCAACCCAACTCTAGCAGGGGAACCCATCCTGCCCCTGCAGCCGAATCTATGGTCAAAATCTGCTCTGATTGAGACGCTTAGTTGCTCTAGGTGACACTGTGGTGAGATATAAGGATATGTACGTCTGGAGTGTTAGAGACTCAGAATAAACCATAATATCAACTAATATGTGGGCATGATTGCAGATGAGCTTTAGAATGCTTTCATTGCCTGAAAATATAATAAAACTCTTAAGAACAGACTTCCAGTGAAACCAAAAACATCCCCAAGATAGCAATATGAAAAAAGGCACAGAGATTCTAGGGTTAAGGCTGATGAGTATAAAGGATAAAGGGGAGGAAAAATAATTTAGACATCCCGAGAATAGAATCCAGTGGTTAGGACAGACTTCAGATCAACTCTCCCTCCACACCAACTATTAAGTGGATCTAAATCTAGAACAGGGTTTGTTCTAGATTGTTGTTCTTATTGTGCCTTCAAGTCAGTCTTGACTCCTGGCGACTGCCTGGACCAGCCCTGCAGTTTCCTTGGCAAGATTTCAGAAGTGGTTTGCCGTTGCCTCCTTCCTAGGGTGGAGACAGCGTGACTGGCCCAGGATCACTCAGTTGGCTTTGTGCTTAAGTTGGAACTAGAACTCATGGTTGGTCTCTTGGTTTCTAGCCTAACACCTTAACAACTACACCAAACTCTCTCAGATGAGATTTAGCATCTTTTAGAAATTAAAGATTTGTGTTTTCTGGAGAAATTAAGAGAGCCAAAGAATCAAGGACTGAATATGTGACTTTCCTAAGTGCAGGTTTATGTGAAATATTACATATGTATGTATACACGTGTGTGCCTATTTGCAGGCGAGCAACCACAAAGTACTGGAAAATCCTGTCCTTCTTGTTTGCCGTCCATGAGATCAACCAGGATCCCCGGCTCTTACCCAACCTCACCCTGGGCTACAACATTCATGACAATTATTTTGATGCACGAATCACGTCTGAAGCTTTGCTAGATCTGCTCTCTCCCGGACAGGCAAATGTCCCAAACTACAAGTGTGGAGGAAGACAGAATAACCTCTTAGCTATCCTTGAAGGGGGTGAGTCTGACATCTCTGTCCAGATTTCCACCCTGTTGGGCAACTACAAAATGCCCCAGGTGAGGGAGTCTCTTCTTTAATTCCACTTCAAAGACTTATAATGGGAAAAATCTAATTAGCTCGAATCTGGCTAGTCAGCATTAAGGGGTACCAATCTAGTGTTTGTTTACCGTCCACAATAAGTGTATTGTTTCATAACAAGCACAATGTGAAGGAAATCACAGATGATATGACAGAAATGCAAATGAAGATCCAGTCAATTCCAAGCAAATGCTAGAGACAGAGGAAGATGAGATGGTCATATGACAGATGCATCACATGACAGTTTTGATCTCTGGTGATCACATCTCATTAATGGAGGATCCAGCAAAATATGGTACAAGGAGAGCCTTCTAGAGTATCCAAGGACCATATTGCTCAAAATCATGGGTGATTTCCAAAGGATTTCATACGTCAAGTGGCTTGAAAGTAGTGTTAACAGTCATTAATGTAAATATGGCAACTGATGCTAACAGAATAGATCAGAAGATCCAAAATAACATTCAGACTAACAGCAGGTTGGAAGCACTGTAGCAACTGTAGCAAATATGGTCCTGAAACTGAACCAATCACCAGTTTCTTCTTCTCTTTGCCAGGTCAGTTATTCTTTTGTTTCCCGTGTTCTGGGCGATAAAACACAGTTCCCCTTCTTCTACACCATGGTCCCCAAAGAAGGCATCCAATACTTGGGGATCCTGAAGTTGCTCCTGCATTTCCATTGGACATCAATCGGTCTCTTTGTTCCAGACACTGACAATGGGGAGAGTTTCATAGGAACGCTGGTGCCGATGCTTTTCAGGAATGGGATTTGTGTTGTTTTCTCACAAACTTTATCAGGGATGAATACAGAATATATGAAGATAGAGGCTGACTCAGTACAGAATTGGAAAGAGGTCAATGTATTTGTTTATTTTTCAGAACCTGGTTTCTTCTTAGATGGAATAATGGTAATAGAGAAATTAATTGAAACCTTGATATTGTACATAAAATCCTATGTTGTGGAATCTACAACACCCACTGGGAAGATCTGTGTCACAACAGCTTTGTGGGACCTCACATTTGACTTGACATTTGGTGTGACAAGACAAAAAGACATTAATGGTATTCTTTCTTTCCTTATGAAGAAAAAGAAAAGGATAAAATATGGTGATTTCCTCTCCTTTTTTACTTCTCTGTATCATTTTGTACACAAAGCATTTCATTGCTCATACTGCAAGGCTTTCTCCTCTGTGAAAGGCTGGACAAGATGCACCGAGAAACAGGCGGTGGGGACCCTTCCCCAAGAAGAGGTTGAAAGAACCGTGTCCCTAGACAGCTCCCACATCTACCAGACTGTCTGGGCCCTGGCACGGGCCTTAGACGCAGCTTATTCTTCCCAACTGAAGAGGAGAGCGAAAGGCGGTGGAGGGAGACCAGAATTTCAAATTCTGCAACCGTGGCAGGTATCCCCTTTTACTTTGCATGGATTCCCACTGACGGTGTACAATGCAAAGGCAATGCCAGAATCTTTTGAAACTCAGAAAACGTCAGCTCTAATGGGGAGGGGCTTTATTTATTGATTTCTCAAGAACTCAAGGCAGTATAGAGTATTTCTTAAGTGTCTTCTTGAAGGCCAGAAGATTAGCCACTCCCTCCATCTGGGAGAAAATATGCTTGGAAGTGTGGGGTGGCTGAAAGAATGAGTTCATTGTGCCCCAAATATCTCCAACATGTATCAGGTGGGGGACTAGCTTCTACTCCCTGAAGAGAGACACAGGATTATTGAAACTTGCTGGTAGAAGCACATGGGTCCCATTTCTGAAGACCTGAGACCATTGATTCTGTAATATAGGAAACTCTAGTTCACAATATATAATTCTTAACTTCTGTAAACAAGGTTACTAAAACAACCTATTTTGGAGTTTGTGGGACTGCTCAAGAGAGGTTCAATGTCCAACTTTACTAAATGCAGATCTCTTCTCTGTCGTTCTAGCTTCACCCTTTCTTGCAAGACTCTCAGTTTTACAACACTTCCATAGATGGAATCTATTTGGACAAGAATGGTGAACTAGCAGCTGATTTGGACATTGTGAATTGGGTGAAGTTTCCTAATAATTCTGTTGTCAGTGTCAAATTTGGGAGCATAGCAAGACAAGGTTCCTCGGAACCCCAGTTCAACATTGACGAGGAGCCCACGGTGTGGCCCAAATGGTTCAACCAGGTGGGGAAGAGAAGTCATTCCATGTCACTCCCTTTGCTTTCTACTACAGTATGATTACCATATTTTTCCGACAATAACATGCCCCCATGTACAAGACGACCCCCATTTTTCCAACCCCAAATTAAGAAATTAATATTTTAAAGATAGTGCAGAACACATTTTTATTTAGTAATTAGTTAACATTTACCTGATACACTCGGTGGGAGGAGGTCCAAACCGTCTCTCTGCAGCTCTGTTTCCATGCTCTTTTGCATAACTGATTACATTCAAGCACGAGTAAAACTAGCTTCTCTCTGCAAAAGCCTTCCTCTAATTGGTTTGTTCAGCATCAGCTGACATCAGTTACATAAGGCTCGTCATTGGAGGAAGTCTGTTTGGGAGACAAGCTATTTCACTCGTGATTGGAGGCTAGCAATAGGAGGAAGCCTGTCACCAGAAACAAAGTATGGGCAGTTTTGCAACAGCGAGGTTCTTTCTTTGGCTGACTTCCTTAAATAAGACGCCCTTCAATTTTTAGGGTAAGGATTTTAGAAAAAAAGTATCGTCTTATAGTCGGAAAAATACGGTACATTAAGACTCTCTCTGAAGTTCTCTAGATCTTCTGATCTCTTCTCAGTTTTGCTGTCCAGATGGCCATTTGAGTTAATGTACAGTGCAATAGATTTCATGGATGAGGCAGTTTTCAATATTTGAATTAAGAAAATAAATATATTTCTGGAAGTACTTGCTCCATTACATGTTTACCACCCACCAGCAACAGTCTTCTTCCTACTGCTGGTAAATGAGCACATGTTTTCTTAATTTGCTACTTAGACCCTGCCTCCTTCCAGATGTGTGGAAAGATGCCGTCCTGGATTCCTCAAGGTGGTTCAGAGAGGACGGCCAGTTTGCTGCTATGATTGCCTTCCTTGTGCGAAGGGGACCATGTCCCGTCAGGAAGGTGAGTGGTTCAGGAAGGAAAACAGGCTCTCGCAGAAGATGCCAAATATTTGGAGATACTCAATGATATTTTAAAATTTGCTTCCCGTCTTTATTCCATTTTTAAAATTACAATTTGCTTTCTAACATAAACAACAATAAAAGAAGTGGGAAAATGGTCCTGGGCATTGTGTTATGAGGCAGGCTGTAAGCAATCTGCGTGCAGCCTTTGCTCCTTGCCAAGAACAGGAACTTTATAGATGCCTATTAGGACTCTGCAACTGGATTCAAAGAGAAGCAGGGGAATGCATGGAAACAGAAACGCAGCACCTGCCTGCGACTCACTAAAGCAGTGTTTCTCAAGCTTGGCAACTTTAAGATGGGTGGACTTCATCTCCCAGAATTTCCAAGCCAGCAAAACTCCAGTAAGTTACCTGAGGTAACAACATATATATTTTAACCTTGATCAAAGAAATCAACTTGATATTCCTTCCTTTTACTTTTAACAATCTTATTCTTTAGTCCCTTCAAATAATGTCCTGGAATTTGATTTCTTTTCATTTTTTCTTCTCACATCAGCTGTTTCTTTTGTGTATCCAGTGTCACCTCTTTCTCCATGTCATTCTTGTAGCTTGTCATTTTTAAATCCACTTTCAAATCAGTCTCAATCCTGTCATGTAAAACCCGTTCCTCTTCCATAACATCTTTCAAACACAGTCTATCCATAGAAGCAGACACTCTTAAAATTAAAATCTTATTTCAAATTTCTCTGGACACAATCTGTTCGTAACTTTCTGAAATCAACGTTACTTTCTGAAATCAAATACCATGAAAAATGTGCCATCCGCCCATAAGCAATTGTGTAAACATATGAAAATTTTGAAGGTTGGTTTATCCATGGGTGGCACCGGTTTCCTGGCATTTTGGTTAAAAATTTGAGGATCGTATTAGAAAGTACTTATTAAAAGGCTGGGCTTCCGGGGAAGAAAAGGCAGACTAAAGATGGCTCCACAAGAAGCAGAGCAGATGACCGTGGTGGAATGAAGAGCTGGCGAGTAGACCGGCTCTTCGTAATTCCTCTCCGAACAAGGAGAGGACTTGAGATCACTCACATGTGCTTCAGCAGTTGTTCCTTGTGAGGAGACTGCAAGACAGCAGTCTCTGGTGGATTTAGAGCTCTGAGAGATGAGGGAATAGCCATCTTGCTGAAACTGCAGCCGGCACCTTTAAGGACACTGAGTTCACATATTTCCTTTTCTCATCACTTTCAGAAATTGCTTGTTAACTGCTTTTCAGCTGTTAGGAAACTTTGCATCAACATGTTTTACAGCACTGGGTGAATTGCCTGCAATCATTAGCAAAGTAAGTTTTAAATACAAGTTGAAGGACTTAAACATTTTTTTCCTAGAATAAACAGCCAAAGGGTGATTAAAACTTTGATTTTAGAAACTTACAAACAAACTAAGGTCTAGATAAATTTGAAATAAGATTTTGGAATGACTGATAAAGAGTCTTTTCCATGGGAAAAGCCTTTTGTTTTGAATTCTTTAAAAAAAATACTGAAACTCAACTTACTGATACGAAATGAAGCAAAATATGTTAACATTGGACATGTGGAGTCCTTGGGGTTCTCTGAGCTTGGTTGTTTTCTTGCAAATGTTTCATTACCCAGCTAGGTCACATCTTCAGTGCTTCTATTGGTAACAATGGATATATTGAAGGATATTTCTGAACACTGGACCCAGAAGTTAAGTTTAAGTGTGTCTGCCTTTATAGATAGACTGTGTTTAAAGGATGTTATGGGAGAGGAACAAGTTTTACTCGACAAGATTGACACTGATTTGGAAATAGATTTAAAAGTGACAGGCTACACTTCCGGTGGGGGACTAATGGCAGCTTAACTGATTCCTTTGTTTGGGAATCGACGCCATAGCTTTGGGGACTAGGGCAGGATCTCTGTAGCCTGAAGAATTCTCTGGATGTAAAGGAGAATCCACAAAGTCAACCAGATGCTCTCGTGTTTCTTGCAAGGAGACCCTGAAGCAGAAATCTTTGTGATTGACTTGCAGTGAGAGGCTGGGAGATGGGGCTTTTCCATCCTGTGCGAGGCTGTGACATAGCCAAAATTTAGGACACTAAAGCCAACCTCCCCATTTCTAAAACACATTTTAAATGGTCTATTACCCTTTCAGACGAAGAGGGGCTTTTTTCGGCAACAGAGAAGTGTATCTTCTTGGTGCTTTTCATATTTTCAATGCTTACTTTTAACAAAACTGATTTGGACTTTGGGATTTATATACTGAGCAAAGATTCAAAGGGCTGAATTATTGGGTGTTTTTATGAAACAAGTGAATTTGTTTTTTGGACTTTAAAAACTTAATTTGGTTGAACCCGTATTTGTGAGATTGAAGCTTGAGGTTGCTAGTTAAAGATTTCTGTGGGAAAGCTGTTTTGTTTTTTTTTTTAAACTTTGCTGCGATGCTGATTAAAGGAGCTTTGTAAAAACTACTCTGAGATCTTGCTTTTTACCCGTTTTTTTTCTATCTGCAAGGCTTATGGCTGCAGTTCAGCAAAGGGAATTTAAAGAGACACTTACACATTTCCTGGAAGTTCTCACTACTACAATTTTATAAGTGATAGAAACTAAATTTGAAGCCTCTGAGAAAAAATTAGACAGCTTTGATAGCGATACTGATTTGCAGACAAAATTGGATATTGAAAATAAGAATATTGACAATGTTACATGGTGTGAAGTAAGGCAATCTTCAGAACAGGAAACTGGAAGAAGAGATCTGGATCTGGATGGAGGACTGGATGATTTAGTTTATTTTGAGCCCGGAGATAATGAGCTTTTTTATAAAGCCCAAATTTACAACAGAAATCTTTTTTGACAATATCCAGACCATAAAGCAGAAGAGTCTTTTGGAGATTTTTCTCTTTCTGGATGTGCGGGAAGGACTTATTAAACCTTTGAAGATGTCTTTGATGGTAAAAAGGACAAAGTGACAAGAAATTACTACTTGAGATTTCACTTGAAGAAGAGATTAGATGTCAAGCTCCATGAAAGGAAGAAAAAGGAATTTAAAGTGGACTTATGGGACCAAGGTTAAAATGTACAAGTTATGATTTTGGATTGCTAATACTGGAATTTATTCTTGGATTGGGATTGTATGATAATGTTTATGGGTGTTATTGTTATAGAAAATAAATAGACCTAGGTGTTTAATAACGATAGATCAACTGATACTTCAAATGTTGGTAAGGTCCTTGGGATAATATGTCTGTATAAATTTCTTTAACTTTGTTTCTATTAAGAAATTACTTTGGGGATTTTTGCTTGTAACTGAAAGAAATGAAATTTTGACTTTGAAATTTGGTATTTAGAATTGTCTTTGTTATAGAAATATTGTGTTTTATTGATATTACTGGAGTAAGAAGTTAATGTATTATTTTACTTATAACTGTACTGAAAAAGTTGAAAGTTGTTCTCTTCTTATTTTCTGTTTTGCTTTCCTCCCCTCTTTTTATCTTTCTTCCTCACATTTCTTTATCTATTACTTTCTTTTCTACTTTTCTTTTGATGTCTTTGTGTATTTTATTCTTGTTTGAAACTTAATGCAGTTTTTATTTTAAAAAATGACAGGCTACAAGAATGACATGGAAAAAGATGTCATACAAAAGAAACCAGCTGATGTCTTCATAATTAAAAGGGATATACAAATAACCAACCAAGAGAATGACCTGGATAATTTTCTTAAACTGGACTTACAAGAGAGGCTTGTTAAAGCTGTGAAAAGGGACAAAGAAAAAATGAAAAGAAATCAAGTTCCAGGACATTATCTGAAGGGACTAAAGATCAAGATTGTTAGAAGTAAAAGGAAGAAATATAAAGTTGGTTTCTTTGATCAAGGTGAAAATAGATATGTTGTTATCTCTGGTAAGCTTTAATGGACTTCTGCTGACATCAGGACTGAAATGATGAGGTTTTATGGATTTGTTTATAGATAAGACATGGGATATAGGAAGAAGAGATCATTTGTTGTATTTTAAAAGAAGCTGATATGTTACCAAAATTATTTATTGTTGTGATGAAGGGGGAAGTCATTTCTTTATATATTTCTCTTCTTTTTCTTTATTATATTCTTCTTTTTCTTCTTTTTTCTATTTTTCTTTTCTGAATCTTCTATTTTTTCTTTTTATTCTTTTATATTTTAGTTTGTATTAGTTTGTATCGTTTTAATTGTAATTTTTAATAAAATTACTATAAAAAAAGGATGAATAAGGGAGATGTTTCCCTTCTCTGCAGATGCACTCCATTGCACCAGATGCTTGGAAGATCAGCATCCAAATGAACACCAAGATCATTGTCTTCCAAAGGATATAACCTTCTTATCCTATCAAGAATATTTGGGAATCATCCTGGCTTCCTTTGCTCTATTTCTCTCAGCTATCACAGCCTTTGTGTCAGGAATTTTCATCAAATACCACAAAACTCCAATAGTCAAAGCCAACAACCGGGATCTCTCCTACATTCTCCTCACCTCACTCCTCCTGTCATTTCTCACCGCCTTCCTCTTCATTGGGCAGCCAAGGAAGGCCACCTGTCTTCTCCGACAAGCAGCCTTCAGCATTGTTTTCTCAGTGGCTGTGTCTTCCCTCTTGGCCAAAACCATCACCGTGGTGCTGGCCTTCTTGGCCACGAAGCCGGGGAACAGGGTGAGGAGGTGGCTCGGGAAGACATTGGCCAATGCCGTTGTTCTTGCTTGCTCTGCTGTCCAAGCTGTGATCTGCTGCATCTGGCTGGGGATCTTTCCTCCCTTCCCTGACACAGACAAGCACTCCCACCCTGAAGAGATTGTCCTGCAGTGCAATGAAGGGCCCGTGGTCATGTTTTACTCTGCCCTCGGCTATATGGGCTTCCTGGCTCTTGTCTGCTTCACAGTGGCTTTCCTAGCCCGGGGGCTGCCGGGGGCCTTCAACGAAACCAAGCTGATCACCTTCAGCATGCTGGTCTTCTGCAGCGTTTGGGTCTCCTTCGTGCCCACCTACCTGAGCACCAAGGGCAAATACATGGTGGCCGTGCAGGTCTTCTCCATCTTGGCCTCCAGTGCTGGGCTGTTGGGCTGCATCTTCTTCCCCAAGTGCTATATTATTTTGCTGAGGCCTGATCTGAATACAAAGGAGCAGCTAACCACAAAAATCAACATATAGATGTCATTCTTTTAGGACAGTTTCTCTGGGGCATCTCATAGTAATCACAAAATCAAACTCTCCATTTCTCTCACTTTAGGTCACCACTTCTCCAGAATTTGATTTGTCCTTGTGCTATAGATCTGTATCTGTTTATTGTAATTTATCATATGTATTTTTTTTCCTTAAGGAATACCCACATTTTAAAAACAATTTATAGTAGGCAGTTGTTGTGGGAAAAATCCTCACCTAAGAAGAAAACCAAAGCATTTGGAGATAGAAGCAACAGAGGATACTTTATTGGAATGCACTTACAGTGATCAATTGGCCCCCCAGACTGCAAGAGAGAACCCCCAGCAGAACAACTCCCCATTATATATATTTGATTGATTATATTTGAAACAGAAAAATAAAGTCCTCTTCTTCTTCTAAAATTCCTCTTCTTCTTCTACCTTTCTCGACATTACAGGTATTCCTTGCTTAATGACCACAGTGGGGCAGTCATTAAGTGAGTCACCACATGACTGGACCTGATTTCATAACCACTTTTACGATGGTCATTAAGCAAATTGCCATGGTCATTAAGCGAATCACATAGTCGTTAAGCAAATCACGTGGTTGTTAAGCGAATCCAGCTTCCCCAATGAGTGTTTTTTGCTGGAATTCAGTTAACAACCACATGATTTGCTTAACAACCACATGATTTGCTTAACGACCATGATGATTCGCTTAATGACTGCCATAAAAAAGGTTGCAAATCGTGATCACGTGACCGTGGGAAGTGGTGCAAATCACATGGTCGCGAGTGTCAGTACAGGTTATAAAGCACTTTTTCCAAGGCCATTGTAACTTCAAACCATTGTTAAACAAATGGTCTTTCAGCAAGGAATACCTGTATCAACTTCTCCAGAGAGCTAAGTCTTTGCATAATGTGTCCAAAATACGATGATTTGAGCTTGGTCCTTTGTGCTGAGTGAGAATTTGGGATTGATTGGTTTTAGGAGGAATAATATATAGAGGGGAGATTTAATAATAATATATAGAAGGGAGATCCATTCACCCTCCCAGATAGATCAGTAGGGAGGGGAAAGTCAATTCCCTAGTTGAGAATTCTTGCAGCAGCTTAGATAATTAAAACTGCAGATCCAAATGTGTGCAAAGTACTAAACTGTCCCCATTGCTTACTTCCCCCTGCTCAGGTTTCAAAACATCCCAGAACATCTTATGCCATTGGTGGACATGGTAGGTCCTTGGTTAGGCCTCTTTTGTCTCCCCATAGGAACACAGTAGATCAAGAACACAGAGGAGATTTTATTTTTTTTATTATTGTTGTTGTTGTTGTTGTTATTATTATTATTATATTTATATGCCACCCATCTCCCCCAGGGGGTGACTCTGGGCAGCTTACAATTAAAAACCAAGACAATAAAAACAATAAAAATATAAATATCCCTCAATTAACATTGCAAGTAATGATTCTATAAAAGCCAGTATACAATTCAAGATGGTGGGGGAAACAGTATCAATCATCCGCCCAGCCAGTTCCAGCAATGCGAGCCCCCATCAGGCCCCCAGGCCATCTGGCATAGCCATGTTTTTAGGCCTTTTCGGAAGGCCAGGAGAGTGGGGGCAGCCCACAGCCCAGCTGGAAAGCTGTTTCACAGGGCAAGGGCCACAGCAGAAAAGGCCCTCTTTGTAGACCCCGCCAGCTGAAATTCCTTGACTGGTGGGGTTTGCAACATGCCCCTTCTGCTGGATCGAGTGAGGCAGGGAGATATAATGGGGACAAGACGGCTTCTCAGATAACCTGGTCCTGTGCCATGAAGGGCTTTAAAGGTGATAACCAGCACCTTGAATTGGACCCAGAAGCAAGCCAGCAACCACTGCAGCTTGTGTAACAGAGGTATTATATGTGCCATCCTAGGGGTGTTCAAGACTGTCTGCGCCACTGCATTTTGCGCCAGCTGCAGCTTCTGAATACTCTTCAAGGGTAGCCCCATGTAGAGTGCATTGCAGTAATCCAAACAGGAGGTGACCAGGGCATGAGTGACCACGCAGAGGGCCTCCTGATTCAGGAAGGGGCGTAACTTATGCACAACATGAGGCTGCATGAAGGCCCTCCTAGCCATGACTGCCACCTGGTCTTCGAACAGGAGTCCTGAGTCTAGGAGGACCTCCAGATTACGTACTGGGTCTGTCTGGGGTAGTGCGACCCCACCTAGAACCAGAGATGATAAGCTCCTAGATCTTGAACCTACCCGTATCTACAGCCATTCCATCTTATCGGGGTTCAGTTGAAGCCTGTTGTCCCCCATCCAGGCCCCTCCAGCCTCCAGCCACCACAAAAGGGTAGACACAGCATCACTTAGGTCACCTGGGATGGAGATATATAGTTGAGTATCATCAGCATACTGATGATACCTCATCCCGTGGTGCCGGATGATCTCACCCAGTGGTTTTACATAGATGTTAAATAGGAGAGGCGAGAGCACCGAGCCCTGAGGCACCCCACAAAGTAGGGGCTGTGGGCTGGATCTCTCACTCCCTATCAACACTGATTGGTTTTGGCCTTGGAGGAAAGAGCTGGACCAGCACAAAACTGTGCTGCCTAGCCCCAACTCCCACAGCTGACCCAAAAGGATACCATGGTCCATGGTGTCAAAAGCCACCGAGAGGTCAAGAAGAGCGAGGATGGATGCACTACCCCCATCCCACTCGTGCCAGAGATCATCAAAAGTGTGGTCAATGCTGTTTCTGTCCCATAACCAGGCCTGAAACCTGACTGAAAGGGATACAGGTAATCTATTTCCTCCAGGGTCCTCTGAAGCTGTCTCATGACCACCTTTCCCCAAACTTACCCAAAAAGGGAAGGTGGAAAACTGGATGAAAATTGTCCAAAAAGGTGGGATCCAGTGATGGTTTCTTGAAGAGGGGACGGACCAGAGTTTTTTAAAGGCATTGGGAACACCCCCGCCTGCAAGGATGAATTGACTACCTTGTACCCACCCCAATGTCATTTCCCTGGTGGCTTTAACCAATCAGGAAGGATTAGGATCTAATGCACAGGTAGCCACGCTAGGGGCCCCAAGGACCCTGTCCACTTCCACAGGTCCAACAGGATCAAACCATTCCCAGATAACAGGGCAAGTCCACTGCTGGGCATCTCGGCTGGACCTGCTGGACCTGCTGGACCTATTATGGTTTATTTTGAGTTTCTAACACCCCAGACGTACATATCCCTATATCTAACCACAGCGTCTCCTAGAGCAACTAAGCATCTCATTCAGTGCAGATTTTCACCATAGATTCGGCTGCAGGGGCAGGATGGATTCCCCTGCTAGATTTGGGTTGATACAGTGGCTTCAATGTTAAAGTTTTTTTTCCCTTGTGGGCCCAAATCAGATTCAGTGTCACAAAGACACAGAATCTTTGTACCTGAAAAAAACCTCCGAATGGAGGCACCTCTGCCTCATGGCTGTCAACTTACAAAAGGCAGGAGCATTAGGAAAGGGAGCAGGAGGAGGCTTTTAGGCATTCTTGGAGTTATTTTTGTGTGGCGTGCACTGGCAAGACAAACACATTTGTTCCCTTCCAGGTCTGAGAGGAAGTCCTGCTCTCCCAAAAAGAGCAGGTCAGATCCCTAAGCTGGCAGGTCTCCTGGCTCCTGCTTGAGCAGGAAGTGGAAGTCATGGCAGGTGAAGCTTTTGGCGACCTTCAGGTGGTGCATCAGCTGCGGCTCTTTTTGGATATGTAACGCTGGTGACTCATGCCCTTACCACCATGCGACTAGACTGTAGGAATGCAAAGCACATTAGGGTATATTTGAGGACAATCTGGCAGCTGCAGCTGCTTCGAAATATAATGGCTCAGCTGCTGGCAAGGAGAACCACTTTAGAAGCACAATACCAATATAGGGCTGTTTATTGCAGAGCGTACCAGTGTGGTTCTGGGTCCCATTCCAAATCCTGGCATTGACATGCAAAGCTGTATCTGGCTTAAACTCCTACCAGACACATCTGGAGGGGGAGGTCAAAAGAGGCAAGATGGCAAGAGTCTGTCACAATGCTAGCCCTGCCCTTTTTGTATTTGCATGTCACGCTGCATCCTCCACCTTTCCTTTTGCACATTGTTATATAAGAGAACAACAAAAAGAAAAATTTAAAAAGAACAAAAACATATAGTGCGTATATTGACAGATCCGTGAAGATATATAACGTTCTACATAAATATTTTAATGAATGGTTCCATATTTCCTTATACGCATCCATAATTATATTGATGTAAAACATTGGAGCATAGGAGGACTAACTGTTTGAGAAAAAGGCAATTATTTGTTTTGAGGCTGCCCAGAGAATCACAGTGAGAATTATCCTTTGATTTTCGTGGCTAGCTGCTCCTTGGTGTTCAGATCAGGCCTCACCAAAATAATATAGCACTTGGGGAAGAAGATGCAGCCCAACAGCCCAGCACTGGAGGCCAAGATGGAGAAGACCTGCACAGCCACCATGTATTTGCCCTTGGTGCTCAGGTAGGTGGGCACAAAGGAGACCCAAATGCTGCAGAAGACCAGCATGCTGAAGGTGATTGGCTTGGCTTCGTTGAAGGTCCCCGGCAGCCCCCGGGCTAGGAAAGCCACTGTGAAGCAGACAAGAGCCAGGAAGCCCATATAGCCAAGGGCAGAGTAAAACATGACCACGGGCCCTTCATTGCACTGCAGGACAATCTCTTCAGGGTGGGAGTGCTTGTCTGTGTCAGGGAAGGGAGGAAAGATCCCCAGCCAGATGCAGCAGATCACAGCTTGGACAGCAGAGCAAGCAAGAACAACGGCATTGGCCAAAGTCTTCCCGAGCCACCTCCTCACCCTGTTCCCTGGCTTCGTGGCCAAGAAGGCCAGCACCACGGTGATGGTTTTGGCCAAGAGGGAAGACACAGCCACTGAGAAAACAATGCTGAAGGCTGCTTGTCGGAGAAGACAGGTGGCCTTCCTTGGCTGGCCAATGAAGAGGAAGGCGGTGAGAAATGACAGGAGCAGCGAGGTGAGGAGAATGTAGGAGAGAGCCCGGTTGTTGGCTTTGACGATTGGAGTTTTGTGGTATTTCATGAAAATTCCTGACACAAAGGCTGTGATAGCTGAGAGAAATAGAGCAAAGGAGGCCAGGATGATTCCCAAATATTCTTCATAGGACAAGAAGGTGATATCTCTTGGAAGACAATGATCTTGGTGTTCATTTGGATGCTGATCTTCCAAGCATCTGGTGCAATGGACTGCATCTGCAAAGAAGGGCAACATCTCCCTTATTTTTCTGTACATCTGACAGCAGCCACATGGCCTGGTAAAAGCTGTGCTTACTTTAATGCAGTGTTTTTCAAGCTTGGCAACTTTAAGATGGGTGGACTTCAACCCCCAGAATTCCCAGCCAGCATGAGAGTTGAGGTGCACGCATTTTAAAGTTGCTAGGGCTGAAAAACACTGCTTTAGTGAGTCGCAGGCAGGTGCTACATTTCTGTTCCCATGCATTCCCCTGCTTCTCTTTGAATCCAGTTGCAGAGTCCTAATAGGCATCTATCAATTTGATGTTCTTGGCAAAGAGCAAAAGCTGCATGTAGATTGCTGACAGCCTGCCTCATAACACAATGCCCAGGACCATTTTCCTACTTCCTTTATTCTTGTTTATGTTAGGAAGCAAACTGTGAATTTTAAAAATGGAATAAAGAGGGGAAGCAAATTTTAAAATATCATTGAGTATCTCCAAATATTTGGCATCTTCTGCAAGAGCCTGTTTTCCTTCCTGAGCCACTCACCTTCCTGACGGGACATGGTCCCCTTCGCACAAGGAAGGCAATCGTAGCAGCAAACTGGCCGTCCTCTCTGAACCACCTTGAGGAATCCAGGACGGCATCTTTCCACACATCTGGAAGGAGGCAGGGTCTAAGTAGCAAATCAAGAAAACATGTGCTCATTTACCAGCAGTAGGAAGACTGTTGCTGGTGGGTGGTAAAAATGTAATGGAGCAAGTACCAGAATTATTTTCTTAATTCAAATGTTGAAAACTGCCTCATCCATGAAATCTATTGCACTGTACATTAATTCAAATGGCCATCTGGACAGCAAAACTGAGAAGAGATCAGAAGATCTAGAGAACTTCAGAGGGAGTCTTAATGTAATCATATTGTAGTAGAAAGCAAAGGGAGTGACATAGAATGACTTCTCTTCCCCACCTGGTTGAACCATTTGGGCCACACCGTGGGCTCCTCGTCAATGTTGAACTGGGGTTCCGGGGAACCTTGTCTTGCTATGCTCCCAAATTTGACACTGACGACAGAATTATTAGGAAACTTCACCCAATTCACAATGTTCAAATCAGCTGCTAGTTCACCATTCTCATCCAAATAGATTCCATCTAAGGAAGTGTTGTAAAACTGACAGTCTTGCAAGAAAGGGTGAAGCTAGAACGACAGAGAAGAGATCTGCATTTAGTAAAGTTGGACATTGAACCTCTTTTGAGCAGTCCCACAAACCCCCAAATAGTTTTTTTAACTTTGATTATAGATTATAAGAATTACATATTTTGAACTAGAGTTTCCTATATTACAGAATCAATGGTCTCGGTCTTAAAAAATGGGATCCATGTACTTCTCCCAGCAAGTTTCGATAATCCTGTGTCTCTCTTTGGGGAGTAGATGCTAGTGTCACACCTGACACGTGTTGGACAGGTCTGGGGCACAAAGAACTCATTCTTCCAGCCCCCCCACATTTCTGAACACATTTTATCCCAGGTAGTGGAGCGACTAACCTTCTGGCCTTCAAGAAGACACTTAAGATTGTTGTACACCACAAGCCAAATGGATGCCAATGATGAGACGCCTGACTTAAGGTGGATTTTTCATTTGGGCATTATTGATATGTCTACTATATCCCAAGGATATTTATATATGATGGTCTGGAACACTCTAAATTGCCTTGAGCCCTATGTTGTAGATTCCATTTGGAGAACTGAATAAATAAATCCCCTCCCCATTATTGCTGACATTTTCTAAGTTTCTGAAGATTCTGGAACTGCTTTTGCATTGCACACCTTCAGTGGGAATCCGCGTGATGGAAAAGGGGATACCTGCCACAGTTGCAAAATTTGAAATTCTGGTCTCCCTCCACCTTCTCTCCTTCTCCTCTTCGATCGGGAAGAATGAGCTGCGTCTAAGGCCCGTGCCAGGGCCCAGACGGTCTGGTAGATGTGGGCACTGTCTAGGGACACGATTCCTTCAACCACTTCTTGGGGAATGGTTCCCAACACCTTTTTCTCAGTGCATCTTTTCCAGCCTCTCACAGAGGAGGAAGCCTTGGAGTATGAGCAATGAAATGCTTTGTGTACAGAACGATACAGAGAAATTAAAAGGGAGAGGAAATCACCATATATTATCATTTTCTTTTTCTGGATAAGGAAAGAAAAAATACCACTAATGTCTTTTTGTGTTTTCACGCTAAATGTCAAGTCAAATGTGAGATCCCACAAAGCTGTTGTGACACAGATCTTCCCTGTGGGTGTTGTAGATTCAGCAACATAGGATTTTATGTACAATGTCAACTGTTCCACTGTTACCTCTATTAGCCTTATTCCCTGCATGAAAAAACCAGCTTCTGAAAAATAAACAAATACATTGACTTCTTTCCACTTCCGTACTGAGGCAACATCTATCTTCAGATCTTCTGTATTCCTCCCTGATAAGGTTTGTGAGAAAACAACACAAATCCCGTTCCTGAAAAGCATCGGTACCAAAGTTCCTAAGAAATGCTCCCCGTTGTCAGTGTCCGGAGCAAAGAGACCCACTGATGTCCATTGGAAATGCAGGAGCAATTTCAGGATCCCCAAGTATTGGACGCCTTCTTTGGGGACCATGGTGTAGAAGAAGGGGAATTGCGTTTTATCACCCAGAACATGGGAAATAAAAGCATAGCTGACCTGGAAAAGAGAAGAAGAACTTGGTGACTCGTTCAGTTTCAGGACAATGTTTGCTACTGTTCTGCTTCCAGATGCCTATTACCCTGAATGTCCTTTCAGAGATTCTCATCTCTCCTTTTTAGCAAAGGTTGCCCTATTTTCATTAAGGATTGTTACCACTGTTTTCAAGCCTCTTCACTCCTAAAGTCTCCTGGCAATTACCCAAGCCTTTGAGCAACATGATTCCTGGGGATCCTAGAGTGGTCTCCTTATATCATGTTTTGCTGAATCCTCAATGAAAGAAATGTGATCACCAAAGATCAAAAACTGTCTTATGATGTAGTGAGATGGGAGATGACAAATTTGAAATATAAATAAAATAAACAAAAATCTGTCAGGACTATGGCAGGACCCTGGTTTTCTGCTGCTTTGAGCATTGGCAGACAACAGGATCAGGCAACTTGCTCACAATCGCAGCAGAACCTTTTGAAGGACGCTAAGTTTGCAAATCTCACTTTCTAATCACTTTCAGAAATTATCTATTAACCATTGTAAAGCTATTAGAGACCTTTGGAATGACAAGTTTGAAAAGTATTCATTCCGTGAGTTATCTTCAATGGTGAACAAAAGAAAAAAATAATCACAGGCTTAAGAATTTAAAGAATTTGAAATGAACAGTAAAAAGCCAAATAAGAGTTTGGTCTGAGAAAGTTGTAGACGTGAAGGGTCCATATAAATTTGGGATATTGACTTTAACTATAAGACTTTGGGATTAACTATAAAAAATGAGCAGCTTCTCATAGGTAACAGACTTATTTTGGCTATCCTGCCTATTGTAAGGGATAACAAAGATAAGTGATGATTTTAGAAATTGGACACTAGAGGGGACTAAAGATTAGAAGCAGAAGAAAAAAAATTGAGACAGTTCTTGATGTCATTTAATATTGGCACTTAAAAGATAACACAAAATGTTGTAACATCGGAAATATTAAAGGAGAACTTTGAACCAGAAATTAGTGACTACAATATCAACACTGTTGGTAATTATGCCTGCTTTTATGGATAGACTATGTCTAAAAAATGTTAATGAAGGAATGACAGATGGGGAACAAATTTTATCTGACAAGATGGAGAAAGTACCAGAAGTAGAAATTGGCAGTCCAAGGGAATGGTTTGGAAAGGATGAATTCCTGGATATACAAAGGAAACTGCCTGAAGTTTTAAAAATTAAAAGGGAAATACAAATAATAAACCAAGAGCATGACCTGGAAAATGTTTTTAGATCTACAAAAGAGTCTTGTTAAAGCCTTGAAGACATCTGTGTGATGGGATATAGAAAAATTGAAGATAATTAAATCCTATGACAATCTTTGATTGAATTAAAGATGAAGAGTGTTAGAAGTAAAAGGAAGGAATATAAAGTTGCTTTATTTAATCAAAGTTAAAATAAAACTTTTTTTGCAAAGTTCTGGCAATGCTTTATGGACTTTTTGCTGATACCAGAATTGAAAAATTGATCTTTTATTATTTGCTTATGGATAAAGTTGGAATATGGGATGAAGAGATATTTGTTTAACCTTACAGAGGACGAAGGGTTATTATATTTGTTTATACTTGTTGCGATGAAGGCCGGAAGTCACTTCTCTCTCTCTCTCAATCTCTCTCTCTCTCTCTCTTTTGCATAATTGTATTCTTCCTTTTTTAAAGTTTAGTTTGCTTTAGCTTTTACTGTTGCAATTAAAATTTTTCATAAAGTTATATTAAAAAAGAAACTCTAATGAGAAAAACAATAATTATTGGTGCAGCAAAGATCCTTTGGCTGGGCTTTAAGCCACCTTCCTCCCATTGTGGATGGAGAAGTGCCAGCTAATTCGATTGTTCCCCTTGTAAGCCTTTGAAGTGGAATTAAAGAAGAGACTCCCTCACCTGGGGCATTTTGTAGTTGCCCAACATGGTGGAAATCTGGATGGACATGTCAGATGTGGCCCCTTCAAGGATAGCTAAGAGGTTATTCTGCCTTCCTCCACACTTGTAGTTTGGGACATTTGCCTGTCCGGGAGAGAGCAGATCTAGCAAAGCTTCAGACGTGATTCGTGCATCAAAATAATTGTCATGAATGTTGTAGCCCAGGGTGAGGTTGGGTAAGAGCCGGGGATCCTGGTTGATCTCATGGACGGCAAACAAGAAGGACAGGATTTTCCAGTACTTTGTGGTTGCTTCCCTGCAAATAAACACACACGTATATTCATACACATATGATCAATCACATGATACGATACTGCATGAAAGGAAAATCATGCATTCAACATTGGTTTCTTTCATTCTCTTTGTTCCTTTAGAAATCAGAAAACTTTAATTTTTGGAAGATGCCGAAACTAATGTTAGATTTAGAGCCACGTAATAGTTGGTGTGATGGGAGAGTTTATTTCAAGTCTGTCCTATCCTCTGTATTCTATTCTGGGGATGTCTAAATTATTTTATCTCCCCTTTATTCTCTTCAACCTTACCCGAGACGTTCTGTGCCTTTTTTTTATATCACTGTCTTGGGGATGCTTTTCCTTTCATTACAAGTCAATTCTTAAGACTTGTATTATTTTTTCAGGCAAGGAAAGCATTGTAAAGCTCATCCTTCCTCATGTGGGGACACCTACAACTTTCGGAACCAGCAGTAGCCAGATGGGGAGATGTTCTCTTACCAGGTGACTATGTCAGTCGGAGACTTATTGAAAGTGAAGGGTTCAAATGTAACAATTGTTGCAGAAGTGATTCCAGTAATGAGGTAGTCCCCAGGCTTGAAATAATTCAATGGATATGTCACATCCCTTTCTAAAGTTAAGGGGCATTTCGCCTTCAGCTTCCCGCAGCCCCTCAGGGGCAACAGGAGCATCAGGAGAAAGAGCAGAAGCGTTTCCGGCATGCCTGGCAGAGTCAGGAGGCTCTCAAAGAATTAGAGGTAGCCGTTGAAGGAGGCAAAGTGCTCTTGTGATATCACAACTGCTTTCGTGGCTTTCCTTCCACAGATGGAGGCTGGAGCCCCATGAGAAATTGAGCTGAAAAGGCCCAGGGTTTACAGCACAGTGTTGGCCCTGCCCTACGTCCATCGCAACCTCTCAATGACACTAACGGCTTTTAAGTCCCTCAGCCTCACAGTTCTGATGAAACAGGTCACCTGTATTGCTCTTGAAAGTGATGTTTATGTCAACTCAACAGTGAACTTTGGAAAATTCAAACCTGGAGGTTTGATTGGAGGCAATCAATAAATTAATGTGATTTTTATAATTATAAGGAAAAGAAATATCACGTCTATTCTGTCCTCAGGTTTTTCCTGTGATTTCATGAACAAGGGAACAGGAAAGAAAAACTTTTTTGGAGAACCCTTTGATACAGTTCCAGAGCTGGTTGGAAGCTGCTGGGTCCAACTTTCCCCAGTGAAAGAGTTTTGGTCATAGCCATGATTCAAAATTACAGCTTGCCTTTCCTCCAGGATCTTAAGGCAGCAACTCAAACTCATAGGAGATAAACAAGCAGATAGTGTGGACTAGTGTGTCCTCAAGGAGCCTTCAGCTGTAAGAGATGACTGATAAATCAATCAGTATGTTTTTCTCCTCCTGATTGTGAGTCCATCTCCAGACAGTAAAGAGGGCTTTAATCATTTATTCAATCAATCATTTTATATACCTACTCATCTCCTATAAGCAATACTGAGCAGTGAAGAGAAATAAAAAAAACAACAATCTAACCATAAAATAAGAATACTTATTTTAAATAAACATCTTAGCGAAATACCTCGACACTAGTAACTATAATTCACAGGCTCACCTAAATTCCTGACAGCATGCCTGGGACAATAACCTGGTTTAGGAACCTTCTGAATTGTTGGAACCAACCCACTCTTGGGGGGATTGTTATTCCAAAGGGCAGGCGCAGCCACAGAGAAGCCAGGCTTCCTGGGTTCACCTGATCACACTTTTTACGGTGTAGAATCTGTAAAATGCCCCCTCTGCCTGTCCTGATGCAGCTGCTAAGGAACGTTGGGGAAAGGTGGTCCTGAAATATCTGACCAATGCCATGAAGGGATTTATAGGTGAAAACCAGCAAAGTTTCACCTGGAAGCCTATTGTGTGCTAGTGTAGCTCACTGTCAGGTTCAGCCCAGAGAACTCCACGAGACAGTACAGATACAGTTCTGTTGCATTTATTAGCTTCTACCTCAAAGACAGAAATCTCTCCAGGCTGAATCTAAACTTCCCAAGCCAGCAAGCTAAAACACCATGAATTCCTTAGGGTGGTGCCAGTCTCCTCTTTTTAACCTTCCCACGCTCCCGTTGGGGGCTAAGGGAATGCTTATCTCCCCAAGCACGGCCTTCATCAAACCATTCCATCACACTCACACAGGAAAGTTGTAACATGGAATACTGCAGCACATCCAGAATGGTTCATGTCGCCACATTCTGGACCCACAGCTTCCAGATGTTCTTCAAGGGCAGCCATGGATGCAGAAGTAGAGCTGTATCCCGCACCCTGTGCTGTCAAATGACCTCGTCAGCAGGTTCATGTAGAGGTTAAAGAGGAGTGGTGACAGACCCGAGACCTGAGCACCCCACATGGCAGGGGCCCAAAGCTAAACCTCTCCACCCCCCAACACCAACTGGAATTGGCTATGGAAAAAGGAGGAGAACCACTGCAAGACAGTACCTCCCACTCCCAACCCCCAAAGCCAGTCCAGAAGCATACCATGCTCAATGGTATCAAAAGAAGCTGAAAGATCCAAGAGGGCGAGGACAGTCGCACCAACCCCATCCCAAGCCCTCCAGTGCTCATCACAAGCACGACCGATGCCATCTCAGTACTGTACCCGGGCCTGAACCCAGACTGAAAAGGTCCCTATAATTCACTTTATCAAGGGTCCCCCGAAGCTAGCACCAATCACCCTCTCAACAAACTTCCTCAAAAAGGGAAGGCTGGAGACTGGATGAAAGTTGTCGAACATACTTGTGTCCAAAGATGGCCTCTTGAGAAGCACCACCCCCTGCAAGGAGGCATTAACCACTGACTGGACCCAACCACATGCCACCTCATGGGAGGCCTTGACCAACCAGGAAGGGCATGAATCCAGAACACAGGTGGCTGAGCTCACAGCCACGAACACCCTGTCCACTTCCTCAGGATAACCGGCTCAAATTCCACCCAGATAATGGGGCTCAGACACGTCTCAGTCACTTCCAAAGGATCTGCCCAGCTGGAATCCAACTGTGAGTGAAGTCAAGTGACTCGTCTGACAAATGGCCAGAGTATTGCTCACAGCAGCCTGTAAGAGCTCCCCTGGCTCCTCCTTACCCAGGAGGGACCAGGCCACCTGAAATACAGCAGCTGGGCAGCTATCTGCAGACACAAGAAGGGCAGAGAAGTAGATACATGTAGTTTTCGACTTACTACGACAATTGGGGCCGGAATTTTTGTCATTAAGAGATGCGGTCATAAAGCGTAACCGCATCAATTAGTGACAGCAAACCCTACAGTCCTAGTTGCAATTGTGAAGTGAAGGTCATGTGTTGTTAAGCGAGGTAACTTCCCGCCAGCTTCCCAAAACCAAAGTCACTGGGGAAGCCAGCAGGAAGTTGCAAGTCCCAGGCTGCTGCCGGTGAGGGAAGGAGCGAAGGCGTGCACGAGAGGTGCCGTGTGGGTTGGGAAGGATGTGCAGGGCTGCGAGGGGGTGCATGATAGTTGCCGCACAGGTCTGGAGGGTGCACGGGGGTGCAGCACAGGTTGGGAAGTGCACGCAGGGTTATGCAGCAGTGTGTGAGAGCTGCCCGGCAAGTCAAGGAGGGTGTGTGGCAGTGTGGTACAGGTAAGGAAGGGTGCAAAGGGGCACGGGGGTGCACAAGAGGTGCCACACAGATTGAGGATTGCACATGGGGTGCAGCGTGGGTTGCAAAGTTTGCACAGATGTGTGTGGGAGTGTGTGAGAGGCACCATGCGGGTTGGGGAGGGTGCATGGGAGTGCGGAATGAGTCAGGAGGGGAGTGTGGGGGTGTGCGACAGGCACTAGGTGGGTCAGGGAGGACACACAGGAGTGCACCATGTGTTAGGGAGGATGAGCAAAGGTGCACAAAAGGTGTTGTGTGAGTCGGAAAGGATGTGCACGGTTGCAGTGCAGGTCGGGAAGGGTGTGTAGGATATGTGCAATATGTTTTGTGGGTTGGAGACGGTGTATGGGGGTGTGGCGTGAGTCAGGAAGGGTGCGTAAGGGTGCACGAGTGGCTGCCGCCATGCGAGCGCAGAGGGACTGGGGACAGTGCATGGGTGGGGGAGTCTTAGCCGGTGATCTGTAGCATTCCCTGCTGGTTTCCGCATTGACATTCTGGGGAAGCCAGCAGGGAACGTTGCAAATGGTAGTCATGTGATTGCAGGGTTCTTGGCAACCGATCGTAAGTGTGAACAGTTTGCCAAGCATCCAGATTGTTGTCATGTGACCACGAGGGTGCTGCAAAAGCCATAACTTTGTGGACCAGTCGTAAGTCCCTTAGTTCAGCACCATTGTGACTTTGAACGGTCGCTGAACAAATGGTCTTAAGTCAAGAACTATGCTTTGCCATCCCTATCACTACAAGGTAAGTCCTAATATAGGCTCTTAATTGTACTCAGTTGACTTCACACTGTCTTCCTCCAGCGGCGCTCAAGGTGTCTCTTGTTCCAAGCTGCAATGAGGGCCTCTGCCAAACCACATGCCAAAGCTTCAGGAGAACCGCAAGCTCCCTCTGAAACTGCACCAGGTCCATCAGGCACCTGGGCCAGGCTCCTTGAATAGGCCCTGCCTGCCTGCAGTGAGGGACCGCTGCGGAGAACTCTAGCAGCAAAAGGGAGTGGTCTGTCCATGGCAGGAGACAGATGATGACATCCCCCATAACCAAATCACGACACTGTTCCCCAAGACAAACACCAGATCCAGTGTGTGACTTCCCATGGGAGTTGGGCTGTCTATAAGTCGGGCCAGGTCCAGGGCTGCTGTGGCAGCCAAGAACTCCCGTGCGACCTCAGACCCTGGGCCCAGAAAAGGGAGGTTGAAGTCCCCAGAACCAGAAGTCTGGGGAATTCCACCCCCAGTCCAGACCCAAAGTCCAGGAGCAAAAGCAGGGATGCTGCTGCACTACAGGGAAGAAGGTACATGAGCTGCAATCCCCACTGATCCCCACAGCCAGCCTCACCAAGAGAGCCTCCCATCCAGTGATATCTGGGACGGGGCCAGATGTTCTGGGAAGCCTCAGTTAGCCAAGAAGAGCATGTGTCCAGCACCGAGATGGCCAAGCTCACAGCCCCAAAAACTCTTTGCATACAGTTGAGCCAGAAAGGCAGGATACAAATCTCATAAATAAATAGGGAGACAAACACCTTTGTTCCCTTCCAGGTCTGAGAGGAAGTCCTGCTCTCCCAAAAAGAGCAGGTCAGATCCCTAAGCTGGCAGGTCTCCTGGCTCCTGCTTGAGCAGGAAGTGGAAGTCATGGCAGGTGAAGCTTTTGGCGACCTTCAGGTGGTGCATCAGCTGCGGCTCTTTTTCGATATGTAACGCTGGTGACTCATGCCCTTACCACCATGCGACTAGACTGTAGGAATGCAAAGCACATTAGGGTATATTTGAGGACAATCTGGCAGCTGCAGCTGCTTCGAAATATAATGGCTCAGCTGCTGGCAAGGAGAACCACTTTAGAAGCACAATACCAATATAGGGCTGTTTATTGCAGAGCGTACCAGTGTGGTTCTGGGTTCCATTCCAAATCCTGGCGTTGACACGCAAAGCTGTATCTGGCTTAAACTCCTACCAGATACATCTGGAGGGGGAGGTCAAAAGAGGCAAGATGGCAAGAGTCTGTCACAATGCTAGCCCTGCCCTTTTTGTATTTGCATGTCACGCTGCATCCTCCACCTTTCCTTTTGCACTCTGTTATATAAGAGAACAACAAAAAGAAAAATTTAAAAAGAACAAAAACATATAGTGCGTATATTGACAGATCCGTGAAGATATATAACGTTCTACATAAATATTTTAATGAATGGTTCCATATTTCCTTATAAGCATCCATAATTATATTGATGTAAAACATTGGAGCATAGGAGGACTAAGTGTTTGAGAAAAGGGCAATTATTTGTTTTGGGGCTCCCCAGAGAATCACAGTGAGAATTATCCTTTGATTTTCATGGCTAGCTGCTTCTTGGTGTTCAGATCAGGCCTCACCAATATAATATAGCACTTGGGGAAGAAGATGCAGCCCAACAGCCCAGCACTGGAGGCCAAGATGGAGAAGACCTGCACAGCCACCATGTATTTGCCCTTGGTGCTCAGGTAGGTGGGCACCTACCCCAGCCAGATGCAGCAGATCACAGCTTGGACAGCAGAGCAAGCAAGAACAACGGCATTGGCCAAAGTCTTCCCGAGCCACCTCCTCATCCTGTTCCCCGGCTTCGTGGCCAAGAAGGCCAGCACCACGGTGATGGTTTTGGCCAAGAGGGAAGAGGCAGCCACTGAGAAAACAATGCTGAAGGCTGCTTGTCGGAGAAGACAGGTGGCCTTCCTTGGCTGCCCAATGAAGAGGAAGCTGGTGAGAAATGTCAGGAAGAGTGAAGTGAGGAGAATGTAGGCGAGATCCCGGTTGTTGGCTTTGACTATTGGAGTTTTGCGATATTTCATGAAAATTCCTGACACAAAAGCTGTGATAGGTGAGAGAAATAGAGCAAAGGAAGCCAGGATGATCCCCAAATATTCTTGATAGGACAAGAAGGTTATATCCTTTGGAAGACAGTGATCTTGGTGTTCATTTGGATGCTGATCTTCCAAACATCTGGTGCAATGGAGCACATCTGCAAAGAAGGACAACATCTCCCTTATTTATCCTTTTCTTATAGCAATTTTATTAAAAATAACAATTAAAAAAATGCAAAGAAAAAGTAAAATGGGATAAAAAGAAAAATAGAAAATGGAGAAAATAAGGAGAAAAAGTAGGAAGAAAAATAGAACAGAAAGAAAGAATAAGAATATACTAAAAAAAAGAAAAGAAATACGTATATAAAGAAATTATTTCCCCTTCATCACAAGAATTTAGCATCCTTTGAAAGGCACCAACCATGGTTTGAACAAGATAGCTAATTCCCTTGTCTCCCAGAGCTGTAATCCCACCAGGGATTGTCCACAAGTAATCCTTGTCCGGAGAGGATTTATCGAAGAGGTGGTCTACTTGCCGGCCCTTCGTTCCACTGGGGTCGTTGGCTCTGCTTCTCATGGAGCCGTCCTCAGTCTGCCATTTCTTCCCCAGATGTCCCTTAACCATCTCTTATGCTAACAAGAAGTCACACAGAAAGTTGTGGAGACCATTTCCAAAGACCCTGGAGAACCCCTGATCTGGCCACAGGAAGTATCGCATTAAACGAACTAATGGGGCACTTTAAAAAAAAAAAGGCCATTGTACCCATTGTCGAAACAGCACTGGAATAGCCGTTAGGATGATAGGGTGACAGCAGCAATAAGACCTCGTGGTCAGAAGATGAGATTTGTAAGTGTGAATCATGTAAAAACTGCAGGTGGCTTGGCATAAAAGAGGAATGTTAGAGATAAGGCGAGTGTTAGGGATGCAGAAAATTGGAGGCTTGACCGAGAGACAACCTTCCCTTAATTGGCAAAGCTAGAGGCTTGACTGAGAGGCAACCTTCGCTTAATTAGCATAGCAAAACGCACACCCCAAAGGTGGGAATTTTAGAAAACATAGAACATGTTAAGCTTATTATGGGATGTTCATATGTAACATGGAATCAGGTGCGTCTGCACAACATCGTAACCAATTATACCTATTTTCTTATCTCAATGTAACCAATTAGTTTATTCCCTTTTTTTTCAACAAGTATGAAAATAGATGTAAAAGTTCGCTCGGGGCTCCTCTCCTTTTAGCGAGACGGAGTCCTTTTTCTTGAAGCGCTTCAGTAAAAAGAGGAACAGCCGATTCTCGTCTTCGGGGTCTTATTGGGCAGAACCCGGGTGTCGTCGGTGCAATGGGCAAAACTCACACCACAGGTTCGTTAGTCCAGAGAAGAAAGCTTTATTACGCGTTTGCAAAGGCGGGTTCCTCCGAGCAAGAAGGAACCCTGAATAGCTCAAAAGCACATTCTTTTATACCCTAACTGTCCTCCCCCCCCACGAGGGCTTGGCTCACAATCTTCCTTTAGAATTCTTCCACTAACGCACAATGTAGCTTTCAATGTGTATTGTCAGCAGAATCCACATACCCTCCTGAAGAGTTCCCTCTGTTATCTTGTGCAAACAAAGAGTGTCAGTATAAGCAGTTTCAGCCAGTCTTTATCATGAATTTTAGACACAGCGGAATCCACATTCTGTTTCTCATGAGTCTGAGATACACACACATGCCCTTCTGAGGAATTTCCTCTTCCATCCCCCTTTGTACTTTGCTCCCCTCTCACACGGGGGAAAGGGGTTCCATGCTTTGCGGCAAACGAGGGCCAGGAGGAAAAAGGAGGGAAGTCTGCTGATAGAAAATCAAATGAGTCGTACGACTGTCTAATGATTATTCAAACAGGAATTCAAGGGGAAACGTCTGGAGGTCAGGGTGGCCTGTGGGCATCAAATCCCAGAACCACCCAGCTGAAAAGTGCATGAAAATCACTCAATGCTCTACTAAGGCAGGAAATCCACAGGTATAACATCGGTGACAGGTGGTGATTCAGTCTCTGCTTATAAATCTCCGGGGAAGGGTACTCCATTCCTGTTAGCATTGCTTGTGCCATTCTGAACAGTTTGTAGCATTTATAGTTTCTTCCTAATGCTCAGTCTCCCCAGCCCAACGTTTCAGCTCCTGCCTCGTTGCGCTATTGCCGTCAAGGTCTTTTTTCTCCCAGCCTTTGAAAAGTCTCCGTGATCCTGAAGACCTCTTCAAGCCATTGCCAGAAGTGCCACTCTCCCCCTGTGAATTTTACCCTATGCCAGTGTTTCTCCACCTCAGCAACTTTAAGACGTGTGGACTTCAACTCCCAGAATTCCCAGCCAGCTAGGAAGTCCACACATCTTAAACCGACCAAGGTTGAGAAACACCGTCCTGCGCTTTAAAGGGGTCGTATGAGCAATCATAGAGTTCCGTGAGAGGCGCTGCCAGAGGGGCTGCTCCAACAGCCTCTCTTGCCCTGAGGCTTTGGCCGTGGGAGGGTGACAGCTCTATGATCAGGCTTCAAGGGGCCTTGTTGTAATGGCTGGTCGGGAGCCATATGTAAGCAGCGGTGGCCTCAGGGGAGCCGGCGGAGGTGTTTTGGTGGGCGGGAGGGTAAAACGGGGCTTGACTGCCGAAGACAAGTGATCCAGATATGGAGGGGGCTGGACTATCTGGTATGAATTGACTGCCTGCACGAACATGGGCATGCATGCTGAGCTTCAGAGCTGCGGGGCCTGTGGGTGTTGGGCCTGTGGACTCTTCCGGGCCTCTCCCCTTCCATGACTTCCGCCAGGTGGTCCTCTCATGGAAGACTGGGGGGAGGGAGCTGGTTTTAAGGCTGAGGAAGAAAGAAAAGAAAGCCAAACTTTCTTATCCGGGGGAAGTGCTGTATGTACCTGTGGATAAGCCGAGAATTTTAGGCTCAAAAATCCCGCCCCCCCCATTGGGTTCAGCTTATCCGCAAGTATATACGGTAATACTTTTTTAAAGTACTTGTGAATACTCACGGATAGGGCCATCCACGGACAAGCCGACTCTCCAATTTTCAACCAAAATGCCATGAAAAATGTGCCACCCTCGCATCAACCAATTGTGTAAGTTCGCACATAGGAACATTTTGTGGGTTGGTTTCTCCATGGGCGGCACAGGTTTTGTGGCATTTTGGTTAAAATTTTGAGGATCGTATTAGAAAGTACTTATGAAAAAGTTGGGCTTCTGGGAAGAAAAGGCGAACTGGAGACAGTTCGGCAAAACGCAAAGCTGGTGACTGCGGGGGAATGAAGTTCCTTTCTCTTTTCTTCTTTCTGCACCTTCTATTTTTCCTTTTCATTCTTAGGTTGTATTAGTTTTTATTGTAAATTGTAATCTTCAATAACATTACTATATAAAAAAGAAAGTACTTATTAAAAAGCTAAAGTAATGCCAATTTAGAAGGGAAGTTAGTACTTTGCTGTTAGACAGGAGCAAGAGAGTCACGTTCGTAGATCAGAAAGGAATGTAAGAACAAATGTTCTGCTCATAGCAACAAAATTAGAAATGTGAGAAATTAGGCTATTCCTTATTAGGAAAGTAAAATTGAAAATTCTAGAAGTAGATACGCGCAGATTAGTTGACACCTGAGGATAAAAGGGCTTTGTATCCTTTGCAAGGGGCCGGCTGCCCTCGGTGTCAAATGTTTTTGCCTTGTGTGCTAAATAAAACTTTTGAATTCTGAATTACAGCATCTGGTGTTTTGACCTGAGCAAGGAATGAACTAAGGGATAAAAATTCTTCTTACAATTGGCTAATCTGTGGATAGACTTATCTGCCAGTATATCCGGTCATCTGATCTAAGTGTTTGTTACTGAATCAGGAATGGACAGAGAGCAGTCTTTGGGCTTCCTTCAAACTTATAATCTGGAAATGAGGGACTTCATCACCCTCTGACATTTTAAGATGTTGGCGCTCCCGTCGGTTCCATCTCTACATTTGTAAGTAAACCCCTATAGTAACAGTTCTCTGTTTGCTTCCGCCCTAAAGGAGATCCAGCCTCAAGAAACTCTCCCTGAAACTTCTTACTAGCCACTGAAGCCAGGAAGGCTTACAGTTCCACGGGGGCCATGCAAATGCTCCTCACAAAGTACTCTGGAAGGGCTTCGTGGCATCAATGCAACTTCACCTGACACTCACAGCCCCTTTTTGCCAGACCAGCAGAGGTGGTGGAGAAGCTGCTGTTCGCTGGCTCCCCGGGAGTGTGCATCTGACAGGAGCCAGATGGCCTGGATAAAGCTTTGCTTGCTTTAATGCCGTGTTTTTCAAGCTTGGCCACTATAAGTTGTATGGACTTCATCTCCCAGAATTCCCCAGCCAGCATTCTCCTGGCTGGGGAATTCTGGGAGATGAAGTCCACCCATCTTAAAGTGGCCAAGTTTGAAAAACACTGCTGTAACAAGTCGCAGGCAGGTGCTGCATTTCTGTTTCCATGCATTCCCCTGCTTCTCTTTGAATCAGGTTGCAGAGTCCTAATAGGCATCTATAAAGTTCACGTTCTTGGCAAGGAGCAAAGGCTGCATGCAGATTGCTGTTAGCCTGCCTCAACACAAAGCCCAGGACCATGTTTTCACTTCCTTTTTGTTGTTTACATTAGGAAGCACATTGTGAATTTCAAAATGAAATAAAGATGGGAAGCAAATGGTAAAATATCACTGAGTATCTCCAAATGTTTGGCATCTTCTGCAAGAGCCTGTTTTCCCTCCTGAGCCACTCAGCTTCCTGACTGGAGATTGCCCCCTTCACACAAGGAAGGCAATCGTAGCAGCAAACCGGCCGTCCTCTCTGAACCACCTTGCAGAATCCAGGACGGCATCTTTCCACACATCTGGAAGGAGGCAGCGTCTAAGCAGGAAATCAAGAAAATATGTGCTCATTTACCAGCAATAGGAAGAGCACTGATGCTGGTGGGTGGTAAAAAATGTAACAGAGCAAATACTTCCAGAAATATATTTATTTTCTTAATTCAAATCTTGTAAATTGCCTCACTCATGAAATACATTGAATTGAATTGTACAGTCTGTAAAGCAATGAAAGCTGAAGTAATATCATAAGCCCAGTCATTGTTTCACTTAGCAACCGCTTTGCTTAACAACCCAGTTGCCAATCCCAATTGCAGTCACTTAACGAGGACCACATTTAATTGAGAACTTCGTTGTTGTTCTGTCACATTTGGGATTAGTCTAGTACTCACTCCTTTGTGTAATGCTCTTTTATCATAATTTTTGGTTTTAGATATTATATTTTGTATTGCTAGTATATTTTTACATACATTCAGAATGTTGTGCAGAGGGCTATTCCTGATGGATGGTTTTACAATATTATTGATTATATCCAGAGGCTGTGGGTCCAGAAGGGCACCTGTAATGGCATGTGGGAATGACCTTCGGAGACAGGAGGAAGAGCCACAGACCGGACAACCGTCATGCAAAAGATATCTCAGTGCACAGAAGGAGAGGTTGTGTGTGTGGGAAGCATTTCAGAAGGGACCCTCCCTAGTTTTCCAGAGAGTAAAAGGAGAGTCTGGCAAGATTCTCTTAATGTCACTTTACAATAATCCAGGAAGGAGCTGACCAAAGCATAGATGACTCTGAAGCGCTCCCCAATCTAGGAAAGGCTGCAATTGGGACGCAACCAAACTTGCAAAAAGGCACTCCTGACCGTGACTTCCATGAATTCCTTCGGCAGGAATCATGAGTCCAGGAGGACCCCCAAATTTTGCACTGGGTTTGCCTGGGAAGGTGCCCCAATGCAGACATAAAGGTGGAAAATCACTGCATCCTGGGACCCCTAAAACCCAAAGCCATTCTCTCTTGCTGAGCCAGAGAGGCAGGATATACATCGAACACATCAGTAGGTAGGCAAACACCTTTGTTCCCTTCCAGTCCTGAGAGAAGGTCATGTTGTCCCTGAAAGAGCAGATCTGTTCTCATCCAATTTAGGATAAGTATCCCCTGACACTGGTGCCTGCTGCCCTTAACATCATATGTCTAGAATATGGTAATGCAATCCTCATGTGGGCATCTTGGAGGACAATCTGGAAGCTGCAGCTCGTTCAAAATCTAGCAGCCAGGCTGCTGGCAAGGAGAACAGCCTTAGCAGCACAACAGTGATGCAGCTCTGTTTCCGTATTTGCATCAGAAGGGTTCTGGGTCCCATCCCAAGTGCTGGTATTGACCTAGAAAGCTCTACCTGGCTTAAACTCCTACCAGGTATATCTAGAAGGGGAGGTCAAAAAAGTCAAGATGGCAGAGTCTGTCACAATGCGTGTGTCACTGCATCCACCGTCTTTCCTGTTTCGACTCCTCCTACGGACACCGCTGACTCCTATCCAATTGCTGGTGAGTATCTTCCAACCGAAACTGTAACCTGAGATTCCTTTCAGCCTGTTCTCTTAGGCCATCCACTTCCTGGACCACAGCCCATCCTGAGTGTTGTGAGGATCAGCTGCAGATGTCACCACCTATCCCTCTTAAGGCAAACAAATAAACAGCCAATGTGACTTTGTTTCCTTTCTTTTTTTTAATGGAATTTTTAAAAATGGAAACATTTTGTGAAACATTAAAATATTGATTTTAATTAAAAATATGGAATTTGTAAAAAAGGGAACACACAGAAACCATGCCCACAGTTATGAGAGCACAAAGGAAAGAAAGAACAAAAAAAGAACAACAGTGCATATATTGAAAGATCCATACACGTATATTAACTTCTACCTAACTGTTTTAATGAATCCTGCCATATTTCCTTATGAGCATCCATAATTATACTGATGTGAAACACTGGAGCATAGGAGGTCTAACTGTAAGAAAAGGGAAACTACTTACTTTGTAGTTGCCCAGAGGATCACAGCGAGATCTATACTTTGATTTTTGTAGCAAGCTGCTCCTTGGTGTTCAGATCAGGCCTCACCAACATAATATAGCACTTGGGAAAAAAGATGCAGCCGAGCAACCCAGCACTGGAGGCCAAGATGGAGAAGACCTGCACGGCCACCATGTATTTGCCCTTGGTGCTCAGGTAGGTGGGCACGAAGGAGATCCAAACGCTGCAGAAGACCAGCATACTGAAGGTGATCAGCTTGGCTTCGTTGAAGGCCCCCGGCAGCCCCCGGGCTAGGAAAGCCACCGTGAAGCAGACAAGAGCCAGGAAGCCCATATAGCCGAGGGCAGAGTAAAAGATGACCACAGGCCCTTCATTGCACTGCAGGACAATCTCTTCAGGGTGGGAGTGCTTGTCTGTGTCAGGGAAGGGAGGAAAGATCCCCAGCCAGATGCAGCAGATCAGAGCTTGGACAGCAGAGCAAGCAAGAACAAGGGCATTAGCCAAAGTCTTCCCAAGCCACCTCCTCACCCTGTTCCCCGGCTTCGTGGCCAAGAAGGCCAGCACCACGGTTATGGTTTTGGCCAAGAGGGAAGACACAGCCACTGAGAAAACAATGCTGAAGGCTGCTTGTCGGAGGAGACAGGTGGCCGTCCTTGGCTGCCCAATGAAGAGGAAGGCGGTGAGAAATGACAGGAGGAGCGAGGTGAGGAGAATGTAGGAGACATCCCGGTTGTTGGCTTTGACTATTGGAGTTTTGTGGTATTTCATGAAAATTCCTAACACAACGGCTGTGATTGCTGACAGAAATAGAGCAAAAGAAGCCAGGATGATCCCCAAATATTCTTGATAGGACAAGAAGGTTAGATCCTTTGGAAGACAATGATCTTGGTGTTCGTTTGGATGCTGATCTTCCAAACATCTGGTGCAATGGAGCGCATCTGCAAAGAAGGGCAACATCTCCCTTATTTATCTGTGCATCTGTCAGCACCCACATGGCCTGGAAATTAGCTGTGCTTTAATGCAGTTTTTTTCAAACTTGACAACTTTAAGTTGTGTGGACTTCAACTCCCAGAATTCCCCAGCCCCCATGAAGTTGCCAAGGTTGAGAAACACTGCTTTAGTGAGTCACAGGGAGGTGCTGCATTTCTGTTCCCATGCATGCCCTGCTTCTCTTTGAATCCACTTGCAGAGTCCAAATAGGCATCTGTTAGGTTCATGTTCTTGGCAAGGAACAAAGGCCGCATGCAGATTGCTGACAGCCTTGCTCATAACACAAAGCCCACAACCGTTTTCCCACTTCCTTTATCGTTATTTATGTTAGCAAGCAAATTGTGAATTTCAAAAATGAAATAAAGATGGGAAGCAAATTTTAAAATATCACTGAGTATATCCAGACATTTGCATCTTCTGCAAGAGCCTGTTTTCTTTCTGAAAGCACTCACCTTCCTGAGTGGAGATGGCTCCTTTCGCACAAGGAAGGCAATCATAGCAGCAAACCGGCCGTCCTCTCTGAACCACCTTGAGGAATCCAGGATGGCATCTTTCCACACATCTGGAAGGAGGCAGGGTCTAAGCAGGAAATCAAGAAAAAATGTGTTCATATCGCAGCAATAGGAAGAGGGCTGATGCTGGCGGTGGTAAAAATGTAACAGAGCAAATATTTCCAGAAATATATTTATTTTATTTCTTCAAATGTTGAAAACTGCCTCATCCATGAAATACATTGCATTCTACAGTCTGTAAACCTAAGGGAAGCTGAAGTAAGATCATTTCACTTAGTGACCACTTCACTTAACAACCAAATTGCCATTCCCAATTATGGTCACTTAGTGAAGATCACATGTAGCTGAGATCTTTATTGCTCTTCTGTCACATTTGGGATTATTCTAGTTCTCTGTCAGAAGCCTTGCAATCAATTAAATAGCTAATTATCTTGCTTGCTTTGTTTCTGCCATTATGGAAAAGGGGGAGAGGGAAGAGAACTGTGGAGCGCAGGTGGAGTGTTATCAGGTTCCCAGAGACAACCAAGGTCGTACCGGCCTGAGACCCAGGAAGAGCTGAGATCACCAGCTAGAAGTGGGATGGACTGGGAAAAGGGGGACAGACGTAATGGGAAAGAAAAAGGGTTTTGGTGCTCGCGGGCTTTTAGTCTTGGCAATAACCTAGAACTGTAGACTGCTTCTTAATAAATAATTATTTTGCTTTCAAACTTGACTTCTCTTCCGCACCTGGTTGAACCGTTTGGGCCACACCATGGCCTTCTGTTCAATGTTGAATTGGGACTCCGAGGAACCCTGCCTTGCTATGCTCCCAAATTTCACACTGACGACAGAATTATTAGGAAACTTCACCCAATTCACCATGTCCAAATCAGCTGCTAGTTCACCATTCTTGTCCAAATAGATTCCATCTAAGGAAGTGTTGTAAAACCGAGAGTCTTGTAAGAAAGGGTGAAGCTAGAATGACAGAATAGAATGAAGAGATCTGCATTTAGTAAAGTTCGACAGTGAACCTCTCTTGAGCAGTCCCACAAACTCCAAAACAGGTTGTTTTATTAACCTTGTTTATAGATGTTAAGAATTATATACTTTGAACTACAGTTTCCTATATTACAAAGTCAGTGGTCTCAGGCCTTAAGAAATGGGATCCATGTGCTTCTACCAGCAAGTTTCAATAATCCTGTGTCTCTCTGCAGGGAGTAGAAGCTAGTCCCCCACCTGATATATGTTGGAGACTTGGGGGACACAATGAACCCATTCTTTCAGCCACCTCACACTTCCAAGCATGTTTTCTCCCAGATGGAGGGAGTGGCTAATCTTCTGGCCTTCAAGAAGACACTTAAGAAATACTCTATACTGCCTTGAGTTCTTGAGAAATCAATAAATAAAGCCCCTCCCCATTAGACCTGACATTTTCTGAGTTTCAGAAGATTCTGGGATTGCCTTTGCATTGCGCACCTTCAGTGGGAATCCATGAAATGGAAAAGGGGATACCTGCCACGGTTGCAGAATTTGAAATTCTGGTCTCCCTCCACCGCCTTTCGCTCTCCTCTTCAGTTGGGAAGAATAAGCTGCATCTAAGGCCCGTGCCAGGGCCCAGACAGTCTGGTAGATGTGGGAGCTGTCTAGGGACACGGTTCTTTCAACCTCTTCTTGGGGAAGGGTCCCCACCACCTCTTTCTCAGTGCATCTTGTCCAGCCTTTCACAGAGGAGAAAGCCTTGGAGTAGGAGCAATGAAATGCTTTGTGTACAAAATGATACAGAGAAGTAAAAAAGGATAGAAAATCACCATATTTTATCTTTTTCTTTTTCTCAATAAGGAAAGAAAAAATACCACCAATGTTTTTATGTGATATGACACTATACATCAAGTCCAGTGTGAGGTCCCACAAAGCTGTTGTGACACAGATCTTCCCTGTGGGTGGTGTTGACTCCATAATATATGATGTTATTTGCAGGATCGAGATTTCAATCAATTTTCCTATTACCAGTATTCCGTCTGTGAAGAAACCAGGTTCTGAAAAATAAACAAATACATTGACTTCTTTCCACTTCCGTAATGAGGCAGGATCTATCTTCAGATCTTCTGTATTCATCCCTGATAGGGTTTGTGAAAAAACAACACAAATCCCGTTCTTGAAAAGCATCGGCACCAGTGTTCCTATGAAATGCTCCCCATTCTCAGTGTCTGGAGCAAAGAGGCCTACTGATGTCCATTGGAAATGCAGGAGCAACTTCAGGATCCCCAAGTATTGGATGCCTTCTTTGGGGACCATGGTGTAGAAGAAGGGGAACTGTGTTTTATCGCCCAGAACATGGGAAACAAAAGAATAACTGACCTGGCAAAGAGAAGAAGAAATTGGTGATTGGTTTAGTTCAGGTCAGTATTTGCTACAGTTTTGCTTATAAACTCCTGTTCGTCTGAATGTTTTTTCAGATCTTCTGATCTATTCTGCTTAGCATCGGTTGCCCTATTTACATTAATGACTGTTAAGACTACTTTCAAGCCACTTGACTTCTGAAATCCTATGGAAATCACCCAAGATTTTGAGCAATATGATCCTTGGATATGCTAGAAGGCTCTCCTTGTACCATATTTTTCTGGATCCTCCATTAGTGAGATGTGATCATCAGAGATCAAAAACTGCCGTGTGATGCATCTGTCATATCACCATCTCATCTTCCTCTGTCTCTAGAATTTGCTTGGAATTCACTGGATCTTCATTTGCATTTCTATCCTATCATCTGTGATTTCCTTCACATTGTGCTTGTTTTTCAACAATACTCTTATTTTGGACTGTAAAAAAATACTAGATTGGTACCCCTTAATGCTGACTAGCCAGATTTGAGCTAATTTGATTGTTCCCGTTATAAGTCTTTGAAGTGGAATTAAAGAAGAGACTCCCTCACCTGGGGCATTTTGTAGTTGCCCAACATGGTGGAAATCTGTATAGAGATGTCAGATTCAGCCCCTTCAAGGATAGCTAAGAGGTTATTCTGTCTTCCTCCACACTTGTAGTTTGGGACATTTGCCTGTCCGGGAGAGAGCAGATCTAGCAAAGCTTCAGACGTGATTCGTGCATCAAAATAATTGTCATGAATGTTGTAGCCCAGGGTGAGGTTGGGTAAGAGCCGGGGATCCTGGTTGATCTCATGGACGGCAAACAAGAAGGACAGGATTTTCCAGTACTTTGTGGTTGCTCTCCTGCAAATAGGCACACACGTGTATACATACATATATAATAATTCACATAATCTTGCCCTTAGGAAAGTCCTTGATTCGTCGACTCTCTTAATTTCTCCAGAAGATACAAATCTTTCATTTCTAAAAGATACTAAATCTCATCTCAGAGAGGTTGGTATAGTTGTTAAGGTGTTAGGCTAGAAACCAAGACACCAACCATGAGTTCTAGTTCCACCTTAGGCACAAAGCCACTCTCTCTCCATCCTAGGAAGGAGGCAACAGCAAACCACTTCTGAAATCTTGCCAAGAAAACTGCAGGGCTGGTCCAGGCAGTCGCCAGGAGTCAAGACTGACTTGAAGGCACAACAAGAACAACAATCAAGAACAAACCCTGTTCTAGATTTAGAGGCACTTAATAGTTGGTGTGGTGGGAGAGTTGATTTGAAGTCTGTCCTAACCGCTGGATTCTATTCTGGGGATGTCTAAATTATTTTTCCGCCCCGTTATACATTATACTCCTCAGCCTTAACCCTAGAATTTGTGTGCCTTTTTTCATATTGCTATCTTGGGGATGTTTTTGGTTTCATTGGAAGTCAGTTCTTAAGAGTTTTATTATATTTTCAGGCAATGAAAGCATTCTAAAGCTCATTTGCAATCATGCCCAAACCTTAGTTGAGATGAACATTTTCTGCTTATTTTGAGTCTCTAACACCCCAGACATACATATCCGTATATCTCACCACAGCATCTCCTAGGACAACTGAGCATCTCATTCAGTGCAGATTTGCACCATAGATTTGGCTACAGGGGCAGGATGGGTTGCCCTGCTAGAGTTGAGTAGATGCAGTGGCTTCAAGGTTTTTTTTCCCTTGTGGGCCAGAATCAGACTCAGTGTCAAGACAGGGAGAATCTTTGTACCTGGTTAAAAAGCTCCGAATGGAGGCACATCTGCCTCATGGCTGTCAACATAGAAAAGGCAGGAGCATTACGAAAGGGAGCAGGAGGAGGCTTTTAGACATTCTTGGAGTTATTTTTTTGTGGCATGCACTGGCAATACTGTGTGTATCCAGCAGGAAGAATTTGCAGTAGGAGACCCAACAGGAGCAGGCAGGACCTGAGAGCGTGACTCCTTCAGCCAACTGGCTGGTCCTAGTTCTGTCCCGGGAGCAAGACAGAACAGGTCCAAGTGGGTTTCCTTCACAAATGGGGTCCTCCCTGAATTCCCTGCTTATTCAACTGCTCCTCCCAGGATTGGAGAGAGATTCAGAGAAAAGGGATGGAGCACATCCAGTCCTATTCTGGTGACTTAAAGACAACTGGAAGTTCTTTACTGAAGTTAAAGGATTAGCAGAATATCTTGCATTATGGAGGCTGAGAAGCTGCGGGCAGTAACGACGTGGTGGGCATTGGGGGGTGCCTTGGTATTGATCCAGCCCAAATCTCTGTCTCCAGTGACCCAGACAACAGCCATTGCTCAAAGGGACAGTTCTTCCTCACTGGGAAACACCTTCAACTTTTGGAACCAGCAATAGCCAGAGGGGGAGATGCTCTCTTACCAGGGAGCTCTGTCAGTCAGAGGCTTCTTGAAAGTGAAGGGTACAAGCGTAGCGATTGTTGCAGAAGCGATGCCAGTAATGAGGTAGTCCCCAGGCTTGAAATAATTCAATGGATCTGTCTCATCCCTTTCTAAAGTTAAGGGGCATTTCGCCTTCAGCTTCCCGCAGCCTCTCAGTGGCAACAGGAGCATCAGGAGAAAGAGCAGAACCATTTTTGGCCTGCCTGGCAGAGTCAGGTGCCTCTGAAAGGATTAGAGGAGCCGTTCAAGGAGCTCTTGTGAGATCACAATTGCTTTTCTGGTTTTCCTACCAGAGATGGAGGTTAGAGCTTCGTAAGGAATTCAGCCGAAAGAGCTCAAGCTTTATAGCACAACGTTGGCTCTGCCCTAAATCTCATCCCAACCTCTCAGTGACACTAAAGGCTTTTATGTCTCTTAGCTTCCAAGCTCTAATGCAAGGTATCACCTGTACTGCTCCTGAATCTGATGTTTGTGTCAGTGAACCCCAGAGTGAACTTCGGAAAGTTCCCTGGAAGGCGGATTGGAAGGCAATTAATAAATCAATGTGCTTTTGATAATTATACCTCTGTCCTTTCCCCAAGCTTCTCCTGTGATTTCATGAACAAGGGAATGGGAAAGAAAAACATTTTTGGAGAACCCTTTGATACAGTCCCAGAGCTGTTTGGAAACTGCTGGGTCCAACTTTCCCCAGTGAAACAGTTTTGCCAGAGCCACGATTCAATATTGCAGCTTGCCTTTCCTCCAGGACCTCAAAACTGATAGGAGGTAAACAAGCACATAGTGTGGGCTAGTGTGTCCTCAAGCAGGCGTCAGTTGTAAGAGATGACTGATAAATCAAACCAATACGTTTTTCTCCACCTCATTGTGAGTCCATATCAAGGCAGCAAAGAGGGTTTTAATCATTCATTTGTTCATTCAATTTATGCTCCTACTCATCTCACATAAGCAACACTGGGCAGTGAAGAGAAATCAAAGCATCGACATAATGATAATCATAAATAACAATACCTAATAAAAAACAAAAAGCCAGGCTTCCTGGCTTCACCAGATCACCTTCAAGGTGCAGAAGCTGTAAAATGCCCCTCTGCCCGTCCTGATGGAGCTGCTAGGGACAGTTGGAGAAAGGTGGTCTTCAGATATCTGGCCAATGCCACGTAGGTGACAACAAGCCCCTTGAATTCCACCTGGAGCCCCTTGTGCGCTAGCGTAGCTCACAAAGGAAAAGTGTAACGTGGACATACTTTGGCACATCCAGAATTGCTCACGTTGCTGAATTCTGGACGAACTACAGGTTCAGAATGTTCTTGAAGGGCAGCCCCAAGTAGAGCATATTGCAGACCCCCAAACTGCATACTGGGTCTCTCTGGGATGGTGCAACCCAATCCACACAGAAGGTGGGAAATCACTGCATCCAGGGACCCCAAAACTCAAAGCTGCTCTGTCTTGCCAAAGTTGAGCAAAAACTAGAATAAGGTCTGCATGGCATCACTTGGCTGACCCCATCTGGAGGTGTGCCACTGAGTGTCATCTATATACTGATAATACCTCACTCAGCCATCAGATGGCTTTACCCAGTGGCTTCATGTAGAATCAGAGTGGGCACAGTACAAAGCCCTGGGGCACCCCATAAAGAGGTGGATATGGGCTTCACCTCTCCACACCTCAAGACCAATCTTAGAGAAAGGAGAAGAACCAGTACCAGACTCTGCCCACAACACCCAGAGAAGGTTCTGAAGGATACCTTGATTAATGGTATGGAAAGCCATTGAGAGGCCAAGAGAAACAAGAATGTACACCCCACCTCCATCCCTCTCCTGTCAGAGATCAAACACAAGTGTGATCAATACCCCCTTAGTCCCATACCCAAGGCTGACAAACAACTGAAAGGGACTCAGTTAATCCATTTCCTCTGGCACTGTCTGAAGCTGCAATGGTTTCCTGAGAACGCGATGGACCACTGACTCTTTAAGCATCAACAGGACCATCCCCTCTCTCAAGGATGCATTCACCGCCTCCAGAGCCCATCCTCATGTCACTTTCTGGGAAGCCTCAGCTAACCAAGAGCAGCACAGGTCTACCACACAGGTGGCCAATCTCACTCCCCCAAGAACTCTTTGCATATAGTTGAGCCAGAAAGGCAGGAACGAAATCTAACAAATAAATAGGTAGGCAAACAACTTTGTTCTTTTTCAGTCCTGAGAGAAGGTCGTGCTCTCCCTGAAAGAGCAGGTCTGCTCTCATCCAGTTTTGGATAAGTATCCCCTGACACTGGTGACTCCTGCCCTTTACATTGTATGTCCAGACTATGGTAATGCAATCCTCATGTGGGCATCTTGGAGGACAATCTGGAAGCTGCAGGTGTTCCAAAGTGTAGCAGCCAGGCTGCTGGCAAGGAGAATGTCTTTAGCAGCACAAAAACCAAGTGGCTCTGTTTGCATATTGTGCATCAGAAGGGCTCTGGGTCCCATCCCAAGTGCTGCTTTTGACATAGGAAGCTCTACCTGGCTTAAACTCCTAACATCTGGAGAGGGAGGTCAAAAAAGGAAAGATGGTGGAGTCTGTCACAATACTAGCCCTGTCCTTTTTGTATGCGCGTGTTGCGCTGCATCCACCGTCTTTCCCTTTTCCACTCCTCCTATGGACAACGCTGACTCCTATCGAATTGCTGGTGAGTATCTTCCAACTGCAACTGCAACCTGAGACTCCTTTCAGCCTGTTGTCTTCTGCCACCTACTTCTTGGACCACAGCCCATCCTGACTCTTGTGAGGATCAACTGCAGAAGTCACCACCTATCCCTCATAAGGCAAAGAAATAAACACCCAATTTGAGTTAGTTTCCTTTCATTTTTTTAATGGGATTTTAAAGAACGGGAACACATAGAAAGAACGCCCACAGTTATCAGAGCAGAAAGGAAAGAAAGGGGGAAAAAACTAAAATCATACAGTGCATATATTGACTTTATACATATATAAAGTTCTACCTAACTATTTTAACGAATCGTACCATATTTCCTTATAAGCATCTGTAAATATATTGATGTGAAATGCTGGAACATAGGAGGACTGTGTTTGTGAGGAAAGGGCAATTATTTGTTTTGCGGTTGCCCACAGAATCACAGTGAGATCTATCCTTTAATTTTTGTGGCCAGCTGCTCCTTGGTGTTCAGATCAGGCCTCAGCAAAATAATATAGCACTTGGGGAAGAAGATACAGCCGAGCAACCCAGCACTGGAGGCCAAGATGGAGAAGACCTGCACGGCCACCATGTATTTGCCCTTGGTGCTCAGGTAGGTGGGCACAAAGGAGACCCAAACACTGCAGAAGACCAGCATGCTGAAGGTGATTGGCTTGGCTTCGTTGAAGGCCCCCGGCAGCCCCCGGGCTAGGAAAGCCACTGTGAAACAGACAAGAGCCAGGAAGCCCATATAGCCGAGGGCAGAGTAAAACATGACCACGGGCCCTTCATTGCACTGCAGGACAATCTCTTCAGGGTGGGAGCGCTTGTCTGTGTCAGGGAAGGGAGGAAAGATCCCCAGCCAGATGCAGCAGATCACAGCTTGGACAGCAGAGCAAGCAAGAACAACGGCATTGGCCAAAGTCTTCCCGAGCCACCTCTTCACCCTGTTCCCTGGCTTCGTGGCCAAGAAGGCCAGCACCACGGTGATGGTTTTGGCCAAGAGGGAAGACACAGCCACTGAGAAAACAATGCTGAAGGCTGCTTGTCGGAGAAGACAGGTGGCTTTCCTTGGCTGGCCAATGAAGAGGAAGGTGGTGAGAAATGACAGGAGGAGCGAGGTGAGGAGAATGTAGGAGAGATCCCGGTTGTTGGCTTTGACTATTGGAGTTTTGTGGTATTTGATGAAAATTCCTGACACAAAGGCGGTGATTTTTGACAGAAATAGAGCAAAGGAAGCCAGGATGATTCCCAAATATTCTTGATAGGACAAGAAGGTTATATCCTTTGGAAGACAGTGATCTTGGTGTTCATTTGGATGCTGATCTTCCAAACATCTGGTGCAATGGAGTGCATCTGCAAAGAAGGACAACGTCTCCCTTATTCATCCCTAGCAATCTTTTAGTTGTACTTTTAGTTGTACTAACAGGAAGTCAAACAGAAAGGTCAGGAGTTTGTTGTAAGAAATTGTAATCACTTAATGAGGACCACCTGTACTTAAGTTCTTTATTGTTCTTGTGTCACATTTGGGATTACTCTAGTTCTCACTCCTTTGTGTAATGCTGCTGATTGACTGCTTGGAAGAACCCGCCCTCTTCTCTACACCTGTAGCATGAGCATCTCCCTTGTCTCGGTTCCCGGCCACCCTCCCTGTATTTCCAGCCCGACCTTTTGGATCCCGGGCCTGGCGAATCCATGGCCGGTCAAGCGCCTTTCCTTTTGACAGACAAATGTCAGCCTCTACCTTCCCCGTAAGGCTGATCCACTCGTGCAGGGTTTCAGGGTTGTCTCTGGCCAGCACACGATCTAAAAGGTCAGGACGTAGTCCCTTTTGGAGATACTGTACTTTGAGCTCTTCATGCCAGTTTCGGAGCGTCTCAGCTAGCCCCTTGAACTCCAGCACGTAGTCCGAGACCATTCGACCCTCTTGCTTGAGACGCTTGATGGCCCTCTTGGCTTCTGTGGTTGCAAAAGGATCCTCAAAGCATTTGCGCAGGGCACTCATAAAATCATCCAACTTTTTTAGTGTGGGCAGCTCCAGCTTCATGCATCTGCACTACCCATTCCACTGCTTTATCTTCAAGGGCATATGACACATAAGCTACTCTCTTGGCATCATTTTGGAATAAATGGCCACAACTCTCCATACAAATTCTCACATGCGTCAGGAAACTTGCTAGCTGGTTCGGGTTCCCCCCATATTTCATCTTGAGGCCCCACCATTTGAACAGGTCTCCCTCCTTTTTCACACGTCAGTGAGGGGGAACCATCTCCTCCTCTTCACTGGAGACCAATTCCTCGCATGCCCCCTCGCTGTCCCTTGATGACGAGTGGGAATCTCCAGACAGCCAGTCTCCATCTTGGCTACCCAGAACTTTTTTCAGCATCTTCCCCAAGGACTTCAATTCATCCTTTATGGAGGTAACTTCAGCTCACACCTCCTTCATAGTCCCCCCCCAGTGTGGTCCCTCAGGACTCCTGCTCCCTCACCCCTTTCAGGGTTTGGGCCACTGCCACCACTTCACCAACGCCCATGGACCATTTCACCGAGCAGGATTTCATTCTAAAGAATGAGGCCACCGGTAGTTCCAGAAATTCCCTGGACTCCTGGGAATGGGTCCAATGCTGGTCTCGTCGCCGCTCCTTGTCTTTCAATCTCAGCATCGCCATGGGCTTCGACGCCGTCTCTGACTCAAGCTCCGGTTCTTCCGTGATGCCCCCGTTGGCTCCAGCTTCAACAGTTTCATCCGCCATTGCTGCCAATTCTTTGCCCACTCCTGTCGGAGCAATCCGCTGGACTTTCCTCAGTGAGCTTTCGCTCTGGGTAAAATCCAAAGAGGGAGTTTCAGCAATATGTGAGAAACTGCAATGCTCAGTTCCCAACAAAAGCAACTGCCCTTCAGCGTGATGTAAGTTCAAAGGAAAGTTCATTTATTAAGGACTGGTGTACAGATCTAGAGCATTGCCAAAACTAAAACCTGTGCACGCCAGACTTACTTTTACCCCCTTTTTCCCTTCACCCCCCTTCCAATCCACAGTCCGTCTTGCGCATGTCACCGGATCTCTCCTGGTCTCACACTGGTACGGCCTTGGGCATTCCTGAGAAACAGATAACAGTCCATCTGCGCCTAACAGTTCATCTTCTAACCCTTCCTCTCCCTCCCCCTTTCTCGTAATGGCAGAAAGGAAGCAAGCAATCTACCAAGTTGATTAATTGATTGTGAGGCTTCTGACTCTGCTGATGTTCTTTTATCATACTGTTGTGGTTTTAGATGTTGCTAGTATATTTTTAGATACTTTTACAACATTGTCCAGAGGCTATTCCACATGGATGGTTTTACAATATAATTGATTAATAAATAATCCAATACTTCTAGAAATGTGCTTACTTTCCTAATTCAAATGTTGAAAACTGCCTCATCTGTGAAATACATTGCACATACAGCAACTCAAATGGCCATCTGGACAGCAAAACTGAGAAGAGATCAGAAGATCTAGAGAACTTCAGAGAGAGTCTTAATGTAATTATACTGTAGTAGAAAGGAAAGGGAGTGACATGGAATGACTTCTCTTCCCCACCTGGTTGAACCACTTGGGCCACACCATGGCCTCCTGGTCAATGTTGAATTGGGACTCCGAGGAACCTTGTCTTGCTATGCTCCCAAATTTCACACTGATGACAGAATTATTAAGAAACTTCACCCAATTCACAATGTCCAAATCAGCTGCTAGTTCACCATTCTTGTCCAAATAGATTCCATCTATGGAAGTGTTGTAAAACTGAGAGTCTTGCAAGAAAGGGTGAAGCTAGAACAACAGAGATCTGCATTTAGTAAAGATGGACAATTAGCATCTCTTGAGCAGTCCCACGAACCCCAAAAGATGTTGTTTTATTAATTTTGTTTATAGATGATAAGAATTACATATTTTGAACTACAGTATCCTATATTACAGAATCAATGGTCACAGGTCTTAAGAAACGGGATCCATGTGCTTTTCCCAGCAAATTTCGATAATCCTGTGTCTCTCTTCGGGAAGTACGTAGGTGCTAGTCTCATACCTGACGTGTTGGACAGGTCTGGGGCACAAGGAACTCATTCTTCCAGCCCCGCCCCCCCCCCCCCCCCCACACACACACACATTTCTGAACACATTTTCTCCCAGGTGGTGGAGCGACTAACCTTCTGGCCTTCAAGAAGACACTTAAGAGTGTTGTAAACCACAAGGCAAATGGATGCCAATGATGACAGGCCTGACGTAAGGTGGATTTTTCATTTGGGCATTATTGCTACATCTACTGTATCTCACGGATATTATATATGATGGTCTGGAACGCTCTAAATTGCCTTGAGACCTATGCTGTAGATTGCATTTGGAGAAATCAATAAATAAAGCTCCTCCCCATTAGAGCTGACCTTTTCTGAGTTTCTCAAGATCCTGGAATTGCCTTTTCATTGCACACCTTCAGTGGGAATCCATGCAGTGGAAAAGGGGATACCTGCCAGGGCTGCAGAGTTTGAAATTCTGATCTCCTTCCACCATCTTTCCTTCTCCTCTTGGATCGGGAAGAATAAGCTGCGTCTAAGGCCCGTGCCAGGGCCCAGACAGTCTGGTAGATGTGGGAGCTGTCTAGGGACACGGTTCTTTCAACCTCTTCTTGGGGAAGGGTTTCCACCGCCTCTTTCTCCACGCATCTTGTCCAGCCTCTCACAGAGGAGAAAGCCTGGGAGTATGTGCAGTGAAATGCTTTGTCTACAAAATGGTACAAAGAAGTAAAAAAGGAGAGGAAATCACCATATTTTATCTTTTTCTTTTCGTCGAAAAGGAAAGAAAAGAAACCATGAATGTTTTTATGTGATCCCACACTATATGTCAAGTCAAATGTGAGGTCCCACAAAGCTGTTGTAACACAGATCTTCCCTGTGGGTGCTATAGATTCCACAACATAGGATTTTATGTACCACATCACGTTTTCAATTATTATCTCTATTAGTAAGATTCCATCTGCGAAGAAACCAACTTCTGAAAAATAAACAAATACATTGACTTCTTTCCACTTCTGTACTGAGGCAAAATTGAGGTTCACACTTTCTGTATTTATCCCTGAGAACATATGTGAGAAAACAACACAAATCCCGTTCCTGAAAAGCATCGGCACCAACGTTCCTATGAAACGCTCCCCGTTGTCTGTGTCCACAGCAAAGAGACCGACTGATGTCCACTGGAAATGCAGGAGCAACTTCAGGATCCCCAAGTACTGGATGCCTTCTTTGGGGACCATGGTGTAGAAAAAGGGGAACTGCATTTTATCGCTCAAAACGTGGGAAACAAAAGAATAACTGACCTGTCAAAGAGAAGAAGAACTTGGTGACTGGTTCAGTTTCAGGACAATGTTTGCTACTGTGCTGCTTCCAGATGCCTAATAGCCTGAATGTCCTTTCAGAGCTTCTCATCTCTCCTTTTTAGCATAGGTTGCCCTATTCACTTGAATTACTATTGTTTTCAAACCACTTGACTCCCAAAATCTCCTGGCAATTACCTAGGCCTTTTACTAGCATGATTGTTGGAGATCCTAAGGTGTTTCCTTGTACCAAACTTTGCTGGATCCTCCATTATTGAGATGTGATCACCAGAGATCAAAAGATACCTTAGGATGTATCTGTCATATCGCCCTCTCATCTCCCTCTGTGCCCAGCATTTCTTTGGAATTGACAGGATCTTCATTTGCATTTCCATCATATCATCAGTGATTTCCTTCAGATTCTTGTATTTAATGTATTAAACAATACCATTATTTTGGACTATGAACAAACACTGGGTTGGTACCCATTAATGCTGACTAGCAAGAGTCCAGATTTCGAACCTATATCCCCACAAGATCAGGGTAGTAATCCCAACATTACAAATTCTAAGGAGAAAAATGTACCTCTGGGGGAGGGATGGCAAATTGAAGACGGCCTTGGGAAAGCTGACAACTGTGACAAACCCCAAGGAACCAGTGAGTAGACCAGTTCGTTGGAACCTGTCCGGATAAGAAGAGGATGGGAGATTGCCTATGTGTGATTGCATGGCTGGTCCTCATGAGATCCCCACAGGACAGCAGTTTTATGAGGCTTTGAACACTGACACATGGCAGGATCAGCCATCTTGCTTGAAACCACAATGCAGCCTTTGAAAGGACACTAAGTTTGCAAACCTCACTTTCTAATTGCTGTCCAAATTGCCTATTAACTATCTTAAAGCTATTAGAGACCTTCACAATAACAAGTTTGAAAAGTCTTCATCGGCTGAGTTTATCTTCTACTCAATTCAATTCAATTATTGTTTTGACCTCAAGTCGTAATAAATAAGGTAAAACCTGCACAAAAGTGGCCATACATTAATAAAATACCTTAAAATATACAAAAATCAGTGAAAGCATTAAAACAGTGCTATTAACAACCAATACAATGTTAGAAAACATTAGGAACATTTGATTAAACATTCTGTTTCTTTAACAGCAGCCCGTGCAAAGCTTGCTAAATCCCGTAGCAGTGTCTCCTTGTCTAAATTCAGTAGATATTCCATTTTAAATCAATCAGGCCAAAATGATTTTCTTATCAAGAGGGCCTCCAGAAATTTTCCACGTACTGAAGCAGAAATAGGGCAGTACAGTACAATAAATAATGGGTAAAATCGTCTATACTTTCCTTGCAATAAGGGCAGAATTGCATATAATATGGAATATTGTGAAATCAGCCCTCTCTAGTTAGTAATATTGCCATAAGCAGGAATTATTTTTAATGGGGAAAGCTGCCAAGGTTCAGACCAGATCAGCAGAAAAGGGGAGGATCTTTTAATACAAGTTTTGTTCATGAGGTTAATCTTGAAGTGCACAAATGTTTAGAACATCTAATTCAAATGTGAAAGAGTACTTTTGAACTTCCACAACAGTTGAGCCATTTTAAATTTGAAAACTTCTACTCTGAACAAAAGAAAAATTGTTTAGAAGCTTAAGAACTTAAAGAATTTCAAATAAACAGCAAAAAGCTAAGTAAATTTGATCTACAATAAGAAAGTTATAAACGGATTAAGATAAATTTGGAATATTGACTTTTACTATAAGACTTGGGGATTAATTATAAAAAATAAACAGCTTCTCATGGGAAACAGACTTATTTTGGCTATCTTGGTTATTGTAAGCCATGACAAAGATAAGTGATGAATTCAGAAACTGGACAGTAGAGAGGACTAAAAATTCAAAGCAGAAAAAAAAAATACAAGCCTGTTCTAGATGTCATTTAATACTGGAACTTTTAAAATGGCACAAAATATTGTACATCAGAAATATTAAAGGAGATCTTTGAAGAATGGAGCCAGAAATGGACCCCGAAATCTTCGGATCACTATGTCTAAAAGGTGTTAATGAAGGAATGACAGATGTGGAACAAATCAGAGAAAGTACCAAAAGTGGAACTACAAATGATACGGCAAGACAAGGATTTGGAAAGGAATGCTTTGCAGGATACACAAAGGAAACTGGCTGAAGTTTCAAAAATTAAAAGGGATTAAATGCAAATGATAAACCAAGAGACTGACCTGGAAAATGTTTTCTTATTGGAGCTTAAAAAAGAGGCTTCTTACAGCCTTCAAGAAATCTCTCTGATGGAATAAAGAAGAAGTGAAGAGAAACCAAATCCTACAACAGTCTTTGACTGAATTAAAGACTGACTGTTAGAAATAAAAGGAAGAGATATGAAGTTGGTTAATATGATCAAGGTTCAAATAAGTGGGGTTTTTTCCCAAAGTTCTGGCAACCGTTTTAGTTTTTCCTATTGCAATTAAAATTCTTAATAAAATTATCTTAGAAAAATTCTAATGAGGAAAAATGATAATTCTGGTGCAGCAAAGATCCCTTGGCTGGACAGCTCGTCCTCTCTCATACACGGTATCTCCGCCTATGTCTTCCTCCCTGAAATTTCAGTCATGTGTATCAATCAGTTGATACCTCTTTATAGCTAGATCCTGAGGGTCAAACTTCATATTGATGGAGATAATTCTTTCAATTGATGATTAATAACATGTGTCAGCTTCACAAGGACATTTTATTTAAAGATTTAAAAATTAGGAAGCTCTAATCTAGCAGGTCTCCTGTGCTCATTCATGGAAGCAATTTTTCCTTTCCCTCCCCAGTCTTCAGTGTGATCAAGAAACAGTCAAAAAGAGAAGCAGACTTGATCTTTCGAGTGAGAGGAACCTTCTTCGGTCAGCCTCCCATTTCCCTGTGCCTGTCAGCCCCTCCCTTGCTCTGCAGATTAGCATCACACAGGAGTCCCAGGACATCCTTTGGACTAGAATGCTGGATTTCTGTTATTCAATCATGAAGTCTTGATCTGTCCAATAGAGTAAGTCTCCTTCCTCCCATTGTGGATGGAGATGTGCCAGCTAATTATTTTCTTCCCCTTGTAAGTCTTTGAAGTGGAATTAAAGAAGAGACTCTCTCACCTGGGGGATTTTGTAGTTACCCAACATGGTGGAAATCTGGATGGATATGTCAGATTCAGCCCCTTCAAGGATAGCTAGGAGGTTATTCTGTCTTCCTCCACACTTGTAGTTTGGGACACTTGCCTGTCCGGGAGAGAGCAGATCTACCAAAGCTTCAGAGGTTATATGTGCATCAAAATAACTGTCATGAACGTTGTAGCCCAGAGTGAGGTTGGGTAGGAGCCGGGGATCCCGGTTGATCTCATGGACGGCAAACAAGAGGGACAGGATTTTCCAATACTTTGTGGTGGAATTCCTGCAAATAGACAGACGTGTATATTCGTAGGCATATGATAAACCACATGATATTGCATCAAAGGAAATTTGGCATTTGTTTCTTTTATTGTCCTTGTTCCTTTAGAAATCAGAAACTTTTAATTTCTAGAAGATGCTAAAACTGATCTAGATTTAGAGCCACTTAATACTTGATGTGGTGGGAGAGTTGATTTGAAGACTATTCTGGAATTCTATTCTGGGGATGTCTAAATTCTTTTACCTCCCTTTTATTCTCCTCTCCCTTAACCTAGAACTTCTGTGTCACGTTTTATATCACTGTCTTGAGGATTTTGCAAGTCAATTCTCAAGATATGTATTATATTTTCAGGCAAGGAAAGCATTCTAAAGCTCATTTGCAATCATGCTCACATATTCCTCATTTAATATTACTTCTCTTCCTTCTATACTTCTAAGACGCTAGACATACACATCTGTATATGTTCCTAGCATGGTTTAGCATTTCTCAGGAGAACTGAGCATCTCACAGAGTACAGAATTTCACCATTGATTGATCTGCCGTGGCAGGATGACTTGCACTGGTACAGCTGGCATGAGGCAAAGATCTCAAGGTTAAAGGGGTTTTTTTCTCTTCTGTGTGCCGAAATGAATCTCAGTGTCATGCAGACACTGAAAACCTTCATACTTGATAAAACCCCTGAATGGAGGCACACCTGCCTTACAGGTGTCAACGCTGAGAAAGGGCAGGAGCATTAAGAAGTGGAACAGGAAGAGGTTGTTGGGCACTGCCGGGGTAGTTTCTGGATGGGGTGGTCTGGCGATGCTGTGTGTATCAAGGAGGAGGAATCTGCAGTTGGAGATGTGGCAGGAGCCAGCAGGAGCTGAGGGAGCAACCCCTGGGCCGTCTTGCATTATGCAGGTTTGGAAGCTGCAGGCACAAATGACATGGTGGCCATTGGGTGGTGCCTTACTGTCGTTTGAACCTGAACCTCTCTCTCCAATGGCCCATGCAACCAAGATTGATAAAAAGGAACAGTTCACCCTCATTTTTACACACCTACACATTTTGGAACCAGCAGTAGCCAGAGGGGGAGATGCTCACTTACCAGGAAACTCTGTTCGTTGGAGTCTCACTGAAAGTGTATGTTACAAATGTAGCTGTTGTTGCAGCAGCGATTCCAGTAATGAGGTAGTCCCCAGGCTTGAAATAATTCAACGGATATGTCTCATCCCTTTCTAAAGTTAAGGGGCATTTCGCCTTCAGCTTTCCGCAGCCCCTCAGGGGCAACAGGAGCATCAGGAGAAAGAGCAGAAGCATTTCTGGCCTGCCTTGCAGAGTCAGGTGGCTCTCAAAGAAATAGAGGAGCTAGCTGTTCAAAGAGGCAAAATGCGCTTTTAAAGAACCGCTTTTGTGGCTTTCCTTCAAGAGATGGAGGCTGAAGCCCCATGAGAAATTTAGCCGAAAAGGCTCAAGTTTACAAGGACAGTGTTCACCCTGCTGTACATCCATTGCAACCTCTCAGTGTGCTGAAGGCTTTTATGTCCTTGAGCTTTGAAGTTTTGATGGACAGTGTGACCTCTATTGCTCTTGAAAGTGATGGTTACGTCAACTCAACAGTGAACTTTGGAAAATTCCCTGGCGGCTTGATTGGTGGCAATCAATAACTCAATGTGATTTTGATAATTACAAGGAAAAGAAATATCACCTCTGTTCTGTCCCCAGGTTTTTCCTGTGATTTCACGAACAAGGGAACAGGGAAGAAAAACATGTTTGGAGAACCCTTTGATACACTTCCAGAGCTAGTTGGAAGTCACTGGGTCCAACTTTCCCCAGTGAAAGCGCTTTCTCAGAGCCATAATCCAGAATTACAGCTTGCCTTTCCTCCAGGATCTCAAGGCAGCAACTCAAAACTTGTAGGAGATAAACAGACATAGTATGGATCAGTGTGTCCTGAAGGAGAATCTGTTTCTGGTCCTAGAGACGTAGCTCACAGTGGAAACAGAAGTGACATTAATATTCTGTATATTTCTTCTAGCTTGTGTTTTATGTTGGGTCCCCTTCTTTTACTTTTAAACAGTTCATTTAAATAGTTTCATTGTATACTGGTCTTTGACCAAAATAAAGTTTGACTGACTGACTGAAGGAGACTCAGCTGTAAGAGATGATTGATAAGTCAAGCCAGCATGTTTTTCTCCTCCTGATTGTGAGTCCAAATCAAGGCAGCAAAGAAGGCTTTAATCATTCATTTATCCATTCAATTTATATTCCTACTTATCTCCCATAAGCAACACTGGGCAGTGAAGAGAAATAAAAACATCAACATAACTATAAAATAACAATAAAGATGTCAGTGAAAGCCCTCAACACTAGTAATTAAAATTCACAGGCTCACCTAAATTCCTGACCCCGTGCCTGGGAGAATAGCCCGGTTTAGGAGCCTTCTGAACAGTCAGCAAGTTGGAACCAACCTACTCTTGGGGGGATTCTTATTCCAAAGGGCCGGTGCAGCCACAGAGAAGCCAGGCTTCCTGGGCTCACCCGATTATACTCTTTAAGGTGTAGAACCTGTAAAATGCCCCCTCTGCCTGTCCTGATGGAGCTGCTAGAGACAGTCGGAGAAAGGTGGTCTTCAAATATCTGGCCGATGCCATGAAGGGCTTTATAGGTGACAACCAGCAAAGTTTCACCTGGAAGCCTATTTTGTGCTAGTGTAGCTCACACAGGAAAGGTGTAACATGGGCTACCGCGGCACTTCCAGAATGGCTCACGTTGCCATGTTCTGGATCCACAGCCTCTGGATATTCTTCAAGGGCAGCCCGTAACGGCCTGTGGGAATGACCTTCGGAGACAGGAGGAAGAGCCTCAGACTGAACAACCGTCATACAAAAAATATCTTGGTGCACAGAAAGAGAGGTTGTGTGTGTGAGAAGCGTTTCAGAAGCGACCCTCCCTAGTTTTCCAGAGAGTAAGAGGAGAGTCTCGCAAGACTCCGTTAATGTCACTTTACAGTAAAGCTAGAGTGAGTATTCATAGTGGTGCTTCTTCTCTGGTCTACCTCGAAGGGCTAACACAGCCCCTTGTACAGCACATTGCGGTAATCCAAGAAGGAGGTGACCAAAGCTGGATGACTGTGCGTAGTGCTCCCTGATCTAGGAAAGGCTGCAGGTGGCATGCAACCGAAATTGCAAAACAGCACTCCTGACCGTGACTTCCATGAAGTCCTTCAGCAGGAACCAGGAGTCCAGGAGGAGCCCCAAATTTTGCACTGGGTTTGCTTGGGAAGGTGCAACCCAATGCAGACATGAAGATGGAAAATCGCTGCATCCAGGGTCCCCTAAAGCCCAAAGCCATTCTCTCTTGCTGAGCAGAAAGGCAGGATATAAATGTAACACATAAATAGGTAGGCAACACCTTTGTTCCCTTCCAGTCCTGAGAGAAGGTCGTGCTCTCCCTGAAAGAGCAGGTCTCCTCTCATCCAGTTTAGGATAAGTATCCCCTGACACTGGTGACTCCTGCGTTTAACATCCTATGTCTAGACCATGGTAATGCAATCCTCATGTAGGCATCTTGGAGGTCAACCTGGAAGCTGCAGCTGGTCCAAAATCTAGCAGCCAGGCTGCTGGCAAGGAGAACGCCTTGAGCAGCACAGCCACAATGCAGGTCTCCTTGCATATTGTGTATCAGAAAGTTCTGGCCCCCATCCCAAGTGCTGGTATTGACATAGGAAGCTCGACCTGGCTTAAACTCCTACCAGGCACATCTGGAGAGGGAGGTCAAGAAAGGCAAGGTGGCAGAGTCGGTCACAATGCTAGCCCTGCCTTTTTGTACGCGCGTGTCATGCTGCATCCACCGTCTTTCCTTTTTCTACTCCTAATATGGAAACCGCTGTCTCCTATCGAATTGCTGGTGAGTATCTTCCAACCGAAACTGTAACCTGAGACTCCTTTCAGCCTGTTTTCTTGGGCCACCTACTTCCTGGACCACAGCCCATCCTGAGTGTTGTGAGGATCAGCTGCAGGAGTCACCACCTATCCCTTGTAAGGCAAAGAAATAAACACTGAATGTGAGTCTGGTTTTTTTTAATTATTTATTTATTTATTTATTTATTATGATTATTTATTATTAAATTTATATGCTGCCCATCTCCACCACAGGGTGACTCTGGGCAGCTTACAATTAAAAAGCAAGACAGTAAACTGATAAAAATATAAATACCCCCCCCCCCATTAAGTCACAAACAACAAATCTATAAAAAAAAACAATATACAAATCAAGAAGTTGGGGGAAGCAGTATCAATCATCCCCCCAGCCAGCTCCAGCCATGCGAGGCCCCATCAGGCCCCCAGGCCATCTGGCATAGCCTTGTTTTTAGGCCTTTTCGGAAGGCCAGGAGAGCGGGGGAAGACCGTACCTCAGCTGGCAAACTGTTCTACAGGCAGGGGCCACGGTAGAAAAGGCCCTCTTCCAAATCCTGCCAGCCAGAACTCCTTGAGTGGTGGGGTCTGCAACATGCCCCTTCTGCTGGATCGAGAGGGGTGGGCAGATATAACCGGGGTGTCAGAATCCTCGCAAGATTTTATAATAGATTATTATATGGCTAGTTTAAAAAATGGCTTTTTACATGCTGCGGTTCTGCCATTGTAAAAGGAGGGGGAGAAGGAATGAGAAACCGTTTAAAGCAGATGGCTCCTTATCACAGGCTCCGGCATGCTCAAGGCCATGCCAGCAAGGGAATCAGAAGACCAAGAACTAAGGGTGATGTAAGGGGGGAGGGGAAGTAAGAAAAACAGCTTTTGGTGCGCTTTTGCTCAGTCTTAGCAATGCTTTGGATCTGTACACTTATTCTCAATAAATGAACTTTCTTTTGAATCAATAATGGTTGCAAGGAAAGTTACTGGATTTGGGATCAACAGGTGGCAGTTCGTTACACGGGGTGAGACAGCTCCTCAGATAACCTGGTCCTGTGCCAGGGAGGGCTTTAAAGTTAATACCCAACACCTTGAATTGGACCCGGAAGCAAACCGGCAAAGAATGCAGCTCGTGTAACAGAGGGGTTTCGTGTGCCGCCCTAGGGATGTTCAAGATTGTTTGAGCTGCTGCATTTTGTGCCAGCTTTAGCTTCCGAATACTCTTCAAGGGTATCCCCGCGTACAGCGCATTGCAGTAATCCAAACAGGAGGTGACCAGGGCATGAGTGACCATGTGGAGGGCCTCCTGATCCCAGAAGGGGTGTAATTGACGCAGGACACGAAGTTGCACAAAAGCCCTCCCAGCCACGACTGCCACATGGTCTGCGAACAGGAGTCGTGAGTCTAGGAGGACCCCCACATTACGCACCGGGTCTATCTTGAATAGTGCAACCCAATCTAGAACCAGAGATGATAAGCTCCTAGATCTTGAGGCTCCCCATATCTACAGCTGCTCCATCTTACCACGGTTCAGTTGAAGCCTGTTGTCCCCCATCCAGGCCCCTACAGCCTCCAGACACCACAAAAGGGTAGACACAGCATCACTTAGGTCACCTGGGATGGAGATATAGTATGCTGATGATACCTCATCCCATGGTGCCGGATGATCTCACCCAGCGGTTTCATGTGGATGTTAAATAGGAGAGGCGAAAGCACCGAATCTTCAGGCACCCCACAAATAGGGGCCGCTGGCTGGATCTCTCACTCCCTATCAACACCGATTGGTGTCAGCCTTTGAGGAAAGATTTGGACCAGCACAAAACCGTGCTGCCCAGCCCCAATTCCCACAGGCGATCCAAAAGGATTCCATGGTTGACGGTATCAAAAGCCAGCAAGAGGTCAAGAAGAGTGAGGATGGACGCACTACCCCAATACCACTCTCGCCAGAGATCAGCTAAAAGTGCGACCAATGCTGTATCTATCCCTTAACTGCGCCTGAAACTTGTCTGAAAGGGATCCAGTTAATCCGTTTCCTCCAGAATCCTCTGAAGCTGTCATGTGACCTCCTTTTCCACAAGCTTACCCAAAAAGGGAAGATGGGAAACTGGACTTGTCCAAAAAGGTGCAGAATTGTCCAGAAAGGTGGGATCCCGTGAGGCTTCCTTGAGGAGGAGATGGACCAGGGTCTCTTTAAAAGGCATTAGGAACACCCCCACCTGCAAGGATGAATTGACCACTACTAGTACTCACTCAGTCACCTCCCTGGAGGCTTTAACCGATGAGGAAGGACAAGGATCTAATGCACAGGAGGCCGCCCAACAGCCCCAAGGATCCTGTCCACTTCCTCAGGTCCAACAGGATCAAACCATTCCCAGATAACTGGGTAAGTCCACTCCCCAGACATCCCTGCTGGACCTGCATCATCCTCAGCCTCTGACTGGGAATGGATCTGACTGATTTATCCCTCAGGTGTTTAGCAAATTCCTCTGCACAGCCCTGTAAATTGTCCTTTTATTGATTTTAATAAAAATATGGAATTTGTAAAAAAGGGAACACACAGAAACAATGCCCACAGTTATGAGAGCACAAAGGAAAGAAAGAACAAAAAAAGAACAACAGTGCATATATTGAAAGTTCCATATACGTATATAAACTTCTGCCTAACTATTTTAATGAATGCTGCCATAGTTCCTGATAAGCACCCATAATTATACTGATGTGAAACACTGGAGCATAGGAGGTCTAACTGTGAGAAAAGGGAAACTACTTACTTTGTAGTTGCCCAGAGGATCACAGCGAGATCTATACTTTGATTTTTGTAGCCAGCTGCTCCTTTGTGTTCAGATCAGGCCTCAGCAAAATAATATAGCACTTGGGAAAGAAGATGCAGCCGAGCAACCCAGCACTGGAGGCCAAGATGGAGAAGACCTGCACGGCCACCATGTATTTGCCCTTGGTGCTCAGGTAGGTGGGCACGAAGGAGACCCAAACGCTGCAGAAGACCAGCATGCTGAAGGTGATCAGCTTGGCTTCGTTGAAGGCCCCCGGCAGCCCCCGGGCTAGGAAAGCCACTGTGAAGCAGACAAGAGCCAGGAAGCCCATATAGCCGAGGACAGAGTAAAACATGACCACGGGCCCTTCATTGCACTGCAGGACAATCTCTTCAGGGTGGGAGTGCTTGTCTGTGTCAGGGAAGGGAGGAAAGATCCCCAGCCAGATGCAGCAGATCACAGCTTGGACAGCAGAGCAAGCAAGAACAACGGCATTGGCTAAAGTCTTCCCGAGCCACCTCCTCATCCTGTTCCCTGGCTTCGTGGCCAAGAAGGCCAGCACCACGGTGATGGTTTTGGCCAAGAGGGAAGAGACAGCCACTGAGAAAACAATGCTGAAGGCTGTTTGTCGGAGAAGACAGGTGGCCTTCCTTGGCTGCCCAATGAAGAGGAAGGCGGTGAGAAATGACAGGAGGAGCGAGGTGAGGAGAATGTAGGAGAGATCCCGGTTGTTGGCTTTGACTATTGGAGTTTTGTGGTATTTGATGAAAATTCCTGACACAAAGGCTGCGATAGCTGAGAGAAATAGAGCAAAGGAAGCCAGGATGATCCCCAAAAATTCTTGATAGGACAAGAAGGTTATATCCTTTGGAAGACAGTGATCTTGGTGTTTGTTTGGATGCTGATCTTCCAAGCATCTGGTGCAATGGACTGCATCTGCAAAGAAGGGCAACATCTCCCTCATTCATCTGTGCTTCTGACAGCAGCCACATGGCCTGGGAAAAGCTATGCTTGCTTTAGTGCAGTGTTTTTCCAGCTTGACAACTTTAAGATGGGTGGACGTCAACTTCCAGAAGTCCCCAGCCATCATGAAGTTGCCAAGGTCGAGAAACACTGCTTTAGTGAGTCGCAGGGAGGTGCTGCATTTCTGTTCTCATGCATTCCCATACTTCTCTTTGATACCAGTTGCAGAGTCCTAATAGGCATCTATAAAGTTCCTGTTCTTGGCAAGGAGCAAAGGCTGCATGCAGATTGCTGACAGCCTGCCTCATAACACAACACCCAGGACCATTTTCCCACTTCCTTTATTGTTGTTTACATTAGCAAGTAAATTGTGAATTTTAAAAATGGAATAAAGATGGGAAGCAAATTTTAAAATATCATTGAGTATCTCCAAATGTTTGGCGTCTTCTGCAAGAGCCTGTTTTCCTTCCTGAGCCACTCACCTTCCTGAGTGGAGATGGCTCCCTTCGCACAAGGAAGGCAATCATAGCAGCAAACCGGCCGTCCTCCCTGAACCACCTTGAAGAATCCAGGACGGCATCTTTCCACACATCTGGAAGGAGGCAGGGTCTAAGCAGGAAATCAAGAAAAAAGGTGCTCATTTACCAGCAGTAGGAAGAGGGCTGTTGCTGGTGGGTGGTAAAAATGTAACGGAGCAAATACTTGCAGAAATATATTTATTTTCTTAATTCAAAAGTTGAAAACTGCCTCATCCATGAAACAAATTGCATTGTACAGTCTGGAAAGGAAAGGAAAGCTGAAGTAAGATCATTTCACTTATTGACTGTTTCACTTAACAACCCGGTTGCCAGTCCAATTTGTGGTCACTTAACCAGGACCACCTGTAGTTGAGATCTTTATTGCTCTTCTGTCACATTTGGTTTTACTCTGGTTCTCACTCCTTTGTGTAATTCTGCTGATTGACTGCTGATGCACTTTTATCACAATGTATTTGGTTCTAGATATTTTATATTGCTACTAAATTTTTAGATACTTTTACAACATTGTCCAGAGGCTATTCCAGATGGACGATTTTACAATATAATTGAATAATGAATAAACCAAACTTCTAAAAACATGTTTACTTTCCTTATTCAAATGTTGAAACCTGCCTCATCCGTGGAATACATTGCACTGTCCAGCAACTCAAATGGCCATCTGGACAGCAAAACTGAGAAGAGATCAGAAGATCTAGAGAACTTCAGAGAGAGTCTTAATGTAATTATATTGTAGCAGAAAGCAAAGGGAGTGACATGGAATGACTTCTCTTCCCCACCTGGTTGAACCACTTGGGCCACACCATGGCCTCCTGGTCAATGGTGAATTGAGGCTCCGAGGAACCCTGCCTTGCTAGGCTCCCAAATTTGACACTGATGACAGAATTATTAGGAAACTTCACCCAATTCACAATGTCCAAATCAGCTGCTAGTTCACCATTCTCATCCAAATAGATTCCATCTGAGGAAGTGTTGTAAAACTGAGAGTCTTGCAAGAAAGGGTGAAGCTAGAACGACAGAGAAGAGATCTGCATTTAGTAAAGTTGGACATTGAACCTCTCTTGAGCAATCCCACAAACCCCCAAATAGTTTTTTTTAACCTAGATTACAGATGATAAGAATTACATATTTTGAACTACAGTTTCCTATATTACAGGATCAATGGTATAAGGACCTAAGAAATGGCATCCATGTGCTTCTCCTAGCAAGTTTCAATAATTCTCTCTCTTTGGGGAGTGGATGCTACTCCCCCACCTGACACATGTTGGAGAGGTCTGGGGCACCATGAACTCGTTCTTTCAGCCACCCCACATATCTGAACATATTTTCTCCCAAAAGGAGGGTACAGCTAATCTTCTGATGATCTGGAATACTCTAAACCGCCTTGAGTTATTGAGAAAGCAATACATAAACCTCTCCTATCAGAGCTGACATTTCTGAGTTTCAAAAGATTCTGGGATTGCCTTTCTATTGCACACCTTCAGTGGGAATCCATTCAATGGAAAAGGGGATACCTGCCAGGGCTGCAGAGTTTGAAATTCTGATCTCCTTCCACTATCTTTCCTTCTCCTCTTGGATTGGGAAGAATAAGCTGTGTCTAAGGCCCGTGCCAGGGCCCAGACACTCTGGTAGATGTGGGAGCTGTCTAGGGACACGGTTCTTTCAACCTCTTCTTGGGGAAGGGTCCCCACCGCCTCTTTCTCGGTGCATCTTGTCCAGCCTCTCACAGAGGAGAAAACCTTGGAGTATGAGCAACGAAATGCTTTGTGTATAAAATGATGCAAAGAAGTAAAAAAGGGGAGGAAATCACCATATTTTATCTTTTTCTTTTTCTGGATAAGGAAAGAAAAAATACCATTAATGTCTTTTTGTGTTGTCAGACCAAATGTCAAGTCAAGTGTGAGGTCCCACAAAGCTGTTGTGACACAGATCTTCCCTGTGGGTGTTGTAGATTCCACAACATAGGATTTTATGTACAATATCAAGGTTTCAATTGATTTCTCTATTACCATTATTCCATCTAAGAAAAAACCAGGTTCTGAAAAATAAACAAATACATTGACTTCTTTCCACTTCCATACTGAGGCAGCATCTATCTTCACAAATTCTGTATTCATCCCTGATAAGGTTTGTGAGAAAACAACACAAATCCCGTTCCTGAAAAGCATCGGCACCAGCGTTCCTATGAAATGCTCCCCATTCTCAGTGTCTGGAGCAAAGAGGCCTACTGATGTCCATTGGAAATGAAGCAGCAACTTCAGGATCCCCAAGTATTGGACGCCTTCTTTGGGGACCATGGTGTAGAAAAAGGGGAACTGCGTTTTATTGCCCAGAACATGGGAAACAAAAGAATAACTGACCTGGCAAAGAGAAGAAGAAATTGGTGATTGGTTTAGTTTCAGGACAATATTTGCTACAGTTTTGCTTCCAAACTCCTTTTCGTCTGAATGTTATTTTGGTTCTTCTAATCTATTCTGCTTAGCATTGATTGCCCCATTTACATTAATGACTGTTAAGACTACTTTCAAGCCACTTGACTTCTGAAATCCTTGGGAAACCACCCAAGACTTTGAGCAATATGATCCTTGGATATCCTAGAAGGCTCTCCGTGTACCATATTTTTCTGGATCCTCCATTAATGAGATGTGATCACCAGAGATCAAAAACTGTCATGTGATGGATCTGTCATATCACCATCTCATCTTCCTCTCTCTCTAGCATTTGCCTGGAATTGACTGGATCTTCATTTGCATTTCTATCATATCATCTGTGATTTCCTTCACATTGTGCTTCTTATTAAACAGTACTCTTATTTTGGACTGTAAACAAACACTAGATTGGTACGCCTTAATGCTGACTGGCCAGATTCGAGCTAATTCGATTGTTCCCATTATAAGTCTTTGAAGTGGAATTAGAGAAGAGACTCCCTTACCTGGGGCATTTTGTAGTTGCCCAACATGGTGGAAATCTGAATGGATATGTCAGATTCAGCCCCTTCAAGGATAGCTAAGAGGTTATTCTGTCTTCCTCCACACTTGTAGTTTGGGATATTTGCCTGTCCGGGAGAGAGCAGATCTAGCAAAGCTTCAGACGTGATTCGTGCATCAAAATAATTGTCATGAATGTTGTAGCCCAGGGTGAGGTTGGGTAAGAGCCGGGGATCCTGGTTGATCTCATGGACGGCAAACAAGAAGGACAGGATTTTCCAGTACTTTGTGGTTGCTTTCCTGCAAATAGGCACACACATGTATATATACATTTATAATAATTCACATAATCTTGCACTTAGGAAAGTCACTCATTGAGTCCTTGATTCTCTTAATTTCTCCAGAAGATACAAATCTTTCATTTCTAAAAGATACTAAATCTCATCTGAGAGAGTTTGGTGTAGTTGTTAAGGTGTTAGGCTAGAAACCAAGAGACCAACCTGAGTTCTAGTTCCACCTTAGGCACAAACCCAGCTGAGTGATCTTGGGCCAGTCACTCTCTCTCCATCCTAGGAAGGAGGCAACAGCAAACCACTTCTGAAATCTTGCCAAGAAAACTGCAGGGCTGGTCCAGGCAGTCACCAGGAGTCAAAACTGACTTGAAGGCACAACAAGAACAACAATCAAGAACAAACCATGTTCTAGATTTAGAGCCACTTAATAGTTGGTGTGGTGGGAGAGTTGATTTGAAGTCTGTCCTAACCACTGGATTCTATTCTGGGGATGTCTAAATTATTTTTCCTGCGCTTTATATTTTATACTCCTCAGCCTTAACCCTAGAATTTCTGTGCCTTTTTATTTATTGATGTCTTGGGGATGTTTTTGGTTTCATTGGAAATCAATTCTTAAGAGTTTGATTATATTTTCAGGCAATGAAAGCATTCTAAAGCTCATCTGCAATCATGCCCACATATTAGTTGATATTATGGTTTATTCTGAGTCTCTAACACCCCAGACGTACATATCCGTATATCTCACCACAACGTCTCCTAGGACAACTTAGCATCTCATTCAGAGCAGATTTTCACCATAGATTCGGCTGCAGGGGCAGGATGGGTTGCCCTGCTAGAGTTGGGTTGATGCAGTGGCTCCAAGGTTCAAGGTTTTTTTTCCCTTGTGGGCCAGAATCAGACTCAATGTCAAGACAGGGAGAATCTTTGTACCTGATTAAAAAGCTCCGAATGGAGGCACATCTGCCTCATGGCTGTCAACATACAAAAGGCAGGAGCATTAGGAAAGGGATCAGGAGGAGGCTTTTAGGCATTCTTGGAGTTATTTTTGTGTGGCGTGCACTGGCAATACTGTGTGTATCCAGCAGGAAGAATTTGCAGTAGGAGACCCAACAGGAGCAGGCAGGATCTGAGAGTGTAACTCCTTCAGCCAACTGGCTGGTCCTAGTTCTGTCCCGGGAGCAAGACAGAACAGGTCCAAGTGGGTTTCCTTCACAAATGGGGTCCTCCCTGAATTCCCTGCTTATTCAACTGCTCCTCCCAGGATTGGAGGGACATTCAGAGAAAAGGGATGGAGCACATCCTGTCCTATTCTGGTGACTTAGACAACTGGAAGTTCTTTACTGAAGTTAAAGGATTAGCAAAATATCTTGCATTATGGAGGCTGAGGAGCTGCAGGCAGAAACGACGTGGTGGGCACTGGGGGGTGCCTTAGTTTTGATCCAGCCCAAACCTCTGTCTCCAGTGACCCAGACAACAGCGATTGGTCAAAGGGACAGTTCTTCCTCACTCGGGGACACCTTCACCTTCTGGAGCCAGCAGTAGACAGAGGGTGAGATGCTCTCTTACCAGGAAACTCTGTCAGTCGGAGGCTTCTTGAAAGTGAAGGGTACAAGCATAGCAGTTGTTGCAGAAGCGATGCCAGTAATGAGGTAGTCCCCAGGCTTGAAATAATTCAATGGATCTGTCTCATCCCTTTCTAAAGTTAAGGGGCATTTCGCCTTCAGCTTCCCGCAGCCTCTCAGTGGCAACAGGAGCATCAGGAGAAAGAGCAGAACCATTTTTGGCCTGCCTGGCAGAGTCAGGTGCCTCTGAAAGGATTAGAGGAGCCGTTCAAGGAGCTCTTGTGAGATCACAATTGCTTTTGTGGCTTTCCTACCAGAGATGGAGGTTAGAGCTTCGTAAGGAATTCAGCCGAAAGAGCTCAAGCTTTATAGCACAACGTTGGCTCTGCCCTAAATCTCATCCCAACCTCTCAGTGACACTAAAGGCTTTTACGTCTCTTAGCTTCCCAGCTCTGATGCAAAGTATCACCTGTATTGCTCCTGAATCTGATGTTTGTGTCAGTGAACCCCAGAGTGAACTTCGGAACGTTCCCTGGAAGGCGGATTGGGAGGCAATTAATAAATCAATGTGCTTTTGATAATTATACCTCTGTCCTTTCCCCAAGCTTCTCGTGTGAGTTCATGAACAAGGGAACGGGAAAGAAAAATATCTTTGGAGAGTCCTTTGATACAGTTGGAGAGCTGGTTGGAAGTTCCTGGGTCCAACTTTCCCCAGTGAAACAGTTTTGTCAGAGCCATGATCCAGAATCACAGCTTGCCTTTCCTCCAGGATCTCAAGGCAGCAACTCAAAACTGGTAGGAGATAAGGAAGCACATAGTGTGGGCTAGTGTGTCCTGAAGAAACGTCAGCTGTAAGAGGTGACTGATAAATCAAACCAATATGTTTTTCTCCACCTCATTGTGAGTCCATATCCAGGCAGCTCTCTGGATGGAGCTGCTAGAGACAGTTGGAGAAAGGTGGTCCTCAGATATCTGGCCAATGCCATATAGGTGACAATCAGCCCCTTGAATTCCACCTGGAAGCCTATTGTGCACTAGTGTATCTCACAAAGGAAAGGTGTATCATGGACATACTTCAGTATATGTAGTATTGATCGCATCACTGCATTCTGGATCAGCTACAGGTTCTGGATGTTCTTGAAGGGCAGCCCTAAGGAGAGCGCATTGCAGACCGCCAACTGCACCCTGGGTCTGTCTGGGATAGTACAACCCAATCCAGATGTAAAGACAGGAAATCACTGCATCCTGGCACCCTAAAACTCAAAGCTGTTCTGTCTTGCTAGGGTTAAGCTGAAGCCAGGATGGGGTCTCCAGGGCATGAGGTGGACGTGCACAACTGAGCGTCATCCACATACTGATAATACCTCACTCAGCCTTCAGATGACTTTACCCAATGACTTCATTGACATGAAAAATCAGAGTGGGCAGAGTACTGAGCCCTGGGACACCCCACAAAGAGATGGATATGGGCTTGACCTCTCCCCAATTCAAGACCAAACTGAACCAATCTAGGACAAAGGAGGAGAACCAGTACCAGACTCTGCCCGGGACACCCAGAGAAAGCCCTGAAGGATACCTTGATTAATGGTATGGAAAGCCATTGAGAGGTCAAGAGAAGCAAGAATGCACACCTCACCTCCATCCCTCTCCAGTCAGAGATCAAACACAAGTGTGATCAATACCCCCTTAGTCCCATACCCAAGGTTGAGAAACAAGTGAAAGGGATTCAGTTAATCCATTTCCTCTGGCGCTATCTGAAGCTGCAATAATTTCCTCAGAACCGGATGGACTACTGACTCTTTAAGCATCAACAGGACCATCCCCTCTCTCAAGGATGCATTCACCGCCTCCAGAGCCCGTCCTCATGTTACTTTCTGGGAAGCCTCAGCTAACCAAGAGCAGCATAGGTCTATCACACAGGTGGCCAAACTCACAGCCCCAAGAAATCTTTGCATACAGCTGAGCCAGAAAGGCAGGATATAAATCTAACACATAAATAAGTTGGCAAACACCTTTGTTCCCTTCCAGTCGTGAGAGAAGGTTGTGTTCTCCCTGAAAGAGCAGGTCTGCTCTCATCCAGTTTTGGATAAGTATCCCCTGACACTGGTGACTCCTGCCCTTAACATTGTACGTCTAGACTATGGTAATGCAATCTTCATGTGGGCATCTTGGAGGACAATCTGGAAGCTGCAGCTGGTTCAAAATGTAGCAGCCAGGCTGCTGGCAAGGAGAACGCCTTTAGCAGCACAAAAACAAAGCATCTCTCTTTGCATATTGTGTATAAGAAGGGTTCTGCGTCCCATTCAGAATGCTAATATTGACATAGGAAGCTCTGCCTGGCTTAAACTCCTACCAGACACATCTGGAGAGCGAGGTCAAAAAAGTCAGGGTGGCAGAGTCTAACCCTAACCCTAACCCTAACCCTGCCCTTTTTGTATGCACGTGTCGCGCTGCATCCACCATCTTTCCTTTTTCCACTCCTCCTACGGACACCGCTGACTCCTATCCAATTGCTGGTGAGTATCCTCCAACCAGAACTGTAACCTGAGACTCTTTTCAGCCTGTTGTCTCGTGCCACCTACTTCCTGGACCACAGCCCATCCTGACTCTTGTGAGGATCAGCTGCAGAAGTCACCACCTATCCCTCATACAGCAAAGAAATAAACACCCAATTTCAGTTAGTTTCCTCTGGTTTTTTTAATAGAATTTTTATAAAAGCGAACACAAAGAAACAATGCACACAGTTATAAGAGCACAAAGAAAAGAAAGAACAAAAAAGAACAAAAACATACAGTGCTTATATTGACAGATCCATATAGTTACTTACTTACTTACTTACTTACTTACTTACTTACTTACTTACTTATTTATCTATCTATCTATCTATCTATCTATCTGTCTGTCAAATTTGTCACCACCCATCTAGTTGAAATGATGCTGGGCAGTTTATAAAACATTCATGTAAAGTTCTACATAAATATGTTAATGAATGTTTCCATATTTCCTTATAAGCATCCATAATTATATTGATGCGAAACACTGGAGCATAGGAGGACTGAGCATGTAACAAAAGGGCAATTATTTGTTTTGGGGCTGCCCAGAGGATCACAGCGAGATCTATACTTTGATTTTTGTAGCCAGCTGCTCTTTTGTATTCAGGTCAGGCCTCACCAAAATAATATAGCACTTGGGGAAGAAGATGCAGCCCAACAGCCCAGCACTGGAGGCCAAGATGGAGAAGACCTGCACGGCCACCATGTATTTGCCCTTGGTGCTCAGGTAGGTGGGCACGAAGGAGACCCAAACGCTGCAGAAGACCAGCATACTGAAGGTGATCAGCTTGGCTTCGTTGAAGGCCCCCGGCAGCCCCCGGGCTAGGAAAGCCACTGTGAAGCAGACAAGAGCCAGGAAGCCCATATAGCCGAGGGCAGAGTAAAACATGACCACGGGCCCTTCATTGCACTGCAGGACAATCTCTTCAGGGTGGGAGTGCTTGTCTGTGTCAGGGAAGGGAGGAAAGATCCCCAGCCAGATGCAGCAGATCACAGCTTGGACAGCAGAGCAAGCAAGAACAACGGCATTGGCCAAAGTCTTCCCGAGCCACCTCCTCACCCTGTTCCCCGGCTTCGTGGCCAAGAAGGCCAGCACCACGGTGATGGTTTTGGCCAAGAGGGAAGACACAGCCACTGAGAAAACAATGCTGAAGGCTGCTTGTCGGAGAAGACAGGTGGCCTTCCTTGGCTGCCCAATGAAGAGGAAGCTTGTGAGAAATGACAGAAGGAGCGAGGTGAGGAGAATGTAGGAGAGATCCCGGTTGTTGGCTTTGACTATTGGAGTTTTGTGATATTTCATGAAAATTCCTGACACAAAGGCTGTGATAGCTGAGAGAAATAGAGCAAAGGAAGCCAGGATGGTTCCCAAATATTCTTGATAGGACAAGAAGGTTATATCCTTTGGAAGACAATGATCTTGGTGTTCATTTGGATGCTGATCTTCCAAACATCTGGTGCAATGGAGTGCATCTGCAAAGAAGGACAACGTCTCCCTTATTCATCCCTAGCAATCTTTTAGTTGTACTAACAGGAAGTCAAACAGAAAGGTCAGGAGGCCCTCTGCTGCAGACCCTGGAGAAGCCTTTGTTTAACCATAGGAAGTGCTGCACTGGATAAAATAATGAGGCTGCTAAAAAAAATTATATATATCATTGAAACAGTGCTGGAATCACATATAAGGCGAGTTTACAGGGAGTGAAAAAGAGAAGAATGTGTTCATCTAAATTTGAATTAGCCCAGTAATTGTTCTCTCCTGATCCATCTTTGAAAATACCCTTCTACACCATTTTATTAACAATTAATGATCATCGGAGTTATATCCAAGGTTGTTTAAAGGGTCAGAATGAATACTGGAGTGTTACCCATCCCTCAGTTCTCAGTCTGGCCTGAAGTTATCCATTCCTCAATTCCTCCAGTGAGGATCCAGACCCCATCAGAACCACTTAGCTGGGAGGGGCATGAAGGGATATGCCATTCTCTGCCAAGGCAGAGAGAGAGAGATTCACTGTACAATTTGGGAAGATCTAAATATTGGACAGAAAATAGAAAATGTTCTGGTTCCACAGAGTTTTCAAACAAATCTAGGGAAGCTCCCCCTGGATAACTTATGGGGATCCCTAAGGAGACTTTCACTGCTGCAGCCCAAACTTCCACCCTACTTTGCTTGAGCATTTTCACCTATGGGGCTATCTGGGGTGAAAATGTCTCAAAACCTGATTTAATCTTTCACGTCATCTCTATGTTTGTTGGTGATATGCTCACAAACACAGGGCTTTTGTTAAAGACTAAATCAGACTCTGAAAAACACGTTAAGCTTAGGGTCACCTAAAGCATCAGGATCTGTAGCTTCCCTATATTCTCTTTGCCTAGAGGGAGCTGATGTAAACATGCATAGGATTTGGCTCTTCTGATTTGCTCTCTGGAAGGAAACCAAGGGGAACTGTTGATGTGTTGAATGAAGCCTAGATTAATGAAACCCAATGCCCAAAGAAACTTGTTGACCATATTCTCACAGAATGAGGGAAGTAACTATGTAACTTAGTTTTATAGTTGCCCTATCCCAAGAATAGATGACCAACGCTTGCATTTAAAAGAGGGGCACTCTATATTTACATGGGGAAATATACTTATCTACTCTAGACTAGGGTGTGGGCTGTTGGGAGAGGTGTCCTGAGGAAACTCTAAAGTGAAAATAGCCTTTACTCCATTTCAAGGCCTCTTCTATTTCACTAAAATGGCTTTCAGCTGTAATGGAGCACCTGCAACCATTGAGATGTACAGACAAAATTCTTGCAGGCCAGGGAAGGTGCTCTTAAACATATCTGGACAATGCCATTTTTAGAGTACTATTTTGGAAGAACATGGCAGCATTGAAAGCCCCCTTTTTTCCAAGCTAGCCGAGGGGATGGAGAAGCTGCTCTTGCATGAGTCTGTGGGAGTGTCCGTGTGTCAGCAGTCATCAGCCCGGAGGAGTTCATGACTACTTGAATGAGATGGAGGCACAAGCTACATTCATACTCCTATGCACTCCAGTGGTCCTCTGAAGCTTCTCTTTGGAGCCAGTTGCAGAGCCCCAATATCAGTCTGAAACAAGAGTTTGTGTAGCACTAAAGGGGCAACAGTTGCCCATAGATTGCTAATATGCTGCGATGTCACATAAACCCCCAGACCATCTTCCCACATCATTTCTTGAAATAAATTGAAATAAATTGTGAATGCATAAAATACCTTTGTTTGGCATCTTCTGCAACAGCCTGTTTTCTTTCTGAAAGCACTCACCTTCCTGAGTGGAGATGGTCCCCTTTGCACAAGGAATGCAATCATAGCAGCAAACTGGCCGTCCTCTCTGAACCACCTTGAGGAATCCAGGATGGCATCTTTCCACACATCTGGATAGAGGCAGAGTCTAAGCAGAAAATCAAGAAAAAATGTGCTCATTTGCCAAAACTAGGAAGAGTACTGTAGCTGGTTGGTGGTAAAGATGTAATGCCACCAAATAAATATACTTCCAGAAATATATTTATTTTCTTAATTCATATGTTGAAAACTGACTCATCCATGAAATACATTGCACTGTACAGAACCTCAAATGGCTGTCTGGACAGCAAAACTGAGAAGAGATTAGAAGATCTAGAAACTTCAGAGAGAGTCTTAACATTATTATATTGTAGGAAAGGGAGTGACATAGAATGACTTCTCTTCCCCACCTGGTTGAACCACTTGGGCCACACCACAGCCTCCTGGTCAATGTTGAATTGAGGCTCCAAGGAACCCTGCCTTGCTATACTCCCAAATTTCACACTGATAACAGAATTATTAGGAAACATCACCCAATTCACAATGTCCAAATCAGCTGCTAGTTTACCATTCTTGTCCAAATATATTCCATCTATGGAAATGTTGTAAAACTGAGAGTCTTGCAAGAAAGGGTGAAGCTAGAACGACAGAGATCTGCATTTAGTAAAGATGGACAATGAGCATCTCTTGAGCAGTCCCACAAACCCCAAAATATGTTGCTTTATTAACCATGTTTATAGATGATAAAAATTATATATTTTGAACTAGAGTTTCCTATATTACAAAATCAGTGGTCTCAGGTCTTAGAAATGAGATCCATGTCCTTCTCCCAGCAAGTTTCGATAATCCTGTATCTCTCTTCGGGGAATAGATGCTAATCCCCCACCTGACATATGTTGGAGAGGTCTGGGGCACAGTGAATCTGTTCTTTCAGCCACCCCACACTTCTGAACACATTTTCTTCCAGAAAGAGATGTGGCTAATCTTCTGATGATCTGGAATACTCTAAACTGCCTTAAGTAATTGAGAAATCAATAAATAAAGCCCCTCCCCATTAGAGCTGACATTTTCTGAGTTTCTCAAGATTCTGGAATTCCTTTGCATTGCACACCTTCAGTGGGAATCCATGCAATGGAAAAGGGGATACCTGCCATGGCTGCAGAATTTGAAATTCTGGTCTCCCTCCACCATCTTTCCTTCTCCTCTTGGATCGGGAAGAATAAGCTGTGTCTAAGGCCCGTGCCAGGGCCCAGACAGTGTGGTAGATGTGGGAGCTGTCTAGGGACACGGTTCTTTCAACCTCTTCTTGGGGAAGGGTCCCCACCGCCTCTTTCTCGGTGCATCTTGTCCAGCCTTTCACAGAGGAGAAGGCCTTGGAGTAGGAGCAATGAAATTCTTTGTGTACAAAATTATACAGAGAAGTAAAAAAGGGAAGCAAATCATCATATTTTATTATTTTCCTTTTCTGGATAAGGAAAGAAAAAATACCATCAATGTGTTTATGTGATTTCAAGCCAAATGTCAAATCAATTGTGAGGTCCCACAAAGCTGTTGTGACATAGATCTTCCCTGTGGGTGCTGCAGATTCCACAACAGATGATTTTATGTACAATATCAAGTTTTCAATTAGCATCTCTACTAGTGTCATTCCATCTATGAAGAAACCAGCTTCTGAAAAATAAACAAATACATTGACTTCTTTCCACTTCTCTGGTGAGGCAAATTTCATGTCCACATATCCTGTATTCATCCCTGAGATCATTTCTGAGAAAACAACACAAATCCCATTCCTGAAAAGCACTGGCACCAATGTTCCTATGAAACGCTCCCCATTGTCAGTGTCCGGAGCAAAGAGACCTACTGATGTCCATTGGAAATGCAGGAGCAATTTCAGGATCCCCAAGTACTGGATGCCTTCTTTGGGGACCATGATGTAGAAAAAGGGGTACTGCGTTTTATCACCCAGAACGTGGGAAACAAAAGTATAACTGACCTGGCAAAGAGAAGAAGAACTTGGTGATTGGTTCAGTTTCAGGACAATGTTTGCTACTGTTCTGCTTCCAGATGCCTATTAGCCTGAATGTCCTTTCAGAGCTTCTCATCTCTCCTTTTTAGCATAGGTTGCCCTAATCACTTGAATTACCAATGTTTTCAAGCCACTTGACTCCTAAAATCTCCTGGCAATTACCTAGGCCTTTTAGCAACATGATTGTTGGAGATCCTAGGGTGCTTCCTTATACCAAACTTTGCTGGATCCTGTGATGGAATGTATCTACAAGGAGGAGAGTGATGTGGGAGACAAAGACTATCAGGAAGGAGGGGCAGCATTCCAGCAGGGGAAAGGAGGCAAAAGACAACACAGTCCGCAGGGGGAGCATGAGAAGAGTAAGAGATTCAGGATAGCCATTCTCTGGAATCTCACAGGTTGTATCCACTAGTTGCTGTAGTTGATTTAGTTTGGCAAGATTCTGTCTGTAAGATATAAGCAAATAAAGGAACTGTACTCGACAGGACTGTTTCATCATTGTACTTGGGCTGGGCCTGACAGATCCTCCATTACTGAGATGTGATCACCAGAGATCAAAAGATACCTTATGATGTATGTCATATCGCCCTCTCATCTCCCTCTGTGTCCAGCATTTCTTTGGAATTGACAGGATCTTTATTTGCATTTCCATCATATCATCAGTGATTTCCTTCAGATTATTGTATTAAATGTATTAAACAATACCTTTATTTTGGACTATAAACAAACACTGAATTGATAAACATTAATGTTCATTAGTGAAAGTCCAGATTTCAGACCAATATTCCCACAAGATCAGAGTAGTAATCCCAACATTACAAATTCTAAGGAGAAAAACGGACTTCTGGGGGAGATATGGCAAATTGAAGATGGCTCTGCAAAAGCTAACAACTGCGACAAAGAGCAAGGAACGGCTGAGGAAACAGTTCCTTGGAAACTTTCTGGATAAGAAGAGGATGAGAGATCACCCATATGTGCTCTGGCTGGCTGTTCCTCATGAGGAGACCACAAGACAGTGATTTTCCATGGGTTTGAGCACTGGGAGATGATGGGATCAGCCAACTTGCTCGCAATCACAACCTCACTTTCTAATGACTTTCAGAAATTGTCTATTATCCATCTTAAAGCTATTAGAGACCTTAGAAATAACAAGTTTGAAAAGTCTTCATCAGGTGAGTTTACCTTCAACTCTGAATGAAAGAAAAATTAATTATACGCTTAAGAACTTAAAGAATTTGAACTAAACAGCAAAAAGCTAAATAAGATCTTCATCTAAGAAAGTTATAAATAGATTAAGGTCCAGATAAATTTGGAAAATTGACTTTTACTATAAGACTTTGGGATTAATTATAAAAAATAAACAGCATCTTGTGGGAAACACACTTATTTTGGCTATCCTGGCTATTGTAAGGCATAACAAAGGTAAGTGATGATTTTAGAAACTAGACACAAAAGGGGACAGAAGATTTGAACATAAAAACAAAATTTCAAGACTGTTCTTGATGTCAGTTAATACTGGGACTTACAAAATGACACAAAATATACATCGGAAATATTAAAGGAGCTCTTTGAAGAATGGAGCCAGAAATTAGTAACTATAGTATCAATGCTGTGAGTAATGATTTCTGCTTCTATGGATAGACTTTATCTAAAAATGTTAATGAAGGAATGACAGATGTGGAACAAATTTTATCTGACAAGACAGAGAAAGTACCGAAAGTGCAACTACAAATGGTAGGCCAAGAAAATGATTTGGAAAAAGATGCTTTGCTGGATATACAAAAACTGGCTGAGGTTTCAAAAATTAAAAGGGAAATACAAATGATAAACCAAAAGAATGACCTGGAAAATCTTTTCTTATTGGAGCTACAAAAGAAGCTTGTTAAAGCCTTGAAGAAATCTGTGGGATGGGATATAGAAAAATTGAAGATAAATCAAATCCTATGACAATCTTTGATTGAATTAAAGATGAAGAGTGTTAGAAGTAAAAGAAAGGAATATAAAGTTGGTTTATTTGATCAAGGTTAAAACAAAACATATTTTTGCAAAGTTCTGGCAATGCTTTATGGACTTTTTGCTGATACCAGAATTGAAAAATTGATCTTCTTTTTCTTCTTTCCTACATTTTTTATTCTTTTTTCCATTCTGTTCTCTTTTTTAAAGTTTAGTTTGTGTTAGCTCTTACTATTGCAATTAACATTTGTAATAAAATTATATTAAAGAACAAATTCTAATGAGAAAAATCATTATTACTGGTGTACCAAAGATCCTTTGGCTGGACAATACATGGTACATCCTCCTATGTCTTCCTCCTTGAAATTTCAGTCATGCCATATCAATCAGTTGATACCTCTTTATAGCTACGTCCTGAAGGTCAAACTTCATCCCATATCCCATCTCTTATCCATAAGCAAAGAGTAAGAATAAGTCTCCTTCTTCCCATTGTGGATGGAGATGTGCCAGCTAATTATTTTCTTCCCCTTGTAAGTCTTTGAAGTGGAATTAAAGAAGAGACTCTCTCACCTGGGGGATTTTGTAGTTACCCAACATGGTGGAAATCTGGATGGATATGTCAGATTCAGCCCCTTCAAGGATAGCTAAGAGGTTATTCTGTCTTCCTCCACAATTGTAGTTTGGGACATTTGCCTGCCCGGGAGAGAGCAAATCTACCAGAACTTCAGAGGTTATGTGTGCATCAAAATAATTGTCATGAATGTTGTATCCCAGGGTGAGGTTGGGTAAGAGCCGGGGATCCTGGTTGATCTCATGGATGGCAAACAAGAAGGACAGGATTTTCCAATACTTTGTGGTGGAAATCCTGCAATTAGAGACACATGTATATACATACACATATAATAAATCACTTGATATGATTTTGCATCGAAGGAAAGGCATTCAGTCAGCTTTTGCTTCTTTTATTGTCTTTGTTCCTTTAGAAATCAGAAACCTTTAATTTCTACAAGATGCTAAAACTGATATACATTTAGAGCCACTTAATAGATGGTGTGGTGGGAGAGCTGATTTGAAGTCTGTGCTAACCATTGTATTATATTCTGGGGATATCTAAATTATTTTACCTCCGCTTTATACTCCTCCCCTTAACCTAGAGGTTCTGTGCCTTTTTTTATATCACTGTCTTTGGGATGTTTTTGGTTTTATTACAAGTCAATTCTTAAGAGTTTTATTATATTTTCAGGCAAGGAAAGCATTGTAAAGCTCATTTGCAAGCATGCCCACCTATTCCTGGTTTATATTCCTTGGTATTTATGTTTTCTCTTCCTTCTGTACTTCTAAGACGCTAGACATACACATCTGTATATGTTCCTAGTATGGTTTAGCATCTCTCAGGAGAACAGGGCATCTCACAGAGTGCAGAATTTCACCATTGATTTATCTGCTGTGGCAGGATGACTTGTGCTGATACACCTGAGATGAGGCAAAGATCTCAAGGTTAAAGGGTTGTTTTTTTTCTTCTGTGTGCTGAAATTAATCTCAGTGTCATGCAGACACTGAAAATCTTCATACCTGATGAAAACCCCTGAATGGAGGCACACCTGACTTACAGGTGTCAACATCAAGAAAGGGCAGGAACATTAAGAAGTGGAACAGGAAGAGGTTATTAGACATTGCTGGGGTAGTTTCTGTATGGGTGGTCTGGCAATGCTGTGTGTATCAAGGAGGAGGAATCTGCATTTGTAGACATGGCAGGAGCCAGCAGGAGCTGAGGGAGCAACCCCTGGGCCATCTTGCATTATGGAGGTTTAGAAGCTGCAGGAAGAAGATATGGTGGGCATTGGGCCAGCGGGGTATCTTAGTATCAATTGAGCCTGAACCTCTATTGGCCCATATAACCGAGATTGATTGAAAAGGACAGTTCTTCCTTATTTGGGGACACCTACAACTTTTGGAAACAGCAGTAGCCAGATGGGGAGACGTTCTCTTACCAGGAAACTCTGTCAGTCGGAGGCTTATTGAAAGTGAAGGGTCGAAATGTAACGATTGTTGCAGAAGCAATTCCGGTAATGAGGTAGTCCCCAGGCTTGAAATAATTCAATGGATATCTCGCATCCCTTTCTAAAGTTAAGAGGCATTTCGCCTTCAGCTTCCCGCAGCCTCTCAGGGGCAACAGGAGCATCAGGAGAAAAAGCAGAAGCGTTTCCGGCATGCCTGGCAGAGTCAGGAGGCTCTCAAAGAATTAGAGCAGCCGTTGAAGGAGGCAAAGTGCTCTTGTGATATCACAACTGCTTTCGTGGCTTTCCTTCCACAGATGGAGGCTGGAGCCCCATGAGAAATTGAGCTGAAAAGGCCCAGGCTTTTCAGCACAGCATTGGCCCTGCCCTACGTCCATCGCAACCTCTCAGTGACACTAAAGGCTTTTAAGTCCCTCAGCTTCAAAGTTCTGATGAAACAGGTCACCTGTATTGCTCTTGAAAGTGATGTTTATGTCAACTCAACAGTGAACTTTGGAAAATTCCCTGGAGGTTTGACTGGAGGCAATCAATAAATCAATGTGATTTTGATAATTATACAGAAGAAATATCACCTCTGTCTTTTCCCCAGCTTACTCCTGTGATTTCATGAACAAGGGAACAGGGGGAAAAAAACATGTTTGGAGAACACTTTGATACAGTTCCAGAGGTGGTTGGAAGTCACTGGGTCCAATTTTCCCCAGTGAAAAAGTTTGTCAGAGCCATGATCCAGAATTACAGCTTGCCTTTCCTCTAGGATCTCAAGGAAGCAACTCAAAACTTTTGGAGATAAACAAACATATAATGTGGGCTAGTATGTTCTGAAGGAGACTTCAGCTGTAAGAGATGATTGGTAAATCAAGCCAGCATGTTTTTCTCCACCTCATCCACATCAAGGCAGCAAAAACAGCTTTAATCAGTCAGTCAGTCAGTTTTTGTTCCTACTCATCTCACATAAGCAACACTGGCCAGTGAAAAGAAATAAAAATATCAATACAATCATAAAATAACAATACATAATAAAAAAGATCACCAGATTACACTCTTCAAGGTACAAAACCTGTAAAATGCCCCCTCTGCCCATCCTCATCCATCCATCCATCCATCCATCCAATAGATTCATAGCCTGCCTTTCCTCTACTTTCTCAAGCCAATTCAATGTGGGTTAGTGTGTTATGAAGCAGACTTCAGCTTTAAGGGATCATTGATAAATCAAATATGATAAATTAAGCCAACATGGGTTTTTTCTCCTTGAGTCCAGATAAGGCAGCAGGGGAACTTTGGATAGAGCCATGCTAGAAAGGCAGGATATAAATGTAACAAACAAATCAATAGGGAGGCAAACAACTTCCAGTTCTGAGAGAAGCTCAAGCTCTCGAATTGGAGGTCCTGTTTGAGATGCAAATAGAAACCATGGCAAGGAGACCCTTTGCCCAGCTTCAGATGGTGCATCAGTTGCAGCCCTCTTTAAATAAGTATTCCCTAACAGTGGTAACTCATGCCTTTCCCACCATCTGTCTAGACTACTGGAATGAATTCTTCATGCTTCGATGCTGATCCAGAAACTGCAGCTTGTTCAAACTAGTGGCTTGGCTGCTTTAGCAGCATAACACCAATGCAGGCCTGTTTGCATCACTGGTTACCAGAAGCCTTCTGGGTCCAACTAGAAGTGCCAGTGTTGACCTATAAAGCTCTACCTAGCACAGCTCCTGCCAGACACATCTGCAGGGGGAGGTCAAAAAAGGCAAGATGAGGGGCTCAAGATCACGATGCTAGCCCTGCTCCTTCTCTGTTCATAAGACACTGCATCTGCCACCTTGCCTTTTTTGGCTCTTGCTATGGATGCCACTGTCTCCTGCCTACTTGCCAGCAAGTATCTTTCTGCTCAAGCAGTTACCTGGAACCCCTTTTGGTCTGTGACATCTGAGGAAGTAGACAGGATATTGTCTGGGTTGTCTTCTGACACCTGCTTCTTGGACCCCTGCCCATCCTCACTATTGTGAGGAGCAGGTGCAGAAGGAACCAAAGCACTGGCAACTTGGACAGTTGGTTGCTTTTTGGATCTCCCTTCAATGGCTGGGGGAAACTTTTACTTTACAACAGAAGGAAAGCATACGAAAGAAAAAAAAAAGAATTGTAAATTATAAATGCTTTCAGCTATTTCAGAAATGACTATTTATTTATTTATATGTCACATTTATATAGCCGCCCATCTCACTATCTTTCTACTCACTACCCATCACAATATCTTACTACTAAAAGTATATTCTAACTACTTTTTATAGGCTCTTTATCTCCACTATATTCTTAAAGTCCAATTTCATTGAATCTTCCTGTCTTTGTATTCTCTAATATATTTGTGTATGTATATATATGTATGTATGTATGTATGTATGTATAATATATTTGTATTCTCTAATATATTGGTTTATTGCTGGCTTCAATCTTTATTTGGTCTTAAATGCTATATATCCCTAAGGTCACCCTCTGTCAGGCCTGTTCTTCAGATCTCATTCTGTCTTTTGTCTTTTTCTAGTTTCTGTTTTCTGTTTTGAGAAAGGGTCAAAAGTCTTGACCTTTTTCTTTGCCTTTCCTGCTGGTTTGTTCCTGGTGGGGGTTCTTGACTCTCCGCCTCTTCCAAATCTTTGCTCCAGCTGAGGGGAACTTTTCCCTCATGCCAGCTCTGAGGGAAGGAAATAAATCTTCGCCTCTCCCCAGTTTTCTCAGTTGCTGCCTCCTTTCCCATTGCCACTTTCTGATCAGGACAGCCTATCTTTTAATTTGCCTCTTTTCTTTGACTCCTGGGCTTTAGGCTTGGTTTATTCTGTCTCAGCTGTGAGTCTTGAGGCTGCGCGGCTCCCCAGCAGCCATCTTGGCTTCCCTCTTCTCCCCCTGCCCACCTGCTCAACTCTGCTATTCGATTGGCAGCTGCTATTTGATTGGCAGCTGGGTCACCCTGACAATGGAGGCGGGCTGAGAAGGGAGGGGAGGAAGGAGCAGAAGGGCTTACAGTGGTACCTCGGTTCACGAACAGCTCCAGTCGCAAAATTTTGCTTCCGTTCGCGAACTCCGCATCGGGTGACGAACATGACCCGCGGCCATTTTCCTGTAGGGAGGGGGACTCTCCCTCCAAGCAATAACTGCCTCCCCACCTGCCTTCTTGTCCTCCACGCTAGAAGTCGCGTCGAGCAAGGTTAGCGTTCTCTCTCTTCGTACTGTACTTTGTGTCATATTTTTGCAGTTTTTTAAAAAAAAACATATGGTTCAGAACGGATTAACTGTAATTACATTGAACCTTATAGGGAAATTTGATTCGGTTCACGACCAATTCGGTTCGCGACCAGAGTCGCGGAACGAATTAAGTTCGTGAACCGAGGTACCACTGTATCTTCTGCTCAGGCACGCGGTCCTCCCACAAGGTCATCTGGTGTTTCGGGGTGCGCTATCATCAGTACCCTGATGGCGCCCACTGAGGAGATGCCATTGACATCCTGTCCCAGTGCTTGGAGGCCATAAGGCTCTGGATGGGGGAGATCAGGATAAAGCTGAGCTATAGTTATACACCGGGGTTCACTGTCCACATCAATGTTCTCGCTCAGTGGTTAGGGACTATCTGCAAAAAGGACAGATTTGCAATTTGGGGGTCTTCTCTTCCTGGACTCACGGCTCCTGGTAGCACAGTAGGTGGAGGCCATGGCTGGAAGGGGTACTTTGCCAGGTTCAGCTGGTGCACCAGTTGCAACCTTCCCTAGTGCAGGAGGAGCTGGCCACAGCGACTCACGCTGTCATCACCATCCGATTGGACTACTGCAATGTGCTTCGCATGGAGCTGCCCTGAAAGAATGTTTGGAAACTCCAGAGTCCAGAGTGGTCAGCTCTTCAAGGCAGACCTGGTCAGGAAACAGATACCACAAAAAGTACAAAAAACTTTACTGTATTGATCTAGGCCAGTGTTTCTCAACCTTAGCAACTTTAAGGTAGGTGGACTTCAACTCCCAGAATTCCCCAGCCAGCATGCTAAGGTTGAGAAACACCGGCCTAGGCTATGACGACTGAATCTTGAAACCTGATGTTTCTCTGACCCTCCCTGGATTGAACTCTAGAACAACGTTTCTTAAAGTGTGATCCTTGAGGTCCCCCAAGACCCTCTCAGGGGTGCACAAAATCAAAATTATTTGCCAGCCTAGGTTGAAAAATAATACAATATTAAAATCCCATCAAGCAATCATGAGAAGCGGTACTGGCAGTAAATGCATCGATTTTTATTTTTCATACAGTAAATATTGATAAATATAATCCATACAAACAAAAGCTCTTTTGGGGTCCTCCATAATTTTTAAAAGTACGAAGGGGTCCTGAGAGAAAAAAGTTTAAGAAACACTGCTCTAGAAGAAGAGTAGAGTAGCAACAGGAACATATAGAGACTAGAACAAAGAAATATAGAATTTAGCACCAAATATAGTGCTTAGCAATAGAGAAATATGCAATGGAGATATGGAGTAGAAAGATATAGCAAAACAGGATTTTAGAAGTATAGTGTAGGTACTGAAGCTATAGAAAACAGACAAAGCAACAGAATACGGGTTTAGCGCTAAGAGCATTGATTTAGGAGTAGGGTATTACTAGATAAGGGCAATAAGAATTAGAGAGCAAACTAGCAGTAATATATTTTTTTTACCCAATAGTTGAAGAAATTCACAATTTACTTTTGGTAAAATACCCTTGTTTTATAAAATAAAATGTATCCCCCCGTTTTGTAGGGAGATACAAAACAAACCAATTGTCCCAGTTTCCAGTGCTTTTGTGCCTGACTGAATCTGGGTCAATATTCATGGTTGTGGTTTCAAAAGAAACCCCATGATGAACAGGAATCTGTTCTATCTATGACTACCTCCTTACTACAGAAATCCTGCCTCTTCTATTTCAGATCCCCCTGTGATCTGAACTAGACTGTTGTTAGATCAGTGTTTCTCAACCATGGCAACTTTAAGATGGATGGACTTCAGTTCCCAGAATTCCCCAGCCAGCATGGCTAGCTGAGGAATTCTGGGAGTTGAACTCCACCCTCTTAAAGTTGCCACAGTTGAGAAACACTGTGTTAGCTGATGCTCCAGCAAAGGCTCAACTGCCCACCTTTTTATTAGTAAAAGCACACTGAGGCAACAGCCTAACCATTTTGAGGGTATCTGGCCAACTGTTCTCAAGTGTCAAGAGAGTATGGACGTGCCTCTTGTTCGTGCCCCTTCTTGCAATCTGAGTCTCCACCATTCCACCCATGTATGATTGCATTTTAACAGTGTGCTGAGCAAGGCAGTCAGACAAGTGTCAGAATATTCCAGGGGCATGCAATTCAAGGCACGTGAAGGACAAATAATTAGGGTATGTGTGGGTCATTGAGAGAAGAACTGAAACAAAAGACAAAGATTGTGACATTTATTATGTTACGAGCTATAAATTCTTAGATGTATCAGAAACGTAACGCTGATGGTATGAAAACTGGTAGCGCAACCTCTATAATAGCAAGCTGCACAGACTTGCTATTGCAACAACTCACAGGCCAGTATCTAGGAAGGCTAACGTACACAAAGTGTCACTTGAGTGGAGCTAAAGAAGACCAGGGGGTGGGGAGCACACATTATGCTTCAGATAATCCTGATTTGACTCCCCTGGGTGGGCACTAGAGGTCCACACGAGACCAAAATTCCCAATGGCTACTACAAATCATACATCTTCCTCTGGGTTGTTTGATGAGTCCAAGATATTTGGCAATGCAGGACTAGGGAAATATTCTGGCTGTGTGTGCATATCAGTCAGGACATTGCCACAATCGTTGTCACGAGTTGGAACTTCTTCCTACAGCATGGTCATACGTGATGACACAGTCATCCTTGGTCTGCCCCATTATTCATGAGAGATACTGTCATGCATGGAATTACGGTGCTTTGGATGGAGGTGGGCTGATGTTGAGACACGAGCAGTTTGCGGTGGGTTGCTATAGAGCAGATGATAAAGAAACATCACAACACCTCCATATATCCACTACTGAAGCACCAGACAACCGCTGTGTTAGGTGATGGTACCGTGTTGCCTACTGTGTATAGAAACACAACTCACCACGACCTCACTGCAGGAACTGTCAGCTTTCCCTTCCTATGTTTGACACTACTCATCCCCGTCCAAGGGAAAGGACCTCCTTCAGGAGGGTTGGCTGGTGGCCCATCAGGAAGTTCCCTTGGGCCAATCTGCAGAGGGGTTTTTTTGCTTCTTTTGAAGTGTTATTTCAACCAGAGATTGATAAAAAAATATTCTGAATGATTCTGAACCTTTTAGTTGCATGCACCCAGACTATGTGTAAGTGGTGATAATGAGCAATCCCTTGAATAATTGAATTGGAGTTGGAGTGGATGGGTGACTGGTGCTGCATTATGTGCTCATGTATATTGGGTGATGAGTATTTATTACTGTCAGCATGAAATCCTCTTGGAGTGGCATAAGCTTACATGCCATCGAAGGGGGAGTATTATTGAGATGATACAGACTACCTGAGTTCTTGATCCTTAGCTGGCAAGTGACAATGTTTGGGGTACCTTGCTCCCTTTGAGCCAGCCCAGTTTTTGCTATGCTGCTTCCCTGACTCAGAGGAGGAAGCTGGAGCCAATGACTGAGTGACAGTGACCTCCTGGGCCTTGGTGAGACCTATTACAAAATTATCTCTGCTGGATGTTCCCAAATGGTCAGGTATGACTAGCCCGCTCAAGCAATACCTTGCCAGATAGGCCCCCAGGAGACCTAAAGTGGTTGCAAAGAGTCTGGTTTGCCCTTTGTTGGTAACAATGACCTTCATGTGACGTATCTACCACAGATGACGGCAAGCGGTCTGCATGAAGGAGATTCCTCAGTCTTTCATTGAGAAGTTGCAGCGACTGGAGAACAGTCCTGGTTAGTAGGGCAAGCTTCTGGCGTTCAAGTGAACGTTCTCTTGCATTATTCTCCATTGTTTGGAAGAAGGCATCGTTGTGCTCCCGATCTGCTTCCAGCTGCTGAGCAAAGACTTCCTGCTCCTTCCTTGAGTCTTGAAGTATGCTATCAATCATGATCAGCACCCGATCAATTCTTCTCTTCCTTGTTCGCCTTGATGGTCTATTGGCTGATGACAAGATAGCCTCTTCCCGCATTACACGTGCACCTAAGAGAGAAGAATGGAAGAAGTGCTCAGCAATGCACGCCATCTGATAAGACAAAGGGAAAGTGATCACCATAATGCCTACTCGAGTGCAGCATGTCCAATATCAGTGTTTGCTCACAGAGTAACAATTAGGAATAGAACTCCCGGGGATTCATACCTCGATCCTTGGAAACTGAAGGTCCTACAGCATAAAGCTGTCCTCCTGGTACTGGTTCACATAACCCTGGGAATTGGGAACATGATGTTACAGAGTGATCTCAGCAACTCTCCTGCAAAGGAGCTATGAACATTCAGGTTTGGTCAGCCCGGGTGGGTAGATTGTTAGCAGAGACAGCGTGAGAGAGGACAGCTGTTGCTTGGTTAATACCATACGTACTTGTACCTGAGCGATGCAGCACCTTCCATTCATGCTTTCCTTTCTCTTCTTCTTTCTCTGGAGATAACAGTAAGTGGTCTCCTCGAGTCATATGTCTGGGATCTGGAATCACAGAATAAAGAAAGGCAGGTCTTGTAAACTCCAATGCCTCCCACAAGGACTGTCCCCTTGTGACCCTCACGCACAGAAAATGAGAAGGCATGCTTGATTTAATTTGAAATCAGTGTACGTGGGTCTTTTCCTTTCCCTCAGCACATCTGTATGTCCCTTTACTTGTGCACTCCGCCTATCTAGAGGTTTGGCTTCACTGATTTGGCTGCATGATTAAACACAGTCCTTGTGATTCAGTATTAGGACAATTTTTGTAACAGCTTTTATTTTTCACCTTCTAAGAGTGAGTTGTAAACCATTACTCATTCACACACATTTATATGTACCCCTTTCAAAATCTAGCTGGCCAGCCTTTGAGTTTCAGAAGATATGAGGTTGGGAAACCACCATGCATGGAACCTCTTTCTAATCGATCATTCTGAGGTCTAGTAACTCCTGTTCACCTTTATTTCTGACTCGTTGTTGAGAAGGCTTGACCAGTCACTCTACTTTTCTATTTCAGTATCTTGTGACTGTTGAGGACCATCTTGGTATCTCATCTACTTGACATTTCCCCATCTATCTTTCCATATAGCACTTCTTTATCCCATCCTCCATCTTTGTTTCAGCGCATTTCCAATGTAGCAGAACAAAGTCTTCAGCTGTATGGCTTTCTGTGATTGAATTTTATATATGTACAGACACAACTTTCTTTGATTGAATTGCCTTACTCTTACTCTTACTCTTACTTCCCATTCATTGTCTACAAATATATGGTAACGTATTTTCCCCCTTGATACCTTTATGCAATTGGTATCACATCTATTATCTACTACATTTCCATCAGAACAAATGTCTATAGTTCTAAAGTACATTCATTTCTGCCTAGCAATACAAGCCAAAACTACAATGAATAATTAACAGTTAACATAGACAATACAATGATGGGCCTTAAAATGAAGAGTAAAATTCATTCCTTCTGTGGACTGTATCATCCAAAAAATCATCCCAATGAAGTGTCAAAGTATCTGGTTATCCTCTTATCATTAGCAGAACAGGCAAAGGGGTTTTCCTCACTATTATTGATTGATTGATCATATTTATATAGCCTACTGAACCACTACTGAATTAATTAATTTAATTAATTCATTAAAGCAGGGTTCCTCAACCTCAGCAACTTTAAGATGGGTGGACAAAGCACTACTGAATTAATGTGCTGTCAACCCATCCTGAGACAGCAGAATATAATAGCAGCAGAAAAAATTGCTGATACCAGCCAGGGGTGAAAACATCAGCCAATCACAACACTGCAGCAGGAATGGGATGGGGCTCCGAGGCCACTGTGCTATTCTGCTCACTCTTTTCTGAAAAATGCTTTGTGTGCACCTCCTCCTATACCACAGTCAGCCACATCACCCTGGCTAAAGAATCAAAACAAGAAACAAAGAGGAATCTAGTTGAGTTATTACTGTCATTCTTCAGAAAAACCTTTTCTTTATTTCCTTTCCTCTTGGACCTGTTGTTTGGACCCCTGGTCTTACACCTTGAGAATACCCTATTTGTCTACCCATATCAACGCCTGTCTCTCTCTGAGAAGAAGCACATAGTGAACCAATGTTGACTTCCAGTTCTTATGCTATGTTCAAGAGGCAGTGGGTAATTCACTACCATTTCACTGTTGCATTATTTTGGCCTTGCACCAAAGGGGCGTCAGGCAAAGATTGCTCCCGTTCCTGCCTGTGGTAGAGCTTCTGGAAAGAATTTGTTTTCCCAAAGAGGATGATGGAAAGTTAGCTCATGGCTACAGCTAAAGTCAGTATCTTTTCTATCACCAGGTTAGGATGGTTCCCACTGCTGCCCCATGACATTAGCAAGAGGTACAAATAAACGATCTAGTACAATTGGTAAAATATTCATCTTCCCAGAGATCCTGCTGGATATGTCCTTCAGTGTTTCTTAGAGCCACTCCACTATGGCTTCTGCACTCCTGGCCTGCAGTCTCTTTGCACATCTGCCCAAGTCCCTAGTAGTCAGCATGAAGGCTGAAGATGGCAAGGCTAGACACAAAGAGCCTGACCAGAAATTAAAGCATGGTGCAGATGTCCTCCACATCCAAAGCTGAGAAAGGAGCAGGAAGAAGTCCGCTGCCATAGAAGAGCAGGAGAAAGAAATACAAGACTTAAATCCAGGGCATAAGCAGCCTTGTTTGATTCTGCAATAACTGATTGTTGTTATGGCAGTTTCTTGCATCAACAATAACTGCAGGGTAGCTATATGTACCAAGAGAAGTTTCCTGCCATATCCTGAGGTGACGCTCTGACACTGAGGTTCCATTAACTGCTGCTGCTAAATATTCTGATGGTGCTTGTCCTGCTAATGTCTATGTCCCTGAATCCAGAAGCGGGGACTCTTCGACCTTGTTCAAGTTTGGCTTATGTTCTCCCCACAGCTAGGTTTGGCAAATGTGAATTCTGTTTTGACTGAGTGAAGAAATGGTAACTGTGTTCCTCCTTCTGTCAAGTCCTTAGCAGCCACTTGCAACCGAAAAACAAGATTCTCAGGCTTCTTCAACCAAATTTATTGAAAGGGAAAAGGGAATGAGTTTACAGAAATGTTGATTAGACATTTCTTTTACGACCCAATTTAAGTTTGTTTGGGTAGAGCTTTCTTGATCTTCCTGCTAGCCATCTGTTGGTGCACTGTTGACATACTGGATACCTCTTTTCCTGATAAAGGAAGAATTTCCAGAAGTTCTGCACCCTTTCCTGGACTTCAGAAGCCCATTACAATTCCCCATCCCTGGTCCTCTTAGGAGGCACTATTTCATTTGGGTCTCCCATCAGTACACTGCCTTCCAAGATGGTCTTCAGGATGGGGACCTAAATATCAGAAGTTGGCAGTCATGCTGTACCTCATCCTGGGGTCAGGGGCAGTGGAGGTTCTGATGGCTGACATCTTCCTTCCATCCTGTATAGCTGGACTGCATGGAGGATAATCCAATAGAACAGAATATATGTAGCTCAGGGTTGAACTGTGGAGTCCTTGGTGCTCTCTGAGCTTGGTTGTTTGCTTGGAGACATTTCATTGCCCGACTAGGTAACATCATCAGTGCAAGGGGCTGTAGGATTGCTCCCTGTTTATATACAGTAGCTTGCCCTGCCAGTGTTGGTGGGGGTGTGGTTTTCTCCCTGGTAGTTCCTTGATTAGGGTATTGTGTTCTGCTTGTTTGCCTGGTGTTAGTCCCTGTTTATCTGGGTGTTGGCTGCTGGAGAAGATGTGTTCTGGTCTTTTTGTTTCATTCTTAGCTTTTTAAAAAATTGTCTCTTTTGAATGGTGTGTAAATGTGGTTTATCTCTATATGTCTATTGATGGCTCAGTTTGCATGGAAGATGAAGTAGGAAGAAGTTGCTGGAACCCCTACCCAAATTCAAGGAGCTCAAAGCTGATTTCTTTAACACTACAGGGGACCATAATAGCAGGATGTTGGGCATGGAGGCAGGAAGTGGGAAGTCTAGGACTGGAGAAAGCTGTTTAGTAAACTACTTGCAGGCTGACATCACAGAAAAGCACGAGAAAGCTCTTGCCACCAGTCTGTTATGATGTAATGGTGGAAGACATTGAGGGGTTTAACTTTGGGATATTCTTATAAATAATGCTGTAGAAGCTGATTTTCATTGCTGTTCAGGGTCACTGTATCTGCAATAAACTTCACTATTTATTCCTTGACTTCCCATGGAAGTTCTAAATCCAAGGTGGAACTCTTAGAGGTATTGCAGTGGCTCATAACTGCAGTGACTTAAGTTTGTGGGTAGCAAGCCCAGGTCCCTCACACCCAGTACAGTCCACTCCCATTTCAGCTCAGTAATCCTATGGCACATATTCCTCTATCCTGGATAGTTGTCTTCCATTTGCAAACACTTCCCTACAAAACCCTACATTCAAAGAGGACATGTGCGTTTGTCCTCAGTGGTTATTCTCACTTTGTGAAATGCCACTCCCCCAGCATCAATTTAGCATTGTAATCATTGGGCCCATGTTCACTTGTCAGGGACGCTAAGTTCACCTTGCAACCTTCCCCTTTCAAATCTGGAACTGAAGGACACGTTTTTCCATCTCTTACGGTAGCTTTTGATGTCACTCAATGAGTAAGCTGTAGCTGCCCAGAGAGCTGCACTGTCTTTTCCCCTGAGACAGGAACGGAGAGCAGATATAGAAGAAAATTCACTGCTGGCAACACTACCATGGAGAATGGTAAGAACAGTTATCACTTGATAAATAGACATCATTGGGCATCAATTGTAGTCATTCTTGCTTTGTGAAGTAGTAAGATCTGCTTTGTTGGGGGACTATGCCCACTTTCACTTCCAAACTTATGACCACTTCTAGATACCATGTTCACTTATTAATTTTGCCTAATTTGCACTCCCTAATCTTTGGTGTCAGCAATGGATACTCCATCACAATTAACCTCCCTTTCTTCTGGTGGAAAGGCATCAGCTGCTACCTTCTCCCTTCTAAGAAGCTCAGCAGCAGAATCCAGATACTCCAGCACCAGGGGTAGAACTCTCTTTACTGATGTTTTATCCGGCTTACTACCATATTTCCTGCAGCCAGCCCAACAATCTGCCATGAGAAATTGCCCCATTAATGCCTGCCTTGCCAAGGCACATTCCAAAGGAAATGGGCACCCTGTGAGCATTGCCCACATTGACCAGACTTCTCAAGTCAGAGGAGGAGTGCCTAATCATGGGAACAGCTACCTCTTCTGGCACTACCATTCCCTCCTCCACTTCAGCCATCAACTCTTTCATTTCATAGAATCAATCTTATGGGCAACTCCCCCTTTATAATGTTGGTTTTCTTTTTCAACAGTAGGAGCAGCCTGGAGCAGGGTGTGGACACAGGAGAAGAAACTCCAGAAAATATAAGGGCTGAAGTTTGGAAGGCAGAAACAGGACAGAACCTTTACCATCTCCTGTGGGGTCAGCCTGGCCAGTTTGATCCAACAGGGTTGGCGCACTCTGGATTCCTTTGATTATCAATGCCATCTATCAGGACCCCAGAAGCGTGCCTTTTCTCTCAGGGTGCCTGCCCTCTGGAATGAGGTTCCCCCGAGATCCAGATGGTTCCCACCCTGCTTTATGCTAGGGTGGTCGGAGCTCCCTGTCAGGTGTATGATATATTTTCATTTCGTTGACCAGATTTTGTTTAATGTTGTATGTTCTATTTTATATAGTACCTTTGTTATTTTGTTCTGATGCTGTGAGCCCGCACAAATCAATTTGGGTTGGGGGTAAGTCTAAGTCTAAGTCAAATAGATAAATAAATGCCAGGAGTCAATCTGATCCATAAGGCCAAGAAAAGTACAGTCCAAAGTCCACGGACTTGAAAAAGTGAGAGGAAAATTTAAAATCTGCATTACACACCCGTATCTATAGGACTTGATTTTGGTATACATATGACTTCTTTCTTGTCTGCCATGACTTGACTCTGGAGCTTGCTGCAAAAAAGTTCCTGAAAATGAGTTCAGTGTCTGGAGAACTGAGATGCATTGCTATGGCAGATGTGAAGTCTGACCAATGGTGGTACGCTGGGATAGAGAGCCAGAAACAAGGGTAGCTATGAGCAGAACTCTGGTTTGTGTCTATGTATACGCACTTGGCAATTTGGATATGTATCTATGCAAATGTGTTGCTATGTAAATAGCTCATCCTTTGCTGTTGAAAATAACATCACATTCCCTAAAACAGCTTTGCTTCTTATGTTGTCCTCTTAGGGAAAGATGCGTATGTGGGTATGGGTGACAAAAGTGGACCCTAGGGACAGACGTGGGGGTTGCAATTTGCCCGAATTTCAAGTAAGCTGAAAGCACTCCAAGTTTGACTTGATCACTATTATGTTGGCTGTTATGGAACTACACTGGACATCTACCTCTACTGCCACAACGAGCTGTTTGCAACTGGGCTCACCTTAGAACAGCCAATCAAGGAAACACAACAGAGGTAACAAGTAGCTTTGATTTGAAATAATTTATATTAACATTCATAGTTACAGGCAGGTTACGGGGTCGGGGGAAGACTAAGCACCTTCCTGAGATGCAGGAACAGTTTCACGGCAGAGTGGTCAATTGGAGGCCAACAGAAAATCCGCTACTGCGCTCTGCACTGCCTTGCCCTCGGCTGTATGGTGCTGACTATGAGCCTTACAGTCTTCTACGGGGACTGTAAAGGGTGGCACCTCACTGTCAGGTGTCCATGTCACCGGGTGACCTTTGGTCTCGCAGATGTTGTGGAGTACCACACACGAAGAAATGACTGACACAACGTTTTCCTCCGCCACGGGTAACTGCATGGTGAGACAGTGCCAACGCGCTTTGAGTCGCCCAAATGCTCTCTCTACCACATTTCGGCACCTGTGGAACACACGGTTGTATAGCATCTCCCGATGGCCCAAACGGCCAACAAATGGTTTCATGAGCCACCGTCTCAACGGGTATGCATCATCACCGAGTACGAGGGGCGGGATAGTGACACCTCCATAGGTCATCGTTGGGTTTCCGGGAACAAACACACCAGCATCCATAGCTTTACACAGAGAAGAATTTCTAAACATAAAGGCGTCATGATGAGTGCCACTGTACCCAACTTCGATGTCAATAAACCGCCCAGTGTGATCTACTGTCCCCTGTAGCAACATTAAATAATAGTTCTTTCTGTTTACACACTGCTCACGTTGTCCATAAGGAGCATAGATGGGGATATGACACCTATCCACTGCTCCTACACAGTGGGGGAAGCCCATAGCACCAAAGCCATCCATGATCTGTAAGGGAAGAATAGGAAAGCTAAGTACAGGTAGCCTTCACAAAAGCACGCTGCCCCATTCCGCACTACAGAGCTACAGGATGACAGCCATTCAACGAACTGCTGCCAACTCAACATGTTTTCGTTCTGTGCCAGAGTGTCAGGACATGGCTGAAATAACACAGCAGCACTTACCTTTTGATGATCACCAAGGCAGACAGTACATTTCAGAAGCAACTCAATTGCCAGACACACCTCCACAACAATATTACCCACGGTGGTTCTTCCTATTCCAAACTGGTGTGCAACTTCACGGTAACTGGCTTGAGTTGCGAGCCACCAAACAGTAATAGCTACTCTCTCCTCCACCGCAATAGGAATGCGCAGAACCGTGTTCTGTCTCTGTAGCAGGGGACGAAGACGATCCGCAACCTCAAACAGGGTAGCTCTAGACATCCGGAAGTTGGCAATCCACATCTCGTCGTCCCAAACTGTTAGAACAAGTTCTCTCCACCAGCGCCTTCGTGCCGGATACACCCACCAGCGCCGCGGCAATGGTACTGTCTCAGTCAGCGCCTGGATGAGCATCCGATATTGCTCAGCAGATCTTCTCCTCCATCTACCAATGATCTCCAGAAATCTCCTCCGACGTGCCCCATTCTGCCAAAGTTGGTAGATCACTTCTTCTTCCTCGTTAGCCAGCTCACTGAGGCGGAGCTGTATGCAGGACGCAATGCTATGTAGGGACATGGCTACCCCTCGCAATGCTTCCAGCTGTAGATATATAGTGCTGGCAGGAGACAGGGCGCAATGAACAGTGGGACTGTTTCCATGTGCATCTGAGCTGTGTAGACCATGATCTCCTTCCACCTCTTCCCTCTCCATAGGTAGCGATACGTGATCTTCTAACTGACGGGTGTGTTCAGGAGCTAGAATCACAGAATAAAGGCTGATGGGGCATATAAACTCCAATGCCTCTTGCTATGAGAAAATGTGTTTTATTCCAATTAGAAATCCATGTGGGCAACGATTGCCTTCCCTTGAAGTTCTTGCACGGCCTTTTACCCATCAAAATCTTTCTTCTAACTAGAGATTTGGCTTACTCGGTTCTCTAAAGGAACTTCTCAAGAAAGCTTCCCTAGTGCAATGTTCTATGATTAAAGCAGGATTTTTCTGAATAAAACCTTCTTTTCATTCTATACAGCATGGCTAAATCACTACCCCTTATGATTCAGTATCAGGACAAGGTTAATTAAGTTCTTTTCTCCAATTTGGGGGCAGGGCATTGTTCAAAACCTTCCTTCCTACATTTCCTACATCTGGGATGCAAAGAGAAGTCCATGGAATGGCTAAGAACTCCACAGTTAGGTTGGCTGATGTTGGTCTCTCAGAAGCCACTAAGGATATAAAATTGCCCCCCAGCCCAGACTGTAATGATTAAACCATGAAGCACAGACATATTTTGGTGCTGCTGGAATTACTAAAATGGATTGAACCAAACTACCCAAAAGAAGGCACAATGGTGGCATACACTATTGAGGATTTACATGAGCAGAGGGCCCAAAAGAATCCCCAGCTGATGCTTAAGCTGGAATGTGAGACAGTACTTATGGAACAGCAACCAGATTAACAATATCAGATCTCTGAATCAGACTGCTACAGCAAAACACTGATACCAAAACCCCATCAATTCCCCTTTCATTAATATTTACTCAACTCCGAATCTGCAAGAGGCTCCATAATATTCATTGTGTTTAGGTCCCACACCTCCAAACGTTTCTGCAAGTGGAAGGCTGATGCAAAAGAAAAGGTTTATGATATTGTTCAGAGGCAGACAGGGAGAGCTAAACCTCCACAGGAATAATGGGAAGGAAGGGCCTAGGACATTTAATCCCAGTTCAATCCAGGGTTTAATCCCAGTTTTAATCCCAGAGTTTAATCCCACTTCAATCCTAAATTTAATTAACATTTAATCCCAATTCAATCCAGAGTTCTCATTCGAGGCACAAATGACCACGTTCAAATTATTATATTTCGGATACTCTATGCAAAGACCCAGCTCCCTTGATTGATTGATTGATGTGCCATCAAGTCATTTTCAACTCCTAGTGACTACATAGATAGATTTTCTTTATGATGATCCATCCCTAACCTGTTCTTTTAGGACTCCCAACGGGGCACTCATCACCACTATAACTGAGTCAGCTCCCTTGAGAAGTCCATAATACTAGGAAATGTGGAAGGAAAGAAAAGAAAGGATGACCAGCAGCAAGGTGGATAGGTTATTACAGTGGCAAAGAATACACCATTGGAAGATCTGAAGGACTTCAGATGGGGACTGACTGTCCTGGATAAAATCTATCCATGTGATTAAGAGTCAATATTGTCTTGATGGCACATAAATCTGGACACTTACATACAGAAACGCAATCCTGATCTAATGAGCCAGGACCAGCAGAAGGGGAGATGTGTGGGGAAAAACAGAAAAGGAAAAAGAGCAAAGCCTGGATGGGGTGAGAGCCAACTGATTGAGAAGATGGGAATGTTCTGGTGCTATCACCCACATCTGATTGGCTGCAGACCCAGCAAATGTGCCTGCTGCAACCTGCCACATATGTTGAAAAGGTAGCAAAGTCTCCTTTAAGTTGAGGCTGATTCCTGGTGACCAGATGGAAACATCCATGTAGTTTTCTTGGCAAGAGTGCTGCAGAGATTATATCAACTCGTGAGTAGCCCCTGGGGGAAGGGATTTCCAATCAAAATACAAGGTGTTCAAGCTCCCACTGATGTGTTCTTGGAATTTCTTCCACATTTTGATCACACAGCATCAAAGGGTTACTGATGACAGGAACTAGTCCTACTATTTCAGAAAGATCCTCCGTGTTTCAGGAGTGCATTGTGACATTTTACAGGCCAGATCTTTGGGAAGAGGATGGTGGCAAAAGACCAGAGTGGAAGGAGTATGTCAACAGCAGCCTAAAATACACCTCCAGACATTCTGGCTAATGGTCACCTGACTTTATCACCGAAGTAACAGATTTTAAACACATCAGAGAGCACCAAAATAAGGAGAAAAATACTACAGCTAATGATGACTTAAGGTTGTCTCCCTCATGGACTGAGGATGATATAAAGGCAAGTTTGTAAGAACAAGGGAGAAAACTGGAGCCATCAAGGCATGATTGTGTCATGTCAAGGTACAATTAGGAACAAAGATACCCTGATCTAAAGATCATTTTATGTCACACCTAAAAGTGTAACCAAACAAAATGGAGTGAATAATTTAGCATTATCGGACAAGTCTGTCTGGCCACCAAAAGTGGTCATCCACCACTCCATCGGTTTGAATAGTTTTGGCAAAGGTTTAATTCAGTAGTGAATGGCCAGTTGGAAGATGAAGTATGGCAATATCCATGGGTCGTACTGGGTAGACCAGGCAAGCAAGCTGGGTGAACCTCACTGATATGGGAAGAACACAAATGTGCCAATTGGTGGCCCATTTTCAAAAGAGTTCTATTCATTGCACATGGAAGATTCATGTGTTCAAACTCATGCTGACATTTTGGGAACTTTCTTCCAATGTCATCATGTAACATGGACGGATTACCAACAACAGATAAAACGCAGCTTCCGGCATTTCTGAAAAACTGTTCTCCACACCTCAAGAGTGCACTGCGACATTTCACATCACAAGTTGTGTCCAAGTATTTCCAGAAAGAATGGCTGAATCACGCCAAAAGAGCTGGCCGGGCACCAGAGGGGAGGGAACGCACTGCACAGGCTGAGAGACCCAACACATAACTCCGGTCAGCTTTGTTACCAGCCATTGGTCTTAGCTCCAAGCACATGGCAAAGCATAACAGATTTTTACATACCTTGAAGCTGTAATGGTGTCAGAGTATGGGAGAAAATACTAGTTTTACACTGGTATACCTACTGATGACGTAAGGTTGTTTAATTCACAGGCTGGGATAAGGACCATGCCATATGGCCAAGGGGGAAAGCTGGAGTTACAAGGCAGGACTGTATGTAGAAAACTGTAAGGGAGAGCCAGGCTGTAATGTATTAGTAATTGAGGAAGGACAGAAAGTAAGACAGAGACAAACAGGTCAAAGATACCCACATTTAAAGGGTTCTCTCAAGTTGTACCTGTAAATGGAGGGATCCCTGTACTGCAGTGTTTTGCAAACTTGGCAAATTTAAGATGTGTGGACTTTAACTCCCAGAATTCCCCAGCCAGCATGGGGAATAAAGCTTTGGGAGATTTTCATGAAGAACAAGTAGCCAATAGAAGATGGGAACGTGACAGGATCAACGTGTCCCAGGCAAGCAATGGGAGATGCCCAGATTTAGCGTAGCTCCACAAAACTTTCTATGAACTCTACCGCCACAACAGTAGTGGAAATGCATCCTCTTGTTCTATGCTGTGCCTGAAGTCCCAACTGCAACCCAAAACAAGAATGAATCATACGCAAGGGCTCCCACCAACATCTTTCTAACTGCCCTCCAGCTATATTTACATGATACAGAATGCCTGATATATTGCAGAATGTGGGTTGCATTTCACTTCACGGTACTTTCAAAAGACAATCCACCTCCTTTCTGCGATGGATCAGGTTTCACACACAGGGGTGCACCCAGGTCTTTAAGGAGCAAATGACTAAATAGTAGCAAAAGAGGCTGACAGGCAACCAGGGGAGAGAGGACCTGCCCACAGCAGGCCCAAACATCCAAGAGATCTCTGATCACATCCACAACTGGTCACCTGAGCACAGCAGCAAGGTAATGGGTGGCAAAGGGTTCCAGTGCCAGAATAAAGGAGGAAGTCTATTTAGATACTGCTAAACTGGATGACATGTTAAGGCTGTTTCATTTGTGAGCTAGAAATAAAATGGGGACATAACTGTCCAGTCAAAGGGGACAACTGGGGTTATCAGGGATGATGGCTATGGGGACAGGGAAGTCACTCACAGAGGACTAATATCAGTCTTTTGTCTTGGACAGTGTATGGAAGTAAGAGACCCACAGGAGTCAGGAGCAAAAAACTGCTTACATATTGGGGTCCCTTTTTTACTGAAATTACAACCGAAGTTCATAATCTGGTTATCACTCAGGTCAACCACTGCTTTTCTGCATTATGCAAAGTGTAAGGTTCTTAGGCAGATGCAAACAGCCTTTTCAACCTCCTTAACCAAATGAACCATGTAGTTTTCAGTTGGCCAATCCAACGTCTAGGCAGGAAACATGACCCACCTTAAAGCATTTTCACTTCAGGGTAAATCAGCAGAGCCTTTCAATGCCCGAATGCCCTAGTGCTTCCCATTCTTCTGGGAACCTCACCTCTTGATTATTATGTATGATTATACTTCCATAATACTGAATTGACCAGCTGAAATTCATTTGGGAAGTCAGAAATCTCTGTGGGGTTCATATTTAATGAACTCAAAGTTCATATTCATACTCAAAGCCAAATAACAGCAGCCTTTGTTTTACCTCATCCTGAGAATGCTCCACGTTTTTGTGTTTTGGCCTAACTCTATCATCATTCTTGAGAAAAGGATTCTGGATCTTCAACAGTATCAAATTTGGGAAAGAGCCTTACCCAGAGAGGATACCATCAAATAATTCTCCTCCATGACTTCTCTATACAAAGCTTTTTGGGCAGGATCCAAAAGAGCCCATTCGTCTTCTGAAAAATCCACAGCCACCTCTTGGAAGGATACTGTACCCTGAAAAAAGAAGACACGTTATCTTCATGAATTAAAAAGCCACCAAAACAACATTGAGTAAGATCCTGTAGATGTCATAAGGCATGGCCTTGAAGGACAGGAGGAAGAGCCACTAAAGACAAAGATCAGATAAGAGGGACTTGAGCCCAGGCCATGAAAATAACTTGAGAAAATGCCCCTCCCTTGTTCACACAAAGATAAAGTGAGGGAGGGGGAAGTACATTTAGACTTGCAAGATCAAGGTCAACAAGATCTTGATCTTGCAAGATCAAGATCAACAAGGTAGGTCAGACTAAGAAACCAATGCCATACAGATCAGGACTACTTTTATTGTAACAGCTACAGTAATAGAATCTTGCAAGTCTGAATGTGCTTCCCCCCGCCCTCACTTTATCTTCATGTGAACTAGGGAGGGGCTCTTCTCAAGTTATTTTCTTGGCCTGGGCTCAAGCCCCTCTTATCTGACCATATCTTTGGTACCAGCTCTTCCGCCTGTCCTTCAAGGCCATTCCCTTTTCTCAAGTTATCAATAGAGGAGAACAGATCCCAAGTTACCAATAGGACAGAATATATGTAGCTCAGGGTTGAACTGTGGAGTCCTGGGGTTCTCTGAGCTTGGTTGTTTTCTTGCAGATGTTTTGTTACCAAACATGAAAATTAAATGAAAATGTCTGCAAGAAAACAACCAAGATCAGAGAACCCCAAGGACTCAACATATCTCAAGTTTCCAAATCTGACAGCCTTCTCAATGGGACCCCACCAAGAGAAGCAAGGGAATGAAGGAAAGAAGTGCATAGGGGAGAGGAACACTCAAGATGTCCCTGGATCAATTTTCTAATTACTTTTCTCCTACCAGATCAAGGTGGATAGCAACCATTTCAACTGCTCCAGTAGTAGGCATAGAATGGAATTCCAGAGAGGCTTTGCTACCTAGGAAGGAGATAAATAGGACATTATTTTTGCTAAGTGTTGGCATTTCTGGACTGGAACAAATATATCTGCATGGGGTTTGGGGACAGAAATCACATTGCTGGATTCCTTCTGGACCCAATTTACAGCACTGCCAGAATAAGAGGATAAAACCAGTAGGAGTTGCAGCTCTTTGCTGGGTGCTTGGAAAATGCAAGCGGACAAAGAGCAAGAATGAAAAAAATAGCTGCCACAGGACTTTCTGGATTAAGAATGGGCCACCAGATTAGGTATAGGTCTTGGCAATGACCCTACCACATTGGGACTTGGTCCAGAGAGGCTCAGGAGGAACAAAAGCAGCGCACAGATTTTATAATTTCTACTATATAATGTAATGCCACCTGACTCCAAATGCCAGTAGGTGGATTACACTTTAAAAGCGAGAAATAAAAATTAAGAAACAGATCATAGAAGTCTAGAAGAGAAAGCCACAGGCAGCACACCAAGAAAGGACCTACAGGACTCAGTAGCCATCCTACCTCAGGGCCTGAGAGAACAGCCTGGTTTTCCAAGACTTTCAGAACATAATTAGCAGGAAAGTTATACAGATCTTGGGGGGATGCTGTTCCAGAGGGCAGATTATGTGGTGCCATCAAAGGAAAAGGTAGATTTTAAAAACGTAAAGGTTCAAGAGGCTTACAGTGTAAAACAGACCCATGTAAAAGGGAGGACCAGAGGTCCGGAAAGAAGAAAATATGTTTACACGTAGGGCAGACTATTCCACATGACCTCCTGGAAAACATCCATTTTAAGGAAGAGCAAAGAGACGTAGCAGCATGGAGATAGGCTAAGAAGCACTTCCAGACATCCTCTCACTCCATCTGGGGATTAGAGCAAGTTGGAATGTACTCTAGAATTCCATACCCAGTGAGGTGGCTTCTCCACTTTCCTCCCGCACAATTCCTCTCAACAATGGCTTCTGCATAACATCCAGCGGAGCTCTGTCTGCTTTGGGAAGTTCAGTGGGTGTTTTGGCTAACATCCATTGCATCTGGAATCAGAGAGAGGAACTCAGGCATGGAAAGGGGAAGAGAGAGTATGCAAAGACATAGGAAAGGCATAAACCTTAGAAGTCCAGCAGCCCAAGTGAAGCTATGGCTGATGGCCACTCAAGGATCTAGAGACACATGGTCTTCTTAGCACTGGGGTGAGGATACAGAAGTGGCCCAGCTCAGTGACAACAGGCGACTTGCTTGTAAAAGCCCTCCCCTATTAGACCATAGGATTTGCAAGGACATATCCCAGCCTGGTGTAAGTTAAGATGCTGGACTAGGACCCACATTCAAGTCCATCCACCGTCATGGCAACTCAGTAATGAACTTGAGTCAGTCATGCTCTCTATCTTAGCTCACAGAATTAGGGAGAAAAACTGGAGGAGGGACCACTAGGTAGACCTCCTTGAGCTCCTGGAGGAAAGGCAGGATAGAAATCCAAGAAATAAGTAAGATCCACTTTGGATCCAAACCACAACATCTTCAGATAAAGCTGCAAAGATCCCCTGTCTGAAATTCTGGAGAAAACTGGGTAGCAACACTCACTTGGTGTAACAGAACATCCCTGTCAGAATAACACGTTAGGATCCCACCTAAAACTAGCCAGCCAGAAGAGCAAAAAGAAGACGCTGGGGCAAACTAGGAACTGCTCTAGATGCCCCCTATTTCTGTTCCCATGGACCTGATTATCCCCTGGGATGCTGGTGGGGAGGCAAGACCAGCATTCCCCTTTCCCTGGAGCTTTAAGTGTCATTGTCCTCCCCAAGGTAGGTCTCCCCCATCCTCTTCAAACTCCCAGTCTCAACAGTTCGGCAGCATTTCTTTGGGAATAATTTCTGAGCTCCCAACAGAGGCTTCAGGATGATCGTCCACACAACTTCAGCTCCTGAGAGTTACAGGGATGCAGGTCTCTCACCTGTTTTTTATCTTCTGCCTGGCTCAAGAGGAAACCTTCTGCCAGAGCTACTGCCTGGGAAGTGGTCTCTGCTCCACAGTCCTTGATCCAGTTCTCTATCTCGGGGGGCAGGATGGCTAGGAACTGCTTCAGGATCATGAGGTCCAGCATCTGAGCTTTGGTGTTTTTCTCTGGCTTCAACCACTGTCGATAAAACTGGTGAAGGCGACTGCAAATCTCCCGAGGTCCTTCGCCCTCCCAGTAGCAAAAATCTTTGAAGCACTGACACCTGATGTCTAACCGGTTGCCCTTTCCCAGGAATTTGGGGACAGTTCTTTCCCAGAATTCCCCTTGGCTCCCCACCTGCGGGACTGTCTCAGGATTTGCAGCGCTGGGCTTCTCCTCCATCTCCACGCAGCTGACTTTCCAAAGAAGTTGTGAAATAACCCCTGCCCTGCTGCCGATACTGTTCTTGATGGGGAGGCGAACTAAATCTGCAACAGAAATATGCCATCGTATCATTAGCGGTAATTTTAGTTGCCATGCACACTGCAAATGTGGGATAAACCATCAATTAGTACCATAACATACTTCAATCAATTAGAGCAGTGTTTCTCAACCTCAGCAACTTGAAGATGTGTGGACTTCAACTCCCAGAATTCCCCAGCCAGCATCTGAATTAGAGCACCACAGTATAAAATAAAGAACCTCTAAATTAAAAAGGCCATGACATATCATGACGTCTACATTTTTTATATACATTAAAATTAACATCTATGTATTCCATATATGAGAGTCAGTTTGGTGTCGTGGTGAAGGCACCAGGCTAGAAACCAGGAGACCCTGAGTTCTACTCCTGCCTTGGACACAAAGCCAGCTGGGTGACCTTGGGCCAGTCCCTTTCTCTCAGCCCTAGGAAGGAGACAATGGCAAACCATTTCTGAAAAACCTTGCCAAGAAAACTGCAGGGACAAGTCCAGGCAGTCTCTGAGAATCAAGCACGACTGAGCAGATTAAAAAAAAAAATTCCATATACATCTAGACACTCAAATTAGCAGGAACTTAAAAAAGGAACTTCGGAGAAGTCTAAAAAAAGAAGAGTTGCTCATGTTTTTTTAAAGTTCAAGAGATCTGACCCCAAGCGTATTTCTGGTGGGAGCTGATTCCAAAGAACTGGATCTCAGGAAGAAAAACAGCTCAACGGTGACACGGCTGTACGATATCTAAGGAAGATAGAGACGCGCCCACATCTCCATGATACAACAGAGTGGGAGTTCTGAAGGGGGGGAAGAGGAGGACATAAGTTCAAATTGCCACTTTGCCATCTGGCTCACTAGCTAGAAAGATAATGGGATCCCTTTAACTCTGGAGGAAGAGGATCAGCTCCCACTGATGCTTGCAATGGCTGTGGCACTCAGAGAGATAAGTAACACACACTTCAAAACAAAGCTGCTTTTTCACTGCCCTTACATCTTCCACTTCCAAAAGCATCAAAGTCATTTGGAATGAGAAAGAGATGCCATCAAAGTCCTAAAACAGGTGTATCAGAATGTAACCCCCCTAAATGCAGCACTGCTCGCGGATGTGAAGTAGCCCCACTCACTTTGCCACCCCCAGCCCCCCTGCCATATTCAGTGTGGCTCTTCTGATTGCCCACTTCTCCTTTAGGGAGTCCTCTGAAAGTGTGGAACCGTAATTCCCCAACCATAATTCCTCTTACGGAGTCCATGGGGTTCTCTGAGCTTGGTTGTCTCCTTGCAGACATTTTGTTACCCGTCTAGGTAACATCTTCAGATGTTTCAACGTCTGCAAGCAAACAACCAAGCTCAGAGAACCCCAAGGACTCCACCGTTCAACCCTATATATTCTCCTCTATTGATAATCCCTCTTGCCCTGTGGGGCTGGGGAAGGTGAGGACTGTGTCCCAACAGATCTGAAGGGGACCAGATGAGGGAAAAATGCATTAGGATGAATTAGTACAACTTGCTTCACCATCTCCCTTCTCCTCCCCCCCCCCCCCCCCGCCCTTAAATTCTTTTTCCCAATCAGAGGCGACAATCTCCCAGCTTAGGAAGAAGAAAGAAAATGCAGGTGCCTTCTGGGGAAAGGAATCAGTGGGTGTAGAAAGGAAGCCAAAATCTGCAAAAAACTTACTTCTTCAGGAAACAAACAAAAAGGTGGGGCATCCTCAGGTGTTCTCCTTTTGCACCCCAGCTCCATCCTTATCCCTCACCTCCAGCCTCTCCTAACCTCTTACGTCCACTCCCTAGATCTCCCTCCATTCCCCAACTTCAGCGGTGATCTCCCCCCCCCCCCCCGCCTTCCTTCGGCCCTGCCCACCTCTTCCTTTGCTTTCTGTCTCCAATCCATGAACGAACCAGCCTCAAGTCGTCCTTACCTGCACCGGAGTTAATTTCTCCCTTATTCCCAACACCGTCCAAGAACAGCCTCCAGGTGGGTAAAATCTGCTTGGCTTTGGCACCCACGGGGTGCCCCCCCCCCCCAGTCAGCCGACTGCAGCCAGGAGGGGGCCGGCAACGGGGCCAAGCCATTTCGGGCTGCCGACAGAGCTGTCTGCTGACTCGAGGCTGGGCGCCGAGCATCGACTCCGCCGAGGGGCGAGGCGGCCCTTTGTCCCCGCGCGTAGCCTTCCCCTCCTCTCCCACCTGGCGGGCACCAGACCCCTTCGGGGGACGGCTGGGGAAGAGTCGCAGATCCCCCCCCACCCACGCGTGGGAAAATCGAAGCCGGAGCGGGCGGGGCGCGAGTCCCCCGCTCCGCCTTCTCTGCCGACCCCGCTCCAGGCCGGCGGAGAGCGGTTCTTCGCGCGGGATGCACCCCCCGTAAGCAGCCGAAGGGGGACCCACCTCTGCGAGGCCAAGGGATCAGGACGGATCCTTTCCTCCAGGGGATCGGGACGGATCCTTCCGGGGACCCGCTCCGCAGCAAGAGCGGCGGCGACGCCCCCGCGCTCCAGCCCCCCCCCCGCCTCCCGCCGCCCCAAAGCACCGACCTCCTTCCCCGCCGCCGCAACTCCAGGGCGCCTCCCAGGCTCGCCTGGGAACCGGAAGTGGACCCTGCGTGCGCGCTCATCCACGCGCTCCCCCTTCCCGGCTCCGGGCTGCCCTGGCGGCGCACGTGGGAATCGGCTTCCCCGGGAGCTTCCCGGCGCGAGACGCCGCCGCTGCGCGCGCGGGCAGAGATCCGGGGTGGCGCGTTTGGGCGCGGAGCGGGGAAGGGGAGTTTGGAGGCGAAGAGAAGCCAGAGCCAGGAATTGGGGGGGGGGGGGGGAATTTAAAAAAACAAAAGTCTCTTCCCCTAAAGGATGGGGCACATTTCCAGGTGAAATGCACATTGCTAAAGTAGAAAGAGAGAGGAGGAGCCTGGTGCCTTGAATCGTATCTCGCAGACGCGTGACGATGCGCACCGTTTCGCTCGCGGTCGGGGGAACTTGCAGGGAGGGCGCCCCGTCTCGGGGAGGGTGACGGAAAGTTTAAAGTGCGTTGTAAAATTAGTAGTATAATGGTCTGCCCCCCCTCACCCACCCCTCGGGCATTTCTCTCTTGGAAGGACAGCTGGAACTTAGGGAATCATTTCGTGGGAAGAGCACAGAAATCTAGTTCAACCTCTGCTGGATCCGCTAGCCCAGTGTTTCTCAACCTTGGCCACTTGAAGGTTGAAAAACACTGGGCAAGCAAGTCCCGCTTCTTTGAACAGCTGCCCAACGCTTCCTACAGCAGCCTGCTCCATTCGCTGACAGCTCCTCCCTTACGTTTCCTTCCCAGAGTGTTTGTGTTGTGTGTTGAACTTGGCTACCCCTCTTCATGGGTTGTCCTCTCTGTTGGGGAGAGGGGAGAATAAAATAGAAAGAGATGGAAGAAGAGAGTTGGGGAGAGGGGAGAATAAAAAGAAATACAGCAGGCCTATGATTATCTTGTTTCTCTCCCCACACAATCTTAATGGGGGGGGGGGGCGGATGCTGCCTCTTTGGTTATGGGGGGAAGTTTCCTGTTGAGGACAAAGGAGCATCTCTCAGCTGGCCTGTTTTAATGCTGATGAACTGCTCCAACGTGGCTACAATGGCTACTTTAGATGCGCTGTAAAAATTCAGACGAACGCCAGATGGCGTCCAAGAAATGTTGCTTGTCTGTCTTTGTTGTCATAAAGTCCCTGTCTGTCATCATAGACTTGTTCTGTCTAGAGCAGTGTTTCTCAACCTTGGGAGCGTTAAGATGTGTGGACTTCAACTCCCAGAATTCCCCAGCCAGCATGAAGTCCACACATCTTAACGTTCCCAAGGTTGAGAAACACTGGCCTAGAGGCTGCTGTTAGGGCTACCCTGTCCTGGTTGCCAAAACTCCACGGGGCCAATACATGGCAGCAAAGAGACACCAAGAGCTACTTTTGCTAACTCTGGTGGTCAGGCAGATTTTTGCAGGCCACAGGTGATCATCCTGCTGCCAAGGAGATGACTGGACTATGCCTTGAACTGCCCCTATACCTGTTTTCTCTCCATAGGCGGGATTGCCATGTGCTCTGGTGATGTTTAAAAGAAGTTTCATTGACCATGTTTAGCAAAGAAACAAGGCACAGAGAGAGGGAGGAGGATGACGACGAAGATGTGGAGGAGGAGGAAAAATAGGGAAGGGAAGGGAAGGGATCTCTGCCAAAGCTGAAACTTTATTTAAAAAAACAGCAAAGGAACTGAAACCCTTTTACATAAACAAAAATGCCCTTCCATTCAATGTCTAATTGTTTGAAATCGGTTCACTGGAATTTTCCTAGGAAATTGAAAGAAGGACAAAGAACTTTGAAGCAAAAACCAGATTCCAATATCAGGAAGCATACAAACCAACCTTATTTATTTTTAAACTACAGGTAGTTCTCGACTTATGACAGCAATTGGGGCCGGAATTTCCATCACTATATGATGCAGTCGTAAAGTGTGACTGCATTGCTTAGTGACAGCAATCCCAGCAGTCCCGTTTACTGGTATTAACCAAATCCATGGTCATTGGGCGAGGCAACTTCCTGCCAGCTTCCCACAACCAAAGTCAATGGGGAAGCTGGCCAGAAGTTGTAAGTCCCAGGCAGGCAGGCAGGCAGGCAAGGTAAGTGGCTGCTGCTGGCTGGCAGAGGGTGACAGGGTGTTGGGGTGTGCAGGGGAAGGTCAACAAGGGTGTGAGGGAGTGTCCGGGAGAGTAAATGAAGGTGCAAGGGGGGAGAGGCGTTGGTCAGGGAGGGCACGCGAGGGTGCTAGGGGATGCGAGAGGGTGCACGAGAGGCACGGCAGAGGTCATGGGAGGGTGCAAGAGGGTGCATGAGAGATGCAGGGCAGGTTGGAGAGGATGTGGGGGGGGTGCACAAGAGGTGTGGCACAGGTTGGGGAAGGGGCACAGAGGAGCGCAAATGGCCAGTGTGGCATGAGTGCAGAGGGGCTGGGGGAGGTTGCGGGGGTGGGGGAGACACCCCAGCAACTTGCCACCTTCCCTGCTGGCTTCCCCATTGACTTTCTGGGGAAGCCAACAGGGAAGCTTGTAAAAGACAATCATGTGATCGTGGGGCGCAGCAACCAGTCGTAAGTGCAAACCGTAAGTGCAATCACGGGACCACAGGGGTGCTGGGAACTCCAAGACCTGGTCGTAACCACCATTCATTCAGCGCTATCATAACTTCGAATGGTTACTGAACGAATGGTTGTAGGTCAAAGACTATTATATTCCTGCCATCACAAACCATTTCCATATGTTTATGACAGTTCATTTGAGACATATAGGTCTTGCTCTGGACCTCAGAAATGTTCCAGTATAAAGGTTAATGGCATGTTTTCTGCAACTTTCCCACTACTTAGAGGAACTAGACAATGGTGTCCAGTGTCACCCTTGCTTTTTATATCAGCCTGGAACCCTTGGCTTGTGCTATTAGACAACATAGGGAGACCTACAGAGTAGTACATAACTCACTTGAACATAAATTAGCTTATTTGCACACAATATTCTTTTATTTCTAAACCTCACGCTGCTATTCCAGTGTTGATGCAAATGATAGATGCCTGTAGTAAAATAGCAGGATAGTCTATTAACTGGACCAAATCGTAACTGATGCCAATAGGTAAAAATTTGGTTACCCATCCATTTAAGGAATATCAATTCCATATTTGTACCAAATCCATTAAATATTGAAGTGTGTGTATACCAAAAGATATAACTCAATTAGCAACATGTAATATAAACTGCTCAGAGTCGTTCTGCAGTGAGATGGGCGATAACAAATTTGAAATATAAATAAATAAATAAATAAATAAAATATAGAGAGAGGTTTCTTCCGATATCAATAGATTGGGGTCATTAAACTTCATCCTTTGGGGAAAGGTGAACATTCTCAAAATGAATATTATTCCCAAATTACCGTATTTTTCTGTCAATAAGATGCCCCCATGTACAAGACGACCCCCATTTTTCCAACCCAAAATTAAGAAATCAATATTTTAAACATAGTGCAGAACACATTTTTATTTAGTAATTAGTTAACATTTACCTGATACACTCGGTGGGAGGAGGTCCAAACCGTCTCTCTGCAGCTCTATTTCCAGACTCTTTTGCATAACTGATTACATTCAAGCACGAGTGAAACTGCCGATAGCTTGTCTCTGCAAACAGCCTTCCTCTAATTGGTTTGTTCAGCATCAGCTGACATCAGTTACATAAGGCTCATGATTGGAGGAAGTCTGTTTGGGAGACAAGCTATTTCACTCGTGATTAGAGGCTAGCAATTGGAGGAAGCCTGCCTGCAGAGACAAAGTATGGGCAGTTTTGCAACAGCGAGGTTCTCTCCTCGGCTGACTTCCTTGAATAAGACGCCCTTCAATTTTTATGGTAAGGATTTTAGAAAAAAAGTATCGTCTTATAGTCGGAAAAATACGGTAATTTATATTCTGAGAGGAATTCCAGTTCATATATCTGGAAAATATTTTCAGAAAATAAATTCCTTATTTAGAAAATTTCCATGGGGTTCTTTGATTCCAAGAATATCTTTACAGAAAATGCAATTACCAGTTAATGAGGGAGGATTCAGTTTTCTGAATCTGGAGCTATATCATCATGCTTACATATTGTCAAGCCTTAAATACTGGATGCCAACAATTGGAGTTAATTTTCCGATTTGGGCAACTTTGGAATATATATATCACCTTTGGTGGGATGGACAGTATTAGGATCCAAATACACTAGAACTTTAGTGTCTCTGGAAATAACAACATCAGTTAGAAAGTTGTGGAATGGAATGTCTAATAAAAAAAGATTTGACCCTTTTTCCCATGCTAAATTGACTTTATGGGGAAACCCAATTCTAAACATTGGGAAAGAGATGGTGATATGGAAAAATTGGATGGAAGTGGGGATATTGACTTTGGACCAACCGATAGATGATTAATTTTTAACATATGCTGTATTAAGAGATAAATACCATCTATCAGATGTAACCCAATGGCAATATTTACAGCTATAACATTTGTTAACAACATTGTTTAGGCCAGCAGCATTTTCAGCTTCTAAAACACATGACATTCTAGAACAACTTGTTAAATCCTTTAACACTAAAAAAAAACTACTGTTAGTTTTTATAGATATTTGTTATCCATAAATCAATTTGATATGCAGATGCTAAGAAATGAGTGGAATAAAGAATTAGAGGTTCCCATATTGCCTAGACAATGGGAGAGTGGCTTAATTTCCATAGCATGAGTGTCAGTGGACCTTAAACTATGACTTGTATAACAAAAAATAATATTTAGAATTTATTGGACTCTATTACATTTATGTAAAAAATATTTTTTTGTGTATTGTCTCCTCCCCTGATATGAATGGGCGAGGTTTTGAACCCATGGTATTCCAAATTCATACTGGAACATTTAATTTTGTTGGAGATGAAATAAGGATAATGCTTCTTTAAAACACATGTTTTTCCAATGTCCTATACTTACATTTTGGGAGAAAGTAGTGGACTATATAAATATGACTGTGAGACAAAAGTAAAAGTTTCAGAGGATAATATTCTCTTGAATTACATACGTAGTACATGGAATTTGACAACTGGACACCGTAAATGGATTCTCTGTGCCCTTACTATGGCCAAAAGGCCGATATTGCAGCATTCGAAGGATAAATGTATGGCCCCATTCACTCAATGGACTGAAGACCTGATTCCACTTGCCACTTAGGAGCAAATTGCTTACAGATGTAGACGTTGTACGGAGAAATATAATGAAATATGGAACTCATTTATACAGAAGGTTAAAAAAGAATGATAGTTATATAAGTGTATTAGAAATTAATATATACATACTTGAATAATATTTACATTAGATAAGTATGTATAAAATTGTAACTGTTAGTTGTAACAATATATTATTCTTCGTTTCTTTTTTCTATTATACTTTTACTTTTTAAGCACTTTTTAAGAATTGTTTTTTTGAGAATGTGTTTGCATTACAATTATTTTTGTGTTTTGTTTCTTTTTTGTTTCTTTTTCTGTTATTTTAAAAGCAATAAAAATAATTTTAAAAATTTTTAAATTACATGTTCCTGTATCAATTTTGAGTACTATGGGTTCAAAACCTCGCCCATTCATATCAGGGGAGGAGACATATGTAAGGAGACCCCCTTTAAGTTGTTAGGCTCCCTCCTTCTATGAGTGACTGGTGGGGCAATGGAGCTTCGCTTGGGCCTTAACTCTTTCCTGCCCTCCTCCAGCAGCAAACCCTTGGCAGGTTGTCTCACTCACATTTCATAAGATGTCTCAAATCTAATAGGACATAACTCACAAAACTAATTACAAATCTGGAAGTGGGGGAGGTAAACATGTTGGACCATTCTTGTTTGTATCCATGGTCAGATGACACCATGCAAAATCTCATAAAAACAGCGGGACTTTGATTTCTGCAGAAGACTTCATTTTTATTTATTTATTTCATTTATTTATTTCTCTTTCTGAAACCTTTCTTTTCCTTTGTAAAAGAGTGATAGTCCCATTCTACCATACCTTGAAAAGAAGAGATTTTTTAAAGAAATTAAGCGTAACTTAGAATGGAAGTATAAAGCAGATAGAAAGGGCTTCCCTAAGAAATGTTCACATTTGATCTAAACATTTGTCTTGGGGACAGAGATAACCAAATGGGTCCCTGGTGCTTGCTAAGTGGTGCACATTTAAACTCACATTTCTGTTCTGCTTTTCAGAATGAGCTGCTCCTTTGTATTCAAATCAGGTCGAAAAAGAATAATGTAGCACTTGGGGAAAAAGATGCAGCCCAGCAGCCCAGCACTGGAGGCCAAGATGGAGAAGACCTGCACGGCCACCATGTATTTGCCCTTGGTGCTCAGGTAGGTGGGCACGAAGGAGACCCAAACGCTGCAGAAGACCAGCATGCTGAAGGTGATCAGCTTGGCTTCGTTGAAGGCCCCCGGCAGCCTCCGGGCAAGGAAAGCTACCACCAGGCAGATGGCTGCCAGGAAACCCATGTAGCTGAGCGCAGTGTAGAACATAATGACTGAGCCTTCATTGCATTGCAGGACAATCTCTCCAGCCTGGGAATGCATATCCGAGTCAGGGAATGGGGGAGCAAAGCTCAACCAGATAGCACAGATTATAACTTGGACAGCAGAGCAAGAAAGGACAACGGAGTTGCCCAAAGTCTTCCCCAGCCATTTCCTCACACGATTGCCTGGCTTGGTGGCTAGGAAGGCCAGCACCACCGTGATGGTTTTGGCCAAGAGAGAAGAGACGGCCACTGAGAAGATGATGCTGAAGGCTGCTTGTCGCAGAAGGCAGGTGGCTCTCCTTGGCTGGCCAATGAAGAGGAAGGAAGACAAGAAGGAAAGCAGGAGAGAAATTAGGAGCAAGAAGGACAGGTCCTGGTTGTTGGCTTTGACTACTGGAGTTTCCAGGTGCTTAACAAAGATGCTTAAAATAAAGCTGGTGCTGAAAGAGAGAAGTAGAGTGAAGGAAGTAAGGATGATCCCCAGATCTTCTTTATAGGATAGGCAGGTTATCACTTTAGGAACACACTGATCTCGGTCCTTGTTGGGTTGCTGGTCCTCGGGGCATTTGGGACAGTGGTCAGCATCTGCAAAGAACAAATGCGACACCCACCTTCTTCAATCATGCAAAAATCTCTCAATGTTCTCTTCTGTTTATATGATTTCTGTTCACAACACTGCCAATTACACCATTTGGGGAAGTAATTTTCCCTAACGGAATGCATTAAGCCAATATATGCAACTGTGTGCCAATGCTCCCCTATATATACTTTTAATAATACTGGAGAACTCTACGGCATGATTAGGAGAAGGTAAAATTGGGACAGAAACTAAGGGGATTTTTTCCCAGTCTCTACTACAGAGTACAATCAATCTTAATAACCTAGTCAAAATAACAGTGTTGTTCATAATAAGACAACTTAGACAAATATCAGATAGCTCAATTTGATGTTCAAATATCACTCAGGTGCCTGCTAAGCAAAGCCCAATTTTCTTTCAGTGGGAAACACTCACTTCTGCATTGCCTTTGGAAACTACAGTTCCCCATTCCAGGTGCTGTAGTTTGCATGCATCCATCCGTTTTGAGCTTCAGAAAGATCCTGTGAGGTAGCAAGAAAACAGTGGTTTCTGCAAAGGGGTGGAAGAAGTCGAAAAAGTCAAGATGTTGGTCATAATCATCTTGACGTTTTTGAACCCCCTGAGGTTACCCCTGTAAGAAGAAGTGACTGTCCTGTGTAAAATTAGCTCAGATTGTATCAAAATGCTATCAGTTTCTCCACCAGTCATATATTCTACACCTCAAAACCCCATCCACAGTGGGTTTTCTGCAGATCATTTCCTATTGGAAAAGAACATTGTTTTACATGTATGCCTCTAGAGATTGTGATAAGTTATTAATTTTTAATTATAATGGTTCTATTGGTTTTGTTTCTATACTTTTAATTGAATTGGACCACTGGTTTGTGATTCTGAAAATAAAAATGAAAATATGGGTAGAGATAAAACCAATTAAAATGGTAGAATTGATTGTGGGTATTACAAACTAGTAAGAGACAGGGAGCTTTTCTCTCTGGAGTCACCCACCTTCCCGAGTGGAGATGGTCCCTTCTGCACAAGGAATACAACCGTAGCAGCAAACTGGCCGCTCTTCGTCAACCAGCTTGACAAATCCAGGCAGGCAACTTTCCACACACTGAGAATGTGGCAGGGGCTGAATGTAAAGAAAAGGAGCATCAGATAAAATAGGCGGAGCTGACATCCCTATGAAATGAGACCGAAGATGGGAAGCCCCAACGAAACTGCTGGCCCAAGTTTTAACTTGCTGAATGTAAACCTGAAGAATTGCAAAAGCCGCGAGTAAAGCTGGCAAAAAGATCACGTTTAACGTCAGTGACTCTCTTGGGGGCATCTGACAAAGGGGCGCAGCGAAACAGCTACCTAGTGTCCCAGAATGCTTGCCAAACTATGCTTTTTTCGGTCCTGATTTGCCCTCTGACTTCAAAAAGTGACCTGGAATGAGATAGTGAGAGAGATCCTGGAGAGGCTGGGGAAAGGTGAGAAGCAGAGATGAAGAATCCAGAGACGGGGAAGGGTATCTCAGACACGTTCATTCGGCTCAGGTGGCCAGAAATTCGGGATTTCAAATCCCTTGGCCGTGATGAACTGACTAGCTTTGCTTTTCGCTGGAGATGGCTTCCGTCGTCATAAGATTGGGGGGGTTACTCCTGCTGCTGCTTCCCTGCCCGCTCTCATTTTCCCTGTGCCCAGGATCATAGAATCATAGAATTTTGGAGTTGGAAGGGACCACATGGATCATCTATCAGTCTATCAGTCCAACCCCCTGCAATATGCAGGAAACCAATTAAACCATCCCCGAGAGGTGACTGTCCAGCCTCTTCTTAAAAACCTCCAGAGATGGAGAACTCACAACCTCCGTAGGTAGACTGTTCCACTGTTGTACAGATCTAGCCGTCAGGAAGTTTTTCCTTATATTTAAGTGAAATCTAGGTAGCTGCAGGAGTCACTGGGCTCCTTGGCTCCAGTAAGTGGTAACCTTGTGACCTGAAGAGGGGAATGACATGAACAGAACTAGAGGGCTGCATCTCCTTTCTGTCAGGAGAAGCCAGTAGCCAGCCATCTCCATCCTGTGGCTAGGGAAGCTGCATGGTGGGTTTCCAGAAGTTAAATGTGACTCAAGGGCTTCTGTCTCTGTGTTAACCTTCCATGCCTTATACGCCTTAAGAACTGCTGCTCTGAGCAACTGTATTTCCCATTAGGAAGCTGTTCATTTTTGAGATCCACAGAAGCGATCCTTCTAAAGGTCCTCTTCCTCTTACAGGGCCATCTTCCAAACCCCCGGAGAGGACTTCTTCCTAAAGCCAGGAATTGCATTTGCCTCTCTTCCTCCGGTCCGCTCTCTTTCAGCCTTGGGGAATCTGTCATGATATCTCCCTTCTGCTAACCTTTTAACAGCTACCGGATTTCTTATTTTAGCTTGCTGTTTCTTCAGCTTTTGTGAATGGTACTTTGTATTCTTCTCTGCACAAATTTTTCTCATTTCAGGAATACATTTTGCCTGAGCCTATAGTATTGTGGTTTTAAATAACAGCCAAGCTTCCTGGAGCAAGCTTGCCCTTTCAGCTTTCCCTTTGAATTTCCTTTTTACTTTTTTTTATAATTTTGAGAAGTTCTCTTTTTTGAAGTCAAATGTGACTGTGTGAGACTTGCTATGTAGGTTATTTTTAGCCCCTCCTCCCTCTCAAGGGCTCTGACTCCACCCCCTGGTTGCCAGGGAACAGGAAGCCCAGCTGCTAGTCCTCCCTCTCAAGGGCTCTGACTCCACCCCCTGGTTGCCAGGGAACAGGAAGCCCAGCTGCTAGTCCTCCCTCTCAAGGGCTCTGACTCCACCCCCTGGTTGCCAGGGAACAGGAAGCCCAGCTGCTAGTCCTCCCTCTCAAGGGCTCTGACTCCACCCCCTGGTTGCCAGGGAACAGGAAGCCCAGCTGCTAGTCCTCCCTCTCAAGGGCTCTGACTCCACCCCCTGGTTGCCAGGGAACAGGAAGCCCAGCTGCTAACCCTCCCTCTCAAGGGCTCTGACTCCACCCCCTGGTTGCCAGGGAACAGGAAGCCCAGCTGCTAGTCCTCCCTCTCAAGGGCTCTGACTCCACCCCCTGGTTGCCAGGGAACAGGAAGCCCAGCTGCTAGTCCTCCCTCTCAAGGGCTCTGACTCCACCCCCTGGTTGCCAGGGAACAGGAAGCCCAGCTGCTAACCCTCCCTCTCAAGGGCTCTGACTCCACCCCCTGGTTGCCAGGGAACAGAAAGCCCAGCAGCTGGCCAACCTAGAAAAAGAGTAAAAAAAGAACATACAGAAACCTCACCAAGCACACTTCTAAATTTCCCCCAAAACCTCACACTTAACTCCTTCGCTTCCCCTGTCCTTTTTATGACCACCTTCCACCCCAGCTTCCCTGTTTAGCCCTCCCTGCTTCTCCTCTGCTCTGAGCAGTGCCAAGCAGCCACAGGCTTTCCGAAGGCAGCATGGCGGGGTCTGTGGAATCATCTGTGGTCAAAAAGACATTTTTCTCGTCTTCTTGAGAGGGGTCTTGGTCCTGGTAACGGACCCAAATGAAGTTTGGTCAAGGCCTTTAAGATCAAGAGCTTAAGATCCCATGACACACAATAAACTCTTTGGGGCAGGAATGTCTAAGTCAGTGTTCCTCAACCTTGGCCGCTTGAAGATGTGTGGACTTCAACTCCCAGAATTCCACAGCCAGCCATGCTGGCTGGGGAATTCTGGGAGTTGAAGTCCACACATCTTCAAGCGGCCAAGGTTGAGGAACACTGGTCTGAGTATCCTGCAAAGAGCCATGCAGAAAGTTCTGCCAGTGCGATGACAAATTTAACCCAAAAATGACCCTTGATTCTGTGTTGGAAGGCGCCCTTCTGACACACAGTTGGGAAAAGGCCTCACATTTTAGACAGGGCATGTGGGGAATGAAAGAAATTATCTTCCCCACCTCGTTGACCTGCACGGTCCTCATGATTGCATCCTGGTCCATGGTGAGCCTGAGTTTGGCTTCTGAACCTCCCTCTCTTTCCAGACGCCCAACGTTCACTTTGACAACAGACTGATTGGGAAACTTCACCCAGTACACGACGTCAAAGTCAGCGGCCAGGTCACCTTTCTCATCCAAATACACTCCCGCCATGGAATTATTGTAATACTGGGAGACGCGTAGGAAAGGGTGAAGCTGGAATAGCAAAGAAAAGGAATCAAGATGAAGAACATAGGGAGCTGAGACTGGCATCTGAATTCTCCAAATGCCACATCTGACCTTCTTGGGCTTGGTTGAGTGGCTAACAGCCATTCCCTGGAGCTCGAATGGGCACAAAGCAATCCTGGCATGACATTTGCCATCCTCATGGCTAATCCTGCGCCTGCACTTTTTGCTTCTCTTCCCAGTGGCTTCCCCGTGACTTGACTTCCCGTCAAGGTCATGGAGGACTCAAGATTTGAGACATCTGGAGGTTGCCCTGGGATGGTATCAGAAGAATGGAGACAAGACAAGGACCCGAGCAGCTAAGGACAACTTAAGGCTTATTAATTCATGGACTAAGGATTGGATGAAGACAACATCATGGGAAGAGGCAGGAAAAACTCTTGGTAGGGCATATATTTGCTGTAATTTAGCTACAAATGAGGAACTGCACTTATTGTGATTTAGGAGATGGGAAACCCGGGTACTAGTTCCCCCTCGGCCATGAAAGCTCCCTGTGTGACTTTGGGCCAGTCCCTCCCTCTTAGCCCAAGAGCCAGGTTGGAGATGCTATGAAGATGCTGGGCTAGGACTGGGGACACCAGGTTCAAGACTCCTTTGGGGACTCTGGGCCAGTCTCACAGCCCAACCTTCCTCACAGTCCTTGTTGTACAGAAAAAATAAGTGTTGCACTATTCCTAGACATAAACAGAGATCAAACTTTCCAAAAAAGGTGTAAAAAATGTACAAGGCCTTTAATCATTTCTCAAACTAACACCTTTACACATAGATAATTTACAATCTTGCAATACAAGCTTGATCTTGCCCTCAAGGAAGATAACACTGGATATGAAACATTGCATATTTAAGTAAATGGACTGTTCTGAAATTTAATATTATGTGCAGAAAGGTCATTATAATTCAAGATAGTGGGAAGCAATATTAATATAATAGCTAGATTCAGCATATCACACACTCTCCAGATTTTCAAATGATCCATCCAGATTTCTGGCAGTGGGTTCAATCATACACTGCAGTGACAGAAGAGTTATATGAACCCCTGGGCTGCATCTTCTGAGTCAGGGTAGACAGAGAAAGAGTTATTCAAAAGGGGATTTACTAAAACAAATGACTGCACCTCATTATTTAATTTACATTTTCTCAGAGATTAAATACATTATTATCTTCGTTCATTTACATGGTGTGGAAGCTGCCCCAGTTGAAAGTTACTCTGGGCAGAATACAGTACAATCCCCCTCTTCATAAAATCAGACAAGAACAAAATTAAATGCAATCATTGGTTTATGTGATACCTCAATAAAAGGCAAAAAAATCTGGAGTGGGAGAGGAGATTCTCGTGGACTGCAGACATCTTTGGGATGCCAAAGGGAAGTACCTGCCAAGGCTGCACTCTTTGAACTCGTGACCTGCTTCCATTCTTTGTTCCCCTTTTCTGGGATCGGAGAGAATAGGCTGCACGTAAAGCATGCGCTACGGTCCAGACGGTGTGGTAAATGTGGTAGCCATCCAGGGCCAGAATCCTTTCCCGTAACTCTTGAGACACGCTTGGCCATTTTTCTCTTTCTTTGCACCTTATCCAGGCTTTCAAAGACAGGGCATGCTTTGAATAGGAACACGAAAATACTAGACCTGCAAATTTCTCAGTAAAAGAGTTAAGTCGGAGGAAATAATCATATTTTATGTTTTGATTTGTCCGGCTTAGGAAAGAAAAAATACTATGGGTGTATTTGAAAGATAAAGCACTATATGACAACGACAAGGTGAGGTCCCAGAACGCTGTTGTGATCCAAACTTTACCCACAACAGGTCTCCCCACTTGGTTCAGAATGACTTGGGCGTGCGATATTCCGTGTAAGAAGGTTAAGGCCTCAGCAAAGTAAAGAAAGACGTTGACTTGACTCCACTTGTGGAAAAGACCAGGATGGTAAAAATTATGCTTAAGATTCACTGAAATGGTCTGTGAGAAAACAACACAAATACCATTCTGGATCAGTGTGGGTGTGAAGAGTCTCATGAATTTCTCTCCATTTTCAGTATCTGCAGCAAGGAGTCCAATCAATGTCCACCTGAAATGTTGGAGTACTCTGACAATCCCTTGGTACTCGTGTGTTTCTTTGGGGAAGGTTGAGTAAAAAAAAGGGAATCGTTTTCTATCACTCAAAACCTGGGAAGCAAAAGTGTAACTGACCTGAAAAAGAAGGGAAAATGTCAACCTTTTTTCTCAAATCAAAACCAAAGTATTGGTGGCTCAAAATTCTGAATAAAGATCTTAGTCCTTATTATTTGATTATCTGTGGCCATTTTGACAGATATGCTTTTCCTTTTCCTTTTATTCTGTGTAAATGTGTTCTTTTATAAATTTTAACTGTATATTTATTTATTGTTTTAATATGTTGTAAGCCGCCCAGAGTCCCCCATTGGGGGGAGATGGGAGGGAATAAATTTAATAAGTAAATAAATAAATAAATATTCCAGGCAGGATACTCCCTTGCTCAGGCCCCGCAATTCTTCCCACCAGCCCTAAAACTTTTCTTCTGCAAACAGCCAGTAAGATCCTCCGATCTGGACAAGCGCGCTGGAACCAGAATCTCATCTGATTTACATCTAATTCAGATTCTTGAATCTTCTCCCCCAACTCTTGGTGCCTATGATGGCCATGAAGATCTTATCCCCTTTCAAATGGCCAATCAGTCATGCCTGCATCGATCTACCTGTGGGATCTTGTAGGTGTTCAGCATGGTTGAGATCTGGATGGAAAAATCTGAATCAGCTTTTTCAAGGACTGCCAGTATGTTTCTCCACTTTCCACAGCTATAATTTGGAACATTTGCCTCTCCCTGTGAAAGCAGGTCCAACAAAATTTCTGAAGTCACTTTTGTGTTGAAATAGTTGTCATGAATATTGTAGCCCAGGGTGACGTTGGGTAAGAGGTGGGGACTTTGGTTAATCTCCTCAATAGCAAAAAGGAAGGACAGGACTTGCCAGTGCTGTGTAGAGCCTTTTCTGCAAATATAGGTGGATCACATTTTCATCCTGCATTCAATCAGAACATATTTAATGAGGGATCCTTTGATTCTAATACTAATAAGGAACACTTATCAAAACATCCAGGTCTAATTTCTAAACTTCTGCTTGGGCTCATTTAGAGCCCAAAACAGAAGCCATGCAGACACCAGAATGTCATGTTGTCTCCCTGTAAATATATCCAATTGTTTCCAGGCCTTTAAGTGCATCTGTCCAGATGCTGGAAAAAACAGTATTCTGTCACTAACCAATTTCATTATCATATAAGCTTTCAAGAGTCCCATCCAGATGAAAGAACTGAATTTTTATGCATAAAGTTTTATAATTATATACTGTTGTAGAAGGGGTGAAAGGTATGAGATGAGGAAGGGAAAAGTGGTAGATTTGAAGATTAGATTATAAATGTAATGGGATATATTAGACAAAGAATTATTCTTATTTAATGTATTAAAAACTAGCACTTATGATAGCCTTATTATTTCTAAGACCAGAGATAGATTGGAAGTTATCTATTTTTCATACTTTTTCTTCTTTTACTTCACTTTTTCTTTTCCTTTTCTTTATATTTTGTATTTCAAATTTTCTTTTCTATTTCTAACTTTTAAATATGTATCTTTAAAATTTCAATAAAATATTATATATAAAAAAAGGAAAAGCTGTTAAATATGGACAGAATTGGAGAGTTATCATAAATAAAGCAACGGTATGTCTCTTTATCAGTCCAACGTCACCTTTGGACATTGGACTCAATTGACAAAGAATGTTGTGCCCTCAAAACACCTACATTTCTCTGGTTGCCTGTTTGATTTAGTGTCCAATGAAAATTTATACGCATAGCTGTGTTTATGCCCTGACTGCAACAGAGAAGGGGGAAAATTGGAGTGGAAAACTACTAAACATGAAACAATCACAATGTTTGACATGGAATTTTAGCACCAAATGACTCATGAACAATTTTAATCTGCCAAGGAACCTTGGACCACCTTCAGGCCACAAGAAATGGCATTCAATCTTCTGATGAACATTAGTCTATTAAAAAAAAAATAACTGGCTTCTTTCAAGTACAGACACTTGGAATTGGAGGTCAGAGATAAAATATCCAAGGATGTTTGAATATTCCCCTCATTTCTGATGTCAGATCTATATCTATTCTTTTCTGCTTAAACTCTTGTGGTGGGGGGGAATAGCTGACCTGCAATATCATATATCATATTGGGAGATTAACACCTATAAATTGATCTGGTGCTGCAGGTAAAGTTACTGGATGCTGTAGTAAAGGATTTGGATTTGGGTCTGCAATATAGTTTTAGATATCCAACCACATTTTTTCTATATGTGTCTGTATGTGTGTGTGCGCACACATGCATGTGTGAGAATGAGAAGGGAAGGGAGAGAGAGAATGAAACAGAGAAAGAAAGACATACTGATATTGTGAAGATTTAATCTGAACTTCCATGTCTTATCTCAAATGCCCCCTTCACCCTTCTGGAAATTTCTGTCCTCTCTGGTTGACTTGAAGCTTCATCATAATAACCATGTTACTATCCCAGGCCAGTTTGATTCAGTTTCTATGAACATGGCCCAATTTTGCTGGACTTCTTGTAAAACCAGAAACACTTGTTTGCATCAGTGATCTTGCCATAAACCGTATTGTTTTATTTTGTTTCATCTGCTGTTACCTTGTGGCATTCTGATTAGAGACCATAATAAAGTTAACACTAATACTATTTCAGAGTTTTGTAAGCTAACCTCCCTGCTCCAGCTTCATCCTAGAATTGATTTTTGTTTCTGGGGGTTTAAGTCACTTAGCGATTTTGAGCTCCTGGGTATGGAGGTTGATTTCACAGCCCATACATAGGTCTTAACATTTATGTTTGTTATTTTTTTTAATTCAATTTACTAGCCGCCCAACTCTGATGGATTCAAATGTTGCATTTAAGGTACTGAAAGCATGATGTACTTTTTGAGGATGATCTATATATTGCTCTTTATTAAAAGCAGTTTATCTTAAGTGTATTGAAATCATACAATAAGCACTATATATATAAGTCAAATGACAAATAAATGAACACTTAGGGTTATGGATGGAAAGAACGCAGGGGCATCAGAGGGAGGCCAGGGCAAACACCCAGAAAATTTCAAAATATGTTTCTTCCATGTACTGAAAAGCACAGCTAGATTAACATGGCCAGTTCATGAGATGAGCAGCACGGCATCTTCTCCAGAGGGAAAGAATCAAGTAGACCTCCATGGGAGCACTCAGTGCTTCAGGTAATCTGGTCCTAAGCTCTTTGGGATCTGGTAAATCAAGAACCATGAATCAACCCAGCAGCTGATTTGTTAAAAGCCAAGGAAGAGTCACAACAGTCCAGCTACATGGAAGTCCCTTAAATCCATCCACTGCTCCCTTCTCTATCTGGACTGTAGTTGGTGTTTCCTTTCAGGACTTAGGAGAATTGGATTCAGTGCTGAATATTACAGTAGAATTGGTTCTAATTCATTTTTCGATAGCCGCAACTCACCAGTGTTCAGCTGGAATAGCAAATCAGGGCAGGACAAAAACAAATCATTCATTTAGTTCACTCCCAGCCTCAATGCAGGATCTACGTGCAGTATGATAAATCTTTGGATGGCACTCAGACTAAAGGGCCTATGTTTGTTCTGACCGTGAGGAAATAATCCCTATATTTATCTGAAATCCATTTTTGACTTCTGGAGTGGCAGAGAAAAAGCCTGCTCTGGCTATGGAAGATTTGGAATCCACTACCACATCTTTCTTCAGTCCTTGCTTCTCTAGCCTGACCAAATATTTCTTGTAGGTGAGGTCAAGTATCCTTGGAGTCAAGCTTGACTTCCAGTGTTTTCACGGATAAAGCATATCTTGACTTTCAGCAGCAACATACAAGAAGATTGTTACTGCCTTCTCCAGGATATCCCTTGGATGTCCAAGGCTAGACTATAGCCCTGGAATTCCCTGACAGTCTCCCATCTGAATACTAACAGCCCAACCCTGCCTAGCTTCTGAGCAGAGACAAGATCAGCTGGGTTCTGCCAGCAGCTGAGATTCATCCCTTTGAATGGTCCTCAACTGTTGGGTGGACTGTTCATATAAGCTGATGTCCAGGTTGATACTCATTAATAGGCACCTATGAATAATAGGTGCCCCCCCCCCCCCCATTTAGCCTCAACTTATGACAGTTCAGGTGACATGAAGAAAAATGGAAGTTTGTGCAGCACTTGAAATGCACCCTGGTCAGCTTCTGTAAGAGAAACAGCAGTCTGTGCCCCGGATGGTGGTCTTTCTGCCCTGAGGCATCTTTTCCTTAAACTGGAATTTATTCAAGGCATCAGATACAGGGGACAGAGTCCCCAGTTAAAGGATATCTGTACCTTTTGAAATTAGGAAAAAAGATGTCATCCCCAAGATCAAGGAAGCAAGAATTACACAGGCTTCAGTAAAGTGTTTGCAATACTAGCATTAGGACTAAATGCAGAATCTGTGAAAATGCAAGAGAGATTTCCAAACCTCATTTAACTGTGAGTTCATTAAGGCCAAGACTCATGGAAGATTTTGAATCATTTCTTCCCAGGTTTCTTAACACCTGGGCTGAGTTGCCATTTATGAGATGAGCTACCAGTGGAGTCCCCTCCTACGTCTTGTTTGTTCATGTCTGACCTTCCTCTCATGACAATCTCACAGCACAATCCCTTTCACAAAAGAAATAGAGTGGCTTGTGTCTTTCTCTCACTCAGGGTGACTTACTCATAAAGTTTAGCAGAGGGAGCCATGTTGAACTTGTATAACAGAAACCAAGCAGTTGTCGCAGAAGTGATCCCACTGATGAGATGATCTCCTGGTCTGTAGTGATTCAGTGGCTTTACTCCGTCTGGTTCCAAATTCAAAGGGCATTTAGCCTTCAGCACCCCATAAGTTAGGTGGGGAAAGAGCAGAAGAAGAATCAGCAGGACCATAGTTAGCATGTTGGGTAGAGTCACTTGTTCTTATCAAATATGTCTCAGAATAACAAAGGACAGAAGCATCTGTGGCTTCAAGAGCTTCAAGAGCTCAGCCAAGATTTTATATTTAAAGGGAATGAAAATAAATTCCCTGGTCTCATCCCACACCTCCTGATCAATAAGTGGCAAAGAAGGCCTTTAAACACTCAGATTTCATGGCACAAGTTATCGAAACATGTTGTCTGTACGTCTGTTGTTTACATTGAAGGCAGTCGTTGAGGGAATGGTCTGGAGAATCAGCAAGAAGACAACCAAGACCTGACTAATTATAAGGGGAAGCCTCACCTGTGCAATGTCCAGAGCTCTGGATGATTTCATGGGCAAAGACCCAGCTGGAAAAGTTGCTGATGCAATCCTTGCCACTATCAACTTTTTCAGTGATCCATCTTAATAAGAATAAGGATCCAGAGAACCTTTTACGTGATCCAATAGGGTGGCATTTCTTTCACCAATGGGTTGTAGGAGGCCTCCCAGAGGCACAGCATGAAGGACTAAGAGATGGTGGATTTCATCCCTTCCACCACCAATAACAGATCTCACCATGAAGACAAAGGACAATAACACCCTTTGCCTTTGACTTTCCCAACAAATGTGAGATTCCTGCTTTATTTACTATCTTTGTCACCACTGTCACCATGATATGGTCAATTTGTCATAAGATCAGCTAAACCCCAACGTCATCAAATATCACAGCGAAATACAATGGCTGAGTTCCAATGTCATGTGAAATCGTACTGTAGCTTACTTCTTTGTTTTTGGCTCAAGGGTTTTTGAACCCAGCCCCAGTGATTTGTAACCATGGTTTACCAATTGGCATATTGTACAAGAACAGACAGTTGTGGGGTTTTTTAGAACATCATAGTTAAGCAGTGGCAGATGTATTTGTTTGTTTGTTTAATATTGCTGCCCACCTCATATACATGACTCTGGGCAACTAACAATTAAAATAGAATATAATTAAAACAGAATGAAACAGTTCAGGGTGAAGAGACAGGGGAGGGCAAATGCCCCTATCTTCAAAAAAAGGAAAAAGAAAATCCAGCTTCAATACTTATAATACCCTTACCAATAATGCTAAAGTAGTACATAAAGTAATCCTTCAAAAGTACCCTGAAAACACTGTGGTAATTACCAAAAGTTGGCAGGTATTTGTTCAAATCCAATCTTGCCAAATTCACCTTAATAGATTGTGGGGACGCAGTTGATATCACATATCTTGAATTCAACAAGGCATTTGATAAAGTATCATGTGACATGCTGATTAGCTAATTAAATGTGGATGGGGTGGCATGGCAACTAAATAGATAAATTTGGATGAAAACTAGTGTTCTAGTGTGCCCCTCGATCGTTCCTCATAAAATTGAGGAGAGGTGTTGAATGGGATGCTACAAGAACCAGTTCTGGGTTCTCTATTCTTCAATATTTTTATTCAAGACTCGGATGAAAAGATTGAGGGAATACTAATCATATATATGGATGATGCAATATTAGGTTAAATAGCTAATAAAAAAATCAGTACATGTTTATATGAATGCTCATCATGGTATTCCCTTTCAGGGTAAGCAGCATTCTGGAAAGTGCAGGAAAAGAGTAACTAATCAACCATTTAAAAAAATAAGTCAGGAGAGAAGAAAGGGAAAAAATGAAATCTAAGTAGATCTAATTTACATTTGCAAAGATTTTCTTAATAGGATAGAGAAATGGGATGTATTCATCACCCTCACGTAGGGGAAATAACATTGCCTGGGATACCCCATAATCCCCACTGCAATTATGGGGGCAGTTGTGGGGGGCCAATTTTGCCACTTCCTCCTCCTCCTCCTCCTCCACTTCCTGCCTGCACAGTGGTATCGATCATTTGGCACCGTGAGTGGTGAGTAGCAAATTTTAGGATGGCACAAGACACCCAGTTTGCAACAAGAAGCCAGCATTGGCTGTAGCTGCAAGACCAAACATTGCTATGCTGTGGGCTAGACTGTGGCAGCCATCGGGGCTGACTGGCCACACAGATGTCATACAAAGACGTTGTTCATCGGTTCAGTTTGTGGGAGAAATCCCGGGGGAGGTTTTTAATCTTGTGATCAAGGTTTGCTTTGTGATCGAGCAAATCCTGGTTGCCATCCTGATTGCCTAGGAGATCATCAAAAGGCACACCTGACTGTCCTTTCAGCAAGGTGACCTTCCAGGTACATCTTCTTCCAGATGCTGCTGTTTTGAGCTCCCCCTTTAGGTCCCATCAAGTGCTCCTGTCGTTTTTGGCTTTTGTTGTTGTTGTTCAGTCATTAAGTCCGACTCTTCATGACCCCATGAACCATATTGCGCCAGGCCTTGCTGTCCTTCACTGCCTCCCGGAGTTTGCTCAGTTTCATACTCATTTCTTCAGTGATGCTATCCAACCATCTCATCCTCTGCCGTCCCCTTCTCCTTTTGCCTTCAATCCTTCCCAGCATCAGGGTCTTTTCCAAAGAGTCCTCTCTTCACATTAGATGACCAAAGTATCTGAGCTTGAGCTTCATTATCAATCCTTCCAATGAGCAGTCAGGGTTGATTTCCTTTAGGATTAACTCATTTGATCTTTCTGTATGTGTAACAGAAGAGGATCTTTTCCTGTTCAGGCTCTGCAACTGGTGGCTGATTACCTGACTGCTCCAGACCTATAGGTTCATCCTCTAGCTGGTCTCACTCTTAGAGCCACAACTCCAGATAAGTGAGACCTGCCAGTTCCTGAGCTGCAGGGTTAGAACCTACCCAGCCCTCCTTCTCCAATTCAGAGTCTGATTCATTAGATAGGCCCGTAACACCAGTACAGCTTAGGATAACTTCAGTGGTGTCCCTCATAGGCTGGGAACAGAATGAAGGCATCATGGGGACACACAGAAAAAGGATTCTGCTAGGGCGTCTTTATGCCATAGTTGGCTACAAGAGGAGAAATGCTCTTGGTCTGGAGGAAGAGCAATTCTTTATTTAGAACAGGGGTCCCCAAAGTGGTAAATATTGACCCCCAAGGGTCAATGGGACTATCCAAGGAGTCAATGTTGTAGTAGTAGAAGTTGTTGTTGTTGTTGTTGTTATTCGCAGTACTATTAGTTAAAGTAGTATTTATTAAAGTATTTTCATATAGTAAACAGAGAGCCAGTTTGGTGTAGTGGTTAAGGCACCAGGCTAGAAAGTAGGAAACGGTGAGTTCTAGTCCCACCTGAGGCATGAAAGCCAGCTAGGTGACTTTGGGCCAATCCCTCTCTCTAAGCCCATGATACCAGGCTTGGGCGACAAGCTGGTTGGTCAATTCCTGTCACAGCTAACAGATCAACATTCAGTTGATCCAGAAAAGTGGACCCTGTACCTGCAGGAAACTGCTCAGAAGAAAAACAATTTTTCTTTCATATAGTAAATGTTTGGGGGTTGATGGACAATTTTTTAAAATATAATTTTATTAAAGCTTTTAAACAAGAAGATAAAAACTAACACAAACTAATATAAAGTAAGAAAGAAGAAGAAGAAAAGAAAGAAAGCAAAGAAAAAGCAGAGAGCGCAAGGAAAGAAAAAAGCTAAGAAAAAATAGAAAAGAAAAAGGATATAAAGAAGTCGATGAACAATCTGAAACTTCACGAAGGAGTCAGTGGGGACACCTGATTTAGAACAAAATATGCACATTCCAGATAACCATTTTTTTTTTAATTTACTAGATCTGATCTTTTGCTGTGTGCTATTTGGGAATGTTTTGTGGTGGTGCATGCCACACTGTCAGAATTTCAGATGCACCCACGAAGCTAAAAAAGGACTTGGGGGAAGCGGGGGTGACTTCAGACTAGGCCAACACTGCCTATCGAGCTGGAGTTGCATTAGTCTGATTCAGCAGAGGGCTATTCAGATCTGCAGAACGCTCAGGCATTGCTAACCAACGCGGCTTGACGTTTAGCCACTATTCCTTCTGGGGTCTAATTAGGCGTCTCTCTGGCATTTCTCCATTAACACGTGCCAAATCGCTCCCTCCTGGGTTATTTCCAACTGATTGAACTCTCCAGCTGCTTCACTGAGTTTTTGTTTACCCTTTTAATCCCGGCGGGCCATGTGGGCCACAGCTGCGGTCCACTTTGTACTTCTCACCTAGAATTACGAAAACCACGGGGACCTATTCATCTCTCTTCTTGACAAAACCTCCGGGATTTTCCCAAAAGTCTTCTTTGAGATAACAATGTGGACAGCAGATGCGGGGGTCACATGCGGTTAATTTCCCTCACTGATTTGGAAGAGACAACAAACATAATTAACTCCTGGGTGGTGGAGAACTTGGCCTAAGTTTTAAGTACTAGGTTACAGTTAGATCATGGTAAACCCCGCACGTAAAGATTTTATGCCTGCTTCACTTCAAACTGTCCTGTCAATGCTGCATTTCGGGGCCCTCATTCGCTCTACTTGGATAGGGCTGAGACTACGGTCTCAAAATAGAGCTCAGATGACACCACTGGTTACGTGAGCAGAGATCTTGGGAGAAGGAAATTTAATCTCATTCCTTGCATCCAGATGTGTAACTGAAGTCACTTCTGTTGCTCCTACTGTTTGCTGCCCTGTGCAAGTGGAGAAGTTCCTTTGCCATCTTTGTTCCACTTTCAGTTCTCACCTTAAGGGTCTACTCACCAGTGTTTCTCAACTTCCACAACTTTAAGACGGGTGGACTTCAACTCCCAGAATTCCTCAGCCAGCATGGAATTCTGGGAGTTGAAGACCACCCATTTTAAAGTTGAGGAGGTTGAGAAACACTGCACTAGTGGGTAGTTGCTTGCTTTGCACTATCTAAGGCTTCACTGAAACCAAGATATATTGTATCTCAGGCACCACATTAGCAAAATTGAATCTGTCCACCTGGTCCAGGCATCCAGAGAGGGCCTATTGAGAATTTCTCATCCTGTTGTAAGAAGTACATGCAGGCCTTCTCCAGGGTAGCTTCCCCTCTTTGGAGGACTCTGCCCCAGAGGATTGCAGATCCCTATCCGATGATGATGATGATGATGATGATGATGATGATGATGATGATGACAATGTGCCTTCAAGTCATTTTCAACACCTAGCAGCCAGATAGATTTTCTCCATGATTTCTATCCGTGTGGTTTTCTTGATAAAAATACAGGGGAGGTTTACCATTGCCTTCTCCCACACAGTATGAATTGATGCTTTTGCCCTTGTCACTAAAGTGATCATCGGCCTCCAGCATCTTCCTATATCGCTGCTGCCTAATATAGGTGCCTGTTTGCTTTACCTGGATGGCTGAGATGACCTTCACACCTTGGGTGTCCCTGCTGGGAATATATACTCTAGGCCAGTGTTCCTCAACCTTGGCCACTTGAAGATGTGTGGACTTCAACTCCCAGAATTCCCCAGTCAGCATGGCTGGCTGGGGAATTCTGGGAGTTGAAGTCCACACATCTTCAAGTGGCCAAGGTTGAGAAACACTGCTCTAGACATACACTCCTGACATTCTTTGTTCATCCCTCCCAGGAACACCACCTACCCCCACCACCACGATGAGGCAGCACAGCAGGACTTGAGGCAGCATATGAACCCTTCTCTAAACAGCCATGCGCCAAGAGTCTCTGGATTGCAACGGGGTAAAAATGTGGACAATAAATAAATATCTACAGCAGTCCCACAATCTACTAACAAAGCTACTTGATCAAATAATGAGATGAGACTAGGAAATATACGCTCCCCACCAGTTCTTTTAGCCACTTCTCCAGAATGTCTTAAAGTCAATAATCCCTTTTTGGCTAGACCATGAGCAAGCTCCTTCAAGAGCCTAAGATGCCATTCATCTGGCCCAACTTTTCCTCCTATAGAATAAATTGATATTGCCTTAGGTTTTTATATATCTGTCGGCCTCACCAGGTTAACCAGATAGGAATCATGACCAGATGAGCTAATTCCACTTTATTGTAAGGCTACATTGACAGAATCTTGCAAGTCTGAAAGTACAGTTCTCCCGTAAATAGATGCCAGTTGCCAAGTGCCATCTCCTTTACAGCCTGAGAAACTAGGGAGGGTCTCTTCTGAGCCTCTTGCCCTGCCCACTATCCAGCTGCAGGCTATGCTGTCTCTTTCTGACTGTTCCCTTGGCAGCATCCCTTCACCCAGTCTCCCAAGGTCTTTCCCACATGCCATTACAATATTTCAAGCTTTGATCCTGCCCTGTCATTCTTTCCAATTGACTGGTAGAACATTTACTCTTATTATTGGAATATGTTGACCATGACCACATATCAGCATATTCATGCTAGAATATTGTCATTAGCATATGTCAGTTGTTATACAAGGCCATGATATGGTGATATATAGCTTTTATGCCATTTACATGTGTGAATGGACGTGTATGAAACATGGACTACAGGAGACCCATCTGAAACAGTCTATGAAGACAGAAACATTTGTATTGTCGAAGGCTTTCACGGCCGGCATACGAAGGCTGGTGTGGATCTTCCGGGCTGTGTGGCCATGTTCTGGAAGTTTTGTTTCCTAACGTTTCGCCAGCATCTGTGACCGGCATCTTCAGAGTGCAGGAGCACAGACAGGAGCAGTTCTCTCTGTGCCCAGGATGGTGTGACCCTTTTGTGGGTATTTATAGAGATCTGAAGGGGGGGGGGGGGCTGGGTTAATGAGTGGCTGCTTCTTTTGGTATCAGAATATCTGTGTATCTTCCTGTGGGTTAGGCAGGGTTTTTTCTTCTATTGAGTTGTTAACGAGTGGCTGCTGAGGGTGATTAGCATTATGCCTAACCCACAGGAAGATACACAGATATTCTGATACCAAAACAAGCAGCCACTCATTAACCCAGCCCCCCCCCTTCAGATCTCTATAAATACCCACAAAAGGGTCACACCATCCTGGGCACAGAGAGAACTGCCCCTGTCTGTACTCTGAAGATGCCGGTCACAGATGCTGGCGAAACGTTAGAAAACAGAACTTCCAGAACACGGCCACACAGCCCGGAAGATCCACACCAGCCTACAGAAACATTTGCTCTTTTAAAGGGATCTCAGCACGCAAAAAGAGATTTAAACCTCTTTCATTCTTACATACAGGAGTCCTTGCTTACCAACTACTCATTCAGCGACTGTTTGAAGTTACAACAACACTAAAAAAGGAGATTTACAACCAGTCCTCAAAGTTGCGACCATCACAGCGTCCCCAGTCATGTGATCACAATTCAGGCACTTGGCAACTGGCATCTATTTACGATGGTCACAGGTTCCATGACCATGTGATAACCATTTGCAATCTTCACAGCTAGCTTCCAACAAGCAAAGTCAATGGGGAAGCCAGCAGGAGGTTGCAAATGATGATCATGTGAGGTCACACTTAACGATCGCATGGGATTCACTTCACAACTACAGCCAATAAGTCAGTGCAGTCATGTGACATCATGCTTAATGACTGTAGTGCTTAGCAACGGAGTTGTTGGTCTCTATTACAGTCAGTAAGTGAGGACTACTTGTACTGAGATGGATGGGGATTGACAAATCAGGAAATGATGGTGCCCGGTTGTGGGGAAGATTGTCTACAAATTTATTCTGTTCATAGAACTGTGGCACCTGTCAGTTCAAGGACTAGAGATCCTCATTATCATTATCATTATTCCTCGATTTTTAAAAATATAAACTTCGGCAGGTATGAGGTTCTCTCTCTAACTACCACTGGAAAATACAGGTTCTTTCAGAAACATCAAACTGAATAAACATTCAGTTGTAGGCTTCACTAAACCAAAGCAGTGCAACACTTACACATTTCATCATCAATGGAAACAGAGATAGAACTTCTGGTTGTGTGAATTTGAAAGGAAACTCAAGGCGTGAGACAAAAACAGGGGAAAAAAACTTTAATACAAATATACATTTTAAAAATCCAGAACTGGTTCATATACACCATATAATGCAGTGACTTTCTTAACAACCACCCCACTTAACAACAAATTTTCCAGACCCTATTGTGGTCATTATGCAAGGACTACCTGTCTTTGGCAAGAGAGAGTGAGACCCTGCATTTCATTCCATCTGGTCTGTTGCACTTGCCATCTTTTATCTTCTATTGGTTTTATTGTAATTTGTTTGATTGTTGTGAGCCCCCCAGAGTCATTGGTAGTCAGGCAGCATACATTTAATAAATTATGATCATTATTATCTTAAATCCTAGCAATGACTTGCTTGAAATCTAAGAATGAATGGACCCCACAGCAAATCTAAAATAAACTGTCATGGATGTCATCAACTCCAGTTAGAGATGGTTGATAATTCATTGCCTTAAGTGGAAGCTGGCATGAAATGAACTTTGTGATGATGATAAACCAGGAATGGCCCAGCACATCCACATGTTTTTCACTTCCTTTCTCTCCTGACAGCCTTACAAGATTGGAAAGCATCGGCTACATCAAGATCATATTGTGCAAACTGGAGCAAAAGCTATGATATCCCTTGATAAATGTTCCTGCTTAATCGTAAGACAGTTACAGTCCAGAACAAGATACACCCAGCTGATAGAAGATAAGGGGGAGAGAAAAGAATGGAAAGCTGACCAAGCATTTTGTTCACCTGCTCTTCTAGGGAATAATCGTCATTTAATTCCTTATTATCATACACACTATAACATAATGTATATTGGCACACAATAAAACAGTAAACCGTAATTAATAAACAAAATTTAACATTATATAAAATCAGGTCAATAGCCATTAAAAATTGTTACAAGAAAACCATGTTCATTAAATGACACCACGGAAGAAACGTCTATGACGTTCAGCTGCAGCTTGGGCAAAATCTGCCAATCTCGGTCTACTGTGTTTTCAGTAACCATTCAGGTTCACGGGAACCTGTCCAGAATATCTTCCATTTCAGAAGTTCTAAATATTGACTACATGCAGGAGAATAAGTTGGCAGTTGAGCAGATGGTGAGAGATGCCTTCTAAATTGCCATCCTAACAGAGGCCAACTCACTGGAAATTTTTGTATTATGGGGAATAGACCGCCTCTAAAACCTGAGCCAATATGAGAGAGGGTTTTAACGGAGGTTGATTCAGTATCACTATATTGAAGTTGATATAGTACAGCTTTCTTTCTTATGGACCTGCTTTGCCTTGATTTTAGGGTCAGACAATTATTAATTAACCTGAGTAAAAACAAAAGATGCAATTTGGCAACTCTTATCTAAGCGTTTATATTATGTATATTCTTCTATTCTGTATGGCCTTTTGTGCATTTGCAAAATACTGTAATAATGTAGTGACTGATCCTAAGTATTTCATTTTTCTGCAGTCTAGCACTTGCAGGTCATTGCACCATTTTTCCTTTTATTTGTACCTAATTTAATCAGAAATGTTATGTATTTGTGTTCGAACGCTACACATTCTATTACACAACTGTATGCGTTTCTGGTCCGTGACTGTAATAAAGATGTTCTGATTTTATTGTTAGTACTTGTTTAAAAGAATAAATACCTCGGTTGGGTTTTCTATCCTGAAATGGCATTTGATATCCTTAATAAAATAAGGACGAGCCGTCTGACATTTGGGGAGACAGCTTAAGGAGCGCTCAGACAAATGTCGAGGGGCAGAAGTGATTCAGATTTGTTAACAGGGAGGCTGTCCAGTTATTAGTGCTTGGAAGTAGCCTACAGGTGGCACAGTGTGCTTAAAACAAACCATAAATTATATTGTATTGTCGAAGGCTTTCACGGCCGGCATACGAAGGTTGGTGTGGATCTTCCGGGTTGTGTGGCCGTGGTCTGGAAGTTTTGTTTCCTAACGTTTCGCCAGCATCTGTGACTGGCATCTTCAGAGTGCAGGAGCACAGACAGGAGCACAGAGAGAACCGCTCCTGTCTGTGCTCCTGCACTCTGAAGATGCCGGTCACAGATGCTGGCGAAACGTTAGGAAACAAAACTTCCAGACCACGGCCACACAACCCGGAAGATCCACACCAACCTTCATAAATTATATTAATGCTTTGTTGTGTCATCTGAATGCACTTGATGTGTTCTTCCTGAACATTGAAGAAACCACCTGCAAAGAGGGGAAACCAAGTTCCGTTCCAACAACTGGAATTCTTGCAGGGGTCACTGGGAGGTCTTATTGGCAGACCCTCAGCTGGGTGTAGGCCCCCAGCCAAAAGAAGGGAAGAAGGATCTCTCCAGGAAATGAAGTTGTTGAATAGAGCAGAGTTCCTCTCGCCGCATCAAAAAATGAAACCCAGCCTGCAGTACAGTTGAGACTCACCCGGATCCTTTTTAATTTCTTGCCCAGGAAGTGAGGAAGAGGATTAGGTGGGATGGAGAACTGGTACGTACCTCCCCACCTTCCCAGCATACTGATCCCTTCTTCTGGAATGAAGGAGAACATACCCTTCCTCTTCACGCTCTTTCGGGAAATCCCCACTGCCCATTCTTCCTTAATCCCTACAGTGACTTCCCAGAAATGCCATCCCTCCTTGAATTCTTCACATCCCAGTACAATAGCCAGTGAGTCAAATCTTTCAGGATTGTTGGGCAGTTCTTGATGATGATCACCTAGTTGCGCTATTTTATAGTCATGGGACAGGACGAGTTGGGGATGAGCCGTATCTGAATCCAGAGTTACGTTTGCTGTTAATGGAGAGAGAAAGGAGAGAAGATCAAGAAAGGGAAGCAAAATAGCTTTAATCTGGAAAGAGAAATACACCCCACCCTGTAAACGAATAAGAAAAGTCAAATTCCCCCTCGGTTAAAAGGGACTTCTTGAACAAGGACTCTCCCTCATCCAGATCGTTCCCTCTTACTTACTTACTTACTTACTTATTTATTTATTTATAGCATTGTTAGGGCTGCCCAACTCAAGCAACGTAACTCTGGGTGGGGTACAGAAATCCTCGGCAAGAAACACAAATCACAAAGGAAAATAACACCTAGCATTAAAATCCAACTAAAACTGTAACACGGACACCAGACATAACATGTACTATACTGTAATTCATCCAGTTGGGACTCTACTCATCCTGACCCAAAGACCTGAGGAAACAGCCAGGTCTTGACTGCCTGCAGGATCAGGGGCAACCGCACATCAAGGAGAAGATCATTCCAGGAGGTAGGTATGGACTGCCACCAAGAAGCGCACCTCCTAGGTCCCATAAGGTGGCATTGTTTAAATGAGAGGATCTGGCGCCTGCCCTCCATGTTGGAGCATGTGGGATGGGCAGATACCCTTGGGAACAGGTGGTCCTCAAATAGTTTTTCTCAAGGACAACACACAAGCCTTCCTTTATCACTATTACTCAGGTTTTCATTTCCATTGATTTTATTCTTCTGCCTCTTGTGCCCTTGAAGACAATTTAACAGAAGCAAGAACTGAGTTGGCTTGCTGCCAATCTGACCGGTATAGCAATGCCATCTTGCAGGATGCCAGAGACAAGTCTTCTCTGTGGTTGCCCCTCCCCAAAGGAACACCATCCCCTGGAAATCCCGATGACCCCAACCCTGCTGTGTGTTCACAAGACCTTTAAAGACCTGGTTCTTCCACCAGGCCCTGAGACAGAGCAAGTTGTGATCCATTTCCTGACACTAGATTGCCTTGCCCGTTACTAGATTTTCACTTGTACTTTCCCAACGCTGTTGGTTACTATCAGTCACTACTATCATTAAAATGTTTTGTTTGTGTCCTTTAAAAACTGCCTAGAGTTGCCTTTGTGACTGAAATGGCATCCAAGTTCATATAATGATGATGATGATGATCATCATCATCATCGTGATGTTTGCATATATATATAATCCTCCTGCCTTTTCTGTTCCAAAAGATAATTTAGCAGAAATGAGAACATTCATAAAGCACAGATTGTGCTTTAAGTATGTGAAATGCAGGGGCAGAAAATAATCTTTACACTCTCTGTGGAAAATGACAATTTCTCACTTTCACTGAGATGGAACGTGCTGTAGTTCACGTAACCAGAATATTCTTTGCTATATTTTCATTGTCATATATTATTATTGTTATTGTTGGTCTCACAGTCAGCCAGATGTTTAGACTGGATTTGGCATTTTTATCTGCCTATTGAGTCCTTCCCAAGGTCCTGAGATAGGCAGATGTTGTTGTTTTAATAATATTAAAGGTATCATTGCAGAATATAAGCTATTCCAAGTAAAGCTGCCTTTTGCAATTGACTGATGGCGATTATGATTATATTATGATTATGATTATGATTATGATTATGATTATTAATTTTTGCCACCTTTTTATATATAATTTAAGGTGGCAAACATACCTAGTACTCCTCCCTCCTCCTATTTTCCCCCACAACAACATCCCTGTGAAGTGGGCTGGGCTGAGCGAGAGAGAGAGACTGTCCCAAAGTCACCCAGCTGACTTCCATGCCTAAGGCAGGACTAGAACTCACCATCTCCTGGTTTCTGGGCCAGCACTTTCACCCTAAAACAAAATGGCTCTCCAGTTATATCTTTTATTACATTATATCTTTTTATATATGTCACCCTGGGGAGATTCAGAGTTATCTCAGGTGATAGGGGCTTTTTAATGAGATAAATTCTAGATGCTGGTAACAAACAAAACCCCTTTTTATGGGTGCTCCAAAAGCGTCTCGGTCCCTGCTTTGACTAAATGACCTGATCAAGAGAAAACGTATATATCTTTAAAGGTACATAATAAAACCCCATGAATAAAAAACAGACGTGAGCAGTGAAATCCACATGGAAGGTCAACATCTGCAAGACAGCAGGCATGGTGTCATGATCCAGGTGCCACGCCTGTTGTACATGCACACATGCCAAAGGGATGGGCTTGGATGGTGACACTGTGCCTGCCAACATGCAGATTTTGGCCCCCTCCTGTGGACACCTCTGAACATGGGCACAGAATTCCTCCTTTGCTGGTTCTTCTTATTAGTCATACCTAATGCTACAGGAATACCTCCTTCAACCATCCAATACAAGGAACTTGGGGAAAAACTGTTGGTAGACCCCCACCACCAGATCCGAGAGGCCACAGCTAGGAGAAGATGGTTCTCCTTGACGGCCCAGTTCTGAGGGAATATTGACCACCAGAGATCAGGCTTACTCCAACCCTGTTGGTTTTTGAGAAGCAGGTTAAAATGGAACTCTTCTAGAACACCGCAGAATTCTTTACATGTTCCGGTTTTAAGACAATCTTAAATATTTATTATGATTTTATTTCCTTTGGATTTTTCTCCCTTTTAGAATGCTAAGAGCTGCATCAATGTGGCAGTTTAAAAACCAAATAAATAAATAGTTTCGGAGTCCCTCGGTAGACTGGTTCAACTGGTTCAACTCGATGAAAAGAAATATCTTGCTGACATATCTCAAATCAATCCTGTTCAATTGGCCTTCATCAATTCCCCTCCCCTCAGTTTACCTTTCTGTGGCTGAAGACCAGATAGCAAAGTGTCTGGAAAAGTCAACAGAAAAAAAAAGAAAAGTAAGCACATGTATAAGACAGCTCTTACAACAACAATGCGAGTTCATCACCCTTGGCTTATTTCAAGGAAAGGATTCAGTGGGAAACAACAGCATTCCCAGGACCGGAGGCCCTAAAACCAGAAGAATTTGATTGACACTGTGAAACGGCAGATGCAAGATGTCACAGCCTTTGAGTGCTGTAATAAGAGTCCTTGAGAGCAGACAAGACTTCCTCCCCAATCCATAGGAAATGGAAAGCACAGCACCAGTTAAAATTCGTGGGTGCTGTCATCTTATTTGATGCTGGAGAGGAGAAAGAGCAGCAGATACTGACATGTGGCATATGTCAGCCTTCCCAGGTAGACCAGGCAGGTAACATGACCAGATGAGCTAATTCTACTTTATTATAAGGCTACATTGACAGAATCTTGCAAGTCCGAAAGTACAAATCTCCCGCTGTCTCTTTTACAGCCTGGGAAGATAGGGAGGGTTCCTCCTGAGCTTCTTTCTTACCCATTATGCAGCTGCGGGCTGTGCCCTCTCTTATCTGACTGTTCCCTAGGCAGCACCTCTTCGCCCAGCCTTTCAAGATCTTTCCCACATACCGTTACACATGTAGTGTTATCCATTACCTAACTCTTCATGATCCACCTTTCCCCAACCTGGGCACTCTACACATGTATGGCCTTCAATTCCCAGAATTCCTCCACCAACATGGCCATCGTTGAAAACTCTAAGAATTGAACTCTGTTCATATAATGGGCGTCCAGATTGGGGAAGTTTGTCATAGTCTTTCTTGGTTCAGTTTGCTGCTTTAGTCTGATCTTGCAAACTCTTCTTAAGTTCAGGGATGGAAATGTATCCATTTTTGCTATCAGACCATTCTGTGGACTCAAGTGCACCATTTGAACAATACGGGTCAGAATCAACCCTAAAAAGGCAAGTCACAGGAAGTCATTCTTCCATTCTACTCAACCTGGGTCAGGCCCCATTTGGAGTACCTAGTCCAGGGGCTAGTTCAGAGGAGGGTTACCAAGACCCTGAAGGGACTGGAAACCAACACCTCTGTGGAGTAATTAAAGAGATGAGTTAAGTCTAGCCTACCAAAGAGTTAGCTGAGAAGAGAAATGATAGCAGTGTTTAAATATCTAAAAGGCTATCAAGCCTAAGAAACAATGGACATTCTCTGTTGCCCCCCAGGAGAGGACTTGATGTTTCTAGCTCACCAACTTACCTTTGTTTTTCCTTTGGCCAGGCTGTTACCCTTCCAAACAAGACTGGTCTGCGCCTGCTGTTGCTTATGCTTCCTAAGGATATCCAGACAGACAGTCCTCTACTTGAAAACTTCCTTGTTGCGAACTTTCACCAATACGAACAAGATGAACCCAGAAGTCAGAACCGGAAGTCGGACCAGAAGTCAGAACCAGAAGTGGGAGAAAGCGGGAAAGGGTTAGTTTGTGCACCACAAACTAACTCTTTCCCGCCTTCTCCCGCCTTCTGTTTGCATTGGACGTTTGCACCAGAGTTGGAGTTCCCAGAAACAGTTAGTTTACCCTTGGGAACAAGTGGTCCTCAAATAGTTTTTCTCCTGAGGCAGGAGAGGGGGCAGTGGCAGAGGACAAGGGAGAGGGGGCGAAGGTCTCCTGCCTTGCCCAGCAATGGAGCGCACTGTGCCCCACCAGCTTGTCCTTCGCTCCCCTCTCCTCCACCACCACCATCTCCTCCTGCCTCACCTGGCAACACACTGGTAGCAGAAGATAGGCCTCTTTTGCCCATCACGCTGCCCTGCCTCCTCCTCCTTTTTTTAACTTTTTACTTGGTTGGACTTATGAACAAAACAGACTTACACACAGCCTCTTGGAAGGTAACCTGTTCATAAGTAGGGGACTGTCTGTCAATCCAAATGCGTGTGGACTTCAATTCCCAGGATTGAAGAGGTGTGGACTTCAATTCCCAGGATTCTCCAGCCAGCCATGCTGGCTGGAGAATTCTGGGAGTTGAAGTCCACACATCTTCAAGCTGCCAAGGTTGAGAAACACTGTCCAAATGCCTCTGCATCTTTTCTATCCATTTCTTATTTAAAGAAATCTAACAAAAAAATTAATAATGGAACAGCGTTTGATAGGAACCATGAAAAAGGTTTGAAGGCATATTGGTGCCCACAGGCCCTAGGATGGGGACTTAGACCCACAGCATCTGAGAGTTCCTCAGGAGTTTAAAGCCTTATCAATGAGCCCTGACGTTTTGTTTGCTCCATGGCTAGACCACTCTATAGCAAGTACCTTTTACTGAACAACCGATTAGAATGACATCTACGTATTTTTAATATTCTAGTGGCACATATGAAAACTAAGGATGGAAACGTACTATTTCTTGGGAAAAACATAAAGTTGAAATAGTTGAGATTTTTATTATTATTATTTGCAAAAAGAAAAGATGAAAAAAATAGTGTTTTTCACAAGCATCCCTCAAGCACAGTATTCAATTAGTCTTACATATATTTATTTGTGTGCCTCTTATCATGCAATTGACATTTTTAATGTTGAAATCAGTTTGCCGCCAAGGAAAAAATGGTAATGTTCAGCCACATATAAGCAGACTGCATTTCTAAATTCGCTTGAACTCTCAGAACGTCTTAGCAATTTCATGGATATCTAAAGCTAAGATCTTGCCATGTGTCAACTGGGATATTCTAGTATTTAGCATAAAATCCTCATGCCTTACCTTTAAAGTGTTCTGTGATACCTTCAAGGATGTGATTGATATCATAGAAGTCCCAAATTTTCCACTTTAGGGCAGGTTGGAAAACTGGAGGATTCTCAACCTCTCCTTCCTCCCTAGAGAAATGGAATGATGTTAGCCTTCTCTCCATCCCATCAAAAATTCCCTCGTGTAGTTTGGAAGGAAGCAACAGAAGCCTAAGGCACCACTGGTATAGCAGAAGAGGAGGAGATGTTTTGGACAGATTCCTTATCAGCACAACATTTTCCAGGAGCAGGGAACAAATGCAGTTTCCTTCCTCTCCTCCTAAGTGCAGAAGAGATTTCAAATGATGACCATCATCAACAGAGCTTCTTGCCTCTGTTGTCCAGCCAATGGTTATCCAATGCAACTTGGGGTGCAGTAACATCAGCTCACCCCTTTTCTTTGTCCAGATCAAGGGTGCATAACTTTTTTCCAAGCCAAGGGCCATATTCAGTTTCTGACTAGGACACGTGTAACCAGCATGGGACCAGAGCAAAGTATCCCATGGAGCCAGGTCAAAAACAAATGTTGATTTGATTTCTTTCATGTTTGATTTGAATTAAAGGCAGGTCACTGAATAATTCTCTGGATATGCATTTAACCAAATCCCCTCTTCCATGTAAAGATACGGTAGATTAATTTTGGAGAGCTCTAGGAGCAATATCCAAGGCTTCTAGGGGCCACGTGTGCCCATCATCATGAATAGACATTGCTATTTGGGCCCAACTATGCTGCCACAATGAAACGGGAGTTTGATGCCTCACAGAATAAGCCACTAAGGGTCTCCTTGCTTAGAGTGAACTTCAAGGACGTTGACATTCCTTTCTCTGTTGGGCAGCATCATTGGTAAGATGCCTAAAGCCACAAGAGCTTCTCACACACCCAGGGCCATATGCCCTGCTGCCTGCCCCTCTTGCCAACCTTAAAAAATGGACTACAATTGATAATAAAATGGGGAAGGGAAGGATGGGATCCACTTACCTCTGCAAACTGTTTAAGGCATCCTGGAGGGGGGAAGAGAGAGAAAACAAGGAATGAGGTGAGTAGGAACTGAAAGAATTCTACCATAGATTCTGCTGGTACTGAATTTTGTGGCAATTAAACCATTTATTCATTCATTCATTCACTGATTCATTTGCTTATTTATTCATTCATGAAATGTAGAGGGCCACCCATCTATCAAACAAACCTGGACAGTGAACAAGGATAAAAACATAATGCAATCAACACAATCACTTTGAAAAAAGAAGAAAAGACAAACTCGAGGCCCCAAGAAGAATCTCAGCACTCATAGATCATGCACAACCACCCCAGAGCTTCATTAACATCCTGCCCCCAGTGCCTGGGGAAAAGCCAGATCTTCACCACCTTCCAAAGGCCAATAGGGAGACTTCTGGGGAAGAAATGGTGGACTGAAGACAGTTCCAGGTAAAGCAGAGCTGACAACCATGGCGGAATGAAGAGTCGGTGAGTAGATCGGCTCTTCGATAATTCCTCTCTGGACAAGGAGAGGACTTGAGATCACCCACAAGTGCTCCAGACTTTAAAAAAAAGTTTTAATCATCCCAAACATTTGCAGGAGCATCAGACCCTCTGAAGACTCAAAGCTTCTTCTTGGGCAGTTCTGGAATTATGTGATCCACACAAAACATCCCACAGGAAGCCCTGGAAACAAGCAATCCCAGTGCCTAATCACCCAAGCATACATCATTCCAGAAAAGAAACTTTTAAGTTCTTACAATATATGCAAATTATTCTCTCACCCATCGAAAATATTCATGTAAGGTCTTTAAGGCTGCAATTCTACATACACCAGCGTGGAAGGAAAGCAACCTTGCCGTTTAAGCCCTGTCTTGAAATGGCAACAAGCAAATACAGGGTTCCTCAACCTTAGCAACTTTAAGATGGGTGGACGACAACTCCCAGAATTCCCCAGCCAGCCATGCTGGCTGGGGAATTCTGGGAGTTGAAGTCCACCCATCTTAAAGTTGCTGAGGTTGAGGAACCCTGAGCAAATACACCAAAGAGCTCCATTCCAACCTGAATGAGTTCATCTATAGGCTGCTGAGAGTTTTTTATCTTCTGGATAACCCTTTCATAGAGTGAAAGTTCCTGGGAAAAGGTCACCATGAAGGAATCTCTTTTTCTGGTAACCTCCTCCTCTGCCTCTTCCATCTGGGCCAGGAATTGTTTTTCTCGGTCTTCCAGAAAGTAGCGGAGATCTTTGAACAGAGATGTGGCCTTCACTCGCTCTGCTTTCATTTGTTTCTGCAGAAATAGATGAAAAACAGCTGCGGGTATGGAGTGGGTAGACGCTAATGCTGGCCATTGAGAGAGCCAGAGAGACCAAAAGTAGTATATCTCTGGGCTTGATTCTAACCCTTCTCCCACTCCATTGTAAATAATAATAATATTAATTGTAATAAATAATATTTATTACATTAATATTGATATAATATTAATAGTTATCACAATTAAGTCTGGATAGTGGACATTGCAATATCTGGAGTCAGCAGAAGAGAAGAGAAAGAACTGGAGAAAACCACAAAATATAAAGACCTGCAAACAGAAGTAAAACGACTGTGGCAAAAGAAAGCAAAGATGGTAGTTACAGGCGCCTTGGGTGCAATCCCAAAACATCTGGAGCCCCACTCGAAGACCATCGGCATTGACAAAATCACCATCAGTCAATGGCAAAAGGCAGCTTTCCTTGGAACAGCTTATATCCTGTGACGATACCTTTAACACCATTAAACAACATCTGCCCATCCCAGGGCCTTGGGAAGGACTCGACAGGTGGACAAAAATGCCAAATCCAGTCTAAACATCTGGCTGACTGTGCAACCAACCATAATAATAATGATATTATAAATAATAATAATGAGCAACCAGGCCAGAAGCTGCAGCACTACTGGAAGAAAAGTTGTTCACCTATCGCAAATATACAAAGACTGAAAACAAAGAAATAATGATCTACTATTACAAATCAAATCCAGCGAGAAGAGAATATCTGAAAAGAATACACCACTTCTGGAAAGAACAACATCCAGAATCAGAAATAGCAGACAGAGGCTAGCAGATCAACGTCAATTTATAGCACAAAATAAAGTATTCACGGAAGTAGAATTGGAAGAACTGCAAAGGTCTGTCCAGGGCAAAGAAATCGAAGCCTTGCCAGAAGTAGCTCAGGTAGTAGAGCCTTCTCCTCAGAAAGAACAAAGCCCTCTAACTAAAAAATAAGAGGAATAAATAAGCATCTAGAACAGCACAAAAACAACAGAATAAGGTTGCCTGCATTGAAGCTTGTTACAAAGAAAAAGCTAGCACAAATATTAAATGATGCCAATGCTGTAATATCAAATATGAGCACTAGCTCACTGCAAGAAACAAACCAATTGATGTACAGCACGGCTACAATTATAACGGAATACCTTGGATGCAAAATCAACAAACAAGGAAAAAAGCAAACAGTGCACCACCAAAATGGAAGATCGGGTTGGAAAATAAGATCAGCACGCTAAGATCAGATGCAAGCAAGCCAGAACAGATGAAAGAAAAGAAGCTGAAGAACAAAAAGACCACAGAATACCTGATCAAGAAGTATCACCTAGAAACAAGGAAGTTCAAGGAAGCACTGGAAATAATAAAGCAGCAAATAGCAGCCATGGCCAAAAAGATCAGCAGATACGAAGCACACCACAGCCAGAATCTCCAGTTTCAGTCGAATCAGAAACGTTTCTACCCATCCATCAATGGAGAGACCGCAATGAACCAGTCAGCACATGACAAAGAAAAAACAGTGCAATTCTGGGCACAGCTATGGGACAACCCAAAGAAATACAACAAGAATGCAGCTTGGGTGAAGCTCAAGCTCAGATACTTTGGTCACCTAATGCGAAGAGAGGACTCTTTGGAAAAGACCCTGATGCTGGGAAAGATGGAAGGCAAAAGGAGAAGAGGACGGCAGAGGATGAGATGGCTAGATAGCATCACTGAAGCAATGAGCATGAAATTGAGCAAACTCAGGGAGGCAGTGAAAGACAGGAAGGCCTGGCGCAATATGGTTCATGGGGTCACGAAGAGTCGGACACGACTTAACGACTAAACAACAACAACAACAAAGAATAAAAAAGAAGCTGAAATGAAAGAACTTGTAATAACAGCAGAAATGGTGGCGAAAAGGGCAAGGAAGATCAAGAATTGGTCAGCAGCAGGTGAAGATGAACTGCATGGTTTTTGGTTGAAACATCTGACTCTCTGCACCCACTCACTGCCAAGCAGTTTAACAGCATACTGCAAGGAGGTGAAACTGAAGACTGGTGAACATCTGGCAAAACCTGCCTGATAATGAAAGATCCAGCAAGAGGGGCAGCACGAGGCAGCTACAGGCCACTTGCCTGCTTGCCAACAACTTTCAAATTGCTAACTAGTGCGGTAGCTGATGCAGTCCAACAGCACCTACCTGAAAACAAGCTCTTTCCATCTGAGCAAGAAAGAAACCACCCAAACAGCAGAGGGACAAAGGATCAGGGCGGGGATCAAAACAAGGCAAGTGTGTGCGTATACAAGGGGGGGCTTTGATCGCAACCACGATTTTGCCTTTCGGAGGTCCAGCCTCCCCAGAAATGCTCATCCTTTCTTCTTTTGTGCGCTTTTTATAGTTATTTTTTTAAATTGGGCCTCTTTTTATGTATCTATTGTTTTTAATTAAGTGTTGTATGCTGCCCAGAGTCACTTTTATGTGAGATGGGCGGCTATATAAATATGATTGATTGATTGATTGATTGATTGATTGATTGATTGATTGCCAGGCTTGTGATCCCCTGTCGATGGCCCAGAATACTCCCCATAGAGTAAATAATTTTCCCGTTCTAACACATTAAAATCACAACTTGCAGCGGTGCTGTGGAAGCTGTGATGAAGGACTGAGCCGGGCTGCCCCACACTCCTCCCCCAAGGCACACATTCCTGTCATAAATATTCATGGGAGCCAGGACAAAGCTGGGCTGTTTTTTTTTGTTGTTTCTTTTCCTGGTTGCTGCTCAGGAAGTGGCTTCAAGGCCTTTCTTCCTCCCCTTGGCAGGGATGATCCTTTACCAGCAAGGACTTGCTTTCTTTCTCTCTGGCTGACCGGCATGTCAAGACGTCTTGTTCCGCCTTCCTCAGGATCTCCACAAAATCGCTGACGAGTTCCTGGGGGGGAAATGACACCCAAGGTTTCCTTGCTGTTTGGAAGTTCCCTTGGAGGGGTGACCCAGGGCCCGCCCCAGGCGTTGTCTCCCCCCCCCGCGTGCAAAGGCGGGGCTTGGGCAGGGATGCTCCAGCGGGCGGGCCCGTCTCCGCTCTTCCCGAAGGAGGCTCAGCCACAGCGACCCAAAGGCGCCCGATGCTCACCTTATTGCCATCGCAAGCCTCCTCCAGAGGGGTCACCTTGTGGCTCGCGTGCCCCGGGGCTCTGCGGCAGCGGGCGCAGACGAGGGCGTCGCAGTCCCCGCAGTAGAGCTTCGGGGCTTCGCCGTGCTTCTCGCACAAGCCCCACGTCCCGGCTTCGGCCCGCCTCAACCTCTCCGCGATCTGCACCACGTTGGCCAGCTCCCGGTTGGGCAGCAGGTTGCCCGGGGCGAAATGTTCTCGGCACTGGGGGCACGAGGCGCCTTTCCCGGCTCCCTGGCAGTAGCAGTTCAGGCAGGCTCGGCAGAAATTGTGCCCGCAGGTGATTAGGGTCACCGGGTCCTTGAAGGGGTCCAGGCAGATGGGGCAGGTCACTTCGTGGCAGAGGTCCTGAACGGGGCTCGCAGCGGCCGCGGCCATGACCGTCTCCGGCTGAAGGTTGGAGCCTTCTCGGCTGCTTTCATTTTCGCCCCTTCGCTTCCGGATTCGGCGCTTTGGGAAAGTCCGCTAATAAAAAACATCGCTCGGCAAATACGGTCGGTGGCCGGGCGACGTGCGCAAGGCTAGGAAAAAGAAGAGGCGCTTTAGAGGTCATCGCCACGCCGTCTTGACGTTCCCGCGGGGGTGAATCGGCTGCGGTGGAGTTGGAGTTGAAAGCACGACCCTCTCCCTGTCCCCGTTTACAAATACTCTAAGGAACTTTTACAACCTCCAACAAACCAACTCTGAGCCACCCTTAAGGCGGTTTTTTTTTTTTTGTGGGAAGCCTGGTAAGTGGTGCTGGTGGTGGGAAGTTCAAATATTTTCTAGAGGAGGGTTTCTCAACCTTGGCAACTTTAACAGGAGTGAACTTCAACTCCCAGAATTCCCCAGCCAGCCATGCTGGATGGGGAATTCTGGGAATTGAAGTGCACCATCTTAAAGTTGCCACGGTTGAGAAACCCTGTTCTAGAGAGCAACTCATTATCCTATTTCGGACACATGATGCAAAGATCCAGCTCTCTGGAGGAGGCTATGATGCTGGGAAAGGTGGAAGGAAGGAGAAGAAGAGGACGACCAGCAGCGAGGGGGATGGTCTCTGTTATAGAAGCAATGAGTACACCATTAGAAGATCTGAAAGACCAGGTTAGGGATAGATCGTCATAGAGAAAATCTATGCGGTCGCTAGGAGTCGAAAAGCGACCTGATGGCACGTAATCAACTTGTTATTGCAAAGAAGCATCTAATCTACAGAACTGGGGCAGGAACTACACAAGAGTCCCTTTGGTGGGGGTGTTGGACCTACTTTTCCCTTTGCAGAATTGTAACCCTCCGTCCTTCTGTTTGGTGCGTTTGATTTTTTTTTAATTCATTACATTCTTTTCTTGACCACTGACCCCATGGATCAAGTGGAGATTGGGGGTAGGGAGGGTTGCCCATTCTCTAGTTGAATTCTGTAACTGGTTTCCCCAGCTAATCTGATCAGTGTGATGCTGCCTATAAAAAAACTGTTCTGCTTGATTTTCCTCTTCGGATGCAGCATGCCACTTTGTACATAGTACCCAGAAGCTGCTAGTGTACCCGCATTAAAGACCTCAGTGAATCCACATCATCAAGAAGCCCTATAGATGCTTAGAACATGGAGAGAGGTTCAGCCATAGCTTAAGCCTTGCCTGCACAAAAGGCATCACATGGAAGGGAAACCCTTTGAATGTCTGGAACGTGGAACCTCCAAGCGCATCAACGTATCCCTTGGGGGAGATGGGCGGCATACAAATTTAATAAATAAATAAGTATATCCAGACTGGGGAGAAGCCCTTTAAATGTTCAGAATGTGGAAGGACATTTAGGGCCAAAATCAAAGGATTCACACAGGGGAGTGGTCCTCTAAACATTTTGAACGTGTCCAGACACAAATCACACCATAAAAGACATCAGTGAATTTGCACAGGCTGTTTGCCCGTGGATTGCTCCAAATGTGGAAGGAACTGCCGTCATGACAAAAGTTCTTTCGGAGGTTAGTTTTCCATCCCATTGGGGTGGAATTCAAGCCCCCACTCAGCTTCCCTCTGCAGTATTTTTTTTCCCACTAAGTTCCTGGGCCTTTCAAATGGTCTTGTGGAGGCTTGTGCTTGGAGGGTCCCAGAATCTCCTTTCGAAAAACATTGCTCTCCGTGGGCTGCAGGGCTGTGGCATTTCACAGATTTCTCATTCTCTCCTGTGAGTTCTTGTCAGCCCTTCAAAGTAGACCAAACTAAGAAACCAAAGTTATGAATGCTAATGCTACTTTTATTGTAAGGTTATAGTACCAGAATCTTGCAAGTCTGAATGGACTTTCCCCCTCCCTCACTTTACCTTTATGAGAACCAGAGAGAGTCTTGTCTGAGACTCTCAGGTTACAGTTTTGGTCCAGACTCAGATTTCTTTTATCTGACTTTTGTCTTAGTAGTGGCTCTTCCTCCTGTTCCTCAAGGTTATTCCTTCTACCCATTACAGTTCCCCACAGATATGGAGTGAATTGCAGAAGTGTGTTGGTAGGAATCAACTAATGGAAACTGCTTGGTTGTAATGTTTATTATTTAGCTCATAGATTTATAAGCCCTAACACTTTTAGAGCATCTGTCCTCCCCTGGCATTTTGAAGATGCATTACAGTGTTTGGCTAAGGAGGATGGGGGTTGTGGTCCAACCCTTGCAGGACACAAAATGGTGGGGGTGCCACTTTAAGGCAAGGGATATAGCTACTCGCCAGCTTAGCTTGATGACAAGACAGGAGCAAATTCCACACCAAAGGACATCTGAAAATGCAAAAGAGGTGGGCCTAACGTGCACACTCATTTTGTTTTCATGTTCGCCTCCGATACACAAATTTTACAGGACAAGCATCTGCTCAGCCTGTTTAGCTGAAGGCCAGGTGTAAGCAGGGAATCCTAGGTAGCAAAGTCTCTTGCGAACTGCTCTGCACCGGGGATTGCTGCTTGCAGCCTGCCTCCTCGGTTACCATCTTGCCTTTTTGACCACCCTTCCCATTGTTGGCGCTGCCAACCTTGAAATAGGACTTTGCATTAATTCAGAAATCATGCATTAATTGACAAAAACTGCTAAGCGCAGCCATTTGTAAAAGCTGGGTATCAAAACAGAAGAGTGAATGGAGGAAGTGAAAGCAGCAGGAATATTGGGGGATTGGGGGTCTCTGCAGGGAGGGTCAAGATGGCAGGTGCAATTGCACGATGGAAGCCCTACCCCAGGGTTCCTCAGCCTCAGCAACTTTAAGATGGGTGGACTTCAACTCCTAGCCAGTGCTGGCTGGGGAATTCTGTGAGTTGAAGTCCACCCACCTTAAAATTGCTGAGGTTGAGGAACCCTGCCCTACCCTTTATAATATGTCACCTGCACAGAAAATGGGAGGGGCTTAAATCACATGCTTGCCCCTGGCATGTAGACCTTTTTGACAGCCTCCATGGACAGCCCTGGGGTGAGTGACCCTGTAATGCTGAAGCTTTGGATGCAAAGAGAAACTGAAGTTGAGTGTATTTGAAGAATGACAGGTTTCAAAAAAGGCAGATTTTAATTAACTCAGAGCCAAGGTAAGTAAGATTTCACGGCAAGGCAAGGAATGCTCAAAGGAGCTCGAGATGGGGGAGAGTTTCTAAAAGAAGGGGGAGATGCTAAAAGAAACTTGCAAGCATTTCTAGTAAGGAAAAAAAAAAGGAAGACAGCAGAAGATACCAAGGTTAACTCCACAAGAAACTTAGTGATTTGAAAACAAGAAAAAGCTTTGTAGGTGGTAGAAAGGATGACAGGTCAGCAAGGGAGAGAGCATGAAATAAAGGGAGGCTCAAAGTGGAAAGAAGTTAGCAGGAAAGTGAACGCTCAGAATACGCTAAGGCAGTGTTGTCCAAACTTGGCCGCTTTAAGATGAGTGGACTTCAACTGCTGGCTGGGGAATTCTGGGAGTTGAAGTCCACTCATCTTAAAGCGGCCAAGTTTGGACAACACTGTGCTAAGGAGAGCAATTCGTCAGGTATGCTGAAAAGGAAGGGAAGAGAAATCAGGGTATCATCTGCTCAGTGAAAATGGGAAAATGTTAAGGAAGAAAAGGCAGAACTATTCAATCCCTGCTTTGCTCGTCTCCATCTTCTCCAACAAGAGAGCGTGTGTTTGCTTATATTTATTTATTTATTAAATGTATATGCCGCCCCAGAGGGTGACTCTGGGTGGCTCACAATTAAAAGCAAACATCAAAAACCGTAAAAAATATAAATATCCACATTAAATTAGCTAAAAGCAATCATACTATATAAAAAGACTATACTGTATACAGAAAAAGTCTATAAACTTCAAGATGACGGAGGGGGGTAGAATCAGTTACCCCCACGAGCCAATTCCAATGATGCAAACCCCCATCAGGCCCCCAGGCCATCTGGCATAGCCAGGATTTCATACTCTTCCTGAAAGCCATGAGAGTGGGGGCTCACCACACTTCCAGTTGTTCCGCAGGGCAGGGGGCACGGCAGAAAAGGCCATCTTCCTAGACCCCACCAGTTGGAATTCCTTGGCTGGTGGGGTCTGCAACATGCCCCTTCTACTGGACCGAGTGGGGCGGGCTGATATAACGGGTGAGACAGCTCCTCAGATAACCTGGTCCTGTGCCATGAAGGGCTTTAAAGGTGAAAACCAACACCTCGAATTGGACCCGGAAGCAAACCAGCAACCAATGCAGCTTGTGTAACAACCAAGTTGTTCCACCAAGTCATCGTGAAGGGCAGGATCAAAGATTGAAACAGACAGAAGGCCAAGGATTGCCTATTTATTTGGAAGAGTTTAAATCTTCAGGGACATATGAATTGCCTTCTATGGTATTGAAGGAGCCTGCTGGTGTTTTTAGCTGAAGTGTTCTGAGATATCCTAGAGAACAGGGAAAATGTTGGAGAAAAACACCCCCAACCTGATTGACAGCTGCCAAGTCTGCTCTCTTGAGACACCACATATTGTTCAAGATGCTTGTTGCTTAAGTTGCTATAGATAGAAATACATTATTGGAATCTAGGAAGCTCATAAAAACAGGGAAGTACAAACTTGAAACTGCTGAAGCATGCTGAATTAACACTTTCCATCACTAAGAATAATCAGGGAATTGCTTCAACTGCTTAAGGATGTACAGATGGGGACTATATAAAGCATTGCTTACATGTTGAAGGTTGGCAGAAGCTTGAATTCTCCTCTTGCACAGTATTTTGATAAAACTTAATTCACAGTTAAGAGTGTGGTCTTCACTCACTTTTTTGAGGGGCTGTGGAACTTTTCCCCTACACAGGAGACATGGCAGAAGACTCTTGTCCTCTCCACATACATGGTATGGCCTTCCCATTTTGCTTAATCACCAGTCCACAGAGACCCTTACTTCCAGCCACCAAATGTCCTGCCCTAGCTGAGGACATATCTGCAGACATATCTGGTGGACTCCCAGATGTTTATAGCCCCAGCAGTCCTGGCATCATGCAACCAAATCTTGACTTGCCAAGACAACTCAAGTCTTGCCAAGACAACTCAAGTGCTCCTCAGCTTGGACTCATTGACCCAGATCCTGGTCTGGAAGCTCCTCAACTTGGACTCAGTGACCCAGATCCTGGTCTGGAAGCTCCTCAACTTGGACTCAGTGACCCAGATCCTGGTCTGGAAGCTCCTCAACTTGGACTCAGTGACCCAGATCCTGGTCTGGAAGCTCCTCAACTTGGACTCAGTGACCCAGATCCTGGTCTGGAAGCTCCTCAACTTGGACTCAGTGACCCAGATCCTGGTCTGGAAGCTCCTCAACTTCCAGTATAGAGCATAGTATATAGGTAATAGAGTAAAAGGCAGTAGAATAATAGGTAATAGTAATTGAATAGTAATAGTACAGAACAGCGTTTCTGTACCAGCATGGCTGGGGAATTCTGGGAGTTGAAGTCCACTCCTCTTAAAGTTGCCAAGGTTGAGAAACACTGGTATAGAGTATAGTATAAGCATTGTCATAGTAATAATAAATTGTAATAATAAATATCATAATAATAGTATAGAGACAGCAATAGAATAGAATATAGGAAGCACATATCATTTTTATGTGTTTGTTTTTACAAAATTAAACATCTCCTCAACCCTTATAGGGAGAAAGAAAGAAACTACCTGGTCCAGGGTCCAGTGCTTTTGCGTGTCTCTTGAATCCAGGTCAATCTGAGCGGGTATAGTTTAAAAAAGAACGAATTACATGCTGTCAGAAGGCTTGGCAGGCCAGAAATATGAGGTTGGCTGTAGGTTCTGGCTGGAGAAATGATGGGCCACTGCAGAAACATGGATAACTCTCAGCTGTGCCTCGGGAGGAGGCTCAGCCTAAAATATTTAAACCTTCCTTAGACTTGAAAGGATCTGACATCTCTTTTCCGGTTGTGGTTTGGTTCATTGTGTTTTCCTCAAGTTTCTACTGTTCAGTGCCTTGCGTGTTGCTGTTGAGTTTTATAGCCTGTCTTGGCTGTATTGTGTGTAATTAGCCTTAATGGCCACCTACAGAAAAGCCAGGAAATCATCCGCAGAAGGAAAGGAAGAAGAAAGTAGGGAATGCATTACATTTATTTTGGTTTCGTTTTAGATAAAGTAGGTGGCTTCAAGTTGACGTTCTCCTGATATGTTAGAACTACAGTTGCTGGGTTTCCCAAATGCTGGCCCTGCTTGCGGGAATGCTGGATATCTCATTCCCAACTTGTCTAGAAAGTACTCAGTTGGGGTAGGAGATTTCAAGGGCAAAGAGATTATAGAATTCACTTCCTGAAATACATGACTGCTGGCCAAGAATTCAAGGCATACAATACCTACCACAGTAGCCTGGTTGCTCCTGAAAAATGTTTTAAAATAAAAATTCTGCAGGGTGATGATATCTTTATTAGGTTGTAGAAGAGTGAAGTCACCCCCTGGAGTCAACAGGCATTTTTTTCCTTCCTGGGATCCAGCATTTGGTGCTACCAAAAGGAAAGAGGGTTAAAACAGCCCCACCCTCTCCTTCACGGGAGTGTTTGTTTTATAAAATGGGTATTGAAAGCAAGCATGTGGGTGGGTGTGTCAAGAAAGGAGTTAAACCAGGAAGACAGCAGAGACTCAGGAAAGAAACAGTAGTCTTCAGAAAGCAAGAGAAAACTTCAATTCTGGAAGCTGCAAGACCGCTGAGAGATGGGGGAGGAAGAGAGCCCAACCAGAGTCTGAAAAATCAAGGAAGCCTGCAAACCAAACGAAGCCCATTGCTTGCAGCCGCCCAGGTACAGAGCTCTACCGACCAGCTCCAGAAACAGAGGACTGGAGAGAAAAGCCCATTTGCAGGTCTATACAGCAGTGTTTCTCAACCTTGGCCACTTGAAGATGTGTGGACTCCCAACCTCTGCTTGGTTCCCTCGTTCGCATGGCGAAACCAACCAATGAGTGATGCAACAAGGAGGTTGTTCTTCACAGAACCTGATGCTGCTGGGGGGCTGAGCTGGCTTTCATGCCTAACAGAGGGCCAGAACCTGGTTCTCCCCACTCCTAGTCTAGCACTTTCACCCCTTGACCATCTTGGCTCTTGGGCTGAGAGGAGGGACTGGGCCTAAGTTCCTCAGGGAACTTCTGTGCCTGAGGGGAGACTAGAACCTGGGTCTCCCCACTCCTAATCCAGTTCCTTCCCCACTACACCACCCTGGCTCTTGAGCTGAGAGGGGGGACTGGCCTGAAGCCCCCCAGAGAGCTACCATGGTTGAGAAGGTACTAGAACTTGGATCTCCCCACTCCCAGTCCAGCACCTTCACCACTGGAGGTAAATCTAATGAATCAATGTTAATGTTTTAAGGGATTCATGGGCAGGTCTGTCAAGAGAGAAGAGTTTTGAAAAGTAAGTATTAGTTCCAGGTTGGGGGCAGCCAGCCTTCAAATACGGGTTGTAGGGCAGCAACCGTGGAAGGGGACTTCATCACCCTGTGAGAAAGAAAATGCTGGACCAGGATGGTCCATGACCTGGCCTAGCAGGCCTGTTCTCGTATTCTTTGCTGGACCCTAAAGAAACAGTTGCTGACGTTAAATAAACAGGGGGGAAAATGCTAGTGAGTGCTGTGCTTTTCTTATCAGTTGGGGAAAAAACACCATTTGATTCAATCGCGAAACTCTTTATTGTTCAAAGACAAGTACATTACACAAGATACTAGCAAAGCAGAACAAACAAGTTCTGAACTGTTGACTTTAGTGTTAACGGAAAAGGTCAAAAGGAAGATTGGAAACTGGGCAGCAAAATAGGCAGTAGAAGATTTCAAAATGGGAAACGTCTCTTGTGACCTCGATGAATTGCAGAGCTGAAACGTACATATCAATACGTTAAACAAAGGTAAGAAAACTGCTGTTATTTAATAAGGCATTTTTTTGTCATTTCTGTTTATAGTATAGATTTTTGGTATGCATAAGACACAAACCTTTTCTTTTTTAGCATCCTTTGCCTCCCTAATGTTTAAGATCCATAGGAGAAGTTTGAGCTGGTTTAAAAAAAAAATAAAAACAACTTTGGAATAAGTTTTTCACTCTGAGGTTTTTGTTTCAAACCTCAAATTCTGAAGAGCTTACGCTCCAGACCAGAAATGATCCTCCAATACTGTCCAGCAACTTGTATAGGAGTGGTTTTCTTTTCCATAGCCTGAAGCTTTCTATTAATATAATTTGTGAATTCTGACCTTTTCACACATGCTTTTTTTATTTGTATGGTCTACCAGTTTAGGCACCTGCTTCAATGTTTATCCAATCCCCCCCCTCTTTTCGGGTCCGGTGACATAAAGGTTCCATTTTCAACCTCTCCGTGCTAAATTAACCCATTGTGAATTTTAATTACCAAGACAGTTTCAAATCCATGCTTTACATTTCTGGCTTGTACTTCCCTAAACCATTGTGCTAACCATAGTGACTTGGTTTGAACAAAACAATTAACTATGATTTGTTGAAATCAGATCTTCTGCCAGCCACCCTGGAGAAGAAGAGAGAGGGCCAAGCAAGCATGCTAGATTGAGGCTTGTCTATGACACTCAACTGTGGTTTAGTGTTACCTCTAAAAGCGACTATTATATCGTTTGGTCCTTAAAAGTCTTTTTGCTATGTGATGCATTCAGTGTGATACATGTGGAGAGGTTCAGAGAGTTCCACAGGATTGGAGGATTTCATCAAAATGGCAAAAACATTGTGCCATCATGTCACATGTTCCACCCTGCTTGTAACACACGCAAAGTCATGATGCGCATCGAAATGGCGTGGAGTTCGCAGCATGCTTCTGCTTTTGACCTTTGCCTCCCTGCATCCTCCTCTGCAGATGTTCCTGGAGTAGACAGAAGTTACGCACAGGGACTTTTTCATCTAGTGTGGATTTTTTCATGTCTTCTCAGGTATGCTTTGCTCCGGAAACTTTTCCCACAACCTGGACACGAGTGTGGCTTTTCTCCTGTGTGGATTCTCTCGTGATGAATGAGGTTTGATCTTCGATTGAAACGTTTCCCACAGACGGAGCACGTGTGCGGTTTCTCTCCCGTGTGACTTCTCTCGTGGGACGTAAGGCTCGATTTTTGCTTGAAACTTTTCCCACAGTCCCCGCACGAATACGGTTTCTCTCCTGTGTGGATTCTCCCGTGAATAACCAGGTGTTCCTTACGGCTGAACTTTCTACCGCAGACAGAACACGTGTATGGCTTTTCCTGGGTGTGGATTTTTTGATGTTCTGTGTAACTTGTTCTGTGCTTAAACCTCTTCCCGCAGATCGAACAGGTGTAGGGTTTTTCTCCAGTGTGAATTCTTTCATGAATAACCACCTGGGATTTATTACCAAACCTTTTCCCGCAGACTGAGCATGAATACGGCTTCTCCCCCGTGTGGGTTCTCATATGTCCGAGAAGGTTGGCTTTACAGCTGAAGCTTCTCCCACAGATTGAGCACGTATACGGAGTTTCTCCAGTATGGGTTCTTTCATGGCTGGTGAGGTTGGATCTTTGCTTGAAGCTTTTCCCGCAGAACGCACACGGGTAAGGTCTTTCTTGGGTGTGCGTTCTTTCATGTGAAATCAGATTAGTCCTCCCGCTGCACCCTTTCCCACAGACGGAGCATTTATAGGGTGTCTCTCCTGTATGGACTCGCTCATGTCTAATAAGGCTGACTTTGTGAATGAAGTTCTTCCCACAGATGGAGCACGTATAGGTTTTCTCTTGGGTGTGAGTCTTTTCGTGACTAAGAAGATTGGATCTTTGGTTGAAGCTTTTCCCACACACTGAGCATATATATAATTTTTCTTCCTTATGGCATCTCTTGTGGATGGCCAGGTAACTTTTCCAGCTAAAACCTTTCCCACAGACTGAGCACAGATATGGTTTTTCTCCTGTATGGGTTCCCTGATGTCCCAGAAGACAATCTTTACGACTGAAGCTTTTTCCACAGATCGAGCATTTATAGGGAATCTCCCCTGTATGAAGTCTTCCGTGCTGCAGAAGACCCGAGCACTGGCTAAACGTCTTGCCACAGATGGGGCAAGGGTACGGTTTCTCTCCCAGATGAATTCGCTCGTGTCTAACCAGACTTGCTTTGCGACTGAAGCGTTTTGCGCAGATAGAACACGCATGTGGTTTTTCTCCCCTGTGGGTGATCTCGTGTGCAGTAAGGCCAGAACTCTGAGAGAAGCTTTTATTACACAGAGAGCACTGATAGGGTTTTTCTCCTGTATGTATTCTTTCATGTCTAACGAGGAGTGCTTTACGACTCAGTTTTTTACCACAGACAGAGCACGCAAATGGTTTTTCCCCCGTATGTCTCCTTTCATGGCTAATGAGATGAGATCTTTGACTGAAACTTTTCTCACAGGCTGAACACTTATACGGTCTCTCGCCTGAATGGTTGATTTTATGTCTAATGAGATGGGACTTCTGAAAGAATTTTTTCCCACACGTTAAGCATGTATAAAGTTTCTCTCCTGTATGGCTTTTTCCATGGTTCATTAAATAGTATCTCCAACCAGTTCTCGTCTTACCATCTAAGTATTTATAAGGTTCCTCTTCTTCCTGAAGCCATCTCCTGGGCTTGTGAATTCTGTTCTGGAGTTTGAGATCAGCGAGGCCACCTCCTATACAATATAAGGCCTTTTTTACTCTCTTCCTCAAAGCATTTCTGGAATACCTCTCTGCTCTGCTTTCATCCAGAGAGAGACGTCTTTTCTTTAAATAGTGAGAAATTCTGCCAGGGGAAACTCCAAATGGTGCCTTATCCATTGTCCTTTCATGTGTCCGTCCTAGTAAGAGGTCATTTTCCTCTTTCACATGCCCATTTTCTGTTCAGAGAAACAGAGAATTTTGAGAATGAAGATGCTCTGACCAAATTTAATAAGCCTTATATTCACTCTATCACTTTACTGCGCACTCTACCAAAATTGTTGTTATTTGAAGAGAACTAATGGCGTTCAGGCAAAGAATCAGTCCAATAATGATAATAATTTATTAACTCTTCCCGTTCCATAGGAAGTCGAGGTGATCAGCTAAGACAAATCAGATTTATTAATAGAAGTAAACTGCTTTTCTGGGTTTTATATTCCAGGCACCTTCTGTATTGTCTGGAAAGTGATGACCATCTTATGCCAATAATATTTCATGCTTATTTACATGTATTATAGTCATTTGCTTGGATTTTTTTTCTCTCAAGGTGTTCAAGAGCATTTCCATAATATTTTTTGCCTGTCATTTATGAATAGCAGTGGTTCACTAAAAGTCACATTTAATAACATTCAGGCATTCCTGACTGTACAATTATCTAGCAGCCTGACTGACAGTAGATTGATACTTTTCATGTATCTCATGATATAAAGTATATATCATGGTTTGCCGAGAAGATGTAAAGATTCCTGTTGTATCCATGGCTATGAATTCTTTAAAAGTTCTACATCTCTAAGAATCTGAACTACAAGTCAGATTATGTTGAGATGTTTTGGTCTTTCTTTTATACATTTGTTTTTAACCTGATTTATTAATGTTGGGAATGCCACTCAAAGTCATTCACTTTTGGAGCAGCCCATAAACCCATGAGTGGAGTGGAACGGAATGCAATGCAATGTAATGCAACGGAATGGAGTAGAACGCAGTGCAACAGAGTAGAGTGAAGTGGAATGCAATGGAATGGAATGCAGCAGAATGGAGTGGAATGCAACGCAACAGAGTGGAGTGGAGTGGAGTGGAGTGGAATGGAATGGAATGGAATGGAATGGAATGGAATGGAATGGAATGGAATGGAAGGCAATTTATTGAGAAGACAAGAGGCAAAGAACTGTAGAATATGAACAGCTAAGATGGAGCTGATAAGGATAGGACTCTAAGAAGCTATACCACTGACTATAGTCAGAACTCAGACACTTCTTTTAAAGATCAGTCTGTTTTGCTCTTATTAAACCAGTGCGCTCATGAATTAGTTGAAAATACTGACTAATACTACTACTGTCTGTAGTAAACACGGACAGTATTGATTGTGGCTCACCTGACCAACTCCTTACCTGTCTGGATATCTGAGACAACTGTACTGCCCTCAGAAGCCAAAGTCCACATTTCCTCTGTTTGCTCCAATTTGATTATTATACCAGGAAACTCTGTTTTACGAGAAATAACAACGGTTAAGGAAGACAATCAAGTATGATTGCTAAGTTTTATAAGATTTAATGTTTTTCTATATTGTCGGCAGACATATACATAAAAGTGACTTGAAAGCAAGTATTTTGTGTGGGATGCAGAATGAAACAACTGTAAAACTGTCAGTATTGATTGATGGCCCAGTTTAGGTACACTGATGGCCCAGTTAAGGAGTAAAATATAAGGGGCCCGCTATGGGGCTGGAATTTGGGTCCTTGGGAGGCACTGTGCTTAGAGACCAAGGATCAGCCATCTCCACCAAGAGATCAGAGCACCCCTCTCACTTCTAGACGGAGTCCGCAAAATCCTAAAAATTCCCAAATAGACAAATTTCTCCCTCACCTGACTTCTCAACCTGGGCATTTTGTTCAGATCCCCAGTGATCCAGGATGCACAGCTCCTCCTCCTTTATTACAGTGTCAAAATGTCCTGCATTAAAGAGGCATTAGGTGGTCAGTTATGATACTCCATGTTGGAAGTAAAGTACAATAAATTAGCAACCATTTTGGCCTAGTTTTTCAAACTCTGCAACTTTAAGATGTGTGGACTTTAATGAAATGCTTAATGGTGGTTTGCGGAATAAACTACATTTGGCTTGCTGTTGGTTCATGCAGCCTGCTAACCCAAACAAGCCACATCACATCTGAAAACAGTGGTGGGGGGAGCAACCTTTTCAGACATGAGGCTCCGTTGCTCAATCTTGTGCTTTCAGCGATCTCCACCCGTCCAGTTCTCCACTTGGCAAGATTTGGCAATCTCGAGAGATATCTTTCAATACCATAGCACGATGCCCCCAAGCACCAGAAAAACCTGCAACGCAACTAGATGGTGCCTACAGACCCTCCCATAGTAAGTAAAAAAAGCTGTCATTAACTCTGGGGAGGTCTACAAGCACCATCCAACTTCGTGGCAGGTTTTCTAGGACAGATGTGGTGAACCACGGCCAAGAGCAATGTGCAAACCCGTCCAATATCTTAGAGAAGAATGGTCGAGGGGTAACGGTTGAGGATGAAATCATCTAATTGATTTCATCCTCAAAACTGGTGGGAGGTGCATCTAAGCAATTCTCCTTACCTGAACTGGTCTCTGGTAGGGCTTCGTTGTCCACATACATCTGGTGTTCCAGGACCCACGGCTCTTCCTCTTGTTCCATTTTTATTATCACATCAGGAAATTCTGTGCAAGGGGGAAAGAGAAAGAGGGATGCACAGCCAAAGACTCACCAAGGTGGGGACTTGATTTATTAAACTCACAGAGCCACGAGCAGAGTCTCTTTCCCCTCACCTGGGTCAGTATCTAATACAGTCTCCTTTTCCATCCCAAAGAGCTGGTCTGGAATGCAGGGGTCTTCTTCATGCTCAAGCTGAGAGATCAACTTGGGTCTGACCACAAAAAAGCCTGTTTGAGGATAGAAAGGTGCATGTAATGGGCTGCAAAACAGACTGTGGATAAACCACAGTGGGCAGAGTCCATGAAACATATTTGCCCATCCATTCATGGGTAAGGAGGAGTAAGTTTGCTAGGAGGAGCAAAAGCCACTGGAGCCAGGCAACCAGGCAAAATGGGCAAAAGAATCTCATCTATTTGGGAAGGGCTCAGATTCTGTTCTTTTCCTGGGTTTTTTTGGGGGGGTGGGGGGCTGCCTGTTATTTCTCTCTCTTCTTTTAAGCCATGTCTAAACCAGGTATCTGGTACAAGCAGAATGACATCACAAATGATGCAGGGCATGTCACTTTAATGGGAAGCCCATGGAAGGCAACGCATCGCGATGCCAGCAGCTGGAGAACGCTCACACCCTAAAACTTCTGGTCAGCATCCTGGAGGAGATAGTTTTCGGTTGAAGTGGAAGCATTCCCCACAAACATCTGGATGTTGCTCGCTTTGGTAGCATCCCTTAAAATGAATTGTAGACGCAAACGGTTGAGGAGAGCAGAGGAGATCACCTTGTGGTATCCATCACACCCAGCCATAATTGCTGGGTCTGTAAGGCTAGATTACCCAATGGCAGAGTCCTGGGTGCTCTCTGAGCTTGGCTGTTTGCTTGCAGACGTTTCATTACCTGACTAGGTAACATCATCAGTGCTAGTGAGTGTGAGGTTTGCTCCCTGTTTATATATAGTAGCTTGCCTGTATATAAACTAAAAAGGCTAAGAAGGAAACAAAAGACCAGAACACATCCTCTCCAGCAGCCTACACCCAGATAAGCAGGGATTAACACCAGACAAACAAATAAGCACAGAACAACACCCTAATCAAGGAACTACCAAGGAGAAAACCAAACCCCCACCAACACTGGCAGGGTTAGCTACTGTATATAAACAGGGAGCAAACCCCACACTACTCACACTGATGATGTTACCTAGTCGGGTAATGAAATGTCTGCAAGCAAACGACCAAGCTCAGAGAGCACCAAGGACTCCACAGTTCAACCCCGAGCTACAGATATTCTTTTTTATTACCTTCAATACAACTGATTGCCTCTGCCCCATTATTTCAGTTCACACAACACACTAAACTGAAAACTGGCTCCTTTGCAGTTCAGTGTGTTGTGTGAACCCAACCAACGTGGTTCGTTTTTCTCCGGTTTAGCATGTTACGCAAAACGTGCCAATTAGCTTTTACTCAATCGACCACAGCAACGCATCAACAGGGTCTTTTCCAATTCAAGGATGGGAATCAGAGTTGTTACCTAAAGAGGCCCCGTTCCTGTAATTTTCTTGCATAACTTCCTGATACAAAGCCTTTTCGCCTGGGCCCAGCAGAGACCACTGACTCACTGTGAAATAGACAGCCACGTCTTCGAAAGCCACACGGCCCTGATAAGGAAAAGGAAAAAGCATAGGAAAAGTGACATGCAAATTTCAAACACTGCGTTCCTGCAGCTTCCATGACTTTTTGGATTGTTGAGGTTTTCAGCAATTTAGCGTTCTGTTTTAAATTGCAAACCACGCCATGCATCCATTAAACACAAAGGCATTTTAAAAACCCTCAAAGCATAATATAGGTACAATTTCTCCATTACCCCACCCTAACTTTGTAAAAAAAGGCACTTTAACAAAGTGTAGTTAGTAACTGGGTTAACCCAGTATGCAAAGCTATGGGTTGCCTAATCAGTGTATATTGAGCAAGCTACATTTGGCTAGTTCACACAACAGTCTAAGCCAGTGTTTTTCAACTTGACCACTTTTAAGATGTGTGGGCTTCAACTCCCAGAATTCCCCAGCCAGCAATTCTGGGAGTTGAAGTCCACACATCTTAAAAGTGGCCAAGTTGAAAAACACTGCTCTAAGCCATACACTTTGGGTTCCAAATCACTATGGCTAGGTTCACACATGCTAAGCCAAAACCAACCCCACCATATTATAACTTAATGAGGTGTGTGAATCCAGCCAGCAAGATCTGTAAAGCCTTGTTCAGGGCTTGCTCTGTTGCGCAATCCCAGTTTATTAATCAATAAACAGATGCAATGGCCAGTAGGAATAACCTTGAGGAACAGGAGGAAGGGACGCAACCAAGGCGATGGTCAGATAAATGAGATCTGAGTCCAGGGCACAAATGTAATCTGAGGAAGCATCTCAGAGAAGCCCCTCCCTGAAGATGGAAGGGGGGAAGGAGGGGGGAAGTGCATTCATACTGTTACCGTAACTTTATAATAAAAGTAATATTAGCATTCATAACTCCGGCTTTGTAGTCTGGTCTACCTTGAAGGGCTGACAACAATAGTGAAGAAAACCATGGTTTAACTCAGGAGCCCCAAACTCCATGTGTGGCTCGCAAGGTTATTTTATGCAGCCCTGTAGCGTGTCAGCACAGAAAAAAATGGCAAGGAAATATTATAATGGTCTGATTCATTTTTTCTCTCTCTGGATGTATAAGATAACTTCCCTTAGAGTTCTCTAACAAGCCTCATGGCGTGTCTCTTCTTATGGTTTAATCACTTTCACTGCTGAGCCTCTTATCTACAACTGAAATAACAAGAACAATACGTACTCCCTAATCCGATGCTTGCAGAAGGGAGAATAAACAACACTAAGAACAATGTCTTAATTAAAGTATCTTTGGCAGTCAGTCAGTTGTCTGGGTTGCAATACACTGCACCAATGTGTGGTGGCCTCCGGGCTAAAGAACTAGTCCTCATGAGGGCTGTGTGTCAATTTGAGGTTGAGACCTGGCTGAGCTCAATGTGACAAGCCAGTCTCTGGCTTCTATGAGCCACACGAATGCATGCCTGAAGAAACAATGCAATTGCTAGATGATAAGCAAGAACAGTGTTTCTCAAACTTGGCAACTTTAAGCTGTGCTGGCTGGGGAATAAAGTTTAAAGTTGCCAAGTTTAAAGTTGCCAAGTTTGAGAAACATTGGGCAAGAGGAAATATGCTTCTAGGATATTATGATCAGCCTAAGAAGATTGTGGCTGGGCTGTCTTTGACTAGGAGGGAAACAGAGAGTTCTAATTCACTGTTTTACTACCTGCAAGAAAGCCCTTGGGGGCACACGGGGAGGCCGCCTACGACAACTAGGCTCCAGGCCCTACATTCTGCAGGTCTGACCATTGTGGGATTTGGAAGGCAGGGATTCCCAACAATTAGAGACTGTAAATAGCTGAAAACTGGAGTACACACCTTTAAACACGAACAGGAGCATTGAAAAAGCAAAGAGCTCCCAAACATTAATACCACAAGCCCTACCTCCTTCTGCCTCCCCACCCAGCAGTCCACAACACCTCCCAAAATTAGGTGTGGCCTAGGCCATCCCAAGGTTGCAGTTGACCCTGCCTTCCCCTTGAATAATACTGCACTAAATTTCCACTTTTTCTCCCAACAGGGCTACAAATATTCAGACAGAGTGCAATTGTACAAGTGGTCACTAGGTGGCAGCAATATCTTTATATATATGAGGTGTCAGCAAAGAGATACCTATATATACCTATATATATATATATAGGTATATATATACCTATATATATATATATATATATATATATATATATATATATATATATAGGTATATATAGGTATCTCTTTGCTGACACCTCATGGCTGACTCTGTTTATGCAGCCCAACCTTGGCAGCCTTGCCCAAATGGACCCCAAACCATACCTGAGACAGCACTGCTGCTGGAGTTGGCTCCATCTCCCCTGTGTGGTGGGAGGGGGGGGCGGGGGAACAGGCACCGCAGCGCCGTCCTGCAACCTGCAAGAGTGATGGAGGAAGGGGGGCTTCCCCAGACGGTGCTGATCAGACTGTTTCTGAAATGGAGTAAGGTTGCTAGGCAGTGGTGTTGCTGCAAAAGAAGAAAAGGTGAGGTGGTTTTTGTTGCAAAGAAACCTTGGTGATGGGGGGGCAGCAATCTGCAACCCCAAGTCTGCATGTCGTCCTCAAGTCCCCTTTGTGCAGCCCTCAAATTCTTCTGAACATGGTTGCTGAAAACCAGGAGCCCTAGCATTTTGAGGTGGGAACAGGAAAGGTGGGTGGAAAGGAGGAAGAGGAAGAGGAAGAGGAAGAGGAAGAGGAAGAGGAAGAGGAAGAGGAAGAGGAAGAGGAAGAACAACAACAGATTGAACTTGTATGGGGTGGCTCACAATCAAAGAAATTACAAGACAATCAATAAAACATTAAAAAGTCAAGGTGCCACTGAACACGCTTTGTGACGGTTGTAGCTGCCATCTTGACTCTTTTGACCCTCCTGCAGACACCCCTGGGTGGGAAACACCTGAAAACTAAACTGTAAGGCCTGAAACAAGCCCTATTGCAGCTGGCATAAAACATTAGCCACACCCCCAATTTAAAACCCAGCCCTGCCCTATTATGGGGTATAGCCCTCATTGCCCCCCAAGTGTTCGGTGCATCCCTTGGCCACCAAGAGGGGCCCCCAAGGCAGAAAGCAAGGGTGCCAAGAGGCTAAATCTTGACAGAGTCCATTGGCTTTGGAACCTCTGCCCGGTGAATAAACAGCCTTCAATAAGGTTTAACTGGAAGCTGAATTCACCCAGAGCTACCCCAGAGACTAATACAGAAGACATCTTAATCAACAATAGTGCATTTGTCTCTATGCAGGCAACTGGGTTTGCACACCATGGTCTGTTGATTAAGCTACAATTACTCGGTTCATGTGACATACTAAGCCACCAATTGTGGTTTACAGCTTGGATTCATGCGTCATGTTAAGCCACAACTGAGCAAGCCCTGTTATGGTGTGGCACAGCCAAACCAGATCTTCTTCTTTTACCTATCCCGCTTGGGGAAACACCGAGCTGCAACTTCAGAAACTAAGCATCCATTTTGCACGGGGGCCGCTGTAAAATAATTCCCACGGTTTTGGTCTTTGCTGGCCAAGGAAGGCGGCTGACTTGGCAGTTTCCACACCGTGTAGGAAGAGGGCAGAGTCTTCCAGCTACACCGATCAGAGGGAAGCAAGGAGAAGGAAAATTGCCACCTGGATATTTATATTCTCCTTTGAACGGAATTTCACAGTCTTAGACTGCCATTAAATAAAAATATTATGTATGTGTGGGGGGGGGGGGGTATACTTGATTTCTGTGTGCATCTACCTGCATAATACACACACTCAGATAGATAGATAGATAGATAGATAGATAGACAGACAGACAGACAGACAGACAGACAGACAGACAGACAGATTTGCCTTACTTTTGGTACACCTGTATGTTTGTGTTTGAGTATATAACACATACACATGCACGCACACACACGCGTATGTGTATATATATACACACACAGTATATATTGCCTGACTTGGTACACCCTGTATATGTGTTTGTGTACAATACACCCACACACACTCCCTATAGATAGAACTCACTACACTGCACAACACTACACTACTCTACACTACACGTATATATTTGTCTGACTTGGTATACCCTGTATATGTGTTTGTGTATATAATACACATACATGCACACGCGCATACGCACCCGTATAGGTAGGGCTCTCTGTTTCCAAACTCTCAAAGTGACACGTCGCTGGAAGCGAGCCACGCCGCCCTCCCCGCCCCGGTCCGAGTGGGGATCAATCCACGCAGCCCCCGCAATCGCGCCCTCTATCCTTCGGCCCAGCTCCGCTCCCAGCCAGAAGATGCCCGCGCTAGAGGAGGGCAGGGCAGGGCAGGGCAGGGCAGGGCAGAGGGGAGATGCGCTGCGCGTGGAGCGGAGCCCCCGACCGCGAGTCCGGCAGCGCCTTTCCCACGAGCACATTTCACGGAGGCGCCCCGGCCCCCTCCCCCGGGCGCGCCGCCTCCCCCCGCGCTCACCCGAGGTCTCCCGCCCGGCGGCTGCTCCGCTGGGGCGACCCCGCCGCGGGGCTCGGAAGGGCTCCTGCGAGGCCGCCCCACCGCCCCCGGCCGGCTGCCGAGCGTCAGCGGGGCGCCCGCTGGCTTTCCGCTTCCCATCATGTGACGGAGCCTCCGCAGCCGTCTGCTCGCTCGCCTGGCGCTCCGGGCGGCTCCGGGCCAGGCGAGCGGCCGCGTCGAGCCGCCGGCGGGGAAGGAACCCGATTCCTGGAGCGTGGCTCCCTACAGGACGATGCTGGCTGAGGCCCCGGCCGAGTTTGTCCGCGCTTGGCCAGGCTGCTCAGGGGAGGACTTTGCACCAACCCTCAAGCGCCGAAGAACCTGCTCAGAACAGGGCGCTGTTTTGTTGACGGCCTCAAGATTTTGACACGGAGGGTCTCAGGTTTACGCACAAGGAGCGGCGGGGCTGGAAGGAGCCAGGAGGGCCATCCAGTCCAACCCTCCGCAATGTGCAGAAAAGCCAGCTAAACCCTCAAGAGATGCCCCCCCTTAAAAACCTCCAGAGATGGAGAACCTGCACAGCCTCCGTAGTTCGGTTCTTCCACTCTCACACAGTCAGGAGGATTTTCCTTGTCTTTAAAGAAAATCTAGGCACCCTTTAGGCACAGCCTAGGACCAATCGCTTCCATAAAACATCTGTGGTAGCACGCATATGAAGTAAACCATCCTAAAAGTCACAAAACGTTAACCCCAGAAAATAAACATCAGAAAAACCAACATCCAAGCTAATAACCCAGGAGAAACAAGGTGGTGTTGCACAGCACTGACTGGGGGAAAGACGGGTGTGACCAGAAGCCTGCTGTGATTTTATGGACGTTCACAAGAAAATCCATGGTTCAGTGCCTCCAAATCAGCTTAAGTCTAGTGTACTTTGGTGATGCGTCTGTCCTTTGAATGACACAACACATCTCCATATGGACATCTTTCTTCTGCTTGTGCAATCTAATTCCCCACCCACCCATGGGGCTCTCCCCCATCAACCCAGCCATTGAGATGAAGGATCTCGGGAAGCACGGCCTGAGTCAAAAAGATCTCAATTTGTCTTTTTAAAAAAGCATGTGTCCTCCTGGCCTTTTCTCGGTCATCCTGAGAACTGAGGACAGGGCAGGAGGGCTCACGGCAGCCAATAAAGAGGATCCAAGGGATGATTCAAAAAGGTCCCAGGGATCATATTTTGGGGCTCCTTCTGCACTACTGAGTTAAAACATTATCCAGCCCTCCTCGGGAGGGCAGGAACAAAGCCACCCTAAAAATTTGCTAACCCCACAGCCAATCCTTATCTTGCCTCTGTTGTGACTGCCTGCTAAAATTTGCATGGGCCTGATTTCCAGCACAGCCACTCATTCAGAGGCACAACGGTTGTCCTCTCCTCTGGCTTCACTCCCATCTACTTCCCATACATCATCAGCCAGTGGCGAAAAGATCCAGCCATCAGGATAAGGCAGCCTGAATGGGATGGGCCTGTTCAAATCGCCCAATTCTGGAATTTCAGAAGCTGCATACCAAGCAGCATATGTACCCAATTTATATAAAAAGTACATTAAGAACCATTTAATGCAGAACACAGTATGAGAGGGAAATACTCTACGTGCATTAACCTACAAATTACAGGAGAGGCCAGCTCACTGTGTTCTGTTGGAAAAAACAAGATCTGAATGGCCCCTGTTGACAGAGGTGGAGTTCTGGGTAGCAATCATCCTAGCCTTTACTTACAAATAGGATCTAAGACTTGCCAAATGCAGTGAAAGAAGTAAAAAATCATAAGACAACTTCTGCTTTTTTTTTTCTTTGCTGCTGCCACCAGTCCCAGTTGCTTCTTCCACCCTTCATGATGCCTCTTTAGGACATCTGGGGCCAAGACACATCTTCCTTTCTTTTGTCACAGGCCCTATTTAAATCCAGTCAAGAAAACCAACCAATGGATCATTCAGCAAATCCACCCAGAATTCTCACTCCAGGCACAAAGGACCAAATTATCCTACTTCGGACACATATGAGAAGATCTAGTTCTCCGGAGAAGGCTCTGAAGCTGGGAAAGGTGGAAGGAGAGAGAAGAGGAGGACCAGCAGCAAGGTGGATGGACTCAGTTACATGGCACTGTTGGAAGACCTGGTTAAGGACAGATCATGGAGAAACTCTGTGTGGTCTCTAGGAGTCAAAAACAACTTGATGGTATATTATCTATCTATCTATCTATCTATCTATCTATCTATCTATCTATCTGTCAGGATCTGCGCAAGCTAGAAATCAAAGCATAATTAGAATGTAGAATAGTGATGCATAGTTGACAAGGCTAAATGTTAGAATGGTTAATTGGAGGCCCGCTTGCTTGTTCCTGCCATAAAAGTCAGGAGAGAAGAGGGAGGAAAATATCCTCCAAGCCAGGTGCAACCGTTATCTTGGTTAGAGGCGCCAACAAGGTCAAGCAGTCGTGAGAAAGGCGCAAAGAATTTCAAGTGGGAAAAGACAGCAGAAGGGGGGGAAAGTGGGGGTTAAAAGGAAAGCTTTTGGCTGGGAATAGTTGGACTCAACAATCTATAGATGCTGTATGCTACTCTTAATAAAGAAATCTTTGATGGAACTAATGCAAGTCCAGAGGATTTACTGAACTTGGGAAATGAGTGTGCAGACTCTGACTCTATCTATCTATCTATCTATCTATCTATCTATCTATCTATCTATCTATCACAAACCTGAACCAGCTTTATTTAATATAAGTGGTTTGTGTCATTAGACTATTTTAAAGGCAGATCAATTATGTGATTGAGTTCTATCACACTCTCCTAAATTTGGATAAAAAACAATCCCATTCCCCTTTCAGATCTATGGGTGTCATCTCCATGAAGGTGGCTTTCCCCCGCACCCCATCAAAATGTTCTCAGCTTTTCTCATGGAGGTCATGAATGGTGTGTATCTTTAGCAACTATTGTAATTATGTTTAAAAAGAAGAACGTGGATACTAGCTACTCTAAGGAATAAATACTCTTTTTTTCTTCCTAGTATTTTCCCGCAGGCGCAGAATCTGCTTTTTTTGGATCAACCAAATGTTGATCCGTTGGTTGGGACAGGAATGGACCAGCCTGACATCGTGGGCTGAGTGAGAAGGAAGTCACCGAGCCGGCTTTCGTGCCTAAGGCAGGACTAGAACCCACAGCCTCCTGCTTTCTAGCCTGGAGCCTTCACCACTAGACCAAACTTTCAAGAAATCCTCCAAACAGCCAGGCCAGGGAGGAAATACATCTTCTGGGGAGGTATTAACCAGCATAAAACCTGGTTCTACTCTGGAAGCGTTCCATACTGTCTATGGCAGGAATTATCCCACTTCTTGCGCACGCGGGAGTTCGAGTTTGTAGGGCTGACTGCAAACCCGAATTAAAATCAGGGAGGGGGGGACCCTCGCTCGTCGCCCCCCAAAACGATTTGGCTCCGGAAGGCCCCGAATTGAAGCAGCCCACCGCCCGCCTCGCCATCCACGCGCTTGCGAAGGGGGCTTTTTTTCCGGGCGCCGCTCGCATCACATGGTGGGAAGCGGAAAAACCCAGATCGGAGCCGCGAGTCCTTCCTTCGGAGGGCGGAAGGGGGGAAGCCGCGGGCCGCTCCAGGGCTGGCAGACGCCGGAGCCCCCCGCCTTGTGCCTGGATGAGCGCGGCGGCGGCGGCGGCGGCGGCGGCCCGAGCAACGTGGGAGCCCCCCGAGAGAAGGGATCGCCGAACAAAGAAGTCCGGAGGATCTCGCGCTTGAGACCTTCCCGGGTGCGTGGAGTCTTGCAACCGGGAGAAGGAGAGCCCTAAACCAGCGCCCTGCTTCCATCCCTCCCCGGATCTGGTCTCTGGTCACCCAAACGCTGCGTGGCGATGTGGAATCTGGAGGGGCTCCAGCCACCAGTGTTTCTCGACCTTGGCCTCTTTAAGACGGGTGGACTTCAACTCCCAGAATTCCCCAGCCAGCCATGCTGGCTGGGGAATTCTGGGAGTTGAAGTCCACCCGTCTTAAAGCGGCCAAGGTCGAGAAACACTGGACTCTTTATCTGCACCTGCACTCAGGCTAACCTACCTCGCAGGGTTGTTGAGAAGCATAAAGGGAGCTAAGTCATGATGCCAATCATTTGCTTTAGCTCCAGCAGGGGCCGGCCCTTGCTTGAGCCTAGTCTTGCTTGGAAAAATGAGCCTCGAGACTTGAACGTGGGACCTTTCCCAGGATGGTCTGCGTCCTGAACAAAGGCAGTGGCTAATCGTTTTTGCATTTTGCCAAGAAAATGACATCAGAGTAGCCAGAAAGGCACCTGCTCAGTTAGGAGCTATATATCTTGGGGTGGGGGGTGCACCTTCAAGTCAGTGTTGCCTCCTGGCGACTGCCTGGACTAATTCCTGCAGTTTTCTTGGCAAGTTTTTTCGGAAGTGGTTTGCCGTTGCCTGCTTCCTAGGGCTGAGAGAGAGGAGCTGGCCCAGGGTCACCCAGCTGGTTTTGTGCCCAAGGCAGGACTAGAACTCAGAATCTCCCGGTTTACTAGCCTGGTACCCTAACCGCTAGGCCAAACTGGCTCTCACCGTATATCTTACAGGAGGCTAAACTCTGGGAGAATTGCCTTAGCAGCTGGGTTCCCTTTTAATCTCTCGTATTTCATTCTGCACTGTTCCTCTCCCCCACTTTTCACAATTTGCCTGGGCTCATTCATGTGCGACAACATGATTTGGGCCCTCTGCTAGTTAGAGTCGAGTGGGTTCCTTTGGGGTTCAAACAAGTTTTCTGAATGGCGGGGCAAGCTTGATTTTCCAGCTTTAGCAAAAGGAATTGCTCTGGACCCCCCTCGCTGACGGGAAATACCGCTGCATCAAAGCAGAGTTTGCTGGGAAGGATAGAAACATTAACGACACAAAGCATTCTTCTGGGAATCTAATTTAGGGGTGTGTGTAGGATTCAAAGGTGTTCTTTTTTAATGTTGTTTCGTGCATCTTTCTGTTGATCAAGGCCTGTTTAAATTGCAGAGATTTTCAACGCTTGCATCTTCTAGTGTTATCCATCCCTGACACTCTGGTGCAGTGTTTTTCAACCTCGGCAATTTTAAGATGAGTGGACTTCAACTCCCAGAATTCCCCAGCCAGCTCCCAGAATTCCCCAGCTCATGCTTGCTGGAGAATTCTGGGAGTTGAAGTCCACCCATCTTAAAATTGTCAAGGTTGAGAAACGCTGCTCTGGTGCCTTGAAAACTGTGACCCATGTTCTTCTATCCTTTATTGAAATATATAGAAGGAACTTCTAGATCAAGTACTTTTAAGTTCCCAGGAAGAAATGATTTATTTTACAGAACCTACAAGCAGGCAAATGTGAGCCTGAATATACCTAAAACGATTGCAAAGTTTTTGATATTGCTATTAAGCCACAAGTTGAGTCACTGTTGATGTAACCATCTGTGTTAAGCTCAGATGATTAATTTTAAGCATGTGACTCCAGTTGTGGGGTTTATTGTGTTGGGCTGAGAGGTCAGAAGCTCTAATAAAAATTCAGTCTTTCTGTTGACCAGAAGCTCCAGATGTGATGGAAGAAGAGAAGGAACCCCCAAGACTGGATTGTTACAGGTTGGCGAAGAGCAAGACCTTCTCAGGTGAGAGACTGATGCATAATTATCTATAGGGTTGTGTGGGGTTTCAGATTCAAAGGGGAAAAGGGGGTTTGGAGCATGTAGGGTTAGGGTTAGACATACCAACGGTCAGCAACTCCTTAAAGCTGGAGATGGGTTTGATTGAAGGAGTTGCCGGCTGATGCTCCAGGCACCCCGCATGTCCCCTGAAGCACCCTTTTCCCTTCACTTCTGACCTGCTGCGCTGAACTGAGAAATTGATCGTTTATCTGGGATTTGTCATATTCACTTACGATTGCTTGGGCAGAGGAATCAGACCCATGTTTGCATGGCAAACACGACTGTCTCATGTGCTTGGCAGGGCCTCAGATCTGCAAGGGAGGATTATGGGATCCTCCGGATCACATTTAGGATAGGGCTGGGAAGGTAACTCCTGTGTGTAAGCAAAGCAGGCCATCGGTCCTTTTCTTCAGGAAGCGCTTGGCAGCACCTTTTCCAACTAACAGGTTTTAGTAGAAGGCAGAAGTTTCATGAGTTGGCAGTTCACTTCATCAGGTGCCCACAGTGGCTAAACCGGTGTTTCTCAACCTTGGCCACCTGAAGAGGTGTGGACTTCAACTCCCAGAATTCCACAGCCAGCCTGGGAAATGGTAACCCTACAGATACTTCTGAGACCCCCACTCTCCTTGTGAATGCTCAGACAAAATCCCAACCAGCTGCTTGTAATCAGAGCAGTGTTTCTCAGCCTTGGCAGCTTGAAGATGTGTGGACTTCAGTGCCCAGAATTCCCTAGCCAGCCAGTTGAAGTCCACACATCTTCAAGCTGCCAAGGTCGAGAAACACTGAATTATTGTTTGGGGCTTCATCTTCTGATGTCTCTCTTCCAAATAGGTTTCCCAGATGTGAAGGAAAACATGAAAGAGGAGGAGACAGCCAGCTCCATCAGATATGATGTTTCAAACATGACCTCTACTGTTGACCCATCAGGTGAAGGATCTAGTCCATGAAGTTGGAATGTCAAATAGCTTTTTGAGAATCAGTTGCAGGATTCTTCACAATTTCCCAGGATTCCTGCGGAGTACCATTTCTTCCCCCCCAATACTTCAAAGAGCCATAGGGGTATTTTCAGGGTATGGTATGCAACATGTTTAAAAAAATCAGGCAAAGCTTCAATTGCACCATTGTAGCCACCATCATGACTTTTTTGGCCACACCCTGCAGACACCACTGGGAATCATTGCTGGAAAAATAACAAAGAGTCTTGGGGCTCCTTGAAAACAGATTCATTATGGACTACAAACTTATATAGCTGGAGCTCAGTTAATTATGTACCTGATACCTCTATGATATCATTTATTTATCTGATTTTTTTAAAGCTTAGTTGTTGGTGCTGGGAAACCAAGAAAAAGCAAGATTGTCCATCCTGTTGCTGTGCGGGACTCATAAATATGAACTTAGCATCCAGTTCCATTTTATTCCTTGTTATGAAATCCCATATCCTAAGAAAACACAATGTGGCTTTTGATGACGTGTACGGAAGAGTGCAACAATAATTAATCCTCTAAATGTTTGCTTGGGAGTAAATCCTATTGTGGTCCATGGGTTTACTTGAGAGCAGACTTGTAGGATTATGTTGTTTAAAGAGTCTAGTAAAGAAACTAGATAAAATGGGAAAGTTAAAAAAAGTAGCAATGGAAGACAAGATCTTTAAAAGATTCTGATAATATTTTAAAAGAAAATCTCCCTTTTTAACAACTTTTTTTTGAATGCCCTCTTAAAAGAACTCAAGGGAGTGAGGGTTCCAGCTTAGAAAAATGCAGGTGTTACAGTAAATTTCAATGGAAATAACTGATTAGATTGGACCATGGGAGGGAACGCATAGGAACAGAAGAAGAGGCTTTCTGAATAAAATCACAACCCTAAAACATGGAATGTCCATCATTCCAAACTCTAGTATCCAGAAAGATGCAGGCTATGTATTTTTTTTCCTCTCTCTTTCTTCTAACTCCTGAAGAAGTTAATACAATTTTGTTGGTAATCCTGCTCCCTCTGTTATGGGGTTGAATTGTAAACTGTACGCTCAAACTTGAAGATGGAAGTAGGAAGTCCTTCCTTTCATGTCAGTCAGGGTTTCCTGATTTAACAGTAGATTTGTCTGATTTAACAGTAGATTTGTCTGATTTAACAGTAAAGGTGAAAGAAGATGATCCAGGGGTCCCCCCCAACCACCAGGACTCAGAGGGGAGAGCAATTGTTGGAAGTTTGTGCTCAGGTGAGAAATGACCTTGTCTGCGTTGCAGTGCTCAGACAGGGATTTTGTCCACATCAGTGGCACATGTCTTTAAAGACATCATTCATGGGTTATTTCTTCACAACACCCAGGATTTTAACATCCTTGGCTGCAGGTATTAGGCAACCCTGATATTTGATATGGGAAGAAAATGGAGTGGCAGAAATGAATCCTGTATGGAAAAGTTCCCATGAATAAGTCAAAAGCTTAGCTGCTGAAAAATGCATGGATGTAGTCCTAGAGTTTTCTGAGCTAGAATATGGAAGGGTTTGCAAACTATGGTTTCCCAAATATGTGCTCTCCGTGTATGTATGAGACAGAGAGCTCTTCTGACATCTCTGTCTCAGCAGCATTTCCTGTGGTGGCAGTCAAGATGGAAGAAGAAGGAGAAGAAGAACCTCAGAGGTCTGATCGCCACGGTTATGAGACAGGTGAGTCCCTATAGGAAAGAGATGAATTCAAGTTTGTCTCAAAAGCCAGCCTTTCTTTATGGAGTGACCCAGTGCATGGAAGACGGTGATCAGAGGTCTGCCAATCTCTTTGCCTTCTGTGATGCTCCTCAAGCTGTGGTTTGAGGTGGGATGATGTGGCTACACCATCACTGTCCCATCACCCCCACCAGATAATTCAGCATCTCCTTCTGTAGTTCAAACACCGCATCTGAATTCTTTGGATTATCAAAAGCAGGCCAGGATCTCCTTATGACAAGAGCCCAAATCCATGGACAGGATGTATGGGCTTATAACTCTCATCATACCGGATGAAATGGTCTAACAGATCTAAAAGAGCTTCCTGCGTTTCTGTTCCAAGAACCAGGTTCAAAAGATCTGGGGCAGTGGGTCTGAAGGGAGTTTCAACTCTCTCCGCTTGAGTCCCAGGGAGGAACTAGGTTAAGTCAGAACCAGTTTTATTCACCAGGAGGATCATTACTTTGAGTCACTGTAAGACTACTTCAGAACAGCACTCTCCAAGATTGATCCCTTGATAGGGGGGTGACCATGTTCCACAGAACAGGCAGGGTTGGAGAATCAGCCCAAAGGGCAACCTGGAAGTCTTAGGATGGGTGGATGACCATCTGCAACTCAAGAGGGTCTACAAAATAATTCCAACAAGCCAATAAGATTGCAGGTTTTGGGGAAGTGAGAGGTAAGGGAGGCGGGTGGATGGAAATGGAACTCAGGCATTCAAATCAGATGCCGGCTTTGACCTTCTTGAGAATAGATTAGGTTCCACTAATCCTCAATTGAGGGCTCTCCAGATGTATTGGACTGCAACAACAATTCATAGGCAGCATAAATTCTGGGAACTGTAGTTCTAAACGCCTGGGGGGCACCAACTTGGAGAAGGCTGAGATAACTCATAGTTACTTTTCACCTCTGGTGATGTAGTGTCACATTTCCATGTTTCCTATCTCTGTCCTGAGGATTTCCTGGAGTGATAATAAAGGTGGAACCTGAAGAGGAGCTGTGGCTCTCGGATCCCCAGAGATCAGAAGGAAAGGCAGCTGACTTTGAGGCTCACTCAGGTGAGGGACAGGTTGGGCTAATTCACAATCCACAAATAGTACCTTCATAGCAAACTACTAGAAGTGGGGTTAAAGGTATTGGGGGTATAACCATAAGCAGACATAGAACAACATGGCAGATCAGGACCTTAGCTTCAAGCTGGGAATGGATTTGTTTGTGTGTTGGGCTCAGATGCACACAGATTCTACAAAGCTCTAGAGCAGTGTTTCTCAACCGTGGCCACTTCAAGCTGTGTGGACTTCAACTCCCAGAATTCCCCAGCCAGCCATGCTGGCTGGGGAATTCTGGGAGTTGAAGTCCACACAGCTTGAAGTGGCCACGGTTGAGAAACACTGCTCTAGATGCATAAAAATAAGTCTGTGTGCTGATTTTAAAAACAAACCAAGCTTGGCTTCTCCTACACCCTTGTTTGTTAGATTTATACCTGCCTTTATCAACTTTATCAAAAAAGACTCTTGGCCCTTTATGATACATCCATAAAAATACAATAAAACTTTCACAGTGTAACTATAAAACCAAGTACCAACCAACCCCAAATTACATAGAAATCAATTGAATAACAATGGGTCAGTTCACGCCCCAAAGAAATAACTTATTTTTTAGTAACTTAGAGCCAACAGCTGGAGATTGGTCAAATTTCTGTTGTTGTTGTTCAGTCGTTAAGTTGTGTCCGACTCTTCGTGACCCCATGAACCATATTGCGCCAGGCCTTCCTATCTTTCACTGCCTCCCTGAGTTTGCTCAATTTCATGCTCATTGCTTCAGTGATGCTATCTAGCCATCTCATCCTCTGCCGTCCTCTTCTCCTTTTGCCTTCCATCTTTCCCAGCATCAGGGTCTTTTCCAAAGAGTCCTCTCTTCGCATTAGGTGACCAAAGTATCTGAGCTTGAGCTTCATTATCAATCCTTCCAATGAGCAATCAGAGTTGATTTCCTTTAAGATTGACTGGTTTGACCTCCTAGCAGTCCAGGGGACTCTTAAGAGCCTTCTCCAGCACCACAGTTCAAAGGCATCAATTCTTCGGCGTTCAGCCTTCTTTATGGTCCAGCTCTCACAGCCATACATTACTACTGGAAAAACCATAGCTTTGACTATGCGGATCTTTGTCGGCAAGGTGACGTCTCTGCTTTTTAATATGCTATCTAGGTTTGCCATAGCTTTCCTCCCAAGGAGCAAGCGTCTTTTAATTTCATGGCTGCAGTCTCCATCTGCAGTGATCTTGGTTCCAAAGAGCAAGTGCATCAACCGAAAAATAGTTCCTGAAAGTGTCCCTCACCTCACAGAAGTGGGGATCCACAAGCAGATTTTTTGGAGACACGTGAATCTGGCAGGTCAAAATTGGCCATGGAATATGGTCCTGCAACCCTCCAGTGCCCAACCAGGTAGGGCTTAACAGATCAGATCAAATCAAAACTCTATTAAGGTATTGATTGACTGATTGATTGATTGATTGATTGATTGATTTAATAGACTTGTCCCCGCCCATCTCCCCACAATGGGGGACTCTGGGCGGCTTACAACAAATTAAAATCAGAAATACATGATTAAAAGTTATAAAAAACCACGCTTACAGAGATAAAAAGGCTAAAAAATCCAAGAGGCCGATAGAAAACCAGAAAACCAAGATTAAATTGCGAAACTTACAGATGTATCTCCTGCCCATCTCTGCACAACTGATCCCTTGCGGGTTTCAATTTGCATCCTGGGGTGGTAAAAAAAGTCTCATTTTTACCCAGAATTGTGCCTGGCCTCCCAATTCTCTGTCGCTTCCAACAGATAATCGTTTTGTGAAAGAAGAGGACGTTGCATCTGGAAGCGTAAAGCACCTGGAAATCCCTCGGTCCCTGACAAGAGGAAATACGTTCCGGAGTTTGAGCAGGGCCAGCCAGTATAAAACAGAACGACAGCAAGGCGGTCCTATGGGGAAAAGATTTGGCAAGAAGCCGTACAGGGCTTCAAATTGTGGGAAGATGTTTATATGGAGAAAGTATTTTCTGGCTCAAGAGAAGAGCTGCCTGGGAGAGAAACCATACACGTGTTCCTACTGCGCGAAGACATTCAATATGAGATCGTACTTCCTTGTCCACGAACGAACCCACACGGGAGAAAAACCCCACAAATGCTCCGTCTGTGGGAAAGGTTTCAACGTGAAGTCATACCTTATTGCTCACTGGAGAACGCACACTGGGGAGAAGCCCCACGTCTGCTCCTTTTGCGGGAAAAGCTTCAGCAGCCGATCCAACCTCAACCGACACCAGCGAAGCCACACGGGCGAGAAGCCACACACCTGCTCCGTGTGCGGCCGGGGCTTTAGCCATAAGGCGCACATGATCCGGCACGAGAGGATCCACACGGGAGAGAAGCCGTATAAATGCTTGCAGTGCCTAAAAAGCTTCAGCCAGAGCTCCACTCTCACTTCCCACGAGCGGACGCACACAGAGAAGCCGTACAAGTGCTCCCACTGCGAGAAGAGCTTCAGCCAGGGCGCCAAGCGGGTGGCGCACGAGAGAGCCCATACGGGTGAGAAACCCTTTGAATGCCCCACATGCGGCAAAGGTTTCAACCACCGGTCAGATTTCATCATCCACGAGAGAAGCCACACAGGCGATAAGCCCTACACCTGTCCTGTCTGCGGGAAAAGCTTCAGCGGACGATCGAACCTTACCAGACACGAGAGGAGCCACACGGGGGAGAAGCCGTACCTCTGTTCCCTCTGCGGCAAGGGCTTCTGCCATAAAGCCCACCTCTTGCGCCACGAGAAGATTCACACAGGGGAGAAACCGTACAAATGCGCCGTCTGCGGCGAGAGGTTCAAGCACAGGATGGACCTCGTTGGCCACGAGCGGCGACACTTGGGGGGGAAGCAATACACATGCACCGCCTGCGGGAAAAACTTCAGCGGGAAGTCCAACCTCAACAGACACAAGAGGAGTCACACCGGGGAGAAGCCGTTTACGTGCGTGGCGTGCAGCAGGAGTTTCAGTCATAAAGCCCACCTGATTAGACACGAGAGGATCCACACTGGGGAGAAGCCCTATGCGTGCTCCCACTGCCCCAAAAGTTTCAACCAGAGCTCGACCCTGGTGGCTCATGAGCGGATCCATGCAGGTGACCAGCCCTATAAATGCTGACCCTGGAGAAACCGTCTCCGGTCTGACTGTAATACATAATACATACATAATGCACACGATCCTATGTATTATTTATTTATTTATTCGTTTGTTATTACATTTGTATGCCACCTATCTCCCCCCAATGGGTGACTCTGGGCGGCTCACAATTAAAATCAGAAACCCCATCAACAATGAAAAGTCCCCCCATAAATAGTTAAATAAATACAGTGGTACCTCGGTTCACGAACTTAATTCGTTCCACGATTCTGGTCGCGAACCGAATCCAATTTCCCCATAAGGTCAAATGTAAATAAGGTTAATCCGTTCTGAACCATATGTTGTTTTTTTTAACCACAAAAATATGAAACAAAGTACAGTACAGTACAGTATGAAGAGAGAGAACACTAACCTTGCTTGAGGCGACACCAAAAAGCTCCACACCAAGTGTCTGTCTGCAACCGCGATCTCGCCTAGAGGAAGCCACGACCATGTGTCAGAGCCGGGAAGATGGCCGTGGGTCGTGTTCGTCACCCGATGCGGAGTTCGCGAACGGAAGCAAAAATTTGCGAACGCTGCTGTTAGTAACAGAAGCATTCGTGAACCGAGGTATTACTGTAATCCATTAAAAATCAAATCTGAACAACAAACCCTGTACGTAAATACTAAAAACATTCAAGATGAAGTGGGGGGAAGGTCAATCACCCCACCAGCCACCTCCACTGGTGCGAGCCCCCATCCGCCCCCCAGGCCTTCTGGCACAGCCAGGATTTCACCCCTTTCCTGAAAGCCCTGTTTGTACATTAGCTCAACCTCTTCTTATGCAAACCAGGTGACTTGTTTTTAGATGAAACCGGGAGCTGGGCATGTCTGTTGCAATAACTTTTTTTTTCCAAATTGAGAATTTAATGAAAAGGGGTTTTATTTAGGGAATGATCAGCCTAAAACAAATAATAGTACTTTATAGCCAAAAAAACATCACCTAGCAAGGGAAAAGGTCAACCTTGGCAGTCCAAACTGCAATCAAAGCCCTGCGCCTTTTTATAGGTGCGTGCACAGTCACAGCCACCATCTTGACTTTTTTGACCCTATCCTCCCTCCCCACAACACAGATGCCTCTGATGGAAGAGCAGATGATTTGCACACATTCAGTCCAAGACCTGTGCCTTTCCAATGTGTCATGACCACAACTCCCAGAATTTTTAGCTGGTGAGTATTTGGCCACACGTACTTGGCATTCTGGGAATTGTAGTCCCAACGCTGTGGAATGTGCTCTTTGAGGAAGTCTGGACTAGTTAAATCAATGGAGTGTTTCAGTGTAAAGCAGATCTGAAAGCATTGGAAGCTGTCTGGATCGAGGGGGCGGGAAAGCTGCATGGGGGTGCCCAAGTCCTGGCTATGGCCAGGAAACCCAAATAGAGCTTCCCCATTCAGAGGCAGTATACAGTATTCAGCACAGTGAACACCATGTGCTGAGGGCCAACAGTGCTGCTACATCTCATAAAATGGATTTTACTAACAGAGGGATGGATCCTCCAGAAATGTGTGGATTCCAGCTCCCATCATCCCCCAACCAGAGTGGTCAGGAACAAAGGATGATGGGAGCTGCAGTGCAACTTAAATTTGGAGGATTGTAAACTCCATGCAACTTTAATGCCACGGTACATCTCAGGCTTTGAAGGGGGCAAGAATATGGGCTTAAAACTCAGATTTTTATTGAGTTCTATTTCTATGCAGTGACTTTAAACCAGAGAGAATCCTTCAGTCTAATCTTCCCCACAGAGCTCTTCGAAGGCCTAAGAAAGAGAGGGCCATCCTCTTCAGTACCTGGAGAAAAGGCACGATCTGAATGTAATAATCACATAAATAACTCCATCTGGAATGTGTTGGAAATGAGAAATTGCAAGCTTATACCCTCGATGGCACTTAATTCTGGGTTATAGAAAAGGTGGGTGATTTCTTTGGGTTTATGTTTGAAAGCGTTTTACAGAGTTTGCTTTTATGGATGTTGGCTTGCCTGGCAGTGATGGAAGTTTAGTGATTAGTTTGTGGCCATGATAAACAGGTGAACCGTGTCTCAAAGGGGGCGAGGCCAGTCAAAAACTCTCTTTAAGTGTCCGAAAGGAGAGGGATAGAGAGTAGCACTAATCCCACCTCTTGAGGATGGTTCAGTTGATTTTCCTGCACGTTGCAGTGGGTTGGACTAGATGATCCTTGGGGGTCCCTTCCAACTCCACAGCTCTATCTGTGACTACCACCTAATGTTACTCTTGCTCCTTTTTTGGTTTTTGTCCCCTTTAGGACGCCATCCAAATCTGTAGACCTGCAGTTCCCACACCCCTAGAGGCCATGTTTGCTAGGCATTCTGGGAGTTTAACTATCTGTCTGTCTATTTGAAACATTTATATGGCTGCCCAACTCAAACAATACAATTCTGAGCAGTGCACAAAAGAAAATGTTGCTGTTCAGTCTATCTGGACAATACTAAGTTGGGGAAATGATGTTCGTACAATGTGTGGACTTTCAGATATGGCAGAACTACATCTCCCAACATTCTTCCCTATCAGTCCCACTGGCTGAGGCAGCTGGGAGTTGGAGTTCAGCAATAGCTAGAAGGCTGTGTGTTGTGCACCCATGTTTGAGAAATTTAAACCCTCTGAGAAGCTTCCATGGATTAAGAAGCCCACCCATCCCAATGACTGTGGTTCATGGAGGGCGATGAGGTTTCTAAAGCTGCCTTTCCTTCATTCATACTTTTTGAAGCATGATGTCGTTTTGGAAGGGCACAATGCAGCAACATTGCTGAAACTAGCCAGGTCTGCACTTTCACAGTTTCCAAGAGGGAAAATCACTTGGAAAACCTATTGCATAGAGTAAGGAAGGTGACCTTGATGGAGATATGCAAGATCCAGCATGACGAGGGGCGAAACTTATTTTAAGTCCACAACAGACAGATAATACGCAGAAGTGGATCAGACAGACTGTAATGGTATTGGGAATGACCTGGGGGGACAGGAGGAAGAGCCGTAGACTAGACCACCATCGTGCAAAATGTAGCCCACAGAAGCAAAAGGGGCGTGGGAAGGGTCTCAGAAGGGACACTCCCTAGTTTTTTGAAAAGTAAAAGTAAAGGAGGGGAGAAATGCCTTCAGATTTGCAAGTCTGATGTCAGCCCTTCGAGGTAGTCCAGACAAGAAACACAAACCGAGTACAAACACTGCCTTTATTGCAAGGTTGCAGTAACAGAATCCTTCACAGCCTCCACCAGGTATGCTAATTGCATCAGCCAATCCAGAGATAAAATACATTTCTGTGTCAAATGCCTCATTTAATATTAATCACTGGCTTTGCTAATGTAATGACTGCCACCCTTCCTCTTTTGTTCCTTTTTCCTCAGTCGGGAATGTAACCTGATCCTTGCAATTCCCACTGATACTTACAACCCTCTATTACAGTGTTTCTCAACCTTGGCAAAGATGTCTGGACTTCAACTCCCAGAATTCCCCAGCCAGCATGAATTCTGGGAATTGAAGTCCACAGATCTTAAAGTTGCCAAGCTTCAGAAACACTGTCCTAGATTGTTAGCATGTCAGGGAGAAGAGGTTGGATCTAACGCTTCCTGTGAACTAAACAGAATTGCATTTCCAGTTAATTTCAATCAGGAAAGCCCACCCACCCCTCTTATTTTTTAAAGGCAAAGCTATTCCAAGAATTTAAGCTGATACTTCTCCGCCTAGCTCAGAATTTTGTGCTAGCTAACAGCTGGGCTACGAAGGAGCTGCAGACAACAGGAAGTCGAGAGGGACCCATTGGAAGAAAAGCAGGAGTCTGACCACAGAGCTGCAGGTCCTCCGAATTCCAGATGGGCTAAAAATTCCTGCAGATGCTGTAGAGAGAGGATGGAGATCTGTAACCATTCTGCTTGCAGCCAGAAGAAAAGCATCATCACATGACCATCTGTTTTGGAGGGGAGAAAGAACAAAATGGAAACTACATTTTTATTATTCACTGGCAGTGTTTCTCAACCTTGGCACCTTTAAGACCGGTGGACTTCAACTCCCATAATGCCCCAGATAAGTGTGCTGGCTGGGGTATTCTGGGAGTTGAAGTCCATATAGCTTAAAGTGGGCAAGGTTGAGAAACACTGGGCTAGAAAGACCAAACGCAAGGACTGAAGAAGCTCTTTAAAACCGACTCCCAATAAAATGGAAGTTTGTTAGGAAGATACAATATCTGTGTGGATATGGATAAGAAAAACCATCTTTAAACAGAGATGTTGCTGCAGTATAACCATGAGGTCCTTCACAATTGGCCATGCTGTCAGAGATGCCTAGATGTTAGGAATAAGCCTGGCTGAATTTGAATTATTATTATTATTATTATTATTAAAATGTATATGCCACCCAACTCCCAGTGACTCTGGGAATGGTGGACATTCTCCCTACATTCAGGTAACAGACTTTGCCAGCAATGGAGCTCAGCTTCAATTATTATTCAACAATTATTCCCATCAGCATCCAGTACAAGCCATGAGGACGTGTCATAAATGTGCACAGCAGGAATTGCATCATTTGCATCTTTGCATAATGACATCATAATGCAGATGACATCATAACGCAGATGACCCAAAGCTGGAGGGAGGGCACTGCTAACACCTCAGTAGATAGGCTCAAGGTTCAAAAGCCTCTAGATCAGTGTTTCTCAATCTTGGCAGCTTGAAGATGTGTGGACTTCAGCTCCCAGAATTCCCCAGCCAGCCATGCTGGCTGGGGAATTCTGGGAGTTGAAGTCCACACATCTTCAAGCTGCCAAGGTTGAGAAACACTGCTCTAGATAGTTCAAGCCCTTCAACGGTCATTGGGTTCTATCTAGTAAACAAATTCCAAATTCTGTGCTTAGGTAGGAAAAGTCAAATGCAGATATAAAATAGTTGGTAGCTGGCTGGGCCGCAGGACTTGAGAGAAGGATCTGGGCATCTTAGTAGACCATCATGGGACAGTCAAAGCCCATAAAAAGCAGACAGACTGCCATCTTGACTTTTTTTGACACCCACTTCCCGCGGCCGGCTTTCATGCATTGGCAAGGGGTTGAGCTAGATGTCCTTTAGAGGTCTCTTCTCAGTTCTACGGTCTCTCTCTGCCTCACCCTGGAGAGGGAGCAGGAATTAAATAGTTCCTTGCAAGCAGCTGGAGGGAAGGAGGCAGCCAAAATGCTTGCTGCGGTTTCCCTTTTGGCCTTTGATTCATGGCTCTGCTTGCTCGGGGCAAAAAAACTCAAGTTGCTATTCCTCATGACGGCCCCGTTTCACCTTCCGCCTCTTCCCGCACCTCTGCGTCACTATAGAAACCTGTTTGGCCCTGCCCCAGGCATTGTATTCCTGCCGTCCCGCTCCTGCGTGATTGGCCATGGAGGAAAGGGAGGGAGGAGCACGGGGCATGATGTCATGCCATAGATTTGCATATCTATGTAAGTGGGGGATCTCCGCAGACCCGCCATTGTAGCGGCCATCTGTTGTTATTTAGGTAGCTTCTTGCCCTGGCAGACTATCCTGTGGATCAGATGGGAAGCCGGCTTATGGTTCTCGGCGGTCCACATTACAGGCTAACCTTCCACAACCCAGGGCAAGATGTGTTTGGGGTTCTAAACTCCATCATCCTCAGGAGGAATATGGGAGCTGCAGTGCAACACATCTGATAGGTCACTTCTAGATTAAGACAGGATACAGGGAAGGTAATCATGTTGGGATGTGACCGTGTTTCATTTAATCCTAGGATTACTGGGATGCAAAACTAGGTTTTCTTCCTCTTCACAAGGGCATCCTATTTCAATGAAATCTTCAGGAACTCTTCCATAATCTATGCATTCTCCCATATGGACTGGTATACCCAGGGAGGATTCTGTGCTTTTCATGTGAACAAACTAGGGTTTGTTTCTGATTAAACCAGGATTAAGAAGTAAGGACCGCTTTAAGCTACACTCTTCCTTCTCAACTTTCCAGGCTACCTAGAGCACTGGGTGTTCCTGGTGGTCTCCTTTCCCTCAACTGCAACAGTGCTTTTGCACAGGTTCTAGAACTTTTTGAAATCAGGTTTATTTTTTCTTTTTTTCTTTTAAGCAAGCATGGAAGCAAAGAAAAATAAAGGGACGGGGAGGGGGGGGTTGTTTCCAGCTGGAGACCTGTTATCCATTCTCAGACAGCTGGAGAAGTATAGATTGGCTCTGACTGTTCTGCCAACTTTCACAAGTCCCATCACAAGCTGTTGTGCAAATGGCTTGAAAGATTGGTGTATCTGAGGAATGCCTGACAGGGAGGGATAAAAGGGTGACATTAAAAGGCAAAGGAAGTGCCTTTTTCAAATGTTGTTCCTTTAAAAGAGACAGTACACATCATCTGTTAGAGAAAGGCTTTTGACATTTCAAATGTTTCCTTTTCACAATTCAGCACTTCTTGGTTCGGGGAATCATTTGTTAGGCACAATTTATAGTTTATTAGTGAAATACAGCTCTCAAGCTGAACAAGTGAAAGAGTACGTGATTAAATGAATGCAAAATTTGAATATAAAGGTGAAACAGTGGGAATTCCAGTGGAAAAATATATTGAATTTACCTCAAACGTTATACTTGGAGAGAATCGGTGTAAGGTATTTTACCAATGGTATATTACTCCAGTCTTGATTGCCAAAATGAGTAACTTTTCTATGAAATGCTGAAAACGCAATGAACAGATTGAATGCTTCCATATATGGTGGCAATGCTGCAAAGCTCAACAATAGGAAAACAATTTATTGTAGAATAGAGCAAATGTTGAAAGTCACAACTCCATTTCACCCTGAAATATTTTTATTAAAAGTTTACCAAACCATATATTTCTTAATAATATACTAAATTGGCATTGTCTATGTTAACAGCTGCAATATTCTATATGCTTTCTATTGAGAAAGATTTTTGATCCGCTGTGTGGCCTTTCTTGAGTTACAGCTTAGGGGCACTATAGTGCAATTATCTAAAAACAATTATATTTAATGTTTAAATAACAATTGTGAAAGTCACCTTAAATGTTACGGAGCAGATATAAAATGTGCCTCCAACATGGTCTGACCCTGTCACAAAACTTATTGCAGGGTGGAGGTGCCATCCAGGACATCAATTCCTCTCTACCTGTTTTTCTTTCCCCATCATTGGGTCAGTCTCTTTCCCCCAGTTTGTGCAAGATGCCCCCCATTGGCTTTGGAGGAGGAAGCAGCCCCCTGTTAATAACTCCCATCAGGACTGCCAAGGAGGCAGAGTCTGGACTGAGAAGCTTGGAGCAAGGATGGACAGACTAAGTTTGGGAGATCTACTTTGGTTTTTTTATTAGAAAAAACAAATTGCAAAAGATTTACAAAGCAGATTTAAATGAATTTGTTTCAAGTTCCAGATCAGAACAGAGCTCACTGTCCTTCCGCAGAAAACTGCATTCCCGATTCCTCTTTTGCTTTTCTTCCTTTCTTCTGAGACTACGGGGGCTGGCAGAATGCTAGCTGTATCTCTTCCTGTAGGGAGCACATGTATCCTGTGACACCTGAGCCCCGGCTGATGGCTTTGCGGCAGTCTCAACAGTTGTACGATTTATCTCCCATGTGCATCTTCTCATGCCTGATGAGGTGCGACTTCTGCCGGAAGGTTTTCCCACAAACACAGCACTCATAGGGCTTCTCTCCTGTGTGCGTTCGCTCATGTTGGCTCAGGCTGGACTTAAAGCAGAACCCTTTGCCGCACAGCGGGCATCTGTACGGTTTCTCGCCCGTGTGGATTCTTTGGTGTTTAATAAGCTTAGAGCTCTCCTTGAAGGACTTCCCACAGTCCGAGCAAATATACGGCTTCTCTTCCGAGTGGGATCTCTTGTGTTTAATAAGACTCGAACGGTTATTGAAACGCTTCCCACAGACCAAACACTTAAACGGTTTTTCCCCGGTGTGGATTATTTTATGAGCCATCAGCCACGAGCTCTGGCTGAAGCATTTGCCGCAGTCTGAACACGCATAGGGTTTCTCCCCCGTGTGGGTCCTCTCGTGCGCCAGGAGGTTCGCTTTGCGGTTGAAGCTCTTCCCGCAGTCCGAACACTGGTAGGGTTTCTCTCCTGTGTGAGTCCTCTCGTGCGTAATGATGTGAGAACTCTGGCTGAAACTCTTTCCACACACCGAGCACTTGTAGGGCTTTTCTCCTGTGTGGGTCCTCTCGTGTTTGACCAGGTAGGAACGCTGCTTGAAACTTTCCCCACAGAAGGAGCACTTATAGGGCTTCTCTCTAACTGTGGCTTTCTGGTCATTCAGGGCGTTAAAGGAGTCTGGGATGTTGCTGGCGCAGTCTGGGCCTTCTGCACAAAAAGAAGCTTCTTCCACTGCTTCTTCTGAATGACTCCCCTCCTCGACCATAGATATCTCAGAAAACTCATACATGTTTTCCTCCAGCAAATCCCCGTTGAATTCCATGTAGTCAGGCCTCGCCATCCAACAGGTTTCCACTTCGGGCTCTCTCTCTTCCCCGTTGCCTGCAGGAATAAAAGAAACCATCCAGTGGATCACAGGAACATGAAAGGTGCCTTACACCATTGGTTCGTCTGCTCCGTGGCTATTTCCACATGCAACACCCTTAACCAAGTCAGTGAAGGATCCAGGGTGTTATGTGAAGCAGCTAACCCAGCAAGTACTAGAACAGCATTTCTCAATCATGGCAACTTTAAGATAGGTGGACTTCAACTCCCAGAATTCCCCAGCCAGCATGGCTGGCTGGGGAATTCTGGGAGTTGAAGTCTACACATCTTAAAGTTGCTAAGCTTGAGAAATACCACACTAGAACATGGAGGAACAATTTTAACCAAATACTGAGCTGGGTCAGCTGGGAGTGAAACTACCGCCTCCAGTGAGCTGTACTGTGCAAAATTCAATTAAGTATCCGGCAGGGGCCAAGCTCTACCTAGTCCAAGAAAGGGGACAGAAGGTAAAAGCTGCAAAAATGCAAACAGCCCTGTTATGAAAACACTTTCCAGGTCCAGAAGTGCAGAACTTTTCTCCCCAAGCTTCATCAGCTGCACAAGCCAAGCCCCACCCACTGCTGCCCGCTTGACCAATGGCAAAGAGGACATCAATGCAAGGATGTCTTGGGAGCATTCTCTGGCCCAAGGGTTTATGGGATCTCCGGTAGGGCTGGAGGAATCTGATGGCAATTCTGGATTCCTCCAAAAGCAGCCGCTGGCCTGGTTAGTCTAACCAAGGGCTGCCCAATCCAAATGTAAGGCACTCTTGACAGGGTTAGTGGCTCACTGGGGCACATTTGTTGTGTGAATCCATCCTGTGAGCCTCCTACAGTCCAAATATTATCAGATCCTTTAATCTTTCTGCATTCGGCTTATTTTCCACTCTGATCCCCACAAGCATCCACAGGGAGGTAAAAAAAAAAAATGCTGTGATCGTAATCCTATCTTTCTTTTTTAACTTGTGTGGCACACAACACAGGGCTTCAGCTGTGCAGTCACAGTGATCTTCTTCACCATTTTTTAACGCCCCTCCTGGATAATCTTGTGGCTAACATTCCTTTCCATTCCTTGCTCTGCTCTAACTAACACCAGGCAGCAAGGCAGAGACTGGCTGTCCCTGATTTGCAGGACCAGCCCTGCCATTAGGCAGAGGGGAGCAGCTACTCCAGGAAGCCAATCTTCAGATATTTTCTGGCAATTCCCTTAAAGGGCAAAGCTGGGTACCCAGCATAACCTATCCTGGCCTCCGTAAACTAGCCTGCTTGCTTGAATGTGGCAGAGGGTACTTTCCCACCACCAGAACTAAAGTCAGATCTAGTTTCCAGTCCAGATGCTTCCCAGACATGGAATGAGCAAGAAACTCCCTCTTGGTTTCAGGAAGTGAAGTGTCTTGGGACAGGCTAGATGGTCAGCCATCTCCCAAAGACTGCCCAGCATTCTCTTACCCAGCAAGCTGGCATTTTCATCCTCTTCCGGAAAGGCCTCCATGTGGAGTTGGATCTTCACACACTCAGAGAGGGTTTTGTCTGCCTTAGCAGAAGCGGCTGTCTCTTTCTCCACTGCCCGATACCTAGAACAAAAGTGAGGATACTGTGAAGAGGCGCAGATCAATTTCTGCCCTGTCCGGCCAGGTGGAACTCAAAACAGCTTCACCATAATCCCGTGGCAAGAACCAGAGCTAAATTTCCCTCATGAATATTTTGCAGATCATTTGTTTTTAAATTCCTCTATTTCTAACGCTTCTGTTTTTCATTCCAGAATCAAATGTGGAGGCATTTAACCCACTCAAATATCTGTAAGAGCAGAGTAATGCCTGAGATGCCCTGGTGCCATCAAGTATATAATGTTTAAAATATTACCATGTTTGCAACACTGAGGACCTTGGATTGAAAAGCCATACTTTTATAAACATTAAGTTTCAAAAGAAACTTCATCAGCATTCAGCGACTTACCTTCTGCTTTTCTTCAGCATCCTAAAAACACTCAGACTGCCCTTCCAACTCAATAGCATCTCCTGTTCCCACATACCCCAGGATTTTCCACTTAGCAACTGGCCTGCAGGAATTCTCTGCTGCTGTGGCACCCAGAGCAGGGGGTCAAAATGGCAGGTGCAGCACTGTGATTCAAGTCCTGCCTCCTTTGTACGGGCACTACCATTGCATGCACATAAAAACGGGGCAAGGCTTGGATTGCAACACCGTGCCTGTCATGTTGCAGACTGGATGCACACTCCCCCTGCAGACACTCGCGCTCTCCTTGCAAGGTTGGGGTTATCCTTCTCCTTACTTGACTGCTCATTTTCATCAAACTCTCCCTTGAAGGGAATGTGTCAATTTTGGGGGGAGGGCCCACCAATAACTCCCTGATTATTTCAATCGGGATGACACCCCAATTTTTTTTTCCTGCTGCCTGATTTCCCTGTTGTTCCAAGCCCAGCAGCATCCACCTTTAGTTCAGGCTCCATTTCCTAGGCTGAAAATGAAACTCCCTATTAGCACGGGCTTCTTGGATTCAGTCTTGGGCTCACTGGAGAACACTGTCTTAAAATGTATGATATTTTAGGGGAACAAGGAGACGGCTTTGGAGAAAATATGTGGCCACTGTTAGCAAAACATGAGCTCAGCCCAGGAAAACAAGGAAGTATGAGAAAGAAACTCAAGACTGCCTTGCTTTGATTGTGTTTGGTACAAGAGGAGAGAAAGGGAAACATGGTCATGCTTTTAAGATTCTGTTATTATAGCCTAGATCAGTGTTTCTCAACCTTGGCAACTTTAGGATGCGTGGACTTCAACTCCCAGAATTCCCTAGCCAGCATGGCTGGCTAGGGAATTCTGGGAGTTGGAAGTCCACACATCCTAAAGTTGCCAGGGTTGAGAAACACTGGCCTAAATCAATAAAATAGAGTTCTATTGTTTCCAGTGGTGTCTGTTCCCTGACCTGGCCTACCCTGAAGGGCTGACACCATCTTTATGAAACCATCTTTATGAAACCACAATTTATGACACCATCTTTATGAAACCACAATTCTTTTAAGTTGAGCTCAACAACTGGTGACTTCACAGACACATTCATGTGGTTATCTTGGCAGCAACATGGCTTGCCTTTTCCAAGGGCATCTTTTTCAATCTCCCAGTCTAGTTTACAACCCTGGTGTTCCCTCAAGGAATCCTATCTAGATAAAACCAGGCCTAAATTGGCCTATTTTCCAACTTGAGACAAAGTTGGGCAAGTAATGCTACTCTTGGCAAACCTGAGATTATCCTTCACCTGACTTTGCATGGAATATATTTACAGTATAAGAAGAACAGAAAAAGGGAGCCCATTTAGGGGGTAGCATTTAGCTGACCTTGCCTGCTCCTGAAAAGCTAAGGAGGAACAGATCTATTTAGTCCTTGGATGGGAGACTACCAGGAGATCTTAGGATAGTAATTGGCTAGACTAGGACACTGAAAAAAACCATGCTGGGAAAAAAAACAGTACCAAACTTATATTGTTGCCATGAAAATGATGTGGAGGTATCCATAACATAACTAGAATCTGAAGGGACTTTACCAAGAGAGCAGCAAGCTGGGAAATCCTTTATTAAAGTTTCTCCTCCTTCAAAAGACAAGAGAAGGCGCTACTGGAGTATTTCATAACCTTGACACTAAATAACAGAAAGGAAACAGAATTAACTGGGCTAAAAACAGAATACAAACTTATGAGATTTAATACGGCTAAAAAGAAATTACATGGATTTTACAGGCAAAACGAAAATGCTACAGTCAGTACATCTGAACTAGTATAGGAAACATTAAAGACATTCTGGTGAGATTAAAGAGAAATGAAATCAAAGACAGTTTCTTCTATTTTAAAGAAGGATAATACTAGGATTCTAAAACAACTTTCTTCATTTTTGCTCCAAAGATCTCACTGGTACTCTGTACTTGAGTTTGCTATCAACTGGAGTGATTTCCATTTAAACAGTATATTTCTAGTATTGAAAACACATCGTATTCATTATCGTAATAGGCCACCGTTATGATCTTTATACAGTAGTGCAAACAGACAGTAAGAGATTTGTTTTAATATAGTTTTTAATCCCAAGAGATTTAGGGATGGTATTTGTGGTTTCTGTCTCCATAATCCTATGATGTAGGATTCAGCTCTCTACCACTACGTTAGACTAAGTCTTGTCACTGTGACCTTAAGACATCTTGAATTCATGCAGAAGAGAAATCATAATTCCCTTGCTCCCAGTCCAAAGTCAAGAAATCTAAATGCAGTGACCAAGTCACACAGTATTTAGGAGCTGTTTCTAAACAGACATACATTCTTGGGCAATAGGCTGTGCAAGCTGCAAGGGTTGATTGACAAGTGACTTGAAACGACTGGGAACCTGGAATATACACAGCATCGAGTGGCAAGGGGAGGGGGGAGCAAGAAGAGTCCAGATTAAAGGCCAATCCAGTCCAGCATTCACGTTGGCGAACCAGATACTCCAAAGAGAAATGGCCAAGCAGAACGACGCTTTCCCTCCCACTTTCTTCAGAAACTAATATAGCGAGTCATATGCAAGTATCAGGACTACTAGCCTGATAGTATCATGACAGAGCAGTGGGGATAAGGCCCAACAGATCCGATTACCAAGACCAGCAGTTGCTTTGCTTGCATCCAATGCCGTACCTGAATTGACATATTCCCCCTGGACTCTTTTCCCAGGACCAGGATTCCAAATGTCGTTCCTGAGCAGGGTTTAACAAGCCACCTACCAGCCATCTCCAGCCCTGTGCCTTCCAGATGTGCTGGAGGACGGGACAACTCCCAACACCCCTAACACCAGCGGATCCAGCACATCTGGAGTGGGGGCCTGCAGGAAAGATGGCTTTTTCCTGCTTTACTTCCAGGCTGCGAAACGCACGCCTTCTGGAGCTGCGTTTCACCCCCCCGCTTCCTCTGTTCGGAACGGCAGGCGAGCTACATCTCCTTGGCCAAGCTCAGCTTTTCACGGTGAATTCGCTTTAGCATCAGTTTACACTGGTGCTTTTTAATTCTTTCTTTATTCTGTGTCTTGTGTTTTTGTTACTGTTAGTCTCCTTGAGCGGGATATACGTTTAATAAGATACGTTAAAATGAAATAAATTAAAACGCAGCAAGGATGACAGGCAGATCTTTCATGGGGGGGGGGGGGGGGGACGTGCAGAAGAGAAATCCCGCAAAGTGGACCCTTTTCCCATCAGTGCATCGGCTGACATTCCCTCCCCTTTCGGAGCAGCCGTCCCTGGTGATGCACTCGGGGAAAAAAAAACACCGACGCTGGAAGCCAAACTCCAGGAGAATCTCCTGCCCGAACCCCCCTGACGGCTGAGAAAGACCAAGGCTCCGGCTCCATTCCCACTCGCGGCCATGATCGATCGACAGACATTCCCCCTTCCGGTGCTTTTAGCGGCGAGCCAGGAATTCGGATGTCGCATCGAGCCAGCCCGGATCGAGGTCCGGGCCTGGATGGGAGACCACCAGAAAATCCACGGGCGGCTCGTCGAAAACCCTTTTTCCCAGGAAAAAAGCCCCGGCCACCCCCTCCGTCCTACCGCTAGGAAAACAACATGGACGACTCCCCGGGCACGGAGCAGCCCGACGCCAGGGGGATCCCGACCCTCGCCGGCCCGATCCCGCCTCCCTCCGACGCCCAGCGCGGGCGGCCCCGCTTCTTCCGCGGGCGGGGCAGCTGGACCGGGACCGGGGCCGGGGCCTCCCGGGGGCCGGGAGAAGCGGAAGGAGGCAACCCGAAAACAACATGGACGCGCGTCCGCGGCGTCCCCCGGAGCCCCGCCGCGCCGCCCCGCTCTGCAAAGCCGCCTGGCTCGCCGGCCCTCGGGCGCCGACCTCCCCCGCTCCCGCCGCGGGCTCCCCCCCCGTCCGCCCGGCGGCCCCTCCCGCCTCTCCCCGCGCTGACCTTCCCCGGCCGCCTCGGGGCAGCGCCGCCGGGCGAGCGGGAGCGGCTCCGCCACCTGCAATCGCCGCCACCCGCGGACGGCACCGTCCCTCGCGAGGGGAAGGGGGCGGGACAGGAAGACTCCTCGCCCCTCCCCCTCCCCTCCCGAGGGGCCCAGGCGGCATTTCCTGTTCCCTCTCTAGGAATGGCAGCTCCTCTTCCTTAACCATTTCAGTGGGGGGACGGGGGACGGGGAGGGGCGCCCGCGGGGGTCCGCGCCTTGGCTTTGCAGAGGGTAGGACGGAAGGCTCTGGGTGGCTGGGGGCTGAAGAGCGTGGCTTTCTTGGACGCGCCGTCAGAAGGGTTGAAAGGGGAGATTGATGGTTGCCGCTCCGTTATCGCTGAGTCAACGTCCCAGTCTCAGGCGCTGACTTAACATTCAGGGAACGGGCAGCAGTATCATTTGCATGTGGATATGATTATCATCATTACTATTATTACTACATCATCATCATCATTATTACTATTCTTATTATTTTATCCTGGAATTAAGATTGCAGGGAGAAACATCAACAACCTCAGATATGCAAATGATACCACCCTAATGGCAGAAAGGGAAGAAGAACTAAAGAGCCTCTTGATGAGGGTGGAAGAGGAGAGTGCAAAAGCTGGCTTGAAACTCAGCATTAAAAAAACTAAGATCGTGGCATCTGGACCCATCAATTCCTGGCAAATGGAAGGGGTAGAAATGGAAGCAGTAACAGACTTCATTTATTTGGGCTCCAAGATCATCGCAGATGGAGACTGCAGCCATGAAATTAAAAGACGCTTGCTCCTTGGGAGGAAAGCTATGGCAAACCTAGACAGCATATTAAAAAGCAGAGACGTCACCTTGCTGACAAAGATCCACATAGTCAAAGCTATGGTTTTTCCAGTAGTAATGTATGGCTGTGAGAGCTGGACCATAAGGAAGGCTGAGCGCCGAAGAATTGATGCCTTTGAACTGTGGTGCTGGAGAAGACTCTTAAGAGTCCTCTTAAGAGGTCAAACCAGTCAATCTTAAAGGAAATCAACCATGACTGCTCATTGGAAGGATTGATAATGAAGCTCAAGCTCAGATACTTTGGTCATCTAATGCGAAGAGAGGACACCTTGGAAAAGACCCTGATGCTGGGAAAGATTGAAGGCAAAAGGAGAAGGGGACGGCAGAGGATGAGATGGTTAGATAGCATCACTGAAGCAATGAGCATGAAACTGAGCAAACTCCGGGAGGCAGTGAAGGACAGCAAGGCCTGGCGTGATATGGTTCATGGGGTCACAAAGAGCCAGACACGACTTAACGACTGAACAACCACAAGACGGCAAACATATCTAATTCTCCTGCCTGTTCTTCCCACCCCAACAACCCTGTGAGGTGGATTGGGCTGAGTGAGAGGGACTGGCCCAAAGTCACCCAGGCAGCTTTCACGCCTAAGACAGGCCTAGAGCTCACAGTCTCTGGGTGTCCAGGCCAGCACCTGAACCGCTACACCAAATTGGCTCTTGATGTATACAGAAGTAAGTTCCTTTGACTGGAGCTTGCTGGAGGAAACATACTCATCTTACATAAAGGCAACTGCATTACTTCTCTTGCCTGTCTTTTCTTCTACTTGCTTATTTTCCACCAATTGTAAAAGTACTGGGAGATCTACATATTATTTAGATCCGTATCTGTGCTACATTTACTGTTTCTGCACTGCAAGACTTGAGGGACCCACTAGGTGGCAGCAAAGACTTAGAAATACCACTAAATTTTTGCTGCCGCCTAGCAGCTGTCCAGATGTTTGCAGCCCAAATGTGGTACACCTAAGATTGTTTATGCATCATCAAGTTGGTGTCAACTCTTAGTGGCCACATAGATAGATTTTCTCCATCTGTCCCCATCCTGGTCCTTCAGCTCTTCCAACAGTGCCACAACTGAGTCCACCCCCCCTTGCTGCTGGTCCTCCTCTCCTCTTTCCTTCCACTCTTCCCAGCATCAGAGCCTTCCCCAGAGAGCAAGGTCTTCACATTAGGTGTCCGAATACACCTATGATAATCACTGCTTTAACAGCATGCCACCATTCCACGGGTACAGGCAGTCCCCCAATTAAGAATCCCTGACTTATGGACAACTCATACTTACGAACAGGCTGCCTATTACTAAAAGTGGCAGACAGCATTCTCCTTCCTCAAGCCGACAAACCGCTGAACCCACGTGTTTTTACTATACAGCCTGTTTTCAGCAGTTCATTGCACAGCTTCAGCGGTTCGTCAGCTCCAGGAAGGAGAACGCCATCCACCATTTTTAGTAATAGGCAACCTATTCATAAGTATGAGTTCCGACTTACATACAAATTCAAGTTAAGACAGACTTAGGAACGGAATTCGTTCTTAACCCAGGGACTACCTGTATTACTGTCCCAACATGGGGATATCTTGTTCCTTTTCTAGCAGTTCTGATGGGAAAAAGTTACCACCCTACAGATGGGGTGTGAGGGGGTTCCCTTGAATGGAACTGCCTTGACTTGCCAGATCTAAGTTCTTTTCTTTGCTTGTTGTGTTTATATACCACTGGATTCAACAAAATCCAGAGGGTTTGCTGTGGACCCCATCGAAAGAATGTCGACCGGTGAGGTCCAGAAGGACAGCCTTCTCTGCTGTGGCCCCCGCCCTATGGAATACCCTTCCCCCAGAGGTGAGGCAGCCCCTACTCTCTTGATCTTCCAGAAAGTAGTCAAAACCTGGCTCTGCCACCTTGCATGGGGTGAGAAAAGGGGCAACCAACCCTTGGGGTGGCTATCACCTTGAAGATGCTCCCATATGTTAATATCTTTTTGATCACCAGCTTCTTGGAAGATATTATTATTTATGTATGTATTTGGTTTTATTGTATTTTTATACTCTTTTTATTCTATTTTAACTGATATTTATTTGTTGTTTTTACTGTAAACCGCCCAGAATCATTTCCTCGTGAGAAGGGCGGTGTCTAAATTTGTAATATAAATGAATAAAATAAGTAAATTACAACACAGAAAGGTAAACATGGAATAAAAACATAACAGCCAGTAAAAAACACGAGCAACCATAAAAACAGTACGGTAAGTGTAATGGGGAACCCTCAAGGATCCTCTGGTACGACACTGTCTTTATGTCTGAAAGGCCAACCATGAGAATGTCAATCAAATCTTCAGTGTGGGGGGGTGTTCCCCCCCTTGGGAGCTGCAACAGAGAAATATTGTGGCGTCCTTGGTGCTCTCGGAGCTTGGGGGTTCGCTTGTAGACGTTTCATTACCCAACTAGGTAACATCATCAGTGTGAGTGATGCTTCCTTGTTGGGTAATGAAACGTCTGCAAGCGAACCCCCAAGCTCTGAGAGCACCAAGGACGCCACAGTTCAACCCTGAGCTACAGAGATTCTCTTCTATTATTAGAGAAATGTTGCCTGCAACCCCAACCTCTTTCATCTCCACTAAGTGGGTATCATTAAAAGCAATGTTTATTAGCTACAACCTCTATCAAGAATCTTCCCAGACTGAAACTCTGTTCCCACAGTAGCTGCGAAAACAGAGTGAATTCCTCAGGGAGGTGCCAGCCTCATCCTCTTATCTCTTCCTCGCCCTTCAGGAGACGAAAGAGGATGTTTGCCTCCCTGAATGTGGCCTTCATAATTCCATTCCATCACACGAGCAGTAGCTATGAGTCTAGGAAGACCCTCATGCCATGGACCTGCTCTTTCAGAGTGCTGCAATATTCTTCTTATATGTTTAAAGATTGTATAGGCAGTAGTCACCGTATAAAAGGAAAAGGCTGGTTCTCGCCATTTGAAATGAACAGGCACTTGTTGTTGTTGTTGTTTAGTCGTTAAGTCGTGTCCGACTCTTCGTGACCCCATGAACCATATTGCGCCAGGCCTTCCTATCTTTCACTGCCTCCCTCAGTTTGCTCAATTTCATGCTCATTGCTTCAGTGATGCTATCCAGCCATCTCATCCTCTGCCGTCCTCTTCTCCTTTGGCCTTCCATCTTTCCCAGCATCAGGGTCTTTTCCAAAGAGTCCTCTCTTCGCATTAGGTGACCAAAGTATCTGAGCTTGAGCTTCATTATCAATCCTTCCAATGAGCAATCAGAGTTGATTTCCTTTAAGATTGACTGGTTTGACCTCCTAGCAGTCCAGGGGACTCTTAAGAGCCTTCTCCAGCACCACAGTTCAAAGGCATCAATTCTTCGGCGTTCAGCCTTCTTTATGGTCCAGCTCTCACAGCCATACATTACTACTGGAAAAACCATAGCTTTGACTATGCGGATCTTTGTCGGCAAGGTGACGTCTCTGCTTTTTAATATGCTATCTAGGTTTGCCATAGCTTTCCTCCCAAGGAGCAAGCGTCTTTTAATTTCATGGCTGCAGTCTCCATCTGCGGTGATCTTGGAGCCCAAATAAATGAAGTCTGTTACTGCTTCCATTTCTACCCCTTCTATTTGCCAGGGATTGATGGGTCCAGATGCCATGATCTTAGTTTTTTTAATGTTGAGTTTCAAGCCAGCTTTCGCACTCTCCTCTTTCACCCTCATCAAGAGGCTCTTTAGTTCTTCTTCACTTTCTGCCATTAGGGTGGTATTGTCTGCATATCTGAGGTTATTGATGTTTCTCCCTGCAATCTTAATTCCGGCTTGTGATTCTTCCAGCCTGGCATTTCTCATGATGTACTCTGCATATAGGTTAAATAAGCAGGGTGACAGTATACAGCCTTGTCGTACTCCTTTCCCTATTTTGAACCAATGACCGGTTCTAACTGTTGCTTCTTGGCCCGCATACAGATTTCTCAGGAGACAGGTAAGGTGGTCTGGTATCCCCATCTCTTTAAGAATTTGCCACAGTTTGTTGTGATCCACACAATCAAAGGCTTTTGCATAGTCAATGAAGCAGAAGTAGATGCTTTTCTGGAACTCTCGTGCTTTCTCCATGATCCAGCGAATGTTGGCAATTTGATCTCTAGTTCCTCTGCCTCTTTGAAACCCAGCTTGTACATCCGGTAGTTCTCGGTTCACGTACTGCTGAAGCCTAGCTTGTAGGATTTTGAGCATAACCTTGCTAGCATGTGAAATGAGTGCAATTGTGCGATAGTTTGAGCATTCTTTGGCATTGCCCTTCTTTGGAATTGGAACGTAAACTGACCTTTTCCAATCCCGTGGCCACTGTTGCGTTTTCCAAACTTGCTGGCATATTGAGTGCAGCACTTTAACAGCATCGTCTTTTAGTATTTTAAATAACTCAGCTGGAATACTGTCATCTCCACTAGCTTTGTTGTTAGCAATGCTTCCTAAGGCCCACTTGACTTCACTCTCTAGGATGTCTGGCTCAGGGTCAGTGACCACACCAGCATGGACATCAGGGACATTAAGATCTTTCTTGTATAGTTCTTCTGTGTATTCTTGCCACCTCTTCTTAATCTCTTCTGCTTCTGTTAGGTCCCTGCCTTTTTTGTCCTTTATCATGCCCATCTTTGCCCTAAACGTTCCTTTGATATCTCCAATTTTCTTGAAGAGATCTCTAGTCTTCCCCATTCTATTGTTTTCTTCAATTTCTTTGCATTGTTCATTTAAGAAGGCCTTCTTATCTCTCCTTGCTATTCTCTGGAAATCTGCATTCAGTTGCTTATATCTTTCCCTTTCACCCTTGCTTTTCGCATTCCTTCTTTCCACAGCTATTTGTAAAGCCTCATCAGACAGCCATTTTTCTTTCTTGCATTTCTTTTTCTTTGGGATGGTTTTAGTTGCTGCCTCTTGTACAATGTTACAGACCTCCGTCCATAGTTCTTCAGGCACTCTGTCTACCAAATCTAATCCTCTAAATCTATTCGTCACCTTCACTGTGTACTCACATGGAATATGATCTAAGTCATACCTGAGTGGTCTAGTGGTTTTCCCTACATTCTTCAATTTAAGCCTAAATTTTGCAGTAAGAAGCTCATGATCTGAGCCACAGTCAGCTCCTGGTCTTGTTTTTGCCGTCTGTGTAAAGGAAGACATATATGGTGGTGGTAGTAGTAGTAGTAGTAGTAGTAGTAGTAATACATTGGATTTATTCTCCGCCCATCTCCCCTTATGTATAGAAAAACATATATATAGGAAAGGCAAAATGCCCATTTAAGAAAAACATACCTGCTTTAGCTCTGGATAAAGAGATTATAACTAAGGAGGCATCTGCTTTTGCTCTAAGATAAGGAAGCATTTGTTTGTAATAAGCTAACGCATTCTGTTCCATTGATAATGATTGGCTAAATCTTTAAACTAAAAGATCTATAAACAGGAAGATGGAGAGGTGTTCCTTGTGGTCACCCATCCAAAGCACTATTTTGGGTGAATAAATATAATATCTTTGACCTCTACTGATCCTCTGGTGAGTTTCATTAACATTCCCGGCTTGGCACGAACCCCAAAAAGAGAAAAAGAAGGTGTCTGATTCTTCTGACAAGAGGGAGTGTTGCCCCTTCAAGTTGACTGATTGATTGACTGACCATGTGCCATCAAGTCACTTTCAACTCCTAGAGACCACACAGATAGTTCTCACTAGCTACAATAAAATACAGCAAACAACAATATCTCTCTCCAGTTTGATTTTCTTCTACATCGACACTTCCCAGCCTGGTAAGCACAGTTCCTAACAAAATATTAGGCTGCAGTGATGGGGCTTGTGTGGGTTCCTTTAGAAATAAGGATTACTAAAGGCTGGTGCTTTACTTTGTAGTTTACCAGCTTCCCATAGGAGGATTGGGGTTTTTTTTATTTGTAGGAAATGCAATTTTTAGAATTAAAAATTCTAGTTGAGGCAGGCAGCCTTGGGAGTGGTAAAGGAAGTGCCACGAGCATGCTGATGTTCTTGGAGTTACAATACTCACCTCTGCTGTGCAGTAAAAACGATTTAAATAATTAAAACCAAATGCATTGGTTCACTACTCCCAGAATCCTTAGCCAGCTGTACATCCAATCTGGAGGGCATCAGGTTGGAGAAGGTTATGTTCAGCTTTTGACCTGAACTTAAATGAGTCAAATTGACACAAGTAACAAAAATGTGAACAGCCAGAATTGAACAGCTTCTATATTTTTCGGCACACATAGCATCTCTCTATCCAGGAGCATCACGAACACCCAACAGACCATGGATAAACCGCCTTTTGCAAAAGGTAACCAAATAATAAGTGAAAAGTTGCATCTACATGGATTCTCCTGATAGTTATCGATTTAAAACATGATTATCCAGAACCTGTACTTTAACTCAGAGCAAGAGAGAGTCTTTTCCTGTTGGTTGAACACCACACAAAAGGCAGAAGGAATGAGCAGGAAAGAGGAAAACAAAAAACATTCAAACCAGGGTTTTCTAAATCAAGAAGACCATCAGACCCCAGTAATGATATCATATTTTTCTTTATCATTCAATGAGGTGCAGACCAATAATTACGCCCAAGTTATGTCCAGCTGTGTCTCTCTGGCTACAACTGATTAGTATAAAGCACCAGCTAGGACAAGTAGTAAAAGTTAACTGTTGAGGTAGTGTTTCTCAACCTTGGTCACTTGAAGATGTGTGGACTTCAACTCCCAGAATTCCCCAGCCAGCCATGCTGGCTGGGGAATTCTGGGAGTTGAAGTCCACACATCTTCAAGTGGCCAAGGTTGAGGAACACTGGTCTAGAGTATATATTCCCAGCAGGGACACCCAAGATGTGAAGGTCATCCCAGCTGCCCAGGTAAAGCAAACAGGCACCTATATTAGGCAGCAGCGATATAGGAAGATCCTGGAGGCCAATGATCACTTTAGTGACAAGGGTGCTGGCTGGGGAATTCTGGGAGTTGAAGTCCACACATCTTCAAGTGGCCAAGGTTGAGAAACAATGTTAGGGGAAAAAATTAACTCTAAGTGTAAGAGTAAGTACATGATTTGTTTAAAACTGAAAACAAAATTGAACTTCGCCTTTTATGAATTCGCTGTGGCTCTTACCCCTACCTCCAGTTACACAGTGAAATCCCGAGAAGACACAGCAAGTAGGGAGGCCTCTCTCGTCCTCCGACCCTGGGAAATCCAACAGGCGCTTTCCCACGGTGCTAAGGGACGGGTCAGCATCGCGCGTCGCGTCCCGCCGACGCCGCGCTCTTTCGAGCCGCTTGCGCTCTCTACTTACTGCCCGCAGCCATCTCCCCAAAATAGCACGGGGGGGCGTGGGGGGAGAGAGAGAGGGAGCGCACCTCCTCCCCACGGGGGGGCAGCCATCTCCCCAAAATAGCACGGGGGGCGTGGGGGGTGTGGGGGGAGAGAGAGAGCGCGCACCTCCTTCCCACGGGCGGAGAGCGCGAGGCGCGAGCGCCGGCTTCCCCCGGGCAGCGCGTGCTGGTGAAAGCGGGGAGGCGGCGCGGGCGTTGCAAAGCGCCGTGGGCAAGGCTTTCGCTGCCGCAAGGTGAGCGAGGGAAGCGGGACGGGCCCGGCAGCAGAGCGAGGAAGAGAAGGCTCGGGGGAGGCAGGGAAGGAGCGGCATCGCCAGCAAGGCCAGAGACGCCTTCCCCGCGAAGCCACCGCCTTCCCCAGCCGGAGCTGCGCGGCGCGTCCTCCTGGCCGCCTCCCCTTCCCAGCGGCGCGTCTAGATCGGGAGCGCAGAAGACGCGCGGGGAGCAGGCGGGACGCTCCTCCTGTCCCTCCTTTTCTAATGGGGCTGGCTGGGGACGAGGGGCGGCTGTTTATTCCCTTGGACGCGAGCCCCGGCCCCCGCATCCCTGCACCCACGCCAGCCCCACCGGGGCGAAGCGGATCCTGGGGATCGCGGCCTTTGGGCTCTGGAGAAAGTCGCTTGCCTGGAGCTCTCTCGGACCTCCTTCCAGGTAAGCGCGCTGCGCTGCCACCGTGCCGCAACCCTGGGTCAGCCTCGTTGAACTCAGTGGGCTTGCTTTCTCTGGGGAAGCAGGTCGTGGGCTGTGCCACTCCAGGAGGTGGCAAGATACTCTGAGCACCGGTGAGACTGACTCCGTGGGAAATGCAGGTTCAGATTCCCTGCCCTAATCCTAAAGCCCACTGGGACCCGTGGAAATCTCCAGACCTAACCTGCCTTGCAAGCTTGATAAGAATATGAACAAAAGGCGGAGGAAATCCATCTGCCAGGCAGCCTTTGGAAGTTCAGCCCAGCTGAAATCAGCTGTGGGTGACCACATGAACAGGGCCAGGTTGCTTCTTGGCCATAGCTACAAGAGTTTGACATTACTTTTCTCCAGTCCCCCCCCCCCCCCCAATTATCCAATTCAGTTCACAACAGCAGGATTTCCCCCATTCGAGTACCCACCAAATCCCGCACCCATGTATCCTGCGTAGGGCAAAAACATAACAGTCTTCGCCACGTATTTGTTTATATAATGCCATCATGGTTCACACCAATGTGTGTTAATCGTTTGATTCTAATAGCAGGAACAAATAATCACAACAAGGTTTCATTCATTTAATTTGCGTATCCAGTATTATTTATTATAAAATCGCTGGGATTTTATATAAATTGCAAACCTATAAGTATACTTTGGAGAAGAGAGAAAAACAGAAAAAAGGGCATCGTCTTGTTCTTCTGGAGCTTAACATACAGAATTTTTGTTTTGGGGCCAAGAACAGAGAAAAAGAAAATGAAAACTGGGGTAACCCCCTTTCTTTTAGCTAACACTCAAGGGACACCCTCCTTTTTCCTCTACGTCAGAGACCTGGATCCACAGTGCAGAAGGCTGGATTAGTAGCTTTTCCTGACATACAAGTAAAAGTTCTGGAACAAGCAGAGACAGGCAGGTCAAGTTGCCAGTCTGCCCCTCTGAAAAACTGACCAGACTGGTTATGTTGCTTTCAGGCTGCCTGTAATAAACATAGTTTTGTTTTGTTTTTCCTTTTCTGCAAGTTGACTTTTAAAAAACAGAACAAAGCACAAACATTCACATTAGGTCAAGAGATAATTTTTCCAACAGTTGTTGGCCCCAGAGGTACAAAAGACAGTTGTTCCTGCTCCTTTCTCAGATATGTTATTTTTTTTCCCTGTGACTACTTGGAGAGACTGCAGGAAAATATGATTGACTCCTTTGCAGGTCAGAGAGAAGGAAATCCTGATGGGCTTGGGCGGGGACTGGGGGAGGGCTTACCGGTAGTGACTGTACCTGTCAGTTTTCTCTTTCCCAAAACAATTCAAACATGTCCCAGAACAGGGCTGGAGAATCTCTGGAACTCTTAATAATGCTGAACTAATGCTGATGGAGACCACCTTATGCGGTGGGGCACCCCCAACCCATTACCGAATGTATGCCCATTTAGGGGATCATGTGTGCCCTTTCAGAAATGACTGGTCCAGCTTTTCCTCTGATCCATGAAGCTGCATCACTCCTTAATCATCATTTGCATGGGCTCTTGACTATCCTGGCCAGAAATTTGGAGGGGTGGGGGATGTTCCAATCTATCTATCTGGAAGTTGACAGGCAGTGTAAGGCTAGTTTAATATGTTTCGCAAATGAAGAATCCAGTTTGCTTTTCTCCTAACAAGTAAGAGTAACAAGCCTAGGAGAAACCCTGATTTATATAAATCTGGCTTGTTAAGAGAACTCAACAAGGATTCTAGCCTGAACCTCATGATGAGTAAACCATTGTAAGAGATGGTTTATTTAGCTGCTCCTGCTGGAAAGAACTAAGTGAAGGTGAAGCTGCAATATGCTGGCTTATTTCTGTTATTCTGTAACCCCTGAATTAGAGCAATGTGTCTCTACGGAACCCCTTTTGATCCAGTGAAGTGTCAAAAGTGACATTTAGTTACTTGAATGCTTCTATTCTTTATATTAACCAATAAGGAGAAATTCAAAATAATAATATTGAATGTAGCTGTTTTCAAATTTTTGTTGTTGTTTAGTTGTTAAGTCGTGTCCGACTCTTCGTGACCCCATGAACCATATTGTGCCAGGCCTTCCTATCTTTCACTGCCTCCCTCAGTTTGCTCAATTTCATGCTCATTGCTCCAGTGATGCTATCTAGCCATCTCATCCTCTGCCGTCCTCTTCTCCTTTTGCCTTCCATCTTTCCCAGCATCAGGGTCTTTTCCAAAGAGTCCTCTCTTCGCATTAGGTGACCAAAGTATCTGAGCTTGAGCTTCATTATCAATCCTTCCAATGAGCAATCAGAGTTGATTTCCTTTAAGATTGACTGGTTTGACCTCCTAGCAGTCCAGGGGACTCTTAAGAGTCTTCTCCAGCACCACAGTTCAAAGGCATCAATTCTTTGGCGTTCAGCCTTCTTTATGGTCCAGCTCTCACAGCCATACATTACTACTGGAAAAACCATAGCTTTGACTATGCGGATCTTTGTCAGCAAGGTGACGTCTCTGCTTTTTAATATGCTATCTAGGTTTGCCATAGCTTTCCTCCCAAGGAGCAAGCGTCTTTTAATTTCATGGCTGCAGTCTCCGTCTGCGGTGATCTTGGAGCCCAAATAAATGAAGTCTGTTACTGCTTCCATTTCTACCCCTTCTATTTGCCAGGGATTGATGGGTCCAGATGCCATGATCTTAGTTTTTTTAATGTTGAGTTTCAAGCCAGCTTTCGCACTCTCCTCTTTCACCCTCATCAAGAGGCTCTTTAGTTCTTCTTCACTTTCTGCCATTAGGGTGGTATCGTCTGCATATCTGAGGTTATTGATGTTTCTCCCTGCAATCTTAATTCCGGCTTGTGATTCTTCCAGCCTGGCATTTCTCATGATGTACTCTGCATATAGGTTAAATAAGCAGGGTGACAGTATACAGCCTTGTCGTACTCCTTTCCCTATTTTGAACCAATGACCGGTTCTAACTGTTGCTTCTTGGCCCGCATACAGATTTCTCAGGAGACAGGTAAGGTGGTCTGGTATCCCCATCTCTTTAAGAATTTGCCACAGTTTGTTGTGATCCACACAATCAAAGGCTTTTGCATAGTCAATGAAGCAGAAGTAGATGCTTTTCTGGAACTCTCGTGCTTTCTCCATGATCCAGCGAATGTTGGCAATTTGATCTCTAGTTCCTCTGCCTCTTTGAAACCCAGCTTGTACATCCGGTAGTTCTCGGTTCACGTACTGCTGAAGCCTAGCTTGTAGGATTTTGAGCATAACCTTGCTAGCATGTGAAATGAGTGCAATTGTGCGATAGTTTGAGCATTCTTTGGCATTGCCCTTCTTTGGAATTGGAACGTAAACTGACCTTTTCCAATCCCGTGGCCACTGTTGCGTTTTCCAAACTTGCTGGCATATTGAGTGCAGCACTTTAACAGCATCGTCTTTTAGTATTTTAAATAACTCAGCTGGAATACTGTCATCTCCACTAGCTTTGTTGTTAGCAATGCTTCCTAAGGCTCACTTGACTTCACTCTCTAGGATGTCTGGCTCAGGGTCAGTGACCACACCAGCATGGACATCAGGGACATTAAGATCTTTCTTGTATAGTTCTTCTGTGTATTCTTGCCACCTCTTCTTAATCTCTTCTGCTTCTGTTAGGTCCCTGCCTTTTTTGTCCTTTATCATGCCCATCTTTGCCCTAAACGTTCCTTTGATATCTCCAATTTTCTTGAAGAGATCTCTAGTCTTCCCCATTCTATTGTTTTCTTCAATTTCTTTGCATTGTTCATTTAAGAAGGCCGCCTTATCTCTCCTTGCTATTCTCTGGAAATCTGCATTCAGTTGCTTATATCTTTCCCTTTCACCCTTGCTTTTCGCATTCCTTCTTTCCACAGCTATTTGTAAAGCCTCATCAGACAGCCATTTTGCTTTCTTGCATTTCTTTTTCTTTGGGATGGTTTTAGTTGCTGCCTCCTGTACAATGTTACGGACCTCCGTCCATAGTTCTTCAGGCACTCTGTCTACCAAATCTAATCCTCTAAATCTATTCATTACCTTCACTGTGTACTCACATGGAATATGATCTAAGTCATACCTGAGTGGTCTAGTGGTTTTCCCTACATTCTTCAATTTAAGCCTAAATTTTGCAGTAAGAAGCTCATGATCTGAGCCACAGTCAGCTCCTGGTCTTGTTTTTGCCGTCTGTATAGAGCTTCTCCATCTTTGGCTGCAAAGTATGTAATCTATCTGGTTTCGGTATTGACCATCTGGTGATGTCCATGTGTAGAGTCGTCTCTTGTGTTGTTGGAAAAGAGTGTTTGCTATGACTAGCTTGTTCTCTTGACAGAACTCTATTAGCCTTTGCCCTGCTTCATTTTGTACTCCAAGGCCAAACTTGCCTGTTATTCCGATTACTCCTTGACTTCCTACTTTAGCATTCCAATCCCCTATGATGAAAAGGACATCTTTTTTTGGTGCTAGTTCTAGAAGGTCTTGTAGGTCTTCATAGAACCGGTCAACTTCAGCTTCTTCGGCATCAGTGGTTGGGGCATAGACTTGGATTACCGTGATGTTGAATGGTTTTCCTTGGATACGCACTGAGATCATTCTGTCGTTTTTGAGGTTGTACCCCATTACTGCCTTTCCCACTCTCTTATTGACTATGAGTGCAACTCCATTTCTTCTAAGGGTTTCTTGCCCACAGTAGTAGATATAGTGGTCACCTGAATTAAATTCACCCATTCCCGTCCATTTCAATTCGCTGATTCCCAAGATGTCGACGTTCAATCTTGTCATCTCATGTTTGACCACATCCAGCTTGCCTTGGTTCATGGATCTTACATTCCACGTACCTATACAATATTGTTCTTTACAGCATCGGACCTTCTTTTCGCTTCCAGATACATCCACAGCTGAACGTCCTTTCGGCTTTGGCCCAGCCGCTTCACTCTTTCTGGAGCTACTTGGAATTGCCCTCCGCTCTTCCCCAGTAGCATATTGGACACCTTCCGACCTGAGGGGCTCATCTTCCGGCGTCATATCTTTTAGCCTTTTAACATTGTCCATGGGGTTTTCTTGGCAAGGATACTGGAGTGGGTTGCCATTTCCTTCTCCAGTGGACCACATTTTGTCAGAACTCTCTGTCATGACCTGTCCGTCTTGGGTGGCCCTGCACGGTATAGCTCATGGCTTCACTGAGTTACACAAGCCCCTTCGCCACGACAAGGCAGTGATCCATGAAGGGGTGTTTTCAAATAGACTTCCCCAATTGGTGATTTTCAGACGAGGTTGGGTTCACAGCTCCCCAAATGTATTAGTAGCAGTAGTAGTAGTAGTAGTAGTATTTAAATTCATATGCTGCCCACCTCCCATTGACTCTGGTTGGTTATGTCAGCCCTCCAAGGTAGGCCAGACTAGGAAACCAAAGTCATGCAGGCTAATACTACTGTTATTATAAAGTTGTTGTAACAAAATCTTGCAAGTCTGAATGCGCTTCTCCCCTCCCTCCCTTTATCTTCGCGAGAACTAGGGAGGGTCTTGTCTGAGGCACTTTCTCAGGTTACCGTTCTGCCCCAGACTCAGGTTTCTTTTATCTGACCACTGTCTTGGTTGCGGCTCTTCCTCCTGTTCCTCAGGGTTAATCCTTCTGCCCTTTACAGGTTTACAAATTGTTTTAAAAAACATTTAAAAAACACAAAAATGACACAAAACAAAGGAACAGAGATGGCGGAGAAAACAAACCCAGACGGGAACAAAGCAAAGGAAGAAAAGGGAGATTGAATCACCCTCACCAAAGGCCTGGGCAAAGAGCCAGGTCTTCAGGCTTCTTCAGAACACCAGCAGGGTGGGAACCATTCGCATCTCGTGGTGAACCTCATTCCAGAGGGTAGGTGTTGCTACAGAGAAGGTGCACTTTTGGGGTCCCGATAGATGGCATTGGACCCAAAGAGTATCAACCCTGCCAGATTGAATTGGCCAGGCAGATACTGTGGGAAACAGGCAGTCTCTCAAGTAACCAGGCCCTATGCCGTGAGGGCATTATAGGAAGCGATCAGCACCTTGAATCGTATCCAGAAGCAGACTGGCAACTAGTGCAGCTCATAAAGCAGAGGTGTTACATGGGCATACTGTGGCATGCCCATCACTACCACCCCATCTGGACCAGCTGAAGCTTCCAGGGGGTCTTCAAGGGAAGCCCCACGTACCTGGCTTCTGTGAGTTGCAGTCCCAACAAGTGTGGGGAAGCCCTCACGTTCTATGAGATGTTTAAAGGATTAAGAAAGGTTGCTGGAAAATAGTAAGGTACAGGTAGTCCTTCCTTAATGACCTTTTGTTTAACAACAGTTTGAAGTTACGACAGCCTTGGAAAAAGTGCTTTACAACCTGTACTCGCACTTATGACTGTCCCCCCTGCAGTTACGTGATTGTGATTTGCAACCTTTTTTACAATGTTTGTTAAGTGAATCACATGGTTGTTAAACGAATTCCAGCAAAAAATGTCCATTGGGGAAGCTGGATTTGCTTAACAACCATGTGATTTGCCTAACGACCATCATAAACATGGTTGTAAAATCGGGTCCAGTTACATGGTGACTCACTTAATGACTGTCCCACTTAACAACCAATTTTCCGGTCCATATTGTGGTTGTTAATTGAGGACTACCTGTATGGCTAAGCCGATATGGCCCACACTGAATTTTGTTCTTGACTCCTCTCCCATTGTCCTGTTTCCAGGACCGGTTGCATAGTCAGGAATAAAAATGCAGGCGACCACAAGCTCCAAGCTTCCAGGGGAGAAAATGGAGGAAGGAGGAAGAGACTCTCATGTTTTCCAGGAGGGCTGTGTTGGAAGAACTCCATCCTGTGTGGATCCCCTGCAGATTAAAGGAGAGCCAGATGAGTCGGATTCAGACGTTCCATGGCAAAATATCCAGAAGGGAATTCATTCAAAAGAAAGTCAACCTCAGCTGCCTGGATCTGAAGAGCTGCATGACTGTAATTCTTCTACCACATTGGCAGAGGCCACTGCTCGTGCCAACCCAGGGCTTAGAGGAATGGGTGTGTCTGAAATCCTGCCAGACTTTAGTAGGAAAGCTCATGCCATCTCTGAAAGCTTGGATTCTTCTCTGAAAGCTGGAGAGGGAGTACTAGACAAGGACAAGATCAACGCGGAGCGACCGTGCCAGCGATTCAGGCACTTCCGCTTTCAGGAGGCTGAGGGACCCCGAGAAGCCTTTGGACACCTCCAGGATCTTTGCCATCAGTGGCTGAAGCCTGAGAGTCACACGAAGGAGCGGATTTTAGAGCTGGTGATCCTGGAACAGTTCTTGGCGATTCTGCCGCCAGAGATGCAGAACTGGGTTAGGGAAGACAACCCAGAGACTTGTCCCCAAGCAGTGGCCCTCGCAGAAGATTTCTTGCTGTGGAAGGAGGAGTCGGGCATGCGAGAAGAGCAGGTAAGTTTCCTTTTGATTGACCCAGATGATGTGGAGAAAGTGCTAGCCAATGAAGCGGCATTGTACCGTTGGTAGCTCAGATGTGGTGGGAGTCCATTGACGTGTGCGTGCTCTAGAAAAGTCACAGCCCATTGAGGTGCGCGTGCTCTGGAAAAGTCGCGGCCCATCGAGGTCCATGTGCTCTGGAAAAGTCACAACCCATCGATGTGCATTGCTCTAGAAAAGCCACGGCCCATCGGGGGTGTGTGCTCTAGAAAAGTCGCAGCCCATTGGTGTTCGTGTGTGCTCTAGAAAAGTCACGACCCACGATGTGCATGTGCTCTAGAAAAGTTGCAGCCCGGTAGTGTTCGTGTGTGCTGTAGAAAAGGTGTGGCCCACCACTATGCATGTGCTCTAAAGTTGCGGCCCATTGGGGGTGTGCTCTAGAAAAGTTGCCGCCCATTGGTGGCAGTCTGCTCTAGAAAAGCTGGGACTTTAAAAAGAAGATCTAGACATCTTTTCCAGATGTTTTAGGACTCCTCTAAACTGAAGGACAGATCAGAAGAAGACAGGATGAAACACCACCCACTTATCCCAGTATGTAGAGTCTGAGGTCCTGTGATGCCCTACTCTCTGTATGAAACAGCTGCGACACCATTAAAACGAAATATATTCATTCGTTAGAAGTTACGCCCACTTAGAAGAAACGTTAAGTTACTGTTATCCAATTTGTGAATCGCGTTTACAGTTTTCCTTCAAACGAAGCTTCTTGATGAAAATGCACACAGGCACACACACGCAGAGTCCGGATCCTCGCAAACAGGGTTCTTCAATGTGGAAAAAACATGGATGAAACGTTGAGGGCCCTGGGAAAATCTCAGGAGGCTTCTAGTTCAGGGTTCCTCAACCTCGGCAACTTTAAGACGGGTGGACTTCAACTCCCAGAATTCCCCAGCCAGGGAATGGTTGGCTGGGGAATTCTGGGAGTTGAAGTCCACCCGTCTTAAAGTTGCCAAGGTTGAGGGACCCTGCTCACAAACCCCAAACCTTTTCCTGCAAACCAAACTCTGATTTAACACGTTTGTCCCATATATAGTAAACAGTGTTAAAAGAACATCTGTTAATTGCAGGACTCAAAAAAAACAACAAGAAAAGGAATCCTGCTGATGGGGGATTAAAGAAGGCAAAAGGGTGTAATCTTCCCACGTTTCTTGTGATGTTGGCTATGTATGCATTTATTTATTTGTTTCTTTGTTTGTTTATTATTGCATAGTATTTACATACATTGGCTATAGTATTGTGACACCTTGCTAAATCTGAAAGACTTCCATTAGATATTCTTAAATCTTCACTCCTTCTTGTGGGTCTTTGTGTTTCAGACCAATTCCTCTAAAGTAAAACAGCCTTTGTCGGAAGCAGGAAAGGAGGCAGCTGAGCAAAGGGCTGATCGGCAGATCCACTTGTTAGGTAAGATTTGGCCAGTTTGGATTTTGCAAAATTTCTAACGTGACTCCTGCATTGTTTTCTCTCCGGTGGCAGCTGACACAACGGGCATCGTGACATTATGATGCCAACCCCATGACTTTGCATATTTGCATCCAATGTAGAGACGCATGGATGTAAGGGTGAGGTTTGTGCTGCAACATCACAACCCATATTTTTTCGTGAGGGGGTGGTCATCATACCGCCTATGTCGCTCTCGGCTTTACTGGGGAGAAGCAGTGAGATGTCGGACGACAGAATCCTCTTCACAGACTCCTTCTCTCCCAAGACAGACATTGGCACCCTTTTTTGGTCAAGGGGCACATCTGGCATTCTGATAACCTGTTGTGGATACTTTCACAAAATGGATGCCAAAGGCATGATATGTAAAAAAAAATCCAGACAGTCTCATACTGAGATTACTTCCCGCCTCCTGCCCAGCTCCTATGGATACTTTCTGCAACCCTAGTTTAATTTTGCCTTTATTTTTGCAAGTTAATAAACTTGAAGCAACATCCTAAGATGCAGCCATCCAGTGTTCCCCCCGTCTCTTTTTCTGTGTGCTGGCTTCATGCATAAGGCAGGACTAGCACTCACAGTCTCCCAGTTTCTAGCCCAGGGCCTGTCAGTCCTTCAAGTTAGACCAAATTAGAAACCAAGGACACGCAAACTAGTACTATTATTTTAAGGTTATAGTAACAGAATCTTGCAAGTCTGCATGCGCTTCCCCACTCCCTCCCTTTATCTTCATGAGAACTAGGGAGGATCTTGCTTGAGACGCCTTCTCAGGTTACAATCCTGGCCCAGACTCAGATTTCTCTTATCTGACCGTTGTCTTTATTGCAGCTCTTCCTCCTCTTCCTCAAGGTTATGCCTTTTCCCATAACCACTATCCTGAACTGGTTCTCACTATTCCTCCTACCACCACCACCCCAAAAAGAAAAAAAGAAGAAGTTTCTGGTCCTTGAGAAGCATTCTTGGAAATCAGAACGATGCTGACATTTGTCAGGCCAACCTCTGACTTATTTTTTAAAATTACAATAACCCTTCTTAAAAGTCAGGCAGCATAGGGATCTTAGTAGTAGCCAAACAGATTGCTGGCCAGGCATATCTTGTCCTAAACTTTCCTGCTTTCCATAACCAGTTGCAAAAGAAAATCACTGATCGCCACCGTCCGATCCTCTGCATAAAATGGGAAGGGGTTGTTGCTGCTACTGGTGCGTCAACGCTTAACTGAGGATTTGCAGGACAGATAGCAAAGAACGAGACCACCAAAGGAGACGCCAGGAAGGCAACAAACCTTTTAGAGAAAGTTTATTAAGACATTGTCCCTGAATACACTCGCAACGCCAGGGGATCTGTCCCAAATCAGCCGGGTGAGCCCAAAAGGCACGGACGGTCTCCAGAATTTGACTCACAAAGGGGTTGCTTTCATTGGGCAGGTTTTACAGCCCTTCAACGTCTCTTTCCCCTTCCACCCCCAGAGTTGCTCAGTTTAGGCATCAGCAAAGGAAAGCCAGGCAGAGGGGGCATGTTGCAGACCCCGTCAGCGAGAGAATGTCGGCTGGCGGGACCCAGGAGGAGAGCCTTCTCTGCCGTTGCCCCCGCCCTTTGGAATATTCTCCCCCCAGAGGTGCGGCAGACCCCTACCCTCCCGGCTCTCCTGAAAGGATTGAAGACCTGGCTCTGCCAGCTTGTGCGGGGTGACAACAGTCTTACCCAATCCTGGGAGTGGCTGGCGCCTTGATGACGCTCCCTGAGTGACTGCCAATTTTATATCTATTCTTGGGTCTATTTATTTACTATTTATTAAGGGTATCGTATAGTGTAGTTTTAATTGATTTGAACTGTTTTGTAAACCACCCAGTCATTTCAACAAGATGGGTGGTGACAAATTTGACAAATAAATAAATAAATGAATGAATGAATGAATGAATGAATGAATGAATGAATGAATAAATGAATGAATGAATGTTAGATGTTAATGAGGATTAAGTGTCTAGCAGTGGGTGCCTGCTATGACAAAAGAAAAAAAAGAATTATCTGATTGGGGTTCAGGCTAGAACTTTGCTGTCTCACAGCTCACAAGAGTAAATAGGAAGAGCTGGCTTATCTAAGCAGCCTCTCTTCCAGGTGTTAATTGAAAAGTACAGGTCAATCATAGGACAGGTGTGTCATACGGTCCTTTGCCTCAGACAGTGAAATGTTGGGGCCTGGCCCTGGAACCACTCCACTTGCAGAGGTACAACACGCATATTGGCCAATCTGTGTAGGCTTCTTTGATTGTATCTTGAGATGGTGATGATGGTGGCTTACACAGAGATGCTGCAGGCTAGGAGATTTAGTTTTTATCTTCTTGCCATATCTGCTTAGTTTTCGCCTGCCCTGCAGGACAGGACTCATTAATCTGTGTTCTTTCCCTTAGAAATGGCTGAACATGAAAGGAAGCCATGTGCCAAAGGAATTTCTCAGCTGATGGAACTTACTGGTGTTTCGTTTGGTAAAGCCAAGCAAGAACTTTTCTTCTTTCCCCCAATGGGAAGCATGCCAAAATGTCAGCGGGAGACAGAGAGGAAGGAAGGAAGGCCCTTAGGCCAAAGAGGAGCAGAAAAACCTCCCTGTGAGAAAGAGGATGACAAAATCTTCAACCAAAACATCTGGAAGAGAAGGCCCAGGGAAAATGCTCATGACCTTCCTAAGTATCAGAAAATGGAAGCTGAAAAAAAGCTTTCCCAACATAATGAAGATGGTGAAGATTGGGAGTCAAGTTCTGAGCACAACAACCAAATGAGAATAGAATCAACCATGGATGGTCAGGATGGGTTGAATCAAAAGGTTCATCAAAGTAATCTGCAGAGAATCCCTGTTGGAGAGGAACCATATAAATGTTCTGAATGTGGACACAATTCCAGTCAGACCTTATCTCTGAGGGGAAGTAGTCTTTGTATATGTTTGAACTGTGGTAAAAGCTTTATTTCCAGTTCAGCTCCACGAAAGGAAGAGAATGCATACAGTGAAGAGAACCCATCTAAACATTCAGAACATGAGAAAAGGACTCCACAACCTCCTGATCTTCAGACAGGAGAGAAACCATACATGTGCACAGATTGTGGGAAAAACTTCAGCTTTAGGTCAAGTCTTGTCCGCCATCAAAGACTCCATACCGGAGAGAAACCATACAAATGTTTAGACTGTGGGAAGAATTTCAGCCAGAGTTCAAACCTTCTGAACCACCAGAGAATCCACACAGGGGAGAAACCATACAGCTGCCCCGACTGTGGGAAATCTTTTAGCAACAGTTCAAGCCTTACATCCCACGAGAGAACTCACAAAGGAGAGAAACCATATAAATGTGCTAGCTGTGGGAAGTTTTTTAGTTGCAACTCAGTCCTCCGAATCCATGAAAGGATTCACACAGGGGAAAAGCCGTACGTATGTTTGGAGTGTGGGAAAAGCTTTAGCCGGAGAGAATTCCTCATTGGCCACCAAAGAACTCACACGGGGGAGAAGCCGTATGAATGCGCAGAATGTGGGAAGAGCTTCAGTCAGCGGTCAAACCTGATTAATCATCAGAGAAGCCACACAGGAGAGAAGCCATTTGAGTGCTTGGACTGTGGGAAAAAGTTCAGTCACAAAGCGTCCCTCTTGAAACACGAGAGAAACCACGCACATGGGCCAACCGTGGAAAAGGTTTCAGCCAGAGTTGACGCCACGGTGCATGTGGTGGAACACAACTAGGCAGCGTAGCATAAACATGGGGTAGATTTCCTCAAGTGTTGTCAACAAGCAGAAACTCCACATAGGAATGACACCAGAGTTTGTTAGAACCGCCTTCCTTTGAAGCTAGCAACGGTTTCTGCCTAAAATAAGACAGAAGGAGGAATTCACAGAATTGCAGTGATGAGGACGCGAATGTTGTGGATAGGCCAAACTTCCCCTTACGTTCTCTCTGTTTCCAGTGTCTAATTGTGGCAGGTTTTTTGCATCCAAAATGTCACCTGTCTGGCCCAGAAGAAAGGTATCTGCAAACTTGAAATGCTGAGGTTTGCAGAGGTGCAAAAAATTGAAATAAATGAGGCTCCTTCCCCCCAAAAAGAGAGCAGTAAAGGCCGAACATGCTCAGTAACCCCTGGGAAGATGGGTGGGAGGGATAATGCAATGGTGTACCCTGGAAAAGAGCATGGCTGACTGGATTGTCACTAGTTCTTCCTGGTGTTTCTAATTTTTGCCACATCCTCGAACGGGATTCATGGGATGGGTGTCACGGGAAGCTCCTTTCAAACTTGTTGCTGCCACCAGAGAGAGTGATCTGTCGCTGGTGCCATTCAGTATCTCCAGCAGCCTTCCTCAACCTGTGGCCCTCCAGGTGGGTTGGAACACACCTCTTAGAATTCTGGGAATTGCTGTCTGGCTGGGGGTTTCTGGGAACTGCATTCCAGAATGCGTTTGGAAGGAGGGCAGCAGGTACGGGAAATGTATGGATGCCATTCTATGACCTTGGCAGGTACAGATGCTTCTTACGTTCCTCAGCTGCCTGCATGTTTATTGCTCCTCTTGTGGAAATGCAACATATTGGACATGTTTAACCAAAGAGTATCTGGTCACTCCCTTTATTTATTACCTAAGAACTTGCATTTTTCCAGCTCTCTACTCACAGCCTAGAGAAAAATAGATCTATGTTAGGTGTAAACAGACCGGGTAAGTCACCCCATGCTGGTCCAGGTGGCAAAGGAGAAGTTTATACTGGGGTATGTATCCCATTCCACCCGCACCCAGCTCCTTTGGCGTGCAAGGTTGTGGTTGTAGAAACGATTTTACTGTATTATATTTGGATCCTGTCCTTCCAAATGGAGATACAGGGGAAGGATGGCTGCCGTGCGTCTTCCATTTGATTGTCACCAGATCCCTCTGAGATAGGCTACACTGAGGTAACAACTGGTTTTGGCCGCCTTGTGAGCTTGAGTGAGAAAAATTAGATCAGTGTTGCTCAACCTGGCAACTTTAAGATGCGTGGACTTCAACTCCCAGAATTCCCCAGCCAGCCATGCTGGCTGGGGAATTCTGGGAGTTGAAGTCCACGCATCTTAAAGTTGCCAAGGTTGAGAAACACTGAAATAGATACTTCTACTATCAAAGCAGCTTTCATTTCTGATTATCAGCCTCTCCTTGTATAGTAAGATTATGTGCCTTCCATCAGCCTGAGAACCACGCTCAACTTTACACAGCGTATCAAGAGCGCTGCTCCAAAAACCAGCCTGTCCAGGACGATGGGGCCATTTAGGGAGTGAAAGGAATGTTTTAAAACTGTGCAAGCTTAATGCACCTCCAGAATTTTCAAAAATGCCAAAAAGAATTGCATTTTTGGCCGCATCCAACTGGGGAGCTGCAAAAGAGATGTTGGGAGATTGCAGAATGCACTTTCTGCACGTGAAACCATAATAATACAAGTTTGTAAGGATGATTGAAATAATGTAAAATACTTCACTGAGGGTATTCTGAATCTTTTCTGTCTAGGATGTCATAGGCTATAACTCCAGCTAATCTTCCCATAGGTGAAACAGAAGAATTGGGACTCAGTGCACCAATTTGATATATTAAGTAAGATTAAGAAGGAAAAAAAATGTAATCCTGGGGGAGATGGGTGGCAAATAAATAAATAAAATCAATAATCCTAAGGATTCTGAAAAATAAACTGAGTTTTAAAACAACTTTGGGCCATAATTCTTATGATTGCACAGCTAGTGCAGAGTGTTCAGGATTTAGAATCTAAAGAGTTTGGAGAATCTAAACTTGAATTTAAAATGAGATCGGATCAGTAAATCATAGTTGATTACATTTTAGGCAGTGGGGTTGCTAGGATTTGAGGATAGAAGGAACCTAGCTCAGCGATGGTGAAATAAATTGGGCAAAAGAATGAGGTGTCACGCTCTTTAATTGGGGTTCATCTGTCATGCAGTCAGCTGGAAAATTATTTATTTTATTACTAGAAGCCAGTATTGGAATGCTAAGTAGTGGGCTTCTAGTTAAAGGTATAATTGTCTGTTTTTTCCTTCCTTTTTCAAATAAATTTATTTCTAGTGCATTACTGTACTTGACGGGGACGCGGTGGCGCAGCGGCTTAATGACGCTGAAAGTACCGGCCAGAAATGGCTGAAAGCTTCAGCGGTTCGAGTCCAGCCTCGCGTTAACAAGGTGAGCTCTTGTTTCTATACCCGCAGCTTCTGCCAACTCAGCAGATCGAAAACATACGTGAGTAGATAAATGAGGACTCTCACTCCGGTGGGAGGAAAAATGCTGGCAGCGGCTCAACAGAGAGACGGGACAAGTTGCCGGTAAAAAGCGCGAAACCGCGCTCGTCCGAAAAAGGGGCGCGAAGCAACGGAAGTCCCGCCTCCTGTGCTGCCAGCTGGGCTGACGCTCTAGGAATTAGGCTCTGGCAAAGTCTAATTCCGAAACTAGAAAGATGCAATTGCCTTGAAAACCGCTAGGGGGCGGTCACTGCAGGGTCAGTAATGACTGTGAAGCAGATTAAAAATTAAAAAAAAAACAAAACTGTACTTGAACAGGAAATAAAAAAGAATAAATCCCACCCTTCTAATGAGTGTCAGGGGTCCTTTTTCCAGTTGTTTATGTCTTACATTTCAAAAAAGGCACTTCAATGTTACTGAACTTTTATATGTCTGTGTTCCCAAATGCTACACATTTGATTAACTGCAAGTTTATTTCATTGAAAAGAACAAAGCTTCATGGCTTCAATTCTGTTGTGTCCTAAAAAAAGAAAAACACACAGTTGGGGGAAGAAAAAAAGAAAAAATAATCTTAAATGCATACATTATACATTTCTGCATGATATCAAATGGTTCGTTTGGCTCTGAAGAGAGGACATTTTTAAAAGAGATTGCATGGTTAACATCATTTTTCCTAAGAAATGATGAGATTTCTTGGATCCCCGTTTTTTTTTCCTTCCTTCCAATTTTACACCACTAGCAGGTCACCTTAGTGCAGCATCTTGGTTTCGTTTTTAAATCAATTATCACTTTTTTTTTTTTTGTCTGCGCTCAGTCATTACTGACCCTGCAGTGACTGCCTGGACGAATCCTTGCAGTTTTCAAGGCAATTGTTTTTCGGAAGTGGTTTGCCAGAGCCTCCTTCCTAGAGCAGAGCCCAGCTGGCGAGCGCAGGAGGCGGGATTTCCGTTGCTTCGCGCCCTTTTCGGGCGAGCGCGGTTTCGCGCTTACCGGCAACTGGTCCCGTCTCTCTGTGCAAGGCGCTGCCAGCATTTTTCCTCCCACCGGAGTGAGAGTCCCCATTTATCTACTCACGTGAGTTTTCGACCTGTTGGGTTGACAGGAGCTGGGGAGGAAACAGGAGCTCACCCTGTTAACGCGAAGGCTGGACTCGAACCGCCGAAGCGTCAGCCATTTCTGGCCGGCAACTTTCAGCGTCATTAAGCCTGATTAAACATTGGTTTGTTACAGGGCACCTGTAACTGCCCTTGTTTAGGAACATAGGAAGTTTCTCAATACAGTAGTGGGAAGGACTAAGAGTGGGGAGACCCAGCCTCTAGTCTAGTGTTTCTCAACCTTGGGGACTTAAGACATATGGACTTCAACTCCCAGAATTCCCCAGCCAGCATGGCTGGCTGGGGAATTCTGGGAGCTGAAGTCCACATGTCTTAAAGTTCCCAAAATTGAGAAACACGAGTTTTAAATAGTAGCAAATCTTTGCAAGATCTAGTTAAAACTAAGAAATTACATTCCAACAAGCCGAGAATCTTTTGTTAGGCTGTTAGGGTGAGAATGGCTGATCTCAGGCGATTCTTATTCCTTACATAAAATTTCAATTAAGGGCTATCATCATAAATATGGGTGTTACTGTTTGTTTTGTACAGGTAGGTCACGATTAGTGCGAGTTCCAATAGTGCAAAATTTGATTTAGTGGGATTTATAAATTGATACCAGGTTACGTTTCATGCGAGCCAAAATTCAGTTAGTGCAAAGCTAGTGTGTGCGCGGCTGAGGCTAGTACATGGCAGTTGCTGTTGAGGTTTTAGATGTTAATCATCATTTGTGCAAACTGGAGAAAAGGAAGGTTCCTATTCAAGGAAACGTCAAGAAAGAAGAGCCTGATTTTGAAGAACTACAACAGAATATAGGAGATAGGAGGTAGGCTTCGATATGGGTTTATCCTCTTTTACTGTTATACAGTATGTCATTAATAAACGTATTTAAAAATATAAATTTTAAATAATGAATTTAATTAAATAAATAATTGAAGCAAAAAATTTAATTGCCTATTTCTATCGAGGTGGAACCCATTTGCCTATTTTCTAAGGAAATATCACTCTGAATAGCGCAAATTCAAATAATGGGACCATTTTGTGGGATTCATTCAACGCAATAACCGAGACCTACCTGTATATCAAAGGTATGTTACAGAGCAATTGTAATATTGCAAAGTTGTATTAGGGATCCATAGGGGAGATTTTGCGATGGCTCCCTTACTACGGTTACCGTCATCCTCTCCTGTTGAGTGTGTTCTTATAGTTTTTATACTTTTAATGATTGTTTTATATGTATTTATGGGTTTTTTAATTGAGTGTTGTATGCTGTCCAGAGTCACTTTTTTTGTGAGATGGGCGACTATATAAATATGATAAATAGATGAATGAATGAATGAATGAATGAATGAATGAATGAATGAATGAATGATTCCCAAATGTGGTGGGCAGATCTCTGGGGGGCTGCGAAGGTATGGTGAGGGGGACCAGGACACAAAAATCTTATTCACACCCTTCTTCTAACACAACGGCTGATAATTTTCCCTGCCAGGGCTGAAATGGGAGAGAGAAATATACTAATAAGGTCTAGGAGAGAGACTGAAAGGAACCTACACAGGGTGCCCATTTTTTCCAGCAGGGGTGTGTTCCTGCCTCCAGCTGCCCGTTGAAAATTGGGTGGGGTGGGGTGGGGCAGAGCATGAATGGAAAGGGAACGATGGTGTCACCTACGTTTTGGACCATTTTAGCAAGTTTATTTAACTTTATTATAGCTGCCCAACTCCCACGGACTCTGAGCAGCATGCAAAGTAAGGTCATTGGCCCTGGGAGGTGGGCACTAGGTGACCGGTTTTGTCCTCTTTGGGACTCATCAGATGTAGGCAAGCAAACGGAAGTTTGCTTCCGTTCGCGAACTCCTCATCGGGTGATGAACATGACCCACGGCCATCTTCCCTGCTCTGACACGTGGTCGTGGCTTCCTCTAGGCGAGATTGCCTGTACTTTGTTTCATATTTTTGTGGTTAAAAAAAAAAGTACATGTGGTTCAGAACGGATTAACCTTATTTACCTTGAACCTTATGGGGAAATTTGATTCGGTTGGCGACCAAATCAGTTGGCGACCACATTCGTAGGGGTCAGAACGGATTAACCTTATTTACCTTGAACCTTATGGGGAAATTTGATTCGGTTCCCGACCAGTTCGGCTCACGAGCAGAACCGTGGAACGAATTAAGTTCGTGAACCGAGGTACCACTTGTATCTTCCCCTCGGCTGTAGATTGAATGAATAGCTGCCCATATAAGTGGTACCTCGGTTCACAAACTTAATTCATTCCACGATTCTAGTCCCGAGCCAAACTGGTCCCAAACCGAATCAAACGGGAGCTCGCCTAGAGGAAGCCACGACCACGTGTCAGAGCAGGGAAGATGGCCGCGGGTCATGTTCGTCACCCAATGCGGAATTCACGAACGGAAGCAAAAATTTGCGAACGCTGCTGTCCGCGAACCAAATTGTTTGTGAACAGAAGCGTTCGTGAACCGAGGTATTACTGTATGTCATATTTATTCTGCTTGCCTACATCCGATGAGTCCCAAAGAGGACAAAACCGGTCACCTAGTGCCCACCTCCCAGGGCCAATGACCTTCTCTATGAAATCAGCCAAAGGCTCGATCTCCCTTTCGTGGAAATGCAGGGCCTACGGGTTTGGAGATCCAGGGATCAGCTCGGCTGTGTTTACCAACCAGACCTGCTAAAGAACCAGTTGCTGTATTTACCCAACACAATAAACTTGCTTAGGCTTAACCCCGATTCAAGTACATACGTCTGTAACTTAGCATGCTGTGGAAACACTGCCTTGGTTGAGTATTTTGCAATCCAACACTGTGGGAGAACTCAGAAAGTTGGGTTCATCCAGTAATGAAATACATCATGTAACGCTTCCCCACGTGACTCTGCCTAATGCTACAAAAGATCATTGTCTCATCCAGGTTTATACTATGTTTGCAGAACCCACTGAACCACAAACTATCCAAACGCATTTTGCTAGCAAATGATTTGTTTATGGAGTTTCCTACAGACTCGGAAAGCTTGGTTCAGTGCCCCATGGGTGGGTTAGCCATGACAGACCCGTCATGCAAACCCATCCGTGATTTGATATAACAGCAGTTCTCAAGCCCTGGGAACACTCACTGTTCCTAGCCGCTGCTATTAAAATATATGACAGATATATGTGCATATATGTGTGTGTGTAACAATAAATAAATATTCTCCATTCCACACTGCAAACTGCAATCACTACAGGTGAAACTCGAAAAATTAGAATATCGTGCAAATGTTCATTTATGTCAGTATGGCAACTCAAAAGGTGAAACCAATATATGAGATAGACGCATTACATGCAAAGCGAGATATGTCAAGCCTTACTTTGGTATAATTGTGATGATTATGGCGTACAGCTTATGAAAACCCCAAATTCACAATCTCAGAAAATTAGAATAGTGTGAAAAGGTTCAATATTCTAGGCTCAAAGTGTCCCCCTCTAATCAGCTAATGAATCCATAACCCCTGCAAAGGGTTCCTGAGCCTTTCAATGGTCTCTCAGGCTGGTTCAGGAGGAATCACAAGCATGGGAAAGACTGCTGACCTGACAGTTGTGCAGAAAACCATCACTGACACCCTCCATAAGGAGGGAAAGCCCCAAAAGGTAATTGCAAAAGAAGCTGGATGTTCCCAAAGTGCTGTATCAAAGCACATCAATAGAAGGTTATGTGGAAGGGAAAAGCGTGGTAGAAAAAGGTGCACAAGCAGCAGGGATGACCGCAGCCTGGAGAGGATTGTCAGGAAAGGCCATTCAAAAGTGTTGGGGACTTTCACAAGGAGTGGACTGAGGCTGGAGTTAGTGCATCAAGAGCCACCACACACAGACGGATCCTGGACATGGGCTTCAAATGTCGTATTCCTCTTGTCAAGCCGCTCCTGAACAACAAACAATGTCAAAAGCGTCTTACCTGGGCTACAGAAAAAAAGAACTGGTCTGTTGCCCAGTGGTCCAAAGTCCTCTTTTCTGATGAGAGCAACTTTTGCATCTCATTTGGGAACCAAGGACCCAGAGTCTGGAGGACGAATGGAGAGGCACACAATGCACGATGCTTGAAGTCCAGTGTGAAGTTTCCACAGTCTGTGTTGATTTGGGGAGCCATGTCATCTGCTGGTGTTGGTCCACTGTGCTTCATTAAGTCCAGGGTCAACGCAGCCGTCTACCGGGAGATTTTGGAGCACTTCATGCTTCCTTCCGCAGACGAGCTTTATGGGGATGCTGACTTCATTTTCCAGCAGGACGTGGCACCTGCCCACACTGCCAGAAGTACCAAAACCTGGTTCAGTGACCATGGGATTACTGTGCTTGATTGGCCAGCAAACTCGCCTGACCTGAACCCCATAGAGAATCTATGGGGCATTGCCAAGAGAAAGATGAGGGACATGAGACCGAACAACGCAGCGGAGCTGAAGGCCGCTATTGAAGCATCCTGGTCTTCCATAACACCTCAGCAGTGCCACAGGCTGATAGCATCCATGCCACGCCGCATTGCGGCAGTCACTGCTGCAAAAGGGGCCCAAACCAAGTACTGAGTACATATGCATGCTTATACTTTGCAGAGGTCCGATATTGTTCTATTTCCAATCCTTGTGTTATTGATGTCATGTGATATTCTAATTTTCTGAGATTGTGAATTTGGGGTTTTCATAAGCTGTACGCCATAATCATCACAATTATACCAAAGTAAGGCTTGACATATCTCGCTTTGCATGTAATGCGTCTATCTCATATATTGGTTTCACCTTTTGAGTTGCCATACTGACATAAATGAACATTTGCACGATATGCTAATTTTTCGAGTTTCACCTGGACACTACCCAGCTTCAGGCCCTTCCTTCCGCTATACTTAAATTATAATTATGAAATTGCCATAATCACCATCTGACCCAGAACAAGGTACGAGTATGATTTTGAGATTTTCCTTTACATGTTCATCTGTATGTTCAGCCCATGGCAGATACAGGAAAACAAGCTACCAAGATCAAGTTTGCCCATATATTTATTTGAGGGCAGCACCATTTATACAAATTGTGGCAGACTAGGCTTGGGAAATTGACCTTTCACTCTCCCGCATTTTTCCTAAAATCCAGATCCCTCCGGGGATCTTTTGTAGGGCAAAAGATTTTCAAGGTTGTTGAAACCTGGCAGTTTCTTTTGCCTCCTGGACCTAAATCTCTCAATCCTTCCACAAACAGAAACAGGCAAAATCGCATTTCTGGTTGCGCCAAAGCTTCCACGTCAACGTTGGGGTTTGAGGTCGGGAAGGAAGTTATCTGCTTTAATGGTGAATCAAAATATTCTCCCGCTCCTCCTAGCAGTCTAGGTAGGTAGATTATCAGAGAAGAAACCAGTCCCTTATCTGGAGCCGAATAGTGCAGTGACAGCCAGTTTGGGGTAATGGTTAAAGATGCCGGTCTAGAGACCAGGAGGAAGCAGCAATGAGAACCTACTACCCAAAATATGGTCCATGTAGTCGCCAGGAGTCAACTCAAGGTTTCATGGGAAAATCTGAAAAAAGAAAGGCTGCAGGTAGCAGCTACAGAAAAATGCTAAAGGCACAGAAAGGAAGCAAAACATTTAAAAAAGAACGTCCAGCACACTGGGCACAAAAAGAACCACAGACGTAAACTTGTGCAAATGCAACTTGCATACCTTTATTTATCTTCAGCCTCACATCAACCCTGCGAGGTAGACCATTTCATATATGGGCAACCAAGGCTGCCTGGCAGATTGCAAGGCCACACTGGGGCATAACGTGAACTCAGAACTCCCACACCCAACTACAAGTCTCTATCCATTGGGCCACCTGACATAAGAAAATGTAGGGCTGTCGTATCTGGCTTGATAATCTGCTTTTGCAGGCCAGATATGGTAGTCTTAAGAAAAGAGCAATAAAGTTACTCAGAAAACTGACATTTAGGCCAAAAATAGGGATCTAGAATTAGACAGGACTTCATAGAGTGATTACAGAAAAGGCTTAAGCAGTTCGAACTTGTATATATCTTACTGGCAGTGACACTCGCTGTATTCTATGTGGTGGGAAACAAATATAGGTTAGACTGCCCTAAAATGTATTTAAATAAATACAAAAGAAAGATCCAGCCTTGTGCACGGATTCTGGACTTTGTTTCCTCAGTGGCCAATGAAGTAAATTTACCCAATGAATCCCACAGGCATGTCAAGACAAGACGTGACCGCTAGTGTTTTTGATCAAGGCAGCAAAGACAAACAAGGACCTAATCAACTCTTTCTCCTGTAGCTTTTCATTTAAAAAAATGAAACAACAACGATCAGGAATTCCTTCCAGGAAAGCAGGTGGGATGACTGAGGAAGGACGGATCTCCCCATCCTCCCTCTGCTGTGTCTCTTGGCTTTCACGCTAGCCACAGAGAAAATTCATTCTCCGTGATCGGTGTGGAAATGCAACGGGCAAAGTTCCATAACCAAAGAGACATATCATGGCTGCGTTTCTACCCAAAGAGACTAGAAGCTGGTGTTTCTACATCCATGTCTAAGCAGAAGCTTCTCTTTTCTATGGCTAGAATAGAAATCCTATTTCTATCAGGTTCAGTTTTTTTCCTAATCACATTGAACGTTTCACAAACCTACGAGAAAACTGCTCAGATTTATCCCAGAATGGTAAAAGGAAATATCCAGGACAGGAAGTCTTCCCTTAATCAATAGAAATGGCAAAGCTGGCCAAAGATAAATGACTGCTTCAAAGACAGAAAAAGATGGTTTCGTCCCCTCCAACACCCACCCCCCTCCCTAACCCTGGCAAATTCCAGAATCGGAAACCAACCTGGCTGGCAGCTGGATTTAACTTTTAACCCCTTTAATGGGATAGCACATTCCACCCCGCGAGAGGCTAATTCAGGAGATACAGGATAGACAGTACATGTCACATACAGCTTAGTTCTCCAACAATCAGTACAGTATATCTGTAGAGTATAGAGCAGTGTTTCTCAACCTTGACAACTTTAAGATGCATGGACTTCAACTCCCAGAATTCCCTAGCCAGCCATGCTGGCTGGGGAATTATGGGAGTTGAAGTCCATGCATCTTAAAGTTGTCAAGGTTGAGAAACACTGGTATAGAGGATGGCCTTGATGGAGAAAGGGAAGGTCTGTTACCAAGGCAACAAACAGATAAACATGGCTTAAGCCCAAACAAAGAGAGAAATTTACAAAAACATCTCAGACAGGCACCCTCCCTCCCATCTTCTCAAGAAGATAAAAGAGGGAGGAGAGGAAGCACATTCACACTTGCAAGATTCTGCTACTACAGCCATTCTAATAAAAGTAGTTTTAGGTCTACGTGGCATCTGTTTCTTGGTCTGGTCTACCTTGTAGGGCTGGCAACATCCAACCTGCGTTTGCTATTTCACTTAATGGCAGGGCAGGTCTTGAGACAGGTTTTAATATTTCCCTTTCCCATACAATGGGACGTTTTGATTAATAATCAACTAAATTGTCTCTACAAGAACTCTCTTCCCCCAAGAGAATTGTTTCACGGGTAAAAACTGTCAAACTCTGGAAACTCCGTCACCACATCTCAAACATCTTCCCTTTGGGTACTGTTTGCACAGCAGCAAGAAAAGAGGGTTGGGCCATACAGCTGAGACCACAGTCACAAACTCTGCAGGCTTTGTTTATCTGTGAACCAACACTCTCCTGCTACTATTCAAATACAGCTTTATTTGAACCTTATCCTCTTTTATTGATGTCAAATAAAACTTAGCTTATAGAGCAAGCCATTTATACGGTCTCTCCAACATGGTCTCTCTCGTGTACAGGCAGGTTGGAATCCGGATCCAAGGTAGGATCAGAGTATTTTGAGAAGCTGGGCCGCGTATGGATTCTCTCATGCTTAAGAAGGCCTGAACTTTGTTTGAACCTTTTCCCACACTGGGAGCATTTATACGGTTTCTGCCCTGTGTGGTTTCTCTTATGTCTAGTGAGGCTAGACTTGTTACTGAAGGTGTTCCCACAGTCTGAGCATCTGTAAGGCTTTTCTCCACTATGGATCCTCTCATGTTTCACAAGATTTGAGCTCTGGGAAAAGCGTTTCCCACAGATGGAACAACTGTATGGGGTCTCTCCCGTGTGGGTTCTCCCATGGACCAGGAGACTGGAGCTCTGCTTGAAGCTTTTGCCACAGTCTGAGCAAATATATGGCCTCAGGCCTGTGTGATTCCTCATATGCCTGATTAAACTTGAGCTCTGGCTGAAACGTTTCCCACAGTTTAAGCAGCAGAACGGCTTTTCTCCGGTGTGCTTCCTCTTATGTCTTGTCAGGCTAGATTTATTACTGAAGCTGTTCCCACAATCTGAGCATTTGTAGGGTTTTTCTCCCGTGTGAGTCCGGTCGTGGGTGAGGAGGGCTGATCTTTTCTTGAAGCCTTTCCCACAGTCAGCACACTTGTATCGTTTCTCGGTTGCTTTGGGTCTCTCGTGATCCATTAGGCTCGACTGATCACCAAAACTTTTGCCATATATCGAACAGTAATGGGGATCCTCTCCTGGGTAGATTCTTTCATCCTCATCACCTTCTGGAAGAGAGAATTGTAGTAGCAGTCTTTATGTAGGCTTGGGGCTAATACCAATTAAAAAATGCCCTCCATAAAATGACCCTTTTCTTTTTAACAAAAGTAATTCTAAACTATGAGTTGTTAAAGAAGGACATGATAGATGCAAGGAAATCTATTACTTCCTACAATGCTGCCTGTGCCATTTCCTGATATATTCAACTTTTTAAACAAATGTCAAAATCTTGTGTCATGACCAAACTTCAAGAGAGCTCACATGTGCACATCTAAGAATACAGCTTGAAAACCAAGCTCATCCCTCAGCTCAGGAAAAAAGTGTACCCCTGATCTACCATGGCTGTGATGGAATCGATTATCTACGAAGCGGGAGGTGATATGACAGAATGCAACAGAGCATCAGGTTCTCAGGAAGGAGGGAGCACATTGACTGATGTCAGGCCCAGTCCAAGAACACCAGGGAAACAGTCCAGCCCAGTTCATTTCTTTTATTGCTTACACCATATAGACAGAATCTTGCCAGACTAAATCTGTACTACTTTAACCTAGTGGATCCTGGGAGATTCTAGGGAGTGGCTATCCTAACTCTCTTCCTCTTCCCACTCTGGACTGTGCTCCCTCTTGTGTCCTCCCTCCTGGCATGTGCTCCTGTCTTCCTGAGGACTTGGTGCTCTACTGAATTGTATCACAATGTCTGTCCATTTTCACCTGGTATCCTAAACCACCCACAGCCAACCTCCTCTCCTTCCCCCCCGCCGCCAAATTTGCCTAGCAAGGTGGCCACTAGGAAAAACCAGCATGAGATGGGAATCCTGAGGGAGAGATCAACCTTTCTGGAAACATGGGGCCAATGTGGCCTCCAAAGGCTGCCTCGTCTTCACTGCGTCGCCAAGGAGTGCATCAGCTGAAGGAATGCAAGGCAGCGACAGCCTTCTTCAGCTCAGCATGGCACAAACAGCCTGGATCCTGCTGCTGCTTCTTAAAGCATCGATTCCTGCAATCAGTCGCTCCCCAGAAGTGGCTTCCCAGGGACCATATCCACACGACCTATGCTGAGCTCAAGAGAGCAAGTGAGGCTGCAGAAATGCAGGTGAAATGTTTCCAAATCAAGTCCTCCTAGAAGTGGGGGAAGAACCCCATTCTCTCTGGGTTGAGCCACAAATCTTGAGGAGAAAATGCTCTCACCCAGAACAATGATGCTGCCAGAATCTTCCTCCATAGCAACTCCACATCGAGCGTTTGGGGCTGACTCCAGAAAGCCACTTGCTCCTGTCCCACGTGAAGAAAGACAGTCAAAATAATAACATTTTAATTTGGGGAAAATAGTCTGCACTGATTTGAGGAGCCTAGTATTCTTCCTGCCTACTCTATGCTCCAAGGCTAAAATTGCACAAGCTGGCTTTTTAGTTCTGTAAAGGCTACACATTATCAACAGAGTTCAGCCCTGATCACTTCCCAGTTTTCTCTATTGCTTTTTTTAATTCTGGGTAAGCCCAACACCCTTTCCACTTAGAACTGTAAGTTGGAAAAGGCTGTTTAAACCATCAGTTTGACAATGAAGCCACAGCCTAAGAACAGGGGTGTCCATGGGGAGGTCTAAAAGTGAAAATAGGGGTCACAACAGCACAATCAAAGCCTTCCCTCTTTTTTACTTGGGGATGCCCCTGTTCCTAGGAAGGCTTTTACCACAATAAATCTGTCCCCTTTAAGAACCTTTAAAGCCCAGGTAGATAGTGTTTAAGAGCGCTAGACCAGGTTCAGATCTTTTTCTTTTTTCCTCCTTACTTTATATTATTTTGTATTAGTGTTTACCTTCTTGTTTAAAAGTTTCAATTATAAATATAAATTTAAAATATTTGGGGGAAGGGGCACAAGTACCACTTTGAAGGCAGGCTATATAGGCAGTCCGCGGGTTAAGAACATTTACGGACAACCCATAGTTAAACCTATTGTAGCAAAATTCGAGTTAAATACACAATGGTTCAAGTTCATTACACAATACTACTTATACAGTAATACTGTATATTGTGTATACATATACAATAATACTGTTCCAGCTTACATACAAATTCGACTTAAGGACAGACCTTGGGAACGGAACTCGTTCTTAAACTGGGGACTCCCTGTATATACTAAATTTATCATGTTATCAATAAATTTGGAAGTCTCATTACAAGTCTCCCATCAATCTAGAAGCTTCTTTTGGGCTCCCACACTTTCTCAGACTTAAGCCAGCCATTCCCATCATCTCAAGACAGTAAGGCCAAAGTATGCATATTTTAGAACCTGCTCATCCCTTTAACCCCTCTTTTTTAAAAAAGCAGTCCACCGCCTTTGTTTTTACCAGATCTCTCTCATAAGAACCCCCAGAGCTGATTTCATATCTAATAAGGTTCTGCACCACTTTTTCTGGCTTTGAGTGGCCTATCGAAGCTACCCTTTAAACAATAAGTGGGCAGGACAAAAAAGTTTGGTGAAAAATTCAAATGTATTTCAACATCAGTAAAATCAAAATTAAACTGAAACTATTTAAATAGGATGGCTCCCTGGGTATTGAATTGTCCCCTCTTCTTGTACCCAAGAGAGCTCTGCTGGATCAGGCCAAAGACCTGATAAAGTCCACATTCTGGGTCCACATTCTGTGTCATCTAGTGGCCAACCAGAAGAGGAACCAGCCTTTTACACAATTCATTCTAGCAACTATTGTAACTTGTCAACAACTGTAGAGAGGCTGAAAAAATTGCATCCAAGGCTTTGGAGTATCCCCATGGCCTAGTCCAGTGGTTCTTAAAGTGTGGTCTGGGGACCCCTGGGGACCATTTCAGGGGTCCGCAAAGTCAAATAAATAGTGTAAAATTTCCCAGTTTTAATTTCTAATACAGTAAATATCGATAGATATAACCAACATAAACCTATATAAACCACATAAACCATCATCCCCTGGACCTTAGATTGGCTGTGACCCTCCCCGCCTTTAGGAAGTGGCAGCGTTGTGTTGATGTAGGATGAATTCTGCCACTGTTCATGATTTTCTGTTTTTAAAACGTATTATGGATCATTTTTTATATGTTCAAATATGGGTTTTTAATTTGGTTTTTTGGGCGTTATTTTTACCTGTTTTGAGCTGCCCAGAGTCACTTAGGGTCTTTAGGGTCCTCAGTCCTTTTTTTAGAATGTAAAGGGGTCCTGAGAACCCCTGACCTAGTTTAATCCAGCTTGGACCCCCTATTTTTAGCTATAGCTTCAGCCCTTACAGCAGGGTTCCCCACAGTGGCCAATATCGACCCCCAAGGGTCGATGGGGCTATCCAAGGGGTCAGCAAATGTCTGGGGGTCAATAGGTAAGGTTGATTGGGGTCAATTCATCTTTTGGGGCCCCTGTAGAGCTCCATGCCAGTCCCTGGTGCTGTAGGTGAGGGGACTAGCGGCGAGACAGCATGACCCAGGATTGGATGGACATTCGCCAGTGACAGCGGCCTTGAGTTGTCTCTATTCCTATTCTCTGTAGTACTATTAAAGTAATATTCATTAAATTATTTTCATATAATAAATGTTTGGGGGTGATGAACAATCCGTAACTTCATGAAGGGGTCGATGAGCTGAAGGGTTTGGGGACCCCTGACTTGGAGCTCTTCCAGCCACCCGGCCAGTGTGCATCCCACCAACTGGGTTAGTATCATAAGCGTGGACCAGCTAACGGTGGAAAAGCAGCCACGTTGTCTGGACGCAGCCGTATTTACTCAAAAGCAACTCCCACTTATTCAAGAGGACTTGCACCCAGAGGCGTGGCTGGTGACAAGCAGCCTTAATTAGCTGCACAGCGCTAATGCAGCTAAGTGCGCAGGTGTTGCTTCCACGTGACACTATGGAAACAGACCAGAATTTGCAAGCTTAAATTCAGCGGGGGGGGGGGGGGGAACAGAGCAGCAAGGAGAAAAGGGTAGTGGGAAGGCTCAGTGAAGACCCTGCTCCAACCCAGCAGGAAATTCTGCATGCTGCACTCTTCCTTCTCCCTCCTCCTCTGCTTTACCTCTTCCGCAATGCACTCGTCGGGCCGTTTCTTCGGTCTATGCGTTTCTCCTCTCTTCTTCAACGCCCCAAACACTTTGGGGGGGAAAAGCAAACAAACTTTTATAACTGGGCTAAGTCCAGCCCGTCCCACGCCATCTCCATCAGGGCAATGCCTAAAGAGGTCCAGCCTTCAGGAAGAAGAGGGGTGAATTTTAAAAAGCCGGGAGCCCGTAGAGACGCACGGCAGGGGAGAGAACATTAAGGGGCCGCTAATCCGGATTAAGCCATCTGAACCACAAGCGGACCTGGGTGACTTTCTCCTTCGCTTTCTCTCTGGGTTTCAAAGGCGGCTTTCCCCTTGCTTTCCGCTTCCTATCATGTGACCGAAGCCCTGCCAGGAGACTGGCAAGGGCAGGCCCAACTAATCAGCTGTCGGAGCGGATGGATGGATGGACGATGGATGGATGGATGGCGGGGAACCGGGGATGTTCAAGCCGGCCGATCGAATGCTGCAAATCTTGCAACGTTTGAGCAATATAACGAGCTGCAACGTTGGAGATTTTAGCCCCCGCGGGAATTCTTGATAAAAGATGTGCTCCTGAGCATATAAAGGGTGGCAAAGGAATTCTGAGCGATTAGGCAGCAGCGATTGATTACGGGCCATTAAGTCGTTGTCTTCTTAGACAGTGTTCCTCAACCTTGGCCACTTTAAGACAGGTGGACTTCAATTCCCAGAATTCCCCAGCCAGCCATGCTGGCTGGGGAATTCTGGGAGTTGAAGTCCACCTATCTTAAAGTGGCCAAGGTTGAGGAACACTGTTCATAGTGACCACATAGATTTTCTCCATGAGGATCTGTCCCTAACCTACCTGGTCTTTCAGCTCTGCCAAGGGTGACCCCATCACCAGTATAATGGAGTCCATCCCCCTTGTTGCTGGTCCTCCTCTTTTTCTCTTTCCTTCCACCTTCCCAGCATCAGCGCCTTCTCCAGAATGCTGGGTCTTTGCATAAGGTGCCCTAAGTAGGATCATTTGAACCTGGTCCTTTGTGCCTGGAGTGAAAACTCTGGGTTCATTTGTTTGATGATCCATCAGTTTGTTTTCTTGCTACTCTCAGGCGTCTTCTCCAACATCAAACTTGCAAAGTCTTCCTATCCTGCTTCTTCAAAGTCCAACTTTTGCTTCCATAGAGTGTCACAGGGAATATCATGGCCTGTGCAATTCTGGTCTTCATAGGTATAGACACATCATGGCATTTGAATCTCTCTTCCAAGGCCTTCATGGCTGCTCTACCGAGTGCTACTCCGTGGCATATTTCTTGACTGCTTGTTCCTTTACCACTGACAGTTGATCCTAAAAGACAGAAGCCGTCCACCACTTCGGTATCTTCATTGTCAATTCTAAGGCTGGTGGTTCCACCTGTTAGTTGCACCTTCCACAACACAAGAGCAGCAGTGGGCCGCATTGAAAAAGAAAAATGCTCATCATAAACGTGGCTTGGGTACAGAATCTAGCCCAGCTATCACTGAACACTAACAGACATTTGTTAGATTTGAAATACAAGTTAGATTTATTAAGAAATCCACCAGATAGGAATATCAGGATTTTCTCATGGGAAGAAAGTTCATCCTGTTAGCTTTACAAAACAAGTGTTGAGATAACAAAGTATCTTGTGATGTTATTATGATTTTGTCTACTGCCGCCTACTGAAATTGTGTATGTGTGTTAGTTATTCAGTAGGAGTGTTTTCAACTGGCACTATAAGGGAGGGTTACAATGCCCAACCTGTCCAGTGTGTGTATGTGTGTGTGTGTTTTTAGTCTTACAGTTAACCATGTAGGTTTATAGGTTATGTAGTCGTAACAAGTAACTAAGTAGTGAACCTCTTCTCTGAGAGTGTTTTTAGCTAGAGGCTTTGCAGTGATAAGTTTTGGAAGCTAATATGAGAAGAAGTTTTTGTTATATCCTATCTTTTGTATGCAACTTGTATTTTATGAAGTTTTTGCATTTTTATCAATAAAGACCAGTTAGCTTATATTTTCTGACTGGAGTTTCTTTGGAGTTCAGGATATGGACATTGCTACTTGCAAGCTCTCATGCTGATGTGTATTTTTCCTGAGAGCACAGTTTATGGGTCTTTTGCTGCACTCTGCTCAACAAGGAAAGCCTCTCTTCTATTTAAACTACATCGAGAGAGAAGGGTGGAGGAAGAAGGAGAGGGAGGAAGTTCCCCTTGTCTCTTAAATACAGAGACTCATTGTACTTACAAGAGGCCAGGTGAGAAACAGACACAGGGAGGTCAAAACAAGTCTTAGATCCAAAGAAATGAATCTAACCTCATACATTGTGCAAACTCAGTCTGTATGGTTTGTTTCAGGTTCAGTGCAAACTCAGAAAATTGGATTAATTTATGGTTATAGGGTAAGTTAAGGGATAAGTATGTCACAGGAACACAGCCACTAATGTGGCTGGGATTCTTCTATGCAAGAAAGTTGGCATTCTCAGAACAGTGTTTCTCAACCTGGGCAACTTTAAGATGGGTGGGCTTCAACTCCCAGAATTCCCCAGCTGGGGAATTCTGGGAGTTGAAGCCTACCCATCTTAAAGTTGCCAAGTTGAGAAATGCTGCTGTAGAAGGTCATCAGATCTGGGCTGCAAAAGTACAGATAGTCATTAGATCAAGGTTTCCCAAACTGTGAAGTGTTTCCCAAATGTGAATCCAGGGAAGAAGTAGAGATATTTTTAGCTAGATTGTTACAATGATTCCACTTTTCCCAAAGTTTCATTGTATTACTTTCATTGCTGGTATTTGGGTTTTTAGGAGCGGTGTATACATTAAGATTTCACTAAAAAGTGGGGTGATGACAAAAAGTTTAGAACCCCTGCACTAGATGTTACCAAAGAGGTACTATTTTCTGTATCACATTGCTGCCATCTAGCAATCACCTGCATTTTGCAACCTTACAGGTAGTCCTCGCTTAACAACGGTAATTGGGACCGGCCACTCTGTTGCTAAGCGATGCAGTCATAAAACCCAATGTCATGTGACTGCACCAACTTACGACAGCAGTTGCCACAGTTCTGGTTGTTGTCATTAAGCGAATCCTGCCTGGTTGTTAGGTGTGACGTCACGTGATTGCCATTTGCAACCTCCTGCCAGCTTCCCTGTTGACTTTGCTGCAACTGTCTAATTGCAAGCTGGTTGCCAAGTGCCCAAATCATGATCACGTGACCATGGGGATGCTGTGACGGCTGCAACTACAAGGACCAGTCGTAAGTCTCCTTGTTCAGCACCATTGTAACTTCAGTTACTGAACGCATGGTCGTTAAATGAGGACTACCCATCTTTCTTTATTAAATGGTGGGTGGGTGGGTTGATGTGTGCCTTTGAGTCAGTTTTTGATTCCTGGCAACTGCCTCAGCAACTGCTTGCAGTTTTCTTGGCAAGATTACAGAAGTGGTTTGCCCTGGCCTTCTCCTCCTTCCTAGGGCTGAGAGAGAGGGACTGGCCCAAGGTCACCCAGCTGGCTTTGTGCCCAAGATGGGACTAGAACTCACAGTCTCCTGGTTTCTAGCCTGGTGCCTTCACTGCTCCGCCAAACTGGCTCTCATTACAGTAATAGCCTTATTTTCCTGTTCATTACGGACTTGTGAATACCTGTTCACAAAGAACTTTGGATATATCATACTGTACTTGGACAGTGGCAAAAAAGATGGTTATATATTTCTGGAATGATACGTATGTTTTTGGTGCCTTCAAGTCAGTGTGGACTCCTGGTGACTGCCTGGACTAGTCCCTGCAGTTTTCTTGGCAAGGTTCTTTTGGAAGTGGTTTGCCCTGGCCTTCTTCTTCCCAGGGCTGAGAGAGAGGGGCTGGCGCAAGGTCACCAAGCTGGCTTTGTGCCCAAGGCAGGACTAGAACTCATGTTCTCCTGGTTTCTAGCCTGATGCCTTCACCACTGCACCAAACTGGCTCTCTAGTTTAAATTTGTTAAGGCCACCCAAATCCAAAAAAACTCAGGGCAGCTTACAAAATATCAAATATGTAATTGATTGATTGATTGATTGATTGATTGATCGAATTTCTCTCCCGCCCATCTCCCCTATAATAGGGGTAATTAAAACAGTGTTTAAAACATTAACAAAATGTAACTGCCCAGACAAGACAACAACATTAAAAAACCACGACTAGGGCTCCATAGATACCCTAAGCCCAGGCCTGGGGGCCCAGCTGGGTTCTAAGTGGCTTCTCAAATGCTTGGGGAGTGGGGGCCATACGTATCTCCAAGGGGATGCTATTAGAGATGGCAAGGACCATGACAGACAAGGCATGCTTCCTTGGTCCCACACAATGACATTTAATTCAGGAAACCTGGCACGCAACCACTCTGCTTGAACATACCAGGTGAGCAGAAACAACTGGAGACAGGCGGTCCCTCAGATGATCATCCGTCACAGATGCAATCTTCACCTGCATCTCAGTAACATCCTACAGCCGCTCTATAAAAAGCTGAGTTCATATTTAAATATATCTCCAGGTACATCTGCAGCCTCTTCGTTTTTCAACGTTCTCACAGCATTTGTTGCTGCTTCTTCATAATCTTTATTGCATTCGTTACAATTCAAAAGAGTAATCCTGTTGGGAACTCTGCAGACCTTTTTTCTGCTTCTGCAACATTGCAGTTCCTGCCAGGCAAGTATTTCCCTGCTCATCTCTACCCAATTTACTCCCAAGCAATTCTCAATTCTTGACTGGTACCTTGAACAGAAATTATAAATCCATAATTATATGCATCAATTATAAATTGACGTATTTGTGTTTGTGGAAACCAGCCCATTGGAAAATCCTGGCCCCCATATTCAGGAGGGGTGGATGTCTTAGCATAGTACGAACCCTGTTGTGGGTGATTCAGCAAATCATAGTTAAAACAAACCATGGCTTACTGCAGTGTGTGAATCCAACTAATCAGTATAACTTGCAGGAAAAGCTGCCCTTGCTTCATGCCTGTGCTGTGAAAAGACATCAGGGCAGGGTAAAACAGTAAAAAATGCAAAGCTGACAGCTGAAGACGTTTCTACAGATAATCGTTTATTTTTTTTTCTTTGAACAAAACTTTTATAGAAGCTCCATCTCTTTTCTATATACGTAGATTCTCTTATGGATTTTCTGAGGGCTGGGAAGAAAGGAACGCTGGAGGAAACTGTAGCCAAAGTTTGGATTTGAAGATTTGCTAATCCATAATGTGGTTTGCTTTGGTTTATGTATTTTGTTACTCAGGCCCTGCTGCCTGAGAACCATGGTTAATAGCACACCATATTGTGTGAACCCAGACAATTAAATAATCCACTGTTTAAATAAACCATGGCTTGACATCATGTGTAAACCCAGCCAGGGCCTGGACACAGATAGTTTCATTTTATGTACATGTCTGTAGTTTTTTTTCCCCACTGCAGCTAGTTTCAGGATGGCGCTATCTGAAAATATATTTTTAACAAACTCAAACATATCAAAGCATGCACAAAACACTGGTATAAATTCATACATATTAAATAAAGGAAAGAAGGGGAAAAAACTCTCAAATATTTAATGGTGGTAACCTCTTTCTTTGACTCTTAGTTTGATCTAGTTTTGTTTCCCATTCTCAATATTATGTCAGTGGCATGTAGATAGATTTTCTCCATGATGATCTATCCCTAACCTGTTCTTTACTGCTGGTCGTCCTCTTCTTCTCTTTCCTTCCACCTTTCCCAGCATCAGAGCCTTCTCCAGAGAGCTGGGTCTTCAAATAATGTGTCCAAAGTTGGATAATTTGAGCCTGGTCCTGTGTGCCTTGAGTGAGAACTCTAGGTTGATTTGTTCAATTATCCATTTTTTTTTCCTGGCTGTCCACGGTATTCTCAGGAGTCTTCTTCAACACCAAAGTTCAAAGGCGTCAAGACTCTTCCTATCCTGCTTCTTCAAAGAATGTGTTAAAACAGGGTTTTTCAAACTGTTCCACTGACCCAGGTTTCTGTGAGAATCTGATGGGGTTCCAAGAGAGAGTATGGCCAATAAAATAAAGTAAAATAAAATAAAATAAAATAAAGTTTATTCATGCAGCTCCTATGGTCTGCATTACTCAGTTTTCTGCCTGTTAAAGTTTTCTGCCTGTTTAAAAAAACAAAACAAAACAGGAAGAAGAATAAGTGCAATGTACCCCAGTAAAACAAGTTGACCTACTTTAACCAGCTTCTCCCAAACTCATCTTCAAACAAGTATGGCTGAAGAGTCTGGCCATTGGGTCACCCCATGCTCCCTGCGGCCTTTACAAAAAAATATTGTAAACATAAAAAATAAATATGTTTAGCTGCCAACTGCAGTCTGATGTAGACAGTACTTCATTTATATGACCCCTGGAAAGCAAATCATACAAGCCGAATAAAACATCAAGCCTAAGTAAGAATTCACGCACGTTATAGTATAAATGCTAACTCATATAAATAATACTTAGAACTAGGCAAAAATCCAAATTCAAAGGAAAAAGATGATTCGGTGTGTAAACGGGCGCTTGCTTAGCAATTCTTGATACCTTCTACAGAAGCTGCATCTTTTCCTGCCCCGCAAAATCTAGGAAAAATTGTTTGATTTAAGGAGTTCACAGGTAAACGGTATGCTCTCTGAATCCCTTTTTCCCTTAAAATCCAGATCTCTGCACGCCCCTCTAATAACAGTATAGATAACCATCCATTTCATTCACATAAAGCAATTTGTGTATAATATTGCCTGATTATGGTCGGCAACATATACCAACTCTGGCCTTGAGCAGCTAATAATTCAGCATGGTCTTCCTTCCACCCAATGTTTATAGAGCTTTAGCAGCCAAATATTCCAGCCAGCAGCTCTTTTTGCACACACGCATCTGAGTTCATATATGCCTTGAACCAGTGTTTCTCAACCTCAGCAACTTTAAGATGTATGGACTTCAACTCCCAGAATTCCCCAGCCAGCCATGAATTCCCCATGAGCTGGCTGGGGAATTCTGGGAGTTGAAGTCCACTCATCTTAAAGTTGCCGAGGTTGAGAAACACTGCCTTAAACATTTGATTGTGGCCTGAAATATTTCCCACTTAAGTGGTTTCTCACTGGTAGGCTTTCTGTTATCTCTTATCAAGCTTAAAGAATGACTAAAGCTTTCTATCAGTATCTGTTCATCTCAACTGTTTCTTGTAGTGATTGATGTTCTCCTTGCCAGAGATTACAGCAACTTTCAAAGTAGAGCCACCAACCTGTAAGGTAAGGGCAGGCAACAGGTGTCCAAAATGTAGCTCCCCAGTCCTCAAAGCACCCTGAGATTGTACCAACAACATTCAGTGGCCAAGGGTGGGATCTGAACAGTGTAAGTAGATATATGTGCACTGAGAGTCCAAAGAACCAATTTCCATTGTTTCAAATCCCACCCCAACTCTCCAAAAGACATTAAGGAGTGAACATTTTGGTCACTGATGTCGTTGCTTCATTGAAAGGGCCTCCTGTGGGCCACTAGCAGATGGGGAGGGTGGGTTGTAGCTCTCAGGTGAAAAAGCTGCCCATGTCTGCTCTTGGACGATGGTCCTCTGGAAGGAAGTCCAAGAGCAGGTGCTCAATTGCACTGCTGGAAAGAAAAACCCCAATGAAGAGGAAGGAGCTTCTGCATGACGTTCCTTTCTCTCTTGCCCCAAAATGCTGGGTCTTCAGTGGAAGAGTATCAACTGAGCGTCCAGATGGAAAGCCACCTCTGAACTGAAGCACTGCCCTAAGAGACTGTCCCAGAAAAGGGTCATCAAATGTAAGTTTTCATGCAACAGAAAGGAAGAACAATGTAATGTCTAGGGACTCCTTGTATTTAAACTCTTAACTCCAATTATTTTAACTCAACTCCAATTATACTGAGTCAAATGCAGGCTTTTTTTCCCCATGGTACTATGTTTTGAAATGTAGCTGGCAGAACTTGCCCTTTAGCCTAAAGAAATTGCGTACACTTGCTTTATAGAAATGCTGGCCAGCGTGTGTGTGTGTGTAGGGCCAGAGAGAGAAATGACCAAGCACATGCTTCTGAAGAGTGACAGAAAGGTGGTAGTACAAAAACTGTCAAGACTTCCTTGATGGAAGTCTCCCCAGTGGCTGCCAACAAAACTCAAAATCCTGCCCCACCAATACAGAGATTTTCAGTCCCTTCGCCGAAGACAAAGACTGTCTGCTTGGTGCAATGAACCATACCGATATTGCTATTATTCTGTTCCTTTTGCTTCTTCCTTGCTGAAGGCTCCAACCCTCTTCAGTTGCTGTGTGTTCCTTCCCTTTCCCTATATAATAAATTACAGAGCAGACGTGTAAATCTGGATTGTTTCACAATGAAACCTATAGAAAGAGCTCCTGGTGTAACTAAAGCAAATTATTCTGCCGTCTTGACTTTCGCTCTTGACTATCATTTTGAGCCTGGCTTGTGCGTCGTGGCCCAGAAAACAGCAGAAGAAAGCTGAGCAAAAGACAAGGCCGGTGTCAGGGATCCCATGGTTAAAATCAAGATTGACAGGCAATTCCAATGGCACTAGAGGTGCCTAATGAAGGAATTTTCTCTGCTGAACCTCACAATGGCCAACACATGGAACATGGCGCCCCATGCAGTGAAGACTGAAAAAATGGTATATTTCACACGAGTCTTCAATATATAGCTTCACTGTTCACAAAACAGGTCTCTGGTTTCTCTCCTCTGTGGATCTGCTCATGCTGATTTAGTTTATATCTGGTAACAAAGCTTTTCTCGCACCCTGAACAGCCATACGGCTTCTCTCCTGTGTGAATCCTTTCGTGTACAACCAGGGAAGATTTGCGATCAAAGCATTTCCCACAGTGTGTGCAATGAAATGGTTTCTCGCCAGTATGTTTTCTTCTGTGTCGTTCAAGGAGTGAGCTTTGGCTGAAACTTTTCCCACAGTCGAGGCATTTATACTTATGTACTCGCTGATGTTTCATCAAGGAGAATTTGTGCTTTAAACATCTACCGCATTCTGGACATTTATACGGCTTTTCTTTTTTGTGGGTTCTCAGATGACTGATAAAGTTGGGACCCGTACTGAAGCTTTTCCCACAGTCAGAGCACTGATAAGGTTTCTCACCGGTGTGGACTCTCTCATGAAGTTTAAGGTCTGAAATATTTCTGAAGCTTTTCTCACAGTCTGAACACTTATGCGGTTTTTCTCCTCCATGAATTTTCTTGTGCCGGTTAAAGTTTGACAGGCAATTGAAGCTTCTTCCACAAGCTGAGCACTTGTACGGTTTTTCTCCCGTGTGGATTCTCTCGTGAACATGAAGGTGTTCTCTCTCTCTGAAACATTTCCCACAGTATAAGCAAGCAAACAGCTTCAGTCCTAAATGGATCTTTTCATGCCTAACAACATGAGCTTTGGAAATAAACTTTTTCCCACAGTGTGAGCACGGGTAATGTTTCTCACCGGAATGAGTTTTTGTATGACAAAGAAGATGTTCTTTGTCAAGGAACTTTTTCCCACAACCAGAGCAGGGGTACGGCTTCTCTCCTGAATGAATTTTCTCATGCCTATTAAGATTTGCTCTCCCACTGAACTTCTTCCCACAAACAAGACACATGTAAAGCTTCTCTCGAGCGTGTGATCTCAGGTGTGCTATAAGGGCTGCACTGTGGGGACAAATTCTCCCACAGATGAAGCACTGAAATGGTGGTGCTGCTGGATGAGAAGCAAAGCTCCCTGCTTCACATACATCTGAAGTTTCACCTCTGCAACACGTCTCTTGAACTATCATTCTAAGGACGTTCTGGTTGTTTTCCTCACAAAAACTGGCTTTCTTCTGATTGTGTTCACTTTGGGTCTTCTTGGTTCCAGACTGTATTCCAGAGTCTTTTCTTCTCTTTATAGAAAGGGAAAGCCTATTTTTACTCTGCTGTAATGATTTCCTTTGTTTTTCCAGTGGAGAACTTTCTCTCTGAAGGCATTGTTCCTCCTCCCTCAGCTGTTCAACGTCTGATGAAATAAAAATAAAATGTTACCCAGGAAATTAAAACCAACCACAGATCCTTCTTCTCTCTTAGAATGCTGGTGTATAGCTTATTTTTTAAAAACCTTTTAAAAAACATTTCATCTTTAAGTGTGAAAAGGCTGCTAAGTGCTCAGTAGTTAACTAGAGCTTTTGATTAATAGTACAATCGATTAGTGTCATATAAAGAGGTACAGAAATAGAGAAGTGTTTTTCCTGATGAGGGAAGATTCTCTCAAGTTTGTTCTTACTAGTAAGAGATCTGCATAATTAGGCACCGTATCTTAGAAAACCATTCACCACCCACTGAAATTCAGAATCTTAAGGACCCAAACCCTCCATAATATTCTTACCAGATATGTTCATAAAAGGGCAGAAAAGTTATCTAGGCTGAAGGGATGTAAACTATCGTAAACTCCTCATAAAATTGGGGTGAATTTTAATGGGCATTCTTACCCTTATGAAAAGTGGGGAGAGGGAAGCAAGGTATTTCAGCCTTAGACACTCTGGTGACACCACAACATCACCAATCATGGACACGAAAACTAAGTGTAGTCTCCAGAGCCAAAAATGTTGCTCTCCTCACACTGGGTATCTGTCTCATATGATCTCTACAGCCAATTCCTCTTAACAGTCTGGTTAGGAGAGCTAAGAACTCATTAACAAAAGTTTCCAAGAAGTATCCAAGAAGTGTTCAAAGGCAGCCCCATGAATAGCAGAAGTTCTCAAACCTTCTTGGTTCACAGCACTCTTGGTGTCTCATAAACTCTTTCATGGTTTCCCTAGGCTCATAGTTGGCGTAGTGTCCAACAGATGTCAGGTATCACTGGATTATCCCTTGGCACCCCTCTAGGTTTTCTGTAATGCCCCAGGGCACCCTAGTGCACAGTTGGGGAACCATGGTAATATAGTCATCAAGTCTGACTGTTACCAACATAGAAGGGGTTGTGGTTAGGCTACCTTTCTGCAGGAAAGATCACAACTGGCCGCACAAGTCACATCAGACTCCATTGGCAAAGCTACTGGTCTTATTCTTAGTGTGATACCCACGGGCATCAACATACTCTCAAACTTGCCCTGACACTTGTTTTGTGACTACTTGTGTGAGATCATTGCCCAATGACAGCTGTAGCGCCTACAATAAGCATTCAACTTTTCAAATACGCCCACTGATAGAAAAGATTAGGGATGCATTATACCAGCAATATGTCTGTCTCTTTAGTCTGGAATAAACTCAACGTGCTATCTTATACACAACATTCCATGGAACATAGCTCAGTCCTTGGGATTTCCTTCTTTTGATCCTAGCCATAATTTGGGGAGACTACTAGATACTTCCTCCATAACCGATAGCATCATTATACTTTCTGTTTTGGCCCCTAAATTGTAGTTGTGTTGCGCATGAGTTGTTACTCAAGAATATGTCCCATTGAACTCAGCCTGGTTTATGACAGACTTAAGAAGGCGGTGTGATGGAAAGATAATAAAATAAAGCTGGAAACTCTTCCCCCCTCCCCCTTGCCTCTTTCTGCCCCCTCCCCCTTGCCTCTCCTGCAAACTCTTTTCTCCACTTCTTTCTGCCATTCTTTGCTCATACAAAACAAGATCAGCTCCAGGCTATTGCATGAGGCAAGAGTGACCATGTTCCACTGCCAGAAATAGCCCTCTTAAGGCTATCGTACTGAAACAATGGGAGGGCCATCACCTGTCTGCTTATCTCACAATAGAAAACCTATTTATCCCCCATTTAGCACCTATCCAAACCTATCCTTGAATCAGATCCCTCAGATTTCCTACCTCTCAACCTCAAAAGTGTATACATTCTCTGCCTATATATCGTTCAGGATCCCTCTTTCTTGGAAAGCGGGCACCCTATGATCATTGCAATAAACATGGTTCTTCTCCTCAGCGTTGTGCTCCTGTCTTTGGCAAAAAAATTCCACACCAGTGGATTTCAAAAATGAACATTGTTTCTCTTTATGTAATACCTTGATGGAATTCTATATTTTTCATTATGTAAAATGAACAGCACAAGATAGGCCTGGATAACAGAGAAATCTCGGGTCCGCCTTATATAGGCTGTCGAGCCAGCTGCCAATTAAAAAAGCAAATCCACACCAATGAAAAAGTTATTGCATTTCTCTGTAATTGACCATCTCTTTCACAACTTTTTGGGCTTTCAATTTGCATGGTCTTTTAGCCAGCCTGCTTTTCATGTTCACGCATTTTGTTTTAGTTTTTGTCAATACTGTTCTTAATGTTATCATTATGATTACGATGTTTTTATTTAAGGCTTTTTTATTGCTGTCTTCCACCCACTCTAGGCAGCTCTGGGGAGATCATAACTCTTGACCAGCCCTTTTCATAGATGAAGTCACCTGCATCATGGATAGAGCCGTAGTTTATATATTTTTGATCGATTAACTATATTTCTCCTCAGCAAGACTCCAAAAGGAATTGTGATAGTTTCCGACTGTAAAATGACAAAAACTGTCTATGACAAACCATAAACATAATAAACACATAATTAAATCATAAATACCGTTAATCCATTTTTAAAACATTATCACCGGCGATCCTTTAAATCCAATGTACTTTTACTTCTCACACACACACCATTTGTGAAAGGCATCAGTATCAACAAAATCAAAGCCACCATAAGCAGAGTCTCTTACCTGTGCAAAACGAGATTAAACTGGAAAGAGATAATTCAGGGCTGGATCCTCTACTTAACTGTTTCTGGCAAACTGGAATATCCGATTTCTCATCAGAAGTGTTACTTGGCTGCATCTCCCCTTGTCCTAATTCTTGCTGATCGAGAACCCACAACATCTTCCCTTTTTGGATCTGGGAGATGAGCTTTGGAGTTGCGTTTAGCCATCCTGGTTGGAAAGGGAAGGAAAAACAATATTCTGATTGGGCGGAACAGGGGGGAAAAAAGCTAGAAAGCTTCGAAATGAAATCCATAATAAGGTAGAAAGTTTAGTTCATCTTTACGAAGATGTCCAATCCACTGGGGACTGTAGAAGGAGGCACCATTTATTGCCTTAGCTTCCATACTTACAAACACCAGTTAGCTTCTCTCATGAGTAAAATTCTCAGGGCAGATCACAAAATAAATATATTCACGTTGCCAAGCCTTCCCTTAATAACTTTGGTTGGTATAATGTTTTTGCACAGCTAGAGTTCCCATTCTGAGATGCGTCACAATCAATACACTGGCAGGAAGGCATTGTAGTGTTGCAAGCTCTGGTTTCAATCTTCTGAACGAACATCAACATAGAAGTGCCTTTGCACAACTATCACTTGCTGGCATTTTCATGAAGTAGGGAAAGTTTCACAAGTGGGGGAAGTTAGAAAATACACGAGTCTGTGTGATATAGTGCTTAACACAGTGTTTCTCAATCTCAGCAATTTTAAGCTATGTGGACTTCAACTCCCAGAATGCCCCAGCCAGCATGGCTGGCTGGGGAATTCTGGGAGTTGAAGTCCATACTTCTTAAAGTGGCTGAGGTTGAGATACATTGGGCTAAATGATACAATTGTTAGATGGATCCATAATTGGCTGAATGATGTCTTTCGGAGAACAATCATGAACTGTTTCATATCATCTTGGAGACTAATATTGAGTGGAGTGCCACACTCTTCTTGGGGCCCTACATAGACCAACTTTTTCATGACTAACCCAGGTTAAGGAGTTAAGGGCTGATTATCAAAGCTGCAGATGAGACAAAGTAGAAGGGGTGAATATTTTAGAAATCAATAGACTAGGATGGTCCAATATGAGTGCCAAGATAACCTTGACAAGTGAATGCAAGAGTTGTTAGGAGACCCTTTAAGAGAAAGTAATCTAGAAAGTAAATGACAACGCATTCCCAGAGAAGGTGTGAGGAAGAGACTCAGGATAACCCCACTGTGATTCGGTTTGGTATAAAAAGGGGCAGAGGGAAGCTCTGGCACGCTTTCAACATTCTCTGATTATCCCCTACAACAGTAAAATAGAATTTTGTCATCTTTGTGGTGTCTTTTTCCTGACCTGGCCTACTGTGAGGGGCTAACAAAATAGTAGAATAAGCTAAGAAAGTAAGCTTAATGACTAAATAGGGATTCAAACCTAGGTCTGCTACCCTAGTCTGAAATGTAGTTGAATTAAGTTCTTAGGGCACACTGTAGACCAGTGTTTCTCAACCTTGGCAACTTTAAGATGTGTGGACTTCAACTCCCAGAATTCCCCAGCCAGCCGTGCTGGCTGGAGAATTCTGGGAGTTGAAGTCCACGCATCTTAAAGTTGCCAAGGTTGAGAAACACTGCTGTAGATTCTTCAGGGATTACAGAAGCTGACCTGCTTGTCAACTGGAGGATCAACGTCCTACAACTCTACAGCATGCCATAATTTCTGCACCCTTTGCAAAGAGGTGGAGACTGTGTATCTATATCTCTGTATGCAGCAGCTCCAGCTTGGCTTTCAGACTGCAGCATCGTCTGGCTAGATTTGGAAATGGCTCTTCCCTTGCAAGGCCCACTCGACAGCTACGGAGGTGGGATCTGTCCTTCTCAAAGAATCGGTGGAGAAAACCAGCCCTTACCCAGTGAAACCACGTTGTCATAATTCTCCTGCATGACTTTCCGGTATATATACCGTTGATAGGGATCCAGCAAAGCCCACTCTGTTCTGGTGAAGTACACAGCCACGTCCTCAAAAGTCACAGAGGCCTGGAGAGGCGAGACAAGGGCCTTCTTAGGTCCACTCATTCAGAAGAAGCCCAAGGTGAAAAGAAGACAGGCTTTCTTTCCTTCCCTCTGCCAACCATTACCTGAGCTGGTGGTGCCACCGCCGACATATGTCTTCTGCCACGAACCCAAGAGGCTTTTCTCATAGGGGTGGAAGTCATTCTGGAATCTAGGAAGAAAGAAAGTGGTGGTGGATGTTCACATGTCACTCCTGCTGTCGTATTCCCATAGAGTTCCGTGCTGGGGTGGGTAGCCTACAGGGAACATAAACCTCGCTCTCATCTTTCGGGTCCCAGGCCCCTCCTGGATTGTGCTGGAGAAATTTAGCAGCACAATTAATCGTGGCATCTTTCTGCACATTAAAATGCATGCATATTAACTACACGAGCTTTCCAGATTCAGAATAAGAAAACAGGGAATATGGGGGGTGCAAAGGCTGAGCATTCTTTCAGTCAGTCCTTTGTAATACCTCCTTTGGCAGAAACAGCAGCTTCTGAACATTTCCTATGGACAACTACGAGTCTTGCTATTCTTGGTTTTGGAATTTTTTCCTACTCTTCCTTGCAGAAGTCTTCTAAGTCAGAAATGTTTTCAGGTCTTCCCGCAGATTTTCAGTCATATTCATATGTGGGGACTATGAAGCTCATTTCAAAACCTTTCTTTTTCATGTTGGAAAATACGGCAGGGTTGATTTGGAGAGCAAACCAGATTGTCCCATCTTCTGCACCTGACATAGTCTCGGCTTTCTTGTTTTGGATCTGTAAACCACTGCAGATAAATAATAAGTATGCATTCAGATTTACAGAAAGAGGCCACACGTAACTTTGTGCCATGTAGAGTTGTGACCACTTCTGTTCATCTAAAAGTGACAATTCGACTAGGGAGCCCAAATTTTTGCACGCAAGTGTATTTTCCCACTTCAGATATCCAGAAGAGAAATTATCTGCCCAAATTCATATTTTTGCTGCCATGTCTCATCAGCACAATCCAAGATGGGAGGGTCATTGTGCATGGCCTACAAGTTGCCCAATTTAACAAGAGGCACCTAATTTTGGCATGCAACTGTAGGCTCTAGGGAGGCATTACCCATCTCACAGGGTAGGTGGTGCCTTTAGCGTAGGCCGCTGAGCACGTGCCTTACACCAGGGTTCCTCAACCTTGGCAACTTTAAGACGGGTGGACTTCAACTCCTTCCTGCTGGCTGAGGAATTCTGGGAGTTGAAGTCCACCCGTCTTAAAGTTGCCAAGGTTGAGGAACCCTGCCTTACACCACACAGCTCAGAAGTCTTCCCAATTCAATAGCACACTTAAAAAAAAAATGGCAAAAGTCCCACCCTGCCCCTTTTATCCACCTTTATCCACCAGTGCTCTTCTGGAGAAATGAAGAAAAGCTGAATACGGACATAGCTTTGATCTGCACCTGACCCAAACTGCTTTAAAAGTTAAAGGGAAAAGAAGGGAAAGGCAGTAATACTGCCAAGCCAGGGGAAGGGAAAGAGGAAGACAAAAGACGCTTCCCCGAGTCTTAGTTCACATCAGTTTCGTGGAAGATATTTATTATTTATATAGGAATCTTGTTGCAATGGATTTTAATTAATATTTATTCTATTTTAATCAATATTTGTTCTGTTTACTGTAAACCGCCTAGAGTCGCTCTGCAGTGAGATGGGTGGTGACAAATTTGAAATATAAATAAATAAATGCGGGGGAAATCCTGCTGGCAAGGAGAAAAAGAGGATTGTAGGGAATTGGTGCTGGCCTAGAATCCAGGAGGTGATGAGTTCTAGTCCTGCCTTAGGCACGAAAGCCGGCAGGGTGACTTTGGGCCAGTCCTTCTCTCTCAGCCCAGCCTACCTCACAGGGTTGTGGTGGTGGAGAAAAAAGGAGGAAGAAGGCGGATTAGGTTTGTCTATTGCCTTGAGTTATTTATTTTAAAAAATAATAATAAAGGCGGGACAAACATCTAATAAATAAATAAATAAACTGGGTAGGAGAGGGATTCGAGGTGGGGCTCCCGCAAATGGAAGTGGGAGGCCCTTCATCACCGCACACGTCTGCGGATGGGTGAAAGAGAGGGAGAAGCCATCCCGGACGTGGCTCCGAAATGCTGAGGGTTTTAAAGAGCCATTAACCCTGCTGGCTGGGGACTATGGGACTCGAAGTCCCACACAACTAGGAAAGGCTGAAGGAGAGAAATTTGGCTGTCAGGCTGAATCCCAGCAAGAGACGGGCTGGGAGGGTTAGGGTTGGGGGGCGGTGTTGTATTGATGTTCAGGGCAGCGGCCCCCGCGACTCAAAACAGCCCCCAATCTCCCTTGCTCAGTGTTGCTCAACCCTGCCGGGTTTAAGATGGGTGGACTTCAACTCCCAGAATTCCCCAGCCAGCATGGCTGGCTGGGGAATTCTGGGAGTTGAAGTCCACTTAAACCCGGCAAGGTTGAGCAACACTGCCCTTGCTGGATGGAGGACGGGCATCTAGCTGAATTACGTATCCCCCAGGCAGCCTCCAGCAGAGCCCCCAAGTCACCCGCTTACCGAGATCCACGCCCAGCGCCACGCCTGGGACCTAATTCGACTCCTGGGTCGAAGCCGCCCCTTCTCCGGGGGTGTCCATCCAGCCTTGCGGAGAAACCGATGGGAAACCGGCCCCCCGAACGCCATCCTTTCCCTGCGAGCCTTCCCAAGCTCCGCACTCGCCCATCTCAGCGCCCGGGGGCGCCCCGTTGCAGCCAAACGCCCCAAGAGAGTTGGTGGGGCTCGAGACCCGCAAACCCTCTCCGGGCGCTGCGCGGCACAAGCGGTGGTTTGCCTCCCCTCGGGACGTCACAGCGCATGCGTGGCCGAAGAGTCAGCTCCGCGGACATGCTCGGGAGCAGCCAGCGAAGCCGCCGCTGCCCTTTGCTCTGCCCTCACTCGGAGTGAAGTTTTTCTCTCTCGGTTCTCCCTACCCCTAAAGATCCGCAAGTCGGGCTGAGCTAATGTTCTTATTCTAATAATAATCTTTTTTATCTTTTTATAATGCCTGTTTTTATTCACTTATTTTATTCTTGTTCGCCGTCCAGAGTCGCTTTGTGTGAGATGGGTGGCTATACAAATGTGATGGATGGACAGGAGGAAGGGTGGAAGGAGACAGAGAGAGAGAGAAGGAAGGAAGGAAGGAAGGAAGGAAGGAAGGAAGGAAGGAAGGAAGGAAGGAAGGAAGGAAGGAAGGAGGGAGAGAGAGAAAAGGTTTGCTGGCTGACTAATTATAGTTGGTTGCTAAACTTTAATCCACAAAACACAGATTCTGGCTTGGTCACTTTAAGTGAACCAGACTATTTTCAAAACTATGTCAAACAACAACCATTTTAATGGGAAAGAACAAAAACAATTGTCATTTTAACTGAATTCTGACTAATGCTGAAAACAGCGTGTCTCTGACGAAGAAAAAAATGTCACAGCCTCTTCCAGAATACTTTGTTCCATTACTAACCCACTAATCTAGCTGTCCTCCAACCGGGTTCACTAAGCATCCTTAGTGGTGGGTGTGCGTGTGTATTTGTGTGTGCACATGTCCTCCCACTCTGCATGTTTCCAAGTTTCTTTTTTAAGTCCCTGGGCAGCCAAGAAAAACAATGGATCATCAAACAAATTAATCCAGAGGTCTCACTCCAGGCACAAAGGACCAGGCTCAAATTATCCTACCTCCGACACAGGATGCGAAGACCCAGCTCTCTGGAGGAGGCTCTGATGCCGGGAAAGGTGGAAGGAACAAGAGGAGGAGGACCAGCAGCACGGGGGATGGACTCAGCTACAGTGGCGATGGGGCACCACTGGGAAACCTGAAGGACCAGACCAGTGACAGATTTTCATGGAAAAAATCTATCTGTGTAGTCAAGCTCAGATACTTTGGTCATCTAATGCGAAGAGAGGACTCCTTGGAAAAGACCCTGATGCTGGGAAAGATGGAAGGCAAAAGGAGAAGAGGACGGCAGAGGATGAGATGGTCAGATAGCATCACTGAAGCAATGAGCATGAAACTGAGCAAACTCAGGGAGGCAGTGAAAGATAGGAAGGCCTGGCGCAATATGGTTCATGGGGTCACGAAGAGTCGGACACGACTTAACGACTGAACAACAAAAGTCACTAAGAGCCGACTTGAAGTCATAGTGAATGAATAAATGAATCAATCAATTAATCAAGACAAAACTTTTCATAAAGTTCTCTTTGTAATCCATTCACTTAAATAAGTCCATTCTCTCTTTTGTGAATTCTTCGGTGAGATAGAAAAGGCCTGTTCATAGACATTTTACCCATACGTAGATGGAACAACTGGGGGAATCCTCTGGTGTCACAGAAGGTATGAAAATCAGCCTTTCCCACGTTCTCAATGACTATCTATCTATCTAATTTATATAGCCACCCATAACAAAGCTAGTGACTCTGGGCGGCGCACAGCAGAGCTAACACAATTAATGAATGGTTAATGGGAATGGGAATCTTCCATGCCCAGGACTGCAAGATCCCACACAAAACTCATCCAAGAGCATTGGTCTTAGTTGTACGCCTCCCAGAGTCACTTCTTATGAGATGGGTGGCTATATAAATTTGACATATAAATAAATAAAAAAAAAGCAATCCAGCCTGTGGAACGAGGTTGGATTGTTCACAGAAGCTCATCTCACACTCTCTGTGAATCTGCTAGTGTTTAGTTAGTTTATATTTGGTTATAAAATCTCTCCCACAGTTTAAGCATCCATATGCTTTCTCTCCCATGTGACATCTCTCATGTATTACCAGTGCAGACCTGAGAACACCATGTTCTTTGCACTATGAAAATAAACTTTGCTGTACCCATTTCGGTCTGGTTCTTGATTCTCCAAGTCAGACGGACCCACCTGACAGATCCAGGCTAGCAGCAAAGGGTTTGGAAATCTGTTCAGTCTGGATTCGTCCTTAACGAAAGGATTTTACTTCGACTGTACTTATAAAGTGTTTCAGCATCCATATTCAAACTTTGTCTAGGGGATTTCAGTGTTGGAAAACTACTGAGGGTAATTTCCAGTTTAGTTTACATCCAGCACACTTCCAGTCCGTCCCTATATCCAGGTCAGAGCAAGCACACGTCATTCAGTTCAGCTAGCAAAAAATATAGCCTGAGGTTTATTTATTAAGCATCAGCAAATATTAAAACAATTAACTGTCCATTAACTGGGAATTGAAGTCCACACATCTTAAAGCCATCAGGGTTGCATTTTATGCAACTGAGAAGGGAGAAAACAGTGTAAGGTTTCTGTAGGTTTTTTTCTCCAATGGTATCCAAAACCAACAATCCATCAAGACTCTTTTTTCCCCCTCGCAAGAGCAACTTGAGCCTAAGTAGTAGGAGCAGAAGTATTTTTCATTTTCACATGCACTTATACATAAGCTCAGAGGACACAAAACAAAAATCACAATGTTAGCAAAATTTGAGCGTTTCTGACTCTCCTGTTAGGATTCAGTCTGGCAGATCAGACACGAAAGTGCCAGCTGAGATTTTAAAGGTTTATTGAAAGCAAGCCAATAGAGTCAGCTGGGGTCTCCCCTTAAGACAGAGAAGACCCCCAGTCACACCCAAAGAAGATGATTTTATACATGTTTCTTACCAAGGGATACAGCAATTAACAAATTATTGGCTGAAATTGGCATAAGTTTTGGGTCCTCCTTATTATTGGGGGAAACTTATCTTCCTGATGACCTAGTCAGAGTTCAGGGCATCCCCCTTTGATCTTCTGAATTTTATTGTTTCCTAGAATGCAGACTGGGGTCCCTTCCTCCCGTATCTTTATGGCCTCGACACTTTGGGAGACAGGATGTCTGCCTAAAGCCTTTCAACGTAACAGAAAAGAGGGAAATGTGTGAAGGTTCATGAATATTGGTTTCCTTGTTATCCCTTTGGTTTTCAAATGTAAGAAAATAAAGATGAGAGAAACTGGGAGCCCTTTTTCATAAGGTTTCAGTCCCCCCTTTTTAAATTCTTAATATTTTAAATCGAGAATTTAAACTTTATAAGGAAGGGCTCCCTGTACCAAAACAAGGTACTTGTTTTTCTACAGAGAACATGGTTGTGTACAGGTGCTACACGTGGAAGTAAAGATGGGAAAGCAGTAAAGACATGCACAGATTAATAAGCCACACACAATTACAACTATCAAGCCAATAAAAAGATAGTGCAGCCAGGAAGTTAACCAAGACCAGTCCCACCTAGAATTGTTCCAATCTTCAACATACCCTTCTCTATCTTTGCGGAGATCCGCCACAAGTTGAGCAATCTGTTTACGGTCAGTTAGGAGACCTTTTGTCTGGTCATGGAACATGCAACATGACTGATTAATATACACGCAAACACCACACTGACTATTCAAGATCATATCCAGGGCCATCCTATTCTGGAGGATCACTTCCTTAAGGGGGATGATTTCATCTTGCAAGCGTTCCTCCAGATTCAATGTAATATTCTCTAATTTTTCCAAGGCTGTAGAAGTGTTGTAAACAAAGGAGGCAAGTTTATGTATGTCTTTGTAATTTTGAGCAACTTCTATAGCAGGGAAGAGACTCCTGCCAGTTAAGGTCCCTGTAGACCATTCTAGGTGTTCTGCTCTCCTTTTCCGGTGGAAAGTATGCCTAGTAGAGTAGCGAATGGCTTCTACTGGCACCATATGAATGCCCCCGGGCCATAACCATCCTATCGTGCAAGTCCCTGACCAGGCAGGTGGCATGACCTTAAATCCCTCATTGCCACACAACCACCAGACTCCTGAACCTAAACGGATCAGTCGTTCAGATGTTAAGACCTGTAAAATAATCTTGAGAGTAGGAAGAAAGGTGCCTGACTTAAAGGAGTACTGGGGAAAAAGGTTTTCCAGCCATTGAGTAAAAGAACCATCAAATATAGGAACTGACTTGTTAAACAGCGTCCATCCAGTAATATCCCATATAAACGTATACACACACCCCTTCCAGTCTCCCAGAAAATAATTTCCCCCCCTCTTCTGAAAACAAAAGGGGGCATCGGGAATGGGGTGGGGAAACTGGAAAGGTTTAAGATCCTTATAGCCTGAGTTAAAAATCTGAACTGAGTGATTATACCATCTATCCAAGCCTAGAGGTATCGGCAGGACAACTAACCCTTGCTGGCCATGAGTAGGGAAATAACTGCAAATCCAGCAGGTAGGAGGGTTGGTTTCATTAATAACTAAATTATGAAGTTGTATCAAAGTATTATGTGTCCAGTCAGCCATTACTACTTTAACAAGTAAGAAATGAAATGACAAACAGAGAAGAAAGAGGGACATGCTGATTTTCAAAATACCTCCCCTTCTGTTTTCTATTCCATCCAACAGATCCTTCGCAACTTATCAGGGCGAGGAGCTTCCTTACAAAATATGTTTGTTCAGTCTCAACACTAGTGCCATATCAAGGTGCCACTGCAACATGAAAATCCACACTTTGAACCATTATCACCCATGAACTTATTCAGTGTCCTTAGTGTCCCTTGGAGAAAACCAGCTTGAGGCCATCCAGTCCTTTAACCTTCCACTGGTCTTTTGGCTTCCACTGGTGATTTTGTGATGGGACAATGCTGTCATCCGGTGGAGAGGCAGCCGTCGCCGGCTGGTAATGCACCCACGCTTGAATTCCCTCAACCTTCAGGCTGGATGGGGTCGTTAAGAGCACCTGAAGTGGCCCTTTCCACTTTTTGGACAGACGGTCAAACCCTTTGGTCCACGCCTTTACATATACCCAATCCCCGGGCTGAAATGGATGCAGAGGCTCAGATAAGGACTGGAGTTGTTTCTCCAAGAGCACCCGTTTATTTTCCTGCAACAAAACAGATCCCCATTAAATACCCCTTCAAATCAGCTCCCCCCTTTTTGAGATCTTCTGGCTCCTTGTGTCCTAGCAGGGAACTGACTATCTCTTCCATGGAGAAATTTAAATCCTCTGAGGGAGGTGGAAAATCTTCCCTGCCCATACAGCTGGAAGAAATCCCCCCCCCCCCCCCCCCGCTCCTGTTCTCTCTAACTGGTAACTGCATCACACTGAGGAGGAGGAGGAGGAGGAGGAGGAGGAGCAAGGGACCGTCAAACCCCCATGGCTGGGGCACTTTGTCCTACTCTTGCACTGGCTGTCCCATTGTTGGGCCGTTGTGGGGTATGCTGGCAGAACGCTTTCAAGAAACCCATAAAGGATCCTTTTCGGCTCCTCAGAGCTTGGAGGTTTTTGTTGAGCCATTAGCACAGTCCCATCACCGGGCTATCGTTTTGGGTACATCATTATTGAAATTTCCTCTCGAGATGGCCAATCTTTGTTACAAAGATAATCTCTCTTTTGTCATCCCAAACTGGGAATCTCCCAGAGCTCACCAGTTTTTAATTACACACCCAAGAGGCGTCCCCCTGTGAGGGTGTAGCTTACTGGCCCAGCTGCCTGTGCCAGAAGTCTTCCATACACCTAGCGCTAGGATTTTTTCTCCACGGGTCTGGCTTGCTTTCACTCTCATACGTGCACCGTCCTTCACAGTGGGGCTACTGGCGAATGGAACACACTGGCTTTCAACTCTGGCAGTCGTTGGTCTCAGACCTCGTGCCAAAATTGGGGGTCTATGCCCCGTTTGCTGAGCTGTCCTGGTCGCCCCTGGGAGGCAAGACAACGGACACACACACCGTTCCTTTCAACCGGACCGCCTGGTTTTTCCTTTCAACTGGAAAAACCTACCCAGAGTACCCGAATGTACTCACCTCTTCTGGCGCAGCTCAAGGGAAATTCCCCGGCAGGAATCGTCAGATCTTCCCTTGGTGGATCCCTTAGGGGTCACCGGGCCCCAAAGGGCTTCCCTCTTTCAGGATCACCGGACACTTAAAGACATCCTGGATGAGCCCCCATTTCTGTTAGCAAAATTTGAGCGTTTCTGACTCTCCCGTTAGGATTCAGTCTGGCAGATCAGACACGAAAGTGCCAGCTGAGATTTTAAAGTTTTATTGAAAGCTTGCCAATAGTCAGCTGGGGTCTCCCCTTAAGACAGAGAAGAGCGCCGGTCACACCCAAAGATTTTATACATGTTTCTTACAAAGAGATACAGCGATTAACAAATGATTGGCTGAAATTAGCTTAAGTTTTGGGTCCTCCTTATGATTGGGGGAAACTTATCTTCCTGATGACCTATTGGGTACTAGTCAGAGTTCAGGGCACCCCCCTTTGATCTTCTGAATTTTATTGTTTCCTAGAATGCAGATTGGGGTCACTTCTTCCCATATCTTTATCACTTTGGGAGACAGGATGTCTGCCTAAAGCCTTTCAACATAACAGAAATGAGGGAAATGTGTGAAGGTTCATGAACATCAGTTTCCTTGTTATCCCTTTGGTTTTCAAATGTAAGGAAATAAAGATGAGAGAAACTGGGAGCCCTTTTTCATAAGGTTTCAACAATACAGCGTCAACCATGTTTATTATATTAACAATATCATCAACAATTTAAACCCATCACTTAGTCCCAGCACCATCAAAATTTAAACTGGTATTGAATACTGTCACTGGAAAAAAAACCCAGAAAACCTTTCCAGATTCATAAGTGTTTTAAGGGCTATTTTAATCTCAGGAGAGTGGGATGAATCAATTCCAAGGAGAGGCTACCTGGGAGGAGAGTCTAAAATATGGGATGGCTGAAGGAAAACTAAATGAACCTAACTGCAGAGATACACCAGAATATGAACTGTAACCAAGTTATTCCAATAAGTGGGCGTTCTGGTATTGGGCTCTGCTGGTTTGTAAGAAAGAATCCGTTTAATCAAAATGTTAACTCTTCCACTGCCTAGTAAAATTAACCCATGTGCTGGAATGAGCAGGCACAAAGTGATCTTCCAATACAAAAGGAAGGACAGAGAAAAAAAAGGGGGGAAGTGAACGTTGGTTTTTGTTTATTATCACAGGGAACAGAATTTTATCTATTTATTTATTTGTATTTCAAATTTAGTCACCACCCATCTCACTCAGTGAGCGACTCTGGGTGGTTTACCATAAAACAAAATTTTGCTTAAAAACAAACCAGGAGGGCAACAAATGCGAGATTTTATGAAAGCTATGCTTTGATTTATTATTGTTGTCTTTTCAAGATGTTTATGGGCTTGCTTTTCCTTGATGTGTAGGATAAAAGAGTTAAAAAGAAAGGATGTATCAGACATCCTTAGACAAAGACCTCTGAGCCTGCCATTCTGACAGTGAATGACATCCTAAATCAGGTTTTATCTACCTCCTCCAATGCTCTGAGGTCAAAAATCTTCATTCAAATTCAGGGATGTTTCAGTCAACATCCACCTGTCCTTTAAAAAAAAAAATACTACTTTTCAGAATTACAATGAATTAGTAAATCCAGAAACAGTGTCAGCATCTAAACTGTCCCCACGTGCTTTTACTGGGACTAGCTTTTACGTTTCCACAGAAAGCCTCCTGCAGACCCAGGGCGCCTTTAGCTTTTCACCTCTCTGATCTGCCAATCTACTTTCCCTGGTAATATTTTTGGTGGCAGATTAATAGTTCAATTGTTAGCAGTGGTCCTGAGAACGCAATTCTCCGCCATCACTTCTTTTAGTAGAGTCACTGGCTTTTCCAATCTCCCCCTTTCCCTGGCACCGTGAGCTTTTTTCATGTCCAATCAGATGCGTTCTACTTTTGAAGCTTTTCCCACATGCTGAACACTGAAATGTTTTAGTGTGCTTATGGATTTTTTTATGTCTCCTAAGAGACAAATAGTCTTTAAAGCCTGTCTTGCAGGTCAAGCATTTATATGGTTCCTCCTCCAGGTGAGACCTTTGATGACTTCTCAGTCCTTGACCATTGAAAAAACTTTCCCCACAGTCCAAGCATTTAAATGGCTTCTCTCCTGTATGGCTTCTTTCATGTACTCTAAGGCCTGACAAGTACCGAAAATCCTTCCCACAATCCCAGCACGTATACGGTGTTTCTTCAGAGTGGTTTCTTTGATGGAACTGGAGAAATGAGTTGTTGGAGAAGGTCTTCTTGTATTCAGAGCATTTATACAAATTCTTTCCTGTGTGAATCTTCTGATGCTGCCATAAAGACCAAAGCGTGGTGTAACCTTTCCCACATTCTGAACAATCCCAAAACCTCTTTTCCTGATGGGACAGTTCATGATCGAGGCACCGTGATCTCTGTGCAAAACTCTTCTCACAACGGGAGCATTTGAACCGTTTCTTTCGAGCAGGGACTGCTTTGGGCCTAGTGAGATAGGAACCCTTTTCTCTAAAGTGGATGGTCTCATGTCGGAAAACTTTATATTTTGTTACAAAACCTTTCCCGCATTCTGAGCATTTGTACGGTTTTTCCCCTGTGTGACTCCTCTGGTGTACCACCAGCAATGATGTACGATCAAAGCTTTTCTCACAGTAAGAACACTTGAATGGTTTCTCACCGGTATGTTTTCTTCTGTGTCGTTCAAGGAGTGAGCTTTGACTAAAACTTTGATCACAGTCAGAGCATTTGTATTTATGCACCTTCTGGTGATTAATTAAGGAGACTTTGTACTTTAAACATTTGCCACATTCGAGGCATTTATATGGCTTTTCTTCTGTGTGGGTTATCTTGTGGCATCGAAAGGCAGCATGGCTACTGAACCTGTTCCCGCAGTCAGAGCACTCATAAGGTTTCTCACCAGTGTGGATTCGCTCATGAAGTTTAAAGCTTGAAGTGGTCCTAAAGTTTTTCCCACAATCTGGACATGTATACGGTTTTTCTCCTCTATGAATTTTCTTGTGCCGGGTAAAGTTTGACGAACAGTTGAAACTTCTCCCACAATCTGAGCATTTGTAAGGTTTCTCCCCTGTGTGGATTCTCTCATGTTCTACAAGCCGTTCTCGAGTTCCAAATCTTTTCTCGCAGTACAAACAGGCAAACAACTTCAATCCTAAATGCGTGTTTTCATGCCTGGTGAAATGCGCTCTGCTGCCGAACCTTTTCCCACAAGTCGTACACTGAAAGGGTTTCTCTCCCGAATGGATCTTTTCGTGTTTTCGAAGAAAATTCCTGAAATAGAAGCTTTTCCCACAAATCAAACACAAATGGGGTTTCTCTCCTCCATGGATTTTCTCGTGTCTTACAAGAGTTGATTTAGAAGCAAATTTTTGCTTGCAAATTGAACACGGAAATGGCTTTTCCCCAGTGTGAGTTCTCAGGTGGATAATAAATACACCTTTATAAGCGCAGATTCTCCCACAGTCAAAACATTTGAATGGGGGTGCTGCTGAACAGGCCGTTTCGCTGGTTTCGGAAGAGGATTCTGCTTCTTCCGAATGCATCTTTTTTGGCGCATCCCTGTGACTCTTTCCTCTGACTTGGACTCCTTTAATGGGATTCTCGCTTTTCTCACAAGAAATCGCTTTTTTCGGAGCTTGGTCTGTTTGAGTTATCTCTGGTCTACGACATCTCTTCAAACTTTCTTTCTTTCTATGGAGAAAAGCTTTTTCTTTGCAAGGCTGCATCAACGACCCTCCTGAACGTGGAGAATTTTCGTTTCCCTTCTTCTCTCTCCCCTCTTTATTGCTTGCTATAAAAAGAACACACAACCCAGAGAATCAAGACAGGGTAAATTTAATTTTTCCACTTAGCACGCTAAAACAAATAAGCTGCAAATTTTTGTTTTGACCTGTTTTCAAATGTAAATTCTGATTCTAAAGTAGTATAATTCCTGAGTGGATAACTGTAACAATCCAAATTTTGAAAAGCAAAAATTTATAGATTTTTTTTTTTCAGATAAATTTTAAAAGTCTAGGGAGAAAACACCTAGATTGGCAATATCAAGCCTACTTAGTTAACATCTGCTATGTTTCAACTAGCCAAGGATCATTATATCTTGCATATGATGGCAACTGCATGGACTTTGGCTGCTAGAATATCTATATCCAAAAATGGAAACTCTAAAAAAAAAAAAGCTTATGTTTTCTGCCTATAACATAAGATTTGATTATGTGCCATCAAGTCTTTTTCAACGAATACATCAATCACAGTGTCAGCCTTGCGAGACGTCCAGACAAGAAGCATGTCCAGATAGACTAATTCTACTTTATTGTAAGGCTACATGAACAGAATCTTGCAAGTCTGAAAGTAAATTTCTCTCCCCGTCGCCTTTACAGCCCAAGAAACTAGGGAGGGTCCATCCCATCTGAGATGTTTTCCACGCCCACATTCCTGCTGTGGGCTAAGCTGCTTCTTATCTGAAGATCCCCCTGGGTGTGGCTCTTCCTTCTGTCTCCCAAGGTCATTCCCACAGACCATTACACACAGTACTGCAACCTCTTGGTTTTTCGGGTTTTTAACCAGAAAGTGCATCAGTGCATGGGAGAGTGGAAGGAAGAAACCACACCCCAACAGAGACTGGGCAAGCTATATATAAATAGCCAGCAAACTCTACTCCCCCATGCACTGATGATGTTACCACATGGTAACACCAAGAACCTAACAGTTGGACCCCAAACTGCATATATTCTCTGCTCTTGGACTCAGTGGAGAAGTTTCAGAATGGGAAGGATAAGCTCAGCTGATGAGAGGGAGGCATCTGGATGTTTAATCATAAAGGAAGAGCAATACATACCCACCCAAAGAAGGCTGGATTCTTTTAACCTTAAATGGGGTATCAGGGAGATGACGGGACATAGAGATTCCGTGGGCGTGATGGAAGGTATCTGTGAGGAGGAGAGTGATGTGGGAGACAAAGGCTATCAGGAAGGAGGGGAGGCATTCCAGGAGGGGGGAAGGAGACAAGAGGCAACACAGTACACAGGGGGAGCGTGAGAAGAGAAAAAGAGGTTCAGGATAGCCACTCCCTAGAATCTCCCAGGGTATATCCACTAGTTGCTGTAGTATAGATTTAGTTTGGCAAGATTCTGTTTATAAGGTGTAGGCAAATAAAGGAACTGGGCTGGACTGGACTGTTTCATCGTTGTTCTTGGGCTGGGCCTGACAGGGGGCAATGACAGTGACAGTGGGGATAACAGGGGGGCAGAGATTGGTGAAGTTGCATTTGCATATATGCCTGTGCATAAATGAGAAGAACAGGGCAGGTTTTTTGTCTGTCTGCTCTTACCAGCTTTGGATGCACATCTTTCCCTTTGCTCTGCACATGCTTTTGCTCCCCTGTCCTGGGGATCCTCCTCTTGGATGACAGCTTCACCAGGATCGCTAGGAGCAGCTTCTGTTAGGCCCCCTCTTTTGGGTCTGTGCTGAGTCACAGGACTCCTCCTTCTTTGACGGAAGCAGAGGAGCTCCCTTTCAGCTGGTGGAGATGAAACCCGGTTCCTTTCCTCCAGGGCGGAAGCTTCTGGCTGAAGAAGACTCTCTTCCTCTTTGCTCTTACAGCTGTCATCTGTTAGGACCCAGAGGTGAAGAAAAAGCACAAGAGGGTCACCACTGGATTGGATCAGAAGTCACAGAATCATGGAACTGTAGAGATGGAAGGGCCATAAGGATCACCTACATCCAACCTGCTGCCACGTGCAGGAAAACCAATTAAACCATCCTCAAGAGATGGCCATCCAGCCTCTTCTTAAAGATCTCCAGAGATGGAGAACCTGCACACTCCCTAGGTAGACTCTTCCACTGTTGTACAGACCTTCCTTTCTGTTTAAATAAAAACTACCTGTAAAAATTGATTAGCATGGATCAGGACTCATCCAGGAACTATCCAGATGCTGCTGGGATTCCTATAGCCTAGGGCAGTGTTTCTCAACCTTGGCAACTTGAAGTCCACCCATGTTCAAGTTGCCAAGGTTGAGAAACACTGGACTAGACAGTTTTGTAATGAGGCTAGAAGGGCAATATGGACTCCCAAAGATGCTACTGGGGGAGGATGAGTTGCAGCATAGTAGTTTCTCTTTTGTTTTATAAATCAACAGAGGCTTAAAAAAAATAAATCTGGTGAGGCAACAAAGGGGTCTACAGAGGAGTGGTGGGGAGCAAGCTATTCCGTTTGCCTTTTGCTAAGAGGGTGACTAGCCACACCTACCAGAGACCTTTCATTCTTTGATAAAATGTGTTAACCATTCTGTTGACTCTTGAGAGCCAGTTGAGTGTAGAGGTGAAGATGCGGGCCCAGAAACCAGGAGATGGTGAGTTCAGGCCTCCCTTAGGCATGAAAGCCACCTGGGTGACTTTGGGCCAGTCCCTCTCTCCCAGCCCAACCCACTTCACTGGGTTGTGGTGGTAGGGAAAATAGGGGGCAGGAGAAGTAGCTATGTTCACTGTCTTGAGCTGATCAAAATGCATAAAAGATAGGATAAAAATATACTATAATAATAATTATTATTATAATCATAATATAAATATATTTATATTATAATTATATTTATATAATATAAATATTGCTATCATTATAATAATAATAATTATTATTATTCATATCCATGATCATTCTAAAGCAAGGGTCCACAATTCTAAACATGCTCATGCATATATCCTTCTCTATCTCTATCTAACTGACTTACTTTTGGGCCATGGGAAATATGAGGTATGGGTATTTCCTCTCTATTTCTAGATAGGAAAATAGGGTATTTCTAAAATTACCTAGAAATCCCACATTGTTGTAATTTTCCTGCATAACGCTTCGATACAGGGCTCTTTGCTTCAGATCCAGCAGAGCCCATTCTGCCTTTGTGAAATATATTACCACATCTTCAAACAACACCGAGCCCTGAAAGAAGACGATCAGTTAGCTGACATCATCTCAACAAAAGGATCAGCAAGGGGAAGTGCCCAGAAATGTTGCAATCAAATTGAAGTCAGAAAAGGGCACGAGGGAAAGGAAGAAGAATCTGATGGCCCTTTAAAGACAGATGTGTCAAATTAACAAACAGTAGTCCACTTTGCCAGATTAGAGGATTATCTGAATGAAGAGGACAGAGGAGGATTAAGATTGTACTAATCCTTCCAGAGAGATACTTCAGAACACGTTGGAGTGCCTATGAAACACCTCTTTTTTATATAAATTTTATTAAGTTTTACAAAGAACATAAGAACTAACCCAAACTAATAAGGAGTAAAAGGAGCAAAGAAAGAAAAGGAGGAAGAAAAAGTGCAGAAAGATAGAACAAAAAGAAAAAAGCTTCTGATTTCTTTTGAGGCAATTATAAGTACCATTACAAAATTAACGCTTACTCTGTGATTGCAAAAAAAAAGCTTACTTTTTTCTATGATCCAGTTTTTTGCTCATCATCAAAACCACAAGTCATCAGTGCATTTTTTTCTGTTTCATGCAAAAAGCCTATAAGGGGTTTCCAGCCAGCCATAAATGCACACATTGTCTTTTCTCTAATCAAAGAAGTTAATTTAGCCATCTTTGCAAGTTCCATCATTTTCACCAGCCTCAAACACCTCTTTCTGAATCATTAAAACAGGCCTGGGGGACAACAAGGAACGTCCTTGTTCTCCCCCAGCAAAGCATCTGTGTGCGTACCCCTCACGAGGAGATAAACAGAAGCAGGTCAGCCTAGAAGAAGAATTCTGGAGCGCAATACATCTTATCAGTGATCGGATTACTTCCCATAGTGTGGTAAGAGCCGTCTGCTGAAGCCCTAAGAAATCAAGACTGATTGCTTTATATAAGTGTATAGTGGGCATATGTTTGTAGAAATATACAGTAATCACTTGGGTAATATGAAATAATGCGTGGCTGGGGCTTCTTTGGTGTAATGAGAAAAATCAAGCAGGATGGAATAAGCAGAAGGGTAGCATTTATGATACTTAATCTGGGCCTACAGAAAAAGAGAAAACAGTCTCTTCTCCAATGTTGCTTAAAAACTTAGCTTTACACAAGCGTTTAAAGTTGTTGCGACAGTGTTTTCTGAAACCTTAGCTTTCATTTATTACAGAAAATCCCCAAACAGTTCACCATCAGAATAAAAACAAGAAAACAGCCCACCCCATCCCAAATCCATGAACGTACAAATGTTAGGGAGAAAACTAAACACTCTTTTGAATCTGTTGTGCCTTGGAAGGGTTAATACATAAATTTCCATTCCATTTCCTGGCCAATTCAAAGAATTGGTGCCGATCTTTCAAATGCTGACCAGCCTGATGCTGAACTATCAAAAACAGATGTTTTCAACTGGTGTCCTCCAATGTACTGGACACCTATTTCAAAATTTGTAGCTTGCTGGTTAGGAATTCTGAAAGCTGCAGCCTCTGTATGAAACAAAGGCACCCAGTTGGGGACAGCGGATCAGAAGGACTATCTTCTTCTAAACGTACCACCCAAATGTTTTGATCAACTCTGGAGACCCCTTCATTTTTCACATCCTCAGTATCTATATTGCTACTTCTTTCAACCCTGGCCAAAACTCCTTTAAGAGGAGTTTTGAAATTTTAGGTCCTTCCTGAAACGGCAGCTTTGACATATTTTATCCTCTTTCAATCAGCTGAGAAAAATAAGTAATACTTGCATGAGAAGAGCTGACAGTTGTCAGAGCAGCATTATTTAGCTAACAGTGGAGAAACACCTTGCTGGTCAGCAGAACTGAAATAACTAGCAAAAGATTCTTTGTCTTCTAGAGTGAGATCACTGTAATCCACAAAGACATCTCCTATGGTTCATTTGATATTTTTCAAGTGACTCATATGTCTTAGTAATGTTTTCGTAGCTTCCTCACTTGTCAACGTTTAATTCAAAATGTGGAAAGCTATTGCGTGAGGACGTTGAGCTGGTTCTCCAAGGTGCAAAAGTGTTCTTACTATCTCACCTGATGGATTTGGTAACTTCCAGATTGCCCCTCCCCAGTTATTTTGAGGTTCTCCCACCTTCAGTTCCCATACCTCATCCTGGGTCACCTGAGTGAGCCCTGCTGCATCCATTGTCCTTCTTCAAGAATATGAACCAACTCAGCAGCATCCAAGGAAGCTATTCCACAACCTGCAAGGGAACACACACACATTTATCTAATTAATCATCTGACCCTTTTCCCATCCCAACAGGATGATCAAGGTATCTAATAAAAACAACACACACAAGTAAAATAAGTTTAACGCATAGGTAGAAATAACCACATAAATATTAAAATCATTATGAAAAGAACTGAAGAAGCCTAAGGCAAATTGAATTCCTTTTGAAGGCGGAGAGAACGAAGCAAGCATGACCCGAAGCAAGCATGACCCAATTCAAACGTCACTGTAGAATTTTGATAAAGCACTGTGCGAACCCAATTGGTGCAGTTTGTAAGCCGTGCTTTGTGGCTTAGCAATGTATTATGCAAATAAAAACGGCTGACAGTTTGATTCTCTAGCCTTCAGAATTGATAAGGATGATGGGTATGCGAAAAAGATCCAGAGAATAACAATGGGTAAAAAGGCCTCAGGGTGGGGGCTAAGACATACTCATGAAAGATCAAAACTTTGTTTCCATCAAGACAAAAGTTAGAATGGTCATCTCAATGGTCTTCTTTGTTATAATGTATGGATGGGAGGGAGGGATTCTGCACAAGAAGGAGGGGAAGATTTGGCTTCCTTGAACTCCAGTCCTGGAGAAAGCTGCGTTACATTCCTTGGTCAACCAAGAAAAAACCAACTGTTCAATATGAGAAGGAATCCAATGGTCACCGGAAGCAAGGCTGGTGAAACAAAAGCCATCATACTTTGGTCACCTTGTGAGGTCTGTCAGGGAAAAACCACGTTAAACACGGGAGACAGACACACCAGAACATAAGTTACTTCAAAGTTCTAAAAGCTTTATTAAAAGTTAGTTCAATGAACAAGTAAAATTTAATCAATAACATACAAGGTACTTACTTAGATGCACATTGCAATGCGGACCAACAAGAGCAAGCTGTCAGCTTGAGACAGCTTGACCACGTGTCCCAACCCTTTAGTTGCAATCCTTTTTATCCTTAAAAACCGCAAACCACAATCATGACTCTCAGGATTTTCAACTGAATCATAACGCCCCCAGAACTAATTTCACCACAATTCCCTGTTCCCTTTGTCCCTGTCACGTCTGTTCCCATCAACAAGTTTGCTTATTTAACAGTTTGCTTAGTTTTGCAAGTTTTACTTATTTCCTGTCATTGCCCCAAAGGTCATCTCCAAGCTAGCCCTTGCTTTTATTATTAAATGCGATTAAAAAATATATCTATATTAAAATAAGCTTCAGGCCATTAACATTTTTCCTCTCACAGGTCTGAGGCATCTATGGAAAAGATGATCATGCTGAGCAAAACGGACGGAAAGAGAAGAAGAGGCTGGCAGCCCAGGAGGTGGACAGATGGCCTGCTGGAAGCCACAGAAAGGCACTTACAAGAACTGGGTAATGCAGCAAGAGACAGGACAGCTTGGAAAGCTTTTATAGCAGCATTTCTCAACCTTGGCAGCTTTCAGATGTGTGGACTGCAACTCCCAGAATTCCCCAGCCAGCCATGCTGGCTGGAGAATTCTGGGAGTTGCAGTCCACACATCTGAAAGTTGCCAAGGTTGAGAAACACTGCACTAGACATAGGGATCTTTTAAAAGCTTTATTCTGTACAGAGAAAGGATGCTTGGGAATAAACTCCAAATCAAGCACAGACACCCCCCCCCCTTACAGTGAGTTCCTTTTATAGAGTTCCTACAAAGCACATTGCCTCTTAGGGTGAGTTCCTGCAAGAAAACAAAACTTTAAAAAAAATCATAACTTCTTAGGTCATTCATCACAACCAGGTTAACTGTCATACTGCTCTCCTGTTCTCACCGTACATTTTTGTAGGAACTTACTTACAAAGCACTTATAACCGGCCTGATCTCAGCTTCTCTCTTTGTCTGCTGGTTTCTAATTATCTTGCTCAATAACTGGCAGAATCAGTCAGTGAACAAACATGGGGTCGCTACACCCTCGAATTCCAGCTGTGCGGGGAACCGTAACAGGTTCCTCCCATTTCATTCCCAAGTATTCTCTTATCTACCACCTCTTCCTAACTCTAAGCTACAAGGGCCTCCAGTGCCCTCTTTCTCACCCCAATTAGCTTAGCTAGTTTAACAGACACCGGGAAAACATCATGACCATAGCTAAGCTAAGGCGGCTATTTCATGACTACACTGAGATTTTTCCACTCCAAAGCAGCTCACATTATCTTGCAAGGTCTTCATAGCTATTCTGGGAGGGCCAGGGCTGTACTTTTAGAAACCATGACATCCTTGAAACTATTTAATCTAAGTTCCTTAGAGCTATTTTTGCAATCCCAATATATTAAAAACACTGCACTTAATTTAGAAATGGGTTTATCTTGGGGCCTAGAGCTTGGTATCTTCAACCTTCTAAAAATAAAGGTTTCTTTTTTCTCTGTGGGTCTGGCCACACTAGTCCTTAAAAATCATTTCCAGTCAATGTAGATTTTGAAAAAATTATTGGCAAGCTTCACTCTCTAGGACTCTTTGGTGGAGAGCTGTCCTTAGGCTTTGATAATGCCAGAAGTATGACATATTTGGGTCACTGATTTTCAAATCAACCTTAAGTCTGATTTCCAGACTTGCAGCCAATTTTCCCCCCCAAAATTATTATGCGCCATCCTCTGTTGGAGAAATATCTGTACAAGGGAACTCCTGTTCCATTCCATTTATGACTTACAAGTTCTCTCTCCTTCTCAAGATTAGATTTGTTTTGTCTACTCAAACAAGATGCTCAAGTTCTTCCTTCTTCAAGCACTTTATGATGGGTTTGCAAAGCCAGGTCAACACCCATGGACACATTCAGTAACATTTCATGGGCAAGACCTGAATACACAGGAATCAGGGTGTATTTATAATCAAGCAACATGGAAATACAGGATTATAAATGTGATTGGTTACAGATTAATTATAAAAAGACAGTTTTTAAAAAAGATCTGAGTTGCTATGTTGTACTCACTAACTATATTTGCTAAATGTTAAGCTGTCCTCACCAACTTCCTCTTGAAGCCTAACCACAAAAACTATTCTTATGTACCTACTTACTTCTGCTTGCTAAATATTTGCTTAAAATATTTATTAATATTCAAATGTTTGGGGTAGTTGTGAAGGCACCAAGCTAGAAACCAGGAGACTATGAGTTCTAGGCCTCCATTAGGCAGGAAAACCAGCTGGGTGACTTTGGGCCAGTCAGTCTCTCTCAGCCCAACCCACCTCACAAGGTTGTTGTGGTGAAGATAGGAAGGAAGGAATATTAGGTAAGTTTGCTATCTTGAGTTATACATAAAAATGCAGGAAATAATGATGATAATGGTTTAAATTCTTCTACATCCCCTACCTTTCATCAATCACAGTCCTGACACCTAGCTTGGTCCTTGTTGACCTGGGAGATGCCCAATCTGGTATCCGTTACTGTAAATTATGTCTCACCATATTGTTTATGGGAGAGACACCTTCTGTCTGGCTCCTCTGATGAGACCTGTCCAGTATGGCTGAACCTCTGGCATAGCTCTCATCTTCCTTGGAGCACGCAAGCTCCACAACCACATCAAGGTTGTGCCTCACACTGGGAGTAGGCATAAATTCTTCTACACCCCCTACCTTTCATCAGTCACAGTCCTGAAATTTGGCAAGACTGGATGCAGTCACCCGTTGGGGGGAGATGGGCAGCATACAAATTTAATAATAAAAATAAATAAATAAATGCATTGCCCTCTGCCACCTTTACATACAGTATATATAAAGGGTATATATAACACAGTGTTACCTGGAATTTTACGCTTCATTACCATTTTAAAAAGGTGGTATTAGCATTTTTTAACATGGCTGTCCAGGCCTCTTTTCTACCTTTAGGAAAGCATGTTTTTCTTCTGGGCCAAGGCCATTTCTTTTGGCATATTTGAGAACTTGCCTTCTCAGCAACTAAACAAGAGAGAGCATATTCTGAAAGTCCTTGAACACGCTTGCAAGTTTTAAAGATACAAACCCAGCTGGGAAAGGGAGGGACATATCCCATAAATTTGCCACTTGTGGAATGTTATCTGGAATCAATGTTTTCTATTGTTCAATTCTCATGTGTAATCAATGTCTTATAAGTAATCAGATTACTTGCTGACATATCACATATGCTGAATGTATGTATCATTTGTTTCTGTACCCTATAAAAAGACTGCCCCCCCCTTAATAAACACATTTTGCCTGAATTACTGGGTGGTTCGTATTTTCAGGTAGGCTAAGAAGCCACCTTTGCAAAGGTAAAATTGTTTTCTCTCCCAAATTCAGGGAATAGGTCTTCAACTCGGGGTGCCTGAGTTTTAAAGACAACACCACCACCCTGTAAAAATATATACCCCCCTCCCTCAACATATATGCCCTTGTAGGGAAAGCTCAGCAGGGTCTCTGAGCCAAATTTTGTCCGCAGGGAATCCCAAGCAACTTGTTTTAGAGGTTTCTGGTCGAACCCCCTGCCCAGTGCAAGAATCCTCAGGCCATCCCGGGCAAATTGTTGTCCTAAATTCACCTTTCCGCCTTCTTTTCTACTCGGATCCAGTCAGAGGGGAGCCTTCTCAACACAAGGGAGCTTCACTTTATTCTGCTTGCACACTATGGAAGGCCTGGCTTATTAATCATTGCAAATAACAACGGTGTTAGAAATAATTCAGATTAAAAAATCCGGGGCTGCCTTCGGTTTCCCATCGCTTATTATGGCCTGGGCGCCCAATTTTGGCGGAAGCGAGGGCGGGGAGGTAATTTCAGGCTTCCCCCCCCCCGCCCTGAAAGAGGCATGAGGAAAATGACCCCCCTTCCTCCAGCTAAAAGTGACCGGAAGTGCGCCCCTACACAAACGGAGCATAGCAAAGGGGCCAGTCGGGGACGCTCTGCCTGCGTCGTCTCTATCGTTCCAGTGGAATCCCGAGATCGAACGTGGGAAGACAAGCCACATTCTAAAGCAAAAAAAAAAAAACCTCCTTGTAAAAAGAGTTTTACAAAGCCTGGGAAGTTAAATTAATCCTTGGCGGCGTTTGGTTTCCGATGCTTGAGGCTACTCCCATTCAGCCTAATAAACCCGAAGGTTTATACCAGCGTTTTTCAAACTTGGCAATTTTAAGATGCGTGGGCTTCAACTCCCAGAATTGCGTCTGCACATCTTCAAGTCGCCGAGACTGAAAAACACGGGTTTATACTATGACCGCAACGTACTTTACTTGCCAGACAGTGCAGCAAACCAGCTCCCTCCCCAGATGATTAAGCCAACAAGAGCATCTTAACGAACTACGTTCTACCTCCAGGCTGGCGTCGGGGGGAGTCCCCCCTCTGCCTCACTTACGCCCCCTGGCACAGCTGATGTTCCCGTGAAAGGCTGCTGACCTCCTTTCCCCTCTTCTCATTTCCATGTCTGCAGAAGCTCCCCGCAAATCTACTTCCCGTATTAGTAGAGGAGCGACGAGGGATAAAACCAATCGAATTCAATCCGCTTTTGCTAAGCAGCAAGTGAGGCAGAAGACTTCAACTCACAAAGAGGACAGAAACAGTCTGAAGCGTCACTGACCAAAGTTAAGGCGAATTACCAAGCTGAAGTTAGCCGGGCGAAGTGGACTGAAGATGCAGGAAGCAAAGAGGTTGCGATCACCGCCTCTCGACCGAGCAACAGCCTTTGGGTCGGCCCCACAACACAGGCCATTTTTATGGGGGGGGGGGGAAATCCAGGTGGCCGTCCCACATCAAAGGGGCTCTCCGATTGGCTGTCAACATGCCCCCTCGCCCTTCTTCCACTCCGGATTGGTTCATTCATATATGAGAAACCCGCTTCCTGAATCTGCGGGGAAGTCATATCTGAGGTGTTCACGTGTGATCCTTCCAATGAACTTCCCCATTTTTTCTCCCAGATGTTTCCTGCTGTTGATAGCGTTGCTCTCCAGCCGTTTAAGTGGTTAATCAAGACAAGCACACCGAATATCCTCACTCGAAGACATTCTTTTATTTCACAATTCATACAATATAATGCAAAGAAGTATGCTATCAGACGCTAACATTCAAACAAAGTAGCAAAATAAAATAAAGCAAAATAAAGCAAAATAGCAAACAAAAAAGCAACACAGCCAATCAGTACAAATTCCCCAGATAACCAATTTTCCTCTCTCAGCTGTGCAAAGGCAAAACTTTCCATCAGTTTCTAGCTACTGAAACTACTTCCTCTTGAGGCCTGACTGCAAGCACATAAAGTTTAAACTTATACCTAAAGCGATTCCAACCTGTTCTTAAAACTTTTCCTAACTGTTACATACCAAGTTCATCTCCTTGGTTTCATCCTAAGACAGCAAATTTGTATTGAGACAAAATAGTCTGGCCACATTCCTTTAATTAATAAAAATCTTTGTCAATTGCCCTAGATCTCCTTGCTGTTCCATTCTTGTATCAAAAAAGTACAGTTGCATTTCTAGAGGGAATTTGATTGAAAGGGTGGTTGTGAAGATAAAAAGGAACAGGGACAGTGATCTTCTACACCCCGCAGATCTGGGATGGGCAATTCTTGGTGACCAAGGCCGAACTTAGGGTGAAATGGGTGTTGCAGCGTTTCGCCACAAAATGGGTCTGAGCTTGGTGCCGAAGCCAAAAGACATCCAAACACGAGGTGCAGAATGAAGGGTTGTTTTTATTAAGGCACCAGAACAAAAGGACTCCAGCCTAAGGCGGCAGGAGCCCCGAACACAGTCTGCTTACAATCCTTATACTTCTCAAATTCCCTCCCCAGCTCCTCACTGGTCAGGTACTATGGAGTTCACAACCTATCAGGTACACCAAATACAACTTCCGTTTGTCTCACCTTAGTTTACATCCCCCACTACTCTCCTCTGAAGACCCTTGCCCTTATTTACAGTTATCCATATTTGGGGCTTTTGTCTACGTGTCACTTTAAAGGCTATCGTGTCCTTACAGGCTACGGTTAAACAGACAGCCCCCTGTCGTAACTATCTACATTCTTCTCCTTTCCCCATGGCGCAAGCTGCTCTAAGCCTATATCTCAATTTCACACTTCCTGTTTTCCAGGTCCTGGGCCCTCTTGCAAGCGTTCCAGCATGTTATCTCCCCCCCCCATCAGCTTCCCCAACAGCGGGTGGTCAGGCTCATTCCTCTTCAACCTGGTGTTGGCATGGCCTTAGCTCCACATAGGAGCCTGGGGGGGAGGGAGAGATTAACCCCCTTCTTCTGACCCTTCAGCAGCGAGCAGGACAAGGGTGCAGTTGGGAGACAAAGCAATTGTTGTTGTTTTTTTAGGACCCAGAGACAATGAGCACACCAGTAAGTAAGGAGATCTTAAGCTTTATTGTTAACTTTAGTAGGCAAATTTAAACAGAAACCCAAAAGCATAACCTATCAAGCAAGATGCAAATCTCCATTCAGCTCTTGGGAGCCCCGGTGGAACGACAAGTGGAGGGACCCCAAGATGGCCAATTCCCACAACACCGGGCACCAGGTCTGTGTCAAAGCTCTACACTCAAGGGGCAATACCAGGGTGTTTTATCCCTTTCTTGCACCAGATCATGTGCCAAGAGGTTGAACTTTACACCTGGTACCAAAGCCTCACGACCTTGTTTACAGGATACCCCGATTGCATGACCTGACCTTAACTAGATGGTACGCCTGTTCATCATGCAAGTTGACAGCACCTGGGATGTAGACCAAGAGTCTGGTAACTGTACAGATAAGCCAGTGCCAACTAAAGTAATGTTGAGGTCCTCCCAACTGTGTTAAGATCTCTCCCTTATCTTTATCTATCAGCAGGAGTGGGAAAAAACAAGCAAGTTAGACACCATCATCACTCAGAATGAACTCTAAACTTCTAGAATTTTCTTGATATGAAGGAAAAATTAAAATATGTCATTACACTCCTTGAAATACAATGGTCTTCTGCAAGATGGGAGTTAATTTTTTTTTGTACTGGGGATTTTACGCTGTAAGCTGCCTGGAGTCACTGTGTGTGAGTTGGGCAGCCATATAGATTTGTTAAATAAAATAAAATAAAATAAAATAAAATAAAATAAAATAAAATAAGTTGCTGCACAGGTGTATTATGTATATGGATGTAGAGTAATCAGGATTTTGTTTCTTTTAAGGAGAGGTGGAGAAAATAGATCTAAGGAAGAAAATGGGGGCTCCGCTCTTTCTCCTCCCTGTCTTTCGGACATGACCAGGGTCAAACCCAGCTCCTCTCTTTGCCTAATCCTATCAGACCCAAACTGCCCCCAAAGGCCCCTGCAGTCCCATCTAAGTCAAAGAATAGAAGCCTTGGTTGGCTCACAGCACAGCCCCAGGGCAGCCCTAATAAGGGAATTGCAACATAGCAACAAGGTGAGAACCCCAACATTCCATCCTCAATCAAGGACACACCTCCCATTGTCCCAACATTCCATCTCCTCAACAATGGGATCCCCCAGCTCTGCTGTGGCTCCTGAAAGGACCGTTTTCCAGGTCCTGGAAACAATAGAAGGAGCCCCAAGTACCTGGCTAGCTTCCCCAAAACTGGCCAGCCAATCAGGTCTGGAGGATTTCATAGAACCATAGGGTTGGAAGGGACCTTGGAGGTCTTCTGGTCCAACCTCCAATTTCCCACTTCATAGCCCTCAACTTCTGTAAAAATCTTTGCTTTCCCATTGCTTGGGTGACAGATGATTTTATATAAATACAAATATATTTCATATATGTGTGTGTCTGTGTGTGTGTATTCTTATATTTAGTATTGAAGCATTTAGACTTTCATGAAGGATTTCTGAATCCTGTTTTATTATTTTCTTCAGATTTGTAAGCTTGGAGGCCTTTTTCACTAACCTTGATAGATAAGAAGCTGCACCCATAGAAACAAGATAAGGGATACTTTCCAAGGATAGTTTCTTCCTAGGGAAGAGATGTTTAGCTAACTGTCAAGGGGCCCTAGGAAGGAAGGAAGGAAGGAAGGAAGGAAGGAAGGAAGGAAGGACGGAAGGAAGGAAGGAAGGAAGGAAGGAAGGTCCTAATATGGAATGATACTAAGGTGGGAAATGGGTGACTGAGTGGTGTTCTAAAGAACGGGCTGAATGGAATGTATAAGTGTTTCTCAACCTCAGCTACTTTAAGATGTGTGGACTTCAACTCCCAGAATTCCCCCAGCCAGCATGCTGGCTGGGGAATTCTGGGAGTTGAAGTCCATACATCTTAAAGCTGCTGAGGCTGAGAAACACTGGTCTATATTGTGCTGATGGGAGGGGGTTAAGCTGTGCCCACCCACCTAACAGCTTGCTGTCATCACTTTTGCTTTTGGGTGAAGAATAAAGAACTTAATTTCATGCAATGGCCTGTTGTCTCTTTCATTCCAGCTCAGAAATGAACCATAAGGTAAGAAATAAAATTCGAACAGTGTCCCTTTCTTGTAAAGTTGGGACCCAACAATTATTGCAATCAACATGGGTCTTTCTCCTCGGCTCTGTATTGCTGAATTTTCCACAATAGAGTTGGTGGTTTTCCCCCCCATTGGGTTAAGCTGAGATCAGGGTTTCTTCTCCAATGTCTGTGTTTTTCAGTTCAGCGTGGCAGGAAACCACAATTTCTGAGAACTTTCAAAGGCCACTAAAAGATGGGTTTGCAAATAAAAAGACAAAGTAATGGCAAGGTACTTACCAAGATCTGAACAGGCAGCCGTGGTTTCTGCTCTTGGGCGCATTTAGGCCTCTGAATTTCTGTACCGTTGTCCAGTCCCCCAGTGAAAAAGAATGAAACTCAGCTTAAATAGATGGAATCTGTGGTTTCTCATACTTAGCTTTAACAAGTGGTTCTACTTTTCTCTCTCTCATCTTCCCAGCCTTGAATGTATGAATAATTCATCTCTCTTATTTTTCCTGTTGAACATTTTTGAGCACAAGGATGTAGTCATCATACCGTGTTCCCTTGGAATGAGGTATCTCCTCTTCCTGTCAAAGGGACGAAAGGAGGCCTATGTATGGGAATGCGTAATAAGACTGTTGGGAGTTTCTGCAGCATGAAAATTTATGGGATCCCCAGTGCTAATAACAACAGATCACACTGTAGTAAAAAGGTGGAGCAGCAAGAGCTGGTAAGGAAACATAGAAAACATTTGGGCAGGCCTATCAATAGTCAAGGATGAATTTGGTCTACCATCTCGTTTTCACTCTACTGTAGGAAGCCTGCAAGCAGGACTCTTCCCCACTATGGCTATGCACTCGCTGGCATTAATGGCATTATTACTATGCCTCTGAATCTGAAAGCATCCGTTGGTTACTACTAATAGATGTGTGTCTTTGAGTCTGATGCCTCTACATCAAGATGACAATGGTGGTCAAGTCCAATTCAAGGAGGATCAAGTTGGGTTTGCAATGGGTAGTAGCCTTGGTGGCTTGTTACTACCACGGGTGCCATCTCTTAAATTCCACTAGCTGCAATTCCCTCTTTTACATGCTTAGGAGCTTCCCAAATACACCTGCTTAGTCACCAAGGTTGGATCCAGCAAAACGTGGCTTATATTCTTCTTAAGAAATAGATACCAGTAGAGGTAGTAATTCATTGCCAGATGACAATTTGAACTAGTTGGGTCTTGATGAGATCCATCAGCATTCATTGGGCTAACAGAGGTAAAATCCATGTATCAGTATAGATCGATTTTGTATGTTCCCCCCTCCCCCATCCCATGGACAGCTATGATGATTTTGAAGGAAAAAGAATAACTTTACATTCAGTTTTTTAAAAGTTAGCTCTTCTTTTCAACATAGATGCAGTGGGTTTTTTTTCATTGATTTTCTACATGTCTACCACCAATTCCAGAAAATTCTAGTTTTCTGGCATAAGAAACAATATAGTATACAAATCTATTAGGCCACATGGACAAATGTAAAAATCCAATTATTTAAAGTTGTTATATTTTCAAACACGTTTTCAAAGTCTCACCAACATGGAATAAATAAAACCCACAATACTTTAATCATGTTTACTCAAAAGTAAATCCCATTAAATTCTATCAGGCTTACTATCTAGTAGGTAGCTACAGGATTGTTTAGGACAGCTGTTATGAGGTAGTCCCCCCTACCAGCTCATATTCCCAGGGTTTGGCACACAAGTAGAGTCCCCCCAACCCATTGGTCTCCTGCAGGGGAAAAATGCTGTGTTCTTTTAATTCTAGTATGAATAGAATTGTTATTGTTTTATATGCCTCCTACATGCTCACATCTAGATCATCAATGAGCCCTGAATATGCTGCTTCTTGCCTGGTTGATGTCAAAGTTAATGTGTCGAGCCACAATAGCCTTAGCTGCTAAACTAACTTCTCCATAAACACGCCACAACTACTTCCTTCGTTAACCTTTGTTACCCCAATGGATGACCTTTGACTCACAAACTGTATGACTCATAAACCAAAACTTTCTCAAGGATGCTGACTATAGGCATGTTTACAACTCTACCCTTCAAAGGGAGATGCATGCGCAAACTGTTAGAACAACAATCAGGTCAACATGTTGTCCCAGCCCATGTCTGGGTTCAGTCCAGTGGGCCAAATGCCCAAAAGAACACACCGAGGTGGAGATGGAAGCAAAACTTTATTCTGCACGGAGAAAGGACGCAAGGAGATCTCTCTCAAAGCTCGTGTATCCACTTTGTTGTTTGGTGGTCTTTATAGCACATTTACCACAAACCTAACTCCTTGTGGTCACAACTTGACCCTTTATGGAGATCTCTAACTGAAGTTTCTGCTATTTCTTATACAGTATCTTGCAATGGTCAGCAACATTTAACACATTTAGGGTTACATAAACACTTCTAATGCCCAAGCTAATCTGCATATACCATATTGTAATAATAACTGTTCTCTTCCAGCATCGTTTCTAATCACAGTACCGGCTTCTTGTTTCCTGCTGTTCGCCTTGTCCCATGATGCATTTGGGGTTACCTTAGCAAGCTTAGTTTTGCAACACTCTGGAAAGAAAAACTCTATGCTTCTAATTTCTATTAAAACCATCTCTATTATTTCTGTAGGCAAGCTTATGAGGAGTGTTAACACTTTGGGGGGTGTCTTAATTCTTGTTCATCAAACTGGCATTCATGCTTTTTCAAAGGCTAAGCACACTGCATTACAAAGCATTCTTCTGCACATAGGTAGGCCCCTATCTGTACCCTTTATCAATCGCCAAAAGAAAAAAAAATCAGATGTACCCATGTCATTCTCTGTAACCCCACAACCACAATTTGATTGAACACGCTCTGGCACTTTTCATTCTTCACAGGAGACCTGCAACTCACTGTAGCTTTCTAGCTTTAATAAAACAACTATGGGATCTTCCCCAGTTGTTGGTGTGTTCCTAGCTGAGTTTTCCCATCACAGTAGAAATGCTGCTGGACTGAGGGTGAAAAACCAGCATTTCCCCACAGCCTCAGCATTAACTGACTGAAATTTACAGCGAATAAAATGTTATTTTCTTTACCCTTTGCAAAGTAAAGTTTGATTTTAACTCTTTTCTTCTCCAAAGGAGGAAGAGCTGATACATCTAGTCACACTTCAAAGCTGTACAAGCAGCAATTATTTTATTGCATATATTTTAAAACAGAAATTACTTCATTATATATTGCTTACTTTTATTCTCCTGAAGGACAGTATGCGGGGGGGGGAGACTTGCCCCCTCCTAGAGACAGCTGAGCACCACTTGGCAAGAAGGGAAGATGGTAGAAGGTTGAGGAGTGGGTTTAGGCTATAGATGTAGGATACCAGGTGAAATTAACTGCATAAATGCAATAAACAGGTTAATTTCCTTTTGTTCAATTAGCCCCACTTGTCTCCAAAGAACTGGAAAGCTAAAGTGTTATATTGCCCTTGCTCTTAGACAACCTTTTGTGTATGGGTTTTACAATGTTTAGTTAGCTGTGTTTTTTGAATGAAGGTCTTCCCACAGTCCATACATTTAAATAATTTCCCCTCTTTGTGGATTCTCTTGTGTTTAAGAAGGTCAGACCTCTGCACAAAACTTCTCCTGCAATCTGAACAGCGAAACAGTTTCTCTCGCTCATGAATTTTTCTGTGCGCTGTAAGACCACAGCTGTTGTTAAATCTTTTCCCACAAGCCCAACACTGAAATGGTTTCTCTCCCGTGTGGATTCTCTCATGACGAACCAGTTTGGATTTCTGTACGAAGCTTTTCCCACACACTAAGCATACATACGGTCTTTCTCCTGTATGAATTCTCTCATGAATCATCAGTGAAGATCTGCAATCAAAACTTTTTAAACAATGTACGCATTCAAATGGTTTTTCACCTGTATGTTTCCTTTTATGCAGCTGGAGGCGTGCAAGTTGGCTGAACATTTTCCCACAATCTGAACACTGATGTTTATGCAGTTTCATATGAGAAGCAAGGCAAGTTTTTTGACTTAAACATTTGCCACATTCTGGGCATTTATATGGTTTTTCTTCATTGTGGGTTCTCTTATGTTTTACAAGGGTTGAGCTGCAGCGAAAATTTTTATTGCAGAATGAACAGTGATAAGGTTTCTCACCAGTATGGATTCTTCTGTGTAATTTCAGGTCTGAATTATTTCTGAAACTTTTCCCACAATCTGAACACGTATGCAATTTTTCTCCTCCATGAGTTTTCTTGTGTCTGCGAAAATTCCCTCCACAACTGAAACGCCTCCCACAGTCTGAGCATTTGTAGGGTTTCTCTCCTGTATGAATCCTCTTGTGAAGAGCAAGATGCTCTTTGTATCGGAATCCTTTTCCACATTCTGAGCATGTGAAAGGCCTCTCGTCTTGGTGAATTATTTCATGTCTAACCACATGTGCTTTGCTCCTGAACTTCTTTCCACAGGAGGAACACGCATGGGGTTTCTCCCCAGTGTGGATGGTTTGGTGTTTTTGAAGGTCTCGGTTCCATACAAAACATTTCCCACAATCTGAGCATTGATAGGGTCTCTCTCCACTGTGGATTTTCCCATGAGAAAGAAGATTTGATGTGGAACTGAAACTCTTCCCACACTCTGAGCATCTATAAGGCTTCTCTCCTGTATGGCAGCGCTTATGAATGACCAGGTAAGTGTTATTGCAGAAGGTTTTGCCACAGATAGAACATTTCTCTGATCTCCTTCTGTTAGACACTTTGGAAGCCGAGCTGTTCTTTGGACTCTTATTCCTGAGACAGTTCCTTTGGACTCGACTTTTCTTGCTAGGAATGGCTTTGGCCTTTTGCTTCCTAAGATGTTTTCTTTGCTGGCTCCTGGCTCCTGGCCTAATCTCTGTGCTCTCCCCATTTTCCCCACAAGTCAAAGGAGTCTGCAACCTCATTGCCTTCTGTTTCTCCAATGCCTGAATGGATGTCTCTTCATTCTCACTCCCTTGCTCAGGTCCTGTTGGAATAGAAGAAAAGCGGGACATAACAGCATAACCTCCTTTGCAGCAACTTCAAGAAAGAATTAATATTATAACTGAGTTAAGAAGAAAGCATAAAAGCTAATTCTAATTTAAACAACCTTTCATATCTTTCCATATTTTCTATCTTTGTAAAACATCCTTGCTTCTACACCTCCGTTCATAAATTCACACATTGTTTAAGACACACAAAAAATCGCTCCCTTCTTTCTGAAGACCTCATCAACTCCATCAAACATACCGTATTTTTCCGACTATAAGACGATACTTTTTTCTAAAATCCTTACCCTAAAAATTGAAGGGCGTCTTATTTAAAGAAGTCAGCTGAACCTAGCTGTTGCAAAACTGCCCATACTTTGATTCTGGAGACAGGCTTCCTCCTATTGCTAGCCTCCAATCACGAGTGAAATAGCTTGTCTCCCAAACAGACTTCCTCCAATCACGAGCCTTATGTAACTGGCGTCAGCTGATGCTGAACAAACCAATTAGAGAAGGCTGTTTGCAGAGAGAAGCTATCAGCAGTTTCACTCGTGTTTGAATGTAATCAGTTATGCAAAAGAGCCTGGAAATAGAGCTGCAAGAGATGGTTTGGACCTCCTCCCACCGAGTGTATCAGGTAAATGTTAACTAATTACTAAATAAAAATGTGTTCTGCACTATCTTTAAAATATTGATTTCTTAATTTGGGGTTGGAAAAATGGGGGTCGTCTTGTACATGGGGGCATCTTATTGACACCTCACCTGAGCAGGGTCCAGAAGGGATCTCTCTCTGCTGATCAGATTCCCACAGGATTTCCCCTTGTTCTAAACAGGAGATTAGATCTGGCTTTGAAGAAGAAAGTCCTGTTTGGAAAGGGAGGGAAGGACAGAGGAAGGAAGGAAACAGGATGAGAAGGAACATGCTCCTCTTTCTTTGTATCATTGGAAGAAAAATGTTGGTAATACTAATCCAACTCTGAAAAATTGAGACCTTTTGGAGGGGCATGAAAGGTCCCATCTCAGCTACAAAGCACAATCCTGGGAACCTCATCTGGACACAGCCAATCAGAGCTCTAAATTACAAACTGGGAAGAAGCCCACAAGACCCCACTTCTCAACTTGTACTCAGTGTGGGAAGCTGCACAATTCCCAGCTGGTTACCAGGTCTGAAGACTTCCAGCAAAGGCAAGCCACTTCCCTAGGACATTGATTCCACCCTCAAACTGCTCTTAGCGCCAGCATGACCCTCCTCAGACCGATCTGAAATTTTGCCTCATCTGACTTAATCTCCTTAGACTTTATCTGATTTCAGGGACAGAGAAAACTAGCTTTCACTCCGGGTTATTTGAGAGTTTTTTGAACAATTTGATGACACATACCCTCCCAACTCTTTTCTAGGTTAAACATGCTTAGTTCCTTCAATCTTTTCTTCCTTCAGCCATCCTAAATGGAAAGAAAAATACAGTGGTCCTCACTTACCAACCACTCGCTTAGCGACCATTCAAAGGTATGACAGCGCTGAAAAACGAGATTTACGACTGCTCCCTGTTGCACCCATTGCAACTTCCCTGCAGTCATGTGATCGTGATTCGGGCAACTGGCAACTGGCTCACATTGATAACAGTTGCAGCATCCCACAGTCATATGATCACCATTTGCGACCATCACAGCCGGCTTCTGACAAGCAAAATCAATAGGGAAGCTGGCAGGAGGTCACAAGTCGTGATCACGTGATGTCATGCTTAATGACTCGCAGTGATTCGCTTAATGACTGCAACCAGAACTGACATTGAAAGTCAGCATGGTCATGTGACATCATGCTTAATGATCGCACCACTTAGTGATGGACTTGCCAGTCCCTATTGGTAAGTGAAGACTACCTGTAATTTGGGAAGTTCTCCTGCACATATGAAGTTGGCATTTAAAACCTACTGCTTGTGATTCCAGAGACTGCAAATGGCCCTCAAGACTGGAAAACCTAATACCATCTGTGCATCTTTTTAGTCGCCTTTTAAAGCAATAAAAATTGGCTACCATCAACACATTTGATGGAAGCACAATGTCAGAATCCTTGCAATCAATCACTCGCACTGCTAGTTTGCTTGCTTCGTTTCTGCCATTTCAGAGAGAGGGAGAAAGCAGGGGGAGGATGGGAATGTTAATTGCTAGGCACAGATGGGCTGCTATCTCACCCTCAGGAATGCCCAAGGCCATACAATGTGAGAACCTGAGGACATGCGCAAGAGAGATTTTAAGACTGAAGGGGGGGGTGAAATGGGGGTGAGGTAAAACTAAGTTTTGGCGTGCGCGGGACTCAGTTCCAACTATGCTCTAGAGCTATTCACTACTTCCCAATAAATGAACTTTCCTTTGAACCTCCATTGGTTTCAATGAGAGTTGCTTTCATTGGGAACTGAGTACCGCGGTTGTTATACACATCCCATATCATTTTAAGCTATACTTCTTTCATCAATCCAGAACCTCCACAGGTTAATTTAAACGGTTGAGCCCTTTCTAATGGTTGAGGGAGAAACAGAGAAAGTGCTACTTACCCACGGAGGCCATATTCTCATAGATCTTCAACATGACATCCCTGTACACCTCCCTTGCTTTTGGGCCCAACAAAGCCCATTCTGCTTCTGTGAAATGCACAGCCACATCCTCAAAGCTCACCATCTTCTGAACAAGGAAGCAAATTTCAGCTTATGCTTTATCACTTCTACAGTGGTATCTCGGGTTACGAACGCCCCCCCTTACGAATTTTTCGCGATACGATCAGCTCTGGCCCCAAAAATTTACCTCGCCGTGCGACCTCCGCCCCGCACTACGAACCGGATCTGCGGCCATTTGCCTTGCTGCCACGTGGTCACGGCTTCCTGTGGGCGAGATCGCGGTAGCAAGGAGACGTTTGGTGAGGCTTGTGGTATGTTTTGTGGCGTTTGGAAGGTTTTTGGTGTGCTTGTCAGCATGGCTCCAAAGAAAATGCAGAGCCGTATGTATTTACATTGAACCTTATGGGGAAATTTGCCTCGCAGCGCGACCAAATTCGGAGGGCGGAACAGATTAACAGTATTTACATTGAACCTTATGGGAAAATTTGCCTCGCGGTGCGACCAAATCGAGTTGCAATCAGAGTCATGGAACAGATTAAATTCATAACGCGAGGTACCACTGTATTTTCAACCTTTTTAAATTTTTCATTACATTTTTAACTATGTACTCCAGTAGTTCTTGTGAGGATAAAAGGAGTACATGTATTCCTCGCTTAATGATGGTAATTGGGACCAGCAACTCTGTCACTAAGCGACGCGGTCGTAAAGCACAAATCACGTGACCGTGCCAACTTATGACGGCACTTGTGGCAGTCCCAGTTGCCCCACGCAGCGCAACATTTCATGGTCACATGTTCTTCATTTGTGATCTCTTGCTGGCTTCCCCAGTGACTCTGCTTGTCAGAAGCCAGCAGTGAAAGTCTCAAATGGCAATCATGTGACCGTGGGATGTTGCCACATCATAATTGCGAGCCGGTTGCCAAGTGCCCAAATCACGATCACGTGACCAGGGGGGACACTGCAACGGCCACAACTACAAGGACCCGTTGTAAGTCGCTCTTGTTCAGTAGTGTCATAACTTTGAACAGTTGCTGAACCAATAGTTGTTCAATGAGGATTACCTGAATAGAAATGTGAAGGAATAAAATCTGAAATACCTTTAAAAAAGTAATGTAACTGTTTCTCTCTCAAGGGCATTTGTGGTGGTATAGTCCCTGAAAAGGGTGGTATCAAATGCCTGTCTGAGCTTGAGAAACTGTTCTCAGTCTAGAGACCAGCTAGGCTGTTCTCTTACTTTTGAGTCATCCTGAAAGAGAGAAGGTGATTCACTCCATTTCACTTATCAGCTTGCTCCAAGAGTCATCAGCAAACTCTCTAAATAATGTTCCCACCTGTTTTGGCTCCGCTGCAGCCCTTCGTCTTTACACTCTTTTACAACCTGCAAAAGAATAAAAAAGGGTAAGACATTCCAGCTTCTACATTTAGCTCACCGTGATAAAGTTTACTAAGCATGCTAAGCCATGGTATGTTTAAACCATAGCTTTTGAACATGGAACTAAGTTATGCATAGGACTACTGATACAGCTTCATGGCCCCCCACCAAGTTCCCTATCTCACCTGACATTTTCTTTAGTGTTTCCTTTAATTAAAAATGGAAGGATTTGGCCAAGCAGTCCTGGCTTCTTAAAGGTCTGTAAAGACAGGGCTTGCAGCATACAAAGCAGATTGCTTTCCAGGGGTGTTTGTAGGGAAGGGGTCAAAAATGTTACAACAGTGGCCACATCTGTGTGACCCAAGCCCCACCCTTTTGTGTGTTGTGATGCACATAAATGGGTGGGGCTTGGATCTATGGCTGTGGCCAACTTGACTTTTTTGACACTCCCATGGAGACCCTTGTTACTTTCTCTTTCCTCTGTCAGCCTGTTTTCCAAAATTTGTATTTTAAATGATTATACAAAACCTCACTGGGATTATCCACGCATGAAATTTCCTATTAGTATAATGAATATACTGAAACCGAAGCCATCAAAGCTGGAACGGACAGAAAATTAACTTACATGTGTAACTCAATGTTCTAAGCGAACCCTGCAATTAAGCGGAACAAAACACTAGGAAGAAAAATAAGTGTGCGTGTATCTATGTGTGTGTGTGTGTGTGTATATGCACGCGCACACATATAAGAAAAATAAGTGTGTGCACATGCGTGTATGTGTGTGTATATATATATATATATATACACACATATATGTGTGTGTGTATATATATATATATATATACACACACACACACACGCGTATATACATGCACATCTACGTCCCTCTCTCTATATATACACACACACACGCACACTTATTTTTCTTCCTAGTGCTTTCTTCCCCTTAATTGCAGAGTCTACTTTATTTACAGTGTTTGCCTAGTTGACAAGGTAAAGCTATCAATGCACGATGTGACAAAGGATTTGTTCATCAGCAGGCTTGTCACAGATCTTGATTCTGTTTTTGGGACTGAACGACTGGCCCAACATCACTGAGTCAGCTTCCATGCCCAAGGAAATCACCCTGCTGCTAGGGCAGTACTATATCATATTAATAGTGCCACCAATCACCGCAGGTACAGGCCCTCCTTCTTTAGATCAGTGGTGGGCAACCTGCAGCCCAAAGTTCTGACTCTGGACCCACAGGCTCTGATTGGAGACCTCTCTGACCGTGACTGCTGAAAAAAAGTACAGCATAGTTTCCCACCATTTTGAAGCGAGAAATCCTCTGCTTAAATGACAAGACTCCAGAGTGGTGTAGTAGTGAAGGTGTTGGACTCAGAGTGAGAAGTCCCAAGTTCCATCCTGCCATCAGCTATGGAGACTTAGAGTACTTTGGGCCAGTGCCTCTCTCTCAGCCCAACAGCACTGTCATTGTGAGGAAAAACAGGAGGAGGAAGTTAAGTATGCTGCTTTGCATTCCTCTACAGATGCAGGCTATAAATCTAACAAATAAATACAGTGGGAAGTGCTTGCTTGTATACAGTATAGCTTATGAGGAGAGGCTGATCTCTCATGCCATGTTCCTGGCTATTTGCCACACTGGTTATTCTGTGATATAAAAATGGCTCTTGAATAAGCATAAGAAACACTGTACGCTGATAAACAAGAACATGTGGGAGGCAGGATTACTGTACAACTGTGGAATCACTTGGGTGTTAGGTTTTATATCTCAAGCCTCCAATTACTACATTGTGAAGATGTTGTCTCTGCTGCCCAAGAGGTCCAAAACTTTCTAGAGCTACCAACATCACATCCAAAAATGCCAGACACGAAATCAACTACTCCAGCCAGAGTTTGTGAAATACATGCTCCTTTCCCAAAGGGATCAGAAGTAACTTGTCTGCATCCAATAGGGGCACGTGGCATACAGTCTCATGAATTAGGCTTGTATCGTGGGAGTAAAGTCGCTAAAGTTTGGGGAGAATGGGACCCGGGCATGGCCTTGCTCAAGCAACTAAGTTATGCATATTATGCATTAAATCAATAAAATACACTGGTTTTTAATTTTTTTTTTAACTGAATGGTGCTGAATGGGAGAAGAAGGAGGAGGAGGAGGAGGTGGTAGTAGTAGTAGTAGTAGTAGTAGTAGTAGTAGTAGTTATTCTCCTGGCCAAGCTCCTTCTCCTCCCGTTCTCAGCCCTTGCTGCCTCCACCAGATCCCTCTCCCCTCCTGGTTGCAGCAACCAGCTGCTCCTTCAGGGTTCCTAACGAGCCTCCCTCCCTTTTTCCCTTCGGCCTGACTGAGGACGCCTCTGCCCCAGCGACCCTCCCACAGCCGCTGCACGAATGGCGCCCTGCGCTCCCATATGAGGTGGGGGGAGGCAACCTAAAGACGCCTCCCGGGGTCCCCAGGGCTCATATTGGGTCAGAACCAGCCCGAAAGGGTCTGCCTCGCCCACCTTGGCCCACCCTCGTTTCCTATCCCTTATGGCTGCCCAATTTCCGCGGGAACGAGGGGATAATAGGCGAGTAGAAGCCCCAACCTGCCTCTGTCCGGAAGCGCGTCCCAAGCCACGAGGAGCTCCGTTCTTCCCGCGGCTACTTCCTTCCACAAAGCAGGCATAGCAGAGCGGCCACGCGGGGACGCTCTACCGGCGTGGTCTCTATTGTTCTTGTGGAAGGGGCGGTAGAACGTCGGAGGACGCGTCGGATTCCAAAGTGAAACACAGTTGGGTGGAGTTGATAGGAAAATCGTGAAATTAAATCAATAAAATAAGTACATTGATTTAAAAAAAAAACACGAATGGTGCTGAATGGGAGAAGTGGCAATAATAATAATAACAACAACAATAATAAAACAGTACAGCAGAATAGAAGAGAAAGAACTGGAGAATATCACAAAATAGAAAGGCCTAGAAATAGAAGGGCTATGGCAAAAGAAAGCAAAGAGAGTACCAATAGTAATAGGTGCCTTGGATGCAATCCCAAAACATCTGGAGCACCACTTGAAGACCATCAGCGCTGACAAAATCACCCTCAGTCCATTGCAAAAGGCAGCTTTACTTGGAATGCCTTATATCCAGCAACGGTACCTTTAATATTATTAAAACAACAACATCTGCCTATCTCAGGACCTTGGGAAGGACTCGATAGGTGGACAAAAATGCCAAAGCCAGTCTAAACATCTGGCTCACTGTGTGGCCAACAATAACAACACAACAACCACCAGCTGTGTAGTGGTACTGAAGTCAAATTATATTACAGTCATGTTAACTGATGATGAAATAATCTTTACATCATACAGTACTGAGGATTTTAGTCATCTAAGGCATAATAATCATAACAATGTGTATTGAAATAAGATGTAATCCAATGTTCCTTACTGGTAAAATAATCACGCTGTTTATACAGGCACACATTTGTTGTAAGAACAGAATTATAACATTGTGAAGAATCCCAGTACAGTAATGCCGATTAGCACTACGGTAGTGAAACGCTCCTGACATCTCGCAAAAAAGTGTAATGCACAAGAACCAAGGGATTTTCCGAAAAAGGCATCCACCACTTCTGCATAAATATTTTTTTGATAATAAATCATTATGCTATTGTTCACTGTCATCAGTAACCCTCTCGCACATGCGTATTGCTTATTGGCTAGATGTTAGACTTTGGCTTCCACTCTTACGAAAACTCCTAAATCTGCAAATAGCAACTTTCTACTGAGCAAATAGTATAAGGTTTGATAAGCGAAAGTGGGAAAATGTCCTTTATGCAGTCAGAAAGTATCCAGCAAATAGGTGAGTGAAATTAATCTAATGCCAGCTTTGTGGAATAGCTGTTGTGCCTCAGAAACCTTAAGAAAGTATCTGTAGGAAAAGAGGAAATTTACAAAAGGAAGGGTCTGCTCTTTCTGTTAAGGAAATTAGCAGCATTTGCATACAGGGCAAAAGGCAATTACATTTGATTTTAAATTCTGGATTGGGGAGATCTTTCTCCCTTTATTTGGATACCCCACTGTATTTTGGTACAGATTTTTACATGTGTCTTGTAGACGGGTAAACTTTCAAGATAATAGGAGAAAGGAAAGGAAATCATAGAAACAATGACAGGGGGAATGTCCTGATGTGCTTTAGCAATCAGGAGATAAAGCTATTAACAACCATCAGAGACAGGACTAAGATACATTGATTCTGAGAGACCTCATCTCCGGTGGGAGGGGAAAATCCAGTTTTGGAGGCACTGGAATAACCCTGGAAAAGCTGGGAGGGAAATTCAAGGTTAGCAGAACAAGAAAGAAAATACTACAGAGGTGGGCCTGTCCTTTTCTAAAGCCCAAGATGGCCTTGAATAACAATGAGAAGAGGGTTTTCTTCTTAAAGCTACAGTAGCAAAAACGTGGCAAACAGAAATAAACCGTATAAGGCAAAAAAGGCATCTATTGGTTAAAGGATCCTGACTGATAAAGTATTAAGCAGAAAAAAAATGAATAATTGGAGCTTTTTCACAAGGTTGTTTTTGGGGGGGGGGGAAGAAGACCTCAGTATCAACTCAAACATTGGGTGACTTGAATAAGCCATTGTTAAATTAACCCGGGTAAGCCTTTTGTTGCAAGGCAGTGCACATTGCTCAATATAGCTTTAAAATGACAGCGCCAATGAACACCCAAGGTTGGGTTAGGCCAGGGTTCCTCAACCTTGGTGACTTGAAGATGTATGGACTTCAACTCCCAGAATTCCCCAGCCAGCCATGCTGGGAGTTGAAGTCCACACATCTTCAAGTCACCAAGGTTGAGGAACTCTGGGTTGGGCAATCCAGTTTTCTGGGTTCACTGTGTTGGAAGAAAAGTTTATCCTACCAAGTTCGTTTCTGAGCCGGGACGAATTGCATGAAGTTAGGAGGTTTATTCTTCACCCAAGAGCAGAGACAAGGACAGCATGCTGTTAGGTGGGCGGCCGCGCTGGGCCCCCTTCATACAGTACCTTATATACCTTTTGCTACATTCACATCCACATTGAAATGCCATGATCTTTCTGGTCCAATCAAAGCCAGTTACCTTGATCCATACTCCTCCCCTTACCCAGGACCCCTTTCTCTGATGTGATTAAGGTTCTTCCTTTCTGTATGTAAAGTAATTTCTGTCACCTTGAGTGTTAATAACCATATGTAAACTATCCTTTATCACTCTGATTGTCCACCAAGCGCTGTCCTGATTTACATCCCTGATTGTATTAAGAAGTGTTGAGGGTCACATCCTCAAGAATGCAACCTGTTGATAATCTAAAATGAGGCCAGTCACTGTAAGGTCAACCATACAATTGGCATATTGCTGGGCTTGCATTTACTTCAGGTTATACAAGCAGGTAAATGTATAAATATATAAAATGTTTACAAAATGTCTAAATGATTAAAATGTGTACATGTTCCAATCTTCTAACAACTGGATGCATAGAGGAGGTAGTTCATTGCAGGCAGTGTGGTCTAGTGATTCAGCTTCCCCAGAATCTGTGGGGCTGACAGGGGGTGCTCTGAGTTAGTCGCTCCCTCTCAGCCCCAGAGCCAATGTGGGGTGATGGTGAACATGCTGGACTAGGAGTGGGGAGACCCAGGTTGTGGTCCCCCTTCAGCCATGGAAGCTTCTTGGGGACTCTGGATCCCTCCCTCCCTCCAAGTTTGATTGCAGGAAAAATAGGAGGAAGAAATGTTAGGTGTACTACTTTGCCCTTCAAGCATACATCCAAAATAAATAAGAGCGTGCAAATGTGTGTCTGAGAGTGGGTTTCTTTTGCTCATTTATTTTAAAGATCTCAATTGATATGTACGGGAATGGGGATAACTGGGCGTAATTGTGCATGTTAGCATCAAACAGCTCAGCATTAAATTAGTTAAAAGATTTCATTAAGAATCGATCCTCCTATTCCCTGGATGACTCTGGGCCAGCCTCTTTCTGCTAAACCCACCTCGCAAGACTGATGTTGTGGAGGAACAACAGCACTTGTACTTCCCCTTTTTTTTTTTTTGGTGCCTTCAAGTCAGTCTTGACTCCTGGTGACCGCCTGGACTTGTCCCCGCGGTTTTCTTGGCAAGGTTTTTCAGGAGTGGTTTGCCATTGCCTCCTTCCTAGGGCTGAGAGAGAGGGACTGGCCCAAGGTCACCCAGCTGGCTTCGTGCCCAAGGCAGGACTAGAACTCATGTTCTCCTGGTTTCTAGCCTGGTGCCTTCACCACTACCCCAAACAGGCTTTTGTACTTTGCTTAGATGCAATTTATTATTTTTTTCAACGTATTAAACATTTGTTTATAGCTGCCCATCGACCAAAAGGAATTTTCGCCTATCAGGTTAAAATACTAACACAGAGTGATTGCACTCGGTGGTTCGTTGCGTTGTGCAAATCTATCCTCGTCCAGAGTGTCAGAAGACCCATTTACAGGTTGCCTTGACTAATATTGCCTTTATGTGGTTCCTTAGCAGCAACTAAGAAAATTACTCATTAATGAGTAATTTTCTTAGTTGCTGCTAAGGAACCACATAAAGGCAATATAAGTCAAGGCAACCTGTCACTGTTAATTGCCACTGGTCACAAGGCAACCAGGTCACTGTTAATTGTGAGTGTTCATTGAATGCTTTTTTTTTTTTAAAAAAAGAGCTGAACTGCAGAACATGTTGTAAACCTGAAACCTGAAATAACGGAGTGGCAGTAGCTCTTCTTACTTTGTTTTTTATCACCCAAATTTCGAGGAAAACAGGGTTAGTGAAATGCAGTGGTTAGGGTGTGGATTTTGCATAAGGAAAATCCAGGACCAGATTTCTTTTCAACAATGAGGCTAGTAGTCTTAGATTCAATGGTGGTGTATAGCTAAGAGGGTAGCGATGCTTCCTCATGCTGCTGGGAGGAAAACACTGAAGGAAAAGACATTTTACAGAGCACTCTCAGTATAAAACAAGCAAGTTTTAGAATTGAACTAAGGCCTCATTTGAAGTTGCAGAGCTGTCTCATGGAGGCTACAACTGTAGAAATTAGAGTCACAAAGCAATCATGATGAAATGACTTGAAGGGTTCAAGACTTGTACGAAGCCAACGTGGAATAAGTGAATTTTGAGAAAGAATCAGGAGGGAAATTGTTTATGGATTGAGTAATCTATCCATCAATCAATTACTGACCTTCTTTTGGTGCTGTTGTAAAGATTTCTAAGATCGTGCTAGGATATAATATGGTTTAGTTGTGGCTTAGCATGTGCTGTGAATTCATCCACTCTGATTGGTAAGCCATGGTTTGTAGCTTAATGTGCAGTTATGGAGTTAACGTGCACCATGGCTGAACAAACTATGCAGTTCAACATGGTTGAACAAACTATGCACCGTGGTTCAACAAACTATGCACTTCAACCATGGTTCAACAAACTAGGCAGATAATGTGCACCACGGTTCAACAAACTATGGTTTAGTTTGATATACAAACCTAGCCAACCTATGCAAAGTACAGTGCAAACTCCGAGAGATTCCCCAATTTGATTTTGCAGGAGTACAACTCCCATCACCCACAGCCAGCACAGTTTAGGATTATTGGAATAATACACAGATCCAATTCTTAGTGGAATCGGTCTAAAAGAAGTTTAATAAAATTGTCAACAAGGAAGGGAGAAAAAAACCCACATAATTAAAAATTAATGTCTTCTATTACAGACCGGCCCACAAAAACTACACAATGTTGGGTGCGCCTGAACTGCTCTTGGCATCTTGGGAGATGACATCTTTTGAGTTAAATCTGAGAGAGGGTTAGGGAGGAAAGTTAAATACTAAAAGATGGGGTAGTATGAAAGAAAGAAATGCAACTGATATCCTTGAAGAACTGTATTATGGGGACAGGAAAAAAGACCTGGGGCTGAGGAGAATTCACTTACCAAATGCTCGATCTTTATTTTAACTCAAGGAGAGTACCCATTGCAAACTACTGACTGCGGAGGCTGTTCCAGAACTTCTAGCTCTTCCTCCTCCAAATCCAGTCCCAACATTCCCTCATCTCCCTCTAGGAAACAAAGTTCTCGCTTTCCATTTTCCGTGCTCACCCATTAACAAGTCACACATTTATCCTCTCCAGAATTCTTGTTCTGAACCATCTCTAGCCGCTATCAAAACCCAACACCGCACATCAACTGCTGAAAAATCTACCACTGGTTTAACTGAACACCCCCATCCGAGAACACGTCTGGTATCAAGACATTTGCAGACGTGAGAATTACAAGATCAGTTCAACAGGCTCGTGGATATAGCTTAGAAGGGATACGGTTTGTCTGCAGTGAACATTAGATATGGGCTGAATCCAACCAATTTCTTCCAAAGGTGATTGAGAGAAAAAGAATATGAGTTTCAGCCATTTTCCCTTTCCCTCGAAGCACTCTTCTGATCTGCTCCAAATTCTCTTTGGAGCAATTCTACGGGATGCAGAGAGGAGATGGAATTAGCCTTCATTCCCCATTGAGGGAATATGTTGAAATCAACTTTTTTTAACGTGCAGGAATGCAGTGGATACATTTTATGGCCAGAAATGCTGTCTGGCATAAAAAGGTTTTCCTGCAGGAAGAGATCCCATATTTTCCTACTGCCACATATATCTGCTGGGCAGTTACTGTCATTCTAACACATTACCATCTAAATTTACTGATTCATGCAATTTCCTGTAGAACATTGCTACCTACACAGACATGTGGAAATGGCTTTTAGATCTAGTTCGCAGAAAGCAGGATAACACTGTTCCTAGCATTTGCGAAGCTTGCATCTCAAAACAAAAAGGCAGGTGAGGTGTTTTTTTTTTAAGATTGCTAATACTGAGGGCTATTCAGCTCTACAACCCCCTCCCCACCCGTTATAGTCTTGAGTGGTCCAGCCATTTCACTAACAGCTGAGACTGAGCACCTCTAGACCTTGCTGGACCACATTCCCCATCATCCTTGATCTACACTGGCTAATGGTAGTGAAAATCCAGCAACAACTGGAGGGGTAGGGCTTCTCCATCACAGCTTGACTGGAAGAATTTGCAGAGGTGTAAAAAGAGAAAGCATTCTTGGCATGAATTCTTCCATAAGATTTGGCTTTGGATTGAAAACTTGAACAGCCTTCTTTTGAACATGAGTAGGCAGCTGGCTGATAAAAGCAACAGACGAAGTAGCAAAGGTGTGCTCAGACAACACCATTTCAGTGTGGGAAGCCGGGGAATGTGTATCCATGAAAAAAATCCCTAAATGTAGAGAAGGAGCACCTCAGGGAGAACGCTATCTTAGAACATTTCTCCTTGACATGCTACTTTTCAACGAGCATGGAGATTTGGGGTTCTTTTATGGACAAACATCCATGTGGCCCCTTCTGCTAGGAACAGTTTTACCACATCTATTATTCGCAAGACTTAAGGCTGTTGTTCCCCTGCACACATATTTGGGCCTAGCGAGAACTGATTTGCTACTCGGTTGCCCGATACATAGCTTCTCCCTTGGATGGTTTCTTTAATACTTCATCCTGTACTGAACATTCACAAGATTTATTCCTGAGTGGCTTCGGCAGGCTGGATTGTGAAGCTTCCAGGTGTGCGAGCCATAAAGGAAGCTCCCACAGTCTGTGTGTTAATCAAAGTCCTCTCCTGCATGGATTCACTTGGGTTTAAGAAAACAAGGTCCTGAACTGAGGACTCTTCGTCGGTCTGGGAGTAGAGGGTCAGTCCGGCATGGGTCCTCCCGTGTCGAACGAGGTGTGACCTGCGGTTGAAACTTTTCCCACAGTCTGTGCAACAGTACGGCTTTTCTCCTGTGTGAATTCTTTTGTGCCGGACGAAATGAGACTGCCAGTTGAAGCTCTTTCCGCATTCGGGACATTTAAACAGTTTCTCCTCCTTCTGGAGAAGCAAGGGGTCCCTGTAATTTTTCTCGCCGTCCAGGCAGGCAAATGGTCGGCCTCCCGAAAGGACCACCGGACGGGGGTTCACACTGCTTTTAAACAATGGGCTACGACTGAAGCTGGTCTCCCGGTCCAGACATGGAAACAGTGGCCCGTCTGCCTGGATGGCTTCCTGTGGATTCACTCCGGTGATGAGGAGCGAACAATGGCTGTAGCTGGTCTCATTGTTGGGCCATTCAAACAGCCGGCCCCCTAGGTGTGTGGGCCTGTTGGGGTTCACACCTGCAATGAAGATTGAGCTATGACTGTAGTCTTTTTCACTGTCTGAGCCTGGGTAAGGCTGACCCTCTCTATGGGTCTGCTGGTGGGGACTCACCCCAGCGATAAAAAGCGAGCTGCTGTCATAGGCTGTCTGGCTTTCTGGCCCTCCGCACGGCTGGTCCCCTAAGTGAGTCGCCTCATGGGTGCTGAGGTGTGACCTGCGATTGAAGCACTTCCCACAGACGGAGCACTTATACGGCTTCTCTCCCGTGTGGATCCTTTCGTGCCGGAGGAGTTCCGAGGTCTGGCTAAAACTTTTCCCGCAGTCTGAACAGGAGTACGGCTTCTCTCCCGTGTGGATCCTTTCGTGCCGCATCAGCTTTGACGACTGGTTGAAACTTTTCCCGCAGCTCAAACAGGTGTAGGATTTTGTGCCTCGGTGAGCGGTCTCGTGCCTGACCAGGTTGGATCGGATGCTAAAGATCCTTCCGCACTCCCCGCATTCGTATAGTTCCTTCTCCGTGTGGGTCCTCTGATGCCTGTTCAGTTTGGACTTCTCAATGAAGCTTTTCTCACACTTGGCGCACTTGTACGGCCTTTCCCCAGTATGGGTTCGCTTGTGCGTCACCAGATGCGACTTCCAGTTGAAGCTTTCTCCGCAAACGGGACATATGAATGGCGTCTCTCCTGTGTGCAGCCGTTTATGTGCCAGAAGAGATGAGCTCTGGGTAAAGCATTTCCCACAATCGGCACAGGAATAGGGTTTCTCCCCCGTGTGGATGTTCTCATGCCGAATGAGGGTCGAGGCGTGGCTGAAGCTCTTCCCACAATCAGAGCATTTGTATGGCCTCTCTCCTGTGTGGGTAATGCCATGTCGGATGAGATCCGACCTGAAGCTAAAGCTCTTCCCACAGTCGAGGCACTTATAGGGCTTCTCGCCTGAGTGGGTCCTCTGATGCCGGTTACGATTTGACCTTTCGGTGAAGCTTTTCCCACAGTGAGCGCATTTGTAGGGCTTCTCACCTGTGTGGATGCGTTTATGTGCCAAGAGGTTGGAGGCCTGAGCGAAAGTCTTCCCACATTCATTGCAGGTCCTTGGGATCTTAGATCTGCGCCTGGACTTCCCAGCTGCACCCGGGCCCGGAGGCTGGGGGACCTGGCTGTAAGCCGAAGAGGTATTCCTTCTCCTTGGTAAATGGAATGGCCGCTGCCTCTCGGGGTTGAGATGTTTCACCGTTCCCTCTCCTTCCTCAAAACACAGGGAAATCACTTCACCCACCGCTTCTGGGGACGTCCCAATTTGCTGATTTTGCTCAGAGTTTTGCCCCAGAACATCTTCCTTCTTCTCACGTACCTGTCCATCATCTGCTAGATAAAAACAAAGTATTGGAATATAGGCACAATCTCAGCGGGCAGTAAAAGAAAACCCTTTAGGAGGGCGAATTTTTGCTAACCTATTTCTGCAAATGTTATATTTCAGGATGCGTCATGGGTCCCCACTGCATTTACCGTATGATTTACATTTCTTAAAACAGACACACTGATTTTCCAAGGTTGGATATTCTAGTTTTTCATTCCACCTTTTATATGTATCGCCAATACTAACTTTCATCCTGTTTTTTAATTCCATGAAAAATTGGTTTATTGGTTGAAATTGACCTGTTGGTTATTGTTCAGCTAAGGATACTGAACTCACATAAATTTTGTTCAGTTCCCTATTGCCAGTTAGGGCAGGCAGACCCAACGTACCTTCCTATTTTTCTTAAGCCTGAGCTGGGCTGAAAGCAGAAGTCTTTGGTGGGCGAGCTACAAGCCCCCCAAATAGAGGATATTTCTGGACGCTCAGTCTGACTGGTGGTAGCCAATCCTAATTTATTTTTTACTAGGAGGCCTCTGGGAGGCAGGGATCTGCCAGCGAGGTTCTAAAGCAGTGTATTTCAACCTTGGCCACTTTAAGATGTGTGGACTTCAACTCCCAGAATTCCCCAGCCAGCATGGCTGGCTGGGGAATTCTGGGAGTTGAAGTCCACACATCTTAAAGTGGCCAAGGTTGAAAAACACTGTTGTAAAGCATTCCACTTCCTAGTTAGTATCACCTACCATTCTCCTGCATGCTGCTTTTGTAGAAATTCCTTTGATCTAGATCCAGCAATGCTCCTTGATCATCCGGGAAATACATAGCAACTTCTTTGAAATTCACGGGCATCTGAAAGACAAAAGGCACCATCCATTCAATCTTTGCCCCGTGCCTCATTCTGAAATCCACTTGCCTTTAGATTCAGGCTATGGCCAGAGAAGTATCACTTCTCAGAAGCGGCTGACCATGAGGTGGGTTGCCCATCTTTTGGGGAGCGCAGAGCAAACAGCCATACCCACATTCCAGAATGCCTGTATTCTGGAATACCATCTCCTTGGAGAGCCATGGGCTCCCACCCTGCGGTTGCTTCATAAGTCTTTGAAAACCCGGCTCTGTTCCCAGGTCTGGGGTTAAATTGCATTTTGGATGTTGCAAGCCGCCCCGAGTTTCCTGGAGTGGATCAACCATAAATCACCACCATCATCCTCATCCTCATCCCTCACAGAAGTATTTTGGCAATTCCAGTGCACACCTTTTCTTTTTATACTATTTTATTGAGATTTTAAAAATACACATTTAAAAGTTAGAAATGAAAAAGAAAATTTGAAATACAAAATATAAAGAAAAGGAAAAGAAAAAGTAAAGTAAAGTAAAGTAGAGTAAAAGAAGAAAAGATATGAAAAACAGATAACTTCCAATCTATCTCTGGTCTTAGAAATAACAAGGCTATCATAAGTGCTAGTTTTTAATACATTAAATAGGAATACTTCTTTGTCTAAATATATCCCATGACATTTATAATCTAATCTTCAAATCCCCATGTAAGCTTCACCCCACCTGCATTTTGCAAATAGTCCATCAATGGTTTCCATTCTTTAAGGCAGTAATTGTTTCAGTTTTATTTTAATAAGCAAGTCAGTTTGTCATTTTCTGCCATATCTATCGGTTTTAACAACCATTCTTGCACACCTTTTCTTTTAATTATTTTGGTGAAGTGTCGAAAGCAGAAATAACAATACCACAGTGATAATGCAGTGAAAAAGTATATACAACAGTTATTAAAATAAACTTAAAAGACAAAGGGAAAACCCATATAATATGAATAGAGCTCAGTCTTTTAATCTACTAAATACAGACCATATAGAAACATATCGCTCCATTCTCCCCATCCCTAAGATTCTTGGGTTTCCCCAGACCTAGCGATGCTCCTTTCTGTATGTGGATGTTGTCATTTTGGGTGCACAAAGATCCACATTTAGAGCATGAGTGAGCAATACAGTAGTCCTGGTATTTAGGATAGTATTATAGATAGCAAACTACCAAAACAAACAAAGATAAGAGAAGGAAACCTCACATTTCAGTAAGGGCTGAAATCCCTGTAGCTATGTTGCAAGCATTTCATCTTCATTCATTTAAACTCTATGTGCAATTGGGTCAGTTCCCAAAATAGCTATGGAATGTTTAATAACATTTCACCTGCTCAGAAGTTTACCAAAAGAAAAATCCAACATATGATCATTTGCCTAAAGCTTTGGCCCAGCAACACACTTTGACTGATCACATTCCCTTGTACCGTAGTCTTCCAAAACCAAGATATAACTGGGGGACAATGAAAAACATAAGAAAGCCTGTTCTTTCATTTAAGAACTAGCCAACTTCAGAGGGTTTTCACAAGGATGTACTGGAACGGCCTTAGGCATTCTGCTGAAGCTCTTTAGGAAAATACAAATGGGAGGAGATATATTGATTGTTCCAGAATTGATCCCTAGGACTGGAAAGAGATGTTGAGTTCTTGTTAGAAATCCCTTGCTGTAGAGACTTCATTTCTGATCTACTTTATGATCAGCCCAACTCTGTTGGCCACTTTGCTTCAACTTTGGCCTCTCCTGATAAATCTATATTTTACCAATCTCCTGATGATCCTCTTGCAGGTCAAACGGATTCAGGGCTGTCATTCTGCTCTGTTTTTTATTGTCATTTCCAGCTTCATCTCATCCTGCCATCCCTCCGTTTGTCATGCCTGTCACACCAACTGAATGTTAATGCCTCGGCAGACAGGACTCCCCTTGAGGAATTCTGCAACGTGGGATTCAACCCTGCCTTGTCACTTCAACATTAAAATATTGTTGGGATTGCCTTGTGAATCTCAAGTGAACGTGCCTTGTTCTTCTTCATCTCTCACTCATCCAGAATTGTCCCTTCCTCTTCCAAAATGTCCGTACAGATCGAACAATTGAAGAGACCCCAATATTTCTCTTGGGAAGGAGTACTACTCCACCCTGTCCCTCCTCCTACTGGATGGCTGCTTTGCTTCCCAGAAAAAGTTTTTTTTTTCCTCAGTCAGGAACATGGGCTCTGCAAACCCACCAATTTTCACCAAGAGTCTCCAACTGCATTGGATAGGTTACACCTCCGTTGAAAGACCTCATGTAGTCACTCCAGCGACAACCTCCTCCCATAAATAAGTAAATAAAAGAAAGCCTTCTTTATTGACTTTTTTTTTTACATCTTACCCCACTCCAGAGTTTCATGACCCCACCTTGATGTAGTTTAAATCCTGGTTCCACCTACTCTTAGTAGAAAGTTGCCTCTCCATAGATGCAAATTAAGTTTGGAGATGGATTTGTGGGGTTCTCTGCCCCTTACAGATTCCGCTCCCAAGGAAGCTTATCCTAGCTAACAATTCAATAAAGACTCTTCAACAATACAAATAGCAACATCCCTAGTGCTGTGTCCTTGATAATCTGAATTTAGTTATAAACTTCTGATCAGTGTCCATCACCACTGGTCTCCCACTGTTTTGATGTCAGGCAGGAGTATTTTCTTTGCAGGGGAAAATCTGGCCCACGTTTTAGGGGGGGAAAAGGGAAATTTCTACAAGAAAGTGCATTCAACAGCAAATTAAGCAGCTGTCGTTTTAATCGATTGAAGTGGCAAACGTCTGGGTGATTTATAAACCAGCTTCTTCCAGAAATGCAAACACTCTTTGATTTGACGAGAGGCTGCCAATTCCAGAGCAAGGGGAGAGAAGCGACCGGTCTCGCTATCGAAGTGATCAAAGCGAATTTGCACTTCCGAACGCAAACCATCCAGCGCACAGGGGGCGGGGAAGGAATGCAAGAGAAGGGGGGGCTGATGGGATATGAAGTCCACTCATCCTTAGGAGCCAAGTCACCTGCCCGGAGATTACATTGCCCACGGTCCAAAAGCACTGCAGAGGGAGGAAGGAAAGGGAGGTGAACAGCGCACCAAAAGCGCACCGCTGGGGTGGAGATTCAGGGGGGCTTTGTTTCCGCTGGCCCACATCCACGTGGGCAGCAGAATGCAAACGAGCAAAAAAAAGAGACCGAACCCCGGAAAGCAGGAAAACGCCGACCACGATTTGCAACCGGCCTCGAGGAACGCGAGCTACTTTTTGCAGATCGGCATCTGGACAGCTTGTTCCTTTGCAGTTGTAAAAACTGCCAGGGAGGAGGGGAAGTGACTCCCCCCCCCCCGCCCCGGGATGGCGCAGGAGGGGCTTCGTGCACTGGGCAATAGGTGCCGGGGCAGGAGGAGAGGCGGAGGACCTGCTTCGCCCGAGGCGTTCTGGAGCAGCGCGGACCTCCTCCCAGGGGCGCGCACAAGTGACTTTTGGCCAAAAAGAAAGTCCGTACCTCGCTCGCGGTTGCTCGCCTTCGCAGCGCTCCGCCCGGCGATTCGACGGCGGAGACGGGCCGGGCTGGGCGAATAAACAGCGCGGGGAGAAGAAAGGGAAGGGGAGGGGAAGGGAGCCAGGCTCTTATTATGATACGGCGGCGCGCGCCACTTCTCGGCCCAGGCATGCTCGCGCGCCGCCGCCGAAGCTCGCGCGCCCTTCCTTTGCCCACAGTTGCCTTTGTTGTTTTGATCACGTGCCTCCTCTCCTCTCCTCTCCTCTCCTCTCCCCCCCCCGTGGTGTGTTTGCATTCGGAAAAAAAAAAATGAATGGGCGAGGGATGCTTCGTTCACGCGTTGCTTTCTGGCCGTTTTTATGACGGATCACTGCTTCGGGGCCTTTGCCAATTTTTTTTTTTTTTAAACAGATTATCCAATGCACGAAGGGTGATGGTGTCCAGATTATCGTAACAAAAACGGAGGCGGGGGAAATCAGTAATGGGGAGTAAGATTTTTTTTTTCCTCGATCTGAATCACACTCCACCTGCAGTTTTCATCCTGGGTCTTGCAAATCTAGCCCAGATAATTAGATCTTTAAATGCTTGCTAAACTCGGAATCCTGGATTGTTTGATCTGCTCTGTCTGGAAAAGATTGCAGTCCAATCATTTGGGCCCGAGTGGGGAGTGTTTGTTAAACTGTTTAAACCAGTGTTGTCCAAAGTTGGCCACTTTAAGATGAGTGGACTTCAACTCCCAGAATTCCCCAGCCAGCCATGCTGGCTGGGGAATTCTGGGAGTTGAAGTCCACTCATCTTAAAGTGGCCAACTTTGGACAACACTGGTTTAAACTCTGCCTTTTCTTGGGGAGTTGAAGGCGACTAACGATATCAATTGAAAGAACCATTAAAACGATTTAACAATGAATTTAAAAAATTAAAATGACTTAACAATGATTTTAAAAACCCTCTGCACTAAGTAGTCCAGAACATTCAAGTAGCAGAGGCAATACAATTTACCCGGGCAGCTTAAAAACAGTCTTTTTTAAAGTGTTTTATCTGGAAATGCAGCATACAGAAAACAGCAACGCTAAGCTGCTATAATAGTGAGCAACCTGCAACAACAGATAAACTCTTGCTGGGTGACTGTCTGGGCAGCCATTTTGGGAAAGCACCCACAACCTCTTCTCAACGTTCCAAGTGTTCCCACCACCCTAAAAGGATGGAAACGTCCAATCTAGTCCATCAAAGTCCAGCTCTTTCCATTCTGACCCGGGAGGTCCACCAGTTGTGGAAGCTGCCTTAGTCCAACATCCAGCTTCTCATCCAGGTATCTCTGGGAGCCCTCTCAGCAGAACAGGTGGACCATTTCCTCCCTGGTTGCTTCATCGTGGTGACCTTCGAAGATGTGCTGCCTGAAGGTCAACTACTATATGTATACGTTAACACGTTTTAAGGGCCAGATTCTCCCCTTGCTGAAGATCTGAAGAAGTACCCTTGGTCATCTGGATTTAAATCAGGGAGTCAAGACAAGGCTTTCTCTTGGGCAAAATAAATTATTTATATTTTTAAGGGTGTGTGCTTTTGAGTCAGCCTTGACTCCTGGTGACTACATTGGACAGGTTCCTGCAGTTTTCATGGCAACATTTTTCAGAAGTGGTTTGCCTTGGCCACTTTCTTCCTAGAGCTGAAAGAGAGAGACCAACTCAGAGTCCCTCAGTTGCCCCCATGCTGAACCAGGACTAGACTCAGTTTCCCTCTGCGTAGTCCAGTGCCTTAACCCTTAGACCAAACTGGCTGTCATTATTTAAGCTTAAAATTATTTAGATTGATTTTGAATCCAAGCAATCCAACCTGTTCAAATTCTTGTTAAAACACAGAGTTCCCTGTGGATTTCCCTCAGGTACCATTAGGTTGTCCTGACATCTACATTTATGCCAGATAGTCTGGATTTTTTAAAGTATGCTCTCAACCCACTTTCACCCTCCGGTGGGCTCACATTTGTCCATCTTTTCTGTCCACTCTAGTTCTGCCTCCTCTTAAATGAGCTGCTGGATCCAGGCTGCAAACCTTCAGATGACCACTAGATGTCAGAAAGGAGGTAGACTTTTCTTATCGTTCTGCTGCCCTCTAGTGGGTGTCTGAATTTCTGCAGCCTGGTGTAACCTTCCTTTTCTACTCTCTTGGGGGATGCAATTTGCCAGCAGTAGAATACAGACAAGCCGAGACTGATCTGCTAGCCTTCGTGGGGATTTGGGTGGTGATGAGGCAGAAAAGTTTGACCAAGAAGGAAGCAGAAAAATGGCGCCTGGGTGGGCCAGATCTACTGGGAGCTGTAGTTCAGTGATATTTCCAGGGCCGCAGGCTTTCACGTGGGTTTTCTTCTGAACGTGAAGTTGAATTTGTAGGGTGAAGGTCCTGTCCCTATCCACATACAAGTAAAGTTTTGCCCCACTGTGGACGCATCCATCCATCCACGTAGGGAGGGAAGAACAATATGGAACACCTGGTTTTTTGAGAAGCTGCACTTCATATGGTCAGAGTGTGGGTTCTTTCTTGCCCATCCTAAACTGAAACTGTATGTGAGGATTCTTTCATTTGTGTTGCTTTGATCAGGATCCTACTGTCTTTCCTACAAGAAGGTCTGTTGCAGTCACTCATCTTCCTTGGGTGAGTTTGTGGCTGCCCATCTTCACTCCCTAGAGCAGTGTTTCTCAACCTTGGCAACTTTAAGATGTGTGGACTTCAACTCCCAAAGTTCCCCAGCCAGCCATGAAGTCCACACATCTTAAAGTTGCCAAGGTTGAGAAACACTGCCTTAGAGCTTTCCTACCTAATGGCGTTGGAGATCAGCCAAGGAAAGCTGAATTAGAACATCTTGGTGTCTCTTTTCTTCCTCTGCTGCGGCCTGATGGAATGGCTCCTTCCCTTCATTGAAGGTGTTTAAAAAAGCTGAATGGCCATTTGTCAGAGAGAGTGTGGTCCTCAGGCTCCAAATTTGCTCTTGGCAGAAGAAATGGGCAAAGGAGTTTGAACTGGTTGGAATTTTCTTGATCAAAAACATCCTTCCCATGCTGCTACAGATAGTCCTTGACGTACAACCACAATTGGGACTGAAATGTCCATTGCTAATCAATGAGGTCATTAAGTGAGTCTTGCCTGATTTTACAACCTTTTTTGCCACAGTTGTTAAGCAAAACGCTCTGGTCATTAAGCAAATCATGCGGTCTTTAAATGAATCCAGCTTCCCCCATTGACTTTGCCTCTTGGAAACCCCCTGGGAAGGTCACAAATGGTGATCACATGACCCTGGGACACTGCAACTGTCATAATTACATGCTGGTTACCAAGCACCCAAATTTTGATCATGTGACTGGGGGGATGTTGCGATGGACATAAGTGCGAAGACTAGTTGTAAGTCACTTTTTTCAGTGCTGTCGTAACTTCAAATGGTCATTAAACAAATGGTCATAAGTTGAGGACTACCTGTATTTGAACTACGAAGGGTGGGATGGGAGAACAGCTGCAGAATTTATGCAACATGATTTTCATAAAAAGACTCTCATAGGCTAGGTTCATCCAACATGATTGCTGAATTACCAGTTTTCTGGGTTGGTGCAATGTATTTTGAATCATAAACCAGCTAAATTGTGCATTGTTTCTTGTTGTGTAATTCTATTTGTATGATGGGCATTTAATTTATTTAAATAATTTGTGTGGCCACCCATCTTACAGCAAAGACTCAGTGGCGTACAAAGATTAAAAAAACAGTTACAAATGATAGCCCATGATGTCCTACGTCAGTGTTTCTCAACTTTGGTAATTCTAAGATATGTGGACTTCAGCTCCCAGAATTCCCCAGCCAGCCATGCTGGCTGAGGAATTCTGGGAAGTCCACACAGAGTTGCCAAGGTTGAGAAACACTGACCGAGGTAAATAATACATTTCAATTACAAAAGCACATCAACAACTGAGCTTGCCTAATCTGGTGGCCCAAACGCCTGGGGAAACAGCCAGGTCTCTTATTACTGAGGCTGAAACCTGCCAAGAGTCTCATGGTTGCAAAAAAATTTAATAAATAGAAACGAATGAATGGGCAGAAGGTGTGCAACAGGCTAAGCATGAAAAACGGAGTCAAGGTTGCATTCTCAGCAAACGCAGCTGCAAGGTCTTTTAAAAGACCTGGTTCCGCGTTGCACAGCCCGTTGTTAACAATATCAGCAGTCCTTAGATATGATTTATTAAAACAGGGTAAGCGTTGAAAGAGGTGGTTGGAATCCTGCTGCGTTCGAATGAAGGCAAAGAAATAAATGAAAACGCATACACGTGTGCGCGTGTATGGTAGATGCAAGATGCTTTGCAACTGCTTTACTGCATTATGTCATTATACCTTGGTCCTTTTTAACTTCATTGATGGAGGAATGGGGTGGCTGGGGAATTCTGGGAGTTGAAGTCCACCCATCTTCAAGTCGCCTAGGTTGAGGAACACTGCACTAGGTGAACCATTGAAACAAGATTGGGCCAAGGCACCTATATTTTGGGGTGGGGGGAGTGCAGGTGGAATAAATGGACTGCAATGATTTTCACCGAACTGACCCTCCAGGAGCTTCTATGTCATCCGCCCTGGTGGAGTGTCGCCCCCTTTTCCTCGTTCCCCCCTTCCTCGCAAGGAGCGCCTCTTCGCCCCGTCCCCCGCGGTCGCCAACGCCGAAGGAGTTAAACGGAGCGAGCGGTCACTCCTAGAGAGGACCAGGCAGGCTGGGAAAGAGGCGAGAGGTGGGGAAGTGCAAAAAAAGGGGAGGGGGAATCGAGCCCCTTCCTGTCCAGCCCCCACCCCGCGCCCGAGGTTCCGCCTCTGCCTTGCGCGAGCTTGCGGGGTCCCGGGGTGCGCAGAGCTGGCCATGCCAAGGTTGCAAGGGGCGGGTGAGTTAGGCGAGCACGGGCTGGGCTCGGGAGGGGAAAAGTGGGGGGGGGGATATATGGGAGGAAGGAAGAAAGGAGCGCGCGAGGTTGCAAAAAAGAGGGATTAACACCCCCCGCCTGCAGAAGACGGGGGTCCCCCTTTGCAGCGAGGCTGAATTAAGGCACGCGTGGGGAAAAGGAGCCGTGCGTCCGCCGAGGGCGGGCTCCTCTAATCCATCGTTCTTTTCCCAGATGCATGCTGGCTGGGGAATTCTGGGAGTTGAAGTCCACCCATCTTAAAGTGGTTGAGGTTGAGAACCGCCTCTCTCAAGCATGGCTTCAGCCTGAAGCGCTTCACAGTCTCCGCAGGTCTTATGGCGAAATCTCACCCATGCGCTGATTTATTTTTTGGCCCAGTGTGGTTGAGTTTACCCAGCACGCCAACCTGGGGCTAAGCGGTGTTAACCGAATCGTCTGGTGTGAAAATTGGCTTTTCCGCTGGGAAGATCAGCCTGGTTTTCCCTCTGGAAGCTGTTTTGAATAAATCTGGATTGATTCCCCTTTTTCCCCATTGGCCTCAGGTCCCGAGCGTGCCATGACCTCACAGCTCAAGAGAGGAAAAGCAGCGCGCATCTCAGATCGTCCAGCTGCGAACGAAAAGGAGATTCCGTTGGAGAGCGGCTTGGGTGAGAGAGCTAAGGAAAACGTCCCCTTCAAAAACATTTTTCCTCGCAAATTATTTGTATTAAATATTTATTAAATTGTAACACTTAATACACTTTGTAAAAATTTAATAAATGCTTTTTTTCTTGGAAAAAACCTGAAAACTGCCATACAGAATGATCAAGAACTCCCTTTTGCCCCCTCCCCCCAAGAATAAAACACTTTGGAACCATATTTGGTTTTTTGCCCAGAGTTTCCCGATGTAATAATAAAAGTGGAACAAGAAGAGGAGCAGTGGCTGTCAGTAAAAAATGAACAAGAAAGGAAAGTGTTGGTCTCATCTCTCCAAGAAAACGAAACTACAGTTGATGCCGCTTCAGGTAAGAAGCAAAGTCCGATTCTCCCTTTTGACTCACTGCAAAGGCAGCCGTCTCTTTTGTATAAGTGAACAAAGAGGCAAGCTGGGACTTTAGCTTTACCCTTAAAGCAGTGTTCCCCAACCTTGGGAACTTTAAGATGTGGGGACTTCAACTCCCAGAATTCCTCAGTCCACACTTCTTAAAGTTCCCAAGGTTGAGAAACACTGCCTTAAAGTCTGTCTGGAACTGCTCTTGAAAATCAGAATCTTCAACCCCTGCAAAATTCCATGGGGTAATTGCAGTTGAATGATCAGAATATTTTCTCCCAGTTCGGAGGAACCCTATAAACAAATCAGTGTATGAGGAAGGTAATTTCTGTGTGATACGTACAAAGTAATTTGTTGCAGAACACACAGTAGCGTGAAAAAGGAAGTGGAAGGGAAGCTTTTAGTCCTGTATGGAAGGAATATAGGTACTCCTCGGTTAACAACCATTTGTTCAGTGACCGTTTGAAGTTATGATGGTACTGAACAAATGGTCCCCAAAGTTATGGCCATTGCAGTGCTCCCATGATCAGAATTCGGGCACTTAGCAGCCCACCTGCACTTTGGACCACAGGGGTGCTTTAGCACCCCCCAGCCACCTATTTCCTTTTTTCCCCCCATCTCTGCCCTTTTGGTTGCCCTGTGCTCCACCGCCCTTGCTGCCCCCCGGCTGACTTTCACTCTCTTCTTCCACTGCTGACGAGGCATGCCCATTTATTTGAGTTCTTGAAGCAGAGGTAGACAATGACAGATTGGGGATCAGTTTGCTCTGGATTTTCCTTCAGTTAGTCTCCCTGCCAAAGTATTTTGTGATGAGATCAGTGTTTCTCAACCTTGGCAACTTTAAGACTTCAACTCTCAGAATTCCCCAGCCAGCACGAAGTTGAAGTGGAGTTGAAGTCCACACATCTTAAAGTTGCCAAGGTTGAGAGAGACTGGTCTAGATGCCTTGAATGCAGGCTGGGATAATCCAACTGAAGAGAAATAATTAGATGCTGAGAAAAGGTGATGTCCTGGAAACAAATGGAGATCAAGATATCATCCTAGACTTATTTTTCTTGTGAAGCTTAGTGGTTGCTAACAAGGCAAAACTACAGTTTGGAGCTAATCTTTCCTTAAACTCACCTGGTGACCTTAGAAGATATTTATTGCTGCCTCAGTTCCCCCCATCTACAATATGGCAATAATAATACTGGGTTTATCTACTGGATTGTTATAATGAAACCTTCAACAACCTGCTTTTGCTGGGACTGTAACTCCTAGAAGACAACCACAGGAAATTCTAGTCCTAACAGATCAGCCCCACTATTTAGACCAAATCAAGAAATAAATTCCACATGAAGGCTAAAACTGTCTTTATTAATATTGGCCATAGTAATACAACCTTGCAAGTCTGACTGTGCTTTACTTCCCCCCACCCCCCAATACTCATGTGAATTATGGAAGTGTCTGCCTGAGTCTTTTGTGCATGCCTTCTTGTTTTGGACTTAAGCCATGTTTTCTCCCTTATTGCTTTGGTAATAGATTTGGCCTATCTCTTGTCAAGGTAATCTTTCTTAACATTCTACAGGTAGTCCTCAACTTATGACAGCAATTGGGACCGGAATTTCAGTCACTAAGCAATGCAGTCAAAGTGCGACTGCATCGCTTAGCAACAGCAATCCCTGCAGTCCCGTTTGCCATTGTTCACCGAATCCCACAGTTGTTAGGTGAGGCAACTTCCTGCCAGCTTCCCACTACCAAAGTCAGTGGGGAAGCCAGCAGGAAGTTGCAAGTCCCAGACTGGCAGGCAGGTTAGTGGCTGCTGTCGGGTCGGGGTGGCAGTAAGAGAGGGTGTGGGGGAGGGTCACGGAGGGTGTGTGAGAGGCATGGCCCGAGGAGGGTGCGAGGGGGTGCGTGAGAGGTGTGGGTCAGGGAGGGTGCGAAGGTGCGCAAGTGGCATGGTCAGGGAGGGTGCATCGGGGTGCAAGTGGCCAGTGTGGCATGAGTGCAGAGGGTCTGGGGGAGGGTAGGCAGGTGGGGGAGACTTATCCCAACAACTTGCGACCTTCCCTGCCACCTTCCCCATTTACTTTCTGGCGAAACTGGCAGGGAAGGTTGCAAATGGTGATCATGTGATTGTGGGGCACTGCAACCAGTTGTAAGTGAGAACTGGTTGCCAAACACCCAGATCGCGATCGCATGACCAGAGAGGTGCTGGGACAGGCAGAACTCCGAAGACTGGTCATAACCACCATTCATTCAGTGCTGTCATAACTTCAAATGGTCGCTGAACGAATGGTCGTAGATCAAGGACTACCTGTCCATAACAAGAGGTCAGGAAAGAATGTTGTTGTAAGGGTTACAATGGGGCAATGTAGGGAAAAGCACTTTTGATGTTAACAAATGCCTGATCGCTGTAAAATATGATTGTGTCATTTCTCTGAGCAGAGTTACCTGCTGTGATAATAAAGAAGGAAGAAGATGAAGATCGGTGGGTGCTGTGTCACCAGGGTTCTGAAGGAAATGGAGCCTTCCCATCTGCCCATTCAGGTAAGAGTTCTGTTTCACTGGATGGCTAGATCTTGAAATGATGCATCATTATGTCATCAGAAGGAAGGGAGAAGAAATGTCAGCTTCCAAGATTTCAGTGACAAAAATTATGCAGAGAAGCAGTTCAACAGTTTTCACTGAATTTCCAGTACTTGGAATAAAAATTGCTTTAATCCCTGCCTGTCTTACTGTTAATGCGAGCTGAGGTCAAGACTGAAGGAGCATCACCCAAGTACATTATTTGTGCTTTGTCAAATGCGAAGACTACATGTAGGTGGTATTAGGCGTTTCACCCTCAGAGAAGAACTAAAAGAGAGAGCAGCCTGATTCTTCAACTTCTGCATTAGTAGAGAGACATCTCATTCTATACATGGGCACGCTTCACCCTTGAGAAGGACACACACAGTGTTCTACTCAGTGATGAAAGCCCTAACTGTAGGCTTTAAAAGAATATAACCATAATTTTCTTTTCCTCACACTACAGAGGATAAAATGCATGTGATCCTTTGCTTATTCTCACATTGTGATTTTCTGTTTATCCCACAGAAGAAGAGCTGACACGGAGCTACGTGGGAGGGAAGGAGAATAAATGTGCTGATTGTGGGAAAAGCTTCACGCAGAGGTCCAGCCTTGTCAGACACGAGAAGACACATACAGGAGAGAAGCCGTATCAGTGCTTGGAATGTGGGAGAAGCTTCAGCCAGAGATCGATCTTGACCAGACATGAGAGAACCCATACAGGAGAGAAGCCATATAAATGTTCTCAGTGTGGGAAAAACTTCCGCCACAAATCAGCGCTTCTCAGGCATGAAAAGATGGAGGCTGGGGAGAGGCCCTACGAATGTTCACACTGTGGGAAGGGCTTTATTCAGAAATCAAACTTTCTCATCCACGAGAGAATCCACACTGGTGAGAAACCATACCTGTGCTCGGATTGTGGGAAAAGCTTTGTCCAAAGGTGGCATCTCCTTGTCCATGAGATGACACATAAGCAGGAGGCATCTCATGAGTGTTCAAGATGTGGGAAAAGATTCAATCACAGCTTAAGCCTTCTCATCCATGAAAGAAGCCACATGGGGGAGAAAATATATCAGTGCTCAGACTGTGGGAAAAACTTCACTCAGAGATCCAGCCTTGTTCGACATGAGAAAACTCACACAGGAGAGAAGCCGTATAAATGCACAGAATGTGGGAGAAGTTTTAGCCAGAGGTCTATCTTGACCAGACATGAGAGGACCCATACGGGAGAGAAGCCATATAAGTGTTCCGAATGTGGGAAAAGTTTCCGTCACAAATCAGCGCTCCTCAGGCATGAAAAGATGGAAGCAGGCGAGAGGCCTTATAAATGTGTGCACTGTGGAAAAGGTTTCATTCAACGGTCAAACTTCCTGATACACGAGAGGATCCATACTGGTGAAAAGCCCTATCAATGTACAGACTGTGGGAAACGTTTCCTTCAAAGGTCATACCTTCTCGTCCATGAGATGACTCATAAGGAAGAGGAACCCTATGAGTGTTCAAAATGTGGGAAGCAATTCCATCACAGCTTAAGCCTTGTGATCCACAGAAGAAGCCACACAAGAGAGAAACCATATCGTTGTTCCTCTGGTGGGAAAGGCTTTGTTGATAAATCAAGTTTTAGTAGACATGAAAAGTTACATCAAGGGGAGAAGCTGTATTCCTGCTCCAGCTGTGGGAAACACTTTAGTTATAGATCAGCTCTCCTCAGACACAAAAGACCTCAAGTGGGAAGGAAGCCATATTGGTTCTCTCCCTGTGGAAAATACATCATTCCAAAATTAAAGCTTCTTGCACCCAAGACGCCCCATAATGGACAAAACCTACACAGTTGTTCCCACTGTGGAAGAGGATACAGCCTGAAATACAAGCTTATCATACATGAGAGAGCCCATCTAACAAGAAAACCATATAAATGTTCAGTGTGTGGAAAAAGCTTCAGTCAGAGGTCCAATTTTATTGTGCATGAGAGGACCCACACGGGTGAAAAGCCACACAAGTGTGCTGACTGTGGAAAATTCTTCAGCCACTGGTGGAACCTCTTAAAACACCAGAAGACCCACACAGGAGAAAAGCCTTACAACTGTGGTGAGTGTGGGAAGAACTTCAGCAATAAATCAACTCTCGTCGTACACAAGAGGACCCACACCAGTGAAAAGCCATACCAATGCGCCAACTGCACAAAAGGCTTCACCAGCAAATCCAGCCTGATCAAACACGAAAGGACCCACACGGGCGAGAGACCCCACATCTGTGCAGAATGTGGGAAAAGCTTCATCCAGAAATCAAACCTTCTAAGGCACGAGAAGACCCACAAAGGAAAGCGAGGGAATCAGTTCTCCAGTCGTGGGGGAAGTTCCAGGTTTCCCTTGACCCTGGTGAGAAACGCAGGAATCCATACAAAAGAAAAACCATATAAACGCATGCCCTGTGAGAAAACGGTCCTTGTGGTCCACAAGAGAAACCCTGCAGGGGAGAAACCGTATACATGTTTGGGCTGCGGGAAAACCTTTTCGTACAAATCCAGCCTGGTGAAGCACGAGGGAACTCACACGGGAGAGAAACCATATAACCATGGGAAGGATGGGCAAGGATTCAACCAGAGTGCCTGTTTGCTTGCCCCCAAGAGCACCCACACAGGGGAGAAGGCATTTTTATGCTCACATTGTGGGAAAAATTTCAGTGACAGATCAAACTTTATCAGACACCAGAAATGTCATACTGGGGTCTAGACAGGCTTATTCTTTGATGAGGTGGGAAAAAAACGGAGACTGATTCTCACTAAACCTCATAGGGAATGCCTAGATTCCATCGGAAATGCCTAAACGCTGTCATCTGCATCTTCTGTTGTCTGATGAAACCGTTCCTAGACTCTATGGGCAGCCAGTGAGGTGTCATTCCCATCTTAAGAGTGCTGGTCCATGGACATGCGAAGAAACACAATCTCCCTCATGTAGAGAATTAGCACAGCAGGGAAAAGAAATCCCTGACGTACATGTTTTCTACTTGCAGGGCATTCATGTATGGAGGAACAAACTCTTCTCCAACAGCATGAAGGAGTACTGTACGAATGCTTTATCTGTGTAATGTCTGGATCCACCACGGGGCTTATCCTTCATTCTGAATTTTGGACAGGATCTTAATACCTTCCTCAGTTACCTTTGTTTTGGCTTTCCCTCCTTAATTAAAGTATTCCAGAAAGAAAACACCAGAGCTACTGCAAGGTCAGGTATCCCCATGGGAATGGGTGTTAGACAAAGTTCACAAATGATCATATTTGATTTGGGTGGCTCAGTCCATCGATCCAGGTTGGAGGAGAAAGGAACGGGGCAAAAAGAATGTTGGGGATGGAGGGATCCCATTCAGATTGAATTCAAGATCCTTTGGTTGAAGAAGACCCAACCTACGTTGGGGAAAGGGTGGGAATGGACAAAGCATTCTTTGAGATATTCAGTAGGTTTTTCCTTTTCCTGGTGATCTGTATCAGGAGTTTTGCCATGAAGGAGACACACAGACATCTCAGTCCAATCTTAACCTTTAATCCCATATTCAGAGATACGTCAATGCCACCCATGTCATATTTTCAGCTCTCATGATTTATGGGTTGCTAGAACTTTTGTTGTTACGACGACGATCTTATTCTAAAATGAGTAGATAGTTGCTATTATTGTTTTCCCATTGTAGGCTGTACCAAGGCTCTTGTTATCGGGAGCCATAAGTATTGTTGATGAATAAACTTGAAAATATTTAACACCACTAAAAGAACATGTTTCTGGATTGTATGGCTTGAAAGTGTTCAAGGATAGTTTTCCCCCACTTGATGACCTTCAGATGTGTTTCAGGTTTATCCCCCCAAACACCAGCAAACAATGTATTTTTTTAAGGAATGGTTGCAATTTGTGAGGGGAGCAGTGAGCCCTTTTGGAAATATTAAGAATTACTTTTAGATTCCAGGATAGCTCTTTTTCTTCCAGTTCTTAGAACAGTGTTTCTCAATCTCAGGAACTTTAAGAGCTTCTAAGATTTCAACTCCCAGAATTCCCCACCCTACTGGGAAATTGTGTTGGGGCTAATTGCATTTGGCACAATTCTAAATGTGCGAATTAAAATTCCAAATTTGAGAATGTGTTGCAAGCACTGTCACCAAATGGCTATAAAAGTAGGTCTTACTGATTCACAACATGTCTGTGATGGTGAATGAGATGTGCCATCACGTCATCGATTCTTAGGGACTACATTGATTTTCTCCATAATGATCTGTCCCTAACCTGGTTTTTCAGGTTTTCCGACGATGCCCCCATTGCTGCTGTAACTGAGTCCACCTGCCTTGCTGCTGGTCGTCCTCTTCTCGTCCCTTCCACCTTTCCCAGCATCAGAGCCTCCTCCAGAGAGCTGGGTCTTCGCATCATGTGAGCCCCTTGATAAAGTCAAAAATCCTATGGCTGATAAACTCCCTGAATCCTGGTTTTTATGTTTCTGTATGTATATGCATATGTGTACATACATACATGCATGCACACACCAGGGTTCAAGAGGCCTATTTGCAGTGGGATTTTTAAAAATTTTCTCTTTAATTAGAAAACCTCTAGCAATTGTTCCCCAAATTCTTCTGATCTCAAAAATTATAACCCCTGGAAGATCAGCAGTGAGTTAAGAGAGAATAACAGCTGCTGCTTGGAGAGATCAACAAGCAAGTGTGTGTATTTGCTCAATTAAGGTGAAGACAATTTTCATTTCTGACACCAATGTTGCAAGCATCCATTTGTGGCAGGCTTAATGTATAAATGCATGTTTAAAAGCTATAGTGAATATCCACTAAATTCTGTGAGCTACAACTTTAGTAGTAAAGTTGCAATAGTAAAGTTACAAATTGGGCTCATCCAAAACTCTGCCAGTATTTTCCCATTTCCATATGGGTGGACTTCAAGTCCCAGAATCTTCAGTAATGGGCAGGTTTACTGAGGAACTCTGGGAAATGAAGTCCACACACTTGGGAACTGCTGAGATCGGGAAACATAGCTCTAATCCAAAAGCAAGTCATACTGTGGCTTATAAATCATGGTTTAGAGTACTGTGTGAGTTAATCCAGCCAAATGTGATTAAAATAAATCAGATGCCAGTTGCGGTTTAGCAGGATGTTGGTTTCAGCCAATATTCAGCACTGGAGCTTATGAAGCAAGAGATATTTGGAGGGCAGAACATGCAACTGAATTCTGAATAATTTACACAAGTCAAAATTTGTACGGAAAGGGAAGTGCAAAAGTTCAGTCAATGGGAAGAAGCTCAGAACATGAGGGCTTTCTTACCGGTCTCTTCATGGGCTTAAGGATCAATAAAACAGCCATGGTTTGCTTAGCGCCAATTAAACAGCTGGATCCCAAAGTCAGACCACTAATCACCAGTGAGCTAGTTTAGGGAGAAAAATGAATAAAAAGGAAGCTACTGAGATGTAGGAACCCTGTGAGATAGACCATCACCAGGAAGGAAAACACAGGAAGCAGAAAGAGTATGTTGTGAGGGTCAAGTAGCTGAAAACATCACCTGCACCAGGACACCAGCAGAAGTCATCTGTTTTGGGGACAGATCTACTCTCGGACAGTCTTTAATTTTCTGGAACATCTCCAGATGGGCTGAAAACGTCAGGCTTTCAAATGCAGCAGCCTTCAGCAAGTACTGTACATCTATCCTCAGCACCACACTCTCGGCTGTCCAACCATGTGGCTAATTGAACTAGACATCTTAGAAAGCTTAGAGAGACCACCCGTCTTTAGAAACGATAAACCCAAATGAATGGCCGTGTTGTCTACATATGTAATACGGCCCCACTTCAGAACTGCAGAACAAGAATGGGGGGGGGGGGGCTTTAAAAAAGGAAATACCCCAAATTGCAATGAGAACAGAAATGGTTAATGGCCTCAGAATGCTGAGAGAATATAGAACATCAGTGAAAGGAGAATGTAATGGAGTACCCAGGAGAAGGGCATGACTACTGGCTGGCAGAGACATGCAGATGGAGTGCTCCATTCTGCAACGTTTTGTTGCAAGCTCTGTTTGTCATACCTAAGGATCCTGGATTTGTCTTGCAAACCCACCCTCTGAAAATTAATGGTTGGGCGTGCAAGTATGCTTACGCCACTCCAAACAACCCCCTTTACAATGCCGATCCGTTTTTCACACATACAAAGGTGGTCTAGCTAATCCACCAGTCCTTTTCTAACAGGGATCCTCCTTGCTGTTGATCCTTCGAAACCGGTACACTGCTTCTGAATGTGGAGGTTTCACTTTGCCTATCAGTGCTACTGTAATTATGCCTCCGTGAATGTATCCCAGTTGCGCTGCCCCCTCTTATGATTCACTATTCCATTACTGCACCCTAGTCATTATTGCACCCTAGTCAAACACAACAGAAGAGGGGAAAAAATAGATTTATTGTGTCTATTTGAATCTCAAACTGATAATAGCCCTTTTCACACAAAATGGCTTTCTTCCACCATCAAAACACCACTGAGAGTTTTGCTCCTCTGAGACCATCCACATGTTGAAGATTTGGGGAGGGGGGAAGAGAGAGAGAGACTTCAGAATATAAAGAATTACAGTATCACACATGAAATGTATCTATGTTAGGTCTACAGATATCCGCTATGGTATGGATTTGTTAATGACATGGAAGGGCAAAAATACATATTGAGATTTAGTGGTCAACTATATGTTGAAAGCCCCTTCATGGATCACTGCCTTGTCGTGGCGAAGGGGCTTGTGTAACTCAGTGAAGCCATGAGCTATACCGTGCAGGGCCACCCAAGACGGACAGGTCATGACAGAGAGTTCTGACAAAATGTGGTCCACTGGAGAAGGAAATGGCAACCCACTCCAGTATCCTTGCCAAGAAAACCCCATGGACAATGTTAAAAGGCTAAAAGATATGACGCCGGAAGATGAGCCCCTCAGGTCGGAAGGTGTCCAATATGCTACTGGGGAAGAGCGGAGGGCAATTCCAAGTAGCTCCAGAAAGAGTGAAGCGGCTGGGCCAAAGCCGAAAGGACGTTCAGCTGTGGATGTATCTGGAAGCGAAAAGAAGGTCCGATGCTGTAAAGAACAATATTGTATAGGTACGTGGAATGTAAGATCCATGAACCAAGGCAAGCTGGATGTGGTCAAACATGAGATGACAAGATTGAACGTTGACATCTTGGGAATCAGCGAATTGAAATGGACGGGAATGGGTGAATTTAATTCAGGTGACCACTATATCTACTACTGTGGGCAAGAAACCCTTAGAAGAAATGGAGTTGCACTCATACTCAATAAGAGAGTGGGAAAGGCAGTAATGGGGTACAACCTCAAAAACGACAGAATGATCTCAGTGCGTATCCAAGGAAAACCATTCAACATCACAGTAATCCAAGTCTATGCCCCAACCACTGATGCCGAAGAAGCTGAAGTTGACCGGTTCTATGAAGACCTACAAGACCTTCTAGAACTAGCACCAAAAAAAGATGTCCTTTTCATCATAGGGGATTGGAATGCTAAAGTAGGAAGTCAAGGAGTAATCGGAATAACAGGCAAGTTTGGCCTTGGAGTACAAAATGAAGCAGGGCAAAGGCTAATAGAGTTCTGTCAAGAGAACAAGCTAGTCATAGCAAACACTCTTTTCCAACAACACAAGAGACGACTCTACACATGGACATCACCAGATGGTCAATACCGAAACCAGATTGATTACATACTTTGCAGCCAAAGGTGGAGAAGCTCTATACAGACGGCAAAAACAAGACCAGGAGCTGACTGTGGCTCAGATCATGAGCTTCTTACTGCAAAATTTAGGCTTAAATTGAAGAATGTAGGGAAAACCACTAGACCACTCAGGTATGACTTAGATCATATTCCATGTGAGTACACAGTGAAGGTGATGAATAGATTTAGAGGATTAGATTTGGTAGACAGAGTGCCTGAAGAACTATGGACGGAGGTCTGTAACATTGTACAAGAGGCAGCATCTAAAACCATCCCAAAGAAAAAGAAATGCAAGAAAGCAAAATGGCTGTCTGATGAGGCTTTACAAATAGCTGTGGAAAGAAGGAATGCGAAAAGCAAGGGTGAAAGGGAAAGATATAAGCAACTGAATGCAGATTTCCAGAGAATAGCAAGGAGAGATAAGAAGGCCTTCTTAAATGAACAATGCAAAGAAATTGAAGAAAACAATAGAATGGGGAAGACTAGAGATCTCTTCAAGAAAATTGGAGATATCAAAGGAACGTTTAGTGCAAAGATGGGCATGATAAAGGACAAAAAAGGCAGGGACCTAACAGAAGCAGAAGAGATTAAGAAGAGGTGGCAAGAATACACAGAAGAACTATACAAGAAAGATCTTAATGTCCCTGATGTCCATGCTGGTGTGGTCACTGACCCTGAGCCAGACATCCTAGAGAGTGAAGTCAAGTGGGCCTTAGGAAGCATTGCTAACAACAAAGCTAGTGGAGATGACAGTATTCCAGCTGAGTTATTTAAAATACTAAAAGACGATGCTGTTAAAGTGCTGCACTCAATATGCCAGCAAGTTTGGAAAACGCAACAGTGGCCACGGGATTGGAAAAGGTCAGTTTACGTTCCAATTCCAAAGAAGGGCAATGCCAAAGAATGCTCAAACTATCGCACAATTGCACTCATTTCACATGCTAGCAAGGTTATGCTCAAAATCCTACAAGCTAGGCTTCAGCAGTACGTGAACCGAGAACTACCGGATGTACAAGCTGGGTTTCGAAGAGGCAGAGGAACTAGAGATCAAATTGCCAACATTCGCTGGATCATGGAGAAAGCACGAGAGTTCCAGAAAAGCATCTACTTCTGCTTCATTGACTATGCAAAAGCCTTTGATTGTGTGGATCACAACAAACTGTGGCAAATTCTTAAAGAGATGGGGATACCAGACCACCTTACCTGTCTCCTGAGAAATCTGTATGCGGGCCAAGAAGCAACAGTTAGAACCGGTCATGGAACAACCGATTGGTTCAAAATAGGGAAAGGAGTACGACAAGGCTGTATACTGTCCCCCTGCTTATTTAACCTATATGCAGAGTACATCATGAGAAATGCCAGGCTGGAAGAATCACAAGCCGGAATTAAGATTGCAGGGAGAAACATCAATAACCTCAGATATGCAGACGATACCACCCTAATGGCAGAAAGTGAAGAAGAACTAAAGAGCCTCTTGATGAGGGTGAAAGAGGAGAGTGCGAAAGCTGGCTTGAAACTCAACATTAAAAAAACTAAGATCATGGCATCTGGACCCATCAATCCCTGGCAAATAGAAGGGGTAGAAATGGAAGCAGTAACAGACTTCATTTATTTGGGCTCCAAGATCACCGCAGACGGAGACTGCAGCCATGAAATTAAAAGACGCTTGCTCCTTGGGAGGAAAGCTATGGCAAACCTAGATAGCATATTAAAAAGCAGAGACGTCACCTTGCCGACAAAGATCCGCATAGTCAAAGCTATGGTTTTTCCTGAAGCAATGAGCATGAAATTGAGCAAACTCAGGGAGGCAGTGAAAGACAGGAAGGCCTGGCGCAATATGGTTCATGGGGTCACGAAGAGTCGGACACGACTTAACGACTAAACAACAAATATGTTGAAAGAGTCTGGCAAGGAACATAAAAAATGCTTCCCAACACATACACACAAATGTGTGCTAACAAATTCCTGATCAACAACAACCTGGAACTCAATGAGCAATGACATAGCTGGGTCATCTCTGTATGACCTACATGCATGGCCACGGGATAGCAAAAGTCACTGGTTCCATCTCATCGCCCCCACTTCGTGCCTAATTCCAGCTGCTGCCACCCAAAGGTCCAATACAATGGGGGGCTGCATCAATGGAGGTATTGCATCAAGATCATGGGAAGTGACAGCTCCTCTCTACACTGCACTGGTCAGACCACACTTGGAATACCATGTCTAGTTCTGGTTCCCACAATACAAGGACGCTGAGGAATTGGAAAGAGTGCAAAGACCTTGGTCTCTAGACACATAGAGATAAACCACATTTACACACCATTCAGGATAGACAATAAAAAGGCTCTTCTGAAGGAAGACCAGAAGACATCTTCTCCAGCAGCCAACACCCAGCTAAGCAGGGATTAACACCAGACAAACAAATAAGCAGAGAACAACACCCTAATCAAGGAACTACCAAGGAGAAAACCACACCCCCACCAACATTGGCAGGGCAAGCTACTGTATATAAACAGGGAGCAAATCCCACATTCACTAGCACTGATGATGTTAGCTAGTCAGGTAATGAAATGTCTGCAGGCAAACCGCCAAGCTCAGAGAGCACCAAGGACTCCATGTTCAACCCTGAGCTACAGACAGTCTCTTCTATTAGAGTGCAGAGAAGAGTGATGAAGATGGTGATGGGCTTGGAGGCTAAATCCTATGAAGAACAGTTAAAGGAATAGGAAAGGCTTAGCCTAAAGAAGAGAAGGCTAAGGAGACATGAAAGCCGTCTTCTAATACATGAAGGACTATCATGGGGAAGAGCATGTGAATTTATTCTCCAGGGCTCCCAAGGGTAGGGTAAGAACCAGTGGATGGAAGCTTCACAGAGGGGGGATCCAAATGCAAAATTAAGAGGAATTTCCTGCCCTTGAGTGCTCTTAAGCAGAGGAACGGCCTGCCTCCTGAAATCATGGAGGCTCCATCCCTGGAGGTTTTCAGGTCAAGGTTGGGCAGCCATTTATCAGGGATGGTCCAAGGATTCCTGCCACGAGAAGGGGGTTGGACGAGAAGGTCCAAGGTCCCCTCTACCCCTAGGATCCTATGAAATAAGAGAAATACATCACACCAAAGTTAATTTAATGTTGGGAAACCTAAGAAATCAACTCTGAATTCCAATGCTGGGATGATTCATTCTTTTCCATCTTACACTTCAATTTCCACCCGTTTGTGGCTAGTGTTCAACTTCTAAAGACCAATGCACAGATTCTTAAGGTTGCATCCAACTGAATATTATCAGTAGAATGATGTTGCCCACCACAGATTGCCCACCCATTCATCCACTCTAATCTGCTTTGAACAGCAGCGAGACCCTCCAGAAATGATTCTGCTCTAGGGAATCACAGAATACAGGATGTGAATACTAGCCATCTTTAAACATCTAGGGCAGTGTTTTTCAAACTTGGCCATTTTAAGATGTGTGGACTTCAACTCCCAGAATTCCCCAGCCAGCATGCCAGCAATTCTAGGAGTTGAAGTCCACACATCTTAAAATGGCCAAGGTTTAGGAACTCTGATCTAGGGAGCGCATCACTGTTCTAGGCAGTGCTTGTCAGCTGCTACCACCAGGAAATTCCTTCTAATATTCAATCTGAATTTCCTTTCTTTTAATTTCATTCTCTTGATCCATGCTCAGCCTCACTCTCCGTCCATTACTTTTTGCATATGACAGCCTTTTAGGTATTTGTAGACTATTATCATGTTTTCCCTTCATCTTTAGGAAGACGCGCAGAGTACAGGGGAGGAGGGTAAGAGGAACTCTAATTACAGCCATGAACCAAACTCCACACACCCACACTGGAAAGGATCTGTTTTGGAAGGACAGTCACTCACTGAGTAAACAGGCATAAGGTTGTGTCATTTCACCCATTCCCCTTCCACGTTCCCTGCTCCAGCCAGGATGATCATCCATTATGACATAGATAACAATACTTAAATGCAAAAAAGTACTTTTTTATGGTGCAGTTATTAATGAAGCCGTTTCTTTTCTAAATTTAGGCTCGTAATTCTTTATATGCCATGTTTTATTTTCCCATCACAAATTCTTGCTTTACTTTCTGGAGGAAGAAATATTTAATACAGTTGATGTATCAATCCCACAAGCCTGCAGTCTACCCACATTCGTTATAGACTCTCTTGAGCATCCTCTCTCTACCTCATACACAGATATATCTCCATGTAGGAATGATATCAGGATCACATTCCAGCAGTTGAGGTGAGCATGTTTTCAATTCACTGAAAGTAACACCTTTAAGCAAACTTAATTCCATGTTACCCCTAGGCCTATGCATAAATCCTCATGCCACAATATGAGGGGAGAGGGGTTGAAGGCAGGGGGAGATCTCTCTCTAAGGCTATCTAAAATTACAGAAATAGTGGATTTCTCGGTGCACAGCTCTATAACTACCCTACATTAGCTCCAACAGCTTCCTTCAGGCAGAGTACTGTCCAATCAGAAGACCGAGGAGTTCATCATTGATCTGGGCCTTATCCACAAACCCAGTTTTTACTGTTTCTCTCCAGCGTGGGTCCTCTCATGTTTATTAAGAATCGTCCTCCGAATGAAACCTTTCCCACAATCCGCACATTTAAATGGCTTCTCTCCTGTGTGGGTTCTCTCATGCACAATGAGACTTGAACTCTGGTTGAACCCCTTCCCACAATCAGAGCATTTGTACGGCTTCTCTTCTGTGTGGATCCGCTCGTGCCTGATAAGGCTCGATTTGTCACTGAAGCTTTTCTCACAGGCTGTGCAACTGTACGGCTTCTCCCCGGTGTGGATCCGCTCGTGTTTAATGAGACTGGATCGGTCGCTGAAGCTTTTCCCGCAATCGGAGCACTTGTAAGGTTTCTCCCCTGTGTGGGTCCTCTCGTGGTTTGTCAGGTTGGACTTCCGGTTGAAGCTCTTCCCACAGAACGAACAATCGTAGGGTTTCTCCCCCGTGTGCGTCCCCTCGTGTCTTATCAAATGCGACCGGCTACTGAAGCTTTTCCCGCAGTCCGAGCACTTAAACGGCTTCACTCCCGTATGGATCCTTTCGTGAGTCAAGAGGTGAGACCGCCGCACAAAACTTTTCCCACAGCTGGAACACTTGTACGGCTTGTCCCCTCGGTGGGCTCGCTCATGTTTATTGAGGCTCGACTTGTCGCTGAAAGGTCTCCGGCAGTGTGAGCAACTGTATGGTTTTTCCCCTGTGTGGATTCTCCGGTGTATGACAAGGCTTGAATTCTGATTAAACCCTTTGCCACAGTCTGGACACTTGAACGGCTTCAAACCGGTATGCTTCATCTCGTGAATCAGAAGGTTAGATTTCTGGACAAAGCCTTTTCCACAGGCTGTGCAGCTATAAGGTTTCTCTCCCCGGTGGATCCTCTCATGCGCAAGAAGACTTGAGCTCTGAATAAATCTCTTCTCACAGCCCGAGCATTTGTAGAGTCTCTGTTCTCTATGGATCCTTTCATGCCGCACGAGGGTGGAACTCTGGTTGAACCTTTTCCCGCATTCCAAGCATTTGTAGGGTCTCTGCTCCGTGTGACTTCTCTCGTGCCTGATGAGGCTGGAGCTCTGGTTGAACCGCTTCCCACATGCGGAGCAACTGTACGGCTTCTCCCCGGTGTGCTTCCGCTTATGCCTGATGAGACTAGACCCATCGCTGAAGCTGTTGCCACATTCGGAGCACCGGAATGGCTTCTCTCCCGTGTGGATTCTCTCATGGGTACGAAGGTTGGACCTTTTCATGAAGCTTTTGGTGCAGCGGGAGCATTTGTGTGGCTTCTCCACCGTGCTTTGGTTCTCTTGTTTGATACGGTTGGGTTTGTCAGTGAAACTTCTCACACAGCCAGAGTAAAATGGTATTTCTCTCTCCAACATTCTGTCATGGCCATCTCCTATCCGGAGAAACAAAGAAATGTTCATTTTTCTCAAGTCAGGATTAAGATTTCAATCAACAGGGGCATATGACTGGTGGGGGGGGAGTCAAAAATTCAAGATGGCAGCCATGACTGTTCCATTGAAGCCTGGCCCCAAGGACTGCCATTTTGACTTAGGGGCTTGATCACATGGCTATAACCACCATCTTGACTTTTTTGACTCTCCCTGTGGACATCCTGGTTTTCAAGAACAACATAACCATTTCCAAAACATCTTTACTATAGAGCTGCACAACTTGTAGCCCTAGACCAAATCTAGCTCCCCAATTTTTTCCAACTAACCTAAAGACCATCTTCTTTGCCCACACAACTATTACACATCTCTATCACTTCTTTAAGCTCAACTTAAATGACAAAGTTACCCAACATCCTGGATGAGCTCTGGAAGTAAGACTGATATTCTACTTGAAGGTTCTCTAAATTAGGTTTCTAGAGGAAGAAGTGTTTTGTTATGTTTTAATGTAATCTATTCTTTATTCCTGAGCTCAACGAAGTTTCTTCATTTTGTACCTGTAACCTGTCTGCAAAGAACTTTAAGCATTGTTTCTTTTTATTTTATGTAGTTTGATCAAGGGGACAACTGCCCCGAATTGCTCAGTAGCAATTGTATAATTAGTTGCCTCCTCCTAGGCAGTAAACTAGTTTGTAACACTCGAGCTGTATTCTTACAACACTCTGAACCAGGGTGCTGAAAAATTTAGTGTGGATGAAGCGCCTGGAGGAAGAAAAGTAATTGGATCTGTGCCAAGGTCATGGATTTTTTTTAGGGAAGGCAGATGGCTTAGCACAAGGCCAGGTGTGTAGACAGAAACGGGAAAATGCTAGAAGGCACCTGTAAAGTGGCATGTACATGCCTTAGTTATAGAACAGAGTTTTTAAATTTGTTGCTCTCAAACTTGCTCCCCTTCCCACTTTTAAAAATTATGGAGGATCCCAAAAGAGCTTTTGTTTGAACGGGTTATATTTATCAATAATTACCATATTAAAAAGTTAAAATTGATGCATTTCTAGAATATTTATTGAATCATGTAAAAACAACAATATTAAACCCCTTAGATACTAACATCAATAAAATATTTTTTATGAAAAACCCCTGTATTTTTTAACAAATAAAAAGTAACAATGAGAAGAGTGACATTATTTTAAGTTTTTGCAATTATCTTCAATGTCTGGCAAATAATTTTGATTTTGCAGACCCCTGAGAGGATCCTGGGGGACCCGAGGGGTCCTTGGACCACACTTTAAGAAACACCGTTATAGAATGTAAAATGAGTAAGGAAAAGCGGAGAAAGGATTTTTTAAAATTGGAGATGCTGCTAGAGAGGACACCACCTGGTTAACCTGGAATGGAGTGGAACCTGCCTGCTCTAGGTATTCAGGCCCTAAGACAGGGAAAAAAAACTGGAGTGGTTTGTAAGACTGTGGAAAAAACAGGAAGACAGACTCCATTGTGTGTATGGAGATTCAGATGCTGGACAGTGGGACAATGTGAGTTAAAGGCTTTGTCTGGGAGCAAGCCAGCCAGGAGAAAACTTACAGACATTCCAGTCTTAGTTATTGAGTAAGGAGCAGCGGAAGGAGACATAATAAATTACAAGCAGAAAGGGAGGGAAAGAGACTTGAGAGGGAGGAAAATGAAGTAGGTTAACACTATCTATGCTCTAGAGCAGTGTTTCTCAATCTTGGCAACTTGAAGATGTGTGGACTTTAACTCCTAGAATTCCTCAGCCAGCCTTGCTGGCTGGAGAATTCTGGGAGTTGAAGTCCACACATCTTCAAGCTGCCAAGGTTAAGAAACACTGTCTTAGACTACCCTGTACATACTGGTTTTGTATATAATGTTTTCACTTGTGATATTAGGGCACACTACTTTATTAGCATAGGTATCATAGCATCCAGAATAAAACCCCTCATTTGTTTAAGTACTAGCTGTGTGGGGGTCGGTATCAGCTCCTATTCTGACTCACCCTCAACTGGATAATCGATCTGGAACCCCCAATGATGCATCTCTTCCTCCAATCCTAGGTCACTGATCTAGGTGGGATTTAGGGGGGCTGCAACAGGACTTTGACCTCAATGATAGTCCTCAGACAGCTCTTGGAAGACAACCTTATTCTATATCTTGACTAATTCATGGAAACAAGATAATTAAGATCTCCCCAGATGGTGCTCCAGTTTGCATATACTGTATTAAACCATAATGTAATTTGGGCCCCAGATCAAGATCTTTCTCCAGCTTGGAATTTCAGATCCTCTAAAAGCAGACTGAATATGGAAGCTGCTGGATGACACCCCCTTTGCATCATGTCATTATATCCAAGCTGAGAATCTCTGTTCAGAAGCAACATCTTGCTTAACACATACTGTGAACAGGTTAAGTGGGAGCGTTTGGCTGAGAGGGAACATTGCATTAGAAGGGATCTGAGGAAAGGTCAGCATGGATGTTTCTTGTTAGTGAATTTATTGATGAGGCTTAATGGGGTAGATTAATCTCACTTACCTGATTGGACTGCTTTGAATGTTACACTTGTTTCTGAGACCTGGTGACAGGGAAGATACGGGATCTCTTCCTGTTCCAGCTTTATTATTACATCTGGAAGCTCTGATCAGAGGAAATGAGATGTGATAGAAGTGGTATTTTGATAACTGGCAGCAGACAATATCTGCAATTTTCTGTGCAAATCCCAGAACTTTATGCAATAATTCAAAACAACTGTTTCCAACCTGACATTCTGCAAATGTATTGGGACTTCAACTCCCAGAATTCTCTTTGCCCTGCTGCCTTGGAATCCCATGAACGGCAGTCCCAACAGTTCTGGAGGACAATAGGCTGACTTAGAGCCAGACTATGAATTATAGTTCCCCCACAAAAGGTACACAGTCATTTCAGAATGGGAACATTTCATGAAGCACAACATTAAGGGTGTATATAGAGGGGAGGAAGAGCAATTTTGTCTTAGCGTACTTCAAAACACAATTGTGGTATTGCTCCTAATTGTTTTATCTTCAAAGCAAGGTTATTCAAGTGGCTGAATTAAAAACTGAACTTGGTTTCCCAAACTCGAGAGCAGTGTTTCTCAACCTTGGGCTCTTTAAGATGTGTGAACTTCACGTCCCAGAATTCCCCAGCCAGCCCACTTTTAACGTGGGAAATCTGGATTAACTGACTGGTTATGTGCCATCGAGTTGGTGTCAGCTCTTAGCAACCACATCAATAGATTTTCTCCATAATAATCTGTCCCCAACCTGGTCCTTCCAAAGGTGCACCAATTAGTGAATTCCTGACGTGGGAAATCTAGATTAACCCCAATAACCCACTCAGATATTTAATCTTACCTGAACCATAATCTACTGGGATTTCCTTTTCTTGTGAAACAGGCTCTGGAATCCATGGATCTCCCCCATGGATCACTTCAGATTTGGGAACAGGAAATCCTACATAGGAAGAAAAGAAACAGGTGTACCATAATCCAAAAGAGTTTGGGAACCAGGAGATTCCACTCCCATGTGAGGGAGAAGCAGAAGAGGGAAAAGGGTTCTAGATTAGATCTGACCATCTGCAAGATTGATGTCAGCCTTATGAGGTGATCCAGCCAAGAAGCACGCCCAGAAGTACTAGCTCTAACTTTACATTAACAGAATCTTAAAAGTCTGAAAGGACATCTCTCCCCCCTCACCTTTACAGTCCAAGAAACTAGGGAGGGTCCCTTCTGAGATGTTTGCCATACCCCCATTCATTCTGTAGACTCAGCTGCTACTTGTCTGACCACTGCTTAGTCTGTAGCTCTTCCTCCTGTCCCCAAAGGTCATTCCCATATACCATGATGCCTCCCTTCTACTTCCTTGCTTTTAATCCTCCAAGCTAAAACTCATATCTAGCTATTCTCATGTAGAACTCCTACATGCATAAACCCAGCAGACACAGGCTACATTCACATGACATGGCTACCCACAGTTAACTCAATCACAGCTTATTAAAAAAGTTTTCTGCATAAGCATGGCATACTCAGCCATGGTGGGGTTTGCACAACCACTGGCTATGTTGTGTAAAGGTAGAGATACAGGCATTGCAGCTTTGGCAAAGCCAGGTAGATGCAGGAAGGAATATCCTTTTCTGTACGGAAAGCAACAGACATTTGAACCAGTCTTCAACATAACACTGTAACTTACATCTCTGTACAGTGGTGCTTTAGAGTGATCAAAATATTTCAGAGACATTGGCTCAGTGATCCTTGCAGTAATCATTCTAGAAGTTAAATTGCTAGCATTACACCCTTATCACAGATATCAGAGAGCTTTGAAGCTAAAATATGGTAGATTGCCAGTGGTAAGGTAGTAAATATAAGTTACACACAGCCTGACTCACAGCTTAACCCTTAATCCAGTGTTTCTCAACCTCAGCAACTTTAAGATGTGTGGACTTCAACTCCCAGAATCCTCCAGCTAGCATGGCTAGCTGGGGGATTCTGGGAGTTGAAGTCCACACATCTTAAAGCTGCTGAGGTTGAGAAACACTGCTCTAATTGTTATGTTCCTCTACACCTCATTTAAGGAATTTAGTTCCTTAATTTGTCTAGCTCCATCATGTGGACCTTAAAAAGCACTGGGCACAAATCCAGAATACTCTTTCTGTACCTGAATGGTCAACTGAGAAGCTCCGACTTCCTTCTGCCACCTGGTTATTTGGAAGCCATGAGACCTCTTCTTTGTCTTCTAACTTTATTGTCACGTTGGAGAATTCTAATTAAGAGGGGGAAAAGATATTGAGAAAGAAGACACCACTGATTCTTAAGTTGCTGGGGTATGCGGTATATGGCATTGCTTGCACATACCATTTACAAATAACATCTAAACACAAGTAAAGCCTCTGAGGACAATAAAAGAGTTCCAAATGTCCCCAACTGTAATGGTCTGTGGGAATGACCTTGGTTGACAGGAGGAAGAGCCGCAGACTAGACAACAATCAAATAAGAGGGAGCTGAGCCTGCAGAAGCAATGGGGGCATGGCAAACGTACTTTCAGACTTGCAAGATTGATGTCAGCCTTGTGAGGTAGTCCAGACAAGAAGCATCTGTAGAAGTGCTAGCTCTGGCTTTATTGTAAGGTTACATGAACAGCATCTTGCAAGTCTGAAAGTACATCTCTCCCCCCTTGCCTTTACAGTCCAAGAAACTAGAGGGGGTCCCTTCTGAGACTTTTGACATACCCACATTCCTGCTGCGGGCTAAGCTGCCTCTTATATGACTGTTGTCTGGTCTGCAGCTCTTCCTCCTATCTTTCAAGGTCATTCCTACAGACCATTACACCAACTTAGAAGGAATAACTTTCAAATCATGTAGCCTGAGCCCAGTCAAAGAAATCAGCCTCAATGAAACATTCATAATTTACTGCTTTTTCATCACTTTACCGTAATTACTTCCAGGAGGAGTATTTATCTTGATGTGGCCTTAATTATTTTCTATTTTAAATCATATGCATACCCTTGTGTATGTGATTTGACCAGGCCCACCTTTAATGTGGGTAAGACACAACTTCTGGCCCCAACAGCATATTTTTCACCAAGATGCTTAATAACATGGCACCTTATGGCTTTTATATTGTGTTGCATTATGTAAGTGGTTTTGTTAGCTGCCGAATTTTTTGGTTAAATTGGGTGGCCATATAAATTCTTGCAAGCAAGCAAGCAAGCAAAGATTTGGGTACTGTCCCTAAACCTCACTCTAAACCTTGCAAATGAATTGGGATTTCATAAGATAGGAACATTATGAAAAATAAAGGGCATAATCATGCTAATTTCATTAAATCAATTTTCATTTTGGAGTGCATCCACAGCAATGCTATTCCAAATGTCTGGGCAGAAAGGTTTCTCTCTCTTGTTTCAGAAGCACAAGGGTGCTGGCATCGGCCTGCAGGGGCCCTTGTTTGAAGTATCTCTAGAGTAGATAGAGGAAGCATGCACTTTGTTGATTAGTTAACTTTACTCCAAGTGCATTTCATTCACCCATGCAGGTAAAAGCAAAAACGAAAGCCATGATTCCAGGAAGGGACGTCCTTTGATCAGTATGGGCTCACAAAACAACACAAACAATACTCTTCAAATCCCAAAAATGAGAATGAAATCCTTACCAAATGAAGCCATGTTCCTGGGATTCTCTTGTATATCCACCCAGAGTCAGTTTCATGGATTTGGGCTCAGAAGACTGTGGTTCCTCCTTCACAAAACATACAAGGCCACATCTTCAGAAGTTGCCTGAAGTCCTTGAAACAAAAACAGCACCTTTTTGTTTTCAGCACAAACACTTGTCAGAATCCACAAAAGGCTTCCTATTGTGTATTCCACCCCACAGCAACCCAGTAATGTGTACTCTGGCCGGCAGGTGCCACTCCAGGGACGGAGACATCTAAGGATTGAACCCAGCCATGTAAGTAAGTTCAGAACATCTGCTAACCTGCAAAGAACTGTACAGCAATGATTACCAAAGATCAAAGTGGAAAAGCTCATGAAAACCCAAAGCGGCCTTCTTCAATCTGGGCATTCTGAGATGCATGGACTTCATTTCCCAGAATTCCTCACACATTATGGCCATTACTGAGAATTGCAGACGTTGAAGTCAGCTATCTGGAGGGCACCCAGGTTGGGGAAGTTTACTCCAGTCATGGATTAGAGTTTCTATCAAATGGGATGAGAATCAGGGCCATGTTTTTAGGTACCTAGGTAGCTGCCATCAAATTGGGCCTAGCCATTGTGATTGCAGGGACAAATGGCTGCCATCTCCACCTGTCTCCATTGATCATTCATATTCTATATCAGTATTTAAAATTTAATCCCAACTCTATACTTTATCTTCTGCTTCCCTCACCCTTGCCAAGCATTGTATTCTTTCTCTGGTTCAACACCTGCTTGCATCACAACCCAAATATTTGGGTTTCTGTGACTCTACTTTTCTTTGGAAGACCTTAAGCTTAATTATGCAAGAGGAAATTGTGCAACAGCTCAGTAATTTTCACATTCTCTTGTACCTCTTTCTTTGTTCAGGTTTTATATATATACCAATCTTTTCAAATCTCTAGATCCCACAATCTTGTTTCACATTTGATGATAGAAAGCTCTTTGCTGCCTTTTCTTCTACAGCTTTATTCAGTTCAGTGGGTATTTTATCTGTAGCGGGTGTTAGACTATCGCTTCTCAGAACTCACTTTCAGAAGGTACTCAAAATATGTTCCTGGAGAAAGAATGGATTGTGAAGATGGCAGAGTCTGCATAAATGGCTAGACTGACTTGCTGGATTAAGGACGAAACAACACTGGCTTTTATAAAACGCTAGAAACCTTTTAGGGACTTTTTGCTGAAAATGGATAAAAATTAATTGGTGATTTCGGGATTCACTGATTAAAAAGGGTTGGGAAGAAGGGAGCCAAGATATGTAATTTGGGAGGGTGGAGATGGTAATTATGTCTATAACTGCTGCAAAGAAGATTGGAAGTCGCTTCTTTAGATTTCTTTTCTTTCTTTTTTCTTTGTCTTTTGCTGTCCTTTACTTTTTCTTTTATTCTTTTATATCTTTTTCTTTTTTCTATTTTTCTGTTTAATCTGGTATAAAATTCCCTTTCGATAAAAATTATATATATATTTTAAAAAATTGTTCCTGGATACATAGTCTCTCTTTATAAATTTATCTGTCATTCTATCATCCTGTTTGGAAAGGGTCTCAGTATAAAAAAGCCAAAGAATTACTGGAGGACAAAAAAACCTACATTCCAGTAAACTGTCACTCAATACAGAAACTAGACAACCTGATCAAAAGAACCCTCAATGATCTAACCAAGAAAAGTCAAATCACAAAAGAACAGTGATGGAGGAAAAGTGGTGGACCCATCCTCCCATGCTTCCATGGATGCCCAAAAATACACAAGTCCAACATATCTCTCCATCCAATTGTATCATTACCAGGGACCCCAACATACAACATAGCGAAAGAACTGACAAAAAAGCTTGGACATCTCACAGAGGGGAGCGTATATTCTATCAGCTCCCTGCTATAGTGCCTCCAGAAAATCAAAGACCTAAAAATAGAAGAAGATGAAATGATGGTTTCATTCGATGTCACAGCACCCTTTACATCCGCAGATCCAGAACTAGGGAAAGGATCCACGGCAGCAGTAGTACACAATACACCTGACCTAGCCAAATACACCAAGATTGAAATACCCAGCATCAAGGACCTCATCAACCTCTGCCTCACGACCTACCTTCAGTTTGATGGACAAATCAGAAGAACACCCATGGGATTGCCACTCTCAGGACTCATAGCAGAAACTGTAATGCAGCGTCTAAAAACTATAACACTCCCACACATACAACCAAAAGTATGGATCTGGTATGCAGACAACACCTTCGTCATAATAAAAAAAGGAACAACTAGGGAAGACACATGAAACAATCAACAACATCTTCAAAGGAATAAAATTCACAAGGGAAGAAGAAAACAACAACACACTACCTTTCCTGGATATCTCATCAGCAGAGGAAACGATGGCAAATTAGGAATGCAAGTTTATCAAAAAAACAACCCACACTAACCAAGTGCTCCATTACCAATGTAACAACCCAACCTCCCACAAGAGGAGCTGCGTAAGAACATTATTCAGATTAGCACAAATGCACTACAGCACCCCAGAACACCAGAAAAAAGAAACAGGCCACCTATACAACATCTTCCAACAAAATGGATATCCACGCAACTTTATCAAAAGATGTCTGACCACTCAACCCATTACAAGCCACTATGTAGGACAGACAGGCAGAAGACTAGCAGAGCGCATTCATGAACATCAACTAGCAATCTGAAGACACAATGAAAACTCCTTAATGTCACAACACATGGACAGACTCAACCATAGTTTCAACTGGGAAACTGTGAGCATTCTAGACCAAGCTAATTCTAAAAATGCTAGGGAATTTCTGGAAGCTTGGCATTCAGACAAATCAGCCATCAATATACGCATAGAGATAAAGCACATTTATAAACCATTCAAAAGAGACAATAAAAAACCTAAGAAGAAAACAGACCAGAACACATCCTCTCCAGCAGCCAACACCCAGATAAGCAGGGATTAACACCAGGCAAACCATCAAACAGAAAACAATGCCCTAATCAAGGAACTACCAAGGAGAAAACTACACCCCACCAAAACTGGCAGGGCAAACTACTGTATATAAGCAGGGAGCAAACCCCACACTACTCACACTGATGATGTTACCTACTTGGGTAATGAAACATCTTCAACCAAACAACCAAGCTCAGAGAACACCAAGGGCCCCATGGACTCAATATAAAATTCTCATATTTTTTTAACCTAATCTGGTTCAGTTACATTTTTTCCATGATTACTTGAGTAGTCCCAACTGAACTGTGAAATTGCTGATCATCTTGAAACCTCTTTCTTTTTCATTTTATTTCTCAATGGGGTCGCTAAGAGTAAACAATGACTTGATGGCACATAATCAATTGTTCGTTGATATTCTTGACTGAGTTCTCTTTTCTTGTTTGAGGTTGAAAATCTGCATAAAGTGGTACATCCTTCTTGTCATCCAAAGCTTTCATCTACCATCTTCAACCAAAGTATAATTTCCATGTATGAAGTAAATGTTTCACTCTATTCTGCTTTGGTCAGATTCCAACTTGAGTATTATGTCTAGACAGTAACTGTAAGAAGGATTCAAAGAAACTGAAAGAGACTTAGAGAAAGGCAACGAAGGTGAACAAGGGATGAGAACACCAGAAGAGAGAAGAGAATGAAGAGAGATTAAAGGAGCTGGGTAAATTTAGCCTTGACAAAAGATTTTTGAGGGGGGAATATGCTAGCATTCTTCAAATACCTGAAAGGACATCTCACGAAAGCAGTTTTCTCTTTTGATCCAGTATGCAGGATATAGAATAATGCAATTAAGTTACAGGAAGGCAGATTCCAGTGGAATGTTAGAAAAACTTCCTAACTGTAAAAACAGTTCAACAGTAGACACATTTATCCAGAGAGTGTGTTCAAGTGGAAGCTAGATAGCCATTATCTTAGAGATGGTTTAACTTAGATTCCTGCACTAAGCACAAGGGTTGGACTTGATGACCCAAATGGCCCAACTCTGATTTTATGATCCTTTCTTGGGTCTGAAAGCTGCTTGGGTCTTTCCCTCCTTGAAATTTAGGGAATGTGGGGGGGGGGGGGCTGCTCAGGTTCTCTTTCACACAGATTAAGGACGTGGGATCAGTTCCCTATATTATTTATATATTACACTGACTTGTGAGAAGTATGCGCTGGTCTATAATTCAGTAAACAGCAGGATCATATCCATTAGAGTTAAGGGCTATTTAGTGAAGATCAGCATTATTACAGAGGTCTATGGGCCCCCCCATCCTTTACCTCTTGTAGAGGAGGGTCCCTAAGCTTTCGCTGTTGGGAAGACCTCAGGATAGTCAAGAGATGGCCATGAAGATAAGCAGGACCTGAATCAATGTAGAGCTTTATAGGTAAGCACTAACGCTTGGTATTAGGCCTGGAACCCTACTGGTAACCAGGGCAATGACTGTAGCACTGGTTTATGTTAACAAACTGGTATGTTCCTGTCAGCAGCCTGTAGCTTCTGAATTGCCTTTAAAGGCACCCTCATGTGCTGGCACACCCATTCTTTAATTTCCCGCGTTTGACATAAATTGTTCATGATCTGTTCCGCAACTGACATCTGGAAATGTCTTGGCTTCGGTGTTGCACTTCTCCATCTTCTATGAAATTTTGAATTACATAATTGGTTTGATTTTGGCATTGTCCATCCAGTGATGACCAGCTATAGAATCAGCTCCTGTGTTGCTTGAAGCAGGCGTTGGCAACAAACAAAAAAAGTGTTTGTAAAACTCTACTAACCTATCTCCTGCATTGTTACATTTATACACTCTAAATCTTCCTATAGTTTCAGTTTCCTCCATTTCTCCAACATTTGCATTTCACTCACCTATTAGTTTTTAGAGGGTTTTTTGTGGACGTGAGTGTGTCTTTGAGTCAGTCTTGACTCCTGGTGACTGCCTGGACAAGTCCCTGCAGTTTTCTTGACAAGCTTTCAGAAGTGGTTTGCCATTGCCTGCTTCCTAGGGCTGAGAGTGAGGGACTGGCCCAAGGTCACCCAGCTGGCTTCGTGTCTAAGGCGGGACTGGAACTCACATTCTCCTGGTTTCTAGCCTGGTGCCTTAACCACTACGCCAAACTGGCTCTCCATTAGTAGTGATTTCTAAAACACATCCTTTCTAGACGTTGCATTTAGTATCTTTTGCAACTGGTTACAAGATTCCGCAGTGGCTTCCACTACTATCTTGATTACTTATATAATAGTACCAATGCTCACTGAATAGCTGTTCATTCTAATGGATATGCTCCTGCTGTTTACTGGATTACAGAAAAGCACATCTTTTTCTACACCTTTTTAGAGTACCAATGCCATTCCATTGTTTCACATGGTCCCAGGCCCAGAATAGTGTATCAGACCTGATTTAAAATGGCCCATTGTGGTCTATTTAATTCATTTATTCCTAAAAATCTAATTCTGTACAATTTATGCTTTGACGATCTCAAGATTCATGCTTTTCACATTGCATGTTCCAACTATAGGTGTCCTCTTTTAATACTGGCACCATCAGTGACCAGACTTCCTTGTAATTTTGGTGTGACTGTATCATCACTCTCATATCTAACCTTGAAAAGTTGAACACTCTTTCTGAGTCAGAGAATACCTGATTCACTCATCATGGTCTCATCATCTGGCATCCAAACTCATCTAAATGTTACAGCCTTGTCTACTTGGTATTTTTGGTAAGAATACAGAAGAGCTTTGCCACTGTCTTCTTCAGGGCTGGATTTTGGAGTTCCTAAGCTTCGGAAAGTTTATCACGTTTATAAGTTGCTTTTTCTCATGCCAGCAGAGCCCCACCTGTACTCATCCTGCCATTTTAGATTACTCTTAGCTTTACCCATCTCTTTTCCATCTTAGCACCTACCAAAAATTCACACTCCTGCTGGTATGGTTCTCAGCATCACCAAAGCAACTGAACTCTCCTATCAGATCAAAGATGCATAGCACTTTCCCAACCTGGTGTGCTCCAGTTGTCTTACCTATCCTGGCTGGCTGGAGATGTCAAACACATCTGAAAGAGCACCAGAGTAGAGAACACTGAAGGAAAGCATCATAGTGAATGACTGCATATGGACAGAAATGAGTGAGAGAAGGGCATCAGAGTGAAAAGAGGAGTTGTGCCCATTCTAAAAAATACACAAGAGAAGGTAAAAAGTTCATAATGTGGAAAATTTGTGAGGCTGCAGGTCAATTCATATATCACTCCATGCCAGAAACAGATTTGCGTGTTTTGGTTGAGCAATGAATCCAACCTTTTTTTTTATAAGCCATGCTTCATAGCCCAACATAATGTATGGTTGATTCAAAACACCATGATTTAAAAATCATGGCATAACTCAATATGTGAACCTAATTATTTGTCATCTTGTATTGTTCTGTAGCTGCCATCAAAGGTCTTAGACAGTGGAAAGGGCCTTTGTGAAAGTATGGAGGGGCAACATGTTCTTTGAATCACATCACTGTCATTTTCTTCTTAATGCAGACTCTGTCAGTGTAATGTTTTTCTCCACTATTTCTTATCAACTGAAGTTAATAGCCCAATAAATGAGTACTTGAATGGAAAGCATTTCAAATACTGAGTGATAATTTTGGAGAGCTTAGGTCAATTACTCCCACTCTTTACCCAAACGCCTTGGCAGTGGTTTTTCTCACGTCCAGCTACTGGATCTTCTTTTAAACTGGAACAGTCAAGAGACCTTCTACATGCCAAACAGATGCTCTTTGATTTTCTAAGCCTCTCAACTTTGAACACACTAATTACAGTATTTCCAACCTGTAATCCAGGAACCCCTGGTGGTCATGAGGATATTGGAGGGAGTCGCCACTAGGCAATGACTGTAAAAATAACTGAAAGAAAATGGCACCAAACTCAAGGATCATTACATCTCACATGATTCTGACTGTCTCACCCTAACTCTTGCATGATTTCAGGCAATAACATTAACATCCAGTGACATCTGTCACCTTCATGAAATTTCACCCATTATAAATTGTAAAAAGAAGAGTTTAAGATAATTTTTATTTAGTTTTGGGTTCCTATGGAAACATCCAGGGGAGTGATATGTGTCATAGGACCTGCAGCCACCCCACTGCTGACCCCTGATTATTATGGTGCTTCTCAAAAGCTTTTGATGATGATGTGGTGGTACACATATCAACAAGGGTTGGGAACCACCGTATTAGAGCACTGTAAGGACCAGGCTTCCCACAGCACTGGCATCCTCTTGGATGGCAGCTCTGCCAAAACAGCCATTTGGAAGGCACCACTTGAGGAAGCCTGGCACGTGGTTGTGTTCACACAACACACTAACCCCTGTTTATGAAACTCTGGTTTTCTGTACTAACCAACGGCTTGAGACTGCACGCAACACCGAGTCACACAACCAGGCAGCCTCAGGTGAGAACCCAGACACAGATGTAAGATCTGCTGAAAATCTCCTGCCACGGTGGCTCCATCCTGGACAAGCAGGTACAGCTGCAAGAAGGACATGCAATGGCCGAGGCTGCAGCAATCGGGAGGGGAGGCGGATCGGGGCGCTGGTTGCGGGAACTGGTGGGGGTGGGGGTTACTCTCACCCGTTCGGCCCCTGGATCGCTGCCCGCTCGGAAGATCCGCTGGTGCCGGTGCAACTCCTCTTCTCCCGCTCCCACGGAGCTTCCAGGGCGCCAGCGTCAAAGCCTCGGAAAGCCCGTTTCCTCGCAAGTCGCGCGCAGCCCAGGGCTTGGCTCGCGGCGCCCCTCCGTCCAGCCCAGCGGCGGGAGCGAAGACCCCAGGACGCCTTCCTTCCCTTCCCGCGGCAAACCCCCGCGGGCATGAAGGCTGCACTGCCTCGGCGCGCGGATCAGCAGCGAGGAAGCCCCCGGAGCTCTGGGGACTGCTTCGGGGGAGACTCGCAGCGCCCCTCGCCAAGGAAAAGATCCGGGTCAGGCCTTGGATGAAAGGAAGGGCAGGGCAGGGCAGGGCAGGGCAGGGAAACGGGGCGGGGGGGAGGCGGAGGGGGGGAACGGCAGCGCACGTCGCCCGGACTCTCCCTACTGCTTTTGCGGACGGGTTTCCCTGGGTTTTCCGCTTCCCGTCACGTGACTGACACCAAGCCACAGGCCTGGAAAGGCGGGGCGGGGCGATGCCCTCGCGGAGCGCCTGGCTGGTTCGATCCATCAAGGGGACCGGTTACAGGCTCCGCCCACCTCCAGCCCGACCGCCTCGCGGGAAGCGCCCGACTGAGGAAGGCGTTTAACGGAGGCGCCAGAAACAGGATTCCTCGGTGCCTGAAGGGGGGAATACCCGATTTGGTCCAGTTCAACTTATAGTACCTGATTTGGTCCAGTTGAACTCATAACACCTGATTTGGTCCAGTTCAGTTCATAATACCCGATTTGGTCCAGTTCAACTTATAATACCTGATTTGGTCAATTTATAACACCTGATTTGGTCCAGTTCAGTTTATAATACCTGATTTGGTCAATTTATAATAACCAATTATTTGGTCCAGTTCAACTCATAATACCCGATTTGGTCCAGTTCAATTTATACGTAGTCCACTAAAAGCCGAACTGGAGTTTGGAGTGTGCAGTGGCCACAGGAAAGGTGAATAAAATACAGTACGGCTGTAGGCTGCATTCGCAGAGCCAAGGGTTTCACTCATAGGAATAATTCTCTGTATTTGCAGTGGCCCAGGTTGGCAGCAGGATTTAGTTGCCCATGGCTGATTTTAGAAGATAACCAGAGCCAGCCTGCTTACTATTTGGATGGGAGAGCAGGAAATACTCAGGCTGTAGGTTAGACTGGTAATTCCAAAGAAACCACCCTAAAAAAAAGGAATGGCAAATCAATTTTCTGCTGTCATCACAAAAACACATGGAAGTGTCCTGAAGTCAAACAGCTGAGCTCACCTCCAAGACTTTGTCTATTTTGCCACTAGTCAAACACATCACGGAATACTATAATAAAGGTCATCCAAATGAATCCAAGAGACTGAACTTTATTTTTCTTGATACGTCTTGGCCGTTTTCATACATTTCAGATGTGTTTAACTTTCCTATAGATCCTTCCATTAACTCAATTTTCTGGGTTCCCATGACCCACACACATATAGTCACATGGGCTAGATTTCCTACAATACACTAAGCTAAAATGCACTTTACCAGCTTGTGGTTCAGTGTGTCATAACCGGTCAGCCACTTTCTCTCTCACCTGGCGCTGAAGACATAATCACACATAGGAAATGGATAAAATCCAGGCTTCCATTGAATGAGGACCAGGTGACTGGACACTTTTACCCAACAGAAGACATGAAGATCATAGGACTCCACTCACTTTTATACAGCTATTCCATGTGCATAATGTAATTTATTTTTCAGCCTTTAAGCATAAAAAACCTACTCTGCCAGTGAATATGCAAATACAACACAACAGTGTTCCCAAATTAAAGGATGCATGACTTGGGAGTTATTCAGTCCTGCAGTGTAAGCCTACTCCCACCTTCCCTTACTGGCTGTTATTGATGGACATTGGAGTCCAACTTCTGGAGAACATTTTCATGGAGTTGAAAAACATCCCAATAGTATCCAGTGCACAGAAAACTGCTGGGAACAGACGCTTTTGGCAATTTTCCAACCCATAATGTTGGAAAGAAAAATGATTTAAAATTGCACCCAACAAACAAGATTCCTCGGGAGGGAATCCCATTCTTCTCCAACAGCAAAAATGTAGAGAAGCGTAACAGGACAAGAGCAGTGACATCTATCTATGTACTCAAATGAACTGTTAACGTCTTTATTTAAAAAATGGAAAGGCTGGGACTGAAAAATGTCTTTCAGGGGATTGCCTTTTCACACCAGCAGTTCAGATGGTCAACACTTCTTTTCAACAGCCACTGTGCCATTATACATAGGAAGAGGCATGATTAATAGACCCTGGTGTCTGGGCCAGAAAAAGAGAATGTTTAAAGAATCCAGCATTTTAGGCCAGCTCTTTTGATAATGTCAGGTCTTCTCCAAACATATTAGGGCACTTCTAGCAATCTTCAGAGAAGATGCTAGCCGATAAAGACTACTTGTACACGAAGAGTGAATAATAAGTTGTGATTATGCACTTTGGGGGAGCAGCAGGGTATAAAACTGCATTTGTCCAAATAAGAAATGTGTTTTTCACTTGCTTGAAAAATTAAAACAGAGTACCACCTTTCTCTACAGTTGGGTTAGTCTCTTGCAGCAAAAACAACAAGCAGTCTTGTGGCATCTTAAAAACTAACAAATTTATTATGGCATAAGCTGGCTGTGCCGTCTAGTAAATATTGGGCATTGTATACAGTGCTAGAAAAAAAAGCAGGTTTAACAGAGCTTTGTAAACAAGAATAAGGTGCAGAAAATAGCACCGGTTTTCTCAAGTAACGTAACAGAAGAAACCTTGAACGATTGTATAGGAGTAAATGGAAGTACTGAGGTAACCTTGTCAACTTTTGAGAAGGCTTGGTGATCTGTTCTGTTGACAAGAGGAACAATGCAGCAACTCAATGTTCTGTGAAGACCAACCTTCTTCAGAGCGGTGCCCTCCTGCAGACTGAGAATTCTGGGAGTTGTGGTCCCAACGCATCGGGAGGGAGCACCAAATTGGGGAAGGTTGCCTTCAGACTATTATCGGCTACTGCTATTGGAGTCTGCCCCCCCGGGAGACTCTTCCTCATTCCCAGGCTGGCTTCTCGGTGAGGGAGGAGTCTTCTCTGACTCCATGGGGATGGGGGGCGAAGGTGCTGGTACAGGACTTGCACACAGGGATGTTCCACGTGTCCCATCGGCAGGAATGGGATTGGGGAGGGAGGGCTGGGGAGCCGACACGCGAGCGTTTAGTGAATCCGCAATGTTCTCCAACAGAGTTGTTTGCCTCTCGAGGGCCACGGTGTAGCTCTCCATGCACCTCTGGAAGGCAGCATCAGAATCACGCATGGCGGCAGCCATGGTTTGGCTAGAGACTCGGATGCTTTTCGCAATGTGCTTTGCGCACCACACGGCGACTTTGCGATCGTCAACCCGCCTCTGCGACTCCTTACTATCAAGCTCATAAAGAGCCTCACGGATGTTCTCCCCAGTTTCTCGGGTGGCATTAATTAGCTCCTTCGCCAACTGAACTCTCTCAATTTTTCGCTTGTTCCTGAACCGGGCGGTTCTCTGTGCACTGGTCAGCGGAGCATCATCTCCCAGGCCTCTAGCAGGTGGAACACGGTCAATTGGTGGCCCTACCCCGCCCTCAAAGCTGGCATTCAGATCCTTCCGTCCAATGTTGCCCAGGGGAGCGCAGATGATGTCGGAGCTGTCGAGCGCTTCCCCCTCCTGCTCCTGAATGAGACTTTCAGCTGAGGAAGAGGAGAAAGGAAACTGTCAGGACACAGAAAGGAGACCAGCGCTGAACACAAGGCATTCTCTAGCCCAGTGTTGTCCAAACTTGGCCACTTTAAGATGAGTGGACTTCAACTCCTAGAATTCCCCAGCCAGCATGGGTGGCTGGGGAATTCTGGGAGTTGAAATCCACTCATCTTAAAGTGGCCAAGTTTGGACAACACTGCTCTAGCCCAACAGAGAGCACACAAAAAGGCTTGAAATTCTTAGGACTCTTCATTAGAAAAGACGGCTAAAAATCCAATAAGAAAATGAGTCTGGGTTGGAAAAATTGTGCCTGGCGTCAAAGCCATGTCTGGACTGGAGGATGAGACCATTGTGGTGTAAGGGTTCGGCACCAGGCTACAAAGAGGAGACTGTGAGTTCCAGTCCTGCCTTAGGCATTTTTGGGCCAGTCCCTCTCTCTCAGCCCTAGGAAGAAGGTGACAAGGGCAAACCAAAAAGAACTAAAGGGACTTGTGAGGGCAGACAGACAAACGAACAGCACCAGAGTACAGTGTCACAGAATGGGAGCATTCTTGCAATGTAGGGATGTTAGCTTGCTCCAAGAATTCTCCTGAAGTTCACTTAGAAACAAGTCACTGATCTTCCCTCTTTTGGAAGGAGAAAACTCCAATGTTAAAATTTAAAATTCAATCCTTAATGAGGCATTAATTTCTTATAGCTAGAAAACCAGGAAAAAGTTTAACAAGTTGGTGGAAAATAAGAAGTTGGTGGAAAATAATTAGAGTTGAAGAAAGCCAAATCCCGAGTTTTCTAGCGCTTAGAGAGCAATACACTTCAGAGGATACAGATCTAGAAGAGATCGAATGGCAGGTTAAGGCAGCACACAACAAATCCAGTATTTATGGCCAAGTCAAGTTTTCTTACCTGTAGATAAAGCTCTGGATAAGGGATGTTCATGTTTGGGTCTTTCCTGGTCATGGTTGCTCTCTTCCATCCCACCAAAGGATGAGAATCGGTCCCCAAAACACTGTAGTAAATCCACAGGCAAGTCGTCCACCCCTTCAGTCTCATCGTACGGTTCTTCTGAATACTCTGACAGCACGTCTGGGTCAAGGCGGGTGGTAGTTGCCTCTGGAGGTTCGCCGTCATCCACAATTTCTCTTTCGAACTTGGTATCAAAGTCTAACTCAGGATCCGGACCAGTTTCCTCTTCCTCCTGCTCCTGTTTGACCTCCTCACACATGGCTGATGTGACTGTGATGCCATTCTCATCGATAACACGCACCTCCATGGGGAGGTGGCTTCCTTGGAGCACGGAGCACATTGAGTTGGGTGGGTCCTCTTCCTCTGGCGACTGCTCCTCGATTTTTGGAGTGACGACTGCAAGCTGGTTGGGGGCAGGCCATGGAGATGAATGCCCCCGGTGCTTTTGCATAGCCAGGCTCCGGTTGGGCTGCAAAAGAGGCCGGTGGCAGTGAGTGGGGGATACTGTCCCAGCCTGGAGAAGGCGAGGCTGCTTCTGAGGGGGCTGCTGTAGGTGGGATTTGCTTTGGCCGGCTGTCCCAGCGGACCTCAGCCCTGGTGGACTAATTAAAGATGGCCTCGCAAGTAAAGCCGCTTGTCCGGACGTTCCAGGAGCAGGTGAGGAGGCCTGCCTGGACCACTGACCCTTATCGCCACTGTTGGAAGAATGCTTGGCGTCCCTTCGACTCAGTAGGATGGTGGCCAGTTTGTCGTAGAACGGCATGGTTCGCACTTCACCAGCCCCAGGGCATTTGTTGTGAGTGGTGACCTCCTTAAATTTCTTCTTCAACGCATTCATCTTCTCACGGCACTGGCGAGCCGAGCGGTTGAAGCCCCGCAAGCCCATTTCATTGGAGAGCCAGTTGAAGACCACCTCGTTGTGGTAGGTGTTCTGGAGTTCATTCTGGACCTCTGGGCTGATCCAGAGGTCAACGAAGAGCCCAATCTCTTCCTTGCTCCAAAACTTGGCCCTTTGCCTCTGGGACTCCTGAGTATCTTTTGCAACTGCAGGATAATTCGGCAACAGGGGCGTCCGGCCTGCCAAGGGAACACAAAGGAGTGCAATGCAGATGTTGTTGTGTCAAGCTTCAGAAGCTTTAGAAGACTCTGGACCCAACCAACCCACTTTTTGTGTTTGGATGCCCCTTCACATTTTATCAAAAGCTCTTCTTACAATGAGGTTTTCATTCACAGAAATGACATGGTTTATAATGGTGTAAATGACATAAATTTGGAGTTAACGGACATTTGGATTTAATGGATAGGCCCTCCCCAACCCGAGTCTGTTAAATCAGTATTTTTCTGTATGTTAAATACTCTCTCAACTGCCATTTGGGGCAAATTGTCTAGGACAAAGTTGGGCTTTCTTTTTTGTATCACATCTAAAGGCTACCTTTCTTCCAAGGAGCTCAAGGCAACACCCAGAATCCTAATTTTCTGTTCCCCAAAAAGCCTATTCACGGTGAGAAAACTGCCTCATTGTCTCCCGGGAAACTGATGGATGAAGGAGGACCAAAAACCTGGGACAGAAACTCTACTGCCAAGCCAAAAGAGAAGTTCTGAAAACTCCCTCCAGGTGGGGCTTGTGGTCCCATGAAGCATTTTGTTTCTGCTGGCAGCTCTTGCCAACACCTCAACAGAGGGAAGCACTAGGCTGACCTTGTCTGGATTCAGAAGCTAAGCAGGGTCAGGCTTGGTTAGTATTTGGATGGGAAACCTCCAGGAAAATCCAGAGCTATAGACTAATAGGAAACTGCATAGACATGTCTATGAAGTTGCCAGGAACTGGACATGAAGGAAACTTCAAGCTCAGGTTAAGCCAGTATAATAGAAGAAGCTGCATCGACAAATCATGACTGATGGCAGTCTTACAAGCCAATTTCAAACCCTGATTGAACAAACCATTTACATTAAACGCAGCATATAAATTACAAAATACTACAATGCCATTAGCAAAGAGAGAAGGCAAAAATTGAAGAGAATACAAAGCAAGTCTTCCCTGCAGATCAAGACCTGGTACGATAAATGCAGTTTCTGGGTCAGGGATTTTGGTCTGGAGTAAGGAAGCCATGGTCCTCCAGAATCTGGAGGCCCTGTTTTCATCAGTCCTGGCAAGCCGAGTCACCTTAGGGCAGAAGCCAGAACGTTCCAAGAGGAGTTCATTGTTGTTGAGTCTTATTGCAATAGTGCCCTATTTAGTCTCCTACAAGTGGGTGGATGGCCCATCGTGCACCACCACCAACGGCTCTCCGGGCCAATCCTATTGCCCATCCCAGTGCAGTGGCTGAGCCCAGACTGTTTCCAAAGGTTATGCACACAGATCAGGACATGGTGAAATTGTGGGTGGCACAGGCAGTTCTCATGCCAGGAGAAAACAAGGGAAGGGCCCCTGGATGGGTGACTACTGTCTCTTACCCAGCGCCATGACATTCTGATAGCTGTCCTGCATGGCTTCTTTTGGGAGGGGTCTCTGTGCCCGTTCAACAAAGTTCACTTTGCTTCTGAGAAACATATGACCGCATCATGGGATGTCACAAAGCCCTGGAAATTAGGAGGGGGGGAACAACAACAATTCAGGACCTGCTATCTCAGTGCAAGGTGGAGTGATGGCTGGAACCACCATAAATGTTATTCTATTTCACGCTGTTAATATAATATCAAGTCATTAATATAATTACTCCCCAGTCCTATATTAATCATTTTCCTCTGCTGTCACATTTAAAAAAATCACAATGGGGTAATGACTTTGGACAGTCTCTGTGGGTCATACCCAAGGCCTTTGGGCCTTGTGTGGGACCTGGAGCCCAAGACCATACTCTGTTGCTCTAAAAGTATCAACTTAACTAGCAAAACAAACGAAATCATTTGAACTCCCAGCCCTCGTTATTTAAGATGTATAAAGGACAGAAAGAGTCTGCTATTTTCACCAACAATTTAATCAACTAACATTTTAATAGATTTATCTGGAAATATCTGTTTTAAATTGATCATACAGCCAATTAAAGGTGCATGATCTGAGATGTGAAATTGGGCTGTAAAAGAACTGTCCCATGGATCCTGCTAGCAATATCTATCTATCTATCTATCTATCTATCTATCTATCTATCTATCTAATCCCCTCTCACCCCTATGGGTGGTACGTGTCTTCCTCAATCTTGGGCCCTCTACCAGAGGCCTGGGAGTTAGACAGTTCTGTGCAGGATCTGAGCTGTTCCTAGCACTGCCAGACAAAGAGCTCTGAGGTTATTCCTGGGATCTGTTGGAGCCACTCTCCCAGCTATATATCTATATATAGATATATCAGGATGTGAAATTGGGCTGTCAAAGAATTGTCCCATGGATCCTGCTAGCAATATATATATTGTGTGGATTTATTGCTATATATATACAGTAGAGTCTCGCTTATCCGACATAAACGGGCCGGCAGAACATCGGATAAGTGAAAATGTCGGATAACACACACTAATGATTGAGTGGGGTTAAAAAAAAAAAAAAAACCGATCCGCCACGCCTGTTGCAATCGAATTTTGCATTGCGGCGCCGCGCCGTCAGGAGCAACAAGAAAGAGCACACTCACGCTCGCAAACAAGCGGCACACTTTTCTCGTCGCTGATTTATGCGTGTTGTGTTTTTTTAGGGGCGTTGGATAAGACGGAATGTCGGATAAGCGAAGGTCAGTTAAATGAGACTCTACTGTATATATAGAGAGAGCAATAGATAGATAGATATAGGTTTACCACTTTCAGGAAACAATGGTAGGATAAGCCCTAAGAGAAGCAAAATCTAGCTTATATTCTATCTTTCTCCAGAAAACAAAAACATCATCCAACTCACTTCTGAAAATGTACCAGTAGGTCAGGGCTTCTCACAACAACAAAGACCTCTTCAGAGCATTTCTCCTTTAAGCACTTCCTGGACTGACCATGTGACCCTGCAACATTGTGTGGTCATATGGACATTCCAGGAAGTGCCACAAAGCAGCAGCTTCTGCAAAGAGCACCACATTGCTGTGAGCATGGAGGCATTTTTGCTATGAACAGAAAAGTGTCAAGAGCTCCGGCTATCATCTACATATTCAAAGTAACAGCAATAACCCACTGCCCGCAGAAATGTTATATTTGGATAAAATTCAAATATAAATCCAGCAGATTAGGAATCTGTCTTAGAAAAGAGGCGGAAAAATGAACTGGATCTACACCACTCCACACATTCATAGCAGATTTTTTTTTTCATTCTACTGCATTAATACAGGAGCAAAAGAAGAAAAAAAAAGGGGGGGAAAGGGATTTAATCTTAGGGACATACAACCTCAATCCGTCTGAACAATGAATTACGTTTTATGTGGTAAGTCAAGGGCTATACTCCCAAAGCAGGCAGAGCCAAGATCTGGCTTGGGATGGCAGTCCAGGAGTTTTAAGGGGTGAAACAGATGCCTTAAGCACCACATGTGACCCTTTCTGCCCCTTGAGGCTCTCACATTTGCACAAAATGGGGGAGGGGGGAAGCCAACCAATTTGGACCCACTCATGCTGGGAAGCTGTGAGGGCCACCAAAGATAAAGGTAAACCAATGGGGTTTGTTTTGTTTTTTGCATCACTGCAAAATTTCATAAAATAAACAACTCCATGCTCAAAGTCAACAAAAGTTTAAGAACTCAATCCACAGAAGCTGTCGTTTTATGCAAGCTTACTTAGAAATTTGCCCTATTGCAGGACACAGTGGTTGAGGTGCCTATATGAAAATAGGTCCACACCAGGATTTAGGTCCAAGTAGACACGTTCAGGAAGAGGCTGTGCAGATCCCGTAAATCTGCTGATATCCCTAAAATTAAAAGAAGGGGAAAAAGTTAGGGTTGTTTACCTGAACTCACTAGACAAAAAAGACCCTTATTTTTCCCAGTAGATAAAAGCACCTCCTTTATTCTAATTTTCTTTCATCTTCACCCTTAACACACCATAGTCCCTCTGGCCTCCTTTCTTCACGCCTTTACATATCCGCTTTTCAACACGCTACTTCTCCTACCCCCCACCCCACCCTGATCATTTGACCGTCTCTAGAAATCTAGAATCTCAAGTATTTATTATTCATGTTTGGATTTCTTTGTCTGTGTTTTGCAGAAATAAATGAAATAGCTCCAACTTCTCTGAGCATCAGCAGCCACAGAAAAGGTAGCCATGGATCCACCAACTCACGTTTAATTAAAAACCACATGGACTTGCAGGCAGGCAAGGGAACAGAATGCTCTGTCCCAAGTAAAAACTAACCGCGTTTCAGAAAAAATAAGTCACCCACAGCTTAGTTAGAAATGTAAAATTTTGCATGAGGAAAGATGGAGCCCCAGACTCTCTTTAACAGCTCTTGGCTCAAGCAGTTTCTTCGGGTGGGGACAGAGCTTCCATAGCATGCCAAGACATATTGTGACTTGTTTGGTTTCAGATCAACGCAGTGTGTGAAGCCACCTGCTGTTCTTTGTAAACCATGGTCCACGGCTCAGCACTCCATGTGAACCAGTCCACCATGGCTTGTTCAACAAACCAGAGTTCAAAGGGTAAGACACCATGTAAGAGTGTCCTCTTCCCCTCCAAATATAACTGCCCCCTTCCATTTCTAGATGCAAACCCCTTACCAGATTGGTCTTCTGTTTCTTTTCCCCACAACGTGGGAAAAATCTGGAAACAAACAGGGGAATCATCCCATAGCTGTGGCTGATGGGAGCTGTAGTCCAATACATATGGAGAGCACCAGGTTGGGGGAGAGCTGTTTTAAAGGAAAGGAACTGTCCAGGCATGAGATGTTGATCCATGTTTATCCTTTTCAACCAGTCCTTTGGAATAGTAACTTGCAAGATCCAGGGGTTTCTTGGAAACAGACCCAAAAGACACCTACCATCCCCAAATTAAGATAAATCCACTTTTGGGGGAAAGCTGACCATGGTCAGGAAAGCTTAGTTTGTCTTTTGCAAAGAGACCGTACTGAGATGAGCATATCAGGTGAACCAAGTGGGCCCGCTAAGCCACTTCTCAGAATCCCAGACAACATATTCCCCTCGATTCAACTGCACACTTGATTTATTTGTCCCATGTGAGCTTTTTCCACCACCCAACACAAGCAGAACGTAAGTAGAAATCAACAAGCGCATCCACAAGGCGCGGCTGTTTCAACAAGTCAGATCTCTAAAGAAAAAAAACAGCAACTCCACTCTTCTGTGGCTTCACCATGTTTACCTGCAATTAATTCACTACTGGTTCCTCGAGTCTTCTCACTGGAAAACTTCCGATCAGTGTTTCTCGACCTTGGCAACTTTAAGACAGGTGGACTTCAATTCCCAGAATTCCCCAACCAGCATCATGCTGTCTGGGGGATTCTGGGAGTTGAAGTCCACGTGTCTTAAAGTTGCCAAGGTCGAGAAACGCTGCTCTAGACATTTCTTCTTGCTGTCTTTCTGCCCCCTCCCCTTATTTAGAGCAGGGTCTCCTTCCCCGAGGGCTTTGAATGGGGTTTTTATTCAGAAATAGATGTCTAGCTTCCCAGAAGAAACTCTTCCGTTTTGGGGGCTCCCATAGAGGAATCATCCACTAAGCATCTTGTACTATTAACTAGCAATTTCCCTTACAACGGAATAGCTGTGAACACTATTCGGGTCAGGGAATACCCAAAGAAAGGTATCTCCTACGCTAGTGCCCCATGACTTTGGAATTTCCCACCCAGCGTGATGTGCCAAGCTCCCTTTGGGTGATTAGTAGAATCCCTAAGCCTTTCTAAGAATCACAGAACTGTAACAGTGGAAAGGATCATGTAGTTTATCCCTCTGCAATACACAGAAACAGCAACACTTAAACCACTGAACTTGTTCTGATCAACTTTCAGCAAAATTTCAAGGGCTTTGAATGCTGTCATTTAATGTGGGTAGTTATGTAGTTCTTCGATATTCTAATGGTTTCTAAGTGTATTGGTAATTATAAGTCACCGTGTAAACACAGAAAGCAATTTATTTCCTGATTACACCCAGCTGACCTTGTCTGGCTCAGAACTAACCAGGGCTAGGCCTGCTCGTATTGGCGTATTTGGGCCCTGGGGAATTTCAGAGCTATAGGCTAGATGAGGGGTGGGATTTCTAAGTGCACTCCACCCTACAGCGAGAGGCACCTGTTAAAAAATGAAAGACGATCAGGGACAGAACTAAATAATATTTTTCCATTCCTCCCCAGGGTCACCATCATCTCTGACAAAAGCAGATGGCTTAAAACTTCTAATCAATCAACTATAAGGAAAGGGAGGTTGGGAGTTGTAGTCCCATCATGTCTGGAAGAAGTGAAGTTGGAGAAGGCTGTTTTAAACAGCCAAGTGTGCAAAATAGTCAAGTTTATATTGCTAGAAGCAAGAATACGGTATTTGGTAAAATGCAATGCCTTGACACAACATTTCTGGGGCATCACAACCATTGTCACTGGTTTCGCACGTGGTAGGATATCAAAACCAGGGTTTAACTCCATGTGTGGCTCTAACGTCTCTTCTACCACACACATCTTTATACAGTAGATCTGTGACCTCAGCACATATGCCTTTCGAATTAGTGCCCTACATTGTTTATGAAACAGCCACCATTCTGTGTGAGGAGCAGAACAAAAAGCGCTTGCTGGAAAATCTTGGGGTTAAGGAACCCCAAGGAGCTCACTATTGCTTGCTCTTAAAACAGACTGCAGCCTAAGTAAAGCCTACTGAATCCAATGGCTTGGCGTTTAGACAGAAAGCCTGAAAAGTGTGAAAGAATAAAATAATGTTACTCCCCCTAAAATCCACCCTCTCGATGATATCCACCCCATCCGTGAAAAAGTTGCCTTAACTTTTTTGTTTCCTTAAAAGCATTTCCATGCCCATTACCTAGGCTAGGTAAACACACTTCCAATTATCCCAAATTGTACAGTTCCAGGGAAAATCAATATTCAGTTCAAGTTAGCAGGGGAGGAGAGAGCAATAGCGAAACTGAACCTGCCAAGTCCAGCGATTGGCCTAAAGAGAGCGGAGCAGGGACACTTCGGTAGCCATTGTTGGAGCAGGCTGCCAAATGTACACCACACTATTAGACGTGTTTACACTGAATGAAGTCCCAGGAATTTTTTTTTTCCCCGCAAAGAGACTCACTCCCATGGAAGTAGGCGGAGGGACAGCACAGAAATTGTGCCGGTGCAAAAGGGGTCTTCTCTGGCAGCACTCTAACGAATTATCAGCATTAAGTTTTTTTTTTTTAAAAAAAAGCATGATTCAATTCTGCTAAAGTCAAGGTAAAATACCAACACAATAAATAAATAAAAAAGGAGACCTCTTCCGGATCAGACAAAGGCCTACCTTGTGCAGCATCCTGTTTGCCAATGCAGCCAACCAGATGCCTCTGAGAAAAAGCCTTCCACCACCAAACACGCCTGCAAAGCCTCCCTCCTCCTCGGGTTCCCCGACAACCGATCCTCACGGGCAGGTTTTTTGTTTTTTTTTTTAAATCCAAACACGCATTACTGTATCTCCTCCCCCGACCAGGAGCAGCCGGTGGCCGAGCCGAGAGAGACGACAAAGGAGGCGACCCCCCCCCCGAAAAGTTCCCTTCCAAGAGGAAAGTTGGGGCCGCCGGTTACCCAAAGGAGGATCTCCCCCCCACGAGCAGGAGCCGGGTTCCAGCGATCGTCTGCACGCACCCCGGGGTCAGAGCCGGAGGAACACACGAAAGCAGCCGGGATATTTAGAAGCAAGAAAGGGCGGGCAGGAGGGGAGGGAGAACGGGAAGAGGGGCTGAGCCCGACCTCCCAAAGCGCGCCCGGAGGGGCCGGACTCCGGCTCCCATCGTTCCCGGCCAGAGCGGCCCGGGAACGATGGGAGCTGGAGTCCGGCCCCTCCGGAAGACGCCGGGTCGGGGAGGCCGGGCGAGAAGGCTGGACAAAGAAACACCCTTACGAAGCGCCGGGGGAGCTGGTCGCGGCTGCGGAGTCCAGGGCTGCTCCGGGGGAAGCTGGTCTCAGCGCCTGCCCGTCCCCTCCCTCGCCGGGAGCTGCCGCGTCGGACCCCCAAATCCAGCGGGGAGGCACTTCCGCGCGCGCGGCTGGAGCCCGAGCTCCGGCCCCCTCCGCCCGCCGCCCGCCAAGTCCGCCGCCGCCGCCGCTGGGTCGCTCGCTCGCGGCACAGGGAGCAAAGGCCTCAAAGTGCAACTCGCGAGAAGGTTGAGGACTCTTCTTCCTGCTCCTCCCCCCCCGCCCGGCGCGGGCCAATGGGAGCGGAGGAGAGCCGCCTCGCTGATTGGCCAGACGATGAATGGGGCACGCAGGGGAGCGGGAAGTGTAGTTTTTCTGGGTCAGAGAAAACTACAGTTCCCTAAAGACCTCGGGGTCGAATGCGAAGGCGCGAATTTACGCTCCCGAACCCCCCTCCCCGCTTTTCTTTTTTTAAGCGTGCCTTTCTAGGGTAGGGACTGGGGGCTCGTTTTTTAAAAGGCCCAGAAAAAAAAAGGGGGGAAGCTGGATTGTTCTCTGTCTTTTAAGCTATTTTCCCCCCAGAGCGGTGCATTCCAGCTCCCATCTGCCCCTGGGAGTTGCAGTTCAACGCATCTGGAGGGCACCCGGTTGGGGAAGGAGAATTCCAAGATTGGTGGAATTTGCGGGCGAGGGAGGAAACGTTTGCGGTTTGGGACCGAGTCGGGAATGCTGAAAAATGGCAGTTTGGAGGGTCTTTGGAGGAACTATCCGAGCTTGTCCGCAGCGTTTTCGAGTTTCAATCATTTTTCGATAAAGTTTTTTTTTTTCAGTTGCAAATTACGGGGAAAGAACAAACGTGGGTTTAAACCACCTCGGCCTGTGGATTCGAAGACGGGCTGCGGGAATAGATCGCAAACGTGCACCTTGGCTCTCCTCAGGTGCAAAAACTCCGCGTTTCGAGTTAAAACCCTCTTCGTTCTCCGACCCGGGTTCTCGCTGCTGAACGGCTAAAATGCCCCTTTCCCCCCACACCCCAAAGCAGTGGAAGACGTCGCTCCTCTCCCCGTAGTTACGACCAAATTGGCTTTCGGTGTAACTTCAGCGGGGATATCCTGTCCTTCAAAGGACGGGGGGGGGGGGGGTGCGCGTGCATATATTTATATATAAATATATATAAAATGTTACATGAGATGCCCGTCCCAGGCCCTCTTGGCTGCGCATTATGGGAGCTGCTCCTATTGAGCATTTCCAATAAAAAACTGCTTCGCCCCCTTCCCGGGGAGTCAGCCTCCCTGAACGATATGAAGCCAGCGCGGGACCGGCTGCACGTGCGCATCGTTGCATCAGGGAAGCATCGCGCGGAACGGTGCAAAAGGTGGCCGACGTCCCTCCTCCACCGCTTGCTAAGCCGCGGCATTTGCCTATTCTCCCCCCCCCCCCTTTGAGGAACGTCAGTGGCCTAACGTGATGCGAAAGCCGCACGCCCCTCTCAGCTTTTCCTAGCTCTATGCGCACAGGTGCCTCCCGCAGAAGCGAGAAACGCCGCGGAGGAGCGCGGGGGACCCCTGCGGTTCGTGGGGCAGCCCCGCCGGGTCTGGGCCAGGGGACCGAGGCAGGGGCAGGAGTTGCCGCCCGCTGGACGTCTGGGCGGAGAGGAGGCTCCTCTAGCCGGCCGATGTGCTCCAGTCCCGCGGTCCCATCCAAGGCAGAATGGAGGGCTGTCATAACTCGGGACTTTCTCTCTTTCTGTGCACGTGTTTCTCTCTCTCTTTCTGAAGGGGCTGCAGAGATGTAACTTCTTTGCCTAGAGCAGCGTTTCTCAACCTTGGCCACTTTAAGATGTGTGGACTTCAACCCTTGCTAGCTGGGGAATTCTGGGAGTTGAAGTCCACACATCTTAAAGTGGCCAAGGTTGAGCAACATCGGCCTACAGCCTTCTAGGTGCAAAACCATGTGTGTGAGGAAGAGGGGATGGGTATCCACGCATTTTAGTTGGAATTAAAAAAGGCAGCCTAGTTGGGCAACTGGATATAGTAGCGTTGCCAGGAAGTAACAATCTTTCTTTTTCTTTTTCTCTCTCTCTCTCCCTCCTTCCTTCCTTCTTTTCCTTCCTCTTTTCCTTCCTTCCCCTCCCTCCCAGAGGAGGGAGCTGAGTGGGGCCATAGCCTTTTAAATTACAGATATTTAATCTGTTTTTCCTCAGATGCTTATTTACACTGGCTTTTCTATTCGTCCCAGTGTGTGGCTGCTCCTCCTTTTGCTCCGTATTTATGTGGCCCTGAACCTTTCAACGCGTAAGCTTATTCTGTGGGTGGGCCAGCCCGCGTTGCTGTATGTGGACTGGAATCTCCCTTCTGGGCCTGAGTTAGCCTTGCCAGCCAAACCTTTTTGGCTGTAGAAGTTGCCTGCCAAACTATGCCCTGTTTTTTTGGGGAAAGAAAGGGGGGGGGGAAATAGCTGTGCTGCCAAAGGGTGATGGGAGTTGTAGTTCACGGTCATGGTGGAGGAAGCAGCTTGAAAAAGACTGTCCTACTTGGTTGCTGTCAAAAGCCTGTGACCGAGTTTGTGCAACAAACTGTAGTTAGTCACACTTTACCTTTGTGTTTATGAGCACCCAGCCAGTGTGGTGAGTTTAGATCAGTATGCTGGGTATACTCAGAGCAATGAAGTAAATCGTGATTCAGTTGCAGATAAGCTCATATGAACATTGCAGATTTTCAGAACATGTTATATGCAATCTCACAAAATTACTCTGTTGTGGAAGGGGTGTACCCATCCCTAAAATTTATGCCACGGTGTTATGGCCGGCTACCAAATACTCATTTACCCAAAGATAAACCAGGGAAGTTATTCCCCATCCCAGATGGGTCAGGATTGTCTACTCCCTGTTCTCCTTTGACTCTGAGGCAAATAGAGATGCATTCAAGTAAAGCAGAAAGCTGCCTATCATTTTCCTTAATAGGTCCCTCTGGATCCTGGATACATTAGAGCAGTGTTTCTCAAACATGGCAGCTTTAAGATGTGGAATTCAACTCCCAGAATTCCCCAGCTGGCAAGGGAATCCTGGGAGTTGGAGTCCACATGTCTTAAAGTTGCCATGTTTGAGAAACACTGCATTAGAGCTTTTGCAGAAATACATATTGGGGGGACAGTATCAGATGTCAGGTGTGGTCAAGGGTGGGTGGTGATCTGTCTGTGTTGGAAATGTGGAAAACATGAAGGATCATTTTATCATGCTTGGTGAACTTCTAAAAAGCTAGAAAATGTTGGGCTCAAATATACACAGTGATACAAAGAATTTCAAGGATTACCGTAATATTCAACTGAAACCAGAACTTTTCTTGCTGGCACTAATGGACATACAACTAGAAAAGGCTTATGGATAGTTGGTTTTGTACATGGTAACAGCTGTGAGATTATTATACGCGCAAAGATGGAAAGACTCTGAAATACGCACAATGGAGGAATGGTTGGTGAAGATGACAAAATTTTCAGAGGTGGGAAAATTGACGTGTTTGATTAGGGAAAAGACAATAAGCACACTTGTCCGTGACTGGAAACCCTTTATGGACATTTTGCTAAAAACAGGGAAAAAAGGAATTGTGATTTATGGGTTTGATATTTAGAAAGGGTAGAATATGGAAAGAAGGGAGCCATGATATAATCTTAGGGAGGATAAAATATAAATGCATTTATAACTGCTGTAAAGAAAATCAGAAGCCACACCTTTATACCTTTTTTTCTTTTTTTTTCTCTTTTTCTTTCTCTTTTCTGTTTCATTTCTTTTCTATTATCATTTTTCTTTTACTTTACTTTCTTTTTTTCTTTAAATTTGTATTGTTTTTACTTTGCAAGAAACTTCTTTAATAAAAAAAAATTAAAAAAAGAGTGGGTGGTGATCTGGAAGAGCATTTTTCTACCACAGAAATTAGAATTTGTTTGGTAAGGCCTGGCGTTAACCGAAGCCCTGTGTAAATTCTATATCCTTCATGTATATCAGAAAAGCAGATCTGAGACAGGAGAACAATAGCCCTTCCATATTCCTTAGTGGGAATTAACACACGTTGTCAGCCACGGATAATGTACTTACTGGAAAGTGACTAGTTGAGGGCCAGGTTGGAGGAAATGTTAGTTTTTCAGCTCTGGAGCGTGAGTTGGGGCCAGCAATTCAGATTGAGAAGCTGTTTCTTCGTAGCAGTGATGAACCCTTTTTGGTGGTAACATAATTACTTCAAAATCTGGTGAGTCCCTCTGCTGAGAATATGTATTGGCCTGTTTGCTTATGCTGCCTCGTCATCTTCTTCTACTCGGGTAGAAGCCGATATGATGGCTTCTGCCTTGAATTTTGATCTCCCACCTGCTTCTGTCTCAAAGTCCTCCCTTGACGGTGGATCAGGGTTCCAAATGATGGACGCTGTTTGAATGATGCAGTCCAAATGGGAGAAGAAGCTCCTGAAAATTGAAAGAAATCACCAGATCTCCCACTAAGATGCCAGCATGAGCAAAGGAAGAAGATAAGCGTCTGAGATTCCTGTTTACGTTGGTTGTCAAGCTGTTCAGGAGCCTTTAAAAATAAAAGAATTGTTTTTCTTTAATTGTTCCTTTTGAAAAAGAGATCGAGAATCAAAAGATTCTTACAATTCGTATCCTTTTGGAGAAAAAAAACGACTTTACACAACCCTTTGAAATACTTTTTAGAAAACTAAATAAACCTTTTAGAATCATATTTCTTATTTTAGTTGTTCATATTAGCCTAAATTCAGCCCCCCAAATCCTATGCTAATACTAAGGGGTGCTAATAAAATTGCATCTTACTCCTTCAGGTATACCGGTGTTTTGTTTTTAAATCCCTTAACCCATTTCCCAGATAGATTAAAAAAAAAGAGGGGTGTGGCATTGTCACTTTCTAGTGCTATAATGCACTTTAAAAAAAAACCAAAACTTGTCACACCTGAAGTGTGGCGAGCAGGATTTTTAAAGTTAGCATTGCTATAATTGAAAGGGTTGTGTAGCATTTTAGATTCAGTTCCAAAAGGGTGTTGCAGCGGTGTGAACCTGATGTCTATCTGTGCCTTCTTAAAACTGCTGAGCTACTCACACACACAAACCCCATAGCAATCGTACTATCGGTCCCAAAATATCTCTAAGGAAGGTACAGAAAATCTGTGTGTGTGTGTTCCAGTCTTGGCTCCTTGCATCTGCCTGGACTAGTCCTTGCAGTTTAGTCAGCCACGTTTTCAGAAATGGCTTTTCCTTGTTTTCTTCTTCCCAGGGCTGAGAGAGACGGACTGGCCCAAAGTCGCCCAGCTGGCTTCATGTCTAAGGTGGGACTAGAACTCACGGTCTCCTGGTTTCTAGCCTGATTGTTAAGGAATTATTATTATTAAGGAATGCTGAGTCTCACACCTATTGAGAATTCCACTTTTTGGCCATGGACGAATTGCAAATTCAAGCCAATCTGGAGGTGGGACCAGAATTCACAGTCGTTTCTTTAAGCACTATACTAGTGTTTCTCAACCTTGGCAGCTTTCAGATGTGTGGACTTCAACTCCCAGAATTCCCCAGCCAGCTTGCTGGCTGGGGAATTCTGGGAGTTGAAGTCCACACATCTGAAAGCTGCCAAGGTTGAGAAACACTGCACTATACCAAATTCTCTCTCTCTTTCCATATCTCCAAATCTCCCAATCCAGGAATAGCAAATTCTGCTCTTGTTAATGCATGCTGTGGATCCAGGTTCTTAGTTTTCACACAAGCAGGCTGTTGCAGGGCCCCTCACATTCCTTTGTCCCATTTTCAGGTCACCCTATTAAGGTAGATCAGGATTATGGTCACCCAGATAGAGGCCATGCAGCGCAGTCTTGAGAAGCCAAATGCACGAATGGGGTTTTCTTCTGACTCCTTCTGGCATTGGCCAATCCAGAATCTCGTGGGCCTCTCAGTCCCGCTAAGATATACTTTCCCCAGCAGCAAAATTGGGAGCAAATGTGGTATCAAATGTCACAGCAGTTGAGGATCATATATTATACAGGGTCTCGTAAAGTAGTCATTTTCCCTGCAGGTTGGAAAACAAATTCAGCAAGGATTTACGTGGTGGAATTCCAGAAGCGAGTAGAATATTTCAGAGCGCAGACGGAGAAGGTGTTTTCTTTGTGAAAGGTAGTTTATAGAAAAGGAGGGGGGAAAAAATCTGTTAGAAAAAATGGTGGGTGGCTGGGTAGAACCATTCTGCCCGAGGTAGGAACACTTTACCTACAGAGGACGTTAAAGTGGTCTACCCCACCTCCTCTCCAAAGTGGTACGGTCCACCTTACCTCTTGAGGATTATGACACCTTTTGAAATTTATGGCATTTTTTTTTTAATCTGGAGGATCAGAGGTCGGCAGTCTGTTAGCTATTTCCTTACAGCTTCACTGATCTGATAAGTTTGCAAGGAAAAGCAAATCAAATTCTTGGCAGGAGAGGGAAACCACCCACGTCTATTAGGAGCTACAGTTATCAACTGTTTGTGGGTATAAATGCAGACGAGGCTGTTCTGAGACAATGAAATATTCACAAACATTCTGACTGCTTTCAAACATTGTTCTAAGCCATTGTTTGTTTGACCATGGTTTACTGAATAAAATAGAAACTGGTTGTTTTTACCCAAAGCCATAATCCATCCTTTAGAAATTGTAATGACTGGTTTAGCCCAACAGGGCAAGTCACAAACAAACAGATCATGTTTTGATGTAATGTGTTGAGAGAGCCAAGCCAATATAGGTACAAAAAATTGCTTTGAGGTTACGGCATGTTCACAAACACTCCCAGCGGTTGATTCAGGGCTTTGAACTAAGCCTTTGTTTCTATAACCGCAGATTATTGAATAAACTACAGTTGGCTGGGTTCAAACAACATGTGAAGCCAAAACCAAATCATTCTCATTATGGTTTAATGTGTTTTGTGAAGTCGTCTGATGAAGAAACAGGCAAGGCTTTGAGATTATCAACAAGCTGGAGATGGGGTAGAAGAAAGAGCCGACTCCTTGTCTGAAATTATTCTGAATATTAGAAGCTGAATGCTATGATGTTCTTAGGAAGCAAAGGAGACCATCTAAATCAGTGTTTCTCAAATTTGGCAACTTTAAGATGTGTGGACTTTTAACTCCCAGAATTCCCCAGCCAAGTTTGAAAAACATTGATCTAAATTAAGGTGTAAAATTGGAGGACCTTGTTGCTCCAGAAAGCCCCAGAGACTCCCAGAAGGAAATATTTATTAATTGCATGACTAAGGAGTAATCTTGTGAGCAATATTTAATCTGAAGTCCATTTAAATGTAAACAAATTAAGAAGAAATGTCGTTTCTGTTGTGGCTCCAGCTATAACTTTTTGGAGAGTTGTCCTCAACGTGATAGACGTTCAGCCACCTAAGGTGGCTCCCAGCCTAGAAAAGGTTGGTCATCTCAGATCTGAAGAACGGGTGAGAAGCTTGAGATCGGGCTACTACACTCATCAGCCCCAAACCAGTATGGCAATGGTCATACAAGACTGGAGTTGTAACCCAAGGCCACAGATTCCCTACAGCAAATCTAACCCAAGAGATGGTGCGGTGAGGGGGAATTACCACTTCATTTAAGTCAGCGTTTCTTAAACTTTTTGCTCTCAGGAGCCCTTCCCACTTTTAAAAATTATGGATGATCCCAAAAGAGTTTTTGTCTGTATGGGTTATATTTACTGAAATTTACCATAGTAAAAATGAAAACAGATGCATTTGTAGGATATTTATATATTGAATCATATGAAAATAACAATATTAAACCCATTAGATATTAACCTAAATAAATATTTTTAATGAAAAAACCCTATTTTTCTAAACAGTGACATTGTTTTAAATTTTTGCAAATATCTTCAATATCTGGCGAGTAATTTTGATTTTGCGGACCCCTGAGAGGGTCTTGGTGGACCCCAGGAATCCTCAGACCACACTTAAAGAAGCACTGATCTAAACCATCTCCACAATTGCAGCTAATGATGGCATGAACATGCTCTGGCAACCTCTATTCTGTGCTGTCCCATGACGTTGGTCGCATCTCATCCTCAGCCCGCAACTGAGACAGGCTGAAGTTGTCCTTAGATGTACTGGTTTGAAAATAGTGTTGTCCCATTAAGCCAAGAGCCAACCAACAGCAGTTAAGGATGAAGACCATCTGCTGCCTCTCATATTTCTTCTTCATTTGGGCCATGTCCCCACTTGCTCTTACTCATGGCATGAACATGCCCTTGCAAACTCTTTTTTCTGCTATGTCTCCATGAAGTTGCCCTTATCTTATCCCCGGCCTATGAGGACGGTAGCCTTAAGTCATCCTAAGCTGCACCAGTATAGTATTTCCCTCTTATTCCAACACTCTCCAAGGAGAGCCTCCAGATGGTTAAAATCTATTAGGATCTCTTGCCCATTAGAGCAGTGTTTCTCAACCTTGGCAATTTTATGATGTGTGGACTTCAACTCCCAGAATTCCCCAGCCAGCCATTCTGGGAGTTGAAGTCCACACATCTTAAAGTTACCAAGGTTGAAAAAGGTTGCATTAGAGGGATGTTAAGATACTGACAGTGACTAAGGATAGAGAGGCAATTGAGGCAGAAGGGAGATCAGTGACGGAGCAGCAAATACGTTGATATAATTCTCTGCTGACTCAAGCATGGGTGCAGAGCTCAGGGGAGAAAGGCTATGAGCTGGATCTCCTTGAAACAATATATTCTACAATGGTGATGCTCCCTGTCCATCATGTAGGCTGGGAGAAGAAGTGAATGTTTCTTTAGTTGTTCTGTCTTACAAGCGGGGGTATGAAGATCTTCTAGATAGGAAATGCACAGGCTGAGGTCTTTTGACCATGCATGGCCCCTGAAAGCTATGAATGTGCCCTCAAAAGTCCCTCTAAAATGTCACAGCAGAATGAACACAATGGAGCACAAAGATGATTTAATACATAGCAATAAATCATATTCATCAGAGGGCAATGCAGCCCCTGGGGTGCTATCCTCTGCTTAGGGTGGCCCTTCAAATGAAAAATGGCTTTGGGGTTCCTTTGTAGGGGAGTATATGTTAGGGCAAGGCGAATGGTAAATTTGGCCTTTGAGGGGCACGTAGGGACCCTCACTCCAACAACTTGTAGATGGGGACAGGTCCAAAGCTAAAGTTTATTTCAATTACACTGAATTAAAATATACATTTGATGACTCTCTAGTCCTGCATTTAGTTGTTTTCCCATTGGGTGATCTTGAATCTTAGTATTTTGGTAGTAACTGTTAGAAGTCTCTAGAACGATGTTTTTCAACCTTGGGAACTGGAAGCAGTGCGGACTTCAACTCCCATGGCTGGCTGGGGAATTCTGGGAGTTGAAGTCCACATGTCTTCCAGTTTCCAAGGTTGAGAAACACTGCTCTAGAATAATGCCAGAGGATTTTTGGGGTGCAGGAGAATGCACCTCTGCCCTTTCTTCCTTCCAGTAATGGCATGATGAGAAAATGTCTAGGCTTAATAGCTCCAGAGACCTCTATTATGTATCTGTTGTATAAGTTTGATTCTTCCAGGACCACAGTATACAAACGGTAAGCTGTTTCATTTCATACGGGTGTGAGAAATCTGGGGAGACAAACATTTGGGGCTCTGCTCCTCTTGTAGGGAGCTATGACTTTTCAGCACATGGCTATCTATTTCAGAGAAAAGGAGGGGCTTTCCTGGGTGTACAGGAGAGAGACCTCTATTCAGATGAAATGGTGAAAGATTGCAGAAATTTACAGAGGAAGGAAATCAGGGGGTTTTTTTGGTAGGGAAGTGAATGGGTGTGATAAAGTAGCCTTCTCCAAGTGGTCTCCTTGAAGAATGAACTTCAGCTCCCAGCATTCTCTGTAACAATGGCCACCCTGGCTGAGGAATTCTGGGAATCAAAGCCCATACAAGGTCAACTGTACCTAGATAAATGAAGCAATGATTTGGAGTGATAATCTGGGCTGGTCACATATTGGGGCCAAGTAGCTCCACCCTGTTAGGCAGATCCTAATATAAGGCAGAATGAGACAGTTGCCCCAGGCAGGCAGCAAATTTTGGAGGTTGCTGAAGACATTATTTGACTGAATGATTTACAGAGTCAGTATGCTGACTCTGAGTAGCATACAATTCCCAAATCCATCACCTGGTTCAAAACTGACAAGATACACAGGGCGTAACGTTCTTGTGCAGTTTTAATTTTTAATAAGTTATAAACAATCTATAAAATGCAACAGAGAGGGGATTTATTCAAAAATTAAATAAAACGGTACTAGATAAAATGCTGGGATAATAAATGGGATCGGTCAAATACAACTGCAGAACCTGTCTGGAGAACTTCAAAATTGGGCTATGCTTTGTATCCCCAATGATGGTGAATGTGTTGAAAGCTAACAGTCCTGCAAAGAAATATGCTAACTCGGTTGCATCTTGTATAGAAGTGAAGTCATTAGCAATTAAAGCTGCACAAGGACTTTAAAGAGACCCCGTAAATCAACACTAAAAATCACAATGCAACTAGACCTAAACTGGGAATCTAAACACTCAAAGCCAAAGAACCGTGTTGAAGGAGACAACCAGGTGTAACCGGCACATTGTGAGTTCTTCTGCCTTCTTGCAGGGAGAAGATAACATTCCTTGGGTACCGCTGAGCAAACGAAACAGAACAGAAACATAGGAAGAGGCTAACATCTTGAGGAACACGCTTGGATTATGGTCTGTCTGTCTGTCTGTCTGTCTAGTTACCTACCCACCAACTATACTTGTGGATCAACCATTCCTGGAGGCTCTATGGCCCCTTTTGGAAGTCCCGCCTGAATGCTATGATAGTTTGGGGCACAATCAAGGTTTTAAAAAGCTTCTGGGCACTGCAGCCAAGGAAGCAAGTGAGGATGGCGCTCGTAGCACCACGGGGAACAGTGGGGAGAAAGGCAAAAGGGGGTGAAAAGGAAAAGCAGTTTGGAGCAAGCAACATTATTTTTATCTAAGCTGAATTACGGATTCCTCTCTCTTTGCCTGGCTGTGCAATGGCGTCTCTGTTCGTTGCTGAATTTTCCAGAGCTTGTTTGGAACTATTTCTCTTCCCACAAGAGATGACTGTGGTAAAGCCAGATTGCACAAAGCAGCTTTTAGTGGGTTTCAGCTGAAAGGGGGAGGGAAGGCAAAGAGAGATTAAAAAAAGAAAAGACGAGGCTGGGGGCTGGGCTGTTTCTTCTGCGAAGAAGCAGTGCTTCTGGCTTCTTTTTAAAGGAAACAACATGGCTCATGAAATTAGAAGTTGAACCTGTGCATTGCAGCATAGCACTCTCTCTCTAGCGTCCTCTCCTTAGCACTCAGTCAGGTAGTTTATTTATTTTATTTATATATCAAATGTATATCACCACCCAACTCCCCCACAAGGAGGTACCCTGGGCGGTTCACAACAAAACAATTTAAAATCAGTAAAAACATAAATAATACAAATATAAATTACAATTATTATTGAGCGCTAGTTTGTGCTCAACTAGTTCTTCTTCATATAAACAACATCTCTCCAACTCTTTAGGAAATGGGGTTCTCTTCTCCCAGGCTGTGGGCCTTTGATTCTCTCTCTGTGCTGTTCAACAATACAGGTAGTCCTCATTTACTGACTATAATTGGGACCGGCAACTCGGTCATTAAGCGAAGTGGTCCCTAAGTGAAATCGCGACTGTGCTTCTGATCTGACTTCAGCTTTCCTTTGCTTTACAGACCTGCGAAGGTCATCCATGTGAGGAGTAGTCGCAAAGTTACTTTTCCATCACCGTTGTAACTGCAAACAGTCGCTCAATGAGGCAGTCACTAAACAAGGACTAGCTGTAAACCATTTCTTTGAAGCGACAATAGCAGTTGCATGTTCAGGGCATGAGCCATAACGCCCATCCCTCAAAACTCTTCTTCAGAGGCAAGCTTCCTAGCCAGCCATCAGAAATCACAGTTCTTGTATCATGGGCTCCTCATGGTAGATAAGGATCCCCTCTGGTCTTAAAGAAATGCTGTGAAGCACAGGAAGGCACCAGAGTAATTGCAGATAGCTCATAGCAGCCATTTTGATGCCTACAATGGTGCCCTCAAAATTTCACAGCATGCTTCTTGGTCCCAACTGGGACTTGGGCTGCCTTCCTCCTCCTGCTGTGGTGTGCTCAGAATTCATCTTTGCACACACAGCTTTCTGCACCTATAAGCCTATGGACTGTGGTCACTCAGCAGCACGTATACTAAAATTGGAACAACGCAGAGAAGATTAGCGGGGACCTGAGTGAGGGATGACAAACCATTAGGGGCAACACAGGCAGCAGAGGGATTCTGCACTTTTATTATTTTTCTTTGTCTCAAAGACTGACTTGACATGTTTGTAGGTATTCTGTTGGTTAGATTGAAAATCTCGGGTTTTCAGCACGTCCTGCCTCTTTCAATTCAATCCGCTTTCTCTTCTAATTTTCACCTGCACCACTCAGGTACTGACCTGATTGCTGGAGAGCTCACGCAGGATCTTAGCTGTCCATAGGCTTGAATAAGGAAGAGTCTTAATTTTTAACATTTTTCCCAACTTAAGCATATCTTTGTTCTCTTTCCCACAAGCCTCAGCCTCAAGAATACTTTCTTACAAAGGTTGGACGTCTAGGGCTTTTCTCCCCACGCGTTCTTTCCACCCTACAGAGCTATTGGCTGTGCAACAGTTGTTCCCTTGTATCTTCCATCTTGTTTTTCTGCAGAAAATCCATACCTTAAAACAAAAAAATCAGAATAGATTAGCACAATTACTTTAGTAGTACGCCTCTGTATTTTTACTAGAGACATGGTTTCAACATGTGTGGAGTAATGTTGGCAAGCAACCCTATCATCAGACTATTATCTTTCTGGAAGAGAAGGACTGTTTCCTCAGTGTTCTTAAGCCAGCATCTTTTAATTAGCTCCAAAATTCATATTTGGCTGCGTTCTGAAAATACGGAAAAATGCTTTTGCTGCAGCAGTCAGCTGAGCGATTGTTACAGCGCTATAATGATCATTTTGAAACTGATTAACCCAACCCTCCCTGTTTCTTCTTCGCTGCCAACGCAGCATAGATATTCGACCTGCAGTTTACACGGAAGCGCTTCATAACAGGATGGAAGGTTTAAATAGGGAATAAAAGTAGTTGCAGAATAGGGTCGAGATAAATAAAAGGTCTTTTTAGTTTAAAGCAATGTAGTTTTTAAAAAATGTGGGTCCAAAAATAGCTTAAAACTGAGTGGGCTCTGTTAGAGAGGTCAGAGCAGTATTTCTCAATCTTGGCCACTTTAAGATGAGTGGACTTCAACTCCCAGATTCCCCAGCCAGCCATGCTAGCTGAGGAATTCTGGGAGTTGAAGTCCACACGTCTTAAAAATGCCACAGTTGAGAAAGACTGGGTTGGAGCCACAACTCAAACTTCTGGAGGACTGGAGATTATCTAATGCCCCTGGATGGGTGGTCAGGCCTAGATTTTTCAGCTTCTCCCTTTTTTAAGAGTAGAAATGGAAGAAGGATGCTTTTGAGTGATCAACTGTTCCCATTCTCACCTTTAACGCTACCCAGTCCTTTGAAAAACAGCGTGTATTGCCCCATCCACCTTCAGCCTTTTTGCAGTGTGATCTTGGGGTAGAAGTGGATCGCTGGGGGCCACACAGAGACTGTAAGTTTCCCATCCCTATTTTCAAAATTGTCGGAATTATTGACTCGATCATGTGCAGTAATGTGGAAGGGATATAACCGAGGTGCAGAGGATGAAAGCAGAGTATCCCTAGTTAAAATGCATTACCTGGAAATTTTCTCTGCAAGGTGAGAAGGATCAATACCTGATCCAAGAAAATCTGGCGACTTAGGTAGATTAGTAAATGCTTTGTTACTTTGCTTGAGTTTGATACCCAGGGCAGAAAACTCTACCAACACCCCCCCCCCAAACAAAAAACCCTCTGCTTGGGTTTTTTGCCTTTTCGTGCCACCTAAAATCAGGATGTTAATGCAGCCAGCCCTGTCGTTGGCAAATATACTAAAACGGCTGTGAAGAAAACCCTTACTGAGAACTCAGAATCGGGGAAAACTACGTGCTGACTGATAGGCAGATAGAAAGCTTGGGAACAGGGCGTAGGAATTTCATTTGTGGATTTGAACTAAGGCAGCCAATTCCAAGACGCTTAAAGGAAGGAAGTACCCAGCATTTGTTTTATGGAATTTATTTTCGTTTCAGGCCTCCCTGGTCTTTGAAGAAGGGGCTGTCTATTTTACAGATGACAGGGGAAGACTCCCAAACTGAGAATAGATGGATTTGTGCAAGGATCTTACCCTTCCTGATTTGGCCTCTTCTTCTCTTGATCTCCTTGTAATCTGTAGGCTCTCAGAGACTGAATTAAGCTCTTCAAAACCCATATCAACCCACCCACCCCCACACCCCAGTCAGGCCTCATGTAGAATCACAGAATTGTAAAGAAGGGAGCACAAAAACATCTAGTCCAGGGAATGGTGATGTAGGAAAACCAATTAAATCTTCCTTGAGAGGGACTGCCCAGCCTCTTCTTAGAAGCGTCCAGAGATGAAGAACCCACAGCCTCCATAGGTACTCTGGTCTACTGTTGTACAAATCTGGCTGTCTGGAAATTTTCCCTCATATTTAAACAAAATCTAGGTAGCTGCAACTTACCTCTGTTATTTCTGGATCTAGTTTCCATGGCCATGGAAAATAGCTCTTAACCATCTTCCCTGTAGCATCCCCTTATATACCAGAACATGGCTATCATGTCTTCCCTGAAAATTTTTTTCTTCAGACTAAACATCTCCAGTTCTTCCAGGCATATCAAGTCCCTGTATCATCTTGGTTGCCCTCCTCTGAACCTTCTCTATCCTGTCAAGATCCTTCTGGAAATGTGGTGCCCAGAATCATCAGAAAGATGAGTGAGAAAGTGCATGCATTTAGTCTCCAGGAAATGAGTCCAGCCATAAAATGGTACATCCTTAGGCTCATCTTCAGGTCCACAGCACAAGGTACCTTGCTAACCAATTTTAGGGGACATAACCTCATGAGGTCACCTCCATCTGGTTGCAGTGGCAGCCTGAACTTGTCTTTAGTTGTTCCACTGCTAAGGGAATCTTTTTCCTCTTCTCCTGATGTAAGACTGGACACTTGGCTTGTAAAGAGGAGACCAGTGGGTGGGCTAGGTTCAGTCTAAACTGCACCTTTTGAGTATGCAGAGAATCCTACGAAAGAGGCACTGAATCATTGACCAGTGTTGTTTCTTCCAAGCAAAAGCTGATCCTTGTTGAAAGGAGCCATTCTCAACCTTGGCAACTTCAAGACGTGTGGACTTCAACACTCAGAATTCCCCAGCCAGAATTTTGGGAGTTGAAGTCCACACATCTTGAAGTTGCCAGGGTTGAGAAACCCTGCCTTGACCACACCAAACTGGCTTTCAGAATTAGAAATAACCTGGATCCAATTAACTGTTTTTGTTCTGGAGTAGCATACACTGCTATTACTTGGCTGCGTATATATTTAAATATATTTATATTTGCTCTTTATACTAAATAGTTGAGGGTACCAAGATGCTGCCTTCTCACAGCCTTATTTTCCATGTACTTTGTTGTGTTTCTGTATAAAATTAGAAAGGTTTGAGATTAGATCTTCTGTTTCCCCCTCGTGGATTTTTAAAATATTTCTTTTGTGCCATTAGTAAACCTGTCTTTATGAAGACCTCAATGAGGGTAGTAATGTATTTCATGTTAAAAGCACGCAGACATGCACATTTTTTCTCTCATTTGTATTTTTAAAACTCTTTGCCCTAATATTTTGCAGAATGTTTAATGCAATAATGTTAATGGTATAGCTGTATTTCATGTTTATTTTGCCAGCCACAAAGAGGACAGAAACTACATAGCATGTTGTCCCAACTACTGGCAGTTATATGCCTCTGTTCCTTTCGTTCCTTTTTGCAGGCATTTTAAAATGTGTAAATATCTCCCAGATGAACCATGAACAAACATATTTTTCCAGACCTGCAATTTTTTTTTTTCACAAATATGAAGGCTGCTTTTCTTGGCGAGTAACCTTCTAGGGCAGAAATGGGGAACTTCTGGTTTGTGGGCCTAATGTGGTTTATAAAGCTGCTCTATCTTGCCTGAGACCCTCTCCTGCTCCCCAAACCCACCCTCTTGGATTGGAACATCAAAGCGGATCTTTCCACTACTTTAGAACTGGTGGTTGAAGATATTTCCAGATGGAGGTTGGCGTGTTGTGAATATCACCACCACCACATTTGGAAGGTCATTTTTAGCTCACATGGACATTCCAGCTGATTTACAGATTAGGTTTTCCAAGCCGTGGCCTTCCAGATGGGATGGACCAGAACTGGTCGGGAATTGTGGCACTAATAGTCCACTCTGTTGGAGGGCTCTCAGCTAGCGAAGGTAAGTCTATACATGGCCTGCCCAGCAGCCTTGTGTGGCTCACTGGCATTTTCTGAAAAATAACCAACTGCCACCAAATGTCACCAGGAAGTTTCCACCACCGTCCAGATCAGCGTTTCTCAACCTTGGCGACTTTAAGATGGGCTGGCTGGGGAAATCTGGGGGTTAAAATTCACCCATCTTAACATTGCCAAGGTTGAGAAACACTGGTCTAGATTTTTGCAACCACTTCTGTCCTAAAATTCACCTGTCTCCAGGTCTCACAGAGACTGCCAGCTCCATTGCTGCCCCCACGTGGCTAGCCACTGAACAGCTGATTGGCATGCCAGCTATTCCTTTGTGGCCTGTGTTTTTTTAAGGTATTAATCTGCCCTTTCACCATGATGAATTGTGCAGGCGAACCTATAGGTTCAGGAAATACAAATACAGTGGTACCTCGGGTTACGAACGCCCCTCCTTACGAATTTTTCGAGATACAACCAGCTCCGGCCCCAAAAATTTACCTCGACATGCAAACTCCACCTCGAGCTACGAACCGGATCCGCGGCCATTTGCCCTGCTGCCACGTGGTCGCGGCTTCCTGTGGGCGAGATCGCGGTAGCAAGGAGACGTTCGGTGAGGCTTGTGGTATGTTTTGTGGCGTTTGGAAGGTTTTTGGTGTGCTTGTCAGCATGGCTCCAAAGAAAATGCAGAGCAGGCTTGGCAAGAATAAGGCTTTGAAGAAAACCGTATGTATTTACATTGAACCTTATGGGGAAATTTGCCTCATGGTGCGACCAAATTCGGCAGGCGGAACGGATTAACCGTATTTACATTGAACCTTATGGGAAAATTTACCTCGAGTTGCGACCAACTCAAGTTGCGATCAGAGTCATGGAACGGATTAAGTTCGTAACTCGAGGTACCACTGTATGTAGACAGTCTTGGACAGAATTTCCCTTCCACCTCTACTTCTTCACCTTGGGATACAAGAAAGCTGTCATTACAGGAATATCAGAACGAAGCGACTAAGTCCTTAGCAGAATAAAGAATTAACAAAGGGCAGGAGGGAACAAAATGAAAGTAAACTGTTTTATTGCATGAAAAAGCAGTGCAAAACAGTGACACCTCATTGCAGGACATACCTGTTTGCTCAAAAATAATCCAGATACATTGGACTACGACTCCCTAAATCTTAACCAGCATGGCTAAGCAGATTCCTGAAAGGGTAGATCAGTTTGGGGGAAGATTACTCTAGCCTATCACGAGATAGGTGCTGCCCAGGGAGATGACTGAAAATGTTGGTTGGTGAAATCGCAAATGCTGAGAATTTTTCTTCAGTTTATTATTTGATCGGGACTTACCAAAATTCAGGCTTCTCCAAAAACACATGAAAAGACAGTTGAGTTATAAACATTTAAATGTGGGAGTATGTGAAACCTGTCCAGCTGAGCAGAAACTTGAATGCATAGGGCTAAGTCCCCAGGAGGCTCCATATTGGGGAGGGGGAGGAAGGGGGTCTCCTCATCTTTACCAACTACAAGACAGTAAAGTAGAACACACCCTCATTTGATCTGGTTACTTTTTCCAATGACAAGGTGGACTCGGATTCAGAAAGGAATTTCATTCTCGGATGGAAAGCACTTTTGATTAAAAATAATAAATCTGATGAATGGTGTGAAACAGGGCTTTGGCTAGGAAAAAAAATACTGAAATTGACAACCATCGGAACAGAAATGATTGTGTAGTAGCAATGATTTTGGAGGGAATGAAATACTTTCAAAGTTATGGTTGTTCCATTGAGCCAAATTCAATGAAGGAATCCCTAACTTAGAGGTAACTTAATTTTCCAGAGTCTTGCTGGCTGTTTTCTCTTAAAAACTGCTTCGGTTTGATGCCAACAGACTCTCCTTGTGTCTTCAGATCCTTTCATCACAAAGTTTTAAGCGACTCACAACGTAGCGATCAGGAGGAGGTTTTCTGCTGTGGCGTCTCTCCTTCCACCAGAGGTCCCGGGGCATCAAGGCGCGGCAGTTGAAGGCGCACAGGGTTATATGGCTCAGATGCGGCAGCCGTTTAGAGCAAAGGAGCTGGTGAAAGACTGAAGGAGGCTGCAAGTGTTGCGATACTGGGTGGCTTTACAGCGCCGGGGGTCCGGTAGCTCTTCGATCCAGGAGTTCTTATCCAGCAGGTACTGCGGGCTGCAGAAGGACAAGATCATTGAGTGCCAGTCTGGCATGACGCCCCTTCCCCAGAGCGCAGGAGAATTAAGGTAGCATTATTGAGTGTGATGGGCAGTGACTACATTTGAAGTATAAATAAATAAATAGATAAATAAATAACATTATTATGCACAAAAAGTGCATAAAGAGTCAGAAATCAGGAGCTTTTCCTTTTCTTATGATCACTTCCTTTTTTCTTTTTTTTAGGTATTTTAACTTTTGTTAAATTCGCTTTGTCTCTCTCTTATTTCCTTTTATCAATATATAAACACACACACACACACATACACCAAAGTAACGATACAATGGAGACCTTAATATTAAGCGATTAGTTCAAGATCAAACCTATTCTTACATAACCGATGTGAATGGCAGCCAGTGGGCCAAAGTGGGCAAGAGAGCTTCGGAGGAGCTGCGTGAGGAGGCAGAGGAGGGTCTTCAGAGGAGGGATGCAAATTAAAAGAGCGGGCTAAGAAAAATAAAGCAAAGACTTGAAGCTCCTTCAGGAAAAGGAAGCAGAGAAACAGAAAAACAGACTCCGTTGTCTGAGTCTTCTCAGGAAGGCAACTGAGAAAAACTTCTTTCTGAGGTGCATGGAGACAAGGTTCACCAAAGAGAATATTTGAGAAGATCACACGTCCTGTTCACGGCATCTGCTGGAATTCCCTCCTTTATGCAGTTACTAAGGATAAAAGGATCCCGTTGTCCTCGTTTGCACTGGATCGCTTGCCATGTTACCCATTTTAGCCCCTTAACGTAGCTTCCTCAGCCAGATACCCTCTGAATATATGGACTACAATTCCCATAAAAGATTCACGGGTTGGGCTGTTCTGAGAATTGTGGTCCAACACATCTGGAATGCACTAGGTTTGGGAAGGCTACCTGAGAAATATCAAAAATATTACTGTACTCCAAGATTCTGCGTGTCAAGGACCCCCAACTACACACTTCTGCACCTGCCCCTCCTGTCTCTCCACCAACACACTACACACCTCATTTCCCTTTCTTGTTTCCCAACCTACCGATCATTTGAGTCACAAGTTTCACCATCACGTCCCATCAACAAATATTCTTTGCCTGCAGCCAAGCGAGTCCGGCAAGCAGACCGAACCACGAAGCGACGGATCTGATTGAGACTAATTTTGGAGTCTGCAGCTACAGAGAGAAAGACATTTAACATTAGGGGAAGTCTGAAGGCACCTAACAAGGTGGTGGGCTGTTCCACTGACCCTATTTCCAGTTCCCAAATGATGTAAATTACTCTTGTACCACCCAGCTTGCCCTTCCACTGACCCCTCAACACTCTGGTGGCAGAACTGTGTTTGCAGCCATTTCTCCTGAGCTAAAAAATCACTGGCTGTACTGCCCAATGGCCGGAACAGCACATGATCCTGTGGGAACACAGCTGGCCAGGGCCCACTATAAATCCTGATGGCCGATGAGCCCCAAATTTCTGAAGCTAAATACCTGAGGTATGGACTTGGTTAATTTCCTGGTTGGAAATTAAAACACGCACACAATACAACAGGTAGTAAAGTTGGTGCAGCAAATAGCCCAAGAGAGGGAGGCTACTCACTGAACTGCAGGAGCTCCTGGATTTTAACTTCATAGACTCGGAAGGCACTTTCTTGGCTCTCGCGCTCCACTCGAACGACGAACGCTGTGAAGAGGAGACAAAAGCAGTCATCTTGCCCCACTGAAGGTCAGAGAAGAAGGTTGAAGCCATAAAGTAGGGATTAAAACTAATAGTGAACACTGACTGGTGTGATCTGTTCAGCAGAAAAAGACCACACATCCCGTACATTTTTTAAAAATGGCAAGAAGAAGAAACCATAACCCACTGATCAAGAGGCCAAAGCTGTTAGCGGAACTAGGCGCTCTTCCAGATGATCAAATTAAAGAGTTGTCCACCAGTCCTTGAGGTAGCAGGAAAATACAATGGCATACACGGTGCTGCCTTCATTGCCAATCCCTGTTCTGCTAAAGTAATGAGTCCAGCAAGCAACACTGACTTATTTATTCAAGGTCAAGTTAACAAAAGGGAGTGGTGAATTCCCTTGGCTTGGTTTTCTCTCCCACTTAAGTGTCACTGGCCAGCAGGGAAAAGCCCCACTAATCTGGAGGCGATGGATCAGATTTAGATGGAGACTTAGAAGGACAGGTTGGTTCACCTGCCAAATTTCCCAGCTAGCAGGGAGTACATGCTACAAGATCTTGTGATTGGTAAAACCATTCAACCATGCCTATCATGGTTATCTATCTATCTATCTATCTACCTACCTACCTACCTATCCATCCATCCATCCATCCATCCATCCATCCATCCATCCATCCTATCATGGAGACTATTTCTGTCTGACCTATCTATCTATCTAACCTATCATGGAGGCTATTTCTGAGCATAGGCCTACTGCTCTTCTGAAAGTGCACTAAACCTGCATTCAAAATAGCCTAGCTGATGGATAAAAGGGGTGGAGGGGAACAGGGGGTAAACCAGGGGGAAGTGATTGATAATCAGTAGGCTTCAACCTGGTCCAATAGTGCAAGGGAATGCTCAGTGCTTGCAGAGAGTGACCAAGGAGTCAAGTTCCGACCTTGGGGCTGGCAGCACCCAAAGGAGTCATTGGTAGCCATGGAGAACTGGAATTGTGATTGGGGTGCACCTAATGACAAGTTATCATCATGGCGCCTAATGCGGTCAAAGCCAGAAGGGAATAGGAAAATGGTGCTGATCCACCACTACCACCATGGACGCACCTAAGGAACTGTGGTGCGCTGTGCAAACAATGTAATGATTTTAAGCCTTATATACGTAAAAAAAACTATATACTCATATAGCCATAGAACAGCCATGTTTATCCTATTCATGAACTTTACTAGGAAACTCACGTTGCTAGCATGAAGGAATGTTGGAATGTACGCTAGATACCTTGTACGAATGAGTTCTCAACAATGATCAGGCTGGAATGCTGGTGGGTGTAAGGAATAAAGTGACACATCGTAAATTAATAAGATAACGGGACGAGAGGTACCATTGTAACAAGTTACCCAACTGTATAATGAGACGAGAGGTACCATTGTAACAAGTTACCCAACTGTACCGAAAATGAAATGTTCCTGGCATGTACCGTACCTGGACAACCTGGATGGAAAGGACCTGGATGAATTCTGAGTAAACAAGTTGGGTATAAAAGAAAGGATGGAAACCATGCCCAGTTGGAAGTGCGAGACGACTCTTGTTGGAGCAGGGGACGCCCTGAGTCTGATTCCCAGCCCACTCTAGCACAGCCTGATCAACTGTGTTGAGAGTGTATGTAAGTATTTTGTGTGAATGTGTAGCCTAGTTGGGCAGAAATACTTACAGCAACTTGGGTAGCCTAGTAGGGCAGAATTGTTTATTGATATATTGTTGTTAGCCTAGGTGGGCACTTACATTTATTGATAGCCTTGATGGGTATATATGTTATTGTAATAAATACTACAGAAAACTAGAGAAACTGTATGTACTAACTAACTTTGGTTAAACACTGATTAAACACTTGCTTTGCTTCTGTCCAAATAACACAAGAATAAAAGAACTAATTTTAAACTCTATTTGGAGTGGATTTAATCAATCATTTCATGACAACAACCCCAGGAACTGCAGAGGTCTCATACTGGTCCCAGTATGGTTGGGCAACCAGCTAGGGCAACCATTGAAGTGCTTGTGTGCAAGTCTTCAGAAATAATAAACAGTAAAACATACAGGCGTGTGAAACAGCTTGTCAGCAGAAGCAGTAGAGATCTGTCCAGTACCCAATGGAGACCCAACTAGGAACATAAATGTACTTGAACTTGGCTCTTTCCTAGTTTAAATGGACTTTCTGTGCACCATAGGGCTAGGGCTCTTTCAAGAGAGAACAAAATTCATGTTTAAACAACAGTAGTGTGCTCTTCCAGAAGAGCGTTCAACCTGGGTTTATAAAGCCTGAAAAATTCTATGGAAAGCGCCAGTCGGGCATTCCTTGGACAGATGCTTTGGGGGAAGCCAAGTGCCGGACTCTCTTGCAGCCAGAACCCAAAGAGCAAAGTCCAGCTACCCGAGGGGAGACCACCTCAGCAACCTACAATGACTGGCAGGAGCTGGGCAGGTGCCAACCTCGCTGAATCAGCAACCGATGGTAAGTGATGGGTGCCATGTCAAAAACTGTACTGGGGGGAAGAGGGAAGGCACCACTAAAACTGGGACAGCTAAGGACAACTGAGTCTCAACTATGGACTGGATTAAAGTGGAGGTGAAAGCAACATCACAAGGACATGGCAAAAAAAAAGAGCAGGGGATGGTTATTGGGGCTGGGGGCAAGGGAGGGAGGGTCCCCAGGGTAGTTCCTGGCAGTCTCTTTTTCAGTCTCTCAACCCTCCTAATTCCAGCATCAAAAAGGATCTTGGCTGTTTTGACCATGTGTGGATCTACTCTCTGTCTTTCCTTTCTCATAACTCTTCCTGCACATTCGAATCTGTCTGGACTTCTGGTGACAGCCTGGACAAGTTCCTATAGTTTCCTTGGCAAGATTTTTGGAAGTGGTTTGCTCTGGTCTTTTTCTTGAAGCTGAGAGAGAAGGACTGGCCCAAGGTCACCCAGCTGGCTTTGTGCCTAAGGCAGGATTAGAACTCAGGGTCTCCTGGTTTCTAGCCTGGTGCCTTCACCACCAAAGTGGCTCTCGCACATCCAGTAGCCCAGATAACATGGACAGAGCTGAAATGATTGGCACAGACCAGCTGAAATTGTTTGGCCATCTGGGCAGGTACAAGCTGGACTAAAAACTACTACCTGGCTGCTTTTCCCCACCCTCTTTAGCTTGTGGTTGTTGTCATTGCTATTGATACACAGTCTAGATTTCTGACTGTTGGATCCTTCCCAAGAATCTCGGGTTAAGATATTGTCCGAATGTATGAGCTGTTCCAAGTCATGCAACCTTTTGTAATTGATGAGAGTTGAGATTCTGCCCACTCCTATCCAAGTGCTTTTCCAGATTTTTGGTATGGCACGAAGCACACCAGCCATTATTACCACCTCTACTACTTTCTGTTATCACTGTTATTGGGCAAGTGGCCCAATAATAATAATGCTGTGGAAGGAGAAAGGCAGTCCACTTTCTTCTCCTCCTTCTCCTTCTTCTCCTCCTTCAAATTTATATGTTGCCTGAGATGATCCTCCTCCTCCTCCTCCTCCAAATGTATATGCCACTCAAGATAGTGCTTCTCCTTCTAATTTCCCTTGCCAATTTGCTTTACTTTCACAACTTTTCAGTTCCAGAGACGGCAGCTACTCAAAAGTTCCCCTTCCATGGAAACAATAGGAAAGAGAGAGAGAAAGAGAGATTTTGCAAAACTGCAAGTCTCAGTTTGATCACTAGGAGCCTCCCCTCATGCCAACATTCACCAAGATGTTTGCAAAAATGAAAAGAGGCCACCCGAAGGAGGGAAAAAGACACAAGGAACTAAATTACAAGGTATGGGTCTGCCCGTGTGTGAAAATAAGCAACGTTTACAGGTTTTCAGGGAAAAAAACGGAAGTCAGCTCAAAATATCCAGGCTGCAGAGGGTGGGGATCTCTAATTCCAGGATCAATCCCAGCTCTTACCGTAGTGCACGCGGGGACTGTAACATGCAAAGTTCATGCGGATTTCTTCTGTAATGGCTTCCTCAAGGGTACGCTTCAAACGTGGGCAGGCACCTGTTTGAGGGAAGGAAGAAATATGGTCCGATTCCTGGATACTCCCTTGATCAGAGGGTGGGATCTAGTATCTAAGCCAGTGTTTCTCAACCTTGGCCACTTGAAGACATGAGGACTTCAACCCCCAGAATTCCCCAGCCAGCATGGCTGGCTGGGGAATTCTGGGAGTTGAAGTCCACACATCTTAAAGATGCCAAGGTTGAGAAACACTGGGTTGGAGCCACAACTCTCTTCTCAAACTTCTGGGGGACTGGAGGTTATCTAATGCCCCTGGATGGGTGGTCAGGCCTAGATTTTTCAGCCTCTCCCTTTTTTTAAGAGCAGAAATGGAAGAAGGATGCTTTTGAGTGATAAACTGTTCCCATTCTCACCTTTAACCCTACCCAGTCCTTTGAAAAAGAGTGTGTATTGCCCCATCCACATTCAGCCATTTTTGCAGTGTGCTCTTGGGGTAGAAATGAGTTGCTGGGGGCCACATAGAGATTGTAAGTTTCCCATCCCTATTTTAGCTGGCTGGGGAATTCTGAGAGTTGAAGTCCACACGTCTTCAAGTTGCCACGGTTGAGAAATGCTGATCTAAGCTCTAGGAGGCTGTGAGACAAACCTAATTTCTTTAGACAGGACCTTGGAGTTTAGGTAGTTGTTAATGGTTAAAGAAAGGAGAAAATCAACAAAACAACAGGACTCTTGCATTCCCACATTCTCAAAGGGCCTTTCCAAATACAGTAGCTATTTTGGCTTCAGCCATCAGGAAAATCACTACTTTTAAGTGTGGGTACAGGCAGCAAACCCAGTGGCTGTGGATATTTTAACACTGGCATGGCAGTCATGATACAGGCATCTGTCTACCAGACAATGCATAAAACATCACCCCCAGGGCATAAATATATGACTGAGTCCTAAAAAAGTACCTATCTTTTTATGTTGCACAGCCACAATGTTGGAGGACTCTATCATAAGAAGAATGGCCTCACTGCAGGGTTTGGCAATTACTAGAAAGGCTCCATATTATTTTGATTCCTCCTTTCTCAGTTGTATTCCTGGTAGCTCAGATCACCATCAGGAATGTGTTCCTGGTTGAAGGGAGAAGCATTCAGACAATGTCTTGTCCAGCTGCCAGGTAGTTCCAAGTGAGAGCTGATCAGCTGCACTGTTTTAACAATCCTTGAGAATCCACCTTCCTGGTTTATCTTATGGAAGTAAACTTGCGTTCTGTTTGTGTCGTGGAAGGAGGAGGGCAGTCCATGTGCCCAAGCATTCCACAGAAGGCCTTCATTCAGAGCCCTGAAAACCCTCAATCTAGTCCGGGCAACTTTACCTTCAGCACACTGGCAGACATCATCTGAGCACAACGCGGACACGTATTGTGGCTTATTGGGAGCCCCGTAGAAGATGTTGCAGCGCTGTTCTGCAAGGGGAGAGCAGAATAGTCAGAGGCTAAGGAGAAGCAGCAGCTGGGTTCACATGAGAAGCTAAGGTTATTTGAGAGAGCCTCTCCCCAGTTGTGCTTACCCATCCCAACAGATCCAGCAGGAGAAGCACGCTCTAGATCCCATCAAACAGAGCAGTGCTTCTCAACCTTGGCAGCTTTAAGATGTGTGGACTTCAACTCCCAGAATTCTGGGAGTTGAACTCCACACATCTTAAAGTTGCCAAGGTTGAGAAACACTGTATTAGAGACTGCCATCTGGTGGGACCCAGGAAGGGCGCCTTCTCTGTTATGGTGTTTACTCTTTGGAAGATCACAGGTTGACCCTGCTGTTCTTTCCTAGGGCCTTGAAGACATGGCTATATCTCCAGGCATGGGGGTCAGACTGTATGGCCGAGCCTGTGAAACGGTTATGCTGATGTTGATCTGATTTTTTAAATTTTATCTTGGCTGCTGATTATGCATTTATTATGTTATTGTTTATGGTGTTTTTAACTGTGGTTAGACACCCAGAGTCATGCTTTCAAGATGGGAGGTCATATACATTGAAATAAATAAATAATAAACTAAGAGATCACCTTTCCCTAATCAGATCTGCCCACTCAGTCTAGACCAGTGATGGCGAACCTATGACACGCGTGTCAAAGGTGACATGCCACGATGTTCTGGGTGACACACCAGCGTTCACCAACACCCAACAACAATTATTCTCCCTGTTTGAGTTACCAAAGAAACTGAGTTTGTTTTACTCGTATTTCATTTTTGTAATTAGTTGACGCTTCTTTATGTAATACATAGCACTACATAGGATTGGGCTGTATTTTTTTAAAATAAATATGTAAAGAATTGTTCCTCTTTTGTTCGGGGGCGGGGGGGAATGACACGCCAGCGGAGTCAAGTTCGGCACTTTCCGAATTTTTGACACGCTGAGCCCAAAAGGTTCGCCATCACTAATCTAGACAGAACCCCTGCCCAGGGTCCCCACCTACTAAGAGGGGTGATAGGAGGGGGCCCAAAGGTAGGCACTCTTTGCGGGGTCTCCCTTTCTATGGAACAGTTTATCCTCCAAGATAAGGATGACTCCCGTTCCTATGGCTTTCCAGAAAGCTATGGAGATCTGGATTTTCCGAAGGGCCTTTTGGGACTGATTCTGGAGCCATCAATATAGGTTTTTACTTTTATTATAGTTATATATGATTTTCATTTTATATTACTGTATTCTTCTTATTACTATATTCTTATTACCGGTTTTTTATCTAGACTTTGTAACTTGTCAGTTGGATTGAGGCAGTGTATACATTTTGTACTAACTAAAGTTCATCCTGTTAACAAAATGGAATTGCTATATTCATGTAGCATACCATGCCCGAGCAAATAAACCATATTACATTTGAAGCTGATGGGCTTGTTCACCCAACCTGCTGAACCACAGTCTAGCCAACCTCATTTTAGCCCAGTCTACTGCATTGCAGAAATGCATGCAGAGTCTCATTCATTTCTCCATGCGGTAGAAAAGCACTCCATAACATTTCCCCTTGTTAAAGAACCATACAATGAATGAACAAGACACCTTATTAACCTTCATGGATCAGGGAGGGAACATCTCCTGGAACAGTTCATCCTAATTTTTCACATTAGGGAAAATACATGCTTCACAAACTAACAGGATCTGCCCCTCACCTTCACTGAAAAATAGGTCTTGTGCTGCACATGGATATAGCAGCATACCAAATAAACTTATTAAATCCCAATGCCATCTTTCCATAGGCAAGCTGGTCAAAAGCTTAGCATTATGGGGGGGAAAGCCACCATCACCCTTAAAATGCAGGAGGAGAAGCTGGGGAGGAGATTCCTGAACTCATATGAGGTTTCAGACCCAAGCAGGATGTTGGCTTAATCTCTCTGTTCCTCCAACCCCATACCCAAGGACGTTCTAAACTGGATTTAGTTCCCAGGTTCTCCTAATGTGAGGGTCTGCAATACCTACAAAATAGCAAAACTTTTGAAACAACCTTTAGAAACACTCAATCATGCCTGTTCTGGTGACGTCACAGTGTGTCTGCCACATCATTTGTGGCCTTCAGAGATGGATTTTTTAAAAATGCACCTCACCCCCCCCCCCCCCCGCATTGTTGTCTGCTCTGGCTTACGGGGTTCGTAGAAGTCATAGATGGTAGCACTGGCTGGTTGCAGTTTTCCTACAGATACCCGCTGTTTGGCTCTGAAAGCGATACACTCACGTCCCGATTTTGGCACCTGGAAACCCAGAGAAATATTTAAACTTAAAATGTTATACTCTGCCCTTCTTCTGCAATCTAGGATGCCCACTGTCCATTTAGGAGGAGAATCAGGGGCAAACTGGATTCAGGGGCAAATTGGATGATCAGTGTAACATGCAGTTCAACTCCCCCCAACTTGCTGACTTCCAGACGTGTTGGATAGAACTCCAATTGTTCCCAGACACCATAACCAAGAACTGCACTGGCTGAGGATGATGGGAAGTTGAGTTCAACTCAGGCTCTTTTACAAACAAGGGTTAGGGACAGTGAACCAAGATGAGTCTCAGAAAGAGTTGTAACAAGAATGGTCAGAATTAAGACTCCAGCCTTTGGGAGGTACCAGGTTGTCTAAAAAGGCAGATATTGGTGGCTTATATTTTAGCTCCCCTTCCCACACAGACATGGAGAAGTACCTCTGATTCCAATAAAAGAGAATATATGCAGCTCAGGGTTGAACTGTGGAACTGTTGGTGCTCTCTGAGCTTGGTGGTTTGCTTGCAGACGTTTCATTACCCAACTGATGATGTTATCTAGTTGGGTAATGAAATGTCTGCAAGCCAACAACAAGCTCAGAGAGCACCAAGCATCCAGAATACATCTGAACATTTCAATAAAACTGCCCTTTCTCCAACAGCCCCCCTGAATGTTTTGTTTTGTAGAAATTCCTCTCACCTGCTCAAAATAAAGGAGCAACTGTTGTCCTTGAACCTCCCAGTAGTTGATATATTGTTCAGGGACTTCTTGCAGCTGCAGAGAAGGGAGAGATGGAAAAGCCATAAGAAACTGAACAAGCAAGCAGATTTCCCAAACTATAGAGAATAAGGAAGATGGCCTTGATGGAGATATGCAGGAACCGTTACCTAGGCAAAAGGGGCTGAAGCATATTTTAAGTCCAGAGCAATGGGATAACATTCAGAAGTGGCTCAGGCAGATGTCTCCTTAACTCACTGAAGTATAAGAAGGAGGAGGAGGTATAGCACAATCAGACTTGCAAGATTTGGTTATTATAGCCAGTCTCAATAAAAGTAATTTTAGCCTTCCTGTGGAGTTGATTTCGTGGTCTGGCCTACCTAGTGGGAAGGATGCAAATCCAAGGCAATTCTCCAAGCCTTTATGCTATTGCCCTAATATGCCTCACAATGTGACTGCAAACCCAAACTGATAGTCTAATCTAGACTTCCCAAATTGGTGCCCCCCAATTGTGTTGGGTCTACAGCTTCCATAATTTCCAGGCAGCGTGGCCAAAGGAATGCTGGTGGCTCCAATCCCAAACCTTACATCAGAAGGGCCCCGGCTGGGGCATGCATGACTAAGCTGATAAATCGTGGATTAAGGAAACCAAGGAAGCGAAGGAAAATGGCTACTTCCAGAGTGGAGAACTGGTGGACCCGCAGATACTGCTGAGCTACAACTTGCAGAAGCCTAGACTAGCATGGCTGAGAGTAAAGGATGTTGGGAATCGTAGTTCAACAAGATCTGCAGATGTATGGGCCTTCGTGCCACATCTAAGAGGAAAACTATATGCTAAGGGCTCTACAGGTGATCATGTTCAGCCTTCACTTCACCTTTGTCCTAACGTGCCTTGAGAGGAGGTGATTTTCACTGGAGAAAGGACTGGCAGGAAGAAAAAGCTTAGCTCTTCTGCTCACATTTTTCTTTCCATGAATAAGATTTAGTCTTATGACTTCCCGCTTGGCCAGAAAGATATTTGGGGTCCCCCACCTCTCCCTTCAGGCTTGAAGGTGGGGACAGGAGCCCATGAATTTAAGTAAGCCCAGAAGATGCATTGACCTGGAGCTCCTGTGAAGTGCAGAAGGAAAGCAAACAGACGTGGCTCTATACTCCCTTTCTACTTGGAGACAGGGACCAGGGACAGAGTGTGATGGAATGGAATTATGAAGGCCAGACTCAGGGAGGGAAACATCCTCTTTCCTCTCCTGAGGGGCGAGGAAGAGATAAGAGGATGAGGCTGGCACCTCCCTGAGGAATTCACTCTGTTTTGACTGGCTGACTTTGGGAACTGAGTTTCAGTCTGGGAAGATTCTTGCTAGAGGTTGTAGCTAATAAACATTGCTGAACTGAATCTGCATGGTATCCTAGAGTGCCTTGGGCTAGGCCTGACACAGAGACATGTCAGCTTGCTTCTGTGTCTGTCTGATGCTTTAAGTCCAGAGAAAGCCTGTGCATTTCTGCCCAGTGCCTGAAAACGTTTTGAGCTTGGTATCCATCAATTGCAGAGACAGGCTAAGCTTTTGCCTCCCTATTTCCAGTTCTGAAGAGCTGGAGGAATACAGGGACTGTTCTACCCTCCCATGCCCAACTTTAGGCTGGAGAGAAAAGCAGATTTTCTTCTGACCTTCAGTTTAGAGGATTATGCTACAGGGGAGGTTGGTCTTGGGAGTAACAAATATTTGCATGCCCAATAAGCCTGCCCTGATGTGCTGATCCTGCCTCTCAAATCCTTCTCCCACCCTCAAAGCAGCTGCTTTTCCCTTGCAGGACTCAGGCCATAAATTACAGGTAGTCCTCAAGTTACAACCATTCATTCAGTGACCATTCAAAGTTATGACGACACTGAATGAAGGGACTTATGACTGGTCCTTGAAGTTCCGGCTGTTGCAGCACCCCCACAGTCACATGAACAAAATTTGAGCACTTGTCAACCAGCTCGTACTTACAACTGGTTCCTCCTTATGCCAACAGCAAGGGGACAGGCAAAAATGTAATGGTAGTTTAATTTTCTGCCAGGTCAAAGATGGATAGAGAGCACTAAGACATGGGGGAGTCCTGTATTCTGAGTGTTTCAGCCTTTAATCTCTGCTTCACCCATCTAAGATAAATGGGGAGGAGTTGCGGGCACCCAGATCCAAGGATTTTATGCCACTGAGGTAAGTGTGAACCACCACTTTTCCTATATTAAAGAAAAATACAATACTTTGCCAAGAGCTACCTGAGAAAGGTCCACCTCATCAGGCTGAAAGCCACTCAACAAGGTGATATCAACAATGACCATGCCAGAAACACGAGCCCCCGGTTGTCTCCTGTGAGGAAAAACAAAAGAAAAAAGAAGGTTGAGATTTGGGAGAAGTTGTTTTCTGCCTTTAGTCTGATCAGTGTGGTTTAACAGATACATCAGACAATGATGTTAGATGAGCTGGACCATACAGGGCACCATAATCTGCCCCCACCCCAGGCAGGGTTAGCTACTGTAGAGGGAAGAGGGAATGGCCTTGAAGGACAGGAGGAAGAGCCACTACCAAGGCACAGACAGATAAGAGGGGCCTGAGCCCAGACCAAGAAAGTACCATATTTTTCCGACTATAAGACGATACTTTTTTCTAAAATCCTTACGCTAAAAATTGAAGGACGTCTTATTCAAGGAAGTCAGCCGAGGAGAGAACTGCGCGGTTGCAAAACTGCCCATACTTTGTCTCTGCAGGCAGGCTTCCTCCTATTGCTAGCCTCCAATCACGAGTGAAATAGCTTGTCTCCCAAACAGACTTCCTCCAATCACGAGCCTTATGTAACTGATGTCAGCTGATGCTGAACAAACCAATTAGAGGAAGGCTGTTTGCAGAGAGAAGCTATCGGCAGTTTCACTCGTGCTTGAATGTAATCAGTTATGCAAAAGAGCATGGAAATAGAGTTGCAGAGAGACGGTTTGGACCTCCTCCCACCGAGTGTATCAGGTCAATGTTAACTAATTACTAAATAAAAATGTGTTCTGCACTATCTTTAAAATATTGATTTCTTAATTTTGGGTTGGAAAAGTGGGGGTCGTCTTGTACATGGGGGTGTCTTATTGACGGAAAAATACGGTAACTTGAGAAAACATCTCGGACAAGCCCCTCTCTAGTTCACACGCAGATAAAGGGAGGGAGGGGGAAGCAAATTCAGGCTTGCGAGATTCTGTTACTGTAGCTGCTACAATAAAAATAGTCTTGACCTATGGTCGGCCCTTAGAGGTAGTCCAGACAAGAAGCACCAACCATGAGTACTAACACTACCTTTCTTGTAAGGTTGAAGTAACAGAATCTTGCAAGTCTGAAAGTACATCTTTCCCTATTTGCCTTTACAATCCAGGAAACTAGGGAGGGTCCCTTCTGAGATGATTGCCATGCCCCCATTGCTTCTGCGGGCTAAGCTGCCTCTTATCTGACCATTGCCTAGTCTACGGTTCCCCCTCCTCCACTTCCTGTCTCTCAAGGACATTTTCACAGACCATTATACCTATAAGGCATTTCTTAGTCTTGTCTACCTTGTAGGGCTGACAGATACCAGCAAAAGGAACCCACAAACTTACTCTAACTTACATCATGCTTGAGCATACTAATTGAGGTTGATGGAACTGGTGCCTAACTTCAAAGATAGCCCATCACTGCACTAAGAGTGCTGGACTTTGACTGGGGAGACCCATGTTGAAATCCTGCTCATCTTCCAAGTTTCAACCACTTTCTGACTGTTTGCATGACATGCCTGCCCTAGATAAACTGACCATGGCTGTCTCTGTTAACCACATTTTCGGGGGTTTGTAAGTTGAGCCATAAATCAACCATGTGTGTAGGGCTGAGACACAAGGCTAAAGTAGAATTAGCTAGTTTGTGGTTTGGTGTGTTATATAAACACTGCTTCTCTCAGCCCAACCTACCTAACAGTGCTGTTGTGAGGGTAAAATAAGGAGGATGCACTTTTTGGGGAGGCTGGTCAGAGCAGGATAACAGCAAGTAGGTTTTTTCCATCCTCATAAAACTATATTTTAACACCAGACCTTTAATAAGACAGTATCAAAAGTCCTGTACGTTAGATGTCCCAAAATGCCAATATTTGACTCCTTGAAATGGCCTAACAATTCTTTTCTCCCTCAGTTTTATTTTACTGTACTTAAGAATCCAGGATATATATTAAACACTACCAAAGTGTATTATTTGAAATTAACAAAATTTAAAAAAAAACTACAGTCACATTTAAAAAGAGAAAAGGGTTAAAAAAAACTTGTATATTTCTAGAAAATATAAGTGACTGCTGAAATGTTGCTGGTCTGCCATTGGCATGTTGTGTGAAAAAGTTCTAAGAACACTTAACCCATTATCCACTGTTGCCAGCCTGCCCAAAGAGTCCATTGGTCCTCTAAGAACTCTAACAACATTGTTCCCCAACTTACCAGAAGCAGACATTGTAGGTGACCTCCTGTTTTAACTGTTCGGGGTCTTTGGTCTCCCTCCTGCGACGCTGTTGGACATCAAATAATTCAATCCGTGATAATGGTTGGTTAGCAGGGTGTGATGTGGGCTGAACATTGTCTTCATATTCATAATAGTAGTCTTCCAGTTCAGCTGTTGTAAGGAAACAGTTGTAAATGTCAACATGGATTTTTCACAGAGCATAGGCCATGGCTATTGTGAGGCTATTGTGAGGCATGGAACACATTTCTCTCCCATAGGGCACACCAAATGTGGATGTGCTTCATTAACTATCAGGATCCAGTTCTTAATTTCAGAAGATAGATTCTCGATCATGATTCCTTTCTTTTCAAGGGCAATAGAGATCCAGACTCTGTGTATACAGTGGTCTAGTGCAGGGTTCCTCAACCTCAGCAACTTTAAGATGGGTGGACTTCAACTCATGCTGGCTGGGGAATTCTGGGAGTTGAAGCCCACCCATCTTAAAGTTGCTGAAGTTGAGGAACCCTGGTCTAGTGCAGTGTTTATCCACCCTGCCAACTTTAAGATACGTGGACTTCAACTCCCAGAATTCCTGGCTGGGGAATTCCAGGAGCTGAAGTCCACACATCTTAAAGTTGGCAAGGTTGAGAAACACAGGTTTAGTGCAATGTGGTTGAGCAGAAATTATGAGTTCCCTCGTTCCACTCCTCGTCTTGCACACACAGAATGAAGAAGAGAATGGGAAAGTGGCCCAGACCATGGCCTTCGATTAACATAAAGCCAAAAAGCCACCTTCAGAATCCCCAGCCATTGATGTTCATTCACATGATGTTCTTACTCAAATCATAGACTCTGGTTAACAGACCACAACAGATGAATTCACACAACAGGCTAAGTCAAAACAGATGATGGTTTAACATCCTGGCCCAGTTCACATAACACATAAAGACATAAGGTGGTTTATTTGATTTCTGCTTAAACATCACAATTTTTAAACCATGGTCTAGCACTTTGTATAAAACTAGCCAACCTCAAACCAATCATGTTTTAAATTATTCTTCCCAAACAGCAATCATTGTATATTGCTGAAGAAAGCACAACGCATGAAGGTTAACCTCAAGCAAAGGGGACATAAAGCTCTGAAATTTGTGGCAGTTCTCTCCTGTTCATGCAGTCTAATGTGATGCGCTGACCCAGTTATGCTGGTTATAGTAATCAAAACTGAAAAAAAGAAGCAACCCCCCCCCCATCAATTATCAAAAAAGCCTCCAGTCCCCAATCCTTGACGTACAGCTTCGGCGAACAGAGCCGCTCACGGTCACTTCTAGTCCCAGAGTTTGACAGGTGTTGTTCTGGACAGCCAAGACATGAAACTGCTTGAGAACCTGGAAGGAGCAAGAAGAGAAGATTCAGCCACCTCTGTCCTGGGTGATGCTGTTATGTCATGCTAGAAGGAGGGGAAATGCTTGGGGGGCTGCTTATGGCTTTGGTTATTCCAAAAGGGGCCCACACATTTTTATCCCACCCCCTCCTTAGCTGGTAATGCACCTGGGTTTCCAACTATGGCCCTCCAGCCTCCTGATGTTTGAGTTCCCTGTTGAGCAGGGCTGTGGACTTCTCCAACGTCCAGCCCTGGTGGCACCATTTGTACTTTCACCTTTCTGAAACTCTTCCAGTAGGACTGGAGATGCATCCAGAGATGCAGGGAAACCAAGCATCAGTCCCACCAAGGGATGGAGACATCCTTTCTGCTCTCACCCCCAACTACTGATTGACACATATTAAGAACCCCTTCAGCCTTTACAAGAGGTATGCCCAGCAGAAATGCAACAGGTGCAGCATTTCCTATCATTCCAAGGAAAAACTCTTCGGTAGAATTTAAGTTAAAGAGACAAAGAAGCTGAATTTTAATTCTTAGCACTTGGATTCTTACTCCTTAGCTATTTTCTTTCTGTCTTCCCCAGAACTTGGTTTCTGCCAATCAAACAGGGGCACCTGCAGATATAGACTGTTTAATTCTTTTATTTTTCTATTGGAGTCTCCAATTGCTGGAGTCTCTTTTGTTTTGAATGTAGGTTTTCTGTTTCCATCTTCACTGTGGAAGAAAAGTATCTTCCCAAGGAATGGAAATTGCTTGAGGATTGAGCTAAGCCAGGTTTGTTCGCTCGTTCAATCATGTTCTTTGCCACTCATTTACTTGTACCTTGTTCACTAAGCGTGAATTATAAAGCAACTCCATTCTAAAACAGACACTTCCTTTGCCTGAACTATCTTGGGACTAAGGTGTAGCAAATGGGCTTGATGGTTACAGACAGAATCCTTCTCCACATTTTTGAAAAGGACTGGACACTGGTGGATTTCAGAAAAGGCTAAAACAAGCGTGTGCTACTCCACAATTATTGTTAGCATCAAAAAGCCCACCTTTTGTGCTTTGGCCAAATATTCTTTCTCAGCATTACCTACTTTACAGCCCTATTGTGAGGCTAAAAGGGAGACAACTCATATCCCTTGGCAGTCATGTAAAAAGCATAGTAGGAATCATTTAATTTTTGTTATAACAGCAGTATGGAGAGACTTACCGTCAGAGTTCCTTTCCCTTTCCCTTCTACTTTGACATCAATGTCGTTTCCCAAAGAAAACTGAAGAAAAAAACCAGAATTACGTTGTAGAACAATAACAACAAAAATTACAGTCACAAAAAAGAACGACCTAACTCTTCAACAAGGCAATAAAATCATATAGTGTATATATAAATTTGCTTTGCAAACACACATATACAAAACACAGATTGAAACCTAATTACAAAGCATGTCCCTTTTTTTTAACTCAAAAAAATTTGCAATACCTACCGTTTCAATGTTGCTATTATTGCTATCAAGGCATTTAAATCAGTGTTTTTCAAACTTGGCAACTTTATGACGTGTGGGCTTCAAGTCCCAGAATTCCCCACTAATTTAAATACTGCCTCTTATTTGTTTGTAATTTTAAAGCATTAGGTAAAGCAGAATAAAAACGAGCTATACAACTACAAATATTAGGGAAAATTGATGGTGGAAGAAAGCCAACATAAAAAGTTAAGTTTTTAAAAGATGCTTAAAATACATTGGTGGCTGGACACATTAATTTGACGTCCCATCTACTCCCAAGAGGGGCAAAAGATGGATGTATTAGGGACAATGAATTGCCAGTTAGATAGGAAAGTCATAAAGGAGGCCACAAAATGAATGAAAAAGGGTCTTGGCTGAACAGAAATTTTAATGAGCAACATTTTTTAAAGTTCTGGACATGAGAGAGCACTGCTCTATTAAACGCTTACATAGAATTTCTGTCTTAATTCGGCTCCTAGCTCCTTCTAAAGAAGTAAGACTTCATCACTGTGGAGATTTCTACCGCTACCATGAAAGTGACATCTGAGAATCACTTGGGTGAGATTTCTTTTTTCGAGTGCCAAACGTGGATGATTGGATCTGCCAAAAGCGGTGGGATAGTCAATCTATCAATCAGCCATCAGAGGCATAAAAAAAATTGCCATGGCAGACTGAACACTAGTGGGAATGAAGTCTAGCTAGTGTTCCTCCTATCATAGAAGAAAGGGTGACTCATCTCTGAAAATGTACAAGGTAGCTAAGGGGCTTTGCGTTTTTTATTTCCTGCCAAAGGAAAAATGCTTTGTGGGCTCTCAGAGACTCTTTCTTCCTTGTGGCACCTCTTGGAATGATCATGTGGCCATTCAGCATCATTGGTACGCATGATCAGTCCAGAAATGCTTCAGAGGAGAAGCAGCTTCTGCTAAGAGCCCGCAAATCTGAGTTTTCTCTTTATAAAGGAACAAAAAAGCCCAAGGGGATTTTTAAAACAGTTGCCCTCCACCCATCAATGGACCAGTGAATGGACCCATGATATTCTCACTAGGTGTCAGTATCTCACCAACTTTGTCTGCGCCCAGAAACCTGGATTAAACCTGAAGAATACATGGATGGAACACTACCAAGGAATCCCAGGGCTAGACTGCAGAAGAAGGCAGGCCAAACCATTCCACGCTGCTACCAAGAAACTGCATGATTGTGTCCGTGTAACCTCAAGGAATTGAGCTGGGCTCAAAAGCATCTTGACTTGTCAATGGATCAAAGATCCAGATAGAAACTGACCAGTGGAAAACATGCTTGCTAAGAGGATGGTGGAAAGGGCTAGATGGTCTTACACCCACCTACACATTGCACACACACCCAGAAAAAGCTATGTGAACACGTGTACCTGTAGTTCTTCCTGGACTGGATCATTGGATCTCCCAAAGAAAAGCTGTATAGGCAAGTTTTTTCCAGGGGCTTTAAGAGAAACTATTAGCTCATTCTCTTCTTCTTTGAAAGAGTTGATCCAGTAGAAGGAAAGGGCTTCCAGAGCCACCACTGTGTCCTGGGAAGAGAGGCCACCACAGAAATCAGGGCCTGGCAGTTTTTAGGGGAACCCATATAAAAAACACACAATTTCCTATCATTCAGTTCCTAGGTTATCTGCATTTTGTGATGCCCAAGTTCACCATATCCCACTTTTTGTATCATTCTGCAAATTCCTGAAGATTTGTATGCATTTGTTGGCCCACCAAAATCCACAGCTCTTTTATATGCTCAGAATCAATGTCTTTTTATATGCTGTTTTCTCTATATTTTGCAAGCATTTTCCCTCCTACCTTCTTGTACATGTCTTTCCCCAATATATCCATTTTTTAAGGCATTTTCTCCTGGCAGACACCTGCCAGTATGTGTTTGATAGTGTTTTTCATAGACAAGCATCCAGAAACTGCATCTCTCATTTGCAGCTGAAAATGAGACAATCCATCTAGGATCATAGCGTTATACCATCTGTAATGGTATGTGGGAAAGACCTTGGGAGACTGGGCAAAGAGATGCTGCCAAGGGAATGGTCAGATAAGAGACAGCATAGCCCTCAGCTGGATAGCGGGTGGGGCAAGAGGCTCAGAAGGGACCCTCCTTAGTTTCTCGGACTGTAAAGAAGACAGGGTGGGGTGGGGAGAGAATTGTACATTCAGACTTGCAAGATTGATGTCAGCCTCACAGGGTAAACCAGATAGGAATCACAACCAGATGAGCTAATTCTACTTTATTGTAAAGCTACATTGACAGAATCTTGCAAGTCTGAAAGTACAATTCTCCCCCTGCCCCATCTCCTTTATCACCGGAGAAACTAGGGAGGGTCTCTTCTGAGCCTCCTGCCCCACCCACTATCCAGCTGCGGGCTATGCTGTCTCTTATCTAACCATTCTCTTGGCAGTGTCTCTTTGCTCAGTCTCCCAAGGTCTTTCCCACAGACCATTATACCATCACAGTTTGTTGCTGCCCGTGTGGACCGAGCCTCTTTTCAATCCTCAAGGATCTCTGAGTCTGCCATTGTCTCTCACTCCCTACTGAGACATAAAGTTCAAGCCCACTTCTCAGGAAGACTCCTGTTCATCTTGACCAACCACCTTTCTTTACCATCCAGACCTTACTTTTCTCTTACAAAAAACACCAACTCCTGGCTCTCATTCCCAGTCTGTATTCAGACATACTTTCACCACTCCTTTTCTGATAAGCAATGGTTGGGGTCACACCAGTCAGTACCTGTGTTGATCTGAAGCCTCCTCCATAGTTTCTCTGCTCTGTCAGCCACCTGGCAACCTTGCTAGCTTTTGCAATATCTTTTTGCTTCACCAAGTAGAGAAGCGCATAGCTTGTGGTCTCCACTGAGATAGCTGAAGGCACCGCCTTGCGACGGTCCTCATCCACTAACCAAAATATCATGGTGTTGTCTGGAGATCCAAGAACAAGAGAATAGAATTTACGGCCAAAGTAGAAGCGATGCTTAAATATGTACCATTCATTCACTCATTCATTCATTCATTCATTCATTCATTCATTCATTCCACACAAATATTAAACAAGCAAATGGTTCATAGAACAAATCACTCCCACTCACTTAAGACACAAATAAGCAGGCTCCAATTATTCATTTTGGACATATCATGCGAAGACCCAACTCCCTTGAGAAGTCCATATTGCTGGGAAAAGTGGAAGGAAAAAGAGCAGGAGGACAATCAGCAGCAAGGTAGATGGACTCAGTTACATCAGCAATGAAGGCACCACCGAGAGACCCAAAAGGCCATGTTGAAGACTGATCATCCAGGAGAAAATCTGTCTATGTGATTGTCAATAGTCCACACTGAATGATGGCACATGACCAGTCATACTGGGGTGTCCGATCTGCCTCATGGTCCCTGCGGGAATTGGGGAGGTTAATTCTTATGGCACCAATAAACATGGGAGGGTTATATCTCCCATCATCCCTGACTCTTGACCATGCTGGCTGAATCTGGGGGGCACTGGGATTCGAGGGTCTGGAGCAGGTTCCAGCTCACAGCTTCCCCTATTCTGCCAATTGACCCCCCTTCCCAGCCTGCAGAGAAGCAGGTGCCTCCTAGACATTGGCAGTTCTCAAAGGGGCATTGGGGGGACTATGGAAAATGTGGACAGAGAGAGGAAGGAAGAGGCGTAAGCACACTTTGTCCCACTCTAGAAGCCCACTCTGTGCTCCAAATCCCCCCATCCATCTGGCTTTTGCAGTTTGTAAGGGTTCATTGGCATGTAAGGAAAAGGGAGAGCCAGTCTGGAGTAGTGGTGAAGGTGCCGGCCTAGAAACCAGGTGACCCTGAGTTCTCGTCCTTCTTTTGGCATGAAAGTCAGCTGGGTGACTTTGGGCCAGTCCCTCTCTCAGACCAGCCCACCTGACGGGGCAAAAATAGGAGATGGGCGCCTTACCTACATGATTTTGAGTTCTACAAAGTAAAGGTGAGATATTGATCTTAAATAAATCAATAAATCTCTTAATTGGGGTTCAGCTGTTAGGGCCACCTGCTGAGCCCTTGGGTCTGGAGAGGCCCCAAATTCAGTGCTTTGGATTTGGGGGGGGGATTGAATGGGCAGAAGTGCCACAGCCGGGGCAAAGGGGTTGGTTGGGCTGAGAGGGGTGGGACAGAAAAAGAGAGATGCAGAGAGAAAGGAGGAAGAAAGGAATCTTGCACCAGGAGGGGGAAACTGAGAGGACCAAACTTGGAAGGAGGGCTAAGTTCCACAGGTGGGGCTCCCAAGGTGTTTTCCTCATGACACCCTAACACAACCCACCCGACTCTCATTTTCCTGGGACAGCAGATCGTCCCTTTCCTGGGGCATGGTTAAAGCCGTGCCTTTTAAAAAAAGGAAAGATACCCAACCGCTGAACAGACATTTTTAAACAACATTTCATGAAGATGAAGAGAGAGAGAGAATACTGTTATCTTCCATGGAAAGCTCCTTTAGGCGATTGCCAGCAACAGAAATGGCCGACTGGTCCTCTGAAGCCAGCGCCAGGGCATAGCTGCTGATGGCCACAGGGTACGGCCCCAGAGACTGATCGTTCAGGGCCCTGGCAAGATACGTTGTCGCACGATCCAAGCTGTTTCTCTGGGGGAGAAGGAAATTATATTGGAGCTGGTTAGGGACCTCCAAGTCATGTCTGGCGGCCTTCAGCTCATCCCAGGCTTTATTATGACACAGGATTTCTTGCTGCTATTTGGTAGAACGGTGTTTCTCAACCTTGACAACTGGAAGATGTGTGGACTTCAACTCCCAGAATTCCCCAGCCAGCCATGCTGGCTGGGGAATTCTGGGAGTTGAAGTCCACACATCTTCCAGTTGCCAAGGTTGAGAAACACTGCTGTAGAGAAAGGAAGTTCACCCACAGAAATGGGAAAAAGGGTGTGTGGGCTGTGAAGCTCTTGTGAGAGTGAACTGGCACAATCCGCTAACACGGATTGTGCTACAGCACAGCTGGAAATGTGAAGCGAAGTGTGCTGGGGTTCTTCATTCTTTGGCAAAAAAACCCTCACCAGAAAAAGAAAAAGAATAATGCCTGTATTGGGAGAAGCTTGGTGTACAACTTTGGGATGCAACTTCTGGAAATTTATGGTTTAAACAAAGCGAGCAAGCAATTTCTTGTTGTACCCAAAAAAAAAAAAAAAGCATTATCAGGGAAATGGATATTTAAAAAAAGCTCAGCGTATATATCATGGAAAGTTCCACAGATAAGCTTAGCAAATGTAGAAAGAGATGTGAGTTTTCTAGCTGGCTGATTTAAAATACCATAACCATTAAAAAAATCAATAAAAGGGATCAATAGTTGAAATGGTAACATGGGGCAGGTTTCTTCCAATGTACACATAAAAAGGATTGGAGTTACCCAACCAAAGAAAAGGAATCTGAGAAATGAACTTTACTCAAGAGCTGAGTCTCCTAGTACCAATCTGTACTTCTTCTTATCCAAACATTGCAGATGGGTGGGAAAAAGATTTTTTATTTAATAAGATTTAAACCACGGACCTCTAACATTCTTAGTCATTTGACTGTGCCAAGCTCTCCCACATAAATTAAACAATTCTAATCAGGCTTTAGCAGCAAATGCAAACTGCCCACTGACTGGAACACTCATGAGGACTAGTAACTTCCTTTTTTTTTTTTAAAGAAAAGGTAAAAAGCAGAGATTTTTCAGAGTCCTGGATTCCACGGGCTCTATATTAAGGTTTTGGCCTCATACCAGATTGCTCAGTTGCTCCTGCTTCTGCCTTTCTGCCTCTTCGTCATCTTCCTCGGCTTCATACAAAGGCAAAGCCTCCTTCAGCGCAATGGTGACAAAGGCTGTCAATGCGGGCCCCCCACGCAGGCCACCAACACCGCCCTGGGGAGAAGGGGGAAGAAGGAAAAACAGAAGCTCAGTGATGAGAACCAGAAAATCATGATGAATGTTGAAGCACAAGAGCCACCCCTACATGCAGGCAACAGGAAATGGAGGGTGAGCCGAACCGGAGCCTCGAGACCTCACCTGCATATCCCGGTGATAGACGGGGTTGGAGTCGACGAAAGAACCATCACTCTCTTGCTTCCCCAGAAGCCACTGCACCGACCCCCGGATCCCAGCACTATCCACCGCCTGGTATTTCTGACTCAGGGACAAAACCTTCACCACGAAAGCCGTCAGCCTAAAGCACGCGGAGGCAGAAGCGAGATCTGTAAGCTCTCGTGACCCCTGGACCGGGCAGGTGGGGCACCCTAGCAGGCCACTGAGTTTAAAGGGGGGCTGTTTTAAGCGGGGCTGATGGACAGCTTTGGTTACCGTATTGTAACAGCCTGTGGGAATGGCCTTGGGAGACAGGAGGGAGAGCCGCAGGCTGGACTACCGGCGTGTAAAAGGTGTCTCAGCCCACAGAAGGAGGGAGGGCGTGGGAAGCATTTCAGAAGAGACCCTCCCAGGTTTTCCGGAGAGTACAGGGAAAGGAGGGGAGAGATACTTTCAGTCTTGCAAGATTCTGCTGATGTAACCTTACGATAAAGAGAGAGATAGTACTCCAGGTTGTGCTTCTTGTCTGGACTACCTTGCAGGGCTAACATATATGCACGTTCGGAAGCAGAAATGGCCCTTCTCTAAGTGGCAAGGCATTTCAAGGGCAATATTTAGCTGGGTGAGTGTCCTCGGGAGACATTCTGTAATGTCTGCAGTTAGCTTCAACGAGAGTCCTGAGTGGGGGTCACTCTACTACATGCCCCTCCTGCCAGCAACACTAGGCTGACTTGTACGTTCTGTACTACATTAGAGATCCTAGCTTGCGTAGTGCAACGTGAGGATGCTTGGGGTGAAAGTGGGCTTTGGTTGCACTTGTAGCATCCTGGCCAAAACAGATGGGCACTGATCTTGCCATGAGCAGGGAATGCCACCTGTGGCATGGGTACAACTAAGACTAGTAACCTAGTTGTAATGGGCTGTGAGAATAACTTTGGGAGACAGGAGGAACAGTCGCAGCTAAGGCGATGGTCAGACAAGAGACATCTCAGCCCACAGAAGGAATGGGGGTGGAGAAAGCGTCTCAGAAGAGACCCTCCCTAGTTCTCTGGACAGTAAAGGCAGGGGAGGGGGGAAGCCCTTTCAGATGTGCAAGATCCTGTTACAGTAACCTTATAATAAAGGTAGTTATTAGTACTCATGGTTTCCATCTTACTAAAAAGCATGATGGGAAAGCCTTCACTGACCAAAGCCATGATGGGCGCCAGAAATCGATGATATTATTATTATTATTATTATTATTATTATTATTATTATTATTATTATTTATTAAATTTCTCCCCTGCCCATCTCCCCCCAATGGGGGACTCTGGGCGACTGGGGGACAATATCCCATTGGTAAAACTAGGCCTAGCTGCATTTCCTCTTCTTTTCTTCTTGCATGCTTTTTAGTTCCTTTAGCTTGCTATTTCTTGCTTCCTCTCTGTGCTTTGCATAACATGACCTTACCCCAAAAGATCATTTGGGTCTGCCCCTGATGATGGTGCCCTTATTATTATCACATTGTTTTTGTCTCTTGGTTTTAATGCACTATCTTTTCTTGGTAGCTGCTCAGAATCAATCTGGAATGGAAAGGCACAGAAATCTCAATCAATCAGGGAGCATCATGATGGGTATGTTCAAACCGAAAAAGGTAGAACATGCCACGTCACCCAGGATAGTAAACATGTTGCCCCCAGATTTGCTGAATGATTACTCCCAGCAACCAAATCCATAGTAGGCAATGCGGGGGGGGGGGGTTTACTGAGCTCATGGTGGCCTCCAAACCCAGCACGGTCACCATTATTGGCTTGAATCTGAAACCAGCCTTGCTTGATCCTTTTACAGTGAGAGTGAGTCATACGAATGCAACCTCTGTCTTTTCTCATTCTCATGAAAGTGGAGGGGAGAGAAAGGTATGCCCATATTCTAAAGTTGGTTCCAACTTCCATTTACGATGCATGCTTAAGGCTACCTACAGTAGTTGCTATGGTCACCCATCACACACTACACTTTTGCCAAACAAGTTTGAGCAGTGGGCTGAATTGATTAAAATGTAAAGTTCTGTACCTGGATAGGAAGAATGTAAGGCATGAATATAGGATGGAGAAGCTCTGGCTGGGCAATAGTACATTTAAAAGGGATATGGGTGTCCTTGTCTACCATAAGTTAAAGATGAACCAGCGATGTGATGCAGCTGCTAAAAAGGCAAACACCATCTTAGGATGCATTAGCAGGAGCACACAGTCCAAATTACAGGACATATTACAGGAAGTATAATTCTATATTAGTTATAAGCTATATAAGTTTGTTTCAGAAGGAAGGAAGGAAGGAGGGAGGGAGGGAGGGAGGGAGGGAAGGAATTGCGCCCCACAGTTCAAAAAGGGCAAACTGGAGTGTGTTCAGAGGGGGGCTACCAAGACAGGTAGCCAAGAAGGATCTGGAAACTAAGCAATAAGATAAAGAATCTGGGTATATTTAGAGGAGTGTAATGGCCAGAAGGAATAACCTTGAGGAACAGGAGGAAGAGCCGCAACCAAGACAACAGTCAGATAAAAGAAACCTGAGTCAGGGGCAGAACGGTAACCTGAGAAAGTGCCTCAGACAAGACCCTCCCTAATTCTCATGAAGATAAAGGGAGGGAGGGGGGAAGGACATTCAGACTTGCAAGATTCTGTTACTATAACCTTATAATATAAGTAGTAATAGCTTGCTACTACTAGTAATATCTTTGGTTTCCAAGTTTGGTCTACCTTGGAGGGCTGACAAGGAGAGGCTAGAGGAAATGTCTTCAAATATCTGAAGAGCTGCCTGTCATACAAAAGAGGGATTGTACTTATTTTCTGTTGACAGAAAAGGCAGGACCAGGACCATTGGCCTAGGCCAGTGTTGTTCAAACTTGGCCACTTTATGGCTGGCTGGGGAATTCTGGGAGTTGAAGTCCACTCATCTTAAAGTGGCCAAGTTTGGACAACACTGGCCTAGGAAGAAGTTTCAGGCTGGACATCAGGAGGAACGTCCTGACTGTATGAGCTGTCAGTCAGTGGAACAGGCTGCCACATGACATGCTGAATTCTTCTTCATAAGAAAGAGGCTACGTCATCCTCTGTCAGAGAGGTGCTAGTGAAACCCACACTGAGCAGGGGTTGGACTAGATGGCGTCTATGGTATATTCCAACTCTATGATTCTATGACCCCCCACTCAAGCCCTCTCCTCCCTTCCCTGTTGCTGATAGCAGATAGGATGATGGCAGATAGGAAAGCGCTCCAGAGGGTTACCGCCACTGCCCAGAGGATCACTGGTTGCCCTCTCCCCTCTTTGGAAGAACTTTACAGCTCCCGCTGCCTTAAGAAAGCTCAAAGCATTCTTAAGGATCCATCCCACCCGGGACATTCTTTTCTTGAACTATTACCATCTGGCAGACGGTACAGGGTAATGACAACAAGGACAAATAGGCTTAAGAATAGCTTCTATCTCAGAGCTGCAACTATACTGAACTCTACCGTATAGTGCAGTATTAATGCAGCATCAGGGGTTGTGCAATATGGAATGTGAAGGTTGTGTTTTATGTGTGTTATGCGTTCTATGGTTTTTATATTTTTAAAGCTGCACTGGGGTGGCATTTAATTTCATTGTACGAGAAGTACAATGACAATAAAGATTAGTACTACTACTACTACTACTACTGACACCCAACTTCTTTTGCAGCACTGGCTCTTACCAGGTACTGCTGGGCGTGGTGATCCAAGCGCCATAAGATCCATCATTTTTCCGGTAGGTGAGGATTCTAGCATAGCCTGCAATGCAAACAACGAAAGAGAGATGCACTTGATGGTATGTGGCCATTTAATAATTTAATTATGCTGGCTGGGGAATTCTGGGAGTTGAAATCCACTCATCTTAAAGTGGCCAAGTTTGGACAACACTGACTTATTGAGATGGGCGGTCATAGAAATTAAATAAATAAATAAATGAAATGGTCAGCTGGTCATTGTCCCAGAGAAAAGCAGTAGAATGATGATACAGACACTAGCCCATCAGTGTTGGTACTCCTTTCGGCTCTTCAGTTTATCAGTTGATGTGGCCGAAGGATCTCCCCTCCACGCATGTCCCCATTACTAAGGGTCATGCAGCTTTGCAGTGCCTCCCCAGCACATCCCCATATGGGTCATATCCACCTGTGCGGAGGTTTTCTAGGGCCACTTCTTTGCTGTCCGGTTTCAGATTGAGCCACTGCTCTGTCTGGTCCAAGTACTGCATGGCATAGACTCCAGGGGCCATGTAGACCATGGTTTGTTCTGCACATCCGTGTGGAACCCGCAGCAAGGAGGAGAGGCCATCTGGTTCCAGAGAACTCTGAAGGGTGTCAGCAGGAACCGATCCTGTGTGAAGAAGAGCGAATGCTTCACCAAATAACATGGGCAGAGGAACAGGATAGAGCTCATCCCTGACTTGCCTGTTAAAAGAAATCTCAAACAACTACTGCCTTAAAGAATGGAAACCATTGATGGACTATTTGCAAAATGCAGGTGGGGTGAAGCTGACATGGGGATTTGAAGATTAGATTATAAATGTCATGGGATATATTTAGACAAAGAATTATTCCTATTTAATGTATTAGAAACTAGCACTTAGGATAGCCTTATTATTTCTAAGACCAGAGATAGACTGGAAGTTATCTATTTTTCATATCTTTTTTCCTTTTACTATACCTCACTTTTTCTTTTCCTTTTCTTTATATTTTGTATTTCAAATTTTCCTTTTCATTTCTAACTTTTAAATGTGTATCTTTAAAATCTCAATAAAATATTATATAAAAAAAAAAAGGATAGAGCTAATTCCTCCCCTCCTGTTAGCCTTCCCAGGTAGACCAGACAGATAACATAAGCTAATATTCTACTTTATTGTAAGGCTATATTAACAGAATCTTGCAAGTCTGAAAGTATAATTCTCCCACCGTCATCTTTACAGCCTGAGAACTTAGGGACGGTCCCTTCTGAAACCTCTTGCTCCATCCATTATGCAGCTGTGGGCTATGCCCTCTCTTATCTGATTGTTCCCTAAGCAGCATCTCTTTGTCCCATCTCTCAAGGTCTTCCTCACATACCATTACATCTCCCCAACTCCATACAGATACTTTAAACAAAAAAGGGAGATCGCAGGTCTTTAGCAAGGCCAGCTATACCATTAGGCAGAGTGATATAACTGCCTTAAGTGGGCGACCGCTAGAGGTAATGTGGCATATTGTTGGAGGACAGAATTTCTAAGTCATTTAAGCTACTCTCATTCCTTCAAATGCTGTCTGTCTCCCCAAAAGCCAGCATAAACCTGGCTGAAGCTTCCCAGACACTCAAAACAATATGGCTACAACATTGTACCTGAAAAACAGCAGCCGTTATCAGTTGACAGGCACTAAACCGTTACGGCAGATTCCAGGATGAGTTCAAGTCTAAGATCTGCTCTTGCCTTCTACGTAATGATAAGCTGGTCTTACCCATAGTTCCTTGTAAATGGCAGATGCCTGTTTACATTCTTCGATCTGCTTTGGAATCTCTAACTCAGTGTTTCTCAACCTCAGTGCTGTCTGGGGAATTCTGGGAGTTGAAGTCCAGACATCTTAAAGTTGCTAAGGCTGAAAAACACTGCTCTAACTACTAATGAAACCCCAACAAATCCAATGGAAGCTGCTTCTTCTCTTCACTGCTCAAGTAAGATTCAAATGCCAGGGGTATCAATTACTGCTTGAGGAACAGGGAGCAAAATGTCTTGGATCATCTCTTTTTCACAGATAATATGCCATTCTGAGCGGAGCCACCAGAGTTGGATCAGGGCCTGCTCAGTAAAATAAGCAAAATGCAATGATGCCGGCTACCTTACTTTGAAACCAGAAGAGCAATATATGTAAGCATCTAAAGAATATCTAAATAGATCTGTAAAGTTACTTCAGACAAAATCTCCACCGAAAATTAAAACAACTTTCTCCAATCTTGTATCCTGCAGCTGCGTTGAATTATTACTCCCATTATTCCCAAGCAAGCATGACTGACTAGCCTGACTGGAGATAATAAGAGTGGTAGGCCAATATATTTGAAGAGCACCTGGTTGGGGAAGCTGATCTGAAATTACGAAACTGCAGCACTGGCAGTGAATTGAAAGCTAAGCAAGGTTGACCTCAAAAATCTCAAATTTGGTCTTTACCTGTCAGACGGACACTCATTTTGAAATCTCCATCAGGAATGGCGTTGGACGGCATCTCACCTGAAATCTTCACAAATCTGGGGAGTCCATCTAACCCAAACAAAGGAAAGGATGGTCAAAGATTAGCTCCTTATTGCTCCAATGCAGCATGTTCTAAAGCCCTCACAGATAATTTAGAATATTTGGCTCTGCTTCCCTTCCCCCTCACTAACACCATCCTCCATCCAGAGATGCCAGACTTTTTTGAAGCTCTGTTGGAACAGGCGTAGAAGAAATGCCCATAAGAAATTTCCAGCAGCTAAAGGTACCAGTTCTCTTTTCTTTTCTAGTCCATTAGCTCTTCCTCACAGCTAAGTTAAAGAACGGTCAACAAATTCCTTAGCCAGTGGAAACTATATCAGCTTCAAATTTGCTACCTCCACTATCAATCCTTATCCTTGCAAATGAAGCTGTCCTTATTTTGGGCATACAAAGCTTGTTAAGAACAGGGACTGGCATAGCCCCTTCAACTTTGTTCCCCTTCCCTCCCATGAAACATCACCCACCTGTAGGAAAACATCCACCAATCATTCTCCTTAATATAGGATAGAGCTGGGCTGGGAGTAGAGGCAAGTTTTGACAGATGGCTAGGCCAGCAGGTTTAGCTATCTTTCAAAACTTGCTGCAGATTGGCTCAAGTGTTTTCTAAGGGTGCCTTCAGGGGAAGCACGACAATTAGATTTGGGACAGGAATTTAGTGCTTTTCTGTAGTAAACAGAGTAATAGTATATTCCAGTTCTTGTGGGTCTGTTCCCTGGAGTAGTAAATAGAGACTTTTACCTCTGACACAATGTCCTACCTTTACTATCAAGAGGGATGGTATATTCTTCTATCTTCATGGCACCCTCTTTCTGAAAATAGAGAAAAAATAGAACAGGTGTGGCTATGCATCAGGTTCTGTTTTTTAATAGTAACTTTATTCAGAATTATAATTGCAGCAGTAAAAACCAATACCAACTAAAAAAGAAAAAAAGGATCAAAAGAAAAGGTAGAAGGTGCAGAAAAGAAAGAAAAAAGGAAGAAATAGAAATAGAAAAGAAAGAAAAAATAAGAATATAGAAAGAAAAAGAAATATATAAAGAAGTGACTTCCTACCTTTATCACAAGTATAAACATTTATTTTTTTGTTGTTCAGTCGTTAAGTTGTGTCCGACTCTTCGTGACCCCATGAACCATATTGCGCCAGGCCTTCCTATCTTTCACTGCCTCCCTGAGTTTGCTCAATTTCATGCTCATTGCTTCAGTGATGCTATCTAGCCATCTCATCCTCTGCTGTCCTCTTCTCCTTTTGCCTTCCATCTTTCCCAGCATCAGGGTCTTTTCCAAAGAGTCCTCTCTTCGCATTAGGTGACCAAAGTATCTGAGCTTGAGCTTCATTATCAATCCTTCCAATGAGCAATCAGAGTTGATTTCCTTTAAGATTGACTGGTTTGACCTCCTAGCAGTCCAGGGGACTCTTAAGAGTCTTCTCCAGCACCACAGTTCAAAGGCATCAATTCTTCGGCATTCAGCCTTCTTTATGGTCCAGCTCTCACAGCCATACATTACTACTGGAAAAACCATAGCTTTGACTATGCAGATCTTTGTCGGCAAGGTGACGTCTCTGCTTTTTAATATGCTATCTAGGTTTGTCATAGCTTTCCTCCCAAGGAGCAAGCGTCTTTTAATTTCATGGCTGCAGTCTCCATCCGCGGTGATCTTGGAGCCCAAATAAATGAAGTCTGTTACTGCTTCCATTTCTACCCCTTCTATTTTCCAGGGATTAATGGGTCCAGATGCCATGATCTTAGTTTTTTTAATGTTGAGTTTCAAGCCAGCTTTCGCACTCTCCTCTTTCACCCTCATCAAGAGGCTCTTTAGTTCTTCTTCACTTTCTGCCATTAGGGTGGTATCGTCTGCATATCTGAGGTTATTGATGTTTCTCCCTGCAATCTTAATTCCGGCTTGTGATTCTTCCAGCCTGGCATTTCTCATGATGTACTCTGCATATAGGTTAAATAAGCAGGGTGACAGTATACAGCCTTGTCGTACTCCTTTCCCTATTTTGAACCAATCGGTTGTTCCATGACCGGTTCGAACTGTTGCTTCTTGGCCCGCATACAGATTTCTCAGGAGACAGGTAAGGTGGTCTGGTACCCCCATCTCTTTAAGAATTTGCCACAGTTTGTTGTGATCCACACAATCAAAGGCTTTTGCATAGTCAATGAAGCAGAAGTAGATGCTTTTCTGGAACTCTCGTGCTTTCTCCATGATCCAGCGAATGTTGGCAATTTGATCTCTAGTTCCTCTGCCTCTTCGAAACCCAGCTTGTACATCCGGTAGTTCTCGGTTCACGTACTGCTGAAGCCTAGCTTGTAGGATTTTGAGCATAACCTTGCTAGCATGTGAAATGAGTGCAATTGTGCGATAGTTTGAGCATTCTTTGGCATTGCCCTTCTTAAAATGCAACAAATGATCTTTTCTTCCCATACCCCATCTCTTATCTATAAACAAATCCATAAAACCTCATAACTGATGTCAGCAAAAATCCATTAAGGGTTACCAGAGAAAACAACATAACTATTTTAGCTTTGATCAAATAAATCAACTTTATATTCCTTCCTTTTACTCATAACAGTCTTGATCTTTAGTCCCTTCAAATAATGTCGTAGAATTTCATTTCTTTTCATTTTTTATTTGTCCCTTCTCACAAAATCCTTCAACGCTTTAACAAGCCACCTTTGTAAATCCAATACAGGAAAATTATCCTGGTCACGCTCTTGGTTTGTTGTTTTAATTATTAAGGCATCAGCTGGTTTCTTTTGTATGTCCACTGTAACATCTTTTTCCATGTCATTCTTGTAGTCTGTCATTTTTAAATCCACTTTCAACTCAGTCCTGATCTTGTCAGTTAGAACTTGTTTCTCTTCCATAACACTTTTTAGACACAGTCTAGCTATAGAGGCAAATGCTTTTAAAATTAACTTCTGGGTCCATTGTTCAAAAATATACTTCAGTATGTCCAATGTTAAAATATTTTGCTTCGTTCTGTATCGGTAAGTTGAGTTTGAGTGTTCTTTAACTGTAATCTTTAGTTCCTTCTAGTTCACTCTAGTGTCCAATTTTTAAAGTCTTATCTTATTATTGTAAGAGTTACCACATTCAGCTCCAATGAAACTCTCATGAAACACAGGTTCAGCAAAAGAAGTTTACTTGAATGTAACGTAAGTAGATACAAACAAAGCCAGGGTTGGCTTGGCACAGATTACATAGTGTTTTATAGGTTCCCCGTTCCCGCGCTTTCCCCCATTGCCTAGTTACTGATTACCCGCGGTAATCTCCCCCTCGCCCAAATGGCAGATTCAGCCTGGTTCTTTTGTTCTCTTGATTGCTGTCCATTGTTTATGGGGTTGTTTGTGTTCGTTAGGCTTTCCTTCTGCAGGTTAAGCCAGGAGTTCTTAATTGAGCGCTGACCGCTGTGCTTCCGAGCCGCTGCGGTTCCCTTTGTCTGAGGCGCTTGAGGGAAGCTGGCTGTGATACCAAGTATCCGTTCTCGGCTGGAGTTAATCGCCGCCACCTGTTGGCAATTAACTCGCGGTTTGGCTGACTTCCCCTTTTCCGCTGCCTGCACCTGGGGCAGTGAAAGTGACTAGGCAAAACTGAGCAGCAGTGTTCGCTGTGCCATGCTGGCTGAATTATGTTTTTTTTAAAAGTTCAAAACAAAAGCATTTTCCCACAGGAAAGATTCTTTATAATGAATTCCAAAATCGTATTTCAAATTTGCCTGGACCCTTAGTCCATTTGTAGCATTCTAAAACCAAAGTTTTAATCACCATTTTGCTGTTTATTCCAGAAAAAAAAAAAGTCCTTAAACTTGTATTTAAAACTTCTTTTGCTAAGGATTGAAGGAAACTCGCCTGGTGCTGTCACACTTGTCGATCCAAAGGTTCCTAACAGCTGAAAGCTATTAGTGAGCAATTTCCAAAAGTAATTAGAAAAGGAAGTATGCAAAGTTAGTGTCCTTTCAAAGGCTCCAACTGTGGTTTGAGCAAGATGGCTGTTTCGTCATCTCCCAGAGTTGTAAACCCACCAGAGACCGTTGTCTGGCAGTCTTCTCGCAAGGAGCAACTGTCTGGAGCACTTGTGGGTGATCCCAAGTCCAGAGAGGAATTATCAAAAAGCCGACTCTTCATTCTGTTGCAGCTGTTGGCTCCGCTTTTTGCAGAGTTGTCTTCAGTCCACCATTTCTTCCCCATAAGTCCCGTTGCTACGCATCAGGTTCTACATGACAGCCAATTTGGCATACGGTGGACAAAATCAGATACACTACTCTGCTTAGCCATGAAGCTCCATGAGTGAAATTCAACCTACTCAGATTCACCTGCTTATGGAGTTGATAATAGCATCTAAAGAGCACACAACTCCCACTTACACTGCCCTGAGCTTCTTGGGAAAATGGTGAGATTTGAAATAGGATCGATATTAATAGGTCAGTCAAACAGCACTCCATAGCTCATCTTACTTTGTTTTCCCTAATGATTTGTTGCATTTTGGAAAACCAGTAGAGTGATTTCTGTTAGCATCTAAAGATCATCTAAATAACTCTGAAAAGCTCCTTAAGTACAGACAAATTTGTATCAGCCTCTAGAACAGCCTTCTCCAACCTCGCATCCTGCAGCTACACTGAATTTACGCATATCCCATTATTATTACCCATTATTCCCAAGCTAGCACGATTGATCGTGCTGACTGCAGAGAGAGTTGTAGGCTGATATAGTTGAAACCCCTGGTTGGGGAAGCTGATATGCTCTCTTTTAGTATCATTTTCTATATTTTTATATTAAGGAGAGGAAAAAAAGGCAGGAGCAACACAAACAGCCTCATGGATTATTACAGTGTTTCTCAACCTCGGCAGCTTGAAGATGTATGGACTTCAACTCCCAGAATCCCCCAGCCAGCATGGCTGGCTAGGGAATTCTGGGAGTTGAAGTCCACACATCTTCAAGTTGCCAAGGTTGAGAAACACTGGATTATTATACGAATATGCTTGTCAGACAATAAGACAACCTAAGGAAGATGTTTACTATTTAACAAAAGATTGGATATATCAAATATATGATGCAAGAGAAAAAATGTGCAGGAAATAAAATAAAATAAATATAGGCATCTGTTCTTTATTGTAATTTTTTGTTTGTTTGAAGGGTTTCCATGTAGTACAAAGACAGAAGCCGTGACACTGGAACTTTTTTAAAAATTAGGAATCCTGGCACGATGCATTTGCTGACTGTAAAGACAGTTATCTTCCAAGTATTCCCGATTTGCTGCTGTTGAACTCTAAATAATGTTGCTTTACAAGGGCAACCCGTGAGTGTGACGTTACTATGTAGATATTATCATCAACATTCCACTGATAAAAAATGAACAATATTTGTGACCCAAACAGGCTTAGTGAAAATACATGCAACTATGTGCAATGTGGTGATCGATCTGGAGAATTTTGCATAAAAGCTGCAGCCACCGACCGTCCACAGACTATTTGCATCTCCTCTTCCACAATCCAGAAAAACCCTACAAAATTGCTGGCTACGTTTGGTGATGTCATTTCCTGGCATTTTCGCACGTTTTGTGAAGGACGTGCTTTGAAACTGCTATGTTTAGCTATGACTCAGAGAGGAATCAGGCTCCCCCCCCCGCCCCCCAGGATTTCCCTTCCATTTCTGGTCCTGCTTCCACCGATTTTGGCAACATACCATTCAGCACGCCATTCAAAAGGCAAGTTTAACCCTGAGCTTGGAGAAGACTTTTTATCCTGCTTTATCATTCTCGCTTTCGAATCAGGAGCAAAATTATGGAGCCCTTGTGAGGTTTGCAGTGTTTGCTGTAATTGAAGCTTCTTACCTCCACCCGTAATTTTTTGGAAACCTTGTCCCCTATCCCCCATTCGCCAGCAGCAACAACGGTGATGGGGATGTTGCTGGCCCCCATGGGCACCAAAACGAAGGGCACAGGAATTGCGGAGTTCCCTGGCACCTCTACCCGCTGCTTCCGTGCTGGGCCGAGAGTCGCTGGGGAACAGATGCCTTCAGCCGGCTCCAGATATACTAAGACCTAAATCAAGAAAAGGGGAAGCAAGATCTGCTCAAATTTTAACCTTCTTATCCAAGAACAAGTGGGAAGCTGCTCTGATACTGAAATGGAGATGGTGACTCATATATTTCTGGCTTGTCCCTTTTTTTTAATTAGAATGTTTAAATACAATAAAAGTATGAAGAATCAAAGGAAAAATAAGACAAAGGAAAGAAAAGAAAAAATTATGACTTCTGCCATTCTTTCTATTGAGTGGTAACCATCTTACTCTTCCCCCCTTTTCTTTCCTCTTACTTTGTAATTCCCTTCCCCTTCCCTTTTAACCCTTTTAGTCCCCAAATCCATAAATCATCAATTCAGTCTTTTCTTCTTTCAATAAAAAGTCCAGCTAAGGTTTCCAGTCTTTCAAAAAGGTCTTTATCATTTTTTCTCTAACCAAACTGGTCAACTTCGCCATTACCACAAGTTCCATCAATTATGTAATCCAATCTTCCACTGTACAGTGGTACCTCGGTTCACAAACGCTTCTGTTCACGAACAATTCGGTTCATGAACAGCTCTGGTCGCAAAATTTTGCCTCCGTTCGCGAACTCCGCATTGGGTTACGAACAGGATCCGCGGCCATTTTCCCTCCCGTGACACGTGGTCGCGGCTTCCTGTACGGAGGGGGACTCTCCCTCCAAGCAGTAACCGCCTCCCCACCCGCCTTCCTGTCCTCCACGCCAGAAGTCGCGCCGAGCAAGGTTAGCTTTCTCTCTCTTCGTACTGTACTTTGTGTCATATTTTTGCGGTTTAAAAAAAAAAAAACATATGGTTCAGAACGGATTAACCGTAATTACATTGAACCTTATAGGGAAATTTGATTCGGGACGCAATCAAAAATCGGTTGGCGACCAAATTCATAGGGGTCAGAATGGATTAACCGTATTTACATTGAAACTTATGGGAAAATTTGATTCGGTTCACGACCAATTCGGTTCGCGACCAGAGTCGCGGAACGAATTAAGTTCATGAACCGAGGTACCACTGTATTTCATTATCCTTCCATCTTTGTGCATACATAACCTTGCCGCAGTTACCATATACTGATAGAAGAGAATATCTGTAGCTCCGGGTTGAACTATGGAGTCTTTGGGGTTCTCTGAGCTTGGTTGTTTTCTTGAAGACGTTTCGTTACCCAGCTAGGTAACATCATCAGTGAAAGTGAGTGTGGGGTTTGCTCCTTGTTTATATACAGTGGCTTGCCCTGCCAGTCTTGCTAGGCGGAAGACTAGCAGAACACATCCATGAACACCAACTGGCAGTCAGAAGACACAATGAAAACTTATTCTCACAACACATGGACAGACTCAACCATAGTTTCAGCTGGGAAACTGTGAGCATCGTAGAGCGAGCTAAATCCAAAAATGCGAGGGAATTCCTGGAAGCCTGGCATTCAGACAAATCAGACATCAGTAGACACAGAGATAAACCACATTTACACACCATTTAAGAGACAATAAAAAAGCTAAGAAGGAAACAGACCAGAACACATCTTCTCCAGCAGCCAACACCCAGATAAACACCAGACAAACTATCAAGCAGAAAAAACACCCTAATCAAGGAACTACCAAGGAGAAAACCACACCCCACCAACACTGGCAGGGCAAACTACTGTATATAAACAGGGAACAAACCCCACACTCACTAGCACTGATGATGTTACCTAGTCGGGCAATGAAATGTCTGCAGGCAAACAACCAAGCTCAGAGAGCACCAGGGACTTCACAGTTATCATATACCAGTGTTGTCCAAACTTGGCCACTTTAAGATGGGTGGACTTCAACTCCCAGAATTCCCCAGCTAGCCATGCTGGCTGGGGAATTCTGGGAGTTGAAGTCCACCCATCTTAAAGTGGCCAAGTTTGGACAACACTGTCATATACAGTGTTAATTTCCTATAATTCTTTTCCAGTTCAATGTCCATAAAACCCAATACTGCAGAAACAATTCTGGTTTCATCATACTATTAATCCACAATATTATTTGCATCTTTGTATGGATTTGCACCAAAATTTCTTTGCTTTTTCCCAGGTCCACCATGCATGATAGAAGATCCCCTCTTCCTTTTCACATTTTCAACACTGGTTTGATATTCCTTTGTACATTTTTGACAGGTTGACTGGTGTTATATACCAACCTTATTTCTGGCTTGTCCTATCTATCACGCCTAGAGATCAGAATTGATCATTCTTTTCATTGCAAAGTATTTTGGACAGTTCCAGCAGAGAAAAAGGTGCTTTTTACTAAGAGATCAGCCCAGTGAAATTTCCAAGAAGGTGGCTAAATGTTGGAAGCCACAGGATTTAATTAGAACCTCCTTACTTTAAAATTTGTAATCTCTCATTTTCTTCTATTGTTGTACTCAACTCCCATCCTTCTTTTCAATTTATATTAATGAGTATTTTTATTTTGTGTAATATCACTATCTGGACACGTTGCTCTTATATACGATTTTAAGTGGCTGGCCTTTGGGTGTAATAAAACCTAATGTATAGAATATTAAATGTTAACTTATGGCTGCAGCCTTTATTAAGCATTAGAAATAGATTAACCAATGAACAGATTAATCATCTTATTTTTTATCTGGTTTATTTGTAAGTTTGATTCCTGATCCATTTTTTGGGTCAAAGATGACTAACATAATAGAATAATGAACAGTTAAAGTCTGATAAAAACAGTCAAAATCCTATATTTAGCTCTGAAGGCCAATTTTAATCACTGGCAGCAAAAATTGAGCAATAGATATATTGCAGTCATTTCAGCTTGTAGCCAATAAACTGCATTTCTTAGTACTTTTTCATAGCAAAATCAAAAAGGGGCACGAGAAAGAACGAATCTGCTGCCTGAATCTTTTCCATTGTGCTCTGCCTGTTTCCTCTGTGCAAAGATTTTTTTTTTTTTTCAAAAGTGATCCCCACAAACAAGCATCCATTTGCAGCCTGAAAACAGGTTAATTCCCACAGGTTTGGGATGAACTGTCTCACACAGAGCAAGTTTTAAGCAAACTACCATAAACTGGAGAGAGATTATAATTTTGTCTAAGAGCTGAACAGAACTGGAAAGAGAAGTTTTTCCAATTTAAATCTTTCAAATATCTATCTATCTATCTATCTATCTATCTATCTATCTATCTATCTATCTATCTATCAGGCTTGTCCCCGCCCATCTCCCCCCAATGGGGGACTCTGGGCGGTTTACAACAATTAAAACAAATAAATACATAATTAAAATTTATAGAAAGAGAAAAACGCATTTACCCAAAATGGAAGGAGGAGAAATATAGGTACGTTTTCCTTTCCCCTCTCAAAAAACAGGGTTTGGACATTTCAAAAACGCCTCAAAACCTGGTAAAATCTGTCCGTATGAGATAACAGTGGGAGAAAAGAAATGTGCGTCTGGTTTTTCCGCTTACGCTAATTTTGAATGCTTTGTTTGGTTTTGACTTAGCATGTTGTATGACTTGGTCAGAAGGAAAACTAGCCTTCTCCAACCTACCTATGCATTGAGCTATGTCTCCCTGAAGTCTCAGCCAGTGTGGCCAATGGTGGGGAATTTAGATGAAGTATTCTGGACTTTGACAGCCAGTTTGGTGTGGTGGTTAAAGACACTGGGCCCTAGGAAGACGAAGATGGCAAGGCAAGGAGAAACCATTTCCAAAAATGCTGCCAAGAAACTCCAGGACTCGTCCAGGCAGTCACTAGGAGTCAAGACTAACACATAGGCACACACACACCACACAAAAGATCTGGACACTGTAGCTCCAAAGAGTCTTGATAACCCCAAGCTAGGGAGGTAGTAGAGTAGATCTTTAAAGACATCTCTGAACGTCTTTAAAATTGGCCAGAATGATTGGTCTCCATTACCTTATGGTGGAACATACAGGAGGAGAAAGTTCCTTAAATGTGTATGGACCGAGCTGTTTAGGACCTGTAAGTTGTTTTTTTTTTTAAGGTACTTTCTCAAATCCTGTCCCAGAAGATAATAGGTGAGATCTGCCTGTTCTCAGTTAATAGTGAAAGGGGAAACACTTACGGTGATTGGGTTAGGTTGGTAGTTATATAAAACTGGACGAAGCTCTATCTGTTCAAACTGTTTCACTGAGTAGGGCAGCCGGAGAGAGATGTGGAAGTCTTGGAAGACGGTGACTCGGAAAGGCTCTGAAACACAGATCCCTGAAAACACAGGCAGAACGGAGCATTAGCAAAGGGAAGCAGCTGAGTAATGATGGAACTCTATTGCTAAACCTAGAAGAGATCATCATGGAAGGCACGGACCTAAGGAAGCATAAGAGGTATGGCATGCTAAACCTCCAATATTGAACTGAAAAGCCACCACTGGACTGGGAAGACCCTGACACAGGTACAAATGGAAAAATCAAAGAAGGGTCCTGAGGCTGGACCAGGCTAACGGTTCATCTAAATCCAGCATTTGGTTCACTCCAAGCCACAGAACCTCCTTGGGTGGTGTTGGGTCAGTCCCCCCTCTCACCAGCCCAAGTGCCATTGTGGTGTTATGGGGAAGAAGCTGGACTAGGATGGAGAGACCAAGGTTCTAGTCCCCTGAGAGCCATGGGAACTTCCTGGGGGGCTCTGGGCCAGTCCGTCTCTCTCAGCCCAAGAGTCAATGTGGTCAAGTGATAACGGTGTTGGACTAGAAGTGGGGAGACCCAGGTTATATGCCCCCCTCAGCCACAGAAGCTCCCTGGGTAACTGGACCAGTGCCTCTCTCCCAACCAACCTACTTCACAGACCTGTTGTTTTGGGGAAGCAAGGGAAGAGGGAGGCTATCTATACTTCCTTGAGCTCCTGCATGAATAAGGTGGGATATAAATGGAACAATTGTGTTACATTTGCTAAATCTAACAAAGACATAAATAAATAAAGGTTGTATCATGCAATACATTCAGGAAGATCACAAGCAAGGACAGGAGAAGGATGGGATGACCTGAATTACTTATTGGTGTAACAGCTCTTTGCATCTATTGGCATCCCTATCATTAGACTTCATTCTCTAAGACTAGTTGCTCCAGCATGTCTCTGGAAGACAGATGACAGTTTGAGTGTGTTTATGGCAAAGGCAGACAATTATATTTTTTGCAAAGTCTGAAAAGCCCATCTGGAGGAGATCCGTTAGACCTCTGGTAAAAGCTCTCTAGTTCCTTTCAGGGCAAGAGAAGATGATGTCAGAAAGAGAAAACGACAGAGAATTTGGGCTCCTCCACCCCCACTTTTAGCTCTGGCCCACTCTGTTTGTGCAGCCCCCAACAGATTTCCCCAAAGTGAAAAAAAAAGCATGTTTGTCCAACTAACCCCAACAGCAAAAAAGGTCACCCACCTCTATTTAGGGAAACATCTCTGAATACATTAGCAGTAAACAAACGAACAAACAAACAAAAAGATATATTTAAGACCTACAACAGATATTAGCAAAGTGAAGTAGGGGAAAAACAGGCACAAGACATGGGACCACTAAAAGCATCCATCAAGTCTGTTCTTTTTTTAAAAAAAACTAGGAAATGGAAAGTAAGGAATGAGGAAAGCTAAGTAGACTTTCTCCACAAATCAAAGATTTTGGTGGAAGAAAGACATGGAATTTGTCGGCAATGTCGTACAAAAAGTACAGCAAGGCTAGTCTTCCATTAGCAAAACAGGCACAATAATTATGGATTATAGGAGATGGAGTCCAATGCATCTGGGGAGATAGACACAGATCGAAGCAACCTTTTCGAGGCTCCAGAACTACTGGATTGCAGTTCCTATAAACCGTAGGTAGCTTGGCCAAGGTCACCAGAATTTAGAGGCTAGATATTTGAGAGGCAAAGTCTGTGGGTGGCTGGTTCCTGGACAAGCAGAAATCATCAATGTTTACCTTTCTGAGGAGACATGCTAACCGCTTGTATCTCCCACGTGGTGATGGAATCAGGGAGGATAATATTTTCCCTGAAAAAGACCAAGAAGAACCCTTCTTCATCTTCCTGCATCACATCCCCTTCCACCCAGGCCATAAAACTCTTCAGAACGTTTAATGTAGCCACTGGTCATCACCAGACTGTTCACTCTTGCATTAAGCCCTCATCCCAGAAACCCGAGACCCTTTTACATACATACGTATTTACACAGGCAAATATGTGGGCTCGGCCCCTGGTTCAAAGCTCCCCAGAGCCCAACATCTGACACAGATGAAACATTCATACTATCACAGGAAAGGAAAGGCATGTAAAAGAGTTTCTGTTCTACTCACGTGTGGCTTCGATCCACAGAGAATGTTTTCCAGAGCCAGCTCTCAGGGAAAACACTTCGCAGTTGGATAAATTCATCATCAAAAAAATCTTCTTCTTCTTCATCTTGGACTATGTGGAAAGAGAAGGTCACCAGCTAAACATTTCACTTTGATCTCTTCCAGAAGGGGAGAGGTTTACAGGCCTCTAACATGACCAGATTCAGATATTTTAACCAGCATTACAATGGGTCTAGAATTTCACTGTTTTATCGCGACTTTTATTAATGTGGTGTTTATGCTGTATTTATTGTTATGATTATAGGAAGGGAAGAGCAAGCAAGTCATGATAGAATGGAACTGGTTAGATCTCAAAAATAAAGAAGTGAGAAGTTTAAAGAACAAAAGGCAATGTCTGGAGTAGTACACGGATACGCCGGAATGCTTTGCAAGAATAGAAAGTTATAGAGCAATATAGTGAACAGCTTTGATGTAACTGTTCTACGATTTGCAGAATGTTGTTTAATTCAAAAGGGAAGAGCATAATGGATACCTTTTCCCATATGTTTTAATTGCTGTGTTATTGGGCTATTTAGAAATACAATAAAGAATAAGCAGCAATTAAAATCATGTACTTATTGCAGGTTTCCCAAGGCTGGTGCCCTTCAAGTAGACAGGTCTAGAATTATCATCATCCCCAGTCAATCCCATGATGGTTGGGAACAGTGAGAGGAGTAATCCAACACATCAGAAGGGCATCAGGTTATGAAAGTCTGGCTTAGCAGCTAGTAAGGAGTGATACTGTGAAGGAATGGTTGGATGAAGGCCACGCTCGAGGAGATAAGCATTCCCTTAGCCCTCAACAGAAGCGTGGGAACGCTTATCTCCTCAAGCACGGCCTTCATCCAACCATTCCTTCACAGATACTCAGTTCTGGATACTGATTTTAAGCTTTTTTAAAATTTATTTTTTCATCCCAACCATCTCCAAGGAGATACGGCCAGCAGACATGGTCCTCCCATCATTTATTTTCCCAATAACCCTGAGAGGGAGATTAGAATGAGAGATTGTGCCTGATGAAAGATTAAATGAGATGAAATGCTCATTCTCCCCTGCACCGGCTTCAAGGAGAGAGGATTGGTCATCCTTTTCCTAACAACATCCAATCTGGGTCAGAATGGATGGTACTAATGCAACACTTGAGTTAATTCCAGACAAAAAGTTCCCTGTCTGTGCCCTGAGAGAGGAATTTTAATTCAGGGATGGATAGAGAATATGCTTTGCCAGCAGAGAAGGATTAGTTCAATCACCGGCAGTGCCCTCTGGGTAAGGTTGAGAAAAACTGTAGCCTGGCTGCCTCAAAATGCTTCAGAAATAGCTCCAGATCTGGGCATCTCTTCCTGCTGCCTGGATTTGGGCAGGAATCTGTGAGGTGGCAGGAGCTGATGCTTTACCCATCAGGTGTCTGTTCAAATGGAGCTGAACTCTGTGATCGGAGACCTGATGGGTAATTAGTTGGCTTCTACAAAAGACTGTGGAAAGGCTGGGAAAATAAACAATTAAGGGAAGAGTTGGTCAGACGACAACTCAGCTCAGGCTACAAAGAGGCCAGGAAAAAGAGATTCTGCCTTAACGAACTCACTCATAAATGAGGGTTGGAAGTTCCTATCATAGTTTCCAAGATTCGCCACCTGACCCCAATCCTTGCATAAAAAATACCTTATAGAAGTCTGTGTGATTCTTGATTCCTTGTCCACAAGGGACTTGTAATGGCCTGTGGGACTGACCTTGGGACAGGAGGAAGAGCTGCAGACTAGGTGAGATAAGAGGCAGCTGAGCCCACAGAAGCAATGGGGATGTGGCAAACATCTAAGAAGGGACCCTCCCTAGTTCCTTGGACTGTAAAGATGAAGGGGGGGAGATGGGCTTTCAGACTTGCAAGATTCTGTTACTATAACCTTACAATAAAGATAGTGGTTTGGGCTTCTTGTCTGAACTACTTCGCAAGGCTGACAGGACTTAACAGCTCTTTGTCTCCAGTGCCTATCAGCTAGCACAACAAAGACCCCACAAAATTTTGATTAAGCTCCTTGAAGGGGCTAAGTTGAAATATAGGTTTATTGTTCTTTGGGCAGCTGGGGTGGCAGGAAAGGCAGGGAATCAGTACCAGTCAGCTAGCCCAAGACCCTACCAGGAATCCCCCTGCCCCACTCAAGGATGAAGTTTCAACAGATGGCTAAACCCATGGGTCTAGCCCATCTATCAAAACTCATCTCCTTTCCCCTGGTCCAGCCCCGATCCATGTTACGGAGAGTGATCTGGCAGGATATCCATCAGATACTTTCCTTAACTTGTGCACTGTTAAATCTGAAAGGAAGACTTCTTACTGGGGCAGTTAACTGTTCAGCTGGGGGGCAGTGAATTCCTGCCAGCCTAAATTTCTGCCAAATTAAGGATTGGAGGAAAGATATTATGGCTGCTGTGAGGAAGAACCCTTAAGCTGGAACTCTTAGTTATTAAACATGTTTGTCGGGCTGACAGTTCAAACATCTGGATTGCCTTTCCTGACCTAAACCTTTCTCTTTGCCTGATCAGGGTGGAGAAATACAGCTGGCTCAAGGTGCCATACTCACCCCTTGCCAGACCATGGGAACCCCAGGACTGGCGACGTAATTTGGCAGCGTGGCGGCAGCAGTCAAGGAAGGCTTGACGGCACTCCATGTTTTCAATCCTTTTGGCACGTTCATCGCACGTCCATGGAGTGCGAAGCAGCACAATGCCGCCCTTGCAGCATTTAAGGTAATCCGACTTACGGTATTTGGCAACTGCAAAGGAGAGAGCAGGAGAAGATGATAAAATGTCAATGGATACAAATGCAAAAAAAAAAAAAAAAAGATAAAGGTAAAGGTAAAGGTAAAGGTAAAGTAACCCAGTGTTTCACATTCCCTTGTCAGAATTCAGGCCAATCTAGCTTAGCAGTCCCCAAACTTTTCTTTCTGATATATCAGACCATTAGACAGCTTTTGAGGATAACCACATAAACCAAAGGTTGGCAACGCGGTGCCTGCCACTATTTTGACACACACCTGTCCCGTGTAGATGGTATCTGCAGGATCCCAAAATTATTTATACATGTATATATTCGATCAATTGTGTGTATGTACTGCAATAAATCAACTCAATGGCCAAGAGTCTGCAAGATGGCCAAACCTCTTGAGACTTTAATGATCAAGATTTGAGGCAAGCATGTTCAATGCCCATGGAATGTAGAGGACCCAAAACTCAGAAGATTCAAAACACAACCCTACAGCTTGGGAACATCTCTGAAGGCACCAAGGAGAACCCACTCTGGTAATTTCTTCCTCTTGCTATTACTAAATAGCTCCTTCCTTACAGCTACATCATGCAGCTGTTTCATCTTTGTTTTCTTAATAGGTTTGTGGTATTTTGTTGGGGGGGAGAGGAGAGACAAAACAGATGGTTGGAAAATAAATTACAGGTAGCCCTCGCTAAATGACAGTAATTGGGACTGGCAACTCCAGTCATAAAGCACAATGTCGTGTGACCACACTGACTTACGATGGCAGTTGCAGCAGTTCCAGCTGCTGTTGTTAAATGAAACCCGTGTGGGCATTAGGTACAACATCACATGATCGCCATTTACGACTTCCTGCTGGCTTCCCCATTGACTTTGTTTGTCAGAAGCTGGCAATGAAGGTTGCAAATGGCGATCACATGATCGTGGGATGCTGCGACCGTCATAGTTGCGAGCCGGTTGCCAAGTGCTCGAATTGCAATCACATGATCACGAGGATGCTGCAACGGCCACAACTACAAGGACTGGTTGTAAGTCTCCTCATTCAGCATCGTCGTAACTTTGAACAGTTGCTGAACGAGTGGATGTTAAATGAGGACTACCTGTATGCATTGCATTCTGGCTCTCCCCTGTAAAGTTCCTTGCTTGAATTGGAGCAACTGCGTTCTTAGAGCCACAGAGGGAAACCTCATCATTTCATCTCACAGCACTTACCCTTCTTCTCAATTTCAAGTTGGAATGGCAAGGAACGTTTCTTCCGGGAAGCATTTTCTCTGCATCCGTGTGCTGTGGGAACAAAAAGGAGAAGATGGGCAGAAACTCAAAAAAAGTCCTGCTAGCAGTATTGAAAGGAATGGTTTCTGATGGAAAAGGAGAGATGCTGTTTCTCAGAAGCAGAAGAGAAAAATTAATATATGTCAAATAGTAAAACAATTGAATCAGCACCAATGAATGCCCAAGCTATTAAAATATTGCCAAAATTTGTGAGATTTGTTTGAAATTTCGCACAAGACGGCACAAATCTCAGAAAACAAGGGCATTCTCTTTGCAAGATTTTGACAGTTTTAACCTTACATCTTTTTGAGGTGATGAAAAGAGTTATTTCATTTCTTTTCCTCACAGATTAATTAATTAATTAATTAATTAATTAATTAAATTTGTATGCCGCCCATCTCCCCCAGCAGGTGACTCTGGGTGGCTTTATGATTTATACTGTGCACTTTCTTTATTAATATGTTAGAAATTGCTGATAATTGCCCAATTTCCTTTACCTTCCTTACCGGCCTGGTACTCACCATTCCGAAGAGGGCTTTGCTGTCCACCAACACGAATTGAGAGACCAGCATCAGCAAAGACGCTGAGGGAATCTTCCCCACTGCCAGCAGTACAGCCAAGATCATAACTTTCCATGGCCTCAAAAACCTGATTTCAACAGGAAAAATAAATATGTGTGGAACTTGATAAGATGATGAAGTGAGAGATACTACAGAGAAAGAGAGATTGCTTCCATTAATGTGTGATGTTTCACTAGAGAGATCAGCAAAATACCTTCTTAGCTAATACAGAGTAGAATAGGTGCAAACATAACTAGCAAGGATAATCAGAGATTGGAAAGTTAAGTCCTTCAGGGAGAGACTGAAGATCCAGCTATGTTCAGCCTTGAGAAAAGAAGACCAGGGGGATATCTTGATAGCACTCCAAATAACTGAAAGAGAGTCATGCAGAAGATGGCCATTACTTGTTCTCTGTTATCCCAGAGCACAGGACACAGAATAATGGATTTACACTATAAGAAGTCATCATGGAGATTGGAGAAGGTCTACTGATGTTGTCACCAAGAGTCAACACCGACTTGATGACATATCATCAATCATAACCAATTACAGGAAGGCAGGATCTGGCTGAACGTTAGGAAGAACCTTCTAACAATAACAGAAGTTCAACTGTGGGACCAGTTACAAAGTGAGATGGTGGGTTCTCCTTCCCTGGACATATTGAAATAGAGGTTGAAGCACCTGTCAGGGGTGCTCTAATTTGAATTCCAGCACTGAGGGGGGCTGGGCACGAGGGATCCTTTAGTGTTGCGATTCATCTTTTAGGATTATTGCTGGGTTACTAGGCTAATATGGATGTGTAATTCACAGGCATCCATTAGAGGGGCAAAAATGTGTGGGACGATGTCCTCACGAAATGCCATGATTTATGCATTCCTGTCCCAGGAGCTGGGAGATGGGGAGACTCAAGAAACACCTTCAGTGAGAGCCATCTGTTTCAGCGCAATGCAACGATAAACTGCTACGTCTGAAATAGATTTCCCCATCCATAGTGGATTTCACCACTGACACAAGGGTATATCAACATTCTTTGGAACTGCAACCCCTGATTACAACATACTGTAACCCCACCAGTCAGGGAATTTCGATTGGTGGGGTCAAGGCAGAGAGCCTTTTCTGCTGCAGCGCCCGCCCTATGGAACATCCTGCCTCCTGAGGTCCGGTGTGCCCCCTCCCTCATGGCCTTCAGGAAAGGGATCAAATCCTGGCTCTGCCAGAAGGCCTGGGGGCCGGAGGGGGGCCCGCACCTGTGGAGATGGCTGGTGGGGTGAGGGGTTTGTCCCCCCCCCCAGCATCTTACAGGTTTTTAGGGCTTATAATCATAGGAGGTTTTTAGGGCATTTTTAATATATGTTTTTTAATTATTTATAGATTTTATCCATGGTTGGAGGGACTTGTGTTTTTTTTTCCTTTTTTATTATTGTGATATTATTGTGAGCCGCCCAGAGTCACCCGTTGGGGGAGATGGGCGGCATACAAGTTTGATAATAAATAAATAAATAAATAAATAAATAAATAAATTCAAATGAGGGCCTTTGCATCTTCTTTCCCCAAAATGCCTTTGGGCTCCAAACGGTAGCTAGGGTGATAGGGAGCACACCCAGGAGTTAAAGGAAGCAACAAGGAATACATACCGTATTTTTCCGTCAATAAGACGCCCCCATGTACAAGACGACCCCCACTTTTCCAACCCAAAATTAAGAAATCAATATTTTAAAGATAGTGCAGAACACATTTTTATTTAGTAATTAGTTAACATTGACCTGATACACTCGGTGGGAGGAGGTCCAAACCGTCTCCCTGCAGCTCTATTTCCAGGCTCTTTTGCATAACTGATTACATTCAAGCACGAGTGAAACTGCTGATAGCTTGTCTCTGCAAACAGCCTTCTCTAATTGGTTTGTTCAACATCAGCTGACATCAGTTACATAAGGCTCGTGATTGGAGGAAGTCTGTTTGGGAGACAAGCTATTTCACTCGTGATTGGAGGCTAGCAATAGGAGGAAGCCTGCCTGCAGAGACAAAGTATGGGCAATTTTGCAACCGTGCGGTTCTCTCCTCGGCTGACTTCCTTGAATAAGACGCCCTTCAATTTTTAGCGTAAGGATTTTAGAAAAAAGTATCGTCTTATAGTAGGAAAAATACGGTAAATGGATTGTGGGTTGTGCCTATGTCAGCCTTGCAAGATAGGCAAAGTCAAGAAACGGAATCAGCAGGAATTCCAGGAATGCTCTTGACTGTTGTAGGATAATAGAAACGTGAAAGCTTGTAGAGTTTCTCTCTGCCCCATCTTACACCAAACAAAATCAAAGGGGGTTAATTTGAGTTTATTGCGCTTCCCACTTGCTCAGTCCTGTATCTTTTCCCTTTAGCGTTCACTGTCCTCTCCCCACTTCCCAAGGCAAGATCTCCATTATTTCACTCCACCCTGGCAGCTTTTCTATGACAGCCCTCACAACGTGCTTTCAGAATCCCAAATGTGCCCGACAATTTCCCAACAATTACAGCGATGTTATTCCACAAGGAGTCAAAAAAGGACATTGGGTACCCAAACAACCAAGAAGAGTGGGTGAACGAGGAGGGACCATACCTTGCCCTGCGTAAGTCGATTCTTCCGGTTGAGGGCGTAAACAGCAGCGTCGGTGGCAGAGAGAGAGATGACGGATTTGGTATCCGTGTTTATGGTGAGTGACATGAGAGACTGGGGCTGCAGTCTGTTTAAGTTGGATGATGAGCGAATCTCCAGCTGAAAATTGGAAAGACAGAGTGAGGGATAAGTATGACAGTCAAGCACAACTTCTTTCTTGATCTCTAAATGGGTGGGATGACAACTCCATGAATTATCTGGGAATTCCAGAAGCTGTGGTCCAAAATGTTTGTAGGGTAATGGGTTGGAGGAAGCCTGGTTGGCCTAAGGCAGTGTTGTCCAAACTTGGCCACTTTAAGATGAGTGGACTTCAACTCCCAGAATTCCCCAGCCAGCCATGGGGAATGCTGGCTGGGGAATTCTGGGAGTTGAAGTCCACTCATCTTAAAGTGGCCAAGTTTGGACAACACTGGCCTAAGGTCTAAATATTCTCCCTTGCAAAAAAATCTTATTTATTTATTTGTTTTTTTTGTTTTTTGTTTATTTATTTATATGGAGAAAATCTATCTATGTGATCACTAAGAGTCGACGCTGACTTGATGGCACGTCATCAATCCGTTTATTTATTTCAATCTATTTATATGGCTGCCCCCTCTGACCACAGCAACTCTGGGTGGCTAGCGTAGGATTAAACCTCAACACAATCAGACAATAATCATAATGACAACAAATGTACATATAATGGCAGCCGAGGACAACCATCATAAATAAACATTGATTTCACAAGCTTCCCCATCATGCCCCTTCTGCTCTTCCTTGCTGTTGCCCCTCACTTCCCTTTATCACCTCCTTTCCACCCTGCCCATCAAAGTCACCCCTGGCTGTAGATGGCCCGCCCTGTGGAGCTGCACTGAGCCCAGGAGCTTCGAGGGGAAGAGGTTCCTTTCCCCAGAGCAGGAAAAGGGCTCACAGGAGAGGAGAGAGGGCAGAATGGCTGGAGCTGGACAGCCCAACAGCAGGGTCCCTGCACTCCGGACTGGAGCAGCCACGGAAAGCTTTGTGCTCGGGGGATATGATATGAAATACAGGCAGCCCTCAGGTTAAGAACAAGATCTGTTCCGAAGTCTGTCTTTAACTCTAATTTGTATGTAAGTTGGAACTCATACTTATGAACGGGCTGCCTATTACTAAAAATGACGGACAGCTTTCTCTTTCCTCGAGTCAATGAATTGCTGAAGCCGCGCAATGTTTTCATGAACCGCTGAAAACAGGCTGCATATTAAAAACGCGCAGTTTCAGCGGTCCATGGAAACATTGCGCAGCTTCAGCAGTTCATCAGCTCGAGGAAGGAGAAAGCCAGCCACCATTTTTAGTAATAGGCAGCCCATTCATAAGTACAAGTTGTCCGTAGGTTGGATGTTCTTAACCCTGTTATGTAATGAAATGAAATGAAGTGAAATAAAATGAAGTGAAATAAAATAGAATGAAGTGAAGAGGAACAAAACAGAAGTGAAGTGAAGTGAAGTGAAGTGAAGTGAAGTGAAGTGAAGTGAAGTGAAGTAAAGTAAAGTAAAGTAAAGTAAAGTAAAGTAAAGTAAAGTAAAGTAAAGTAAAGTAAAGTAAAGTAAAGTAAAGTAAAGTAAAGTAAAGTAAAATAAAATAAAATAAAATAAAATAAAATAAAATAAAATAAAATAAAATAAAATAGCATCTTGCACCAGTTAGGTCTTTCTCATGATTTCCCACAGTCGCAAACACTGCTTCAGCCCCAGGAAGCTCTCACATTTACAGTTACAGCCCAAAAATAATTTTGGCAATATTGTCAAGTTTTTGCATTTTTTTTAATCACCTTAAACTTATGGCAACTGATATAAGTAGTAACAGGCGGCCTATTAACGTATTTAGGTTTTATTGGGACCTTTTGTTCCTCCTCACCCAAGGAGGATTCTGCCTATTAAGCCCTGATACATTCTTTTTCTTGGAAGAACGAACCTTTTGGTGTCTGTCTCAAGGAGACCAATATCCTTTGGTAAAGCCATTTGTGAGAATGAAGACATTAAAAACTATGAATCATGGTTTAGTCAGCAATCTGTCTTTCCTTAGAAGAATGGCCAAGCCATGTCTCTTTTCCCATGCTTTTCATCGTTAATTAATTTCAGGAACAATGTATGCTTCTAAACTTTTTCTCCTCTATTTTACACTTTCATTTTTGCTATCTGCCTTGGGTATTCAATTGAGTAGAAAGGCAGGAAATAATAAAAAATAAAAATAAACTCCATCACAGAACTTTTTCGATACTTTTTTGTCCCTGATACAGGCAATGTTTGGCTTCTGATTATTGTGGTTAAAAGCAAACAAGAGTAGCGGGAATGGAGAACTAATTGATGCTATTTAAATAGGGCGGTACCTATTTTTTTCCTTTTCTTTCTTATATTCATAAGCTCAGGTTCAGAATACTGACAATTGAGCAATCAAATTGGAGTCACTGAAAACCAAAAGGAAAATAACGCAAAATTTTGAAGACATATTTTAAAAATCCAGAAAACAGAAAGCTGTAAGTGACTCAAAAAAATTCCAGATTGGGGTGGAGAATGGGTAAAGTATACCCCAGTATACCCCAGAAGAAGGTCTATCTGGCTAGTATCTTGAACAGGCCAACTTCATTCTGCAATGTTTGGTCCTGTGAGTTGGAGCTATCCTCTAACTCAGTGTTTCTCAACCGTAGCAACTTTAAGATGTCTGGACTTCAACTCCCAGAATGTCTGGCTGGGGAATTCTGGGAGTTGAAGTCCACACATCCTCAGATGTTTATTTGGAACCAAAGTTCTGCCTATCTTACAGAGAAATCAATGGCATGAACCTCTGAAGTGGATTTGGGAAAGCAAGCTCCTTCTGAATGCAACATACCTTCCCCTCGCATTTGTCGACAACGTCTACCCAGATGGAGTTGGACACAATTTCATCCCCAAGGCGGTAAAAGGCCACAAAACGAAACGTTGGCATCAGATCAGGTGTAATGCGAACAGAGGCTACTGTAAAAGAGCCACGGGGAACGCTGTTTGCAGAGACGATGTCCCCTTTGCTCAAAACCTGCAGGGAAATGGCCAGATCAAAGAACAAAGCTTAGCATAGAGGCAAATCTTCCAAAGATTGATAAATAATCACATAATTGAGTGGTTTGCTTCATAACAAGCCACTGTGGCACAATGTTTAAGGTGCTGGAGTAGGAATGGGGAGAGTGGGGATGTGGTCCTTCTTAGACCCTCCCTTTCAGCCCAAGATCCATTGTGGTCTAAGGGTGAAGGTGTGGACTAAGAGTGGGAAGACCCAGGTTCTAGTCCCCTGTCAGCCATGGCAGCTTCCTGGGGGGCTCTGGGCCAGTTCCTCCCTCAGCCCAAGAGTTGATGTGATCATGTGATGCAAGTGCTAGACTAGGAGTGGGGAGACGCAGGCTGTAAGCTGCCCTCAGCCATGGAAGCTCTAAAGCAGTCATCTTTTACTCCAACCTACCCTACAAAGTGGTTGATGTGAGAATAAAAGATAGGAGGGAGGAAGCTAATCTATGTCACCTCAAATAAGTGATAATAAATATGTCTAGAATATATTTAGAAAACTAAACAAAACAATAAACCACTCTATAGCCAATTTGCATGCTGGGAAAAGGCAAGGCTAAAACTGATATTCAGCCTCTCTCAATCTGATCCTTTCCAGATGTGTTGAAACTACAATTCCCATAGTTCCTAACCAGCATGACAATGATTCTTAAAGTTCTCCAGAGGTTGACCAGAGGCATCTCTTTATATGTAAGTCTTTATATTATTTAAATGTTTTATTATTGTTTTAATGGAAACATTCCTTCAACAGCAAGAAAATGAAGAATACTCATTAGCCTTTTGCAAACCCAGGATCCTCTAGACAAGTTGGGTTCCCATCCTTCCCCGCTAGCATGGCCACAGCATTTTAAATTAACTAAACAACCCTCGCTCTGATTTGCTAACTTTTGACATTTAGGAAATCATTTAAATACCAAAAAAGCATTTCATTAATCTTTCATCTATATTCTGAAATGGTACAATCCAAGAAGGGCTGGTGCCATTCTCTCTTTTTGCATATATAAATCAGCCCAAACCAGAGCAAAGGGTCAGTCAAGTTTGATTTGCAATAGTCCACTGTCCCACTTACCATAATATCACCCTGAGGCAGCTTTCGACGATTTGCTACCTTCAAGATCAGTGTTTCTCAACCTTGGTAACTTTAAGATGAGTGGACTTCTACTCCCAGAATTCCCCAGCCAGCATAGCTGGCTGGGGAATTCTGGGAGTAGAAGTCCACTCATCTTAAAGTTGCTAAGGTTGAGAAACACTGTTCTAAATGTATTGGGCCACGCTGATTGGGATTGGTGGGAATCGGGATTTCAGAGTCATCTGATGGACACCAAAATATGAAAAGCTGCCCTCAAATGAGTCTGCTTTGGCTTATTCCTACAAAGAAGCCTCTAAAAGAGTTCCACTGAGGAAGAATCCACCACCCAGAGTACTACCGGGGACTTGTGAACATCTCCCATCAAATCCTCTGTAAGGATTCACCATGTAATAGAAGTTGGTGAAGGCACTTGACCCAATGTATTTCAATCCGATTGTGAGGGTCTCTCCATGATTCAGGCCATAACTTTTGGGACTTTCAATGATCAGATAGTTTCCTTTGGGGGAACTGGTAGCTTTGGCGGTCAGGGTTGCTTCTGCTGGATTCTCTGTCCCTGCTGTTAGCTGTGGGAAAAAGAAAGATAGCCTTTTTTATACATGTACTGGACAGAGGTGACATCAAGAGCAGACGATTAGGGAAGGACAGGTCCAATGAAAGATGGTCAACCTTTATTGAAACTGGATTGTGAAAATTTCCTATTCACTATGTGTGGGTATGAGCATGAAACTGAACAAACTCAGGGAGGCAGTGAAGGACAGGAAGGCCTGGCGTGATATGGTTCATGGGGTCACGAAGAGTCGGACACGACTTAACGACTGAACAACAAATGTGTGGGTACAGCATGCGTGTATGTGTGTGTGTGTGTGTGTGCGCGCAAAAATATATGAAAGTCCTTATATATATTCATTTTGCTGTTGTTTCCTTCCTTCCTTCCTTCCTCCCTTCCTCCCTTCCCTTCTCCTTCTCCTCCCCTACCCTCCCCCTATTATTTTATTTTTTTCTCTCTATGTTCTGTTTTATTCAATAAACAATTTTTTTTAAGATGACTGTGATAATTCTCTCTGTGCAAAGGTTTGAAAGACAGTTTGGAAGCTTCAGCATTATGAAAAACAGCTGCCCCAACACTGGTAGAGTCTAGAGGGCATATTTACTGTACATCTTCAAAGTTGCACATCTGTCAGGGAGCATCCACAAAGGGTGTCAAAAAAGCCAAGGTGGCAACTTTGACCGTGTAATCAAAGCTCTGCCCCTTTCTAACATGCATGTGTAAAATGAGGCGGGGCTCCAGTCGCACAGTCCTGGCCACTACTGTGATTTTTTGACACACCCACGTGGATGCCTTTGAGGGCCCTTCTTTGTAGACCCTGATAAGCACTTCTGGTGAAAATTGAAAGTTGGTGGCACAATTTCCCTTTGTCATCTCTTTGCTATGAGATGATAAATGAAAATTATATGCTTTATATTATTTGAAAAAGAACCTCTCCCTCGGCCTGGCCCTTCCCAGTTTGGATCATCACTGCCTGGTTCACAGTGGCTCTTGGGCTTCCAAAAATGAAAAACTCTTTTCCTGGGTAAATTGCTCAATTCTCCTATGAATCCAGAAGCCTGCCGTGAACTTCCTGCCCTCCAGATACATTTGACTGCACCTTCCCTAGTAACTGCATTGCTCTTGGAGTCCAAATCATCTAAAGAACTTTGAGTTGGGGTAGGTTGACCTATGGCTTGGGAGAGTATAAGCCAAATATGACTAAAAAGGAGTATCCATTGAGTCTCCCAGGAGTCTCCGCAGAGTATGGTTAAAAAAGTCAAGATGGTGGCTACAATGGTACGATTGAAGTTCCACCCTGCAGACACTCCTGGAGTCTCCCACATCTCTTTTTCCTGCCACCAATTGTCCTTTCATCACCCTTCCTTCCTCCTCTTTCCTTGATGGGTGGGGCAATACCGTGACAGTGAGTGAGGTAGCCCCTTGAGGAACATTGATTCTGTAGTTCACAACTCCCTGCTCATCGGTCTCCATCTGGCCATCTGTGGGAGATTGGGCTCCGGTTACACGGGTTTTGAAGCGGACTGGGAGGTTGGGGGCAGGTGAGCCATCCAGCAGCGTAACACGAGCCTGGAGGAAGGAGAAAAGTCCAGAAAGGATTATTGTTGTTGTTGTTGTTTTAAATTTTTGGCCACCCAAATCCAACAGGTTTCAGTTTCGTACCTACAACTGAGACATACAACAAGTGGGCAATTGCAAGAATGAACACATTCATATATGCAGATTGATCTGCAAGAAGCCGCTGAGAGTTCTGAATTGTGGCGGGATACAAATGTGGGCAATAAATCCATAAGAACAGATGAAGGTGTTCAGTGCATGCTCTCTATCCACAGAGAACTGATTTGCATCCCCTGCTGAACTACATCTCCTGGGATCCCCCGCTTATTGGTTGGGTAATTGGGATTAACTCACCCAACACAGACTGACACATTGTCCAAGTGAAGTAGGGGAACTATCAGCCTTACCAGGTAGACCAGACAGGAAACATGACCAGATGATCTAATTCTACTTTATTGTAAAGCTACATTGACAGGATCTTGCAAGGCTGAAAGTACAATTTTCCCGTCTCCTTTACAGTCCGAGAAACTAGGGAGGGTCCCTTCTGAGCCTCTTTCCCCACCCACTATACAGCTACGGGCTATGCTATCTCTTATCTGACCCTTCCCGAGGGAGCGTCTCTGGGCCCCGTCTCCCAAGGTCATTCCCTCATACCATTACAGGGGGGTTATTGAATTTATTTATTTTGTGAGGCTTGTAAGTCACTCCAGCTGAAGCTGACTCTGGGTCATATGCAATTCCCATCCTCCCATTAGGTGGGAAACTGATTTATGGAAATTTCCCCTTTACAGTTTCTACTGCTCCTTTCATATTTGCTATCCCCATTTGGAGTGGGAACACTCAAGTGGGGATGTAAAGGGGGTAAGGAAAGGTTTGGCTTTTCTTAATCCAGTCCACAGCAGTCTGGTTCCTAACTGGGCTTCTGTGGGATCTGTAAAACTCTCATTCAAAATCGCTTAAAAAGAAAATAGCAGACATGTCAGTCACCACCTACCTCAAAATATGGAGGTTAACCAACAAATTGCTAAGTGTGTCATGCGAGCGTGCTGTGTGCATAAGTTGAAGTGTGGGTTTTGCTCCAATGTATGAAAAGCTTTCAAACAATACCAAGTCCAATAACAAGGAGGACAGGGCAGAAGCCCCCCCCCAAAAAAATTTCAGTTCACTCCCCCATCTGACCCAGTGGATTCTGGCCTGCTCCTTAAAATCTTTCCATATCCAGCAGGAAGAATTTCCAAAGCTTTCCAACTGCGTTTCAGATGATCCATTAAGATGGTCTTGCATTTAAGGATGTGATTCACTGAAACAGTGCCCTCTGGTGGTGAGAAGCTGCATCTCTAAAACCCAAAAGGGGGTGGATTCACACAATCAGCTTGCCCAGGAGTGCGAATTCAGCCCTGACCAGTTCTTGAGGACAGAAATGCACAACGTTGTGCTCTACTTGTCTCCAGCCCCCGGAAAGGATTCATTTACCCATCCTTCCTGCCATGTGTCAAAACAGCATTTTTTGGAGTCATGCCGGCTTAGGGGACAGCCCAGGTTTACCTGCTGTGCTGAATTTCATTGCAGGCAAACTTTTCTGATCCAATCCATTACCATCCCTGGTGACACAAATGCCCCTCGCCTCTGCTCACTGCCCTTCACAGTTGCATTTTTTTTTTTTTAACAAAATCACCGGTGGAACAGTGAAATGCTGTTTTTTTTTTACAAGTTCCCTGCTGAAACAGGGAAACAGTGGGCTCGCTTTAAAAACAAAAGAAAAAAACTCAGCAGGTAATATTGATCAGAGTTCTGCCACTTTCTCCTTTCAGACCAAGTGGTGGGAAAATTGGAAAAATTGTGAGTTTTTCTTTCTTGATTTGAACTGATTCTGGAGGGGCAAAGGAGCCGGGAAATCCACCAATGGGGGGCCAGGGAAGCAGAACTTCAGACCTCCCGGCTTTCCGAAAAGATTTAAAGACCTGGCTCTGTCAGTGTGCATGGGGTGAGATGGGCTCCCTGGGGGTGGTCAGCCCCCTGATAACGCTCCCTGGAATTATTATTTATTTATTATTAAATTTGTATGCCACCTACCTCCCCCAATGGGTGACTCTGGGTGGATGACTTGCCAATTTTCTATCTTCTTGGAACTTATTTATTTTTAGGATTGTTTTTAGGTTGTATTTTAATGAATTTTTATCTTCTTGTAAACTGCCCAGAGTCGTTTCACGAGATGGGTGGTGACAAATTGGATGGATGGATGGATGGATGGATGGATGGATGGATGGATGGATGGATGGATGGATGATCGACCCAGCCACCCACCCACCCTACGGCCAAACCAAGGCTATGGGATTTCTTAAGCCAGCTTTGTTTCCTTTAAGCTGTTGAACTGTGAAAAGCCCCACATTTGGACTTCAGAAAGGTGAAGGACAACATTCCACAACTAGAATCCCGCCTACCCTCACAACCACACTGCACAATATGGAAGATGGGCCTGGCAGAAAAACACACACCTACCAGCACTTCAAAGGGAGCGTTGGGCACAAAATAACGCTTGGCTTTGCCCAGGTCCACTGAATACAGAGATGATACAAATTTCACCGTGAGCTCCTGCTCCTCCAACTCACCACCTAGGAGAACGAGGAAAGGGTCAACCACGCACCTCATAAAGAAGCTTTAAGGAGACGCTTAGGTGAGAAGATGCCCTTTTCAAGCAGGGATGATGAATCAGCAGCATCTGTTTGCTTGCTTCCCTCATCAGGGTTCAGGCTGGCTGGTTTCACACATGAGGACTTCAACTCAGTTTGAGGAACAAGCTGAGATTGATTGAGTTTACATGGCAGGCTCAGCTACTCTGGTTTATAAACTGCAGTGGCCAGGTTCATACCACGCTCTCAGCTGTCAACCAAACAATCACGTTATGGTTTAGCAGAGTGCGTGAATCCGGCCTAACAGCAGGGTAAAATGAGGCGGGGTAGTCCATGGCCCAGTGCGTGTGGATCCAGCCATTGTGTGAAAGAGGTGACAGCTTTACTTAAGCATGAAGACTTCTGAATCAAGCTTTTATTGCACAGTGGCCTTGCCCCATTAACAGATTTTATAAAGAGTCTAGAGACTGTATTGGAGTGTTTCTCAACCTTAGCCACTTTAAGATGTGTGGACTTCAACTCCCAGAATTCCCCAGCCAGCCATGCTGGCTGGGGAATTCTGGGAGTTGAAGTCCACACATCTTAAAGTGGCTAAGGTTGAGAAACACTGATTAGGAGGGAGAAAACAAAGATGTGCATGGTGCAGGATAACTTTGGGGTGAACTGGGCTAGTAATTTCAGCATGATGGAAGGTCCTAAGTGAGCTACCAAGCTGAGGCCTCAACTCTTGATACCTCTAGTCTCAGATCATCCTAACCAGGCTTCTTTCTTTCCTGACTGTAAAGACACCTCTTTCTTTTGCCAAGGGCCGCATGTGGTCTTTCAACAGCATGCAGGGAGTTTCTGCCAAGAAGCCTGAGATGAAGCCAGGATGAAAATTATATCTGATTTTATTTCATACATTTAACTGGAATGAAACACAAGATGGTTAATATGATTATTCTCCTGCTTTCTTAGCCATGCTCCATCACATTGCAAATTACCAGATGGCAATGCTTTGAGAAGTCCTTGGAGGCCATGTGCCTCAGAGACTAACTCCTTCTCTGGAAGGCCTCCCCCACCTCTTTTCTTCAAGGCTGGTTGCTTGGGCTGACCGCCCTGGATGGTGAAAAAAGACGCTAGCATAGAAGAGGTTGCATCATTGGAGGGAGGGTACATTCTAGGCACCCACAGGTCAGATTCTTCAGATTCTGACTGAAGAGTTTGTAGGGGAGTAAAGCATCTGGCTGATCTTGTCTGGGCCTAGATAGTACTTGTATGGAGGTTCTCAGCCCCAGCCCCACTTGGTAGACCAGATCAGGAATTCAACTCCACAGGAAGGCTGAAACTACTGTTCTTGAGATTGGCCATAAGAACAGAATCTTGCAAGTCTAATTGTCCTCCCCCTTCTTATACTCCCTCCCCCTTCTTATACTCCAGTGAATTAGGGAGGTCTCTGTCTGAGCCACTTCCGAATGTTATCTGGACATTCTGGACTTGAAATATGTTTTACCCTTTCTTGCCTTGGCAACAGAGCTTGCATACTTCTCTCAAGGTCATCTTCCTTACTCCCTATAGAGGTTCCCCAGGGCTAGACTAGCAGTCAAAACACATCCTAGATATAAGCTATGGCCAGTTCAGCACTGCAACCAAGAAAACGCCAAGGATGTGTCCATGAAATCATGACTCAAAGGCGATGTTCCTTTTTTTCTTTTAAGCTCATGGGCCACCACTAATAATTTGTTGCTCTTGTTTAAGACCAGCCAGGACTTGAGGTCTAAAACTGAACTCTAAACCCAGTGTATCATCCACAATAAGGCTATGTGTCCCAAGTAATGAGGTTTAACAACTGACAAGCGAGTCTCTGGCCCTGTTCGTAGATCAATTCTTGTCAGTAGCTGATGAAGCCATCGTGTTTCATTCTGCTATGCTGCTCTCCTTTCATTAAACAAGGGTGTCGAGATGGAATAATTTCTTTCTATTCCCTCTCTGACAGCTCAAGTAAATCGAGTAAACCCTGACAATACACTTCTACAAAGCCCCAAAGAATGAATTCACCTAATACCGCTTGACAGCATGAGTTCTCACAAGGGTTGGCTGAAAAGTAATATAAATTTCATACCAGGGAAGGAAGGTTCCCTCTTTCCCACCATCAAAGTCCTGAAAAGTATGAATGATTTCAGCTTGCTTGGAATATTAAACACCCTCTTCATACAGGCATAGTCTTCCACCATCGGATGTGCTCAAGATGTGCTGGGACTCCATAATTCCCAGTACATACCCAACCCATTGGGAAGGAACCAGATCGAAGAAAGCTGTTTAAATTTCCCAACTTACTTGCTGTCTCTATGACTGAGGCTGCGATGTAAAGGGACGTTCCCACAAGGTCTCGCAGGGGGTGCCCCACTTTCTCAGTGAGAAGGCTGCGCTTCAAGGTTAATGAAGCCTCACCCTCCTTGATCTGAAATGGGACAGATTAGGAAAGAATTAAGGGCTAACAAGCAGATCTGGTGTATGCCTATTACCATAAATGCCATTCTCCTAAATCAGCATTTCTCAGCCTTGGCAGCTTTCAGATGTGTGGACTTCAACTCCCAGAATTCCCCAGCCAGCATGCTGGCTGGGGCATTCTGGGAGTTGAAGTCCACACGTCTTAAAGTTGCCAAGGTTGAGAAACACTCCTAAATCCTGAGATCTAGAAATATGAAGTTCAGGAGGGCGAAGACAGGAACCAAAGTATCTGAATTTTGTGGGAAGCAGGCCCAGCCTGTTTTCACCCTTAAACCCTTTTTGGGTTGTATTGCTGTTTTAGTTGTATATATGGCTTTTATGGTTGGTTATAAGGCACCCAGAGTTTGGTTTTAAGAAACACAAAGGTTTTAAATATATAAACAAACTGAGCTCCAAAATGGCTGGATGAAAACTGCCAATGAAGTGTTGTTCAGCCAAGGACTCCATTAGCATTCTCTGTTCTACCTGCAATCAGGTCTTCTCACCCTACCCAACCCCAACATTCAGCCATCTTCCAGGGCCACTCAGCTTCCATTCTGCTGGTTTGGGGTTCCTCTGCCTTAAGGTTTTCTTGCTATTTTTTCCCTACTTCTCCACTGTCAACCTTCATGTTCCCTCACTCAGAAGGACCTGCACGTTTGAGTGCTGGGGTTGTTCTGGATCAGGTCAAAACAATATGCTAAGCCCAAAGCATGGCCTGAGTGCCACTCTGGTGTAGTGGTTAAGGCACTGGGCTAGAAACTGTGAATTCTAATCCTGCCTTAGGCATGAAGCCAGCTGGGTGACTTTGGGCCAGTCCCTCTCTCTCAGCCCCAGGAAGAAGGAGGCAAGGGCAAACCACTTCCAAGAATGTTGCCAAGAAAATTATAGGGACTTGTCCAGGCAATCGCCAGAAGTCAGCACTGACTTGAAGGCATCAAAATGAAGTATGTCAGCTACACTGCGGCTTATATGGGACCCTAGGCACTGTGATTTGTGAATGGTTTTGCGGTTTAGTGAGTGGTGCAAATTCAACCAGTTGTGGTTTATCCAATAAACGACGTTTAAACCAACTACAGCTTTGCATGAAGCATGAACCTGGTCAACATTGCCTTCAAGTCTTGCTCAGTTCCAAATACGGTTCTTGTTCAGAGTGATTACTGCTCAGGCTTTATCCTGAATTTGTTTCACATTCAGGTTTCAGACATGGGGCATATATCGGATAGTGGTAAAGGAAAGATGTATGAGTATCTGCAAATACATTACTCTCACTGTTGAATAATGATCGAGTCATGTGCTAAGCGTGCACTATTGAAATCACACAAACAAACAAACAAATAAATAAATACTATTACATCTATCCCATCCCTGTCCATAAAAATTCATTCATGCCCTCATGCAGGGAGGCATTTATGAATTGATGGAGTGCTAAAATGAAATCTGATCAGCTCCTACCTTGTTAGGCTTCAGGAGATCATTAAAAACAGAATTGTTTAAGAGGGCCCTTGATTTATAGATGTTGCCATCAATTTGTATTGCTTTTCGGTTGATTGTTTTATGATTTTATTTGTGGTTTAATTCTGCAGGGGAGGGGACTGCGGATGGTTTATTGATATGCCATTGTAATTGTACCAAGGCCATTTTTTGTTTGTGATTTTGTAACCCGCTGAAAGTCTGTCAGTTGCGGGCAGGCAAAAAATAATAAAATAAAATATTCCCATTCCTTACCGTGATTTGATGTTCCAGTCCTGACACATATACCTTTTCCTTGTTCTCACCAATCACCCCAAATCGCACATGCGCTATGCCAGTGACCCCTTTCCCATAGAAAAAACTGTTGGGGAAGCCAAGAAAAAAAATCAAATGATTAACTTTGGGATAAAAGCACAAACAAAATCATTTTTTTTCTCTCCTGTGTCCACATGATGTTGCCTTCATCTGATCCACAGCCTGAAGATATTTTTTGATTGATTATGTTCCATCAAGTTGATGTCAACTCTTAGCAACCATATACAGTAGTTAGATTTTCTCCATGACGATCTGTCCCTAGCCTAGTCCTTCAGGGCTTCCAACAGTGCCCCCATTGCCACTGTAACTGAGTCCATCCACCTTTGGTTGTCCTCTTCTTCTCTTTCCTTCCACCTTTCTCAGCATCAGAGCCTTCTCCAGAGAGCTGGTCTTCAAATAATGTATCCAAAGTAGGATAAGTTGAGCCTGGTCATTTGTGCCCTGAGTGAGAACTCTGGATTTATTTGTTCGATGGTCCGTTTGTTTGTTTTCTTGATTGTCCACAGTATTCTCAGGAGTCTTCTCCAATACCAAAGTTCAAGAGCATCAATACCCTTCCTATCCTGCTTCTTTAAAGTCCAACTTCCACTTCCATAGAGTGGCACAGGGAATACCATGAATAGCACAATTCAGATCTTTGTGGTTATAGGCACATTCCTAACTCCTTAATCTCACAACACATGGACAGACTCAACCATAGTTTCAGCTGGGAAACTGAGCACTGTAGAGCAAGCTAAATCCAAAAACATTAGGGAATTCCTGGAAGCTTGGCATTCAGACAAATCAGCCATCAATATACACACAGAGATAAAGCACATTTACAAACCATTCAAAAGAGACAATAAAAAACCTAAGAAGGAAACAGACCAGAAAACATCTTCTCCAGCAGCCAACACCCAGATAAATACCAGACAAACAATCAAGCAGAAAACAACACCCTAATCAAGGAATTACCAAGGAGAAAACCACACCCCACCGACACTGGCAGGGCAACTGTATATAAACAGGGGGCAAACTCCACACTCACTCACACTGATGATGTTACCTAGTCGGGTAATGAAATGTCTGCAAGCAAACAGCCAAGCTCAGAGAACCCCAAGGACTCCACAGTTCAACCCTGAGCTACAGATATTCTCTTCTACTGGAGTTGCTTACTTAGCCTGAATGTTAATTCGCAAGTCAGATGTTTGCTGTCCAGCGACCAGGATGTATTTCTGTTCTGGGACAATCTTCACCTCGAAATGAGGCAGCACTGATGAGAGAAAGGAAGAGATATAAATTTAAGCTGAAGATTTGTTCGTCACCACCTTCCACTCTACCTTTTAAGTTCTTTGAGAGAATCTTACTGCAGATAACTACATATAGGGAACTTGCATTGACTTCCATTGCTGGGAGGGACAATAGCAGCCTTCTCCAGCCTGGTCACCTTTCAGATGTGTAGACTTCATTTCCCAGAAGTCCTCATCTAGAATGGTCATTGCTGAGAATTCTGGGAATTGAGTTCACACATCAGGAAGGCCCAAGATTGGGGAAGGCCCAAGATTGGGGGAGTCTTAGGGAACTAACTTTTGACTCTGCTCAATATCTGAGCCATGTGTTAGAAAACTTGTTGGAAATGAGAAAGAATGGCCATTTCTGGCATACATTCAGCTCCCTACAAATGCTTTTTATTGGTAAGGATACTGAGACTCCAAAACTGTTCTAAAATGTATATTTGAGAGCAGGAATGCAAAAACAATGGCAGAATGAAGTCTTTAACATGGCTGACTAAAGTCTTTAACATGGCCCTGAAGCTGTTCAAAAAGTTGCTGCTGAATTGTAGGAGGAAATTATTAAATACAAGGAACAAAGTATTAAATACACAGAGAACAAATCTGTAATTGCTAATATATTTTATTAAAGTTTATTTAACATTTAAAGCAAATTTTATGGTTATTCTTGACTCTGCCCAGTTCATGGTTCTGGCCCCTCTCACTTTGGGGACGTGGCTTCTGCCAGTCCAGTTCAGGGTCAAATGTGTCACTGGCCTCATCTCCCTGTTCTAAAGCTGATGTCCTGCAAATGTAGTTGGCACTTCAGCTTCCCTTGTCATTCCTCCCCAAGCACACCTGGATGGAGGAAAATCCAAGTGGGAAGCCAACATTCTCACCAACATTCAGCAGTTATGAGCACCTGCAGATGATAGGCAACTGTTTGAGGAGAAGAGATGGATCCTGAAGGCCAGAGGTAAGGAAAAAAGCAACAGATTTTATGGTGATACAGGTAGTCCTCGACTTACGACCATTTATTTAATGACTGTTCAAAGTTATGACAGTGCTGAAAAAGTGACTTACGACCACTCCTCATACTTACAACCGTTGCAGCGTCCCCACGGTCATGTGATCAAAATTTGGACGCTTTGCAACCGGCATGTATTTATGATGATTGCAACATCCCAGGGTCACATGATTGTCATTTGTGACCTTCCCAGGAGGCTTCCGACAAGCAAAGTAAATGGGGGAAGCCAGATTCGCTTAACAACCATGTGATTCATTCAATGACCATGGCAAAAAGTTCATAAAATTGGGTGCGACTCATTTTACGACTGCATCGCTTAGTGATGGAAATTCCGGTCCCAATTGTGGTCATAAGTCAAGAACTACCCGTATAGTTTTCTGCCAGCTCGGGGACTGGTGGTTAACAGAGCACTTTAATGTGACTGGAAGGAAGAGCCCCCTGTGTATGTTTGGGAACAGAACCAGGATGCAGCTATCCCAGAACGTACCATATTTTTTCACCTCAAACTCTGTGGTTGTGTTGAAACCCACTGCATGGATAAACTGGGCTGTGATGGTCCAGATGCCAGGCCTGAATAGGAGAGAAACAAAAACAGAAGGAAACCTTAGGTGGTGCATAGAAAAGCAGGGTCTGAAAAACCACGCTCCCACACTGCACAGCAGAAGATCTCAGGGCTGGAGCAGATTTGCAAAGCCTGCTTGTGCTGCTGGCTAGAAATCTAGTATCCAAAGCCCCCTTAAGTAACAATAAACTCCATTCAGGTGGAAAGTCCCCCAGTCCAGATAGACTTGCTACAGCAAACATGAGTCTGTTCCTCCCCATCCAGGCCCCAAGAGTCTCCCGGCATAATAACTAGAATGCCAAATTAAATAGCAATCTGGGTTAAATACATCTGAAATAACTGCATGGTTGGGACCGCCTTCTTTTTGCAGATCAGGGTAGAAATCCCAGCTTCAGCCTGCAACATCACTGCATTTGTGTTTTCCAACTTTTGGGAAAAGCTAGAAGTAGCAATGTCCAGGGAAACTTACTCAGCAACATCAGGAATTGACAGGTGGTCTCTTATGACATAGTTCATGGCAATGCGTTCAACTTTCCTGACCTGAAGTCCCCGTGGATTCTGATGGAGGCAGTGAAACAGGAACACAGTGAGTGATTAAAAAATATATATACTGTTAAAAGTAGCAAGTTTCCTGTGTATAAAGCGCCAATTAATATCGTTGTTTTTTTAAAAGTGTTTTATCAGGCCCTGCTTCGCTGCCCTTTAATCAAGTAGCTCGCTCATTACCTTCACAGTGATGACGACGGGATTGTCGCTTGGCCGTAGCTTGTGATCCAGAGGAAAGACTCGGAAATTCACTGGAATAAATGAAGGAAAGTGGGGTGTGAGAGAAGGAAGAGAGGAAGGTGCTAAGGCAAATCCAAAACCCACCTTACAGGGTTGTTGTAGTGGGGGAAAAAGGAGATGGGAGCATTACGTAATGTATGTACACTGCTTTGAGTTGACCTAGACCAGTTTCCCAACCTTAGCAACTTAAAGATGAGTGGACTTCAACTCCCAGAATCTTCAAGTTGCCAAGGTTGAAACACTGACCTAGACATTTACTAATGTCATATTGAGTAATAATTGCACAACCTCAGTAATTATCGGTTTATTCATAGATATCTTTTTTGTTTGTTTCAAATAAAATAGAAGGATTATAATAACACTAAATAATAATAATAACAAAAACAAGCACAGATCGTCGCAGATGTACTCCTTAAAAGAGGAAAATGAACATACGTACATCTCTATCTATATTTGTATATCTGTATATGCTGTATCATTGTTAAATAAAGGTTTTTTTAATGGGAGAAAAGAACAGAGCAAGGGGTTGGGAGGAAGGGGTTGGGCTCACCCTTTTGCTGAGGGGTATATATGGGCTTGTCAGTCTGCACTAAGAGGTACCCCTCTCGGGCACTCCAACGCAGGTTGAGGGTTTGAATGCCCCTGGGAGTACTAAGCTGAGTACTGCGGGCCACAAGTTGGACGTAGCGGTCTCGCCGCTGGCGGAGCAAACCACATTGCACCAAAAACTCCCGGGTCACCTGCAAGAATGAACACCGGTTAGAACTGAGAGCAAGCTATGCCTTCTAGAAGCAAGAGAAAAGGCAGTGTAGAATTATACATCAAGTCAGAGACATTCTGATATCGAAACAGGGCCTTTCCCACTGTGTCTGTTCCCTTTGCCCATGCAATGCGGGATAAGCAAAAAAAAATAAAATAAATGGTGGATTCTTCTGGCTTTGGCAGCTACAACGGTGTAACCGAACCTCTGCTTTTTTTTATATGCACCACTGTTTGGTCGCCACTGACTTTTTTAACCACAAGGTGGCTGGGGAATTCTGGTAGTTGAAGTCCACACAGTTTAAAGTTGCTGAGGTTGAGAAACACTGAGCTAACATCTCTAGGCACCTTCCTGGGTGCCTCCTTGTTGTACCTTATTCTGTCTTAACTCAAGTTGAATACAGTTTATTATGATTTTTAACTGAGTCACAAGATATAGAGGGAAGCTGAGTCACAAGATATAGAGGGAAGAGGAAATGGCCTTGAAGGACGGGAGGAAGAGCCACTATCAAGGCAACAGTCAGATAAGAGGGGCTTGAGCCCCGGCCAAGAAACTAATCTGAGAAAATGTCTCAGACAAGCCCCTACCTAGTTCACACACAGATAAAGGGAGGGAGGGGAAAGTCCTGGCCTATATGGCATTAGCTTCTTACTCTGTTCCACCTTGTAGGGTTGACACAAGAAGCAGTTCAACTTAGAATTCCTCTCCCCTTCCTTCCCTTTTTTCATATACACAACAAATGCCAACATCTAGATCCTTAGCCAAGAATCATGATAGTATCTCAGCCTTTCCCTAAACTGGTAAGGGTCAAAGGGTAAAAGCATTTACAGTATTACCAGCTGAGCAGCCTAACACTATTGCATAATTCCAATATGCCACCACGACAATACTGCAGGGGTCAGCTTTTGGGGAGACAACGGATATAATGTAGCATGATTGCTGTTGAACTCACAGGGTAAACCAGGCAGGAATCACAACCAGATGAGCTAATTCTACTTTATTGTAAAGCTACTATGACAGAATCTTGCAAATCTGAAAGTACAATCCTCCTCCCCCCCCCCCCCACAAGTCTCCTTTACAGCCTGAGAAATTAGGGAGAGTCTCTTCTGACCCTCTTGCCCTGCCCACTATCTGGCTGAGGGCTCTGCTGTCTCTTATCTGATCATTCCCTAGGCAGTGTCTCTTGGCCCAGTCTCCCAAGATCATTCCCATATGCCATTACAGTTAACCATCAAACAGCTACATCAAGGCATCAAGAAGAGGCCAGAGTGTGTACACCAGTGTTTCTCAACCTTGACAACATGAAGATGTGTGGACTTCAATTCCCAGAATTCCCCAGCCAGCCAGCTGGGGAATTCTGGGAGTTGAAGTCCACACATCTTAAAGTTGCTAAGTTTGAAAAACACTGATTTACAGAGTTAGGTTTTTTAAAAGCAGGAATCTCTGCCCCCTACAGCTTTTTCACTTGCAAAATAAAAGTGAAAAATTCTGGGAGTTGAAGTCCACACATCTTAAAGTTGCTGAGTTTGAAAAACACTGATTTACACAGTTGGGTTTTTTAAAAGTAGGAAACTCTGCCCCCCACAGCTTTTTCACTTGCAAAATTAAATCTGTAATGGTAATGTGGAAAAGACCTCGGGAGATGGGGCCCAGAGATGCTGCCTAGGGAATGGTCAGATAAGAGAGGGCATAGCCCACAGCTGCATAATGGCCAGAGAAAGAGGCTCAGAAGGGACCTTCCCTAGCTTCTCAAGTTGTAAAGAAGAAGGTGGGAGATTTGTGCTTTCAGACTTGCAAGATTCTGTTAATGCAGCCTTACAATAAAGCAGAATTAGCTCATCTGGTCATGTTTCCTGTCTGGTCTACCTGGTAAGGCTGACAGAACCTTTGCCAACAGAAGAAACATCTTTAACATCTTTTTCCTACTTGCTGCTAATACGAAACCACAAGTTGCCACTGAGTGAATTATATATCATCAACGTTCAAAGTTAAGGATCTCAGTTTCTGAATTTTTAAAAGTTTAGAAATCTATCCACATAGAGAATAAAGTTTTAGATTCAGAGTGAGGGGAGCCCAATTCCTGCTTAGCAGCAAAACTTGTTCTGTTCACCCTAGGACCTCACAGATGTTTTGCCAGAATTCAGTGGGAAAATCCCTTCTTCCCTCCTAGCCTCCTGGGAAGAGAGGCAAACCCGGTGTAATCATCCTCATCTACTGAATACAGATAATGTCAGACCATAAAAGCATTCAGAAAGATGCATGACATCTCTGTAAATGATTGTTCGCGTTTATGTGAAAAGCAGAACTTTCTCTTTATCACAGAACAGTGATCATTATGTCCATTTTTATTACCCATTTACTGGAACTTCAGGCTATTTCAGGGCAGCGTTTCCCTTTTTCATGCTCCCCAGCTTCCTCCCCACATGCACAATATATCCTTTTTTCCCATCAACTTCCCCCTTCAAGTTCTGCACGGCAAATCTGGCTGGTACAGCTATTTTGACCCATCAGCATCCGATCCGGAAAAAAACAGCAGATCGCAGTTCCATTTCTGATCCTCAGTATTCTGTGACTTGCAGATATAAGCACATTATTTCACAGGCCATCTTAACAGCAACGGCTTATCTCTTATCAAGCCAGTGTTTTTAGAAGTCCAGGAAGGTCCTCACTTCAAGATGCAGAGACTCCGTGGCTAATTTTTAATTCTGGCTTGAAGAAAACTGGCTTGCCAACATCGAGCGAGCTATAGTTTACCCCAAACCAGGAAGTAAAGAGGGAGAAAATGGCGCACCTGAACCTGAGGATTCGATGGATTCATATGTCAAATGAAGCCATGTCTTGTCTTAGCCCGGTTTTGTGAAATAAGCCACAAAAGCAGAATTCAAACATTGCACTAAGCCATACCTTCAGGCCACAGGCAGACTCTCAGCCCTTTGGTGGCCCCCAGAGCCCCCCCCCCGGCTATTCATCCAAAAATATGAAGCAAAATACAGTGGTACCTCGAGTTACGAACGCCCCTCCTTACGAATTTTTCGAGATACAACCAGCTCCGGCCCCCAAAATTTACCTCGACATGCGAACTCCGCCTCGAGCTACGAACCGGATCCGCGGCCATTTGCCCTGCTGCCACGTGGTCATGGCTTCCTGTGGGCGAGATCGCGGTAGCAAGGAGACGTTCGGTGAGGCTTGTGGTGTGTTTTGTAGCATTTGGAAGGTTTTTGGTGTGCTTGTCAGCATGGCTCCAAAGAAAATGCAGAGCAGGCTTGGCAAGAATAAGGCTTTGTATGTATTTACATTGAACCTTATGGGGAAATTTACCTCGAGTTGTGACCAACTCGAGTTGCGATCAGAGTCACAGAACGGATTAAGTTCGTAACTTGAGGTACCACTGTACATGCATTGTGCCTCTGATTGGAGAGATCAATACGTTCCTTAACCGTTTCCCTCGAAGTACCAAAAAAGCAGAAAACAGATCAAACATTGCATTTCCACCTCTTTCAGTGATGTCATTCCACCAACCTACAGCCCTTAAGAGACCAGTCATTGCACACTTAACAGCAGAGTAAAACACAGAAAGAAAAATCCGCAGAGTCTCATTAGCTAGGTTCATTGTCAAGAACATAAGTTCATAGGCAGAATCTTGGGACCTGAAGAAGCTCAAACCCCAGCACTAATTTATTAGGGAATTAATTAACGCACCATCCCTGAAAGCTGTTTGAACCTTTTTCCCAGAATGCAAGGGCTAAGCATCCTTTTTCCAAATAAGATGGACTCTGAAATATCCACCTGCTCCTGTTTCCTCCCCAGCCCCAGAGATCTTCCTTACATCAGTAGTTTTTTAAAGTAAAAATTAGAAGTTGTTCACCCAAATCTTGCCTCATAAAGCACAACATCTGGGCTCACGGAACATGTTGAGTCAGCTTTCTCCAGCCCGGGTGCCCTCCAGATGTGTGGACTTTAACTTCCAGATTTTCCAGCAAGGCCATTCAGAAAAGTTCTAGGAGTTAACGCTCACACATCTGGGAGAGGACACCCAGGTTAGGGAAGGTTACACCAAGCCATCACCAAACCCATCCAATGATGGCTTAGCAGGATGAGTGAATCCATCCCCTAGGGGTGGATGTGCAAACTTCCCAGTTTTCACTCTTACCTTCAAGGTCACGTCTTGCACAAAATCCTTGGACTGAGCAGACTGAAGCTTGAAGGGTACTTCAGAAGAACACTGCATCCCATTTAGCTGATTCTGGAAATAGACAAAGCCTGAGAGCGCCGACGGAGCCTGAAGCACAACCCGCACGTCTGCTCCCACCGTCACCACGCTGGGGGAAACCATCAGCAACCTGCAGAATTGGGGAAAGCAGGAATATTGCATAACGAGGGCCATCACCCCTTCAATGCTTAGCTTTTGCAAGCTCAGCAAAAAGGACAAAAAACCTGGAGATCGGAAAACAAGACCACAGAAGCCAAAACTAAGGAAGCCACATTATGGCTCGGCGCAAAATGTGGACCCTAACCGTAACCCACAAACACGTACTTGACATTCACCCTGGGCAGGCATCTGGCAGGTAACACGGTGAGCATCCCAGATGCCTCCTGGGAGTGGCTGAGAACCCGGAGTCCCCTTAGGGCAGATGTGGGGGGGGGCAACCTTTCAGTGCCCCTGAGGGCTGCACTTAACATTTTGGAGAACGGGCGGGTACAGTGGGCGCTGCCATAATGCAAAGTGATTGTGACCAGGATTGACTGAGCCTTCTCCTGGATTTGGGATAGTATTTGCATATTTGCATGCTTTCTGTCCCTTTACTTTTTAAAGGGCATCACATTCTTACACAATGGCTTTTGCGTGGGGTTTAACTCAGGGAAGAAAACAGTCCAGTCGATTTCCAACAATTGTGGCCAGAGGGGCCTCCAAGCATGCCATCGGGAGGAGGGTCCGAAGAATGGCGAGTACCAGGGAAAATCACAAGGTTGAGGAACCCTAAAATTGAGCCTGATTGACCGGTAGGAGGGAGGCCCATTTTCACAGCTGTTGCACAGACAGTTGACATTGTCCCTGTGCTGTTATGACACCAAGATCTTTCTCCTGGTTAGTTATAAACAGCTTGGACTTCCATCAATGTATATATTGTATACATTGTAGGGGAGATGGGCGGGAGAGAAATCTATTAAATAAATAAATAAATAAATGACATTAGGGTTTTTTTTTTTTTGCTCAAACAGCGTGGTATCAGGATTAAGATGCTGGTGAGAGGTGGGGAGACCCAGGTTTTAGACTGTCCTGGGGGGGTTTGGGACAATCCTTCTCTCTCTGCCCAAGAACCATTGTGATCTGGTGGTGAAGGGGTGGTGAAGGGGTTGGCCTAAGAGCAGGGAGACCTAGGTTCTGGTCCCCTCTCAGCCATGGAAGCTTCCTTTGGACCAGTTCCCCCCCCCCCCCACTAGCCCAAGCTACTGGTGAAGGTATTGAGCAAGGAGCAGGGAGTCTCAGTTCTAGTCTCCCTCAGCCACTGAAGCTCCTAGTACACTATAGGCCACTCCCTTCCTTTCAGCCCCCCAGCCAGTGTGGGCTAGTGGTAGACCAGACAGGAAACACGACCAGATGAGCTAATTCCACTTTACTGTAATGCTGCATTAACAGAATCTTACAAATCTGGAAGTACAAATTTCTCCCATCTCCTTTATAGCCCAAGAAACTAGGGAGGGTCCATTCTGAGCCTCTTGTCCCACCCATTATGCAGCTGTGGGCTATGCTGTCTCTTATCTGACTGTTCCCTTGGCAGCATCTCTTTGCCCATCTCTCATGGTCTTTCCCACATACCATTACAGTGCTAGAGTAGGAAGCTCCTTGGGGGGCTCTGGGCCAGTTCCCCCCCTCAGCCCAAGAGCCACTGTGGTCTAATAGTGAAGGTGCCAGATTGGGAGTAGGGAGATTCAGGTTCTAGGTCTCCCTTAAGCATGGAAGCTCCTGCATGATCTTGGAGCAATCACTCCCTCAGTCCTAATTAGTGTCAGGCTCTGTGACAAGCTGGCTGAAAAACAACCCCCTTCTTGCATGACACATTGATAAGCTTTGTTGAAAATACTTAGGTGGGTACAGTGCAAGAACAAGCAGTTCCTACAACTAAGGGAGGAGGAGGAGGACGAGGAGGAGGACAAGGAGGAGGAGGAGGAAGAGGATGGCTTTTTGCTTAAATGTGCACAACTTTACACTTACTTCAACTGAACCACATTTGGCATATGACTGACCATTCACCCAGTTTAACTTGGTGAGCTCTTCACAATCATGTTTGGGTTTTAGCACACTGAATAATCTGGTATCATCTTACCCCTAAGTCAAGAACATTTATTAAGGCACCAGTCCCAACACAGATTTTTAAGGAACCCCACTTCTTACTTCCCTCCATTGAGAAACTTGCCCATTCATTCCTACCCTTTATGTTTTCTTTGCTCACAAGAAAGCAGTTCATAAAAAGGTGGGTCCTGTTATCCCCATGGCTGCTATGTTTACCAACAGCCTTTGATAAAGAAGTTAGTCCAAGGTTTTTAAAAAATCCAAGTATACACTGTTGACAGAGTTACCTCCATCCACTCTCACAAAAGCTCAGGAGGTTGGTGAGGAGACAACAGCATTTAACTTTGCAGAAGTATCCATGCTGATACTCTTATTTATTTTTATTTCTTCTTCTCCTTTTTTACCTGCTGCAATCAAGAGACTCTTGGCGTATTACAACCTCAACAATAAAATGTCCGCAGTAATTTTACACGGCCATAAACAATAATTAAACACAGATAAGATCATAAAACAGCCAATCAAAAGGTAATAAAAATATATAGTGATATCCTTTAGCAAGGTTTTTTTCTCCTCTAGGGCTTAGGAGTTTTTAGCAAGTGTTTTGGGCTCCCGGGGGAGATATGACCACCTGTTTGGCAGAGCTGACGACCACGGCAGAGACCAAGGAACTGGTGAGTAGACCAGTCCCTTGGAATCTTTCTGATAAGGAGAGGATGGGAAATCACCCATGTGCACTCTGGTGGCTACTCCTCGCAGAAAGATTGCAGGACAGTAGTTTTCTGCGGGTTTGAGCGCCAGGAGACAATGGGTTAACCATCTTGCTTGCAATCACTGAGGAGACTTTCAAAGGACAGTAACTTTGCAAACCTCACTTTCTAATCACTTTCGGAAATTGCCTATTAACTGTTCTAAAGCTTTGGAAGACAAGTTTGAAAAGTCTTCATCTGGTGAGTTTATCTTCAACTCTGAACAAACGAAAAACTAATTATAAGCTTAAGAACTTAAATAATTTGAAATCCAGTGAACAGCAAAAAGCTAAATAAGATTTTGATCTTAGAAAGTTATAAAAGGATTAAGGGACCAGATAAATTGGGAATATTGACATTTTTACAATAAGACTTCGGAATTAATTGTTTAATTGCTTCTCGCTGGAAACAGATCTGTTGTTTTTTGGAAGATGTAATTTCATGATTTAAAAACTGGACACTAGAGAGTACTAAAGATTTTAGGTGGAGGAAAAAATGAAAGCCTATAAAATGCAAAACATTGTAACAATGAAAATACTGAAGGAGACTTTTGAAGAATGAAGTCAGAAATTAGTAGCCACTATATCAACAATGTCAGTAATGATGTCTGCTTCTATGGGTAAACTATGTCCAAAAGATGTTATTAAAGAAATGACAGAACAAATTTTATCTGACAAGGCAGAGATGGTATCAAAAGTGGATTTACAATTGACAGGCCAAGAGAATGACTTGGAAAAGGATGCTTCACTGGATCTACAAAACAAATTGGCTGATAGTTTAAAATTCAAAAGGCAAATACAAATGATGAACCAAGAGAATGACCTGGACAATTTTTCCTATTGGATTTACAAAAGAGGCTTGTTAAAACCTTGAAAAACTGGGACAAAGACAAAAACGAAATCAAATACTATGACGATATTTGAATGAACAAAAGATTAAGACTGTTAGAAGTAAAAAGAAGGAATGTAAAGTTGGTTTATTTGATCAAGGTTAAAACAAGATATGTTGTTACTTCTGGCAACCCTTTATGGACTTTCTCTTGACATCAGAATTGAAAAGTCGTTGCTTTATGGATTTGTCTGTAGATCAGGGATGGGATATAGGATGAAGAGATAAATGTTGGTAACCTTAGAGGGGGTAAAGAGTCACTAAATTTGTTTATACTTCTTGTGATGAAGGTTAGAAGTCATTTCTTTATATATTTCTTTTCGCTTTCTTTATTCTTATTTTTTTCTTTCTTCTCTCTTTCTTTTCCTTGCCCTTTTTATCCTTTTTCTCTTCTCTTTACGTTTAGTTTGTATTAGATTTTACTATTATAATCAAAATTCTTAATAAAACAATATATATAAAAAGGACTTTTTAGCCAGTTTTTAAAGGTTTTTTTCCCTCTAGCTTAGCATTTTTTTCCCTTTCATTACCATTTCAAGCTACCATTTCTGACTAGCATTTCCAAAATCTTCCCTAAATCCCTTTTTAAAAATTGGTGGCCCTTGCAATCCTTTGACCCTGAGGTGGATTTGAGGGACAAGCTCCATATGTTTGCTAGCCAGTCAGCAATTTGCCAAAACCCTTGGTTAGATGCCCTCACGACATAGCCTCTCTGTCTGACCATCCATTACATTTCTCCAGCACCTCTCCTGTTATTACTCCCTTGGCTCTGATTATGGAAGTCTCTTCCCCCACTCCAGCTCAACACGTCATTGGGTGCATTTAAGAAAGATCTGAAAACTCACTTAACAAGGCAGATGGACTGGTGTCAGCCAGTTGCCCGGCAGAAAGAGAATGGTGGTTAGTAAGGTGCAATGGTAGAGCTGTTTTATTACAAAATTAGACAGCAGCAGTTCTCAAGTATATTTGTGTAGGATTTTATCACTATTTGGCTGTGATTTGTAACGGTGAGAAATATGTTATGGGGCATACTAAGCTTGTTGCTTTTGCGTAGTTTTGATTTGCTAATTTTGGATGTGGTTGGACTGTGTTCCAACAGGGTGTCAGATATTTACTTACTTACTTACTTACTTATTTATTTGACTGATCTTTGCTTGGCCTGACTGTGGAAGATGGGAGTTGTAATCTAACACAGCTGTAGAGTGCAGTATGGGGAGGGCTGAGTTCGACATTTAATCTGATCTAGCAGGGTACAAAGTGTGTATATATATGCAAAGTCAGGCAGGTTCTCCCCCCCAAGATAGAGTTGCAATCTACCAAATATGATGTGTTGGCTGAATTTATGGCCTTTCCATTCTAAAAAAACAAGGAGAAGATTTCAGGGACAGGAAAGTATGATTTCCACGATTTCGCAATATTGATGTTGGCTGAAATGCAGAGAGTGTCTGATGTTCTTTTTCTAACTTCAAAGTCCTTTATACCAATAGCCATTCTGGACTTTTCAAAAATTGCTTAAACTCTGATTTATACATTGGACTAGATGAGGATTAAACTGTATATCCACAAAACCTCCATGTCATAGCCCAGTTTAAGGCTTTGCTTATTGCTTTTCAATTTTTTTGAGCTTTAGGGCTCAACTTTTTGAAGCTTTTTGAACTTTAAGGCTCAGATCCTTGCTACTTTGGGGACTGTTTTTTTCTCTTTTTTTTAGATGTTTTTATCCCACCTTTATTATTTTTATAAATAACTCAAGGTGGTGAGCATACCTAATACTCCTTCCTCCTCCTATTTTCCCCACAACAACAACCCTGTGAGGTGGGCTGGGCTGAGAGAGAGGGACTGGCCCAAAGTCACCCAGCTGGCTTTCATGCCTAAGGCAGGACTAGAACTCCCCATCTCCTGGATTCCAGCCCGGTGCCTTCAACCACTAGACCAAACTTTACTCCAAGTAGAATCTGCCCACGCAAAGTGTGCCTACCAAGAGTAAACTAGGTCCTGGGTCTTCCCGCTCCTGTTCTAACACGTTCCCCACTATCCCACCCTGGTTCTGGGGCTGACAGGGTGGGGCTGATCCAGGGTCTCCCATAGAGCTTCTGTGGCTGACGGGGGACAAGAATCCGGGTCTCCCACCCGTGGTCCATAGGTGGGGGGAGCAAGTCACACGGTTGTGACGTCACGACACATATGACATCACCATGGCTAGTACTGACCCTGAGGTCCTGCTCTTTGTCTTATATAAGTAGATCATCATGGTTTCCAAGCTGTGGCTTAAGGTTTGCTATATTGTGGAGATGCAAGCAAGCAATCATACTTTGTTTCGTATGTTGTTGCCTCACCCTGTTCCATCAGTAATATATTGTACATCAAACAAGTAAGGCCAAAAGTGTAGATTTTATCCCCAAAAAATTAACTCCAAAACATAGTCTAGCCCCACCATTCCAGGACACATGGCTTGCAAAGATATCATTTGAGGTACAATGGGATTTACCCCTATATATATATAATTCTTATTGAACTTTACAAATACAAAGATTTAAAAAAAAAAAACTAATACAAACTAAGAAAAATATACAAAGTAAAAAAGAGAAAGTGCACAGAAAAAGGAAAAAAAAATGATGAAGAAGAAAGAGAAAAAGATATATAAAGAATGGTTTCCCCCTCCATCAGGGCAAATACAAGCAACTGCAGTAACTTATCACCTTCTCTGAAATTTCAGCAAAAGATCTTATTGATCTCTTATCAAGAAACAAATTATAAAGCCTCATCATTCAGACCTAATCAGCAAAAGTCCATTAAGAGTTACCAGAAATAATAACATACATGTATATATTAACTTAATGAAGTAAATCAATTTTATTGGTTTATTAACAGCAACACATCACATGCCTTGTGCCATGCAAAAAATATGGCAGAAGCCATGCAAACTGGTGCATAAAATAATAATAATGCAGTACAATTCAGTTAAATGTTGAAATTGTACTTTAAAGGGAGGACAAAGCACATTTATTTCACGTAGCTGGAACTTGCTTTCTAAGGGAGTCTCCTGCCCCCCCCCCAACAAAATCGAACACAATTAAGTCAAGGGAAAACAGAAAACAGCAGTGGAATTCATTCACTCACAGTATGCAAGTCGCTTTAAATAAAATAAGGGCTTTTTTAGGGCAGCGCCCCTGAGACTTTAACCCAGCAGCAAGCAGAAATCCAACAGGTAAAGAATTACTCAACAAGATTGTGCAAAGACACAAAAGGTTTCACGGGCTAGAATTGTCCTTCCTGGGCTAAACCAGCACCTTGCTGATGAGAGTTATAATTTAGGAAGAGAAGCTGGTATCTTTGCGTGAGTACCCACCCTGGTGCTTGATGGCTCACGGCAATCAGAGCCCCCATCCATGATAGCCAAAGAAGAAGCCGGTTTTCAGAGGACATCTCTGGACCACGTCTGTCCTGCCCAATGTTTTCTTCAGCTCTGACCAAGACTGCAAGAGGATTTTGCAATTAATCCCAGGGACCACACCGGGGGGGGGGGGGGGGGGGGGGGGGGGGGGGCACTGTGTGAGTCAGATACCTTGGAAGGTTTCCAGCTGAAAAGAAAGCAAAACCGAGCAAGAGGCAATGGAATTGAGTAATGCTGTCACTGTCCCAGCTGGCTGTGGATGATGGGAGCTGTAGTCCAACTCAAAGGTGCCAGCTTCTGCTGCTCACTAAGGGTAGCTGTGCACATTGCCCCCAACTGTGACTTGTTGGATCGTGGTTCACTGAACAAACCATCATTGGACTGGCTGGCTCAGCACATCAAGCCATGAGCTGTAGGTTCAAACTGCCTCCAGGGAGGTCTGTTTGAGTTTAATTCAAACCAATCACAGTTTGACTTATTCCAGTTGATGGTTTATGGCTTAGTGTGACATATGAACAGAATCATGGCTGGCTTATTTAACAAATAGTTATGTAAGAGCTGGCTTGGTGCTATGTTGGGTGTGTACAATATGCTAAGCTTAAATGGAGTTGGTTAGTTTGCAACTCAGTGTGTCATAGTTGAAGCCAAACTATGGTTTGTCAATGATCTGTTGCCATGTAAACTCAAGTCCTCTTAACATTTTTTAGAACAGTGTTTTCCAAACTTGGCAGCTTTAAGATGTGTGGACTTCAACTCCCAGAATGCTGGCTGGGGGAATTCTGGGAGTTGAAGTCCACACATCTTAAAGCTGCCAAGTTTGGAAAACACTGTTTTAGCATGATGTGTGAACCAGGCCAACAAGTCAAACCAAACCTTTTACTTCTCCCCACACCGCCTTTCTTCCATTCACACCAGATATCAGTATGGGCTGATATTAAGCTTGGAACTGTGGCTTGCAAGGATTGAAGCTTGGGTCAAGAGGACTTTCAGCTGTCTGCAGGGTGGAGAAACAATAACATCCAAGCAGCACTCAAGACAGTCTTGAGTGGTGGCGGAGGAGTAGGGCAATTCCCTCAAGTAAAAGAGGAGTTGAGTCATTCCAGCAAATTAGCCAAGGCCTGATTGCTTCTCTGCCAGTCCTGAGCAATCAACAAGCTAAGCTTGATGATTAATTGAAATACAAGTTGATAAGCAAAATAACCTTTCTTCTACTCGCTCCAAAACACACCACCAGTGGAGTCTGCAGGGCACAGTCGAAGAAATCAAGACACCGGTTGCAACAGTGTGATTGGAGCTCTGCCTGCACAGGTCAAAAACAGGTGGAACTTCGACTATATTGCTGCAGCCACCATCTTGACTTTTTTGACCATACCCTGCGGACCCCCCTGCACAGTGCAAACGTGCTTGGGTGACTTCTTTCTGTCATGTTCCCCATGAAGTTGCTTTCTTCTCATCCTCAGCCCCTGAATGAGATAGGTTAAAGCAGTGTTTCTCAACCTTGGCCGCTTGAAGCCGTGTGGACTTCAACTCCCAGAATTCCCCAGCCAGCTATGCTGGCTGGGGAATTCTGGGAGTTGAAGTCCACACGGCTTCAAGCGGCCAAGGTTGAGAAACACTGCAGTAGAGTCATGGGAAGTATTTTTCCTACTCTACCCTGCCCTGCTCAGATTCCCCCGCCCCCCCAGAAATATTGGATCCTGATCTGGGCACACAGCTTAAAAAAGAATAATGTGCAATTAGAGCAAGTACAGAGGGTTACTCAGATGGTAAGGGGTTAATGGGTTTGTCATCTCAGGGTCAGTATTGACAGAACATCCAGTTGCAACAGAGAACAGGGTTCCCGAAACTCTATCGCATGCCCTGAAGGGCACTGCAGCCCGAGTAACTTGCAAGCAGAAATGTCCTCTTCTGCACGTCTGTTGAAGGCTGGGGTGCTCAGTTATCCAGCTGTCCTTGTGACCAGTCCTCTGCCTTTTAATAACTGCATGCCAGGCAGAAATTCAACCGAGGCGGCTTCTCTAAGCTGAGTGGTAGGAAAGCAGAACTCGAACCCAGCCTTCTCCGACCCAAAGCCCCAATGTATGTGGAGGCTGAGAGATTGGGGAGGTCAAGGGTTTTAAGCAAATGTGCTTCAAAGCAGAAGCCGATCCTGCCGCTGCAAAACGGCAAGACCACCCTCCCCCACCCCCTCTGGTTATAAAAGGTTTCCCTCCCGAGCCAAGTCTCTACCGTGCCGCCATCGCACACTCCAGAACAGCGCTGGACATTGACCTGCTAATTTATTGACTGTCTGTCCAACTCAGCCTCCCTCTGCTGGGAACCGGCCACGTGATGATTGGGAAATTCCTTCGCCTGCAGAAACAGAAAGTTACTCCTGGTTGGGAAAGTTTTGTGCCTGGCAGAGTGTGTGGAAAATAGATGTGGAGGGAGAGGATCTGGAAGCATTCAGCAGGGTGGAGGGGGTGTGTACATGGGCAGCCCCATCTCTTTGGGGTGGAAGTGAGTAATCTAGCAGGTGAGGAAAGGATGAATTAATCCTTCTCCTTCCATGGTTAATTAGCAGCTCATTAAGCCTGCAGTTGGAGATGATATTAATTAGCACTGATTGGGAGAGAGGAGTGGAACCCCTAATAAATCCCCCCCTTCCTGTCTCTCTCTGGTTTTAATTAAGCAAAACAGCCTAGTAATTAGGGGACTAATTAGTGGAAGAAAAATGAGCCAGCGTGTCTTAGATTCTCATCGCTAAGCTGTTGTTGGACACGCTCTGTCATTCAGACTATTTCTCCACCACCACCTTTTCGTTCATGTTATGTTCTCTATAGCATCTTATATATACTACTAAAACTCTCGTGTCTGTAACAGTCAACTGGGCAAAACGGTGCATCATAGGGCAACAATTTTTGAACCAAGATACCTCAAATGGGCTAACTTACAGAATGCGTCCAAAATCCAGGACCCATTACTCCCATGGGATTGAAACTTGGGGAATTTGTGGCTGTTTCAGCATTGCTGTGCTGCCGTGGTCAGCCCAGGTCATGTGATCGTCATGGGCGTATCCCCAACCTCTTTCCTGCCTCCCTCTGTCCCCTGTGCCCAATCAGTTGGCAGCAAGGCCCAATGGGTGAGTAGCGATTGGCTGCTTTGGAAACAAGGCGGAAATTTGAAATCTCTTAATGGCTGTGGGCATCGAGGGAAAGATGAGGGAGCAACTGGGATGCCTGCTGGTGAGCTAGGGCTGGCTGGTGAATGCCAATGGTTGACGGGTGAGCCCTCTTCCTCCCTCAAGGGAGGGGGCCCTTTGGGACACGCCGGAATGAGGAGCGGGGGTGCAGTTTTCCTCATGGTCCACGGCTCCCTTTGTTCCACCTCCCCCCAGCAAAATGGCCGGCAGCTCCGTGGGTCAGTCGAGGAGGGGAGGAGGCTTCACAGAGGCTCTCCTGAGGGTTGCGAGGGGAGGGCAAATGGTGCAAGCCTATATTATATGAGGAAAGGAAGGAAGGAAGGAAGGAAAGGAGGAAGGGAGGAAGATCTATGATGCTCCCTGGCAGTTTCCCACAAGCAAAGTCAATGGGGAAGCCAGCAGCAAGTTGCAAATCGCTCGCACTTCCACTGCTTTTTTGCCCTTGGTCATTCTGTTTCTCTGTTTGGGTAAGGAAATATCTCTGAAACAATTGTCTAGTTTAGCCCTAAAAGTTGGCTTTCTGTAACAAACGTCATAGAGGTGTTTCTGAGCATGAATGAAGCGCACGGAGTAATCCTTTACCCTCCCCGATCTATGCTGTATGATTCAGACAGTCCCAAAAGGTATGGAAAGCAAGGTGCAATGGGGTGGGGTGGGCTTTCAGATATTGCTATAATTCCCAACATCCCATTTCTCTGGCCCTACTGCCAGAGGGACCACTTAGAGTTTGGGGTCATTCTCTACCCCAGTGATCTACAGAGTCTTCGGAGCATCACCCCCCTATTGCTCAAACTAAATAAAGCCCACCTTCATGGTTGTTTGGCAGAACCATGGTTGGAGGATTGCCAAAGACACTGGAAGTTGTGAGTGGGGAAGGGAGCAGCATTCAGCAGCATTAGGAGACGCGCAGCTTCCCAATCTTGGTATGAGAATTAGGCACCTTTTCAGAGTTGATCTTCCAAAACCAGGAGGGCAAATGCGTCAGATGAAAGCAGCTACATCTTTTCTTGGAAACACTGCTGCTTTAAAGTGTGGCTGGCAGGCACTGTGTTTGCCCACACTCCTTTTGGTTATTGAATCCGGGGCACTGCAGACAGCCCTGCTTGATATACCTCACCGCGACCTTCCGTGACCCAACAGCTGGGATTTCTACTGCCTCCATCCTGCCCCAGCAAGTACAGAAAAGGCAGGCAGAGAATATAATTGCCCTGTCAGGTCACTGGCCTTCCTCCTACCGGGTTTCAAATCTCAGCCATATAGAGAAATAGCAGGGCTCAGGCAGGGAACTTTCGCACACCAAGGAAATACTTCTCCATTGAGTTATATCCCCAGGGTAGGTCTTCTGAGATGTCCATGCCCATAAAAACTTTGCTTGGCCTTGTCCTGTGCATTACACCCCCAGGCTGATAAGCAGAAACCAACCACTGGAGGTTTTTGATCCACGAATGCGAGTTGTTGCCAGCCAAAAAAGATGACATTTTTGGCAAAGGAGCAGGGCCCAGTGCAGGAGTCAACATAGCCACCCAGATAACAGATCACTTGCCACGTCCCCTTTTCCTGGGCTCATAGGTCTCTGCATCATGGTATTGTGGCACCAATGCCATGAACGATGCAGTTGGCCTCTCTGAATTGGCAATGCTTGCGCCAGGATACGGTGACACATCTGACATCGTTCCCCCACCCCTGCCCCGTGGCTATATTAATAAAACTTTCAGCATTGCAGGAGGTAAAAATGATTCCAATGCTGTATTTTTACGCCAGGAAATCAACTGCTGAAATTCAATTTGATCAGGAAAAGCATTGGCAACAGAACAGAGGATAATCCTTTGGTTCTTTTCTATATCAGTGTTGTCCAAACTTGGCCACTTTAAGATGAGTGGACTTCAACTCCCAGAATTCCCCAGCCAGCATGGCTGGCTGGGGAATTCTGGGAGTTGAAGTCCACTCATCTTAAAGTGGCCAAGTTTGGACAACACTGGTCTATATTAATGTTTCTCAACCCTGGCAACTTTAAGATGTGTGGACTTCAACTCCCAGAAGTCCACACATCTTCAAGTGGCCAAAGTTGAGAAACACCAGTCTAGAAGGCATTGCGGAACCTGTGGCCAGAGCTATGCTGAATGAAGCATCAGGAGCCCCCTTCATTTTCCAGGGACCAAGAAACAGATCGAAGATTTTTCTGTTCAACGATGGCAGGGTCAGCCGTGCTGAGCAAGGTGGCCAAGAGAGAGGAGAAATATCTAAGAAGGATGCGTGCATCTGTACATTTGGTTGACTTGGGTTTTGTTTTGTTCTGGTTTTTTTGCTTTGATTTGCTTTTCACTGGGCAAAGGAAGCAGCAAGACAAAAAGCTAAACACGCAGTATTAAAAAAGGAAGATAAATAAAGAACTTAAAACCCAGAGCCAGGATAAAAGGGAAGAAATGAGAGTATAAATAGATGTCATGCAAGGAACACGCTTGCAGGTTTTCAATTTATATCCCAACTTCTCTCGAGGGGGTCCAGGCAGCATCAGTAGTACTTCCTCCAGTTTTCCTTGCAACAACAACCCTGTGAGGTTGGACTTGGCTGAGAGTGGTTCAAAGTTACCTAGTGAGCATATATGACTTGAGTGGACTTGAATCTGAATTTCAACGAACAGTATTTCTCAACCTTAGCGATTTAAAGATGTGGGGACTGCAGCTCCCAGAATTCCCCAGCCAGCATGCTGGCTGGGGAATTCTGGGAGTTGAAGTCTACACATCTTTAAATCGCTACGGTTGAGAAACATTAGTCTACAGCAAGTGTGTCTGTGTCAGAAATGGGTCCAACCATAAGATGGAAGGCTGCCTCTTTTGGGGGTACATTGTGTAATGCATGTAAGAAGGAAGGAAGGAAGGGAGGGAGGGAGGGAGGGAGGGAGGGAGGGACTTCAATTGCACGCTCACAGCTACCATCCTGACTTTTTTGACCCACCCTCTGCAGACTTCTCCCAGTCTTCAACTCCCAGATAAAAGAAATCTGAGTCTGGGGCAGAAATGTGATTGGAGAAAACATCTCAGACATGACCTTCCCTGGTTCTCACAAAGTTAAAGAGCGGGCGGCGGGGGGAAGCACATTCAGACTTGCAAGCTTCTGTTACTGTAAGCTGATAATAAAGTAGTGTCAGCATTCATAACTCTGGAGTCCTAGTCTGGTCGACCTTGCAGGGCTTACACAATTTTGTGTGTTTCTCATGACAAAGTGGCAGGAAACAGAGCTACTGCTTTTCAGAAAATGTGATCAGAGATGAGTCAAACAAAAGCACACACACACGAAAGCCACAGATCCCATGGATCCCAATTACCCAATTATCCAACACTATGGATCCCAATTATCCATAGTGTTGGATAACCATGGATCCCAATTATCATGTTCCATCAAATCAGTGTCAATTCTTAGCAACCACACAGACAGACTTTCCCCAGAAGGATCTGTCCCCAGACTGGTCCTTCAAGATCTCCCAATGCAGCTATCACCCCTATAATCAAGTCCCTCCACCTTCCTGCTGGTTGTCCTCTTCTTTTCTTTCCTTCCATCTTTCCCAGTATTATAGACTTCTCTGAAGACCTAGGTCTTCACATAATGTGTTCAAAATATGATAATTTGAGCTTGGTCATTTGGGCCTCTGGATGGATTTGTTCTATAATCTTTTGTTCTATGATTTGTTCAATGCTTATTTTCTTGGCTCTCCATGGCCTTCTCAGGTTCTTCTCCAATCCCAAAGTTCAAAAACATCAATAGTCTTTCCATCCTACTTCTTCAGAGTCCAACTTTTGCTTCTATAGACTGTCACATTCCTGCTAAGTGGACAACAGAACCACCACTTTTAGGGGTTTTTTCCCTCCCAAGCTTTGGGGAACCAGAAGCCTCAAGAGGTGGTAGCACCTGGCTAATGTCTCTGAGCACAGAAGCAAAGCAGAGTCAGGTCTAGTTAGAACCTGGACAGGCAACCTCCTGCACACCCCAGGACTGTATATTACACTGGAAAGTAAAAAGCAAGCAAGCAAAAACCATGAAGAAGGGAATGGCAAACCAGTTCTGTACTTTTGCCGGGAAAACAGCACGGACATGTCTATAAAATCATCAGGAGTTCATAATTTTAAAACAGGAAGCCTACTCTGAAACATAATGCATGAAAATAACCATCAAAACTGCTGCAAACCAGGCCACAAATTCTTGGCAATTTGCCACCCGATTTCAGCAACACAGCTGGGTTGAAAAAAAGAAAGTTGTTAATCTACCCTATAATCTGCATTCTTCCTTGCGTCCGTCAGTTGCAATATGGCGGCCGACTTTACATTTTTCTATAAATCCCCCATTTCAGTTCTCAATGTGCTATTCTTTATGTAACCAGGAAGAAGATATTAACAAGCCGGGAAAGCCCCATGGTTAGCAGGTGTGCACGTTTCTTGAAAAGAAAAAATGAAGGGCGGGCCCTCTAACAGCCCAATGATGGTTGAGTGTGCTTAGTAAGTATGGTATGAATGAGGGAGTGGAAATCTAAACATTGGTAGAGGAAGAACGGAAGAGAAGCAGCTTCCACCCAACATTGCTTTGTTGCAGATCCCCATCATTACTGCCACTAGGTTCACACATTGTAATCAGTCCTTAGTGAGTTAACCCTGGTTTCTCGAATAAAGGGTTCACAAGGATTGTCACTCAGTCTCTTCAAACTCTTTGTGGCCCAATGGACATCATTTGGCCAGGATTGTTTGTTGGTAATTGTGTCTCTGAGTTCTTGTGAGCTCTCTCTTGTGTCACCAGTGATAGTTATCTCATCACCTTCTCTTCTGTTTCCCTCTTTTTCAATTGCCTTTGATTCTTCCAAACATCAGGGTCTTCTCCAAGATCTCTTGCCTGTGTTCAAAATATTTAAGCTTTAGAGTCTGTTGTGTTTCCAGGTATGAACTTAATATTGAATTATTTGTTCTTCTTGCGGTCCAGGGTATTCTCAACAGTTTTCTACAGCATCACAATTCCAGGGTATCTATTTTACTTCATCCAACCTTTCTTGTAGCCCAGCTTTCACATTATGATTGGGAAGACCATGCCCTTCAAAATACATGCCTTTCTTGTCAGTGTGATGTCTCTGCAGTTTAACACTGTCTAGATCTGTCCTAATCTTTCTCACAAGTAGCATGTTTCATGGCTATGACCACCAACCCTATGAATGTTCAACTTAGGGGATAAATTGTGTTAGCGCTTCAATGTTTTCTCCATCTGTTTGCATTGGGTTGCCATTGTCTCTTAATGCAATCTTAGGGATGATTTTAATGAGGAGCAGACCAAGGTTTGTACTGTATTCCTCCACCATCAGCAAGAGATTCTTTAAGCCTTCCTCACTTGCAACCATCAAGGTAGAATCATCCACCCAACTGAGGAAGCTGACTTTTCCCTCAGCAATTTCAAGTCCAATTTGAATTTCTTCTAATTGAGCATTTCTCATTGTTGTAGAAAGTATGGTGTATTGTCCAGGAAAGTTAAATCAATAAGGGGACAGTATGCAACCTGGGGGGCTCCATTCCCAGTTCTAAATTCCCTGTCTTGCCCCATATTCCATTCTAACCATTGCTTCTAAGCATACATGAGAACTACACACTATTTTTCAAACTAAAAGCTGTGTTTAATCTTTGTGCAGGTGATAGATCCCAAAAACTAGACTGGGCTTGGGCAGAAACCAAATTTGATTGGCTATATCTAAATGTACTTAAAATTAAATTAATTAAATATAGTTAATATAACTTCCATGTATTTAATACATTTCTTATCTCATATTAAATATTACAGTTGGACAGCAAATTTTGAAAGGGGTCTTGGGAGTTCCTCTAAGGCCTGTGAAGGCTGCTGGGGCCTCAGCCAATCCACCCTACCTTACCCCTTGGTTTATAGACCACAGTGGCTCATAAAAACTCCAAAAGTAGAGGTAGACATGTTTTCCTTGATCAGGTAGAAACGTTCTCCTTGATCATATTGTGTTGGTCCTTCTACCTGTGCATGCAGAACTGAAGTGTCTACATGCAATATACATGAATGAAGTCCTACCCATATTGGTGAAATCATAATTCCCCAGTAAAAACCTTGCCATGGATTCTACAATTATTTGGGCATGTACATTGCAAATTTTATTTTATAGTCAAAATTTAGAAAGTTCTAGGCCTGGCTGGAGACAAGGATAAAGTAGTAGAGGCTGGAGCAGGGACATGGGGAAGAAAGGACTTATTTCTGATTGTCCCAGTTTGATTTGGTCCTCTAAAGATCTCAGAACATTGAGGGACCATAATCTAGGACAAGCATCAACCAAGCTGTGGACAGAAGACTCTTCCAATTGTATGCATTGAATGAAATAATTTCTCAGGCTGGTTTAATGCATTACTTTTTCCACCACAGTTCCTCCTGCTGGTGCGGTTTCATACTGGTTATTCTTTGTTGCTGTTTTTAAAAACTGAAATCTTGCATTTGTTCCTCTCAGAGGCAGCTGCCTGAATGGAAGGTGATTCACAAAAGATATACATATATAAACAAAAACACAGCTTGTGATTTGGAAGGAAAGTAAAATTATGGTATTGCAAAGGAATAACACAATAAAAACACAGCAAAAATGAACAGGGAGCAGAGGACTGCAGTAAGCTGTGAACATAGCTGGGAAGGTAAAATTTTGAACTAAAAATATAATTAGTGAAGTATAAAAAAGAAATAATAAAAATGATACGTTAGTGATATTACAGTTAAAAAACTCCATACATTACAGCAATTAAAATAAATTAAGTGGGGAGGGGGAAGAAACTAAGAAAGAAAGTCCATATAATATTAATGTAAAATTAAATGAATCCTTAAACTTATTCTAAAATCTAGAGCATATAGAAACACGGAGTAACGTTTCTTCTCATTTTTAGAATATAAAGAAATTTCAAAAACTGATACACAACATATATCCTGCCTCCATTCTTTAAGAGTAGGGTATAACTTTCTTTCCATCAATGTAAAATAGTTCTCTTTGGCAAGCTCCAGCCTTGATAAAGGCAGTTCTTCATAACATGTCAAATTCCATATTAGGGGAATAAAATTCAAGATCATATTTACACCTTCACCGGCTATATTTTCCCCCAAGACTACATTAGAGAGTCAGTTTGGTGTAGGGGTTCAAGGCACCAGGCTAGAAACCAGAAGACCATGAGTTCTAGTCCTCCCTTAAGCACGAAGCCAGCTGGGTGATCTTGGGCCAGTCACTCTCACTCAGCCCTAGGAAGCAGGCAAGGGCAAACCACCTCCAAAAAACCTTGCCAAGAAAACTGCACGGACAAGTCCAGGCAGTTGCCAGGAGTCAACACTGACTTGAAGGCACACCCACAGAAAAATAACATATGCTGCAACTTGAAAGCAACTTGGACATGCCAAAATCTTATGCGTCAAAGATCCCTGAAATGTCTTACAACACCAGCACAAGATACCTCAGATCTAACTTTTTTCAAACATGGTTTGAAGAGCCTAGTATACAAAACTTTCTTTTTCTGATGAATTAACTTCATTCTCCCAGGATACTGGCTGGGAATTTTGAAATCCAACAGATTTGGAGAGCACCAGGTAGAGGAACGTTAGAATACACCATCACTGTGTTGGTGCAACATAGCATCTGAAGAATAAGTGGCACACATTTTGGTAAATAAATAAAATGAACATGCTAAATTCTGGTTGAACTAACGATGGTATATTGAACAAATGATAAATAGCTAGGTTTCAACAATGCATGAAACCATGAACCACCTAAACCACAACAGCTGAATTCACACTACCCTTTCAACCTGGATTGAACAAACTGCTTTGTGACCTAGCTGATGTTCAGAAGAGCCAATATTGAGCAATAACAAACAGTGGGTTTTTTTTAGTGTAAGGTAGCTTCCTGTTTACCTGATATTTCTCTGAATATACTTACTTCCTCTAAAACAGCATTTCTCAACCTTGGCAACTTTTAAGATGTCTGGACAGACTCCATACTGGTTAGGGAATTCTGGGATTTGAAGTCCATGCATCTTGGTGACTTTTGCTACCATTGACCACAATATCCAACTGAGCTGCTTTCAAGGGCTGGGGCCCTGCTTGACAGTGATTTTGTTCCTACTTCAGTAGATGGTTCCAGCCAGTGGACACTCTTGTCATGGGGTGCTGTAAGGTTTGGTCTTCCGGTTTAATATGAAGCTTCTGGGAGAGGTCATCCAAGAATTTGGGGTGCATTACTATATTGCCTTCCAGGTCCCAGCCGTGGAGGACACCAAATTCTTGTCCTGCAGATGCTGAGGTCTGAATGAAATGAAAGATGCTAAAAGCTCTTTGCACATTGCTGTTCGCTGCTGGCTCCAGTATCATCTCTCAAAGGCGTGGCACTGCCCACCAGGGAGCAAGTCTGTGAGTTGGGGTTCTCTTGGATTCCAGCTGGTGGAAGCCAGATGCCGTTGATGTGCCGGTGGTAGCCCTTCTTGAAGCAGGAGGACCCGGCTACAGACTCATGCCCTTAGCGCTGCTTGGTTAGACTTCTGCAATGGGCTCTCCATGGGGCTGTCCTTGAAGACCATCCAGAAGCTGCAGCTTGCCCATTGTGCAGGCTCTGCATTGGCTGCTAATAGGTTTCTGGGGGAAATTCACATGGCTACTTTTGACTTATAATGCCCAACGTGGCTTGGGACCACTTGGCTGCCTTGGTTATGGCCATCCAAAAGTCAGCTAAATGTGTTCTCTTCTGGAGACCTGTTGGGAATGGAATCTTTGGCATCTGTTATTTCATGTATTGTATTGACACTGTTCTTACATTACTGTTTATTTTCTTATTTAATTGTACTATGTTATTTGGGTTGAGTCGCATTTATCATTATGTGGTATGCTTCTGCTGCTGTAAGCCACCGGGAGTCTAGTAGGGTTCAGGGACATATAAATCTAATCAATCAATGAATTTGTGGATAATGGGCAGCTCACAATAATGAATTGTAAGCCACCCAGAATCGTTGGGAGTCAGGTGGCCTATAAATTGTATAAATAGACAAAATGAATAAACAGTGAATAAGAAGACCTTAAAACTATTGGAATTAGGGGTTAGGTTCTGGAGACTGATATAAAGGGTACAGGGAATGGCTTTGGAGGACAGGAGGAAGAGCCGCTACCAAGACAACGGTCAGATGAAAGATGGCTGAGTCCAGGGCAGGAATGTAACCTGAGAAAGCTTCTCAGACAAGATCCTCCTTAGTTCTCACGAAGATAAAGGAAGGGAGGCGGGGAGCGTATTCAGACTTGCAAGATTCTGTTACTATAGCTTTACAATAAAAGAAGGCATTGGATTACTAGTCTGATCTCTCTTGAAGGGCTGACATCAGTCTTGAGAACTAGGGAGGGACTTGTCTGAGATGTTTACACAGGTTACATTCCTGCCCTGTATTCAGTCTTTTATACGACCATTGCCTTGGTAGCGGTTCTTCTTCCTGTCCTTCAAAGCCATTCTCTCTGCCCTCCATGCCCACGGTTGTCCTTTTTCTCCCACAAACACTTCCTCTTCCTTCCTCAAATAGAGGTTCTCTGTGCAAATCATCTGTTCTTCCTGCTCCTTGGTTGACTGCTGTGGATTTCATTGGACAGCCCAATCATGAAACTCCATGATGCTTCCTTGTGGCAGCTGGTCGTCTTCTTCAGAGCAACGCACTCAGCTGTGGATGGAAGGAGGTGCCCACTTTTGCTACATGGCTCACGCAAGCCAGCTTCTCTGTTCTGTGTGGCTCTTTCACCATCTGTTGGAGGAATCTTTCAGTCTCAGCCATGCCACTAAATGTTGGTGCTCCTAGCAGGGGCCTCACAGCTCACGCCAATGACTGCCTAGTGTTTGTGGATGAATGGACCTCTTTCCTCTAAACCTTCTTCACTGTAGGGGCTTCTTGGTGGGGCAGGGGGTGTCATGGCCATTTTGGGGAGAATTCTTGTTCAGCCCATGCCAGAGCAGCTGGTGAAGCCATCAAGGGTGGCAAATGCTTTCTCTCTCATAGGCTTGGGAAATATATTTTTATATATTTTTGGTGGAGACCACAGACCAGATGATTTCAGATGGTGGGCCACATCCAGCCCGTAGGGCATAGGTTGCCGACCCCTGCTTTAAAGCTCCAACTGTCTGGCTTCGAAGAAGATGGCGAGTTGCCACCAAGAAGCCACATGGAGCCTCATGTCCAGGTGATCTGGCAAGATCTGCTAAAAATGGCAAATCCATGTTGCTAACCCAAGCCTTTAAAAGATGCTTTATGCATGTGCAAAAGCCTGTCCATCATTTTGTGCATGCGAAAAGTAACAAAAAAAACATCCAAAACTGTGGACAGGCAAAAAAACTCTATCCAGATACTGAGGTCTGATTTCTGTCAATCAGACATACAGAGCCACAAGTAACAATATTGTTATCCCACCAATCAGTAAGTAGCTATGTCCTTATGGCAGCTCTGAATAGTAGCTGCTGTTGGCTGGGGAATTCTGGGAGTTGAAATCGACATGTCTTAAAGTTGTCAAATTTGAGAAACACTGATCTAATGCAAGGATGGAAGTCACATCATTTGTGCAATTGTCATCACACATTTTGTCGCAGGGGTTTTGCAATTTCTCAAGCAAACCATGATTAAGCTAACTGCGGTTCAGTGCAATAGACCACGTCATAGGCCCTGGGTTGGCACATCCCTTAAAGCCATGTCTTTTAATTTGGGTTTATGCACGCATGGAGTGAAGAACGCTGCGCCCAGTGACTGTAGTTGTTAAACCGTGGTTTACAACTTAAGTTTTATTTATTTATTACGCAATTGTTTTATATATCTATATGGCTGCCCATCTCACTGAATGGGACTCCGGGCAGCGCACAACCCACCATGGAAACCACGCCACAACTGTTAAAACACTTTAAAAAAATAAATAAAAGCGAGATTGCGGGAGAAGAACAGCCCCCTAAACCCAGTTTATTGAACAACCATCGCGCAGGCTCCCCCGTTTATTGTACCCCCAGCCAAGCGTGGCTCTGACTTAAAAACGCAATTAAGCCCGACAAGTGGACCAAGTCCCGGGTGGGGGGATGAAGAAAAACACTGGGGCAAAACCGAGCCCAGCATCGCGCCCCCCTCCGCAGCCAAAGGCAGAGCGACTCTTTGGCAAACCAGCTGGGGGGGGCCGGCGGTGGCGCGGGTCGATCTTCGGGATCTTCAGCGAGCAGCTCCGGCTAGCCGGCGACCCTCCCCGAACGGTCCCAGCCAGATCCCCGTCCTAGCGGGCGAGGCAAGCCGCTTCCCGGGGAGGGGAGACCGCGGAGCGCAGCCGCCCCTCCGTCCTTTCATTTGCGCGCTTCTCCCCCTCCAGGAGGAAGCCGGTCGGCTCCCGGCGCTTTTCTCCTCCCAATCCAGCGGAGGGCAGCAAATCGGGGAAGGAGCGGCGCACCGCTGCGCCTCTCCGCCCGGGCGCACCAAGAGCAGGGGAGGAGGCGCCGAAGGAGGAGGAGGAGGAGGAGGAGGAGGAGGAGAAAGGGGGGCGAGCGCGGAGAAGCCGAGCGCCTCTCCTCCCCCTTCCTTCTCTTCCCTCCCCCTTCCCAGCTCCTCCTCCTCCTCCTCCTCCTCCCTCCCCTCCCTCCCTCCCTCCTCCAGCCCTTGTGCGGGACTCCATTTTCCAGTCCCAAAGTCTCCAAGGAAGGGGCCGTGGGAGCGCACCGCCAAGATGGACTAGCCCCCCAGCCTTTCTTCCCAGCGTCGCCCTTGTGTCGCGGGCGGCGGCGGCCGGAGCGCCGGCCTCTCGCGGGGGCTCGCCCGCCTGCTCGCTGCCTGGCTCGCGGCTCGGCGTGCGCGCGCGGGGTCCCTTCGCCGAGCATGGATGATCCAGGCAGGCTGATCCAGGCGCGGGGGGCGGTGGGGCTCCCGGGGCACCCCCCCGTGCAGGGGGTCCAGGCGATGACCCCCCACGCCCTCCACGAGCCCCCTTCGGATAACGGGGAGCCGCGGAAGCAGGATATCGGCGACATCCTCCAGCAGATCATGACCATCACCGACCAGAGCTTGGACGAAGCGCAAGCAAAGTTGGTTCCCCTTCTCTCGCCTCGGGTGGCCTGGGCCGGGGCGGGGAGGCTGGAAAGTTGGGCCGGGAGGGCCCCCTTTGTGTGTGCGCGCGCTGGAGGGGTGCAAACTCTTGGCAAAGCCGCCGTTAGTTATCGGAACGGGGACAGAGCAGGCCCTGGGTGGGTTGGCTGGGGTTTCCCCCGGCGCTCGCCTCGTCCGCCGGGCTTTTGCCTTGCGTGCCTGGTTGGAGCGGAGCGCCTGATGGAGACTTGGAAATCAAGGGCTGGGACTGGGTTCCCGACCCAGGGACTTCTTTGGCTGCTCTGGAAAAGCTTGGCTTGGCAGCTCCTCGAAGCCAGATCCGGCTTTGGGGCAGAAAGTAGAAATGGAAGTGCCGGAGTGGGGGGAGGGTATTCTTCGAAAAAGGGGAAGAAAGGTGGACTTTGCAAAGAAAGGGATCACTTTCCCGGAACTTTGTGATGGAGTCTGGCCGGATCTCCAGAGGCCTGGATATTCCGAGGAAGTGTGGTTTTTATTTCTTGAATGCATTGTTGGGAAGAGGTGAAGGGTTTGGGGTAAGGAAGGCATAAAAGGGCTGATTAGCCAGCAAGCATGCAGGGTTATTGGGGCCTGCTATTTGGGGTAAAAAGAGGAACTGGGGACCTGGATCGGGAGATGCTTTGGGTTTTACAGGCAATCTACATGGGCACGTTGATTTGCATTGGAAAACAGGAACCCAAAAGGTTGGCTTGGAGAACTGTAAGATAGGATTAGATACAGATGTATTAATACGGTGGATCTGTCTGAAGCGGCAAGAGAAATAAACAGGGATTGAACCCTTAGCAGTTAAGATCCAAGAACTGATTAGAGAAAAACCATGGGGTTCGCTCCCCAAATTAACAGCCCCCACAGGTTCACGCTCTCTTCTCTTCCCTCGTTGTCCAGCTCCCTTTCTAAATCATCTTGCGCCTCTATTCTGTTCTCCCCTTCTGATGGAGAATTGATACCTTCTCTGTTACATTTCAGTACTAATGATTATATTCAGTAATTTTTTACATGGGTACAGTCTGATCTGGAGTGACCCCAGGCTGATTTCTCCCAAAGGGGAGATGCGCTGGCCTGGTATTAAGGCTGCAACTTCAGAATGCTTAACTTTGGATGTGTTTGGGTTGCTGTTTCCTCTTTAAAGAGCCATTGTTTTGCAATGCCGTTGGCCAGGCATGGCTTCTGAGATGTGGTTTGAAGCTCTGGTGTGTCTGAAGAGCCATGCAGTAGTGCTGTAGTTTCTTTCAGAAGATGGGTTTCAGTTCCTGGAAGGTGTTTTTCAATTAGGATTGTGGCTGTGAGTGGGAGAGTGCACGGGCTGTGCTCCTTAACCCTTGTGAGGTGCCAGCCCCAAAAACAAGGAGCATGGTATATTTGGATGTTTCCTCAGGGGTGTATTTTACTAAGACTTGTGGCTGTGTGTCTGTTAAATCCAACATGAGTTCTAGTAGGCTGAAGAGCAGGTTCTGCACATGAAGAGTTTTTGTGTTGAATTGCTAGAAAGTAAAGCTTGCAAGACTCCAAAGAGAAAAGCGGCTCTCGATCTCGATTTTAGTCTGGGCTGCAAAAAAAGTTGGTGTTTTCGTGTGGAAGGTTCATCATTTCAAGTGTGATTACTCCATTTTGGGGGTAATACGAGATGAACCCTGTGCGGGTTTGCTTAAAGACGTATTCATATACATCCAACGTTGTGTAAGATTCAGGTCTTCGTTCTCTTTCTGGACAGTTTTAATTTGCAAAAATGATTGCAGTATTTTGTGAATTGGGTTATTGTTTAGAAGTGGGGTGAATTGTGTGTCCAAAATGGAGAATCCTGTTTCAGTGAGGGCCCTTTTGTATCAGAAAGCGGAGTGTTTGTATTTAAAAAAAGATTTTATATGGAATTAAACCAGGAGAAAAACTGATAAAACATCAAAGCCGCAAGAACACGCAGCCTTGGTTTTACTGCTAATCTGTATTGTTCTTGCAGTAGAGGCATATATGGTTCATTATTCTGTGGCTATTGAAAAGTTCTTGATGAAAGAAAAAGTTTTCCCATGTAACTGCCCGTGTAACATACCCCATCATTTTGATAAACCATTCCATAATGGAAGGAAATGCACATTTTTATTGCTGGGGGAATCCGGATGTTGGAATTACATTGGGAATTGCTGGGGGGGGGGGGACTCTGCTAGATGTGGAAACGGACTAATTCAGCAGAGCGAGGCCTATGAGCGATTGTGGACCCAACTGAATATTCTTCCTAAATTTTCTTGAAATCCTACCCTCTTCCCAACCTCAAAAAAGGAACAAAACGGCAACGTTGGGTTTATCTGCTCTCTCTCCCACTGTTTCAACTGCAGGAAGCACACGCTGAATTGTCACCGCATGAAGCCGGCGCTCTTCACCGTCCTCTGCGAAATCAAAGAAAAAACAGGTATTGTTTGGGTCCGGGGTCTTGCGGGGGGAGCTGATTGCTTCTTTTCTAAGGAACCTGCAGAGCAGTATTTCGACCTGTTAGAAATTTGTTTTTCCCCTCCTCGGGAGTGAAAGAGGTGGCATTTGGGGTCTGGGAGAGTTGGGTGTTTTCCCTCCAGGCCTGCGGTTTCTACGCCATCTTAACGCTGGCGCGTCTGGAATTTCTTTGCCATCTGCCTGGTTTTCTTCTCCCTCCGTCTTCCTCCTCCACTCTCTTGCTTAAAACCTGTTGGGGGGGCGGGCTGGAGGGGAAGGGGCGCCTCTCTCTTTCTGTGTTGGTCAGGCTTGCTTGGGGAGACCACGAGAGGCCTCTGAGAACACCTGGATCTTTTGTCTGCAGGAGCCGTCAACCTTCCTCTCTCCCTGGTGGGCTGGAAACATTGACTCTGATTTGGGGAAGTTTGCACAACCGGGGGAGGGGGGTGGCTTAAGGATATAGGTATGGGTTGTGTGGGTGGGTGTGCAAATGAGAGGAGGAAATAGTGTTTCTCCAGCTGTTTGAATTTGCACTTTCCTTAGACTAAAAAGTGAAAGTGGAGAGACCCACGGGCCGTTCCTTAGGGAAAGGAAAGGCGTGATCTGTCCAAGTTGTCATGACAAGTCCACCTAAGCCACGGAGATCTGACCTCTCGTAGAAATGGGGCAGCCAAAATAGGAAAAGAGGTCTCTGAGATGTGCCGTGTATAGTCTACGAATGGTGTTGCGTATATGTGCCTACATGATCGTTCTTCAGCTGCTGGGTCAGGAGCTGTAAGCGGGTCACACCTCCTTCTTAGTGGACTCATATCAGCAGGGCCGCACTGTTGAGTGTTGTGACTTTTTGGGGTGGGGGGAACATTGCTATTTCTGGAAGTTATTTTGTAAGGGGAGGTGGGGGAGAGAGAGAGAAAGAGAGACGTGTCACAGTGAATCCCAGGCTGCAGCCGAGTTTCAGTAGGATCTGGGTCCGAATGTTTGAAAGAGTTGAGTGTCAGTGCTCTGTGTAAGCGACCGTTCCCTCTTTGAAGGTTGTATTCACCACGGATGGGCTTGCTGTGTTAATTTCTTGCAAATAAAACTTGGTTAGAAAGAGTAAGGGGTACCATATCTGGGCTGTAGAATTCCAGATGATCACTAAATGGCAAACTGGGAACTCATCCAGATTATTGCAGCCCAAATATGATGCTACTGGAAAATGCATGTATTATTATTAATATTACCGGCATTTCTATTGAAAGAGTGAAAATTAAGGGGGGATTTCTTTAGAAGACTGATTTCCTTGGTGCCATCCTTTTATCCCATTGAGTCTTAGTTTATATTGCACAGTTTTATCCTCTTTCCACTTTTTCTTAATGCCCAATTTATAGAGCTCGATGCAGTTAGAATGCTCCTTTAATGCATGTGATAAGGTTGCTGATAACGTGCATTGTAACAATAGATCAACCCTATGAAGTTAACTCAAAGGTGCCACTAAGATGAACGGTGCTTACTTTCTTTCCAATAAACATGTACGTGACATTTGTGTTTTAAGTTTATGGACTTTTTCCTGGGCGTTCGCCAAACTCAATGCCGCGGAAACACCAAATGATTCTGATTTGGGTTGTTGGTTATTTTTTTACATGGCGTGGGAACCTTTGTGGTTGTAGTTACTATGTTTTACGGGAGCACAATTTTACATTTATGTCTGTATATTGTTCTACCTGTGTCTGTAGCTGCTTCTGTATCACAACTGTACATGTGGCATTTCAGTTGTATTTTTATCCAGTATAAAAATACCGAGGTGACCTTGAATTGTTCGTACAGCTCCTACCACTTAAAAACACGCTACCCTCTAGACCAGAAGCTAGCTTGTTGTACTGGTTAAAGGCACTAAACTAGAAGCTGGGAGACTCTTAAAACCAGCTGGGTGACTTTGGGCCAGACCCTCTTTCAGAGCCCTAGAAAGAAGAAGGCAAAGGTGAACCATTTTTGAAAATGTTGCCCAGAGAACTGCAGGGACTTATAAGGCTGATTTGAAGGCACCCCCCCCAAAAAAAACCCCGCAGATAGATCTGCCTGAGAATTCTGGGGATACCGACCAGATCATCTGGACCAGCGTTTCTCAAACTCAGCAACTTTAAGATGCGTGGACTTCAACTCCCAGAATTCCCCAGCCAGCACATCTTCGAGTTGTGGAGTTTGGGAAATACCGATCCTGGAGCATGCTAAGCTAGAGATGATTACTTTATAGAAATAAACTACGAAATTTAGAATAAGGGTGCAAACTGTTTCCAGGGCAGGTGCTGTAGTTTGTTTCAGTGTGCATTTCCCCAAAAACGGGTGGGACTAGGGCAAATCTAAATGAATAGTACTTTAAGTCAAATATATCTTAATTTCAAAGGTTGTGCCTTCCTCAAATCAAGTTCAACTCCTAGGGATTATATGGATGTGTCCAATTGAATGCAATTACTCGCCATATATTTTATTGTTTTCACTTTCGGTTTTATTACACTTTTAAATTTGGCACGAAACTCAGGGCTTTGGGAAACACATCTCTGATTTTAAGCTGTTTAGTTTCGGCCAAAGTTTGTAAGAAGGAAAATGACTAAGGTTTATAAAAGCTTTGGGAACATGTATTTACCTCCTTTTGGATTTTCTGAACTTTTGCAACATTAAGCTCTGATAGATGAAGGGAATCTGAACTAATAGCACTGGAGTATAGCCCTTGTCTTCAATAAATTTCATAAACCAAATCTTCCCACATGCATTGTTCCAGTGTGAAAAAGTCATTATCCGATCCCCGGTTCAACCAATTCAACCAAGAGTAACTAAGACCATTTGTGTGAATACTTCATTAAAGAGGCTGACTTGGGCTAACCATGTCCTATATGCATCTCACAAACTTTGGTTCAGCTCATCACAGGGACATTCTTACTACGCAGATTCTAGAGGCACATCATGTCCTGGTCAAAGGCAATTTCTGAGGACTCCAAAAAAAAAAAAAGCACTTGAGGCCTATCAGTTTGGAACATGCAACAAACCCCTGAATTCTGGGGTCCTCTGATCAACATTAAAGTCTTGAAATGAAGATTTAGAACAACAGTGAATCTTCCCAAGAAGCATCTGTTAAAATCACTCCATAATCATCCGGGGAATCATAGAGAAACTCAGAATGACATCCAAGGACCTACCAGTTTCTCATACCTCGAATACACCAGGCCTCATGACTTTGCCATCAGAAAAAATACTGGGTAAAAATGGAATTAATGAGACAGTAGCCAAGTGAAGGCCATGCTCACCAAGAAAAACATTGATGCTTGCCTTAGGTTTGCCAAAACGTACCTGGATGATCTTCTAGGCTCCTGGAGAAATGGTCTATGGCAGGTGAGTTTTGCCTGGCAGAAATTAAACCACAACACAAACTTATTTGTGGATATTTTCCTGCCTCACAATCAAACCACAAGAAGCAGTTCACTATGGGGAAATAGCCCAAAATTTGTACAATGAGATGTGAGATCAGTGATTGCAGGAAACGTTTGATTGTAGTTACTGCAAATAAAGGTGGCACACCAATTATTATATCTAAGGAAGCAATTTTTCACACTGGCACTTTACGTATTGGATGACTTTGTTTATGAAATAAATAAAACAAGCACCAGATGATGGTATTATTTGCTCACTTTGACTAGGTAGGACCTCTATGATGATCTGATAACATTCAGGGGCAAAGATAGACTACATTTGAGAACATCTGAACCTTTGAATCTGAATTGACTGCTCAGCCCTATTAAAATATAAAAATTGCTGCTGGAAAATGTGATGAAGGCTACTGACTTTAAGAAGCTTTAAGTACAAAGACTCCACTCACAGAGGGCAACAAATCCTGACACTACCTCCAGATTTGAGAGGCAGCATGTCTTTGAATGCCAGTCCCTATGCGGGAAAGCACCATTGTTGGCTAGCTCTAGCTGCCATCAGAGGAATCCCTGTGCTGTGATAGTTGTAGTATTGTATTGCATCAAGGGACACTAGATTTGAGTTCTCATTCAGTCACTATCTTTGAACCCAGACTACTTCCACAAGTTGTGATGAAGATGAAACAAGGGTTAACTAAGTCTAGAAGTCACTAAGTCCCAGAGGAAAGGCAAAAATGTAGAGGAGGAGGAGGAGGAGGAGGCGGCAGCAGCAGCTTGGATGCCCCAAAGTTCAATAAAAAGATTGTCCCCAGTCTTGCAATGGGTAGACAGCTGCACCACATAATTCACCTAGGACTTCTGCCATTTTTAGAATTAGTTCATTTGAAGCTTAAAGGGAAGGTTAGTTGGAGATTTTGGGAGTGTTGGCAGATAGCCTAATGAACGCGAGAGCCCTGTTGTCAAAAGAGCTGTGGGAATAGCTTGTCCTTGCATCAAGATCTTTCCATAGCCTACAGGTTAACCACACTGGGCGAAAGGAAAGCCAAGCTAATGGGCCTCTAGCAGCCTGGTCTTTGGTGGGTCTGTTCAGAAGTTTATACACTGCAACCGTAGACTCACGTCTTGTCTTGAACAGCAGCAGAGTCGAGTATCTTGTAGGAACGAAAAAGTCCAGGCCCAGTGGAGTGTTGATGTCTCTTGGCGGAGCTGTTCTAGATCTGTTTTGAGTTTACAATTATTGGCTGATTTCTGTTTTCTGAACCAGGTAGACTGTGGCTGGGAACACCAAGCTCTTCTAAAACTAGATGGTTTTTCTAGATTAATTTCACTCTGGTTTCCAGCCACCACTTTGGTTGTTATCATCAAGATTAAGACTTGTAGTCTTCAGTCATTATGCTAGTTGTGATTCTTCCGAGATAATTTACTTACCTCCATAGTGCATAGCTTAGTACCTTCATGATATGGCATCTCTTAATAATGTGTTGGCTATGGGAAAACCTTGAAAATGTCCAGGGTCTTCTCTGATATGGAATGTGTTTATTTTGATCATTATCCAAGGCCATCAATGGCAAACACAATGTATTATTTTTTTTTTTTTAGAGTTCCTACCATGTCATCTTTAATAAAATTATTATTTAAAAAAAAAGAGTTCCACTAGTTCCTAGTCCTAGGCAAAAGCAAGGTGCATGTCTTTGCTTTTAAATTTCTAAAGACCCTGGGATGTTTGAGGGCTCATATAGGCATGTTCTCTCTTGGAAATTGAGTATTGAAGGTAATTGAGAATCTCACCTGTAAATAATAGCTTGGTTTTCTTACTTGGTGATTCCTCACCTGGACCCTTCATTCACCTTTTATTTTTAGGACTAATTGTTAACAATTCTGTTGATGGATTTTAAACATCACTAGCAGGCATTCTTCTCTCGCTTCCACCTCCCGGTCTGGATGGGGGCTCCAGAATGAGGATGAAGATGGCTTTGTCTCCTGCTGTGATTCTTATCCAGATCCATGGACCTTTGTGGGGAATCTTCACTGACATAGATGAGCATTTTTCTTCCAAGGCAAATGGGGTAGAAGGAGGGGGTTCCAGATCAAGAGCACAGCAGGAAGATAAGGGTTAAAATATCCTGACTCTCTGTTAAAGTCCTGATGCAGATCACCTTCTGCGCCTGGACTAGAGATGATGGGTTCCTTCCAGATGTGGTATCTCATCTGGTTTGGCCCCTGACAGGACAGTAAAAACTCATCTGTAAATTGTCTTTTTTTTGCTCTCGGGGCTGCTGCTGTGGTATTATGTTGTCATCTACTGTTGCTTGTCTTTTATATATTTTATGATCTCTGTTGTTGTGGAAGTTGGTCCAATTCTATTTTGCTGTAGGCTACCATGAAGTCAAGTAGAGGCATGCAAATTAAAATGATAATATCAAATGTGCAAATCAACTATATTTCTGGGCTTGTTGCATATACATGCCAAGTCAGGTTGTATATTATTTCCTCCCCTCTTTGTTTATGACACTAATTGCACATACATTTATTTATTGGTTTAAATCTTCGCCCTGCCCTTTTAGGTACCCTCTGGGCAGTCTAGAGGCTGGCCCCACCCTTGCCATATCCAGAGGACAGAGTGTACTCTATGCTAAGCCGTCCTGGCGGAAATCATCCTTGTGGGCCAAGAAGTGGGAAAAAATGCTCGGAATTTTGCATAACCATGCTGGTTTTGATTCCTCAAGGCAAAGGGGAAAAACTTTGCAATACATGGATGTTCTACCCCAACATCTGGATACTTTCTGAGTTGTTACCCCACATTGTCTGTATTGTTGCCTTGCTTTGAAGCAGTAGCCTGGCAACCATAGGCAATCTTGGTTGGGTAGGTCATTCAAATGTAGCTGTTAAATGGCTTTTGGTCAAGGAGTAACCAGTCTTGAGGGCCTTTGGATGTGTTAAGTGAGACGTCACGTGACTGCGACTTGTGCTTTTAATGCCAGCTTCTCCATTGACTCTGCTTGTCAGAAGCCGGTTGTGAAGCATGCAGATGCCGATCACATGACTGTGAGGATGCTGCACTGGTAAATATGAGGACCAGTCGTAAAGTTACTTTTTCGGTGCCGTTGTAACTTTGAGCAGTTTCCCGAACAAGGAGAAATCCAAGTTTATTTATTATTAGACTTTTATACAACTTTTGTACAACTCAAGATATAATGTCCCTTCCTCCTATTTTCCCTACAACAACCTTGTGAAGTGCTGGCTGGGGAATTCTGGGAATTGAAGTCCACACATCTTAGAGTTGCTAAGATTGAGAAGCACTGCTTTAGAGCAACTTTTCTCAGCCTGATGCTGATGGTTGTAGTGGCTGGGTAGGGCACTTGTACAAAGGACAGTTGTGAGAGCCTTTATTGTTGAGCAAGCTATGGGTGTTTGACACAGTAAATGTGAGCCAACCAGAGGAGCTACCTTATGTCAGGCTAGGCTATTTATCTATTAAGCCTACTATAACACTGCTTCAGTGTTTCTCAACATTGCCGCTTCCAGATGTATGAACTTCAGCTCCCAGAATCCCCGAGCAAGAATTCTGGGAATGTATTTATTTACTTATTTATGGGACACAGAGGCCACCTCGGTCTGTTATAGCTCTGGGTGGCTTACCGAACACATCAATAAAAACCAAAAATATTACAAAACAAGGAATTACATCATCAAAAAGAGAAGGTCTAGAAAAAAGACCATTCAGAAAACCAGAACATCACACAAGGGCTCCCTCATCCACTCTGGCCCAAAGTTTGGGGATAGAGCCAGGTTTTAAGGTCTCGTTTATAATAGGGCCTGGGTGGGAACCATACAAATCTTGGGGGAATAGTGTTCCAGAGGACATGTGCCATGATAGAAAAGACACTTGAAGTTCACAGATCTGGCCAAGTTTGGGAAATATTGGTGAACTCTGACTCACAGCCTCTCTCCAAGATCTCAACAGTATGCCCTTCTCTGTTCCCAACTTCTGATCCAGTGTTTCTCAACCTTGGCAACTTGAAGATGTGCAGAATTCCACTCCCAGAATTCCCTGGCCATCATGTGTGGAAGTCCACACATCTTCAAGCTGCCAAGGTCGAGAAACACTGCTCTGATCCTTCAAGGTCAAGATACCAGACTTGGTAGAGCAATGATCTGACTCAGGATAAGGCAGAGTCTTGTGTTGTTTTGTGTAGTTTCTCTCTGTAATCTGCTACAGCACCAAGGGAAAATGCATTAGTCTGTGCGGTTCCAAATTTCAGTGGCAAACAAGGATGGGTTTTCAGGCTCAGGGTAGTTGGTGTGGAAATGAACAAAGCATTTTTCAGCAATCTGAAGACTCATGGGATCCTTTATTCTAGCTGAAGCACTCGTCCCACTTTTATATCTGGTAAAAGTGGTTTTATATTGCTTCAGGAAGCAGCACAGTCTTTTGATTGTGGACATTTGAGCAACAGACGTTAAGGTCTCTACAATCTTAAGGGCATTCTTCTTAGTACAGTATTCTCTTGTTTGGAAGTATTTTAAACAAGTGTTTTCAAAAAAGCTCTTACAGAAATAGATAAAACAGTGGGTGTATTGTAAAGTTGTGTTTCAAGTATTCAGTATACTTTTACAGCATCATTATTGAGATATACTTAATAGCAGCATTGCAAACAAAATTTACCCCAATGGGTTTTCCCCCCCCTTTTCCTATGGGATTAGCTTGGCTTCTTGGCAATGGACTTGATGGAAGTGCTTTTCTGGAGTTCAAGCACTGCGTTTCAGTCTTCTGTCATGCGTTTTTCTGCTTTTCTCGTGCACCAGGAAGATGGTCTGCATTTCTGTTGCAGGCTTGAATTTTCCTCCCTTGAATGCTTGTTTAATACATACACAGAGACAAGAAACTTTTAGAAGAAGTTGAAAAACAACTTCAGCAGGAGGGTGGAGCAAGGGGGTTGTTGTTGCTCAGACTGCTTTCAACTTATTTCACAATTAATCTGTGTTTAGACTTCAGTGCAAGTGGCTGGGTGACTCAACAACCTGAGCCAGTTAAACAAAACTCTTTTGCTTTTATTGAACAGGTTGTTGAATCAACCAGAGTTGGCTTTATTCAAGATATTCTCTACAGCTATAAGTCATGATTTACAAACCACAGCACACAAATCCAAAATCAAACATACTGCATCTGTGCATTTGTGTAGATACGTTTTTATTATAATTGTTATTATGGTTGGTTGCACAGCCAGCCAGATGTTTAGACTGGATTTGGCATTTTTATCCACCTATCGAGTCCTTCCCAAGGCCCTGGGATAGGCAGATGTTGTCGTTTGATGGTGTTCAAGGTATCGTCGCAGGATATAAGCTGTTCCAAGTAAAGCTGCCTTTTGCAATTGACTGATGGTGATTTTGTCAATGCCGATGGTCTTCAAGTGGTGCTCCAGATGTTTTGGGATTGCACCCAAGGTGCCTATTACCATTGGTACTATCTTTGCTTTCTTTTGCCACAGTCGTTCTATTTCTATTTGCAGGTCTTTGTATTTTGTGATGTCCTCCTATTATTATTATTGTTGTTATTATTTCTCTAACTTGTCATGCATATACCACCCCATCCTACCTCCTTTCTCATCGGCAGTGAAGCTCAGGGTGCACTTTGCTGCTAAATTTTGATGGCAACCCACTAGGAAACATCTGAACACACGAAAGCTGGAATTTTTAAAAAATGACAAATGAAAAATAATGGAAAGTGCCATGCATTTAAAACGCACCGATGAACTTAGGTGAAATTCAGCTCTAGGACTATCTTGACACCGATCTGTGTATCTTTTAAATTGCACCTTTTTCTCTTGAAATGCTCCATTTATAGATTTATTTTTTAAATATATTTGTTTTGGAATCGTTTTAGAAGAAAAACATATTGCGCAATGGTGACAAAAATGCAAGCTGCCAATTTGTTCATGCTTCTTTGGGACTTTTATGGGAATACTCAGCTGGCCACTTCACAGGGCACATTTGTTTTATTTATTCAAATATTCAGTTTATTAAATAGTTTATATACCTCCCTTTTTTTTTTCTTTTTTTTGCTGGGGCTGCACTATTTTCTTTTCTTGACTGAAACTCCTGGCATATCACACAAGATTAAATGCAGTCCTCAGCCCCCCCCCCCAAATATTCATTTTGATCTAGACCAGAATGCAAGCACATGGGGAGAAATTTGTCATTATTGCTTATTATCTGATTCCTTGAATTGGAGACGGAACTGGAAAGTCATGACGTGACTGTGTAATGCATATCTATTATAATAATATTCTTAAATCACTCATTTCACTGACAGGAATATTGTGTCCATCATTTTAAATTGTGAAATAGGCCAGTATTTTAAGTTGTGAAATAGGCCTGTTTTGCTACCTGAGATCAAAATTCATATGCCTGCCCAGCCTTTCACATCTTGTTTTGTTTAAGATGCCCTTCTTCTGGGGGACCAAATATTTTTCCCAAATGATTTCTAAAGGCTAATAAATATAATTTTAAAACCGCTCAAAGTAAGAAACGTGCCATTTGATGAGCAGAAATGTCGGTTCCCTGTGTACTCCACATTCTTGCCCAGAGTAAGAATTGTGATACAGAGGTGTGCTTCGATTTGCACAAAATAATTTGCATCATCTCTTGCCCAAGGTCTGCAGATGTACGCCATGTTGCACCCTTCTTCACAAGGCCTTGTATATTATCGCAGATCAGGAACAGACTAATTAACTGCGCATTTATTTCTCAGGGTGGAAATGCTTAATTATGTCAGAATCAGGGCTTTTGGCTTCTCCGCTTAGAAGAAGTGAGATTGACCTGATGTTGTGAACCAGCATAGTTGCTTCTGAACAATAAGCCATCTACTGAGGAATTCTGGTTTAGGGTTCATGCAAAAAATAGGAAGTTTTCCACTCGCTTTTGTCCAGCTGTTTGTGGAACAACGTTACTATAAACAGTTCTGCCTCTTACGCTTCTCTGGATCCAACCTTAGATGACATTTGATTAAACAATTAAAAGCATAGTTCATGGGAAGGCACAGAGTCAGCCTCTTAAAGTTGTTGGGATTAAGCCATGTTTATTGGCAGACCCGAAATCTCCATCTCCCAAAATGACTTAAGTACTTGAAACAATTCCCAGTTATGTGCTGAGTGCCTTTCCTGTATATAAAAAGGCACACCAATGTGTATACTTCTATTCTGAGAATTTCTAAAGGGACCTGCAGGGAGTTTTCTTTTAGTTTGACGTTCAGTTTAGTTAACTTTTATCAAAGGACACAAGGGGCATTCCATGACTGGGTTTTAATAAATCCCAGGTGTGCAGTCTAATGAAAATCAGAAATACTAGATATATCGAACTTGACAAAGTCAAAGTACTATGCAATGAATTGCATTTGGCTGCACTGATCTGAAGTGGAAACATCTGTATAGCTAAATCCGAAAATGCAGCTTCTTTAGCCCTTTATGTATAAATGTGTGTGTGTGCATATAAAAAGACAAATGCAAATGTGGAATAGCTCTGTTACAACCTTTGAACAACTTCTATAACACAAGCCCATGGCTTGCAGTGTAACAGAACAAAGAAGTATACAGTTCAGATCTTGCACTAACCAAGATACATGAACTAGTTTTAAGTAAGATACCACCTCTCATCTCTTCCGTTGCAGGCACAAGATGGGACTATAATATTGGCCTTATTTGAAGAAATGCTGATTTTTTTTAAAAAGGGAAGAAAGATACAATAACTGACATGAAAGTCTATTACAGTTAGTCCTCACTTAGCGACCACAATTAGGACAGGCAACTCCATCGCTAAGCAACACTGTCATTAAGTGAGACATCGCATGACTGCAGTGGACTCACTTCCGCTGCGCTGGTTAAGAGAATCACCCGCAGTTGTTAAGCGAGACATCACATGACTGTGACTCACACTTTTAATGCTGGCTGTGTTCGCTCTAGTTGTCGGAAGTTGGTTGTGAAGCATGCAGACGTCAATTACGTGACTGCAGGGACGCTGCAACGGTTGTAAATGCAAGGACTGGTCATGACGTTCCTTTTTCAGCACCGTCGTAACTTTGAACGGTCACTAAAAAGGGCAGTCGTTAAGCGAGGCCTGCCTGTATCCCTCAAAACGAAGAACAAGAGTGGCTAAAATGGAAGTTGATATTATGAATATGGAGGATATCGTTCACTATTGATTATAGTTATTGTGCAATCAGGATCAGTAAAGGGTGCTGTTTTAAGACTTTTTTCCAGATCTTTTCCATCATCTAGGGCAGTGTTTCTCAACCTTGGCAGCTTGAAGATGTGTGGACTTCAACTCCCAGAATTCCCCAGCATGGGGATGGAATTCCCCAGCATGCTGGCTGGGGAATCCTGGGAGTTGAAGTCCACACATCTTCAAGCTGCCACGGTTGAGAAACACTGATTTGGGATGTATGTGGGATAGAAGTAAAGAAGCTACTAGTTAAAGTGTCATCTGATTGAGAACAATTCAAAATGCTCAGTATCACTAGCCAACAAAACTGGCTTGTTTAGATAGTTGAAGAGTTTGGCTCAAATCTTGATATTCTTTCCATTTTTATGAAAAGCCACCACATTTAGACCACATGACCCTCCTGGATAATATTTCTACAGTTTTTAATCACTTCCTTTACTCATTCCTGGCAAATATCGTATCTTTTTCCACGATGCTAGACTGCAGGCTTATGTCTAATGCAAATTTAAACCACCTTGAAATAACTTAATCCCTTTCCATCCTAAACAAAATTTGAGAGATTCTGTTTTGTGCTGTCTTCCAGATCTATCATGGAAGACATTCTAATCTCATCCTATTTTCCCCCCCAAGATTATTTGAAGACAGTGCAATGCGATAAGAGATCAAAGTGTAATTTTTATTTATTACATCTTGAGAAACCTCTCATTTTCCTATAGGCCTGAGACTAATAGTGGGGGGATAATCATAATCAAGATTGGGATTTCAGATTTGGACAGGGAGAGTTTTAAATTCCCTCTAGCTATTTCCCACCCTCTGTGCACTAGTGGAGCAAAAAGCCCACTGCCATTGGCCCTCTTTCTCCCCAGTGTGCCTAGAAAAACATTCAGAAAATAATTTAATAAATGCTACTTTAACTAAGAGTACTATAAAGAGTCGGACATGAAGAGTCGGACACGACTTAACGACTGAACAACAACTATAAATAATAACAACAATCCCTTGGATCAGTGTTTCTCAACCTTGGCAACTTTAAGACCTGTGGACTTCAACTCCCAGAATTCCTCAGCCAGCCATGCTGGCTGGGGAATTCTGGGAGTTGAAGTCCACAGGTCTTAAAGTTGCCAAGGTTGAGAAACAGTGCCTTGGATAGTCCCATCAACCCTTGTGGTTGATAGGGACCACTTTGGGGAATCCTGGTGTAAAGAGAAAGGCTGCACCGGTTGAATTTCTGGCTTGAGGCACCAACATATCTACCACCCGAATGGAAGAGGACTTTCTCCCACAGCTTCTGCCAACTGCAGGAGACTTTAGGCAGAGCAAGGAATCAGGAGCCTGGGAGCTCCTGATTTTACTAAAAGGCTGACGCTTTCGTGAGCTGCCCGCGTTGGAAAAGATGCTCCCAGGCTCCTGATTTTTTTGCACCACAGACTGACCGAGCTCTCCTCCCACAAAGGGAGCGGAGCCGGAGGAGGCTCCTTCATTGTTTGGGGAGCCATTCCAGAACTGGTCAAGTGAGTTGCACAGATTTGCACCCGCGGCCCCTCCTTTGTTTGGTTACAAAACTAATGCATTTGTCTGCCCCCCCCCCCCAACTCCAGCAAGTTGCCCTGCCAGTTGTGGAAATGCACCAGCTCGGGTTGGGCGGCCTCCGCGCTGGGCGCTTGCTAACTGGAGGGATGAGCAGGAGATTAAGTTGCAGCCGCGGCGTTGCCAGATGATTCCTATGTAGTAGGGGAGTGTGGGGATTTTTGGGGGGGGGAGCTTCTTAAAATGAACGAAGCAAGGCAGCTTTGTGAGCTGTTTCTCCTCGTCTGGCTGCGTGCCACTTTTGGGGGGGGTTCCGCCTTGGAGTGGGGTGCAGAGAGGCCTCTCGGCTGCTATTAAAAGCAGAGGCAGCCCCAGGGTTGCAAATATGGAGGAGGGAGTGCAATACTCGCCCTCCTGCTTTTGGGTGGGGGGGGGAGAGCCAAACTGGCTGATCCTCAATCTTGCTTCTGTGGGGTCTCTGCTTCTGCCCCTCCCCCTCCCCACTCTCTACCCCCTTTGCTTATGGCCACTATTGCGTGCACACGCGCACACACACACCCTTTGCAGGCTGGCTCCTGCCAAAAATCACTACCCCTTTCCCGGGCCTGCCGCTACCATAGCAACGACCTCACCGTGACCCAGTCTCTTGCCAGGCGACAGAGAGGCACCCGGGGGGGAGGGAGGGGGAGCCCATCGAAAAGGAGTGCCGGGGAGCGAGTGTGCACACGGAGTGTGTGTGCGCGCTCGCGCCCCTGTGTGTGCAGGCCCAGTGGGGCCTGCGCCTCTCTCTGTGTGGGTCTGCCCGGGCAGCCCATTAACCCCTTCCTCTCCCGGTGGGCAGGGCTGAGCATCCGGAGTTCGCAAGAGGAGGAGCCGGTGGACCCGCAGCTGATGCGCCTGGATAACATGCTCTTGGCCGAGGGGGTGGCCGGACCCGAAAAGGGGGGCGGTTCTGCGGCGGCGGCGGCAGCCGCAGCAGCAGCCGGAGGAGTGTCCCCCGACAACTCCATCGAGCACTCGGATTACCGGAACAAGCTTTCGCAGATCCGCCAGATCTACCACTCAGAGCTGGAGAAATACGAGCAGGTAAGGATACCTGAGAACAGGGCCGGGGGGGGGCAGGGGAGCGGGGTCGGGGGGCTTATTTTAAGGGATGTGCTCTTGACGTTTGCTCTCCAAATCGGTGGTCGCCAGACTCTTTGGATGGCCTATCTTTAACCTTTTTGGTCGTGCCTTCCCAGTGTAAGTATATTCATTTTAACATTATATACAAATAGTAATGCATTATGCAATTGTCATTTTGGGAACACGTTAGGCAAAGACCTGGAGGAATCTCTAATGCTGGGAAAGGTGGAAGGAATGAGAAGAAGAGGAGGACCAGCGAAGCGGGTGGACTTGATTGCAGCAGTGATGGGGACTGTGTTGGGAGAGACGAAGGACCAGATTGGGGTCCGATCGTCCTGGAGAAAATCTGTTTCTGTGGCTGCTAAGAGTTAACACTGACTTGATGGCACATATTCAGTCAAAATGCTATGTATTTTAGAGGATATACATTTGAAAATACACTCCATCCCCAATGTCCGCAGGGGTTACGTTCTTGAAAAACCCCGTGGAAACAGCAACCACAGTTACGGAAGCATTGTTCCTAGTGAGATCACGTGATCTATTATCAGAACAACGTGGAGATGTGTTAACACAATAAACTCCGTGAAAACCAGAACACAGTTTCCCTCAGTGTAGCTTGTGTCGGTGTAAGGCTCTCAGACCAGTGTTTCTCAACCTTGGCGACTTTAAGGTATGTGGACTTCAACTTCCAGAATTCCCATGCTGGCTGGGGAATTCTGGGAGTAGAAGTCCACATACCTTAAAGTCGCCAAGGTTGAGAAACACTGCTCTCAGACTTTTTTCCCCAATGCGTGTTTCAATTCCTCTTTCAAATTATTTCCCCTTTTAAGGAATGTCACTTTTCAAAAAGTACAAGATTCAGGGGGAATCCTTTAAAAAAAAAACCCTAAAAGGATTAATAGAGGAGACATTGACATAGGTGAAAGCTTTTGGTAAAACCTAAGAAAGGCTGAAAGGCCTACACACACAACAACACAGATCCTTATATATCTCCACATTAGATGTCCTTCCATTTTGCAATGGTATTGTTTAAAATGGATAAAGAAAGTATATATTAGCCCAGTGGGGCCCGTATAGATAGGCCCATCATATCTGAATACCAAATTTAGGGATGGCCAGTCACTCTCTCTCAGCCCAACCTACCTCACAGGCTGGTTGTTGTGAGGAAAATAGGAGGCAGGAGTACTAGGCATGTTTGCCACCTTGAGTTGACCAAAATATATTAAAAAGGTGGGATAAAAATACAACAACAACAGGCAGCTGGGTTTGAATGAACTGATTTAGTAATGCAGTTTTTCCCATCTCACATCTTGGTTGCAGGTATCGGAGCCATTCAGATTGCTAAGGCGATGTACCCCCCCGAATCGCATTTTTTTAATGCCAAATGAATTCATCCAGAATAGTCAAATCCCATCTTTTCTGGAGTATCAGCATAGTGGTAGCATAGGCATCCGAGGATGGGAGGCAGATGATGAAACGCGTGTAACGACGTCGTCACGCAAATGCCGTGACGTATGTCCTTGCATCAGGTGTTGGACCGAAGTACATAATGGAAGCCTTTGCATGTTGGTGTCACTGCATGCGTGTCATTTTGGCGTCAGCACAATTTGCTGCAAACACTCCCCATGTGGTGACTCACTCTATAATAAACGTTTATGTCTTTTCCACTTGAAAGAATTAACTCAGTATCCACTTCCCTGGAAATGTAAATCAGGACTTAACCATCATCTCTATTTCTGTATCTGCAATCCATATAGCATATTTATATATCAACTTCAGTCACCAGCATTCACTGAAAAGGATAACAAATGTGCCCACCTGAAAAAGATCTGTTCCACACCATAATATTAATCCACTAAAGTTGCATTATTAAATCAACAGTCATCAGGGGTTAAGCCCAATTCATTGGCACCTAACTAATTGTTAATTATGGTGTAACTGGCTGAACTAGTTATGTCAATTATAGAATACTTGATTTTTTTTTTTAAGTGTCCCGGCATATGGAGTTACTTCAAAATGGGTGTGGAGAAATAATCTCAGCATAACAGCTGTTTCTGTTTCCAATTGTGGGGAGAAAAAAGTTGGCTGCAGGTGTAAATTCAGGCCAAGGACTGAATTTAACATTTAGGTGCTGATAGCTGAAACACAGAGAGATGTTGCTGCTGTTATGGTTGTTGTTAATTTACGTTTATTATAGCCGCCCATTCCCATAGACTCTGTGGAACATCTGGGCAAGGGTTGAGTTTGGGGAACAGTTTAATATGTCTGCGTATTTTTTTAGGGCTTTTACTTTAGACATGTGTTTTTTAATGGTTGATTCTGTTTTAGGGCTTCTACTAAATTGGCAAATACTTCCCTCTTCACATGGGAGGCATCAGTGTCTGTTTTCAGCAGCCATAGTTACTGCTTTCCAAGGGCCACAGTGAGCAGCGGGGTGAACGGGTGGAAAATGCAGTCTTTTCTAGGGAAGAAAAGATTAATACCGCTACAAAGTTGATTAGCTGGAGGCATGAGCTAAGACTCAGTGGCCAGAGGTGGTGAATCTCTAGGATGGGGGACAGATTGCTGTTGATGGGGGGAGTGTCATAACTTTTGACTCACCAGCCCCACCTCTTTCTTCTTCTTTTCCACTCCTCTTCCCATGAAGGCTTGCAACGAGTTCACTACCCACGTGATGAATTTGCTTCGAGAGCAAAGCCGCACACGCCCAGTGTCACCTAAGGAGATTGAGCGCATGGTCAGCATTATCCATCGGAAGTTCAGCTCTATCCAGATGCAGCTGAAGCAGAGCACGTGTGAAGCTGTCATGATCCTGCGCTCCCGCTTCCTTGATGCCAGGTGGTTATTTTACTTAACAGCCTGCAAATTTGGGAATGGCTTTGCTGGCCAAACCGAATGCTGGGGTTACCAAAGTCCCTCCCCCCCACAACACTGCCTATAGCTTAATGCAGTGTTTCTCAACCTCTGCCACTCTAAGATGTGTGGACTTCAACTCCCAGAATTCCTCAGCCAGCAAGGCTGGCTGAGGAATTCTGGGAGTTGAAGTCCACACATCTTAGAGCGGCTGAGGTTGAGAAACACTGGTTTAATGAAAGCAAGCATTTCCAAGCAACAGAAAGAGAAAATGGGATGCATCCTGGCTTCAGCTAATGCTTAATAAAAGGGTTTGGTCCCTCTGCTATCCAACTGCTAAAGGGATCTCCATCCTGTTTTTTCCCCCTCTGTATGGGAGAGGCTGTGAGCATCTGGGCTACAGCTGGAATTGGCAGTGAATCTCTGAGCATCACAACCACCAAGTTGAGGTTGAACCCCCCCCATCTCATTTGTATATATGTAATTATGTTACAGCCAAAATACTCAAATAGCAAAGTACAGGCATGATCAAAAGGTTTAACATAAGATAAAACAGTTTGACAGACAAAGTAAGTGGATGGATGTTACATAAAACATTTAAAACTCGTCAGTAAAGACCTTAGCTTATAGCCCTAGTTAAAAATGTGCCTGTTGCCACAGTAATTTTAGGATTTTTATCTGAGAGTAAAACTTCAAACATACTCAAATCGAGGAAATTGGCCTCAATTTCAGAAATTTGTAGAACTCATAATGCAGTCAAAAATGATCAAAGATCAATATCATTACAGGGGCAACATCTTTGAGAGCTGGGGATCTTTTGAAATCTGCCATACAACATCTTTGATGGCAACACATTTAATCTGGCTTTAAAAAAGCTATTCTGCCCAGAGTTGCTGGGAGTTGGGTGGCATAATTTTTTTTATTATTATTATTATTATTATTATTATTATTATTATTATTATTATTATTATTATACACAACAACGTGAAATCACAGCTGCCAGTTCTTTAGCTGCTGTTGGCCTTCATTTGCACTGAGTTCTTCCCAAGAGCCTAGAGTAATGATGATGACAATGATGATGATTATATTTACTTAAAGGTAAACTACTAAAATATATAGGAAGCTGAAAGTATAATTATAATTTATTCCAAAGATCAGAGCAAACGTGGAACTTTGGCTTTCGCCATTAATTTAATACAGTAGAACACTGATGTAGTACTGCTAAAAAACACATAATTGGGATCATTCGTTTCATTTGCCTGCAAGAAAGCATGTGAGGGACAAGTCGGGAACTCTTCCCCTATGTAGAAGAGATCTGTGCGTGAGGGTTTCAACTTGCGTGTTTACCTTGCATGATGCAGTTGCCACGCCTCATTGTCTCCTGACCTTGGGGTCAGGGGTGCTCCCCACTTCTTGCAGCTTTGCAGTTAAGAAAGCTTGCTCCTCACATCCGTTGGAGGGTTATGTCACTGCGATGCCAGCAAGTATAACTGGCGAACTTTCCTTTTATTTAGTGTGTGTGCCACTTCTATTTATATACATGAACGCACCTTAAAATGCTTACTATAAAGGTGCATTTGTGTATATAAATATAATATATAAAGGATAGGCTTACCATGGTAATGCAATAAAATTGCAATTCAGTGGTAATTGATTAAAAAGCACAAATGGGGGAACACACTAAATGACCGGGAAAGAGATCCGGCTCTAGGTAATCTTGCTTGGGATTGAAAGTTTCATAAATGGAGTTTGATATTCCATTCTGCCCAAGAACTCTTACTCTATTCTGCTGACTTAGATATTTGGGCAACCTTCCATATGCTATGAGACACCTAGCTTTGGAAGTGTTGGCAACATATAAATGTTGGCAAATAAAATAAATACGTACATACATATTTAAATTCCCTGGCTCTGGGAAATACAAATATATCATGGATTCCTATAGAACTGTGTTTCCATCCTACTCTTTAAAATCGTGTCAAGAACAGTTGAAAGCCACAGAGTGTATATGTTACGCAAATTGAGCAGACATTTATAGATATTATTTTGCAGTACAGGTAGTCCTCGTCTAGCAACTACAACTGGGACCGGCAATTCAGTTGTTAAGTGAAGGGGTCGCTAAGTGAAACTGCAACCGTGCTTATGATCTTACTTTAGCTTTCCTTTGCCTTACAGACCTGCAAAGGTCGTAAATGTGAGGATTGGTCAAAAATTACTTTGTCATCACTGTTGTAACTGTGAACGGTTGCTGTATGAGGCAGTTGCTAAATGAGGACTACTTGTATTTATTTTTTTTTACATAATGTATTCTGGGTTTCACTACAGGGGGAGTGGGATGGATCTGGAGATAGTGGCAGTATGCTGTTGGAAATCTGATTTAGCAAGTTTGGGGGCTCAGCAAACATGGCCCATATGCTTTTGAGAAACCCTTGAGAGTTGCTGAAATCTAGCTGAAAAGGAAAGAGAGTTAGAACTGCAGTTCACAAGAACGTCTGCAGATATTTCAGCACTCCTGTGAAGTCTCAGTATGTCTACCTCAAATGTCAAGTCCAGTTTTTTTCTAGCATGTTGCTTTTTTAATCCATTTTGTATGGGTTTGTTTTAAACAAAAGCGTGGTGGTGGTGGTGGCGGTGGTGGTGGTGGAAATACAGATGGTTCTCGGGTTACGACCCTCATTCAGCAACCATTCAAACTTGTGATGGTGCTGAACAAGGGGGACTTAAGGCCGGTCCTCAGAGTTCTGGCTGTTGCAGCACCCCTGCGGTCACGTGATTGTGATCTGGGCACTTGACACATGGATTATGATTACGATGTCACAGCAAGCTGAGGTCACATGATTGCGATTTCTGACATTCCCTGCCGGCTTCCCACAAGCAAAGTCCATGAGGAAGCTGGCAGGAAGTCAGAAGTCGTGGTTATCTGAGGTCCTTGCTTAACAACCCGTGCAGTCCTCACTTAACAACGGCAACCAGGACTGCCGGAATCACCCCTGCTAAGCGATGCAGTCACGTGACATTGCGCTTTATGACCATGTCACTTAGCGATGGCAATTCTGATCCCAATTGCCATTGTAACCTGAGGACTACCTGTGTTTGAACAGGTTATTTTTACCATCTGCTGTCAACTAGTATGTTGCATGGAGGGTTGCTCTATATACTTTTTCTAATATACCTATAAATCCCAACTCTTCCTTCTCCTTGCTTCCTTTATTTTCCCCTTCTTGACCCTGTATGGGTTTTCCCCTCTGACTAATATTGATATCTAACTGGCAGTCCTTTTGTTCTAACTGGCCACCATTCGCCCCCCACCTTTGTCCCATGCAACGGACAGGCGGAAGCGACGCAATTTCAGCAAACAGGCCACTGAGGTCCTCAATGAATATTTCTACTCGCACCTGAGCAACCCGTATCCCAGCGAGGAGGCCAAGGAGGAGCTTGCCAAGAAATGCGGCATCACCGTCTCGCAGGTACCAGGACGTGTGCGGGGGGCAGGTCTGAAGCTGATCCAAGCAGGCTGCAAGACTGTCTGCAAGAGACGGTAGGATCACTTCGGGAAAGAAGGTCGGCGGGGGAAAGGGTCCTGGTTTGGCTGACCTATCGATCCATAATTCCCTTCCTTCCTCACCCCTCTTTCCCCTCATTCCCATACCGCTTCCTGTCCCTCCATTTTGACCTTCGCCCCCTCCCTCCTTCCAGGTCTCAAACTGGTTCGGGAACAAGCGCATCCGATATAAGAAGAACATCGGCAAGTTCCAAGAGGAAGCCAATATTTACGCCGTGAAAACGGCTGTCAGCGCCGCACAGAGCGGGGGCGACTCTCCCAACACCCCCTCCTCCGCGGGTAACTCCCCTCCTCCCCAAAACTCCGCTACACCCCATGTTGGTGCAGGAGTCCTTGCTGGGAGTGGAGAAGCATGGAACTGCCCCCTCCCATAAACATTGGAGTTACTCAGAAGAGTCTCCATTCCCAGCTCTTCCATCCCATTCTTAACAAGTGGTGATCCCTACTGAGTGCAGACATGGATGCTTCCTTCCTTCCTTCCTTCCTTCCCCCCAGCCCTTTTATACATGCACCCCTTTTCTGGCCTGGTGTAATGGTCTGTGGGAATGGCCTTGGGAGACAGGAGGAAGAGCTGCAGACTAGGCAAAGGTCAAATAAAAGGCAGCTTAGCCCACAGAAGCAATAGGGGCGTGACAAACATCTCAGAAGGGACCCTCCCTAGTTTCTTGGGCTGTAAAGGCAAAGGGGGAGAGATGTACTTTCAGATTTGCAAGATTCTGTTAATGTAACCTTACGATAAAGATGAACCTAATACTCCTGGGTGCGCTTCGCAAGGCTGACACCTGGGAAAAGCTTGGGGCTCTTGGCTTGTACCTCCAGCTAATTAACTTGGTAGTAGCATTAATCTTTTCTTTCCTAGAAAGAGCTGCATTTTCCACCCATTCACCCTGTTGCTCTTTTTCTCTCATCTTTCCTCAATTTTTTGGCAGGCTCCGGTGGCTCCTTCAATCTCTCCAGTTCGGGGGATATGTTCATGGGCCTTCAGGGTCTAAATGGAGACTCTTACTCTACATCACAGGTCAGTTCTCTTGCTTCTTGGACAAATAGGGACGTCTGGAGTGGAGAGCAGTGTTCATTTCTCCACTTGGGACGTACAGCGCCTGCACTGCAACACCACCAGCTGTTCTTCTCACTGTTATTTTGGCACAACAATGTTTGGATATTTGAGAAGACAATAATCATGATCATTACGATCCAGGGATTCTCAAGGCTACAGGCTAGGCTAGGAAGAAAAAAAAAACATCCTTGCTGATCACTTCTGCACTGCTGCCAAGAATACTACATCAACATATCCATGAGGTCTCCAGGAGCTTGACTTAACAGGAGCTTTTATCTTTCCGTTTTATTTGGAAAGTTCTTTCTAAGAATCTTGATGCAACTGTATAATAGGGGATGAAGAAGAAGGGACCAAATACAGCACTTTTTTTCTGACGGGCAATAATAACTTTTGTTTATTGCCAGTGTTTATTGAACTACTTCCTTCTCAAGTGCTGTTCAGAAATGTTGGACCAAAGTCCCATCGTCCCCCATTACCAGAACAAACAACTGTACTGATTCTATGTGATGGGACATTTAGTCAAACCCATTTGAGAACATAAGGTCTCTCAGATTGCTTTCCATCCTTTAGATCAGTGTTTTTTAATTTCAGCAACTTTAAGATGTGCAGACTTCAACTCCCAGGATTCCCCAGCCAGCAATGCTGGCTGGGGAATCCTGGGAATTGGAGTCCACACATCTTAAAGTTGCTGAGGTTGAGAAAAACTGCTTTGGGTGACTGATTGCTAATTTAAATTACAGTGGAAATTTCACACCATACAATGCCCTTATCCCCATAGCAAACTGCTGTAATTAGCTTCTGTAATGTTCACCTACAAATAAGTTCTGTTTAACAAAAGTCCTTTTCCATATTAATTTAAAATGTTTACATGTCTTATCTTTTCAAGTTGATTATATTTGCCCAAAACAAATGGTCCCAATTTACTTATCTATATAAAAATGTATAAGACCACCTCACTCACAGTTTGTGACTTTGGCCAGAATACATCCATAAAACGCAAATTTAAGAGCTGGTTTTAACCTGTTCGGCTTGGCGCCGAATTACCCGCGCTAGAGTTGTCCTGGTCTCTTTGATTGTGCTGGGAGAAGCAGTTTGTCGTTCCCCACTTTTGGTAGGATGGAGGGTGGGGGTGCTGAAGCCCTGAAGTGTTTTTCCATGATGGGGCCAGCTCTGGATGGTCTCCCTTAACCTGATAAGGTTAAATACAGAACTTTTCCAGAGCACTCGGGGATCTGATACTGGTACTGCTTTTCTGGGTTTTTGAGTATTTATAATATACTTTTTATTCTGTGTTGGTTAATTTTTTTGCTTTGTTATTGTGATCCATTGAGAGTTTTTTCATGATTGTGGCAGGAGGAGGAAGAGGATAATTTATTATTAATATAATATTTATAATATTTTATATTATATTATTATTAATATATTATTAATGCTTATTAATCATTAATTATAAATTGTTATTATTAATAATAAATTATTGTTTGTTATTATTAAACTTGTACGCTGTCTGACTCCCAACTACTCAGGGCGGCTCACAACAATCAGACAAAGAAATTAAAATCAATAAAAGATGGAAGTGCAACAGACCAGATGGAATGAAGCGAGGGGTCCCACTCTCCCTTGCCAGAGACCTGGGGGAAGAGCCAGGTCTTCACTGCTTTTTTGAAAAACAGCAGTGGAGCCATCTGGATCTCGGGGGGAATCCCATTCCAGAGGATATCAATTTGATAGTGGAATATATAAATAAATAGCAATTGAGCCAAAAGTAGCTGTAATGCATAGCCAGTATAACAATAAAACAATATGACAATACAGTCAATACATAGCCAAGACTGGGTATAGCAAGCACGTATTCTCCCAAGAGAACGGGCTCACCTACTATCTTGGTCCAATGCGTGGGAGAAAAGCCAAGTCTTTACAGCTCTGTGAAAATATAATACAAGTAGTCCTCGCTTAACAATCACAATAGGGACTGGAAAATTCATTGTGGGACAGTTAAGTGAGTCATGCCTGATTTTATGACCTTTTTTGCAGCGGTCATTAAATGAATCACCATGGCCGTTAAGTGAACTGCATGGTCCTTAAGCAAATCATGTGGTTCCCCACTGATTTTGCTTGCCAGAAGATAGCTAGGAAGGTCATAAATGGCAGTCATGTGACCCCAGGACACTGCAACCATCATAAGTGCGAGCTGGTTGCCAAGCACCTGGATCGTGATTGTGTGACCGCAGGGCTGCTGCAACAGTTGTAAGTGCAAGGACTGGTTGTAAATCCCATTGTTCAGCACCGTTGTAACTTTGAATGGTCGCTAAACAAATTATCATTAAGTGAGGACTACCTGTAGAGTCAAATGTTAGTTTCTTGGCTGTGGGAACTGGGGAGGAAGTTTAAATTGCTGTTTTCCTTGCATCACTTTTTTCTTTCTGAAGTACTATGTTGCTTTAAAAAGGAAAAAGGAGAATAAGGAAAATATATGGCAAAATATGTATTGTACATACAGTTGATAATGAAACAACTCCACCCTGTTGGATATTTCTCAGCCTCCCCCTTCATCTTCCCAAGCTTGCATTCTCTCTACCTTTTGTGTGTTTTATGTTAACTTCTAGGTGGAGTCGATGCGTCACTCCATGGGGCCTGGTGGCTATGGGGACAGTATGGCTGCCAACCAGATGTACAGCCCACGAGAAATGAGGGTGAGTTTAGATCAAGAGGTGGATACCTTCCAGCCACTGAAGAGGTCACTTCTGACCCAGGCCGCACCATTTCAGACTGACTGCCTGAGTGTGCTTGTGTAATCAGATAAAAACAGAAAGAGAGATTAAAGAGCCACCTAGTCAAGTTAACCCAGAGACAGCTCCTTCCCAGCTGCTGTGGTGATTTCATTTGGAATTGACAGACATCAAGAGAAGCCATACATTTTGTATGCCAGTGCATACGCAGTCCATTCTGTGATCCTGTTCGTTAGTGCAAATGCTTAACAAACCAGGAAGATTCCTCAATCCTGGATCTTTGCTTGTTACTCCGTCTAACATCCAAAACTGGAAACCGGAGCTGTCAGTCTTGGATTCTTGGCTTCTTCTGCAGCAATAACCAAGATCCCTGATTCAAACAAATTAAATAAACCATTCGTAGATTGTTTGGTGGTCACATTAGAATCATTGAAGTTCTATCCTGAGTTCTGTTGTGAAGTTGGAAGGGGCCATATAGGTCACTGAGTCCAACTCCTGCTCAGATTAAAGCGGCCAAGTTAAATCCCAGGAAGAGCTGTCTAGCCTTTGCTTGAACATATCCAGTGGAGGAGGAGACCACCAGCTCTCTAGGTCATGGATTGTATTTAACCATTGAGGATGGTTTTTCTAATGTTGAATCAGAATCTGCCTTTCCATAACTTGAACCCATCATTCTGTGTCCTACACTCTGGAATGAGAGAGAACTTGACTTGACTTTTTTCTATGAGATATCCTTTCAGGTGTTTCAAAATATTCTCCTTCTCCCTTTAAATCATATTTTTTCAAGGCTGAACCTGTTGAGTTGGAAGGGAAGGAGAGCAAACTTGTTCATAAGTCAGGATTCTTTCCATTCTCACCCAGTGGGACTCTGAAATTTCAGTTGTTGCTCCAGTCACGATGCATACCCACCAGCAGCCCTTAGAGAAATAACTGTATTTCCATACTTGCAACTGAAGCATGTTATTCAGACAGAGATTAGGAATGATCAAAGGAATGTTACTGATTTCATTTGCTATGAAAAGATTGAGATTCAAAATTCTGGAGAAGAAAATTTATTGCTGAAGGGTAAAAAAAACCCTAGAGACAAGATTCTCTGAATTATTTCTAGAATGCCTTTATGTCAAGGAATGATTGCTGGAATTCAGGATTCTTGAGGACAAAAGATTGTGGCTTAATGAGAAGGAATGTAGTTGTGAATTGAAAGTTCTCCATTGAGAAATTCTAGTTTAAAATTTTTGGACCTGCTAGTAAGGTTTGGTGGAATATACCTCTGACAGCTGAAGCATCTTCTGCTGTCTACTAAATATTCTTCTTCCAACTCCTCTTTCTACTAAACCAAAAGTCTGACCTGTCTTGATCTAAATAAAGGTGCACATTTTTGCTTACTTGGCACAGTTGAATCAGCTGTCATAGATGAAAAGGCAAGGAAATGGAATTCTCCACAACTGAAAACCTTATTCAGACTTCAGAGATTTTAGTGAATATAAGGCAGACATTAACAATAGAGATGCCTGCAAGGATCATGGCACCTCTGACACCAGAGATCAGTGTTTCTCAACCTCAGGGACTTTAAGATGTATGGACTTCAACTCCCAGAATTCCCCAGCCAGCCATGCTGGCTGGGGAATTCTGGGAATTGAAGTCCATACATCTTAAAGTCCCTGAGGTTGAGAAGCACTGCGAGAGACAGGGTCTGCAGAGCCACAGAATGGTAGATTACAGTCCACAGCCTTCAGTGAAGAGCCTTCATTCCACAGTGGATTGATGTGGACTGGTATCTGTCTGTCTATATCTGCCCACTTTTTTAAAATTTTAATTAATACCTACACCATTCAAATCACATAGATGTACCTGTGTGAAAAGTTTGCTGTGGCCTGTTAAAAAACTTCAGAGCTTGCTTTTAAGAAAAGCGAAAGAAGTACTGAGATTTTTGGAGTGATAAATTCCAACTTTTTCATTCTGTTTCTGTGGGACTGGCATTTGCATCCTCCTGATAAGATTTGCTTTTCTGACATTTTGTTTTCGATTAGGACAGTGAAAGTCACTTGGTCTGAATTGCCTAATATTCACTTCCAACTCTATGATTCTGTATATAGGGTGTCTTCAAGGGGGGGGTCGAACAAGGGAAACAAACGATGACACGTGCTTGATGGTGTCATCACCTGATTGGCACAGCTTCTATACTTGTGTCAAGAGTTGCACAAGAATGTATTGGCTGCATTTGCTTGCTGGTGTCATCGCACACGTGTCATTATCATCACAATTTGTTATGGATGCTGCTGATTCGGTAACAGTTCAGGAAAAGCTTTATTATATTATCTGCTTTTCCAGGTAAGTATAACATACTGTGGCATATTCTGTACATGAATAATGATATATACCTATTTGACTTTTTTCCCTCTTGATAACGACAGTCTTGGATGACAAACTTAGGAATTGTATGTACTTTAGAAGAGGAATGGATGTAAAATGATATTCCAGTGTTCTCAAACAGTTGCTTGGGTTGCATAACCATGTTGGGCATGTGGGAAGTAAGACTGATTATTTTAGTAGGAGACAAATGGATCTGAAGTAGATTTAGGACTTTAAGAAAGCAGGGGGTGGTTCATTAACTGGAATTTTCACAGGGTGGGAACTGAAAACTGATATACTCTTTAGAGAAGGGAATTTTACCATAATTGTTCCTTTTCATTTTCACTAGGCCAATGGGGGCTGGCAGGAAGCAGCCACCCCATCTTCTGTAACCTCCCCAACAGAAGGTCCTGGCAGCGTCCACTCTGACACCTCCAACTGATCATGCTGTGCTGGCCGTCCCCCCTTTTCATGCTCGTCCTGATGCCAGGGAAGAGAAAAATGCCAGTTGTGAATGGGCTGGGCAGAGGAAGAACTCTTTTCATTGCCTTAGGATCATAGCATCACAGTGCCGGGGAAGGGTGGGGAGGGGATCCAATGATGCACCCCTGGGGCTTCAAGATGGCAGCACTCCTTGGGGCAGATCATTTGAGATGTACCCATTTGATATAGGATGATAGTCCTTCTGTGATCCTGAATGGCATCTTTAGTAACCAAGATATGACTCTTAAGCATCCTGGAGGGGACCCAGTATGGTGACACTATTGGGAGGTGGGTGGGAAAGGGTGGGAGGTGCTGTCCCAAATGGCTTATCAATTTGGAGGGGTTGAGGGATAAGCTAGTGTGGTACCTGCAACCAGTATCGTAATCTGATGGATCGGTCTCATAAGTTACACCTGCCCCAAAGGATCCAAGATGGCAGTATGGACTGATCTCTTGGTGGTAGAATGGGCAAAGAAAGTTGCCAGATAGGGCTTATGTTGGCATCTCTCCATGATGGGATGATTCCAAGGTGGTAGGCTGGTGTCTTCCTGTCATGTTTAACTACGATATGAAACCATTGGAGATACAGATCCTGTCTAGACCCAAGATGGCACTTCCTTCATATGTTGTAATCAAGGATAGTAGCTTCTGTTATGGGATCTTTCTGAAAACAAGAAGTGCTCTTTTGCTCCTGTCTTGAAAGCGGATCGTGTGGAGTCACGATGCTATCCTTTCTTGGACTGAACCATCCGACATGCCTCTCCGTATGAATGGTTTTCCTGCGTCTGAAGATCTAAGATTTCATCTGAATCAGAAAGGAGATGTTTCTCTGGAAGAGAACCTTAAAGGAAAGGTGTGGGAAGCCAAGGTGTGGATGAGTAATGTTGGTAAGGAGGTTAGACGTAAGACGTACCTTTATCCAAAGGTAGTGGTAGAATTCCATTAGAGCAGTTAAATGTATTTAGGAAGGGGAAATAGTATTAAGCACAAAGCTTGTATCTCTTTCTGTGCAGGACGATGCGCTAGAACAGGGTTTTTCAAACTGTTTGGTGGAACCCTAAGATACTATGAGTATTTGATGGGGTCCCATAAGAAACTAGGGAGAAAAAACACAGCCAGTTTGCTGTCACTAGAATTTTGCCTCTCGATCAGGGATTCCAGGAATTTTTCTTTAAACACTCACAATTTTTTGTGGCCTGAAAATGTCTGAAAAACTCTGCTCTGGAATCATTGGGGGAAGGCAGCTAGGAGGCGAAGGAATCCAGCTTACCATAAATGCTACACTACGCCAGTGTTATGAGATCACGCAGGCGCCACGCGGTATCAGGGAAAGACACATTTAAGTTAAGGAGACAACCGCAAAGCCACCTGCTCTGAAGCATCTTGTCACACCCTGTCGGGGTGGCCTTAACGCAAACCTGTGTTTTCCTGGGATCGCATGGCTCCCGTGCAGACCCAGGGCAAGACAGCTTCGTTAAGGAGGTGCTAACAGGCATCGCACCCACCCCAAAACTCCTTTTCAGCATTGGATCTGAAGTGCTGGAGCTGTAAATCTTTTCTGTTTTCTGTTCCTTACTGCTTTTCTTTGTCTCTAGGGTAGGGTTAGGTATCTAATCTTACGTCTGATCAGTTCTAATGTGTCCATATTCCTTTCGAGATTTATTTTTGTTTTTCATTTTTAATATTTTCTGAAGGTTGAGCCTCAGTTTTCTTTCTGTACGCCTTCTCCATGACCAAGCTAGAGTTTTTCTGCCCGATCAAACAGAGCTTGATCAGCTAGATTCCGGAACTACACATTTTCGGTGTGGTGGGTGTGCAGATTTTGTAACCTTGTGCCAGATAGAAGAACTTTTTACATTTCCTTTAAAAAAGGAAAGAAAAAAAATGTACAAAATAGTGCAGATAATGATTAGGCACAGTTATGTCAATTGCTGTTAATTCAATCAGAGTATCCTTAAGAGCCCCTGTTAACAATAGTGGGTATGTTTGTTGCCAATTTTTTTTTTTGCAATGTTATTTTTCCAATAATATTGGAATAAAAACAATGGAAGGGCCTCCAGACAGGATGGTATTGGCTAAGAGGAGATATCTTTTTGTCCTCCCTTTGACGTTTCACAGAAATCATCTTGCATGGAAAAAAAATCCATTAATTTATTTTGGAGGGAGAATTTTTTGGACGGCAAGTGGAAGTGGGGGAAAGATTAAGTTCTCTGCCTGTGGTGATTCTAATCCCTCCCTGCTGTTTTTTACTAACTTTACACCAAACAAGTAAGGCATTTACGTAACAAAGTTTCAAATTGTCCTTGCGAATTGGAGTTCCTTGTAAAAGTTACCTGGTGAGAAAAACCAGTGGAGGTGAATTTGTCCTGAAAAATCGCCAGGGATTATCAAGTGGGGCTATACCTGCCACAAATTCTGATGCTAAAATCCCATTTTTCCAATAATATTGGAATAAAAAGAATGGAAGGGCCTCCAAACAGGATTGTATTGTGTTGGAATAGTTGGATCTTACTTCTGCAGCAGAAGGGTAGTCACAAGGCAAAGCGCGTGAATTCGATATCAGATTAGTTGCAGTGATGTGCAAGAATCTGTGCTTGGCACAAAAGCTCTGAGTGCAAACACCAGTTCTGTTTGCTCTAGGCCTGCTAAAGAGCATTTTGGGGGGGGGAAAGATATTTGAACAAACCAGAAGTATTCCACCTTCAGACCTTTTTCGTGTCACTTTCCCTTCCCTTTATGAGTGTCACCACAAAGGGGATGTACATTCTTCCAGAGAAGCAAATACTGACGTCTCTCCCAGTCTGCTGCTTCCCAGTGGATTGACCTACAGCTCCCATCATGCCCCATGGGGCATTCTGACAGTGACCCATGGGAGCTGTAGTCCAAGCTCTCTGGAGAGTGCCAAGCTGGGAAACACTAAAATACATTTCCATCTCACCGTAGGGCTTAGTTTGGAGGGGTATGTTCTTTTACCAGGATGGGGGGGGGGAGTGTGAGTGTGTAAATAGTTTGGTGTGCAAAAGTGAATGATCAGAGAGGCAGGAGGGAGGCAGGAAACCACAGCAACCGCCATAAATTAGATTGAAATGCACAAGAGCAGGTGTTGAGAGAGGTACGGTGGAAAACTTGTAGGAGGTTAGACATTTGAATATAGCCAAAAAGGTGGCAAGTAGAAACGATGGGACGATAAACCCTTTAAAATCTCAGAAGCGGAAAGAAGTAAAAGCCGAGGACAGGAATATTAACATTAGATGAGTAAAGCTTGACGTTGTTATGTTGGGAAGGGAGAGACAAGTAGTCCAATAGTCCAAAGGGGTTTAGAGCAGTGTTCCTCAACCTTGGCCGCTTGAAGACGTGTGGACTTAAACTCCCAGAATTCCCCAGCCAGCCATGGCTGGCTGGGGAATTCTGGGAGTTTAAGTCCACACGTCTTCAAGCGGCCAAGGTTGAGGAACACCGATTTAGAGAGAGTAGAAAAGATCCAATAGAAAAAGATTGATGGGGAGGGGGGAGGAAAGACCTTGATGGCACCTTTTCACAACTCTTTGATCAGAAGAAACCTGTCAGGCAGGAGAAGATACCAAAATAAGATGCAAGAAGAAGACGACCGTGGATTGGCAACCAGTTGCAAAAGAAAGGCACGGGCCACTGGAGGAAGGATCTGCTCCTGAACGGTGCCAGCACCAAAGGGACGCCGAGGAAGGGTGGCTGCTTCACAAAGACGACACCCGCAGCTTTTCAGCGGCGGAAGACAAGGGACGCCTCCGACCCACAGACACATCCGACCTGCTCTCTCCCAGGCTCTGGAGGGCTCCGCGCTAGTCAGTCCAATAGCTTTATTACCTCACGGCAAGAGAAACCAATAGAAACTCGGGACAGAGAACTTCTGAACCTGCTACCTCTGTGTACCCTGTGGGGGGTGGGGGGGGCTGCTGCGAGACACCCCCCGCCCAACCCGGCCCATTTCCCCTTGACAGTAGGGGTGGGTGGGGGAACTCATTACCTGACTGGCCATGTGACTTGTTCTGGGTTTTGCTCTAGATTTACTTTGCTTTTATGATCATTATTATTATTTTTCTTCTATAAAATTGAAGACACGTTTCGCCCTGGGATTCATTTGGGGAAGAAATGGGGGGGGAGGCGGCGGGGGGCGGAATCTCTTGCATTGTTCTTCGTATACAGAAGATTCTAAGGTTGCCTGGCAGGAATTCTGGACCTCAACTCCCACCCTAACCGGGGGTGGGGGGAGCAGTGACAAAGGATTGTGGGAGTTGTGGTTCCAACAGGTGGATTGGATTAGCTGGCTGGGGAATTCTGGGAGTTGAAGTCCACATATCATAAAGTCGCTGAGGTTGACAAACACTGGTCTACACAAAGGCCTACCGACGTGTTTTGGGACCTAACATGGCCCTTTAATATGGGGGTAAGAAATGAATGAATCCAGGTGGGAGAGGACTCAATTTGCCAGTTCTCTAGGACGGGGTGTGCAATTTTGTGGTTTCCACTGCCCTGGTGCCGACTCAGAGGGGAAAACATTCGATCTGGTGAAAGCTTCGTTGGCGTCACAGTTTCCATTGGGCAGAATTCCTCCGAATGCTTTTCCTTGCAACCCAGGGATCCATTTTGTTTCCCACGCTGGGAACGGGGGGGGCCTGTCGGTTTACGTTTTGTCAGCTGTGCCTTTATTTTTAACAGCCTATTGATGGTTTTGAGTTTTTGTGACGGTAATCCTCGGACAAAAGCTGGTTTGCTGCCACAGCAAGGAAGAAAACAGTTTGGAAAGAGGAGGCCCACGCTGTGCGGTTTCCACACGCAGCTTCAAATAGGCTAGTTGAGCAGGCCAAATAAGGAATAGCTGTAGGGCTAAATTAGATACATAGGAGATCTGTTACTAAGATGTCAATTTTTTTTCCTTTTTTTTAAGGTGGGGTGATGTGCACCTTTTCCATATTAATATCACCCCCTTGCAAAAAAAAAAAAGATATAGTGCCTTTTGTATTTCACTCTGTGAGGCAAAGGGGGGGTGCATTTTAATTGAGAAAACAGTACCATGCACCATGTTGTACTCCTGATTTGATTCGTGCCTTCTCTGTGGTGGCTAAAATTTTGCTAAGAGAATAGCAAAACTTTTACATACATACATACATACAAACATAATACATTTGTAAATTGCCCTTAAGGAGAGAGTACAGTTCCAAAATGGATTGGGCAGAAATATGTATATGATACATTTTTTTTGAACTGTTTTGTGTGTTTAAAAAAGGAAACACATCTACTGGAGCTTCTAGTTTTATGCCATACCTAGGTTGGCCCTAATTTTTTTTTAAAGGCCTGAATCTTACAATTCTGATGACTGACACAAATCATCACTTGTGTTTTGGAGAAAAGCACTCCTCTCCCACCAGATGCTTGCTTTGTGGAGCCGAAACTTCGCTGATGTCAGGCAGCCTTTGTATAATATACCTTTAAAAGCTGCTTAACGGGTACAAATTCACCAAGACAGATGTTTGTTCCTAGTTGGTTTCGCTCTTACTAAAATTGCAGGTTTGCACAATACAGCATTCACACAAGATGTGAATACCCCGAACAACCCAAATTAAAACTAACCAAGTTTAGCATGCTGTGTGAATGCTTATGCTGATCATTTCACTGAGACTGTTAAGCTTGTGTGGATCCAGCCCAGGCAGCTGGATGTGTGTGCTCCAGATGTGTTGGACCACAGTTCCCAGATCTCCCAGGCACCATGGCCGGTGGCTGTGTCAACTGGGGATGTTGGCCCAATACTTCAGGAGGGGATATGATTGGGGAAGGAAGATGGAATCCCAAGATTAGCCAGTTTTAGGGCCTGATGACTTCTGATGGTCACAACTACATGGAGTATGCATTAGAACTGGAATCTGATGCTTGTTGGTTTAATAATGGCTGCCTGTATTGTAATACACTATCTGGCAGAACACTCCAACTGATAGGCAACCCTATTCTACTGGCACACAGTTTGGCATGGACGAATGCATGTGGCTAAGCTTTGGGGCATGCTAAGCCATGGTTTTTAGCATAGCTGGTCAACTAAGGGATGAGGCTGGGTTCACACAATATTCTATGCTAAACCTAAAAGAAACCATGTTGTGGTTTAACATGATATTTGAATCCTACCACTGGATGGCAAGCTAACAGCAGCAGATGACATGTTCTCAAATGGAAACTCAGTTGTCACCTCATCTCCCTGTTGAAGACAGTTTCATGCTGCTGGTGCTGTTGATGGATCGATTTGGACATGTCTCTTCATAGAAATTGGTGGAAAGGGTCCTGTCTCTCTTCATACAAGAAAAGACTTCAGATTAGAAATTAGATCTTCCTAGTGAAACCAAGGGATGTAGCAGTGAAAATGAGATTCTTGATGACAATGCACGTGGAGGAAATCAGTGTTTATCCATTTCTTTATTTAAATTAATTTAAGATCTTCATACCCCAGAGTTTCTTACACAAGCACTTGTCAGGACTTCCACAGCACATGTAGGATTGACCACAATGCTTTTGCTCTTGGTTCAGTATCTCCGATCTAGCTCTAGGTAGGAAGTGCTGGACTTCCATTCCCACAAGACCCATCCTGAGTGGCAATGAAAAAGTGATGATCTGGCATATTTAAAGTTTGAGGCTATTAGACAAAGGCGCTCCATGGGTTTTCCTACAGGCCTGTGCCCCTTAATTAAGAAGCAGAACTATCCATGGATCTCAGAGCCATGGATCCATAGGTGTCCTGGAGAATGGCCAGTTTTTTTAAGAGGTGCACCCAGGCACGCTAGAAGATCAAAAGATTGGGGAAAATAATAAATTCAGAGTCCCTGAGCAGCATTCAGATGGTGATGGGTGTATTTGTTTCCACATTGTGGGACCCTAGTTTACTTATCACGGTTTACTCGGAAGCATGTCTGAATTCTTACTCCAATTTCCAAAGACACGTGTTATTTGAGTACTTAAAAAGAGCAGCAATTCCTAGTGAGTGTTGGTATAACCGACGTGGAGTAAACATTGTAGGGTCCAAATTCAAGATCTCATTTCATTCATTCATTCATTCATTCATTCATTCATTCATTCATTCAACTTGTGTGCCGCCCATCTCCCCCAACGGGTGACTCTGGGCAGCTCACAATAAAAACACAGTTCTCACCGAGATGGCTAAAAACTATAAATAATTAAAAACATATTAAAAAACCCTAAAAAACCTCCTCTGGTTTATGGCCCTAAAAAACCTGTAAGATGCTGGGGGGGGGAGACAACCCATCATCCCACCAGCCATCTCCACAGGTGCGGGCCCCCCTCTGGCCCCCAGGCCTTCTGGCAGAGCCAGGATTTGATCCCTTTCCTGAAGGCCATGAGGGAGGGGGCACACCGGACCTCAGGAGGCAGGATGTTCCATAGGGCGGGCGCTGCAGCAGAAAAGGCTCTCTGCCTAGACCCCACCAATCGAAATTCCCTGACTGGTGGGGTGTGCAACCTGCCCCTTCTGTTGGACCAAGTGGGACGGGCTGAAGTGACCAGGGCGAGGCGGTTCCTCAGATAACCTGGTCCCGTGCCATAAAGGGCTTTAAAGGTAATAACCAACACCTTGAATTGGACCCGGAAACAAACCGGTAACCAATGCAGCTCGTGCAACAGCGGTGTTATATGTGCCCTCCTAGGGGCATTAAGAACTGTCCACGCCGCTGCATTCTGCACCAGCTGTAGCTTCCGGATACTCTTCAAGGGTAGCCCCATGTAGAGCGCATTACAGTAGTCCAACCCAGAGGTGACCAGGGCATGAGTGACCGTGCGGAGGTCCCCCTGATCCAGGAAGGGGCGTAACTGGCGCACCACACGGAGTCGTGCAAAGGCCCTCCTAGCCACGACTGCCACCTGCTCTTCGAGCAGGAGTCGTGAGTCCAGGAGAACCCCCAGATTACGCACCGGGTCTGCCTGGGGTAGTGCTACCCTGTCAAGAACCAACGATGACAAGGTCCTAGATCTTGAGCCTCCCCGTATCCACAGCCACTCCGTCTTACCAGGGTTCAGCTGAAGCCTGTTGTCCCCCATCCAGGCCCCCACAGCCTCCAGGCACCGCGAGAGGGCAGTCACAGCATCACTTAGGGCACCTGGGATGGAGATGTGTAGTTGGGTATCATCAGCATACTGATGATACCTCACCCCATGGTGCCGGATGATCTCACCCAGCGGTTTCATGTAGATATTAAATAGGAGCAGTGAAAGCACTGACCCCTGTGGCACCCCACAAAGTAGGGGCCGGGGGCTGGACCTCTCGCTCCCTATCAACACCGATTGGGTTCGGCCTTGGAGAAAGGAGCTGAACCAGCACAACATTGTGCCACCCAACCCCAACTCCCGCAGCCGACCCAAAAGGATACCATGGTCGATGGTATCGAACGCCGCCGAGAGGTCAAGAAGAGCAAGGATGGATGCACTTCCCCCCATCCTGCTCTCGCCAGAGATCATCTAGAAGTGCGACCAGTGCTGTTTCTGTCCCATAACCGGGCCTGAATCCTGACTGATAGGGGTCCAGATAATCCGTTTCCTCCAGGATCCTCTGAAGCTGCCGCGCGACCACCTTTTCTACCACCTTCCCTAAAAAGGGGAGGTGGGAGACTGGACGAAAGTTGTCCAGAAGGGTGGGGTCTAGCGACGGCTTCTTGAGGAGTGGGCGGACCAAAGCCTCTTTGAAAGGCTTCGGGAACACCCCCTCCTGCAAGGATGAATTAACCATCGCCAGGACCCACCCTAAGGTCACCTCCTTGGTAGATTTAACTAACCAGGAGGGACACGGATCTAAATCACAGGTGGTCGCACTGACAGCCCCGAGGACCCTGTCCACTTCCTCAGGGACAACAGGATCAAACCATTCCCAGATAACTGGGCAAGAACGCTCCCCGGGCAACTCCTCTGGACCTACTCCACGCTTGGCTTCCAACTGGGAACGGATCTGAGCAATTTTATCCATCAGGTGTTCAGCAAATTCCTCTGCATGACCCTGCAAGTAGTCCTCCGCCCCCCCTTTTCCCAGGAGGGCCCAGGTGACCCTAAACCGGGCTGCAGGGCGACACTCTGAGGATGCAATAAGAGCGGAGAAATATTGACGTTTCGCCGCCCTTACCGCCACTAGGTAGGCCTTAATAGCAGCTCTAACCCGTGTTCGGTCTGATTCGTCCCCAGTTTTCCGCCAGCGGCGCTCTAGCCGTCTCTTAGTCTCTTAGCCCTTTTCAACTCCCTCAGCTCCTCCTCAGTTTATCTCCACTTTACACTAGTGCGGCATATATAATAAATCACAGCAAGAAAGCAGTTCTATTCTTGACGATTAGTGAGGACAGACAGTATTTCAATCCTAGCATTTGGTTGAATAATTTCCAATTCGTGCATGCTAGTGCAGTGTTTCTCACCCTCGGCAACTTCAAGATATGTGGACTTCAACTCCCAGAATTCCCCAGCCAGCCTTCCTGGCTGGGGAATTCTGGGAGTTCAAGTCCACACATCTTGAAGTTGCCGAGGGTGAGAAACACTGCACTAGAGAATTACCAGACCCTGTTAGATCACAAAGCAGACCTGCTTTCAATGCATGGTTACTATTTTAAAGGATAGGTCTAAAACTGTGATGGAATGGAATTATGAAGGCCAAGCTTAGGGAGATAAACATTTTCCTAGCTCTCCCGAACCGCATGGGAGGAACAAGAGGATGAGACTGGCACCTCCCTGAGGAATTCACAGGGAAGATTGATGTCAGGCCTAGCCCAAGGAACTCCAAGAGACCATGCCAATTCAGTCCAGCTATGTTTTATTAGCTACAACCTCTAGCAAGAATCTTCCCAGACTCAAACCCCAGTTCCCAAAGTCCTCCAGCCACAACAATGTGAATTCCTCAGGGAGGTGCCACTCTCATCCTCTTGTTCCTCCCATGCAGTTCTGGTGAGCTAAGAAAATGTTTATCTCCCTGAGCTTGGCCTTCATAATTCCATTCCATCACAAAAACTTGATTGTCTCTCCTGCCAGGAGAGTTTAGTAGAGTTTGGAAGAGAGGAATCTTGCTGCACAATCCTACGCGTGCCTATTCAGAAGTAAGCCCCAGTGAGTTCTGTGGGGCTCAGTGCAGCCTCGAGGAAGAAGAAACCTGCAACTTTGTTCTGCGGTGATTTAAAAAAAAAAGCAAAATGGTTTATTATTATTTGAAACGGCGAATCACTAGACTTTTTTTCCCATACCTGCAAAACACGGGCTTTAAACTCATTTCTACTCTATGGTTTGCCATTTGGACCCATTTCTGCTTTGTCTTTTGGACTTCTTTCGAAGCCTGGCAGACATTCTCCATCTCCTTCCAAAGTCCTCTCTTCCGTATTGAATGGGCCCTGATCTTACCTTACTCTCCCGAAATCTAAACAGCCCCTCTTCGAAAGCTGTCTGGCTTTCTCTGTAATTCAGTAACCCAAAGCTAGTGCTATCGATTCACAGGCCTTGTGCAGTTCTCCCACGATTGATTTCCTGGGCTGCATGAAGCCAAAAAAAAAAAGACCCAAAGCTGACATGGGGAAATAGATTGCCAATGGAGGACATTCGATGAACAAAGCAAGGCAGACGCCAGATTTGGCACCCCTGCCATTTTGGCCAGGCTGCCGTGACTGATTCTGGGGAATGACTTGATCCCTGACCTAAATGGGGTGTCTTCAACATCTTCGTCCAGCCTGAAAACAGCTGCATTTTTTTTTAAAGTTTCGTTTGCTTTTATTTTGGGTGTGATTTGGATTTTATTTTGTTTCAAAAGATGAGGAGAGGCGTGACCTCCCAGTCAGGAGCCAGGGCAAGCTGGAGCTTTGGAGCTACAAGGCCAAGGCAGCAGACCTCTTGGAGGGAAGATGCAGAATTCCATTCTGATGTGGGGAGTATCATCTTATTTCTTTGGGATTTCCCCATCCCTCCCCTGCTCTTGTAGAGTTTTGACTAAACAAGAAGATATATATTTTTCCCACTGATGATTTCCCATTATTTCTAGTGCTCCTTTGGAGTATTTAAAATTCTCCCCAAAGGTGTCCAAGTAAGTTTAGCCATCATGGGGATACAGGGAGATGCGCTCATAGTCAGAATACAAAGATTATGCTAAATTAAGCATGTAGAACCTGGTTGGTAGTCTGCAGGTTGCTCAGTTGGGGCCAAAAATGCAGCGCATTTTGGTTTACATTGAAGGGAGATAATCGGTGTTTTAAGTCTTGTTGAGGCTTAGTGTCTCAAAAGAAATCGTCAGTGGGAAAAATATATATCTTCTTGTTTAGTCAAAACTCTACAAGATCATCTTATCTTTTAATAAATTCAGTTCTCCAAAATAGCACGTCCAGGGCATGCTGATTTTTGCTATACCACTCTCAGAGCTTGATGGGCTCTTGGGCCAACAAAAATTGTGCATCTTCTGCTAACTCATGACGGCAGTGCAGTCTTGTTAAGAAGCCACAACCAGCTGGATTCATACAACGCTGTATAACAAGTTGTATTTTCCCAACCCCGGTAGCTAGGTACACACAACACGCCAAGCCTCCCAACTAAAGTTTAGCATAAAGTGTTAGCCCAACTTTAGTGAAAGGGTTAGGTGTGCAATGAGTAAGTGGAAGGAAGTGGTGAAGGTCTGTATTAGATCTGTTATTTAGGTTCATAAATGAGCTACAGCTGTCTTTGCCAACCTGGCGCCTTCTAGATGCATTCACTTTCTATTTTCAATCAGGAACACCCAAAGGCAAAGATGAAAGAGATTAACATCTAAGTGGAACATGAAGAGCTTCAAAAGAACCTCTTCAGTTAAGTGAGTCAATGTAAATGTATGGCAATAAAGCACGAAATACAAATTACAGATATATGCCCACATACATGATTGTAATGGGTTCTCACCTGGCAGCGTGTCATCTGCAAGCCATCTCAGGGTGACAGTGGCCTCAGATGAGAACTTCTGTACATGCTTAGCTTGGTTAACACTAACCTTCATTTGTTTGGGGAGGGGTTTAGCATGATAGACAGACAAACCCATCTTTTTCTATTGTACAACCTAGCAAAACCCAGATTTCATTTCTGCTGTGTGAAGAGTAGCGGGGGGAAAAAAGAGACATTTAAGTCCTAAGTATGGATAGGAAACAAGGAATTGTCACCGTACTGCAGTTTTCTTTCCAAACGATCCCGGGTTTTACACCGACTATTGCGTGCTAAAGACATCGCAGAACTCAAAAGGAGCTGTAACCTTTGGAGATCTGGGTTTAGATGCCAGGGAGTGAGACTCTCTTACAACATTTTGCCTTTTCTCAGGGAAAGGAGGGTGTGTGCGCCAGAAAGTTGCTTTGGAATTGGGAGGTGTCTAAATCTAAGGAAATAAGTGACACACCTAGGTGTGAGACACACAGTAAGGGGATGGAAGGGGGCTGCTTGGTGGCTTCAATTTTACTGAAATAGTCCCTTTGCAGAAAAAAAAAATGTACCTTCACCTGTCCTAGCAGCACATTCAAAATGAGAGAATATGCTTTCTCTGCCATGAGTGGATCATCTTTGGTAACTTTACAAGAAAATTCACAGAAGGTTGACTCACCAAGCATTTATCTAGGGGCGGAATAGAAGCCCCTGTTATCAGAGACTGCATACTGCAGAAGACCAAATTGGAGAGGCAGACATAACATTAGGTGAGCAGCCCTCCTAATTTCATTTCCTCGTTTTGCATTTCCTCAGGGCATCGAACATCTTGTGGACAACTTGGTGCAGGAGTCAACAGATGGCCTGGGGAAACGTGTCTGCAAAGGGCTTCTGATTGTAAATAATCACCATAAGGCCAGGCTAGCAAAGATCAGATCTTTCTACCTTTGATGCCCTCCCTTGTTCATCTTGGTTCATTTGTGGATTGTTCCGTTTTGTTTTTAGAAGAGGGCAGGATGTCTGGGCCAAGAGAATGGCAGAGAGTGGTAAAAAAATTCTTATATCAAAACAATATTCTGCTTCTATCTGTTTCTATATCTAGGTGTTGTAGACTCTTCTGCCTTTTAAGAAAATGTGTTGGTTGGAAAAGGCACTGCATCAGGGTAGGCTACCTATTTGGGGCTGAAGGGCCACACTTTGTAGACTCTGGATTTGGGGGTGCAATAGCAAAAATCCCAGACAGAGGACCAAGACTTTCTGCAGCCAGATAAAATGTTGTAAAGGTCAAAGAGCTGTGATATGCTGATGCATAATGACATGTCTATTTTGCTTATTTTCAGAGGCACCAACATAACGGCTTTGCTACTATATTACAGCATTTTGTGCTTTTTCCTTCCAAACAGGCATATTTTTCTCCTTGATAGACCCAGCCACCCTTAGCAAAGAAGCTCTGTCCTGCAAATGGATAGGAATCATGGGTGAATTTAATTAAACATTGGTTAATTGACATCACGTCCCTTCTCTGTCACCCCAAACGAAGGGAGAAATCATTATCCAAGCAACTTCTGGGCCACAAAATACTGTTATTCAAGACTAAGATGTCCAGTGGTCAACCATCGCCTCATCCACCCCAAACATTTCCCAACATTATTGGAAGAGCTGGAGATGGGTGGATGGAGAATTAACAACCAACGTCCAGCATCCTCATCTCAGGACCTTGTGTTACTCCAACAGAGTAGTAAGAGATTAATAGCCCTCCTCAAAGTGAGGGAGAGAGAAAGGGGAAAATACCCACAATAGCACATACATTCTCAAAACTCTGGCAGTTTGCCCTATCGAAAAATAGCCAAGAGAAGCTCTTTGGGGATCAGCTGGCCTCAAGTTAAAAGTATATGCAGCCACTTCCTGTGGGACCAAACCATATGTTTAACTTGTTCCTGCAACAGCTCTTGCTCCCCTTCCCACAAGCACTTTCTGTGGCTGAATAAGATGGGTCCCTCCCCCCCAATTTCTTCTCTGTGGCAAGAGATAGAATCTGTCCCACCCCAACCTTGCTTGCCCTACAAAATCCCTTTCCCTGATTAGTGTACTTTTACACAGAGGTGGGTCTAGCTACTTTTTCTCAATGGGCAGATTGTTTGCCGATTGACAAGCAAACGCTACCATGGTTGCAACCAGAGCAAGGAAAAAAGGGGGACACGCACAAGGCCAGACCCGATTCTTCCTCCTGCTTTTAAGTAACCTGGAAATAATGAGTTGCTGGCATGTGCTTCCGTCAGCTCCCTCGTCTCTTCCCCACTGACTTCGAGATGACCCTCACATTTGAGTTCTTTCTTTGAAGAACAGAATGGAAAGAATCTATCCTTGATCATCCTAGCATACTTACTCCCAATCAATCCATAATTAGGTTGGGATTGTGTATAATTCTCTTGGGGGGGGAGGAATGAAGGGAAAAAAGGTGGGAGAGAGTTTTGCCCTGCCCAGATTACACCCCACCATACAGTGTTAACCTCCTCCTGCCTCTCCTATGCATTCAGCAAGCAAGCCCACCCACCCAGAAACTGTTTTCCCCCCCGCCCCCCAATATCAGAGTCCTTTTGTTCAGTTCTCATAGACTTTAGTACAGGTTAAGCTCAGTGGGGTCCAGCCGGTCAGACACTGAGCAACCAGAAGAAAAAGAAGATGGCAATGAAAAGAAACAATGAATCCTGCCAGCTTGATGGTCTAGCCGCCTCTGTATCTGCGCAAAAGGAAAAACAAAAGAGTTAGCCAAGGCAAAATCTAAAAGCCAGCTGGCTGCATTCAGACAACAAATTTAACCCGCTGAACCGCTAACTAACCCCGTTGCAGCTCATTGCTATGGATCTGGCAGCACACGGTCATGCTAACCAAGGGCTGCCAACCTGGGAATACAGAGCACCCAGCTTCCCTGCTCCTCATAAAGCTTTGCTACATCAATGGCTGTCCCCATTTGCCAGGCAGGCAGCAGCGGTCGTAACTGGGCACTGCAACCAATCAGTGTGTAGGAGAAAATCATGTGACTCTCAAGCCTCGTCAGTAAGTTCTATAGCGGCAGCTACTCTACACTCCCATCTCTCTTCCTTGGAGGACTAACAAGGAGGGCTTGAAACATTTCCCACGGTTTACTGCTATTCAGATTGGCACAACATGACTAGTCACGGGAGGCTGGTCCAATTTATCACCCCCATTAGAGTTTTTGAGTTGAAATGGTCCCAGTCGGGCCAAATTATGCCATCAGGCCTGGGGGCCTCAGGGGACTGGCGAGGTACTGAGATGGCTCCATTGTTGTTGCCTTCTCTTAGCCTTTAATTCCGATTTTTAATTTTTTTTCTGAAGAATGATTGGTTTTTATATGCTGTTTTATAGTTTTATTGTACACTGCCCAGTCACTTACTTTATTTATTTATTTATACATCACATTTATATAGCTGTCCATCTCCCACAAATCAACTCTGGGCAGTGTACACAATTGAAATAAAATGACAAGTGAATAAAAACAGGTATTATAAAAAGATAAAAGGTTGTTATTAGAATAAAAACATTATCACAAATAAAAAAAAGATTTAAAATATAGATTTTAAAATATACAAACCCCACAGAGAGAGGGAATATTAGTCATAATAGAGCCATCTAAGGTCTCCGGTTCCCAAAGCCCCCCAGGCCTGATGACACAACCAGGTCTTGAGGGACTTCCTAAAGGACAGCAGGGAAGGGGCAAGCCTCACTTCAGGGGGAGGGGAAATGTCCCACAAGGAGGGAGCCACAGCAGAGAAGGCCCATCTCCTGGGACCCACCAAATGCAAGTCCTTGGCCACTGGAACAGTAGCATACCAGATCTAATGGGACTAATCTAACTGCCGGATCTAATGGGACAGGCTGATGTGACTGGGCGTAGGCAGTCCCTGGGCGGCCATATAAATTTGATGAATGAATGAATAAATAAATAAATAAAATTAGCGGGTTTGTTGGTTTGTTTATGAAATTTATAGACCACCCCCATCTGTTATGACTCTGGGCAGCTTCCAAAATACAACAGTAAAATACTATAAAATACAGGAATCATCAAAAGTCCAGGAAAAAAAAAACAATTGTTTAAAAAAACAGAACTCCACAGGGATCCCTCACCTGCACTATCCCAGGGTTACAGTCAAGCCTTAAGGGCTTGCTTAACTAGGGCCAGGGTGGGGGCTGTACAAATCTTGGGGGGGTTATGAGGTTTCAGAAGGCAGGTGCCAAAGAGAGAAGGAAGGACCGCTTCCTGGGTCCCACCAGGTGGCAGAGTTAATCAATGGGACCTGAAGCGTGCCAGCTCTGCCAGGCTATGTGGGATGGGAAGAAATGACGTGAGATAGGAGGTCCCTGAGATAACCAGGCCCTCATTCGACCACATCCTACCATGTTTGCTGACCTGGTCTAGAGTTGCCAGATATCCGGCAAAAGGAGGATATGTCTCCTTTCTTGTCCAGCAGGCACAGCCTTAAAATCAAACAATGTCTGGCTTTTTGAGTGGCTTGATTTTTTTTTCAGCTTGGACCACTGTAAATTGTCTGCTTCTTTCCCTCGTCCATCGACACTCGACAGCCTAGCTTTATGTTACGTAATTTATTTCCTGATTCTAGCAATTGGCTTCAATCCAGCCTGTTCAAAACTATGATCCCTGTAGTCTGTGTAGATCTCACAGCTCCCTACACGTTTCTATGGTGAAATCTGAAAAGCGCACCACTGTTGATTCTATATTATTGCTAGCATATGTTCTTGAAAATAAAGATTTGTTGGGAAAATATTGCAATTCAAATCATGATCACGTGACTGCGGGGACACTGCAACTGCCGCAACTTTGAGGACTGGTCGTCTTGCTTTTCAGTGCTGTATAAGTTTGAACGATCACTGAATGAGTGGTTGGTAAGCAAGGACTACCTGTACAATTTTTTGCAGCATTTTGCTATAATTTATATCATGGATGCCAAGATAGTTAGTTAGTGTGTTCTCCTTCCCCGCATTTGTCCTAACTGTCAGTCCTCCTTTGCCTGTTCAGAGATCTGGTAACCCTAACCTAGCCAACATACTGTGTGAATCTACCCATATGGTAACAAGAGAAAGATGCTGTTTAGACTCGGTCTCAGTAGAAAGGAAGAGAAAATATGGAGTCCTTGGGATTCTCTGAGCTTCGTTGTTTTCTTGCAGATGTTTCGTTACCCACCTAGGTAACATCTTCAGTGCTAGAAGGGAGTGGGGGTTGCTCTCTGTTTGCTCTCCCACTCCCTTCTAGCACTGAAGATGTAACCTAGCCGGGTAACGAAATGTCTGCAAGAAAACAGCCAAGCTCAGAGAACCCCAAGGTCTTTACAGTTGAACCCTGAGCTACCCATATTCTCTTCTATTGGAAGAGAAAATATGGCTATAGGGAACCAAAAGCCCGTTGAGCAGATGCACTCTATAAGCACTGACCCCTTTACAGCAGGGCTTTACCTGCTCTTTCTCCTGGGGCACTGTAGCCCGTAGCAAAAAAGCCAAAGGGGAATGCGCCAATGCCAAATGCCATGTGGAAGCCTGTGGCTGCTTCAGGAAAACTGCCGATGCCCTGCTGGGGTGGAGGGGGAGGAAAAAAAAAGAAGGGTGGGGTAACAGTGTGTTGCAGAAGAGCAACGTTAGTCCAGGATGAATTTGGGGAGGGGAGCTAGAAACAGGCTGCACTCACCCCTCGCGACTCAGGCTCCGGGCGCTGCCCTCGAGGTCGGGGGGGAGTTTTCAATCTGTGGGATGGAGAAAAAGGCAGGATTATGCCCCTCGCCTTGGTGCTCACAGCCTCTAATCTTCCTACAGAGGATGCATTTTGCTGATGTGTGCCCAATAGCTTCCTAGCTAACAAAGGAATACCTCCTTGTCCTAAAGGACTTACAAACTACAACCTTTTACCAGAAGACGGAGGAGGCAATAGGACTGAACAGGGAGAAGAATATGATTATTTCCATTTCTTAGGTGGCAGCTGATGAATGCCTGGGTTTGCATGATCTAGTAAGCAGCAAGAGGCCTCACGGGATGTCAAAACTGCTTTGCGGGCTAATTGGGTCATCTTTCTCAAGCACAAGACAAAATCATCAGTCGCATAATGCAACAGATCTCACAGAGTCGGGTAAAAACAACACGTTAACAAAACTCAGCACTGCAGAAAGAAGAGTTATAGATGTAAATCAGCCCTCCCACACAAAAGAGGCAGCCCAGGACATAGGGCTGAAAAGAGAAGAGAGGTGAAAACCCTCTTCCTCTTGAAACACAGCCATCAGCAGAACTCTTCCAGCATGGCTTTCTAACTTTTCTTCAGTAAAGATTATTTAACAGCAGTTCTTTGATTTCTGGTAAATTTGCCTAACTGGTACCAGTCCTGCCAACTGGGGCAAGCCTAATATCGTCAGTCTAGTCCAGTGTTTCTCGACCTTGGCAACTTTAAAATGTGTGGACTTCAACTCCCAGAATTCCCCAGCCAGCCTTGCTGGCTGGGGAATTCTGGGAGTTGAAGTCCACACATCATAAAGTTGCCAAGGTCGAGAAACACTGGTCTAGTCGCTTCACCCCAGTCTGGCGTGCCATCTGAATTTAGATGGAGGGCAAATCTACAGTTTATTCCCTTTTCTGTCTACTGAATGGAGACACAGAATTCTGGAACAGCTGTAAAATGGGGGTGTTCCACATTTTTAGCGCTATAAAAATGGTGAGAGGAGATTCAACCCCCTTCCCATATTGCCTACATGATTCTAACCTTGATTAAGCTACTGTAGGTTTTTGAAACTGCAAACGTGGCTAAGATAACCACCAAAACAATAATAAACTAACCAACTGGGGCTAGCCATGGTCTGACAGATTGTTAGCCATGAAACAGATAAAGTGGCTTATTTACCTTTAGTACCAAATGGGTTAACATGTTGTTCAAAAAGCTGTGACACTGGAGCAACTGGTGACTAAGTTCATACCTCATGGCTAAGCAATGACTCCTTTTAGTCATTGCTGAATAAGCCGCAATGCCTTATTCTAGATATTAAGCCAAAGCCTATATTCTTTATATCGATTTTTTTTCTTTCATTTGGGGCTAGAACAGAGGGTCCCCATGAATATTATTGGGCCCTGCCATAGCGCCAGCACCTGAGAGTCATCTTCCTCAACAGGGATATTTTCCCAGGATAAACTCCCAATCTGATGGCTGCTCACCTCCTCCCCACTCACCTTGGGCATTCACACTTAAGAGAAATCAGAGCAGTTTTTGATGTTATGCAAAGCATCTAGGGCAACCAGAAGTCCTGACCATTGCTTTATTTACTATCAATGCTTTAATGCCATTTCAATCATTTTGTCTAAGCAGCAAAACAGAATACAACAATCAGAGAAAGAGTATTAATTTTATCAAGCTATAAAAATACAATCAATAGTCATCATTATAAAACCATAGTACTATCATCAATCAACAAGAACTTTCATCCCCAACTCAGGAACTTTACCTTCTCATATCTTAGTCCCCAGATGCATGTTGGAAAAGACATGTTTCCTAAATACTAAAAGTGAGAGGATGGATCTTATATCTGGTAGGAGGACATTCCCTAGGAGGGAAGTTCCTGCAGAGAATACTTGCCTGCAAGTCCCCTCTCATCAAGCTTCTCGGTCAGCACTCTCTACTGACAGATTTTATTTCAAGTAATCTGTCTTGCCAGGACCCAGACCACATAGGATTTTAAAGGGAGCCACCAGCACCTAGACTTGCACCGAGAAACAAACCAGTGGCCGTTTCTTCTTTTGCAATATAATTTTAATTTTAATTTATTCAACTTAATAAAGCTGCCCACTGCAAAAGACTCTGATTGGCTTACAAAATCCATAAAAAGAATTAAAACAATTAACATTGGTGCTCCATGATGATATAGTTACAGTGCAGGCCACTTCATTTTGCACCAGTTGCAGTTTCCAGGTAGTCTTCAAGGGCAGACCCATTATAATTATCCGCTCCATCGCTGGACAAAAACCTTACAATCCCGTTGTTGTATGAGTACCCAAGCTGCATCATTTTTCCCTCGGGCTCAAACTGCCTCCTGCTGGGCTGAGTTTCTGCCTCTGAGTTGCGGGCAGGAAATAAGTGGACGTGATCTGCACGGTAGGTAGCTTCCAACCTTCCCTTTCCTTCGAATAGAGAAGGCTTCAGAAACCACTTCCATTACAGAGAGTGAGGGGGATACCAGCTTACAGCAAAGGGGAATGATTTTGTCAGGGCTGAGAGGCATAAAGTCGGCAGGAGCAGGATAGAAATTAAAAGTGATCAAATTAAAGATGAAATTTAAAGTCAGTTGTCATGAATTGAAATTAACTTAAATTATTTAAATGAAATGAAATTAACCCTTGAATTTAGTATAATGCAGTGTTTCCCAACCTTGGCACCTTTAAGATGCGTGGACTTCAGTTCCTAGAATCCCTCAGCCAGCCACGCATCTTAAAGGTGCCAAGGTTGGGAAACACTGGTACAGTGTTAAGTATTCCCTTTTGCCACATTAAAATTTAACAGCAAACATAGGCAGGCATGGGAAGCCCACTCAAGGCTCTGGGAGAATTGCATGCAGCTCTGGGATTGTACTGTGTCCCGCTCCTGGTCTGAAGAGAGAGGAAACCGCAGAAAGAGGGTACTGCTGCACCCCAGAATGAACTGGAGGGCTACTCCAACTCCAGCAAAGAAGGGAAGTCTTTACCTGGGATCCTGCTGAGCAGAGCTGCCCCGCCCATAGAGAGGGATGACTTTGTCCCGGCTGATGCCCGCCTTGCACACAGGACATTCCTGACGCTCAGGACGCGTTTCTAGCCACTGAAGGGAAGAAGAACAGCTGTACCTTAGGAATCTTTGGGGCCACTTCCAAATATGTACATATTTACATTAGAAGAAGGCAATGTGGGCACCTGTGGGGTCTGCCAAGTTTCCTGTCCCAACTGGCTTTTCATTTAAAAAATGCTGTCCATTAAATAAGAAGCTGACAAGCTGAGATGTAAATCATCAGGTCGGAGCTTCGTATTTATTTGCAGCAATGATTTGGGGCTTCACAAATGTCTCAGTGGATTGGAGAGAGTATCTGGGAGAGGTACCGGTAGATTGCTTTTGATTACCGGGGGTTCTGTGACTGGCTATACCTGACCTGGCACCCACCTTAGGACTACAGTAATACCTTGGTTCACGAACGCTTCTGTTCACTAACAATTCGGCTCGCGAACAGCAGTGTTTGCAAAATGTTGCTGCCGTTCGCGAACTCCGCATCGGGTGACGAACGCGGCCCGCAGCCATTTTCCCTGCCGTGACACGTGGTCGCGGCTTCCTGTAGGGAGGGGGACTCTCTGTGATGGAATGGAATTAGGAAGGCCACGCTCAGGGAGATAAGCATTTTCTTAGCTCACCAGAACCGCGTGGGAGGAACAAGAGGATGAGACCAGCACCTCCCTGAGGAATTCACACTGTTGTGGCTGGAGGACTTTGGGAGCTGGGGTTTGAGTCTGGGAAGATTCTTGCTAGAGGTTGTAGCTAATAAACATAGCTGGACTGAATTGGCTGGTCTCTTGGAGTTCCTTGGGCTAGGCCTGACACTCTCCCTCCAAACAATAACCGCCTCCCCACCCGCCTTCCTGTCCTCCACGCCAGAAGTCGCCTCAAGCAAGGTTAGTGTTCTCTCTCTTCATACTGTACTGTACTGTACTTTGTTTCATATTTTTGTGGTTTAAAAATAAATACATATGGTTCAGAACAGATTAACCTTATTTACATTGAACCTTATGGGAAAATTTGATTCAGCTGGCAACCAAAATCGGTTGGTGACCACATTCATAGGGGTCAGAACGGATTAACCGTATTTACATTGAACCTTATGGGAAAATTTGATTCGGTTCACGACCAATTCGGTTCGCGACCAGAGTCGTGGAACAAATTAAGTTCGTGAACTGAGGTACCACTGTATATACATCACAGGCTCTGAAACTTCATATGGACCAAAATAATTACTTACACCCAACCTAGGCACACACAAAAATAATCTCCTTCTCAGCTCAGACCTTGGACATATTTCATTGCCATGTCTGAGACATATGAAGTAAAAATATTGAGTGTGTGAAATATTGAAAGGGCTGGACTAGGAGCAGGGAGACCCAGATTGTAATCTCACCTCAGTCTGGATTAGTTTCTCCCTCTCAGCTCAAGAGCCAGGGTGGGACAGAGGTGAATATGTCAGACTAGAAGCGAGGACACCCAGATTCTGGTCTCTATTCAGACACAGAAGCTTTCCAGGGGTCTGTGGATCAGGCACCTCCAGCCTGACTTATTTCACAGGATTCTTGTGGGAGAAAAACACCCACATTATAATCTAACAACTAAACAAATAATTCCAGTGCTGTGGAACAGGTACACTGCTGCTTTCCCTAAGTTCTTTCCATTGGTTTCCACACCAGGGACCTAAGATAGGCCCTAGAAGAAAATGTAATGGAAGAGGATAGAAAGATCAAACCAATTTTGAGGAGCACAAAGAGAGTTTAGGTTAACTTATCAATTATTACTCAGTTGCAGAAGGAACAAAGCATTTCTAGGACAATTCAGGGAAAAGTTAGCATATACAATTGTTTTGAAAGTTTACAGCCAGCTCTTTTCAGTGTTGGAACAGTGAGATTTTAGATTTGCTTTTCTTGGTTTTGTTGTTATTTCAAAAACATTAACCTGAAAACAACTACTGATTAAATGTTAATTGCTTATTGTCTTCCTCCTCATCTCAAAATAATTTCTGAAATTATTTAAGAAACTTGGCCCAACCATATTTGAGCTGAGGAGAGATCCAGTTCAAGGGCAGCTGCTCTGATAATAAATGCTTTACTAAGAGAGTCCAAAGGTCTCTTTGGCCCACGGTTCCATCCACCAGAGCAGTCAGTCAAATGCCTGCACAAGAGTTAAAAGCAAGAGCAAGCAGAGATAACCTTCATCGACTCTTCACCTTCTTCAGCACTGTTTATAGGTATACCCTCTAACCCAGGAAACCATCACACTGACCAGTTACAGAAAAGTCCTTCAGCCTCTCATAGGAGGCATGATGTTTACTAATCTGTAAGGCAGGAAGAGCTCTTGATTAGCTGTTCCATCAGCTATTGGCATATTCCCTCCACAGATTAATTTGGCCCAGGAACACAAGACTTGTCCTACACTAAGCCAGCCTTAGCTGACATGGTGTCATCCAAATAATTTCAGGCAACCTCTCCCATAATCCCCAGCTAGCCCAACCAGTAGCCATGTTGGCTAAGAATTCTGGAAAGCTGCGGGCGTTAGTATATCCAGAAAACACAAGATGGGGAAGGCTGATTTAAGCATTTCAACTCCAGCCAACCTTACAGTCAGCGCAACAAAGTAACAGTAACAGAGCAACTCACCTGGTGAAGACAAGGCCAGCTGGAAAAAGAGAAAAAAAAGTACAAGACCTTTTAAAGAAATCTGGATCAAACCAACATGAAGAGAAATTACACACTGAATCAGAATTTCGAAGGGCACACAGAAATCGACTACATCCAACAAGTCACACTATACAAATTTAATAAGCGGCTATACAAATTTAATAAGCAGTAAATGTAATAAATAAAACCAATGATAAATCTAAGTGAACAAAACACAATTGCTGGGTTTCTGCAATAGGTTATACCCCAGCATATAAATCAAAGTATAGGCTGGGGGCGAGGGGGGTTTCACCCCACTTGCAAGGCCACAAGCTACACACTTTAGCCTAGCTTAATATCTCACGTGAAGCCAGCTTGACAATATTGTGAGTTAGTGGTGGCCTTTGGGTCCTCCAGTGACCCTCCTTCCAGAGCACTGGGACCACCCAAGAGCCCCAGTGGCTGGAGATGATGCGATTGGCAGCTCCTAAAGACTGCTCTCTAACCACTAAGACACACTGCCTGTCTTCTGGTATACCTGCCCTTCTCTTAGACTTCAGCTACACTCCAAACGTGATGCCACTCCCCTGTTTTCAGGACCAACCGAGCAACCACAAAAGCAGGTGGAGCTTCTTTCACGAGTACGGAAATAAAGCCGCCCCCCAAAAAAGCGCAGGTTCACCTGTTGGATTTCGGCCTGCCCAGCCTTCTGCCCATTGGTGCAGATTATTTTTATTTATATACATACATATGCATATACATATATATTAAATCACCCTCCTGGTTCTCCCCGTCCCAGTACCACACCTCTCTGTACCCTTTCCCTCGCTCACCAGTACAGGTGGCCGCAGAGGCCGATGACAGCTTCTCTGGCAGGCTCCAGGCAGATGTTGCATTCAAAAGCACTGCGATCGCGATTTGACCCCTCCGGTTCCCCATCTGGGACCCCTGGACCTGTCCCGGCCGCCGCCATCTTCCGCCCTCACTTAAACTACGGGGGGGATGTAAACGCCCGCTGTTTAGCAATTGGTCTTTCTCGCAGTCTTTCACGCTCTGTCGACATTTCATTGGTGGCAAGGGTAATCATTTGTGGCACCTGGCAAAGCTGATTGTGTACGTTCGAGTTAGTCCCGCCTTCAATTCAGTGCAGGCCCGTAAAATTTTTTGATTGGTTGCGTTATTTGGGCATCGAATACGCGGTTATGTTATTGGTTAAAATCCCTTACTTTCCCCCACCTTCGTTCCCTGAGCAAAATAACATGGTCATATGACTGATAAATCAAGAGGCGTATCCTGACTGACAGAAACGCCAGCCTCTCAAGGAACAAAATGACAGAAAGGTTGGGGCAGAACGAGAAAAAAGGTCTTGACGTTTCTTGGAACCCACCCTTTAAAAAGCTTAGCGCGCGGCGACTGGACGTAGCCTTGGATTAAGGCCGGACCAGTCATGATTGACGCATAAACTAGCCAGTAGCAATTCAAGGAGCCTTGGATTTCAAAGAGAGGCAGATGGGCGGAGCCTGATCTAGTGCTGAGCTGTACCAAGCTTGCCCTTTGTGGGGGCGTGGCGAAAGGCTGAATAGGTAACAAGGTCTAATGCGGCTACTCTGTTACTATGGCAACTATCCAACTATAATCCCCTCGCCTATCCTCTTAGGGTCAATCCAGATTTCTCACCATAGGCCTCTGGGGTCAGTTCCTCTTCATCCAGGCGTCACTTCACAAAGTGAGCTGCTGCCACAGTGGCCAGGTGGCTGCGAAGCATCGAAGCTCTGGTTCTCGCAGCCTGTTTTGCATCCGCATCCCTTCAACCTGCACCAGCCAGATCGAGGAGGGCGGCTGTCGCCATTTTTGCAACGAACCAGCCCCGTCACGGTCCCGAGACGTCACCTCTCCAGCCAACCTCCCCATGTCTGCTAACCCAGTCACAACCTGTTACCTCAGGCTGCTTCCTCAGCCCACTGCCCTGGAGAGGCCATACACCCGGATACCAGTTTTGCTGGCCTACTCACCCATTTGAGTGCCAAAGGCAACTGGCATCCTGGGCACACTTACTCAGAAGTGAGTCCAGAGGGATTTTGGCCCCGTCTTGCGAGTGGGCTGTTTGATGGAGCAACAGCCCAGCCAGTGCCATGGCAACCAGTATCCATCATAATGGCTGCCTTTGTCTGGCCAGCCCACTCCAGTCAGTCAGGCTTAGGCCAAGCGCTTCCAGTTCTCCTCTTGTATCGCCTCCACGGCCCAGAAACTGGGAGCCGGGAAACGGGGCGAGCATCATGTTGTTGATGTGCCTGGAGAATAAAAGGGTCTCCGGCTCAGATGTTGAGTTGCACAGGCAAACAGTGACCCAGACTGTAATGGTTTGTGGGTGTTGCCTAGAAACTCAGGCACCTCGAGTTGCGTGAAGCTGAAGGAACCTATGGTTGCAGTGTGTTGTGGAGCAGATTTTAAAGAGTAGTTGCAGCATTGGGTGGCAGGCAAATATAAAGAAGGAATATATTGCATAAGACAACATTGAAGTACAAGAAATACCAGAGTAATAACAATAATGCTAAGTAGTCAATGTTTCTTAAAAATGTTCCCTGTCCCTAGTTAGGGAGGCAACTATTCAAGTAACTTCTGTTGTTGGGTAATTAAGCCTTCATGAAACATGCAGACAGTGTTGATTAACGTACATACAATACTCCCTACTCTCTACTAATAACTAATATAAGGCCAGCCTATTGTGCAATACTACATCTTTCAGAGAAAGGATTTCACCTCGGATGAGCCCCCAAACTGTTGCCTAGACACTCAGGCACTCTGAGTTGCATGGAGCTGAAGGAACTTATCCCACTGAATTTGGGAGAGAAAAACACTTTCACTTTTTGCAAAAGTGGCTTTTTTGGCCCAACAACATGAATGACAAGTACAGTTGCAAGAAAAAGTATGTGAACCTTTTGGAATTTCATGGTGTTCTGCATTAATTTGTCATAAAATGTGATCTAACTGTCATCTAAGTCAAAAGTATTGACAAATATAATATGCCTAAAATAATAACTCGAGAAAGCATGAGAGTTCCATTAAACATTAAAAAAACTAAGATCATGGTATCTGGACCCATCAATTCCTGGCAATTAGAAGAGGTAGAAATGGAAGCAGTAACAGACTTCATTTATTTGGGCTCCAAGATCACCAGAGATGGAGCCATGAAATTAAAAGACGCTTGCTCCTTGGGAGGAAAGCTATGGCAAATCTAGATAGCATATTAAAAAGCAGAGGCATCACCTTGCCGACAAAGATCCGCATAGTCAAAGCTATGGTTTTTCCAGTAGTAATGTATGGCTGTAAGAGCTGGACCATAAAGAAGGCTGAGCGCTGAAGAATTGATGTCTTTGAACTGTGGTGCTGGAGAAGACTCTTAAGAGTCCCCTGGACTGCTAGGAGGTCAAACCAGTCAATCTTAAAGGAAATCAACCCTGATTGCTCATTGGAAGGATTGATAATGAAGCTCAAGCTCAGATACTTTGGTCACCTAATGCGAAGAGAGGACTCTTTGGAAAAGACCCTGATGCTGGGGAAGATTGAAGGCAAAAGGAGAAGAGGACGGCAGAGGATGAGATGGTTAGATAGCATCACCGAAGCAATGAGCATGAAACTGAGCAAACTCAGGGAGGCAGTGAAGGACAGGAAGGCCTGGCGCAATATGGTTCATGGGGTCACAAAGAGTCGGACACGACTTAACGACTGAACAACAACAACAAAATAATAACACAAAAACAATTCTGATCCTTCATGTCTTTATTGAACACACTCATTCAACATTCAAAATGCTAGTGGAAAAAGTAAGTGAACCCTTGGAATCAATAACTGGTTGACCCCCCCCCCCCCTTAGCAGCAATAACCTCAACCAGGCGCTTCCTGTAGCTGTGGATCAGACCTGCACATCATTCAGGAGGGATTTTAGCCCATTCTTCCGGGCAGAAGTGCTTTAGCTCTGTCATATTCTTTGGACATCTCATGTATCAAGTCATTCCATGGATTGGCGAGAGTATCTGGGAGAGGTACCGGTAGATTGCTTTTGATTACCGGGGGTTTTGCCACAGTCGTTCTACTTCTGTTTGCAGGTCTTTATATTTTGTGATTTTCTCCAGTTCTTTCTCTTCTATTCTGCTGTCTCCAGGCATTGGCAGTGTCCACTATCCAGACTTTTTTGTCTTTCCTATCGACAGTTGTTAAGTCTGAGGTGTTGTGTGGCAGGTGCTTGTCCATCTGAATTCTAAAGTCCCAGAGCATTTTAGCTTCTTCATTTTCTATTATTTTGTCTGTTTTGTGGTCCCACCAGTTCTTCTTGCAGGCAAATGGTATTACTTGCATATTCCAATGCACCATTGTTGCTACTTTGTTGTTATTATTACATTATTATTATTACATAAATATATTATAATGCAGGAATTCTTAAGCTGAGAACCATGGACCCCTTAGGGGTCCGTGCAGAGATTTCAGGAGCATCCATGACCTTTGATGAGAAATAAAATACCATTTTATTTTCATTAACCTTCAAGTGAAATTTAGCTTTTCATTCAATAATGTATGTAGGCAACAAAGTAATTTATGGCTCCCAGACTCCAAAAACGTTTGTTAACTTCAATAAATCTCACTGTCTAAAATCATTATTCCCTAAAAAAGGGCATTCTCTTATTATTGATTTACTAGATTAATAAGCACCTATATTACTATATTATGTTTTTAAAGTATATTGATAACTGTATTTGAGCATAACTGGTTTTCTTTGTAATATAGTCTATATCTATGTATTTTATTTGATAGATTTAAATAGATTTTTATTTGATACATTTAAAATAGATTTTTCTCAAAGGGAGTCCGTGGCACAAAAAGGTTAAGAACCTCTGCTTTAATGTATATTTTGTATTGTTTTAAATGACTGTTTCAACTGCATTCTGCTTTGTGATCTTTTTTTTAATGGAAAGAGGTATAGAGATGTTTTAAATAAACAACTTTAACAAATATTTAAATTTAAATTTAAAATTTGGAGCCAGTTTGGTACAGTGGTTAAGGTGTTGGCCTAGAAATCAGAAGACTGTGAGTTCTAGTCCAGACTTAGGCATGAAAAACTGGGTGGGTGGCTTTAGGCCAGTCCCTCTCTCTAAACCCAAGTCACCTCACAGGGTTATTTTGGGGGGAAATAGGAGAGGGAAGGAGTATTAGGTATGTTTGGCACCTCGAGTTGTATATGAAAAAAAAGGCGGGATAAAAAAGATGTATAAAAGATGCATTTGAACTCAGGTACCCACTAAATTTAAAGGCATTTGTTCTCACATGAGCATGCATACAATCTGACCTTTGCTAACTAGACAATTATTCTCTGCAAGCATCCTATGCAGAAATAGGCGTGCCTAAAATCTCTCTTTTGCCAGAGTAAGTGAAACTTTTGACACCAATCAGCTAAACTGGTTTGGTGACATTGAATGGATCCATTTCTCAAGGAACTAATTGTAACCCAATTACTTTTACGAAGGTTTGGGTAAGAATAAAACTTCACATGGAGTCAGACTGAGGGCATTGGTAGAGTAGCCATGTATCTTCATTTACAAAGGATGGTTGTTTGAATATGTCTTCTTTCAAAAGATGTGGAGTCCAAGCTGTTACCTCCAGGACAAAGGGTCATAAGAAAAGAGAGCCATGGCTGTAATATCACCCATCAGGTAGAACATGGACAGCCAGACTGAACAAGGACAGAGAACACCTGATAAGAGTCTTTTCCTTTCAGATCACGGGAAAAGGTATGATAGTGCTATTTAACATAGTGATTCTTTCTACATTTCCAGCTGTGTCCAGAAATTAGCGTATCCAGGTATTATGCATATCTATTTTTTTTCAAAGTTGTTTAAAAGAGTAAATAAGTGACAAATCTAGGAAAAACTTCAGAGACAGTGGCAATAAAAATGTAGTTGTTTCATTTGGAGTTCAGTGTGTTGTGTGAAAAACAGCTAAGGAAGCTAAAGAAGGATTGAGAAACAGAAAGTTGAACCAAGGACATCTGGCTTTATGAAGAGGATAGAGGAGACAAGGAACTGATGCTAGATGAGTTAAGTTGAGTGTAAATTCTGGAACATGTTGCATTTAAATACAATTCTGAGATATATTTAAGATTGGAAAGGGCTTATGTTATAGAAGAAAGTGGAAAGGGATTGCTAGATAAGGACCTGGCTTTGCCAACCTTGTAGTCACCAGATATGTTTAACTACAACTCTCTATTTCATATTGTGGCTGATAGACTTGGGTCCAACACATCTGAGGAAGACTGTAATAACTATTTATTTATTTATTTATTTATTTATTTATTTATTTCTTTCTTTCTTTCTTTCTTTCTTTCTTTCTTTCTTTCTTTATTTATTTATTTATTTATTTATTTATTTATTTGGCTTGTATGCTGCCCATCTCCCCCAACGGGTGACTCTGGGCGGCTCACAATAAAAACACAGTTCTCTCCCAGATGGCTAAAAACTATAAATAATTAAAAACATATAAAAAACCCTAAAAAACCTCCTCTGGTTTATGGCCCTAAAATACCTGTAAGATGCTGGGGGGGGGAGACAACCCATCATCCCACCAGCCAGACAAAAGCAGGAAGAGAAAGAAATATGAACAAGCAAGAATTTATATTGTCTACATATCTATATCAAAGGGCACATAACTTTCCAAAGCCACTAGAAACAATTCTGTGGGTAATCAGCACTGATATGCCATCAAGTTGGTGTCAACTCTTAGTGACCACATAAAAAGTTTTTGTCTTTTTCCCACCCTGGTCTTCTAATGGGCACTGGGTCATTAGTATGGAGAATCCCAAAGGGAGTTGCCTTTTGTTTGTTCCAGCTTTAACCATTTTATGTACATACCAATAGCAGAATAGAGATGGAAAATAGGACACCAGGTGATGCCTCCTGTAGTCTGCACCACAAGCATACAAGCCAAATAAATAAATAAATAAATAAATAAATAAATAAATAAAAAAAAAAAAATGTTATTACTGTCCTCCAAATTATTTTCGTCTTACAACTTGTCCTGAGTATGTATATTAACGATTCCATACATTGAAGCATGTAGAAAAGAAGCCCAATAGATCCCACGGTGAAACTTCTGATCAGAAAAAACTTCTTTGCTGTGTGACATATCTGCAGAATACCCTGATCCTCAGAAATCATTCCAGCTGGGTTCTGGGAAGGGATGTAATGTTAGTTTTATAATCTGACATAGACAAGAAGTAGGCAAATGTTTTAGACTGGTTCATTCGAAATGCTGAACAAAATGCTTTCACAAAATGATACTCATGATCGGTATGTCATCCAATTACTACTGGTCAAATACATTCACTCTCGTTCTCTAAGATTTCTCTTAAAAATCCAATCCAATTCCATCTCCCTGCTCTAAAACAAAGCAATCCAATTCACAGATTTTCCAAGTAATTCATAGCTTGTCCTACTTGGAGAAAGAAATTCCAGTAGTTGCAACATCTATCATGCTGCAGGATTGTGACTTAACAACCAGAATGCCCCAACAAGGCCATCAAGGAGTAAATGTGTAGAAAGTACGTATATAGGCTGAATTTCATGTATTGATTTGAGTAAGCCAGCTAGTTCTTTTATTACTGGCTTTTAACCAATTTCAGTGGAGTTTGTGCCAAAACATCCAGGCTTATAGATGCCTAAAAAGTGTGTATAGTTATCACAGAATTAGGGAGCTGAAGGAGAGAGACCACAAGGATGATCCAGCCCGACCTTCTGCAATATGCAGGAATATTTCTTGACCAGCAATAAGCCCTCTGAAACCACATTACTAAGGGCTGCTTGCCTGGTGAATTTTAACTGCCTAAACAGAGTTTCTCTCTGCTTTCTGGTAGGAGCATACTGAAACTCTGTACAGCAGCGCTCTCAACATCCAAGATAGTTTAGAAGGTATTACATACAGTTGCAAGAAAAAGTATGTGAACCTTTTGGAGTTTCATGGTGTTCTGCATTAATTTGTCATAAAATGTGATCTGACCGTCATCTAAGTCAAGAGTATTGACAAATATAATGTGCCTAAAATAATAACACAAAAACAATTCTGATCCTTCATGTCTTTATTGAGAACAACCATAAAAACCTCATAGTGCTAGTGGAAAAAGTATGTGAACCCTTGAGTTGACCTCAAAAAAGCTAATTGGAGTCTTGTTAGCACACCTGGAGTCTTGTTAAGAAAATGAGTTTGGAGATGTGGACTGATGTTGACTGATAAAAACCACTCAAACTTTTTGAGTTTGCTCCACACAAGAAGAATGCGCTTATGTGAGCCATGCCTTGCCAAAAAGAGCTTTCAGAGGATCTACGATCAAGAATTGTTGATTTACATAAAGCTGGAAAGGGTTACAAAGTGATTTCAAAGACCTTAGAAATTCCCAGTCTACAGTTACAGATCTACAAATGGAGGCACTTTGGGACTGTGGCTACTCTACCAAGAAGTGGGCGCCCAGTCAAAATGACCCCAAGAGCACAACGAAGACTCATCAACGAGGTAAAGAAACAACCCCCAGTGACAGCCAAAGATTTGAAGGCATCATTGGACCTGGCTGACATCTGTGTTCATGAGTCTACAGCACGTAAAACATTGAACAAGCAGGGTGTCTATGGCAGGACACCACAAAGGAAGCCGCTGCTTATTACAAAGAACATTGCTGCATGCCTGAAGTTTGCGAAAGAGCACATTGACACCCCACAGCGGTATTGGCAAAATGTTTTGTGGACTGATGAAGCAAAGATTGAACTATTTGGAAAGAACACGCAGCACTACATCTGGCGTAAAAAGGGCACTGCATATCATCATGAAAACATTATCCCAACCGTAAAGTATGGTGGAGGAAACATCATGATTTGGGCCAGCTTTGCTGCATCAGGGCCTGGCCAACTTGCAGTCACTGAGGGGACGATGAATTCCCAAGTGTATCAAAAAATGCTTCAGGATAATGTGAGAATGTCTGTACATCAGCTGAAACTCTGTAGAAGTTGGGTGATGCAACAGGACAATGACCCAAAACACCGGAGCAAGTCCACAACAGAATGGCTTCAGAAAAACAAAATCTGCCTTTTGGAGTGGCCAAGTCAGACCCCAGACCTCAACCCAATAGAGATGCTATGGAATGACTTGAAGAGAGCCATACACATGAGATGTCCAAAGAATATGACAGAGCTAAAGCAGTTCTGCCCGGAAGAATGGGCTAAAATTCCCCCTGAATTATGTGCAGGTCTGATCCACAGCTACAGGAAGCGCCTGGTTGAGGTTACTGCTGCCAAGGGGGGGGTCAACCAGTTATTGATTCCAAGGGTTCACTTACTTTTTCCACTAGCATTTTGAATGTTGAATGAGTGTGTTCAATAAAGACATGAAGGATCAGAATTGTTTTTGTGTTATTATTTTAGACACATTATATTTGTCAATACTCTTGACTTAGATGACGGCCAGATCACATTTTATGACAAATTAATGCAGAACACCATGAAATTCCAAAAGGTTCACATACTTTTTCTTGCAACTGTATTTATAAGAACTTCCAGTACTAGAAGACGGTTAGATCAGCACTCCAGTCATACAAGTCAGAAGGCTACAGGAACTGACAAAATGCCCACAGAAATATGACAAGCAGCAGAAGAAGATTTGATCAAGGTTCTAGCCAAGCTATGCCAGCAGATTTGGAGAATGACAGAGTGGCCAATAGTTTGGAAGAGGTCAGTCTATATACCATCGTAGAAGAAAAGAGAACAGAATGTGCTAACTATTGCACAAGTTCCTTCATTTCACATGCTAGGAAAATAATGCTTAGGATCATCCAATACAGATTAGAACCTGACACGGAAAAAGAGATGCCAGATCGTCAGGTTTAGCCCAGGGAACTCCAGGAGACCAAGTAGACTCAATCCAGCAAGGTTTATTAGCTACAACCTCTATCAAAAATCTTCCCAGACTGGAACCAGTTCCCAGGGTCAGTCAGTAAACACCTCCTGCATTCCTCAGGGAGGTTCCAGTCTCATCCTCTTATCTCTTCCCCTCACTTCGGGAGACGAAAGAGGATTCTTCACTCCCCAACTCTGGCCTCCATAATTCCATTCCACCACATCACCCTTCCCTCCATCTTCATCCTCCCCCTCGGAGTTCTCAGCAGAACTTGGCAAAGGTGGGAGGGACGACATGTCAGGTGATGATGGTCTCCCAGCACCTCCTGCCTCCTCCATACAGTCTTCCGTTGGTTCCTGAAAAACAGCTACAGCATTAACAGAACCAGCCCCCCTCCCTCCTACCATCTGCAAACCTGAAGTAGAAGGCTGTGGGCTGCCAATAACTGTGGTGTCAAATTAGCTCCCTGTGGATCTGTAGCCATGATGCAACTCCTTCTTCTGGAAGGTAGTAATGAGTCTGGGAAGATTGATGTCAGGTTTAGCCCAGGGAACTCCAGAAGACCAAGCAGATTCAATCCAGAAAGGTTTATTAGCTACAACCTCTATCAAAAATCTTCCCAGACTGGAACCAGTTCCCAGGGTCAGTCAGTAAACACCTCCTGCATTCCTCAGGGAGGTGCCAGTCTCATCCTCTTATCTCTTCCCCTCGCTTCGGGAGACAAAAGAGGATTCTTCACTCCCCGACTCTGGCCTCCATAATTCCATTCCACCATACAGATGTTCAAGATGGCTTTAGAAGAGGGTGAGGAACATGAGACATTATTGCCAATGCATGTTGGTTAATCGAGAAAGCCAAAGAATACCAAAAAGAAGTCAATATCTGCTTCTTTAATTGTAGACAAGCTTTTGACTGTTTTGATCATCTGAAGCTGTAGAATATGCTTAGAAAAATGGGAATCCCAGAACATCTCCTTGTCCTCATGTAAAAACTATACACAGGTCAGGAAGCCACAGAACATATAGAACATGGCAAAACATGTCTCCAGGTTGGCAAAGGTGTGAGACAAAGCTGTAAACCCTCTCCTTTACTTATTAAACTTTTGTCCCAAATATATGTTGAAGGAAGCTGGATTGGAACCAGATGGGTATGGTTTTAAAACTAAAGGAAGAAACAGCAGAAGCTGCACTATGCTGATGACATTACTTCGATAGCTGAACATGCAAATGATCTGCAAGCTCTGGTAATAAAGTTAAGGAACAAAGTGAAAAAATGGGACTAAGATTAAATATAAAGAAGACCAAAGGTTCAGCAACCATTGTTAGATATGATAATGAAGATATTGAAGTGGTAGATAGATTCTGCCTTTGGGGATTGATTACCAACAGTAGTGACAATCAGCTTGGTCTAGTGGTTACAGATGCTGGACTAGGGTTGGGGAAACATGAGTTCTGCCTCGGACCCAGAAGCCAGCTGGATGACTTGTGTCAGTCATTCTCTCTCAGGCCTAGGAAGAAGACAATAGCAATCCACTTCTGAAATATTGCTGAGAAAATTGCCTGGACTTGTCCATGACTCAAAAGTACAGGTAGTCCCCAGTTTAAGAACGAGTCGGAGGTCTGTCATTAAGTCATATTTGTATGTAAGCTGGAACAGTATTATCATATAATGCTATATAAGTAGTATTATGTAATGAACTCGAACCTTTGTGTATTTAACTTGAATTTTGCTACAATAGGCTCCATTCTTAACTACGAGTCGTCCATAAACTGGGCATTCTTAACCCAGGGACTATCTGTATACGCACACACAGACACGCACACAGAGTACGGTACACAAACCAGCAGTCAAGAAATATACCGCAGACTAGGACTTAATAGTGTAGCCTTGGAAAAATTTTTTAGATGCCATGATACGTCTATATCTACAAAGATTAGAATCGGGCAGGCCATCGTTTTCCCTATAATACTCAATGGAAGCAAAAGTTGGACTTTGAAGAAGCAGGATTGAAAGAATATTGACATTTTCAACTTTAGTGTTGGAAAAGACTCCTGAGATACCATGGATAGCCAAGAAAAAAAAATGGATCATTGAATAAATCAATCCAGAATTCTCATTCAAGGCACAAATTACCAGCCTCAAATTCTCATTTTTTGGATATATTATGTAAAGAAATCCATAATGCTGAGAAAAGTGGAAGGAAAGAGAAGAAAAGGATGACCACCAGCAAGATGGGTGGACTCAGTTACAGTGGTGATGGATGTACCGTTGGAAGACCTGAAGGACCAGGTTGGGGACAGATCCTCATGGGGAAAATCTATGTATGTGGTTGCTAAGAGTCGACACCGATTTGATGGCACATAACCACAATTATATATAGCATATACATTCACAAGTGTGTCACATGTATACTTTTCTGTTGAGAGGGATAACTCTAGGTTTACAAGGTATGGAAACTGGGCCTAAACAGGATTTTTCCCTGTGTTGTATTTGTAGATGTTCCATATCTACCTCTTTGGGGCAGAGGGATTATCTAAAATGCAGAGTTTCTTCCTTTTGGGTGAATGTGGGTCTTTGAAATACAGACAGGCATGGACTGTGTCTGTTAGAGGGGCACACCTGAAGCTACAAAACTATTTCCCTAAAACCGTAGGATAGGCTCCCCCAAAGCCGCTCCAAAAGTTTTTAATTTTAATGTTATAGAAAGAAAAAATATATATTACAGGCATAGGGAGTAATCATATCAACTATACTAAGATTAATTTAATTGTCATTAGATAGGAATCAGTCAAATCAAATTTAGTTTTTCTTATGCTCCATCCACTTCTTTGTCCTCATGCTACGGTCCCACAGAGTTGGAAAAGAACAGGAACTTTCTAGGCACACACACATTTCTGTTTATTTGTCCTAGTGCTTTTAGGGAAACAATTTGTGTTTATTTCTAATAGATACAGTGGGCTTAGCTTCACAAAGCTTAGCTTCTACCTACATTTCTATACATACCTTTTGGTAAGGAGTTTTTTACAGTTTCTGAAACTATCTTGCTTGTTCTCTCCCTCCCTGATCCGTATAGGGGTTCCTTATCACAATTGTCCGCTCATGGTTGTTAGGCAGGAACAGCCCTTTCACTTCCTGGCCTTGCTTTTAGCTTAGAGGAGAACACAAAGAGGAAAAGTACGTTTTTCCTGAGCTTCCTGGGATTCCAGCGCCTTTCCCGACTTGTCCTCCTCAACTTCCAGTCTGTCCTTTCCGGAATAGTTTTTCCACCAGGTGGTCTGCTCTGCAGATCTCTTTCAGCTCCTCCTTGTTCCTTCTGGGTCCTCACCAGCAGATTCCTCCTCTGCCTGTTCCGGGGTGTCTGCAGGGTTTGAGGAAAAAAGTCAAAATGGTGGCCACAGTGGACACTCCACCCATTTTTTATGTGCATTGTGACATGCATAGACAACGGGCAGAATGCTGATTGCACCACGGTGGCTGCATCTTGACGTGTTTGGCCACACCCTGCAGACACCCCTGGACTGTTCCTTCTCACCCACTATCTCCAATCTTCATTACATACATACGACATCAGTGATGTCCAACAAGATGGTCCATCGCCTAACGGAGCTGCCCCTTATATATTTTTTGTCAAAAAAGAGATGGGCCTGCTCTGAGATACTTTAATTAAGCCAGAAGCTTCTAGGTGTCTATGTGGCAGTTGGCTTGGTGCTGGCCGAAGCGAAAGAAAAACACGTTAACTTTGAGATTATCGAGTAACCCCCACAGCCATCAGGTCATCTCATCCTGCCACATTGCTTACATTTTGGGCCACCCGCCAATCTTTATATCCCCCCATTCTGCACCTATATTAAAAACAGCAGTGTTTATTTGCATAATAAGTAATGCAGAGGATACAGCCACACGCATACCACAAAGTCACTTTGTGTGAGATGGGCGGCTGTATATATATGAATACCCACACAGCACAAAGGGGTGCGTGTGGCTCCTCTCCCGCTGTCCCTGCAAACCTGCTTTACAAATAACGAGAGGACAGGTTTTCACCTTGGAAAATTTAGATTCGTTAGCCACTTTTCCGTGCAAAAGAATAAACACATCAAATGGCATATGGATGTGTGGAAGCAAGGATGATTTTCAAGAAGAGAAAGGTACGGGGAGGTTGAGTAAAATGTGTTGGTATAAACCAGATTTAGCAAACATTTGCTTTCATAGTATTTTTCATGTCTCCGTGCTTTCTTCGGCTTCCTATTTCATATTCCATTTCTGCCCTTTGCTTAATCTTCCTTGCCCATCTTGTGGACAGGTATGTGTGTAAATAACCTCAGAACAGGGCACAGGACAGTAAAACCGCACAAGCCTAAAAAGCAAGCGCAAAGGGAGGGAAAGATGGAAAAGGTGGGGCGGGAAGAAGACCAAGCAGACTATACATACTTCCACGGGTTTAGCGTGGAATTACACTTTCATTTGTTTATTCATCCATTCGGTTTGTACGGCCGCCCATCTCAACAAGCGACTCAACACGAATTTAATTTAATTTAATTATTTGCGGCGTTTAGTGCGAAGGGCTGCCGCGCCCCCCGAACGGCGGGTCTCCGCAACTGCGGGCGCCCCGGAGTTGGGACGACGGGGAGCCTGTGGCCCTCCGCGCTTCGCTAAACTACAACTCCCAGCATCCCTCGCCCTTGGCCACGCTGGTCTGGGAGTCGTAGTTTGCAAGACCGCGGCTCTCAGCCTCTTCCTTTCCCACCACAATTTAGGGTAGCGGAACTTGTTTATGGCTAGGTACGTTTCACGGTTTTCTCGGATGCGGGAAGCGCGCTCCGGCGAGGGCGTTTCGCAATTCACGCTAGCGTCTTCGGCGGAAAGACCTCGCAAAGGCTGCGCTTCGAGAGCGGATGCGGCGAAGCGTCTGGCGCGCTCCGGCCGCGATCCTCAGCGGCGCGCCGGGCGGCCGCGCACGTGCCCAGCGGGCAGCCCCACCCGCGCAGCCTCGCCCGGGAGGAAGCCCCGCTGGACCCGGCCACGGAGGGGTCGTGCGGGGCCGCCGGGCGCGTCCGCTGGAACCGTCGGGCACGCGGTCTCCCCTCCGCCTTTTCGGACCGAGGCGGCGGAGGCGGCGGTGGACCGACGGGGCGGGGGTGGAGGCAGCCCGCGATGAATGAACGCGAGCGAGTGAATGAATGAAGAGCCGCGAGGAGGCGGGGGGAGGAGCGCAGCACCCGCAGGAACAGCCGCGGGGGGGGGGAAGAGAGCGCCGCTGGTCACGGGGTGGGGACAAACGAGGAGGAGGAAGGAGCCGCCGCCGCTATTGGCGGCCGGGGCTGCCCGTCAGCGCCCCCCCCCCCCACTTCCTGCCGCTCGGCGGAGCCCCCGAGGAAGTGGCCCACGCCGCCGCCGGCCAAGCTGGAGCATCTGAGCCCGCCCCCCTGGCCGCGTTCCCGGCTTCTTCCTCAGCGCATCCCTGAAGCCGGCTCCGCCATGGCCTGGCCCTGGAGGCGCGGGGGGTGAGCGGGCAGGGGCCTCCAGGAGCCCCGGCGCCAGGTTCCCCCCAAAGCGGGGCGCGCAGCCAGGCAAGGTAAGGGGGGGAGGTTTGACTACAACTCCCATCATTCCCAGCGAGTGGGGGGGGTTAGTCGTGGGGAGGGGGGCATAGGAGGCTGGATTGCCAGTCCAGCAATTGGATGCTTCTAGACTCCGGAATTGATCGCCATATGTCCCCCGCCTTGGATCTTAGCCATAAGTATTACATACTCTGCCTGTATCAAGGGATAGTAAGTCAGCCATGCCGCGTTTGCCCCCCGCCCAGTTGTGTATTTCCGAGGTCCCAGGCCTGCTGCCCTCCCCCCCTCTTTTTTTCAGGAAAGGGATCTGGGTCAGTCGTTGGGAGATGCCATAGAGGCAGAAGGTTGCAGCGGTGCCAGGAGGTTAAGCATTTATTGGGGTGGGGAGACAGACCTCTTTAGAGGGAGGAGATCTGGAAGGAGGATCCTGGGGCGACTTGGGGTGGTAGCGGCAGGAGCAGAGCCGAGTCCGCTGTGAGCTGCTTAAGGAGGGGGACACCTGAGAAGAAGCCCTGGGAGAGCTGGGCCTTGAAGTCATCAGGCCTGGGGAAAACATTGGAGGGTCTGTGAATGCAGTCCTGAGGGCAACATCCGTGAGATGGAATTGGGAGGCATGGTTTGATGGGAAGAAAAAGGGGTGAGGTGAGGTTCTGGCAAACTGGGATGGTATAATGCAGGGCAAGACCTGAAAAGAAACATTTAAATATTGTCCAAGTGAGTTCTTTAAGGTGAACAGCTTGGGGTAGGAGGAGCTTGGTGGATCAGTTATCAAAAGATAAGCATCCCGTGAATGTGTTTGAGATAAGCCAAGTGTATTGTGGTTCTAAGCGGGCTCTGTGCAAACCTTTCTAATGGCTGGGAACTGGAGGCCTCTGGTTTTCTTCAGTGGTTTCTCTTTTCCTTTAACAGTGATCCTGAGCAACAAACTGCCATGAATTCTTACCTTGATCATTCCTGCAACAGCCTTATTAGGATGGCATTGATCAATCCCATTTGATAGACCATGAAAATCCTGTTTTGACCAACTTGTCTTGGCTGAACTGGGATCTAAATCCAAGCCGCTTAAATCCAAGCCCCCATCCCCGCCTGCCATGGAGTATTTGGACAAACATGATTAACAAGGAAGGCTTTGGAAGAGAGTTGTGTAGTGACTGTAGTTGCCTGGAAAGATGGGGTGTTGTATAATTCTAAAATGAAGGAAGTGTGAGTGGGCATCCTTGTACCACTTTGGAATCTCCCACAACATCCAGCATTAGAAGGCGTAATTGGGAAAAACTCCTAGTGAAAAATATACATGGCAATAATGAGAAAGTAATAAGAATACTCTTATGACTCAGATGCCACTTTTTGAGAATTCGGAGTGTTTTGCCTGCTTTTATTTCAACCATCCTTCAAAGATTCTTGTTAGGTTAGTATATCTGTCCTTACTCCAAAGGCTTGGGGGGTTGGGATCTAAGGTTCAAGACTTGCCTAAGACTATTTCTGAGTAGGTATGTAAGATTGAGTTTTACACATGAGTAAGATTGTTGCAAGGCTTGAATTAAGGCCTTCCTGGGTTTTGCAGTGACTTAAGGAGCTAGATGTCTTTCAGAGATGACAAATGAAGAAGGTAGATGGAGAGGCACTTTAGCACAGGGGTTAAGGCACTAGGCTAGAAACTGGGGGACTGTGAGTTCTAGTCCTGTCTTAGGCACAGAGTCAACTGGATGACCTTGGGCTAGTCATTCTCTCTCAGCCCCCAGGAAGAAGGCGGCAACGGCAAATTACTTCTGAAAATGTTGCCAAGAAAACTGCAGGGACTTGTCCAGACAGCTGCCAGGAGTCAACACTGACTCGAAGTCATTATCTAGATGGGTGATACAGAACAGGAAGAATGTCTAGAAAGTATATCTTTGTAGGAGATGAGTATGCTTTCCCCTAATTGGAATATAAAGTTTTAAATGAGTACTGTACTCCTAAAAGAGGATTACTACTTTTAGGGTATTTTCCCCCCATTCAGTCATGTCTGATTCTCAGAGGCTGCCTGGACAAGTCCCTGCAAGGTTTTTCAGAAGTGGTTTGTCATTGCCTCCTTCCTAGGGCTTAGGTAGCTGTGTAGGCTCTTAGATAGATGTCATTAATTTCATTTTTCCTTTTGGAGAGTTGTAGTGGATGATCAGTGTGCTATGATATCTGCTGCACTGTAATGGGGCAAGATCTCTCTGGCAAGATTGCAAGATTATAATTTAAATGTGTACAACTGAGTACAGTATTCTAAATTGCTCTAAATGTCATTCTCAATTAGACAAAGACTGTATTTAACATTGTTTAATTATGTTCTGATGAATAAGCTACAATGGCAGGGTTCTTATAGCATGTGATACTTAATATAACCTGGCTCACCCTTATAAACCGTAATGTGGTTTGCTTGTATGTGGCTTAGTATATAATTTATAAACCATATTTATTTATTAAATTTGTATGTCGCCCATCTCCCCCAGAAATACTTTAATAAACTGGTTTAATGTAGTTTGTTAGCTGAGCCAGTCATGGATTTTTAAAATATGATTGAGCAAACGGTGGCTTGATATATTGTATGATACACACAGCCTTTGTGAAAATCTGGTTGTTTATTAAATAAACTATGGTGGCCTAAGAACTCATCCCTGCTACTTCTTTCCTCTTAGTAACCTAAGGTGAGGAAAAGTTTGTGAACCTTTTAGAATGATCTATAATCTGAGATGTAGTCAGAATTTTATCTAAGAGACTGCTTGAAAATCAACAGATAAAGAGAGAATTAACAGATAAAAACAACTTCCCAGTGTATTGGGTCATGCCCTTTTTGTTGCATGTTAAGCAAACATTCACTGTGACTGGCAAAGTGTGTGTAATCAGGTCATGCAGTGATCCTGAACACAAACAGATCAGTAGAATGGCTGAAGAAGAGATTATGCATTTTGGAATCTCTATTAGGATGATTTTAATGAAGCTCTGATTGCATTAGACATTACACAAACTATCACTGTAATTGTGGAGGCTGTGTTTCCTTCTGGTACGGGGTAGAGTAGTACTTTGGGTGATAATTACCACCAGTAGTTTCTGCTTTAAATGAAATTTTGGGAGAGTCACTGTGGCATAGTGGTTAAAGTCAGGGCAAACAAGAGGTCACTGTCCAGAAGCGGATAGAATTCAGCTCCAGTCGTCCCTCAGCTTTGGGTATGGTGCCAGGAGTGATTGGAGTTGGAGTTTAATCGCTTGTGGAGAACAACATATTACTCATCCATGCCTTAGAGTAGTGTTTCTCAACCTTGGCAACTTTAAGATGCATGGACTTCAACTCCCAGAATTCTCTCCTGAGAAACACTGTCTTAGAGTTTTGCAGTAGGACTAGAGAGGCCCTGGGTTCAAATCCTGGTGTGTTACTACTATATAAAGGAAGAGAACTTTGTGTACTGTTAAAGAAGGGAGGGAAAGCTATAAAGATCGTTATCAGCAAACAACGGTGGCTGAATGCAGTGAATTTGGAAGCCCGAATGCAGTGAATTTGGAAGCCCGGTGGATTTGTTTAAAAACAAGGAAGTAGTGGCTACTTATAGGGGAGATGTTTTCTGATGTGCAAGGTAAAAGAACATGTCAAGCACATCCCTTCCCCCTGATGACAGATGATCTTGGTTTGAAGATGTCTGGTGAAGGAGAACCTACCATCTTAAATAGCATCCTGTTCTCCTGGCTGATCTCTTGGTTCTGATCCTATCCTCGGGGGCAGTAGAGAATAGGTCTGCTCTCTCTTCTGTGCAACAACCCTTTAGGTATTTCTCTTCCCTCAACCCTTTTGCAGGCTAAACACAGGTTCTTTCAACTGGTTTTCATAAGGCTTGGATTACAGATGCTTTAGTATCTTGGGAGCTCTCCTCTGTGGCCACTTCAATTTGTTATTGTCCTTTTTGGATTGTGGTACCCAGAACTGAACCCAGTCTTCCAAGCAGAGTATGACCAGGGCAGAATAGAGTTGAACTATTAGTGCTTATGATCTGGATTCTGTGATCCTGTTAATAAACTTCAGGACGGGTTTTTCCTTTTTAACAGCTGCATCAGAGTACTGGCTCATGTTTAACTTGTGGTCAGTAAGAACATCCAGATCATTTTCATGTGTATTGCTACTGAACCAAGTCTACCCCATCCTCTAGGCACATATTTCATTTTTTTCTTCCTAGATGCAGGATTTTACATTTCCTTTTGGCCCACTGTTCCTCCCTATTTACATCTTTTTGAATCTTCTCTTCTGTAGTATTAGCCACTCCTCCTAGTTTTGTGTTACCTTCACATTTAATAATCATCCTCTCAGCACTTTCAGCCAGGTAATTAATAAAAATGATGATCAGCATGGGGCCCAGGTAGAGCCCTGTAGCACTCCACTCAATACTGTTCTCAAGCTGATACAAATATTTGATATTTATGCATATTCTTTGGGTGTGGTCATTCAGCCATCTGTGAATCCATCCAACAGTTGTGTCACTTAGACCATAATTTACCATTTTATTAATGAGAATTAAACTTCTGTGACTATGAGACAGCAAGTGCAGGGCTAAAATCTTATCTAGAAGCATGTTCGGTGTTTCATAGCTCTCATAAAAGTTGCAGTGCAGATATAATTTTGTACTGAGAAATAGGATTACAAAGGTTGAAATGGACTTCCTTTCCAGGTTCAAAATTTGTCATCATCACCTTGGAATCTATTCAGGCCAGATTATGAAGTCTCCACCACAGAAGAAACGGTAATAACTGGTGAGTCACCCCAAAAGAGACACCAAAGAAACTTTCGGTTGATTCTTAAGATTTAGTAGAGGCTACTTTTGCTCTTTAATGTATGTGTTGGTGCTCAGTATCATCAAAAGAGTCCTCAGACTAAAGATCTCTAATCCAGCATTTGGATGGATTAAATGTAGTTGTTGGGGGCATCTCTCTTGCTCATATTATGTTACAAAGAGTTACACAGGCTAAAATTGCTGCATCTCTATATTGTAAAGTCAAATTCCTCAACAGTCTGTTAGACTTCAATATAACCAGGGTGCAAAACTTGGGATATGATGATATGGGCTGATAATGTTCCTGTGCATACCCTGAAAGGGTTGAACATCTATTATTGTATGGAACTGTATGGAATCATAGATGTGGAAAGAGTCCAGTATATAACCTTCAACTAGGAGTTAAAGTCCACACATCCTAAAGTTGCCAAGGTTAAGAAATCCTGGTTTAGAATGTTTTCAGCCAATAAAGAGTAAAAGTATACTGAAACTTGTGCAATGAAGGATCCTTTTTTTTTAATCATGGTGCCTGGGCTGGTGGGTTCTTAGAGATGGACCATTGGAGTTGTGGATTAGAGTATGTTAGGGTTAGTTTCTGGATGTGTTCTATTTGTAGAGGGTTTGGAAAGTTTTTTGGACAGTGTTTGAGTCTTCGATTGGTGAGTGTGGTCTTTAGTCTTCCCAAATAGAGCCTCCAGAGCAACATCCTAGGTAATCAGAGAAGCTTTATGGTTCCCTGTTCATGGGACTGTCAAAGTCATCACTGGATGAGTCAGCATCAGTCAGCTGTTTGGTGGTGAGAGGCTTCAGGTTGGAAGAGCTACTCTCAGCTGCTGTATGGTACAATTATGGTGGTGGCCCTTGTGAAGATCTTATTCTTGATTACAGTAATGGTGGTGGCTCACGATTGATTCTCCTGGCTGTGAAGAAGGACCAACTTAATTGATCCACCCCAGGCTTCTGGTAGACCTGGCTGGATTTCAGAGGGAACTTGGGGTTATCCCTGAGGCTCTGATGCACAGTTTGACTGAGACCTTAGTTGCTGCTTGGAATGAGAGAACAACAATGGGGATTGGATCACACCTGAGTGGAGTCTGCCTGCTTGTGGATTCTGGTGGGTCCCCTAGTTTTCAGAGGATCTCCTGATGATGAAGCAGCAAAAAAGACTCCTAGAGTACTACTGGAGAAAGACAAGTGAATCCAACCAAGCATGGGTAAGAGCATTTCTTAAGGATTATCTCATGGAGATAAGAGCAGTGAAACAGTTATCTTATTGCGTTGGCTGATTGCTTATGTAGGGCAACCCTAACTCTCCTGGGTGAGGAGGGTTGGAGGAGCATTTGCAAGGTCACTGTGAGAATTATTCTCAGCATTTGGTGGATACAATCCCTCAGATCTCCTCCTAGATGAACTTTGTCTGTTCAGTTAATTAAGATATGTTCTTGCTCAGTTATCTGGGATAAATTTGAGCCTTTTGGTCCTGAAGAAGTGGACGGTTTTTGGGGCTGTCAGGGCACCAACCTGTGTTTTAGATCCATGCCCCTTCTGGTTCATTAAGGCCGCCAAGTAGGTGATGTGTGGTTGGATCCATGCAATGGTAAGTGCTTCCTTGAGGGAGGGCAAGGTTCCACTGGCTCTTAAGGAAGTAGTGGTCTGCCTTCTCAAAAAGCCATCACTGGATCCAAAGGAGTTGGACAATTTTTATCCTGTCTCCAGTCTTCCCTTTTGCAACTGCTAAGGGTCCTAACGGAGAAAATAGATTATCTATGGACCCCTTTCAGTCTGGGTTCAGACTGGGATATATTACTAAGACAGCATTAATTGCACTTTGTTGATGTTTATGACAAGCTTAGGATAGGTAGAGTGCATCTATCCTGGCCCTCATTGATCTTCCAGTGGCCTTTAATACCATCAGTTGGGGTATCCTTCTGGACTGACTCAGGAGGGTGGAAGTGGGAAGCACAATTTTGAGGTGGTTCTCTATCTTCCATGATTGGTTCCAGCCAATGTTGGTGGGGGGATAAAGCTCTAATCCTACCTCTGCTTTGTGGAATGCCTCAGAATCTATTTTCTCCCCATTTTTGTTTAACATCTACGTAAAACCACTGGTAAGGTTATTTGTCAGCATGGAATGAAGTAACAGTATGCTAATAATATTCAGTTATACCTCTCTGATCCTGGCCAACCAAGAGATGCTATCAAGATCTTTTATGGGGATCTGGGTGGAGAAGAACAGACTTTGGCTTACACTTATCAAGACTGAGTAGTTGTGAGTGAGTTGTGAGTTAATTCCTGCTTATCTGAGTGTAGGCTGCTGGAGAGGGACACATAGACACATAGAGATAAACTCCACCATTCAAAAGAGTAATAAAAAAGCTAATGTCAGGATTAGCCCAGGAAACTCCAGGAGACAGTACAGATTCAATCCAGCAAAGTTTAATGGCCTTACTCCCGTTACAGAAATCTTCTCAGAGTGAGAGCAAATTCCAGGGTCACCCTCCCAACCTCCCTTGCATTCTTTAGGGAGGGTTCAGTCTCATCCTCTTATCTGTTCCTCGTTGCTCTGGTGATGAGAGTAAGTTCTTAACCCCCCTTGTCCTGACTCTCACAGCTAAGTAGGAAACAAAAAGACGGGAAGACACCCTCTCCAGGAGCCTACGCCCAGAAAACCAGGGATTAACATCAGACAGACAATCAAGCAGAAAGCAGTAACCCTAATCAAGGAACTACCAAGGAGAAAGCCACACCCCCACTGACACTGGCAGGGCAAGCTACCGTATATAAACAGGGAGCAAACCTCACACTCACTAGCATTGATGATATTACCTAGTCAGGTAATGAAACCTCTGCAAGCAAACCAGCAAGCTCAGAGAGCACCCAGGACTCTACAGTATTTGGCGTAGGCCACCAAGGAGTTGTGATTACGTAAGTTGGATGACTATATACATAAGTAAACTTCATTGAATGCTGGTTGAAAGGGTGGGATTTTGCAGCAGAGTTACTGAGGATGGTCTTAAAAATAGAGTTCTCTGGAGGAGGATTTTCTAAATGGAAGTAAGAATGTGTGTGGGGGGGATTTAAGAAACAGTATCTTGGCCTACCCATTGGGCTTAAGCAACTTTTCCAAACTTGGTAGCTTTTCAGATATGTTGGGACTAAAGCCCCCGGAATTCCTAGCCATTCAGGCACCAAGGAAAGGTTGGTCTAGAGCATGAGGTGTCTAAGAGGTAGCGGGTCCCTTTGCGTGTTATACAGTCTACCAAGGAAGCCTGCTTGAGGACCAGGAGGTAACTTCTGAGACATTCATGCGTGTTAGGCATGGTGACTAGTCCTCTTACCTACAGCTAGAGACAGGAGCATTGCATTCAGGATGATGCAGCCTTCTGTTCCTGTCTACTATTTAGTACAGTGTTTCTCAAAGTTGGCAACTTTGTGTGGACTTCAACTCCCAGAATTCCCCAGGCAGCCTCAGATGGCTGAGGATGATGGGAGTTATATCCCGACATTCCTAGAAAGTAGCAGGCTGAAGATGGCTGTGCTATGCTATTAACAATGATTTAACTCTTTGTCATTTTTTCCCTACAACCATCACTCCCCTTTATTATTCACACACACACGCACGCACACACATACACACATGCTCTCTCACCCCTATGGGTGGTGTGTGTGTGCACTGTCAGAGCTCTCTGTGCAGAAGAGTGCAGGGCTAGGAACAGCTCAGATCCTGCGCAGAACCCTCAAACTCCCAGGCCTCTGGTAGAGGACCCGAGATTGAAGAAGACACAGATCACCCATGGGGGTGAGACGGATGGATGAATGGATGGATATTGTATTATTTGGTACGGTGGTATTTATATGGTATTGACTAGAGATTCTGTCCCTTGTTTTCCTACTGGTAAACTAAAGTCCTTGGTTTGAAGGGCGCACCAGGTGACTCTGTGATTTCACACAAGCCCCAAAAATTATGGGTGTAAGCCCCAGAGTTTCTCCAGAAGTTATTGCTTCATTTTAATTGTTAATGTGACCAAAGGATATAATTAATCCAATATGTAAGGAGTAATATTAATGTTTCATTAATGTAAATGACATTTAAATTAAATCATTATCTGTCTTTTCTCACTCCCTTTTCTGTTAATCTGACATGAAACCTCTTTTTGATTTCAGTATCCTGTGCAATAAATTGATGATTTCATTGAATTGCTTCCATACAGTCACGTGAAAAAGAAACCACACCCTCTTTGAGTTCTATGGTTTTACGTATCAGGACATAATAAAAACCATCTAGTCCTTAGCAGTTCTCAACAGTAGGTAAATACAACTCAGATGAACAACAACACATGACATATTACACCATTGTTGTTGTTGTTTAGTCGTTAAGTCGTGTCCGACTCTTTGTGACTCCATGAACCACATTGCGCCAGGCCTTCCTGTCCTTCACTGCCTCCCTGAGTTTGCTCAGTTTCATGCTTATTGCTTCAGTGATGCTATCTAACCATCTCATCCTCTGCCGTCCCCTTCTCCTTTTGCCTTCCATCTTTCCCAGCATCAGGGTCTTTTCCAAAGAGTCCTCTCTTCGCATTAGGTGACCAAAGTATCTGAGCTTGAGCTTCATTATCAATCCTTCCAATGAGCAATCAGAGTTGATTATTGATGATATTACACCATGTCATCATTTATTTTACAAAAAGAAAGCCAACTTGGAGAAGCCATGTGTGAAAAAGTTAGTACACCTTATGATTCAGTAGCTTGTAGAACCTTTAGCAGCAATAACTTGAAGTAATCATTTTCTGTATGACTTTATCAGTCTCTCACGTTGTGGAGGAATTTTGGCCCACTCTTCTTTACAACATTGCTTCAGTTCATTGAGTTTCACGGGCATTCGTTTATGCACAGTTCTCTTGAGGTCCCGCCACAGCATTTCAATCGGGTTGAGGTCTGGACTCTGACTGGGCCATTACAACACCTTGATTCTTTTCTTTTTCAGCCATTCTGTTGTAGATTTGCTGGTGTGCTTGGGATCATTGTCCTGTTGCATGACCCAATGTTGGCCAAGCTTTAGCTGTTGGACAGATGGCCTCACATTTGACTCTAGAGTACTTTGGTATACAGAGGAGTTCATGGTCGACTCAATGACTGCAAGGTGCCCAAGTTCTGTGGCTGCAAAACAAGCCCAAATCATCACCCCTCTACCACCGTGCTTGACGGTTGGTATGAGATGTTTGTGCTGATGTGCTGTGTTTGGTTTTCACCAAATGTGGCGCTGTGCATTATGGCCAAACATCTCCACTTTGGTCTCGTCTGTCCAAAGGACAGTGTTCCAGAAGTCTTGTGATTTGTTCAGATGCAATTTTGCAAACCTAAGCCGTGCTGCCATGTTCTTTTTAGAGAGAGGAGGCTTTCTCCTGGCAACCCTTCCAAACAAACCATACTTGTTCAGTCTTTTTCTAATTGTACTGTCATGAACTTTTAACATTTAACATGCTAACTGAGGTCTGTAGAGTCTGAGGTGTAACTCTTGGATTTTTTACAATTTCTCTGAACGTTGCACGGTCTGACCTTGGGGTGGATCTGCTGGGACGTCCACTCTTGGGAAGATTGGCAACTGTCTTGAATGTTTTCCACTTGTTAATAATCTTCCTCACTGTAGGCTAATGGACTTTAAATTGTTTGGAAATGGCCTTATAACCCTTCCCAGATTGATGGGCAGCAACAATTGCTTCTCTAAGATCATTGCTGATGTCTTTACTCTTTGGCATTGTGTTAACACACACCTCAGTGCTCGAGACCGGCAAACTCCTAAAACTTCGGCTGTTATAGAGATGATGATCAATTGATCAAGGGCATTTGATTAGCAGCACCTGGCTGCTATTTAGCCTGTCAGTTTAGAAGTAAGTCCCATTATCTTCAATGAGACCAGCTGTCCGGCAAGGACATACATCAGCCTCCCTACCCCATGGCTTTCACTTTGATTATAAGTCCCATCTTTCCCAGCCAAGAATTCCAGACAGTATTCTTTTCCAGTATTCATATGTATTGTGGAGTCCTTGGTGCCCTCTAAGTCTAGCTGTTTGCTTGCAGACATTTCATTATCCAACTAGGTAACATCAGTGCTAGTGAGTGTGGGGTTTGTTCCCTGTTTATATACAGTGGCTTGCCTTGCCAATGTTGGTGGGGATGTGGGTTTTCTCCTTGGTAGTTCCTTGATTAGGGTATTGTGATCTGCTTGACTGTCTGGTGTTAATCCTTACTTATCTGGGTGTAGGCTCCTGCAGAGGATGTGTTCTGGTCTCTTTTTTTCTTCTTAGCTTTTTTATTGTATCTTTTGAATGGTGTATAAATGTGGTTTATCTTTTCCTTTCACTCTTTTTCCATCCTTTTTATTTTAACTAACGCTTAGGGGATGATTCCATGCATTCCTCCTTAGTACAGGTAGTCCTTGTTTAGTGACCACGATTGGGACCGGCATATCGGCCGTTAAGCGAAATGATTGGTAACTGAAACTGTGACTGGGCTTATGATCTTACTTCAGCTTTCCTTTGCTTTACAGACCTGCAAAGGTCCTAAATGCAAGGACTGGTCATAACTGCGAACAATTGCTAACAAGACAGTCACCAAACGAGGACTACCTGTCCTTGTAACAATAGGGAGAGCTTTATATAGCAGCCTGTGGTGGTGCCAGGGCTGAATCGTAACTCTGGAGAGCTTAGTCCACCTGGGAAGAGCAGGGCAAATGCCAACCCTGGTCGCCCAGCTGCTGCACAAGTGCTCCATGTGATTTGAGTGGCATCAGAAAGCTGTCGTAGCACAAAGCAGCTCCAGGGAATAAGTGTAATCCAGAAGGCTGTGAATTCAGATCTCTGCTGCAAACTCCTTCAGCACTTTTTGATAAGCCCCTCCCTCCCTCCCCTCCCTCTGCCTTGGCCCTGCACCTGCAGGGTGATATTGCTGTATCTTGCAGGATTCAAGAGACCAGCAATCTAAGGCAGTGCTCTAATGTTAATTCAGCCTCTCCTAACCAGGTGTTTTACTTATGCGTAGCATTATAACTCCCACAATCCCTCCCTCCCCTCCGCTGAGTATTATGAGAGTTGAAATTTTTCTTCCTATTGTATAATAAATACTGCTGTCACCCAGATTAAAGAAACCGAATGAATCACTACCCTTTCCATAAATTTTAATTAACTGGATACCTTCAATGACTACGTCTGCCTCTAGCTGGGCCTTTGCCGGCTTAGTTCCCATGCTGTTGTTGTTGTTGTTTAGTCGTTAAGTCGTGTCCAACTCTTCGTGACCCCATGAACCATATTGCGCCAGGCCTTCCTATCTTTCACTGCCTCCCTCAGTTTGCTCAATTTCATGCTCATTGCTTCAGTGATGCTATCTAGCCATCTCATCCTCTGCCGTCCTCTTCTCCTTTTGCCTTCCATCTTTCCCAGCATCAGGGTCTTTTCCAAAGAGTCCTCTCTTCGCATTAGGTGACCAAAGTATCTGAGCTTGAGCTTCATTATCAATCCTTCCAATGAGCAATCAGAGTTGATTTCCTTTAAGATTGACTGGTTTGACCTCCTAGCAGTCCAGGGGACTCTTAAGAGTCTTCTCCAGCACCACAGTTCAAAGGCATCAATTCTTCGGCGTTGTTGTATCGCACTATTGTGCGATAGTTTGAGCATTCTTTGGCATTGCCCTTCTTTGGAATTGGAACGTAAACTGACCTTTTCCAATCCCGTGGCCACTGTTGCGTTTTCCAAACTTGCTGGCATATTGAGTGCAGCACTTTAACAGCATCGTCTTTTAGTATCCCATGCTGTAGTATTGTTATATTGAAACTTGGTTTGCTTTAACGTACCTTATACAAGAGATAGTGGCTCGATTCACCCATTAAGCTAAGCCCTAAACCCTGGTTTACACATTCTAATGGCCGGATTCCCATCTTGCTAAGTGAAAACCAGATAAACAAGCAATATGTTGGGTTAATGAACCCAGCTGTTCCTGTTAAAATTTGCCAGTGGGCCATCAGAGAGAGGGGATGTGTCTCCTTTCTGATATTATTGATCCCTCACCATGGGTCATGTTGGCTAGAGATGGGTCTCTGGAATAAAGTGGGATCCCCTTTTCTACCTTCCAGCCAAATCTGGGAGAAGACATCTGTCTCCCCCTCTTTCTCTCTTTTACCTCCCTGGAGGGATCCTGCTGAGACAAGTCCAGATCCCTCCCAGGAGGGATCCGTAATCAGCAGCACCCTCTCCCAGCCTTGTCAGACAAGTCTCATGGTAGGAGGATGCAGTGACCTTCCAGCTGCTGCGAACCCTGGTGATCTTTTTGCAATCGAAGTGTCTTCGTTGACCTCCCCAAGTCTCTCTGTCAGATCGATTGGAGCCACTGTCACATCTCTTTGCTGTTAGGCCAGTTTCCCAGGACTTCAGTTTTATGCTTGCCTGAAATGAATCGTTGAGTCATTCCTTCAGGGCAAAAAGCAGGATGTGATATCCAGGGAGGTGCTGATGAACATATCTTGTGGGCTGATGAAATATTTGGGGCCTTTTCTGCATGCTTAATATTATCTTCGCACCATTTTGACTGCCACGAAATATCCTGGGAATTCTCACTTGAGGCTGCTAAGGAACTAGATTCACCCTGTATCTGTTTTAGTGGCCTAATTGATTGCTTGAAAGATGAGGTGTTAGACCAGTGTTTCTCAACCTCAGCAACTTTCAGATGTGGACTTCAGCTCCCAAAATTCCCCAGCCAGCCATGCTGGCTGGGGAATTTTGGGAGTTGAAGTCCACATCTGAAAGTAGCTGAGGTTGAGAAACACTGTTAGACATTGGTTGGGATGTTCATCTTTTGGATTACCTACATTAAATAGGAGGTTGACTAGATGGTAAAAAAAGACCTTTTCTAACTTTTCGATATATAACATGGATCAAATAATTTCATCTCTGGTAGTTTTTGAAGTTCAAGAGACCCTGGGATTTATTTAGAATTTATTGGAATACATTGGGGATGGTCTTCATAGCAGTCTTTCTCTGTATTGCTTATGTCTACAAGGAAGGTACAATGCTCTCAAACCATAGGGCCAACTTTTGGGGGCAAAGATGTAATAAGTATAATGGCTTAATCGGTTGTATCTTTGCCCACATGGTGAAAGGTTTAAAAAAACCCAACTTCTATTTGATTTTGAGTTTCCTAGCTGGAAAGGCCATGTCTCAACAGCAGAGCATGCCCTCAGAGACCTATGTTATAGCACAATCAGCAATTAAAATGCTTTCCTTTTAAGGAGGGGACTGTACTGCTTCTGAAGGTCATTTTAGCCCTCTGCTTTTCTAGGTCTCGTTTTTTTAATGTCACCTGTGGCAAAAAGTGATTTTACTCTTAAATTAGACTTGTAAATCCCATGTAAGTATTCAGTTTCATTTATGGCCCTTGGTTTTTTTTTTTTTCTTTTTTTGATAGCTTTTCAGGTCTATGCATGCAAGCTACAGAATGTCTATGCTCCCTGTTTCCTTGGAAGAATTTCTTTAGATTCATTGTTTTCAAATCATTTCTTCAAACTAAGAAGGGAAATTCCATGTTTATGTTGCTGCTCAGTGTCATCAGGAGAACCCTGATTGATCAGACTGAAGATTTCTTTAATCTGGTCCTTATGTGCCCACAACCAGTTGCTTCTCAGAAAGGCTCATAAGAAAGACCAGTAGCCTTCAGAGATTCAGAATTGTCCTGCACCCAATGCAAGAGGTAGCCATTAATAGCTTAACCTCTATTAATTTATCTGTTTTCTATTGAAGCAGTCAGAAGACACGATGAAAACTCCTTAATCTCACAACTCATGGACAGACTCAACCACAGTTTCAACTGGGAAACTCTCAGCATCTTAGATCAAGCTAAATCCAAAAGGAATGGAAGCTTGGTATTCAGACAAGGCAGCCATTAGCAGGCACATAGAGATAAACAACATCTACACACTATTCAAAAGAGACAATACAAAGGAAACCAAAGGACCAGAACATCTCCTCACCAGCAATCATCATCCAGATAGGCAGAGATTAACACCAAGATTATCACCAGACATACAATCAGCAGTAAACAATACCCTAATCAAGGAATTGCCAGAGGGAAAAAATAAAACAACACAAAACCCACACCCCCACCAACACTGGCAGGGCATCCCCACTGTATTTAACAGAGAGCAAACCCCATTCCATTCTAGCACCAAAGATGCTACGTAGCCGGGTAACGAAATGTTTGCAAGAAAACAGCCAAGCTCAGAGAACTCCAAGGACTCCACTCTCTTGAAGCTGTCCAAGTCATGGGCACAAAACCCAGTTTTAGAGTGTCCTGTGATGACCCATTTCCTGTTGATACTTACAAAAATATTTACCCTTGAGGAATTTGTTGGAATGCTCTTGAAATGTGACTAGAGGGTTTTTTCCTTTGAGATATTGAGTCAAAATTGCATTGACCTTTTTAAACATTCCAGCGTCCTTTTCTTCAGGCTGTTTGCTTTGTGCTCGGCCTTATTGTACTAGCATTTTTATTTGTTTGTTTGTTAGTTTGCCAAGGTGCAGACTGACAGTAACCAGAAGCTTGGTGCAGACTGACAGTAAAAAAGGAGCGTAACCTTAGACCTCGTCCAACTGGACAGCACATCACAGATGTGCAGGAGAGCACAAGAGGAAGGGGGTCAGAACTTGGCAGTCCACCTCCCTGGTATCACTGAGACACTAGGAGCGTGCTTGGAAAAAAAATTACCTATAAACCTGGTTGTGCCAGTATGGCATTTCTCAGCTCCTTGGCAGACAGTCCGAGTCTGAGTTCTTCTTTTGGACATCTCAACGAGTGCACTGCCCGTGAGTCAGTCTCTCATCCTGGTTTGAAATGTCTTTTGTCGCTACGGCATGGCGAAGCAAAAATGGACGCGAGGCAATGCAGTCTCAGAAACTCTGCATGCACCTTGTTTTTGGTTGCTATTCTAAACCCGCCCACCTGGCCATAAGCTTCTTGGAAATTAATGAGGCTGTCTTCATAGAGGACACATAGATTGCATTCACACATCCCTGAGCCTTTTTTTTTTCTTCACCGTGATTTGAATAATCCATAACTGGCTGGGTTCATTCATCACTAAAATTCAATTTACAAATCAGAATTTCTGGGTAGGCGCAACATTCTGAGCCAAATAACAATTATGATTTAGCATAAACCAAGTCATAGGATTGCCTAGCAGGACTACATATTTGCTTGTGTTACAGCTGAGGTTGGTGCTTTGCTTTAGAGCATGCTAAGCTCCCATTTTTCAATATTAAAATAATTGAGAGATAAAACCATTGGAAGCAGGGAGCCTGGAAGATGCCAGGAGAGCTGTCTGCTGGCCCGTTGGTGGCTGTGGTCGCTCTCAGGATTCAGGGCTTATTGTCTTGAATGAACCCAGCCAACTATGGCATACTCTATAAATCATAGCTAAATATATCATAACTTTGACAAGGTTCATAAATCACATGATCTCCCAGTACCACCAAGAAATGGCTTAAAGGAGTTTAGGAGCGTCTTATGAGTTTCTTGAGATCTGTAACACCAACCTGAAAAGTGAAATGGAGAGTGACTTGCGAAGGATTTACTTACCCAGGGAGGGGTTGGGTAAGTAAAAACCTATTCTAAGTTTTGGAGACAGTATTGATCTCTTTCCCAATATTATGACCCTGTCAAGATGAAGAGTGATTTATAGGGATGTGGATTCCCCCCCCCCGCCAAAAAAAATTGACATCAGGGGAAACATGCTGGATTTCCTGCCCTCCTTCCTTTACTGTTCTTCTGATATTAGTGGTGTTTTGAACTGTTTTGCTGTTCATTTTGATTGTATTGAATTGTATGAAACATTTTTTCTCCCAATGGCCAGAACTAGTTAAGTTGAAAATTGAGAAATGTGTTGGAGGGCAGTCAGCTGGAGAGAATGAAAAAGTTTCATGTATAGATTACTCTTATTTCTTATTGAAATGCTATTTCAGGGTGTGACAACTCCAGTCACACACATTTCTCTTCCATTGTTTAGGTTTTAAGAAAAAGGGAAGCTGCTAAAAGGGTTCCAAAAACTTAATTTCAGAACCTTTTAATTTGGCATAAGACCTCTGGGCACTAACATGAAAAATGTTAGCTGCAACTTTATTTTACGTTCAATTTATGCCACAGCTTCAGTTGGACTTGTGTTTGACTTGTGCATTATGTTGCTCTTTGTATGATACGGGACAATCCGGTTTCAAAAATAGGGGAAATTTCTGCAGGCCAGTTGCAGTAGTGGAAAGCCATCTACCATACACCCTGAGCTATTAAGCCAGTTCATGTCTTAGAGCTCAGGAGCCCTGCACTTATGAATGTGCTGTGATTGCACACAGAAAGCTTGTTTTCCATCTGGACATTTTTGCCTCCTGGGGGACAATGAGGTCTACGTCCCACAGTGGCTGTAAGCTGCCTCCCCAGACCCAAGGTCCTTCTGGTGGCCTGAACCATATGGAGTCCATCTGACATGACCATTTCCCTGGAGATAATAGGCGTTCTAGTCCAGCATTTCTGGGAGGCCCCAGGTTGAGGAGAGCTGCTGAAGAACAGTCCTACCTGAACAAAACTGGAGGTGAACAATACCCTTTTTAGATGCTGGCTAGAAGTGGGTGGCTAGCTGGATGGGTAGCGTCCTTCTCAAACTCCATAGCTTGTAGTATAGCAGGACTGTGGAGATGATCTATCAATTCATCCTTCTTCCAAGGATGTACACACAGCTATTATTGTTTATCTTCTTGGTTTTTATCTTTGTAGTAAGGACAAGATTCATTAGGCTGGCTCAGCAGAGGAGGAGACATGACATGGGCTTCTCAGTGATGGCTTAACAAAATATCCTTATTCTGCAGGAATCCAGAATGCAATTATCAGGATTTCCCACTTTAGCAAGACCTTTGGAGAGTTCTTGAGGGCTAATTTTGCTTTCGGGTCTTTGGATTTTCTAAGGGGTTTTGGAGTAGAGGTTTTGTCCCTTGGAGGATGTAAGACTTGGTTCCCCAGACTGGTAAAGATTCAGGAATCCATTCTGTAAACAATCAGCTGCAAGCTTTTCTGTTATCAGTAAAACATCCACCTTCTCCCTGCATCACCAGAAGGCTGATATAAAGAAGATCAAAAGCTATCCGCCCTAATGCCCATGGAAATATATTGGTTCTAACTGGGAAATAGTTCAGATGCTGGAATTCTTGTAATCCCACCTGCTTCATCTCAACAAATCCAGCAAAAAGAACTCTGTAAGAATCATGCTTGGAAAAGAATCTTCCAAGAATCTTCCAGTTCAGGCAGCTGCCTGTGGGCCTGAGAGAAGATCCTGCTACGTGTCACTCTGGGCAGGGACAAACCATTGTGTCTACCACAGCGGTTCTGTGTATTGCAGAGGGGTCTAGGGGAGAAATTGTGCCAATAATCTGCATGGGGTAGTGATAGGCCTCCCCTGCGTGGATTTAAATTCATGCATTGAAAAAGTCAATAAAGGTAGGCAAACATCAAGGAGGGTTGATGTCTACTAAATGTTTGTAACTTTGGGACCCTGACAGCTCTCCAGGGGATTGTATTGTTACAGTGCCTTCTTAAAAATGCCTTTGAGCAGGATTGGTAGATTAAATCCTGGAAAAGCTGCAGTCCTAGAAGAGGTCAGTGACTAGTTTCCTGCTGCCTAACCCCAAAAGTGGGGTCTAACTTGCACAGGTTTAAGCTACTGGAGAATAACTTTTGGTTGAATGTCAAAGCAGGTCAGTAGTGAAGCTAGTTACCTAGAGCAGTGTTTCTCAACCTTGGCAGCTTTAGGATATGTGGACTTCAACCCCCAGAATTCCCTAGCCAGCATGCTGGCTGGGGAATTCTGGGAGTTGAAGTGTGTACAACTTAAAGTTGCTAAGGTTGAGAAACACTACCCTAGAGCAAGGGGGCATAAGGCCATAAGTGGCTCCTGAAAGCATTGAGTGAGCCCATCGGTGCTCTTCCAAAAATTGTTACAACATGTAATTTTTTTAATGTGATAGAATAAAACATTAAATATATTGGAGGTTAATCCTATTATCTGCATTCATCATAGAATCACAGAGTTGAGAACGACTCTTTAGGGTATCAAATTCCACCCCTGCTCCATACAGGAATCTAAATAAAAGCCACTCTGATAGGTCACTCCCATTTGAACATACCAAGGAAACGAGTCCCACCACCTCTCTAAGTCTGTGGCTCCACCATTGAATTGTTCTTACCATTGGGAAGTTTAATATTCCTTTGGAATCCAGCTTCCTGTAGCTTAAACCATTATTTCACATCCCGCACTCTTGGATGGTAGAGAAGAAGTCTTAAAGTAAACCAAATGTTGTTTTTGTTCTGGCCCTGCTAATTCCTTCTGGTTTCCACTGATTTCTGGAGCACAGACCAAGGGCCCTTCCCACCCAAACAGAATTAGGCCTCAGTGGCCAAGAGGAATGGTGGGCTTTCTCTTGCAGAAGATGCTTCAGCAATGGGTTTCTTGAATCCATCAGGAAATTGGACTAATACAGCCTTTTCCAGCCAGGTGACCTCCAGGTGCATTAGGACTACAACTTCTTGCGTTCTCCAGCCAGCTAAATGGTTTGCAAGGCTCTGCTAACTCTTGGTTTCTATGAAAGCTTAATAAGTAAATGGCTCCCTGTTTTCTTTCTTCAGAGACAATGGAGATCTCGCTGGGCCAGTGGCTCCTTATCCTCTTCCTGGTGGCTGTCCCGCTTCTGTACGAATGGAGCACCACCTTCAAGTATTTCTGTAAGATGGCCTTCTACAACGGCTACATCCTCTTCCTGGCTGTCTTGGTCATTCCTATCTGCGCGGTCCGTGGGCGCAATGTGGAGAATATGAAGTGAGTCCACCCCTCTTTGACTGCAGGAAAGCCTTCACCCAACTCAGGCCTACATCTGATCTCAGATGGATAGATAACAGGGTCGCCGTCATTGTGTATGGATCTTCCTGATGTGTTGGATTACAGCTCCCATCTTCAGCTAACATAGCTGGTGTAAAATAGGAAATGTAGTTTCACGCAGCTCATCTGGTGGGAGAACTAGGGATGGCTGGCCATGCTGGCTGGGGAATTCTGGGAGCTAAAGTCCACCCATCTGAAAGTGGCCAAGGTTGAGAAACACTGCTGTGCGCTTGCAGTCGACAGGGGAGAGCCAAAAATGGGCTTTGCATGCTTCACCACCATGCCCCTCTTTATCTCAGCTGCCTTCCCTGGATGGCTGCTGTCAAGGTCTGCAAATTGCTGGTTTGGATGGGATCCTGCCAGAAACGAGCTGATGCTCCAAGAGAGGCAAGACAGGGAATCTAACCGGGGGGGAGGAGACTGTAATATGGCCTTGTGGCTTGATTATAGCTGGGAATCTGTTTTAAGAGGGGAAGTCCAGTGTCACCTGGAAATGACAGCCTTTGGAAAAGGAGAGGCTTGAAGGGAGAGAGACTGTACTTCACCCAGTTTCAAGACGACTATTCTACACATTGGAGCGTCTGATCTGGATTTTCACGTTGTTGTGTCACGATTGGTTGAATAAACCACCGTTGGATGGGTTCACACCTCTGTAAGCCATAAGCCCTGTTTTACAAACTGTATTGGCAGTTTATCACACTGCGGTAAGCCCCAAACCAACCAGCTGCATTACATGATATATTTATTTATTTAAAACATTACTACCCCACTGCTGTCAGAATGACTCTTGGTGGCTTACCTAGAATATAAGTAGAACAATTTTAAATGTCCATGATCATACATGAAAGAAACAGAAACTAGCCAATACCAACAGTAAAAAGAACCATCAGCCAAAAAAGAAAACCTCTCAACAAAAATAAAGCAATAAAAAGGAAAAAGATCACATCTAAACTCAGGTGAAAGCCCTTTGAAATAATTCTGCCTTCTGGTCAGAGGACAAACAACAAAAACTTTTTTGAAAGACTGGAAACCTTATATGGACTTTTTATTGAAAGAAGAAAGAAATGAAATATTTATGAATATAAAGATGAAGGTAGACCTTGATTAAATGAGGGGTTGAAGGGAATTGTATAGTACTTAAGAGGGAAGGTGGACAACAAGGTTGTAACCGTCTGTTGAAAAGAAGGTTGGAAGTCACTTATATATTTCTTAACCAGTTTCTCTTTTCTTTTTCTTTTCCTGCACTTTCTTGTTTTTCTTTCTTTCTCTTCCTTTTTTCCTTTTGATTTGTCTTTTAGTATATGGAAACATTCTTAATATAAAGAAAGAAAAGAAAGAGAAACAATCCTGTCTTCTTATACTTAACACAGTGTGTGAACCCTGCCAATGTGCTCTGCCCAGTACAGAAGCCCAGCATTAGAGACTTAAATGCCTTCCTCTGCATTAAAAGAGTTCAAGGAGCTCGGGGACCGAGCAGAAATTTGAACCCCCCTCTCTCATGCCCCAAGCCAACGTTTGTTTGTTTCTTTAATTAAATTTATTATAGCCACCCTCTTCAACAGACTCTGCCCTGGCTACGGGGGTTGACAAAATGAATGTGTGATGGTGTAGTGGTCTGTGGGAATGGCCTTGGAGACAGGAGGAAGAACTGCAAACTAGGCAACAGTCAGATAAGAGGCAGCTGAGCCCACAGAAAGAATAGGGGCATGACAAACATCTCAGAAGGGACCCTCCCTAGTTTCTTGGGTTGTAAAGGCAAGGGGAGAGAGATGTACTTTCAGGCTTGCAAGATGCTGTTAATGTAACCTTACGGTAAAGTTAGAGCTAGTACTTCTGGGCATGCTTCTCATCTAGAGTGCCTCACAAGACTGACATATGGTGATTCAAGCAGTGGCTTGTTTTTTCTCTTGGGGGTGAGTGGGTTTCAAGGGCTTCCTTTTATCTTGCTTTGTAAAGCAGCTAACCGTGGCAGATGCTTTCCTGCTTCTTTCCTCCTTCGGCTCCCTTTAGATATGGAACAGAAATGTTTGGGATGGTTGCACAAGCACAGGGTCATAGATCAAGATAATCATCACCAGGGCCAGTGACCAAGTAGTGGCAGAATTCACCTCGGTTTGCCAAAGTCTACGGTGTTAATGACATCCTGCGGAAGAGGCCATCTGCAAACTTCATGTGCCAAATCTGTGGGTCCAGTAGCTCCACTGGAAGCGTCTGAAGAGTTGTGCAACAGCTAGTAGTCAGGAGAGAGCAGCTGGTGGGGCCTGTGCTCCCAAAACGAAACAAATGGAATAAGTAGGGCTGAGAGATAATGTGATTGCCCCCAAAGCGTGCCATGAGTCCCTGTCAGCCCTTCAGGGTAGTCCAAGACAGGAAGCCCAAACCATGAGTACTAACACTACCTTTATTGTAAGGTTACAGTAGCAGAATCTTGCAAGTCTGAAAGCATTTCCCCCCCTCCCCTGCCTTTACTGTCCAGAGAACTAGGGAAGGTCCCTTCCAAAATGCTTTGTCCACCCCCATCTCTCTTTGGACTCAGGTGTCTCTTAATTGTAATTGGGGCTGACCTACAGTTAGATTGCCAGTCGGACTGGCTTCTGTATATGGCACGTGGGGAGGACCTTTTGCCTTCCACCTCGGGCACCCAGAGAAATCTTCCCAAGCCAGCCTTTCCTGGCCTAATAGCTTGGAGGAGGTAGTTGGGAACATCTGGGAGCAACAGCGGTGTCTTGGGGGTGCAAGATTTTCACTCCTTTCTTTTTTGAAAAGTGCTGAGGCTTGCTTTTGGCAGGATGTTCTAGCCCCATCCATACCAGCCCTCCAGATACGGTGAAGTTGCAGCTCTCCAAACGCTGGTGAGGAATCGCAGCCTCCGTGCATCTGGAGGGAGCCACATTTCCAAAGGCGGATGTATCCACAGACATTCACTCCTAGTGTTGCAAGTTCAACTTTCTCATACGCTTTCTCTCTTCCTTAACCCTCCCAGGATAATACGATTCATGATGCTCCACGTGAAATATCTGTATGGGATCAAGATTGATGTGCGGGGGATTGAGAACTTCAACATCAAGGAGCCGTACGTGGTGGTGTCCAACCACCAGAGCTCCCTCGACTTGCTCGGTATGGCTGGAGGAAGGCGGGGAGGAGCTAAGAATTTGATCTGGGCCCTCTCAGCATATTTGTTGTCAGGTGGTTCTTAAAACAGATGTTGCAGTGTGGTCCAGCAATGCCAGAATTTTAGAATTGTTTGTATGGCTTTTTTTCCCTACTGCCTGTTTCCCCTACGACTCCTCTAATAAGCATTATCTGATAAAAAGTCGGTTTGCCACCACTTGTTAAAACTGAATCTAGGCCCTCTGGTATGAAGAAGGTATATTCTGTCTCCACTTGTGGTTCCTTCATCTGATGCCGTGCCATCCCGCGCAAGGTAAACGTCTCTGTCTATGACTTATGCATCAGCATAATAACCCTCACACTTTTCCACACAGGGCTAATGGAGGTGCTGCCAGATCGGTGCGTGCCCATTGCCAAGAAGGAGCTGATGTACATGGGCACGGTGGGATTGGCGTGCTGGCTGGGAGGCATCATTTTTATCAACCGCAAGAAAACTGACGATGCCATCAGCGTCATGTCTGAGGCTGCCCAAACTATGCTGAACAAAGATGTGAGTGTTTTTGGAAGGGGATTGCAGGATTGTGATGAAATGGAGGTGGCTGGTGGGATGGAGTTGTGCCTGAGCAAGGGGCTACACCATTTGCAGGTGAGGTTGAATGTGAGGAATCGTGATTGAGAGACTTCTCCCAAATTTCTAGATGCCTTGGGTCGTGATGGTTGACTTGGATTTCCCCCCCCATTGGGAGATGATGCAAATTAGCGGAGTGTTGTGTAGTGACCGTGTTGAAATGATACCAGGGAGGTCCAGATTCTAGTCCCCTCCTGGCCACAAACTGGGGAACTTTGGGCCAGTCCCTCCCTCTCAGCCCCAGAGCCAATGTGGGATAGTGGTGAAGGTGCTGGACTAGGACCAAGGAGACCCCTCTTCTAGTCCCCCCTCAGCCAAAGAAGTCCCTCTCTTTCTACCTACCCCATAGAGGTGGTGTTGTGTGGATTAAATGAAATGAGATTCCCATGTAACCTGGCTTGAGTTCCTGGAGGAAAGGTCAGATATAATCTGATTAATGATTTTATAATGTACACCTTCTGGGGACTATGCCATCTGGAATATGCAAGACAAGTGGAAGGAAATCATTTTAGGAAAGTTCTCCAGGCCTCAAGCCTTCACTTCCTTCACGCAGGAGGAAACATCTCTGCCTTCTCCCTGATGTGTTGTCTTTCTGCACGCAGAAGTAGAAAGTCACAGGGGGCGAGAAGGTCCCAGCACTGCTAACCCCCAGCGTACACGAGTGAAATGATACAGAATGGTTCAGCCTCCACTGTGTGTGCATTGTGTGAATAAACTGCTGAGGCATCTGGCCTCATGAATGGAACAGCAGAGTTTCTCCACAGTGTGTTTGGTCGTAGCTTCTGGTACACCATCCATAGGTACAGTGTTTCTGATTGTGAGAAGATATAAACTGGAGGCCCAGATTATATTATATTTTAACACTGCTGCAGGTAACCCACAGAGCCCGGCATCTAGTGCTTTTCTTGGTCAGGTGAGCTGTAATTCTGCTGGTGCACAAAGGAAGCAAAGGCTTTGAGATCATTCCCTGCAGGATCTTTCAGTTTATGGAGCCCTGGGTGCTCTCTGAGCTTGGTGGTTTGCTTGCAGACGTTTCATTACCTGACTAGGTAATATCATTAGTGCTAGAGAGGGTGCGGTTTGCTCCCTGTTTGTATACAATAGTTTAGGGTTAGGGGGAGGGACACATGACACAGACCCATAGAGATAAACCACATTTACACACCATTCAAAAGAGACAATAAAAAAGCTAAGAAGGAAACAAAAAGGCCAGAAGACATCCTCTCCAGCAGCCAGCAGAGAAGCAGGGATTAGCCCCAGACAAACAGTCTAACAGAAAACAACACCCCAATAAAGAACTACCAAGGAGAACACCACACCCCCACCAACACTGTCAGGGCAAGCTACAGGGAGCAAACCCCACACTCCCTCACACTAATGATGTTACCCGGTTGGGTAATGAAACGTCTGCAGACAAACCAAGCTCAGAGACCACCAAGAACTCCACAGTTCAACCCTGAGCTACAGATATTCTCTTCTTTCACTTTATGCTCAATCATCCCGTTCACTCAACCATTTTGGTATTTTGTTTGAGAAAGCTTTTCAGCCGGCGGCTTCTCTTAAGAACCTTCCTTGTACCTCATTACCAACCTGCCTTCACTTGGACAAAACAGACTGTACCCCTTTCACAAGTGCTGCAGTGACTAGAGGAGTGTCCTTGGATCCTCCTGCCTAGATGGATTTGCCTGTCGAATCAGCAGGCGTCCTCAGAGCATATTTTTCTATTCTGCTGCTTTGTACAGGGCCCTGCCGGCAATTGATTGCACCTATACAGAATGCATTGCCTGGCAGATCCACTCAGTTTTGGGCTAAATATTTGCTGGAAACTTCAAGGTGGAATCTGTGAGTGGCTCAGTTTCTGTCATTGGCTATTACAATGAGGCAGCAACTTCTGATGGAAGGACTGTCTCATAGGATGGGGCTATTTTGGGTCACTGGGTTATATGTCTGTACAGCATGTGTTCTCATGGCCAAATTTTTGCTGCATAACTTGTAGAATCAAAGTTGGACAGGTCCTCTGAAGTCAGCTAGGCCAGCCCCTCTGCTTAGTGCAGGATCTGATGAAACGTTTCAGACGATGGCTGTCCAGCCTTTGCTTAAGGACCGCCAGGGAAGGGAGCATACCCCATCGTGAGCCAGCCAGTTCTGCTGCTTGACAGTTCCTACCGTTAGGAAATTCCTAATACCTAAACCAGTGTTTCTCAACCTTGGCAACCTTAAGATCTATGTACTTCAATTCCTAGAATTCCCCAGTCAGCATGCTCAGTGGGGAATTCTGGGAATTGAAGTCCATAGATCTTAAAGTTGTCAAGGTTGAGAAACACTGATCTAAGCTGAATCTGTTTCTCAGGAGTTTCAGCCCATTGGTTCTGATCCTGCACCACTTGATTTGCAGTCCCCCTGCCATCTTGTTAGCCCTCCTCTGAACTTGCTCCAATTTGTCACTGTCCTTTTTCTACTGTGGTGTTCAGACCTGGATACAGATTTCAGGAGGGAGGGGGGCAGTCCAAGACAGAATAGATGGTACAATTTTTTTCCTGTGACCTGGACTCTATGCTTGTTTGAATCCATCCCAAAAGAGCTTTTGCCTTTCTAGCAGTGGTATCCCCTTGTGAGCTCACACTCAACTTGTGGTCCACAAAAAAAACACTGTGATCCTTTTCACACACACTCTGCCAAGCCAGGTCTCCCCACTCTTATACAGACAGTCCTCTACTTGTGAACAGGTTACATTCCAAGAGACTGTTTGTGAGTCCATTTTGTTCATAAGCCCAACCGAGTATAAAACGCTTAGCCTCCCAATGCGCAATGGTGCTGCCAAGCGTACATATGTGGCACACCATAAACTAACCCTTTCCTGCCTTGCGGACAGGTTTGTTCATATCAGCGAAAGTTTGTAACTCAAAAGTTTGTAAGTGGAGGACTGTCTGTACTTGTGCTTTGCTTTTTTTTTCCCTAGATGCAAGACTACAGGTGAAACTCGAAAAATTAGAATATCGTGCAAATGTTCATTTATGTCAGGATGGCAACTCAAAAGGTGAAACCAATATATGAGATAGACGCATTACATGCAAAGCGAGATATGTCAAGCCTTACTTTGGCATAATTGTGATGATTATGGCGTACAGCTTATGAAAACCCCACATTCACAATCTCAGAAAATTAGAATAGTGTGAAAAGGTTCAATATTCTAGGCTCAAAGGGTCCCCCTCTAATCAGCTAATGAATCCATAACACCTGCAAAGGCTTCCTGAGCCTTTCAATGCTCTCTCAGGCTGGTTCAGTAGGAATCACAAGCATGGGAAAGACTGCTGACCTGACAGTTGTGCAGAAAACCATCATTGACACCCTCCATAAGGAGGGAAAGCCCCAAAAGGTAATTGCAAAAGAAGTTGGATGTTCCCAAAGTGCTGTATCAAAGCACATCAATAGAAGGTTATGTGGAAGGGAAAAGCGTGGTAGAAAAAGGTGCACAAGCAGCAGGGATGACCGCAGCCTGGAGAGGATTGTCAGGAAAAGGCCATTCAAAAGTGTTGGGGACTTTCACAAGGAGTGGACTGAGGCTGGAGTTAGTGCATCAAGAGCCACCACACACAGACGGATCCTGGACATGGGCTTCAAATGTCGTATTCCTCTTGTCAAGCCGCTCCTGAACAACAAACAACATCAGAAGCGCCTTACCTGGGCTACAGAAAAAAAGAACTGGTCTGTTGCCCAGTGGTCCAAAGTCCTCTTTTCCGATGAGAGCAACTTTTGCATCTCATTTGGGAACCAAGGACCCAGAGTCTGGAGGAAGAATGGAGAGGCACACAATGCACGATGCTTGAAGTCCAGTGTGAAGTTTCCACAGTCTGTGTTGATTTGGGGAGCCATGTCATCTGCTGGTGTTGGTCTACTGTGCTTCATTAAGTCCAGGGTCAACGCAGCCGTCTACCAGGAGATTTTGGAGCACTTCATGCTTCCTTCCGCAGACGAGCTTTATGGGGATGCTGACTTCATTTTCCAGCAGGACGTGGCACCTGCCCACACTGCCAAAGTACCAAAGCCTGGTTCAATGACCATGGGATTACTGTGCTTGATTGGCCAGCAAACTCGCCTGACCTGAACCCCATAGAGAATCTATGGGGCATTGCCAAGAGAAAGATGAGGGACATGAGACCGAACAATGCAGCGGAGCTGAAGGCCGCTATTGAAGCATCCTGGTCTTCCGTAACACCTCAGCAGTGCCACAGGCTGATAGCATCCATGCCACACCGCATTGCGGCAGTCATTGCTGCAAAAGGGGCCCAAACCAAGTACTGAGTACATATGCATGCTTATACTTTGCAGAGGTCCGATATTGTTCTATTTCCAATCCTTGTGTTATTGATGTCATGTGATATTCTAATTTTCTGAGATTGTGAATTTGGGGTTTTCATAAGCTGTACGCCATAATCATCACAATTATACCAAAGTAAGGCTTGACATATCTCGCTTTGCATGTAATGCGTCTATCTCATATATTGGTTTCACCTTTTGAGTTGCCATACTGACATAAATGAACATTTGCACGATATTCTAATTTTTTGAGTTTCACCTGTATGTCCTGTTGTCATCTGAAATCTCACAAGCTGCCAAACATGTGAGAACATGGAGCTCTCACAACTTTTCACAACCTTGCATATCTTGTCCATTACTTTAACACAATTTAATTTTGGAACGTTATTGGCTGGTGTTAGGCATCATGTTGCAAACCATTGTGGTAAGAATGTTGGCCCCATCTTCAGTGTGCTGGCATAGAAGAAATTGGGGCACTGTTCACATGTTGAATCTTGCATGAGACTGGAACTCTGCTGCACGCTTTTCACCTTTTATTAAGGCAGAGAAGGCAGCAACTTTGCATTCCTCTCCCCAAACCTGGACCTGTGTCGTCTTCTCAGCAGCTTCTGAGATTTGGGGAAGAGGTTCCTGGGACATAAGGCTGGGATAGTCTAGTAGGCCATAGTTGTAAGATCTGGCTAGAGCAAGAAACCTCCTTAGAAACCTGTAGACTGGTATTTTTCAAACTTGGCAACTTGTATGGACTTCAGCTCCCAGAATTCCCCAGCCAGCATGAGGGTTCACTATCTTTAATAATTTTTGCCCATCTATGAATGGACAGAGTAGGCATGCTCCAGATCCCATCAATTCAACAGTGTCATATGATGGGACTCAGGAAATGGGTCTTTTCTGTCCTGGCACCTGCCCTCTGGAACAACCTTCTCCCTGAGAGTCGCATGGCCCCCACCCTGACCTTATTTAATCCCTTAAACTTTATTTTAAGCCCTTAAAATCTGTCACTTCCCCCAAGCCTTGGGCTAGAGTTGGTGACAGACCCTTTGTGAGATGATTATTAGATGATGTTGCTTTTTCTAGGCTTTTTCCTTTAAACTTACACACATTGCTGTTTCTTATTATTGTTATTTTGCATGTTGCCCAGAGTTGCGCTGGACGGCAATAAAATAAAATAGGTTGTGGGCACTCCCACAAAATGGCTGCCAGTGAGGCAGTTCATTCGCAAATTAGCTGTCATAGAGGACATGGCTGTAATGATCTGCGGGAAGGACCTTGGGAGACAGGAGGAAGAGCTGCAGTCTAGACAATGGTCTGATCAACGAAATCTGAGTCCAAAGGAGGGGGGGATGGAGAAAGCATCCCAGAAGGGACCCTCCCTAGTTTTCAGGAGAGTAAAAGTAAGAGAGGGGAGAGGTACTTTTGGAGTTGCAAGATTGTGTTATTGTAACTTTACAATAAAGGTGGTGCTAGTACTCATGGTTGATTCTTCTTATCTGGACTACCTCGAGGGGCTGTGATGGAAGGTATCTATGAGCAGGAGAGCAATGTGGGAGATCAAGGCTATCAGGAAGGAGGGGGTGCATTCCAGGAAGGGGGAGGAGGAAGAGGCAACACAGTCCGCAGGGGGAGCGTGGGAAGAGAAAGAGGTTCAAAATAGCCACTCCCTAGAATCTCCCAGGGTATACCCACTAGTTGCTGTAGTATAGGTTTAGTTTGGCAAGATTCTGTCTATAAGGTGTAGCCCAATGAAGGAACTGGACTGGCCTTTATTGGCCTACACCTTATAGACAGAATCTTGCCAAACTAAATCTAATACCCTGGGAGATTCTAGGGAGTAGCTATTTTGAACATCTTTCTCTTCCCACACTCCCCCTGCGGACAGTGTTGCCTCTTGCCCCTCCCCCCTCCTGGCATGCACCCCCTCCTTCCAGATAGCCTTGATCACAGGGGCTGACAGTACCCACTCACGAAGCACCCGTTTCTCAATAGTATGGATTCTTTGCTTAACCCTTGTGTGGCTTCATGTGAACCCAGAGATCTTTGATGAAAGGGACTCAGTTCTTCCTCTTCTTTGGCTCCCTTGGCAGGTTCGGGTCTGGGTGTTCCCCGAGGGTACCAGGAATCACAACGGCTCCATGCTGCCCTTCAAACGGGGCGCCTTCCATTTGGCTGTGCAAGCCCAGGTAAGGGTGCCCTGTTGACTCACCACCTCCCCACCCCAAGGGATGGCTGGCCACGCAAGACCTCTCTTTGCCAGCTTCACCCAGTTAGGCTGAAATAGGGTTAGGGAGTTTGGGATTCAGCAGGTGGTGGGAGTGAAGTCCTTATTTGAGCACATTATATGAACCGGACTATCCCAATGAGCCTCTGGACCAGTGTTTCTCAACCTTAGCAATTTTAAGATGCGTGGACTTCAACTCCCAAAGTTGAAATCCACGCATCTTAAAGTTGCTAAGGTTGAGAAACACTGCTTTGGACAGTTGTACATTATGTGAACACAGCAATTGCATTTGGTTAACCTGGAGTTAAACCTGTTCTGTGGCCCAGCCGTTGCATTAGACACCCTGGTTAGCTCCCCTGGACTTTTGCAAGCCCAGAGTGGGAATTGAGGACTTAGATGGCCAAGTCTGATGTCCTCCCTGGTATTCAGATGAGGATGGCTTCTGAAAAATGGGTCTCTTGCCCTGTTAATGGGGTAGAAGTGAATTAGAGGGAAAGCGGGAAGTCGTGGTGACGTTTTCCTCTCTGCCACCCCATTGCTGGGCAATCTTGGGGCACACATCTCTCTTCCAGTATGAGAACAGTCACACCAGGCTGCCTCGTAGGGGTGGTTGAGGAGATGGACGCCAGGCAGGTATGCCAAGAGAAGGAAAGCTGGCAGCTTCTCTTACCAAGTGTGAACTGATTGCAGGCGGGCTTCCTGAGTTAAGAGTCTCTTCCTGTTGGTCTCTGGGCTGCCCTTAGTATGGAGATGGGGGCAAGGGTCCGAGTGGCTGGAGGGTTAGCATGTTCCCTTTCTCTTCTCTCGTTGTGCACAAAGGCACCAGAGGACGCAAAAAGGGGCCCTAGGGCTCACCACTGGCCTCACACTCACACACACACACACAGCCTGTTGTTGAATAATGCAGGGCAGCTACAGCACTTGCTGCAGATTTCTGGCACGCGAGCAGCAGGTCCCTTATGCTGGGAGCGCTTAATCCCATGTTTTCTTGCAGTCCCTTCAAAGGACCGGAGAAGGTGGGCTCGTCATAATAAACAGAGAGCGCAAATGGGAAGGTTGAGACAGAGAAAGGGAAGCACCTGGTGAGGAGCTGGTTATGGTGTGCTAAAAGTTGTTGTTTGGTGGGGTTTAGGGGGTGGAAAAAAGGGAGCGATGTCTTTGCTTCCTCTTTCTCACCTTCTCTGTGTGTGTGTGTGTGTGTGTGTGTGTGTGTGTGTGTGTGTAACAGGAGGGTCTAATTCAGTGTTTCTCAACCTTGGCCACTTTAAGATGTGTGGACTTCGATTCCCAGAATTCCCCAGCCAGCTGTGCTGGCTGGGGAATTCTGGGAGTTGAAGTCCACACATCTTAAAGTGGCCAAGGTTGAGAAACACTGGTCTAATTCATGTCGCACATTCCTCCCAAATCCTGATTCCCCTTTCCCTCTCCTGGAGGCTGGCTGTAAGCCAGCTTTCCGCCAATCTGGTGCTGTTCGTAGTTGTCAGATGAAGGTTTCCTTCATCCAAACCAAACAATTTGGAGGACACCACCTTTAAAGAAAGCTGTCATGTACCTGAGATGGTCGATTCTGTTTCCTTCTTCCTTTTCCTTCTTTCTTTTTTTTTCTCACTTCCATACATTGGACAGCTCATTGGACCTTGTCAAGCTCTTTGGGGAGACTTCAGTTTACAAATGCGTATTTTCGGCTCACTTTGCAAAGACGTGGAAACCTGTCCTCATTTTAGGGCGGCCCTGTAGAGAAGGGTGCTTCTGCCGTAAAACAAAAAGTGAAGGGAAAGGGTACTGGGGCCACCAGATAAATGGCTTTTGAAGATCTTCGGGTGGGGAGAATCTTAATCCTCCTTATAAAAAAATAGTAAGTTTTACATTGAATGCAAACCTTAAGTCCTTCAGAGCTGGAGGCTCCAAGGTGAGGTGAAAAGGGAGTAGATACTCCATAAAAGACAGTGGAAGACAGTAGCAGATGACAACGTGGAATAAAATAGCATCACTGTTACTCAGGAGAGCAAGCCTTTTTGCACCCGAAATACATCTTAAGTTCTTCCCACTACTAGCAGAACTAAAATAAACTGGACAAAGCAGATTTGCTTGATCTGATGCGGTATTTCAGCTGTGCTGGTTTAAAAAAACACATGCACCTAATGTAAAAGATAGTTTTGCCTTAAACTGGATTCAGAATGGTGAGGAAAGTCCTGTTTGCCCATGGATTGGAATATGTTCCTGAATTTTCCTTAAAAAAAAAATTACAGGAACTTAAGCTCCTTCAGTTATGTTTTTTTTTTAACTAATTGCCTCATACCCTGAGATCTGTTGGAATAAACTGTGTTATAAATATGTTTACGATTGAGCAATAAAATAAATGGCTTTCACCCTATCCAAAGGCTGGGCAAAGGCAACGTCTTTAGAAATGTATTGGACATGTATTAAAAACACAAAGTGATTTGGGGGTGGTTTTCTGAGTGCGCTTGGTTAACGGTGGCTGGTGGTTGCTAGTCTCAGCCTCCCCATTTCAGGGGCCAAATTGTGGAAATGTATTGGGGTTTGCTAGAAGAGAGGATGGGCAATTCCCCATTGCCCATCTCCCTCTGTGTTGACACTCCTTTGTCTTCTCTCAAGGTTCCCCTCGTTCCTGTTGTTATCTCGTCGTATCGAGATTTCTATAGTAAGAAGGATAGGCGCTTCACTGCAGGTAACTCCATTTTTTATTTCTTTTGTTCTTGTTCGTGAGGAGCAGCTAGAGCAGTGTCTCTCAACCTCAGCAACTTGAAGATGTGTGGACTTCAACTCCCAGAATTCCCCAGCCACCCTGGCTGGCTGGGGAATTCTGGGAATTGAAGTCCACACATCTTCAAGTTGCTGAGGTTGAGAGACACTGAGCTACAGTGTGGCCATTTTCTGGTACTTTCCAGATGCGTGGGGTTGCACCACTGCCCATCCCAAGGCCGTGCCAACAAGAGTGATGGGGACTATAGCTTGACAGCCTTGGAGATGCTGGATGGAGGCACGTTGGTTCATCTCAGGGCGAGAAGGGCTTTCATCCAAACCAGAGAGCTTCTTATAATCTCAGGGTCTGTGGGCTGGCCTGCCCTGATGGTACCGGAAAGCAGCTAGTTTGCACCATCTTCTTCCAAAGTAGAGTTGATCTCCTGGGTTCTAGGGCAAATTCAGATTTCGGTAATGGGAACGAGGCAACCAAGAGGCCCAAGAATGAGAAGGAGTCTCAGCAAAGTTTAAAAGAGGAGGATTTATTGGGATTATACATGGCCTTTTCTACTCTAGCTGCTTCTCAAGGTTTCCAGGAAAACTTTAAAAACAATCCAAATAAAAAAACAAGGCAGAACCTAAAATTAATGCTGAGACATGAGTTAACAATCAAGTCTGGCAAACGCGATGCATCTTTACAGATTTGCTGAAGGCCAAGCAAGGGCAAAAACAACCCCTACTTAAGAATGGAGCCTATGGTAGCAAAATTTGGGTTAAATACACCATGATTTGAATTAAATACACAATGGTTCGAGTTCATTACTCAATACAACTCATACAGTATTATACAATAATACTGTTCCAACTTACATACAAATTCGACTTAAGGACGGACCTCGGGAACAGAACTCGTTCTTCAACTGAGGACTCCCTGTCCAACTTCCAAAGATGTAGGTTCCGCAGCCTAGGAGCAACGTGGAGAAAGCCATCTCCTGTGTGCAGAAAGGCATGCCTCTGAAAGCAGTGGCCGTCTTCTGCAGATCTGAATCAACAGGGCCCTAAGCCAGATAGAGCCTTTAAAGGTCAAGGCCCACACCCTGATTGTGCTGGGCAAACAGTTGGCAGCCAGAGCAAGCTTGGTGGGATCTCATTCTTGCCCTGATCGGCATCCTAACTGCTGCCTTAGCATCAGTTGCAGCTTCCAGACCCTTTTCAGGGGTAGCCCTACCTAGAACCCATTGCAGGGTTGGTAGATGGGAAGTGACTGTAAACCTCATCAGATGCCTCCAACTTGGGAGATCAGTCCATCACCCCTAGTCCCTCTTTGGCCTCCGTGGTACTTCAAGAATGTGGCACTGAAATTCAGAAGTAAAAGGGCCAAATTTTGACCATGTGTTTGTCAGGTTAAAAATGGAAAATTAAGTGGGAGGGAGGGTTGGAGTTGGAGTGCCAAGCCTCTTAAGAGGTGAAGGGCTTCTGTCCTACCCTCAACAAACACTCCCCCCTTCCCAAATCCATGAAGAAATGGGTTACAAATGTTCAGCCCTGTCCCATCTGGTGAACTCCCTGCGAGGGCTTTTGAGGTCCACTGAAGCTGGTTGGGTGGGTGATCTGCTGCCTTCCTGTATATCCACCCCACCTCCCTCAATTATCTATCCTTGACTTATCCACCATTGTCTATATCAGTGCTTCTCAACCTCGGCAGCTTTAAGATGTGTGGACTTCAACTCCTGGAATTACCCAGCTAGCCATGCTGGCCGGAGAATTCCAGGAGTTGAAGTCCACACATCTTAAAGCTGCCGCGGTTGAGAAACACTGGTCTGTATGAGCAGCCCTGGATCTCTAAGGTCTTGGCAGAGGAGGACCTTCTGCTCACTACTATCTATACCTTTTTAAAAATGAGAGAAAACAGGAATTGAATCCAGGACCTTCAGTATGAGAAACATATACGATAATATGAAAATAAAAAACCATGATTTTTTAGAGAACTGCTAAGAACATTTTCAGAACATATCATGATAGAAACTCGGGTGCTGTTCACATGTGGATTTCTACTTTTGGTTGGTTCCAGCTCTGGTTCAGCATGCATAAATGCATCGAATTGTCTTTGCTTACCCTCCAGCGGCACCTTTTTAACATGTTCTTATTATCTTGCTTTTGTAAAAGTTCTCTCTCTCTCCACCCCCCCCCCCCCCCCCCCGCTGCAGGGCGCTGCACGGTCCAGGTCTTGTCCTCGGTGCCTACAAAGGGGCTGGGTGTTGACGACGTGCCAGCCCTGACAGATCGCGTGCGCCAAGCTATGTTGGTTGCTTTCGAGGGGCTTTCAGCGGAGCTGGGTTCCCCACAGTGACCCCCGCCACCGCTTTCCCCCACCGCCTGACCCAGGAGCACTACAGGGTGAGCCTGGGAGCAGCTGGCACCCACAGGCAGTCGACGTAAAGGTGACGGGACCAAGACAGAAGAGGGCAGTGCTTCTCCCACGAGTGGAATCAGAGCCGGTTCTGGCAGGGGAGTGATGGGAACAGCGCCCTGCAGCGAAGAAGGGAGACTTGAAATGGGTGGGGAGGGGGCTGAACTCAGCCACACATGCAAGGAGATCTGGGAGCAGAGTTGATCCAAGCCACCCTCGTTGCCCTCTTCACTTCTGGACCAGGGTTCTAACCCAGTTTTCTCCCCCAGGTAGGTGGTACAGTCCTGTCCCTGCCTCTTCCTCCTCCTCCTCCTCCTCCTCCCCAGTTTTGTTCACATGAACTGTTCCGTTGAAGCTTCTCAGACTTGGCCAGTGCGCTCCCCACTGGGGGAAGTTTTTTCCGGGCTGAACCACGGACCCCAAAGCAGCTGAGCCACCCCTTGAATCCTGCAGAGGGAGCTGTGGACCAGATTTATCCTTGCTTCAAGGACTGGGGGAACCTTGGTGAACTTCAGATTCAGGGCAATGGGGTGGACTGGCGATGCCCCAGCTGTTCGCGGAGCCTGTGTGTGTGAACTCTGGACCCACAAGGAGTCTGTTCTCAACCGCCCGAGGAAGAAGCTGCTGACCAATCCCTCAGAACCTGTGATAGTGAAGGGTCAGGGCTGCTGAGCTCGTCATGGACCGGATCGTCTTCTTCCAGGGAGGGGGCTGGCAGGGAGGGAAAGGGAAGTAGAAAGAAAGGCGATGTCTCTCTGATGCCGCAGTCCAACCATGAGAAGGGAGCCCAAGGGATCCTGTTTGGGGCACATAGAGTCACATGGATTGCCCTTGGTGCAGGTTGTTTTCGGGTGTGGGGGAAGGTGTAGAGGGGAGGAAAAAGGGTGGATCTGGGTGGGGGGCAGGCAGAAAGCAGGACGTGGGAACTCCTGTTGCTCGTCTGCCGGGCCTGGAAGGTCTCTCCCTTTTCCCCCACTCGGTGTTGGGAAAATACCCTAAGTCCCTCACCCTCCCCAAGGCAAGGATGGCCTTATCGTGTGAGTTGGACCAGTGCAGCCAGTCCCTGCTTGCCACATGGAAAGTTGCAGGAAGGAGCACTGGCATCTGTCTCCCCTCTCCAGCTGTGGATGGGGGGGTCCCAATTGAAAGGGCAGGAAGCCTTGAGAGGGGAGGGCAAGGGAAGGGAAGGGAAGGGCGAGCAGGCAGGGCTTGCCCCCAGGCCAAATTAAGTGGTGGGGGTTGCAAAAAGCAGGGGGTTGTGGCCTCAGGCTGGGGCCTTTGGGCCAGACGTTACGGGCAGGGGATGGCATGAACATGGTGGCGAGGGGGCTCCTGCACATCCGATAAAGCAGGGAGGGTGGCTGTCTGCATGCCGAGATGGATTGGGGAGGACGTTTGCGAGCGAGTTTTTCGGGGAGAAGGGAAGAAGCCGTTGGCCCTTCCAGGGGCAGGGAGAGCTTGAGAGCCACGGGGGTGCTGGCTCAGGGAGGGCCAGGCTGATTCGTGGGGTGGCAAACCTTGCGGTTCCACGAAATACTCTGGGCACTTCTCCTCTTCTGCCTTTGGGTTTTCCCTGAAGATTTCTGTCCTCTCCCCCGGACAGTTGGCGATCCAAGGGGCTTTCTTTCCTCTTTCCAGATGCCCTTTCTTGGGGTAGGAGAAAAGAGAGCCTCGATCTGGGGAGGGGAGGGGGTGATGAGTGAAGGGACATTACCAAGTCCGTGTTTCCAAGACCTTCCTGCTTTTAATAAAAACCCTCGAAGATGAATCCCCTCCACACGTACTGCCTCTTCCTCAGTCTTTGTAGCAGATCAGCAAGGGGTGTGTGTCTGTCTGTCTGTCTGCAATATCACTTCTGCCCTTTCAGGAGCTCTTTAGAGCACTGTTTCTCAAACTTGGCAATGTGGACTTCGACTCCCAGAATTCCCCAGCCAGCATGCTGGCTGGGGAATTCTGGGAGTTGAAGTCCTCATGTCTTAAAGCTGCCAAGGTTGAGAAACGCTGCTTTAGAGGGAGGCCAGAGAGCTGCCTGCGTGAATCTGGACGTGCCTTTGCTTCAGCGTTGAGCAGATTGGTGGGGTTTAAAAATTGAGCAGATTGGTGAGGTTTAAGAATGTCTTAAAAACCAATTCCTAGCAGGCTCTGGCTGGGGTTGCTCTGCCCATTTAGGTTTGGGGTGGAACGCCCTCAAAGCACCATCTCGGTGCCTGCTGATGGACTTAAGTCCCGGCTGCTTTCAACAGGACAGAGATGCGGCCACCAGCTAGATCTAGCATGACGGGAGCAGATGGGACTGGAGCGAGACACCAGAGGGGATCTCTGAGAGCCCCACACTAGAGCCCCACGTAGATTTTTGCATGACAAGTAGGGGAGGGAGAAGAGGCAATTCTGATCAGAGCCCCCACACACATATTTGCACTGGAACAATAGGCTTCTAACCAGTCAAGGGGAACTTCCCCCAATGTCGCAGGGAGACACGGAGGTGCGTACACACACCTGGGCAAAGAATTGAAGCTCTCCTGCACCCCTGCCAAAGGTCCAAAAGCGGATTCAGCCCATCTCCGCACGTTTAAAAAGCCGTCCGTGCAATTGGATCAGCTGCTATAGCAGCTCCATGGTTAATAATATGAGTTATCGTGCAATCTTACTTGGTTGATAACAGCAAATTTATTTATTTACTTGTATTTTTATTTTCCATGTTTATGGCTGCCCGCTGGTCCTTGGCTTTAGGCCATTTACAGGAGTTAAAAACAGTATAACGAGTTACAGCAGAATAAAAACAGGCCACCGGGGAAGAAACCATCACAATTTTACGGGACAGCCCAACTGAAAGGTGTTTTGCCATCGCAGCTCGCAGGCATTAATTGACCTCTTGGTCTGTCTTTAAAGAATTCAGTTTGATTTAGTATGTCCGAAAAGCTAGTAACCGTGAATTCTAGTGTGGCTGGAAAGAACAAGAGCAACAGGGAAACTTCCTGACTGAAATCCAGTGTTAAATAACAGAATAAAAATGTGCAAGTTAAAGAACGATAGATCTTAGTAAGGGTTGTGCGCTTTGAAACCGAAGGAAGGCGCTTAGACCAACAAGCAACTCCTTCCAAGTAGCCGCCTGCAGGCTGGCTGGGATTTTGGGGAATTGTAATCCCACCCTATCCGGAAGCTCCCGGACTGGACTGAGGATCACCTGTTAGCAGAACCTGGTCAGTTTACGCACCTCATCAGAAAGGAAGTTGAAAACCAGACCTCATGGCAATAAAAGATGGATCCATCACATGAACAGTGTGTACATTTCAGTAAGGAAATGCAATGGGGGGGAAATCATAGAGATATCAAGGCTCTGTTGGCTTAACCTGGTTTCTTGAATCACTCTATTTTCTTGGTTCACACAGTGTGTTGAACTGTAACAGAACCAAATGGGCCGAGCTTGCAGAATACACCAAGCTGCCAACTCCCCTCCCCATCCCATCCCAAGATTAAACTCACCAAAATCTCCCAAACTCTTTTTCTCTCCCTTAAAATCCGAAGCAACCAAAAAGGCTTAACTCTGGATGGATGCCACAGGCTTTCAGGGGTGAGAGTCTGGAGATTTCTGTAGGATTCGAAGGTAGCCATTGCTTTAATTAACCCAGTACAGTTGCAACCCATTGTGTTTCGTTTTCAATTAATAAGCTATGCCCGCTAGCATAAATAAAGGGAATTAATTTGAGCTTCAAAGAACAAGAACCACCAGGGTGGAGTTAGGAGGCAAAAGATAGGCTGGTTGTCTGCAGATTCAGTTTGAGTCCAGGATTCAGGAATCACCGGGTGATGTCGTAACCAAAACCATTTTTATCATTTTGGCAGGCACCTGAGAGTAAGGAAATGAGGTTTAGTGGAATGGAATAGGGAGTTGAACACACACATACTAGCATAGGAATGAAATCAAACCAAGGGCTTGCTTTATTTTGGAAAGGACTCTGATCTACACCCAAGCTGTTCCTGCCCCAGCTGGATATCAATACTGTAGTGAAATGACTCCAAATGTTTGATAAGGCAACTCAAACCTGTGGTCCCTGAAGGGCAGGTGATAGATCTTTTGGTGGACCAGAATTAACTTCATCAGGCAGGTAAAATGTTTGCTTTCACCGGCCAATCTAAGATGAAGCAAAGCATTGGGTAAGTCAGGTTGACCCCAACCAGTCTCAGATGAATCTTCTAGTAATAGGAGAAAGTTGGTTTTTTGGATTCACACAACCCTGGGAGGAAGAGCAGTGGAAAAACAATCACAAGCTAAGCTAGGATTTTGTGTTTTGCTGGCCCACCAATTGTGTGAACCAGGCTACAGCGTAATAAGGAAAACAAAACAAGCCATCTTGCAGCTTAATACAATGTGAGGCTCTAGTATGTAATGATGGGTGAAATGGGTTGGGATATGTGCGGGTAAGTTGATTCAAGGTGACTTTTACTGGAAGGACCATAAATGGTCCATGAGGAGCATTGCCTAAACCCCTCTTACTGCTCTTAAAGATGCTGGAGATCCCTTCGCGCATCAGGACAATTTTAACAGAGCAGAAAGCATATTGAGGCAAAACCTCGAGAGTGGGTACCCACTGGTGGTAGATCAAGTGCACAAGCCCCTAAGTCTCTCTCCTAGGGTTCCTAGCCCCTGTGACAAATGGTCAGGCAACAAGAGTCATAGTCCAACATCACCTGGATTCTCGCAGGTTTCCCTACACCCTGAACCAGGAAATAGGCCTGAACCTGGGACCACCCATTTGCAAGGCTTGGATTCTATCACCAAATTGCCAAGCTAGAAACATCCACTAAGTAAGTTCGGTGGGCAAGATCCACAACAGCATGAATTTGAGTAGACAGCTGCATTGCCAACACTGCAGGGAGGTTAGCCTAGCTCTGATTCAGAGGGGTATTTGAGTCCTTGCACTGATGTTGTGGCTGATCTGTGTGAGGTTCCCACATCTCCCTGTAGTTCCCCCAAAGAAGAGGGGAGGGTCACTTCCCCAAGCCGCCAATAATTACTTGTTGGGTAGGACTTTCCAATACTCACAGTCTCCCAGTTTCTCTTCAAGAAAAAGGAGCTGTTCGCTGAGAGATTCCACGTGGTCCAAGTAACGAAGACGATTCCAGAGTTCCTTGACCTGGGTGGGCTCCACAGAAGTTGGCAAGATAGAGATCGCGTGCTCCAGGCGCTGAGGAAAGGGAAGGGCCCCAGTCACGTATTAAGAATCAGAGAAGCTCCAGGTGGCATTTGGAGTGCTTCCTCTGATTTTTTTTCTCCCTGCAACATCTATGGAGTAGGTAGGGTGAGATGAGAATGTGGCCTCAGATCTCCTAGAGTAGCATTTCTCAACCTTGGTGACTTTAAGATGTGTGGACTTCAACTCCCAGAATTCCCCATGCTGGCTGGGGAATTCTGGGCGTTGAAGTCCACACATCTTAAAGTCGCCAAGGTTGAGAAATGCTGTCCTAGAGAGCTGCCATGGCTTATGGGGGTCTAGAACCTGCATCTTCCTACTTCTAGTCTGACCCCTTCACCACTCCGCCATCTGTTTCTGGGGTGAAAGAGAAAAGGGGGAAGTGATTCAAAGTCCCCCAGGGAACTTCCATGGCTGAAGAGGGAGTAGGGCCTGTGTCTCCCTGCTTCTAGAGTGATACCTTTGTTACTACACCAGCTGCCTTGGAAGTGCATAATTCTCACCCTGACATTCTCCATCTTAAAGTTGCCAAGATGGAGAAACACTGGTTTAGACGGCAGTTTGGCTCTGAGCAGGAATAGCGGCAACATTTTTCTGGTGCTTCCTTTTCTTGTATTATTAGTCACAACAGCTGGAGTCTTGTATTCGTGGTGTAACTGAGTTGCAATTTCAATTACATCAACACCCTGGAAGTAACCTAACAGGGTGGGGGTGCAAATCAATGGATGGCTGGACTGCAATCGCAGGAATTTGCCTGTTGTTGGCCCTGCCCCCATAAAAAGCAGCTCTTTCCAAGTCTTTGGAGAATTTTCTTCCCAACTCTACTAAATGCATTCCATGGAGCCCTGAACACTGGAAATATTTCTATTCTCCATTGTCAGCCTTACCAGGTAGACCAGACAGGAAACACAACCAGATAAGCTCATTCTACTTTATTGTAATATAATTCTGTACATTGACAAAATGTTGCAAGTCTGAAAGTACAGTTCTCCCGCTGTCATCTTTATAGCCTGAGAAGCTAGGGAGAGTCTCTTCTGAGCCTCTTGCCCCGCCCACTATCCAGCTGCGGGCTATGCTGCCTCTTATCTGTCTCTCCCAAGGTCATTCCCATATATCATTACAAGTGAAAATCCTGAAAGGGAGGTGATGATGAAAGCTAATTCTAGAGAAGTGAAGAACCTGGACAGCCCAAGCCTTCCGCTCCTCCTCCCTCCAGACCCTAATATAAATGCTTTAGAGCAGGATCTCACCTCTTCCAGCTGTTCCACTTTTGCTTGAAGCTCCTGGATCTCATTAGGAATTGTCTCTTGAATCCCTAAAGTTTGCACTGCAAGAGAAAAAATGAAGAAAACGTGAGTTGAGCTGTGACAAAACAGGTCCATGGACCTTTTATCTGTGGATGGTTGACAGATCTTAACCTGGTTTCAAGACCTTGCCTTGTAATCCCATGCACATTTTATAAAACCTCAGACTTACCGATCTAGGATGCTCCACTCTCTTGGGAGTGTATTTAGAATTGCTTCTATTTTTTTGCAAAGCAATTTGATTTCTATCCCATTTTTCTGCCCAGATAGCACCTTTACTTCCTTCTGAGAATCAAGAGCATGTTGAAAAAATGCATGAAAAAGAACGGGGGGGGGGGGGGGGGGACAAATTAGGATAAAATTCCCATGGATTTCCAGCACTCCTGAAACTCCTACTAATCACCAAGAAGACGAATAAATGCTGTTGAGGAGTTGGGGACCAACAACACACCTTGATTACTGAATTAACCCATTTTTGGAGTTCACAGAACCCATGTTTGCACAAAGCTAAGCCACAGAAAGCAAGGTTAAAACTAACAAGGTGTACTACATTGTAGCAATGCAACCACTAGGTCTTCCTAGTTTCTCTTCCTAGCATACAAGTCCTGCCTTTCCTCCCTCCCAGATGCTAACTGTAGCAGTCAGGGTCAGATTTATATTATTAACACAGTACCATCTTACTCAAAAATAATAAGGATTTTGGGGTCTCTGGGACATGGACTTTACCTTCTGGATGAGAAGGTTCAAGCTGAGGGAGTTCCTTACGTTTAAAAGATGGTTGCTCTCTAGCTACCTTAGATGGAAAATGTAGTCTCCTTCAAGCCAAGCTGGACTTGGGGCAGTTTCATGGACAGATCGATGTCCTTTATAGCAATATGGGAATGGTTTGCCTTGATTTTCTTACAGGATGGTTATGGGCTTCCAAGGCTAGCCTACAGCCCTGGTGGTCTCCCATCCCGACTGTGCTTCGTCTCCAAGCTTGCAAATTGAAAATCCCCAAACCTCCAGCCAATTTTACACCATCCCTTTTTCCAGCCTTCCTGTCCTCTCTTTCCCCGTGAAAGAGGATGACGGAGAGACAAGAACCAATCTATTTTGCAAAAACTTCAGAGGTTCATCTTCTTTGCATTGCACTGCACTCCTGAAGGGAGCCGCCCATTTTCTGCCAGGGAATCCTCCAGAAGCATCCACAGGAAGTTCAAAAAAGTTAAGATGGTGTCCGCAGCTGCCCAGTCAAATCTCTGTTCCTCTTTTAGGTGTGTCATGCAAGGCGCATAGAAAAGAGGCAGGGCTTTGTGTAGCAGCGGCCACTGTTTTGGATTTTTTTCTACCTCCTCTGCGGATGCCCGTTCAAACACCCCTAGATTTCCATATTGCCTTTTGAGTCTGGGTGGGGCTGTACTTTCAGACTGATGTGGAAGTAACCAAATCAACCCTTTGGACAAGCCTCTTTCTCTCAGCTTAACCAGCCTCACAGGCTTGTTGTGCAGGAAACATTGAGAAGGCAGTGCTCACTATGCTGCCTTCAGCCTCTGGAAGAAAGGCAAAATAACAAATACTTACATTTGTTTAAACAAACACAAGACCAGTTTGGTCTAGTGGTGAAGGCACCAGGCTAGAAACTGGGAGACCGTGAGTTCTAGTCCCGCCTTAGGCACGAAAGCCGGCTGGGTGGCTTTGGGCCAGTCCCTCTCTCTCAGCCCAACCCACCTCACAGGGTTGTTGTGGGGAATATGGGAGGAGGAAGGAGTATTAAAAGTATGTTTGCTGCCTCGAGTTATTTATAAAAATAAAAAAGGTGGAATAAAAAAATCTAAAAAACCCCCAACATATATACATTATCAAAACTTGGTGTAGTCTTAGGGGCTAGAAACTTGTTTCTACAAAAGAAAACAGGTTCTTGGAGTGCAACGCTTGGCACCCAGTCAATCTTACTCATGGAGCAGTTGCGAATTACACAACCCTAAGAATATCAAGCCTTAATTAGAAATGCTTCACACGGTCACTGGCGAAGAGCATTTCCTTTTGTACAAAGAGAAGTTGTGAAACGGAATGCACCATCTTCTCACCGCACTTCACTTGAAGCAGGATTTTTTCTGCCCAGAAACCAGCCCTCACGATCTGCACCTCAGCGCACAAAAGTGTGGGGCATCCTCGCTCCACGTTCCTGTTGTGCAGCTGAATGATACCGACAGGCGTATTTAAAACAAGAATAAGGCTATGCCTTGGGTGCACTTTGAGAGCCTCTCTTCTGCAGCTCCTTGACAGCTCAGTAAGTTTCTGCCACCTCCTCTGACCGACTAAATCAACCAGGAGCTGCTTGCTGAGTACAAAGGAAAGTCTCGGCTGATGTGCGAGGTTCTGCTCTGTCGCGTGAGACAAGGATGTGAGAGCTGGTAGAAATATGAAACAGCTAGGCGACTGTCAGCCGCTTCTGAGTTTCACTAAGACTTCACCCCTGCAGAAAAGGGATTTAAAAATACATTCCCAGGGCCATCGGCTGCCTGTTGATGGCCTGGCACAAGATGTTCTTCCCAAAGCAAAGGTCAGGATGTACAGAATGGATGTACAAAACCCGTTGGGCAGGCAACAGGAACTTAACTTCAGCCCACTGGGAATGAGGGAGAAACTCAGTGGGGTGGAAGACACTACCTAGTTTGGGGTCCCCAAGACAGCTTGAGAGACCCTGGTAGGCTCGGCTCTGTCCTCCAGTAGGGAGCATCCAGGAACATCTGGAGGCACAGCCATGATGTGGCAACTGCTGTTCCTCTGCAGCAGGCCTTTGAGGCAATCACCTCATGGTAGAGCTGGTCCTGTCTATCTCAGCCCTTAGCTAAGGTAAGCCCAGATTGCAGTTTGCAGTTCCACACCACTAAGTTGAAAGTGTCTAAAACAAGTGCAGAAATGGGAAACAGGGAGTCTCCTTTGGCATGAGTCGGTGGGTAAGCCTGTAAGCCTTCTACTGGCCTCTCAACTTCTAAAGGAAGTTTCTCTATGCTTGATCTGTTGGTTCTTCAGATGATCCAGCACACTCCTCTTCCTCTTCTCCTCCTCCTCTCCCTAGATGTGTGGACTTCCACAGCACTCTAACCACTGCTGGCTAGGGAATTCTGGGAGATGAAGTCCCCACAATTGGAGGCTACCCAGATTGAGAAAGCCTGTTCTAATCCAAGCTCATTGTCTCTCGTTAGCCGCATTCCCTTTTTTACTCCAGCTTAGACCAACTGAAAGTATCTTCTCCAATGCACCAACTTTTAGCTCAGTTTGAACAGAAGGGATAAATAATCAGAAAGGACAGGCAAGTTTGAAACATCTCACAGAATAACAGTTCACGCCATACTGAACTGAAAGTAAGTCCCAGTGAACACTGCGGGACTTACTTCTGAGTAACTGCCTGTATGACTTTGCTAGTCTGCGTACAACGCCTTTGAAGGTGAGAACATCTGCAAACATCCTATGACATCACCACTGCTCAGCTAATCACAGGAACACAAAATGGGAAGCTCTTTAACTTGCTGCTGTGGAAAATCAGGTATTTTAACATCAGTGGTTCGCTTCTTTATTATCAGAGCTTAAGTCCCACACCCTGAAACAGCTGAAAACACATTGGCTATATAACAGCCTTCCAAGTACTCCGATAGACTGGAATCTGATGCCGAATTATATTCTGCGTGATGGGTGTTCTGCCTAGGTGCAGAAAATTAATATTTTTCAAGGGAATGATACAGCAGATTTTTTTTTAAGTCCATATTGTCCGGCCTTTGAGGTACACCAGGTGAGAAAACACACGGGAATGCTATGTTTATTGTAGGGTCGTGTTTCTCAGTCTTATCAACTTTAAAATGTGTGGACTCCCACTCCCAGAATTCCCCAGCCAGCAAGTTTTACCTGTTGTACGGTTTTTAACCCTGGTTAGTCACCCAAAGTCATGGACAAGTAGGTGGCTGGAAAAGTTTAAATGATTAAAAAAACAAACAAACCCTATGAATAAATGTCCGACTACAGGAAAAGACAAATCCGGGTCTTGATGATGAGGCTCTTTAGTGGAGAAACTGTTTAAACTGCAGGGAATCTTGGGGATCTCAGTTTCTGGTTAAAAGCACAGGCCTGGTGCTCTTCGTGGAGTGAGAGAGAAATCTGAGACTCCCTTAGGCGTGTGCATATTTTAACTCATTAATTTTGGCATTAATACAGCAAACTGAGCTGGCTGGGGAATTCTGGGAGTGGAAGTCCACACATTTTAAAGTTGCCAAGGTTGAAAAATACTGTTGTAGGGTACAATAGCCTCTCAGGGTTTCTCTCTGCCCCCTCTTATACCAAACACAATCAAGACGGGGTTATTTTGAGTTTCTTTCTCACACTTCCCACTTCCCCAGGAGTTCTGTCATCTTTTCTCCTCCCTTCAGAGATTCATCACTCCCTGTCCCAAGGTCATCTCTGCCCTCCTTCATACCCAGCCTTTTCACGCTGCAAGCACATGGTCATCATCATACCCACCTTTGCTGCCCAGCAGAGGGACCACCTGGGCAGTGGGAAGCAGGCGACAGCTCTTGCCATCTGGCTCCAGGGCATACCCAGCCCGACACTGGCACCGGTAGCTGCCTGCAGTGTTAAGACAGTCTTGGGCGCAGACAGCAAGAGGCGTGACACACTCGTCCACATCTAAACAAACCCAAGTCACAAACCGATCAGAGCTGTGAGTTTTTACTGGGGTATCCTCATCTGATCTTCCTCCGGAAGACCATCTTGGCCAAATCTTTGCCTCGGGAACCATGTTCCTCCTGAGATCTTCACCAGCCTGACCCTGCCTGACCAAGAGACCACTGAAGACTGGGCTTTTTCCATAGGCATTAGGGGTATCCACCAGCAAAGTTGGGTAATGCCCCCTCCCCAATATGGCCTTGTTTTACCTGTTGTACGGTTTTTAACCCTGGTTAGTCACCCAAAGTCATGGACAAGTAGGTGGCTGGAAAAGTTTAAATGATTAAAAAAACAAACAAACCCTATGAATAAATGTCCGACTACGGGAAAAGACAAATCCGGGTCTTGATGATGAGGCTCTTTAGTGGAGAAACTGTTTAAACTGCAGGGAATCTTGGGGATCTCAGTTTCTGGTTAAAAGCACAGGCCTGGTGCTCTTCGTGGAGTGAGAGAGAAATCTGAGACTCCCTTAGGCGTGTGCATATTTTAACTCATTAATTTTGGCATTAATACAGCAAACTGAGTTTTAGCACTTCTAGAATTTGGTTGGGGAGGAAAGAATAATTTAATGGGTGGAGGGAAGGGTCTGTGTGATGGCTTCTTCAGGGCTGTGACCTCATCTAGAGCTGTGTTTCTCAACCTCAGCAACTTTAAGCCATGTGGACTTCAACTCCCAGAATTCCCCAGCCAGCCATGGGGAATTTTGGGAGTTGAAGTCCACATGGCTTAAGGTTGCTGAGGTTAAGAAACACAGATCTAGCGGTTCCATTTTAGATTTTAAAGGAAGGGAACGCATAATGCATATTGTAGCCACATTTGAGCACATCGCAGCCAAAACTGCCAGAATTGGCAGCTGGCAGCCCTTGAACTAAATCCGCCTTCTGAGGAGCATAATCTCCAGCTCCCATCTGCAGAGGGGTAAGAAGAACATCTGTAGACACCACAGCAAAGCATCTCTTAATGATGCGATGGGCATCTCTGCTTCACCACCCATTTCCTTCTGAAAAGGAGCTTTCAGCAAAGCTGTTCGCCACTCACCGTGGACGGTTAGGACAAAACTACTGAAAACATGAAGGACTGTCCTCTGGCGCGGGCCAGATGACACACTGTGTGCCCACTGGGAGCATTTTCCACATAGCCCTCAACAATCATAAGGACTAGAGCCCCCTTTTTTTCCCTCCGCTACTCACGTGTCAGATTTCACCCACGTGAGACTAGAAACGGAACCTGCCTGGTGTGAGAACGAGACCCAAAGAATCTGAGCAGAGCGAAGAACCAGAACCAGAAACCAAATCCCCGTGACTCCTGCCTTCCACTCACCAAAGTGGCAGTACCGTCCACCCCAGCCAGGTGGGCACTGGCACTGATTTGGTTGGACACAGCTGCCTCCATTCTGGCATGCCTTACGGCAAATTGCTGGCGGGAGAAAGGAGAGGGGAAGGCTGACCATGGGTCTCACACTTAATGCGCCAAGCATCTGCATTCGTCCCCTGAGATATTGCTTTGTGGTCCTGCCTGGAGCATTGCCCCCCCCCCCTTTTTTTTAGAAGAATGAGTGGCCTGAGCTGAACTAGAGGTTTTTTTTCTCCCCAACCATCTGCTGTTAAAGCTACGTTGGAGGTGGAAAATGCCAAACTGGAAGAACGCAGGGGCCACCCATTAAGCAGGGTAGGGTCAGACATGTCAAGATGGTGGTCATGATGGACATAAAGAACAGGAGGAGCTTCAAGGACATTGTCAGAGCCACCACCTTGACTTTTTTGACCCTGCCCTGTGGACACCTCTGAAAATAAGAATCATCTGCATGAAGGATGAGGGTGAGGACACTCAAGGGCTGCAGAGACAAATGCAGTGTTTCACAACCTTGGCAACTTTAAGTTAGGTGGACTTCAACTCCCAGAATTCCCCAGCCAGCATAGACCACCATCTTGACATGTCTGACCCTATCCTGCTTAATGGGTGGCCCCTGCGTTCTTCCAGTTTGGCATTTTCCACCTCCAACGTAGCTTTAACAGCAGATGGTTGGGGAGAAAAAAAATTCTAGTTCAGCTCAGGCCACTCATTCTTCTAAAATGAAATGACAAATGAAATAAAAATATTTTCATGAAGGCTCTGAAAGATCCAAAAAGCCACACCACAGAAGTTCTGCTTTACATCACTACCTGATGAGTTCCCTCCTCTAAGCGTTGTTCCATCTGCTTCTGCTGAAAGTAACTATTCCATTTTTTCCCTTTAATATCTTATGTAATTTAGACCAGGGCTGGAGAACCAGCCGTCTCTGGGTGAAATGCAGACTTATCTGGACCTCTAACGTCTCCCCCAGGCCTGCCCGTTTCTCCAGGCTGAGCCCACTTGCTCTTCTAACTACGTCATCGATAGGATTGGCTTGATCTGTTCTGTGTTGCCCCCAACACTAAAGCTGGGGGAAGAAAAGTCTTAGATGAAAGTGCCTGTTGTCCTGTACTTTCATCCATTTTGGTTCTAAGCTTTTGACCAAAGTCTGTGGAACTCAACAGGGAGAAGATTCTCCACCCCAGAACCAAAATAGACCTATAGGACAGTAATTGACCTTGGTGGAGATTCCCTCTTACCCTGCATTGCCAGCTTCCAATGATGGGGTGGGAATAGGTCTACTGTTCCTCTCTCTGCTGAGCCCCATTGATTCAATCAGCTGCTCCAAAATGCAAAGGGACATTTGAAGGGTCCATATTCTCAAGAGGCTACTGCTACTTCTCCGTAGCCACCGGGCAGTAAGTGCTAAGCCGCCTAAACTAGCATGCGATTGCAAATGGGATTGCAAAACCTTGATTCTCCCTGTCCTGTTTAAGACAGCTGTTGTAATGGTATGTGGGAAAGCCCTTGGGAGACTGGAAGAGATGCTGCCTAGGGAACGGTTGGATAAGAGAGGGCATAGCCCCCAGCTGGATAGTGGGAAGGGCAAGGGCTCAGAAGAGACCCTCCCTAGTTTCTCAGGCTGTAAAGGAGATGGCGGGCGAATTGTACTTTCAGACTTGCAAGGTTCTGTCAATGTAACCTAACAATAAAGTAGAATTCGTTCATCTGGTCACGTTTCCTGTCTGGTTTACCTAGTAAGGTTGACAGCTATTGAACGTGACTGCAATTACATCCACCCTCTCAAGCACCTTAAGGGTTCACTCATCAAGTTCAGGAGCAAAAACTCTGTGGTCAACCACCCGTCTTCTGTGCAAAATGGCCATTTTTACTCCATCTCCGTTCCAAGCTGAGCTGGGACAGGCCGCTGCTGCAAGCCAACACAGAAGGAGTTTCTTCCTCCTCCCTAATGGTAGTGCTGGGAATTGTCCTCTGGGATTTGGTTGCTCACCTTCCTCGCACTTAGTGTCCCCCAGGTGACGTTTCTTCCATCCTGGGCAGCAAATGATGTGGGCCTGCAAGATCTCTTTCCGCACCTGCCGCGTGGCTACCCGGTAGGTCGTCCTACGGAAGAGAAACCAGGTTCGTTCTCCTGAGCTGTGTGGCCAGAGCTTCAAATAACCCCATCTCTTTTCTTTAAATTTATTCTACTTTCTGGCACAGGTGCGCTTACAACAAAGGAAGCACCGCAGCTGCTAATTACCAATCGACTGGCCTTGAGTATCAGAGTCCCATTCATAGGTAGTACAGGTAGTCCTCGACTTACGACCATTCATTTAACAACCATTCGAAGTTATGATGGCGCTGAAAAAAGTGACTTACAACTGGTCCTCACACCTACGATTGTTGCAGCATGCCCACAGTCACGTGATCAAAATTCAGGTGCTTGGCCACCGGCATGTATTTACAATGGTTGCAGCATCCCAAGGTCACAGGATCACCATTTATGACCTTCCCAGGCGGCTTCTGACAGGCAAAGTCAATGGGGGAAGCCAGATTTGCTTAACAACCACATGATTTATTTTAATGACCGCAGCAAAAAAGGTCATAAAATTGGGTGCAACGCACTTAACGACTGTGCTGCTTAGTGATGGAAGTTCTGGTCCCAATTGTGGTTGTAAGTTGAGGACTACCTTACTATTAACAACCAATAACAGTTATTGGCAAGAAGAGGGATATTTAATTGGTATTTTAAATAATCATATAAGAAGTGGCACATATATACAAATATGCCTCTAAAAAGATCATGTTTATAAAAGATGCTGTAATTATTACCCCAGACACAAAACAGCAGTGGAGACAGAACAACAGCAAAAGCGCCAGCTTGAATAAGATTGCCTTCACTGGCAATCTGAAACAGGCCTTTTTGGGGAGATTGGCACTCGATCTGTGTCCCTGCACGCTCCACCATCTTTTTATTTTGGATCCGAAATATTGCACAGCCCTTGCGTGCAATTTGGCGCTGCTTTAGCATGCTTCTTCTCTAAACATCCCAAATCCATTTATAATTGGAAATATTACTTGGGAGTGGTAGAAGATGACACCTGGAATTGACCAGCATTGGAGGGGCTGATCTAAAAAATTACATAAAATAGGAATCTCGTGTTGTAATCCTCACTCCCGTCTGCCACAAATTTAGGACCCAGAGACCCTTCCAGCTCCCTGCGTGACCGAAACTTTGACCGTACCTGTACGTGCTGCATACTCGAGGTCCTGGGCACAGCGTCAAATAGGGCTGGTGTTGGGGCTTGGCATACGTCTCATTGTAGGCTAAGGGGATTCTCAACATATTTCGGGCACACACTCGGCTGTGGGTGAGAAACGGAAGGGAACTGAGAAAGCACATTTATCTCTTCTAATCTATAGAGAATTGACCAGAACAAGCCTAGAGCAGCAAGAGGTGGTTTTACCCTTGGCTAAATTCTGCACTGAGGCAGTTTGGGGTAGTGGTGAAGGCAGCAGGCTAGAAACTGGGAGGCCCTGAGTTCTAGTCCTGCCTTAGGCACAAAACCAGGTGGGTGACGTTAGGCCAGTCCCTCCCTCTCAGCCCTAGGAAGAAGAAGAAGGCCAGGGCAATCCGCTTCCAAAAAACCTTGCCAAGAAAACTGCAGGGACTAATCCACACAGTTGCCAGGAGTCGATATTGACTTGAAGGCACCAAACAAAAAAAAATCTGACTTCTCTGCTCTGAATTGCCTTCCTCCAGCAATGCAACATCCTCTTTCTCCTGCCCACATCAGCTGGAGGTAGAGAAGCACTGAGCCCAGGTGAGTGATTTGGAGCACAGAACAGCAGGTACAGAAAAGGGAAAGGATCTGCAGAGTGCTTCCTTGCTCAAAATATCTCCCACCCCCTTTAGATGCACTTTTGTCTAAAATCAAAATAACAAGTCATTTCCCAACCATGGTTAAATCCATGTGTCTATTATAGGCATGAAGCCCTTTGCTTTGGCAGGTAAGAGACAAGAAGTTCTATCTCAAGTTCTACCTGTCTCAAGATAAGGTCTACCTATCTCAAGAAGTTGCAGTTGAGTCTGTGAAGGGTTTTGCTTTGTTCTTCTGCTCACAGCTAGTCCAACAGGTTTAGAAGATTCAGCTCGTAACAGTACAAAATGCTGTCCTTCTATTTGCCCTATACGACATCAGGCTGAATAGAAATGGTGACTTACGCCATGCAGTGTTCATCAAAATCTCTTGAATAGGAGGAAAAAAATCTCTCTTCAACTTTAAGCCAACCAGCTGTCTCGCTTTTTAACATAGCCAGTTTCTATGATTCATCTTTTCCAAAGCAATTTGCAATTATGTCCTTTTAGAAGAGTGATAATTTCACCCCAGAGAAATAAACATTGCGGTTACTCCACCAGCATCTGATGGGCTAATTATGTAAACAGATTAGTGGTTGTGCGAAATAGTTGACAAGAGAACGGACACTTTTTCTAGCAGAATTTTCTACCTTAAGAGTTGCCTGATAGGGAAAAAATCAATATGAAGCATTCTCCATCAGTATCACTACTATTTCATCTTGGGAGAAGGTCTATTTATGTCAGTGTTTCTCAACCTTGGCAACTTTAAGATGGGTGGACTTCAACTCCCAGAATTCCCTAGCCATCCCTGCTGGCTGGGGAATTCTAGGAGTTGAAGTCCACCCATCTTAAAGTTGTCAAGGTTGAGAAACACTGATCTATGTGGTCACTAAGAGTCAAAACCCACTTGATGGCACAGAATCAATCATGAATTTAAAAAATTACTACTATTATGAGAGCCATAATGGTGTACAATAGAGGTTCATGCTGCTAGATTAAAAGATGGAAGACTTGTGAGTTCAAGTCCTGCCTTAGGCACAAAGCCACCGAGTGACTTAGGGCCAGTCGCTCTCTTTCAGCACTAGGAAGAAGACGCGAGGACAAACCACTTTCAAAAACCTGGCTGAGAAATCTGCACGGACTTGTTCCTGCAATCACCAGGAGTCAAGATTGATTCGATGGATTGTAACATCCACAATATCACTGCTATTTGAAAAGCTGCAGAATTAAAAAGAACAACGAAGAACTATTGATCCTTCTCCTATTCATTGATGAATCTGAACCCTTTTTTTTTTTTAAAAAAGTGCTACAACCCTCAGGATAATCTGGTGGCAATGAGTTCCACAGATATTAGTTCCTGTCAAGGGCACAGGGCTTCCTTTTTTGTGTCTTCACTTTCATTTGCTGAGTTGGCACAGCACCCTGAGTCCAACAGTAGCCAACCACCCTAAACGTACGTGTGTGATTGAGTTGACTCAACCCGGGGATGTGTCTTTATGCAAAGGAGGCTCTGGATGGTCTCAAGGCACGACCAAAGTTTTCAGATGTTCCTCAAGCAAAATAAGGACTTGGTGCTTGACCCTTTAGACTGCTACATTATCTCTGTCTTTGCTCACCAACAAGTTCCCTTCCCCGTCTTGTCTCCCTCTTCAATGTCCTTACCCCTCTCCTTGCTTGCTCTGGCCAAGCGTTTCCCTTAGAAGAAAAATGACAAGGAATTTCCCACAAAGCAGGACAATGGAAGCCGCGGCTAACCTCCCCATAGCCCAGCGCGCAGGAAAGCCTTCGGAGCTCAGGACCTGTGGGAGCAAAGAGGAAATGTGAAGCAAGACCAAAAAACCCCCCCAAAAAAAGCAAATGGGGGGAAAAGCCATATTTCCTGTCTCTTTGGCTCCCTCCTAACGCTTAGCCAGCACAAAGGGGTTCCCTGGAAACTGCCCCCCCCTTCAGAAGGGCCTCTCAGTCATCCCTCGGCTTCTCCAGAACCCACAGCTCTGCATCAGGGGGTCAGGATTTGCAAAACACACCCAGGAAATGTTGGGGGGGGGGGCGAGTGATGACAACACGGAGCATCAAGTTCCTCCAAATCCACATGATACCACGGGGCTGGATTTTCCCCACACTATTACATCGACCAAAGTTTTGCCATCCCTGCTTCTACGACTCAAATGCTGACAACACACAGACACACACACACAAAGAGAGCAAAGTGTCTTCACTTCTGCAGCCCAGAAGAAGCCCTGCCTGCCCCTTTTCTAGCTCTCCAGCCCCTATGAAAGGCAGAAAAGTGGAGAGGGCAGGAAAACTCAGGGCTGGGCTGCAAGGCTCTGGATGGCCACTAGATGGAAGCACAGCGATGCAGAGCACTCCGACGCTGCTGCCACCCAGTGGCGATCCAGAGATTTGCAACACAGATCCCTAAACCAGGAGCACTGCCTATTATAACTCTTCAGACCCCCCCCCCCCCAGTGCTCTTCACCGTGCAGTATACATGTATGATCAGGATCCATGGGCTTAAAGGCTGCTCACCGGCTCTTGCCCACTCCCCGACCCTCTCGCACAGGCTACCTGTTTCGGAGGCTCTCCGTGTCCCCAGCCAGCCTGGAGACTCCAGAGCACGAGCTGCCGACTGGACTGAGTCACCGGCTCAGGCAGGCTTGGATGGGGCGGGGGGGGGGGGTGATCTGGAGCTGCCAAGTCCCCACCTCTCTTGGATGGCTTCCCCGCACCCCTGCAGCATGGCAAAGCCCCCGTGCCCCCTGGCATTTCATCCCCTGGCATGAGTCATGGCCCTCCGACCCTGGTCCCGCCGAGGAGGCGAGGGGCCCAGACAGGGCTCCATTGTCCCCTCCGCCCCCTTTGGATTCCTCACCCCCCACAGAACAAATTGGCCCATTGTCACGCTCAGGGGCCTTGGGAGGGGGTGGCGGGGCATTCTGGGGGGAGAGAGCCCCCCAGCTGAGATATTTGGGGTGTGGGGGAGAGGGAGGTGCAAAATGGCATTGCAGGGCGTCACCAGCAAGAGACAAAGCGCCACGAAGGTCTTGCAACGGGGAACCGTTGTGGCTTTTCACAATAGGACAAAGGCAGGAACCGGTTTCAGGCCGTGACGGAAAATATCACCCACAGATGTCGGCTTGGAAAAAAGGAACCAGCAGATCTCTAGCCAGACGCAATGACTCCCACAGGCCCTCCAGACGCGGGAGCTGGGCAGGGTCTCGGTGGGCCGGGCAGCTCAGCCTCGGCATGGCTTCGGGTCTCCTCCACCATTGCCTGGGGTTGCCCTCTGCTCAACCCCAGATCTGGCAGGCCCTCAAAACCGGACCGTAAAGCCTTGACCGGAACGGAGACGCAGCAGGACCCCATCCGTTCTGAACCATGAGGAGGGTTGTCCCCAGGGGCCTGGTACCAGCGCCGGGCATCCTGTCCAGCTTTGTCTCCGTTCCACCAACTTTGCGGGGAACTTTGAAAATTTTGCATGGGGCGAGAGAAAAGAGGTTGCCTGGTTTGTTTTGGCTCTGAAGCTTTGCATCTGTGCCTTACGGGGAAAAGGACAAGGGGCCACCAAGCTTGAGCAGAGAGAAAGGGGGGGGGAAGCAGGGGGGCACTTGGCCGGCTTTTAACCTCTAGCCCCTGGCCAGGATATTTTGTGTAACAGCCAGAATTAAGGTTTGTAGCCCACGCAGTCACCCTGCTCAAGCATCAAGCTTTCGGGCTCTGGCCCAGGGCGCTGTTTCTTTCACACGCCGTGGCGTGTGATTCGAGGGGCACTGATGTGAAATCTCTCTCCAGTCATTTCCACACCCCCGCGCACAGATGGCAGGCAGAACAACACGGCAGCCGGCTTTGCTGCTGCAGCATACACGTGCACTGCCCGGCCTGGGCTGGCATCAGTTGCTCTACGCCCTGCCCTTTCGCCGCTTTCAAGATCTGGAGATGGAAACTCGGCATGAGTGTCACCCTCTGGGGAATGCCAGGGGGGTTGGCAGGGGGAGACCCTTCAGGGACCGTTGATCTCCGGTCTCGGAAAAGGGCTGCTGCGCTTCATCGGCCCAGCAGCTGCTCGGAAGGCAGAAAGTCCTTTCCAGCGATTGGCGTCTGAGTTAAAAGACAGGCAGGCAGCTTCTCCGTTTTATCCTTTCAATCGTTTTGATTAAAAGATTTTGCATATATAATGAGAAATACATTCAAAGGAAAAATACAGTGAATATGAAAAAGAAAAAAAAGGAAGAGACAATGGAGAAGGGAGAGGGAAAAAAGAACAGAACAGAAAATATGAATATATATAAATTCCCTTCTCACCCCTATGGGTGGTATGTGTCTTCCTCAATCTCGGGTCCTCTACCAGAGGCCTGGGAGTCTGAGGGTCCTGCGCAGGATCTTAGCTGTTCCTAGCACTGCACTCTTCTGCACAGAGAGCTCTGATGTTGCTCCTGGGATCTGTTGGAGCCACTCTCCCAGCTTAGGAGTCACGGCCCCGAGTGCTCCTACCACCGCTGGGACCACTTTGGCCTTGACTTTCCACATCCCCTCGATTTCCTCCTTCTGGCCCTGCTACTTCTCCAGCTTCTCATGCTCCTTCTTCCTGATGTTGCTGTCACTTGGCACTGCTACATCTATTACTACCGCTGTCTTCTGGTCTTTGTCTACTACCACGATGTCTGGTTGATTAGCCAGTACCTGCCTGTCTGTCTGGATCTGGAAGTCCCACAGGATCTTAGCCCTGTTATTCTCCACGACCTTCTGTGGAATCTCCCATCTGGACTTGGGGGGGTCTAGCCCATACGCTGTGCAGATGTTCCTGTACACAATGCCAGCTACTTGGTTGTGCTGTTCAGTGTATGCTGTTCCTGCCTGCATCTTACACCCTGCCACTATGTGTTGGACTGTCTCTGAGGCCTCTTTGCACAATCTGCACCTTGGGTCCTGTCTAGTGTGCTAGACCCCTGCTTCTATGGATCTGGTGCTTAGTGCCTGTTCTTGTGCTGCTATGATCAGTGCCTCAGTGCTGTCTTTTAGTCCGGCCCTTTCCAGCCACTGATAGGATTTCCCAATGTCAGCCACCTCAGCTATCTGTCGATGGTACATCCCGTGCAGGGGCTTGTCTTGCCATGGTATTTCCTCCGCTTGAACTTCCTCCCATGTCTGCTGCTGCCTGAGGCATTCTCTCAGCAGCTCATCTTTGGGCGCCATCTTACTGATGTACTCCTATATATATATATAAAGAATTGGCTTCTGATCTTCCTCTTGGCAGTTATATGCACACTTCTAATCAAACCTCTCTAAGATTACAGCATAATTCCCTTCTTTCTATAATCTAGTCTTTCTAATCATCAAAACCATAAGTCACCAAATCATTTTCTTGTTTATGCAAAAAGCCCAAAAGGGGTTTCCAGTCATTGATGAATGTCAGTAATGACCTTTCTCTAATCCAGTGTTTCTCAACCTCAGCAACTTTAAGACGTGTGGACTTCAACTCCCAGAATTCCCCTGGGGAATTCTGGGAGTTGAAGTCCACACAGCTTCCAGTTGCCAAGGTTGAGAAACACTGGTGTGGAGGGTTCTAACAATCCATCTGATCCCTGAAGTGAATTGTATATTAACAGGTGAGGCCTGGAGAAAGGAAAAGCAAAGCTTAAACTGAACCCAGCAAGTTGCAGACGTGTCCTGGGAAGGACGCAGGCTCAGCTCACCATCTTCTCCTGACCCTGATGGGGAAAGTGGTTGTGGAAACTGAAGGTCGAGCGAGTCAAGGGAAGAAAGCCCCCCTCCCCGCTCCACCTGTCCCGTTCCTTTGCTGCTCTGGCCAGCCGAGGGATGGATGGGGAGGCGCGAGAGCCAAGTAGCGGCGAGAACAGGAAGTCGTGGCTTCCCGTGTAGAAATCGAGGCGTAGCCAGGCAGGGCTGAGAGGCAGCGGAAGCAGCCGTAGGAGCAGCTCTCAAAGCAACCGTCTAAATGAGCTGAGGGGGAAGAAGGCCAGACGCCAGCAAAGCCTAGAGCAAACATGAAGGGGGTGACGAGGTGCTGCCGGAAACTGCCAGCGATGTGAACGCAAGGGGACCAGAAAGGTGAGGGGTGGGGGGCTGACAGGCCACAGGGAGTTGCTTCACCCAGTTGACTTTGCTTATAGGCAAGGAACTCTCCTGCATAGGAAGTGCCTGTCCTGCCGAGAGGGTCTCAGGAGGCCTCCTGACCTGGGACCTTAGACCGCTGCTCCAACCTGCCGTCTTCCAGATATTCGGGGTACAGCCCCATCCTTCCAAGCCAAGGGACTAGTCATGCCAAACCTGTGAAGACCTGGTTCTTCCACCAAGCGTTGGGCTAGGATGGGGGGTGAGCTGTGATGGGGGGACAGGTACCTCTGCTTTTAACCACGTTTTATGGATTGGGTGAGCTGCCGAGAGACACCGTGAGATAGACAGCCGTATAAGTCCTGTAAGTAAGTGAATAATGAATACGTAAATAAAACCAGATTGTGGAAGACTGGCTGAGAGAGGACTCCTAGACAGGGTGGACCACAGCCCCCAGAATTCCCAAGCTAACCAGGAATTCTGGGAGTTGTGCCCCAACACATGGGGGAGATCAGACTGGAGAAAGTTGGCATAGTCAGTCCTACTGCACTGGAAGTTTTTACTGCAAATGTTTGCACAGAGAGTCAAAGAGGCAGATGTTGTGGTATTTGGCTGTGTCTAGTTGTGGATCTTTATGAACCAGGTTGCTAATATGAGGAAAGAGAAGCTGGGCCAAATTGGGAACATGGTATGTAGGAACTGGGGCTTGAAATCTTTGCCCCATCATCAAATCTGGGCCATCTCGTGCCTCCAGTTTATAAAGGAGAGAAAATACTACAGTACTGTCACATGCTGGTTGGGAGGAAGGCTTGATTTAATCAGATTGAGGGCAAGGAGCTAAATACCTCCACCCACAGACTTTGATCCGACTAAACGTAAAGCTGAATCATCACTATTATCACTGCAATAAGGCTAAACAAGCCACTAGCTTGTCCCCGGTGAAATACACATTTGTGCAATTGTCACGGCATAACCTACAGGTGGCAGGGAGGTTGTGATTTTTCTTATACTGGGAGTGAAGCAGAGAATTCTGGATTTTAGGGCTCAAAATCCTGGAAATGTATGCTGAATGCCACCTCAAGTAAGATAATTTATGAATCTCCCCTCCCAAAAGAATTGCTTGTTGCTGTTGTTAAGATCAGAGTGATTCTGAACACGTTCAGAAAACATTTCACTTTCATAAAAATAAGGCAGTAAAAATGCAAATATTTTCTGGCCAGGACGGCTGATGTGTGTGGCTGTTTGGGGTATCTTAAAGAGAACGCAAGGGTGATAGGCATAGGAGTCTTCCCGAAATCGTACTTTCTTGTCATCCTACACACCCCTTGGATTACAGTCCCTGTGTACACAGCCAGCACGGCCATTTGAGTAAATATCCTTGATGTTGAAATCCATCAGATCCAGACAGAGCTAGATTGAGGAAGTCCTGCTTGAGTGCGAATCCCTAATGTGAGCAAAACAACAGAATCCAGGCCACAAGGTGGGCCAACAGCTGGTTTGGGGAAGAACTGAAGATTTGCAAAACAAATCATCCCTCTGTAAAAAAAGAAAAAAAGGGGGGGGGCGAATTTAACTGGAGGAAAAACACTTTAAAAATCCTGTCCCATTAAGACGAGTCTTAAACTAGCAAGAGGAAAAAGGGAATTGAACAGATTATCACAGAAGGGGTATTTATGGGGTATTGTTGAGTTGCAGGAATATTTTATACTGCAACATTTTGCTGCTGTTCCCCTTTTTGTGATCTATTCTATCCTGGCCACTGGCCATATTGCAGGCAACGGTTTCTGCGAATGAAAAGAGGGTGAGAGAGAAGAAGGTAGGCAGTTTGCAGAGAACCGCATGTTGTGTGTGTTCAGAGTATAGATAGTCCTTATTTAACAACACGGATTGGGACTGAAAACTCCATCATTAAGCGACACAGTCGTTAAGTCGAAAAACCACGTGGTCCCACCGCTTAGCAGCAGCAGCAGTTCCAGCAGTCCCTGTTGCCGTGGTTAAATGAGGACCGCACAAGTTGTTAAGCGAGGACCTCATGTGACCGTGACTTCCAATTTCCTGCTGGCTTCCCCATAGATTGCTTGTGGGAAGCTAGCAGGGAAGGTTGCAAATCACATCATATGACTGCAGCTCGCTGGTCGTTAAACAAGGACCAGCTGTAAAACTGTTTCATTTATCTCAATGTGTAACATGTTTCAAAGTGTCTTTGAAGCGTCTATACGCACATATTTTATTTATTTATTTATTTATATTTCAAATTTGTCACTGCCCATCTCATTGTGGGGTGACTCTGGGCACACACACACACCAAAAGTCAGGCCCCACAGACAATTACATAAATTACATTAAATATTCAATTTAGTTGCCATTTTCTTCTGAACTCTTCCTTACTGGTTTGATGCACGAGCTCTGAGCATTCTTAAGTAGAATAACATTTTTCTCCCCCCCAAAAAATTAATTATTAATTAATGAAGCATATTATTATGACGATTATTTATTTAAATTTATTGGCCGCCTAACTCCAGTGGACTCTGGGCAGCGTTCGAAATTAGAGAAAACATGAAAACAGCTAAAAACATTGAATCAAACAGACAGCTCAGATTAAACTAATCTAATAGCAAAAAATAAAAACAGGGGTCATTGAACAAATAATACGCAAATAATAAACATACTGTGATTGGCTTATGGGGCTTGGCTTTTGGTACACCACACATACAAACACGTATACACACTTAGACACCCACACAGCGTGTTGTGACTCAACCTAGAACCACAGATGGAACTGAAAGTCCTTGTTTTTCATGTTTAGCTCTTAACTAGAGAGAAGAGGCAGGACAGGAATCAGTCTGAAAAACTGAGTCCAGGCAACAGGTAGATGGCCACTAGCCTAGGATGCTTTACAGTACTTGGGATTCCAGCACGCCGAAGGAGCTGATGCTCTCAGTGGCCCTTCTAGCCCTAGACATCTATGGAAAAGCCCTTGGAGGCTCGGCATCATTAAGACAGGAGGTCCACAACAGCCGCTTACCCAGCCGATGCTGACATCTCTTCTTCTGTGCCAGTCTTTCTCAATCTCAGCAACTTTAAGAGGGGCGGACTTCAACTCCCAGGATTCCCCAGCCAGCATATTTTAGAATTGCTGAGATTGAGAACAACTGTTCTGTTCATTTATTAAAGCTAGAGAAGCCCCGATTTCATTCCGCCCAACCCCTCCAGACTTAGGAGGTCATCCTTTTTCCCCCTTCAGGGCTCCTCTGCCTTTAAAAACTGCTAAAATGCATTTCCATGCAAAGAAAAGGATTATATAGTGAACATCTGATCCTAGGATAGCTCTTAACTACGCAAGAGGAGGGCACGAAGAATGAGGCAAAACACATAAGCCAGTGTTGTCCAAACTTGGCCACTTTAAGATGAGTGGACATGCTGGCTGGGGAATTCTGGGAGTTGAAGTCCACTCATCTTAAAGTGGCCAAGTTTGGACAACACTGACGTAAGCCCTAAACTTCCGATTAAACTAAAACCATTTCTTTTATTTTTATGTCCTCCTTCTGGTTTAGGTAGCCTTTATGCAGTTGGGTGGTGTTGTTATTGCTTTATTTGATAAACAAGCAAATAAATAATCCCCAGATTGACTAAGGCTGCAATGTGAAGCAAACTTATTTGTCGTCCTGCTTGATTAATAATAGGTGGTTGAAATGTTCCCGTTTGTGTCTTTCTCTAGCACGTTGGTATTTCTGTGTTCTTACGACGTCTATCATTTTCTATACTGCTTTGCCTCTTGGATTTGGTGGTCTTAGACATCTAATAAATAACATCATCAACAACAATAATAATGAAATAGGATCCACTAGAACTTGTGATCTTAATTGCTAGTACAAAGTTAAGGTTAGGGACAGATCGTCGTGGAGAAAATCTATCCGTGTGGCTGCTAGGAATCGAAAATGACTTGATGGCATATAATCAATCAATCAATCAATCAATCAAGCTGCTGTTAAAAAGGCACCAGAACAGTGTTGGCTGGGAAAAAGGGCAACACTGTTTGAAAGAACCCAAAAATATGAATATACCCACTTACCCTCTGTCAGCTTATAGCTAACCATTTTTGCTCCTTTAACAACAACTTGAACAGGCTGCTGTAACAGACAATCCTTTTTTTCCCCTCATGCCTCAAAAAACTTGGCTATGCTGCTTTTCTCCCCAGTGAATCACTAATTAAAGGCCCAGGAGCAGGAAATGACTTTTCCCTGGTAAATTGGCAACCCTAATTCCATTTCTTTGTAGGGTTGCCTCTCCCTTCCATTAATTGTCTTCCTAACTGTTCCGCTTGTAAATTTACAGGACAAGGAGCTAATATGCTTGGGTATATTTCTCCCCCTACAAAGAATATGATTTATGCTTATGTTTAAACACGTAAGTGCTGACGGCAATATATGCCTGAATTAATTGCACTTGGAAGCAGTTCTGATTTATCCAGAGTACACTTTATCTTAATTTATAAACACACAGACCCCTCCTTTCTCTTGAAACCAAGAACTCCTATACCTGAAATTTTCAAATAGGGCAGAATCTATTTTTTTCTTTCTTGTAGCAAAGCAGAAAAACCTTCCACGTAAAAGAGTCCTCAGGCAATCGGTTTGGAGCAAGCAAACAAAATGGAGCATGAAATGAATGCCGTAGAAAAAGAAAAGACACCGGAGAGTAGTGTTTCTGATGCAGAAACTGCAAGAAAACGGGTAAGGGGCATATCTGTCAAGCAACGGCACGTTATGCAAACATTATCAGTCCTGCTATAACGCAAACGCTATTGTTCCCTATCCCTTGAGGGAGGCTGCAGCATAGGATGAACCCCCAAGTGTGCAAAAGTACAAATTAAAAACACACGCAGAGGCAATTTCTCTGAACAGTAGTGGGGAATAGGCTAAGTGGGAGAGATGGAATGCAGCTGGGAAAGAAAGGAGAGGAGAATGAATTGGCCCTTTAAGAAAAGCTATAGACCCGCCTTCCTTAATGTCATGCCTTCCGGATGAGGTAGCACTCGAGTTCCTGGAATTCCTCAGCCATCTGGGGATAGTAGCCCCAAACATCTGGAGCAGAGTTTCCCAATCTCGGCAACGTTAGGGTTAGGGACTTCAACGTTAGGGACTTCAACGTTAGGGACTTCAACTCCCAGAATTCCCCAGCCAGCATGCTTCTGGGTGAGCCTGGAAAAAAAAGATGCGGCTGTTTTAAAGAGGCTCGACAGTTCATTAAACCAGCTGCATCTTTCTTCAGACTGTGGTAGAAAAGAGGTGGTGTGCTCCTGCAAGGTCCTAAGCGCTTCTCCCAAACTGTTTCTGAAGCGCGCGCAGCCCTAGAAATCCAGGACCCGCAAAAGAGTTCATTGTGAACCATTTCAAGTACAAAACGATGCAAGATGATTTTGGAAGTGTTCCAGGCTCAAGCCAGGAACTTGAAACGGCAGTTTTGCAGGGTGACTTATAGCGAGGTTTCACTCGCAGTGGTTCAAAATGAAACGTCCCCCTGCAACGACTAAGTTTAGAGTTTTCACCTGCTTTATTTCCTCAAAGAACAGCTTGTGCCTTTAATAACAGCACGGCAGATAGAAACGTTGCTGATAATGATGGTTTTACTTTATCTGTTTTCAGCTGGGGCTAAATGACAGTCCCAGTGGCCTGAGCTAGCAAGGATAATCGCATTTGTTGGAAGATGTACGTAGTTGGGCGCTCTGGGGATATGTAGGTTCCCGACGAGCATCCCTGGCTATCTTGCTTGCTCCGAGGGCTTTGATCTGCATCCAGTAACAATGGTTATGTTTTTGCCACACTCTTTCTTTAAGATGTTTCGAAAAGTACAGACGACCGTTTAGCACCACCATCCCCTCCCTCAGCTATGGCTAATAGGATTGTTTATTTATGGGTGTTTGAAATGGACATCCTGCCCTTCCAGACCAGGTTGTCTCAGGCAGTAAGCCATTGTATGGAACAGATGTAAAGTCCTCCAACAAGTTTCTAAAACAGTAGAACATACAACAATCCCTAATTAAAACACAACCCGCTGGAGCAGTGTTTCTCAACCTTGGCCACTTGGAGATATGTGGACTTCAACTCCCAGAATTCCCCAGCCAGCATGGGGAATTCTGGGAGTTGAAGTCCACACATCTCCAAGTGGCCAAGGTTGAGAAACACTGCTCTAGACTCTACTCAGATAAACACCCATTCCACTTGTGCTGTTTCTCTCTCCTATTCTTCCCATCCAGAGCCTCTCTTCTCAAGTTGATTTCAGTGCTCCGCCAACCCAGGGCGAATGTATTTTGCGATCGAAGCAAAGAATTCGGAAGCACACACCTGCCCGGCCTTGGAAATCACTGCCCCCGACTCCTACGGGATTACTGGAGAATGACCAGACAGGTAAGACAGATCTGTGTATTGCCCTCTCTCATTTCCTAACACCAGGATCCCCATTTATTGACACATCTGAGCTATTTTTATATTGCATATAATTAAATTATTACGATGGTTGTTCGCAGCGTCACCAGATGTTTAGACTGGATTTGGCATTTCTGTCCACCTATGGAGTCCTTTCCAAGGATCTCAGATGGGCAAATGTTGTTGTTTTATGGTGTTAAAGGTATCATTGCAGGATGTAAGCTGTTTTTTTTTTTATTATTATTATTATTATTATTATTATTATTATTATTATTAGGATATAGTTTTTTTCCTTTTATTTCTGTAAACGTGTGCGGTTGTAAATTTAAATTGTATATCTATTTATTGTTTTAATATGTTGTGAGCCGCCCAGAGTGCCCCATTGGGGGGAGATGGGTGGGGACAAGTTTAATAAAATAAATAAATAATAATATTGTTATAATAATAATAATAACGAACAGATTACATCCTGCATTTATAGTTACAAACAATATAATAATTATAAATGACTTTATATCGTTCTTATAAAATAATTTATAATAAACCATTTATCATAAATAATAATTTATGATAAATCGTCACGATAATAATAAACAGCTTACATCCTGTGTTTACATTTATAAAGGATATCATCATAAATTATTTTATATCATCCTTATAAATGATTTTATAAGAACGATATAAATAATTTATAATAATTATTATAAACTGTTTTATGTCGTTCCTGTAAAATAATTTATAATGATAATTATAAATTACTATTATTTTACATGAATAAGAGTGTAAAATTATACGAAAGGGGAAACTCATGGCAGCAACTCACATCCTGCGTTTATATTTATAAATGATACAATAATGATAAATTATTGTATCTCATTCTTATAAAATAATTTAGAACGATGATTATAAACTATTATTATTTTATATGAATAAGCATATAAAATTATACCAAAGGGGAAACTGATGGCGGCAACTCATGTTCCCAGAATGCCCCTGCTTGGCCCACAGCTCCCATGGGCACGCCTAAGACAGAAGTAGGGTAGATAAATAGGGTTGCTTTCTTCGGACCTGCCCAGAGAAAAAAAGAAAAAGTGAGTAGGTTTCATAGGGATGCCCTGGTGTCAGGAGAGGGAGAAGAAGACCACCTTACCCAGATGATCTCTGGATGTTTGGGGATTAGCCATTTTGTGAGCATGCCCACAACACAACCTCAGCTCTCCAAACATACCAGCTGGTGCTGAAAGTTTGCTTACCCCGATCCGCAGCCATTCACAATGTAACCTTTCTATCCATAGGGAGGCTCCTTGGGGGCGGGGGGGGGGGGGGGTTGCATTATCTCTTTTTTCCTAGCTAGTTGGTAATCCGAAATCTAAGGATCTGGAATCAGAGATGAGTGGCACAGGTTTCTTTATTTAATTACATTCAACAGAAGATGCCATTCGGGTTTTTTTGTTCAGAGGTTGAAAAAGAAGTTTCTAGCCCTCATTGAAGCAAAGGCCGTGCCAGTTAAAGACATGGCAGGATCGTTTCCGTATTCCAGTTTCCACCTTTGTGGGTGTGTGGCTCACTATGGGGTTTGAATCTGTCTGGTTTATTTGTAATCCAAGGAGTTGCATGAATTCAGAAAGCGTGCGGGCTCAGGAATCAAGTTTGCAGAATGAAAATCCATTCAGGGTGTTTTTCCACTTATTTTCTTCCTTTTTTCCCCTGCACCAGAGAAAACAGGGTACCCTCCTTCCTTTAATTCAGTTATTTATGCTGTTGAGTGTTGAAGTTGGGCCCTACTTTAAACATCATGCAGTGAAGCGGTTGGGGGGATAAGATAGTGCTGAGTTTCACAGGGCAGGGAAATTTGACATTCCTCGCCCACCACAACTGGGTCATATCAGGGGAATGAAGCATTTAGGAAACCTGTGTGCTTAGGTCCCAACCGTGTGACAAGTCCATTGCGGTTCACTGGTTTCACTGGGAAAACTGGATGTCTGCTCAGCCCTGCCCCCTGTGGCAAAGGACGAGACCCCCAAGAGCTCAACCTTTTAACCAAAATGTGGTAGGAGTATTGGAACACCCAGGGAGTCAAAAAAGTCAAGATGGTGGTTGCAACTGTGTTGGGAAGCCCTGCCCCTTTTTACACGCATGATGGGTATCCTTTTGCTTTTCGTTTTTGCGTTCGGTATCTGACAGAAGCCGAAAGCCAACCGCTTGAGAAAATACACAGCAGTTATTTTCTCACTTCCTAATTATAGCATAAACTCGGTTTCTTAAAGAAAGCCTTTGGGGAACCCTCCTCAATTGTGCAACAGAAACTTCAGCATTTTGTTCGAAATGAGGACTAAGCCAAGTTAGCTTGAAGTGGCAGGGATTAAAATTTCCACAAGATGCAGCTTTTCCGCCAGTTTAAGAAACTCATCTTGCATAATTCTTTTTTTTTCTTTCTTTCTTTTTCAAAAGAACGTGTTTGTGCACAACAAAATAAGAGGAACATTTGAGCGTCTGAGGGCTGTGTTTGATGCTTTGGGGATAGAGGCATCTCAGACACGCAACTGGAATTTTCATTTTTTTCCCATGCTGGCTGGGGAATTCTGGGAATTGACGTCCACACATCTTATAGTTGCTGAGATTAATGCTGCTGTAGAGAGTAAGGAAGATGGCCTTGATGGAAATCTGCAAGAACTATTACCTAGGCAAAAGGGGCTGAAACATTTTTTAAGTCCAGAGGAACGAGATAACATTCAGAAACGCTCAGGCAGGCACCTTCCTGATTCACTGGGGTATAAGAAGGACGGGAAGCACAACACTGTAATGGTATGTGGAAATGACCTTGGGAGACAGCCCAGAGACGCTGCCTAGGGAACAGTCAGATAAGAGAGAGCATAGCCCTCAGTTGCATAATGGATGGGGCAAGAGGCTCAGAAGAGACCCTCCCTAATTTCTCAGGGGTAAAGGAGATGGGAGGAGAATGGTACTGTCAGACGTGCAAGATTCTGTTAATGTAGCTTTGCAATGAAGTAGAATTAGCTGATATGGTCGTGTTTCCTGTCTGGTCTACCTGGTAAGGCTGACATACACAGACTTGCAAGATTGTATTATTATAGCCCATCTCAATAAAAGCAGTCTTAGCTTCCTGTGGTGTTGATTTCCTGGTCTAGTTTAACCTAGTAGGGCTGGCAGTTTATTATCTCAAAATGGTGAAAAGCTAAGGGGCTGATCTTTGACAATTGTCCACAGAAGGGGCCCAGGGCCACACAAAAGGGACTCAGATGATACATTTCTCCCCCGATATATTAGTAGGAATTTCTGAAATGAAAAGGAGAAACTGTTTTTTTTTAATTTCTAGTGAGAAGGCATCTGTGAGTGTTTCCCTTTTAATAAGATGCATTAGTCTGAAAAGTTGCTACCAAACTCCTGATTTCTGGCTACCACAGAGGTACATGACTCCCCTCCTATACAAATGCCTGATTTTTAGTGCAAATTGTTCAAAGAGGCTTACTGTTACTGATTGTGAATGATCATCACTGTGAATATCAATGATCTTCTGCCTAACCTGGCCTCTGCAACAAACTTCAGAGGCCTAATGCTCTTCTGTGAAGACGTGATCTCCAGAAACCAGGCTGAGGATTAAAAAGTCATTTCCCGTGACATGTTCTTCTCTTAGGAAACTCAGGAACAGAATGGACCATTGCCTTCCACCCTCCCATTTTGCAAGGAGATGCCCTTCACCCACCCAGCCCCAAAAACCCTGCAGATATTTTATTCCTATTTTATTTTGTTGAAAGGGGGTGCAAAACCATTACCCAGGATTCCCTATCCAGGATTCTCTTGGGGACAATTTCAAGTGTGGGTTTTGTGATGCCTTGTCTCAGTTCTCACTCTACGCTTAACCGAGTCAACATTTAGGGCTTAGTAGCAGCGTTCCTACAACACACACAAACTAGTTAGCTTTAACCCTGGTTGTTGCTGTTTGTGCATTTGGTTGTTGCTTTGCTTTGTGCATTGTGCAAATCCAACCCCTTGGGGAGATGATGGCTCAGTGGATTGTACAAACTCAGAAAAGGGGTGAATTTGATCATTGTCATCTCCTCCTCCTCCTCTTCCTCCTCTTCCTCCTCCTCCCCCCTTTTCCAGTCTTCTTCTCTTCTCTGACTTCCCTCCAGGCTGAAGAATTTTTTGACATGGTGGCCACAATCCAGGCCCGGAGGCTCAATGACCAGCGGGCTGATTTCGCGGGGGCTGAAGCTGCAAGCGGAGAGAATTCTGGGATATCGGAAGAGCAACTCTATGACACTATTCTGGCTCACCAGGTACGTGCCATTGACCCTCCCCGGCAAGATCCCAGGGGACTCTTTTCTCTTTCCAGGGCCATCATCACTCTCCCAAATTGTCAGATTGTAGACTTAGGGCTTAAGCTGTTGTAATAGGATAGTTTTATGGCTTTATAAATCCTAGGGTTTTATGGTTGCAATCCCCTTGTGTGTCACTCCTTTAGAACTATCGTCGTGGGAAGGGAAAGGGGGTGCTGCCCTTTATGCATAAATAATAAAATAAATGAAGAATAATTCCAGGGTCAGGATTTATTTATTTAATCCATTTCTAAGGCCGCCTCCTCACCAGCCACTCTGGGCAGTTTATGAATAAATAAACTGACAATAGCAACAAAAGATAACCGTGCTGGGGAGGAAAAGCAAGATCAACATAACACTGTTAACAATGACAATTACATCACTCTTACACAACCACACAGCCACGTAGCCCAGGATGGAAATGCCATTGTGTATTTAGATAAAAATAGCACGACCCATCGGGGGTGAGAAGTTTCAGGAGATGTGGTGAAACCTCAAACTTTGCAGAAAAACAGAAGGATTTTCAAGGAAAAACCAAACACAGCCCAAAAGGTGACCCGAAATGCTCAGATGAGGAGTAACTACCCAGAACCTTAAACCATTTCCGAGGTTTTCATTTTATCGCAGTTCCCACTTTCTTTATCAGCGATACACCCAGAGAGGTTGGCAGTGCCAATTAGAAAAGAAATTGGCCCAGAGCCAATGGTTGCGGCAACAGGGCAGTGAACCTGCTGCAGGAAGTGTGAGAACAGACTTTGCTTCCCTGTGTTGTAATTATTATTTTTGTTGGTCGCACCATCAGCCAGACGATTAGAAGGGACGTGGCATTTTTGTCCATCTATCCAGTCCTTCCCAAGGACCTGGGATAGGCAGCTGTGGTTGTTTGAGGGTGTTAAAAAGGTATGGTTGCAGGATGGAAGCTGTTCCAAGGAAAGCTGCCTTTTGCAATTGACTGAGGGTGATTTTGTCAGTGCCGACAGTCTTCAAGGGGCGCTCCAGATGTTCTGGGATTGCACCCAAGGCGCCTGTAACTATTGGTACCATCTTTGCTTTCTTTTGCCACAGTCGTTCTACTTCTATTTGCAGCCTTTATATTTTGTGATTTTCTCCAGTTCTTTCTCTTCTCTTCTGCTGTCTCCAGGTATTGCAATGTCCCCTGTCCAGACTTTTCGTCTTTCTTATCAACAATTGTTAGGTCTGGGGTGTTGTGTGGCAGGTGCTTCTCTGTTTCAATTCTAAAGTCCCAAAGCACTTCTGCTTCTTCCTTTTCTGTTGCTGTGTCTGTTCTGTGGTCCCACCGGTTCTGGCTTGCAGGCAAATGGCGTTTCTTGCAGATATTCCAATGCACCATCGTTGCTTCTTTATCATGCCGTTTTTTGTAGTCAGTCTGGACAATCTTCTGTTTTTTTAATTATTATTATTATTTTAAATGTATACGCTGCCCGACTTCCAATGATTCTGGGTGGTTACAAATAAAAACATTAAAAACAAGAAAAAAGACAGAAGACAAAAACAAAGGGCAAAGATGGCAAAAGGACAAACTAAAAACAGACAGGAATGAAAAGAAACGAAGCTACGCCATCCAAAGGGGGCTTCGCTTTCCTTCACCAAAGGCCTGGGTGAAGAACCAGATCTTCAAGGTCCTTCAAAACAGCAGCAGGGTGGGGGCCCATCCAGATCTCAGGAGGAACCTCATTACATGTCTCCCCAACTTAAAAAACTGGAGAGAAACCTGAAGTTTTGACCCCGTCTATACTATTTGATCTGAGGCTGTAGGAAATCGAAGAGAAACAAGATCCACTGTTGCCTTCCATTCATTCAGACTATAGTTGAAGATCAAGACCCAACCCATTAAGAACAGCTTCTCTCTTTCTTCAGAGTTAAAGATGAGTGCTTTGTTGTTGTGTTGGTCATTGTGTTGCTTTCCTGTCTTTATAACTTAGTGGACATCGTTTTGCTAGGAGCACTTCTGTGAGTGCTGGAAAGCTTCTGCTTATCTCATTGGTGATCGTATCTAGCTATTTTGTCTTTAGACCAGTGTTTCTCAACCTCATCGACTTTAAGATGTGTGGACTTCAACTCCCAGAATTCCCCCAGCCAGCCATGTCAGGATCTGGGGTTGGATGGAGGGGTCTCCTCTCTTGGTGGGAGAGATGCTTGATTGGTTCTGCTCCCCCATATGCCATGGACACCTCTAGTCTTGCCTGTTTTTAGCTGTCATTCATCTGATGGTTCTAACCCTAGGTATAAGACAGGGGTCTTCAAGCTTTTTCAGGCCACAGAAACTGTTAGTTTAAAAAAAATCAAGAATCAAGAGGGAAAGCCATCTGTGACCGGGGGTTCTGCAGAACATAGTGTCAGCACTTCAAGGAAGACCAGATTGGGAAACCCATTCCACAGGACGACTAGAACGATGCTTTCTCAAGATAGGCTATAACAACAGAATCTTGTAAGTCTGTCCATGTCTTCCCTTCCCTCCTTCTTATATCCCAGGGAGTCGGCGAGGGGCTGCCCTGAGCCTCTTTGTAATATTCTCCCACCCCTCTGGACTTAACTCACATTTCTTGCGTACTTGATTTTTTCCTAATGGCCTCCGGATGCCTTCTCCAAGGTATCTCCCTGCCTCTCTACACACAGTTTGAGTGACTCTAGTGTAAGCCACCTACGTCTGAAGCAGCACAAAAGTTGGCAAATAAATTAAACATATCTAACATAAATGTTTACTTTTAGGGGTGGGTGGGAATTCACTAACTGATAAAATTAGTCGGGTGAGGGTTTTATTCGTTGTATTGACAGGCTCTGCAAACGCTTAGTTTTATGATTCGATCAACGTGAGTCAGAAACAACTTTAGGTCATTGTCTTCATCTAGTAGCAGTTAATTTTATTATACATGAGAATAAAATAAATATAACTCTGTCTAATAAATATAACTATGTAACTGTTGGTACAATTTACTGCTTCTTTGAAATCTGTCTGTCTCAACATACATACACAGCTTTAAAAAAGCTTAAAACTGCACTAACTGCACTTTTGGGACTCTGTGTGTGTGTGTGTGTGTGTGTGTGTGTGTGTGTGTGTGTAAAGCACACATACACATTCAATCCTGCCCTTTTCCCTTTCTATGACAAAAATGCCGCGAGAAGATGGAGGATGGGATTTGGGGTATCTCCCATTTAAAGCAGATTCTTCTTAGTTTTACATCTGTGTTAAGCCTGCTGGTGGCCCAGAACAGGAACATCTCTGGAGGGGTCACCAAGGTCAAGAGGGCAGTTTCGATCCCATGCTTGTGGCTGCCCACTTGGCCTTTTTGCATCTACCTTGGTGGACAACCCTGGCCCAGTCCATCTCTCATTTCCTCCAAAAAATCCCACTGTGAAATATGAGCGATACAAATAGGGTGGGGCGGAGGGAGGGGGACTCCGAAGAGAAAAGAGGCTGATGGCTACAAGGCTTGATGACCCACTTCTGCCCAAGCCCATAGAGAGCTGTGTAACCATTAGAGATCGATCAATTCCTCTTCTGGGTCAACAACTTGATGAAATCCCAAGGGATCGTCGGCTTCCCTTCCCCTGCAAGCAATTTGTTTCTCCCCTCCAGAAACCAGCGGTGGTCCCTAACTCCTTCTCCCTCTTCTACAGAGCCAGCGTCTTGAGGATCAGCGCACGGAGCCTCCTATCCCGGTAGGAATTCAAGGGCTGCTGGATTTACTGCTCACAGCCCAAGGAACCCGGATGGAAGATCAGCGCTCTGCACCTCCTCCTGGCCTTGCTGCCCCACCCTTGCTAAGAAGACATCCCTCCTTTCTACATGGTATATGAAACTCCTCCTAAGGCTCTCCTTCCATCATTTGGGAGTTCCAGAGACTTTTGACATGGTTAAAAGCTGGAACCGTGTTGACCTCAAATGAAGGTTTGGGGGACTGAGAAATCAAGCTCTGTTATGTTGGGAAACTTTGTACAGTAAAGGTGCCATGGTTTGTAGCACAAGGATGAGCAAAACTCAGGCTTCACCCCACTGCAGCTTTGCAGACAGCTAATTGTTTACTGGTTATGACATCTGCCCTTTCTAACGCTCGGTGGAGACACCTTCCACCCACCTCTGCTTCCTCCCCACCAAAAGCCCTTAGTGGCAACAGCAACTTACAGGGACTGTGAAAAGTCACAAAGTGGTGCCGTGATTTTAAAGGTTTAGGGGTGGCATGAGAAAGAACATACTCTTGGTAAAGGGAATGGGAAAAGCCCTATTTGCAATATATGACAGTCTTAAGATGCTTCGATACTGTGGATTTAAGCTTAGCACAATCATCCCAAAAGCACAATATTTTAGCTAACGCGTCCCTGCAGTGTATAAGCTCTTAATTTAGCACTTTTCCTAAATAATTTGATGTTGAGTGCAACCTTTCTGAATCTGGGGCCCTCCAATTGGGGCCATGCAAGGTAAGAATTAGGGAAATGGGTCAACACATCTAGTAAGTTAGACCTAGAGTTTATTTGAAAAGCACAAAATAAATTCAGCTGCTTTCATTTGCTTGCTAAGAAAAGAGACAGCTGATGGACTTCTAATTCTTAAAAACATTATGGACCCTGTTTTATTAAGAATTTCAGGAGAGGCCTGCTGGATCCGGCCCTCCACCCATGTAATCCAGCATTCTGGGTCACGCAGTGGCCCACTGACTACGTTGGGGAAACTCACAAGCCTAGATTGGAGGGCTCGAGTCTCCTTTTCTTGTTTCTCCCTACTGGTGGGGCTGGGTACTTTTCAGACCTCAAGCCCCATGGCAATCTCTCACCCACTGTCTAGGTACGGAGTCCCTGCTGTGAGATGGGTAGGCATATAAATTATTTAAATAATTAAACCATAGGTACGTCCCACCCCAAATATTTTAAAAAAAAGGTCTGTCGGAATTAGATTGTGTTCCCATTTGGGGAGAGTACGGTGTTCATGCACGACTTGGTTGCACACATGAAGTTTTAGAATTTGTAAACTTTGAAGAGAAGGCTTTGGAATCATCTTTTGGGGGTCTTATGTACATCTTAGACCCCCAGATGCTATGTTGCCAACTCTCATTCTTCAGTCTGCTGGACTTGAATATGTTGGGATCATAATTCCCAGAATTCAGGGTGGTGTTGTTCCAATCTATGTAGATTTAAAGGCTCTGTGGTTGGACCTTTGAGTTCCACACTCCCCGTACATCTTTGTACTAGAAGTGGAACCGTGATTGGATTTTCTCACCAATTAAGCTATTTTCCCCCATAACATATATAGCACATAAGAGCTAACAAAACCTGCAGCAGTTGACTGCTTCTCATTCTTCATGCACAATTGCGCTTTAACGCGGTTGTAATAAATTCTGTTGTGAAGCTACAGTATTGTTATTCTATGCAAGAGAAATAGTCAATTCAAAAATAGCTTCAAGAGCATGTTGCAGGGAAGTGAATGATAAATGAACAAACAGGTGATGCTATAGAAAAGTAACAATGGGTAAACTAGCACTACCTGTGCTGGCTCAGAATGATATAAGCCCTAATTCCTGATTTATTTTGAATGGGTGGTGTATGGGCGTAAGCAAACTGTTTCCTCTCGTTTTGTTCCAGCTAACCTAGAAATGGTTTGCTTAGAATTATATCTAAACCTGGGTTCCTCTTTTCTACTCAAAACAAGCTGGGATCATGACAGAATTTATTTGGGAACAGCAAACCAGGATCATGGGTTGATTGTAACTCTAAATTATTTCTAGTTTGTTTATCTACTTGCATGAATGAGAGATGTAAAACAAGAGTGAATGAGCCCTGTGTGGTATTATACGTTGTCCAAGGACACCCAGAATAATCTAGATTTAGTCTATCTGAATGTGGGCAATTAACGCACATTCAAAAACAGGCGGAGTTTCAAACACACTGTCATGGCCACCATTTTGACTTTTTTGACCATATCCTACAGACAACCCTGGCCAGATGCGTAAAGGGAAGATAAGTGCTTACCACGTATTAGAATTGCTTGTGGATTATCGCTGGCTGCTTGGCCAAGCCACTTCCTGTTCTTCTGAGGTCAAAATTAGGAGGGAAACCAGTGAGAACAGATTGTGGAAAGTAGAATAAAGTTGGGGGGGGGGCGGATAATTTGTCTCCTCTGGTGATTTCTATTCTCCCCGTCCAATTGCAGAGCATTAAATGGTTTTGTTTTTTAAGAATGGCTTTCATTCTTTTCATCTGGCAATTTAAAGAGGAACTGATGTGATTTTAATTTAATTTGGGGGAATAAAGAGCATTTAAACACACAGACACACACACACACGTGCATATACACAACTGTATCCCCAAGACCCTTGGGGTAAATATTGTTTCATGCCTCTTAAGGGAGTTTTGGCCAAAATGAGAGCTGGCCTGTGGCTCTCGGTGGATGAACAGGCTCTCCAAAGAAGGGCTGTGTAAACTCTTGCAAGCTAAGGGGAGGAAAAAAATAATAAAGTGGATGTGATTTTAAATTAATTAAAAATGGGTAACACAATTGCTTCCTATACTGAATTTTTTAAAATCTCTGTCCCATTAAAATTGCATTTGGGGGGCTCCTTTTGGAGGGAGTCATGTGTTGAAACACAATAGTTGTTGCAAGTCAGTTGTAGGCAAAACTAACGTTTATTTATCTATTTACATTTTTTACAAGGCCACCCATCTCAAAGTACTGACTTTAGGTGGGGTGCAAAATTAAAACCAGCCATTAAAACAGTCCAAATAATAAGGTCCAAGGCCACAAACAGCAAATTCCAACTTAAAATTTATTTGATTTATCCTGCCTTTATTTTTTGTTACTCAAGGCAGCATACATACCTGAGGCTCCCACCTCCTATTTTCCCCACAACAACAACCCTGTGAGGTGGGCTGGGCTGAGAGAGGACTGGCCCAAAGTCACCCAGCTGGCTTTCATGCCTAAGGCAGGACTAGAACTCACCGTCTCCTAAATTCTAGCCCGGTGCCTTCACCACTACACCAAACTGGCTGTCTAATAATAAAATATAATAAAATAAAAAATAATAAAAATAAAATAAAAAATAAGGTAAAATACATAGCCAACCCCGATCCTGGAGCAGTGCTTCTCAGCCCTGGCAACTAAGATAAGTGGACTCCAACTCCCAGAATTCCCCAGCCCAGGCTGGCTGGGGAATTCTGGGAGTTGAAGTCCACTCATCTTAAAGTTCCCAAGGTTGAGAAACACTGCTGTACAGTATTATGTATTATGCTGCAGCAGCCGCATAATAGGCCAATTCATCCAGTGGGGCAGGGGACAAATTTGGAGCCGCATCAATGGCAGTCTTTAAAGGGTGCCAAACATCAGACATTCATTTTGTGATGGATCTCCTTGATACGCAGTCAGAGAAACTGAATTTGTTGGTCTTCGCCTTGTGGAAAAGCAGAGAAAGCTTTTGACGCCGGGCGGTTTACCTTTATGGGACAATCTAGACTTCATTTGCCCTTCAGGGTCGCGGGGTGGATTACAGCGTGGCTCTCTACCCACCGGGGGGAGGTGTTGTTTCACAATGGGCATTATGACGTCACAAACGGAGCGTTCTTTTTCCGACGGCTTGAAGGCTCCATCGTACCGTGAACTGCCTTGAGTTCTAAGGAGCAAGCGGCCTATAAATTATTGTAGAAGTCAATCTCCCCAAGATCAACCTGTTTAAACCATAGCAAAAATTCTCAGCGGAGCTAAAATAATGCAACTTCAACAAATGACGTGGCTCACCGTTACAGTAATAAGAACATTCTCCAAGGACTAAAAGGCGCTGCTATGGCAGACGGCCGATGCACCCTGACTACAGAAAACACCGAGAGGGAGGAGTTGGAAGAAAACTCGCCGATCCTCCCCCGCTCTCGCCAGCTTGGCCAAAGCAAACTTCTTGGCTGTCTCGCTCCGCCCCTTTCTCCCCCAGCTGCATCGGCCACGTCAGCGGGAGACTCCGGTCCGGGTGCAAGCTTGACAGAGGGACGGGGGTGAGGAAGAGGGGCTGGGGGCGGGACTCTCTGCCCCCCCTCCGCCAAGGACCCTCCTCTCTCGCTCACCGCCCTTCCTCCCGCCAGCATGGTTCTGCTCACCATGATAAGCCGGGTCCAAGACGGGCTACTTTTGGCTGCTTCCATGCAAGAAACGGAACAGGTAAGTGGGGAGCAAGAACAGGGGCGCCCTGTATCCCCCCACGGCTCCAGCCTCTGGATTGGCCGCCTCGGTGGTTCTTAAGTGCACCTGCGATCCCTTAAACCAGTGTTTCTCAACCTTGGCAACTTTAAGATATTAAGATTCCTCCCAGGGGAATTCTGGGAGTTGAAGTCCACATATCTTAAAGTTTTTCTTTAGGTAGCGACACACAAACCCATTATCCATCACAACAGGGACATTTAAATGGACTTAAAGATTGCCACATGTACTAAAATATATTCGAAAATCTCCCCCAGCATTCCTATTAAGATGAAAATCGATGAAATTACCAAGGGTAATCTGTTGAAACGACCTAAAGATCATTCAATGAGATGGTGTTTATAATATAGATACAGTAGTCCTCGAGTTATGACCATTTTGGGGGGTAACGAAGGAAAAAGTTTGGGGAGCACTGCCTTAGACGCGCCGTTGTTGACAACTTTTATTGGAGAAAATGGATGGCTTTCTGCCTTGGTTTTATTTGCTTTTTAAAACCCCGAACAGCCCATTCTGAGCAAGAAACGCAGCGAGGCTTGCTTTACGTGCACGGAAAAATAATTTGCTTGGTTTTATTTTATATCTCCCCCCTCCCCACTGGTTTATTTGCTGGCATTCTTTGGGTACTGTGGGCCTCCTTAGGCAGAGTGGCAGGAACAGAACAGCAAAGGGCATTCTATTCCTGGCACATTTTCTCCGCTCAGAGTTCGGTTCGGACCAAAGCAAGGCTGGAGGGCCTTGCTGTTCCAAATGGGGCTCTTCGGTCTTCCTTGTGGGGTGCCAAACTGGCTTGCTGAGGGAAGAAGGCTGAAAATACTGCATTTTCTCTCTTTCTCCCGTCCCTTCATCCTTCTTCCCTCGGCAAACGTGGATTTCGCTGCCAGCGGTTGTGGCCAATGGCGGTCATTGATTTTCCAAGAGATGTAGTTGAGTGGAGGAAGGATGATGCTAACCATGCCTCTAGGACTGACGGCTCTTTGCCTCATCCTGGGTCATAAGTTCAGGTCGGAATTACCAGTTGTTGGGAAGCAGCAAGGAAAAGGGAGTCTCACTTTCCCAGATTTGGAGTTTCTTGAAGACATCCTGGCTGCTGGATAAAACAGAACAGATGGACCGACGGCCGGATCCAGCAAGGCCGTTGTGACATCCTTAGCTGTGCTGAGCATTGGATTCCTTTGGTGGGAATGTGTCAATGCGCTACCATGTGCTGGCAGGAGGCGGACTAGAGGCCAGATCAGAACTAGCTGGGCGGGCCCAGAGTAGAAGTGGGCGGGGCCATCCTCTCTTCCTTGTTCTTTTTCTTAACCCTTTTTCAGTATTTTTCAACCTTGGCCACTTTAAGATGTGTGGACTACAACTCCCAGAATTCCCTAGCCAGCCATGCTAGCTGAGGAATTCCGGGAGTTGAAGTCCACACATCTTAAAGTGACCAAGGTTGAAAAACATAACTGTTTGCTTCTTCCCATCTTCCAGAAGGATGCTTGTATGTAGAGGGAAAGGCATCTGCAGGGACGGTCAAAAAGTCAAGATGGCAGTTGTCACCATGCAATGGAAGCCCTGTTTTGCTTTTTTTTATGGGTGACCAATGTGCCATGCTTGCCAGTCACTCCCTAAAGAAGCTGTATTGTCTCAGGAAAGTATATGCTTAACTCAAGAAGGTGGTGACAGAGCGCACAACCCATCCCAACGCATCTCATTGCACCCTTTCACTGCCTCCTTAGCTCACCAGGGCTTTCCTGGGATTGCACGGCTGTGGGAAGCCCGCTTGCATGCCATGCTTCCTCTGAAGAACCCTTTCAGCTTTTGGCTCCGAGAGTTGGAATTTCCCATTTTATCTCCACATAACAACCCTGTGGGGTAGAGTAGCCAAAAGCGAATTCCTGGCCCAAAGCCCCCTGCTGCGCTTCCATGGATGAAGCCGGACCCGAATCTGGGTCTCCAGAATCCAAGAACTTACCTACCACATAATACGGACCGCCTTGGAGATGCACCGTTCTTGCCCTTCAGTGCCTTATGGGTCTTCTCACTGAGTTTTCCCTCAGAGCATAATTTTCTGATTGGGGTCTAAATACTGCAAAGGAGAATCGGTAATTTCCCTCCATCACTTAAGTTAGGTGAGATTGATTGATTGATTGATTGATTGATTGATTGATATTTCAAATTTAGATAACGCCCATCTCACCGCTCATCTAGAGATTGCCCTAGATTTCTCCAACCTGATGCTGTTCACAGCTGTATGGGGTTACAATTTCTCTCCTGCTTTCTGGATTACACAAAGTTCTTCTTTTTTGTTCCTATCCATAGTCAAATCGGAATTTCCAAGAATATCACAGTCAAGCCAAACAGCTCTTCCGAAAACTGGGTGAACATTCGCCAAATCGGTGCTCTCTGCAGGCTGGAACGATGACTTTTCAGTAAGTGTTCCCGATTCACAGCGATGTGGAGAAGAGAATGCGCCTATTCTACCTGCACTGAAATCTCTTGCAATGCCCCCAGGTCTTTGAATTATAGAAAGAAAAATGAGGGAACACACTTGATGCTCTCCCTTCAATTATCACCGGATTATAAACTCACACCAATATTTGGTAACTTTTGAAAAATAGTCAGAGGGTGCCCTTCTAGCTTAAAAAATTGCAGTGGTGAAACTCAGAGGGGACTGTGATCATATTTTCACCCTAAAAGACTTGGTTGGATAATCTGATCTTATTTAATTAAGCTGAGAAATGTATGTGCCAACTTTGCACAGCTCCTTTGTATGAACCGTAATTAAACCTTGATGCCTCTACCAGCTATAGATTCATAATTCTTTAAACTGGGAAATTGCGGTTTAACGTAAGCCAGGAAATTAATCCAACTTCAATCCACAATTTAATAACCTGGCTGTTTCTAAAGCATCTTAATTGAAGCCTTCTTATTTTATCTACTGTAAAGGAACAACAGACTCACCCATTTAAGTTTATTAATCCAAGCTATTTTCTTGAATCATTCTTGACTGATTTACTATAAAGTGCTGAGAGTCAGTTGAAAGTGGCGGTATGTAATATGGATGGATGGACGGACGGACGGGCAGATAGAATGATGATCCAAATGCAGCTGTTCTCAGGAAAAAAAACTACAATTTTTAAATTAGTGTCCAGTGAGCACAATATTTCCCGTGGCATTGAACTCTGCAGAGCAAAGAAGAAATGAGTTAAATTCCCATCAGTATAACTGCACGTTGTATGTTTTTAGTCTACAGCTGCCTAACTTAATGTCATGATTCCAGGGGGCTAACAAGAGTTAAAAACACAATATCACAATAACGTCACAATAAATACAAACTGGTGGCTGCTGACTTCAGCAGGCAGTTGTAAACTTCAGCACCCAGGGATCTTAGTGGTTCCACATTGCGATGCCAGATATCTGCCACTTTTGGCCAGGGAGATGAGAGAGTATCTCTTTCCTTGGATTTATCCAAGGTAGATTTAACTGTTTCCACCCGAACAGCTAGGGTGAGCCTGCTAAGGGTCCCTACCTACCGGGGGTACGGTGGGAGGAGACCTGATGGCAGGCCTTCCCCTCTTTCAGCTTGCCCCCCCCCCCCCCCCCAAGCAAGGATGGCTCTTATTCTTCCAGAAAATGGTGAAGCTATTAGGGATTAATTGTAACCATACCAAATGCCAATTATTTTAGTATTGAAATTGGGAAATAGATTGTGGACTTTTATTTGAATGCTGGTTTTGCACTGTGGCTATGTTGTAAATTCTGTAAGCCACCTAGAGCCTGTTAGGTTTCAGGCAGTAGATAAATCGAATGAATGAATGAATGAACGAATGAATGAATGAATGAACAAATGACAGTAAGCTAATTTTTTTCATACAGAGGGGCTTTTTCAAGTGGTGGCACTCTGTTTCTGGCGCTTTCATCCCAGACAGGGTTGCCTTGCACCACTGTGCCGTTCTTTCAGTACCATAGAAAGACCTCTTTGGTTTCCCAACGTTTGAAGGTGCAGATTTATGACAATTTAATATCACTTTTATGCTTTTGTGGCAGGAGAAGAAAATACCTGGAAGGTTTGAAAGGAAGTAAAAATGGCTAAGCCAGCCTAGCCAAACAAGCCTTTGTAATTTATGATGAACGAGAACACCAGCTTTTATGACCAGCTGACAAATTTGCTGCCAATTTTGTAAGGGGAAAATTAAATCAGGAGATACAGACATCACCATGGGTATCCTGCTGCCATCGCACAGCAAGCTTCACCCATTTTGGACTTGCGTGTGACATAATGATGTGTGACATAGTGATGCACATCCAGAAGGGGTGGGACTTGCATCATGAGGGGTGTGACACACACACACACCCCTGATATATGCTGCTGCACCCGCAAATAATTTACAGATGTATGTAGCACGTACACAGGGAAATTTATAAAAATTCTTGTGGATTATTGTTTCCAAACTTACATGCAGGCTTACTTCTCCCCAGATCAAAGCCCTTTTCTTCCTGTTTCACCAAACCTTTGCTGCCTTCTGCTTCATTTTGCCTACAGTTACCTGATCAGCCAGGGAATTTGTTACCTGACACTCTGTGAAGCTACATATTCAAAAAAGTTGGCATTCTCCTTTCTGGAGGAGCTGCAAGCCGAATTCTGGGAGCTGTACGGGAAGAAGGTCTCATCGGTGTCCCGACCTTACGCCTTCATTGAGTTTGGTAGGTGTAATGGAGAACAGGGTCTCCCTTGGCCATGAACCTCATCATACAGATGTCTGTAACATGGCACCCCTGGACACCAGGGTCTCTGTCTCCCTCCCTAAGTGTCATCTGAAGGCTCAGCATGGCCCCATCTTGACTTTGTTGTACGTAGGCAGGAACCGGGAACGTTTGGAATGAGCTTTCAAGGTTCTGGTGTCCTATTTGACTGCAATAAACAGCATTCCTAGAATTCTTGCCATGTCTGGTTCTTGACCTGGCTGTCTCGAAGAGCTGAGCTATCCTCAGTCTCCCACCATTTCATTGCATTGGATGATTTTCCTCCACAGGGTGAAAAATTTTATCTGCCACTGTCATCTGCCTCTTGCTCTTAAAAAAAAATTAACCCCCACCCCACCCCCCAGGGTAGTCTTCATGAAGTTGTGCTTGAGACCCAGAATCATTTTTGAGGAGTCTCTCCTGCATCTTTGTTTCTGGATTCCAGTTGCTGGCAGAGAAGAAGAGCAGGGAAAGCCTTTGTGGACTCATGAAAGTTGGATTGACAGGATCTTGGTTAGACCACAAGCTGCCTAGATAGCTGCCAGAATGAAGGTTGCCCAACAGTGAGTGGGTTGCCGGTTGAATTGGTTTTCTGGAGAGGGGGTGTAGATTAGCAGGTAAATTCACTGAGCTCATCCCAATCATTATTTCTCACTTTTATCTACCGCTTAGGATTGTTGTGAAGATAAAGTGGGGGGGGGGAGTTTACCACCTTGACCTCGTGGAGGATCATCAGGGCTATGAATACATGCATAAATAAACTCATCCATGTTTAAGTGTGGGTTGTTTTGGCATGCCAAAAGATTGGAGCCAGACCAAGGTGGTTGCACTGTGTTTCCGTTGCAATCAATGGGACTGATGTTGTAGGATTAGCTTGCCCACTGATTTCAGTGGGACAAAAGGAGAACTAAACGTAATCTTTATCCAACCCAGATTCTGTCCAGTATGTTGAGATCTTGCCAGGGTACTCAAAGTGGCAGTCTTCCCAACTTGGATGCCCTCTTGGAGGATTCTGGGAGTTAAAATCCATGCATCCACCATGACTGTAGGTCATGCCAAGCCCCAGGCAGTTGGATAAGGCCAAAGAAGGAAGAACTATGCAAATTCCAGTTGGGGTTCTTTAAGGCTCACCTGGGGGGAATATAGAATCTTGGAATCTGCAACATTGGAAATTTCCCACCCTGATTTCCCTTGAATGTTTCTCTGAACGTTATGGAATGCTTTTCCCAGATTTTCTTGTCACCTGGGCTGAGTTGCCATTTTTGAGATAAGCTACCATCAGACTCACTTCTTATCTCTTGATTGTTTATGTCTGTTCTCCCTCCCTTTCCTTTCCTAGCCACCCCACAATCTCTCATAAGTTGGTCATTACCAAGAAATTAATGAGGCCAAGGCTAGAAGGAGATGTTTCTCTGCTGTGGACCTTGTTTTGTGGAAAAACTTCCTATAGGGGGTCCAGATTGCCCTCATCTTGCTGCCTTTCCAAAAGTCAAAAAGAAGTTCTTCCAGAGGGTCTTTAATTAATTAATTAATTAATTAACATACCATTAGGGGGGTTGTTATTGGGGTACCATTTCATGTTAAACCTACAATCATGGTTTAAATAGTGGAGTTCTCGGGGCTCTCTGAGTTTGGTTGTTTGCTTGCAGACATTTCGTTGCCCAGCTAGTTGTACCAAAAACTCCACAATTCAATCCTGAGCTGCAGATATCCTCTTATAGTGGAATGGTTTAAATAGTTTTAATATTTATTTTATATTGTTATACTGAAGGTATTCCTATTTCTATCATCGTAAAAGTTTAAAAGTTTAACTAATAAATAAAATGGGAACCAAATGTTTCTTGCTCTCTTCTGTGGTGGGAGGAATGCAAGGTTGGGCCACAGCTGAGTAAGGAATCTTTTAGTGCCATGGTGGGCTGGGAGAAATTTGGGGGGTGCCAGGTTGGAGAAGGTTGGTCTAGATGAAACAAAACACCTGTAATGCAAAGATGTGAATCCCCTTATTTTTCCTTATCAGACATTTACATCCAGAAGTTGAAGAAATCCTACCTAGATACTTGGTCAAAGCGTCACCTAAGCAGCATCAACTTGGAGCTCCAGGATGTTCAGAAGATCATGGTGACCAACATTGAAGAAGTTCTCCAGAGAGGGGAGGCCTTATCAGGTACAGGAGGGGGACACAGTGTATGTGGTCAGACATAGCCATCACCTGACTGAAAGGATCTTGAGGATATAGCTCCAAGGAGAGAGATGAATCTTAGAGACAAGGCTCTTGATCTTGAAGGAGTGGAAATGGAGACAGTGATTGGATGGCAAAGAGCATTGGGATACAAACTGCACACACACAAACACACACACACACATAAAGGCAAGAGGGAATGATGGGGCAGGTGTCAAAGGAAGTGTCTGTGAGCATGTTAGTGTCCACCAACACCATGTTGGAGATTCGAACCATAACTGCTTCTTGTACTGTGGCTTTTTCAGTAAGCAGAGAGTGGCTGAAAGGCCTTGCAAAGTCCCTTTACACTTTTCCAGGTTCTTTCCCAATTCAGGAGCAGGAATCCTATTTCTACAGCTATCCTGGGTTCATCCTGTTTCTCGGGCTGGTGGGGCACATAGAGGTAGTCCTTGTTTAGTGACCACAATTGGGACTGGCAACTCTACTAAGCACCATGGTTGCTAAGTGGAAAATCATGTGACCACAACTTGCAATTTTACTTCCATATTCTCCATTAACTCTGCTTGTTGAGAGCCAGTTGTGAAGCACATAAATGGTGACCACATGACTGTGGGATGCTGTGACTGTCATAAATGCGAGGATTAGTCACAAAGCTGGTTTTTTCCCACCATCATAACTTCGAACAGTCACTAAACAAGACAGCTTGTAAGCAAGGACTACTTGTACTCATGTTTTGATTTTTTTATAATATATTGTTTCTTTGTGTAGTTGTACATTGTATCCTGTTCCAGTCCCAAAGGACTTGGCTGTTCACTACTCCCCAACAATTAACAATCAATGTTGTATCCAAATCTGATGCAGAATTAAACTTAGAAACAGCATAAAACATGGTAAACATGCCGCAGAGTCCAGCAGGCATCTGTTTGCCACCCAAAAAGAATCATGTCCCAAATACCATCTGGAAAAGCTCAGTTTTAATTGCTTCCAGAAGGCCATCAAAAGTGGGAGCCTGTTGAAGAATTTTGCAAGAAGGGACAAAGGAAAAAATGAAAAGAAATCAAGCTTTAGGACATTATTTGAAGGGACTAACAAAAGATTTGTATTGTCGAAGGCTTTCACAGCCAGAATACAATGGCTGGTGTGGGTCTTCCAGGCTGTGTGGCTGTGTTCTGGAGGTTTTGTTTCCTAACATTTCGCCAGCATCTGTGACCGGCATCTTCAGAGTGCAGGAGCACAGACAGGAGCAGTTCTCTCTGTGCCCAGGATGATGTGACCCTTTTGTGGGTATTTATAGAGATCAGCGGGGGTGCCTGAAGTGGGGGGGGGGGTTAACGAGTGGCTGCTTGTTTTGGTGTCTGAATATGTGTGTATCTTCCTGGGGGTTAGGCAGGGTTTTTTCTATTGAGTTGTTAACAAGGGGCTGCTGAGGGTGATTAGCATGTTCATTGTGTGAATTGTTCACACGTCCTGGTGGTTGAGCTGAGTTCATTGACCTTTTGCAGGCTGTATTTTTCCCAACCCCACCCACCCACCTCCTTCAGGCACCCTCGCTGATCTCTATAAATACCCACAAAAGGGTCACATCATCCTGGGCACAGAGAGAACTGCTCCTGTCTGTGGTCCTGCCCTCTGAAGATGCCAGTCACAGATGCTGGCGAAACGTTAGGAAACAAAACCTCCAGAACGTGGCCACACAGCCCGGAAGACCCACACCAGCCATAACAAAAGATCGTTAAAAGGAAGGAATATAAAGTTAGTTTATTTGATCAAAGTTAAAATAGATACATTGTTATTTCTGGTAACCCTTAATGGACTTTTGCTGATATCAGGAATGTATCAGCAAGGTTTTAAGGATTTGTTTATACATAAGAGATGGGATATGGGAAGAAGACATCATTTTTTTAAGAGAAGGTGATAAGTTATTAAAATTGTTTATACTTCTTGTGATGAAGGTGGGAAGTCATTTCTTTATATATTCCTTTTTTTCTTTACTATATTCTTATTTTCCCTTTCTTTTCTATTTTTCTATTTTTTTCTTTCCTGCACTATATTTTTCTTTTTAGTTTGTATTAGTTTTTATCTTTTTCATTGCAATTTTAAAAAAAATTACTATTAAAAAAAAGCCATCTAACTTCCCTGGGGAGGCCATTCCAAGGAGCTGGCACTGCTCCTGAACAGCAGCACTTCTGAGCCTTGGCCCCCCTCCATCCCCCAAAAGTGGGGAACCACCAGCAGCTTTTCCTGGCAAGGTTGAACAGGAGGACAGAGGCAACTGTGTTTTCTTGATCTTCTCTCCTCCTTCAGCTCTGGACTCGAAAGCCAGCAACTTGTCAACCCTCTCCAAGAAATACCGCCACGATGCCAAGATCCTCAACAGCCGCTCTGCTTATGCCAAGGCTGCGGCCACCAGCTTCATCTTCGTGATGTTCCTGCTCTACGTACGCTTCTGGTGGTTGGTGTGACCAGGTGTCTCCCTCCATTCCCGAAGCCCGATTGACTTGTGAAGGAAGAAGGGAGGTTTCTGCTTCGGGGAGAAACATGGAAATATCCCAAAACTTGCCACTCAGGACAATGTTGCTATTTTTCGCATCACCCTTTTGGCACCTCAAGGTCAACCTAGAATGGCAGCTGCGAGATGCTGAGGGAAAAGAGAACTATTTATAATGGGAAAAGGCTGGTTGGGCTGCCTTTTGTAAATTTTTTTATAATAAATTTTATTAAAGTTTACAAATGCAAAGATAAAAGACTTCCGCGAACTAAGAAGAATATGGAACGTAAAGAAGAAAAGGTGAAAGGTGCAGAGAAACAGAAAAAAGAATAATAAAATTTTGCTGATTAGGACAAGGATGAGTTTTTACAACTTGTTTGTTGGTAAGAGACGAGATATGGGAAGAAGAGACCTTTTTTATTGAAACATTACAGAAGGTGTTAAGTTACCTTGTAAGTTACCAAAGTTGTTTATACTTGTCCGGAGGGAGAGGGGACTCATTGCTTTATACATCTTTTTTTCTTATTTTTTTCTTTTTATTCTCTTTTTTTCTTTCTCTGCACCTTTTACTTTTTTTCCCCTTTACTTTTTATATTCTTCTTAGTTTGACCTGCCTTTGTAAATGAGAGAGTCACTGCCTCTCACTTCTCTTTCAACAAAGGCCTGCAGCATTTTCAACAGCTAGCGGGTTTATTGTGGCATTGACCCCGCCACAATAAATCTGTACATTTTTTGTTTAACATACCCCAAGTCTATGAGTGTATATGCTGCTATCGACAAGCTGAGCCTTATGATCCCACCGGTGGATGTAAATGTTCCTTCCCGCAATCCCCCCAATCCCTCCACACTGCCATATGACATCCCGGTTGCATTTGTTATGCACTAGCAAAGTGTGTTTTTGCAAAGGAGTAACCAACACAAAGAGAAAGGTGAGGGGAGAGAAAGATTTCTCACCCAGGAGCTAAACTGAAGCCCACAGATCTTCCAGGCTGAAGGAGGAACCAAACAGGGTGAAAGAGGAATTGAAGCAAAGGGGAAAGCTGTGGAGGAGGAGGGGAGGAGCGGAAGCTGCTACAGATCAGTAGTGTGTGACTTAAACATTTTAACTTTGAGCCCACCAAGATGTCAAAACATATAGTACAAAGATTGGTGTGAGACAATCACGATGATATTAAGAAATTTAAAGCTGCAAGAAGTTTTAAGAGAGCAGGGCTAATTGAATTAGTTGACCCTAAGGACTCTGGAAGCCTGCAATGCAGATGGTCCATTGGCCATGCATGGTGACTGAGGATAGAGGTGCAGTATGACTTGTAAATTATGGTATGCACTTTTTTTTAATAATTGCCCCCTCCCCCTCCAGCCAAGGGTTGTCCAGCTGCTCAAAAGACATCATGATCTGCACATCTGCTTCCCTGGCTTAGAGGGAATGCTAGGAGAGCACGTTCTTGAGAAGGTCCCAAATGCAGAGGGTTCTTCTTTTCAGGGAATGAGTTGTAAGGTGTTTTCAGATGTAGCTTTTATTACAGGATAAAACCAGGTCTCATCTGAGGACTAGAATAGGGGTGGGACAGGCATTGTCTTCTGTCTAGAACAACCAACTTGGGGGCTGTTCTCTTGATGCTTTTTCCACCTTCTGGCTCTCGTCAGAAAATTCCTCCCAGGGAGGAAAGATTCTGTGTTTTCCATGTTTGTGGACCAATAGCACTAAGACCTCCCAGGGGTTTTCACTGGGAGTTGAACATGGGACATGTTCGTGTATCCAAAAAGTCAAGATGGTGGCATATGTAGAAGGGATTGGACTTTGATTGCAACTGCCATCTTGACTTTTTTGACCCACCCCATGGACACTCCTGATATTTTCACCAAGTATCCTTATGAGACAGGTATAAAGGTATATTGTATAAGGACTTAAATACATTTGGGCAACAGAAGGGAATATTTCTTCACTTCTCCCAGTCACATACCTTCTTTCACCTTTCCACAAACTGCTCCCACCTGAGGAATCTTGTATACAAATGTAATCACCAGGAACCAAATTCAGTTTGAGGGAGTTTTAGCTTTACTTTGTGACTCTAGGCTTTTGCACAATGAGTATAATTGGTAACAATATTCCAATCTTTAGACAAGTCTACCTGACACATTCTCAGTAGAAGGTGAGCTGAGTTGCACCAATACATGATGGAATTACAAATCAGAAAAATGGGATGGAAGGTTTGATTGAACGTTCTAGCTTGTGATTATCCATTTCCATCCTACATCTGCTTTTTCCAGCCGGAGAAGCTCCATATATGTTCGACTTCAACTTCCAGAATTCTCAGCAGCCTAAATTGGAAGGTTATGCAATCCTTCACTGCACCTCTGGAAAAGAGGCCAACTCTGAAGACTTAGCCTGTATCTTAAGTCCCACTGAGTTTGAAGAGACTTCCAAGTCAGTGGCTATATACTGAACTTTCCCATTCTGCTGCTTGCCAGATGGGCTGGGACCCTGCTGCCAGGATCACCAGCCAGTATTCTGACAGTTGAAGTCCAACACATCTGGAAGATGTTCTGGGGAAGATCGTCTAGCAAAGTGTGATGAACTGCCCTCTATATGCTTCAGATGTTGTAAGATGACCTTAGGATCCAAGTCAAGTTGTATCACATCCCCACATGTCACAGCAGAAACATCTGGAGTACTTGATGTCACTGCTGGAACATCTTCATCTCTCCACATTGCCCCTGGGTATTCCACCCTGCACACTTCCCTGGGGAAAGCTACTTCTTTGGCCAAGGCAGTCATCACTGACCCACAGTGTCCTCACACAGAGGGCGAGGAGTCACTCCACTGCCTGCCCCATGGCCTCTTCTGATGGGATAGCCTCCTTGAAAGATCCCTCGTTCTCTGGAACAGGAGTTAGCTGGGAATGGTTGGGTGGGCGTGGCCATCTGTGCAATTTGAATGAAGGCTGTGGGCGGGGCCTGTGTGGTGAAAGCTGACCAGTCCCATGAGAGGGGCAGGGTCTGTCCAAGAGGGAGAGGATGTCATGGTGCAGGCGCTCCAGTGCCACGTCTTTGGGGAGACGACCCATATGATCTCGGAGGTTCCGCTTGGCGCCATGTTGCAGAAGAAGACACACCACTTGGTAGCTTCCCTCCCGGGCAGCCAGGAACAGCGGGGTCTGTGCCTGCAGACAGAGTGAAATGGGACAGTTCTGTTCTCACATGGTCCGCTGGCCTTGTTCTCCGACTGTTAGAGACTTGGTAAAAAATCTGGAGTTGCCTCCGTGGGAAATATTAGTGTCAGATGCCTTATTGTCTGCCAAGCCCAACCTCAACAATCTAGAGATAAACCCCACCTCTGTTCTTTGGCTCCAGCAACTGGTTCGTAGAGATGCACCTGTCCCTGTGCTCAGAGGTTTCATCAAACTGCCCCGTTTTGCCCAGCATAAAGGCCGCTCACTCCATTATGGCTTTCACTGCCATCGTGTTCACGTTGGCATGGTGCCAGGCTAGGTAAGGATTGTGCGTGTTGAATTCCAGTGCCATTGGCAGCTATCAGGCTGGGGACAAATGAATTCCTGTAGTCTCACCTCCATTCTATGATGCACTTGGGCTTAAGCAATTTTATTGCACGACATTTGTGCTAAACGTTCTAAACAGCCAAACTTTGAATTTGTTCATCTGCAGGAAAAGACTGTACCATCAAGCAGAGCACACCATCCCAGTTAGCCCAGGAGCAGGGAACTTGTAGTCCTCCAGCTACTGCTGAACTACACCTTCCCAAAGCCCCAGACAACATGGCCTGTGGCTGGAAATTCCACAACCACCTCCCCATCCCTGAGTACTGGAGAAGGGGACAGATCCAACTGCCTCAAACCCTGTTCACTTGCTACTGGTGCTAAGCCTGTCATCTCCACTTTGTGGCAATCCAGATATATGGGGCTACAACTTCCATCATTCCCAGCTAGGATGGTGTAGGTGTGAAAAAAGTTAAGAAGTATACTCTGGGGCAAGGCAGCTTCCTTTGTACTCTAATGTTTTAAAAACTTCCTCCAAATTGAGAAAACAGCTTCTACCCCTGTGAGCATTTGAGGAGTTCATTTGGAATCTTCACCAGTTGGTAGCCTTCTAGAGACGGATCCACCAGAAGGAGCAAACGCACATTACCTGGTTGTCCAGAATGTCCTTGTCAGCTCCATTTCTGAGCAGAACGAGGGTGGCTGGAATGTTGTTGACTGCTGCAGCCCAGTGGAGAGCGCTCTTCCCTGTGGGACAACCAAATCCAGGGATGAAGCAAAGAACGTGAGTCTAGGATGGTGGATGGGAAAGTGGACTTGATTCAGTAGTAGTGGGCAAACCGTCTCTGAACTTTTTCCTTCCATGACTTTAGGGAATTCTGAGGAGTCCTGCTCTGGATTCTAATGTGTATTCTTATGTAATAAGTGGATGGTGGGGGAATGGTAGCCCTTAGATTGACCTTTCTTAGCCTGGTGTCCTCAGAGAGGTTGGCCTTCAAAGGCCACAGTTCCTAGCCAGCATGTCTGTTGGCTAGACCTCCAACTTGATACCCTGCAGATGGGTCTGGCTTCAAACACCATAATGCTAGCCAACCACAACTGCAGGCTAAGAATTGGGAGAACTGAACAGAGACTCTCCTGCTCTGTTCTCCTAAAACTCTGCTGGGCCAGTCCCATGTTTAAAGACAGGAACCTTCAAAATAATTGAGGAGGGTGTAACATAGACAAGGGACAGGGTTTATTTTCTGCCCCAGAAGACAGAATGAGATTTAATGGTTTTACATTATATATTTATTCACCACATTGATAGACCAACCCATCTGGCTGACTAGTACTAGTAATAGAAAATGAAGAAGCTTCTGGGACTTCAGAATTCAAACAGACAAACAGACACACAACACCCCAGACTTAACAAGTGTTGAGAAGAAAGACAAAAAAGTCTGGATCGTGGACTTTGCAATACCTGGAGACAGCAGAAGAGAAGAGAAAGAACTGGAGAAAATCACAAAATATAAAGACCTGCAAATAGAATTAGAACGACTATGGCAAAAGAAAGCAAAGATGGTACCAAGAGCTATAGGCGCCTTGGGTGCAATCCCAAAACATCAGGAGCACCACTTGAAGACCATCAGCATTGACAAAATCACCACCAGTCAATTGCAAAAGGCAGCTTGACTTGGAACACCTTATATCCTGTGACAAAACCTCCTGACACCATCAAACAACAACATCTGCCTATCCCAGGTCTTTGGGAAGGGCTCAATAGGTGGATAAAAATGCCAAATCCATTCTAAACATCTGGCTGACTGTGTGACCAACCATAACAACAATAATAATCTGATAACACAACATATAAGCTCCTCTAATCACTGTAGGGTCAAAAAGCCCATGGAAGTAAGACTGTTTTAGGGCCTTCCTGAATGCAAGGATGGTAGGTGTTAATCACGCCTCCTGATATATCGCATAATATGGAGGCTACTATCAAGAGAATCTGACTCCCAGTCCACATCCCCTTATGGAGGTAAAACATACAAGGGGATATTTACTTATCAGTTTCTATCTTCTCCAGCCTGGATGTCCTCCAGGTATGCGGACTTCAATTCCCAGAATTCTCAGCAAGTGCTGTGTTTTCTGGGGAATTCTGGGAGTGGAATTCCACACATCTGGAGTGTGCCATAATTGGAGAAGGTGGTCTTGACAGTAAAAGCTATTTAATAACTAAAGCCTAATTATGCACTGGAGTAGGTAGAGACATTCAAGCAGAGATTAACCATCCATCTTTTGCCAATGACCTTGCTTAGGTTTCCTACCTAGGCAAGACTACATGGACTTCCGAGCCTCTTCCAACTCTTGGGGTTCTATCTAGTCTGACATCTTGCATCTGACAGTGGCATGAAGACAGTATCTGTCCCCTGTGCAGCTTGGGAATAGCTGGTTTCTGTGGATCAGAACATCAATAGCCCCATCCTTTCTCTAGGGTGGCTTCATCCAAGCTTCCTTCCCTTTCTTGGTCAGGAATGAACCTATCTCAGAACTGCAGTCCTTTGGTCTGGTCCATACCAGTTCCCTGGAACAGTTGTCATTAACACTACCTAAGCTTACAACTAAGCCAGCACCCCCGAGCCACCCATCAACCTCACCTCTCTTATCTACAGCTTGGATGTTTGCGTGATTGGCCACCAGCTCTTCCACCATATTTTCGACCCCAAGCCGCGTGGCAAGAATGAGTGGGGTGGTGCCATCTTCCGCCAAAGCATCCAGGTCTGTCTGTCTGTGCCGGAGAAGGATCTGTTGGAGGCAATTTCACCATCAGTAGATGTCAGAGCAAAGAGCAAAATGGAACAGTGAGAGATGAAGCTTTACTGATAAACCACCTTGCCTCAGTGGCATTTTCAGCAAATTGTTCAGTTTGGCATTTCTTCTGATCGGGAAATCAAAATAAACCTGCCACAAGCAACAGGCTTTCTCACTGCCTGCCCTACTGCCCAGTCTGAAGTGCAAATAATGTAGCTTTTTCCTATGTTTAGATGGCTAGAGAATGCCCTTATCCTCATAAAATAAATACTAATTTACTAGGCCAATGATATGGCCTGGTATTGGGGCATTTGCAATGCATGAAAAAGGGGTGGGGCTTCGACTGGGCAGTCACAGCTCCCAACTTGACTTTTTTGGCCCCCACCCCCCTGCTTAGGATACGGCCATCCTAAAGTCTGGAAATTGTGTTTTTCAAGAAAGTTCTCAAGATTCTTAGGAGATGGATTGGATGCCCAAGGGCACCATCATCAGCTCTTCTGTGCTCCACCAGAAGCAGAACGTGGGCAAAAAAACACATCCATGACTAAATGAGCAACTTGTGAAGCATTGGCCTCGGGGACAGAGAAGGAATGAGCAAACCAGGAAGGGGGGACGTGTAGAAAACATCACACTTTCCTGAGAAAGAGGAAGTGTGAGGAAGAAACTCAAAATAACCCCACCTCGGTTTTATTTAGTATAAGATGGGAGGGAGAGAAACTTAGAGAAGCTTTCAAGATTGATATCAGCCCTCTGGGGTTGGCCAGATCAAGAAACAGACACCACAAGGTTTCCAGGAGAGCTACTTTATTGTTGTAGGATATTAACAACAGAATCTGGAAAGCCTGACCAAGTTTCTCTCTGTCCCATATTAACCTAAACAAAATTAGGTGGGATTATTTTTGACTTTGTTATGTTCTCCTCTTTTCAGGACAGTGTAATCTTTTCTGCAGATCTCCCCTTAAGGGCTTGTTCAATCCTTTCCTACCCCAAAGACTAGCAACGCATTCCTTTGCACCAGTGCTTCCCAAACGTTTTCCTTTATTACCCAAATTATGGGTTGTAAGTGCAAGCTAGTTGTTAAGCACCTGAATTTTGTTCACGTGACCACAAGGGTGCTGCAACCGCCGGAACTTCAAGGACCAGTCGACCAGTCGTAAGTCCCTTCCTTCAGCACTGTTGTAACTTCAAACAGTTGCTGAATGAATGGTCATAATTCGAGGACTATTTACATTATAAAAACAATATCACTGAATGATCTTTATGTCTTTAAAGATCATTTAAAGAATGATCTTTATGTCATTTCAACAAATTACCATTGGTAATTTCATCGATTTTCATCTTAATAGGAATACTTTGGGAGATTTTTCAAATATATTTTAGGACACATGGCAATCTTTAAGTCAATTTAAACGGCTTTGTTGTGATTGGGTAAGGGGTTTGTGTGTCATTACCCAAAAAACCCCCACTTTTACCCAATTTGGGGTAATTTACCTAGGTTTGGGAAGCACTGTTTTACACCAATGCATCATGCCAATATTAGTCTAAGGCAATGTTTCTCAACCTTAGCCATTTTAAGACCTGTGGACTTCAATTCCCAGAATTCCCCAGCCAGCATGCTGGCTGGGGAATTCTGGGAGTTGAAGTCCACATATCTTAAAGTTGCCAAGGTTGAGAAAAACAGGTCTAAGTTATCCTTTTTCCTCTCTCCCAGCCTTCACTAGAAAACTTTAGTCTGGATGTCCCTCCAGCAGCCTCTGTGTTAGACAATGTGCCTTTTTTCCCTCTTTTTCTGACCTGGAATACCCCCAGAGCATCAGCTGCTATTGCACTGTGCAAGGGGGTCCGTCCCCATTGGTCCCGGGCGTTAACATCAGCTCCAGCTGTCAGGAGTCTGCGGGCAGCATCTGCACGGGAGTATCGAGCGGCTAAGTGAAGAGGTGTCTCTCCAGAGTTCTCCGTCTGCCTGTCTGTCCAGGAGCTCTCCATCTCCAACCCAGAAGAACAAGCCAAGGCCATCGGTGGGGTCAGGCCACAAACTGGAGGCATAAAAAGGCCACAGGTGAAAAAAAGGAGCAGAAAGGCAGAGGTTTGTCTACCATCACACATGAAGATCAGATGGCCTACTTTAGCTTGGTTTGCAATCTCTAGCCAACCTTGGATGATCCTGAAAAGATAGCAAGGTTGTTTCTCGAACAAGACCAGGAATCTGACTTTATTGTTGTAGGGTATAATCAGAAACCTGAAAGACTTTCCCTCTGCCCCCTCTTATATTTTTATTTTCTTCCTCACATTTTCCCTTTCCCAAGACTGAGTTGGCTCTTATTTGGTTTCTGCAGCCCTTCATCAAGATTGTCTCTCCATTCCTCTACATCTGATCAGTACATGGATGAGACACCACCAGGAGATTCCAGCACTGTGGGCTAGACTAGAAATTGAAACAGGATCCTAGAACAAGGGAATGGCAAACCATTTCCATATTCTTGTTAAAAAGTTTTCTTTGAAGAGATTCCCTTTAATGCAATCAGTGACTGGAAATTGGTGATAAACTGCAACTCCTGGCATCTCTTACAATTGGTAACAACATGATTGAATAGCAACTGGACAGCTGGATTAGATAAATACCCACCACTGCATTAGATGAATACCTGGAAAACATCTGATATAGGTACAGAGACCATATATCCTTTTACCGTACAAATGGTACCACTGATTACACACGTTTTCACATTCATAGGAAAAATATGGAAAGGGAATTGTCTTTTTAAAATACATTGACCTATACTGTTTGATTTTAGATATTTGTATTAGAATGTACATTTTTGTCAAGTTTTTCTTGGTTCTGCTCTTAAATTTTCCTTTGTAAAACAACGTTATAAACATAAACAATTAAATTTTTTTATCCTTATGAACTTCTTTCAGATTTGCCCCTTTTTTAGGCTTGTCCTTTATTTTTTCCAAGAAAATATGGTCCCTGTAGTTATAGGAGAAAGGGATGGCAAGAAATTTCAGCTATAAAGTTTGTCTTCCCATTGAAACTGACTGAAAATTATCAGGGTTTAAGGTGGCTGCCAAGGTTCACATTTATTAATGCTGCTGTTCCTTGGAGTATTTTTTGTTGCCAGTGTTAACCAATCATGCAGATTGTCCTTCAATGCATTTTTTCATATGTTAATCAGGTTCATTTCTTTATACTGGATTCCTGAAATTTTGATGATCTTATTTCAGTTTTGCTTAAGCTCCTTAGAATGCATGATATTTGTGGAGTCCTTGGGTTTTCTGAGCTTGGCTGTTTTCTTGCAAATGTTTCGTTACCCAACTAGGTAACATCTTCAGTGCTAGAATGGAGTGGGGGCTGCTCTGTTTATATACAGTGGCTTGTCCTGCCAGTGTTGCTGTGTGTGTGTGTTGAGTAAACTGCTCAAGGAGTAAACAATACCCTAATCAAAGAACTACCAGGACAGAAAACACACACACACACACACACACACCCCAACACTGGCAAGCCACTGTATATAAACAGAGCAAACCCCACTCCATTCTACCATTGAAGGTGCTACCTAGCCAGGTAACAAAACGTTTGCAAGCAAACAGCCAAGCTCAGAGAACCCCAAGGACTCCACAGTTCAACCCTGAGCTACACATATTCTCTTCTATTGGTATATTTTATTCTGTGTCCTCTTCTGAGCTGCTCTGGGTACCATTTTCCCTGAAAAAGTTGCCTACAAATAAACAGGTGATGATGGAGAAGTCAATGTCCCCCACCCATGTTAGACACACATTTCTAACCCTGATGCCCTGTTTTCATCAGCTGCAGGGACACTCCCCAAATGTGAGCAGAACTGGATCCATTTGGGGAAATTCAGGGTTTTGAATTTGTAGAATCTGTAACTTAAAATGCAAAAGTGGAATCCAGAACCCCATACATCTGCCAGCCTCCCCAGAGGCTTTATGGGGTCCCAGATTTGACTTTTGGCACCCCTGACTTACAGGAATGAATGTGCATCCTTGTTCTGGGCAGGATTAGACTTTACAGATTATGATTATATCCTCTCCTTTTTGTGAATATCCTTAACAAGGTACGGCTGGATTTCCATGTGGAACTCAGCCAAAACCCCACATTACAAATCACAATAGTTTGTTTCACACGTGGCTCTAAGGCAAAATCAAACTGCATTATTACTTCGTACGGGGAGTGAACAAATCCATTTGCTTGTCTGGCTGTTGAAAGTACACAGGCTTAGCAACTTGTTCTTGAAATCTCTGCAACTCAGCGGGTGCCAATTTCCTAAGAGCTGCCAGCAGCAACAATTACAACAAAATCCAAATTGCTTGGGCTGAGACCCACCCATCCTGAGCATGCACAGAGTATTAAAAAACAAACCAACAAACCTGAATGCTCTTAAGCAAGTATAATGCAATCTGATCTCATCTGATTAGAACCAGGTGACCCTGTTTTATGGATGTTACCCCCATTCTGTATCTTGTAAAGAAGAAGAAAATAATTCAAATGTAAACATGATTTGGGGGGTGGGGGAAGCAGGGCTACGTTCTCCCTTGGCGACTGAGCAGGAAAATGAAAAAAATGTAGCTTAAATATTTAAAATCGTAGCTAAAATGCTGGCTTGTTACAAGACCATCAGCAAGACATGGTGTTGTAACAAGCCAGCATTTTAGCTACAATTTTACTGCCACAACATTTGGTGTGCTCCCTAGTTGCTCAGTTTGTACAATCCTTAATTTGGTTCATGAAACCCCGGAGTTTGCATAGTAGGTTGGATCACAAAGGGGTTAGACCAGTGTTTCTGAACCTTGGCAACTTTAAGATGTGTGGACTTCAACTCCCAGAATTCCCCAGCAGCACTGGCTGGGAAATTCTGGGAATTGAAGTCTACACATCTTAAAGTTGCCAAGGTTCAGAAACACTGGGTTAGACTGACATGACACACTAAGACATGCATATACAGTACACACAAATACAAATCCCTAACCAAGATTAAAACCTCCCAAGCTTAGTGCAGTGTGTGGATGAGGCCACAAGGTCTTTGACTTAGTTAAGCAATATTCTGCTGGAAGGGAAATGGATCAGCTTCTTCCCCATCACCCAGTCCAGCTCCCCAAGATGGTCTCTATCCATCTCAGCTTCCTATTTATTTTCTCAAAGTTATATAGAGGATTCTGAAGATTTGGAAATGAAGTGATACTTCCGATTGGCACTTTGCTTTGCTATAAATCAGTGTTTCTCAACCTTGGTAACTTAAAAATGTGTGGACTCAACTCCCAGAAATTCTGGGAATTCAAGTCCACACATCTTAAAGTGGCCAAGGTTGAGAAACACTGATTTAGACCAAATGTAATTTCTATGAGCTAAGGGCTATTACAAGCCAGCCATGGCTTAATATACTCTTCCATTTTCTTCCTGGGCAGCACATGGGATCACTTTGGCAGATTTCTGGATATTTGCTCTCAAATTCTTCAGGAAGGCAACTGCAGGGTAGTCCTAGCCATGGTCAGCTTCAAAACAGACTAAGGATGATGAAGGTGTCTTGTTGAAACTAATCATAGCTAGCGCTAAAGCTAATTTTCATCCTTGCCTTAGAAAGTATCCCAAACCGAGTTCCAGAGCACAGAGAACAGAAGCCACCAGAGGCCCTTGATTATGGGATGGATGTGAGAGAGAGAGGCTTACCAAAGTTCTGCAGAGTCCTTGGGGTTCTCTGAGCCTGGCTGTTTTCTGCAGACATTTTGTTACCTGGCTAGGTAACTTCTTCAGTGCCAGAAGAGAGGGGGGTTTGCTCCCTGTTTATATACAGTAGCTTGCCCTGCCAGTGTTGGAGGGGTGGTGGTTTTCTCCTTGGTAGTTCCTTGATTAGGGTATTGTTCTCTGCTTGTGTTAATCCTGGTGTTAATCTCTGTTTAAATGGGTGCTGATGGCTGGCGAGGAGGTGCTCTGGTCTTTTGTCTTCTTTTTATTGTCTCTTTTGAATAGTGTGTAGATGTTGTTTATCTCTATGGGCCTGCTGATGTCTGCTTTGTCCGAATACCAAGCTGCTTTTGGATTTAGCTTAGTCTAAGATGCTGAGAGTTTCCCAGCTGAAACTATGGTTGAGTCTGTCCATGTGTTGGGAGATTAAGGAGTTTTCATCGTGTCTTCTGACTGCTAGTTGGTGTTCATGGAAGCCCAAGGACTCCACAGTTCAACCCTGAGCTACATATATTCTATTGTTACTAATGAGCCTTCCTGCTGATGTGGTGTATGCTAATTCAAGGTTTACCATGTTGTATAAACATTGCACAACTCTCTCCCTCTCAGATGACGGGGCCTGAAAACCACCTCCCACTGCACTTCCTAACCTGCTGTTTCTAAACTTGGGCCAGTCTGTAGGGTGGATCTATCTTCTGCTTCCTGATGCAGAGATAGGACTTCCCATCTCTCCAACTCATATCTTGACCATTAGCTTTCTTCCTTTACCTGGCTCTTGATTTCTGGCTGCTTTTGGCCTGGTATCCTTCTCCAAGACTGGGACTGATGCATTGCACAACATCTGTTTCTTTGGCCTCACGTGGCCTTGATCTGAGATGCGGATGGAATCAAGATCCTCCTGTGCAGAAGAGATGGTTGTAAGTGAGAACCCAAAGAGCATCTATGGAATGGGCATTTCCCACAGCCTGGAAATCATCTCTTCATCCAGCATAAATACCTTTATATCTTTGGGGTTCAAAGGCCCATCAAAATGGGGGCTGGAGAAGGTATCAGGATCCTCTGCAAACTCAGCACTGAGTTTTGTTGGTCTGCATTGCAGGGAGAGAGCAAAAGAAATAGTGGGAGGAAATGATGTCATCTTATGAAGGCCAACCTGGTCCTCAGGTAGAATGAAGCAGTTGCCTTGGGCAACAAAGGCTGAGAGGTGCCCAAAGAAGAGGCAGAGAAAAGTTCTCCACATCCCGAGATTTCCACAGACCCCCTAAATTCATCTGCTGTCTGTAATGCAGAATGTTGGAAGAAAAATCGAAATATCAGCTTTTGTACATGGAATGGATGGATACCATCTATCTGTTTCAGGTTAGAAGATCTGAAGCCACCTTAATCTAGGCCAGATCATTTGTTCATCCCAACCAGTACTCTCTTTGGCTGGCATCAGTTTCAAGCAGAACTCCTCCCCAAAACAGTTGAATGAACTCAGCTCAACCACCAGGACACGTGAACAATTCACACAATGAACATGCTAATCACCCTCAGCAGCCGCTCGTTAACAACTCAATAGAAGAAAAAACCCTGCCTAATCCCCAGGAAGATACACACATATTCAGACACCAAAACAAGCAGCCACTCATTAACCCCCACCCCCACCCCCCAACCCCCACCCCCTTCAGGCACCCTCGCTGATCTCTATAAATACCCACAAAAGGGTCACATCATCCTGGGCACAGAGAGAACTGCTCCTGTCTGTGCTCCTGCCCTCTGAAGATGCCAGTCACAGATGCTGGCAAAACGTTAGGAAACAAAACCTCCAGAACACGGCCACACAGCCCGGAAGACCCACACCAGCCATCGTATTCTGGCCGTGAAAGCCTTCGACAAAACCTTGCATTAGAGACTTTATCAGGCTCTGATGTTTTTGCAATGAGGTGGCTATTTCATTCCTCCCAGAAAAATGTTCACTTTCTTCTTTCTGAATTATTAAGTTATTAGCTGAGGTTTTATTTTGCCACTATTAAATAAACAATTTGTGTTCTGCCTTCCCCAGAGAGCTGTCTTCCAGGTGAATTTGGCCAGGCTCACTGGAGGCTGTGGGACTTAATAGTCCAACCATGTGGATGGCTGTGGTTTGGGAGCCAAACTGCAAATTTACATGCTGCCTCTTATCTGACCGTTCCACTGGCAGCATCTCTTTGCCCCGTCTCCCAAAGTCTTTCCTACATACCATTACAGCCACTGCCTTATGGCTGCCAAGAAGACCTGGACATGTCCTTAAAGTCACCAGGATTTGCACTCAATTGGAGGAAAACTAATTACAGGTAGTCCTTGCTTAACGACTACAATTGGGACTGGAATTACTGTCGCTAAGCAATGCGGTCGTAAAGCGAGATGTCACATGACCACGTTGCTTAGTGACCGCAATCCCGGCATTCCTGGTTGCCTGCGTTAACCAAGAAGTGCAGGTCATTGAGTGAGGACCCACCCTAATCCAAGCCATTCCAAGCTTCAGTAAGGTGAGCGACTGCCTCCAACTCCCCCCACCCACCTATCTCCCCCCCATCTCTGCCCTTCTGACTGCCCTGCACCCAGCTACTTGCCGCGCCTTGGGAAGCTGCCGCTGCCCCAGCCCAGTCCCAGCTGCCCTCGCCACCCTGCGCTCTGAGACCCCTGCCACCCTGCGCTCTGAGACCCCTGCCACCCTGCGCTCTGAGACCCCTGCCACCCTGTGCTCTGAGACCCCTGGCACCCTGCGCTCTGAGACCCCTGCCACCCTGCGCTCTGAGACCCCTGCCACCCTGCGCTCTGAGACCCCTGCCACCCTGCGCTCTGAGACCCCTGGCACCCTGCGCTCTGAGACCCCTGCCACCCTGCGCTCTGAGACCCCTGCCACCCTGCGCTCTGAGACCCCTGGCACCCTGCGCTCTGAGACCCCTGCCACCCTGCGCTCTGAGACCCCTGCCACCCTGCGCTCTGAGACCCCTGCCACCCTGCGCTCTGAGACCCCTGCCACCCTGCGCTCTGAGACCCCTGCCACCCTGCGCTCTGAGACCCCTGCCACCCTGCGCTCTGAGACCCCTGGCACCCTGCGCTCTGAGACCCCTGGCACCCTGCGCTCTGAGACCCCTGCCACCCTGCGCTCTGAGACCCCTGGCACCCTGCGCTCTGAGACCCCTGCCACCCTGCGCTCTGAGACCCCTGCCACCCTGCGCTCTGAGACCCCTGCCACCCTGCGCTCTGAGACCCCTGCCACCCTGCGCTCTGAGACCCCTGGCACCCTGCGCTCTGAGACCCCTGCCACCCTGCGCTCTGAGACCCCTGCCACCCTGCGCTCTGAGACCCCTGGCACCCTGCGCTCTGAGACCCCTGCCACCCTGCGCTCTGAGACCCCTGCCACCCTGCGCTCTGAGACCCCTGCCACCCTGCGCTCTGAGACCCCTGCCACCCTGCGCTCTGAGACCCCTGCCACCCTGCGCTCTGAGACCCCTGCCACCCTGCGCTCTGAGACCCCTGGCACCCTGCGCTCTGAGACCCCTGGCACCCTGCGCTCTGAGACCCCTGCCACCCTGCGCTCTGAGACCCCTGGCACCCTGCGCTCTGAGACCCCTGCCACCCTGCGCTCTGAGACCCCTGCCACCCTGCGCTCTGAGACCCCTGCCACCCTGCGCTCTGAGACCCCTGCCACCCTGCGCTCTGAGACCCCTGGCACCCTGCGCTCTGAGACCCCTGCCACCCTGCGCTCTGAGACCCCTGCCACCCTGCGCTCTGAGACCCCTGGCACCCTGCGCTCTGAGACCCCTGCCACCCTGCGCTCTGAGACCCCTGCCACCCTGCGCTCTGAGACCCCTGCCACCCTGCGCTCTGAGACCCCTGCCACCCTGCGCTCTGAGACCCCTGCCACCCTGCGCTCTGCTGCCCCAACTGACTTTCGCCATCTTCTCGCTCCACAAAGCCCTCTGCGAAAAGCTCCTGGGCAGGGCGGGGTGGGGCGGGGCGGGCGGGGCTTTTGCTTTGCACTGCAAAAAGGAAAAAAAAGCCAAAAGCCCCATCTAGCCCTGGCAGAGGACTAAGGCCGGCCCGGTCTACTTGGAAGCTGAAGGCAGGACTGGTCTTCCTGCCTTCTCAAGAAGGAAGACCACTACCTGCAGAAAACAGAAGGGAGGAGGTCAAAGGTGGCTGCGAGGACCCAGTCTACCCACCTATCATGGCTAGAGGACCTACGTTCCCAGGAGTGGGCCGGTCTACCCATGAGGGAAGAAAAAAGAGAAGCGGGGGGAGGCAGGGGTGCTTTTTTTGGCAGTGCGAAGCAAAGCCCGGCCCTGCCCCACCCAGGAGCTTTTCACAGAGGGTCTTTTTGGAGCGAGAAGATGGCGAAGATCAGCTGGGGCAGTGGAGCACAGGGCGGCAGGGGGCCAAGAGGGCATAGAAGTTGGGGGAGATAGGCGATGGGGGGGGTTGAAGTGGTCCGGCAGTCATAAATGTGGGTGGGTGGCCAAGTGCCTGAATTTTGATCACGTGACCGTGGGGGCTGCTGCAACTGCCATAACTTGGGCACTGGCCATAAGTCACTTTTTTCAGCATGTTCATAACTTCAAACGGTTGCTGAATGAATGGTCGTTAAGCAAGGACTATCTGTATCTGCATTACAGGTGGACCTCAGGTTACGACCACTCATTCAGCAACCATTCAAACTTGCAATGGCACTGAACAAGTGGGACTTATGACTGGTCCTCGGAGTTCCAGCTGTTGCAGTGTCCCTGCAGTAATGTGATTGCAATCTGGGTGCTTGGCGCCCAGCTCACAATTACAACATCGCAGTAAGCCCCGCTCACATCATTATGATTTCCAGCATTCCCTGCCGGGTTCCCACAAGCAAAGTCGATGGGGAAGCCAGCAGGAAGTTTAAAGTCATGATCATGTGAGGTCCTTGCATAACAACCCTGATGATGACAACCAGGACTGCTGGAATTGCCATCACTAATCGACACAGTCATGTGACATCATGCTTTACGACCACATTGCTTAGCAACAGCAGTTCTGGTCCCCACTGCTGTCGTAACTTGGGGACTAGCTGTACTCCATTCAAAGCAAAGCTCCCATCTGCTTTTCCTTCAATACTCACTTCAGTCCAATTGAGTCTTCGCCCACCGGTTCTCTCCGACAGCGACGCTTCTTCCCTTGGCGTGGCGCAAACCCTGGTGGGAGCCAGAGAGATCCATGCTCCCGGTGCTGAGGCCGACGGACTCTCCACACGCCGATAAAAATAACCAGGGCTACCACCAGCGCCCCAGCACCCACACAATAAATGAGGGGCCCAGAAAAATGGGAGACGGAAGCCTGGGGATCTGGTTGAGGGAGAAGCGAGACTGTCAAATGTCTCTCTCATGCTTTCCCCCCCATTTTTTGAACCTATCTACCCTAGAGACTTTAGATCAGTTTTGTACCAGTTCAGTAATCAAAGCTTCTCCCTCTAAAGCCAAGAATTTGGGTTTGGTGGACATGCTGAGGATTCCCTGTTAAATACCCTCATTGAATTCCTACACACAGTGAAATGCATGAAAACACGTACATGCACGCTTACAAAACCCAAGAATATTGGAGAGAATACTGTATTGCCTTTACACATATCTGTAATCTATATCTTTAATGGATTTGTTAAATCCCATATCTGTAATCTATATCTTTAATGAATTTGTTAAATCCATTTAACAAATCCGTTAAACTCTATTTGATCCATTTTTGTTTAACAGATTTGGATTTTGTTTAACAGATTTTTTCTCCAAGCTGGCTGGGGAATTCTGGGAGTTGAAGTCCACACATCTTAAAGTTGCTGAGGTTGAGAAACACTGATACAAAGTACAGTATAGAAGAAATATTGTAATTGAATAGCAATAGAATAGAATATAGGATAGCGGCAATAGAAAACACTCACACGTGGATCTGTATGTTTCACATTTCACTTTTGAATCTTGTTTTTTTTTTTAAATAAAACATCCCCCCCAACCCTTATAGGGAGCTATGAAGAAGCCACCTGGTCCAGAGTCCACTACTTCTGTGTCTCTCTTGAGTCTGGGTCAATCTAACTGGGTACAGTTTGGAAAAAAAACAAGAACGTGACACATACGTACCATTTTCTACCGCTTCAAGCCAGGCTGCTACCACTTGGCGTGGGACCAAGGATGACAAAATCCCCTTGGCCATCAAGGAGGCCAGAAGGTTCAGGACAGATCTGGCAGAAGTGGGGCACTGCCCTGAGCATGAACTCCCGTCCACAACCAGGAAGATGGTGTATCTGCAGTGAAAAAGGCAGAACAGTGCGTGATCGGTACAGGGACCACATTTTCCTGTAAAAAATAAAGGACCGACCTGGAAAAAGGACAAATCTGAAAGAGGATAAAAAAAAAAATGGTTCGTGTTTTTATAACTTTTCTTTACAAAGGAAAATTCCAGAGCAAAACCAAGAAAAACTTTACCAAAACACATCTTCTAATAAAAATATCTAATATCAAACCATGGAGGTCAGTGTACTTTAAAAAGACAATTCCAATTTTCGTGTTTTTCCCACGAATGGGAAAGCGGGTGCATGCTGTTGTACGGTGAAAGTTAAATGACAAAATAAAGGACATAAGTGAGTTTTTGAAAAATCCCTCAGTCTAAAAGACCGCTTTCTGAAATAAAGGACTGTTCTTTATAACAAAGGGTGTAGGGTCACTGTACTGTAATGATAGGTAAGAAATTGTATGTCAGCAACCCCCACAAAGGAAACGGTGCATTTTTTAAAGTGAATTGGACCCAGGGGGCCTCCAAAACAAAACAGGATCAACACACAAACACCAGATTTTCAATTATCACCTGCCTTGCACTATTGGGCTTGCACAGTATTGTCCCTTGCACAAAATTGGGCCCTGCACAGAAAACAACTCCTCTTATTTCTAGCATTGATAAAGGTGATAAAAATGGCTGAGTAGCTGGGGATCAAGTTGATTAAAGTAATGCACTTCTGCTGAAACTCACCAGACAAGGGCACGCTTCTCTTTTCCGTTGCTATTTTAACCTGCCAGTTTGCCTGTTTAAATTATTTTAATTCTTAATTGAATTATTTTCCCCAGCCTACTGAACTTTGCATGCCAAACTCACATCTGGTGTGCTGTTTGTGTGATTCTAGGTGTGGGATTGGGATCTTGCAGATCCTCACACACACACACACACACACACACACACACACTTAATTTTCCTCCATCTGTCCCCCAAATGTCTGCAAACCGCAGAAGCAGCCAGAGCGGTGGGGCTTTTCACCCCCTTCAGAGAGGATTTCTGTAGGTTGATATGCAGTGCTCTCCCCACAGAGATGAAGTTTCATAATATTTTATAGATCCTGGAGTACCCTATAGAGCAGGGTTCCTCAACCTTGGCAACTTTAAGATGGGTGGACTTCAACTCCCAGAATTCTCCAGCCAGCCTTGCTGGCTGGGGAATTCTGGGAGTTGAAGTCCACCCTTCTGAAAGCTGCCAAGGTTGAGAAACCCTGCTATAGAGACTTATTTATTTATAGACACCATTGCATAGTGTTCTAAAATTACTGAGAATTATGAAATCCTGAAATAAATGTTGACATGGACTTTATCATAATTGCATCCAGCTACTGCTTAAGGACATGATTTGCTCCACGTGGGTATTTCGTGATCCTCTGCATCATAACGTTAAGCCTCGAAACTGAACGAACTGGTTTCTGACACGCTTTGAGCTGGCTGAATGTTGGCAGGTTCTTGTTGTTGTTTTTTCAGGATTTTTGTGTTGCAAATAGTGGACATAATAGTTGACTTATGATATCATGGTTTGTCACCCAGAAATGTCCAGCTACGGGTCATCTGCTAATTGTAGTCAGTGGAAAAGAAGACACTGTGCTTGGAAGCCACAGAGCATCAGGAAATTTAAAAAGCTGGCGTTGCTACAGAAAGGCTGGGGAGGTCACCCTTGGTTCGACCGGATTGACCATTAAAGGTGGGGAGACAATTTTTGGACCCACTGGAATTTCGAAAGCCCACGGTAGGTGTTCTCTCCAAATGGTTCCAGGGGGTGGGATTTGCAGGAGCGCAGCCGATCTCACTCACCTATTTAGCGCAAAGCAAACTGGACTGAAGGAGCCCCCAAGGACAGCCCCAACCTTACCCTCTCCTCACCCCCCTCTTTTTCCCTTCTTCTAAACAAGTATGGCCACTACCAGCTGCCATTTAATTTACTTAGCACTCTTAGGGTGTGCATGGACCATCTTGTAAAGGACAGTGTTACTGGAGGCTGATGCTTTCTTTTGCAAGATGCCAGCATTCTATTTGTTTTTTGAATTACTGATAGACCTCGCTTAGTGACTGCCTCATTTAGTGACCATCTGCAGTTACGACGGTGATGAAAAAGCAACTTTGTAACCAATCCTCGCATTTACAGACTGTGCAGGTCTGTAAAGTAAAGGAAAGCTGGTCAGATCACAAGCCCAATCGTGATTTCACATGGCGACTGTTTTGCTTAACGACCGAGTTGCCCATCCCAATTGTGGTCACTAAACTAGGACTACCTGTAAGATGTTTCTTTGTGGCAGGCATACAGAGGGAGTTCTAGGATAAAGACTGCTAAGAGAAATAGGAGAATCCGTCGTACCCAATAGTCTCTGGCAAAGCTTTTCTCCGAACCCCTGTCCAATTGCTCTGGCTCCCCAGCTCTTCTTTCCCTGTGTAAGGGTAAATCCGCTCCTGGTCCTGACGGTCCCGTTGAACTCGTAGTGCTGCCCGTGTAGCGACGACCAGGGAACGCAGGAGCTCCGGCAGGCTCTCCTGGGACAGCAGGACCACCAGGGCCAACACGGACTCTGCCGGTGGAACAGAAGATGCGCAGTCCCCACCATCCCAACCACAGGATGCCGAGTGGCAGCCTCTGTCGCAGTGTCCATCCGAGAAGCGGTCCCAACAATATCGCGCGTAGGAAGGGCTGAGGAGAAGTGGTTCTTAATGGGGGCATACTGGGCAAAAGGTGGACACATATCCTTTCTGTTCCCTCCGCTACAACCCTAGAAGGGGGCAGTGGGGACAGCAGGATAGGAGCGGGGGCAGTGGTCTGGGGCCCCCTCCGCAGAAGGAGCAGGAAGAGCCCCAAATGCATCAGAAGGACCAGCTTTCTAACTGCTGGGATTACCCTCATAAGCAGGGAAGAAAACCATTCATTCCAGTGTCAGAGACAGGAATAGGTAGACCGTGGGGTGGGGGTGGGGGCAGGAAATATGGGCTGGCAAGAGCTGCAAGGGGTGGCACGATCGTGCTGTGTCATGGATGGACCAAGTCAGATTGCTCTCTTTTTCCCTGCTTTGTGGGGAAGGGGAAGGGGAAGGGGACAGACTAAGTGATTCAGGGGTTTTCATTAACCAGCTGATTTTCCAGCAGTGGTCATCAGGGGACTCCTGGGGTTGCAAGAAAGAAATTTGGGGAGTGGACCTAGCCCTAAGGCCTCAAGGCCACCCTCTTGTGTTCTAAAATGGGTTAACAGCGTCAGGGTCACCCAGTGCAAAATTGATTCTAGGCACACAGCACCACTAGTAGTTGTGCAATGTTTCGCCTCCTGCTATTCAATGGGAAATCCTTTCCTGCTAGCCCCTCCCGGTTCATGGCACCACCTGGGGGTAACTCACTTGCACTCCTTCTGTGGGATGCAGTCAAACCCATCATACAGGCAGTCCTCATTGTCACAAGGGGGCTGGCAGTGCCCATCCCGGAATGCCCCCTGGCACAGCTCTCGCTTCGGGCAGTTCTTCCAAGGATCGAGCAACCCCAGCGCACAGTCCCCCCCATCCCAGCTGGTCTCCGGAGAGCTGCAGACCCGGTCACAGTGGGCATCTCCTGCCAAGGGTGGGCACCTGGAGAGTACGGTGGCATTGGCAGCAGGGCAGGAAGCTGGGGAACATGGAGGCTGCTGGCAATCTGGTCCAGAGAAGCCTTCCTTGCAGAGACATCGAGGTCCAGATGGACGAGCAATGCAAGTTCCTTCATTGTGACAGTATGAGGACCCACAAGGTGGTGCAGGCAGATCACAAGTGGATCCATCAAAACCCTGGGGGTGGAAGAGATCCTTTTTCAGTCTTTCTGGATTATTTTCATTCAAGACACAGGCAATAGGATGGCACTTCAGCATTTTTCCCACTTAGCTCTCGGGGGGACACAGAAGCAGCCTTATGCTAGATCACATCCTTGTCCCATTCAGCCAAAGAACATCTCCTCTGCCTGGCAGACCTTCCCCTTCCCAAAGCTCATTCCTCTGCCTGTGTGAAGTGCAGTCCATCATTCCCAATCAGCACAGATGTGGGACCACGTGACTAGGAAAGAAGGGAACTGGAGACATCTGGTGTAGAATCTCATGGGAAAGAGTCCTTCCCAGTTCTGGGTGTCCAACAGCCACCAACCTTTTCTTCCCAAAAGCCTTTTGTTTCACCACCTTCCTTCTATTGTTTCGCTCTTTAATTTCCATCTGGTCCTGTTAATTGTTAATTAACAAGAGCCAGGAAAAGTTTCATCAGCAAGCAGAATTAGCCACTGTTCATATTCCTCTGGGCAAGGAAGTGGCCGGGGTTGTTTTGCCTAGGCAAAAGGACGCTATAAAACACTCTGTGAACTACTGACCGGGTTCTTACTACATGCTGAACCTTAAACCCAGGTTAACCAAACACAATAGCTGTGTTCATATCACACATCATGCCCAAAAAATTCTGTAAATTTGTTCGGCATTCCTGCATGATGTCTTATGAGACTTTGGAATTTTAAGGAATCTCATCGATTTATTATTTCTCAGTGATTGACTGAGCCTCTTGCCTTTTGGATGGGTCCCTGGTGTAAAGTTACTAACTTCTGTGTTAAACTTTAACCTAGCCCACCATCTAACTTCTGCTCCTCAATCTCAGTTCTTTTTGCTCAGCCCCATTCATACCTGTGGACAGTGGCAGGTGAATTCAAGAGGGTTCCTGAGCATCACACTACAGCTTCCCCCATTAAGGCAAGGATTTGACTGGCAACTGTCAATCAGAGATTCACAAAGAAGCCCTGGAGGGCAGGAAGAGAACAAACACAGTGTCAAAAAGTATAAAGTTCATTTTAGTTTTTGCTTCAGTTGCTTTCTTCTTTGCAGTCTACCAGTGATGTTCCTCTCTTTCCTAAACTTCTGGCAAGACTGATCTTAGCATTATCTATCCCACAAGGTCAGTTTCTGATGACTTACTAATTTTCTCCTTTGACAATATAAAGCAAAACAGGGTTGGAATTGGACATGCATGGTTACTGAAGAGTCCATATCATCTTGGGTAAGAAAGTATAAGAGGCAATCAAGGTTTTTGTAAGGAGGTGGGCCCTACACAAGTTGGAAACACCATCTCAAACATGGTTCAATATCTGTAATTACTAGAAGTGATTGTTTTCATTCTCAAGGAACGAGGCTATCTATTTAAAATGTAATCCCCAATTATTTCAGTATTTTAGCGTTCCCTCCATAGTTCTGTTTACTGGACCACTGACTTCACAAGACAAATAACAATTTAAAAAACAGACTGACATAAGATGCTATGAGAAGAACCTAAGGACCTTTTCCTTAGCTGAACCTTCTGCTCTGGAGTCTCTCCGACTCTTACAAAGGGCCTTGGGAGTAATTACTGTAATATTATGAGATTTGCTCTGATCTCAGAGATGAACTTCTTGGATCTGTTTCCTGGTGGCCTTTGGACCTTCAGCAACACATTTCAAGGTGCATCTATTCTAGAGCAAACACTTAGAAAAGAAAGAAGGCCCAGATCCTTGCTTGCTTGGTCCCCACTTGGCAGCACTTGACTATCTCCATGACGCTCAAAAGACTAATTCAGAACAGCTTGTCTTTGCTTCATCTGGAATCATATCAGTGGAAGGACTCAATGTGGTTATCAGACTCATCCTCTGTTCTCCTGTGGGCCAATTCCTAAGATCTTCTTTTTCCTTTACTTCCTTGATCTGGATTTTGGTGGATAGTACAAAATGAGTGGCCTTTTCTGGTACATGCTGGCTGGCAAATTCTGGGAGCTGAAGTCCAAACATCTTAAAGTTGCCAAGGTTGAGAAACACTGCTCTAAATTTGTAATGGTATGTGGGAATGACCTTGGGAGACAGGGTGAAGAGATGCTGCCTAGGGAATAATCAGATAAGAGAGGGCATAGCCCGCAGCTGCATAGCGGGTGGAGCCTCAGAAGGGACCCTCCCTAACTACTCAGGCTGTAAAGGAGACAGCAGGAGATTTGTACGTTCAGACTTGCAAGATTCTGTTAATGTAGCTTTACAATAAAGTAGAATTAGCTCATCTGGTTGTGTTTCCTGTCTGGTCCACTTGGTAAGGCTGACAAAATTGTTGTTAGGTTTGTTTATTTATTTATTTATATGTCACATTTATATAGCAATCCTGTATTTACTAAATCTTACTAGATTTTCAGTATCTGTCTGAGATTGGCTGTAAATTGCCTTGGGGTTGTGGGTTTTCCTCCTGGGTGGGACACTGCATTTATATACAAACTGCTGGAGTTTTTTTTATTGCTTTCCTAGAAGTTGAAAAAAGCTGCATTTTTAAAAATTGCTATTAGTAGAAAGGACTGGGTCTTGTCAAAGAGATCCAGACCTTCCAGATTAACAAATTAATTGGCACTTGGATTACAGGTTTTACAGGCATTTCTCTCAAAATGCAAACATAAATGTGCATATTTAAGGGTAAAATATGTTCAGAAACGCATACTTTGAGAAATTTTAGTACGTTAAGAGTGACACTAGGGGTATTAGATCGAGGTTACTAGACCATGCTGCCATCTAGTGGTCATGCAGAGCTTAACAGCCCAGGTCTGGTAGCTCTAATAATATAAATATTCAGTTTTAAAAGTTACTCTGCAAAGAAAGGAAAACCGACTTTGAATGAACACATGTAGAACAGACATAGGTCAGAAAGGGGTTTCCAATCCCTAAAAGTTACCTACTCCAATGCTTCTGTAAAAAAGTAAGGTCTAAAGTTTGAAGAGTGAGACCCTGAACTATGACTCCCAGCAGCCTTAGCTAATATGGCCACTGGTTTCGGATCCTGGGAGTTGTAGTTCATCAACATCCGTGGAATCCGTGGGGTTCTCTGAGCTTGGTTGTTTTCTTGCAAACGTTTCATTACCCGGCTACGTAACCTCTTCAGTGCTTCATCAACAATGTCATCAATATCTGCAAGGCCCCAAATTCTTCCCCTCTGAGAAGAAATGGAAGGATCGCTTGTACACATTTTAAAAACAGGATAAGTGACTCTGCTGAGATAAATGTACCCATTTTGTCCCATCCGGCTCTCTTCTGCTTCTTTTTCCTTACCGGAATATCCAGGGTTGCACAGACACTGGAAGCCATGTTCGTGAGACTGGCAGCTCAGGGAGCCGGGCGGGCGGCAAGGCTGGGAGAAGCAGGCGTCCACCACTCCCTGACACCTCTCCCCCACATACCCAGTGGGGCAGATGCACGAAAACCCTTCAGGCTGAGCCACGCAGGTCCCGCCATAGTAGCAGGGGGTGCCGAGAAGCGAGCAGGCGTCCGAGTCGCAATGGGGACCTGGAAGAAGGGCAGAGAGAGTCGTCAGATTGCTCCGTCCTTCCTCCGTGGCTCGAATCAACCCCGTTAGTTTTGGCAAAAGGTCCTTTTAATTAAAATTATGGTACTGACAATGCTGCTGGGAAAATTGCCAGCACTGACCTGCAGATATTTCTATCTACCATGTATACTCAGATATAAGTCCATCCGCGGATAAGCAGACCCTCGGATTTTTAACCAAAATACCATGAAAAATGTGCCACCCTTGGATAAACCGACCCACATTTTTCATGGTATTTTGGTTAAAAATTCGAGGGTCTGCTTATCCGTGGATGGGCTTATCCACGAGCATATGCAGGAAATATGGGTACTTTTGAAAAGCATTAATGTAAATATTTGCGGATAAACATGTCTGCAGCCCAACCCAATTTATTTTGTAATTTGTATTTTGACACCTAAATTATCTGCATATCCATGAGTATATATGGTATCTCTCTCTCTCATCTACCTATTTATCATCTAGCTGTGTCTATATGTATACATATATTTATGTATCTATCATCCATTTTCCTATTATATGCATATCATCCGTCTGTCCGTCCGTCCATCCATCCATCCATCCATCCATCCATCTATCTATCATCTATGTCAATAGAAGAGAATATATGTAGCTCAGGGTTGAACTGTGGAGTCCTTGAAGTCTGTCTGTCTGTCTGTCTATCATCCATCATCTGTCTATATTTATTCTCTCTCTCTCTCTCTCTCTCTCTCTCTCTCTCTATATATATATATATATATATGTACCTAAGTATCTATATCTACCTATTATCTCTCTCAATCATCTACAAGTTGATCTACAAATCAATTCAGCACCCTTTCTCTCCCCCCGCCCCCCGAAAAACCAGACATAAGTTGAGATTGCCAAGTGGCTGAGGGGATGCACTTGGAAACCCAAGCAGCTGTAAGAGTTTCTGAATCAAATCTTAAACATTTGAAGATACAGAGTGATCAGGATGAATCAGCGCCACTGGCTGAAGGTCCAAGGGAGCCCCCCTCGGCCTGTGGAAGCACTGAGGCCTCTGTCCGCAGCGGAACGTCCTTCACACCTGCGTGCAGGCGTTTGTTCATCTTGTAAGGCTGCCCGGTTCAGAATGACTCTGGGTAGTGTACAGTGTTGAAAATAGTATTATTACTATTCCAGATTTGGAAAGGCTGCACCATTGCTGTGGACAGCTTGATGCCATCCCTGGGTGCCAGAACTCAGGGGCATCCTGGATCCCTTCAGTCCATCAGCCGGTCTGTGGGGCAGGGGGCAGGGGGCGTGGGGGGCAGAGAGCCTGGGTTGGGAGAAGCAACGTGGGCCCCAAACTGGGAGGCTTGTGTGAATGAGCAGGAAGGGAAGATAACAGGCCCCTGTGGCTCTATCACTCTAATAAAACTCATAAAAAATCTAATAAAAGAAATCACTCTCTGTATGTGAAAAAATACTTGTATCCATAAGGGATCACCCAGCAGTGGTGTATTCCCCTCTGGTGAGCTTCCTGCAGAGGTTAGCCCTTTTGTTTTGTGTGGGGCACACCCCATTTTCCTTGGGCTGACGTGGCAGCTCACTCCCGGCATCATATGCCCTTTTGGGGCACAGAATTTGTTATCTCAGTTTATCTTAATTTGGGAGGTTCCACCTGGGGCTTGCCCTCCAAGCCTTCTGCCACTTGATTTGATTTTTGGAGAGAGCTGTTTGCTCCTGGCTGCGTGCATTCTGCACAAGTTTATACAAATCTCTCCCTCACCTTTTGTTCCTGGTGGACACAAGCATTGAAAACCATCTGCTGTCTTGGTACAGGTTCCTCCGTTCAGGCACTTTTCTGTTGGTGGGCACTGCAAGGGAGAGTTGTCAGCAGATTCGTCATGACTGTATTAGAAATGAAAAGGTCACCAAGAGGTGATCTTCTCCTTTTTTGGAATTAAGTGTTTATTTCAGCACTGCAGCAGCTGTGTCTGCTCCAAAGAATGCCTTAAGAGGCTGCTGATTTCACTACAGGTAGTCCTTGCTATCCAAACACAATAGAGACTGGAATTTAGGTCACTAAGTGATTTGGTCATTAAGGAAATCAGAGCTGATTTTACGACTTTTTTACGATGATTGTTAAGCGAATCACATGTTAATTAAGCGAATCCAGCTTCCCCAATGGACTGTTTTGCCAGAATTCACTTAACGACCGCATGATTTACTTAACGACCATCATGAAAAAGGTCGTAAATCGTGACTACATGACTGTGGGGGTCATAAAGCACTTTTCCCAAGGCTGTCGTAACTCCAGACCGTTGTTAAACAAATGGCCATTAAGCGAGGACTACCCTTACAAGCTATTACACCAGAGTAAGCCTTCTGCTCTAGTGATAATAATAAAATCTGAGAATCCTGGACTTGGGGCTATTTAGGTGATCAAGTCCAATGCAAGCATCACTTACAGATGGCTGGTCAGTTTCTGCACGAACACGTTCAGCAAAGGGAAGCCCATTGTTTCCTTCAGCGCTCGGTTCCACTGTTGAACTGATCTTACGATTAGGACCTCTTTCCTAAAATTCAAGCAAAATCTAGCAACAAAAACTTCTAGAAAGAGAATAAAGTCACAAATGAGGGCTGAAGTTGAGAAACTAGACGTGTTCCCTGCGTGGAGCAAAGCGAGTAACTTTGCCAGCTGGAGCCCCTGCATTTTCCACAGCAGCTCAATCTGCAGAGCAATGCCAAAGAAGATCACGGAGCGGATTTCCACACTAGGACGTTTTCTCCGCTGTATCTGGCAGACGCCAACCCCTCTCCTTTCTAAGCTCACCTGGCAGCCGCCTTTTCCAGCCTGATCCGTGCAGTTGTCTCTGTTCTGATTTGCCCTCTGTTGGCACTGAGGGCCACCCCATCCTGGAGGGCAGAGGCAGTGGGGTGCAGACTCCTTCACTACGCATCGGCCACCATTCTTGCAGAGGTCTGTGGCATTTGGTAGAAAGAAGCAGATGGGGAGATCAACGTAGGCAGGCGTTTTGTTCAGGAAGAGTTTTGAGAGGCCCACTGCTCCTTCCGTAGCATTTTGCAATGCTTGGAAGCGGAATTCCTAAAAAGCGGAATTTCAGCATTTGAGCCTTTATCCAGGTGCCCAATGCAATAATGGGAAAACTTTTACCTACTGTATTTCTTCCTATTATGATGCAGTTAAAGGTACAGAGAAAGGTGCAAAGAAAGTTGTATCCTGCCCAATTCTATATCATCCTTACTCTCCAGAGTAAATACCTTACTCTCCAATGGAGAGCAAGGATGATGGCCTTAAAGAGTGTAAAACTACTAAATTTGGAACGTCTCATATAACTTGATCCTATTCTGCACAGTTTGAATCAGAACGTCTGCGTTTCAGTCCCGCTAATTCTATTAAATCGTCATAAACTGTGGATAGTTAGAATCAGAACTCGGGTTGAATTGGGTCTAGGCCAATAATGTGTTTCATACCGGAGTCTTCCTTTGTGGTTATTTTATTTCTCATCTGTTCTAACTCAACCCTCTGTCGGAGTCTCCTATTAATGGACATGTATATTCCAACTATCTTAGATCACCGTTCTGTATACGACATATATAACCTCGGGGCTGTTGCCCGGGGCTCTTGTGGGTGCAAAAGATCAATGACTTTGGAAGCAATTAAATGAATATTAGGATCTTCCCCAATGGTTGGTGCTTTGAAGGTGAGTTTTCCATCACATAAACCAGTGTTTTCCAAACTGGGCAACTTTTTAAGATGGGTGGACTGCAATTCCCAGAATTCCCCAGCCAGCATGGCTGGCTGGGGAATTCTGGGAGTTGCAGTCCACCCATCTTAAAAAGTTGCCCAGTTTGGAAAACACTGGATAAAGGAAGCATTCCAACCAACTCTGAACTCTCACTTTTGCATTTTTAAAGTGCATTTTTGCAGGGCAGTGACCTGTGAGAGAATAAACCAAGAGGATTCTTCAGAGACCGTGCCGAGCTGGCGCTGCTGGATACTCACGGGCTGAGCAAAGGTCCAGGGTAACCCGACACTTGGGTCCGGTGTAACCCCTGGAGCAGAGGCAGTGGAAACTTCCAGGGCTGTTCAGGCAAGTGCCAGAATTCCAACAGGGGCTGGACGAGCATTCGTCTACATCTGCCTCGCACGTCGCCCCTGCAAGGGAGGAAAGGAAAGAGTCAGGGGTCCAGGGAGGAGGGGGCAGCTGCGCTCGAGAGCGGCTGGGCTGTCCGGAGGAGGAGCTGCGACTCGGACGTAAGACCGCGTTACCTACGTAGCCGCCGGGGCAGAGGCAGCGGAAGGCTCCCTGGAGGCTCAGGCAGGTGGCCCTCTGGTGGCACGGGCCGGAATTACAGGCGTCTACCTCTGCGTCACAGTTCTGGCCAGTCCAACCTGGCGAACATGTACAAAGTGGTCTGGGAGGGAGGGGAAGGGGGGAGAAAGAGATAAATGCTTTATTTATTTTATTTTATTTTTCATTTCATTTCACTTTATTTCATTTCATTTCACTTCATTTTATTTTATTTCATTCATTTCATTTCACTTCATTTTATTTTATTTCATTCATTTCATTTCATTTCACTTCATTTTATTTTATGATTTCATTTCACTTCATTTCATTTCATCTTCACTTCACTTCACTTCATTTTATTTTATTTACAAATTACACAGCATCCCATCTCATGGCAGGGACTGCATTTTCAAAATTTTTAGAGTGCCCTCAAAAGTTCAAAATCCTTGCACCGCGCATAACAGCCAGGTGGAACTTTGATCACACTGTCATGACCACCATCTTGACTTTTCTGACCATACTTTGCAGACACTCCTGATCAAGGCCAAGAATCTGGCTTGTCTCAAGCAGTGGTGGGTGGGTGCCTAGACGGCTCTTCCTCTTTTCGCCCTGCCTGACCGGGGCCCAAGAATTTATGGATGTGTTTTTGAAGGATCTGAGAGATTTCAAGGAGCCACAATGCCCTTATGGGGGGAAATCCCCCTGCCCCCTTTTTCCAACCCTGCTCCCTCTGAAGGGCTCAGGGGTCGGGGGATGAGGTCCTATGCGTTGTTTGACTGGTGATGTCCTGAGGAACACAGTGACTTCTGCCCCGCTCCGTCTCCCCTGGGGACACCCAGGCTGAAGACGAATGGCTTGCCCACCCACCCCCTGCCATAACACTACAGGGCTGAAGTGCTCCTTTCAAATCATGTTGCAGCTATCGCTTCACACGATCATCTCGTGACCTCATAAGAAAGTCAAGATCTGACTCCACAACTTTAATGCTTGACTTATTGGCCAGATTCACTCGCCACTGGGCTGGGTTTGTGCATCTTCAAAGCCATGGTTTGGCTTGGCATCACTGAGGACCCTGTGGCTTTTAAACCATGGTTTACTGCTTAGTGTTATGTGTGAATCTGGCCATGGTGGCTCATTCAACAAAACATGGTTAAAACAAATCCATGGCTTGATATGATATGTGAACCCAGGCATTGTGGCTTCTCTACTCAACCATCCTTTAGAATCTAAATCATTCTCATCTCCATAATCTGGTTTATCCGAGATTTGTACAGAAGTATCAACATTTGTTTCATCTTATTCATCTTTATCAGCAAGGAATGTTTTTTTCAGTAGGGTGGTGAAAAACAAGGAAAGTCTCTTGGGTTTAATACCTCTGTGTATGACTGGGTGGGATTGCTTTTTAAATAATCCTGTCTACGGAAAAGGTGGCCAGCTTTGGTCCATGGTAAACCTGAAATGGTTCTGCTTCGTATTATCCCAGAAGAATTTTGCAATAGTGCAACAGAACGACCGCAGGATTACAGGGCAACCCACAGCTTCACAAGCCAAACAGAGAAGAAAGTTTTTGTCATTTGCAATTCTTGGTTAAATGCCAGTGTCCCTCCCCATCACAATTTCCATGACCTGCATCATAATGTGATGCAGATTATGCAGATTAGGTCATGCACATCAATTCATGTAATTATGTCATGATGCCAATGACGTTAATTGCCACAAATGATTAATTAGTTCCATTTGCATAAAGAGGCTGCTAATGAAGGGAATTGTTGGGAATAAGGAGCACTGGTTTTACACAGCTTTTAAGGGACTTGACCGGACTCCTTCGGATGCAACTGGCCCATGTGCTATTTGGGGAGTTGTTCCCATTAAACTGGAGACCATTCAATTGAGGTTCTGTTCTGGGATTTGGGAAGGTAAAATTATATAGTACGTCCACCAGATTTTTTTTTCTCTTTTCATGTTCTGGGCCTCTGACCCACAAAAATTTAACAGAGGAGAAAGTCCCTGGCTGAGATGAAGAGTAAGTCACAAGGTGTCCACAGGGTGTGGTCAAAAAGTCAAGGTGGTAACTGTGGCGGTACGATGAAAGCTTTGCCTTGTTTCTATGTGTGTTGCATATGGTGGTGCTTTGATCTCAGCATCCCAGCTGCCATCTTGAGATTTTTTTGCCATACCCTGTAGGCAATCTGGTAAAACTCTTCATTTCCTTAACCTTTATGGGTCAACCCCCTGCCAAAGGCATGGAAAGAGAGCCAGGGAAATCCTCATCACTTCATGGTTAGACAAAACACTCAACATGGGCCTGCCTTGAAGAAGAGGTGGAAGCTATCATTGATCCAGAGCATGGCAGCCTGTCTGCTGATCATGGCAGAAGTTTTAAGTGTGACTCTAATACGGGTAGTCCTCAACTTACGACAGTTGTTGTTACGATTGTGCTGAAAAAAGTATTTATAACTGGTCCTTGCACTTATGACCATCACAATGTCCCCGTGATCATGTGATCGCCATTTGCGACCTTCTCTGCCAGTTTCCAACAAGCAAAGTCAGTGGGGAAGCTGGCAGGAAGTTGCAAGTCATGGTCATATGATGCCACGCTTAATGACTGCAAGTGATTTGCTTAACGACTGCAGCTGGAACTGACATCATAAGTCAGCACTGTCACATGACGTTTCACTTTACAACTGCGTTGCTTAGCAAAGGAGTTGCCAGACCCAACTGTAGTCAGTAAGTGAGGACTACCTGTAGTTTAATTTTTTGTTGACTCAAAAATAGGGGGAGAGCATTTCAACTGAACCCTGGGGACAGGCCCCAGGTTAAGCCTGTCTTCCTAAGGCTTAGAGCCTTTTCCCATGACTAAGTAGAAACATCTTCCACCTCTTCTTGAGTCAGCAGAAAACCAAAATGGTGTAAAATGTTCTGTCCCCACTGCCAGTCCTTATCCTGTCTCTGTTGTGTGTGTAGCCAGTCCCCACACTCATTAGACTTCCTTCCAAGGAAAGGGGGTTAAGCCTAGCAGATAGAAAGCGTCTCAGACAAGATCCTCCCTAGTTCTCACAAAGATGAGGGAGGGAGGGAAGGAAGGAAGGAGGGGGACAGTGCATTCAGACTTGCAAGATTCTGTTACTATAACCTTATAATAAAAGTAGTATCAGCACACGTGACTCTGGTTTCTTAGTTTACCTTGAAGAGCTGACAGATCCATCCTTACCCGGATTCTGTCCCATGGCAACTGCCTCCGTTAAGGCACTGAAACTTCCAGCAAGGGTCACTGAATTCCTTGCAGAGAGGTCCTGTGAATCCCGCAGCGCAAACGCATGTGAAGGAGCCAGGGGCATTCACACAGGTTCCGTGCTCGCAAGGGGCACCGCGGCAGAAATCAGTATCTGTCTCGCACTGAAATCCCTCGAAACCTGGGAGACAAAGCCTTGACACCATCAATCTTCTCCTGCCCTCTTCATTTTGTCCTGTCCTTATCCAAAGCTTCATTCTATCCCAGGGGTGGCTGCAGGGGTGTCAAAAAAGTCAAGATGGCAATGCACATTTTAAAAAGAGGTGAGACTTCAGCCCCATGCTTGTGGCCACCATCTTGACCTTTTTGATCCCCTCCTTGCGGACACCCCTGCTCTATCCTGAGTAAAATCGGAAAAAGTTGGAAGGAGGCAGAATACAGGTAGTCCTGAACTTGTGCCCATTCGTTTAACAACTGTTCGAACTTATGACCGCACTGAAAAAAAGTGACTTAAACCAGTTCTCGCATTTATGACCATTGCAGCATCTCTGTAGTCACATGATCAAAATTAGGGCACTTGGCAACTGGCATGTATTTACGACACTTGCAGCGTCCCGGGGTCCCGTGATCGCCATTTGCAACCTTCCCAGCCAGCTTCCGGCAAGCAAAGTCAGTGGGGGAAGCTGGATTCACTTAACAACCATGGCAAAAAAGGTTGTAAAATTTAACACAATTCACTTATCGACTGCATCGCTTAGTGACAAAAGTTCCAGTCCCAATTGTGGTCATAAGTTGAGGACTACCTATTTTCAGCCCTGCCCTGAGAAGAAAATGTGCCATAGTTTCAGCCCAAAATTGCACCATGCTTAAGACCTACTAGAGAAGTTTAACAGAAATGGTCTTCCTCTTGGTATCCCTAAACAATTCTTCAGAGTTTAGTAAGGGCCACAGCAAGTCCTAACTTAGGGACCTCATTAAAAATGGGGCCCATGCAATCTAGTTGTCATCCCTATTTCCTATCATAAGGCTGAACGGGGCATCCGTAAGGAGTGTATCAAAAAAGTCAGGAGGATAGTTGCAACAACATATTCATAGCTACCATTTTGACTTTTTTGACTTCCCATGCAAACACCTCTGATATTGAGGCAGCATTATTCTGAAGCAGCCTTCTCCAACATATTGCATTCTAGAAATTTAGGTTTTAATTCCCATAATCCAGAGCCATTTTCTTCCAGATGACACCAGGACAAAGAAATTGGGAAGGAGGGAGGGAAAATTTATATCTTTATTTTAATAATCAAATACAGCTTATTTTATTAATTGAAATCCAATCCCATTAAATGTATTGAAATCCAATCCAATGCAATGAAATCCAATTAGTGGCATGGCTCTACCTATTTTTTTTTTTTTAACTTTTTCATTTTAACCAATGTTTTTCAAACTTGGCCACTTTACGTGTGGACTTCAACTCCCAGAATTCCTAGTGACCCCATAGATAGATAGATTTCCTCCAGCTTGTTGGGGGACATCCTATTGATATAATTTTTGTTTGTTTGATTGTTTGTTGACGGGGCTGTCCTCCAGATGGGAGGTTGAATTCAACTTCCATCATCCCCGTCAGAGTAGTAGCTGGGAGTTATGGGGGTTCGTTAACATCTAACAGATTTGGAAGGGGAAAGTCGCAGCAAGGCTGCTGTGAAGTTTGGGAGAAATGACCACATAGCTGGGTTTGTGGTTCAAGGCTTGTAGTTTCGCTGTCGCTGCCTCCTGCTGGTGAGTTTGGGAAGGGGAGGCCAAGTTTTTTCAATCAGAGTTGGGGTTCCATGAGAGTTTTTACTCTTGAACTCTCATGGAACCCCAACTCTGTTTGAAAAAACTTGGCCTCCCCTTCCCAAACTCAGAAAAAAACATCACTCAAACACAGCCAATTTTTTATCCCCAGGGCTCTGCTTCTTGATGAGGGGTTCCAGGGCATTTTTTTAAAAAAACTAACACGTTTCACAGCCTGAAAAAGGCAATAGATTTATGCAATTCAAAGAGAAGACAGAGAAATGAAAAAAAGCGATATTGTTCCAGAGATGAAGAACTGGCTTTTGGAAATGGGTAATTTATTCATTTGGGAAAAGGCGATACGTTCAGGTAATCAGAAAATGAAGCAGTATGTTCTTTTCTGGTAATGGATTCCATGGTATTGTACCATAGAAGAGCATGTTGAGGTATTTAAAATCCTTTTCTATTGGATAACAGAATACTTTTATAAGGTATTTTTTGGAAACCAGTGACTTCTACACGATGACTATATATGTATTTTAGATTTTAGTACTGGCACTTCTTAATTTTTTCTGGGTTTTTTAATTTGGGGAGGCTATTTTTTTCTCTTCCCTCTGTTGATTCTGTTTCATTTCTTTTGTCATTTTTATTGTCTTTAGTATTTCGTTGTCTCTTTCATTACTCCTTTTTTATCTTTTGGTGCTCTGTTGCTTGTAATCTTGTCGTAAAAAACAATAGAAGGAAAGAAGAAACAGAACTGGAGGATGAAAACGTTTAAGATCAAACACATTAGAGCATTTGCAATTTTAGAAAAGCCACAGCCTGAAAAAGTGTGAAACCCCCCTGGATGAGGCCTTTCTCGGAGCTGAGACTGACCCCGAAGGATGCGCACGCTTGAAAACACATGTACGTTTTGCCAGGAACGACGCACAACATTTTGTTGCCTGGGATGGAAGAGCAAATGGCGCCCTTCTGAGAGCAACAAGACCTCCTGCTCAGAAGACGAGATTTAAACCGCAGGTGGCTGGGCGTAAAAGAGGAAGGTTGGAGAGAAGGTGTTAGAGATGTAGAAAATGGGAGGCTTGGCCGAGAGGCAACCTTCGCTTAATTAGCATGGCAAAACGCACACACCAAAGGTGGGGATTTTAGAAAACGTAGAACAGGCTAAGCTTATTATGGGATGCTAATAGGTAACATGGAATCAGGTGCGTCTGCGCAACGTTGTAACCAGTTATACCTATTTTCTTATCTCAGTGTAACCAATTATGTTTATTCCCTTTTTTTTTTCAACAAGTATAAAAATAGATGTAAAAGTTTGCTCAGGGCTCCTCTCCCCTTAGCGAGACGGAGCCCTTTTTCTTGAAGCGCTTCAATAAAAAGAGGAACAGCCAATTCTCGTCTTCGGGGTCTTATGGGGCAGAACTCGGGGGAAAAGGGTTTCACACTTTGTGGAAAACACTTTGAAAAAGTTCCAAGTCCTCAAAGATGGCCTTTTGATTCTGGCACGTGAAAAATCCCACTGTAGGTAGTCCTCGCTTAACGACCACATCTGGGACCGGCAACCCTGTTGCTAAGCAACACGGTTGTTAAGTGAGACATCACATGACTGCAACTTATGATTTCACTGCTGGCTTCTGTATTGACTCTGCTTGTCGGAATCCAGCTGTGAAGTGCACAAATGGTGATCACGTGACTGCGGGGATGCTGCGATGGTCGTAAGTGTGAGGACCAGCTGTAAAGTTACTTTTTCAGTGCTGTCATAAGTTTGAATGGTTGCTAAACAGGGCAGTCATTAAGCGAGGACTACCTGTATTGGCTTTCCCTGGCTGTAAAACTACAGTGGCATTATCTTAAATCAAGCATAAAGTCGTCTTCTTTCCTGAGACCCAGGATTGCCTTCCCCACTCTGACTAAGATAGGGTCAGCCCTGTCCTTTCCTTGTTGTCTTCCTCCCCTTTTTATCATGTGACTATCAGTGCCGGGGGTCCAAAAAATCAATATGGCAGCCACAATCATGCAATTGAAGGTCAGTCCTTTCTTACATGCACATTCAGAGGGCATTCAGGGTGCATCACATGTAAAAGAGGGGCAGGGCTTTGACCACATAGCTGTAGCTACCATATTAACTTTTTTTACCTCCCTGAAGACCCTTCTGATCAGTGGCACCTATTCAGAAGCTTTAAATCTTTGGTTTAAATACTGTACTGCTCTTAGAAAGATTAGATCAACATCAGCATCAACCTCAGTTTGGTTGATCCATTTGTACACTTGATCTCCTGACCCTCGCAAGCAAATGCACAGCTTGCTCAACAACTCTCCAGTTGTTACATCTGGTTGATTCCCATTCTCTCTCTCACACAGACACATGCACCATTACACAAATAAGAACATAAGATGAAGATGTTCTGCTGGATCAAGCCAAGACCCATCCTAGTCCTGCATTTTGTTTCTCACCACTGCAACCCAATGCCCAAGGAGAAGGTGGTGACCTCGTCTTCTCCCATTGCTCCCTTGCAGCTGCAATGGGGAAGCACACTCTTCCCCTACCTGGAAGCATCCTTGATCCTTGATCCTGTCCTCCATGAATCTATCCAGCCCCTCTCCAAAATCCTACAAGTTCATGGCCATCACCACATCTTGTGATCATAAATTCCACAGATTAATTATTGCCTGCGCAAAGAAGTACTTTTCTTTGTCTGCTGTAGATCTCATCTATACATTTACTTTGGGGATGGGTGCAACAGAACCCCCCTGCTGAACTCCGGAACTAGAACCCATTACCCCCAGGGACACTGTCCCAGCTCCATCTGGGTTCCTGAAAACCAAAGAGTGGTTCTCTCTCTCTCTCTCTTTCTCTCCCCCCACCCCACCTTAAAATGGTAGGAAATCTGTGAATTTCAGCCACAGAGCCATGAAACAGAGGCTCAGGGATTCTAGGTGACCCTGGAGATGAGGCTGGGATGGACTGTGTGATCGGGTACAAAGAAGGAATCAATGATCTTTGGGCCACCTCTTCCAGCATCCAGGCTGGGCTCTCTGTTCACCGTCCACTCACCAGGAGGACACAGGCAGGCAGTTCCATGGCTCTGGAGGACACAGGTTCCCCCATTCAGACAATGGTCTTGGATGCACTCTTCGACTTCACAGAACGGCCCGCTGAAACCTGCAAAGGAAAGATCTTAAGGAACCAAAAGGAAGTAGGACCCACCTCTTCAGATGCATTATCCCCAGCTCTGTCACAACCCAAGGCTCTCAGCCCCTCTGGCTAATTTGTTTATTCCCCTAATCCTAATAACCAATCCCAAATTTGCTCCTAATCCTTACTATCCAAAATCTGGCTGCTTTCGAGGAGGAGATGGGGTGAGAAAATGACCAACAGTATCAGGTGTAGAAGGCTGAGGGTCCCCAGGAATTACTGGGGGACTCTGAGCCAGTCGTTCTCTCTCTGCCTAACCCACCACATAGGCCTGTGAGGAAAGTAGGAGGAAGTGATGTATATGTCACCTTGAGGAATTGAAGGAAAGGGGGATTATAAATCAAATAAAGAAAGAAAAAACATGAGAAAGGGGTAGAAATTATAAGTATGCTCAGCGTACCACTGTCATTAGGATGTGATGTTTCACAAATCCTGGTTAGCTTGGTTCTGTAACATTTGTAAATATTTCTATTTCTAATGTTTCTATTTCTGTTTCTGATGTTCCTATTTCTAAAATTTCTATTTCTAATGCTCCTATTTCTAAACTTTATATCTCTAATGTTCCTATGTCTAAGCTTTCTATTTCTAAAAGTGCTGTTTCTAACTTTTCTGTTGCTAATAATTCTGTTTGTAACTGGGGTGCCTGTTTCTGGAAACACTTGCAACGGGGCTTTTAATGGAGTTAAGACTTAGGGTAAACGTGTAAAACATTGCTTAAAAAGTTTTTTAAAAAGAGGGGAAATTAGTAACAATGGCTTAAGAACTGGCAATCTTACCAACTGTTAGAAAACTGGATGCGAATCAAGCATTTGTCAAATGTTGGGCAACGTGTATGTCTATCAGTTAAATCTATAACAGGAGAGCCGTGTTGTCTCGCCAGAAACCAGGAGGACCTAGGAGTACCTTTTCCAATTATCAAAGGCGTCCGTGAGCTGCAGCTTAGGCCTTTTAATAAAAGCTTATTGAATAATGTATTATTAAATGAAATTAAGTATTTTAAGAAAAGCTTATGCCTTCGAATAAAATGGGTTAGCCACCAAAGGTGCTGCTGGACTCCTGGTTTGGTTTTTTTTTGGGGGGGGGGGGTTGCTATTGGCTCAAAAAAACCCAAATCCTTAAAAGCGATCTGCATTTTGCCTAACCCAAAGTCTTACCAGATGGGCAGAGGCACTGGAAATAGTCCAACAGGTCCAAGCAGGAAGCCCCGTTCTGACAAGGCTGGCTGAGGCACTCATTGATGTTAGATTCGCACCGGGAGCCTGTGTAGCCCCTGAGGCAGGAGCAGGTGAACGAGCCAGGCGTGTTGTAGCAGCTTCCTCCGTGTTCACATGGGCTGCTCCCTGGAGCAGGAGAGAGGAGGAATCCAGAGAAAAACTCTGGCAACTTCATTTCAAGGACAAAGTTTGCCAACCATTTTCCTGGCATTTGAGTCCCGTTGCACCAAGAGATGTCTGTGGGTGCATTGCAAAACTCAGGAGAGTATTGTACACATTTCTAAAAACACCCTCTTATTGTTGTTTTGGGTTGTGGGTGGATTTGAAGGTGCAAAATGAGGTTGGTGGCAATCAAAGGTGTCCTCAGGGAATTTCTGCTCCTTTCCTTCCTCTCTCCCGGTAAAAATCAGCGGCTGAAATCCTACCAATTCCAACATTCTAATAGCCTAAATATTTAAAGGATGGAAAGAGACCCTGCTGAAATTGTCACTGTTGATGAGAAATGAAAGAAGGGTAGCAGTCAAGCTCAGATGCTTCTCGGCCCTTCGTGGTCTGCCTCGACTGGGGTAGATTCTGCTCCTTCTCCAGTGATTAGATGCAAATGGCATCATCTGCTTGCTTCTGGTACAAAAGAATTACCCAAATCTGTTTCCCTTCTGTGCAGATCCTTGGTTTCCACTGGTCTCTCTGAGAAGAAGCAGCATGCCCAGTTCTAGGGATCTCCAGGGAAAACCCAGTGGGTGGAGCTTCTCAAAAGATAAGCAGTCCCTGATTGCTTCTACTTTTTTGCACAGAAGGGAAAAGAGTATCTTCACTCATTAGTGAGACAACAACAGCTTTGCCTTGCTTTTGACCTGATGCAGCATATGGAGGAACTCAGAAATTTGCACATGTTTTGGTGACACTTGGTCTGGGCCAGAAACAGGTAGTCCTCGTTTAGTGACTGCCTCATTTAGCATCCGTTCACAGTTACAACGGTGATGAAAAAGTAACTTTGCGGCTAATCCTCGCATTTACGACCTTTGCAGGTCTGTAAAGTGGAGGAAAGCTGAAGTAAAATCACAAGCACAGTGGTGGTTTCACTTAGCGACTGCTTTGCTTACTGACTGAGTTGCTGGTCTCAGTTGGGGTCACTAAATGAGGACTACCTGTATTGCTCAGCTGTGGATTTATTTATTTTATTTTATTTATTTATTTAATTTGTCCCCGCCCATCTCCCCTACAATGGGGAACTCTGGGCGGCTTACAACCACTAAAATCACAATTAAATTAAAAAAGTTTAAAAATTATACACTATAAAACTAGAAATTTACAGAAATAAAAAGCTAAAAACTATTGGGGGTTTTTTCCTCCACAAGAGCAATGCAACTGTTGGGTTGTGATACATATTACACCTTATCCCGCCAGCCCACCTTACCCATCCGGCACTCGTCAATGTCTTCATAGCATAGAGCTCCCGCATAACCCAGCTGGCATGTGCAGATGGCATGGCCAGTTAGGAGGTCCGTGTCACAGTGGGCATCGGGATGGCATGGATTGCTGAGGCAAGCATCATGCAGGTGGCAAAGAAGCCCTGAAGAAGTAGATATGGATGGTTAGCAAAACCTTCTGGTCTCTAGAGATGGAACCCACCCCTCCACACCCATGTTCTGGGGTTCTTCAAAATTAACACCAACGTTGCATGCTTTGGGACCATAGCCTACTTAGACAGAGGACAGGCCATCCTGGTTGCATGCGCCATTTATGAATGATAAAACCTGTTCCTCATTTCCTGCTGTGACCAGACCTTCTTCCCATCATCAACTTCAGAAGGGCTCATAGCAACATAGCTAGAGGAACATCTGCTTTTCCTTCATGTCAACAAGATTCCAAGTCCAGTCCTTGGTATTTCTAGCTAAAAACCTCTGAGAAAGATCTGGACAATCACATGCATTATATCTAATTGGCTGATGTAAAAATTACTCGATCAAGCAATTGTGATCTCCTGCTTTGGGACTATTTTCAGTTGTTACGGCAGCATGTGACAAACAGGATGTTAATAAACAGGGCAACTTCGGTCAAGAAAGTGAAGGATCAGCGTGACTTGGGGACATTCTTCTTCAATAAGGTTAATGCATTGATTAGGTATTTTTATGTGTATATTCTGTAAGTCCAGAATTCTGTATATTATGGCATAGACAAGGAACCTTTGCAGATTTGCTTCTTGGACATAACTCAGATGGCCATTTATCCTGTTTTAACAAGGTAGTTTGAAGGCCTGACTGAAGGTGTGTTTTTATTTTAAAATGGAAATAGAGTTCTAGTCTTTCTTATGGTGTCTGTTTCCTCGCCTGGTCTACCTCGAAGGACTGACAGTTCCCTGGAACTTTCTTCTAGATAAAAGAACTCCAAAGAATATGATTAGCAATCTACTGGAAACATTAATTTATAAATTATCAGTAGAATATTAATGGCCAAAAATCAAGCCTTGTGTCTATCGCTAAGATACTTCCTCTTAGCCAACCCACAGCAACCTCTGCTTTATCTCCCTGTTCTTCCCGTCCCATCCAAATTCTGCCCATTCTCCAGCCAGGTATCTTTCAGTATAGTTTTTTTTCCCCTTCTTTTTTGGTAATGTTTTGTATAATTTTTTAATGTTGTATGTATTTATTTATATTTATTGTTTTAATGCTTTGTGTGAACCGCCCAGAGTCCCCCATTGGGGGGAGATGGGTGGAGAGAAATTTAATAAATAAATAAATAGTCCTGGACAATAACTCCCATCATCCCCAGCCAGCATGCCTGTGTCACCTGGTGGGTGATGGCATTCATAATCAGATGCATCTGGAGGGTGCCTGGTTAGGGACAGTTATCTTAAGCATTCTAATAAATAAGTTGGATGTATCTGTATATATTAGTAACCAAGATCTCTTGGCCATTCCACTCTGGAAAATGTAAGCAGAGAGAAAGATATAAAAATAAATAAATGTCGTCCCCCCCCACCCCCCACCCCGCAGATACTTCTGGCTTCCAGCCCTTTGGGGATATTTGTTGAAGCAAGATTTTTACCCCAGGATATTTGAAAATTTACAGTCAGGCTTTGCTAAATGCCAGACCAGCCTATGCCAGCTGGCTGTTCTCGGGAACAAAATTCATTCTGATTGACACAGACTTTGGGCATAAGCCTAAATTAATCTGAAGAATGTTGCATTCAGCATGTTGAAACTAAAACAGCTTACCGTAGGCCCAGAGGCCAAAATGAGGAAAGTGATGAACTATGGACAGGTTTCAAAAAAAGAGGGCATATCCTGGGGGGAACTGGTAGATTATGAGATGTGGGACTTGGAGGTTCTCTGGAGATGGGCCTTCTCCAACTTGGGGTGCTCCAAAAATGTGGGATAATTCCCCAGCTGTGGTAGACCAATCAATCCAGCTTAGGAAGGGCTGGCAGCAAGATCTGTTTGTTGTAATGAAAGGCAAAAGGAAAGGCTTAGTGAATGTTGCATCTCACCTGTCCAGCCTTGGAGGCAGTGGCAAGCATATGACCCAATGCCATCTTGGCAGGTGCCACCGTTGAGGCACTGATGTCCTGCACAGTCATCTGGATTCACCTCGCAGTACTGGCCGGTGTAGCCTATTGGAAGAACCAGAGGAAATAAACTTAGACGCCTTGTGGACAAAACAAAACAGTGTCATCAACAATTACTAGTGGGGTTTCCAGATGAAAGAACTCTGAGAGGACGCAGCTCTTCTGACCTTTCATTTCTTATGGTACTTCAGCATCACACTGTTTCCAGTTCCCCAAACCCTAAAAAAGCAATCTGAAGTAGATTTGGGACCATCTTCATGTCTGTTGACCTCAAAATGCTGAGAAATGGCAGGAACATGTAGTGACTTGTTTGTTAAAAAAAAACAACCCAGTGGTCATTATGATGGGAAACTTCCTGGCTGTCAAGCCACCATTCCTCTGTTGCATTTAAAACCTCTTCCAATATAGGTAGTCCTTGTTTAGCTACCACAATTGGACCAGCACCTTGGTTGTTAAACAAAGCAGTCACTAAGTGGAAAATCACATGACCGCGACTGTGCATAGGATTTTACTTCAGTTTTCCTTTTTCCCCACTCCCCTGCCCTTGGGAACACTCACCCTGCTGGGATAATTAGCAAGAAGAGAATTAATGTTGTTATTGGCATTCATTGGAGAGGAAAGGATTACAAGAAACTAAGCAGGCACACAACGGGATATACACATTGAAAGGAATGCGCTGGCGCTGGCTGTTTGCCTATGCGCTCGGGGCTGGGAACCGCGAGTACCACAGGGAAACAGCAGGTGTATTCTCCATTATGTACCTCCTTATTCTCTTGTAATCCCTTCCTCTCCAATTTCTCTTCTCTCCGAGGGGGAATAAAAAGCAAGAAAGCAGGTCAGCCACAGGACAACGCATACTGACTGTAATGACAAACGAGTGAGAGAGAGAGAGAGAGACACTGCAAAGGTTGTAAATGCGGGCCTTGGTCACAAAGTTATTTTTTCAGCACCATTGTAACTTTGAACGGTCGCTGCACAAGACGGTCAGTAAGCGAGGACTACCCGTACAGCTAAGTGCTACTGGAGATTGCTGTGATGGCTGAAATGTGGAAGGGGGTGGTAACTTTCTAAATCATGGCTACAGACTGGCACCACTAACAGAGTATTGACATCAGTTGTTTTGCAGGCTGGCTCAATTCAAAGCATTGGTTTGAAATAAAGGGGTAAACAAATCAGTCCCACCCCCCTTTCTGGGGCAAATTTTGGGAGAAAAGTGTGGGGGAAAAAAGAACCATGGTTGCATTTACACAGTGCACTCAATGTGGTTACTGAATTAATTATGACAAGTGAGCTGACTTGCCACAAGATGCTATGCTGCAAAAATATTCAGAAGAACAGGAGGAAGAGGAGGAGGAGGAGGAGGAGGAGGAGGAGGAGGAACATTTAATCTCACCAACCTGCCTTCTGCAGCCTGAATTAATGGCTTAGATGCAGCCTGTCTCACTATGAACATGCCTGGTTACTAAAGACTGTGGGCAGTGGACTGGAGGGGATGACACTCAAGACCTCCCCCATCCAGAGTCCCAACTGTTGGGCACACGGAGAAGAGTTTTCTCCCTGGAGCTCCTGAACAGTGACTTGCTCTCCCTTCAGAATCCCACTTTTCCTCTGGCTTGATCTTTGAGAAAAAGCTTCCATCCACACTTCCTTCTTTGGGTGTCTTAAACTACGTTTTGGGGGCTTTGGGGTACAGCCACAATGCCTTGTAGCCAGCAAGGGTGACAACAACGCTAATAACAAAGAACCATAATTCCCTGGCAGGCAGAGGCAGCCGTGGTATCTTTCATCGACGTGATGGCAGGTGCCCCCGTGGAGACAGATCTCCGGGGAACAAGGCCCCAGTCGGTACTGGCAGAGAGGACCAGTGAAGTTGGGCGGGCAGAAGCAGCGGAAGGAGCCGATGCTGTTGACGCAGCTGCCGCCGTTGAGGCAGGGGCTGGGGGACCCAAAACATTCATTGATGTCATGCTGGCAGGTGTGGCCTTCGAAGCCTGGCCAGCACTGGCAGACGATGACAGGGTAGGTGATGACGCACGTCCCACCGTTGGCACAAGGGTTGGCTGGGCAGAAATCCATCAACTGGCAGTTCTTCCCTGGAACAGAAATCAGAGTCAACGTGGTTCCCAGCTTCTCCTCCAGCCTGGGGGATCAAAGGTCAAGCTCCTCCAGCATCTTCTTCCAAACCACTGTCAGCCCGTGACTTCCAGGAAACCCGCAGATGAGTGGGAGATCATCACCGTTCCTACTGTCAGGGGTACCATATCTGCACTGAAAGAATCTTGCAACAACTGGCAACATTACCGGAACGTAACTGGGTATTGCAATAGGACCAATCTTACGTGGGTACCTTTTCTGGCACAGCTTCTGCCCGAAAGCACCTTATCCCCAAGGATCAGATTGATGCCAACTCTGTTGGCCTTTCAGAAAGTACTGAAGTTCACGGTATTTGTAATGTTTTTATTCTTGGCTGCCATTTCTTTTTAATTATGTATTATTATTGGGTATTGTGGGTTCTTACAGTTATATACATTGTTTTTTTCGTTCTTAAAGTTCATTTGCTGAACCATTTTGGTGAATACAGCAGCTGGGTAAATCAAGTTAAATACCCCCCCAAAATACTTATTTATTTATTAAACAAACTTATATAGTCTACTTGCGTGAAACAGAAAAAAATGAACTTATGATTTACGGTTTTGATGATTAGACGGGAGAGATTTATAGAAAGAAGAGTTATGTTGTAACCATAGAGCAAGAGCTAAACTTATAATTGTATTTATAACTGCTGTAAAGAAGATCAGAAGCTACTTCTTTTTATCTTTTTTCTTTCTTTTCTATTTTTCTTTTACTTTTTTTCCTTCTCTTGCACTTTTAACTTTCTTTTTTCTTTCTTTTTCTTTTCTTTTTCTTATTTTTGTATTTTCTTATTTTGTATTAGTTTGTATTCGTTTTTATCTTCCTTTTAAAAATCTTTAATAACATTGTGTGTGTGTGTGTACACACATACACAAACTTATATAGCTGCCCATCTACCAAAACAGTGAACAGGAATCAAAACCACAATATAATTAAAGTAAAAAAACTTTTAAAACCATGTTGAGGCCTCGGTAAAACTTGCATTTGTCCATCAACCACACCATGCCAGCTCCATCAACACCCCGGCCCCTATGTCTGGGGGAGAAGCCACGGCTTTACTGAAGGCCAACAGGGTTGGGGCCCTCCGTATCTCTGGATAATAGATAAATAATAATTTCTCTATTTAATCCATTTAGGACCAAGATCACATCTGAAACAGGTCTGATGTGAAAGTAAAAAAATTATATTCTTCTTGTCAAGAGTTGCCCTGCGTCACCAAATCAAACTCCAACGTGCAAATGGTAGGATGTTCATGTACAAGAGTTAAAATAAGCTGGAATAGCATTAGATCTAACACAGCATTTAAAACTTGGTTCAGATCTCCAGCGGTAATTATCTCATCCGCAGCTAAACTAAAAAGATATTCAAAATTCCTATGTAAGCTCTCTGGGTGATCCTTAATATGGCCCTCATAATGAATGAATGCGGTTGTTAAAACATTTAATCAACAATACCAAAAGAATGTCACCCTGGACCGCTTCTTTCTGGCTCCGTTACAAATTTTGAAGGCTGATATCAAAGTTACTACAACCCTAGCTGATGCAGATGCGATGAACCCATCTTCCAGATAAAAGAACTTTTTCACACAAAGGGATAGGAGTATCGATAGAGTATCAATAGAGGTGAATATGTGGTTTTTTTTTTTTTGCCTGTGCTCAGTCATTACTGACCCTGCAGTGACTGCCTGGACGAATCCTTGCAGTTTTCAAGGCAATTGTTTTTCGGAAGTGGTTTGCCAGAGCCTCCTTCCTAGAGCAGAGCCCAGCTGGCGAGCGCAGGAGGCGGGGTTTCCGTTGCTTCGCGCCCTTTTCGGGCGAGCGCGGTTTCGCGCTTACCGGCAACTGGTCCCGTCTCTCTGTGCAAGGCGCTGCCAGCATTTTTCCTCCCACCGGAGTGAGAGTCCCCATTTATCTACTCACGTGAGTTTTCGACCTGTTGGGTTGACAGGAGCTGGGGAGGAAACAGGAGCTCACCCTGTTAACGCGAAGGCTGGACTCGAACCGCCGAAGCGTCAGCCATTTCTGGCCGGCAACTTTCAGCGTCAGGGTTGAACTGTGGAGTCCTTGGGGTTCTCTGAGGTTGGTTCTTTCCTTGCAAACGTTTCATTGCCCGGCTAGGTCACATCTTCAGTGCTTCAGTAGCACTGAAGATGTGACCTAGCCGGGTAATGAAACATTTGCAAGGAAAGAACCAAGCTCAGAGAACCCCAAGGACTCTACGGACATGAGTATCTTGTAAAACAAGAAAGGGAGGAAGAAAAACAAGCTTCAAGTTTTAAGCTGCCCAATTGAGTTAAGTAGCTGCCTTCCTCGGAAGGAGATCTAAGGCCTTTTAAAGGACGGGGAAGCAACTACAGAAGGACTGAAGTGAAAAATAAACTCACACGTAGAAAAAAACTGCATTTCTGTGAGTCAAGGGAAAAAAGGGAAAAGAACCTTCATGAACTGAGATTGGCGTGTTAATGAACTAAAAGGAAAAACATGAGAACCGCAAATAGAAAAAAGAAGAAAGGACTGAAAACCTTAAATGAGGCAACCGAACATAATACAAGATTTTAAAACCTGGATGATCCCGAGAGGAGGGCAAACTCACGTTGTTCCCTCTAGTGGTGGCCGCGGTGTTTGCAGCTGTGACAGGGCGGCCGGGGGGGGGGGATTTGATCGGTATCCCCAGCTATGGCAGAGCTCACCCAGCTGCCCCCAACCCGTCTCCAATCTCTGTGTCTGTCTATAACAGTAAAGCTGCTCTCACCTCCAGCTTCGTTTCTGGCGAAGAGGCCGATGTGGTTTCCTTGCAGCGATACGGAAATGACCGGGCCCTGCCTTTGGCCAGGAGGCTCCATCCACTTCCTCATCTGATTTACAGTCAGGGAGTTCCTTACGGGCTCCCCTCCAAGGACTAACCGGCTCTGACTCAGTTTTGGGGAGAAGTACTTCGCTCAGTACTTAGCAAAGAGGGGCTAAGTACTGCTAAAACCCATGCATACACACACACACGTGTATATGCACACGCGTGCATAACACATGCACTCATACACATGAGCATACACGGATACACGCGTATAATATGCACACATATAAAACACATGCAGCTGTATATACGAACATATATAGACAGACACACACATATATGAAACACAAGCCCATATGTATGAGCATATGTGGATAGATACACGCACGTGTAACACACATGCGTATATAAGACAGCCCCATGTGTGAGTATATATAGATAGATACACGCATGTGTAACACACACATGTATATAAAACAGGCCCCTCGGTGTGAGCATACGTGGATAGATATACACATGTATAACACACACACATATATAAAACATAGGCCCCTACATATGAGCGTGTGTGTGTGTAAAACCCCCGCATACAGACACACTTACACACATACATGCCGGGCAATGCCTGTCTGGATCCTTTTGGCTTCTGCAGGAACAGGATGAGCTGAAAAGGCCCCAGCTGGGGACCTCCTTCTGGGATCTCCCCACCAGCCTGTCCGACTCCTCTGCCCAATTTCCGGCAGGGGGTTGGATGGGTGTTGGCCTGAAGTTCTCCAGAGGAAGGGACAATTCTCCAGGAGCCCTTCCAGGAGAAGACCCGCCCTTAGAGGGGAGGGAGCCCGTCTGCCCACCAAAGCCCCACAGAGGGACGGAGTTGGTCCTCGGGAATGTGGGGGGGGGAAGGGGAGGAGGCTGTGGCCTGCTGGCCAAAGGATTGGATCTCTTTGAGGGGGACTTCCCTTCTCCCTTGGCCCCGAGACCATCAGTGAGAGCCGGATGCCACACTCCGGAGGAGTTTCTCCCGTCCTTTCGTCTCCCCAGCTCTGCAACAGCCTCTGTCCAGAGTCTCATTCAGCCCCCAAACCACCCGCCTTCAACCGGGTTCCAAAATCACAGTTCTTCTTCGGGCCTCGGTTAGGGGGTCTGGCAGGCCCTTTTAGGTTGGCGGTGATGGGTCTATTGTGGGGGATGATTGACACACAGAATGTTGGGTTTTTTTCTGTTTTTAATTTTGTGAAGCCACCCAGAGTCAATTTTGGGAGTTCGGTGGCCTAGAAATCAGACTAATAAATCAAACGGTCCCTCTAAAGTGAACTCTCTTTCCACAAACTCTAGGAGAACTTAGGAGTGTCGGCAGCGTATGGTCAAAAAAAGTCAAGATGGTGACCCCGGTGGGGCAATCAAAGCTCTGTGGGTTTTTTATGTGTACGGCAATGCACAGCCTGGGGCAATTCCAAGGTTCCCATCTGATCCCCTGCCTTACCTGTCCATCCTGACAGACACTGGCATTGATGGTCTTTCCCGGAAACCCGCTGGCATGTTCCTCCATGTTGGCAGGGTGATGGGAAGCAGGGATCGCCAACCACGCCCTGGCATTTCTCCCCAGTGAAACCAGGAGGGCACACACACATGTACTCGGGGGCAGTTGAGGGAGGCAGAGCCCTGGACGAGCAGGTGCCCCCATTCTGGCAAAGCACAGGGGTGCAGGGATCTGCAAACTGGCACGTGTCTCCTACATAGCCAGGAGGGCACCTGTGGCAGTCAGAAGATGGGAAGGAAACAGAGAAGGCAAAAAAAAAAAAGCTTGGTTTGAAACACAATGTTTTTGAAGATCTGGATTCAATCTGGAGCTAGGATGGAGAGCATCAAGGTAACTATAGGTAGTCCCCAACATATGACCTCTCTTTCAGCAACTGTTCAAACTTGCAACGGCACTGAATTAGTGGTACAGTGGTACCTCGGGTCACAAACACTTCTGTTCACAACCAATTTGGGTCACGAACAGCACCATTCGCAAAATTTTGCTTCCGTTCGCGAACTCTGCATCGGGTGACGAACAGGATCCGCGGCCATTTTCCCTGCAGTGACACATGGTTGTGGCTTCCTGTAGGGAGGGGGACTCTCCCTCCAAGCAATAACCACCTCCCCACCCACCTTCCTGTCCTCCACGCCAGAAGTCGCCTTGAGCAAGGTTAGCGTTCTCTCTCTTCGTACTGTACTGTACTGTACTTTTTTTCATATTTTTGTGGTTTTAAAAAAAAAAACATATGGTTCAGAACGGATTAACCATATTTACATTGAAACTTATGGGAAAATTTGATTCAGATCATGACCAAAATCGGTTGGCGACCAAATTCGTAGGTGTCAGAACGGATTAACCGTATTTACATTGAACCTTATGGGAAAATTTGATTCGGGTTGCAACCAATTTGGGTCGCGACCAGAGTCGCAGAACGAATTAAGTTTGTGACCCGAGGTACCACTGTACTTACAACCAGTCCTCAGATTTCTGACCATCCCAGTGTCCCACGGTCATGTGATTGTGACTTCCAACATTTCCTGCCAGCTTCCCACAAGCAAAGTCAAATGGGGAAGCCGGCAAGAAGTCAGAAGTCATGGTCATGTGAGGTCCTTGCTTAACCACCTGCACAGTCCTTGCTTAACAATGGCAATCGGACTGCCAGAACCGCCATCACTAAGTGGCACAGCCATGTGACGTCGCACTTTATGACCATATCACTTAGCAACAGCAATTCCGATCCCAATTGTCGTCGTTAACCAAGGAGTACCTAACCTGTATGGGAAATTCTAATTGAAAGCGTCTAAGCCTGCAGAGGGTCTCAGTACATCGCACTATGCCTTGCTAATCAGGGTTTGCTGCTGTGCCGGTTTGCACATAATGCTATTCCAAGAAGCATGGCTTGTAAACCACAAGGGTTGTATTTACACAACCTTAGCCTAACCACATTCTGCCTTATTGCAAGGGGTGTCTCAGGTCAGGTCAGTGAAGCCAAAACTAAAGTAAACACCCTATTTAGTATTCGTGCTTGCAGTTGTTAGCAGGGTAGGAGCAAGGGATCATAAAGGCCCGAAGAGTTGAGTGAGTCGGGGTGAATAGGGGTACAAATCCATTTCCCTTGCTCTACCTGCCAGAGAGACTGGGATTACTGTATATACTCGCAAAGAAGCCAAAAATTTTAGGTGCCAAAAATTTTAGGTGCCAAAATATACCCCCCAAATTGGGTTCAGCTTATCCACAAGTATATGCAATAATACTTTTTTAAAGTACCCATGTTTCCCATACATACTCACGTATAAGCCCAACTGCAGATGAGCTGACCCTCACATTTTTAATCAATATACCATGGAAAATGGATAATCCATGGATTACCCACGGATAAGCCAATTGTGAAAATTATACAAACATTTTGAGTGCGGTCCTATCCACGGATGGCGCATTTTTCGCAGTATTCTGTTTAAAAATTTGAGGGTCAGCTTATATGCAGATGGGCTTATATGCAAGTATATATGGTAGCTCCATGATCATAGCTGTACAATGGGCAGAAAACAATTCCGTCTGCACAGCTTTTACCAGAAATGAATTGAATTCCCAGCTTGGCTTCACCTTCTGTCTCCTTATGATGGACAAAAACTGCAGTGTTTCCTGTACAATACACAGAATCACTGAGGGGAGAAATCTCTACCTGTTGAGCTTCTGCTGGTCATACAATTTTAACCCTTATGGGAATCTCCCTTCTCCCTACTCTTCAAAAAGAAAAACAGGAATTAGTGTCTTGCAAACTTACAGGCAGGAAGACGTCCCATTAGAGTGATTCAAGCAAGTCCCACCATTCTTGCAGGGCATCTGAGGGCAAGATTCAGCTGGAGAAAAGGAAAGGAAAGGAAAGGAAAGGAAAGGAAAGGAAAGGAAAGGAAAGGAAAGGAAAGGAAAGGAAAGGAAAGGAAAATGAACTATATCATTGAACACATCGGAATTATATGCAGGAAGGAATTATTTATTTCTGCCTGCCTGTTTCAGAGATCCTTTGAACCCACGGACCCTCATTTGAAGCTTTTTGTGAGAAATAAAGAGGGGGCTTATCCTTAAGCATGAGCACCAAAGTTTGTGTGCAGAAGGAATCAAGTTGTGTCTCTTGCTTGGTATCACCAACAAAAACAAGATCTCTGCCCACAAGTAACATACACAATTACACTAGGGCAGTGTTTCTCAACCTTGTCCACTTTAAGATGGGTGGACTTCAACTCCCAGAATTCCCCAGCCAGCAAGGCTGGCTGGGGAATTCTGGGAGTTGAAGTCCACCCATCTTAAAGTGGACAAGGTTGAAAAACACTGCACTAGGGAGATTTAAACCTGTCAGTGGCTAAACATGCAACACATTTGCATTCCCCAGTTCTTTTGCAAACAATGACAGAATTTGTTCCTTTGTTTTTTCCCTTTCCTTTTCTTTAAATGCGGATACATTTGATTTTTCAAAGGTTATAACAGAGTTTAAAATTACAGCAAATTTTGCAAAACCACAACCCAAGCGATGCAGGAAATGCAGCCTAGAGCCTGAGAGATAAACACAGGGTAAGTAAGGGTCTCTCCCACTTGCCCCTAACCTTGGCACAAACACGCCCGGGCAATTTCTTTCTTCCTGCCATGCCCTCCTGATATGGCCTTCACTTCATTCCCAACCCATATGTGAGGCAGTTGAAACGCATCCTGAGCTTTTCAGGGATAAAGGAGTTCTTTCCCCTTTAGGCAGACACCATGTCACCAGACAAGGAAGGAGCAAGATCTATAATTCTGCCAGGATCAAGGTGTACCCTGAGAGGTGGGATCCGCCTGCCATCTACTGGTTACTTTAGGCTGGTGCAAGCCCTGACCCTCCCTCTAGCCTTGACCCTGTTTTCCAGAGTCACAGGTAGCAGAAGAGTCCAGTTCCTTCAAAATGGCTTCTCCTCCCTACCCACCCGATCCCTAAACTGATCTCTCGCTCCGAGATGTGGATCAGCCGTACCAGCTGTAGAAGCAAGAAGGCTGCAGGGAGAAGCAGGAGAAAGGAAGGTGGATCTCTCTCTCTTGCTTTGTGGGGCAACGTTCCCCACCTGTGTCAGCTGTTGTTTGGGGTTTTTTTTTTAATCACTTTTTTTTAGCACTTTTTAGAAGAGCGCTAAACCCACATCCAGAAGGAGCTGAACCATTAGCTCTGGTTTGGTGCAAACGTTTTTCTGGAGATGAATTCAAAGGGAGTTTGATAATCAGCTGGTAGTAATAGCACTATTCCAGAATAATATTAAACCCTTGTACAAAAGGAGCTGGGTCCCTTTGAATGACTCCTGTAAAAACAGAGCAAGTTTCTCCAGATGGCGAAATCCAGCGGTCCGACCATTTGTCAAAACTTGCCCCCTTCCAGAAGATTGATTAGTGGATATTTTTTCCACTGGCTAGTAATATGTAGCTGGGTTGGGGAGGAATACAAAGCTGGTGGTGGTGGGGGAATTCTAGCAACCCCTGACTAGGATACTGTGTAAAGCATCATTTACCAGCATTGTAAATGCTGGTGGCAGGATAGGGATCACCAGTAGGGACAGCAAATGTTTTGCTGCTGTAGTTTTCTGCCAGCTCAATGACAGGGCAAAATGTAATATGGATCAACTGCAGATCCATAATATGGATCTATTTATTCAAGATCTTTTGGATCTATAACATCAATCTATTATTTTGACCTTCTGGGGTAGTATTCTGCAATAGTAGATTAGAAAGACTGAAATAATAAGAATAATAACAATAATAATAATATCAACATTTTAAATTCCAAAATATTATAAATATCCAAGAGAACAGAAGGATTTTAGCTTCACACGGAAGCAATAAGAATGTGTTGCTAGGCAAGTTTTGTGAGGAGAATATTTCAGAAGCAACAAAGAAGACACCACCCTTACATCCTTCCCCTGGTTGCTCTCCATGTCCTCCCAAAAGCTTTCTTACCAAGCAAGCATGCAATTGTGCAAGAGTCTGTGTGCACGTACAGAGAGGTGGACTGTCATCCGTGAACATTTACACAATAACAACTGTATTAGTCCACAAAGTCCCACAAGACTGTTAACAACAGATAGACGCGGCAAGCTCTTCGTAGACATAAAGACTAGGAAACACCCACACTGCACGCACAAAGAGCCCTTGAGCTGAAAATCTGCCCTGAAACTGCTCCAGGGGCTGATGAAACATTAGCAGCTGTAACTTGTCCCCTCTGGGGGTGGGCGTGCAACACACTTAACCAGATCAGATCAAGACTTAGTGGCTGCATTTTTGCAACATGCTAATCTCAGTTAGTTTTTCTGGCGGCAAGAAGTTAGCCCGTGTGACGAGTTTAGGCTTCAGGGTATCAGACAAACCCAGAAAATGAGATAATCCATTAAGGATGCTGGGCAAACCCTACGTGTAAAAATCTGCAATCCACTCTACATATGCTCCTCTTTTTAAGTTACCTCCAGCAAACGGGATCAACATGAGCAGTAGCAACGGTTTCATCCTCTTTTAGATCCTTCTTCCACACCCTCATCACTCCTTCTGACGCTAGAAGAGGTCCTGGGAGGCAAAATCCGGGTGTCCAAAGAGCGGGGTCAAATTGAAGCCACGGGTGAGGATGACGCCATTAGAGAGAACACGCCTGGAATGCACCCCAAGTTCTAGAGACACAACCTATGGCTTTGTGGGACACCCCATCACCCCCCTCCCTTAAAAAACGAGACACATCCTGCCGTTTCTGTTCTCCATTGTCGAAGATTTCCTGCCCCACACAATGCCTGGGACGGGAAAGATTTCCTGTTACCCAGGGCACTGTTGTCAACATTGAAAAAAGGGTGGGAAAGATTAGGGTGGGTTGCTGCTGAGGAAGAAGAGAACATTGCCAAGAAACAAAAGCAGAGTAGAAGAATTGTGAAAGAGGTTGTGCATGTGCTGGGGTACACATAATGACATGCCATCTTCAGAACAGCTCTCCCATGGTGGGCAAAGGGTATGCTGTGGTGAAGCGACAGAGATCTGATCTCAACTCATAGGAGATGCATGAAGCTCACCAAATCTTCTCGAGCATCAATGCTCCTTCTATGTTGCGGTGGTTCTACTGATGTTCCTTCCATGTTGTGGAAGGCTGGATGTCTAAATAGCATCTCAGAGGCCTCTCAAAGATGTGGAGGGAGGGTTTTTTAAATTCCCATTGACCGTGTTCCTCTAAGACAGTATTTTTCAAACCTAGTCCCTTTAAGATGTGTGGACTTCAACTCCCAGAATTCCCCAGCCAGCCTGCTGGCTAGGGAATTCTGGGAGTTGAAGTCCACACATCTTAAAGTTGCCAGGTTTGAAAAACATGGCTCTAAGAGTTCTCCACCAGATCTTTCTATTGCCTCCCTTCCAGCCATCTAAGACCGATTTCTTTGCTTTTCACAGTTTGCTGCCACCAACTGGGCTCAACCTAAGAAGCTAAGTGGGGCCAGACCTGTTTAGTACTTGAACTGGAGACCACTAGGAAATTCCAGGTTCATAGGATAGATTGGGAAGTTGAACAAGCATTCTAGAAGAATGAAAGGGTAAACTAATCCCATGTTATAATTAAAAAAGAAGAACCTACATGGAGTTACCAGGAGTTGGCTGGCTCTAAAACTATTATTATTATTATTATTATTATTATTATTATTATTATTATTATTATTTACAGTTTTCTCTCTTTTCTCCAGGCCTTCTATTTCTCTTTCCTCTCCTATGTCAGGTTTGCAAAACACCAATCCCTCCAACAATGGCTAAAATCCATGAATAATTAAAATAGAAACATACATTAAAAATGTCCTAAAAACCCCCTGTAAATTTTAGCCCTAAAACCTTCCAGATGCTGGGGGGGGAACCAAACCTGTCACCCCACCAGCCATCTCCACAGAGGCGAGTTTGAACCCAGACCATGGGACCGATTGTGAATGAGGCAGAATGCACAATCTTAACATTCGCTTAGTTGTTGCTAGTTTTTAAATTTTTTATTCGTCCATTTTCAGACGTAAAATAAAAACGGACAACTCATCACACTCAGGGAAAAAAAACAGACAACAAATAAAAACGTAAAAAAGACCAGCATCCCCTCGTAGTTACAAATAACAATTGCTTGGTTTTGATTAGCTTATCATAACCATGATCTGTGGCGTCATCTGAACGTCTCTTATCATCAAGCGGATTGTAGATTTTTATACATAGAGTTTGCACGGATTGGGGTCAGGATGATAGAAGAGCTTGCCTAGGGAGATGCAGTGCATTTTGGGGGTGTATACTGGGGGCTCCCGATTGTCTATTATTCCAGAGTCTACTGGAGTGGGCAGCTATAATAAACTTAAATAAATAATAACAGCAATAATAATAATACTTTCAATTGCTGCTATTTTAATTGTATTGGTGTTCTGGTGTTTTCTTATTGATGGGCGATGCCCAGAGTTTATAAAGGTGGCCATATAAATTTAGGACAGGATAGGATAGAAGAGTGATTGGTCCTCCAGGAAAACAACGCAGAATAAAAGACTAGCCACAAAGTAAAGCTGCTTCTGCACCAGCGTTTCTACTGCTCCTTCTTTGCAGCTATGCAAAGGGTGAATACAAAGGCTATGGGGGAAGACTCGGCCTTCCCTTCCCAAAACAGCAGTGCCTTCAGCCTCATGGGGTTTTTGGCTGTTGCTGTTGTCGTGTTAAACAACAACTTCAAAAGTGCTACACAGCCATCCCAAAGGCTGCTGGGATACCAGTGCAAATGGTGGGGACTGGCATGGTTAATTTAACTGTGGTTTAATCCATTCACCACTGGAAACACTGTGTGGTGTAGTGGTGAAGGTGTTAGACTAGGAACAGGGAGGCCCAGGTTCTAGTCCTCCCTCAGCCACCAAAACTCCCTTGATGACTTTGGACCTGTCCCCCACGCTCAGACCATTGCTGTTGTGGGGTAATAAAATACAGGTAGTCCTCATTTAGCAACTGCCTCATTTAGTGACTGTTCAAAGTTATGACAGTGCTAAAAAACTTAGTGACCAGTCCTCACATTTACAACCTTCACAGCATCTCTCTGCTCTTATTTTCATTTGCTTATTTACCTCATACCAAGATAACCTCAAAGAGAAAGAGAAAGAACCCCAGTTCAGCTGAAGGAAGTAGCAAGAAGCAAAGGAAAATGAAGTAAAATCATAAGCACAGTCACAGTCACTGTCACGTGATTTTCACTTAGTGACCACTTCGCTTAACAACCGAGTTGTCGGTCCCAATTGTGGTCGTTAAACAAGGAGTACCTGTAAAGGGAAATTCCCATGTAAGCCACTCTAAGCACCAGGAGAAATGTGGGATATAACCAAGTATAACCATTTAATCCATTTGTCTGAATTCTTGTAACACAGAATCACAAAACTGGAAAGGGCAGTTCACGTTAAAAGCAGGTTCATAATCATCAGTGAATGACGTGGGGTTGTACAACTGGTTGTACATATTGGAGTGTATTTTCCCTCAAACCAGCTCAATGCAGATTTTAATGCAATCTTTTCTCCTTTGCTTTTTACAACCAGTACTTGAGCCAGACTCACTGCAGATCGACTGAAATGTTTCAGAACAGACTTGGTTTAGAACTGAATTCCACAGTAGGAGCACCTCAGTTTTCACACCAGCTATAGGCAGGATTCAGAAACAGCCCTGGTTGTCAACAGTTATTGCAGTGGCCGGCTTTCCTGCGTTACCCCCCTGACAGCCTTGGATCAATTGCCTTGTCTGACCCTCACCACTGTTTTCTTCTGAAATGTGCATTTGTTTCAATAGCAACATCCGTCTTTTCCTGTTTATCTGAGCTTCTGTTTTATCTCGGAATTCGGGACTAGACAAAACCCAGCTCGTCCCACTTTGAAGCATGGACCGGATATCCCCTAGCCACAGAAGATGCTCGCTCTCCCTGCGAGCCTAGAGCAGTTTTGGCCAGCTTCTTAAGGGATTGTCTGTCCCCTTTGTCTTGCTTCCAAGCGACATACGGTGAGAGCCTTGAAGCGTGTGAATAGGATGGTACTGGGGCTATGAGTGTCATTCTGGGTAGCCCGCCCTCTGGACTATCATCCCTCCAGAGATTAGATTGGCCGCGACCCTGCTGGTCTCCTGCAAGGCCTAAAAGACCTAGTTTTGTGCTCAAGCCTAGGTGTGTGATGAACCCTGCTTCCTAGTTGTGTTGGTTGTATGATGTTTTTGCAATTTTCTCTGTGCTGCTCTGTGTTTTATGTCTTTTGTATGTGGTTTCACTATTTTTAATATTGTTAGCCATCCAAAGTCATGTATTTGAGATGGGCAGCCATATAAATCGAGAGAGAGAGAGAGAGAGAGAGAGAGTCCTTGTTTAGTGGCTGATTTGTTTAAAGACCATTTGCAGTTATGACAGTGATGAAAAAGGAACGTTACGACCAGTCATCACATTTATGACCTTTGCAGGTCTGTACAGCAAAGGAAAGGTGAAGTCAGATCATAAGCACAGCTGCAGTCTCACTTAGTGACCACTTCACTTAATGACCAAGTTGCCGGTCCCAATTGTGGTCACTAAACGAGGACTACCTATAGATAGATAGATAGATAGATAGATAGATAGATAGACAGACAGACAGACAGACAGACAGACATTTGAAAAAGCAGGTAGGGCCAGGACAAGGAGGGATGTGGAGCCAGGGCAAGTATCCCATCCATTATACTGCACTTTCTGCTGAAATAATACTTAACCACATTAATATTTTATATTTCTGTGGTGCTTTCAAGTGTGCAAGGCAATCAGTTTTGACTGGCCCAACTCCTGACAATCAAGAAATAGATATTTTATACTATAAGATGGTTATTCTTTGGTGGACATCTGTAAAAATTTGCATCATGAAGGAATGGGCTGCAAGAAACTGGGTAAGCATAGCCATTGTATTCCAGCAGAGCAAACTATAGGTAGTCCTCATTTAGCGACCAGAATTGGGACTGGCAACTCGGATATTAAGCAAAGCAGTCGCTAAGTGAAACCATGACTGGGCTTTACAATCTGACTTCAGCTTTCCTTTGCTTTACAGACCTGTGAAGGTTGTAAATGCGAGGACTGGTCGTTAAGTTCCTTTTTCATCACCATTGTAACTGTGAATGGTCACTAAATGATGCAGTCGCTAAGCAAGGACTACCTGTATAGGAAAGAGATGGTGATAGCAGGATTGAGGGAATGGCCATTGTTTCAGTCTTTGTGATTTCCACTCCTGGTTTCCAGAACACATTGTTTCCAGAGGGCATAGCTGTGACCCAAGTCAAATATCACCCTGAACCAGGATAGGCCAACTCCATCCCTGCAGTTCCTCTTTTACTGGTTTCCAGAGCAAACGTGGTGTGAACACACCTTGAAATGAAAAGCCACAACAATTGGGAGGGGGGCTAAAGGTTTTAGCCAACAGAAGAGGGAAACTGACTTGGATTCACCCATTTCATGAAGCTGCCTGGTTTAACCATAGTTTTGTCTTTTTTCACATGTTTTTAGGACTTGCTGGCTGAGGAATTCTGGGAATTGAAATCCACACACCAGTTGCCAAGGGTGAGAAACACTGACTTAGAGAGGTTTTTAAGATTGTTAGCCTACCTCATTTGACAAAGAGCACTGCTGGAATCCAGGTCATGCCTGTTTCTTGATCTGGCCTACCACAAAGGGCTGACACCAACCTTAAATGCCTTAGAAGTTCCCCAAGGTTAGCTCCACGTTCCTTTGGAATAACAGTAACACAGTCTTCACAAATTGCAGCCTGCACAAACCTACCAGTTTAGAGAACTTGCAGAACCGTTTCAGCTACTCCAGCTCTAAGGGAGCCTCCCTCGGAGACCCTGGGGCGCCCTCTGCTGGATCCGGCTGGACACTGCAGACACAGTGAGTTGGGGGTTCTCCCCGTGCTGCGCTTCCTTCTGTAGCACAACAGCATTTTCGGCAACCTGCTAAACTGTTTCTGGCTGGGACTTGGGGTGAGGGAGGGCTGATCATCAACGTCATGTTTTGATGAGAGAAAATACAATGGAGGGAGCCAAGCGGAGGGGTCCTGTGGGCAACTTGTAGAGGTAGCCACTCTTTTGCACAGGCGTCCTGAACTTGGTGGAACTGAAATCTAGACTCTTTACAGCAAAAGGAGCCCTCGCTTCAGCCCTCCGCTATGTCGGATCTCAGGTCACAAAGGCAATGCTGGCTGAGAGTTACAGAAGTTCAATTTCAGATGTACAGTATCTCAAGGAGACAGCAAGGATTGTGGAGGTGGGCGCTGTAATACAGGGAGTCCTCATTTAGCGACCACAATTGGGACCAGCGGCTGGGTTGTTAAGCGAAGGGATCACTCAGTGAAACCACCCTTGTGCTTATGATCTGATTTCAGCTTTCCTTTGCTTTACAGATCTGTGAAGGTTATAAATGTGAGGATTGGTCAATAAAGTTCCTTTTTGATCAACTGCAAATGCCAAGAGCCACGATGCTGCCGGACGCTGCGGGTCCCGATCCTCCCAGCGGCAGCTGTTCGGGTCTGGACCTCCGGCTTTTCCTTGCACGCTCCAGTGTATCCTTGGCCGCCTCGGCTGTCCCGGACGTTCCCAGCAGTCCCTCTGGACACGCTCTCCTGTTTAGCTGCAGGGCTGTTCCTCGTCCGCCTTTCAGGGGCTTTTGACCTCCAGCTGGGGGGAAGAGCTTCAGCGTGAAGGGTTGAAAGGAAAGGTCTAGGCGCTGCCCACAAGCTGTCTTCCTCCTCTTCTTCAGACTCTGCTTCTCGCTCACCCTTGCTCAAAACCACTAATAACCACCAAAAACCACCAAGGATCAGGGTGACCCCCGACGAAAGGGGAAAACTCTACTGGACGCCTCCCCCCCCCAGCCCCACATTGAAGGGCGAGGCCGGGGGCTGGAGAAGGTGCGGCAAGGACCCCCCAGAGGATCAGCCCCCCACCCCCGGTGAGGAGGGCAGGCAGTGCTGGGGCTGCTTCGATGGGGAAAAGAGGCTTGGGGGGTGCGAGGAAGGAGGGAAAGGCTGCTGGACCCCGGAAGGAATTTTTCTCCCTCTGACAGAACACGGGATTAGCGTCCCCCCCGCCCGACCCTCGGAAACCGAGCGGTAGGCAAACTTTTCCGGTGAAACCAGCCTGCGGAACGAGCTGCCAGGGGTAGCGGTGCCGGGTGCGCCTTTGGATGACGAAATCCCTGGGCCGCAGGTCACCCACCGGCTAGGAGCCCCGAGGACTGGGGGCTGCATTATGGACGGGGGGTCGGTCAGTCCTGTGGGAGCCACAGGAAGAAGAGAGCTGACGAGGGCGTCCAAGAGGCCTTTCTAGGCCCCCGAGGGAGTAACGCTGGCTGGCTGGCTGGCTGGCTGGGCCGGGGCCTTGAGGCCTGGGAGGGGGCGGGTTCCACAAAATAGTTCTCCTGCCCCCCCAGCCTGGTTTGGTACCGCGCTATTTTATATTTTCCGCGGTGCTGAAAACTTCCCAGGCGGCTTCAGTTACCGGCTCCCCCGGCCCTCCTCCCTCCCCTTCTTCTCTTCGCTGCTCCGCCGCCGCTCCCCGGCTTGATCTGCAGAAGCGCCGTGTGAAAGGACCGCTGCTCCCGACCCGCCCGGCTCTTCCCGCTAAACTTTCCCCGCGGTGGATCCGAGCGGTGACGGGGAAGCGAGCGGGGAGCGGAGGAGCAACACCATCCCCCGCCCGTCCGATCGCCGTCTGAACTTGGCCGCAGGTGGGGGGGCGTGGCGGGAAGGGTCTTCGGACTGCAAAAAAGGGGATCCCACCATTCCGAGTCGTGCTGGTAAAAAAGCCCCCCCTCCCGCTGTTTCTATTGGTCAAAGTGAGGCAGGAGGTCCCTCCCTCCCTACTCCCTAAACCAGCCTCCCCCCTTTTCATTGTCACCCAGCAATGGTCTGGGACTACCTTGTCCAGAATCCCCAGCCATCCTGACCATTCCCAGGTTGAGCCGAAACCATGTGGAGTCAGCAGCGGAGCACTGAGGGGAGCAGTGGAGTTCCCTTTCGGGCGGCCCTGTTCATGGGCACGGGGGGGGGGGCAGGTGGGCTCCCCAGGGACAAAGGCTTTGTCTCCGTCACGGCGCTTCTCTCGTCTGAGTCGCCACACCGGCCGCCCAGAGAGAGAGTTTTGCCCACGGACAGCGACGGCGGCAGGAGAGGCGGGGAGGGAAGAGCGGCGGCTGGGCTGGGAAACGCTCTCGGGGACGCCCGAGGGAGGACGAGTCGGAGCTCCCCCTTCCCTCCCCAAACACCCCAAGATTCCTCCCCGTCGCTCTGGCTCTCTGCAAATCGGGCCATCTCCCTCCCTCCCGAGCGTTTCTCCCTCGGAAACCCCGTCCCTGCTGGACTCGAAGCTGGACTTTAGCACGAGGCATTGTCGGGCGGCCCTGGAAACGCTCCCGATTAAATCGAAGCAGGATTCTGGCGCGGCGCATTCTCAGGCGGCCCCGACAACCTTTCCGCTTAAATGGAAGCAGGAATGTCGCACGGGGCATTGTCAGGCAGCCCTGCAGTCAAAACCCTGAAACACGCCAGTCGGGCACGGCTCTTCTCATCCGACGACGGGAAACGCACCTTTCACACCGCCGGCTCGGCCCCAGCGCTCCTCCCGTTTCCTTCCAACGGACAGAGAAGCTGCGGCGGCTGACCGAGCCCGGGCTTACGTGTGACTTGTGTTTGGAGCATGCACGACTGGACTGCCACAGGTTACGTGTAGCTGCCCGAGGGGAGGAGGAGACGGAGCTGCCCCCATCCCTCCCCAAGCCATGCCCGCTGTCCTGGGCCGCGCCACCCCGAGGCTCCTCCTGTCGCTCTGGCTCTGCGCAAATCAGGCCATCTCCCTCCACCCCGAGCGCCCCCCACCCCGGGAGATCCCTCAGAAAGAGGGAGTTGAAGGACGTTGCCAAGAACCATTTTGAGGTGTTCACTATTTTATATATCAGCAAACAGGCACTCTTCACCCAGTCTCCCTCACAGGGTTGTTGTTGAGGCTCTCCCAGGGAAGCAGAGAAGGTCTCGGCTACCCCCAAACTGACCTCTGAATCTGGTCGCCCGGTCCTGGTCGGCGAGCGAGAAGCACAGACACCTCCTGTCTGCCTGGTCCTGCAGGAAGGCACAGAGTAAGAATTGTCCAGTTGATCCCCGAGGAAAATTCATCCTCAATCCACAGGGCGGCTTGGCCGTTCCCAGCAGTCCCTCCGGACACGCTGTCCTGCTTAGCTGCGCGGCTGTTCTTCTCAGCCTTTCGGGGGGGGGAAGAGCTTCAGCGTGGAGGGTGGAAAGGAAAGGTCTGCGGGGCGCCCACTGGCCTCTTCTTCGGCTTTTCGCTCAACCTCGTGAGTTTCGTGGAAGGTGACGGTCCTGCTCCTGGCCAGCAGGGGGAGCCATACGTCCGCCTGGGCAAAGCTACCTTCTGTCCTCCTCGCCTCCAGACCCGGCTGTTTTCCAGCCACACCAGCAGCAGCGCGGACTCGCCCGCGGACCTGCTCTGGGCCACCGCCACGGGCTTCCCCAACGGGCAGCGCCTGGTTCCCGCTCACGTCTGTTCCCTCCGGGGGGAGCCCGAGAGCCACCAGTGGGAATCCGGTGGAAAAGTCGGAGCAGACTCCCGTTTGGAGCAAGCGAGCATCTTTTAGCAGGAATGGCGGGGCGGATCCGGCTGTATAAACACAGCGCTTCCTTTCATGGGATGAGAAGAAATGAGCGGGTTGAGGGTTTTGACAGGGTTGTCCCCCCACCCCACCCCCTTGCTGCCAAGTTCAGACGGGGATCGGCGACGAGAGGGGGTCGCTAGAAGAAGAAGAGGAGGGGGAGGAGAAGGGAGGAAGGTGTGGACTTGGAATAGGGAGACCCGGGTTCAAGTCTCCACACAACTTCAGCGATCTTGGGAAAATTCGGGGCAATTATGCACTAGCCACCCAGTCTCCCTCACAGGGATGTTGTTGAGGCCCTTCTAGGGAAGTCTCCTGGAGACCCTAGAGAAGAAGAAAGGTTAGGTCTGTCCTGTGGGCGTAGCTACCTGTGGGCGTGTCTGGCACCGCTGGAAATCCCCTCCTCCAGAGGCTGCACCATGCCATTGGGAGCCAGGGAGAGTCCGGAGTGGCGAGTTCTCCGGCACTCTGGGTCACGGCAAAGCGCAAAGAGCAGATCCTCAGTGGCTCCTCGGTTTCCTAAAATGGGGAGGGGGGCAGGGATCCGAACGACACCCATTCCCTGGGCCTCCGACTTTGCAAACCAGCCGTTGTCCCGAGCACGCTGCGACTAGAGGAGGAAGAGTTACCCGCCGGGTGTGTGTGTGTGCGTGTGTGTATGTGTGCGTGTATGTGTGCCGTATTCCTCCCCTGCCTCTCAGTGATTTTGAGAGACTCCACGATGCGCCTGGGAAATTGGGGAGCTTTCTTAAAAGGGGACGTGATTCATCCCAATGCAGCCTCTCCCCCAGCAAGACGGAAGGGCGGCTGAGTTCCCTTCAGAAGCGAGTTGGAAAGAGCAGCGGGGGACAGCGATGTCCCTGAAGCAAGATCCTGACTTAGCCACTCCGGGACTGGGGAGGCCCTGCGGTGTGGAGAAACGCCTTTCTCCCTTGGAAACCCCGTCCCTGCTGAAATCCACGGTGATTTTAACGGGGCATTGTCAGGCAGCCCTGAAAACGTTCCTGCAGAAATCCATCAACAATTCTCCCACGGGGCCAAACGCCTTTATCTCTCGGAAACACCGTCCCTGCTGAAATCCAACCAGGGATTTTTCCAAGGGTCCCTGTCAGGCAGCCCTGAAGACCCTCCTGATGAAATCCCACGGAGATGTTCACACGCCCCATTCTCAGGCAGACCTCAAAACGTTCCTGCAGAAATCCGTCGACAATTCTCCCACGGGGCCAAATGCCTTTGTCTCTGCGAAAAACCCTCCCTGATGAAATCCAGCCAAGGATTATTCCAAGGCTCCCTGCCGGGCAGCCCTGAAGACCCTCTTGCTGAAATCCCACGGAGATGTTCACACAGCCCATTGTCAGGCAGCCCTGAAAACGTTCCTGCAGAACTCCATGGACAATTCTCCCACGGGGCCAAACGCCTGTCTCTCTCGGAAACATTGTCCCTGCTGAAATCCAACCACCGCTTCTTCTCCGCAGAAGTCAACTCCAAAGCGCTCCAGGATCTGGTGAACGAGTCACAGCCCAGCACACACCTCTTATACAGCCCCAGAGCTCCTCCCATCTCGCGGCTTGCAAAGTGACTAAACTTTCTCGGCGTCCCGATGTTATACAAAACACCCGAGGGACACTTAAATTTTTATTGTATTGTATTGTATTGTATTGTATTGTATTGTATTGTATTGTATTGTATTGTATTTTATTTTATTTTATTTTATGGCTATGCTTCCAGATATTTAAAAACAATTGTCTGAATTGTCAGGTTCAGCCGGCGCAGCACGGCTCGGAAGTTGCCCAACCAACCGCATGCGAGGCGAGGACGAGGACGAGGACGAGGACGAGGACGGTGCCGGGGGCGACCGGCAGACGAGCGGGGGCGGCAAGAGCACGAGAGGGGGCGGCAGCCGCGGAGACGGTGCGTTTCAGCAGCAATACCGGGCAGACGGGGTCGAGCCGCGGAGGCGACACGAGAGCAGAGGACCCCACGGAGCTCGAGGAATCGGCGGCCGCAGGACGGAAAGCCGAGGGACGGCAAGCTATAGTGGCAACGGCAGTGGATCCCGGGCAACCAATTGCACGTGAGGCAAAGACAAGGACGGTGCCGGAGGCGACCGGCAAACGACAGGAGGCGGCAGCCGCAGAGACGGTGGCGATTCCGGGGACCTCCGAGGTGGCAGTGGCACCGGTGGCACCGGCGGTGAGAGGCCCTAGCCCAGCGGCAGGATGGGCGATGACAGCTGCGGATACGGCGGCAATGTTGAAGACCGCCGAGGTGGCGGTAGCACCGGCGGCGAGAGGCCCCAGGCCAGCGACAGGGCGGGCAAGGGCAGCCGCGGAGACAGTGGCGAGGTCGGGGACCGCCGAGGTGGCGGTGCAGGAAAACCTGGAGGGCTGTAGGAGCCTGCGGGGGTTGCCGCCCAAATCGACGGTCCCGATGACCCAGTCAGTGGCGGGAAGCGGGATCCAAGCCCCAGCAGAGGAGCAGGGGAAGGGAGCAGAGCCGGAGCTGAGGCGAGCCTTCGCGGAAGCGGGCAAGGGAGACACCTGGCTGGCAAGCAGCAAGGATTCCTTAAAGGAACAAGGGGACTTGTGCTGGCAGAAGGGGAGACTCTACGTGCCAGAGGCTTGCCGTACGGAGGTGCTAGGGAGAGGGCACATCGACGGGATTACGAGACATTGCGGGTTTGTTAGGACTCTCCACCTCCTGCGCGGACAGTTTTGGTAGCCGTCTCTCCGGAGGGTTACGAGGGAATACGTGGCCAGCTGCTCAACGTGCGCGACGACGAAGGCAGGGAAGGAGAATCCTCGGGGACCCGTCCAATAAGTGACCCGGCCACGGTAAGGCTAAGCCCCAAGCCCAAGGAAAGGCTACCGTATGGCCGATGGGGGGCAGCACCAAACGTCTAATTCCGAAAACTAGAAAGATGCAATTGCCGTGCAAACCGCTAGGGGGCGGTCACTGCAGGGTCAGTAATGACTGTTAAGCAGATTAAAAAAAAAATAAAAAAATGTCAGGTTCAGCCGGCGCGGCACGGCTAGGAACTTGCCCAGCCGCGCTGAGTCAGTTCTACCGCCCGCTCGCGCTCCGGGGAAAAGAGGAACTGCAAGCAGCGGCTGATTTACGAGCCACCCGCGTCCACTTAACAAGAAAGCGCGGCTGATTTACGAGCCACCCGCGTCCACTTAACAAGAAACCGCGGCGCCGAGACAAAGGACTGGGCCGGCTCGCAGAAAGGCGATCACCGGGCGATTGGAAAACCCCGGCTTTGCGCGCAACTGAAGAGGAAACACGACCACGCCGGGGCACAGCAATCAAGGGACAATGAGAACTAGGCTGACCCTGCCATTGGAGTACAGTAATAGGGGGGATTACTGGGGCAATCTGTAATCTGCAATCTGCAATATGTAACATAGCAACGGGGCAAAGCGTGGGAAGGGGAGAACTATAAATTGTATCATAAGATGTGCCAAGCCAGTCCTGGCTTTGTTTGTAACTACTGCATTACACTTGAGTAAACTTCTTTGTTGAGCACACGTGTCACGAGAGTTTCTCTCGACGAACAGGGTAAACCTTACACCTGCCCGGCAGCCCTGAAGACCCCCCTGCGGAAATCCCACGGAGATGTTCACACGGCCCATTGTCGACAATTTTCCCACAGGGCCAAACACCTTTCTTTCTCGGAAACTCTCGGAAATACCGTCCCTGCTGAATCCAAGCAAGAATTTTTGCAAGGGGCTCTGTGAGGCAGTCGTGAAGACCCTCCTGCTGGAATCCAAAGGTGGTTTTCGCACGGGCCAGGGTCAGGCAGCCCTGAAAACTTTCCTGCTGAAATCCAAGGATGATTTTCACACAGCCAAAAGACTGACATTGCAGCCTTGGAAACGTGGCCCCGTTCATTCCATGGACTGAAGACCGGATTCCGCTCGCTCCTTTTGAGTGTAGTGCCTATAGGCTTTGTAGGCGTTGTATGGACAGTTTTAATGAAATATGGGACTCCTTTACAGAAAATACACTGGGTGAAAAAAAAACGATAGTCACATCTATGAATTGGAAATTATATGCATTGAATGATACTTGCATTAGATAAATATATACTGTATGTTGAGATAACATTAGATAAACAATATACTATAAATATATATACATGCTTCGGACCCCCTCGGTAAAAGAGCTCCAATTAACGGGGTCCAGAAGGCGGACCTCCTCAGCTGTGGCCCCACCCTTTGGAATATCCCGCGCCGGAGCTGAGATCGGCCCCCCCCCCACTCCTGGCCTTCAGGAGGGCTTTGAAGAGCTGGCTGTGCCACCTGGCCTGGGGTGGGGAGGGAAGACATCAAGGGTGGGCATGGCTAGTCCCTTAGCAGCCTTTCGTCCGCAGCTCTGGAAACCATCAGCCCCCGGGACTTTTTCGTTTTTGGTAATGCTCGGTATACTTTTTCTGTTTTTGTAATTATATATATTTATTGCTTTAATGGATTATGGGAACCACCCAGAGTCCCCCATTAGGGGGAGACTGCAGAGAGAAATTACATACATACATACATACACATATACAGGTGAAACTCGAAAAATTAGAATATCGTGCAAATGTTCATTTATGTCAGTATGGCAACTGAAAAGGTGAAACCAATATATGAGATAGACACATTACATGCAAAGCGAGATATGTCAAACCCGCCAAAGTGCCAAAAGGAAGGCGGGCTGCGAGGAGCCCAGGGGCGAAGGAGGCGCCGCAGCGCGCAGGGAGGGGCCGGAGGCGGGGCCGGGACCGCCGCGTCCCTTGTCTCCTGTGGCGCCTCGCCCTCTGCGCGCCGAGCAGCCACCGAGGGCGCCCTGGGCGCGAAGGCCCCGCCGGCAGGAGGCGGCAGCGGGCGCAGAAGCCCCGCGAGGGAGCCCGGGGGCGCCTTCCTGGCGCTCCGGCCGCCTCGTCCTCCGAAGCCTTCGGTGGAGGCGCGGGGGAGCAGGAACCGCAACTCGCAGCATGCACCGCAGGGACGCCACGCAGGCGCAGGCGCGAAGCGGCGTCGAAGGTCTGCGGGCGAGGCCTGCAGGAGGCCAGCGGGGGGGGGGAGCGAGTGAGCGGGCGGGGCCGAATTCGGAGGCCCGCGGAGCTCTTCGCCCCAGGCGGGGAAGGGAGGCGTCTGCCGCCTCCCGCAGGGAAGGCTCGGAGCGGGGTGCTCGCCGTGGAGGTCCGCGCGCCCCCGAGCCGCGACGGTTGGGAAGCGCGGCTCTCCTTCCCGCCCCATCGAGGCGGGCTCGCTTCGAGTCCTCTCCTGACTCCGGGCTCCGTCCCCTTCCCTGCCCGCCTCTCGCGCCTTCCCACGGCCAGCCCCATATCGGGGGCTTGGGGGAACCGGCCCTGCGGAAGGACGGGCAGCGGAGGGTCCCTGCCCGGAAGGTGCACGCCTGATGGGTTTGGACAGGGCTCGGACGGAAAGGCGGAGGACGCGCTGGCCGGGTGGGCAGCTGAGCCAAGACTGGGGGGGGTGGCTAATTTCCTGGGAGAAATACGGAGAAAAGAGGCAGGTTTGCGTGTGTGGCTGCTGTCACCACCTCGACCTCCTTGGCCCCCTCCGCAGTCTTTGTGTGCTGGGCAAATGCAAACCAGTTCTCTTTTGTTCATTATGTTGTGTAATTGTGTAACGGTGTAATTATAAGAATTAAAAGATGCTGTGATTATTTTGTGTAATTATAAATACTGTGTTTAATTCATTACGTTATGCAAGTCAGTCCATTTCCCAACAAATGCACATAAAAGAAAAATGAACCACCCTGCTACTCCAACAGCAAAAGGAAAAAACACAACGCGACAAATAAAGCCTATAGAAACCGGTGAATCCAAACCAGTTCCTCTTTTCCGCCTTGGAACCAGGCCCCCCCCCCCCCCCCCCCCGCTGACCGAGGACAGGGCTGGCCCCGAAGGAGCTGCTCCTCCCCCTTCCCCACTACGTTTACCCGCGCACAGCCCAGCGATGCCCTGGCGTCTCCTCCCGGGCGACGTGGGCCTCCACGAGAGCCACCCGGAAACGCAAATAATACGGGGCAAGGACGTAAGAAGAGGCCCCTTGGGATATGTGTTCTCCAGTTTCAGAGAACTGGGAGGTGGCAACCCCTTAACTAAAAGTCAGCTAATCTCCTTGCGGAAAAACGAACAGGAGAACTTAAGTGGCCACCTTAAGGCTCCGTGGATTATAAAACTGTTATCATATAATGTAATTACTGTATATATATGTATGCATGTATGTATTGTTAGGCACTCGCCTTTGTTTATTTGTTTACCCAGAAAGAACTTGAGACGAGGCTTTTTTAGCTAACAGATGTTTTATTGGCCAAGAAACATTCTGGATGGCTCAGTCAGCACCGTGGCAAGGTGTTGAGGAGAACCACACCTTGCAAAGCAAGCAACAGAGCTTTTATAGACGTTTACAAATGTAGTCAGATCGTACATCCCCCCCCCACGTCCACACAAGGGATTTTTGGGATGGTCCAAGGAGGAGCAAAGGTGGGTCCCAAAGAAAAGTTAGCTCAACTCTCTTCTCCTGTTACCAAAGAAATGCCTACATCCTTTTCTCCCTCTGGAACGCAGGGCCTCTTTCTTTGCAACTTTTGTACCAAGATTGTACCAAGCTGGTACTGGGCTGATTTATACCTTCAAAGAAAGTCAGGCATCTGCTAATTGCTTCTAAAGGAAACAGGGTGGGGGAATGCCGGGCTCTTTAGAAGGCAAAAGTAAGTTAACCCTTTAGAAATAAGATAGAGTGCACTGTCACATGAATGTTGATACATTATGTAAAATAAAGAGAGAGAGAGTATAAAATTGTGTATTAAAATAATGCCCTTCAGTATAATTCAATGAAATGAAATAAAGCAAAATAAAATAAAGTAATAACTGCCGTTAACACCGTTCTGTAAAGTTCTGCTGTAAAAATGCCTGGCCATGGTGTAAAACCTGAGAGGTCTGGCAACAATGGGCTGCAGGGTTTGTGAAATCTTCTTTTTCTTCTTTTTCATCTTTTTCTTAGTGGCTTCTTTTTATGGTTTGTTCAGCAAAACCCCTCTCTTGGGGGGGGGCATTTTCCAGCAGTACCAAGTCTGAGTGAGGCTCTTTTGCAATTGCAGTGGTTGCTTGCTGTGGAACGAACGAGTTAATGGGATGAACGCCTGTGTGTTGAAATCTGTTCCTCTTTGTGGAAACCGAAAGCGATGAACCCAAGGAAAGGAGCGGCTAACAGTTGTTGGCCGAGAGCCAACAGGTTGCTGCAGCGGTGACCAGGTTGCTGCAGCGGTGACGGGCGCCAGGCCAAAGACGAAACGGGGAAAATGTGAGTCCTCCTCCTGCCTTTGTGGCAAAGCAGCCAGCTGGGTGACTTTGGGCCAGCCGGCCTCTCACTCAGCCCGAGGAAGGAGGCGCTGGCAAGCCGCTTCTGAAAGAATGGCTGACAATGCTAAGAGTCAGGATGGACTCAAAGGAGAGGTTGGGGGAGAATCCCCAGCCCAGTCTTTTCTTTTCTTTTCTTTTCTTTTAAGTCCTATCAAGGGTTTCCCGGCAGCAGCAGCAGAACAAGAGCCCTGGAGAAATGTTCCCAGTCTGTTAGCCTTGGAGGGGAGAGGCTTCCTTCCTACTCTAGCGTCAAAGTGACCGTATGAAATGGGCTGGACTTTAAGCCCCTTTATCAGAATAACAATCTGGACGTTAAGTGTGTTTTTAAGGTCTTTCCTACAGGTAGAAAGCAGTGATGGCTCCTCTTGAGCTCTGGGCAGTCCAAGAGAAGCCACAGTTTGGCCCTTCCGGCTTCTCTGTTGTGCTGCCCCCAAGAGTGCTTTGCCGTAGCTTTTACCAGCAGTCTCACCCCTGTCTTGCATCAGGAGTCCAGCATCGGCTCTAAGCAAGCCCTTGGAGGAGGGGGAGAGAACAGAAAAGAAAAGGGGGTGGGTGGGTGGCTTCATGCATTTTAGCTTTTAAACTCTACGTGGATTAGACGTTTATCGGAGGTCATTTGTCCATCAAGGTGGCATATGATGACGAAAAGAAAAAAAACTGTAGGACCATGCTTGATACGGCCTCCATGGACTGGTATGTTCTATCTGAATGTTTTTTTGTTTTTGTTTTAACCCCTTATGGCTGTGGAAGCAGCCCAAACCTTGAAGAACCTCTTGTGCCAAGGCATATCTTTCCTCTTCCCAGCTTTGCAAGTTTTGATTTTGAGAAATTATTGGGACTTAAATGGTATTAAAGTTCTTTGCACTTAAAGTGTATAACATTCTCTTTACCAAAGCAGAAATGCAATGGATAGTTCAAGCTTTGGTCTCAGGGTTGCTCGCATTCAGCCACGGCACACGTGGGCATGCGTGGTTGAAGTGCTGTTAACCTTTGATGACTGATCTTTACTGCAGAAGTATTCAGCTCACCTGCAGTCACACTTGCACGCCTGAGAGTGGGCAGTTAATCCTAAGGACATCCAAGAACCAGACCCTGATGGGAAAAAAACTGTTTAGGAGTCCTGTGGTCAGTGGGGCACAGGTTTTGCCTGACACCATAGCTGACAAGGTGCAGCATTTCCCCCTTCCCTAGATAGGGAAGGAGTTGCAGCAATTTGGGGGAACGCTGGGGTCCTCCCACACCTCGGGGAACGGCCAAGCCGCCCTGTGGGTTTAGGATGAATTTTCCTAGGGGATCAACTGGGCAATTCTCACTCTGTGCCTTCTGGTAGGACCAGGCAGAGGGGAGGTGTCTGCGCTTCTCGCTCTCCGACCAGGACCCCCCAGATTCAGAGGTCAGTTTGGGGCCCTTCCCTGCTGGCCCCCTAAATCCACAGGATGGCTTGGCCGTTCCCGAGGTCCCTCCGGACATTCTCGGGCTCTGCCCAAATCAAGCCGCGGGGCTCCAGCCCCCGGTGCGCTGCCCCACTGCCAGAAACGGGAAAAAAACCCTTCGTACAGCCTGCAGTTCCCCACAGGGTTCCTCGCCTATATAAAGCTCCTCGGGTTTCTATAGGCTCAATCTGTCCTGTGGACGTGTCTGGCGCGGCTGGAAATCCCCTCCTCCGAAGACTGCATCCACAGCGCTTGGTTGGCTGCAGCGAACCAACCAACCGGCTGGGAGGACGGGAGAGTCCAAGGCTGCCACGGGACCGGCCAGTCACAGGTGGGGAACACGGGAGAGTCCGGAGTCTCTGTCAGAGCAAAGCGCCGAGAGCAGCTCCTCGGGCGCCTCCAACTTTGCAAACCAGCGCACTGCGCCTGGAGGAGGAAGAGTTACCCGCCGGGGGGTGTGTGTGTCTGTGTGTGTCTGTGTGTGTCTGTGTGTGCGCCTATTCCTGCCCTACCACTCAGTGATTTTGGGAGACTCAGGAAGAGTTACCCACGGGGGTGTGCTCTGCGAACAGAAGGCCACCTTAATGCTTTCCTCTCTTAAAATATTTATATACTCAGGGAATTCAGGTGCCTTTCAACTCTGATGGGTTTACACCTACCAAAGTTTATCTCCTCGCCACGTTTCTTAGCAAGACTGTGGGGCTCCCTGGATGGTTTTCCGAAACCATTTTTCATTCCCTTTTCCCTCTAACGTGGATTCAGGGCCAGTTGAGGGCCTGGCTGGATGGATGGACGGCTGATGCCGGGACCTTGAGGCTGGAGGGGGACCGACAGGAACACCCCCGCTGCTTCGAAAAGGCCCTTTTGGAGCACTGCAGATGACTAAGCGCCACAAATTGTGAGAAAAAGCAGCAAAGGAATGTTTGTAAATCTATCAGTACTGTCGGCCACAGAGTACTTCAGGGCTCAGGAGGAACTGGAGGCGCTGCCAAGCCATCCCCAATGCCACCCGACTCAACCCAGAACGTGATTTTGGGTAAACATTCGTTCAGCCTCTGGGCCTGTGGCCTTTCCGTTCATCAAGTGCCTGGCGTGGGATACCCTCACTAACCTGGTTACAGGAAGCTGTTTCCTCTTCGATTGTGTTGAATGCCAAGCAGGTGGACTCGTAAACAGAGGCGTCAGCTATTCATCTGTCCGGGATTCCGGAAAGGCTCCATGCTTGGCAGGCAGGACCTTTATGGAGACCCCTGCCCACCCCCCACCCCCGTGGAGAAGGTCCCATCGGAAATACAATTCTGTATTTGGAACTACCCTGTAAAGAACCAGGAAAACAGCTTTGTACTTTTCTGCATTGCACAATCTCTGCTTTTCAACACACGAAGGCTAACAGAAAATACAGCCAAAACTATAGCACAAAAGGAACATTTATTCTTTTGCTACTTGATTTTGCACTGTTATAATTCAAAAAATGTGAAATAAAGGACAACACCTCTTTAAAGCAGATGTTTTTAAAATGTCCTATACTTATTAAGTGTTGGGAGAAAGGAGTGGACTATGTGAATATGATTGTGTGACAAAAGCTAAACTTTCCAGAGGGTGGTATTCTTTTCATCTCTAGGCCTAGTGCATGGGACTTGACAAGCGGACAAGGTAAACGGATTCTGTGTGCGCTGACTCTGGCCAAAAGATCGATATTGCAGCCTTGGAAAGATCTCCTCATTCGTTGCATGGATTCCGCTTGCTCCTTTTGGGCGGAGCGCCTATAGGCTTTGTAGGCTGTGTATGGACAGTTTTAATGAAATATGGGACTCCTTTACAGAAAATACACTGGGTGAAAAAAAAACGATAGTCACATCTATGAATTGGAAATTATATGCATTGAATGATACTTGCATTAGATAAATATATACTGTATGTTGAGATAACATTAGATAAACATATACTTATATACTATAAATATATATACATGCTTCGGACCCCCTCGGTAAAAGAGCTCCAATTAACGGGGTCCAGAAGGGGGGCCTCCTCAGCTGTGGCCCCGCCCTTTGGAATATCCCGCGCCGGAGCTGAGATCGGCCCCCTCACTCCTGGCCTTCAGGAGGGCTTTGAAGAGCTGGCTGTGCCACCTGGCCTGGGGTGGGGAGGGAAGACATCAAGGGTGGGCATGGCTAGTCCCTTAGCAGCCTTTCGTCCGCAGCTCTGGAAACCATCAGCCCCCGGGACTTTTTCGTTTTTGGTAATGCTCGGTATACTTTTTCTGTTTTTGTAATTATATATATTTATTGCTTTAATGGATTATGGGAGCCACCCAGAGTCCCCCATTAGGGGGAGACTGCAGAGAGAAATTACATACAAGCATGCATGCATACATATATACATACATACATACTGTATTTTTATATAAGAGTAACCCTTTACTGTTAGGTGGTATCCCGTGCTACCTTTTTATTTTTTCTGTTGTATTTTTGTCCCTTGTTTTGTAATACATGGCACGGGGCCAGGCTATCTGAGGGTCCACCTCTCCCCGACTGCCTCTGCCCGTCCTACCAGAGCCAGCACAGGGGGCGTGTGACGGGTTCCTTGCCCGGGGAAGTCCCTTTGGCAGGCCCAGGCGGAGGGCCTTTTCTGCTGTGTCACCCGTGCTGTGGGATCTTCTCCCCCTGGGGTGAGACTGGCCGCGCCCCTGTTGAGCTTCCGGAGGTCCCTTAAGGCTTGGTTATGCCAGCAGGCCTGGGCACCCCAGGGGACAGGGGAATGAGTGAGGGGGCTCCCTTATTTTTCACTTCCTTCTCTTCCCTGTTTTATTTTGTCAGATATATTTTTAATGTATTTTACTGTTTCTAGCTTTGTTGTATCCTGCCCAGAGTTGCCTGTGGTGAGAGGGGCGGCTATATGGGCGGCTATATAAACTGATTTAAAAAATTAATAAATAAACAAACAAAAATGGCGCTTTGTAATTTTTTTTCTTTTTTTCTGTTCTGTTATTCATTAAAAGAAAAAAGCAGCAGCTTCGCCTCTCCCAAGAGGCGGAGGTGGAGAGAGGGACAAAGATGTCCCAGCCTGCAACTGAGCTCCTCGGCCTTGGCAGCATCACCCACTCGCCTCGTGTGGGTGACAGGGAGTCCGAAACCCACAACGGAAGAAGGAAGCCAAAGGGCCGGGTTTGACTGCAAAAGAGGGAGCGCAGGGGCAGAATTCATCCTAATTCATCCTAAATCCACAGGACGGCTTGGCCATTCCCAACAGTCCCTCCGGACAGGCTCTCCTGCTTAGCTGCACGGCTGTTCCTCCTCCGCCTTTCGAAGGGTTTTTGTCCCCGACTGGGGGGAAGAGCTTCAGCGTGGAGGGTGGAAAGGAAAGGTCTGCCGGGCGCCCACTGGCCTCTTCTTCGTCCTTTTGCTCAACCTCGTAAGTTTCATCGAAGCTGATGCCTTGTCCACCCCACCCCCCACGCAGACCCTGATGTTCCCACGCGATGCCCTCCAGCGGCAAGATGGGGTTAGTTGCCGCAGTTGAGAAACTTTATTACAGTTCTCCAAAGGCAGGTAAAGATCACACTCCGGGTGCTAATTATCGTCCAATCTCATTGATTCGTGTTGAACCCAAGATCAAAGCAAGTGATATCGTTCGTTCTGAAGAATGACCAGGCAGGGTTTATAAAAACTTGGCAAGCAGCAGACAACATTCGATTAGTTGTAGATTTAATAAACTTGAATAAAAACAAAGACAAATTTGTCATTTTATCACTAGATGATGAAAAAGCCTTTGACAAAATACCCGAGCAGGATACGTTTGCTGCATTAAACAGATTTGGATTTCCTTTGGAGTTGATAAAATGGATTAAGGTACTATATGAGTCGCCCACATGTAAAGTAGAGGTTAATGGTATGTTTTCTCCTACTTTCCCACTATACCGAGCCGTGTTTCTCAACCTTGGCAGCTTGAAGATGCGTGGATTTCAACTCCCAAAATTCCTCAATGTAGGAAGCATGATTCTCTTCTTTTTTACTCAGAAACACTAGCACGGTTTCAGCAGCAGAAACATGGTCATCCTTGGGTCGTGCCATAGCTTGGGACCGATTCAGTTTTATGTGTGCAAGTGGGGGGGGGGGCAAGACACGGCAGAGGGAAAGGGGGGAGAGAGTTTGCTGCAGGAGAGGCAAGGGGGAGTGGGAGAGTTTCTCGCTTTATTTTATTATTTTTCATCACACACACAGTTGGTATCAAGTACACGTCCAGGGGAACATTTCCTATTTCAAAAGATGTTCTGCAGTTATATTTTTCAACTTCATCAAAAGTGCTCTGATACAAAGTGCCCCATCATGCTCCTGCATCTATTATTTATTATTATTTGTTACTGGAAATAAAGCTTGTTAGGATAGCTCTTTCTCTCTTCCTATAACTTCCTATGACTAATCACGCATCATTATCAGTCCTGGCAGCAGAGTGAACGGAGGTTGCAGGCTGCCGATCCGGAGACCGTGGGCGCATATTAGGTATCTCCAGAGGTACCTCTGGGAAAAGCCCTAAGAGTGCCTGGGGGGGGCAGCGCTGTATCGGGAAGGAGGGGAGATGGGGGGGCGCTGGGGCTCTCAGGAAGGTGCGCTCTGGGGCTGTCAGGTATGCCCTCTGGCTTGGTGCCGCGTGATGCTTAGTCCTGTAGACGTTCAAGCAGCTTGAAAACTGCACTCTGTGAAAGCTCAGCCACAGTGGTTTATTGAAGCGAACAGCGTTATGGGGGGAGAAGTGGAGGGTCAGGTTTAGCTCCAGGCAGGGCCGGCCCTGAAGGAGCTGCTCCTCCTCCTTCCCTTAATACGAAAAAGGCCACCAGTGATGCCAAGACTTCAGCTTCGATGAAACTCACGAGGTTGAGCAAAAAGACGAAGAAGAGGCCAGTGGGCGCCCTGCAGACCTTTCCTTTCCGCCTTCCACGCTGAAGCTCTTCCCCCCAGTCGGAGACTGACACCCCCCCCCCGAAAGGCGGAGGAACAGCCACACAGGTAAGCAGGAGAGCCTGTCCGGAGGGACCTTGGGGAACAGCCAAGCTGCCCTGTGGATTTAGGGTGAATCTTCCTCGGGGATCAACTGGGCAGTTCTCACTCTGTGCCTTGTGGCAGGACCAGGTAGACGGGAGGTGTCTGCGCATCTCGCTCTCTGACCAGGACCCCCCAGATTGAGAGGTCAGTCTGGGGACCTTCTTGGGCCCTTCTCTGCTGGCTGCCTTTGCCTTGGCTCTGGCAGGGTCCGGAGGGGGAAAACCCCCGGGGAGGTGGGAGGAAGATGCTCCTGCTGCAAAGGGGGTGGGGGTGGGGGTGGGGGAGGGTTTGGCTGGTGGTTTGGGGGGGGCAGTTACAGTTGCCTATTTAGTCCAGAAGTAGCAGCCTTTCTTGATCTGCATTCACCCTCCTACTTTATCACAGAGAAGTAAAAGGGAGTCTCTTGAAAACTGGTGAAGCATCTTGGTTTCTGCCTCTGCTTGGGGGTGCGTGTGTGTGTGTGTTTGTGTTCATCTCAGTTCAATTTTCCTCTTGCAGCTGGAGATGAACCCCAGAGGGGAGAATATCTGAATTTTCAATTGGGCCTTTCTCTAGGCAAAGGTCAGTCTTTGCCTTTCCTATACTTGTGATTTATATTTATTTCTTATGGCCTTAATATCCTTTGCCCTTTCTCTGGGGTCTCCAGGCAACTTCCATGGGAGGGCCTCAACAACAACCCTGTGAGGGAGATTGGGTGAGGGTGAATGATCGCCCCAAATTTCCCCGCAAGGCCCGGGGTTGAGTGGGGACTCGAACCCGGGTCTCCCCATTCCAAGCACACACCTTCCTCCCTGCGCTAGACGGGCTCTCTCCAAACGCTTCCCAACGTGGTCCTGCAAGAGACCCCTGCAGTTCTCTCCACAGAACGATCTATTGTCCATCTCTCCATCCATCCAAACCAAACTTCTGAGTAGTTCTAGGAGACCAACTGGCCGGCCCTTCATAGGGAAAACATGCAGAAGCCAGACAGATCCAGCTAGATTTCTCAGTTGGGGGAGTGCAATTGTGTCCAGAAACGATATGGACACTAGTTACAGTTCAGTCGCCTAATGGCGATTTTCCCTTTTGAGTTCAAGTTGTGCCCTCACGCTGCTTTCTCCTTTTCTTCCAGCCTAAGGAGAATTCCAGCAGGAGGCCTCCAGATATCTTGTGCCTTCCAGAAAAGTCGCCCCAACTTTGCTGGTAAGTCTTTTTGATCCATCTAGATTGGCCCTGATTCGATTCCCATGCCCGGGATTCAAGGATTGAGGGAGAACGAGATCAAGACTCTCAACAGCCACAGATTCCTCTCTACTCTTCTGGCATTCATAAACGACCCAATTTGCTCCACAAACTTCCTGGGTTTTCCATGAGGGGTCAACAGGGTTAGAACCTTTTTCCATGCGCGCACACACACAGATATGTTCCTTATTGAATTTATAGCCCCTTGATAACAAAAGTAGTGCTGATCAATAACACAGACAACACCCCAGAACGGGAGAATATTTTCTTTCTCTGCTGCCTTTATTTGGACACCACCTCTCTGTTTTGTGGCCAAACAAATGTGCACAAAAAGTGAAGATAAGCTATACCGACATCATTCTAAACAGACACGGGTCTTATAGATGTTGTACGCACTGACAAGGAGGATGCTCTGAAGAAGATTGATCCGGTGCTGATGGTGATCAAGTGTCTGAAGGGGCCCCTTCCTTGCTGTTGCAGCTCAGGATGGATTCCAAATTGCAGCCCATCTTGGATCCAGTCTGGCGATCCTGGGATCGGAGGTGTGGGGTGGCAGGGAGGCTCCTCGGCCTCAGCAGCATCACCCCCTTGCCTCATGGGGGGCGGCAGGGAGTCTGAGACCCACGGCCGAAGAAGGAAGCCAGAGGGGGCCGCGTTTGACTGCAAATGAAGGGGCGCAGGGGCAGACTTTGAAGCTGAAGGCAGAACCTTCGGTCTGGCCCCAGAACTGCCGTCCACGAGTTGCTGAGCAGGTCATCCAGTTGCAAACTGCGTTGAATCGCCTCCCCTTTGTGCATCGCACCTGGGATCAGCTCGAGGGAGAGAAGGAAGAGCCCTTGGAGACTGGGATGCAGCGGGAAGCGCTTGCGACGGAAATCAATGAGGTACTGGCTAGCTCAGCTCACATTTCCCTTAGCGACCACCGGTGCCCGCCCTCTGGGTAGCGCTACCCACTTCTTAAGAGCGTTTTAACCATGTATGCCAATCAATTTGCGCGAAGCTGTGAGGTCGTGATTTTCTGATTGTAGCTGTTGAAAAATCTGGTGATTTGCATGCGGCGGGGCGCTGGACCGGGAAGACTGTCCCAAGCGGCCTGTACTCTGCAGAACAAGTTATGACAGAGATTTCCGCCTCGCGTGTTTAACTGGGCGCGGCCTGCCAGCTCCACCAACCCAGAAGCTTCCTGGGACAACCATCTGGGCGAGCTGATGGGACGGCCTCGCCTGGTTCCAAGGCGGAAAAGAGGAACTGGTTTGGATTCACCGTTTCTATAGGCTTTATTTGCTGCCTTGTGTTTTTTCCTTTTGCTGTTGGAGTAGCAGGGTGGTTCATTTTTCTTTTATGTGCATTTGTTGGGAAATGGACTGACTTGCATAACGTAATGAATTAAACACAGTATTTATAATTACACAAAATAATCACAGCATCTTTTAATTCTTATAATTACACCGTTACACAATTACACAACATAATGAACAAAAGAGAACTGGTTTGCATTTGCCCAGCACACAAAGACTGCGGAGGGGGCCAAGGAGGTCGAGGTGGTGACAGCAGCCACACACGCAAACCTGCCTCTTTTCTCCATATTTCTCCCAGGACATTAGCCACCCCACCCAGTCTTGGCTCAGCTGCCCACCCGGCCAGCGCGTCCTCCGCCTTTCCGTCCAAGCCCTGTCCAAACCCATCAGGCGTGCAGCTTCCGGGCAGCGATGCCCTGCTTCCCGTCCTTCCGCAGGACCGGTTCCCCAAGCCCTCGGGTTGGGGCTGCGGAGCCGCGCAGGGCTGGCCATGGGGAAGGTGCGAGAGCCAGGCAGGAAAGGGAATGGAGCCTGGAGTCAGAAAAGGACTCAAAGCGAGCCCACCTCGATGGGGCAGGAAGGAGAGCCGCATTTCTCAACCGTCGCGGGTCGGCAGTGCGCAGACCTCCACGGCGAGCATCCCGCTGCGAGAGTCCCCCACTGGATGAGGGAGGTTCCTCCCTTCCCCGCCTTGGGGTGAAGAAGTCTGCGGGGCTCTGAGCCCGGCTGCCCAGGTGAGTACAGAAATGTGCAAAGAGCCGAGACCTTCAGATCAGGCAAGATAAAACAAAGAGGTTTGTGGCTGGGGAGAAAAGAAGAGAAATGTGGGCTCCATACTGAATTTGTGATACCTTCAGGGTCACCGTTTCTCTCTGTACCAAGATCCCTTAACTCTGCTACCTTGACATTTCAAGGAAAAAGGAACATCAGTAAAAAAAATCAACTATATTGTTCTTATAATACTTACTATAGTAAATATAGTATATTTATTATATAGATTATAATCTTATTATAGTGAATGCCTCTGTTTACAAGTCCATCTGCTTGGCATTCAACACAATCAAAGAGGAAACAGCTTCCTGTAACCAGGATAGTGAGGGTATCCCACGCCAGGCACTTGATGAACGGAAAGGCCACAGGCCCAGAGGCTGAACGAATGTTTACCCAAAATCACGTTCTGGGGTGAGTCGGATGGCATTGGGGGAGGCTTGGCAGCGCCTCCAGTTCCTCCTGAGCCCTGAAGTACTCTGTGGCCGACAGTACTGATAGATTTACAAACATTCCTTTGCTGCTTTTTCTCACAATTTGTGGCACTTACAGTCATCAGCAGTGCTCCAAAAGGGCCTTTTCGAAGCAGCGGGGGTGTTCCTGTCGGTCCCCCTCCAGCCTCAAGGTCCCGGCATCAGCCATCCACCCAGCCAGCCAGGCCCTCAACTGGCCCTGAATCCACGTTAGAGGGAAAAGGGAATGAAAAATGGTTTCGGAAAACCATCCAGGGAGCCCCACAGTCTTGCTAAGAAACGTGGTGAGGAGATAAACTTTGGTAGGTGTAAACCCGAAAGACTTAAAAGGCACCTGAATTCCCTGAGCATGTAAATGTTTTCAGAGAGGAAAGTATTAAGGTGGCCTTCTGTTCGCAGAGCTGATAAAAGAGGAGGATGTGTTGGTGTTTGTCCTGCTCTCGCTCCAGGTATCCTGAAGAAACCTAGTTTGCCACCAGCTGGATCTGGGCATGCAGACAGGTGCGACTTCCTAGAATTCAATTTGGGAGAGCCTTAATTAGTAGGGCGAGGGGCTCATTTGGGGGTCCTCGGACATCATATCTCCTCTTTGGCATAGACACATAGGCCAGGGCCTGGGAGGAGTTTCCCACAAAACCTAAATGCTGCTTTGCATTTGCTTTGGGAAAGCTCTGAGGAGGGGGAAAGGCTGAGGATTTCTAAAACTTCCAAAAGTTTCTGCATTCAACAGGAGGTCCTCAGTGGTATTTGCCCCACCTGGCAGTTTATGAACGCCAGAAGAACTGAGAGAAATCTGTAGCTGTTGGGAGTCTTGATTTCATTCTCCCTAAATCCTTGAATCTTGGGCATGGGAATTGAATCAGGAGCAATCTAGGTGGTTCAAAAAGACTTACCAGCAAAGTTGAGGAATATTCTTTGGAAGGCAGAAGATACCTGGAGGCCTCCTGCTGGAATTCTCCTTAGGATGGAAGAAAAGGAGAAAGCAGCGTGAGGGCACACCTTGAACTCAAAAGGGAACAGAGCCATTATGCGATTTAACTGTAACTAGTGTCCATATCGTTTCTGGACACAATTAAACTTCCCCAACTGTAAAGTCTACTTGGATCTGCCTGGCTTCTGCATGTTTTCTCTGGGAAGGGCCAGTCTGGACTCAGGCCCATCATCCTGACCTTCTCTGCTCTTGCTGTCCCAAAAAGTACCCAGAAGGGTGGGTTGGTGGGATGGATGGACGGATTGACAGGTGATAGATCATTCTGCCGTCTCTCTGCAAGCAGGAGTATCTGAAGGCTCAAAAGGTTCTTGGCACTTACCACCAGTTGCTGAACAGCCTAAGAGCATAATATAAGATGCAGCCTCTCTGGATCCTCCTTGTCCTGAAACAATAAATAGGAGACGCTTGGAGGCATCGGGTTTGGGTTTTCAAAGAGATGCAGTTTGAGTAGATCCACAGAAAGGAGTGAGGATTGCCTGAATCCCGACTGCATCTCACTCCGACCCAGAAACCTCTCCCAAACTCATGTCTGCTTACCATTGCTGGTGGAAATTGAAGTTCCAAGCAAGCAAAGATCCCCCTTGATCTGTGAAAATACAGTCATGGGACAATTGTGACAGCTGAACCCCCCAGAGTTTGAAGCTGCCCCACAAAATACCCTTCCTCAGTGGGGATAGCAGAGACTCTCCAGCTGTTCTTGAGGGACTCAGCTGTGCCCCACAGCTCCCTTTGAACCCCTGGACCCTTGCTTTGGCTAGGACGGTCTCTCGTGCTTTCCTCATCGACTGCACCGGTGACTCACCCGGATGCCCAGGGCCCAGGGGGCATCCATGCAAGGGGAAGGGCTGCCACGGAGGCATCTCGTGCTGCAGGCAGTTCCCCCGCAGGGCTGGCTCTCAGAGAAAGCTCTCCAGTTCTCCCGCACTCACCTCCGATCCCAGGATTCCCAGACTGGATCTGAAGATGGGCTGCAATCTGGAATCCATCCTGAGCTGCAACACCACAAAGAGGCCACTTCAGACACTTCAAACCAAGCAATTTTCTTCAAACTATCCTCCCTGTCAGCATTTAGAATATCTATAAGACCCATGTCTCTTTAGAAAGATTTTACCCCGTATCTGCATAGAGGATCTTCAATTTTTGGGCATGTTTGTTTGGCCACAAAATAGACGGGTGATGTCTAAATAAAGTCAGTGCAGAAAGAACAGATTACACTGAGAATTTCTGCCCTTTGACTTTACTCACATTCTGAATTGCAGCTCTGTGTTTGGGGAAGGGGGATCTGACCCGAAGGGGTCTCCCTGGCTGGCAAAAGATCAGACATTCTGGGGCTTCTCTTCATGTGGAAGCCCTTGGCTTCCTTTTCACTTCCAGCTAGAAACAAGATCACTCCCCCATCCCAATACTTCTGGTGGGAGTCAAAGCGTCCTCTGGGAAGACAGTGTGAAAAGTGATGGAATTTAGTTTGAAATCGCCATTTCTAGAGATGGTGGAATTAAAAAATGGTTATGATATAAGAAGGGGATTTTTTTCCCCTTCTGAATTGATACAAATGGTGAACTTTGGAAAGAAGGGTCAAACGTCATGAAAGGTTCAATGTCTGATGCTCGACTCCATATGGAAGTTGATGATGTTGGCTGAAAAGGCAGGAGGGGAGCAACAGACTTCAGGCAGGTGTGTTGGAAGTGTGATAAAGCTCAGGAGTTCTGAATGTTAATTTGATGTGAAAATGTTTTATTTGATCCAATTAAAACCTCTGTGAATTTTCTCCAGAGAGAAAATTTCAGCAGAGAGAAGCTTCCAAAAGAGTCAGAAGAGCAAGACAATTTTCGCTGAGTGTTAAGGAAACTGTCTTAAAGTCAGAGAGGTTTCAGCAGCGGGAGGCAAGGCCCAGAGTGGGGGGGCCCTTCACAGGAAGCCTTCAAGCGGAGGCCGCTCAGCTGTCTGTCCAGACGCTTCCATCTGGGTTCCGAAGTTGAGCAGAAACCGGATTCAGTGGCCTAAAGAGTCTCCTCGGAGTCTCTGGTCCCACCGATGGGGATCGGTCCTGGCTGGAGAGGGCTGAGCTAAGCTCCCTTCATACGGGCAGCTCTTCCCTTTGGAGGACAGCCAAAATCCAGCCTTTCTGCAAAGGTTTCCCCGCCCCTCCCCCCCCCCAGATCCCTCAATAAGAGGGAGTTGAAGGAGGTTGGATTCAATCCAGTGCCAAGAGTGCCTTTTCCCCACGTTTTGAGATATTTACTATTTTATTGATCAGCACTACTTCTAATATAAAGGAGAGAGATAAATTCCATCAGTAAGATGTCTGGGTGTGTGTGTGTGTGAAAAAAGGCTCTAATCCTGTTGACCTCTTGTGGAAAACCCAGGGAGTTTGTGCAGAGAATTGCAGGGGTCTCTTGCAGGAATATTTTGGGAAGGCTTTGGAGAGAGTCTGCCTAGCACAGGGAGGAGGGTGTGCGCTTGGAATGGGGAGACCCAGGTTACAGTCCCCACCCGACCTCAGCATCCATGGGAAAATTCAGGGCAATCATTCACCCTGACCCAGTCTCCCTCACAGGGATGTTGTTGAGGCCCTCCCAGGGAGGTCGCCTGGAGACCCCAGAGAAAGGGCAAAGGATATTAATGCCATAAGAAATAAATATAAATCACAGATGCAGGAATGCCAAAGACTGACCTGTTGCTAGAGAAAAGCCCAATTGCAAACTGAAATACTCCGAGATGAGTACAGCTCCACCTGCAAGAGGAAAATTGAACTTAGATGAACAAACACACCCATAACACACACACCCAAGAAGGGGCAGAAACCAAGTTGCTTCAACAGTTTTCAAGAGATTCTTTTACTTCTCTGTGATAAAGGAAGAGGGTCAGCGCAGATCAAGAAAGGCTGGCACTTCTGGACTAAATGGGGGACTGCAACTGCCCCCCAAAGCCACCAGCCAAACCCTCCCCCACCCCCACCCCCACCCCCTTTGCAGCAGGAGCATCTTCCTCCCACCTCCCCGGGGGTTTTCCCCCTCCGGACCCTGCCAGAGCCAAGGCAAAGGCAGCCAGCAGAGAAGGGCCCAAGAAGGTCCCCAGACTAACCTCTGAATCTGGGGGGTCCTGGTCGGAGAGCGAGATGCGCAGACACCTCCCGTCTAACTGGTCCTGCCACAAGGCACAGAGTAAGAATTGCCCAGTTGATCCCCGAGGAAAATTCACCCTAAATCCACAGGACGGCTTGGCCGTTCCCAGCAGTCCTTCCGGACACGCTCTCTTGCTTAGCTGCAGGGTGGTTCCTCCTCCGCCTTTCGGGGGGTTTCTTTCCCCGACTGGGGGGAAGAGCTTCAGCGTGGAGGGTTGAAAGGAAAGGTCTGCGGGGCGCCCACTGGCCTCTTCTTCGTCTTTTCGCTCAACCTCATGAGTTTCGTGGAAGCTGACGGTCCTGCTCCTGGCCAGCAGGGGGCGCCATAGGTCCGCCTGGGCAAAGCTACCTTCGCTCACTGGCCCGCGAGAGAGAAGTCGGGGGCACCGGGCAGGGCTCTTCTGGGGTGCCTGGATCTCCTTCCCTCGCTCGTCCGCGGAGTCAGGCCCCGTGCCCGGAGAAACCATCAGTGGGGCGTCTTCCCGAGGCCAGGATGACACGTACCGGGGGTGGCTCTCTTGGAGGCCCACGTCGCCCGGGAGGAGATGCCAGGGCAAACGTGGTGGCCTTTTTTGTATTTACGGAAGGGGGAGGAGCAGCTCCTTCAGGGTTGGCCCTGTCCTCGGTCGGCGGGGGGGCGGAGGGCACTGCCCAGGAAGAAGGGCATTTGGCCGCAGCGCAGGGCCACCCAAGTCCCAGAAGGGCTAAACCAGGGTCTTGGTCCAGCCACATCGCTCTCCCCCCGCTGTTCTTTCCAACTCGGCTCCTGCTGCTTGGAGGCCGTTTTCCAGCCACACCGGGGGACTCGCCCACGGATCTGCTCTTGCCCCCCAGTGCTTGGAGCCAGAAAGCCTAAGCACCCGGCCTGCTCACTCACCGCTTTGCATCGCTCCTTTCCGCGGAAGGCAAGGCCGCGGGGCTCCAGCCCCTGGCGCACTGCCTCAGCGCCCAGAAACGGAAAAGCACCTTTCCTACAGCCTGCTCCTCCCCATCTGCCTCCCTGGCTCATTTCGTTGGCTTTATATGGCTCCACGTGTGTCTGCTGGGTGAGGATTCCCTGGCACCACTAGAACGTGACAATTCTCGTGATGTCTGCCTCCTTGCGATGCACTTAGTGAATAAATGCATCTTCTCCAAATGAATCTTTCTGGGACAGCTCTTTTTCTGTTCCTGTGACTAATCACGCATCATTATCAGTCCTGGGAGCAGAGTGAACGGAGGTTGCACGCTGCAGATCCAGAGACCGTGGGCGTATCTTGGGTATCTCCAGAGGTACCTCTGGGAAAAGCCATGAGTGCCTGGGGGGGGGGGCAGAACTGTATCGGGATGGAGGGAAGGGAGATGGGGGGGCGCTGGGGCTGTCAGGAAGGTGTGCTCTGGGGCTGTCAGGTATGCTTGGTGCCGTGTGATGCTTAGTCCTGTGGATGTTCAAGCAGCTTGAAACTGTACTCATTAACATTAAAGCTCATCAACAGTTGTTGATTGAAGTGAGCAGCGTTATGGGGGGAGCAGTGGAGGGTCAGGTTTAGTTCTGGTTTCTGCGCCCTTGAGCCAGTGTTGACTCCTAGTGACTGCCTGGCCCGGCCCTGTGCTTTTCCTGGCATCCCTTTTGGAAATGGTTTGCTGGCCGAGAGAGTTTGTTTTCAAAAACCATGCAGTTCATCTTCACTTGCTGCTGACCAATTCTTTTGGTTGAAACATCTGACTCTCTGCACCCACTCATTGCCAAGCAGTTTAACAACATACTGGAAGGAGGTGAAACTGAAGATTGGCTAACATCTGGCAAAACCTACCTGATGATGAAAGAGCCAGCAAAAGGGGCAGCACCGGGCAACTACAGGCCAATTGCCTGCTTGCCAGCAACTTTCAGATTGCTAACTCGGTGGTAGCTGATGCAGTCCAACAGCACCTAGTTGAAAACAAGCTCCTTCCATCTGAGCAGAAAGGAAACCGCCCAAACAGCAGAGGCACAAAAGATCAGCTCCTAACTGACAAGATGATTTTGGAAAACTGCAAGAGAAGGAAGACCAACCTGAATGTAGCCTGGATTGATTACAAGAAGGCATTCAACTCCCTTCCACATGACTGGATAATCAAGTGCCTAGAAATAACAGGAGTCAGTAGATGCATCCGAAGCGTTGTGCAAGGATCAATGGCACAGTGGAAGACACTGTTGCTGGTCAATAGCGATAGACTGGGAGAGGTTAACATCAACAGAGGAATCTTTCAAGGAGACTCACTGTCACCACTACGGTGTGTCATTGCATTGATTCCTCCATCAACAATAATGACCAGTCAAGACATGGCTATCAAACATCAGAAACATCTGCTAGGTTAGCCCTGTGCTGTGGCCAAACACCCTTCTTCCTGGGCAGCCTTTGCCATTCCTATCTTTCTGATTTATATTTATTTCTTATGGCATTAATATTGTCTGCCCTTTCTCTGGGGTCTCCAGGAGAGTTCCCTGGGAGAGCCTCAACAACAACCCTGTGAGGGAGACTGGGTGGAGAGTGCCTGTTTGCTGATATATGAAATAGTCAACACCTCGAAATGGGTCTTGGCAATGAATGAAGTCCAACCTCCTTCAACTCCCTCTTTCTGAGGGATCTCCCGGGGGAAACCTTTGCAGAAAGGCTGGGTTTTGCCTGCCCTCGAACGGGAAGAGCTGCCCGTGTGAAGGGAGCTCAGCCCAGAGGAGGACCGATCCCCAGAGACTTCCCCCAGTAAAAGCACTAAAGCCACACAAACCTTTGTGCAAATGGCAGAGATCCGCGTTTACACCCGGGACTGTTCCCAGCGCTGCCACCTATATTGCGCACCAGCATCCCTCAGCGTTCCCAGGGAAGAGGCTGGAAATCAAGATGCCCGCAGAGCCTTTTCCTTTCCAAAAGGCCGCCGTGGGTCTCTCTTCAGCCGCTTCTCCGCCCCTCTGCTGGCAGCGAGATCCACGCGGTGGGCGCTCTGTACAGTTTCAGAGGGGGAGAGGACAGCGGGCGGGCGCGGGAAAGGCAGCGGACGGGAGCGAGGAGGGCTGAGAAAAGACAAAGTTCAGTTTGGGAGAGCCTTAATTAGGAGGGTGGAACTTAATTAGGAGGAGTTCCAAAAGGGTCTGCATTCAACACGAGGTCCTCAGTGGTACTTGTCCCACCGGGCAGTATATGAATGCCGGAAGAGCAGAGAGAAATCTGTGGCTGTTGAGAGTCTTGATCTCGTTCTCCCTCAATCCTTGAATCCCGGGGATGGGAATCGAATCAGGGCCAATCTAGGCGGATCAAAAAGACTTACCAGCAAAGTTGGGGAATCTTCCTTGGAAGGCAGAAGATACCTGGAGGCCTCCTGCTAGAATTCTCCTTAGGCTGGAAGAAAAGGTGTAAGGGCACACCTTGAACTCAAAAGGGAAAATATCCATTAGGTGACTTAACTGTAAATATTGTTCATATCTTTCCTGGATGCAGTTATCCTCCCGCAAATTAAAAATCTAGTGGGGTCTCTCTGGCTTCTTAATGTTTTCCCTGGGAAGAGCCAGTCTGGTCTCCTAGAACTATCCAGAAGTTTGGGTTGGATGGATGGACGGACGGACGGACAGGTGATAGATCATTCTGCGGTCTCTCTGCGAACAGGAGAATCTCAAGGCTCAAAAGGGCCAGTTCCTGGCACTTACCACCAACTGCTGAACAGCCTAAGGGCATCATATAAGATGCAGCCTCTCTGAATCCTTCTTGTCCTGAAACAATAAATAGGAGATGATTGGAGGCATCAAGAACCAATTGAATTTTACAGTCCCCCATCTCTGGATATGGGAATATCCTTCTAATTTATAAGTGCAATTGATCGGAAGCAAGATCAGTGTTTGGAATGTTTCATTTTGTACTTTTTAGCCATGAAATCTTACAGGAAGATAAGCAATTCGCACACAGCAGCATTGGGTGCTCAGTAATGAAAACTGAGCGGTCCTGGAAGGTGGATTCCCAAGGCAGGATGGAAGAATTTGGGGGAGATCCCCCCCTCCCTGAGTGGGGCAAATGGGCTGTCACCCATGAACTGATCTGTAATTCCCCAGCTTCTAAACCGGAGATATGCAGTTGGTTAAATATGGGGGTTTGGGTTTTCAAAGAGTCGCAGTTGGAGTAGATCCACAGACAGTAGTGAGGATTACCTGAATCCTGACTGAATCTCAAGATCCCCCTTGATCTGTGAGAAAACCTCCGATCACAGGATCGCCAGACTGGATCCAAAGATGGGCTGCAATTTGGAATCCATCTGCAACAACAAGAAAGAGGCCCCTTCAGACACTTGATCGCCATCAGCACCGGATCAATCTCCTTCAGAGCATCCTCCTTGTCCGCGCTTAAGACCCGTGTCTCTTTAGACTGATGCGGCCCCCACCCCGTATCTGTATAGCTTATCTTCACTTTTTGTGCACGTTTGCTTAGCCACAGAATAGACAGGGGGTGTCTAAATAAAGGCAGTAGAGAAAGAAAATATTCTCCCGTTTTGGGGTGTCTTCTGTTTTATTTATCAGCACTACTTTTGTTATCAAGGGGCTATAAATTCAATAAGGAAAATGTCTGTGTGTGTGCATGCGCACGGAAAAGGGCTCTAACCCTGCTGGCCCCTCATGGAAAACCCAGGGAGTTTGTGGAGCAAATTGCAGGGGTCTCTTGCAGGGCCACGTTGGGAAGCTTTTGGAGAGAGCCCGTCTAGTGCAGGGAGGAAGGCGTGTGCTTGGAGTGGGGAGACCCGGGTTCAAGTCCCCACTCGACCCCAGGACTTGCAGGGAACTTTGGGGCAATCATTCACCCTCACCCAGTCTCCCTTACAGGGTTGTTGTTGAGGTCCTGCCAATAAAATCTTTGCTTTTATTTCTGTTCAGCTTAATTTGAACCTGTCAAAGCTGCTTTATCTTTTATTTCTGTCTGCTAAGATATTAACTGGGAGCCAGTTTGGTGTACTGGCTTGAGGCACAAGTCTAGAAGTCTAGAAACCAGGAGGTGGTGAGTTCGAGTCCTGCCCTGGGCATGAAGCTAGCTGGGTGGTGTTGAACCAGCCTCTCTCTCTCAGCCGCAGGAAGAAGACCGTGGCAAACCATTTCCAAAAGGGATGCCGAGAAAAGCACAAGGGCTGGTCCAGGCAGTCACTAGGAGTCAACAGTGGCACAAGGGCACAAAAACCAGAACTAACTTCTCCCTCCATAACGCTCTTCACTTCCAGAAACAACTGAAGATGAGCTTTCAATTTCAAGCTGCCTAAATGTCTACTAAAAATAGCAGGGCACCAAGCCAGATGGAGTCAGATGAAGGGTGCCCTCGGGGAGCGGGGTTAAGGCGAGAGAGCTATTGGGTGGAATCCGCCCACTCCGACCGTGCACGAAAGACTGGCCGCATCCCCGCCTGCACGCTCCCCGCTCTGCATCGCTCCTTCTCTTCGCAGGGGGCAAAGCCGCGAGACTCCAGCGCCTGGCGGGCGGACTGTCCCCCTCGAATGCGCCTCCTCTGTCAGACTGGCCAACCCCGAGGGGGACGCTGCGGGTCCCGATCCTCCCAGCGGCAGCTGTTCGGCTCTGGACCTCCGGCTTTTCCTTGCACGCTCCAGTGTCTCCTTGCCTACGTTCCCAGCAGTCCCTCTGGACACGCTCTCCTGTTTAGCTGCAGGGCTGTTCCTCCTCCACCTTTCAGGGGGTTTGACCTCCAATTGAAGGGGAAGAGCTTCAGCGTGAAGGGTTGAAAGGAAAGGTCTAGGCGCTGCCCACAAGCTGTCTTCCTCCTCTTCTCCAGACTCTGCTTCTCGCTCACCCTTGCTCAAAACCACTAATAACCACCAAAAACCACCAAGGATCAGGGTGACCCCCGACGAAAGGGGAAAACTCTACTGGATGCCTCCCCCCCCCCCCGGCCCCACATTGAAGGGCGAGGCCGGGGGCTGGAGAAGGTGCGGCAAGGACCCCCCAGAGGATCAGCCCCCCACCCCCGGTGAGGAGGGCAGGCAGTGCTGGGGCTGCTTCGATGGGGAAAAGAGGCTTGGGGGGTGCGAGGAAGGAGGGAAAGGCTGCTGGACCCCGGAAGGAACTTTTCTCCCTCTGACAGAACACGGGATTAGCGTCCCCCCCGCCCGACCCTCGGAAACCGAGCGGTAGGCAAACTTTTCCGGTGAAACCAGCCTGCGGAACGAGCTGCCAGGGGTAGCGGTGCCGGGCGCGCCTTTGGATGGTGAAATCCCTGGGCCGCAGGTCACCCACCGGCTAGGAGCCCCGAGGACTGGGGGCTGCATTATGGACGGGGGGTCGGTCAGTCCTGTGGGAGCCACAGGAAGAAGAGAGCTGACGAGGGCGTCCAAGAGGCCTTTCTAGGCCCCCGGGGGAGCAATGCTGGCTGGCTGGCTGGGCCGGGGCCTTGAGGCCTGGGAGGGGGCGGGTTCCACAAAATAGTTCTCCTGCCCCCCCAGCCTGGTTTGGTACCGCGCTATTTTATATTTTCCGCGGTGCTGAAAACTTCCCAGGCGGCTTCAGTTACCGGCTCCCCCGGCCCTCCTCCCTCCCCTTCTTCTCTTCGCTGCTCCGCCGCCGCTCCCCGGCTTGATCTGCAGAAGCGCCGTGTGAAAGGACCGCTGCTCCCGACCCGCCCGGCTCTTCCCGCTAAACTTTCCCCGCGGTGGATCCGAGCGGTGACGGGGAAGCGAGCGGGGAGCGGAGGAGCAACACCATCCCCCGCCCGTCCGATCGCCGTCTGAACTTGGCCGCAGGTGGGGGGGCGTGGCGGGAAGGGTCTTCGGACTGCAAAAAAGGGGATCCCACCATTCCGAGTCGTGCTGGTAAAAAAGCCCCCCCTCCCGCTGTTTCTATTGGTCAAAGTGAGGCAGGAGGTCCCTCCCTCCCTACTCCCTAAACCAGCCTCCCCCCTTTTCATTGTCACCCAGCAATGGTCTGGGACTACCTTGTCCAGAATCCCCAGCCATCCTGACCATTCCCAGGTTGAGCCGAAACCATGTGGAGTCAGCAGCGGAGCACTGAGGGGAGCAGTGGAGTTCCCTTTCGGGCGGCCCTGTTCTTGGGCACGGGGGGGGGGGGCAGGTGGGCTCCCCAGGGACAAAGGCTTTGGCTCCGTCACGGCGCTTCTCTCGTCTGAGTCGCCACACCGGCCGCCCAGAGAGAGAGTTTTGCCCACGGACAGCAACGGCGGCAGGAGAGGCGGGGAGGGAAGAGCGGCGGCTGGGCTGGGAAACGCTCTCGGGGACGCCCGAGGGAGGACGAGTCGGAGCTCCCCCTTCCCTCCCCAAACACCCCAAGATTCCTCCCCGTCGCTCTGGCTCTCTGCAAATCGGGCCATCTCCCTCCCTCCCGAGCGTTTCTCCCTCGGAAACCCCGTCCCTGCTGGACTCGAAGCTGGACTTTAGCACGAGGCATTGTCGGGCGGCCCTGGAAACGCTCCCGATTAAATCGAAGCAGGATTCTGGCGCGGCGCATTCTCAGGCGGCCCCGACAACTTTTCCGCTTAAATGGAAGCAGGAATGTCGCACGGGGCATTGTCAGGCAGCTCTGCAGTCAAAACCCTGAAACACGCCAGTCGGGCACGGCTCTTCTCATCCGACGACGGGAAACGCACCTTTCACACCGCCGGCTCGGCCCCAGCGCTCCTCCCGTTTCCTTCCAACGGACAGAGAAGCTGCGGCGGCTGACCGAGCCCGGGCTTACGTGTGACTTGTGGCTGGAGCATGCACGACTGGACTGCCACAGGTTACGTGTAGCTGCCCGAGGGGAGGAGGAGATGGAGCTGCCCCCCGTCCCTCCCCAAGCCATGCTCGCTGTCCTGGGCCGCGGCACCCCGAGGTTCCTCCTGTCGCTCTGGCTCTGCGCAAATCAGGCCATCTCCCTCCACCCCGAGCGCCCCCCACCCCGGGAGATCCTGTGTGGAGACTGGCCGCATCCCGGGAAATGATCAGGCAGCGCTGAACAGCCTCCTGCCGTAATCGAAGCAGGATTCTCGCGCGGGGCGTTGCCAGGGAGCCCAGCAGTCCCTCCCGAGCAGCGCCCGCCCCCCGGGAGAAACTGTGCAGAGGCTGGCCGCATCCGGGCCGCGCGCTCCCCACTCTGCATCGCTCCTTCTCCGCAGAAGTCAACCCCAAACATCGCGTTCCAGGATCTCGCGACTGAGTCACAGCCCAGCGCGCACCTCTTACACAGCCCCAGCGCTCCTCCCATCTCGGGGCTTGAAAAAGTGATTAAACTTTCTGGGCTTCCTGTGGTTAAGAAAAAGAATGCCTGGGTGACGCTTCAAATTTTATTTTGTTCAAAAGCTGTGGTTCCTGATATTTAAAAACAATCCTCTGAATTATGGTTTGGTTGTGGGCCTTTGGGGATAGGGTGTTGCCTGCAAGGGGCCTCCTCAGTGGGTTTCTCTGCTCCCTAAACCAGCCCTCCCCAACTTGTATTTCTCGCTTAGAAGCAGTCTGGGACTACAGTGTCCACCATCCCCAGACGTCTTGAGCATTCCAGGGGTCACCCCAGAGCAGGTGGAGGCCTTCAGGTTAAGCTGGGCCAAAATCTCCTAAAACTGGTTATCCCAGTTCCAGCCTTCTTAGAATGGAAAGTGGGGGCCTTTCTTACAAGGGGACATGGTGCGTCCAGATGCAGCCCCCACCCCACCCCCAGGCAAGACGGAGGAGCAGCTGAGTTCCCTCCAGAAGCCAGTTGGAAAGAGCAGCAGGGGACGGCAATCTCTCTGGAGCAAGACCCTGACTTAGCTCATCTGGGACTGGGGTGGCTCTGCACTGGGGCCAAACGCCTTTCTCCCTCGGAAACACCGACCCTGCTGAACTGCAAATGGGGACTTCTGCACTTCAGGAAGCCCTGAGCTTTAGTCTATTCTGGAAGCCCCGAGATGGGAGGAGCGCTGGGGCTGTCTTGAGATCTGCATGCTGGGCTATGACTCATTCACGAGATCCTGGACTTCTTTCACAGCCGCTGACACGGAGCGATGCAGAGAAGTGAGCCTGTGGGCCGGGATGCGGCCAGTCTCTGCACAGGATCTCCCGGGGGGGGGGGGTGTTGCTCTGGAGGGACTTGAGGGCTCCCGCATAATGCCCCTTGAGAGAATCCTGCTTCAATGCAAGCAGGAAGGTTTTCAGGGCTGCCTGACACTGCCCCCTGTGAAAAATCATCCTTGGATTTCAGCAGGAGGGTCTTCAGGGCTGCCTAACCCTTTGCCTAACCCTTGCAAAAATCCTGTGTTGGATTTCAGTACAGACGGGGTTTCCGAGGGACAAAGGCGCTTGGCCACAGCGCAGGGCCTCCTCATCCTCAGGGGATGAGCTAAGTCGGGGTCTCGCTCCAGTGAGATCGCCGTCCCCCGCTGCGCTTTCCAACTCGCTTATGAAGGGAACTCAACTGCTCCTCCGTCTTGCTTGGGGGGGGGGGGGCTGCATTGGGATGAATCATGTCCCCTTGTAAGAAAGGCCCCCACTTGTAGTCCCAGACCGTTTCTGGGGGGCCGGGATGCGGCCAGTCTCTGCACAGGATCTGTGGGGGTGGGGGGGCGTTGCTCGGGAGGGACTCAGTGCTCCCTGGCGATCCCCATGCAACAGACAAATTTACTAATAAATAAATAAACATTCCTGCTTCGATTTCAGCAGGAAGGTTCTCAGGGCTGCCTGAAATTGCCCCCCCGTGAAATTCCAGCTTCTGTTTCGACAGGAAGGTTTTCAGGGCTGGTGAGGTGACTCCGACGAGAGGAGTGCCATGAGGAGCCAAAGCCTTTCTCCCTGGGCAGCCCCCGCCCGCCCCGTGCTCAAGAACAGGGCCGTCCCGAAAGGGAACTTCACTGCTCCCCTTAATGCTCCGCTGCTGCTTCCACATGCTTAAGCTGAACCTGGGAATGCTCAGGTTGGCTGGGGATTCTGGACACTGTAGTCCCAGATCACGGCTGAGGGGTTCCTATGAATTTTCCTCAGGGATCAGCTCGGTGATTCCTACTCTCTGCCTTGTTGCAGGACCAGGCAGACGGGAGCTGTCCATGCTTCTCGCTCTCCGACCAGAACCCCCCAGATTCAGCGGTCAGTTTGGGGGGAGCCGGGCCCTTCTTGGGCCCTTCTCTGTGGCTGCCTTTGCCTTGGCTCTGGCAGGGTCCGGAGGGGGAAAACACCCGGGGAGGTGGGAGGAAGATGCTCCAGCTGCAAAGGGGGTGGGGGCGGGGGAGGGGGGTTGGCTTGTAGTTTGGGGGGGATCCCCAATCACAGTCCACCCGTTAGTCCAGAAGTACCAGCCTTTCGTGATCTGCGTCCACCTACTTTCTTTATCACAGAGAAGCAAAAGAGAGTCTCTTGAAAACTGTTGAAGCATCTTGGTTTCTGCCTCTGCTTGGGGGTGCGTGTGTGTTGTGTGTGTTCATCTCAGATCAGTTCTCCTCTTGCAGGTGGAGATGTACCCCAGAGGGTGGAGTGTTTGAAGATGCAACTGGGCCTTTCTCTAGTCACAGGTCAGTCTTTGGCATGCCTGAATTTGTGATTTTATTTATTTCTTATGGTATTAATAACCTGGCGCCCGTCACCGCTGCAGCAACCTGGTCACCGCTGCAGCAACCTGTTGTCTCTCGGCCAACAACTGTTAGCCGCTCCTTTCCTTGGGTTCATCGCTTTCGGTTTCCACAAAGAGGAACAGATTTCAACACACAGGCGTTCATCCCATTAACTCGTTCGTTCCACAGCAAGCAACCACTGCAATTGCAAAAGAGCCTCACTCAGACTTGGTACTGCTGGAAAATGCCGCCCCCCCAAGAGAGGGGTTGAGCTGAACCAACCATAAAAAGAAGCCACTAAGAAAAAGATGAAAAAGAAGAAAAAGAAGATTGCACAACCATGCAGCCCATTGTTGTCAGACCTTAAGGGACCTCCGGAAGCTCAACAGGGGCGCGGCCAGTCTCACCCCAGGGGGAGAAGATCCCACAGCACGGGTGACACAGCAGAAAAGGCCCTCCGCCTGGGCCTGCCAAAGGGACTTCCCCGGGCAAGGAACCCGTCACACGCCCCCTGTGCTGGCTCTGGTAGGACGGGCAGAGGCAGTCGGGGAGAGGTGGACCCTCAGATAGCCTGGCCCCGTGCCATGTATTACAAAACAAGGGACAAAAATACAACAGAAAAAATAAAAAGGTAGCACGGGATACCACCTAACAGTAAAGGGTTACTCTTATATAAAAATACAGTATGTATGTATGTATATATGTATGCATGCATGCTTGTATGTAATTTCTCTCTGCCGTCTCCCCCTAATGGGGGACTCTGGGTGGCTCCCATAATCCATTAAAGCAATAAACATATATAAAAGTACAAAAACATAAAAAGTATACCGAGCATTACCAAAAACGAAAAAGTCCAAGGGGCTGATGGTTTCCAGAGCTGCGGACGAAAGGCTGCTAAGGGACTAGCCATGCCCACCCTTGATGTCTTCCCTCCCCACCCCAGGCCAGGTGGCACACCCAGCTCTTCAAAGCCCTCCTGAAGGCCAGGAGTGAGGGGGCCGATCTCAGCTCCAGCGCGGGATATTCCAAAGGGCGGGGCCACAGCTGAGGAGGCCCCCCTTCTGGACCCCGATAATTGGAGCTCTCTTACCGAGGGGGTCCAAACCATGTATATATGTATATGTATATATTTATATTTATTAATTTATTTATTTATAGTATATAAGTATATGTTTATCTAATGTTATCTCAACATACAGTATGCATTTATCGAATGCAAGTATCATTCAATGCATATAAATTTCCAATACGTATATGTGAGTATCGTTGTTTTTCACCAGTGTATTTTCTGTAAAGGAGTCCCATATTTCATTAAAACTGTCCATACACAGCCTACAAAGCCTATAGGCGCTGCGCCCAAAAGGAGCAAGCGGAATCGGGTCTTCAGTCCATGCAACGAATGAGGAGATCTTTCCAAGGCTGCAATATTGATCTTTGGGCCAGAGTCAGCGCACGGAGAATCCGTTTACCTTGTCCGCTTGTCAAGTCCCATGCACTAGGCCTAGAGATGAAAAGAATACCACCCTCTGGAAAGTTTAGCTTTTGTCACACAATCATATTCACATAGTCCACTCCTTTCTCCCAACACTTAATAAGTATAGGACATTTTAAAAACATCCGCTTTAAAGAGGTGTTGTCCTTTAATTCACATTTTTTCAATTATAACAGTGCAAAATCAAGTAGCAAAAGAATAAATGTTCCTTTTGTGCTATAGTTTTGGCTGTATTTTCTGTTTGCCTTCGTGTGTTGAAAAGCAGAGATTGTCCAATGCAGAAAAGTACAAAGCTGTTTTCCTGGTTCTTTACAGGGTAGTTCCAAATACAGAATTGTATTTCGGATGGGACCTTCTCCACGGGGGTGGGGGGTGGGCAGGGGTCTCCCTGCCGTCATAAAGGTCCTGCCTGCCAAGCATGGAGCCTTTCCGGAATCCCGGACAGATGAATAGCTGACGCCTCTGTTTACGAGTCCACCTGCTTGGCATTCAACACAATCGAAGAGGAAACAGCTTCCTGTAACCAGGTTAGTGAGGGTAACCCACGCCAGGCACTTGATGAACGGAAAGGCCACAGGCCCAGAGGTTGAATGAATGTTTACCCAAAATCACGTTCTGGGGTGAGTCGGGTGGCATTGGGGACGGCTAGGCAGCGCCTCCCAGTTCCTCCTGAGCCCTGAAGTACTCTGTGGTCGACAGTACTGATAGATTTACAAACATTCCTTTGCTGCTTTTTCTCACAATTTGTGGCGCTTACAGTCATCTGCAGTGCTCCAAAAGGGCCTTTTCGAAGCAGCGGGGGTGTTCCTGTCGGTCCCCCTCCAGCCTCAAGGTCCCGGCATCAGCCGTCCACCCAGCCAGCCAGGCCCTCAACTGGCCCTGAATCCACGTTAGAGGGAAAAGGGAATGAAAAATGGTTTCGGAAAACCATCCAGGGAGCCCCACAGTCTTGCTAAGAAACGTGGTGAGGAGATAAACTTTGGGAGGTGTAAACCCATCAGAGTTGAAAGGCACCTGAATTCCATGAGTATATAAATATTTTAAGAGAGGAAAGGATTAAGGTGGCCTTTTGTTCACAGAGCACACCCCGGTTATTAATAACGGTTACGCCCACAGGACAGACCTAACCTTTCTTCTTCTCTGGGGTCTCCAGGAGACTTCCCTAGAAGGGCCTCAACAACATCGCTCTCGGGGAGGCCCGACAGAAGAACGAGACTTTGGGAGTCAGGAATGATAGAGCTTCCCCCTCCCTCCCCAAACCTCGTCTGCTGTCCTGGGCAGGGGCACCCGAGATTCCTCCCTCCTCTTGCTCGGGCTCTGCCCAAATCAGGCCAGCGACCTCCATCCTGAGCGACCCCTCCACCCCAGACCCTCACATTCCCACGCAATGCCCTTCAGCGGCAAAACGGGGTTAATGGCTGGAGTTGAGAGACTTTATTACAGTTCTCCAAAGGCAGGTAAAGATCACACTCCGGGTGCTAATTATCGTCCAATCTCATTGATTCGTGTTGAACCCAAGATCAAAGCAAGTGATATCGTTCGTTCTGAAGAATGACCAGGCAGGGTTTATAATAACTAGGCAAGCAGCAGCAGACAACATTGGGTTACCTGTAGATTTAATAGACTTGAATAAAAACAAAGATCAGTTTGTCATTTTATCACTAGATGATGAAAAAGCCTTTGACAAAATACACAAGCAGGATACGTTTGCCCCATTAAATAGATTTGGATTTCCTTTGGAGTTGATCAAATGGATTAAGATACAATATGAGTCGCCCATATCTAAAGTAGAAGTTAATGGTCTGTTTTCTCCTACTTTCCCACTACATAGAGCTGTGTTTCTCAACCTTGGCAGCTTGAAGATGCGTGGATTTCAACTCCCAGAATTCCTCAATTTAGGGAGCATGATTTTCTTATTTTTTACTCAGAAACGCTAGCACAGTTTCAGCAGCAGAAACATGGTCATCCTTGGGTCCTGCCATAGCTTGGGACCGATTCAGTTTTATGTGTGCAAATGGGGGGGGGGGCAAGACACGGCAGAGGGAAAGGGGGGAGAGAGTTTGCTGCAGGAGAGGCAAGGGGGTGGGGGAGACTTTCTCACTTTATTTTATTATTTTTCCATCTCACACACAATTGGTATCAAGTACACGTCCAGGGGAACGTTTCCTATTTCAAAAGATGTTCTACAGTTATATTTTCTAACTGAACAAGTGCTGAAAGTTTCTTCATCAAAAGTGCTCTGATACAAAGTGCCCCATCATACTCCTGAGTCTATTATTTGGTACTTTAAGAAGTTTCCAGTAGTTTATATCCTATCTTTTAAAAATCGGAAAGCCTCCCAGGAAACACCACAGTCTCGCTAAGAAACATAAAGAGGAAATAAACTTTGGGAGGTGTAAACCCGAAAGACTTAAAAGGCACCTGAATCCCCTGAGTATATAAATGTTTTCAGAGAGGAAAGTATTAAGGTGGTCTTCTGTTCGCAGAGCTGATAAAAGAGGAGGATGTGTTGGTGTTTGTCCTGCTCTCGCTCCAGGTCTCCTGAAGAAACCTAGTTTGCCACCAGCTGGATCTGGGCATGCAGATGGGTGAGATTCCCTAGAATTCAATTTGGGAGAGCCTTAATTAGTAGGGCGAGGGGTTCATTTGGGGGTCCTTGGGCATCATATCTCCTCTTTGGCATAGACACATAGGCCAGGGCCTGGGAGGAGTTTCCCACAAAACCTAAATGCTGCTTTGCATTTGCTTTGGGAAAGCTCTGAGGAGGGGGAAAGGCTGAGGATTTCTATCCACAGAGGATCAATTCCAGATTTACAGGGTTCCAAAAGTTTCTGCATTCAACATGAGGTCCTCAGTGGTATTTGCCCCACCTGGCAGTTTATGAATGCCAGAAGAACTGAGAAATCTGCAGCTGTTGGGGGTCTTGATTTCATTCTCCCTAAATCCTTGAATCCTGGGCATGGGAATCGAATCAGGAGCAATCTAGGTGGTTCAAAAAGACTTACCAGCAAAGTTGAGGAATATTCTTTGGAAGGCAGAAGATACCTGGAGGCCTCCTGCTGGAATTCTCCTTAGGATGGAAGAAAAGGAGAAAGCAGCGTGAGGGCACACCTTGAACTCAAAAGGGAACAGAGCCATTATGTGACTTAACTGTAACTAGTGTCCATATCGTTTCTGGACACAATTAAACTTCCCCAACTGTAAAGTCTACTTGGATCTGCCTGGCTTCTGAATGTTTTCTCTGGGAAGGGCCAGTCTGGTCTCAGGCCCATCGTCCTGACCTTCTCTGCTCTTGCTGCTCGTGCTCCTCAATCTATTATTTGTTACCTTAAGAAGTTTGCGGTAGTTTATATCCTATATTTTAAAAAGCAAGCAAATACAAACTATTTTTTGAGAAAATCAGTGCATGCCAGAAAAAAACAAAGGAAGCCACATGATGCATCAGGAAAATTCTGGATCAAGGAATACAGAAATTTGCAAAGAGTCGAGATCTTCAGACCAGGCAAGAGAAAACAAGGACGTTTGTGGTTGGGGAGAAAAGAAGAGAAATGTGGGCTCCGAACTGAATTTATGCTTCCACAGCCAAAAGGGGTTAAAAAAAAACAAAAACAAAAACATTCAGATAGACCATACCAGTCCATGGAGGCCCTATCAAGCATGGTCCTACAGTTTTTTTTCTTTTCTTCATCATATGCCACCTTGATGGACAAATGATCTCCGATAAACATCTAATCCACGTAGAGTTTAAAAGCTAAAACGCATGAAGCCACCCACCCACCCCCTTTTCCTTTCTGTTCTCTCCCCCTCCTCCAAGGGCTTGCTTAGAGCTGATGCTGGACTCCTGTTGCAAGACAGGGGTGAGACTGCTGGTAAAAGCTACGGCAAAGCACTCTTGGGGGCAGCACAACAGAGAAACCGGAAGGGCCAAACTGTGGCTTCTCCTGGACTGCCCAGAGCTCAAGAGGAGCCATCACCACTTTCTACCTGTAGGAAAGACCTTAAAAACACACTTAACGTCCAGATTGTTATTCTGATAAAGGGGCTTAAAGTCCAGCCCATTTCATACGGTCACTTTGACGCTAGAGTAGGAAGGAAGCCTCTCCCCTCCAAGGCTAACAGACTGGGAACATTTCTCCAGGCCTCTTGTTCTGCTGCTGCTGCCGGGAAACCCTTGATAGGACTGAAAAGAAAAGAAAAGAAAAGAAAAGAAAAGAAAAGAAAAGAAAAGAAAAGAAAAGAAAAGAAAAGAAAAGAAAAGACTGGGCTGGGGATTCTCCCCCAACCTCTCCTTTGAGTCCATCCTGACTCTTAGCATTGTCAGCCATTCTTTCAGAAGCGGCTTGCCAGCGCCTCCTTCCTCGGGCTGAGTGAGAGGCCGGCTGGCCCAAAGTCACCCAGCTGGCTGCTTTGCCACAAAGGCAGGAGGAGGACTCACATTTTCCCCGTTTCGCCTTTGGCCTGGCGCCCGTCACCGCTGCAGCAACCTGTTGTCTCTCGGCCAACAACTGTTAGCCGCTCCTTTCCTTGGGTTCATCGCTTTCGGTTTCCACAAAAAGGAACAGATTTCAACACACAGGCGTTCATCCCATTAACTCGTTCGTTCCACAGCAAGCAACCACTGCAATTGCAAAAGAGCCTCACTCAGACTTGGTACTGCTGGAAAATGCCCCCCCCCCAAGAGAGGGGTTGAGCTGAACCAACCATAAAAAGAAGCCACTAAGAAAAAGAAGAAAAAGAAGATTTCACAAACCCTGCAGGCCATTGTTGTCAGACCTCTCAGGTTTTACACCATGGCCAGGCATTTTTACAGCAGAACTTTACAGAACGGTGTTAATGGCAGTTATTACTTTATTTTATTTTGCTTTATTTCATTTCATTGAATTATACTGAAGGGCATTATTTTAATACACAATTTTATACTCTCTCTCTATTTTACATAATGTATCAACATTCATGTGACAGTGCACTCTATCTTATTTCTAAAGGGTTAACTTACTTTTGCCTTCTAAAGAGCCCAGCATTCCCCCACCCCGTTTCCTTTAGAAGCAATTAGCAGATGCCTGACTTTCTTTGAAGGTATAAATCAGCACGGTTTCAGCAACAGAAACATGGTCATCCTTGGGTCCTGCCATAGCTTGGGACCGATTCAGTTTTATGTGTGCAAATGGGGGGGGGGGGCAAGACACGGCAGAGGGAAAGGGGGGAGAGAGTTTGCTGTAGGAGAGGCAAGGGGGAGGGGGAGAGTTTCTCGCTTTATTTTATTATTTTCCATCACACACACAGTTGGTATCCAGTACACGTCCAGGGGAACGTTTCCTATTTCAAAAGATGCTCTGCAGTTATATTTTTTATCTGAACAAGTGCTGAAAATTTCTTCATCAAAAGTGCTCTGATACAAAGTGCCCCATCATGTTCCTCAATCTATTATTTGTTACCTTAACAAGTTTCCGGTAGTTTATATCCTATATTTTAAAAAGCAAGCAAATACAAACTATTTTTTCGAGAAAATCAGTGCCCTATACCTCCCCTGCCTCTGTGTCTGCTGGGTGAGGATTCCCTGGCACCCGTAGAATGTGACAAATCTGGTGCTTTCTGCCTCCTTGAGATGCACTTGGCACAGGTCTTTTTCTGTTCCTGTGACTGATCATTCATCATTATCAGTCCTGGCAGCAGCAGAGTGAAAGGAGGTTGCAAGCTGTAGGTCTTGGGCGCATCTCAGGTATCTGCAGAGGTACCTCTGGGAAAAGCCCTAAGAGTCGGGGGGGGGGGGAGAACTGTATCGGGACGGAGGGAAGGGAGATGGGGGGCACTGGGGCTGTCAGGTATGCCCTCTGACTTGGTGATGCTTAGTTCTGTCGACATTCAAGCCGCTTGAAAGTGTACTCATTAACATTAAAGCTCATCAACAGTTGTTGATTGAAGTGAACAGCGTTATGGGGGGAGCAGTGGAAGGTCAGGTTTAGTTCTGGTTTCTGTGCCCCTGAGCCAGTGTTGACTCCTAGTGACTGCCTGGAGCAGCCGCTGTGCTTTTCCTGTCATCCCTTTTGGAGGTGGTTTGACGTTGTCTTCTTCCTGGGGCTGAGAGAGAGAGGTTGATTCAACACCACCCAGCTAGCTTCATGCCCAGGGCAGAACTCGAACTCAGCACCTCCTGGTTTCTACACTCCTACAGCAAATGTTTAAATTTAGTGGGGCTGTTGGAAGAATGGGTTCATTAGTAACTTCTTCCAGGGATGTGACCAGCCCCAAGTGAACGTTTGTTCAATGCTTAGCACACTTCTCTGCTGTAGAGAACTTATTTCTCCACCCCTTTGTTTACAAGCGTGTACAAGGGATGAAGTGTTTTTGCCAGGTGTGGGAGGACCCCAGCGTTCCCCCAAATGGCTGCAACTCCTTCCCTGTCTAGGGAAGGAGGAAATGCTGCACCTTGTCAGCTATGGTGTCAGGCAAACCTGTGTCCCGCCTGACCACAGGACTCCTAAACAATTCTTTTTCCATCAGGGTCTCGTTCTTGGGTGTCCTTAGGATTAATTGCCCACTCTCAGGGGTGTGTGATTGCAGGTGAGCTGAATACGTCTGCAGTAAAGATCAGTCATCAAAGGTTAACAGCATTTCAACCACGCATGCCCGCGTGTGCCGTGGCTGAATGCGAGCAACCCTGAGCCCAAAGCTTGAACTATCCATTGCATTTCTGCTTTGGTAAAGAGAACAGTATCCACTTCAACTGCAAAGAACTTTAATACCATTTAATTCCCAATACGTTTGGGCTCCTTCCACAGCCAAAAGGTGTTAAAAAAAACAAAACGAAAAACATTCAGATAGACCATACCAGTCCATGGAGGTTCTACCACAAAATCCAGATTGTTATTCTGATAAAGGGGCTTAAAGTCCAGCCCATTTCATACCGTCACTTTTACTCTAGAGTAGGAAGGGAGCCTCTCCCCTCCCCTCCAAGGTAACAGGCTAGAAACATTTCTCCAGGGCTCTTGTTCTGCTGCTGCTGGAAAACCCTTCATAGGACTTTAAAAAAAGAAAAAGAAAAAGAAAAGAAAACACTGGGCTGGGGATCTCCCCCAACCTCTCCTTGGAGTTCATCCTGACTCAGCCATTCTCTCAGAAGCGGCCTGCCAATGCCTCCTTCCCCGGCTGAGAGAGGGCGGCTGGCCCAAGGTCACCCAGCTGGCTGCTTTGCCACAAAGGCAGGAAGAGGAGCCACAGTTTCCCAGTCAAGCGCTCAGCCAAGGACTCAGCCAGTCTCACCCCAGGGGGGAGAAATCCCACAGCGCGGGCGCCACAGCAGCAAGGTCCCACTGCCTGGGGCCTGCCAAAGGGACTTCCCCGGGCGGGCGAGGAACCCGTCACTCGCCCCCTGTGCTGGCTTTCCTAGGATGGGCAGAGGCAACCGGGGAGAGGGGGACGCTCAGATAGCCCGGCCCCATGCCGTGTATTACAAAACAAGGGACAAAAATACAACAGAAATACGACAGAAAAAATAAAAAGGTAGCACGGGATACCACCTAACAGTAAAGGGTTACTCTTATATAAAAATACAGTATGTATGTATGTAATTTCTCTCTGCCGTCTCCCCCTAATGGGGGACTCTGGGTGGCTCACATAATCCATTAAAGCAATAAACATATATAAAAGTACAAAAACATAAAAAGTATACCGAGCATTACCAAAAGAGAAACAGTCCAAGGGGCTGATGGTTTCCAGAGCTGCGGACGAAAGGCTGCTAAGGGACTAGCCATGCCCACCCTAGATGTCTTCCCTCCCCACCCCAGGCCAGGTGGCACAGCCAGCTCTTCAAAGCCCTTCTGAAGGCCAGGAGTGGGGGTGCCGATCTCAGCTCCAGCGCGGGATATTCCAAAGGGCGGGGCCACAGCTGAGGAGGTCCGCCTTCTGGACCCCGTTAATTGGAGCTCTTTTACCGAGGGGGTCCGAAGCATGTATATATATTTATAGTATATAAGTATATGTTTATCTAATGTTATCTCAACATACAGTATATATTTATCTAATGCAAGTATCATTCAATGCATATAAATTTCCAATTCATAGATGTGACTATCGTTTTTTTCCACCCAGTGTATTTTCTGTAAAGGAGTCTCATATTTCATTAAAACTGTTCATACAACATGTATATATATTTATAGTATACAAGCATGTATATATATTTATAGTATATAAGTATATGTTTATCTAATGTTATCTCAACATACAGTATATATTTATCTAATGCAGTATATATATATATTATATATATATAATAGTGTATATATATTTATAGTATACAAGCATGTATATATATTTATAGTATATAAGTATATGTTTATGTAATGTTATCTCAACATACAGTATATATTTATCTAATGCAAGTATCATTCAATACATATAAATTTCCAATTCATAGATGTGACTATCGTTTTTTTTTCACCCAGTGTATTTTCTGTAAAGGAGTCCCATATTTCATTAAAACTGTCCATACAACGCCTACAAAGCCTATAGGCACTACACTCAAAAGGAGCGAGCGGAATCGGGTCTTCAGTCCATGGAACGAACGGGGCCACGTTTCCAAGGCTGCAATGTCAGTCTTTTGGCTGTGTGAAAATCATCCTTGGATTTCAGCACGAAATTTTTCAGGGCTGCCTGACCCTGGCCCGTGCAAAAATCACCTTTGGATTCCAGCAGGAGGGTCTTCACGACTGCCTCACAGAGCCCCTTGCAAAAATTCTTGCTTGGATTCAGCAGGGACGGTATTTCCGAGAGTTTCCGAGAAAGAAAGGTGTTTCGCCCTGTGGGAAAATTGTCGACAATGGGCCGTGTGAACATCTCCGTGGGATTTCAGCAGGGGGGTCTTCAGGGCTGCCGGGCAGGTGCAGGTGTAAGGTTTACCCCGTTCGTCTAGAGAAACTCTCCTGACACGTGTGCTCAACAAAGAAGTTTACTCAAGTGTAACGCAGTAGTTACAAACAAAGCCAGGACTGGCTTGGCACATCTTATGATACAATTTATAGTTCTCCCCTTCCCACGCTTTGCCCCGTTGCTATGTTACATATTGCAGATTGCAGATTACAGATTGCCCCAGTAATCCCCCCTATTACTCCAATGGCAGGGTCAGCCCAGTTCTCATTGTCCCTTGATTGCTGTGCCCCGGCGTGGTCGTGTTTCCTCTTCAGTTGCGCGCAAAGCCGGGGTTTTCCAATCGCCCGGTGATCGCCTTTCTGCGAGCCGGCCCAGTCCTTTGTCTCGGCGCTGCGGTTTCTTGTTAAGTGGACGCGGGTGGCTCGTAAATCAGCCGCGGCTTTCACTTCCTCTTTTCCCCGGAGCGCGAGCGGGCGGTAGAACTGACTCAGCGCGGCTGGGCAAGTTCCTAGCCGTGCCGCGCCGGCTGAACCTGACATACCGCCCCCCTGAAGACAAGTCCCCCTCCTTAATTGGGCTACCAGGGTGCTGCCCCCCATCTGCCATACGGTAGCCTTTCCTTGGGCTTGGGGCTTAGCCTTACCATGGCCGGGTCACTTATTGGACGGGTCCCCGAGGATTCTCCTTCCCTGCCTTCGTCGGCGCACGTTGAGCAGCTGGCCACGTATTCCCTCGTAACCCTCCGGAGAGACGGCTACCAAAACTGTCCGTGCAGGAGGTGGAGAGTCCTAACAAACCCGCAATGTCTCGTAATCCCGTCGTTGTGCCCCCTCCCTAGCACCTCCGCACGGCAAGCCTCTGGCACGTAGAGTCTCCCCTTCTGCCAGCACAAGTCCCCTTGTTCCTTTAAGGAATCCTTGTTGCTTGCCAGCCAGGAGTCTCCCTTGCCCGCCATAAAATAAAATAAAATAAAATAAAATAAAATAAAATAAAATAAAATAAAATAAAATAAAATAAAATAAAATAAAATAAAATAAAATAAAAATTTAAGTGTCCCTCGGGAGTTTTTTTTAGCATCGGGATGCAGAGAAAGTTTAGTCACTTTGCAAGCCGCGAGATGGGAGGAGCTCTGGGGCTGTATAAGAGGTGTGTGCTGGGCTGTGACTCGTTCACCAGATCCTGGAGCGCTTTGGAGTTGACTTCTGCGGAGAAGAAGCGGTGGTTGGATTTCAGCAGGGACAATGTTTCCGAGAGAGACAGGCGTTTGGCCCCGTGGGAGAATTGTCCATGGAGTTCTGCAGGAACGTTTTCAGGGCTGCCTGACAATGGGCTGTGTGAACATCTCCGTGGGATTTCATCAGGAGGGTCTTCAGGGTTGCCCGGCAGGGAGCCTTGGAAAAATCCTTGGTTGGATTTCAGCAGGGACGGTGTTTCCGAGAGAAAGGTGTTTAGCCCCGTGGGAAAATTGTCGATGGATTTCTGCAGGAACGTTTTCAGGGCTGCCTGACAATTCCCCGTTAAAATCACCGTGGATTTCAGCAGGGACGGGGTTTCCAAGGGAGAAAGGCGTTTCTCCACACCGCAGGGCCTCCCCAGTCCCGGAGTGGCTAAGTCAGGATCTTGCTTCAGGGACATCGCTGTCCCCCGCTGCTCTTTCCAACTCGCTTCTGAAGGGAACTCAGCCGCCCTTCCGTCTTGCTGGGGGAGAGGCTGCATTGGGATGAATCACGTCCCCTTTTAAGAAAGCTCCCCAATTTCCCAGGCGCATCGTGGAGTCTCTCAAAATCACTGAGAGGCAGGGGAGGAATACGGCACACATACACGCACACATACACGCACACACACATACACACCCGGCGGGTAACTCTTCCTCCTCTAGTCGCAGCGTGCTCGGGACAACGGCTGGTTTGCAAAGTCGGAGGCCCAGGGAATGGGTGTCGTTCGGATCCCTGCCCCCCTCCCCATTTTAGGAAACCGAGGAGCCACTGAGGATCTGCTCTTTGCGCTTTGCTCTGACCCAGAGTGCCGGAGAACTCGCCACTCCGGACTCTCCCTGGCTCCCAATGGCATGGTGCAGCCTCCGGAGGAGAGGATTTCCAGCGGTGCCAGACACGCCCACAGGACAGCTACGCCCACAGGACATTTTCTTCTTCTCTAGGGTCTCCAGGAGACTTCCCTAGAAGGGCCTCAACAACATCCCTGTGAGGGAGATGGGTGGCTAGTGCATAATTGCCCCGAATTTTCCCAAGATCGCTGAAGTTGTGTTGAGACTTGAACCCGGGTCTCCCTATTCCAAGTCCACACCTTCCTCTCTTCTCCTCCCCCTCCTCTTCTTCTAGCGACCCCCTCTCGTCGCTCCCCCACCCCGAAACCGAGTGGTAGGCGAACTTTTTTGGTGAAATCAGCCTGCGGAACGAGCTGCCACAGGTATCGGTGCCGGGCGCGCCTTCGGACGGCTGCAGAAGAGCGCAGCGAAATCCCTGGACCGCAGGTCACCCACCGGCTAGGTGTCGTAGGCGCCAGGGAGCAACGCCGGCAGGCTGGGCCGGGGCCTCGTGGTCGGGGGGGGGCGGCTTCCAGAAAATACCCCTCTCGCCACCCCCACCCCCTCCGAGGGCAGCCTGCAGCTGATTCCCTCTGCTTTGGTGCTGCGCCATTTCCCACTTTCCGCGCGGTGCTGAAAACGTCGCGGGCAGCTTCAGTCACCGGCGCTCCCAGCCCTCCTCTCTCCCTTCCTCTGCTCCGCTACCCCGACAGCACCTGCTCGCCGCGAAAGGGCCGCTGCTCTTCCCGCTAAACTGTCCTCGCAGGGGATCCAGGCAGCGGCGGGGAAGCGAAGGCGGGCGCGGAGGAGCGACTGGCCTCCCGCCCGTCCGATCCCCGTCTGAACTTGGCAGCAAGGGGTGGGGTGGTGGGACAACCCTGTCAAAACCCTCAACCCGCTCATTTCTTCTCATCCCATGAAAGGAAGCGCTGTGTTTATACAGCCGGATCCGCCCCGCCATTCCTGCTAAAAGATGCTCGCTTGCTCCAAACGGGAGTCTGCTCCGACTTTTCCACCGGATTCCCACTGGTGGCTCTCGGGCTCCCCCCGGAGGGAACAGACGTGAGCGGGAACCAGGCGCTGCCCGTTGGGGAAGCCCGTGGCGGTGGCCCAGAGCAGGTCCGCGGGCGAGTCCGCGCTGCTGCTGGTGTGGCTGGAAAACAGCCGGGTCTGGAGGCGAGGAGGACAGAAGGTAGCTTTGCCCAGGCGGACGTATGGCTCCCCCTGCTGGCCAGGAGCAGGACCGTCACCTTCCACGAAACTCACGAGGTTGAGCGAAAAGCCGAAGAAGAGGCCAGTGGGCGCCCCGCAGACCTTTCCTTTCCACCCTCCACGCTGAAGCTCTTCCCCCCCCCGAAAGGCTGAGAAGAACAGCCGCGCAGCTAAGCAGGACAGCGTGTCCGGAGGGACTGCTGGGAACGGCCAAGCCGCCCTGTGGATTGAGGATGAATTTTCCTCGGGGATCAACTGGACAATTCTTACTCTGTGCCTTCCTGCAGGACCAGGCAGACAGGAGGTGTCTGTGCTTCTCGCTCGCCGACCAGGACCGGGCGACCAGATTCAGAGGTCAGTTTGGGGGTAGCCGAGACCTTCTCTGCTTCCCTGGGAGAGCCTCAACAACAACCCTGTGAGGGAGACTGGGTGAAGAGTGCCTGTTTGCTGATATATAAAATAGTGAACACCTCAAAATGGTTCTTGGCAACGTCCTTCAACTCCCTCTTTCTGAGGGATCTCCCGGGGTGGGGGGCGCTCGGGGTGGAGGGAGATGGCCTGATTTGCGCAGAGCCAGAGCGACAGGAGGAGCCTCGGGGTGGCGCGGCCCAGGACAGCGGGCATGGCTTGGGGAGGGATGGGGGCAGCTCCGTCTCCTCCTCCCCTCGGGCAGCTACACGTAACCTGTGGCAGTCCAGTCGTGCATGCTCCAAACACAAGTCACACGTAAGCCCGGGCTCGGTCAGCCGCCGCAGCTTCTCTGTCCGTTGGAAGGAAACGGGAGGAGCGCTGGGGCCGAGCCGGCGGTGTGAAAGGTGCGTTTCCCGTCGTCGGATGAGAAGAGCCGTGCCCGACTGGCGTGTTTCAGGGTTTTGACTGCAGGGCTGCCTGACAATGCCCCGTGCGACATTCCTGCTTCCATTTAAGCGGAAAGGTTGTCGGGGCCGCCTGAGAATGCGCCGCGCCAGAATCCTGCTTCGATTTAATCGGGAGCGTTTCCAGGGCCGCCCGACAATGCCTCGTGCTAAAGTCCAGCTTCGAGTCCAGCAGGGACGGGGTTTCCGAGGGAGAAACGCTCGGGAGGGAGGGAGATGGCCCGATTTGCAGAGAGCCAGAGCGACGGGGAGGAATCTTGGGGTGTTTGGGGAGGGAAGGGGGAGCTCCGACTCGTCCTCCCTCGGGCGTCCCCGAGAGCGTTTCCCAGCCCAGCCGCCGCTCTTCCCTCCCCGCCTCTCCTGCCGCCGTCGCTGTCCGTGGGCAAAACTCTCTCTCTGGGCGGCCGGTGTGGCGACTCAGAGGAGAGAAGCGCCGTGACGGAGACAAAGCCTTTGTCCCTGGGGAGCCCACCTGCCCCCCCCCCCCCCGTGCCCAAGAACAGGGCCGCCCGAAAGGGAACTCCACTGCTCCCCTCAGTGCTCCGCTGCTGACTCCACATGGTTTCGGCTCAACCTGGGAATGGTCAGGATGGCTGGGGATTCTGGACAAGGTAGTCCCAGACCATTGCTGGGTGACAATGAAAAGGGGGGAGGCTGGTTTAGGGAGTAGGGAGGGAGGGACCTCCTGCCTCACTTTGACCAATAGAAACAGCGGGAGGGGGGGCTTTTTTACCAGCACGACTCGGAATGGTGGGATCCCCTTTTTTGCAGTCCGAAGACCCTTCCCGCCACGCCCCCCCACCTGCGGCCAAGTTCAGACGGCGATCGGACGGGCGGGGGATGGTGTTGCTCCTCCGCTCCCCGCTCGCTTCCCCGTCACCGCTCGGATCCACCGCGGGGAAAGTTTAGCGGGAAGAGCCGGGCGGGTCGGGAGCAGCGGTCCTTTCACACGGCGCTTCTGCAGATCAAGCCGGGGAGCGGCGGCGGAGCAGCGAAGAGAAGAAGGGGAGGGAGGAGGGCCGGGGGAGCCGGTAACTGAAGCCGCCTGGGAAGTTTTCAGCACCGCGGAAAATATAAAATAGCGCGGTACCAAACCAGGCTGGGGGGGCAGGAGAACTATTTTGTGGAACCCGCCCCCTCCCAGGCCTCAAGGCCCCGGCCCAGCCAGCCAGCCAGCATTGCTCCCCCGGGGGCCTAGAAAGGCCTCTTGGACGCCCTCGTCAGCTCTCTTCTTCCTGTGGCTCCCACAGGACTGACCGACCCCCCCGTCCATAATGCAGCCCCCAGTCCTCGGGGCTCCTAGCCGGTGGGTGACCTGCGGCCCAGGGATTTCACCATCCAAAGGCGCGCCCGGCACCGCTACCCCTGGCAGCTCGTTCCGCAGGCTGGTTTCACCGGAAAAGTTTGCCTACCGCTCGGTTTCCGAGGGTCGGGCGGGGGGGACGCTAATCCCGTGTTCTGTCAGAGGGAGAAAAGTTCCTTCCGGGGTCCAGCAGCCTTTCCCTCCTTCCTCGCACCCCCCAAGCCTCTTTTCCCCATCGAAGCAGCCCCAGCACTGCCTGCCCTCCTCACCGGGGGTGGGGGGCTGATCCTCTGGGGGGTCCTTGCCGCACCTTCTCCAGCCCCCGGCCTCGCCCTTCAATGTGGGGCCGGGGGGGGGGGGAGGCATCCAGTAGAGTTTTCCCCTTTCGTCGGGGGTCACCCTGATCCTTGGTGGTTTTTGGTGGTTATTAGTGGTTTTGAGCAAGGGTGAGCGAGAAGCAGAGTCTGGAGAAGAGGAGGAAGACAGCTTGTGGGCAGCGCCTAGACCTTTCCTTTCAACCCTTCACGCTGAAGCTCTTCCCCTTCAATTGGAGGTCAAACCCCCTGAAAGGTGGAGGAGGAACAGCCCTGCAGCTAAACAGGAGAGCGTGTCCAGAGGGACTGCTGGGAACGTAGGCAAGGAGACACTGGAGCGTGCAAGGAAAAGCCGGAGGTCCAGAGCCGAACAGCTGCCGCTGGGAGGATCGGGACCCGCAGCGTCCCCCTCGGGGTTGGCCAGTCTGACAGAGGAGGCGCATTCGAGGGGGACAGTCCGCCCGCCAGGCGCTGGAGTCTCGCGGCTTTGCCCCCTGCGAAGAGAAGGAGCGATGCAGAGCGGGGAGCGTGCAGGCGGGGATGCGGCCAGTCTTTCGTGCACGGTCGGAGTGGGCGGATTCCACCCAATAGCTCTCTCGCCTTAACCCCGCTCCCCGAGGGCACCCTTCATCTGACTCCATCTGGCTTGGTGCCCTGCTATTTTTAGTAGACATTTAGGCAGCTTGAAATTGAAAGCTCATCTTCAGTTGTTTCTGGAAGTGAAGAGCGTTATGGAGGGAGAAGTTAGTTCTGGTTTTTGTGCCCTTGTGCCACTGTTGACTCCTAGTGACTGCCTGGACCAGCCCTTGTGCTTTTCTCGGCATCCCTTTTGGAAATGGTTTGCCACGGTCTTCTTCCTGCGGCTGAGAGAGAGAGGCTGGTTCAACACCACCCAGCTAGCTTCATGCCCAGGGCAGGACTCGAACTCACCACCTCCTGGTTTCTAGACTTCTAGACTTGTGCCTCAAGCCAGTACACCAAACTGGCTCCCAGTTAATATCTTAGCAGACAGAAATAAAAGATAAAGCAGCTTTGACAGGTTCAAATTAAGCTGAACAGAAATAAAAGCAAAGATTTTATTGGCAGGACCTCAACAACAACCCTGTAAGGGAGACTGGGTGAGGGTGAATGATTGCCCCAAAGTTCCCTGCAAGTCCTGGGGTCGAGTGGGGACTTGAACCCGGGTCTCCCCACTCCAAGCACACGCCTTCCTCCCTGCACTAGACGGGCTCTCTCCAAAAGCTTCCCAACGTGGCCCTGCAAGAGACCCCTGCAATTTGCTCCACAAACTCCCTGGGTTTTCCATGAGGGGCCAGCAGGGTTAGAGCCCTTTTCCGTGCGCATGCACACACACAGACATTTTCCTTATTGAATTTATAGCCCCTTGATAACAAAAGTAGTGCTGATAAATAAAACAGAAGACACCCCAAAACGGGAGAATATTTTCTTTCTCTACTGCCTTTATTTAGACACCCCCTGTCTATTCTGTGGCTAAGCAAACGTGCACAAAAAGTGAAGATAAGCTATACAGATACGGGGTGGGGGCCGCATCAGTCTAAAGAGACACGGGTCTTAAGCGCGGACAAGGAGGATGCTCTGAAGGAGATTGATCCGGTGCTGATGGCGATCAAGTGTCTGAAGGGGCCTCTTTCTTGTTGTTGCAGATGGATTCCAAATTGCAGCCCATCTTTGGATCCAGTCTGGCGATCCTGTGATCGGAGGTTTTCTCACAGATCAAGGGGGATCTTGAGATTCAGTCAGGATTCAGGTAATCCTCACTACTGTCTGTGGATCTACTCCAACTGCGACTCTTTGAAAACCCAAACCCCCATATTTAACCAACTGCATATCTCCGGTTTAGAAGCTGGGGAATTACAGATCAGTTCATGGGTGACAGCCCATTTGCCCCACTCAGGGAGGGGGGGATCTCCCCCAAATTCTTCCATCCTGCCTTGGGAATCCACCTTCCAGGACCGCTCAGTTTTCATTACTGAGCACCCAATGCTGCTGTGTGCGAATTGCTTATCTTCCTGTAAGATTTCATGGCTAAAAAGTACAAAATGAAACATTCCAAACACTGATCTTGCTTCCGATCAATTGCACTTATAAATTAGAAGGATATTCCCATATCCAGAGATGGGGGACTGTAAAATTCAATTGGTTCTTGATGCCTCCAATCATCTCCTATTTATTGTTTCAGGACAAGAAGGATTCAGAGAGGCTGCATCTTATATGATGCCCTTAGGCTGTTCAGCAGTTGGTGGTAAGTGCCAGGAACTGGCCCTTTTGAGCCTTGAGATTCTCCTGTTCGCAGAGAGACCGCAGAATGATCTATCACCTGTCCGTCCGTCCGTCCATCCATCCAACCCAAACTTCTGGATAGTTCTAGGAGACCAGACTGGCTCTTCCCAGGGAAAACATTAAGAAGCCAGAGAGACCCCACTAGATTTTTAATTTGCGGGAGGATAACTGCATCCAGGAAAGATATGAACAATATTTACAGTTAAGTCACCTAATGGATATTTTCCCTTTTGAGTTCAAGGTGTGCCCTTACACCTTTTCTTCCAGCCTAAGGAGAATTCTAGCAGGAGGCCTCCAGGTATCTTCTGCCTTCCAAGGAAGATTCCCCAACTTTGCTGGTAAGTCTTTTTGATCCGCCTAGATTGGCCCTGATTCGATTCCCATCCCCGGGATTCAAGGATTGAGGGAGAACGAGATCAAGACTCTCAACAGCCACAGATTTCTCTCTGCTCTTCCGGCATTCATATACTGCCCGGTGGGACAAGTACCACTGAGGACCTCGTGTTGAATGCAGACCCTTTTGGAACTCCTCCTAATTAAGTTCCACCCTCCTAATTAAGGCTCTCCCAAACTGAACTTTGTCTTTTCTCAGCCCTCCTCGCTCCCGTCCGCTGCCTTTCCCGCGCCCGCCCGCTGTCCTCTCCCCCTCTGAAACTGTACAGAGCGCCCACCGCGTGGATCTCGCTGCCAGCAGAGGGGCGGAGAAGCGGCTGAAGAGAGACCCACGGCGGCCTTTTGGAAAGGAAAAGGCTCTGCGGGCATCTTGATTTCCAGCCTCTTCCCTGGGAACGCTGAGGGATGCTGGTGCGCAATATAGGTGGCAGCGCTGGGAACAGTCCCGGGTGTAAACGCGGATCTCTGCCATTTGCACAAAGGTTTGTGTGGCTTTAGTGCTTTTACTGGGGGAAGTCTCTGGGGATCGGTCCTCCTCTGGGCTGAGCTCCCTTCACACGGGCAGCTCTTCCCGTTCGAGGGCAGGCAAAACCCAGCCTTTCTGCAAAGGTTTCCCCCGGGAGATCCCTCAGAAAGAGGGAGTTGAAGGAGGTTGGACTTCATTCATTGCCAAGACCCATTTCGAGGTGTTGACTATTTCATATATCAGCAAACAGGCACTCTCCACCCAGTCTCCCTCACAGGGTTGTTGTTGAGGCTCTCCCAGGGAACTCTCCTGGAGACCCCAGAGAAAGGGCAGACAATATTAATGCCATAAGAAATAAATATAAATCAGAAAGATAGGAATGGCAAAGGCTGCCCAGGAAGAAGGGTGTTTGGCCACAGCACAGGGCTAACCTAGCAGATGTTTCTGATGTTTGATAGCCATGTCTTGACTGGTCATTATTGTTGATGGAGGAATCAATGCAATGACACACCGTAGTGGTGACAGTGAGTCTCCTTGAAAGATTCCTCTGTTGATGTTAACCTCTCCCAGTCTATCGCTATTGACCAGCAACAGTGTCTTCCACTGTGCCATTGATCCTTGCACAACGCTTCGGATGCATCTACTGACTCCTGTTATTTCTAGGCACTTGATTATCCAGTCATGTGGAAGGGAGCTGAATGCCTTCTTGTAATCAATCCAGGCTACATTCAGGTTGGTCTTCCTTCTCTTGCAGTTTTCCAAAATCATCTTGTCAGTTAGGAGCTGATCTTTTGTGCCTCTGCTGTTTGGGCGGTTTCCTTTCTGCTCAGATGGAAGGAGCTTGTTTTCAACTAGGTGCTGTTGGACTGCATCAGCTACCACCGAGTTAGCAATCTGAAAGTTGCTGGCAAGCAGGCAATTGGCCTGTAGTTGCCCGGTGCTGCCCCTTTTGCTGGCTCTTTCATCGTCAGGTAGGTTTTGCCAGATGTTAGCCAATCGTCAGTTTCACTTCCTTCCAGTATGTTGTTAAACTGCTTGGCAATGAGTGGGTGCAGAGAGTCAGATGTTTCAACCAAAAGAATTGGTCAGCAGCAAGTGAAGATGAACTGCATGGTTTTTGAAAACAAACTCTCTCGGCCGGCAAACCATTTCCAAAAGGGATGCCAGGAAAAGCATGCACCGGTCCAGGCAGTCACTAGGAGTCAACACTGGCTCAAGGGCACAGAAACCAGAACTAAACCTGACCCTCCACTGCTCCCCCCATAACGCTGCTCACTTCAATCAACAACTGTTGATGAGCTTTAATGTTAATGAGCACAGTTTCAAGCTGCTTGAACATCCACAGGACTAAGCATCACACGGCACCAAGCATACCTGACAGCCCCAGAGCACACCTTCCTGACAGCCCCAGCGCCCCCCCATCTCCCTTCCCTCCATCCCGATACAGTTCTGCCCCCCCCCCCCCAGGCACTCATGGCTTTTCCCAGAGGTACCTCTGGAGATACCCAAGATACGCCCACGGTCTCTGGATCTGCAGCGTGCAACCTCCGTTCACTCTGCTCCCAGGACTGATAATGATGCGTGATTAGTCACAGGAACAGAAAAAGAGCTGTCCCAGAAAGATTCATTTGGAGAAGATGCATTTATTCACTAAGTGCATCGCAAGGAGGCAGACATCACGAGAATTGTCACGTTCTAGTGGTGCCAGGGAATCCTCACCCAGCAGACACACGTGGAGCTATATAAAGCCAACGAAATGAGCCAGGGAGGCAGATGGGGAGGAGCAGGCTGTAGGAAAGGTGCTTTTCCGTTTCTGGGCGCTGAGGCAGTGCGCCAGGGGCTGGAGCCCCGCGGCCTTGCCTTCCGCGGAAAGGAGCGATGCAAAGCGGTGAGTGAGCAGGCCGGGTGCTTAGGCTTTCTGGCTCCAAGCACTGGGGGGCAAGAGCAGATCCGTGGGCGAGTCCCCCGGTGTGGCTGGAAAACGGCCTCCAAGCAGCAGGAGCCGAGTTGGAAAGAACAGCGGGGGGAGAGCGATGTGGCTGGACCAAGACCCTGGTTTAGCCCCTCTGGGACTTGGGTGGCCCTGCGCTGCGGCCAAATGCCCTTCTTCCTGGGCAGTGCCCTCCCCCCCCCCGCCAACCGAGGACAGGGCCGACCCTGAAGGAGCTGCTCCTCCCCCTTCCCTAAATACAAAAAAGGCCACCACGTTTGCCCTGGCATCTCCTCCCGGGCGACGTGGGCCTCCAAGAGAGCCACCCCCGGTACGTGTCATCCTGGCCTCGGGAAGACGCCCCACTGATGGTTTCTCCGGGCACGGGGCCTGACTCCGCGGACGAGCGAGGGAAGGAGATCCAGGCACCCCAGAAGAGCCCTGCCCGGTGCCCCCGACTTCTCTCTCGCGGGCCAGTGAGCGAAGGTAGCTTTGCCCAGGCGGACCTATGGCGCCCCCTGCTGGCCAGGAGCAGGACCGTCAGCTTCCACGAAACTCATGAGGTTGAGCGAAAAGACGAAGAAGAGGCCAGTGGGCATCCGGGTGAGCCACCGGTGCAGTGGGCGCCCCGCAGACCTTTCCTTTCAACCCTCTACGTTGAAGCTCTTCCCCCAAGTCGGGGAAAGAAACCCCCCGAAAGGCGGAGGAGGAACCACCCTGCAGCTAAGCAAGAGAGCGTGTCCCGAAGGACTGCTGGGAATGGCCAAGCCGTCCTGTGGATTTAGGGTGAATTTTCCTCGGGGATCAACTGGGCAATTCTTACTCTGTGCCTTGTGGCAGGACCAGGTAGACGGGAGGTGTCTGCGCATCTCGCTCTCCGACCAGGACCCCCCAGATTGAGAGGTCAGTCTGGGGACCTTCTTGGGCCCTTCTCTGCTGGCTGCCTTTGCCTTGGCTCTGGCAGGGTCCGGAGGGGGAAAACCCCCGGGGAGGTGGGAGGAAGATGCTCCTGCTGCAAAGGGGGTGGGGGGGGAGGGTTTGGCTGGTGGCTTTGGGGGGCAGTTGCAGTCCCCCGTTTAGTCCAGAAGTGCCAGCCTTTCTTGATCTGCGCTGACCCTCTTCCTTTATCACAGAGAAGTAAAAGAATCTCTTGAAAACTGTTGAAGCATCTTGGTTTCTGCCCCTTCTTGGGTGTGTGTGTGTGTGTGTGTGTGTGTGTGTGTGTTTGTTCATCTCAGTTCAATTTTCCTCTTGCAGGTGGAGCTGTACCCATCTCGGAGTATTTCAGTTTGCAATTGGGCTTTTCTCTAGCAACAGGTCAGTCTTTGGCATTCCTGCATCTGTGATTTATATTTATTTCTTATGGCATTAATATCCTTTGCCCTTTCTCTGGGGTCTCCAGGCGACCTCCCTGGGAGGGCCTCAACAACAACCCTGTGAGGGAGACTGGGTGAGGGTGAATGATTGCCCTGAATTTTCCCATGAATGCTGAGGTCGGGTGGGGACTGTAACCTGGGTCTCCCCATTCCAAGCGCACACCCTCCTCCCTGTGCTAGGCAGACTCTCTCCAAAGCCTTCCCAAGATATTCCTGCAAGAGACCCCTGCAATTCTCTGCACAAACTCCCTGGGTTTTCCACAAGAGGTCAACAGGATTAGAGCCTTTTTTCACACACACACACACACACACAGACATATTTTATCTCTCTCCTTTATATCAGAAGTAGTGCTGATCAATAAAATAGTAAATATCTTAAAACGTGGGGAAAAGGCACTCTTGGCACTGGATTGAATCCAACCTCCTTCAACTCCCTCTTATTGAGGGATCTGGGGGGGGGGAGGGGCGGGGAAACCTTTGCAGAAAGGCTGGATTTTGGCTGTCCTCCAAAGGGAAGAGCTGCCCGTATGAAGGGAGCTTAGCTCAGCCCTCTCCAGCCAGGACCGATCCCCATCGGTGGGACCAGAGACTCTGAGGAGACTCTTTAGGCCACTGAATCCGGTTTCTGCTCAACGTCGGAATCCAGATGGAAGCGTCCGGACAGACGGCTGAGCGGCCTCCGCTTGAAGGCTTGCTGTGAAGGGTCCCCCCTCTCTGGGCCTTGCCTCCCGCTGCTGAAACCTCTCTGACTTTAAGACAGTTTCCTTAACACTCAGCGAAAATTGTCTTGCTCTTCTGACTCTTTTGGAAGCTTCTCTCCGCTGAAATTTTCTCTCTGGAGAAAATTCACAGAGGTTTTAATTGGATCAAATAAAACATTTTCACATCAAATTAACATTCAGAACTCCTGAGCTTTATCACACTTCCAACACACCTGCCTGAAGTCTGTTGCTCCCCTCCTGCCTTTTCAGCCAACATCATCAACTTCCATATGGAGTCGAGCATCAGACATTGAACCTTTCATGACGTTTGACCCTTCTTTCCAAAGTTCACCATTTGTATCAATTCAGAAGGGGAAAAAAATCCCCTTCTTATATCATAACCATTTTTTAATTCCACCATCTCTAGAAATGGCGATTTCAAACTAAATTCCATCACTTTTCACACTGTCTTCCCAGAGGACGCTTTGACTCCCACCAGAAGTATTGGGATGGGGGAGTGATCTTGTTTCTAGCTGGAAGTGAAAAGGAAGCCAAGGGCTTCCACATGAAGAGAAGCCCCAGAATGTCTGATCTTTTGCCAGCCAGGGAGACCCCTTCGGGTCAGATCCCCCTTCCCCAAACACAGAGCTGCAATTCAGAATGTGAGTAAAGTCAAAGGGCAGAAATTCTCAGTGTAATCTGTTCTTTCTGCACTGACTTTATTTAGACATCACCCGTCTATTTTGTGGCCAAACAAACGTGCCCAAAAATTGAAGATCCTCTATACAGATACGGGGTAAAATCTTTCTAAAGAGACATGGGTCTTATAGATATTCTAAATGCTGACAGGGAGGATAGTTTGAAGAAAATTGCTTGGTTTGAAGTGTCTGAAGTGGCCTCTTTGTGGTGTTGCAGCTCAGGATGGATTCCAGATTGCAGCCCATCTTCAGATCCAGTCTGGGAATCCTGGGATCGGAGGTGAGTGCGGGAGAACTGGAGAGGTTTCTCTGAGAGCCACCCCTGCGGGGCAACTGCCTGCAGCAGGAGATGCCTCCGTGGCAGCCCTTTCCCTTGCATGGATGCTCCCTGGGCCCTGGGCATCCGGGTGAGCCACCCGTGCAGTCGATGAGGAAAGCACGAGAGACCGTCCTAGCCAAAGCAAGGGTCCAGGGGTTCAAAGGGAGCTGTGGGGCACAGCTGAGTCCCTCAAGAACAGCTGGAGAGTCTCTGCTATCCCCATTGAGGAAGGGTATTTTGTGGGGCAGCTTCAAACTCTGGGGGGTTCAGCTGTCACAATTGTCCCATGACTGTATTTTCACAGATCAAGGGGGATCTTTGCTTGCTTGGAACTTCAATTTCCACCAGCAATGGTAAGCAGACATGAGTTTGGGAGAGGTTTCTGGGTCGGAGTGAGATGCAGTCGGGATTCAGGCAATCCTCACTCCTTTCTGTGGATCTACTCAAACTGCATCTCTTTGAAAACCCAAACCCGATGCCTCCAAGCATCTCCTATTTATTGTTTCAGGACAAGGAGGATCCAGAGAGGCTGCATCTTATATTATGCTCTTAGGCTGTTCAGCAACTGGTGGTAAGTGCCAAGAACCTTTTGAGCCTTCAGATACTCCTGCTTGCAGAGAGACGGCAGAATGATCTATCACCTGTCAATCCGTCCATCCATCCCACCAACCCACCCTTCTGGGTACTTTTTGGGACAGCAAGAGCAGAGAAGGTCAGGATGATGGGCCTGAGACCAGACTGGCCCTTCCCAGAGAAAACATGCAGAAGCCAGGCAGATCCAAGTAGACTTTACAGTTGGGGGAGTGTAACTGTGTCCAGAAACGATATGGACACTAGTTACTGTTAAGTCGCCTAATGGCGATTTTCTCTTTTGAGTTCAAGGTGTGCCCTCACGCTGCTTTCTCCTTTTCTTCCATCCTAAGGAGAATTCCAGCAGGAGGCCTCCAGGTATCTTCTGCCTTCCAAAGAATATTCCTCAACTTTGCTGGTAAGTCTTTTTGAACCACCTAGATTGCTCCTGATTCGATTCCCATGCCCAAGATTCAAGGATTTAGGGAGAATGAAATCAAGACTCCCAACAGCTGCAGATTTCTCTCAGTTCTTCTGGCATTCATAAACTGCCAGGTGGGGCAAATACCACTGAAGACCTCATGTTGAATGGAGAAACTTTTGGAAGTTTTAGAAATCCTCAGCCTTTCCCCCTCCTCAGAGCTTTCCCAAAGCAAATGCAAAGCAGCATTTAGGTTTTGTGGGAAACTCCTCCCAGGCCCTGGCCTATGTGTCTATGCCAAAGAGGAGATATGATGTCCGAGGACCCCCAAATGAACCCCTCGCCCTACTAATGAAGGCTCTCCCAAATTGAATTCTAGGAAGTCGCACCTGTCTGCATGCCCAGATCCAGCTGGTGGCAAACTAGGTTTCTTCAGGACACCTGGAGCGAGAGCAGGACAAACACCAACACATCCTCCTCTTTTATCAGCTCTGCGAACAGAAGGCCACCTTAATACTTTCCTCTCTGAAAACGTTTACATGCTCAGGGAATTCAGGTGCCTTTTAAGTCTTTCGGGTTTACACCTACCAAAGTTTATCTCCTCTTTACGTTTTTTAGCAAGACTGTGGTGCTTCCTGAGTGGCTTTCCGATGCCATTTTTCATTCACTTTTCCCCCTAACCTGGATTCAGGGCCAGTTGAGGGCCTGGCTGGGTGGACGGCTGATGTCGGGACCGTGAGGCTGGGGGAGACTGGCAAGAACCCCCGCTGCTTCGAAAAGGCCCTTTTGGAGCAGTGCAGATGACTGTAAGCGCCACAAATTGTGAGAAAAAGCAGCAAAGGAATATTTGTAAATCTATCAGTACTGTCGGCCACAGAGTACTTCAGGGCTCAGGAGGAACTGGGAGGCGCTGCCAAGCCGTCCCCAATGCCATCCGACTCACCCCAGAACGTGATTTTGGGTAAACAGTCGTTCAACCTCTGGGCCTGTGGCCTTTCCGTTCATCAAGTGCCTGGCGTGGGATACCCTCACTATCCTGGTTACAGGAAGCTGTTTCCTCTTTGATTGTGTTGAATGCCAAGCAGATGGACTTGTAAACAGAGGCATTCACTATAATAAGATTATAATCTATATAATAAATATACTATATTTACTATAGTAAGTATTATAAGAACAATATAGTTGATTTTTTTTACTGATGTTCCTTTTTCCTTGAAATGTCAAGGTAGCAGAGTTAAGGGATCTTGGTACAGAGAGAAACGGTGACCCTGAAGGTATCACAAATTCAGTATGGAGCCCACATTTCTCTTCTTTTCTCCCCAGCCACAAACCTCTTTGTTTTATCTTGCCTGATCTGAAGGTCTCAGCTCTTTGCACATTTCTGTACTCACCTGGGCAGCCGGGCTCAGAGCCCCGCAGACTTCTTCACCCCAAGGCGGGGAAGGGAGGAACCTCCCTCATCCAGTGGGGGACTCTCACAGCGGGATGCTCGCCGTGGAGGTCTGCGCACTGCCGACCCGTGACGGTTGAGAAACGCGGCTCTCCTTCCTGCCCCATCGAGGTGGGCTCGCTTTGAGTCCTTTTCTGACTCCAGGCTCCATTCCCTTTCCTGCCTGGCTCTCGCACCTTCCCCATGGCCAGCCCTGCGCGGCTCCGCAGCCCCAACCCGAGGGCTTGGGGAACCGGTCCTGCGGAAGGACGGGAAGCAGGGCATCGCTGCCCGGAAGCTGCACGCCTGATGGGTTTGGACAGGGCTCGGACGGAAAGGCGGAGGACGCGCTGGCCAGATGGCAGCTGAGCCAAGACTGGGTGGGGTGGCTAATTTCCTGGGAGAAATACGGAGAAAAGAGGCAGGTTTGCGTGTGTGGCTGCTGTCACCACCTCGACCTCCTTGGCCCCCTCCGCAGTCTTTGTGTGCTGGGCAAATGCAAACCAGTTCTCTTTTGTTCATTATGTTGTGTAATTGTGTAACGGTGTAATTATAAGAATTAAAAGATGCTGTGATTATTTTGTGTAGTTATAAATACTGTGTTTAATTCATTACGTTATGCAAGTCAGTCCATTTCCCAACAAATGCACATAAAAGAAAAATGAACCACCCTGCTACTCCAACAGCAAAAGGAAAAAACACAAGGCAGCAAATAAAGCCTATAGAAACGGGTGAATCCAAACCAGTTCCTCTTTTCTGCCTTGGAACCAGGCGAGGCCGTCCCATCAGCTCGCCCAGATGGTTGTCCCAGGAAGCTTCTGGGTTGGTGGAGCTGGCGGGCCGCGCCCAGTTAAACACGCGAGGCGGAAATCTCTGTCATAACTTGTTCTGCAGAGTACAGGCCGCTTGGGACAGTCTTCCCGGTCCAGCGCCCCGCCGCATGCAAATCACCGGATTTTTCAACAGCTACAATCAGAAAATCACGACCTCACAGCTTCGCGCAAATTGATTGGCATACATGGTTAAAACGCTCTTAAGAAGTGGGTAGCGCTACCCAGAGGGCGGGCACCGGTGGTCGCTAAGGGAAATGTGAGCTGAGCTAGCCAGTACCTCATTGATTTCCGTCGCAAGCGCTTCCCGCTGCATCCCAGTCTCCAAGGGCTCTTCCTTCTCTCCCTCGAGCTGATCCCAGGTGCGATGCACAAAGGGGAGGCGATTCAACGCAGTTTGCAACTGGATGACCTGCTCAGCAACTCGTGGACGGCAGTTCTGGGGCCAGACCGAAGGTTCCGCCTTCAGCTTCAAAGTCTGCCCCTGCGCCCCTTCATTTGCAGTCAAACGCGGCCCCCTCTGGCTTCCTTCTTCGGCCGTGGGTCTCAGACTCCCTGCCGCCCCCCATGAGGCAAGGGGGTGATGCTGCTGAGGCCGAGGAGCCTCCCTGCCACCCCACACCTCCGATCCCAGGATCGCCAGACTGGATCCAAGATGGGCTGCAATTTGGAATCCATCCTGAGCTGCAACAGCAAGGAAGGGGCCCCTTCAGACACTTGATCACCATCAGCACCGGATCAATCTTCTTCAGAGCATCCTCCTTGTCAGTGCGTACAACATCTATAAGACCCGTGTCTGTTTAGAATGATGTCGGTATAGCTTATCTTCACTTTTTGTGCACATTTGTTTGGCCACAAAACAGAGAGGTGGTGTCCAAATAAAGGCAGCAGAGAAAGAAAATATTCTCCCGTTTTGGGGTGTTGTCTGTGTTATTGATCAGCACTACTTTTGTTATCAAGGGGCTATAAATTCAATAAGGAACATATCTGTGTGTGTGCGCGCATGGAAAAAGGTTCTAACCCTGTTGACCCCTCATGGAAAACCCAGGAAGTTTGTGGAGCAAATTGGGTCGTTTATGAATGCCAGAAGAGTAGAGAGGAATCTGTGGCTGTTGAGAGTCTTGATCTCGTTCTCCCTCAATCCTTGAATCCCGGGCATGGGAATCGAATCAGGGCCAATCTAGATGGATCAAAAAGACTTACCAGCAAAGTTGGGGCGACTTTTCTGGAAGGCACAAGATATCTGGAGGCCTCCTGCTGGAATTCTCCTTAGGCTGGAAGAAAAGGAGAAAGCAGCGTGAGGGCACAACTTGAACTCAAAAGGGAAAATCGCCATTAGGCGACTGAACTGTAACTAGTGTCCATATCGTTTCTGGACACAATTACACTCCCCCAACTGAGAAATCTAGCTGGATCTGTCTGGCTTCTGCATGTTTTCCCTATGAAGGGCCGGCCAGTTGGTCTCCTAGAACTACTCAGAAGTTTGGTTTGGATGGATGGAGAGATGGACAATAGATCGTTCTGTGGAGAGAACTGCAGGGGTCTCTTGCAGGACCACGTTGGGAAGCCTTTGGAGAGAGCCCGTCTAGCGCAGGGAGGAAGGTGTGCGCTTGGAATGGGGAGACCCGGGTTCGAGTCCCCACTCAACCCCGGGCCTTGCGGGGAAATTTGGGGCGATCATTCACCCTCACCCAATCTCCCTCACAGGGTTGTTGTTGAGGCCCTCCAATGGAAGTCGCCTGGAGACCCCAGAGAAAGGGCAAAGGATATTAAGGCCATAAGAAATAAATATAAATCACAAAGATAGGAAAGGCAAAGACTGACCTTTGCCTAGAGAAAGGCCCAATTGCAAATTCAGATATTCTCCCCTCTGGGGTTCATCTCCAGCTGCAAGAGGAAAGTTGAACTGAGATGAACACAAACACACACACACACGCACCCCCAAGCAGAGGCAGAAACCAAGATGCTTCACCAGTTTTCAAGAGACTCCCTTTTACTTCTCTGTGATAAAGGAGGAGGGTGAATGCAGATCAAGAAAGGCTGCTACTTCTGGACTAAATGGGCAACTGTAACTGCCCCCCCCAAACCACCAGCCAAACCCTCCCCCACCCCCACCCCCACCCCCTTTGCAGCAGGAGCATCTTCCTCCCACCTCCCCGGGGGTTTTCCCCCTCCAGACCCTGCCAGAGCCAAGGCAAAGGCAGCCAGCAGAGAAGGGCCCAAGAAGGTCCCCAGACTGACCTCTCAATCTGGGGGGTCCTGGTCGGAGAGCGAGATGCGCAGACACCTCCCGTCTACCTGGTCCTGCCACAAGGCACAGAGTGAGAACTGCCCAGTTGATCCCCGAGGAAGATTCACCCTAAATCCACAGGGCAGCTTGGCTGTTCCCCAAGGTCCCTCCGGACAGGCTCTCCTGCTTACCTGTGTGGCTGTTCCTCCGCCTTTCGGGGGGGGGGGGTGTCAGTCTCCGACTGGGGGGAAGAGCTTCAGCGTGGAAGGCGGAAAGGAAAGGTCTGCAGGGCGCCCACTGGCCTCTTCTTCGTCTTTTTGCTCAACCTCGTGAGTTTCATCGAAGCTGAAGTCTTGGCATCACTGGTGGCCTTTTTCGTATTAAGGGAAGGAGGAGGAGCAGCTCCTTCAGGGCCGGCCCTGCCTGGAGCTAAACCTGACCCTCCACTTCTCCCCCCATAACGCTGTTCGCTTCAATAAACCACTGTGGCTGAGCTTTCACAGAGTGCAGTTTTCAAGCTGCTTGAACGTCTACAGGACTAAGCATCACGCGGCACCAAGCCAGAGGGCATACCTGACAGCCCCAGAGCGCACCTTCCTGAGAGCCCCAGCGCCCCCCCATCTCCCCTCCTTCCCGATACAGCGCTGCCCCCCCCAGGCACTCTTAGGGCTTTTCCCAGAGGTACCTCTGGAGATACCTAATATGCGCCCACGGTCTCCGGATCGGCAGCCTGCAACCTCCGTTCACTCTGCTGCCAGGACTGATAATGATGCGTGATTAGTCATAGGAAGTTATAGGAAGAGAGAAAGAGCTATCCTAACAAGCTTTATTTCCAGTAACAAATAATAATAAATAATAGATGCAGGAGCATGATGGGGCACTTTGTATCAGAGCACTTTTGATGAAGTTGAAAAATATAACTGCAGAACATCTTTTGAAATAGGAAATGTTCCCCTGGACGTGTACTTGATACCAACTGTGTGTGTGATGAAAAATAATAAAATAAAGCGAGAAACTCTCCCACTCCCCCTTGCCTCTCCTGCAGCAAACTCTCTCCCCCCTTTCCCTCTGCCGTGTCTTGCCCCCCCCCCCCCACTTGCACACATAAAACTGAATCGGTCCCAAGCTATGGCACGACCCAAGGATGACCATGTTTCTGCTGCTGAAACCGTGCTAGTGTTTCTGAGTAAAAAAGAAGAGAATCATGCTTCCTACATTGAGGAATTTTGGGAGTTGAAATCCACGCATCTTCAAGCTGCCAAGGTTGAGAAACACGGCTCGGTATAGTGGGAAAGTAGGAGAAAACATACCATTAACCTCTACTTTACATGTGGGCGACTCATATAGTACCTTAATCCATTTTATCAACTCCAAAGGAAATCCAAATCTGTTTAATGCAGCAAACGTATCCTGCTCGGGTATTTTGTCAAAGGCTTTTTCATCATCTAGTGATAAAATGACAAATTTGTCTTTGTTTTTATTCAAGTCTATTAAATCTACAACTAATCGAATGTTGTCTGCTGCTTGCCAAGTTTTTATAAACCCTGCCTGGTCATTCTTCAGAACGAACGATATCACTTGCTTTGATCTTGGGTTCAACACGAATCAATGAGATTGGACGATAATTAGCACCCGGAGTGTGATCTTTACCTGCCTTTGGAGAACTGTAATAAAGTTTCTCAACTGCGGCAACTAACCCCATCTTGCCGCTGGAGGGCATCGCGTGGGAACATCAGGGTCTGCGTGGGGGGTGGGGTGGACAAGGCATCAGCTTCGATGAAACTTACGAGGTTGAGCAAAAGGACGAAGAAGAGGCCAGTGGGCGCCCGGCAGACCTTTCCTTTCCACCCTCCACGCTGAAGCTCTTCCCCCCAGTCGGGGACAAAAACCCCTCGAAAGGCGGAGGAGGAACAGCCGTGCAGCTAAGCAGGAGAGCCTGTCCGGAGGGACTGTTGGGAATGGCCAAGCCGTCCTGTGGATTTAGGATGAATTAGGATGAATTCTGCCCCTGCGCTCCCTCTTTTGCAGTCAAACCCGCCCCTTTGGCTTCCTTCTTCCGTTGTGGGTTTCGGACTCCCTGTCACCCACACGAGGCGAGTGGGCGATGCTGCCAAGGCCGAGGAGCTCAGTTGCAGGCTGGGACATCTTTGTCCCTCTCTCCACCTCCGCCTCTTGGGAGAGGTGAAGCTGCTGCTTTTTTCTTTTAATGAATAACAGAACAGAAAAAAAGAAAAAAAATTACAAAGCGCCATTTTTGTTTGTTTATTTATTAATTTTTTAAATCAGTTTATATAGCCGCCCATATAGCCGCCCCTCTCACCACAGGCAACTCTGGGCAGGATACAACAAAGCTAGAAACAGTAAAATACATTAAAAATATATCTGACAAAATAAAACAGGGAAGAGAAGGAAGTGAAAAATAAGGGAGCCCCCTCACTCATTCCCCTGTCCCCTGGGGTGCCCAGGCCTGCTGGCATAACCAAGCCTTAAGGGACCTCCGGAAGCTCAACAGGGGCGCGGCCAGTCTCACCCCAGGGGGAGAAGATCCCACAGCACGGGTGACACAGCAGAAAAGGCCCTCCGCCTGGGCCTGCCAAAGGGACTTCCCCGGGCAAGGAACCCGTCACACGCCCCCTGTGCTGGCTCTGGTAGGACGGGCAGAGGCAGTCGGGGAGAGGTGGACCCTCAGATAGCCTGGCCCCGTGCCATGTATTACAAAACAAGGGACAAAAATACAACAGAAAAAATAAAAAGGTAGCACGGGATACCACCTAACAGTAAAGGGTTACTCTTATATAAAAATACAGTATGTATGTATGTATGCTTGTATGTAATTTCTCTCTGCAGTCTCCCCCTAATGGGGGACTCTGGGTGGCTCACATAATCCATTAAAGCAATAAATATATATAATTACAAAAACAGAAAAAGTATACCGAGCATTACCAAAAACGAAAAAGTCCAAGGGGCTGATGGTTTCCAGAGCTGCGGACAAAAGGCTGCTAAGGGACTAGCCATGCCCACCCTTGATGTCTTCCCTCCCCACCCCAGGCCAGGTGGCACACCCAGCTCTTCAAAGCCCTCCTGAAGGCCAGGAGTGAGGGGGCCGATCTCAGCTCCAGCGCGGGATATTCCAAAGGGCGGGGCCACAGCTGAGGAGGCCCCCCTTCTGGACCCCGTTAATTGGAGCTCTCTTACCGAGGTGGTCTGAAGCATGTATATATGTATATATTTATTATATATATATATAGGGCTACTGGAACAAACCATACATGGACGAGACAAGAGAACGTGGAAATGATGGAATGCTACTACAACAGCAGACCTAATGAGAGGGGATATATGAAACGTATGAGGGAACTATGGATAGACAGAAGGTCTACATCCACACTAACTGAGAAACAACTAGTTACCCAGCGCTTCAACATAGTAAAGAGGAAGCTGCTCTCACAACTCGAGATAGACCAACTCTACATTACAACCCAGACTCAAGCAGACCTGGAAGAACAAGCAGATGCGCAGCCAACACCTGAAGCTGGAATGTCACTGCCACCCCTTCCATTACAGAGCACAGCAGGTGATATGAGGCATAAGATCATGGATAAACTAGCTATAGTCAACCCTCGAGTGCGATTACCAAGGCTCAGTGGAGAAGTACCATCAGATAGTATGCTAGAAGATGCCAACAGAGCCCTCCAGACAATCCCTACTACCACCATAACTGAAACCAATGAATTGGTATATGCTACAGCCGCTGTAATCCTGGAACTGCTTGGCTACACGAAGAACAGCAGTACATACCCACCCTGGAAAATGAGATTGGAGGCTAAGATCAAGGCAACTCGGAGAGAAGTCAGTCAGCTGGTGGAACTACAGAAGCGTGTGGAGATTAAGGATAAGACTCGGCTACTAAAAAAATACATGGGCCTGACTCCATCTGAAGCCCTAGAGACTGCTAAACAAAGGCTCACAACACTGGCTACCAGGCTAAGGAGATACACTAGAGAAGCAGAGGCCAAGAAGATAAATGCCCTGTTCTCCAAAGAACCATCCAAAGTGTACTCCCAACTGCAGTGCAACCACAGAGTAGCAGCTGAGCCACCAGCAGCGGAAACTGAACAGTACTGGAAGAACATATGGGAGAAAGAGAAGACGCATAACACCAGTGCAAAGTGGCTGCAGGACCTGAAAGCAGACCACAGGAATCTCCCAGAACAGGAACCAGTCACCATCACAGTAGCAGACATCCAACAGCGGGTCAAGAAAATGAAAAGCTGGACAGCACCTGGCCCAGACATGATCCACACCTACTGGCTAAAGAAACACAACACAATCAAAGAGGAAACAGCTTCCTGTAACCAGGATAGTGAGGGTATCCCACGCCAGGCACTTGATGAACGGAAAGGCCACAGGCCCAGAGGCTGAACGAATGTTTACCCAAAATCACGTTCTGGGGTGAGTCGGATGGCATTGGGGACGGCTTGGCAGCGCCTCCCAGTTCCTCCTGAGCCCTGAAGTACTCTGTGGCCGACAGTACTGATAGATTTACAAATATTCCTTTGCTGCTTTTTCTCACAATTTGTGGCGCTTACAGTCATCTGCACTGCTCCAAAAGGGCCTTTTCGAAGCAGCGGGGGTTCTTGCCAGTCTCCCCCAGCCTCACGGTCCCGACATCAGCCGTCCACCCAGCCAGGCCCTCAACTGGCCCTGAATCCAGGTTAGGGGGAAAAGTGAATGAAAAATGGCATCGGAAAGCCACTCAGGAAGCACCACAGTCTTGCTAAGAAATGTAAAGAGGAGATAAACTTTGGGAGGTGTAAACCCGAAAGACTTAAAAGGCACCTGAATTCCCTGAGCATGTAAATGTTTTCAGAGAGGAAAGTATTAAGGTGGCCTTCTGTTCGCAGAGCTGATAAAAGAGGAGGATGTGTTGGTGTTTGTCCTGCTCTCGCTCCAGGTATCCTGAAGAAACCTAGTTTGCCACCAGCTGGATCTGGGCATGCAGATGGGTGAGATTTCCTAGAATTCAATTTGGGAGAGCCTTAATTAGTAGGGTGAGTTGCAAAAGGGTCTGTATTCAACACCTGGTCCTCAGTGGTTCTTGTCCCACCGGGCCATTTATGAATGCCGGAAGAGCAGAGAGGAATCTGTGGCTGTTGGGAGTCTTGATCTCGTTCTCCCTAAATCCTTGAATCATATGGATGGGAATCGAATCAGGGCCAAAAAGACTTACCAGCAAAGTTGGGGCATCTTCTTTTCTGGAGGCCTCCTGCTGAAATTCTCCTTAGGCTGGAAGAAAAGGAGAAAGCAGCGTGAGGGCACACCTTGAACTCAAAAGGGAACATATCCATTAGGCGACTTAACTGTAACTAGTGTCCATATCGTTTCTGGACACAATTGCACTCCCCCAACTGAGAAATCTAGCTGGATCTGTCTGGCTTCTGCATGTTTTCCCTATGAAGGGCCGGCCAGTTGGTCTCCTAGAACTACCCAAATGTTTGGGTTGGATGGATGGAGAGATGGACAATAGATCGTTCTGTGGAGAGAACTGCAGGGGTCTCTTGCAGGACCACGTTGGGAAGCCTTTGGAGAGAGCCCGTCTAGCGCAGGGAGGAAGGTGTGCGCTTGGAATGGGGAGACCCGGGTTCGAGTCCCCACTCAACCCCGGGCCTTGCGGGGAAATTTGGGGCGATCATTCACCCTCACCCAATCTCCCTCACAGGGTTGTTGTTGAGGCCCTCCAATGGAAGTCGCCTGGAGACCCCAGAGAAAGGGCAAAGGATATTAAGGCCATAAGAAATAAATATAAATCACAAAGATAGGAAAGGCAAAGACTGACCTTTGCCTAGAGAAAGGCCCAATTGCAAATTCAGATATTCTCCCCTCTGGGGTTCATCTCCAGCTGCAAGAGGAAAGTTGAACTGAGATGAACACAAACACACACACACACGCACCCCCAAGCAGAGGCAGAAACCAAGATGCTTCACCAGTTTTCAAGAGACTCCCTTTTACTTCTCTGTGATAAAGGAGGAGGGTGAATGCAGATCAAGAAAGGCTGCTACTTCTGGACTAAATGGGCAACTGTAACTGCCCCCCCCAAACCACCAGCCAAACCCTCCCCCACCCCCACCCCCACCCCCTTTGCAGCAGGAGCATCTTCCTCCCACCTCCCCGGGGGTTTTCCCCCTCCAGACCCTGCCAGAGCCAAGGCAAAGGCAGCCAGCAGAGAAGGGCCCAAGAAGGTCCCCAGACTGACCTCTCAATCTGGGGGGTCCTGGTCGGAGAGCGAGATGCGCAGACACCTCCCGTCTACCTGGTCCTGCCACAAGGCACAGAGTGAGAACTGCCCAGTTGATCCCCGAGGAAGATTCACCCTAAATCCACAGGGCAGCTTGGCTGTTCCCCAAGGTCCCTCCGGACAGGCTCTCCTGCTTACCTGTGTGGCTGTTCCTCCGCCTTTCGGGGGGGGGGGTGTCAGTCTCCGACTGGGGGGAAGAGCTTCAGCGTGGAAGGCGGAAAGGAAAGGTCTGCAGGGCGCCCACTGGCCTCTTCTTCGTCTTTTTGCTCAACCTCGTGAGTTTCATCGAAGCTGAAGTCTTGGCATCACTGGTGGCCTTTTTCGTATTAAGGGAAGGAGGAGGAGCAGCTCCTTCAGGGCCGGCCCTGCCTGGAGCTAAACCTGACCCTCCACTTCTCCCCCCATAACGCTGTTCGCTTCAATAAACCACTGTGGCTGAGCTTTCACAGAGTGCAGTTTTCAAGCTGCTTGAACGTCTACAGGACTAAGCATCACGCGGCACCAAGCCAGAGGGCATACCTGACAGCCCCAGAGCGCACCTTCCTGAGAGCCCCAGCGCCCCCCCATCTCCCCTCCTTCCCGATACAGCGCTGCCCCCCCCAGGCACTCTTAGGGCTTTTCCCAGAGGTACCTCTGGAGATACCTAATATGCGCCCACGGTCTCCGGATCGGCAGCCTGCAACCTCCGTTCACTCTGCTGCCAGGACTGATAATGATGCGTGATTAGTCATAGGAAGTTATAGGAAGAGAGAAAGAGCTATCCTAACAAGCTTTATTTCCAGTAACAAATAATAATAAATAATAGATGCAGGAGCATGATGGGGCACTTTGTATCAGAGCACTTTTGATGAAGTTGAAAAATATAACTGCAGAACATCTTTTGAAATAGGAAATGTTCCCCTGGACGTGTACTTGATACCAACTGTGTGTGTGATGAAAAATAATAAAATAAAGCGAGAAACTCTCCCACTCCCCCTTGCCTCTCCTGCAGCAAACTCTCTCCCCCCTTTCCCTCTGCCGTGTCTTGCCCCCCCCCCCCCACTTGCACACATAAAACTGAATCGGTCCCAAGCTATGGCACGACCCAAGGATGACCATGTTTCTGCTGCTGAAACCGTGCTAGTGTTTCTGAGTAAAAAAGAAGAGAATCATGCTTCCTACATTGAGGAATTTTGGGAGTTGAAATCCACGCATCTTCAAGCTGCCAAGGTTGAGAAACACGGCTCGGTATAGTGGGAAAGTAGGAGAAAACATACCATTAACCTCTACTTTACATGTGGGCGACTCATATAGTACCTTAATCCATTTTATCAACTCCAAAGGAAATCCAAATCTGTTTAATGCAGCAAACGTATCCTGCTCGGGTATTTTGTCAAAGGCTTTTTCATCATCTAGTGATAAAATGACAAATTTGTCTTTGTTTTTATTCAAGTCTATTAAATCTACAACTAATCGAATGTTGTCTGCTGCTTGCCAAGTTTTTATAAACCCTGCCTGGTCATTCTTCAGAACGAACGATATCACTTGCTTTGATCTTGGGTTCAACACGAATCAATGAGATTGGACGATAATTAGCACCCGGAGTGTGATCTTTACCTGCCTTTGGAGAACTGTAATAAAGTTTCTCAACTGCGGCAACTAACCCCATCTTGCCGCTGGAGGGCATCGCGTGGGAACATCAGGGTCTGCGTGGGGGGTGGGGTGGACAAGGCATCAGCTTCGATGAAACTTACGAGGTTGAGCAAAAGGACGAAGAAGAGGCCAGTGGGCGCCCGGCAGACCTTTCCTTTCCACCCTCCACGCTGAAGCTCTTCCCCCCAGTCGGGGACAAAAACCCCTCGAAAGGCGGAGGAGGAACAGCCGTGCAGCTAAGCAGGAGAGCCTGTCCGGAGGGACTGTTGGGAATGGCCAAGCCGTCCTGTGGATTTAGGATGAATTAGGATGAATTCTGCCCCTGCGCTCCCTCTTTTGCAGTCAAACCCGCCCCTTTGGCTTCCTTCTTCCGTTGTGGGTTTCGGACTCCCTGTCACCCACACGAGGCGAGTGGGCGATGCTGCCAAGGCCGAGGAGCTCAGTTGCAGGCTGGGACATCTTTGTCCCTCTCTCCACCTCCGCCTCTTGGGAGAGGTGAAGCTGCTGCTTTTTTCTTTTAATGAATAACAGAACAGAAAAAAAGAAAAAAAATTACAAAGCGCCATTTTTGTTTGTTTATTTATTAATTTTTTAAATCAGTTTATATAGCCGCCCATATAGCCGCCCCTCTCACCACAGGCAACTCTGGGCAGGATACAACAAAGCTAGAAACAGTAAAATACATTAAAAATATATCTGACAAAATAAAACAGGGAAGAGAAGGAAGTGAAAAATAAGGGAGCCCCCTCACTCATTCCCCTGTCCCCTGGGGTGCCCAGGCCTGCTGGCATAACCAAGCCTTAAGGGACCTCCGGAAGCTCAACAGGGGCGCGGCCAGTCTCACCCCAGGGGGAGAAGATCCCACAGCACGGGTGACACAGCAGAAAAGGCCCTCCGCCTGGGCCTGCCAAAGGGACTTCCCCGGGCAAGGAACCCGTCACACGCCCCCTGTGCTGGCTCTGGTAGGACGGGCAGAGGCAGTCGGGGAGAGGTGGACCCTCAGATAGCCTGGCCCCGTGCCATGTATTACAAAACAAGGGACAAAAATACAACAGAAAAAATAAAAAGGTAGCACGGGATACCACCTAACAGTAAAGGGTTACTCTTATATAAAAATACAGTATGTATGTATGTATGCTTGTATGTAATTTCTCTCTGCAGTCTCCCCCTAATGGGGGACTCTGGGTGGCTCACATAATCCATTAAAGCAATAAATATATATAATTACAAAAACAGAAAAAGTATACCGAGCATTACCAAAAACGAAAAAGTCCAAGGGGCTGATGGTTTCCAGAGCTGCGGACAAAAGGCTGCTAAGGGACTAGCCATGCCCACCCTTGATGTCTTCCCTCCCCACCCCAGGCCAGGTGGCACACCCAGCTCTTCAAAGCCCTCCTGAAGGCCAGGAGTGAGGGGGCCGATCTCAGCTCCAGCGCGGGATATTCCAAAGGGCGGGGCCACAGCTGAGGAGGCCCCCCTTCTGGACCCCGTTAATTGGAGCTCTCTTACCGAGGTGGTCTGAAGCATGTATATATGTATATATTTATTATATATATATATAGGGCTACTGGAACAAACCATACATGGACGAGACAAGAGAACGTGGAAATGATGGAATGCTACTACAACAGCAGACCTAATGAGAGGGGATATATGAAACGTATGAGGGAACTATGGATAGACAGAAGGTCTACATCCACACTAACTGAGAAACAACTAGTTACCCAGCGCTTCAACATAGTAAAGAGGAAGCTGCTCTCACAACTCGAGATAGACCAACTCTACATTACAACCCAGACTCAAGCAGACCTGGAAGAACAAGCAGATGCGCAGCCAACACCTGAAGCTGGAATGTCACTGCCACCCCTTCCATTACAGAGCACAGCAGGTGATATGAGGCATAAGATCATGGATAAACTAGCTATAGTCAACCCTCGAGTGCGATTACCAAGGCTCAGTGGAGAAGTACCATCAGATAGTATGCTAGAAGATGCCAACAGAGCCCTCCAGACAATCCCTACTACCACCATAACTGAAACCAATGAATTGGTATATGCTACAGCCGCTGTAATCCTGGAACTGCTTGGCTACACGAAGAACAGCAGTACATACCCACCCTGGAAAATGAGATTGGAGGCTAAGATCAAGGCAACTCGGAGAGAAGTCAGTCAGCTGGTGGAACTACAGAAGCGTGTGGAGATTAAGGATAAGACTCGGCTACTAAAAAAATACATGGGCCTGACTCCATCTGAAGCCCTAGAGACTGCTAAACAAAGGCTCACAACACTGGCTACCAGGCTAAGGAGATACACTAGAGAAGCAGAGGCCAAGAAGATAAATGCCCTGTTCTCCAAAGAACCATCCAAAGTGTACTCCCAACTGCAGTGCAACCACAGAGTAGCAGCTGAGCCACCAGCAGCGGAAACTGAACAGTACTGGAAGAACATATGGGAGAAAGAGAAGACGCATAACACCAGTGCAAAGTGGCTGCAGGACCTGAAAGCAGACCACAGGAATCTCCCAGAACAGGAACCAGTCACCATCACAGTAGCAGACATCCAACAGCGGGTCAAGAAAATGAAAAGCTGGACAGCACCTGGCCCAGACATGATCCACACCTACTGGCTAAAGAAACACAACACAATCAAAGAGGAAACAGCTTCCTGTAACCAGGATAGTGAGGGTATCCCACGCCAGGCACTTGATGAACGGAAAGGCCACAGGCCCAGAGGCTGAACGAATGTTTACCCAAAATCACGTTCTGGGGTGAGTCGGATGGCATTGGGGACGGCTTGGCAGCGCCTCCCAGTTCCTCCTGAGCCCTGAAGTACTCTGTGGCCGACAGTACTGATAGATTTACAAATATTCCTTTGCTGCTTTTTCTCACAATTTGTGGCGCTTACAGTCATCTGCACTGCTCCAAAAGGGCCTTTTCGAAGCAGCGGGGGTTCTTGCCAGTCTCCCCCAGCCTCACGGTCCCGACATCAGCCGTCCACCCAGCCAGGCCCTCAACTGGCCCTGAATCCAGGTTAGGGGGAAAAGTGAATGAAAAATGGCATCGGAAAGCCACTCAGGAAGCACCACAGTCTTGCTAAGAAATGTAAAGAGGAGATAAACTTTGGGAGGTGTAAACCCGAAAGACTTAAAAGGCACCTGAATTCCCTGAGCATGTAAATGTTTTCAGAGAGGAAAGTATTAAGGTGGCCTTCTGTTCGCAGAGCTGATAAAAGAGGAGGATGTGTTGGTGTTTGTCCTGCTCTCGCTCCAGGTATCCTGAAGAAACCTAGTTCGCCACCAGCTGGATCTGGGCATGCAGATGGGTGAGATTTCCTAGAATTCAATTTGGGAGAGCCTTAATTAGTAGGGTGAGTTGCAAAAGGGTCTGTATTCAACACCTGGTCCTCAGTGGTTCTTGTCCCACCGGGCCATTTATGAATGCCGGAAGAGCAGAGAGGAATCTGTGGCTGTTGGGAGTCTTGATCTCGTTCTCCCTAAATCCTTGAATCATATGGATGGGAATCGAATCAGGGCCAAAAAGACTTACCAGCAAAGTTGGGGCATCTTCTTTTCTGGAGGCCTCCTGCTGAAATTCTCCTTAGGCTGGAAGAAAAGGAGAAAGCAGCGTGAGGGCACACCTTGAACTCAAAAGGGAACATATCCATTAGGCGACTTAACTGTAACTAGTGTCCATATCGTTTCTGGACACAATTGCACTCCCCCAACTGAGAAATCTAGCTGGATCTGTCTGGCTTCTGCATGTTTTCCCTATGAAGGGCCGGCCAGTTGGTCTCCTAGAACTACCCAAATGTTTGGGTTGGATGGATGGAGAGATGGATAGATCGTTCTGTGGAGCGAATCGCAGGGGTCTCTTGCAAGACCACGTTGGGAAGCGTTTGGAGAGAGCCCGTCTAGCGCAGGGAGGGAGGCGTGCGCTTGGAATGGGGAGACCCGGGTTTGAGTCCCCACTCAACCCCGAGCCTTGCGGGGAAATTTGGGGCAATCATTCACCCTCACCCAATCTCCCTCACAGGGTTGTTGTTGAGGCCCTCCCATGGAAGTCGCCTGGAGACCCAGAGAAAGGGCAAAGGATATTAAGGCCATAAGAAATAAATATAAATCACAAGTATAGGAAAGGCAAAGACTGACCTTTGCCTAGAGAAAGGCCCAATTGCAAATTCAAATACTCTCCCCTCTGAGGTTCATCTCCACTTGCAAGAGGAAAATTGAACTGAGATGGACACACACATACAACACACACAACACAAACACACAACACCCCCCCACAAGCAGGAACAGAAATCAAGATGCTTCAACAGTTTTCAAGAGACTCTCTTTTACTTCTTTATGATAAAGGAAGAGGGTGATCCAGAAAGGCTGGTACTTCTGGACCAAACAGGGGACTGTGACTGCCCCCCCAAAGCCACCAACCCCACCCTCTCTGCAGCAGGAGCATCTTCCTCCCACCTCCCAGGATGCTTTCCAGCTCCAGACCCAAGCAGCAGACAACATTCGATTAGTTGTAGATTTAATAGACTTGAATAAAAAGAAAGACAAATTTGTCATTTTATCACTAGATGATGAAAAAGCCTTTGACAAAATACACAAGCAGGATACGTTTGCCGCATTAAATAGATTTGGATTTCCTTTGGAGTTGATAAATTCCTCAATGTAGGAATTCCTCAATGTAGGAAGCATGATTCTCTTCTTTTTTACTCAGAAACGCTAGCACGGTTTCAGCAGCAGAAACATGGTCATCCTTGGGTCGTGCCATAGCTTGGGACCGATTCAGTTTTATGTGTGCAAGTGGGGGGGGGGCAAGACAGGGCAGAGGGAAAGGGGGGAGAGAGTTTGCTGCAGGAGAGGCAAGGGGGAGGGGGAGAGTTTCTCGCTTTATTTTATTATTTTCCATCACACACACAGTTGGTATCAAGTACACGTCCAGGGGAACATTTCCTATTTCAAAAGATGTTCTGCAGTTATATTTTTCAACTGAACAATTGCTGAACATTTCTTCATCAAAAGTGCTCTGATACAAAGTGCCCCATCATACTCCTGCATCTATTATTTATTATTATTTGCTACTGGAAATAAAGCTTGTTAGGATAGCTCTTTCTCTCTTCCTATAACTTCCTATGACTAATCACGCATCATTATCAGTCCTGGCAGCAGAGTGAACGGAGGTTGCACGCTGCAGATCCGGAGACCGTGGGCGCATCTTAGGTATCTCCAGAGTGAGAGGGAAGGAGGAATCCAAAAGTTATTGTTGGCGGTTAAAAATGATTTGAAGGTGCCCCACTCTGCTCTTAGGCATAACTTCCCTTTTCTGACCATAGCTCCTGAGCATACCTAGCTGCCCTATGCTCTTGTTTCTGAAACTACCTCAAACTAATGAGAGATAATGAGGCATCGCCATGGTTACCAAGGGGCTCCAAGAAGTGGAAAAGGAGAGGGGAAGATGTCTCTGGTGTGAGACAAGGTAAGATAAAACCAGTTTGGAGCAGTTTGACCTGTCCAAAGTGATACTTGGCAGAGATCTTTTAGGAATGCATGAACTCCTGCCCCCCAACCCTTATTAGCCTAATAAAAACCACACCCCGCATAGCTAATCACCTATTTACCATGAACATGTGATGTATGTAGTAGTAGTATGTATAGTATGTAGTGGTCTGTAGAGGGGGTAACAGGAAGTAGGTTAATAGGCGGACGGAGAGAATGTGACCTCAGAGTACCTCAGCCAATGGGGAAATGGGGAGGAATGAGTGTCGACATAGGATTGTATAAAATGTGCTGAAATCTGTAATGGGGGGGGGCTTCTTATTTGTAACGAAGCCCACCAGCCTTTGCAAACACTTCAATAAACTTTACTTCTGACTAATCCAGAGAGAGACTCGTGAGTGCATTTCTCACAGTACTATCAACCACAATGTACAGGTGAAACTCGAAAAATTAGAATATCGTGCAAATGTTCATTTATGTCAGTATGGCAACTCAAAGTGAAGGTGATGAATAGATTTAGGGGATTAGATTTGGTAGACAGAGTGCCTGAAGAACTATGGACGGAGGTCCGTAACATTGTACAGGAGGCAGCAACTAAAACCATCCCAAAGAAAAAGAAATGCAAGAAAGCAAAATGGCTGTCTGATGAGGCTTTACAAATAGCTGTGGAAAGAAGGAATGCGAAAAGCAAGGGTGAAAGGGAAAGATATAAGCAACTGAATGCAGATTTCCAGAGAATAGCAAGGAGAGATAAGAAGGCCTTCTTAAATGAACAATGCAAAGAAATCGAGGAAAATAATAGAATGGGGAAGACTAGAGATCTCTTCAAGAAAATTGGAGATATCAAAGGAACGTTTAGTGCAAAGATGGGCATGATAAAGGACAAAAAAGGCAGGGACCTAACAGAAGCAGAAGAGATTAAGAAGAGGTGGCAAGAATACACAGAAGAACTATACAAGAAAGATCTTAATGTCCCTGATGTCCATACTGGTGTGGTCACTGACCTTGAGCCAGACATCCTAGAGAGTAAAGTCAAGTGGGCCTTAGGAAACATTACTAACACAAAGCTAGTGGAGATGACAGTATTCCAGTGGAGTTATTTAAAATACTAAAAGATGATGCTGTTAAAGTGCTGCACTCAATATGCCAGCAAGTTTGGAAAACGCAACAGTGGCCACGGGATTGGAAAAGGTCAGTTTACGTTCCAATTCCAAAGAAGGGCAATGCCAAAGAATGCTCAAACTATCACACAATTGCACTCATTTCACATGCTAGCAAGGTTATGCTCAAAATCCTACAAGCTAGGCTTCAGCAGTATGTGAATTGAGAACTACCGGATGTACAAGCTGGGCTTTGAAGGGGCAAAGGAACTAGAGATCAAATTGCCAACATTCGGTGGATCATGGAGAAAGCACGAGAGTTCCAGAAAAACATCTACTTCTGCTTCATTGACTATGCAAAAGCCTTTGATTGTGTGGATCACAACAAACTATGGCAAATTCTTAAAGAGATGGGGGTACCAGACCATCTTACCTGTTTCCTGAGAAATCTGTATGCGGGCCAAGAAGCAAGAGTTAGAACCAGTCACAGAACAACCGATTGGTTCAAAATAGGGAAAGGAGTATGACAAGGCTGTATACTGTCACCCTGCTTATTTAACCTATATGCAGAGTACATCATGAGAAATGCCGGGCTGGAAGAATCACAAGCTGGAATTAAGATTGCAGGAAGAAACATCAACAACCTCAGATATGCAGACGATACCACCCTAATGGCAGAAAGTGAAGAAGAACTAAAGAGCCTCTTGATGAGGGTGAAAGAGGAGAGTGCAAAATCTGGCTTGAAACTCAACATTAAAAAAACTAAGATCATGGCATCTGGACCCATCAATTCCTGGCAAATAGAAGGGGTAGAAATGGAAGCAGTAACAGACTTCATTTACTTGGGTTCCAAGATCACCGCAGACGGATACCACAGCCATGAAATTAAAAGACGCTTGCTCCTTGGGAGGAAAGCTGTGGCAAACCTAGACAGCATATTAAAAAGCAGAGACATCACCTTGCCGACAAAGATCCACATAGTCAAAGCTATGGTTTTTCCAGTAGTAATGTATGGCTGTGAGAGCTGGACCATAAGGAAGGCTGAGTGCCGAAGAATTGATGCCTTTGAACTGTGGTGCTGGAGAAGAAGAGTCCCCTGGACTGCTAGGAGGTCAAACCAGTCAATCTTAAAGGAAATCAACCCTGATTGCTCATTGGATTAATAATGAAGCTCAAGCTCAGATACTTTGGTCATCTAATGCGAAGAGAGGACTCTTTGGAAAAGACCCTGATGCTGGGAAAGATTGAAGGCAAAAGGAGAAGAGGACGGCAGAGGATGAGATGGTTAGATAGCATCACTGAAGCAATGAGCATGAAACTGAGCAAACTCAGGGAGGCAGTGAAGGACGGGAAGGCCTGGTGCGATATGGTTCATGGGGTCATGAAGAGTCGGACACGACTTAACAACTGAACAACAAAAATCGTTCAACCTCTGGGCCTGTGGCCTTTCCATTCCTTAAGTGCCTGGCCTGGGATACCCTCACTCTCCTGGTTATAGGGAGCTGTTTCCTCTGATTTTGTTGAATGCCAAGCAGATGGACTCTAAACAGAGGCGGAAGCTATTCAACTATCCAGGATTACGGAAAGGCAGGGAGAGGTCTGCCCGGGCTGCCCCATGGAGAAGGTCCCATCTGAAATACAATCCTGTATTTGAAACTATCCCATGAAGAGACAGGAAAACAGCTTTGTACTTTTCTGCATTGCACAATCTCTCTTTTCAACACGCAACGCTAAAAGGAAAATACAGCCAAAACTACAGTACAGAAAGAACATTTGTTCTGTTACTATTTGAATTTGCACTGGTATAATCTCAGCAATTGCTCCTGCATTAAAGGCGGGCCAGGAATGCGCTCCGTGCCTCAGTCCCGGCGGGTGCCTGGAGCGGAGAAGCCGCGGTTCGGCGCCCCGCCGACGAGGCTGCCGACAGCCGCAAGAGCGGAGCGGAGCGGAACCTCCGCGCGCCCCGCCCGGATGCCCAAACGATAGACACCGCGTTGCCAGAAGGGACCTCGGCGACGGAGCTGAGGACCCGCCTCTTCCGGCCCGGCCTGCCGGGCGGGCTGCGCTCGCGCTCTTCCCAGGGCGGGGGCGGGGGCTGCCGTTGACAGGCGCGCGGGGGGTGAGCGCAGGGCGCGCGCGGCAGGAGCGGAGGCCGGAGCGGGGAGGCGCGGGAAGGCGGGGAAGAGCGGGAGGGTGCCTCGGCTGACAGGGTCCGGCCCAGGATGCATGGATGCGGGGCCGAGAGGAGCACCTTTTCCGACGGAGACGTTTTGCTGAGAAGCGCGCGCTTCCGTGCGCTGCAGCGCCCTTCGTCGGGGGCACCCTAGAGCGGCGAGATGGATGCAGGATCGAAATTGGTGGCGATTTCAGGGTTAACTTGAACCGACGGCGGAACCTTCGGTCTGGCCCCAGAATTGTCCTCCGCGAGTTGCTGAGCAGGTCATCCAGTTGCAAACTGTGTTGAATTGCCTCCCCTTTGTGCATCGCGCCTGGGATCAGCTCGAGGGAGAGAAGGAAGAGCCCTTGGAGAGGCATCATAGTCAGAGGCAGCATAGAGCGGCGAGATGGATGTAGGATTTAAATTGGGGAGGGGGGATTGGAGGGCGAGCGTGTTGGATTTGGGGCTGCCGACGAGGGGCAGACGTGCCCTCTGTGTCACCTTTGCAGTTCGCAGGACTGGCTGGACCGTCTTGGGGCGGGCAGCTTCCTGCGCTCTCTTCTCTTCCTAGACCCCCGACTTGCTCTCCCTGCATAAAGTTTTCCGCCTCTCTCCTTGGCTTCTCCACTTAAATATCTTCCGCGGCGTTTATTTGCCAGATTCCGAAGAGCACAAGTGAGGCTCCCTGACTGATGGTCTCGGCTTCAGGGAGCTGGAACTGATCCCTTCTTTTTTTCATGGGTCTGTTTAAAAACTCCTACTTGGAAGACCTGATAAACCAGGTTAGGGACAGATTGTGGTGAGGAAGATCTTATCTAGGTGGTCACAAAGAGTCAAGACCCTCCTGATGGCACATCATAAATTTAAGAACTGATTTATCAAGAATGCATATCACTAAAGACCAGGAATGAGCTAAAAAAATTCTAATGCAATATGATTCTTAAATAGACTTCTCAGAGTAGCAATTTGCATATGTTTTCTACAGGAATTAGGCTTTTCTCCTTTAGCTTTTGAATTTACAATTTAGAAATACGTACTATTTTAACATCCAAAGCCCTTCGAAAATCAGATCATTGTTTTTAACACAGGTACACTGATAAAAGACAAGTAGAAGTGAACTTTGAATAAAAGTAGTCAAGTTAGTCCTTAAAAACCCCCACTAAATTTAAACATTTGCTGTAGGAGGCCTTCATCCTGCTGATGAAAGGTCAAGCATGATAGGTCCTTGGTAAATAGGGAACAGGAAAGGCTGGCTGTTCCAAGGGGCTTTGGGTGTGGAATTGCTGTGAAAGGGGAAACCCCCTGCTAAATTATGCATTTGCAGTTTGATTACTCCTCTGGCAGCTATTTTAATTTGTTTTTGTTATTTAAGAGGTATTGTTTTTAATCATCTTATTGGAGGGGGGTTTGTAAGCCATTCAGAGTGTTTATGAATGAAAGCAATGTGTAAGTTCTAATAAGTACATAAACTGCTGGAAGAAAAAGGTCTAGATTTGGGGGGCTGCCAAAATCAAAATAAATAAGGTCTGTAAAGATGATAAATAAATATTGGAATACATGGCAGTGGTAATTTTGCATGGATTTTTTTTTTTTAAAGTGGGTTCTTCAACTGTAGAATTCTAATCCTGTTATCGAACGGTGATGATCTGGGTGTGAATAACACCCAAGATTATATAATAATATTGCCTGGGATGTTATGTAACCACAGTATACTTTGTTTGGCTTTAGTTTAGAGAAGTATGTGAACAGAAGAAGTGAATCGTGCCTCCATAGCTTGTTCAACAAGCCATGGCTAAAATGAGGATTTGGCGTGGATGATGAACCCTCTTTGATCTAGAAGAGAGTGCAGTTGTTTCTGCTTTAATTTGTATGCATTTATAAATTATTTTCCAGGCAAGGAGCAGAAAAAGCAATGCAGGAAGGGGTTGGAAGCAGTGCCCAAAGGAAAGTGGAGGCAGAAGGAAGACAAACGAATGTCCTTCAAAGTAAGACCGTTGGAAGGCTGCTGACTGGAGCAGATCCAGAAGACGTTAAGAAGGAATCAGAGGTGGGGCCAGAGCAGAGTGGTGAAGCCCATGGGCAGGAGTTTCTGAAGGTAGTTCAGAGCCCTCAGCCTGGATGGAAACATCCACAACTACCTCAGTCCCAAACAAAGGAAAATTTTAATGTCGTTCAGACCCCCCTCTCAGGGGAAGCTGGAGCCAGGCACGGCCTTACTGAGAAGATGGGGTCCCACAGCTTTCCAGGTCTCAGGGGAAGATCTCCAGAGGTCTCTGAGTCTCCTGTGGAAATGAAGGAGGAGGCTCTGTATGAAGAAGATGGATTTGGTTGGAAGATGGAACAACGGCATTCCTGGGAATTCTGGTTCCAGAACGACAAGGGAACTCAAGAGGTAATCGGACAAAATATATTGTCATCAGATTCCCAATGTATGAAGAAATACAAGGCATAGAGCAGGAGGTCAGGTCAGTGGATGGCCTTCCTAGTTATTATTGGGCCACTTCCTCTGTTCCTTATTTTCTCGAAAATGAATTGGAAGTCCACAACTTTCAGAAAGACGCAAGTTGCCCATCCCAGGTATAGATTCTGGAGAAGGTCAGTTGGTACCTGTTCCTAATTCTTCCTCAGGAGAAGCCAAATTGGGGTATGGAACTCTGATTGGATGCCTGAGACTGGGGAGTAGGAATAAATGGAGCTGCGGACATGATATGGATCCTGCCTGGCACTAAATCTGCCCCTAATCATTCATGCCATTTTTAATGTGCAGGTGTGAGTGCTGTTGCTTCTGTGAGCAACATGGCAATTTCCACACACACAAAAAAGAGTTGTTTAAAAAACTTGAGGTACCCCTTAGGCTTTTAGAAAAACGAGGTCCCTCAAAACAGTCCTGTGGGAGAGAAACTGGACACCTGAAGGAGTATATCCTGAAGGAGAGTATGGCTGGCTGGTAGGAATCTTGAATGACACCATTCAAGTTCCATCAAAATGTTACCTTCATTCAGCATTTTGCTTCAGGCCCGCTGTATGGTTTGTTGAATTTGTGTAGGGCTTGGCACTGTCTAGCTGTAAGCTTGACAAAGAAAGCAAGTTTGGTGTAGCGGTGAAGGCACCAGGCTAGAAACCGGGAGACCCTGAGTTCTAGTCCTACCTTGGGCATGAAGCCAGCTGGGTGACCTTGGGCCAGTCACTCCCTCTCAGCCCTAGGAAGGAGAAGGCGGCAAGGGCAAACCACTTCCGAAATCTTGCCAAGAAAACTGCAGGGACTTCTTGTGGCAGTCACCTGGAGTCAACACTGACTTGAAGGTGCCATACATACACATACCAAAAGAACTTGACAAAAATTGTTTTAATCTCCATAAGGCACCAAAAGGGATTAAGTATGAGAGCACCATATCTAAGGGTGCTGCAAAGGCATGATTTGAACTGGGGACTTCATTTATGGTTCTGTATATCAGTCATCTCCCACGTGTGTTAGCTCATTTTTATTTTTACAGCAATTCCAGGTACCTTTGTCCAACTTGGGAAAGGATGCCGGAGAATCAAAGAAGATGCAGCCACCTAACAAAACTCACCTAGAAGGTAATGGAAAGTCCACTGTTTCCAATAAGACTTTCTCAGAATTCTTGGATTTCTCATGTCACCTTAATGTAAAATTAGGAAAGCTGTTGATCCAAAGAAGGGATCTCAGAAGGGGCAAACAAACACAATGGGGTCTTAACACATTATAATTGTTAACTGATGAGGTATTTGTAATCTGCCTCAGTGTTTTGTGTACCTACATATCCATTCTGTCTTCCTCTTCCATTCACCCCCCCCACACCTCAATTTCTGGATTAAAAGCGAGTCATTATGAAATACGTTATCACACAGGAGCATACAGGTAGTCCTCGCTTAATGATGGTAATTGGGTCCAGAATTTCCATCACTAAGTGATGCAGTAGTAAAACGAGACATCATGTGACTGCATTGCTTAGCAACAGCAATCCCTGCAGTCCCCGTTGCCGTTGTTAAGTGAGGACCTCCTTGCAACTTCCTGTTGGCTTCCAACAAGCAAAGTCAATGGGCAAGCCGGCAGGTGGGTAGGCGGCTGCTGTGGTGCGAGCACGGCTGGTCTCGGGGTGGCTGTTGCTGGGTGCAGGAGGGTGTGCCAGTGGCTGCTGCAGCACTGCTCCAGTGTGGTCGGGCAGGTGGTCATACACTACAGGGTGCGGGCAGGAGGGTGCTTCGGGTGAGTATGCACTATGGAGTATGGGATCCCTGGGATCTTGCACTCCATAGCCAGCTCCTTGGGAGAAAAAGCGGCAGGAGTGGGAGCAACTTACAGGAGCAACTTGCGACCTTCCCTGCCGGCTTCCCCATTGATTTTGCTTGTGCGAAGCTGGCAGGGAAGGTCACAAATGACAATCACATGACCGTGGGACACTGCAACTGTTGTAAGTGCGAGCTAGCTGCCAAGAGCCTGGATTGTGATCATGTGACCTAGAGGGTGCTGCAACAGCTGGAACTTTGAGGACCAGTCGTAAGGCCCCCTTGTTCAGCACTGTTGTAACCTCGAACATTCACTAATTGAGTGGTTGTTAACTGAGGATTACCGGTATGTGCTCCCTATTCTACCTTATCCTAAATTTAGGCGATGCTTTTTTGCACTGTTAACAAAATACCAGTTACGGTTGTGGAAAATATGAATTAAACTTCTCGATTGATTATAACAGTAGTACAGAAGAAGCAGTTCTAACACCCAAACAAAGAAAACTAGTTCTGTTTTCTTAAAATCATGATGCTTTCTTTTCCCCCTCAAATCAGGTAACGGACAAGGGAAGGCAGCCCTGGCAGGAAGTATTGAGCTGAAAAGTTTGGAGCACGTGGAACTCAAAGAGACATTACAGGAGAAAGCCAAAAGTAATCATTTTCGATTTCATGACAAGGCAGAAACACCTGGACATCAGCAGGGAGGAGAAAATAATTTGGGCAGCAGTCTAGGGCTGGTAGGGAGGCAATCCTCTTTTTGTGAGGAAGGAGACAGTGGCTTGAATGAAGATGCCATTCAGCAGGGGATTAAGCAGATCTTTGATCTCCTTGAGAATCCAAAAATGTCAGTGGCGCAGAAGCCCCACAAATGCTCATATTGTGGGAAAAGCACAAGTTGCAGATCGCAGTTGATTATGCATGAGAGGATCCACACTGGAGAAAAACCATACCAGTGTGATGAGTGTGGCAAAAGCTTTGGTCGAAACAGCTCCCTGGTGGTTCACCGAAGGACCCACACCGGAGAGAAACCGTACGAATGTTCTGACTGTGGGAAGGTCTTTCGCTGCAGCTCCCACCTTTTTATACATAAAAGGACCCACACTGGAGAGAAGCCCTACCAGTGCTCTCGATGTGGCAAGAGCTTTAGCGAGCATGCCACCCTGGTGATACACAAGAGGACTCACACTGGGGAGAAACCATTTGATTGTCCAGAGTGTGGGAAAAGCTTCAATACTAGTTCAAATCTCACCAGCCACGTGAAGTTGCACACAGGAGAGAAACCCCACAAATGTTTGCAATGTGGGAAAAGTTTCAGTCGGAATTCTAACCTGGTGATACACCAGAGGACTCACACAGGAGAGAAACCATATGAGTGTCCGGATTGTGGGAAAGGTTTCACAACTAGCTCTAATCTACTAAGTCATGTAAGTTTACACACGGGGGAGAAGCCATTCAGATGCCCGAACTGTGGTCAGCATTTCAGTCACAACTCTACTCTTATTAAACACAAGAGGACACATATAGGTAGTCCTCGAATTACAACCACAATTGGGACTGGAACTTCCATTGTTGAGCAGTGCAGTCGTTAAATGAATTGTGCCTGATTTTATGACCTTTTTGTGGTGGTGGTTAAGTGAATCTGGCCTCCCCCATTGACTTTGCTTCTTGGAAGGCCCCTGAGAAGGTCACAAATGGTGATCATGTGACCGCAGGACGCTGCAACCTCTAAATACATGCTAGTTGCCAAGCGCCCAAATTTTAATCACATGACTGTGGGGATGCTGCAGTGGTTGTAAGTACGAGGACCGGTTGTAAGTCACTTTTTCCAGCACCAACATAAACTCGAACAGTTGTTAAATAATTGTAAGTTGAGGCCTACCTGTATAGGAAAAAAGACTATCAGTATTCTGATTGGAAGAAAATCTTGATCATTCCCCTAGGATCTTAGAAAATGTCCACGTTTCTTCCCAGGAGAGAAACCATTTTTTGTTTTCATTTTGCTGGATTATTTTCAGCCAAATAGCCAACTTTATTAGATGTAGGAGATTATGAGGAGCCAAACAAGATTCCCAGAAGAGCTTTGTGAAAGCAAAGTAAAAATATGAAAATGACTATGCAGTACAGAAATATTCCAAAGGTATCGAAACTGTTCTTAATGTATCTAATTTGATATAAAAAGATATAGAGAGAGAAAAAGTCATAGGTGAGCTCTAGTTGCAGCCAAAGCTTTAATTAGGATTGTCGCTAATTAAGCATAACAGAAACTGTTTGGGAGGAGATACGACATAGAGAGTTGGGAGGGATCTCTGCATCATCTAGTCTAACCCCTTTCCAGGGCAGGAAGTCCACTGCTCCAGCATTTGTGTTCAAAAGGTGGCCTGAGCTTCACTTGCAACACATTGTTCCTGGAGTGTGAATGAGGAGTGCTGAGTTGCTGAAAAGAGCATGCAAGATTGTAGGGATTATAGACTGTGCTGTGAACGTGATTTGAAGTGAGTGCAAGCAAAGCTAGTTTTGGACTGGAGCCATAGAAATGCAAGAAATGAGTAACAAAAGTATACAGGTAGTCCTTGCTTAATGACCACTCATTCAATGACCGTTCAAAGTTAAGATGATGCTGAACGAGGAGTCTGATGGCCATTCCTCATAGTTGCGGCTGTTGCAGCATCACCACAGTCACGTCATTGTGATTTGGGCACTTGGCAATCAGAGTGCGTTTACGATGGCTGCAGTGCCCCACAGTCATGTAATTGCCATTTGCAAACTTAACAGCTGGCTTCTGATAAGAAAAATCAGTGGGGAAGTCAGCAGGAAGTCGCAAGTCATGGTCACTTGATGTCACACTTAATGATGGTGGGTGATTTGCTTAATGACCACACATGGAACTGACAGCATGGTCACGTGATTTTTGTTTTAGAATTGCTTCACTTGGCAACAGAGTTGCCGATCCCCATTGTGGTTGGTAACTGAGGACTACCTGTATTGTATTTGGAATGGAGTACTGACTGCAGATCATTAAAAAACGTCTGGTAGTAAGCTGTCCAATTAGTGAACGGGGTGTAATGGCCTTTGTTGGTATGTGGTAACAGCTCCAAGTTAATAAGAATGGTTGCACTGCCCCTGCCTGGGTGCTACGATTGTCCAGTAATGTTTCTAAAGATACACTGTTTCATGAGAACCATTAATTACGTCATGATAGCCTCTAATGCCACTCAAATTGCAGTTTGTTGTAGTTCATTTCATTAAGTGTGAGTACATCTAGGATCCAGACAGACAGATATATATATATAAAGTATTATTACGTAGTTCTTTGGATGTACGAAAATGAGTATTTAATAGGGTTCAGTGCCTTCTTTTTCATTAAAATATAAATAATGTAGGAAAGTGGATGTTTCTTAATGACCATGTCTTAAATATTTGTAGACATTTTTGCCCCCCAGAAAAGCCTAAGAGATGTTTGCAGATTGTTTGACTATAATATTTAAGTGTTCTGCAGTGTGGTCTTATCTCCAGATCAGTCTCATCTCCAGATCAAACATTTCATTTGTTTTGTATTTGCTTGTCCTCCAGATTTCTTGAACTTTCTGTGGCTTATCATCTGGAAGAATTTGATTCATACATAATGCTATTTTTTCAATCATTACTAACATTTTTGTAAAAAAGAGAGGGAGAATGATAAATCCTACTTGCTCGTTACTGACCGGCAACTGGAAATTGAGTCTTCCTGGTGGAAGTCAAACACTGTGCTTACCAAATGACACCATCCCGGCTCTGAGCTTCCTATGATGTGTCAGTGCCTGGGAGAAAAAGATCTCTATTTTCCTTTCCAAGAGATAAAGGGTGTTGCTGTGATATATGCAAAGATAAAAGAATTTCAGATCAAGGGACAGGTCTGGGAGCACTAGTAACTCCATGCAATGCATTTTGGGGAAACAGAGACTGGTGTGTGCACAATAGCTGGGTTGGTTGGTCTCCAAAGAGGCTTGAGTGGTTGGAATAAAATTTTGCGTGGAGCATTTCTGTTTAGAATTCTATCCAGCCAATCTTGCTGCTCCTTGTTATTCCATTACATTCTCCCCTTTCCAGTTTTCGGGATTCCTCCGAATTCTGAGTCTGTCCTCAGGCACTGAATAGCCCTGAGTCTCTCCCCTTCGCTTTTATAGCTTTCACTTTCCGCAAAGACTTCTTTTAGTATTTTAACAGGTCTGTAAATCTTGGGGCACTTCAGAGCCTACATATTCTACCCTTACAGATGGTTGATGCTATTTTGACCCAGCTTTTTTAAAGGGGAGGGCAGAGGTCCATTTTCCCCAGGCCCCAAACGTGGAGGGGACCCATCAGAAGCATAGATCAGTGTTTGGATCAATTTTTTTTAATGCAAAAACGTTCAGTAACTTTAATTCCAAGGCTTTTCCCTGCAGATGCTCCCAATTATTGAGGTACTGAATTGAAAAGAAAGAATAAAAAATTCTTAGCCTGCGATGAAGTGAAAAAAAAAGGATGAACATTTGAATGAACATTTGCTCCCTTGGCTCTCCAGTTTCAAAAAGGGTCTTGCAGTTTGGCTCCCTCAGATGGAATTGTGTAGCAGGCAGTAAAAAACCTGGTCTGTTGGCCCTCTCTCATTCCCGTGGATCCCATCTGGACCACGGAGCCCTTGAGGATCTGGTACTGCTTGACAACTCTGCATTGACAAAAACTCCCTGTTCCTCTGCACAGAGCTGAGGAATGTGGACGGGAAATTTTGGTCTGGGTTTCTCTGAGGCACGGACTTGAAACCACGATCAGTTTCCAAGAAGAATTTTATTCCGTCGGCTGAGCAGACGCAATTCCCAAATAGGAATGTGTCATGACAATTCCTTGATAGAAAGGAGGGCGGAAGGCACAATTGGGTTTTTTTTCAATTTCTTTCTTGTTTCTCTATCTCTTATTTTCTTTTTTTGTTTTGTATATATAATTCATTAAACATTTCTAATTACAAAAAGGAATGTGTGTCACTCAGAAGTGTATCATGACATTTTATACACTTTTGCACGCACATGCATAGTACTACCCTTTTTGCAACCCTTTGGGATGTTTCTTTGGAAACTTTATCAGTTACTTTTACCATGTGTAAAGAGTCACCCCCTCTTTCTAAGCCCTCTTTTTCTAGGCCCTGCTGTGTATGTTTGTCTCTTGCTTTGACCTAATAGGGACTTCTCTGCAAGCAAATTTACAGAAGCGCATGGCATTGAGCCTTTAGCAGATCTAAAATTTCCTCCCTCAGGAACAAAGCTGGCTTGCTGGGAAGACCAGCTTCGAAGCAGCCCTGGCCAGCATGAGTGAAGCTGGTTCTCCTGGAGCCTCTGGCCTGTTGGTGCTCCCAGGTCCTAAATCCTTGGAAATCAGGAATACAGTTTTAGGATGGAGAGAGGTTTTGGTCTCCACTGAGAGCCAACCCCTGCGAAAGCCCAGGAATCTTTATACCAGATTTTGATCTGCAAACTAGGGCCCTCCAAATGTTTTGCCCAGGCTGCCTGGGAATGATCACGGCTGGAGAACTGGGAGGGCTGCTCAGAGCTACTCTGCCCTCTAGTGAGATTTCTGCTCCGCAGTGATATGGATAGGAAGACAATTCCTCCTATCCAGATGTGGTTTGGCAGCAATGCCAGTGGATGCTTCCAGGCTTGGTCGCACGGTTCATTCTTCTATTAACAGGAGGACGCTGGCAATCATTTAAGGAGTGCGCACACCAACAAGTACTTTGTGAACTTTTAGGGCCCAGCACCTGGCTAGTCTTGAAAAGCTAAGTAGGGTCAAGCTTCACTCTTCAGGCTTCGCTCAGTTGCAAAGGAACATTTTGAGGCATTATCCTGCACCTCCAAGACGAATCGCTGGCTGGAACAGGCTCCACCGACTTTATCTCTGCACACCGTTTGCCCCCCAAGGATGCTCCCTTGGTTTGGTTCTCACTTCTGCCAAACGAAGCTCCTTGCTCATTTGCAGTGGGGATGAGAGCACCCTTGGGGGACCTGAAAGACCAGGCTAGGGATAGATCGTCAAGAAGAAAATCGATGGATCGATGTGGTCGCTAGGAGTCGAACACGACTCGATGGCACATAATTAATCAAAACATCTTGTAAGCGCCTTAGGGTAGAGACCGGACGAGTGTTTACGAGCCTTATGCCGCTAGGTGGCGCTGTGTAGATAAGCACGACCGGCGCCTACAAAGCTAAGCTGTCGATGCAGCAGTGGCATCTGTGGTCGCTGAGTCCTGACATGCAACAGGAGGGGAGCGGCCGAGCTGAAGGGAGTTAAAGCAATAGAGGATGGGTTGCTAGAGGGGACGTGGGAGGAGAGGAGAAGAGCAGAGGAACTTCCTCTTCCGGCTTCCCCATGGGAGGGTAGTGGGGTGCAGGACTCTCGTGTTCTTCCCAGGTCTAAGCAGCAGCTGGCAGGTGAGTGAAGGACGGGTCGGAGGAGAGGCCGGGAGCAAGCAGGGCTGCGTTGTCTCCTCCACGGTGCAGAATCTGATGAGCAACTATGCTGAAAAATGTCGGCTGCTCCATTTTCCTTCCCTCCCCAAATTTTAATCCTCTGGTGCTGCAGACTTTAAAACTGGTGCAAGGAATTTTCTGGTGGTTGGGAGATTTAGAGTCTCCTTCACGTTAGGATTAGCTTTTTGTCATTTTATGGACATGTTGTTTGTTTGGCAACAATATGGGACTGATCTGCAACTATCTTTTTTTTTCCCTTCCAAGTCCAGGAAACAAACGGGATTTCCTAGTGGTCTCCCATCCATGTATGAACCAGGTTGAATTCTGCTTAACCCAGCACTTTTTTTTAATGTCTATTGAGGACCATTTGGGATGTTCAGTTTTATAGGTAGTCCTTGCTTACCCCCTCTTCAGTGACCTTTCAAAGTTACAAAAGCGCTGAAAAAGGGGACCTACCAACAGTCCTCGAAGTGTCCCACAGTCATGTGATTGCAATTTGCAACCTTCACAGCTTGCTTCTGGCAAACAAACTCAATGGGGTAGCAGGCAGGAAGTGGCAAGTCCAGTCATGTGACATTGCGCTTAATGATCCATGGTGATCCACTTAATGACTGCAGCTGGAACTGATGTTGCAAGTTGGTACACGTGACATCATGCTTAATGACCGCCCTGCTTAATGACGGATTTGCCAGTCCCAATTGTGGTTGGCAAGTGAGGACTCCCTATATTGTGATGTCACCAGAGTGGTTGTGAACAGTATTTTCTGCCCCTTTCTTATTTGGAGCTGAGGAATTTAATGGGAAAAAACAGTGCTTTAAATCCTACAGAGGCTTTGGGCACCATTTCATCTGTTAAAGGACCCCACCCCTCTAAAATTTGACCCAAAAGTTTGTCCGTACCCACTTCTGAGACATTTTGGAGGCTGAAATAGGTTTTCTACATACATACAGTTGTAGGTGTATCTGTATTTCTCTCTGTATGCATATGTGTGTATGCATAGAATCTATCCCCAGCATCTCCAGATATATTTGATGATGGCCCTTTGCAGTAGTAAGAATTTGTGATTGACCCAAGTCAACAAGTGGGTTTCATGATTGAGTGGATATTTGAACTTGGATCTTGCTAGTCTTCTATGTGTCAAAAGAATCATGATGAATGTTAGACTAGCATTTTGGCATGTTTGTGTTTTCACTGTAATGTATGCTTTTTTTTCCTTGTCGTTTTCACATGTACAGCCATTTTATAAACAATAATTAAACTAACAGTTTTATGTGAATCTTACAGACCGGGAGGATGCCAATAAGAGCATTCTGGACAACTGAGAATCACAAGCAGCTTTAAAAAGGAAAGCAAATGAAGCCAGCAATCAAAATCTTTTCCACTTTCTCCAGAGAACCACAAAACTCTTATCCTTCCCCAATAGGTAACAGACAAGGGAGAGAAAAACAGGAACAGAGTTTTGAGCTGGAAAAAACTGAGTATATGGAGCTCCAGGAAACATGACATGAAAAAGGTCAAGGGGGATAATTTCCAAATTCAGAAAAAGAAGGAAATATCTTCAAATCAGTGGGGACGAAGAGGTCACATGGATAGCCACGTAGGGCAGACAGAAATGCAAGCCTCACCCTGTGAGGAAGGAAACAGTAGCTTGAATCAAAGCACCATCCAACAAGGAAACAGAAATATGTTTGACCTCCCTGAGAATCCAAGAATATCAGTGGTGGAAAAGCACCACAGAAGTGCATATTGTGGGAAAAGCACAGATTGCAGTTCACAGCTGATTATGCATGAGAGGATCCACACCAAAGAAAAGCTATATGAATGCTCTGAGTGTGGGAAGGTCTTTCGCTACAGCTCCCAACTTTTTGAGCATAAAAGGACCCACACCGGAGAGAAGCCCTACGAGTGCTCTCAATGTGGCAAAAGCTTTAGCAAGCATGCCACCCTGGTGAATCACAAGAGGACTCACACAGGGGAGAAACCGTATGAGTGTCCAGATTGTGGGAAAACTTTCAGTCAGAATTCCAGCCTGGGGATACACCAGAGGACTCACACTGGGGAGAAACCGTATGACTGTCGGGATTGTGGGAAACGTTTCAGTCAGAATTCCCACCTGGTGATACACCAGAGGACTCACACAGGGGAGAAACCGTATGAGTGTCTGGATTGTGGAAAAAGTTTCAGTCAGAATTCCAACCTGCTGATACACCAGAGAACTCACACAGGAGAGAAACCGTATGAGTGTCCGGATTGTGAGAAAGGTTTCAGTCACAACTGCCACCTGGTAATACACCAGAGGACTCACACCGGGGAGAAACCGTATGAGTGTCCGGATTGTGGGAAAAGTTTCAGTCAGAATTCAAACCTGGTGATACACCAGAGTACTCACACAGGAGAGAAACCGTATGAGTGTCCAGATTGTGGGAAAAGTTTCAGTCAGAATTCCAGCCTGGTGATACACCAGAGGACTCACACCAGAGAGAAACCGTATGAGTGTCCGGATTGTGAGAAAAGTTTCAGTCAGAATTCCCACCTAGTGATACACCAGAGGACTCACACAGGAGAGAAACCGTATGAGTGTCTGGATTGTGGGAAAAGTTTCATTCAGAATTCAAGCCTGGTGATACACCAGAGGACTCATACTGGAGAGAAACCGTATGAATGTCCAGATTGTGAGAAAGATTTCAGTCACAACTGCCACCTGGTGATACACCAAAGGACTCACACCAGGGAGAAACCATATGAATGTCCAGATTGTGGGAAAAGTTTCAGTCAGAACTCCCACCTGGTGATACACCAGAGGACTCACACAAGAGAGAAACCATATGAGTGTCCAGATTGTAAGAAAAGTTTCAGTCAGAAATCCCATCTGTTGATACACCAGAGGACTCACACTGGAGAGAAGCCATTTGAGTGTCTGGATTGTGGGAAAAGCTTTAGTCGGAATTCCCACCTAGTGATACACCAGAGCACTCACACTGGAGAGAAACCATATGAATGTCCAGATTGTGGGAAAAGTTTCAGTCAGAATTCTGGCCTACAGATACATCAGAGGACTCACACTGGGGAAAAACCGTATGAATGTCCAGATTGTGGGAAAAGTTTCAGTCGGAATTCCCACCTGGTGATACACAAGAGGATTCACACCGGAGAGAAACCGTATGAGTGTCCAGATTGTGGGAAAAGTTTCACTCAGAACTCCCACCTTGTGATACATCAGAGGACTCATACTGGAGAGAAACCGTATGAGTGTCCGGATTGTGGGAAAAGTTTCAGTCACAATTCCAGCCTGGTGATACACCAGAGGACTCACACTGGGGAGAAACCGTATGAGTGTCCAGATTGTGGGAAAAGTTTCAGTCGGAATTCCCACCTGGTGTTACACCAGAGGACACACACAGGAGATAAACTGTATGAGTTTTCAGATTGTGGGAAAAGCCTCAGGAGTAGGTCTAGCCTTATAAATCATGTAGGTTTTCACACAGGAGAGAAACCATTCAAATGCCCAGACTGTGGACGGTGCTACACCCAAAATTCCTCCCTTATCGCACACAAGAAAATCCACATGAGGCAGAAAGTGATATGTGTAGAGAAGGCTTGAATTTCATTTCTGATCTCACATTGGAAGTCTTGCTGAGAAATTAACTATTGAATTTCTGTTGTAATTCTTTTTAGTCGAAGAAGTGTCAGTATTAGACAAGAGGGAGATGAGAAAAAATGCAGATTGGTTGTTTGATAAAGGCTAACTACACATATCTATGTATCAGCAGAACTTATTGGAGATTTAATTTTGCAGAAATATTGCAATGGCTGCAAAAAGGATTTTGTGGAGTGTTTTTTGCATAAAGATGATCATAGATAATAGTAATGCGACATGCAGAGTTTTAGCCTTCTTCAACTTGGGTGTCCCACATTTTGAGCCCCAGAACTCCTGGCCGGCATACCTGTTGCAAAAAATATCTCAGAGTCATAGCATTTCTGGGAGGTCCCAGTAAGCTGCTGAAGGTCCTAAAAATACATTTAAAAAATGACAGGAGGACTCAGACTTTAGTTAGAGATGGTGGCTTCTCAAATCTGAAGAAAGATAGGAGAGGTAAAGAAGGTTCAAAGCTCATCTTTCCATAATACCTCCAGAAATTCAGTGCAAGGAGCATCCCTGTTCAGATCGTGTCTAGGATGAAGCACAAATATCAAAGAAACCATTAGAATGGAGGATATATTAGGGATGTTTGTGGCAGTGACAAAGCATTGTAAAATTTCACATGTAAAAGCTGTTCTGAGTTTCAGCTGAACATGATGGATAAGAGCTGTAGGAATATTGAGCTGAGAGAAAAGACATTATGGTTTTGAGCACAGGATCTTCAGGTTTTTTAACAACCCCTGCTGTGATCTTGTTCGCTTGGAGGTGCCTGCTTGATAGCCTTTGATGGCTGGTGGTTGACAGCAGTGCCAAGATGCTGAGATTTTTGTTGTTCCTTGGTAGTGGAGATGTGAGAGAAAAAATTGTACAGTGGAAAATGTTTCAATTCTAAATGGATTGTGTAAGACCCATTAATAGTTTTTGACAAGGAAAAAAAATGGGCAGTGTCAGGGTTCCTGTGAACGTGGGGGCAAGGTAATGTAAAGCTCTCTTCCCAACACACAGGAGACTTTCCATTTCTTTCACTCCTATCTCAGGGCTTCCTTTGAAAAGTTTCCAAAAAATCCCTTCAAGTAAAGAGGAAAATTATTTGGAGCAGCGAAGTGGCACTTTAGCTATGCAGATGAATGATCCTAATTTTACTGAGTTTAGAGGACACCAATGAATGCAAGGTTTGTTGATTTCAGCCACACAGTTCAGAGATCAGGTGATAATACTTTTTTTTCCTAGTAGATGACATTGTATATGGTCACTTTGCAGAAGGACATCCAGCAACCAGGATCACACCAATGGTGAGGAGGAACTCTTTTGGCCTGAGGCTTATGCTCCAAATGGCTTTCAATTTAAATATTTGCAAACTCTTTAAACTGTAAACTTTTCAAATTCTGTTTAATTCTCTCTTCCTCTCCCTCTCTCTCGCTCTTTTTTGGTGCCATATTTTTATGCATACTTCTTATGTTATATTTTATTATGGTTAGGCGCTGCAAACGCTTGAAATGGTTCAACAGCTTCTGGATCTCTGAGAGGGCCAAACCATAATGCAACATCTTGCATTCTAAAACAATGTTTAGACCCCACCCCAGCCAGGACAAATTATACTTTGTGGTTACAGAATAGTGATGTCTTTGGGGGATAAAATGGAAATTGAGCAGAGGGAATTAATGGAATAACTTGGAAGAGGTCATGGCTGGCTGGCTACTGCAATTGTTTATAGCAGGGAGTGTGTTTCTTTTGATTACCAATCTGTGAAGGCTTCATTTTTTTTTCCTATTGGGAGATGTCTCATTGGTAAAACCAAACCCACAGAAAGCAAAAAAGTGGGGCAGTGGGTATGAGTTTGAGGATACTAGTAACAGTAATTTATGTCATGCTTAAGAATTAAGTGCAGAACAGAAAGAAAGGAATATTAATTGAATTTGAGTATGCAGAAATACAAAGTAGACACATTAAAACTGACACAGGGAATAGTGGAGTACTCAACGAGTAACCCGTTTCCCCTCTGGTTATGACCCTCAGGACAGTCGCAGTGAAGGCGCCTCCTCCCTCTCCACTCCCCCCCCCGGCGGACCCGCAGACCTGCCGGCCACTTTGCTGGGGGGAGGGGGAACGAAGGAGCCGCGAACTGCCAGGAAAACTGCACCCCCTCCCCATTCCTGCGTGTCCCCGAGGACCCCCTCCCTGTAGGGAGGAAGAGGGCTCCGGCCTACCTCGCCAGTAGGCATCCGAGCCACGCCCTCACCCTGCCCTCATCGGCCACCGCCATTGAGAGATTTCAAATTTCGGCCTCGGTTCCGAAGCAGCCAATGGCCGCTTTCCTGTCGGGCCTTACCGCCATCTGATTGGGCGCAGGGGCCAGAGGGAGGTGGGGAGGGGCAGGGACACACCCCTCCCATCTCTCCTTGCGCCACGAAGGGTATTTGGGAAGTGTAGTCGGAAGGCGCGGTGGCGCTGAAGCGGCCCCAGCGTTGTCAGCGCTCCTTTCCGCGGGAGTGACCGGTCCCGCCGCTCTGTGAGGGGCCGTTTGAGCGTTGCCCCGTCTCGCCCAACTGAAGGTGACTAACAGACACGAGAGTTTTAGTAGTATAGATCCCATTCAAAATATACTCTGCCTTCTATGCTGTGTTCCCATCGTGCGATTAAACAAACAAGCTTCTTTAGTGGGCTGTTTCCTATTTCTTTGTGAAGGGGCCGTTCCACCTTTTCCTCTCTCTGCTGTTTTTCCTCTGAAGCCACATTTTGCGAGGGGAGAGTTCCAAAGCCGTGAGCGAGCTTTCACCTTCCCCGCCCGTCTCGAGGGCTTCTCCAGGGCTCGGATTCGTGACTTTCCGACGCGTGAACGGGAGAGAGCTCTAGCGCAGGCTCGGTTAGCGACCAGACGGGGGTGCCCATGGGTGCGGAGATGAAAGGGGCAAGGGCTGTTGCAAACCTGGGCACTGCCGTGGAGTCCTCCGGTGCCTGTGCCTGCTTTCGTTTCATCCTTGGGGACGCTTAATTCTGCTGGCGGACAAGGGGAATCCGCCTGCTTTTCGGGCGCAGCTTCATTTTAAAGGTGAAACCCCTTAAAGCGAGCGAAGAAAGGCGGGAAATCCACCATCGTACCCAGAAGGGACTCGCCGCTTCTTTAGGAGGAGAGCCCTGTCAGTCGATGGTCGCCAGCGGTCAGAAGGCGCCGAGAGGCACCTTTTCAGACTGCCAAATCTGAGCTGGACATTTGAATACCAATTGTTAGAGAGAAAAGGTACTAGCGCACTGCTCCTGACGGACTGCGGAGGGTTAGATGCGGAGGAAGTCCCAGCCACTCCAGCCAGCGATGCCGGGGTGAAGGACGGTGGGCGTTGCAGCCCAGCGACATCTGCAGGACTCTCCCGCCCATCCTCAGCAGCAACGAATTGCTCAACTGCAGCTACGGGGGCAGATCAGCGCGTGCCGCTTCCGCTTTCAATCGCGGGGCTTGTGTCTGAGCCTTTGCCTTTCCCGTGCGGGGCGTGGGGGATCCTCTCTTGCAGGTATTTACCAAGGCATCTTAGTAAAATGATGAATGTTAAAGCTTGTTGATTACTTTGTAACTCTACCGTTGCAAAACATGGCTTTAAAGAAAAAAAGAAGCATAAAAAGAGAGGAAAAAGTGGCATGGCTCCTTTACAAAGAAATAGAAAAAAGCCCATTAAAGAAACTTTTTGTTTGTTTAATCACAAGATGGGAACACATCATAGAATGCAGAGTATATTTTGAATAGAATTGATAGATACTCAGTTAACAGTACAAATATGGTGAGAAATTCAAGAATGGGATGAGAGCAAGACACTGGCAGTCCTGAGCAGGGTTCCTATATTTGTATCTTTTAACAGAAAAGTCATGACTGCAGGATGGATCTTGATATAAATAAAATGTCCATATCCAAGCGGACGGAGGATTAGAGGAGGCAATAGCCCAGAAACGGCAAACTTACAACTTAGGGAAAGAACTAAGGAAGAGTAGAAAAAGAAATTTTCTATGGAAACTTATTATACACAGGAACCAAGGAATGTTGAGGGTCTGTCAATTGAAAACAAAAGGGAAAAGCAGAATATCCTGCAAAAGGATACGGACGATTGATCAGCAGGCTTATCCTTCTGCAGAGGGGCCCCCTACACTGCCATTTTGGATGCAGAGCAAATGTGGTGTGGATGGTGCTGGTGGCCCAAATAGAGTTAGAAGAGGCCATTTCAGTTGTTAGCTCTAACCTCTGTTCCATGGAGGAACCTGTATTAAAATAACACCAACATATATTTTATTTGTTCCCTTTTCATTTAGGAACTCAAGAGGGCATACAAAGTACTTCCTTTGCAGCACCCTGGGCTGAGAAAGAGGCTCCTTTTCTGCTAACCCCCTCCTGCAGGGAGGTGGGACCTTTTCAATTAGTCTACCCCCGGCAACTGATGGGCCCAGTAGGGTTCCAAAGGGAGCTAGGGGTTATATCCGAGGGTCTGCTGTACAGTCCAGTGGAGGCCTTGGCCACCACCTGGAAGAGAAAAACAGGCGACGCCTTGGAGAAGATTGTCCCCATGTGACCTCTCTTGAACCATCAAGCCTGATACTTCTCATGGTTTACTGAGGATTTGAGGGTCTTGGAAAGGATTAAGAGACATCTCGAGTGCCGCTGGAGGAAAACAAGGACCAAACCAATCAACACAGGCTAGAGCTAATATTAAGGCCTACCTTGTGGCAGTAAGAGCAGCGAAATGCCAATATTTCTCCACTCGTATTGGATCTGCAGAATGCCACCCAGCAGCCCTGTTTAAGATCACCCAATCCCTTTTGGAAAAGGAGGGCCAGGCTGCCCACCTTTAGGGTCACATGGAGGAGTTTTCTGGGCATCTTGAGGATAAAATCGCTTGGATTCGTTCCCAGTTGAATATCAACCATGGGGCATGGCCTGAAGAGATGCCCAGGGGATGGACTTACCCTTTTATCTGGGAACAGTTTGAGCCTGTTGAACCTGAGGAAGTGGACAGGGTCCTCCGGACTGTCAATGCTACCACTTGTGTACTAGATCCATGCCCCTCCTGGCTGGTTAAGGCTGCTTGGGAGGTAATGTGTGGGTGGGTCCAGGCAATGGTGAATTCATCTTTGAGGGAGGGAGTGTCTCCAGATGTCTTTAAAGAGGCGCTGGTGCACCCCTCCTCAAGGAACCATTGCTGGATCCCACTGTATTGGACAATTTTTGTCCAGTCTCTCACTCCCCTTTTTTAGGGATGGTGGTTGAGAATGTGATGGCGTTACAGCTCCAGAAGATCCTGGATGAAATGGATTATCCGGACCCTTTTCAGTCAGGTTTCAGGACTGGATATGGGATGGAAACAACATTGGTCCCGTGCTCATGGATGATCTCTGGCGGGAGCAAGATGGGGGTAGTACATCCATCCTTGCTCTTCTTGACCTCTCAGCGGCTTTCAGTACCATAGACCATGGTATCCTTTTGGGCTGACTTAGGGAGTCGGGAGCGGGTGGCACAGTTGTGCGCTAGTTCACCACCTTCCTCCAAGGCCAGTCCCAATTGGTGTTGATTGGGAGCAAGAGGTCCAGCACTCGGCCCCTCCATTGTGAGGTGCCACAGGGCTTGGCACTCTCTCTGCTCCTTTTTAACATCTACATGAAACCGCTGGGTGAGATCATCTGTCACCATGGGATGAGGTATCATCAATATGCAGATAATATCCAATTATACATCTCCATCCTGGGTGATTTGAGTGATGCTGTGACCACCCTTTCACAGTGCCTGAAGGCTGTGGGGGTCTGGATGGGGAACAACAGGCTTCACCTGAACCCTGGTAAGATGGAATGGCTGTGGATTGAAGGTCCCTCTATATCTGGGGGTGTACCATCTTTGGTTCTGGACAGGATTGCACTACCCTAGACAGACCCTGTGTGTAATCTGGGGGTCCTCCTGGACTCGCAACTACTGCTTGAAGAGCAGGTGGCAGTTGCAGCCAGATGGGCCTTTGCTGAACTTCATATTGTGAGCCAGTTATACCCCTTCCTGGATCAGGAGGCCTGCTGGTCAGTTACTCATGCCCTGATCATCTATCGTTTAGACTATTGCAATGCACTCTACATGGGGCTACCCTTGAAGAGTATCCGGAAGCTACAGTTAGTTCAAAATGTGGCTGCGCGGGCAATTTTGGCTGTCCCAAGGATGGTACATGTAACACCTTTGCTGCGGGAGCTACATGGGGTGCCAGTTCGCTTTCAGGTCCAATTCAAGGTGTTGGTTATCTCCTTTGAAGCCCTACATGGCATGGGTCCAGGTTACCTGGGGGCCCATCTAACCCCCTTCACCTTGACCCGTCCCACCTGGTCAAGCAGAGAGGGCATGTTGCGGACCCCGTCAGCGAGGGAATGTCGGCTTGTGGGGCCCAGGAGGAAGGCTTTCTCTGCCGTTGCTCCCAGCCTTTGGAATATTTTCCCCCCAGAGGTGTGGCGGGCCTCCACACTCCCAGCTTTCTGGAAAGAACTGAAGACCTGGCTCTGTCGACTTGCGTGTGGGGAGAAGAGATATAACCAACCCTGAGGGAGGCTGGCACCTTGAAGAGGCTCTCTGAGCCTAATTATTTTTAGTTCACCATCGATATCTTGGAAGATATTATTTGTAGGAATATTGTTATACTTTATTTTAATATTCATTCTTTTACTGTAAATCACCCAGAGTCGCTTCCGGTGAGATGGACGGTGACAAATGTGAAATATAAATAAATAAATAAATAAATAAATTTAATCTCCCCTGCCTACTTACATGCATGCATATACTTTTGCCTCTCAGCTGAAATCTCAATATTCCACAGCTCCTGGAAGCTGCCTTCAAGCCTAACCTAACACTGAACTAGAGATCGTGGCTTTCCATCTTGACCCTAACACCAGATGCTTATTTTTGGTGCCTTCGAGTCATTGTTGACGCCTGGTGAAGCGGTCCCTGCAGTTTTCTTGGCAAGGTTTTTCAGAAGTGGTTTGCCATTGCCTGCTTCCTAGGGCTGAGTGAGTGACTGGCCCAAGGTCATCCAGCTGGCTTTGTGCCTAAGGTGGGACTAACACTGACCATCTCCCGGTTTCTAGCCTGGTGCTTTAACCACTAGACCAGACTGCCTCTTCTTACACAGGATACTCCCCACAAAATCTACCCATTCAGCTGTTCCTGCTGCTCCAACAGCAAATTCAAGGCTGCGGCCTTTCAAGATCTAGTCCGACATCTTTGCAATCGGCTCCTGTTTACTCTTCAGATAACAGTGACGGCAGCACACTAAAAGCTGTTAGAAGCAGGTGGAGTAAGAAAGTGCAAAAGGTCCAATTCAAGTGCCTAAGGCGCGCCCATGAGGAAGTAAGAAACTCTGCCCAGAGACAGAGTAGAGCCCGCCCAAAGGGTATGAACCAGTTAAAAACTGCTGATGTAACTTGATGACATCTGTATATAAGCTTGATGTAAGCCCACGCTGAGAATGCGTGCTTTGTGACTTTAGTCCCAAGCGTCAATTCTTTACTTTTGTACAGAAATAAAGTTTTAAATATGTTCCCACCCACCTTGCCGTGATCTTTGGCTACTCTCACCAGGTGAAACGAACCACCCAGCAAATTTCTGGTGACCACGAAGGGACTTAGTTTGGATCCCAGGAGGACTTGTGGACATCCCTGACCGCCGACGAGGTGCACTGTAGCCCTCTGAGGCTGGTGTTGATGGGCGGAGAACTGCTGGTCGAGGCCCCCGTGGACTCAAAGGCAAGAGTCTTTATGAGTGAGAACAAAGGGGAAGGATTGAGTTGGGTCATGGGAGATGAACTCTAAGCCTTTAGCGGGAAATTGCAATAGGGTGAGTATATTTTACTTTAAATGTTTGTATCACTTGTAAGTCCACCTCAGGTATTTGGAACTGGGGTTGGCATAGTGCCCACCAGTTCGATCACAACAGGGGTTGGGATTTACAGCAAGTATTATTACAAATACAAAATTACCTCTTGCTCTATGGTTACAAAAACAAACTCTCTTTCTACTACCAATTTGTTTCTAAACATCAAAACCGTAAGTCATGAGTTCATTTTTTTCCTACTTCCTGCAAAAAGTCTATAAGGGGTTCCAGTCAGCAATGAATGTAGATAATGCCTTAAGGAAGTCCACTCAGCCATTTCTGCAAATTTCATCATCTTCACCAACCATTCCTCCATTGTGGGTAATGTCGAGGCTTTCCCCTTTTGTGCATATAATAATCTTGCTGTAGTTGTCATATATAAAAACAAACTTCCATGACTTTTTTCCAGCTGTTTGTCCACCAATCCCAAAAGAAAATCCTCTGGTTTCAATTGTATATTAATACACTGGATTTTTGGTTTTGGTGCCTACAAGTCAATCCTGATGCCTAGCAACTGCCTGGACTGGTCCCTGCAGTTTTCTTGGCAAGGTTTTTCAGAAGTGGGTTGCCACTGCCTGCTTCCTAGGGCTGAGAGAATTACTGGCCCAAGGTCACCCAGCTGGCTTTATGCCCAAGGCAGAACTAAAACTGAGTCTCTCCTGGTGCTTTCACCATTACATCACACTGCCTCTTCTTACAACTGTTATTCCCCACAAAATCTTCCCATTCCTACTGCTCCAACAGCAATTCAAAGCTGCAGCCTTTCAACATGTAGTCCATCATTTTTGCAATTGACTCGCTGTTACTCTTCAGGTAAGAGGTCTTTTGTCTTTAAAACCTTAAAACTTTTATACTGAGGATATGGTGTCTTCCTCTGACTGGGGACTTGTGGCTTCTGGTCTGGCCCTGGGGACCAGCTCCTCTGGCTGTCTGTTCCTTAATTTTCCTTGATTTTATTAGTTACATATTGTTAGCAAGTTTTGTGGGGTCTAATTTATCTATTCTTATTGTAAAGGGATTACTTGTTGGGTATTCCACTATTCCATTAGTGTCAGTTTTAATGTGTCTACTTTGTATTTCTGCATACTCAAATTCAATTAATATTCCTTCTTTCTGTTCTGCACTTAATTCTTAAGCATGACATAAATTATTATTAGTATCCTCAAACTCATACCCACTGCCCCACTTTCTTGCCTTCTGCAGGTTTGGTTGTACACATGGGACATCTCCCAGAAGGGGAAAAAAACGAAGCCTTCACAGATTGGTAATCAAAAGAAACATGCTACCTGCAATAAACGACTGCAATAGCCAGCCAGCCATGACCTTTTCCAAGTTATTCCATTTCATTCCCTCTGCCCAATTTCCATTTTATTCCCCAAAGACATCACTATTCCGTAGCCACAAAGTATAATTTGTCCTGGCTGGGGTGGGGTCTAAACTTTGTTTTAGAATGCAAGGTTTTGCATAATGGTTTGGCCCTCTCAAAGATCCAGAGGCTGTTGAACCATTTCAAGCGTTTGCAGCTCCTAACCATAATAAAATATAATGTAAGAAGTATGCATAAAAATATGGCACCAAAAAAGAGCGAGAGAGAGGGAAAGGAAGAGAGAATTAAATAGAATTTGAAAAGTTTACAGTTTAAAGAGTTTGCAAATGTTTAAATTTGAAGCCACTTGGAGATTGAGGGTCAAGCCAAAAGAGCCTCTTGGTTCCTCCTCACCCCTGGCGGGGTCCTGGTTGTTGGGTGCCCTTCTACAAAGTGATCATATGCAGTGTGTTGCACTAGAAAAAAAAAGTATTATCACCTGATCTCTGAATTGTGTGGCTGAAATGAACAAACCTTGAATTAGTTGGTGTCTTTGAAACAGTAAAATCAGGATTAGATGATCTGCATACCTAAAATGCCACTTTGCTGCTCCAAATAATTTCCCCTCTTTAGTAGAAAGGATTATTTGTAAACATTTCAAAAGAAGCCCTGAGAGAGGAGTGAAAGAAATGGAAAGTCTCCTATGTGTTGGGAAGAGAGCTTTACGTTACTTTGCTCCCACATTCACAGCAACCCTGACGCTGCCCATTTTTTCCCCCTAACAAAAGTTACTAATTGTTCTTATCCAATGGATCTGTACACATGAAAGGTTTTCCACTGTACAATTTTTGTCTCACATCACCACCAAGGGGGATGCAACAAAAATGTCAGCATCTTGGCGCTGGTATCACCCACCAGCCATCCAAGGCTAGCAAGCATGCACCTCCAAGCAAACAAGATCACAGCAGAGGTTGTTAATAAACCTGAAGATCCTGTGTTCAAAACCACAATGCCTTTTCTCCTCAACTCAATCTTCCTACAGGTCTTATCCATCACGTTCAACTGCAAGTCAGAACAGTCGTTACATGTGAAATTCTACAGTGCTTCTGTCATTGCGACAAACATCCCTAATATATTCTCCATTCTAATGGTTTCTTTGATATTTGTGCTTCATCCTAGGCATAATCAGATGGTCCTTGCACTGAATTTCTGGAGGTGTTAGGAAAAATGAACTTTGAACCCTCTTTACCTCTCCAATCACTTTCTACATATGAGGAACCACAATCTCGGACTAAAGTCTAAGTGCTTAAATAGTTAATTTCTCAGCTGGACTTCTAATGGGAGACCAGAAATGAAATTCAAGCCTTCTCTACACTCATCACTTTCTGCCTCATGTGGATTTTCTTGTGTGCTATAAGGTAGGAATTTTGCGTGAAGCACCGTCCGCAGTCTAGGCATTTGAAAGGTTTCTCTCCTGTGTGTAAACCTACATGATTTATAAGGCTAGACCTACTCCTGAAACCTTTCCCACAATCTGGACACTCATACGGTTTCTCTCCTGTGTGAGTCCTCTGGTGTATCACCAAGTCGGAATTCCGACTGAACATTTTCCCACAATCTGGACACTCATATGGTTTCTCTCCTGTGTGAGTCCTCTGGTGTATCACCAGGTGGGAATTCTGACTGAAACTTTTATGACAATCAGGACACTCATACGGTTTCTCCCCAGTGTGAGTCCTCTGGTGTATCACCAGGCTGTAATTCTGACTGAAACTTTTCCCACAATCTGGACACTGATATGGTTTTTCTCCTGTGTGAGTCCTCTGGTGTATTACCATGTGGGAATTCTGACTGAAACTTTTCCCACAATCAGGACACGCATATGGTTTCTCCCCAGTGTGAGTCCTCTGGTGTATCACCAGGCTGGAATTCTGACTGAAACTCTTCCCACAATCTGGACACTCATATGGTTTCTCTCCTGTGTGAGTGCTCTGGTGTATCACTAGGTCGGAATTCTGACTGAAACTTTTCCCACAATCAGGACACTCATATGGTTTCTCCCCAGTGTGAGTCCTCTGGTGTATCACCCGGTGGGAATTCTGACTGAAACTTTTCCCACAATCTGGACACTCATATGGTTTCTCCCCGGTGTGAGTCCTCTGGTGTATCACCAGCTCAGAGTTCCGACTGAAGCTTTTCCCACAATCTGGACACTCATATGGTTTTTCTCCTGTGTGAGTTCTCTGATGTATCACCAGGTGGGAATTCCGACTGAAACTCTTCCCACAATCTGGACACTCATATGGTTTCTCCCCGGTGTGAGTCCTCTTGTGATTCACCAGGGTGGCGTGCTTGCTAAAGCTTTTGCCACATTGAGAGCACTGGTAGGGCTTCTCTCCAGTGTGGGTCCTGTTATGCTCAAAAAGTTGGGAGCTGTAGCGAAAGACTTTCCCACACTCAGCGCATTCATATGGCTTTTCTTTGGTGTGGATCCTCTCGTGCATAATCAGCTGTGATCTGCACTCTGTATTTTTCCCACAATATGCACATCTGTGGGGTTTTTCCACCACTAATTTTCTTGGATTCTCAACGAGATCAAAAATATTTCTGAACCCTTGTTGGATGGAGCTTTGATTCAAACTGCTGTTTCCTTCCTCACAGAGTGAGGCTTGCATTACTGTGTGCCCTATGTGGCTATCCATGTGGCCTCTTCGTCCCCACTGACTTTCAGATATTTCTTTCTTTTTCTGAATTTGGAAATTATCCCCCTCGACATTTTCATGTAATGTTTCCTTGAGTTCCACATACTCCTTTTTTTCCAGCTCCAACCTCTCTTCCTGTTTTTCTCTCCCTTGTCTGTCACCTATTGGGGAAGGAGAAGAGTTTTGTGGTTCTCTGGAGGAAGTAGAAAAGATTTTGACAGCTGGCTTCATTTGCTTTCCTTTTTAAAGCTGCTTGTGATTCTCAGTTGTCCAGAATGCTCTTACTGGCATCGTTTTCCTCTATAAGATTCACAGAAAAATGTTAGTTTAATTATTGTTTATAAAATGGCTGCAGAACTTGTGAAAGCAACAAGAAAAAAAAAAGCATACATTACAGTGAAAACACAAACATGCCAAAATGCTAGATTAAGGTCTAACATTCATTATGATTCTTTTGACATATAGAAGACTAGCAAGATTAACGTTCAAATATCCACTCAATCTGAAATTCACTTATTGACTTGGGTCAATCACAAATTCTTAGCACTGCAGAGGATTATCATCAAATATATTTGGAAATGCTGGGGACAGATGCTACACATACACATAAATGCACACAGAGAGAAATAGAGATACACACACCTATGAATGTATGTATGTGGAAAATCCATGTGTATTTCTCCCATTTACAGTTATTGGAAAGATTTAAATTGGATAAAAACACTGGAGCAAAGTAAGTTAGAATTTGAAATGCAATTATGTAATGATGATGATCATGTAATTGCTAAAATGTACAACCTTTTGTTGAAATTTGAAACCGAGGAATAACAGGTTAAAGAATATATGATAAAGTGGGGTAACAATTTTGGTTATGATATACAGATGGATCAATAGGAAAATATGCAGTTAAAAGGGTTGAAATTTACATCGTGTTATCTCAAAGAGAATTTTTGTAAAATGATGTATCATTGGTACATGATGCCAGAGAAATCATCTAGAATATATAAAGGCACTTCAGATGTATGTTGGAAATGTGAACAGCATGAAGAGACATTTTATCATGGTTGGTGGACATGTAAAAAAGCTAAAGAATTTTGGATTGAAATACATACTTTGATACAGAGGAATTAAAGATCAATATTCAGTTGAAGCCGGAATTTTTCCTTTTAGGATTAATGGATAAATAGTTAGAAAAAGCCCATGGAAGATTATTTCAATATATGATTACTGTGGCGAGATTACTATATGCATGGAGATGGAAAGATTTGATACTACCCACTATGGAGGAATGGTTGGTGAAGTTGACAGATTTTGCTGAAATGGATAAATTGACTTCTTTGATTAGAGAAAAGACACTCTCTACATTTATTCGTGACTGGAAGCTTCTTATGGATATTTTGCATAAAAAATGAATTTGTGATTTATGGTTTTCATGATTAGACAGGATAGATTTTCTTTCTTACCTTATATTAGTTTGTCATAGGTTTTATCTTCCTCTTTAAAAGCTTTAAAAAGTATATTAAAAAAAAAATCCATGTGTATTTCAGCCTGCAAAATGTCCCAGAAGTGGGTATGGTCAAACTAATTTTAGAGGGGTGGGGCCTTTAACAGATGAAATGGCGTCCAAAGCCTCTGCAAGATTTAAAGCACCAGTTTTTCCCATTGAATTCCTCAGCTCCAAATAAGACAAGAGCAGAAAATACTGTTCACAGTCACTCCAGTGACATCACAATACAGGTAGTCCTCACTTACTGACCGCAATTGGGACCAGCAACTCTGTCACTAAGCCGCACAGTCATTAAGCATGATGTCACATGACCACCCTGACTTACAACAGCTCTGACTAGGGTTGTTAAGCAAATCAACATGGGTTGTTAAGCCCAATGTCACATAACTGGCACTTGCAGTATCCTGCTGGCTTCCCCACTGATTTTGCTTGTCAGAAGCCAGCTGTGAAATTTGCAAATGCCAATTATGTAACTGCAGGATGCTGCAACCCTGATAAACGCAACCACTCTAGTGACATCACAACACAGGGTGTCCTCACTTACTGACTGCAATTGGGACCGGCAGCTCCATTGCTAGGTGGAGCAGTCATTAAGCACGATGTCACCCAGACTCACAACAAGAGCTCCAGCTGTGGTCATTAAACAAATCACTGTGGGTCGTTAAATGCAATATCACATGCCAGGACTTGCAAATTCCTGCTGGCTTCCTTATTGATTTTCCTTGCCGGAAGCCAGCTGTGAAGGTCGCAAATGGTGATCATGTGACTGCAGGACACTGTGACCATTGTAAATGTGTCCTGGTTGCTAGTAAACGGCCACAGGTTTGAGGACCAGTTGTACATCTCCTTTTTCAGCACTGTAACTTTGAACGGCCACTGAACAAGTGGTAAGCGAGGACTACCTATACAACTGAATATCGCAAATGGTCCTCAATAGCTACTAAAAAAATGTGCTGAGTTAAGTAGAGTTGAACCTGGTTAATGCATGGATGGGAGACCACTAGGAAATCCCCCGTTCGTTGGTTAAACTTGGAAGTAAAAAAAATCTGAGAAGACAGCAGTCCATAAAATCACAAAGAGTCAACCCTAACGTGAAGGAGACTCTAAATCTCCCAACCACCAGAAAATTCCTTGCACCAGTTTTAAAGCCTGCAGCACCAGAGGATTAAAATTTGGGGAGGGAAGGAAAATGGAGCAGCCGACATTTTTCAGCATAGTTGCTCATCAGATTCTGCACCGTGGAGGAGACAACGCAGCCCTGCTTGCTCCCGGCCTCTCCTCCGACCCGTCCTTCACTCACCTGCCAGCTGCTGCTTCGACTTGGGAAGAACACGAGAGGGGTCCTGCACCCCACTACCCTCCCACGGGGAAGCCGGAAGAGGAAGTTCCTCTGCCCTTCTCCTCTCCTCCCACGTCCCCTCTAGCAACCCATCCTCTATTGCTTTAACTCCCTTCAGCTCAACTGCTCCACTCCTGTTGGATGTCAGGAATCAGCGACCACAGATGCCGCTGCTGCAACGACAGCTTTGTAGGCGCCAGCTGTGCTTATGTACACAGCACCTCCTAGCGACATAAGGCTGGTAAACACACTCGTCCGGTCTCTGCCGAAAGGCGCTTGCAAGGTGTTTTGATTATGTGCCATCAGGTCATGTTCAACTCCTAGCGACACCATCGATCCATCGATTTTCTCCTTGACGATCTATCCCTAACCAGTTGCTTCAGGTCTCCCAAGGGTGCTCTCATCCCCACTGCAACTGAGCAGGGAGCTTCGTTTTGCAGAAATGAGAACTAAAACAAAGGGAGCATCCTTGGGGGGCAAGCAGTGTGCAAAGAGACAGTGTCCCTGCCTGAGGGATCAGTACAGCCTGTTCCAGCCAGCGATTCATCTTGGGGGTGCAGGACAACGCCTCAAAACGGTCCTTTGCAACGGAGCGAAGCCTGAAGAGTGAAGCTTGACCCTGCTTAGCTTTTCAAGACTAGCCAGGTGCTGGGCCCTAAAAGTTCACAAAATACTTGTTGGGGTGCGCAGTCCCTAAATGATTGCCAGCGCCCTACTGTTAATAGAAGAATGAACCATGCGACCAAACCTGGAAGCGTCCACCGGCATTGCTTCCAAACCACATCTGGATAGGAGGAATTGTCTTCCTATCCGTATTACTGCGGAGCCTAAATGGCTCTAGAGGGCAGAATTGCTCTGAGCAGCCTTCCCAATTCTCCAGAAGATTTCAGCCGTGATCATTCCCAGGCAGCATGGGCAAAACACTTGGAGGGCCCTAGTTTGCAGATCAAAAGCTGATCTAAGGATTCCTGTGCTTTTGCAGGGGTTGGCTCTCAGTGGAGACCAAAACCTCTCTCCATCCTAAAACATTATTCCTGATTTCCAAGGATTTAGGACCTGGGAGCACCAACAGGCCAGAGGCTCCAGGAGAACCAGCTTCACTCATGCTGGCCAGGGCTGCTTTGAAGCTGGTCTTCCCAGCAAGCCAGCTTTCTTCCTGAGGGAGGGAATTTTAGATCTGCTAAAGGCTCAGTACCAAGTGCTTCTGTAAATTCACTTGCAGAGAAGTCCCCATTACGTCGAAGCGAGGGAGAATGGAAAAAAAAACTTTCTATGGCAACTTAGCATACACGCTGTGGAATTTTTGCCAAAGAAATGAGCACGAAAACTGAAAGTCTTTGGTTTCCTGCAGAAAATTTTGGTGCAGAGGGACCAAAAACAGGTAATTAGAAAGTGAAGGAGGAGAAGGAAGACGAGGGAAATGGCAATGAAAAACAAGGCCTTTTTGGCAAAAAAGGAGATATTGGGGAGCCAGCCACCAATCCAGTTGGTGAAGGAACTGAAGGCCAGGATGGTGTCCTGGCTAACATTGTGGAAGAGACCAATTACTTGTTGGATCACATGTATGTTGTTTTCAGTCTGATTATGTGGGTTGACATAAAAGCAGCAAGACGTGTGAAGGGCCTGGCAAACTCCTCCTTGTGAAGGGAGTCCTTGTGAATAGTTACTGTGGGGATAACGGAAACTATTGTGCAAACCATTCTGATGTAAGTGTGCTGATGATTGCCTGGTCTCATTAGGAGTAATGGGGACAGGGGAGAAAGAAAAAAAATGGATTTCCTTGGGGAGAGGGCTGACTGGGATATGCAAGCAGAGTGGGAGAAGAGATTTCTGAAACAGATACTGGCATTATAGCAAAGCAGAGTATAGAAGGCAGCACTGAGTGGGGTATTAAGGGGTGTGTGAATTTGGGGTTGCATGGGTCGGAGGAATTCACAATTGCCCCAATATCTGTGAGTGCAAGAGAGCCCATAATGTAGACAGGAGTGCCTGAACAGTTTCTTGTGCCGAAATCCAATCCCTACCCCCCCAAAGTTGCATACAAGAAGCATTTCACATAGTTCTGACAATCAATTCAATTCTCCCCTGAAGTCCACTTATAAATTTCTACCACTGTCCCTCTTGGCGCAAGGACAGATTGCACTAGAGGCAGAAGTTGCCTCTTGCCCTGTGCCCAAGGCTGTGGAAGCAGGGCCTTAGGGGCCACCGGGCATCCATGTTAGCACCCAGGGCCTTCCTGATAACTCTGATTGCAGAGTGATGGAGAAAAGGAGGAGAGAGAAATCCTCAAGAGGCATTCTTAGCAGGTCACTCTGAAGAGATTAGGGAACTTAGTAAAGTCTATCAAAATAAGAGTCACAGGAGAAGTGAGAATTGGGTGAAAGGCGTAGGGGTCCTATAAAAAAACCAGTGAGTGACTCAGAGACAAAATGAGTAAAGAAACCTTTTAAGAAGTATTTAGGAAGCAAAGGATAGGTTTGCTTGCTCTGGTCTCTTCCTTGCCCTCAACAAAAGGTTCAGAGGTAGAAAAGTGATACAAGAGCTGAGATACTGTTATTTCCAACAGCATTATTGTACTGAAGCAAGCACATCCTTATTTGGAGGTTTAAATATGATAACCATGATACTGTGGCTGCAGTAGAAGGTATTTGTTTTGGGAAACTTTGGTTAAAGATTATTCAGATTTTATTGCCTATTGCTATATTTGATGGTGCCTTTTCCGTTTTGCTAGCTTAATTCAGTAGATGAACCTGTGCAAAGGTGGCAAAAGCTTGAGAGATCCAGGAGAAAACATGGAGAGGTGGGAGGGGGTCTCCACTAGGGGCCTGAAAGAGTGGGTGGAGCAATCACAAAGAAATCAGCAAGGGAGGCATAAATCAGAAGAGGAAAGTTAAGGAGAAAGAGCAGCCCTACATTTTCAGCTAGAGTATTAGCTAGAGGGGCCAAGACTTAAAAGAAATCCAGGGTTATGGGGTGGAGGTTCCCAAAGTCTAAAAATAGCCTTTGGAAAGAGACCTCATCTCCCTACTTGTATTCAGGAGAGATTAGGGAAAGGGGAACACACACACACACACACACACACATTTGGGAGCAGAAATGAGCAGGAGGCCTCAAAGAATTCCCTGGTATACTTAGGGGTGGCTGTACCTCATGGTTCAGAAAGACAAACAAACAAGACACACTTAAAAAAAAAAAACCTACTGATAACTCTTGGGTTGTAAATAGTATTCAGGGAGCCCCGGAACTATAAAGCCCTCAGTGGGCCAGATTCTCCTTTTAGCCTCAATCACTGAACCAGGGTTAGGAGGGAGGAGATGCCTGCCCTGGTGGTTGGGTCTTCAGAGCTTTGTGGTTGGGTGTTCCTGGGCTTGGGCATGCGGTCTGAGGGCACCTGCCTGTTCTTCTGCTTCTTCGTATGGGGGAGGAAGGATATGGGAGGGGGCCATTACATCTAAAGGGTCTAGGGCAGTGTTCCCCAACCTTAGCGACTTTAAGATATGTGGACTTCAACTCCCAGAACTCCCATGCTGGCTGGGGAATTCTGGGAATTGAAGTCCACATATCTTAAAGTTGCAAGGTTGAGGAACATTGGTCTAGGGGATCCTTGGGGCAGCAAAGAATGGTTGGCACAGCCTCGGGAAGGGAGGGATACAAAGGAACAGGTGAGGCCAGTGGTTCAGGTTGTGCCCTCAGCTCAGCAACTTGTTCCTTTAACTTTTCATTTTGCTGCTTTGGGCTTTTGTCACTATCTTACAAGTTGGAAATAGGGTTGGTTTTTTTGTGTGCGTTTATTTGCTGTGGAGCATTTTTAAAATGACATTCTCCTTCCCACCAGTAGATTTGCTAGATTCATTTTTTAAAAAAAATAAGACATCTTTCTTAGCTTAAACGTTCCTTCCCCAGGAACTGCTTCTCAGCAGATTCCTTTGTCCAGTTGCCCCATAAAGGAGTGTTTCGTATGGCCTTTTTGCCATATTTTTGCACCATATGGCAAAAGGCTCCCAGGGGAACTTGGACTGCCTTTTTCCCATAGTCCCCGCTCTTTATGGGGGGAGGGGGGAGAGAAAAAAGGGAGGAAGAAAGAGCTGCTCTGAACTCTTGCTTTCTAAGATATCCACTTGGGAAATCCTAGATGTGGCTGCACGGGGGAACAAAGAGGAGACAAGAAATGAGCTCACAAACAACTCACAGACTCACAAACAACATCTGCATATAAAACCGTGGACAACCTGGATCCAATCGCTTTTGCTTCTTCCCAAACGTTCTCTCTTGCTCCTGCCGCGCCCTGCTTGGAAGAGGTCCCAACAGAGCTGCTCCTACCGCAAGCCCCGCTTGGAAGGGGAACCGGAAGAGCCGTTGGGAACCCTGGCACCTTCCTCTAGCCCCGTCTGAGACCCGCTGGGAAGGGGAGCGACAGGCCCAGCCACTGCCACCTAAACCGTGCACACAACCTACTGGTGCAAAAAACTAGCCTGGTGGCAATTCAAACTGTCCACAACTCTTACCCACTGGTGCTGTCCCGGCAATCTCTTGGCTTTCTCCTCAGGGGTTGATCCAGGCACCGCTCTGGGGAGTGCTGACCCAAGGGAGGAAGGGATGCAAAGGACCCTGTGGGTACCTGGTCTCAGTTGTAGCCAGAACTCACCAGAGCAGATCGCTGGATCCCACTTCCGACACCAAAACTGTTGTAGAACTTTTGCCAAAGACATGAGCACAATGCTGAGGGCAAGAACCATGTTTATTGCAGTGATCATAGGGTGCCCGCTTTCCAGGAAAAAGGGACCCTGAACAATAGAAAAGCATAGAATTTATACACTTTGGGGTTGAGAGGCAGGAAATCCTTGGGATCTGATTGGCGGGCAAGTTTTGGAGAGGTGTTAAACAGGGGACAAGTGTTTTTTTTTCTATAGGGAAACAAAAGACCCGCTTTTGTAACAAGGCAGGCAGTCAAGGAATCCATTCTCAAGGAGAATGGAGTGTTGAGGGTCTGTCAAGGGAAAACAAAAGGGAAAAGCAGAATAACCTGCAAAAGGATACAGCCGATTGATCAGCAGGCTGACCTGTGCAGAGCCCCCTACGCTGCCATTTCTGATGCAGATTGAATGTGGTGTGGATGGTGCTGGTGGCCAAGAAGACTGACTGACTGACTGACTGACTGACTTCCCCCCCGCTCCCTTCCAAGAGGCAGTGTGGCTCAGGCAGGGTGCACAAGGGTCTGAGAGGGTGCATGAGAGGGTTGTGTTGGGGGGTGTGCTTGACAGGTGTGGCAAGGATCAGCAGCACAGATCAGGGAGTGTGTGTGAGAGGTATACTGTGGGTCAGGAAAGGTGTGCGAGGGGGTGCAGTGGGGGTGTGTGGGGGTATACAAGAGGCAGGGTGTGGGTCAGGGAGGTTATGCGAGGATGTGACGGGTTGCCTGAGAGGGGTGGCGATGGTCAGGGAGGTATGTAAGGGTGCAATGCAGGTCACAGAAGGTGCGTGAGGGTGCACGGGTGGGGGAGACTTACCCAAGCAACTTGCGACCTTCCCTGCTTGCTTCCCCATCCCCTGTAAGCTTCCCACAAGCAGACTTTCCTTGTGGGAAGCTGGCATGGAGTGTTGGCAGTCACAATAGAGTTTAGACTTCCTGCTGGCTTCCTGATTGACTTGTGGGAAGGTGTCAGGGAGCGATGGAAATGAGAATTGCATGACCTCGACTGATGGTGGCAGCACAGTGGTACTGAAGCAGTCGCAACTTTGCCAGATTTCCTACCTATAGGTCCCGGCATTCTGTAAGTTAGCCCATATGAGATAAATTGCTTCAAAAATTGTTGCCCTATAACGCACGTTTTGCCCAAATGAAGATTACAAACAGACAAACTGACACGAGAGTTTTAGTAGTATATATTGTTAGTAGGTTTTGTGGGGTCTAATTTATATATTCTCTTTATTGTAAAGGGGTTATTTTTGGATACTCCACTATCCCCTTAGTGTCAATTTTAATATGCTGACTTTGTATTTTTGAAATTCAAATTCAATTAATGTTGTTTTATTTCTGTTCTGCACTTAATTCTTAAGGATGACATACAGTATTGTTATTAGTATCCTCACACTCATACCCACTGCCCCACTTTCTTGCCTTCTGGTAGTTTGGTTGTACAAATGAGATATCTCCCAAAAGTGAACAAAATGAAGCCTTCACAGATTGATAATCAAAAGAAACACGCTACCTGTAATAAACAATTTAAAGAGTTTGCAAATGTTTAAATTTGAAGACACTTGGAGATTGAGGCTCAAGCCAAAAGAGCCTCTTGGTTCCTCTTCACCCCTGGCGGGGTCCAGGTTGTTGGGTGTCCTTCTGCAAAGTGATTATATGCAATGTGATCTACTAGGAAAAAAAAGGATTATCACTTGATAGATGAATTGTGTTACTGAAATGAACAAACCGTGAATTCTTTTCTGTCCTTCACACTCAGAAAAATCAGGATTGTTCATCTGCATAGGTAAAATGCCACTTAGCTGCTCCAAATAATTTTCCTCCCTTTACTTGAAGGGATTTTTTGGAAACATTTCAAAGGAAGCCCTGAAAGAGGAGTGAAAGAAATGGAAACGTGTCCTGTGTGTTGGGAAGAGAGCTTTACATTACCTTACCCCCATGTTGCCGATGCTGCCCATTTTTTTTCCTTGTCAAAAGCTATTAATCGGTCTCACACAATCCATTTTTACAATTGAAACGTTTTCCACTGTACAATTTTTGTCTCACATCTCCACCACCAAAGGGGATGCAACAAAAATGTCAGCATCTTGGCGCTGATGTCAATCACCAGCCATCAAACAGTAACAAGCAGGCACCTCCAAGCAAACAAGATCACAGCAGGGGTTGTTAAAAAACCTGAAGATCCTGTGCTCAAAACCACAATGCCTTTTCTCCTCAACTCAGTCTTCCTACAGGTCTTATCCATCATGTTCAACTGCAAGTCAGAACAGTCTTTACATGTGAAATTCTACAGTGCTTCTGTCCCTACAAGTGCCCCTAATATGTTCTCCATTTTAATAGTTTCTGTGATATTTGTGATTCATCCTAGCCACAAACTGATACCCCTTGCACTTAATTTCTGGAGGTGTTAGGAAAATATGAACTTTGAACCCTCTTCACCTCTCCTTTTATATCACTTTCTTCATATTTGAGGAACCACAATCTCTAACTGAAGCAAAAGTGCTCCTATCTCTTCTCTAATGTATTTTTAAGGACCTGCAGCAACTTATTGGAGCCTCCCAGAAACGTTCGCTATGACTCCCAGATATTCTCTACAAAGGTTATGCTGGCTGGGGAGTTCTGGGGCTCAAAATCTGGAGAACATCCAGGATGAAGAAGGCTGAAACTCTGCATGTTGCATTTCTAAGATGTATGATGATCAGTATGCAAAAAACACTCCCCAAAAGCCTTTTTGCAGCAACTGCACTATATCTGTACAATTAAATATCCAGTAAGGTCTCCTGAGAGCCAGATATGTCTACTTAGCCTTTATCTATCTAATATTTTCCATTTTTTTCCTCTCCTTCCTCAGATTTAACAGTGAGAAATGTTAAATAATTTCTCAGGTGCAATCAGAAATTAACTTCAAGTCTTTTCTACACACATCATCTTCTGCCTCATGTGGAGTTTCTTGTGTGCAATAAGGGAGGAATTTTGTGTGAAGCACCGTTGGCAGTCTGGGCATTTAAATGGTTTCTCCCCTGTGTGTAAACCTACATGATTTATAAGGCTAGACCTAGTACTGAAATCTTTCCCACAATCCGGACATTCATATGGTCTCTCTCCTGTGTGAGTCCTCTGGTGTATCACCAGGTCAGAATTCCGACTGAAATTTTTCCCACAATCCGGACACACATACGGTTTCTCTCCGGTGTGACTCCTCTGGTGTATCACCAGGTAGGAATTCTGACTGAAACTTTTCCCACAATACAGACACTCATACGGTTTCTCTCCGGTGTGAGTCCTCTGGTGTATCACCAGGTCGGAATTCCGACTGAAACTTTTCCGACAATCAGGACACTCATACGGTTTCTCCCCAAGGTGAGTCCTCTGGTGTATCACCAGGTCAGAATTCCGAATGAAACTTTTCCCACAATCCAGACACTCATACGGTTTCTCTCCTGTGTGAGTCCGCTGATGTATCACCAGGTGGGAATTCCGACTGAAACTTTTCCCACAATCCGGACACTCATACGGTTTCTCCCCAGTGTGAGTCCTCTGGTGTCTCACCAAGTCAGAATTCTGAATGAAACTTTTCCCACAATTTGGACACTCATACGATTTCTCTCCTGTGTGAGTCTTCTGGTGTATCACCAGCTCGGAATTCCGAATGAAACTTTTCCCACAATCTGGACATTCATATGGTTTCTCACCTGTGTGAGTCCTCTGATGTATCACCAGGTTAGAATTCTGCCTGAAACTTTTCCCACAAACCGGACACTCATATGGTTTCTCCCCAGTGTGAGTCCTCTGGTGTATCACCAGGTTTGAATTCTGACTGAAACTTTTCCCACAATCTGGACACTCATATGGTTTCTCTCCGGTGTGAGTCCTCTTGTGATTCACCAGGGTGGCGTGCTTGCTAAAGCTTTTGCCACATTGAGAGCACTGGTACGGCTTCTCTCCTGTGTGGGTCCTTTTATGCTCAAAAAGTTGGGAGCTGTAGCGAAAGACCTTCCCACACTCGGCGCATTCATACGGCTTTTCTCCGGTGTGGATCCTCTCATGCATAATCAGCCGTGATCTGCAATCTGTGCTTTTCCCACAATATGCACAGCTATGGGGCTTTTCCACCACTGATATTCTTGGATTCTCAAGGAGGTCAAAAATATTTCTGATCCCTTGTTGAATGGTGCTTTGATTCAAGCTAATGTTTCCTTCCTCACAGCATGGGGCTTGCATTTCTGTCTGCCCTACGTGGTTATCCATGTGACCTCTTCGTTCCATTGACTTCCAGATATTTCCTTCTTTTTCTGAATTTGGAAATTATCCCCCTTGACCGTTTTCATGTAACATTTCCTTGAGCTCCATGTACTCAATTTTTTCCAGCTTAAAACTCTCTTCCTGTTTTTCTGTCCCTTGTCTATCACCTCTTAGGGAAGGAGAAGAGTTTTGTGGTTCTCTGGAGGAAGTGGAAAATATATTGAGAGCTGGCTTCATTTGCTTCCCTTTTTAATGGTTCTTGTGATTCTCAGTTGTCCAGAATGCTCTTATTGGCATCCTCCCGGTCTGTAAGATTCACATAAAACTGTTAGTTTAATTATTGTTTATAAAATGGCTGTGGAACATGTGAAAACAACAAGGAAAAAAAAGCATAGATTACAGTGAAAAAGCAAATATGCCAAAATGCTAGATTAACCTCTAACATTAATTATAATTCATTTGACACATAGAAGACTAGCGAGATCCAATTTCAAATATCCATTCAATCATGAAACCCACTTATTACTTGGGTCAATCACAAACTCTAGTGCTGCAAAGAGTCATCATCAAATATACCTGGAGATGCTGGCAACAGATTCTACACATACACACATATGCATACAGAGAGAAATACAGATATACACCAACAAATGTATGTAGAAAACCTATTTCTATTTCAGCCTCCAAAATGTCTCAGAAGTGGGTATGGTCAAACTTTTGGGTCAAATTTTAGAGGGGTGGGGGGCTTTAACAGATTTAATGGTGCCCAAAGCCTCTCCAGGATTTAAAGCACCAGTTTTTCCCATTAAATTCCGCAGCTCCAAATGAGAAAGGGAAGAAAATACTGTTTACAACCACTCTGGTGACATCACAATACAGGGAGTCCTCACTTACTGACCACAATTGGGATTGGCAACATCATCATTAAGCATCACAGCCTTTAAGCATCATGTCACATGACTGTGTTAACTTACATCAGTTCCATCTGCAGTTGTTAAGTGGATCACCGTGGATCATTAAGCGCAATATCACATGACTGGGACTTGCCACTTCCTGCCTGCTACCCCATTTATTTTGTATGCCAGAAGCCAGCTGTGAAGGTTGCAAATGGCGATCGCGTGAATGCGGGACACTTCGAGGACTGTTGGTACGTCCCCTTTTTCAGTGCCCTCCTAACTTTGAAAGGTCACTGACGAGGGGGTAAGCAAGGACTATCTATAAAACTGAACATCCCAAATGGTCCTCAATAGACATTAAAAAAAAGTGCTGGGTTAAGCAGAATTCAACCTGGTTCATACATGGATGGGAGACCACTAGGAAATCCCGTTTGTTTCCTGGACTTGGAAGGAAAAAAAAAGATAGTTGCAGATCAGTCCCATATTGTTGCCAAACAAACAACATGTCCATAAAATCACAAGGAGTCAACTGTAATCCGAAGAAGACTCTTTGACTCTCCCAAACACCAGAAAATTCCTTGCACCAGTTTTAAAGCCTGCAACACCCGAGGAATAAGATTTGGGGAGGGAAGGAAAATGGAGCAGCCGACATTTTTCAGCATAGTTGCTCATCAGATTCTGCACCGTGGAGGAGACAACGCAGCCCTGCTTGCTCCCGGCCTCTCCTCCGACCCGTCCTTCACTCACCTGCCAGCTGCTGCTTCGACCTGGGAAGAACACGAGAGTCCTGCACCCCAGTACCCTCCCATGGGGAAGCCGGAAGAGGAAGTTCCTCTGCCCTTCTCCTCTCCTCCCACGTCCCCTCTAGCAATCCAATCCTCTATTGCTTTAACTCACTTCAGCTCGGTCACTCCCCTCCCGTTGCATGTCAGGACTCAGCGACCACAGATACCGCTGCTGCATCGACAGCTTTGTAGGCGCCGGTCGTGCTTATTTACACAGCGCCACCTAGCGCCATACGGCTGCAAAACACACTCGTCCGGTCTCTACCCTAAGGCGCTTGCAAGATGTTTTTTTCATTGATTATGTGCCATCGATTCATGTTCGACTCCTAGTGACCACATCGATCCATCAATTTTCTTCTTGACGATCTGTCCCTAGCCTAGTCTTTCAGGTCCCCCAAGGGAGCTCTCATCCCCACTGCAAATGAGCAAGGAGCTTCGTTTGGCAGAAGTGAGAACCAAACCAAGGGAGCATCTTTGGGGGGCAAACGGTATGAAGAGATAAAGTCGGTGGAGCCTGTTCCAGCCAGCGATTCGTCTTGGAGGTGCAGGACAACGCCTCAAAACGGTCCTTTGCAACTGAACGAAGTCTGAAGAGTGAAGCTTGACCCTACTTAGCTTTTCAAGGCTAGCCAGGTGCTGGGCCCTAAAAGTTCCCAAAGCACTTGTTGGTGTGCGCAGTCCTTAAATGATTGCCAGCGTCCTCCTGTTAATAGAAGAATGGACCACGCGACCAAACCTGGAAGCGTCCACCAACATTGCTGCCAAACCACATCTGGATAGGAGGAATTGTCTTCCTATTTGTATCACTGCAGAGCCGAAATCTCACTAGAGGGCAGAATTGCTCTGAGCAGCCCTCCCAGTTCTCCAGCCGTGATCATTCCCAGGCAGCCTGGGCAAAACACTTGGAGGGCCTTAGTTTGCAGATCAAAAGCTGATCTAAAGATTCCTGGGCTTTCGCAGGGGTTGGCTCTCAGTGGAGACCAAAACCTCTCTCCATCCTAAAACTGTATTCCTGATTTCCAAGGATTTAGGACCTGGGAGCACCAACAGGCCAGAGGCTCCAGGAGAACCAGCTTCACTCATGCTGGCCAGGGCTGCTTCGAAGCTGGTCTTCCCAGCAAGCTAGCTTTCTTCCTGAGGGAGGAAATTTTAGATCTGCTAAAGGCTCAATGCCACGCGCTTCTGTAAATTTGCTTGCAGAGAAGTCCCTATTAGGTCAAAGCAAGAGACACACATATGCAGCAGGGCCTAGAAAAAGAGGGCTTAGAAAGAGGGGGTGACTCTCTACATATTCTAAACAGAATATGTAGAATTCTAAACAGAAACACTCTGTTAGGCACATGCCTTTGTTTATTTGTTTACCCAAGTTCCAAGAGCCAGATAGAACTTGAGACGAGGCTTTTTAGCTAACAGAAGTTTTATTGGCCAAGAAACATTCTGGATGGCTCATTCAACACAGTGGCAAAGTGTTGAGGAGAACCACACCTTGCAAAGCAAACAACAGATATTTTATAGTCATTTACAAATGTACATCCCCTCATACCCATACAAGGAAATGCAGGGATGGTCTAGGGAGGAGTAAAGGGGGGTCCTAGAAAGAGAAAGTTAACTCTCTTCTCTTACCAAAGAAATGCCTACCTCCTTATCTCTCCCTGGAATGCAGGGCCCCTTTCTTTGCAACTTTTATTGAGCTTGTACCAAGCTAATTGCTTATTCGAAGACAATCAGGGATTCAACAAAGAGATAAGGTGGGGGGAAAGAAACGCTGTGCTCTTTACAAAGCAAAAGCAAGTTAACCCTTTAGAAATAAGATAGAGTGCACTGTTACATGTATGTTTATACATTATGTGAAATATATACAGAGAGTATAAAATTGTGTATTAAAATAATGCCCTTCAGCTCCATGCAAGATTTTATTCCAACCATTTAAGCCGCTTTGGAGACCAACCAAAGAGCTATCGTGCACACACCAGTGTCTCTTTCCCCACTGCATGGAGTTATTAGTGCTCCCAGGCCTGTCCCTTGATCTGAAATTCTTTTATCTTTGCATATATCACAGCAACACCCTTTATCTCTTGGAAAGGCAAGCAGAGATCTTTTTCTCCCAGGCACTGACACATCATAGGAAGCTCAGAGCCGGGATGGTGTCATTTGGTAAGCACAGTGTTTGACTTCCACCAGGAAGACTCAATTTCCAGTTGCCGGTCAGTAACGAGCAAGTAGGATTTATCATTCTCCCTCTCTTTTTTACAAAAATGTTAGTGATGATTGAAAAAATAGCATTATGTACCAATCAAATTCTTCCAGATGATAAGCCACATAAAGTTCAAGAAATCTGGAGGACAAGCAAATATAAAACAAATGAATTGAAACGTTTGATCTGGAGATGAGACCACACTGCAGAGTACTTAAATATTTTAGTCAAACAAATTACAATCATCTCTTAGGCTTTTCTAGGGGGAAGAAACTTCTACAAATATTTAAGACCAGGTCTTTAAAAAGCATCCACTGCGGTACGTTATTTATATTTTAATATAAAAGAAGGTACTGAAACCTACTAAATATTCATTTTTGTACATCCAAGGAACCACGTAATAATACTTTATAAACACACACATACCTACATGGATCCTAGGTGTACCCACATTTAATGAAATAACCTACAACAAACTGTGCAATTTGAGGGGCTATCACAACATAATTAACAGTTCTCACGAAACAGCGTATCTTTAGAAATATTACTGGACAATCGTAGCACCCAGGCAGGGGCAATGCAACCATTCGTATTATCTTGGAGTGGTTAACAGCTACCAGCAAAGGCCATTTCTAACCACAATGGGGACCAGAAACCCCGTCGCTAAAAATGATGCAGTTCTAAAGCAAAATATCACGTGACTGTGTTGACTTAAGATGCGATTGTTAAGCAAGTCACCCATGGTTTCCTGCTAGCTTCCACTGATTTTGCTTGTCAGAAGCTGGCTGCAACCGTCATAAACATGCGCTGGTTGCCAAGCACCCAAATCACAAACATGTGACTGCAAGGACAATGTGACAGCCGCAAGTACGAGGAACGACCATGAGTCTCCTCATTCAGCACCATCTTAACTCTGAATGGTCGCTGAATGAGTGCTCGTTAAGTGAGGACTACCTGTACACTTTTGTTACCCATTTTTTGCATTTCTATGGCTCCAGTCCAACATTTGCTTTGTTTGCACTCACTTCAAATCACATTCACAGTACATTCTATAATCCCTACAATCTTGCGTGCTGTTTTCAGCAACTCAGCACTCCTCATTGACACTCGGGGAACAATGTGTTGCAAGTGAAGCTCAGGCCACCTTTTGAACACAAATGCTGGAGCAGTGGACTTCCTGCCCTGGAAAGGGTTAGACTAGATGATGCAGAGATCCCTCCCAGCTCTCTGACTATGTCGTATCTCCTCCCAAAGAGTTTCTGTTATGTTTAATTAGCAACAATCCTAATTAAAGCTTTGGCTGCAACTAGAGCTCACCTATGACTTTTCCCCTCTCTATATCTTTTTATAATATATCAAATTTGATATAATAAGAATAGTTTTGATACCTTTGGAATATTTCCATTTTGCACTGTTATTTTCATGAAGGGCATTATTTTAATACACAATTTTTTATACTCTATATTTCACATAGTGTATAACATACATTTAATAATGAATTCTATTTCACATTATGTTTAAAACTTTAACTTGCAACTTGCTTTGTGCTTTTTAAAGAGCACAGCGTTCCCCCCCCCCATCTCTTTGTTAAATGCCTGATTGTCTTTGAATAAACAAGTTGTAGATTAGCTTGGTACAAGGTTGAATAGTTGCAAAAGAGAGAGCCCCCTGAATTCCACAGAGATAAGGAGGTGCTAACGCATGGTATTTCCTTGGTAACAAGAGAAGAAAGTTGAGCTGACTTTCTCCTTCTGGGACCCACCTTCCCTCCTCCCCAGACCATCCCTGCATTTCCTTGTATGGGTACGAGGGGATGTACTATCTGATTAAAAGTTTGTTACATTTGTAAATGTCTATAAATTTCTGATGCTTGTTTTGCAAGGTGTGGTTTCAATCAGCATTCATAGCCACGGTGTTGATTGGGCTCACCCAGTTTTGTCTTGATCAAAATACATCTGTTAACTTTCACAGAAGTCTCGTCTCAAGTTTTTTTGCTTGGCTCTCTAAAACTTGGGTAGCATAGAGTGCCTTACATTCATATTCTCACTTTCCTTTCACAGAGGTCTTCTTGAAATCCTGTATGGCCCTCATAGATTTATCAGCTACTGATTCACTGATGTTTGCAAGCAAATCCTTTTGTCTCCAGAGTATTTCTTCTAGTTAAGTCTCCTAGGTCTAATAAGGTTGCCTCTTTGGCTGAAAATAATCTGGCCAGCGAGAAACAAACAATGGTTTTTCTCCAGGGCAATGTTTGAATTCTAAAGTCCCAGAGCACTTTAGCTTCTTCATTTTCTATTACTTTGTCTGTTTTGTGGTCCCACCAGTTCTTGCTTGCAGGCAAATCATATTTCTTGCAGATATTCCAATGCACCATATTCCAATGCACCACTACTTTGGCATGCCACTGCTTGTGGTCCACTGTTTCTTCAGCTTCTTTGCAGAAGCAGCATTTGCTGTCTATTGCTGTCCTCTCAATTCTGGCTTTATATGCATTTGTTCTCAAGGCTTGGTCTTGTGCAGCCAGAATTAGCCCCTCCGTCTCTCTCTTCAACTTTCCTGCTCTTAGCCACTGCCAGGTCTTGTTATCAGCTTTGCCTGCTAGCTTTCTGAGGACCAGCCATGTAATCCTTTGCCTTGCTCTCCAGGGCAGACTCTTGGACATTTTCTAAGATCCCAGGAGGACGATCAAGCTTTTCTTGCAATCAGCACCCTGATGGTCTTTTCCCCTGCATGTGTCCCCTTGAGCAGAGTTCTAACTGAACTCTGAAGTTGTGACTGAACGGTTTGGGCAACTGAATGGCTCCCCCCCCCCCCGGTGTACAAACTTACATGACTTATTAGAGCTAATTGTGAAATCTTTCCCACAATCTGGACATTCTCCACAGGTATTCTGACTGAAACGTTTCCCGTGTTCCGAACATTCATATGGTTTCTCCCTAGTTTGACTCCTCTGGTGTATCACCAGGTGGGAATTGTGACTAAAACTTTTCCCACAATCCGGACACTCGTACCCTTTCTCTCCCACGTGCAACTTCATATGGCTGGTAAGATTCGAACTAGTACTAAAGCTTTTCCCACACTTAGGACATTTAGAAAGTTTCTCCCTAGCGTGAGTCCTCTTGTGATTCACCAGGGTGGCATGCTTGAGAACACTTTTGCCACATTGAGAGCGCTGGTAGTGATGGCAGGCATTCAGGAAAGGACGGATTGCACGGGTGTGAATTTTGTGAGGTAAACTGGAAGTGTGTGCAAAGTACCTCAAGTTAGGCGGGAAAAACCAGATGATACCAGTCTGATGGAGGCAGAAAGGGACTCTTGCAAGGATGCATGCATGTGGATGAGAGTATCCAAACTTTCCTGACCCTCAGCTCATTATAATAGCAAGTTTCCCTCCCCTGGTGAGGTAATTCCACGCCCTAGGGTGGAGACCTCAGTAAGGTAAGGACGTAATGAGGGGTTGTTAGGTAACACCTGATGGAAAGTTTGTAATTTTGTTACTTTTAGCAGTCAATAAAAGACTTTGCCGCTTGAGGCAGGGGTGCTTTTAGTTGAAGTACTTCCATAAAAAGTTTTCTCTTGCTCCAGCACATGTGTTCATTGGACTCATGCGTCAGGAATAGCGCCACCTTTTGCCAATAGAAGTGCTGCTCTCCCATGTGAGCGACAGACCTGCCCACGCTCGGAGCACTCCTATGGCTTTTCTCCTCTGTGGATCCTCTCGTGCATAATCAACTGTGATCTGCGACCTGTGCTTTCTCCACAATATGGACATCTGTGGGCTTTTCTACCACTGATATTCTTGGACTCTCGAGGAGGTCAAAAGTATTTCTGATCCTATGGCTGGTGTGAGTCTTCCGGGCTGTGTGGCCATGTTCTGAAAGTTTTGTTTCCTAACGTTTCGCCAGCATCTGTGACTGGCATCTTCAGAGGGTAGGAGCAGAGACAGGAGCAGTCCTCTCTGTGCCCAGGATGATGTGACCCTTTTGTGGGTATTTACAGAGATCAGCGAGGGTGCCTGAAGGGTGGGGGGAGTTGGGTTAATGGGTGGCTGTGTGGTGTTAGTATATGTGTGTATCTTCCTGCGAGTTAGGCAGGGTTTTTTCCTATTGATTTGTTAAGGAGTGGCTACTGAGGGTGATTAGCATGTTCATTGTGTGAATTGTTCATGCGTCCTGGTGGTTGAGCTGAGTTCGTTGACCTTTTGCAGGCTGTATTTTTCAGGATTGGTAGCCAGGTTTTCTTGATTTTTAGACTTTCCTCTTTTTTATTGATACTGTGCTGATGTTTGTGAATCTCAATGGCTTCCCGGTAGAGCCTGGTATAGTGGCTGTTGGTGTTGTCCAGTATCTCTGTGTTTGTGCTTGTCAGGTCAGGTCACGGACTGCATGGGAAAACTGATGGAAAAACACAACTTCCAAACAATCTTCAGACCCACCAGAAAAATACAACAAATGCTAAAATCAGCAAAAGACAAAAGGGACCCCCTCACCGCCGCAGGAGTATATCACATACCATGCAGCTGCAGACAAGTATACATCAGAACCACAAAATGCAGCATCTATACCGAATAAAAGAACATGAAAGACACTGCAGACTACAGCAACCAGAAAAATCTGCAGTAGCTGAACATGTGCTCAAGCACACTGGACACAAAATCCTATTTGAAAACACAGAGATACTGGACAACACCAACAGCCCGCTGGCGAGGTAGGCCGGAGCCCTCTTCCTCCCTGCAGGGAGGGGGCCCTTGGGGACACGCAGGAATGGGGAGGGGGTGCAATTTTCCTGGCAGTTCGTGACTCCTTCGTTCCCCCTCTTCCTAGCAAAGTGGCCGGCAGGTCTGCGGGTCCGCTGGGGGGGAGGGGGGACTTCCCTGCGGCTCTCCTGAGGGTCACGAGGGGAGGGGAAACGGTGCAATCCTGTATTATGCGTGGAAATAGGAAAGACCCAACTGATCACCTGTACCCTGCTTGATAGATCTTCAGTTAACCGTACAAATATGGCGAGAAATTCAAGACTCGGATGAGAGCAAGATACCGGCGCTCCTGAGCAGGGCTTCCCTATCTGTCTCTCTTAACAGAAAAGTCACGGCTGCAGGATGGGTCTTGATATAAATAAGATGACATTGTCCATATCCAAGAGGATGGACCACTAGAGCGGGCAATACCCCAGAAACGGCAAGCTTGCAAAATAAATCCTCAGGGAAAGAACTAAGGGAGGAGGGAAAAAGAAACTTCCATTTTTTTTAATGAAATTTTTTAAATTTTCAAACAAGAATGAAACAGACACAAACATCAAAAGAAAAAAGTGTGAGGAAAAGGAAAAAAGGGAAAAATAAAAAACACAGAGAAGAACTTCCGACTTTCTTCAGTACATTTATATGTAAAAAAATACATTTTCTTACTCTAGTAATATGAATAAAACACAATATTTCTATAGCTAAAACAGTTCTAAATATCAAATCTCAATGTCAGAATTTCATTTCTTTCAGTTACAAGGAAAAATCCTAAGAGTAATTTCTAAATAGAAACAAAAGAAATTTATACAGACATATTACGGCAAGGTCCTTACCCATATTTGAAGTATCAGTTAATCTACCACTATTAAACACCTAGGTCTATTTATTTTCTATAACAGTAAAATCCATAAACATTATGGGAAACAGAACCTTTCCACAGGAACTTAGTATACGCAGGAACCAAGGAATGTTGAGTGTCTGTCAAGGGAAAACAAAAGGGAAAAGCAGAATATCCTGCAAAAGGATACAGCCGATTGATCGGCAGGCTAACCTCTGCAGAGGGGCCCCTTACACTGCCGTTTTGGATGCAGATCGAATGTGGTGTGGATGGTGCTGGTGGCCCAAGTAGAGTTAGAAGAGGCCATTTCAGCTCAGTTCCATGGAGGAATCTGAATTCAAATAACCCCAAGATATCTTTTCTTTATTCCCTTTTCATTCAGGAACCCAAGAGGACATAGGAAGCACTTGCTGTGCAGCTCCCTGGCTGAGAAAGAGGCCCCTTTGCTCATTTTAATCCCCACTGCCTACCTACACCCACTGTCTCTTTTTGGCTCTCAACTGACACCTCAATATTCCACAGCTGCTGGAAGCTGCCTTCATGCCTCACCCACCGCTGAACTAGAACTCGTGGCTTTCTGTCCAGTGCCCTTGACCCTTACAACAGATATTTGTTTTTGTTGATACAACTTTTATTAAGAATTTTAAACAGAATATAAAAAGTAACAAGAACTAATTCATAGTAAAAAAAAAGAAAGAAAAAAGTCAAAAGTATAAAAAGAAAAAATAGAAATAGAAGTTACTCCCATTTTCCTTTACAGGAAGTATAATTACAAATACAAAATTACCTCTTACTCTATGGTTACAAAAACAAACTCTCTCTTTTCTATTACCTATTTGTTTCTAATCAAAACCAAAAGTCTAAGTTCACGCAAAAAGTCTCTAAGGGGTTTCAGTCGGTAATAAATGTAGAGAATGCCTTAAGGAAGTCTACTTAGCCATCTCTGTAATTTCATCATCTTCGCCAACCATTCCTCCCTTGTGGGCAATCTCAAGTCTTTCCACTTTTCTGCATGTAATAATCTTGCTGCAGTTATCATATAAAAAAACAAACTTCCATGACTTTGTCCGGCTGTTTGTCCATCACTCCCAAAAGAAAAGCCTCCGGTTTCAATTGGATATTAATACGCTGGACTTCTGTTTCTGCTGCCTTCGAGTCAGTCTTGACGCCTGCCAACTGCCTGGACTGGTCCCTGCAGTTTTCTTGGCAAGGTTTTTCAGAAGTGGGTTGCCATTGCCTGCTTCCTAGGGCTGAGAGAGAGGACTGGCCCAAGGTCACCCAGCTAGCTTCGTGCCTTTTCCCAGATACAAGCCAGATGCTTTAAGCACTACACCAAACTGCTTCTTCTTACACCTGACACTTCCCACAAAATCTTCCCATTCAGCTGTTCCTGCTGCTCCAACAGCAAATTCAAAGCTGCACCTTTCAAGATCTAGGCCAACATCTTTGCAATTGACTCCCCCTTACTCTTCAGGGAAGAAGTCTTTTTCGTCTTAAAATCTGGCTTAAAACTTTTATTCTGAGGAAATGGAGTCTTCCCGTGATGGGGGGCTTGTGGCTTCTGGCCCGGCCCTGGGGACCAGCTCCTCTGGCTTTTATATTGTCTGTTGTTGAATTTTCCTTGATTTTATTAGTTATATATTGGTAATAGGTTTTGTGGAGTCTAATTTATCTTTTTTTTAATTGCAAACAGGTTGTTGGGTTGTTCCCTTAGTGTCAGTTTTAAGGTGTCTCCTTTGTATTTTTGTAACTTCAAATTCAATTAATGTTCCTTTCTTTCTGTTCTGCACTTAATCCTTAAGTCTGAGATAAATTATTGTTATTAGTATCCTAAGACTCATACCCGCTGCCACACTTTCTTGCCTTCTGTGGGTTTGGTTTTACCAATGAGACATCTCCCAATAGGAAAAAAAAAATGAAGCCTTCACAGATTGGTAATCAAAAGAAACACATTCCCTGCTATAAACAATTGCAGTAGACAGCCAGCCATGAACTCTTCCAAGTCATTCCATTCCATTCCATTCCATTCCATTCCATTCCATTCCATTCCATTCCATTCCATTCCCCAAAGACATCACTATTCCATAGCCACGAGGTATGATTTGTCCTCACTGGGGTGGGCTCTAAACATTGTTTTAGAATGCGAGATTTTACATAATGGTTCGGCCCTCTCAAAGATCCAGAGACTGTTCAACCATTTCAAGTGTTTGCAGCTCCTAACCATAATAAAAAGTGACATGAAAAGAGGTGCGCACAAAAATCTGGCACCAAAAACGAGTGAGAGACAGAAAGGAAGAGAGAATTATATAGAATTTGAAAAGTTTACAGTTGAAAAACCTGGCAAATGTTTAAATCTGAACCCATTTGGGTGAGACATGTTTCACTAAAAAGAATCAGGCCAGAAACTAAATAGTTAATTTCTCAGTTGGATTTCCAATGGGATTTTGTTATGTGCGATAAGGGAGGAATTTTGAGTGAAGCACTGTCTGTGGCCTGGCTGTTTGAATGGTTTCTACCCTTCAAACGGCCAGTGTAAACCTGCATGATTTATAAGGCCAGAACTAGTACTGAAACTTTTCCCACAATCCGGACACTCATATGGTTTCTCTCCTGTGTGAGTCCTCTGGTGTCCCACCAGTCTGGAATTCCAAATGAAATTTTTCCCACAATCTGGACACTCATACAGTTTCATACATATTAATGGGTCTTATGCAATCCATTTTTACACTTGAAACTTTTTCCACTGTACAATTTTTTCTCTCACATCTCCACCGCCAAGGAGGATGCAACAAAAATCTCAGCATCTTGGCACAGCTGTCACCCACCAGCCATCAAAGACTAACAAGCAGGCACCTCCAAGCAAACAAGATCACAGCAGGGGTTGTTAATAAACCTGAAGATCCTATGCTCAAAACCACAATGCCTTTTCTCCTCAACTCAATATTCTATCTACAGGTTTTATCCATCATGTTCAATTGCAACTCAGAACAGTCTTTAGATGTGAAATTTTACAGTGCTTTGTCACTGTCACAAATGTCCCTAATATGTTCTCCATTTTAATAGTTTCTGTGATATTTGTGATTCATCCTTGCCATAATGTGATACTCCTTGCACTTAATTTCTGGAGGTGTTAGGAAAAGATGAACTTTGAACCCTCTTTACTTGTCCTCTCATATCACTTTCTTCATATTTGAGGAACCACAATCTCTAACTAAAGTAAAAGTGCTCCTATCTTTTCTTTAATGTATTTTTAAGGACCTGCAGCAACTTATTGAAGCCTCCCAGGAACGTTCGCTATGACTCCCAGATATTTTCTACAAAGGTTATGCTGGCTGGGGAGTTCTGGGGCTCAAAATCTGGAGGACCCAAGTTGAAGAAGGCTGAAACTCTGCATGTTGCATTTCTAAGATCTATGCAAAAAACACTTCCCAAAAGTCTTTTTGAAGTAACTGCACCATTTCTTCAAAAGTAAGTATCCAGTTAACCTCTGCTGACAGCCAGATGCATATACTTAACCTTCACCAAATTAACATTTTCTATTTTTTCTCTCCTCCCTCATGTCTGATACTGAGATACGTTTTACTAAAAAGAATCAGGCCAGAAATTAAATAGTTAACTTCGCAGCTTCACATCCAGTGGGAGATCAATAATGAAGATTTTCTACACACATCATCTTCTGCCTCATGTGGTTTTTCTTGTGCGCGGTAAGGCGGAAATATTGCGTGAAGCAGCGTCCGCAGTCTGGGCATTTGAATGGTTTCTCCCCTGTGTGTAAACCTACATGATTTATAAGGCTAGACCTAGTACTGAAATCTTTCCCACAATCCGGACACTCATACGGTTTCTCTCCAGTGTGAGTCCTTTGGTGTTTCACCAGGCTGGACTTCGAACTGAAATTTTTCCCACATTCCGGACACTCATACGGTTTCTCTCCTGTGTGAGTACTCTGGTGTATCACCAGGTCAGAATTCTCCCTGAAATTTTTCCCACAATCCGGACACTCATACGGTTTCTCTCCTGTGTGAGTCCTCTGATGTCTCACCAGGTTAGAATTCTGCCTGAAACCTTTCCCACAAACTGGACACTCATATGGTTTCTCCCCAGTGTGAGTCCTCTGGTGTATCACCAGGTGGGAATTCCGACTGAAACTTTTCCCACAATCCAGACACTCATACAGTTTCTCTCCTGTGTGAGTCTTCTGGTGTATCACCAGCTCGGAATTACGAATGAAACTTTTCCCACAAACCGGACACTCATATGGTTTCTCCCCAGTGTGAATCCTCTGGTGTATCACCAGGTTTGAATTCTGACTGAAACATTTCCCACAATCCTGACACTCATATGGTTTCTCTCCGGTGTGAGTCCTCTTGTGATTCACCAGGGTGGTGTGCTTGCTAAAGCTTTTGCCACATTGACAGCATTGGTACGGCTTCTCTCCTGTGTGAGTCCTCTGATGTATCACCAGGTTAGAATTCTGCCTGAAACTTTTCCCACAAACCAGACACTCATATGGTTTCTCCCCAGTGTGAGTCCTCTTGTGATTTACCAGGGTGGTGTGCTTGCTAAAGCTTTTGCCACATTGACAGCACTGGTATGGCTTCTCTCCTGTGTGAGTCCTCTGATGTATCACCAGGTTAGAATTCTGCCTGAAATTTTTCCCACAATACAGACACTCATATGGTTTCTCCCCAGTGTGAGTCCTCTTGTGATTCACCAGGGTGGCGTGCTTACTAAAGCTTTTGCCACATTGACAGCACTGGTACGGCTTCTCTCTGGTGTGGGTCCTTTTATGCTCAAAAAGTTGGGAGCTGTAGCGAAAGACCTTCCCACACTCGGTGCACTGATAGGGCTTTTCTCCGGTGTGGATCCTCTGATGCATAATCAGCCGGGTGTGGATCCTCTCATGCATAATCAGCCGTGATCTGCAATCTGTGCTTTCCCCACAATATGCACAGATATGGGGCTTTTCCACCACTGATATTCTTGGATTCTCAAGGAGGTCAAAAATATTTCTGATCCCTTGTTGGATGGTGCTTTGATTCAAGCTAATGTTTCCTTCCTCACAGCATGGGGCTTGCATTTCTGTCTGCCCTATGTGGCTATCCATGTGACCTCTTCGTTCCATTGACTTCCAGATATTTTCTTCTTTTTCTGAATTTGGAAATTATCCCCCTTGACTGTTTTCATGTAATGTTTCCTTGAGCTCCATATACTCAATTTTTTCAAGCTTAAAACTCTCTTCCTGTTTTTCTGTCCCTTGTCTTTCACCTCTTAGGGAAGGAGAAGAGTTTTGTGGCTCTCTGGAGGAAGTGGGAAAGATTTTGACTGTTGGCTTGATTAACTTTCCTTTTTAATGTTGCTTATGATTCTCAGTTGTCCAGAATGTTCTCCTTGGCATCCTCTTTCTCTAGAAGATTCACATAAAAATCTTAGTTTAATTATTGTTGATAAAATGGCTGCACAACATGTGAAAACAACAAGGGAAAAAAAACATAGATTACAGTGAAAAAGAAAATATACCAAAATGCTAGATTAACCTCTAACATTAATTATAATTCATTTGACACTTAGAATATTAGCGAGATCCAAGTTCAAATATCCACTCAATCATGATACCCACTTATTACTTGGGTCAATCACAAACTCTAGTGCTGCAAAGAGTCATCATGAAATATATCTGGAGATGCTGGCAATAGATTCTACACATACACACATATGCATACAGAGAGAAATACAGATATACACCTACAAATGTATGTAGAAAACCTATTTCTATTTCAGCCTCCAATATGTCTCAGAAGTGGGTATGGTCAAACTTTTGGGTTATATTTTAGAGGGGTGGGGGGCTTTAACAGATTTAATGGTGCCCAAAGCCTCTGCAAGATTTAAAGAACTGGTTTTTCTCATTAAATTCCTCAGCTTCGAATAAGAAAGCAGCAGAAAATAATGTTCACAACCACTCTGGTGACATCACAATACAGGGAGTCCTCATTTGCCAAACACGATTGGGACTGGCAAATCCGTTGTTAAGCAGTGTGGTCATTAAGCATGATGTCACATGACTGCACCAACTTACAACATTGTTTCCAGCTGCAATTGTTAAGTGGATAACCGTGGATCATTAAGCGCAATATCACATGACTAGGACTTGCAACCTGCTGCCTGCTACACGATTGAGCTTGTTTGCCAGAAGCAAGCTGTGAAGGATGCAAATGGCGATCACGTGACTGTGGGACACTTCAAGGACCGTTGGTATGTCCTCTTTTTCAGCGCCTTGATAACTTTGAAAGGTCACTGAAGAAGGGGTAAGCAAGGACTACCTATGAAACTGAACATCCCAAATGGTCCTCAATATACATTAAAAAAAGAAGTGCTGGGTTAAGCAGAATTCAACCTGGTTAATACATGGATGGGAGACCACTAGGAAATCCCCTGTATGTTTCCTGGACTTGGAAGGAAAAAAAAAATCCGAGAGGACAGCGGTGGCAGATAAATCTCCCAACCACCAGAAAATTCCTTGCACCAGTTTTAAAGCTTCCAGCACCCAGTGAATAAGATTTGGGGAGGGAAGGAAAATTGAGCAGCTGACATTTTTCAGCATAGTTACTCATCAAATTCTGCACCATGGGGGAGAGAAAGCAGCCCTGCTTGCTCCTGGCCTCTCCTCCGACCCGTCCTTCACTCACCTGCCAGCTGCTGCTTCGACCTGGGAAGAGCACGAGAGAGCCCCGCACCCCACTATCCTCCCATGTCGAGAAGCCGGAAGAGGAAGTTCCTCTGCCCTTCTCCTCTCCTCCCACGTCCCCTCTAGCAATCCAATCCTCTATTGCTTTAACTCTCTTCAGTTCGGTCGCTCCCCTCCCGTTGCACGTCAGGACTCAGGAACCACAGATGCCGCTGATGTATCGACAGCTTTGTAGGCGCCGATCGTGCTTATGTACACAGCGCCACCTAGCGCCATACGGCTGCAAAACACACTCGTCCGGTCTCTACCCTAAGGCGCTTGCAAGATGTTTTTTTCATTGATTATGTGCCATCGAGTCGGGCTCGAGATAAAACTCTTCTTGGAAACTGATCGTGGTTTCAAGTCCATGCCTCAGAGAAACCAAGACCAAAATTTCCCATCCACATTCCTCAGCTCTGTGCAGAGGAACAGGGAATTTTTGTCAATGCAGAGTTGTCAAGCCTTTGATTGTGTGGATCACAACAAACTGTGGCAAATTCTTAAAGAGATGGGGGTACCAGACCATCTTACCTGCCTCCTGAGAAATCTGTATGTGGGCCAAGAAACAGCAGTTAGAACCAGTCATGGAACAACCAATTGGTTCAAAATAGGGAAAGAAGTACAACAAGGCTGTAAACTGTCACCCTGCTTATTTAACCTATATGCAGAGTACATCATGAGAAATGCCGGGCTGGAAGAATCACAAGCCGGAATTAAGATTGCAGGGAGAAATATCAACAGCCTCAGATATGCAGACGATACCACCTTAATGGCAGAAAGTGAAGAAGAACTAAAGAGCCTCTTGATGAGGGTGAAAGAGGAGAGTGCAAAAGGTAGCTTGAAACTCAACATTAAAAAAAACTAAGATCGTGGCATCTGGACCCATCAATTCCTGGCAAATGGAAGGGGTAGAAATGGAAGCAATAACAGACTTCATTTATTTGGGCTCCAAGATCATCGCAGACGGAGACTGCAGCCATGAAATTAAAAGACCCTTGCTCCTTGGGAGGAAAGCTGTGGCAAACCTAGACAGCATATTAAAAAGCATATTAAAAAGGTTTTTCCAGTAGTAATGTATGGCTGTGAGAGCTGGACCATAAAGAAGGCTCAGCGCCGAAGAACTAATGTCTTTGAACTGTGGTGCTGGAGAAGACTCTTAAGAGTCCCTTGGACTGCTAAAAGGTCAAACCAGTCAATCCTAAAGGAAATCAACCTTGACTGCTCATTGGAAGGATTGATATTGAAGCTCAAGCTCAGATATTTTGGCCACCAGATGCGAAGAGAGGACTCTTTGGAAAAGACCCTGATGCTGGGAAAGATTGAAGGAAAAAGGAGAAGAGGACGGCAGAGGATGAGATGGCTAGAGCACCACTGAAGCAATTAACATGAAGTTCAGCAGACTCTGAGAGGCAGTGAAGGACAGGAAGGCCTGGCATGATATGGTTCATGGGGTCATGAAGAGTTGGACACAACTTAACAACAACAACAAATACTAGTTGGGTACTCCACTATTGCCTGAGTGTCAATTTTAATGTGTCTACTTTGTATTTTTGCAAATTCAAATTTGATTAATGTTCCTTTATTTCTCTTCTGCACTTAATTCTTAAGCAAGACATAAATTCTTGTTATTAGTATCTTCAGACTCACACCCACTGCTCCACTTTCTTACCTTCTGTGGGTTTGGTTGTACACATGGGACATCTCCCAAAAGGGGAAAAAAATGAAGTCTTCACAGAAAAGTATTCAAAAGAAACACACTATCTGCAATAAAAAATTGCAGTAGCCAGCCAGCAATGACCTCTTCCAAGTTATTCATTCCATTCCCTGTCTCCCAATTTCCATTTTATTCCCCAAAGACATCACTATTCTGTAGACACAAAGTATAATTTGATCTCACAGGGGTGAGCTCTAAACACTGTTTTAGAATGCAAGGTTTTCCATAATGGTCTCGCCCTCTCAAAGATCCAGAGGCTGTTCAACCATTTCAAGTATTTGCAGCTCCTAACCATAATAAAATGTGACATGAAAAGAGGTGTGCACAAAAACCTGGCACCAAAAAAGAGCGAGAGAGAGAAAGGAAGAGAGAATTAAATAGAATTTGAATAGTTTACAATTTAAAAGCTTTGCAAATGTTTAAACTTGAAGCCATTTGGAGATTGGTTTCTCCTCACCCTTGGTGTGATACTGGTTGTTGGATGTCCTTCTGCAAAGTGATTATATGCAATGTGATCTACTAGAAAAAAAAAGTATTATCATCTGATCTCTGAATTGTGTTACTGAAATGAACAAACCTTGAATTCTTTGGTGTCCTCTAAACTCAGTAAAATCAGGATCATTCATCTGCATAGGTAAAATGCCACTTTGCTGCTCCAAATAATTTTCCTCTCTTTACTTGAAGGGTTTTTTTGGAAACAGTTCAAAAGAATCCCTGAGATAGGAGTGAAAGAAATGGAAATGTCTCCCGTGTGTTGGAGAGAGAGCTGTACATTATCTTGCCCCCACATTCACAGCAACCCTGACACTGCCCATTTTTTCCCTTGTCAGAAGCTATTAATGGGTCTTACGCAATGCATTTCTAGACATGAAATTTTCTCCACTGTACAATTCTTGTCTCACATCTCCACCACCAAGGGGGATGCCACAAAAATCTCAGCATCTCAGCGCTGATGTCAACCACCAGCCATCAAAGGCTAAGAAGCAGACACCTTCAAGCAAACAATATCACAGCAGACTCTCCTCAACTCAATATTCTTATCTACAGCTCTTATCCATCATGTTCATTTGCAACTCAGAGCAGCCTTTATATCTGAAATTTTACATTGCTTTGTCACTGCCACAAATGTCCCTAATATATTCTCCATTTTAATAGTTTCTTTGGTATTTCTGATTCATCCTAGCCACAATCTGATACTCCTTGCACTGAATTTCTGAGGGCATTAGGAAAAGATGAACTTTGAACCCTGTTAACCTCTCCTCTCATATCAATTTCTTCCTACTGGAGCCTTTTTGCATCAATTGCACTATTTCTGCAAAACTAAATATCCAGTAAGTTCTACTGATAGCCAGACGCGTGTTTGCCATTTATACCTCTCTTCCCTCATGTCCAGTACTGAGACATGCTTGACTAAATAAAATCAGGCCAGAAATTAGTTAATTTCTCCCCCTATTTCCAGTGGGGGACCAGAAATGAAATTCAAGCCTTCTCTACACTCATCGCCTTCTGCCTCATGTGAATCTTCTTGTGTGAGACCAGGGAGGAATTTTGATTGAAGCAACGTTCGCAGTCTGGACATTTGAATGGTTTCTCACCCGTGTGTAAACCTACATGATTAATAAGGGTAGACCTACTACTGAAACCTTTCCCACAATCTGGACACTCATATGGTTTCTCTCCTGTGTGAGTCCTCTGGTGTTTCACCAGGTCAGAATTCTGACTGAAACTTTTCCCACAATCCAAACATTCATATGGTTTCTCCCCGGTGTGAGTCCTCTGGTGTATCACCAGGTGGTAATTCTGACTGAAACTTTTCCCACAATTTTGACACTCATAAGGTTTCTCCCCAGTGTGAGTCCTCTGGTGTATCACCAATCTAGAATTCTGACTGAAACTTTTCCCACAATCCGGACACTCATACGGTTTCTCCCCAGTGTGAGTCCTCTGGTGTATCACCAGGTGATAATTCTGACTGAACCTTTTCTCACAATCTGGACATTCATAAGGTTTCTCGCCAGTATGAGTCCTCTGGTGTATTCCCAGGATGGAATTCCGACTGAAACCTCTCCCACAAACCAGACACTCATACGGTTTCTCTCCTGTGTGAGTCCTCTGGTGTATCACAAGGTGGCAATTCCGACTGAAACCTTTCCCACAATCCGGACACTCATACGGTTTCTCTCCTGTGTGAGTCCTCTGGTGTTTCACCAGGTTGCAATTCTGACTGAAACTCTTTCCACAGTCCGGACACTCATACGGTTTCTCTCCTTTGTGCAACTTCATATGGCTGGTAAAATTTGAATTAGTATTGAAGCTTTTCCCACACTCAGGACATTCAAACAGTTTCTCCTCAGTGTGAGTCCTCTTGTGGTTCATCAGGGTGGCATGTTTCCCACATTGCAAACCACACTATAAGCATTGGTAGGGCTTCTTTCCAGTGTGGGTCCTTTTATGCTCAAAAAGTTGGGAGCTGTAGCAAAAGACCTTCCTACACTCGGAGCATCCATACAGCTTTTCTCCACTGTGGAGCCTCTCATGTGTAATCTGCTGTGATCTGCAGTCTGTGCTTTTTCCACATAATGATCTGTGGAGCTTTTCCACCGCTGATATTCTTGTATTCTCAAGGAGGTCAAAAATATTTCTGATCCCTTGTTGGATGATGCTTTGATTCAAGCCACTCTTTCCTTCCTCACAGGGTGAGGCTTGCATTACTCTCTGCCCTACAGGGCTATCCATGTGACCTCTTTGTCCCTACTGACTTCCAGGTATTTCCTTCTTTTTATGAATTTGGAAATTATCCCCCTTGACCTTTTCATGTAATGTTTCCTTGAGTTCCACATACTCAATTTTTTCCAGCTCAAAACTCTCTTCCTGTTTTTCTCTCCCTTGTCTGTCACCTGCTGGGGAAGGAAACGAGTTTTCTTGTTCTCTGGGGGAAGTGGAAAAGATTTTGATTGCTGGCTTGATTTGCTTTCCTTTTTAATGCTTCTTGTGATTCTCAGTTGTGCAGAATGTTCTTATTGGCCTCCTCTTGTCTATAAGATAAAAATGTTAGTTTAATTATTGTTTAAAAAATGGCTGCACGACATGTGAAAACAAGGGGAAAAAAGCATACATTACAAAGAAAAAGCAAATATACCAAACGGTGTCCAAAGCCTCTGCAAGATTTAAAGCACAGGTTTTGCCCATTAAACTCCTCACCTCCAAATAAGAAAACGGCAGAAAATACTGTCCACAATCACTCTGGTCACATCACAATACAGGTAGTCCTCACTTACTGACTTCGACTGGGGCTGGCGCCACGATCGTTACACACGTCACATGACTACACTGACTTACAAAAACAGCTCAGGCTGGAGTCGTTAAGCCAATCTCTGAGGGTCATTTAGCCTAATGCCACATGACCAGGACATAAAACCTCCTGCCAGGTTACGAGCTGATTTTGCTTCTTGGAAGATGGTTGTGAAAATTGCAAATGGCAATTATGTGACCGCAGAATATTGCGACCCTCATAAATATGCACCAGTTCCCAGCACCGGAATTGCTGCGATGTCCACAACTTCGAGGACCAGTTGTAAGTCTCCTTTTTCAGCGTTGTTCAAGTTCAAGTGGTCACTGAACAACTGATAAGCAAGGACTACCTATGCAACTGAAGATCTGAAATGGTCCACAATGGCTACTAAAAATAACAAGTGCTGGATTAATCAGAGTTGAACCGGGTCAATACATGGATGGGAGACTACAAGGAAATCCCATGTTTGCTTCCTGGACTTGGAAGTAAAAAAAAAATCCAAGAAGACAGCAGTGGCAGATCAGTCCCATATTGTTGCCAAGCAAACAACATGACAAGCAATCAACCCTAACGTGAAGGAGACTCTTTAAATCTCCCAACCACTAGAAAATTCCTCGCACCAGTTTTAAAGCCTGCAGTACCACAGGAATAAAATTTGGGGAGGGAAGGAAAATGGAGCAGCCGACATTTTTCAGCATAGTTACTCATCAGATTTGGCACCATGGAGGAGACAATGCAGCCCTGCTTGCTCCCGGCCTCTCCTCCGAGCTCTCCTTCACTCACCTGCCAGCTGCTGCTTCGACCCTGGGAAGAGCAAGGGAGAGCTCCGCACCCCACTACCCTCCCATGGGGAAGCCGGAAGAAGTTCCTCTGCCCTTCTCCTCTCCTCCCACGTCCCCTCTAGCGATCCAATCCTTTATTCCTTTAACTCCCTTCAGCTCGGCCGCTCCTCTCCCATTGGATGTCAGGACTCAGCGACCACAGATGCCGCTGATGTATCGACAGCTTTGTAGGTGCCAGCTGTGCTTCTCTATACAGCGCCACCAGGTGACATAGGGCTGCTAAAGACACTCGTCCAGTCTCTACCCTAAGGCGCTTGCAAGATGTTTTGATTATGTACCATCAAGTCGTGTTCGACTCCTAGTGACGACATCGATCCATTGATTTTCTCCATGACGACCTATCGCTAACCTGTTCTTTCAGGTGTCCCAAGGGTGCTCTCATCCCCACTGCAAATGAGCAAGGAGCTTTGTTTGGCAGAAGTGAGAACCAAACCAAGGGAGCATCTTTGGGGGCAAACGGTGTGCAGAGATAAAGTCGGTGGAGCCTGTTCCAGCCAGCGATTCGTCTTGGGGGTGAAGGATTATGCCTCAAAATGTTCCTTTGCAACTGAGTGAAGCCTGAAGAGTGAATCTTGACCCTGCTTAGCTTTTCAAGACTAGCCAGGTGCTGGGCCCTAAAAGTTCACAAAGTACTTGTTGGTGTGCGCAGTCCCTAAATGATTGCCAGCGTCCTCCTGTTAATAGAATGAACCACGTGACCAAACCTGGAAGCGCCCACCAGTATTGCTGCCAAACCACATCTGGATAGGAGGAATTGTCTTCCTATCCGTATCATTGCGGAGCTGAAATCTCTGCAGAGGGCAGAATTGCTCCGAGCAGCCTTCCCAATTCTCAGAAGATTTCAGCTGTGATCATTCCCAGGCAGCCTGGGCAAAACACTTGGAGAGCTCTAGTTTGCAGATCAAAAGCTGATCTAAAGATTCCTGGGCTTTCGCAGGGGTTGGCTCTCAGTGGAGACCAAAATCTCTCTCCACCCTAAAACTTTATTCCTGCTTTCCAAGGATTTAGGACCTGGGAGCACCAACAGGCCAGACACTCCAGGAGAACCAGCTTCACTCATCCTGGCCAGGGCCGCTTCAAAGCTTCCCAGCAAGTCAGCTTTTTCCTGAGGGAGGAAATTTTAGATCTGCTAAAGGCTCAATGCCACGTGCGTCTGTAAATTTGCTTGCAGAGAAGTCCCCATTAGGTCAAAGCAAGAGACAAACATACGCAGCAGGGCCTAGAAAAAGGGGGCTTAGAAAGAGGGGGTGACTCTCTACATATGGTAAAAGAAACTGATAAAGTTTCCAAAGAAACGTTTCAAAGGGTTGCAAAAAGGGTAGTACTATGCATGTGCATGCAAGTGTATAAAAAGTCACGATACACTTCTGAGTGACACACATTCCTTTTTGTAATTAGAAATGTTTAATGAATTATATATACAAAACAAACAAAAACAAAGATATAAACAGAAAATAAGAGAAAGAGAAACAAGAAAGAAATTGAAAAAAAACCCACAATTGTGCCTTCCGCCCTCCTTTCTATCAAGGAATTGTCATCAGACATTCCTATTTGGGAATTGCATTGGCTCGGCCAACGGAATAAAACTCTTCTTGGAAATTGATCATGGTTTGAACTCCGTGCCTCAGAGAAATTACAATCATCTCTTAGGCTTTTCTGGGGGGAAGAAACTTCTACAATTATTTAAGACAAGGTCTTTAAAAAGCATCCACTGCGGTACATTATTTATATTCTAATTAAAAAGAAGGTACTGAAACCTACTAAATACTCATTTTTGTACATCCAAGGAACCACGTAATAATGCTTTATACACACACACATGCCTACATGGATCCTAGGTGTACCCACATTTAATGAAATGACCTACAACAAACTGTGCAATTTGAGGGGCTATCACAACATAATTAACGGTTCTCAGGAAACAGCGTATCTTTAGAAACGTTACTGGACCATCGTAGCACCCAGGCAGGGGCAATGCAACCATTCGTATTATCTTGGAATGGTTAACAGCTACCAGCAAAGGCCATTTCTAACCACAATGGGGACCAGAGACCCCGTCGCTAAAAATGATGCAGTTCTAAAGCAAAATATCACGTGACTGCGTTGACTTAAGATGTGATTGTTAAGCAAGTCACCCATGGTTTCCTGCTAGCTTCCACTGATTTTGCTTGTCAGAAGCTAGCTGCAACCGTCGTAAACATGCGCTGGTTGCCAAGCACCCAAATCACAATCATGTGACTGCAAGGACACTGTGACAGCCGCAGCTACGAGGAACGGCCATGAGTCTCCTCGTTCAGCACCATCTTAACACTTCAAATCACATTCACAGTACATTCTATAATCCCTACAATCTTGCGTGCCGTTTTCAGCAACTCGGCGTTCCTCATTCACACTCCAGGAACAATGTGTTGCAAGTGAAGCTCAGGCCACCTTTTGAACACAAATGCTGGAGCAGTGGACTTCCTGCCCTGGAAAGGGTTAGACTAGATGATGCAGAGATCCCTCCCAGCTCTCTGACTGACTATGTTGTATCTCCTCCCAAACAGTTTCTGTTATGCTTAATTAGCGACAATCCTAATTAAAGCTTTGGCTGCAACTAGAGCTCACCTATGACTTTTTCCCTCTCTATATCTTTGTATAGTACATCAAATTTGATATAATAAGAATGGTTTTGATACCTTTGGAATATTTCCATTTTGCACTGTTATTTCCATATTCTCACTTTCCTTTCACAGAGCTCTTCTTCAAATCCTGTTTGGCCCTCATAGCTTTATCACCTACTGATTCACTGATTTTTGCAAGCAAATCCTTTTATCTCCAGAGTATTTCTTCTAGTGAATTCTCCTAGGTCTAATAAGGTTGCCTCTTTGGCTGAAAATAATCTGGCCAGCCAGAAACAAACAATGGTTTCTCTCCAGGGCAGTGTTTGAATTCTAAAGTCCCAGAGCACTTTAGCCTCTCCATTTTCTATAACTTTGTCCGTTTTGTGGTCCCACCAGTTCTTGCTTGCAGGCAAATTATATTTCTTGCAGATATTCCAATGCACCATTGTAGCTACTTTGGCGTGCCACTGTTTGTGGTCCACTGTTTCTTCAGCTTCTTTGCAGAGGCAGCATTTGCTGTCTATTGCTGTCCTCTCAATTCTGGCTTTATATGCCTTTGTTCTCAAGGCTTGGTCTTGTGCAGCCAGAATTAGCTCCTCCGTCTCTCTCTTCAACTTTCCTGCTCTTAGCCACTGCCAGGTCTTGTTATCAGCTTTGCCTGCTAGCTTTCTGAGGACCAACCATGTCATCCTTTGCCTTGCTCTCCTGGGCAGACTCTTGGAAGTTTTCTAAGATCCCAGGGGGACGATCAAGCTTTTCTTGCACTCAGCACCCTGACCGTCTTTTCCCCTGCATGTGTCCCCTTGAGCAGAGTTCTAATTAAATTCTGAAGTTGTGACTGAACGGTTTGGGCAACTGAATGGCTCCCCCACCCCCCGCCCCGTGTGCAAACTTACATGACTTATTAGATTAGAGCTACTTGTGAAATCTTTCCCACAATCTGGATATTCATACGGTTTCTCCACAGGAATTCTGACTGAAACTTTTCCCGTGCTCCGAACATTCATATGGTTTCTCCCTAGTTTGACTCCTCTGGTGTATCACCAGGTGGGAATTCTGATTAAAACTTTTCCCACAATCAAGACACTCGTACCCTTTCTCTCCCACGTGCGACTTCATATGGCTGGTAAGATTCAAACAAGTACTGAAGCTTTTCCCACACTCAGGACATTCAAGAAGTTTCTCCCTAGCGTGAGTCCTCTTGTGATTCACCAGGGTGGCGCGCTTGAGGACACTTTTGCCACATTGAGAGCGCTGGTAGTGATGGCAGGCATTCAGGAAAGGACGGATTGCGCAGGCGTGAATTTTGTGAGGTAAAGTTGTGAGGTGAGTACCTCAAGTTAGGCGGGAAAAACCGGAGGCTACCAGTCCGCTGGAGGCACAAAGGGACTCTCTCAAGGACGCATGCGTGTGGATGAGAGTAGCCGAACTTTCCTGACCCTCAGCTCATTATAATAGCAAGATTCCCTCCCCTGGTGAGGTAATTCCACCCCCTAGGGTGGAGACCTCATTTCTGATCCCTTGTTGGATGGTGCTTTGATTCCAGCTACTGTTTCCTTCCTCACAGCGTGAGGCTTGCATTACTGTCTGCCCTGCGTGGATGTCAGGAGTCAACAACCACAGAACGAAGAAATCTTGCAGCCGCCCTAGGGTAGCGACCGGACGGGACGGGAGGGGAGCGGGAAGGAGAGCCGGCGACGCTGGGGCCGCTTCAGCGCCGTCGCCCCTTCGGACTACGCTTCCCAGAAACCCTTCGTGGCGCAAGGCGAGATGGGAGGGGCGTGTCCCCGACCCCGACCCCTTTCCCCAGAGCCCAATCAGACGGCGGCAGGACCCGACGGGAAAGCGGCCATTGGCTGCTTCGGAACGAGGCCGACGTTTGAAGTCTCTGAATGGCAGGAGGAGGGCGTGGCTCGGATGCCCGCTGGCGAGGTAGGCCGGAGCCCTCTTCCTCCCTACAGGGAGGGGGCCCTCGGGGACACCCAGGAATGGGGGGGGTGCAGTTTTCCCGGCAGTTCGCGGCTCCTTCGTTCCCCCTCCACCCAGCAAAGTCGCCGGCAGGTCTGCGGGTCCGCCGGGGGGGGAGGGGGGACTTCCCTGCGGCTCTCCTGAGGGTCACGAGGGGAGGGGAAACGGTGCAATCCTGTATTATGCGTGGAAATAGGAAAAACCCAACTGATCACCTGTACCCTGCTTGATAGATCTTCAGTTAACCGTACAAATATGGCGAGAAATTCAAGACTCGGACGAGAGCAAGATACCGGCGCTTCTGAGCAGGGCTTCCCTATCTGTCTCTCTTCCATTTTTTTTAATGAAATTTTTTAAATTTTCAAACAAGAATGAAACAGACAAACCTCAAAAGAAAAAAGTGTGAGGAAAAGGAAAAAAGGGAAAAAGAAAAAACACAGAGAAGAACTTCCGACTTTCTTCAGTACATTTATATGTAAAAAAATACATTAACTTCTTACTCTAGTAATATGAATAAAACACAATATTTCTATAGCAAAAACAGTTCTAAATATCAAATCTCAACGTCAGAATTTCATTTCTTTCAGTTACAAGGAAAAATCCCAAGAGTAATTTCTAAATAGAAACAAAAGAAATTTATACAGACACATTACGGCAAGGTTCTTACCCATATTTGAAGTATCAGTTAATCTACCACTATTAAACACCTAGGTCTATTTATTTTCTATAACAGTAAAATCCATAAACATTATGGGAAACAGAACCTTTCCACAGGAACTTAGTATACGCAGGAACCAAGGAATGTTGAGTGTCTGTCAAGGGAAAACAAAAGGGAAAAGCAGAATATCCTGCAAAAGGATACAGCCGATTGATCGGCAGGCTAACCTCTGCAGAGGGGCCCCTTACACTGCCGTTTTGGATGCAGATCGAATGTGGTGTGGATGGTGCTGGTGGCCCAAGTAGAGTTAGAAGAGGCCATTTCAGCTCAGTTCCATGGAGGAATCTGAATTCAAATAACCCCAAGATATCTTTTCTTTATTCCCTTTTCATTCAGGAACCCAAGAGGACATAGGAAGCACTTGCTGTGCAGCTCCCTGGCTGAGAAAGAGGCCCCTTTGCTCATTTTAATCCCCACTGCCTACCTACACCCACTGTCTCTTTTTGGCTCTCAACTGACACCTCAATATTCCACAGCTGCTGGAAGCTGCCTTCATGCCTCACCCACCGCTGAACTAGAACTCGTGGCTTTCTGTCCAGTGCCCTTGACCGTTACAGCAGATATTTGTTTTTGTTGATACAACTTTTATTAAAAATTTTAAACAGAATATAAAAAGTAACAAGAACTAATTCATAGTAAAAAAAAGAAAGAAAAAAGTCAAAAGTATAAAAAGAAAAAATAGAAATAGAAGTTACTCCCATTTTCCTTTACAGGAAGTATAATTACAAATACAAAATTACCTCTTACTCTATGGTTACAAAAACAAACTCTCTCTTTTCTATTACCTATTTGTTTCTAATCAAAACCAAAAGTCTAAGTTCACGCAAAAAGTCTCTAAGGGGTTTCAGTCGGTAATAAATGTAGAGAATGCCTTAAGGAAGTCTACTTAGCCATCTCTGTAATTTCATCATCTTCGCCAACCATTCCTCCCTTGTGGGCAATCTCAAGTCTTTCCACTTTTCTGCATGTAATAATCTTGCTGCAGTTATCATATATAAAAACAAACTTCCATGACTTTGTCCGGCTGTTTGTCCATCACTCCCGAAAGAAAAGCCTCCGGTTTCAATTGGATATTAATACGCTGGACTTCTGTTTCTGCTGCCTTCGAGTCAGTCTTGACGCCTGCCAACTGCCTGGACTGGTCCCTGCAGTTTTCTTGGCAAGGTTTTTCAGAAGTGGGTTGCCATTGCCTGCTTCCTAGGGCTGAGAGAGAGGACTGGCCCAAGGTCACCCAGCTAGCTTCGTGCCTTTTCCCAGATACAAGCCAGATGCTTTAAGCACTACACCAAACTGCCTCTTCTTACACCTGACACTTCCCACAAAATCTTCCCATTCAGCTGTTCCTGCTGCTCCAACAGCAAATTCAAAGCTGCACCTTTTAAGATCTAGGCCAACATCTTTGCAATTGACTCCCCCTTACTCTTCAGGGAAGAAGTCTTTTTCGTCTTAAAATCTGGCTTAAAACTTTTATTCTGAGGAAATGGAGTCTTCCCGTGATGGGGGGCTTGTGGCTTCTGGCCCGGCCCTGGGGACCAGCTCCTCTGGCTTTTATATTGTCTGTTGTTGAATTTTCCTTGATTTTATTAGTTATATATTGGTAATAGGTTTTGTGGAGTCTAATTTATCTTTTTTTTAATTGCAAACAGGTTGTTGGGTTGTTCCCTTAGTGTCAGTTTTAAGGTGTCTCCTTTGTATTTTTGTAACTTCAAATTCAATTAATGTTCCTTTCTTTCTGTTCTGCACTTAATCCTTAAGTCTGAGATAAATTATTGTTATTAGTATCCTAAGACTCATACCCGCTGCCACACTTTCTTGCCTTCTGTGGGTTTGGTTTTACCAATGAGACATCTCCCAATAGGAAAAAAAAATGAAGCCTTCACAGATTGGTAATCAAAAGAAACACACTCCCTGCTATAAACAATTGCAGTAGACAGCCAGCCATGAACTCTTCCAAGTCATTCCATTCCATTCCATTCCATTCCATTCCATTCCATTCCATTCCATTCCCCAAAGACATCACTATTCCATAACCACGAAGTATAATTTGTCCTCACTGGGGTGAGCTCTAAACACTGTTTTAGAATGCATGGTTCTCCATAATGGTTTGGCCTCTCAAAGATCCAGAGGCTGTTCAACCATTTCAAGTGTTTGCAGCTCCTAAGCATAATAAAATATGACATGAAAAGAGGTGTGCACAAAAATCTGGAAGCAAAAACGAGTGAGAGACAGGAAGAGAGAATGAAATAGAATTTGAAAAGTTTACAGTTGAAAAACCTGGCAAATGTTTAAATCTGAACCCATTTGGAGATTGAGGATCAGGCCAAGAGAGGCTCTTGGTTCCTCCTCGCCGTTGTTGTGATCCTGGTTGTTGGGTGTCCTTCTGGAAAGTGATCATATGCAATGTGATCTACTAGGAAAAAAAAGTATTATCATGTGATCTCTGAATTGTGTTACTGAAATAAATGTTGAATTCTTTGGGGTCCTCTAAACTCAGTAAAATCAGGATTGTTCATCGGCATAGCTAAAATGCCTCTTGGCTGCTCCAAATAATTGTCCTCCCTTTACTTGAAGGGATTTTTTGGAAACATTTCAAAGGAAGCCCTGAGAGAGGAGTGAAAGAGATGGAAACGTCTCCCGTGTGTTGGGAAGAGAGCTTTACATTGCCTTGCCCCCACGTTGACAGCAAACCTGACACTGCCCATTTTTTTTCCTTGTCAAAAGCTATTAATAGATGTTATGTTAAGCTCCATTAAGTAATATTCTCCCTTTCTTTCTCTCCTCCCTCATTTGTAATACTGAGACATGTTTCACTAAAAAGAATCAGGCCAGAAACTAAATAGTTAATTTCTCAGCTGGATTTCCAAATGAAATTTTTCCCACAATCTGGAAACTTATACAGTTTCATACATATTAATGGGTCTTATGCAATCCATTTTTACAATTGAAACTTTTTCCACTCTACAGTTTTTTCTCTCACATCTCCACCGCCAAGGAGGATGCAACAAAAATCTCAGTATCTTGGCACTGCTGTCACCCACCAGCCATCAAACACTAACTAGCAGACACCTCCAAGCAAACAAGATCACAGCAGGGGTTGTTAATAAACCTGAAGATCCTATGCTGAAAACCACAATGCCTTTTCTCTTCAACTCAATATTCTATCTACAGGTCTTATCCATTATGTTCAATTGCAACTCAGAACAGTCTTTAGATGTGAAATTTTACAGTGCTTTGTCACTGTCACAAATGTCCCTAATATGTTCTGCATTTTAATAGTTTCTGTGATATTTGTGATTCATCCTTGCCACAATCTGATACTCCTTGCACTTAATTTCTGGAGGTGTTAGGAAAAGATGAACTTTGAACCCTCTTTACCTGTCCTCTCATATCACTTTCTTCATATTTGAGGAACCACAATCTCTAACTAAAGCAAAAGTGCTCCTATCTTTTATTGAATGTATTTTTAAGGAAGGTTATGCTGGCTGGGGAGTCCTGGGGCTCAAAATCTGGAGGACACCCAGGTTGAAGAAGGCTGAAACTCTGCATGTTGCATTTCTAAGATCTATGATGATCAATATGCAAAAAACACTTCCCAAAAGCCTTTTTGAAGTAACTGCACTATTTCTGCAAAAGTAAATATCCAGTGTATGGCTGTAAGAGCTGGACCATAAAGAAGGCTGAACGCCGAAGAATTGATGCCTTTGAACTGTGGTGCTGGAGAAGACTCTTAAGAGTCCCCTGGACTGCTAGGAGGTCAAACCAGTCAATCTTAAAGGAAATCAACTCTGATTGCTCATTGGAAGGATTGATAATGAAGCTCAAGCTCAGATACTTTGGTCACCTAATGCAAACAGAGGACTCTTTGGAAAAGACCCTGATGCTGGGAAAGATGGAAGGCAAAAGGAGAAGAGGACGGCAGAGGATGAGATGGCTAGATAGCATCACTGAAGCAATGAGCATGAAATTGAGCAAACTCAGGGAGGCAGTGAAAGATAGGAAGGCCTCGCGCAATATGGTTCATGGGGTCACGAAGAGTCGGACACGACTTAACGACTGAACAACAACAACAAATATCCAGTTAACCTCTGCTGACAGCCAGATGCGTATAGTTATCCTTCATCAAATTAACATTTTCTTTTTTTCTCTCCTCCCTCATATCTGATACTGAGATACATTTTACTAAAAAGAATCTGGACAGAAATTAAATAGTTAACTTCTCAGCTTCACATCCAATGGAGATCAGTAATGAAATTCAAGAGTTTTCTACACGCATCATCTTCTGCCTCATGTGGATTTTCTTGTGTGTATTAAGGGAGGAATTTTGGGTGAAGCACCGTCCGCAGTCTGGGCATTTGAATGGTTTCTCCCCTGTGTGTAAACCTACATGATTTATAAGGCTAGACCTACTACTGAAATCTTTCCCACAATCCGGACACTCATACGGTTTCTCTCCGGTGTGAGTCCTTTGGTGTTTCACCAGGCAGGACTTCGAACTGAAATTTTTCCCACATTCCGGACACTCATACGGTTTCTCTCCTGTGTGAGTCCTCTGGTGTATCACCAGGTCAGAATTCCGATTGAAATTTTTCCCACAATCCGGACACTCATACGGTTTCTCTCCTGTGTGAGTCCTCTGGTGTATCACCAGGTGGGAATTCCGACTGAAACGTTTCTCACAATCCAGACACTCATACAGTTTCTCTCCTGTGTGAGTCCTCTGGTGCATTACCAGGCTGTAATTCTGACTGAAACTTTTCCCACAATTTGGACACTCATATGGTTTCTCCCCTGTGTGAGTCTTCTGGTGTATCACCAGCTCGGAATTCCGAATGAAACTTTTCCCACAATCTGGACATTCATATGGTTTCTCCCCAGTGTGAGTCCTCTGGTGTATAACCAGGTTCGAATACTGACTGAAACTTTTCCCACAATACAGACACTCATATGGTTTCTCTCCGGTGTGAGTCCTCTTGTGATTCACCAGGGTGGTGTGCTTGCTAAAGCTTTTGCCACATTGACAGCACTGGTACGGCTTCTCTCCGGTGTGGGTCCTTTTATGCTCAAAAAGTTGGGAGCTGTAGCGAAAGACCTTCCCACACTCGGCGCATACATACGGGTTTTCTCCAGTGTGGATCCTTTCATGCATAATCAGCCGTGATCTGCAATCTGTGCTTTTCCCACAATATGTACAGCTATGTGGCTTTTCCACCACTGATATTCTTGGATTCTCAAGGAGGTCAAAAATATTTCTGATCCCTTGTTGGATGGTGCTTTGATTCAAGCTAATGTTTCCTTCCTCACAGCATGAGGCTTGCATTTCTGTCTGCCCTACGTGGCTATCCATGTGACCCCTTCGTTCCATTGACTTCCAGAAATTTTCTTGTTTTTCTGAATTTGGAAATTATCCCCCTTGACTGTTTTCATGTAATGTTTCCTTGAGCTCCTTATACTCAATTTTTTCCAGCTTAAAACTCTCTTCCTGTTTTTCTGTCCCTTGTCTATCCCCTATTAGGGAAGGAGAAGAGTTTTGTGGCTCTCTGGAGGAAGTGGAAAAGATTTTGACTGTTGGCTTGATTAACTTTCCTTTTTAATGCTGCTTGTGATTCTCAGTTGTCTAGAATGTTCTCCTTGGCATCCTCTTTCTCTAGAAGATTTACATAAAAATCTTAGTTTAATTATTGTTGATAAAATGGCTGCACAACATGTAAAAACATCAAGGAAAAAAAAGCATAGATTACAGTGAAAAAGAAAATATGCCAAAATGCTAGATTAACCTTTAACGTTCATTATGATTCATTTGGAACATAGAAGACTAGCGAGATCAAAGTTCAAATATCCACTCAGTCATGAAACCCACTTGTTGACTTGGGTCAATCACAAATTCTTAGTACTGCAAAGGGCCATCATCAAATACAGCTGGAGATGCTGGCGATAGATTCTGCAGATACATACATATGCATACAGAGAGAAATACACCTATAAATGTAAGTATGGAGAAAACCTATTTCTATTACAGCCTCCAAAATGTCTCAGAAGTGGGTATGGTCAAACTTTTGGATCAGATTTTAGAGGGGTGGGGGGCTTTAACAGATTTAATGGTGCCCAAAGCCTCTGCGAGATTTAAAGAACTAGTTTTTCCCATTAAATTCCTCAGCTTCGAATAAGAAAGTGGCACAAAATAACGTTCACAACCACTCTGGTGACATCACAATACAGGGAGTTAGAATTTGGACTGGCAAATCCATCGTTAAGCAGTGTGGTCATTAAGCGTGATGTCACGTGACTGCACCAACTTAGAACATCGTTTCCAGCTGCAATTGTTAAGTGGATAACCGTGGATGATTAAGCGCAATATCACATGACTAGGACTTGCAACCTGCTGCCTGCTACGCGATTGAGCTTGTTTGCCAGAAGCAAGCTGTGAAGGATGCAAATGGCGATCACGTGACTGTGGGACACTTCAAGGACCGTTGGTATGTCCCCTTTTTCAGCGCCTTCATAACTTTGAAAGGTCACTGAAGGAGGGGTAAGCAAGGACTACCTATAAAATTGAACATCCCAAATGGTCCTCAATAGACATTAAAAAAAGTGCTGGGTTAAGCAGAATTCAACCTGGTTAATACATGGATAGGAGACCACTAGGAAAGACCCCTGTATGTTTCCTGGACTTGGAAGGAAAAAAAAAATCCGAGAGGACAGCATTGGCAGATCAGTCCCATTTGTTGCAAAAGAAACAGCATGTCCATAAAATCACAAGGAGTAAACCCTAACGTGAATGAGACTAAATCTCTCAAACACCAGTAAATTCCTTGCCCCGCGTTTAAAGTCTGCTGCACCAGAGGAATAAAATTTGGTGAGGGAAGGAAAACGGAGCAGTCGACATTTTTCAGCATAGTTGCTCATCAGATTCTGCACCGTGGAGGAGACAAAGCAGCCCTACTTGCTTCCGAGGTCTCCTTCACTCACCTGCCAGATGCTGCTTCAACCTGGGAAGAGCACGAGAAAGCCCCGCACCCCACTACCCTGCCATGTCGGGAAGCCGGAAGAGGAAGTTCCTCTGCTCTTCTCTCCTCCCACGTCCCCTCTAGCAATCCAATCCTCTATTGCTTTAACTCCCTTCAGCTCGGTCACTCCCCTCCCGTTGCATGTCAGGACTCAGCGACCACAGATACCGCTGCTGCAACGACAGCTTTGTAGGCGCCGGTTGTGCTTATTTACACAGCGCCACATAGCGGCATAAGGCTCGTAAACACTCGTCCGGTCTCTACCCGAAGGCACTTGCAAGATGTTTTTTTCAATGTTTACGTGCCATCGAGTCGTGCTAGAGATAAAACTCTTCTTGGAAACTGATCGTGGTTTCAAGTCCGTGCCTCAGAGAAACCCAGACCAAAATTTCCCGTCCACATTCCTCAGCTCTGTGTAGAGGAACAGGGAGTTTTTGTCAATGCAGAGTTGTCAAGCAGTACCAGATCCTCAAGGGCTCCGTGGTCCAGATGGGATCCACGGGAATGAGAGAGGGCCAACAGACGAGGTTTTTTACTGCCTGCTACACAATTCCATCTGAGGGAGCCAAACTGCAAGACCCTTTTTGAAACTGGAGAGCCAAGGGAGCAAATGTTCATTCAAATGTTCATCCTTTTTTTCCCATCGTATGCTAAGAATTTTTTATCCTTTCTTTTCAACTCAATACCTCAATAATTCAGAGCATCCAGAGGGAAAAGCCTTGGAATTAAAGTTTTACTGAATATTCTTGCATTAAAAAAATTGATCCAAACACTGATCTATGCTTCTGACGGTCCCCTCCACATATGGGGCCTGAGGAAAATGGACCTCTGCCCTCCCCTTTAAGATGCCGGGTCAAAATAGCATCAAACATCTGTAAGAGTGGAATTAGTAGGCTCTGAACTGCCCCAACATTTACAGACCCGTTAAAATACTAAAGAAATCTTTATGGAAAGTGAAAGCTATAAAAGCGAAGGGGAGAGACTCAGGGCTATTCAGTGCCTGAGGACAGACTCGGAATTCAGAGGAATCCTGAAAACTGGGAAGTGGAGAATGTAATGGAATAACAAGGAGCAGCAAGATTGGCTGGATAGAATTTTAAACAGAAACGCTCCACACAAGATTTTATTCCAACCACTTAAGCCTCTTTGGAGACCAACCAACCCGGCTATTGTGTACACACCAGTCTGTTTCCCCAAAATGCACTGCATGGAGTTATTAGTGCTCTCAGGCCTGTCCCTTGATCTGAAATTCTTTTATCTTTGCATATATCACAGCAACAGCCTTTATCTCTTGGAAAGGCAAATAGAGATCTTTTTCTCTCAGGTACTGACACATCATAGGAAGCTCAGAGCCGGGATGGTGTCATTTGGTAAGCACAGTGTTTGACTTCCACCAGGAAGACTCAATTTCCAATTGTCGGTCAGTAATGAGCAAGTAGGATTTATCATTCTTCCTCTCTTTTTTACAAAAATGTTAGTGATGATTGAAAAAATAGCATTATGTATCAATCAAATTCTCCCAGACGATAAGCCACATAAAGTTCAAGAAATCTGGAGGACAAGCAAGTACAAAACAAATGAATTGAAATGTTTGATCTGGAGATGAGACCACACTGCAGAGTGCTTAAATATTTTAGTCAAACAAATTGCAAACATCTCTTAGGCTTTTCTGGGGGGAAGAAACTTCTACAAATATTTAAGACAAGGTCTTTAAAAAGCATCCACTGCGGTACATTATTTATATTTTAATTAAAAAGAAGGTACTGAAACCTACTAAATACTAATTTTTGTACATCCAAGGAACCACGTAATAATACTTTATACACACACACATGCCTACATGGATCCTAGGTGTACCCACATTTAATGAAATGACCTAGAACAAACTCTGCAATTTGAGGGGCTATCACAACATAATTAACGGTTCTCATGAAACAGTGTATCTTTAGAAACGTTACTGGACCATCGTAGCACCCAGGCAGGGGCAATGCAACCATTCGTATTATCTTGGAATGGTTAACAGCTACCAGCAAAGGCCATTTCTAACCACAATGGGGACCAGAGACCCCGTCGCTAAAAATGATGCAGTTCTAAAGCAAAATATCACGTGACTGCGTTGACTTAAGATGTGATTGTTAAGCAAGTCACCCATGGTTTCCTGCTAGCTTCCACTGATTTTGCTTGTCAGAAGCTGGCTGCAACCGTCGTAAACATGCGCTGGTTGCCAAGCACCCAAATCACAATCATGTGACTGCAAGGACACTGTGACAGCCGCAACTACGAGGAACGGCCATGAGTCTCCTCGTTCAGCACCATCTTAACACTTCAAATCACGTTCACAGTACATTCTATAATCCCTACAATCTTGCGTGCCGTTTTCAGCAACTCGGCGTTCCTCATTCACACTCCAGGAACAATGTGTTGCAAGTGAAGCTCAGGCCACCTTTTGAACACAAATGCTGGAGCAGTGGACTTCCTGCCCTGGAAAGGGTTAGACTAGATGATGCAGAGATCCCTCCCAGCTCTCTGACAATGTCGTATTTCCTCCCAAACAGTTTCTGTTATGCTTAATTAGCGACAATCCTAATTAAAGCTTTGGCTGCAACTAGAGCTCACCTATGACTTTTTCCCTCTCTATATCTTTGTATAGTACATCAAATTTGATATAATAAGAATGGTTTTGATACCTTTGGAATATTTCCATTTTGCACTGTTATTTCCATATTCTCACTTTCCTTTCACAGAGCTCTTCTTGAAATCCTGTTTGGCCCTCATAGCTTTATCACCTACTGATTCACTGATTTTTGCAAGCAAATCCTTTTATCTCCAGAGTATTTCTTCTAGTGAATTCTCCTAGGTCTAATAAGGTTGCCTCTTTGGCTGAAAATAATCTGGCCAGCCAGAAACAAACAATGGTTTCTCTCCAGGGCAGTGTTTGAATTCTAAAGTCCCAGAGCACTTTAGCTTCTCCATTTTCTATAACTTTGTCTGTTTTGTGGTCCCACCAGTTCTTGCTTGCAGGCAAATTATATTTCTTGCAGATATTCCAATGCACCATTGTAGCTACTTTGGCGTGGCACTGTTTGTGGTCCACTGTTTCTTCAGCTTCTTTGCAGAGGCAGCATTTGCTGTCTATTGCTGTCCTCTCAATTCTGGCTTTATATGCATTTGTTCTCAAGGCTTGGTCTTGTGCAGCCAGAATTAGCCTCTCCGTCTCTCTCTTCAACTTTCCTGCTCTTAGCCACTGCCAGGTCTTGTTATCAGCTTTGCCTGCTAGCTTTCTGAGGACCAACCATGTAATACTTTGCCTTGCTCTCCAGGTCAGACTCTTGGAGGTTCTCTAAGATCCCAGGGGGACGATCAAGCTTTTCTTGCACTCAGCACCCTGACGGTCTTTTCCCCTGCATGTGTCCCCTTGAGCAGAGTTCTAACTAACTCTGAAGTTGTGACTGAACAGTTTGGGCATATAAATGGCTCCCCCCCCCCCCCCCCGTGTGCAAACTTACATGACTTATTAGATTAGACCTAGTTGTGAAATCTTTCCCACAATCTGAACATTCATGCGGTTTCTCCACAGGAATTCTGAGTGAAACTTTCCCCGCGCGCCAAATATTTATATGGTTTTTCCCTAGTTTGAGTCCTCTGGTGTATCACCAGGTGGGAATTTTGACTAAAACTTTTCCCACAATCCTGACACTCGTACCCTTTCTCTCCCACGTGCAACTTCATATGGCTGGTAAGATTCAAACAAGTACTGAAGCTTTTCCCACACTCAGGACATTCAGAAAGTTTCTCCCTAGCGTGAGTCCTCTTGTGATTCACCAGGGTGGCGCACTTGAGAACACTTTTGCCACATTGAGAGCGCTGGTAGTGATGGCAGGCATTCAGGAAAGGACGGATTGCGCGGGTGTGAATTTTGTGAGGTAAATTGGAAGCGTGTTGAAAGTACCTCAGGTTAGATGATACCGGTCTGAGGGAGGCAGAAAGGGACTCTCTGTTGTTGAATTTTCCTTGATTTTATTAGTTATATATTGGTAATAGGTTTTGTGGAGTTTATCTTTTTTTTTAATTGCAAACGGGTTGTTGGGTATTACACTGTCCCCTTAGTGTCAGTTTTAAGGTGTCTCCTTTGTATTTTTGTAACTTCAAATTCAATTAATGTTCCTTTCTTTCTGTTCTGCACTTAATCCTTAAGTCTGAGATAAATTATTGTTATTAGTATCCTAAGACTCATACCCGCTGCCACACTTTCTTGCCTTTTGTGGGTTTGGTTTTACCAATGAGACATCTCCCAATAGGAAAAAGAAACACACTCCCTGCTATAAACAATTGCAGTAGACAGCCAGCCATGAACTCTTCCAGGTCATTCCATTCCATTCCCCAAAGACATCACTATTCCATAGCCACGAAGTATAATTTGTCCACACTTGGGTGGGCTCTAAACACTGTTTTAGAATGCATGGTTCTCCATAATGGTTTGGCCTCTCAAAGATCCAGAGGCTGTTCAACCATTTCAAGTGTTTGCAGCTCCTAAGCATAATAAAATGTGACATGAAAAGAGGTGTGCACAAAAATCTAGCAGCAAAAACGAGTGAGAGACAGAAAGGAAGAGAAAATGAAATAGAATTTGAAAAGTTTACAGTTGAAAAACCTGGCAAATGTTTAAATCTGAACCCATTTGGAGATTGAGGATCAGGCCAAGAGAGCCTCTTGGTTCCTCCTCGCCCTTCTTGTGATCCTGGTTGTTGGGTGTCCTTCTGGAAAGTGATCATATGCAATGTGATCTACTAGGAAAAAAAAGTATTATCATGTGATCTCTGAATTGTGTTACTGAAATAAACAAACGTTGAATTCTTTGGGGTCCTCTAAACTCAGTAAAATCAGGATTGTTCATCGGCATAGCTCAGATGCTACTTTGCTGCTCAAAATAATTTTCCTCTTTATTTGAAGGGATTGTTTGGAAACATTTCAAAGGAAGCCCTGAGAGAGGAGTGAAAGAGATGGAAATGTCTCCCGTGTGTTGGGAAGAGAGCTTTACATTGCCTTGCCCCCACGCTGACAGCAAACCTGACACTGCCCATTTTTTTTCCTTGTCAAAAGCTATTAATAGATGTTATGTTAAGCTCCATTAAGTAACATTCTCCCTTTTTTTCTCTCCTCCCTCGTTTGTAATACTGAGACATGTTTCACTAAAAAGAATCAGGCCAGAAACTAAATAGTTAATTTCTCAGCTGGATTTCCAATGGGATTTTGTTGTGTGCGATAAGGGAGGAATTTTGGGTGAAGCACTGTCTGTGGTCTGGCCATTTGAATGGTTTCTACCCAGTGTGTAAACATACATGGTTTATAAGGCTAGACCTAGTACTGAAAGTTTCCCCACAACCTGGATACTCTTATGGTGAATCTCCTGTGTGAGTCCTCTGGTGTATCACTAGGTCAGAATTCCGACTGAAACTTTTCCCACAATACAGACATTCGTATGGTTTCTCTCCTGTATGAGTCCTCTTGTGTATCACCAGGTAGGAATTCTGACTGAAACTTTTCCCACAATATAGACACTCATAGGGTTTCTCTCCTGTGTGAGTCCTCTGGTGTATCAGCAGGTCGGAATTCCGACTGAAACTTTTCCCACAACCTGGACACTCATACGGTTTCTCCCCTGTGTGTAAACCTGCATGATTTATAAGGCCAGAGCTAGTACTGAAACCTTTGCCACAATCCGGACATTCATAGGGTTTCTCCCCTGTGTGAGTCCTCTGGTGTATCACCAGGTTGAAATTCCGACTGAAACTTTTCCCACAATCTGGACACTCATATGGTTTCTCTCCTGTGTGAGTCCTCCGGTGTACCACCAGTTCGGAATTCCAAATGAATTTTTTCCCACAATCTGGACACTCATACAGTTTCTCTCCAGTGTGAATCTTGTGGTGTATCACCAGGTCAGAATTCCGAATGAAATTTTTCCCGCAATCTGGACACGCATTCAGTTTCTCTCCAGAGTGAGTCCTCTGGTGTATTACCAGATTGGAATTCTGCCTGAAACTTTTCCCACAATCGGGACACTCATACGGTTTTTCCCCAGTGTGAGTCCTCTGGTGTATCACCAAGCTGGAATTCTGACTGAAACCTTTCCCACAATCCGGACACTCATATGGTTTCTCTCCTGTATGAGTCCTCTGGTGTATCACCAGGTTTGAATTCTGACTGAAACTCTTCCCACAATCCGGACACTCATACGGTTTCTCCCCGGTGTGAGTCCTCTGGTGTATCAACAGGGTGGCGTACCTGCTAAAGCTTTTGCCACATTGAGAGCACTCGTAGGGCTTCTCTCCAGTGTGGGTCCTTTTATGGTCAAAAAGTTGGGAACTGTACCGAAAGACCTTCCCACACTGGGAGCATCCATACAGCTTTTGTCCAGTGTGGATTCTCTCGTGCATAATCAACTGAGATCTGCAGTCTGTGCTTTCTCCACAATATGCAGTTCTATGAGGCTTTTCCACCAGTGATATTCTTGGATTCTCAAGGAGGTCAAAAATATTTCTGATCCCTTCTTGGATGGTGCTTTGATTCAAACTACTGTTTCCATCTTCACAGGGTGAGGCTTGCATTACTCTCTGCCCTACGTGGCTATCCACGTGATCTCTTCGTCCCCACTAACTTTCACTATTTCCTTTTGTTCCTGAATTTGGAAATTATCCCCCTTGACCTTTTTATGTAATGTTTCACTGAGTTCTAAGCACTCAATTTTTTCCAGCTTGAAAATCTCTTCCTGTTTTTCTGTCCCTTGTCTATCCCTCTTAGGGAAGGAGAAGAGTTTTGTGGCTCTCTGGAGGAAGTGGAAAAGATTTTGACTGTTGGCTTGATTAACTTTCCTTTTTAATGCTGCTTGTGATTCTCAGTTGTCCAGAATGTTCTCCTTGGCATCCTCTTTCTCTAGAAGATTCACATAAAAATCTTAGTTTAATTATTGTTGATAAAATGGCTGCATAACATGTGAAAACAACAAGGAAAAAAAAGCATAGATTACAGTGAAAAAGCAAATATGCCAAAATGCTAGATTAACCTCTAACATTAATTATAATTCATTTGACACATAGAAGACTAGCAAGATCCGAGTTCAAATATCCACTCAATCATGAAACCCACTTATTACTTGGGTCAATCACAAACTCTAGTGCTGCAAAGAGTCATCATCAAATATATCTGGAGATGCTGGCAATAGATTGTACACATACACACATATGCATACAGAGAGAAATACAGATATACACCTACAAATGTATGTAGAAAACCTATTTCTATTTCAGCCTCCAAAATATTTCAGAAGTGGGTATGGTCAAACTTTTGAGTCAAATTTTAGAGGGGTGGGGGGGCTTTTACAGATTTAATGGTGCCCAAAGCCTCTCCAAGATTTAAAGAACTGGTTTTTCCCATTAAATTCCTCAGCTTCGAATAAGAAAGCAGCACAAAATAATGTTCACAACCACTCTGGTGACATCACAATACAGGGAGTCCTCATTTGCCAACCACGATTGGGACTGGCAAATCCGTCGTTAAGCAGTGTGGTCATTAAGCATGATGTCACGTGACTGCACCAACTTACAACATCGTTTCCAGCTGCAATTGTTAAGTGGATAACCGTGGATCCATAAGCACAATATCACATGACTAGGACTTGCAACTTGCTGCCTGCTACCCGATTGAGCTTGTTTGCCAGAAGCAAGCTGGGAAGGTTGCAAATGGTGATCGCATGAGTGCGGGACACTTCGAGGACCATTGGTACGTCCCCTTTTTCAGCGCCTTCATAACTTTGAAAGGTCACTGAAGAAGGGGTAAGCAAGGACTACCTATAAAATTGAACATCCCAAATGGTCCTCAGTAGACGTTAAAAAAAATGCTGGGTTAAGCAGAATTCAACCTGGTTAATACATGGATGGGAGACCACTAGGAAATCCCCTATTTGTTTCCTGGACTTGGAAGGAAAAAAAAAAAACCCTGAGAAGACAGCAGTGGCAGATCAGTCCCATATTGTTGCCAAACGAACAACATGTCCATAAAATCACAAGGAGTCAACCCTAACGTGAAGGAGACTCTAAATCTCCCAACCACCAGAAAATTCCTTGCACCAGTTTTAAAGCCTGCAGCACCAGAGGATTAAAATTTGGGGAGGGAAGGAAAATGGAGCAGCCGACATTTTTCAGCATAGTTGCTCATCAGATTCTGCACCGTGGAGGAGACAACGCAGCCCTGCTTGCTCCCGGCCTCTCCTCCGACCCGTCCTTCACTCACCTGCCAGCTGCTGCTTCGACTTGGGAAGAACAGGAGAGAGGTCCTGCACCCCACTACCCTCCCATGGGGAAGCCGGAAGAGGAAGTTCCTCCGCCCTTCTCTCCTCCCACGTCCCCTCTAGCAACCCATCCTCTATTGCTTTAACTCCCTTCAGCCCGGCCTCTCCCCTCCCATTGAATGTCAGGGCTCAGCAACCACAGATACCGCTGCTGCATCGACAGCTTTGTAGGTGCCGGTTGTGCTTATATATACAGCGCCACCTAGCGGCATAGGGCTGCTACACACACTCGTCCGGTCTCTACCCAAAGGCGCTTGCAAGATATTTTGATTATGTGCCGTGAAGTCGTATTCGCATCCTAGCGACGGCATCGATCCATCGATTTTCTCTATGACGATCTATCCCTAACCTGTTGCTTCAGTTCTCCCAAGGGTGCTCTGATCCCCACTGCAACTGAGCAAAGAGCTTCGTTTGCCATAATGAGAACCAAACCAAGGGGGTGTCCGGGGAGGGAAACAGTGTGCAAAGAGACAAAGTGCCCGTCTCTGAGGGACTGGTGGAGACTGTTCCAGCCAGCGATTCGTCTTGCGGGTGCAGGACAACGCCTCAAAACGGTCCTTTGCAACTGAACGAAGTCTGAAGAGTGAAGCTTGACCCTACTTAGCTTTTCAAGGCTAGCCAGGTGCTGGGCCCTAAAAGTTCCCAAAGCGCTTGTTGGTGTGCGCAGTCCTTAAATGATTGCCAGCGTCATCCTGTTAATAGAAGAATGGACCACACGACCAAACCTGGAAGCGTCCACCAACATTGCTGCCAAACCACATCTGGATAGGAGGAATTGTCTTCCTATCCGTATCATTGCGGAGCTGAAATCTCACTAGAGGGCAGGATTGCTCTGATCAGCCTTTCCCAATTCTGCAGCCATGATCATTCCCAGGCAGCTTGGGCAAAACGCTTGGAGAGCTCTAGTTTGCAGATCAAAAACTGATCCAAGGATTCCTGCGCTTTCGCAGGGGTTGGCTCTCAGTGGCGATAGAAACCTCTCTCCATTCGAAAATGTTATTCCTGATTTCCAAGGATTTATCTCCAAATAAGAAAGGGGCAGAAAATACTGTCCACAACCACTCTGGTGACATCACAATACAGGTAATCCTCACTTACCAACCACAATTCTGACAGGAAATTCCATCACTAAGTGGTTCGGTAATTAAGCATGGTGCCATGTGACTGTGCCAACGTACAACATCAGTTCCAGCTATGGCCCTTAAGCGCAATATCACATGATCTGGACTTCCAGCTGGCTTCCCTATTGACTTTGCTTGACAGAAAATGGCTGTGAAGGTCACAAATTGTGATTAAGTGAATGTCGGTTCAGGTTAGGACCGGCACCCAAATTGCTGCAATGACCAGAACTTTGAGGACCGGTTGTACATCTCCTTTTTCAGTGCTGTTGTAACTTTCAACAGTCACTAAACAAGTCATAAGTGAGGACTACGTATACAACTGAAGACCTCAAGTGTTCCTCAGTAGCTATTATAGAAAAAGAAATAGGCACAGAATCAATGAAAAAAACATCTTGCAAGCGCCTTCGGGTAGAGACCGGACGAGTGTGTGTAGCAGCCCTATGCCGCTAGGTGGCGCTGTATAATAAGCACAACCGGCACCTACAAAGCTGTCGATGCAGCAGCGGTATCTGTGGTTGCTGAGCCCTGACATTCAATGGGAGGGGAGAGGCCGGGCTGAAGGGAGTTAAAGCAATAGAGGATGGGTTGCTAGAGGGGACGTGGGAGGAGAGAAGGGCGGAGGAACTTCCTCTTCCGGCTTCCCCATGGGAGGGTAGTGGGGTGCGGGGCTCTCTCGTGCCCTTCCCAGGTCGAAGCAGGAGCTGGCAGGTGAGTGAAGGACGGGTCGGAGGAGAGGCCGGGAGCAAGCAGGGCTGCGTTGTCTCCTCCACGGTGCAGAACCTGATGAGCAACTATGCTGAAAAATGTCGGCTGCTCCATTTTCCTTCCCTCCCCAAATTTTAATCCTCTGGTGCTGCAGGCTTTAAAATTGGTGCAAGGAATTTTTTTGATGGTTTGGAGATTTAAAGAGTCTCCTTCAGATTAGGGTTGACTCCTTGTCATTTTATGGAGATGTTTATTTTTTCTTTATATTTCAAATTTCTCACTTGCCATCTTACTGTAGAGCAACTGTGGGTGATGTACACTAAAAAGGATAAATATCAATTAAAATAGAATAGATATTAAACTACATTAAAATACAACACGATTCCTATATGAAAAATAAATAGCTTCCAAGGAACTGATGTTAACTCAAAGTTCTTTCCTTGGCAACAATATGGGACTGATGTGACACTGCTGTCTTGTGGGATTCTTTTTTTACTTCCAAGTCTAGCCAACAAACATGGTATTTCCTTGTGGTCTCCCGTCCATGTATTAACCATGTTGAACTCTGCTTAACTCAGCACTTTTTTTTCTAACAGACATTGAGGAACATTTGGGATCTTCAGTTGTATAGGTTGTCCTTGCTTACCCCTTGTTCAGTGACTGAAGTTACAGTGACGCTGAAAAAGGAGACTTACAACTGGTCCTCAAAGTTGTGGCTGTCACGCTGATTCCGGTGTTCTCAACTGGAGTGCGTTTATCAGGGTTGCAGCATCCTGCGGTTACATAATTGGCATTTGCAAATTTCACAGCTGGCTTCTGACAAGCAAAATCAATGGGGAAGCCAGCAGGATACTGCAAGTGCCAGTTATGTGACATTGGGCTTAACAACCCATGTTGATTTGCTTAACCCTAGTCAGAGGTGTTCTTGTAAGTCAGGGTGGTCATGTGACATCATGCTTAATGACTGTGCAGCTTAGCGACAGAGTTGCTGGTCCCAATTGCGGTCAGTAAGTGAGGACTACCTGTATTGTGATGTCACTGGAGTGACTGTGAACAGTATTTTCTGCCCCTTTCTTATTTTGAGCTGAGGAATTTAATGGGAAAAACCAGTGCTTTAAATCTCGCAGAGGCTTTGGGCACCATTAAATCTGTTAAAGGCCCCTCCCCTCTAAAATTAGACCCAAAGTTTGACCATACCCACTTCTGAGACATTTTGGAGTCTGAAATAGAAATAGTTTTTCTATATACATACATTTGTAGGTGTGTATATCTGTATTTCTCTCTGTATGAATATATGTATATGTGTAGAATCTATTCCCAGCATTTCATGATATATTTGACAATAACTGTTTGCAGTGCTAAGAATTTGTGATTGACCCAAGTGAATAAGTGAAGTTGATAATTGAGTGTATATGTGAACTTGGATCTCGCTAATCTTCTGTGTGTCAAATGAATCATAATGAATGTTAGAGGTTAATCTAGGATTTTGGGATGTTTGCTTTTTCATTGTAACATATGCTTTTTTTCCTTACTGTTTTCACATGTACAGCCATTTTATCAGCAATAATTAAACTAAGACTTTTACATGAATCTTCTAGAGAAAGAGGATGCCAAGAAGAACATTCTGGACAACTGAGAATCACAGGCAGCATTAAAAAGGAAAGTTAATCAAGCCAGCAATCAAAATCTTTTCCATTTCCGCCAGGAAACCAGAAAACACTTCTACTTCCCCAGCAGGTGGCAGACAAGAGAAAGAAAATTAAGAAGAGAGTTTTAAGCTGGAAAAAATTGAGTATGTGAAACTGAAGGAAACATTTAATGAAAATGTTGTGGAGGTCACCCAGAGTTACTTCCGCATGAGATGGGCAGTGACCAAATTTGAAATATGAATAAATAAAGGAATACATAAATAAAAGGTCAAGGGGGATCATTTCCAAATTCATAAAAAGAAGGAAATATCTGGAAGTCAGTGGAGGCAAAGAATGCCACATGGATAGTAAGGTAGGAGACACAGTAATGCAAGTCTCACCCTGTGAAGAAGGAACACTAGCTTGAATCAAAGCACCAGCCAATGAAGAAACAAATATTTTTGACCTCCTCAAGAATCCAAGAATATCAGTGGGGGAAAAGCCTCACATGTATGCACATTGTGGAGAAAGCACAGATTGCTGATCACAGCTGATTATGCATGAGGGAATTCACACCAGAGAAAACACATACAAATATTCCGAGGGTGGGAAGGTGTTTTGCTACAACTCAAAACATTTTCGCCATAAAAGGACCCACACCGGAGAGAAGCCCTACCAGTGCTCTCAGTGTGGCAAAAGCTTTAGCAAGCACGCCACCCTACTGATACATCAGAGGACTCACACTGGGGAGAAACCGTATGAGTGTCCAGATTGTGGGAAATGTTTCAGTCAGAATGCGAACCTGGTGATACACCAGAGGACTCACACAGGAGAGAAACCATATGAGTGTCCAGATTGTGGGAAATGTTTCAGTCAGAATTCCCATCTGGTGAAACACAAAAGGACTCACACTGGGGAGAAACCGTATGAGTGTCCAGATTGTGGGAAAAGTTTCAGTCAGAATTCCAACCTAGTGATACACAAGAGGACTCACACAGGAGAGAAACCGTATGAATGTCCAGATTGTGAGAAAGGTTTCAGTCACAACTGCTACCTGGTAATACACCAGAGGACTCATACAGGAGAGAAACCATATGAGTGTCCGGATTGTGGGAAAAGTTTCAGTCAGAATTCCAACTTGGTGATACACCAGAGCACCCACACAGGAGAGAAACCGTATGAGTGTCCAGATTGTGGAAAAACTTTCAGTAAGAATTCCAACCTGGTGATACACCAGAGGACTCACACCAGAGAGAAACCATATGAGTGTCCGGGTTGTGGGAAAAGTTTCAGTCAGAATTCCCACCTAGTAATACACCAGAGGACTCACACAAGAGAGAAACTGTATCAGGGTCTGGATTGTATGAAAAGTTTCAGTCAGAATTCCCACCCAGTGATACACCAGACAACACCCATCAGGGAGAAACTGTATGAATGTCTGTATTGTGGGAAAAGTTTCAGTCAGAATTCCAACCTGGTGAAACACCAGAGGACTCACACAGGAGAGAAACCATTTGAGTGTCAAGATTGTGGGAAAAGTTTCAGTCGGAATTCCCACCTGGTGATACATCAGAGGACTCACACAGGAGAGAAACCATTTGAGTGTCCAGACTGTGGGAAAGGTTTTAGTCAGAATTCCCACCTTGTGATGCACCAGAGCACTCACACCAGAGAGAAACCGTATGAGTGTCTCGATTGCGGGAAAAGTTTCAGTCACAATTCCAGCCTGGTGATACACCAGAGGACTCACACTGGAGAGAAAACATATGAATGTCCGGATTGCGGGAAAAGTTTCAGGCAGAATTCCAACCTGATGATACATCAGAGGACTCATACAGGAGAGAAACCGTATGAGTGTCTAGATTGTGGGAAAAGTTTCAGGCACAATTCCAGCCTGGTGATGCACCAGAGGACTCACACCGGGGACAAACCATATGAGTGTCCGGATTGTGGGAAAAGTTTCCGTCGGAATTCCCACTTGGTGATACATCAGAGGACTCATACAGGAGAGAAACCCTACGAGTGTCTGGATTGTGGGAAAAGTTTCGGTCACAATTCCAGCCTGGTGATGCACCAGAGGACTCACACCGGGGAGAAACCGTATGAGTGTCTGGATTGTGGGAAAAGTTTCAGTCGGAATTCACACCTCGTGATTCATCAGAGGACTCACACGGGAGAGAAACCATATGAGTGTCCGGATTGTGGGAAAGATTTCAGTACTAAGTCTAGCCTTATAAATCATGTAGGTTTACACACAGGAAGAAAACCATTCAAATGCCCAGACTGTGGACGGTGCTTCAGGCAGAATTCCTACCTTATCACACACAAGAAAATCCACATGAGGCAGAAGGTGATAAGTGTAGAGAAGGCTTGAATTTCTGATCACCCGTTGGATGTTGAGCTGAGAAATTAATTATTTAATTTCTGGCCTGATTCTTTTTAGTCAAACATGTCTCAGTATTAGAAATGAGGAAGGAGAGAAAAAAATGGACAACGTTAATGAATGTTAGTTTAATTTTGCAGAAAAAGTGCAATGGGTAGAAAAAGGATTTTGGGGAGTGTTTTTTACATATTCATCATCATAGATTTTAGAAATGTGACATACAGGGTTTCAGCCTTCTTCAACCTGGGTGTCCTCCACATTTCAAGCCCCAGAACTCCCCAGCCAGTAAATCCTTTGCAGAAAATACAGTCAGGACCAGAAATAGTGGAACAAGAATAAGCGTTTTGGCATTTGGCCTCTGTATACCACCACACTGAAGTTGAAAGGAAACACACCCAGATGGGAGTGGTCAGAACTTTCAGCTATAATTCAAGGGGTTTGATAAAGGTTGGGCACTAACCATTCAGGAAGTACAGCCAGTGGCATACACCCCCCCCCATTGTTGGTGGCGCATAAGTAATGGAACAATTGGCTGACAAGCAGCTGCATGGCCAGGTGTGGCCTGTTTCCTGGGTACCCCATGACCAATCAAGCAGATAAAAGGCCTGGAGGTGGTTCTGAGTGTTACATTTGCATTTGGTAACTGTTCACTGGAACTCTCAACATGAGGTCCAAAGAGGTGTCCGTCCAAGTGAAGGAGGCCATCATTAGGCTGAGAAAACAAACCTATCAGATAGCAAAAACATTGGGAGTGGCCAATACAAGAGTTTGGAACATCCTGAAAAAGAAGGAATTAAGTGCAAACTCAGCAACAGCAAAAGGCCTGGAAGACCATGGAAGACAACTAAAAGTGGATGACCGCAGAATTCTGCTCATGGTGAAGAGGAACCCTTTCACAACATCTAGCCGGGTCAAGAAAGCTCTTGAGGAGGTAGGCATGTCATTCTCAACATCTACAGTCAAGAGATGGCTTTATGAATGTCAATACAGAGGCTTCATAACAAGGTGCAAACCACTGGTAATGCTCAAGAACAGAAAGGCCAGATTAGACTTTGCCAGCAAACACCTAAAAAAGGCTGCCCAGTTCTGGAATAAGATTCTTTGGACTGATGAAACCAAGATTAACTTGCACCAGAATGATGAGAAGAGAAAAGCATGGAGAAGGAAAGGAACAGCTCATGATCCCAAGCATACCACATCATCTGTCAAAGATGGTGGAGGCAGTGTTATGGCATGGGCATGTATGGCTGCCAATGGAACCGGGTCACTGGCGTTTATTGATGACTGGATTACTGATAAAGGCAGCAGGATGAATTCTCAAGTGTATAGGGGTATACTTTCTGCTCATATTCAGCCAAATGCTGCCAAACTGATAGGACGCCGCTTCATATTGCAGATGGATAATGACCCAAAACATACAGCAAAAGCTACCCAAGAGTTTCTCAAGGCAAAGAAGTGGGATGTTCTTCAATGGCCAAGTCAGTCACCTGATCTCAACCCAATAGAGCATGCTTTTCACTTACTGAAGACAAGACTGAAGGGAGAAACACCCACAAACAAGCAGCAGCTGAAGGCAGCTGCAGTAAAGGCCTGGCAAAGCATCTTGAGGGAGGAAACTCAGCATTTGGTCATGTCCATGGGTTCCAGACTTCAGGCAGTCATTGACTGCAAAGGATTTTCATCCAGGTATTAAAGGCGAACCTTATGTTTGTAATGATGTTGGTTTGTTCCATTACTTATGAGCCACAAACAATGGGGATATGTGTATGCCACTGGCTGTACTTCCTGAATGGTTAGTGCCCCACTTTTCTCCAACCCCTTGAATTACAGCTGAAAGTCCTGACTTCGCTCCCATCTGGGTGTGTTTCCTTTCAACTTCAATGTGCTGCTGTACAGAGGCCAAATGCCAAAACAGTTATCCTTGTTCCAATATTTCTGGTCCTGACTGTATCTGGGAGTTATGGTCAATGTTTCTGGGAGGCCCCAGTAAGCTGCTGCAGGTCCTAAAAAAAAGATAGGAGGACTCGGATTTTAATTAGAAATTGTGGCTCCTCAAATATGAAGAAAGTGATATGAGAGCAGAAGTAAAGAGGGTTCATATTTTCCTAACAACTCCAGAAATTAAGCGCAAGGAGCATCAGATTGTGGCTAGGATGAATCACAAATATCAAAGAAACTATTAAAATGGAGCATATATTAGGGACATTTGTGGCAGTGGCAGAAGCACTGTAAAATTTCACATGTGAAGACTGTTCTGAGTTGTAGCTGACCATGATGGATAAGAGCTGTAGGAAGATTGAGTTGAGGAGAAAAGGCATTGTGGTTTTGAGCATAGGATCTTCAGGTTTATTAACAACCCCTGCTGTGATCTTGTTTGCTTGGAAGTGCCTGCTTGTTACTGTTTGATGGCTGGTGGGTGACATCGGTGCCAAGATGCTGGCATTTTTGTTGCATCCCCCTTAGTGGTGGAGATGTGAGAGAAAAAATTGTACAGTGGAAAAAGTTTCAGTTCTAAAAATGGATTGTGTAAGACCCATTAATAGAAGCGAATATGTGTAGCTCAGGGTTGAACTGTGGAGTCCTTTGGGTTCTCTGAGCTTGGCTGTTTTCTTGCAAATGTTTCATTACCCGGCTAGGTAACATCTTCAGTGCTAACATGTTATCTAGCCAGGTAATGAAATGTTTGCAAGAAAACAGCCAAGCTCAGAGAACCCCAAGGACTCCACCCATTAATAGTTTTTGACAAGGAAAAAAATGGGCATCGTCAGGGTTGCTGTGAACGTGGGAGCAAGGTAATGTAAAGCTCTCTTCCCAAGACATGGGAGATGTTTCCATTTCTCTCACTCCTCTCTGAGGGCTTCTTTGAAATGTTTCCAAAAAATCCCTTCAAGTAAAGAGAGGAAAATTATTTGGAGCGGCGAAGTGGCATTTTAGCTATGCAGATGAACAATCCTGATTTTGCTGAGTTTGGAGGACACCAAAGAATTCAAGGTTTGTTCATTTCAGTAACACAATTCATCTATCAGGTGATAATACTTTTTTTTCCCAGTAGATCACATTACATACAATCACTTTGCAGAAGGACATCCAACAACCAGGATCACACCAAGGGCGAGGAGAAACCAATCTCCAAATGGCTTCAAATTTAAACATTTGCAAAGCTTTTAAACTGTAAACGATTCAAATTCTATTTAATTCTCTCTTCGTTTCTCTCTCTCTCGCTCTTTTTTGGTGCCATATTTTTGTGCACACCTGTTTTCATGTCACATTTTATTATGGTTAGGAGCTGCAAACACTTGAAATGGTTCAAAAGCCTCTGGATTTTTGAGAGGGCCAAACCATAATGCAAAATCTTGCTTTCTAAAACAGTGTTTAGACTTATAATTCATGGCTACAGAATAGTGATATCTTTGGGGAATATAATGGAAATTGGGCAGAGGGAATGAATGGAATAACTTGGAATAGGTCATGGCTGGCTGTCTGGCTATTGAAATCGTTTGCAGATACTGTGTTTCTTTTGATTACCAATATGTGAAGGCTTCATTTTTTTTCCCTTTTGGGAGATGTCCCATGTTTACAACCAAACCCCCAGAAGGCAAGAAAGTGGGTCAGTGGGTATGAGTACTGAGGATACACATGCTTAAGAATTAAGTGCAGAACAGAAATAAAGGAACATTAATTGAATTTCAATTTGCAAAATTGCGAAGTAGACACATTAAAAGTGATACTAAGGGAATAGTGGGGTACCCAAAGCTAACCCCTTTACAATAAAGTGAATATACAAATTAGACCACACACAACCTACTAACAATATATATGTATATACTAGTAAAACTCTTGTGTCAGTTTGTCTGTTTGTAACCTTCACTTGGGCAAAATGTGAGTAAAAGGGCAACAATTTTTGAAGCAATTTAGCTCATATGGGCTAACTTACAGAATGCTGGGACCTATGGGTAGGAAATCTGGCAAAGTTGTGGCTGCTTCAGCGCCACTGTGCTTCCACCATCAGCCAAGGACACACGATCCTCATTTCCATTGCTCCCTGACACCTTCCCACAAGTCAGTCGGGAAGCCAGCAGAAAGTCTAAACTCTATTGTGACTGCCAACACTCCATGCCACCTTCCCACAAGGAAAGTCTATTTGTGGGAAGCTTACAGGGAGAAAGTCAATGGGGAAGCAGGCAGGGAAGGTCGCAAGTTTCCCCCACCTGTGCATCCTCATTTGCACACCTTCCTCGACCTACACTGCACCCTCACATACCCTCTCTGACCATTGCTGCAATTCTTGGGCAATCCATTGCATCCTGCCATGCCCTCCCTGACCCATGCCCCACCTCTTGTACAACACCATGTGCCCTCACCGCACCCCCTCACAGCCTTGCACACGATCTCTGACCCACAGTGCATCTCTCGCACATGCTCCCCGATCTGTGCTGACGCTCGCTGCATCTCTCACGCACCCCCCTGCACCCCCCTCACCACCTCTTGCACCCTCCGTGACCCATTCTGCGCCTCTCACGCACCCAAAGAAAGAAAGAAAAAAGGGAAGGAAAGAAGGGAGGGAGGGAGGGGAAGGAACAGGAAGGAAAGGGAGGAAGAGAGGAAAAAAGATTTCCAATCCTCTCTGCCAGCTTCCAACAGGGAAAGTTAATGGGGAAGCTGGCAGGAAGTCAGAAGTCGCTCACACTCCCACTGTTTTTTTGCATTCTGTTTCTCTGTTTAGGTAAGGAAATATCTCTGAAACGATGTCCCAACAGGTCATGGGTTGTCTAGTAACTAATAAAATCAAGGAGAATTCAACAACAGACAACATAAAAGCCAGAGCAGCTGGTCCCCAGGGCCAGGCTGGAAGCCACAAGCCCCCCATCACAGGAAGACTCCATTTCCTCAGAATAAAAGTTTTAAGCTCAGATTTAAAGAAAAAAGACCTCTTACCTGAAGAGTAAAGGGGAGCCAATTGCAAAGATGTTGGACTAGATCTTGAAAGGTATAGCTTTGAATTTGCTGTTGGAGCAGCAGGAACAACTGAATGGGTAGATTTTGTGGAGTGTATCTGGTGTAAGAAGAGGCAATCTGGTATAGTGGTTAAAGCACCAGGCTAGAAACCATGAAACAGCAGAAAGCCAGCTGGGTGACCTTGGGCCAGACACTCCCTCTCAGCCCTAGGAAGCAGGCAGTGGCAAACCGCTTCTGAAAAGCCTTGCCAAGAAAACTCTGGAGACCAGTCCAGGCAGTTGCCAGGCGTCAAGGCTGACTCGAAGGTAGCAGAAACAAGCATCCAGTGTAAGGGTCAAGGGCACTGGACAGAAAGCCATGAGTTCTAGTTCAGTGTTAGGTTAGGAATGAAGGCAGCTTCCAGGAGCTGTGGAATATTGAGGTGTCAATTGAGAGCCAAAAAGAGACAGTGGGTGTAGGTAGGCAGTGGGGATTAAAATGAGCAAAGGGGCCTCTTTCTCAGCCAGGGAGCTGCACAGCAAGTGCTTTCTATGTCCTCTTGGGTTCCTGAATGAAAAGGGAATAAAGAAAAGATATCTTGGGGTTATTTGAATTCAGATTCCTCCATGGAACTGAGCTGAAATGGCCTCTTCTAACTGTACTTGGGCCACCAGCACCATCCACACCACATTCGATCTGCATCCAAAATGGCAGTGTAGGGGGCCCCTCTGCAGAGGTTAGCCTGCCGATCAATCATCCGTATTCTTTTGCAGGATATTCTGCTTTTCCCTTTTGTTTTCGCTTGACAAATCCTCAACATTCCTTGGTTCCTGTGTCTAGTAAGTTGCCATGGAAAGTTTCTCCCTCGCTTTGACCTAATGGAGGCTTCTCTGCAAGTGAATTTACAGAAGCACATGGCATTGAGCCTTTAACAGATCTAAAATTTCCTCTCAGGAACAAAGCTGGCTTGATGGGAAGACCAGCTTTGAAGCAGCCCTGACCAGCATGAGTGAAGCTGGTTCTCCTGGAGCCTCTGGTCTGTTGGTACTCCCAGGTCCTAAATCCTTGGAAATCAGGAATAAAGTTTTAGGATGGAGAGAAGTTTTGTTCTCCACTAGAGCCAACCCCTGCAAAAGCGCAGGAATCTTTATATCAGCTTTTGATCTGCAAACTAGGGCCCTCCAAGTGTTTTGCCCAGGCTGCCTGGGAATGATCACAGCTGCAATCTTCTGAAGAATTGGGAAGGCTGCTCAGAGCAATCCTGCCCTCTAGAGATTTTGGCTCCCCAATGATACGGATAGGAAGACAATTCCTCCTATCCAGATGTGGTTTGGAAGCAATGCCGGTGGACGCTTCCAGGTTTGGTTGCATGGTTCATTCTTCTATTAATACGTAATATTAATAGGTGGCAATAATTTAAGCACTGTGCACACCAACAAGTACTTTGTGAACTTTTAGGGCCCAGCACCTGGCTAGTGTTGAAAAGCTAAACAGGGTCAAGCTTCACTCTTCAGGCTTCGCTCAGTTGCAAAGGAACATTTTGAGGCATTGTCCTGCACCTTCAAGACAAATCGCTGGCTGGAACAGGTTCCACTGATCCCTCACAGAGGGGCACTTTGTCTCTTTGCACATCGTTTCCCCCCAGGATGCCCGCTTGGTTTGGTTCTCGCCTCTGGCAAACAAAGCTCCTTGCTCAGTTGCACTGGGGATGAGAGCACCCTTGGGACACCTGAAAGAACAGTTTAGGGATAGATCGTCATGGAGAAAATTGATGGGTCAATGTGGTTGCTAGGAGTCAAAAAGGAATTGATGGCACATAATCAATCAAAACATCTTCAAACCACCTTAGGGTAGAAACCAGACAAGTGTGTTTAGCAGCCTTATGTTGCTAGGTGGCGCTGTATAAATAAGCACAACCGGCGCCTACAAAGCTGTCGTTGCAGCAGCGGCTTCTCTGGACGCTGAGTCCTGACATCCAACGGGAAGGGACCAGCTGAGCTGAAGGGAGTTAAAGCAATAGAGGATTGGATTGCTAGAGGGGACGTGGGAGGAGAGGAGAAGGGCAGAGGAACTTCCTCTTCCGGCTTCCCCATGGGAGGGTAGTGGGGTGCAGGACTCTCGTGTTCTTCCCAGGTCGAAGCAGCAGCTGGGAGGTGAGTGAAGGACGGGTCGGAGGAGAGGCCGGGAGCAAGCAGGGCTGCGTTGTCTCCTCCACGGTGCAGAATCTGATGAGCAACTATGCTGAAAAATGTCGGCTGCTCCATTTTCCTTCCCTCCCCAAATTTTAATCCTCTGGTGCTGCAGGCTTTTAAACTGGTGCAAGGAATTTTCTAGTGGTTGGGAGATTTAAAGAGTCTCCTTCACGTTAGGGTTGACTCCTTGTGATTTTATGGACATGATTGTTTGGTAACAATATGGGAATGATCTGCCACTGCTGTCTTCTCAGATTTTTATTTTTTACTTCCAAGTCCAGCAAGCAAACATGGGATTTCCTTGTAGTCTCCCATCCGTGTTTAAGAAGGTTCAACTCTGCTTAACCCAGCACTTGTTATTTTTAATAGCCATTGTGGACCATTTGGGATCTTCAGTTGGATAGGTAGTTCTTGCTTACCCCTTGTTCAGTGACTGTTTGAAGTTACAAAGGCACTGAAAAAGGAGACTTACAACCGGTCCTCGAAGTCATGGGTGTTGCAGCCCTTTGGGTGCTGGCAACCGGTGCTCATCTACGAGGCTTGCAGTGTCCGACAGTCACGTGATCCCAATTTGCGACATTCAGAACCATCATACGACAAGCAAAGTCAATGGGGAAGGCAGCTGGAAGTTGTAAGTCCCGATCATGTGACACTGAGCTTAACGACAATAGCTGGAACTGATGTTGCAAGTTGGCACAGTCACATGACACTGTGCTTAATTACCACACTGCTTAGTGATGGAGTTGCCGGTCAGAATTGTGGTCAGTAAGTGAGGACTACCTGTATTGTGATGTCAGCAGTGGTTGTGGACAGCATTTTCTGCCGTTTTCTTATTTGGAGCTGAGGAATTTAATGGGAAAAACCAGTGCTTTAAATCTTGCAGAGGCTTTGGGCACCATTAAATCTGTTATAGGCCCCAACCCTCTAAAATTAGACTCAAAAGATTTGACCATATCTACTTCTGAGACATTTTGGAGGGTTAAATACACATGGATTTTCTACACACATACATTTGTAGGTGTGTATATCTGTATTTCTCTCTGTGTGAATATATGTGTATGTGTAGAATCTATTCCCAGCATTTCATGATATATTTGAGGATAACTGTTTGCAGTGCTAAGAATTTGTGATTGACCCAAGTGAATAAGTGAAGTTGATAACTGAGTGTATATGTGAACTTGGATCTTGGTAATCTTCTGTGTGTCAAATGAATCATAATGAATGTTAGAGGTTAATCTAAGATTTTGGGATGTTTGCTTTTTCATTGTAACATATGCTTTTTTTCCTTACTGTTTTCACATGTACAGCCATTTTGTAGACAAAAATTAAACTAAGATTTTTATCTTATAGGCAAATAGGATGCCAAGGAGAACATTCTGGACAACTGAGAATCACAAGCTGCATTAAAAGGGAACGTAAATCAAGCCAGCAATGTAAATATTTTCCACTTCCTCCAGAAAAACACAAAACTCTTCTCTTTCTACAGCAGGTGACAGACAAGGGAGAGAAAAACAGGAAGAGAGTTTTAAGCTGGAAAAAATTGAGTATCTGGAAGTCACGGAAACATTACATGAAAAGGTCAAGGGGGATAATTTCCAAATTCAGGAACAAAAGGAAATATCTGGAAGTCACTGGAGAAGAAGCGGTCACGTGGATAGCCACGTACGGCAGAGAGTAATGCAAACCTCAACCTGTGAGGAAGGAAGCATTAACTTGAATCAAACCACCATCCAACAAGGGATCAGAAATATTTTTGACCTCCTTGAGAATCCAAGATTATCAGTGGTGGAAAACCTTGACAGATGTGTATATTGTGGGAAAAGCACAGATTGCAGATCACAGCTGAGTATTCATGATAGAATCCACACCGGAGAAAAGCTGTACAAATGTTCAGAGTGTGGGAAGGTCTTCCGCTATAGCTCCCAACTTTTTATCCATAAAAAGACCCACACTGGAGAGAAGCCCTACCAGTGCTCTCAATGTGGCAAAAGCTTTAGGAGGCATGCCACCCTCGTGATACACAAGAGGACTCACACTGGGGAGAAACCGTATGAGTGTCCAGATTGTGGGAAAAGTTTCACTCATAATTCCAACCTGGTGATACACCAAAGGACTCACATACAAGAGAAACCATACGAGTGTCCAGATTGTGGGAAAAGTTTTAGTCGGAATTCCGATCTACTGATACATCAGAGGACTCACACAGGAGAGAAACCATACGAGTGTCAGGATTGTGGGAAAAGTTTCAGGCAGAATTCCCACCTAGTGATACACCAGAGGATTCACACAGTAGAGAAACCATATGAATGTCCAGATTGTGGGAAAACTTTTATTCGGAATTCTGACCTGATGATACACCAGAGGACTCACACAGGAGAGAAACCATATGAGTGTCAGGATTGTGGAAAAAGTTTCATTCGGAATTCTGTCCTGGTGATACACCAGAGGACTCACACAGTTGTAAAACCATTCAAGTGTCTGGGCTGTGGGAAAAGTTTCATTCGGAATTCCGACCTCGTGGTACACCAGAGGACTCACACAGGAGAGAAACCATATGAGTGTCTGTATTGTGGGAAAAGTTTCATTCGGAATTCCAACCTGGTGATACACCAGAGGATACACACAGGGGAGAAACCGTATGAGTGTGTGGATTGTGGAAAAAGTTTCAGTCGGAATTCCGACCTGGTGATACACCAGAGGACGCATACCGGGGAGAAGCCATATGAGTGTCTGTATTGTGGGAAAAGTTTCAGTCAGAATTCCTACCTGGTGATACACCAGAGGACTCACACTGGAGAGAAACCGTATGAATGTCTAGATTGTGGGAAAAGTTTCAGTTGGAAGTCCTGCCTGGTGATACACCAAAGGACTCACACCGGAGAGAAACCGTATGAGTGTCCAGATTGTGGAAAAGGTTTCACTAATAGGTCTAGCCTTATAAATCATGTAGGTTTACACACAGGGGAGAAACCATTCAAATGCCCAGACTGCGGACGCTGCTTCACGCAATATTCCTCCCTTACCGCACATAAGAAAATCCACATGAAGCAGAAGATGATGTGTGTAGAAAACTCTTGAATTTCATTACTGATCTCCCTTTGGATGTGAAGCTGAGAAATTAACTATTTAATTTCTGGCCTGATTCTTTTTAGTAAAATGTATCTCAGTATCAGACATGAGGGAGGAGAGAAAAAATAGAAAATGTTAATTTGATGAAGGATAACTATACGCATCTGGCTGTCAGCAGAGGTTAACTGGATATTTACTTTTGCAGAAATAGTGCAGTTACTTCAAAAAGGCTTTTGGGAAGTGTTTTTTGCATACTGATCATCATAGATCTTAGAAATGCAACATGCAGAGTTTCAGCCTTCTTCAACCTGGGTGTCCTCCAGATTTTGAGCCCCAGGACTCCCCAGCCAGCATAACCTTCCTTAAAAATACATTCAAGAAAAGATAGGAGCACTTTTGCTTTAGTCAGAGATTGTGGTTCCTCAAATATGAAGAAAGTGATATGAGAGGACAGGTAAAGAGGGTTCAAAGTTCATCTTTTCCTAACACCTCCAGAAATTAAGTGCAAGGAGTATCAGATTGTGGCAAGGATGAATCACAAATATCACAGAAACTATTAAAATGCAGAACATATTAGGGACATTTGTGGCAGTGACAAAGCACTGTAAAATTTCACATCTAAAGACTGTTCTGAGTTGCAATTGAACATGATGGATAAGACCCATAGATAGAATATTGAGTTGAAGAGAAAAGGCATTGTGGTTTTCAGCATAGGATCTTCAGGTTTATTAACAACCCCTGCTGTGATCTTGTTTGCTTGGAGGTGCCTGCTAGTTAGTGTTTGATGGCTGGTGGGTGATAGCAGTGCCAAGATGCTGCGATTTTTGTTGCATCCTCCTTGGCGGAGATGTGAGAGAAAAAATTGTAGAGTGGAAAAAGTTTCAATTGTAAAAATGGATTGCATAAGACCCATTAATATGTATGAAACTGTATGAGTGTCCAGATTGTGGGAAAAATTTCATTTGGAATTCCAAACTGGTGGGACACCAGAGGACTCACACAGGAGAGAAACCATATGAGTGCCCGGATTGTGGGAAAAGTTTCAGTACTAGTTCTGGCCTTATAAATCATGCAGGTTTATACTGGCCATTTGAAGGGTAGAAACCATTCAAACAGCCAGGCCACAGAAAGTGCTTCACCCAAAATTCCTCCCTTATCGCACAAAACAAAATCCCATTGGAAATCCAACTGAGAAATTAACTATTTAGTTTCTGGCCTGATTCTTTTTAGTGAAACATGTCTCAGTATTACAAACGAGGGAGGAAAGAAAAAAATGGAGAATGTTACTTAATGGAGCTTAACATCTATTAATAGCTTTTGACAAGGAAAAAAAATGGGCAGTGTCAGGTTTGCTGTCAACGTGGGGGCAAGGCAATGTAAAGCTCTCTTCCCAACACACGGGAGACGTTTCCATCTCTTTCACTCCTCTCTCAGGGCTTCCTTTGAAATGTTTCCAAAAAATCCCTTCAAGTAAAGGGAGGAAAATTATTTTGAGCAGCAAAGTAGCATCTGAGCTATGCCGATGAACAATCCTGATTTTACTGAGTTTAGAGGACACCAAAGAATTCAAGGTTTGTTCATTTCAGTAACAATTCAGAGATCAGATAATACTTTTTTTTCCTAGTAGATCACATTGCATATGATCACTTTCCAGAAGGACACCCAACAACCAGGATCACAAGAAGGGCGAGGAGGAACCAAGAGGCTCTCTTGGCCTGATCCTCAATCTCCAAATGGGTTCAGATTTAAACATTTGCCAGGTTTTCCAAGTGTAAACTTTTCAAATTCTATTTCATTCTCTCTTCCTTTCTGTCTCTCACTCGTTTTTGCTGCCAGATTTTTGTGCACACCTCTTTTCATGTCATATTTTATTATGCTTAGGAGCTGCAAACACTTGAAATGGTTGAACAGCCTCTGGATCTTTGAGAGGCCAAACCATTATGGAGAACCATGCATTCTAAAACAGTGTTTAGAGCTCACCCCAGTGAGGACAAATTATACTTCGTGGCTATGGAATTGTGATGTCTTTGGGGAATGGAATGGAATGGAATGGAATGGAATGGAATGGAATGACTTGGAAGAGTTCATGGCTGGCTGTCTAGTGCAATTGTTTATAGCAGGGAGTGTGTTTCTTTTGATTACCAATCTGTGAAGGCTTCATTTTTTTTTTCCTATTGGGAGATGTCTCATTGGTAAAACCAAACCCACAGAAGGCAAGAAAGTGTGGCAGCGGGTATGAGTCTTAGGATACTAATAACAATAATTTATCTCAGACTTAAGGATTAAGTGCAGAACAGAAAGAAAGGAACATTAATTGAATTTGAAGTTACAAAAATACAAAGGAGACACCTTAAAACTGACACTAAGGGAACAGTGGAATACCCAACAACCTGTTTGCAATTAAAAAAAAGATAAATTAGACTCCACAAAACCTATTACCAATATATAAGTAATAAAATCAAGGAAAATTCAACAACAGACAATATAAAAGCCAGAGGAGCTGGTCCCCAGGGCCAGGCCAGAAGCCACAAGCCCCCCATCACGGTAAGACTCCATTTCCTCAGAATAAAAGTTTTAAGCCAGATTTTAAGACGAAAAAGACTTCTTCCCTGAAGAGTAAGGGGGAGTCAATTGCAAAGATGTTGGCCTAGATCTTGAAAGGTGCAGCTTTGAATTTGCTGTTGGAGCAGCAGGAACAGCTGAATGGGAAGATTTTGTGGGAAGTGTCAGGTGTAAGAAGAGGCAGTTTGGTGTAGTGCTTAAAGCATCTGGCTTGTATCTGGGAAAAGGCACGAAGCTAGCTGGGTGACTTTGGGCCAGTCCTCTCTCTCAGCCCTAGGAAGCAGGCAATGGCAACCCACTTCTGAAAAACCTTGCCAAGAAAACTGCAGGGACCAGTCCAGGCAGTTGGCAGGCGTCAAGACTGACTCGAAGGCAGCAGAAACAGAAATCCAGCGTATTAATATCCAATTGAAACCGGAGGCTTTTCTTTTGGGAGTGATGGACAAACAGCCGGACAAAGTCATGGAAGTTTGTTTTTATATATGATAACTGCAGCAAGATTATTACATGCAGAAAAGTGGAAAGACTTGAGATTGCCCACAAGGGAGGAATGGTTGGCGAAGATGATGAAATTACAGAGATGGCTAAGTAGACTTCCTTAAGGCATTCTCTACATTTATTGCCGACTGAAACCCCTTAGAGACTTTTTGCGTGAACTTAGACTTTTGGTTTTGATTAGAAACAAATAGGTAATAGAAAAGAGAGAGTTTGTTTTTGTAACCATAAAGTAAGAGGTAATTTTGTATTTGTAATTATACTTCCTGTAAAGGAAAATGGGAGTAACTTCTATTTCTATTTTTTCTTTTTATACTTTTGACTTTTTTCTTTCTTTTTTTTTACTATGAATTAGTTCTTGTTACTTTTTATATTCTGTTTAAAATTCTTAATAAAAGTTGTATCAACAAAAACAAAAACAAATATCTGTTGTAAGGGTCAAGGGCACTGGACAGAAAGCCACGAGTTCTAGTTCAGCGGTGGGTGAGGCATGAAGGCAGCTTCCAGCAGCTGTGGAATATTGAGGTGTCAGTTGAGAGCCAAAAAGAGACAGTGGGTGTAGGTAGGCAGTGGGGATTAAAATGAGCAAAGGGGCCTCTTTCTCAGCCAGGGAGCTGCACAGCAAGTGCTTCCTATGTCCTCTTGGGTTCCTGAATGAAAAGGGAATAAAGAAAAGATATCTTGGGGTTATTTGAATTCAGATTCCTCCATGGAACTGAGCTGAAATGGCCTCTTCTAACTCTACTTGGGCCACCAGCACCATCCACACCACATTCGATCTGCATCCAAAACGGCAGCGTTAAGGGGCCCCTCTGCAGAGGTTAGCCTGCCGATCAATCGGCTGTATCCTTTTGCAGGATATTCTGCTTTTCCCTTTTGTTTTCCCTTGACAGACACTCAACATTCCTTGGTTCCTGCGTATACTAAGTTCCTGTGGAAAGGTCCTGTTTCCCATAATGTTTATGGATTTTACTGTTATAGAAAATAAATAGACCTAGGTGTTTAATAGTGGTAGATTAACTGATACTTCAAATATGGGTAAGAACCTTGCCGTAATGTGTCTGTATAAATTTCTTTTGTTTCTATTTAGAAATTACTCTTGGGATTTTTCCGTGTAACTGAAAGAAATGAAATTCTGACGTTGAGATTTGATATTTAGAACTGTTTTTGCTATAGAAATATTGTGTTTTATTCATATTACTAGAGTAAGAAGTTAATGTATTTTTTTACATATAAATGTACTGAAGAAAGTCGGAAGTTCTTCTCTGTGTTTTTTCTTTTTCCCTTTTTTCCTTTTCCTCACACTTTTTTCTTTTGATGTTTGTGTCTGTTTCATTCTTGTTTGAAAATTAAAAAAATTTCATTAAAAAAAACGGAAGTTTCTTTTTCCCTCCTCCCTTAGTTCTTTCCCTGAGGATTTATTTTGCAAGCTTGCCGTTTCTGGGGTATTGCCCGCTCTAGTGGTCCATCCTCTTGGATATGGACGGTGTCATCTTATTTATATCAAGAGCCATCCTGCAGCCGTGACTTTTCTGTTAAGAGAGACAGATAGGGAAGCCCTGCTCAGGAGCGCCGGTATCTTGCTCTCGTCCGAGTCTTGAATTTCTCGCCATATTTGTACGGTTAACTGAAGATCTATCAAGCAGGGTACAGGTGATCAGTTGGGTCTTTCCTATTTCCACGCATAATACAGGATTGCACCGTTTCCCCTCCCCTCGTAACCCTCAGGAGAGCCGCAGGGAAGTCCCCCCTCCCCCCCCGGCGGACCCGCAGACCTGCCGGCCACTTTGCTGGGTGGAGGGGGAACGAAGGAGCCGCGAACTGCCGGGAAAACTGCACCCCCCCCCCCATTCCTGGGTGTCCCCGAGGGCCCCCTCCCTGCAGGGAGGAAGAGGGCTCCGGCCTACCTCGCCAGCGGGCATCCGAGCCACGCCCTCCTCCTGCCATTCCATGCCGCCGCCATTCAGAGACTTCAAACGTCGGCCTCGTTCCGAAGCAGCCAATGGCCGCTTTCCCGTCGGGTCCTGCCGCCGTCTGATTGGGCTCTGGGGAAAGGGGTCGGGGTCGGGGACACGCCCCTCCCATCTCGCCTTGCGCCACGGAGGGTTTCTGGGAAGCGTAGTCCGAAGGGGCGGCGGCGCTGAAGCGGCCCCAGCGTCGCCGGCTCTCCTTCCCGCTCCCCTCCCGTCCCGTCCGGTCGCTACCCTAGGGCGGCTGCAAGATTTCTTCGTTCTGTGGTTGTTGACTCCTGACATCCACGCAGGGCAGACAGTAATGCAAGCCTCACGCTGTGAGGAAGGAAACAGTAGCTGGAATCAAAGCACCATCCAACAAGGGATCAGAAATGAGGTCTCCACCCTAGGGGGTGGAATTACCTCACCAGGGGAGGGAATCTTGCTATTATAATGAGCTGAGGGTCAGGAAAGTTCGGCTACTCTCATCCACACGCATGCGTCCTTGAGAGAGTCCCTTTGTGCCTCCAGCGGACTGGTAGCCTCCGGTTTTTCCCGCCTAACTTGAGGTACTCACCTCACAACTTTACCTCACAAAATTCACGCCTGCGCAATCCGTCCTTTCCTGAATGCCTGCCATCACTACCAGCGCTCTCAATGTGGCAAAAGTGTCCTCAAGCGCGCCACCCTGGTGAATCACAAGAGGACTCACGCTAGGGAGAAACTTCTTGAATGTCCTGAGTGTGGGAAAAGCTTCAGTACTTGTTTGAATCTTACCAGCCATATGAAGTCGCACGTGGGAGAGAAAGGGTACGAGTGTCTTGATTGTGGGAAAAGTTTTAATCAGAATTCCCACCTGGTGATACACCAGAGGAGTCAAACTAGGGAGAAACCATATGAATGTTCGGAGCACGGGAAAAGTTTCAGTCAGAATTCCTATGGAGAAACCGTATGAATATCCAGATTGTGGGAAAGATTTCACAAGTAGCTCTAATCTAATAAGTCATGTAAGTTTGCACACGGGGCGGGGGGTGGGGGAGCCATTCAGTTGCCCAAACCGTTCAGTCACAACTTCAGAATTTAATTAGAACTCTGCTCAAGGGGACACATGCAGGGGAAAAGACGGTCAGGGTGCTGAGTGCAAGAAAAGCTTGATCGTCCCCCTGGGATCTTAGAAAACTTCCAAGAGTCTGCCCAGGAGAGCAAGGCAAAGGATGACATGGTTGGTCCTCAGAAAGCTAGCAGGCAAAGCTGATAACAAGACCTGGCAGTGGCTAAGAGCAGGAAAGTTGAAGAGAGAGACGGAGGAGCTAATTCTGGCTGCACAAGACCAAGCCTTGAGAACAAAGGCATATAAAGCCAGAATTGAGAGGACAGCAATAGACAGCAAATGCTGCCTCTGCAAAGAAGCTGAAGAAACAGTGGACCACAAACAGTGGCACGCCAAAGTAGCTACAATGGTGCATTGGAATATCTGCAAGAAATATAATTTGCCTGCAAGCAAGAACTGGTGGGACCACAAAACGGACAAAGTTATAGAAAATGGAGAGGCTAAAGTGCTCTGGGACTTTAGAATTCAAACACTGCCCTGGAGAGAAACCATTGTTTGTTTCTGGCTGGCCAGATTATTTTCAGCCAAAGAGGCAACCTTATTAGACCTAGGAGAATTCACTAGAAGAAATACTCTGGAGATAAAAGGATTTGCTTGCAAAAATCAGTGAATCAGTAGGTGATAAAGCTATGAGGGCCAAACAGGATTTGAAGAAGAGCTCTGTGAAAGGAAAGTGAGAATATGGAAATAACAGTGCAAAATGGAAATATTCCAAAGGTATCAAAACCATTCTTATTATATCAAATTTGATGTACTATACAAAGATATAGAGAGGGAAAAAGTCATAGGTGAGCTCTAGTTGCAGCCAAAGCTTTAATTAGGATTGTCGCTAATTAAGCATAACAGAAACTGTTTGGGAGGAGATACAACATAGTCAGTCAGAGAGCTGGGAGGGATCTCTGCATCATCTAGTCTAACCCTTTCCAGGGCAGGAAGTCCACTGCTCCAGCATTTGTGTTCAAAAGGTGGCCTGAGCTTCACTTGCAACACATTGTTCCTGGAGTGTGAATGAGGAACGCCGAGTTGCTGAAAACGGCACGCAAGATTGTAGGGATTATAGAATGTACTGTGAACGGGATTTGAAGTGTTAAGATGGTGCTGAACGAGGAGACTCATGGCCGTTCCTCGTAGTTGCGGCTGTCACAGTGTCCTTGCAGTCACATGATTGTGATTTGGGTGCTTGGCAACCAGCGCATGTTTACGACGGTTGCAGCCAGCTTCTGACAAGCAAAATCAGTGGAAGCTAGCAGGAAACCATGGGTGACTTGCTTAACAATCACATCTTAAGTCAACGCAGTCACGTGATATTTTGCTTTAGAACTGCATCATTTTTAGCGACGGGGTCTCTGGTCCCCATTGTGGTTAGAAATGGCCTTTGCTGGTAGCTGTTAACCATTCCAAGATAATACGAATGGTTGCATTGCCCCTGCCTGGGTGCTACGATGGTCCAGTAACGTTTCTAAAGATACGCTGTTTCCTGAGAACCGTTAATTATGTTGTGATAGCCCCTCAAATTGCACAGTTTGTTGTAGGTCATTTCATTAAATGTGGGTACACCTAGGATCCATGTAGGCATGTGTGTGTGTATAAAGCATTATTACGTGGTTCCTTGGATGTACAAAAATGAGTATTTAGTAGGTTTCAGTACCTTCTTTTTAATTAGAATATAAATAATGTACCGCAGTGGATGCTTTTTAAAGACCTTGTCTTAAATAATTGTAGAAGTTTCTTCCCCCCAGAAAAGCCTAAGAGATGATTGTAATTTCTCTGAGGCACGGAGTTCAAACCATGATCAATTTCCAAGAAGAGTTTTATTCCGTTGGCCGAGCCGACGCAATTCCCAAATAGGAATGTCTGATGACAATTCCTTGATAGAAAGGAGGGCGGAAGGCACAATTGTGGTTTTTTTTTCCAATTTCTTTCTTGTTTCTCTTTCTCTTATTTTCTGTTTATATCTTTGTTTTTGTTTGTTTTGTATATATAATTCATTAAACATTTCTAATTACAAAAAGGAATGTGTGTCACTCAGAAGTGTATCGTGACTTTTTATACACTTGCATGCACATGCATAGTACTACCCTTTTTGCAACCCTTTGAAACGTTTCTTTGGAAACTTTATCAGTTTCTTTTACCATATGTAGAGAGTCACCCCCTCTTTCTAAGCCCCCTTTTTCTAGGCCCTGCTGCGTATGTTTGTCTCTTGCTTTGACCTAATGGGGACTTCTCTGCAAGCAAATTTACAGACGCACGTGGCATTGAGCCTTTAGCAGATCTAAAATTTCCTCCCTCAGGAAAAAGCTGACTTGCTGGGAAGCTTTGAAGCGGCCCTGGCCAGGATGAGTGAAGCTGGTTCTCCTGGAGTGTCTGGCCTGTTGGTGCTCCCAGGTCCTAAATCCTTGGAAAGCAGGAATAAAGTTTTAGGATGGAGAGAGATTTTGGTCTCCACTGAGAGCCAACCCCTGCGAAAGCCCAGGAATCTTTAGATCAGCTTTTGATCTGCAAACTAGAGCTCTCCAAGTGTTTTGCCCAGGCTGCCTGGGAATGATCACAGCTGAAATCTTCTGAGAATTGGGAAGGCTGCTCGGAGCAATTCTGCCCTCTACAGAGATTTCAGCTCCGCAATGATACGGATAGGAAGACAATTCCTCCTATCCAGATGTGGTTTGGCAGCAATACTGGTGGGCGCTTCCAGGTTTGGTCACGTGGTTCATTCTATTAACAGGAGGACGCTGGCAATCATTTAGGGACTGCGCACACCAACAAGTACTTTGTGAACTTTTAGGGCCCAGCACCTGGCTAGTCTTGAAAAGCTAAGCAGGGTCAAGATTCACTCTTCAGGCTTCACTCAGTTGCAAAGGAACATTTTGAGGCATAATCCTTCACCCCCAAGACGAATCGCTGGCTGGAACAGGCTCCACCGACTTTATCTCTGCACACCGTTTGCCCCCAAAGATGCTCCCTTGGTTTGGTTCTCACTTCTGCCAAACAAAGCTCCTTGCTCATTTGCAGTGGGGATGAGAGCACCCTTGGGACACCTGAAAGAACAGGTTAGCGATAGGTCGTCATGGAGAAAATCAATGGATCGATGTCGTCACTAGGAGTCGAACACGACTTGATGGTACATAATCAAAACATCTTGCAAGCGCCTTAGGGTAGAGACTGGACGAGTGTCTTTAGCAGCCCTATGTCACCTGGTGGCGCTGTATACAGAAGCGCAGCTGGCGCCTACAAAGCTGTCGATACATCAGCGGCATCTGTGGTCGCTGAGTCCTGACATCCAATGGGAGAGGAGCGGCCGAGCTGAAGGGAGTTAAAGGAATAAAGGATTGGATCGCTAGAGGGGACGTGGGAGGAGAGGAGAAGGGCAGAGGAACTTCTTCCGGCTTCCCCATGGGAGGGTAGTGGGGTGCGGAGCTCTCCCTTGCTCTTCCCAGGGTCGAAGCAGCAGCTGGCAGGTGAGTGAAGGAGAGCTCGGAGGAGAGGCCGGGAGCAAGCAGGGCTGCATTGTCTCCTCCATGGTGCCAAATCTGATGAGTAACTATGCTGAAAAATGTCGGCTGCTCCATTTTCCTTCCCTCCCCAAATTTTATTCCTGTGGTACTGCAGGCTTTAAAACTGATGCAAGGAATTTTCTAGTGGTTGGGAGATTTAAAGAGTCTCCTTCACGTTAGGGTTGATTGCTTGTCATGTTGTTTGCTTGGCAACAATATGGGACTGATCTGCCACTGCTGTCTTCTTGGATTTTTTTTTTACTTCCAAGTCCAGGAAGCAAACATGGGATTTCCTTGTAGTCTCCCATCCATGTATTGACCCGGTTCAACTCTGATTAATCCAGCACTTGTTATTTTTAGTAGCCATTGTGGACCATTTCAGATCTTCAGTTGCATAGGTAGTCCTTGCTTATCAGTTGTTCAGTGACCACTTGAACTTGAACAACGCTGAAAAAGGAGACTTACAACTGGTCCTCGAAGTTGTGGACATCGCAGCAATTCCGGTGCTGGGAACTGGTGCATATTTATGAGGGTCGCAATATTCTGCAGTCACATAATTGCCATTTGCAATTTTCACAACCATCTTCCAAGAAGCAAAATCAGCTCGTAACCTGGCAGGAGGTTTTATGTCCTGGTCATGTGGCATTAGGCTAAATGACCCTCAGAGATTGGCTTAACGACTCCAGCCTGAGCTGTTTTTGTAAGTCAGTGTAGTCATGTGACGTGTGTAACGATCGTGGCGCCAGCCCCAGTCGAAGTCAGTAAGTGAGGACTACCTGTATTGTGATGTGACCAGAGTGATTGTGGACAGTATTTTCTGCCGTTTTCTTATTTGGAGGTGAGGAGTTTAATGGGCAAAACCTGTGCTTTAAATCTTGCAGAGGCTTTGGACACCGTTTGGTATATTTGCTTTTTCTTTGTAATGTATGCTTTTTTCCCCTTGTTTTCACATGTCGTGCAGCCATTTTTTAAACAATAATTAAACTAACATTTTTATCTTATAGACAAGAGGAGGCCAATAAGAACATTCTGCACAACTGAGAATCACAAGAAGCATTAAAAAGGAAAGCAAATCAAGCCAGCAATCAAAATCTTTTCCACTTCCCCCAGAGAACAAGAAAACTCGTTTCCTTCCCCAGCAGGTGACAGACAAGGGAGAGAAAAACAGGAAGAGAGTTTTGAGCTGGAAAAAATTGAGTATGTGGAACTCAAGGAAACATTACATGAAAAGGTCAAGGGGGATAATTTCCAAATTCATAAAAAGAAGGAAATACCTGGAAGTCAGTAGGGACAAAGAGGTCACATGGATAGCCCTGTAGGGCAGAGAGTAATGCAAGCCTCACCCTGTGAGGAAGGAAAGAGTGGCTTGAATCAAAGCATCATCCAACAAGGGATCAGAAATATTTTTGACCTCCTTGAGAATCCAAGAATATCAGCGGTGGAAAAGCTCCACAGATCATTATGTGGAAAAAGCACAGACTGCAGATCACAGCAGATTACACATGAGAGGATCCACAGTGGAGAAAAGCTGTATGGATGCTCCGAGTATAGGAAGGTCTTTTGCTACAGCTCCCAACTTTTTGAGCATAAAAGGACCCACACTGGAAAAAAGCCCTACCAATGCTTATAGTGTGGTTTGCAATGTGGGAAACATGCCACCCTGATGAACCACAAGAGGACTCACACTGAGGAGAAACTGTTTGAATGTCCTGAGTGTGGGAAAAGCTTCAATACTAATTCAAATTTTACCAGCCATATGAAGTTGCACAAAGGAGAGAAACCATATGAGTGTCCGGACTGTGGAAAGAGTTTCAGTCAGAATTGCAACCTGGTGAAACACCAGAGGACTCACACAGGAGAGAAACCGTATGAGTGTCCGGATTGTGGGAAAGGTTTCAGTCGGAATTGCCACCTTGTGATACACCAGAGGACTCACACAGGAGAGAAACCGTATGAGTGTCTGGTTTGTGGGAGAGGTTTCAGTCGGAATTCCATCCTGGGAATACACCAGAGGACTCATACTGGCGAGAAACCTTATGAATGTCCAGATTGTGAGAAAAGGTTCAGTCAGAATTATCACCTGGTGATACACCAGAGGACTCACACTGGGGAGAAACCGTATGAGTGTCTGGATTGTGGGAAAAGTTTCAGTCAGAATTCTAGATTGGTGATACACCAGAGGACTCACACTGGGGAGAAACCTTATGAGTGTCAAAATTGTGGGAAAAGTTTCAGTCAGAATTACCACCTGGTGATACACCAGAGGACTCACACCGGGGAGAAACCATATGAATGTTTGGATTGTGGGAAAAGTTTCAGTCAGAATTCTGACCTGGTGAAACACCAGAGGACTCACACAGGAGAGAAACCATATGAGTGTCTGGATTGTGGGAAAGGTTTCAGTCGGAATTCCGACCTGGTGATACACCAGAGGACTCACACTGGGGAGAAACCATATGAGTGTCCAGATTGTGGGAAAGGTTTCAGTAGTAGGTCTACCCTTATTAATCATGTAGGTTTACACACGGGTGAGAAACCATTCAAATGTCCAGACTGCGAACGTTGCTTCAATCAAAATTCCTCCCTGGTCTCACACAAGAAGATTCACATGAGGCAGAAGGCGATGAGTGTAGAGAAGGCTTGAATTTCATTTCTGGTCCCCCACTGGAAATGGGGGGAGAAATTAACTAATTTCTGGCCTGATTTTATTTAGTCAAGCATGTCTCAGTACTGGACATGAGGGAAGAGAGGTATAAATGGCAAACACGCGTCTGGCTGTCAGTAGAACTTACTGGATATTTAGTTTTGCAGAAATAGTGCAATTGATGCAAAAAGGCTCCAGTAGGAAGAAATTGATATGAGAGGAGAGGTTAACAGGGTTCAAAGTTCATCTTTTCCTAATGCCCTCAGAAATTCAGTGCAAGGAGTATCAGATTGTGGCTAGGATGAATCAGAAATACCAAAGAAACTATTAAAATGGAGAATATATTAGGGACATTTGTGGCAGTGACAAAGCAATGTAAAATTTCAGATATAAAGGCTGCTCTGAGTTGCAAATGAACATGATGGATAAGAGCTGTAGATAAGAATATTGAGTTGAGGAGAGTCTGCTGTGATATTGTTTGCTTGAAGGTGTCTGCTTCTTAGCCTTGATGGCTGGTGGTTGACATCAGCGCTGAGATGCTGAGATTTTTGTGGCATCCCCCTTGGTGGTGGAGATGTGAGACAAGAATTGTACAGTGGAGAAAATTTCATGTCTAGAAATGCATTGCGTAAGACCCATTAATAGCTTCTGACAAGGGAAAAAATGGGCAGTGTCAGGGTTGCTGTGAATGTGGGGGCAAGATAATGTACAGCTCTCTCTCCAACACACGGGAGACATTTCCATTTCTTTCACTCCTATCTCAGGGATTCTTTTGAACTGTTTCCAAAAAAACCCTTCAAGTAAAGAGAGGAAAATTATTTGGAGCAGCAAAGTGGCATTTTACCTATGCAGATGAATGATCCTGATTTTACTGAGTTTAGAGGACACCAAAGAATTCAAGGTTTGTTCATTTCAGTAACACAGTTCAGAGATCAGGTGATAATACTTTTTTTTTTCTAGTAGATCACATTGCATATAATCACTTTGCAGAAGGACATCCAACAACCAGTATCACACCAAAGGTGAGGAGAAACCAATCTCCAAATGGCTTCAAATTTAAACATTTGCAAAGCTTTTAAATTGTAAACTATTCAAATTCTATTTAATTCTCTCTTCCTTTCTCTCTCTCGCTCTTTTTTGGTGCCAGGTTTTTGTGCACACCTCTTTTCATGTCACATTTTATTATGGTTAGGAGCTGCAAACACTTGAAATGGTTGAACAGCCTCTGGATCTTTGAGAGGGCGAGACCATTATGGAAAACCTTGCATTCTAAAACAGTGTTTAGAGCTCACCCCTGTGAGATCAAATTATACTTTGTGTCTACAGAATAGTGATGTCTTTGGGGAGTAAAATGGAAATTGGGAGACGGAATGGAATGAATAACTTGGAAGAGGTCACTGCTGGCTGGCTACTGCAATTGTTTATTGCAGGTAGTGTGTTTCTTTTGAATACTTTTCTGTGAAGACTTCATTTTTTCCCCCTTTTGGGAGATGTCCCATGTGTACAACCAAACCCACAGAAGGTAAGAAAGTGGAGCAGTGGGTGTGAGTCTGAGGATACTAATAACAAGAATTTATGTCTTGCTTAAGAATTAAGTGCAGAAGAGAAATAAAGGAACATTAATCAAATTTGAATTTGCAAAAATACAAAGTAGACACATTAAAATTGACACTCAGGCAATAGTGGAGTACCCAACTAGTATTTGTTGTTGTTGTTCAGTTGTTAAGTTGTGTCCAACTCTTCATGACCCCATGAACCATATCATGCCAGGCCTTCCTGTCCTTCACTGCCTCAGAGTCTGCTGAACTTCATGTTAATTGCTTCAGTGGTGCTCTAGCCATCTCATCCTCTGCTGTCCCCTTCTCCTTTTTCCTTCAATCTTTCCCAGCATCAGGGTCTTTTCCAAAGAGTCCTCTCTTCGCATTTGGTGGCCAAAATATCTGAGCTTGAGCTTCAATATCGATCCTTCCAATGAGCAGTCAAGGTTGATTTCCTTTAGGATTGACTGGTTTGACCTTTTAGCAGTCCAAGGGACTCTTAAGAGTCTTCTCCAGCACCACAGTTCAAAGACATTAGTTCTTCGGCGCTCAGCCTTCTTTATGGTCCAGCTCTCACAGCCATACATTACTACTGGAAAAACCATAGCTTTGACTATGCGGATCTTTGTCGGCAAGGTGATGTCTCTGCTTTTTAATATGCTGTCTAGGTTTGCCACAGCTTTCCTCCCAAGGAGCAAGGGTCTTTTAATTTCATGGCTGCAGTCTCCGTCTGCGGAGCCCAAATAAATGAAGTCTGTTATTGCTTCCATTTCTACCCCTTCCATTTGCCAGGAATTGATGGGTCCAGATGCCATGATCTTAGTTATTTTTAATGTTGAGTTTCAAGCTACCTTTTGCACTCTCCTCTTTCACCCTCATCAAGAGGCTCTTTAGTTCTTTTTCACTTTCTGCCATTAAGGTGGTATCGTCTGCATATCTGAGGCTGTTGATATTTCTCCCTGCAGTCTTAATTCCGGCTTGTGATTCTTCCAGTCCGGTGTTTCTCATGATGTACTCTGCATATAGGTTAAATAAGCAGGGTGACAGTTTACAGCCTTGTCGTACACCTTTCCCTATTTTGAACCAATCGGTTGTTCCATGACTGGTTCTAACTGCTGTTTCTTGGCCCACATACAGATTTCTCAGGAGGCAGGTAAGATGGTCTGGTACCCCCATCTCTTTAAGAATTTGCCACAGTTTGTTGTGATCCACACAATCAAAGGCTTTTGCATAGTCAATGAAGCAGAAGTAGATGTTTTTCTGGAACTCTCATGCTTTCTCCATGATTCAGCGGATGTTGGCAATTTGATCTTGCAATCAGAATAGATAAATTAAACCTACTAACAATGTATAACTAATAAAATCAAGGAAAAATCAGCAACAGACAATATAAAAACCAGAGGAGCTGGTCCCCAGGGCCAGGCCAGAAGCCACAAGTCCCCAGTCAGAGAAAGACGGCATTTCCTGAGAATAAAAGTTTTAAGCTCAGATTTAAAGATGAAAAAGACTTCTTCCCTGAAGAGTTAAGGGGGAGTCAATTGCAAAGATGTTGGACTAGATCTTAAAAGGTGCAGCTTTGAATTTGCTGTTGGAGCAGCAGGAACAGCTGAATGGGAAGATTTTGTGGGGAGTGTCAGGTATAAAAAGAGGCAGTTTGGTGTAGTGCTTAAAGCATCTGGCTTGTATTTGGGAAAAGGCACGAAGCCAGCTGGGTGACCTTGGGCCACTCCTCTCTCTCAGCCCTAGGAAGCAGGCAAGACTTGAGATTACCCACAAGGGAGGAATGGTTGGTGAAGAAGATGAAATTACAGAGACAGCTAAGTGGACTTCCTTAAGGCATTCTCTACATTAATTGCTGACTGGAACCCCTTAGAGACTTTTTGTGTGAACGTATGACTTTTCGTTTTGATTAGAAACAAATAGGTAATAGAAAAAAGAGAGTTTGTTTTTGTAACCATAGAGTAAGAGGTAATTTTGTGTTTGTAATTATACTTCCTGTAAAGGAAAATGGGAGTAACTTCTATTTCTATTTTTTCTTTTTATACTTTTGACTTTTTTCTTTCTTTTTTTTACTATGAATTAGTTCTTGTTACTTTTTATATTCTGTTTAAAATTTTTAATAAAAGTTGTATCAACAAAAACAAATATCTGCTGTAACGGTCAAGGGCACTGGACAGAAAGCCACGAGTTCTAGTTCAGCGGTGGGTGAGGCATGAAGGCAGCTTCCAGGAGCTGTGGAATATTGAGGTGTCAGTTGAGAGCCAAAAAGAGACAGTGGGTGTAGGTAGGCAGTGGGGATTAAAATGAGCAAAGGGGCCTCTTTCTCAGCCAGGGAGCTGCACAGCAAGTGCTTTCTATGTCCTCTTGGGTTCCTGAATGAAAAGGGAATAAAGAAAAGATATCTTGGGGTTATTTGAATTCAGATTCCTCCATGGAACTGAGCTGAAATGGCCTCTTCTAACTGTACTTGGGCCACCAGCACCATCCACACCACATTCGATCTGCATCCAAAACGGCAGTGTAAGGGGCCCCTCTGCAGAGGTTAGCCTGCCGATCAATCGGCTGTATCCTTTTGCAGGATATTCTGCTTTTCCCTTTTGTTTTCCCTTGACAGACACTCAACATTCCTTGGTTCCTGTGTCTAGTAAGTTGCCATGGAATGTTTCTCTCCCCCCCGCCCTTAGTTCTTTCCCCGAGGATTTATTTTGTACGTTTGCTGTTTCTTGGGTATTGCCTGCTGTAGTGGTCTGTCCGCTTGGATATGGATGGTGTCAGTTTATTTATATCAAGCTCCATCCTGCAGTCATGACTTTTCTGTTAAAAGATACAAATATAGGAACCCTGGTGAGGACCGCCATTGTCTTGCTCTCATCCCATTCTTGAATTTCTTGCCATATTTGTACTGTTAACTGAGTATCTAACAAGTCTATTCAAAATATACTCTGCCTTCTATGCTGTGTTCCCATCGTGGGATTAAACAAACAAGCTTCTTTAGTGGGCTGTTTCCTATTTCTTTGTGAAGGGGCCGTTCCACCTTTTCCTCTCTCTGCTGTTTTTCCTCTGAAGCCACATTTTGCGAGGGGAGAGTTCCAAAGCCGTGAGCGAGCTTTCACCTTCCCCGCCCGTCTCGAGGGCTTCTCCAGGGCTCGGATTCGTGACTTTCCGACGCGTAAACGGGAGAGAGCTCTAGCGCAGGCTCGGTTAGCGACCAGACGGGGGTGCCCATTGGTGCGGAGATGAAAGGGGCAAGGGCTGTTGCAAACCTGGGCACTGCCGTGGAGTCCTCCGGTGCCTGTGCCTGCTTTCGTTTCATCCTTGGGGACGCTTAATTCTGCTGGCGGACAAGGGGAATCCGCCTGCTTTTCGGGCGCAGCTTCATTTTAAAGGTGAAACCCCTTAAAGCGAGCGAAGAAAGGCGGGAAATCCACCATCGTACCCAGAAGGGACTCGCCGCTTCTTTAGGAGGAGAGCCCTGTCAGTCGATGGTCGCCAGCAGTCAGAAGGCGCCGAGAGGCACCTTTTCAGACTGCCAAATCTGAGCTGGACATTTGAATACCAATTGTTAGAGAGAAAAGGTACTAGCGCACTGCTCCTGACGGACTGCGGAGGGTTAGATGCGGAGGAAGTCCCAGCCACTCCAGCCAGCGATGCCGGGGTGAAGGACGGTGGGCGTTGCAGCCCAGCGACATCTGCAGGACTCTCCCGCCCATCCTCAGCAGCAACGAATTGCTCAACTGCAGCTACGGGGGCAGATCAGCGCGTGCCGCTTCCGCTTTCAATCGCGGGGCTTGTGTCTGAGCCTTTGCCTTTCCCGTGCGGGGCGTGGGGGATCCTCTCCGGCGGGGCCCGGCCGGATGACTTTAGCCTTGCTCAGCGCCGCCGCCGACCCCTCCCCGCCCGGCTTCAGCGAAGGGGTTAAACGCAGAGAGCTCTTCCTTGACGCCTAGAGAGGAGGGAACCGAGACGCAGGGCGAGCGAGCGAGGGACGGAGGGAGGAACAGGGAAAGGGAGGAAAGAGGGCTCGAGCCCCCGTTTCCTGCCCCACCCGCGCCCCTTCCTGCTCTCCAGCCGCCTGCGCGCGCCGGGGCTGCAAAATTCCCCGCGCGGGGAGGGGCGCACGAGCGGCGCCAGGTGGGCGACTACGTTGCAAGAGGGCGATTGAATCCAGGGCGGCGGGGGGGGGGGGGCGCAATCAGGAAGAGGAGAGGGGAGTCCCCAGGTGCAAGGGGGGAAGGGGGACTCATTCCGGGCGGGGGTAGGAGGAGACGGGCTTTTCCCCGCTCGCCTTCTGATTCCCAGCCTTTGCTTGCGAGGTTTTCTGCTCCGTGCAAGCCGCTGCGTCGCCGCTTGTCCTCCGTGGTTGCTGCTTCTCCAAACGGCTCTCTGATCTCCGTAAAAGGCTTCCTCCAAGTCCCCCTCCTTCCTTTCACTCCAAAAACTTGGTGCAACCCAGCTCCCAGCGTGGTGTTTTCCGGGAGGTTGGGGACTACCATTCCCACGTTCTTTTGTCGCTGCTGGGGATGATCCGGTCCCAAAGGTCTGGAGGGTAAGAAGCGGAGGATGCTTCCAGAGGTTCAGAGGGAATGTAGTTCCCAACCTGGAGGCTAGAGGTGCTACCCTCCGTGGGCATGAACCGTGCGAAGAGGAGGCCAGTGGCGTCTGGAGGCCTTGTGACAGAGACCTAAGAGAGATCCTGGGTCAGCCAAGGGGCAGCACAGTCCAGGTGGGCTGGTTTTGAGATGCAGCACCTGGATCTGCCTCTCTTACCCGTCCAGATAACCTTCCCAGTGGACTGCTGCGGGCTGACCATCTCACATCCTTGTTTATGTCGGCCCACCTAACTGAACAGCACCACAGGTGGAGGTTTTCAATTTTATTTTTAGTTCTTTTGTGGGTATATAATTTTCCCTGGAGAAGAAGCTTCCCGCCATTTTTACAACTGCTAAAATAATGAGAACTTTCTGACAGCTTTAGAAACAAAGGATTCTTGGTTTCGCTCCAAAGGGCTTCTGGGTTGCTTTCTTGCGATTGTCCTCTTCTGAGATTTGTTTCACTTCATATTTTAGCATACAGCTCCAAGATTTCCTAGCAATCTTCCATTTAAATATAAACTTGTGCAACTCTGCTTAATTTCCTAAGGCCACCTAAGGTGCTGACCATTTTTTTTAAATGGGACAGGTGAACTCTATTTTTTTAAAAAGTCATTATGCACTTAGAAGGCTATCACTGTTTAAACTGTTACAAGAAAATACAATAATGCACCATCCAGACTTTTGCAGAAAACCATTAAAGGCGGGGTTGAAAACCAGCTGTCAGATTAAATAAACGGTGCCTTGTATCACATCAGACAGGGCAGCTTCAAGAGGGAGGCCTCAGAATTGGATGAGGACTTTCAGCATGCAGAGGCGAAAATCTGCTGTTTGAGCTAGTAAAAGCTGAAAATGTTTTTTCTTTTTTCAAACTTTTCAGCAATTGCCTTAAAATTATTTCTTTATTAGTTTACATTCCTCTTTTGCACCCATAGGGTATTCATAGCAATTTTAATGGATTTCTGCAGAGAGAGTATTCCCATCCAGTAAAACAGCTGGGTATTGATTATCTGCCCTTCTGATCTCATATAAGGGTGGAATCAATAATTGATTTGGAGCCAACTTAATAAGTGGGCATTCTTATATAAGAGGAAACACTACATTAAGGATCCCCAAGCCAGATCCAGATCAGCAAGAAGCACTGGGGGAAACAGACCTTTATCGATCCTCGGCTTGCCTTTTGTGCAAAAGTAATCATTTGAATTTCTGTTCCTGCCAGGGAGAAAGATGGAGGAACAGGATTTGGCGGGATCCCTGGCAGGAAAGAGAGGGCCAGCGAGGGGAGGTGTTCAAACTGAGACAACGGGGGAACGTCTGAAGAGCTTAACTACATCTCAGATTAAGCAAGAACCAGATGAGGGGCTGGAGCAATTCTGTGAGGTCCAGAGAAGAGAAGCTCTGAAGGCTCCATATTTAGATGGGAGAAACTCTCCATTTTCTCCATCCCCACCAAATACTAGACCTCCATTTAGCAGAAAGGCTGATCCCCATCCATGGTGCTTCAGAGAAAAAGCTGCAGGTCAAACCCTACCAGACCTGGGCTGCAAGGAAGTCCCCGAATTCTTTGAAGGCCTGGATTCCCCACCAGAAGTGAAGGAAGAGTGGGTGGAGGAAGGCAAACTCAACTCGGAGCTGCGATGTCAACGCTTCCGGCAGTTTTGCTACGAGGAAGCTGAGGGGCCCCAGAAAGTGTTTTGTCAACTCTGGGAACTCTGCTGCCAATGGCTGAAACCGGAGCGTCACTCCAAGGAGCAGATCCTGGAGCTGGTGATCCTGGAGCAGTTCCTGATGATCCTGCCGCCGAAAATGCAGGGCTGGGTCCGGGAACAGTGTCCGGAGACAGGAAGCCAGGCAGTGGCTTTGGCCGAGGACTTTCTTTGGAGGCCGCAAGGTGGTGAGCAGAAGGTGAGCATGGCTCCTTTTCATGTTCTACACCAGTGTTTCTCAACCTTGACAACTTTAAGATCTGTGGACTTCAACTCCCAGAATTCCCCAGCCAGCCATGCTGGCTGGGGAATTCTGGGAGTTGAAGTCCACGGATCTTAAAGTTGTCAAGGTTGAGAAACACCGTTCTACACCCTTGTAGAATCTGAGAGTTGGAAGATGCTGGGGAGGGGCCTTCCAACTAACCCACTATGGGAGTGTTTTTAATGATGAATAAGTAGCCTAAAATCAGGAGGAGTCTAGTGGCACCTTTTTCCAACTAGAACATTTTATGAAAAGACATAAGCTTTCGTGAGCTGGAGCTCATAATCAGGTGCACGGCGTGGCTAGTTTTAAATTGGGGTGAGATGGGGTAAAGGAGAGAAAGATAGGTGGGTGATGCAGATGCTGGTGACATGAGAAACAGGTTAGAAGTACCTTACCGAATAGCAACGTGTCCTAAACCCAATGGGTGCGCTGAGACCTTCTGAGATGGCCTGAAACCTCTCAATGTGTGTGAGTTCAGCAAGCTCTCCCTCAGTGGTGCTGTTAAAGAGAGGTCGCAACACATACAGTCGGTTTCTGACACATTATAATTGTTAAGATACTTGTAATCTGTGTCTCGGGTGTCTTGCAGCTGCATAACCAATCTGTCTTCCACCAGCTTCCCCTCCGTCCTCATTTTGAATTTAAATTTTCAGTTTAAATCCTACGTCGGCCCAGCAACTCTGTGCCTCCGATGAAGTGAGCTGCAGTTCACAGAAGCTTCTGCCTTTTAATTTATTTGCTGCATTTATATCCGCCCTCAGTGCTAAATTCTGTGGAAGTATGACAGTTCCTTACACCCAGTTAAGAAATAGGAATGGCTAAACTGGATCTGTTTTGGCTGGCATTCTTCTCAGATTTCGGGATGGTCTTCTCCATCATTGCCAGTCTAAGAGATTAAAATTAGGACATGTCACACTTGTTCTGTACAACTAGACTGTGGCCTTTCCTTGTCACTTTACGAACCTCTAAAACCGCCTTCGGTTGTGCCACCTCATTGCTCCATGGATTCCAGTGGTTTTGCAGCCTTTTCAAATTACAGTGGTACCTCAAGATACGAACGCCCCACCTTACGAAAATTTCGAGATGCGACCAGCTCCGGCCGCAAAAATTTACCTCAACATGCGAACTCCGCCTCAAACTACGAACCGGATCCGCGGCCATTTGCCCTGCTGCCACGTGGTCGCGGTTTCCAAGAGGAAGTGCTAATGAAATCTGAGCGTGAGGACAAAAGCCCAAGGAAAGCAATGCAGAAAGAGGAAGTGCTAATGAAATCTGAGTGCGTGGGGGGGGGAAGCTCCTGTTCCCGGCTGTGCGCGCGCGCGACATAAGCCTTTTCCCCCATTGCTTTCACTGTGCTTTTGTTGCGCACACGCCAAGGGCTATGCACAAAGGAAAGAGTGCGGAATTAAGAGGAATCAGCGCAGGGGTGGGGAAGCTCCCGCTCCGCTGTGCGCGCTACATAAGCCTTCCCCCCCATTGCTTTCACTGTGCTTTTGTCGCGCACACGCCAAGGGCTATGCACAAAGGAAAGAGCGCGGAATTAAGAGGAATCAGCGTGGGGGGTGGGGGGGAAGCTCCCGCTCCCGGCTGTGCGTGCAGGAGCCTTTCTCAGATTTCATTAGCACTTCCTTTTTCTACGCTAGGGCTGACTAAAGCGCGCCTGGGGAATTTCCTAGCCGTGCAACGCCAGCTGACACATTGAACCTTATGGGGACACGTGCTTCAGGATGCGACCAAATTCGGAGGGCAGATTAGCCGTATTTACATTGAACCTTATGGGGAAATTTGCTTCAGGATGTGACCAAATTCAGAGGGTGGAACGGATTAACCGTATTTACATTGAACCTATGGGAAAACGTGCTTCAGGATGCGACCAATTCGACTTGCGATCAGAGTCACGGAACGGATTAAATTCGTATCTTGAGGTACCACTGTATTTTGCCAGAGTCAGAGAAGTACTGAAATGCAAATGTCCAGTTGATCCTGGTTTGTATGCTAGCTGTTGGCTGGTATTGAAAAGATGCGTCCCAATCATATCCTTAGACATCTTCATGTTTCAGATACAGGAGGATCTGGCTGACTTGCCTGATGATTCTCCCAGTTCTGAACTGGATCCAGCGGACATTGTGAAGGTTGAGGTTCCCATGGATGGTGACAGTGAGTAGACCAAAATGCTTTGAAAAACCTAGGGATGAATTCCTTTAGCCATAAGAACTTGGCTGATCAAACTGAAAGATGGTCCGGAACGTGGCACTCAGGGATATTTGAAGGTGCCTGTGACACTCTCTTGGTTCTTCTAGGCTCTGTGCCCCCTGATTTTATTCCCTTTCTAAAAAGTTTGCTTTAGTGAAATCATTTGGGAAGTTAGCAAGCTTCTGTTTTTGTTTCCAAGAAAGCTTCTGGAGAAATAAAAATGGTGGACAGCTGTAACTCAGTGGTGGCTTAGAAAATAGGAAGGGAGCAGCCCCATCAATTTGCTTATGGTAAGGGGCTTTTAAGGAGTGGCTGTGCCCCCCTGGCAGCTTCTTGGGAAGAGCTGAGCTCACCAAGACATCCATTTGTGAGAGAACCCATTGGGTGCTCTTAGAATTCCAAATGTGCCCATCAGCCCCAGAGGAATGGGACCTCCCAGAGCAGAAATGTTTTCTGTCACCATGATCCTTCACATCTTTCTGGATAAGCCACCAGCTGGGCATGACAACAATTGTTTCCTCCCCATGATGCTTCCTGAAAATGCTATCCACTGCAAATGGTTTTTTTCTGGGGGTAATGCAGTCCTCGCTTACCAACTGCCTTGTTTAGTGACCCTTTGAAGTTGATGATGATGATGCTATCCGTTCAATCATGTCCGATTCCTGGCAATTCTGTGGACCAGCTCTCTCCACGTTTTCTGATCTTGTACGGCTTCTTTTAGTTGTTTTATGCTCTGGCTGGTGTCGGCTCTGATGGCATCTAGCCACTGTGGTTTTTGGCAGCCCCATTTCCTTTTATTGCTGACCATTCCGAGCATAACTGCCTTTTCCAATGAGTTTGATCACATGATATGGCCAAAATAACTAAGGCAGAATTTTGTGATTTTGCCCTCCAGTGATATATCTGGTTTTATACGCTCCAGAACTTGCTTGTTTGTCACCTTTGCTGTCCAAGGAATGCGTAGGAGCCTTCTCCAACACCACAGCTTGAATGAGTTGGTTTTTCTCCTGTCTATTTTTTTCATGATCCAACTTTTGCAACCATAGGTAGCTATGGGAAACACTATAGTGTGGACTAATGTGCATTTAGCTGTCAGGCTGATGTCCTTGCTTTTCCATACTCAATTCATGCTTTCTGGACTGCATTCACTGCTTGGTTCAATCTGCGATCCTAGGAAAGTGAATTCTTGCACGCATTCAATCTCTTCACCATCAACTGCTCTTTTGACATTTCCATTCCTCGCAGTGGTCATGACCCTGGTCTTTTTGATGTTCAGGAAGAGGCCAAACTTCTCACTTTCTTCTTTAATCCTTTTAATCAGATGTTTCAGGCCTTCTTTGGTTTCTGAGATGAGAGTTGTGTCGTCAGCATATCGAAGATTGTTGATGTTTCTTCCTCCAATCTTTACACTGATTTTTGATTCTTCAAGTTCCAGCTTCCTCGTGATCACTTCAGCATACAGGTAGAATAAGAAAGGTGAAAGAATGCAATCTTGCTTTACTCCTTTCTCTTTCTTGAACCAGTCAGGGTTACCATATGGTGTTCTCACAGTGGCTTCCTGATTTGTGTACAGTGACTGCACCAACTTGACCAGATGTGTTGGCACCCCCAGGTCTTCTACGGCTCTCCACAGCTTGTCACGATCGACACAGTCAAAGGCTTTCTTGTAGTCTACAAAGCAAATGTAGATGTTCTTTCGATATCCTTGAGATTTTTCCATGATCCAGCATAGATTTGCAATATGGTCATGAGTACAATGTGACACTGGTCCCAGTGAACTTTGTTGTCTTTCTTGTTGCTCTTTGGAAATCCACATTCACTCTCTGTGCTCCCTCCTGTTTGCCTGCTGCTTTGCCTGCTGTTCTGTGCTCGGCTATTCTGATGGTTTCATTGGAGAGCCGCTTGTACTTTTTCTGTGGCTTGTTGTGTGGTATGTGTTCAACTGCTGTTTCAGTGATGGTCAATTGAATTTCTTGCCACAGTTCATCTCAGCAGTGTCCAGCAGTTCAAACTTATTTTTCACCTCCATGATGCACGTGGAAGGGATGTCAGACTTCTTTGGTGGTGCGGTCGTTTTGATCTTGCATAACTTGACCCTGATCTTAGCCACCATCAATTCATGATCTGAATCGCAATTGGCACCCAGATATGTCTTGACATCGAGGACTGAACTGGTCCATCGATGGCTGCATAGGACATAGTTGACCTGATTATGGTGCAGTTTATTGGGTGAGTTCCAAACGTATAAACGACACTTGTGTGGTTTGAACCAGGTGTTCATGATTCAAAATCGATTTTCTTTGCAAAATTGAACCAGACAATCGCCTGCGTCATTCTCCTCCCCAAGTCCAAAGCTGCCAGTGATGCCTGTTTCCGGTTGGCTGCCAACTTTTGCATTGAAATCACCCAGTATGTAAACCATGCCTTTTTTAGGCACTGGCTTCCGAGTTTTTTCGATACTGGCATAGAAATCCTCTGTTTTGAGCTCTGTTGCATCAGTCATCGGGACATAGACTTGGACAACTGTCATTTTGAGGAGCTTGGAACAGATTCAGATGGTCATAATGCAATCATGAACTGTCAAGAAGCTTTCCACTGCTTGGGCGAGTTTCTTGATTGTGTTAAATGCCACTCCATTCATTTTCCTGGTGTCATGTCCTGAGTAATAGTGAATTCCTCAGACTGGAAATAGCAGTTGTCTACCCAGTATAGCTTGCTGACACCAAGGAGGTTGATTTTCAACCTGGCCATCTCCTGTTTGATGATATCCAATTTACCTGGGCTCATTCCTCTGCCATTCCATGTTGCTATCTGATGTGTCTTTGTGCAGCGCAGACCCTTGCTTTCACCAATGGCTGCATCAGCAGCTGGGATTCCTGCTGGATTTGCCCCAGGCATATCATTAATGCCTTGATTACTCACTTCAGATCCTTGCTCTTCCTCAGTAGCTTCTTGGGTACCTTCTGGTCTGGGGGTCCTACCATTGGGCATCATATCTGATTCATTTGAGAACCTTTCCATAAAATTTTCTTGGCAAGGTTTTTACAAGGTAGGTTGCCAGGTCTTACCTCAACCCTCCCCATTTATCTGGGCTTGGGACCAACATGCAACTTTCTTTTGAAGTTACAACAATGTTACCAAAAAAAAAAAAAGCCTTGCGACCAATCCTCGCATTTATGATCATTGCAGAGTCCTGTGGTCACGTGATTGCCATTTGCGTGCTTCCCAACCAGCTTGTGACAAGCAGAGTTAATGGAGAAGATGGAAATAAAATCATAAGTTATGGTCACGTGATGTCTCACTTAACAACCACAGTGATTTGCTTAATGACCAAAGGGGAAGTGAGGTCATAAGCCTGTTGTGGTCACATGATTTTCCGCTTAGTGACTGTGGCTCTTAGCAACAGAGTTGCCAGTCCCAATTGTGGTCACTAAGCGAGGACTACCTGTTCATTCATCATCTCCCTGCAGCCTTATTCTTCCTGCAATTGAAAGGGATGAGACCAATGTAGAGTAGGGGGCCTCTTCTGCTCTAGGGCCATTCTTTGGATTGCCTTCCTGTTAGAGCTATTGTGTTGTAGTGGTGAAATACTGGCCTAGGATTGGGGATACCCAGGTTCCAAGGATTGGGAATACCCAGGATTGGGGATACCCACGGGGATGCTGGGATGGCCACAGCTTCACAGACCAGTCATAGTCCCCCTCATTCAGCACCGTCATACCTTTGAGTAGTCACTGAACAAGTGCTCATAACCCGAGGTCTACCTGTATGGAAGGTGCATTGGTCCTCCCTCCCTCCCTCCCTCCCTCCCCTCCCTCCCCTCCCCTCCCCTCTCTTTTCCTGTTTTCTTCCTTAAACATTTTTAAAACGAATATAAACCATGGAAGAAAGAAGACATATAAAAAGAATGTAGTGGTAAAATACGTTGGTTGGTTTTACCCGCTCTTGCTGGGAGTTCAGCAGCTGCTCTAGGAAACAAGGATTGGCCAGTTAGTTGTCCAGTGAACTTCAGAGAGAAAGAGATATTTGAAGCCAGGGTTTTCTAGTCCCTGGCTTAGTAGTCTGAGCCTATTCTGTAACTCTGCGTTTATGTTTGATACATAGAACTACTTTCCCCCTAAGACTACATCACCTCGGGTGATTGATGTGGGCCAGAAGGAAGGCAATGGGCAGAACCCATCACAAAGGAGGGTTGTTTCCTTCTTGTAGTGGTGGTGGTAAAAGCTACCCCTCCACACACACTTGTGAGCTGCATTCACTACCAAGCCTATGAGATGCCCCCCCAATACATGTGAACTGCTTAAAGGGCCCTTGTAAGAAAACATTCACAGCAAGCTGAATTGGCCCTGAGTGGCAGCAGGGGGAAGACTCACAAAGGGACCAGTGGTCCAGTAAACCATTGTGTATATTTACTGACCATATCTCAAAAATGGCATTGCTAGCATGCTGGCTTAGTAGGAAGGGATAAATAATAATAAGGTCACCCAGATGGGTTGATAAAAACATTCCAACATCACACTGTAATTTACATGGTGTCTGCCTGTTTCTTTATCGTGGTAACGTAGTGGGCCAACAGTATATAAGCTGCGGTTCTGCTTTTGTTCAGGGCTGCTCAGCAAGCTGCCAATGCTTTGTTGGGAGTCTGGTGTACACGTTGTCGTTGCATGCTTAATAAATTTATGTTGCATCTTCAACATGATTTGATATCTTTACGCAATTATTTGGCTTTTTTATTTAACATTCTCTATCCCTCTTCTTTTATGCATCTCCCTTTTCTCTCCCTTCATCCCCATTGACTGCCAGGGAATAATCAGGTTGCTCTCACTGAGACTTTTGAGACAACAGCAAGAGCCACGTGGAATTAGGGTGGAAGTCAGAGTTTGCCTCATATCTCTGATGCAGATGCACTTCTCCCCTTTCATAAACATCCTCAGCAAGTGGCAGCACGTGTACCCTTGTTGGGCTGGGAAGCTAAGCAGGGATCAGCCTGGAGAGTCCATGGATGGGGGACAACTAGGGCTGAAAGCTAGACTGTGCAGGGGGGTGAAAAGAACACCCTGAAGAAGAAAATGACAAATAGTTTCCGTGTTGCTGTCGAGAAGCTTGTAGCAGTGTAGCCATGAAATCCCCAGGCATTGAGGGTCTTTCAAAAGATACTTGGGTTGACTTTTTGTGCAATATAATTGATGTCCTTCTAACTTGCTTGTTCTTCTAGGAGGCCCTGACCATCAACAGTACTTCCTCGGAGAAGCAGCAGACCTGCCCCAGGGGGTGTGCAGAAGGAGGAAGGCGAGTTTTGATTCCCCTCCAAAGAGCCAGAAAGTCCCGCTGAAGGAAAAACTGCACAAGTGCCAGTATTGTGGGAAGCTCTCTGACTGCCGTGCCCACCTGATTATCCACGAGCGAACCCACACGGGAGAGAAACCCCACAAATGCTCAGCTTGTGGGAAAAGCTTCACCCGGAAGGAATCTCTGATTATCCATGAAAGGTTCCATACGGGGGAGAAGCCATATAAATGCTCGGTGTGTGGCAAAACCTTCAGTGATAAAATTGGGCGGCTCATCCACGAGAGAACTCACACCGGGGAGAAGCCGTACAAATGCTCCGAGTGTGGGAAGAGCTTTGGGACTCGGTGCAACCTCCTGAGGCACCGGAGGGTCCACACGGGTGAGAAACCATATTGTTGTTCTGACTGTGGACAGAGTTTCCGGTACAGACCGCAGTTAGTGATTCACGAGGGGACGCACAAGGGGGAAAAGCCTTATAAATGTGCAGACTGCGGAGAAACTTTCAGTCAGACACGGCATCTGGTGATACATAAGTGGACTCACACCGGGGAAAGACCCCATGAATGCGCTGTCTGCGGCAAAAGTTTCAATCAAAAGTCGGACCTCATTACTCACACCAGGACCCACACTGGGGAAAAGCCGTATGTCTGTGCCGATTGCGGGAAGAGCTTCATCTCTAGTTGTCAGCTCAGGAAGCACGAGCGAATCCACACCGGAGAGAAACCGTACCAGTGCACAGAGTGCGGGAAGTGCTTCACCTACAGTTCTCACCTCACCACGCATAAGCGCACACACACAGGTGAGAAACCTTACCAGTGTCCGGACTGTGGGAAGTGTTTCATTTCTAGTTCTCACTTCACCGCCCATAAAAGGACGCATACTGGTGAGAAGCCGTACCAGTGTACCTACTGTGGGAACAGTTTCATTCAGCGATCGCAGCTTGCCAAACATGAGAGGTCCCACACAGGAGAGAAGCCCTACATCTGCTCTGAGTGTGGGCAAAGCTTCCGGTGGAGCCAAGGGCTCAAGAAGCACATACGTATTCACACGGGCGAGAAGCCGTACAAGTGCCCCGAGTGTGAGAAAACGTTCTCCAGTTCCTCTAACCTGTCTAGGCATCAGAAAATCCATGCAAGGGAGAAGTCATAATGGGTGCTTTAGACAAAAGACAGTATGATTATCCCTGGAATAGCTAGATAGTGTGGTGTAGGTCAAGGAAGAACACAGAAAGAAGGGAACAGAGTTGTGTCTGCCCAGCTGCGAAACCAGAATCCTGTAAAGATTTGGTTTGCTGGAAATGACCTTGTTTCTCCTCACCTGGGTTCATCTGCTAGTGAGAGAAGCTAAACCAGAAGCATCTCTCCCCTCCACCACCCCAAAGTCTGCAATGAATTGAGATTGCTAGACCTCATGAAGCTCTCATGCTGAGATATCACAAGAATCTGCAGGAGTGCTGGAATCTGGTGAGATCTTGTGCAAAGTGAAGGCATTTTCAGGTGGTTAAAATGATTTTGTTGGGGAGATAGCAAGTGCCACTTAGGAAGAGAGCTGCACATCTGCAGGCAGATGTTGCTGAACTTTATGCTACATAACAGGTGCTAATTCATTCTGTGCTTCATTAACCATGATGTTTAAACTGTGATCTCTGGCTCATTGTTTTCTTAAGTCAAGGTTGGAAAACGGAGCTCCCAACTTTGGTTTGGAGGAAACAGTGCAGAGGTGCCAGTTTATACACCACCCTAAACAAACCAGAGAAAGAACTTCCATGGTGTGGTTTGTGAATAACTGTTAGCTGTAAAGTTTTTCTTTAAAAATTGGCTCAGTACAGACTGAGGTCCTATAGTTTGTTCAACAAATTGTGATTAGAAATAAACTCTAGTGTAACATTATGTACAAATGCAGGTTGTTTAGCCACTTTTGGTGGCAAGAGGAGTCAAATGGGAGGGGAAGAGAGAGTTCATTCTTGGAAAGCCAGAATTCTTCAGAAGGACATAGTGTGTAAATGTGGCCTGTAAGCTTGCTCATTGATTGAAAAGTTCATCTGTAAATAATTGCAGGGAACCTGACTGGGCCCCAACCCGATTGTGACAATTCCCAGTTTACTAGTCTCCAAGAACCCAGTACAATTAAGAAAACTGGGTTTGTAGTTATAGGAATTACACATTGAGGAATTGCATCACCAGTGGGCAGTCATTGATGGGACCACAAGAATGAGAGGAAGGGCACTCTGTAGTTTTTAAATATTAATCAGAAATATTTCTGTTAGGAGGTTGTATTTCTGCTTCCCAGAAGAACACTAGAGTAAGGGAACTTTGAATCTAGCTCCTTCCATCAGCTGCAAGAGGAATACCTACAAGGCAAAGTAGCAAAGACTGATACAACCCTTCAAAATAAGGGTTTTGAAATATTTATTTTGTACATCCAGAGCTTTTTTTTATAGTGTAATTAGTTTATTTTCAGACAAGAATAACAAAAGGAAGTTACGTTGTTCAAAAAGAATCATCTTCCCTCCATGGAAAGGAGTCCAAATTACCTTGAGCCCAAAGAACTGAGAGATGTCAAAACAGAAGCTTTCATAATGTGAGTTGATGGGAAGATTTAAATGGAGATTGATATTTGTATGCAGACAAAATAAAAAGGTTGCAGAGTCGGTGTCTTTAAAAGGTAGACTTTAAAAAGTCAAAGTGGCATTGAGGAGCTTGAAGCAATTTTTTCCCAGCTCTGTTTATGAATCAATGAAACCTCTGGGGGAGGAAAATCCACTCTGTTGTGTTTTAGTTAGACATTTGTGTAAATCTATAATTCTATACCATCTGTTTTCAACCAGCACCAAAGGGACTAGAAAATAAATGTGCAAATTCATAAACGTTACCTTTTTAGCTTACACTTATGAGTAAACAGAAGGTTTTGTGTTAAAATGATCTGAAAATGATTTTGTCTTGCTTGAAGAATGGAATAGGAGAGGGGTGGGGGGAAGGGGCTTAATTTTATCTTACTTTTCAACAAAGAAATGGAAGGATTACAAATGGTTACCTTCTACTAATTCCCAATTATTAATGTATTTTGTTTTAAAAAGTTCTTCTCTGTGAAAGGCACGAAAGCTACCACTCTGAGAGATAGCTTAAGGCAGTGTTTCTCAACCTCAGGCACTTGAAGATGTGTGGACTTCAACTCCCAGAATTGCTGGCTGGGGAATTCAAGGAGTTGAAATCCAAACATCTTCAAGTGCCTGAGGTTGAGAAACACTGAGCTGGAGTGACCTCTCAGAGTGGAGATTTGAAGCTGGGTCAGCAGGAGAAAATGGAGTTCTTGCTCCTCACTGCATTCCGAGTGAACCATGGTGAGTAAAAAAAACAATGCAGAAGGCAGACCCTAGTTCAAAAGTTTTTAAAAATAAGCATTGCTGCAACCATCCCCCCCCCCCCCCCCCGTCTTTGGTGAATGCTGGCAATCAACAGCTTTGCACTGCTATCTATGTCTTGTTCAGTTCTTCCCAGAGGCCTGAATCTTGTATTTTCCATCTCCAGTGGGGACCATCACTGGGGGAAATGGTTACCTGTGGGCGGGGGGTGTTAATCCCATCCTTGATTCAAAGGCACTTACAGGGTTCTTCCCCATTTTATCTTCACAACAACCCTGTGAGGTAGGCTGGAAGGGGGATCAGCCCGAAATTACTAAATTATCACGCTCATCACTGGCTATAAGGGTTCAGGCTGGTGGCAGAGGCAAGACATCTGCCTCTGGACAGCCACAGTTCTGCTCTCCTGGGATACAGTCATTTAAAGAGGAACCCGTCAGTTGTGTTGGACTACTGCACCCCTTGTCCGCAGCCACTAGCTAGAGTGATGGGAGTTACCCTCCAAAGTGCCTGGAGGGCGCCAGCTTGGGAAAGGACCAAGGGGCCACCCATAGCGCCGCACTCAGAGACCTAACCGGCGCGCTCTTCCCCCTTCTCGCCGCCCGATTGGATAACAGCGACTTTCAAGCGGTCCAATTGAAAATGAGGAATTCGAAGGCAGGGTCAGCGTTCTCGCGGGGAGAGGAGAAGATATTTTGTCCCGCCCACGCTTAGCTCCCATTGGCTTGAGAAGTTGTCCTCTCACACAGCGTCAATCAATCGCCTCCAAGAATGAGGCTAAATGGTATGCTACCCCTCATCCTTTTCCCCGCCCAGGCCCCAGCCCTGCCTCTTCATTGGAGATTTGGTCAGTACTGCACGCCTCCTCCGGTTTACCGTGCGAAGATTCGAAAACCTTTCCAAGGAGTGGATTGGCTACGGTCTCAAACGAGGGGCGGAGTTCGAAACGTGGCGCGCGGTGCGAATGTAGCGAGAGGGAAAGAGGAGGGGGCTGTTCTTGGACCCGCTGCCGCTGCCCCCCCCAGGTGAGAATGCGATTTGGAGTTTCTGGGTATTGTGATGTCATAGCCAGGAATGCCGGGACGGACTGTTCTAGTTAAGCGCGAGCGACTTTTCTCCCATTGATTGCTATTGCTCCCTGCCATTGTGACGTCATGGAGAGGGACTGAGTTACTTTTGTGCGCGGTGACATCACAGCTTCCACCCCAACCTTCTGCATGCTGTGGAGTATTTTCGGGAATAGCAGCTCATCTCTGGCCGAAATCTGTATTTGGCATTCTTGGCCAGCTGAGGTCTGAATTTGGATCACTCCCGTAAAAAATCCAGCTTGGTGCTCGCAGCGTACCAAGGCAACTGCCATTGGCTGTATCTGCGTTTGCTATCTGGCCTTTCCGCATGAACAAATTAATTGCATTGATGCCTTATCTTTCTTCTGGGACCTCTTGGAGATATTCCATTGGGCTTCCCTAGTTTTATTCCCACAACTCATGTTCCCGTATGGTTTACTAATTACATTCAGCAGACTGATAGGCTGATCATTAGCAGAAATATGCCTTTTACCTTTTTTTTATAAATTAGGATTATGGCTCAACATTTTGATCAATGTTTGTAAATACCGATGCTAATGTTGGAATCCACCAATCCAAATTACTAGGGATAAATTATGTGGTCACAAAATCATTGCCAGAGGTGTGGTTTCTTGCCCATATAAACCTGAAAATACTCTTCCCGTTCCCCAGGAAGATTGGGGCATAAGAATTCTTGCCCTTTATTCTTTCAACAACAATCCTGCAAGGTGGGCTGGGTTGAGAAAAAGTGGCTGTCCCAAAGCTGTCCACTGGGCTCTGTGGGCTTGTGCAGAGTTCCTCAAACCTGATAACTTCCTGATGTGTGGACTTCAGTTCCCAGAATTCCCAGCCACCATAGGCATGGCTGATAATCCTGGGAGTTGGCTGAGACATCTGGAATTTGCAATGATTGAGAATTACTATTTGCTTTGCCAGGCACTATGTGGCGTTCCCCGCCAGCTGGCCCCAGCTCCAGAAGAACCCCCTCAACCCCTCCTTCCCGCCGTGGCCGACCTGGAGGATCTCCACGCGGGAGGGCACCCCTGCAATCCCCTCCCCGTCGTTCTGCACGGAGGCACCCCCCCGAAGAAGCAGCTGGTAAGAAACATGACTGGAGCAAAAAGAAATTGAAAAAAGAGAGGTCTCACTTTGCGTGATACATGTTCCAAGTCACAGTCCCTCCCCTCTGTTCTTCTTAAGTGACGATTGGCCGAATTCTGCCCTTTTTAAAAAAAAGTTCCTGGTGGGGCAGAAACGGGGCAGTTTAAACTCATGAAAGTCAACCAAAGTCTAACATTTTGTGAATCTGCAAATAAAGAGGTTGACTTTTGAGGGAAGCCACCAGCTTGTGAACATTGACATATTTGGCAGACCTTGATGAAGAAATTGGATGTTGTTGGCAGCCAGACTTGTCATGTTTTACTGTCATTGCATTTAGGGAAAATTGGTTGAAGGTCATCATGATGACATAGCTGACAAGCTTCTTGATATGGTGGATTGCTTATTAAACCACTGTCTGGATCAGTGTTTCTCAACCTCGGCAGCTTGAAGATGTGTGGACTTCAACTCCCAGGATTCCCTAGCCAGCTGGCTAGGGAATCCTGGGAGTTGAAGTCCACACATCTTCAAGCTGCCGAGGTTGAGAAACACTGGTCTGGATGATCAGAGCAGTTCTGTACAAAGCTCTGATTGGCAAATACCCCAGAACCATATTGCTCCATTTGCATTTGTAGTTTATAGAATGTGTGCTTTGTGAACATGAAATTAGTTTAGGATTAATTGCTGTTTATATTAAGTAGGCTGTTAGGTGGGTTGTGCTATTCTTATGTAATTTTACTCTATTTTATTGTTTTTTGGGGGGGGGGGTCTGCGACTTTTTAAAAGAGGTTAAATTCCAAAATATGTACATTTGGGAATTATAGCTGAATCATTTTGGCCACAATGGTGCAGCTACTCTGGGGCAAATTACTTTTTTCCGGCATGAACTTTTTGTGGCTTTTAAAAGATTTGATTTGAGATCCTTTAGTAGTAGATCCTACGGAAATTGAACCTAGAACTTTATATATACCAGCCTCTGATTACTCCAGTGCTCAGGAAGTGTGTGCAGGCAAGCAAGCGAGTTGATGAAGGAAAATTGGGTTATTTAATCCATTCCCCTCCCCAGGGGAGGTATGGCCAGATGTTCTATAAGACACAAGGAGTGATCTGTATTTCCTTGCCAAACAATACCTAGTAACCCTTTTTTCAAGCTTCTCTCTTTTATGAGCTTGATTTATACGGCAGCCTTATACCCTGGAACCTTCTTCTGCTGAAAAATTAGGACCATCTTTCACCTCTATCTCAAACCATACAATCAGGGACCCCTCCAAGCAAAATTAATCATTCCTTGAAAGAGAGCAACTGATCCCAGGCATTCTCCCTTCTGTGAATTGCCCTTTTGAAAACCCACAGAATATAACTTATTTCTTCCAACCACCCTTATCTTTGCTTTGCCAGCACCAGGCTTGACAGCTCCAGCGCTTGTCTCTCTAAAGGTCTGCCCTTGAAAATAGAATCATAGAATCATAGAATTTTGGAGTTGGAAGGGACCACATGGATCATCTAGTCCAACCCCCTGCAATATTGAAATGTTTCAAGACATTTCAACGGGGTCCTAGTACAGATCCTAGCGTTGGTTAAAAAAGAGGACTAGGAAGATGATGACAGTTCAGCTTTGCATGTTGCAATTAAAGAATTAAATTCTTAGATGGCTCCACTGTGATTGATATTCTGCTCTCTCCATAGGGTTTGTATGTTTTAAAAATTTTGATTATTTTCATTTTAATAATTTTTATCTTTTTATAATGATTGTTTTTTATCTATTTGCTGTTTTATTTAATCATTGTACGCCACCCGGAGTCACTTTGTGTGAGATGGGTGGCTATAGAAATGTGACAAATTTAGAAGGAAGGAAGGAGCCAGCCAGCCAGCCAGCCAGCCACATAAAAATTAGTAGCTTGCAGGTTTAAACTAGACAATCCATGACCCGTTGGGTCATAATTTCAGAGATATTTCCTTACCAAATTCCTCCAAATCTCCAAATCATTCCTGCCAGCTTCCCACAGAACTGAATAGAGCTGGGAGAGTTATATTTTGAAATAAAGAGCAATTATATATGGAACTGTATAGCACAGTCAAACATCAGGAGTTGACCATGGGAAATGTTTTATGACATTTTGTATTCATGTCATAAAATGTTTTATAACATTTGCCAAATTTCAATCCAAGGGGAGCCATGGGTCCTGGATTTTGGACGCATTCTGTTAGTTCATTTGAGGTACCTTGGTTCAAAAATTGTTGCCCTCTGATGCACCGTTTTGCCCATTGAAAGGTTATACACAGACAAACAGGAGAGTTTTAGTAGTATATAAATAGCTGGGAAGGAACCTAACATTCTGTATTTCCCTAATAACACCATAGAGGAAAATATCCACTCTTGCCCCAAAATGCAAGCAAGAAGCTTATGAGGACTAACTGCAAAATACAGTAACCTGTTTTCATGGGGACGAGCATAGAAAGACAGTTCCTGCCAGTCCATTGCAAGACCTTGTTGGCTAAGGTGGAAAAATAGATTACTTTCTTGTGGCTCAGGGCAATGCTGTAATTTGGGCGGGGGGGGGGGGGCTTTCTCTTGTCTAAGTGCAGCTATTTTTCCCCCCCCATTTGGGTTTTGAAAGAAAGGAGAAAGCCATTTTAAGGGATAGCCTTGCACAGGGTATGGAAGCCTCTACAAAGCTTCATCCCCCAATTTAAAATGCCCCAGACAGGAACCCAGCAGCCCCATCTGGGTGGAAGATGAGGTTTTCTTCCAGAGCTGCAACAACCTTAAGCAATTTATTTTGCCTTTCAAACCCCCCAAAGTGCAAAAGACATGAAATTAACAAAAAATGGTTTCATTCTATCAGGGGATTGGGGGGGGGGGCAAAAATTGGGCTTGTATGTAATCTATTTTTATTGCTGAGCGAAGGGTTTCCCTTCTTTACAAGCTTTGCTAGGAATCTGTGAAGGCAGGAGACCTTCTGAGTTATAGAGGCTGATCTCCAAAATTGTCCAAGCTGATTTCGGTGACTGCTGTGCCCAAATGATGAATATCCATGACCAAACTATACTGTCTGGTAATTATGAATCCAATAGGATAAGGAAGGCCGATCCATACAATATATTTGGTAATTTGGGGGCACTGAGGCAGCATTTCTCAACCTGGGGAACTTTAAGATGTGTGGACTTCAACTCCCAGAATTCCCCAGCCAGCAAGGCTGGCTGGGGAATTCTGGGAGTTGAAGTCCACACATCTTAAAGTTCCGAAGGTTGGGAACTACTGCACTGGAATCTCTTTTCCTCCCAGGGACTATTCCTGCTTGTGTTAACCCCCTTCGCTCCTCTCTTGCAGGCCGTCGGAGAAGACGGAAGTACCGGCCCGGCCAGCGGGCCATGCAGGAGATCCGAAAGTATCAAAAGAGCACCAATCTTCTCATTTCCAAGCTCCCCTTTGCCCGCGTGGTGAGTTGATCATGCACCCTGGTTTTTTTTCTTCTTCTTCTTCTGTGTGTGGCTTCCTTGGATCCTGCAGTGTCCAAAATGAGACCTTTATCTATCTAAAACATTTTTGGGCAGTCTTCTCCCAGTGTCTTCAAGCCAAACAAGGTGAGCGAGAGCCTTCATTCTGTGATACATAAGGATAAATACATAATAATAAATTGTTTACAAACAGTTTGGCGCAGTGGTTAAGGCACCAGGCTAGAAACTGGGAGACCCTGAGTTCTAGTCCTGCCTTGGGCACAAAGCCAGTTGGGTGACCTTAGGCCAGTCCCTCTCTCTCAGCCTTAGAAAGCAGGCAATGGCAAACCACTTCTGAAATCTTGCCAAGAAAACTGCAGGGACCTGTCCAGGCAATTGCTAGGAGTCAAAACTGACTCGAAGGTACCCCCCCAAAGCATTAAAATAAGACAGAGGTCTTGGGGTTGCAGGACCCCAAACTTTAAGCCAGCAGCATGGCTAGGATTTCTGGAATTTCCAATTCAAATGCATCTGGGGGGTGCCAAGTTGGAAAACAAAAACTCTCTTTTCCTTCCGGAAAGCAGTCAAGACCTGGCTCTGCCAACTGGCATGGGGCAAAAAAAGGGGCAACCCACCCTGGGGGTGGCTAGCACCTTGAAGATGCTCCCATCTTACTGATCATCAACATCTTGGAAGATATTATTTGCGTATGTGTTTGGTTTTTATTCTATTTTTATTGTATTTTATATTGTTTTTATTGTATTTTGATTAATATTTATTGCTGTTTTATTGTGAACCGCCCAGAGTCACTTTTTTGTGAGATGGGTGGTATCTAAATTTGAAATATGAATGAATGAATGAATGAATGAATGAATGAATGAATGAATGAATGAGGAGAAACACTGCCCTAGATGGAGCCAAATAGGAACCTAATTTGAAATTGATTCATGGGCCAAAAATAGGCTTGTGCTTTCAAGGAGCTTTAGAGTAATATTGACGATCCACCATTGTTGTCCCGGGAACTTTGGGGGGTGGGTTCTAGCCTGGCATGCGATTTGCCCAATAAAACGCCCCAAGGATAGAGATAATAAAATATTTATTCTGCGCAGAACAAAGACGATGCAAGGGAATATTTTCCAAAGCGTGCACATGTGCTCTCAAGTTAGCAGAGTTTTTATACATTCTTGCAACAAGATGCAAAGTCATAAATTGTATGTCCTTCAGCCGCAGATGATAAGCTACGCAGAGTGTGGAATTCTCGGTCCGTGGGTACGCTGGCATTGCCCTCTATACCTATGCTTTTTACGGATGCCAAAGAGACACCTGCACGTGCCCTCCTTATCACTTTCAGTCGCCTTCTGCCATTTTCTCCCTGATCCTTGCGCATGCTTTTGCACACCGCCCTGCTATGCACTTGTTACTAAAACAGAAAATACAAGCTACATCCAGATCATTTCCTTGGATGCTCGTGCTTAAAGCTAATTATAATGTTAGCTCTCCACCCAGGGGTGGTATAAACTGCTGAATTTTTAGTGAACCCTTACAGAGGTATTTTTTTCTTTACTGCGTAAAACTTTTTTTTTTTCCTTCTGCTTACTGCGCAGCAGTCAGCTGCCTTATTGCCCTATCACCCTGAACTGAATGCCTGGTTTTTGTACTGAGATAAGCTTTGAGATCAAGAGCAAAACTGCAGTAAAAAGGCCCAGCTAGAGATTATAGATCTTGTTGCTTAAAAAAAAAGGAACAGAAAGCTGTTCCTTTTTGTCTGGCAAGGGGTGAGGGGAAGTTCATGTTTGCTTAATTTCAATAACTATTTTTTTAAAATAGCTTCTGGTCCCTTCAACCATTCACTAGTCCCAATTGAAGATTTTTATTTGTGTGTGTGTGTGTGTGTGTGTGTCTGTAATAGGTCCATTTGCTTAAATTCAGTAAAGCTAAAATAGCATCTGATGTTCTTAAACCCTTCAGTGGTTCCCAGCTGAAGATTTTATACATTTTGGTTTAAAACCCACACGCGCGCACACCCAATCACAGCAGATGGCAGCACTTACCAGCCTCGGCTGATGAAAAACAAGACTGAAATAGAGTCGGACCATGTTATTATTTCAACGGGAAGGCTTCAGGAAGTCCTGAAGGTGTAAACTACACTGTGAAATTAAAAAAAAAAATCAGGAGAAGGTAATGGCAAGTCACTTCCATCCTTCTGCCAGGAATCAAGCTCAACATGGTCGGCTAAGGATGATGGAAGTTGCAGCCCACCACATTGAGAGGTTATCTGGTTGAGGAAGATGGCTACTCATATTTATTTGGGAATAAATTCCCAGAGGGCTACTGAATTTAGCAGGGCCACTCATAGCAACTTGGAAAAAGGAGGCCCTTTTGAGAGTACCATCTGTTATCTCTCTTGTTTCTTTCCTACTCCTCCACACAGGTTCGGGAGATCTGCCTGGAATACACCCGAGGGGTTGACATGATGTGGCAGTCTATGGCATTGCTTGCCTTGCAGGAAGTAAGTGCTCAGGCAGGGCTGAGTGGAGAACAGGGCTGATCTGGGGAACAGCACTGGGTGACATACTCACATTTCTATTTTTTGCCATTTAGCTCAGCTTTTCCCATATCTCTCCATCCATTTTATATAAGTATTCTATTCTTGTATTGGTCTGTGAGATTGTCCTAGAGCAACAGGAGGAGGAGGAGCTGCAAACTAGGCAACGGACGGATAAGAGGCAGCTTAGCCCACAGAAGCAATGGGAAGATGGCAAATGTCTCAGATGGGACCCTCCCTAGTTTCTTGGACTGTAAAGGCAAAAGGGGAGAGATGTACTTTCAGACTTGTAAGATGGATGTCAGCCCTTTGAGGTAGTCCAGACAAGAAGCACCAACTATGAGTACTAACACTACCTTTATTATAAGGTTACAGTAACAAAATTTTGCAAGTCTGAAAGAACATCTCTCCCCCCTCACCTTTACTTTCCAGGGAACCAGGGAGGGTTCCTTCTAAGACGCTTGTCATGCTCTCCATTGCTTCTGTAGGCTAAGCTGCCTCTTATCTAACCGTTGCCTAGTCTACAGCTCCTCCTCCTCCTGTTTCTCAAGGACATTCTCACAGAACTATTCTATTCTGTTCTGTTCTGTTCTGTTCCGTTCCGTTCCGTTCCGTTCCGTTCCGTTCCCTAATCTCCAATCTAATCTATTTATTTGTCTAATATAAGTCTTCCTCATCCTCCTCCCATTTTCCCTCAACAACTCTGTCCTTGACTCTTTCCTTCTCTCCTTCCCCAAAACACCTCTGCCCAGAGCAACTGCCTCTGGGTCTATGTTGTGGGCACAAACCACCTCAAGTCGGCCATTCTCTGCACAGAACAGTTTGGGTGGGGAGGGCTTTGCACGAGCGTGCCCGTTGCCTTGGAGGGACATCAGAGGACTGCAGGGACTTGAAACGGGCAGGAGACAGATTGGTAACGGAGGCAGCAAATGTGAGGCTGGGACGGCTTTCTGCCAACTCAAGAGAGGGCACAAATTGCAGCCTGCCAGGAGGGGAAAAATGCTCCCAAATTAACCCTGTATATGCTTTCTCTTGCTCGCTCACTCTCATCTCTCAAGGCAGCTGAAGCTTTTCTGGTGCATCTCCTGGAAGATGCCTACCTGTGCACCATCCACGCCAGGCGGGTCACCCTCTATCCCAAGGACATCCAGTTAGCTCGGCGGATCCGTGGCATCCAGCAGGGTTTGGGTTAGCTCCCTTCCCTGGCTTTCTGAGCTGAGGAGGTACCTTCTGGGGCCACAAAGCTGCAGGAGAGCACCCTGGGACTGCTTCGGAGAAGGAGGAGGAGGAGGCCCAAAAAACTTCCAGGGATTGGGAGGACATAAGCTGGCCCCTTCCTCTTGCTGCAACATCCGAAGAATCTCATTGGTTGACCCTCTTCTTCCCTCTTCCCATCGCCCCGCTCAGAAGGGGCACAGTGATGGGTCTAAAAGACGTGAGAAGTAATGAATGGAGTAAGTGCCAGGAAAGAGAAGAGTCACATTTCAGCCTCCCTCCCAGTTGCCCATTTTTAAAGCCTGTAGCCTTTTGGTAGGGGAGCTCCTGCCACCTCCACTTTGAGTCTCTCACGTGCAAAGGACAGGGACTGAAAAACTGCTTCCTTTTTTTAAGTGTGGCCTGTGTTTTTGCGCTTCTGAGTTTTAAATATGTTTAAAATGAAATCTTGTGCATTAATTGTTCTTGAATATTCTGCTCACTGGTAATCTCCTTCCCTTCCCTTCCCTTCCCTTCCCTTCCCTTCCCTTCCCTTCCCTTCCCTTCCCTAGCCCATTATTTGATGCCCATCTGACCCCTTCCAGGGGTGCTCCACTTCAATTCCCATGATTCCCTGCTGGCTGGGGATTATGGGCTTTGCCGTATTTACTTCCAGAGGTCCCCAGGCTGGAGAAGGGCAGCTGCGAAAGACAACCAGTCTCTTGCATTGGTCCTTTGCTCTGCTGCTGTTCTTCTCCTGGTGTTTTTCTCCCTTACCTGCTGTCCGAAATAAGAGGCCAAGAGAACCTCTCCAACTCAGAGCGACCGAAGAACGATCTCTGGGTGATCCCCTCTACAAACTCTGAGCCGAGATTCCTAGCCAGATCTGGCAAACAACAATTCAGTGCTCCTTTCAAACAGCTCACAAAACCTGCTACCGGCTCTGATGTGAAAAGGGGCTGCTGAGCTGTGGAGAGGAGACAGACTTGAAACGCATTAACTGGGAATGTGTCCAGTCTGTTTTTAAATGCCATGTGTTTTACATCAAATAAAACAGGTTTGAATATTTGCACGTCTTCTGTCTTTGCTGATGGCTCATGAGGATTATTGTAATAGCACATGGGAAAGACCTTGGGAGACGGGGCCCAGAGGTGTTGCCCAGGGAACGGTCAGAGGAGAGATGGCATAGCCCACAGCTGGATAATGGGCAGACAAGAGGCTCGGAAGGGACCTTCCCTAATTTCTCAGGCAGTAGAGGAGATGGGGGAGATTTGTACTTTGAGACTAGAATAAAGTAGAATTAACTCATCTGGTGGTGTTTCCTGTCTGGTCTACCTGGTAAGGCTGAGAGGCACCTTAGCTCAATGGAACCTCCATAGTTAAGGGTATTGTTGGGTTTGTGGTGTTTGTGAGCTCTCTTTTCTTCCTGGCTGTTTATATCACAAACTCAACTCCTCCCTACATTGATGATGCAACCTAGCCTGGTAATGAAATGTCTCCAGGAAGAGCTACAGGTAGTCTTCAACTTACAACCGTTCGCTTAGGGACCATTTGAAGTTATGACGGTGCTGAAAAAAGTGACTGACAACCAGTCCTCACACAACTGTCGTAGCATCCCTGTGGTCACTTGATCAAAATTTGGGTGCTTGGCAATTGGCACGCATTTATGATGGTTGCAGCATCCTGGGATCACATGATCACCATTTGTGATCTTCCCAGCTGGCTTCCAACAAGCAAAATCAACGGAGAACCACGTCATTCACTTAGCAGTCACAGCGATTTGCTTAATGACCACCACGAAAAATGTAAAATTGGGTGTGGTCACGTGATGCCTCACTTAATGACCACACTGCTTGATGAAATTTCTGGTCCCTGTTACGGTCATAAGTCGACTACCTATATATTGTATTTATATACAAGTTTCTTCAGTGGACTATATTGTCTTATTTTCATACTTGAACTTCACCATTGTATGACTTATAAAATTGTAGACCCTGTCTGAGGGCTACAGCCATAGGATTAGTTGCTAAATAATAGGTTGTTTTTTATTTTGTTTAATCCAAAAGAGGAGGATAGGTCAAAAGTTTTGTTCTATTGTCTGTGAGTGCGTACCTGCCTGTCTATCAGGAGAACTGTTAGAATTTTCTTGGTAAAAATTGAATTGGAAGGGAAATAGGCGTGGGATTTTAGGAAAATTTATTCCAAGGTTTTAAGTCCATCACATCCTGCTGATGTCACTGAATATGGTCAGAAAATCGAGTCTGGCAGCACCTTTTCCAACTCATGGATTTTATTAAAAAGCAGAAGCTTTCACACTGTTGCCTCTGATGAAGTGAGCAACACTTCACAAAGCTGCTGCTTTTTAATAAAAAGATGTTACCAGACTCCCGATTCTTTTGCCACCATAAACTAACGCAGCTCTCCTCCAGCAATGTCTGCAATGGGAATCTGGTCAGGTGAGTGAAGCCTTTTGCTTAAGATAATCACAAAGTTATATTCATATACTATTATATAAATATAATATATAAAGATATGTGTATCTCTTGTAATTAAATAAGTTGCATCACATTTGTAAGCTAAAGTAACTCTTCTAATTGTCCCCCTTCCTATAGCTGAGGAAGGCCAAAAAAAAATCTTGTTTTTCCTGAACGACACCTTAAAGATGCACGTCAAAAGCTGATTGGCCCGCTTGAAGTTAGAATTTGGGCTTAATGGCTTGGTCCCTAAAGAATATAAAAGTTACTAGTGCTAGGATTGTGGAAGACACATTCCTTCCATCCAGAAAGACTTTTCTAATTTGTGGCTGAATGGATCAGCTCCCTTCCTCTTTTCTTATTCTATCCACATTTTTTTCTACAAAAGAATCTAATCCAATTTCTACCGTACGCAAAGCAGCAGCCAAACAGAAATGCTTCTGAATTAATCCCCTTATCTTCTAATCCACACATTACTACTTTTTTTTCTCTTTATTTTCCACCACAACTCTGACATTTGCAGACTCTCATGTTTGCACCCGAGTGTCTTTTTCAGCTCCTTCCTTCAGTTAAAACGGTCCCCAATTCTGCTTTTTAGTTGCTCCTGGTTCAATTTTCTGCACTGTTTCTCGCAAGAGTTGGACAATCCTTGACTTTCTTCCTGGCTGCCCTTTTTCCCTTTCATTTCTTTCCTTCATTTTGGACAAACACTGTTCTAAAATATTTTCCTTCATCCCCCCCCCCTGCAGTCATGTACACTCTTCTGTTAGAAATGTTATTGAGCCTTGTCCAACTCCCCCAAAGGCAAACATTATTTTCCCTGGATTTTGCTGCATTATGGCCTAATTCTAATGCCATTGATCTATTAGCATCCTCAGTTTAATGTATAACTAATTCCCCTGATGTCTGGTTTTAACTTGCTTGTTTGATGATAAACCATTATTTTTCAGAACCTTATCTGTGGTCTTTGATGTGCCAGTTTTCCTTGTGCCTCTGCCTAGGGCGTCATCACAAGATCCTAAAAGGGTGTTCAGGTTACATGCATGTCTGCAAGTATGGAAGAGAATAGCTTGAAAGAGATTGGTGGAGAATATGAGTGGAGTAGACGTGCCTCAATAGTTCAGCAAAAGCTCTCTTATTTGACCCAGATAGCCCCAGAAGATCAATATCTCAAGTTTTCCATGTCCTAAATGGAGTTTAGCAGACCAACTGAAATCTACCAGATCTACAAACTGACTGATGCCAAATAGCATTTAGGAATGGAAACATAACTTGGTCTTCAAAGAGGAATAGTAGCACCAAGAGAGATGGAGTGGAGGAGGTTGCAGAATCCCGAGCCATACAGCAGAGACAGGGTATCTGCAGATGCCACCCTCTTGACCCCTATTCACTCAGCATGGCGGGAACCCCAGATATTTAATCTCTAGCTCCTGTTGAGCAAGCAACAGAAGACTTGGGGTGATGGTGATGCTCCAAGGGATCAATGAAGTAATCTGGTCTTGCCTAAAATCTGTGGTGGACCAAATCTAATCCCACATCTAATCCCAGAAGAACAGTATTCTAATTCCTTGGTTGGTCAGAACAAGTTTATTCTTCAAATGATAGGACTGATTTAGCCCAGCCAAAACAGCATTTGGGCTGTTGGGCTGCACTCTCAAGGACGTTCTCCATGGCCAAGCTGAAGTGCTTTTCACCATCTTTGAGTTGGTGGGAAACTATACTAGCGTGACATTTGCTGCCTAGTTGCCAATCCTTCCCCTGCTTCTTTTGCGATTTTTCCCAGTTGTCCCTTCCAAGATAATGGGCTTCAAAGCCGAAGAGTTTTTAAGTTGCCCTCGGACTGATACAGAAGGAGGACCAATATCCATACGGCTGAGAATCACTTAAGCCTCTCTCTTCCTCATTGGCCAAGGATGAGATGAAGGCAACCTCATGGGACCAGATGTGGAGGGAAGAGGGACTGGCCTTGAGGGACAGAAGGAAGAGCCACGGCCAAGGCAACAATCAGATAAAAGAAACCTGAGGCTGGGGCAGGAATGTAACCTACGTAGACCTCTCAGACAAGCTCCTCCCTAGTACACATGAGGTGCGTTTAGATCTGCAAGTTTCTGTTACTATAACTTTACCATAAAAGTAGCCTTGGCCTACATGATTTTGGTTTCCTAGTCTGGTCTACCTTGGAGGGCTGACATCACAGCAAGAAAAAGGTTTCCCAGGCAAAGACCTCTGGAGTGGGGTGGAGGGGGTGTCAAGTGATTAAAGCAGTGTTACACCATTGCAGTGCAAATCCACCCCACTGGTATGCATACTATGATGTTGCACACATTTTAACAAAAACATCAGATCCCGCTGAGGCCTTTGCTGGCAAGGCTTGTTTGCACCTTAGCGAGGAAAGGCCCTTAGAGCCAGAAATCAGTGTAATGGATGTGCAAAACATTATTGTAGAAGAATGGCTCAGAACAGCAGTTTAAGGTGGGTCTTTTTAGAGACTCAAAATGTTCTGGAGAGCCCTGTGTCATCTTCAGTACAAAAATGATTTTTTTAAAGCAATTCTTGTGTATCTTGTCAGGCAGAATATTTGTAGCTAGCAGCAACAGTTAACAACCCCTGAATAATGTTTAGGCAGGACGTTATGGTATGTGCAAACTTGACGGATTGAGGGAGGTGTTGGTCTTGAAGCAAGGACGCAACGCTTGTTGGAGGCTTTACAACAGACTTGATGGCTTTGTGTGAACCCAGTCTGTTTGGTTAACTTATGGTTCAGTTTACCCCAGGAAATGAGTTAATTTAGTACCAGGTGAAGTGAATCTAAACTGGAACTTTAAGGAAATCCACTCATTCACTCATTAGATCCAGTGGAGGCAAATACATTTTTCTACAAAACAAATGCATGTTTAAAAATTTTTTTTTATTACAATGAAATTTGGATTTAATGGGCCTTGATGCAAGGGACTTTGCATGCAATGGACCAACGTTCTGTAATGATTTATGTAATTGACGAAATGATCTCATTCATTTGGGCCGTAGCATTATTTGCTTCGATGTATGTGATTTGTGAATGCAAATGATGGAAATGGATACGAATGGATAATTGTCCTCCTTTGTGTAATGACGTTTTTATACTGACGACGTAAACTCAATAAGGGCATGCTTTCCTGTTTAACAGGCATTTGTGAATAACAGACAGTTCTCCTACATTAGTCTGTTAAATAGAAGCTTTACTGGATGCAGAAAAGAAAGAACAAGAAAAACAACAGAAAAATCAGATCCCCAAAACATAGATTACATTAAAAAAATGATTTAGCTGAATTTTTAAATAAATCATTAAACCCTATCCAGCACAAGCAATTACATTTACTACAGTGGCCTTCACTTAAAAATCTATTAGGATCTCTAAAAGTTGACAATGGCCAGACAAATCCCATAATCCTTAGGGAAAATTACCAATATTTGGGGAAAGCATCAGGAATAGAATAGGAAATGCAATCAGCTGCATCCTACTGGGTAGAAAAGAGAATTTACAGGTCAAGTGCTAGGAGAGTAAGTGTAAAGAGAATTTACTACAAGTGCTAGGAAGGAAATGTGTGGGATGGGCGAAAACATTTTTCAATGTTACGTTTAACTGTGAAATATCCAGTCGATGTATAAATAATATGAAGGATTATATGCTGTTGAGCATGCTTGGAAAGGTCATTAGGCCCTTTTTTTATTGTGATTGTGATTGTGATTGTGACGTACTATCGGAATTTATCCTTTTATCCTGGTATGTGCTGACTGAATTTATTCTGTTTGCCGCTCCTTAATTATGGGTGATAGATATCCTCTGATCATTCATTGCTCCCACGCACCCACCAGATTCTGCAGCCTGGCACAATTCTTCCTGCCCAAACAAGCCAACATTTGCACTTTCAGTCCAAAGCATATACTAAACAAGGATCGTGAATATACAACCATGTCTCCAAACAAGGATCAGAATGGTGGGGATAAAATGAAGAAAGAGCCCCAAGAAGGCTGACTTAAACTCCTGGAGAAAAAGGGGTACCTACCTTGAATTATAAAATTAACAATGGTAATAAATGTTGCTTAAATTGTATAGTGGTCAAATCATAAGAATCTCTCATATTTAAGAGAAGAAATTGGCACGGAAGATCAGCAAATCACATTTATTAGTAGGTGATCAGTAGGTGATCAGATTGTTTACCTTTACTTATTAACAAACCATGTTCTTTTTAAAAAAATCTAAATAATAATAAAAATAATAAATGAAACTTGTGCGACGCATGACTCCCAACGACTCGGCAAGTGTTTTTCTCTCGGAGGAACTCTGAAAACAAGAGTTCCCAGCAGTGAAGAGAACCAGTGTAAAACTGATTTATTTGGAATGTAACCTTGTTTGGTTGCCAAAACAGCAGCCTGAAGTATTTTCGGGCACAAAATCTTCTCCAGCCTGCATTTGGGGACTACCCTGATACCCCTGACTTTTTCCTTTTCAAACCTGCACCAAAGCAAGCGTGGGAGATCTGATGCTGCTTCCCGAGAACTGTAGGAAAAAAAGAAATGAAGGCAAGTCATTTCATCCTCACTCAAGGAACTCCTTGCCACTGGAAGATGGTTACTGGAGTTCCTCTTTCTTAGACTTTGCGTTGTGGTACAAGGAATCAAAACTTTTGAACACTGCCCAAAACGGAGCTGTTTCAATGATCGGGTGTTTCTCTCTCTCTCTCTCTCTCTTTTTTTAAATTTTACACTTCTATGGTATTATTGTGGTTTGCACTTACGTTGCTTATTGTAATTGTTGTTCATTAGGAGGGTCAGCTTTTGAGATAGTACCATGGACGTTTTAACTGTATTATTTATTTGAGGCAAGCTGCCAAGAATCTGTCTTGAATTGCGGCAGGATAAAAATGCATCCGATCGACCGATCCCTCTGTCTTTTTCCCAGTGAATCATTTAGGGAAAGGACCGCGTCTTTCGCGCTGCCAAGAAAGGCTCCGAAAGGACAGAGTTAAGCGGGGCAGAAGAGGAGGACCTTGGACATCAACCCCTCACCGCCCCGATGCCAAAACCGGAGAAGGTCTGCAAAACAACAGATTGCAATGCGGAGACACGGCGTCGCTTCTGATAAGCCGCAAGGAGAATTAGAATTGCACCCGCCGAAGCAATCCAATAAAATAGGAAACAAAGTGAAAAGAAGTGCAAAATGAAACCGCACGAGATGCAGAAGTCGATGATCCGGCCAAGAATCCCGATCGCAATGCATATTTCTCCCCTGACGGGTCTTAGCCCTTCTACTAAGAGGCGAAAGAGAAATAGGAGGACTTTCAGACATCCAGAGGGCTACAGTTTTGAAGGCTGGAGCTTCGCTGTCCCGGTTTATTGCCTCCCGAAGGCCAGGGACTAGGGCAGTGTTGTCCAAACTTGGCCACTTTAAGATGAGTGGACTTCAACTCCCAGAATTCCCCAGCCAGCCATGCTGGCTGGGGAATTCTGGGAGTTGAAGTCCACTCATCTTAAAGTGGCCAAGTTTGGACAACACTGGACTAGGGCATTGCGATTCAAATGGGTGCCTAGGTGTGTGGAGCCGTGGGAATGTCTCTTTATTCCCTCCCAAAGAGCCGTTTCTGTTTCCAGAAGCAATGGCTAAACCTCTTGTTAGTCCTAAAGGCTGGGGAGGTGATGGCGAATGATGTTTCCTTAAACATGACCCTTATACTAACGCCACCACCCATGTAAGGGTTTGGGGTTGCTTCTCTCGAGAGGCCACGGGAATCGGATGGTTGCAAAGCTGCAAAGTCAAGGAACACGCCAGGTGTTGATCCCCGTCATGCAACCTCCCCAAATTCAATGTGAATTCCAGCTGCTTCTCTTTAGCTTTCTTGCTCCTTTCATCCGCTGAAAGTCACGAAGACCAGCCCGGGAACATCATCACCCCCCCCAGGTGAGGTTAGCCCCCAATCCTGGTGACCTTCCAGAAAGCCTTCAAAATGTGGTTTTGTCAACAGCCTGGGGATCCCCTGGCAACAGGGAGCCCATGCGCTGGCTGCATCACAGGCCACATCGTGAGGCATTCCCTCTCACCATCTTGTTTTTATTGGCGTTTCATTGTTTTTAATCTGGTTTTGTAGACCGTTTTAATTGTTGGTTTTATTGGTGGCCGCCCAGGGTTGCTTTGTGCGAGATGGGCGGCCACATAAATGCGACACATCAAAATAAATGAATAAATTGATTTTCTTTTCCTCTGTGATCAAACCCCACAAGTGGAAGAAGAATGCAAAACTAGGCAGAACCGGTGCATTGCCTCCACCCGGCCTCTGCTGGTCTTTTCGGCTGAGGGAGAAAGATAGAGGAAGATCATAACCGTGAATGTCGTAATAGCTTTTCTCCACAGCATTTACGTATCACTTTTTTTTAGATTTAAACCAAGAAGGCAATCCATTTTTTAAAAATATTTATTTGTGCATACACAATTAACAAAGCAATCTTTAATCTTAAAGAATTAAAAAAAAAACAGCTAAGGAAAGAAAAGGAAAAAACCTACTTTATATTTTATACTTATCAACAGTTACTCACTTGCTAAGGAATTCACTACTGTAATACGAACAAGGCATAATATTATTGTATGATAGCAGAAGAAGACAGCCCTGTTGGATAGGCTGGGATAGGAGGCATTTAAATCACAACTTCCTGCAGTTTCTGAATCCTCAGTTTTTGGGGACATCTGCAGAGTGTGGTCAAAACAGTCAAGATGGTGGCCCTGATGGTGGGATCCCAGCTCCACCCCTTTTTTAAAAGTGTTTGTTGCACCTAAAACTTTGAGTTTGGTATGGCAGCTGATATCTTGATTTTTTGGACCACACTCTGTGGACACCCCTGTTAATGATGGCTATTTATTCAAGTAAAAGTGAGCCAGTTTGGTCTGGGGCTTAAAGTTCTGGACTTGGGGCAGGGAAATCTGAGTTCTGGTCCTGCTTTAGGCATGGAAGCCAGGTGGGGGATTTGGGGCCGGCCCCTCTCTCGCAGCCCTAGGAAGAAGGAGGCAAGGGCAAGCCACTTCTGCAGATGTCACCTAGAACAGTGTTTCTCAGCCTCAGCAACTTTCAGATGGGTGGACTTCAACTCCCAGAATTCCCAGACTTCAACTCCCAGAATTCCAGACTTCAGCTCCCAGTTCTCTGTTGGCTGGGGAATTCTGGGAGTTGAAGTGCACCCGTCTTAAAGTTGCTAAGGTTGAGAAACACTGACCTAGAAGACTGCACAGCCCTGTCCATTTAGTTGGCAGGAATCAAGATGGCCTTGCAGGGAAAAAAAAGCAAGTCAGCTCTCTTTCCTTAATTCGTGCTGTTAAAGCTGGCTTTGGGCCAGAGTGCAATTGCTCTTTTCTTTTTGCACGGCAGTTAGGAGAATGCAGCGGATGAAAGCTTCTTTCCCTGCGTGATCTTCTCTGTTCTGTCTCCTGGGTTTCATCTCTCTTTCTCTCTTCTTTCTCATGTTTCTTCTTTCTTCTCTACAGCAATGACTTCAGAGAGCAAAAGAGTTAGGAAAATATGCGACTCGGACCTTTACTGCATTTTGTCCCAGTGATGATAGAAGAACGTGCAAGAGCACTGACCGTTGGATTGAAACACAGGATGAGGATGAGGATGAGGATGTAAAACACAACACAGAGACCTCAGTTGCAGCCTCCTGACAGATAGTACAGTGTTAGGAGTAAAGTCCTTCCCCAGAGCACTGGGTTCATGAAGTCCTGCCATGAATTGGTTCTATTTTGCTAAAGGTAGACTGCAGTTGGAAGGAGAGGCTCTCCATGATCAACTATTTAAGCACACAGGTTCCAAGCAGGATGAATGGTGCTGCATGAGTTTTTATAAGTGGTTTCAGTGAGCTCTGTTTCTTATTTTAATACAGTGTTTCTCAACCTCGGCAACTTTAAGATGGCTGGACTTCAACTCCCAGAATTCCCCAGCCAGCCATGCTGGCTGGGGAATTCTGGGAGTTGAAGTCCAGCCATCTTAAAGTTGCCGAGGTTGAGAAACACTGTTTTAATACTTCCAACACTCCTTGCTGCCACCTAAGCAATTTTAGGCTGCGTCTGGGAGCCAAACAGAGAGAAAAAAAAATGTTTTTCCAAAGTCGAAGCTCCTCACATCACCCCATTTGGCCTCCCGGGAAACCTTTTATTTAGGATAATCACAGAGAAATCCTGCATCTCAGCTGAAATTGAGTCTGTTGCACCACGTCCGTATGCTAAAGAATCTCCTTTTTTTCCTCCCTGCCCTCAACCCAGAAGGAAAAGTATTTTTTCTCTTTCCTTCTTTCTGCCCAACCACTTCAAAATGCGTATATTTAAAAACCAGCCTTTCTGAAGCAAGGACTTCCAAATGCTCCATCTTCAAGACAGGGCAGAGGGAGGCCTTACAAGACTCTCATGAATTGTAAAGACTAGGGGAATCATTTTTCCACCCAGGTATAAAAGATCCCCAAAATTTAACAGGCCAGCTGTTGCAGAGGTGTTTCATTTTAATTACTAGAAGTCCAAGACAGAACTGAAAGAGTTCTTATTAGTGGATGGCTTCTAGAAGAGAGAATTCCTTCCCTCCCGAAAGGATATTCCTACTTCCTCCTCACTGGATGCACAACCCTGTTTCTTTTTCTTCCCACTTTCTTTCTTCAGAAGAAGCAAATCCAACTTCTCTCGCACTCAAACCAGAAGCTGAAGCTTTGGAATAGCTCCCCATCTTCTCATCACTCCAGAAGCCCACCCGCATCTTCCATCTCTCTCTTTTCCCATGTTTTGCACCATCGGCTGTCGCTCAATCTTCCTGAAGCTTGCGTCCAACATCTTTCTCAGCTCCTTCTCTTCGTTCGTTCAAATGGTTCCAATTCTTCTTGCCTGATGCTTCCTCCCTGCATTCTAACATCTTTTTTTTTAAACTTGTTCCCTTTCCCAACAAGGCCTGCTCACACCATTCCTGGAAATGCTAGCTGTAACTTGATGGTTCAACTCCCCCCCCCCCCCCCCCCCCCCCCCCCGTTGCAGATAGGGTTTTCTCCGGATCTTGCTGCCTCATTGCATTTTTTGGGTTTGTTATATGCTCGGATTCAATTTAAGTTTTCTCACTGCTTTGTTGTATGCTTTCAAATGGCTTTAGTTTGAGATTGAGAAACAAACTGCTCTTTGCACATCTGTGCACATCTGGTGCATCAGGATTTCCTTAAGCTCTCCTCTAGTAACATGGCAAGATCATGCACGGGGGTGCTCAGTTTCCATGCATGTTGCATGCATGTCCGTGAGCTTATTTTCTAACACCGCCATCAGCAGAAAAGCAGAATTTTTTGCTCTCCACCCATAGTTCTGCCCATCTACTTTACTACTTGCAGGGAAAAGTGAAATGAGAAACAGGGCAGCTGAATTCTGAGGTACCTAGAAGAGTCACTCCAAAAAAGAGGCAGGGGAGTTCTGACTGCAAACCCCAGTAATATGAGGAAGCACACAAAATGCAAAACTTTGAAAATTGTTTCATACCTTCGGTGACCATATATTTTCTTGGAAAAAATAAAGGGCAAACCTGAAAAAGGGGTATATACAATATTTACAAATGCATAATAGTCCATATACACATACAGATAATCCATACACATGTCTTTGTATTATATGCAAATACAAACATACAAATATATTCTAGATAAAATCGGATTTCATTTAGTTATTGAATCAGAAGATAATCAAGCGGCCGTTCCAATCCCACAAACTCCATCCAAGGGCAGGACTTCCAGTTCAAGGCTTCTGCTCCTTCGCTGCAGAAGGCGGCGGGGGGTGGGGGGCAGCCTTGTGCCTCAACTTGCAGCCTTTATAACAGGTGCAAGCAACCTGCTGCTTTCCAGATGTGTTGCACGACCATCTGCCGGCTGCCCCAGCCAGTATGCCCCAAGGAGAGCGATGCGTTAGTTGAATTTTAACAACGAATGTCTTACAATGGATTTCTATCCTTGCAATAGGAAGACACGTTCCTCGCACAGCGTTGTTTTCAGTGCCCATGTTTATTTGCGGGGGGTGGGGTGGGGGAGCCTGAAAAAGAAGTAAAAAGGGAAAAAGAACACCCAACATTCCTTTCTGACATGGATCTCGTCCTTGGGAGGGTCGGAAAAAACTGCTCTCTTTCCTCGGGACGGAGTCAAGGAGAAAAGCGTTGCTCTCCAAAGATAAATCTGTCACCGTCTCAAGGATGGGGCCCGTGCTGGCCTCCAGGGTGACCGATTCTTGTGGTCAGGGGGAAAAAGCTATTTTTGCCTGGAGAGATATGGGGGTGGGGAGGCGCTGGCAACTTTGGGGAGGTGGAATAGGGAAGGCTGGTGGGTGGCCCCCTTGCTTTGGAGAGGGGCAGGGTCTCTCCTCCTCCTCCTCCTCCTCCTCCCCAGCCCCACTCTGAATATGCTTGCATTTATAGGCCCGGGAGGGGCCTCACCCGGCTGATTTAGCAATGCTCTTGGCTGGGCTGTTGGTCTTCCTCTTGCTGGCTGTAGCCCTCCTGAGTCGGCGCCATGGGGGGCTGGGCTGGAGAAGGGAGCCGTGGGAGCTGCCAGGCCCCCCGGCCTTGCCCCTGGTTGGCAACCTGCACCACCTGTTCCACGCTGACCTGCCCGTCCACTTCCTCCAGTTGGCCCAGCGCTATGGGCCCATCTACCGCCTCCGATGCGGGAAGAAAGGTGAGCTTCCCGAGCGTGTTCAGAGGGGGCTGGACTGGGATGGGGGGCGCTGGGGATAAACTGGGGGGGTGTCCAGTTAAAGCCTATATGTTTGGGGAGGTTTTTAATTTTCAAAAATGAATTGCATCGTATCGCTGAGGCTGCTTGGTTTTCTTTTGCTGTTGTTTGGCTTCCAGGCGTGTTTTCCTGCTTCTTTCCCAAGTTTTCCTCTTGGCGCTTTTAAAGCCTTTTCGGGGTGCTGTTTTGGAACAGTGCCTTTGCTGGAAAAACAAGAGGGTTTGCAGACTTTTCTCCCTTTTGGGTGGCTTAGAGGGGTTAAATAAATAAACGTCTTCCAGCAAAACTGGCGCCTTTTTGCTCTGGATGGAGAAGGATCTGGAGGACTGAGCTGCGATCCGAACCGCTTGGGGTCCTTAGGAGAGAAGAGGGTGACCCACGGTGACAGTTTGGGGGTATATGAAAGGGGGCAATTGAGGGGGAATTGCGGGGAAGCAGTTTTCACCTAAACATGAAGGGAAACTTCCTAAAAACTGGAGCAATGGCTCAATAGAGCCAGTTTGGTCTAGTGGTGAAGGCTCCGGGCTAGAAAGGAGCAGGTGGTGAGTTCTAGTCCCGCCTTAGGCACGAAAGCCGGCTGGGTGACCTTGGGCCAGTCCCTCTCTCTCACCCAGCCTACCTCACAGGGTTGTTGTGGTGGGGAAAATAGGAGGAAGGAGGAGGATTCGGTATGTTCGCCACCTTGAGTTATAAAAATAAGAAAGGCGGGATGAAAAACGTCTAAAAAAAAAGGAGGCTCCTTCACTGGAGCTGGGCAGAGTCCATGGCCTGAGCTGGCCCGTTCTCCTGTTCAGCAGTTCTTATCTCCTGGAGGTTTCTCCCAGTGGTCTTACGACACGGAGGCTCCTTTTTGGGAACACAGCCTACGATGGCCTCAGCAGCTGCTTAGGGCAGGGTGGCCGAAAGCTCTCCGGCCCCGTCCTCCCCGGCCTGCCTGTCCTTCTGCGGCCTCAAGGACCTTGGAGGGAGGCCAGGCTGGAGAACGGCCCGACTCCTCGCTCGGTCACTGAAGGAGGCAGCTAAAGATCTCACACCAGCTGCCCGTTTCTTTCCCATCTGGCACTGCCTCCATTCTGGTGGGAGGGCAGTCCCAGGTTTATGGATCTTTAGGGATGTGTTTCTTTATTTTTGACACGGGGGGACATTTGATCATGTCAGCCTGTCTCCCAGTCTCATATGATGCAGGCAAGGGCAGGGTGTAGCATCTCCACTGGGAGGAACACAGTGGAAATGGTAACACTGCTTTTGTGCTAGGGATGCCCTTGGACTCCATTCCCCATTATCCTCAGCCAGCATGGGAGATGCTATCCAGTAACCCTCAGAGCAGGGTTTTTGCACCTTGGCAACTTTGAGACGGGTGGACTTCAACTCCCAGAATGCTCTGTAATGGCCCTGCTGGTTGGGGAATTCTGGGAAATGAAGTCCACATTCCTTAACGTTCCTGAAGGGCCACACGTTGGCTGCCCTCGCTTCACTCCGTGAATATGGCAGCTTTACAGGGCTGGCCCTAATCTTGGGCAGTACGAGGCAGCCTTCCCAGGGAGCAGATCAGGAGCAGGAGGCAGCCCGAAGCCCTGGGGCTAGGGGGTCTTCAAGCCTTTGGGCCCTGTCGCCACCCTTGTACTCTTGAGAGCATATGAAGGTGCTCTCACCAAATGGCTGGCACCCGTGGGGGCCATGATTTATTTTCCAGAAGGCATTGTGAGATAGCTGCCCACCATGTTTTCTGTCTCCCGCACGGCTCTTCCTTTCATTTCCATGGACAGAGAGGGGTGTTCTTCCCCAAAAAACCCTGGGATGCAACCCCTATAATTTTTATTTTCTAACGATGCTCCTGCAGGTGGTGCAGGGGAAGGAAGGAAGGAAGGAAGGAAGGAAGGAAGGAAGGAAGGAAGGAAGGAAGGAAGGAAGGAAGGAAGGAAGGAAGGAAGTCGCTCACATCGGCAGCTTCGTTTCATAAAGACAACCCAGTGTCTTCGGCTGGTCGTGAGCCTGACTTAAGAAAGCAAAATTAGGCATCGGTTGTTTAAAAACACACACAAGTCACACTTTCACATTTAGCCAAGGCATGTGGAAGTTAAAGCTCCGTAGCCCAAGCCCAGATCCTTCTTTCTAAAGTCTTTCAGTTCTCTCTTTAAAAATACTAATGGAAAAAGTCTCCTAAGACTGAGCTAAGGAATATAAATTTTCCAAATAAGGAAGGAAGGAAGGAAGGAAGGAAGGAAGGAAGGAAGGAAGGAAGGAAGGAAGGTAGGTTGGTTGGTTTGGGGGTTTTGGGGACTGGCTATGAGAAAGACGTTTTTTAATCTGTCTTTCTTCTCCTTTTTCTGTCTTTCCCTCGGATGTCCCTGCTCAGTCGTGGTGGTGCTGAACAGCTCCGAATTAATTCGGGAGGCTTTGATGCGGAAATGGTCCGACTTCGCTGGACGCCCTCAAAGCTTTCTGGGTAACGGTTGCCCAAATTGTTTGTAACTGGCTATGAACTGAGATCAAACGTGGCTTGAGAGCCTCTTTGTTTGCCAACCCCTGTGAGATGGAGGTTCGCACGTTGCACAGAAATAGGATTTATTTGGCTGTGATTGTGGAAGAAACTGCACTTTGCTGGGTTCATCCGAGCCATAAACCAGTGTTTCTCAACTGTAATAACTTTAAGATGCATGGACTTCAACTCCCAGAATTCCCCAGCCAGCATGGCTGGCTGGGGAATTCTGGGAGTTGAAGTCCACGCCTCTTAAAGTTGCTGAGGTTGAGGAACACTGTTCTAACCTCTCCTTCTACATCTTTTCTGCAGCGCACTTGATTTCAAAGGGAGGCAAAGACCTCTCCCTGGGCAACTACACGCCGACGTGGCGCTTGCAACGCAAACTCACCCACATTGCCTTCCAGCGTCGCCTGCGGGGAGACATGGAGCAGATCGTGCAGGACCAGGCTCGACACCTCTCCAAGGTGACCTTAAAGATGGGTCTCTTGACTTTATTTCCTTCCTGGTATTCTCTTTGCATCCTGCTGAAACAAGGAAGACCCGCAGTGGTTTATAGCAAGCCCGTAAAAACATAAAATGGATTAAAACGTCTGCAGAAGCCATCATTAGCATCAGTCGTGTAGACTTTAACACAAACAGAAAACCTTTGTTATGGCCAAAGACCAGCGAAAACAATACAAGATAAAAAGGGTATAGAAGTATAAAACTATAATATAAAAAGCAAAGGATGAAACAATGTGGGGGACACATACACACAGGACCCATCATAGGGAATCTGGTCCTACATAAGAATAGTATTAAAATATGGCAAAAATTTGTATTTTTACCAAAAATACATACAAAAAAAATTCATACATAGATATACAAAAATTCATATGTACGTATGCAAAAATATATACAAGAACTTTATATACACACACACACACACACACACACACACACACATATATATATATATATATATATATATATATATATATATACACGGCACAACCAAGTAGCTGGCATTGTGTACAGGAACATCTGCACAGCGTATGGGCTAGACCCCCCCAAGTCCAGATGGGAGATTCCACAGAAGGTCGTGGAGAATAACAGGGCTAAGATCCTGTGGGGCTTCCAGATCCAGACGGACAGGCAGGTACTGGCCAATCAACCAGACGTCGTGGTAGTAGACAAAGACCAGAAGACAGCGGTAGTGATAGATGTAGCAGTGCCAAGTGACAGCAACATCAGGAAGAAGGAGCATGAGAAGCTGGAGAAGTACCAGGGCCAGAAGGAGGAAATCGAGAGGATGTGGAAAGTCAAGGCCAAAGTGGTCCCAGCGGTGGTAGGAGCACTCGGGGCCGTGACTCCTAAGCTGGGAGAGTGGCTCCAACAGATCCCAGGAGCAACATCAGAGCTCTCTGTGCAGAAGAGTGCAGTGCTAGGAACAGCTCAGATCCTGCGCAGGACCCTCAAACTCCCAGGCCTCTGGTAGAGGACCCGAGATTGAGGAAGATACATACCACCCATAGGGGTGAGAGGGAAATTTTTTATATATAGATAAATAAATTAAAAAGACAACATTGCACTGCTAGATCTCAACAGCAAAAGGGCCACATTTGAACAGGGCTTGGGAGGGTTAAGGTAGATTTGTATCCCAAGATCTTCCATTTCCCCAATGCCTCTGGTAGAGGACCCGAGATGGAGGAAGACACGTACCACCCATAGGGGTGAGAGGGGAATTTTTTATAAATAAAGTAGCACAGAAAGCAAGTAAATATAAATACATAAAACCCGTAAGCATAAAATCAGTTGCCAAAGGTGGCTAGACTGTACTGTATATATTATTTTTTATATCATTTTTAGTTGTTTTTATTGTTTTAGCATTGTTCGCCGCCCAAAGTCACTTGGTTGAGATGGGCGGCTATAGAAATTAAATACAGTGGTACCTCAGGTTACGAATGCCCCTCCTCACGAATTTTTTGGGATACGACCAGCTCCGGCCCCAAAAATTTACCTCGCCGTGCGACCTCCGCCTCGAGCTACGAACCGGATCCGCGGCCATTTGCCCTGCTGCCACGCGGTCGCGGCTTCCTGTGGGCGAGATCGCGGTAGCAAGGAGACGTTCGTGAGGCTTGTGGTGTGTTTTGTGGCGTTTGGAAGGTTTTTGGTGTGCTTGTCAGCATGGCTCCAAAGAAAATGCAGAGCAGGCTTGGCAAGAATAAGGCTTTGAAGAAAACCGTATGTATTTACATTGAACCTTATGGGAAAATTTACCTCACGTTGCGACCAACTCGAGTTGCGATCAGAGTCACGGAACAGATTAAGTTCGTAACCCGAGGTACCACTGTAAGTAAATAAATACATGAAAATACAATATACAATACACATAATACACATAATACAATACACACAAAATACAATACAATACACGAATATACAACACAGATACAAGATAAAACGGGAACCTAACCGTTATGCTGAAATTTGAAAATGGTGACAACTAAGTCATCGCCAAAAGCTTAAAAGACGTTTTAAGCAGTTTTGGGCACAAAAGATCATAGAATCACAGAATCCTTGGGTTGGAAGGGACCATGGAGGTCTTCTAGTCCAACCCTCTGCCCAAGGAAGGAGTCCTCATACCATCTCGGAGAAATGGTTGCCCAATCTTTTCTTGAAAATCTCCAGCGATGGAGCACCCACAACTCTGGGAGGCCAGCTGTTCCACTGCTTAATAGTTCTCACTGTCAGAAAATTCCTCCTTATTTCCAGGTTGGGTGTCCCTCTAACCAGCTTCCACCCACTGCTTCTTGTTCTTCCCTCTGGTGCTATGGAGAAGAAATCGATGCCTTCTTCCCTGGGGCAGCCCTTCAAGGATTGGAAGACTGCTATCAAGTCTCCTCTCAGTCTTCTCTTTGTTAAGCTAAACAGACCTAGTTCCTTTCGCCGTTCTTCATAGGATAAAAGATAGATGGATGGATGGATGGATGGATGGATGGATAGATAGATAGAAGCAACATGCAATAAAAGCAGAATAAAGCAAGCAATCTCCCTTGATGCAGCCAACAGCATTATCTTCTGACTCCATCTTCATCTTGCCCAGCACATGGGAGAAGATCCAGATGTTTATGGTTTTCTGGAAAGGGTGGGGGCCTGCTGGATGCTGTTTACAGTGATATGTGTGTGGGTCTGTGTCTGTGTGATATAAGGCATATTTCTCTCTTGTGACCCCTTAACAGGTTTTCCATAGTTACAATGGACAACCTGTGGATGTCGCAGACGATTTTTCCCTGCATGCCTGTTCGGTCGTCTCTACCCTGATATTTGGGGCTGTGGTAAGTTCTCCGACCTGCTGCATAAGTCCTCTGCTGACTCACCAGCAGCGTTTCCAGCAGCTTGGCTGCTCTGAGCTAGCTCTGTCTCTCCATCCATCGTAGGACATTTCCACCGTAGAAGGAATGCATCACTGCATGATCAAGCTGGTCGAAAAGTGGAGCGCTGCTTCCATCCAAATTCTTGATTTCCTTCCCATCTTCAAGGTAAGGGCTGGTTGGAGGTTTTTTGGGTGCTGCCAAGGGAGTGTTGGCTCCTGGTGACCAGTCCCTGCAGTTTTCTTGGCAAGGTTTTTTTTGGAAGGAGTTTGCCCTGGCCTTTTCCTTCCTGGGGGCTGGGAGAGAAGGCCTACCTCAGTTGCTGGCTGGGGAATTCTGGGAGTTGAAGTCCACACATCTTCAAGTCCCCAGGGTTGAGAAACACTGCTAGTCCTTCCTCACCTATGGAAATTAATTGGGTGATGGTACCAGTTTATTTTTAAACTGAAGAAGGGGACTGTAGTGGAATGGAAATGGAGGGATTTACCTCCCTCGCTCCCCCTTTCTCTTTCTGCAAAGCTCAAATGCTCTCTGAATGAATGACAATACATTTAACTATATTTAATATACTTAACTATACTATTACAATATTTAATATATTTAATTATACTAGTGTTTCTCAACCTCAGCGACTTTAAGATGTGTGTACTTCAACTCCAATTCTGGGAGTTGAAGTCCATGCATCTTAAAGTTGCTGAGGTTGAGAAACACTGGTCCAAAGCATTGGGCATGGTTAATTTGCCCTTTAACTGACTATATCCAAACAATTTAGAGGGTGCAGATCTAAGGCTGGTTTGCAACAATTTAGATCTGAGCCAGGGGCATCTGTCAGGGAGGAGTCAAAAAAATCAAGATGGCATCTGCAAACGCATGATGGAAGGCCTACCCCTTTTATATCCACACATAAAAAGGGGCAGGGTTTCAACATGCAGTCACGACCACTGTCTTGACTTTTTTGACCTTCCCATGCATGCTGTGATTGACAGAGACAGATAGGAAGATCACAGTTTTGTTTTTTTTGTTTTAAGTAATAATCCAGGTCTTCTATTTTGTTAAAAATAAAAATAGTCATGCATCATATTGCTAGAGTTTTCAGAATGAAATGTCCGAACTTGGTATAATGGTGGTCAGTATGTCAGGCTGATCTTGGACAGAGTTGCATTCAACTCTATGTGCCAGGATACTCAACACATGCTGGATTGCCTAATATTTATCAAGGCTTCGCCTCCTTAGTTTTCTGAAGCAAAATCAGAGGCAGATATCAGCTCAGTCTGTTTTTGTCTCTGTCTCTGTGTCTGTATAAATGAACGCGTGCATGCAGGAATGAATAGGGGTTTTCTTCAAGAGGATTTAGATAAACTTTCCACTTTTTGATACCATTAACTTCCATAATCCTTAGCAAACATGGCCAGCAAACGTGGAAGTTAAATGCCATCCCATATGGAGGAAACCAGATTGGGAAAGCTATCTTAGATTGTAGTTCGGACCCTGACATGGTGTGTGGCTTACTATAATGTCATGGAATATTCATGCACATTCCGACTTTTGAAGGAGAATGATCAACCACTGAACGTTGGAAAATAGCACAGTTCTGGACACAGAAAGAAAATTTGGTGAAGAAGGGGCAGTATTCCTAAAATGTGAAAGGAGGATGGTCAAGGTGTCTGGCCTGTCCAAAAAAGGGAAGGCAGGAAAAAATGTAGTAGAGAGGTAAGAGTTCTGAGTGTTTATGCTGAAAGCAACTTCATTCGGATCCTCTGTTGTGCCCCAGGTCTTCCCCAACCCTACTTTGCGGCACCTGCTGTCTTGTGTCAAAAGCCGGGATGCCTTGATCCAAGGCCAGATGAAGAAACACCAGGTGAGATTGGCTAGGTTAAGGTTATATCTCATGGAGACCTGTAGACAAGAGGATGATATGAGAGGAGGGATTTACTTGTTGAAGAGCAGGAGTGATGAGAAGACCTTCCAGTTCTACAACCATCCTAAAATGGGTCAGGGTTTCCTGCAGGGGTGGAGAAGGCATGTCTCTTCAGAGGCTGCTGGAGAGCAATTCCTATCAACAGGGTCAGAGGCAAGGAATTATTGGGACTGGACCTTGAGCACTGGTTGATTGCTCATCGACTGGATGAATAGATGGATGAAATCAGCTCTGTCTTGCTGCACGTCCTCCTCCCTTTCTTAGGAGTCACATAGCCCTTCAGAGGTCCAGGACATGTTGGATGACATGCTGCAGTTTCTGCGTGACCATGGCACTGGAAAATGGGGGGAGACTGGCCTCCTGCTGGATCATGTCCACATGGCCATTGTTGACTTGCTCATTGGAGGCACTGAGACCACAGCGACCTTGCTCACCTGGGCTATCGCCTTCCTGCTGCACCATCCTGAGGTAGGATGAACAGTTTGCTGGGGGGCATGGTCCCCTAAATCAAAGTAGGTTCTCTCTCTTTGGGCCATGTTTGGCTTTCTGTCAAAGATCTCCTCCTGCTTCAAATCTCTCTTTCTTTCTCCATGCAGAGGTCATGGAAGAGGGTCAAAGGTCTGTGCTAGTACTGGGGAAGCTGTGATCTTCCAGTTGTTGGGCTACATCTCTCATTATTCCTCACCACCTGCCATAGCTGGCTGGGGAATCCTGGGAGTTGAAATCCACATATCTTAAGGTTGGCAAGGCTGAGAAACACTGCTTACATTGTTTCCCAAGCACTCTGCTCCAGCTTTCTATGGTGGGATTTCTCCTGTTCCCCAACTTTACCCTGCTTCCTACTCATAAGGATTTGTTGCAAGTCACAATGATGTCATGTGTGTTATGATGTCATCACATGAATGATATAAATGTGATGTGACTTGCCTCCCCCGTGGACACCCGTCTTCCCACTGGCCTGATACAGGCTGTGACTTCTGCTCCTTTCCCCTCCACACTTGTTCTGCTACTGCTGTGTTCTTCATCCATCTTAACTCTTCTGCTGATTGGTTTCTGATGGTCTCCTTCCAATGGTGTCATTAGCTATTCAGTTTCTTGGCTGATTGGTGTCCTGTATCAAGACAGCTGTTGATTGATTGATATCCTTTATTGACTCTTAGCTTGACATTTCATTGACTGTTAGGGCCACTAACAGATTGATGCCAACACAATCTGTTAGGGAGATTGCTGAAAAGTTCAGGTTTCCAATCTTCTGAATTTGTGTTTGAGAGGGAAAACCAAACACCACAACTGGTACATCATGTCCTCAGCATAATGGGTGTCATGACTAATATTAGAGCTAAATGCTGTGTCTTCCTCAGATGATTTCACTCTCACTGGATTCAGAGGGGAAAAAATCCCTGTTATGAGACAAAACATTAACTCTCTAGTGCCAACGAACCTATGAATTGTTTCTCTCCGAATCTCGAATGGAACTTCCTGGATTTACGAGTCTTTTTGACTTTTAGGAGGGTCAGTTATTCAACTAGTTTTACTTGCGTAAATTAATATATTGTTAATATAATTTATTAACATTATATTGATTTACACAAATAAATGATTAATAAAAATGAATGTATTAATAACATCAATAATAATAAATTAATAAAACTAATTAGCTGTTCTGTTCTTTATATTTGTTTTTCTTCAGTTGCTAATGGCCCACTGTTTTCGCCCTAAAAAAATATAGAACTGTAAAGTTTAGGTAGAAGGACAGCTACTGAGCAATGTTCCTCTATGGTAGCTAAAGATTAGAAGTCTGGTAGCATCTTATTTTTAATAAAATTGGTTAGTTGGAAAAGGTGTTACCAGATTTTGATTTTTAGCTACCAAGTAAGACCATTATTTATCAGCTCTAACTGATAAGAAGTGCTGTATTCAAAGACAAAGGAATAACTTGATCTGTTCTGTTCCCAGCAGCTAGTGAAGGTAGTTCTGGGCCATGCATAATGTTTCTGCTGCCTTCTTCACATTAGCCCTAAAAATCACCGTTCCATCACCCAGGCCTCTACTTCAGCCCCGGTGCTACGGGCACTGCCACCCCCACCAAGCAGTGTCGTCGCAAGCCCCGCACCACAAAGCCCCAGCCACCCCCAGCTGACCTTCGCCGTCTTCTTCCTCCCACTGCTGATGAGGTGTGCCCGGACTGGCCCTTCCCAAGGCAGCTGTGGCCTTGGGAGGCTTTGGTCCAGGCGCGCCTTGTCAGCAGGGGGAGGGAGAAGACGGCGAAGGTCAGCTGGGGGAGGCAGGGACAGCAGAGTGCAGGGCGGCCCGAAGGGCAGAGATGGCGGGGAGGAGATAGGCAGGTGGGGGGAGTTTAAGTGCCGCTGCGGTTATAAACGCAGGCATCAGAACTTTGAGTGGTCACTGAACGAATGGTCATTTAGTGAGGACTACCTGCATTCTCTTCTTTCTTCCCACCATGCTTCTTCTTTCTCTGCCACTCCAGATTCAGGAGCAGATCCACCAAGAGTTAACCACAGTCATCGGATTCCATCGTGATCCAACCTATAGTGATCAGGAGCAGTTGCCTTATCTCCGGGCCACCATCTGGGAGACCTTACGCCTGCGCCCCTCAGCACCCCTGGCTTTGCCCCACATGACCATCCGCAACACCAGGTAACAGGTTTCGAGAAGCCCCCTCAGGCATCTGTGCTTGAGGAAGGGGATCCTGGTTCCCCTCCTTCTGCATTCTGCCAGGTGCTCTTTCTACCCGCCTCCCTGCCCTCCCTCTGGATATCCATGACCCTGGTTGGCCAACAGTCAGAGACATCAAGCTTGTGGCATCAAGTTTTTTTTTTTGCTTAAAAACCTTGAGTGCCATTAGCCAGAACATGGGGGAAGAACATGGGCACAGCTCAGAGACTTCCAAAGGAAACATTTGTATCTGGTTATTCCATTGTTTGCTTGTTTTAGGGTTATAGTTTAGCAAGGCCAGTTGGTGCTCGTGATGAAAGATGGGGAGCTGAGAATTCTTCTCAATCAGCTGCAAATGTGCTTTTTTGCAGATGTCTTGGAGTGTGGGTGGGCAGACGCCTCTCCCGTGGGCAACAGCAGTGGGGTCCAGGGAGAACAAGTAACACTCTGTCCATGATGACCTCATGATATATGCCCTGTCATTCTGACATCATTGTGGCTTCTGTCGGGTGCCTGTGATCCCAGCAATGGGTGGCTGTCCAGGTGATGCAACCAGGATGGTGCAAAATCTCTTCCAAGGTACTTCAGCCCCCCTAAAAAGCTACAGTTATGTCAGAATGATGAAGATGTGCCAGAATGTCATCACTCCGATGAGCCAAATGGAGACTTGTGTCATGATCTCCAACACAAGCCTATAAGTTGTCTCATCTGAATGGTGACTTCATGACACCGTATCCTCATCCCTCTATGGGATAGGCCTCATTTTATTCCTTCTGTTGGTTTTATGTGTGGAGACGGCCCAAACACGGCTTTTGTTTCCTCTCCCATCTGAAACCCCACTGCAAAGCCATATCGACTAGATATTTTTCAGCCATATCACTTCAGGTCGGATATACGTAGTAGAGGATCCCACATTTTAAAATGCCCCCTCTGTTAAACCAACGTTCATTTGCTTAGGTCAGACTTCTCCAGACTGGTGTCTTTCAGAAGTGCCGACCCCCTTAAAGTGTTTTATTTTTTAGGGGGAATGAGACTCCTTAACAGTAGATAATACAATTCGATAGAAGCAAAGAAGGGAGGTTGGGCCACCTTCTTATGATGTAGCATGGGGAAGAAGTTGGAGCTGGGAGGTATAGGAAATTGAGAACTTCCCCGATAGGCAGTGAAGTTGCTCAGGACCATCTTGGAAAGCAGAAGAGTTTTAAGACTGAACGTCAGTAGCATTTCCACAAAAAACGTACTGAGAGATCTCTCCTTTATGGAGGCAGTTGATGGTTAGGTTCCAGAACAGGCTAGGCCTCTCTGTGACACCTCTGAGCCACTGCTGGTCTGTCCTTCGCGGCTTCTACTTAGGTGTGCAGAAGAATCTTATGTGCACCGTGACTTCATTTCTGATGTGTCACGAAACTGAAGATGTCACTTCTCTCCACGGGTGCCCGTGAAGCCCTGCTGATATAATTTTGTCTCTTTTTTCCTCTCCCTCTGATGCCCTTTGCCAAGTCTGTCTGGGTTTCCCATCCCTAAGGGCACAACGGTCATTCCCAACCTCTATGGGGCCCACCATGATGAGACCAAGTGGCACCGACCGCTGGAGTTTAGGCCAGGTATTCCCACATGCAAGTCTGTGTGTGTGCGTCCATGTGCGTGTGTGTGTGTGTGAGAGAGAGACTGAGTTCATACACCACACTAATCCATAATGAAGTTTTCTTGGCTTTGGCTTAGTGCGTTGTGTGAACCCGATTGTGCGTTGTTCAGTGAAGTACCCTTAAGGAAACCATAGCTTAGCACAATGTATAAACCTGGCTGTAGAGAAAGAGACACAGACTGAGGAGGAAATCTGTGTGAATTTTATGTCATGTTTTAGATGTACAAGTATGTGAGTGAGAGACAGACGAAAGAGAGAGAAAAGTTGGGTTCACACGTCATGCTAAGCCATAATGTGATTTGTTTTTAACTTAACAAGGTTATGGGAATAAAATTCCAAGTGGCCTGAAGCTATGATTTGATATTCATCTATTGATTTCAGCTAAGCTTTAGTGTGAGGTGTGAACGGGAATACATGGCTTATTCCTGGTTTGTTTTTTTATTTATTTTGCCCCATCCAAGCCTCTAACCGAGTGTGTCCCAACCTTGGCAACTTTAAGATGTGTGGAAAGGATTTATTTCTTTCCTTGCTAATCCTACTGGTCTCTTCCTTCTGTCCAGAGAGATTCCTGGAGGGTGAAGCCTCTGCTGATGCCCGACGGCATCTGGTGCCATTCAGCTGTGGGGCACGGGTGTGCCTGGGGGAAGCCTTAGCCCGCATGGAGTCGTTCCTCTTCCTTGCTTACATCCTGCGAGATTTCCAACTCTTGCCCTCATCAGCTGGATGCCTTCCTGACCTCAAAGGATCCTTTCGATTTCTTGTGCATTGTAAGCCCTTCCTGGTGCGGCTGGTGCGCCGGGCGGGGGCCACAGAACCTGCAAAATGAGGCCTTTGCATGACCAGGAAGCGGAAATCACTCCATCTGCTTGGATCCTCCCTCGCCCTCCCTTAATTCCCTTGGCAGCCCTCAAGTTTCACCTGTGTAACTAGTCACGCATGGAGTTTTAGGATAGGCTTAAACTACAGATAGTCCTCATTTAGCGACTGCCTCATTTAGCAACCATTCGCAGTTATAACGGTGATGAAAAAGCGATCTGGATGGCTCCCAGCCTGATGCTATTCAGGAAGCTACTAAAGACCTGGCTATTCTCCCAGGCTTCATGACAGCGTCATGTCACAAAGCTTCTGTTGGATTTGTTGTTGTTTGATATGTTTGACTTTGGGCTGCTCACGATCTCATTCTGCTTTTTGTGTTTTTTTCTTAAAGTTACCCAGAATTTTTGGGAGTTGGGTGGCCTCTAATAAAATAAATAAATAAAGTGATTCGAGGAGGAGGAAATGGTTCTTAATGCCCGCTGGATGCCCTCTTGATACTTCTTCATGCCCACTGCTAGTCCTGGTGCAAAGTCCTGGTGCTAATCTCCAGTGTTACTCAGACGCCCCTTCATTGTGTTGGCGTGTGTGCCAATAAAAGAACAAGCAAGATTTCTATTCCTGTAAATCTGGGTGTTGTCTAGGCCTCCTTGGGAGTTGTGGCACCATCGGGGTCTATGGAAGGATGAATATTCAGGTTTGCACCGTTGCACCACAAGCCCTGCCCTTTAATACCTGGGTTGAGTCACTGCAGGCATGAATGAAAGGGGCAGAGTTTGTGTGGTGATGGCGGTGATGCTGCTGTGGCCATTTTGACAAAAGTCTCCGATCCTGTGGACCCCTCCGATCCATTATCTGGACATTAACAAGAGAAGGTAGGTGGAATTAGTGACATTTCCCTACTTCATATCTCTGCAAATCCACCCAGCACACTAGCGGAGGGCTGCAGTTTTGAAAGGCGTGCTCTCCCGAAAGTAGGATCCTGCATCAACTTCTGCTCCATTCCTGTTGCACTGGTGCAATTGGGGGGTGGTTTCGCACTGATGGTCAGAAGGGGGAAGGGCAGCAAATCCAGAGGTTTAACCAACTGCTTGGCTTAATACAGCCTGTACGTGGGAAACCAGGACACCACGACCCGGCATCTGCCACCCGAACAGATGCAATAAATGCAGAACAGGGATCAGCAGTGGCTATTTTATGCCAAGATAGTTTCTGCTGACTCAAGGAGTGGCGCGAGGGGGAGCCCTTTTAACTCAGAAGTGGGGAAAGGCCCACAGAAAAGAGGGATGAACAAGGGGAACAACACATTTGAGTCAGCACAAAGTTGCAGCGGGCTGATCATATTGGGGAATGCCCAGAATCTTAGCTACTTTGGAGTCGACAGACTCTTTTGCTACTGACACTAATTAGACATGACTCCAAAGCAACCAGTCTAGGGTGTTTTGCCAGGTGACACGCCTCTACCCTTTCTAGGGTAGGTCCCACCAATTCCTGTTTGGGTCAGAGCAGTGTTCCTCAACCTTGGCCACTTTAAGATAAGTGGACTTCAACTCCCAGAATTCCCCAGCTAGCATGGCTGGCTGGGGAATTCTGGGAGTTGGAGTCCACCTATCTTAAAGTGGCCAAGGTTGAGGAACACTGAGTTAGAGACAATTCTACTCCCACCTCCAATGAATATCAAGAGAGTGAACGCTCTTATTCAGCTCTAAACGTCCTACTGTATCTGACTTAAACCAATTCTAACTTGTTTTCCACCAGACGAAGTGGCCGTTAAAAAAGCAAACAAAACTAGAAGAATGTCACTAGTCCTCTCTATTTTTTAAAATATTTTATTTTTATTTTAAACATTTTTTTCACCATGATCTAAAAATAACTTCCCCCCCCCAAGCACTTCTTATAGAAGAGTTTTATTCCACCCCCTGATAAAGAAACAATTCTTTACAGCTTGCCTTTCCCTCCCACCCAGTTCGTGCAAATATCCTGCCCTGCCTCAAGTCATAAAAATGCCTTCTGGGTGCAATGTGCCCCTGATGCCCCCTAAGAAGGAGGAAAAAAACCCCCCTTCTTGTGAACTCTTCCACCTCCTGCTTCAAATATCAAGTGGCTGAAGAGAGATGCAGCAATCAAAGGCCATGGAAGTCCCAAAGAGGCACAGCTTTGTTCCCATATTGTGTTGAGCCAAATATGCAATTCTGTTTGCCTCATCTTTACCCAGTTCAAACAAGAGCATTTGCCCAAGTCACAAATGTTAGCCCAGAAAGGTGCTGGGTGAGTCACGTGAAGTTGTGCTTGTGGAAAGTGATGGACAGATTCAAGATCTCGCTGGGGTCACTGGTCAAAGTCTCCTCTGTGTCCCTCTTCTTCAGATCTTGGTTTCCTCTCCGTTTTCTGCACTGAATTTCTGCCTTGGAGATGGGCCCCTTCAATCTCATCTTCAATTGTGCTTCATGATCAGATTACAGTGGTATTATTATTTCCACATTCTACATTTCCAGCGAAGAAAAAGAATGCTCGGTGATGTAATTACTAGTTTGAGAAGACTGTAGGGAAGTATAATTAGCAAAAACCATTTGAAAAAGGGAAAATCAACGGTAGGATTTTATTAAGCAACTCTCCCTGCCCCACTTTACAATTTATACTCCTAGCACTGTCTGGTTACAATCAGGACTGTTTTAAACAAATCTGAGAATGCTACCTTTCATTCAGTCGGTTGTTTGTACTAATGTATTAGTAAACCAATCGTTAAAAAGTAGGATCAATACAACATTTTGATCTCTTTGGATCCTTCAAAGGAAGTCTGTCTGGTCCACTAAAGAGATGGGTTCAAAAAAGGGACCAAGAATGTTTGGTCCCAGTTTGGCTTAGAAAGCAGGTTGACTGGGAAGCCGTTCCCGCATTTGGATTGCATTTCCCTCTCTCTGATTTTGTATGAACTCTCTGGCTAATTCTGATATCCACCCCAGCCTTTCTCCAGCACTATCAGCTGTATTTCCCACAAACCTGGGTGGACTTAGTCCAGCCCACAAGGGCACCAGAAGGAACAGGATAGCAGAGTGGTTCTTAAACTGCCCCACCTTGTTCCTTCTGGTGACCCTTTTCCTGGTCTCGAAGAATGCCATCATCCCCACAAAAAAACCTGACTCTGTTGTTTTACACAAGTGTCTTGGCAGTAATGTTTCCAAACGGGATCCTCAACTCACAAACAACAATTACAAATTGCCCTGCTACCCCCAGGATTTACCCACATCACCCCTTTGGGGGTAACTGTCCCCATTTTTAAGAACCACTGGAATAGCAAATGCCTTACAATGATAATGCTCACAATACAATTATTCCCTATAAAGTGCTCAACGGCAAGGCTTTATGTATGGCTAAGAGGCAGGAAAATGCTCTTTTTTCGGAAAGAGTCAACATAGATTTGGTCCATACCCTTTCAACAAATCCTCTACGCTTATAAAAACTGGAGAGCAAGGAAGAAAGAATTTAGCCTAGCCATCCATAAAATGCTAGGTTTCTAGGTGCAGGAATTTCCTGAAAATGTTGCATTTAAGTGAGACTGAATCCTCACGTGGTCCCCAAAACCTGGTGTAAGGAAAAGAGAGGGACTGCACGGAACATGGGAACTGGCCTATCTTGCTATAAATGGAAAGATAATTGTTGTACCCTTGACTGCATTACACTGACTGTTGGGGGTACTATTATTGTGAGGCCTTTCCAATTTTCTTCAATTCTTTTTCCACTTTGTCCCCTACCTCTGTGTTTCAGTCATCTCTCTTAGATTACCTTTAGATGGGAAAGCCTGGGAGACAGGAGGCAAAAAGCTTACAGTGGGGAGGACACTCTGTGGCTTGAGTTCACAAGGCTTCCATAAGGGCCCAAAGGAATTAAAAAAGAAACATTAAAAGTGCTTTTATGTTAAGCTGCATTCACTACCTATGACTTTAACTCCATTTTGAATAGTATTTCCAGGAGGAAGAAAAAGAGGCCTGGATTCAGAGTAAGGCTGAAGAGGGAAGGGGAAAATCTTTAGCTGGTGAGCGGATGAGGAGCAAATGGGGTCAGGAAGTGGAGACTCTGGGTCAGAATCGGGCCTTGCGATGCTGCAAACTAATCGATTCCCAGACCCAGAACGAAGCGAAGGGAAGGGAACCCAGTCTCGGCTGCCAAAGCTCTGCTCGCCAACCTGCCCTCTTCGCTCTCTTGAAAGCTCTCCCCCAAAATCGCCTCTCCTATCATTCAAATTCATCAGTTGCTCCCACCCTCTTAAACTCTGAGCTCTCTCTTCCTTTTGACTTAGGTGGATGTCTCAAGTCTCAACAACCGGAGAATGAGATTATAACACCAAATATTTTTCTTGGTTTCGGTCCATTCTTCTTTTTCTCAGGGTGGGCCAGAAAAGCAGAATAAAGTCCGGGTGTGAGGTATCCTGTTGCAAAGGGATTGTTGTGGGGTATCCTGTTGTTGGGGTTGCTGCTTTTCCTCCATTGCTCTCTCCCTTAGTCCGTCCTGCGTCAGCACCCGTGTCCCCTACTCATGACCGCTGCAGAGGGTGGAAGGTGCTGGGCCGCAGTTTCATCTCAGTGAAAGGAATGGCAAACTCGAATCCTTTCCAGTTAAACCAGTTGACGCCCTTGAGTGGAGGAGAGAGAGGCAATGCATGAGAAACATGAAGGCAAATCTGTAAAATGTAGACTCCCCCCAAAAACGGAAGATCAATGAAGACAGAGAAATAGAGATGAAAGTGATCTAGCAAGTCCAGAGATGTCCACCTGACAAGAAGTCCACCTAAAAGAGAGTGGGTGGCGGGGGGGGGGGTCTACAGGCTGTGGGCAAAAAAGTTAAGATGGAGGCCCCTTGGTGCAGTTGAAACTCCATGTATTAAAAATGGGCGGAGCTCAGATTACGCCATCGTGGGGGCCTTCTTGACCTTTTTGACCCCATGCTGTGGATACCCCTAGGAGGCCATTGACCTCACTTTCAGCCCTGAGATTTGGGCTGCTGTGGCACCCTTTTCTATCAAGGCCAGGACCTTCCCCCCCCCCCCCCCCCACTGCATGATCATCCTAGGTCAACAGCAGCAGAAAGCTGATATCTACACATCGATAAACCCTCCCTCCCAAATAAAGCTGATGACCCAGAGGTCAGCTTGTGTAGATGGGGCAGTAATTGGCTGTGATTATTGTTTTAGTGGCACAGGACTGGCTCTCTGAAAGATTTCTCTCTCCACCAAGGCCGTTCTGCTCTTTTAGCAAGAGGGAGGCAACCACTTTGCCCAACGGGCAAGGGGTAGGTGGTCAGTGGACAGGCCATTTGACCCTTCTCTTGAACTCCCCACGGCCAACCCCCTTTATTGCAGGGCGGAGGCTGTGTGTAGCCTGTGGCTTGTCCTGCACCTTCCCAAAACTAGCTGCCCAAGGTTGAGTCAAGGATGCGTTGTGTTTCTCCTTGGTGAAAACTTCCCCGTTGGTCCTCCTGGTCACTCAACCATTCCAGAAAAAGTACTTTTGCTCCTTCCTCTCTGGGGATTACCTGGTGATCGCGGTTGTTAAAGTAGAGCCCATTGAGGTTGGTGTAGTGGCAGTTGCGATACCACCATGCCCCACGGTAAGAGATGGCACAGGGGATGAGGACCCGATTTGGGTCCCGGTCCCGAGTGGAGAACACGCTCCCTGAGTGGTAGCTGAAGGCATCACCTGGGTAAGAGGAAGGTGGGAGAGTGAGAGCGAAAAGGAACCACAATTCTCCCTCCTGAATTCTTGGCTGCTCACAAACAGGTCTCAAGAAGTGTCTTCTTCCCCCGTGTACATGAAACCCTTCTTCTACGTTCAGCAAAGTTCTAGGGAATGTGGTGACAGGTCTTCATTTTTTACAGTGTAGGATTTTGTCATACATAAGATGGATGGGATTTTTACTCTCATCTTAAACCAGTGTTTCTCAAGCTTGGCAACTTGAAGACGTGTGGACTTCAACTCCCAGGATTCCCCAGCCAGCCACGTCTTCAAGTTGCCAAGCTTGAGAAACACTGAGTTAGAGACATTTGAGAGAAGGAGTGAAATAAACACAAGTCTACCAATTTCCCCTTCTAGAAAAAGTGACAGGAAAAAGTAAAAGTTTACTAGTTTCTACTACACTTCTGTTAAGAAACAGCCATATGTGAGTTCCCTTTGAACAAACGGATAGACCAGTCCAATGCTGGACTAGGTGTTTTTCCCCCCACTGGTGGACCAGTCAGGAGAGCCAGTTTGGTGAGTGGTTAATGGCACCTGATTAGTCTCTGAGTTCTAGTCCTGTCTTAGGCACAAGCCAACTGGGTGACTTTGGGCAGTCCCTGTCTCTCTGCATTAGGAAGGAGAAGGCCAGGGCAAACCCCTTCTGAAAATCTTGCCAAGAAAACTTCAGGGACTTGTCCAGGCAGTCGCCAGGAGTCCACACTGTCTCAAAAGCATACATGTACAAAAAAGAAACCAATGAAACACTCCACAGGCTAACAATGTCCAGCGGCCCTGGGAGCCTGCTGCATAAACTGGATGGGATGGACAAGTTCAAAAGTTTTAAGTTCTAAGAAGTCAACAAGTCATGGAGAGTTCTATGGATGGAAGCCACATCCCAAAGATCCACCTACAAGGAACACTGCTGGTGCTTGCTTTTCCAGCATAGGTGGAAGGTGGAAAGAACAAAGAAACCTGCAATCAAGGCCCACAAGAATAGAATCCAGAAAGCAATTTCTGGATGGAATCTGGAAAGTGACTTCTGGACAGAATCCAGAAAGCAATTTCTGGACAGAATCCAGAAAGAGACTTCTGGGCAGAATCCAGAAAGCAATTTCTTAAGCAACTTCATTTTTCCTGCTGGTTTCAGCCCAGAAGACAAGCAGCTGAAGGCTGCCCTGCAGAATAGTCCTACTCATTCAATCACGGCCCCCCAGCTCTGCTCACCAGCTGTGCCATGGTAACTGCCCAGATGCAGGCGGTAATAGTCCGCTGGAGGGTCCACGCGGAAGCTCTGATAGGTGGCATAGACGGACTCGTTGCCAGCACGGAGATCCACACGTAGCTCGTAGTCCCCTGAAGATGTCAGCTGGTGCAGGGCATCATTCCCTGGAGCCAAAGAGAAAAGGAGGATGTGTCTTCTGAAGGACAGACTCCATTACGGTGGCAATGGGGGCACCGCTGGAAGAACTGGAGGACCAGGTTAGGGACAGACCATCATGGAGAAAATAGATCTATGTGGTCACTAAGAGTCAACAACAACTTGATGGCATGTAATCAATCGATCTCCTGAAGGAGGCTAAAGAAGGAGTGCTTCTAAGTGATGAAAGCCCTCCACATATGTGCTCCAGAAACTCTCACACCACTGCACAGCCTTATTAACATCCTTCCAAGAGTTTTATCTCTTCTTCTCCTTCCTTCCCAGCGTGAAGGCTACAAAGCACTTGGTGAACTTAGGGCAGAAGGCAAACTTGAACCCCCAGCTTTGTACTGATTGCTCAGTTGCACAGGACAGCCTTCTCCAACCAGGGATGCTCTCCAGAAGAACAGCATATTCTGGGTGTTGAAGCCCACACATCTGGCAGGCACCAGCCAAGAAAGGTCAGTTTAAGGTCAAATTAAGTGCTCAATGAGCACTCCCAACTGCATTTTTCATAGGTGGGCCTTGATATATATTGGGAACATTCAAATATTCTACACTTTTTTGTTTCCCTGCAAAAAGGAGCGCCTGACAAAAATCTCCATTTCTTACACAAACATGCACAACACACTAGATAGCAGTAGAAATAGGACTTTTTAAAGCATTTATTTATTTACTTATTAATTGCATTTATTGCATTTATCGCATTTATATAGCTGTCCATCTCACACAAAGTGACTCTGGGTGGTGTACAGCAATTAAATAAAATAACAAATAGATAAAAACCATAATGATAAAAGATAAAAAGTGATTATGTCAGCAAGGCCAGCTCTATCTTTTTCAATATAGGGCTAATGTCTTTTTTCCCAAGAGAGCATAGAGGAGAACAGGATTTACCAAAGTCCACATCACTGTCCTGCCCTTACTTTTAAATAAAATAATAATTAAAAAAAAACTTGCTGCAGTGATGTATTTCATGAAATGGGTTACCTGACCCTCACCTCTTTTGGATGTATAGAGACTATACATCCCAAAGACCCAGCCTATATTTGGCCACATCGGCAGAAAATTATGGGAGCTGCAGTCTTGTTAGGGGACTCTGCAAAAGTCTCTAGGAGTTTTCTGAACTCCAGTTGGACAAAGAGGAAGCCATCGGTGAACTCTGCTGGTTTGTGGTTGAAGGTCCTGATCTAAAAAAACAGGCTCAACTGAGAAAGGGCTTTGTCTTTGCGGCCGGCTCTCAACCTCAGTTTCCAGTTTGTAAAAGACATGAAGGATGAAATGGTGGTCCTATTTGGCTACACAGAGAGATGAGGAGAGGTAGGCAAAGTAACCGACTTACCTAGCCAAAATTCCCGGGTGAGGTTGCCAAAGCCAAGGGCATAATCCTGCCAATTCCGCCAGAAATCCGTCTCACCGTTCATCCGACGTTGAAAGACCTGGGGACAAGGAAAAGGAGGAGGAGGAGGAGGAGGAGGAGAATGTGGGTGCCACGTTGTGTCTTCTTCTCTACACAAATACAGGATGCGCACCTGAGCAGCCCCTGGGTGATGCCAAATGCAATGAAATGACCAGGTATGTGTATTTCACCCAAGGCAAATTCACTTACATATACACATTTGCACAATTGATTATGTTTATTATGGGGTTGGGCCAGAGAAAGGTAGGGTACCATGAAATAACACCCTGACTTGCTAGCAGTATATATAAACATATGCCAAAGTGCACATGTGGACATTCTCATACCTGCATGTATGGAGCAGGAAGGAAAAAAAGATGTTAGTAATCAGATATCAGAAAGCAATAAAACCCCAAGATATATTTCTACACAATTTGGGGAGCAATTTTTCTCCATATATAGAAACTTCTATATATGTCAAATGATGAAACATGCATCATAACATCAGGATGCAAGCTCGCCCTGTTCATACTTGAGTCACAACGTTGCACACGGATACGTAAGGGGTGGAGTTTGTGCTGTGTTTGTGATTTGGTTGCTTGCTGTCCCTTGTCCCCACAGCAGATGTCTGTCTTCTCACCGGCCCTGATTTTGATCGGTAGAAAGTTGACCGAGATCTGCTATCATGCTTCCAAAATTTCAAAAGGTTCTGTCCCACAAACTTCACAATGGCTTCTGCAGGTATAAACACTAGAGCAGTGTTTTTCCAACTTGGCATCTTTAAGATGTGTGAACTTCAACTCCCAGAATTCCGCTGGCTGGGGAATTCTGGGAATTGAAGTCCACACAACTTAAAGTTGCCAAGTTGGAAGAACACTGCGCTAGAATGTCCTTCTCCAATCTGTCACCTTCTACATCTGTTGGCTCAAAATGACCACTCTCCAAGAATAGCATGTTGACTATGGATGATGGGATCAATGGTCTGACATATCCAGAAAGTTGGGGAAGGATGCTACCTTAAAGACTTGCATTTGTTTCTCTTCATCAGAATACACACACACATTTTAAGATTCCCCAGTTGCCAAAGTCTGTGGCTGAAAAAACAGCATGCATGAAATCATGGCTGGGGGAAGGAAGACATACACAAAGATTCCTTGTAAAGCAGCTGTAGGCTGACCATCACCAGCCCATACTCACAATCCAGCCTCCTCCATCTGTCTCCATGTCACAGAACACCTGCAAGGGATGTTCCTGGTTGCCCCCTAGATAAATTGTTGTTGCTCGTGAGGGTCCTGGCCCATTCTGGATTTCTTCTGAGCAGTCCCGAGGGAAGGGGTATGTCAGGTGGCCTGTCCAAGAAAGAAAGGATACTCAGTGGTTATCTGTCAGGTTTAGCCCAAAGAACTCCAAGAGACAGTGCAAAATCAGTCCAGCTATGTTTATTAGCTACAACCTCTAGCAAGAATCTCCCCAGACTGAAACCCAGCTCCCAAGCCAGCCAGCCACAACACCATGAATTCCTCAGGAAGGTGCCAGCCTCATCCTCTTGTAGTTCCCACGCTCTGTCGGTGAGCTAAGAAAATGCTTATCTCCCTGAGCCTGGCCTTCATAATTCCATTCCATCACATTATCCTACTTATTAGCAACAAACACTTATTCAGAGTTTTGGAAGTCAAAAAAGGACCACAGGTGGTCTGACTCAAACACACACTTATCAGGGAGCTCACCAGTGGTGAAGGACGTGGAGATGGAGGCTGTTGGTGCGCCTCTCCTCACTGCCTGGACCTGGACCCGGTACCAGCTTGAAGGAATGAGATCTTGAAGTTCATACAAGGTGACGGAAGCATCCAGAGGGATCTCCTGCGGAGAACAAAATAAAAGTGATGCAATTTAGGCCAGCAATATAGAAGAGCTTTGCTTTGAGATGCAGCTAGATGGGGAACAATGTATTAAATATTTTCCCATAAAATCACAACTTGGAAGGGACAGGGTAGGACATCTAGTCCAACCTCAACTCAGTGCAGGGCTCTGCTTTTCTAACATTCTTGAAAGATATGCGACTTAACATATTTAACAACTTAACTTAATAATAACTTAATAACTTAATATTTTATTTATATAATTTAATAATAATATAAAATTAACAACTTAATAACTTAATATCTTAATGACTCCCCCAGCAAAGGGGAGCCCTTACTTTCCAGGCCAGCCAGTTCCACCAGTGAATAGCTTACACTAGGAAGGAGTTTCTTCCAGTTGGGGATATATGCAGGGAGGAGGTAAAAAAAGTCAAGAGGGTGGCCGCAATTGAAACCCCACCCTTTTTGGTAGCCATAAAACCTTAAAAACCTGGGTCTTCCCTCAGGCTTTAGGGCTGGGATGTTAGTAGAGTACAGTCGGTGTGTTTTATTCTGTGTTGATTGAGGAGTTGGCTATTTTTACCTGGCATTATTTTATTGTTCTTTTTCTTGTTTTTACGTGCATGTTTTTGCCTCTATGCCTTGTCGGCTACCCAGAGTTCTTTGACTGAGATAGATGGCCGTATAAATTGGCAAGACAGACAGACAGACAAGGGAGTTGTCCTTCAGCTGGTTTGTTGCAGGGTCTATCACTGATTTGAGCTGAGAGGGAGTGAGTGGTTCAAGGTCAGCCAGGTGCTGTCACTCCTAATGGAATACTAGATCCTAGACCAGTGTTTCTCAACCTTGGCAGCTTTCAGAGGTGTGGACTTCAACTCCCAGAATTCCCCAGCCAGCATGGCTGGCTGGGGAATTCTGGGAGTTGAAGTCCACACCTCTGAAAGTCCAAAGAATAAAGTCCACACCTCTGAAAGCTGCCAAGGTTGAGAAACACTGTCCTAGACCTTCCTACTCCTAGTCCAGCACCTTTACCACTAGACCACATCAACTCTGGGCTGAGAGGAAAGGAGTAGCCCAAAGTCCCTAGGACACCTCTGTGCAGAGAGGTGGGTCGTGCTAGAACCTGGGACTCCCCACTCCTAGTCCAGCACCTTCACCATACTGGCTCTCCATGACTGGAGCAGCATATAAGCCTAATAAAACAGACAATATGGTGGAGTCCTGGGTGCTCTCTGAGCCTGGTTGTTTGCTTGCAAACGTTTCATTGCCCAGCTAGGGAACATCATTAGGGTCAGTTAGCACTGATGATGCTAGCGAGCTAGCACTGAAGATGTTATCTAGTTGGGTAATGAAACGTCCACAAGGAAACCACCAAGCTCAGAGAGCACCGAGGACTCCAGAGTTCAACCCTGAGCTACAGGTAGTCTCTTCTATTGAAACAAACAGTAGTATGCATAAGGATATTACAGTACTAACTGTATGTACTATTTTATGTTCAGCAGGAATATATGATAGTAGTCATGCAGTTAGGTACCTTTGATTGTCCATCAGGGGTTTCATAACTCAACAGGTATCCCTCAGATGGGGCACGAGGGGGTGACCAGGTGAGACGCACACTGCGGGCTGAAATTTCTGTAGCATGAAGGTCCCGGGGCCCATCTGCTCCTGCAGGAGAAGGAAGGTGAGAGTTAAAAAAAGCTGCCCAGAGTCTCCCATTGGGGGACATGGGCGGCATACAAGATAGATAGATAGATAGATAGATAGATAGATAGATAGATAGATAGATGAAAGAAAAGAAAGAAAGAAAGAAAGAAAGAAAGAAAGAAAGAAAGAAAGAAAGAAAGAAAGAAAGAAAGAAAGAAAGAACAAGATTGTACAATTATAAGTTCAACTCTACCTTATCCTATGCCAGTGTTTCTCAACCTCGGCAACTTTAAGATGTGTGGAGTTCAACTCCCAGAATTCTGGGAGTTGAAGTCCATACATCTTAAAGTTGCCGAGGTTGAGAAACATTGCCCTATACAGTGACAGAGAAAATCTATGAATTATTCTGGAAAATCAGGCCAAAGTGGCATTTTGTCCAACGTTTCTAACAATCCCCTGAGAAATTCTAAAGTGGGGCATGACAGACAAGATAATCTGGTTTCAGTTGCCTTGGCTCAGGGTGTTGTGTGAACCCTGCCACCTTGTTCATCTTCAAGCACTTGGCACTCATGTGGTATATTTTCCGCCCAAGACGGCTCAATTTTTAGCAGAAATGGAATTTCGTGCTTGAAATTCAGTAATGTTAAAATGTAGGCAGCTTCCTTGAACTTCAGCTTTGTAATACATCAGCTCTGATGTATTACATAGATACCATCTCTTCACTGTCTTCTGATTTACTCCCAGGTTCAGTACAAGTCTTGTTCTTACCTTAAACGCTACTCATACCTCTGGGACCTATAACATGATGTCTCAGAAACAGTGAAACAGTGCCAGCTTTACAACTGTGTTTAAAAATATTCAGAGGCCAGGCTGGGGGGCAAAGGGTTACTTCTAGCCCCTGGATTAGGGTCCTAAGACTATGACAGTGGCCTTCTCTGGTCTAAGGCATAGCTGTTAAAACCTGTTATGCCTGCTTTTAGATCATGATCAATCTCAAGCTTCCACAAATAAATGCCCCCTAGATGAGTAAGAGATTACATCTTCCCTATCTGACTGGGAAGTATGAGAGAAGGCAGTCACATACATGTAGAGAGCACACTAGGTGGGGGAAAGTAGTAAAGTATATTTATTACTAAGACTCTGGCATTGTTAACTCAGTTTCATCCATGGCAGTGAATGAAATGAGATGTTCTCCTGACAGCTGGGAATGTGAAGCATATTCAGGGTTCAGCGAAGCAGATAGCTTTCCATGTAAACCCATGAGACCTGTAACAAATAGACATGTCTTCCTAATCTTCAGAAATAGCTCTATTGACTCCACTATCCACTCTGATTGATGGATTGACTGATTAATTGATCATGTGCCATCAAGTCAGTGTTAAGTCTTAGCGATCACACAGATACACTTCTCCAGGAGGATCTGTCCCCAACCTGGCCCTTCAGATCTTCCAACAGTGCCCCCATCACTCGCGGTCATTGAGCCCGTCCACCTACCAGTAGTGAAAGTAGCGCTGATCGGAGAGCTACGGTTTCCTTCCTTTTCCCCATAGACATTAGCCCAATATTCCATGTCCCGATGGAGATCTGACAGCTGCAGCTGGACACGATTTCCTGGTACTGATTCGGAGACCTGTAGGCCTGGGAAAAATGCAGAATAGGTAAATACAGTTAAGAAATCTATTCCAAGTGCAGCCTAAGCCAAATGAGATCAAGAGTCTGCCTTGGTGGGAAGGGGGGGTAACAGAGTACAGAGGGCAGTAAGACAAAGAATATAAAGTCACGAGATTAGAAGTCTGTAAGAAAAGGAAACGTAGCTAAAACTAGTTGACACCAACTCTATGCATTCTGCCCCTCAACAGCTTTCTCTCTTGGCAAATTATCCTGGCTTCAGCCATGACCATACACTACGTCATCCATTGCTTTTTCTTCTCTAAACCTCTCATCTCTCTTTCTGAGGTTCTTATCACCTCCATTCAAACTTCTCAGACTTCCTCTGCACACATTGATTCTTCCTTCACATAACAGTTTTCAGTTCATCCTCATTCATTCTCTCAGTATGACCATACCACCTTTCATGCTCATCTTTCCATTCAAGCAACCTCCATAGAATCATATCATTGTGGAGCTGAAAAGGGACCATGAAGATCATCTACTCCAACCCTCTGCAATGTGCAGGAAAACTAATTAAATTCATTCAGCACCCATTCATTCTTGATCCTTGTTTTTGTTTTATCTCCTTCTCCTTAAGTACTCCATTTCCACTGCATTCAACTTACATTTATACTCCTGATACAACCAACCTTCACTTTCATATAACAAGTTAGACAGAAGCATATACACAACCATTTCTGCTTCCCTTGTCACATTCCTGTTAGGAGTTTCTCATGGGAAGAAGTACATCTCGTTATCTTCAAAACATATTTGTTATGACTAAGTAGATCATGTGCAAAAGTGTTATTATAATTGTGCACGTATACTGCTATTTACTGCCACCTATTGGCGTTTGTATGCTAGTTACTCAAGGGGTGGCAATATAACGGGAAGATTATATGCCCAGCCTCTCAGTAGAGTTTTAGCCACCATGTAGTCAGTTTTATGGGTTATGTAGTAGTAACTAATAACCAAGTAGTATACCTCTTCTCTGAGAGTTTTTGGCTAGAGACTTTGTTAAGCTTGTGTAGTAGATAAGTCTTGGATGCTAAATACATGAGAAGAAGTGTTTTTTCCTATATTTTGTATGCAACTTGTATTTTATGGAGTTTTGCATTTTTTATCAATACACAACCAGATAGTATATATTTTCTGGCTGGATTTCTTTGGAGAACAAGTTATGGACATTGCATTCTGTAAATCTCTCATGCTGATGTGTATTTTTCCTGGGCAATTTTCTGGGAGTATTGCTGCACTCTGCACGACAATTCCTCACAACAGATCACATATTGCTCACTACGCTTGCACATTTTGGAGTGAGCAGCCATAATCAATCAAATTACAACAACCCTTTCATTTCCTATTTTTAGTAAACAGAAACTCGTCTACTCGCTCTAGGTATTTTTTTGCCATTTTTTTGCCATTTTTGCAACTTTCACCATTTTTTTCCTGGATGGCAACATTCATAGCATTTGTTTGAATTCCACTCTTTGGCCTACTAAACCTTCCAGCATTTGCTCAGTCTTCATCTCAAATCACCTCATTACTACGATTTTAATTCCAGTCACTCTGTTGGAGTTTTCTTGCTTAGCCTTTGTCATCCCTTTCCAAAACATTTTTTATTTCCACTAAATGTGTTCTGCTTTTTCTCTACAGTACCTCTTTTTTATGGCTTATCAATACAACATTTGACCTAGCTCAGTTCTGAGAGAGCTTGGTTAAAGCGGAAGCGTCACATGCTACCCAGAATTGCTACAGGTTTGGGTGGCCTTATAAATAAAATAATGAACAATGAAACAATATTCAGTATGACCTAGGTACAATTCCCATCTTGTATGTGCCCCAAATCAGAATGAGTCTGGTAGCACCCTTTTAGATGAACACTTTGTTTTAAAAGTTACATGTTTTTGTACAAAAACGTTCACACAAAAGCTTTTGTACGTTAGCTTGAAAAGGTGCTACCGGACTCATCCTGATTTTGGGCTCCATAGATTGGCCCAACTCTCCTCCCACAACATCTTGTAAGGGGCAGCTTTGTCTGGAAGACTCCTCTCCTAAGCCAAAAAATATCCTGCTAATATTCTGTGCCCAACTATCAGGAGAGTTCAGTTTTGCCATCCTTTTTTCTGGAAGGAAGATATAACAGCATTGCTGTATGAGAGTCAATCTGCCCTATCTGCTGGGGGAATCAATATGTTTCACATATGCTTCTGCAATGCTGTTTTTATATGACTTGGCAAGGTGATCTGATAATGTATCTACTAACTCCCAAGTATATTAGCTCAGAGAAGAATATTGTTCTTCTTCTAGCTGGCAGTTTATCTGAGATCTCCAGAAGGGTGGACAAATTATGGACAATTGCCGTTGCTGTTTGACACTTAAGAGCATAGTGCCTTTGACAATTTTATTTATAGATTCCTATTTTTAATATATTCACTTGAGGTACAAATGACCAGGCTCAAATTATCCTACTTCAGACACATGATGCGAAGACCTCACTCTATGGAGAAGGCTCTAGTGCTGGGAAAGGTGGAAGGAAAGAGAAGAAGAGGAGGACCAGCAGCAAGGGGGATGAACTCAGTTACAGTGGCAATGGGGGCACCCTTGGAAGACCTGAAGAACCAAGCTGGGGACAGATCCTCCTGGAGAAAATCTATCTGTGCAATCACTAAGAGTCTACACCAGTGTTGTCCAAGCCCCATGCTGGCTGGGGAATTCTGGGAGTTGAAGTCCACTCATCTTAAAGTGGCCAAGTTTGGACAACACTGGTCTACACCAACTTGATGGCACATAATCAGCTTCACACTGGGGTTTTTTTTGCGTGTGAGTTTGACTCTGATCATAAACCAATACATTAAAAAACCTTAACCATTCCTTACTCTTTTGATGATATGCTTTGCAACTGTCCTTTTCTCTATATGCACATTATGCAGTATCTTTCTCTGATCTTCACTTCTTGCAACACTCATTGTCTTACATGCATTTTTCTTCATCTGTATCCTTGTGAATTCTAGGCCTCCCTTAGGCACGAAAGCCGGCTGGGTGACTTTGGGCCAGTCCCTCTCTCTCAGCCCAACCCACCTCACAGGGTTGAGGTGGTGGGAAAAATAGGAGGTGGGAGCATTACATTATCATGTGGGGTTGCGCAAAATAAAGGAGGGTTCTTGTTGTTGTTATGGGGGTTGGGGTGGGAACTGCTAATTATTGTTTTGTTTAGACTAGTTTGGTTCCTCAGCTGCTATGTGTGTATTCTGTTTTATATTATTACTGTATTATGTTTTTGTATTCTTTTCAAATGTTGTAAGCCACCCAAAGTCCCTACTGTGAGATGGGCAGCCATATAAATCCAAATCGCCATCACCATCATCGCCATCACCATCATCGCCATCACCATCATCACCATCATCACCACCATCATCATCATCATCGCCATCACCATCATCGCCATCACCATCATCGCCATCACCATCATCACCATCACCATCATCGCCATCACCATCATCACCATCATCACCACCATCATCATCATCATCATCGCCATCACCATCATCGCCATCACCATCATCACCATCACCATCATCGCCATCACCATCATCACCATCATCACCACCATCATCATCATCGCCATCACCATCATCGCCATCAACATCATCGCCATCACCATCATCACCACCATCATCATCATCGCCATCACCATCATCACCATCATCATCACCATCATGATGATTCCACTAAGCATTCTCACCCTGAACTAACTCTGTACACTTCTGTGGCACCATGAAACAAATTCCTTTCATTTTGTTCCAACCAGCATCCACAACCATTTCCCTTATGTCTACTTTCCATCCAGGGAGATTAATCTAACTCCTAATATTTTTTCATGCAGGACTTGTACTTTTCCTTCCCATAATCATTCTACTTTCATTTTAGTTCCTTTCAATTCTTTTCTTTTCTTGTCTTCCAAAGGCAGTGTTTCCCAAGATCTGCTTTCAACATTATAAAGAAATGGGTTGTCCCACGTTCAGAACCTCCCATAACTAGAGACATACAGTACAATATTCAAGTGGGCATGTATGGAGAAGCACATGAAACATGAATTAAACCTAGGAAAGGAAGAAGGTATGAGAAAGAAACTCAAGACTGCCCTGTCTTGAGTTTCTTTGGTATAAGAGGGAAGGAAGCATTTTGCTTTCAAGATTCTGTTACTATAGCCTAGATCAATAGAGTCCCAGTATTTCTTGTGGAGTCTGTTTTCTGACCTCGCCTACCTCAAAGGGTTTTATTTATTTATTTATATTTCAAATTTAAATACCGCCCATCTCACGAAAAAGTGACTCTGGGCAGTACACAATAAAACGACAGTAAATATTAATTAAAATGCAATAAAAATTATAAAAAAAATAATAAAAATGCAGTAAAAATGGAATAAAACCAAACACATACGCAAATAATAATATCTTCCAAGATATTTGATAGCATACCAGTGTGGAGTCTGGCATGGGTAGCTTCATTGCCCTGATGGCTCCTTCTTAAAGGAGCTGGAGTTTTGCAGAGCCTGCACAGTAACCACGTGTGCCCAGGATAATACCATATTTAAGTTAGAGAGGTAGGAAGCTGGTGTGACCACACATCATATGTTCATGAGATATTTAGCATTTTTTGGAATGGCACATGGGATCGAGATGCAGAGCCAGGACCAACTGATTGTCCTCATGCTTCACAAGCTCTTATCACTTACCCGTGATAGGCCCGTAGGTGACGATGTAGTTGTTCATCTCAGCCACTGCAGGACGCCACGTCAGCATGGCAGAGGTATCGGTTACATTGACAGCACGCAAATTGGAAGGGCCGTCTGGCACTGTGAGTTAGAGAAGGAGAGGATTGCCTGAATATTTCCCCCAAAAGGGATTCCTGCACTGTGGAAGGGGAAGACGTCCCTCCACTTGAACCTCTGGACAGGCACAGCTTGGTATAAAGGAGCTTCACAGAAGTGGATCCTAGTTTTGGGCAAGACTAGATCAATTAGGTAGAGAACTGGTATTTTGGGTAGTCTCTGTTTCCTGACTTGGCTTACCTTGAAGGGCTGGCACTAAATGAATCAATAAGTGTGGAATCCTGGGTGCTCTCTGAGCTTGGTGGTTTGCTTGCAGACGTTTCATTACCCAACTAGGTAACATCATCAGTGCTAGTGAGTCAGGTAATGAAACGTCTGCAAGCAAACCACCAAGCTCAGAGAGCACCAAGGACTCCACAGTTCAACCCTGAGCTACAGAGATTCTCTTCTATTGCAATCAAAAGTGAATCAATTGATAAGTGAATCAATCAATAAGTGAATCAATTAATGAGTAGGTCATTCTGCTGCCAGATAACATTTAAGCCTTTTGCCCCCATGGCTTACCTGTGGTGACATAACCCACCAACGGCTCGCTCTCTTCAAACCCACGGATAGACATCACAGCAACCTCATAGCTGGCCCCAGGAGTCAGACCCTCTATGATTGTCCTGAGTTGAGATCCATCCACTGGAATGCTTTTGGGCTCTCCTAAAAACAGAAAAACAGAGCTTATACCTTTGCCTAAGATGTTATGAAGTACTGCACTGAGATCATTTGTTTTCTTGATTTGGTGCTCTCCAAGTAGGATAGGCAACTTGTTGAGCTAGCATGGGAAATGCACATCTTGGCTGGGCATGATGGGAATTGTAGCCCCATTCATTTGGAGAGGACCAGGCTGGAGCAGCCTGCACTGAGACACAGGCTGACTTAATAATAACATTTTGGGAAGTGGTTTGCTATTGCCACATTCCTCTTATGACTGAGAGAGAGGGACTAACCCAAATTCACCCACCTAGTTTCTGTGCCTAAGGCAAGACTAGAACTCAAGTGTCCCCACTCCTAGTCCAGCACCTTAACCACTAGACTAGTGTTTCTCAATCTTGGCAACTTTAAGATACATGGACTTCAACTCCCAGAATTCCCCAGCTAGACAATTCTGGGAGTTGAAGTCCACGTATCTTAAAGTTGCCAAGATTGAGAAACACCGCACTAGACCAAACTGGCTGTCAACATTACCACCATGGAAACAACAAATTTAGAGTTGGATCTTGGTTCCATGGCTACAAGGTTTTAAGACCATTGAGGAGGCACCCCTGGATTAATATGACACAATAAACCTTAAACCCAGTTTCATAAAACACAATTGCTAGGCTCACATAATATGCTGGGCCCAAACAAATCATACTACGATTTAACAGGATGGACTGGTTCATAATGGTTGGTTTCTCCCCAGATACTAAACCTAACTCCATTCCACTTTAGCTTCATCCGGCATCTTGTGTGAACCCAACTAAGATGTTCTGCGTGATGTTAACATACGCTCCTAGGGAACAAGTAGATAGAGACCCTCACCTCCATCTGAAGGCTGGAAAGAAACTTTGTAGCCATCAATGCGAGAAGATGGAGGTCTCCAGTTGGCTACCACAGAGGTCTCATGAATGTCGCTGAAACGCAAGTCCTGGGGACCATCCAACTCTGGAGGAAGAGAGAAGAGCATGTGAGAGATGGATCTGTGTCTCTTTTGCAGAAAATAAAATAGGGAAGACATCACTGAGGGAAGAGTCAATTTCTTAGTCAAAACAGGAAACATCTGTTGGTCTCCAATCCTCTAATACAAAATTCCTCCTTAAAAGCAGCTGGTGGTGTCAGGAGACAGTCTTCAAATGAGGTGATATATTGGCCCACCTTCTGACCCACCTTCTACCCATACCAGGCTGCCAATCCAATTTGTTTGCTTTTTTTTTTCTTAGAACAAAAAATGAAGAGCAAATGTTATGATCTCCTTAAAAGGCAGCAAGGGGTTATGTGGGGAAGCTGCCTCAGGTGGGGGCTACAGCCAGCCAAATGTTGAACTCCCTCCCTCCTCGCCCCAAGGTCTCAGACCAAATTGGGGCTTTGCTTCCCCCCTTCTTTTAGGAAAAAATGAAAAATGACATTGCGAGCTGTAACTCAGGTGTGGCTGCAGCTGGGCCCTGCTGAGAAGTGGAGAGTACAAAAACGAGACCCGTGTTTTGGCACGTGCCTCTTGCTCGCTCACCCCTTGCCCTTAAAGTCTTCCCTCCCTCTCTTTTGGGACTGAGGGTGGCCAATCTGGCTGACCACAAAGGAAACAACAAAGTGCCAAAGACGAATTACTCAGGTCTTACAAAGGAAACCACAGCTGGAAGCCGGCCCAGCCTGATGTGAACCAAGCCAGGAACGCACAGCTGCTGGGTTGCTTGGGGTCTCCCGCAAGATCAGCTCTGAGCTCTGAAACCTCATGGCCTTGGCCTTGATGACCCAGTGGCCTTCCTAGCACAGATCAGCAGGTAGAGTTAGATAGCAGGCAGAGCTAAACTTGACAGAGATGGCTGGTTGAAGTGGAGATGAGTGGAAACTGGACCCTGTCCATGGTTTCCTGGCAGCCACAGAATAATTTCTTGGCAGCCATTTTTACCAGGAGTCCCACGGAAGAGGGCCGTATTAGGGTAGTTCCCAGCTTATTGCCAGGGGAGAGGGACGGCACAAGGAAGAGCATCACAGGCTACTACAGCTGTTGTTGACAGGCCTCTCTTGTGAAATCTGGAATGATGATGAAAACAGTCAAGAGATGGCTCCCTTCCTCCTCTGATTTCTAGTCAAAATTCCCAGTCTTTTCTCGCAAAGCTAAACTCTTTTATCACTGGTTCTCAAAGTTCCCAGTTCTCCCAACCCTTCACTCCACATCTGCCAGGGACATCCCATGGCATGAAACCTGCCCCTTCGCCACCCCCACCTCCCAGGTCTTCCCTTTCTCTTCCAAGAACTGCTGAGGCAGTTACTTTACCTGTTTGAAAAGTTCTTATTCTGACCTTTCTGTGACATCACAGAAGCCCAGCCAATAGTTATGGGGCAAGGCTTCCAAGCAAGAGGCATATTTGCAGCTTTGCCATGGAATGAATGAATGAATGAATGAATGAATGAATGAATGAATGAATATCTATCTATCTATCTATCTATCTATCTATCTATCTATCTATCTATCTACCTATCTATCTATCTATCTACCTACCTACCTACCTACCTACCTACCTACCTACCTACCTACCATCTGTTGAATTAACTTTTTGTAACTGACACTCCACTTACTATGTTAATGCTTTCATTGAAATGTATTTCCTCCTGCTTTTTTGACAGTGAGGCAACACTACTGCATCTTTACCTAGCCCGCTTGTCCTTGCTCCCGTGCTGATATCGGCCACTTCCGTCTCATCCTTGATGCCAGAGACTGTAAGGCTGTATTCAGTGCTGGGTGCAAGTCCCTGTAGTGTGACGGAGCGCTCATCCCCAGGCACTTTAACTTCTTTGGCTGGGGCAGGCCTTGGGCCACTTTCCAAAGAGTCCTTCCATCGAACTAGGAAGGAATCAAACTCTCCCTCGGGGACGTCCCAGGTGAGCTGCAGAGTCGTAGATGTCACTTCAGAGACAACAAGACGATCAAGCGAGGGGGCTGGACTGCTGGTGTGTTCTGAGAAAGCTGCGCGAGAAAGAATACGAATGGGGTGAGGGGGCCACGCCCTGAGTTCACATTAAGATAGACAACATCGTTTCGTCCCTAGGCCCCTCTTTGTGGCCTTTGTCACAGGGGCTGGTGAAATCACAACATTAAGCGAATGCAGGGAATAAATTCTCACCCTTTTTCCCCATGTTCTTAGAGGTTTGGGTGAATTTATAAGGGGGAAAATGGGTGCCTTGAACCCCTGCAAGGATTTAACATTTTGGCCATTAAATCCCCAAGTGGGAAACAGAGGACCCATTTTGGGAGGCCGCCTTCTGCAAATAGGGTTGTGATTGTAGGCAGAAATTTCAGCGAAAAGATGATGCCAAGATGGGGCAACGGTGAATCACAAACTGGAGATGATAAAGAAATAGTCATCTTCACTCCTGCAAGAAAACTAAGCAAAAGGGATGACAGTGCTCACTTCATAAATGTTCCCACAAATTAACTAAACCATAATTGATTCAATCGATTCGATTTTCTGGATTTGCAGAAATTCGGAATACATCGAACCATAAACAAGCCACATAGGTTGGGTTCATGCAGTAAGCCAGAGTCGCTGGGAGTTGTTGTTGTTATTATTATTGTTATTGTTATTATCAAGCTAAGTGTAACTGGCTGGTTTGTGTTTCACCGAACTGTGCAAGCAAAACCACTGAGATCCTGACATAAACTCCACCCTTCCTGTTCTCATGAACTGCTTTCTCATTTCTGGAACAAACAAGCAAAAAGAGCATGGGATATTGCTTATAGAGCTTCTGCCTAAAAGTTTTCATCTTTTCTTCGTCCTATAAAACGGCTGAAAGCGTTAAGATGCTTGTTCAACCACTTATTCAAAAACAGAAGCCCTCCTAAAACTCTCCTGGGCGACTGAATCACACCACGGGCATGTTAAGGAGGATGACCGACAACTCCCTTATCCTCCCAGCAGCTTGCTACTCCGCAAGCATTTCTCTCTTGAGTCACCCCTGCCTTCTGGGGTGTCTGCCGCCATTTTGACTTTTTTGACCACGCTCTGCAGTGTGAGGAAGTGAAGCTGGGATTGCTGTCTGTGTTTGGGGAAAGCAGCTGCCGCCAGGCAGAAACGCTGCCCACCCCACTTCCCCAAAGTTCAGCACAGCTTTTTTCCAAGGGGTTATAAAAGTCTACAGCCCCAGAAACCTGAGAGATGGGCTGGCTGGCTGGCTGGCTGGCTTCCTCTCTCTCTCTCTCTCTCTCTCCTCCCTCCCTCCCTCCCTCTTTCTTTCTTTCTTTTTCTTTCTCTCCTCCCTCCCTCTTTCCTTCTTTCCTTCTTTCCTCCCTCCCTCCCTTCCTCCCTCCTTCCTTCCTCTCTCTCTCTCTCCTCCCTCCCTCTTTCTTTCTTTTTCTTTCTCTCCTCCTTCCCTCTTTCCCTCTTTCCTTCTTTCCTCCCTCCCTCCTTCCTTCCTCTCTCTCTCTCTTTCTTTCTTTCTTTCTCTCCTTCCTTCCTCCCTCCCTCCCCCCCTCTTTCTTTCTTTCTCCCCTCCCTCCCTCCCTCCCTCCCTCCCTCTTTCTTTCTTTCTTTCTTTCTTTCTTTCTTTCTTTCTTTCTTTCTTTCTCCCCTCCCTCCCTCTCTCCCTCCCTCTTTCTTTCTTTCTTTCTTTCTTTCTTTCTTTCTTTCTTTCTTTCTTTCTTTCTTTTTCCTTCCTTCCTTCCTTCCTTCCTTCCTTCCTTCCTTCCTTCCTTCCTTCCTTCCTTCTTTCGTTTACTTACAAGCATCCACACCAGTGTTCCAGCGGTCTGGCTAATAGAGTCACACCCTGGCGTTTTCAAGATGTGCTGACGTCTGGAGGCAGCCACCCCACCCGGGACCTTAGCTTCCAAAAGCAAAGGTTAAGACAGAGAGTGTGGGGCATGTACGAGAAAAGGAGATAGGGAAACAGCAAGTAGGCGAGGAAGCGGGAGGCAACATCTGGAGATGGACAGCTATTACAGGCAAGCAAGAGGACTGTCAGTCAACTGCCGGGGCCACAAGCCGTGTTGAGCAGCATATTCTGGTGGGATTGCTGCCTGGAGCTGGGCTTGGGAGCTGAGCTGGCGTGCTCAAAAGCAACACTGTTTAAGAATTCTGGGAGCTGAAGTCCACCCATCTTAAAGTTGTCAAGGTTGAGAAACACTGATTTAAGGGCAGAGCTTGGCCGCAACCAGAAAAGGAGCAATCACCCTGAGGCAGCCCCTCATCCCAACTAGTGCAAGAAGTTTTGGAAGGAGGCAAAGGTTGTATGCCGCTGTACAGACCTCAATACTTTTGTTTGGACTGAGTATTAAAGGACTGAGTCCCTGAGCACGAAAGATGTATTTCCATGGCAACGTCAACTTGCAAGGCCGAGAAGGGTGGAGTTAACCCAGAGCCAGAGCCTCTGGATGGGAAAGGTGTGCGCCCTAATGAAGCATAGTGTACAGATCTGCTACGCTGTGGTGTGTCCAGTCCTTGGAAAGCCAAGAGCCCTCACAGGCAGGCCACCTCGTCCTCCTCAAAGCAGACACTGCTTCTAAAAAGCCTGCAGAGGCCTTGGATTAAACTGGCTGGATGCAGAGAGTAAGGAAGATGACCTGGATGGAGATATGCAAGCTCCGTTGCCAAGGCAACAAAGGATGACATGTTTTAAGACCAGAACGTCCAGATAACATCTGGAAGCAGCTGAGACAGAGACCTCCCTGATTCACAGGAGTATAAGAAGTGGGAGGAGATACAGCACAATCAGCCTTGCAAGATTCTGTTCTTGTAATCCATCTGGATAGAAGTCGCTTTAGCCTGCTTGCGGAGTCGATCTCTTGGTCTGGACTACCTAGCGGGGTGACGCTAGGGTACCATTTAGTTCTGGCACTAGGTCTGGCCTATAGCTGAACGCAATGGCCCGTTCTCCAGCTTCACCCCTCTGCCCCTTCTCCTTCCTCTCGCTGCATCTTGGAGATGGGCTTGACAAAGAGAAATGCACAGCAAGCATTTCTTCTCTCTTCCTCCTCCTTCCTCAAGCAAACTCGCAGACAGAGAGGTTCCAGCACATTTCGTGCATCCAACCCACGCGTACGGGGCTGTCGGTTGCTTAAGAAGCACCGGACTTGTGCCATTAATCTCTCTGCACTTTGCAGCATTTGTGCCTTTGATAAACATCAGCTGTTGCCAGGAGCCAATTTTGTTCACTTTGAAAGCCAAGGTCTGCTGTGTTTCTCACTTGGATCAGTAAGCGTACTTACAACTCTATTAGAAGGGGAACTAATGAGTCATTAGGAACAGCAAAGTCCTACTCCCTGGTTTTAGCTTGAACATGGGGAGATTTAACGAGGCACCGGATCGTGGAAAACTTACCTAAATATGTGTTTTTTAAGTCGTGGATCGTGGAAAACTTACCTAAATCAGTGTTTTTTAAGTCAGAAAGATTGATCCAGATCAGGACACCACACCACAGAAAATATGATCTTACAGCATTTCCATGCCACAATTTATTCACTGATTGATTCAGTGCCTTTGAGTCAGATTTGTGACTCAATGGACAGGTCCCTGCAGTTTTCTTGGCAACTATTTCTGGAAGTGGTTTGCCCTGGCCTTTTCCTTCCTGGGGCTGAAGAGAGAAGGACTGGCCCCGAATCACCCAGCGGGTTTTGTGCCTAAAGCAGGACTAGAACTCAGGGCCGCTCCGCTTCTAGCCCGGCACCTTTAACCACTACACCAAATGAGCTCTCGTGCAACAATTTGGGAATATTAAAATAATTGAAAGCCTCACCCTGACTCTAGGACTAGATTTTGGGGTTTGTTTTATTTGTCCTTTTACCTTTCTTGCTGTGTGGATGGGGGAGGTCTTTAGGGGGGATATTGTGGCTAGAAAAAGAGGGATTACGTTTCTTCTCCCTCCGTGCTATAATTCTAACATCGATTGAGTTGGCATCCCTCCACACTTCTCCTCCGGAGTGCGAGAAAAGCTGCTTTCTCTGAACCAGGGAGGTAGCCACCGATCAGGGCTGCTTCCTCAGCCATGACTCACCTGCTGCTCCCTTGCCTTTGCTCTGCCTTGATAGAAAGAAATGCATGTAAGAGGTCCCTGGCCCTGTTCCTTAAGAACAGCGTTTTCTGCGCACGCCAGCACATTTCTTTTCTTTTTGCATGTTGTTGACCAGATCGCAGGGGTGGCAGCTCATTAATAAAACAGTGGTGAGCCTTAAGCCTCTCCCTCTGCAGCCAGAAATGGGTGACGTTTGCACTATGTCTGTAAAATGTCCTGCTGGCCTAATTTCTTCATTTTTTCCCCCTTGTACTTTCCCCCACCCTGTTCAGCTAGCGAACCTTATGAAGAATCTGGTGTTCGCTGGCTTATTTCAAATCGAGAGTGATTGAGGATTACCAGGAACAAAAAGAGGATGGATTTCAGAGGGACTGATGAGGGCAAATGGTGGAAATTGTGAAACAGGCAGGCGAGGTATATATTAAAAAATGAAGAATAGATGCAGGGCAGCTGCTGGACTCATGAGACCCTGGTTACACACATATCAGCTCCCTTGTCTCCAAGGTTGGTTCTCAGTGAAAACACTGGTGGCCAAGGACCGCTTCAGGTAGTCCTCACTTAACAACTGCCCTGCTTAGCGACCATTTGAAGTTACAACAGTGCTGAAAAAGTAACTTTATGACTGGTCCTCGCATTTATGGCTGTTGCAGCATCCTGCATGATTGACATTCGGGCACTTCGCAACTGGCTTCTGACAAGCAGGGTCAATGGAGAAGCTGGCAGTAAAATTGCAAATTGTAGTCATGTGATGTCTTGCTTAACAACCGTGGTGAGTCGCTTAACAACCAAATAGAAAGTGATGTCATAAGTCGGGCAGGGTCACATGATGTTTCACTGAACTACCACGTCGCTTAGCAACAGTTGCCAGTCTCAATTGTGGTCATTAAGCGAGGACTACCTATATTTTAATTCCCCATCGTGTTTCCGAATGATGCTACTTCAGCAGCGTTATGGGAAATTAAAATGGCACTTAGACTAAGACACTGATTGTTGCCCAAGGTGCTAAGCTGAGAAAAGCAAAACAAGAAAAGACATAGGCATCAGCACCATGCCCTCCTCTAAGAATCGCTCAAGGATGCAAAGGGAAAGGAAAGACCGAAGACATCTATGAGAAGATCGAGAAGGGAGGATATACAGACAGAGCAAGAGAGATTCACCTGCTGTGACGGCGTCGATAGAGACTGGTCCAAACCGTTTCTTCCCAGAGAGGCCATAGAGGCTGAACGTGTATTTGTGGGAAGGTATTAGGTTGGAGATGAAAACTGTCCAGGAGTCTACATCAACAGGCACGGTTTGAGGCTTCTCTTGGGCGTCCTGATATCGGACAAGAAAGGAGTCAAATTTCCCAGACGAGACAGTCCACGAAAGGCGGACAGAATCATTGGTGACTTCGGAGATGGAGAGATCACCCAGCTTGGGTTTGGTCTCTGAGTCCTTCCCTCGAGCTGGAACAAATAAAAATATAAAATGTTATGAACAGGGCCATGATTGTCACAAAGTGCTAAATAATCTAGCCAGGATATCTAAATTGGGTTCCATAGAACCCAGGGTTCTGCAAGGACTTGAATGGGTTCTGCAAAATTCAGGGGGAAAAAACACACTTTTTTGCAAAAAAAAAAAAAAAAAGGCACACAGGTAATCCTTGCCTAATGACCACAATTGGGACCGGAATCTCAGTTGTTGAGCAAAGTGGTTGTTAAGCAAGATGCCCATGTGACTGTTTTGCTCAACAATTGCAATCCGGGCACTCCCAGTTGCAGTTGTTAAGTGATCTCCTGGGTCGTTAAGCGGACAGAGCAAAAGAGCTGAAATCCTTCAGCAGACAAGCTCTTTCACTCCGTCCTCTTTCCCCTCCCCTCTCTCAGTGGTGAATGGAGCACCTGAAAATTTGAGGTCCGTAACTGCCCAGTGCTGAAGGAGGAGGGGAAGCCTCCCAGCACTGGGCAGTTACAGAGCTCAAATCCTGAAGATCTGAGGTCCCTTCCTTCACACTGCCGTGTACCCTCTGCTTGCAACCTTCCCTGCCGGCATCCAATGGGGAAGCCGGCAGAGAAGATTGCAAATGCTGATAATGTGATTGTGGGGCGCTTGGCAACCGGTCGTAAATGCGAGCTAGTTGCAAAGCGCCCGAAACGTGGCCACATGACTGCAGGGCGGCGGTGCAATGTTTTACAATGGCCGGAAATGCTTTACGGGTCGTAAAGCACCCTTTCCAAGGCCGTCGTAATTTCGAACCATCGTTAAATGGTCGTTAAGTGAGGACTACCTGTAGTCCCTTGTGGAATTTCCCTTACTCCCTTGTAGACAGCTTTTTCCCCCTTAGTCCTCTTCTGCAGAGATGTCCTTGCATTACTGACTCTAGAGAAGAAGCCCATCTCAGGTATATAAAGTCCTACATATATATCTACATATAGGGCAGACAGAAAAAAATCTGCAAAGGAAATAATCAAGTAGGGAGAAAGGGATTTTTTCCCCTTCTTCTTAAAGAATTTTGAGTCTCTGACCTGTGACCGCTTCCGTAGAGACAGGACCTAATCGTTTCTGTTGAGAGATGCCGTAGAGGTTGAACTTATATCTGCGTGAGGGCACGAGGTTGGAAACGACAACGTCCCGGGCGCTGCTGTCTACAGACAGTGCCTGCAGATTCCCCTCTGCGTCTCTGTACTCAATGCTGAAGGATTCAAATTTTCCAGTCGAGACCTTCCAGGTCAGACGGAGAGAGGTGCCAGTGATGTTGGAAGCTGAGAGTTTCCCCAGACTGGGTTGAGGAGCAGCTTTTATCCCAGAAGGTTTTGGGACTAAGGGGGAAAAAAACACACACAGAAAAGTCAGATCGTACATGATCTGTAAGAGATCACGGGAAGCAGGAGGAAGAGCATTCAGTTGATGTGAGAAGAGGCAGCCCAGCCCAGGGGTAGGGGCTAGGGGCGGAAAGAGAGTCTACCTCAACTGGCTTGGGATGAGTCTGCCAAGAAAGTGTGTGTGTGTGTGTTATAGAGTTTATACAGTCACCTCTCTCACGCAGTAATCCGAGGCAGCTCCTAATCACCGATAAAAGCAACAATAGGCAAACAGATCATACCCTTCCCTCCCGGCGCCAGACCACCCGTACTGTTGGACCCCTGACTCAGCGCCATCCTAGCCCATCCTAGGAATTTACTCTTCTGATTTTCAAGATTATGTTTTCATCCCTGACCAGCATGAAAGATGCGTTCCTGAAATCCATGCGATTCTCACTTGGGGGTTTGTCAGCAGTGGGGGGCTTGACGGGATCATATAAGCCTCCCCGTATTTACCGTATTAAAAATTAAGACAGATGCATTCATAGAATATTTATTTACTGAATCATGTAAAAAGAATAATGTTAAAAACCTGGATAGTAACTTAAATAAAATATTTTTAACAAATAAAAATAATCATGAGAAGAGTGACACTGTTTTACATTTTTGCAAATAGCTTCAATGACTGGCAAATAATTTTGATTTCAGGGACCCTTGAGAGGGTCTTGGGGTCCCTCGGGGGTCCTTGGGCCACACTTTAAGAAACGCTGCCTTAGGCTAACACAGCTCTTGCCCTCTATGCATTCTATTTTTAATATTTGGTTCTCAGGAGAATTTGTGTGTGTGGGGGCTTTTTAGGAGCATTTGCCTGTATCTCATTCTTTAGCTTCTAGAACAGGGTTTCTCAACCTTGGCAACTTGAAGATGTGTGGACTTCAACTTCCCATAGCTGGCTGGGGAATTCTGGGAGTTGAAGTCCACACGTCTTCAAGTTGTCAAAGTTGAGAAACCCTGCTCTGGAGCCTCTGTCCCCCAGTTCATCCCCTCCAGAAGTCCTGGGGTTGCCACTCCCAGTATTCTGCAACCAGTCTGGTTCCAGTTGGAGAAGCCCGTTGTAGCTCCTTCCAGAATTAAATCTGCAGCAGAAGGATGGAGTGCCCCGGTTGGTCACTGCATTCCCACAAACCTGAACCCACCTCCCATTTCAGCTGTTATGGACAGTGTCAGTAAAGCTCATTCAGAAGTGCCCATAAGCTATCACAGGACGCTCACGACAGAGCAAGGGGAGCAATGTGTAACAGTGTGGAGGAGGCATCTCTCCTCAACCAGGAATGCTGGAAAGAGACAAGCACACACCTGTTGGCGGTCCTGAAATGCTAGGGGAAATGGCTGTGTGAAAGAAGAAACTAACAAGGTGTGTATAACATGAATAATGCTTTCCTATAACTGGTTCAAATGTGGGCATTTTTTTTAAACAGGGACAATCAATTGGAGGATGCGACGCAGCAGGGTGGGAACAACCAACCGTGGGTAAGGCCAGCAAATCTCTTACAGAAAGTTTTGGGATCAGATCAAAGGACAATTCTACATGGCAGTCCTCAGTTGAGACCCATGTTGATACCAGCTGGAAATTAAGCTGGTCCTGATTATAAAATGCTATGTACAGGCTACATTAAGTACAACAAATAATATAGAAAATTAAGATCTACAAACATAAATCTGACAAGGACATATATAAAAAAGAAAGAAAGAAGAAAGAAGGAGAAAGGAAAAAAAAGAGAAGAAAAGAACAACAAAAAAAGAAAGAAAGAAAAAGCCTTTTAAAATGTGGTTTCCGACTACCAAACATTGTAAATATACCAGTAATTATATTACTTTTAATCTCTTATCTTTGTCTTATCTATTTTACTATTATTTCTAATTTATTTCTTGCCTGCCCTGGTTTCTCCTACTTCTTTACAACTCCCGTCTGTGCCAGGAAAGCAAGGGCCAACTCTTTTCCTTTCTATGGGTGGGTCTACAAAGACAGGGGGATTGCATCTGTGTGAGCAAACACCCCAGACATTCTACGGCAGTTGAAAGGTTCGTGCGGATCACTGCAAATTCTTGCGCGCGTTTTTTTTCCTTTAATAATGGCCAATTAGTGCAAATACAGAATGGAACAGATGCAGAAGTAACACTGGCTGGGCTTAAACTGAGTCCTCTGTTCCAAGGCTAAGCATCCTTAAGGGACACTGGGACCTTCTGGCTCTATTGGGAGGGACCTGGGATATTACATCATTCTTGTTTGTGAAATAAAAAGCAGGACGCAAAGTTGCAAGGGTTTAAACATTAAAAGGATATATGAAATATTAATATATGAAATTAATATTTCATATATCCTTTTAATGTTTAAACCCTTGCAACTTTGCGTCCTGCTTTTTATTTTAAGGCAACCTGTGGGAAGGATATGGCTGTGGCCTCATTTTCTGGCCATGAGAACACCCCAGATTGTGCTGTGGAACCTTGGCAGCGACACTGCTAATCTTCCACAGCAGTTTTTCATTACTGTCACTAAAATAAGCACCAAACTCTTCAACACTGCTGATGTTTTGGGAACACAGGGCATTAGCATCCCTCCTCCAAATCCCACCCCCAAAGAGCCAGAATATTTCTCCTCCCTTACCTCCCCCCCATGTTTTCACCACATTAATAAAGGTAGTCCTTGTTTAGCGACCACAATTGGGACCTGCAACTTGGTTATTAAGTGAAGCGGTCGCTAAGTGAAACCATGACTGTGCTTACGACCTTACTTCAGCTTTCCTTTGCTTTACAGACCTGCGAAGGTCATAAATGTGAGGACTGGTCACAAAGTTATTTTTTCATCACTATTGTAACTGCGAACGGTCGCTAAACAAGGACTACCTGTAGACGTAACTCCTATATCACCAGAGTCCACAATTAAATGCACATATAAAGGGTACCATTCCCCCTACATTACGGGATGACAAAACAGTTATTTTAATTTGTCCTCGCAAATTTTCCTAGTAGCAATATGAAACGGAAACCAGAAACAGCCAATGTGTTTTTGAGATGGAAAACACTGTGGGGGAGAGATAACTTGGTCTCAGGAAGAAGAAGCGTTATAGGAAGAAGAGAAAAAGTCACAAGGGAGGCTATTGGGCTGCAACTGACCTGTAACAGCCTCCACCGATATGGGCCCAAGACGCTTGCGACGGGAGACTCCATAAAGGTTGAACTTGTATCGGTGCGAAGGGACTAAGTCATGGAACCGCAGCAACCGCAAACCTCCATCTACAGGCAACGCATGGGATTTGCCTTCTGCGTCCCGGTACTGGATAATAAAGGAGTCAAAATTCCCAGATTCCACAGTCCAGGATAGAAGAAGGGATTCCGATGTGATGTTATGAGCTGACAATATTCCAAGCTTAAGTGGTTGGGTGCCCTGGCCTGCAAGAGAGGAGGAAGACCATCTGGACTGAAAATATTATGGTGCCACTTTTCCTGTGAAAGGTTGCACAAGGGAATACTGTAGGACTGTTGTTTGGGATTTGGGTGTGCTAATTTTGTTATTTTTTTTTTTAATCTGTTTATACAGAAAACATAGCAGAAAGGAATAAAACAACTGGAAAAGTGAGGCGACAGGACCCAGAGAGCAGATTTGTGCAAATTTTCTTTAAAAAAACAACAGCTGTGCCTGCACTTTAAACTTCAATTTTTAAAAAGTTAGGTTGTGAGACATATGGATTTTCATTAACACGGGAAGTAAACGAACAATATTATATTCTAAATGCATCCAGTGAGGTTAAGGCTGCTTGCTTCCAAGAATGAGGTTCCTAGTGCTATCAAACTGAAGGCATTACACAGCCAGTTTCTTTCATAAGTTTGTCTCTTTCAAATGACGTAATTCTACATCATCTATATCAACCTGAGTTCTATTTCTATATCCTTTCTGTCAATATCAGCCCTATATCATCTCTCTCTCTCTCTCTTTTTTTTTTTGGTGCCTTCGAAGTCCACATGTTTTAAATTTGCCAAGGTTGAGAAACACTGCCTTAACTCCTACCCCAAAGTGACTCCCATATCATTTATATCAATGATATATTGAAATCAGCCAGCAGCAAATACTGAACGTGCTGAAAATGAGGACTGAAAATCATTCTGCTGCTCTGATCTGGCTCTGAAACTGGAGCAAAATCCTCTTGTGGAAGTCCTCTGGGTTATTCCAAGAGGAACAAATCCAAGTTTCTGATTGTTACACTTCAGCAGGAATAGAGGCATCCTTTTTATCCTGGTCCTACCACGGCATGGATGGTTCTGTGGGCAAGGCACCAACGTGGGTGGGAACAACATGTTTGGGAGCCCCTTTTCCCATTACGCAGGCACTTAAAACATGATTAATAGGCTAAGCTACGAGAGGCAGATAATAGAGTTACTTCTGTCTCCTTCTCTTAGACCCTCTGGAACCCCATTCTCCCCAAGATTCGTATGTCCTCCACCCTGGTCCTATTTAAATGAGCTCTTAAGAACTGTCTTTATCCCCACAGGCATCCTTGGGTTAGTGTGGGTGTGAGGAACCCCTAGTATGGTGTTCTGGTTGTTTGAATGATTTCTCTTCCGCACCCCAGACTTTTGATCCTTTCTGTACTTTGTAGTATTTTACTATGGTATTGTAACAGATTGGGCTGGCCTCTAATTTCCATAAAACATAAATAAATAAATAAATAAATAAATAAATAAATGATCTATGCTGTTGCGAAGTCCCGAAAGCCCAGTTTCCCTCTGACCTGTCATGGCGTTAGTAGAAATGGGACCAAGGCGTTTGCGCCCATTCAGGCCGTAAAGGTTGAACTTGTATCTGTGAGAGGGAGCCAGGTTGGGGACAACGATGTCGCGTGAGATGCCGTTCAGGGGCAGCACTTGGGGCCTGCCCTCTGCGTCCTTGTACTGGAGCAAGAAAGAATCAAACTTTCCAGCAGCCACAGTCCAGAACAAAGCCACTGAGTCATTCGTAACCCGAGAGACGGTGAGGTCTCCTAGCCGGGGCTGAACAGTCTCTTCTCTTTCAGATACTTCTGCAGTTGAAGAAGAGAAGGATAAAGAAGAAAGCAGATGCTTGCAAACTGCAAACGACATAAACGTTGAGATTTGTCATAGCCTCTCAACTGGAGTGCATCAGGGCAGGAGGCCAACTTGCCAGAGAGAACTGGGAGCAGAAAAAGCTGGAGAAGAGGCAGAATTAAATCCTACAATTCCAGGATCTGGGAAATCGGGAAGCTGCAGTGACTTGAAGGGATAAATGCTGTGGGTTTTAGAACAGATTTTCCCAACCTGGTGCCTTTGGTGGGACCGCAACCTTCACCATCCCCAGCCAGCCTGGCAATGAGGCATGTTGGATGGGGATGATGGGAGTTTTTGCTTAACGCATCCAGAAGCTGCATCAGAAAAGGTGGTTTTCAGTCCATGCTCAGGAGATACATCTTTGGAGTCCTCAGTGAAGGGTTGCAATGAAGAAGCGTCCCCAGAGGACAGCTTGTCTGCTTCTACAGACCAGCGGAAAGAATTTGGAAGACACACCACAGAGCTGCGTACACCGTGGGCTAAAGGGCCAATAGGACTGACGTACATCCTGTGTGAACAGACAGTAGCCACCATGGAGCTAAACCGGGTTGCAGGAAGGAGAACCGTTTTGCAAAAAACATTTACTGGAACCAAATGCCTTTCCTCAGTCGTGAAAATGACAGAGAAATTGTTCAGTTATACCTGATTGGCTGGACTCACTCACTTGATTAAAATATACAACTTGCAGATTCCCTCGCCTTCAATATATATCTTGTGGGCAAAACAATAAGGCCACGCAGCAATCTGGACTGGAAGAGGAGAAGGTGAACTGGACTTTGTGGGGTTGTTCACAAACCACACCAGCACTCCTTAAAGAAACGGTGTCTTTTCCTGGACTCAGGGCACATTTGAAGCCGACGGCTGCTCAGCCTTACCGTGTGGCCCTGCGTAAGTACACTGTACAGAGGTCCATATATGTTCCCCGATAGGTGGGAACCACTTTAAGGGGAACACAATTGAGAAAACAAATATTTATCTGATGATTATATTTACTGAACAGCGCTCATGGGGAAATGCTACCTAGAAACACTTTAGCAAAGACACTACTGTACTTCTGAAAGAACGTGCCCAAGAATCCTGCTGGAGTTCTGCAGTAGAATATATGATAGCAAGTTGCTTTATTCTGAGTCAAGCTATTGGTGTCTCTAATCTACTCGGGAGTAGCTCTGCTGGAATCCAGGCTGAGGTTTCTTCTGGACCTATATGGAGATATTAGGGACTGGACCTTGGACCTCCTGCATTCAAACATGGCCTCTTTCACTGAATTATGGGCCTCCTCATCATTGGAAGTCTGTGGGGCACCTTATGAAAAGGTAAACAATTTGAAAACCACTGCTTTATAGAGCTGTCCCTCTTGCCATCTCAGAGAAAGCATCTGCCTGCCAAAAACAATTTCATTTGTGCACTTATTAGAAATACAGAAGTTGGTTGATTCAATCGATCAATCGATCAATCGATCAATCGATCAATCGATCAATCGATCAATCCGTCTGCAGTTATAGAGAGGAGGCACTGCTTTCAGATTTATATTGTCTATCCAGCCGAAAGGATAAACTTTCATGAACCTGTAAAATGCCTCTACTGACCTGTCACGGTGTGAACTGAGAGAGGCCCAAGATGCTTGTAGCCAGAAACTCCAAATAGGTCAAATTCATACACCTGTGAAGGTGTGAGGTTGTAGAGGTGGAGGGAGCGCATGGCTCCGTCAACAGGTACTGTCTGAGGGTTGCCTGCAGCATCCCTGTACTGGATGATGAAAGAGTCAAAGCTTCCTTCTTGAACGCTCCAGGAGAGGAGAAGAGAATCAGGGGTGACCTCAGAGACAGTGACATCTCCAAGGCTGGGCTGAATGCTCTTGCCTGCAGTTTCCTCTGGTTGTTTCTTCTCTTCAACCTGTCCAGATGTTTCTGCAGCTGCAAAAATAAAAGAGGAAGATGATGGAGGATCCTAAGGCATAACTTCCAGGAAGAAATTTGACATTTGAGCCTGAAGGCAGAGCAGTGGTGATTCTTGTAAGATTTCAAATGTTTGCCTCTTATTAACATGCATGTATCAGTCAAATATCTCTTGACTGAGATACTCCCTCAATGAAGGACTCTCCATGGGCCACCATAAGTGAAATGAAATTTTGTTTCCTTTAAGCAATCCAAAGTCTATGCCAAGAAAAAATAGATTCTGTGATTTTCATGCATTATGCACTTAAAAGAAATATGCATAGTTTCTCTTATTTTGTTTAATTGATTTTGCATTTTGATTCATCTGTTCTAGTTTTGTAAGTCAAGCAGAAGATCCTCACAGGTTTCAGAAAATTCAGGAGGTACTGATTGTTTTTCACTTTCAGACATACAGTATCCTTGTGATTCCAGTAATAAAGGTTGATTCTGTTTTTAGTTTTAAAAATAAAATCCTATTCCCTCTGTTCAAAGGACATCTTAGCCAGCTTTCTGGCTTCGAAATATCCTGAGCTATTAGCAACCAAGTTTGTTCTGAGTGGCATTCTACCTATGCACCTTGGACCTACATTACAAAAATGCAAACCAAGCATGAATAAATGTCAAATCTTGATTAAACCTATTTCAAGGTACTAATTGCAGAGTTAAAAGCAGTGTTGTCCAAACTTGGCCACTTTAAGATGAGTGGACTTCAACTCCCAGAATTCCCCAGCCAGCCATTCTGGGAGTTGAAGTCCACTCATCTTAAAGTGGCCAAGTTTGGACAACACTGGTTAAAAGAAAGAAGTTCCATCTTTATTGCATTACTCCCAGAGCAAAAAGAACCAGTTTTCAGTAGCTTTTCAGGGAAATTATTTTGTGGTTTGTTGAAAGGAGATTAATACTTTAATCAAGAGGTACTAGATTTCTGACCTGGCCAGTCATAACTTCTGTCAACCTAGCCCTATATTTCACACCATATGGTCTAGAAACTTGTTTCTATTTTTGTTTTTACAGCACTGACCAAAGACAACTGATGTGGTTATCAATTATTATAATCATTATAATTAATGGTTCAGGTTAAAAATGCAGCTCATTATTTTCAAGGAAGGAAAGCTACTTCTGTGTTAAAAAGATGCAAATGTCAATACACATACTTGAGGTTCCTAAAACAAAATAACCAAGTTTCAGCTCACAAGGACCAGAAACTTGTGTTTCTTTTAAAACGAATGCCAATAATCTGAGAAGCCAATGGTGTCTCACTGGTGAATTCTGTACCTGTAAGCGTGTTCTCCCTTATTTCTGTAACTCTGTGTTGCACACTGAACTCTGCCTATCTTTTAAAAGAAATGGTCAAAGAAGAAAGACAGAAGAGAACAAGAGACAGACGACAATCATGGGACACACTGGTCCTTCCAGAGTGTTTCACAGATAATAAGCTAAAAACCAATGAAGGCTGGAATCCAAGTGTAGCCAGGGTCAAACCGATTGTATCTGTCCACCCTGTTTTTTTCCAGGGGTTGTTGCTAACCTGTTGTCACTGCGTGGGCAGAGATTGGTCCAAGACGCTGCTTTCCAAAGATACCATAAAGATTGAACTTGTATTTGTGGGAAGGTGATAGATTGGAAATGATGACCTCACGGGACTCTCCTCTTAAAGGAAGCATCTGGGGTCTTCCCTCAGCATCTTTGTACTGGACTGAAAAAGAATCAAAGTTTCCCACTGGGACACTCCATGATAGATGGGCTGAATTACTGGTGACCTCTGGGACCGAGAGCACACCGAGGCGGGGGTTCACTCCAGCCGTGACCTCCTGGTCCACCTCTCCAGGCACTCTTTGCAGCTTCTCATTTTCTGCTGTTGCTAGAGAGGAAAGAAACATGGTTGAGTGAGTGGGACAGTGAAAGGCCGATGCTGAGATACTATTCACCTTATTCTTCTTTTCAGAGATCAAGTTCACATCATGAGCTTCCCAAGTCTGGAGTCCTCTAAACAAGTTTGACTACATCACCCAGAATTCCCAACCAGCACAAGCTTGGGAAAAAAGTGATATATTGTGAGGATCCTGTATTTTCCAGCAATGAAACAGCTAGAAATTCATAAGCTGATTTATTTATGGCCATTTTGGTTCTCCACTGGGACATTTAGCCTTTATTTCTTCAGACACGTCAAAAATTGCATTAGATGGGAGACACCTGGTTCCTTCTTAAAAATAGATCTGAAATCAAAAGTCTAAGGAAGGGCTATTTGGAACAGAAACATAGTACAAAGAGAAATAAGGAAAGAAAAGTTGCGAAAAGAATCCCATTGTTTAAAACTTCTACACACCTGTGACGGTACTGACAGTGATGGGTCCAAAATGTCTGCGTCCAGAGATGCCATACAGATCGAACGTGTATTGATGGGAAGGTACCAGATAATAGATCACAATGGTGTTGGTTTCCTTGTCCACAGGCACCAACTGTGGTTTGTTTTCAGCATCTTTGTATTGGATCTGGAAGGAGTCAAAGATCCCAGTAGGCACATTCCAAGAGAGGCGGACAGAGTTGCTGGTGACATCAGACACAGAGAGCTCCCTGAGATTGGGATTTGGGGTTGGCCCTGGAGATCCATTGTCCTCTGTGTCCTGACTTGGAGATAGCGGAGCTGTAAAAAAGGAAGAGTGAAAAAAATGAGGGTTGGGGGAAAGATGATTGCAGAGCAAAACCTAGACTGCGGAACCTTCTAGACCAGGGTTCCTCAACCTCAGCAACTTTAAGATGGGTGGACTTCAACTCCCAGAATTCCCCAGCCAGCCATATAAGATGGGTGGAGTTGAAGTCCACCCATCTTAAAGTTGCTGAGGTTGAGGAACCCTGGTCTAGACGACACCTTTATTCACCCTGATTGAAAATAGACTTGGTGTACCGCAAACCATCTACGAAATGTGTTGTGCCTGGGTGGACTTTGGCCTCACTTAAGTAATCTTTTGGACAAAAAAGAAGAGGAATGGATCATCAACAGATCAGGGGAGGGAAAGGGAAGTTTCCAGCTGACAATGATTCTTTCCTGAAAAAAGAATGCATGTTGGAAGACAAAAGAGAGGGGGAGAGAGAGACAGAGACAGAGAGAGAGAGAGAGAGAAGAAAATAGTGGGGAAAGGAATCCAGGACAGGATATAACAAACATGATGAAGCCCACTAACCTCTCTGTGCCAAAAGAACAGGTCATACAGAAACAAAAAATGTTGCTAGCCTAATGCTATTTTTTTGACCCAGAAGGAAGAATCATTCCTCTGCCCTGAGTCTCGTTCCCACCACAGCCACTCTCTGAACAATGTGGAAAGGAAGGCTTCACTCTTAATTGGAGTAGATTCTGCTCAAGTTGTTTAGAAGATACTGGGACGATGATTATGGTGCTCCCTCCAAATGTTATGTTTCTGGAGCCTTCGATTCTTCTCTGTTGCTAGAACTCTTTCTTTAAGCCATTGTGGACCTTGCCCTCAGCACTTAACTGCTACGTGAAGCTTCAGAGAGATACTGTAGATAATGGAGTTCAGTATTATGCACCAAGATTATTTAAGGCATCGTCCCACTACTGCAAGGGTGACACTCCAGCAGCGTTTCCCAGCCTTGGCAAATTTAAGAGGTATGAACTTCAACTCCCAGAATTCCTCAGCCCATTGAAGTCCTCACCTTGCCAAGGTTGGGAAACATCACTCTATGAGAAGAGCCACACATTTCCCTTAGCCCAGGGAGGATGGTCAGGAGTGAGTGCATTGTGCTGACCTGTTAAGGCGTTGAAGGAAATGGGGCCAAGGCGTTTGCCACCAGAAATGCCATAGAGGTCAAACTGGTAACTGTGAGCTGGAGTCAGGTTAGAGATCACAGCGTCACGGGAAGTTCCATCCACAGGCAAGGTCTGCAGAGCTCCATCTTCATATTGAATCAGGAAAGAGTCAAAGCTTCCAGTCGGGACGCTCCAGGAAAGGCGAAGAGAATTGCTGGTGGTTTCGGTGATGGAGAGATCCCCCAAAGTAGGCTTACCCTCCTTGTCTTCATCCTTTTCTTCTTCCTTCTCCTCCTGTGGTTCAGCTAAAACAGAAATTGGGGGAGGGAGAAAAGAGATCTCATCACCAGTAAAAATGTCCTCTCTGGATTTTTTCTACAAAGAGGTGGAAAGAAAGTATAGAAAGGGCTCCCCCAAATGAATGGGTGAGAGGTGTCCAAAAGGCAAAGGATAAATGGTAACAACAAGTCCACAGCAGCTCCTTCTGTCCAACCAAGAAAAAAAAGTATTTTAAAAGGGAAGAGAAGTTGGGAAATGGAGGTAAAAGAAAAACAAGAACTGCTGTAAGAATCATGAAATTGGAAAGGGATTCAAGTCAAGCAGAGATATGGGGAGGGAGGCATTTATCTTCAGCTAGAAAATTTCCAATAAAGGAGAGTCCACCAAGTCCAAGTTAACCTGTTGAACAGGATCATTCTCTTTACAGGTATCCCAACAAAAACCACTCTGATTTGGTGTTTGCAGGACTCCACAACATCTGGAAGTCAAGAAGAAAAGGAGGAGGAGGAGAGAAGGAGAAGGAGAAGGAGAAGGAGAAGGAGAAGGAGAAGGAGAAGAAGGAGATTCTGCTTCTGCTAACCTGTGGTGGCTTCAGAAGAAATAGGACCAATACGTTTATGACCAGAAAATCCATAAAGGTTGAACTTGTACTTGTGGGATGGAGCCAGATTCAAAACGGTGACTTCATGGGAATCTCCCTCCACAGGCAGCGTTTGGGCTTTGCCCTCCTCATCTTTATATTGGAGCAGGAAGGAGTCAAAACTCCCCATGGAGGTGGTCCAAGAGAGAAGAACAGAGTTGCTGGTGACCTCAGAGATGGAGAGTTCTCCCAAAGAGGGCTTGGGTGCATCTTCCTTCCTGGTGGTGGATGCTGGGAACAGAAAGGGAAAACAGGAATGAGAACAGTGTCTGACGAATAATATGGATCAGAGGCAAGAAAATTAGACTCAGAAACATGTTAGGCCAAACTGGAGTCCTGGTATTTGGAAAACTGTTCTTGCCTGCAGAAAAGAAGGGTATTTGGAGATCAAAAGAATTTCACAGAGTTGGAGAAGAGATGTCACCTTACTTTCTTAGTGGCTTGTCAATGTCTTTTACTTTTTTAAAGTTCCCAACACACCACAACTGCACAGAAAAGCTTCCTGCTACCAGCCACCCTCTATGTTTCCTTTCTTCTGCCAGGTGATGACCCCCCATTTAAAGTTCAGGCCAAGTGACGGTTGCAAGAAGATGGAGGGTAACAGCAGGAAGAACTGGCACATAGTGGTGACACACAAGACTTTTTTTAAAAAGAGACCAACAGCAAAACAGCAGGAGGATGAGCTGACATTCGTGTTCGTCACCATCTGAATTCCAGTTGAAATTCAGATCCCAAACTACCAAAGATTGCTCCAGATCACTTTCCTACCATTTCTTTATGAACAGAGCATGAAATTAGAGTTCAGCAATCTTTCTGCACACTAGCTCTGAGACCTGAAGTCAAATTCCTCCTCCACCAATAATGTTCATGACAATCAAGATGGATAATCAGACCACATAGGCCAGATTCTTACTTTTTTTTTTTTTAAATCACCTGCTTTCTGAATTTCCTCTGGCAAAAGGTAGAACAGGAAAAACAGATGAGAAGGCCTGATTTAGAATGACAAATTGGCTGGCAGATAAATCTAACAGCTCCTCCTATCTCTGGACATTTTCAACTCAAAATCTATACCCCAACACCATCGAGGTGTTGTTCAAGTTGAACAGCAGGTTTCAGAGATCACGGGCACAGTACCCTTAATGCCTTCACAGAAGCAATTCCTCTGATGGTACTGCCCTCTCCATGCTACCAACTTCCAGATGTACCCCAGAAATACTCTGGAGCTCAAAGGCCCACTAAAAGAAAATTGTAACTGGAAATAGCTTGCATCTTAGAGAGTACAGACCGGTGACTATATCAGCAAAAACAGGACCAAGGAATTTACCCACTACAACCTATAGAGACGGGTTTTCAGACTGCGTTCCATGGAACCCTAGGATTCTATGAGAACTTGATGGGGGTTCCATGAGAGACTAAGGGAGGAAAATTAACTTGGACATAACCAATATTTTATCATTACAGTGTTCCCCCTTGATCAGGGGTTCAAGGAACTTTTTTAAAACAGGTTTTGCCATGTGAAAAGGTTTGAAAGAGTATGAACTTCTATTAGTGGGAAGAAGACAAGCCAGTTATGGTTTCGTCTCAAGTGTTGGGCACGGCCTGAGGCCTGCTTTCCACATCTTTGTAGTGGACTAAGGAGGAATCAAAGTTCCCTATGTCAATAGTCCAAAGATGGGCAGAAGCCCTGGTGATATTAGAAATAGATATTAGAACTATCAGAACTATCAGAACTATTAGAACTATTAGATATTAGGTAGTAGGTAGTAGGTATTAGATATTAGAACTATCCCAAGCTGGGTGGAACTCCAATTTTCTCCCAGGTGGTGCTACAGAAGGAGAAAGTCAGGAAGATCAACCATGACCCTTGATTAATCTGTTGACTTTATCACTTTATACTGGCCATGTAAATGATAACTGAACCCCAGGACTGAAAAGAGGAACCTGGAAAAGGCACCCAGCTCTAAGGAAGCTGACCTGTGACGGCATCAGTAGAAATAGGGCCCATGCGCTTGCGACCAGAAAGTCCATAAAGGTTAAACTTGTATCTGCGGGATGGAACCAGGTTGGGGATGGTGATCTTGCGCAAATCTCCCTCCACCGGAACTGCCTGGGGCTGGCCTTCGGCGTCCTTGTACTGAATTGCGAAAGAGTCAAAGTGCCCAGTGAGGACGCTCCAGGACAGATGGATGGAATTGCTGGTGATCTCTGAAGCAGAGAGCTCTCCTAGGCTGGGAGGAATCCCAGGGTCCTGTGGATCTGGTGCTAGAAGAGGAAGGAAGAAGGGTTGATGAATTTTTGGATAATACAGAAAGTAAAATAAGTGGCTCAGAAGATAACAGGCCCCTGGCTGGCCACGTTGGGATTCAAGATAGTGGCCAACACCACTCTGACTTGATCTAGGGTGCTTCTGTACTCAATGTCTTGCCTATCTTTGGCTGACAACCCCCCCCCCCCCCCCAAATAGTGTGGGATACATTTAAGCTACATCAAGAAAAGCATTCAGCTCTGTGTGCCTCCTGACCATTAAAAAGCTGCTTGATTTTGACACAGATACATTGGAATGGGAGAGCAATGAAGGCGATTAAGAGTAAGAAAAAAAATTACCCCAATCCCCTTAAAATCAGCCAGGCTGGCGGCCATTCTGGGATAGCAAAATGTATATTTTGTGCTATTTTCATGGGTTTGTATTGTTCTGTTTTTAAATGTTTTTAACAGTTTGTAAACTGCCTGGAGGTCACAGGGAATCAGGCAACATATACATTTATAACAACAACAACAATAATCTGCAACGATACCTTTAACACCATCAAACAACAACATCTGCCTATCTCAGGACCTTGGGAAGGACTCAATACGTGGATAAAAATAACAAATCCAGTCTAAACATGACTGTGTGACTAACCATAATAATAATAATAAAATGTGTTAAATGTAATAATGTGATTCAGTGCCAGGTCAGGTATGATGAACGCCACCCAGAGTCACCTTGTGTGAGGTGGCAGCCATATAAATTTGATAAATAAATAAAATAAATAAATGATGATTTATATTCTGCCTTCATTTTGTACAATTTCAGGTGGTGTGCACAATGCTCCCACCTCCTTTTCCCCCACAACAACAACCCTGTGAGGTGGGTTGGGCTGGCCTGCCAGCTTCCAAGTCTAAGGGAGGACTAGAACTCATCATCTCCCTGTTTCTAGTCCAGCTCCTTTGCCAGTTATACCAACCTGGCTCCAAAATTTGCCAAAAGGAGAAAACCAGTATATCAGAAGCAGAAAGAGGAATGCTCCAGAGGGTTTGGGCTGTCAGTAACCGCCTGATAATGCCTATACTTGGCATCGCCAGCTTTCTGGGGCAGCCATAATTTAGATTTTTAAAAAGGAATCACAATGCAGTATCACTCCCCACAAAGTGGACGTTTTTAGAAAGTGGGTTGAAAGGTATTAAAAGAACCTCTCTTGCTGACCTGTGATGGCGTCAACAGAAACTGGGCCAAAACGCTTGCGACCAGAGACGCCGTAGAGATTAAACTTATATCTGCGGGCAGGAACCAGGTTGGGGAGGATGACTTCATACGTGTTCCCTTCCACAGGTATGGCCTGGGGCTTGCCATCCACATCCTTGTACTGGATCACAAAAGAGTCAAAGTTCCCAGTATGGACAGTCCACGAGAGAAGTGCCGAATTATGGGTGATGTTGGAAACAGAAAGTTCTCCCAAGCTAGGCTGAACCGGTGGTGCTGTGGCTAATGGGGCTGAAAAAGAGAGAAGGAACAAAGAAAGGTAAGAATACAGATGAGTGGAAGAATTCATGGAAAAGAAGTATTCAGTGGCTATTACTAGATATGATAGTGACATGAGACCTCTGGGCTCTGATTGCCACTGGCTGGAAAATTAAGAATACAGCAAGTTATTTTATGGACAACCATTATCTGGAACAGAAGAGCAATCATGAACTCCACACTAAAGAAAGGGGAGATGTGCCAGATACACAGATGCCGAGTATCTCATTCTCTGGAAGCTCAGCTTGAAATGGAAAATGTAGCACCATCGATATACACATACTGTTTGCTCAGAATAAGTGAGGCTTCATAACCTGTCTCAGTGGAGGTGGGGCCTACTGTAGATGCTTCTTCCCTGAGACACCATAGAGAGTGATCAGGTCGTCTGCGAGTGGGAGGCAAGTCATGGAAATGGAGAGAGCAAAAGCTTGCATAGACAGGTAGTCCTCACTTAACAATGGTAATTGGGACTGGAATTTCCATTGCTAAGCAATGTGGTCGTAAAGTGCAAAGTCACATGACCATGCTGCTTAGCAACGAAAATTCTGGCACTTCCAGTTGCCGTTGTTAAGCGAATCATGACAGGTCGTTAAGCGAGGATATCACCCGGTCGCCATTTGTGACCTCCTACTGGCTTCCCCACTGACTTTGCTTGTAAGAAGCCAGCAAAGAAGCTTGCAAATGGTGATCGTGGGACCGTGGGAACCTGCGATGTCATAACTGCGAGCTGGGTGCTGAGTGCCCAGATCACAATCATGTGACTGCAGGGACTCTGTGACCGACGTAAGTACGAGGACTAATCATAAGTACCACACCTTCAGTGCCATCATAAGTTCAAATGGTCACGGAATGAGTGGTCGTTAAGTCAGGACCACTTGTATAAGGAGGGCTTCAGATTTATCCTGCACATCATGGTACTGCAGGATGACAAAGTCAACATTCCAGGAGAGATCAAGAGAATTTTGCATGGCATCATTAGCTGTCAGCATCCTCGGCCTGAGTGTAGAGGAGGTGTTTCCATCTGTGGGGCTGGAACAGAGAGGACCAGGAAGTTAATCATGATCTGGAGAGAGCTTTGCTAGATGCCACTCAGCACCTATTCTACTCCTTCTTGAGGAACAAGAGCTCCCAGGCTTGGGCAGACAGGAGACAGGTCCTTTCCCTCTTCTGGGACAAATAGGTTTAAAAAATGACAGTCACTGTACCTGATAGGGATGGCTTAGGTTTGTAATTCCTAAACAATATATAAAATTAAAAGGAATGAAGCAGGAATAACTTTCGGTAAGAGGGGAAAAGATCCCTTTTTAAAAAACTTTTTTGCTGTGTGAAGTCTGTGCTACAAATATCACCACAAACTCAATGTCTGCCAGTATCTGTATGTCAGAAAAAGCTAAGATCACTCTGTGTACCTGTGTGTGAAAAAATACCATAAATCAGCAAGAAATGGGCAAAGAATTTAAAAAGTCCATGTTGCAGTTACATGTACAGGAGCTACTGTAAAAACAAATCAATATGTGTTAGATGAAAGCTTCTTGTACCAATACTGTCTCTGGTGAAAATCAAGAAAATAAAAAGGAGGAATTTCCCCCTTAGGAAATTAAAGTTATAGTTCAAGATCTGAGAAGCTCCCAGCCATGCCAATGCCTGAAGCTGACCTGTGGTGGCATCTGTGGAGAGGGGGCTGGAGCGTTTGCGCCCAGAGACTCCATAGAGGTTGAACTTATATCTGCGGGAAGGAACCAGGCTGGTCACAGTCACTTCGCGGGAGCCTCCCTCCACAGGCAATGCTTGGGGTTGGCCATCGGCATCCTTGTACTGGACCAGGAAGGAGTCAAAGCTGCCGGCGGGGACGGTCCAATAGAGACGGACAGAATTGCTTGTGACGTCAAGGACTGAGAGCTCCCCAAGGCTGGGTTGGACAGGAACTACCTCCTCTGGATCTGAAGATGGAGCTGACGCAGATAAAGAGAAGCCAGGATAGGTAAATCGTATAACTCTTCAACAATGCTAAGAAAAATTAAGTAAAGCAGCATGTGTAAGTAAACAGGAGGCTTCATGCAAAGGGCTGTGAGAAATTGCTTCCATATTTCTAAGGAGAAATAAAGAATCCTTATGAAATGTTTTCAGACTGATAGTTCGAAAGGAAGAAAATAATCACAAATGTATCACTGTGCTATAATAGACAATGAGAGGAAAAAGAAAATACATAAAAAGACAGCTTAAAAAAGTTCATGCTTGGCCAAAAACTGGAAAAACAATAAATGTATGTGATGTGGCTACTTTGGCAGCAGGAGAAGAAACACATACATTCATGACTGAAGAGATTTTAAAAAGTAAAAATGGAGCACAGCATCTGAAAGCTTGCAAGAAACTTCTTCCTGTGGCTGACCTGTGACGGCATCAGCAGAGAGGACACTGGTCTTCTTGCTCCCAGAGACTCCATACAGGATGAACTTATATCGGTGGGAAGGGGCCAGGTTGGTCACAATGACTTCGCGGAAGTCTCCCTCCACGGGCAACACTTGGGGTTGGCCATCGGCATCCTTGTACTGGACCAGGAAGGAGTCAAAGCTGCCGGTGGGGACGGTCCAATAGAGATGGACAGAATTGCTTGTGATGTCAAGGACTGAGAGCTCCCCAAGGCTGGGTTGGACAGAAGTTGCCTCCTCTGAGTCTGTAAGGCGGGCTAAAACAAGGAAAAGAAAAAAAAGGCTTAGTTGTAATTTCCTTGGTCTTGGAGATTCATTCCAAGAGCTGGAAAAACCAGTAAAAAGTTACTTGTTAAGGAAATCAAGAATGTTAGTATGGAAGAACAATATCTGAAGACCCCCAGCCACACTAAATGCTGAAACTGACCAGTGGTGGCATCAGTGGAGAGGGGGCTGGAGCGTTTGCGCCCAGAGACTCCATAGAGGTTGAACTTGTATCTGCGGGAAGGAGCCAGGTTGGTCACAGTGACGTCACGGGAGCCTCCCTCCACGGGCAACGCTTGGGGTTGGCCATCGGCATCCTTGTACAGGACCAGGAAGGAGTCAAAGCTGCCGGTGGGGACGGTCCAATAGAGACGGACAGAATTGCTTGTGACGTCAAGGACTGAGAGCTCCCCAAGGCTGGGTTGGACAGGAGGTGCCTGCTCAACATTTGGAACTGGGGCTAAAAGAAATAGAAAGAAAAGGTTATTATAAACTTTGTGCGGGTAAAACTAACTCAGTACTATGTTTGAAACATAGTTCTGTATAGCTTGATCTTGTTGTATTATTGTAAATTTTGAGATGACCTCAAGAGGTTGATAATATGAAACTTTTCTTCTTTATGTTAAGGATGCGTCTATTGTTCTTGACTTCCTCCATAATCCTGAGAGCTATCAAGACTTGAAAAAATGCGGATTATTCCGGTGTATGGACTGGATGCAGCCCTGTAAGGAGAATCTTCTCTTAACCCAATGGAAAAAATAGTTGATATATGTTGCTCCTCAGTACTTGAATTAATTTAGTGTCCACCTGATGGATAAAGAGGCAGCTGAAAATGGGAGCGGGAGGAGGAATTCCAAAGGAGTCAGGCAAAACAACAGAAATCCAGCACAATATTAGCAAAAGATCTAACTTGTAGGAGCTAGTATGAAACAAGATATTGAACACTGCTTATTAAGGAAATCAATCAAAATCCCACAGTCATGGTGACCCCAGAAGCTGACCTGTGGTGGCATCAGTGGAGAGGGGGCTGGAGCGTTTGCGCCCAGAGACTCCATAGAGGTTGAACTTGTATCTGCGGGAAGGAGCCAGGTTGGTCACAGTGACTTCACGGGAGCCTCCCTCCACGGGCAACGCTTGGGGTTGGCCATCGGCATCCTTGTACTGGACCAGGAAGGAGTCAAAGCTCCCGGTGGGGACGGTCCAATAGAGACGGACAGAATCGCTTGTGACGTCAAGGACTGAGAGCTCCCCCAGGCTGGGTTGGACAGGAACTACCTTTACAACATCTGGAGTCGAAGCTAAAATATAGAAATAAATGGGAAACTGTTATAATCTTTTTCTTGTCTATACAACTCAGGCGTTCGTACATTGCTCTGTAAAGTTTGCTCATTTTATTATTGTCCTATTTTGATATGATATCAACAGAGCTGATAATAACTCTTTAGTTCCTTATGTTAAGGATGCATCTATTATTCTTTGTTCCATTGCCACTTCTGCAATCTATCAATTCATTAACAAACGTGGATTATTTGGGACTATAATATTGGTACCATCTTTGCTTTCTTTTGCCACAGTCGTTCTACTTCTATTTGCAGGTCTTTGTATTTTGTGATTTTCTCCAGTTCTTTCTCTTCTGTTCTGCTGTCTCCAGATATTCCAATGTCCACGATCCAGACTTTTCGTCTTTCTTATCGACAGTGGTTAAGTTTGGGGTGTTGTGTGGCAGGTGCTCGTCTGTTTGAATTCTAAAGTCCCAGAGCACTTTCTCTTCTTCCTTTTCTGTTACTTTGTCTATTTGGTGGTCCCACCCATTCTTGCTGGCAGGCAAATGGTATTTCTTGCAGATATTCCCATGCTCCATTGTTGCAACTTTGTCATGCCGTTGTGTGTGGTCGGTCTGCACGGTCTTCTTGCAGCAGCTAACTAGGTGGTCCACTGTTTCTTCTGCTTCTTTGCAGAGGCCACATCTGCTGTCTGTTGCTGTCTTCTTGATTCTGGCTTAGTATACATTTGTTCTTAAGTCTTAGTCTTGTGCAGCCAGAATGAGCCCCTCCATTTCTTTCTTCAACTTTCCTGCTTTTAGCCATTGCCAAGTCTTGTTGTTACTTGCGTTGCCTGCTAGTTTTTTGTGTACTGGCCATGTAATCCTTTGCCTTGCCATGTCTCTTTTCTGTCCTTCATTTGGTCTTATAGGGCAGGTTGGTCTCTTCGGTATTCAGATATTATTATTATTATTATTATTATTATTAATAATAATAATAATAATAATAATAATAATAATAATTTATTGGCCACCCAACTCCAGTTTTGTATATTTGTGTTTCTGTAGGTACAAATAAACAGCAATAACTTTAAGCCGAAAGAAGAAACACTTGTAAAACCCCCTTTGGTTCCATCAATATTGTGTAACATCTATGCGGTCGCTAGGAGTTAAAAATGACTTGATGGCACATAATGAATCAATCAGTTAGGATTTGTAGGGATTTTAATCTTCTTTAAGTAGCTAAGTAAGCATTTAATATATTTGGGTGTGGAATATGTAGCTGGTTTATTTTGATTCATTATAATTCTCTAATCCTTCCCTAACATTCATTGATGGAAACAAGCTGGTCAGAGTCCAAGACATTTAGGTTATAAAGAAGGAAGTGCAAAGGACCTCTTGGTATTTGTGAGAAGTGTACAGGAATGCGTATAGAGTATAGGAGTCTCTGTTCTTTCACTTGCTCTTCTCTTTGCTCCTTTTTCACATCTGGTTCTCTTGCTATCTTTCCTGCCTTGGGAGGTCTTTCTGGAATCAAGGAACTACAAGGCAAATTCTGGAAACTGATTGCTAATTTAGATAATCTTTTCGCTAACAGGGTTGGGGAAATCATGCTTATCGGCAAAGTGTACTTCTAATTAGCTGTACCGGAACTGAAAAATATACTAAAAGGACAACTGTATTCAAGCTTTGATTCAACACAGGGCTTGCCGAACTAGAGAGAATCCATGTTTGAATGGCATGTAACCCATAAACACTAGGTACTGTTAGTGTCTTTGGGGTTTGTGGCACTGGGGGTAAAGATCTCAGGAGAAGACGAAAAAGGTTTTCTACGTTTCCCTCCACCCCACAAGCCTCTGAAGTAGTCATTCAGGATCCAGGTTAGCCACTACAATGTGGAATTCATTGTCCCATAAAAAATTAAGGGTCATTGGGAAAACATGATATAAGTAGAATGATAGATAAATTGAAGAAAAGATTATCCAGGGAGTCAATGACAGCAAACGTGCTTCTTCGGGGCAGGAAAAGAACATATAAAAGTAAGTTAAATGGGTATATAAATGGGTTGAAGAAGTTGAAGATGGAAGAAAAAAGCAAAAATAAAAGGAGACAGGGAACCCTCCCCCCCCCAAAATTCAATAATATATTTATAAAAGACCCAATCAGCAGGAGCTACTGTAAAACAAGTTATTGATGTTAGGCAATCAGTTACATAACTATAGTGCTTATTAAAGAAACCAAGACTGTTAATATCGGTATACAAGAGCTGAAAAGCCCACAACCACACTGCTTCCTGAAGCTGACCTGTGGTGGCATCAGTGGAGAGTGGGCTGGAGCGTTTGCGCCCAGAGACTCCATAGAGGTTGAACTTGTATCTGCGGGAAGGAGCCAGGTTGGTCACAGTGACTTCACGGGAGCCTCCCTCCACAGGCAACGCTTGGGGTTGGCCATCGGCATCCTTGTACTGGACCAGGAAGGAGTCAAAGCTGCCGGTGGGGACGGTCCAATAGAGACGGACAGAATCACTTGTGACGTCAAGGACTGAGAGCTCCCCCAGGCTGGGTTGGACAGGAATTACCTCTTCTGAGTCTGTACGGTGGGCTAAAACAGGGAAATGAAAGAAAAGGCTTAGTTATAATTTCCTTGGTCTTGGAGATTCCTTCCAAGAGCTGGAAAAATCGGTAAAAAAGTTGCTTCTTAAGGAAATCAAGAATGTTAGTATGGAAGAATAATATCTGAAGACCCTCAGCCACACTAAATCCTGAAGCTGACCTGTGGTGGCATCAGTGGAGAGGGGGCTGGAGCGTTTGCGCCCAGAGACTCCATAGAGGTTGAACTTGTATCTGTGGGAAGGAGCCAGGTTCGTCACAGTGACTTCACGGGAGTCTCCCTCCACAGGCAACGCTTGGGGTTGGCCATCGGCATCCTTGTACTGGACCAGGAAGGAGTCAAAGCTCCCGGTGGGGACGGTCCAATAGAGACGGACAGAATCGCTTGTGACGTCAAGGACTGCGAGCTCCCCCAGGCTGGGTTGGACAGGAATTACCTCTTCTGAGTCTGTACGGTGGGCTAAAACAGGGAAATGAAAGAAAAGGCTTAGTTATAATTTCCTTGGTCTTGGAGATTCCTTCCAAGAGCTGGAAAAATCAGTAAAAAAGTTACTTGTTAAGGAAATCAAGAATGTTAGTATGGAAGAATAATATCTGAAGACCCTCAGCCACACTAAATCCTGAAGCTGACCTGTGGTGGCATCAGTGGAGAGGGGGCTGGAGCGTTTGCGCCCAGAGACTCCATAGAGGTTGAACTTGTATCTGCGGGAAGGAGCCAGGTTGGTCACAGTGACTTCACGGGAGTCTCCCTCCACAGGCAACGCTTGGGGTTGGCCATCGGCATCCTTGTACTGGACCAGGAAGGAGTCAAAGCTGCCGGTAGGGACGGTCCAATAGAGACGGACAGAATTGCTTGTGACATCAAGGACTGAGAGCTCCCCAAGGCTGGGTTGGACAGGAGGTGCCTGCTCAACATTTGGAACTGGGGCTAAAAGAAATAGAAAGAAAAGGTTATTATAAACTTTGTGCTGGCAAAAGTAACTCAGTACTCTCTTTGGAACATAGTTCTGTATAGCTTGATCTTGTTGTATTATTGTAAATTTTGAGGTGACATCAAGAGGCTGATAATATGAAACTTTTCTTCTTTATGTTAAGGATGCGTCTATTGTTCTTGACTTCCTCCACAATCCTGAAAGCTATCAAGACTTGAAAAAATGGGGATTATTCAGGTGTATGGACTGAATAAGATGATATGACCTAAAACCCCCCATGACCAATAAGCTCCTCCCCAGGTAAAATATTTAGATAGCGAGGCATGGAAAGGTGAAGAAGACAGACAAGTTGACTTTGGCTGCCATTTTGAAAGTAGTTTTTGGTTGTCATTTTTTTGGCTGTCAATTATTTAAGTAAAAAAAAAATCAGGAAATACATTTTCAGGCATTTGCCAATCATATGACTGGGGAGCTATTTCTACTTAATTAATCTGAAGGTTTTCCAGTCTTTTCAGGGCTTTTTGCTGATAACTCTATAAGAAGCAACGACATCCAAAGAATTAGTGAAGTGTCTTTATTCCAATGCATACCCATCCTTCCTTAACACTTGCATTTTTAATATGTCATTGGTGTCTACTTTTTAAATAAAGAAAAGGAGAAAAAGTTGGACTATTGATTTCTCCATCATTCTTAACCCAGGGATAGATAGATAGATAGATAGATAGATAGATAGATAGATAGATAGATAGATAGATAGATTTGCATGGGTTTACTTGCGGCCCCTCTCTGTTATGCATTCTACTCCTACAAAACCCTAATGAATGGAAAGTCCCGTTTCCAAAAAGTTTTAAAGTTGAAAGGCCAACCACACAAAAGACTAATTCTGCTATTAGTCTGGAATTTAGCAAAACGTATCTTTCCATAAGGCCATTTAATTTTGTCAAAAGATTAAAACATCAGATACAAAACTTTGAAAAAGCAGTCAAGCAGAACTTCATTTTTAGTACAGAATGAAGTGACTAGCATTCTGTCTCTCAGCCTCTTTTCTGTGCAGGAACATCTGCAAGGGGCTCAAAAAAGTCAAGATGGGTTGTTAAAACTGATGGAAATGGCAGAAAATGATAAACTGACTTGCTTATTAAAAGAAAACTCAAATAACTATTACCTTAAAGAATGGAAACCATTGATGGACTATTTGCAAAATGCAGGTGGGGTGAAGCTTACATGGGGATTTGAAGATTAGTTTATAAATGTCATGGGATATGTTTTGACAAAGAATTACTCCTACTTAATGTATTAAAAACTAGCACTTATGATAGTCTTAATATTCCTAAGACCAGAGATAGATTGGAAGTTATCTATTTTTCATATCTTTTTTCTTTTTCTTTTACTTTATCTCACTTTTCCTTTTCCTTTTCTTTATAATTTGTATTTTCAATTTTCTTTTTCATTTCTAACTTTTAACTTTGTAACTTTAAAATTTTATTAAAATATTATTAAAAAAAGTCAAGAAGGCAACTGAAAGCACGCCATCAAAGCCCTTTTTTGCATAAGGCACATAAGCAACACATCCAAAAAAAAAGAAAAAAGTCAGAACTTCAATTGCATGGTCACATCTGCCTTCTTGACTGTCTTGACTCCCCCATAGACACCCAATTTTGTATATATTTTTGTATTCATCAACAGAGATAATTTTATAACTGAAGATGGAACTACCATCTGGTACTCTCACACAGATCAAATAAAAAGACATTTTACTCCCACACTACCAGGAAATAAACTCATTGTTCCCACATTAATAAACTCAAGGTTGAATAATATTCCCCAGCTAAAATAGATTGCAATTTGAGCATTGGGGCAGTAAGATAGGGTAGGCAGGGAGGCAGGGAGGCAGGTAGACAGACAGACAGACAGGAAAGAGAGAGAGATTCATGGATGAAGATTTTTGGACACGTATGTCTAATGAACACCAACTGTGCATTTAGAGCTTTGTGATCTGATTGGAGAAGAAATCTCCCCCTTGCTCATGGGCTGGAAGTTTGCTGCATCATAGCCAAGAAGTTAATCACAAGCTAATCAAGTGAGTTGGCCTCAAACTCATGCCTATAAAATGAAAAGAGAAAATAAAAGCAACAGCCAAACAGGAAAGGGAAATCACCAAATATTTGAAGAAGGTCTAAATAACAGCGGGAATGTTAAGCAAGATATTGCGAAATAAGGCAACCACCTGTCATACCAATTCTGCTAATGGAGGGGAAAGAATGTTACAATGAGCCTGCAATTTCTGAAAGGCCTCAACCTAAGTCGACTTCTGAAGCTGACCTGTGGTGGCATCGGTGGAGAGCGGGCTGGAGCGTTTGCGCCCGGAGACTCCATAGAGGTTGAACTTGTATCTGCGGGAAGGAGCCAGGTTGGTCACAGTGACTTCATTGGAGCCTCCCTCCACAGGCAACGCTTGGGGTTGGCCATCAGCATCCTTGTACTGGACCAGGAAGGAGTCAAAGCTCCCAGTGGGGACGGTCCAATAGAGACGGACAGAATTGCTTGTGACGTCAAGGACTGAGAGCTCCCCAAGGCTGGGTTGGACAGAACTTGCCTCTTCTGAGTCTGTAAGGCGGGCTAAAACAGGGAAATGAAAGAAAAGGCTTAGTTATAATTTCCTTGGTCTTGGAGATTCATTCCAAGAGCTGGAAAAACCAGTAAAAAGTTACTTGTTAAGGAAATCAAGAATGTTAGTATGGAAGAACAATATCTGAAGGCCCCCAGCCACACTAAATGCTGAAGCTGACCTGTGGTGGCATCGGTGGAGAGCGGGCTGGAGCGTTTGCGCCCAGAGACTCCATAGAGGTTGAACTTGTATCTGCGGGAAGGAGCCAGGTTGGTCACAGTGACTTCATTGGAGCCTCCCTCCACAGGCAACGCTTGGGGTTGGCCATCAGCATCCTTGTACTGGACCAGGAAGGAGTCAAAGCTGCCGGTGGGGACGGTCCAGTAGAGACGGACAGAATCACTTGTGACATCAAGGACTGAGAGCTCCCCCAGGCTGGGCTGGACAGGAATTGCCTCCTCTGGGTCTGTAAGGGGAGCTAAAACAGGAAAATAAGAGAAAAGGCTTAATTATAATTTCCCTGGTCTTGGAGATTCCACCCAAGAGCTGGAAGAACCAGTTAAAATGTTGCTTGTTAAGGAAATCAAGAACATTAAAATGAAATAATAATACCTAAACAGCCCTGCTGGAGGACAGACTGCCTCAGCAGTTTAAAAGTGCCTGTCCTCCTTCCTCCCGCTCCCTCCTCGGCCCTCCCCCATTGTCACGGCAACTGAGCGGCCAATCAAACAGCAGCTGTCAATGAAACAGCAGTTTTGGGCACAAGCGAGAGGGAGGGAAGGCAAGATGGCTGCCTGGGAGCTCTGCCGCCCCAGGCCGCATGAGGAAGGGGCTGAATAAGCAGAGCCAAAGTCCAGGAGAAATAAAGAGGCAACTAAAAGATAGACTGCCCTGATGCGGAGAGACAACTGGAAAGGAGGCAGCAACTGAGAAAACTGGGGAGAGAGAGGCATCTATTTCCTTCCCTCAGAGCTGGCATGAGGGAAAACTTCTTCAAGCTGTTTCTCTCAGACGGAGCTGAGAGTCTGAAGAGGAGAAGAGTCAAGAAGCCACTCCAGGTACAGACAAACAGAAAAGACAAGAAAAAGCCAAGATTTGGTATGAATAGGAATAGAAAACAGAAATTAAAAAAAAAAAAGACAAATCAAACTCTGTACAAAAAGGAGGATAGCTCTACAGTGAGTCTCAATAGAGACATACAGGTAGTCCTCGCTTAACGTCCACTCGTTCAGCGACCATTGAAGTTACAATGGTGCTGAATGAGGGGTACTTGGGACGGGTCCTCGTAGTTGCAGTCATCGCAGCATCCCCGCAGTCGTGTGATCACAATTCGAGTACTCGCAGTTATGACGTCGCAGAGTCGTGTAGTCACGTGATCACCACTTTTGACCTTCGCTGTCAGCTTCTGACAAGCAGAGTCATAGGGGAAGGCAGCAGGAGGTCACAAATGGCGATCACATGACCATGGGACACTGTGATCACATGGGATTTGCCTAACAACGGCTACTGGGATTGCTGCAACTGCCAACTTAAATTGGCAAGGTCACGTTACGTTGTGCCTTATGACCACATCACTTAGTGACGGAGTTCCTGGTCCCAATTAGCATTGGTAAATATGGACTACCTGTACAGGGATTAAGAGAACAGAATTATAAAAGTCACCAGTAAACAGATATATTGGAGATATAGAATAGAAAGATATGAAAATAATAATGAAATTGAACTTTAAAGAAGATAGTGTAAATAAAGAGCTTATGGAAAATAGATGGTTAAACTAGAAAATAGTTTTATTATTAAGATTAATTTCTGAATTAGTTCAAGGCATTTATAATTTACAATTCTATTTTTTTTTGGTAAGATTTTCTTTTATAATTAAATAAAAATCTCTTCCCAGTCACTGAAGGGAGATAGAAAAAAATTGTCGACCAACAGTCCAGGTTTCCAGTCCTTTGTGTCTATTGAGACTGGGTGAATCTGGTTATGGGTAGTTCAAAAGAGAGAGAGAGAGAGAGAGAGAGAGAGAGAGAAAGAACCCACAACAACCCCCCTGACTTCTGAAGCTGACCTGTGGTGGCATCTGTGGAGAGGGGGCTGGAGCGTTTGTGCCCGGAGACTCCATAGAGGTTGAACTTGTATCTGCGGGAAGGAGCCAGGTTGGTCACAGTGACTTCACGGGAGCCTCCCTCCACAGGCAACACTTGGGGTTGGCCATCGGCATCCTTGTACTGGACCAGGAAGGAGTCAAAGCTGCCGGTGGGGACGGTCCAATAGAGACGGACAGAATCACTTGTGACGTCAAGGACTGAGAGCTCCCCCAGGCTGGGTTGGACAGGAATTACCTCTTCTGAGTCTGTACGGTGGGCTAAAACAGGGAAATGAAAGAAAAGGCTTAGTTATAATTTCCTTGGTCTTGGAATTTCATTCCAAGAGCTGGAAAAACCAGTAAAAAGTTACTTGTTAAGGAAATCAAGAATGTTAGTATGGAAGAATAATATCTGAAGACCCTTAGCCACACTAAATCCTGAAGCTGACCTGTGGTGGCATCAGTGGAGAGGGGGCTGGAGCGTTTGCGCCCAGAGACTCCATAGAGGTTGAACTTGTATCTGCGGGAAGGTGCCAGGTTGGTCACAGTCACTTCATTGGAGCCTCCCTCCACGGGCAACGCTTGGGGTTGGCCATCGGCATCCTTGTACTGGACCAGGAAGGAGTCAAAGCTCCCGGTGGGGACGGTCCAATAGAGATGGACAGAATCGCTTGTGACGTCAAGGACTGAGAGCTCCCCCAGGCTAGGTTGGACAGGAATTCCCTCCTCTGGGTCTGTAAGGGGAGCTAAAACAGGGAAATAAGAGAAAAGGCTTAGTTATAATTTCTCTGGTCTTGGAGATTCCACCCAAGAGCTAGAAGAATCAGTAAAAAGGTTGCTTGTTAAGGAAATCAAGGACATTAGTATGGAAGAATAATATTTGAAGAGCCCCAGGCACACTAAATCCTGAAGCTGACCTGTGGTGGCATCAGTGGAGAGGGGGCTGGAGCGTTTGCGCCCAGAGACTCCATAGAGGTTGAACTTGTATCTGCGGGAAGGAGCCAGGTTGGTCACAGTGACGTCACGGGAGTCTCCCTCCACAGGCAACGCTTGGGGTTGGCCATCGGCATCCTTGTACTGGACCAGGAAGGAGTCAAAGCTGCCGGTGGGGACGGTCCAATAGAGACGGACAGAATCGCTTGTGACGTCAAGGACTGAGAGCTCCCCCAGGCTGGGTTGGACAGGGATTACCTCTTCTGAGTCTGTACGGTGGGCTAAAACAGGGAAATGAAAGAAAAGGCTTAGTTACAATACCTTAAGCCCAAGAAACTCCATGAGAGAGTTCTGGAACAGCTCAGTTACTTTATTAGCTCACACCTGCTAGACAGAATCTTGCCAGGCTAACTCTAAACTCCCCAAGGCAGCAACTAAATACTACAAATTCCTTAGGGTGGTGCCAGTGTCGTCTTCTTCACTTTCCCATGCTCACGCTGTGGGCTGAGGATATGCTTCTGTCCTTGACCCCTCTCATTCCATTCCATCACAAAAACAACAACACACTACCCTTCCTAGATATCCTCATCAGCAGAGGAAACAACAGCGGAGTAGAAACCCAAGTTTAGTGGAAGACAACCCATGCTAATCAAGTACTCCATGACCAAAGCAACAACCCAACATCCCACAAGAGCAGCTCTGTGAGAACATTATTCAAGCGAGCACAAACACATCGCAGCAACCCAGAACAGCAGAAAAAGGAAAGAGACCACCTATACAACATCTTCCAACAAAATCGATATCCAGCAACTTTATCAAAAAGTGCCTGACCACTCAACCTACTACAACACAAACAACACAAGCTATGAAAAGGATTACACTGCCCTACATGAGAAACGTCTCAGAAACCACCAACAGACTATTACAACCACATGGCATCTCCGTGGCACACAAACCAAAGAAAGCCCTCCAAAATATCTTAAGTAAACCAAAAGACCCAGTAGCACAAGAAGAAAAAACAGGAGTCATCTACAAGGACTGCAACAAACACTATGTAGGACAGACAGGCAGAAGACTAGCAGAGCACATCCACGAACACCAACTAGCAGTCAGAAGACATGATGAAAACTCCTTAATCTCACAACACATGGACAGATATAACCATAATTTTAATGGGGAAACCGTCAGCATTCTAGACCAAGCAAAACCCCAAAATGTAAGGGAATTCTTGGAAGTTTGGTATTCAGACAAGGCTGCAATTAACAGACACATAGAAATAAACAGCCTCTACACACTATTCAAAAGAGACAAAAGACCAGAACAGCTCCTCACCAGCAATTATCACCAAGATAAGCAGAGGTTACCACAGGGCACACAAGCAAGCAGCAAACAATATCCTAATCAAGGAACTACCAGAGGAACAAAACAAAACCCGCACCCCCACCAACACTGGCAGGGCATGCAAGCGTATATAAGCAGAGAGCAAACCCCATCCCATTCCAGCACTGAAGATGTTACCTAGCTGGGTAATGAAACATTTGCAGGAAAAGAACCAAGCTCAGAGAACCCCAAGGACTCCACAGAAAAGGCTTTGTTACCATTTCCTTAGTTTTGGGGATGCCATCCAAGGAGATAGAATAATCAGTGAAAATACTGCTTGTTAAGGAAATAAAGAATGTTAATATGAAAGAATAATATCTGAAGAGCCCCCAGCCATGCTGACTCCTGAAGCTGACCTGTGGTGGCATCTGTGGAGAGCGGGCTGGAGCGTTTGTGCCCGGAGACGCCATAGAGGTTGAACTTGTATCTGCGGGAAGGAGCCAGGTTGGTCACAGTCACTTCGCGGGAGCCTCCCTCCACGGGCAACGCTTGGGGTTGGCCATCAGCATCCTTGTACTGGACCAGGAAGGAGTCAAAGCTCCCGGTGGGGACGGTCCAATAGAGACGGACAGAATCGCTTGTGACGTCAAGGACTGAGAGCTCCCCCAGGCTGGGTTGGACAGAAATTGCCTCCTCTGGGTCTGTAAGGGGAGCTAAAACAGGGAAATAAAAGAAAAGGTTTAGTTATAATTTCCCTGGTCTTGGAGATTCCACCCAAGACCTGGAAGAATCAGTAAAAAGGTTGCTTATTAAGGAAATCACGGACATTAGTATGGAAGATTAATATTTGAAGAGCCCCAGGCACACTAAATCCTGAAGCTGACCTGTGGTGGCATCAGTGGAGAGGGGACTGGAGCGTTTGCGCCCAGAGACTCCATAGAGGTTGAACTTGTATCTGCGGGAAGGAGCCAGGTTGGTCACAGTGACGTCACGGAAGCCTCCCTCCACAGGCAACGCTTGGGGTTGGCCATCGGCATCCTTGTGCTGGACCAGGAAGGAGTCAAAGCTCCCGGTGGGGACGGTCCAATAGAGACGGACAGAATTGCTTGTGACGTCAAGGACTGAGAGCTCCCCAAGGCTGGGTTGGACAGGAAGTGCCTGCTCAACATTTGGAACTGGGGCTAAAAGAAATAGAAAGAAAAGGTTATTATAAACTTTGTGCTGGTAAAACTAACTCAGTACTATGTTTGGAACATAGTTCTGTATAGCTTGATCTTGTTGTATTATTGTAAATTTTGAGATGACCTCAAGAGGTTGATAATATGAAACTTTTCTTTTTATGTTAAGGATACGTCTATTGTTCTTGACTTCCTCCACAATCCTGAGAGCTATCAAGACTTGAAAAAATGGGGATTATTCAGGTGTATGGACTGGATGCAGCCCTGTAAGGAGAATCTTCTCTTAACCCAATGGAAAAAATAGTTGATATATGTTGCTCCTCAGTACTTGAATTAATTTAGTGTCCACCTGATGGATAAAGAGGCAGCTGAAAATGGGAGCGGGAGGAGGAATTCCAAAGGAGACAGGCAAAACAACAGAAATCCAGCACAATATTAGCAAAAGATCTAACTTGTAGGAGCTAGTATGAAACAAGATATTGAACACTGCTTTTTAAGGAAATCAGTCAAAATCCCACAGTCATGGTGCCCCCAGAAGCTGACCTGTGGTGGCATCAGTGGAGAGGGGGCTGGAGCGTTTGCGCCCAGAGACTCCATAGAGGTTGAACTTGTATCTGCGGGAAGGAGCCAGGTTGGTCACAGTGACTTCACGGGAGCCTCCCTCCACGGGCAACGCTTGGGGTTGGCCATCAGCATCCTTGTACTGGACCAGGAAGGAGTCAAAGCTGCCGGTGGGGACGGTCCAGTAGAGATGGACAGAATCACTTGTGACGTCAAGGACTGAGAGCTCCCCCAGGCTGGGTTGGACAGGAGTTGCCTCCTTTGAGTCTGTAAGGCGGGCTAAAACAGGGAAATGAAAGAAAAGGCTTAGTTATAATTTCCTTGGTCTTGGAGATTCATTCCAAGAGCTGGAAAAACCAGTAAAAAGTTACTTGTTAAGGAAATCAAGAATGTTAGTATGGAAGAATAAAATCTGAAGAGCCCCAGCCACGCTAAATCCTGAAGCTGACCTGTTCCCAGTTGGAAGCCAAGCGTGGAGTAGGTCCAGAGGAGTTGCCCGGGGAGCGTTCTTGCCCAGTTATCTGGGAATGGTTTGATCCTGTTGTCCTTGAGGAAGTGGACAGGGTCCTCGGGGCTGTCAGTGCAACCACCTGTGATTTAGATCCGTGTCCCTCCTGGTTAGTTAAATCTACCAAGGAGGTGACCTTAGGGTGGGTCCTGGCGATGGTTAATTCATCCTTGCAGGAGGGGGTGTTCCTGAAGCCTTTCAAAGAGGCTTTGGTCCGCCCACTCCTCAAGAAGCCGTCGCTAGACCCCACCCTTCTGGACAACTTTCGTCCAGTCTCCCACCTCCCCTTTTTAGGGAAGGTGGTAGAAAAGGTAGTTGCGCGGCAGCTTCAGAGGATCCTGGAGGAAACGGATTATCTGGACCCCTATCAGTCAGGATTCAGGCCCGGTTATGGGACAGAAACAGCATTGGTCGCACTTCTAGATGATCTCTGGCGAGAGCGGGATGGGGGGAGTGCATCCATCCTTGCTCTTCTTGACCTCTCGGCGGCGTTCGATACCATCGACCATGGTATCCTTTTGGGTCGGCTGCAGGAGTTGGGGTTGGGTGGCACAATGTTGTGCTGGTTCAGCTTCTTTCTCCAAGGCCGAACCCAATCGGTGTTGATAGGGAGCGAGAGGTCCAGCCCCCGGCCCCTACTTTGTGGGGTGCCACAGGGGTCAGTGCTTTCACCGCTCCTATTTAATATCTACATGAAACCGCTGGGTGAGATCATCCGGCACCACGGGGTGAGGTATCATCAGTATGCTGATGATACCCAACTATACATCTCCATCCCAGGTGCCCTAAGTGACGCTGTGACTGCCCTCTCGCGGTGCCTGGAGGCTGTGGAGGCCTGGATGGGGGACAACAGGCTTCAGCTGAACCCTGGTAAGACGGAGTGGCTGTGGATACGGGGAGCCTCAAGATCTAGGACCTTGTCATCGTTGGTTCTTGATGGGGTTGCACTACCCCAGACAGACCCGGTGCGTAATCTGGGGGTTCTCCTGGACTCATGACTCCTGCTCGAAGGGCAGGTGGCAGTCGTGGCTAGGAGGGCCTTTGCACGACTTCGTGTGGTGTGCCAGTTACACCCCTTCCTGGATCAGGGGGACCTCCGCACGGTCACTCATGCCCTGGTCACCTCTGGGTTGGACTACTGTAATGCGCTCTACATGGGGCTACCCTTGAAGAGTATCCGGAAGCTACAGCTGGTGCAGAATGCGGCGGCGCGGACAGTTCTTAATGCCCCTAGGAGGGCACATATAACACTGCTGTTGCGCGAGCTGCATTGGTTACCGGTTTGTTTCCGGGTCCAATTCAAGGTGTTGGTTATTACCTTTAAAGCCCTTTATGGCACAGGACCAGGTTATCTGAGGAACCGCCTCGCCCTGGTCACTTCAGCCCGTCCCACTCGGTCCAGCAGAAGGGGCAGGTTGCACACCCCACCAGTCAGGGAATTTCGATTGGTGGGGTCGAGGCAGAGAGCCTTTCCTGCTGTAGCGCCCGCCCTATGGAACATCCTGCCTCCTGAGGTCCGGTGTGCCCCCTCCCTCATGGCCTTCAGGAAAGGTATTAAATCCTGGCTCTGCCAGAAGGCCTGGGGGCCAGAGGGGGGCCCGCACCTGTGGAGATGGCTGGTGGGATGATGGGTTGTCTCCCCCACCCAGCATCTTACAGGTTTTTTAGGGCCATAAACCAGAGGAGGTTTTTTAGGGTTTTTTAATATGTTTTTAATTATTTATAGTTTTTAGCCATCTCGGTGAGAGCTGTGTTTTTATTCTGAGCCGCCCAGAGTCACCCATTGGGGGAGATGGGCGGCATACAAGCCGAATAAATAAATAAATAAATAAATAAATAAATAAATAAATAAATAAATAAATAAAACAGGGAAATAAGAGAAAAGGCTTAGTTATAATTTCTCTGGTCTTGGAGATTCCACCCAAGAGCTAGAAGAATCAGTAAAAAGGTTGCTTGTTAAAGAAATCAAGGACAGTAGTATGGAAGAATAAAATCTGAAGAGTCCCAGCCACGCTAAATCCTGAAGCTGACCTGTGGTGGCATCAGTGGAGAGGGGGCTGGAGCGTTTGCGCCCAGAGACTCCATAGAGGTTGAATTTGTATCTGTGGGAAGGAGCCAGGTTGGTCACAGTCACTTCACGGGAGCCTCCCTCCACAGGCAACGCTTGGGGTTGGCCATCGGCATCCTTGTACTGGACCAGGAAGGAGTCAAAGCTGCCGGTGGGGACGGTCCAATAGAGGCGGACAGAATCACTTGTGACGTCAAGGACTGAGAGCTCCCCCAGGCTGGGTTGGACAGGAGTTGCCTCCTCTGGGTCTGTAAGGCGGGCTAAAACAGGGAAATGACAGAAAAGGCTTAGTTACAATAGCCTTGCTGTTGGATATGCAGTCCAGAAGCTGGAACATTCAGTAAAAATTGCTGCTTGTTAAGAAAACCAAGAAAGTTAATATCAAGTTACAATATTTGAAAAGCCTCCAGCCATGCTCGCTCCTGAAGCTGACCTGTGGTGGCATCTGTGGAGAGCGGGCTGGAGCGTTTGTGCCCGGAGACTCCATAGAGGTTGAACTTGTATCTGCGGGAAGGAGCCAGGTTGGTCACAGTGACTTCGCGGGAGCCTCCCTCCACGGGCAACGCTTGGGGTTGGCCATCGGCATCCTTGTACTGGACCAGGAAGGAGTCAAAGCTCCCGGTGGGGACGGTCCAATAGAGACGGACAGAATCGCTCGTGACGTCAAGGACTGAGAGCTCCCCCAGGCTGGGTTGGACAGGAATTGCCTCCTCTGGGTCTGTAAGGGGAGCTAAAACAGGGAAATAAGAGAAAAGGCTTAGTTATAATTTCTCTGGTCTTGGAGATTCCACCCAAGAGCTAGAAGAATCAGTAAAAAGGTTGCTTGTTAAGGAAATCAAGGACATTAGTATGGAAGAATAATAACTGAAGAGCCCCAGCCACACTAAATGCTGAAGCTGACCTGTGGTGGCATCAGTGGAGAGGGGACTGGAGCGTTTGCGCCCAGAGACTCCATAGAGGTTGAACTTGTATCTGCGGGAAGGAGCCAGGTTGGTCACAGTGACTTCATTGGAGCCTCCCTCCACAGACAACGCTTTGGGTTGGCCATCGGCATCCTTGTACTGGACCAGGAAGGAGTCAAAGCTCCCGGTGGGGACGGTCCAGTAGAGACGGACAGAATCACTTGTGACATCAAGGACTGAGAGCTCCCCCAGGCTGGGTTGGACAGAAATTGCCTCCTCTGGGTCTGTAAGGGGAGCTAAAACAGGGAAATAAAAGAAAAGGTTTAGTTATAATTTCCCTGGTCTTGGAGATTCCACCGAAGAGCTGGAAGAATCAGTAAAAAGGTTGCTTATTAAGGAAATCAAGGACATTAGTATGGAAGAATAATATTTGAAGAGCCCCAGGCACAGTAAATCCTGAAGCTGACCTGTGGTGGCATCAGTGGAGAGGGGACTGGAGCGTTTGCGCCCAGAGACTCCATAGAGGTTGAACTTGTATCTGCGGGAAGGAGCCAGGTTAGTCACAGTGACTTCACGGGAGCCTCCCTCCACAGGCAATGCTTGGGGTTGGCCATCGGCATCCTTGTACTGGACCAGGAAGGAGTCAAAGCTGCCGGTGGGGACGGTCCAATAGAGACGGACAGAATCGCTTGTGACGTCAAGGACTGAGAGCTCCCCCAGGCTGGGCTGGACAGGAACTACCTTCTCAACATCTGGAGTCGAAGCTAAAATATAGAAGTAAATGGGAAACTGTTATAATCTTTTTCTTGTCTATACAACTCAGGCGTTCGTACATTGCTCTGTAAAGTTTGCTCATTTTATTATTGTCCTATTTTGATATGATATCAACAGAGCTGATAATAACTCTTTAGTTCCTTATGTTAAGGATGCATCTATTATTCTTTGCTCCATTGCCACTTCTGCAATCTATCAATTCATTAACAAACGTGGATTATTTGGGACTATAATATTGGTACCATCTTTGCTTTCTTTTGCCACAGTCGTTCTACTTCTATTTGCAGCCTTTATAGTTTGGGATTTTCTCCAGTTCTTTCTCTTCTGTTCTGCTGTCTCCAGATATTCCAATGTCCACGATCCAGACTTTTCGTCTTTCTTATCGACAGTGGTTAAGTTTGGGGTGTTGTGTGGCAGGTGCTCGTCTGTTTGAATTCTAAAGTCCCAGAGCACTTTCGCTTCTTTTTTTTCTGTTACTTTGTTTTGTGGTCCGACCAGTTCTTACTTGCAGGAGAACAGTATTTCTTGCAGATATTCCAGTGCACCATGGTTGCTACGTTGTCAGGCTGTTATGTGTAGTCGGTCTGTGCGGTCTTCTTGCAGCATCTAACTAGGTAGTCCGCTGTTTCTTCCGCTTCTTTGCAGAGGCCGCATTTGCTGTGCTTTTCTGTTCTTCATTTGGTCTTTCTTATAGGGCAGTTTGGTCTCTTCGGTATTCAGATTTATTATTATTATTATTATTATTATTATTATTATTATTATTAATCATCATCATCATCATCATCATCATCATCATCATCATCATCATCATCATCTAATTTTATTGGCCACCCAACTCCAGTTTTGTATATTTGTGTTTCTGTAGGATACAAATAAACAGCAATAACTTTAAGCCAAAAGAAGAAACACTTGTAAAAACCCCTTTGATTCCATCAATATTGTGTAACTTCTATGCGGTCGCTAGGAGTTGAAAATGACTTGATGGCACATAATGAATCAATCAGTTAGGATTTGTAGGGATTTTAATATTCTTTAAATAGCTAATTAAGCATTTAATATATTTGGGTATGGAATATGTAGCTGATTTATTTTGATTCATTATAATTCTCTAATCCTTCCCTAACATTCATTGACAGAAACAAGCTGGTCAGAGTCCAACACATTTAGGTTATAAAGAAGGAAGTGCAAAGGAGCTCTTGGTATTTGTGAGAAGTGTACAGGAATGCGTGTAGAGTATAGGAGTCTCTGTTCTTTCACTTGCTCTTCTCTTTGCTCCTTTTTCACATCTGGTTCTCTTGCTATCTTTCCTGCCTTGGGAGGTCTTTCTAGAATCAAGGAACTACAAGGCAAATTCTGGAAACTGATTGCTAATTTAGATAATCTTTTCGCTAACAGGGTTGGGGAAATCATGCTTATCGGCAAAGTGTACTTCTAATTAGCTGTGCCGGAACTGAGAAATATACTAAAAGGACAACTGTATTCAAGCTTTGATTCAACACAGGGCTACCCGAACTAGAGAGAATCCGTGTTTGAATGGCATGTAACCCATAAACGCTAGGTACTGTTAGTGGGAAAACATGATATAACTATAGTGATAGATAAATTGAAGAAAAGATTGTCCAGGGAGTCAATGACAGCAAACGTGCTCCTTCGTGGCAGGAAAATAACATATAAAAGTAAGTTAAATGGGTGTATAAATGGGTTACCACTTGAGGGACATGGAAGAAGTTGAAGATGGAAGAAAAAAGCAAAAATAAAAGGAGACAGGGACCCCCCCCCCGCAAAATTCAATAAAATATTTATAAAAGACCCAATCAGCAGGAGCTACTGTAAAACAAGTTATTGATGTTAGGGAATCAGTTACATAAGAATAGCGCTTATTAAAGAAACCAAGAGTGTTAATATCAGTGTACAAGACCTGAAAAGCCCACAACCACACTGCTTCCTGAAGCTGACCTGTGGTAGCATCAGTGGAGAGGGGCCTGGAGCGTTTGCGCCCAGATACTCCATAGAGATTGAACTTGTATCTGCGGGAAGGAGCCAGGTTGGTCACAGTGACTTCGCGGGAGCCTCCCTCCACGGGCAATGCTTGGGGTTGGCCATCGGCATCCTTGTACTGGACCAGGAAGGAGTCAAAGTTGCCGGTGGGGACGGTCCAGTAGAGACGGACAGAATCGCTCGTGACGTCAACGACTGAGAGCTCCCCCAGGCTGGGTAGGACAGAACTTGCCTCCTCTGGGTCTGTAAGGGGAGCTAAAACAGGGAAATAAGAGAAAAGGCTTAGTTATAATTTCTCTGGTCTTGGAGATTCCACCCAAGAGCTAGAAGAATCAGTAAAAAGGTTGCTTGTTAAGGAAATCAAGGACATTAGTATGGAAGAATAATATCTGAAGAGCCCCAGCCATGCTAAATCCTGAAGCTGACCTGTGGTGGCATCAGTGGAGAGGGGACTGGAGCGTTTGCGCCCAGAGACTCCATAGAGGCTGAACTTGTATCTGCGGGAAGGAGCCAGGTTGGTCACAGTAACTTCATTGGAGCCTCCCTCCATGGGCAACGCTTGGGGTTGGCCATCGGCATCCTTGTACTGGACCAGGAAGGAGTCAAAGCTGCCGGTGGGGACGGTCCAGTAGAGACGGACAGAATCGCTCGTGACGTCAAGGACTGAGAGCTCCCCCAGGCTGGGTTGGACAGGAATTACCTCTTCTGAGGCTGTACGGCGGGCTAAAACAGGGAAATGAAAGAAAAGGCTTAGTTACATCTTGGAGATGCCATCTAGGAGGTGGAATAATGAGTAAAAATGTGGCTTGTTAAGGAAATCAAGAACATTAAAGTGAAATAATAATATCTGAACAGCCCTGTTGGAGGACCGCAGTTTAAAAGTGCCTGTCCTCCTTCCTCCCCCTCCCTCCTCGGCCCTCCCCCATTGTCACGGCAACTGAGCTGCCAATCAAACAGCAGCTGTCAATAAAACAGCAATTTTGGGCACGAGGCGAGAGGGAGGGAAGGCAAGATGGCTGCCTGGGAGCTCTGCCGCCCCAGGCCGCATGAGGAAGGGGCTGAATAAGCAGAGCCAAAGTCCAGGAGAAATAAAGAGGCAACTAAAAGATAGACTGCCCTGATGCGGAGAGACAACTGGAAAGGAGGCAGCAACTGAGAAAACTGGGGAGAGAGAGGCATCTATTTTCTTTCCTCAGAGCTGGCATGAGGGAAAACTTCTTCAAGCTGTTTCTCTCAGACGGAGCTGAGAGTCTGAAGAGGAGAAGAGTCAAGAAGCCGCTCCAGGTACAGACAAGCAGAAAAGACAAGAAAAAGCCAAGATTTGGTATGAATAGGAATAGAAAACAGAAATTAAAAAAAATAAAAGACAAATCAAACTCTGTACAAAAAGGAGGATAGCTCTATAGTGAGTCTCAATAGAGAGATACAGGTAGTCCTCGCTTAACGTCCACTTGTTCAGCGACCATTGAAGTTACAATGGTGGTGAATGAGGGGTACTTGGGACAGGTCCCCGTAGTTGCAGTCATCGCAGCATCCCCGCAGTCGTGTGATCACAATTCGAGTACTCGCAGTTATGACGTCGCAGAGTCATGTAGTCACGTGATCACCACTTTTGACCTTCACTGTCAGCTTCTGACAAGCAGAGTCATAGGGGAAGGCAGCAGGAGGTCACAAATGGCGATCACATGACCATGGGACACTGTGATCACATGGGATTTGCCTAACAACAGCTACTGGGATTGCTGCAACTGCCAACGTAAATTGGCAAAGTCACATTACGTTGTGCCTTATGACCACATCACTTAGTGACGGAGTTCCTGGTCCCAATTAGCATTGGTAAATATGGACTACCTGTACAGGGATTAAGAGAACAGAATTATAAAAGTCACCAGTAAACAGATATATTGGAGATATAGAATAGAAAGATATGAAAATAATAATGAAATTGAACTTTAAAGAAGATAGGTGAATAAAGAGCTTATGGAAAATAGATGGTTAAACTAGAAAATAGTTTTATTATTAAGATTAATTTCTGAATTAGTTCAAGGCATTTATAATTTACAATTCTATTTTTTTTTGGTACAATTTTCTTTTATAATTAAATAAAATCTCTCCCCAGTCACTGAAGGGAGATAAAAAAAATTATCGACCAACAGTCCAGGTTTCCAGTGCTTTGTGTCTGTTGAGACTGGGTCAATGGGTAGTTCTATTGAGATCTGGTTATGGGTAGTTAAAAAAGAGAGAGATAGAATGAGAGAGAGAGAACCCACAACAACCTCCCTGACTTCTGAAGCTGACCTGTGGTGGCATCTGTGGAGAGCGGGCTGGAGCGTTTGTGCCCAGAGACTCCATAGAGGTTGAACTTGTATCTGCGGGAAGGAGCCAGGTTGGTCACAGTGACTTCATTGGAGCCTCCCTCCACGGGCAACGCTTGGGGTTGGCCATCGGCATCCTTGTACTGGACCAGGAAGGAGTCAAAGCTCCCGGTGGGGACGGTCCAATAGAGACGGACAGAATTGCTTGTGACGTCAAGGACTGAGAGCTCCCCAAGGCTGGGTTGGACAGGAAGTGCCTGCTCAACATTTGGAACTGGGGCTAAAAGAAATAGAAAGAAAAGGTTATTATAAACTTTGTGCGGGTAAAACTAACTCAGTACTATGTTTAGAACATAGTTCTGTATAGCTTGATCTTGTTGTATTATTGTAAATTTTGAGATGACCTCAAGAGGTTGATAATATGAAACTTTTCTTTTTATGTTAAGGATGCGTCTATTGTTCTTGACTTCCTCCACAATCCTGAAAGCTATCAAGACTTGAAAAAATGGGGATTATTGAGGTGTATGGACTGGATGCAGCCCTGTAAGGAGAATCTTCTCTTAACCCAATGGAAAAAATAGTTGATATATGTTGCTCCTCAGTACTTGAATTAATTTAGTGTCCACCTGACAGATAAAGAGGCAGCTTAAAATGGGAGCAGGAGGAGGAATTCCAAAGGAGACAGGCAAAACAACAGAAATCCAGCACAATATTAGCAAAAGATCTAACTTGTCGGAGCTAGTATGAAACAAGATATTGAACACTGCTTGTTAAGGAAATCAATCAAAATCCCACAGTCATGGTGACCCCAGAAGCTGACCTGTCGTGGCATCAGTGGTGAGGGGGCTGGAGCGTTTGCGCCCAGAGACTCCATAGAGGTTGAACTTGTATCTGCGGGAAGGAGCCAGGTTGGTCACAGTGACTTCACGGGAGCCTCCCTCCACGGGCAACGCTTGGGGTTGGCCATCGGCATCCTTGTACTGGACCAGGAAGGAGTCAAAGATTCCGGTGGGGACGGTCCAATAGAGATGGACAGAATCGCTTGTAACGTCAACGACTGAGAGCTCCCCCAGGCTGGGTTGGACAGAAGTTGCCTCCTCTGAGTCTGTAAGGTGGGCTAAAACAGGGAAAAGAAAGAAAAGGCTTAGTTGTAAATTCCTTGGTCTTGGAGATTCATTCCAAGAGCTGGAAAAACCAGTAAAAAGTTACTTGTTAAGGAAATCAAGAATGTTAGTATGGAAGAACAATATCTGAAGACCCCCAGCCACACTAAATGCTGAAACTGACCAGTGGTGGCATCAGTGGAGAGGGGACTGGAGCGTTTGCGCCCAGAGACTCCATAGAGGTTGAACTTGTATCTGCGGGAAGGAGCCAGGTTGGTCACAGTGACGTCACGGAAGCCTCCCTCCACAGGCAACGCTTGGGGTTGGCCATCGGCATCCTTGTACTGGACCAGGAAGGAGTCAAAGCTCCCGGTGGGGACGGTCCAATAGAGACGGACAGAATTGCTTGTGACGTCAAGGACTGAGAGCTCCCCAAGGCTGGGTTGGACAGGAGGTACCTGCTCAACATTTGGAACTGGGGCTAAAAGAAATAGAAAGAAAAGGTTATTATAAACTTTGTGCTGGTAAAACTAACTCAGTACTATGTTTAGAACATAGTTCTGTATAGCTTGATCTTGCTGTATTATTGTAAATTTTGAGATGACCTCAAGAGGTTGATAATATGAAACTTTTCTTTTTATGTTAAGGATGCGTCTATTGTTCTTGACTTCCTCCACAATCCTGAAAGCTATCAAGACTTGAAAAAATGGGGATTATTCAGGTGTATGGACTGGATGCAGCCCTGTAAGGAGAATCTTCTCTTAACCCAATGGAAAAAATAGTTGATATATGTTGCTCCTCAGTACTTGAATTAATTTAGTGTCCACCTGATGGATAAAGAGGCAGCTGAAAATGGGAGTGGGAGGAGGAAGTCCAAAGGAGACAGGCAAAACAACAGAAATCCAGCACAATATTAGCAAAAGATCTAACTTGTCGGAGCTAGTATGAAACAAGATATTGAACACTGCTTATTAAGGAAATCAATCAAAATCCCACAGTCATGGTGACCCCAGAAGCTGACCTGTGGTGGCATCAGTGGAGAGGGGGCTGGAGCGTTTGCGCCCGGAGACTCCATAGAGGTTGAACTTGTATCTGCGGGAAGGAGCCAGATTGGTCACAGTGACTTCACGGGAGCCTCCCTCCACGGGCAACGCTTGGGGTTGGCCATCGGCATCCTTGTACTGGACCAGGAAGGAGTCAAAGCTGCCGGTGGGGACGGTCCAATAGAGACGGACAGAATCGCTTGTGACGTCAAGGACTGAGAGCTCCCCAAGGCTGGGCTTAATCCCTGTTGTCTCAATTGGTTTCTCCTTCTTTGGTTCCTGAACTGTTGCTATAAGAGATGGGGAATAAAAAGAGTTGATGTCAGCACCATTCCACATTAGGACTGCCTTCTCTTTCAACTTACAATCTTTTGGAAGGAATATTGGAAATTACCCTGTAGGCTTTCTTTGCACATTCCATCCTTCATTAGATTTCATAACAGTTCAATTAAGAGTTAAATTTCACTGATTTATCTTTTGTACAAAGTAAATATCCTGGAAGATGGAATGAAAAGGAATCACTAGGAAATACTTTCCTACTTTTTTCATATTAAAAGGAGAAGGCTTCCTATTATCAAAGAAAAGACATTATAGCCGATTGGCTCACAATGCTGCTAACCTGTCACAGCATCTGTAAAGAGAGGTCCAAGGCGCTGTGTCCCAAAGATACCATAGAGGTTGAATCTGTATCTTTGGGAGGGAGCCAAATTGGGAATGATGACTTCACGGGAATCTCGGTCCACAGGCAGGGCTTGATCATTGCCTTCTGAGTCTTGGTACTGGAGCAAAAAGGAATCAAATCTACCGGTGGGGACTCTCCATGTGAGGTGGACAGAGTTGCTGGTCACCTCTGCCACAGACAGATCACTGAGGACAGGTTTGGGTCTGGACACATCCTTCTGTGATGCTGTGGAAATAAAACAAAAGATGACCACCCTCTTTGAGATCTCTAGCTCCTGTCCATCTTTTAAGTCACTGACTATGTTTTTAAGTCTGCAGCCCTTGGTCTAGCTGTGTGAGGATCTGTAGAAATTCCATCCCTTTCATTATTTACAATAGTAAAGCAATATATTGGTGAGCTGTTTTTTTTTTTTATTGTTGTTGTTGTTCAGTCGTTAAGTCGTGTCCGACTCTTCGTGACCCCATGAACCATATTGCGCCAGGCCTTCCTGTCCTTCACTGCCTCCCTGAGTTTGCTCAGTTTCATGCTCATTGCTTCAGTGATGCTATCTAACCATCTCATCCTCTGCCGTCCTCTTCTCCTTTTGCCTTCCATCTTTCCCAGCATCAGGGTCTTTTCCAAAGAGTCCTCTCTTCGCATTAGGTGACCAAAGTATCTGAGCTTGAGCTTCATTATCAATCCTTCCAATGAGCAATCAGGGTTGATTTCCTTTAAGATTGACTGGTTTGACCTCCTAGCAGTCCAGGGGACTCTTAAGAGTCTTCTCCAGCACCACAGTTCAAAGGCATCAATTCTTCGGCGTTCAGCCTTCTTTATGGTCCAGCTCTCACAGCCATACATTACTACTGGAAAAACCATAGCTTTGACTATGCGGATCTTTGTCGGCAAGGTGACGTCTCTGCTTTTTAATATGCTATCTAGGTTTGCCATAGCTTTCCTCCCAAGGAGCAAGCGTCTCTTAATTTCATGGCTGCAGTCTCCATCTGCGGTGATCTTCGAGCCCAAATAAATTTTTTTTTATGGAGTGTATTTAAAGAGTGATAAAAATCAATGTTCATTTTCAATTGCAACTTTTCCTAAAATACACAGTTTTTACACCTACGAACAAAAGATGTCATGAGAAACCATATTCCAATGCACACATCCTGATGTAGACTTTTAGAATGTGTATTTCCCCAGTGTAAGTCTTTTTCCTTCATACGGACATCCATTTTTGATTCCAACTCTTGGAAACATACTTCTTTTTTCAGGTACATCTCTCTTAATGTCTCCTTTTTGTCGTTGTGCATTCTCTGGTGACAATACCTCCTCCAAATTCTCTAAGAAGCCAAACTGAGTAGGAAGGCATGTACAGAACTACCCCAATATGGTAGTGAGCAGTGACTCTAATTTGAAAAATAAGAGGGAGACAGATGAGGAATGAAGGCACGTGCCCTCACCCCCTGGCATGTGCCTCATGTTTCTTCACTACCATTACCTAACTCAGTGAGAAAAGCACCCAGTGAATGATTCTGGCTGCAAGAGAGAAGTAGCACTCCGCTCATCTGCAAAAATTGCATGTTTTTCATAGATAATTTGGAACAGATTTGTGTTTTTAAACAGTGGCTGCACGAAGTCAAGACATGCTTGACTCAGTATGGTTGGTTTCTGACTCAGGCTATCATGCGAACCTACCTATAGTGATTTGCAATCCATGGTTTATTGGCTTTTACATTGTATGAATCCAGTAATTCTGGCTTATTGAACAAACCAAGGGAAAAATAAACCATGGCTTAGAGTTTGTGTGAATCCTGCTCCAGATAGAACTGCAGCCTTCCTATCAAGTCATATCAGCCAGAAAAAGGCAACATCTAGCTTATACAGGCTGGCAAGATAGGTAGGTAGGTAGGTAGACAGACAGGTCACACATAAACATATACAATATAACTTCAGTTTACTGGGACTCAACACAGCAGATGTCACATGCAACAGAGCAAATTTGTGTAACTGTCATTATGCAAATTGTGCATGTTGCATTGTTGATCTGGGTTGACTTGAAGCAGTGATTTTAAACTAAGCTGTCTTCACTCAGCTTTTAAGGAAACCCTATCTGGCAGCTTCTTAATGTGGAAGTGGAGCAGGGTATGGTCAAAAAATTTAAGATGGTGCCTGCAAAGGTGCAACAAAGTTGCAGCTGGGTTTTATGTGTGTTGCACGTGCAACTCCTGACTTTTTGGACCTCATCCTGCAGACACCCCTGGCGTGGAGGCAGATGATGGATCTTTTAGGCCCCTGTTGGGGGGTTCCAAGAGCTGTATGGGGAGGCCTGGGAAGTTGAACTCAATCTGCAGGGTGGATCTTTCCATCCTGGCCAAGATGCAAAGATACGTTTACTATCACGTGGAGATTGGTTCAGAGAGAAGCTGAAATCAAGCATTATCCTTGGGAGAAAGCAGGGAAAGTGACACATCTTGCAGAGAAATCCTGTAGCTACGTTAACCATTCCCCTGACCTGTGATGAAAGTTACAGAGGCAGGACCCAGACATCTGTGGTTGGAGATGCCATAGAGGCTGAATCTGTATCTGTGGGAAGGAGCCAGGTTGGGGACGGTGATTTCCTGGGAATCTCCCTCAGTGGGCAGCTCTTGGAGTCTGCCCTCAGCATCTTTATATTGGATTAATAGTAGTTGATCTGGCTTTGGGCTCAACCTCATTTCAAATTCAAGAGGAATACCGTGCCTGGAACCCATTGCTCACCTGTCACTGTCTCCAAGGACACTGGGCCAAAAGGCTTACGGCCTACGAGCACATAAAGGTTGAATTTGTATTTTCGAGATGGCACCAAGTTAGAAATCATGGCTTCTCGGGAATTCCTATCCATCCGATGCACTTTGGGTTTGCCCTCGGCGTCTTTATATTGGATCACAAAGGAGTCAAAAGCCCCAGTGGGGGTATCCCAGGAAAGGTGGGCCGAGGTGTCTGTGACTTCTAGAAGAGAGAGACCTCCCAGGCTGGGCTCCTCTGGTTCTGCTGCTGACAAGAAAAAAGAAGGGAAGGAGATGGTTAGGAGTTTCTCTGAAGAAGAGGATAGCGGGGATGATGGGAGAAGACAGTGCAGTATCTATGAATCTCACAGGTCTCACTATGGTGAATAAGGAACATATACCAGGTTATACTGTGTTTATATAGGCAAGGAAGAACGTTTAGCTTACAAAAATCAGTTTTAGCCTGTTAAAAAGCTAGTGGCTTGGGACAAATTCAGAGTAAGGGCCACAGAGGAAGGTTGTGGGTTTGTGAAAGATGATCTGGCGGAGGGAGAATCAGTCTGCTCATCTTGCAGGGACTTAGGGAGAATTGTTAAATATCAGGCTGAGGAAATCTGTCAGACCAAAAGTCCATTTAGTGCAGGTGGGCAACTTTTTCCCATCTAAGGTAATATAACTGGGAGATGTGGGGTTGGATAGAGGGAATGGGGAGGGGGGGAGGATAAAAAATGATACTACAGAGAACCAGCAGTTTTGCACTGAATTTTGATAGGTTGGGAAAGCATGTGGCCAGCCTTATTTCATAGCCTTGTTCCTCTCTCTCGACTGCCTTTAAATAAAGAATTTTTGAAAAAAAAATCAATTAAGTGAAAATACACATTTTGTTCTCAACAGCCAACCTGATGTCATGGAACAAGATGGGTATGCATACAATTTTCTTATGACTGGGAAATAAATTAGTGGGCTCCAAGGCCTCAAGAGGCATGGCTAATATATGTAGTCCTTGCTTACCGACTGCCTCATTTAGTGACTTTTCAAAGTTATGACAGTATTAAACAAAAATCTTTGTGACCAGTCCTCGTATTTACAACCATCGCAGCATCCCATGGTCACATGATCACCGTTCAGGTGCTCTGCCACTGGTTTGTGACAACAGAGTTAATAGAGAAGGCAGGAGTAAAATCATAAGTTGCGGTCACATGATGTCTCGCTTAGTGACTGTGCTGCTTTGCTTAATGACCAAAGCTGAAGTAAGGTTGTAATCATGTGATTTTCAGCTTAACAACCATGCACTTAGCGATGGACTTGTGGGTCCCAACTATGGTCGCTAAGCGAGGACTACCTGTAACGGCATGGCATTACCAAACTTTCAGCTCCTATTGGAGCAGGATTGAAGGTTCAGAAGTCATACCTTAAATTTTGCAGAATCTAATAATACTTGTTTTATAGCTGCCCATCTCACATATGTGACTCTAGGCGGCCTTTGCCCTTTAAAAGCCATGGATGGAAAAGATCATGTTGGTTTTGCAGTTTTTGTTTTTAAGCGCTGCAAAATGTAACTCTCCTGTTTTGCCCCTTAAAAAAAAAGGCCATTTAGCCCCACTGCTCCTTGGGTGTTTCTAGGCCACAAAAAGGGCACTTGGGGGCTGAATCAAAGCAGATTTAGCCCTGTCCGCCCAGCAATTGGGAGTCAGAATCCTGAGCCATGACACAGATTGCGTGAGGACACAGATGAAACACAATGGACAGTGAGTAAGAAAATGTCCTTCATCAGGTCAGAAATATATATTCTACTATCTTCTTTGCTAGAAAAAGGAAATCTGACACAGAAAAAAACCAAGATCCCAGTTAGAACTTGATGAATTCAGGGAATATAGTGAGGTACCTGTAATTATCTTTGTCAAGAGGGGAGCACTGTAGGTTCCATCAGGTATCTCTCCATGTAACTCCATTTCATACTCAGTACCAGGGTGTAAACCCATTATGTTGACACTTCTCTCTGTTCCTGGAATGCTGATTTTTTCTGGGGGTGCATCAGATTTGGGGTCCCTATAGTACAGGGAGAAGTTGTGGAAGGAATTGGGCGGGGCTGACCAAGTCACACGGAGCCGGTTTGGAGAGACGTCGGTCACCTGTAGGTTCCTCAATGGAGCTTCAGGAGTTAAGGTGGGCACGGCGATGATTTGGATCTTGTCAGTTGTTGGTGAACTTGGAGCTGAAGGAAAGGAGATGTGAGGTGAGGGAACCAGAAACTCTTTTTTTTTTTTAAGCTTCAGCAACCTCCTCCCTTAGTTCAGTCTGGCCAGCATATTTCTCTACTTCCTGGATTTTACAGAAGACACCTTAGCCATTGACTGTGTGTGTGCGTGTCTTTCGATTGCAGTTTGAATCCCTGAGCCTTTGAAATGTGACAGATTATTACATGGGAATCAGTAACAGCAAATCTGTATAATGTTCCAAATCAGTGTTTCTAAGAAGTGTGGACTTCAACTCCCAGAATTCCCCAGACAGCATGAGGAATTCTGGGAGTTGAAGTCCACACATCTTAAAGTTGCTGAGGTTGAGAAACACTGACCTAGACAATGTACGGGCTGGATGCGGACAATATGCTTATCTTGGCTTTAAAGACCATAATTGCTGCATTCCCATAACCTGCTATGCCCAAGCAAATAACCCATTTTATGGCTCAGTGTGATGGTTCACTCAACCTGCTAAGTCAAGGGCCAGCTTTCACACAGTGGGATGTACAAACTACCTGGCAATATTTGTGGGAACCCAGCCCTATGGTTCAATTCAGCTGAGAGGTATGCTAGCCAGACATATATCAGAGCTGAACCTCCTGCTACTGGAAGGAGGAGGAGGGGGAGAAGGAGAAGGAGAAGGAGAAGGAGAAGGAGAAGGAGAGTTTTTAGAATAGATTCTCTTCATTTCAGAAAGCAAAACCTAGATATCCCAGTTAACTGCCAGACAGACACTTTGAGTCTGAGGTTTGGATATGTGATGGGGCAGCCACGGCAGCAGGAGGAGGAGTGGCACAGCAGCAGCACGGGCTGGCTTGACAATGACAGCCAACATTGCTGGAACGGAAACTGAAAATAAAGTTTTCAGCCACATAAAAGCAACATGAAGGCAAGAGCTGGAAGCCTGGAAGAAGAAAGTGATTAAACACAAAAGACTTCAGATTCACTTGAACAACATCGGCAGCTGGCTGTGGCTAAAAAATAAAGTGAGTGGTGTGTTATAATAACACGCAGGACAGGAAAACAGTAACACCAGAACAACGTTCCACACAGAGTCAACATTCAGCCTGATTTCAACATCCACATGTGAATGTTTGGACGTTCTGATTTTAATTTCTTCAGTTTTGACAAAACCTTGGCTTTCACTGGTATACATTTGAGCCAGCATACTGAGAAATGTTTTACTAAATTGTGTTAAATCTTTCAGTAAATATTGGATGTGACACTTTTATGTATATACGTTCATATGTAGACTATTTTTATAGGGAAATAGGGGGCTGTTGTGGGGTGATTTGGGGTGAATTATTGTTTCTCAGGACTGCTGTAAGGATAAAAATGGGAACTCCTTCAGGGGAAAGTCAGGTTTAAAATTATTAAGAAATAATTCAGTATTTTTCCAGTCACTTCTCTGTGTTCCCTAAGATCTTTGCATGCAATATCCACAACCATAATAAAATTCTTCCTCCTGTGATTCAATTTAATGGGAAAATATCCCATATTTTAACTCTTTGCAAGTAGACGTCAAATAAACTCAGGACAACATAGAAAAGACAGACGGGAAACACTCTGTCTATGAGAAGAGACGTGTAGCAAAAACAGAACAGACCGAACAAACTTTGGAGGAGCAGGTAAGGGCACATTTTGGCTTGAAGAAGACAATTAGCTGGTGGATGCTGTGACATCTGCATGAAAAACAATATGGCTCAGAAGAACTTTCGTCCAAGAGAGGAAGCTAGATAGCAATCTACCGTCCAAGCCACTTTGGGGAGAACGTGAAAGCAACGTGTGATTAAATATTTGGCGATGTGTGGGTGCCGCAGAAGCTCTACTTTGCAACAACATAAATAAGGCATGTGATGGTTCTACTGCAGGTGAAGGAAGAGAGCAAACTGCCTTGGTGGATGATGGCCCTACCAACCCTGGTACCTGTGGCAGTTATAAAGGAGTAAGATTTAGAGGAATGTCCTTTCACGACGCCGTGAATTTCCATCAAGTAGGTTGTTCCAGGAGACAGTCCAGTGATGATTGCTGTAGAAGCATCTCCAGGGACCACTAACTCCCTTCTTTCTCCATTTGCCATGTTTTGGTAGCGGATGACCACATTGTCAGAGACCCCTCTCACACTGTCCAAAGACACCTCAATATGGTCTGAGGAGGTGGTCACCACCGCTGGCTTGGCATGGTCTGGACGGAGATATCCATCTGAGTAGGCGCTATCTGCTTCTGCTATTGGGAATTCCCTTTGCTGAGGCAAATTGCTAGTTTCTTTGACAAGACGTTCTTCAACCCTCTCTTGAAATTCAATTGGCTTTGCACGTTTGAGATAGAGGTATATGTCCCTGGCCACGGTCTGGATTGTCTGATTGCCCCGGAGAGGGAAATTGATGGCACGGAGGTAGCTCTCTAACCGTTGAAGGAGAGTCCCATTGTATGGGGAAAGTTTGGATGAGATATTCTGCGTCATTCTCTTCAGGAAATACTCCTTAGTCAGTAAGGTGGTGTTGGATGGGCTGCGACCTGGATGTGGCTTAGTGCCTGGTTTCTTCACTTCAGGCTCAGAAGAGGAAGTATCTGGCTTTTTATGGGAAGAAGGGGGTGGTGTCAAGTAGTGGCGGCTTGGTTGGATTGGAGCTGGTGCTGGTAGGATCAAAAAGGGAGGAGGTTATGGCAAAGTACTCAGTGGGAATAAGTCATGGAGGTGAGATGTATGGCTATCAACCAGAACAGTGTTTCTCAACCTTGGCAACTCTAAGATGTGTGGACTTCAACTCCCAGAATGCTGGCTGGGGAGTTTTGGGAGTTGAAGTCCACATATCTTAGAGTTGCCAAGGTTGAGAAACACCGAACTAGAAATATGGAGCCCTGCTTATCTAGCTTTCGAATTTCCCCACCGCTCTAAACTGGCCTGGATTGGAGCTGGCACATCCCACTAAAAAGTTAGGCTTGCTGACTCATCCGTGGTGCTGATCTTGAATTTCCCATAAGCTGCAATAAAACAGATGGAGTTAGTTTCAGCCTTTTTATACATCACTTCCAGGAACCTCCTAGGGTCTGATTTTCAGAGATCTGTGGGTGATATAGAGGAGGTTCAAATAAAAAAAGGAAATTACAATCATGACTGCTGTAGGAAAGAAGGAAGAAAGGGAAAAATGAAGAAAGAAACGAGATATCCTTGGTAGGAAAAAAGAGAATGTAATTGTGGGAAAAGGAATGCTGGGAAGGTTGCAAATGGTGACCACATGACCTCAGGGAAGCTGGGATGATTGTAAGCACGAGGACAGGTCATAAGTCACTTTTTTCAGCACCATTGTAACTTTGAATGGTCATTAAACAAATGGTCGAGAACTACCTGTATTGTTTAAAGTTTGCGGTAACTTATGCTTTATAGTTCTTGGTATTGGCAATCAAATAAAAAATGTATTAACTCTCCTATAAGGTTCTGGAGTGACAGGTGGTATTTAAATATGTGATTTAAACAATCCAAAGCTGGCATCATTGCTCTGCCTATTAAAATACTTCTTTTAATTTTTTTTTTTTTTGCTTAATTTAGTAGCCTTCAGGTGCGTTGAGGAAACAAATCCCTGAAATCTCAGCTTAGGACAAAGCTGATTGAATATATACTGATCAGAATGGTAAAAACAGTCCACCTTCCCTGAAGCTCTCTGTATAATTTCTATCTCTGTGCTCCATACAGGTAGTCCTCGGTTACCGACTGCCTCATTTAGCGACCATTGGAAGTTACAGTGGTGTAAAAAAACCAGCTTTGTGACCAATCCTCACATTTACGATCGTCGAAGCATCCTGCGATCACGTGATCACCATTTGCATGCTTCCCAACCAGCTCGCAACAAGCAGAGTTAATGGAGAAGGCAGAAGTAAAATTGCAAGTCGCAGTCAGGTGATGTCTCACTTAACAACTGACTGGAAAATGACACCATAAGTCCGTCGCAGTCACGTGATTTTCTGCTTAGTGATTGTGACACTTAGCAACAGAATTTCCAGTCCCAATTGTGGTCTCTAAGTGAGGACTACCTGTATACTGTTCTGGTAGATTCTATATATCTCTTCCTGCAATTGCTGAGTGCCTGGATAGCTCCTAATGCACTGTATATAGTCATTTCCAGTGCAAGGTTCTGTGAGTTCAACCGGTAGAGTATGAGCTCCATAAAAAAACATTTGGTTACCCAGATGAAACTGGATGAATTAGGATGAAACTGGTCACATGATGCCTCCTGGTGGTCAATATATCTGTATCTATATCTTTCTATATGTATCGCTATACAGTATGTATCTCTCTCTATATGTCTATCTGTATATAACTCAGTGACATTTTGGGTTCCTGAGGATTTTATGACTCTCCACATGCTGGAAGGATTTGAAACGTAACCTCCTATCCCATCCTCTTGATTTCTTGGGCCACACAAACAATACCACTTCCTTGCTTCATCCTCTTATCCCATATCTTATCATACTTTGATCATTTCTATTGGCTGGAGCTAATGGAAAAATGGGGCCCTGTAACATCTGGCAGTATAAAATCCCCTCTTCCCTTTGGCCTGTCTGCAAACAGCAATCCTGTGTTGATGCTCCCTCCTCGGTACTGTAGCAGGCAATCATGGATACCCATGATATTATGCAATCTTGTGCCTTCCCCTGCCTTTTTAGCCACATCATTGGTCGTTGGTCATTCCATGGTCTCCACGCAGTACAGATGGGGAGAATTCAACATATGGCTACTGTTTAGGGCAGCATCTCTGAGGTGCTGGTCACTTCACACAAAGATCCAGCAAGCCCAACATGCCGCATTCAATATTCTGTGCCCGGTGGCCTCTAGGAAAATACAGCCAAGCTCCTGTTTCTTTTTCTGATCCTTTCCAGACAAAAGCAAGTTCTAGACCAAAGCAAGTATCAGCCAACCCTCTAGTGATCTACCTGTGGTACTGACAACAACGCTGGTGGCTCGGCTGCTCTCACCACTCTGACGGGCAACCAAGGTTATGCGGTAGCGCATCCTGGGCTCCAGGTCTTCCAAGGTAACTCGCTCAGGGGCTGCTGGCAGCTCTACACGTTTCATGGCTTGGATGGGCCGAGTGGAAACCAGAGGGACATAGCTGAGGATGTAGCCATCGGGGCGAGAAGCAGGTGGATCCCATTGCAAGGTCAGGGAGTCTTCTGTCACTTGGGATGATTGTAGGCCACTGGGGGGAGCCACTCCTGGAAGAAAGGAAGAGACCCGTGAAACACAAAACATTGCGATGGGGGTGGGGGTGGGGAAACAATTGGAGCTGGCAAGAGAGAGCCTTGAGCTTAATGAAAGGAGTAAGCAGTAGGACTCCCAGATCTGGCCCGTAATATCCAAGTGGCTTCTAGATGGCAGCAAGGAGCCAGAGGAAAAAAAGGGACATCTCCTTGCTGCCACCTAGTGGTCACTGAGATCCTTGCGGCCCAGACTACTTAGCCCTAAACAAGAAAAAGGACCAGAAATAACAGGAAGTGTAGCTATTTAATATAACTAAGGATCAAATGTTGGAGAAGCTGGGAAATATAAACCATTATTTCAATAATGGACTGGTTTATCTCCCAGCAAAGTAGGATAATTAAAGCCATTTTTAAGGGTTTTTTCCCCCCTCTTACTAATTTCCTAGATTATTAGAGCAGGTCCATGCAGGATCTGAATGAGGATGTTCACTATTGTTTTTATTTATTTGTAATGACACCTGAAGTGTAAAAACGGGGGGGGGGGGGCAAAGAAATAGAAGGAAAGGGGGGGGGAGAGCACATTAAAGTTTGAAAAAATATAAAAATTACATAAATAATTTACCAAGACATGAGAGGGGAAAAAAGCATTCTAGTATTATTGCTATGAGTCACATTAAACTGGATTTGATGCTAATTATTTGATGGGTATGATTGGCTTGAATGTATGCAAACATCAGACGATGAGGTCAGGTTTGAAACACTGTTAGCAAAAAAAAAATTCAAACCTATTCATTAATTTTGCCATTTAATAATCATTTCAAATTGCCTTCAGGCAGGGCTCTTGATCCTCTTCTTCACCTGCCGTGATGACACTATAAGCAGCAGTAAGTTAGCAATCAATAAATCAATTTCTGCTTATGCCTAAAGAGGCAGTATCGTGAGCTCCAACCATTCCACAGGGTAAGGAAGTGTGGGGGAAAAAAGTGAGAAGGGCGTTTGCACACACATCGAACAGGTCAATGAGAGAACAAATGGGGAACGCAGAAGGCAGACAGAAATGGAGACGTGGCTCCAGACTACATACGCGTACGCACGGTCTGGGTGACAGGGGGTCCGTGGTGTGGCCCTTTTTCTGTCCGAACGGTGACCGTGTATTCCTCCCCCGGTTTTAATCCGTTGTATTCAAAGACTGTTTTGGTGCCAGACAAGTGTATGGATTCGCCCGCCTGAGGATCCCGCTGTACGTTGGGAAGGAAAAGAGGTAGAATGAAGCCACAAAACATACCTGTGCTTATGAATGTCTAGTGAAATCATTTTGTTTGGAATGAGATTGCGGGGCGGGGGGGGGGGGGGAGAACAGTCTGAAAAATCTTTCAAGAAACCCAGCCTCCTGTAATTCTAAATAACATGGTCTCTGTGAGACCATTTTCCATGCGTGTTGGAAAAAACACTGCTATTCCCATTCCTTTCCGGGAGCGAGTCTTTTTAAAAAAAGTTTACGAAGTTCAAGCTTACAAAGTTCAAGTTTATAAAGTTAAAGCGATTAAAAAAAAAAAGTTTACAGAGTTAAAGTGATTTAAAAAAAAAAGTTTACAGAGTTAAAGTGATTTAAAAAAAAAAGTTTACAGAGTTAAAGTGATTTAAAAAAAAAGTTTACAGAGTTAAAGCATCACCATGTACACATACACAGGCCCAGCAACTAGCTTTAAAATAAAAGTTCCTTTTTTGCATGTTCTCAGGAACATGTCTCCCTAATCTCTGCCCCAGGAGCTGTTACAGGAGGGTTTCAATAATATAATGGCTATAATGTTTGCCTGACGTGCAGAATTGCTGATTGAAAACCTGGCAGCAATGTTTCGTTTTGTTTTAATCACTGTTTTTCTTTCCTGGAGCTACCCACTTACTGCTTTTCTTTTAATCAGTTCACTGATGCACTGTTCCATTGTTTGGAGAGAGGATTTCACCTCGGTTGCCAAAGAGCCCAAATGAATGATGTTTCAGCGTGGTTCTTTCAATTGATTTTTGTGCTATTTCCTTGTTCACGGCCCAAAGTTTCACTGGAAGATGAGCAGCCGTATAAATTGGTTGAATAAATAAAAAAATAAATTTACCCGGGACTGAGCTAAATCAACCTCTCTCTCTTCTGTGTTTCAATGGTGCATTGATGAACTAATTAAAAAAAAAAAGCTTCACTGGAAAAGTATGTAGCTATTTGTAATGTGCATTGCTCGTGTGATGCACATAGAAAAGAGCACAGTATTCATGGCTGCCATTTTGACTCTTTTGACACACACACATACACACACCGTGGACACTCCTGCCTAGAAGGAAGTTAAATGCAACAAGGAAATTGGACAGCACAGTTTCAGCTGACACAAGCTGGAAAATACTATTCTTCATGTGGAGCAGGAAAACACAGACAGAAAATGTGTTTGAGATGGGCTGGGGCCACACACAGGACAATGTTGTCCACTTGTGTCTTCCAGAAAAGGAAAACCAGGCCGGGTGGATCGGCCTTTAGTGGCCTAAAAAGACAAAAATTCTAGCAATTTCTTTACAGTAGGAGCTAAGATGAACAGAAATGAGTGGGTTTTACTTTTACTTATCCATTTCTTCCTGAATCAAGAGGAGAAGACAAAGGGGGTTTATACAAAGGCAGGAAGTCAGCTGGTGCCAGAAAAAAATTCTTGCCCTCTTTGCAACAATTCTGAGAGTATTGGAGTCCTCCAGATAGTGAAAAGGAATCTATTGGTATGTTAATGATGTCTCATATTCAGCCTGAATATTTATCAATAAACCTTTTATCCCAGAATGGAGTTCCTTCGAAGCTGTTGGTCACCCCGAAACCTCTCATTACTCCAAAGCAGCATGAGCGCCCATAACTATATCTTTTGTTTGATTACATCAGAAAATTCCAAACCCAAATTGTGGGGAGACTGATTCAGAAAATTAGAAAATTGCTAGAAGACCCATGCCTAAACTTTAGATGATAGAACCTGGATGCACAAAGATCTGCTCAGAGACGGTCATTGCATCTGTGCCTGACATTTTTCCAAGGAGACTTCACTGAAGCAGTAACATTGACACCTCTCTAGACTGAGTGGCTGGAACGATCTCTTATTTGTGAGAGCAAAATTATTCATATGTAGAGGAAACGGCTTATTTTGTTTCCTCATCTGTCACTACTCAGGGGAACAAAGCAGACAAATAGAGACTTGGCCAAAGCTCCATAGTGGTCGTAATCCAATACTCAGGTTGCTAGACCACAAGGCTTTCAGGAGGTTCAGTGCCAGATGACTTTGCGTGAGTCAATCTATTTTGGCAATATACCTCAATGGCGCTTCATGAAGAAGTTGGCGTGATGGGGAGGGGAGAGGCTTCCTAAGCAAGGAAGAAAATGCTTGGTGTTGGAGGACACCAAATCGTATTTGATCTATTTACTAAACACATTTATATAGCTGCATTTAAAGGACATTATTCAAAGGCACTGATGTGTAACCGGTTCGAAGGAAGCCAAAGAGCATTCTCCTTTTGACACCAAGCAAATAGAATTCACAAAATTTGCCATCACAAATTGATGGCTGCTGTCTCTGATGGCTTTAAAGGAAGGATTAGACATGAAAAAGGAGACTGAGGTCCATCACTGAGACTTTAGGTGACTTGCAAACATAGAGGCAGTGTAATGGTCTGTGGGAATGACCTTGGGAGACAGGAGGAAGAGCTGCAGACTAGACAATGGTCAGATAAGAGGCAGCTGAGCCTGCAGAAGGAATGGGGGCATGGTAAACATCTCAGAAGGGACCCTCCCTAGTTTCCTGGACTGTACAGGGTGAGGGGGGGAAAGATGTACTTTGCTAGCGCTAACTTAATTGTAAAGTTACATTAACAGAATGCAAGTACATCACTCCCCCTTTGCCTTTACAACCCAAGAAACTAGGGAGGGTCCCTTCTGAGAGGTTTGCCACGCCCCCATTCCTTGTGGAGGTCTGAGCTGCCTCTTATTGGACCATTGCCTGATTTCTTCCTCCTGTCTCCCAAGGTCATTCCCACAGACCATTACAGGAAGCATCTTCAGAATGCCCTGAGGCAATTTCATACCATATGCTGTGTCTCCAGATGGGCTTTGGATTTGCATTCACACCACACGTTCCACTTAGATACCAAATTAACCCATTTTCTGAGTTTGCATAATGCACTGAAATCAGCTATTCAAATGGGTTGGCCTTGAGACCCAGCTAGAAACCTAAACAAGGTTAATACTAACCAAGTGTAGCATGTTATATCAATGCATCTGCCAGGTCTTTGTAAAGCGTGTTGAGTAAATTCACCCTTGGCTTGATCTAGTGTGAAACCCCCAAGTGTTTGCTTGTTTAATGTAAGATACAAGGATTCAACCTTTACTTCTCAAGCTACCCATGCAGACTTGGCCTGCAACCAAATGAAGTAGCTAGGATCTCTCTCCCACTCTCCTTCGGGTCCATCGTATCTACAGTATCTTTTCCCACTTCTGTAGGACAGGAGGAGCAACCTGTGACATGGCAGGTAGTGAAGAACTACAGCTACCAGCATCCTCCCTGGTCACATTGCCTGGGGCTGCTGGGAATTGTAGTTCAGCAACACTTGGAAGGCAGCAGAAGTTGGATTCTCCGTTTCCATCACACAAGCCTATTGGCCCAAGGCATGTCCTGTTACCATGGGTGCCACATGGATCTCATATCCGTCCACGGCAATTTCAGGGTGGCTCCACTCCAGGCGGAAAGACGTTTCATCTCGATTTGAGACACGGACACCAACGGATGGAATCTCTGTTTAGGCCAAGAAAAAAGACGGGGGGGGGGGGGTTGTAGATAAGAGCAGAAACCAATATTGCTTTTTTTCTTTTTTATAGCCAACCTCCCCAGAGCTTTGCCAAGATAAGGCTCCTTTGAAGAGACATTTTGCCGCCTGAGGGGAGATAGTCAATCAGCCCCACCTCCAATCAAGGTGCACACCTCTGTATTCCATGCTAGTTAAAATATTTGTGCAAGAAAATCCACGACCCCTTTTTCCTCTCTCTGGTAGTAAAAAAATACCTTGTCGTTTATTCATTCGGGAGACCAGGGTTTCTTGGCCTTGGCAGCTTTGAAGAAGTGTGGACTTCAACTCCCAGAATTCCCCAGCCAGCACGCGTGGGCCAATTAGAAACACACATTAAGGGGATTTAACGGCTGAAGCAAGCTGGCATAAATAGGAGCTGTTTTCAAAGATGCTTAAAACCCAAGGCCTGGAGAAAGAGTGATTTTTTAATGCTCTTTTAAAGGCTGGGGAAGTAAGGTTTGGCCCAGGACACTTGGCCGCAAATGTGCTTTTCTGTGTCATACAAGTTGGGCTAGAAAGCACCTACAGCCAGCCACATTGTTTTGTCACCTAGGCACAATAGCTATTCAGAGTGTCCTCATAGCCATCAAACTATATTCATAATGAACTAAATCATGAACGCTGGGCAATATTTTCATTAGGTCCACCCCAAACGCCCTAAGAGATGTGTGCAAACTTTGTAGATCACCACATCTTGCCACTCAAAGAGTTTTGGAGAATCTGAAGACTCACACCAACCCTTGGGGGCACTTTAGTGGTCCAACCGTGAATATTTTTTCCCCTTGGCCTGCGATTGCAATTTTTGCTTCTAAAAGTCCCTAGCTCTTTCCACGAGGCTTAATATCGGCTGCCTAAGGCAGCTGTTTTACTCTGCTGAAGAGAGAAGCGGATGCAGACAAGGCACACAAGAGGCTAGACCACAGTGATTTCAGGAAATGTCCCCTCCTGACTGTTGTGCCTACCTATCGAACAGTCATCCCCGGAATAGCCATTGTGGCACAGGCACGCTCCATCCTGACATTCTCCGTGGCCACTGCAGTCCTCTGGGCACGCCAGCTGACCACAGTCAGGTCCGGTGTAGTCTGGGTGGCAGGTACACACACCTCCTGCCAGACAGTGGCCTCTCTGGTTACAATCATTGGGGCACGTCTTGCTGCCACAGGCCGGACCTGTGAAGCCCGGCTCGCACACGCAGCGTCCGTTACGGCATTCGCCACGCCTGTTGCAGTTGCTAGGGCAAGCCCGGGTCGCACAATCAGCGCCGCTGTAACCGGGGTTGCACACACACCGTCCCGAGATGCATTGGCCATGTCCGTGGCAGTTCTGGGGACAAACTGGGTCAGAGCAGGACGGACCCACATATCCGGGGAAGCACGTGCAGCGCCCATCCACACAGCGCCCTTGGTCATTGCAGTCTTCAGGGCAAGAGGGGGGCTCTTCGCAGCTGGCCCCCGAGTAGCCGGGTTGGCACTGGCAGTGCCCGTTGACGCATTGGCCACGCTCCGGGCCACCGCAGCCTTCGGGGCAGACCGGTTCAGCACAGGTGGGGCCGCCCCAACCCGACTCGCATTCGCACAGGCAGCGAGAGAGGTCGAAGGAGCCGTGGTGCGAACATAATGTGCGAATGTCTGTTTGGCCTAGGGGGGAGAGAGAGTGAGAGAGACATAGGGAGGTAGAGGAAGGGGGAATTGTTTAGAAATGCACCTGTACATCGCTTTATTACTGCGTTTATAGCCCAAGGAAGGAAATGCGAGAATCAGCTGCTTGTTTTATCCTCACAAGAATGACCGAATGGGAATGGAACTTGCTGCTGGGCGTGTTTCTTGTCAGGACTACCTCGCAAGGCTGACAACCCCAGATGGAGAAAGAGAAACCCAAGCTTGGAGTTTCATGTCTGAACTGGACAGAATAGCAGCTGAAGCCAGTCTAAGCATATATATACTCTAAGTCTCCAAAACAAAGTTTTCCCCTTCACAATGAGAGCTACTTCCATTTAAATTATAATCATTATTGTTAAACAGACATATCTATCTATCTATCTATCTATCTATCTATCTATCTATCTATCTATCTATCTCAGTGTTTCTCAACCTAGGCAACTAAGACCTGTGGACTTCAACTCCCAGAATTCCCCAGCCAGGAAGGCTAGCTGGGGAATTCTGGGAGTTGAAGTCCACAGGTCTTAAAGTTGCCAAGGTTGAGAAACCCTGATCTATATTAACACATACAATTTTATTTATTTTATATATTTATTAAATTTATATGCTGCCCATCTCCCCCAGAAGGTGACTCTGGGCAGCTCACAATTAATTTTTTATGGAAATCTATGTGCTTTGCTGTCATCCTCTTTGCGACTGCATTTCCTCTTTTTGAGTGATGCATAAAAGACTGGCTTCTTTGTCATGTATGGGGAAACAGATGGCGGGAAGGGGTTGATTTTTTTTTTTTAAAGAAATGGATGATGGGATAACAACATAATTTGCCTGGTCCCATGTCCGCCTTCTCCAGGGACAGCTGCAATCCAATTAAAGGGAAATCACAGGACATGTTTCCAAAAGCTCTAGCATCACAGGCAGTGTGGCTTTGGGATTGTAAGGCATGGCACAGTGTGGTAGAATTCATCCTTGCCCCCTTCCTCTTCCCTTACCTTCGCTGGCTTGGGTTCTGGTGGGGGCAGCAGGGCAACAGCCTCCCCCAGCATGGCAAGTTTCCTGTAGGACCCGCACTTCATTCTCAAGGGCCTGCAGCCTTCTCCAGAGCTCCTGGGTATCTTCAGTGCCAGGTGGACACCCACAGGACTGCGGTGGGAGGTTGATGCGATGGGTGAAAACCACGTGCTCTTGATCGGATCCTTCCAGGGTGTGCTCGTACAGGCCCCCTCCCTGAGAAGATCCAGGAGGGCCTAAGGCCTCTTGGGGAGGTGGGGAGGCACCCTCATTTTCCGGGTCTTCTCCTGCCACCTTAATGGTGTAGACATGGGAGAAGATGGTTGCGTTGGATGGGATGAGAGGATGGGGAAGACGTGCCTCCCATGAAGCCCCCAGCCAGCAGAGGAGCAGAAGGACAGACACTGCCTTTGAGGGCCTCCCCATGATCCAGATCTGTAAGGAAGGGGACAAAAAGGAAGAGAATCAGTACTGAACAAGGCAATAAAAGAGGACAGAATTGGAGCTGCTGAAGAGAATAATCAGCACGGTCAAGGAGCCAAGTACTTTTCTTAGCAGGGAAGCCAAATTGGTTCGGTGTTTTTCAAACTTGGCAACCTTAAGATGCTGGCTGGGGAGTTCTTGGAGTTGAACTCCACACAAATTAAAGTTGCCAAATTTGAAAAACACTAGTTTAGATGGATGGTTGATGGAAGCAACTCAGGTGATGGGGCCTGATTTCAAGTTTAGGAGAATGGATGAATTGGAGGTAGAAGGAACCCAAAGTGCCAGTTATTATTCTTCAAGAGATCCATACAGTTGACCAACGGAGGCATTTTTTTATGCACAATTAGCCCAGTTTGGAAATATGAAGGAACAGGCAGAACTTCTGCCTCTATCTTTGTGAGCTCTCCAATAAGAAGAAAAGTAAGCTAATTTTTTTTAAAAAGACTAAAGTTAGAAGTACTTTAGTTCACATAGCTTCAATGCTGGAGGTTCAAGAGAAAACAAAACCCAAAGTAGTAGTAGTAGTAGTAGTAGTAGTAGTAGTAGTAGTAGCACTGGTAATAATAGTACCAATAGTCACAGGCGCCTTAGGTGCAATCCCAAAACATCTGGAGCAGCACTTGAAGACCATCGGCACTGACAAAATCACCACTAGTCAATTGCAAAAGGCAGCTTTTCTTGGAACAGCTTCCATCCTGCGACGATACCTTTTTAACACCCTCAGACAACCACATCTGCCTATCCCAGGGCCTTGGGAAGGACTGGATAGATGGACAAAAATACCAAATCCAGTCCAAACATCTGGCTGACTGGACCAACCATAATAGGCAAATCAATTTACTGGGGACAAATACCAGAAGAGACCGTCCCTGTTAAATAAAGATAATTGGGATGCCTGTAGTTTAGGCACAAATTCATGTCTGGTACTAGATGTAAAAATGTGTCTTGTCCATAAACCCTTACCCTTACCCTTTCACACATTCATAGATGCTGAAGAAACCCAACAAAAGAGCTTGGTGGCTTAGTTTTCAAGCCTGCTTTTGCAGTGCCTCACCACCAGCTACCAAGGGAATTAGGAAGAACGATGTGGATATCACCGGTAGCATTGATGTGGAGAGCAGGAATGCAAACAGACGCCTGACGCGCATCCCACAGCCCTTTGCCAAAGCTGGAAGGTCAGAAAATAGTAAGAGCAGTGAAAATACACCCCGCAGGATGTTCTGAAATGCAGCTGGAGACCTGCCCTGAAAGAATCAGATCGGAAGTAGGAAGCTGGCAACAGAGAAGAAGAAACCGGATTAGAGTAGACAGAGTAGGAAGAAAGAGTGCAAACATATCTTTTGATGACAGGGGCTATAAGCGATGGATTGAATTGCCTCCTGAAGTTGTAGGACCTCGTTCCTTACAGCCACCTTTTCCAGGAGTAAAATCCTCCATGACAGTAATTTATAAACCTGAGTTGGCACGAATCTCATTGTAGGACCAAGCCAAACCCAACAAATCAGCTGAGCTAACTCCAAGTTTGAGGAGATCCTTAGAGTCACAGAGTTGGAAAGGGACTTCTAGCTTCTAATTCCACCTGTTCTGTGAGGCAGGAAATCCAGCCTTCCCGGGCAGCCCATCTAACTCTCAAATTGTTCTCGCAGTTAAGAAGCTCCTTTAGGGGTTCACCTGCTGTCCTGTGATTGACCTGCACTTTTCAGTTAACACCCAGAAGAGAGGCTGCATGTAATGGGCTGTGAGAAGAACCTTGAGGAACAAGAGGAAGAGCCACGGCCAAGGCAACGGTCAGATAAGAAGAATCTGAGTCCAAAGGAGGAATGGAATTTGAGAAAGCTAAGAAAACATCAGACTTGCCCTTCCTTAGTTCTCTTTAGGATAAAGGCAGGGATGGGTGAGGCACATTTAGTATTCATGACTTTGGTGTTCAAGCCCGGTCTATCTCGAAGGGCTGATGCAAGCCAGCTCTTTCTATTTAACTCCTGCAAATGGTGAGATAACAAACTTTCTGCCCTATCCCCAATTAGATAATTATTTCCTTCTTTTGTCCTAGCCGGCGCCCAGTGCCTGCTAGACCCTTAACCTTCATTAATATGGAGCCTCCCCTTGCTGATGCCTAAACTGAGCAACTCCAGGGGTGGAGGGGGACAGAGAGGTTTCAGGGCTGTCAAAGCCACCCCTTTGCGAGTCGAATTCCGGAGACTGTCCCAGCCACCATGGCTCACCCTGGAAGATTGGGGAAGGCCCCTTGGCATTGTAATCATTTAATGGGGACAATTTTAATAAACATCATTCAGTTCATGGCTGTCCCGGCACCTCCTTTAGTGTCCTCCTGCTTCGGTATCCGTCCTGCAAGTGCTAAATTAGCCGGCAACTCAAGAATTTGAGAAAACATCTGCATTCTCCTAAACCTCTCAGATCTAATTTTGCTTTCTGGGGGAGCAAAGAACCAAGCTTTGGAACTGCACTAATGTTTAAGGCAGTGGTTCTTAAACTGTTTGACCCACTTATGTCTTTTCCCAGTCTTGAATAATGTCATTGCCCCCACAAAAAATCCAGACTCTGTTGTTTTATACAAGTGTCTCAGCAGCAGCAGTCCCAAACTGGATCCTCAGCTCCCAAACCATCAATTATAAATTGCTCCATCGCCCCCAGGAATATGCCCAAATTACCCCCTTGGGAGTAATTACCTCCAGTTTAAAAGTCACTGGTTTAAGGAAATACAATTTGTTGAAGTTTGTAATTATTCTGAATTCTCCCCTGTGTGAATGAGCCTATGCAGTTTTTATTCAGAGCTGCGTTTTCCCTTGCCGGGGGAAGCCTCAGCTGGGAGGCTAACTCCAAAACCATACCCTCATTTCAAAGACTGCTTTGAAGACTCAGAGTAGAGAAGAATGAGATAGAATGAGATGTGTGGACTTCAACTCCCAGAATTCCCCAGCCAGCCATGCTGGCTGGGGAATTCTGGGAGTTGTAGTCCACACATCTTGAAGTTGCCATGGTTGAGAAACACCACTCTATCTTCAGCATCTCACTGGTGTTTAAAAACAAGCAGAAAAACAAGGAACTGCCACCAGTTTCTTAGAATTAAAGAGCTATAGAGTTGGAAAGACTCTTTAGACCCTTGAGTTTGACCCCCTGATCCATGCGGGACTCCAGGTTAAAGCAACCCTGAAAGATGGCAGTCCAGCCTTTGCCAAAACACATCCTGCTGGTTGTGTTGGATAGGCAAACCAAGGATCCTCAGGTCATCAGTTCCCCCCTCAAACTGTTCTATAGTTTAGAAGTTTTTCCTAACGCCCCACTGGAATCTGTCTTCCTGTAACTTAAATCCATTATTCTGTGTGTCCTAAATTCTGGCCTGATAGGAAACAGGACTTAGCTTTCAACGGCGTGACACCTTCCGAAGTATTTGAATAGTACTCTGTGCCTTCTTTTCTGGATAGAGGTCTTTTTCCTTCAGCAATGATAGAACAGCAAGACCTTAAGTGGCTGAAGCTACTGGTTAGAAGAGGAGTGTGGGAAAGACCTTGGGAGATGGGGCAAAGAGGTGCTGCGAAAGGAACGGTCAGATAAGAGACAGCATAGCCTGCAGCTGGATAGTGGATGGGGCAAGAGGCTCAGAAGAGACCCTCTCTAGTTTCTCGGGTGATAAAGGAGACGGGGGAGAATTGTACTTTCCGCTGTTAATGTAGCTTTACAATAAAGTAGAATTAGCTTATCTGGTTGTGTTTCCTGTCTGGTCTACCTGATAAGGCTGACGTCAGTCTTGCAAGTCTGAAAGTACAATTCTCCTGCCGTCTCCTTTAGAGCCTGAGCAACTAGGGAGGGTCCTTCTAAGCCTCTTGCCCCACCCACTACCCACCTACGGGCTATGCTGTCTCTTATCTGACCATTCCCTAGGCAGCATCTCTTGGCCCTGTCTCCCAAGGTCTTTCCCACATACCATTACAGGGAGGATCTTAATCAGTAGCATGCTGCCTGTTGTCCAGTGATTCAAAGAACCAGAGCCTTGCAAAAAGTATGTCAGTGGCAGCTGTATCTCAGATTAACCTTGCCATATAGATGGAGAACTGACATTACCCTGCCCTCCACTACACACACATAATTCAGATCACTGCACTGCTGGAGCTCTGGAGCGAAGCCTGTATCACTGTATCTTTATTACAGCTGTTGGCTGGAAGCCCTGCAATTTTCTAATCCACTTTTCTGGCCTTCTCTTCATTCCTTTCAGGGGTTGCTCCATTATTTATTGGGAGTAATAAAATGCCTATTATCCTTATGTTATCCTTAAGTTATGAGAATCGTTTCTCACAGAAGGACCGATCAAGGCATCGGGCCTTTCAAATTCTCCCGGGCCCGTGTTCCTTAGCCCTGAGTTTGGGGTCCAGTTCTTTTCAAGATGATTCAGGAGCTCGGGCAGCCCCTCCTTGTTGCTTGAAATGGACAGGCATCTTTTTTAACAGGGGAGATGTTGGTCAATCAATCCATGCTGCTGGTAAATCAAATACATTCTTTTCCACCCCATGTGCTGGATCTAGGCAGGAGTGGCTCTTCTGATTCATCGGCCCACTATTCCTGCCTTGAGCTAATTCTCTCACCACACTATATACACCCAGCCCAAAGGAGGTTAAACGGATCTCCGAATTGGAGTGGAATAGTCCACAAAGCCTGGGGCCCCAGGTCTCTGATGGGGAAGTGCAAGAAGAAAATCCCATCTTCTGCTTAAATTTGCCTCTTATTTTTCTTGTAGGAGATGCCGTTTACTTTTAGAACTGCATGTTGCCGGGGAATTGCCCGCTGTAAATCTATTTTTATTGGTCTTGTTCTTGTGGCTTTCTCAGCCATCTCTCATGCAGATATTTAGGTGGTGAAGCTTTGCAGGGCAGTGGGACAAATATGTATGGTTAACCGCACAGCTGTGACTCCTTTGTTAAACGTCCATGTCGCTTCCAGATAAATGATGTGGTGACGATTAACTTATCAGCAGGGAAGATATATGTAACACTTGAAGAGCTGGGAAAGCGATTGGGTGTCCCCCAAGGCTTTGCAATGGTGTGAATCTACATTTTTAATCCACACTGACCTCACTTAAATTTACTATGTATGTCTTTACCCTCAGGAATGGAAGACGAGATTAAAACCAGAGGCTTACAATGTACACTTTGTAAGCCTCTGGTTTTAATCTTATATTGTATATGGATGCACTGCCCGGTGGTAAGAACAGCAGAACTTTGTCGTTTAGTTTTTTGAAGAAAGTGCTCTAAAATCATACTGCCTTTCCTCTGCGGGCGATGCGTTCCAGCTCTTTGATCCATGAATTGCTGCTCTGTTGCACTCATAGGTCTCAGATTGCACCAAGGATGGGGGAAGAATTCCCAATCTGCTTGTAGAACTCCCAGGTGTTGACAAAATACTGGCAGTTGGGTTGCGATGGGAGGCACATCTGGCGTCCATGTGGTATGGAATTAAAAGTGCTCTGGCAAAGACAGCTGTGGCTGCCCTGAGTTGGTTTATGCCTGTGGTACTTTTCTTCCTCTTAAAAATAAACAGAACAAACCAACAGATATGGAAAGGATTTTAAGGTCCTGCATCAATGCATAAACTGCTGTTGGGGCTCAAATCTGCCTTCCAGATCCATTGGCACCAATGTCTGCCTTGGCCCTCTGGGTCGAATGGTTAAGCTTCCCATTCACATCTTCCCTTGACCTCCAGCTTACCTGACACAGCTTGGTATATGCCATTTTAAATTTCCCAGAATGCATCCGAGAGGCTCACAGAGTGATATGCAAAGCATTGTGGGAAAACTCAAGGGTTAAGCTGTTTCAAGAACCTTACACTCTGGGAATGTGCCCTAATATGGCCTGCATGCCTACTGTAAAAATCAGAATTAAGATTTTGTTCTTCATCTGCATGGGAAGTTTTCTATAATCTCTCACTCCCAAATCCATAGCAAAATTCTCTTCTAATGCTATCTAACCCTACTTGCCAATCAACCTCATTGAATATTAGGAAAAATAGAATTCTGCCACCATTCCTCCTTTGCCTGCATGTCACCCTAATCTTTTAATTTCTCTGGCCTAGTGTAGATTTCTCCATGTTTAGGAATGGCTGGGATCACTCCTCCCTACCCACTAAGACCCTAAATCTTCTGGAAATCAGCCAAGTTGAGTGCTTTTCTCGCTGAGATCATCCATTATTGAAATGCTGGGCAACAATTTTAACTGAATCCTTCTATTCATTGCTTTGCAATCATCATGTGATCATTTCATTTCATCTCGGCTGATGCAGATCGTCAGCATCGATCCTGTCAGTTGAATGCCTTCAGAGCGGACTAGCCATGAACAATAAAGCTATTTCCGGTTTTAAGAAAACCATGATTAATGGTATGGATTAATGCTGTCTCAATATGAGATTTCAGAGCTATTTTCTCATGAACTCAGAATAGAAACAGGTATTTCGAGATGCACCAAAGGCTGGCAAACTTTTTTTCTGTGCAGAGAATTCCTTCCAGGAGAATTTGTTCAGGTCACATGAGAAGGGAAACAAGCATGAATCGGGGCCAGAGCCAAAAGGGAATGAGTCAAACCACGTTCTTTCTCTGACATCTCCTTTTCTCTCATTCTGTATCATTTTCCTCTTGCACAATTCACAGATACAGTTCTGAATGGATCTTCCGCGTGAAGTTGGGGCAAAAGCTGTATTCCCCCGTCCACTTTTACGAAGTTGGATACGTCCCACCATTTTTCACCAGGCTGGTCTCATACTGGTTTCAACATCCAACAGTAGAGAAGTCCACGCCACACCACTTTTACAACTTCATTTATTCCTCACAGTTCGGCGATGGGCAGTTTATTGTTTGAAATGGATGCTTTTAATGCACTGTATTTTTATTTTGTTTGCCACCCAGAGTTCCTCTGGGTAGATGGGCAACTATATAAATTTGATTAATCAATCAATCAATCAATCAATCAATCAACCATCGCATTAGAGTCCTGACACTCTTGTATGAACAAACAACCATTTTATTACAGTCCAAGACAGGAATGCACCAAGCCCCCTCTGTGTAACTAGCAAGAGGGCTTGTGATGGGTATTTGTCGCAGAGAGTAAATGCTCCCTCATTTCATTTCTTCCCCTCATAAAAGATTAATAGGAACTTCAAGGGGACAATTGGCTAATGATTCCCAGCACTGAATTCATTTTGTTATAGACACAGTTCAGGATGTCATTTTCATTAGTTTAACCACTGAGACCCCCGGGGACCCTTTTCCGATCAGTCATTGTTGGCTCAGACGCCCATTAATACAGGTAGGTGTGAAGTATGGGGGTTTTGTAAGAAGGTGCATCACATTTCACTTGCTTGCGCTGAATTCTTCTTGCCCTTTTAATTTCATCCAGTTTGGAGAAGTTATTTTGCAGCTGTTTGCAATTTGTTTTTGATTTTACCACTCTAAAGAATTTGGAATCATTGACAAACTCAACCATCTCCCAACTGCTTACCTTAACTCTTTAAACCAGTTGAAACTGATACAGGTTTTGAAACAAGTTAAAAAGCATCAGGCCCCACTTTGCATATCCTTCCATTGTGAAACCTGGCAATTTACAGGTAGTCCTTGCCTAGTGACCACAATTGGGACCGCAAGTCGGTTGCTAAGCAACACGGTTGCTAAGCTGAAAATTATATGACCACAACTGGGTTTATGACCTCACTTCCCCTTTGGTCATTAAGCAAAGCAATGCAGTCACTAAGTGAAAAATCACATGACCACGACTTACAATTTTACTTCTGCCTTCTGTATTAATTCTGTTTGTCACAAGCCAGTTGTGAAGCGTGCGAATGGCAATCACGTGACTGCGGAACACTGCGACAGTCATAAATGTGAGGATTGGTCACAAAATTATCTTTTTAGCATTGTCATTCCTTCAAACGGTCACTGCATGAGGCAGTTGGTAAGCGAGGACTACCTGTATTCCTATTTTCTGCTTCCTGTTCTTCAACCAGTTACCAACCCAAGAAATCACATATTATTATCCTCTTATCCCATTGCTGATGAGCTGATTCAGGAGTTTTTGATAAGGAATTTCATCAAAGAGGTTCTGAAAGTTCAAGTATGCAATATCAATCAGATTCAATTCCCAATATCCCAGGTCTTGTGACTCAGCTTGTATTCCCAGATTGCTCCCTGGAACTTCAAGTATTCTTAAGGATCTCTCTCTCTCTAATCAATCTCCTATCTATCTATCTATCTATCTATCTATCTATCTATCTATCTATCATCAACTATCCACCATCTATTCAGTTTGGTGTGGTGATTAAGGCACTGGTCTAGAAACTGGAAGACCTCCCTTAGGCATGGAAGCTGACTTTAGGTGACAGCACGGGTGAAATAAACTGTAGCATGGCATGTTCCCTGCCACTGAAGATCTTCCGACGCAGTCTAGATAGCCTTAGGTCCAAAATGCTTCTGCAGATCCTGCATCTAGTCTTTCCCAACCTGGGCAACTTGGAGGTGTGTGGTATTCAACACCCAGAATTCCCCAGCCAGCAAGCCATTGCTAAGAATTCTGGGAGTTGAAGTCCACACATCTCCAAGTTGGGAAATGCTGCAGCCAGGGTTTGGACTACCCTTCCAACTCTGCAATTCTGTGAAGAGGTTAAATGAGATTCCCAGTCACCAAAGTTGTATTTATATATATAAATATCATATATTATATATTATATATAAAATTATAAATATATATATATATATATATAAAGGGCTTTGAAGACCTGGTTCTGTCACTTGGCCTGGGGTGGGGAGGGAGTACTTCAAACGTGGGGATGGCTAGCCCCATAGACGCCTGCTGTCTTCAGCCCCAGATTCTTCATCTTCTTGGACTCTCCTTTTCCTTTTTTTTAGTAATGTTTTTTAAATTTTGATGTTTTATGTATTTATATATATTTGTGGTTTTAATGTTTTGTGTGAGTCACCCAGAGTCCCCCACTGGGGGGAGATGGGCGGGGGAGAAATCTAATAAACAAACAAACAAACAAACAACAAATAAATAAATAAATTTATCCATCCTTCTGTGAGACCTTGCTGGGGATTGATGGACCTGTTCCATCATGTACCCCAGCTACTATCATCTACTCTACCTCTAACGGTGGTTTGAACTTCTCTCCCCAGTCTTCCTGTCCAGAGTTAACATTTCTGCTAGATCAGTGTTGTCCAAGCTTGGCCACTTTAAGATGAGTGGACTTCAACTCCCAGAATTCCCCAGCCAGCATGGCTTGCTGGGGAATTCTGGGAGTTGAAGTCCACTCATCTTAAAGTGGCCAAGTTTGGACAACACTGCGCTAGATGTAGACCTTCCACTCTAGCGGCTCTCTTGTGAAAGGTTTCTAGCAAGTAAGCCCTGATAACTCTTCAAGGCACATAGTTCAGCCATCCTGAGATCAGAAAGGTGGCACTGACTCCAGAAGCACATCTTTAAAAATGTAACTAGAAGACAGCACAATAAACGACCCAAATCCAGAGAAGTCCGAATTCTCTGACCAGGACTGAATGCAGAGTATGGTCAAAAAAGTCAAGATGGTGGCTGTGACAGGGCGATCAAAGCTGCCCCTACTTTTTATGTACATCAATGCACATCAGCAGTAGCCAGCCACCGGGTCAGCCTCTTGAAATCTTCCAGCAGCGCTGTCAGGACCCCATTTTTGTTTTAGCCTTCCTGCCCCACCACACCCCACTTGGAAGCAAGACAAACTCTCATGTTTATCGAAGAGAACGCTGCCCTTTGCACAAAAGCAAGCGATCCCAGGTCCAAATTAAACAGCCATCCATCCTAATCCTGCTGTAAGCAGTTCTTTGACTCAGGAAACAGAGCGCTCTTGATGAAGAGCTTATGAACAGCCAACACGAACGCGGCCCCTCCGATCAGAGCAAACACAGCTTCCCTTTGGATTCCACCCAGAGGTCTCTCTCTCCCTCTCTCTCTCCCCATTTCTTTGCTTTTCTTTTTTCATCATATAATTTTTATTCAGAATTTTAAACAGAAAGTAAAAACGAACAGGAGCTCATGGAAAGTGAAAAGGAAAGGGAAAGGAGAGAGAGAACAAAGAAAAGGTCCAACGTGCAAAAAAAGAAAAAAATGGAAAGAAATAGAAAGAAGTTGCTTCCGATTTCCTTTACAGCACATACAAAATTTACAAGTACTCTTCCTCTATGGTTACAAAAACAAACTCTCGTTTTTCTATTACCTACTTGTTGCGAATCATCAAAACTGTAAGTCGTAAGTTCATTTTTTTCTGTTTTCACACAAGAAGTCTACAAGGGGCTTCTTTCCTTCTCTCTCTCTCAATTTCAAGCTAAATGTAAGAGGTCTCTCGTCCTCCCCCCAACACACACAAAAGGACGGGAAAAAGATTTAGCTTCACAGCCTTCTTTCTAAGGGTGTTAGCTGTCCATAGCAGGACCCAGCATGCTTTCACACGCTTATAAATGGGCTTAATACCACAAAATACAGTATAACTGGGGCCTGTTTATGCAGCATTTTTTCCTCTACTTTTTTTGCTGTTGTTCATACAAGTAAATGGCCTAGTTAATGGGGGTCTGCGGGGAAACTCAAAAGGACGAAAATAACTCCTAGAGGACATTAGATTTCCTATTTTGAAAGAGAAGTAGGAATCCGTCTGAGCCTTTCAAATATTGAATCAAACTTTGAGTCTGCCCTCCCCAAATGATCTAGTGCAACTTGTTGGCTCTCCCCCGATGAGAGTCCTCGGAACCACAGTAGTTCTCAAGTTATATTCTTGCAGAATCCTGAGGATCCTTGGAGAAACACAGCCAGTGTTAGTAGGTAAATGGAGTTGTCCTCTAAAATGCCTGCAAAGTATCAAGAGAGCCAAGATAGTCAGAGACGGTCCACTGGATCCTGCAAGGGGTCAGACTAGATGACCTCTGAGGCACCTTCCAATTCCATGATTTGGGGATTCCAGGATCCAGGTTGGTTGGGTTTGTCTCTGACATCTCTGATCATCAGTGGGGCTGGGCAATGATTCAGATTCAAAGACCAAAAGGACCTTCAGAGCAAATGTAGCCTCGGCCACTCCATAAAACAAATCCAACATTTTCTTGGGGTTGAGTGGCCCCAAGTGCCAGGAAAAGGTGCAGCTGCTTTAAAGAAATGGGCATATTTGTCTGGCTAGAATTTCTGAGCAGGAGAAATTTTACACAGCAGCGTTTTGGGGCACTCCTCACTTGTTTCTCTGGTGGGCCACTGCGAGTTCCTGTTGTTTTAAGCGTGGCCTTTAATTTACCCCTGATTTCCTCCAGCTTGGGCCAAGCACGGTCTTAGAAAGTGAAAAAGCAGATGAAAAAATTGAATTGTCTCTGGTATCATCTTTTGTGAGGCTCCTTTCACATGTTTTCAGGGTGGTTGTGACTTCTGCCACAAACCCCAAACGTGTGTGTCTGTGTTGGTAATTTATGGGCAATGGCAGGAGTGGAGGATGGATAGTTCAGGCCTGTGAAACTACATATTTTGGGGAAATTCCTCCAGTGTGGTTAACACTTTCCAAAACCACATCTAAAATGGATTGGTGTGATTGTACGAATCATGTGGACAGATACAGAATTTTTTGTCTCCCCCTTCTCGTAATATGAGGATTTGGAATAATCTAGTGAAACTGACCAGGACTGGATTTAGTTGGGGAAAAGTAAATCTTTCACACCACACATAGCAATCTTATCAAGCTATTGAGATGGCCCATAAGATAACTTTTTCATCACACAGATTGTATTTATATTACAACTTTCATTGTAATGATGAATTATACACACTCTGTTCTGTGTAAAGATCGTTGCCTTTTTCAGCATCAAGCATTACCAAAGGGGCTTTTGTGGAGTTATGAAGAGTGGAGAAAAGATAGATATGGAAAGATCTATCTTTCTTATGCATTTTGCTAGAATTTGGGACATTATCCATCACTGGTGGGGATGATACTCTGAACAAACAAAAGAAAAGTATTTTCTGACCCAATGTTAAATTAATGTATGGAATTTGCTGTGCACAATGTACAATAGTCATTGCCATAGATGGCTTTGAAAGAGGTTTAGAGGACAGGAGGAGAAATTGGTGAATGTGGAAGAGTTATGCCGGTAGAGATAAATAGCATTTTTGGGGGGAGGGGGTCCATCTCAGCCAACTGTAAGCTGGGATAGGCCACTTGGAGCCCGCCAGATACTTTGGACTCCAACTCTTAGAAACATCAGCCAGTGAGAAAAAAATCATGGATGCTGTGATCTTAACCAGTGCTTCTCAACCTTAGCAACTTTAAGATGTGTGGACTTCAACTCCCAGAATTCCCCAGCCAGCATGGGGAATGGCTGGCTGGGGAATTCTGGGAGTTGAAGTCCACACATCTTAAATTTTGCTAAGGTTGACAAGCGGTGGTCTAAGCTATCTGGAAAGAAGATTACCTCTCCTTTACCAAGTTGTTGCTTGGTGACCCTGGGGGAAAAGAATGAGGAGGACCCCATACAGGCAAAGTTAATTACAAGATGAATTGTCCTAAAGGTTAGAAAGACAAACGATGGGAGATGTCACTTGAAAGCTTTAATCATTTTGATTCTGCTATATATTTATTTATTTATTTATTTATTTAACTTGTCCCCGCCCATCTCCCCACAACGGGGGACTGGGCAGCTTACAACAGCTAAAATCAATACATAATTAAAATTATAAAAAGTTTAAAAGTTGTAAAAATTATATTTACAGAAATAAGGATAAAAATAAAGAGGCTAAAAGATCCAAGAGGCCAATAGAGGCCACACCAGGCCGCTAAGGGGCCAGCCAACCCCATTTCTGGTATCCTCCCTCCCCGCCCCAGGCCAGATGGCAGAGCCAGGTTTTCAAATCCCTCCGAAAGGCCTGGAGTGAGGGGGCCTGTCTCACCCCCGGGGGCAAGATGTTCCAAAGGGTAGGGGCTGCAGCAGAGAAGGCCCGCCTTCTGGACCCCGCTAATCGAAGTTCTTTTACTGCGGGGATCCGGAGCATGCCCTCTCTATGAGATCGGGTGGGACGGGTTGAAATTGTGGGGGCGAGGCGGTCCTTCAGGTAACCTGGCCCCATGCCATGTAGGGCTTTAACGGTGATAACCAACAGCTTGAATTGGACCTGGAAGCAAACCGGCACCCAATGCAGCTCACGGAGCAAAGGTGTTATATGGGTCCTTCTTCGGGCTCCAAAAATTGCTCGCGCGGCCACATTCTGGACCAGCTGAAGCTTCCGGATACTCTTCAAGGGTAGCCCCATGTAGAGCGCATTGCAGTAGTCTATCTGGGAGATAACACGGGCATGAGTGACTGTTCGCAGGGCATCCTGATCCAGGAAAGGGCGTAACTGGTGCACAACCCGAAGCTGTGCAAAAGCCCTCCTGGCCACGGCTGCCATCTGCTCTTCGAGCAGGAGCCGTGAGTCCAGGAGGACCCCCAAATTACGCACTGGGTCTGTCTGGGGCAGCGCCACCCCAAACCAACGATGACAACGTCCCGGATACAGAGGAGCCATTAACCCACAGCCACTCCGTCTTGCCAGGGTTCAGCCGGAGCCTGTTGTTCCCCATCCAGACCCTCACAGCCTCCAGGCACCGAGAGAGGGCGGTCACGGCATCACTTACCTCACCAGGGATGCAGATATATAGTTGAGTATCATCAGCATACTGATGATACCTCATCCCATGATGGCGGATGATCTCGCCCAGCAGTTTCATATAGGTGTTGAAAAGGAGTGGAGAGAGAACCGAACCCTGCGGCACCCCACGATAGAGGGGCCGAGGGTGGGACCTCTTGCTCCCTATCACCACCGATTGGGATTGATCCCTGAGAAAGGAGGTGAACCAGCACAAAACTGTGCCGCCCACCCCCATATCCCTGAGCCGTCCCAATAGGATACCGTGGTTGACGGTATCGAACGCCGCCGAGAGATCAAGGAGAGCAAGGATGGTCGTACTTCCACCATCCCGCTCCCGCCAGAGAGTATGCACTTACTTGCCACCGTATTTGGCTCCAACTTAACCAGCTTGCAAATCAGAGTTTTATTGGAGGGTGCTGTGCTAGATATTTCACTTACAGAACTGTTTCTTGTCCTAGTGTTGTCCTAGTGTTGTATACAGGTAGTCCTTGCATAACAGCCATTCATTTAGGGAGCAAAGTTATGATGGTGCTAAAAAAATTGACTTACAACGGGTGCCCAAAGTTACGACCATCACAGCGCCCCTGCAGCCACATGATCATGATTTGGGCGCTTGGGCAACCAGCTTGCACTTACAATGGTTGCAGCATCCTGGGGTCACATGATCACCATTTGCGACCTTCCCAGCTGGCTTCCGGCATGCAAAAATCAATGGGGAACCACATGATTTGCTTAATGACCACATGATTTGCTTAACAACCACCGTAAAAAAGGGTGGCTTAATGACTGCATTGCTTAGCAACCGAAATTCTGGTCCCAATTGTGGTCGTTAAGTGAGAACTGCCTGTACAGGGCTAAGGAAATCTACTCCATGTAATAAGTTACTGCTTATTGTTTCGGTTCTTGAATATGTATAATAGGCAGATGAAATCTGGCTTTGGGAAAAAACACATGCGGTGTTTAGTTCTCATTCAAAAGAAGCCCCTTTTCCCCGCTGCTAATATTGAGAAGAGAGTCCCTTCCCCCAAATCACATCCATCCTTCAAGGCTGTCCTTTGCCTGCTGAACAGCTTCCAAGCACAGCACTCCGTACAGAGAAAGGCTCTTTCAAGGGTCCATTTCCGTAGTTAGCTGAGAGGCCTGGCTGAGGACCCGTACCTCCGCATACGTACAAAAAGGGTTTCTCTCTCACCCCGTCTCCTCCCTTTTCTCCCTGTTGCTCTGGCTCACATTCAAAAGGCCAGACCTGAGACGGACTCGCCCCAGCCAGATCCCACCCGACTCCAAGCAGGCTGAGAACCTGAGCACCCTTTGCAGCAGGGGCTTCTAGAGTGGGCGGCCGGATCAAATCCAATCCATTAAATTAAATCAAATTAAAGCAGTCGTCCAGCACCGGTTAGATCTGGAATACTGGACCCCCTTTCCAGCCATCCCCAAGTGCCTCTTTTCCTTAGTAATGAAATATAACTGGGGGAGATGGATGGCATACAAATCTGATAGATAGATAGATAGATAGATAGATAGATAGATAGATAGATAGACAGACAGACAGACAGACAGACACACACACACACACATGCGCGCGCGCGCACACACACACACACAGCAACACTCATCAACTCCTGCCCCTCCAAATCAGCAGATTTGGGGAATCATCTCCATCTGCTTAACAGACCAGTGGTTGCCACATAAATCCCAGGACAATCTGTCCTGGGGACCATTCAAAAGGACCAAGGCCGTGGGCGTGCAAATGCACAGCTGGTCTCACTTCACACTCTACCAACTTGTTGGCCAGTTTAGCGTGCAATGACAAAATAGGCCTTATGGTTGCGAACAGCCTGCTGTCTTACAGAGTAGGGTACTATAGAAAGACTAAATTCAAGCAAATAAAGGCTTTTACAGCATAGATACCAGCTGATTATGCTTTTACCGTATATACTCGTGGATAAGCCCATCCACGGAGGAGCCGACCCTTGAATTTTTAACCAAAATACCACGAAAAACGCACCACTGGCCCTCCAAATTTTCGTAAGTTTTCATTTTCACAATTCCACGGGTGATGCATTTTTGTGGTAGTTTGGCTGAACATTTGAGAGTTGGCTTCTTCGCGGATGGGCTTATCTGCAAGTATATCCGGGAACTTTAAAAAATGTTACCGTATATAGTGGCAGATAAGTCCATCCGCAGATAAGCCAAATCGAATTTTGGGGTGTATTTTGACACCTAAAATTCTCAGCTTATTTGTGAGTATATACAAGCTGAGCATAATGTGCTTGCTTTGGTTAGCATAGCGCAGTGTTTCTCAACCTCAGCAACTTTAAGATGTGTGGACTTCAACTCCCAGAATTCCCTAGCCAGCCTGGCTAGGGAATTCTGGGAGTTGAAGTCCACACATCTTAAAGTTGCTGAGGTTGAGAAACACTGGCATAGTGTGCTGTGTGTGAATCCAGCCAATTGTGGTTAATTCAAGAAACCATAGTTTAGTGCAGTGTGTGAACCTGGTTAATGTTACGCAGTTCACGGAGCAGCACGAGGTTCCAGGGATGGTGCTACCCCAGTCAGCTTCTTTTGGAAGACATAGGGGCCATCAGAGGCAATGAAAAAGGCGGGTGGTGTGGAAGATAAATTACTATTGTTAATTTCCAGTTTCGTTTGCTCCCAATCAATTCCTATATGCAGATCAGAGCAAGCATATGCACCACTCAATTCAGCTAGCAAAAAGGGGGAAAAAACCAGCTTGAGGTTTATTTATTAAATATCCTTCAACATCAAAACTGTTAAGTGGCCAAATGGGGCAAAAGCAGTAGAGAGAAATACATGAACTGCAGACAAGCATTTATATTATCTGTATATCTATAGGTATATATTTACAGGCATCTTTTCTTTTTTAGATTTTTTTCTAACTCACCTTTATTATTTTTAGAAATAACTCAAGGCAGCTAACATACCTGATACTCCTTCCTCCTCTTATTTTCCCTACAACAACAACCCTGTGAGGTGGGCTGGGCTGAGAGAGGGGGACTGGCCCAAAGACACCAGGCTGATTTTTCATGCCTAAGGCAGGACTTGAACTCACAGTCTCCTGCTTTCTAGCCTGGGGCCTTCACCACTGGACCAGACTGGCTCCGTGGAGCTTTCCAGAGCCACAGGAAACAATCCTGTGGGTTATTAGCATGGACAGCCCCCAACAGAGTGGCCTTTGATTATTCCAGCCTTTATGTGCATAATGGCAGCAGAATAAAGGGAGAGTAGGACACCAGGTGATCCTTCCTCTATTTCGCACCACGAAGAAACGGCAGCTTGGTGGAGGGGATGATGTATTCCACACTGGTGCTGCGTGCTTAAAGTTAGTGTGAGCGCCAGGTCCTGGGCTCCGTGCAATGTCTCTAAATATCAGTTGCCCCAGTGAGCTTGTAAAAGGGATCCCACACTTGTGGCTGTAATAAGAATACATAAAGTTAGCAGAATTTGGCAAGGACACTCATGTGGCGTTCGGCCTGCAGCAGGATTAGAACTCAGAGTCTCCCAGTTTCTAGCCTGGTACCTTTAAGTACTACACTCAACTGGCTCTTCTCATGGAGGGGAGATCAAAGGTGCCCCATCTGCTAAATACCTCCCATCTTCCAATGTTGCATCTCTCCTTGCCCCATGAAACCCAACTCAGCAAACGTCTTCCTTGTCCAAGCGGAGGCTATGGAATGGCCCAAGAATAAGATTTAAGCTGACGGGGAGTGTCCATTAACTTATTTCCTCTCCCCAAAGAGGAACAACCACTAAAAATGCTGGTCTATGGACTGGACTGGACTAGACTGGAAGTACTAGAAAACTTCGATGCAGGGATATAAAGAGGAATGTTCATAGTGGAGGGGGTGGTTACAAGGGAGGTCTAAACAAGGAAATTCTGATGTTTCAAATGGGAAATGAAAATTGCCAGTGATCTGTGCCAAGTAACCTGTAGCCTGATCCTGTTCAAACCATGCAGCACATTTTCCTCTTTATCAGCAACCCAGTTGCCTAGACTTCACTTCCGATTTCAAATCCTCCCTTGCACATCACTATTTTTTCTTTTAGAGGCAGTGGTGACAGAAGTGAATAAGACTGAGGTTTTGTCAGAATTGCTTTCAAAGGAAAAAAAAAAGATCTACCTCTGTGCACACAGTTGTGGTATACATTTTAAAAAGCATTTTAAAAAGGATGCTCAAGAGCAGTGTTTCTCAACCTTGGCAATTTTAAGAGATGTGGACTTCAATTCCCAGAATTCCCCAGCCAGCTGGCTGGGGAATTCTGGGAGCTGAAGTCCACACATCTTAAAGTTGCTGAAGCTGAGAACCACAGCTCTAGAGTTTCTCCTTCAAAAATGCAATAATTTTTATTGAAGAAGTTTTTCTACAGAATTAAAAACAAATTTTGAATTAAGGAAGAATAAAGAAAAGTAATAAGAAAGTGAAAAGAAATATAAGAAAAAAGAAATAGGAAAGAAAAAATAGGAAAGGGAAGGGAAGGGAAGGGAAGGGAAGGGAAGGGAAGGGAAGGGAAGGAAAGGAAAGGAAAGGAAAGGAAAGGAAAGGAAAGGAAAGGAAAGGAAAGGAAAGGAAAGGAAAGGAAAGGAAAGGAAAGGAAAGGAAAGGAAAGGAAAGGAAAGGAAATATTCTAAAGAAGCGACTTCCAATCTTCTTGACTGCAGTTATAGATACATTTATATTTTACCCTCTTTCTCTGGTTACATCATAATTTCTTTCTTTCCATAAGCTACCCTTTCTCATCTTCAAACCCATAAATCACAAGTTCGTTTTTCCAGCAAAAAGTCCATACGGGGTTTAATCCTACAACAATATATGAATGAACTATAAAGATTAAGATTTACAGAGGTAAAAGGAAGGAATATAAAGTTGGTTTATTTGATCAGGGTTAAAATAAGACATGTTTTTATGAAATTCTGGCAATCCGTTGTGGACTTTTTGCTGACACCAGGACTGAAAAGTTGATGTCTTCTGGATTTGCTTATAGATAAGGGATGGCTTATGGGAAGGAGAGATACCTGTTTGTAACCTTACAGGGGTGAAGAGCTACCACGCTTGTTTCTACTTGTTGTGATGAAGATTGGAAGTCCCTTCTATATATATTTCTTTTCTTTTTCTTTACCTCACTCTTTCCTTTTTCTTTTGTATTCTTTCCTTTCTTTGCATTTTTTACTCTCTCTCTCTTTACTTTCCTTTCTCTCGCTGAGCTTAGTTTGTATTAGTTTTTATTACTGTAATTAAAATCTTATACATATATACATACATACATACATACATACATATATATATATATATATATATATGGAAAGGACAGACCGTTCAAAGGGAGTTGGCAGTGCCAAGAGAAACATTCAGTTAATCAAAGGCAATTCATATCATTCTTTCTGAGCAGCTGGTTTCTCTAGAGCCAGTAATTACTAAACTGATCCCAGATTTTTTAAACTTTTTTTTTAAGCAGGTGGAGCAGAGAGTCTGTCAGGCGATAAGCGGAAAGAGTTTATACATCTCACTTTGGAGATCCAGCTCCAGACCAAGATAATTCATATTTCCACAAACTATAAATCTCACTGAAATGGATACTGGGTTCAAACATGCTACACCCTAATGCTGTTCTTTTAACATGTTTTGTGAATCCAGCCATTGTGGTTTGTGAACCACCATTTATGTTGCAGTATGCTGTATAAACCACCAATTGTGGTTTATTCAACAAACCATGGCTAAACAAACCATGGCTTAGTATAGTGGGTGGACCCATGTGGGGAAAGCTTCCCTTACTGATTCCATTTAAAAATAACAAGAGCAGTCTAGAGCAGTGCTTCTCAACCTTGGCAACTTGAAGATGTGTGGACTTCAACTCCCAGAATTCCCCAGCCAGCCTTGCTGGCTGGGGAATTCTGGGAGTTGAAGTCCACACATCTTCAAGCTGCCAAGGTTGAGAAGCACTGCTCTAGACCACTTTTTTTCAGTCAGTTAGCAACCTTATTTGGCCAAGCAGGTCATCTCAAGAAAAAAGGACAGTTTTAAGAACTGTAGCCCAAATATTAAGGTGGAGTTATCATAGCTGGGCTGTAAAACTCCAAAAGACCACTAGAGGGGAGCAAAGAAATAAGAAACACGGGTTTTGCTGCCCTGATTTCTCCCTCCCACCTCCCAAGCTCAAGACTGGCTTAGTGTCTTGCTCTCAATGCATGGATAATCTTGTTGGACTGTAGAGCGCTATAGAACATCTACCTAGAAAGGGGGTCAGATAGTATCTCAGAACTTCCTTCCCAGGTGGATTTATTCATTTTTGGTAGAACCCCAAGATCCACCAACCAAAGCCTGGTGCCAAGATATACCATAAACCTTAAAGAATTCTGACCCCACTGTTGGAGTTTATTCTAGGAATTAAATGGGCAGATTTCACACGAAATCTTCTGGCTTCCTCCCCCTCCCCTCTTTCTTATATATTTTCTTAATATATATATCCTTTTGGTGTTAGGCAGCATATTCTGTAAAATCCACTAAAATACAGAAAGCCAAAAAGCAAAAAAAATGCAAGTATTAAATACTCAATTTCCTCATTTCATCAGTATCATTTAGGGCAGGAGGCGGGTGACTCCCTTTCTATTCACTCTTGTCAAACGACTGGGGATTACAAGTCCTTTTAGCTCTATTGCAAAGGGATTTACCAGGAGATCTAGATCTGCCCACAATAATGAATAAAAATAGGACTTTGAAGTGGAAAGTGCTTCTAGATAAAGCTAGGGATCAAAATCTAGGCCTTGAATGTACTTATGTATTAGAACAGTTTAAAAACCAATGGATTGTTTTTAAACAAATGGAAATGATTCCAAATGCTGCAGTTGTTTGCATAGTTTATTGCTACAAATACCAGTTTAATTCGGGGGGAGGGTCCTTTTGCACAAACTTTGGATCCAGTTCACTTTCCTGGCTCAGAGACCAAATCTACCTAAACAAAGGATCAAAGTAAAGGCATTGTAAGAAAAGCAACAGGACCAAGTGGAGATGGTTTTGCTTCTAAAGTTAAGAGTGTGTCTGTGTGCGGGGTAGGATTTTAATCAGGATCACAGCTGGGGAAGGAAGATTTGCTGTCCAGATACCCTTGAACTACATCTCCCAGTATCCCTAGCTGTCGACCATATTGGCTGTGTCTTTGGGGGCCATAGGTCAACAATATCTCAAGGGCTGCAGCTCTCCCATCGCTGGGATAGATCTTCCCAATTCTGCATAGTGTGCTCCTGTTAAAAACCTACCCCTTTCAGCACCTATTGCTAATTTTTTTAAAAAATTGCAACTTATAAAATATATATTTGGCATCCCATCTTTTTTCCCTAGCCTACCAGCCCCCATCTGCTGCCTTAGGATCATCATGCCTAGCCAGCCTGCTCATCTAGAGTGATGGGCATTGGACCAAGATCTTAGGAAGGCTCTACTGTGAGCAATGCTGCCCTAAATCTTGATTTGATTGATTGATTTTGATTGATTACGTGCCATCAAGTCAGCATCGACACCTAGTGACTGTCCCTAACTAAGCCTACACCGTCTCTCTCGACACTTGGGTGCTTCAAAAGGGCTTGCAGAATTTTTGATGCAATCCTGGAACACACATGGCTTGCCCTAAATATTCCCCAGTTGACAAAAAGCAGTCTTCACCATGATCAGGGCTTGGAAAACCCCCTCTATTTTCTAAGTGGTCTGTGGCCAACTAGAGTGCACACAGTATCCAAAGCTTGGTGCCCTTCAGGAAAATTTCAGAAGCTCAGTGAGAATTCCATAAAACATTCACCGGCAAAACTCTATTCCACCTGGCTTTTAACCTGAGCTGATTGTTTCTGGCCACCATCTGGGGGCAGGGGTGGGAAATTCCAAATTTAATGTTTTTCTTTCTCTCTGCTGCCCAGAGTCTGCAGATTGGGTTGAGTGGGTTCCAGAAACTGAAAATAAAGAAAGAATACTAAGTCCTGGGGAGATCCCTCATTCGGGAATAACTTCCTAAAATACAAAAGAGTTGTCGAACAAACAGAGTAAATGGCCATAATTATTTCAAAGCTTGTACGTGTGCAAACCTATGCTAGGGTGCCTTTAATTATCCCCAGTTTTGATCCTGAATTACTTCTTCTTTGGCGATGCAGGAATCATCCCCCATTTATATCTGATTGGTCTTCTCTTGAGAACTTCTGCTTGCACATATACACACACTGGTCACACTCAGTTTTCAGAGAGCAAAAGGCTCTGAAGCTGGGAAAGGTGGAAGGAATGAGAAGAAGAGGAGGACCAGCAGCAAGGTGGTGGACTCAGTTACAGTGACAAGGGGGGCACCCTTGGAAGACCTGAAGGACCAGATTGGGGACAGATCATCATGGAGAAAATCTATCTCTGTGGTCTCTAGGAGTCGAAAAAAACTTGATGGTACGTAATCAATCAACCAATCAACCAATCATCCAGCTGTAGCCAAAATGGCATTGTCCAACCTTGGTAGGACTCCAACGTTTGCAGAAGTAACCTTCCCCCGGCAATAAAGCCACCACCTCGGGGACAGGAATCCCCAATAAGGACTGAGCATACTCAGTGGTTGTGGAATGCTGGCTGGGGGGAGGGAAATGGGGTGTGAGAGACAGAGCCAAAGAAATGCCTAAATTCTGCAGAGCCATGCTCCAAGCAGCAACATTTTATTGCAGGTCCCACTGCAACCTGTTAGCCCTATTGACCTGCCCATGTGCCCTGCCTCAGATTACATGGGGGCCCCTTCCAGTCTGGACTCAAGGTCTAGACCAGTGTCTCTCAACCTCAGCAACTTTAAGATGTGTGGACTTCAACTCCCAGAATTCCCTAGCCAGCCATGCTAGCTGGGGAATTTTGGGAGTTGAAGTCCACACATCTTAAAGTTGCTGAGGTTGAGAGACACTGGTCTAGACAGTATTTGCAAAGTATGTTTACTGTCTTTGAATGTAGAGGTCCTACATGGGGCCACCCAGAGTCTTTTAGAGTGGGACAGCTATAACAAACCATCTTCATCATCATCATTATTGACAATTAATAGGCATTGCTTCATTTCTTTGGCATGGATTTGAGAATATGGCACGGTATCTTTGCACAACCTTATCAAGCAGTTAAGCTTCACTTGCTCACAGATATCTGGCAAGCACTACGCAGAGGATTCCTGATTTCCCTACCCCACCCCTTTGCAAATCCCCCTAACCGCGGACAGTAAATTGCTTTGCTGGATCAGCCCAACACACGTGTGATTCTAGCTCCAACTCCCTCCAACTGGGGTTAAACTTCAGCCCCGGGATTCCCTGCCAGCATGGGGGAATCATAGGAGCTGCTCCCACCTTTCTGGAAAAGCTGCCCAGGTTTGTCATCACTGCCCCACTTTTTATAGGGAGCCCACCCACTTTTTGAACAAGGACCTGAATTCAACTCAGGGGTCGACATGCGTTGGAGTCAAAAGATCTCCTCATAATGAAGCAAGGAAGGAGGGAGGCTGGCTGAACTCCAGCCTTTAAGCCCAGAACTGCTACTCGCGTGGCAAAGATGCTTTTTAGTTTGCCAGGGCTGGCCAAGGGAGGATAGGGAGCCCCTGACCCTCCTGGCAGCTCTCAGCTCTCTTAGGCTGAGGGCACTTCTAATAGTCCATGTTGATTGAATGAGGGGAGGTCTAGCTAGGTGGCAACGCCTGGGCTGACTTGGAAAAAGTCAGGAGGGTCAGACCTGTTCCGTGCCTGGATGGGAGACCACCATAAAAGCCACAGACTAGACTGGGAAGGCAAAGAAGCATTCTGGGAAAAGCCGTGGCAAACCATTCCAGCATCGTTGCTACGAAAAGTTGGCAATCAGCAGAAGCTCAGCTCCGAAAGGGAGACTTCAGGACTACTGTTACTAGTAGAGGTTTACTCACCTGTGTGCAGTTCTTGTGAGTCCCAGACAAGTCTTATTTCAAACCACACTTAGAAATATAATAAAGATATCAATCCTCCTTCCGGCTACCTCACATGTCATTCGCCTGGACTCCAAGGACCTCTTTTGAGTTAGTAGCTGATCCACTGCCAGGCAAGTTCCCCCTCTTATTCTGCTTCCTTTTAATTTCACAATCTTTCTCCCCCTGCCTTATTCTGCCTCCAAAAAATCCTATTTTTTATCTTATCTAGCACTCACTCATTCCTTTTTCCTCCTACTGATGGCTCTCAAACTCTTCCTCAGTTTCTTTTTCTGTGGTCCTCCAACCTGTGGTCAAGGATGATGGGCTTTGGAGTTGAACAGCCCCTTCCCCCATCTCTGCCCTGCTAAGAAGTTGAATGTCATTTTCCTCTGCCATCCTCTATCTATTACAGGCTGATCCATCTAATTCAGTGTTTCTCAAATTTGGTCACTTTAAGATGTGTGGACTTCAACTCCCAGAATCCCCCAGCCAGCATGGCTGGCTGGGGAATTCTGGGAGTTGAAGTCCACACATCTTAAAGTGGCCAAGTTTGAGAAACACTGATTAACTGATCCATCTTCATTCATTATTTCTCATCTCTCTTTCCAACATCTAGCATCCTTTTATCAATATTTTTAAAACTTATTGGCTACCCATTGGGGTAGACTGGATTATATTCACATTGATCTCCTGTCCCTTCCACTTTCCTCCCTCTTTTTCCTTTTTTTAACCGTGCCCACTTCATCCAAGATAATGTATTGTTTTAGCTCTCTTTGTAGGAGACCCAGGTTAGTTTAGGGTAGCCATAACTCAGAAGGAATTCGGTAGCACTTTTTCAGACTCACCATACATTTTATTCAAAGCTTTCACGAGCTACCTTGCACTTCATCACTGAAGAAAGCTGCAGGTCATGAAATCTTCTGCCGTTGAATTAAATGGTCTGAAAAGTTGCTACCCCACTCCTGATTTGAAGCTATCTTTGTAACTTGTAGCTGTTCATGTTTATATAGTACAATTAATCTTTCCCCTCTAGTGTGCCTGCTCTTTTTTTATGTCTTCCGGCCCCGCAAATTAGATTACTCGGGCTAATCTGAATCAAAAGAACATTAAAAAAAAAACACCTTTGAGATCACATCTGCCTTTTTCCTACAAGCTAGGTGCGCCTGGAAGCTTCTAACCTCAGGGAAGTGCCTGGGAAGGGGGAACCTTTTCCAATATTCGCTGTTTCCAAACTGGACCTGTTCGATTCCACTTGGCTAGGATGGCACAAACCTTCAGAACATCAACTGTCCTCCATCGGTGGGTCTAACTAATTGTGAAGATCATCTACCCTGGGTCACCGTATCTTATAGCAGCCAGTTCTGTAGGTTAGCTTTGTGCTTGGTCAGGAACCCCTCTTTTCTGCAGACTGAGTTCCTTCTCAGTGACTCTTAAAACGTCCTTTCTCTGCATTCATCCCTCATCCTTTCTCTTCACCTCCATCCATTCAAATGTTCTCTCCATCTGTCCCAGTCTAGCACTCTCTCTGTCCCTCTGTCTCTCTCTCTCTCTTCATCCAAATGTCATTCTGGTTAGAAAAAAGGAAGGAAGAGAACTAACATCTGTGCCTCAAGCACCTGGCTTCTTGATCTCCCTCTCTGGGTCTCGACCTCACCTATCTGTGCTTTGTAGTATCTTTCATTTTCTGGCAGGTCCCCTTGTGCACAAGAAGATTTTGCTTTACCAAAACAGCTCCACAGTGACTCTGGGCAAGTCCGCTCCTTTACCGTTAAATGGGCTTTTCTCCACCACCCTCCCTGCTCTCGGCCAGATCAGCTCCTTGCAGATTCCCCACCTTACTTGCAAAAGTCGGGTGCTCAGGCTGGAAGGGGGAAGAGCTGCGTTCGCCCGCTGCCTCTCGGACTGCTTCACTCCGCCTTTCTCTCTCTGTGTGTCTCTGCCCTGGATTGGGGAGGAGACAGCCTTCTGGCCATCGGATTTCCTGGCTCAGAGCAGCACTGGCGTGTGAGCAAGCATATGTGCCTCACGAATGTGTGTGTGTGTGCAACACACACATACAAACCCACACCCAGAACTCATTCACTCCCTCCTTGGTTTGGAATCACGGACCGTCTGACACAATTGCCATGAGATCATAAATGGGAATGGCTGATAACCATCTTGGCACTCATCGAATGATGCTTCTGTTCCAAGCCTCTTGCCCTTTTTTCTTCTCATCCTCCCCCTTCTTCACTCCTGTATCCAGATTCTGAATGGTGGCCCACATCTACCATAACTTTTGATCTCACATGAGCATCTTCTTTCTGGTGGTGGTTCCGGGTGGTGTCTAAAAGCTACATCACAAGCAAACATGATCTCTGGCAGGTATAATGTTATCATATAGGGGGTAGTGCAGACTCTTCCCCTTTTGAGGACATGAACAGGACAGCCTCTACAAGGCCCATCCTTCCCTGCCATGTATTCCCAGCAAAACTGACAGGGCTGCCCTACTGATTATTCAGTAGATCTACTTCGCTTAACCATACAGTGACCCTGTGTCCTTTATTACAAAGGACAGTTCTTTATTTCAGAAAATAAATTTAATTATTTATTTTCTTGGGTTCGCTCCTGACTTTTCCTGTGTAAAGCAAAGTTATAAACCTAAATCATCAATGTATATATGTATGTATATGTGTGTGTGTGTGTGTGTGTATGTGTATATATATATATATATATATATATATATATATATATATATATATATATATTTATCCTTATGAATCTCTTTCAGATTTGCCCCTTTTTCAGGTTAGTCCTTTATTTTTTCCAAGAAGATATGGCCCCTGTACATATACATAACAGTAAAGGAAGGGAAGTCAGCTCCTCTTTTACCCCATTGGTCCTATCAAGCACCAGGAGCCAAGATCAGTGGCAGCGTTTCCAACCATTTGGAGTCCAGAAGCATGAAAACTATCATGTAACTCCTCAAAGAGGTGAAACCGAGTTATTAAAGCAAAGGAAAGGCCCAATGAGAAAAAGCAAAAATGCTGATTGCACTGAATTTACGTTGCCCATCTGCTTGCTGTGGTCCTTCCTTCCACCCCCAAAAGGTTGCCCACCCCCCAACTCTAGTGGTAAGTTGTTGTTAACTCCTTCTCTCGATCTTCAGGGGGGTTGGTGTGAACTTGATTAGGACAAAGGAATTTCTTCCCATAACGTCATTAGTGGGATTTGCTGCTACAGACAGCCCTCCTGACTTGGAAGGTTGTAAAAAAAGATCAGACAGTTCAGCTTCATTCCGATCCAAGGGAGGAGATCGTGAAGTAAGTTCTCTAAAAGAACAGGTAGCTAGGGAGCCTATGGAGTGAGAGACAGATGTATTGAAAAAGGAACACACATGTAGTTCTGGCATGCAGCTCACCACCATAAGATAATTTCCAGTATTGCACTAAAAAAAAAAATTACAATAAATTCAAGGACAATTCTGAAGTCCCTAAGAAGGAGGTAGAAAAAGAAAAGCCATTTTCACTGGAGAAGAAAATGTTCCGGAAGTTGAAGAACACCTTTCAGCACAGCACAAGATTATCATCTTGTCCTTCAAAATCTCCTAAGCCATTCATGGAGGGCTCAGGATGCTTCAAAGATCTCTGATCTCTGCCTACATGGAGGCCTTAACCTCCATCATCACCATAAGAAATTGACTAATCAGCTTTTGGATTGATCGCGCCACCATCTGTGGAATTCCCTTTCCAGAGAAGTTTGGATGAAGGACGTTTTGATTTTCTGGAGTGCTCTAATTCAAAGCATCGCTATGCTTTAGATCTAGGGAACAAGAAAGCTGTGTTGAAATCAAGATAGCCATTTGGCTAGGAATCACTTCTTAAGTTTCAGAAAGAGCTTTTTTTGTTGTTTAAATTGTGTTCCTCATGTCATTTTAATTATGTAATTGCGTTTTATTGTAAACCACATATTATTTGTGGGATACAAATACCACAAATGAGTTCATTGATTTGGTACTCAGTTCTTTTGGGGGGGGGGGGTTGGCTCATTGAAATAACCAAACCTCTCTGTGTCTGTCTCACTCTCTCACTCACTCACAAATACACACACCCGTGCAAACACACGCACACACACCCAGACATACTACGTTCTTTGAAATGGAGGGTAACGTGTATCTTCTTCAGCATCTAATGGCTTTCCCACTCAAACATAATCAAGAAATCTCCAACAAGTCCAAGCATTTAATCTGTTTAGGGATAATATCTTAGCTACTAACAATCCTTTTTCTAAAAAAAAAAGAGGGCGGTGAAAATTGGATGGGCAGTTCTGACACTAATTCAGCAAGCTCCAGATTAAGTAAACTCCAGATTAAGACCGGCAGATGAGTAAAAAAAGGGCCCTATGCAGCAATGGCATCTTTGCCTTCTTAACAGACTTGTTTTGTGAACCTTTAAAAAATAAAAGTAGCAGGGAAACAACAGAACAACCCATTTCCTGGGTTGGTCTGACTGAGCCTGGTCCAACATAGCTTTGAGTCCAGCCTAGCTCAGATCCCACTGAGATTATAATTTACAGCAATTTAAAGGCACTACAGCAGTGTTTCTCAGCCTTGGCACCTTGAAGATGTGTGGACTTCAACTCCCAGGATTCCCCAGCCAGCATGGCTGGCTGGGGAATCCTGGGAGTTGAAGTCCTCACATTTTCAAGGGGCCAAGGTTGAGAAACACTGTACTACAGCATTCAATGAATAAAATACAATTAATAACAGAATTACAAGGAAAAGGAACAGCAGGGCCATCAGAAATCACGAAAGTGAAAAGTAATGCTGGCCTCAAATGTCAACATCTTTTGCCCTTACTTTCAGAAAAAAGGCGCTTCAGAGGGAGACCTGATAGAGGTCATCAGTGTACGATTGTACGAAGAACGTGGAGTTACACAATCCAATCGATGTTGACCAAAACTCATTGCGGAACGCGCCGCCTCGGATTGCGGGCGATGCTCAAAGACTTATGTGATCTTATTTAACAGAGGGAAGATGTATCTGTAGCCAACAGCCAGCATCACTCAACACAACCTCGACTGAAGAGAGACATTGCTCATCTCTGAAAGGAGGCTGGGAATCACGATCTTGGACTCGGCCTTTGGTTCGAGTCCAGCCATCTTTCAATCTCGCAGCGATGCATTTCATAAGGCCGTGCTAGCCTCAGAGTGACTCAACCGCCTTGGGGTCAGATCTGGGGCCTGATAAAATGCTACTTACCGATGACTTCATTCATTATGATTTTAACGCCTGAGGAGGGAAGAGTGGCTGTGTCATTTTCAGCCTCAGGTGTCAAAATCATTCAAGCGGCCCTGGGTACAGATTGAGGTGATATTTGTCTCTGTCCTAGTTTGGGGGTCTTAGTATTCAAGAGACATGTTCTGAGGTTCTTCTCAGCATTTGCGTCCTTTAATTTGAATTCAAATTCTGCCCTCATCTTAGCTGTGAAATGTAGGGCCGGTGGTCTCTCCTCACCACTTGCTGAGGCTACCGATCTAGGGAAGTCTCTTAAAATACTATTTCTATCCTCCCCATGGCTTCCTGCAAGAATAACGTAATGCCTCAAATGCTTTATCAGTCATGAGATCAAGGGAATCCATGGGGGGGGTGTCAAAAAGTCAAGATGGTAGCCCCAACTGTGGGATCAAAGCCCCACCCCTTTTTACATGCCTTGCACACACAGTGTGTATAAACAGGGGGACAGGGCTTTGGTGGCATGGTTGAGGCCAACATCTTGACTTTTTTGACCTCCACCCTATGGGAGCCCCTGCTCGAGATGGCAGACGAGCTGTTCAGGGATAGCTTCTGCAACCTGCTGTGTTAGGCCAGGGTTGGACCTGGAGTGGGTAGGTGTTGAGAGGGGCTAAGGGGGATTTCAGGGCTGCCCCCCACCCCCAACCCCCATGGCACACTGAGGAGATCCACAGATGGGCCCATTCAGAAAAACAATTGAAAAGAAATGATCCAATACGTCTGAATGAATTCCAGGGCCGGATGAAGCCAATGTGTTTGTTTTACACACTCAGGGCATGGATTTGACCATCAAAACATACAATCTCTGAAACTTGAAAAAGAGGAAGGAGCATCCCAAGGATTGTGTCTTGCCACACTTTTGTGAGAATACATCTTCCTGCAGCTAGACATAACTTTCTTCCTTGTCCCCTAAAGATTGATCCCACCCCATCCCTTCCTAAAGCGTGATTTGAACTCCCCACTTGACCTCTTGATGGCTTGTGGCAGACATTGTTGGCCCAACCTTTCCGTCTCCCCTTTACCCCTCGCTGGCCCCCATCCCTGCAGACTCTCCCACCCCCAACGCCGTTGGCCATGATTTTTTTCCCCCTGAAAAAGGATGAGATCACCAATTGGAAAGAGGGAGAGAACGCTGGGTGGCGGTGAAGAGGGGAGAGAGAAGTTTTGGACAGAGAGAAAAGAGGATGCTGAGCAGAAGGATGGAGAAAAGCCAGCCTCTTCTATCATGTCATCCCCTCCCAGTTTGTCCAACTGCTTAAGACTACGGGACGTACTGCATTCTTCATAAGACCGGAACACATTTTCATGGTGGGGCAACCACCACAGCCAGTGATTCCTTGAGGAGGAAAGATGAGGAATATGTTTCCTAGGTACTGCTCTGAGCCAATCAGCTGCATAATTCAGGTTAAGATCAAGCCACTGGCCTGAAGCTTGGGAACCATCATCATCATCAACATAGGACAGCCATGGAATGTTCACAAACATTCCAACAAAGAGATTCCATGGCAGAACGAGAGAGGACCTTCTCACTTTCCATGGAAAGAGCGGGTGGGCAACTGGGGCTTGGGGGATGTGGGGAAGAGTTGCATACAAAGCTTGCAAAAAGGAAGGCCTGTCTAGCAATGGTACAGAAAGAGAGGATGGGGGGGGGGGGGGGTTGCTTTTCTTTTTGTTGTTTTAATCTTCAAATCAGATTTGGATTTGCATCAAAAAACCAAGTAGAGGAAACTGTCCTTTATAAATCAGGACTGCTGGCCACCTCTTCCTGGCAGTTCTTCCTCAAGTGGGGAATGTTGGATAGAGGCAGCATTGGCCAGTAGATTCAAGAAAAGCAAAGGAAAGTTATGTTATAATAAAATGCAGAACTAATGGGACGCATTGCCATCCAAGAGAGGAAGTTTCTGGTTGAGACGGCTTAATTGGGATCAGATCAATTAGCATATCATTTGTCTCAGCTAAATGGAACCTCCATGTTCAGGGGCAGTAAGACTCTGAATCAGAGGCGCCCGCAAGCTCAGAGGCTTTCTTTGCAACTCAAGGTCCACCCTTTTGGTATCTGCGTACGACATCACAAGCCCGTAGACATCACAATGTCATGAAGTGGCTTTCATTTTTGCCTCCCCTCTTCATCCTCCCTGCAGACGCTTCTGTTGGAAGAGAGTAGGAAGCCCCCCCCCCCCCCCCAAAAAATCCATTTTGAAGGAGAATCTCAATTTTGCCCAGGGCCTTGCAGTGTTCTGGAGCTGGTTTACGTCCTGTCTGCAAAGGCAGGACTTGGGGGAAGAACTTTTCTTCCCTGAATGGGAAACTCCAAAGGGCTGGATTGTCACATCTGGAATTAAGACACATTGCCGTTCAATCAGCTCTCTCCGCCTTCATCGGATCCTTTATCCAGAATCTAAAATGATTTAAGTGGGTAGGGGATTGGACTAGATCAGTGTTTCTCAACCTTAGCAACTCTAAGATGGGTGGACTTCAACTCCCAGAATTCTGGGAGTTGAAGTCCACCCATCTTAAAGTTGCCAAGGTTGAGAAACACTGGACTAGATGTTCTCCAAGATGTTCCAACCCTCACATTCCATGATCTTGCAATATCTTCCTCCAACATGTCCCTCCTCAAAATGGGTTGGATTGCAGCTTCCAGAATTCCCAGGGTGAGGAACTGTACGCCAATATAAATGGAGGACACCAGTGTGGGAAAGGGTGGATATTAAAAATCATGCAATTTTCAAATGCACCCTAGTTATACAGGAGAGGCCAAATGAAGTGAAAATCTTCTGCCAATGGAAGTGGGCCAGAATGTAACTCTGTGAGTAAAGCCAACCAACATTCTCACACTGAAATCTTTGCTTTTGACCATCCATCCATTCACTGGCACAGATGTTGCAGCTGGATCATAACCACTGCTTGTCTGTTAACGTATACTGGACACGGACAGCAAGCATCATGCCTTGCGACTGAAACTCTGAAAAATAGCTACACTGTTTAATGGAAGGAGCCGGGGAGGTGTGAAAGCTGACCATTAATGATTTTGGTGAGGTTTCTGTTGCAAAATTATATTCCCCTTCAGTCTTTATGTACTGCTGAAGAATAATTTTTGAAAGATATGCTTTTTAAAACAAAATTCCTACCCTCCCAGTAAGCAAACACTGTACTCATATTTGGGAAATTATATATTTTCCTCCTTTAAAAAAGAGACAACTAATATTTATCTCCCCAAAAAAGAGAGTATATTTTCAGAACTTCTCTTGGTATATTGCATCAGTGTTTGGAGATCCAGTTCAGAAGTGATCAGTTATTATCCTATAGCAACGTCATTGCTAATGTGGATTACAGTATTCTCACTCCTGGGGCTAAGAATGATTAATAATCAATAATTAAGCAAATTATTAAAGTGATTTCACCTGGTTCATCTGCTTATCCACTTCTAAAAGTGGATAAAAGCTAAAAAGGCAGTTGTCACTGGAGGAATTGGGATCAAAATTTAAGCTCAATTTTTCAACTTCTCAAGGATTTTTTAAAAAGCATCGTAATGCATTAATGCAAGGACTGGTTCAATGTGCCAATGTTCAATTTGTTTCATTTTTTAAAAAATCAACAATCACTTCTACTGAATATTAAAACTCAATATTGAATTTCAGCAGGACAATCTGAATAGTCTCTAAGGCCAGATGAATTATATCCTAGGGTACTAGAGGAACTGGCGCTGTGATGCCAGAACCACTGACTGTAATCATTGAGAATTCCTGGTGATGATCCAGAAAACTGGAAAGAGAAAAAAACAACATGTTTGCGAGCAGCTGGATAGGAATGTAACAGTTAACAGGAGCCAGCATGGAACTATCATAAAGTTGTCAGCCAGATTAACCTTCTTCTTTTCCTGATAGTCACTAGTTTCATAGATTGGGGGACTGCCATTGGCATAATATATCTTGATCCCAGCAAAGTTATCCTATCAATAATGATAATAAAATGGAAACATGTGGGCTGGATGATACTATTGTTAGATGGTTTCATAAGGGCTAAGTGACACTCCCTGAGAGTACTCATAAATGGCTCCATATCAGCATGGAAAGAAGTATTGAGTGGACCCTGTATTGTTCAACATTTTCATTCATGTTTACCCCCTGGATAAAGGGGGTAAGGGCTAATTATTAAATATGCAGAGGACATAAAACTAGGAAGAATGGGTAACACTTTAGCAAAGAGAAGATTTTAAAAATGTACAAGGTTTAAACCAGCATTTTTCAACCTTGACAACTTTAAGATGTGTGGACTTCAACTCCCAGAATTCCCCAGCCAGCCAACACATCTTAAAGTTGTCAAGGTTGAAAAATGCTGGTTTAAACAGTGGGCCAAAATTAACAGCATGGTGCTTAAGACAGAAAAAATGTGAAGTCCTGAATTTGTAGCATTTATTACTGATGAATAGTGGCCCATCTATCCCCTATTAATTTGTTTATAAAAGCCATCTTAGCTTATGGCAAACACGCAACTTGAATGTCACTAATGCAGTAGAGGAGTACGGAGATAGCTTTGGAGAAGATATGCGCCAGTTGTTAAGAAAACGTGAACTAGCTCGGGAAGCAGAAAGGAGTGAGGAAGAAACTCAAGACGGCCCCACCTTGATTCTCTTTGGTATAAGAGAAAGGGACAGAAACTCTGTCAGGCTGTATTTTTATAGGGTCTAATAACAACATTTGTTTCCTGATCTAGCCCTCCTTGAAGGGTCATTATGCATCAAGGTAACCTGCTGCATACTTACCTGGGAATTTGTCCCACTACACCCTTACAGGATTGCAATGTGAACAGTGCAAGCGCTCATCATTTTTCAGACCAAATTGGTGGCATTTTTCAGGGGTATTATAGGTGGAGGGATATAAGTGGGAAGGACCTCGGGAGACAACGCGAAGAGATGCAGCCAAGGGAATGGTCAGATAAAAGGCAACTTAGCCTGCCGAGGAATCCCTAAGGACATCTACCCGTCCTGCCAGATCAGATAGGGTGGGCACGCTCTTAGTCCCTTCCTTTAAACATTGCCATCTTATGGGATCTAGAAAGCGTGCCTTTTCCATAGCGGCCCCTCCCTTATGGACCACCCTTTTCTGCAGTCCCCACCCCAGCCTTCCAAAAAGCACTGAAGACCTGGTCTTTCCCCCAAGCGCTGGGACAGGGTGAGCCGGGCAAGAAGACTTAGGGATGGACTGCATGGGAAAGCTTAACTTTGGTGCCCGGCTTTAGTGTTTGTAGTTTTAATAGAGATAGGTATGTGTTAACAGTTCAGTCTTAAAGGAAATCAACTCTGATTGCTCATTGGAAGGATTGATAATGAAGCTCAAGCTCAGATACTTTGGTCACCTAATGCGAAGAGAGGACTCTTTGGAAAAGACCCTGATGCTGGGAAAGATGGAAGGCAAAAGGAGAAGAGGACGGCAGAGGATGAGATGGCTAGATAGCATCACTGAAGCAATGAGCATGAAATTGAGCAAACTCCGGGAGGCAGTGAAAGATAGGAAGGCCTGGCGCAATATGGTTCATGGGGTCACGAAGAGTCGGACACGACTTAACGACTAAACAACAACAAAATGTGTTAACAGTATATTGGTGCTGTTTTAACGGTTGGTGGGGAGCCACCCGGAGTTCGATAGAAGATGGGTGGCTGTATAAATGTTTTAAATTAATTAAATAAATAAATAAATAAATAGCCACTCAGAAGGGATCCTCCGTAGTTTCTTGGGCTGTACAGGCGAAGGAAGAGAGATGTACTTTCGGACTGGCAAGATTCTGTTCGTGTGACCTTCTGAGAAAGAAAATGAGCTCATCTGGCTGTGTTTCCCGACTGGTCTACCTCGCAAGGCTGACAAGGTAGCAGTGTTTCCCTTCCCTTGCCCCCTTTTAATACCCTGAAAGAGAAAAAAACACAGAGAGAGAGAGAGAGAGAGAGAGAGAGAGAGGGGTTCCCTAACCCTGGGGTCTCCAGATATTTTGGAAGCCTCTCTCTCCGACCCTTCAAACATTCCCACCAAACCTGTGGTTTGTGGTTTTCTTTTCTCTCTCCTGAATCCCTGCCAATTGCACCCTTTTAAGGGTGAACCTGCGCTTCAAAGAAAAGCACGGAATCTTCCACGCATAATCATCTTTTTCTAAACACCCTTATCTTTTCATTGCAAAGCTTACCAGGCTAAGCTTTGCAATGAAAAGATAAGGGTATTGCCCTCTACATAAATTGAATCGCAATCACTACCAATGGAGTACAATTCCCATCATCGGTCGTTGTGAAGGCCAAGGCTGATGGGAGTTGCAGTCGAACCCGTTTGGAGGGCACCAGGTTGGGGAATCCATGGTATCCAGGATCCTTTCCATTGCCCTTTGCTGCAGAAGTCCCTGCCTTTGCAGATGTGCACACGATGGGGATTTAAAGCAAGGCTCAGAAAAAGTTTATCTTTGGCTATATTTCAAATTAGACTGCAGGGGGAAAAAAACAGCGTTATTTTAGGAATATTTGTTGTGGTTACTTTTCAGACATCAGAATAACTATAGCAATGTAAATAATATGAGCCAAACAGTCAGTTCCGCCCCACCCAGCCCAACAGGGGCCTTCAGTGGGCTTAAAGAATGCCTGTTGAATTAATTTATAAGATGCCCACCCAGATCCAGATCAGATGGGATTTATTTTTTTATTCACGGCTTGGCACCGATCGTGTGTAGAACAAGGGGTAGAAGTCTGGTTTTTTTAGCACGTCTTTGTGAATTTCTCCTCTGCCTCCATGGCATGTCGAATCTCTGCAGGCGCTTTTTATCCAGCCTGAGTCGGGGTGGATTTGGGGAGAACAGGGCATGATGTAGACTTGGCATCTCTCCTTGGGACCTTCAGCAGCTGCTGGGTTTGACGTGCCCTGGCAGGCCCATTGGCCTGAGGAATGGTGCCTTCTTCTCAAAAACTACCAGCAATTCCTCGTTGGTACTGAACCCATTCGTGCTGGCAATCATTTTGCAGTTTGGTTGGGCTTATGCTGCAGCAAAAGACCAGATTAAGAAACCCATGCCATGTAGGTCAGGTCTGCTATGATCGTAATAGCTACAGTAACAGAACCTTGAGGGTCTGAATGTGCTTCCCCCTCCCTCCCTTTATCTGCATGGGAACTAGGGAGGGGCTTGTCTGAGACGTTTTCTCAAGTTACTTTCTTGGCCCAGGCTCAATTCCCTCTTATCTGACCATTGCCTTGGTCGTGGCTCTTCCTCCTGTCCTTCAAGGCCATTCCCTCTGCCCTCTACAGGGAAAAGATGGGAGCCAATAACTGCTCAGCCATTAGTAAGAGCAACTAGGATTTGATTCCCTACAATGCACTGCTCAGTGTCTGACAGGGAATGCTGGGCATTGTTCTCCCAGATCCCAGAGTGGCCACCTGTGCTGGCACCTTAAGGAAGAGGAGGAAGAGCCATAGCCAAGGCAATGATCAGATAAGAGAAATCTGAACCCAAAGCAGGAATGGAATCTGAGAAAGTGTCTCAGACTTGATCTTCCCTAGTTTTCTTTAGGATAAAGGTAGAGAGGAGGGAGGTACATTCAGAGTTGCAAGATTCTGTTCCTGTCACTCTATAATAAAAGTAGTTTTAGTATTTGTAACTTTGGTGTTCAAGTCTGGTCTACCTCGAAGGGTTGACCTCAATCTGGCAACTCTCAGTGTCCCTCCTTTTTTAAAATGATGGTGATGATGCAATCAGGAACTGGGATCTGCCCAGTCGATTTGAGGCGGCTGTGGGGATGGCACTTTCTCCTCCGTGAGCCTTTGAACTTGGACTGGTGAAAAAAATGAGATCTGTGGCTTCTGCAAGGGGATCTGCTCCCGTAATCCTCAACCAGGACTTGGCAAAGTGCCATCAAGCATCACAAGGGCTCCTTAGCAACACGGGCGTAGCGCTCTTCTGGAAGAACACGAGAGCTCTTGTTTAAACGTGGGTCGAGTGACCTTTGGAAAGAGCAGTAGACATATTTTCAAAAAGGACCTCTGGAGAGATCACCCTTCCTGTGCTGCACAGAGGGTCGTTTTAAACTGGGGAAGAAACCAGTAGTGGAGTACTGAGTACTGAGACTGTACAGAGACAGCCTTGAAGAAGATACGCAACAACCATTAAGAAAACATCGGCTTAGCCCAGAAAGACAGGAAGGATGAGAAACAAACTCACTCGGCTCTCTTTGATATAAGACGGAGGGAGAAAGAGACTCTGACAGGCTTTCAAGTTTCTGTTATCATACCCTATCATGATAAAGTAGAGCTCTACGAGTTTTTGTAGTTGACACTTCCTAACCTGGCCTCCCTCAAAGGGCTGGCGAAAGCAGCCGGTTGCTGTTCGGGTGCCAAATGAGCCCATTACAAGTTTCCCACTACTTACGCTGATGTTTCCTGAGGGCAAACTTTCCATTGTTCTTTTTCTTTGGGGTGAGGGCTGGGCGTGCCACTTTCTTATTCCACCAACCTGAAAGATTTTATAAAGGAAAAGTGGAAAACAGCCTTACCCACCCACAGGCCTACACATACCCACACGGACAAGGCTGGGAGCATCCTGTGGGAGATAGGGCTAGAAAACACCCAGAGTCGCTCTGCAGTGAGATGGGCGGTGGCAAATTTGAAATATAAATAAATAAATAAAACAAAGTGGGTCGCCTGCTGATAAATCAGTGCTTTTCGACTGGCCAGGTCTCCTCTGGCTAATATTTTGTGAAGGGTAGACCCACAAGAGTCGTGTGTTGCAGATACACCTACTAGTTCAAAAAGGCATGGATGTCTTGAGAGGGCAGTGTCACCGTGCAGAAATAGGGAAGAGAGAGAAAATTTGGGGGAAGGATGATGGTGGAAGAGAGAAATGTTTCTCCCTAAAAATATGGTTTTGAGCTTTTCTGATTTACCCCATTTTCCTCTTATTTGTTTATTTATTCCCTTGGGGCAGTGGCTTTGAAGTATTTTGTTAAAAGAGGGGTATTTTGAGCTGACTTCAAGATCTTATAAATCAGGAGTAAAATATGCTCCCTGGGAAAGGAAATCAGAGTGGGGTCAGTACTCTGAAAGTCTGCTGTGACCCTGATTTGCTGTCAGCCCTATAAGGTAGACCAGACTAAGAAACCATGCCATGTAAGTCAGGACTACTTTGATTGTAACAGCTATAGTACCAGAAACTTGCAAGTGTGAATGTGCTTCCCCCACCCCACTCCCTTTATCTTCGTGTGAACTAGGAAGAGGGCTGTCTGAAACATTTTCTCGAGCTACTTTCTTGGCCCGGGCTCAAGCCCCTCTTATCTGACCATTGCCTTGGTAGTGGCTCTTCCTCCTGCCTTCAAGGCCATTCCCTCTACCCTCTACATTTGCTGACCACTAGAATAAGAATAAAAAGGGGAGAGAAAATCACACTGGGTCCCCCCACCCCCCCGGTAACTTGCTCCATTGCTTCAACAAATTGCTAAAGAGTATTGATGTTCTTGAACACTGGCCAAGATAAAGCTACTGGCATATTTTTTTAACCTAAAGTTATTTCCCTGAAGGCAGTTCCTCTGTAGATGTGCTGAGTCCCCGTCCCACCACCCCGACAGGATACATTTGAAAATAGGAAAATCCTGGCACCATGCCATTTGGAAAATAAATTGGACAACGGCATCTTTTAGAAGCCAAGTTTGCATGTTGCTATAGGCCAGTCCTGGGCTTGTGGGCCTGGCCGGGTCTCCAGGCTGGCTCTCTGTAGGGCTGGGGTGAGGAGAAGAAAGGTCCAAGTGAGAATGGAAAAAGGGTCTCTCTGTCCCCAGTGGCAGCCCCAGGCAGGCTTTCCAAAAATTGCCCTTCAAAGAACGTGGCGTTTGCTTTGGCTAGAGAAGGGGGTCAACACAGACATTTGGGGGCCTGTGAACCAGCAGTCTCCTAAACTTGGTCATCTTGTAAACCAGAGAAAGAGAAGGTACTATTAGTGGGCCAATGATAATTATTAGGGGAGAGGTGGAGTGATGCAAAAGGACCAAGGAACAAATTTGAAAAAGAAAGCTCTGAAAGAATTCTGAATAATAACGTTCTTTCATTCTGTATTTCTCTCCCTCCTGAACGTACTTAATTTTACATTACCGGCTTCAAGGGAACTCAAGTGTCTAGTTTCCCATTTCTCTCTCCTAAACCCTGAAGTGTTTCCAAAGATGCTGATCGTATGGAGTCTCAGACCATATGCTAATCTAACTTTTGGTATGCTCTACAGACTTCTCCCGCGCTCTCTTTCTCTCGCGCGGTCAATTCATTGACATTCCCTCCCTTTCATCAGGGACACAAATCCAACTGGAATCCTGACAATTGGACCTGGAATGCTTTCTCCTGCTCCAGATCCCAGGAATATACAACAGGAGCTGAGGTCATGGATAAAAATACGTCCACGAGTCTTCAGGGAAAAGGCGAGCAAGAAAACAAGAGTGTGAGAAAGGGAAAGTTCAATTGCAGGCTGGAAATGGAACGGAGGCATAAGAATTGGGAAGAGGAACAGTGGGGGTCTTGACAAAGCAGCATGGAGCTATGCTGAAGTTTAAGAAGGGACCAACATTTATGGTGGACTGTTCCTCTTCCTTGGAAACTCTGTCTGTAAACCTCAAATTTATCTTGATTAATCTTTGCAATAGGAAAAGTACTTTAGGCATGCCCGGGGACACACTATTTTTTGTTCTCGATTCATACTTTATATTTTTAATGGAGAGAATTGTATGGTCACAGGGTGAGGAGGAAAGAGGGAATGGCCTTGAAGGCAGGAGGAAGAGCCACTACCAAGGCAATGGTCAGATAAGAGGGGCTTGAGCCCAGGCCAAGAAAGTAACTTGAAAAAACATCTCAGACAAGCCCCTCCCTAGTTCACATGAAAATATAGGGAGAGATGGGAGAATCACATTGTGATACAATCACTTGTAAGCTTCTGTTACTATAGCTTTACAATAAAAGTAGTGCTGATCTACATGACATTGGTTTCCTAGTCTGGTCTACCTTGAGCTGACATAGGGGAGCAGTCAGGATGTTTCTCCTGTAGCGTCATCTTCTTATTTTCTGCTGGGCAGGCAACTATTAAAGGAACAAGTTAGCTAATGTGGGGTGAGTGTTGGACAAGAAGCAGTGCCAGCCCTACCATTAGGCAGACTGAGGCGGTTGTTAGTCTCAGGCAGATGTTCCTCAGTGTCATTTAAGTGTAGAACATGGAAAATGAACTGTATCATTAATACCAGGAACAGTAAATGTTATTTTGGGGATTTTCTGCTTCAGGTGCCAAGATGTCTTAGTTGATTGTAGTTGATTGGTGGGGAAGGTACTGTATTTGCTACATCATCTCAGGCACCCAAATTGTTGGGTGCTGAACCACCCAACCAGGACTGAAGATCTTGCTTTCAAAGCTACCTTGAGTCATAAAGTTCTTCGGTAAGCTTGGGCCACCCCACTTTCCTAGTCTCTCTCCGAGCCTACCTCACAGGACTATCGTGAGAAGAAAATGCTGCCCTTGAGGCTCCTTGAAGAAAAGATGAAAATCAGATGGGGATGTCCTCCTGAGGGTATCTCATATGCCAACAGGTTTTGAGGTGACCCATCTATCCCAGTTGTAGGATTTGCTCTTTGTTCCATTATGGTTGGCACCAAGCTTTCTAAATTCCAAAAGTGGTTTCCCCAGGTTAACCCTTTTCACTTTACGCATTTCTGTCTGGATGGTATTTTCCTTTGTTCATGGAGAAAGGCATTATGGTTTTAAATGTATGTTTTTACATACCTATCGTGCTCTTTGCTTTTGGGGTAGGCCAAGTTTAGCAGAGCATAAAAAAGGGGTAAGAAATAGCAAGCCAAAGAAAATGAAGCAGGAGAGAGGAAGAGGAAGAGGAAGAGGAAGAGGAAGAGGAGGAGGAGGAGGAGGAGGAAGAAGAAGAAGAAGAAGAAGAAGAAGAAGAAGAAGAAGAAGAAGAAGAAGAAGAAGGAGGAGGAGGAGGAGGAGGAGGAGGAGGAGGAGGAGGAGGAGGAGGAGGAGAAGGAGAAGGAGAAGGAGAAGGAGAAGGAGAAGGAGAAGGAGAAGGAGAAGGAGAAGGAGAAGGAGGAGAAGGAGAAGGAGATAATTGTAACCAGTTTATGCCAACTCCATTCACTATACCTTTCAAACCACCCTGACTTCAGCCACATCCATTCGCTGCTTCGTATTTTGCCTTTCACTTTTTCAACTTACCACCTCTCTCTCTTTTTAAGGATCTCATCAGCTTCATCTGCTCAAGGTGTCCTCAAGCTTGTTTCCATCCCTACTGATCCTTTTGCTCTTCCATCATATATTTGTTCTGTAAGCTGATCCTCATTCATTCTTTTTATATAACCAAACAGCCTCGACACCTTTCTTTCATACTGGTCATTCAATTTTGTATTGAGTCCATATTCATCTATCTTAGTGACTGCATAGATCAGTGTTTCTCAACCTAGCCAATTTAAGAGATGTGGACTTCAACTCCCAGAATTCCCCAGCCAGCATGGCTGGCTGGGGAATTCTGGGAGTTGAAGTCCACATCTCTTAAATTGGCTAGGTTGAGAAACAGTGACATAGATAGATTTTATCTCTCTCACTATCTATTTGATCTATCTAAAATCTAGTCGACAATGACTTGATGGCACGTGGTCATCATCATCATCATCATCGTCCACATTCATTCATCACCCATTCATTCTTGACATCATTTCTTCTTGTTTTACAATACACACGTCTTAAGTGACCCATTCTCATTGCATTATATTTATTTATGTTTCTCCTGGCATATCCAGTTCTCATCTCCCTATAACAAACGGGGCAGAAGAATCTTCTTATATACAACCATTTTTGGCTCTTTGATGAACGTCCAGTCCTTGCAACAGACCACACATTTCTCACTAGATTTCCACCAGCATTTGCACATGTTAACATTTCTCCATCCATCTTTAGTAAGCATTCTATCAAGGTATAGAAATTCATCTAATTCCTCTATTTTATCTCCATTTATGTATAACTTGCAACTGTCCACCCCACTTTCCTTGTCAAATGCAACTAACATGGTCTTCGATATGCTACTTTTCAAGTGCCTGCTCTTTGTTGCATCATTTGCTACAAATCATTCAAGTTCTCAGCCAACAATCCACATTGTTTTCATATAAATGTGCACATATATTCACATATCTGTACAAAAGGAGCAGAGCTTGTGGTATCATGGGAGCAATGCTGCTTTTGTCAGGTTGATAACAGCGTTGGATCCTTTAGGCCAGTGTTTCTCAACCTTGGCCACTTGAAGATGTGTGGACTTCAACTCCCAGAATTCCCCAGCCAGCTTTGCTACCTGGGGAATTCTGGGAGTTGAAGTCCACACATCTTCAAGCGGCCATGGTTGAGAAACACTGCTTTAGACAGTTCTGCATAATACAGTATCTTTCTCTCCCATTTTTTTTGCAGCAAACACACTTTTCCCCCTCATTCAGAGCCTCTTTTCATTTATCCTTCTCCCAAAATCCTTTTCCATACTTCTCATTCATGGCACTCTATGCACTTCTTTGGATATAATTAATTCTTCTATTTTATGTATTGCAATCATCTCCCACTACCATCCCTCTGTGGTTTGTGGTTTTCACTCTGTACCAAGCAGCTTTCGAATCTTCTCTCCTGCCTCTTCACTTCCCCGCAGGTGGTCACGCATCGAAGATCAGGCCAGCTTCCTTCAGATCGATTACACCTTTCCCCTTACGTCTCAGACCCACAAAGTGTCTATTTTTCTTCCTGCCTTTTCATTCATTAATTCATGCTCTTTACTCTTCTGACATTCCAACTTTCAATCTTCCATAGGCTGTGGTCATCACTAGATGGGCCCATAGTTACTCATGCTATTCTATACAAGCTAAGATACCTACCCTAGAGACTACCATGGAAGCCAACATCCTATGGCCTGCATCCCACCAACTAGGAGATACAAACAGTGTACTGACACCCTTGGGGCAAATATATCTCATAAAGTTTTTTTTTAATTGAATTCATTGTTCTAATGGTCATTTTTAAAAGCAGTTGAATTGCATCTCTCCCCTGAACCTTGTGATTGTTAACAAAGAATCCAAGTGTGGGATATCGCACTTCTAAAGAAATGGAGAGGATTAAATATGTTCCAAGCAGAAGGAGCAAAGATGGGGTAGGACCCTCACCAGAGCCAGCTTTGGGACTAGGGGACCCCACACTTGAAATGTCAGCAGGCAAAGCCCACCAGTTGCCAAGTCTGTTTCCATGGCAAGGGAAAGGCCACCGGGTGGCATGGAAGCAGGCTGTTTTCTGTTTGTCCAGACAGCTGTTGCTGAGTGACCTTTTCCTCGCTCATCGTCAGCTTGTTGGAAGACCAACCGTGTCCCCGTGGGAGCCTTGTCTGGGGAAAGCATGAAGGGGAGGCTCATATTTTATTACTCTTGACTAGCTGTCTGATACCGTCTGAAGCCTCTCCTTTCCACTTTCAGGAGATCCCCGCACGATGGGGGGAAATGGACTTTTAAGCCAGCATTCCTGGCTTGGGTCTTTGGGAGCTGTCACAGCATGAGTCTCACCAGGAAGAGTCAGGAATTGGTGGAGCCAGAAGGATAATCAACCCAGGAGGCTGCAGATCACCCTGGCAGAGACCCAAGGAAGGGAGAGGAGAAGTTGAACCGCATGAACCGGGAGAGTCTTCCAGCGCGGGAGAGGCTCCCTCTGGGGGTTACGCTTGCAATCGGTCCAGCAAAGCTGCATTTTAAGCTGCAAGGTGGCCGTTTCCCAAATCCCTCTCCGTTCAGGGAACGTCTTTGGGGCTCAATTTGTCTTTGAAGGTGTGGTGGACGACTTCCTGACCTGAGAAAAGAGAGCTTCGTCCAGGGAACTTCTTCAGAGCTACTCAAGGCTACCACAATGGCAGAGTTTGTGCAAGATGTTTAACTCAGTCACTGAGTTAACTCGTTTCTTGGGTGCACCCAATACAGGACTCATAATTTAACAAATGGGCCAGGTTCCCATAACCCAGTAAACCACAAAAAGTAACTATTGTTCAAACTCACCAATCTAACTAAACAGATTTATGGACTAGATTTCCATAACCCAGTCAGTCACAAAAAACTAACCATGGGTAAAACTAAGGAAGCATTAAACCACAAAAGGTAACCATGGTTCAAACCAACCAATCTAACCAGATAGGCTGGGTTTCCATAACCCAGTAAGCCAGAAAAACTAATCATAGTTCAAACTAACCAATTTAACTAAAGTGGCTGGATTTCCACAATTCAGTCAATCACAAAATCTACCCATGGTTCAAACTACCCAATCTTCAAGCTACAAGACTAACCATGGTTAAAGCTAACCAATCTAACTAGATAGGCTGGGTTTCCATAACCCAGTAAACCATAAAAACTGACCATGGTCCAAGCTAACCAAGTTTTAAACCACAAAAACTAGCCATGGTTCAAACTAACCAATCTAACTAAATAGGCTGGGTTCCCATAACCCAGTAAATCACAAAACTAACCATGGTTCAAACTAACCAAGCTTTAAACTGCAAAAACTGGCCATGGTTCAAAATAACCAATCTAACTAAATTGGCTGGGTTTCCATAACCCAGTAAGCCACAAAAACTAACCATGGTTGAAACTACCCAAGCACAAATGGAGCTGCTGGGATTTCAGCTGGCCTGACTAAGCTTCCTATACAGACCCAGCCGATGCTCAGAGTAGAGAATAAAACGGTTCCTATGTTCAGCTTCCTGCCTGGGGCTCTCTACTTACGCTGAGACTACAGTTCCCATAATTACCCACCAGCACGACTGATAGCTGGGAATTCTGGGAGTTGTAGCTCTACATGCCTGGAGGCCACCAGCTTGGTAAGATTCATCCGGCTGGAAGGATCTGTTTAGCTAATTCCCCATGCTGGCTGGGGAATTCTGGGAGTTGAAGTCCACTCATCTTAAAGTGGCCAGGTTTGGACAACACTGCAGTAAAGGTTGCTCCCCACCTCTCTGGGTCATTGGTCTATTGCCAAAGCGCTCCTTCTAAACTTTGGACCAGAATTTGTTTTCCTGTCACTTAAATCCATGCTTCCGTCTCCTGCGGTCTGGGATAAGACCTTCTCAGGGCTAAACGTTCCCAGTTCCTAGCATCTCTCTTTTTAGGCCTAGGATCATCCTTAGTGCTATTCTCAAATCCTGCTCCAGTTTATTTGAATCTTTCTTAAAATGTGGTGCCTTTAACAAATACCTTGATGCAAGTGTTCTTTTTAAAAAAAGATTCCTTTCCAATGTCATATTTAATTTGGAATGAAAAAGCCAGATACAATGATCCTAAATTGTAGCTAATTCTGATAGAATATCTACTTTTTTCTTTTCTTTATTTCCAATACTTTAAGATATCTAAACAATATCATGTCAAGGATTTGTAACTGTATCATAGAAATACCATTGTATTGAAACAACCTAATGTATCAAGATTTATAACAACTTAGAACTGGACACAGTACTTGAGGAAAGGTCTGATCAACCCAGAATAAAATAGTACTTTGTGTGGTTCGGATACTGTATTTCTATTGATGCAGCCTAGAATTTCATTTGCCTTTTGTGCAGCTGCATCACAGGGCTGGCTCATAGTCCATTCACCATCAACTATTATTCCAAAATATCTTCAGAAGAACTATGCGTAAGACTGGTTTCCCCCATCTTATACTTATGCATCGACTTTTCTTTCCTAAATGAAGAACTAGGCATCCGCCTTTAAAGGTGGATACCCCAGGGTAAGACAAGAACCAGCGGGTGGAAGCTTTAAAGAAGGAGATCCAAACTTGAAAGAAGAAATATCCTGATCGCGAGAGCTGTTGAGCCGTGGAACAGCTTGCCTTGTCCATCCCTGGAAGCTTTCAGGGAAAGATGAGCTAGTCTGAGTCTGGACTGGTACTAGGTTTCCTGCCTTGGCCAGGGGTTGGGCTAGATGACCTCCAATACCCCCACCAACCCTCTCATTTCTGATTCTGTGATTCAGTCAGGTTTACTCATCAGCCGGCATAGGATTGAAGCTTCGATCAGTTAGGTCCAAACACTGTAACTGTGCCTGTAGCATTGGGGCTCTGTTGGCCTCCCTAGTGAAGGCATTTCGCAGAGCAGGGCACTCCCCTCCATATGCCCTGCAGCTATAATACCTGTTGAAATGGGCCCCGTGTAGGCTAACTGCAGCTGGAGGAAGCCTTTCAAACAGGGAAGCCTCAGAAGAGGCTAACTCTCCTTGCCAGCATGTTACTTGGAGGCTTTTTAGAAGACAAACTCCTTTTTGAAAGCATTTTCCGTTTCAAAGACTCCCCAGTCCAAATATAATTTTTTTTTTTTAAATCCCCATACCATTTTCCCCTGGCTGGCTGGCTGGCGTTGAAGGTGAACAAGCATCTCCTTGATTAAGGGTGAAGGTTCCTTTAAGGTCGACAGCCGAATGAATTTTTCTGACATTTGAATGGGCCTTTGAAGGATCAGCGGTTTGGGATCTTCGCTGGGTCAGTGGCACGCAGGCCTGCCCTGAGTCTGAAAAACAACACAAAACAGGCTTGTTTATCTAAACCTGCCTGCTTTTTAAATCACTTCTCGGGCTGTGGAGAACTCCGTGGCTTTTTGGATAAAAAGGAGGTCACCGCGGGAGAGGCCACGGGTCGGAAACAGCCCTGTGGAGGCACTCCAGGACGGAGGAACGTGAGAAGAGGAATGGCTTGCACATTTGAGGATTTAGAGAACGAGGAATCGGCTCAGATTCGCAGGTTTGCAGATTTTAGGCCTAAACCAGGATTGCAGAGGGTTCTCTTTTGGGTATCGGCAAGGCTGTTTTAGCCGCAGCGGGCTCTGCTTTCTCATCTAAACATCAGGAAGAGAGTAAAAGACTGTGAAGGACCCTTTGACAGAACTATCCTCCATTCATTTATCTAATCCAGTGTTTCTCAACCTTAGCAACTCTAAGATGGGTGGACTTCAACTCCCAGAATTCCCCAGCCAGCATGGGTGGCTGGGGAATTCTGGGAGTTGAAGTCCACCCATCTTAGAGTTGCTAAGGTTGAGAAACACTGATCTAATTGTTTAAAAAATCCATATGGGATCACTGTGCGCCCCTCCATGCTATATTATATTTTGAGTAATGCCAGCATTTTCAGGAGTAATTGTTCTGTCATCCAGTTTATCCTTTAACATACAGAGACCATGGATCAACGTATCCCCAAAGTTGGGCTATAAAACAAAAATCTTGACTTGTGTCATTTGTTCTGAGAACAACATTTGGTTTTTGCAACTTCGGAAGAATCTGGCTCGGTCCCAAAGTTTGCCGTCAGTCATAAATTATACAAAGAATATCATCACCACCCCCCAAAAGAAGCAAAATGAGAAAATATGGATATATACACATACCAAATTGATTCTGACAACATTTGGCTGTAGATAGGCTATAGGATACACTGCCAAAATTATAAAGGGCAACAAGGAAAAAAAATAACTGATTTGGAGGAAGGAGAGGAAAAAGAGGCTGCGGAGCAAAGATTTCAAAGACAAAACAGAGCTGAGATGGTCGAACAGGAGCCTCCACATCTGCTCACCACTGGAAGCTGCAGTCTGGGTTTCAGAATTTATTCTCTCTGTTTTTCCCAGTGCTGCTTTACAAACAATAAGTGGTAGAAATGCATCATTTGTTTGGGACCCAGCTTTACCTGCCTGCCTGCCTGCCTATGTCTGTCTGTCTGTCTGTCTATCTGTCTGTCATCTGTCTGTCTGTCTGCCTATCTATCAATCTATCGTGTTTGTCAGTCTATTATCTATCTATCTATCTATCTATCTATCTATCTATCTATCTATCTATCATCTGTCTATCATCTGTCTGTCTGCCTATCTATCTATCTATCTATCTATCTATCTATCTATCTATCATCTCTCTCTCTCTCTATGTCTGTCTGCCTATCTATCAATCTATCATGTCTGTCTGTCTGTCTGTCTGTCTGTCTGTCTGTCTATCTATCTATCTGCCTGCCTGCCTGCCTGTCATCTCTCTCTCTCTTTATCCTATCTATCTATCTATCTATCTATCTATCTATCTATCTATCTATCTATCTATCATCTGTCTGTCTGCCTATCTATCTATCATCTCTCTCTCTCTCTATGTCTGTCTGCCTATCTATCAATCTATCATGTCTGTCTGTCTGTCTGTCTGTCTGTCTGTCTATCTATCTGCCTGCCTGCCTGCCTGCCTGCCTTCCTGCCTGCCTGTCATCTCTCTCTCTCTTTATCCTATCTATCTATCTATCTATCTATCTATCTATCTATCTATCTATCTACCTACCTACCTACCTACCTACCTACCTACCTACCTACCTACATATCTCTGTCTTTTAGCTTTACTTCTTCCTCCTGTCCAGCCTAAATCCCAACTGCAAGCATCTCATAGTTGGCTTATTTTAGTCCGTGAAGTGTCAGACGTGCATTCACAGTGCAATGTAAACCACAGCAGGATTTTCAGCACCTGCGAATGAGGTGTCCACGTTGTGAGGTGGGGGTGAGTTTCTTCAATCACCTTGGGAGGCATGTGGGGCCTCGCCAGCTCGCAATCAGCTCTATGCTTACTTAGCAGGGTCCGTCCGCCTGGATATCCATGCTACCCTTTCACCGCCCCACTCCTGGTCAAAATGATTTCCTAACTTTGTGGATTTTGGAAAACACTTCTTCTGCTACCACAAGAATACAAGCACAATCGTTGTGGATGCATAAATCAGCTTTATTATACCAAGTCAAGCCATGATCTAAGTGGCTAGTGAATGTTTACTTTTAGGAGGAGACAAGTTTTCTTTCTGTTTCAACAGCTGACTCTTAATCCCATCTTTGCTGAGGCATCCCGAGGCACTCACAGCGAAACAACTCTACGAGTTCATTTCTCCACATAAAGTACTAGTTCAGGGCTCCCCAAACTCTTCAGCTCATCGACCCCTTCATGAAGTTTCAGATTGTTCCTCAACTCCCAAACATTTATCATATGAAAATAATTTAATAAATACTACTTTAACTAATAGTATTACAAATAATAATAATAATAATAATAATAATAATAATAATAGTGACAACACAAGGCCACTCTCACTGGTGGCTGACCATCCAACCTTGGGTCACACTGTCTCACTGCTAGCCACCTCATTTTCAGGACCAGCGACTGGCATGGAGCTCTACAGGGACCCCAAAAGATGAATTCACCCCAATAGACCTTCCATCATTTATCAACCACCTTTTTTTGTTGTTCAGTTGTTAAGTCGTGTCCAACTCTTCATGACCCCATGAACCATATTGCGCCAGGCCTTCCTATCTTTCACTGCCTCCCTGAGTTTGCTCAATTTCATGCTCATTGCTTCAGTGATGCTATCTAGCCATCTCATCCTCTGCCGTCCTCTTCTCCTTTTGCCTTCAATGTTCCCCAGCATCAGGGTCTTTTCCAAAGAGTCCTCTCTTCGCATTAGGTGACCAAAGTATCTGAGCTTGAGCTTCAGTATCAATCCTTCCAATGAGCAATCAGAGTTGATTTCCTTTAAGATTGACTGGTTTGACCTCCTAGCAGTCCAGGGGACCCCCAACCATTTATCAACCCCTTGGATAGTCCCATCAACTCTTGGGAGTCGATATTGACCATTTGGAGGGACGCTGGCCTAGTCTCAAGTTGTAGTTTGTCTATTATCAGGTCTTTTCAAACCCTTGACTATCTGCCCCAATACCTTGGAAAACAGGTTCCTCATTGTGCCCATCTGGCAAGTCTTAGTTTTTAATAAGAAAAAGGTAATTCTTCAGCCACATATCTCTGTTTTACTGGTAATAGTCTCCCCCTTTCATTTGTGCCAGAAATTGGTGCTTCTTTGGTTTTTCCTCACCTTTCAACATTGATCATCATTTGCCCTCCCTGGATGTTTGATGAGCCATCACCCCATAGTGTTCTTCAGAAGGATCCTTGCTTCTTCATCCCTGACTTGGGATCTAGATTTGAACTTCCGATTTATTTGCAGTAGGTGTGAACTGGATGACAGCAGCAATTCTCCTCTCCTACGATTTGGACTTTGTGGGATCACTCCCGAAATCTGTCACCTCATCAACAACCTTCTTGACAGAGTTCCCATGGCTAGACATTTGAGAACAGCCAGCCCATTCCAGGTTTCTGCTTTTGACAGACATTATTGGTTGGAACTTGGATCCTGGTGAGATCCATTATTTGGACAAGCTTTAATTCTACACCAGATCTAATCTGCTCATCTCCAGGTCAGAGTGCTTGTTAATCACTGATAGGTGACGATCAGATAGACCACAATGAAGAACTGGCTACCTACTCTTAACTGTGGTTCTTCAAATGGCCCAGCCTGAATTTAATAATCTGCATGGATTTGAAGGTAGCCACCTTGATGTTCAGGCTATAGTGGTGGTCAATGAAATTAAGGAAGCAATGGTTGACTCCCAGACTGATAAAGATTCAGGAGACCATTTTTTTTGCCCAACTGTCAACTGTCTCCTTGATGGATCATAGGGCTGTTTTAGAGAAAATCAAGCAGAGAGATATGTTAACTCTAAAGGGGAAGTAGTTCAGTTGCTGGAATCCTTGTAACCCCATTCCCTTCACCTCAGTAAATCTTGCCAAAGACAATTCTGAGAATCTGACTTGGAAACAAATCACTTTTGATTTTAGGCAGCCACCGCCAAAAGCCTAACAGAGGGAGGTTGAGGGATCCCCAACTTTATATAAGGTACCCTGGAGAATGGCAGGTCTCCTGCCAAAAATGAAGACCTCTGCATAGACTCATAATCCATCTTTATGAATTCACCAGGAGTTCTACCGTAATGAAGTCTGCAGGAAGGGGAGCTTCCCCCAACCGTGAGGTCCTCGAAAAATGTGAATTTCAGCAGACAGAATCCATAGCAATAATCACACTAAATAAGAAATTTGGGGAGTTGAAATCTTTACATCTGAAGACAGATGTGTTTTCGGGAGGATCAAAAAATCAGCTGCGTAATCAAGGCCCTGCCCCTGTCATATGTACATCAACATGACATTTATATAAAAAGAGACAGGGCTTGGATTGCACCATTGACCATTATCCTGACATTTTTGACCATCATGGATAAGTTGTCTGAAATGTTGCAGGTTGGGGGAAATTGAAGTAGAGAATCCCTGATAGACAATTATCTAGTTTCTGCTTGCTGTAAATGCCTCCGCTCCCGAGAAACAGAGCTACCCAGTTGAGAACCCCTGTACAAAATTTGCCTTTCCCTTGAGAATTCCACCAGTGGTTCTAAATGTCAGATCTGCAAAAAATACTGCTTTGCTTGTTTCAAGGGGTCTGCCACCTTCCCCTGAAAAAACAGTGTGCTGTGGGCTGGGCATCAGTCACACTCATGGAATACAAATTCCTGGGAAATGCAAAAACAGAGGTGTGAATTATTGGCCTCAGCTCTTTTCTGAGATAAAGGTGATGACATGGTTTGGGATGAAACCGAAGGGAAGGAATGGTAGGAGTTTTTTTAAAGGTTTGTAGGGGAATGACAGAGATATGTTGCAGGCTGGAATGTTGGCAGGGAAAATGGAGTGGAAGAGTGCATATCTGCAAAAAAAACCCAAAAATCTAGGGCAACCAGATGAATTTGTGTATCTTGGCAAAATGTTTATATGAGGAAACGGAGGGAGAATTTTTAAGTCATGTAAATACTTGTAGAACGGTATGCGGTAGTGTTTGTCGGAAGAAGCAAACTGGCTCTGTGTTACTGCCCACTTGGTTATATGGTAGCGAGAGTTGGGTAGGCCAGAAACAGAAGTCTAAGTCAGTAAGCAAGTTTGTTTGCTGATTTATTTGTTATTTGATTTTTATGTTCTCGGGGGGTTAGGTCAGAGCAGAAAAAACAACGGGAGATAAGCCACGCAGCATTCAGAACAAAAGAAGGAGAGAAAAATAATTAGATCAACAAGAGGTGTGGGCGGTGTGATTCAAAGTTCTTTGAAAACACTCAGTTTTTAATAATTTCCTGAAAGCTAGCCAGGAAGGGCCAGTCTGGTCTCGGTGCAGAGCCCATTCCATAGGGCTGGGGCTGCTTCAGCTCCCTGACATCCAGAAAATGTGGGTTAAGAAGGACCCCCTCCCTACATAATGTAACTGGCCAGACCAAGTCCACTGGAGGAAACCACCCCATAAATATCTAGGTGCCAAGCCATGGAGCGCCTTCTAGCACCAACTTTAAATTGTACTCAGAACTGAACCGATAACCAGGGCGCTCCCACGAGGTAGACCAGACCAAGAAACCAATTCCACAGGAAGACTAAAACTACTTTTATTAAGATTGGCTAAAGTAACAGAATTTTGCAAGTCTGATTGTGCTTTACTCTCCCCGCCCCCCCTTTATACTCATGTGAATTAGGGAGGTGTTTGTGCATATCTTCTGCATGTTTGGGGCTTCAGCCATGTTTTTCTCCTCATTGCAAGGGATCTCACTATCTCCATCCAGGTCATCCTTTTTACTCTCTACAGGCCAGGGCATAAGCATCAGGAACCACAAGCTGTTGCATTCTGCACTAATTTAGTTCCCAGGTAGCCTCTAAAGACAACTCACATTACAATAGTCTCTGCAGGTGGCGATGAGAGCCTGTTGCTAGGAACTGATTCAATTGGTGCACCGGCCAAACTGTGCAAAAGCATCCCCTTAGCCATGACGTCCATCTGCTCTTCAAGCAGGGGCCACACTTTCAGAAGGACCCCAAATCCTGGACCACCTCCTAGACAGGTAGTGCCTCTCTGTCCAGGAATAACACTGGCACCAAAAGAGAACCACAGTGTAGGGTCCGATCTGAGCCTATCCTCTCCCATCCAGACCCTCCCAGCTTCCAGGAACCAGGGTAGAACATCAACAGCATCTCTTCCATAACCTGAGTTAGTGGTGGGTTGTTAGCTGGGTATCATTACATACAGATGACACTGTACCCCAATTGTCTGATTACCTCCCCCAGAGGTTCCGTATAGATGTGAAAAGGCAGTAGGATGAGGACTGACCCCTTTGGTACCCCGTAAATGAGGGGCCACCTGGCTGACCTCTGTTCCCCATTAAAACAGACTGAAAACATCCACAGCGGAAAGAGTGAAACCACTACAAAACAGCGCCCCCATCTCCAACCTCTGCAGGTGGTCCATTATGTGGCAAGGTTAATAGTATCAAAATCTGCTGAGAGGTTCAACAGGACAAGGAGGGCACATTGTCACCATCCAGGTTCTGACAAGCATCATTCAGGAGAGCAACTGGTGCTATCTCAGTTCTGTATCTAGGCCTGAATCCAGACTAATCCACTTCCTCTAGGGCAGAGTTTCTCAACCTTACCAACTTTAAGATGTGTGGACTTCAACTCCCAGAATTCCCCTTGCTGGCTGGGGAATTCTGGGAGTTGAAGTCCACACATCTTAAAGTTGGTAAGGTTGAGAAACCCTGCTCTAGGGTGATGTGTAGTTGATCCATCTCCTCTTAATAACTGTGTGTAGAGCAAAAAGAAGAAGAACTGGGAGAGATTTGGGAGGTGAGGGTGGAAGGATCAGTCTCAGGGAAGTTTGGATTCCTAGCCCAAGAAAAACTTCCATCAGTCACATACAGGAGATTGATTGATTGATTGATTGATTGGGCAGGAAAGGCCAGAACTGGCTGCCTAGAGATATGTTGTAATATTAAGGGAACAATATAATTTAATATAAGGCATTCCTTTGATTCCTGATTTAAACATTAAAAAAGACGATGCTGTTCTGTATCTTCTTTATGACCTGTTAAGACTTATTATGTCTCACATATATAAAGCAATAAGAGGAGAAAAAAGAATTTCCAAACCAGGTAAGAGTTTGGCAACAGAAAAACCAGCAGAAAAACCCTTTGAAATCTCCCAGGGTTAATGAGATTACATTTTAATTCGGCAGAAAGGAAATAAAATAGGGAAACGGCCCGCACCACAGCGCGAGCATATGACAGATGTTGACAGCTGGAGTCTGTTTCCTTGTCATTTGCCCTGTTCACATGAAACTTGGAAATACGTCCCACCGTACTCAGTGGGATTTTATTCCTTGCCGTCTGTAATGGACAGCAGCTTCAATCAAATTGTATGACTTAAGATTTCATTGGCTTCCCAAAGATCTCTGTTTGGCTTAACGTGCTAGCAAAATGCCGGACTGATCCAGAAGGACTCTGCAAATTCTACAGTTCAATTAATCTCCCCAATCTGGAGCCCTCTAACTACATTGGAAGAATAACAAGAATCTAAGCGCATCTGGAGGGAACCAGATTGTGGAGGGCTGCTATGAAATTTTGTTGTTTGGGACTTAGATCAAAGTTACACAGCTTATCTTATGCAATAAATTGAATGTAGAATCTGGAAAAAAAGAGGGAGTGTGCGATTATTGAATTCCTTCCATCTGGCATCTATTCCAGAGAGGTGATGCTGCTTTATCAGTACCTTTCGTAAAGAATAAAAATGGATAAAGGTTTTAAAATATATGTCTTTCATTTGAACTTTGTTGCAGTGACATAATAAAGCAGTGTTTCTCAACTTCAGCAACTTTAAGATGCATGGACTTCAACTCCCAGAATTCCCCAGCCATCTTAAAGTTGCTGATGTTGAGAAACACTGCAATGGGGGAGTAACTATAAGAGTGATAGCATCAGATCTGTGGCATCTGATGTAACCTGGTTCAATAGGAGAACTGAACCAAGTTAGCATCAAAATAATAATCCCCTAGTTTCCTTTTATCTCAGTTTTCCCACTTTACAACAGGAAAAATATTAACTAACAATGTTAGTTGGTGTCCCTCTGCTATTGACCACATCTCCTTGTTCTTCTCCCCTTAGAACCCAAATTTCTCTCCCAAACAGCTCTATTTATATATTTTTTCCCAGATAGTGTCTTATTTCTAATTGATTGTTTATAATGATTTTTTAGATTTTTCATTCCAGCTATAGTGCAGTCTAGCCAAGTGTGAATTAACTTGTGATGTATATGCTTGGGGTGAAACCTGGTTTTGGTTGCATTGTTGACATACCAGCCAAAATATGTGAAAAGTGGTCGTTACTGTCCTTTTCATTAATGCTGCACGTGGTTTCGGTGGAACCAAGGTTGATAACCTAGTCTACATTTCTATCTTGCTAAAAAAGCATTACGTGAAAGCCCCGATGAAAGCCCCAGAGTCAAAATGGGTGGGTGGCAGAAGTCAATATCTATGAGACCAGTTGTGATGACCTCGGCGTATGGAGGATTGCAACTTCAGATGTAAAAGAAAGCGGGAAGAGCATGAATTCATGAATGAAATGAAAGAAGAAAAATAAATCAGTTGAGTGTCTGTGTAACTGCATGAGGAAAGATATGACAGATCCAAATGAAAGTGGTCTGATCTTGTGGAGTTGATGACTACATCTGACGAAGAGCTGATGTAGACTGAATTATAAATGAAAGGGCTAAGATGGAATCCATGAATTGTTGTAGAATATTCTCCTACCTGAGAGTAGGAATCCATAGTTTGGTGATATTTGCCTTTCATGCTTCAGTGAATGGTGGTAAAGGAAGAACTGTAGTTAGTACAAACTTAGTCTGTGCTGTAGTTTTAACTTTTAGTTTTAATTTTAACCTTTTGTAGTTTTTAACTTGTATACTTTTTCTAAGATTTTATCGTTTTTTACTTGTAACGCCACCTAGAGTCATTCATAGAACATTGGAGTAAAAGCAGAGCAACTGCAAGAAGAGAAAGGATGAATCCTGTATGAAAAAACATTTAGAAGATGATTTGCAACGGTCATAAGTGCAATTACAGGTTGTAACACACTTTTTCCGAGGCTGTCGTAACTTCGAACCATTGTTAAACAAACGGTTGTTAAGCAAGGACTCCCTGTAACCAAAATTCTTGGCCCATTTTACCATATATTCTTTAACATTCTCTTCCTCCATTTCAAATCTCAACAAAAGTTTATACATTTAAAGCCACAGCAAAGCTTTACTGATTAAAGCATGATGTTGCTCTCGCACTTGCTCACATGCTCACACTGCTCACTTGCTCACATTGCTCACACTTACCCTAATCCTGCTCAGCTAGGCTGGCCAGGCAGTAGCTAGAACAGTGTTTCTCAATCTTGGCAGCTTGAAGATGTGTGGACTTCAACTCCCAGAGTTCCCCAGCCAGCATTTGAAGTCCACACACCTTAAAGTGGCCAAGGTTGAGAAACATTGAGCTAGAAGAATGGAAGCCACCAGGGCCAGACCCAGAATGACTCAAAGAGTGGACGGGTTTCAAGACCTCTTTTTATCCCCCAAAGGCCTCATCTTATTGATCTGCATGTCTGGTAGTTGTTGATGGGATTAAATTATCCTACTTTGGACACATTATGTGAAGACCCAGCTCTCTGGAGAAAGCCCTAATGCTGGGAAAGGTGGAAAGAAAAAGAAGAGGACGACCAGCAGCAAGGGCGGGGGGACTCAGTTACAGTAGAGATGGGGCACCGTTGGAAGAGCTGAAAGAACAGGTTAGGGACAGATTGTCACGGAGAAAATGTATCTATGTGGTCACTAGGAGTTAAAAACGACTTGATGGCACATACAATCAATCAATCAATCTTTCTTATCTATAAAAATCTATAAAATTTTTATTAAAGAGATTTTTAACAAAGGAAAAACCATAAGAGAAAATAAAGATGATAAAGAAGAATAGTAAATAATGAAAAAAGAAAATAAAGAAAAAGGAAAAGGAAAAAAGGAAAAAGAAAAGAAAGATTATAGAGAAGCAGCTTCCGATCTTCTCGACAGCGGTTATAGATATGTTTTACTCTCTCTCTCTCAAGTTATGTCATAATTTCTTTCTTTCCATAAGCCACCCTTCCTCATCTTCAAACCCATAAATCACAGGTTTGTTTGTCTCCTTTTTCAGCAAAAAGGCCACAAGGGGTTTCTGGTCACTAATAAATGTAGTTGTTGATCTTTCTCTCTTCAAACAGGTTAATTTTGCCACCTCTGCTAGTTCTGTCACCTTCACCAACCATTCCTCCACTGTGGGTATGTCAGAGTCTTTCCACTGTTGCGCATATAATTGTCTCACAGCAGTCATGACATCTATAAAAATAATCTTCCATGGTTCTTTTCTAATGGACCGTCCATTAATCCCAGCAAGAAAAATTCTGGTTCTTTCTTATCTGTTTTCTAATGGGATCTTTTTGACAAGATCGCTGGCTTTTGTACTCTCTGCGTATATGTTGGGTTCATTTTCCGATTGCAGCCGAAATGGTCGACATCAACCTAGTCTCACATTTTCTCCCAGGTCAAAGTGCGCCCAGCTCTCCCTTCCTTCCCCTGTCGAAGCAGCACATCTCATGTACACAGAGCATCAGGCAGACAAAACAGCCCTGCGATCTAAAGCTGCTTCCGGTAGCCAAACAGGACCTGGGAATTGTCATAACCAGCCCTTGCCAACTCTTATGCACGCACCAGATGTGAGACTTGTACATCAGCATGTACAAAACAAGGGCTGTGTTCAGCAGTTATTGCCATAACCAGTTCTTGCCTAATTTTAGATTGCACTTCTGGGTATACATTGTAGGGAGAGAACTGTAGTAGTCTGCAGCAGCCAAAAATCAGGAGGAGTCTGGTAACGCTTTCTCGGACTAACACATTTTTATCAAAAGACCTAAGTTTTCTTGAACTACAGCTCCCTTCATCAGATTATAATGGACTATAATGAATATCAGATTATTCATTATAATCCGTTATATGGACTATAATGAATGGTTGGTGTGAATGAGTTTTAGCTAGATTTTTTTTCCTGTCTTCTCATGCCGTGAATTTCTTTTGCCTAATGCCACTCTTTACCTGTACTTGGCATAATGTTGCTTACTCCAAAAGGGAAGATCATGAAAAGTAGGCACGGATGTCGTCCTTCAAGTGGGTCTGCAGTGGAAATGGTGTTTGCAAACATACCATTGAAAGCCCACCCTTGTAAAATGTGCATTGGGTAAAGGGCAGAGCTTCAACAGTCACAACTGCCATCTTGACTTTTTTGACACACACCACAGCCCCCAGGTCACCCCTGCTCTTTTCTTAAAAACATTTTGGAAGACATTATCAGATAGCCCTCCTTTTTACTTATTTTAATTTTTATTGAGTTTTATAAACAGGTACGACGAATCGTAATTGAAAGCAAAATGTATGATTTTCATGCCCATCTCACACAAGGTGACTCTGGGTGGCATACAACAATTAAAAAACACACACAAAATAGGAGGGGATAAAATGAATAAGGGAGCCATTGTAAAATCTCCCCGGTCCCCTGGGAGCCCCCAGGCCTGATCACTGATATTACTTATATACTGAAAAAAGAAAACAAAATAATACAAACTAAAAAGAATAGGAAAAAAGGAACAAAACATGGAAACAGTAAGAGAAAGAAAAATGCATCAATATAATAAAAGTTCTCTATGTTTCTACGCCAGTACAAATAGTAATGTCATGATGATTGAAATCGTGGCAATTCGGTTTTTAAGCCACAGAATTAAACCTGGATTCATCTGATCTGATCCTCTGTGGACAAAGAGCCAGTTCAAAGGCTCAGAGCTGACAAATAATGCAATTTGTCAGCCTAGCAGCCTTGACAGGAATCAGTACATTCTAGGAACAAGAATCTAAAAGCTCTGAGTAATAATATTTATTCCAAGGGTTAAGCACCTTCTTTTGTGGAGGTGGAACATTGTTGGGTTGTTCCTTCTATCTATTATGACAGCTAATCTCAGAGAGGTCTTGGCTGACTTCCTGAACAGTAACTTAATAATAGCAATGACGACGTAGCCGTCTTTTGTACAAATATGGGACCTCTCCCATCCTGCATTATGTCAAATAAGGACAGTTACTTATTTGTGGATAATTATGGATGGATAAATTATGCATGGCAACCTTAGAGCATCTTCTTCAGTCTCTAGGGAGACTTTAGTCTCTTTGGCCACCCAGAATGGTAGAAACTTTTGTAGCCAGTGACAAACAATTCTCATAATTTCCTGGCCATGGAAGGGCAACAAGTAAATATCATGGAAGAACAAGCTTTTTTGCCCCCTCTGCCCCAAGGATTTCTCAGGAAAATAAAGCAGAATTAGATCACAAGAAAAATATCCCCAGCTGGTCAGCAGTGAGGCCTGCAGCCTGGCAGGCGTGACTTGATGACAAGGTAGACCTGTATGGAAAGAACATGCTTTTCATTCTTCAACCACTGGGAACGTCCCGTTCGCCTGACTAGCTGAAACAGCTTTGCAAACAATCAAACTACTGGTCCGCCTAGCTCGGTACCGGCTGCCAGAACAGAATTATCTCCCAGGAGAAGTTGGTTGGCTCTTCGTTGCAAAGTTCAGACAGTAAATAAAACTCATCTCCTTATGGTTGTGGAATAATACTTCTGCAGGAACCAAAATAAATGGCTGCCTGTTGTGAATGCAGCTATATGTGTAAGCATTTCTGTTTGGACTGGGTATTTTCATGGTTAAGCAATGATACTTGAACTTCGTAGTTTTGTGCACCGCTCTGGACTCTTTTAAGTATGAAAGAGATAAGGAGGAGGAGGATAGGAGGATGGAGGAGGATGAGAATGAGGATGATAATTGAGGAGGAGGATAGAGGAGGATAGAGGAGGAAGAGGATGGAGGAGGAAGGAGGATTGAAGATGATGATGATGATGATGATGATGATGATGATGATGACGACGACACTCTGGCTGAGAGCACCTCTCAAGATTCTCTAGCAGAGACTCCTTCCCATCACCTGCCGTCAGCCCATTTTAACTGGAGATAACAGGGATCAAATCAGGGATCTTCTGGGAGTAAACCATGCGCTCCACCACTGAGCTGACAGACCCTTTTGAAAAACTCTGAAAGAATCAACCTATCTTGCCCTGATCTAGGCATTCCAAATAGCTTTGTTTGGGGTTCTCAAGCCAGGACCTATTACATCCTAGAAGCAAAATAAATGTTGGGTTGTCTCCTAATGTCACTTGCCTCTACTTGAAGGTTGAAGTTCTTTTCTCTTCAGCTTTACCCATGTCCCTAGAAATTAGGCAGTGTCAGGTTCAGCCCAAGAACAACAAAGAGACAGTCCAGAATCAGTTCAGCTCCTTTATTAGCTTACACCTAATAGGCAGAATCTCGCCAGACTAATTCTAATCCCCCACAACAGCAACTATAACCATGATGCCCTTAGGGAGGGGCCAGTCTCCTTCTCTTGATTTTCCCACACTCTGGCTGGGGGCTGAGGAGGTGCTTTCCCTGGAACCTCTCTTCCCCCTCCCAGAAACCTTGAAGTTCCATTCCAGAATCCTACCCGCTCTTCATGTCTTCCATCACAGCAGGCAATCTAATATCCCCTGGAGGTCTTAGACTAACTTTCACAATCTTTTCTCTTTGGCCAGGCTGGCTGAGGCTGATGGGACGTAAGCCCAAACTTTCTAGACTTGGGATTTTGTAACATTTTCCAGACTGAAGGCTGAATTTGGCCTTTGAGTAGCATAGAATCATAGAATCATAGAATCATAGGGTTGGAAGAGACCTTGGAGGTCTTTTAGTCCAATCCCCTGACCAAGGCAGGAGTCCTCATATCATCTCGGACAACTGGTTGTCCAATCTTTTCTTGCAAACCTCCAGTGATGGAGCACCCACAACTCCAGGAAGCAAGCTCAGATGCTGGAGGCTGACCTCCAGACAGTAGTTCATGGGGCCAGGACAAAAATGATTGTGGCTTCATTTAATGTACATGTAATTAAAATTAAAAATGATTATTTGCTGGTCGCATACTTAATTCATTTACCTTTTCTGTCACAATGGAACTTTGGGTAATTTTTGGGACCTGCATTCAAGGCTTTGGGGGCTCCATGTGGCCCTTGGGCTTCAGATTGTACAGATCTGGTCCGGTGGTACTACGTTGCCTATCTATATCTGGAATCTCATAGCTGATTGGAATAGTTGAGCCCAAAGGTGGGTTTGCAGAGGCTGAGGGGAATGATAGCACTGATTCAGAGCATGTGAGAAGATGCTGTACAATGTTGCAACGTCTTGTATACTTTTAGGTCTGGTTGCACACACCATCCCCTCTAGCCCTTGACTGACCTTTTCCATGGTCAAGAATGCTTCACAGAGAAAATACCCCCAACACCCCCCCCCCCCATACACACACCTATATGTCTAACGTGGAAAGCCTTCAGGAATCTTTTGTTGGGTGACTGATTCTGCAGCAACTCACAACCTATGACCGCAAGGGGCAGTGAGGTGTGGATAGACAATGAGGGATTTTCTCTGTGTCCCCTCTTTGTCTTCCTCTCTCCCTGGGTCTCCTGCCAGTAGGGTGCAGTTAACTAGATGCTATGTTTTCCATTTTCCTCCTCCGTGCATGTGGGTACACCCCTTCTGAGTCAGTCATGACTCCTGGAGATTACATGGACAAGTCCCTGCAGTTTTCTTGGCAACATTTTCAGAAGTTGTTTATCCTTGCCTTCTTCCTAGGGCTGAGAGAGAGGGGCTGGCCCAAAGCCACCCAGCTGGCTCCATGCCTAAGACAGGACTAGAATTCACAATCTCCCAGTTTCTAGCCTGGTGCCTTCACCACTACCCCAAACTGGCTCTTTCCCTCCTCCATATATTTCCTTAAATAAACTTTCCTGAAGAAAGGAGAAGAAAATGAAAATGACTTTTGCTGAAGGTCTTACAAGAAAAATAGAGTCATATATGGAAAGGGAAATGCCAAATGAACAGGCTGATTTCCAAAAAAAGGGAAGGATATCAGAAGACTAACATAAGATGCAGAATGGAGAGCAAGAGAATTTGAGGAAGAGGTTTACTTTGAGTCCTGCAAAGCCTTTGGGTGGATCCTGTCAGAATGTGGAATATATTAAGGCTGGTAGGTGGGCCAAAACACCTGATTATTTTTCTGAGGAACCTTGTCAATGAACAAGAAGCTACTGCAAGAGCTGAATCTGAAGAAACAGAGAGGTTCAGAACGGGGAAGGCAGTGAGACAAGAATTCATATGGTCCCCATATAGCTTTCACTTTTACAGCAAATATTTTATAAGAAAGGCAGAGGAAATGATAGCTCGACTCAAGATTGGAGACAAAAATAGTAATAATTTGAGATATGTAGTAAACACCACTCTGTTAGCCAACAATAAAGACTTAGAAGAGCTCATTAGGAAGATGAAAATGGAAAGTGAAAGTGATGGATTTGGCTTAATGTTAAATATTAAGACAACAAGGGTAATGTCAACCGGTGAACTCACAACTGGCAGTGAAAAAGTGAAGATAATACATAGTTTTCTTTTCTTGGGCTTAAGAGTAGATAAAAATGGGCAATATGCTTTAGAATAAAAGAGATTAATCCGAGGGAAGAAAGGAACTACAAATTTAGACAAGATCTTGAAGAATATTTCTATGACAACAAAGGTCAGCATAGTGAAAGCATTTGTCTGCCCCATAGTAAAGTACACCAGTGAAAGCTGGATGTAAAGCAAAGGAAGAAAAAGAAGATATATGCCTTCAAATTCTAGATTTGGACATGCTTGTTAAAAGTAGTCAGTCAGTCCTGAAAAAAATAAAGATTACAGTCCTCTCTTGAACAGATGATCAGCAACTCAAATACTTGGGACATGTGATGAAGTAGTTGAAGGACAATGAAAAAACAATGATGTTTGGCAAAACAGAGGGAAGACGAAGGGGAAGACAATGATTAAGATGGATAGGTGGAATGAAAGATATTACTGAATGTCCCTGGAAGTGTTCCAGTGTCACCAGGGACTGAGATGGAGACAAGTTGTCTGTATAGACACCAGGAGTTTGGCCCAACTTAGTAGCATCTAACCTATGCAGGCTGTTCTGATTCAAGTGCAAAGGAGAGACAGAGTTGAGTGCCACCCAACATACTGATACTGTAATACCAAACTCCAAATCTCTGAGATGACTACTGCCAGAAGCTTCATCTAGATATTGAACAGGAGGGGAGAAAGACTAGAACCTTGTAGGACACCTCAATTTAAGCATCTTGAAACCAGATAGAAATTTTCAATGGGTATTTTCTGGGGAAGGTCCTGCAGTTGGGAATGGAACCACTGTATCCTCATGCCTTCCAATCTAATGAGCGACTCCAGCAGTACTGAAGATCAGTAGTGCCAAAGGCTGCTGAGAGATCCTGAAGGAGAAACTGAGTACCCTAACTCTGTCCTGATAAAGCTCCTAAGTCTGTTACCAAGACTGTTTGTGTATTATATCCAGAAATAAAATCAGACTGGAATGGATCTAGATAGTTGGCTTCTTCCAACCATGCTTGTAGTTGGATGACCACCACACTTTCCAGCACCTTGCCCAACAAAAGAATATTTGCAACTGAGTGGCAGAGGTGCAAAACCTCAAGGTCCAGGGAGAACCTTTTCAAGAAAAGTTTCATATCATCTCCTTCAAGGTGGTGGGCATAACTCTGTCATATAAAGAAGCATTTAGCATTCCCTGGATCCACTTAATTAGATCCTCTCTGTTGAATCTTAAGAGCGTATCCAAAACATTGATAGTTGAATTAGATAGATAAATAAATAAATAATCTCACAAGCTTCTTGTCCAGTTCATCAAGTCAGAATAATTCCAATAATCTGATCCCACAAACTCTGACCAAATGGTGCCCTTATACAATATGCTCAAAAGGATCAACAAGAATGATGACACCAAATCTGGAGCAAATGTGAACAACTTTACCTTCAAAATGCATCACAAATTTATCATGGTAGACTATTGAATGGTCAACTGAGCCTGCTATAACACTAGCCCTGAGCAGCCTAGTCTTCACTAAATGTGATGGAATGGAATTATGAAGGCCAGGCTCAGGGAGATAAACATTTTCTTAGCTTGCCAGAGGAGTGTGGGAGATACAAGAGGATGAGACTGGCACCTCCCTGAGGAATTCACACTGTTGTGGCTGGATGGCTTGGGAGCTGGAGTTTCAGTCTGGGAAGATTCTTGCTAGAGGTTGTAGCTAATAAACAAAGCTGAACTGAATTTGCATTGTCTCTTGGAGTTCCTTGGGCTAGGCCTGACATCAATCAAGAAAATGTTTATCCATGAGCCTGGCCTTCATAATTCCATTCCATCACACTAAAGAAAGCTTTGCTGGAGATACACTGAGGTTACAATCATGGGGGAGAGGTAAGTCCTCTTCATTAGAACATCTCACACACGGGAAGCATGACTGAGTCCTCTAATCTACCCTTGGTGAAATTTATGCTGAAATTCCTACCATATGTGATCAAGTCACATTTGCCAAGAGTTGCTTGGTAAACCAAGGGCATTCTAAGCTCCCTCCAATGAGACAATACTCAAGGGGGGTGGGTGTAATGTCAAGGGCCTTTCTCAGCTCACCCTTCCAGCGTGAAACTAGGACCTTAACAGAATTGCCAATTATTACACTGGAATACTCTGCTGAGCATTTAGGAATCCCTTAGATTCCATTTATCTCCATGGACAGACCATCCCAATTGCTCTCCCACCCTTGCAGGGGAAGTCATCTAAAGCCAGCTCACATCTCCCCAAGAAGTGATCGGACCTCTGTGCTGATCCAATCTGTCCTAAAAACCAGACTGAAACCAGCCAGATTTCCCTGCAATTTGTATTGGTGTAGAGCAGTGTTTCTCAACCTTGGCAACTTGAAGATGTGTGGACTTCAATCCCCAGAATTCCCCAGCCAAGCTGGCTGGGGAATTCTGGGGATTGAAGTCCACACATCTTCAAGTTGCCAAGGTTGAGAAACACTGTTACAGCCAATCTCAATAAAAGTAGTTTTAACTTTCCTGGGGAGTAGATTTCTACCTAGTGGGGCTTCCAGCTAGCCTCTTAACTGCTGACCTGCATTGTAGCAAAGACCTCAGAAGTTGTGCCTTGCAAAGACTCCTCCTGAGTTGATTTTCAGTCCATCTAATCAAGAGCGCTGGCTTTTACTTAACGGCTCTTTCCCTTTCAGCAGGCTCTCCTATCCCTGGATAGCCAAGAGCCTTGCTGAGAACCAAGTTGAAGATTGTTTTGCTACCAAAGGACGGAAAGAAGTTTAGGAAGGAAGGAAAAGTTTTCCCTGACTGTATTTATCAACGAGCAAGCAGGTTGCTGGGGCAACCAAACATCTGCATCGTGCCTCCAGATGTTGCAACATCCAGATCTCATAGCGATGGGATGAGGCAATGCTGAGTTCATTTATATTTAATCAGCAGCACATGAAAAGAATGGGTCAGGCAAGGGGGCAAAAGATAAAGCAGGGAGGCTGAATGACCCAAATACACGCCTGGATCATTCTTCTTCATACCAGAATCAGATTTTCCACCAGCCTGCCTCCAGCTTGCACCATATGCATTATTTCTGAAATCTCCTCCTTGAGCTTTCTCTAGGATTAGGGCATATTCATCAATAACGCTAACGGGATAGTGTACAAAAATGCAAAGCATTGTCTGCAGAGAAGAAAAGTGGAGGCAGGCCAGTTCTAAGGGATAATTAAAAAATGCTAGTCAACATGTTGGTCCTCCAAGGGAGATCTGTCCAGAAGGAACAATGAGCTTCTTCAGCTTTGTAAGATCACCTTAATGACTAACCTGATTAACATGCTGGGGGCTGGTGGAAGGTGGGACCCAGAGCTGCATTTTTATGAGGTATAAAAGAGTTTCCTTCCCTTTTCCAGTGTTAGGCTGGGCACAGAAAGTTTCCAACCCTTGTCACCATCTCCCTCCCTCCCTTATTGGGATTCCCCTGCTAGCAGTTTCTAGCCGCCTATGACCACCAAAGGCCCTTGGCCTTATGAATCGAATGGACACCTTTTCAATTCTGAGAGCCTGTCATGGGAATTTGCCCCAAAGGCTTGCAATGCAGTGGATCTGCCCATTGGCAGAAGGCCTGGCAAAATGGGCATGGTTGGCCAACCGATGCAGAAGTTCCCTGCTCACCTCGCTAGGCCCTCAAAACCCTCCCTTTGTCTTTTCATTTTTCTGGGGAGGTGTCTGGTCATTGACCTGCCTTTTTTAATCAACCCCTGGAAGAACAGCTGCTTAATAGCTCTTCCTATTTACTCTTGCGAACTCCCAGCTCTAACGCCAATCAGATCATTATTTCCTCCTTTTGTTGAAGCCGGAAACTTAATCCTCTTGAATATGTAACCTTCCCTGGCTGATAACCAAACAGCTTTGGGGGTGCAAAGCCTGCCCAATGAAAGCAACCCCTCTGTGCGTTGAATTCCAGAGACCCTCCATTTGAGCTTCACCTGACAGATTAAGAAGGGAACCCCTAGCCCTGTGAGTATATTCAGGGACAATTTCTGAATAAACTTTCTTCAAAGCTGGTTGCCATCCTGGCGTCTCCCTTGGGGTCCTTGTTCTTTGATATCCATCCTGCAAAACCGAAATGAAGCATCGATGCACAAATTAGTGGCAACAGCAGTGAACAAACTTCCTCTAAATAAGCACCAGACTGCAGCCACTATTTCCATTGCATTCTTGGAAATCAAACTGACGCTGGAGGCTGCTGTTTTTCTTTGCAGGAGTGCAGCTTTCTCGTGGTTGTAGAATTTTAAAATCAACCCCCCCCCCCCCCCATTTGTAAAGGTGGAACAGGAAGGCTTGAATTCAACAAGGGGGATGCCACAGGCTTCCTGTTCCTCCTTTTAAAGTCAGGGCGGGACAGATGGGTTGAAAGGGGCCCAAGTGAAAAGTTAAAAAACACGTTCTCGGGTTCCTGATCAAGATAGAGAAAAAGGAAGCAGTGGATTATAACAAACTTGGGCACACTGGACAAAATTAAAGTCTCAAAAGCAGTGGGCACACTTGGTTTGCTAGCAGGAAAAAAGCCTTCCCTGGATCAGAAGGCAAGGGGTAACAACAGGCTCAGATGAACCAAAAACAGGCCAGAAGGGTTCTGGACCTTCCTCTGTTGAGGTAGCAGCAAATGGGACTCTCAGCATCTTTTCCCCACTCTTGCCTTTCAACCATAAGCCTTGTATTTCATTAGTATTATTGTTGTTGTTGAAGATTTTAATTACAATAGTAAACGAAAATACAAACTAGACTCAGAGAGAGAAGGAGAAATAGACAGAAACAGTAAAACGTGCAAAGAAAGAAAAAGAAGAAAGTAAGAAAAAGAAAAGAAATATATCAAGAGTGACTTCCAATCTTCATCACAACAAGCATAAACAAATGTAATAAGTCTTTACCCCCCTTTTTTTTTTTTTAATCTGCTTCACAGTCATTACTGACCCTGCAGTGACCGCCCCCTAGCGGTTTTCAAGGCAATTGCATCTTTCTAGTTTCGGAATTAGACTTTGCCAGAGCCTAATTCCTAGAGCGTCAGCCCAGCCGGCAGCACAGGAGGCGGGACTTCCGTTGCTTCGCGCCCCTTTTTCGGACGAGCGCGGTTTCGCGCTTTTTACCGGCAACTTGTCCCGTCTCTCTGTTGAGCCGCTGCCAGCATTTTTCCTCCCACCGGAGTGAGAGTCCTCATTTATCTACTCACGTATGTTTTCGATCTGCTGAATTGGCAGAAGCTGCGGGTATAGAAACAAGAGCTCACCTTGTTAACGCGAGGCTGGACTCGAACCGCTGAAGCTTTCAGCCATTTCTGGCCGGCACTTTCAGCGTCATTAAGCCGCTGCGCCACCGCGTCCCCTTCTTTACCCCCTAGAAGGTTACAAATAAATATTTCTTCATCCCATAACCCATCCCTTATCTACAGTATATGCAAACCTATAAATCATCAACGTTTCAGTCCTGGTGTCAGCAAGAAGTCTGTAAAGGGTTATCAGAGCTTTATAGAAACATGTCTTATTTTAACCTCGGTCGAACAAACTAACTTTATATTCCTTCCTTTTACTTCTGACAATCACGATCTTTAAGTCATTCAGATGTTGTCATACGATTTGATCTCTCTTCCATTTTTCTTTTTTCCACCCCCAATAGGCCTTCATTTCCCAACATATCATTTGCTGAACATCCAGTTTGATCCCACTGCCCACTAGTTGATTGCACCTGCCCTTACTCTCTTTATGGAGGGCCTACAGACTGGCAGAGCCCTACCAGGAGCAGTGGGAGCACCACTGATGTAGAGATGATGAACACTCCTATCTCCGATAGAAGAGAATATATGCAGCTCAGGGTTGAACTGTGGAGTCCTTGGTGCTCACTGAGCTTGGTGGTTTGCTGGCAGATGTTTTGTTACCTGACTAAGTAACATCATCAGTGCTACTGAGTATGGAGTTTGCTCCCCGTTTATATACAGTAGCTTGCCCTGCCAGTGTTAGTGAGGGTGCGGTTTTCTCCTTGGTAGTTCCTTGATTAGGTTATTGTTTTCTGCTAGATTGTTTTTCTGGTGTTAATCCCTGATAATCTCGGTGTTGGTTGCTGGAGAGGATGTGTTCTGGTCATTTTGTTTCCTTCTGAGCTTTTATATTGTCTCTTCTGAATGGTGTGTAAATGTGGTTTATTTCTATGTCTATTGATGACTGATGTGTCTGAATGCCAAGCTTCCAAGAATTCCCTAGCATTTTTGGATTTAGCTTGATCTAGGATGCTCACAGTTTCCCAGTTGAAACTATGGTTGAGTCTGTCAATCAAGGAACTACTTATTTAATCTAATCAAGGAACTACCTACTCAAGGGACTACTTACTCAAGGAACTACCGAGGAGAAAACCATCCCCCCCCCCCAACACTGGCAGGGCAAACCACTTTATATAAACAGGGAGCAAACCCCACATTCCCTCGCACTGATAATGTTACCTAGTAAGTAATGAAACGTCTACAAACAAGCCACCAAGCTCAGAGAGCACCAAGGACGCCATTCTCCTATCTGTCTCTCTCCAAGAACTCCTGAATATAGTGAAGACCAGGGTTTTGACTGAAAGGTCAGAAGACATTTTCTACTCCCAGGATCCCTCTTTTTGTGTAGCTCAGGGTGTCCTTCAGTTCTTGAGCATTGTTTGGTTCCAAAACAACTTGCTCCCAGAAATGGAGCAGCTTCGCTGATTACCCAAGCATGGTGTATAACTCCCAAAGCAATTCAAGTTATTTTGGAGTCAGAAAGCTCAGCAAATGCTTCTCATCCCTGGCAGAAGAATTACAATAACAAGAATTAAATGGCTGACCTTCCGCTGGCCTTTCAAGACACCCAAACTCTGAGGCATGAGTTCACCCCCCATGTTTCATCTGCCTAGTAAGGCTGGCCCCATTTATCTGGTCACAACATTCTGGAAACTCCTTCTTCTTTGAAGGGAACTGATTTTTCTAAAAAAAATATTGGATTTGTAGAAAGGATTCTGTTGCCAGCGTAGACCAGAGTTACTCATCGGTTTTATGGCTGCTTCATGTTGGGACAGGTCTATTGCTTCATTTTACAAGGTACAGATAGATCTGGTGACAAGTTTGACAGTGGAATTAGCATTCCTCAACACCATGGGCCTCCGTCTGGACCTAGATAGGGCTGAGCTATTTAAATACAAAAGCTTAAAGAAGGAAGCTTGGACAGCTCCATCATAATCTTACATTTGATACAAATTCTTCTGTGTATTGGAATAAAAAGGTATTGTGGAAGCATTTAAGCCAGTGTTTTTCAACTTTGGCAACTTTAAGTGTGGACTTCAACTCCCAGAATTCCCCAGCCAGCAAGGCTGGCTGGGGAATTCTGGAAGCTGAAGTCCACACATCTTCAAGTTGACAAGGTTGAGAAATACTCATTTAAGCAATCTGAATATTAATAAATGTTTTAGTGTGGAGCCCCCGAGCATAGTGAGGGTTTAAACTGTAGCAGTAAATATTTAGCAAGCACTAGAAGTGAGCAGGTACATAAAAATAATTTCTATATTGTATCTGTGGCAAGGGCTTCAAGAAGACGTTGATCAGGGCAGCTGGAGTGAATCAAAGATGTTCAGCTCAACATCTGCTCCAAGCCACTATCTTATTTCATTCTATGCCAGTGTTTCTCAACCTTAGCAACTTTATGGTGAATGAACTTCAACTCCCAGAATTCCCCAGCCAGCCATGCTGGCTGGGGAATTCTGGGAGTTGAAGTCCACTCATCTTAAAGTGGCTGAGGTTGAGAAACACTGTTCTATGCCTTTTGCATCTGGTTTATTTGCTGAATCTCAATCTTCTAGTAAGCTACAAAATAGAACCTGCAAGACTAATGTCAGCTCTGCTGATAGGTACAACCTTATAGTGGTGATGTCAGCCCTGCAAGGTAGTCAAGACAGGAAGACCTACCAGAAGTACTAGCTCTCTCTTTATCATAAGGTTATATTAACAGAATCTTGCAAGACTGAAAGCATTTCTCCCCTCCTTTCCTTTTGCTCTCTGGAAAACTAGGGAGGGTCCCTTCTGAAATGTTTCCCACACCCTTCCTCTTTCTGTAGGCTGAGACACCTTTTACCCACCAGTTGTCCAGCCTGTGGCTCTCCCTCCTGTCTCCCATGGTCATTCCCACAGACCATTACATGTGCATATGTTAATGGGGTTAAAATTGAGAAGGCATTAAAATGACTTAAGAAAGAATACTAGGGTTATAGAATCAAGATCAACATTCCTGAAGATTTTGTTGTTGTCTTGCAGTGCTGGGAAGTTAGATCAGATACAAACATGAGCCTGTTTCTCAATTTTGTTCTCTAGAGTTCAATCATGTAACAAGAAAATCTGTTTTTTATTCCAGAGGTTAATCTTGGAATGATTGCATTAAAAAAAAGCTTAGCCTGCATTGCTAAGAGTCATTGCAGAGAATTATTACACATGCAACTTTTTCACACTGCAGCTGTAAGCAAAAACCATCTGGAAACGAAGCAGCTTAAGAAACGCCTTTCTAGATTTCAACTCTTTCTTATATTTTGGACACAGTGATGGCTTTATGTCCTGTTCGGACCACATTCACCACAGCTAGTGAGGTGGATTCCTTGAAAGGCTGACAACTCCTCTGCTTCTTTCTTTACCAAGGAAGGAAGGAAGGAAGGAAGGAAGGAAGGAAGGAAAATAGGAGGGAGGGAGGAGGGAGAGAGGGAGGAAGGAAGGAAGGAAAATAGGAGGGAGGGAGGGAGGAGGGAAAGAAAATAGGAGGGAGGGAAGGAAGGAAGGAAGGAAGATAGGAGGGAGGGAGGAGGGAAGGAAAATAGGAGGGAGGGAGGGAGGAAGGAAGGAAAATAGGAGGGAGGGAGGGAGGGAGGGAGGAAGGAAAATAGGAGGGAGGGAGGGAGGAGGGAAGGAAAATAGGAGGGAGGGAGGGAGGAGGGAAGGAAAATAGGAGGGAAGGAAGGAAGGAAGGAAGGAAGGAAGGAAGGAAGGAAGGAAGGAAGGAAGGAAGGAAGATAGGGAGGGAGGGAGGGAGGGAGGAGGGAAGGAAAATAGGAGGGAGGGAGGGAGGAAGAAAGATAGGAGGGAGGGAGGGAAGGACGGAGGGAGGAAACTCTACAGGTTACCATTTTTCCTCTCATCTTGGATGAATAAGGGAAAGTGAGTAGGGAAAAATGGCTGAACCCTTGTCAATTTCACTAGGTAAAAACCAAAGAGAGGTCCATCTGGCCAGTGTTCCTTCAATGGACTTTAAAGACAGAGAGAGAGAGAGAGAGGCCCACCTTTTCATTATTTCATCAGTAAACTTGTACAAAAAAAAAAAAAGAGCAGCTTTTCACCATTCTACTTACTGAACTTATTGAAAAAAGTAGCCATGGAGGCCAGTCACCCGTGACCTGAGGAAGGGAGGTTTTCCCACCGTAGCACTTCACAGCCAGTTGAATGGTGGAGTTTGTCTCCAATGAAATGAAGCACAGCAGCCAAAACCAACAACCGTGCTTGAAGTCAGCGCAACTCAGAAAAAGCTACGTTTGATGTACAGCAGGAAAAAAACTGGCAGAAGTTGATTTCTTGAGGGGGCTGAAGGCAAGTAGAAGATTATGTTGTGCGTCCCTGTCCTCAAAAAGCGGTCAGTGGCCACTACGCTCCCTGGGGTAACCTGGTTGTGTGGATCAGCTCATGGACTGGTTACAGGGAAGTTTTCATGCTCGTTCAAGAGCTCTGTTTCCAGATGAATTGTAATAGGACTGGAACAAAACACTCAAAACAAAACAAAATTTTCAGGGAGATATTTGAGGGAAGATTGTGATGATGGAGGGGGCAAAATATTTCAGTGTTGGAGTGAAGTTTGAGGAATTCACTAGTACTCATCGGGCAATTGATTCTTGCTGGCTGCCATTTTGAAATTCCCAGAATGCCCTAGAATGATATGGGGGCTGCCATTCCCTTCTCCATAATGGGAAGGTGAATGGTGGCACTGTGCCCAACACAATGTGCCGGAGAATTTGAGGATATTGGAATGACAGCTGCCAGCACAGAAGAACAGGGAAGACTTCTGTCCTGGAAGTTTCCTGGTCTCAGAAGACTTTCTGACCTTGAAAGTAGTTAAAGTCCCTTCCCTTTTGTTTCCACTGAGCTGGGAGATGAAAATATGGGGGTGAGGGGTGTTAACTGGCTGATGGAATTGTCAAAGAACTTGAAATGGGGAAGAAGGTTCCTACAGTGTCCCAAAGGAGGAAACCAGGAGATTTCAGTGGGGGGACATGTCTGAGGACACTCTGGCCATTGTCCTGAGTCAAGCTAAAAAGGTTACGTCAGCCTCTCAGGGAAATCCAGATAGGAATCACAACCGGGTGAGCTAATTCTACTTTATTGAAAAGCTACATTGACAGAATCTTGCAAGCCTGAAAGTACAATTCTCCCCCCATCTCCTTTACAGCCCAAGAAACTAGGGAGGGTCTTTTCTGAGCCTCTTGCTCCACCCACTATGCAGCTGAGGGCTAAGCTGCCTCTTATCTGACCGTTCCCTTGGCAGCATCTCTTCGCCCCGTCTCCCAAAGTCTTTCCCACATCCCATCACAGGTTGTGTCTGCATGCTATGGTCAGAAAAGTCAAGAGGGCAGCTGTGAAGATGCCATCAAAGCTCCACCTACTTTTTATGTGCATTTTGTGTGTCTGAGTTCTGTGGAGACCCTTGTTAGCTAACCCCAGTCAGAGGGCAGGTTGAAACTTCCGTTTAAGAAGGTGAAAGTTGTCTATAAAGAGGTGGATCCAAGTCCAAACGTTTTATCCACAGCAATTTCGATACTTGTTGCTTGATTTCAATATAGAGAAATGCAAACTTTACTGACGTTTTAAAGTTGAACAATGAACATTATTTTGATCTTTACTTCTGAACATTACACCACAGACTGAGCCTAACTAGCTAGCTATGTTAGATTTATTAACTGTCCCCAATTCAAGACTCTAGGGAAGTGCTTTTCAACCTTGGCCACTTGAAGGTGTCTGGACTGGGGAATTCTGGGAGTTGAAGTCCAGACACCTTCAAGTGGCCAAGGCTGAGAAACACTGCTCTAGGGATTGTACAACAGAGTGAAAACAATCCAAAAATATACAAAGAATAAAACAATAATCAGTGAAAAAGCCAACAAAAATATACATGTATTTTGGAAAACCTTCCATGCATCAACTAGTTGGAGCTAGTTTTTATAATCTTCCTGAATACAAGGGGGAAAAAAACTCCTTTCAAAGCCCCCAAGGTTTTATATATCATAATAACAGATTGTAATAATTATCTAACTATAATATACTATATTAAGTCAAATTACTAGAACAGACAGAGGGAGTTCAAATCAGGAAGGGATTTGGTGGTGGCCACATCGAGGGATCTGGTATGACTCCCAAATGGGAAATTTCCCATTACTAAGAAGCACCAAACAAGCTACTGAAATCTGACCAGGGGAGATTCCTGAATTATGCTGCCAGAATAATAATTCTTAATATTTACAGAGCACTGCTGAATATTCAAAATACTTCATTAAGCACAATTTTCCTGCAACTCTTACAACCGTCTGGTAAAAAGTAGGCTAATATCTTCCTATTCTGAGTTGGAACTGACTTGCCTAAGGCCATTTCAGAAACTCATGGAAAAGACGAAACTTTTAAAGCAGGAGTTTATGGTCGATAACAGCCTTTCACCCCGGTTTCTTTCTCTCTGCCCCTCCCCGTTTCTCTTACTAGCTTTTTTCAAGAATGTTGATGCCCTCCTTTCTGATCCAGATGTATCTGGGTCAGGACTGGTGACTCAGAAGAGAATATGGAATCAGAAACAAAATAGGGTAACCAGATCTCACCCAACTAACTCAAAACAGCAGCCTACAGGCCCTGGAAATCTAGCAGGGCAGAAGGTGGGAACTGCCCCAGAGCAAGAGGCAGAGAAGGGATGGGCTGGTGGGGATAGAAGGATAATGCTTAAAAGGGGGTTTGGTGGGCGGGCATGTCCATTTGTCCCGGCTTCTGTGTTCAGAGAGGTGGGGAAAGGAGCCATGAATTACATGTGAAAACTGAATTGTACCTTGGGCGTGATTTAGTGCCCAAACTCAGGTTTGATCACCCTCCAAAAAGGGGTTGGAAAGGCTAGAATTAACCAGGTATTACATATTCAAAAGGGGATGCATTTTACAATTTTGTAAGTAAATAAGGCTATATCGAAAATTGTATTTTTATGACAATTTAAATCCCGTGTTTGCTTATTCACATTCCACTATCTGTTCCCTGCTCTTTCATTCCTTTTACATGACTGTTATTTCTTCTTTTTACGTACTCTTTCTTTAAAAAGTTTATTTAAAAAAAAAAAGGTGGGGTGTCTATACCCACTGCAAGTTAGGAAAGCAACGGGGACAGCATAAACATCCAAGTGAACTATTCAGGCAGATCGAGCACAGCCATACCCTGGTCCAACTTTCTGCTGCTTGTACCAGCTAGCTAGGCAGATGCCTCCAGGAAGAAAAAAATGGGACACTAATTTTCCCTGCTCCAAATGTCAGTTGAGGTCACATTAGGGTGGAGAGATTGTGGAAGGCTAGGAAAGGAGGGAGAAAAAAAAATGTCGTTCTGCCAGCCTTAGCCCCAGGGAATAGAAGATAATTTATGAAGACAGGTTCTGATGTTTTTCCTAACCTGGCTAGGAATTGTAGGAGTTGTGATCCCAACTAATTTGGAAGGTGCCTTAGGGGAAGCTGATGCATTTGCTGGAGATGACTCTAAAGATCTTCTCCAGCCTGGTTTATGTGTTCCCTTATTCCAAATCACCTGTCAAGAGGAGCAAAAAAGGCACCGATGAGAATATTTTAAGTCAGATGTGCTTATCTCTCAGAGGCAGAGAAGGAAAGGCCTTTCTCTGCACATTTTTTAAAAAACTGGTATTCATCATGAAATGCTTTGTGTCGTATTCCTTCATTATTCCTCTGTTCGATTTTTAAGCCGTCTCAATTGTCCAGGTGACTCTAGGCAATGTGCAACACATGAAAACAATAAAACAAGTAGAAACTGGGTCATCACCATCAACAACAACAAAACTGAAGATACCGTAGCACATCAGAGAAGGAAACACCAAATACCAAGGAATAAAATCCAAATATCAGTGCGGGTCACAAGTCAACAGCTTCAGGGCTTGCTAAAAGGGGCACATTTTAAGGGATATTTTAAATGATAACAGAGTTGGGGCCGTGTGGACTTTGGGAAGGATCTAGCTCACGAGGCAGAGGTAGCCACCGAAAAAGCACATTTCTGAGATCCCACAAGATGACAACAGACATAACTAGAGAGAGAGGCCGTCCTGGTGAGGATGAAGTTGAGGATGAGGATGACGTTGACCATCTATGTGAAGACTATATTGCAGGAAAGCAGTTATGCTTTTAATATGTACCACCTGCATTTTGGGCCACATCAAATCATAATAAGAACTCTACTGAAGGAGGCAAAGGCCTACTTGAGCCAGCATCTTGTTCCTCATCTCATGATACCTCTGAACGTAGCCAAGAAAGAAGGGATGTAGCATTGAGAAGGGAGGGCTGAGGAAGGCACATGATAGCCCTCTTCCAATGCTTAAAAGGTCAAGACCTGTTTTTCATCATTCCGAGGAGTAGGAAGAGAGTAATGGATTAAATTTCAGGAAGACAGGTCCTGATTGAATGTTAGGACAAAAATAAAATGCCTAACGTTAAGGGCAGTTTGACAGAGGAAACAGTGACTCAGATGTGTTCGAACAGAGACTAAGCAGGCATCTCTCAGGGGTGCTTTAATTTGAATTCCTGCACAGAGCAGGAAGTTGGATTGAAAGATAAATAGTCTCTTCCAACTCTGTGACTCCATGATTCTATGGATCTAGTCTGCCTTTTAATACAAATTATAGGAATTATTTTATTACTATATTCCTATAGACGTGTAATCCTCTTTTGTTTTTTTCCCTTCTGGCATAACATGATATAAATGGCCATCACGGGGAAACTGGATTTATTTGGTTCGAAGTGGCATACTTTCTCCCTGATTTATTTATTTATATAGTTCAGATTGTGCTACCAACATCTCAAAATAATGGATTTAATAGTTTCGTTATCTCCTCTCTTACTGATTCTTCCCCTAGTAATGCAATATCTTAGTCATGGGCAATGGGAGAGATATTAGATTCTGTCTCTCATTTACTCAGACAGCCTGTTGATTGTAAGAATTAAAAATTTATTTAAAAATAACATTATGTCAACAGACAGTGTAAAGTAATGTTTTTGTTTGAGAGTCTGTCAACAAAACTGTGTTCTAGTTACTTAATTATTTCTGTTCTCTTCTCTTCTCCTTTCCACCCCACTCCACTCCACTTAGCTTCAGTGATCCTCTTTCAACTTCTCCTCTCCTCTCAATTTCACTGTTCTTTTCTCAACTTCAGTGATCTTCTCTCTTCCCTTCCCTTCCCTTCCCTTCCCTTCCCTTCCCTTCCCTTCCCTTCCCTTCCCTTCCCTTCCCTTCCCTTCCCTTCCCTTCCTTTTTCCATACTAATAGTCTCCTTTCTCTTTCCTTTTTACATTCTCTCTCCCTCTTTCCTTTCTCCTCATATCTTAGCTTTCTTCCCATCTTCCTTATAAAAAGTGCCCAGTTAAGCCTTAGCTTGCTTTCTGATAAACCAACACTCTACCATTTCATCACAAGGACCATACAAGAAACACTCTTAAAACATAAAACCACAGCCTAGTAGCCCAGAAACTCATCATATTTAGAATCTTAAAACATGTATCTTATGTACAGTGCATTTATGGATCTCATATAATGTCTCCCCTGACTTAGCACCTTAGCCTTATCTTTCTTCTTTCTTCTTTCTTCTTTCTTCTTTCTTCTTTCTTCTTTCTTCTTTCTCCTTTCTCCTTTCTCCTTTCTTCTTTCATTCATTTCTTTCTTTTGAAAGGTGTGGCATTCCACCTGCAGGATTTTTATCAGAGATTCCTATCTCCCATCCAAATGTCTGGAGGGTTGTTCAACCAATGCCATCGCCTACCTTCTTTCTTCAGAACGTGCATATCTATATGGTTTGGAACACGTGGACTTATGTCAATGATGAGCAGAATTGGGTACCTGCCCATTCTGTTCTTCAGGCAGGGGAAAAACGCTGCCAATCCCTGGAGCCCTCTTGGCTCTGATACAGCTCATTCGGTTCCTGCCTACCCTTTCAGAGAGAGCACAGAGATGGAGTTTTAATTTCTGCCTTCGTCATCTCTTTCTCCCTCTCTCTCTCTTGGGTAATAGATGAAGATTTGGCCTAAAAGCAAGCAAAATAACAGCAACAACAGGAGGAAATGAGAAGTTGATGTGCCCAGAGAGCAGGCCATCAAGATTATCTTGCCAAAGTTTCCCTTCCAATGCATACAACTGAAAATATAATTTCAAGAAAGTTTTTGACAAGACGGAGGGAAAACAAGATGGGCCCTAGATGTTGTCCTTGGAAAAGTGAAAAGTTTAGATCATTGCATCTCCATGAGGATGTGAAGGATCTGGAAAAGAAGCAGAAAAGGACAACCAAAATTATTAAGGGGCTAGCAAATCCAATCAAATCCAATCTTTATTACAGTCATAGACCACCATAAGGATACCCTGCAAGGATTTCATCTATGAGTTCAATAGATGAAATCATGGAGGATATGGGAAATATGGACAAAGATTCAACACATTAGAATTCAGGTCATCTATTAAAATGAAATACTGAGAGTTTTAGGGCAGATCAAAGGAAATAGTTAAGTTAGGATTCACAGCTACTACTGTAGATGTGATGGTATTGATTATAGAAGGGAGAGGCCACCAAATTAAAAAGCTTTAAAAGGGGATTAGTCAAATTTATGGACAATAAAACTAAAATGGCTAGAGGTTTTGATGGCTGTATGTTATCTCAAGCCCTGGTCTGACCTTATTTGGATTACTGTGTCCAGTTCTGGGTACCCTCTTGGTTCTGCCCAAAGAGAGTATTGAAAAATTGGAGCAAGGTCAAAGAAAGGCTATCAAGATGGTGAAGGAAGGGTCTGAAGACCAAGCCCTATGAGGAATCACTAAAGAATCTGGATATGTTAACCTGTAAAAGGCACAACTGAAGGAAGCCTTGAAAGTAGCCTTCAAATATCTGAAGGGTTGTCACACAGAAGAGATAGTGGACTTATTCTCTGTTGTCCCAGAAAACAGGGCCAAAATTAGTGGGCTAGAACCACAAAAAAGGAGGTTCAGGCTAGACATCAGGAAGACTTTTCTCACTGTATGAGTTGTCATCCACAGAACAGACTGCCACATGAAGCAGTGAGTTCTTCACCAGAAATCTTCAAACAGAGGGATCTGTCAGAGATCTCAGAACCACAGAGTTTGAGAAAACCTTTGGTTCAATGAACTGCAGACTGTATATTTTAAATACCAGCTGCTGGGGATCAACTGTGAACAAGGACAGTTGTCTTGTGTTCATGCTTCTGAACTTCCTGGCTCAAACTCATTTGTTGTGGTGTGGCACAGAGCCAGGAGACACTCCAGCCTGACCTAGCAAGGTTCTTCAGATGTTCTTAAGAAAGGGTGAAGGAACTGGGCAATAATATTTGAAGGGCTATGACATAGTTGTTGGGTTGTGGGGGAGGGGGTCGTGTGTATGCCTTTGAGTCACTGTTGACTTCTGGTGACTTACATGGATAAATCCAGTTCTCTTGGCATTATTTTTTGGAAGTGGCTTGCCCTTGTCTCCTTCTTCCTGAGGCAGAGAGAAGGGACTGGCCTAAGGTCACTCAGCTGGCTTTGCGCCTAAGGTGGGACTAGAACTCACAGTCTCTACATCAACTGGCTCTCCTAACATAGTTTGGGTATGGACAAACTTTTCCACAAGGGTAGTAAAGTGGTTAATGATAAGTTTTTGTTTTAATGCTGTCAAAAGACTAGAATTGTGGGCTACATTTCTTTTGTATCTAAGACATTATTTCATATACTCTATTATAGCAGTTTCTTGATACCCTCCAAATACAGTTCGTCTGATTTCAATGCCCAGAATTTCCCATGCTAACTGGGAAATTCTGGAAATTGTACTCCAACACAATTGGAGGGAGTTAGGCTAGCTAAGGCAGCCTTGAAAAGGGCAGCCCTAAAATATAGTTTTAGTTAACATGTTTTTAATTTAAAAAGCTGAAAATTTGGTTTAGCACTATTTTCTTTTTTTTTAAGGGTGATTAAACCGGAGTTCAATATAAAGTTTATTCTACAGGTGTGTTAAGCTTATACTTGCACTAAAACTAAGAGAAATGAAACACTAATCCCCATCTCTGTCAGATCTATGTTCTCCCATCTTCTAAACATTTTTCTCAACCTTGGCAACTTGAAGATGTGTGGCCTTCAATTCCCAGAATTCCCCAGTCAACAAGGCTGGCTGGGGAATTCTGGGAGTTGAAGTCCACACATCTTCAAGCTGCCAACGTTGAGAAACACTACTCTAAAATGTAGAAATGTCACTGGGAAAATACAAGAAGATTGACAGTGGCTGTTGACATTATAGGGACTGAACAGGAGTGACAGAGCCATGGTAATTCCAGAATAAATTCTCATCTGCAAGCAGCCAAAGTTTATGGATTTCTAAATATAATTCTTTTGCTACTTTGGGGACTCAGGCCAACCAAGGAGGGTTTTCATACAGACGTTCTGATTCTGGAGTCTGATTATTTTCAACAGTTCTGTGTTGTGCTGTCCCATAAATTATAAACATCTGACTGTTCCAGCTTTGTATCTCAGCTGAATATTTCATTTCAGTTATTTTCCAGTGTTTGTCTATCACATTTTGGAGTTTATGCAAAAGGATATATTTTATTCTTCTTGAATTGCCAATTTGGTTCTATCTCTCCTTGTAGTGGTAGATTAGAACAACTGTAACTCATTTTAGAGATATCAACACCAAACCTGAACATGCTTGAAACGAGCCAGGGACTTGCACAATTCTCTTCTCCTTCCCACCATCAGACCTTTGTGATGCTTTTATTCCCCCTTTCTAGTCTATGGTACACTGTCTGTTCTCATCTCTGTGTCATGACAAACTCTGATTTGCAACAAGCCAAAAATAGAAGGGGGAATTACAGCACATTTGGGGACAGGAGGCAGAAGAGAGAGGGAGGAACTGCTAGATGTGCATGAATGGATTCCTAAGGTGCACCTTTGGACTGCAGAGAGAAGGCACAACTTTTTACTGGAAATTCTCAGGTTCTGGGCTGGCTATTGGGTCCTCTGGCTACTGGGTTCACAAGAAGTGGAAGGGACGTCCTGTTCCACCAAGCTGTGTCTTCCTGGGTGTTTCCCAGTTGTGCTAGATCACATCCCCAGAGCCCTCAAACATAGTTGCTCTGTGGCCATGTCTGTTTCTCTTCCAGGGAGAGGGGTGGGTGAAAGAGGTAGAATAATGAACAGTAGCTGGGGGAAATGAGCAGTGGGTTGATAGAGGAAGAAGGGGGCCTCCAGAGAACTTCTTGCTCAAGGCCCTTCCAATCCTGACATTGTCACTGATAATTTTTGTAAGGATAGACAAATCTCTACTTTTGCCATTTCTCTACACACACACACACACCTTTGTTTAGGTGCTTCTTTAGGTCTGATTTGGCCCATTTCTGTCTATGAAATACATTCTAAAGAAGTTCTCTCTACTTTTGCGAATAAACACATTTTGGAGTTGCCCTTTCGCCTGAGAGGCACCCTCCCCTCCTTGTTTTGCAAACAGTGTTTTTGAATGGAATGCATTTCTCGGTGTTGTTTTCCAATAATGTATGTGCTCTGTTTATTTATGCATTTCGGTATGCGAGTCTTGATGATGGAGAAGAAGAACAGCATTGCAACAGTCAGAGAAATATGCAAAAGCCAAAGGATGGCTGGGTTTTAGTTTTAAGTTAAATTATTGATCAACCTCTTCCACACATCTTAAAGCTGCCAAGTTTGAGAAACACTGGGCTGATTGAGGCAGGAGGTGAGTTGAGGGAGGGAAGGTGGGGGGAAGATAGGTTGGTTATGTAGATGCAGGCTGCATGCGGGACAGATTGCCAGTAGCTAAGCAATTAACAGTTGTTGAAAACCCATGGTGTTTGTTGAGTCCTTCTGACTTGGCCTGAAACCTTTTGATTTCTAAAATTGGATTTTGAAAACTAACATACATCCAGTTTTGCCCAGGTCCTGAAGTCAACACTGACTTGAAGGTGGGCGCAAACACGCACATACGCACACACTTCTCAGGCCACAAGCAAGTCCTGATTAGTCTGGAACAGTGTTTCTCAACCTTGCTGGCTGGGGAATTCTGGGAGTTGAAGTTCACACATCTTCAAGTTGTCAAGGTTGAGAAACACTGGTCTTGAAGCATAACCACTTTGTTACAAAGGGTAGGCCAACCCTGCCGATAACCCTGGTTCTACACAAACAGCATCCACAAGCCGGTTCTCCAGGATTATTCCTTCAGTTTCTGCTTGCCCCCACCTCCTCCAAAATGGGCACTCACGTTGCTCCCCAAGACCAACATTGGTCTTGGGAGAACGGCTTGTACCGTCTACTCTTTCTACGGCGACCTTTGTGAAGAGATGCTGAGAGGCAGAGATGGAGAGGAGTGGAAGGACTCTGACTCATGAGTCAGTTCCTGGCAGGTTCCTTGTGCTGGTTCTTGCTTGTTTTTTCTCTACGAACATAGACAAATTCCACATGCCTTGAAATTGTGCTGCTCCCGCAGCCCCCAAAAATTAAGGTGGAATTCAAAAGAGGATTCCCAAGTCCTTTGCTAATGAGAGAACGGAGAGGGTGAGGCCAAAGCTGAGGAATGAAGGGTGACTGTGAAGGGAATCAAATCTCAGCGTGTATGAGCTGTTGAAACAAGGCCACCTGCCAAGGCTCCTAGGTCAGTTTCAGAGGCACACCGGGCCAACATCCAACAGGTGTAGCTCAGCACACACACCCCGTACCTTTGTTCCGCTAGACGTTTTCCTTGTTGAATTTCTGCCTGCAGAAGGCACATCACCTCCCACACGTTAGGTTTTGAAGGGAAAGGTTCCTGATGGGAAAGCAACACAGCATGCGGAGCGGAAACAAGATTGATGGTTGCAGGACAGCTTTAAAACTTCCAAACAGACATAAACGGCCAGTTAATAAATTTAGTTTGCAGATCGGACAATGTTCCCCAGTCATCTGAGGAATTAGAATTTGGCAGAACGGTGCTCCGATACAGCTGTTCTGCAACAAACATAATTATCTCACTACACTGAAGTTAACTGCTAACATTCCCATCCCACGCTCCCATTTCGTCACATTTTGGTGTAACCTATAAGTAAAATGCAAAATGGTGCATGTTCTATTCTGGAGGGCTGTTCCCAGAAGAAGAGGTCCAGCTACTCCACTGATAGGTTAATACAACATCTTTTCCCAGTTGTTTCCACCCGTCCAATCCGGTCCGGCAGGTTGGCACACTCCGGGTCCCGTCAGCCAAGGAATGTCGGCTGGCGGGGACCAGCAGACGTGCCTTTTCTGCTGTGGCGCCTGCCCTCTGGAACATCCTCCCTCCTGAAATTAGGATGGCCCCAAACCCTTTTGGCTTTTCAGAGGCCCTGAAGACCTGGCGAGTGTGGGAAGGGCCCCATTTCATGGTTGTGTTGACATCAACAGTTTTTTAAGATCTCTTGGCTGCATCTATATTATATTTATATTTTGTATGGTTTTTAATGTTGATTGTTTTTATTGTTGTTAGCCACCCAGAGTCACTGGTCTGAGATGGGCAGCTACAGAAATTGAATCAATCAATCAATAAAATAAATCAATCCTATTATTTTCTGTCATATTAGTGAAAAGTTGTCATTCATTCCTTTGGGGAAATAAAATACTTGAGTGTTTTATTCCAGATAAATGTGTCTGCAATCCTCCTTGGAAAGAAAGCATGGGATGGAAATTAAACTTTCTACCACATAGGACCACCATTTTGAATACACAGGGGCTCTATGGCCTCATTGGCCATTTGGAGAGGAGGGAAAATGGGATATCCGATTCTGGATATTGCACTGCCATGTCTAATTTGGTCCTTGGCCACCCAAAAAATGGGACGGAATGTTGGGTTATGGGACGGAATGTTGGGAGATGGGATAGAACGTTGGGTTATGGGACAGAATGTTGGGAGATGGGATGGAATGTTGGGTTATGGGACGGAATGTTAGGAGATGGGATGGAATGTTAGCAATTGCCCTTTAATATGCTGGGAGTGAATGAGGTCCACTGCTCTCAGCTAGCCTAAGGCAAACTTATACCAAATTTTGCTTCTTGGAGAAAATAATGCAATCTGTATATTAAACATATTAACTGGCAGCCCACGCCCATTTATCCTTTTGGCAGTAATGTTGATTCTACTAATTGCAAGGCTGAGTTCATACAGGGGTAAATATTCCATTATGACAACCAGAAAAAACAACCCACCTCTGTCTAAAAGAAAGGCAACAGATCAAAAGCTCTTCAACAGACGCATTCTCACATCCCCCTAATGCGCCTGTGAGCCATCTGAAAAACAACTGATGTGCAGTGCGGGGAGGGGGGGCACGTTGAAGCCAGAGAGATCCTGCTTTATCCCGTGGCCCACTCCAGGGACTGTCAACTGTTTCTCTGACTATTTTGAAACATGGGTTTAGCCCTCATTCAGAAGAGGGCTAAACCCATGTTTTAAAATAGTTCAAAGGAGATGACAGCTGGAGGCCAGTTGTGAGACAAAATGGGAAGGAGCTCCCCCTTTTCCCCAAGCAGCTACCCCCCATCAATTATTAGGCTATTTTGAAACATGGTTTCAGGGCAGTTCACATGTTTAAAAAAGCCTATCCCGCTTTACTAGGTGGCCTGGATCAGCTGTAGACCCAGCTGAAAAAATTTAACCATCTCTCTGCTCCCACTGTCAAAAGCAAAATAGCCAGGGAGGGCAGTGCCCAGAATCAGAAGGGAGGGGGCACATATGCAGCAGCCTAAACTGGCCAAGAGAAGCTGGAGGGTGTGGTATCAGAATGCCTCTTTGGGATCTAGCCAGACAGACCTATCTTTTTCCAAGTTACTTTTTTTCATTCTTTCCCCATGTTTTATTTCACCCAGGTAGCATTCTATGAGCGCTGAGGTAGACTGGTAGCAGCAGAGATGCTGTTTAAATACTTGTCTCTCAGTTGTTGAGGATTTTATATACAAGTAATACATTTAATTGGGCTCAGTAGCTTACAGACAGCAAAGCCTCAAGCCCTTCATTGAGCCGGTTGGCGTCACCATCTAGGAACTGCATTCTTTTATACCAGCTGCAACTTCAAAACTGTTTGCACGCTTTCTGATCCACTTCTAAACTCCCTTCAGGATATACATATAGGACATTATGGTAATACGGTTCTGAAATAATTAGGCTGTGGATAACTGAAGCCAAGTTATCCTAAGTCCAGAAAAGGTCATAGCTGAAGGACCAGCCAAAGCTAGGCATAGGTTATCCTGGCCTCTAGTGACAGTTTTGAATGAAGGAAAATACTGAGACTATGTTTCTTCATAGTTTTCTGCAACTTCCACCCAAAAAGCTATTTCTTTAATTTCTGGTTATTTCTTTCTTTATTATATTTCTATACCACCCTACTTTTCATAATTCAAGGCACGTATACATGGCAACTCTCCACACGTCATCAGGTTATCTTCATAACATACATCCATAGCACGAATGGCTTCATCTAGGATTGCAAGCCAATTGAAACAATTCTACATGATTAACCCTACAAGTTTCAGTTTATCCATTCATTCATCTATGGATTAAATTTGCTTATGGAGAACGTTTCTGAAAGAAGGGGGGTGCTTTCCTTGTTCTTCAAAACAACAGGAATCATGGAGAACCTGCAGCTCTCCATATTTTGTCAGATTAAAATTCCCATCAGCCTTCACATTTGGTCACATTGATCATGATCAATGGGAGTTGGCATCCAATATGCATATGAAGGGCCACATGTAGCCTATCACTGAATCATTGTTGCCACTCTAGTTTCAACCTGATAGCTGCGTAACTGACAACTGATACCCTACAATCAATCCTTAGCACTATTTAAAGCTATGTTTTTAATCGGTATAGTATTTTATATCTGGACTTTTAAAAAAAGACTTAACATAATAAAGGAAGCCATAACCTAACAAAAGAATTTTCAGCTGATCACCAATATATAGAGGACAAACCTCCTCCCATTTGATTAGATTAGCTGATAACTTGGAAAGTTTCCCTGCCTTTTCTTACAAGCCTGTCTCGTGGTTCATCGGCTTGGAAAGCATCTGGATTGGTTTTAAGGAAGAATTGCTGGGTTATTAGGAGCCACACGATTCATCTCTAGGTCAAAAATGGAGCCTCAGATCTTGCCTCCTGGGGGTTGAGCTTTTAAGGCAAGATTGAAAAGTGCCTGTCAAGGATGTAGAAGCATAGATCATCCTTGGCCAGTTGACCATCCTTCATAATTCATGCCAATTCTCTCTGGGAATCATAGAATCCTTAATTGGAAGGATCTTCTTGCTCAGTGCAAAGCTGGAACATCTTCAAGAGGTGGTTCTTCAACCTGTGCTTGAATTATCATCCCTCTAAGTAATTGGTTCTGCTATGAAACGGTGGTCAACATCAAGATGTTTCTCTTAAAACTGAAATGTCCCCTCCTGTAATTGAAGTCTATGACATATAGTTCTCTCTTGTGCGGCAGCAGTGAACAAATTTGTTTCTATATAATAACTGTGATTGAGGTATTGGACTGGTACCAGGGACACTCAGGTTGAAGTCCATCCACAGTGGGCCAGTTATTCTCTCTCTCTGCCCAACCTACTTCACAGTCTTGATGTGGAATGGAGCACTAGGGATGTTACCTTGAGTGGGTTACAAAACTAACAAATAAATAGATATGAAGAATGCCTAGTTACAAGAAGGAATATTCCCATTCTTCTATGCTGGTCAGACTGCAGCCTGAGTATTGTGCTCCATTCTAGGCACCATATCTTAAGTAGGGTTCAGACAAATTGGGATGGCTTCAGAGAAAGGCAGTGAAGATGATTGGAGACTGGAAATTAACTCCTGTGAGGAGTGGTGCAGGGAACTGGATATAGTTAACCATAAGACTAAGGATCTAGGACAATATTCTTCAAATACCAGAAGGGGTATCACACAGAAGAAACCCATGCCTTTTTCTCTATTGTCTCAGAGGGCAAGACACAGAACAATTATCTAAATTAAAGGAAGGCAGATTCCAAGTGAACGCTAGGAAAGTTTAACCACAGAGCCAATTTTCCAGAGAGATGAGAGGGCTCTTCAGGGGATGCATTCAAGTAGTGGCTGGACACCGACCTGTTTGGAATCATTGTGTTCGGATTTCTGCACTGAATGTTGGGTTGGACTTGATGGCCCAATCGCCTTTCCAATTCTATGAGGCTCGTATCATATCTCGTTTCAGTTTTCCCTCTGTTGAACATAATGATTTATTCTACCTCCCCCCCCTTTTTTTTTAACAAGGCTTGTTTTTTCCATTTTCAGAGCTCTTCCTCTGAATCTGTTCCAGCTTGTCTATCATTCATGAGGTAGACCCAGTCTTCGGCACAGTACTCGCTGTCCTCTGCTTGTTTCCATAACAATCAAATCAAATGGACACCCACCCAAAAAACCAGCTAGTTTGTTTTTGTTATACTTCTTTCGGGGGGGGGGTGGAGTTGGCAAAAGTCTTTGCTGGAAAAGACTATTGATTCTGTTTAGATTTTTTGCAGCAAACACTAGCCTGAGGTGTTTTTTTTTCAAGGTGGAGAGACTTCAAAATGGCTGCCAACATAAATGGCTACTTCTTTAGCCACACTCTTGTTTACAACTAAAAACATAATTTTTTACAGAGTCGGCAACTAGTTCTTTCCAGCAGAGGGGCAGTGCAAAACATCCCTGCCAACCATTCTCCTCCCTCAATTGCCTGTATCTCCAGTCACTGCATTCACTTGGGTTCCCATCATGGCAGAGCAAAATGGTGGGTGCAACCACAGAACAAAGCCCTGCCCTCTTGTATGTGTATTGACATCACCTGCAGGTACAAAGAGGCGGGGCTTACCATTTTGCCCTCCCCTCCATTGAATGAATGGGTGACAAAGCCTAAAAGTTTTCGCACACCTGGAGATGCCCTAAGGCAGCGTCAGAAGAAAGGGGAACCATTACTTTCACATCAGGATGGCTAAGGAGAACTTAAATTTGTCTCCTTCACGGGCTGAGAAGAACAGAAGAAGGCAACATTATAGGGACATGACCAGGGGAGTTGCACATAGAAAAGGGACAAGACTTTGATTGCATGGTGGTGACCTCCATCTTGACCCTTGACATACACACCCCTGCAACTGGATCAGAGCTATGGCCCAGCGAAGGATTTTGAATCTCTTCAGGTTCTATGGAATAGATTCACTGGTGCAGATATACTCATACGGACTAGTGCAAGAAGGAACATCTCTCAGGTGTACATCAACCCTCTTGCATCGGTGTTAAAATGAAACCCAACATCTTGGGGGAATGTTCCACTTGTCTTTCACAACATCATGTCTAAAGTAATCGTAAAGCTAGTGGTCAACAGCTGACTTTAGGACAAGTTGCTACCGTGAAGAATTATATTGTGGTTAAAGATTGAGAGAGAAAGAGGGTTTTAATCACTAAACTGACCCTTTGAAATAACAGACTTCCTATCTCGCACTGGCTTATTTATTTACTGGCATATTTTTTTCATTTCTTTCCAGCACTACTTTAATATCATATCCAGCCTGCTTTTCTTCTTTTCTTCTCTACCATCGAAGGACCCAAACGGGTGACAGACAAGCAAGACGAAAACATTTCACCGTTTGAAAAGCCACTGGCCAACGTGTGATTTTTAATTTTGTTTTTTTAATAATGTACTTCCAACATGCCTCTAAAAATTGGCTTTGAAATTTGGCTTTGACAGATCATCATAAAATGCTACTGTTTTTTCCCGAGTCGATGAATTTTTAGTCTCGTCGACTTGAAATGCCTCCTGCAAAAGTAATGGAACAGCAACTCCCAGAATGTCTACTCAGGGGGACTAGTCTTGGCTGGGGATTCTGGGAGTTGGAATCCCAACCTGTCTGGAGGGCACCATTTTGGAGAAGACTGTGCTGATCCATAAGATAAATAATATCACTCTGCCTGGGACAAATTCAATCAATATTACTGCCAGAAATACAATTGTTTTGCTTTTCCCATCAGGCTTGCTCTTTTTTCCTGAAGAACAGACTCTCCTCGAACATATCTCGATGGCAGAGTGCTGGTTTGTATGCAAAAAGTCCTACTTTAAACCCTTTGGAGTAAGCCAGAAAATGGAGCCTACAATGCAAGGTGTAACAATCTGTCACTTCCAATTCCCAACGAAAGAAGCTGTCTAGGAAACCAATAAGGGTTCGAAGAAAAGCTCATCTATTGAGAAGTAGCGTACAGGTCCAAAGCATTGCTAAGACGAAGTCTGCGCGTGCCAAAAAGTTACTTTTACCCATTTCTCAGTACACCCCCCTTGTCTCTTAGCCCCTTGTTCTCACAGCCTTCTCGCAGTCGCCCGTTGGTACGACCTTGAGCATTCCTGAGACTCCGGTAACAGCCCACCTGCCTCTAACGGCCAGAACCGCTCACCTCACCCACCCCCCTCTCTTTCTCTAATGGCAGAAACGAAGCAAGCAAGCTAGCAAACTGGCTAATTGATTGCAAGGATTCTGACACAAGGACTATTAGAACTCTACTTTATTGGTATAAGGCAGTGTTGTCCAAACTTGGCCACTTTAAGATGAGTGGACTTCAACTCCCAGCCAACCATGGCTGGCTGGGGAATTCTGGGGGTTGAAGTCCACTCATCTTAAAGTGGCCAAGTTTGGACAACACTGGTATAAGGTATAATAACAGAATCTTGAAAGCCTGCCAGAGTCTCCCTCTGCCCCCTCTTATACCAAAGGGAATCAAGGCAGGACAATCTTCAGTTTCTTCCTCACCCCTTTTTCTTTCCCAGGGCTAAGCTGACATTTACTTAATCATTTTGCATTCCGACTTCAAAGTTATCTCCACACTCCTGTACAATCCTCAACCTTCCTTTCCAAACAGGGCCACAGAAGATGAGGTATTGGGTTTGTAGGTGTCTTCCAGCCATGTGGCCTCCAGCAACCTTCTGAAAATCACAAGCAAAATTAGCGTACTTCGCTTTTTGCTTAAAGGTGTAGTGATTGAAGCAGCACAGAAGCATTTGAAATCAATAACTCAATCCTCTGGTTGAAGGGGAGAGGATGAAAGGAATGGGGAGCTCCTTTATTCACAGTATTTAGTCTACGTACTTTGAAATGTCAGCTGAATGCAAATTAAAGTTAGTTTACTTCCTGGCACCTCTGCCTTTTTGTGGGGCAGTCTCTGTCTTGTTCCAGAAGGGGTGAGAATATTTCCTGCCCCAGTCAACGTAGACAGAACTAAGCTAGATTGGCTAGTGAGGAATTTAGTATAACAGGTTTGGATTTGCATACAGAGAGAGAGAAAATTTGAGAAAGAGAAACCTAGACTAAAGTTACATTTGGATTCCTGCAAAGTGAGATGGAGGAAGAGACAGTATGCTTTAGAGCATTTATGGATCCTCTCAGGGGTCCGTAAAATCAAAATGATTTGCCAAATATTGAAGATATTTGCAGAAATTTGAAACAAAGTCACTCTTCTCATTTTTTTAAATTTGTAAAAAAAACAGGTTGTTTTCATGAAAAATACTTTATTTATGTTAATACCCAACAGGCTTAATATTGTTATTTTTACATGATTCAATAAATATTTTACGAATGTGTCCATTTTAATTGACAATATGGTCAATATTGATAAATATAACCCATACAAATAAAAGGTCTTTTGGGGTCCTCCATAATTTATAAAAATGGGAAGGGGTCCTGAGAGCAAAAAGTTTAAGAAATACTGATTTAGAGGAAATATGCTTTGCCCTGCAGAATTATCTGGGATCAGAACTGCATCATTCTTTACATAGTTGTAATGGTATGTGAGAAAGACCTGGAGAAACAGGGTGAAGAGATGCTGCCTAGGAAACGGTCAGATAAGAGAGGGCATAGGCTGCAGTTGCATAATGGATATCAGAAAGGACCCTCCCTAATTGCTCAGACTGTAAAGGAGATGGCAAAAGATTTGTACTTTCAGACTTGCAAGATTCTGTTAATGTAGCCTTACAATAAAGCAGAATTAGCTCATCTGGTCGTGTTTCCTGTCTGGTCTACGTGGGAAGGCTGACATCAATCTTGCAAGTTATTTTGATTTTGTGGACCCCTGAGAGGGTCTTGGGGGATCCCCAGGGATCCTTGGACCACACCTTAAGGAACACTGTAATATAGTATTAACTGCTGTTTTTATCCTATGTCGGTACGGGACTACTGCTAGAAGGAAAATATAGTTACTACTACTACAATTGCTCCCCTTCATGGACCACTGCCATGTTGTGGCAAAGGGGCTTGCGTAACTCAATGAAGCCATGAGCTATGCCATGCAGGGCCACCCAAGAAGGGCAGGTCATGGCGGAGAGTTCTGACAAAACGTGGTCCACTGGAGAAGGAAATGGCAACCCACTCCAGTATCCTTGCCAAGAAAACCCCATGGACAATGTCAAAAGGCTAAAAGATATGACGCCAGAAGATGAGCCCCTCAGGTCGGAAGGTGTCCAACATGCTACTGGAGAAGAGCGGAGGGCAATTCCAAGTAGCTCCAGAAAGAATGAAGTGGCTGGGCCAAACCCGAAAGGACGTTCAACTGTGGATGTATCTGGAAGCGAAAAGAAGGTCCGATGCTGTAAAGAACAATATTGTATAGGTACCCGGAATGTAAGATCTATGAACCAAGGCAAGCTGGATGTGGTCAAACATGAGATGACAAGATTGAACGTCGACATCTTGGGAATCAGCGAATTAAAATGGACAGGAATAGGTGAATTTAATTCAGGTGACCATTATATCTACTACTGTGGGCAAGAAACCCTTAGAAGAAATGGAGTAGCCCTCATAGTCAATAAGAGAGTGGGAAAGGCAGTAATGGGGTACAACCTCAAAAACGACAGAATGATCTCAGTGCGAATCCAGGGCAAACCATTCAACATCACAGTAATCCAAGTCTATGCCCCAACCACTGATATCAAAGAAGCTGAAGTTGGCCTATTCTATGAAGACCTACAACACCTTCTAGAACTAGCACCAAAAAAAGATGTCCTTTTCATCATAGGTGATTGGAATGCTAAAGTAGGAAGTCAAGTAATAATTGGAATAACAGGCAAGTTTGGCCTTGGAGTACAAAATGAAGCAGGGCAAAGGCTAATAGAGTTCTGTCAAGAGAACAAGCTAGTCATAGCAAACACTCTTTTCCAACAACACAAGAGACGACTCTACACATGGACATCACCAGATGGTCAGTACCGAAACCAGATTGATTATATACTTTGCAGCCAAAGATGGAGAAGCTCTATACAGACGGCAAAAACAAGACCAGGAGCTGACTGTGGCTCAGATCATGAGCTTCTTACTGCAAAATTTAGGCTTAAATTGAAGAATGTAGGGAAAACCACTAGACCACTCAGATATGACTTAGATCATACTCCTTGTGAGTGCACAGTGAAGGTGATGAATAGATTTAGAGGATTAGATTTGGTAGACAGAGTGCCTGAAGAACTATGGACGGAGGTCCGTAACATTGTACAGGAGGCATCAACTAAAACCATCCCAAAGAAAAAGAAATGCAAGAAAGCAAAATGGCTATCAGATGAGGCTTTACTAATAGCTGTGGAAAGAAGGAATGCGAAAAGCAAGGATGAAAGGGAAAGATATAAGCAACTGAATGCAGATTTCCAGAGAATAGCAAGGAGAGATAAGAAGGCCTTCTTAAATGAACAATGCAAAGAAATCAAGGAAAACAATAGAATTGAGAAGACTAGAGATCTCTTCAAGAAAATTGGAGATATCAAGGGAACGTTTATTGCAAAGATGGGCATGATAAAGGACAAAAAAGGCAGGGACCTAACAGAAGCAGAAGAGATTAAGAAGAGGTGGCAAGAATATACAGAACTATACAAGAAAGATCTTAATGTCCCTGATGTCCATGCTGGTGTGGTCACTGACCTTGAGCCAGACATCCTAGAGAGTGAAGTCAAGTGGGCCTTAGGAAACATTACTAACACAAAGCTAGTGGAGATGACAGTATTCCAGTGGAGTTATTTAAAATACTAAAAGATGATGCTGTTAAAGTGCTGCACTCAATATGCCAGCAAGTTTGGAAAACGCAACAGTGGCCACGGGATTGGAAAAGGTCAGTTTACGTTCCAATTCCAAAGAAGGGCAATGCCAAAGAATGCTCAAACTACTGCACAATTGTGCTCATTTCACATGCTAAGCAAGTTTATGCTCAAAATCCTACAAGCTAGGCTTCAGCAGTACGTGAACCGAGAACTACCGGATGTACAAGCTGGGTTTCGAAGAGGCAGAGGAACTAGAGATCAAATTGCCAACATTCGCTGGATTATGGAGAAAGCACGTGAGTTCCAGAAAAAAATCTACTTCTGCTTCATTGACTATGCAAAAGCCTTTGATTGTGTGGATCACAACAAACTGTGGCAAATTCTTAAAGAGATGGGGGTACAAGACCACCTTACCTGTCTCCTGAGAAATCTGTATGTGGGCCAAGAAGCAACAATTAGAACCTATCATGGAACAACTGATTGGTTCAAAATAGGGAAAGGAGTACAACAAGGCTGTATACTGTCACCCTGCTTATTTAACCTATATGCAGAGTACATCATGAGAAATGCCGGGCTGGAAGAATCACAAGCCGGAATTAAGATTGCAGGGAGAAATATCAACAGCCTCAGATATGCAGACGATACCACCCTAATGGCAGAAAGTGAAGAAGAACTAAAGAGCCTCTTGATGAGGGTGAAAGAGGAGAGTGCGAAAGCTGGCTTGAAACTCAACATTAAAAAAACTAAGATCATGGCATCTGGACCCATCAATTCCTGGCAAATAGAAGGGGTAGAAATGGAAGCAGTAGCAGACTTCATTTATTTAGGCTCCAAGATCACTGCAGATGGAGACTGCAGCCATGAAATTAAAAGACGCTTGCTCCTTGGGAGGAAAGCTATGGCAAACCTAGACAGCATATTAAAAAGCAGAGACATCACCTTGCCGACAAAGATCCACATAGTCAAAGCTATGATTCTTCCCGTAGTAATGTATGGCTGTGAGAGCTGGACCATAAAGAAGGCTGAGCGCTGAAGAATTGATGCCTTTGAACTGTGGTGCTGGAGAAGACTCTTAAGAGTCCCTTGGACTGCTAGGAGGTCAAACCAGTCAATGGTAAAGGAAATCAACCCTGACTGCTCATTGGAAGGATTGATATTGAAGCTCAAGCTCAGATACTTTGGTCACCTAATGCGAAGAGAGGACTCTTTGGAAAAGACCCTGATGCTGGGAAAGATTGAAGGAAAAAGGAGAAGGGGACGGCAGAGGATGAGATGGTTAGATAGCATCACCGAAGCAATGAGCATGAAACTGAGCAAACTCCGGGAGGCAGTGAAAGACAGGAAGGCCTGGTGCGATATGGTTCATGGGGTCATGAAGAGTCGGGCATGACTTAACGACTGAACAACAACAACTACAGTTGCTTGCCACTGCCTGCTTCTACTTGATGCTCTGCTTACAGGGCCCCCATTTTTCTGGGCCGGTGGAGTTGGCTATACTCAACACCCTTAAACTAGCTCTGGTCTGAGGCAATAGATGCAGTATTAGGCAGTGTAGAAGGCAGAGGGAATGGCCTTGAAGGACCAGAGGAAGAGCTGCTATCAAGGCAATAGTCAGATAAGTGGCAATTGAGCCTGGGCCAAGAAAGTAACTTGAGAAAACATCTCAGACAAGCCCCTGCCTAGTTCACATGAAGATAAAGTGAGGAAGGCAGAAGCACATTCAGACTTGCAAGACTGATGCCAGCAAAACAAGGTAGACCAGACTAAGAAACCCATGCCACGTAGGTCAGGACTACTTTTATTTTAACAGCTATAGTAGCAGAATCTTGCAAGTCTGGATGTGCTTTTCGATGGCTTGGGCCACTGGCAAGAGGATGGGGCCATGATAATAGCTCAGTTGGTGGGACTTTAGGGTTTATTCTGGGGAGGATGAAAATGCCTGGGGGTTCCCCCACATGAACTGTTGTGTGCTCCGAAAGAAACGACAGGATGTAATTATAATAATAGCTAAAAACAAAACAAATAAATAAAACCTTTGGAAAGGCTCAGGGATGTGAGGAAGTTGATCTTTTCCAGAAGCTGAGCCTATCTGCATGATGGGGAATAGTGGTGTCTCCCTTTTTACATCCTTTTTATTCCAGGTCTCAGAGTTGAGTCTAACCAGATCTTAATAAACAGAGTTTATTCACCTCTTGTATCATGGTCTCTCCATAAATGAACAATCCAAGGAGGTACACCCCAAGTTTGGGGGAGCCATGTGCCCTGGCATTGCTGATTGTGATCCCTGAGCTGGCTGATCTCCCAAGCTGATTCCCGTTCCAGGTTTCTTCAGTCCATTTTTCCTATGATGGTGGGATCTGATCTTTTTTAAAAAAATAAAAGACATATGTAAAAATGATTGTGAAAAGACAGCAGCTTTGGGGGTGTGAGTAGTTGAGCAAAGTGAGACAGGAGGGAAAGGGTTAACTCCTCCTTCACACCCTTGCCTCCCCCATGCATGTGAGCATACACACAGACACACACACACTGCAATCCCAATCTACTGCAGCTCTCTTTCCTGGTGGCTCCTATTCACGTATTTCAAATGTTTATCTTCTGCATCATTCTTGCTCAGTCCATGGAGACCCAATGCCCTTTAGGAAGTTGTTGACCAAAGGAACCACCCTATCCTGCATGAAGTTGACTCATGCATTCTTTTAAGAAATCAGCTCAGCTCACAGTCATTGTCAGTCACCCCTGCAGTAATTAATTCCATCAGTTAATTGTGCATGGCATGACAAAGTATTTTCTTCATCTCCTTCCCTCCCTTTGCCAATGTCCTTCACCTTGGCTGGTGACACCATGTTCCAATATTATGAGGGAAGGAGAAAAACAACCCTCCTCCTTGCTCATAATTTTGGAAACTTCTCTTAGGCTCCTGACTCCATGAGCTGTCTTTATTTATATATCAGAAAGTCACGCTGAGCTAAAAAAGCTACAACTCCTTAACTCATCAAGAAGCTCTTCCATTTCTGTGATCGCTCCGCTTCTGCTCTTTTTTGACCTCTCTGGGGGTTTATGATGTCATTCTGGAGATGGGGAAACCAGAACTGCACATGCTGTTCTAAAAGTGGCCGCATGATAGCTTTATGTAACGGCACCATCCACCTGTTCTCCAGATGTGTTGGGCTTCACCTCCCATAATTCCCAGCCAGCAGTACGATGCTCTGTCCTCCTCCACCGTCTCATTGTATAGTGGCACTCTCAGGATTGAGAAGGACATGCACAAACACATCCCCACACCCACACAATCTGTCCACTCCAGTCCAATGTCTTTTCTCCTTTTCCAATCTTTCTGTAGATGAGTACAGAGCTGGCCTTGAAGAAGGTACTCAAAACTTAGGTAAGCCCCAGCTTAGCTCCAGAAGGAAAAAGGGGAAGGAGTGAGAACTCAAGATTGCCCCACCTTGATGCTCTTGGGTATAAGAATGGGAGAGACCATCTGTCAGACTTCCCAGATTCTGTTATAATACCCTGTAACAGGGTTCCTCAACCTTGGCAACTTGAAGATGTGTGGACTTCAACTCCCAGAGTTCCCCAGCCAGGGTTCCTCAACCAAGTTGCCAAGGTTAAGGAACCCTGCCCTATAACAATAAAGTAGAGTCCCAGAGTGGATGCTTACATAATGGTTGTTGAATTTCTTCTTCAAGGCCATCTCTACAACATCTCATCCAGTCCAGAGGCATCAGCTCAGGAGGATGGGAGAAGTTGCTAGGTGAGCACCTACTCGGTGCATTGTTTGAAAAGATTGTCATTTTCTCTGCGGGGGGGTAGCTGGTTGTGAAATTAGAAGTGATCCAAGCTGGGGATGCACTCCAAATCAGCAGTGTGCAGATTTCTAAGCAGGATGCCCATCGGGGAGCATGCATGGAAAAAGCCAAGATGGAGGCATTGATCATGCCATCCTGGCTGCCATCTTGACTTTTCTGCCCTCCCTCTCCAATGGATGACCTTGATACTAAGGAAGGAGAAGGAACCCTTTGCTGGTCCCAACACTTGTGTATGTTGTTTCATTAAGACGTTAACACACACTTCAGAGTCCAACTGGAGAGCACCCATCCACTGACGTTCAGGTGTTCCCCACCTAGTTTGGTTTTTATTGATTGACTGATTGATTGATTAGATTTATCTCCACCCATCTCCCCCTGATGGGGGACTCTGGGCAGCTCACAAGATCCGTTAAAACAATAAATATATATAAAATTACATAAAACAAGAAAACTCTGCAAAGCATTACCGAAAGAAAAGAGAAAGTCCAAGAGGCTGATGGTTCCAGAACTGCAGACAACAGGCCTCTAAGGGGCTAGCCAGCCCCATACTTGGTGTCTTTTAGAACAGGGTTCCTCAACCTTGTGGACTTTAAGACGTGTGGACTTCAACTCCCAGAATTCCCCAGCCAGCATATGCTGGCTGGGGAATTCTGGGAGTTGAAGTCCACACGTCTTAAAGTCCACAAGGTTGAGGAACCCTGTTTTAGAGCCACAAGACTTTGATTATATCTTTTCACAGTGGGACCCTGAAGAACTGGGGTTTTAGCTGGCTTTTCAGCACCACAAAGGGAATTACCAATGGCTGTATTTTTCTGACACCCTCCGAGGACTACAACATTTAGTGGGGGAAACCCCTTTTTGTGAAAATAATGCAAGAAAAGAGGAACAGGTGTCTATCGGTTCATTCTTATTTGATGAGGATGAGGTCAGTGACTGAAAACATCTTTTTTCTCTCATTCAAATCCTGGGAGTTCTCTCTCACACGCTTATTTATTCACCCTTTTCCATAATGGAAATATTTATTAAAAATCCATAAATCCAAGGGTGTTCTGACCCTCTTGAAGATGGGGGAGGATAACCGATGACCGTCACAGACAAGAATAAACAAGTCAGACACACAAATATTCTCTCCCTTTACAATTTGGCCATTCATCCTATTAATCAGTCCACTAAACATTTCTACACAGACACCAGCTGCGTTTTATAACAATCTGGGCTGGACAAGAACTGGACACATGAATTTGGAAGATGAGAAACTGTCTTCTACAGCATTAGAGTTCTGGCTCATTTATCTCAGGGAAGGGCAACCTGGCTCAACCCCCCGGGCCAAGGCAGTCCCAATTATGAAAAATCAGCAGCTTCCTTTTCTGCCATTTAGGACAGAGAACCGTGCAAACCTGTGTAGTGAAAGGCCTTTAATGCAATTTACAAAAAGACTCTCCCAACGTCCTTCCTCATATTGATTTCACCTGGGTCCAAGGATGCCCACAGAGAGGGGTAGGGTCAAAAAAGTCAAAATGGTGGCCACAACCACATGATCAAAGCCCTGCCACTTTTTTACATGTGCTCTGCTCTGGACTCCCTCTAGCTTATTAATGTCCTTCTTAAAACACAGCAGCTAAAACTGAATGCAATATTCCAGCTAAGGTCTGACCAACCCAGAATAGAGACTTTTGATTCTGATGCTGAACCTCTGTGGGTAAACCTCCACATGAAGATAAGAACCTAAGCGGTGCCCTGCTGGATCGGACCCCTGGCCCATCTAGCCAGCAGTCTTTGCTCCTGGTGGCCCACCAACCACACAAGGAAGCCCACTGGCCTCCCAGCAGATGACCTTCAGAGGCAGTCCCACCGCCATCCAGGCTAAAAGCCATGGATCCCCCCAACTTCCATGAATTGGTTCGACCTTCTTTTGAAGCCAGCCAAGCTGGCAGCCAGCACCACAGCTCATGGTAGCAAATTCCAAAGTTGAATTATGTCTTGTCCAATTTTATGTCTAAAAAAGGACATTGCCTGTCCTGATCCTTCCAGAATTCCATTTCATTGGGTGACCTCTGGTTCTAGTATTTGGGGAAGGGAAAAATAGCTTCTCCTTGTCCTAGAATGGCATTTGCTGTTGCTGCAGCTGTATCACACTGTTGGCTGGGGTTATGTTGAAAGACCAGTGTGTCCTCCATGCCTCCACAAGCCAGAGAACCTCTCTGTGACTTGAGATGACATTCTTCACCTTGTCATGATAGGAGATCAGGAGTTGCAGGCAGGTGAATGAGAGGGCTGGCAGAAGGGTTGGGGCGCCTTTCCTCCTCAGGGCCCAGCCTGGATACCAAGAGGGTGGGCTGCCACAGAATGGAAGCCCACCCCCCTGACCCCGGACCCCAGACCCCAAGATAGGAATTTAGGAGGCTGCCGTATGGGAGCACAAACCCCAGCAGACTAGTAGCCTCCCTGAGCTGACTGACAAAGGAAAACATGCTGATCCCTTTTGGCTCCCACAGACTTTTCCCAAGGGGGTCCTCCAACTGTGTTGCACGTCAACATCCATAATTCTCATCATTAACCTGGAATTCTGGGAGTTGAAGTCCACTCATCTTAAAGCGGCCAAGTTTGGACAACACTGCCCTAAGGAAAGCTGGGGCATACAACGGAATGGAATGACAGCAAATAATAGTGATTAATAACATCAGAAACCCTTTCGGTTTTCCCCTTTAACACAGCCTCCGGTATAAGAGAGTACAGGAAGATGAAGGAGGTTACAAAAACAAGCATTGAAGGAAACAACAGGGAAAAGAGAAAGAGAACTGAAGAAAGACAAGAATGGGAAAAGAATCTGCCCTCCGTTCTTTCAATTTACTCTCGGTTTTGGTTACACGCTGAGTTGCAGCCCTCGGCCAGGGAGGCGCACAATTCTTGTCAGGCTGGGTGCCGCACGCGGCCTTGAGCGACGCAACCCCCAGCAAATGGAGCATGCCTGTGGTCACCGTCTACCAGTCCAAACCCCCAAAGTGCCAGAATCAGCTCGACAACCACAGCAGCCCTAGCACCTTGTAGGTGATGTCGCACTGAAACCAGAAAAAAAGGATGGAGCAGAAATGGAAGGAATTAAACGCATGTCACGCTAGGCCTCTCTATGTACGGCGGGGTTGGTGATTCTCGGCCCCAATAAATGTTTCCATCTGGAACCAACTTTGGCAGCGTCTCCAGAAAGGGGCAGACGTGGTGGGATCTCAGACTGCGTGTCTCTCTCATGGGTGATCCTTTCATCCATTGGCCGCACCAGCTCTTGACTGCTGCTCCTGCAACCGCTAGGCTCCTCTCCCTATGCAATCAAAGAACGGAGACTCCCAAACCTCGTCCTGTGTTCAACCTGGCAGTATGAGTGCGGAGGGCCCCCCCCCCATATTTGTCGAGTTAGCTTGGCTGCAGGCCTTCCTCCTGCAGGATCACTCTAGGAGCCAAGGGCAAAAGGGAGAGAGAGCATTTCCGGCCTCCGGCCCCCGGGTCTCTGCCTCCTCCGTCTCCGTCCCCTGTCCATTCTGGGCGCCACATCTGGTTTGCATCATGGGCTGCACAGCTGCGGAAATTAACAGCTCACATCTGCTTCCAATACTGACATAACATGACTTCACTCGATCTGGAGCCCAAGATCTTCTTGCTTGCTGAGTCACCAGCGATGGCCGTCCCACCTGAATCCCTGCTGCTTTTGTGACATGTGAGTCTGGACACAGGGGCCAGCCCAAGGCCTTCGGTGCTGTTGGCAGGTCGGCCAACGTCTGCGTCTTCGACTTGCGTCGCGATGGGCTCATGGAGGAGAAGAGCAAGATTTCATGGACGCTCACGCTTGGCTGGCCTGTGCTGGGCGACTCTCCCCTAGTGTTTACATTTTTGAGAAAGCATTTCTTGACATAATGCATCGAGGGAGAACCCAGCTGAGTCTATAACAAAGAATGAAGGCATTTCTAAAAGATTGGGGAATGAAAAACCCCATCTCCCAGCCTGAGATCCTGGCTTGTGTGAGGTTGAAATCCTGCCTTTCTGCTGAGGGGTTGCGAGGTTAAGAGGCTGCACATAAAATGCAATTAAAACATAACCTCAGAGAAAAGCAAAACATAGCAGAATGTTTCGATTGCCATCCAAAGTCATAAAAACAAGAACATCCACAGCAGTGTTTCTCAACCTTAGCAACTTGAAGATGTGTGGACTTCAACTCCCAGAATTCCCCAGCCAGCTTTGCTGGCTGGGGAATTCTGGGAGTTGAAGTCCACACATCTTCAAGCTGCCAAGGTTGAGAAACACTGATCCACAGGATAGGATCAAAAACGTCAAGATGGTAGCCCCGTTGTGACCATCATCTTAATTTTCTTGACTTTACCCTGAAAATACCCCTGTATGCAAAGCTAGAGTTTATATATGGATGGCCTAATTAGAAGCAATGCATTTGAGGAAATGTCACTCCAAGCAATGGCTCAAAACCAATCCTCTAGGGCCGTTTTCAAAACAGAGTTAAAATCTTCCTGAATATGAAGCAGAACTGTGCTGGGCTTCCATCTTCACTTCAATACTTTCTTTCTTCAGATGAGTTAACGCCCACCTTTTCATACAAAGCGTCCCAACCAAAGTTTTATTTGGATTGTGACATTCCTCTGCTGTTTGTTTCAAACATTCAATGATTTAGAATTGTTTCTGCGTGTTCTTTTTCCCTGATTTTATTCAGTTCCCTTCAGTACGGAAATAAATTTAAATTAAAAACCATTAAAGCTAAACAGCACCGGGGATTAATCGGGTATCTTTCTGGAGATCCAGACTTAGCAATTTTGGCCTGACTGGAAGGAAAACAGGAAGTTCAGAAGAGTTTTGGGCACCAAGTATTATATCTGGATCTGTTTGTAGATCAGTAACGGATGAATTATTCTCAGTTGTTGAACACTTGCAGCTTCTCTTTAAGAAGGAAGAAAGGGAATAATAATAATTTAAAAAGACTTTGCTCCAACATTTAACTTAGGCTGATGAAAATGAGCCAGTGCTGGGAAAGGAGGTGGAAAACTAAGAATGGAATTTTATGAGTAATGGATTCTGAGAGCCATTGCATTTCTGTTCTGCAAGCAAATCCCTCAGCTCCAAATCTGATCCGAGACACCCTTTTTGCTAATTCTGAGTGGACATCTTTTGCAGGATGAACTCAGGGAACAGAAGTGTTTGTTTTCTTGAGAAGATCTGCCAAGTCTGCAATGGCCTTAGAGAGTTACAGGCCATGGATTTTGCCCTCCTGGGCCAGCAAAAAACACAAGGAAAAGATGTATATGGTGTTGCCAATCCAGAGTCTTCAGAACAGTTAAGGCCCAGCCAATCGAGAGATTTCTAGCATCCTGCACATAAATCGAGCAGGTACTCACATCCATCTTTGGACGTGTCACCCTATGCACCTTAACACAGCAAACACATGCCCCGGCAGCTATGTTTTTGGCTGTGTCCCCATGACGCTGCATTCCTCCGAATGGGATGACACTCCCCAGGCAGAGTTGGTGCGTAATCTGGGGGTTCTTTTGGACTCGCAGCTGCTGCTTAAGGAGCAGGTGGCAGCTGTGGCCATGAGGGCCCTTGGCACAATGACATCTGTGGTGTCAGTTATGCCCATTCCCGGATCACAAGCCACTGCTCACGGTCACTCGTGTCTTAAGTCACCTCTCGATTGGACTACTGCAATGCGCTCCACCTGGGGCTGCCCTTGAAGAGCATTCAGAAGCTTCAGCTGGTCCAGAATGTTGCAGTATCGGGTACCCCACAGCACACCCACATAACACTGCCCATGTAACACCACCAGTAGGGTTCCAGGTGCAATTCAAGGTGCTGTTGTCACCTTTAAAGCCCTACATGGCATGGGTCCAGGTTACCTGTGACACTGCTTCTCCCCGATGGTTTCTGCTCGTCCCACCAAACTGGGCAGAATGGGCATGCTCCAGGTCCCCTCGGTGGAGCAGTGTCACTTGATGGGCCCTAAGAAGCGTGCCTTCCCCATCATGGCACCTGCCCTATGGAACAGCCTCCCCCCGAGATTACGGATGGCCCCAATTCTGTTGGCCTTACGTAAGGCCATAAAGACCTGGCTCTTCCCTAGGCAATGGGGCCAGGGGGCTAATGAAGCTCTGATGTGGGCACCCTCTATCTGTCGCCTGTGAGATCTTTGAGGGGCCTGTGTGGCCATTTCTTTTTACGCTTTGTTTTTTAATGTTCTGGATTCTGATGGTTGATTTTCTCCATTTATCGCCCAGACTGCCTTGGTAGGTGGGCAGCCCTATGTTATAGGTTCCATAAATAAATAAATCCCCTCCAGCACAGGAAAGAGACAGGCTTAATTTGTCAGTAGCTGCATCCCCTCCTATTTTGGCACTGTCCCACCGCAGCCTCGTAGTGTATAAAATCTGTAATCTCCCACGATCTTAGGGGGAAGCCAGGAGACTGAGAACAGAGGTGGAAAAGAGGTATACAGTGAAGGTCCTGCCTATATAGCTTTCTGCTGATTCAAGAATGAGTGGAGAAGTCTTCAAGGCAGGGGTAGGAAAAGGGCCTTTGTTCTTTTGCTTTTTTTAGCCTGAAGTTTGACCACATTTTGCTCATCAAATTAGGGGTTTCATCCTGTGGTTTTGGTGGCTCTAGGCGAGCCCTGCATCTTCTGATAGTTGAATCTGATGCTATGAACTCCTCCAGTTTCACAAGCAGAAGGAATGATAGAGACAGTCTAGCACATCTTGCTTTGTGACCTCTACTCTGTGTGGACTTCAACTCCCAGAATTCCCCAGCCAGCACACTGGCTGGGGAATACTGGGAGCTGAAGTCTGCACATCTTAAAATTGCTGAGGTTGGGAAACACCGTATTAAACTATTCTATGCGTCTATGTTTCCAGAGGAATAAAAAAGGGAAAGGGGACCAAGGATGTTGGCCTCCTTCTGCTTCTTAGAAACAAAATGATGATGATGATGATGATGATGATGATGATGATGATGATGATGATGCATTATCAGCCACAGCCTGGCTTTTCTCCAAAATCCTGAGTCTCAGCAAATTGGAGCACAAAACAGACAAAGTAATGGAAAAGGAAGAAGAGAAAGTGCTCTGAGACTTTAGAATTGAAACAGAGAAGCACCTGCCACACAACACCCCAGACCTAACAATTGTTGATAAGAAAGACGAAAAGTCTGGACAGGGGACATTGCAATACCTGGAGACAGCAGAAGAGAAGAGAAAGAACTGGAGAAAATCACAAAATATAAAGGCTGCAAATAGAAGTAGAATGACTGTGGCAAAAGAAAGCAAAGATGGTACCAATAGTTACAGGCGCCTTGGGTGCAATCCCAGAACATCTGGAGCGCCCCTTGAAGATCATCGGCAGTGACAAAATCACCCTCAGTCAATTGCAAAAGGCAGCTTTACTTGGAACAGCTCATATCCTGTGACGATACCTTTAATACCCTCAAACATCTGCCCATCCCAGGGGCTTGGGAAGGACTCAGTGGGTGGATAAAAATGCCAGATCCAATCTAAACATCTGGCTGACTGTGCAACCAACCATAATAATAATAATAGGCCTAGTGGGAAAATGGTCTACCATTCCAGTTGGCTGACCGTGTTTCCCATCTAGCATGATGTATGAACCCAGCCGATTGTGCTTACTAACACCAACACCATCTGTTGCAAACAAGCCATGATTTAGTAGTGTGTGTGAATTAGATCAAAGTTGGTTTCCCACAGTGGCCAACCAGGGTTCCCAGAAACAGGACAGGAGGATAGTCAGTCTGTCTGTATCTCTCCAGCCAGTGGGCCTGAGAGGCTCAATTTCTTGAGGGACCTCTGTCCTTAGCCCTGAAGCCTCTAAAAGCAGGTCAGTCTTCTTACCTTCTTCTTATTCTTATTCAGCGTTCAGCTGATTGTGGTAAAAGGCTTTGGGGCTGTCATCTCCTCCCATCCCGAAATCAAGCATGGGAGGCACGTGCTGCCATCTGGTGGCCAGGATCCACATTGCAGCCTACCTGGTTTCCAAAGACTTGGAGGACGACCTCCTTCAAAGGGCTCTTGAAGTGACTCGGTCATCCCCTGAGAAGGAGGCTGGTCCCCTTGTGGGTTGGGAACAGGTTGAGAAGGGAGGCGGGTGGAATTCATAAACCAACCTCACAAAGGAGGAGTATAAAATAGGAGGGGATCCCCTGAAAATCTATATTGGGAACTGTACTGTTTAGGTTGGGTTTTTTTCCCCTATACAGTGCCTTGACAGAGTATAAATGTAATAAAATATCATCATCATCTGATGTATTTCTATGTGTTTTCCAAGGCTTAGTCTCTTTCTCTACTTCCAAAGGTCTTGGATAAGTACTAAACAATGGTAATAAATCTTTATCAAGGCACTTTTGAAGACAAATTGTTTCATATTTTGTTTTTTGTTTTTTGGGTGGGGGTTGTCCCTTCCTTCCTTCCTTCCTTCCTTCCTTCCTTCCTTCCTTCCTTCCTTCCTTCCTTCCTTCCTTCCTTCCTTCCTTCCTTCCTTCCTTCCTTCCTTCCTTCCCTCCCTCCCTCCCTCCCTCCCTCTCTCTCCCTCCTTCCTTCTCTCCCTCCTTCCTTCCTTCTCTCCTTCTCCTTCCTTCCTTCCTTCCTTCCCTCTCCTTCTCTCTCCCTCCTTCCTTCTCTCCCTCCTTCCTTCCTTCTCTCCTTCTTCCTTCCTTCCTTCCCTCTCCTTCTCTCTCCCTCCTTCCTTCTCTCCCTCCTTCCTTCCTTCCTTCCTTCCTTCCTTCCCTCCCTCCCTCCCTCCCTCCCTCCCTCCCTCCCTTTCTTTCCTTCCTTCCTTCCTTCCTTCCTTCCTCCCTCCCTCCCTCCCTCCCTCCCTCCCTCCTTCCCTTCCCTTCCCTTCCCTTCCCTTCCCCATAGCAGTACTGTATTTCTGTGTCTGTAACCCAGACACAAGCATCAGAGGGAACAGAACATCCACCTTACTGGGGATTCAGGTACCTTCAAATGAAGCTGCAACTCCATCAGTAGGAGAGAAAATATTATGGCTACCTGTACACTTTGGGAATTTTATTTCCTTGTCTTTGTTCACAAAACACACTAAGCCATGATGCAATTTGTCTGGTTTTGTTTTCACATGTTCTGTGAACCAGCTACAACTGGATTAGGCATAAGATGACTCATTATGGAATTGCTTCTGCGAGGCACAGGAATGCATGCATCATGCTAAACCATAGTTCATTAAGCCACAGTTGGCTTGGTGCACACAACATACTAAGCCACAAACAAAGCTTACAAGATGCAGTGTTTGGTTCATGTTGTACACTAACCCAGAAACAAAACAGTTGCAATAGCTTAGCCTGAGTTATGAGCATAGTATAACACTAAGCTATCATGTTTAATTGTGGTTCGGCATGCACTAGGCATAGTGGTTTATCTAGCAAACCATGGCTTGAATGCAATGGACAGAGTTAAGCTTACATAAGGGGAAGACTTTTTCAAGAATTTCCTTGAGCATAAACAGGTGATGGGGCAAAGGAACATCAAAACCCAGTGCCCTTCTTCATAGGCTGAACTTCCATGATTGTACGTCTCATCCAATATAGTCTTTGGTAGCTGTGAATTATGGGAATGGAAGGCCATTAGATGTGGAATGCATCAGGTGGAGAAGGCTGACTATATAGAGTGAGGGAGCAGGGTTCATTTAGGGCAGGGTTCCTCAACCTTGGCAACTTTAAGACGGGTGGACTTCAACTCCCAGAATTCCTTGCTGGCTGGGGAATTCTGGAAGTTGAAGTCCACCCATCTTAAAGTTGCCAAGGTTGAGGAACCCTGATTTAGGGCATCTAAAAGCCATATATGGAAATAACAAGGGGTTACATGGATCTGAGCTCACTATATTAATGCACCCAGTCCTCCCTGTAAGGTTGATTACGCAACTGGCAGATTTCCACTCTATTCAATCTGATGCTTTCTCCTAGAACCATTTCTAGGGAAATGTCACAAACTCAGTGGGATTTACAGACGCATCTAGCACATCAGCCATCTATCCTACCATGCATGGAACCCAGCATGGAGACCCAGATGCGATTTCCCAACTGTTGAGAGGGCAATTCCAACGCTAAGGAGAGATGTTTGTTCATGACCCAGGAGACTGTATACATGGAATGACATCATGGAATATTTGTGTATTCTGCCCAGAGTGAGTAAGCACTTGGGCCCTCTCTTTAATAGCTGAGTGGGACATATGGAAATGTGGCCCCTTCAAAATGCCAAACGCTTGATCCATAGCATAATCAAATCCATCTGCAAACGGATGCTTGAATAGAAGTTGTAGAACCATTTTCTATTTAATTCAGATACTGTCCAATCAGTTGGGCTTTAAGGAAGTCAGGAGGCAAGGTGAAAGTCAGAGATTAGATACTAGGGCAGATTGAGTTCTTAGGCTGTTTGAGAAAAAACAGACTCTTACCTGGGGAAGACAATCCTGGGATGAGTGGGAGGCAGGAGTTAATTCAGGCCTAATTCTCTGCTCATTGAAGAAAATCTTGGATTAGAGCAACCTTGCCCAACTAGATGCCTCCAACTGTAAACTCCAAAATTCCCCAGCCAACCTAACCAATTCCAAAGCTAACTGCTCTACTTCTTAGCCTGTGCAGGAAGCCCCCCGTGAAGTTCTCCAGTGCTTGAAATCCCACCATTTGTTGGGGCTGAGAAGAAGTCAGATCTCTAGCTGCTTTGCACTAGACTGCCACTGGTTTCTAATCCTGCACCCCCACACAATGGCAGCAACAAGGGGATCCCATGCCCAGAGCAGATATGGTGAGTGACCACTTCCTTCTCCCCACTGCTTAGAAAGGGGATTCGTTTCTCTAGCCAGAAGGAACAAAGGGACTTTTGCCTCTTTCTTCTAAGCCAGACTTCCCTGGCCTGGATGCCCCCCAGGATCACCACTCCCAGAATTTTCAACCATGATCAGGCTAGCTATTTGAGGGACCACCTTTCCCCAATCACATCTACCTGTCCCATTAGGTCCAGCAGGAAGGGCATGCTCTGGATCCCATCTGTTAGGGAATGTCATCTGGTGCGGCCCAGGAAAACAGCCTCTTCTGTCGTGGCACCTGAAATTAGATTGGCCCCAACCCTGTCGGCCTTTCACAAGGCCTTAAAGACATGGTTCTATTGCCAGGTCTAGGGATCTGGGTATGTGTCTAAGCCCGTGCAATGGTTGAGCTGACCTGTGTTGTGGTTTTTATACCTTGGCTGTATTTTTTAATATGTAGGTTGTTGTTTGTGGTGTGTGTGTGTGTGTGTATACATACATACACACACACACATACATATATTTAAATTATTGTTAACCAGCCAGAGTCATGAATTTGACGGGCAGCCATATAAATCAGATGGATGGATGGATGGACGGACAGACAGACAGATGGACAGACAGACAGTTGTAGAGAGAGGCAGGCAGGTAGACGGACAGACAGACAGACAACTGGTGGCCATATAAATCAGAGGATGGATGGATGGATGGATGGATGGATGGATGGATGGATGGACAGACCTGAAGTCCACACATCTGGAGCATTCCCATGTTGGAGAAGAGTTCTGAGAAGAGACAGGACAGCTGGAAAGAATGGGAATCTTTGATCAAAGGCCGATCCTTCCTAAAGTCTTGCACACCGGCTTCACTCCTTTCCTAGGTGCATAAGTCTGGTGAAGAGTCTGATCCCTGGGCCAGATGGAGCCTTCCACACTAACAAAAAATTCCACCCCAAACTCCAGAAACCAGAAAGGGACATAGAACAGAATAGGAAACAGCTGCTTAAAACTCCAGCACCCTGGACAGCTCTTTGTCACCTATGGAATCCCTTATATAAACACAGAAACATACACTGGCTTGCTTCATTGGGAAAGTTGATATATGCAGTAGCCCAAGTCCAGCTTCTTAATGTTGGCTTTACTTTTTTAAATAAGTGACAACACACAAAAGTATGCATAATCCCAGTCTCCACTCACAACAGAACCTATGATCAACACAATAAACTTGCTCCCTTATACTTTGCAGATGGGCGTGAAGAGTCACCCATGACCTCGAGTTGGGGAAACAAGGCTCTGACACTGATCCTTAGAAATAACATCTCACAGGAGCTGCCCCCAGATAAAACTGTGCTCTGTTGTCCTAATCTGGTCAATTCATTGACCCCTATAGCCAATCACCAGTATTATTCTGAATGTTGAGAGCAAACGCCGTTTTCACAGGATAGTACTTTCCCCCCATTAAAGGAGGTTTTCATCTGGCAGCTTTGTGAAGTCAAAATTATTGGCCTAAGCAAAGAGCATCCATTCCAGCTACAGCAGTGTTTTTCAACCTTGGCCGTTTGAAGATGTATGGACTTCAGCTCCCAGAATTCCCCAGCCAGCAAGGCTGGCTGGGGAATTCTGGGAGCTGAAGTCCATACATCTTCAAACGGCCAAGGTTGAGAAACACTGAGCTACAGGGAAGAAAACAATACAGGTTAACAGGAAGTAGAGCAATTTCCCAAAGATGGTTGGTTGTAGTTGGACACATCTACGGAGGAAAAACAAAATCAGAATACACTATTGTTGGGTCTTGGGAGGAAGCATGAGTCCCTTGATATATTTGGAACAGGGATTGGAATTAGGCACAACACTCAAATTATTTTACCAAAGTAAATCAATATTCCCAAAGAACACGAAGTGTTCAAAAGCTACTGCCAGAAACGTCACTGCACAAGAGGTAGCTGAAGTATGTCAGAGAAGGTGATAGACCAGAAACATTGAATGCTTTTGCCCAAAGGAGAGGTGGACTAGAAAACTCCAAATTACTTCTTCAGACTCTCACTGTTGGGATGTAATAAAAGAACTCAACCAAATACATCAGAATCAAAAACGGAATACAGAGGTAACAACCTCAGAAACACAACAGGGGGGCCTGGGTATTGTGTCAAATGGAATCGAGCAAGATAATTGCAATAGGACGGCCCAAACTTTGTTCAAGCCGAGAATCGTATCTCACCTTTTAGCGGCTCAGGAGGTCTGGACGTCCCCCAATACAGGTCAAAGAAGTAGACAAGGCCAGGACAGAAACTAAACGTGTTTTAATTTAAATGTAATCAAACTTAATTAAATACACATAATAAGATCACTTTGCCCCTTTTGTTAGACTAAAAAAAAATTACAATTCCATAAACATATCTGGAGGAGCCCCCCTCAAAAGACTTTGGAGGGGCTGGGTTTGGCCCAGGGACTGTAGACTGTATTCCCCAATGTTGTAGTAACAAAAAAAAGGGGAGGGGGAGCTTGGAGGTATCTGTTATAACTCTCTATCCATCCCCAGTTTCAAAAGTTCCAGTCTGAGGAAGCATCCCACAGATCAGTGTTTCTCAACCTTGGCCATTTTAAGACATGTGGACTTCAACTCCCAGAATTCCACAGCTAGCATGGCTGGCTGGGGAATTCTGGGAGTTGAAGTCCACATGTCTTAACCTTGCCAAATTTGAGAAATACTGCCATAGATGATTTGGAATGAGAACTACAATTCTCAGCCAGCACATCCAGGACCCTGTCAATGAATTCTGGAATTTGTCAATGAATTCTGGAATTTATAGTCCAATATATCTGGAGGGAACCAGATTAAAGAAGACAACTCTACAAGATACAACATAAATTGGGTCTGGAGATTAGACACATATACCCTGGAAAAAGTGGGGCGTGGATGGCTGCACAGAACAGGTTGAACGTTCCCGTGGAGGAACGGGAAGCTGCCTCACCCTGAGAAATGGACAGAAATGAAGAAAATCAGTCATACAGAAAACCGATATTCAGAGATGAACCTCTTTTCAACTTGGGGACTCTGCAGATTTACCTTGACTAATTATCATTGTAGCTTTAGCCTTCAAAACCTGTCTTTCTATCCCCTATTTAAGGACAAAAGCTAAGCTGGCGTCGCTGGGTTTCACTACTCTATTGTGGAAGATGGACATCTTTCTAACCTTTCAGAATGTTCGAAGAGTCTTGGACGAAGGCTCGGTGACTCTTACTATGTTCCTCTGAGTAGAAAGAGGAAGAAGAAAAGGCTGAAGTTGAGAAACCGGTTTTTTGCTGGCTGGAAGGTACCTGCTGAATTTATGACCAAGCAGCAATCTGAATGGGGGGTTCCCCCACCCACCACTGATGCTCTAAACCAGTTTTTCTCAGCCTCGGCAACTTTAAGCTGTGTGGACTTCAACTCCCAGAATTCCCCAGCCAGCCTGGCTGGCTGGGGAATTCTGGGAGTTGAAGTCCACACAGCTTAAAGTTGCCGAGGTTGAGAAACACTGTTCTAAATTGATAAGGGAATGACAAAAATGTAGAAGCAAAAGCAAAGAAACTGGTCATAGAATCATGGGTATGAAAGATTGGGGGAGACTGGGAAAATACCAGGAGGAAAGTGAGACATAAATAACCAACAGATAAGCTACTAACAAACTCCTATCTCATACATGGAAGTTCAATCCCAGCTGCAAAAAACTCAGGAAGATGAGACTCAAAACCTTCAGAAAACCTCTGCCTTAATGAACTTAATAAAAGAGGGAGGAGAACCCTCTCAGTTTCCAAGATTCTGTACCCTCACCCTTAATCGCTGAGTTCAAATCTCTTACTAACGTCTGTGTAATTCTCACTTCCTGGATCATGGTCTGCTGTGAGGGCTTGACCGTAGGCTGGGTTCACGTAACCCAGTTAGCCACTAAACCCTGATCTGTTCATACCAATTGCACTAACCTCATCCTAAACGGTCTCCACCCACTTCTCCAATCCAGCCTGAGACCCCACAAATACAGGTTTTATGTCAAGCAAGCAGCTTGGGGGCTACCACCAATATTTGGAGACCCTTCTGTGTTCCCAGATCTTGGCAGGGAGGTTAATAAGGGAATGCCTAATGCTATCAGCCACTCTGCAGCTCTGGAGCATGAGTGGGCAAGGTTTGGTTAACCAGTTAACCATCTTTAGATGTCTGCAATGTAGCTCATTGGGAGAAGACAGATGGGTTCGCAATGACCCCAGTAATTTAGGATTAAAATTGTCCCTCTTTTCTTCCCAAATCAACCTATTCCAACAGACCTTATCCCAAGGATGAATTTTCCCAATACTCAGCTAACATCTGCTTCCACTCCTACGCCTTCTGCACGACACCCACAAAATCTTGCAGAGCAAAGCCAGTTTGGATGACCAGATCCCCTTGCACCCCCCTAATATCAAATGACACCACAAATTTTCTTTGGTTTTGAACTTTATTTGGACCTCAGCCTGAATGTGTGTGAATGAAGCTGGGTTCACACCTGGCTAAGCCTTAATAGAGGCGGCCTAACTTTGGCTTAGTGTGTTGTATGAGCCTTCCCATTGCAGTTCATCCAATGAACCATGGTTAAGATTAACTAAGTCTAAGTGATACACTATGCTCACATGTTGGCTAAAAGGTCAGACTAAAAGTGGGAAGACACAGGGTTAAATCCCTAGTCAACAACACACAAAGTTGTCTATCATTTTCTCTCCTACTAGCCTACCTGACTATCTTGCCCTGTGGGGGGTGTTACGTTGGGAAAGGATGCATCTGTAATGGTGGGTGGGAATATCCTTGAGAGACAGGAGGAGGAAGACCCACAGACAGGGCAATGGTCAGATAAGAGGCAGCTTAGCCCACAGGACAAATAGGTGTGTGGTAAACATCTCAGAAGGGACCCTCCCTGATTCCCTGGAAAGTAAAGGTGAGGGGGGAGAGGTGGGCTTTCAGACTTGCAAGCTTCTGTTACTGTAACCTTACAGAAAAGGTAGCATTAGTACTCATGGTGCTGGTTTCTTGTCTGCACTACCTGGAAGGGCTGACAGCATTTGAACAGGAAAAGCAACCTACAGCTTTAGGCATTCACCAAACCCTTCTGAATTTACTGCACTGAACTGAGAGGGCATTCCCCCCACCCATTTTGAAGTAGAAAGCACAGGAAAAAAAAAATCTGTAAAATAGTATAACCAGTAAGACAAAACCCTCAACATTTCCCTTAACGTTGGGGGGAGGGGGTTATTTTAAAATTCCTGGTCCCACCTGCCTGACATACCCTCCTTTTATTTTTTCTGAATGCTTGTCCTGCTTACAGTGGCCTTCATTTGGGCCCCCCTCCCCAACTTCTAAGCACAGGCCTGGCCACTGAGATCATCCACTGCTGTGTAAGAGGAAGTCCATGGAGAATCTTCCAACCTGAGATCTTCTCCATTACAGCAGAATCTTGGGTCCTTCCTCTAAGACAGTGTTTCTCAACCTTGGCAGCTTAAAGATGTGGGGACTTCTTGGAGTTCAAGTCCACTCATCTTCAAGTGGCCAAGGTTGAGAAACTCTGCTCTAAGATGATGCTCTTTTGCCTTAGTCAGACACACGTCCTTCTGGTGATGAGAACCACCCTCAAAACTACATTTGCTGCTTCTGAACCTGTCCTCTGCAAGCTCCCTATCCTAATTCTCTGCCTGCTTATGTCTTTACCCAGCATTTTGTAAGGACAGGAGAGCGCCTGCTGGATCGGGCCAAAGGCTCACCGAGTCCAAGATCATGCATCCAGATGTGGCCAACTGGATCCCCTTGGAAAAAGTCCACCAGCAGCATCTGAAAGCAGAAGCGTGTTCAGACTTTATTCTGCACCATCTGGAAGCCAGAAGCTTCCACTCCCAATCTTTGTGATAAGGTGGAGCCGTGCGAGCGGACTGTGATCAACAGCTTAGCTCCGTGAATCTAAAAGTTGGTTGCCGTGGCTCTGTCGTTGAGCTGCAAAACCCAGTTAGCAAACCAGAACTTGTCTGTTCCGAATCTCTCCTCATTCAACTTCTCCAGAGGAGCCCAGCTTATACTACTTAGGGCAGGGGGCAAATCCCCCCCCTTTCATCATGTTCTCTATTCTATGCATACATTTTATACAAATCTATCAAGTCTCTCTTCCCCTTATGCATGTTCTTCTTAAACACATGTGCATCTTAACCATTAGATGCTTAGCAACCCGGAAGCCACTGCATCCAAACCTATTTTCTCCTTGATTATTAATATTAATTGACTACATGATACAGTCAAAAGACATGCTTCTTTGAAAATAATTTGTCAGGGGTGCCTACAATTGGGGACTAGAGCTATTAGAGATGGAGGAGACCAAATCTCCCTCTCCTCCTCCTCCTCTGCCACCCCTTCCTTCTCTTAGCACAGTGGGGACACCCACGCCCTGCCATAACGGGGTTTGTTCAGATTTATCTTCCCGGACTGGGTGAATCAGTCTGCTGTGGTTTGTAAACCATGATTTATGCCTTAGCCCATTTTTGCAAATCCTGCCACTGGACTGTTGCTAGGCAAACCACGGTTTAGCAAAATGTGGCTCATTCACGCAGCTTCCCACCAAACAATGGCAGGATTTGCTGACTTTGGGCAAACCTACAATCCACGTAAGCTTTGATCAATCACTTGGCACGTCAGATGAAGCCAGCCGCTGCTTACGAAAGCGTACGCCTTTTTATAAATTGTATTCGTTGGAAAAGGTGCTACCAGACTCTTTCTGATTTTTTGCTACGACTTCACAAGAGCCCCACCTTCTCGCCAGCGATCTTGTGAAATTCTGGGTTGTGTGAACATGTATGCTTTGCGAGGGCAGGTTATTCAGGGTTAATTAAACCCATTGTCTGCGGGGACACCTTTGGGTCAGTCAAAACAGCATCCACCTAAAAGGGAGGTAGGGATATGCTTGGGAAACCCAAAGCTATAGAGAAGAATAAAACATGATTTCACAAAAAAGACCCCTAAATGGGAAGGGGGAGGCCTAAAACAGCTCAATAATTGAGCAAGTTATTCAGGTATGCCTGCTGGAGGCTGGTGTCTTTGGAAAAAGGAAGGGCATAACGCTAGAAGGAACGGAATGGAGTATGCTGGAAGAGGCCAAGGCTGGCTGGAATATCTTGCAATCTTCTGTTCCAGACCCTTCTCTCTTTCGTAATCTACCGTATATCCTTGCAAATAAGCTGAGAATTTTAGGCTCCAAAACATGCCCCAAAAATCGGATCTGGCTTATCCGTGAGTATGTAATGGTAATACTTTTTTAAAGGACCCAGATATCCTGTATAATCCTATCTGTGGCTAAGCAGACCCTTGAATTTTTAACGCAAATACCGGGGCAAATGGGGCTTATCTGGGCGGCACATTTTTCACGGTATTTTGGTGAAAAATTCGAGGGTCAGTCTATCCACGGATGGGCTTACACACGAGTCTAGATAGTACTTCTACACTGTGAAAACGCCAGCAGAGGGAGGCAACAGGCATCTGATTCAGAACGCCTCCCAGCCGCCTGAACCAGACTCGCTGGCCTTCTAAAACTGGGGATTCCTGGACATGGTGCATAACCTGCAGTGGCCACTACGTGGAACGTGGCTGCTGCCCAGGAGGGCAGAGAACAGGCTGCTCCATCAAAATGCAGATCTACTTTAGCGTGCCAATCCAAACGTCACAAAACCACGGGCAAGTTTTTGACATTGTCTTCAAGTTGGATTTTAGCAATGCTGAGAAAGGCGGAGGGGGGAGAGGGAAAAAAGTAAAGCCTACGAAATATATTCTAGTTCTCTGAAAAGATTTTGCCCAACTCTGGATTTTTTCTGTTGGGTTTTCACAGACTAAGAGGGTTCTCTTTGCTTTTTAGCTGCTGAATCCGACTCAACGGTATCTCAGCCTTCTTCCAGAGACCAGAGATCCTTTTTCACTTATTACTCACAGATATTCTGCTCCTGAATGTGGGGGATCTACAGAGTTATCAGGTAGCTAATTACAGCAGGGGGTGTGCTAATAATGGAAGGCTCAACATTTGCTGGCTTAGGGTCTCGGGGAAGCCCGCTTTGAAGCTCTCTCTTCTGCACAAGGCTTTGCTCTCTTTCTAAAACCAACCAACAATCTGAGCTTCCATCCTTTATACTACCCTATTTTTTTTTTCAGCCTACCTCTATCTTCCAAAACCACCACACTAATTCTATAGCCTGGCATTCTCTAGTCTCGCATCCTGCCCGCACAACGCAGGGCTGCCAAATTCCAATACCTTAGGGACTAGCACCCTTGCTAGAAGTATCACAAGGACAGGCTCCATCCTAAGGAAGAGACTCGGCACCAGTCAGAGAGGGGACATCCTGCCCATGAAGTCGCTCGGGCCCTGCTCAGCCCCCTCCCACAAGCCACCCCTGTGGTAACTCTCAGCAGAGTGGTTCTTCTGATGGGTGGTCAGCAGCGAGTGCGAACTGAAGCTCCTCCCGCATTCGTTGCAGATGTAAGGCGTGTATATGGAATGTGTCCTCATGTGCCGCGTGAGTTTGGAACTCGAGATGAACCTCTTCCCACACTCGGTGCAGCCGTAGGGCCTCTCCCCCGTGTGGACCCGCTGATGCGTGTTCCGAGTTGATAGATGGCTGAAGCTTTTCCCACACACGTTGCAGCGGTACGGCTTCTCGCCCGTGTGGATCCGCTGGTGCTTGCTCAGGTTGGAGCTGTAGCTGAAACTCTTCCCGCACTCGGGGCAGCTGTAGGGCTTCTCGCCTGTGTGAACCCGCAGGTGCTTCGTGAGATCCGAATTCTGCTGGAAGCATTTCCCACAGTCCGGACAACCGTAGCCATAGGGCATCTCTTCCATGTGGATCCTCTGGTGAGTGACCAGGCCCCGGTGCTGGCTGAAGCATGCCCCACACTCAGAACACACGTAGGGCATCTCCCCAGTGTGGGTCCTCTGATGGATCAGGAGGTTGGAGCGCTGGGCAAAACATTTGCTGCACTCCGGGCACTGGTGGGGCTTCTCGCCCGAGTGGATCCTCTGGTGCTTCAGAAGGTTGGAACTCTGCCGGAAGCATTTCCCACACTCGGGGCAGGGGTACGGCTTCTCCCCCGTGTGGATCCGCCGATGGATCGTAAGGCTCGAACGCTGCGTAAAATGCTTCCCGCAGTCAGGGCACTGGTGCGGGCTCTCTGCTGCGTGGACCCGCTGGTGTTTGAAGACAGCTGGGCTTGGGCGGAAAGTGGTCCTGCTGTCGGGGCCTTGGGAGATCCTCTGGCCCAGCTGGGCTCTGCCAGGACTCTTCAATCCGTTTTCAGTACTTCGATTCACCGACTTCTCGGTGTGGTCCCCGTTGGAGCTCCCCAAGTCTGAAACAAAAGGGAGCGAGAGGCCTTACTTGGCCCAATAACACTGGCTGTCCCGCCACCTGCCCTCCACAGTCACTTCCTAGCTGGATTACTGTAACTTGCTCTACACGGGGCTGCCCTTGAAGAGCATTCGCAAGCTGCAGCTGGTCCAGAACGCAGCGGGGTGGTCAGTCTTGGGTGCTTCACGATACGCCCACATGCAATTCAAAAGGCCAGTTGCCACCTATAAAGCCTTACGTGTGCAGGACCATCGATACCCAATCATTTCTGCTTGCCCCACCACTGGCAGGTTTGGCATGCTCTGGGGTCCCTTCTGTTACAAATATCCTGTGGGACCTAGGAGTCACACCTTCTCTGTTGTGGTACCACCTGCCCTATAGCACAGCATCCCCTCCCCCCACCAGACAACCCCAGCCTTTCTGGCTTTTTGCAAGGCATTAAAGATCTGGATGTTAACCCAGGCACTGGGGCCAAGAGCATATGTTACGTATTATCAGATTTCTAACGGTGGATTATGTTGTATTTATTTATTTATTTATTTATTTATTTATTTATTTATTTATCAATCAAACTTATCCCCGCCCATCTCCCCCCAATGAGGGACTCTGGGTGGCTTACAACAGATTAAAACAAAAAATAAATATATAGTTAAAATTTATAAGAAAACACATTTACACAGAGTAAGCCTCTGTATGCTGCCCAGAGTCAACGCCATGGGACTGGTGGCTAAATAAATGCTTCAAATAAGTAAATACATGGGATAATTAAACGCTTTCACAGACAGAAATAGTAGCTAGAGCTGAGTAACGCTTGCAGGCTGCTATCTAGGTTTCAGGATAACCATGCCCTCTTTGAAGATGTGATATGTCAGAGGCCTACAACCTTTTTTGAGAACTACACTTGGCATTTGGGAAGGCCGTGTCAAATGTGGGGGGAGACAAGGAAATCTAACACTGGTTTAATTGAATTAAATTAATGTCTTCAATAAATAGAATGATTCACCACGGCATTAGCAATGTGCCTTTTCTGTGGTATTTAGAATGGCAACCTGGCATTACTGGAGGGGCTTGCTGATTTTTTTTTTAATTAAATGTATTTTGTTTTATTGTAGTTGTTGCAAATATGGTTTCCTGGACAGTCTCATTGTCTGATTACTTCATCTGAGATCCAATCTTGCGGATACTTGCCAACCGGGTTTTACTTATTAAAGCAGTGTTTCTCAACCTTGAGAACCTTAAGACGTGTGGACTTCAATTCCCAGAATTCCCCAGCCAGCATTAAAGTTCCCAAGGATGAGAAACACCGTGTTAAAGTAAAGCCAAGCTATAAAGCCAAGCAGGGCCACAGAACCACCTTTCCCAATCCGGTGCCTGCTAGATATGTTGAGAATACAACCCACAGAATTATCAGTCCCCCGACCATGGGAATTCTGGGTCTTGGAGTCCCCACAACCCTGGAGAGCAGCTGATGAATTAGGACACGTATTCTTACAGCTTCCTAAGAACCAGGGGCAGGAAATTCTTACCCAGGATTCTGGCATCTTGTTTCATCTCTCTGTGGATCCGTTTCAGGCCAACGCCCACAGGAGATGGCTTCATCTCAGCCCAGTTTGCCACTTGAGCTCCCCGAGTCTGAAAGAAGAGCAGAATGCAGGACTTTGAAAAACCGTCATTTCCAAGGTCTTTTGCTAAGCCCCCGTTTATCACCAGCCCCAATGAAAGACAACGGATGTCCCACCAGAACAGCTAGCATCCATTTCACCCACTCCCCTCCATCTTCCCAGAATTCAGTAGGCACTGTCACATAGTTTTTCACATGTACCTTCACAATCAGGCTGCATAACAGGAGGAACAGGCTGGTCCCACTGCCTCACCCAGTTGGAAGCTATTCCATCCTTTTGTAGGAAGACCTTTCACCCAAGCAGTCATAATGAAAAACTTTGGGGGGCTAAGATTCCTTTCCCCACCTCTTTCTCCATCCTTTCTTCCTTAATATCATGTTATGTGGTACAGAACCAGATTATTTGTAGGACCGCCTGTTCCCAAAAGTATCTGCCCATCTCCCACGCTCCAACATGAAGGACGCACTCCAGATCCCCTCACTGAAACAATGTCACTTTATGGGACCTAGGAGCCGTCCTGCTCGGTGGTGGCCCCTACTTTCTGGAACTATCTTCCCCCAATAGATGATTGGCCTTGACCCTGCAGGCCTTCAGAAAATCAGGACCTAGCTCTTTCCCCAAGCCTTGGATCATGATAAGTAGAGCCCCAACTGGATGAATTACAGTATACGTTACTTCCGGTTTCCGTTACAGTTTTAGTTGGTTTTTAATGCTAGGTGTTATGTTCCTTTGTGATTTGTATTCCTTGCTGATGATTTTTGTACACCGCCCAGAGTCATGTGGCTTGAGTTAGGCAGCCATCTAATACTCTAAATAGAAACAAGCAAATGTCGTGTAGATTCTTAATGTGAAGGCAGGGACCCTCTTATTTATAAAACATTTATAAACAAGGGAGCTTTATAAATAAGGGAGCTCTTGGGGGAAGGAGCTAAAAATGTTTTGGAAAAAGAACTCTTATGGGCTAGGAACCTGATCTTGAAAAGAAGAGGAAGGTGATCCTCGAGAATTTGATAATCTTTCTGATCCATAACCCTGGCTAAAAGAGGAAGAACAAACCCAGCCCAAATGCTTACATAAACTGGTAAACAGGTTAAACAACAAACTACGGCAAAAACAAAAGAACCATAGAACTGAAAGGGACACCTCCTCTATTCAGGATTCTAAAATATGTTATTTAGAAAATGTGCATAGCCCCCCGCTCTTATATACATAACCCTAAGTGGTTAATAACAACCCACCCAATACATAGTAAGACCTCTATCAAAAATATACGAAACAAAACTTAAAATCATCATCCGAGCATTTTGTGCAAAGGACAAGGAAGCTCAGCACTAGCAAACTTACCTGTTTTTCCCTTCTCTCGGCCTCTTGCTGCCTGCGCAGGAAGGCCTCCGCCAGGGGCACAGCTTGGGCACACGACTCTGGGCCATGCTCTCGTACCCAGCTCTGGATCTCCTGGGGCAGGAGGGTCAGGAACTGCTCCAGGACCAGAAGGTCTAAGATCTGCTCCTTGGTATGTTTCTCCGGCTTCAGCCACCCCCGGCACAGCTCCCGAAGCTGGCTGCACACCTCCCGGGGGCCCCGGGCCTCGTGGTAGCGGAACTGCCGGAAGCGCTGGCGCTGCGCCTCCATCCGGAGGGCGTCCACTTTCAAGATGGCCGCCTTGACTTTGGCGTATTCGCCCCGGTCTTGGAGGCTAAGGTTACTGTAGGCCTCCTTGGCTTCTCGGCCCAGGACAGGCAAGAGGCGAGCCAGCCACTCTCGGCGGGGCAACTGGCAGGTTCCAGCCAGACGTTCAAAGGAGGCGAAGAAGGCCTTGTTGTCCCCCCAAGGGACGGGGTCCTCGGCCAGCTGCTGGTGTCCCTCCCCCAGAGGAGAGCACCTGAGAGCAGAGAGGAACTCCTGCCACTGGGCTTCCCAGAGTTCGGGCAAGCCCCCCTCTGGCTCCTGCTTCACTTGCTGTGGGGCGGCCCAGTTCAGGAACTCTCGGATGGTCCCCACTTGGAGGACCCGCGGCAGTTTCCCTGCTCTGTCCGCTCCCTCTGCCCTTCTGGGGCCAGTAGTCTCACAGGCTTCCATTTTGACCCCCATGGGCCTCAGGAAGCCCTCGGCTGTTCTGGCCTTCTGCTCAGCTGCCATGGCCTCTCGAAAAGCAGAAGCTGGCCTCGGGGGGCAACAGAATTTGCAATTTCAGTCAATCTTGGGCTGGAAGCTGACAGGACTATCCAGAATTTGTCTTTGTTTCCCTCTCTTCTCTCTCAGCAGATAAGGCAGTTTTCCCCTGGATCTTGGCCCAGGAGGGAAGGGTTTTAAAGAAGCAACTGGCCGTGCAACATAACTCAGCAGCAAAGTGGCACTCTCTGAAGAGAAAAACAGAGAATGTGAGAAACTGCCAGCCCCACCAGGTAAGACTACTTTTATCGAGAGGGGCCGTAGGACCAAAATCTTGCAAGCCTGATTGTGCCGTACCTCCTCCCTTTCTTATACCCACGAGAATGAGGGAGGTGTCTCTCTGAGCCTCTTCTGCATATTTCCTGCTTGTTTTGGACTTAAGCAATGTTTTTCTCCATGCGTCGCTTTGGTAACAGACCTGGCTTATCTCTGTCAAGATCCACTTCCTTACTCTCTGCAGAAGCCCTGCATAGATGATCTTGGGTAGTTTTCGGTCCAAGCATACTCAATGAGTTGATGGGTGAAAAGGCTAAGCAAGCATAATGGAATTGTCAGAGCCTGGGAACAGGAATTCTAACTTGCAAAGATTTGTGCATTCCTTCCTTACGATCAGGCAAGTGGGGAGCACATCCCCACTGTACCAAGAGACAGTTAGGAGAAAGAGGATACTTCAACCTACTTACTCACAAATGGACTGCTAAAGAACACACGTCCAGTTTCCAAGACACCATCACCTAATTCTTTTGATTGATCGAACGATTATGTGCCATCAAGTCAGTGTCGACTCTTAGCAACCACGCAGACACATTTTCTCCATGACGATCTGTCCCCAGCCTGGTCTTTCAGGGTCCTAACTCCTTTACCTTTCCATAAATCTGGCTGGTGGGACACTGTGAGAATTTAGCTTTCGTGGCTGCAAGCCATCATTAGGGTCCTGACAGCAGGGTTAGACACGGTTACTCCTTGGGGGAGCGAAGAAAATCACAGGTAAGCTAGACCGCGAACCTGGCAAACCACTTCCCTACGGTTTCCAAGTCAGCCGCTGAAGAGGCCAGATGCCAAGGCTGGTCAAATTTGGCAACCAGGAGCATTTATGTGCTGGTTCAACTAGTGATCGTGCCACCAGTTCACAATCATACGCGAGCAAGAGGCCGCACAGAAACAGCAAGACAACGCTCCCGGAATACGGCACTGAAAACTGACACCAAACAAAAATAAGCATGAGGAGATCCAGTCACAGAAAAAAAAACACCCAGTGACAGGTCAGAACTTTTAATTGTCACAAGGAACTAAAGCACTTTGGGGAGATTAAAGCACGTTGCTTATAAGGAACCCGTTGCACACTTCACAAAAATTGTGCAAGAGACGTCTGTATTATCAGAGCAGACTTGGGGTAGGGTGGGGAGACAGGAGGGAAGAGGAAGATGAGACTGATAATCAGGACTAAATAAAAGCTTATATAGATATGTACCTACATTAGTAATTGCCCCGCAACTTTAATCATTTCGTAATAAACAAAACTTCAAGGCATGCACTTTCCGGATGCTGCCCCCTGTGATGCAGGAGGAGGCTATGACAATCTGGCCCACAACTGAAGAGCTGTGGCTTTCACAGGGCCTTTGATATGCAAATATTAAGCAGACAATAAACACTGGGAGTGGCTTCACCTGTTAATCTGGGCAGATCAAAGCCACCCTAACAGGCATAGCTGCAGGAGCCAATTCGAAGAGCTGGCAACCTGAATGCCCGGCATCTGCCTTTTCCAACCAGAAAAAAGGCACTGGACTATAAATCCCATCCTCCCCACCCGTTATTCCCTGCCTGCATAGATGTTCCCCATACCCTCCTTCCTACGCAATCCTGAGGGGCGGGCCTGCCATTGCACAGCCGCCCTCCCTGGCCGGCCGGGCTTTTCCACGGATTTGCACGGCGCAGGATTACACTCCCCCTCGCTCCCAGGCCGGCAAGCGAGGAGATGGGAGTTGTAGTCCTTGCCAGCCGCAGAGCCCCGGGGCGGGGAAGCCAGCAGGCCCGGACTTCAACATTGCACGGATTTTGCACGGCGCGGGATTACACTCCCCCTCGCTCCCCGGCCAGCAAGCGAGGAGATGGGACTTGTAGTCCTTGCCAGCCGCAGAGCCCCGGGGCGGGGAAGCCAGCAGGCCCGGGCTTCAAAGGCTTTGCAGCTACGCGGCTCTTGCCCGGGATTCCTCCCCTCCCTCCCCTCCCCAGACGGGGCGGGAGGCGCCGCCGGCCCTCCCCTTTCGCCCCTCGCAGCTGCCCAGGTCGGGCGCCTCCCGCTCCTGCAGAAGCCGCTCACCTGCCGGCGCGCGCGCCTCGCCCTGGCCACGCGCCGCTCGCCCGACCAGCTCCTCCGGACCAGCCCCGACGCCAGTTCCCCCCGCCCCCCAGGGCAGATAAAACAGCACAGGAAGGTGCATCGAGTATTTAAATCCCCCCAAACCCCTCTCCGCGTCCCGGGCCTCTCTAGCAAGCAGCCTCTCTCGCTCCCTTTAACCCACTGAGTACCTTGCTCCGGAGAGGCTCCGCGGGAGCCCTTCCCTGCCAACCCGAAATGCAGGCGCAAAGCGGAGGCGTTCTCTTGCGAGGCAACCGCTCGGCTCCAGGAGATTGCCTTGTTTTGTTTTGTTTTGTTCTGTTTTGTTTTGTTTTATTTATTCTCCTGTTTATCCGGCGGCCGCCTTCCAGGGCTGTCGCTCTGGAGGCTGTGCGGGCTGGCAGGGGTGAGCATTGCCGGGCCGTGCATTCCCATGGGCAGGTGGGAGAGGCGGACGCGGCGCTCTCGCTCCTCGCGGTTCATACCTTCTGCGAGGTATTTACGGTGTTTCTCAACCTTGGCCGCTTTACGACGGGTGGACTTCAACTCCCAGAATTCCCCAGCCAGCACGCCAGCAATTCTGGGAGTTGAAGTCCACCCGTCTTAAAGTGGCCACGGTTGAGAAACACTGGATTAGATTTTAGGCAGGAGCCCCAAATCAGCAGATAGTAGCAGACGTAGCTGAAGCCCTATGACAGCGCACCCCGAGTAGCTTTCCACTGAGAAGGTCGCTCAGAGGCATTAGCAAAGTCTTGGGAGAAAAGCGAATCTGCGTGGAGCGCTCTTCGTGGGATTCCTCATGCCTGATTCAAGAGTGAATTTATAAACAAAAAAAATGTTTATTTGCTAACCAGCCGCTCCAAATAAGATACATAGGGTTGCAAACTTCTGTATTCTCCTGAGAAGACAGCAGCATGTGCGACCAACTTAATAAAAGTGCTTATGTGCTTGCAAACTTTTTGTCTTCTCTTGTGAACTTCCTGTGATCTCAGTAAAACAACTGTGGCTTGTGTTAGTTAAAGGATTTCAAAGCAAGCTTATCTGTGGAATAAATGCAGTGAAATCTTCAGTGTAAGCATCTTAGAGGAAGGACTTTTGAACTACATGGGGGAACAGACCAGCACCAACTATGGAAGAACCACCTCTCGAAATGTTCACCTCCCCAAGATCCAGAAGATGCAAGAAAATGCATGAATGTACCTATTGCAGGAAGACTGACAACAACAGCGCCCAGCTGGTGCTTCACAAGTGGATCCACACAGGTGAGAAGCCACATCAGTGCTCAGAATGTGGGAAGAGCTTCACTCACAAGGGCAATCTGACCCCTCAGAAGCAAATCCACGTGGGGAGAAGCGCCATAAATGTGGGGCTTGCGAGAAAAGCTTCAGCCAGAGGCACAAGAGGATCCACTCAGGAGGGAAACCCTACAAATGTTTGGATTGTGGGAAAAGCTTCTGTCGGAAGGGCCTTTTGATCATGCACAAGGGGGCCCCTGGACATGAAAAACCGTACGAATGCTTGGACGGTGGGCCAAACCTTGCTTCTACCCTGGGCCTCTCAAAAAACAAGCAAGCATAACATATACTCACGTGCTGATCCACAAATATAAAAGATTGGGCTGAGCTGTTGTCATTTTTAAGAGTGTGAGCGTAGAGTGACTGTCCTAAGGCCTTCATGGAGTTTTAGTCTGGAGGTCCCAACCAGCCCTTGGCTTTATCAGTTGTTGGACTACAGCTCCCATTATCCCTGACCACATGCTGGGAATTGATGATGGGCACAACAGTCCAAAAACCAGCCAGAAATGATCAGTCTAGTCCAGTGTTTCTCAACCTTGGCCTGCCACCGTGATGGGAAGGGCGCTAGGTTGAAGAGCGTAAGCTGCTGCCCGGGACTCAGCTAACACCCTCCAGATCCGGGAGCTCTACAACTCCCATCATCCCCAACCATCTTGCAACTCCCACTCCCACCATCCTGCTGGCTGGGACTGCAACTCCCGCCATCCCCAAGCAGCCTGCTGGCTGGGGATGGTGGGCGTTGGGGTCCCCACTCCACCCCACCCCACCGCAGCTGGGCGCGCGCGGCTGCTTCTCCAGCTCCGCAGGGCGGTGCGGCCAGCAGATGGCTCCGGTTCCTCGCCTCGCCGAGGCCTCCCGAAAGAAGGCTGCTCTTTTCTCCCTCTCTTCCTTCTCCCGCGCTCCCCGCTCGGCGACCTCGGAGGGGCCGGCCTTCCTCCAGCCGAGGCTGCAAGATCCGGCCGGCGGCGTCTATGGAGCTCCGGCGTCCGCGCCTTCGGGGGCGGCCTTGGCACCCGGTCTGAGCGGGGGGGGCGAGCAGCGCCGGGCTTGGCGGCGGGGGGGGGTTCGGCTGCACCCCCCCGCCCTCCATTCTTCCCTCCCCCCAGCCAAGGGGTGCTGCAACATTTAGGGAGCCAGAAAAGAGGCGTCCGAGTTGCAGAAGGTAACAGGCGGCCTTGCTGGGACCTTGCACGATGGTGATGATGATGATTGCGATTGCTTCTGTTGCATGCCGCTCTGCTTTCCACGGGTCCCTCCAAGAAAGGTTGGATTTAAAAAAAGCAGGTTCGGTGGTTAAAGCGTCCTTCCCCCAACGGGGAGCGTTCTGTGCGTGGGGAACTACAAGCCCCATCGTCCCCGTCAGCCTGCCCGTTGCTGGCGTGGAAGTCCAGCGCATCTGGAGGGCGGGAGATTGGGGAAGCTGCTTCAGGGGGTGTGGGAGGCTGGGCAGACGTGGGCGCCGCTGTGCCCTCCTGTTCACTCTGAGTGAAACTGGGGCGGTGGGGGGTGTAGGTGGCAGAAGCCAGAAAAGTTTGGGCGGTCCCAGGAAAAGCAGGCTTTGAAGAAGGATGCTGCGTGTTTCAGGGCGGACTCTCAGAGGGCGGGGGAAATCCCTAAAACAGCCAGAAATATGGGTTGTACACAAGGGAGGAGGGTGGGAATGAGTTTGGTGTGATGGTTACGGGGCTAGGCTAGGAATGGGGGGAAATGTGGTTTCTGGTCCTCCCTTAGGCAGGAAGACTGACTGATTTGGGGCCTGTCGCTCTTTCTCAGCCCAACCCACCTCACAGGGTTGTTGTGATGGGGAGAATAGGAGGGAGCATTACGCATGACACCCGGCACTGTGCAAAATAAAAGCAGAATATAAATGTAATGAGTAAAGATATGTGTGTGTAATGAAGGAACCCGTATACGCTGCAAATTTTTTTTATTGTAGGTCCCATATTATACTTCGACTCTCTCTCACCCCTGCACCGCCCTTCTCTATCCCAGATATTCAGCCCATAATCCGTAGTCGAATTAGAAGGATTTCTTTTTTTAAAAAACCCCCCTCTATGTTTGGAAAAGTTTGGCTTGCTGTATTTCCATCTTGGACAGCTGGGGGGAAAAAAGAAATGTAAACTGTAAGTCAGCAACGGTGCAACTCCAGAATTGCGTAAAGTCATTTTTCTGGATTTGCACAGGGCATTAAGCAAACCGAACAGGGCAGGTTCACACAGCCTCCTAAGGCAGAAACGTCATCCAGGTTGAAACCAACCAAGTTGAGCCCATGGTACGAATGCAGGGGGTATCCATTAAACTGGCCAGGGGAAGTCTCAGGCCAGCTGGTGGGGGGGTTAGCTTCAAGCTGTAAATTGTGTCTGTCAGCCCTTCAAGATAGGCTAGGTCAGGAAACACACCACTGGAAGTACTAGTCTGCATTATTGATCTAGGTCAGTGTTTCTCAACCTCAGTAACTTTAAGATGTGTGGACTTAACTTTAAGATGGGTGGACTTCAACTCCCAGAATTCCCCAGCCAGCATTCCCAGAATTCCCCAACCAGTCAGTAACTTTAAGATGTGTGGACTTAACTTTAAGATGTGTGGACTTCAACTCCCAGAATTCCCCAGCCAGCATGGCTGGCTGGGGAATTCTGGGAGTTGAAGTCCACACATCTTAAAGTTGCTGAGGTTGAAAAACACTGATCTAGAAGGCTACCATTTCCCTACCCTGATCGGACTCCACGTGTCCTTCCTCCCAGTGCCCCGTCCTAATTTGAAGGAGTTGACAAGAACAGAAATCTTTCAGATTTCTTACAGTTTTCCCACCAGCTTCTCCATGAGCAAACGTTAGCCCCGGTAGACATTTTTCCTCCCCGCTATTGCAACAGGAGCGTAAAGGGTGTTGGGCCGAGCGTTGTCTGAATCGGATTCCCTTTGCGTCTTTGTGCATGCGGAGCTGGGAAAGCGAGCAGCTGCTTCTGAAAAGGCTAGCAAGCCCCCCTCAACCAAGGTTACCCCTTCTGACCTCCCCTTTTCTCCCTGACAGATTTGGCAAAATGATGTGTGTTTTTCTCTTCGGAGCATTCCCTCCTCCTGGGGGAACCGAGATGGTGACGGCGGAACCCTTTCAGGTAGCAGACGGTGTTGGGGGAACTAGAATAACGTAGCGCTTCATCAAATAAAGCCTGAAAGGGGAGGGGGGGAGGGAGGGGAGGAGGGGAGCAGTCGCCCCAATTTTTTTCTGCCCTCCTCGCAGGCCCCGCCGTTTTCGTTTGAGGAGGTGGCCGTGTACTTCACAGAGGAAGAGTGGACCCTGCTGGATGCAGAGCAGAGAGACCTGTACTGGGACGTCATGCAAGAGAACTACGAGAATGTGGCTTCCCTGGGTAAGAATCCCCCATCCCTTGCTCGCCCACGTTGAACTACAAACAGGAGCACGCAGACACGTTTATTACAGCCCTAAGGCCAGATACAATCAAAGTATACGATAACAACCATCTTACATTTATATATACCGTATTTTTCCGACTATAAGATGATACTTTTTTCTAAAATTCTTACCCTAAAAATTGAAGGGCGCCTTATTCAAGGAAGTCAGCCAAGAATCGCGCGGTTGCAAAACTGCCCATACTTTGTTTCTGCAGAGAGGCTTCCTCCTATTGCTAGCCTCCAATCACGAGTGAAATAGCTTGTCTCCCAAACAGACTTCCTCCAATCACGAGCCTGATGTAACTGATGTCAGCTGATGCTGAACAAACCAATTAGAGGAAGTCTGTCTGCAGAGACAAGCTATCAGCAGTTTCACTCGTGCTTGAATGTAATCAGTTATGCAAAAGAGCCTGGAAATAGAGCTGCAGGGAGACGGTTTGGACCTCCTCCCACTGAGTGTAGCAGGTAAATGTTAACTAATTACTAAATAAAAATGTGTTCTGCACTATCTTTAAAATATTGATTTCTTAATTTGGGGTTGGAAAAATGGGGGTCGTCTTGTACATGGGGGCGTCTTATTATCGGAAAAATATGGTATCCATAAAACAAAGCAATTAATATGATTTAATCTAGTAATTAAAATAACAGTGCTAAAATATATCAAAGTAAGATACTATGCGGTGGAATGCTAATTCTAAATAATGGTGGAGCGTATGGTACAGAGGGTAGCACAAAACCGGGCAACTTGGGAGGATATTTCCGGGTCTTTGTCCGAAAGGAGTAACATTAGATGGGAGTTACACTCCCTGCCAGGAAATCTCTTCAATATTGAGTATGTGTATATGTGTGTGTGTGTATACACATACACATACATACATACACACACACAAACACACATACCCGATATTATATATATCTGTCTAGAATCTTTATATAGGGAGCAATATAATAGCATATGGCTTAGTGTTTCTATTGAGCCACCTCCACATGGACATAATCGAAGGTGCATAGGAATGCCCTTAAAACGTCCAAAAAGGACTGCTGAGCGCAATGCGTCCATTCTAGCTAGGGTGAAAGCTTTACGAAATTTCAGAATTGTAATAGATGTTAAATAAGAAGCTGGAACGAACCCTTGTGGTAGAAACTGACAAATATTGGGGTGCAGCACCTTACTTAAATTTGTTTGTAAATCTATATCCTAGATACATTGTTTAAGGGCAGTTCTAGCATTATCAAATCCTAATAAGCACAGAGTTTGCAGCAAACGGGAGCTGCAGCAAAATGGGGTGACATGATGCAGTCAGCCGGCCAGCTGGCCAGCTTCATCTAGGCAGCTCCATTCGAAACCAACATCCAACAGATTACATTTCATGCAATCCCATGTAAGAATGGCAAAATCTTGAAAAAAACGGGTCATCCCATGAGTTTATAGCCACGAAAAATCCCTTTCTCTCTCTCTGATTTATGGGGTTCCACAGATTTGGGGTGTCACATTTGCCCTCATGTTAAAAACATCTCATTCTAAGAATTTAAGGACAGATCTAGAAGCCCTCCTAGATATCTTCAGGTTGCCAACTCCAAACTGTGTTGCGTTATTTTGAAGTTTCCCCAAACTTGTGGATGCCTTTTGATCAAAGGTTCTGGGATTTTTTTTTTAAATTAACAAGTTCCACAGCCTGAAAAAGTGTGAAATTGCCTGGATTATTACATTAAAAGTACAGCGCATCCAGAAGATACCACACTGAGGAAGCATGGCCTAAATCAGACTCTGGAACTCGTAAACCACAAGTAATTAAAAATCTCCAAATAGACTGGGATCACTCTATTCCTGACATAAATTGTATTTCATCAGCCTCAATCTTTTCCTTAACTTCCTACCCTAGGGAAAAATTAGATGTATGGCTCTAGCAACTTAGTTTTACTTGTTGAAATTCAGTTAGTGTAAGCATCAGCATGTTGTACAACAATGTTGTAGTCTTGTCAGGGGTGTGCATGGTCCAAAAAGTCAAGAAGAGTACAGCTACAGATGAGCGATCAAAGTCTTGTCTCTCTTTTACATATGTCATGACACACATAAAAAAGGGGTAGGGTCTTCACTTGTACAGTCATGGATGGCATCTTGACTTGTGTTGACCCTCCTCTGTGAAAATGCCCCTGGTCCTCATCCCATTATTTTAAAAGATTACAGGCTTTCCTTCTCAGAGTCTTGTGAGATGTCATCCCATTCCTTTCTGCATTCAGAAGGTCCTGGGTTCAAATTCCCAACATCCCCTAGTATAGTGGTGAAAGACTCAAGGCTAAAACCTTGGCTTTCCAACAAGATGAGTTGAGACTACAACTTTGGAATTCCCAACCAGAGTACTGGAAGTTGTCATTCCATCACCTCTGGATCCCTGCTGGGAGTTCTGACAGCTGTAATCCCAGCTCATCCGAAAAGTGCCCAAGTGGGGGATGATAGATGGCTTTCAACTCCCAGAATTCTCAGCAGTGACTGTACCAACTGGGGAATTCTGGGAATTGGAATTCACACATCTGGCAAGTGCCCAAGTTGGGGAACATAAATGATGTGATCTGATCTGGCAAAAGGAAGCATTCCATTGATCCTTTAAGAACATTTAAATCCCAGAGATGTAGCTCTGTTTTGATCTTGTGAGCACCTGTCATCCTCCAACATGCTTCAGTGGGTCCCACAACCATGGAGAACTGATGTATACCCTTTAATTTACTGACCTGAACTCTGAATAGCACCAGGAAGCTGAGTCGAGCTACCATTGTAATTTCCCACAATTAATTTTTAGAGCACTGCCGGAAATTTAGTGTAATATTGTTGCCTCTACAAACACAGTTATGCTTGGGGTCACCGTTAAGCCTGGAATTGCTCAACCTGTTTTGTTTTGTCGTAATTCTTCTGTTTGTTCTGTTCACCCTGTCCTGTCTGTTCTGTCTTATTGAGTTGACTCTTTAAAGCTGAAGTTGTGTTTCTTTGGGGCCAAGGATCACATTTGCCCTTTGGAGACATGCCAGGGACTGCTCTCTGAATAGCAGGTGGGCCCAGGACAATCATTAAATTTAGTTTTACAATTAATTAAAATTAAAGAACATTAACATAGTTATGCTCCAATCCCTTTCTTTTGCATTGATTGATTATGTGCCATTGAATCAGTGTTGCCTCATATCAACCACATAAATACACTTTCTCCATAGACAGATTTTCTCCATGGTGATCTGTCCCCAACCTGGCCCTTTAAGTCTTCCAGTCGAGCGCCCATCACAACCATAATGGACTAGCTCAGCCCCTTGCTCAGGGCAGGTGCACTATAGATCTCTGACAGCTGACCCTCCAGCTTTGGTTTGAAGACATCCAGTGATGGAGGACTCACCACTTCATGCAGCAGCCTGTTCCTCTGGCTGAAAGCTGATATAGTCAGAAAGTTCCTCCTGATAGATAGCCTTCTTTGCAGTTTTAACCTATTGGCTGTGGTTCTAAAGCAAGAGCAAATAAACCCACTGTCTCTTTTGGGTGAACAGCCCTTCAGATGTTTGAAGATGCAATCATGTTTTATGTAGGCTAAACACATTCAGATCCTTCAATTGTTCTTCTTCAAGGGCAGCCCCACGTAGAACACATTGCAGGAATCCAGTCATGCAGAGATCAGGGCGTGAGTCAGTGTCACAAGGATCTCCCACTGCAGGTCAGGCTGGATCCGGGGCACCAGCTGAAGCCAAGCCAAGAGCTTTCTGGTCCCTCTTTCCACCTGTAATTCAAGCAGGACCCCCAAGTCACAGACCAGCTCTTTCAGGGGAAGCACAACTCCATCAAACACAACCACCACGATTGATGTCAGCAGAGAGACTGCTGTTTACAGTCATATGGTAACTCCATCTTGTTGGGACATTTGTACACCTGAAATCTTAGAACATCTCTGAGAGCCAGTATGATGTAGTAGTGAAGGTGCTGGCCCAGAAAGCAGGAGACGGTGAGTTCGAGGCCTCCCTTAGGCATGAAAGCTGGCTGGGTGACTTTGGACCAGTCCCTCTCTCAGCCCAACCCACCTCACAGGGTTGTTGTTGTGAGGAAAATAGGAGGCAGGAGTATTAGGTACATTTTCTGCCTTGTTTTATTTTTATGTGATACTCCTCATCATCTCTGGCTTGGTACTCCTTAAGATTTCCACCATTTTTGAAAATCCCAAATTCACTTTAATTTGTGGGGTGTCCACAGTTGCCTCAAAACTGGCAAGCATTTACTGTGCTGGTAGCCCCTGCCCAAAGAACAATTTATTTTGCATTATTTCATTGTCTCTTCTAACATTCTCATGCTCTGGGACATTCACTGCTTTCTGAGTCAGTGGCTTACAGGCTGCCATGCATTTAACTGACTTCATCATTTTCTCCTCCTTTTGTGTATGTTTGTGTGTGTGTACACAATGCAGCTGTTCCAATCCCAAAACCTGAGTTGATCTCTCGTCTGGAACGGGGAGAAGAGCCGTGGATCCCCGCCCAAACAGCTTCAGAGGAGAAAAAAATCCCCCTCAATCTTTATGAAGGTGAGAGAAGGGTGAATCGGTGATGAGTTTTCAGGCTGAATGGTCGTGGTCTAGTCTTCTGTTGTCCTGATGTTTCACCAGCAGCTGTGGTTGGTATCTTCAGCAGAGCAAGCTGCTTGTATTTGAAGCTGGCCAACTGATCTCTGATTGGTCCATGTCACGGAAGTCCAAGAAAGCTGGTTTCCGATAGGTTCCTTATCTAGGTAGACCTCCAGTTGCTCCATTTTGAAGAAGTTCCAAGAGGACTGGTTCCTGACTGGTCTGCCTTTGAAAGCCTACATCAGCATAGGAGGTTGGCTTAAGGAACAGACCAGAATAGTTTCTCTCTCCTCCTCCTCCATCTTTTGTTCAGGGTAGGGGTGTCCACTACAGTGTGCATGTGTGAAAAAAATCGAGATGGCAGCCAGGGTTGTATGATCAAAGTCGTGTCCCTTTTTTATCTGCACAGCACAGGTTAAAAAGCAGTGGGACTTCAGTCACGCATCCACAACTACCATCTTGACTTTTTTTATCCCCTCCCCGCCCTTCCCGCAGACACCTCTGGTTCCGGCTTCCTATTTCTAGTTGAACTTGGTGGATGGGGCCAGAGAAATCCATAGATCTACTCAGGACAGAGTGGACTTTGCAGGAGGAGAGCCGTGTTGGTCTGTGCTAGCCAAAAAGCAGGAATCTGGCAGCAGTTATTAAAAGGCCTAAGCTCTCGTGAGCTACCTCAGTGAAGCCCCTCTGTGCTTCTAATAAGGTGAGCTGTGGCTCATGAAAGCTTAAGCCTTTTAATAATATTTATTAGATTGGGGTAGTAGGCAACATCTGTAGCTCAGGGTTGAACGGTTGGGTTCTTGGAGTTCTCTGAACTTAGTTGTTTTTCTGCTGACGTTTTATTACCAGGCTGGGTAACATCATCAGTGTAGGGGGGAGCAGCGTTTGCTGCTTGTTTAGATATCGTAGTTTGCCCTGCCAGTCTTGGAGGAGTATGGTGTCTTCCTTGATGAGGTTACCTAGCCAGATAACAAAATGTCTGGCTAGGTAATTTGGTTAAGGAACAAGAGAGGAATAAGGACACCCAGAATGTATTCAAATACTGCATATCCCTAATAACTTAGTCAGAATCTTGGTGGGATCCTCCTTCAGGGGAACAGGTGCAGGACAGGGGACGCCTCTGGCTGGCCCCAGGAAGAAACCAAAGCCTTGACCAAACGTGTCTTGCCAGATCCAGCAGGCTTCTTAGAGTGGCAGAGTGGTTAGAGCAGCACCCTCCAAAACTCTGGTGGTTGGCAGTGAAAGCTTGCTGAATTTAAGGCCGTGAGAGAGAGGGTGTCATTCTGCCAACTTTGGAAAAGCCTATTTCTGCAACCTTACCCAATGTGAGGCCCCACATGGAGAATTAAATCTAGGGTTCCTCCTATTCACTCTTGTCTATTCCAAGGTCTTCTGGGTTCCAGAGACTTTTCCCATCCTTATCTGGAGATGCCAAAGATTTGGATCGTTTGCATGCCAACCTGATGCTTTTCTATCAAGCTATAGAGCAGTGTTTCTCAACCTTGGCAACTTGAAGATGTGTGGACTTCAACTCCCAGAATTCCCCACCCAGACTTGCTGGCTGGGGAATTCTGGGAGTTGAAGTCCACACATCTTCAAGTTGCCAAGGTTGAGAAACACTGCTATAGAGAATTCACTATATAAGACGTATACTGAATCGCTCAGTTATGACTCCAACTGTTGTTGGCTTACAGTTCCGGCTTCCCCAAGCAATGAAGCCACTGCTTGTGGATTTTCATCTAAGGAATTTTAGTTTAAGAACAGGTTGGGACAAGCTAACTGAGATTTCAAAGGAATGATCTTCCAAAAGAGCACTGATTCATTCAGAGATACTACAGGCAGTCTCTTCTGATAAGCGTGCTGAAGCTCTGTTCAGAAAGTGACCGAATAGTATGTCTTTCCGTTCCGTTGCAGCAGAATTACAAGCGTAATTTCAACTATCTGCAGAGAAAGAAGAAAAACAAGAACAGCAACCCATTCAGAGTTGCAGTGGGTAACCTTCTCAAGGGTGGGAAATTCTAATGGGCCTCTCTCTGTTGTGACTCAGGGATGGTGTGATGGAAGGCATGAGTGGGGAGGATTCTGGGATGGAGCTTCACGGTTACAGGGAGGGGGAGAGACGTTCCAAGTGTCTCCTCAGCCCCCAGCTGGACTGTGTGAAAGTAAGGAGGAAGAAACTGGCCCCTCTCTAAGGGCTTGATGGTTATAGTTGCTCTTGCTGGGGAATTAGAGTTAGTCTGGCGAGATTCTGTCTAGTAGGTGCAAGCTACTAAAGAAGCTGAGATGATTTCCGAACTCCCTCGTGTGACTCTTGGGCTGAACCTGACAATGGTACCCTAAAACCGCACACTATTGAGCCTAAGTAAAACTAATTAATTTAGTTGGGAAATTAGAAATGAGTTGGGAATCATAGAGGGAATCTTTTCCTCTACCTCCTGCATCCTCCCCCTTCTCTTTTTCAGGAAATAACTTTGCTTTGACTTCCCCCACTATCCCAGCAAGTGAGGTGATCGTGAGGGAGATCAAGGAAGAGATTGCGGAACCCGAAGTTTTGGATCCAGCGGATCCCCAGTGGACTTTGCTGGGGGCGCCCCCGGAGAACGCTTCCTTGGTGTCGGAGGCCCGGCGCGGCCTGCAGAGGCAGTGGGAGCTGCAGGCGGGGCATGTCTGGCGGGAGCCCTCCAGGCACATGAGGGTGGCCAATTCCAAGCGCAGCATGTTCCACGTCGGGCGGAAGAAGCTCATGTGCCCGGAATGCGACCGGTGGTTTCACTGCAAGTCGGAATTCTTGCTGCACTGGCGGACCCACACGGGCGAGAAGCCCTACGAGTGCCTGGCCTGTGGCAAGCGCTTCATCCAGAGCTCCCACCTAAGTGCCCACCGGCGGATCCACACGGGCGAGAAGCCCTACGAGTGCCCCCGGTGCGGGCGGAGCTTCAACCGGCGCTCCACCCTGACGGAGCACCTGAGGATCCACACCGGGGAGAAGCCGTACAAGTGCCTCCAGTGCGGGGAGAGCTTCCGCTGGAGGCCGTACCTGACCAAGCACCAGAGGGTCCACCTGGGCAATGCTGCCTACAGAGGCCTCAACAACAGGGAAGCCATCTTTGAAGACTCACCCCGTCCTGAGCCGCAGGGAAGACTCCCAGGCAAGTCTAATTTTATTCTCTGCTTTTACAGGTAGTCCTTGCTTAATGACTGCCCTGTTTAGCGTCCATTCAAAGTTACCACAGAACTGAAAAAGTAACTTTACAACAAGTCCTCACACTTACAACCATCGCAGCATCCCATGGTCATGTGATTGAGATTTGGGCGCTTCGCAGCCAGTGGGAGTTTATGGCCGTTGCAGTGTCTCACGGCCACATGGTCACCATTTCCATACTTCACAGCAGCTTCCGACAAGCAGGGTCAGTGGGGAAGCTGGCAGGAAGTTGCAAGTCGCGATCACACAATGTCTCTCTTAACAACCATGTCACTTCGCAATGGAGTTGCCAGTCCTGATTGTGGTTGTTAAGTGAGGAGTACCTGTATTTATTTTACGGTTCCTCCTTCTGAACCTGGGCTTTGAAAGCTACCTACAGAATTTAGGATTACTGGTTGTTATGCAAAGTCAGATTGCGAGGGGAGAAGGATATGTTTTGCATCTTTCCTTCTCTCCTGTATTACAAGAAGAACTGTGAGAGTCAGGACAAGAGGGGTTAAGAACTTACTCTCATCACCAGAGCAACGAGGAACAGATAAGAGGATGAGACTGAACCCTCCCTAAAGAATGCAAGGGAGGTTGGGAGGGTGACCCTGGAATTTGCTCTCACTCTGAGAAGATTTCTGTAACGGGAGTAAGGCCATTAAACTTTGCTGGATTGAATCTGTACTGTCTCCTGGAGTTTCCTGGGCTAATCCTGACATGAACGTGTTGGAGCATATCTTCTCCAAAAGGGAGAGGATCCTCTTCTAAGATGGGCATGGCCTGGATTGCAAATCACACTGGCACCTTATTGCTGTTCCTTTGCTCTCTGAAAGAAAGAGGATGCCTCTTTTTAGTTAGAGTTTCTACATTGGCCCGGCATCTAAAATCCAATTTTATTTGCAGGAGTGTCCCTGGGGGAGGTAAAAAAAGTCAAGATGGTGGTCGTGACACTGTGATTCAAGCCTTACCCCTTTATTACATGTGTTGTGACGCACATTAAAAATGTTCGGGGGGATCAGTTGCACTCACAGCCACCATCTTGACTTGTTTGACACCACCACCCCCCGCAGATGCCCCAGCCTACTGGCATTGCATTCAGAAACCAAGGCAAAGGGCTATTAACGTGATCAGTATCAGTAAGATTATCATGATCGCCGATTGTGTGTCCCAGAGATGTGATTTCTTAGGGAATGAAACCCTCGTAAGCCAAGATCCGACTGCAGAAGAAATTTCAGCTCTTAGAAACAACTTAGAAACAACAATAATTGTTGTACGCCGCCCAGGGTCACCTTTATGTGAGATGGGCGGCTATGTAAATATGAACAATCAATAAATAAAATGAACAAACTCCATCTGTGGAGATTAACAGGAGTTGGGGGACATATGCAAAGCAAGCAAGAAAGAAAAAAGGCAAAGAGAGTAGGAAGGACCAAAACGTGGTTTCTTTTCCCCCCAGCTTGATTTGGAAAGCCTCTTGATTAAAGTGCGCCTTGATGTCTTTTGTGGGCAGTGATCCTGGTTGCAGGATCCTGGTCTCCACTGAAAATAGATAATCCTCTGGGGAAGGCCCATCTCCTCCGATTTCAGAGAGCTGACGTGGGGAGCTCTCTAGAGCAGCTCTTCCAAACATGGAAGCAGGGGAGCCGTGGGGTGCCTCCCACTTTACGAGCTGGTTCCCCACAGCTTCCTGTGGTTGACCAAGGGGGTCAAGGTGGCGACGCCTCAGTGGGTGGCAGGGCCTGGCTCACCATCTCTTGGCTCCCAAGCTAAGCAGAGTCAGGCCTGGTTAGTACTTGGATGGGAGACCATGAGTCATCTCAAGAGCATGGGCCAGAGTGGGAAGTTGAAAAATGGTCCAGAAGAAGAGAAGGGCAAACCGCTTCTGTACTGTGGTCTAGAAAACGGTCTGTGAAATCCCCAGGACTCCAAATTGATTTGAAGGAGACTTTAATTTAATGTGGTAAGGTAAGGTACCAGGTAACCAGTGAGTCAAACTCTAGGGCAGTGTTTCTCAACCTCGGCAACTTTAAGATGTGTGGACTTCAACTCCCAGAATTCCTGGCTGGGGAATTCTCGGAGTTGAAGTCCACACACCTTAAAGTTGCTGAGGTTGAGAAACAGTGCTCTGAGGATTTGAAACCCTACTGGAAGGGATCAAGTTGAGACCTTTAGCCCCACAGGTGATAGTAGCCACAGTAACTCAGAGCAGGCCAGGTGGACCCATTGGCTGGTGTATATCATCTTTCCAGAAATTGGTCCTCCTCTTTAGGTCAGAAATGGGTGACCCACTTGCCTGAACCCAGGGAGGCTAGTAAAATGTTGGAAAGAGGGCTAGTCTGGCATGAGACAATAATAAAATAAATATTTAAATAAATAAATAAATAAAACGGTTTTTTTAAAAAATAAAAAACAAATAAAAATAAACAAATAAAATATAAATATACAAAAGTGTTAAAGGGCAAAAAACAAAACGGGGGTGGGAATAGAAACCTCGGGATAAAATTAAAGTAAATATTTTTTTAAACTACAGTGGTACCTCGGTTCACGAACTTAATTCGTTCCGCGACTCTGGTCACGAACCAAATTGGTTGTGAACCGAATCAAATTTTCCCATAAGGTTCAATGTAAATACGGTTAATCCGTTCTGACCCCTATGAATTTGGTCGCCGATCGATTTTTGATCGCGTCCCGAATCAAATTTCCCTATAAGGTTCAATGTAATTACGGTTAATCCGTTCTGAACCATATGTTGTTGTTTTTTAAACCGCAAAAATATGACACAAAGTACAGTACGAAGAGAGCGCTAACCTTGCTTGACGCGACTTCTGGCGTGGAGGACAGAAAGGCGGGTGGGGAGGCAGTTACTGCTTGGAGGGAGAGTCCCCCTCCCTACAGGAAGCCGCGACCATGTGTCATGGCAGGGAAAATGGCCGCGGATCCTGTTCGTAACCTGATGCGGAGTTCGCGAACGGAGGCAAAATTTTGCGACCGGAGCTGTTCGTGAACAGAAGTGTTCATGAACCGAGGCACCACTATAAAAATAAATAAAACAAAGCAAATTAAAACAAATGTATAAAAGTGTTAAAGGAAACAATAAAACAATTAGGGTGGGAATAGAAACCTTGGGACACTCTCTATATAAAAATAAGTAATAAAATATATAAATAAAATAAAATAGAGATATGAAAGAAAAGGAAAGAAAATGGAAATAAATATAAAAATGAGAGAAATCCAATTAAAATAAATAAAATATACACATGCATACATAAAAGTGTTAAAGGAAAAAAAACGATTAGGGTAGGAATAGAAACCTTGGGACAAAATTAAATATTTTTTAAACTATAAAAATAAATAAAACAAATTAAAATAAATGTATAAAAGTGTTAGAGGAAAAAATAAAACAATTGGGGTGGGATTAGAAACTTTGGGACACTCTCTCTCTCTCTAACAATAAGTAATACAATATATAAATAAAATAGAGATAGAAAAGGAAAGAAAATGGAATTAAATATAAAAATGAGAGAAACCGAATTAAAATAAATAAAATATACATATACATATACATACATAAAAGTGTTAAAGGAAAAAAAACGATTGGGGTAGGAGTAGAAACCTTGCGATATACCTACATTTAAATCAGCTGTTCTCTTCCGCTCTCCTCCAGCAGGTGGCGCCATTGAGAGTGGCGCCCCAGAAGCCAATTCCCTGCGTGCTGCCTCCTCATTGTCCAAACCGCGCAGTGGGGTGAAGCCCAGCCCTGAGATCTATGGGCTCAGGCAAGGCTCAGGCGGGCCGCCGCTGAGGCGGCCCATAAAGACTGAATCAGAGCCTCTCCCCGGGGGGAACGACGTCACCGACGTGAGTCAGATCAAGATCGTTCAGGTCGAGAAGAAGCACGTGTGCCACGACTGTGGGAAAGCCTTCCAGTATAAATTCGAGTTGGTGAAGCACCACCGGACCCACACAGGGGAGAAGCCTTTCGAATGCCTGGCCTGCGGGAAGCGGTTCTTCCAGAGCACGCACCTCAACGCCCACCTGCGCATCCACACGGGCGAGAAGCCCTACGAGTGCCCCCGGTGCGGGCGGAGCTTCAACCGGCGCTCCACCCTGACGGAGCACCTGAGGATCCACACCGGGGAGAAGCCGTACAAGTGCCTTCAGTGCGGGGAGAGCTTCCGCTGGAGGCCGTACCTGACCAAGCACCAGAGGGTCCACCTGGGAGAGAGCACCTACAGATACTTCGACAGCGGGGACGGCCTTTATGACAGCTCTTCCTTCCCGGAACATCAGGAAGAAAACCAACCAGGTAAGCGGGTGTTGGACCTTTGGGGTAACCAGACAAAAAGCACAACTAGGAGTACCAACTCTATCTTTATGGTAAGGTTACATTAACACAGTGTTTCTCAACCTTGGCAGATGTGTGGACTTCAACTCCCAGAATTCTGGCTGGCTGGGGAATTCTGGGAGTTGAAGTCCACACATCTTCAAGTTGCCAAGGTTGAGAAATACTGCATTAGAGTGTTCTGTGTCTCTTCACTGTGATCTAGTGGTCATCCAGAGCCACCCAGCTTGTACTTCTGATCAGGTAGCACTGCTCTAGGAGCTAGAGAAGAAACTTACGTCCTTCTGTGCTTGCACTTTACCACTGCTTACTCAAACATTAGTTTCAAAAAAGCCATATATGAGTCTTACCCATGTTCTGGGTTCTTGGGAAAATCTTGGTAAAGCATTACCCAAAGAGTCTTAGGTGAAACCAAATTATAAGGATTCAAGGGTTTAATTTTCATCTACACCAGCTTTCTCCACTTTGGTTCATGCCCAGTGTCTGAACGTAGATGTCCAGGATGCCGATTCATTATAGGTCCAAAACATCTGGAGGATATCAGATGGGTGAGGATAAACCTGCACAAATAATAAAATCATTTTCCAATGTCCGGGCATGAGCAATGGAATCATGGAGGAATGCTTCCTTGCCAAACCCCTGAGTAAGATTTGTGAGTGCTTTGTGAGGACAGAGTAGTAAAACGGTGAAGGAGACTGGAAAACTGAGGTGAGGGAAGAAATGGAGTATTTCAGGGAAGGGCCTGGCCGTCTGACTCGCTGGAAATCTGAGCAGCAGTGTTCTCCCGTCACACCGTTTTCTTGCAATTTTTTTTTTTGGTAACACGCTTCTCTCCTTGCTGTATTTTTCATTCTCTGTTTTCCCTCCTCGCCAGAATATTTAACGTCCACCCCCGATTTAATCTCCCGCGTGGGGTCCCAACGAGAGCCATGGCTGCCGTGGATCCAGCGTTCGGAGGAAAGAGAGAACCGAGGGAGTCATGGTGGAGGCAAGGAACGGGTTCAACCATCTCGGGTCCTGTCTGAGGGAGAAGCTGAAGGACAGGATTCACCCACAGGCCCTGCTCCCCCTTACAATGGGACAGGATCCAGTGACACTTGTGAGTTACTCTTTTATCCTTCCAATCAGGCAGTGTTTCTCAACCTCGGCGACTTTAAGATATGTGGACTTCAACTCCCAGAATTCCCCAGCCAGGCTGGCTGGGGAATTCTGGGAGTTGAAGTCCACATATCTTAAAGTCGCCGAGGTTGAGAAACACTGCAACCAAGAGATGGATCCTAATTGTGTCTGGAATCTGGACTGCTTCACTTTAGGACGTGAAGGGTTGCACCAGAGCAAAGATACCTATTGAGATGACCCCACCTGAGAGAGAAGAGAGACTTTTCAGGGTGGCCTTTTTTTCACAAGCCTTCTGCTCTGCTCAGAAGCTTTCTAGGCAGAGGTGCTTGGCCTCTATCTTCAGAAAAGAAGAAAAGGTCTTCCTCTTCATCCAGACCTTTTGCGCTCGATCTGAGGTTGACAGGAATAAAACCCCAAAAATGTCTCTCGTGAGAGACAGGTTTGCTGAAACCTTGGCTTGATGGTACTAAACCACCACCCTCAATGGGTGCGCATCAGGGGTTCTGCAGGGTCCTGGAGGGAAATATTGAATGGGATTTCCAGGGCTCCACCTTCAGCCTGATCTTTATAAATGACCTACAAGACAGACCTATAGTTATTAAATTTGCAGGTGACCCCAAGCCAAATGATAGGTAGTGCCTTAGAGGTCAAAATCACTGCTCAGAATGACCTTGGCTTTCTGTGTGTGTGTGCGCCTTCGAGTCAGTGTTGACTCCTGGCAACTGCCTGGACTAGTCCCTGAAGTTTTCTTCGCAAGATTTCAGGAATGGTTTGCCATTGCCTCCTTCCCAGGTCTGAGAGAGAGGGACTGGCCCAAGGTCACCTTCATGGCCAAGGTAGGACTAGAATTCAGGGTCTCCCAGTTTCTAGCCTGGTCCCTGGCTCTCTTGACAATATTTAGTATCTTAAAAACATTTTTTATTTGGTATGTGCAGGCACTCATTGTAAACACAGTAGAAGTCATATTTCCCCCCACAGCAACAACCCTATGAGATGAGAGAGAGAGATCGGCCCTGTGAACCTCAAGGACCTTCCATGGCCGATGGGGATCTAGAACCTGGGTCTCACCACTCCTAGCCCTGTATTTAAGTGCTACATCATACTGGCTCTTAAGCTACAAGAGAGGGACTGCTCCAAAGTGCCTAGGTCTCCCTAGTGCCAGTCCATTTAGATTAGATTATATTTTAGATTTTTTTTTAATCCCTACATGAGACGATCCATCCATTCAACACGCTTGAACATCTGAATATTCTTTCTTGCTAGGTGACAACATGACAGCGGAAGATCTGGCGGAAAATCCACCACCGAGTGGCCTTGAGATAAGAGACGCCAGTCACGTGTTACCATGCAGCTCTGACGGAGAAGCTTCCCTACGGCCCATGGTAGTTTCTAAAAGCAGGAACGCTTGAGGAAAGAACGGAAGGAATCTGGTTAGTAGGCTCGGTGGCCTTCACTTAAAAACCCAAACCATGCTATTCTTCTTTATGGCTTCTTTCCCCAAGATGGGGGCCTTCCAACCGGATGGAATTTAGCTCTCAGAATTCTCGTGAACGGCCCAGCCAGCTGGGGAATTCTGGGAGCCGGATGGATACCCAGGTTGAGAAGGTCAGTTTATGGCTGCAGAGGCAGTCCCAAGGGATTCTGGGGAGGGAAGTTGGGTTCTACAAGCTGGAAAGGGGGAAAGGCGTGGCTGTGGGTTTTAATAAGCTGCTTTGTCTTCTGTGTCGCAAGGTCCTGTATTTGCGAGGTGTATTTAAAAGCTGTATTTGGGCCAGATCCTTTCCAACTGCCAGAAGGAACTCATTTGATCGTCTGCTCCTTCATGCAAATAAAGATGGAAATGCCTAGAAAGCTACACATTAGTCCAGGGCAAGGTCCAAGGGCAAGATAACAGCCCAATCGAAGCCCTGCCCCTTTTCTATGCCCATAGAAAGGAGCGGGGCTTCAGTGACAGTCACTGCTGCCATCTTGACTTTTTTGACCTTCCCGTGTGGGCATCTTTGAGGCTAGTGAAAAAAATTGACATGGTGATAGAGAGAGAGAGAGAGAGAGATGAAAGATGAATTCTGTGATGTTTGAAGAACAAATTATATTGTTTTGCAATCATGAGAGAGGGCCGAAAAGTATATGATTCTCCACCCTTTGCATTATGTTTATAAACCAGTGTTTCTCAACCTTGGGAACTTGAAGATGTGGGGACATCAACTCCCAGAATTCCCCAGCCAGCAAGGCTGGCTGGGGAATTCTGGGAGTTGACGTCCCCACATCTTCAAGTTCCCAAGGTTGAGAAACACTGTTATAAACCATTACAGAATCATCGAATGTATGATTGGAAAGGGGCACTGAGATCATCTAGCCAACCCCTCTTCTCAGTGAAGGACTCCACCACACCATCCCTTACAGGTGGTCATGTTTGAAAACCACTGTGGGTTTGGGGTCATCCGCCACTGTTTTAAGCAGACTCTTCCACCGCTTAATGGAAAACGCCTCCTGCTATTCAGCCTGAATCTCCTTTTTTAAAACAATTCAGCCTGTTGGTTTGCATCCTGCTCTCCACTGCAAGCGAGAATAGGTGTTCCCCTGTAGTACATGATAGACGTTCCCTTCATCCGTCTTCTGCAAGCTCAACCCAGCCAGCAACTCACAGGACGTAGTTTCCAAACTCTCCAAGGATAGTTCTCCTTGGAGCCTGTTCCGGCTTCTCACGCATCATGTGTTTGTTCTGCTAGGCTTCCTTTATTTTATTTTCTCTTTTCCTACAGACAGCTTCGCATACAGTCGTTCCTGTCCCCCAGCTCCTGATTTCGTCTTTGGAGAAGGCGAGCATGGGGATGCAGAAGCAGCCCAGCGGTTGGAAGGCAACAGCCCCCGGTGCAAAACCCTTTTATCCAGAAGAAAGAAAAAAGGAGGCCTTTAGATTCCCAAGCCATCTTGCAATATTTTCCCTTGAAAAAAACTCAAGAAGTCCAACAGTGTTCTTTCTTTGTCCTCCAGTATTAATGGCCATTTACTCATCCAGTATTATAACTCTGGGGGGCAGGGGGAGGGGGTGCCTTTAACCAGATAAAATAATATTTTATTACTGTCAGAAAGACCAGCATACCAACATTTCTGATAGATGTTTCTCAGCATAACAAAATCAAGATACCCCAAATTTTTGTTCAGGTCTCTGCATTCCTGGAGGTAATAATTTGCATTTCCCAGCATATGACACACAGAATAAGCAAGGACACAAAACATAATTTTGTGCCCTAATTTTGATCTGGTAGCAATTATTGAACCTAAAATTCAGGCTCGCTCCCTGGCAAATGTAAAAACAATATGATAGGAGAAAGAGGAGTGTGGAGAATTTCCCCCATTTCTGCTTTTCTTGTCCCATTCACAAGGTGTCCTTAACGAATATATTAATACTTTGAGGTTCATGTTGCTCTCTTTTTTTTTAATCGATTAATTCAGGAGTGTGTTTCATAACCCAGGGATACGCTAATATTTGTGGCCAGAGCTAAAACTTTTTAAAAGAGTGAATTGCAAGAGACGTCAGCTATTAAGGTGTCATTAAGAGCAAGGATTTTAAGGTTAAGGATGTGCTGGTGCCGTTTGAGCAAACGAATCTGTCAAGACCTGGATTGCACACGCTGGAAAACAGGCTTGGTGGGTTTCTAGCCCTTAAGCCATAGAGAGAGGGGGGATAACACAGGATAACATGTGATCAGAAGATGCACATCCTGGCCCAGAGAGCTGTCTACTTCCCACAGGGAGCAAGCAGGAAGAAAACGGAATAAATTCTGCAAAAGTTGCAAGTAGATAACATTTGTCTGTCATAACCAGGATCCAGAATTCAGCTGTTAGTGCAGAATGTCACTTGACTGTGAAGATCTTGATTGTGAGGTTCAAAATCCTCTTCTTCTGACCCTGTGGGTGGATTACCACCCCGCCCACCCCTGCTTTTGAACATCTCCCCCTTTTTCTTCCTTCTTCCCCAAGGAGCTTCACTGTCACATTTCACAAGGTCAAAATCGCCTGCTTGTCAACCCCCTTGGACATTTTTCTTAGCATTTCTTTCATAACTCTGCTCCAACTGGGGACAGAACTGAGAGTGACCCTGCACTAAACTATTTCCTTACAGTGTTTCAGAGTAACACTGTAAAGTTACTTGGGAGTAACCCTAATCCTGAATTTTTCTTGGTGAGATAGTTTGTGGTTGCCTTTTTCTGGGATCTTTCCCAGCCTACAGCTCTGGCTTTCCTGGTGGTCTCCTGTCCAAATACTAACAAGGCTCTGCCCCCCTTAGCTTCTAAGCCCTGACATTCAGACACGTCCTGCTACCTGCTGCACTTTGGCTATTTTTCTACAAAGTATCCATTATAGCAGGGTTCCTCAACCTCAGGAATTTTAAGATGGGTGGACTTCAACTCCCAGAATTCCCCAGAATTCTGGGAGTTGAAGTCCACCCATCTTAAAGTTGCTGAGGTTGAGGAACCCTGCGTTATAGGGCTTCCCTGTACCTGGTGGAGGTGGGGGGAGGGGGGATGCATTTGAAAGACATGATTGCAGAAATGAAAGGTCTCCCCTTGCTGAATTTACCATGTCAGACAAGAATGAGTGAAACGTGAGCATTGGGGCTTGGGTTACTTTGCAATAGCAGACAAAGTGTAATAGATGTTTTTTTTCCATTGGAAAAAGCTAACACTGAATAATATAACTGAGTGACAGTTGCAATGAAGGCTGAATGTTTTTCTGTGTTGATCACTTCTGTTGTCAGCATTATATGAATGGGGGGGGGGGGGGTTGCAAACTAATTTTAAAAATATCTAGCAGCCAGCATTTAAAACAAGGGAAAAAGAGATCGAACAGGCCCATCTAACTGCTGCCTTTTCAGATTGTAAGGAATCGATTTTGAAAGTTTGGTTAAAACTTAAAGCAAACTCTTTCTTCAAGGATTAACAATCCTACCTTTTACCATTCTGATCTCAATTCCTGCGCTGTAAAGAACTAGATTATCATCATCATCCTGCTTCTGTTTGTTTCCAAACAGCCAAAGCTTTTTTCCAATGTCAAAAAGTCAGCATGGGAAGCTTCATTTTAAGAATCAGGAATGAAGGGTTTACAGGCTTTCCATCTTGGTGGCTACATTAAAATAGCAATAAAGGTGAAAAAGCTATACCATCTTTCCTCTTTCACGCTGCAGTCTGCAAATGGCGGAACCACTTCTACAATTGGATTTCTAACGAAATTTGTCACTGAGAAGGATTTAACTGCATTAATAGAACTAGAAAATATTAACATGGAAGGTTGCCTTCAAGGCAGATCTGAAAGTCTGTCTAATCAAGTATCCCGGCTGCTTTGGGTTGGCAACCTACGGCCCTAGGCCGCATCCGGCCCATGGCTTTCCTTCCTCCCTCTTTATTTCAAGAACCAGTCAATTTCAGATTTCAAGAATCAGATCACCAACACTGCTCAACATACTTTTGGCATAATAATAGAAAATGGGTGCTCTTTAACTACAGCTTAGCTGTTTTTAAAGAGTTGCTCTGTTTTGGTTTTACATGTCACAAATCCTAAATTTTGGGCACTGAATAGTTTCAGGGTGGGGGAGAATAAATAGGATCGGGAACTGGGGGGCCGGGGGGGCTGATCACCATCTTCGTGTGTTAAATAGTGTGAAGGGGAAAGAGCTGAGCGACTTCATGGACGATGTGGTGGTTTTCTCCCAGAATAGGGGGATAGGCTCAAGGGGGGGGGGGGACATTGCCATGAAGCAGCAGCAATGAGAGAACTTGCTTTCTCTAGAACAGTGTTTCTCAACCTTGGCCATTTTAAGATGGGTGGACTGCAACATGCTGGCTGGGGAATTCTGGGAGTTGCAGTCCACCCATCTTAAAATGGCCAAGGTTGAGAAACACTGTTCTAGAATGATAGTGTTAGAAGGGATCTTAGAGATCCACTGCTCAGGGCAGGATCCACTATAGCATCTCTTGACAGATGACCCTCCAGCTCTGGTTTGAAGACATCTGGTGATGGAGGACTCACCATTTCACAGAGCAGCCTGTTCCACTGGCTCAAACTATTAGGAAGTTCCTTTTGATCCCTGGTCTGAATTTCCTTCCTTGTAATTTTGACCTCTGGTTCTAGTCCTTCTCCCCAAAGCACCAGAGAACCATCCCTCTCTCTTATTGTGTGACCTTTCAAATATCTGAAGACCCCCATGCCTCCTCTCGTCATCTTTTCCATAGGCTAAACATATCCAGATCCTTCAACTGTTCCTCAACTTTCCAAACGTGCCCTTGTATGTTCCAGAGCTGTCTTTCCTTGGCTTCACTGGGTGGCCTCTTTTCCTCCATTGCTGGTCAAGCTGATCCAAGTCTCCAAGGACCAGCTTGGAGCACTGGAGGATACCAGGGGAGGGGTGTACGAAGAACCCAGGTTGAAAGATGGGAATCTCTCCTTGTCCGAAGAATATTGATGACCCTGTAGGACCAGGACTGTGTCCGGGAGCCAGAGGGGAGGAAGGAGGTTGCCCTGTACTAACCTAGTAACTTATAGGAGTTGGCTGATTCCTTCCCACTGAGGTCATCTGATTTCAAGACCAACCCAAATGTTGGTAAAACAAATCCAATGGATGGAACTCACTGGTTTATTGGCTGCTTAAGAGGGAAACACCCCCGTCCCACAACACTGGGACAGCTAAAGTTGATTGTGGCTGTTGGGAACAGGGAGGGTCTTTGGGATTGCCCACCCTTGTCCGTAACAAAAACATTCAGCGTGCAACTCCAATATGTATGTAAGTTTATAAATGATATAACTGGACTCCTGTACCAGCCTATTATGGACATCATAACATGTAACCCTCAAAATAGAAATTCAGAAAAGGATGAGATGGAATGAGGCATACATCAATAGAAATAGATAGTTGGGTCTTTGAATAGTGCATGCCACCCCACTTTGGAGAATTCACTAGTCTAAATTGTGGACCGGGAACAAGATGAAGGTAATGTCAGAGAGAGAAGCAGCAGATAAAAGTGATTACCAGGGTATTGGATGGATGGATGGATGGATGGATGGATGGATGGATGGATGGATGGAAGGACCATGTGCCATCAAGTTGGTGGTCTCCAACACCAATGTTCAAAGGCGTCAATACTCTTCCTATCCTGCTTCTTCAAAGCCCAACTTTTCGCTTCCATTGAGTGTCACAGGGAATACCCTGGCTTGCACGATTCTGATCTTTGTAGGTATAGACACATCACAACATCCGAGTTCTTTTTTCAAGGTCTTCTTTTCTACCCTACAAAGTGCTGATCTTCCTTTTTTTTTTTTTGCATCTTTGAGTCAGTCTTAACGCCTGGTGACTGCCTGGACTTGTCCCCGCGGTTTTCTTGGCAAGGTTTTTCAGGAGTGGTTTGCCATTGCCTCCTTCCTAGGGCTGAGAGAGAGGGACTGGCCCAAGGTCACCCAGCTGGCTTTGGGCCTAAGGTGAGACTAGAGCTCAGAGTCTCCAGTTTCTAGCCTGGTGCCTTCACCACTACACCAAACTGGCTTTCGTCTTAAATACTTAATATTTAAGCCACGTGATTTAAATAATACAGTATTTGCTTTAAGAGCATTTCGTTCCCTTTTATTCTGTTGCTCTTCAAAGTTGTACGTTATACTGAAGGTCCTGGAGGGCAGAAAAATGTTTTGGAAATACTTTTAATATTAAGAAACCGACCCTCATGGGGTAACTTTGAGTCCATCCTCAGGGATCTTCCTCAGCCTCATCTTCCATGGTTATAGCAACCCTTCCCCATTTCAAAAATTGCTCCAGCTGCTTCTGGGGAAGGAGAAAGGGAATCCATTTGAAAAGGCTGGTCCTAAGCGTCAGGGGAAATAGAATGACACAAATAATACAGGCGACAGCAAGGCCGCATCCCAGAAAATTTACAAACTTTATTGGATATTTTCAAAATTGAAGAGAAGGAAATTCATCCGAGAGAGGTCCTGCATTTTAAAAACCTGCGAAGACAGCCTTCCACACTGCAAAGATACAGGGGCAGTCCAGGCAGAGGAGAAAAATAATCAAGATCAGGTAAACTAGGTCATTTTGGATGAATCTCGGTAAAGAGATGGCGACACTTCAGAAGCTACTTTTCCTTACACTCTTCGGACATGAGAAAGGACATCAGCCCGGGGGTCCCGGCTTTCCAATGCTCTGCCTCTGACTGAACTATTTTCACAGAGAAAGGTCTGCGGGCAAAGGTCTCCTGCAGAAGTGATGGGTGCGGCAGAGGATTCTGGGAAATGATCCGCTGCAGAGGATTCTGGGAAAGCAATTCATGCGTACACCGTTAGCATGCACCCCTTCCCTGCTAAACCATCAGGGCCTCATCCAGGATCCTTCCAGAAGGGGCTTTCTGTGGGGTGGCAAAAAAACCAGGCCTTTGAGGCCTCAACCAGCAGACGGGGACTCACCCGGCTGAAAACGGACATTCCTGGGCATAGAAAGCTAGGATGTCAGGGAGAAGGCTGAGCTAGGGCCCTTCCCTCTACCAGATTAGCTTTCTACATGCAGAGGGAGCCCATACCCCAACAGAGGAAAAAAGGCCGGAGGGTGACCTCCGAGATATTAATTAAACCCAGCGGCTTGCTAGGCCTGGGCTTGGCTTGGGAACCAGAGCAGCTGCGGCAGAAAATGCTGTTTTTTCCCAACACGTGTTACTTGCTCTTCATAGTGCTTCTCTCTTCTGCGGTAATTTTAAAGAACACAGATCTTTTTTTTTTTTAATTGCTGCAAGGCATGTTCCCACAGAGGAATGATGAAACATCACGTCTGTTCCAGATTTTGGGGCAGGAGACAAAAACCGAGAGGTCTTCTTCACCCATCCACCTCCAGGCCTGATCGGTACCAAGGAGGCCGGGGCACAGAGGCCACGGCCTCTTCTCTTGGCAGAGAGTAAGTAGCAACGAAGAAGAGCCGTCCGGTTCTTTCCAGTAGATGCCAAGGCCTATTGGAATAAGGGCCCTGGCAGGTGCCCAGCCATTTCTAGAGTTGGTTCTGGACAGATGCAAATCCCTGGACCAGTGTTTCTCAGCCTTGGCAAGTTTAAGATGGGTGGACTTCAACTCCCAGAATTCCCCAGCCAGCCTTGCTGGCTGGGGAATTCTGGGAGTTGAAGTCCACCCATCTTAAACTTGCCAAGGCTGAGAAACACCGCCCTGGGCTTTCTCACCTAGGCTGAGAGGTTCTAACCAATGAGCTTCCTCTGCAGTTTTTCTGTCCAAATCCCTTCTCCACATTTTGGATCTAAAACAGTGACAGTTACACAGCCACCGGTGCAAGAGTTTAAAAAGGAGGCCATCCACGGCCTCCCTTGCACTTTTATCCAATGCTCGCAGGGAGGATTCCCCCCCCATCCCACCCTGGCCATTCTTCCTCCCCATCGTACCGTTTTCTCGATTCTCCCCCCTTCCCCTTCAAATACCCTGACAAATAAATAAATACATTCGATTGCAGATACACGCAGGGCTCTTCCTTCGCTTGTCTGTTTCAGAGCGCATGAAAGACAAAAAGCAACCGGTTTGTTCCAGGAGAATCGGGGAAGGGAAACAGAAAATTTAACAACGGATGCCTCAAATGTGGCTGTTTCGATCAAGTTCCAACCCTCAACACCTTTTCCTAAGAAATCCTGTAGGAATGAATGCAGGAAGGGTTCTCTGTTAGCAAAAAAAGATGTTCTCCGGCAGAGGTAAGCAACTTCCTCACAGCGTGGTAGAACCCCCCCCCCCTTTTTTTTCAGATTAAAACACTGATGCTTAAAAAAAAAATCAAGGTTTTTCAAATTAAAAATGGCCGAGTCTCATAAGATCACATGTGAGAACGCAGCGATCTTGCAAGACTCGGAATAGCCGAGTTACATTTTATTTTAGTTATTTACATTTCTCAAGTTCTCGAGCATCATCTATCCGTCCTGGGGAAGACTACATGGCCAGCCCCTAAACAGGGCTTTAAAAGCAGCCCATGAAAGGTTTCAGAGGATGAAGACCAGGATTATAAAGCACATGAATAGCTTGGTGCTGCAGTTAAAGGCACCAGAGAAGGGCTGGCAAACTATCCTGGTCTCTAGAAGTGATCTAAGTTCTGCTTTTGTTGAGAATTCCCAATTGATGTAAAGCAACAGAGGCAGCCTCACTCAGGATTGTGCTGGTAGAAAAGGGCATTTGTCTGAACTTTCCTCCCTCCCACACCCTGCAGTAAAGAAAGATCAGCTGCCCTTGGAAAGCCAGTATATTATTACAGCCCACTGCTACAATTCAGCAAAACAAAAAATCACTGATTTCCAGCAGGTTTTTTTTTTTTAATGTGTCTATTGAGTAGAAATATCTGTCTCAAATTCCATAGCACTAGACTAAAAGTTTTGGCTCTTCCCTGACTGTTGTCATAATGCAAGGAAAAAGGGGAACGATCCTTTTAAAACACAGCTTCCTGCTAATAACGCTGCCCACCCCCGCCAAATAAAATTCATGCAGATGTTGGCTGGCTGGGGAAAAATGGATTATGACGCCGGGCTGGCAACCAATCTCTTCCTCGTGAGGAGCAGGGAAATACATGTGGAGGATCTAAGGGACACCTTCCAGGTGCGTTGTGGACTCCAGCTCCCAGAGTTCTCAGAAATGGCCAGGCGGGCTGGGGGATTCTGGGAATTGAAGTACATCTGGAAGTTGCCCAGCAACTGTTCTAGCCCTTCACTCAGACATTCTGTTTTTCATATTCTGGCCGCAAATCTAGCTGCACAAGTTTTAGGGGCAGGTGCCCTTCCTGTGTGGCCAGCATAAAGATGCAGTTCTAATAGAAGAGAATATCTGTAGCTCAAGGTTGAACTGTGGAGTCCTTGGTGCTCACTGAGCTTGGTGGTTTGCTTGCAGACGTTTTATTACCCAACTAGGTAGCATCAGCAGTGTGAGGGAGAGTGGGGTTCACTGGTTGTTTATACAGTAGTAGTGTTGGGGGGGGGAGTTCTGCTTGGTAGTTCCTTGATTAGGGTATTTTTTTCTTCTTGATTGCTTGTCTGGTGTTAATCCCTGCTTATCTGGGCGTTGGCTGCTGGAGAGGATGTCTTCTGGTCTTTTCCTTCTTAGCTGTTTTACTGTTTCTTTTGAATGGTGTGTAAATATGGTTTATCTCTATGAGTCTATTGATGGCAGATTTGTCTGAAAGTCTGGCATTGCCTAATCAAGGAACTACCGAGGAGAAAACCACACCCCCACCGACACTGGGAGGGCAAGCTACTGTATATAACAGGAAGCAAACCCCACACCCCCTCACACTGATGATGTTACCTAGTCGGGTGATAAAACGTCTGCAAACAGCCAAGCTCAGAGAGCACCAAAGACTCCATAAAGGTGCAGGCTGCCAGCCTCCTGGCCATCCTTGGGGAAACATCATTTTCCTCAAATGCTGGCTTTCCCCATGCAGCCCCATACGCCCCTCTCTACTTGAAGGCTAAAGTGGGGCCAGTGGCTGGTTTGGAAAGCGTGAACCCAGGTTTATGAAGCTAAACCTGCCGAAACCATTAAAATCCAACCTCCTCTCTCTGCCGCTAATGGGGCTTTTTCCCTTTCCCGGTCGTTTCAAGAACAGAAGGCAACATGAAGCCTCTCTCTTTGGAGGGCAAACGTTGGAGCTCTGAGGCCTCAAGGGGATACGGCACTACAGAGGCCAGGGGGCAGCCTTGGACATGCTACCCTGTTCAGTTTGCACATATAAACATGGGCACGCCAGCAATATTGGAGACCGCTAACTAAGGAGTGCTAGAAGAGCAGGACATGACCTAACTGAACACACACTGTGAGAACCTCTGGCACAGCTGGAATTGTGGTTTGGGCTACTTGATACAGATCAGCTGTTCCTCCCCACCTTAATCCCCCGCTGTGCTAAGCAGAACTTCAATAGCGACAGCGGAGGTCATCTTGGATCAGGAAATGACTGGCATTCCCATAATCTCCAGCTCCATTTTAAGTCTCCCCACCCAGCACGTTGGGGACAAGTGAGTTAAAAAACAAACACATGAACAGGGAAGGCACAGAGAAGGAACACCACAGCTCTTTGCCTTCAGTTTCAACAGGTGGTGTAAAATTTGATGTCCAGAATCAGGGTAACAAGATACCTAATGTCCAGTTTACTGGATTCTATGAAGCAGGAAGTGGAGAAAAATCCTAATTTCTCAGCAAAAGCAAGGTAAAAACAGGGCTGGGAACTCTTTACATTAGAAAATATAAAGTTATCCTGCTAGAAACAGCCACTTGCTTCAAGATGCCCCCTCCATTGCAGAACAAAACCACAGTGTACATTTTTTAAAAAGTAGCGGAGTCTGGAATAACGAACAGCCCAACACAACTGAGTCTCAGGAGAGGCATGTTAAATGTTTTCAGAAATCCAGCCTGATTTATGATCTCCCAGAAGCATTTGGACCTTCATGGGACTATTCCAGAGGTCACAAGGACCTGCTCCGATGTGGGAATACTCCCCATGAAGTCAGAGCCACCGTTTTTGAGGTCTGGATGAGACATTCCCAAGCTTGAGATGTTTTGACTTGAAAACATTTTGCACACCTCGAATCCTCAGCCTCAGTCCCTCCCCTCCCATCTGCAAAATGGGTATAAAAAGGGTCTTGCTCAACACAGCAACTCAATAAACACGACTTTTTTTTCACTCTGTATCAGTGTTTTAACTTTGCAAGCTTGTATTTTGATTGTTGGAGCCAACTTGGGCATTCAATATTAGCAGGTAGTATATGTGTGTGTGTATGTTTGTAAATATATATATATGTGTGTGTATATATATATATATATATATATAATAAATATAATAAATAAACTGCAACTGAGAAATAGTAAGACGAATAGTGCCTCTTCTGGTCAGACGCAGCTTCATTTGTACAGCTTACAATTTCCAACTCCATCCTTCAATTACTTGGGAAGTAAAATGACTATGTGGCTACGTATGTTTAAGTGACTATGTAAACAGAGGGTGATTATTCCCATTTTGCAGATGGGTAGGCACAACTTGCCCCAAAGCTGCATGGCTAATCCATCCCCAACTCCGACAGACCAAGCTTTTTGTGGCTTTCTTTTACAATTTGCAACCACGTGGACTTGGAAGCCCACGGCAAATCCTGCCCCTTGGCCGGGAGCTTTGACTTACGCCTCCTTGCATAGATAGATGGGCTGTTTTCTTAACACACTAGGGGTCGGGAGACACAGGAGGTCCGCCGGGTGGGAGCAGGCTATCAAATTGGCCTAAAAACTACCGCTGGGTTTTTCAGAGCACACGATGGGTCCTCATTCCCATGTCTTCCTTTTGGTTCCCCTGTTGGGCCTCGCATCAAGACTACGGGAAGTGGCATCAGAGGTGGAGGGCTTTGGGGAGTCTGGCGCAGCAGCCTCGCTTGGTCCATCGGTAGGAGCTGGCTCTAGGACTGGGTCACCGGTGCCACCAGACATGGCCACCGGAGGCACTGGGCATGGAATGACTGGGCCAGTTACGGGCTCGGAAGGCATGCCAGGCACATGACCGGACGGTACCGGAGCTCCGGGCTCTGGGGGACCCCAGGGTGGGTGGCTGTACCCCGGGTAAGAGCTGTAGTTGGCATAGGCCCCCTGGGCAGGAGACCGCTGGCCCGTAAACACTTCTGCGATGGCTGCCATGGTGGAGGTCTGCCTTCCCAGGAACTCCCCCAGGTCGCTGTGGGAGCGTTCAATGGCATCGACCATCAGCTGCGCCGTGGCTCGGTCCTGCCGCCTTTCCTGCTTGCGGTGTTGCCTTTCTTCCTGCCTGGCCCTGTCAAAGGCCTTCAGGTCGTGGCAGTGCAGGCCCCGCATGGCATCCAAGAGCATCGAGGGGGCCCGGGAGGCCGACTCCACCAGCTGCATGCTGGTCTCCAAACGCTGCTTCCGATTCCGCATCCGCCGGTTCCGCATCCGTTCGGCGTTGGTCAGGGGCCTCCGGAACTCTTGGATGGGCCCTGAGGGGGCAGGGAGATCAGAAGGGTGCCCGAGGGGAGAAGGAAATGAGATTCCTCCCAGAGACAGGAGTCCAACAGCAGGGTAAACTGCTCCTCCCCTAAGCCCCCCCCCAAAAACAGCATTAAAAATGCAATTTTGGCTTTTCTCGTTCAGAAACTGAAAGACGTTCTCGCTAGGAGCTCTTGGGAGCCGGGCAGTGCACAAATTCAAGTAAGAATCATCATCATCTCGAGAGGTGGATAAAAATGCCAAATCCAGTCTAAACATCTGGCTGACTGCACAACAAACAACAACAATCGCAACAATAAAGCTTCCACACCTCCTTACTATCATTTCCATTCCAAAACCGAGAGCTGTTCTCCCGCGACTTTTAAGAGCTCGGCATTTCAGTCTATTTGAAACTGACGGTAGTTTTAGGATTTGTACATGCCAAATGCTCTCAAGTCCTTCCATTTTTTTATTTAGCGCCCCGCCAACTACCTGCAGTTGCCCTTTTATGCTGGGTTGGACCAGCGAGGTGGTTCTTGCTGTTGTTTATTGTACTTACTGTATGTTTATCTTGGATCGGGCAGAGGCATCTAACCCATAATAAAATGAAATACAGGTGGGCTGCGATTAGTGTGAGTTCGAAGAGTGCGTAGTTCGATTTAGTGCGATTTATAAATTGATACCAGGTCATGTTTAATGCGAGCCTAAGTTCAGTTAGCCCGAGGCTAGCACATGTGCAGTTGCTGTTGGCGTTTTAGACACTAATCGTCATTTGTGCAAACTGGAGAAAAGGCAGGTTCCATTCAAGGAAAGCTCAAAAAAGAAGAATCTAATTTTAAAGAACTACAGCGGAATATAGGAGAGAGCAGGTACGCTTTGGATATGAGTTTATCCTCTTCTGCTGTTATACAGTATTTTATTAATAAACATTCAGGTAGTCCTCGCTTAACGACCATTCATTCAGCGACCGTTTGAAATTACGACAGCGCTGAATGAATGGTAGTTATGGCCAGCCCTCGAAGTTATGACCGTTGCAGCACCCCCGCAGTCACAAAAAAATCCAGGTGCTTGGCAGACTGCCCACATTTACAACCGCTGTGTGTGCATCAACTCCCCTCAACCTGCCTCTCCTCCCCCTATCTTTGCCTTTTGGCTGTCTTGCACTACGCCACAACGGAGGCGAGTGCAGCAAGGCAGGAGAAGCATGAGGTCCTGGCCTAACAACCACAACCGGGACTATTGGAATTGCCATCGCTAAGCGGTGCGGTCATGTGATGCTTTGCCTAACGACCACTTCGCTTAGCGACAGAACTTCCGATCCCAATCAGGGTTGTTAAGTGAGGACTACCTGTATAAAAATTTATGTTTAAAAATGTTCATTGCCTATTTCTTTTGAGCTGGAACCAATTACCCTATTTTCCATAGGAATATTACTTTGCATACTGCGCATTTGAATAATGCAACCATTTTGTGGGATTCATTAACTGCACTAGTTGAGGCCTACCTGTAAAATAAAAGAGGGCCAGCAACCTTTCCGACTATGAGAATTTTGCATGATGTAGGTAGCCAGCAGGGACAAAAAAATTGTAAGGGAAGGAGGGAGAGCTTCCGTGAAATGTAGAAAAAGAACTGTACATTGGAGACAGATCTTGGACCAGACCCTTGATCCATGGGCCATGCTAAAAATATTATGTTGCCCTCACTCGACTGCTGATTATTTTGACGTGGTCAAAAGAAGTGAAAGACTTAAAAGTACAGAATAAAACATATCCCTGTTGGCGGTTTACAAATAATCAGTTTCCATTTCAGAACTGAACAGCTGCACATCAATTTCCAAGATTTCACAAATGCTTCATCTTTACTGTTTAAAGAAAAAGGAAAGAAAGTTAAGCAAGTTGCATCGTGCAACTGTGGTTGCGCAGAGCAACAGATTAAAATTAAGACAGCTCCAATTTGGAAAGCAATGGAGGCCAGGAACTGGCCTCTTGCTAACTGCCTTCCCTTTTTAAGTGTCCCACAAGACCTCCCAGAACAGTCAGGGCAGAGCATGGCCTCGGTCGGTGTGAAATTGTGGGCTCAGATAGAACAAAATGGCGCCCGCTGAGCCTCAACAAGAGCACGGTTCCTGCGCATTCTTCCCCCTCTGCTGCCATCCTTGGCTGGGTTCCCCTGCTGCCTGAGACAGGATAGCAAAATCAGAGGAAATACGCTGAGATCCGCTGTACAACAGAAGAGTGACTTGTGCCCTTGAATATGAACCACGAGGTTCTTAGTGTCAACCTTGGATCTCCTCCATGGCTCCAGACTCGGTTATGTAAGGAACCACCTGCATTCGTTGGCCCAACCGACCAGATCAAATCAGGCCAGCTCCTTCCGGGCCCCGCCTGACGGGGTCTTGGAGACAGACTTTTTTGATAGCTGTCCCCACGTTCTGGAACTCTCCTCGGTCAGCTCCATCCTTCCTGGACTTTAGGGAAGCTGCTACGTTGTGTCACTTCTGTCTAGCACAGAAGAAGGTTGGCGATGTGGGTCAACAAGGCCATGGCTTTTCCATTTTCTGGTATTCCATTCTGAAGCAGATACTTTTTAACGTACACTTGGGGTTATTTCTTTTTCCCCTCCTCTACGTGGATGTTATTTTATTTTACGATGAGGCCGTGGACCACCCAGAGCCTTTGGGATTCAGCGGTGGGCAAATGGAGTTAATAGGTAAATGAATAAATAAATAAATCCCTCAAGGGAGACATCGGGTCCAGCTCTATGCTTGTTGGGGCTACTAAGCTTCTTGCCCCCTCACAGTTAATCTGGTTAGCTTCTTTTAATTAAATAATAACGATAATGAGAAGCTAGCCACACAAAGTCCCTTCCTCAAGCATAATCTTGAAGTCTAACAATACCAATTTCTCTTCAGACGAGGGGGAGATGCTGGCCTGCTGTGGTATACGTGTTATGTGGCTTGCCACGCCTGCCATTTTGTGAGAGGGCCCTTCACACGCTCTCCGGCTTCCCAATATGGCTTCTGACTCAAAAAGAGAGAGATGGAACTCCAGCCCCATGATGCTCCGCCAGCACAGCCCTGCTGGTGGGAAGTTATGGGAAGTGGAGTCCCAGCTGTACAGGGGCTGTAGCTCCCCTGGAAGATCACCTTACCGTAAGGTCGGAGGGTGGCACCATCGTCCGCTGCCGACTTCCTGCAGATGACCCTCTGCCCGGCATCTGCCGGCACTCGCTCCGCCACAATGGGATGGGGGGCTGGTTGTCCGATGGCAGGGTATTGGGCCTGTGGTGCCAAGGGTGGGTACTGCACTGGCAATGCCACCGTGGGGTAATGGACTTGCTGCGTCACGGCGGGATACTGGACGGGTGGCGGCAGGGGAGGATTCACCACCACCTCCTCGAAGGTCCACATCACCTGGAAAGGGCGGCAGGGAGGTTAATTCCAGGAGGGGACGGAACAAGGACATGGCGGACCCACTCTGCCCCTCTGGCTTGTGGTTCAGCCTCAGGAAAATGGACCCTGGCTGGGTCAGGCAGCAGAGAAACTCAGCTTTTCATTTCAAAGAAACTCTCGCGCAAAGCAAGGCGGTACCCATCTTCCCATGCTCTGTAGACTGCTTTTCCCCAACGAGTAGCAATGGAAAGAACAGCTCCTCCTATGAATGTGTCCTCCCACTCGCAGAGGGTGAATTCCTCACTCAGAATGGAAATTGCAGCGCCCCAGAAGGCTGCTGTACCCCAAATCAGTCCTTTTAACTATCATCTGCCCCAGCAGGAGGGAACACGGGGCCTCTCAGTCGTCTTGGGATACACCTCCTGTCATTTTATTCATTTATTAAGATTTCGAAACCGCCCGACACCCAAAGCTCTCTGGGCAATTTACAATAAAGCACCCTAAAGATACAATTTGAATAAAAATATATGCAACAAAATCAAATGAAAAGCCAATGAAAACACCCTATAAACCAGGCAGCAGCAAGGTGGTCATCTAAAATCTAAAGCCACGCCAATTTAAGCGCAATTCAGTAAAACAGTATGTTTCGATTGGTTTTATTACCACCACCTCAGTTATTTTTGCTTCTGTCGCAGGGAATTGCTCCGAGGGTGCTGGATTGCTAGATGCTTGGTGTAACTAAATAAAACACACCTCAACAGTCTTCAGTCACCTTAACTTCCACAAATTAGTCTAACCCTGCTTTAAAGCAATGTAAATTGGGTTAACAACTACGTCTGTTTTACTCCTGGCATCCTTCTTAACTGTTTCATTGCTTGGGGTGGCTTTGATGTTTGTTTTTTGAGCAGATGAACAATATTAATACTGCTTGTTACCTGTTGCTCTTTCCTTTGGGTCTCTCTCTGCCGCATCAGGAAATCTTCCGAAAAGGTCACCGCTTGGGTGCAGGTCTCCGGCCCGCGTTCCCGGACCCAGCTCTGCATCTCCTGGGGGAGGATGGTCAAGAACTGCTCCAGGATCACCAGCTCCAGGATCTGCTCCTTGGTGCGCCTCTCGGGCCTCAGCCACTGCTGGCAGAGTTCCTGCAGCTGCCGGCAGACTTCCCGGGGGCCCTCGGCCTCCTGGTAGCGATGCCGCCGGAAGCGCTGGCGACGGATCTCCACATTGGCCGTCCCTTCGTTCAGAGCCTCTTCCTTGAGACCCCCGTAGGTCCTCCGCTCTCGGTGCTCCTGGCCGCCGTAGACCGGCTGAGTCTCTCTGCTGAGGCTGGGCAGAGGCTGGCCCACCCATCCTCCCGAGGGCCAGGGGCTCGGGTTGGCCGGAGCCTCGTACGGGGCCTGGAAAGAGCTACTGTCCCACGGCAGGGGCTTGGCCAGGGCTGGGTTTCTCCACCCCGACGGAGGATACTGCACCCCCTTAGGAAACTCCTGCCTGGGGGGCGCCCAGTGGTGTGGCGGAAGAACCTCATCCGGCTCCTGTTTCACCTGGTGAGGAGCCTCTCCGGACAAGAACTCCCGCGTGGACCCGATTTGAAGGAAACGCGAGACCCCTCCCCGCCCCAGCTCTTGCGCGGCTGTCTCCTGCACCTCCATCTTCATGGTCGGCCGCGGGCTCGGCTCAGCAGCCCCCTGTAACTGGAGGTGGAGGGCAGCTGTTTCTCCTCTTCCCGAGGCCATGCTGTTTTCCGCAAGGGAGGCCGGCGTCTCACCTCGAGACGAGCGAGGTGAGGCCCTGGGGCCCTGGGCGGATGGCTGGCTGGCCCTGCCCAACGGCCAGCGAGGAGTGCAGTGAGAACTGCAGGGCAAGGAGAAGATTTGGCCTATGGGTTCCTTCTGGAAGGGAGGGGAGGGAGAGCAGCCCAGGCTCACCCACCCCCTCCGCCTTCTCAAAGCCAGAAAAGCAGCTGGACCCGGGCGCGGGGGCCCCCTTTCAGCCTCGTCCCTGCCTTACAACAGAAGCAGGCGGGGCATCGACAGCCGGGTCAGAACAGGCGGCGTCCTTCCCAGGCAGAATCTCATGATCTTCAGGAGAAGCAGCGGCGGCCCCTTGAGATTTTGGGTCCCCTAAAAACCTAAGGGACATAAAATGTTGGAGGAAAGACTTTTATTTCATCAGTATTTATTTCAGCTGCTTCCATCCCACCATTCTGGGCAAAGATACACACACACACACACACACACACACACACACACACACGAGGGCGGCCTAGCCATCCGGACTCAAAGGGTGAAACAGTTAGAGCAGAGGCAATTTTTCCTGCGTTTCTGTGGCTGCCCAATGCAACTGCTCCCTGATCTTGCGAAAGATATGTTTGGTTTAAAGCAGTATTTTTCAACCTCATGCTGGCTGGAGAATTCTGGGAGTTACAAATCCGCACTGGCTGGGGAATTCTGGGAGTTGAAGTCCACACTTCTTAAAGTTCCCAAGGTTGAGAAACCCTGCCTTAGAGGTTCATTTGAATTCCACGCTACAAGCATTTCCTCCGCTGATAAACATACGTTTATTTCTTTATTTATATTTCAAATTTGTCGCCGCTCCTCTCACTGCAGAGTGACTCTGGGCGGTTTGCGGTAAAAACAGAATAAACATTAATTAAAATAGATAAATATGAATTAATCAAAATATCTTACAATAACAAACCTCCTCTATAACACTTCCAAGCTTTTTTTTCCTTTTTCCTTTTTTCCTGAAGTTTCTGCCAGGGTGATTACGTGAGCTGGATATTTAAGGGCACATTCGGCGGTGGTAATGCAGTGTGAAGGGCTTAAAACGTTTGTTCTGGGGCCTCTTCTTATGGGTACTGTTCTTCATTTCCTGTATAAACCACTTTGCAGTTTTAGGTGAGAAAGCAGACTGTGAGGAATAATGTAGATTCAACGCGTGGCCAAGACCAATGTCTGCTTCTTCAGGGTGGGCAAACTACATCTCTTGCTACGTAGCTCCTGAATCATTTAATGGTTTGTAGAGCCCAACCATTAACTTTTGGCCAAACAGCACCAACATGATCTTCCAGCCACTGGTTTTCAGCGGAAAAAAGTAACCACAGAAAATGGACGCACTTCTAAAAATGGATCCAGTAAGCCTTGCATTGGTTTAATTTGCCAAGGAAAGGTTTTGGTCTCTCCAGTGAAAAATGGGAATGTTCCACTGGGAATCTCATTAAGTCAATGTTTCTCAACCTTGGAGACTTTAAGATATGTGGACTTCAACTCCCAGAATTCCCCAGCCAGCCATGCTAGCTGGGGAATTCTGGGAGTTGAAGTCCACATATCTTAAAGTTGCCAAGGTTGAAAAACATGGCATTAAGTCATTGCCATTCCCCCCACTGTCCTTAACTGCTCTATCCCCAATAAAATGTCTTCCAAAGTCACGGACATCACTGGAGGTTTTCAAACCAAGGCTGGGCAACCATTTTTCTGGAAAGGTCTGAGGATTTCTGCTTGGACTAGATGACCTCTAAGTTCCCTTCTAAAACTGATTCTATGAAAATTGAACCCCCCAAATGTACAGTTGCTGGCTATTAAAAAAGAAAAAAGTATCCATCTCACCAAACAAGGCTGCTCAACTCCTGGCAACATCTCTTTCTTGGCCTTCTAGGAGCAAACTTTCCAGAAGTACCCCAGTCTGGATCTGCACAGAGAGTACAATTTTGTCTCAGACAGGACGCTCGGCTCTTGCAAAGCACACCAGCCGTTCTTCCACAGCACATATGAAGTGGATGGTTACTCTGGGGCTCTGTCCATGCACGTACATGTCACTCCAGGACTGAACCCACAAACTATCTGCACACAGGAGATGAATCACAGCAGCGAGTCCTTGCTTGCTCCTGCAGTGACTGGCTGATGATCAGGTGCATGTGAGATCACCCCGTTCGTCTCAGTTGGACCTTTCTTAAGGAGGAACAGATAGTCGAGATGGAATCACCCACAATGCTTTCAAGTCAACTGCTGTGTGCCAGCCAAACACAGTTCATTCTGCCATATGGGAAGCCCGGCGGGGGGGGGGGGATCTGAATCTCGTAACCTGGGTTGAGACACAGCAGGGCTGGAAAAGGGAGACTTCCATGCCTGTCTAGCCCTGCAAGTCTGGCAAACTCCGGAAAGAAGTGCCACCTGGATTTCTGGAAAGATCTTTACCGCTAGTCGGGAATGGAACAGAATCTGGAAAGCCTACCAACGTAATTCTTCTGCACAACTTATACCTGGCGTAATTAAGGCAGAGTTACTATGAGTCTCTTTCTCAGGGTTCTCCCCTAGTCAACCTTGGCTGGTCTTAAGGAGGCAAAGCAGGGTCAGACCTATTAGGATGAGAGACCAGGAAATTATGGAGATCTAGACTAGACTAGGGCACCGAGGAAAATCATCCTGGATGAAGGCAGGGGCAAACCACTTTTGTACCACGGCCAAGAAGCAACATGAAAGTGTCCAAGGAGTCACCAGGAATTAAGCTCAACTGGAAGGAAATGTGACTTTTACCCAGATTACAATGTGACTCCGAATGGGGAACATGGCCTCCCCCTTTACATTATGAGGTATTTCGATGGACAATGCTGTGTTACATTTACAGGTAGTCCTCATTTAGCAACTGACTCATTTAGTGACCATTCAGTTATGACGGTGATGAAGAAGTAACTTTACAACCAATCCTCGCATTACGATCTTCACAGGTCTATAAAGCAAAGGAAGGCTGAAGCCAGATCATAAGCAAAGTCGTAGTTTCACTTAGTGACCACATCACTTAATGACCCAGTTGACGGTCCCAATTGTGGTCACTAAACAAGGACTCCCTGTACTTTTGCTAGGATGCATCAAATAGGAATTTCAGCTTCCCCATCTGTGCTAGAGTGTGGAGATCTGTGTCCCCTCTTTCGCTGTGGTACCGAGATGAAGAAAATATGGCCCCCTCAGCAATATGATGATAAATCTTGATCAGAAAGGGGTGGGAGGGATTTGGAGCTCGACATCAGAATGATGTCATGTTCTCGAGATAAAAGAAACATTCGAAGGAAAGAACTGCCTCACCTGAACAGACCAATATTTTTATTTCCAAGCCAGGCCCGCCAAATGTTGCTGCAAGCTCTAAGCTAAGCCTAAAAGGAACGGCTTGACACCATGACCTCCTGATGTGCAGAACTCTTGCCAATGGTCTTGTTGGTTGGGGATTCAGGGAGCTGGCCCATACATCTGCAAGGCACCAAGCTCAGGAAGCCTGGTTTAGAGCAATTCCCTTGCAAGGAAAGACGATACTGTTTGGGATTGTATAGTTTGCCTTTACTGAAGCATCACCAAATCCTGCTGTGCCCAAAGAATTTTTTTGCCCTCTCTCTTCTCTCTGAAACACGCAAGTTGGGCTCACACAACACATTTTCATTAGGCTGCATTCACACAAGCCAAGTTTGATCTGCTTAAACCTTGGGTTGGTTTATGGTCATTTAACATATTGTACAAATCCACTCGGTTCAATTAATTGACGACTCAATATATTGTGCGAACCCAGGTTTTGCACAATCGCCCAGTGACAGTATGTGCACTGTGTGAGCCCAGCCATGGGGAGGTTTAACAGAACTAGCACAACATCTGTTTCCTACCATGGCGGCCGATAACTTCCAGGAAACTCACAAGAAGGGTATGAAAACAATAATGGTGCCCTTGTAGCAATACATACTAGAAAGCATTCTGCTATTCAAATACAGGGAATCCCCAGTTTAAGAATGAGTTCCTTCCCCAAGATCTGTCCTTAAGTTGAATTTGTATGTAAGCCAAAACAGAATTATTGTATAATACTGTATAAGTCAGTGTTTCTCGACCTTGGCAACTTTTAAGATGTGTGGACTTCAACTCCCAGAATTCCCCAGCCAGCACTGCTGGCTGGGGAATTCTGGGAGTTGAAGTCCACACATCTTAAAGTTGCCAAGGTTGAGAAACACTGGTATAAGTAGTATTGTGGAATGAACTTGAACCATTGTGTATTTAACTCAAATCATTGTGTATTTAACTCGGATTGTGCTACAATAGGCTCCATTCTTGACAAGGGGTCGTCTGTAACCCGGGCGTTCTTAACCTGGGGACTACTTGTATCCAGATTTATAATAGCAGAAAGATATCCTTTTTTCTCTAATAATCCCTAATCCATTTTAAAAGCCTTATATAAATGCTCGTCTCCTGGGAATTCAGATCCCGTGGGGAGGGAATGCAGAACTATTAAACAGCCTGGATGCCTTTGCTGTCACACCCTATACTGCTCTCTTCTCGACGCTCGCCATATATCAGAGTCTGAAGACTCCTAGGGAAGACCTCCTCTGCTACATTATTCCTCCAGTCAATGGCCTTTGTCCGTCTTCCCTAGCTGCAGTGACAACTCTTTGAATTTCCTACAGTATTGGAGATCAGCACTTGATTGTTGGTTTTGTAAGAAATTAACAGGCAAATTAACAGCGTACAAGGTAATTGCCCCAGCGTTACCTTGTATGCTATGCTAGAACAAAAATGAAGGAGGATTTGAGGTCGCATTAGCAGAAGTCAAGGTGGGTACACAAAGATATTATATAGGCCTGTCTCGACCAGCAAAGTCAAGACAGATGTTACGAGGTACAAATGTTAACTCGAGGACAGGAAAAATCATTGCTGTATAACCCAGGAAACGTATTTCTCTCACCCAAGGGAGCCATAACTCAAAACCAACTGCAGGAGCAACGTCATGGAAAGGAAACAGGAAAAGTAGGTACCCAAAGATGGCAGGAAACGACAGACGGAAATTATGGCAGGAAGCAGATGGCATTGGGAGGGAGGTAGCAGAGGATGCTGGGAGGGGGTAACGCCGTAAGAATGACTGGGTTGGGGGTCGAAAGAACAGCAGGACAGGGGCTCACAGAAATGGGGAAGAGAGCCACAGAAATCCCGCAGCGGCTTTTCTGCAAAGTGGAGCAAGCGAGCCGTAAAGAAATAACATTTTCTTTAGCTTTCTCCTTATTCTGCTGCCAAGAGGCTCTAGGCAATAGCATCATTGCGTAATTTGGCTGTTGGGGCATGCGACCCAAAGACTCTTAAAGGTGCTGGACAGCCTTCCTTTGACAGCAGTTACCCACCCAAGCGCTTCCTTTGTTCCTCACATATTATTCCCACCATGCCCCTCACCTTGTCCCCCACCCACTTCTGCTTTTATTGTGTCACTCGCGTGACAGCATAATAGAACCGGCCAGCCGACAGACAGACAGTGAAAGAAACAGCATGGCTTGGCTGCTGTGGGTTTTATTTTTATATTCTGCATTTTATCTATTTTATTGCAAGGTGCCTAGAGTCTCGTATGGGAGATGGGCAACTATATACACCGAAGTTATTTATTCATTCATTCATTCAATTTGTATGCCGCCCGCCTCAGCAAGGGAGGAGGATCATCATCACCATCATCATCATCTCTTTTTGACTAGGGTGGGGCTTTGTTTCTTTGGGGTGGGGCGATCCTCACCCCTTTCAACACTCCCACCTCAGCCGGCGCCCTGTCAGGAGGGGGGGGTGGACTACAAAACCCATCACTCCCAGCCAGCAGGGCTGGGGAGGATGGGCGCCGCGTCCTACAGAGCTGGAGGGCACCAGATGTGGGAAAGGTTGCATACGAGCCCCTCTTCGCTGCTGGCCCGTCCCGCCGAAACTCACCTCCTGCCAACCGGAGGCCCCCAAACGGGCCGCTCCCCGCGATGCCCAGCGGCCAACTGCAGACAATCCGACAGGCTTTGGCGGCTGCCACTTCCTCCCAGCCAAGAGGAAAGGACAGGAAAAGGAAATGCACGCCGCCGCTCGCACTTCCGGGCAGGTCTAGGCGGTGCCGCTCTGTGATTTTAACTCTTTCAAAGGCGAAGGAAAGAGGGAAAAAATTGCCTTTATTGCTTCTACCCCCCACCTTTTTTTTTAATTTCCGGAAATGGAATCCTATTTTTTTAGGTTTAATATCTCTGCCTTCTTTAAAGGGTGAAATATTGTGTAGGTTGCTTTTCTGGTCTTAACCTGCATTAGGTGGGGGAAACATTTGCTTTGATGTAAGCACTCAGCCCATGTTCAGGAGCACTCTTGTGAGGGGCACGAAATGGAGAAATACTGTACGTGCAATTCCTGTGTGGGAAAGCAAGAATCTATAGTTGATCCCTCCCAGCCTTAACCTATAATGGTCTTTTAACCTTAGTGACCCATCTTTAGGGTAAGGATGTAGTAACCCGTATCTGAAGCCTCCCAAGGCACAGAGGAATTAGCCTGTAATTTCCCCTTCCTTTTCAGTGCCCCTTCCTGATGGTAGAGATACATAAATGCAATCTAACTTAGTGACCCTTCCCTGGATATTATCTCTTTCTGATACCAGACTTCCTAGTATTGTATACTGTCCCTTGCAGGCCTACTGTCTCTTTATGATAACAAGACGTCACTCGACAGTCATTCATCATCATAACCTGAGTTTGCACCGGTATGACAACAAGGTCATAAGGAGGCTCCGAACCAATCATTATCCTTCCTTTTGGCTTTGTTTTCGTGAACTTAATGTATAAAGACCCCGATTTCTTTGTGTTTGGTGCGCCTCTTTTGACAGAGGCAGCCCCTTTACTGCCGCACAACAATAAAAGAAACTTCTAAAGGTTTCTCGTGTCCGGCGAAGTTATTGGCAGTCATCTCCAGGCAAGAACCCTGTTTTGGGTCCAACGCTTGGCGAGAGAGCCCTAAGAATGCTAAGAACCCTAACCCATCAGGACTGTAGGGCCTACGATCAGGCACGCTCACCAACTGCGCTTCTTGAAGGGGAGGCTAGACAAGGCATTCTGCGCATCTTCAATGACGGTCTTGTGCACTTCGAAGAATCGGAATTGCAAGTGGCAATTTAGGCTGTTGAATTTGGGGGTCCAAATTAAATCATCACAGATAGATTTATTGATTGATCCATTCATTCATTCAAAATGTACCGTAGCCACCGACTCCAATAGACTCTTGAATGCATCCAGGGAAGGAGAGGCCACCACTGGCTTGGGGCATCAGTTCCACCGTCTACATGCTGTTACAGTCAGGAAAATTTTCTTGACATTCACAGGAATCTGCCTTCCTGTTACTTGAATCCTTTAATCTGTATTCTGCACTGTGGAAGGAAGGAAAACGGGTTTGGCCTTCTTCCTTCTAATATTTTATCAGGTATCTGAAGAGGACTATCATGTCCAGGGGGTTCCACAGTCAAGAGGGAGGCTGCGACTGTGCAGACAAAGCCCCTTTTCTACATGCACTGCAAAAAAGGGGTGGGGCTCTGATAACAGGGTCACAGCCGCCATCTTGACTTTTTTGACCCTCCCTGCAGACACCTCTGATTGTGTCCTCTCCTCGGTCATCTCTCTGCAAGGCTAAATATGCTTTGTGGTCCTACAAAGAACTCCTACTTTGCAGGACTACAGCTGTGCAGGCTTTCCAGAAGGGTTTGGATTCCCACAAGGGCAGGGCCCCTCTGCTCTTGACTGAGCCCCTTTTCTTCCAGGCTTCCACAGGAGACAGAAAAAAAGAGGCAACCACTTTAAGAAATCAATTAGATGTTCTTCTTCTCCTCCTCCTTCTTCTTTCTCCTCCTCCTCCTCCTCCTCCAATGGTTCCATGAACCACTTTCTCCTTGAACATTTTCTCACAGCTGGCACTCTCTTCATCAGAGTCCAATTGTTCTTGCTCCAGTTTGGAGCCACAAATCAGAGAATTTAAGGGTTGTTACTGATCTTAGAGATGGTCTAGTCCAGCCCACTGCCCAGTCCAGAATCTACCACTGCAGCATCCCCAACAGATGGTCATTAGCCTCCACTGAAGGAGTTCATTCTCTCCCTAGGCAGACACTTCCACTGTTGAACAGCTCTCAGTGGTGGAAACGTTTCCTGCTATAGAATCATGGAATGAAAGGCTTGGAAGGGACCTCGGAGATCACCTAGTCCAACTCTCTGCCCAGTGGAGGAATCCATTATTACAACATTTCTAGTAGATGGCCATCTCTCACCCCCATTAAATAAGGACCTCCAGTGAAGGAGGGTCGAATCCAGGGCAGGGTTTTCATCTCATGGTTGTAGCCACTCTATTGCCTTTTTTGACACAAACATCCCCACGGACACTCCTGCAAGGCAACAAGGGATATTTTATTTTATTTATTTATTTATTTATACATTTGATTTATTGTTCGCCCATCTCCCCCCAATGGGGAACTCTGGGCGGCTCACAAAGTACATATATATATAATTCTAACAGTGAGACAGTGAAATCTTACAATCTTACAAATCTTACAATTATACAATTAGTGCTTGTTATGCTGTGTGACCAGCAGGGGTCACTAGGGGGTCACCCGGGCTTTTCCTCCTCCGTAGATCTTCCTCGCCGCTCGCATTGCTCGTCACTCACGCCAGCTGCATTAGGAGTTCGGCCAGCACTGGTATTTTGCTCCCGGTCCCTCCCATCTAAACAGGAGTACCCATTTATCTACTCGCAGATGGAATAGCTTTCGAACTGCTGGGTGGGCAAGGAGCTAGGACAAGGGACAGGAGCTCACCCTGTCCCGCGGAGCCGGGCCCGAACCACTGGAGCGCCGATCATTTCTGACCGGCAAACTCCTGCATCATTAAGCCCTTGTGCCACCGCGTCCCCCAAATGTTGGCACCATGATATCCATAGACTCCTGGATTATATTAAATGTAGTATTTTTAAAAAATAATAAAACTGTCCAAGACAGCTGAAATCTTTTGAGATTTCCGTGATGAAAACATTCAACAGATCTCATAATTGGGTGCCCAAACAGGTTGCTAACTCCTGAATTGCACATACTTACAGTCACATTTGCAGTCACGCTTCTAACTCAATTATTTTTCCTTGCCTTTGTGTCAAAAAGGAGGGACTTTCCTTACATCATTTTTAATCCATTGACAGAATTAGTCCGCCAACTCATTAGCAGTTTTCCTGATGCAGAAGCCATCTCATGTTGACAGGCATCTGTTGCAAGCCACAAGGATGTCCAAGTGACGTGCATCTCGTGACACCATTGTGCAAATGATGCAATCAGGTGTCTCCTTTGCACCATTTCCCAAGAACATAATTTGTGTCTTTTGCACAATGCAGTATGACTTACATGTCACCATTTCTCCTTCGTGGACGCCTACGCTCCTATCTAAACCAATATATATTTCTCCCACTCAGCATTTCATCAAAGCAAGATCATTTCCTGCTTTGAAATTGGCAACATTATTGGCATTGCTATTGTGCTGGGGGAGAGAGCCAGCTTGGTGACTAGATTGTGAGTTCTAGTCCTGCTTTAGGCCTGAGAGAGAGGGACCGGTCCCTCTCTCTCAGCCCTAGGAAAAAGAAGGCCAGGGCAAACCACCTCTGAAAATCTTGCCAAGAAAACTGCAGGAACCAGTTCAGGCAGTTGCCAGGAGTTAAGATTGACTCAAAGTGCTGGAGACCTTGGGCTTGGTTTCCAAAGCTTACAGAACAGTCCGCTTGGCCCAGGAGGGCTTTCTCAATAAACCGCTTAATTCAGAAACCAGTGGTCAACTTCACCATTCTACATCCATCTGAACTGTAACGGTATGTGAGAAAGACCTTGAGAAATGGGGGAAAGGGATGCTGCCTAGGGAACAGTCAGATAAGAGAGGGCATAGCCTGCAGCTGCATAATGGATGGAGAAAGAGGCTCAGAAGGGACCCTCCCTAGTTTCTTGGATTGTAAAGGAGACAGCGGGAGATTTGTACTTTGAGACTTGCAAGATTCTGTTAATGTAGCCTTACAATAAAGTTGAATTAGCTCATCTGGTCGTGTTTCCTGTCTGGTCTGCCTGGGAAAGCTGGCATGACCTCAAGACAGCCCAGCTATCTGGAGTCACCTGGAGTCTCTCCTCCTTCCATTTTGTCATAGCCCTTTGTTCACCATACACCCAGTGACCAGAGACCTATCCACAAATTGCCTCCTACGGCACTTATTTCACTTTCCTCTCACCCAACGAAAGTAACCCCTTCATGAGTTGAATTCTGGAGACCATCCCTGCCGTTAGGACTCACCGTGGCAAATTTAGACAAATAATATGGCATGGAGGGAGTGTTCATAAGCTGATTTTATTTTTATGGAAGGGGAATGAGGATTTTTGTTATTTAACTCATTGGAGCACTGAGTGAAGGCAGGAGGCTGTGAAAAAGTTCAAACCACACTCTGCAGTTGGCTGGTCTGGAGGCAACCAAGCGTGGAGGTTGGTTGGTGTTTTCCACAAGCTGAAGACACATAAAATATAGACACGGTTCTAGGAAAATCTGCATGAATCTGAAAAAGGGGAAGACGGCCAGAAACCTTCTGTCTGAGTTGAAGCATGAGTTATAAAAGCTTTGGAAGTGGCTGGGCTGCTGGATTGGCCAAAAGAGGAAAACTAACAGCAGCCATTTCCCCTGGACTAAGCAATTTTTCATACTTGTTTCTCTTCCGTGTGAGTTCTCTCGTGGATCACAAGCAAAAGTCTCTGACCGAAGCTCTGAAGGCAATAGGAGCACTGGAAAGGTTTCTCCCCAGCATGGACCCTCTCGTGCCGCAGAAGATTACACCGGATACTGAAGCTCTTCCCGCACACAGAGCACACATAGGGCTTCTCCCCTGTGTGGGTCCTCTTGTGCCTGACCAGGGTGGATTTCCGGCTGAAGCTTTTGCTGCAAGTTAGGCAGCTGTAAGGCTTCTCCCCGGTGTGGATTCTCTCATGCACAACAATGTTTGCTCGGATATTGGACGTGGCGCCGCAGTACGAGCATTTGAACTTCTGAAGGCGCTTCTTGTCGCTCTTGAGGACCTCCAGGGTCTGGAGGAAGTTTCTCCCAAGCGCAGCTCTGGCACTGTTGGCCCGCTTGCATTTTTCCATCCTGTGTTGGAAGAAGCTCTCGCGCTCCGCATCCTCACAGAGAAAAGCCTTCTCGGCTAGCTTCCAGAGGTAGCTGTCCTGGGGCTTTCCAGATGCCTGCTGATTTCCAGGAATCTCTTCTACCTCTGGGCCTGGGAAAAACCTCATCTTGGCTCTTTCCAAGGACTTGGTGCCAGCTCCCATTTGTTCCAAATCAGGCCTTCCCAGTTGAAAAGGTTCTTCTTCCTTCTCCATATCATTTCCTATGGGGAGAAACAGGGGAGCATCACAGTCAGCAGGCAAGAGGCAGAATGTTTGTAAACCAGCTTGTTAGCTTATGTCAGCCCTCTAAGGTAGACCAAATTTGGAAACCAAAGACACACAAGCTAATACTACTTTTATTATAAGGTTATAGTAACAGAGTCTTGTAAATCTGAATGCACTTCCCCCCTCCATCCCTTTTTCTTCATGAGAACTAGGGTTGGTCATGTCTGAGACACTTTCTCAAGTTACATTTCTGCCCTGGACTCAGATTTCTTTTATCTGACTGTTGTCTTGGTTGTGGCTCTTCCTCCTGTTCCTCAAGGTTATTCCTTCTGCCCATTACAGCTCAAGACAGCATCTGGACTTACAGTGGCACGCCAGGAGCCACACTCCAAAAGGTAATGGGTGCAACCAGCAGGACAACTCAACTTGGCTTGAGTACCTTAAGATCTAAATTAAAAGGAAGGAAGCTTGTTTCTCCTCAGCCCTGTGCTTAATAATTTCCCCCTTCTGTCACGTTAAACATGACAGGTTTGGTAATACCTGTTGGAGAGCCAGTTTGGTGTACAGGTAGTCCTCGTTTAGCAACCACAATTGGGACCAGCAGCTTGGTCGTTAAGCAAAGTGGTCACTAAGTGAAACATCACAATTTTACAATCTTACTTCAGCTTTTCTTTGCTTTACAGACCTGCAAAGGTCATAAATGCAAGGATTGGTCATAAAGTTTCTTTTTCATCACCATCATAACTGCGAACAGCCACTAAACGAGGCTGTTGCTACTGTCACTGTTGCTTTAGGCTTTTTGAGTCACTCTGGATTCTGGTGTTAGGAGGGCTGTGGAGTTCCTTTTCAATTGTTTATTAATTTTTTCCCCTTTTCTTATCATGGAAGTTTTACTATATTTGTTTTTTGGTTTTCTTATGGTGGATGCTAAAGGAGACTCTTTTAGGGGTGCATATGAACTGGATTCCAGAAGACAAATCACATTTGAAGCACAAATTGGTTGACTGAGAAGATTGGTACCAGAGACAGAAGAGAAAGAAGCCTTGAGAAAGATGGAATTACAAGTCCTCTTTATGGACTTATGCAAAATATCCTTTTATTTGATAGGTTACAATGCAACTGCAAATACTTATTAGTCATGCAATAAATCATAGTAGTCAGCGTGACCAATAAGGTTAACCTTACTGATTGGGTAATTCATATGCTTATTGGAACACTTAATAAAGGGTGGATCCTTTGGATTAAACAAAAGTAATTACTAAACCCACTTTCTAACCTGGTTTTTGGTTCAAACATACCCCTAACAATTCTTCAGTGTTTTTATTGTATTTTATTTTGTTGTAAGCCATCAAGAGTCAGAATGATTTGGTGGCATGCAAATTGAATAAATAATGGTAATAACAACACCACTGCTACCTGCAGACCAGAATTTCACCATGTTTGTCAAACATGGCTTTCAAGAACCTAACAAGGATTTTGCAGGGGGCAGAAAAAACAAAGGAAGTCAGTGTGGCTGTCCCCATGGGGAACGGAGGGTGTGACCCACTCCTGCAAAGGGAGTTTAATGAATGAAGGAAAAAATATGAAGCAAGGAGATTCTGCAGACAGTAGCAGGAACTAGATAGTCTTCAAGAAATGTTTTCTCCTGAAGTAAACCCTAGGTGGGCTGATGGGTTGACACGACCACCTTCCTCTCTAACTAGTCAAAACCAATTCTTACTTGCTCTCTGGACATTTTTACAGTACCCAGAGGTAAGGAAACCTCTCAAGAATTTCTGTGCATGTGTTTATGATGTAATATCATTTGACTATTCTTTTATAAATTACCAAAAAAAAAATTAGTTGAATGGATATCTATGCCGGACACATATTTATTCTGCCCTTGTTTCAACCCAAGCAGCCTTCTTCCTTTCTGGAGAAGCGTCTGATGATCCTCGTTCTTTTTTATGGAATAACGGTGCCCCTTGTTAACATTCCTGTTGCTCATTTCACTCGGAACATTTTCCCAATACTATTTCATCCCATACCAGACAACTCTCTTACCTGCTTTAGGTTGAACAAGGATTCTTAAACCCAGCAATGATTTCCTGGCAATATAAAATGGGGTAAGAGCAAAGAACGGGCCAGCTTTTAAATAGCAGAAAGAGGAACGATTAAACTCTGTAAAGCATCCTTACCCAGCCAGCTGGCTTCCACAGAGAACTGCACCTCTAAAGGGCTTGCTGACTCTTGCTCAGACTTGGGGACATTCATAACATCTTCCTCCAAGGGCCCTTGGTCCTGGGGGGGAGTCGAGAAGGAGACAGTGAGAGGATGTTTCTTAAGGATATTTGGGGACCTGTGTGCCTTCCCACTCATACCCCTTTTGATGCGCAAAGAATAAATAAAGCCATACATTAAAGGGCAAGGCGCTGACGGGAAAGGCAACCAGCCACGTCTGGATTTCCACAAAGGATTTTGGGACGGTGCAGCAGGAGGATGCTTTGGGGGAACAAGCCTCATATTTATTTATTTATTTATTTATTTATTTTATTATTAAACTTGTATGCCGCCCATCTCCCCCCAACGGGTGACTCTGGGCGGCTCACAGTTAAAATCAGAAACCCCATCAACCATTAAACCCCCCCCCATAAATAGTTAAAATAAATGAACCCATTAAAAATCAAATAAAGACAACAAACCCTGTACGTAAATACTAAAACCATTCAAGATGGCGGGGGGGGCAAGGTCAATCACCCCACAAGCCACCTCCACTGGTGCGAGCCCCCATCCGGCCCCCAGGCCTTCTGGCACAGCCAGGATTTCACCCCTTTCCTGAAGGCCATGCGCGTGGGGGCACACCGGACCTCGGGAGGCAGATTGTTCCATAGGGCGGGGGCCACAGCAGAAAAGGCCCTCTGCCTAGACCCCACCAGCTGAAATTCCTTGACTGGTGGGGTCTGCAACATGCTCCTTCTGCTGGACCGAGTGGGGCGGGCTGAAGTAACTGGGGCGAGACGGCTCCTCAGATTTAACCCGGGGGGGGGGAGGCAGAGGGCTGCAAAGCAGAAGGATCTATATCCTACTAAGGAGTCAGAAGTAATGGGGGCTTGGCTTCAAAGGGGGGGGCTCTGAGGAACCAGGAGGGGAGACGGGGTGTGAGTTCCAGCAACAGGCAACTGCCCATCTACTGCTTCAAAGGAAACACTGCAAAACTGGGACCAAATTACACGCAAGACCGCCTATCCCCAATGGATCCTGCCTGTCCCACTAGAGTGGGTGATCATCCTTACTCTCTACTGACAGCTAGAGATCTCAGGGAACCCCCAGACCAGGAAGGGCTGGGCAGAAGATCCAGGGAGGGGCATCACCATGTCAATGTAGAGGGACAAGGTCAGTCGAGGTCCAAAAAAGCAGGAAGGAAGACTTTAAGCACACTCCAAAGTAAATCAGCCAATTCCCTCTCTCTTACGGAAACGCTGGGCGGGGGGGAGGCGGAGAAAGAGCGGGAGTTCATAGCTAAGCAGAACCAAGCTGAATCTCTCCCTTCCTATCGAAACCCTTTCAGGATGTTGCTCGCAGACGTTTTTGTCTATCAAAATGCTCCTTCTCTGTGAAGGCCCGCCGAGCCCCTTCTGTCTTTCAGAAGCCAGAAAGGTCCATCCTATTTTGACAGGTCCTCAATGCGCAACAACGGCATTCCTCAATCCCCAGAACAGCCTAACCCTGGTTCCCCTAGACCCCTGAACAACAATGAAGCTTGGTTTTGATTTTAGGTGATGGGCAAACCCACCCATTATGGTTTAGCGTTATGGGATACCCAGGCCACTGCATCTTGTTTAAAAAAAGATGATTTGAAAAATCACCCGGTTAAACTTTGGCCTGAACTAACTGGGCTGACTGCTATTTCCAGAAAAATGGCACAAAAGGATCCATCCTGTTCCCTGTGATGGAAACCTTGGAAGAAATCACCCCATAAACCTGGGATCCAGAATTCAGCAAGAGAGCCAACAAGGCTAATAACCACTGATAGCTTATCCTCTGAGCTTCACTGATTTATTTGTTAGATTTTATTTCCTGGCTTAAGGTGATCTATATATCAGAAGCTCAAGGTGATCTATATATATAATGTTCTCTCCCCTCATTTTTCCCTACGACAACAACCCTTGAGATATGTTGGACTAAGAGGGAGGAAGTGACCCAGAGACTTTCTGTGGCTAAGAAGGGACTAGAACCTGGGTCTCACCACTCCTAGTCCAGCATCTTCACCACTAGACCATCCTGGTTCTTGGGTTGAGAGATAAGAAATGGCCCAGAATGCCCCCAGGGAATTTCTGTTGCTATGGGTGGAGTAAAACCTGGGTCTCTGCTCTCGTAGTCCAAAACCATCACCACTACATCACACTGCCATGCTGACAGTGGCTTCCTCCCCACCCCCAGAGTGTCCTACAAATGCAAAAAATACTTCTTCATGTACACTGAGTCAACCTCTTTCTGGGACTCCTGGATTTCTTGTGAACAACTATATACTTACCTTCTGTTTCTCAGACTCTTGCAGTAACAAGAGGAAATCCTCAGCCAGAACCACAGCTTCTGCACAGGTTTCTGGACCCCGCTCCCGGACCCAATTCTGCATGTCCCAGGGCAGGATAGTCAAGAACTGCTCCAGGATCAGTAGCTCCACAATCCGCTCCTTGGTGTGCTTCTCTGGCCTCAGCCACTGGCAGCAAAGTTCTTGGAGCCGCTGGCAAATCTCTCGAGGCCCCTTGGCTGCCTGATAGGAGAGCTGCCTGAAATGTTGGCGCCACTTCTCAAAGCTGGCTGTGTCTTCTTCATCCAGAACTTCCACCTTCACAGGCTGAGAGGAACCCAGATATCTGCAGGCCTGATGGCTGTCTCCAAGGAGGTCAGGCAGGGCCTGAGACAGCCCCTCTCCACTGGACCCCTTTAAGGAAACCTGGGCAGTCTCTGAATTTCCTCTTGAAGTAGGGTTGGACAACTGCAGGGGCCACCATTCTTCTTGGGGAGACTTGACCACCTTCAAGACCTTCTGCCACTGAGCTCCCCAGCACTGTTCTAACCTTTCATCTACTTCTTGTTTGATTTGTTCAGGAGCAACCCATGTCAGACGTTCTCGAACAGCCTTTGCTTGGATGACACCCGGATTGTATCCTCTGCCTTCCTGATTTCTTTCCAGTTCAGATCTCAAGGGGTTTTGCGTTTCCATTTTGAGTCCACCCTCTGCTTCTGGGATTAAGAGTAAAAAACCAATCACCTACTTAGCTAGCATTACTGACCCCTACAGTCCTTAAGGTGGGCATTCTTGATTGCAGGGATAGCCCACCCACCCCCCAAAGCAGTCCATGATTACCAAAATCCCAAAACTTCAGTGTTCAGGAAGCTTTTCACAAAGAACCTAAATAAAGCTTAGCTTGACCCCCGGCAGGAAACATTTCACAGTCCAGGGACTGAACTGAGAAGTCTTCCTCTTCTATAATGTACAGTTATTATATATTATGACAAATATACTACATATATTTGTAGATGAACCCAGATATCTGCAGGCCTGATGGCTGTCTCCAAGAGAGATTATTTGGGCCAATATGAGTCAAATCCTCATTCTTAGAAGTTATTGTAGATTCAGTTGTGTTTGCCGTTTCTTGTTGATTGAAGGGAACCAGCAAGAAAGAAGATTTATGGTTTTTACAGGTGAAAACGGGGTGGTAGTGAAGAAAAAATGTAGGAAGAAAAAAACAAGGCAAGTTAAGGAAGAATTTAAAAAGATTACTTTGGAAATGACCACCAAAGGAGAGAAGTGACTGAGAAATAGCCCAGACCAGTGTTTCTCAACCTTGACAACTCCTGGGAGAATTCTGGGAGTTGAAGTCCGCACATCTTAAAGTTGCCAAAGTCGAGAAACACTGGCCCAGCCAGTGTTCAACAGTGCAAAAAAAAAAGGTGGGGAAACAACAAAAAATTGTCTCTTTCCTACCACACCATGATTCTCACACAGTTGTAAGATTTTATTTTCTTTTATACACTGCCCAGAGTCACACTATTTTGAGTTGACAGCGATACTCATGGTATAAATCACTCAATCAATCAATTGAAGTAGTGATACAGATAGTCCCCAACTTACGAACGAGTTCCGTTCCCAAGGTCTGTCCTTAAATTGAATTTGTATGTAAGCCGGAACAGTAGCATTGTATAATACTGTACAAGTAGTATGGTGTAATGAACTCAAACCACTGTGTATTTAACTCGGATTTTGCTATAACAGGCTCCGTTCTTAACTATGAATCGTCTGTAATCCGGGCGTTCTTAACCCGGGGATTACCTGTACTGAGGACAAACTTTTCTAACCAAATCTTAATACCTGGAGACAGGCATGTAGGAAAAGGCATTGAGGTTCACATCAGCTCATCCTAAGGTTTCCCTCCCTCATTCTTCGTATTAAGTATTAATAATTAAGTAATAATTAAGTAGTATTAAGCATTATCTTCAGGCTCTTCTCTGGCTGTTGCATCTATATATTCTGAAATGTTCTGCCCTACATTTGATTTGAAAGCAAAAAGGCTGTGGTTTTGTCTGGTTGCCACCTAGGGAAAAAAACCCCACGTGGTTTAAGTGTTCAGACTGAATCCAAGGGGTTGGAGTGTGCAAAAATAACAGGATGGCTTTAGCACCCCTCCTGGGCACACTGAACAGCCACGATGAACAGGTAGAAAGGTGGGACAGAAATTGATTAAATAAAAATAAATAAACTACACCCAACTCCCCATGCAGATAATTAAATTCCAGACACCAGGAAAGGTAACTGAAAGTCCCATGATGACAGCTCTAATACACCTTCCATTAACAATTTTTAACAATATATTCCACGGGGGTCCTCAAGGCAGAAAAGCCAGCGAAATAAAACACCAAAAACATCCTGCGTGATCTGAAGGCCCTTTCGACGTTAGCGGGCTTCAGAGCCCATCAGCCTCATTCTGGCCAGTCGTCAGAGATTACAGGGGTTGAAGCCCACCCACGTTTAGATTTGTAGACTTAGATTTCTGGCCTGACATCTAATGCAGGCAAAGTCGATCTGACGTTGGGGGTCTCCGCTTTTTTCGGCTGCCCTGAAATCAGAGCACCAAAATTCAGCAACACAATCGTTCTCTGGTATTTCCACTTGTACTAAAGCAGACACTTTCTTTTAAAAACACACAAAGCAATCCATAAGAGACCGGGGGGGGGGGGGGGGGGGGGAGAGAAGAGAAAGAAAATCTGCCCCTAACTCAAAAAACAAAAAAAATGAACAATAAATCAACAATAATTTTTTTTTTTTAAATCTACTCTGAATGCAAAAAATTTTTCTTAGAAAAAATAAAGGACAAACCTGAAAAAGGGGCAAATCTGAAAGAGGTTCCTAATTCATTGTTTATGCTTATGACTTTGCTTCGCAGAGGAAAGGTCAAGAGCAAACCCCAGAAAAACTTTACAAAAACGCATAGTCTGATCAAAATATCTAAAATCCAACCGTATAGGTCAATGTATTTTAAAAAGTCAATTCGATTTCCGTATATTTCCCATGAAATATATTTCACTGGTACCATCGGCAGGGTAAAAGTTAAACGACCACAATAAAGGACAAAAGTGAGTTTTTGAAAAATAAACAAACCAAAAAGACAGCTTTCTGAAATTAAATAAATAAATGAAGGATACATGGTCCCTGTATCCATGAATAAACAGGAGGAAGTCCTAACATCCCAGGCTGAGTTGAAAGCATTTTGAACTTTGCAAAACCCAGCTATAGATTTTTTTGATCTGTTTTTCCATTCATTCAGAGGATAAAACGACCTGGTTGCATTCATGAGCTACCCCTTGCATAGCAAACTCATTGCGACGCTGTCATCGGATTCACGAAGTATTTTCCTTTGAAGCAGCAAGACGCTCATCATTTTTTCCCCACCCTTGGGGAAGAGGAACCGGGGTGCAAAAGACCCCCCCATTTGCAATCTTACTGTCTGGCCACCTGCCTCTCTCGCCCTCCGATGGATCGCCCGCCTCTTTGAGTCTCGGTACTCGCCTGGTCCGCGCACCTTCTGCATAGCAACTCCCCAGCGCGCGAGGCTGCTGCGCCGCGGCTGGCAAACGAACTCGCGCGCACCGGAGGGGAAGTTTCCTGGCTAGGAAGGAAATCAAGAAAGGACAGGAAGGTCTTTTCGGAGGATGCAGGAAGGGGGATGAATTTGGCAAAACTCTTGTTGGTCTCCTCTAGGCAAAGGGGCTCTCTGGTTTTAACCCCCGGAGCGTCTATAAGGATTAACGACTGTGAGAAAACCCCCGGAGCGTCTATAAGGATTAACGACTGTGAGAAAACACTTGAAATCGGTGTTTCTCAACCTTGGGAACTTTAACATGTGTGGACTTCAACTCCCAGTGTTGAAATCAGTGTTTCTCAACCTTGGGAACTTTAAGAGATGTGGACTTCAACTCCCAGAATCCCCCAGCCACCCCCCCCCCCAACACTGGCAGGGCACGCTACTGTACAGGCATATTTTGTTGATATTGTAGGTTTGGTTCCAGACCACTCCAAGAAAGCGAACATTGCAATAAAGTGAGTCACACAAATCTTTGGGTTCCCCAGTGCATATAAAAGTTATATAAAACTGTAGTCTAGTATGTGTGCAATAGCATTATGTTTAAAAAAACAACATACATACCTTAATAAAAAAAATACCTTATTGCCAAAAAATGCTAATCGTCATCTGAGCCTTTTGCTGTTGGAAAAACGGTGCTGGCAGACTTGCTCAACAAACCTTCCACTTGTAAAAAAATGCAGTATTTACGAAGCGCAATAAAGCGAAGTGCAATAAAACGAGGTATGCCTGTATATGGGGGGACGCGGTGGCGCAGCGGCTTAATGACGCTGAAAGTTGCCGGCCAGAAATGGCTGACGGCTTCGGCGGTTCGAGTCCAGCCTTCGCCGTTAACAAGGTGAGCTCTTGTTTCCTCCCCAGCTCCTGTCAACCCAACAGCTCGAAAACTTACGTGATAAATGGGCACTCTCACTCCGGTGGGAGGAAAAATGCTGGCAGCACCTTGCACAAGAGAGACGGGATCAGCTGCCGGTAAGCGCGAAACCGCGCTCGCCTGAAAAGGGCATGAACCAACGGAAATCCCACCTCCTGCGCTCGCCAGCTGGGCTCTGCTCTAGGAAGGAGGCTCTGGCAAACCACTTCCGAAACAATTGCCTTGAAAACTGCACAGGATTTGTCCAGGCAAGGATTCATCCAGGCAAGGACTCGTCCAGGCAGGCACTGCAGGGTCAGTAATGACTGAGCGCAGACAAAAAAAAAAAAATGCCTGTATATAAACAGGGAGCAAACCCCACCCTCACTCGCACTGATGATGTTACCTAGTCAGGTAATGAAACGTCTGCAAGCAAACCGCCAAGCTCAGAGAGCACCAAGGACTCCACAGTTCAATCCCGAGTTACAGATATTCTCTTCTATTGAAAGGGTTCTGTGTGTGTGTGCGTGTGTGTGCGCGCGCACACGCATGATCTGAGAAGTAAAGACCAGGTTGCATATGCTCTGCTCTGGGTCATGTGACTGAGAGGGAGGCGGGGCGGGGCTTAGAATGGAGCCTTCCACAGCATTCCAAGCCACTGCCCTTCCCATAAAGAAGCACTGGGGGATTTTCCCCTTTTTTCTCCACATCCCCCAGCTGCATCCAGCCCATTTTCAATCTTGATTGTTCCTGTGCTGGTTTCTGCTGCCACGCAAAATTTGGTCCTATTCGGTTCTGTTTCTGGGGAGTTATAGGCAGACAGACAAAGTCCCAACCCTGTTTATGTACATCTTCTCAACGTTCCGTTAGTATGGAAGGAAGAACAAGATCTGACGAAATGGCTCTTCTACCATTGACTTAACCCCACCAACTCCTGGCACTCAGCCCCCCTCGGTGGAATATGCCTCCAGTCCTGAATATGCCCCTGGAGGCCACAATCCAAAAAGTGGAGACCAGGATAAAAACTGCATTGGATTTCATTCATTTCATTTTAGGACAATTAACATTAAATATAGCACGATTAAATATAGTACGATTACTTTCCAACCACGTATTTAATCATTTTTTGCTTCTGTCTCCTTAAAGCTATGGCTTGGAGCGGGTTACCAAAACTGTAAAATAAACACATGAACAAGCATTGCCATTTAGTAACCAGGGTTTCTAGGTGGTACTTCCCTGATCTATAAGCATTGAAAGTGGGAACTCTGTAATTTCATCTTTAAAATGTGAAGATGAGAAGATAAAATTACACGGCGCTTGAAGTTTGCTTTCTATGGTTATTTTCTTGTTTCTGATGTTCTGATTTAGCTGCTTCCCCCCCCCCTCCTCCTCCTCCTCCTCCTCCTCCTCCTCCTCTTCTTCTTCTTCTTCTTCTTCTTCTTCTTCTTCCTCCATATATATATATATTCAGCTCTAAGCAGCAAACATGCCTAATATTCCTGCCTTCTATTTTCTCCACAACAACCCTGTGAGATCTTGTTCAATGCTGATTCTTTGATGTTAAATTTGATGCTGATTCTTTGATGTTGAATGGTGCCTAAAGTCCTGTGCAATAAGTACTGTAAAATAAATAAAGCAAGCAAGCTTGAGAACCTTGTTCTCTTCCTGCACATCAGTTTACATCCTTAAAAATGGTCTCTGTCCCACAGAGATGCCTTGGTAGACTCCCCTCCCCTTGACGATCAGAGGAGAAAGTAGCATCTAAAAAAATCCACTGATTCCTTTAAAACGGGGATTGTCCAGTGATAAATGTTGGATATTTTTTCCTCTTTTGTCTTTGAGCAGATTGCTATGAGGGGGAATCTGGCAGCACACACTCAAAAATGCAAATACCAGAAGTGCCGGTTTGGAGGAAAATGGCTATACCTTCAGAAAGGTGGATTCTAATTTAATTTGTTTAATTAGTTTGACAGCAGGATCAGTCACCAAAAAGGGTGTGTGAGAGATCTTTTTAGTTGGATGGGTTCAAGCAGAGGCTGGATAACCGTCTCTCAGAGATGCTGTAGGTCAACTTATTAAAGTTGGATTCAATGGCCATTTTTTTTAGCTTAAGTGGCATAGAAGCCCCAGAATAAGTAAATCAGTCCATAAATAAATGCTCCCTTCCACCTCTGTGATTGCATAATTCTGTACACAGCCCCTAAACTCATAGAAAACTGGGAGGATGTAAATCTAACACATGAGAAAAACATAAAAGTAAAGGGAGGGTGACCTTTTTTCCTCCCTCCTGTGATTTTCCTCAATTCTCAGCCCCAGCGACCTTTCTGAGGTTTTTACAATCTGTAGTCCTTTTGCAATACTTACCCAGTGTTCTTCAAACTCAGCAACTTTAAGATGAGTGGACTTCAACTCCCAGAATTCCCCAGCAAGCCATGCTGGCTGGGGAATTCTGGGAGTTGAAGTCCACACATCTTAAAGTTGCTGAGTTTGAAGAACACTGACACACAGTTGGGTTTTTTTTTAAAGTAGGAATCTCTGCCCCCCACAGCTTTTTCACCTGCAGGAGGAGGGGCCTAAAAGCCACTGCACCCCACAGGTTTCCACACCGGCCCAGCAACCTCCGATTTGTCCCTTGAACCCTTGGAGTGGCCCATGGGCTTGCATGACAAGGGCGGAAGGCGAAAAACAGTCAAACAAAGCCCCTCCCCGCTGACTGCAATCGGCAAGCAAATATATACCTATGTAGCCAGGAGGCCTGCTGCAATTCAGCGCCACCGATCGTCTGAACAACCGCCCCTACGGCAAAATCGGAGGCAGGAACTCCGGTTCTTGAACGGTTAAAATCCAGTTTCGTTTGCTAGAGAGGAAGGGCCTCGGGGAAAGGGGCGGGGAGACCGTCTTTCTATTGACCCCCCCCCCCATCCCCGTCCTGTTCTTCAGCAAATTTGCAAGCGAGTTTGCTTGCTTTTCGTTGCAATCCTAGGTTATTTAGGAATAAAGTCGGGGAGGGGGGGGTCTTCCACTAGCGCGCCTTTGTTCCCCGCCTGAATTCCCAGAGGAAGGAAAAGCGCTCAGGCCTTACTCCGGATCCGTAAGTGAAGGGGCGGGGTGGGAGCCAGGGAGAAGCGAAGTGCATCTTTCATTAAAATGCAAGCCCTGACATAAGAGATTCTATTGCAATTATATTGGGGGGGGTGTTTTCCCCCTCTGGGAAGTCAAGAGTGGTCCTCTTGGGATTCTGCCCTCGGTTTTTCCCACCACCACAACCCTGCGAGGGAGGTTAGAATGAGAGAAAGGCCGCCCCCCCCCCCCAACCCAACTGGCAATTCACGCTAATATTTGCAGCATTAAGATTCATTCTGTTGATGGCTCCCGTGGCCGGCTGTCTCATGGGGAGGGGGGTCACTGAGAGACAAGCATCAAATGTCCCCCAGCAAGAGAGGGAAAAAAAGGAAGGGAAAAATAGCTTTCGGGAGAAAACAGTGGGTCTGTTGGAGGACTTTAAAAATGTGGAATTTTGCAGAAACAACCGTGTTTGGAGTGCAAGGCTCCGTGGCTTCACGTTGCTGCCCGGTTAGCCAGAAGCAAACAGGCCAAACACCAGCCCTAAACCAGGAGCACGCTATTCTGTGCCAGAGATATTTGATGCTAGTGATTTTGGGGACTGCATCTCCCATGATCCCTTGCCCTTAGCCCTGCTGGCTGGGAATGAATGATGGGGACTGAAACCTAGAACATCTGGAGGGCACCTGTTTGGGTATTCCTGTCCTGCTGGTTGCCTTCATGAATCTTTGTGTTTCTTACTTTTTAGGGAAGTGGTCCCCAAGAGAATCTGGTCTTGGGGGAGCAAGAAGCATCAGGACGCCCCCCTCGCGTTGCCGTAAGCAGAACCCCAAAGCTGGATGTCTTCACCCGCCTTTGCCGGAAGAGATGGAGGGTCGGAAGTGAATTAGAATCATTTGGGGAAAGAGGAGATGTCCTTGGAGCGGGAAGGGGTGATGTCCACCTTGGCGCTCCACAGAGTCATTGTTGACTTGGACGTGAAGCCAGAAATCAAGACGGAGAAGCAGGAGTTGGACCCTGAGAGACCAGCCTGTCTGGCTGGGCAGACCGAGACCATCTTGGGCGGGTTGTCCCCCCCACTTCAGCACATTAAGCAGGAAGCAGACGAGGGTCCGGCCTCACAGCGGTGGGAAGTGCAATGGCAGGACTTTCTCAACATGTCCGAGCTGCCAGAGACTGTGCTACAGCACGACGCCAAGGCTTGCCCATCCGTTTTGGAAGGAACAGCGGCCACGTCCGACTGGGCTAAAGCAGAGAAGGCCCCCAAACCTTCTCTGGGCACCGGAGGCCTCAGGATCCTAAGCGGAAGACGCGAGGAGCAAAGCAGGGGCCCCGAGGCCGGCAGCTCCGAAGGCCAGCGCCAGCGCTTTCGGCAGTTCCGCTACGGGGAGGCCGAGGGCCCCTGGGAGGCCTACTGCCAGCTCCGGAAATTTTGCCACCAGTGGCTGATGCCCGAGAGGCACACCAAGGAGGAGATGCTGGAGCTGGTGATCCTGGAGCAGTTCCTGGCCATCCTGCCCCCGGAAATGCTAAGCTGGATCCGGGAACGGGATTCCGAGAGCTGCTTCCATGCGGTCGCCTTGGCGGAGCATTTCCTCTTAAGGCAGCGGGAGGCGAAGAAGCCCGATCAGCAGGTAAGGGGGTTGTTTCTGGGGATGCTGAGCGGTCGGGGGACACCAGCTGAAGCTGGACGCTGGGCGAAGGATGCTACTGACGGGGCTCGTGGCTAACGGTGGCAGCCTGGGAGAGATTGTGGGGAGGCTGGGCAAGGAACGGGAGGGGACAACAGAGACGGATGATCAAGAGATCGGAAGGGAGTCGTGGGCAACTTAGCTCAGGTGACAAGGAACCTGGGAAGCAGCATTTCGTATCATTCCGAGAGGCTCCCCCTTAATGATCTTGCTAGAAATGAGGCTGGGAAATCCCTTTTGCAATTTCTAAGATCCTGGACTTCCCCCAGATGAACGTTAAAGAGACTTTCCTGAAATCTGCATAGTTCCTGCTTCCGTGGTCTTGCCCAGCCAGGACAGGCTTGACCCAGCCGGCTGAAATACTGTGGGCCGTCATTTTGAATGCCCCCAAGGGATCAGCAGCATTGTGAGAACGCAGACACGTCGCTTGACTGAACCACCTGGGTCTGCTCAGCGCATGGGGCAAAGAGGAACAACGGAGAACCTTGTCAGAGGGTTGTTTCTGGAGATGCTGAGTTGAACATCTGCTGCGCGCCAAGGGCTTACTGCCAGAAACTTACTTAAAATTGTATACAGGGCATGGAAGGGAGAAGTTTAAAAGAAGGCAGAAGGTGGTAGCTCTTGGCTGGTCTCTCCTGAGATTGGAAGCGAACGCAGTGCTTGGATGGGAGACCACTAGGTCATCCAAGGGCGATAGGCTAGACTGGGAAGTTGGAAAAAAGAAAAGAAAAAAGGTAGAGACAAACCGCTTCCGTGCTGTTTCCAAGAAAATTACATGGATGTGTAAAGGAAGTGACTGTGGCGCCCGCCCTTTGGAGCATCCTTCTCCCTGAGATGAGACTTGCCCCAACCCTGCTGGCCTTTCACAGAGATGGCTTTAAAAGGGAACCGGGTGAATGAAGAGAGAAGAAAGCTATCAGTGGGTGCTCACAGCCAGTAATGGAACCCTTAAGGCAGTGTTTCTCAACCTTGGCAGCTTGAAGATGTGGGGACTGCAACTCCACACATTCATGGTCGCTGCTGTGGGACACAGCTGGGGGAGAAATGTTACTTGGTGCTTGTCTCAAGAGTTTCTGTGCTACTCTGTGGGAAACAGGTTGTTCACCCCAAGGCCAGGCCTGGGGACCCCTCCAGGCCTGCAGATCCTTCCCTTGGCACCCACCAGGCTCTCTGTTCTTAGCTGGCTTCATCTGGTGAAGGTTCTTTGAATTTAAAATGGCCGTACGTGGGATAGGGGTGTGCTGAGAAAGGAAAGCGCTAACCCCTTAACAACTTCCAAAAATTAATCCAAGCCCCATGGGGGCTTCAGAAATACAGTATCCATGGAATTGTATGTTGGAAGGAATTGAGGAGGTCATCTCGTCTGACCACTGCCCAGGGCTGGAATCCATTTCTATAGGATCCCCAACAGATCTCTTGAAGTATTTCTGTCATCATGTTCCATCATCAAATAATTCTTACCATTAGGCAGTTCTTCCTAATGTCTGACCCAAATCTACATCCCTGCCATTTCAACCCATTGGTTCTTGTCCTGTCTTCTTAGAAAATAACGATGGGGGGGCTGCCCTGCTTTGTTTAGAAACATGCCCACCTGCCCCCAAATGGACAAAGGTGAGCTGGAGGGGGGTGTAGGAAGTATCTGAAGGATGAGGATAGGAAGAATCTTCAATGTTTTGTCTTCTCGTGGCTGTTCACATCTACCACGGTAGCCATTTTGTGAGTGTGCCCACGACATGCTCTCCAAAAGCCAAAGGCATCCATTGGCTCAGAAAGATTGCCCTCTTCTATACCCTGCTGTCAAATTGTTGTGGATTAAAATTCCTCTTTTGTTTCAGGTGGCAGGGATGAAGCAAGAGGTGGGAGTGAATTTCCCAGAGGGACAAGAAACTTCTCTGGATGTTACCCTCAGGCAGCTGTACAGGGAGGTCAAGCAAGAGGAGGATGGGAATGCCAGCATGGCAGGTAAGGGTTCAGTTGTTGGTGAACTACAACTCCCAGCAGTCTTCACTGTCAGCCATGTAAACTCCTGGATGGTCTGTTCTTTGAGCGCTCAGTTTGTGTGCTAGAAGTTTCTGGTTCCAGACCAACATCTCAAATTTATGAAGGATCATATGGCAAGTGGTGAGAACCCAGAGAGGAGCAGAGAATCAGAGTAAGGAATCTTGGGCTAGAATTGCAGTACAGGTGGTCCTCGGGTTATGACTACTCGTTCAGTGACCATCCAAACTTGCAATGGCACTGCGGACTTATGACTGGTCCTCAGAGTTCTGGCCACTGCAGCGTCCCCACAGTCATGTGATTGTGATCCAGGTGCTCAGCACCAGGCTTGCAACTGCGATGTTGCAGCAAGCTGCAGTCACGTGATCGCAATTTCCGACGTTCCCTGCTGACTTCCCACAAGCAAAGTCAATGGGGAAGCCAGCAGGAAGTCGGAAGTCATGGTCACATGAGGTCCTCACTTAACCACCTGCACAGTCCTTGCTTAATGATGGCAACCAGGACTGTTGGAACTGCCTTTGCTAAGCAGTGCGGTCATGTGATGTCATGCTTTACAACCGCGTTGCTTAGCGGTGGCAATTCTGGTCCCAATTGCCATCATAACCCGAAGACTACCTGTAGGGGATCTTCCGTCTTCAGAATGTTGCTGAACCTCTCCTCCCAGCTGTCCTAGCCAACATGGCTGACAGTGCAGACTTCTGGGTGTTGTAGTTCAGCAACATGGGAAAGGCCTCTAATTCCCTGTTGTTGGAATGGGAAGAAGGAATAACCTTGAGGAACAGAAAGAAGAGCCGCAACCGAGACAATGGTCAGATAAAAGAAACCTGAGTCCAGGCCAGAACTAGATGGATACATTTCTTTGGGCCTAAGACATGTTCCATTATATGTGTACTTTAATGCAAGTGGGGCTTGTAATAAAATGTTGCAGCATGAGGTGCTGCTAATTTGAGGAATTCTGCTCCACCTTTCCATTTCTCACCCTACTTTTCTCTGTAGTAGATAGTTGGCAGTACCTTCACAGCCTCCTTCTGGGATTCCCCCGTTTTTCTTCCCCCAGCAGAAAATGGATTCTTCTGCAAAATTTGCAATCTCCCCACCCTGCTGAAGACCCTTCCTTATTCCTTGGGATGTTTGAGCAGCCCAAGGAATCGCCCACACAGCCCGAACCCCAAAGAGAGAAGGACTAACGAGCGGGGGGATTATTGCATTCAGCAGATGACGGAGGGCAGAGAGACAACCGGGAGATGGTGGCCGGGAGAGAAAACCTCCAGAGCTTAAAAGAGCCTGTTTTGAACCCAAGCGAGCCAACAGAAGACCCACCAGAAGAGCAGGAGACCGAACTGCCTTTGCAGAGGAGAGACCCCTATGAGACCATACTCAGGCAGCCGATTCCCAAAGGGAAGCGACCAAGTGACAAATTGTTCCACAGCCTCAACAAGCATCGCCACGCCCACACTGGCAAGGAGCTGTTCGAATGCTCCGACTGTGGGAAGGTATTTATCTCCCGGGCGGGCTTCATCATGCACATCAGAGTTCACGGCCGGGAGAAGCCCTACGAGTGCTCCGACTGCGGGAAGCACTTCCGTCGCAGCTCGCACCTGAACAGCCACAGCAAGATCCACGCGGGGGTGAAGCCCTTCAAGTGCTTGGACTGCGGGAAGGGCTTCAGCCGCAGCTCCAACCTGATTTCCCATCAGCGCATGCACACGGGGGAGAAGCCCTACAGCTGCGCCTCCTGCAGCAAGCAGTTCTGCGACAAATCCAGCCTGGTCCGCCACGAACGCCTCCACACTGGCGACAAGCCCTACAAGTGCACGGAGTGCGGGAAGAGCTTCAGCCAGAGCCACCACCTCATCACCCACCAGAGGAGCCACACGGGTGAAAAGCCGTACAAGTGCCTGCTCTGCAGCAAAAGCTTCTGCGATCGGTCCACGTACATCCGGCACCAGAAGAACCACACGGGGGAGAAAACGTTCAAGTGCTCGGAGTGCGGCGAAAGCTTCAGCCGGAACAAGCATCTCGTCCGGCATCGGAGCATCCACACGGCCAGGGAGCTGTACACCTGCTCGGACTGTGGCGAGAGCTTTTCCCGGCGATCCGGCTTGAAGATGCATCAGAAAATCCACACGGGGGAGAAGCCGTACGAGTGTGCTGACTGCGGGAAGAAATTCAACCGCAGCACCAACCTGATCAGTCATCAGAGGATCCACACTGGAGAAAGACCGTACGGCTGCCCCGACTGCGGGAAGAGATTCAATCGGAGGACGCACCTTGTTAGCCACCAGAGAATCCACAGGCAGAAGAAGGAAATGGCCGAAGGGCTGGGAGCAGTGGATGAACTTCCCCCTGCAGAGTTCAAAGCAGCAGCTTACGTGCCCCTGCCGTTCATCACAACCCTGTGAGGTAGGTCAGCTGGGTTGAGGGTAGGCCAAGCCAAGATCTACATGGCTCTACAGGATCTTCCCACTGTTGAATGACAAAAGCAACATAGCAGTGTTGCATTGCAGGCTCCGCCCCTTTGGGGCATGTGACTGTCTTGATAGACAGAGAAGAGGGGTGCGGCTTCCACCACAAGGCTGCTTTCATCAGCCTGACTTAAGGTGCCCTGCAGGTTCTACTGGCACTTGGGCAAAGATGAGAACTTAACTCTGATGCAACCACGGTACAGGTGTAGGCGTTGGCGACCTTTTCAGTGCCATAAAATAAAAATACATCTGAAACAGTGCCGAGAACACCATCACCTTGTCTGAAATTTTGCAAAATCTCATATAGGAATGCAGAGCTCTCACAAGCGTTGGTGCTCAGGTGAACCATGGGCAATGTTTCAGGATTTATTTAATTTGGGGGTTCTAGGATAACTCTGGTGGTGCTGCCCTCAGGTTGTATGTTGCCAAGCTGTGCTGTAGTCCGGTCTTCACTCCGTGGATTATGAGCTACAAATGCCATTACGGGTAGTCCTCGCTTACCAACAGTAATTGGGATTGGAAATTCCGTCACTAAGCAACGCGATTGTAAAGCACAATGTCACATTGCCAACTTAACAACGGTAATCCCAGTTGCTGTCATTTGGCAAATCCCACAATGTCAGTGTCCCGCGGTCACACGATCACCATTTGCAACCTCCTGGTGGCTTCCCCATTGACTTTGCTTGTTGGAAGCTGACAGTGAAGGTCACAAATGGTGATCACATACTGCGGGGCACTGCGACGTTGTAATTGTGAGCTGGTTGCCAAGTCCTGGTTGCCAAGTTCTGAATCACGATCATGTGACTGTGGGGATGCTGTGACGGCCCAGCTACTAGGACTGGTCATAAGTTCCCCTTGTTCGGCACCATTGTAACTTCGAACAGTTGCTGAACGAGTGGACGTTAAGCGAGGACTGCCTGTATTCCCAACTTCGGTCACATTGACGAAACTGGAATCCACAAAATCAGAAGGAATACTGTCCTGCATCCCTCTTCTGTTTATCACATCGGCTACGTTCGCACAAAACACTGAAACTGAATAACTCATCTGGAGGGTACGCCCAATACATTTGAACCATAAACAAATTAAACAGGCTAGATTCACCCAACACTCTAGGGCAGGGGTGTTCACAATTTTCAGGCCACAAAACCTGTTAGTTATAAACAAAATCCCAATACCTATATAAAATTTTATATACCGATATAAAATTGGCTGCGTTTTCTATCCGGGAGGGCGTGCAAGAGTGCAAGAGCATGCATGAGAGGCGCAGGTTGGGAAGGGTGTGAGAGGGTGCACAAGAGGCGCAGGTCAGGGAGGGTACATGGGGCCGCAAGGGGGTGCACGAGAGACACAGCTTGGGTCAGGGTGCAAGGGGGTGCGTGAGACTGCGGGTTGGGGTGGGTGTGAGGTGTGCTAGATGCACGAGTCGGTGCGTGAGGATGCAAGAGGTGGGGGGGAGGATGTGAGGGTGTTCGAGAGGCAGAGCATGGGTCAGGAAGGGTGCAACGGGGTGCATGAGAGGCATGGGTCAAGGAGGGTGTGAGGGAGTGCACAAGAGGCACAGGTCAGGGAGAGTGCGGAAATGGCCTGCATGGCATGAGTGCAGGGGGGCTGGGGGAGGGTGCATGGGTGGGGGAAACTTACCCCAGTGACTTGCAACTTTCCCTGCCGGCTTCCCTAATGATTTTTCCCTGAAGCCGGCAGGGAAGGTTGCAAATGGCAATCACGTGACCATAGGACATTGCAAATGTTGTAAGTGCAAACCAGTTGTCAAGCGCCTAGATCACATCAAATGACCACGAGAGTACTGGAATGGCCAGAACTCCAAGGACGGATCATAACCAGCATTCGTTCAGCGCTGTTGTAACTTCAAATGGTCACTGAATGAATGGTCGTAGGTCGAGGACTGCCTGTAAATCTGAAAGCCCACTTTCTCCTGTAATCAGCTTGTTTGTAATTACGATTCTTCATCAAAGGTCCAATTGTAATTACTACAGCTAAGGGAAGTTAGATGGATGTGTCCAGGTGAAACTCGAAAAATTAGAATATCGTGCAAATGTTCATTTATGTCAGTATGGCAACTCAAAAGGTGAAACCAATATATGAGATAGATGCATTACATGCAAAGCGAGATATGTCAAGCCTTGCTTTGGTATAATTGTGATGATTATGGCGTACAGCTTATGAAAACCCCAAATTCACAATCTCAGAAAATTAGACTATTACATGACATCAATAACACAAGGATTGGAAATAGAACAATATCGGACCTCTGCAAAGTATAAGCATGCATACGTACTCAGTACTTGGTTTGGGCCCCTTTTGCAGCAATGACTGCCGCAATGCGGCATGGCATGGATGCTATCAGCCTGTGGCACTGCTGAGGTGTTATGGAAGACCAGGATGCTTCAATAGCAGCCTTCAGCTCCGCTGCATTGTTCGGTCTCATGTCCCTCATCTTTCTCTTGGCAATGCCCCATAGATTCTCTATGGGGTTCAGGTCAGGCGAGTTTGCTGGCCAATCAAGCACAGTAATCCCATGGTCATTGAACCAGGTTTTGGTACTTTTGGCAGTGTGGGCAGGTGCCAAGTCCTGCTGGAAAGTGAAGTCAGCATCCCCATAAAGCTCGTCTGTGGAAGGAAGCATGAAGTGCTCCAAAATCTCCTGGTAGACAGCTGCGTTGACCCTGGACTTAATGAAGCACAGTGGACCAACACCAGCAGATGACATGGCTCCCCAAATCAACATAGACTGTGGAAACTTCACACTGGACTTCAAGCATCGTGCATTGTGTGCCTCTCCATTCTTCCTCCAGACTCTGGGTCCTTGGTTCCCAAATGAGATGCAAAAGTTGCTCCCATCAGAAAAGAGGACTTTGGACCACTGGGCAACAGACCAGTTCTTTTTTTCTGTAGCCCAGGTAAGACGCTTCTGACGTTGTTTGTTGTTCAGGAGCGGCTTGACAAGAGGAATACGACATTTGAAGCCCATGTCCAGGATCCGTCTGTGTGTGGTGGCTCTTGATGCACTAACTCCAGCCTCAGTCCACTCCTTGTGAAAGTCCCCAACACTTTTGAATGGCCTTTTCCTGATAATCCTCTCCAGGCTGCGGTCATCCCTGCTGCTTGTGCACCTTTTTCTACCACACTTTTCCCTTCCACATAACCTTCTATTGATGTGCTTTGATACAGCACTTTGGGAACATCCAACTTCTTTTGCAATTACCTTTTGGGGCTTTCCCTCCTTATGGAGGGTGTCAGTGATGGTTTTCTGCACAACTGTCAGGTCAGCAGCCTTTCCCATGCTTGTGATTCCTCCTGAACCAGCCTGAGAGACCATTGAAAGGCTCAGGAAGCCTTTGCAGGTGTTATGGATTCATTAGCTGATTAGAGGGGGACACTTTGAGCCTAGAATATTGAACCTTTTCACACTATTCTAATTTTCTGAGATTGTGAATTTGGGGTTTTCATAAGCTGTACGCCATAATCATCACAATTATACCAAAGCAAGGCTTGACATATCTCGCTTTGCATGTAATGCGTCTATCTCATATATTGGTTTCACCTTTTGAGTTGCCATACTGACATAAATGAACATTTGCACGATATTCTAATTTTTCGAGTTTCACCTGTACATGAAACAGTACATTGTAGCAGGACCCTGGAGTTCCCCAACCCAGAAAAAACAGGTGGCCTCTGATGGATTTCAGTACAGTTTAGACTTGTTTAAAAATGTTTTCGTTTTTGTCCTTTGTGTTTCTTTGTTTGATGCTTTTAAAATCTGTAGCTTGCTGAGGCAGAAAAGTGGCCTATACAAGGTTTTAGTATATAATATATTATCTGTTGGAAATACACTTGTTCAGGGGTTTTCAATTGTAGGCAGTTCCCCAATTTATTGACACTGTCAGGTGATAACAAAACAGAGATTAGGAAATCTCAGAATTCGTTAGGTTCTCCCCTTGTCAGGCTAGTTTTCTGTGTTTGAGGATTTAGACTTTTTCCCCCTGCCAAAGAGCATGTTGTCACATGAGCAACCACATATCTAAATTGACATTGCACACTCCAGAAGGGGCCTTCTCTCTGAAGCACAGCGTTTGTACTAATTATCTTTTTTTTCCTTTTTGTTTTTCAGACCCATCCTTTCATTTGGAAGGGAGACCTTTCCCCGTTTACCTCTTGAGGATGAACAGAGCGTCGGGGTTACAGCAGACTGTCGGAAAGGGGATACGGAGGAAGCATAAAACTCTAGAGGGAGGCTCGGGCGGAGGGGACTGTGTCTCCCTCCCCACCCGACTCTCATCCTCAATTCCACACTTCCAGCCCTTTTGGCTAAGAATTGTAATCAGTTGTGTGAACTGTTTTCTGTTTCTGTATGTAACGTTTGCTTTTTTCGTACGGAGGAAATTGTACAACATCCGCAACCGAAGTCCTGCGATCCATCATTCGACTCAGGTTTTTGCTGAAGTTAACACCTCACGTCACTAACTGTCCCCTTCTCCCATCTATTCCCCCCGTCACCCATGGGTTGCGGACCACATTTGTTGAGATCCACAGAGCACCAGCGCAAGCATGTACGTCTTCGTATCCGTGGGCAGGCCAGTCAGAGCCAAGAGATGTGTCCTGATTCTCCTCTTCCTTAGGGCCAGGGCAAAATTCTGCCCCACGCGTCTGAATGGTTTTGGCTTCCTACAAGGAGCTCCCTTTCCTAGGCTTGAGTTAAGCTTGATAGTGGGGGCATCTCTAGTTGGAAAAATAGACTTCTTGGATAACCACAAAGCTCCAGATGAACAGACCACAGCATTTTGGATGGAGGGAACCTCTATGGCAGTGTTTTTCAACCTTGGCAACTTGAAGGTGTGTGGACTTCAACTCCTATGCTGCCTGGGGAATTCTGGGAGTTGAAGTCCACACGTCTTCAAGTTGCCAAGGTTGAAAAACACTGCTCTAAAGCAAATAAAAGAGCTTTGCTTTGGATTCACAGTTGAGGCCTCTCCTCACTTTTCTAGAACCTGAGCAAGCTTAGGAATAGGGTGTGGCATGATCCACTCCCTGGTGGTGGATTTTTATTTTAGGATTGTGATGGAGTACAGTTTGCCTTTCCTCCTATGTGTTATTAGGTACGATATTATTACTATCATCCCCATCTTCATTTCGGTCGTTTGTTTTTACAAAACGAATGAATCAATAAAATTAAGCCTTCCATTTTAAAAAATGGAATTGTGCCATGTACCCACAAATTCCTCTTGTGACTCCCTCCTCCAAGCCACTCATTGGATATTTTGCGCCCTAATTTGCTACCTTCTAAATGTATGGGACTATAAATGGTGGGGACAGAAGGTGCACTTACAGTGACCATACATCCTTTATTATAACGAACAGGCCTTTATTTCAGAAAGCTGTCCTTTACGGTGATTTAATTTAATTATTTATTTTCTTGGTTTTGCTCTTGAGTTTCCCTTTGTAAAGGAAAATTATAAACAAAACCATTCTTTTAATCCCTATGAACCTCTTTCAGATTTGCCCCTTTTTCAGGTTTGCCCTTTATTTTTTCCCAAGAAAATAGGGTCACTGTAGGTATCCTAGCTTTGAACTTTGATTACCTTAGTCCAATACGCCTAAAAGGCACAGGTTATGAAAAGAGGCATAAAATCCACTCAATGCTTGATTCCTGTCCCCTCCCTGCCGGCGTCTGCCGTGGGGGTAAAAGTCTGCAAGATGGTGGCCGTGGCATCATAATCAAAGCCTTGCCCTTTTTGCACAAAGTACAAAAGACACGAGGCTTCTATCACAATGCCACGCCCACCCTCTTGCAGATGTTGACATACTCCCATGGATGCACCTTCCTCACCGTTCCTTCAATCTGGGTCCATGTCACTTTTCAGATAATTTTGAAGGAAGATGGTGAATTTTTACCGTTTTGCTGTGGGGTGGAGAGAGCAATGCCTAAATGAATTAAAAGAATGATTAAGAAGGCTGTCAAGAGCCAGAAGTTGATGGATGATATGTTCCAGGGAGCAGGGTGAAGAAATATTCCCCATACACAACATTTGGAAAAAATGGGAAACAAGGTGGTGAAAGTTGAAGGGGAGGGGAGCTGGAAGGAGAATGTAATAGTTACCTGAATTTCTAAGTTTTCGTTCACACAATCCACTTCGTTCAATTACTAATTAAGCAATTTTCTGGTTTCTCATCATACTTCCAGTTCTAAACTAATCAAAGAGGCTGGGTTTGCACATGACACTAAGCGAACCATCTCGGTTAAAATTAACAAAGCTTAGTGTGAATTGAAGAGAGCCAGCTTGGCCTAGTGGTTAAGGCAGCTTTTCTCAATCTTGGCAACTTTAAGCTATATGGACTTCAACTCCCAGAATTCCCCAGCCAGCAAGCTGGCTGGGGAATTCTGGGAGTTGAAGTCCACACAGCTTAAAGTTGCCAACGTTGAGAAACACTGTGTTAAGGCCTCAGGCTAGAAACCAGGAGACTGAGTTCTAGTCCCACCTTGGGCACAAAACCAGCTGGATGACCTTGGGCCATCCCTCTCTTTCAGCCCTAGGAAGGAGGAGGCCAGGGCAAACCACTTCTGAAACACCTTGCCAAGAAAACTGCAGGGACAAGTCCAGGCAGTTGCCAGGCGTCAAAAACTGGCTCAAAGACACACACACACACAAGTGTGAATCGAAACACTAGCTCTTTAATTGACCTATTTGGTGTGTAAATGTAGTCCCCGTGGCTATCTACCCTTACCTGCCAGGCACAAGGTAGTAGTAATCCAGTAATTTAGCAAGCCAGAGACATCTGTTTCAAGCAATCCACAAGCAACTAGGAAATCTCTGAAGGCATTTGAGTCAGTCTCAGTTGTGCTGGTACTATGAATGTGTTACGGGTGGGAGCAACGCAACATTTATTGATGACGAGACTCTCACTGGGTCATTCAGGGAGAAGCTTTATTTGCGCAAAGGTTCAGTTAGGACTCGCAGGTCCCTGCAAAGAACTGAACCCCGAAAAGGAGTTCAGCAAGCCTTTTTATCATTACAAGAGCCGTTTCTCCCCAATCCCCCCTCAGTGCCCTCCCCATGCCTTCCGTACTCCAAATTTGGTCAATTGCTGGTAGCTAAACCACAAGTCCTTGTCTTCACCGGCCGTACCTTGTTTTGGGTACATTTCGGCCTTGCTGTCTAGAGCATTGCTATCTGAGGAGGGAGGGAGATAAGAGCACTCAGCATCAGCAGAAAGGAAAGTTACAGAGAGTTACATTTAAAATGTAAAACTTCACAAAATACCAGTTTCATACAAAATATAGGATATAACAAAAGACTTCTTCTCATATTTGCTTCCGAGACTTATCACTGCAAAGCCTCTAGCTAAAAAAACACTTCCAGAGAAGAGGTTCACTACTTGGTTACTAGTTAGGACTACATAACCCAAAAATGTAGGATAGGACTACATAACCCAAAAATGTAGGATAAAGATCAGAATGAAGTTACAAATAATTTTCCATTTGTATCCTGCCACCTCAAATGGAAGCTCTTTTAGCCTCTTACTTGCAGTTGATGTGTGCGGAGAACCTTGGCAACCCCCAAACTCCTCTTGATTATGTGATGGTGGCCTCATCCACAGCCCAAAATTTAAATAGTCCATTGCTGATCCTTCTTCTTCTAGACCCCAAGTTTTTCCTGCTTAATGGACTTGACCATCTCTTTCAGAGAGGCAACATCAGGTGACTGATTCATCACTATCCCTACACAAGAGGAAAACAAATATACTGTATGCAGAAAATGTTCTAAAAAGATAGTCATTCTTCCTAGCATCACGGTTATTGTTGACGATATTCCTTTATGAATACTGCTATTCTGTTGGGCATAGGCATTACGTTTTAGTTGTTGAAAATTAATACATAGTAGTCACTTTTGAAAAAGATACCAAGGAAAGAATTAAATAAAAGACCACAGGGAGACACCCCATGCACCCTCATCAGCATCAGCCTCCCGTCAAATCAGAGGGCTAATTCAGCCTCTTGGTACGTGCAGCTAAGACAACTGAATGAAAAGAGAGCAGACAGAAACCCACATCAGAATTCAGAGGTTTGTGAAGACGCCATCCGAAAGAAAAAATGCTTTGGGAAAAGAATGGAAAGAGTAATAAAGAAAAAAGAAATACCATATAAGAACAGGAAGAGAGAGGCATTGCACTTAAGACAGAACAGATCCTCCACCAGACGTGATATTCTTCCTTGTTCCTAAGAGTAAACTCAACATCCCCACATTAATCAGAATATCCACTCTCATCATATTTGTTGCTAAGAACGGCAGTGTTTAAATTGAATCTATATTTATGACAAATATATATTTCTTTCCTAAGGTAACAATCTATTAAGAGAAAATACAGCCTTGGAAAGAGCTACAGCAGGTGACTTGGTTTTTACGTAAACTCTCTAATCCATGGCTAAGATAATGAAATAGAGTAAGTATAACATGCTGTTCATTCCATTGGTTGTGGCTTCTGACCTTTTTAAATGACAGGGACGTGCTTTAAACTGAAGATCAGCCAAGATCTGATAACCTTCCAATTCTTCTCTGCCTAATGTGATTTAAATGGATTGATTGATGATGTCCCATCAAGTCAGTGTTGACTCTTAGCAACCACATAAATAGATGTTCTCCAGGAGGATCTGTCCCTGTGCGACTTGAGGCTGTAGCTGTTGTTGAAGCTCTTTGCACACTCACAGCACTGATAGAACTTCTCCCCAGTGTGAATTCTTTGGTGCACTTTAAGGACACTGATGACACTGACATTCTTTCCACACTCAGGGCATTCATAAGGCTTCTCAAAGCATGCCTCTCCCCCACGACTTCAACCCGTCCCACCCGATCACACAGAAAGGGCATGCTCCGGACCCCCTCGGCAAAAGGGCTTCGACTAGTGGAGTCCAGAAGGCGGGCCTTCTCTGCTGTAGCCCCCGCCCTTTGGAACATCTTGACCCCGGAGGTGCAACAGGCCCCCTCACTCCCGGCCTTTCGGAGGGACTTGAAGACCTGGCTCTGCCATCTGGCCTGGGGTGGGGAGGGAGGTCATCGGATGTGGGGTTCGCTAGCCCCCTAGAGCCTGGGGTTGCTTCCATCGGCCTCTTGTATTTTTCCTTTCCCTTTTATTCTTTGTAAACATGTCCTCTTTAAATTTTAACTGTATATTTATTTATTGTTTTAATATGTTGTGAGCCGCCCAGAGTCCCCCATTGGGGGGAGATGGGCGGGGACAAGTTTAATAAATAAATAAATAAAACATTCTTCCTGGTGTGAGTCTGTGATGCCTGTTAAGGTGTGCACTCCAACGGAAGGCCTTGCTGCACAGAGAACACCAAAAGGGCTTCTCCCCAGTGTGAGTCCTTAGATGCACTCTAAGTGTTCTGCTGTCACTGAATCTCTTCCCACATTCATAACACTGACCCATACAGGGGAGAAACCCAATGACTTCTTAGATGCACTTTCAAGGTGCTGTTGTCACGGAACCTTTTTTCACATTCAGAGCATTTATAGGATTTCTCAGTTCTGTGGATTCTTTCAGGCCTTGAAAAGTGCATTTGTTTTTCCACTAAGCTGGGCCAGCGGAGGAACGAATCTGCCTTCGCTGTCCCCGCCCTTCCCTTCGCCAGCCGAATGGGCGCGTGGATCCCCGGGGAGCCTCTTCCTAGGCAAAAGACCGGGCCGGTTTAAGCGCGAATCCCGCTCTCCGTGCAATCGTGAGAGGCCTTTTTGGAGCCCCAAAGGTGCATATCAGAGTGGTTCCCACCGCCTTGCAAAGAAGCGCCCGTTCCGGGGAGCGAGAAATGCCTCGGGACGGATCAGGCGAGTTTCGACCGTCAGCTCAACTCCTCGGCAGAACGGTGGAGAAGCAGGCCGGGACGCGGAGCGAGAACCGCCGAGCCAATGAGAAAAAAGGAGGAGCCCTCGCTTCGTCAGCGGTTGCTAGGCAGGAAACCGAATGGGAGAGAAGAGTCACGTGGCTCCCAGCCCAGCTGGCGCCTCGCGCAGCCCCGTGCTGCATCGCTCGGGCACGGAACATCAGCTTCGCGCAAAGCATCGCCCTATTGCCACTTTCCTTCCTCCCTCCCGCAAAGCCGCATAATTTAATCCTTTAATCAGATGTGTTTATGTAATTGCATTTGAGCTCTCTAACCCCATTATAAAGCGGTATATTATTCTGATGGGGGATTGGTCTAAAGTTCTGTTCTTCGTGGGGACTTCAGTTGGCATCAAGGGCTTCGCACTGAGGAGGAGGCTTCCAAATTCCCCGGGGAGGGAGCGAGACTCTTTCATCGCAGTCTCCTTGAAGAGGCGGGTGAAACAAGCTTCCCATGGGTAGGAATTGCTGGTACCCAGGATACCCAGGGACACCCGAAAGCGGAGCCCAGCCCTGCAAACCCCATGAGAAAACAAGCATTAGAGTAATGAAGCAGGATGCACTTAATACGTTTGTGCAATTGAGTAATTAATCAAGAGTTGCTCCAGGGCTCAAAAGGGACCAGGCAGGCAGAGGACTTCAACTGGACCCAGGAACTTACACAGTATCCAGTCCTTTTTATAAAAATGCAGTAGTGTGGGTGTATCAGCTCTTTGTGGTAGGCCAGGTCAAGAAACAGGCAAAGCAAAAATTCGAAAATACTCTTCATTGTTTTGAGGTAGAATAACAGATGGACTTTGAAGAAGCAGGATAGAAAGAGTATTGACGCTTTTGAACTTGGATGGTGGAGAAGACTCCGGAGAATACCGTGGACAACCAAGAAAATAAATCTGAGTCATCGAACAAATCAACCCAGTTCTCAGTCGAGGCACAAAGGACAGCTCTCTGGAGGAGGCTCTGATGCTGGGAAAGGTGGAAGGAAAGAGAAGAAGAGGACGACCAGCAGCACGGGGGAGGGACTCAGTTACAGTGGCGATGGGGGCACCCTTGGGAGACCTGGAGGACCAGATTAAAGAGATCATCATGGAGAAAATCTGTCTACGTGGTTGCTAAGAGCTGAAAAAGACTTGATGGTACATAATCAATCAGAATAACGGAATCTTAAAAACCTGCCAGAATGTATCTATTTCCATCTTATACCCAACAAAATCAAGGCAGGGTTTTTTGAGTTTCTTTCTCACATGTTCATCTTTCCCGGGACTGAAACTCCTCTGAAACTTTTCTGAAACTCCTCCCTTCACTGTTTGTTCATCCCTTTCCCATTTTCAGGTCAAAGTTCCATGACAGTTTGCCTATGACGAATAAACTTTTCCTGCCTGGGAAGAAACTTACGCTTTCTCATGTTTTAAATTATTGCTTCTGGTTAAAAGTAAAAATAATCAGTCCAAACTGCCCTAGACAGCCACCTGCTCAAGAATCCTTGGGAGACCAACAGCATATTTGATTGTCATTATGCTGAGTTGTAGTCGACTCCTGGTGACTCTGTGGATAAAACTCTCCAAGTTGCCCCATCTCTCACTGCGTTATTACTCAATTCTTGCAGGTGCATTTCTGTGGCTTCCCACACTCTTTCTACTTCCTGTGCATCCAAATTGAATAAATAAATAAATATTTGAGGGACCGCCTCTCCCCGATTACATCTACCTGTCTCATCAGGTCCAGCAGGAGGGGCACGTTACGGGTCCCGCCTGTTAAGGAGTTCCATCTGACGGGACCCTGGAGACAAGCCTTTTCCGTCGTGACCCCCACCCTCTGGCAGATCACTCCCCGCCCAGGTGAGATTAGTCCTGACCCTATGGGCATTTAGGAAATTCCTTAAAACATGGTTCTTCTAATAGGCCTGGGGATCCCAAGGAAATAGGGAGCCCACGAGACGGTTACACTGTGTGTAGGATGGTGGTCCATTCTGCAGTCTTATTTATATTTGTGTTTAATTGTTGCTTTAGATTTGTTCTAACTGGTTGTTTTACTGTATGCCGCCCAGAGTCACATCTGTGAGATGGACAGCTATATAAATTAAATAAATAAATAAATAATGTGCACTTGGTCTGCTTGTCTTTTCTGTTTTCCTGAGATTTGATTCTGAACAAATGCTGCAGACCGGGTTGTTGTTGTTGTTGAGTCATTAAGTCATATCCGACTCTTCGTGACCCCATGAACCATACCGCACCAGGCCTTCCTGTCCTTCACTGCCTCCCTGAGTTTGCTCAGTTTCATGCTCATTGCTTCAGTGATGCTATCTAGCCATCTCATCCTCTGCCGTCCTCTTCTCCTTTTGCCTTCCATCTTTCCCAGCATCAGGGTCTTTTCCAAAGAGTCCTCTCTTCGCATTAGGTGACCAAAGTATCTGAGCTTGAGCTTCAGTATCAATCCTTCCAATGAGCAGTCAGGGTTGATTTCCTTTAAGATTGACTGGTTTGACCTCCTAGCAATCCAGGGGACTCTTAAGAGTCTTCTCCAGCACCACAGTTCAAAGGCATCAATTCTTTGGCGCTCAGCCTTCCTTATGGTCCAGCTCTCACAGCCATACATTACTACTGGGGCAGACCGGGTATATACTTGATAAGTGAGGAAGCCTTTTCCCCCAATTAAATGCATAGTGTTCTGCTCCTAGAATCTGGTTACAGAAAGACTGAGATTTCGCCCCTTTCAAATCAAGTTAGACACCTCACACGCGACATAAAGAGACCAGGACAGATGCCTTCAAAAATATGGTTCCAAAAGTATTTAAGAACAAATCTTTACAGTCATCTTTCCGCTGGAGAATTAAGACCAAAATTGACCCTTTGTAATCCTGGCTAGCACAAAGCAGCACACAGGCAACATTTAAAAGATTCCTTAAAAGATAACTTTATTTGTAACAAAACCAAAGGCATGGAAGTCAAGTCACACCATGAAGCCCCAAGTGTTTCAGGGATCTGGTTTAAAGGTGTGGATGGCTCTCCAGGGTCTCTCCTCCAGCCCTTCCAGGAGATGCGGGATTGCAAACGAGTTATTCCGCTCCGGGGCTTTCTTTCTGATGCACTGATTCACCTTCACCCTGAAATTGTGCCTTTGCACCATCCTAACACTCACTCGCACCCCAAAAGCTCCAGCCACCCACCCAAGAAACCCCCTCCCGCCATCGCAGCGCAGGAGCACGAAGGCGCCCCGGGACAGACCCATCCAGGTAACTTTGGCCGCCTGTTTCCCGAGGTCCGTGGCCTTTCTAGGAAACGCAGCTCTGTCGACTTAACCCTTTGCATTTTATCTCATTGCTTCCCAACCTGGACAACCTTTTGATCGACTCACTGAATTCTTCAGCCAGCGTGGCTCTCTGGTCGTCCAGATTGGAAACTTTAGTTTATCTCACGAAGAAATGTTGTTTCAGAGAAAACTGTCAAGTTTAGCTAGCTCTTACTCCCATACCTTTAACAGCAGCTTGGTGCCTAGACCAGTGTTTCTCAACCTTGGCAACTTAAAGATGTGTGGACTTCAACTCCCAGAATTCCCCAGCCGGGGAATTCTGGGAGTTGAAGTCCACACATCTTCAAGTTGCCAAGGTTGAGAAACACTGGTCTAGACAGTAACTGCAAGTTGTTGCTTTTAGACTGTAATACTATTGTATTTAAAAGTATTAATAGTATTTAATAGTATTGTAATACTATTGTATTGTATTTATTGTAATAAAATAAAATAAAGATTGTAATACTAATAGCAATAAACAAGAGCAACAACTATTAAAATATGAAAATACTTTTATTCTTATGTTGGACATAAGGGATCCAAGTCTTCCATTTCATCTCAACCTAATTTAGCTCCAGGATTGATATGACAATAGACTGGACCACCTTCAAAAATATATTTCTGAGGATGGGTGACAATGCATTAAAGTGAAAATCAAAGCCAAGACTTCAACACACAATGCTACATGTGTCCCAGTCTATTCAGAAGTAAGATGCACGGAATAAAACAGGACTTCCTCTAAGATCAGTGTGCACAGAAGTAGCGAGGCAACCCTGTGTTTGATATGATTTTACATTTAAATGTAGTTAAAATTCAAAACAGTCAATACAGTATGATTATTCTCTGGTCATATATTTCATCGTCCCCTTGATCATATTAAAAATTGCAATTAGGTCATTTTAGGCATCTCTAGGGATTTGTACACTGACTAGGGGATTCTGGGAGTTGAAGTCCACATGTTTTAAAGATGCCAAGGCTGAGAAATCCTGCTCTAAAGGGCTGTTCTTAATACGGACCCACCCAGACAGGCCTGCAACTTCCATCACCATCCTCCCAGTCAGCTTGACCACAGGATATGTTGGCAGGGGAGGATGGGTTTTGAAGTCCAACTGGAAGCCACTAGTCAGAGAAGGCTCTTCTACTGGGTCCACAGAAAGAATAGCCAGTCATGATATTAAACATACAAAAATCATGTTGTCCCTCAGAGGCCAGAACTTAGTAAGGCAGAAAAACTAAAGAATGCCTACTTGGAGCAACAAACTTGTACTGCAAATGTATAAAATGATAAAGAACTGCATGTGTTTTCCCAGGGCCACTTTGGTAAACCAAGATTACAATACAGTAAAGATGCCTTTGAGTCGAGCTTAACCTCTGGTGACTACACAGATTTGTCAAGTAAGTTCTCTCTGGGGCAACGTGGAAGTGATTTACTACTGCCTTTGAACTTCCCAGTCTACATCTGTGATTTCCTGGTGGTGTCCCATCCAGGTCCAAACCATGCCTGACCCGGCTTACTCTCTGGACCCTGATAAGATCACTTAAGTGCTTTCACCTCCTGAAATTACACAGCTGAAATTGAATGCTAAAATTATGGTTTGTAGCAATCCAATTATTTTGCATCTCTTCAAAGGAAGTAAAGACTAAACTAGGGGCATTGTGGCTGTGTTGGGCTTAATATATCCCCCCAACTTCCCCTTAGGTAAAGTCACCTCTTCAAAACTATGCACTCTACCAAGTTGTTTTGAGGACTATGGTCAAAGAAGTTGAGCTTCAATCTACCTGGACCTTCTGGACCACAGCCCGCACCACCCTTGACTGCAATCCTTCGGGTCCAAAATAAATATACAAACAAACCAACCGTGCTCATCTTGGCCCAAAGAACCTGTCCTCCCCTGTTCAAGTGTGGTCTGGCTTTTAACACACCTCCCTTGCAACAGCCTTGCAAAGTCACACGCATTCTCTATTCCACACGATTCCCACACACTGAATTCACAAAACCCCTTTACGAGATCAGGGAAATACAACTGGGACGCGCAAGGTGGGTCAGTTTTAACCTTCTTTATAGTAACCACTACTTACTGCAGTGTTGTCCAAACTTGGCCGCTTTAAGATGAGTGGACTTCAACTCCCAGAATTCCCCAGCCAGCCATGCTGGCTGGAGAATTCTGGGAGTTGAAGTCCACTCATCTTAAAGCGGCCAAGTTTGGACAACACTGACTTACTGTATTTATCCTTTCTTCGCAGCTTAGCATCTTTCCTGAATCCGGCAGGTTTGCCAGAGAACGCTTCAAAGCCGTGCAAACTCCGGGCAATGCGTTGACTCCGTAACCAAACTCAACACACGGGATAGTCAGCCGCTGAGCTTCGGAGGCCAGCCAAGGCTTCCAATGCCGCTGACGACCACCTGTCCATTCATTTGCACAGCACCAAGTTCTCCACGCAGCATGCAAAAGGGAATGAAATCATTTATGGCTTTTTTTCTCCAGGGGAAACTCAGTTTCCATGATGCAGAGTTACCGCAGGTGAGGTAGAGCACGTGGCCAGCTTCCCTAGACGGCTGCGTTTCTCTCTCTGCCCCCCTAATACTGTAGACCCACGTGGGGGTAAAAGGCCCCTCCCACACACACACATACGAGCTGCATGCACTACCAGACCTATGAGATGCTGAAGTCCACACATCTTAAAGTTGCCAAGTTTGAACAACACTGATTTAAATGAGTATTAATGGCTTCAAAGAGCTTTTAGCCCTGGCAGTGAGTTCAGAAGCTGAATTCCCAAAGATGTGTCCGAGGGAGGGGTACACTGCTGGCTTTGCACTGACCCCCTGCCTTTTTCTTTTTCAGATTTTTTATCCTGCCTTTATTACTTTTATAAATAACTCAAGGTGTTGAACATACCTAATTCTCCTTCCTGCTCCTATTTTCCCCACAACAACAGCCCTGTGAGGTGGGCTGGGCGGAGAGAGAGGGACTGGTCCAAAGTCATTCAGCGGCTTTCACGCCTAAGGCGGGACTAGAACTCACCATCTCCCGGTTTCTAGCCTGGTGCCTTCAACGCTAGACAAACTGCCTCTTTGCACCGCTAAACATACTTGGCGCCCATCCCCTTGCTTTGCACCCACCCCTGCCTTTGTACCCACCCCCTTGCTTTGCACCGACCTCTTGCCTTTGCACCCATCGCCCGCCTTTGCACCGACCCCCTTGCTTTGCACCCACCCCTTGCCTTTGCACCCCTCCCCCTTGCTTTGCACCCACCCCCTGCCTTTGCACCCACCCCCTTGCTCTGCACCGACCCCCTTGCTCTGCACCCACCCCTTGCCTTTGCACCCACCCCCCGCCTTTGCACCCATCCCCCTTGCTCTGCACCCACCCCCTTGCTCTGCACCCACCCCCCGCCTTTGCACCCATCCCCCGCCTTTGCACCGGCCCCCCAGCTTTGCACCCGCCCCCCGCCTTTGCACCCACCCCCTTGCTCTGCACCGACCCCCTTGCTCTGCACCCACCCCTTGCCTTTGCACCCACCCCCCGCCTTTGCACCCATCCCCCTTGCTCTGCACCCACCCCCTTGCTCTGCACCCACCCCCCGCCTTTGCACCCATCCCCCGCCTTTGCACCGGCCCCCCAGCTTTGCACCCATCCCCCGCCTTTGCACCCATCCCCCGCCTTTGCACCGGCCCCCTTGCTCTGCACCCATCCCCCTTGCTCTGCACCCACCCCCTTGCTCTGCACCCATCCCCCGCCTTTGCACCGGCCCCCCAGCTTTGCACCCGCCCCCCGCCTTTGCACCCACCCCCTTGCTCTGCACCGACCCCCTTGCTCTGCACCCACCCCTTGCCTTTGCACCCACCCCCCGCCTTTGCACCCATCCCCCTTGCTCTGCACCCACCCCCTTGCTCTGCACCCACCCCCCGCCTTTGCACCCATCCCCCGCCTTTGCACCGGCCCCCCAGCTTTGCACCCATCCCCCGCCTTTGCACCCATCCCCCGCCTTTGCACCGGCCCCCTTGCTCTGCACCCATCCCCCTTGCTCTGCACCGACCCCCTTGCTTTGCACCCACCCCCCGCCTTTGCACCGGCCCCCCGCCTTCCGCAAGGCTGGTGATTCGCACGGAAGGATGCTCACCCCTCCCGAGAGCGGCCGCGCATCTTCCCGCCGGCGCTGCGATGGTTAAACGGGCCAGCGAGCTCCGGCGCTTAGAGAGACAGGAAACGTGAAGCGAAGGGGGGCCCGGGAGCGCTGCACTTTCCTGTCCCACCGAGCCGGGGACGGGCGCCGGCCGCGGCAGGAGGAGGAGGAGGAGGAGGAGGAGGCGAGGCGGATTCCGGTGCCTGGACCAAGTAAGGCGCCCCGAGCGCAGCCCGCAGCGCGGGACGGAGCCGGGGCGGTGCGAGGCGGCGGTGCGGACAGAGAGGCCCCAGGCAGGGGCTTGCGAGCGGGGGGCTTGCTCGGCCACCGAGTCCACTCAGCCCTCCTTGGGCTTGGAGCGGAGAGCAGGAGGGCTCCGGCTTGGGGTGCTTCCAAAGCTGTCCCGTCCTTCTGCAAAGGTCGAGGCTCCCCGCAAAGGCTGTGCGGGAATGCGGGAGATAGAAGGAAGCAGCGTGTGCTGGAAAGCCCTTTACTGCTGTGCTTCTCCCCCTTGGCCCCTTTAAGATGGGTGGACTTCAACTCCCAGAATTCCCCAGCCAGCCATGCTGGCTGGGGAATTCTGGGAGTTGAAGTCCACCCATCTTAAAGGGGCTAAGGGGGAGAAACACAGCTTTATTGTAATGAGCTCCTAATATTAGCCAGAGAGGGAAAAGCCATGTTTTCTGTACTCATGTGAGATTTAAGCCACTCTTTCTTTCTTAGATTTATATCCCACCTTTCATTCAGGAGCTTAAAGCAATAAACATCCTCTGTACCCTGCTTCCTACTTTTCCCCACAACAGCCCTGTGAGGTAGGTTGGACTGAGAGAGAGGGCCTGTCCCAGAGTCCCCCAGAGAGCTTCCCTGGTTGAGGGTGGGAGCAGAACCTGGGTCTCCCCACCCCAAATCCAGCACTGCACACTACCCCACGCTGGTTATGGAGGGGAGGGGATAGTGTGTCTGTGTGTTTCTGTGTGTCGAACTTTGAACTGAAGAAGGTTTGGATTTCTTTTCCAGCAGGCAGGGGTAGAAATGGAGAAGCCCGGCCCGGGACGCCACGTTCAAAGAGGACGGAAAAGTTCTTACCCTGTTCAGCTTGGGGCCGTCCGAGAGTTCCCAGTTGGGCTAGACTCCCGTTTTATTAAGCAGGAGCCGGAGGAGAATCTCCAGCAGCCATGGGACGCTCAGTGGCAGGACTTTCTGAAGGCAATGCAGCCCTCTCGTTCCGGACAGAAACGCACCCAGCTACCCAGTCCTGCCCGGTCCAGAGATGGTTCCCACTCCTCCTTCAAGGGAACCACTGATCCGAGTCAGAGGCCTGGGAGAAAGAGCCTAACCCAACCCTTGCCAAACCCCAGCGAAGCTGGCCAAGGCCTCATTTCCCCGGTGAGAGTGAAGGAAGAAATCCTGGAGGCGGAGGAAGCCTTTGGCTCAGAAACGGAGCGCCAGCGTTTCAGGCAGTTCTGCTACCAGCAGGCCGAAGGGCCCAAAGAGAGCTTTTTCCAGCTGCAGGAACTCTGCTGGCAGTGGTTGAAGCCCGAGAGACGCACCAAGAAGCAGATTCTGGAGCTGCTGGTCCTGGAACAGTTCCTGGCCATTCTGCCCCCAGAGATGCAGAACTGGGTCAAGGAGGGCAAGCCGGAGAGCTGTGCCCAGACGGTGGCCCTGGCAGAGGATTACTTGCTGCGGGTGCAGGAGGCTGATGGACTGAGAGAGAAGGTAAGCAAGCACCTGTCGGCCTCGCGGGGTTAACCAGATAGGAAACACAACCAGATGAGTTAATTCTACTTTAGCGTAATGCTACATTGACAGAACCTTGCAAATCTCAAAGTACATTTCTCTCCCGGGCATCTCCTTTACTGCCCAAGAAACTAGGGAGGGTCTTTTCTGAGCCTCTTGCCCCACCCACTATCCAGCTACAGGCTATGCTGTCTCTTATCTGACCGTTCCCTTGGCAGCGTCTCTTGGCCCAAGGTCTTTCCCACATCCTATTATAGCACCCTTGGTTCTCCTCTGCAGGCAGTCAGGGATCAAATTGACACTTGTGTAAACTCTGGAATCAACTGTGAACTTTGCTAGATCTGTTTATTTACCATTAGTCCTTGCTTTCTCTGCCTAAGAGGAAGTTGCATTGAGTTATCTGGGGCTTGTTCCAAATCTTAGGTAAGCTGATTGATTGATCTTACTCCAAGATCCCACCAAAGAATGCTGACGTAACACAACATGTTGGCATTCTTCCCTTAAATCTTGTAAAAACTCCTGTGAGGGCATGAGCTTCCTGCCATTTTTAATCTATTGTTTGAAAACTTTTTTTTAGTAGCCCTTTGTGGGGGTACTGGGGTGTTTTGCTCACTGTGAGCCCCATGTTGCTAAACATTGCCTTAGTTGACTTTGTGAGAAACGGCCATTGAGAAAAGGGTTTCTGGTTATATGTGAACACAGGCAAGGTTGGAATGTCATGCAACATTCTGGTTCCTTATGTTCCCTGTTTAATTGTTTGCACCAAACATTCATAAGCAAAGAGGTTGCTGTGCAATTCAAGGATTTTTTGTAATTCAGTGATTAAGCAAAGACAAGGTGAAGTTCCAAGCTGATCTTGACTCAATTATTTTATTGATAAGACCATGCATAGCAGAGAAGAAACTGGTGAGAGATTGTGGGATGGGATGGGAAGAAAGAGCAGGCATAAACAATTAAGAGGTAGAAGGGGAATTTGTTGGTCGCTTATGTCATAAACAGCAACTTGGCCCAGGTGGGGAGAAATCTGGGAGGAAACATTTCAGATCACTGAAGGAGACTCCCCTATAAATGAGGGTGGGAAATTCCTATTAGAGTTTCCAAGAATCGCTGACTGAAACCTATATAATTCTTGCTTCCTTGGTCTTGTCCAGCTGTGTGGGCTCGATAAATCCTTTCCTCTGGCATGTTTTTTTTGATGTAGCCCTTTATTTGCTGGTGGGTGTCCTATCCAAGCCTGAACCAGATTTGACACTGCTTGGTTTTCTGAGATCAGAAGAATCAGCTGTTTCATTGTCCAAAAGAAACCAAAATATCTTGAACAAAGCAATTATATAAATCTCCGTGCTTGCAGAGGGGCTAGACCTCAGGTATGTGTGTGTAAGAATGCAGACTGAAGCATTTCATTACTATTTTGGGAATATTAACTCCCCCAGTAACTCTGCCATTTTGTTCTTAAGCTTTTTACAGACCGATCTCACTTGACCCTTAGGAAGATACGTTGGTGTGATTCAATGTGATTAGTGAACCTAGAACCAGTGTTTCTTCATGGCTGGCTGGGGGATCCTGGGAGTTGAAGTCCACACATCTTAAAGTGGCTGAGGTTGAGAAACACTGACCTACACCCTGTGGTTTCTAAATTATGTGAAGTCTGCCAGCCATGATCAAAACAAACCATAGCTTAGATGAGTGTGTGAAAATTATGCTTGCATCACAACTCTGTTCCTGTTGCAGGTTTCCTATCCTGGGGAAGAGGTAGCTGTTGTTAATTCTCCCAAGTCAGAGCAGGTTGCATCTGAAGCCATGAACAGCCGTCTCTCTGCAGGGGTTGAGGAAGAGAGCGATGAAGAGGCCAGTTTTTTAGGTAAGTCCTTTTTCCTCCCATTTTTTAATTCTTCCCAGCCCAAAAGAACACTCAAAAGAAATTATGAAAGAGGCTCAGGACTCTGTCAGCAGGAGACTGAACAGAAAAGACTGGATTTGGTATGGCAGGAGAAGCCGCCGAAAGAAAGATCGAGGTTGAAAATTGTCCGGATCTGGTTGGGGTCTGTGGCCAAAAAGAATCCAGGAAAAATCCCCAGTGCCTCTGAATGGGAGGGGTGGCTGGGCAGCGATTGCAGCTCTTCAAAGTTCCTCCTTCAGTCCCCGCTGGGTGACCGAGAATGGAGAGCTTGCTATCCCAGCACACATTACACACAAACAAAGAGACACAACACATGACTTAGTCCGACAAGGAACTAGAGACTCCTCTGATGGCCAGCGCCGGCAAAGGGGTTAGAAAGAATTCCTGAAGCCAGGCTTTTTTCCCCCCTCCATTCCTTTATTGGGAGCTACTCTCAAAGGAGAAGCCCCAGGTTGGTGTTTCTGGGATAGAACGCTTGTCCTGCAAGTAGAAGGATTCAGGTTAATCCCTGGCATCTTCAGTGGCTGGTTTGTTGGCTGGAAGCTGAGTTCAAGGTCACAAAATAGAGGATCGCTTTTGAGTTCTGAAAAACGTTCCCAGATCAAATGGTAAACTTTTGTTAGCTTGGTGTAACCAATGAGCTGACATAGCCAAGTAAAGGGGTTGCTAGCTTAACAGAGATTTTTCTTACATCATTATAGGTAGTCCTTGACTTACAACCACAATAGGAACCAAAAAATTCATCATTAAGCAGTGCAGTCATTAAGTGAGGCATCACATGACTTCACCCAATTTTACAACCTTTTTTGCCATTAAGTGAGGCCACATGACCACAACTTACAACCTTCCCTGCCAGCTTCTCCATTGATTTTGCTTGTCAAAAGCTGGCTGGGAAGGTCACAAATGGTGATCATGTGACCACAGGACGCTGCAACCGTTGTAAATGTGCGATGGTTGCCAAGTACCCGAATCACAATCACGTGACTGCAGGGATGCTATGACAGTTGTAAATGCGAGGACTGGTTGTAAGTCACTTTTTCAGTGCCGTCGTAACTTTGAACAGTCACTAAATGAATGGTAAGTCAAGGACTACCTGCCTAGTTAGGTTTTCTCCAGGGAATTATTGCAGGTTTAAATAGCACTATGTTTAGTAAACAAGCTTTTATCATTTATCCTTTGTATGATGCCTTGCTTTATAAGCTCTGGCTACTATCAGTCATCAGACTAAACTGGGGGTAGGCAACTAGAAACCCACACGCTATGTGTGGCCCATTTGCATACCCTCGTGCTGCTGAAATGTAAGCAGTAAAACAACCAGTTTTCAGCCGCACGGCTTTTGCGGTTGTTTGAAACCACTAGCGATGAATCAAGATTTATCTGAGAGGCAAAACATTTATTTTTCCAATGTTTAATTCCCCAAAATGTGCAGGTGGAATTCAGTCATATGGCTTCCCTGGGGTTTCTTGCTCCCATTTCAGCCTTATAACACATCACCCCAATCTTAAAAAAAAGTTGAGCAAAAGGATAATCCCTATGTCTTCTTGTGATGACAGCTGCAGCCCTCTGGCTAGTCCCTCCAGTCTCTAACCCAGAGATAGTTGCCCCCTGGGTAGCATCTTAGAGAGTTGGATGTGTTTGGTTCTTAGGGGTGCAGTGTTTCTATCCAGGTTATGAACCTGTGTTTATTCTGTAACTATAGAATAAGCAGCCAGGTTACATCAGCCCCACTAGGAAGGCCAGATTCCTGCAGCATTTATTATTTCCTAATCAACGCCACAGGAAGGCTAAGACTGCTTTTATTGAGATGGGCTATAAGAACAGAATCTTGCAAGTCTGATTGGGCTGTATCTTCTCCTGCTTCTTATACTCTTGTGAATCAGGGAGGTCTCTGTCTGACCCGCTTCCAAATGTTATCTGGACATTCTGGACTTAAAACATGTTTTAGCTCCCTTTGCTTAGGTAACAGTTGTTGTGTATCTCCGTCATGGTAATCTTCCTTACCCTCTACAGGTCATGATTCTCTCATTTGTTCCTCCAGGCACTGACCAAGGTTACGAAAACGAGGAGGAGGCCTTCTCCTTCGAAAGGCATCCAGGCATCAGTGGGCTGTCTTTGGCAAAACTCAACGGGAAGTTATATCAGGTCTGTGGACTGGAAGCGATGCCAGGAAGTGAGCCTCGCCAAGAAATCCACCAAGAAAGCCAATCAGGGATCCCAGCTATTTTTCACGAGGAAAGCTTGCAAGAAAACACCTTCCCGGAGGGAAACCAGAAGGGAAAGAGGAGGAATACTGGTCCCAGTTGGGGGACAGTTCTGAACCGTGGTTTTGAGTTTCCTCCGAACCGGAGAATGCAAAAACTCTACACGTGCACCTACTGTGGGAAGATCTCTAATAATAGTGCACATATGATCATCCACGAGAGGACCCACACTGGCGAGAAGCCGTACAAGTGCTCCGAATGTGGAAAATGCTTCAGCACAAATTGCAACCTGATGAAGCACACCCGTGTGCACACAGGTGAGAAGCCATACCAATGTACTGACTGTGGCAGGAGCTTCAGTGACAAGGCCTCGCTCATCGTGCACGAGAGGACCCACACGGGGGAGAAGCCCTACGAGTGCCCCATGTGTGGGAAAAGCTTCACCTCAAGCTCCAACCTCATCACACACAAGCGGGTGCACACCGGGGAGAAGCCTTACAAATGTTCCGAATGCGGGCAGAGTTTTGTTCACCGGCCACAGCTGGTTATCCATATTCGGACGCACACCGGGGAGAAGCCATACGAGTGCCCTGAGTGTGGGAAAAGCTTCAATCAGAAAGCTGACCTTATCATCCACAGGCGCACCCACACCGGGGAGAAGCCGTACGAGTGCCCCGAGTGTGGGAAAAGCTTCATCTCCAGCTCTTATCTTCGGAAGCACGAGCGGCTGCACTCAGGGAAGAAAGCACAAGCTGGGGAGGAAACCCACAAGTGCAGCTATTGTAGGAAAAGCTTCATCAGCCGATCCAAGCTTCTCATCCACGAGAGAACCCACACGGGAGAGAAGCCCTTTGAATGTGCCGAGTGTGGGAAAAGCTTCAGCACCAGCTCTAACCTGGTCAACCACAAGAGGGTCCACACGGGCGAGAAGCCGTACCAGTGCTCGGATTGTGGGCAGAAGTTCAGCACGAACTCAAACCTCGTCAATCACCGGCGGGTCCACACAGGAGAGAAGCCGTACAAGTGCTCCGACTGCGGGCAGAACTTTGGTCATAAAGCTTCTCTCCGGAGGCACAAGAGAATCCATTCCAGAGAACCCACCAGATGCATGCTTGGAACAGGGGCAAAATGTTGAAACAAAACTTACAGCCATGTGGAAAGCTGTCTTACGCTGCAGTAGACTCTCGGCCCATTGAGTCAGTGTCACTGGGAAGAAGCGTTTCCAGGGCAGGTGTCTTTTCACTGCCCTACCTGGAGATGCCAGGGATCCAACGTAGGATCTTCTACATGCCAAGCATGTCTTATGCCACTGATCTGGGATCCATCAGCTGGGTTTCCAGATGCTATTGAAAAGTTCACCAGCAGGATGAGAAGGCAATACCCATGGTGGTATTCAGAGGCACACAGTCCCTAAGCTACGCTCCTACACATGCTACTTGGGGAGAAATTCAGTGGGGCTCTAAAGGGTGTGCCTAAGCACTACCAAGCCCCACATTTTCTTGCAGGAGTCCCATAAATTGGCAAGGGCTCTATTAAGTTCCGCAAAGGACTTCAGTGTCTTTTTCTATCACTCACGTACTACTCAAATGGTACACGAAGAAGTTTGGGTCTCGCCTGGTCTATTACACTGAATAATGACTTTTTTTTTTAATGATCAAGTTGGGATCTAGATTCCTTAAGGGGTTGGAAGTGAGGGGGGCCTAGGTAGCTTCTTAGGAAGTTTAGAAACAATTGAGAAATATTCCTTGATAAGGAAGCGCCATTCAAAAGGTGTTAGCAACACTGTACGACGTAGCTGCCTTTGTTAGCCTGTGTCCTTGCCTATGTGTGTCTGCAAATCCAAATGTATTTTGGTGTTTAGGTCTTGAACAAAAAATTGTAGGATGCCCTGAGAAAATTGGGCACCTTCCCTGTAGTATGGAGATGCCATCATATGGTGCTAGCAGGTGGAGCGATCAAACGGTTCGTTACTAAATGAGTGGATATTTTATACAATGGTAGTGTTCAAATAAATGAACTCTTTGCTTATCCTAGATAATAAAACTTTGAAGGAAAGCCATTTCTTTGTGGGACTATAAGGTGAAGGTGGAAAGGCAAGAGAAGTTAAAAGTGGGAGACTGAGAGGTAACATGCTGATTGAAGCAGGATAGGTAGCTTGGAGGATAGGACAGATAATGTGAGAAGAAAACCAGAGCGCAAGGTTTAGAGATGCGTATTTGTGTCTTCCTTCAGGGTCTCACTGTTAATAGAGAGGTGTACAATATTTTTTTAAAGTTTAAAACAGAGGAGCCTTGATTTAGTTTCAAATTCCACCCACGTGGCTCTGAGCCTTCTCCCTTCCAGGGGTTTAGTTTATTTCACCCTGATTTCAACCGGGGGAAAATCCATCATTTCTGGTCTAAAAGAGCATAAACATGGTTTCTTTTTGACATCTTGGAATTCAGTGCACAGTACAGAGCAAAAGTACACCCTGTTCACAGAGTGGGTCTCCCAGTCAGTCCCTTTGAACTGTGGTTAGACTAAACATAAAAATAATACAACCAACGTGTGGAAGGAGAACAAAGCCAACCAAGGTGAGTTCTCAACAGAGCACGGCTTTCTCGAGGTTTCCATTCCATTAGAATTCCGTTCTAGATGAAAAGGCGAGAAATCACCAGTCGCCAATAAGTAGTCTTCCCATTAAAGGTGAAGGGGTTATGGAGAAATAGATGAGGCCTTCTTCTGAATATATGTAATTCATTACTCATGCAGGGTGAGTAAGCTTGAAGTGCGTGAGATAGCTTTTGTTCTTGTTTTAAGCTATCCCCAAAGGCAAAATGCAGAAACTGAATTGGTGCCATAAGTTTAGAATTAAAGATGTATGAGTCTGCTCTTCGCTTTGGAAGGAAATGAGAAACTAGAATTTAGATAGAATCATAAGGTGGGAAGGGACCTTGGAGATCTAGTCTGACCCACTTCCTGGGCTTGAATCCTCAAACCATCCCCAGACAAATGGCTGTCCAGACTTGGCTTGGAAATCTGATGGAGCACCCTGGAAGAACTGGGGTGCCGAACGTTGGTTCAGCTCCAACTTTAACTGCTTTTGAATTATATTCCATAACTCTTAGCAATTCTGGCTTATAGTCAAATCTCACCCACTATAAAAAGGCTATCTTAGTCATGAAACTAAGGGAAAGGGAGTTCAGATTTCACAGCTGTGGGATGGAGAATTCCAACATTAAGGCGTGAGGCCTGTGGTTTAAGGCCAGTCCCAAGATGGAATTTGTACACTGAATATAGGTAGTGAGGCTACCTATATTTTTCCCAATATTTTCCCTAATCCCTTTTCCCCTACTCTTCTAGAACTCGTGGCTGTGCTCCCCTGCTTTGAAAACTCAAGAGACCATCACCTACAATTTGTGGGCACTTCCACACCCCCTATTATTTCCATAGCCCTGTCCCTCCCCAAGCAGATGAAAACTGCCTCTGGTCTTCTTCACTTCTGCCCATCTCAAAACCCCGTGAACCCCATCAGCCAATCAGCACTCTCTCTCTCCCTCCAACTGACCAATAGTAGAGACCAAAGGATCAGCATCTCATCTTCTGAACTTTCACTGTAGTGAAACATCTCCCCATTGATGAGATAGACGGCCACCAGTCCCGATAGCTGTAAAGGGAGAGTGGTTAGGGCTGAAGGTCTGGATGGCTATTTGCCACTCTGGAATGGTGAGTGCGTGCCTGGAATGTCACTGCTAGGGAAGAACGGGGATACAGGAGTGTCCTCCTTGTCCATATTTGCAAGCATTCTGGGCACTTTGGGCTAGGTTCTGTGGGACACAGATGACCTGATCCAACAGAGCTTCTCTGTGGTTCTTCATCTGAAGTTCATACCTTCAGAAACCAGAGTCTGCCCATGGGGAAGAAAATGCAAAGGGGTGAGGGGGGAACCATGCTATTGTAGGAAGCTCAACAGTCAATTCAAGCTGCTCACCCATGAGAGTCTGTCTCTGAGCTAGGCATGGCCCCTTACGCCAAGAACGGCTTTGCATTCAGAAGCTCACCAGGTCTGGAAACTCCTGTTCAAAAGAGCTGTAACGGCAAAGCTAGATGAAAACTGCAAGAATTATAAGCTTTGGGGATCTTTCCCTTTAAGGAAGTGGAGAGAGGAGTATCAGGGTTGGCTTCCTCACCGATCAGTCTCAGCCTAAATCATCTCAGGTATATGATGGAAGAAACTACACATCTCTTGTATTCTTTTTGGGAAGGGCCTGAGAAATGATTTGGCCTTGTTTACCTTTGATAGACTCATCTTAGCAAGACCCAGTTGGAAAGTCGGAGGTCACATTACACCCCATTAGGACAACATCTTCCCTACACAAGGAAAAATTCCTGCTAGGACCGAGTGCCCCAACAGTAGTTTTGCTCCACTGAAAACTTGCCATATTATTCCAAGTCAATGATTGCTAATAAATTTCCTGATTTTTTTTTAATGATTTCTGGAAATTTCTTCTCTTATTCATCTTGATTGAATATGTGGTATCAAGCTGGTGTCAGTTTTTAGTGACCACATAGATTTTCTCCAGGACGATCTGTCCCTCACCTGGTCTTTCAGATCTTCCAGTGGCCTTAATCACTTCGATGGATGGATGGATTTATGTGCCAATAGGTCAGTGTTGCGACCTCATAGATAGATTTTCTCCATGATCTGTCCCCAACCTGGTGCTTCAGACCTTCCAACGGTGCCCCCATCCCTACTATAACTAAGTCCACCGCCTGTGCTGCTGGTTGCCCTCTTTGTCCTCTTCTCTCTCCTTCCACCTTTCCCAGCATCAGTGCCTTCTCCAGAGAGCTGGGTCTTTACATCGCATGTCCAAAGTGTGATAATTCGAAGTCTGTCTAAAAGACTTCATAGAACAAAATGGTTGAGTGATTTGATTTTATTTATATAGCTGCCCATCACATAAGTTCTAGTTTTGTTCTGCAAAGAGCAGCACGCTGAATCCGGTTTGATGTGTTAAAGCCATGAGATGTAAAAAAATAATCTCTTCACCCAGCTTTCTCAGTTTATAATCCTAAATTGATAAATACAGGGATTTAAAGCATTTATATCACACTTTTCAGGCAGAAATGCTTTCAGGGAAGCTTATATATCAAGAAAAGCAAGACCGCCCCAGCCCACCAGACGTGCTGTCTAAAAAAAGTCATGACATAAAAGGAGAAAGGGATGAGGAGGGAAGAGGAATGAGGCCTTAGGCACCAATTCCTACTGTTCAAAAGCTTTTACAGTAAGTTTTTGTGATCTGTAATGGTCCTATTGCACTATGCTTCTCGTTTTGTCACGGCCAGCTGGAATGGAAGCAGCTCCAAGAAAGGAAGAGTAAAATAATATTTCATCTCTCAGCTTAGCTTTCCTTCCAGAACTTGACCTGTTGGATGGGTCGAATGACAGTTTCTCATTTGATCTGTCTCTTGTGCTGCTCCTGATGTTTTTCTCAGCTTGTGGATTAAGGAAACCATCCAGGTTCCATTTTGCCTGCATCTTTCTGATGCCCAGCCTGAATAGGAAGTCACTATCGAACCACAATACTCTAGCTTGGAGCCTGGGTGGGTGGGGATTTTTTTGGGGGGGGCTGCATGGATGCATTTGCAACTTCTACCTTCTACCTCTGCAGTTTTCCTTGATTTTGTAGCTGCCAGCAACTGGTACTTTGCTTTACAGAAGGCTGTTTTTGTAACCAACCCCACCCTGAAATTAAGTAATATTTTTAAAATGCTCGCCCATATTCTAGGTACTGTGCTCCCTTCCAGTCTGAAGCATTTCTGTTTTGTATAGAGAAAGCAACTTTGTCTACCCCAGTCCGTGCTCCTTCAGAGCTGGATCTCTGATTTTTGACCTGGTTCTCTCCAGCATCTGTAAAACTGGTTTGCAATTCTGAAATAGCAAGATTGGGACTCAGTCTTGTTCACGCAACAGGCTGGGCCATGGTTTACTTAACTGGGATTCACCCAGTAAGCTTAACTGGCTGGATGGACACAATGCCTGGATCAAAAGCCATGGTCTACAAAGAACAGTGGTTACAACTGACACACCTTAACTGGATGTAAAAATGTTTGCATGGAAGACAGAAGCTGGATTTATGGAAAAAAAAAACCGCTGTGAATTGCTTAATCATGCTTAGTTTCACACAACAAACAGCCATAAACTAACCATGGGTTCATAGATTATGACACAAACTTCTTATGGTCTTTTGAGTCAATCCTGGTTTCTGACAACTGCGTGGATAAGTCTCTGCAGTCATTTGTCAGAAGTGGTTTGCCCTGGCCGCCTCCTTCCTGGGGCTGAGAGAGGGACTGGCCCAAGGTCACCCAGCTGGCTTCGTGCCTAAGGCGGGACTACAGCTCAGGGTCTCCCAGTTTCTGACCTGGTGCTTTAACCGCTACACCAAACTGGCTCTCTTATGCTACAACCAACCCACCCCATTTTCACTTAGTGTGCTGTTCAAACCTTATCACTGTAGGTCACCGTTGCTCAACCTCAGCAACTTTAAGATGCATGGATTTCAACTCCCAGAATTCCCCAGCCAACATGTTTCAACTCCCAGAATTCCCCAGCAGCATGCTGGCTAGGGAATTCTGGGAGTTGAAGTCCATGCATCTTAAAGTTGCCGAGGTTGAGCAACACTGCTGTAGGCCATCTTGAGTTCCCTCACATATTACTCCTACTAAAAGCCCAATGTTGGCTTTTCTCCCCACAACAAACTAAGGCCAACTCCACTACATTATGGTTAATGTGCTGCGTCATCTCTGCCACTGTGTTTCGTACCACATGGGGCACAGCTTGTACTAATTTTAGCTTGTGTCTAGCATGACATCAAGATATCAGCGTCCCAGCTATACAGCCAATGAAAATGAGGCAAAAATCCCAACAACGTCACTCTTGGTCACCCAAAGGACCACCATACTCCAGGTTAACTATAAACACTGGGTTGGAATAATATCTCACCCACCACCCATCCAAGTTCTCCTTTCCAGCTCTTAATTTCTTCCTACCTTTGCACACTGAGTCTTGACCATTCTGCTCCCATTCAGATGTTCTGGACTACAATTCCACTCTGCCTCAGCCAACAGGACTACTTTCTCCTGCTTCCCTTCCCTCCATCACTGCCTTCCCATAGGAGGGTGAGATCACTGGTTGGACATTGGGAATATGCTTTTACTCAAAAAATGAGATCTGCTCTTGGGTTGACACCCAGTTAGGCACCGAGAGCCTCAGCCATGCTGAAGATGCTGTGGAAATCCTGCCCCGGGGCCTGGAGGCTGTGAGAATGCGGATGGGCCAGAACAGGGCAAAGTTGAACCTAAGAAAGACTGGGCTACTGTTTCTCCATTGAAACTCTTGGTCTTGGATGGGGAAGACCTTCCTCTGAAAGAGAAGCTTTGCTCCTGGGGATCGTCCTGGACTCACAGCTCTGCTTAAGCAGTGGGTGGGGGCCATGGCCAGGGGTCTCTTTCCCCAGTTTTTACTGGTCCACCAGTTGTGGCCCTACCTGGAGTGGGACAGCTCAAATCCTGTTTGGACTGCTGTAATCCAGTCGACTCAGGGCTGCCCTTCAAAACCATGTGGAAGCTGCAAATGGTTCAGAATCACTGCCGTCCAAGTGGGCTAATGCTACCATGACCCAATGTCCTGTATTATAGACCAGGGTTCCTCAACGCTGGTGACTCGAAGATGTGTGGACTTCAACTCCCAGAATTCCCCAGCCAGCCATGCTGGCTGGGGAATTCTGGGAGTTGAAGTCCACACGTCTTCGAGTCACCAACGTTGAGGAACCCTGTTACAGAGGACAGTCCTTTATTTCAGAAAGCTGGCTTTTATTAGAACGTGCATTTTGGTCAAGATTTTCTTGGTTTTGCGCTTGAATTTTCCTTGGCAAAGCCGAGTTATAAACACGAACCATTATAATGTTTTATCCTTATGAACCTCCTTCAGATTTGCCCCTTTTTCAGGCTGATCCATTGCTGTTTCCAAGAATTTACGGTCACCGTAGCTAATACCCGCTGTCTTCCAACAAGTTTCCAAATGCAATTTAAAGTGCTGGTTTTCATCTATAAAGCTTCCTATTCCTTGGAACAGGGTTTCTTTCAGGAATGAATTCTCCAGCTTCACAATTCCTCCAGGAGAATCTTCCAGCTCTTGGTTCGCTATCAGGAGGTGACAGAGGCCGAGACCAGGTGACAAACTTCTTGGGGCTTCCCAGTTGAAATTTGATCGGACCCCCTCTAACTACCTTCCAGAAGCAACTTGTGTGTGGAGGTTAACATCATTTATTATTTTATTGTTGTTTTTCAATATGTTTTTATTGTTTTGATTTTTACCATGGACATTTTCACTGCACGTGTCGGTCTCTTGGGAACGGCGAAGAGTCCTTAATGGTATTGCAGATGGCCATGAAAGTAATACATAAATAAAATTGTGGGTTCTGTGTGAGTTTATGAGACCAAGCCTCTGGCTCTGCATACGCAAGCCGGCTTTTCTGGGACCTGAGAATTTAATGTGAAAGCAAACACTTCCCCCCGCAAATTCTCTAGCTGTGGCCAGAGCATCAAACAGACTTAGCTTCTGTAAATTTAAAATCTGTAAAGATTATGCATCTAAACTTCCTTTGCAACCAATCTAGGCAGGGACTGTTTTAAAGAACAAGAACGAGATGAAATTGTTCAAAAGTTACACAATTATTTTAATATCTGTATATCTTCAAGAAGATTAGAAACATTATTTCAAATTCTTTTGTTATCGATGGCATTTTTCCCCCTGGCAAATTTCAGGCCCTGAAGGACAGCTGAATTAGGACCAGAAGTTTTTTTAAAGACTCAAGTCAAGTCCCTTTGATTTTTTTGAGGAGTTACCTGGAGCTTAATAACTACATTTTCAGCATAAGGCTGGGCTTTCTGATTATTTTTATACTGGAAATAATCTTTCAACAGGGTTAAATATTTCTAAATAATTTCCATATTTTCCAGTTGCATTTTCATTTTAATCTCTGGGCCAAACGAATAAATGTATACAGAGTCACTCTTTTTTTAAAAAAATTGTAGATCTGTTAAGAGTTGAGCGCCAACTAAATCTGTTCTTACTGTCTGAATTATAACAAAGCTTTCACACTACACTTTTCTATGTGAGTGTCCTTACGGCTGCATTCACTTCTCAGTTTTCTGTTTATGAGAACAAGAAGATTAACGAACACTTCCTGCTACGTTTGTAGAATGCGCTCATTCATGTTTTTGACAGTCTGAGCTAGAAATGAAGTTTTTCCCACACTCGTAGCACTTGTAAGGTTTCTCTCCTGCATGGGTTGGCACGTGCTTGGTAAGAGAAGACCTCTGACTCAATCATTTGCCACACTTGGGAGAAGAAGATGGTTTCCCACCTGTGTGGGTTCTCTGATATTTGGTGACAGAGGATTTATCGCTATTTTTTTTTTCTAGGTGGGACACTTGTAAGTGTGGATTCTCTGATGGGTACAGCTAGTCCTTGAGTTACAACCACTCATTTAGCGACCATTCAAAGTTATGATGGTGCTGAAAGAGGGGGACTTACGACCAGTCCTCGGAGTTCCGGCTGTTGCAGCATCACCAGCAATATTTTTGGAAGTGGTTTGCCCTTGCCTCCTTCTTCCTAGGGCTGAAAAAGGGACTGGGCCAAGGTCACCCAGCTGGCTTTGTGCCTAAGGCAGGACTAGAACTCAGGGTCTCCCAGTTTCTAGCCCGGTGCCTCTCTGACACTTTTTCTCCCCCCCCCCCCCCCCACAAAAAACATAATACTGTCAGGTCAATGATTTGGTTATTTTTCAACTCCATGTATTCCAGGAAACAGTCTCAAGAATATTAGGAACGCTAAGCTTATGGCTAGGATATATCTATAATGAAATTCCTTCACTATTGGTATTAAAATACATTCCATCGACAACTGTACTACTCTAGGTTTTCAATATAGTTTTTAAAAAGCACCTTTGGCTGCACAAGAAGGATTAATCAATGTTTCTCAACCTTGGCCCTTTTAAGAGGTGCTGACTTCAACTCCCAGAATTCCCCAGCCAGCACAGCTGGCTGGGGAATCCTGGGAGTCGAAGTCCACACCTCTTAAAAGGGCCAAGGTTGAGGAACACTGGGTTAGATACTATCAAGGATAGCTAATTCTAGAATCCTGCTGTCATTTTTGCAACGGAACCAGATTCTGTGGAAGTTGAACTGTGGAGAGTTATGAATGGCACTTTTCAGGTAGGTCAGACAGCTCCAACATTGTTTCTCCAATGTAGATTTTTTTAACTGCCAGTAATATACGACTGAATCCTGATGCTGCTCCAGCAATTAGGAATACTTTTTCTTTCTGTCTCTGGAGATTTTTTGCAATGGTTTTATTTACTGCCCCTTGTAATAAGAGTGAGTTACGACTGTAGCGAATTTCTCACAATCAATGTACCAGGCACAGTGGCCTTCCATTGCGTAGAACCTCTGGCGTTTGAAGAGAGCTTTTAGACTCAAACTGCACATTTATACGTTTTCACCCTGGTGTGGATTCTCTCGTGTTTAATAAGGTTCGAACGCCAGCTGAAACACTTCCCACAATAAGCGCATTTATATGGTTTCTCCCCCGTGTGGATCTGCTGATGCTGGAGGAGATCTGAGCCCCGGCCGAAACATTTCCCACACTCAGAACATTTATACGGCTTTCCTCTTTTAAGGATTCTCTGGTGCCTGAGAAGGTCAGAGCGGTGCCCAAAACTTTTCCCGCAGTCAGAGCATTTGTAGGGTTTCTCCCCAGTGTGGGTGCGCTCGTGCGCCAAAAGGCCCGAGCTCTGGCTGAAACTTTTCCCACACACGGCACAAGTGTATGGTTTTTCCCCAGTGTGAGTTCTCAGATGTCTCACGAGGGCTGTGCGCTCACAGAAGCTTTTCCCACACTCGGTGCACCGGTATGGTTTTTCGCCTGTGTGAGTCCGTTCGTGGGCCAAAAGTCCTGAACTCTGGCTAAAACTCTTCCCACATTCAGTGCACCGGTACGGTTTCTCCCCTGTATGGGTCCTCTCGTGTGCCGAAAGACCTGACCGCCGATGGAAGTTCTTCCCGCAATCCAGGCATGTAAATGGCTTCTCGCCAGTGTGGGACCTTTCATGCGCCACAAGGGCCGAACTCTGGCTGAAACATTTCCCGCACTCCCCACACTTGTAGGGTTTTTCCCCTGTGTGGATCCTCTCATGAGTGGTGAGGTGTGATTTCCGGCTGAAGCTCTTGCCACACTCTGTGCAGTCATAGGGCTTCTCCCCCGTGTGGGTCCGCTCATGCGCAATAAGATGCGACTTCCGGCTGAAGCTCTTACCACACTCTGTGCAGCCATAGGGCTTCTCCCCTGTGTGGAGTCTCCGGTGTCTATATAGGCTGGAGCTCTGCTTAAAAGTTTTCCCACAGTCCATGCACATCTTCACAGCCCCACAGTTGTAGATTCTGGGCTCTTTCAAGTGCCCATCATAACCTGGAACGGGAGGACCCATTCTCTTCCCCTCTTTCATGTCTGAGGTCTGATGACTCCTAGAAGTTTCTCCCACATCACGCAAATGAGAATTGCTCCAGGAGGCATCTCCTCCTGTGGATGTCCCATTGGGCTCAGAATCTTCTAGCTGAAGGATCTCCTCTTCCTCATTCTCACTCCCCTGGGCGTCACCTGCTCAGAGAAACAGAGTCTTGGCATAAGGGAGCTCTGGAGTTGCTAAAGGTTGAAGGGAAGGTCCTTCTGACAGCCACCCTTTCTTTCAACTAGCTAGCCTATGCGCCTGCCTAGTTTTCACTGCTGGCAGAGGGAATGTTGACAGTAGCCTCTTCCTTCTCCTTCCACCTCCATGCCAACCCATGTCAAAAAAGCATTAATTGGCCCACTGGCTCTGCAAGAGCTGCCATTTTATAATGAAAACATCTGGGCCATGTAACCAGCAAACAGGTGAACCAATCAGAGCCTGGCTTTCAGGGTACATAGCCAATGAGAGCCCAGGATTGGCAAAGGGATGAGCTCATAATTGCTCCAATAACCTCATTGGCCATACACCTCCACAGGAATTGTTTGATTGGTTCAGCTGCCGTTTAAATTGTAGGAAATCTTTACTTCTGAGTGGGTAGCCATGCGACAACAGCCCATCACCTCCACCCTCTAAAGCAACGGTCCCCAAACTTTTTTGACTGCGCTCCTTTATCAGTAAAACATTTTTGAGCCTGCCCCTTAGCTTATGTATGCTTATTTAAATCTATCTATCTATCTATCTATCTATCTATCTATCTATCTATCCATCCATCCATCCATCCATCCATCCATCCCTCCCTCCCTCCCTCCCTCCCTCCCTGTCTGTCTGTCTGTCTGTCTGTCTATCTATCTATCTATCTATCTATCTATCTATCTATCTATCTACCTACTACTATACTAACCTTTTATCTACATTATACAACATACCCCCAACATATATTTTGTATATTCTGTATATTAAGCACAGTATCAGTATAGTCTTATTCCTTTAAATTAAAAAAAAAATAGAAATGGATATTCTAGGATCTACTTCCTGCATCCCAGTGGATCATCTCGTGTACCCCACTCTGAAGACCACTGATTACTTAGGAGTCCCTCTAGGCTGTGGGTACCCAGGATGATGGCCACCCAATCCAGGCCTAGTGATGTCTCTGGGTTGGGAGGATTCACTGATAAAGAATTCACCAAGAATTCACTAACACGTTGATTGAGATGGCCAAAACCCTAGATAGTTTTGGAAACAGGAAGAGACAAAGATATGAAAGTTAAGGAATCATTGGCCACATCAACTCTAAATCAGAGGCAATATGTCTTGAATGCAAATCCCTTTGGTCTGCTATGGATGGGAAAGCAAACCCCTCATTTGGGATTAACCAAAACACCATCTAGCATTCATCTTCCAATAATTCCCAAACAAAACAGTTTTATACCAAATTGCTACTATCAGATTCATATCAAGATACAACAAGGAGCTTTGCCTTCTATTGTCAGAATAACTAACAATAATGATAACTTATCACATTTCTATATTACCTGTGTTTTGAATCATTTATTTGATTATGGACCCTAATAATAATTGGATTTGATTTGAGATGTTAGACTAAGTTTTGGTCTGAACTAAGCCTTTGGTCTGATAAGGCTCTTTCGACTTTTAGGTGCAATTATATCTAGATTGGCTTTCCCTAGCCTTCTGCTCTCCAGAAATGTTGGACCACCACTTCCATTATCCACAGCCAGCATAGCCAATGTTCTTCGCATAAGTTGAAATGCAATGTGGATAATCCAGTGAGGACTGCTTTGTACCAAATGGCACAGAGCTTTCAGTTTGGCCTAAAGAAATCTCCAACGTCTTGAAATCTTACCGAGGGAGGTGGCGTCGTCGTCATTCTCCTCCTGGAGGTCAGGGTCCAAGTGGGGCTGCTTTGGGTTGGAAAGATCTGGCCTGGTTGCCTATTGTAGTTGGACACACAAGTCAGCAAATGGTGACAAGAAGTGGAAATCTTAATTCTAAAGAAAACTTCTCAAATAGGAATGGGGACCTGAAGAGATGCTCTTGTCTTAACAATCGTTCAACTTCTATTTGAAAAACAAAATATAAAGAGGGATCTCTTTTCTTGGTGGAGGCCCAACAGCTACAGCCCTACAACATGTTGAACCTGATCACCAAATTAACCTGCTATTCTGGATTTATACAATAAACAGGATGGAAAACTAAAGTCATGGAACATACTAAGACAGCCTTTCTCAACCTTTTTACCCTGGAGGAACTCCTGAAATAATTTGCAGGCTTCAGGGAAACCTTTCATAAAAATTATTATATCTACAGCTCACGGCACATTAGCGTGATCAGTAAGTTGTAGGTTTTTTTCAATTACAATTATATCTACAGCTCACAGCACATTAGTGTGATCGGTAAGTTGTAGATACGTTCATCTTTTTTCAATCACGATCTCTTACAGAACCCCAGTTGACAAAGGCTGCACTAAGTTATCAAATACTAACCAAGCTTAGGATGTTGTGTGAGGAGGTTTTTATCAGACCCGGTTAAGTGGGTCACGTGAACCCAACCATAACAGTTATTAAGTATGATGGCTCTAGGTCAGAGGCAGCCTAGCTTTGAATTCCCAGCTACTTTAGATATTAGTTTATGTATTCCAGGTAGATCCAGAATTTTAACACAGCAGTGGGCTATGGATATTTGGGTGCTTTTAGACTACATTTCCCATCAGTTCCAGACAACATGGCCAATAATGGGTGGTAATGGAAAATTCTCACCTGACATCTTATATCTGGATATAATCTACGGGCCACAGTAGTGTTTCTCAACTTTGGCTGCTTGAAGATGTGTGGACTTCAACTCCCAGAATTCCCCAGGGCTGGCTGGGGAATTCTGGGAGTTGAAGTCCACACATCTTCAAGCGGTCAAGGTTGAGAAACACTGGGTCACAGGCTTTCTTCCCCATTTTAATAGTGGAATCAGCAGAATCATATGCATGTAGAACAGAAGTACCATAATGACATACTTCAGTATAGAAAACAATCTCAGCTCTGTTAGACCCTGAAAAGAAATCCAAAATCTATAGCTGTCCGATAATTTTTTTTAGGATAAACCAGAATGACACTAAATGGGGTACACGCTTTTGAGTTATCCAGACCTCTGCCAGGTGAGAAGAACCAGAACAGCATGAAAATGTATCCTGCATTCAGCCCACAACCTCTCCTTCTACCTTCCTGCCTGCCATTTATCTCCACATCAACCTGGAAGGATTTTAACATTTCTAACTGGGAAGGAACTGCCAATCTCATGGCTCGCATACCTAGCTTCCTGCTTGAACTTCCTTGTTTCTTCCTTAACTCCTGTTCCTTTTGTGTTCTTTTGTAGGATGAAGAGAATTCAGAACTTTGCACATTTTTTTCATGGCACCTTGCACCTTTTATATTATGGGAAAGAGTCCAAAGAAGACTTTGGCCAGTGGAATGCCAAAATGCTTCCAATATGATTTCAAAGGCCAGATAACTGTGTGGGGAAAAAGGCAGTTCTTCAGACAACCAATCTCCAGTCCACTTCATAGAGTGCATAAAGGATTTTGAGATTGAAATGGATTGTTCGGACCTTACCGGAAGTGTTCTAGGCATGAAATAGCCCTCTGTTCCAGCTCAGAACTCATTCATATGGTTGGAACAACACCAGAACCCTTCCAATATGGTGGGAACAATTATTCCAAGCTCGAAACTCTTCGGGTTTCCAATTCAAAATGTTTTGTGGAATACAGCCATGTTGGACTTTCCAAAAGATGTTCAGGATGTTGAAGTGCCCCAATCCATAGACTGGGAAAAGCCCATCTCACCCGTCGTTCCCATCTTTCCTTCTCTCGCTGCCTCAACAAAAAATCCTCCGCCAAGGCTACCACTTGGGCACAGATCTCTGACCCCCGCTTTCGGGCCCAGGTCTCCATTTTGGAGGGAAGGAGTCACTGTCCTGGAACAAAAAATGTTGGGGAAAAAAAAAGAATAAGGATACACAGATATATCCATAAAGCAATAAGACACACACAGACACATATAGGGTTGGTTGGTAGACCCATCCAAGTAACTTATACTATTCAGTTTATCCTCACCACAAACCCGCAAGGTTATTCAGCTCACAAAAATGAGTTGCTAAATGAGATCAAGGCCATCTCTAATCAAACATCCTATTTCTCATGGATTAATCAAATGAATTTGGGAACTCCCCAAACACGAGAGAAGTCAACGTACAATAGCAATAAAAGGACTGGACTAGGACTTGAGAAACCAAAACGGAAGTCCTTACTTACCCATTCAGGTGGCTGGATGACTTGGGGCCAGTTGCTCCCTCTCAGATCAACCTACCCCGCTGGACAAGGGCTGTGATGGTAAAATTAAGAAGGAGCAGCATGTCCACCACTTGGAGCTCCTAGAAGACAGGTGGATGTAGATGTAATAAAGATCCTGCAGGAGGCATGCTGTCATTGTGAGTTACACCCATCTATTGCCTAGCCCAGGGTTTCTCAACCTTGGGAACTTTAAGATGTGTGGACTTCAATTCCCAGAATTCCCCAGCCAGCCATGAGAATATGATTTATCCCTCAGTCATTCTGGGTGTCCAATGGGCAATGGAGCTATGCTGGCTAGGAATTCTGGGAGCTGTAGTTCCGACACATCTGAGGGTGCCAGGTTGGGGAAGCAGAAGTGGGTGCAGAACCAAAAGGAGCTACTGTCTTTCCATGCAATAACCCCCTTGGTGTCCCCCCCAGCTTTTTTTATTTCTGCAACAGGAAGGCAGGAAGGTTCCCATGTTACCCCAAGCTATAATGTTGTTGGTATAAACCCGGATAAATCTGGTTTATTCCTTAACAAGCTTAAACATGCCTTGGCTTAGCCTGATGTCCAAAGTAAACCTTTCTGTTGCTACTTTGGTAAAACAGGAACCAGAAATCCCTCCCAATCTATTATAGATCATCCATAACGTGTTCTGTGACACGCCAACCCCTTCCAAGGTGCTACCAGAGGCTCAAATAGGACTGAGTAGGCACAGACCATCTGTGGCAAGATCTAGCTATTTGGTGGCTGAGAGGCAACACCAGCTTGATGTCAATCAATCAATCAATCAGTCAATAAATCAATCAATCAGAGTTTGTGATTCAACACGTCACGGGAAACCCAGCCATCGGCTTCACACGTTGCATGGAGCAGCCCATCTCTAAGTATAACAGGTCCTGGGAGCCCAACCGTTGCATTTTGTTAACCTGGGTTAAGGGTTGTACCAATTGTGTGAACCCAGCCCATGCACTCTGTGTTTCGTTAGGGTGGGCATTCAGCGTAATGTCCTCAAGAGGAACCAGAAGATGCTAAAAGGATTGCTAACTGATTCAATGAGCCTCATGCCCCTTTCTTTCATTGACTCCTCCTCATCTGCTTTTCACATTCAGCCTCCCCGGTGCTTTCCATGCCAGGAGCTTTTAGCGACAGGAAGAAATGAGTTCTACCCCTTGGCTGAGCAGCTGTTTAAAAAAAGCAGATGCTACAGCCAGCAAGAAAGTTGGCAGGGCTCGGTGAAACTCTATGGTAACTCAGCGACAACCTCCGTGAAAAGGTGCCACTGAATTCTGGGCAGCGGTGGCCCTTCCTGCCGCCTGCCCGCTTGCCCTTCGCCCACCGCTTTTCCTTCCCCGAAGACAAAGCCGCTCACCTTTCCTCAGGCCACCCGCCTGGCCGTATCCGCTCCCTTTCTCGGCAGCAACGGACAAGCAGGCTCTGCAGCCTTTGGGATTCCCCTCTTTGGCTGGCGGCTGGCCAGAGGTTAGGATTTTAAAAAAAGGGATCCAGGAGGAAGGAATCCCCTGGAAGCATCTCATTTCCTAGCAAGTACAGGAAAGCCACCAGCCGTTTGCTTCCTTCTCAAATAGCACAGCCGCTCTGTGCAAGCTCAGCTTGCTTGATTTAACCCTTGGGAGAGAGCCGGAGAGGCAAAGAGGGCGCAAGATGTTTGTGTGGGGGGCGTTGACGGTTTATCGGGGTTCCCCTGGCGGGACAGAGGGATCCTGGCTTCACAAAACGGCAGCAGGATGCAGGGCGTTGGAAGGTTTCAGTGGCTTTGGGAAAAGCCAGCGGGGTGCCCTCAGCCACAGAAGCTCCCTGGGGGGACCTGGGGCCGTCCATCCCTTTCGGGGCGGGCTAGTGGGGAAGGTGCCCAACTAGGAGCGGGGAGACCCAAGTTCTGGGCCCCCTCCGGTGGTCCCTCTCTCTTTCCTCTGGATCTAGGAGGGCCAGGGTGGGGAGATGATGAAGGTGCTGGACTAGGAGCAGAGAGACCCAGGTTCTGGTCCTCCTTCAGCCATGGAAACCCCTTCTCCCAGCTCCTTCTTCCCAACCTACCTCACAGGGTGGTTGTGGTAGGGAAAGATGGAAAGGAAAGGACCTTGCTTTGAGCTCCTGAGAATGAAAGGTGGGATAGAAATCTAATCCATAACGTTGAAAAGAAGAGAGGGAGAGTGGGAATCCTCTTGGGACATTGATATTGATATTATCAAGATATTATCAATATCCTGATATTGAAAAGGCTTTGACAAGATTGCCTGCCTGCCTCCCCCCCCCCCCACATATTCCTGGATGCCCTACCCCGCCTCCCAAGCCTCTCCCATCGGAAAGCAGAACCTCTTTTCCCTTTTAAAAATCACAGCTGGTCCACACTGATTTTGAAGGTGCCAGGCCTCTCATCATTCACTGTCTGCTGCACTATAGGCGTGCAAAACAATTCTCTGGGCCTCCTGGTACACTTCTGGGTGATTTGCAGTAGATCCTAAGGGTGTCTGATGATTGAATATTTACCCATTGGATAATGCTTTTTAGTTTATTTATTTATTTATTAAATTTCTCACCCGCCCATCTCTCCCCCCGAGGGAACTCTGGGCGACTCACAACAAACATTAAAAACATAAATATATATAAATACATAAAACATCAATTTACTAAAAATGGGGGAAAGAGAGCCAGTTTAGTGGTCAAAGGCTAGAAATCAGGAGGCTGTGAGTTCCAGTCCTGCCTTTAGCACAAAATCAGCTGAGTGACTTGGGACCAGTTACTTTCTCTTAATCCTAGGAAGAAAATCCTGGCAAGGTCACTTCTGAAAATCTTGCCAATAAAAGTTTGTGGACTCATCCACGTTAGTTGCCAGGAGTCAAGACTGATTCTGAGATACACGCCCAAAGGGGTGTGGGGTGTGTGTGGATGGATGGATACAGAAATGCAAATGCTGATAGAAAGTTAGTGGGTAATGTGGCTGGAAAGTCTGCTGAATGACTATAAGAGTGCATTTGTGCCCACTTAGTTCTATGGAAGTGAGAATTGGGTCAGTCAAAAGATGTATCAACATAACTTGAATAGGGTACTTTAAAAGTAATTTAGAAGTATGTCTGACAAGAGAGACAGTCAACAATGGATGGATGCCATTAGAAAGAAAGAATGGATGAGTTTTGAATGGCAAAAGCAGACAAATTAACTAATCAGTAGGTTGAGAGAAAGGTGAGAATTTTCAAGAATGAATGGATGAAGTGGAAACATAGCCAGGGCTACCTCAGGGCTGGGAAGCTGAGTGACAAAAGTTATTCAACAGCATCCATTCTCACATTCCAGGTCAAAAGCTTCACTGCTCCTCCTGTCCCAATCCAGAGAGAGAAATTAAAAGCTCTAGTTGACGTCACCTGTCGGTTAGAAGCTCTAGTTGATGTCGCCCGTTGGCCCACAGATGGGCATGCATTTGAAACCCAAGACACACAGAAAGTTGAGATCTCCCTTGAATGCTTGGAATGGGCTGCCTGGTTGCCCAGCCATCATTCCGCCTGTATTACACGTTCTATTGAGAGCTGGGAATGGAGCGTCTCATGAAGGGGGGAGACGGAGCAGCAAGTTCTAAGCAAAAATTGGAAGCCACTGTAAGAATACTTAGTCCTTGTTATTGCTTTTACTCCTCTAAGCAGATCCTTTCACTGTTCACTCCATATAAAAAAGGGGTGGGTGGAAGAAATAGCTTCTCATCCCTCAGCATGATGCTTTGCGGGCCTGCTCCTTCTCTGCCCAAGAGAAAGGGGACCCAGACCTCTTGCCAGATTTGACCCTCCCCCCAACTCGAACACCCAAGCTGTCAGACTTCTCCTGGACTGGAAATGGTTAATCCCAAGATCAATTCTCCCAGAGCTCTGATTGGTAAGACATGGAGGAAGGCGAAATTCACAACACAAGAATTCTAGCAAATGCTTCTCCTTTCAATGAGAAATGGATATATAGGCCAATGGGGGCGGGGGGGAGGTTCTTTTTCCCAAAGTCTTTTGAAGTAAAGGGGAGGAGGCTTGGCACTCTTGTGAAAGAGAACCAGAATGCCTCTGTCAATTGTTTTGGACACAGCTACTAGACTTCTTATCAATCTAGGACCAGCTCTTCCCTTAATTTTGCTTGGGCTTCACAGCAAAGCCAGCCTGTGCCTGGTTAGGTGCCCTAGGCTAGATCAGGAAGTTGAAAAAAGATGCTGGAAGATGGAATATATCCATGTATTTGCAGAAGTCAAGGACAAGGGAAGCTTTACTTAAACCAAGCCGCCATTCCCTTTAAAAGACCTGCAAGTGCAGCTGAAGCTTACAAGCCAACAATAGATGGGAGGTAGGAATTCCTTCTAATGGAAAAGAGACCCACAGAAGCAGAAAGCCACTCCAGTGTTTCTCAACTTTAAGACGTCTGGACTTCAACTCCCAGCATGCTGGCTGGAAAATTCTGGGAGTTAAAGTCCAGACGTCTTAAAGTTGCCAAGGTTGAGAAACACTGCTCTAGATAACCCTGACCCCGTTTGAGACCGCCTGAAACCATCAAAAGTTGTTTAAAAATATATACTAGCATATGGCAGGTAAGAATGCTCTTTATCTTTGTATGAAAACTGGAATATTAAAACATATCCTTGTTTTTATTAATATTTTGGAGGGTCTGCCAAAAAAATTCCAGTTACTGATATTTCCAGCCTCTGGTGGACTAAAAAGATTTAGGAAGCTAATTAAGAAACAGCAAGCAAGGTCATTTCCCTTTCACACACAGAAAAGAACAAGCCCAACTTGGCTGTGACAAGTTGGAGTGAAGAACACTTTTTTACACCACATGATTTTGTGTTGACACTTAAACAAATATAGCTAAATATTTCTTTTATTTCATTATCTTAGAAAATATAACCAAATAAATCAGGACTCAGTATTTAATGATATTTTCTTTTTGGATAAGCTTTCACGGGTGGAGAGGAGGACTAGAAGCTCAAAGTGATGGGGCATTTCCTCCTCCAACAGAAATTGGCACAACATTATTTATTTATTTATCTATCTATTTATTTATTTATTTACTCATTTATTTGTTAAACTCAATACAGTGTTCTCCAAGGTGAGTGAGAATAATAATAATAATCCCCCAGTGAGGGTCTACCTTGACACGGTTGTGGGGCTTGCGTACTCCGAGGAGGATGAGAGCTATGCCAGAGGTTCAACCATAATGGACAGGTCTCCTCAGAGGAGCCACACAAAGAGTGCCTCTCCCATAAACTATATGGTGAGACGTAATTTACAGAAACCCATACTGGATCAGTTGTCACCCGGGTCAACAAGGACCGCGCTAGGTGTTGGGGATCCTGGACATCTGGTGACAAGTGGGTGACAGGACTCAGGACTGTTGGCTGAGCAACCAGGGCCAGCAGCTGCAGGACTACTGGAAGAAAAGTTGCTTACCTGACACAAATATACAAAGACTGAACAAGAAGACTAAAGAATACCTGAACAAGAAGTATCACCTAGAAACAAGGAAGATCAAAGAAGCACTGGAAGTAGTAAAGCAGCAAATAACAGCCAAAGCCAGTGGAAACCAGCAGATACGAAGCTCCAATTGCACACTACGGGCAGAATCTCCAATTTCAGTCGAATCAGAAACATTTCTACCCATCCATCAACGGAGAGACTGCAATGAACCAGTCAACAATTGACAAAGAAGAAACAGGGCAGTTCTGGGCGCAGCTGTGGGACAACCCAAAGAAATGGAACAAGAATGCAGCTTGGATAAAGGAGGTGGAGAAGGAAAAAAAAAAGAAGCTGAAATGAAAGAACTTGTAATAACAGCAGAAATGGTGGAGAAAAGAGCAAGAAGATCAAGAATTGGTCAGCAGCAGGTGAAGGTGAACTGCATGGTTTTGGGTTGAAACATCTGACTGCTCTGCACCCACTCACTGCCAAGCAGTTTAACAACATACTGCAAGGAGCTGAAGGTGAAGATTGGTTAACATCTGGCAAAACCTGCCTGATAATGAAAGATCCAGCAAAAGGGGCAGCACCGGGCAACTACAGGCCAATTGCCTGCTTGCCAGCAACTTTCAAATTGCTAACTCGGTGGTAGCTGATACAGTCCAACAGCATCTACTTGAAAACAAGCTCTTTCCATCTGAGCAGAAAGGAAACCACCCAAACAGCAGAGGGACAAAAGATCAGCTCCTAATTGACAAGATGATTTTGGAAAACTGCAAGAGAAGGAAGACCAACCTGAATGTAGCCTGGATTGATTACAAGAAGGCATTCAATTGCCTTCCACATGACTGGATAATCAAGTGCCTAGAAATAACAGGAGTCAGTAGATGCATCCGAAGCATTGTGCAAAGATCAATGGCACAGTGGAAGACACTGTTGCTGGTCAATAGCAATAGACTGGGAGAGGTTAACATCAACAGAGGAATCTTTCAAGGAGACTCACTGTCACCACTACTGTGTGTCATTGCATTGATTCCTCCATCAACAATAATGAACAGTCAGGACATGGCTATCAAACATCCTAAACATCTGCCAGGCTATCCCACCTCCTTTACATGGACAATCTGAAGCTGTATGGAAAAGCACCATCTGAAATGGAATCGCTGCTCAACACTGTCCAAATATACAGCCAAGATGTTGCAATGGAGTTTAGACTGGACAAATGTGCCACCCGTACCATCAACAGGGGAAAAATAGTGAAAATGAAGGAACCAAGATGTCCTATGGAAATAACATCAAGAGTCTGGATGAAGAAGATCACTACAAATACCTGGGCATCCTTCAAGCTGACAACATCAAGCACACTCAAGTCAAGAAGAAGCTTTGTAGTGAATACATCATGAGAGCGAAGAAGATCTTAAAGTCCAAACTCAGTGGCAGAAATACCATCAAGGTGATTAACACCTGGGCAATTCCAGTCGATATACAGCTGAAATAGTGGTCAGGACTCGAGGTGTGCTAAAAGACCTGGATAGGAAGACCAGAAAAATCATGACAATGAGTCGTGCCCTTCATCTACGCAGCCACGTTGACAGATTCTACTTACCAAGGAGCATAGGTGGGTGTGGAATGTTACACCAGACAGCCGAAGAAGAAAAAAGGGCACTGGAAGAATATCTGAAGGACAGTGAAGAAGATGCACTGAAGCTGGTACACCATGAAGGCTTCCTGAATACCAAAGAGACCAAACTGGCCTATAAGAAAGACCAAATGAAGAACAGAAAAGAGACATGGCAAGGCAAAGGATTACATGGCCAGTACACAAAAAAACTAGCAGGGAAAGCAGGTAACAACAAGACCTGGCAATGGCTAAGAGCAGGAAAGTTGAAGAAAGAGATGGAGGGGCTCATTCTGGCTGCAGAAGACCAAGCCTTAAGAACAAACACATATAAAGCCAGAATCGAGAAGAGCAAATGCTGCCTCTGCAAAGAAGCGGAAAAAACAGTGGACCAACTAGTCAGCTGCTGCAAGAAGACCACGCAGACCGACTACACACAATGGCCTGACAAAGTAGCAACAATGGTGCACTGGAATATCTGCAAGAAATACCGTTTGCCTGCCAGCAAGAACTGGTGGGACCACAGAACAGACAAAGTAACAGAACATGAAGAAGCTAAAGTGCTCTGAGACTTCAGAATTGAAACAGACAAGCACCTGCCACACAACACCGCAGACCTAACCACTGTTGGTAAGAAAGACAAAAAAGTCTGGATAGTGGACTTTGCAATCCCTGGAGACAGCAGAAGAGAAGAGAAAGAACTGGAGAAAATCACAAAATATAAAGACCTGTATATAGAACAACTATGGCAAAAGAAAGCAAAGATAGTACCAATATTTATAGGCGCCTTGGGTGCAATCTCAAAACATCTGGAGCACCCCTTGAACCCCAACAGCATTGACAAAATCACCCTCAGTCCATTGCAAAAGGCAGCTTTCCTCGGAAGAGCTCATATCCTGCCACGATCCAATACCTTTCACGCCCTCACACATCTGCCCACCTCAGGGCCTTGGGAAGGGCTCGACGGGTGGATAAAAAGGCCAAATCCAGCCTAAACCTCCGGCTGACTGTGCCACCAACCCTAATCATAATCGTACGCTGCCCGACTCTCAGCAACTCTGGGCAGCTCAGAAACCAAATAGAACAAACCCTAAAGGTAAAAGATGATGAGCACAACGAAGTCAGGGGTTTCTCTCCCTTTGGGCAAAAGAGCCTAGCATGTCACGTTCCCCCCTAAAGGGAATGTGACCAGAAAGGAAGTTTAAATGCTTTGAAAGGACTTCGTGCATACGTCCTTTAGGGCTGAACCGTGCATCTCGTCCTCCGCTAGGCTGGAGAGCAACTCCCACCCTCCTTGGTCCCTTTTCGGCTGGGAGTTGGCATCCGCGATCGCTGGAAATGCTTCACACAGGCTGCTCGGGAGGCTTGACTTCAGACCGGCGCCTTGCTCGGGGATCGCCAGCCACGAAGTCCAAATTGCCCAGCAGAAAGCGGACACTGACAAGTTTTCTCTCGGGTCCGTTGTCTCGGAGCTTCAAGGAGTTAAAACAGTGTTGTCCAAACTTGGCCACTTTAAGATGAGCATGGCTGGCTGGGGAACTGGAGTTGAAGTCCACTCATCTTAAAGTGGCCAAGTTTGGACAACACTGGGTTAAAATGACAGAGCCGAGCCTCCTAGATGGACCCGGATTTTTTTTTATTCTTCCTTCCCAAAGCTGCAAATGAATTCTTCTTCCTGTCCCTCCTCCTGGGTGGCTGGTTGAGAAGGAGGCACCACCTTTGGCTCCCGTTGCGGGTTTTTTTTTTTTTAATCTTTGCATTTTATATTGCAGATTTCCAGGACTGCAACACAGCTGGGGAAGTGAGTTAAGGAAGAGGATGGTGGAGAAGGGGGGGGGGGGGATCAGGTGGGAATGGGAGGCCCGTGAAAGGAGCCGCACAAAAGCTGGTGGGGGGGTGTCACAGAGTCAAAGAGCGGGTCTCTGCAGCTGATAGGATCCACCTTCCCCCCCCCCGCCCCGCCCCGCTTCTTTTTGGGTAAAGGATGCAAGAAAAATGCTAAAGTGAGAGAGCACCAAAGGCATCAGGAAAAGGGGGGAGATTTTATCTGAGAAATGAAAGGGCAGCCTTTTTTCAATCACCCAAACTGCAAAGCCTGCTGGGCTAAGGACCAGCTGGGTCATGCCCTCCACCTGGAGAGCTTTTCCCCAACCTGGTGTTTGCCAGTTGGATGTCAACTCCCATCATCCTCAGAGAGCAGCATAGGGAAAGGCTGGTTGAAGGTTGCAGAGCAGAAGGCTGCCTTTTTTTAATCTGAATGAGATCTCTGGTCCAGCTAAGTCCCTTTTCTGTACACCAGTGTTTCTCAACCTTGGGAACTTTAAGATGGGTGGACTTCAACTCCCATGCTGGCTGGGGAATTCTGGGAGTTGAAGTCTACCCATCTTAAAGTTCCCAAGGTTGAGAAACACTGCTCTACACCTTCACAACCTGATACTCTCTGAGCATGTTGGGTTAGAGCTCCCATCATCCCCAACCAGCTCTTAGGGATGGCACAGCAGTTTTTAATTGGTTTGGGGACAAGGATTGAGCGTTCACCAAGGTGAGTCTCTTGTTGCAGAGTGTATGGAAGTCCAGTCTACAGTTTCAGCCCATCTAAAGTTTCTGAGAAGACCTGAGCCACCATATCTTTAGGAAGACCATAGATGATGCTCTGAGGAAACTATATAGCTTTCATTGTGATTACAACAATGAAGCTACACAGGGACTCTAATTCTGCAAAGTTACGCAACTGTGGCTCTTAGTTTCATATGGTTCTTTGCTCCATTTTCTTTGCCCTGTTTTTAGGCCTCTGGCAAGAACAGCCTCGTTCTCCAGCTTCTCCTGGGTTAGCTAGAAAGAAGAAACCCTGTGTGCACTCATTTAGGCCCTACCCATTGCTGATTTGGGCTCTGCCCTCAACTAGTACCTAATTTCCTGATGAATTTCCCCTGACAAAATGTTACCTTAGAGAAGCAAAAAAGTTCTTCACCTTCTCTAATGGCCTGGTAGAACATTGTTGAGAAATTGTGTTGCATCATGATTATTAACCCTGGTTCTGTATATATTTTTCTCCCAGAGGGGCAGCCAGAACTTTACAAAATGGAGGAACAAGACCTGGCAGGACCCACACAACCTGAGAAGAGATTGGAAGAGGTAGGAAGAGGCCATGATGTCACCTGCGTAGAGAGCAGCGTGAAGCTTGTGGCTAAGGCAGCTCTACCACTTGTGAAACAGGAGCTAGCAGAAAGGCTCCAACAGGGCTGGGAAGGCCAGAGGTCAGATTTCTTGAGTGCCCCGCCATCTCCCCATCCAAGATGGAAGAATCAAATATCCAAGTCAGGGCCTAGCAGTCAAGAAGGAGTGGCTGAGGGTTACCGGTGGCCTAGAAAAGAATATACGACTCAAACTGGGGCAGGCTTCTGTGACAAAGCCCACAAGGCCTATGCAAGCCTGAACTTTCCTGTGAAAGTGAAGGAGGAGATTCTGGAGGAGGACAGCCTTGATTCGGAGAGGCAGCGCCAGCGGTTCAGACGGTTCTGCTACCACCAGGCTGAGGGCCCTCAAGAGGCCGCCAGCCAACTCTGGGAGCTCTGCCACCAGTGGCTGCAGCCGGAGCGACACACCAAGGAGCAGATCCTGGAGCTGCTGATTCTGGAGCAGTTCTTGAACATTCTGCCCCTGGAGATCCAGAGCTGGGTCCGGGAAAGCAGTCCCGAGACCTGTTCTGAGGCAGTGGCCCTGGCTGAGGACTTCTTAGCAAGACAACCAGAGGGACACCCGCCGAGCTCGCCAGAGAGAGACCAAGGACGTGAAAACTGCCAGTCTCCTTGGAATGTTTGTGTGGGAACTGGATCGTGCTCTCCAATATGATTTGTAGGGTGGGAAGAGAATGGGGAGATGATGCATCAAATCTTGGGTTCAGATTCTGGCTTCTCTAATGTCAAGACACCGAGGATTGGGAAAGACTTTTGGAGACCTGTTGCCAAGGCAGCAAGCCTTGGACCATTGGGTTGATATAATATAAAGCAAGAATTTAGAATAGCTTTCTCCTACCCTGGGTCCTTGTAGGACACTCCCCGTAGTGTTGCCAGTTGTAGTGTTTGATGCAACAGAAGAGAAAACTTGTTACACCCATGGGGAATACCCATAGTTATTGTGTTTTAATTTGAAGTAATTGTGAATAAATCAACCACATGTCGGTTTTGTCCTGTTCCCACCCATTTTCCGTGGTGCAGCCCTTGTGCAGTCCTGGAAATGGGTCTTTGTCTCAAAGAACATTGCATGCTGCTTTGGTCTAGATCAGTGTTTCTCAGCCTTGAGAACTTTAAGACATGTGGACTTCAGCCTGGCTGGGGAATTCTGGGAGTTGAAGTCCACACGTCTTAAAGTTCTCAAGGTTGAGAAATACTGGTCTAGATGCTGTGGGTATCTCTATGATTGAGGGGATCTGCAGTTCCCAGCAGCCAGAAGGACCCAGACAAGGAAAAGTGTTCATGGTCCAAGAACATTTCCTGCTAAAAGGAAAGAGGGCTGGGATAAAGAGGGCAACTGTTTGCCCAGGGCTGGGCAACTTGTAGTATAACAAGTACATTCATAGAATCCTAAGGTTGGAAGGAACATTGTAGGTCTTCTACTCCAACTTCTGCCTAAGGTAGGAACCTTCACACCATCCCAGACAAATATTTGTCCAACCTTTGTCTGAAAAACTCCAGTGATGGAACCTCCATGACTCCAGAAGGCAGGTTGATCCACAGCTCCATAGTAGTCATGGACAGCAAATTCTTCCTCCTCTTGTATTTGGATCTCCTTCTGGAAAGCTCCCACCATTGGTTCTTGTCCTACTCTCAGAAGGTACAGAGAATAAATCCATACCCTCTTTCCCTCTGACTGCACTTCAAGTATTAGCTATCATGTTTCCCTTTAGGCTAAATAGACCCAATTTTTTTAACTGCTCCTCATAGGATTTAGCCTCCAAGCCCCTCACCATCTTGGTGGCTCTTCTGTACCCCTTTTTCAGCTCCTCCACATCCTTGTATTGTTTTAATTCTAGACACAAGATTGGTCTTTCATAGTCAGCATCTCTGCTTGGCTTCGGCATAGGAGAGAGAATCTAGTTTTCTTTGCAGTGAATGATTTTATTGGCAGTTGGGAGGGAAAGTGTAGGGTCTGCCAAATTATACTGAATCACAGCTCCTATCTTCTCTAACTATTGGCAGTGCTGGCTAAGATGGATGGGTGTGGGCATCCCAGTGACATAGGAGTGGGCAGGGTTTTGTCATTCTGCAACGGGACGATGCAATGATGCAGTGCAAGTAGAGGTCCAAAACGTCTAGCATTGGGACTAGATCTGGTGCCCTGCAAATTTCCCTTCCCGTGCTTAGGATTCTGCAAGGAGGATGCTGTCAGGACTGCTTAAATGGAAAACGTTGACGTTTTCACCAGAAACTCTGGCCTTCATCTTGGCCAGGCCCTGTTTGTATCTTCATCCAATGTTCTTACTTTGCTTTCAGATGCCAGGGTCTTTGGGAGACGTGCCCGCTAACCACCCAATCTCAGAAGAGCTGCTGCCTGAGGACCCAGTGAAGGTGCAACTAGCCAGCGGTGGCAAGCAGAAGAGTGATAAGGAAGCCTTCTTGTTGGGTAGGTCTTAGCTCCTAAAGGCACCCCCATATCTCTAATCTTAATAGTAACCTTAGTGTTCCAAGTGCCTTTTGCTATGTATCTCCTTGGCCAAGCATGGTCCTGTGCAGGTAATGTAGAAGGGGTTATCCTCTGTGATGAAAAAGAAGTGGAAAAGATATTTCCCAAGATATCAGGAAAACGGTGAAAGATGTGGCTGGGTCTTGATGTATCTCCCGAAGCGGAAGAAGGGTGAAAAATGGTCATAGCCTGTCAGCCTTTTGAAGTAAGCTATGTCAGGAAACAGACTCTACAGGAACTCTACTCTACTGAGATAGGTTAAGCTTCCCCTCTTACACTCTACTGCAGTGTTTCTCAACCTTGACAACTTTAAAATGGGTGGACTTCAACTCCCAGAATTCTGGGAGTTGAAGTCCACCCATCTTAAAGTTGCCAAGGTTGAGAAGCACTGCTGTAGTGAATCAGAGAAGAGTCAGATTAACCTTGTTTCTCATGCTTTCTTGGTTTCCCAAGCTTAAGCATGTTTTTGCAACCATCATCTGTGCCGAGTTATCCAAGGTCATCCCTGTGGCTCTCTACACACCCATTGAAATGGAACTTACATGTAGTCCTCCCAAAGATGTGTGTGTGTGTGTTTGTGTGTGTGTGTGTTTACACCTTTGAGTCAGTCTTGACACCTGGTGGCTGCCTAGACTAGTCCCTGCAGTTTTCTTACCAATATTTTCAAAGTGGTGTCCAATTGCCTCCTTCCTAGGGCTGAGAGAGAATGATTAGCCCAAGGTCACCCAGTTGGGTTTATGCTGAAGGCAGGACTAGAAGTCAGGGTCTCCTGTTTCTAGCCTGGTGCTTTAACAGTCTTCAAATTTTACTCTAATCTATATTGTAAACCTGAGAATCCTTTTGCAAAGATATAGAGGATTTTGAAGCTAAACTTGGCTTTCCAAAATTAGATTTCCCTTCCAGCAAACATTATTACTTCATTTTACGATAGATGAGTTCAAAGAAGTGATTTTGACTATGTGTAATGGGAAAGCACCAGGACTGAGTGAATTTCCTCTTTCACCTTTAAGGAAATATTTGTTCCTAAACTTGATACAATCAGATTTTTGAAATTGGCATCTTAACTTCATTGAATGAAGCATATATCACAATAGTACGCAAGCTTGATAAAGATGGATTCTCCATGCTAATGGACTATGACTCACAAGTCTCTGATGATCCCTGCAGGTAATGATGAAACGAAGGCAAAAGAAGATGGAATCCTTCAGCTGGAAAGCCCTTTGGCCAAAGGGACGCTCTTCCCATTCCAGGATGAGCAAGAGGCTGAGCCTGGGAATCCGCAGGAGCTACAGAGCTTCCAGGAAGACCTTCCCAAGAAGGCCGTGCTTGGCCAAGAAGGCGATGGAAGCGTTGTAAAAGAAGACCGAGCCCAGAATAAGAGCAAAAGGAAATGCACAGAGTGTGGACACCTCTGCGAGGTCGATGACCTTCCTGCCAATCAGAAAATGGACCCCGACGAATTTTACATCTGCCCCCAATGTGGGAAGACCTTCAAGAACGGAGCGCCCCTTGCGTCTGGCCAGGGCACTGGGGCTGGAGCCAAACCCTATCCGTGCTCCGAGTGCGGCAAAAGCTTTGGCACAAAGGCAGCCGTCCTGAAGCACAAAGCGACCCACACGGGAGAGAAACCCTACGTGTGCTCCGAATGCGGGAAGTGCTTCACGACCAGCTCCAACCTGATCTACCATAACATTGTCCACACAGGGGAGAAGCCGCACAAGTGCGCTGACTGCGGCAAAGGCTTCCACTGGAAGTCGTCCTTGATTACCCACGAGAGGACCCACACGGGGGAGAAGCCATACGAGTGTCCCGAGTGTGGGAAAAGCTTTGGAAACAGCTCCCAGCTGCTGAGGCACAAGAGGGTGCACACGGGCGAGAAGCCATACCATTGCTCCGAGTGTGGCCGGAGCTTCAACCAGATAGCCTCTCTCATTGCACACAAGCGAATCCACACGGGGGAGAAACCGTATGAGTGCTCCGAGTGCGGGAAAGGTTTTGGCACTCGAACCAACCTGATGATGCACAGAAGGGTTCACACGGGAGAGAGACCGTATAAATGCTCCTACTGTGGACAGAGCTTCAGCCAGAGAACTCACCTCATCATCCACGAGAGGACTCACACGGGAGAGAAGCCCTACACGTGCTCCGAGTGTGGGAAAAGCTTCAATGCCAAAGCACCCCTGATTACCCACAAGAGGATCCACACCGGGGAGAACCTTTATCAGTGCTTCCAGTGTGGGAAAAGCTTCAGTACCAGCTCTAATCTCCTGAACCACAACATCATCCACACGGGGGAAAAGCCCCATAAGTGCCTGGACTGCGGCAAATGCTTCAATCGGAAATCGTCCCTTATTACCCACCAGAGGACCCACACTGGGGAGAAACCCTATGGCTGCTTTGAGTGCGGGAAGTGTTTCATTTCGAGCTCGGATCTCACCAAACATAAAAAAGTTCACAGGAGGAAGCGGGCAGGCTGTCCCGAAAGTTTCGTGTATAGCCCAGCACTTGCAGAATCAGAGAGCGTACGTCCAGGACAACATTCTTGTTAAAGTCTGATATTCGATTGGCCTCAGTCCTGTATAAAGCGGGTCCTGGAGGCGATTAGGTCGAAGAACCGTGGTTAATAGGTCTCCATCCTTCTAACCAGGCATACTCTCTGCAGTATCCTCTTTGGTGTCTCTTTTCCCACCTGGGAGAAAATGTGGGGTGGATCTACTGAAACCTTTTTATCCCCTGCAATATTCTACCTGCTAGTTTGCTCACCTTCTGCTTTTTTCAAAAGGGGAGAACAGATGGGGGAGGGGGTCACAAGCCTTCTTTTCCACCCATTTCCTTCTTCTTTAGAAATTTTCTTCTGGATATCTGCAAGAAAGTCAGGAGATGGGCCGATTGGCGGAGAAGATTAACTGCCGTTCAGAAGAAGCCGAGAAGGCCCTGTCGTGGGATTCATTGCCTGCCACTTAGGTTCCCCCTCACCCCCCAAGGCATTTTTCCCTAAAGGAAAACAACCATGGAATTTTGATCTCCTGCCCCTGGTTTTTCTTTCCATCTTCTGTCCTTTTAGTGTATTTTTATTATTATCTTGGGGGGAAAAAGCAGCGGGATGGTGCAGACTGCATGGAAGAGGAGCTGCAAGGGGGGGAGTTTAAAGAGCCTTCAGGCTATGGGAGGGGAAAGTTTGAGACTGTTTTCCACCATCTGCTCATTGCCCTGTCATCTTCTCCCTTCCCCAGGCACATTTTTCCCCATGCAGTGAAAATGAGCACTACGAAGAACTGCATGCAATAAGAGGGTTTAAAGCTGCCTTTCCTAACCTGGAGTCTTCCAGATGTGGTGGACTCCAATTCCCATAATTCAGCCAGCAGAGCCACTAGTTTGGAACCCTCTGCTTGCATTAAAGATGGACAGCCACGACCGTGCCCTGTAAGTCCATGATGGGGCAGATCGATATATCAAGGGGCAGGTTTACCACCATTATAATGAATTTCAGGGCTGGAATTTCAGCCTTTCTTCATGTCTCTGCTTCACCTGCCCCAGAAAGCTCACCTGGGCCTCAAAATGCAGTGTTGAGGAATGAATCCTGCATAGAAAACTTTAGAGCAGTGGATTTGAGCTGGACAAATTGTCCCAGTTTCTCCACTATATTTGGGGGTAAATGAAAGGGTGGTCTGTGATTTGGAAGGAGCGTGGTGACCATCGGCTGGAGAGAGCCCTTCCTGGAACTTTTCAAGCGTATCTTAGTCTAAAGGCTTTAGATGTTGTGCCCTTTGGGTGCTTATCAGTGTCACCATTTGGGATGCAGCAAAAAAGGGTTTTGTGCAGACAATGAAAACAAAATCCTCTTCCTCCGTAATCACATCCGGCATGCTTTTTGATGCAGCTCTTTTATACATGTATTCCTTTTGGATCAAAGCTCTGGTCTTAGTTTGTGGGTTGGGGATTGCTAGGAGAGTCCTGTACATGTATTAGTCGTAGATTCTAAATGAAATCTTTGCAAACATTTCCTGTTCCATTTATTGTCTCCTTTGGGATACACTTCTGGCCAGTTTTCATAATGGGCGTGTCAGCTTTTATTTTTCTTCTTTTACATTTTACAGATATTTACATACACTTTTAATACTGGCACCCCTTTCTCTCCCTTTTAAAGCCATTTCCCCCCCCCCCTTTCCTGGTCGTTCTTTTTTATAGCCTATTATGTCTCTTGAAAATTGTGACTTTCTTAGTATGGAAAAAGAGAATACACCTTACGTTTTGTGATGTACTTATTAAATAATGCCTTGTGGATTTTTGTCATTCCTGGAATTCTTGGACTATTAACTGAACAAAGACATGAAACCTGAAAAAGCTATAAATAGATCATGCGGAGAACTAGAGACTAAATACAGTTCAAAATCCCTGCAGACAGAACATTAGCATGTTAACTGAGACTGCGTCCTTTGAGTCTAGTTTTCTAAATGCAAGGAACTGGGTACATTTCCCCTGCAAAGAAGATTATGGAGATGCAGAAACGTTTAGTGTCTGAAAGGCTGTTATAAAAGAGAGGAGTTATTTTTTGCTGCCACAGAGGGCAGGACTTGAATAATTTAATTGGAATTGCAAAGCAGATTTTGCCTAAATATTAAGAGTAATATGAAGTACAGTATTCAAGGCAAGAGATCTCAAATGGACACATTTGAAAAGGCGAGCTTACGCAATGTACACTCATTTGAAATGAGACAGTCCCTCTCATAAAATAGCTGCTTAAGGGGACATAGCCACTTGCAAAACAGCCATTTGCCAGCATGTCACCTGCCATGCTTTCTAACTGGCTCCTTCAAGATGATCCATCCTATTCCTGCTTAATCAACTCATGGGTTTACTCTCTGGTTTAGTGAGTTTGAATTCAGCAATATTAAGCATGGGTTAGTAGCTTATGCAAACAGAGGGACAGGAGGTCCATGATACAATTTCCCCATGTAGACAATCCACCCCCCCCCCGAGGGGTATCTGGAGTGTGGTCAAAAAAGTCCCGCAATCAAAGCCCCACCAGATTTATGTGGGTATGATGCGTCTAAAAGGCAAAACTTTCATTACACTGTGATGGCCACCATCTTGACTTTTTTCACCACGTCTTGTGGACGCCCCTGATGAGAAGACACCATGTCTATTAAAACGCCTAGAGAGATGAAGGGGAGATTAAGCATAGTTACTGGAGCCCTGAATTGAAAAGCCTCCCACTGCAGCGTTTGCTGGGCTTCCACAACATGGCTAAACTTAAAACTTGGTTGATCAGTTGGTGGCTCTTGGGGTTAAGCAAACCCAGCCCGGTGGGCTCATTACACAATCCAGGGGGATGGGGTTAATATGTTCTGCAAACATTCACCCAACACAGAGAGGCTAGGTGATGTAGTGGTTGAGGCTTAGATGAGGATCAGAGAGATCAAGATCAAAGTCAACCCTCAACCATGCAAAATGTCTCTTAGCCCAGCCTTCTTTACAAGGAAAAATAGCAGGAAGGAGCAGCCCGGATGGGTTTGGCACATGCCTGCCTCTGTTTGGGTGTCCAATGGCTGGATTTTCCATCTTGGATGTTATTTCATTGCAATTTTCCTTTGGTTCTTTTACATGGGGAGCCATCCAAAATCATTTTGGAGTTGGGCAGCGCTGAAATTGAATTAAATAAATATGTGAGGTCCAGCAGGAGGGGATGTTATGGACCAGTCTGCCAAGGAGTTCCACCTGATGGGACCCAGCGGGGGGGGGGGCTTTTCTACTGTGGCACCCACCCTTTGGAACATCATCCCCCCAAGATGAGGTAAGCCCCAACCCTACTGGCATCTCTTAAACCTGGTTCCTTCAACAGGCTTGGAGATCCCAGGAAAGTAGGGACCCCGCAAGGTGGCTACACTGTGTAGGTCAGTGTTTCTCCACCTTGACAACGCTAAGATAAGTGGACTTCAACTCCCAGAATTCCCCAGCCAGCCATGGGGAATTCTGGGAGTTGAAGTCCACACATCTTAGAGTTGCTAAGGTTGAGAAACACTGCTGTAGGTTGTTGGTCCATTCTCCTTCAGTCTTATTTATATGGTATGTGTTTTTACTTTTGTAAATGGTTGTATTATACTGTTTTATATTGTTTATTTCTTTTATTGTGCACCGCCCAGAGTGTGGGAGATGGGCGGCTCTTAAAATGAAATAAAATGAAACAAAATAAATAAAATAAAATAAATAAAATAGAATGCCACCCACAGTCATGTATGTGAGACGGACAGCTATATTTATTTATTCATTTATTACATTTGTCCCCCGCCCATCTCCCCCCAATGGGGGACTCTGGGCGGCTCACACATTAAAACAATAAATAAATATACAATTAAAACCTATAATTAGGTTTATATAAATGTGATAGCTAAATAACCAAATAATGCCGCCCTGCGCTCCTGAGGGAAGGCGGCATCTAAACAACGACGATAATATTAATAATAATATCCAGGTCTGCAAGGGCTGAGCTGTAGGCAATGCCCAGGCGGACCAGGCTCCTCAGGCCGGCTCAACGCGACCCTCGCGCCACGCGCCCGAGCCCCGGCGCTTCCCTGCAAACGCGCCCCAGCGCAGCCGTCGCGCCCCGCGGAAGCCGCGCACGCGGCCCCCCGGTCGCGCGCCCGCCCCCGGCCCCGGCCCCGCTCCCGCTCCGCCGCCCGCGCGCCTGCGCCAGTCCCATTTCGCAAAAGGTTAAAGGCACCGAGCTCTCCTGCCTAGAAAGGTCCAGATTTGTGGCGGGGGAAATGGGTGGGAAGGGTCGCCGCCTCCTTCCTGTCCTGCTCGGGTCCTTCCCCTCCGTGAGAAACTGCCCTTTGTATGCGTCTCCATCCCGGGTGCCATGGAGCGGGTCACCGATTCCTGAAAGTTGGGACGCGGCGGCGGCGAGGCGCAATGCAAAGGCTGCAGAGGGAAGGTGAGTCCCAGCCGGGAGCGGAATCCCGGGCTGGGCAGGCGGGAAGGGTTCCCGGGGAAGAGGGGCTGGCTGGGCAGGATAGGAGTTGTAGTCCGTCCAGCCGCTCCCGACGGCGGCGCTTCCGTGCCGAGGTGCTCGGCTGCAACCCTGCATGCGGGAGTCCCTGAAGCGGGGGGTGGGGGGCACCCCTGAGTAGACGGGCTGTGGCCAGATTTTGTGCTTTTTTTCGGCGTAGGGGCGATTTTTCTCTGTGATTTTGGTGTGATTTGAAAGCCCCCCCCCAAGAGAAATTCAGGAACTCTGACCGGGGATCATGGATCAGGAAATAGGAGCGCGCTGAAGGAAATAGCTTAAAGTTCAATCCTGCCCTCGGCTATTCAGCAGTGAGTTCTGCTAAGTGCCCTAATGATGAAAGTTAATGATGAAAACTGCCGTGCTCCTGATCTGCTTGGTAATCAAAGTTCGTTAAGCGGGTTACTTGGCCGTTAAGGGGTGAAAAATGGTAAAAGAGCAAGACGTTAAAATACAGTTTAAGCACAGGAAAGGTATTACAAACCATGCAAAAGCTGCTATCCCAGAATATTTCCAAGTCAGCCTGAGCTTTTAATTTGGGATGCATAACTTTATTCAAAATATAAAGTGCATCAGAATAAAATGAACGTTAAACATGCATCCGGTATAGCTGGCCCCTTAGTGGCCTGGTGGGGCCCTGTTGGCCTCTTGGAGTTTTTAGCTTTTTATCTCTGTAAATTTCTAGTTTTATAATGTGTATAATTTTTAAACTTTTTTAACTTAATTATGCATTGTGATTTTAGTGATTGTAAGCCGCCCAGAGTCCCCCATTGTAGGGGAGATGGGCGGGGACAAATCAAATAAATAATAATAATAATAATAATAATAATAATAATAATAATAATAATAGCAGCAGCAGCAGCAGCATTCAGAATAAAGACAGCTGTAATTAAAGTATACAGAATTCAGTAATGAAAAGGGTCAGGAATCTAGTTTTTACCATTATATGAAATAATTGTTTATTAATGTTACAACATGGCAACATTTTATCCAGCCCCATTGCAGCAGATAGTAGGAATGACTTAATAATGTATTTTTAAGAAAAGTTACTAAACTACTATGAAAACATCAGAGATCTACAGGGAACTGCCCAAACCCTGTCCTAAAAGAATGAAAAAGAAAAGAAAAACACTAAAATTGGAGCAGTGAATCAAATATTAAAAAGGATGTGGAATTTTAAAAATCTCCACCAAATGTCTTGCAAAATCTCTAATAAGTTGCTTATTCTGAGTTCAGTATGTGGGGGAATATTTCAAGCGTATTCAATTGTCTTTTTATTTACTAAAACTTGCTTTCAGCTAAGTAGAGCTTGGTATAAAATTAATTTATTTTATTTACTTAGTTTGTTTTCTACCTCTTTTTCCAAATGATGGCTTGGAGGATTGATCAGCTTAATTCAGTGAATGTAGAATCATATGCTGGACTGACCTTGGCGTTCATGTAGTGCAATAGGCAATCCACACCCTGTCCAGCTTTTTTTTTTTTTGCAACTTTTGGAGCTTCCCAAGTTTGCTTTTAACATAGTTTCCTAAAGGTCTGACACAGCTATTTTTTTTGTAAAAACCTCCAAACTTGTAAGAAACAAAAGAGCTGAAATGCCTGCAGCCAAAGTGATGTAAAAAAAAAAAAATTGACTCCTGGTTCCAAAACAATGCTCACCCTGTTGTAGAAATAACAGACCCAAAATTAATTTTGAAAGGAAAAGAAAATGATTTTTTTGCAATTGCTTTGGTGAAACAGTCAGGAACCTGGCACGTGCATGTTTTAAACACAAGCCTAGTTTTTTCCCTCTCTTATCCTTTTTTTCTGGATTTTTAATTATGTTGCCCAATGAAGAATCTTGGAAACTTGCAAAGTATTTTGGAAATTTTTAGTTGGCCTAATAAATGTCAGGTTCAGCCCAAGAAACTCAGCGGGACGATTCAGGAACAGTTCAGTTACTTTATTAGCTTACACCTACTAGACAGAATCTTGCTAGACTAACGCTAACCCCCAATGACAGCAGCTAAACACTCTGAATTCCTTAGGGCGGTGCCAGTCTCATCCTCTTAGTTTTCACACGCTTAGGCTGCGGGCTGAAGAGATGCTTGAGATTCCTCTCCCCCTCCCTATGACCTTGGACCTCCTCGCTCAAGTCTTCCATCACAATAAAGCAGAAGTGGGGAGCCTGCAGCCTTCCAGATATTACTGTCCTACAACATTCAGAATCTCTCACGATGTGTGGGGTTGCTGGGAGTTGTAGCTGAACAACTTTCAAAGGTCTGCTGATTATCTACCTCTGCAATAAAGGTATCATGGGAATTTGGATGAACAGGGTTGTTTTTTGCTCCTTAAGTAGCAGTTGGAGACCCCTATTCAAACCCATCCAGTAGTGGAATAATAGAACCTAATCTACTTTTTACTCACCCCAGTGTAGACACATCAGTCTACACTGATTATACAGTGATGAGGGACAAACTCCAGGATTTTCTTTCTTTCTTTTTTCCTGAGTTCCCCCAAGATCTTCTATTCAGAGATCCACTTTGATTTTTACTAGATCCTCAGGGCCCACCATGTTATAGTGAGGCTGTGCTCTTACAGCTGTCCGTCAGATAACCTGCACCACACAACCACAGAACTAAATCAGAACTAGTGTGAAGATAAGATTAGTTTTAGCCCTGAACAGCTCCGGGTTTCTACAAGGTTATACTAAACATCAGCCAGTCAGCCTGCTTGTTATGCCGAGCAAATTGGGGCAAGAGTATTAACAGCGGATTAATTTCTTCCTGCTGCCAACGCAGAGATTGACCTGGAATGGCCCTGCAAAAACAGGACTACTGTGATCTAGGTCTCTCCATTCCTTTTTGCACAACGCAAACTCCTCCGTGGGAATGGAGCAGAGGAAAACGGGATGAAAGAAATAGGGTTGGTAAGTTTTCTCCAGTTCTGTCTGCAGGGGCACTGATCCCAATCAGGCCTCTGCAGATCTGGGACTGCAGCGAAAAGCAGCCAGAAGATACAGCGTCCCAGGCACTTCTGCGGAGGGTGGAAAACTGCCCCTTGTTTGAATGAGGTGTCTGATAGCGTAGTGCCAGCTCACGGTGGCAAATATTTTCTCTGAGATAGTAACTGACTTGGTTGGGCGTATTATGCCACTATAATCTCAGAATTAAAGCACTCTGATTCCATTTTGAGTACAAGAATTTGTTTTCAGTGTCAGAAAAATCTTGAAATCATAGTTGTTCCCTCCTATAATCTGTTCCTGGTTTTGTTTGCAAGCATCTTTTCAGCACTCTAAATCAATGTTTCTAACCTTGAGAACTTTAAGACGTGTGGACTTCAACTCCCAGAATTCCCCAGCCAGCCTGGGAGTTGAAGTCCACACGTCTTAAAGTTCTCAAGGTTGAGAAACACTGCTCTAAACCGAGGGGTGAAAAGTTGTTTTGTTGTTGCTCTGGCTAAAGCAATAGGTGTGATAACAAGGGGTCAGAACCTCTTACAGATTTCCAAGTACAGTGGTACCTTGGTTCACGAACTTAATCCGTTCCACAATTCTGGTCACGAACCGAATTGGTCGTGAACTGAATCAAATTTCCCCATGAGTTTCAATGTAAATAAGGTTAATCCGTTCTGACCCCTACGAACGTGGTCACCCAGCGAATTGGTTGCCAACTGAATCAGATTTTCCCATTAGGTTCAATGTAAATAAGGTTAATCTGTTCTGAACCAAATGTATTTTTTTTTTAACCACAAAAATATGAAACACAGTACAGGACAGTACTGTATGAAGAGAGAGAACACTAACCTTGCTTGAGGCGACACCAAAAAGCTTCACAGCAAGTGTCTGTCTGTGCCCTCGATCTCACCTAGAGGAAGCCACGACCACGTGTCAGAGCCGGGAAGATGGCCGCGGGTCATGTTCTTCACCCAATGTGGAGTTTGCGAACAGAAGCAAAAATTTGCGAACGCTGCTGTTCGCAAACCGAGTTGTTCGTGAACAGAAGCGTTCATGAACCAAGGTATTACTGTAATTTGGAATAGATTGGTTGATAGATCATTTCTTGCTTTCTGTCCATCTCTAATTGGAGACACTTGTGATTGGACCTGAAAGGTTCTGCCTGCAAAGGAGAATCATAAGGTTGGAAAGGTGCAAGCTCCCTTCCCGTACGGGAATCTGAATTAAAACTGAATCTGACTGCTGAAGTAGAAACAGAGTCCCTGCAAGGAGAAGCCCAGGACTAACCAGGTGAGAAAAAGAATTGTAAGAACTCAGAGTCATTTTTTTTGTGCACTGATTTTTTTTTCTTCCATTTAGCAGAATAATGAAAATTGTCCCAGAAGAGAGGGGAAAAAAATCTGAAACATTTTTTTTTTAAATAAATATTTAGAATTCAGGATTCCTGTGAGATTTTGCCTTTTTCTCAACCGGCCATAAACTAGGCCCTCTGTTTTGCTTGTACAAAGGGATAGAAGTGAGTTGCATTCCCACAATCTTGACACCCCAATTGAGAAGATTCTGCTTCTCATATTCCTAATTTTATTTATAGCCTGAGGATAAAAACTAGAGCTTCTGAGGTCAACCTGCCTGACACTGGCTGCTCCCTAAAGTATTTAGGTTATTTTAAAAGCCACATCAAGTACAACAGAGGGTTGAAATGTACAGTAGACATCAAGTTGTGTTCACTTTTTTAAAAAAAAATAATTTTTATTGAAAGTTTTAACAGCAATAATAAGAACTAATACAAACTAAAATAGAACAGAGAAAACAAAAAGGAAAGAGAAATAAAAAAGCTAAATATGCAATAAGAAGAAAAGTAGAAGAAAGTAGAAAAAGAAAGATATGAAGGAGAATAGATATAAGGTATATATCTTATAAAAATATAAGACATATTTATATCTATATAAAAGATAAAAAGAAAAAAGATATTAGGAGGTGGCTTTTGATATTCTTCACAGCAGTTATAAGTACAATTATATTTTAACCTCTTTATCTAGGGTTACACCATGACTCCCTTCATTCTATAATCTATCCTGTCTAACCGTAAACCACAAATTCATTTTTTTGTTCATTTTTATGCAAAACGTCCGTAAGGGGTATCAAGTTGCATTGATCCATTAGGGAATTTTCTTTTTCCAGTTCAGATTGTCCAGCCAGCAACTAAAATGGCATCGTGTGACCTGTGGGGGCCAAAGCCCCGTGTGAACCAAGTGGAAAGAAACTCTTGTGTTCTCCGAAGGGAAACGGCCAGGAACCTCCTGACGGGGGCTGCTCTGCTGCAGAGCAAGCAGGGACTGGATACAGGTCTGCAGAAGAGCCAGAAGACTCAGCAGCAGAAAGAAGGGTTGGCGGCGGTGCCGTCTCTCTATTCTGTGTGGAGACCTTCACGGTTGTTCGAGCCTGTATCCGAGGAGGATATGATGGCGTTCAAGGCTTCGTATCGGATGATGAAACAGCCCAACCAGTTGATCAGAGAAGGGCGTGCAATGGGGAGGCCTACCTTGCAGGGCCTCAGCAGGGAAACCCAGAAGGCCTGTGAGAACTTGGCAAGTTCAGGGCCTTTGAAAGAACAGACCTTGGCTGAGGTGAACATTGACAGCTTGGAGATAAAGCGCCAACATTTCCGGCATTTCTGCTACCAGGAAATTGAGGGCCCCCGAGCAGTCTTGAATGAACTCCAGGAGCTTTGTCGCCAGTGGCTTTTGCCAGAGAGGCGCACCAAGGAACAGATTGTGGATCTGGTGATCCTGGAGCAGTTCCTGACCATCCTGCCACTGGAGATGCAGATCTGGGTCTGCAAAAGTGGTCCGGCCACATGTTCTCAGGCCTTGGCCCTAGCAGAAAATTTCCTCCTTCGGTTGCAAGAAACTGAGTCTTGTGAACAAAAGGTAGGTGTGTTGTCCAAAGGTGTGTTGTTCAAACAATGTGCTCTTCCAATGTCATGATTTTGAGTTGGGACTTCAGAACGTGGCCTTCTGCAGAAGTCTACAAGATGTAGCCAGGTATCCTAGCTGGAATATATCATTTAGCAACCAAATGTGGTCCAGACTCTGCCAACTTTTGTGGGCCTTAATTTCTAAATTAGGATGTCCATTATCTGCAATGGCTATAAAAAAGCCACATACAGTTCAAGGTTGCAGCAGTAGGAATATTGTTTCCAAATGATGTGAATTAATACAGGATTTTCGATCTGTTCTGCACTGGGGAGGTCCCTTATGGGTTGGGCCCATACACAATATGCTCAGTTTGGTTTATGTATTAGTCCACCCTCTGGATTTGGTCTAGGTTCACACAACAGTAGTTGTATGAATGCAGCATGCTTAAGTAAATTGTGTGAACACAGCTACTGAGCCTATCCCTGAAGGCTTATTTAGAGAAACTGGAATTCGTTCTGAGAAGGGCAACAAGGTCGGTCAGGTGAGAAACCAAGTCTCATGAGGAGAGAATAAGGGAACTGAGAATAACCTAAAGAAGAGTAGCCTTTGGGGTGATGTGATGACACTCTTCAAGTACAGCAAAACTTTGATTTAATGGACACCCATTTAGTAGACTTCAGAGACAGTGGACCATATTTCTATCCAAATATCCCACATGAATCCCACATGCAGTCTGTTGCATCCCCCTGAGATAGCAAATAAATCTGGACAAAGCACTTAAATTTATGTTAATATTACAACATCTGTGGTGGTTTACACCATTTGCATGCTGACACTGGTAGGCAAATGTCATACATCTCTGCAATATGTCCTTTCGTGTTTAATGGACACCAGGGAGCAACAGAAACCCTTCCCCTAAAAATAGTCTGTTAAAACAAAGTTTCACTGAACTTGAAAGGATGTCACGCAGAGGAAAGTTGTCCCAGAATGGAATAATAACCTTTACATTATGGAAAGACAGATTCTGATTATAAGTAAGGAAAACAATTGCTTGGGAAGGGAGTGGGCTCTACAGTGTAGGTAATTTTCAAGGGAAAGTGGACTGTCCTTTGTCTGGAATGCTTTTGGGCTGAACCCAAAGGACAATAACCCAAATCTGCAATTCAGGGATCTCCATTATCCAAGACTTTGAGTAAGCCCAAATGAGTAAATTCCTACAGCACACTTAGCCATAAAGGATAAATTACCAACCACAGCGGCTAAGCTTCTCCAAGCCATTCAGCTAAGACTATCCTATGGTGGCTTAGCACAAGACATGGACCTTGTCAAAGTGGAAAAAAATTGCTTTCTGCCATCCCCCCCATCCTCCCCCTCAGCGGGCTAGGAGATATTTTTCTGCCAGCCTGTTGGGGAGTAAGAATTGCCTTGAGAACCAAAATGATCCTTTTCTTTCTGCGATCCTCTGTGTCTTTTTAATAACGTTTACAGTATTTGCAAATTACAAGAAAAAAATTGACAAAATGTCTAAATATACTTTAAAAAAAGCCCCCCTACACAATTAACAAAAGAATCTTCTACCTCTTTGGATGGGCCTCAAGATCAGTTTGCAACACTTTAACCATATCATAGTTAAGAAATTTGGGTGGGTTTTTTTAATGAGCTGAATACAAATATGGGGTATGCCAATGGAAATGGAGACAAAGCAATGAAGACTGCATTTTTAGGGCATTTCCAAGCCTTGCAGCAGGATAAAGCAATTATTTATTTATTTGTTTGCTTTGATTTAGGTGTCACTCAACTACAAACCAACTCTGAGCAGCTCATAGTATAACAAACAGTTAAAACAGAAACAAGATGGGATCCAGTTGCTCAATACAAAAACAGATAGAAAAAGGCACATGCAGCGATAGTGGATGTGAGGCTTGATCTTGCATAGTAGCTACCAAACATTATTTGGGAAAGTAAAATAGAAAACTGGGTGACAAGAAATAGAATATCTCCTTCAAGCTGTTTTCTGGTGTTGTTGGACAACCAGCCTGGCTGTGATGATGGGAGTTTAGTCCAAAGCACTGGAGGCAATAAGTAGGGGAAGACTGAGTTATATGACCTTCCACCTTTTTTTCCATTGTAAAACTCCAAGGAAGATTCCTTGATTCTCTTCTTTCAAGCAAACCTGCTTAGTTTCTTTAAGGTTGCTCACTTCATATCAAAGCCCTTGGTCTGTGACATCTTGGCTAATCAGGCACACTTGGTGTCTTTTGTTCTTCAGGTGCCTGGACTACTAGAGGAGGAATTTGTGAATTCCCCCACATCTGAGCATGATCCCTCAGACACTGTGGAAAGCTGTATCTCCACAGATGCAGAAGAGGAGGAGGAGGAAGAGGAAGCCATCTTGGGTAAGGCTGAAGTTCTGAGTTCAAGGATGAATATCTTTTTCAAGAAACCAGGTTCAAGAAAGACAAAGGAAAGGGCCGACCTGCATAGAACCTAGTTAAAATACAGAATTTGCCACTATAAGTTGCAGGTAATAATGGCTGTTCAGTCTCCATGGATTTGTTGATCTCTTTCGCTCAGTAGTGAAGATTAATATTTAGAGCCAATCAGCCTCTGAACATCTGGAGAAAATTAGTCTGATCTGTCCTGATGGAATAATTAAGGGGAAAACTTTGCATGGAACATGGATATCATTTCTTCTTCGCTAACAAACTCGGTTTCTTTCCCCTGGCAGAAACTGGCTCAGTGCTTTGTGATGTTGGAGTTGTTGTGTGCATACATACATGTTACTTTTCTCCAAGAGACCTATAGGATTAAACAGTCCTATAGACCATCTTGCCCCAGCTTTCTATCTTCCAAATGTGTTGATGGCAGTTAATAGGTTAGATAGCCAGCATGCCGGATACATCTGTAATGTGACCAACTGGAGAAAAAAGGTTCATTTTCAGAGCAAAAAATAGCCAGCATAACAGGAAGATATCAGCTGGCTTGGGAGGGCATTTAATGCTTGCAGCTACACTCCCTACCCGCCTCAAAATACTCAGTAGGAAAATTCTTAAACAGCAATATAGTGGACAGGAAGAGAAATAATAAAGTTGTGGGATAATTATAGAATGTTGGGGCTGAAACATGGGTGGCTGAAATGCTAGAGGAAACACTTAGCAACATTTTCTTGCCAGCCCCAATTGGGGCAATAATAACCATTTCATATAAAAATATCAGAATGAATATTAGAAAAATGCTAACAACCTTTAGTGTGACTTACAAAAGGAGCTTATAGCAACACAGTGTTTCAGTGTGCATTTCAGGCCATCATGTTTAATAAATAAATCACATTGATCACTGACAAAAAAGATAGGGTGAGGCTGGATGCACACGTTACTTTTTAAAATTATTATTACATTTTAAAAAACTTTTAACAGCCCAGTAGCTTTAGCTCTGCTGAGCTAAAATGTGAACAAACGCAGTCATTGCAATGAATAAATCATAGTTTGAAGTTTGACTAGGCAGCCTTTTTGTAGTACAATTCAGCTTCCAAAGACTGAATTTTCACCCCTCCTGAATCTTTTAGGAGTTGGAAGACTTTGTAGTCTTTAGTAAAATAGATCATGGGAGTCGCTGTGAATATAACAAGAATGTTCTGCTACTTTCTTAGTTCTGAGTTTGGCAGGAGGTCAATCTTGGGAGCCTCCAGAAGCTTGGGTAGATCTGCTGCATGTGGCTGGGGGTTATCTATCTGTTACAGCTTCACTTAGAGCAGTGTTTCTCAACCTTGGCAACTTTAAGATGTGTGGACTTCAACTCCCAGAATTCCCCAGCCAGCCATGCATACGGGCTGGGGAATTCTGGGAGTTGAAGTCCACATGTCTTAAAGTTGCCAAGGTTGAGAAACACTGGCTTAGGGTGAAGCAGGTCCTTTGACTTGTTGAGCAAGCTGGGACCCCAAAGAGTGGCTTAACTTGGTGTGTGAATCTAGTCAATGAATGACGTGTTAATGGTTTTTCATGATCGTTTGCTTGCTTGTTTCAGAATCTAAGGACACCCAGAAGCAAGACACCCTTCTGCTAGGAATATCCGAGCCAATGGAATGGGGAATCCCCTTAGAAAAAATCACAGGAAAGTTGATCTGTGATCCTGAGCTCGAAGAGATTCGTGGCAGTCGCCAGGAACGCTATCCAAGGAAGAGTGCAAAACAGGCTCGCTGTTTGGCTGAAAGTGAGAAAAGTCTCCACGAATGGAGCTCTCAAGAGGGACCCGTTGGTCAGAAGAAGAAGAAGACGACCAAGGCTGGTGCTGAAAACGGCCTGGGTCCGAGCTTGGGTTCCCTTAAGAATCGGAAGGTACAGACTGAGAAAACACAGCGGTGCACCCCTTGCGGGGAACGCTTTTACAAAAGGTCCGGGTCAGGGACGCAGGAGAAAGCTGGCGCTGGAGAACAGCCGTATAAAGGCTGGCCACGTGGGACCGACTTGCCCAAGCGTAGCGTCGCCCTGAGACGGGACGAAGAGGGCCCTGAAAACCGAGAGGTGATCTGCAGGTGTAAGGCTAAGAGGAGAAGCCCGGAGGGCAGACATTTGCCTCAGCCAAGCTCAGCAAATTTGGGAGTGCAGAAGAGAGGAAAAACACCCAAAGGCACAGCCTGCCAGGACAGACTCCCCTGGGAGTCTCCTTTTCCGAGTCTTGAAAAAACTGATCCGGGAGGAAAACCGCACCAGTGCTTTGAGTGTGGCAAGAGTTTTAGCCAGAAAGGCAACCTCAACATCCACAAGAAATCCCACACGGGGGAGAAGCCATACCCTTGCTCGGAGTGCGGGAAGCGCTTCGTGACGAACTCTCGGTTGCTGACCCACAAGCGGGTGCACACAGGCGAGAAGCCGTACAACTGTTCGTACTGCGGCAACAACTTCAGCCAGCTGGCACACCTGGTTCAGCACCAGCGGAGGCACACTGGGGAGAAGCCGTACAGCTGCCCCTATTGTGGGAAGAGCTTCAGCGTCAAAGCCAACCTGATCACGCACCAGCGCACCCACACGGGCGAGAAGCCATACGAGTGCTCTGAGTGCCCCAAAAGCTTTGTTTCCAGCTCTGATCTTAAAAAACATAAAAAGGTGCACACCGGACAGGTGTGTACATGAGTAGACCTAAGAATGATCACCGTCATTCCCCCCTTATAGTAGGTGGGGACCCCCTTGAGTATCTTTAGTGCACTGTGAGGATTAAAATAATAAAGGCTTTTTAAAAAAGAAAAAGATTGATCCAGCTTGTGCATCTTACATCTCTGTTCTTACCTCTCCTCCAAGGTGTGTCTGTAGTGATACCACTAGGTTATTTTATCTCCATCTGACTTGACTGAGAAAGAATGACTTTAAGAATACTTCATTCACTGGAATTTGCTGCTGCCGGATGCAGCGATAGCCAGCAGCATAGGCAGCTTTAAAGGCAGCTGGACAAATTCCTGGGGGTCTTTGGCTATCAGTGGCTGCTTGATAGCTCTTTGCTACTTTCTGAATCACCAGCAGCAGCTCTTAAATACCAGCTGTTGGGGAAGCCCAAGAGGAGAGGTTCATGGCCCTTCTGTTCATGCTGGTGAGTTCCCAGATTGGCCACTGCATGATATAAAATGCTGGGCGAGGCCCCTGATTTATTTATTATTTATTTATTCAACATATTTCTATCCCGCGGCAATCCAAAAGACTCTTATGTAGAATTAGATTCAGATTTATTTATCTGGTCCAGCAGGACCCATTTCCACAGCTAGCCTGACCAGTTGCTAGGAATTCTGGGACCTGAAATCTGTATGTGTGCTACAGCAGTTACCTAAGTTGGGAATCATTAGTCTACACAACCCATTTCCTTGAAGAGCGCTTGAAGGTGGTGCTAGATTTCAGTTCCCATCAGCCATGGCCAGATTTGAAGAGCACATTGTGAGTGCAATTGGCCAGGCCCATCCTAGCAGCCATTTTGTGAGAGCACCCGCAAGCCAATCTCAAAACAGGCCAGAGGTTGCCTGCTCCTGATCTAGGGGCAGAGTGGGGCAAACTACTATTGGGAGTGAGGAGAATGCATTCACATTCCTAGATTTAGGGCTTAGGAAAGGAAAGGAAAGGAAAGGAAAGGAAAGGAAAGGAAAAACGACATCACTTGGGTTTGGCACTCAACCTGCTTTCAGAAGCTGAGACAGAACCAGAATTGGGGAGAGATTTCTTTGACAGGAAGGAGGGTCAAAAGTACTTGGTCCTGCCTTCTGGATCAAAAGAGAGGAAAACTCTCCGCTGTAGTGTAGAAAAGGATCTCTCCCAGTGGCTGGGTCTCCACAATCCACAAATGGCATTATAGCCCAGCATCCTGTACGTAAAGTTGTGTTTTGCAGACCCAGAAAATTGGTTTGAGTTCATTATAGTTTAATGTAAACTTGGCAAGGTAGGTTGTGTGAAGTCTCCACAACCACACTGGAACACAGTTTGTGAATTTTCCACTGGCTGAACTCCTTCAATGGGATGTAGCAGATGGGAGACTTTGGAATCCTAATTTTAAAAAAAACATTATTTTTATACCCCTGGAACTCATGGCAGAGTATCTAGCACTCTCTCTTCAATTTTTCCCCACCATCACAGCCTTGTAGGGCTGAAAACGAACAGCCCAAAGGACCCTCCGGAGCCCCGGAGCCTTAAATCTGAGTCCAACGGCTGTGTTCACGCAGCCCACTTAACTTGGTTAGTGGATTAATTTTATATCCCGGATTTCTCCACTACGCTGAACGGCAATGCAGAAACAGGCTGAGTTCACCCCACACGCCACGCCCCGCCCCGCCACGCCCCGCCTCCAACTCTAATCACGCTCAACCTGTGCCGGGCAGCCGCGAGATCTTCCTCGCCCGGCTGAAGCGCGCTCTTGCGCCAACCCAGCGAAAGAGTTAAAGTCATAGAGCTCCGCCGTCTAGAGGGGACGCCCCGGAGAGGCGCCGCTGGCCTCTCCCCCCTCGCGTTCGGACAAGAAGGCGAATCGCCCGCCAGGCTGCAGTTCGATCGGGAAGGTAGGCGCGAGGCAAAAGCAACGAATAATAATAATATTGGTAGTGATACTGGCGAGACAGTAATAATGACACAGCGTTGCCATGAAGCAAAGCAAACGAACAGCAATACCCTCCCCCCCCCCAGTTATTACAAATCAGAAAAAAAGTAATGTGGAACCAGTGAACAAATATTAATGCCAACAGAACAACCGCTTGTGCCTTTCTCTGGATAAAGTAATTTAACTTAGCTGTTAACTTGCAACTGTCACCTAACCGGAGTAGGGTGGAATGATCAGGCCCTAAACTAAAACACTCATCAAAGAAAAAAAAAAGCTTTTTATACTCCTTTTAAAGGCCAGATTTCCCCAGAGACAAAGGGAGTTCATTCCAGGCTCACCTGACCTTTTGTGCATAAAGGCCCCAAACCTGCAGGCCCCGACCCTGAGCAAGGCAGGCCCCCAGGGTTGTAGGGAGACAGAAAGGCCGAGGGACACTGAAGGGGACCGGGAGGCTTGAAGCACCAGCACCCGTGGCTTCAGCTGAGCTTGGGCTCCAGTTTATTGTTAATTAATTTGTATTAGGGAGCTATGAAGCATGACCTAAGCATCAGGGAATTGTTTTTACTCCAAGGAGAGAATGTTTTCCAAATCTTGAACAAGTAACAAATATTAGAGACGCAGAAGAGGGCTTCTTTATTCCTTCCAGATTGTGTTTCCCTCATTAATGTTTCCTCCTCCCTTTTCTTTTCCCTCCTGGAACTGCAGGGAGGAACAACTATGGAGGAGCAAGAGCTTGTGGTACCCAAAGAAGAAGAGGGAACTGAGAAAAGGGAAGGAGAGCCTCTCATTGTCCAAGTGAGGACCATCGAGGACTTTTTGAGCAGGGACGGCCCATCCCACATTAAGCCAGAGTCAGAGGAGGAAACACATCGATACTGGGACTCTGAATGGCAGGAATTCCTGAAAAGTGTGTCATGGCTTTCCCCAGCACCATCCCCGCCTCCATCAGAGGAGGATGCCAAGGACTTCCAGGTCCCCTTGGGGAGAGTCAAGGAAGAACCCCAGGAGGAGAGTTGTGGAGAGGCCAGAGGGGAGGCTGTGCTCCCAAGAGATCTGAATATTGGTGGAAAAGCCTGGATGGACAGGGAAAAGCTGGATTCCTTTGTGACGGTGAAGGTGGAAGAGCCTCTGGAGGAGGTCGATCTGGAGAGACAGTGGCCCCTGCACCCCAGGAGGTTAAACCCCCAGGAAGCTGATGAGCACCAGGAGGTATCCAGGCATCAAAGGCTGAAAAAGGGGGAAGTGGGGGGGGGGATATGAGGGCAGCTGCAAAAAGCCATCAAAATTACTAACATGTGAAATGTGTTACTAGCCAGCTGTAGTAGCAGGGGTCATAGTTTGTGTTTCAGTTTTGATTGAAGTACGCACATTGGTCGGAAAATAAATTTCTCCACCATTTATCACTGTCGTATTTATGAATGGTTGCTTACTGAGGTAGCCACTAAATGAGGAGTGGCTGTATTGTGGCTTGTGAAACCAGGGTTAGGCTTATGTTGTGAGAAGCCAGCCAAAGCTTTGTAAGCCAGGAAATGATCTGCTGTCTCTGCAGTAAATTACCCAGAATGATGTACAGCCACTCCTTGTTTACCGACTACCTTGGTTAGTGACCAATCACAAATAGAACAGTAAAAAAAATTAATTTTGGGACCAATATGTGTTTATGACCTTCGCAGCTTCTCTCTCTCTCTCAGTCACATGTTCACTATTACAGTTAGTATTGCGTGTAACCTGCTCTTATTTTCACTTGCTTATTTACTTGTTTACATGCATTTATATCCCATACCAAGATGCCTTCAAAGAGAAAGAACACCAGCACAGCTGAAGGAAGTACGAAGAAGCAAAGGAAAGCCATTGATCTTGATTTGAAGATGAAGATCATCAAAGCATATGATGCCGGGAAGAAGGTAACTAACATAGCACGAGAAGAAGGCCTGGCCCATTCTACCATCTCCGCTATTTTGAAGGATAAGGCAAGGATCAGAGAGGCGATGAAAGGATCAGCAGGAATGAACGCAAGTATAACAAGACAGCGAAAAGGCCTCATCCACGAAATGGAAAAACTCCTTATACTTTGGATCGAAGATCAGATACAAAAGAGGCTGCCGGTTAGCCTTCTTCTCATTCAGGCTAAGGCACGCAGCATTTTCACAACGCTGAAGGAACGAGCAGGAGAGGAGTGCACCGAAACATTCACTGCCAGCCGTGGCTGGTTTATGCGGTTTCAGCAAAGATTTCATTACCAGAAAACACACACATCCAGTGAAGCTGCAAGTGTTGATGAAGAAGCGGCCAAACGTTTTCTGGATGAACTTGATGATATCATAGCAGAAGGGAACTATTTGCCTGAACAGATATTCAGTGTGGACGAAACTGAGTTATACTGGAAAAGAATGCCAGAGCAGACATACATACACAATGAGGTACAAGCAACGCCTGGATGTAAAGCTTTTAAGGATAGAATAACCTTACTGTTGGGCGGAAATGTCGCCGGATTCAAGCTGAAGCCATTTCTGATTCACAAATCAGAAATCCCCTGTGAGTTCAAAAATGTAAGTGAGCACACACTGCCCATTTATTTTCGATCCAATTGGAAGGCCTGGATGACGCATGTCCTCTTTGAGGATTGGTTTATGAATTGTTTCATACCCCAAGTAAAGGAATATTGCTGTCAAAAGGGAATTCCTTTTAAAATTCTCCTGCTCCTGGACAACGCCCCTGGACATCCCCCACATCTCAACAGTCTCCAGTCAGATATAAAGGTAGTTTATCTACCCAAAAACACCACTTCTTTCCTACAGCCTATGAATCAGGGAGCTATCTCAGCATTCAAGGCATACTATTTGCATGCAATGTTTGCCAAAGCCATAGCCGCAACGGAGGATGATAGGGTAACACTGTGTGAATTTTGGAAAGGCTACAATGTCCTCCATTGTATTGAAAACATTGCAGCAGCATGGCAGGATGTTAGTGTGAAATGCATGCGAGGGATTTGGAAAAAGTGTTTAAAACGTTTTGCTGTTCTTGTAAATAATTTTGAAGGATTTGACCATAATGAAAATGTGGACGAAATAAATAAGAAAATTTTGACACTTACAAAATCACTTGATTTAGAGGTTGATGCTGAAGATCTGAAAAATTTGATAGCCTACACTGAGGGAGAGCTTTCCAATGAAGATTTAATCGAGCTGAAAGAAGAACTGGAAGCACAACAGCTACTGGAAGAAAAAGAAGAAGGAAAAGAAAAAGAACAAGAAAAAGAAAAAGAAAAAGAAGAAAAAAAAATTGTAGAAGTTGAGCCCAAAACGTTCAGTGTGAAAAGATTGGCGGGTGTTTTCTCATGCGTTAACAAAATTTTATCAGAATTAGAAAGTATGGATCCAAATGTAGAACGTTTTAGAAAGGTACATTGGGAAATGCATGAAATCTTGAAGTGTTATCGTGAAATATATGAAGAAAAAAGGAAAAAAACTGTGGAAACCAAACATACTGGGTTCTCTAAGAAAGTTACTCCTTCCCCACCTCCACTTCCCTCCCCATTACCCTCCCCATCCACAGGAATAGAACACCCAGACAATCCTCAGCCATCAACCAGCTATGCCAGCGTATCCGAAGTTTGCAAAAATAGAGAAAAAGACCAGTCTTTCGAAGGATTTATATCCGATGTGATGTTTACAGGTATTGTAATTATGAAATCTGATTTTGTACTTTTTTATTTTGGTAACAATTTTTTTTTTTGGTGCCTTCAAGTCATTTTTGATTCATGGCAACTGCCTGGAGTAGTCTGTGCAGTTTTATTGGCAAGATTTCGGAAGTGGTTTGCCGTTGCCTGCTTCCTAGGGCTGAGAGGGAGTGACTGCCCTAAGGTCACCCAACTGGCTTAATGCCTAAGATGGGACTAGAACTCACAGTCTCCTGGTTTTTAGCCCAGTGCTTTAACAGCTACAGGTGGTCCTTGAATTACGACCACTCATTCAGTAACTATTCAAACGTGCAATGGTGCTGAACGAGGGGAACAAGACTGGTCTTCAAAGTTCCAGCCATCGCAATTTCCCCATGGTCACGTGATTGTGCTTTCCGACTTTCCCTACTGCCTTCCCAGAAGCAAAGTCAATGGAGAAGCCAGCAGGAAATCGGAAGTTGTGGTTACATGAGGTCCTCACTTAACAGCTGCAACCTGAACTGCTGGAATTGCTGTTGCTAAGCGGCATGGACATCTGGTCCGAATTGCCATGGTAACCTGAGGACTACCTATACACCAAACTAGCTCTCAGCACACTATTCTTATGCCGAAATTTTGTACTTACATAATAAACCACCTTTTCATACATTGAGTTTCCCTTTAACCTTTTTAAACTGCACAATGTTCCCTTTTCTACCCAGTATCTCTGGCGGAGTAGGAAACAATCTTTTGGTCGCTATGCCTCAGAGTTGCAGCCAATGGGTTTCTGTACCTCTCTGCCAGTTCATCTACATCTCAGTTCAGAAGTGTGGTTCAAAAGAATCTACAGCTGTCCACCTTCTGGACATAGCTGCCTGAAGCTACTTCTTTCCTTTGTCATATTAGCTGTGGAAGAAATAAAGCATCTTTATTAAGGGCGTTCAAATTGCACCTAATCTGATTCTGACTTAGCATGTCATTTGATTCGGGAATTCAGACTTCAGAATTGGCTTGGGAAAAGTGATTTCTGTGCATTAAACTCCAAATTGGATCCCATCTCCCCCAACTTCTTTGAGGATTATTCCTCTTGGAGGGAATGGAGAGCAAGCCTGGTGCATAACTCATCCAGGACTTCTTTGAGTTGAATCAACTTTCCTTTTTCTTTTTTTCAGGCATTCCGAAGGACGTAATGCTAAAATCACTCAAATTGGAGGAAGAGGCCTTGGACATTGTGAAGGTGAAGCTTCCCCTGGAGATAAAACAAGAGAACGATGGGGAAGCTAACTAACTAACTAGGTAAGGATGCAGAATGTCAATAATTGCAAACATTTCTGGGGTGCTTTGAGCCAAGATGGTTCTCTGCACTCTTTTTGAAACCCAGGGAAGTGCCAGCATCTTGCAGAAGGAGTTGGTTGTGCAGTCCTTGGCATCTGATGGTCCACCAAGCCAAATGGCATTTTCTGGGGAAGGAGATGGTCCCAGTTTCCATCAGAGAATTTTTGGTTCACAAAACCTTTGCTTGAAAGGATTAGGTTGCAGAGAATGGGAAAGACGTGACTGCTGGAAAAGATAGAGACCTGCTGTAAGTTGAGCATGTAATATTGGGCTAGCTGTCACCTGTGTTCCCAGCTTCTGCCAGGTGAACCAATTATGTGATGGATTTATGCACTATCAAATCAATGTTGATTAATAGTGACCACATAGATAGATTTTCTCCATGATGAGATTTGTAACTTAGTGGTACAGATTAGAGGATCTTACATTAGGAGGAGGCCAGCAAATCCAAACACTTGCTCAGTAGCTTAGTGATACGTGAACTATTCTCTGTTGCCCAAGAAGAGAGTCTTCTCGATGATGAGGTCCTCCCAAAGTGGAGTGTTCAGGTAGATGCTGGAAGGCCTTCAAATAAGGATGCTTGAATTTGGGATTTCCTAGGTCAAGCGGGAAGGGGAAGACAAGATGGCCTTTAAGAGAATAGGGTAAATTGAAGAGGGAAGATTTGGGGACAACCTCTGATACTAGAATTCATACAAGAAGTTGTTTGAAATGGAAGTTATTGTTAGGGGGGCAATGTGACATAAAGGCTTTTCTGTTTCTCCCAGAATATGATGGAAATGGGCCAATCAAGGAGAAGACCTTCCAGGTGGGAAGATATGAAGAAACAGACGTTTGCAAGAGGCCATTGGAAGGAGTCAAAAGATAATTTTTCTGGGGTTCTGGGGTTAAAAGAAAACCAGTAAATCCACAGGGAGCACAAAGGCACTCAGGAATTAAGCCAGTGAAGCTTTCCTGCCTGAAGAAGGTGATGAAAACTTAAATGAAGCCAATTTTCACTGTGGCAAAAAGGCTGGAATTAAGAGGAGCCAGAGATGGTGTCCAACCATCAGTGTTCCAGATGCTTCACATGTGCAAGCAAAGGATAAACTGCATAAATATGAGAAAATTAACAGCAAACCCTCCATTATTCAACAGGGGAGTGCTGTGTCAGCAAGAAAAAAGTCTATTTGCTCAGAGCACGAGAAAAGTTTTGATTCGAAAACTAACCTCGTGAAGCACAAGAGAATCCACACAGGGAGAAGCCATATAAATGTTCCAAATACAACAAATGCTTCAACGCAAAATCCACTGTGATTGACCACGAGAGGTCTCACACAGGAGAGAAGCTGTACGAATGCACCAAGTGTGGAAAAGCTTTGGGGGAAAAGGGGATTCTGGTCAAGCACCTGAGGATCCACACCAGAGAAAAGCCACACAAATGCTCCAACTGTGGCAAATGCTTCATTGAAACAGGCTCCCCTCATCAAACATGAGAGGACCCATACAGGAGAGAAGCCGTATGAATGCTCCCAGTGTGGCAAAAGCTTCCTGACCAGCTACCACCTCAAACTCCATAAAAGGACACACACAGGTGAGAAACCACACAAGTGTTTGGGCTGTGGCAAAAGCTTCAGGGAGAGAGCATCACTAGTGAAACATGAGAGGACCCACATAGGTGAGCCTGACGAGTGCTCCGAATGTGGGAAAAGCTTTCGGACCAGTTCCAATTGAAATCACACAAAGGGACGCACATGGGCAAGAAGCCATATCAGTGCTTAGACTGCGGGCTGAACTTCAGTCAGAGGTCACGATCCATGATCCACATGAGGGCCCACACAGGAGAGAGGCCGTACAGCTGTCCTGAGTGTGGGAAAAACTTTGTTTTTAGCTCGCATCTCAGGAAGCATACTATACTGCACACGGGCAAGAAACCCCACAAACCACCCTACTGTGGGAAAAGCTTCCGTAAGAAATCCAACTTGGTCGTCCACAAGCAAATTCATACCAGAGAGAAACCATACAGATGCTCACTGTATGAAAAAAGGTTCTGTAGTTCTTCCATGTTTCATAAACATGAAAATCCATCCAGGAGGGACATCCTAGAGGGCAGGTAACATACAATCCCAGAGATTCTGGAAAACGTCCAGAGACGCTACTAGTATTAAAGTGAAACAGGCAGCTGAGAGTCAAGCAGAATGGGTGTTGCTGGCTTTTAGAAATATTGACACATTAAAATGTGATAAAGAAGCATTTGTTTCATATTTAAGTTCTTTGTTCAACCTCTGGGATCACAGGCAGCTTAGAAATGGCCCTCTTCTGAAATCTTGTTGTCTGAAATACTTGCTGTCAGCCGGGATGTGCAGAACTGAATAGATCAATGGGTCAATATCTGTGGTTGCTCTATGCCGTATGGCGCCTTGCTGAATATATTCGGCCTCCGTAGAGGTTTTGGGAGAGGAACTGCCCCATAACTCAGTAAAACCTATTCAGTAGGGAATATTTGGGTGGCAAAGAAAAGGGGATTTTTGTAGAAGTGCCCTTATAGGCCCATACCCATTCTTTACCCTCTAAATTTCACCAAGGCCCGCTCTACCTATTATCTCTCCTGTGGTTGCCTACTTTCATTAATTAATCTGTCAATCCTATGATTAGATTACCACCCAGAGTCCTTGAGAGTCATTTGCTGATGTTTTAAGTTTGTTTATTTAAACAATTTATATGGCTTCCCATCTCCTAACAATGACTGGGTGACATCTGAGTCATAGACTCAGTTTGTACCAAGGAGAAAACCACACCCCCACCAGCACTGGCAGGGCAAACTACTGTATATAAACAGGCAGCAAACCCCACACTCGCACTGATGATGTTCCCTCGTTGGGTAATGAAACGTCTGCAAGCAAACAACAAGCTGAGAGAGCACCTAGGACTCCACAGATTGGTGTTCCTCAACCTTGGCAAGGCTGGCTGGGGAATTCTGGGAGGTGAAGTCCACACATCTTAAAATGGCCAAGGTTGAGAAACACTGATCTAGATATCAAATGTCTGAGGTTGAAGGGATGATGTAGGCATGGAAGGCATCTTCTGGACACACTGGACTGGGGGAAAAGTGCAGTAGTGGAAACATTAGAACTGTCTATAGAAATACTGAATGAAAATCATGAGAGGTATAAACATAATGGGTGAAAGGAGGGCTGGATTTCCCCATCTTGCGGAAAGAAATGCCAGGGCCTTTAGGTGGTAGTATGGAGTATGATTTCAAACTAACAGAACCAATCATGTTCCTAAATGTTCTTCCATGTTGTCTTGTTATTTATGAAATTTGTATACCTCCCAATGACTCAGGGTGGTCCCCATCACCTGCAAATCGAAAAAAATAACATGTTCCTGTGCAAAGTTCCCATCTAGCCCTTTGCATCCTCAGTACAAGTAGCTGAATCTCCAACTTTAGCCTATGCTACCATGTTGTGTTAGAGGGGTTTCTTTGTGCACAGAGTTTTCCTCCAAAATGGTGTGAATTTTCACATGAATCCTGACTTTCTGCAGGATAATGGTGATCCCCAAATGCAACAATGCAGAGTGTTTTTTGCAATGGGATGGTTCCTTTCCCTCCATCTCCTCTCCAGCTTTTTCCAAGTATCAAAGTGCCCATACTCAGTATGTTCCAACACCTGCACTTTTTTCTTTAGGGAGAAAGGATCCTGCACTCTGAACTAAGCAGCCTTGGGGGCTTGGTAGTAAAGCTGGAGGCATAGCTAGCCAGTGCCCGAGTCCTTAATTCTGGGGAATCTCTGAAGGATGTGATACAGCACCAAAGGAAAACGAAATGCTCGTTTGCAGTCGTTAGTCTATTATAACCAGCCTGTGTTGAGCTGAGTTGAAATAATCTGCGCCACTTTATATCGCTCCCTGATTGTCCCCGTGCTTCTCCTTCTCCTTCCCTTTCCTTGGGTCAAGGCACCTTTTTGTGTGTTGAAGAACATCAGGCAGGTTCAGAACAAGGCTTGAAGCGCTGCGGGCCGCCTAAAACGGCTTGGGGCCAGGTTACTCGCAGGCCCCTTTCCCCAGTGGGGACTCCCATCCTGTTAGATCTGGCGGGGGAGGCACGCTCCAGGTCCCGTCCCTTGGGGAGACGCACCTGGCGGGGCCCAGGAAGAGGGTCTCTTCAGTCCAGGCCCACCCTCTGGAGGTCAGACTGGCCCCAGCCCCGCTGGCTCTCGGGAAGGCCTTGCAGACCTTTTGCCACTGAGCCTGGGGCCTGGCGTGTGGCTGAGCCCAAACTGTGGTTGCGTTCATGGTGCTGATAGGTTTTATCTGCGCTCCTGGCCATGCTGTTTATGATTTTGCTGTGCTCTTTTTAACTTCTTTTTATTCATTCGTAGTCACCCACTGACATATATTTGAGATGGGCAGCTGTAGAAATGGAATACGTACACACACACATACATATATACATGAATTATACAACCCCTCCGTGAATAAAGTAACGAGTCTAGCGGGGTTAGGTTCGGGCAAGGAATAAATGTACGGTTTGCAACAACTAAATTTTAATCCAACTGTCGCTGGAGTTCTCCACAGTGCAACAACTGCCCACAACAACTGCAGGCTTGTGCAGGTTAATCGCTTTGGCTCCTCGGCCTCCTCGTGCACAGCAGCCCTTTTGTTCCTCGGCAGAGCCTCCCCGCGAAGGTCTCCGGCCCCAGGAACGGCTTCTGGGGAAAGCCGCCCAACCGCCCGCAGGAACTCAGCCGGATTGCGGCTGCCCAGGGCTCAGGCGCCGCGGGCTCTTCCACCGGGGCGCGGGGCGGTCGGGGCGCGCGCCTTTTCCCGCTCTGCTCGCGTGTGCGCGATTCTGCAGGCTGCTAGGAGCCGCCTTGGACCAAAGCGGCGCACGCCTGGCGGAAAACGGGCGGGCGAAAGTTAGCTCGGCAAGTTCCTGGAGACGCCGGTGCACAAACACGGGGAGAACTGGGCAGGGTCGCCCACCGGACCCGCAGAAGCCAGGCTGGCCTCTGAATCGCGGCTGGGAGCGAGCGATCCGGGGGGAGGGCCGCGGACTCCTCCCCACACGCTACGGCCCCCCTCCCCCCGAAGCCAAACACCCGGGCTTAACCTGTGCAAATGCGGCCTGAGCCCCGCCTCCTAGAGCGTCCGCCCCGAAGAGGCGCCGCTGGCCCGTCCCCCTCCCGTGCGCGGAGGACGGACGCGGCTGGCCGGCGAGGCGGCAGCCCCCTCTGGAAGGGAGGCGCGTGGCCGGGCCGGGGCCGGGGCCGGGCCGGGGCCGGCGGGAGCGCCGCGGGAGAGGCGAGGCGAGGCGAGGCGAGGCGAGGCGGGCGAGGCGAGGCGGCGGGTCCGCCCCCGGGCAGGCGGGCGGGCGGGCAGGCGCGGGGCTTCCCTGGGGAAGAAGGTAGGTGCCCCTCCCGGCCGGGGAGCCGCTGGGACAGCCGCGCGGTCTCCTCTCCGCTCCGCTCCGCTCCGCTCCGCTCCTCTCCCCTCCTCTCCTCTGCGCTTCCTGCCCGCCTCCCGCTCGGGCAGCGCCGCTCACCTTCGCTTCCCAGGTGCGCGTCCAGAGGCACTCTTTGCACTTGTTTCCGCACTTCGCGTGGCCTGGGTCTGGGATCCGGGATCCGGGATCCGGGGCTCTGCGCTGTCCCCCTGATCGCTGCGATCCGGTTACGGCTCTTGGCCGAGGCAGCCGGATCTGCTCGGCTCGGCGATCGCCTCGTCCCTGGCCCCTTCCTCGGGGTTGCGCTCCTCGCAGCGCGGTAAGACGCCGGGGTGGCAGCAGCCCCGTTGCCCTGCGGCTGGGAGAGGCCACGGAGAGGCTGGTGATGTGGTAGAGCCCCCCCCTTAATTGTAGCGGTTCTCCTATCGCGACCAGATATGTCAGGCTGCTAGTTTCCTTAAATAGATTTGTTTGTAATATTCGACTCCGGTGCGTGAGTGTCGGGCAGAAGTTTCCATCAGAGGATGATATACAGGTAGAGCTCGCTCGCCAACTGCCCCGTTCAGCGACCGTGCTGAAAAAATAAGTTTGTTTTAATCGTTTGCAACCTTCGCAGCCTCCCTCGGTCGCACGACTGCCGTTGTTATGATTCTGATTGCTATTATTATTCATTCGATTTGTGCCCCCCCACCTCATCTAAGCAACTCTGGGAGGCTCTCAACAGGTAAAAACAATTTAAGAAAACCTTAAAAACCAATACACAAATGTATAAAAACTATCCATCATCAATGGAAGCCGCAGAATTCGCCCTACATCAGCTCAGTGCAGCCCCCATAAGAGCTCCCCACCGTTGCCAGACCCCCAGGCCCGGCGGCAGAGCCAGGTCTTCAGGGCCTTCCTAAAGGCCGAGAGGGTTGGGGCCAATCAAAGGTCCAGGGGGGATAATGCCTCGTGCAGCGACCATTCGAACATGCAGCAGTGGGGGGAAAAACAGCTTTGTGACCAATTCTTGCATTTTGGACCATTGCTGCATCCTGTGGTCACACAATCACCACTTGTGCACTTCACAACTGGCTTGCGACAAGCACTCAGTGGAGAACCCGGCAGTAAAATCGCAAGTCGTGGTCATGTGATTTTTCACTTAGCAACTGTGCTGCTTCCTTAACAATTGAAGGGGAAGTGACATCATAACTGTCACGGTCATGTGATTTTCTGCTTAGCGACCACGGTGCTTAGCGACTTGAGTTTCCTGTCACAATTGCAGTCGCTAAGCAAGGACTAGCTGTATATCTATATCTTTCTCCGTATAAAATAATTTAACTTAGCTGTTAACTTGCATCTCTCAGCTAAAGAGGAGTAGGGTAGAATGACCAGGCCCTAAACTAAACTACTCATCAAAGGAAAAAAAAGGCTTTTATACTCCTTTTAAAGGCCAGATTTCCCCAGAGACAAAGGGAGCTCATTCCAGGCTCACCAGACCTTTTGTGCGTAAAGGCCCCAAACCTGCAGGCCCTGACCCTGAGCTGGGAGGCCCCCAGGGTTGTAGGGAGAGAGGAAGGCCGAGGGACACTGGAGGGGACCGGGAGGCTTGAAGCACCAGCACCCGTGGCTTCAACTGAGCTCGGGCTCCAGTTTATTTATTTATTTAATGTTAATTAATTTGTATTAGGGAGCTACGAAGCATGACCTAAGCATCAGGGAATTGTCTTTATTCCAAGGAGATAATGTTTTCCAAATCTTAAAGAGCTAATATTAGAGACGCGGAAGAGGGCTTTTTTATTCCTTCCAGATTGTGTTTCCCTCATTAATGTTTCCTCCTCCCTTTCCTTTTCCCTCCTGGAACTGCAGGGAGGAACAACTATGGAGGAGCAGGAGCTTGTGGTACCCAAAGAAGAAGAGGGAAGTGAGAGAAGGGGAAGAGACCCTCTCATTGTCCAAGTGAGGACCATCGGGGACTTTTTGAGCGGGGACGGCCCATCCCACTTTAAGACGGAGTCAGAGGAGGAAACGCACCGACGCTGGGACTCTCAGTGGCAGGAATTCCTGAAAAGGGTGGCAGGGCTTCCCCCAGCACCGGCTCCATTGGAGGAAGATGCCAAGGACTTCCAGGTCCCCTTGGGGAGAGTCAAGGAAGAACCCCAGGAGGAGAGCTGTGGAGATGCCAGAGGGGAGGCTGTGCTCCCAAGAGATCCGAACATCGGTGGGAACGCCTGGATGGACAGGGAAAAGCTGGATTTCTGCATGAAGGTGAAGGTGGAAGAGCCTCTGGAGGAGGTCGATCTGGAGAGGCAGTGGCCCCTGAACCCCAAGCAGTTCAGCCTCCAGGATGCTGATGAGCAAGGAAAGGTATCCAGACACCAAAGACTGAAAAAGGGGGGAAAGGATGGTGGGGGGCAGAATATGAGGGCAGCTGCAGAAAGCCATCAAAATGACTAAACTGTGAAATGTGTTTCTTGCCAGCTGTAGTAGCAGGGGTCATAGTTTGTGTTTCAGTTTTGGTCCCAAGAGCCCCCGTGGAAACAAGGAGATTAGAATAATAGTCTCACAACATAAAACACTGGGATTCTGTTAAGGGGATCATGGGGGATTCTGCTCATCTATGGCGATCAGACAGTCGCCCAAAGGAGAATATTTTGCAGCAGATGATTCTAGAGTGGATCCAGAGGATTAGCAAGGCAGAGAAGGATGGTAGGGTTTTCAGGTGCTCTGTTTTAGTGAGTATTGCCTGATAAGGAAAAATAAATAAATAAAGGCAACCTTGGCCTTTGTCATAGAATATAAACCTGTTTTGGATGACCTAGAGATAATCAGGGCTGTTTGTCAATAAGGACTTCGCTGCAGCAACTTTTGTGGGGTCAAATCTTTTGTCTCCGATACTGATCTAATGCAGGGTTCCCCAAGATGTGCCTTCCAGATGTTCTCATCATCCTCACCATGTAGTACCTTAAAATGTGGCAGTTTGAGGAAGGCTGGATTTTTAAGAGCACCAGCTTGGGAACTCTAGGTTACCATAACCGCTCAGAGTCACTGGGAGTTGGGTAGTTTATAACTTATTATTATTATTATTATTAGCATATAGGGGTTGGATAGTTTGTGACCAAGCACGTTGTAGGAACCTCATCTTTGTCGTGCAACCTGCATGAAGAAAGTCATCACGTTAAGCCGTAACATGGTTCAATTGTCTGGGCATAATTAGTTGTATGAACACCAGTACACCTTTTCCTCATTTAGCGATGCAATCCTTTCCATAAATCAGAAGTGAAATGGTTGCTAAGCAAACATGTGCCTGAGTGAGAGAGAGAGAGAGACGCTGCGAAGAACGCTGGGTGCTGTTGTTTCATTCAGATAGTGTTCTCATGCAGCAATTGCAGTGTTACTCTCTCTCCGTTGTGCATTGTTGTCTGGCACAGAAATTTGGTGGTAAATGATTTTTTTTTCACTCTTGATTACCATTGTATTTGCAGTCGTTAACTTGAGATAGCTGCTTGTCTGGGCATAATGAACACCAGTACACCTTCTCCTCATTTAGCACTGCAATCCTTTCCATAAATCAGAAGTGAAATGGTCACTAAGCAAACTCATGCCTGAGACAGAGAGAGACAGAGAGGGAGAGAGACGCTGTGAAGAATGGCAGTGTTACTCTCTCTCTGTTGTGCATTGTTGTCTGGCACAGAAATTTGGTGGTAAATGTGCGCCTTGGTTGGAAATGAATTTTTTTCCACTCTTTATTACCATTGTATTTGCAGTCATTAACTGAGATAGCCACTAAACAAGGAGCAGCTGCATTGTAGCTTGTGAAACTAGGTTTAGGCTTATGTTGTAAGAAGCCAGCCAAAGCTTTGTAAGCAAGCACCTTGGTTAGCGACCGTTCGCAAATACAACAGTAATAAAAAATTAATTTTGCGACCATAATGTGTGCATTTATAACTTTCTCAAGATCCCTCAGTCACATGTTTGCTATTATACTTAGTATCATGTATAACCTGCTCTTATTTTCACTTGCTTATTTACTTGTTTACACACATTTATATCCCATATCAAGATGTCTTCAAAGAGAAAGAACCCCAGTTCAGCTGAAGGAGGTAGAAAGAAGCAAAGGAAAGTCATCAGTCTCAATTTGAAGATGAAGATCATCAAAGCATATGAGGCTGGGAAGAAGGTCACTAAAATAGCGCGAGAAGAAGGCTTGGCCCATTCCACCATCTCTGCTATATTGAAGGATAAGGCAAGGATCAGAGAGGCGATGAAAGGATCAGCAGGAATGAACGCATGTATAATAAGACAGCGAAAAGGCCTCATCCACGAAATGGAAAAACTCCTTATACTTTGGATCGAAGATCGGATACAGAAGAGGCTGCCAGTTAGCCTTCTTCTCATTCAGGCTAAGGCACGCAGCATTTTCACAACGCTGAAGGAACGAGCAGGGGAGGAGTGCACCGAAACATTCACTGCCAGCCGTGGCTGGTTTATGCGGTTTCAGCAAAGATTTCACTACGAAAAAACACACACATCTGGTGAAGCTGCAAGTGCTGATGAAAAAGCGGCCAACCGTTTTCTAGATGAACTTGATGATATCATAGCAGAAGGATACTATTTGCCTGAACAGATATACAATGTGGACAAAACCGGGTTATACTGGAAAAGAATGCCAGAGCGGACGTACATACACAAAGAGGCCCAAGCAACACCTGGATGTAAAGCCTTTAAGGATAGAGTAACCTTACTGTTGGGCGGAAATGTCGCCGGATTCAAGCTGAAGCCATTTCTGATCCACAAATCAGGCGACCCCTGTGAGTTCAAAAACATAAGTGAGCACACACTGCCCATTTATTACCGATCTAATCAGAAGGCCTGGATGACACACGTCCTCTTTGAAGATTGGTTTATGAATTGTTTCATACCCCAAGTAAAGGAATATTGCTGGCAAAATGGAATTCCTTTTAAAATTCTCCTGCTCCTGGACAACGCCCCTGGACATCCCCTGCATCTCGACAGTCTCCACCCGGACGTAAAGGTAGTTTATCTACCCAAAAACACCACCCCTCTCCTCCAGCCTATGGACCAGGGAGCTATCTCAGCATTCAAGGCATACTATTTGCGTGCAACGTTTGCCAAAGCTTTAACTGCAACGGAAGATGATAGGATAACCTTGCGCGAGTTTTGGAAAGGCTACAATATCCTCCATTGTATTGAAAACGTTGCAGCCGCATGGCAGGATGTTAGTGTGAAATGCATGCAAGGGATTTGGAAAAAGTGTTTGAAACCTTTTGCTGTTGTAAATGATTTTGAAGGATTTGACCACAATGAAAATGTGGATGAAATAAATAAGAAAACTTTAACACTAATGAAATCCCTTGATTTAGAAGTTGATGCTGAAGATGTGAGAAATTTGATAGCCTACACTGAGGGAGAGCTTTCAAATGAAGATTTAATCGAACTGAAAGAAGTTTTGGAAGCACAAAGCATTGTTGAAGAAGTAGTAGAAAAAGAAGAAGAAAAAAAAATTGTGGAAGTTAAGCCCAAAACGTTCAGTGTGAAAAGATTGGCTAGTGTTTTCTCAGGTGTTAACAAAATTTTATCAGAATTAGAAAGTATGGATCCAAACGTAGAACGTTTTAGAAAGGTACATTGGGAAATGTGTGAAATCTTAAAGTGTTATCGTGAAATATACGAAGGAAAAAAGAAAAAAACTGTGGAAACCAAACATGGTGGGTTATTTAAGAAAATTATTCCTTCCCCGACTCCATTTCCCTCCCTATTTCCCTCCCCATCCACAGGAATAGAACACCCAGACCATCCTCAGCCATCAACCAGCTATGCCAGCATATCTGAAGTTTCTGAAAACACAGAAAAAAATGAACCTTTCAAAGGATTTATCTCAAATTTGATGTTTACAGGTACTGTAACTGTAAAATCTGATTTTGTACAGGTGGTCCTCATTTAGTGACTCCCTCATGTCACAAGTGCAGTTACAAAGGTGACAAAAAAGTAACTTTACAACCATTTTACGACTTTCAGAGGTCTGCAAAGCAAAGGAAATCTGAAGTACCAGTACTATGCTTAAGATCCTGCTTCAGCTTTCCTATCCTTTACAGAGCTGCCAAGGTCGTCAATACAAGGATTGATTATAAAGTTATTTTTTCATCACTGTTGTAAATGCCAATGGTTGCTAAATGGGGTAGTTCGTAAACGAAGGCTACCTGTAAGATCATACGCATAGGAGCATAGGAGCAGTTTCACTGACCTGGTTGTACTCTTTTATTTTGGTAATGCTGTATTATTATGCCTAATTTTGTACTTACATAATACAGGTAGTCCTCGGGTTACAATGGCAATTGTGACCAGAATTTCCATCATTAAGCAATGCGGTGATAAAGTGTCACATGACCACAACGCTTGGTGATGTCAATCTCAGCATCCCAGTTACCATTATAACCCAAAGACTGCACAGGTCATTTATGTGGCTGGAGTCGTAGACAAACAGGCTGCTGGGTGAGAGCTGTGGGCTAGCAGGTAAGTGCCGCATGTGAGTGCTACTGAGTGCCGGAAGGCTGGCAGGGGCCATGGGCAGGCTGGCAGGGACTACAAGCAGGTGTTGTGGAGTGTGGGCAGGCTGGCAAGGGCCACTATGGTGTGCAGGCTGGTGGGGAGGCCCTACTGAGTATGAGAACCCTGGGTTGTCATACTCTGTCATAGGGTTTCTTGGAAGAAAAAGTGGGAGTGATTTATGGGAGTGAACTGTGACCTTCCCTGCCAGCTTCCTCATTGACTTTGCCTACAGGAAGCCGACAGTGAAGGTTGCAAATGTCGATCACATAACCGCAACCTGAATCGTGACCGCAGGGATGCTGCAACATCTGGATCTCTGAGGATGGCCGTAAGTCCCCCTTGTTCAGTGCCTTTGTAACTTTGAACGGTTGCTGAATGAGTGGTTGTAATGCGAGGACTACGTGCAAGCCAAGTGTTCTTACATTTAGTTTCCATTTAACCTTTGTGTTTCTATTTAGGCTTCTTTGTTAAAAAAGTCCATAGACAGTATTAAACCAAAGCTTTAAAAAATGTTCCTAAAGTTTTAAATTGTCAGAATGATATGCAAAGATTTAAAAGGTAATAAATTGTTATAGTGTATTTTTGAACGGCAAAAATATGTTAGAATTAAAGAGCTCTTTGAAGTAGAACATACAAAATGTTGTTAAAAATGTCCACTTCATGAACGATAACAGAATGAAATCACATGCTAAGTCAGAATCAGATTAGGTGCAATTTGCACGTCCCTAATAAAGTTTCTTAATTTCCTCCACACTTAATATGACAAAGGAAAGGAAGTAGCATCAGGCAGCTATGTCCAGATGGTTGGCAGGTCTAGATTCGTTTGAACATTGAAGTAAAATCTGAAGTAAGTACAGTTTCAGTCACATCTAGGCTATTGTGATTCTCACCTAACAACCATTTCGCTTTACGACCAGGTCCTTGGAATGGAACATAGAGTGGGTGCAATCAGCAAACCTGAGAAGCGTTCCAGGAGGCAGCTGCACAGGATTTGCTCCTTGTGATTCCCGGACCAGGAGATGTTTCAGCTGCGATGATTTTGTCCTGGTTGGAACTGCACAAAGTCCCTTTATCTAACCAGCATCTCTGGTGGAGTAGGGAAGAACCTTTTGGTTGCTATGCTTCAGAGTTGCAGCCAATGGTTTTCTGTACCTCTCTGCCAGTTCATCTACATCTGAGTTCAGAATTGTGGCCCAAAAGAATCTAGAGCTGCCAACCATTTGGACATAGCTGCCTGAAGGGACTTCAGAATTGGCTTGGGAAAAGTGATTTCTGTGCATTAAATCTCCAAACTCGATCCCATCTCCCCCAACTACTTTGAGGGTTATTCCTCTTGGAGGGAATGGAGAGCAAGCCTGGTGCATAAATCCTCCAGGACTTCCTTTGAGATGAATCAACTTTCCTTTTTCTTTTTTTCAGGCATCCCAAAGGATGCAACGCTAAAATCTCCCAAATGGGAGGAAGAGGCCTTGGACATTGTGAAGGTGAAGCTTCCCCTGGAGATAAAACAAGAAAATGATGGGGAAGCTAACTAACTAGGTAAGGATGCAGATTGTCAGTAACTGCAAACATTTCTGGGGTGCTTTGAGCCAAGATGGTTCTCTGTACTCTTTTTGAAACCCAGGGAGTGCCAGCATCTTGCAGAAAGAGTTGGTTGTGCAGTCCTTGACATCTGATAGTCCACCAAGCCAAATGGCATTTTCTGGGGAAGGAAATGGTCCCAGTTTCCATCACAGAATTTTTGGTTCACAGAACCTTTGCTTGAAAGGATTAGATTGCAGAGGCTGGGAAAGGATTGACTGCTAGAAAAGCTACAGTCATGTGAAAAAGAAAGTACACCCTCTTTGAGTTCTATGGTTTTATGTACCAGGACATAATAAAAATCATCTGGTCCATAGCAGTTCTCAACAGTAGGTAAGTACAACCTCAGATGAACAACAACACATGACATATTACAGTATGTCGTCATTTTTTTAGAAAAAGGAAGCCAAAATGGAGAAGCCATGTGTGAAAAACTAAGTACACCTTATGATTCAATAGCTTGTAGAACCGCCTTTAGCAGCAATAACTTAAAGTAATAGTGTTCTGTATGACTTTATCAGTCTCACATTGTTCTGGAGGAATTTTGGCCCACTCTTCTTTATAACATTGCTTCGGTTCATTGAGGTTTGTGGGCATTCATTTATGCACAGCTCTCTTGAGGTCCTGCCACAGCATTTCAGTCAGGTTGAGATCTGGACTTTGACTTTTCTTTTTCAGCCATTCTGTTGTAGATTTGCTGGTGTGCTTGGGATCATTGTCCTGTTGCAAGACCCAATGTTGGCCAAGCTTTAGCTGTCGGACAGATGGCCTCACATTTGACTCTAGAATACTTTGGTATACAGAGGAGTTCATGGTCAACTCAATGACTGCAAGGTGCCCAGGTCCTGTGGCTGCAAAACAAGTCCAAATCGTCACCCTTCCACCACCGTGCTTGACGGTTGGTATGAGATGTTTGTGCTGATATGCTGTGTTTGGATTTCGCCAAATGTGGGGCTGTGCATTATGGCCAAACATCTCTACTTTGGTCTCGTCTGTCCAAAGGACAGTGTTCCAGAAGTCTTGTAATTTGTTCAGATGCAACTTTGCAAACCTAAACCATGCTCCATGTTCTTTTTAGAGAGAAGAGGCTTTCTCCTGGCAAGCCTTCCAAACAAACCATACTTGTTCAGTCTTTTTCTAATTGTACTGTCATGAACTTTGACATTTAACATGCTAACTGAGGCCTGTAGAAACTGAGATGTAACTCTTGGATTTTTTGCAGTTTCTCTGAGCATTGCACGGTCTGACCTTGGGGTGAGTCTGCTGGGACGTCCACTCCTGGGAAGATTGGCAACTGTCTTGAATGTTTTCCACTTGTGAATAATCTTCCTCACTGTAGAATGATGGACTTTAAATTGTTTGGAAATGGCTTTATAACCTTCCCAGATTGATGGACAGCAACAGTTGCTTCTCTAAGATCATTGCTGATGCCTTTACTCTTTGGCATTGTGTTAACACACACCTCAATGCTCAAGACCTGTAAACTCCTAAAACTTTGGCTTTTATAGAGGTAGTCACACTTGCTGATGATCAATTGATCAAGGGCATTTGATTACCAGCACCTGCCTGCTACCTAGCTTCTTCATACCTATGGAAGCAGTAAGGGTGTACTTCATTTTTCACACATGGCTTCTCCATTTTGGCTTTCTTTTTGTAAAATAAATGATGACATGGTGTAATATGTCATGTGTTGTTCATCTGAGGTTGTATTTACCTACATTTGAGAACTGCTAAGGACCAGATGATTTTTATTATGTCCTGAAACGTAAACTCAAAGAGTGTATACTTTCTTTTTCACACGATTGTAGAGACCTGCTGCCAGCTGAGCATGTAATATTGGGCTAGCTGTCGCCTGTGTTCCCAACTTCTGCCAGGTGGACCCGTTATGTCATGGATTTATGCGCCATCAAGTCAGTGTTGATTATTAGTGACCACATAGATAGATTTTCTCCATGATGAGATCCATAACTTAGTGGTACAGATTAGAGAATCTTAATTTGGAGGAGGCCAGCAATTCCTAATGCTTGCTCTGTAGCTTAGTGATACATGAACTATATTCTCTGTTGCCCAAGAAGAGAGTCTTCTCGATGATGAGGTCCTCCCAAAGTGGAGTGTTCAGGTAGATGCTGGAAGGCCTTCAAATGAAGATGCTTGAATTTGGGATTTCCTAGGTCAAGCGGGAAGGGGAAGACAAGATGGCCTTTAAGAGAATAGGGTAAATGGAAGAGGGAAGATTTGGGGACAACCTCTGATACTAGAATTCATACAAGAAGTTGTTTGAAATGGAAGTTATTGTTAGGGGGGCAATATGACATAAATGCTTTACTGTTTCTCTTAGAATATGATGGATATGGGCCAACCCATAAGGAGATGACCTTCCAGGTGGGAAGATCTGAAGAAATAAACATTTGCAAGAGTCCATTGGAAGGAGTCAAAAGATCATTTTTCTGCGGTTCTGGGATTAAAAGAAAGCCAGGAAATCCACAGGGAGCACAAAGGCACTCAGGAATGAAAGCAAGTGAAGCTTCCCAACCTGAAGAAGGTGATAAAAACTTAAATGAAGCCAATTTTCAGTGTGACAAAAAGCACCTGTGTATCCACATGGGAGAAAAGCCACATAAATGCTCCGATTGAGGCAAAAACATCATTGGGCAAGATGCCCTCATCAAACATGAGAGGACCCATACAGGAGAGAAGCCATATGAATGCTCTGAGTGTGGGAAAAGCTTCCAGATCAGCTACCACCTTCAACTCCATAAAAGGACACACACAGGTGAGAAACTACACAAGTGTTTGGACTGTGGCAAAAGCTTCAGGGAGAGAGCATCGCTAGTGAAACATGAGAGGACACACACAGGCGAGAAGCCTTATGAGTGCTCCGAATGTGGGAAAAGCTTTCAGACCAGTTCCCAGTTGAAAACACACAAAATGACCCACACGGGTAAGAAGCTATGCCAGTGTTTAGACTGTGGGCGGAGCTTCAGTCAGAGGTCACGGCTTGTGATCCACATGAAGGCCCACACAGGAGAGCGGCCGTACAGTTGTCCCGAGTGTGGGAAGAACTTCGTTTCTAGCTCACATCTCGGGAAGCATACTATAGTGCGCACGGGCAAGAAACCCCATAGGTCGCCTACTGTGGAAAAGCTTCCATAAGAAATCCAACTTGGTGGTCCACGAGCAGATTCATACCAGGGAGAAACCATAAGATGCTCACTGTGTGAAAAAAAGATTCTGTAGTTCTTTCATACTTAATAAACACACAAAAATCCATCCAGGAGGGACATCCTAGAGGGCAGGTAACATACAATCTCAGAGATTCTGGAAAACGTCCAGAGACGCTACTAGTATTGGAGTGAAACAGCAGGCAGATGAGAATCAAGCACAATGGCTGTTGCTGGCTTTTAGAAATACTGACACATTAAAATATTATAAAGAAGTACTGGTTTCACATTGAAGTTCTTTGTTCAACCTCTGGCAGGTAGGTTAGAAATGACCTTTTTCTGAAATCTTGGTAGTTGTCAGCAGGGATGAGCATAACTGAATAGATCAAGGGGTCAACATCTGTTGTTGCTGTGTGCCGTATGGCGCCTTGCTGAACCTATTTGGCCTCCATAGAGGTTTTGGGAGAGGAACTATGCAATAATTCAGTAAAACCTATTCAGTAGGGAATAGTTGGGTGGCAAAGAAAAGGGGATTTTTCTAGAAGTGCCCTCATAGGCCCACACCCATTCTTCACCCTCTAAATTTCACCAAGGCTCACTCTACCTATTATCTCTCCTGTGGTTGCCTACTTTCATTAATTAATCTGTCAATCCTGATTAGATTACCACCCAGAGTCCTTGAGAGTCATTTGCTGATGTTTTAAGTTTGTTTATTTAAACAATTTATATGGCTTCCCATCTCCTAACAATGACTGGGTGACATCTGAGTCATAGACTCAGTTTGTACCAAGGAGAAAACCACACCCCCACCAGCACTGGCAGGGCAAACTACTGTATATAAACAGGCAGCAAACCCCACACTCGCACTGATGATGTTCCCTCGTTGGGTAATGAAACGTCTGCAAGCAAACAACAAGCTGAGAGAGCACCTAGGACTCCACAGATTGGTGTTCCTCAACCTTGGCAAGGCTGGCTGGGGAATTCTGGGAGGTGAAGTCCACACATCTTAAAATGGCCAAGGTTGAGAAACACTGATCTAGATATCAAATGTCTGAGGTTGAAGGGATGATGTAGGCATGGAAGGCATCTTCTGGACACATTGGACTGGGGGAAAAGTGCAGTGGTGGAAACATTAGAACTGTCTATAGAAATACTGAACGAAAATCATGAGAGGTATAAACATAATGGGTGAAAGGAGGGCTGGATTTCCCTATCTTGCAAAAGGAAATGCCAGGGCCTTTAGGTAGTAATACAGAGTGGTTTCAAACTAAGAGAACATCCTGTTCCTAAATGTTCTTCCATGATGTTGCTTTGTTGTTATCTATATACTACTAAAACTCTGTTGTCTGTAACATTCAACTGGGCGAAACAGTGTGTCATAGGGCAACAATTTTTGAATCAAGGTACCTCAAATCGGCTAGCTTACAGAATGTGCCCAAATTCCATTATCCATTACTCCAGTGGGATTGAAATTTGGGAAATTTGTGGCTGCTTCAGCACTGCACTGCAGCTTTCAGGCCAGGTCATGTGATTGTCATGGGTGTATTCCCAACCTCTTTCTGGTCTCCCTCTTGTCCCCTGCGCCCAATCGTCTGGTGGCAAGGCCTGACAGGTGAGCGGCGATTGGCTGCTTTGGAACCAAGGCAGAAATTTGAAATCTCTTTAATGGCAGTTGGTGGTGAGGGAAGGACAAGAGAGTGACTCTGATGCCTGCTGACAAGGTTGGGCTGGCTGTGGGGTGTTGGTGGTCATTGGGTGAGTCCTCTTCCTCTAGGGAGGGGCCCTTGGGGACACGCCAGAATGGGGCGTAGGGGGCGGGTTTTCTCACAGACTGCGGTTCCCTTTGTTCCACCTTCCCCCCAGCAGAGTGGCAGGTTGAGGAGAAGGGGGGGGGAGGCGGCAACTTTACCAGGGAAGGGAGGACATATGGTAAAAGCCTATATAATATGTGGAAATGAAGGGATGGAGAGAAGAAAGGAAGGAGGAGGAGGAAGGAAAAGGAAGGAAGGAAAGAGGGAGGGAGGAGAAGCGAAAGGGGAGGGAGGAAGGGAAGAAGGAAGGGGGAGGGAGCGAGTGAGGAAGTAAGGAAGGGGGAGGGAGGGAGGGAAGGAAGGAATGGGAGGAGGGGGTGGAAGGAAAGGGAAGGAGGGAGGGTGGGTGAGGGAGGAAGGGAAGGAAGGAAGGGGAGGAAGGGAGTGATAGGAAGGGAAGAAAGAAAGGAAGGGAGAATGAGGAAGGGAGGAAGGAAGGGAGAGTGAGGGAAAAAGGGAAGGAAGGGAGAGTGAGGGGGGAATGGAAGGAAGGAAGGAACTGTTGTAACCAAAGTTACAATGGTGCTGAACAAAGGGACTTACGGTCCTTGCACTTACAACCTTCGCAGCCCCCCCTGCTTTCACATGATCATGATCCAGGTGCTTGGCAACCAGCTCTCACTTACGAAGGTTGCAGCACGTATGAAGGTTGCAGCGTCCTGAGGTCATATGATCACCATTTGTGACCTTTCCAGCTGGGTTCCAGCAAGCAAAATCAACGGGAACTGTGTGATTTGCTTAATGACCACATGATTTGGTTAACGGCCATGGTGATTCACTTAATGACCACTGCAAAAAAGGTTGTAAAATCGGGCATGAGTCAACCGCCCCGCTTAACAATGAATTTTCCAGTCCCTATTGTGGTTGTTAAGCGAAGACTACCTGTAATCAGTATGTTCCAACACCTGCACTTTTTTCTTTAGGGAGAAAGGATCCTGCACTCTGAACTAAGCAGCCTTGGGGGCTTGGTAGTAAAGCTGGAGGCATAGCTAGCCAGTGCCCGAGTCCTTAATTCTGGGGAATCTCTGAAGGATGTGATACAGCACCAAAGGAAAACGAAATGCTCGTTTGCAGTCGTTAGTCTATTATAACCAGCCTGTGTTGAGCTGAGTTGAAATAATCTGCGCCACTTTATATCGCTCCCTGATTGTCCCCGTGCTTCTCCTTCTCCTTCCCTTTCCTTGGGTCAAGGCACCTTTTTGTGTGTTGAAGAACATCAGGCAGGTTCAGAACAAGGCTTGAAGCGCTGCGGGCCGCCTAAAACGGCTTGGGGCCAGGTTACTCGCAGGCCCCTTTCCCCAGTGGGGACTCCCATCCTGTTAGATCTGGCGGGGGAGGCACGCTCCAGGTCCCGTCCCTTGGGGAGACGCACCTGGCGGGGCCCAGGAAGAGGGTCTCTTCAGTCCAGGCCCACCCTCTGGAGGTCAGACTGGCCCCAGCCCCGCTGGCTCTCGGGAAGGCCTTGCAGACCTTTTGCCACTGAGCCTGGGGCCTGGCGTGTGGCTGAGCCCAAACTGTGGTTGCGTTCATGGTGCTGATAGGTTTTATCTGCGCTCCTGGCCATGCTGTTTATGATTTTGCTGTGCTCTTTTTAACTTCTTTTTATTCATTCGTAGTCACCCACTGACATATATTTGAGATGGGCAGCTGTAGAAATGGAATACATACACACATACATACATACATGAATTATACAACCCCTCTGTGAATAAATTAACGAGTCTAGCGGGGTTAGGTTCGGGCAAGGAATAAATGTACGGTTTGCAACAACTAAATTTTAATCCAACTGTCGCTGGAGTTCTCCACAGTGCAACAACTGCCCACAACAACTGCAGGCTTGTGCAGGTTAAACGCTTTGGCTCCTCGGCCTCCTCGAAAAGGCCCTTTTGTTCTTTGGCAGAGCCTCCCTGCGAAGGTCTCCGGCCCCAGTGTTGCAGAAAATTTAGAGACAGGACGCTCAGGTCTTCATTCAGGAGAGGAGTTTATTTGCGCAAAGGTTCAGCATAGGCAGCAAAAGTCTGAACCCCGAGGGGCTCTTGGCACAAGCTTTTTATACATTTGATCCCAGGAATTTGGGCCCCCTCACCTGGTCTCTTAGGGTCTGTTACAAGGAATCAGGGGGCTACAGCCTGGCACTTTGCCATATTTGGAATTATCTCCTACTCTTACCCGACTTGGTATTCTCTCCCATTCTTTCCCTTATATGGTAGCTTCTCCTATTTCTACATTCCTAGCCTTACATGATCATTCTGTTAGTCATTACCTTATTTGGCTATTTCCCTACATTCCTAACCTTATTTGGTAATTTCTCTTAGTTCTACCTTATTCCCCCCTTTGAAAGTAGCTAGCTCAAAGAGCGGCTAACTTTCACCAATCAGGTTTTTCGGTGGTTGGGATAGTGTCAGGATTAGCCCAGGAAACTCCAGGAGACAGTACAGATTCAATTCAGCATGGTTTATTGGCTTCAGTCCCGTTACAGAATCTTCTCAGAGTGAAAGCAATTCCCAGAGTCACCCGACAAACATCCTGCATTCTTCAGGGAGGTGCAAGTCTCATTTTCTTATCTCTACCTCTCTGTTCTGGGGATAAGAGAATGTGCTTAACTCCTTCCGCTCTAGCTCTCACATCACCCCTCCCTCCATCTTTATCCTCCCCCTCTGAGTTCTCAGGAGAACTTGGCAAAGGTGGGAGGGACGCCATCTCAGATGATGAAAAGCTGTCCGTGCCTCCTGCCTCCTCCATACCGTCTTCCAATGGGTCCTGAAAAACAGCTGCAACATTAATAGAATCAGCCCCCCTCCCTCCTGCCGTCTGCCAGTCTGAAGTAGATGGCCTTGGGCTGCCAGGTGGGCCTTGCTCCCCCCTCCCTCCTGAAACTCTGAAGTGAAATTCTGTGGGCTGCCATACCGATGTTGTTCCTCCCTTACAGCCCCCACCAAACCTTCCTCCAGCGCGCTGTCCCCTCCTTCTTCTTCTTGCTGATTAACTGCTGGTGCTCCGGACAGCTCTCGAGGTTTGGGTTTGTTAGGGAAACGGCTATGGAAAGCAACTACCAACTCTGGGGCATGAACGTTCTTCGCATTCTCCCAAGAACGGTCTGCTTCAGGGTAACCCTTCCAGTGAATCAAATATTGAATTCCTTTCCCTCTCCTCCGAGAATCCAGAATTGCCTCCACCTCGTATTCCTCTTCTCCTTCGACCACAACCGGTGGGGGAGGGGATGAGTGGGTTCTCAGAGGACTTGGGGGGGCCTCCTTCACTAATAAGGAACGGTGAAAAACCGGATGCACCTTCATAGATGGAGGTAGCTGTAATCGGAACGCTAAGTTATTCACTTTCTGCAATACTTTGTATGGTCCTACGAACCGGTCATTCAATTTTCTGGATGGTCTGGTGGAAGTTAGAAACTTAGTAGATAACCACACCTTGTCCCCCACCGAAATCAGCGGCCCCGCCTGTCTGCGTGCATCGGCATTCCTCTTGTATGCCTCCTTTGCCTTAGCTAAGTGGTCCCGCAACAGTTGCTGAGCTGCTTGCTGCTCTTTCAGAAAATGCTCTGCCCCTGGAACTTGTGTGTGTGGAATAGCCTGTGGCAAAACCTGGGGGGTCCACCCGTAGAGTGCTTGAAACGAGGACATTCCAATTGAAGAGTGTACTGAGTTGTTGTAGGAGAATTCTGCCAAGGGAATTAACTCCACCCAATTATCCTGGCTGTAGGTAGTATAGCATCTTAAATACTGCTGCAACATCTGATGGGTCTTCTCTGCCTCTCCATTAGTAGCCAGATGGTGCGCTGAAGACATGCAGCTGTTTACCTTTAACAGTCCAAAAAGAGCTCTCCAGAACTTAGAGGAGAACTGACTGCCTCTGTCTGTTATCAAAGTATTAATCATTCCTCTGAATCGGAAGACATGATCCAAAAATAGTTGTGCTGTGGCTTGAGCCGAAGGTAGACCCTTGCATGGTATGAAATGGGCCATCTTAGTAAATAAGTCCACAACCACCAGCACTGAAGAATAGCCCTTTACTGGAGGCAAGTCAGTAATAAAGTCCATGGAAACTGTATGCCAAGGCTTGGGAGGAGTGTCTAATGGCTGTAAGAGCCCAGCGGGTTTTCCATGAAAAGTCTTAGCTCTTTTGCACACGTGACAAGATGCCACGTAATCTTTAATGTTTGCCGCCATCTTAGGCCACCAATAGTCTCTTAAGGTTCTGTGTAATGTCTTAAATACTCCTCCATGTCCTGCTGTCAAATTATCATGGCAAAGTTGTAAAACTTCCTCTCGCAATGACAGAGGAACATATAACTTCCCTTTGTGATATAGGTATCCTCCTTCCATTGAAAAAGGGGAACTCTCCCTCTGTGTGCCCTGGAGGTCATCTATCCGAGCCCTTGCAAATGCGTCTAGTGCCTGCTGCTCCTTAATTCTGACCAGTAAATCTTCTGCCTGTCTACTGGCTCCCAACTTCTCTTGTGCACATTCCAACCTTTTAAAGTTGCATGGCTGCAAGATGGTAGCGGGTTGTGTCTGTGGCTGCTCTGCGACGTACTCCGGTTTCCGAGAAAGCACATCAGGCATCAAATTACGTGCCCCCGGAACGTACGTGAAGTAAAAATCAAAACGTGAAAAGAACTGACTCCATCGCACTTGGCGAGGAGTGAGTGAGCGAGAGCTCTGCATTGTTTCTAAGTTCTTATGATCCGTGCACACCTGCACTGGAAACTTCGCCCCCTCTAGCCACTGCCTCCACTCCTGGAAAGCTGCCTTCACTGCCAGTAACTCCTTGTTAAAAATGTCATAATTTCTCTCTGCTGATGAGAGCGTGCGAGAGAAAAATGCACACGGCAGCCACCCCCCTTTGCCTGTCTCATCTGCTTGCAACAAAACCGCTCCTATTGCTACATCCGAGGCATCTGTATGGAGCACAAATTGGCGACAAGGGTCTGGATGCCGAAGGAGGGGTTGGGAGGCGAAAAGCTGTTTTAATTGTTGGAAAGCTGCCTGCTCCCCCTCTGCCCAAGTAAACTTCTTTCCTTTCTTCAATAGCTGTGTGAGGGGTTTGACACGCTCTGCAAAGTTGGGGATAAACTTTCTGTAAAAATTAGCAAATCCCAGAAACCGTTGTACATCCTTTACATTATGGGGTGGGTGCCAAGACAACACTGCTTGCACTTTAGCAGGATCCATCTGTAGACCCTCTGTTGAGATTCTAAAGCCCAAATAGTCCAATTGTGGTAAATCAAATGCACACTTCTCAGGCTTGGCAAAGAGTCTATTTTCTCTCAGTCTCTGTAACACATTCCTGACATGCATTGTGTGTGTCTGGACGTCGTCAGAGTATATCAGGATGTCGTCCAAATAAATCACCACATAAGAATCAATTATATCAGAGAATATTTGATTCATAAATCTAGAAAATACCGCCCCACAGTTGGAAAGCCCGAACGGCATGACTGTGTATTCAAATTTTCCATATCTCGTGTCAAAAGCTGTCAAAAACTCGTGGCCTTGTTTCACACGAATAAGGTTGTAGGCACTTCTCAGGTCTAATTTTGTGAAAATGCGAGCCTTTTGTAGCCTGTCTAAAAGATCTGAAATTAATGGGAGTGGATAATGATCTCTAATGGTTACTTTGTTCAACTCCTTATAATCGTGCACCGTGCGCATTGGAATGGTTTCGCTATTGGTAGTTTCGCACGTCTGTGGGTCTGGCTTTTTTGGTACAAAAAATGTAGGAGCTGATGCTGGAGATTTTGACGGTCTGATAAAGCCTTTCTTCAAATTTACTTCTATATAATCCTTGAGAATAGCTAGCTCTTTTGCAGACATGGGATATTGCCGCCTGGCTGGGATTTTAGCACCTGGCTTCAAATCAATCGTGCAGTCACAGTCTCTATGGGGGGGTAAAGCCGTAGCTTCTTCCTCCCCAAAAACATCTGCAAAGTCTGCATACTTGGCCGGCACTCCCCTTCCTACCTCCTGGTTGCCTGTTAGAGGACTGGCAAATATAGCTCCCTGTACTTTGTGGTGTTGACAATCCGGAGCTGAAAATGAGAGGGTCCCCGCTGCCCAGTCAATGTCAGGGTTGTGCAATTTGAGCCAGGAAGTTCCCAACACTACTGGCATATGTAACGACTCTGTGACATACAATGGCAGTAACTCCGTGTGCTCGTTAATGGTTAGTTGCAGAGGGAGTGTGGATTGCTGCACCGGACCTGCCCTCAATGGTTGAGAATCTATAGTCTCTACGTTTATGGGTTTGTCCAAATCCACTGTTGGTAACTGCCATTTCTGTACAGTCTGAACATCTATGAAACTCGTGGTAGCGCCTGAATCTATGAGAGCCTCCAACTTGATTTTGGAGCCGGAAGGCAAAGTCACTGTGATTGGTACTACTATGAATGCCTGATTGCTGTCTCCATTGTGAGCTCTTCTTAATTGCTTGATAGCCCCCCCCGCGAGCTCTGAGCAGGGGGGCCTTGCCAGTTTCCCTGCTGCTGCGCTGGGATGGAAACTGCTTTCTTGATCGGTATCTGTTGTTTTTGCTTGGCTCCCATTAGCGTATTTCTCACGGGGCAAACTCTCGCCATATGCCCTGGGGCTCCACAATAAAAACACAAGTTAAGCTCCCTTCTTCTCTGCCTTTCCTCTCCTGATACTGTTCTCCGAGCAGCTCCCAACTGCATCGGTTCCCCTGCTGCGAGGTCTGGTGTTAACGTACGAGGGGAAGGCATTGTAGCCAAGGGATGCTGAGGAGCTACTAAGGGAGTTAACGGGTCATACTGCTTCAACTCCATGAGCCTGGCTTCCACTACAATACAAAGCTGATATAGGTCATCCAGAGTATTTGGAATGCCTTGCTTTACCACTTCCGATCGGATTTCAGGATTCAAACCTTCTCTAAACTGGTCTATTAGAGCCACATCATTCCACTCAACATCTCCCGCTAATAACTTGAAATCCGCAATGAATAATCTTACCGATCTGTCGCCTTGTCTGAGCTTGCGGATGTCCCGACAGGCAGTTAATTGTCTCACTGGGTCTCCAAAGTGCCCCCTGAAAGCTGCGACAAAATTCCGGTAGTTGTTGAGTATTGGGTCTCCAGCTTCTATTAAAGGAGTAGCCCACTTGGCAGCAGATCCCTTCAATAGGCTTATCACAAAGGCCACCCTTGTTCGATCTGTAGGAAATTCTCCCGGCCTACCGTCCATGAACAAGTCACATTGTGCTAGGAAGGTTCTCATCTGTTCCACCTCGCCTCCGTACTTCTCAGGCATGCTGCCAGGTGAGCGCAGTAACACGGGTGGTGGAAGAGGTGGTGGCTGGACTACCTGTCCGAGTTGCTGCACCAGTTGCCCCATAGCCGCCTGCAGGTTATTAATCTGTGCATCTACTTGCTGCTGATGCTGTAACAATGCGGCTGCCAATACTTCTGGAGTCAAAGCCGCTCCCTGCGGATCTGTAGCCATGATGAATCTCCTTCTACTGGAAGGTAGTAAGACTCTGAGAAGATTGATGTCAGGATTAGCCCAGGAAACTCCAGGAGACAGTACAGATTCAATTCAGCATGGTTTATTGGCTTCAGTCCCGTTACAGAATCTTCTCAGAGTGAAAGCAATTCCCAGAGTCACCCCACAAACATCCTGCATTCTTCAGGGAGGTGCAAGTCTCATTTTCTTATCTCTACCTCTCTGTTCTGGGGATAAGAGAATGCGCTTAACTCCTTCCACTCTAGCTCTCACAGATAGGCTGGTATTCCCACATGGCCATAACTTGGGCCATAGCTTCTCGTCTGGCCAACAGGGACATGCTACTAGTGATGGTGCGTACGAAAATGGGAAGGATGCATGGGATAAGGATGCACCCTGCCACGATTATGCCGATGAGAGCGACTACCGCTTGCAGTCCCTGCAGCTTAGGGAACCAGTTCCCAAAGATCTCACCGAGATTGAAACCTTTCCATGTTTGGACAGGGACATGGGCGATCTTAACCATCCTGTCGGTGATTTCTTTGATAACTTTTCCGCTGTCATCGATCTGAATGCAACAATTAGACAAATTAAACTTTCCACAAACACCACCTCTTTAGCCAGCAAACAGTCCAGGGCCAATCGATTTTGCATGATATAGGTCCTTGAGCGCACACTTTCTTTAGCCAAGTGGGCCATCGCCCGGACCGTTTCGTTTGTGATAATTTCAACCACAGCTTGTAAGCGAATAAGCCTATTGATTAGATAAATTGGGGTACGGTAACCCCAAGTACCATCCTCCGCCCATGTGGCCGGGTCATAATAGTGAATGATCCGCTCAGGTGGCCATTCGGAGTCCTTCCAGTTTCCAGCCCTCAGATTGGAGGTGTCAATCGACCGTTGAGGGCGGATATTACCTACTTCCTCATAGATGGGGACCCCTAAAACCTGTCTTGTTTTCAAGGGCAGCAGGAAGAATCCTGGTCGAATAACGGCAAGTATGCAGGACCCAAACCATCCCTTGGGAAGGGAACCATAGGCGTGCTTCCCGCATACCCAGTATAACCCATCAGGGGCAATCCTTTTCTTCCCGTCGGGATGGCTGATGATTTGAGGAGGGCCGTGGGGGGTGGCTGGCTGGAGTTGGTCCACCAGGTGCCATTCTGACTTACTCCTAAAAATTGGAGCTCTCCCACTGATACATTACGGCTGGTTCCGGGCTATGCAGGTCTCGCCGACCAAATTAGTAGTCAGGGCCCAGACCTCGTTCCCCCGTGGCCTGGAATAGGTCCAATTCAGGGACATTTGCGTAATGTTGTCTTGGCTGATCTCCTGCGCTTCCCAAGGCCACTGTTCCCCCATATTGGTCCCCCCACACACAAAGCAATTTCTAACGGTAAGCTCCTTGGCTATCCGTTCTGCCAGTTCCAGGAACATATTCACCGCCTGTCGAGGATACTCCAGGGATCCGAGCTTCTGGAACTCCTGGTAATAGGAATGGAACAAGGAGTGCTTAATGGGATTTAAGATTTCCCGGATCACCTGAATCCGTAACCGGACAGACGGGTCAAAACCGGTGCCATCAATTCCGAGCCCGTACTCATCATCCTTCGCCTTCCAGGCTTGGGCCTTTAGCCAATTTTCAGGGACGGGGAAGGTGAGGTTAATGGGGTTGCAAGTGTGCTGGAAACATGTAGAGGGAGGGGCCAGTCGGGTAATGTACAGTTTGTTTAGCTCCCTTGATCTTGGTATAGTGTCGGGGTGTACCTCAAATCCCCTTGATTGGAAATCCACACACTTCCAATCCCCACAATACGTCCCTTGCCCACATACATCATGAGGGTTAGGATTCCTCGCACACAAATATTTCTCATTGTGTGCATATGTCCTTCTCCAAGCCAAGGAGCCACATTCATTCGCCCCATAATCCATTGCCTTACAGGCGTCAAAGATAAGAGTCTGTGGCTGTGCAGAATTATAGAAGTAGATAGAAGCCAGCACCTCGCCGCCCTTGCCGCCGGCTCGTATCACAATCTGATAGCGGTGCGAGGGGGTCTTGGGATCAAAGCAAGTTGTTTTATTGCCCTCCCTACATATGGAATAGGTAGTCCCATTAAAACTGCAGGACTCCGGGGATGTTGAACACTTGAACTGGGTGTGATACACTAAAGTCTGGGTCACGGTTGATCCCTGCATGGTGATTTTAAGGCACGGCTGGCAGTTGTGTGACGGGGCATTAGCCACTTCCCTCTTCACTAATTGCCGTGCAGTTCCCCCATCCCCAAGCCTTGGTTCCTGCTTTCCTGGTATTGTTATCCTACACGTCCCTTTCCATCCTACGGGCAGGGAGCTGAACGGCCGGCCGCCCTCCGGGAACAAATCTTCTTCCCCCCGGGAAGGCCGTCCACAATTCAGCTGCATCCCCTGAGTACCAATGGGTACCCTTGCTCCACAGATGCTTTTTAGCAACACCCAACCGGCATACCTACAGACCTCAAGCCTCTTCTTGGCTATTCCTGACCCCAGTCTTCTCCCTCATTCTTCAGCTATTACTTTTTCAAACTGGAGGGGATTAGAACAGGGGTTCCAGGAACGTCGTTGGTATCAGGGGTGGGGCCTTATTTCCACTATTCCCCCCTTCGGGCATTTTGGAGGGGCAGCACCGACTTGAATTCCATAGGTCACGGTCAATGTCCTGTAATCCCAATGTCCCAAGCTGGTGACACAGATGCCTGGTGGCGTGGCCTGTCCCCAGGGTAGAAATAACAATATCAGGGGGATGTAAAGGGATGTGGTCCCCCTCATCGGGAAGCGACTTGTCATGGTTGTCATGGTTGTCCGAAGGAAGGTAGCGCCACAACGCCACTAGGATCCCGAGGAGCAACCCCACAGCTCCGCACACCAGAAAAAGGATGTCACGGTGCCGCTCCCTCAGGGCCGTCCAGTCTTTCCTCAGGGCAGGCAAGTCGTCATGATGTGTGTACAAGGAAGGAGCGTGAATCGTGGAGGTATCCGTCTTTGCCTGTGTGCAGGGAGGCAGCCTCTGGGGTGCCTCAGCAGACGATGAAGGTCAGGGCGAACCGGGAGAGCGGTATTTTAGTGGCGGCGGATACGGAGATGGAGTGGATCAGCAGTTGGGACAGCCTCCCACGCCTCAGCAACACGTTTCAGGCGGGTCCAGTGAAGCCAACTCTTACCGCCGGCGATCTTAACTGCAAGGGGAGAAGACATAACTACGGTATGCGGGCCCTTCCAGCAGGGCATCAAGGGTGAATTTTCCCAGTGCTTAACCCAAACCCTGTCCCCTGGCTGGAATGAATGACAGGCTGTTGTCAGGGGCGGAGGAGATTGAGCAACCATGAAGTGGCGGAGTCGATTTACAGCGGCATTATGGGCAAGAGCCTGGGAAAGGATTTCTTTGTTCCCGACATGTCCCTTATGGGTCAAGTCAGGAAAGCCAGTGAGTTCCTTATGCAGAACTGTTGGTGGTCTGTCGAAAACTAGCTTATAGGGGGAAAGACCCGTTGGGCCTTTTGGGGTCACTCTCAGGCTGAAGAGGGCCATAGGGAGAGCGTCCAGCCACTTTAGCCGGGTCTCCATGCATAGTTTAGTAAGCTGGGTTTTCAAGGTACGGTTCATGCGTTCCACACGGCCTGCCGACTAGGGATGAAAGGAGCAGTGGAGGTGCCAGTTGATCCCCAATGCTGAAGCCATGTCCTGGCTTATTCGGTTGGTGAATTCAGGGCCATTGTCGCTGGACATGCGGGTAGGGCAACCGAAGAAAGGGATAATGTGTTTAAGAAGAATCCTGACTACTTCCCTAGCCATCTTGGTGCGCGTCAGAAAGGCCTCTGGCCACCCCGAAAAAGTATCGACGATGACGAGCATGGCCTTGTGTGAACCCGCTCGGGGCATATCAGTGAAGTCCAACGTAATGGAATCCATTGGGACATATCTGACGGGTTGACGGCCAGAAGGCAGGCACGGGCCCTGCCTAGGGTTAGTTTGAGCGCATGTAGAACACTGGGCAGCCATGCGGGCCACAAACGCATGTACATTGTCCATGAAGCATTCTTGGAGGATAAAGCTCGCCAAGCTTGACTTGCCAAGGTGGGAGTGAGCATGTACATTTTGGACTAGGGTCCATGCCAGTGACTGGGGCACATACAGGCGGCCGTCTGGAAGCACATACCAGCCGCCCTCCTTAGAACAGGCCAGGTCCTTTTCAGCTTCCTGAATTTCTGGGGCTGAATAGACGGGATCGTAACGAATGCCACCAGGGAGTTGTCCCAGGGCAAGGATGGTAGGTGTTCCTGGTGTGGGATTTGCGGCTGCCTCTCGGGCAGTTTTGTCCGTGAAACGATTGCCAGTGGCTTCAAAAGAGAATCCACGTTGGTGTCCTTTGCAATGTATGACTGCCACTTGCGTCGGGAGCTGGACAGCGGCGATAAGGTCCTCGATCAGTTGCCGGTGTTGGATCCACTTTCCTGCCGAGTCAGTGAAGCCTCACTCTCAATAAATGGCAGCATGCACATGCAGGGTCAAGTAGGCGTATTTGCTGTCTGTCCAAACGTTAAGGGAGTGGCCTTCAGCAAGGTGGAGTGCACGGATCAGGGCCCAAAGCTCGGCTGCCTGGGCACTAGTCCCTATTGGCAAAGGCCCGCTTTCAATAATCGTGTGTTCACGAACCACAGCGTAACCTGCAAGGCGGCGGCCGTCAGTGACAAAACTAGAGCCATCTGTGAGCCAATTGAGGTTGGCCTGCTGCAGAGGTGCGTCCTGCAGGTCCGAGCGGCAGGAAAACTGACTTTGAAGGAGGTGCAGACAGTCGTGTTTAACTGTGTCTCCTGGGATAGGCAGGAGGGTGGCAGGGTTTAAATTGTCAGTCTGCTCAATGCGGAGGCTCGGATTGTCTAGGAGTATGGCCTGGTATTGGTGCAATCTTTGGTTACTAAGCCAAAGGTGGCCTTTGCTCTCCAGCATGGAGCGAATGGCGTGCGGGATGCGCACAATCAGATCAGCGGCCAAGGTGAGCTTAGCAGCTTCCTTGGCTAAAAGTGCTACAGCCGCAACCACCTTGAGGCAATGAGGCCATCCCTGCGCCGGGGCGTCAAGTTGCTTAGACAGGTACGCCACCGGGCAGTGCCAGTCAGCTATCTTTTGGGTTAGGACTCCTAGGGCCAAATTTTGTCTAGAGTCTACGAAAAGAAAGAAGGGCTTTTCCAAGTCAGGAAGGCCCAAAGCTGGGGCCTCCAACAAGGCACGTTTTAAGGCCTCAAAAGCTTGCTGTTGGGGATTTTCCCACACAAAGGTAGCTTTGTCACCCCCCTTTGTGGCCTGATAAAGGGGAGCTGCAATGGCGGCGAAGTTAGGGATCCACAGGCGGCAAAATCCTGCCAAACCCAGGAAGCAGCACAACTGTCGCCGCGATGTCGGTGTCGGGCAACGGGCGACCACGTCTTTACGTTCTGGGCCTAGAGCCCTGATGCCCTGTGATATACAGTATCCGAGGTAACTGACTTCTTCCCTAACTAATTGAGCCTTCTTCCACGCTGCCCGGTACCCGGCATCTTCCAGCAGAACCAATAGCCAGCGGGTGTTTTCCCAGCATTCCGCCTCTGACTGTCCCGTGATTAGGACGTCATCAACATACTGGAGGAGTACGTCTTCTTGTGTGACAGGGCAGAAAGCCTTTAGGTCATCTGCAAGAGCGGCCCCAAAGAGGGTGGGGGAGTTTTTGAACCCTTGTGGTAGGCGGGTCCATGTGAACTGACGCCGCTGGTTGGAGGTAGGGTCCTCCCACTCAAAGGCAAAGAGGGGTTGACTTTGTGGGTGTATCGGGACTGTGAAGAAAGCATCTTTTAAGTCTATGACTGAGAAGAAACGCGCCGAGGCTGGGATGGAGCTCAGCAAAGTGTAGGGGTTGGGCACTACTGGGTGAATAGTCTGTGTTGCTTCGTTGACAGGCCGAAGGTCCTGAACAGGCCGGAAGGAGCCGTCCGGCTTCCATACTGGCAGGATCGCCGTGTTCCAAGGTGACTGTGCGGGGACCAATATGCCAGCCTCTAAGTACTTTAGGACAAGCTCCTGAATTGAATGGATAACCTCTGGTGGGTAAGACCGCTGGCGAACCCTCACTGGGCTGTGGTTCCACTTAACTTGCACCACAGTAGGGGGTTGGTACTTGGCGAACCCTGGCGGGTTATCTTCAGCCCATAGGGAAGGGACCTTGAATTCTTTCCACTTTGGGTCCTGGTCCTGTGATGTTTGCTCTTTCAGACACATCAGCTTCCAGGCCATCTCAGGATTGTGGGCCAACCGTAGGCGTGACCCATCCTCAGAGAAGCTAATCGTGGCTCCCAGCTTAGTCAACATGTCCCGTCCCAAAAGTGGAACTGGGCAGTTGGGGACATACAAGAATTCGTGCACCAGTTGCTTTCCTCCAAATTCACAATGAACAGGTTGTATGAAGGAGTGGTGGGCAACCTCGCCCTTAACTCCCTGAACTGACAGTCCCTTATGACCTAGGCTCGCTATAGGTTTATTGACAACAGACACTCCGGCTCTTGTGTCTACCAGAAAGGAGATAGGAGTGTTGCCCACCCTAAGTTTAACCATGGGTTCAGGGGGTGGGGCCCGTACACCCTGGCCCCGTCACTGGGACCAGTCTGCCCCCGCTAATCCTATTAATCCTTGTTCATCATGTACAGGGAATCCACGGCCTGCGCGTCCCTGGCCCGGGCGCCTCCCATAGCTAGTTGGGTCAAAATCGCGCCTCCTATAGCTATTTGGGCCAGAGTCGCTTCGCCATTCCCTTATCTCTTCCGGCCAGGGGAGCCTAACCTGCCCCTCCCCTCGTCTTCCCCTTACAGCCCTCTCCTGTCCCGGGCATCTCTCTCCATTTCTGTGCCTGGGACACTCGTTCTTCCAATGGCCGTCCTACCTACACACGGCACATTGGTCAGGGCCTAGCTGAATGCGTTGGGCGGGGCCCACTCTGGTGTTGTTTAAGGCTACCGCCAACAAATCAACCTTACGTTTCATTAGGCCCTCCCTCTCCTCCTCCACCTTATCCCTATTAACAAACACCTTCCTGGCTATCTCCACCAACTCACTAGTGTTTTTTGCCCAGCGCCCCTTCCAGCTTTTGGAGCTTTTTCTGGATGTCTGGTGCACTTTGGGAGATAAATTTTTCACTGAGCATAAGTCGCTGTTGGGGATCCCGGATGTCCAATTGGGCATATTGGTCATAAGCGCTGACCAAACATTCCAAAAAGGCCTCAGGGCTTTCTAGGGGCCCTTGTGTTATAGATGCAGCTTTGGCGAAATTAACGGGCGGCTTCCCGGCAGCCCGGAGGGACCGCATAATTAGGGTGTGGTACTCATGAAGGGCCGTTGCCCCGGCAGGGTCATTAGGATTCCAGTTAGGGTTTGTTTCAGCCGCCCTCCTGAGTCGGTCAGCTGCATGGGCGGGGGTGTCCTGGGGAAACATTTCCTTCACGATTTTTGCTTTCTCTCCTCTGACCTTTTCATGGTCTTCTGGGGTGAGGAGGGTACTCAAGAGTTGTTGAATGTCTTCCCAGGCCGGGAGGTGGGTTTGCATAACGGTTTCCAATAGATCACAAACTTCTCTGGGTTTCTCGGAAAATGGCCCATAATGCTGTTTCCAGTTTAAAAGGTCCGTTGTTGTGAATGGGGCATATTGGAAAATGGAGGCCAGGACCGGTTGACCCTGGCCATCTACACCCCGCTCTCGGACCTGCCGCAGGGGGGCCATTAGCTCTGTTTTTCCTTGGGTCTTGGAACGTGTGTGCTCCGCTACCGGGGCCTCTGCCTGTCCTCCCCCCTCCAGGGGCCCAGCCTCTTCGTCTTCCTGCTTTGGCTCTGGTGGGTGGACGGCTGGGTCACGACGCCGAGGAGCATAAGGGGGAGGGTGCTGGAATTCCTCTGGCGCATCGGCCGGTAACACAGGGGTTTGATGTAATTTCCTTTTTATTTCTGCGGTGTCTTGGCCGGGTCTTCGGACCATGCAGACTTTGGTAGCCTCGCAGGCACATTTAACCAGCCAAGCGGGGCGCCTTTTAACAGTCCATTGCCACTGGTCGATATAGGGGTATTGGTCCCAGTGGCCATCTTTAATGATCTTTTGGTGGACTGCTGATATGATGGTTGGATTGAAACTGCCTTCTTCCGGCCATCCAAGGCCGAAAGTCGGCCATTCATTGCGACAGAAGATTTTTAAAATGTCTGGATCAAACGTGGGGTCCCCATAATCCCCATCAAATGCTACCTTAAAGTTTCTTAACATACACTTCAAAGGGGTGTTGGGGGTGCTCCCTCCGTTACCCATTTTGGTTTTTGAAATCCCCAGACCTGGATCTGTCTGTAAATGTAGACAGTTGGCCGCTCCGAGGTATCGAGATTTCAAAACTGGCCAGTATCAAGACGGTCGTCAGGGTGACCGCCGTATTGATTTCTCACCCACACCAGATCAGGACATTCACACTATAAGATGACCAGGGGGTTTCCTAACAAGTCTTCTTCTGGTCCCAATCTGTCCAAGGGGGGGCAACGGGATGATCCTCCCAGCAAGCGCTGGCTGCTTTTAAAGGACCCTTCCCGATCCGAGTCTCCCAGCAGACGCTGGCCACTTTAAAGACTCCCCGTCGGACCTACCGGGACGACCAAGACTGTCTCCCTTTCCCGACAGAAAGGGGACCCCAACCCCCTAACCCACACTACAGCCGACCTACGGTGCCGGACACTCAACAGTCACCAATAGGAACTGCGACTGTTTAACCACCCACACAACCTACATGGACTTCATTAGGCACGCCGGCCCGAGTCCAGGGGGGTACGCCTTCCCCCTCTTCCGTCTACGCCGAGACGGGTAACCCCAAATATATACTCGTCTGTCCGGTCGCCGCCGGTTCCCACTTCAGTCACTTGTGGCCTCTCCGATCGCCGCCGGGGCACTTTTCAGTCACTCACCACTCAAACGTAGCTGGCCGGGCTTGCATTCAGACTCCTCGTCTCCTGACCATGAAGGGTTCTTGGATTCGGAGGAAGAGGTCCCGTTCCCCGTGGCCGCCTCCCGACGTCGAGGCCTAGGGGAAAATTCCCCGTGGCGCGCCTTGGCGTCGATCTTCGTCAGTTGTCCAGGGTCCCGGGAGTTCCTCCGATCCTGCGAAAGCTCGCCCTTGAGAGTCCCATCTGGGTCGCCAGAAATGTTGCAGAAAATTTAGAGACAGGACGCTCAGGTCTTCATTCAGGAGAGGAGTTTATTTGCGCAAAGGTTCAGCATAGGCAGCACAAGTCTGAACCCCGAGGGGCTCTTGGCACAAGCTTTTTATACATTTGATCCCAGGAATTTGGGCCCCCTCACCTGGTCTCTTAGGGTCTGTTACAAGGAATCAAGGGGCTACAGCCTGGCACTTTGCCATATTTGGAATTATCTCCTACTCTTACCCTACTTGGTATTCTCTCCCATTCTTTCCCTTATATGGTAGCTTCTCCTATTTCTACATTCCTAGCCTTACATGGTCATTCTGTTAGTCATTACCTTATTTGGCTATTTCCCTACATTCCTAACCTTATTTGGTAATTTCTCTTAGTTCTACCTTACCAGGAACGGCTTCTGGGGAAAGCCGCCCAACCGCCCGCAGGAACTCAGCCGGATTGCGGCTGCCCAGGGCTCAGGCGCCGCGGGCTCTTCCACCGGGGCGCGGGGCGGTCGGGGCGCGCGCCTTTTCCCGCTCTGCTCGCGTGTGCGCGATTCTGCAGGCTGCTAGGAGCCGCCTTGGACCAAAGCGGCGCACGCCTGGCGGAAAACGGGCGGGCGAAAGTTAGCTCGGCAAGTTCCTGGAGACGCCGGTGCACAAACACGGGGAGAACTGGGCAGGGTCGCCCACCGGACCCGCAGAAGCCAGGCTGGCCTCTGAATCGCGGCTGGGAGCGAGCGATCCGGGGGGAGGGCCGCGGACTCCTCCCCACACGCTACGGCCCCCCTCCCCCCGAAGCCAAACACCCGGGCTTAACCTGTGCAAATGCGGCCTGAGCCCCGCCTCCTAGAGCGTCCGCCCCGAAGAGGCGCCGCTGGCCCGTCCCCCTCCCGTGCGCGGAGGACGGACGCGGCTGGCCGGCGAGGCGGCAGCCCCCTCTGGAAGGGAGGCGCGTGGCCGGGCCGGGGCCGGGGCCGGGCCGGGGCCGGCGGGAGCGCCGCGGGAGAGGCGAGGCGAGGCGAGGCGAGGCGAGGCGGGCGAGGCGAGGCGGCGGGTCCGCCCCCGGGCAGGCGGGCGGGCGGGCAGGCGCGGGGCTTCCCTGGGGAAGAAGGTAGGTGCCCCTCCCGGCCGGGGAGCCGCTGGGACAGCCGCGCGGTCTCCTCTCCGCTCCGCTCCGCTCCGCTCCGCTCCTCTCCCCTCCTCTCCTCTGCGCTTCCTGCCCGCCTCCCGCTCGGGCAGCGCCGCTCACCTTCGCTTCCCAGGTGCGCGTCCAGAGGCACTCTTTGCACTTGTTTCCGCACTTCGCGTGGCCTGGGTCTGGGATCCGGGATCCGGGATCCGGGGCTCTGCGCTGTCCCCCTGATCGCTGCGATCCGGTTACGGCTCTTGGCCGAGGCAGCCGGATCTGCTCGGCTCGGCGATCGCCTCGTCCCTGGCCCCTTCCTCGGGGTTGCGCTCCTCGCAGCGCGGTAAGACGCCGGGGTGGCAGCAGCCCCGTTGCCCTGCGGCTGGGAGAGGCCACGGAGAGGCTGGTGATGTGGTAGAGCCCCCCCCTTAATTGTAGCGGTTCTCCTATCGCGACCAGATATGTCAGGCTGCTAGTTTCCTTAAATAGATTTGTTTGTAATATTCGACTCCGGTGCGTGAGTGTCGGGCAGAAGTTTCCATCAGAGGATGATATACAGGTAGAGCTCGCTCGCCAACTGCCCCGTTCAGCGACCGTGCTGAAAAAATAAGTTTGTTTTAATCGTTTGCAACCTTCGCAGCCTCCCTCGGTCGCACGACTGCCGTTGTTATGATTCTGATTGCTATTATTATTCATTCGATTTGTGCCCCCCCACCTCATCTAAGCAACTCTGGGAGGCTCTCAACAGGTAAAAACAATTTAAGAAAACCTTAAAAACCAATACACAAATGTATAAAAACTATCCATCATCAATTTAAAAACAAAATCACAATCAGCTACATATTTCGCCCTACATCAGTTCAGTGCAGCCCCGGTAAGAGCTCCCCACCGTTGCCAGACCCCCAGGCCCGGCGGCAGTAACCATTCGAACTTACAACAGTGGGAAAAAAAACAGCTTTGTGACCAATTCTCGCATTTAGGACTATTGCCTCATCCTGTGGTCACACAATCGCTACTGGTGCGCTTTGCAACTGGCTTGGTACAAGCAGTCAGTGGAGAACATGGCAGTAAAATCGCAAGTCGTGGTCATGTGATTTTTCACTTAGCAACTGTGCTGCTTCCTTAACAATTGAAGGGGAAGTGACATCATAACTTTGTCGTGGTCGTGTGATTTTCCGCTTAGCAACCACAGTGCTTAGCGACTGAATTTCTGGTCCCAAGTGCAATTGCTAAGCAAGGACTACGTATATATCTATATCTTTATCTATCTATATACTACTAAAACTCTTGTGTCTGTAACTTTCAACTGGGAAAAATGGTGTGTCATAGAGTAACAATTTTTTAACCAAGGTACCTCAAATGGACTAACTTACAGAATGCATCCAAAATCTGGGACCCATTGCTCCTGTGGGATTGAAATTTGAGAAATTTGTGGCTGTTTCAGCACTGCCGTTCTGCTGCTGCGCCTTTCTCTGTCCCCTGCACCCAATTGGCTGGCAGCAAGGCCCAATGGGCGAGTGGCGATTAGCTGCTTTGGAACCGAGGCAGAAATTTGAAATCTCTTAATGGCAGTTGGCAGTGAGGGAAGGACGAGGGAGCGACTTGGATTCCTGCTGGTGAGGGAGGGCTATCTGGGGCGATGCCCCTGGTCAAAGGGTGAACCCCCTTCCTCTCCCGAGGGAGGGGCCCTCGGGGACACGCTGGAATGGGGAGCGGGGCTGCAGTTTTCCTCACGGTCCTTGGCTCCCTTTGTTCCACCTTCCGCCCCAGCAAAGTGTCCGGCAGTTCTGTGGGTCAGCAGAGGAGGGGGAGGGGGAGGCTTCATCAGGGCTCTCCTGAGGGTTGTGACGGGAGGGGAAATGGGACAAGCCTATATTATATGTGGAAAGGAAGGAGGGAAGGGAGGAAAGAAGGAAGGGGGAGGGAGGGAGGTGTCGCTTTCTAATGAGATGGGCGGTGACAAATTTGATATATAAATAAATAAATATAAGGAAGGAAGAAGGGGGAGGGAAGAAAGGAAGGGGAGTGATGGGGAGGGAAGGAAGGAGAGGGAGGGAAGAAGGAAGGAAGGGGTGGGAGGGAGGGAGGGAGGGAAGAAGGAAGGAAGGGGAGGGAGGGAGGGAGGAGGGGGAGGGGAAGGAAGGAAGGGGGAGGGAGGGAGGGAAGAAGGAAGATTTCTGATGCTTCCTGCCAGCTTCCCACAAACAAAGTCAATGGGGAAGCCAGCAGCAAGTTGGAAGTCACTCACACTCCCACTGCTTTTTTGCTCTTGGTCATTCTGTTCCTTTGTTTAGGTAAGAAAATATGGGGTTGTCGATTATACTACTAAAATTCTCATTTTGTTTATCTTTTTGTCTGTATGTATCCTCAAGTTAGCCCAAACAGTGCATTATATTGCAACAATTTTTGAATCAAGGTACCTATAATCCACTAACTTAAAGAATGCGTAAAAAATCCGGGCCCATCACTACAGTGTAATTGAAATTTCCAGGACGTTCAGACCAGTTTTATTCACAAAGTTGGGGCCATTGCAGCATCCCCGTTGTCACATGATCGTGATTTCCAACATCCCCTGCCAGCTTTCCAGAAGAAAAGTAAATGGGGAAGCCGGCAGGAAGTTGGAAGTCACTCCCGCTCCCATTGCTTTTTTGCCTGTCCATGGTCATTCTGTTTATCTGTTTAAGTAAGTAAATGTTGATTTATTATTGAAGTTTGCTTGCCACTACAATTATTTTTCTCTTTATGATATATAGTCTTCTTAGATGATGACGGCACCGTCCAGCATTGGGGTAAAAAACGTATCAGCCTAATTATGCCGCGTGGAAAGAGAGGGCAGACGTCATGGTCAAGAGATGACACCAAGTGTCGTCGGGATGCGGCAAGGAGGAGGAGAGAAAAAGAGAGTGAGGAAGAGAGACATGCACGTCTCCAGAAAGATAGGGAAAGTCACAGAAGGAGGAGAGAGGAAGAGACAAAGGAGGAGAGAAATGCACGTCTCCAGAAACAGAGAGAAAGAACAAATAGCAGAAGGCACAAAATGAGGAGACAAGGAGAGACAGAGGAGGATAGGGAAGATCGACTTGAGAATATGTGGCAAAGAGTAATAACTGCGAGAATTGCTGAACATGGCAATACCCGCCTTCGACAGAGAAAAGCAAGGCAAAATGTACGACTCACAAGGCATAATATTTCTGCTGATGTTGGTGCAATGATGAAAGTATGCCCTCACTGTCATGCCTTCCTATACCCTAGAGAAACCACCAAGGATGACCCACCGGAGTTGTCTAGTATAAAATAATTTAACTTAGTTGTTCACTTGCAACTGTCAGTTAAACAGGAGTAGGATGGAATGACCAGGCCCTAAACTAAACCACTCATCAAAGGGAACAAAAGGGGGGGGTTATGCCCCCTTTAAAGGCCAGATTTCCCCAGAGACAAAGGGAGCTCATTCCAGGTTCACCAGACCTTTTGTGTGTAAAGGCCCCAAACCTGCAGGCCCCGACCCTGAGCTGGGAGGCCCCCAGGGTTGTAGGGAGAGAGGAAGGCCGAGGGACACTGGAGGGGACCGGGAGGCTTGAAGCACCAGCACCCGTGGCTTCAACTGAGCTCGGGCTCCAGTTTATTTATTTATTTAATGTTAATTAATTTGTATTAGGGAGCTACGAAGCATGACCTAAGCATCAGGGAATTGTCTTTATTCCAAGGAGATAATGTTTTCCAAATCTTAAAGAGCTAATATTAGAGACGCAGAAGAGGGCTTTTTTATTCCTTCCAGATTGTGTTTCCCTCATTAATGTTTCCTCCTCCCTTTCCTTTTCCCTCCTGGAACTGCAGGGAGGAACAACTATGGAGGAGCAGGAGCTTGTGGTACCCAAAGAAGAAGAGGGAAGTGAGAGAAGGGGAAGAGACCCTCTCATTGTCCAAGTGAGGACCATCGGGGACTTTTTGAGCGGGGACGGCCCATCCCACTTTAAGACGGAGTCAGAGGAGGAAACGCACCGACGCTGGGACTCTCAGTGGCAGGAATTCCTGAAAAGGGTGGCAGGGCTTCCCCCAGCACCGGCTCCATTGGAGGAAGATGCCAAGGACTTCCAGGTCCCCTTGGGGAGAGTCAAGGAAGAACCCCAGGAGGAGAGCTGTGGAGATGCCAGAGGGGAGGCTGTGCTCCCAAGAGATCCGAACATCGGTGGGAACGCCTGGATGGACAGGGAAAAGCTGGATTTCTGCATGAAGGTGAAGGTGGAAGAGCCTCTGGAGGAGGTCGATCTGGAGAGGCAGTGGCCCCTGAACCCCAAGCAGTTCAGCCTCCAGGATGCTGATGAGCAAGGAAAGGTATCCAGACACCAAAGACTGAAAAAGGGGGGAAAGGATGGTGGGGGGCAGAATATGAGGGCAGCTGCAGAAAGCCATCAAAATGACTAAACTGTGAAATGTGTTTCTTGCCAGCTGTAGTAGCAGGGGTCATAGTTTGTGTTTCAGTTTTGGTCCCAAGAGCCCCCGTGGAAACAAGGAGATTAGAATAATAGTCTCACAACATAAAACACTGGGATTCTGTTAAGGGGATCATGGGGGATTCTGCTCATCTATGGCGATCAGACAGTCGCCCAAAGGAGAATATTTTGCAGCAGATGATTCTAGAGTGGATCCAGAGGATTAGCAAGGCAGAGAAGGATGGTAGGGTTTTCAGGTGCTCTGTTTTAGTGAGTATTGCCTGATAAGGAAAAATAAATAAATAAAGGCAACCTTGGCCTTTGTCATAGAATATAAACCTGTTTTGGATGACCTAGAGATAATCAGGGCTGTCTGTCAATTGCTTGAGATAAAGGCATTACTGCAGGAGCTGTTGCGGTGTGAAACCTTTCCGATACCGATCTAATGCAGCGTTCCTCAAGATGGGCTTCCAAATGTTCTCATCATCCTCACCGTGTGGTACATTAAAGTGTTGCAGTTTTGGAAAGGCTGGATTTTTAAGAGCACCAGGTTGGGACCTCTAGGTTAAGATAATTGCACAGAGTTGGGCAGCTTATACATTTAATCAAATATTATTATTATTATTATTATAAACATATAGGGGTTGGATAGTTTGTGGCTAATCATTTTGTAGGATCCTTTTCTTTGTTTTGCAACTTGCATGAAGAAAGTCATCACATTCAGACATAATAGGGTTCAGTTGTCTGGGCATAATAACTTATATGAACACTAGTACACCCTTTTCTCATTAATGATGTAATCCCTTCCTTAAATCTGAAGTGAAATGGTCACTAAGCAAACTTGTGCCTGAGAGAGGGAGACAGAGAGAGAGAGAGAGGAACATTGCAAAGATTGCTGGTTTTTGCAGTTTCATTCAGATAAAGTTCTTTTGTGCAGCAGTGCTCACTCCGTTGTGTGTTGTTGGCAGACGCAGAAATTTGGTCGTAAGTGTGTGCACTGGTTGGAAAATGAAATTTTTTCCAATGTTTATTACCATTGTCTTTGCGAACAGTCGCTAATTGAGTTAGCCGTGAAAGGAGGAGCGGCTGTATTGTGGCTTGTGAAACTAGAGTTCGGCTTATATTGTGAGAAGCCAGCCAAAGGTTTGTAAGCAAGAAAGTGATCTGCTGTCTCTGCACTAAATTGCCCACCATGAGGTACAGCCACTCCTTATTCAGCAACTACCTCAGATAGCAACCACTCGCAAATACAACAGTAATGAAAAATTAATTTTGCATCCATTGTGTACATTTATAACTTTCTCAGCATCTCTCTCTCAGTCACGTTTGCTATTACAGTTAGTATCGCATATAACCTGCTCTTATTTTCACTTGCTTACTTACTTGTTTACACAAATTTATATCCCATTCCAAGATGTCTTCAAAGAGAAAGAACCCCAGTTCAGCTGAAGGAGTTAGAAAGAAGCAAAGGAAAGTCATCAGTCTCAATATGAAGATGAAGATCATCAAAGCGTACGAGGCTGGGAAGAAGATGATTAAAATCGCACAAGAAGAAGGCCTGGCCCGTTCCACCATTACCGCTATTTTGAAGGATAAGGCAAGGATCAGAGAGGCGGTGAAAGGATCAGCAGGAATGAACGCATGTATAATAAGACAGCGAAAAGGCCTCATCCACGAAATGGAAAAACTCCTTATACTTTGGATCGAAGATCAGATACAGAAGAGGCTGCCGGTTAGCCTTCTTCTCATTCAGGCTAAGGCACGCAGCATTTTCACAACACTGAAGGAACGAGCAGGAGAGGAGTGCACCGAAACATTCACTGCCAGCCATGGCTGGTTTATGCGGTTTCAGCAAAGATTTTACTACCAGAAAACACACACATCCGGTGAAGCTGCAAGTGCTGATGAAGAAGCTGTCAAACATTTTCTGGATGAACTTGATGATATCATAGCAGAAGGGAACTATTTCCCTGAACAGATATTCAATGTGCATGAAACTGGGTTATACTGGAAAAGAATGCCAGAGCGGACGTACATACACAAAGAGGCCCAAGCAACGCCTGGATGTAAAGCCTTTAAGGATAGAGTAACCTTACTGTTGGGTGGAAATGTCGCCGGATTCAAGCTGAAGCCATTTCTGATCCACAAATCAGATGACCCCTGTGAGTTCAAAAACATAAGTGAGCACACACTGCCCATTTATTACCGATCTAATCAGAAGGCCTGGATGACACATGTCCTCTTTGAGGATTGGTTTATGAATTGTTTCATACCCCAAGTAAAGGAATATTACTATCAAAAGGGAATTCCTTTTAAAATTCTCCTGCTCCTAGACAATGCACCTGGACATCCACCGCATCTCGACAGTCTCCACCCAGATGTAAAGGTAGTTTATCTACCCCAAAGCACCACCCCTCTCCTCCAGCCTATGGACCAGGGAGCTATCTCAGCATTCAAGGCATGCTATTTGCATGCAATATTTGCCAAAGCGATAGCCACAATGGAGGATGATAGGATATGCTTGTGCAAGTTTTGGAAAGGCTACAATATCCTCCATTGTATTGAAAACGTTGCAGCCGCATGGCAGGATGTTAGTGTGAAATGCATGCAAGGGATTTGGAAAAAGTGTTTGAAACCTTTTGCTGTTGTAAATGATTTTGAAGGATTTGACCACAATGAAAATGTGGACGAAATAAATAAGAAAACTTTGACACTAATGAAATCCCTTGATTTAGAGGTTGATGCTGAAGATGTGAGAAATTTGGTATCCTACACTGAGGGAGAGCTTTCAAATGAAGATTTAATTGAACTGAAAGAAGAATTGGAAGCACAACAGCTACTGGAAGAAGAAGAAGAAAAAGAAAAAAAAGAAAAAAAGATTGTAGAAGTTAAGCCCAAAACATTCAGTGTGAAAAGACTGGCTGGAGTTTTCTCGGGCATTAACAAAATTTTATCAGAATTAGAAAGTATGGACCCAAATGTAGAACGTTTTAGAACAGTACATTGGGAAATGCATGAAATCTTAAAGTGTTATCGTGAAATATACGAAGGAAAAAAGAAAAAAAGAAAAAAATCCCCAACTCGACTTCCCTCCTTCTTGCCCTCCCCATCCACTGGAATAAAACACCGAAATGATTTTCAGCCATCAACCAGCTATGCCAGCGTATCTGAAGTTTCCGAAAACACAGAAAAAAATGAACCTTTCAAAGGATTTATATCGAATTTGATGATTACAGGTACTGTAACTGTAAAATCTGATTTTGTAGAAGTGGTCCTCATTTAGCAACTGCCTCATGTCACAAGCACAGTTACAAAGGTGACGAGAAAGCAACTGTACAACCAATCCTCATATTTACGACCTTCACAGATCTGCAAAGCAAAGGAATCTGAAGTACAGATACTGTGCTTAGGATCCTGGTTCAACTTACCTTTGCTTTATAGAACTGCAAAGGTTATAAGCCCAAGGATTGATTTTAAAGTTACTTCTTCATCACTGTGATAACTGCGAATGGTTGCTAAATGAGGCACTCACTAAATGAGGACTACCTGTAAAACGATAAGCACAGTCGCGGTTTCACTTACCTTCTTGCTGGCCCCAATAATTCTCTACCCGTACTCTTTTATTTTGTAGTGCAATACAATTATACCTAATTTTGTACGAACATAATACAGGTAGTCCTCAGGTTACAGGGTATTTTTTAATGGCAAAACTATGTTAGAATTAAAGAGCTCTGAGGTAGAAAGTATGAAATGTTATTAAACATGTCCACTTCATAAAGATAACAGAAATTGAGTTTGGAAGGCTGAAGTAAAGTCACAAACACAGTTACGGTCACGTCTAGGCTACTGTGATTCTCACCTAGCGACCATTTTGCTTAACAACTTGGTCCTTGGAATGGAATGAGGAGTGGGTGTAATCAGCAAACCTGAAAAGGCTTCTAGGAGGCAGCTGCATAAGATTTGCCCCTGCCAGACCCAGGAGACGTTTCAGTTGTGGTGATTTTATCCACAAAGTCCATTTTCTTACCACCATGTCTGGAGAAGTGGGGGAGAGCCTTTTGGTCGCTATGCTTCAGAGTTGCAGCCAATGGTTTTCTGTACCTCTCTGCCAGTTCATCTACATCTGAGTTCAGAATTGTGGCCCAAAAGAATCTAGAGCTGCCAACCATTTGGACATAGCTGCCTGAAGGGACTTCAGAATTGGCTTGGGAAAAGTGATTTCTGTGCATTAAATCTCCAAACTGGATCCCATCTCCCCCAACTACTTTGAGAGTTATTCCTCTTGGAGGGAATGGAGAGCAAGCCTCGTGCATGCTTCCTCCAGGACTTCTTTGAGTTGAATCAACTTTCCTTTTTCTCTTTTCAGGCATTCCAAAGGATACGATGCTAAAATCTCCCAAATTGGAGGAAGAGGCCTTGGATGTTATGAAGATGAAGTTTCCCCTGGAGATAAAACAAGAGAATGATGGGGAAGCTAACTAACTAACTAGGTAAGGATGCAGAATGTCAATAATTGCAAACATTTCTGGGGTGCTTTGAGCCAAGATGGTTCTCTGCACTCTTTTTTTATGTCCTGAAACATAAAACCATAGAACTCAAAGAGGGTATACCTTCTTTTTCACACGACTGCAGAGACCTGCTGCCAGTTGAGCATGTAATATTGGGCTAGCTGTTGCCTGTGTTCCCAACTTCTGCCAGTTGGACCCATTACATGATGGATTTATGTGCCATCAAGTCAATATTGATTATTAGTGACCAGATAGATAGATTTTCTCCATGATGAGATCCGTAACTTAGTGGTACAGATTAGAGAATCCTACATTTGGAGGAGGTCAGCAAATCCAAACCCTTGTTCAGGGTGGGAATCCAAATTCAGCCATCCCCAACAAATCAACAAATCTAGTTTCTGCCTTGTCATAACGAAGGGGATCAATACCACATTTCTGGACCATTGCTTTATCTGTCCAAGTCTACAGATTGATCAGGAATGAAGGATTCTCAGAGCTGAAGTGTGGACATCTAGGGAAGGTTGAGCTTAACTGTAATGTGATTTGTTCGGCTTAGTATGTTGCATGGACCCAGCAATGATGGTTTGTAAAACGTTAATTAGCCCATTAGTTGTGTTTAATTATTAAATGTTTTAAGTAAATCTGTGGCTTGGTGATATGTGAACTATTTTCTATTGCCCATGAAAAGAGTCTTCTTGTTGATGTGGTCCTAGACTCATCAACTGGAGTATTCAGGTAGATGCTGGAAAGCCATCAAATGAGGATGCTTGAATTTGGGATTTTCTAGGTCAACCGGGGAGTGGGGGGAATGAAGAGATGGCGTTTAAGAGACTGGGTCAAATGGAAGAGGGAACACTTGAGGAGACCCTCCACTAGAATTTCTACAAGAAGGTGTTTGAATTTATTGTTGGGGGGCAATGTGACAAATTCTTTTCTGTTTCTCTCAGAATACGATGGACATGGGCCAATCCATAAGGAGAAGACCTTCCAGGTGGGAAGATCTGAAGAAATAAACATTTGCAAGAGTTCGGAATAAATCAAAAAATATTTTTTCTGGGGTTCCAGGATTAAAAGAAAACCAGTAAATCCAAAGGAGCACAAAGGCATTCAGAAAAGAAAGCCAGTGAAGCTTTCCTGCCTGAAGGTGATCAAAACTTAAATGAAGCCAATTTTCACTGTGGCAAAAAGGCTGGAATTAAGAGGAGCCAGAGATGATGTCCAACCATCAGTGTTCCAGATGCTTTACATGTGCAAGCAAAGGATAAATTGCATAAATATGAGAAAAATAACAGCAAACCCTCTGTTATTCAAAAGTGGAGCACTCTGTCGGGAAGAAAAAGGTATATATGCACAGAGTGCAGGAAACATTTTGATTGGAAAACAAACCTCGTGAAGCTCAAGAGAATTCACATGGGTGAGAAGCCCGATAAGCGCTCCTACTGTGGGATAAGGTTCCATAAGAAATCCAACCTGATCCAACCAATCATAGGCAGATTCATACCAGGGAGAAACCATACGGATGCTCACTGTGTGAAAAAAGCTTTCGTAGTTCTTCCATGCTTCATAAACACATAAAAATCTATCCAGGAGGGAAATCCTAGAGGGCAGGCAACATACAGTCTCAGAGATTGTGGAAAACGTCCAGAGACGCTACTAGTATTGGAGTGAAACAACAGGCAGCTAAGAGTCAAGCACAATGGCTGTTGCTGGCTTTTAGAAATACTAATACATTAAAATGTTATAAAGAAGCACTGGTTTCACATTGAAGTTCTTTGTTCAACTTCTGGGATCTCAGGCAGGTTAGAAACGACCCTTTTCTGAAATCTTGGTAGTTGTCAGCCGGGATGAGCAGAACTGAATAGATCAAGGGGTCAACATCTGTTGTTGCTCTGCGCCGTATGGTGCCTTGCTGAATATATTCGGCCTCCGTAGAGGTTTTGGGAGAGGAACTGCCCCATAACTCAGTAAAACCTATTCAGTAGGGAATATTTGGGCGGCAAAGAAAAGAGGATTTTTCTAGAAGTGCCCTCATAGGCCGACACCTATTCTTTACCCTCCAAATTTTATCAAGGCATGCCCCTACACTTCTCTCCCTTTGATTAGATTAATTAATAAATCCTGTGATTGAAATACCACCCACGGTTCTTGAGAGTCAGCTGCATACACATTTTATAAATCATGAAAATACTTTTATTTACTGATCTTTTGTGTTTAAGGAATTTATGTGACTGCCCACCTCATAAGAATGACTCTGGGCGGCAGGAAAAGAGTTAAAATGAAAACAATAAATTTAAATTGATAATCTAGATCAGTTTTTCTCAATGTTGGGAGCTTTAAGACGTGTGGACTGCAACTCCCAGAATTCCCCAGCAGGAATTCCCAGCTTGCTTGCGGAGGAAAAATGAGAAGTTAGGCTAGACCAATTTTCTTCATGCTTCCATTGTGCCTGATCAGGTTTTTTTAACAATGTGATTTCCCACCCCCCCTACCCCCCCAAGATAAAATGCGATGCACCTACACACCAGGCAGGACTTTGATTGCATGAACGTTCCTACCATCTTGTCTCTTTTGACCATACCCTGTGAATATCCCTGTCTCGCATGGAAAAATATCTAAAAATATTGCATACAGAATTAGAACCACAATGTAGTGCTGGGAAAATGTTTTGTTGTTTTGCTGCACTGACTTTGCAGGAAAAATAACTATAGAAGTAAAATTATCGTTATTGCTTTTTGAGAAATACAGACTTTCATTCTCTTCCCCCTCAGGTCCATTCATTTTTTCCCTGGCACAACCCTCTAGATCCCCTCTCAATGCCTCTGTCTGCAAAATCTCAGCAGGTGAAAGCATTCTTGGCTGCTGGGTGACCAACGGATTGGGGCAGGTTTGAAAGAGAGCCAGATTACACACAGAGTAAAGGGAAGGCTTTCACACTTTATTTCTGTACAGAGGCAAAGAGGCACACTCAGGATCAGAACCCAAATCGAGCTTGCAAACAGGCGTCATCCAAAGCAGGCCATCATTTCACTAAGCAGGTAACAGTCATCACAATTCTTACTGGCTGAAACAAATCCATGGGTGAATTACATCATGCACGTGCGTATTACAACTAAGTACCCCATAATAAGCCATGGGGGGCTCATTAGCATCTCCTGTTTACTCCTAGGGGTGTGCTTTTTACTATTATAATGAGGCAAAGGTTACTGTAGTTCAAGCTTTAACTAGTCACTATCAAGTCAAAGCAAAACAAGCAGGAGCGACACAGGAAATTCCTAATACACAGAGAGCTCCCAGGACACAGAGCCTGGCAGGCTGGTTTTGCCTGGGTTCCGAAGTGACTTGGCTCAGCATTTGGATGAGAGACCACCAGGAAACCCTTTAGAAGAGGCATCCCAGAGCGAGCAACTGCAGCGTCTCTTCCTTCCGGTTGCCAAGAAAGCGAGAGGACTCGCGCTGCAGTAAACAAAAGCGAACCGGACACATTCTCGGAGAAGGAGGTCCGCTGAAAGGAAGAATTGGGCAGCATGGCCCATGTGGACCTGTCAGAATATCGGCTGGGAGCGAGCAGTGCTGGGGGAGAGCTGTGGATTTCTCACCACGCGCTATGACACACACGCGCGCGCGCACGCGCACCCCCCCCCCCCCCGTACCTCCCTCAGAAAGCAAACAGGCAGGCTTAGCTCGCAAATCCCCCCGGACAGCTTCCTTGGCCGGTGCAGCGCGAAAGAGTTAAATCCATAGAGCGCCGCCTCCTAGAGCGTCCGCCCCGAAGAGGCGCCGCTGGCCTGTCCCCCTCCCGTGCGCGGAGGACGGACGCGGCTGGCCGGCGAGGCGGCAGCCCCCTCTGGAAGGGAGGCGCGTGGCCGGGCCGGGGCCGGGGCCGGGGCCGGGCCGGGGCCGGCGGGAGCGCCGCGGGAGAGGCGAGGCGAGGCGAGGCGAGGCGAGGCGGGCGAGGCGAGGCGGCGGGTCCGCCCCCGGGCAGGCGGGCGGGCGGGCAGGCGCGGGGCTTCCCTGGGGAAGAAGGTAGGTGCCCCTCCCGGCCGGGGAGCCGCTGGGACAGCCGCGCGGTCTCCTCTCCGCTCCGCTCCGCTCCGCTCCGCTCCTCTCCCCTCCTCTCCTCTGCGCTTCCTGCCCGCCTCCCGCTCGGGCAGCGCCGCTCACCTTCGCTTCCCAGGTGCGCGTCCAGAGGCACTCTTTGCACTTGTTTCCGCACTTCGCGTGGCCTGGGTCTGGGATCCGGGATCCGGGATCCGGGGCTCTGCGCTGTCCCCCTGATCGCTGCGATCCGGTTACGGCTCTTGGCCGAGGCAGCCGGATCTGCTCGGCTCGGCGATCGCCTCGTCCCTGGCCCCTTCCTCGGGGTTGCGCTCCTCGCAGCGCGGTAAGACGCCGGGGTGGCAGCAGCCCCGTTGCCCTGCGGCTGGGAGAGGCCACGGAGAGGCTGGTGATGTGGTAGAGCCCCCCCCTTAATTGTAGCGGTTCTCCTATCGCGACCAGATATGTCAGGCTGCTAGTTTCCTTAAATAGATTTGTTTGTAATATTCGACTCCGGTGCGTGAGTGTCGGGCAGAAGTTTCCATCAGAGGATGATATACAGGTAGAGCTCGCTCGCCAACTGCCCCGTTCAGCGACCGTGCTGAAAAAATAAGTTTGTTTTAATCGTTTGCAACCTTCGCAGCCTCCCTCGGTCGCACGACTGCCGTTGTTATGATTCTGATTGCTATTATTATTCATTCGATTTGTGCCCCCCCACCTCATCTAAGCAACTCTGGGAGGCTCTCAGCAGGTAAAAACAATTTAAGAAAACCTTAAAAACCAATACACAAATGTATAAAAACTATCCATCATCAATGGAAGCCGCAGAATTCGCCGTACATCAGCTCAGTGCAGCCCCCGTAAGAGCTCCCCACCGTTGCCAGACCCCCAGGCCCGGCGGCAGAGCCAGGTCTTCAGGGCCGAGAGGGTCCGGGCCAGTCAAAGGTCTGGGGGGATAATGCCTCGTGCAGCAGTGACTATTTGACTAACGACACTGAAAAAGAACTTGCTTTGCGACCAGATCTCGCATTTATCACCATCACAGAGCCTGCGGTCACACGATCGCCACTTGTGTGCTTCACAAACCAGCTTGTGACAAGCAGAGTCAGTGGAGAAGCCAGCAGTAAAATCATAAGTTTCAGTCATGTGATATTTTGCTTAGCAACTGTGTTGCTTCACTTAACAATTGAAGAGGAAGTGACACTGTGAGTCTGTCACAGTCATGTGATTTTCCACTTAGCAACCACAGTGCTTAGTGACTGTGTTTCCTGTCCCAATTCTCTTTGCTAAGCGAGGATTACGTGTATATCTGTATCTTTCTCTGGATGAAGTAATTTAATTTAGGTGTTAACTTGCAACTGTCAGCTAAGCAAGACTAGGGTGGAATGACCAGGCCCTAAACTAAGCCACTCATCAAAAAGGGAAAAAAAAGGGTTTTATACCCTTTTTAAAGGCCCGATTTCCCCAGAGACAAAGGGAGCTCATTCCAGGCTCACCAGACCTTTTGTGCGTAAAGGCCCCAAACCTGCAGGCCCCGACCCTGAGCTGGGAGGCCCCCAGGGTTGTAGGGAGAGAGGAAGGCCGAGGGACACTGGAGGGGACCGGGAGGCTTGAAGCACCAGCACCCGTGGCTTCAACTGAGCTTGGGCTCCAGTTTAGCTTCTGCCAACTCAGCAGATCGAAAACATACGTGAGTAGATAAATGAGGACTCTCACTCCGGTGGGAGGAAAAATGCTGGCAGCGGCTCAACAGAGAGAGACGGGACAAGTTGCCGGTAAAAGCGCGAAAACCGCGCTCGTCCGAAAAAGGGGCGCGAAGCAACGGAAATCCCGCCTCCTGTGCTGCCAGCTGGGCTGACGCTCTAGGAATTAGGCTCTGGCAAAGTCTAATTCCGAAACTAGAAAGATGCAATTGCCTTGAAAACCGCTAGGGGGGCGGTCACTGCAGGGTCAGTAATGACTGTTAAGCAGATAAAAAAAAAAAAAAAAAAAAAAAATTAATTTGTATTAGGGAGCTACTAAGCATGACCTAAGCATCAGGGAATTGTCTTTATTCCAAGGAGATAATGTTTTCCAAATCTTAAAGAGCTAATATTAGAGATGCGGAAGAGGGCTTTTTTATTCCTTGCAGATTGTGTTTCCCTCATTAATGTTTCCTCCTCCCTTTCCTTTTCCCTCCTGGAACTGCAGGGAGGAACAACTATGGAGGAGCAGGAGCTTGTGGTACCCAAAGAAGAAGAGGGAAGTGAGAGAAGGGGAAGAGACCCTCTCATTGTCCAAGTGAGGACCATCGGGGACTTTTTGAGCGGGGACGGCCCATCCCACTTTAAGACGGAGTCAGAGGAGGAAACGCACCGACGCTGGGACTCTCAGTGGCAGGAATTCCTGAAAAGGGTGGCAGGGCTTCCCCCAGCACCGGCTCCATTGGAGGAAGATGCCAAGGACTTCCAGGTCCCCTTGGGGAGAGTCAAGGAAGAACCCCAGGAGGAGAGCTGTGGAGAGGCCAGAGGGGAGGCTGTGCTCCCAAGAGATCCGAACATCGGTGGGAACGCCTGGATGGACAGGGAAAAGCTGGATTTCTGCATGAAGGTGAAGGTGGAAGAGCCTCTGGAGGAGGTCGATCTGGAGAGGCAGTGGCCCCTGCAACCCAGGCAGTTCAGCCTCCAGGATGCTGATGAGCAACAGAAGGTATCCAGACACCAAAGACTGAAAAAGGGGGGAAAGGATGGAGGGGAGAATATGAGGGTGGCTGCAGAAAGCCATCAAAATTACTAACCTGTGAAATGTGTTTCTTGCCAGCTGTAGTAGCAGGGGTCATAGTTTGTGTTTCAGTTTTGGTCCCAAGAGCCCCCGTGGAAACAAGGAGATTAGAATAATAGTCTCACAACATAAAACACTGGGATTCTGTTAAGGGGATTATGGGGGATTCTGTTCATCTATGGTGATCAGACAGTTGCCCAAAGGGGAATATTTTGCAGCAGATGATTCTGGAGTGGATTCAGAGGATTAGCAAGGCAGAGAAGGATGGTAGGGTTTTCAGGTGCTCTGTTTTAGTGAGTATTGCCTGATAAGGAAAAATAAATAAATATAGGCAACCTTGGCCTTTGTCATAGAATATAAACCTGTTTTGGATGACCTAGAGATAATCAGGGCTGTTTGTCAATAAGGACTTCGCTGCAGCAACTTTTGTGGGGTCAAATCTTTTGTCTCTGATACTGATCTAATGCAGGGTTCCCCAAGATGTGCCTTCCAGATGTTCTCATCATCCTCACCGTGTGGTACATTAAATGGTGGCAGTTTGAGGAAGGCTGGATTTTTAAAAGCACCAGCTTGGGACCTCTAGGTTACCATAATTGCTCAGAGTCACTGGGAGTTGGGTAGTTCATAGCTTTAATAAATCATCATCATCATCATCACATAGGGGTTGGATAGTTTTGACTGAGCATATTGTAGGAACCTCATCTTTGTCGTGCAACTTGCATGAAGAAAGTCATCATGTTCAGCCGTAACATGGTTCAATTGTCTGGGCATAATTAGTTGTATGAACACCAGTACACCTTTTCCTCATTTAGCGATGCAATCCTTTCCATAAATCAGAAGTGAAATGGTTGCTAAGCAAACATGTGCCTGAGTGAGAGAGAGAGAGAGATGCTGCGAAGAACGCTGGGTGCTGTTGTTTCATTCAGATAGTGTTGTCATGCAGCAATTGCAGTGTTACTCTCTCTCCATTGTGCATTGTTGTCTGGCACAGAAATTTGGTGGTAAATTATTTTTTTTTCACTCTTTATTACCATTGTATTTGCAGTCATTGACTTGAGATAGCTGCTAAAGAAGGAGCAGCTGCATTTTAGCTTGTGAAACCATGGTTAGGCTTATGTTGTAAGAAGCCAACCAAAGCTTTGTAAGCAAGGAAGTGTTCTGCTCTCTCTGCAGTAAATTGCTCAGATATAGGGACAGCCACTCCTCGTTCAGCAACTACCTTGGTTAGTGACCATTCGCAAATACAATAGAAATGAAAAATTAATTTTGCAACCAATAGAAGAGAATATGCGTAGTTCAGGGTTGAACTGTGGAGTCCTTGGTGTTCTCTGAGCTTGGTTCTTTTCTTGCAAATGTTTCATTACCCAGCTAGGTAACATCTTCAGTGCTAGAATGGAGTGGGGTTTGCTCTCTGTTTATATATTGTGGCATGCCCTGCCAGTGTTGGAGGGGGTGTGGGTTTTGTTTTGTTTTATTTTTTCCTCTTGTAGTTCCTTGATTTGGGTATTGTTTCTTGCTTGATTGTATGCCTGGTGGTAATCTCTGCTTATCTGGAACCTCTCCTCACCAGCAATCATCACCCAGGGCATGCCACAGTATATAAACAGAGAGCAAACCCCATCCCATTCTAGCACTGAAGTCATTACCTAGCCAGGTAATGAAACGTTTGCAAGAAAAGAACCAAGCTCAGAGAACACCAAGGACTTCACAATTTTGTGACCATAATGTGTGCATTTATAACTTTCTCAGCATCTCTCTCTCAGTCACATGTTTGCTATTACAGTTAATATCATGTATAACCTGCTCTTATTTTCACTTGCTTATTTACTTGTTTACATGCATTTATATCCCATACCAAGATGTCTTCAAAGAGAAAGAACCCCAGTTCAGCTGAAGGAGGTAGAAAGAAGGAAAGGAAAGTCATCAGTCTCAATTTGAAGATGAAGATCATCAAAGCGTATGAGGCCGGGAAGAAGGTGACTAAAATAGCTCAAGAAGAAGGCCTGGCCCGTTCTACCATTACTGCTATATTGAAGGATAAGGCAAGGATCAGAGAGGCGGTGAAAGGATCAGCAGGAATGAACACGTGCATAATAAGACAGCGAAAAGGCCTCATCCACGAAATGGAAAAACTCCTTATACTTTGGATCGAAGATCGGATACAGAAGAGGCTGCCGGTTAGCCTTCTTCTCATTCAGGCTAAGGCACGGAGCATTTTCACAACACTGAAGGAACGAGCAGGGGAGGAGTGCACCGAAACATTCACTGCCAGCCGTGGCTGGTTTATGCGGTTTCAGCAAAGATTTTATTACCAGAAAACACACACATCCGGTGAAGCTGCAAGTGCTGACGAAGTAGCTGCCAAACATTTTCTGGATGAACTTGATGATATCATAGCAGAAGGATACTATTTGCCTGAACAGATATACAATGTGGACAAAACCGGGTTATACTGGAAAAGAATGCCAGAGCGGACGTACATACACAAAGAGGCCCAAGCAACACCTGGATGTAAAGCCTTTAAGGATAGAGTAACCTTACTGTTGGGCGGGAATGTCGCCGGATTCAAGCTGAAGCCATTTCTGATCCACAAATCAGGCGACCCCTGTGAGTTCAAAAACATAAGTGAGCACACACTGCCCGTTTATTACCGATCTAATCGCAAGGCCTGGATGACAGACGTCCTCTTTGAGGATTGGTTTATGAATTGTTTCATACCCCAAGTAAAGGAATATTGCTGTCAAAAGGGAATTCCTTTTAAAATTCTCCTGCTCCTGGACAACGCACCTGGACATCCCCTGCATCTCGACAGTCTCCACCCGGACGTAAAGGTAGTTTATCTACCCAAAAACACCACCCCTCTCCTCCAGCCTATGGACCAGGGTGCTATCTCAGCATTCAAGGCATACTATTTGCGTGCAACGTTTGCCAAAGCTTTAGCTGCAACGGAAGATGATAGGATAAGCTTGTGTGAGTTTTGGAAAAGCTACAATATCCTCCATTGTATTGAAAACATTGCAGCCGCATGGCAGGATGTTAGTGTGAAATGCATGCGAGGGATTTGGAAAAAGTGTTTAAAACCTTTTGCTGTTGTGAATGATTTTGAAGGATTTGACCACAATGAAAATGTGGACGAAATAAATAAGAAAACTGTGACACTAATGAAATCCCTTGATTTAGAGGTTGATTCTGAAGATGTGAGAAATTTGATAGCCTACACTGAGGGAGAGCTTTCAAACGAAGATTTAATCGAACTGAAAGAAGTAGTAGAAAAAGAAGAAGAAAAAAAAATTTTAGAAGTTAAGCCCAAAACGTTCAGTGTGAAAAGATTGGCTGGTGTTTTCTCAGGTGTTAACAACATTTTATCAGAATTAGAAAGTATGGATCCAAATGTAGAACGTTTTAGAAAGGTACATTGGGAAATGTGTGAAATCTTAAAGTGTTATCGTGAAATATACGAAGGAAAAAAGAAAAAAAGAAAAAAATCCCCAACTCCACTTCCTTCCCTGTTGCCCTCCCCATCCACAGGAATAGAACACCTGGACCATCCTCAGCCGTCAACCAGCCATGCCAGCATATCTGAAGTTTCCGAAAACACAGAAAAAAATGAACCTTTCAAAGGATTTATATCGAATTTGATGTTTACAGGTACTGTAACTGTAAAATCTGATTTTGTACAGGTGGTCCTCATTTAGTGACTGCGTCATGTCACAAGCGCAGTTACAAAGGTGACGAGAAAGCAACTTTACAACCAATCCTCATATTTATGACCTTCACAGGTCTGCAAAGCAAAGGAATCTGGAGTACAGATACTGTGCTTAGGATCCTGCTTCAACTTTCCTATGTTTTACAGAGCTGCCAAGGTCGTAAATACAAGGATTGATTGTAAAGTTATTTTTTCATCACTGTTGTAAATGCAAATGGTTGCTAAATGGGGTACTTGGTAAACAAGGACTGCCTGTAAGATCATAAGCATTGTTGCAGTTTCACTGACCTGGTTGCCAGCCGCAGTTATAGTCCACCTGTACTCTTTTATTTTGGTAATGCTATATTATTATGCCTAATTTTGTACCCAGATAATACAGGTAGTCCTCGGTTAGGAAGGCAATTATGACCAGAATTTCCGTCACTAAGCAATGCGGTCATAAAGTGTCACATGACCACAACGCTTAGTGATGTCAATCTCAGCATCCCAGTTACCATTATAACCCAAAGACTGCACAGGTCATTCATGTGGCTGGAGTCGTAGACAAACAGGCTGCTGGGTGAGAGCTGTGGGCTAGCAGGTAAGTGCCGCATGTGAGTGCTACTGAGTGCCGGAAGGCTGGCAGGGGCCATGGGCAGGCTGGCAGGGACTACAAGCAGGTGTTGTGGAGTGTGGGCAGGCTGGCAAGGGCCACTATGGTGTGCAGGCTGGTGGGGAGGCCCTACTGAGTATGAGAACCCTGGGTTGTCATACTCTGTCATAGGGTTTCTTGGAAGAAAAAGTGGGAGTGATTTATGGGAGTGAACTGTGACCTTCCCTGCCAGCTTCCTCATTGACTTTGCCTACAGGAAGCCGACAGTGAAGGTTGCAAATGTCGATCACATAACTGCAACCTGAATCGTGACCGCAGGGATGCTGCAACATCTGGATCTCTGAGGATGGCCGTAAGCCCCCCTTGTTCAGTGCCATTGTAACTTTGAACGGTTGCTGAATGAGTGGTTGTAATGCGAGGACTACGTGCAAGCCAAGTGTTCTTACATTTAGTTTCCATTTAACCTTTGTGTTTCTATTTAGGCTGCTTTGTTAAAAAAGTCCATAGACAGTATTAAACCAAAGCTTTAAAAAATGTTCCTAAAGTTTTAAATTGTCAGAATGATATGCAAAGATTTAAAAGGTAATAAATTGTTATAGTGTATTTTTGAACGGCAAAAATATGTTAGAATTAAAGAGCTCTTTGAAGTAGAACATACAAAATGTTGTTAAAAATGTCCACTTCATGAACGATAACAGAATGAAATCACATGCTAAGTCAGAATCAGATTAGGTGCAATTTGCACGTCCCTAATAGTTTCTTAATTTCCTCTACACTTAATATGACAAAGGAAAGGAAGTAGTGTATTGTTGAAGGCTTTCACGGCCGGAATACAATGGCTGGTGTGGGTCTTCCGGGCTGTGTGGCCGTGTTTTGGAAGTTTTGTTTCCTAACATTTCGCCAGCATCTGTGACCGGCATCCATTGACTGGAAGCCATTGAGATTCACAAACACCAGCACAGTTTCAATAAAAAAGAGGAGAGTCTAAAAATCAACAAAACCTGGCTACGAATCCTGAAAAATACAGCCTGCAAAAGGTCAACAAACTCAGCTCAACCACCAGGACGTGTGAACAGTTCACACAATGAACATGCTAATCACCCTCAGCAGCCACTCGTTAACAACTCAGTACCCTGCCTAACCCCCAGGAAGATACACACATACTATGACACCAAAACAAGCAGCCACTCGTTAACCCCAACCCCCCTAACACCCCCAATTCCCCCCCCCTTCAGGTACCCTCGCTGATCTCTATAAATACCCACAAAAGGGTCACATCATCCTGGGCACAGAGAGAACTGCTCCTGTCTGTGCTCCTGCCCTCTGAAGATGCTGGTCACAGATGCTGGCAAAACGTTAGGAAACAAAACTTCCAAAACATGGCCACACAGCCCGGAAGACCCACACCAGCCGAAAGGAAGTAGCATCAGGCAGCTATGTCCAGATGGTTGGCAGGTCTAGATTCGTTTGAACATTGAAGTAAAGTCTGAAGTAAGTACAGTTGCAGTCACGTCTAGGCTATTGTGATTCTCACCTAACAACCATTTCGCTTTACGACCAGGTCCTTGGAATGGAACATAGAGTGGGTGCAATCAGCAAACCTGAGAAGGGTTCCAGGAGGCAGCTGCACAGGATTTGCTCCTTGTGATTCCCGGACCAGGAGATGTTTCAGCTGCGATGATTTTGTCCTGGTTGGAACTGCACAAAGTCCCTTTATCTAACCAGCATCTCTGGTGGAGTAGGGAAGAACCTTTTGGTCGCTATGCTTCAGAGTTGCAGCCAATGGTTTTCTGTACCTCTCTGCCAGTTCATCTACATCTGAGTTCAGAATTGTGGCCCAAAAGAATCTAGAGCTGCCAACCATTTGGACATAGCTGCCTGAAGGGACTTCAGAATTGGCTTGGGAAAAGTGATTTCTGTGCATTAAATCTCCAAACTCGATCCCATCTCCCTCAACTACTTTGAGGGTTATTCCTCTTGGAGGGAATGGAGAGCAAGCCTGGTGCATAAATCCTCCAGGACTTTCTTTGAGATGAATCAACTTTCCTTTTTCTTTTTTTCAGGCATCCCAAAGGATGCAACGCTAAAATCTCCCAAATGGGAGGAAGAGGCCTTGGACATTGTGAAGGTGAAGCTTCCCCTGGAGATAAAACAAGAAAATGATGGGGAAGCTAACTAACTAGGTAAGGATGCAGATTGTCAGTAACTGCAAACATTTCTGGGGTGCTTTGAGCCAAGATGGTTCTCTCTACTCTTTTTGAAACCCAGGGAGTGCCAGCATCTTGCAGAAAGAGTTGGTTGTGCAGTCCTTGGCATCTGATAATCCACCAAGCCAAATGGCATTTTCTGGGGAAGGAGATGGTCCCAGTTTCCATCACAGAATTTTTGGTTCACAGAACCTTTGCTTGAAAGGATTAGGTTGCAGAGGCTGGGAAAGACGTGACTGCTGGAAAAGATAGAGACCTGCTGTAAGTTGAGCATGTAATATTGGGCTAGCTGTCGCCTGTGTTCCCAGCTTCTGCCAGGTGGACCCATTACTTGATGGATTTATGCGCCATCAAGTCAATATTGATTATTAGTGACCACATAGATAGATTTTCTCCATGGTGAGATCCGTAATTTAGTGGTGCAGATTAGAGAATCTTACATTTGGAGGAGGCCAGCAAATCCAAATGCTTGCTCTGTAGCTAGTGATACATGAACTATATTCTCTGTTGCCTCAATGATGAGGTCCTCCCAAACTGGAGTGTTCAGATACACGCTGGAAGGCCTTCAAATGAGGATGCTTGAATTTGGGATTTCCTAGATCAAACGGGAAGGCTTTTAAGAGACTAGGGCAAATGGAAGAGGTGCTTCAGGAGACCCTCCAACACTAGAAGTTATACAAGAATTTATTTGAAATGGAATTTATCGTCGGGGGGCAATTTGACATAAATGCTTTTCTGTTTCTGTCAGAATATGCTGGATATGGGCCAACCCATATGGAGATGACCTTCCAGGTGGGAAGATCTGAAGAAATAAACATTTGCAAGAGTCCATTGGAAGGAGTCAAAAGATCATTTTTCTGGGGTTCTGGGATTAAAGGAAAGGAAAGAAATCCACTGGGAGCACAAAGGCACTCAGGAATGAAAGGAAGTGAAGCTTCCCTACATGAAGAAGGTGATAAAATCTTAAATGAAGCCAATTTCCAGTGTGACAAAAAACACCTGTGTATCCACATGGGAGAAAAGCCACAAAAATGGTCCAACTGTGGCAAATGCTTCATTGAAAGAGGTTCCCCTCATCAAACATGAGAGGACCCATATAGGAGAGAAGCTGTATGAATCCTCTGTGTGGGAAAAGATACCAGATCAGCTGCCACCTTCCATAAAAGGACACACACAGGTGAGAAACTACAAGTGTTTGGACTGTGGCAAAAGCTTCAGGGAGAGAGCATCACTAGTGAAACATGAGAGGACACACACAGGCGAGAAGCCTTACGAGTGCTCCGAATGTGGGAAAAGCTTTCAGACCAGTTCCCAGTTGAAAACACACAAAATGACGCACACGGGCGAGAAGCTATGCCAGTGTTTAGACTGTGGGCAGAGCTTCAGTCAGAGGTCACGGCTTGTGATCCACATGAAGGCCCACACAGGAGAGCGGCCGTACAGTTGTCCCGAGTGTGGGAAGAACTTCCTTTCTAGCTCTCATCTCGGGAAGCATACTATAGTGCGCACGGGCAAGAAACCCCATAGGTCGCCTACTGTGGAAAAGCTTCCATAAGAAATCCAACTTGGTGGTCCACGAGCAGATTCATACCAGGGAGAAACCATAAGATGCTCACTGTGTGAAAAAAAGATTCTGTAGTTCTTTCATACTTAATAAACACATAAAAATCCATCCAGGAGAGACATCCTAGAGGGCAGGTAACATACAATCTCAGAGATTCTGGAAAATGTCCAGAGATACTACTAGTATTGGAGTGAAACAGCAGGCAGATGAGAATCAAGCACAATGGCTGTTGCTGGCTTTTAGAAATACTGACATATTAAAATATTATAAAGAAGCACTGGTTTCACATTGAAGTTCTTTGTTCAACCTCTGGGATCGCTGGCAGGTTAGAAATGACTCTTTTCTGAAATCTTGGTAGTTGTCAGCCGGGATGAGCAGAACTGAATAGATCAAGGGGTCAACATCTGTTGTTGTTCTGCGCCGTATGGCGCCTTGCTGAATATATTTGGCCTCCATAGAGGTTTTGGGAGAGGAACTGCCCCATAACTCAGTAAAACCTATTCAGTAGGGAATATTTGGGTGGCAAAAAAAAGAGGATTTTTCTAGAAGTGCCCTCATAGGCCGACACCTATTCTTTACCCTCCAAATTTTATCAAGGCATGCCCCTACACTTCTCTCCCTTTGATTAGATTAATTAATAAATCCTGTGATTGAAATACCACCCACGGTTCTTGAGAGTCAGCTGCATACACATTTTATAAATCATGAAAATACTTTTATTTACTGATCTTTTGTGTTTAAGGAATTTATGTGACTGCCCACCTCATAAGAATGACTCTGGGCGGCAGGAAAAGAGTTAAAATGAAAACAATAAATTTAAATTGATAATCTAGATCAGTTTTTCTCAATGTTGGGAGCTTTAAGACGTGTGGACTGCAACTCCCAGAATTCCCCAGCAGGAATTCCCAGCTTGCTTGCGGAGGAAAAATGAGAAGTTAGGCTAGACCAATTTTCTTCATGCTTCCATTGTGCCTGATCAGGTTTTTTTAACAATGTGATTTCCCACCCCCCCTACCCCCCCAAGATAAAATGCGATGCACCTACACACCAGGCAGGACTTTGATTGCATGAACGTTCCTACCATCTTGTCTCTTTTGACCATACCCTGTGAATATCCCTGTCTCGCATGGAAAAATATCTAAAAATATTGCATACAGAATTAGAACCACAATGTAGTGCTGGGAAAATGTTTTGTTGTTTTGCTGCACTGACTTTGCAGGAAAAATAACTATAGAAGTAAAATTATCGTTATTGCTTTTTGAGAAATACAGACTTTCATTCTCTTCCCCCTCAGGTCCATTCATTTTTTCCCTGGCACAACCCTCTAGATCCCCTCTCAATGCCTCTGTCTGCAAAATCTCAGCAGGTGAAAGCATTCTTGGCTGCTGGGTGACCAACTGATTGGGGCAGGTTTGAAAGAGAGCCAGATTACACACAGAGTAAAGGGAAGGCTTTCACACTTTATTTCTGTACAGAGGCAAAGAGGCACACTCAGGATCAGAACCCAAATCGAGCTTGCAAACAGGCGTCATCCAAAGCAGGCCATCATTTCACTAAGCAGGTAACAGTCATCACAATTCTTACTGGCTGAAACAAATCCATGGGTGAATTACATCATGCACGTGCGTATTACAACTAAGTACCCCATAATAAGCCATGGGGGGCTCATTAGCATCTCCTGTTTACTCCTAGGGGTGTGCTTTTTACTATTATAATGAGGCAAAGGTTACTGTAGTTCAAGCTTTAACTAGTCACTATCAAGTCAAAGCAAAACAAGCAGGAGCGACACAGGAAATTCCTAATACACAGAGAGCTCCCAGGACACAGAGCCTGGCAGGCTGGTTTTGCCTGGGTTCCGAAGTGACTTGGCTCAGCATTTGGATGAGAGACCACCAGGAAACCCTTTAGAAGAGGCATCCCAGAGCGAGCAACTGCAGCGTCTCTTCCTTCCGGTTGCCAAGAAAGCGAGAGGACTCGCGCTGCAGTAAACAAAAGCGAACCGGACACATTCTCGGAGAAGGAGGTCCGCTGAAAGGAAGAATTGGGCAGCATGGCCCATGTGGACCTGTCAGAATATCGGCTGGGAGCGAGCAGTGCTGGGGGAGAGCTGTGGATTTCTCACCACGCGCTATGACACACACGCGCGCGCGCACGCGCACCCCCCCCCCCCCCGTACCTCCCTCAGAAAGCAAACAGGCAGGCTTAGCTCGCAAATCCCCCCGGACAGCTTCCTTGGCCGGTGCAGCGCGAAAGAGTTAAATCCATAGAGCGCCGCCTCCTAGAGCGTCCGCCCCGAAGAGGCGCCGCTGGCCTGTCCCCCTCCCGTGCGCGGAGGACGGACGCGGCTGGCCGGCGAGGCGGCAGCCCCCTCTGGAAGGGAGGCGCGTGGCCGGGCCGGGGCCGGGGCCGGGGCCGGGCCGGGGCCGGCGGGAGCGCCGCGGGAGAGGCGAGGCGAGGCGAGGCGAGGCGAGGCGGGCGAGGCGAGGCGGCGGGTCCGCCCCCGGGCAGGCGGGCGGGCGGGCAGGCGCGGGGCTTCCCTGGGGAAGAAGGTAGGTGCCCCTCCCGGCCGGGGAGCCGCTGGGACAGCCGCGCGGTCTCCTCTCCGCTCCGCTCCGCTCCGCTCCGCTCCTCTCCCCTCCTCTCCTCTGCGCTTCCTGCCCGCCTCCCGCTCGGGCAGCGCCGCTCACCTTCGCTTCCCAGGTGCGCGTCCAGAGGCACTCTTTGCACTTGTTTCCGCACTTCGCGTGGCCTGGGTCTGGGATCCGGGATCCGGGATCCGGGGCTCTGCGCTGTCCCCCTGATCGCTGCGATCCGGTTACGGCTCTTGGCCGAGGCAGCCGGATCTGCTCGGCTCGGCGATCGCCTCGTCCCTGGCCCCTTCCTCGGGGTTGCGCTCCTCGCAGCGCGGTAAGACGCCGGGGTGGCAGCAGCCCCGTTGCCCTGCGGCTGGGAGAGGCCACGGAGAGGCTGGTGATGTGGTAGAGCCCCCCCCTTAATTGTAGCGGTTCTCCTATCGCGACCAGATATGTCAGGCTGCTAGTTTCCTTAAATAGATTTGTTTGTAATATTCGACTCCGGTGCGTGAGTGTCGGGCAGAAGTTTCCATCAGAGGATGATATACAGGTAGAGCTCGCTCGCCAACTGCCCCGTTCAGCGACCGTGCTGAAAAAATAAGTTTGTTTTAATCGTTTGCAACCTTCGCAGCCTCCCTCGGTCGCACGACTGCCGTTGTTATGATTCTGATTGCTATTATTATTCATTCGATTTGTGCCCCCCCACCTCATCTAAGCAACTCTGGGAGGCTCTCAGCAGGTAAAAACAATTTAAGAAAACCTTAAAAACCAATACACAAATGTATAAAAACTATCCATCATCAATGGAAGCCGCAGAATTCGCCGTACATCAGCTCAGTGCAGCCCCCGTAAGAGCTCCCCACCGTTGCCAGACCCCCAGGCCCGGCGGCAGAGCCAGGTCTTCAGGGCCGAGAGGGTCCGGGCCAGTCAAAGGTCTGGGGGGATAATGCCTCGTGCAGCAGTGACTATTTGACTAACGACACTGAAAAAGAACTTGCTTTGCGACCAGATCTCGCATTTATCACCATCACAGAGCCTGCGGTCACACGATCGCCACTTGTGTGCTTCACAAACCAGCTTGTGACAAGCAGAGTCAGTGGAGAAGCCAGCAGTAAAATCATAAGTTTCAGTCATGTGATATTTTGCTTAGCAACTGTGTTGCTTCACTTAACAATTGAAGAGGAAGTGACACTGTGAGTCTGTCACAGTCATGTGATTTTCCACTTAGCAACCACAGTGCTTAGTGACTGTGTTTCCTGTCCCAATTCTCTTTGCTAAGCGAGGATTACGTGTATATCTGTATCTTTCTCTGGATGAAGTAATTTAATTTAGGTGTTAACTTGCAACTGTCAGCTAAGCAAGACTAGGGTGGAATGACCAGGCCCTAAACTAAGCCACTCATCAAAAAGGGAAAAAAAAGGGTTTTATACCCTTTTTAAAGGCCCGATTTCCCCAGAGACAAAGGGAGCTCATTCCAGGCTCACCAGACCTTTTGTGCGTAAAGGCCCCAAACCTGCAGGCCCCGACCCTGAGCTGGGAGGCCCCCAGGGTTGTAGGGAGAGAGGAAGGCCGAGGGACACTGGAGGGGACCGGGAGGCTTGAAGCACCAGCACCCGTGGCTTCAACTGAGCTTGGGCTCCAGTTTATTTATTTATTTAATGTTAATTAATTTGTATTAGGGAGCTACTAAGCATGACCTAAGCATCAGGGAATTGTCTTTATTCCAAGGAGATAATGTTTTCCAAATCTTAAAGAGCTAATATTAGAGATGCGGAAGAGGGCTTTTTTATTCCTTGCAGATTGTGTTTCCCTCATTAATGTTTCCTCCTCCCTTTCCTTTTCCCTCCTGGAACTGCAGGGAGGAACAACTATGGAGGAGCAGGAGCTTGTGGTACCCAAAGAAGAAGAGGGAAGTGAGAGAAGGGGAAGAGACCCTCTCATTGTCCAAGTGAGGACCATCGGGGACTTTTTGAGCGGGGACGGCCCATCCCACTTTAAGACGGAGTCAGAGGAGGAAACGCACCGACGCTGGGACTCTCAGTGGCAGGAATTCCTGAAAAGGGTGGCAGGGCTTCCCCCAGCACCAGCTCCATTGGAGGAAGATGCCAAGGACTTCCAGGTCCCCTTGGGGAGAGTCAAGGAAGAACCCCAGGAGGAGAGCTGTGGAGAGGCCAGAGGGGAGGCTGTGCTCCCAAGAGATCCAAACATCGGTGGGAACGCCTGGATGGACAGGGAAAAGCTGGATTTCTGCATGAAGGTGAAGGTGGAAGAGCCTCTGGAGGAGGTCGATCTGGAGAGGCAGTGGCCCCTGCACCCCAAGCAGTTCAGCCTCCAGGATGCTGATGAGCAAGGAAAGGTATCCAGACACCAAAGACTGAAAAAGGGGGGAAAGGATGGTGGGAGGCAGAATATGAGTGCAGCTGCAGAAAGCCATCAAAATTACTAACCTGCGAAATGTGTTTCTTGCCAGCTGTAGTAGCAGGGGTCATAGTTTGTGTTTCAATTTTGGTCTCAAGAGCCGATCAGACAGTTGCCGAAAGAATATTTTGCAGCATACAATTCTGGAGTGGATCTAGAGGATTAGAAAGGCAGAGGAGGACGGTAGTGTTTTCAGATGTTCTGTTTTCATGAGCATTCCCTGATCAGGAAAAAATAAATAAAATAAAGGCAATCTTGGCCTTTGTTATAGAATAGAAAGCTCTTGGATGACCTAATCAGGGCTGTTTGTCAAGTGAAGGCATTGCTGCAGGAGCTTTTGTGGGGTCAAATCTTTCCTCTCTTATACTGATCTAGTGCAGTGTTCCCCAACGCATGCCTTCAAGATGTTCTCATCTTCCCCACCCTGTACTACATTAAAATGTGGCAGTTTGGGGAAGGCTGGATTTTTAAGAGCACCAGCTTGGGAACTCTAGATTAACCTAGAGTTATCTGGACCCCTTTCAGTCAGGATTCAGGCCTGGATATGGGACAGAAACAGCCTTGGTCATGCTTTTGGATGATCTCTGGTGGAAGCGGGATGGGGGTCATGCTTCCATCATTGCTCTGCTTGACCGCTCAGCAGCCTTCGATACCATCAACCGTGGTATCCTTCAGGGGACTGGGGATGGACAGCCCTGGTTCTCCTCTTTTCTCTGTGGTCCATACCAGTCGGTGATGATTGGAGAGGAGAGATCCTGCCCTTGGCCCTGACTGTGGTGCTGCTGCGGGACTCGGTGCTCTTTCCACTCCTCTTTAACATTTACATGAAGCCGCTGGTTGAGCTCATCTGTTGTCATGGGGTGAGGTGTCATCAGTACGCTGATGATACCCAATTATACATCTCTGCCCCTGCTGAATTAAGCGATGCTGTTGATGTCTTATCCCGGTGTCTGGAGGTGGTGGGGGTCTGGATGGGGAACAGCAGGCTTCAACTGAACCCTGGCAAGACTGAGTGGCTCTGGGTTCTTGGGCCTGCCAGTCCTGAGACTATGCCATCTTTGGTGCTGGATGGGGTTACAGTGCCCCAAAGAGACCTGGTGCGCAACTTGGGAGTCCTCCTGGACTCACAACTCCTGATTAAAGAGCAGGTGGCAGTTGTGGCTAGGAGGAGATTTGCACAGCTTTGTGTTGTGCGCCAGTTGTGCCCATTCCTTAATCAGGAGGCTCTGCTCACAGTCACTCATGTTCTGGTCACCTCCTGGGTGGACTCTGTGATGCACTCTATATGACACTACGCTTGAAGAGTATCTGGAAGCTTCAGCTGGTACAGAATGTGGCAGCGTGGACAGTTATGTGTGCCCATAGAGTAGCACAGGTTACTCCTCAGCTCCGTGAGCTGCATCGGTTGCCAGTTTGCTTCCAGGTCCAATTCAAGGTGCTGTTTTTGACCTTTAAAGCCCTTCATGGCACTGGGCCGGGCTATCTGAGGGACAGCCTCTCCCCGATTACATCTACCTGTCCCATCAGGTCTGGCAGAAGAGGTATGTTGGGGGGTCCCATCTTTTAAGGAGTTACATCTGATGGGACCCAGGAGACGAGTATTTTCTGCCACGGCACCTGCCCTGTGGAACACCGTCCCCCCTGGGTAAGATTGGCCCCATCTCTCCCGACCTTCCAGAAGTCCTTAAAATCTGCTTGTGCCAACAGGCCTGGGGCTCACAAGGGAACGATAATTTGATTAGGTGGCTCCATTGTTTATAATCTGATGTGCTCCCTTAGCCTTTTATAAGATTAATTTTTTTGTCCTTTTTGAATATTTTTAAAATTGTTTTTATGATTGTTTTGTACGCTGCCCAGAGTCACACTATGTGGGATGGGCAGCCACATATGATCGATCAATCAATCAATCAACATAACTGCCCAGAGTTCCTAGGAGATGGGCAGCATATAAATATAATATAGTACTAGCAGTAATAGTAGTAGTAGTAACTTATAGGGTTGGCTAGTTTGTGACTGAGCATGTTGTAGGAGCCTTGCCATTGCCTTGCAACATGCATAACGAAGCTTATCAAATTCAGCCATAATATGGTTCGGTTGTCTGGGCATAATAAGTTATATGAATGCCAGTAGACCCTTTCCTTGTTTAGCGATGCAATCCCTTCCTTAAATCGGAAGCAAAATGGTCGCTAAGTGAACACGTGACTGAGAGAGAGAGAGAGACACTGCAAAGTTACGGTGGTGGTTGTGCTGCCATCTCATCTAGATAAAGGTCTCTCATGCAGCACCAGTGTTACTCTCACTGTCGTGTGCACTGTTGTCAGGCGTAGAAATTTGATCATAAGTGTGTACATTGATCGGAAAATGATTTTTTCCCCACTGGTTATTACCGTTCTATTTGTGAATTGTCACTAACTGAGGTAGACACAAAAGGAGGAGTGGCTCCTATTGTGGTTTGTGAAACTAGGTTTAGGCTTATGTTGTGAGAAGCCAGCCAAAAGTTTGTAAGCAAGGAAGTGTTCTGCTGTCTCTGCAGTAAATTGCCCAGAATAAAGTACAGCCATTTAAATCCTCATTTAGCAACTACCTTGGTTAGTGACAATTCACAAATACGACAGTAATTAAAAATTCATTTTGCATCCAGTATATGCATTTATGACTTTTACAGCCTCTCTCTCTCTCTGTCACATCTTTGCTATTACAGTTAGTATGGTGTATAATCTGCTCTTATTTTCACTTGTTTATTTACTTGTTTACGCGCATTTATATCCCATACCAAGATGTCTTCAAAGAGAAAGAACACCAGTTCAGCTGAAGGAAGTAGCAAGAAGCAAAGGAAAGCAATTGATCTCAATCTGAAGATGAAGATCATCAAAGCGTATGAGGCTGGGAAGAAGGTCACTAAAATAGCGCGAGAAGAAGGCTTGGCCCATTCCACCATCTCCACTATTTTGAAGGATAAGGCAAGGATCAGGGAGGCGATGAAAGGATCAGCAGGAATGAACGCAAGTATAACAAGACAGCGAAAAGGCCTCATCCACGAAATGGAAAAACTCCTTATACTTTGGATCGAAGATCAGATACAGAAGAGGCTGCCGGTTAGCCTTCTTCTCATTCAGGCTAAGGCACGCAGCATTTTCACAACACTGAAGGAACGAGCAGGGGAGGAGTGCACTGAAACATTCACTGCCAGCCATGGCTGGTTTATGCGGTTTCAGCAAAGATTTCATTACCAGAAAGCACACATATCAGGCAAAGCTGCAAGGGTTGATGAAGAAGCTGTCAAACATTTTCTGGATGAACTTGATGATATCATAGCAGAGGGGAACTATTTCCCTGAACAGATATTCAGCGTGGATGAAACTGGGTTATACTGGAAAAGAATGCCAGAGCGGACGTACATATACAAAGAGGCCCAAGCAACACCTGGATGTAAAGCCTTTAAGGATAGAGTAACCTTACTGTTGGGCGGAAATGTCGCTGGATTCAAGCTGAAGCCATTTCTGATCCACAAATCAGGCGACCCCTGTGAGTTCAAAAACATAAGTGAGCACACACTGCCCGTTTATTACCGATCTAATCGCAAGGCCTGGATGACGCACGTCCTCTTTGAGGATTGGTTTATGAATTGTTTTATACCCCAAGTAAAGGAATATTGCTGTCAAAAGGGAATTCCTTTTAAAATTCTCCTGCTCCTGGACAACGCCCCTGGACATCCCCTGCATCTCGACAGTCTCCACCCGGACGTAAAGGTAGTTTATCTACCCCAAAGCACCACCCCTCTCCTCCAGCCTATGGACCAGGGAGCTATCTCAGCATTCAAGGCATACTATTTGCATGCAACGTTTGCCAAAGCTTTAGCTGCAACAGAGGATGATAGGATAAACTTGCACCAGTTTTGGAAAGGCTATAATATCCTCCATTGTATCGAAAACATTGTAGCAGCATGGCAGAATGTTAGTGTGAAATGCATGCAAGGGATTTGGAAAAAGTGTTTAAAACATTTTGGTGTTGTAAATAATTTTGAAGGATTGGACCAAAACAATAATTTGGATGAAATAAATAAGAAAACTTTGACACTAATGAAATCCCTTGATTTAGAGGTTGATCCTGAAGATCTGAAAAAATTGATATCCTACACTGAGGGAGAGCTTTCAAATGAAGATTTAATCGAACTGAAAGAAGAATTAGAAGCACAACGAGTACTGGAAGAACAAGAAAAAGAACAAGAACAAGGAAAAGAAAAAGAAAAAGAAAAAGAAAAAAAAGAAGAAAAAAAGATTGTAGAAGTTAAGCCCAAAACATTCAGTTTGAAAAGATTGGCTGGTGTTTTCTCGGGCATTAACAAAATTTTATCAGAATTAGAAAGTATGGATCCAAATGTAGAACGTTTTAGAAAGGTACATTGGGAAATGTGTGAAATCTTAAAGTGTTATCGTGAAATATACGAAGGAAAAAAGAAAAAAACTGTGGAAACCAAACATGGTGGGTTATTTAAGAAAATTATTCCTTCCCCAACTCCATTTCCCTCCCTATTTCCCTCCCCATCCACAGGAATAGAACACCCAGACCATCCTCAGCCATCAACCAGCTATGCCAGCGTATCTGAAGTTTCTGAAAACACAGAAAAAAATGAACCTTTCAAAGGATTTATCTCAAATTTGATGTTTACAGGTACTGTAACTGTAAAATCTGATTTTGTACAGGTGGTCCTTATTTAGTGACTGCCTCATTTAGTAACCAGAGTTACAGCATTGATGAAAAAGTAACTTTACAACCAAGCCACCCATTTACGACCTTCACAGGTCTGCAAAGCAAAGGAATCTGAAGTACAGATACTTTGCTTATGATCCTGATTCAGCTTTCTTTTGCTTTACAGAGCTGCAGAGGTCCTAAATGCAACAACTGATTGTAAAGTTACTTTTTCTTCACTGTCATAAATGCAAATGTTTGCTAAATGAAGTCACTAAATGAGGACTACCTGTAAGATTATAAGCACAGTTGTGGTTTCACTTAGCGACTATGTAGCTTAACAATTGTGATCCTAATTGCAGTCTCTAAATGAGGATTACCTGTAATGTACTTTATTTTGGTAACACAATATTATTATGCCTAATTTTGTACTCATACGGGTAGTCATCGGGTTACGACGTCAATTGGGACTGGAATTTCCATCGCTAAACGGAGTGGTCATAAAGCATGATGTCACATGACTGCATCACTTAGCGACCACAACCCTGGCAGTCCTGGTTGCCATTGTAACCCAGAGACCGCATGGGTGGTTAAGAGAGGACCTCATGTGACCAGAGTCATAGCCAAGTATGCCCACAGGTGAGAGCTGCAGATAAGTGGGTGAGTGCCTCGGGCAGGCTCTACTTAGCATGGGTAGGCCAGTAGGAGCCACTGTGCAGGGTGAGTGCTGCGGAGTACAAGATCCCTACAATCTGGTACTCTGTAATACAGCTCCTTGGGAGAAAAAGTGGCAAGAGCAACTTACAGGAGCGACTTGCAACCTTCCCTGCTGGCTTCCCCATTGACTTTGCTTGTGGGAAGCCAGCAAGGAAGTTGCAAATGACGGTCATGTGACTGTGGCTAGCTGTAATGTTGTAATTGTGACTAAGGGTATGCTGCAGTGGCTAGAACTCCAAGTACAGTTGTAAGTCCCCATCAGCGCCATCATAACTTTGAACTGTCGCTGAACAAGTTGTCAAAACCCGAGGACTACTTATAAAGCAACTTGTCATACATTGAGGTTCCATTTGACCTTTTTTTATTTCGGGAACTTAAAAAAAGAAAAAATCTGCATACAGTATTAAACCAAAGCTTTAAAATTTTTCCTAAGTTTTAAATTGTCAGAATGATATGCAAAGATTTAAAAGGTAATCAATTGTTACAATGTATTTTTTAATGGCAAAAATATGTTAGAATTAAAGAGCATTTTGAAGTAGAATGTACAAATAGTTGTCCACTTCAGGAAGGATAACAGAAATTGAGTATGGAAGATTGAAGTAAAGTCACAAGCACAGTTATGGTCACGTCTAGGTTACTGTGATTCTCACCTAGCGACCATTTCGCTTAACGACCTGGTCCTTGGAATGGAATGAGGAGTGGGTGTAATCAGCAAACCTGAAAAGGCTTCTAGGAGGCAGCTGCATGGATTTCCTCCCTGTGATTCCCAGAGCCAGGAGATGTTTCAGTTGTGATGATTTTGTCCTGGTTGGACCTACACAAAGTCCCTTTTTCTAACCAGCATCTCTGGTGGAATAGGGAAGAGCCTTTTCAGAATTGCAGCCAATGGTTTTCTGTACCTCTCTGCCAGTTCATCTACATCTCAGTTCAGAATTGTGGCCCAAAAGAATCTAGAGCTGCCAACCAACCTGGACATAGCTGCCTGAAGCTACTTCCTTTCCTTTGTCATATTAGCTGTGGAGGAAATAAAGTGTTACTGTTAGGGGCCGGCAAATTGGACCTAATCCAATTCTGACTTAGCATGGGATTTGATATGGGAATTCAGACTTCAGAATTGGCTCAGGAAAAGGGATTTTTCTGTATTAAATCTCCAAATGGGATCCCATCTCCCCCAGCTGCTTTGAGCGATAGTCATCCTGGAGGGGATAGAGAGTAAGCCTGGTGCATGCTTCCTTCAGGACTTTTTTGAGTTGAATCAACTTTCCTTTTTTCTTTTTTCAGGCATCCCAAACCCTGGAGAATACGATGCTAAAATCTCCCAAATTGGAGGAAGAGGCTTTGGACATTGTGAAGGTGAAGCTTCCCCTGGAGATAAAGCAAGAGAATGATGGGGAGGCCAAATCATTAGGTAAGGATGCAGATTGTCAATAACTGCAAACATTTCTGGGGTGCTTTGAGCCAAGATGGTTCTCTGCACTCTTTTTGAAGCCCAGGGAAGTGCCAGCATCTTGTAGAAGGAGTTGGTTGTGCAGTCCTTGACATCTGATGGCCAACCAAGCCAAATTGCATTTTCTGGGGAAAGAGATGGTCCCAATTTCCATCACAGAATTTTTGGTTCACAGAATCTTTGCTTGAAAGGATTAGGTTGCAGAGTCTGGAAAAGGATTGACTGCTAGAAAAGCTAGAGACCTGTTGTAAGTTGATTATGTAATATTGGACTAGCTGTCGCCTTTGTTCGAATTTCTGTCAGGTGCATCCATAATGCGATGGATTGATTATATGCCATCAAGTCAATGTGATTATTAATGACCACATAGATAGATTTTCTCCATGACGAGATCCATAACTTAGTGGTACAGATTAGAGAATCTGACATTTGGAGGAGGCCAGCAAATCCAAACACTTGCTCAGTGTCTCAGTGATATGTGAACTATTCTCTGTTGCCCAAGAAGAGAGTCTTCTTGATAATGTCCTCCCAAACTGAAGTCTTCAGGTTGATGTAGGAAAGCCATCAAACGAGGATGCTTGAATTTGGGATTTCCTAGGTTAAATGGGAAGGGGAATACGAGGTGGCCTTTAAGAGACTAGGGCAATTGGAAGAGGGAGGACTAGGTGCTTGAGGAGACCCTGCCAAACTAGAATTTATACAAGAAATTGTTTGAAATGGAATTTATTGTTGGGGGGCAATGTGACATAAGTGGTTTTCTGTTTCTCTTAGAATGTGACAGATATGGGCCAACTCATAAGGAGAAGACCTTCCAGGTGGGAAGATCTGAAGAAATAGACATTTGCAAGAGTCCATTGGAAGGAGTCAAAAGTTCATTTTTCCAAGACTCCAGGATAACTCCATGGGGATCACAAACGCACTCGGGAAAGAAAGCCAGTGAAGCTTTTCTGCCTGAAGTAAGTGATCGAAATTTAAATGAAGCCAATTTTCAGTGTGGCAAAAAGTCCAGAATTAAGAGGAGCCAGAGATGGTGTCCAACCATCAGTGTTCCAGATGCCCCACATGTGCAAGCAAAGGATAAACTGCATAAATATGAGAAGAGTAACAGCAAACCCTCCATTGTTCAACAGGGTAGCACTCTGTTGGCAAAAAAAAAGTATCTTTGCTCAGAGTGCGGGAAAAGTTTTGATTGGAAAACAAACCTCGTGAAGCACAAGAGAATCCACACAGGAGAGAAGCTGTATAAATGTTCCAAATGCAGCAAATGCTTTAATGCAAAATCCACTGTGATTAAACATGAGAGGTCCCACACAGGAGAAAAGCCGTATAAATGCACCGAGTGTGGAAAAGCTTTTGGGGAAAAGGGGATTCTGGTCAAGCACCTGAGGATCCACACTGGAGAAAAGCCACATAAATGCTCCGACTGCGGCAAAAGCTTCATTGGACGAGATGCCCTCATCAAACATGAGAGGACCCATACAGGAGAGAAGCCATATGAATGCTCCGAGTGTGGGAAAATCTTTCGGATCAGCTGCCACCTTAAACTCCATAAAAGGACACACACAGGTGAGAAACCACACAAGTGTTTGGACTGTGGCAAAAGCTTTAGTGAGAGCGTCGCTGGTGAAACACGAGAGGACGCATATGGGTGAAAAGCCTTATGAGTGCTCCGAGTGTGGGAAAAGCTTTTGGACCAGTTCCCAGTTGAAAACACACAAAAGGACGCACACGGGCGAGAAGCCGTATCAGTGCTTAGACTGTGGGCAGAGCTTCAGTCAGAGGTCACGGCTCGTGATCCACGCAAGGTACCACACAGGAGAGAGGCCATACGGGTGTCCTGAGTGTGGGAAGAGCTTTGTTAGTAGCTCACATCTCAGGAAGCATACTATATGCACACGGGCGAGAAGCCCGATACGTGCTCCTACTGTGGGAAAAACTTCCGTAAGAAATCCAACTTGGTGGTCCACAAGCGGATTCATACCAGGGAGAAAGCATACGGATGCTCAATGTGTGAAAAAAGATTCTGTAGTTCTTCCATGTTTCATAAACACATGAAAATCCATCCAGGAGGGACATCCTAGAGGGCAGGGTTAGTGTTAAGGTCTAATATACAGTCTCAGAGATTGTGGAAAACATCCAGGGATGATACTAGTATTGGAGTGAAACAGCAGGCAACTGTGGTAGATTGCAGAGGAGATCAAGGTTATCGGGAAGTAGGGGGTGCATTCCAGGAAGGGAAAGGAGACAAAAGACAACACAGTCCACAGGAGGAGCGTGAGAAGAGTAAGAGATTCAGGGTAGCCACTTCCTAGAATCTCCCAGGGTATATCCACTGGCTGCAATAGTATAGATGTAGTCTGGCAAGATTCTGTCTATATGATGTAAGCAAATAAAGGAACTGAACTCAACTGGACTGTTTCACCATTGTTCTTGGGCTGGGCCTGACATCAATCCTGCCAGACTCATACTCCCAAGAAGAGGGAGGAAAATTTGATCATGGCTACAGATGCTCAAGGAGCACAGTTAACGCCACCGCATCGAGCAGCAGCCTTACTGCAGCACCAGCAGCAAGTGGACACACAGGTCAATAATTTACAAGCTGCGGTGATGCAGTTGGTACAGCGGCTCAGGCAAAATGCTCAACAACCCACAGCCAGACCGCCAGTGCTGTTATGTTCTCATGGAAGCTTACCAGAGAAATATGGAACGGACATGGATCAGTTAAGGACCTTCCTTACACAGTGCAAGATGTTCATGGACAGCAGACCTGCAGAGTTCGCAACAGGAAAGTGATCTTTATAGTAAGCTTGTTGAAAGGGTCGGCAGCAAAATAGGCCATTCCCATGACAGAAGGCAACGACCCGATGCTGAACAACTATCAGAGATTTACTTGAGAGATTTAGAGGCCATTTGGGGGATCCCATCCAGAGAGTCACAGCCAATCGGGAGATTCGGAAACTCAAACAGGGCAATAGAGTAAGATTGTACACTGTAGATTTTAAGCTATGAACCGGAGACGTCAGATGGAATGAGGTGGCTCTCATTGACCAGTTTATGGAGGGGTTGAACGATGACCTTCGGGATGAGCTGGTGAGGCAGAGGAGGTCATTGAGCCACCTTCAATGAGCTGTACCAGTGTGGCATGATAATCGATGTCCAGCTGGAGGAATTGAAACAGTCGGGGTATCAGAAGCAGAAGTGGCAGTGGGTCTCCCCCCATAGCTCTCCCTCCTTTCCCTACAGTAGCCTCAGATCCAGGGGTGGGGGAGCCAATGCAAATGGGAGCTGCCAAGAGATCAGTCTCTGGAGGAGAAACAGAGAGGACGAGGTCTGGGTCTCTGGTTTTACTGTGGAGCCCCAGGGCATATCATAAGAGCATGTCCAGCAAGGAATCCAACAAGGGGCTAGACAATCAGAGCAAACCCCCAGTAAACGCACAGTTTCAGCCACAACTGCAAACCAGGGAAACTTGGCCGGCCCCTCAAGAGAGCTCACAAGGGGTGCCGTCCAGCAGATGAGGAGAGCTCATTCTGAAGAGAACAGGCAAGCATTTTTTCTTACCCCTGTTAACAATAACCTTAGAATCTGGTCGCAAGACAGCTGGAAGCTGTTATCGATTCAGGGGCTACCACGAACTTCATAAATATTCAGGCGGCACGCAAATGGCAATTACCGGCGGTACACTTAAAAAAACCAATAAAGGTAGAAACGATAGATGCCCAACCTTTGAAGGCAGGTCCCGTCGTGCAATTCTCTTTCAACAGACATACAGAGTTCTTGCCCCTATATATAACAGCCTCCTTGCATGTACCCCTAGTACTCATGGCTGAGACTCCACAACCCTACAATAGATTGGAACACAGGAACACTCTCCTCCTCCCCCCCAGATTGCCAGCACCACCGGGTGCAGATGGCCAGTCTCTCCTCAAACAAGCATCCAGGTGGGGGGGGGGGGGGTGAGGGGATCTGCCCGCCAAGTATTTTGATTTCGCAGATGTTTTGGGGGATGAGGAAGCTACTATGCTTCCCCCCACCCCACCCCCATCGAGACTGTGATTGCACGATTGATGTGAAACCGGGGGCAAAAATCCCTGCCAGTCAGCAATATCCTATGTCTGCCAAGGAGCTAGCTATTCTGAAAGAATACTTGGATATAAACCTTAAGAAGGGATTTATTAGAACATCAAAGTCACCAGCCTCTGCTCGCACTTTCTTGGTTCCAAGGGAGCCAGACCCACAGATGACTTCAGCACAGAGGCTGAGTGAGGGAGCTTCCATGCCCACCGTCTGTGATTACAAGGATCTAAATAGGGTCATGATACGAGATCATTCCCCACTTCCACTGATATCAGATCTTTTAGATCAGCTGCAGAAGGCACGCATCTTTGCAAAGTTAGACCTCAGGAATGCTTACAACCTCATTTGGGTAAAGGAGGGGCGTGAATCCCTGACTGCCTTTGATACAAGGTATGGAAAGTTCTGAGTATACGGTAATGCCGTTCGGACTTGCTAATTGTGGGGTGGTGTTTTCCAGATTCACGAATCATATTTTTTCTGACATTGATTTGTATGTAGTGATTTATTGGGACGACATCTTAATCTATTCTGAGGATGCAGAATCTCATACAATGCACATCAGAAATGACTTGCAAAGGCTGAGGAAGAATAACCTGTTTGCCAAACTGGAAAAGTGTACATTTGATTTATTTCGATTAGACTCTGGGGTTCAGGATCTCAACAGAGGGGCTGCAAATGGACCCAGTAAGGTGCAAGTGGTGTTGTCATGGCACTCCCCCCATAATGTGAAAGATGTTCCTTCCTGGAGTTTGCCAACTTCTACAGAAAGTTCATTCCTAATTTTGCTGACAGGGTTAAGCTTCTCTCGCAGCTTTTGAAGAAAGGAAGGAAATTTGCTTGGATGGCACAAGAGCAATCGCATTTCAGGACTTAAAACAGCTCTTTGCCTCTCAGCCCCTCCTCCATCACCCCAATCCCTCACGGCAGTTTGTCCTCCAGACCGATGCTTCAGATGCTGCTGTCGGTACTGCTGCAGGCTACGAAAGGAGAGGGAGGGGAATTGCTCCCGTGGGCTCTCTTGCATGCTGTCACCCGCAGAGAAAAACTATGTTATATTTCATAAGGGGATGCTAGCAATCAAGGCAGCCTTCCAGGAATGGAGGCAATGGCTGGAGGAGGTGAAATTTCCCATACAGGTTTGCACAGACCACAAGAACTTGGAGCGAATGCAGAATACAGTCACTCACACACACCCCGACAGACAAGATGGAGCCAATTTTTCTCCCATTTTGACTTCTACATAATGTATGGGCCTGGTTCCCGAAACCTGCTACCAGATGTGCTCTCGCATAAGCCCGAGTACTTAGAGGCTCAGCAACCGCCTCCCCGTGCTACAATCTTGCAATCTCACAACTTTAGGCACACCGCAAGGATTACATACCCAAGAAGTTGGGGGCTGGTCAACAGGCTGAAGACCTCTTTGTGCGGATAAAGACGCAGCAGCTGCAGGACCCATATGTGTAGTCCCAAATGGATGACCTCCGGGGACCCAACAAGATACTATTTCCCCATTTTCAGTGGAAGGGGGGCAACTTTGGCATAAGGGTCACCTTTACATTCCCCTTCCTTTACAGGAGGAGGTGTTGCAGCTTTGCCATGACAATGAGACAGCTGGCCATGGGGGAGTTTTTAAAACACTCCACAGGACTCTGAGTATTGGTAGCCAAAGATGGCCACAGACATAAAAGACTATGTTGCCTCATGCCATGTTTGCTGCCAGGCTAAATCAGCTCATGGGAAGCTGGCTGGACCCTTGCAGCCATTAAACACCTCCCCCCGCCCCCCCCCCGCCTTGGGTCACAGTGTCTATGGACTTCATCACTGATCTACCCACAGTGCAAGGATATACATTGATACTAGTGGTAGTAGGTCTGTTCACTAAGGTGGCACATTTTATACCGTGCAAGGGGTTACTCGTGGCACAGCTCTTTTTAGACCATGTATTTTGCTACAGAGGAATGGTTAGCCCCATAATAACAGAGGAAGTCAGTTCACTTCCAGGTTTTGGAGGGCCCTTTTCCAGCTGCTGAATGTACAGGTTCACCTGTCTTCTGCCCACCACCCTTCCACAAATGGAGAGGTGGAGAAGACTAGCCAGGTATTGCAGCAGTATTTAAGAGTTACAGCACATACAGCCCAGATAACTGGGCTGCACTCCTCCCCTTAGCAGAATTCGCATATAACAATTCTGCGCACTCTTCGATTGGCATGTCACCATTTGAAGCATCGTATGGAGTCCCCCCACAGGTTTTTCCCACAAACAGAAGGGAGCTGTACCGAGCGCAGCAGGATTTCTCAGAGAGCAACAGGCAGCTCAGGAGCTATTGAAAGAGCAACTACTAAAGGTGAAGGCAGCAGAAGGGGCCAGTGATTTCAGAGGGAGACAAAGTATGACTTAACTTCCACCAAGCCATCTAAGAAATTGGACTCAAGTTTGTGGGCCCTTTCGCTGTCATTCGACAAGTGAACCCAGTGGCTTTCCGTTGGCAGCTACGGGCTTCAGTGAAAGTCCATCCCATCTATCATCTGTCCTTGCTAGTCAAGGAAGCACCCCCAAGTGCTTTGAGATCCCAGGATCCACCACCCCCACCAGCGATAGTGGAAGGGAAGAAGAATATGGGTTGGACACAATCTTGGTTTCACGGAGAGGGAAAGGGATCCAATATTGATTCATGGGGAGGGGTACCCAGAGACCGAGCGTTTGTGGGAGAATGCAAGAGATGTACACACTCCAGTGCTGGTGCACGACTTTCACTGGCGTGGCAGAGGAGGTTGTGAGTGAACAAGCGGAAGGTTTGGGAGGGGCCCTGGGGCAGGAAAGCACCGAGACCGAAGATGCTCAGCCTTCGACTTCCAGCATGCATCTCCCAAGGGGGAGGGGGCTGATTTTCCTAATTCTGTAGCGGTCTTGCAGGAAGAGCCGCCTGACATGGAGGAGTCATCAGAGAACTCGGAGGGGGAATCCAACCTTGCAGAAGGGGGTGATGTGATGGAATCTATCTACGAAGGGGAGGGTGATGTGGGTTGCAGCAGAGAGCAAGGCTATCAGGAAGGAGGGGGTGCAGTCCAGGAAGGGAAAGGAGACAAAAGGCAACACAGTCTGGAAGTGCAGCGTGGGAAGCCTAAGAGGTTCAGGATAGCCGCTCCCTAGAATCTCCCAGGGTCTATCCTCTTGTTGCAGTAGTACAGATTTGGTCTGGCAAGATTCTGTCTGTAAGGTGTAAGCACATAAAGGAACTGGACTCAACTGAACTGTTTCACTGTTGTGCTGGGTCTGACAGCAGCTGAGAGTCAAGCACAATGGGTGTTGGTGGCTTTTAGAAATATTGACACATTAAAATATTACAGAGAAGCCTTGGTTTCAGATTGAAGTTCTTTGTTCAACCTCTGGGATTGCAGACAGGTTAGAAAATGACCCTTTTCTGAAATCTTAGTAGTTGCCATTGGCCGGGATGAGCAGAACTGATCAACGGGTCAACTCTGTTGTTGCTCTGTGCCGTATGGCGCCTTACTGAATATATTCGGCCTCTGTAGAGGTTTTGGGAGAGGAACTGCCCCATAACTCAGTAAAACCTATTCAGTAGGGAATATTTGGGTGGCAAAGAAAAGGGGATTTTTCTAGAAGTGCCCTCATAGGCCCACACCCATTCTTCACCCTCCAAATTTTATCAAGGCATGCCTCTAAACTTCTCTCTCCTGTGATTAGATTAATGAATAAATCCTGTGATTAAAATACCACCCACAGTTCTTGAGAGTCAGGTGCATACAAATTTTATAAATCATCATCATACTTTTATTTACTGATCTTTTGTGTTTAAATAATTTATATGGCTGCCCAACTCATAACAATGACTCTGGGTGGCGGGAAAAGAGTTAAAATGAAAACAATAAATTTAAATCGATAATCTAGATCAGTGTTTCTCAACATTGGCAACTTTAAGATGTGTGGAGTGCAACTCCCAGAATTCCCCAGCTGGCCTTGCTTGTGGAGGCAAAATGGGAAGTGAGCCTAGACCAAATTTTCATCATGCTTCCGATTTGCCCAATCAGGTTTTTTTAGCAATGTGATTCTCCTTCCACCCCAAGATCCTTGGAACTCTCAGGGCAGTCTTGACCCACAGTAGAGTCCTAACAAATAAGATGCGATGCACCTACAAACCAGGCAGGACTTCTATGGCACTAACATGCCTGCCATCTTGACACTCTTGACAGGATATTTGACAGGATATTAGCAGCCCTGATATGCTTAAACGTTTCTAACATGAAACCAAGGGTTTGCTTTAAAAGCAAAACTTCTTAAATATCTAAAAATGTTGCAAACAGAACTAGAACCACGACATAGTGCTGGGAAAATGTTTGTTGTTCTGCTGCACTGACTTTGTAGGAATAGGAAGTATAGAAATAAAATTGTCATTATTGCTTTTTGAGAAATACTCACTTTCATTCTCTTCCCCCCCCCGGGTCCATTCATTTTTTTTTTCTGGCACAACCCTCTAGATCCCCTATTAATGCCTCTATCTGCAAAATCTCAGCAGATGAAAGCGTCAGGCTGGTTTTGGCTGGGTTCAGAAGCTAGCTATAGTGACTTGGCTCAGCATTTGGATGAGAGACCACCAGGAAACCCTTTAGAAGAGGCATCCCAGAGCGAGGCAACAGCAGCATCTCTTCCTTCCGGTTGCCAAGAAAGCGAGAGGACTCGCGCTGCAGTAAACAAAAGCGAACCGGACACATTCTCGGAGAAGGAGGTCCGCTGAAAGGAAGAATTGGGCAGCATGGCCCATGTGGACCTGTCAGAATATCGGCTGGGAGCGAGCAGTGCTGGGGGAGAGCTGTGGATTTCTCACCACGCGCTATGACACACACGCGCGCGCGCACGCGCACCCCCCCCCCCCCCGTACCTCCCTCAGAAAGCAAACAGGCAGGCTTAGCTCGCAAATCCCCCCGGACAGCTTCCTTGGCCGGTGCAGCGCGAAAGAGTTAAATCCATAGAGCGCCGCCTCCTAGAGCGTCCGCCCCGAAGAGGCGCCGCTGGCCTGTCCCCCTCCCGTGCGCGGAGGACGGACGCGGCTGGCCGGCGAGGCGGCAGCCCCCTCTGGAAGGGAGGCGCGTGGCCGGGCCGGGGCCGGGGCCGGGCCGGGGCCGGCGGGAGCGCCGCGGGAGAGGCGAGGCGAGGCGAGGCGAGGCGAGGCGGGCGAGGCGAGGCGGCGGGTCCGCCCCCGGGCAGGCGGGCGGGCGGGCAGGCGCGGGGCTTCCCTGGGGAAGAAGGTAGGTGCCCCTCCCGGCCGGGGAGCCGCTGGGACAGCCGCGCGGTCTCCTCTCCGCTCCGCTCCGCTCCGCTCCGCTCCTCTCCCCTCCTCTCCTCTGCGCTTCCTGCCCGCCTCCCGCTCGGGCAGCGCCGCTCACCTTCGCTTCCCAGGTGCGCGTCCAGAGGCACTCTTTGCACTTGTTTCCGCACTTCGCGTGGCCTGGGTCTGGGATCCGGGATCCGGGATCCGGGGCTCTGCGCTGTCCCCCTGATCGCTGCGATCCGGTTACGGCTCTTGGCCGAGGCAGCCGGATCTGCTCGGCTCGGCGATCGCCTCGTCCCTGGCCCCTTCCTCGGGGTTGCGCTCCTCGCAGCGCGGTAAGACGCCGGGGTGGCAGCAGCCCCGTTGCCCTGCGGCTGGGAGAGGCCACGGAGAGGCTGGTGATGTGGTAGAGCCCCCCCCTTAATTGTAGCGGTTCTCCTATCGCGACCAGATATGTCAGGCTGCTAGTTTCCTTAAATAGATTTGTTTGTAATATTCGACTCCGGTGCGTGAGTGTCGGGCAGAAGTTTCCATCAGAGGATGATATACAGGTAGAGCTCGCTCGCCAACTGCCCCGTTCAGCGACCGTGCTGAAAAAATAAGTTTGTTTTAATCGTTTGCAACCTTCGCAGCCTCCCTCGGTCGCACGACTGCCGTTGTTATGATTCTGATTGCTATTATTATTCATTCGATTTGTGCCCCCCCACCTCATCTAAGCAACTCTGGGAGGCTCTCAGCAGGTAAAAACAATTTAAGAAAACCTTAAAAACCAATACACAAATGTATAAAAACTATCCATCATCAATGGAAGCCGCAGAATTCGCCGTACATCAGCTCAGTGCAGCCCCCGTAAGAGCTCCCCACTGTTGCCAGACCCCCAGGCCCGGCGGCAGAGCCAGGTCTTCAGGGCCGAGAGGGTCCGGGCCAGTCAAAGGTCTGGGGGGATAATGCCTCGTGCAGCAGTGACTATTTGACTAACGACACTGAAAAAGAACTTGCTTTGCGACCAGATCTCGCATTTATCACCATCACAGAGCCTGCGGTCACACGATCGCCACTTGTGTGCTTCACAAACCAGCTTGTGACAAGCAGAGTCAGTGGAGAAGCCAGCAGTAAAATCATAAGTTTCAGTCATGTGATATTTTGCTTAGCAACTGTGTTGCTTCACTTAACAATTGAAGAGGAAGTGACACTGTGAGTCTGTCACAGTCATGTGATTTTCCACTTAGCAACCACAGAGCTTAGTGACTGTGTTTCCTGTCCCAATTCTCTTTGCTAAGCGAGGATTACGTGTACATCTGTATCTTTCTCTGGATGAAGTAATTTAATTTAGGTGTTAACTTGCAACTGTCAGCTAAACAAGACTAGGGTGGAATGACCAGGCCCTAAACTAATCCACTCATCAAAAGGGAAAAAAAAGGGTTTTATACCCTTTTTAAAGGCCAGATTTCCCCAGAGACAAAGGGAGCTCATTCCAGGCTCACCAGACCTTTTGTGCCACAAACCTGCAGGCCCCGACCCTGAGCTGGGAGGCCCCCAGGATTGTAGGGAGAGAGGAAGGCCGAGGGACACTGGAGGGGACCGGGAGGCTTGAAGCACCAGCACCCGTGGCTTCAACTGAGCTCGGGCTCCAGTTTATTTATTTATTTAATGTTAATTAATTTGTATTAGGGAGCTACTAAGCATGACCTAAGCATCAGGGAATTGTCTTTATTCCAAGGAGATAATGTTTTGCAAATCTTAAAGAGCTAATATTAGAGACGCAGAAGAGGGCTTTTTTATTCCTTCCAGATTGTGTTTCCCTCATTGATGTTTCCTCCTCCCTTTCCTTTTCCCTCCTGGAACTGCAGGGAGGAACAACTATGGAGGAGCAGGAGCTTGTGCTACCCAAAGAAGAAGAGGGAAGTGAGAGAAGGGGAAGAGACCCTCTCATTGTCCAAGTGAGGACCATCGGGGACTTTTTGAGCGGGGACGGCCCATCCCACTTTAAGATGGAGTCAGAGGAGGAAACGCACCGACGCTGGGACTCTGAATGGCAGGAATTCCTGAAAAGTGTGTCATGGCTTTCCCCAGCACCATCCCCGCCTCCATCAGAGGAGGATGCCAAGGACTTCCAGGTCCCCTTGGGGAGAGTCAAGGAAGAACCCCAGGAGGAGAGCTGTGGAGAGGCCAGAGGGGAGGCTGTGCTCCCAAGAGATCCGAACATCAGTGGGAACACCTGGATGGACAGGGAAAAGCTGGATTTCTGCATGAAGGTGAAGGTGGAAGAGCCTCTGGAGGAGGTCGATCTGGAGAGGCAGTGGCCCCTGCAACCCAGGCAGTTCAGCCTCCAGGATGCTGATGAGCAACAGGAGGAATCAGCCAAGGCTGCTCCACCAAGTCTGAGACACAAAAGATACTGAGAATAAAGCCAGAAAAATGGTAAATGAAACAAAGGTATCCTCAGGGTCTAGGACAGTGTTTCTCAACCTCGGCAACTTTAAGCTGTGTGGACTTCAACTCCCAGAATTTCCAGCCAGCCATGGCTGGCTGGGGAATTCTGGGAGTTGAAGTCCACACAGCTTAAAGTTGCCAAGGTTGAGAAACACTGGTGTAAGGTTTTCATCAGAAAGACAAAAGCAGCATCAGGCTGTCACACCATCAGCTCTCTGCTACCACAATACCACAATGCGTGATATCACACTGCCTGCAAAAGTAGTGGAACTTGTGGCCTAAAGGCCTGATGCTGCTTTCGTCATTTGCCCCTTCTTGAACAACCCTGCAGATGCCGCTGTAAATGTGTAATTGGCCTACTTTGTATTTCCATGTTGGCTGCAAATGAAGGGAAAGTCTTTCTCCTTAATGAACAGGAAAATAAGGCTATTAGTGGAATGAGAGCCAGTTTGGCGTAGTAGTGAAGCCAGTAGGCTAGAAACTGGGAGACGGTGAATTCTAGTCCTGCCTTAGTCACGAAGCCAGCGGGGTGACTCTGGGCCAGTCCCTCTCACTCAGCCCCAGGAAGGAGGCAAGGGCAAACCACTTCTGAAATCTTGACCCGAAAACTGCAGCGACTAGGCCAGGCAGTGTCCAGGAGCCAACGCTGACTTGAAAGCATAAAACAAAACACGATATCAATGTCAAGGAGATTGAATGTGATTCCTCATTGCCTATAGCCCTGTTTCTCAATGTCTGCAATTTTTGGTGGCTGGGGAATTCTGGGAGTTGAAGTCCATGCATCTTAAAATTGCGGCGGTTCGGAAACCCTGGGCTATAGCGACAAAGGAACAGATGAGAGAAGTAGAAACGCATGGATAGTAGAATTGTCAGATTGTTTGGGTGGGTGGCTGTTCCTTGATTTAAAGAAAAAAACTAGCAAGTCGGATTGCTGCTTTGATATGGAAATAAATTTGTTTCTCGTGACATGGAGATCGTTAGGACTGCTGGATAATTGCTCTGTTCTGAGAGTTGTTGGATAACTGCTCTATGTGAAATTGCTGCGAGGGCAGGTTCAAACATTGACCAATCCAAAAACAGGAAGGCCACCTACCTTCCCGTATGAAACCTATCTAGCACCATCTTTCTCATTATGGCAATCTTCACATATGCTGGTTCTCAGCCTTCAGGAGAGGTGACGACTGTTTTGTTCAGCGTATTGAATGGTGCCTCTTTGGGAAAGGCTAATCTTGAGACACAGGCTGGGGTTGCAGGACATACTGGTCTCAATAGGCTCTAAGATGCAGTGGCACAGGATTGGCTCTCAATGATCACCTGATTTCAGAACCAAGAGGATTCAGGGTGGTGAGGATGTTGTCCTAGTTCGAACTCCACCAGTTTGTTCTCTTTCTTTTAACCAGTACCTCTGATGGAATAGAGAGGAGTTCTTGGTTGCAGTACTTGGAGTTGGAACCAATTATTTTCCTGCCCCCCTGAGATAATCTATCTACATCACATTTAAGAATCGCAGCACAAAAGAATCTAGAGCTGCGAGCTCTTTAGCAATAACTTTCTGAAGCCGTTTGCTTTCCTTTGCAATATTAGGTTTGGAGGTCAGGAAAAGCTGACTAACTGTTAGAGGTATAAACACAGCCCTCCTCTGTATCTCTTCACTTGGGGCAATTTCTCGGTTTGATCCTTCACCTTGGAGGAGATGAAGAACAGCCCCCGCGATTGTCATCTAGAACAGGGTTCCTCAACCTCAGCCACTTTAAGATGGGTGGACTTCAACTCCCAGAATTCCCCAGCCAGCCTGGCTGGCTGGGGAATTCTGGGAGTTGAAATCCACCCATCTTAAAGTTGAAGTCCACCCATCTTAAAGTGGCTGAGGTTGAGGAACCCTGATCTAGAACATCTTTGTTTTGAATCCCTTCTCCGTGTTCAGTTTCAGGTGCGTAAGTCCCTGGAAGATGCGATCGTAAAACCCCCCAGACTGGAGGAAGAGCCCTTGGAAACTGTGATAGTTCATCTTCCCTGGGAGATAAAGCAAGAAAGCGATGGGGAGGCCAACTCATTAGGTAAGGATGCAAAGTGTCCGTAATTGCAAACATTTCTGTGATGGTTTGAACCAAAATGGTTCTCTACTCTCTTGAATGTCGTGAAACCCAGAGAAGGGCCAGCATCCGATACTTATTTTGAAAATGGTGCATATTTTTCAAGAGGAATTAAAATGATAAGAGCTGGCTGAAGGAAACAAGACTGGCGTAATGAAGGGAATTCAACATATACATATGATATTACTCTTCAAGTATTAGAGTTGTAAAACAGAGGGCAACTGGTTGAGTTCAAACAATAGATGAGTTCAGATAGCAAACTAAGCCAGCTTTTCCAACCTGTAGGCTCTTTGGATGCACGGACCTATCTCTGAGGAATTCTGGGAATTCAAGTTCAGGCTTCTAGAAGATGCCCGGGTTGGGGAAAGGCTGTGCTAAGCCACTAATATGATTTGCTTGGCTTAGAATCATATATGAACTTATTCATTATGATTTGTAAACTATGATTTAATTTGTGAACAGACCAATTGCATTTAATTAATCAAAACTTAATCCAACGAAACATAATCTAGCCAATAGTTTAATTATTTGTTAATCCAATCATTGAATGTTGCCCCACAGGGTAGAACTAGATCTAATGGGCTGAAGTCATAGGATGATTTTGATTGAACATGTCATAGATTCTTTTTGATAGCGAAGCCCGGACTTCAGGAAGATGCTGGAAAACTATCAGCTGAGGAAGTTCTCTGGATTCCTGGGTCAAATGGGAAGGGGGAGTCAAGGTGCTTCAGGAGACCCACCAACAGTAGAATTTATATTGTTTCAAATGTTGTTTGAAATGGATTTTATTGACAGGGAATGACCTCAAGATTTTCTGTTGTCCTAGAATGTGAGGGTCAGGTGCTGAAGCACGAGGAGAAGACCTTCCAGTTGGAAAGATCTGAAGAAATAGACACTGGCAAGAGTCCATTGAAAGAAGTCGAAAGATCATTTTTCAGGGGTCCTGGGATTGAAGAAAGGTCAGGAAGGCCACAGGGACCTGAATGGCATTCAGGAAGGAGAGGAAATCAAATATTCCTTTATGAGGATGGTGATCAAAACCTATATGAAACCAGTTTTGATTCTGGCAAAAAGACAAGGACTAACAGTAGCCAAAGATGGTATTCAGCCATCTTAACATACAGGTGAAGAATAAACTGTGTAAATACATACAGTATATTGTGAGAAATTTTCTAACGGGAAAGCCTCCATTATCCCATATGAGAGTACTCACTCAAGAGAGATGGCCCACAAATGCTCTGAGTGTGGAAAGAGTTTTGGTTGGAGAACAAATCTCGTGAAGCACAAGAGAATCCACACAGGGGAGAAGCCATATAAATGTTCAAATTGCGACAAAAACATCAACGCAAAATACAGTGTGATTAAACATGAGAGGTCCCACATGGGAGAGAAGCTGTACGAATGCACTGAGTGTGAAAAACCTTTTGGGGAAATGGGGATTCTGGTCAAGCACCTGAGGATCCACACTGGAGAAAAGCCACATAAATGCTCCAACTGTGGCAAATGCTTCATTGAAAGAGGCTCCCCTCATCAAACATGAGAGGACCCATACAGGAGAGAAGCTGTATGAATGCTCTGAGTGTGCGAAAAGCTTCCAGATCAGCTGCCACCTTAAGCGCCATAAAAGGACACATGGGTGAGAAGCTGCACAAGCATTTGGACTGTGGCAAAAGCTTCAGTGAGAGAGCGTCGCTGGTGAAACAAAAGAGGACCCACACAGGCAAGAAGCCTTATGAGTGCCCCGAATGTGGGAAAAGGTTCTGGATTAGCTTCCAGTTAGTGATGCACACAGGTGAGAAGCCACACAAGTGCTCTGACTGTGGAAACAGTTTTCGGGAAATTGCCTCTCTTATTAAACATAAAAGGACCCACACAGTGAGAAGCCTTATGAATGCTCTGAGTGCTGGAAGTGCTTCCGGACAAGCTTCCAGCTGAAAACACTCAAGAGGATGCGCACGGGTGAGAAGCCACATCAGTGCTTAGACTGTGGGCAGAGCTTCAGTCAGAGGTCACGGCTTGTGATCCACATGAGGGCCCACACAGGAGAGAGGCCGTACGGCTGTCCTGAGTGTGGGAAGAGCTTTGTTAGTAGCTCGCACCTCCGGAAACATGCTGTAGGGTGAGAAGCCGCAAGTGCTCACACTGTGAGAAAAGCTTTAGTAAAAAATACAACCTTGTGGTCCATGGAAGGATCCATACCAGAGAGAAACCATACAACTGCACAATATGTGAGAAAAGTTTCTACAGCTCATCTGATTTTCATAAACATATGAAAATCCATCCAGGAGGGACATCTGATGGGGCAGGGTTGATAATCAGATCACGATGACACAGTCTCCAAGACTTTTGGAAGCTACAAATGATGTTCCTAGCAGTGGGGTGATATAGCAGGTATCTGGCCCTTGGGCTCTCTAGAACAATGTTTCTCAACCTTGACAACTTGAAGACGTGTGGACTTCAATTCCCAGAATTCCCCAGCCAGCCATGCTGGCTGGGGAATTCTGGGAGTTGAAGTTCACACGTCTTCAAGTTGCCAAGGTTGAGAAACTCTGAGCTGGAGATTATAGACCTATTTCTTCCTTTTCAGAAATTAGGTGGCTATAAAGTTGAGCCGTGAAGGGCTTCAGATTCAAAGGCAAAAAGGGTTGTCAAAGAATACTGCAGGGCACACGTAACACTGTTTGCATCTTCATAAACCAGGTTTGCATCTTCTTAAACCAGGTAAGTCTAGAATTTAAAAAAGTTTGGTTTAAGAAGCGGCAGGCAGGCGTGTGCATGCTCTACAGTATTGTACTGCCCTATTGGAAGGTCTCAGCAGATGCAGCACTTCGCTGAACTTGCCTGGGCTTGGCCTGATTTGTTACATGGATGGGACACCACAAGGTAATCCCAGAAGTAGTTGCCACTACAAAGTCAAAGAAATATTCCCAAAGAAGGCAGTGACTAATCACTTCCTAACTGCCAATAAAGCAGCATGGATGAGTGCCTGCATTCACCAGGAATTGAGCTTAATTGAAGGAGTCCTTTTATTGCCAATAAAACCATGTAGAAGGCATTTATTTCTCCAGTGCAATTGAATCCCTGGAATAATTTGAAAATTGGCTCCATGAAGGACTCCCAGAACCATGAACGGTCTTCTTCACAGGGGCCAGCAAGTAATAGCCTTGTCTTTTTTTCCCTTTTTCGGAAGATTGAGGCTCTTGTTTACGATGGCCCCAAGATAATTGGCTGATTTTCTCTCTCTTGTGTGGGGCAAGTGCAAAGATCTTTGTTGTTAGCTTTAAAACATAGTATTTTCAAGCGTTCTTCTCGGCCCTATTTGTGAATGCACGCCTTCTGCTGGAAGAACCTCATTACACTGTGTAAGGAAGTAGGCTGGATCGGTGTGTCTTGCAACTTTGATAACCTGCCCTGAACTGATCTTTTTTTGTTCGCCTGAAATTTAGTTCAGGACCTGTAAAATGCATTGGATGTTCAGCCCTAGAGGTCCGTTGTTCTGTTGACAGAGGAAGTCAGGACCATGGAGAGCTCCGTGCAGAACATCTGAGAATTGAAGGCAGGAGGGTCAGTACAACAATTAGGTTGCCCGCAGATAATTCACAGCTGCTTGGAGATGGAAAGGGTGGGGCTCTGTTACCCGGTTAGGTTTTTAGCAAGCCCTACTTGTGGGTCTCTGGGCTTGGAGAGAGGGGATAGGGGAGAAGATTTGAACAAGGACTCATCCCAGCCAAAATCTGCTTCATGGAGCTTTTAATACAAAGATGCTTTATCTGTGCCCTTGTATGGTATCAGCACTCTCTGATTTAGGCCTGAGATTGTAGGAAAAGGATCAAAAATAACTCCCCTGGTATTGTAATACTGTTGTGAGAGTATGGGAAAGGGGGGTGAAGAATGTACTCTCATCCCCCGAAGAGTGAGGGAGAGATAAGAGGATGAGACTGGCACCTCCCTGAGGAATGCTAGTGATGTTTATGGATTGACTCTGGGAACTACTCTCAGTCTGGGAAGATTCTCTGTAAGGGTGAAGCCAAATAAACCTTGCTGGATTGAATCTGTATGGTCTCCTGGAGTTTCCTGGGCTAAACCTGACAACTGTAGCTTTATTTCAGCCATCTCCAACTTGGGACCTTTTGAGGATTTGCTGGGGCTGCCATGATTAATCTAGATTAAACGCTTTGGCTGTTCATGTTTTATAGTACAAGTGAGGCAGCAAGCAGGCCCATTTCATTCAGCATTTCACTTTCCAACTGGCAGAAGTTCTCCCGTATTTCAAACAAAAGCCTTTCTCCATCACCGCTGAGAACGTTTCCTATGCCCATCGTGGGCTCTATCCCCAATGTAGCATTCAAAAGTAAAAGTGATTATGCTTCACAATTATTTTTCACATTCTTTCTCCTGCCAGTGCTAAAAGTCTAACAATTCCATGGCTGAGTCAATGCAAACAAAACTGATTGTTTCTGCATCTCATGAGTTTCCTCTAGCCCATTCTGTTTTATTTATTTGCTGGATTTATCTCACCTTTCCTTGGGTTATTCAAGCCAACATAAATAGGACTCCCTCTTCCAATTTTTTCCCACTCAAACACAGTCTCCACCTGATTTTTAAAGCTAGACACACCCATCTAGTGGAATTACTGCACGGTAAATCTGTTGCTCCAAAGGTTCTTGTTTCCTCCAAAGGTTTCTTCTACTTGGCACTGCTTCCAGGCACATCTTTCAGATCTCTGCTGCCTGGGGAATTCTGGGAGTTGAAGTCCACAGTCTTCATGTTGCCAAGGTTGAGAAACACTGATCTAGAAAGACACAAGAGGAGAAAGGGATAGTGAGGGAAGATGATACCAAAAAATGAAAATAGCACTCATTTCTAAATGTATAAGAAGCCATCATACTCTTTTTAAAAATACTGTTTAAATATTTCCAAACTGCCAAGAAAGGAATATTTTAAAGGACTGTCTTTTAGTATTCCTTTCCACAGCAAATGTAAACCTGGAAGACTTCAGTGTTAAAGACTTTACTTGGTCCATCAAAATAATTAATTTTGTCTTCATCTACCCACATAGCTACAAAATACTGTTTGCCACATTTCAAGTAATAATTGAAGAATAATATTGGAAACAATAAAATCCTAATTAATAACATGGTGAAATATGGGCTAATTGATTGATTCTATCTGGTTGAATGACCATCCCCAGAGAGAAACATAAGTGGCCCCACTTTGACTTATATAATGTGAAGGGCCACAAGAATATGTCTGGGGGCTGTGCTGGTCAACATTTTAATTAACATTTCATTAAGAACTAGCTGTCTAGAGGAGGTCTAATGCTGGGAAAGGTGGAAGGCAAGAGAAGAGGAGGACCAGCAGCAAGGGGGAGGGACTCAGCTACAGTGGTGATGGGGTCACCGCTGGGGAACCTGAAGGTCCAGGTTGAGGGCAGAAGATCATGGAGAGAATCTATATATAGCAGTGTTTCTCAACCTTGGCAACTTTAAGATGTGTGGACTTCAACTCCCAGAATTCCCCAGCCAGCATACATCTTAAAGTTGCCAAGGTTGAGAAACACTGATCTATAGGGTCACTTGGAGTCGACATCAACTTGATGGCACATAATCAATCCATCTGATAAGACTCATAGACCAAATCACTCGAGACACAGGCTCAAATGATCCTACTTCGGGCACATGATGCGAGGAACCAGCTCTCTGGAGGAGGCTCTGAGGCTGGGGAAGGTGAAAGGCAAGAGAAGAAGAGGAGGACCAGCACCAAGGGGGAGGGACTCAGCGACAGTGGCAATGGCAGTGCCATTGGAAGAGCTGAAGGACCAAGCTGGGGACAGATTGTCATGGAGAAAACCTAACTGGTCACTAAGAGTCAACAATTACTTGGTGGCACATAATGTCTCAGATGCCTGGCCATCTACGCAGGTGTGAGGAGGGCAAGTGTGATGGAATGGAATTATGAAGGCCAGGCTCAGGGAGACAAACATTTTCTTAGCTTGCCAGAACCGCGTGGGAGGAACAAGAGGATGAGACTGGCACCTCCCTGAGGAATTCACATTGTTGTGGCTGGAGGACTTTGGGAACTGGGGTTTGAGTCTGGGAAGATTGATGTCAGGCCTAGCCCAAGGAACTCCAAGAGACCATGCCAATTCAGTCCAGCTATGTTTATTAGCTACAACCTCTAGCAAGTGTCTTCCCAGACTAAAGCCCCAGTTCCCAAAGTCCTCCAGCCACAACGGTGTGAATTCCTCAGGGAGGTGCCAGTCTCATCCTCTTGTTCCTCCCACGCTCTTCTGGGGAGCTAAGAAAATGTTTATCTTCCTGAGCCTGGCCTTCATAATTCCATTCCATCACAGCAAGTGACAATATATGAGGAGGAGGATCTAACACAGCAGGAGAAAAGGTGATGACCAGCTTAAACAGTGGGCCAAAACAGGATGCAATTTAACAGGGAGAAGCGTAGAGCCTGCATGTGGTGAGAAAAAATGAAAGGTGCCAGTATAGGATGGAGAGAACAGGCTGGGCAGTAATTACATATAATAAGAATCTGTTTCTTTGATGACCAAAACCAAACTGGAGTGTGTCCAGAGGTCATCTACCAAGACAGCTACAACAGTGACCCAACATTGTGATGCAGCTGCTAGAAAGAGAGATGCTATTTTGGGATTTATTCACAGGAGCGTTTGGCCCAGATCGTGAGAATAGTTGCCTCATTCCACTCTGCCCTGATCAGACCCAACTTGGCACCCCATTGACAAGTTGGAGCATGTTCAGAGGTGATCTACCGAGATGATGAGGGGATTGGAAACCAAGTCCTGTGAAGAATGCTTAAAGGTACTGGGTGGGTTTAACCTGAACGCTGAGCGATGTTCAGATCTCCAAAGCGGGAAGAGGTGGACTTGCTTAATGTCCCTGATGTCCATGCTGGTGTGGTCACTGACCCTGAGCCAGACATCCTAGAAAGTGAAGTCAAGTGGGCCTTAGGAAGCATTGCTAACAACAAAGCTAGTGGAGATGACAGTATTCCAGCTGAGTTATTTAAAATACTAAAAGACGATGCTGTTAAAGTGCTGCACTCAATATGCCAGCAAGTTTGGAAAACGCAACAGTGGCCACGGGATTGGAAAAGGTCAGTTTACGTTCCAATTCCAAAGAAGGGCAATGCCAAAGAATGCTCAAACTAGCGCACAATTGCACTCATTTCACATGCTAGCAAGGTTATGCTCAAAATCCTACAACCTAGGCTTCAGCAGTACGTGAACCGAGAACCACCGGATGTACAAGCTGGATTTCGAAGAGGCAGAGGAACTAGAGATCAAATTGCCAACATTCGCTGGATCATGGAGAAAGCACGAGAGTTCCAGAAAAGCATCTACTTCTGCTTCATTGACTATGCAAAAGCCTTTGATTGTGTGGATCACAACAAACTGTGGCAAATTCTTAAAGAGATGGGGATACCAGACCACCTTACCTGTCTCCTGAGAAATCTGTATGCGGGCCAAGAAGCAACAGTTAGAACCGGTCATGGAACAACCGATTGGTTCAAAATAGGGAAAGGAGTACGACAAGGCTGTATACTGTCACCCTGCTTATTTAACCTATATGCAGAGTACATCATGAGAAATGTCAGGCTGGAAGAATCACAAGCCAGAATTAAGATTGCAGGGAGAAACATCAATAACCTCAGATATGCAGACGATACCACCCTAATGGCAGAAAGTGAAGAAGAACTAAAGAGCCTCTTGATGAGGGTGAAAGAGGAGAGTGCGAAAGCTGGCTTGAAACTCAACATTAAAAAAACTAAGATCATGGCATCTGGACCCATTAATCCCTGGAAAATAGAAGGGGTAGAAATGGAAGCAGTAACAGACTTCATTTATTTGGGCTCCAAGATCACTGCAGATGGAGACTGCAGCCATGAAATTAAAAGACGCTTGCTCCTTGGGAGGAAAGCTATGGCAAACCTAGATAGCATATTAAAAAGCAGAGATGTCACCTTGCCGACAAAGATCCACATAGTCAAAGCTATGGTTTTTCCAGTAGTAATGTATGGCTGTGAGAGCTGGACCATAAAGAAGGCTGAACGCCGAAGAATTGATGCCTTTGAACTGTGGTGCTGGAGAAGACTCTTAAGAGTCCCCTGGACTGCTAGGAAGTCCAACCAGTCAATCTTAAAGGAAATCAACTCTGATTGCTCATTGGAAGGATTGATAATGAAGCTCAAGCTCAGATACTTTGGTCACCTAATGCGAAGAGAGGACTCTTTGGAAAAGACCCTGACGCTGGGAAAGATGGAAGGCAAAAGGAGAAGAGGACGGCAGAGGATGAGATGGCTAGATAGCATCACTGAAGCAATGAGCATGAAATTGAGCAAACTCAGGGAGGCAGTGAAAGATAGGAAGGCCTGGCGCAATATGGTTCATGGGGTCATGAAGAGTCGGTCACGACTTAACGACTGAACAACAACAACAACGACCCCAGAGGGCAGAGGTCTTCAGAGAGAGACTGGATAACCATCTGTCTGAATTGCTTTAACAGACCTTCCATGAAGCAGAAGGTTAGATTAAACGACCTTACTCACCTCCCAGTTGGATTACTGTCATGTGCTCTACTTGGGCCTGCCCTTGAAGAGCCTTCGGAAGCTGCAGCCGGTCCAGAATGCAGCAGCATGGATAGTATTCGGTGTCTCACGTCACTGTTAAATAACACTGCTGCTCTGCAAGCTGTATTGGCACCCCGGGGGCTTCCTGGGGCAGTTGGACTAGAAGTCCTCCAAGGTTCCTTCAACCCTAAGATTCTAAAGCCGGGGATGGCCTAGGGCCAGGCTCCTGGCAGGATCGCCCGGTCTCCAATTGTTTCTGCTCACCCTGTAGTGGAGAAATAAACCTAACAAGCAAAATGGAAACGGCAATCTTCCCTGCCCCCACCCTTGTCTTTTAGATATGACCAGGATCAAACCCAGTTCCTCTCCTTGCCTAACCCCATCAGACCCAAACTGACCCCCCCACCCCAGACAACCCTCCCCCCCACCCCACAATCCCAGCAAGCCAAAGAAGCAGCCCCCTCACCAGGGCAGCCCCAGGAAGGGAATTGCAACAAAGTAACCAGCTGAGAAACGCCAACATTCCATTCTCAATCAAGGACACCCCCCCCATTGTCTCAACATTCCGTCCCCTTCACAATGGACTTCCCAGCTCTGCTGTCCTGAAAGGCCCCTTTTGCCTAACAATGGAACTCACCCCAGGTACACTGCCTAGCTTCCCCAAACTGGCCAGCCAATCAGATCGCGAGGGTTTCCCGCCTTGCAATCCTCAATAAAAATCTTTGCTTTCCCATCATTCAGGGTCCCTCTTTCTTGTAAAGGAGGCACCCAAGGATCATTGCAATAAACATGTTCCTCTCCATGTTGTGCTCCTTACCTGCAAAAATCCACAGCATGCCCCATCAGATGTGACTGGGAAACCACAGTCTGGGTCCCCTCTATCAAGTAATGTCACCTTGTTGGACCCAGGAGCCACCCCTTCTCGGTCTGAGCGCTTGCCCGGGGGAACAGCTTCCCCAGGCAGATTGCAGGCCCCTCCATGCCTGCTTCCCCTCCCTTTTCAGCCCTCCCCCAGTGTCAGGACAACACAACAGCCAGGTAAGCAGTGGAGAAATTCATTTGCTCCAGGAGGCACTGCTTAACAAGTTGGGGATCAGGTAGTTCTAGGAGTCTAGCCCAATCGTTAAATGCCCTTACAACTATTCTAGCTTTAATTTCCTTGTGAGATGGGCAGTGTCTGAATTTGAAATATAAATAAAAATAAAAATTGGGTATGTACCAGTTTCTGCAGAGAGAAAGGGGATCGGAGTACCTTTGGGCACACCTAAAACTATTCTGATGAGCTTGTTTTGAAAGAATTCCATTTCATAAGGGGTAGAAATTCCCCATAGCTCTACTGCATATGAAAAGTAAGGAACTAACTTGGTTTTTGAAAGAGTTCGGATTGGAGGAATTTGTCGACCATCACTTTTAAAAGCCAAGTTAGTTCCTTACTCTTTGTATGCAGTAGAGGAGGCATAGATGGAGATAGAATGGCAACAGTAAAAGCAATGGCTGCATTGCTTTTAACATCAATCTCCTCTACTGTCTTGCTATTAATAATATTGTTGATGTTTTTAATTGTACCTGTTTTAACATTTTGATTTTACGATGGTTTTTATTGTGCACTGCCTAGAGTCACTTTCTGTGAGATTGGCAGCTACATAAATATGATGAATGAATGAATGAATGAATGAATGAATGAATGAATGAATGAGAGGGGTATCAGTTTATAAAATATTGAACACCTTCACAATTCCCTTTGGTAAGCAATCCTGGTTTTATAGAGTAAATGACTCCCAGCTACTGAAGGGAGATGCAAAAACAAAGCAACTTTCCGGTGCTTACTGTGTCCTTACTGAGTCTGGGTTTGATCTGATTAGTTTTGGTTCAAAAGAACGCATGATAGAGAGGATTTATTATTTAAAGCATAACCATTCTTTAAAAATAAATAAAAAAATAAATAAAATAAAATTGAGAATGCCTGCTTAGTTTGTAAAATCTTACCACTATAACTACAGGCAGTCCTCGTTTAGCGACTGCCTCTTACAGTGACCATTGGCAGTTACAATGGTGATAAAAAATTCTCATATTTATGACCATTCATTCGTTCAAAGTTACGACAGCACTGAACGAGGGGGACTTACAACCAGTCCACAAAGTTATAGTCATCCCAGTGTCCCTGCAGTTCGGGCACTTGGCAACTGGCTCGCACTCATGACGGTTGCAGTGTCCCACGTCATGAGATTACCATTTGTGACCTTCCCTGCTGGCTTCCCAGAAGCTAAGTCAGCAGGAGGATGCAAGTTGCTCCTGCTCCTGCTGCTTTTTTGCTTGCCAGCCTGCAGTACACGCCTGCAGCATGTGCCCATACTCCAAAGCACCTGCCTATGGCACCTGTGCACCCACCCATGCTCCATAGCACCTGCCCGCAGCACCCACCTGCCCGCCTGCAGCTCTTGCCTGCTGGCCTGCTTGCCTAGGACTCCCGCCTCTTCCCACATCGAGGTCACATGAGGTCCTCAGTTAATGACCCACACAGTCCTGGAGTTATGACGGCCACCGGGACTGCCAGGATCGCCATCGCTAAGTGATGCGGTCATGTGACATTTCACTTTATGAACGCATTGCTTAGCGACGGAAATTCTGATCCCAATTGCTGTCGTAACCTGAGAATTACCTGTATTCTTTTACAATCTCAGGAGAGGGCTGCAAGGGTAGTTTCCCCCCTTCTGGACAGTTGGCATCCTGGTCAGCTCCTATGCCCAACAGCAGAAGTAATCACAAGAGATTTTCCTGGCAGAGGAGTTGAACACATTGCTGCCGATTAAGATCTTTTATAAGTGCAGCTGAAACGGGCAATGAAAGGTTGGCAGCCTGGAGCTGGGGTCACTTTAACTCCTCCTCTGCTTGCAGCTCTGACATTGCAACCCGGAGAAAGGGCTGTGCAAGAGAGAAAGGCATCTGAGGCAAATCAGAGGGTGCCAATCTGCAAGCTGCTTGAGGCACTCCAGGTCTGTGCATTTAACTCCTTGCAAGGAGAAAGATCACCCGTTTCAAGCAAGAATAGCACCAGGAGTGAACCTAGTTAGCACGGCCAGGAGGCCCGGTTAACTTCTCATTTCCACAAAAGCCAGAATCCCCTTTTTGGGATTCCCTGACCATCCAAATGCCAGCCTGCCTTGCTAGAAGTGCCCTGTACTGGGAGGCTCCAAGTATTAAATCAGGGTCTGGCTGGGGGAGGGGGATCGTGGGGAGCAGAGATGCTGGCATTTTGCCACTTGCAACATATTCCTACAGTGCATGAATGTAATGTAACTAATGACAACAGGTGGAACAACCAGTCTTAGAATTAACAATGAAGATATTGAAGTGGTTGATAGCTTCTGCCTTTTAAGATCAACCATCAACAGTAAAGGAACAAGCAGTCAAGAAATAGGCTACAGACTAGTACTTCTCACAGCAACCATGAAGGCCTTGAAAGAGATACTCAGATGCCGTGATGTGTCTATATCTACAAATATCAGGACTGTGCAACCCATGGCATTCCCTTGGTAAGTAGAGTCTGTCAATAATGCTGCTGCTGCTGCTGCTGCTGCTGCTGCTGCTGCTGCTGCTGCTGCTGCTGCTGCTTCTTCTTCTTCTTCTTCTTCTTCTTATTATTATTATTATTATTATTATTATTATTATTATTATTATTTTGTGCTTAACCAAACCCTACCATCACCCTAATGCCCATTGAATGGCTTTATTCTAAAACTCCCCAGGAAGACAATTCTCCCCCCTCTTTTTGGGGGTGCCTTCGAGTCAGTGTTGACTTCTGGCAAATGCCTGGACAAGTCTCCGCAGTTTTCTTGGCAAGATTTCGGAAATGGTTTACCATTGCCTCCTTCCCAGGGCTGAGAGAGTGTGACCGGCCCAAGGTCACCCAGCTGGCTTCATGTCTAAGGCGGGAAAAGAACTCACGGTCTCTGGGTTTCTAGTCTGGTGCCTTAACCACTACACCAAACTGGCAGCGGCGACAGCAGCTGCTGCTGCTATATTCTTCTTCTTCTTCTTCTCCTTCTTCTCCTTCTTCTTCTTCTTCTTCTTCAGGTGGACATCAGCAGGGAATTTGCTGTGCATACTATACCATTTAGATCTGTCCTGTATGATGTAGGTCCTTTGTTTCTCAAACCATTATTAAAAGTAGGGCAGGGTGCATGCATCATAACTCTATTTTTTTAAAGCATGGATTATTAAATGAGCTACAATGGCCTAGTTTATACAACACACTAAGCCAACATCAGACTAGCTGCACTGGGCACTTAAAAAAAAATTACAGATTACAAGAAAAAATTACCCAAACACCTAATATACTAAAATACATTAAATACACTAAAAATACACAATTAAAACAATATTTGCACTTCAGGAAAAAACTGAAACCCAACCAAAAGAAAAGAAAAAAAAATAGAACCCCCTCCAACAAACTAAGAAAGAGAAAAAAGGGGGAAAGCTACCTTATATATTATACTTACAATAGTCACTGGTTTACTAATAAATACCCTACTGTACTATATGATCAATACAAAATGTTATTATAAAAAGGACATAAGAACCTAAGCAGGATCAGAGCCCTGGACCACGTAGCCAGCCGTCTCTTCTCCCAGTGGCCCACCAACCCCACAAGGAAGCCCACTGGTCTCCCAGCTTCAGAGGCAGCCCCGCGGCCATCAAGGCTGATAACCCCCATGACTTCCATGAATGATCTTATCCACCTTGTTCCTACTGATTCTAAGGGAGCTGACTCCCAAGTGTAAACTGGATTCCATCCTGAAGCCATACAACATTCGGAATGGGGCTTTCCTCTGCGTAATTCTTTTAATCCTCTGCTTTCCTCTCCCTTCCCTGTGATGGCAGGGTCCCGGCCTTTGAACTAGCTCTGTTGCTAAACCATGGTTGGCTCACCCACAACTAAAACGACAATAGCTATTATTTCCTGAGTCAGTTCTTGAGTTTGCAGTGCACCGTGCTGGTAATACGGGATTCCCCCTCTAATTTACATATGTTGGCGAAGGGCGGCATGCTCTTTGTGGCATTTCCTGCTTTTCATAACCGGATCTGTCAGGTCCTTGAGATGATGGCCACCATGCAATGTTGTCCTCGTGTGTTTTCTTCCAAGCAGCTAGCATTAAAAGCCCACAGGGAGGATAAGCAGCTTCAATTCATTGGCACTTTTCCAGTGCCCAGCGGAGCAGTCAAATCAGGTATAGGAAGGCTAGAAAAATAAGAGGATAATGAAGTTCCTTACCTCCATCACATTGGAATTCAGACTCTTTTTTTCCCCCCAAAAGCCAAATACTGATACATTTTCAAACAGACATACATAAAATAATGTAAAATATTTTGAAGTCCACACATCTTAAAGTTCCCAAGGTTGAGAAACACTGTTCTAGATGATGTTTGGTAGATAGGAATTCAGACTCTTGACTGACGAATATTTTCCATTTTTTGGAAGAGTCATCAACTTAAATCTGTAATTTTACTTCTCCGGGGTGTTCCAGGATATCAAAAAGGTTACACACATAAAAATGGGTAGAGTTTGGATTGCATCGTTGTGAGTGCCATTTTGACTTTTTTTTACCACTTCCTGCGGACCCCACTTCTTTCTTTTTATTTATATTCATTGAGAATTTTACATCAAGTAAGAAAAAGAAAGAAAAAAGAAAACTAAAGTTATGAAATACAGTATATGGAATGACTTCCAACCTTCTCTTCAATAGATAATTACAATCTTATCATTCTGCCTCCCGCTTAGATGTTTTACAAATCCCTTCAGCCCCTTGCTTAGTCCACCTCGTTTGAACCCTCAAACCCATAAATCATCATATCCTGTTTTTCTTCTTTCAGCGAAAAGTCCGTATAAAATTTCCAGCCTTTCGGAAAAGTGTTTGTTGTTGTTTCTCTGACCACCTTCCTGAATTCTACTTTGATTAGCAGCTTTTAGTGTGTTGTGCTGTTGTTCGTTCACTTTTGAACAAAACCACAGAGATTTGGCTACGTTTACACAAATACAATTATTTGACGCACACTGTTATGGAGTTTCAATAGTCCAGCTCAACGCTCACACGCTAGAACAGTGTTCTCAACCTTGGCAACTTTAAGATGTGTGGACTTCAACTCCCAGAATTCCCCAGCCAGCATGGCTGGCTGGGGAATTCTGGGAGTTGAAGTCCACACATCTTAAAGTTGCCAAGGTTGAGAACGCTGTCCTCGAAGCTTAGAAGTCTCCTTTCATACAGTCACTAGATTCATTATTCATTTAGCAGATTAATGCACCGGACATTTGAGCATGCGTAACTGAGCAACGTTACGTCAAGGACATGCACTTATTCATGGTCACGTGCATCGCTGGAAAGTCCCTCACCCATGGATCCAGTCTAAACATACTTTCTCAAAACCAGTTTAAAACCAGTTCTGGGCACTCTTGTGGTTACGGCTGCGGCAAAGGTTTAACTCCAGTTTTAATCTCTAGGCAAACTGATTCCAAAACGGAATCATGATTGCAAAGACACGTGTTTTGCTTCCGCGTTGCTTTCAGTCCCAGCTCGACAATGCTTTCCCGGCTGCTGGTTTCTGCAAATTAACTCCCAGCTAAGGATCCAGGGTCTGAGATTTTTTACTGGCTCGGGAATCCGTTCCCAATCCTGTTCGTGCAACTTTCTGGAAAGCTGAAAGGGTTAAACGCACAAAGTTCGGCAGCCTAGAGCAGATCCAGAAATGCAGACTTTTCTCTTTTCTTCCTCTTACTGAATTCCTTTTCCTGTAGCTCCTTTGGATAAAACTTTTAGAATTTGGGGTGGTTGTTTTTTTTCACTTCGCTGCGCGTGCCCTTGGAGCGGCAGGGCGGAAGGGTAAGTCCCGTTTGAACATTTCAGGAAAAAAGAGTGAGATCGGAGAAAGAATAAGATATTCAGGAAGGGGGAGTTGGAGGGGGGGAGGTTAAAGGGAAACCATCCTTGAGTAAATAATACGGTGCGCACCTCGGTTTACGAACGCTTCTGTTCATGACCAATGCAGCTCGCGAACAGCAGCGTTTGCAAAATGTTGCTTCCGTTCGCGAACTCCGCATCGGGGGACGAACGCGACCCGTGGCCATTTTCCCTGCTGTGACACGTGGTCGTGGCTTCCTCTAGGCGAGATCGCGGTTGCAGACAGACACTTCCTGTGAAGCTTTTTGGTGTGCTTTTTAGCACACGCAGTACATCCAGCATGGCTCCAAAGAAAGTGCAGAGCGGTAATGAAGGTGACAAGAACGTGCAGAGCCAGAATGATAAGAAGAAGGCTTTGAAGAAAATAACCATTGAATTGAAGAAGGAAATTGTAGAAAAGCACGAGCGTGGCATTCGTGTGACTGATCTGGCCTCGGAGTACCAGATGGCGAAGTCGACAATCTCGACTATTTTGAAGAATAAAGATGCCATCAAAGGAGCTGATGTGGCAAAAGGAGTGACGATGTTAACCAAGCAGAGGACACAAGTGCTGGAAGAGGTGGAAAAGCTTTTGTTGGTGTGGCTGAATGAGAAACAGCTGGCAGGTGATAGCGTTACTGAAGCTATGATCTGTGAAAAAGCCAGGAAATTGCACAGTGATTTATTGCAAAAAAAACCCTCTACAAGCACAGCAAGTGAAGAATTTAAAGCCAGCAGAGGCTGGTTTGATAAATTCCGCAAGAGAAGTGGCATCTACAGTGTGGCAAGACATGGAGAGGCTCCCGGTTCTGACAAGGCTGCTGCAGAAGCCTACAAGAAAGAATTTGCAGAATTCATGAAGACAGAAGGGTACGTCGCTCAACAAGTGTTCAGCTGTGATGAAACAGGGCTCTTCTGGAAGAAGATGCCGAACAGAACCTACATCACGCAGGAGGAAAAGGCACTGCCGGGGCACAAGCCCATGAAGGACAGATTGACCCTTTTGCTGTGTGCGAACGCAAGTGGCGAGCTGAAGATTAAGCCGCTACTGGTGTACCATTCCCAGACCCCTCGTGCGTTCAAGGAACACAATGTGAACAAGGCCAGACTGCCTGTCATGTGGAGGGCCAATGCGAGAGTGTGGGTCACAAGGCAGTTGTTCATGGAATGGCTGCACGAGGTGTTCGCACCCACCGTTAAAAAATATCTTTCTGACAACCAACTGCCTGAAAGGTGCCTTCTTCTGATGGACAATGCCCCGGCACACCCTCCAGCCTTGGTGGACGCTGAGTATGACTTCATAAAGGTCAAGTTCCTCCCCGCCAACACGACACCTCTTCTGCAGCCCATGGACCAGCAAGTGATCTGCAGCTTCAAGAAGCTGTACACAAAGGCGCTCTTCACCAGGTGTTTTAATGTCACTGAAGAGATGTCCTTGACTCTGAAAGAAGTCTGGAAGAAACATTTCAATGTCCTCCACTGCATCGGCCTCATTGACAAAGCCTGGGAAGATGTCACGTGCCGGACCTTAAACTCAGCCTGGAGGAAACTGTGGCCAGAATGTGTCACTGAACGTGACTTTGAAGGGTCTGATGCAGAGGTAGTGGAGGAGATTGTGTCCATGGGCAAGAGCATGGGTCTGGACGTCGATGGTGCAGACATCGAGGGGCTCGTTGAGGACCATAAGGAGGAGCTGACCACGGAAGAACTTGCTGAACTCCACAGCGAGCAGCAGAAGGTGCTCGGTGAGGAGCGTTCCCCTGAGGAAGACGAAGACGGGGAGGAGGTTAGCAGCGATGTGATAAAATCCATTATGGAAAAATGGAATGAGTGCCAGGATTTCTTTGAGAAGCACCACCCCAACATAACTGTAATGAACAGAGTGTTGAATCTGGTGGATGATAACGTGGTCTCTCATTTCCGGAGGGTTATGCAGCGCAGGAAAATAAAAGTGACATTAGACAGATTTTTCACCAAAACTGAGCCTGCAGCTAAGAGGCAAAGATGTGAGGAAACCCCTGAAGGAGATCTCCCCAAGGTCGCCTCAAGCAAGGTTAGTGTTCTCTCTCTTCATACTGTACTGTACTGTACTTTGTTTCATATTTTTGTGGTTAAAAAAAAAATACATATGGTTCAGAACGGATTAACCTTATTTACATTGAACCTTATGGGAAAATTTGATTCGGTTGGCAACCAAAATCGGTTGGCGACCACATTCGTAGGCCCATCCCAGCCTCTGATTTCACTTATGGGCCAGCCCTAGGCTTGCAAAAACTCAAACGGCAAGAAGGCAGCCTTTAAAAAAATCGATTCCCCAGCAGTGAAATGGCTGTTGGGAGATACACTGCTCCTGAGTCTGGAAGCTCCATTTTTCGTGTTTGTTGCAGCTGTTATCCTAGAAAGATTATTTGGTGTGCTTCTCTTATGCTGGAAGAAAATGATCTTCCCTGGGCTCCCGTTGCTGCATCTGGAAGCAAGCAGTTCCATAGATTAATTGTTCTAGTGCAATTTTTCTGCCACTGTTTTTTTTTAAATCTGTCCTGAAGTTCTTGTAAAGCCAAGGATTTCCTGGCCTGGCCTGAGTCTGAGTATTTGGTGAGAGAGGGCAAAACTCTTCTGCGCTGGCCTTCTCTGCAGTGTGTTGCTAGTAGATAATGCAAGAGCTTCAGGCTCTTCCTTGCATTCCCTGAACCACTATACTGACGAGCCCAGTAGCCGTTTGGATATGCCATGTCCTCCTGATAGGCCTTCACCTCACCCCCAGCCTAATGCTGAGGCAGCTGCAAGCCATCTTTCACTATTCCAATTTTTATTGTTTTTATTGTTTAATTTTTTTATTGTTTTCTTTTTCCTCTATTTCTGATTTCAAAATGTAAGCTGCCCAGAGCAGCCTCTAAATCAGTGTTTCTCAACCTTGGCCACTTTAAGACCTGTGGACTTCAACTCCCAGAATTCCCCAGCCAGGCTGGGGAATTCTGGGAGTTGAAGTCCACAGGTCTTAAAGTGGCCAAGGTTGAGAACATTGCTCTAAATAAATAAATAATAATTTCACAATGTGGTGGCTGATGCAAGCAGAGGCTGGAGCCTGCTTTTCCCCCTTGGCATTAGGCCACTGTGAGTGGACGATGAGGTGCCTCCGTTATTTTTAATTGCAGTTTGCTTTTTTCTATGCTTTTTTTTAATGGACTGCTTGCCAGCTGCCTAGAGCTACTTGTTGAAGATGGGCGGTACAAATGATCTAAAGTAAATGAATAAATACTCTGCCCAGCTCCTATCAGCTGCTTGAGGCTGCAGCAGGCCCCTCCGTGGCCTTGTTGACTGGGGCACATCTGGCTTTCCACAGATGTGTCTGCCAGCACAAGGAGCGGTGCTCTTCGTCTCCTGCACGGAGCACTAGGGCTGCGTGGAGCAAAAAGTCAATTTCCCCACAAAAGGGAGTCCAGCTCTGGCAGCTGAAAGTTATTGGTGGATCCACCACCAAGGAGGACATAATGGGTTTTCGGCCGCTTCTGCCGCAAGGGGTTTTGTGCAGCTGTACTTTTGCCTGTTTTTATGGTGGGGGGAGGGCAGGGCCATTTGGGTTCATTCTTGGGCTCCTTCCAGATGTTGCTGGCCAGGCATGGCTCCCTGCCAGCTCTGTCCTTCCCTTGCAGCGCTCGTCAAAGAGAGAGATTGCTTGCTACTGATTGCACCTTCTTTCTTTACTCTGCACCACTTTACTATCCCTGTGACTGCCAGCCAGGAGATTTTGGGACACAGGTTTAGTGCTCGAAAATTTCAGAAGAGCACTAGACCTGCACTCAGAGATAGCCTGACTGCCAGGTCCAGAGGTGCAGCACCTCTGGACCAGCCAGCTGTTGGTTGGTAATATTAACCAGTGGCTAAAACACCTAAAACCTGCCTACCCTTGCTCCTTCAGGTCCCGCCACACATTAAGAAAAGCTGCCTTTGGTATTTTTCCTGTGAGCAGGTGATATATGGGTGGGAGGGAAACCAAGCCAGGGGGATCCACTGATTGCTGTCCTTAACTAGTCCTGCATTAAAAGAGGGCAATTGGCAAGGAGGGCAGTTTAATTTATGCCAGGGTAGTTTTCTGCCTCTTCAAAGGAATGGAGGAGAGCATTTTAATGTGGTCCTCTAGTTGTGCCCATAGGCGGTTCAAATCAAATAAAAAAATCAAATCAATCGGGCATATTTTAGAGAGCTGCTTTCAGCTAAATATTTCTGCAGTTCTGAAGGCTCACTTATACGTTCAACTTGACACCCTCCAAATAAGTGTTTCTCAACCTGGGAGCTTTAAGATCAGTGGACTTCAACTCCCAGAACACCCATCTTAAAGTTGTCAAGGTTGAGAAACACTGCTCCAAATAGATTGGAATGCAGGTCCCAGAATCCCCGGCTGCTGGCTGTGCAAAGTCTTCTGGGTGTTGTAGTCCAATTTATCAGAAAGGTAATATGCCTTTCAATTTCAGTATCTCAGACTCAGTTATCCGAGTCGGAGTGATTCAGTCGGGGCTCCCCGTCAATTGTGTCTGTATATGTCCCTCTCAGGAAATGGGTGCAGGGTCATCCTTGCACATTTGCAAGAAAAAGATTTTTAAAAAAATTAAAATGGGTTCTTGTTATGAAATGCTGGTGTTCCTGAATCAGTCCTTTTCAGTTTGGCTATGGTGATTTTAATTGGAACTTTGGACCCTTGGCAAGGATACTGATTTCCTGGAAGTCAGCTTAAAAATAATTGAATAAATAAATATCACTAAATAGCCTTTCTGCATATTTGAGGACCTCCATGTTCTCAGGAGGTGTATCTCAACATGCCAGTTTTGGGGAAAATAAGGAAGAATTTGCCTGAAACAGCTGTTTTGCTGATTAGGAAGAAAATACAATGCTAGCAGAAAGATAGCTTCTTCACCCACTCCTGTTTCTCCATACTTGTCTGTTTTCCAGTCATAAAAGACTTCCCAGAGTAGCTTAGCTGTAACAAAGATTTTTTTTTGGCAGCTCAACTTGCTTTAAGCTAGGTTTAGAAATCCTAACATGGTTTAATTGTAGCTTACTGTTGCATACAATAATCCCAGCCATTGTGGTTTCAAAATCATGGTTTATGGCTTGGAGTCAAAGCCAGAGGGGGCCGGCTTAAGTGGCTTCTGGAGATGGGGGTAACCGTTTTGGACTTCTATTTTTGTATCAGGAATGGGTGCTCTAAAAGTCTTAATTTTGGGGAGGAGGGGTGGTTGGAGGTTCTTACGTTTTTTTCTATATATAGTGTTCTTGTACTAACTAACAGGAGGAAACCACAAAAACGCGCAACAGTATTCATGAAAAGTATTCATTCAAAGGGAAGAAAAGAAAAGATTGGGGGGGGGGGGGGGAAGGACCTGGAAAATGTAAGCTTTGCAGAAGAGGAAGTCCAAAGGGGCTTGCTCAAGTTAAAAGATGCGGGAACGCCTTCAGAGTCGTCTGCTGAAGGGAGTGTGCACAGGCAGGTCGCTTTTCTAAATCGAGGGGCTGCACCCACTGAGCCCCCCCAGCCAGCTGTGGCCCCCGGAAGCCCGCGGCAGAACCCCAGATGACTGTTCCACTGTAAACCCGAACTTCAGGGAAAAGTCATCGAACGTGCAAGCCGCCGGCGTGCGTATCGCTGGGGGGCCCTAATTCCGACGCCGCGAACCGTAGCTTTTCGACCGAGCCTCCCGACTTTGGGGGTGCAGCCCCGGGGGGCCCCAGGCGGCCCAGCCTGCCCCCGGGGGCCGTCGCGCGCCCCTCCTTGAGCGGGAAGGCCCCCCTCCCTTCCCGGGTTCCTCCGCCGAGCGCAGCGCGCGCCGCCCGCTCGCTCGCTCGCTAAAGGGTGGAAACCATGAAGCTGCCGTGGCTAGAGGGGCAGGAGATTTCGGAGTGGGGGGGGACGGGGGGAAGAACGGGATCCCATAAATAAATTCGGCACTTCCTGTCTGTCTCGGGCAAGCTGGGTTTGAGTTTAGCTTTGCGGGCGGCTGCGGATCGGAGCGGAGGCAGGTGAGGGGCTGGCGCGGGGCGGGGGGAGGGAGAGGCGGTGGTTTGGGGAGGGGGCGGCGGGACCCCAGGTTGCAAAGCGGGGTTGACAATGCCAGAGGTGAATAAGGGACGGAGCGGGCGGGAAACTGCGCTCTGACCCTGGGAATTAAGCAGGGGAGGCTGCGGGGGCGCGCGCCTCCCTGCGGATGGGCTTGCGGCGGCTGCAAAAAGCGACCCCCCAAAACCAGATTTCCAGTCCGAGGTTTTGGGTTGGGCTGGTTTCGGCTGCTCTCCTTCCCGGAGGAGGAATCTTGCTTTCTTGTAATGTTGTCCTGGCTTTCTCAGCCTTCGCCCCTCCTGTCACGGGGGCTTCGTGCAAAGATATTGTGGGCTCTGGGGACGTTTGTCTTGAAATAGTAGGAGACTCTCTGTGGGTTGCACTCCCTTCGAAATTGCCTGGGGGGGGCTCTTTGGTGGTCTAAAAATCAGTGGGTGGGTGTACGTGTGCCCACCCCTGCACACATTTGCACACACTTACACAGGTTGGCTTTGCGCTTAACACTAAAAGCCTATTTTTTGTGGTTTAGTGAATAGCATACACTTGGTTGGGCATGCTGTTTTGCATAACCATGGTTTCCTGAATTAAACACGCATAAACCTCATGACTGAATTAACCTATTTTTCTAGGTTCCAACAGCCCACTAGGTCACATTGCCTCCCCCACCAGTTAAAATAAACCCAGCTTGACCAGTTCTGTGAAAGCAACTGCTAGGCTTTTAACTTGGTTAAGAGTTTTATGAACCCACTTAAGCCTGAACAAACCACATAAGGACTTCACACAACATGTGAATCCACTGTTAGTTATGAGGATTTTTTTTTAAAAATGTGGATAGTACACCTTTTTTGGACAATACTACTTCAGAACTTTTACAAGAGGGGGATTCTCTTGCTTTAAAGCAGTGTTTGTCAACCTTGGCAACTTTAAGATGTGTAGACTTCAACTCCCAGAATTCCCCAGCTGGAGTTGAAGTCCACACAACTTAAAGTTGCCAAGGTTGACAAACACTGCTTTAAAGCAAAGTTTTTCAAATGGTTCTGTGGAACCCTACATTTCTCTGATAATTTGATGGGGTTCTGTAGGAGACTAAGGGGGGAAATTTTCACTTGAATACAGCCAATGTTTTAATCATTAAAGCTTTGCCTCTTGATCAGGGGTTCTGGGACTTTTTTTTAACTACAGTAACAAGTTCTGCAGCCTGAACAAGTTTGAAAACATCTGGTTTAAAGCATCTTCAAGGGGGCGGAGTCTTTGCAAACAGAAAGCTAACCTATGGGAAGCAAATTTAATTCATGACATCCCTGTCTGTCTCAGCTGTCAAGCCCTAGAATTCAAAAAGAGCTTTTGCCCCATTTAAATGGGTGTTTAAGAACTGCCAGGGTTGCACAAGGGTTGCAAGGATTGGGGCACTGATGTGCAAGGGGTGGCTTCATGTCACTCAAATGAGCAGGGCCCGGGGAATGGAGTTAATATTGATAATTTATTCAATGTATGTGCCACCCGAGTCCCCATGACTCTGGGAGGAATTTGGAAAAAAAGCTTACGCTTTTTTCAGGTTATTTTCGATTTCCCTCTGGGTTTTGGTCTTCCCTGATTCAAAAGGGCAAACTCCCCCCCCCCACCAGATTTTCAGCAACTGTGATTTGAGCAGTGTCTATGCGCTGCAGAAAAAGGAGACCGCAAGCTCTTGCAGCAATGGGCCCTCAGTTGACTCACTGTAGTTGCAGAAACCCAGATTCAAATCCTCCTTCAGGTATAAAACTCACTATATCATAGTCTGAACTGCCTCACAGGGTTATTGTAAAAATAAAATGGTCCTGAAGGGACTGTAGTTCAGTAGCAGTCTACCTGCTTTACCTAGAGAAGGTGTTTGGCTCTACCAATCTAGGTAGTCAAAAATCCTGGACAGATGGATTGGACCTATTGATTTTACTAAGGCAGTATTTCTCAGCGTTGGCAACTTTAAGGCGTGTGGACTTCAACTCCCAGAATTCCCCAACCAGCTGGGGAAGTTGGGAAATTCTGGGAGTTGAAGTCCACACGCCTTAAAGTTGCCAACGCTGAGAAATACTCGACTGAGGTCTTGTATGTTCCTAGTTCTTATTATTTACTGCCAGCCTGTTATTCAGAGATACCCTCCATCAGAATCTGCAGGTTCCCCGTAACCAACCTTGCTTGTACATCTGCTAACCGTGCCATTTTTTTTCTTGGAGGGAAGCAGCATGTTTAAAAGGATCTTGGTTTGCTGACGGCCTTGTGGATGGTTTGGCTGATAAGCAACCTGCCTAGTTAGAGAGTGCTCTGTGTATTGCAATGACTTGGTTAGTGTGATGGGATGGAATTAGGAAGGCCAGGCTCAGGGAGATAAGCATTTTCTTAGCTCGCCGCAAGAGCGTGGGAACTACAAGAGGATGAGACTGGCACCTCCCTGAGGAATTCACACTGTTGTGGCTGGCTGACTTGGGACCTGGGGTTTCAGTCTGGGAAGATTCTTGCTAGAGGTTGTAGCTAATAAACATAGCTGGACTGATTTTGCATTGTCTCTTGGAGTTCCTTGGGCTAGGCCTGACAGTTAGTCCTTTTATGAGATTAATCAAAGCAAGACTGTCCGCAGTTCTTCGTTCCACGCAGCCATGAAGAATTAGGACCGCAGACAGGAATGCACCCAAAGCACATTGCTTTTGATTTTATATACATGAGTCGAGAAGGATAAAAAAATTCCCCTATTGGCATTTCTAGAGGGGGAAACGAGTCTGTCCTTAAACCCACCATAGAGATGGTTGACCCACCCTAAATCCCTCACGGCTATGAACAGCATTGGTTTGAACTGTGAATCTGTGTTTGTGATCTAGATAGCCACGTGGCCAGTAAATGTTTAGAAGGGCTAGTGGAGGGAAGCTGGTTGACTTCCAAAAGGACGACCTAAAGCTCATGAAATCATTATAATCTTGAAGATTCAGGCAGATAAAAAAGGATTCCTTGGATTCTTGGATTCAACTCCCTTCCTAGAAACCCCAGAGAAGCGATGTAATGAGACAGTGGACAGCCCTTGGGTGGCTCTGGAGCATGGGCTCCAGTGGGTGTGGCAATAACACCTAGTGGGCAGAGCTGCCTGCCAGTCAGGCGGGGCTCTGATATTCCATTGTTTTTCTGTTTGGGATAGAGTGTCCATTTTTAAAAAAAATGCCGTCGGACGTAACGGAGGGGTTTTGTGCCAAGCTGTCATGCGTTTCTAGTAGAAAATATTTGGTGGGGGGGGATTTATTGTGAATTTTCCATGGCTCGTTCCCTCCTAGTTTGTAAGAGGTTCATCACACAAGACATTGTCAATACTTTGTCATACTGCTGCTTTGCAGAAAAAATATTACAACAATAGTCTCCAGTGCTAACTGATGCTTAGATCACGATAGTGAGAAAGCGTATCTTTATTAAACCAATTAAAAAGAATGCCAAACTTTCTGGCGACCCACTTTGTTAAAATGGCAAGAACTGGAAACTGCCTTTTGTTTTCATCCTTCCCTTGATAAATATTGCCTGTGGGACTACCAGGTAGGGCTTTGATTGCACTGATACAGCAGCCATTTTGACTTTTTTGACCCCTCTCCTGCAGACAACCCTGCTTCTCTGTTTCTAAGGCTTCCAGGCTTTGGGACTCCCTAGCCCCCGAGGCTCACGTAGCCCCCTCGTAAAACAGTCTGTAAAACTTTTATTATGCTGAACTTTCAACCAAAGTTGAATTTCTTGCAGTCTCCCTCTTGGTGTGTGATTCTTAATGCTCTTTGATGTTCTTACTTTGTTAAGCTGCCCGATGTCTCCAGATTGGAGCAGGCTAGGAAAACTGCCAAGTAAATAAATACAATTTGGGCTGAACGGATCGGCTTTTGGAAGAGATCCATTGCTATCCTGTTAGCACCGTATGCTGTGTTTTTGAGTGATGGGGAGAAATGTTTTAAACCATGTTTCAGGGTTCTCCACTCACAAAAACAGCAGACAAATAAGATTAAAAATTAACAAAATCCTAGTCTGAGCCGAGGGGTAATTTTGCTGCTTTTCATTCTGACAAGGCCACGGTGACTTTAAGAGGCCCCGAAAATGGGCAGGGAAATCTGGCTTTTATTTATTTCCCTCATTTAAAGGTTTTGCGCCCGGCTTTTCTTATACAGCAAAGCAACGGAGGTGCATAAACAGATTAAAGCAATCAATCATAAAGCAATAAAATCTGCAAAAAAAAACCAAGAAACAAAGCAAAGCAAATCACTGGAGTTAAAAAAAAAAAAAAAAAAGGCAGAATATGATCAGTTGGGGAAAAAGCCAGCAAAGGGGAAGGGGGGGAAAAAGGCAAAATGCCAGAAGCTGAAAAACAAGACCACAACAGCTCAGAGCAGAATTGGGTGGATGGTCTTCCCCAACCTGTTCTCCTCCAGAAATGGGAAACTTGTATGTGGCACCCATAGTCTGCATAACATTACTACAGAAAGAGAGATTTTTGTACCAGACTGCTGCTAAGGAGTAGATGTTGGTTGGACTGATATTCTGCATTTTATACCGGAGCACAAGGGGAAAAATGACATGATGCTTTCTCTCTTTCTCCAGATGGGGCTGGGAGAGATTCCCCCACAAGCCTCCGTGGCTGAGAGAGGATTTGAACCTGGGTCTCTTGGCTCCTATTCCAGCACCTTCCCCATCACCCCTCTCTGGCTCTGGGGCTGAGAGGGAGGGACTGGCCCAGAGGGCCTCCCCACTCCTAGTCCAGCCCTTCCCCACACACCAGTCTGGGTGTTGAATAGAAAAGGACGCACACTTGCCACCCACCACTAGCAGAATCAGGGGAAAGCTGCACTTTAGTCTTCTTTAGATATATGTGCCCTAGAGATCGGAAGAAGACCCTTTGTGTGCTCCAGAACACATCGTTTTGAGTCTAGTGGCCTGACAATAAATTTTGCAACGCATGGGGTGTTTTTGCAAAACGTATTGGTTTTCATTTCTTTATTTTGCGCGGCTTACGTGCCATTCCGGTCACGTCTGATTCAGAACAGCTTATGGGTTTCTCTTAAGCTTCCTTGTGCCTTAGCTTAGCATTGCCTGTGAACCTGGTTTTGCTTCTGTGCATGTTTGCATCTGGAGGGAAATGCAATGAGAGTGTCAGGAAGAACTGCAACCCCCACCTTGAATATATAGGGTGGGCTAAGGTTGCAACGGGGCAAAGTCTTGCCTTGAATGTTTATTTCCGGCCCCCGAGGGAGTTCCCTGCATAATTAAAACAATCTGTTACAGTGAAAACAATGGAAAAAAATAGAATGCGGAGCCAGCAACTAAAGGATGTAAAAATAAAACTTCAGCAAACAAGAAGAGCTTGGTGTATTTGGTGTACACCCAAATACCCATTGGGTGTAACCCAAAACAGGTGGAGGCTTTACGGAGGATGATCCCAACTCAAAATAAGGAGGATTTTTTTGATCATAAGCATTATTAAGCAGGGGACTAGCCTGTCTTCTGGAGTCGTGGAGGCTTCGTCACTGGGGATTTCCAAGCAGAGGTTGGACAACCATTTGTCCAGGATGATCTGAGGGTTCCTGCCTTGGTCAGAGAGTTGGACTAGATCAAGGGTCCCCAAATTCTTTGGCTCCTCGACCCCTTCATGAAGTTTCAGATTGTTCATTGACCTCCCAGACATTTATTATATGAAAATAATAAGGTGGATCCTGTGGTTTTCTCTCTCTTTCTTTTTATCCTACATGTATGTTACTCTGTCCATCTCTCTGTCCCCTACCTCCGGGAATGATCGACGACCATTTCAACCATGGTTTAGCCTCGGACATCATCACATTGATGCATATTTTTCATCTGAAGCAATACAATATAATCCCAAGATTTTTTTCCCCTAATAGTGTAGGTTTCCTCTAGTGCAGTGTTTCTCAGCCTTGTTGAGTTTAAGATGGGTGGACTTCAATTCCCAGAATTCCTCAGTCAGCCATTAGTGCCTGCAGTGGAGAATGGCAATGGAAAAGGAAAGTTTTTTTCCTTTTGTTCATATTTATTTGGCCGCCCATCTCACAACGAGTGACTCCAGGCAGAGTACAACAAAGCTAAACAACAATATTTACAAAACAATTATAATATTGCCATAGGGTTGCAGGGAGAAGAAAAAAGAAGGGGGTCTCAAAGGAATATTCTGCCCTTCCCCAGAAGTTTGAAAACTTCTCAAAGTTTTAAAAAGGTTCCGAATCCCATGCAACTACTGATGTTTCAGAGGAACAAAGACACTTTGTTGTGTTTGCCCCATGCAGTTGCTAAATCTATTTCCCTCCTGGAGTGTGTCCTCCCTGTGTAACGGGTTCTACGCACAAACGAGTATTGTGGTGATTTATATTCAAAAGAGAACTTAGAAGTTTTCCTTCCAGAAACATGAGCTGAAAGAAATCAACAGATTTGGGATGTGGGAAGTTCCATCCAAAATCAGTTTGCCTATTTTAATCTTGCTTTTTGTGAAAAGTAGGCCCAGTGACATGGCTGTTTCGCCTTGTAAATATTTGGGGTTGTGCAGACAAAAATGTTGTTTCGTCTCCCCTTAGGCTTGGAAGCTGGCTCCTGAAAACTTCACAGGGTGGTTGTGGGGAAGCAGAAGTTTTGGGCTGTTGTAGAAAATGTGGATGATGGTGGTGGTGGTGGTGGTGGTGATATGGCTGCAAGAGGTCGTCGTAGATTCTGCCCATCTGGTCCAGTTGCTCGCAATTTGTATCTGGGCACAGAGCGTGTTTGTGTGTTCGGGGAAGAGAGAAGGAAAAAATAATATATCTAATTTCACATTCAGGGGCATCAGTGTGTTTTTAATCGCATTTTTCACTGTGCTTGGATATGCTTGGATCTTTTCTCAACTTGAGAATGCTATGCTCATATATATTTCATGTGCCTCGAACAAACGAATCGATACAGCGTTTTATGCCCTGGCATTCCATCCATCAGCAAACGTGGCGCTCGCTGCTCGTACAGCTACGGGCAGGTCGGTAAAATGTATGTGAATTAACCGCCCCTCCTCGCTGCACATTGCGTAGCCTTCCCCTGAATTGCTCTTCCCCGGAGATAGGCTGGGCTACAACCTCCATCATCCCTGGCCAGTGGGCCCCTCTGCAGTTCTGCTCTGAAAAAGTGGGTCTGACCAATTTGGCTCCAGCTTCCCTGGCTGTAACCCGCCCTTGGTGCCTTAGGAGGCCCCTGGGATCGAGTTCGAGTCCTCTCCTCTTTGGTTGGTGAGGGGTTAAGTTGACCAAGTTGTGCTTCCTAGAAAAGCGGTGGAAATTTGATTCAAAAGCTGGCAAGGGAGGCGGGCAGGCGGGCAGACTCCCCTCTCCTCTCCTCTCCTCCCCTTCCCGCCCCGCCTCTTGCCTCTGGTGACATGAGAAACTGCCTTTCGGTTCTTGGTCCCCAACCTGGGAGCCATCAGAGAGCTGCTGCTGCAGCAGACACAAAGGCTGCGAGGCGGGGGTGAGTTCAAGGGGGGAAGCCCCCTGTGGCCGGGTGAGGGGGAAGCGCCAGATGCTGGGGAGGGGGGGCAAGGAAGGGGGAGAGATGGAGGAGCCCTGGCTGGAGGGAAGGAGGCGCGAGGGAGAAACTTTAGCTGTGCCGTTAGATGGCAGCGGAGTAGGCTGAGGGCGCTGGTCTCATCAATATACTAGTCCTTAAGATGCCCCAAGATGCTCGGTGGCTTTGCTGCAATGGGCCGGCCCTGCACATTTCCAGGCTGAAAATTGCGGATGGCCGGCTGCAGAAGAGCACCGATGCCCTGGCTGGGCTGGTGGCACGTTTTTCCTGATGGTTATGTCGGTGACGGTTCTTCATCTTACAGATGCTGCCTGCGAAGGTAGTAAAAGCCCACGTTCTCCCCCCCGCCCGAGGGGCAGGGCCTGCGTTGGGGGACTGCAGAGTGTCCTCGGAGGATCGGGGAGTCCCTCCAGACCTCAGCTCCACTGTAAGGGACAAGGCATGGTGGAGAGTCTTCTCTGGGAAAACTACCCCCGTAATTTGCTTCTCTCCCTGTTGCTGTTGTTTTGCGCGGAAGATGGAGCATGTCTAAGGAGCTCTCTTCATTTTCTCAAAGGGAACTCATGATGGGGGCCCAAAGGAGGGAGTGAAGATAAGGGAAGGGTCCCCAGCATGTTTCCCCAAATCTTTGGGTTCCATAGCTAACATGTCAAAAGTTTTGCAGCAGAGGAGGCAATGTGGGGAGATCTAAACCAGTATTCCTCAACCTCGGCAACTTGAAGATGTGTGGACTTCAACTCCCAGAATTCCCCAGCCAGCCATGCTGGCTGGGGAATTCTGGGAGTTGAAGTCCACACATCTTCAAGTTGCCGAGGTTGAGAAACATTGACCTAAACCTTGCCAAATGCTCATCTCAGAGATGACAAACAGTGGAGGGGAAGTTAGATAGTTTGGAAGGACTGTCCTATCTAGAATGGGACACATAGCCGGTCTGTTGTTCCTGGTGGGTAGGGCTTACACTGAAGATTCATCTTACAAGAATTTGTCGTTTAAATCCGTGTGACAACTTCCTGGTGACGTGGGTTGCTTGGCAGGGGCTTGAAAGAAAGCAAATTCTCTTTTGGCTGAATATTTTGGCTGGGTAGCTCTCTACCTATCCATCTTTGCTCACTGGGGTTGGATCGATGATCTGCGAGACTTTTTCCAACTTCGATTCAGAAGACAGGTTCGGTCTGATTAAAACCCCAAGGTATTAATGTGCATTTACTACATATTTAAGAGGTGTGTCTGTATCAGCAACGGGCACTTCTCGCGATTTCTAGCTTGCCTTTTAAAAAAACCAGTCCAGAACATCTAATTGTGTGAAATTCAACATGTGGAGTTGTGCGATTGTTTCTGAGCTCAAATAAAAGTGCCGGGGTGGGCTTTCAGTGGCTTGAGCCAGGGTCTCAAACTCCAGCCATTACGAGTGCGAGACAAGGACTGCTCCATTAGCCTGAGTGCTGCGACACTGAAATCTGTTCATATGAGAGTGTGAGTCAGAAATGAAAATTGGAAATATCACAGCAGGCCATTACATGTATATTTATTAAGTCTAAAAAAAAGGGTTCTGCGAAACAGAGCCGTTTCATTCTTGCCACACAGCTGGCAGCATTTTGCCTTCATCCGAATTCCAGTGTTTGGGGTTACTGCTCAGTTGATATGCAGAGTCTTTGTCAAGATCATACCTAGGACGAAGAATCCAGGAAGCGCTTTTTCTTGTTCATATTCTTGTTCTGGTTTTCTTGTTCACGTTCCCTTTTCTGTCTCAGCCGGGCAGAATCTGGCCTTCCATCCTTTGCAGGGCAGAGGGATATTGCTTGCGGTCAGTCTTTCCCACTCCTTGCCCGGTAGAGAGACTCTCGGGGTGGAGCAACCAGACCCAGCCCTCCTTATTGGGGGCCTCTTCCTTACCTGCCCCAGGCAGCCCTATTTTCCTTGGCCAAGCCTCACTCCCCGCTACCCTGCCCAGAGACATTGGCGCCAAGGGCTGCTGCACAGCACAAGGTGGGGGTTCCTTGAGGGCGATGCTGGTTGTCCGAGAGGCCTTGGGACACTGACCATGCAGCCCGGGCTCTGCCCACCACGTTGGGCTGAGGCTGGTCATGAGGCCTCTGGCAGGCTGTCCTCCTTCCTGCAGCCCTCCCCATGGTCCAGCTGGAACATTTACGTGGCACTCTGCACCCTGGCCTTGCTGGGTGCCATCCTCAGCGCATACAATATATTGTTGTAGGTGGCAAAAAAATAACTTGGAACGGCCACACGCGGCTGCAGAGTTTTGAGATTCCTGGCTTAGGACTTTATCCTCACAACAGTTGCGGGCTTCTGTTGGAAACGGCTTAGCTTTTTCAATCTGGTTTCTGTTCTGTCCAGATTGCACAATGAAAAGCACATAGAGGTTCAGGCAGTCCCCGGGTTAAGAACCTCCGACTTACAGACAATGCGTACTTAGGAATGGGCTGCCATAAAGGCTTTTTTATTAAAAAATTGAGTTAAATACAATGGTTCGTAATAACGAAGGCATGCACTACTATGTTTAAGATGTTTTAGTGATTTGGAAGTGTTTCTTAAGTGTTGTATATACATAGAAAGGTAAAATATATACTATATACTAAGACAAACATTTGACTAACTGACACTGAATAACTGTTCCAGCTTACCTACAAATTCAACTTAAAGACAGATTTAGGAACAGATCTTGTTCGTAACCCGGGGACTGCTGTAGTCCTTGTTTAGTGACTGCCTTGTATAGCGACTGTTTGCAGTTGCGATGGTGATGAAACAGTAACTTTGCCATCAATCCTCACATTTATGACCTTCGCAGGTCTGTAAAGCCAAGGAAAGCTAAAGTCAGATCATAAGCCCAGTAGTGGTTTCAGTAACTGCTTCGCTCAACGACCAGTTGTGGTTGCTGTATGAAGGTTACCTGTATTGATATCATATTAGCATCATAACTTCCTGCTGTTCCATTCTGTTTATTATTTCTTAAATGTCGATACCTTTTTTTTCCAAGAGCTCAAGGTGGCCTATTGGAGCACACCTCCTCCAGTTTTTCTCACAATACCCTTGTGAGGTAGGCTGGGCTGAGAAAAGAATGCCTGGTTCCAATGTCACCCTGGTTAGCTTCCATGCCTGAAGATGGAACTGAACCTGGATTTCCCCAATCCAAGTCCGGTTCCTTAACCGGAATCCCAGGGTGGCTGTTTTGACGATGATCAATATTCAAGTAATAGCATAACTACCTGCTCACTTCTGGGCTTGAAATAGTACAATCCTGAGGGATCTCACTCTTTTTAATAAGGAAATGTAATACAAGTGCCAGCAGGGTAACGGAGAAGCATCTTGTAGCAACAGAAGTATGGAAAGAGAAAAGAAGAGGTAGTAACATTGTGGAAGTAATAGTGATAGTGGTAGTAATAATGCTAGTAGTTTAAGTAATTTAAATTTAAATTAATTGATTTTGTTGAATTACAATTATTTAATTTAATCTAATTACAATTTTTTAAAAGGCATGACAAAGCCTAAAGGTAAAAGAAACCCAAATGCATGCTTATTCAGTGTCAGCTGGAAAAGAAAAATAGAAAAACAGGCTTAAATGACTTGTTTGACCCCTTTCCTATTTCTATTTGGCCCTGGAAGCCCGGACAGATATGTCTGTTATTTTTCCGTTGTTGTTTTTTAGGACTGATGCCCTGCTTTTCTACTCATTGCACACTTAGAAAGCTGCATTTGTTGCCGATTCAGTTGTTTCTAGCTGGTGCCTCTGTTGAGATGGAGTGGGTGCAACTTCTCAGCAGACCCTGGATTCTGGCCAGGGCTTGGGGGCAGATTCCCTTTGTTTCAGTATCCCAGTTCCCGCTTTGGTGTTTTGTCTTTCCTCCAAACATGGTTATAGATAGACTGCAGGGATTGGAGTAAATTCCTCTTTGGAGAAAGCTCCAACGTGGCCCGGCCAGCTTATTCCATCAAGCGAGTATCTAGACCAGTGTTTCTCAACCTTGGCCACTTGAAGATGTGTGGACTTCAACTCCCAGAATTCCCCAGCCAGTATGGCTGGCTAGGGAATTCTGGGAGTTGAAGTCCACACATCTTCAAGTGGCCAAGGTTGAGAAACATTGGTCTAGACAGGGTGGAACTCCATAGAGGCAAGCAACATCCCAGAGTAGACCAACATCCTACAATGGTGAATATGCTTGTTCAAAAATAGCTTGCCTACTTGCGTCATGCTGCCCAAGTTATCTTTTTATTAACATCCTTTAAAATCCTTGTTATTTACACCTGATTGTTGAAAGAAAATAGATGCCCAGAGTGGTTTCCCCATATTTTTAAAGTAAAGCAAGATTATTTTTAAAAATATTTGGAAGCGGCATAAGCTAGCACAGATAAATGAAGAATTTAAAACCCTGACAAAATTTTAAAAAGACTAGTATAGATTCTGATTTTTTTAAAGTATAATTACAGCATTTCTTGAAAAATAATGGGCTAGACAGGTGAGAGTTTCAACAAAATATTGTAGTTTGAGCATTCCCGTCTGAGCTTGGCTGGCGGGAACCTTGCCCTTTTTGATGATACTCCATTCCACCCCTTGGAGGTAGGTGATCCCGTAGATAGTCAGGATATGCTGATCCATGAACAGCTTTGAAAGTGACAACCAACAGCTTGACTTAAACCCGGAGACATCATAGAAACCAGTGCAGCTCTTATGTAGAGCATGAGCAAATTGACTGGTGCTCATCATGGCTCCAGCGGTGGCATTCTGGACTGGTTGCCTTCAAGGGCAGCCCCACGTTGAGCGCACTGCAGTAGTCCAGCCAGGAGATGACCAGGGTATGAGTGATAATGGACAAAACCTCCCCAAAGGAGAGGCCTCATAGTCCGGCATTTTGATGTGATCCCTGGTTTAAACGGCTTTCAAAGGGAATGGTTCAGAATCATAGAGGAAAAGTCTATGATGATGTTCCATGTTTAGGGACAGTGTGTTTCTGAATGCCAGTGGCTGCCGCACGTGGATTTCTCACCAGAGGCATCTGCCTGACCAATGGAGGAAATAGAAGGATGGATGGAGAAGGCCTTCAGGCTAAACCTGCATCACTGACCTTCACCTGATCTATTTAATTGTCCTTTTTCCAATTAGATATAAGGATTTATACTTTAAAAAAAACAGTATTATTATCATTATGTTCATACCTGCAAGGTGTTTTTCAGTGGCTTTTCCTTTAAAAGATGGGCTATAAATATTTTGAGTGAAATGCATAGACGCAGGTCATTATTAGAGTTGAAACAGGGAACAAGGTTCTGTTCTTTGAGACTTTGCTTCTAGCAGGCATCTGGGGGTCCAGCTCTTCTGCACTGGTACAGATGAGAAGAGCAGACTTGATGTAAAATAGGGTGGCAGTCTGTTGCCCCACACTTGCATATGGGGTTCCCACCTCTCATCCCAAGTGATAATACTTAATGTGATAGAAAGGAAAAGGAAAAACAATGCAATGCAGGGAGATTCGTCCAATGAATTCTATTTAATAGAATTTTAGTCATCTTCAGAGTCAACTGGACTTCAAATTTGGCACTGGTCCCTGCCTTGCCCCCCTTCCCAAGCGTGCTCCGCTCCAAATGAAACCCTTGGGCCTAAACAAGAAGAACTACCCCGATGTAAAGACTAAACCAGCTGTTGAGTTACACCCGGAAAATCTCAGGGCTGTAGGCCGGACAGACTATACCCCACAAGAAGGCAATTGTAGGTCGCTTCTAAGTTGCTTCCAAGATAGGAGTCAAACTCAATGTGAGAGATCTTAACCAAAAGGTAAAGGCAGCGTTGGAAGATATGGTGGCGTCTTCTGGAAGTTTGGCTGGTTTCTGTGCAGGTCATTTGTCCCCATCTCCCCACCAGCTCACTTACTAGCTTGCATGCAATTCCTGATGGTCTACAAAGTTGGATACAATCTGTCTTCCTCAGATGTGGTGCAACTGCAAGTCCCAGAATTGCATCCTAACTGGGAAATCTGGATGTTGCCGTCTCCTGTGTCTGGAGGAGAAGGGAGACTTGATAAAACGCTGGTCGAGACCCGTAGGACTCCTTTTGCAGTCTTAATTTAGTTGGTGCTCTCCTTGCAGTATGTGCTGCGGGGGGGGGGGGGGGGGCTGGATACCTTTTTTGTTCTTGAGTAACCCGATCGTTCATTTTCAATGCAGGATCTGGATTCAGAAACCCAAATGGAGGAACAGGAAGCTGCTGGAGCTGAATCGCAGGAGGGCTTGGAGGGCACCGCACGAGACCTTCATGTGGTCCAGATCGCGGCCACTGGGGAGTTGCTGGAAGGGGCTGTGCCCCCCCAGCAGTTTAAGCAGGAGCCAGAGGACCAGTGTTGGGAGAATCAATTACAGGACTTCCTGAAAACCATGCAGCCCTCTCGTTCGGGGTGGAGGAACCCCCGGTCCCCTCACTATATGTTAGGGGAAGACCCCAAGTATTGTCCAACCTCCTTCAAGAGAGGAGAAGAAGCCAGCCAGTGGCCAAAAGTAGAGTGCATACCTCAAACCACGTTGGGTGACAGTAAGCCCTATGGGAGTAGCCAGGATTCACCCGTGAAAGTGAAGGAAGAGGTCCTGGATGAGGACCTCGTCCACATGGAGATGCGGAGACAGCGGTTCCGTCTTTTCTGCTACGAAGAAGCCGAGGGGCCCCGGGAGGTTTGCAACCAGCTCTGGGAGCTCTGCCACCAGTGGCTGAGGCCGGAGACCCACACCAAGGAGCAGATCCTGGAGTTCCTCATCCTGGAGCAGTTCCTGACCGTCCTGCCCCCGGAGATGCAGAGCTGGGTCCGGGAACATGGGCCGGAGACCTGCACACGGGCCGTCGCCCTGGCTGAACGTTTCTTGCAAGACTCCGAGGAGCCGGAGCAAAAGGTAAGAAGGGCGGCCTTGGGAGACGGCATCTCTGATGCTGTAAAAAGTGTTTGCGTTTTGCTGAATTATAAATGAGAGTAGGGATCGGCAGACAAAGTCGTGGCATTTTAAGTGCAATGCCGTCTTGTAATGGGCTGTGAGAATAACCTTGGAGACAGGAGGAAGAGCAGCAGCCTGGACAACAGTCAGATAAGAGGCATCTCAGCCCACAGAAGGAATGGGAGTGGAGAAAGCGTCTCGGGGGACCCTCCCTAGTTCTCTGGACAGTAAAGGCAGGGGAGGGGGGAAGGCCTTTCAGATCTGCAAGGTTCTGTTGCTGTAACTTTACAATAAAAGTAGTATTAGTACTCATTGGGGGGGTTGTTTGTTTTAGATTTTTTATCCCGCCTTTATTATTTTTATAAATAACTCAAGGTGGCGAACATACCTAATACTCCCTCTTCTTCCTATTTTCCCCACAACAACAACCTGGTGAGGTAGGTTGGGTTGAGAGTGAGTGAGTGACCCAAAGCCACCCAGCTGGCTTTCATGCCTCAGGTGGGACTAGAACTCTCAGTCTCCTGCTTTCTAGCCTGGTGCCTTCACCACTAGACCAGTTTTGGTTTCCTGTCTGGACTACCTCAAAGGGCTGACATGCTTCCATGTAGTTTTAAGTATTACTTGTTCTTTGTCTCAATAGGTGTTTTATTGGAGTAATTAATAGTGCATGCCTAATCCTTCCCAGAACCCTCAAATCAATTGCTTTTAATTTTTTTAAAAAGGAATATGCTCAAAATTATGCTAAGTATTACCATGTCAGTGATGCGCCTAAAATAAGAACCTTGTTGTCAGACAAAAGAAAGAAGTACAGGTAGTCCTCTCTTAACAACCACAGTTGGGACCTGCAACTCCATTGCTAAGCAATGCAGTTGTTAAGTGAAATGCCACATGACTGCACCCAACTTACAACGTCAGTCCGCTGCGGTTGCTAACCAAATCACCTGCGGTTGTTAAGCGTGACATCACATGACTACGACTTGCAACTTCCTGCCAGCTTCCCCATTGACTTTGCTTGTTGGAAGCTGGCTGGGAAGGTTGCAAATGGCGATCATGTGACTGTGGGACGCCACGAACATCATAAATGTGTGCCAAATGGCAATCCTGTGACCGCAGGAATGCTGCAATGGCCACAACTTCGAGGACCAGTTGTAAACCTTTTTCAGTGCCATCATAACTTTGAACTGTCACCAAATGAGCAGTGAGTAAGCAAGGACTACCCGTACTGAGCATCTGCTTAACCATATTACTCATTCGCTGATTTCTGTTTCTTCTATAACTAGTAATGCTTGAAAGCCTTATTACCCCTCATTCGTTTGCCAGATCAAGGGACATCTGTCATTTGAATGGATCATGATGTCGTTCCTGCTCAGAAAAACCTCTTGGACCTCTGTCTCCTGCATCGCTGGCCAATCACAGCTTAATTTACTGTTTAGAAATAGAGCCCTGTTTTGGATGAAATTTAATGTGCAACTCAGCCAGCCAGCTCTCTTCTGCTGTAATCTGTCCTCTTGGTTAAACGCCTGCTAATTTATACAGAAAGTCTGAGGGCATAAAAACGTTGTTGTTGCTGCAGCAGAGATCAGGCTGATCTATGGCCCACGCTGTTTGCTTGTTCCCACTTAAAACTACAGAGCCTCCACATTCAGGAGTAGCAACTTATCTTTTGTGACCAGATGTTTGGGACCATCGGCCATTTTGATTTGGTCAGGAGGCAGACAGGTAAATGGGATCATCTTCTTTCTCCTGCACTGAACTATATTCAGATGCATTTTTTCCCCTGTATTTAGGTGTCAGGATCTTTAGAACAGGGGTTTAACTCCCCCAAATCGGACCATTCTCCACCTCACGTCCTGAAGATGCAGCTCCCTTTGGAAAAGAAGCAGGAGGATGATTGGGAGGCCACCTTGTCGGGTAAGTTAGCTTGAACCCTTACCTTTTTTGTTGTTATTATTTTCAGCTATGGTTTCTTTTTCCCTTCTCCATCCTCCCTGCAGAGTTGCCAACCAGGTGTGCAAGCTCCCTCCACTGGTTTTGCAACGTGATCCCAGTTACCCCTTTAACTCCCCCAAACACTCTGATTCCTGAAGGTCGTCATTTTGGAGAGAAGGAATTTCAGGAACACGGGGAGAGGGGGGCAAGGCGCTTAGCCTCTTAGATCGGGGTCGCTCTGACTGGCAAAGCAGCTTCCTTGAACCAGGAATGTTGTTCTGCGTCAGAGGAGCAGAACAACATTCCAGGTGGGGACCAGCCCACTTGCTTCAACACAGATGGTTCCTGGGCATGCCCAGAGAAGCCCCTTTGGTTGATTGGATCAAAGTGGTCTGATGGCTTTGAGGTACTGCTTTGCTTCAAAGTTTTTTTTCAAAAAAAGCACCTTTTGAAGCTTTGCACACCCCCGTTTAACACCATTTCCCACAAGCTGCACAGAGAGCAGGGTTTTTATCACATTATAGCTGGACACGAACAACCCGGCCTTCTTTTTTCCCGATCATCTAATTCATCTTCATGCACCAGCATGATTTGGAATGTCATTGTATTATTTGTTATTTTATATTATTATGGTTGGTCGTGCAGTCAGCCAGATGTTTAGACTGGATTTGGTATTTTTATCCACCTATCGAATCCTTCCCAAGGACCTGGGGTAGACAGATCTTGTTTTTTGATGGCGTTCGAGGTATTGTCGCAGGATGGAAGCTGTTCCAAGTAAAGCTGCCTTTTGCAACTGATTGATGGTGATTTTGTCAATGCCGATGGTCTTCAAGTGGTGCTCCAGATGTTTTGGGATTGTACCTAAGGCGCCTGTAACTATTGGTACCATCTTTGCTTTCTTTTGCCACAGTCATTCTACTTCTATTTGCAGGTCTTTATATTTTGTGATTTTCTCCAGTTCTTTCTCTTCTATTCTGCTGTCTCCAGGTATTGCAATGTCCCCTATCCAGACTTTTCGTCTTTCTTATCAACATCTGTTAAATCTGGGGTGTTGTGTGGCAGGTGCCTGTCTGTTCGAATTCTAAAGTCCCAAAGCACTTCTGCTTCTTCCTTTTCTATTACTGTGTCTGTTTTGTGGTCCCACCAGTTCTTGCTTGTAGGCAAATGGTATTTCTTGCAGATATTCCAATACAACATCATCATTATTATTAAAAAGATTTGTATGGCTGCCCATCTAAAAACACAACTCTGGGCAGCTTGCAACAACAATAAAATCCAGAACTATTAAAACTATAAAACCATAAAACCAACAAGACAAAACCCAGCGCCTTAGTCTTCCTCTTGGAATGCCCCACAACCATCTCCCGACATCCTCACTCTGCCCCAGTGCCCGGGTCCAAAGCCAGGTCTTGATGGCCTTCTGAAAAGCTAAAAGGGTGGGGGCCTCCCAGATTACTGGAGGGAGAGGGTTCCATAGGATAGGGGCAGCCCCAGAAAGGCTGAGGTCCCACTAAATGGCAAGATTTCAGGGACGGGACCTGGAAGATGCCTACCTCATCCAATCCGATAGGACAGGCTGATACTCTCAGGGAGAGGCGATCCTGCAAATTTTGTACACCGGCCTTTTTTACGGTCTTACCAGCTAGTCAAAGGAGGGTGTCACTTCTTATCATAGACCGTGACCTTGGAGATCATTTAGTTAGTCCAACCCATTGTCCACTACAGAAATCCCTAACTATGGCATTCTGTTCTGCTCCCCCACCTCTTTCCATAGAACCATAAATAAATACAGGGAGTCCCCAGTTTAAGAACGGGTTCCATTCCCAAGGTCTGTCCTTAAGTCCAATTTGTATGTAAGCCAGAACCGTATTATTGTATAATACTGTATAAGTAGTATTGTGTAATGAACTCGAATCATTGTGTATTTAACTGGAATGTTGCTATAATAGGCTCCTTAAACTGGGTGTTCTTAACCTGGGGACTCCCTGCATCTGGAATGGCGTGATCAACATTGGGTAGGCATCTTTTTAACAGGCTGGTACAAGAGCTGATGATTGACCCAAGAGTATGTATTTAAATAAAGTATTTGTCCACCAAGTTCAAACCTTGCAACTCCAGGCGGTGTAGGGTAGATCCAACCCCGAAACAAAATAAACAATTTTGGTTAAAATCCAAAACATTGATAGGTGACCCTAGAGAGTATCTCCCCAGGATGATTCCACGGATTTCTTGTGCTGCTGAAGGCCCAAGAGAGAGCAAAGCTTTTGTGCTCTCCAGGGTTGGTGAAGATGGAGAGACCTGACTGGCTCTTATTTCTTTTTGTCACCGCAGGGAACGAGCAGGTGCAGGAAGAGGAGGAGGAGGAGGAGTCTTTCCAGTCCAACCGGCCCGAGCCAACGGTTAGTGGTGGACTGTCCCTGGAAAGAGGAACCGGGAAATGTTTCCAAGGCCCTGAGTTGGAGGAGAACGCCGAAGGTCATCCCGAAAGCCATCCTGGAAAGGCGTCCAAACGCTTTGAGGAAAGCAGCAGGAGTGCACGGGAAAGCTCCTTTCAGGAGGGGGTTCCCCGCCACGCCGACTCAGGGGAAAGTTCCGGCAAGAGTTTTGGCCCCCAGGAAATTCAGCCGATGGAGAAACCCCACAAGTGCTCATTCTGTGGGGCAAGTTTCTATGAGAGGACTCACCTCATTATCCACGAGAGGATCCACACTGGGGAGAAGCCCTACAAGTGCTCGGTTTGTGAGACGTGGTTCTCTCATCCTTCTGAGCTGATGAGGCACGAGGAGACCCACATGCCCGAGAAGCCCCACAAGTGCGCCGTCTGCGGCAAAAGCTTCAATCAGAAAGCCTCCCTCATCACTCACGAGAGGACGCACACGGGGGAGAAGCCCTACGAGTGCTCCGAGTGCGGGAAGAGCTTCAGCACCAGCTCCCAGCTCATCACCCATAAGAGGGTCCACACGGGGGAGAAACCCTACAGCTGCTCCTACTGTGGGAAGAACTTCAACCAGAAGGCGTCCCTGATCACGCACAAGCGGACTCACACGGGGGAGAAGCCGTACGAGTGCACGCTCTGCGGGAAGAGCTTCAGCGCTTGCTCCCAGATCATCAACCACATCCGGGTCCACACGGGAGAGAAGCCCTACGAGTGCCTGGAGTGCGGGAAGCGTTTCGGGAGCAGCTCCCACCTGACCGATCACAAGCGGACGCACACGGGCGAGAAGCCGTACAAGTGCCCTGACTGCGGGAAGAACTTCAGCCGGAGTTCCAACCTCACGGCTCACAGCCGGATCCATACAGGAGAGAAGCCATATATATGCTCAGGTTGTGGCAAAAGCTTCAGGCAGAAGGCGTCCCTCATCACGCACAAGAGGACTCACACGGGGGAGAAGCCGTTCGAATGTGCCGAGTGTGGGAAGAGCTTCATTTCCAGCTCTCGCCTCGTCAGCCATAAACGGGTCCACACGGGGGAAAAGCCCTACGAGTGCTTAGAGTGCGGGAAGTGCTTTATATCCAGCTCCCACCTTCTAAGCCATAAAAGAGTCCACACAGGAGAAGAACCTTTGAAATGTTCGTAGAGAGGAAAGCGTTGCCGATGTGGCACCGCCCTTCCCAGGGCTGGCTTCCATGTAACTCTGGCGGGGAATCCTATATCTCCGGGATGGCGTAGCGTCTGTAATCCTGAGGGCCATTCCGTTTCCTCGATGTACCATGAAAGTTTTGTTTGTTTATTTGTTTTAAGGAACCTTGTTCTTTTTTTTTTCTTCCATAAGCTCAGGGACGTTCCTGCAAGATCCACGTCCCGGCTTTATCCGTAAGGCCAGCTGGTGCGTACCCTGGCCACAACGCATCTTCCTGCACTTCAGCATGCGGAAGATGCAGGCTTGGCTTGTGTGAACATTGCTCCCATCTTCCTGAAAGAGGCAGAAGATATCGCCCATTGATGTAAAAGCCAAGTATGTGGGGCACATATCAAGCAGGTGGGGCCAAAGGGTTGACTCAGTGCAAGTCTGTCTCATAGCGTCCCCTGGGCCAGCTGTGCCCGTCTCGGCAGCTGACGGTGTGAACCAGCCTTGCTGTAAGAAAGAATAGCTAAGGGGGATTTTGACAGGGAGATCGTTGGGAAACAAAGACATTTTTCCGTGTCTCTCTCCCTGCCTGCCATCAAGAAGACCTTTCCCCACGACTTGATCAGCTAAAAGAACCCTTGAGTAGTCATGCTCTGAATATCGTAAAAGATCTAGGAAACACTTTACCTGTGCATATTTTACAGCCCTGAGCAAAGTGTTCTCCAGGGATTTCCCCCTTCTGCCAGGAAACCACAGTGTGTGGAATCATGCCCGAGTAGTTGCAGAGAAGACCTCAAGGCTGGGTTCACACAACACCCTAAACACTAACCTCAGGTTGACAAAGCACAATGGCTCAATGTCATTCACCTAACACACTAAACAGATAAATATTTCTGGCGTAATGGAATGGCCCAGTTCACTCAGCTCTCCAAGACAGAGAGAGATTAGCCCCATTGTCGCCTAACCTAGTTTGTGGTGCAAACTCAGCCTGGATCAGGAGCACTTCTAGGATACTTGGCTCTTGTAACTGCCCAGAATGCCCTGTGGGAACCACTGCTCTGTCTGTCTCATGTCAACATTGCAGTCCTGTAATGTTTGGGGGTTTATGGACTGAGTTGCCATCATGCTGTGTTTGGTGGACGATGGGAAGCAGAATGCAGGGCTTGAGGGTGTGAACTAGCCAGGTTCCTCTTTTTATGCTTAATTTCCATTGTCTCTCTCTATATATATGGGGCAGTGCTGTACCCAAATGGGAATCAGGAGAGACATACTGGCTAAAAGTGTGTGCAAGAGAGAATTTTAGAAGTCAGAGGTGTGTTGTGTTTCTGGGAGGAAGAGGGAAGATTCTGACCAGGTTCACACATGCATGAGCCGCAGACTTGAGCAATGGCCACGCTGCAAAATGTGGAGATTTGAAAGAGATGTGAGGAGGCCTGTTCATCCATCCCGAGTCCTTATTTAAAGCATCCTGCATCTAGCAAGCACATAATCTGCATGTGTGAACTGCTCCAGAGGGGTGTTCTGTTTGTATTCTGGAAATGTGGTGCCCCCCGCATTGCATGTGGGGAAATAGGGAAGAAAGAGGGGTGGCTCTATTGGAAAGAAAGGAGCTTGCAGGTAAATAGGGTATTGTATCCAATACGTGTATAAAACTGGAGTGTGGAGCCACACAGGAGCTGAAATACCACATGTTCCCTTTCTATGTTTTTTTTCCTTTGCTCTCCAGTTAATGAGCACACCTTCCTACAAAGGCTGAGGAAGCAGCTCTAAAATGTTTCTTCCACTGTTTGGGTCAGTGAGATTGAAAACAGGAAGGATTCTGGGAAAAAGAGGAATTGAAGCTGGCCCTCTCTTCCTTCCTAGGCCCAGTGTCTGGATGCCAGGAACGTTTCAAGCTATTTAGAAAGTTAGAGAGGATCTAGGCTTTCTGCATCAGGTTCTTCAGTAACTCCTCTTCCATCATCTGCATTAACACTGATTTTATAGTTTAGGGCAGTGTTTTTCAAACTTGACAACTTTAAGATGGGTGGACGTCAACTCCCAGAATTCCCCAGCCAGCAAGTTTGAAGAAGACTGGTTTAGGGCTTCTCCCAGGTTTTCTCTGCCGCCTTATATGGAGTTGGGTTTGTTCAGAAATTGGGCATATGGATTCTAACGGTTCAGTGCAGGACATTGTTGGGTAAAATCAATACTAGCCTAGTCCATAAATGGTAACCTATTCTAGTAGCTCAGGGCAACTTAATAGAAGGTGAGAAGGGGGAATCTTAATTTGTCTTACAGTAACCCTGGTGGTAGGCACATTCAAGAATTTATGTAGTTGTCCTCTCCTGGTCAAAAAGAGGGTTGGGAAGGGAAAGAGTATAACACATGGCAATGTGGAGATTGACCAGTAGAAGACAGCATGTAGCCAACCTTGGTTGATCTTAGAAAAACTAAGGCCTGAATAGCCTTGGGATGGGAGACTTCCAGGAGATCCCAGGCTGTAAGACTGGGAGAGCAATCAGAAAACATCAAACCACGTCCATACTCATCTCAGAAAACTACATGGTCCATGAAGTCATCAGGAGCTCAGCTCAACTTGAAGGAGACTTGATATCATTGGGTAGATCACTTGACCTTTCCAATAAAAGTGGGGGGTGGGGTATTCTCCTTTGCCACTGTTGTTGTTTTGACCCAAAATTATGTGTAACCAGTACAGGCTTGTGAGCCCAAGTTCAGCCCTTACTGTGCATTTGAGAAATCCTCCTTCAAACTAAGCCAACATGATTTGAGGCTCAATCAAATGGGGTAAATTGTAGTCTAAGCTGGCAATTTTGCACTCAAAACATTCCTAAGTGAGAACGTTCTGCATACTTCTCTGTTTTTGCTTGGTACTCATGAAATACCAAGTTGGGCTATAATAAATTTAAATAAATAATAATAAATACTGTAGGCATGCTGTGCCCCTGTAATCATAGGATATTCTATCACCCATGTTCATATTTTCCATTGGAGGAAAATGGAGATAATGCATAGCTATGACCTCCATCTCATCTGATTTTGGGTCCTGTTTCATAAGTCAGGAGAGATTCGAACACAGGTCTTGCCAGTCCAGGAGAAGCTCAGTGCCTGGAAAGTTCCACAAGAGCCTTGCCAACCTCAAGATGGTTGGGCAGAAGCTCCCACCATCCCCAGTCAGGCCGGCCTCCTCCAATGATGGGCATTATAATCTGATGCTGCTGGAGTGGTCCAGGTTGAAGAATGCTAGTGCTGAGCCCACCTACATCCCAGAATTCAAATTGTTTAGTGTGTGTCTAGCTAGAAGAAAATGGCCTTCCACGAAAAGAAGAACGTCCAATGAAGACCCGCCACTTGTCCCGATTCAGCAGCTGAGTCTTGGTATCTGCCCTTCCTTCAAATCTGAATTAGCCAGTGCTTCCTTTTGAGATGATTGTGACTCCACCACCTGTTCTCCAGCCTTCTGTGGCTTTCTCCTTAGACTAAACTTCACCTTTTGCGCCCATCTGTAGCCCCTTGACCTGTATGCATGTCTGCTTTATTCACACAGAGGCGCGGAGGGGGGTGAGCACCGCTTTCTTCCCGTGAACATTTGTGATTCTGTAGTTGTAAATGCATTAAAAATATCTTTAATTTATCCGTATGTGTTTCTTGTTGATCTTACCTTAAACCTTTTTTTTTTTTTGGGTGGTGTGGATTCTGTTTATTTCATTACATCACGGGTGGGGGAGATTAACCCCGACGTGCCAGCAGCAGCCTTTGGCATCTGTCCAAATGCCCGCTGTAGTGTTGGCTCTGCTCTGTTGACTAATAAAACTGGATTAATATATGTTAGACTCAATGGGGAGAGGATGATTTCTTGGCAAACTCAGCTCCATGGGGTGGCCTGTGTCTTCTCCTCCGCTATCCCAGTTTGAATGCACCCTTTCAGAAAGCTGCTTAATGAAATGATTCATTATAGACCTCCAACAGCCAGTAGGTCTGTCACAATTCTGTACCATTCAACTGGAAATCCATCTGGTCCAGTGTTTGCCCAATTTCACAGATCACATGTCCCTATGATCACTTTTACTGTCAATATGTAGAGAATAACAAAGATGACCTTGATGGAGATATGCAAGTTCCATTGCCAGAGCAATGGGGGTGAAACATAGTTTAAGTCCACAAAGGACGGATAGCATTCAGAAGTGGCTCAGACAGACACTTCCTCATTCACTGAAATGTAAGAAGGAAGAGGAGATGCAGATCCTGTTCCTGTTCCTGTAGCCAATCTCAATCAAAGGGTCTTCCTGTTCTGATTGTTTTGGTCCGGTCTACCTAGTGGAGCTTACAAATATGTTTACAAATATGTTTTTATGTTCCGGAGAAATCTCTTCCATTTCAATATGTTCCGGGAAATTAGTAATTTGCTGTTCAGTTACAAAAGTCTGGTTAATATAACTGAGTATAAACATCACAAAACTATTGATTAATAGATTTTGTTTTGGTAAATAGCTGTCCATCATTAATCTGGATTCAGGAAATAAACATTTTTTTTCTGTTTCAAATGAAAGGCCAATCACTTCCCAGTTTTCTCTCTTGATTCCCAATATTTCTACTCAATAGACTTTGAAAGGTATTTAAATCATTCTGAAAGTAAAGTCCCCAATTTAAATTACTGCTGTAAATGCTTAGTATGATTCCTCTGTGGGGATTCTGGCATATAACAAAAGTGGGTCCTTAACCATCTGTTCCAACTCTAAAAAATGTGAGTGTTATAGTTCCACAAAGAGTCTCTAAGGAAAAAAAACCTCAGGTATCACCTGGGATTAACTGATTTATAATTAACAATTTTCGAAGTTAGAATCACAGGGTTAAGAACTCCACTACCTACCTGTCTTTACTGCACCTGCAGAGTAGCAGCTGAGGACCCCAGCTTATTGATGATCCTCTTATAGGCACCAACTCTGAAGATTAAAATCCAAAACACCCAAACCTTCATTCAACTCCTTTCAATCTGTAGAGTCCTTGGGGTTCTCTGAGCTTGGTTGCTTTCTTGCAGACGTTTCATTACCCAAATGAAACCCCACTCCCTTCTAACACTGAAGATGTTACCTAGTTGGGTAATGAAACGTCTGCAAGAAAGCAACCAAGCTCAGAGAACCCCAAGGACTCCACAGTTCAACCCTGAGCTATAGAGATTCTCTCCTTCCAATCTGTGCTGATTACTATGAGAACTCACACCCACTCTATTACTGTGTATAGTAATCTAGAGTAATCACAGAGTAATCTCTGTGCTGATTACTATGAGAACGCACACACCTCTGCCTGGACAAACTGACAGCCGGTTTGTCCAGGAAGAGCAGGAATGTGGTCTGGCAAGGTTCTGGCTTTGCATGCACAGCCCCCCAAATGGCCACCCCCCCCCCTTTAAATTTGCTCACAATCCACCCCGGGTTTGCAACCTGTAGTTTGAGAATCCCAGCCTTCTGAAGACCAGTTTCCTTTGGCTAGAGCTTCCGGTCATGGAGGATCATGTATCAAGAGGTCTGAGAAGAGACTATAAAAAGATGCCCTACTCAAAAGCTTTGCCAAAGCCCGGGATTGAACCAGGGACCTTTAGATCTTCAGTCTAACGCTCTCCCAACTGAGCTACTTTGGCTTTTCTCTAAAATGTTGGTAGCCCATATTAGGCTAGCATCATGCAACTTTGTAAGTACAGTATCAGCATAAAATTCACTAATGTTCAGTGAGCGTTTGGCTTTCCAAAAAGTTCTGCCCAGCTCAGCAGCCCAGAAACCAAACCCCAGAAGGGGTTTCTCTCTTGGTTAGCGTCTCCTGCTTTAAGTGTCTCCACCTGATTGTGAACAATAAACCATTTGCACGTTCATGTGAATGCGATAACCAGGGTGGGCAAAGTATTCCAGGCCAAAATATGCATAACATAGATAATGCATAAAAAATGTATCCAAAAAAAAAAAAAACAACCCTGAACATGGATGTTCCCAAATTTATAAAGATATTTTAAAAGCCTCTCTATGGAATATGCAGAAGTAAAGAGACTTGAATGAGAAAAATAAAAAATAAAAGTTCAAATCTTTAAAAGAGAAACTGCCAGTGGTGTGAGTGAGTCACAGGGTCGTTTAATATCCAAGGGCGGATCACCCAGACTCATCAAGATATTCCCAAGGAGACACTGCACACAAAGACTTTTCTCTCCCCTTTTTATATAGGGGTTCCTTTACTTAGAAAACCAACATTCACAGTCCCAAAAGTGTTCTTTTTTCTACTGAGGTGTCCCATGAATACAATTTTCACCTAACCTATATTTCTATCGCTCAACTTACTATTATACCACTCTAACTATTACACACTACTGCTATCCTTAGAATATCTATTACTGTTCTCCTGGCTTTTCCACAAACCTTGATTGCTGCTCTCTCCCTTGCTTCCTTATGCCTCTCCTCTACACACCCAGCACATTACCACACTACTACCACACTACTACCACCACACCCAGCTGTTCCAAACACAGGGCTTTTTAAACAATCTCTCCCCCATCTGGACGCTGAGGTGCTTTAGAAACAAAGGGGAAGGTATGCAATTTGCAGTTGCCTACACTCTTTTTACAACCCATCCTTCCACAGAGTGTTAGCTCACAGATGTCTTCTGGTCTTCTTCAGTTCTGATCTATATTCCCAATAGAAATCAACAGCTTGTTTACTTGGTTCTTCAGATTGCACCCAACATTAACGTCTGCAGGATCATTAAGGTAATCTAATTCTGCTTCCAAGACTTTGTTCTCATCGAAGTGATGCCAGCCCCAGAACACATCAGCAAACGCTTTGGATACAGCAACAAGACCCTTCGAAGCATTCTCCAGGCTATGGATGATTTCTTGTTATGGCTGTGCAAATCTTCCGAAATAAGTGCTTTGGAACACACAGCGGTGTGAACAGAGCATTTCTTTTTGGAATTGTCAAGACCGTTGTGTTTTTTTCTGGGCTTGGATAGCTGCTTCAGAAGCCGTCCCCAGCTGCCTCTGCCTAAAAAGACACATGGAAAACAACTCCATCTTTGTAGTTTTGTAGCATGGGGCCGATTATGAAACTGGTTAGAGCAATGTTTCTCAGCCTTGGCAGCTTGAAGATGTGTGGACTTCAACTCCCAGAATTCCCCAGCCAGCCATGGGGAATTCTGAGAGTTGAAGTCCACACATCTTCAAGTTGCCAAGGTTGAGAAACTCTGGGTTAGAGAATCGTAGAATTATAAAGGAGAAAGGGACCAGAAGAATCACCTAGTCCAACCTTCTACAATCTCAAGGAAAACCAAGAAACCATTCTGAAGAGAGGCTGCTCTTTGAGGAGAACCAGCAAAACCTAGGCTATTTTTACTTTCTCAAGAACAGAAATACAGCCCTGCCTCTCCCTGCAGCCAAAGAATGGTGAAGGAGTAAGACCCTGCCTCTTGAAGAACAGTGGGAAGAGACCCCTGTTCTCCTGAGTCCTGTCCAGGGTAAACGTTCATGACATCCACTGCTTAGTAGCAGATGCTTCTCAACCCATCAGCCTCTGAGTTATGGGTCCAGCATCCTTGCACTAGACCCCTTTGTTGGATGGAAAGGGAATTCCCCTGGAAAGGTGTGCCTACTGGGACCTCATGTTACCTAGCAAGGATGAGCCATGAATCCTCCAACCAAGGGACGTGGAGAGGAACAGTACCTGATTCTGTGGTGCAATAGGTTAGCCCATCTGGCTGTTAACCAGAAGGATACTGGTTCAGGCTCTCCCAGTGCCCTGCCCTTCACTGTATGAAGAAGGGGATGGGCTGCTAACCCATTAAGCTCTCCATGGGTCTGTTCAAATTCCAACTGGTTGGGTCTTTTGCTTCATTGGACAGCTTTGGCCATCTGATAGCTTGACTTCTTGGCATGAAAAGGCTAAAGGAAAGAACGTGTTGGTGGTGAACTGAACCTGGTTGCAAGATCCTATGTCACTGGGAAGATTGCAAGAAGTATTAGGCCACGAGACCACAAAGCTGTCCACCAAGGGCACAGTTGCAGAGATCCTTCTTGGTGTGCAGCCAAACGCTCTCAGCAAGGAGGCCATCAGATCCCCAGGCTCCGTGGGCCTCCACAGGGAAGAGCGAATCATAAAACATGCCTCACAAGGCAAACTGTGTCCCTTTTGTACACACAGCGCAACATTGCACCCCCGTATGTGGGGATGGAGCTTATCACGCAATATCAGAGTGCACATATGTTCTTCTGATGAAGATGAAAACTCCAGGTTCAAAGGGCATCTGTCAGGTTTATTCAGAAAGCGAAGCTGAGGAACAGCAAAAACTGATGGCTTCAAGGCTTTGGGACAGTGAGTGAAAAGGAGCTGCATCTTACACATTTCAGCCCAAAACTAAAGAGCATCCAGCAGCAGCAACAGCAGCAACAGCAGCAGCCAAACACCCACCTTTTTCCTTTTGCGTGGTGACCAGAACAAAACAAAACATCTGCCTTGGCCTAGCAGAGGATGGTTTCGATCCATCGACCTCTGGGTTATGGGCCCAGCACGCTCCCGCTGCGCTACTCTGCTGGTCTGAAAGCAGAGGCTCGAGGGGAGGGGAATAGGCTGATGTGATTTGTCAGTCTGTTTCTGCTCCTGCAGAGCCAGCTAACAGGCAGAATGATGATGCTTGCTGAGCAGAAAGATTTCAGTTCTGGCTCAGTGACAGAAGGAGAGAGCTGGGCTGTATCTTTACACCACCCAGACACACCCAGACACACGCTCTTCTGCATCACACTCAGTCAGACTCACTTTTTAAGGGGAGAACCATCAGAGATGGTGGTTGTAAACTCAGTCTAAATCTGGCACACACAATTCCCTGGAAGGACAGGGTCAGAAGGGGCAGACATGTCAAGTCAGAAGACAAGTCAAGTCAAAAGCCTGGGAGCGACTGAAACCAGGCCTCAAGGCTCAGCCTTGTTCTAGCAACTTTTCCAAGCTCAGTCGGCCATGATCCCCAATTCACAGCAGTCTCCGACTCTGCCTAGGCCCACAGCCAAGTCTGGCTTCCTTCAGCTCCTAAGCTGCTCCTAAGTAGTCCTGCCAGGATCAGCTGGTTCTTGGCATAGCTCTCAAGTCTTTATTTTCAGATGGTTGTGATCTAGAGCAGTGTTTCTCAACCTTGGCCACTTGAAGATGTGTGGACTTCAACTCCCAGAATTCCCCAGCCAGTATGGCTGGCTGGGGAATTCTGGGAGTTGAAGTCCACACATCTACAAATGGCCAAGGTTGAGAAACACTGATCTAGGGGGCCAAGAGAAGGAGGAGGATCCTGGTCAGAGCAGGGAGGATGAGGTTGGAGGCTGACTAATGATCCAAAGATAGTGTCTTGTTCTTAGGTTGGTTTCTCCTGGTGTGCTTCTAGATCTGAAGACAGTTCTTCTGACAGGACCGTCATACACAGCTCCCTCTTATTTGATAGCTCCAGCTCAACACCTTTATGGATGAATCAATCATGCGGGGTTGTCTAGCTTTTAGAAAGGCCACGAAGACCATATATTACTGTGCCTTTGGGGGCTGAAGTTGCTGCTTTCTGCAGTTTTTCATTTTCGTGATGGTGGACATAATATTTGTTTTCATTCTTATTTTTTATTGTTACAGCACTGTTATACTATTGTAAGCACCTAGAGCTCAGTGAGGTGACAGGATAGAAATTGGTGTAGTAAATAAAGAAACTCAAAGGAGACCCTTCTATAGCTTTCCATAGAAACCATAGAGTGAGGAGATATCTTATAGGTCATTTTGTTCCAATATCTCACTTATTGCAGGATCTACTGATCGATGACCAATCCAGATTGAACCTGCTTTCCTCTAGTTTTAACTCCCAACTCTGGTCCTGTCCACTGGAGCAGTAGCAGAAAAGTCCATTCCCTATTCTATAAGATAGCCCTTCAGATAGACTGCTATCATATACCCTCAGTTGTCTCTTGAGTGGGCTGAGCACCGCTAGTTCTTTTGACCATTTCTCCATTCATCTTGGTTTCCAGACCCATCACCATCTTGGTAGCCCACCTCTGAACTTGCTCCAATTTGTCCAAGTCCTTTCTTAGAACCAGACTCTAAATGAGGTCTAACCAGGTCGGAACAGAGTGGAAATACCAATAGAAGCAAATATGTGTAGCTCAGGGTTGAACTGTGGATCCTTGAGGTTCTCTGGGCTTGGCTGTTTTTTGCAAACGTTTCGTTACCCGGCTAGATAACATCTTCAGTGAGATGTTACCTAGCTGGGTAATGAAATGTTTGCAAGAAAACAACCAAGCTCAGAGAACCCCAAGGACTCCAGAGTGGAAATACTACTTCCAATGATCTGGACTCTGTGCTCCTGTTAGTACACCCCAAGACAGCCTTTGTCTTCTTAGCAGCTGGTTCATGTTTGTTTAAATCAGTGTTGTCCAAACTTGGCCACTTTAAGATGAGTGGACTTCAACTCCCAGAATTCCCCAGCCAGCATAGTGGTTATCCAAGTGTGCAACTCAAAACTGGTTAGCCTAACACAGCATTGTTCAAATGTGGCAACTTGAAGATGAGTGGACTTCAACTCCCAGAATTCCCCAGCCAGCCATGCTGGCTGGGGAATTCTGGGAGTTGAAGTCCACACCTCTTCAAGTTGACACATTTGAAAAACGCTGTGCTATGCTAACCAGTTTTGGGTTTCATATGTTGGATAACCACTAGATGGCAGCACAGAGCCACCTAAATCTCTGTTTGCTGCCACCTGATGCTCATCCAAATTTATGCAGACCACCTCTTGTATTTCTAGCTTATGGACGATGTACCCCCCTCTTCAAAAACTGAGTGTCCATCCCACAAGCTAGTGTTGAATGGGGAGAATGGGTGTCCTACCTTCATGCATGGTTGTCAGTCAGTGCTGGCTGAGAAACTTTGTTGGGAGACCCTGAATGGGAGCATTGTGCTGGTCTCCGTGGTGCAGTGGGTTAGCGTGTCAAGTGGTTACCCAGGAGGGTGCTTCAAGATGGCTGGCTGGGGAATTCTGGGGGTTGAAGTCCACACCTCTTCAAGTGGCCAAGGTTGAGGAACACTGTTCTAGGGCTTCACATGTAACTCTCTGCATTCTGTTCACCTCTTGGCAGACAAAGCAGGAGGAAGACATGTATTAGCCATGACTTTAACCTGGTTGTGGGTTTGGAAAGCTTGGGTGAGGCTGTCCCCCTGTGCAGCTACCGAGTTGCAGAAAGCTTGGGGGGAAGTGTCAGATGGCTCCTGGGGTTCTCCTTACATTGATGGGGCCAAAGGAAAACCTGGGGCAGTTTCTTCAAGTGCCATTAAGTGTGGAGCAAGATACATGAGATCAGTGGCCAAAAAAAAGTGGGAGTGGGAAGTAGTTCCCTTCTAGTCTGGATGTCTAGTCTGATCCATCCCCACCAGTAGCAGGAAGGGAATCCTTTCATTCTGTATGCATTCAGTCTGAACCCAGGTAAAAAGGCTGCGTTCATCTCATGCAGAGTGGTTTCAATCTACTGATTTTTGAAATGTGGCCTGCCACCCTCCCATGACACCACTTTGTTGTATGGATGAGGAAAAAAAATCATATGGCTTGTCAGCTTCTTTGTCAACTTGCCAGCGGTGGACTTAAAATGTCGGGCCAAGGAAGATTCAGGAAAATGCACTTTATTTATCAGCTGAGAAGTGAAGATAAGATTCTTTTGATTCAGACACAGAGAAATGGAACCACGGCATAGTAAAGCAACAGCCTCAAATCTCTCATCGTTGCTTACAACATTTCCTCTCGGAACCATCAGACCCCAAAGCATTCTTAGCAAATCAAAAGGAGTGTGTGTGTAGCTGAAGCCTGGTGTTTTGTTCGGAAGAGGGGCCTCCTGTCCAGAAAAAAATCAAAAGGAAGTTGGGGTAGGAGAAAGCACGTGGGCCAAGATGCTAAGATTCATCTTCAGAAGTTTGAGTTGTAGTTAATGGGTCTTTGAGATTAGCAGGGCCCTGAGGGAGTCACTTTGTGTTGGTGCCCACAACAGGCCTTCCAAAGCCTCAGTGTTCCCATTGATCCCAAAAGTCTGGCACTTCCCACTTCAAAATAATAACAGATCACCGATTCTTAGCAAATGGGACCCTCCAGTTTGATGGCACAATTAAAGCAGATTCTGGGCCTCCAGAAAATAGGGCTGGGGGGGGGTCACAGCTTGCCCCCACCCTCACACTACCCAGGGCTGAAGCGGGCAAAGCAATATTTCAAAACGCACACTTATCCACCTTTTTGTCACTGAATAACACAGAAACCATTAGCAGCAGTCCATTTTGGGGATGTGAGGGTGTCAGCCCTACCAAGAGGACCAGACTAAGGAATCCACGCCATGTAGGTCACGGCTCCTTTTATTGTAACAGCTACAGTAACAGAATCTTGCAAGTCTGAATGTGTTTCTCCCTCCCTCAATTTATCTGTGTGTGAACTTGGGAGGGGCTTGTCTGAGACGTTTTCTCAGATTACTTTCTTGGCCCAGGCTCAAGCCTCTCTTATCTGCCTGTTGCCTTGGTGGAGGCTCTTCCTCCTGTCCTTCAAGGCCGTTCCCTCTTCCCTCTACAGAGGAAAGGAGAGGCCTGGAGGCATTTGTTTCTCCATAATGGTGCTGGTCCTCTACAAATGGTCTCCCCTTAATTCAGCCTTTTGATAAATAAAATAATAATATTGAATTATTATCATCATCATTCATTCATTCATTCATTCATTGAGAGCCAGTTTGGTGTGGCGGTTAAGGAGCTGGCCTAGGAACCAGGAGACCATGAATTCTAGTCCCACCTTAGGCATGAAAGCCGGCTGGGTGACTTTGGGCCAGTCCCTCTCTCTCAGCCCAACCCACCTTGCAGGGTTGTTCTTGTGGGGAACATAGGAGGAAGAAGGAGTTTTGGGTATGTTCGCTGCCTTGAGTTATTTATAAAAAAGGTGGGATAAATAATAATAATAATAATAATAATAATAATAATAATAATAATACAATTTGTTAATCAGAAAAGATTCTACCTGACTCCTCCTGATTTTTTGTCATCATAGACTAGCACAGCTCTCTTCCTATAATATAGGCATAATTATTGCTGACATCATTATTACTATAGTGGCAATATTAACAGTAAATTATTATTATTGCTATTATTATTGCTATTGTGATAGTATTAATAGCTTTCATTATGACAGCCATAATTATTACTGACATTACTGTAGCGATATTAATTGCATTCATTATTATAGGCATAATAATTACTGATAGTAGGAGTAGCATTGTCGTATTAACAGCACCAGTGTGTTAATTATGTTCTTAACCTTATTACAATCCTAGTTATAATTCTTCAGATTGTTATGATGCTTAAGAAAAAAAGTTGACCTTCTAGTTTCAGAGGTGTCGTATTTCACAATGCAATTGTATGTCTGTACAGTTGGAATCAGCGGAGGAGGGTCTATAAACGCCGAAAATTTAATTTAGCTTAATTTATTTGATTTAGACACTGCCCGACTTCAACTCCAGCAAGAAGGCAAGGCTCAGCGGGAGCCCTACTGGGGCTGCAGCTAGCCTCTAACACAAAGTTTCTCAACCTTAGCAACTCTCAGATGGGTGGACTTCAACTCCCAGAATTCCCCAGCCAGCTAGCCTCTAACACAAAGTTTCTCAACCTTAGCAACTCTCAGATGGGTGGACTTCAACTCCCAGAATTCCCCAGCCAGCATGGCTGGCTGGGGAATTCTGGGAGTTGAAGTCCACCCATCTGAGAGTTGCTAAGGTTGAGAAACACTGCTCCAACAAAATGAAATCAATCTGCTTCGGCTAGAAAACAAATTAGGATTGAGGGGAGAACCCTGGAGGAACTTTCTGACTGTACAAGCCATCAGCCAGTGGAACAGGCTGCCACATGATGTGGCACGTTCTCCTGTGAGGAAAACATGTCTTTGGGGGAATCTTTGGGTGAAAGAAGCAAGTTTTTAGAGGCCTCAGACGAATGGGATCGCCTTAATAAAACTGAAACATAAAGGAATTGCAGCATCCTTGAAGCTGGTGTGAACTAGGCTGATTGTAAACTCCTTATCACAAACAGAAGGGAGGATGCCTTCTTCCTGGCAGTTGGCACCCTGGACCAATTTGTTTCTTCCTCTCTGACACTGTTGCTTCCCTTATAGATAGCAGTTGTTCCGTCCTTGTAGATAGTAGCCAAGAACAGGGACAGACAATAACTTGAGAAGTATCATCATCATATGAATATGTATGTGTTCTTTTCCCTTCCCCTTCTTGTAGAGCTGTATAAATATCAGGGCATCCATTTTGCCTACAGGGGAGGGTCTCCCACTAACCTTCGGTGGGGCCCCCCTCCAGTACGTACTGCCTAATAAACCCTGCAGTGAAGCCTTGATTATTTTGCATTTGTGTCCTGCATTTTGATTCCACACTCCCTCCCTTTTTTGCACCTTCGAGTCAGTCTTGATGCCTGGCGACTGCCCAGACTGGTCCCTGCGATTTTCTTGGTGAGGTTTTTCGGAAGTGGTTTGGCCTGGCCTAATTCCTAGGGCCGAGAGAGAGGGACTGGCCCAAGATGGCTTCGGGGCTCAGGCAGGACTAGAACTCATGGCCTCCCGGTTTCTAGCCTGCTGCCTTCCCTGCGACCCCAAACTGGCTCTCCCTCCCTCCCTGGAGGTCTTCAACAGCTGGAGGATCATCGGTCAGAGATGCTATTGCAGCTCCTGCACCGAGCAGGGGTTGGACTGCTGAGAACCCTTCCAAGCCCAGCATTCTATGAGCCGCCGATGGGCCACCATTCTCCAGCCAGACGCCCCTCCTGAGTGTTGGACTACAACTCCCATCCCCGAGGCAGCCCCCCAACCTCCCTGAATCAGGGCTGGGAAGCCAAGTGGATGCAACGCAGGGCTGAGGCTGCGAAGCTGGAATCCCTTGGCGCACAGCTGCTTCACGGTGCAACTTTGCTCGCAGGGCAAATGGAGGAGTGAATTCCACCGGGCAGTGGCCGTGGTGGCTGCTAGAGAGGCTGGGCCAGGGAGGGAGGCACGGGGTGGTCAGCTGGGCAAGGCCGCCCTCCCCTTCCATCCTGGCTGTGGGTTTCCAGGCATCCATGTCTTCTGCCAAGACCTTTCCTGTGGAAAGCTGGCATTGAAATCCTTTTCAAACTGCAAGCGTTCTCTCCCCGTTTTTAGTTTGTTTCTGTAAGGAAGCAGTTGATAAACAGAGAATGCTTGGGGATGAGAGCATGAGTTTATCGCCAGGTCCTCCTGCCCCAGGTAAGGCCACAATTGGCCTTACCTGAAACTAGCCAAGAATCACGGGAACCTTTTGCATTTCAGAGCTGATGCAGACACATTTTTCCGTTCTCTGAATGCAAAGTGGAATTTGACACAACCAACCACTAACAAACGGAGTCAGCCTTCAGAGTGAGCTTGACCTGTTGGCTTGACGGTCATAATGTCCAGGGCAAGTTGTCTTCCTGCTTCTTCGTTCTTCCACCACCTGTTTTTTGTCATACGGTTCCTGAGCGAAGATTTTTGGACAGCTTAAAAATGTGCCAAAATTTTGGGGCCACAATCAATGATGGATGTGCGGTTTATTATGTTGTGGATCCACAAAGCTGTGATTGTTTCCTGCACTGTAGGAATGCCTTTAAAATTACCATAAACCAGTGTTTCTCAACCTTGGCAACTTTAAGACGTGTGGACTTCAACTCCCAGAATTCTCCAGCCAGCATGGCTGGAGAATTCTGGGAGTTGAAGTCCACACGTCTTAAAGTTGCCAAGGTTGAGAAACACTGCCATAAACTATAAACATAATGGCAGAATGCCTACAAATATATCTATATATGTGTTTATGTGTGCGCACATGCATATGTCATTCTTTGAAAAGCAAATTCTGCCTTCCTATCCTGGTGATGGCAAGGATCTTTGATAGAATAATTGGTAAGACTGAAGATGGAAAAGTATGAGAGTCTTCTGATTTCAGATATATGAAACTGTTACCTATTTATCATGACACGTCTATCATTTACTTTCTTAGTTGTTCCCCTGATTTTAATTGTTTCTCCAGATCAAGATCATCCTTGGCATTTTGATCAAGGGTCAGCAGAATTTGTATCAAATATTATTTGAGGGACTTGGAATTGCTACCCACAAGGGCAGAGTCCACATCTCTCTTGCTTACTTTCTTGACTCTGAGTTCATATGTCATGTGTGATTAAGCTAAGGCAGACTCAGAGGTTGTGTTCACACAAGGCCCAATGGAATTAAATCATAATAAAGCTTCTCTGGGCTCAGCGCATTATGGGAATGTAGCAATTGTAATTTCTTAACCCAAGTTTAGGTTTCAATGTATGGTGGGAACCCAGCCCCATGTCCTCCTTGATGTGCCAAGTGAAACCCCACCTTTCCTTGACTTTTCTAGAGAAACTGAGTCCAGAAATGACTGAATCCCAGCGATTTTGTTTCTTGCACAACCACAGGCACACTTCAAGTGCAATGAGTTTAGCAGATGGTAGAGAAACCCTAGAAAGCTCTGCATTGTTCATTGGGAAACTGGAACCCAACGAGTTCCTTTCATGGACTGGAAGCTTCTGTTGTGTTGAATCAATATATATTTTTAGACAGGGGGGATCTGACAATGGCCCTCCTGGTTCTGCTGCTACGTACACATAATAGTTCTCAAGACCGATAAAGAAAGTTATATAAATAACCAGCCGCAAGCTCTAGCGGTATCAGAGACCTGCTAATTCACAGTACAGCAATCAGGAAGAAGAGAAGGAAGTCCCCACCCTGATGTATTTTGGAATATGTTGATTGTACATAAGAAGCAGCTCAGTTGCCAGAATTCCCGTAACTCCACCCCTTTCTCCTTAATAAATCTTGCTAAAGAAGACTTTGTGAGAATCATGCTTGGAAAAGTTGCCAAAGACCCTGGCAGTAACCTCATTTATCATATACCTGTTCAGTATGTGACCCCTGTTCCCTGGCTAGGTATATTCAGAGTTGCAGCACTGGAAGGGGCCATTCAGGCCCTGAAATCCAATCTAACACTTAGTACAAAAATGCAGATTAAAGCATTCCCCTAGAGATGACTGTCTAGCCTCTGTTTAGACACAGCCAGTGAAGGGGAGCCCACCTCTACTCTGGTTCATGGGTTCTACCAATTGCTGACCTTGTTGTCATGCCAGATCTGCTTAATGCTGTCTCAGGATGCTGTTTCTGGCCGCAGCCACAAATACCTCTTTGGGCTCCAATGTTGACACATCGGCATGTCAGTGAAAATTATGCTGGCAACTATATACAGTTGGTCGCTCTATCAGGCAGAGTTACCCATCAATACTAAGCCCCAGGGCAATAATATGGGTTAATAGAAATAATGGGATTATGTAGTAAATTTAGAGCAAGAATTTTGATGTATATTGTTACTTATATCTGTTGTGGGGGGCAGTTGGAAGTCAATTCTTTTTTTCTCTCTCTTTTCCTTTCCTTTTATGCACTTTTGCTTTTTGCTATTTTTTCTTTTTCCAATTCTTTCTTTTTTTCTTTCTTCACATTAGTTTTGTTTAGTTTTTATTGTTCTTTTAAAAAACGTAATAAAGTTATTATAAAAAAAAGGACCGAACCCCAAAGTGGCAGAGAAATAGATGCTTCACAGCAGACTAAGGGTGGGTTTGAAATCCAGTCTGAGCTCTGCTGAAACCTTCTATGATTTCACTGCTTCTTTTTTAAAATGGGGGTTGCTTACGGGAGAAGAAATAGTTTTTACAATGTTAAGAAACCACAAGGTTGCCTGTCCCAGCCCTTATACTGAAAAATAGGCAATGAGGTCAAGAAGAGCCTCTCAAATTTGGAATATTTATATGGTTTCTCCTTCCAGGTGCACTGAAACTAAAGCTTATCTTCACACTGCTGGCGTTCCAAACGAGTCTGAACAAGGTTTTGGATTTACTCCAAAGGACTCGTGACATCTGATCCGCCCACAGTACAAATGTCTTTCTGCAAACTGAGTGAACCTGTGTGATTTGCGGTTGTAGAGATCATTTTGGCTTGGACCTGCAAAAGAATAATCCTTACCACTGCCAGGGCATTTGTCAGAACCTACTGTATATGAAGACTGTACAACAATCCACCTTTCGAGCAGAACAGGTGACTTGGAACTGCACTGGCAGGACATCCTGAAACCAGGTGTCTTCTTCCAGGAGAGCCGTACCAGCCCAAGAAAAGACTCTGCTTCTTTAAGGAGTTGCCGACAAGGGCGACAACCACGCCTGGGCAGGCTCCGAATTTTCTTTTTCATTTGGAATCCAGACTTCTGCACAGCCCTGCTGCCCACGGCTGGGGTAGGGTGCGCCCTTTGGCATGCCCTCCATGGCTTAGTGAGCCTGCCAATAGGCCCAGCCGGTTTCAAGAGGAAGCTTCTTCCAATCAGAACCTTTCTCCGTATTTCTTTGCACATTTTCCGCTCCAAGAGGCCGAACAAGCCACCTGTTTGCAGGATCCTCCAGCAGTGCCCTCCGTCGGTCGTTTTCAGCCTCCTGCCTGTCCTCCTCCTAGTCCTGCATTTTGGTTTCCACCGGGGACGTTGAGACAGGAGAGTTTCCCTAATTGTCAGCACCCCCTGCCCATTCTTTCCCACAGACGTTGGGCTCTGAGGAAGATTTCCCCCGTCTGTGTTCCTCTCCCCCAGCCCAGAGTCCTGTTTCGTCCAAGGCAGCATCCCGTCTCCAACTCCAGCTCTCCGGACCTCTAACTTTCAGCTTGGCTTCTCTCTTGCGAATATCCCGTTAAGAGATTTAAGGGCTGGGCTGCGAGCGGGACCTCTCCTCCCTTTGGCGCGATCACACGATTCTTCCCACCCTGCGCTGATTTCTTCATGCACAGCAAGGTGCAGTTCCCCAGCACAACGTACCCCACCGCTGGAGCATTTAAGTGGCTCCCCTTCCGGCAGGTTTCCCTCTCATGCTGGACCAGGGAGGCCCGGCGTCGGTAGCTTTTCCCGCAGTCTTTGCAGCTGTAGGGCCTCTCCCCGGTGTGCACTCTTTTATGCTGGCTGAGGTTGGAGCTGGTGCTGAAACTCTTCCCGCAGTCTGTGCACTTGTGAGGCCTCTCGCCCGTGTGGATTTTGACGTGCCGGCGGAGCTGGGACTGGCAGGGCCACAGCTTGCCACAGTAGGAGCATTTGTAGGACGGGGTCTTGGCTGGTGGAGGGAGGTCAAAACCTGGGCCGCTACATTCTGGGGCCGTCTTTGGGGACACGTGCTCAGGGAGCCTCTTCCGGCTGGGGCTTCTGTCTGAATCGTCTTCCTTGCAAACCACATTTTTGGGGGGCACCTTCCTGGCTGAGCGTCCTTGGGTATGTCTCAGCCTCTCCTGATTTTCTGACCTTCCTGCACCTTCAGGTACCTGGAAAAAGGTCCCTCTGTCTCCTTCTAAGGAGATGTCACTGAATTCAGCCTTTGGGGTGCTTTTCGGGTGAAGATTCTGGTCCTCGTTCTCACATCCTGAAGCAAAGCAAGGATCTGGGCTACCCTGTCCTCCTGCGTCGTTTGCAGACATCCTGCTTAATTCTCCATGCTCCATTCCCTCTGGCTGATGACTCTGGGTCCTTTCTCCGTCACCTGCCCAAACAGAATCACAAACTCAGCCTACAACTTTGGCATTGAATTGGAGAAAACCTCACAGCTTCCCTATAGCAATAGAGGAGCTGATGGAAACAGGTAGGATGCAGATAAGTAAGAGATGAGTTTAATGTCTTTCTCTAAAGGAAAGTGACTCAGGAATCCCAAACTGGGAATTTAGCAGGAAAGGTTTCGTTTCTGCATTAGGCTGGCATAGCATGGTGGCAGAATATATATTTTGTGAGCAGAAGCTTCAGTCTCTAGCGCAGTGTTTCTCATCCTTGGCAACTTTAAGATATGTGGACTTCAACTCCCAGAATTCCCCAGCCAGCATGGCTGGTTGGGGAATTCTGGGAGTTGAAGTCCACATATCTTAAAGTTGCCAGGGATGAGAAATACTGCTCTAGCAGGCCCAACTGAGAGTTTTTTCCAACTAGATGTGCCAATGGCCAACTCTACAACTGTCTATGTTCCTGTACTGTACAGGAGCAGCAAAACAACAAGGAAAAAAAATCATTTTATTGAAATGGGCCTTTGGCATAATGGGTTTGTGGGTGGCTACTGGTTTAGTTGCATGAATGTATTTTAAAACAGGATACAATAGAATGTTTTTGCGTTTTGTGTTTGCATTCTGCTCGCCATGAGGTCTGTGATCGAGGCAGCCTACAAAAAAGGATAAAATACAGAAATGCATAAATGCATTCGGCACCCATATTTCTGTAACAGGGGGCCAAGATGTTTCATTGAGAACCCAAACTTGAAGGGGCTAATGAGTCCAATACTGTAGAGGGAAGAGGGAACGGCCTTGAAGGACAGGAGGAAGAGCCTCCACCAAGGCAACAGGCAGATAAGAGAGGCTTGAGCCTGGGCCAAGAAAGTAATCTGAGAAAACGTCTCAGACGAGCCCCTCCCAAGTTCACACACAGATAAATTGAGGGAGGGAGAAGCACATTCAGACTTGCAAGATTCTGTTAATGTAGCTGTTACAATAAAAGTTGTCCTGATTTATACGGCATTGGTTTCTTAGTCTGGGCTGGCCAACCCCTGCTTGGAGGAGGAATCCTGAGGCATTCCCCCCTAGATGGGTTCACAGTTGAATGTATCCAACAAAAGAGAGCCCACCACTTATCTGAGTCGCTGGTCCCACTGTTGATCTGTTTCTACAGTTAGGGAGTTAGGTAGGAAAGTTAAGATGTTACTGTTAGGAAATTAGGTAAGGAAGGTCAAAGAAGAGCTAATATCCATATGAACTGCTGAGACTCTGGCCTGGATGCCTCCATCTTCAGAGATACACTTAGGAGCAACACACCCCTAAAGGCAGAGTAAAACCCAACACGAAAGATTCACAAGGGGTCTCATTCGATAGACTGATCGTCAAAAAGAAGTTAATATATAGAATCTTGGAAACTGAACAGGCCCAAACTCTAGCAGAGTCCACTGGAGTTGGGCAGCCAATAAATTTAAATAAATAAATGCACTTCTTTATTAGCGAATTCAGTCAGATGAGTTCTCTGAAAGCCTTTTAAACTTCTCGCTCCCAGAATGTAAAACTGAAGGGCTTAACTGACCACTTCCCAGGTAAGAGTGACCTTGGAATAGGAACGTGCCCATTGTTAATAATATTTCAAGATACTCCAGTTTCTTTCTCAGCCCTAGAGATCTCACTTAACCCATGAGCAAACTCTCCCTTGGGTTATTGACTCAGGGCTACCTGCCTCAGAGATGGAAAACCAGCACTGTTGCTAATGCTGGTGAGCGACAACTCTTACCTCCCTTGCTACTGGTTATGTGGGGTGGGAATAGCTGAGAATTCTAGCTCAGCAACTGTGGAACGTTACTGATCCCTCAATCCTGGCCTACAGTGATGGGGATGAACATCCCAGGATTTCAGAGAAGAGTCTCTCCCAGCCCTGAGACCTTCTCCTGCTGGCCAAGGAAGCTGAGGCTGTGCATTTCACGCCATCTGCATACCACAGTGGGCAACCGCTGGGCATCAATTCTTCCTACTCGTGGAAATGTGCAGCGTAAACGTTTTCACTTCCCACCTCCTCGGATTCTTTCTGGACATCAAGTTTCCACTGCAGCTCATTATGTTACCAAAGGGAAAAGGTCTCAAAGGGTTTAATTATGCAGACAACGGCAATGTTTACCTTTCCAAGGCTGCACTTCTATCACTTTTTAAATTTGATTTTATTCTTCTGGTATTGGTTTTGCAATTTCCATAAGGTGCCTAGGACAAGACTTGGATTGATGACAGAAGCATTTTGAATGAAAGAGAGAAGAATCCCATCAAAAAGCCCTCTGTAGATCCTGTCAGGACCAGGTTCCTTCCATACTGCCCCCTAAGCAACCTTGACATACAGGTAGTCCTTGTTCAGTGACCACTCATTCAACTAACGTTCAAAGTTACAATGGAACTGAATGAGTGGGACTTGTGACCGGTCCTCGTAGTTGTGGCGGTAGCAGCATCCCTGCGGTCACATAATCGCGATTTGGGCACTTGGCAACTGGTGTGTAATTCTGACAGTCGCAGCATCCTGTGTCACGTGATTGCCATTTGCGACTTTCACCGCCAGCTTCCAACAAGCAAAGTCAATGGGGAAGCTAGCAGGAGGTTGCAAATGGTGATCACATGACCGTGGGATGCTGCAACCACACAGGATTCACCTAATGATGGCAACTGGAACTGCTGCAACTGCTGTTGTAAATTGGCATGGTCACATAATGTTATGCTTTAGAAATGTGTTGCTTAGTGACGGAGTTGCCAGTCCCAGTTACTGTTGTTAACCAAGGACCACCTGTATAGTCAACCTGAGGTTGGATTTTAACCATTTGTAGTCACGCTCAGCCACTCCTTCCACCAACACTTACTGAACAAGGGAGGGTCACCATCGCTATTGTGCTCAACCTCCATGGAGTGCCCCAGGTCCTCTGTGTCTGATGGATCCAATTCCGCCTTGGGGGAATTGACAATCACCTCCTCAAAAGGCTCCAGTTCCTGCAGCAGATCAGGGACACAACCAAAACAGAGTGACAGGGCTGAGGAAACATAGACCTGTCTCTTACCCTATGCTGTGACCCACACCAAGGCTGGCCTCCAACAGCTATTGGAAGCACAGGACAATCTGGTGCCAGTGTTCTGATCAGCAGTCCGTCCGTCCTTCCTTCCTTCCTTCCTTCCTTCCTTCCTTCCTTCCTTCCTTCCCTCCCTCCCTCCCTCCCTCCCTCCCTCCCTCCCTCCCTGGACAGAGGGAATGGCCTTGAGGGACCAGAGGAAGAGCCACTACCAAGAAAACTGTCAGATAAAAGAGGACTGAGTCTGGGGCAGGAATGTAATGTGAGAAAACGTCTCAGACAAGACCCTCCCTAGTTCTCACAAAGATAAAGAGAGGGAAGGAGGGGAGAAGCTCACTCAGACTTGTAAGGAAGTGCTGACCTACATCGCATTGGATTCCTAGTCTAATCTAGCTTGACAGACTGACCATCCATCCACCCATCCATTCCCAAGTGGTTGCCACTGACACAGCCAGCCACAAAAGGCCAGCCATAAAATAGTCATATGGTAGAAGGGACATCCACATCTCTAAGACACTCCCAACTACTCCAGCTAATTTTTGCTTTTTTTTTTTTTCCTGATGGGCAAAGCCCCAAACAAACTACCAGCTACAGTTTTATTTTTTGAGAATGCCAGTGGGGACCATTTAGGCCCAGAGGTACTCTTGGAAACACAGGTGATACTAGAGACTCAAATTCTAGTAGCCTCTCAGGTATTGAACCTCCTTGGGGGTGGTGTAGGCCAGTTGTTCTCCCTTAGCCTAACCCACCTCACAAGGTTGTTGTGAGGAAAATGGGAGGAGGGAGCATTATGCCTGCTACCTTGAGTTCCTGAAGGAAAGGTAGGATGCAAATCAGATACACAAGTAGATAAGAGATAGGATCTGCTCCTATTGATCTTCCAAATTTATTATAGAGATAGACTCTCTCTGTATAGAGATGCTCCATCTGGCCATTCAACTGTGCAATGAAGCAGAGAGGCACGATATATAATGCCATGGAGGAATTCACTATGCCCCAGTCAAAATTTCCAGAATGTGTCAATGGAAAAGCCCTTACCTGCCGCCTTCTCTGTAGATTCAGGAGGAAATCCTCTGCCAGGGTGACAGCCTGGGCACAGGTCTGCGGCCTGCCTTCTCTGACCCAACCTTGTGCTTCCTCAGGCAGGATGGTCAGAAACTGCTCCAGGACCACCAGCTCCAGGATCTGCTCCTTGGTGTACCTCTCGGGCTTCAGCCATTGGTGGCAAAGCCTCCGAAGCTGCTCGCAAACATTTCTGGGCCCTTCAGCCTCCTGATAACAAAACTGATGGAAACGCTGGCTCTGCTCCTCCAAGCCATTCACGTCCTCGCCCCAAATCTCTTCTTTCACTTGCACAGAAGTATCGGGACTCTTCTCACTGGTCCCGCGGGTCTCCTGGCTGACCGAGTCTTCTCTAGGCCATAGCCCAGTCTCTGTGATCCCCTTCAAGGAGGAAAAAGAAGACTGAAATTCTTTAGGACTCTCCTCTGGTGGGGGCCGAGCCAGCTGTGGGCGTCTTTCTGGGAAATAAGGGGCCTGCATGGTCTTGAGGAATGTCTGCCACTGGGTTTCCCAGCGCTGCTGCAGTTCATCTTCCGGTTCCTGCTTGATTGGTTTCAAAAGCTTCTGAAGCCGAAGTTCGGCACCAACCCCAGCTTGAGTGCCATGGAGACTGTTCTGTACAGCCTTGGAATTTTTCTCTTTTCCAGCCCCTTCTGGGTCTTCCTGCTCCATTTTTACTTCCTTTTGCTCTGTGAATTACAATCAAGGTTACCAACAACATTCCTGACCTCATTTTATTTCTTCCAAAGGCCTCCCCACAGGCTTACATCTTAGGAATGGGTGACATTCAGCAGACACAAATGTTTTTGTGAAAGTTGCCTAACTCCTGTTCTTCAGAGTTTTCCAAAAGGAGTAGACAACCAATTTTCCAATGGTGTAAATACAGGTAGTCCTCGCTTAACAATCTTTCAAAGTTACGATGGCACTAAAAAGTTACTTACAACTGGTGCCCAAAGTTACGACCGTCACAGCACCCCTGCAGTCATGTGAATGCAATCCAGGCGCTTAGCAACCAGCTCGCATTTATGATGGTTGCAGCATCCCAGAGTCACGTGATCGCCATTTGCAACCTTCCCAGCCGGCTTCCGGCAAGCAAAATCAATAGGGAACCACGTGATTCACTTAACGACCACTGCAAAAAAGGTTATACAATTGGGTCCAGTCATATGATGATTTGCTTAACAACCTAAATCCCAGTCCCAATTGTGGTGTTAAGCAAGGACTACCTGTAATTTGGCCACCAAATGTCTTCCCACACCCAGGTAGGGTACAATGTCTCTAAAGAAGAGCCATTTGCTGGATCTCGCCAAAGGTCTACTTCACCATCAACTTCAGCCAGTAGCTTTATTAGTCCTCCCCCCACTGGTGTCTCCTAGACATGTTGGAAAAGCTCAACATTCCCACAGATGGGTATTCTGGAAGACACAGTCCCAGTAGGAAGGTATTTGTTGAGCTACATACAATAACCCTCTAATATTCCCTGGAGGATCCATTTATCTCTATAACTCAGGAAAGTTATCCTCCATGAATTCCTCTAATACGCACATCTAAATACAAACATCTTCTACCAAGTACCTAATGCACGGTACCTGGCTTACTTATTTTGAATTTATTCTCAGTCAACTATTCCCAGAACCGTAGGAACAGTTCTTCAGTTCTACTATATGTACAGTGACTCTACGCCCTTTATTTCAGAAAGCTGTCCTCTAGATTGATTTCATGTAATTATTTATTTTCTTGGTTTTGCTCCTGAATTTTCCTTTGTAAAGCAAAGTTCTAAACATAAACCATTTTTTTTTATCCTTATGGACCTCTTTCAGATTTGCCCCTTTCTCAGGTTTGTCCTTTATTTTTTCCAAGAAAACACGGTCACTGTAACTATACGCCACCTCCATGAATGCTGGTTTTCAGTCTCACAATCCTGTTGGCCATCGATTGATTATGTGCCATGTACATAATCAGTGCAACGGTGTCGAATTTTAGTGACCACTCTTGGACCCTGTTGGCCATGCCGTTCAAAAATTAAATTAGGGGACCCAAAATCCAACATCTACAAATGGCACCCAGTTGGGAAAAGCCATTCTAGATCTTGAGGGAAGGAGAAACTAAATCGTTTCCAGTTTGCTGCTGCAGGATACTGGCCTAAAAACCAGTTTGTTCCAGGATGGGAGCCTCTATCCTGTCTTCATGCAGGAGGTATCAGTAAAGAGTACCATATATTTTTGGTTATTTGAGGGATCACCTCTTCCTGATTACATCTACCCATCGATCAGGCCTGGCAGGAGGGCATGTTATGGACCCATCTGCTAAAGAGTTCCATCTGAAGGGTCTGAAAGGCCTTTTCTGCTGTGGCCCCTGCCCTCTGGAACATCATCCCCCCCCAAGGTGAAGTCAGCCCGTCCCTACCAGCCTTCCGGAAAGCCCTTAAAACATGGTTTTTCCAGCAACCTTGAGGATCCCATGGGAACAGGGAGCCTGCGATACAGTTGTATCGTGTTTAGGATGTTGTCTACTCTCCCCCAGACTTGGTTTTTATTCAAGCTTAATTGTTTTTAATAGTTGTTTACATTTGTTTTTAACGGTTTTCGAGTCACGTTTGTGAGATGGGCAGCTTTGCTAAATAAAGAGGTAGATAGATGAATAAATGCCCTCTCCATGAAAATGGCCTTTGTAGTAATGCTGCATCTCAGAACCAATGGTATGGTAAATTATTTTAGATGGGGGGGGGGGGGGGGCAAGCTGCAAGCCCTGACTGTCTTCTGAAGCCCCTGGAGCTCCCTCTGAACGAGACCATCCCCCTAGTTTACAATATTTTCCAATGTGAGGAACATACCAAAACAATAAAATACTGTATAAAAATATAGCATTTTACTATTTTAAAATAAAATAGAAAAAATATTTAAAAATTTAAAAAAAAGTTTCTGAAGTGAGGAACATCCCCCAACAAAGACAAACAAACAAGCCAGGCACTATATCTCAACCTTGGCCACTTGAAGATGTGTGGACTTCAACCCCCAGAATGCCCCAAATGGCTGGGGAATTCTGGGAGTTGAAGTCCACGCATCTTCAAGTTGCCCGAGTGGAGAAACGCTGCTCAGGGGTAACCTGCAAGTAAAGAAAGCATCGGAAAAAGCCAGAAAGGAAGAGAGGATCCAGCTTGATGGGGCTGGATTGAGGATTCACTTGACAGATCCCTGTCCTGAAATGCACCGATTGCCTACTCCGGGCAGATCCAGCCAGCAAACTCTTCCTTGCCCATTTTGGAGTCCGGATCCAAGCTTCTTGGCCAGCTCCCTTCCCTCCCCTCTGGATCGTTCTGAGATCCCTTCCTTCCAACCCGGACACGCCACCCTGCTGTGCTGGGTGCGGATCCTGCCCTGGAGATCCACCCCAAGTCCCTCCTTGATGGGATCCGGGTTCCCAACCTCTCTCTTCTGGATTCCTCTTTGCCTCCCGGTCCCCACTGCAGCGACGCTGCTCCCGCTTTGCGAAGCCTGCGCAAGGCAGCGGTTTCCTGCCTCGCCTTCCGCTGACTCACCTCCTCCTTGCAGCCGTTGCATCGCAGCCTGTGCAAAAGGAGCGGGGCGCGGGGAGGGGGGAGGAAATACATACAGAACTGAGGTCCCCCCTCCTAAAGGGAGGGAGGGAGGGCTAGGAAGGAGGAAGGAGAGGAGCCTCCGGGCCTCTCTAGCAAAGAAAGCTCGGTGTGGTTAACCCCTTCTGAGCTGCAGGGGGAGAAACAAAGCATCGGGGCGCGATGATCTTACCTAGGTTTTTTTGGGGGGGGGAGAGGAAAATGGCAAGTAAGCAAAGCTCATCCTATAGGACAGTGTTTCTCAACCTCGGCAACTTTAAGCTGTGTGGACTTCAACTCCCAGAATTCCCCAGCCAGCCATGCTGGCTGGGGAATTCTGGGAGTTGAAGTCCACACAGCTTAACGTTGCCGAGGTTGAGAAACACTGGTCTGGGGTTTGCCCAATAGATGACCCCATAAACTAATCCAGAGGGCTGAAGTTAATTCAGTCATCAACTTTAGCCTGGCTAAAACCTTAAACAAAACTTCCCTCCCCCAAGCTGGCGATCTTATTCACCTGATCGGTTTCTCTCTCTTTTCTGTAATTCGTGTTTAAGATGAAACATAACTACCAGAATATAATAAAAAATAAACGAGAGAGTACAAAGAATCCATAACTGCGATTAAAAAGATCTAAGGCTACGAAAGAGAGACCCTATACGATTCATAAGAAATGAAGTCACGGTAGACCGTGCAAAAAATATTGCTCCATCTTCTCAGGTTCAAGATAAAAGGATATTTCAAAAATCAATAAGGTGCACGTCTCTTGAATCCATTCTTTAATATAACTTTCCACCTGTACAGTGTAATTCTCTTTCCCAAACCAAATAAAGCTGGAATTCTGTAATTATCTGGAACCAAAAAAACCCAAAACCACAGCTGAACATGATCAATCACAGACATCAAATTTCTTAGACAAGAAATCTGATACCCATTTTTATAAGCATTCTTTGAGGTGTCCAATAAACATATAGCAACATTTTCTGATGGATCCATATCTTTCTTGAGCAACTATGAAAAAAACATGGCTCTACCAGAAGTGGGGAGATGACGACAACCCAATCAAAAACCGGATGAACACCTTTGTGAGGATGAGCTCTTGGGGGAAAGAGTATCACAGCCACAGATAAGAGTTGAGTACCACCTTATAGAGGTCGCCTTCTCGTCTTTCACTGCAAATCATTCACAACCGGCTTGGGCCATTATTGTCCCACGATGACCAGAGAGAGGACATGTTCCAGGCTTCTGGAATGCCAGCAGGCCCCATTGCTATGGGCAACGCTCAACAGATGTCCAGATGCTACAATGATGGAATAGAACTTTGCACCTTGGAGAAAGGTTGGATGTGTGTGCCCGTGGTCAAATTAATTTGGGCAAGAGGAAAAGTTGTTCCTAAAGGAGCTATGTTTACCAAGAGAGGTGAATATGTGTAGCTCAGGGTTGAACTGTGGAGTCCTTGGGGTTCTCTGAGGTTGGTTCTTTCCTTGCAAACGTTTCATTGCCCGGCTAGGTCACATCTTCAGTGCTTCAATAGCACTGAAGATGTGACCTAGCCGGGTAATGAAACATTTGCAAGGAAAGAACCAAGCTCAGAGAACCCCAAGGACTCCATGGAGCTATGTTTGCAAAATCACTTTCAAAAGAAAAGATGAGGAGTTGTATTCAGGATATGCAGTGAAAAGCTTTAGAGACCCCATGTAGGTCCATCAAACACAATTACTCATTTTAGCTTTAAAAATTATTCAGACTTTCATTTGGAGGTGGAATCAAGCAGAAGGTAAGGGTTGCCTCTGTATTCACCTTATGGTTTCTCAGCTTCCTGGTAGTATCTAGTGAATGACCACAGTTTTAAATATGGAGTAACCTTTACTATCTGGACCGAATCAATGAATTAGACGTTTGTTTTGATAGCCTATTATCTCAGAAGCCTTGATAGTCATCAGACATATGGTTTCTGCACATCATAAAGCCATTCCATACCACCCAGACAGTCCGCTAATAAAAGTTGAAAACGCTGCACTCTGGGGCATTTTAAATAATTTTTCCAAGTGTGAATAGCAGGATGGAAAAAGTACAATTGACCATGTACAAAAGTACAACTTGACCATTCTACAATGGAAAAAGTAGTAGAAGACATCAATGTGTAGTTTTCACAAAAGAAAAATTAAACGACAACAAAAACTTAGTTGTGTTTTAAAAATAGAGTAAGTAATATTCAGTCTTGGAAGTAAAATTCAAATGCTTCCATAGGCTTGAATATCAAATATTCTTAGCAGCATCTCTTGTGAAGATACCTTGGTTCACGTAATTATAAATACACTTGTCTTCTATGAATTTGTAGAAATTGTTTTTTAAGGAAAGCACCTGAGTCAATTGTTTTGTAACAACTATAAAGACACATATTGGATACTGGGATATTGTAACCTGTTGGAAAGTAGTTATTAACAAGTAAAGTAATGCCATTTTAGAAGGGAAGTTAGTACTTTGCCATTACATAGACCCAAGAGTGTCACGTAACATAGATAAGAAAGGGTCCTATACCGTACTTACTAAGTTTTGGGAGAAAGTAGCGGACCATCTAAATGTGACTGTGTGACAAAAACTAAAATTCTCAGAGGATAATATTCTCTTGAATTACGTACCTAGTACATGGAATTTGACAACTGGACAACGTAAATGGATTCTCCATGCCCTTACTATGGCCGAAAGGCTGATATTGAAGCATTGGAAAGATAAACGCATGGCCCCATTCACTCAGTGGATTGAAGACCTGATTGCGCTTGCCACTTATGAGCGGATTGCTGATAGACGTAGACTTTGTATGGATAAATACAATAAAATATGGGACTCATTTATGTATTTTGATTTTAGTGGTTGTAAGCCGCCCAGAGTCCCCCGTTGTAGGGGAGATGGGCGGGGACAAATCAAATAAATCAAATAAATAAATAAATAAAATACAGGTTAAAAAAAAGCATGGTAGTTATATAAATGTGTTACACACACTCACACTTGCATAATGTATTAGAAAATTATATAGAGAATTGCAACTGTTCATAGTTGTAATGACTCTTTTATATTTTTTCTGTTGTATTCTTTTCACTTCTTTTTTAAGCACTTATGCAATTTTATTTGACAATGCATTATTTTTGTGTTTTGTTCCCTTTTTTTCCTTTTTCTGTTATTTTCAAAGCAATAAAATAAATCAAAAACATAAGAAAGGAACCGAGGATGGTCCTAGCAACAGAAATAAGATGTGCCCATTAGAAAGTGAGAAATTAGGCTATTCCTTATATGGAAAGTAAAACTTGACAATTCTAGAACTAGACACGTGTAGACTAGTAGTTAGGGTTAGGGGTTCACCCTAGCCTGGGGGCCGGCCACATCCAATGCTTTTGTCTTGGACGCTAATAGCGTTTGAACTCTGGATAAAGGTGTCTGGTGTTTTGACCTGAGCAAGGAATGAACGATAGGGCAGAAATTCTTCCAAGGAACCCAAAAGTTATTTTAGGAAAACGTTCTGAGAATCTTTCATGAACTCTTCCACAGCAAGCAAAATATGATCTGAGACACCATGCCAAAGTTGTGACAGGTGACAACTCAGCAATAGAGTGGAAACTAGCAAAGCCCCTTTCTGGACTTTTTGCGTGAAACAGAAAAAAATGAAATCATGATATATGGATTTGATGATGAGAAATAATAGTAGACAACAGAAAAAAATGAAAGTTCTGTTTTAAACTTGGAGAAAGAACTTGAAGCAACTTTAGACATGTATCTGTTGAAAAAGAAAGTTGGAAGCCATTTTTCTTTTGCATTTCTGTTTTTTTCCTTTCTGCACTTTTGAGCTTTTCTTCTTCATTCTTTACCTTTTTCGCTTTTCTGCTTTCTGTCTTAATTATTAGTTCTCATTAGTTCTTATCTCTTTATGTTAAAAATCTAATAAAGTTATTTCAAAAAGAAAAAGGAGTTGAAACCAGCTCAGGAAGGAAAATAGAGACTGCTCTGCCATCAGGTTGCAGAAACCAAAATAAGCCGTTTGGAGTCTTCAGAAACAGGGCAGCATCTAAGCTGAATTAATTAATTAAAACCGAGAAAAAAAAAAGCGGAATGAAAACAGAGTCCAACAGCAAGAAAATGAAATGTAAAGGTCTGAAGATCTTCTTCAAATCAAGTCATTGGCTGAGATAAAACCAAAGAACGAGAGCCAATGACTGGGAGTGTACGGTCACACATAGCAGAATGCCAGGTTAGTTTAATTCTTGTATGATGGGTAAGCCACAAACGACTGGGTTCACATATCAGACTAAGCCATAAACCAGGATCTCTATATCCCAACTGGATTTACACAGCACACTAAGTCAAAAACAAACAAACCTTGTTATGGCTTGCTGTGTGATGTCAATGCCTCTCATAAACTTGAATGTTTGTGGGGCTGCAATAGGGACATCTTCCTGCAAATAATGTAACGATGATGCCTCTGACACCAGTGACATCATTTGAATTCTGTCCATGATCATTTTGTGAGACAAGTGACGTCACGGGTTGTCACACCGATGCTCATAAATGGAGATTTTAAAGAACTACGTAAAGAACAATCGTTGCTAAATATTTTCGTCACCCCAAACCATGGTTTTGAGATGACCTTTAGGTTACGTACTCTGCATCCCAATGTTAACCTTTTTTTTTTTTTTTTAAAGGAATGAATTGGCTGTTGCAGATTTCACGTCAGGACTGATAAATGCTTGAACCACAGAATTCTTGACCAGGGACAAGAAAGTTACTTTTTATAAACCATTTTGTAAAAGAGGTAGCCAAGAGAGCAGCTGAGACAAACTAACAACCCACGTTGTCCTAAAGGTATGGTTTAGTTAGCTATCTTATTCATGAATGATCCCAAGACTACCTTAATGAGTTAATGGCACTAAAACAGTGTTTTTCAAACTTGGCAACTTTAAGATGTGTGGACTTCAACTCCCAGAATTCCCCAGCCAGCATGCTGGCTGGGGAATTCTGGGAGTTGAAGTCCACACATCTTAAAGTTGATGAGCTTAAAAAACACTGTACTAAAAGGTTCCAAAGTTGTGCTTGTTGGAAAAAGACCTGAAATACATGAATGATTGTGCAAGATAAACACAAGACGTTCCAAGATGCTCCAAGCCAAGTGTTGAAGGGACAGAGAATTTTGAATTCATGTATTTGGTACTATCATGGTACAATTACAAGAAAGAACGTCTTGACACTAATCAGACTCCTAGAAAAACCACCACTAAAAATGTATGAAAGATGTTGAGGAAACCAGCAATAAACCTTAGGTAATCCAGCACGTCTATAAAAGAGAGTTGGAAGGAAGAGAATCTCAACTTCCATTCCATCAAGGATCATCTCAGAGAGTGTTCTAAGACAGTGTTCTTCAGTCTTGGCAACTTTAAGAAGGGTGGACTTCAACTCCCAGAATTCCCCAGCCAGCATGCTGATGTCTCATTCTCTCCTGATTGAATTGTATTTCTTTAAAATAGAATTCCCAGCTTTTGCAGGCTAAGGACCACATGGAGTTTCTCCAAAAACATGGGAGGAACCAGGGCAACTCCTAAATTGCATTGAATTGAACAATTAATATACGTTTATTCAATACAGTTCATATCATGCCTACCTACGTATTCAGTCCCAATCAAAACTAATTTTCCATGACTTTGGGAGGGGCTGGGGAGGCCCACTTGGGCTATAGGAAGGGCTTCACTGGTGAGCCCAAGGCTCACAATATGCAGCCCTAATTTAGCACAATATGTTCATGTGGGAATTAACAGAGGACAGTGACCATCCGTGGAAGGGTTCCAAATGCCCAAGATGGAGGCCCAACCACACGATTGAAGCCCTGCTTCTTTTTGACACACATCAACACATATATAAAAGGGGCTGAGCTTTGATTCCACAGTCACGGCCATCTCGACTTTTTTGACTGACATACTCACCCACCACCCCCATGGATGCCCTCCGTCAGAAGAATCTTTTCTTTTTTAAGGGACAGATGGTGTAATGTTCAGGAGATGAACGGAAGAAAGTTGAGACCCCTATGTTCCTCCAGGACCTAGTTAAACTGTTTTTCACATTCTGAGCATTTCTGTGGGGTTTGCCCGGAGTGGTTTCTCAAAGGGGCAATAAGGTTAGGCCTCCTAATTATGTTTCTCCCACAATCCAAACACTGGCTTGGTTGAACTTTGGTGTGGACGCTCTGATGTGTAATGAGGTGAGAGCTGTTCCTGAAAATCTTGCTGCACAGTAAGCATTCAAATGTCTTCTCCTTTGCTTGCATTTGTGCACGTTGAAGATCCAAACTCAGGGAATGCCTTTGGGTGCACTCAGAACATTTTGAAATCTTTTCTGTCTGGTCCCGGCGCTGTCTGAAATCTTTCCCACATTCTAAGCACACTGCAGTATCTTCTCCCACATGGACTTTCTGATGTCGTAGAAGAACTGAGCTGGAGATGAAACTTTTCCCACAATCTGAACAGATGTACGGTCTTTGGCCCGTGTGGATTCTCACGTGCACCAGAAGGTTGGATCTCCGGTCAAACGTTCTTCCGCAATCAGAACATCTGTAGGGTTTCTCTCCTGTGTGAATCCTCTTATGCAATAGGAGATGTGAACTCCACCTGAAACTTTTATCACAATGGGAACAATTATATGGTTTCTCTCCTGCGTGAGTTCTCTCGTGCGATTTAAGATTAGGGGTGTTTCGGAAGTTTTTCCCACACACTAAGCACTTATGTGGCTTTTCTCCAGTATGGATTCTCTCATGAACAATCAGACTCTGTCTCTGGCTAAAGTTTTTTCCACAATGGGAACATTTATGTGGCTTCTCTCCGGTATGGACTTTCTGGTGCGCAATGCGTTGCAAACTGTTCCTAAAGGTTTTCCCACAGACTGAGCACTCAAATGGCTTCTCTTTGTGAGTCTGCACATGTGCCACAAGTTCAGAACTGAGTTCAAAGATTTTCCCACAGGCAAAACACGTGAACAAATCTTCTGCTATGTGAGTCTTCTCGTGTTCCACCAGCTCTGACTTCTGACCGAAACTTTTTCCACAGTAGGAGCACAAAGCTGTGTGGATTCTCTCGTGTGATAGGAAGTGTGAGCTCCAGCTGAAACACTTCCCACAGTACACACATTTATACGGTTTCTCTCCAGTGTGGATTCTCTGATGTACTTTGAGACCTGACCCATTTCGGAAGGTTTTGCCACACACGGAGCACTGATAAGGTTTCTCGCCTGTGTGGGTTCTCTGGTGTTTTAAAAGATCAGATTTCTGACTACAGCTTTTCCCGCACTCTGAACACGCGTAAGGTTTCTCTCCCACCTGGATCTTCTCGTGAACACTGCAGCCAAAAGCACGCCCGCAATGAGAACATTTGTGGGGCTTCTGGCCTGTATGGGTCCTCTCACTTTCTCCACAGTGAGAACATTTATACAGTTTCTCACCAACGTGGGTCCTCTCGTGGGTCACCAGATTTGAACTGTTACTGAAGGTTTGGCCACAGTGCCAGCATCTGAATGGCTTCTCTTCTGCATTGGTGCTTTCACCTGTTGCAATCTGCAAGCTCTGATCAACACCTCCCCGGCTCCCGTTGTGATTTATCTCGTCCTCATCCTCCAGGAGAGCAGGCTGACTGGCCCCTTTGCAAACACTTGGGGATTGAACTAATCGATCCACCTGCCTCCCTACATCATTTCCATTCTGCCTCGGTGCTGTCTGTTGGTTTTCATCGTTCTCTTTGAAGCCCAGCAGATCACTCTTGATGGCAGCTTTCAGAAACATCCTTAGAGGCTCCGTTTTCTCAGAACTCTTCAACAGACGTTTCAGCTCGCCACTTTCCTTCAGCCACCCAATGCCTGATAAAAGAAAGGAAGGAAGGAAGGAAACTGGACATCAACAGGAATGTTTTGTGTTAACCTGCTCCCTTATTTGACAATAATTTGGATGGCTTGCCTCCTCCTACCAGCAATTTGGTGTCCCCCCAAAATAGGCAATCATTTTGCCCAGTGATTTTTCCTGCCATTCTGGATATGCCACCATAGGATTCAACCTTTTGCCCCCAACTATGGTAGACCTCAATCAATTGCCAGGCACCAAAACTCTTCATGGTTGCACAGAACAAGGCTTGAATGGGTTGATACAGTAATACCTCGGTTCACGAACGCTTCCATTCACGATTTGGTGTGTGAACAGCAGCGTTTGCAAAATTTTGCTTCTATTTGTGAACTCCGCATCAGGTGATGAACACAACCCGCGGCCATCTTCCCTGGTCTGACATGTGGTCGTGGCTTCCTCTAGGCGAGATCGCGGTTGCAGACAGACACTTCCTGTGAAGCTTTTTGGTGTTGCCTCAAGCAAGGTTAGTGTTCTCTCTCTTCATACTGTACCGTACTGTACTTTGTTTCATATTTTTGTGGTTAAAAAAAAATACATATGGTTCAGAACGGATTAACCTTATTTACATTGAACCTTATGGGAAAATTTGATTCGGTTTGTGACCAATTCTGTTCGCAACCAGTATCGTGGAATGAATTAAGTTCGTGAACCGAGGTACCACTGTATTTGGATTAAAGCATTGGGTGGGAACCCAGGTTCAAGTGTCCACCATGTTATAAAAATCACTGCATGACTTTTATCTCCCACTTTCAAGCTGACTTATCTAGGAGGCTTCTCTGTACATTCCTTGAATGAAAAACAGATAAACAGAATGAACAATACATTATTAGTAGTCATTGAATTATTGCGTGAGTATTTATGTGGAGATGTACAGATTTACTATGGATGTCTTAGAATTACAGTGTTTATTGTGGAACCTTTATGGTTTATTACGTTATACCACAGATGTTTTAATTGCTGTGGTGTAAACTGCCATGAGTCAGCTTGGATTTGAAGGCACACAAATTCAGCAAATAAATACATATATCCATCCCACACATAGCAAATATTTGAACTTCATTCTGCCTTCTTTCAGGGAAGAGCCTGGATTATGTATCTCCAACTGCCAGGAACCGAAAGAGATTTCCCCAACACCAGGCTATGAAGCCGTGGACACCGCTGGTCATGAATTCCTTAATCCTGCACTTGAAGATAATTTTTATTCCTTACTTCCTCTGCCTATGGCTAAACCCTATATGGACGCAGATGCATCTTAAAGAAAGATGGGAAGCAAATGATAATTATGAACTGACTTTGAAGCTCCTGCCCTTGTGAGATACAGAGAACATGAGTTATATTTAAAGAAAGTGGTTTGTGCCCCAGATTTGTACCTCAAGGTTGGAATCTCCTACTTTCCCATGTTCGGCAGGGTTGAGCTTCAGGGTTTAGTGACCGCGATCTAGACAACAGATTCGGAAAACTGTTGTCTAGACCACGGTCACTAAACCCTGAAGCTCAACCCTGCCTAACAGATATTGGCTCTGAAAGTCTACACCAGCATATATTTCCCATGTTCCATGTTTGGGGTGAGCCTTTCATTTTAGAAACATGACAGTGATGGGGAGTCCAAGAACCTTACAATATTCAGTGGGACCTGCCCCAGGGAGATCTATTTATTATTAAATTTATATGCTGCCCAACTCTCAGTGACTTACTCAAGTTTCCACTGTCGTCATCCTCTGGTTTAACCTTTCCAAAATCTTGATCCTTCGGTGGTTCTGATGGAGGCTGGATTGTTTTGGAAGCTTTTCCAAAGTCATCTTCTGACATCTCTGTCACCTGGAAAGGAGGGGGGGGGAACAGTTCCAAGCGAATTCATGATGAAGTCAAAATGTGCAGTGAGTGAATAAGGCATTATTTACTGACTTAGTTCCCTGTTCCTCAGTTTTTATTTAAAAAAAAAAGAGGATTTCTGAGCAGTTTTACCTGGATTTTTTTTTTTTTAAAAAAGAGCACTGGAAACTGACAGATTAGCTTGGAAGTCCTTTACTGTATTTATTTACTTGTTATATTTATTTATTTATATTTATTTACTTGCTACATTGCCAGAATCCAAAGATTCCTGTGGTCTAGCACAATAAAAGCATAAAACAGTAAAGGCAATAAAAATTCTAGAATTTTAAAAGCATGAAACAGTAAAGGCAATAAAAGTTCTAGAATTTTTATTGCCTTTACTGTTTTATGCTTTTATTGTGCTAGACCACAGGAGTCTTTGGATTCTGGCAATGTAGCAAGTAAATAGTAGCAGATAGCAAGTGGCTGGCCTGAGGATGCTCTGGGGGCAACCAAAAACTAACTAGCTAGCTAGCTAGTTAGTTAGTTAGTTTTTGGCTGCCCCCAGAGCATCCTCAGGCTGCTGAGAAACAGCCATGTGATTATTTTCATTTATTTCAAACATTTATTTTCAGTTCTCCTGCACAGCAAAGTTTGGTAACCTTTCCAGGCACCATGCTGTGATTTCTTATGTGACCCCTAAAAATAATCATTTTAGTATTTAAAAAGCCAGCTCCCACGTAATGTCATCTATTCAACAGGACAGATGCTATCTTCAACATATCATTTTTATTTATGTGCGTGTTACCTCACTCACGAAGGAATGATATGTATTCTTGCATATCTCATACAAGAACCCTGAACTCTGATGAGATCTGATCCTGTGCAATTTCATATATAGAATTTTTACTTCATTTGAGTTTCCAAGGATGCCTTTTAGAAGTATCCCAGGTGCCTGAATACCCACAAACACATTACCAGCAAATGGTCCATGGGATTCTCTCCTTGATCCAGTGCAAACTTATTTTGTTTGCGTGTGCTTAGTCAGTCTTGACTCCTGGCAACTACAGGGTCAAGTCCACACAGTTTTCTTGACAGCATTTTTTAAACTGGTTTGCTATTGCCTTCTTTTTAGGGCTGAGAGAGAGGGACTGGCCCAAAGTCACCCAGCCAGCTTCATGCTTAAGTCAGGACTAGATCTCCCAGTCTTCCAGTCTCTAGCCTGGTGCCTTTAACCACTGCACCAAACTGGCTCTCCCAGTGCAAATACCTTCACCTGCCATTCTTGATCTGTTGTCCCTTAAACCCTTGTCCTCATCAGAGGAACTGTATCCTGACAGATAAAAGTAGCTGGTGAGCTGGCACATATTCTTTATCAAGACTGGAGAGTACCTAACTTATGTTGTGTGGTTATGAACACCAGAACAGCAATGTCCCAGGTTGCAAACATGCTCACCAGCTGTTCCCATCCCTGGGTCTCTTGCCTCTTCAGGAGGAACTCCTCTGCCAAGGAGACTGCCTGGGCACATGTTTCTGGGCCCTTTCTCCTGAGCCAGCTCTGCATATCCAGAGGCAAGGCAGCCAGAAACTGCTCCAAGGTCACTAAGTCCAGGATCTGCTCCTTGGTGTGTTTCTCTGGCTTCAGCCACTGGTGGCAAAGGCCTTGGAGCTGCTGGCAAAACTCTCGAGGTCCCTTGGCCCCTTGGTAGCCCAGGGTTCGAAAGCGATGGCATCTTGCCTCCACCCTGATGGCTTCTTCAGCTAGATCTCCAGCCTTCTCCTTCCCATCATGGGCAACCTCCAGAAGGGTCTCCCAATCCTGTTGGGTTGTTCCAAGGAGATGAGTCTGGATTTGGGAAATCCACATTTCTTTAGACCACTTGCTGGTATCCAGCCCTCCTTGGGAGGACATCCAAGACCATTTAGGACCACCCTGCAGCTTTGGCTCAAGGAACTGTGGAACTTCTTTTCTTCCGTGAGGATCCTGCAGTGTCTTCAGAAACTCTTGCAACTGGGCATCCCAATTCTTTGATGGACTTTCCTCTGGCTCTTGTTTCACCTTATGCTTTGGTTCTTCCTTGCTCTTCCCAGTGTTTAGAAAATGTGCTCTTCCCTCTCCTGGCTCAGGGTCAATGGAGTCTTGCTCTTCCATTTTTATTTCAGGATCCATATTCTGACGTAGCAGAGACTCAGCAGCCTCTGCCTCTTGCACTGTAGACGTTTCCTCCCGCAGGGACTGGCCTGCTCTTCCGCTGTCTTTATTAGCAGCACTCCTTGAAGGACACAACAGACCTGACTCATTCAATGGAACTTATTCACCCATCGACGTATGAACACTTTCCACCTTCTTGAAAATGGCACAAGGGCTTTCTACTGAGAAGGAAAAGTACTGGACAGAAAATAAGAGAGAAAAGGCATTGGAACCAAAGCTCTGTTTTCAGGGCACCTTTTCACAAATGCAATGTTTGTTAAAAGGCTGGCAAGCATATAAAAAGTACAGAGTTTATGCTAAGGGAACCAACCGTCTCATTCATACAGCAATGCTCCCAGCAGACACAAGGTCACTTCGCTTCTTGACCTCCTGAATTACCCAACTATGCTCACAAATCATGGTGGTAGGAAAGTCATTCCTGACCTAAGTTATATTTGCCCATAACAGCACGTAAGGATTCTTGGACTGAAGAGTCTCAATGGACTGATTCGCATGTAACACTAAACCCTAATGGGGCATTCACACTTCAAACTAAGGAAACAAACCATAAAACATGGTTTAGTAAGAATGTGAGACATGTCAAACAGCCGCCTGCAAAAGCCTGCAATCTAAGTGCAGTCCGACAGCAAACACTAGACACGGATTACACGTTACACCGCGGCGAGCTTCGCATTCAGATTTTGCGCAGGTCAGTCCTCCCTTAAGGCACAGCAACGTCCTTCCCATTCATTTGAAGACAGATGTTGGCTCATGCGTGCAAATATTCATCTGGGTAACGGACACATAAAGACTATCCAGTCCAAAGAACAGGCTGTGCAAAAAACGTGCTAGTGACAACATGCAACGTGCAAGGGATAAAAGTGCAAGGGATCAAACGTGCAAGGGATAAACGTGCAAAACTCAAAACCACCCAAACCCTCGCACTACCGAAGAAATGGGATCCAAGACACAGACCAGGTCAACGTGGCTGAGATCCAGAGAGGGAGCAAGTATTTGGGCAGCCCAGGCAGAAAATTCTCACAAGCCTCCCCCCCATAATAAAGATCTGGAAAGAAAACAAGAAATGCATCGTCCATTCAGGATGCAGACAGACCTAAGTAAAGCATCTTCTTTCATTCTCCTGCGCTTACTATAGGAGACCTCAATGAAAAGGCCTTTGGAAATAGGAAAATGAACATTATCGGGCAACGCCGGAGTCGCTCCTCCCCGAGGCTTTTTTAAAGGACCCGTTTTTGGTATTGCATCTCTCCCGCGCTGCAAAATGCAGCCAATTTATTCCTCGTCCAAGAAAGACAGGAAGGAACTTTTCTTTGGCCACAGGCTTGGGTCTCTCTAGGCTTCAGAACTCTATTCCATTAACCCTTCCTGGCAATGGTCTTTAGTTGTGGCCATACCAGGATAGTAAGCCTACACCAGTGTTTCTCAACGTTGGGAGCTTTAAGATGTGTGAACTTCAATTCCCAGAATTCCCCAGCCAGCAAGGCTGGCTGGGGAATTCTGGGAGTTGAAGTCCACACATCTTAAAGTTCCCAACGTTGAGAAACACTGGTCTACACAATATAACAACAACAAAAATGTATTAAATTTGTATGCCACCCAACTCTCAACAACTCTGGGTGTGTTTTCCAGTCAAAAGCAGCGAAGCAAAGAAGGACGTGCAGAGATTTTTTTCCCCCCACTTTTCCAAAAGCTTTGCTGAAATGCATTGGAGAACTGCTAGTCCCAAAGGCCAGCCAAAGATGCTGTAGTCCAGTGTGGTCTGCATTTGCAGTTGAGAATATTATAGACGCAGAAAACTGGGTGAATTCAGTAAAGCACGTGGAGTCCTTGGAGTTCTCTGAGCTTGGCTGTTTTCTTGCAAACATTTCATTATACAACCTAAATTATGGATCCAGTGTGTAGATGACACCTTTGTTATAATAAAAAGGAGCAACTAGAGAAGACGCATGAAACCATCAACATCTTCGAAGGAATAAAATCCACCAGAGAGGAAGAAAACAGCAACAGGCTACCCTTCCTGGATATCCTCAGCAGCAGAGGAAACAACAGCAAATCAGAAACTCAGGTCTATCTGAAGACAACCCACACTAATCAAGGACTCCATTACCAAAGCAACAACCCAACCTCCCACAAGAGGAACTGCGTAAGAACATTATTCAAGTGAGCACAAACGCACTGCAGCAACCCAGAACAGCAGAAAAAGGAAACAGACCACCTCTACTGTTGGGTCCAGCCAATCGACCCTAATTACCAGGTTCGGGACTTGGTGCGAGGTGAACAAAACACCAAGGCGAAAATCAGACTTTTTATCCACTTTATTTCAGAGCTCTAAATAAGTTGGAGACTCCCAGCGAAAGGAGGGAGTCCCAATTACAGATTTTACATAGCTTATATACGTTTTCTTCACAGGATCTACGTGACAGTTTAAACAAAGAAACCGGTTAACTTCTTACAAACATCAGGTCACGGTGACTTCAACCAAAGATGGACATCCTTCCAGCTATACATTAATGATTACTCATTATTCCTCTTAAACTTATCTTAACCCCAACTCTCTTCCCCTTACCCTATCAGGATAATAACATTACAGGCATATAGATCTTGCATGTCCTGTCAGTTGGCCCAGCCCTGGCCCCTTATCAGACTGACCACAACTGGTCTCTCCCATCTCTGCTATAGGGTCAAGGAAATCACAAATCATGCAACCATTCTTATCTTCAAGGATACAATGAAAGCATTAAAATAGTATAGCTATATTTAAAGCTAAAAGACTACAAAAGCAAGCAAGGGGGTTACAAGGAAGTCATAAGGCACATAACTATCTTTAGAAATTGTATAGGCATGTCATTGGGAAGAAATATGTCATTCTTGACAAGAACACTGAACACAGTTCCTATCACAGATGCACCCACTCTCATATGCTAGCCCCCCACCCATGTCTTCATATGCAGGTATAACTTCCATATACTCATGTCCACTATCAAATTCAGACCCCATCACTACAACATCTTCCAACAAAATGGATATCCATGCAACTTTATCAAAAAGTGCCTGACCACTCAACCTCCTACAACACAACCAACACAAGCTATGAAAAGGATCACACTGCCCTACATCAGAAACGTCTCAGAAACTACCAACAGACTATTACAACCACATGGCATCTCCGTAGCACACAAACCAACTAAAGCCCTCCAGAACATCTTCAGCAAACCAAAAGACCCAGGAGCCCAAGAAGAAAAAACAGGAGTCACCTACAGCATACAAAGGACTGTAACAGCCACTATGTAGGACAGGCAGGCAGAAGGCTGGCAGAGCGCATCCATGAACACCAACCAGCAGTCAGAAGACACGATGAAAACTCCTTAATCTCCCAACACATGGACAGACTCAACCATAGTTTCAACTGGGAAACTCTCAGCATCTTAGACCAAGCTAAATCCAAAAATGCGAGGGAATTCCTGGAAGCTTGGCATTCAGACAAGACAGCCATCAATAGACACATAGAGATAAACAACATCTACACACACAGTATTTAAAAGAGACAATAAAAAGGAAACCAAAGGACCAGAACATCTCCTCACCAGTAATCATCACCCAGATAAGCAGAGATCAACACCAAGATTATCACCAGACATACAATCAGCAGTAAACAATGCCCTAATCCAGGAACTGCCAGAGGGAAAAATAAAATAAAACCAAACCAACCCCCCACCCCCACCCCCACCCCCACTGGCAGGGCATGCCACAGTATATAAAGAGAGAGCAAATCCCACTCCCTTCTAGCACTGAAGAGGTTACCTAGCTGGGTTCAAGGACTCCACAGTTCAACTCTGAGCTACACATATTCTCTTCTATTGGTATCAGTAAACCATGCTTAGCCATGGATTAGCATGCCTAGTAGGTAAGGATATGCTAGGGGACACACATACACGCATCTTCCCAAAATATATGTCCAAGTTAATTTTCACCCTAATTGGTTCAACCTTTTAGGTCACTTAAAAAAAAAAAAGAATCCAGTTAAAACTTAAAACTGCAAGACGGTAATTTCCCCCTCTCTCTCCCCTCCCTCGTTTGGGAATGCAATTTAATAATAACGATGCAATAAAATTATCCCTTAGGGCAGTGTTTTTCAACCTCGGCAACTTTAAGATGTGTGGACTTCAACTCCCAGAATTCCTCAGCCAGCATGGCCTCAGCACTTCCGCTAGCCAGTTTCAGCCCGACCTCAACTCCTTGGCAACGAAAGAGTTAAAGACATAGAGCTGATGCTTCTAGAAGGGCCTCGTAGATGGCTGAGGAAAGCTCCTTCCTGTTTGCCGCTGAGCCCGCGACTCGCTCCCGGGGAGCGCAGAAGAAGAAAGAGCAGGTAAGGGAACGAGGCGGCGGGTCGTGGGGAACGGCTGCACGTGTCACCGCCGTTGTATTGGGCCTGCGAGATCTGGGTTGCAAAAATAAGAGTTAGAGGGTTCTGCATGTCTTGGCTGCCGTCCAATACGACAAGCCTAGTTATTATAATAATAATAGTTATTATTATTATTACTCCTTTTTTTAATATATAACTCAAGGCGGCAATTCGTTCTAGCAGGTCCCAGCTAGAATGACCATATCTGGGCTGCTCAATGCCGACGACCAAAGATCTGGTAGCTCCAGAATCAGCTTATGCTGAAATGGCAAATTACGGGAAATCGGGGCGGGAAGGAACTACAATGCACGGCCACCTGGTTTCTAAGCAGTCTTGCGGCCAACTTCGTACGACATGCTTCTCCGGGGTTCGTGTATCGTGGTTTATTCATGAATCCAACTTCCTGGGTTCATGCAACACCCTGAATTCTGCCTTGCCCTGAGCTGAGGTCATGCCGCACCCGGGGTTGTTCATGGCTCAAACCGTCATAAGCAGATGATCGCTCTGAAGTTTTTAAAGTTACGGCTGTCATCTTTTCTTTTTTCCTTTCTTTCTTTCTTTCTTTTTTGCCAGCCAATAGTTTAAAAAAAGAAATTGAGAGTCTGGCAGCATACAAATTTGGTAGATTTTGTGTGTGTGTGTGTGTGCCTTCAAGTCAGTCTTGACGCCTGGCAACTGTCTGGACTGGTCCCTGCAGTTTTCTTGGTAAGATTTTTCAGAAGTGGTTTGCCATTGCCTGCTTCCTAGGGCTGAGAGAGAGGACTGGCCCAAGGTCACCCAGCTGGCTTCGTGCCTAAGGTGGGACTGGAACTCACCGTCTCCCAGTTTCTAGCCTGACGCCTTCACCACTACACCAAACTGGCTCTCCGATTGATAATTAGACAGATAGATAAACATCTCATATCCAAAAAGTTTCTGCCCACCGTGGACATAATTGATTGGGGTAATAGCCTTCTTGTGGTTACAGCACAGGTATATAAATTCACAGATTGCTAACTCTAAGCCTAACCCATTTGGCAGGAAAAAAAAACGTGAGACACCAAAATAAGTGGACGTAATCGATTGCTGCATAAAACTCAGTTGCAAGGAAAAACTTTTCAGTGGGCAAAAAAGAAACAAGAGCTGAAGTTAATTATGAATCAGGAAAGCATTAAGCTGGGAAAGGCTGTTTTAGCATAAAAGGAGATATTTCTCAGCATCGTTGTTGGGGGAAAAGATTTCACTCTCTTTCCGCTATCCTTTTGACTGTGACACCAAACCCATATTATTATTATGGTCGCACAGTCAGCCAGATATTTAGACTGGATTTGGCATTTTTATCCACTTATCAAGTCCTTCCCAAGGACCTGAGATAGGCAGAGGTTGTTGATGGTACTGTTATTATTCTCCCATTAATTGTACCCATTAGATACAGCTAAACATTTTAAACTCTAGTTTTGTGTTTTCCACCTGCCATATCTGATAAACTCCTACTTTGGGGTATGGCAAAAGAGTGACCTGTGACGCACCTGTATTCAGAGATCTCAACAGACAATATTCCTCTTTTGTTTTCCCAACACTCTTTTCCATAGAAGCCTTTTTATGTAGTGACGTAATGGGTGAAAATTAGCATTTTCATCATTCAACCCCAGCATCCTAGGAAGCTGGGTTCAGCTACCAGATAATTTTCAGGTTTGTTAGCTTGATCTGGGAAATCAGAGGGGGAACGCTTTGCTTGATGGGATGGGAGGGAAACTTGGCTGTCATGTATCCTCAGAAATTTATAAAACTGTGAGTCTACTGGTCAGGAAAAGGAAAAAGAAAAGAGGGTTTCCTTAACATTTTGCAGGTAGGAAACTGAGATGATTTCTTCCTGTACTGAACATAATAGAACAGATCTTTACTGTAACCGTACAATGAAATGCAGGCAAACTTCTAAACTCAATTTCTCACTCCCGAGCCTCCAGTCCTGCCAGTTCCAAGTACGTAATCCAGCTCCTAACACCATCCCTTCATAAGAGGTCCCCAGAGGTTTTGGGGAATAGAATTTCTTCCACTTATTGAATAATTACAGGAATACTGTTTGTTTAATTCCTTACTTGCTTCCAATGGTTGGAATATCTTTTAGTCCCATAATTGCTTGTTGTCTGTTTCTCAGTGTAGGTAGCAAGAAGGAGTTGTGTTATCTGAAAGAAGGCAATTAGAAATTTTTGAGGCTTTGCTACATTCATTCCAAGCAGTTTTGTTGAATGAATCTTTTACGCTGTTGATACTTGAAGGATCTAACAAGAGTTCTGCAGCATCCCTCGAGGATCGATGCTGAAAAAGAGAAAGGAAAACTACAGTAAAGTTAGTTTCTGTGGAGGAAATGGCCGTCACACATAAAGCAGAGGCAACCAAGTCTCTCCTAAAAGAAAATGTGGATCCAGAAGTAAAAATGGAAGTACAGTATTCTTCAGGCCTTCAACCAGGGGAAGGAAGGAAAAGAGAAGATCTTCCAGAACCTGGGAAGATTAAGCAGGAGTTTATCCATCACGTGAAACAAGAGCCGGATGAAGGTCCCTCGAGAAACTGGGATGCCCAGCTGCAAGAGTTTCTGAAGACGCTGCAGGCTCCCGATTCTGGTGGAGAAAGCCCCCCCCTGGCTTGGACTGACCCTAAAGCGACCCAGGTGCTCTCTCAGAGGATGAGGGACGCCAGCAACTGTCCCAGAGGAGTTTGGCTTGCCCAGGCCCAGCCGCCCCTGGCAGCGGAAGCCCAGCGGGACTATGAGAGTTCTCAGGAGGCCGCATGCAGCAGGAAGGGGCAGAAGGGAGCTGTAAGCGGGGCGGGGGCCAGGCTGGAGAAACAGCGCCAGCATTTCCGGCAGTTGTGCTACCAGGAGGCCGAGGGGCCTCGCGAGCTCTGCAGGCATCTCCAAGAACTTTGCCACGAGTGGCTGAAGCCGGAGAAGCACACCAAGGACCAGATCCTGGATTTGGTGACGCTGGAGCAGTTCCTGGCCATCCTGCCTTCGGATATGCAGAGCTGGCTGAGAGAAAACACTCCGAGGACCTGCGCCCAGGCCGTGTCCCTCGCGGAGGACTTCCTTGTGGGGCAGCAGGAGGTCAAAGGCTGGAGCAAGCAGGTGAGTCCGTTTGGAAAGTGGTGACCTTGGCAGACCGTGGGGTGTGTGATGCCCCAGATCCCCCATGTGGTGAGATGCCCTGCAGGGTTAGCCAAGTTATTGGCTCATCTCTTGGAGCTGGCAAGCTCACCTTCTCTGGAGCAAGACGGCAAGAATGCTTTGGGGAGATCTGATGATGCAGAGGAGTTGTCAGGAAGCGTTCCTCTGCAAATGGACTTGGGTTGGGAGGAGAGGCTTGCAAAATCATTAAAGCATAGACCAGTAAGCGTGCCTTAAAATGCTCAAAAATTCCTCTGCGAATGGATATGTGTTGGGAGGTAGGAATTGAAAGGTCATTAAACCATAGAACAAACTTATGTTTGCCAGACATACAAATCCATAGTATCAGTGCGCCCAATCGTTGCTGAGATTGCGATGAAGGCAGAGAGTCCTGATCATAATCCACAATATGTCCCGTCCTTGATTTTACATATCCTCTGAACCTGAACATATAACTAGTTTATGATTAGGTGGCTATTATAATTATATGGCTCTTGGTCCTCCAGATAAGCAAGTAAGGTACAGGAGTGGTCACATAATGGAACTGTTGGACTTCTGTTTTTCATCCTGTAGTCTTGGGAGGAAGGGTGCTTTTTTTTCAAGTGATAGATAAGTGACTGTGCACTGATTGTTTGATTTGTTAGCATAGGTAAGAAACAAAAATAAAAAATTGACCAGAAAGTAACCAGAATATTAGCCAGGCAGCAGTGAAGAGCAAACACTTCAGGGGACATGGACATATCGTACCCCTGGTTAATGATAAACGTTTCTTTCATTGCAGTACTGACATGCTCCAAGTTAGAGCTGAATTTAGAAACTGGACTATAGTGTGGCTCTCCTTATTGATGGGACTCTGTGCTCAGCAGCCTCTGATTTTTGTGTATATGGCAGGGGTGCTTCCAGACTACCTCTCAGTTGCTGACCTTCCTAAATTAATTCTATATGCAAGAAAGGGAGGTAATTGGGAAACTGCCTTAGATCTTGGAAGTATAGTAGAAAAAAAATCATAAATCTGTTTGAGAGCCTTTCCTGGATGTATCTGCCAGTGATTTCAGCTGCCTATTTTTTAAAAATTGACCATATCAGTCTGATTTGATTTGGAGTTAGAGGTTGCACTAAACTCTAATTCATGGAATAAAGACTGCAAAACAGGCTAAACTAAAATGAAACAAACAACCTCACACCTGTGAAAGGTGTGGATCTAACCAGGCTCCTCTCTTGCAGTTCTCAGATGTCCAAGTTGAAATTCCTGCTGTGTCCTCTCCCTGGAAGAAGCTGCAAAGAGCATATTTTATCCTGAATTTTGTGTTTAGTCCTTTCAACCAGTGTTTCTCAACCTTGGCAACTCAAGATGGGTGGACTTAAATTCCCGGCATTCCCCAGCTACCATGCTGGCCAGGGAACTCTGGGAGTTGAAGTCCACACACCTTAAAGTTGCCAAGGTTGACCGACACTGTTTTAAACTGCTCCAAAATACCTTTCAGTTGTAAATCCATGGAATAGGTTAATCCCCCTTATGTCCTGTTGTCTCAACGTCTGCTTCTCCTTTGCTGCTCCAGATGATGGGGATGATGGAGGGGGAATCTGAAAAGCCCCCCAGAGGAAACCAAGCTCTGTCAGAAATGGTGAAGGCGCAGCTTTTTAGAGAAGCCAAGCAGGAAGCTGGAGGGGATGCAAGCCTACTGGGTAAGTCACTTTGAGCGCCCGACAGATCAAGTGTTAAGGTCCAATTCAAAGTGTTGGTTATCACCTTTAAAACCCTACATGGCATGGGTCCAGGTTACCTGAGGGACCGTCTTACCCCCGTCACATCAACCCATCCCACCTGGTCAGGCAGAGAGAGCCTGTTGCGGGTCCCGTCAGCAAGGGAATGTTGACTGGCGGGGCCCAGGAGGAGAGCCTTCTGTGCCCTGGCCCCCGCCCTTGGGAACATTCTCCCCCCAGAGTTGCGGCAGGCCCCTATCCTCCCGGCCCTCCAGAAAAAATTGAAGTCCTGGCTCTGCCAGCTTGCATGGGGGGATAGCAACTTTACCCAATCCTGGGGGTGGCTAGTGCCTTGATGACGCTCCCTGAGCGATTGCCAATTATTTTGGATCTTTTTATTTTCTATTTATGGTTGTCATTTTGTAATTTTCATTGATGTTCATTGTTTTGTAAACCGCCCAGAGTCGTTCAACGGGAAGGGCAGCGACAAGATAGATAGATAGATAGATAGATAGATAGATAGATAGATAGATAGATAGGGCTCTTCTGCATGGCAGCCTTAAGCTACTTGTCTCCAGGAGCTGATACCAACTGGCAGTGGCACCTTCAACATTAACTAGATCTGGGTTTCTCAATCTTGGCAATTTTAAGATGTGTGGACTTCAACTCCCAGAATTCTGGGAGTTGAAGTCCACAGATCTTCAAGCTGCCAAGGTTGAGAAACACTTCTCTAAAGCTTCTCCCAGTACTTGACAGAAGACTCAGAACGTGGCCAGATTTATGGCAGGCAGGAATGAACCCACTGACAAAAGAGTTGATTGCCCACTGCAGTACAAAGCCATTCAAAGATTGTATACATCCATACTTTAATGTATAAACTCTAAGCTTCTCCACCCCTCCCCCATCCAATTGATGGATATTTTCTGGGACTTTTAAGACCTGAGATAGGTCTGCCTATTGACATTCTCTAGTTCCTGCCTTTCCAACTTTCAGCCACTCCACCGAGTCTTGATTTTAAGCCTTGGGATATGGGATTGACTCATTTCTCCAAGGTCCTACCTGCTTTGTGTTATGGCTCCTCCCCTTAAACCTTATCGTGTTGCCCCCCCCCCCCCAAAAGGGGAAGATGAAAGGAGAAAGCAAGAGCAGGTCTCCTACAAAAAAGGATTGCTGACTCCTGCTGTGGTGGCATTAACAAAGAAGCAGGAAGGGTCACTGGAAAACAGCTACTTATTTCCCAGAAATATGGATAATGAAGCATTGTGTTCTTTTGTAATGCAAGGTTTCTTACCTTTAAAATAATCTCTGAGTACTAGCTGGATCAGTGTTGTCCAAACTTGGCCACTTTAAGATGAGTGGACTTCAACTCCCAGAATTCCCTAGCCAGCCATTGTCTGAGCTAGATTGTCTCCTTTTTTTCCTGCAGTCGATGGCTGGCCTGAGCGACAGAGGACATCGTTGAGATCTGCCAGAGAGAATTACTTCCTGGCTCCAGGTAAACCTGATGGGAGTGGACACGGAGCAGAGCAGCAGGACGGAAATGAAAACGAGATGGGAATGGACCGGTTGGTTGGCTCACAAGGGGGTTTCCAAGCGGCTAATGAATCCCCCTTCCTCAACACCGCGGGGAAATACGACCCAGAGGGCCTCAGCCAAAGTTCCCACCTTGTTGCGTGCGACAACAGTGACCCAGAGGAGAAACGTTACAAGTGTTGGCATTGCAGCCAGACCTTCAGCAGCAGCTCCGATCTCTTGACCCACGAGAGGACCCACGTGGATGAGAAACTGTATATATGTTCCCACTGTGGAGAAAAAAAGAGAATCCGTGCAGGGCAGTCCTCCCATATCTGCTCCCACTGTGGGAATAATTTTGGCTGGATTCCTAAAGGGAGGCTCAGCGCAGACAGAGAGAAATGTTTCATGTGTTCTGAGTGTGGGAAATGCTACATTCGGCAGTCAGACTGCCTTAAGCACCAGAAAACACACACTGGAGAGAAACTATATATTTGTGCAGCCTGTGGCGAAAAGTTTGCGACCTACACCTCTCTCAAAGTGCACCAGATGATCCATCGCGGACAAGACACGTTCACATGTTTGCATTGTGGGAAATGCTTCATGTCTGGGTCACGTCTGTTACTGCACGAGCGGATCCACAAGACCACATGCTCGTACTGCGGGAAAAGCTTCAGCCGAAAATCAGAGCTGTGTGAACACGAGAGGACTCATGCAGCCACAGAGTAGCCTTGTTTTAAGTGCAGGAAAAGATTTTCTGAACCTGAGACGACAAAGCCCAACTTGAAGGGTGTAGAGATACACATGACCTCTGAAAGCCTTGGATGCGGTCGCTGGCAGGTTCCAAGATATATTACCCAAGAATGTTTTTTTAAATGTGTCAGAAGTAGAAAAAAAATTTCAATAATTTACTAGAAAGTAATTGTATTAACTAGGGCTGTGCAGGGATTCCGATTCGGAGCATTTAAGAGTGTAAATGTAGCAACTCTCTGTAATTCCTTAAAGCAGTTTTATTTTCCTAGGATCCTGTGCTAGCCGGAGAGCAACTGCCTTGTTGGAGGAAAAGACATAGCTGCTTTAAAGCATTGCAGGCTGATGCTACGTCGGCGCACCGAGTTATTTTCCAGAGATCAAATCCTAAATCAAACCACATAGTCCAGCTATTAGCTAAACTGGATTGCAATTAAATTTGAAGACAATGGAACCAAATGGAGTATTTTTCATGCTCCCAGTGCTACTTTTTAGACAGCACACAAGGGCTTGACACTCCAAGCTTGGGTAAGCCTTAGGAGAGAAGAATTTCATATATGAATTTCTTTATGATTTCATATTAAAAGAAAAACCGCCTTTCCAATGTCGCTCTAAACTCCAAGGTGGTTTGTGACTTAGAAATGCAGAATTGCTAAAAGTGGTCTTAAACGTTGGATTTACGTGTTCAGAATGTTTGCAAAAAGGGATGTATGCCTGGAAGAGAATACCCTTTGGCCTCTGATGGCACTGAATGGCAGGATCTTCCTTTGCCCAGAAACATGTGGTGGGAATTGAGATGGCAGACAGAAGGCTGATGCCATAGCTGTCACTGAACTTGGTGCTATACCTCGCCACTGTAGTTAAAAAAAGAAAAAATGTCCAGCAAAAAAGCGGGAAGACGCAGCCCTGTGGGCAGGTTGAGATGGGAGTTTCACTGGGGAAGCTTGAAGTAAAGCAGCCTTCCGCAGCCCAGGTCCAGATGTTTTGAAACTACAGTACCCAGAATTCCTAGCAAGAATGTTCCTTGGCCAGGTTGTTAAAGAATTCTGGGAGTTTCCAAGACAGTGGGAAGTTTGCGTCATTCATTCATTCATTCATTCATTCATTCATTCATTCATTCATTCATTCTCTATCTCTGTCTCCCCACCTCCTTAGCACTTAAAACCATTTTAAGCATCACTTCCCCTTTCTTCACTTTCATTCTTTTATTCTTACCTGTTGGACCCCCTGGACCTATTTCTGTGTCAATGTATTTTAAGATTGCATTGCTAAGCCCCCCTTTTTAGCCTTTAATTCTTTCATCACACTTCTATGTCTTCTCAGAGGACATTCTGCCGAACTTAATGGGAATTTCTGATCTAAACATGATCAAAAGAGGGGCCACATACCCGTTAAGAATTAGAATAAAGACCAGTATCGCCTTGAACGACCACAGGCCCTAATGATGAAAGCTTTTATGTTTAGCAACTTGCTGCTGTAGAAATGCAGCGCATTCAGAGGGTTTGAAATACGATGTACAATACTAGTACGTGTGAGTCTGAAGTAATATTCCATATATTACAGTGCACCAGATTGTTTCAGTAGGCTTGTTAATGTGTTTTTCTTCTGTAAAGGCTATTGGCACGTGTTGCAAATTAAATAGCAAATAGCATATTGATCAGCCTAACAAGGCATTATATAATTGCATACAAGAGAAGAAAAAAAAGGGAAGTATTTAATTGAAAGATCAGAAATGCAGATGTACTGAGAGAGAATACTTTTTAATCTCTTTTCTGATGTCAGACTGACTATTACTATTCAAAATGCAAAATGAAATGGAACTACACTGATCTGACAGTAGATAACCCTAATTTTCCATGGTTGAATTCTTTTCTAATTTTCAACAATAAAGTGAAATATATTTGCCTTGCAGCTTCATGTCTTTCACATTCTATGGCTTAGCTGTCGCCAGATGGTGCCAGGATGACAAAACCCACGATTCCCGGCTCATGTGGCTTTTACTACCGAAGAAAGCAAGCTTGAATAATCCTAAGACTGGAATACAATTATTTAGGTTAACAGAGAATAAATACTGACAATTTTAGTGCTAAGCATCAGTGCCCAGACTGTACTGATGAGTGAATAGGAGGGAATTATAGTCTGTCTCATGTAGAGACACCACATTGAGGAAAGTTGGTCTAAACCAGTGTTCCTCAACCTTGGTGATTTGAAGAGGTCTGGCTGGGGAATTCTGGGAGTTGAAGTCCAGACCTCTTCAAGTCGCCAAGGTTGAGGAACACTGGTCTAGATGAACAACAACTAGATTTTGGGTTTTTTTCATGGACTCTCCATAAAAACATAGTCTGTGCCCCCAGGGAAGTCTGTCCCCAGCTGTCATTCTCCCTTTCTTGTCTCTGCCTTCATTTTATCTGCATCCCGATTCAGTGAAGTGAATTCGACTCAGAGGGAGAGAGAGAGATGGAGGATGTGCTTGACAGAGCCATGGTTTGAACTGAAATTGCCTTAGCCAAACTCCACCCAGTATAGCATATAGTCTCCAATTTTTCCTTCTGTTTGGTGTTTATTCCTGTTCCTCAGTGAAAGGCCCTTCAATGAGAACGTGGGTTCTTTCAATAACTCTCACTCTGCACACCAATGCAATGGGCCCTCGTGGGCAACCTCAACAATCCCAATGAGATTCATAACCCTGTTAAATACAGGAGAAATAAAGATTACTCATATGTGCTTTAATGCCTCTCTTCCACGTCAACATTTTTCCTAAGGTCATGGTGGTTTTTAAAAGAGAGTTATACAGTTAACTACCCTGCGGTCTTGAAAAGCTGAAGGATTTCTGCCTTTCGTATTTAAAACCCCCTTTCTGGTTTTTGAAGTGTTGGTAACAGCTGGAGTTGGGGCAGCCCCCCCAACCCCTCCAGTTCAGCTTTTCCAAAGAATACAGGCTTGCAGAAAGAGAAAAGCGGGCTTGGCTTCAGCTACAAGCATCTGTAATAATAATTCAAGGGGTAACAGTAGTAACGGGCCCTTCTTTTGCTCGACATTAATCTCTTTCTTTGGAATATTCAGATCCGCCATACTTCATCCTTCTCCAGAGCCCGTTTCAACCCCCCGACGAAGCCCCTGGCGCTAAAGGGGTTAAGGAGTCGGAAGGGTTATTCCTAGAGCGGCCTCAGGGTCTGGCTAAGGGACATTCCTTCCGGTTTGCCCTTCCGCGCGGCGCCCGGGACGTTTAACGCGAAAAGCGTCTCTCCCCGCGACTTCCAGGTCGCTTAATGCAGCGGGCGGGGAGGACGGGGGAGGCTGCGCGCGCCGCGTCCATTTCTTTTCACGCCCAAACGTAATGCCCGTTCTCAGGTTTGGGGGCCCGCGCGAGGGTCAGCCGCTCCCGGAATTCACTCGTGCAAACGAGATGGCAAAGCTGCAAGCGTTGGGGCGGACGAGAGCGGGGCGCCGCCGGCCAAGTATGACTTTTTAACCGCGTTGCAAATGCCCTCGCGGCCGGGTTCAGACGACAGGCTTCCCCGTCCTGTATTCCAGCGGGGTTTACTCCATGCAGCCCGTTTCCTGGCTTGGCACGTGGCGGCGAATCCGGTGCAGCCCCGCACGGGCTGGGATCGCCCGTTTCTCTGGACTGGAATGGGGCTGGCTGGTTTGCGCCTCGTGCGTCGTGGGGAGCCAGAGAGTTTGAGGTTTTTGGAAGAGGTAATTGCGAATTAGGAGGGCGCTGGTCGGGAGTGCCGTTTGAGCCCCGAGGGCGGAATTTCTCAGATTTAACTCCCTCTCCCTCCATGCTCTTGCCTCAGTGAAAGGCATCAGACACAAACGTTTTGGTTGTGCGATTATTCTTACCTTCATAATATGCTAATAAACAGCTATTTAGTTTAAATAATCTAATTTGGTATTTTCCACTTACGAAGTGTGACAAGCACTAAACTGGGACCGTCCTCTCTTCTATGGTAGAGAAAAACAACCTGGCCACAAAACCAGGTTCGTGTGCCTGCTGCCTAGAGCTGGAACCTTACTGTAAGCCAGTGTCTCTCAACCTTAGGTGCCGACTGGGGGATTCTGGGAGTTGGAGTCCATACATCTTAAAGTTACTGAGGCTGAGAAATGCTACAGCATCTAGGTAAGCAAAGCAAGACAGCTAATGGGGATGAAGGAATGAATGGTCTTCAGACAATGTGACTTTGACATGAGTTGGAAAGTTAGTTCATTCTGCAGAGCAGGCAGAACCCCTAATGTATATTACAGTTATGAAAATGGGTGGGCACTTTGTGACCTGAGTTCAGCCACATAACACCCCCGGCCCCTTTTGAGTCAGACTTGACTTCTGGTAACGACGTGGCCCATGTTCAAGCAGTTTTCTGGACAGCGTGTTTAGAAGGGATTTGCCCTTGCCTTCTTCCTAGGGCTGGGAGGGAGTGACTGGCTCAAAGATACCCAGCTGGTTTTCATGCCTAAGGCAGGACTAGAACTCAAAATTCCCCACTCCTACTCCATCACCTTAACCACTAGATCAAACTGGCTTCCTAACCGCCTTTCTACAATCCCAAAATTTACCTGCTGCTGAATGTGATCACTGAAAATCAGTGGAGCGATTTTCTGCCATGTTGTGGTAGAAGCATAAACGTAAGATAGGCCCTAGACATCTATCGATGTGGTCGCTAGGAGTCAAAAACAATTTGATGGCACATAATCAGTCAGGCCCTAGACCAGTGTTGTCCAAACTTGGCCACTTTAAGATGAGTGGACTTCAACTCCCAGAATTCCGCAGCCAGCCATGCTGGCTGGGGAATTCTGGGAGTTGAAGTCCACTCATCTTAAAGTGGCCAAGTTTGGACAACACTGCCCTAGACAATCAAATCAAGGCAAACGCTTGAATTGACCTTATCACAACCCCCAACATCACCCACCCCATGCTTATGGTGGAACCTGCTCATTTTGCATTATCCTCGGCCCCACCAAAATATGCTGTGTCCACCACTTGACACCCTCCCTTCATGAGAGATCTCCAGATGTTTTACTGCAGTTGTAATTTTTATCTGTTTTTGTGCCCTGCACAGCAAAAGGGATTCCTGTTGTCTCACGTAAAAGCAATTGAAAGTTCCTGATATTTTGCTGCATTTGTTCCAAGACGTTTTGTGGAATGAATCCTTTATGGTGCTGATACTTGAAGGATCTAACAAGAGTTCTGCAACAGCCCGTGAGGATCGATGCTGAAAAAGAGGAAGGAAAAATGCAATAAAGCTACTTTCTGTGGAGGAAATGGCCGTCACACATAAAGCAGAGGCAACCAAGTCTCTCCTAAAAGAAAATGTGGATCCAGAAGTAAAAATGGAAGTACAGTATTCTTCAGGCCTTCAACCAGGGGGAGGAAGGAAAAGAGAAGATCTCCCAGAACCTGGGAAGATTAAGCAGGAGTTTATCCATCACGTGAAACAAGAGCCAGATGAAGGTCCCTCGAGAAACTGGGATGCCCAGCTGCAAGAGTTTCTGAAGACGCTGCAGGCTCCCGATTCTGGTGGAGAAAGCCCCCCCCTGGCTTGGACTGACCCTAAAGCGACCCAGGTGCTCTCTCAGAGGATGAGGGACGCCAGCAACTGTCCCAGAGGAGTTTGGCTTGCCCAGGCCCAGCCGCCCCTGGCAGCGGAAGCCCAGCGGGACTATGAGAGTTCTCAGGAGGCCGCATGCAGCAGGAAGGGGCAGAAGGGAGCTGTAAGCGGGGCGGGGGCCAGGCTGGAGAAACAGCGCCAGCATTTCCGGCAGTTGTGCTACCAGGAGGCCGAGGGGCCTCGCGAGCTCTGCAGGCATCTCCAAGAACTTTGCCACGAGTGGCTGAAGCCGGAGAAGCACACCAAGGACCAGATCCTGGATTTGGTGACGCTGGAGCAGTTCCTGGCTGTCCTGCCTTCAGATATGCAGAGCTGGCTGAGAGAAAACACTCCGAGGACCTGCGCCCAGGCCGTGTCCCTCGCGGAGGACTTCCTTGTGGGGCAGCAGGAGGTCAAAGGCTGGAGCAAGCAGGTGAGTCCGTTTGGAAAGTGGTGACCTTGGCAGACCGTGGGGTGTGTGATGCCCCAGATCCCCCGTGTGGCGAGATGCCCTGCAGGGTTAGCCAAGTTATTGGCTCATCTCTTGGGGCTGGCAAGCTCACCTTCTCTGGAGCAAGACGGCAAGAATGCTTTGGGGAGATCTGATGATGCAGAGGAGTTGTCAGGAAGCGTTCCTCTGCAAATGGACTTGGGTTGGGAGGAGAGGCTTGCAAAATCATTAAAGAATAGATTGATAAGGCTAGTCTAAAGATGTGAAGGATTTAAAGCTGGACTATACATAGATCAGAATCATGCAAGCCATAGTATTTCTTGTGGTACTCTATGGAAGCAAAAGTTGGACTTTGAAGAAGCAGGATAGGAAGAGTCTTGATATTTTTGATCCTTGGTGCTGGAGAAACCCTCTTTGCAACACACACACACACACACACACCTTTTGGAAACGGAATATCACCAGCAATTTCTCCTGGGATGCCCAGATGAGGTGGGTTGATTCCAGTCAGAGAAGGCTGTCCTTGCATCTTCAAATCAAGTAGTGCTTTTTAAAGGATGACCAGGACTTTGGATTTTCCCAGAAGCTAATTGGAAGTCAATGCAGGGCCTGGAACACAGATGTCATATGCTCCTGATTCCAGCCACTAATTAACCAGTCCACTGCATTCTGGATTAATTTAAACTTCCATGCGCTCTTCAAAGGCAGCTCCATGAGGAACCCATTGTAGTAGCCCAAACAGGTGGTCATGTGGGCATGAGTTACAGTTATGAGGTCTTTCTGGTCTAATTATTGTCATAACCGGTGCACCAAGATTTTGGCAAAGGTCCTCTTGGCCATAACCTCTATCTGCCCATCAAGCTGTAACCACAAATCCAGTAGGATTTCCTGAAGTACCTCCAACCCCCAACCCTCACAGGTAATCTAGAAGGAAACCATTGTTCTTAGTATTGAAAGCGGCTAAGAAGTCTACAAGCTAATGTCCCTTATGCCCCACTTTTATTTAATTGATTTATTGATTATTAGATTTTTGTCTGAACTTTATTTTTGGTCATCTCAAAACAGCATCCATAGCTAATGTTCCTGCCTTCTATTTTCCCCACAATGACCACCTTGTGAAGTGGGTTGGCTAAGAGAGAGGGGCTGGCCCAAAGTCACCCAGCTGGCTTTCATGTCCAAAGGAGGACTAGAACTTATGGTCTCCTGGTTTCTAGCTCAGCACCTTCCCCATTACACCAAACTGGCTCTTTGACTCAACCTGTGCTTCTCCTTCTCTGCTGCAGATTATGGGAATGTTGGAGGGGAAGTCTGGGCAGTCCCCCAGGGGAAAGCAAGGTCTGTCAGACATGGTGAAGGCACAGCTTTCTAGACAAGCAGAAGAGGAGGCAGATGGGGAAGAAAGCTCATTGGGTAAGCCTCTCTGAGGGTCTGATTGATAAAATGTAGGCTGAGAGAAATTTGCTAACAGAAAGTACTTCGTAAGCATTGCATCTAAGCGCTAAATTGAATCTCGGCCTGAGTCCTAGCCCGAGATTAGAACCAAGGCCCCAGGCTATAAGAACAGCCTTTCCGACAAGAAAGATATTTCAACACAAGAGTTGAGCTTGGAAGCTCTTTCTTCCATTGGAAAGGACAGAAGGTGGATTCCTTTGGCCTACTACATTGCAAAGACAAGACAAAGACAGACACAGCGGAAATCACAGCATGACGTTGGAATGTTTTTGATAGACTCATCTGGGTGACCTGAATTTGCAGGAAACAATTGTAAATTGTTTTTTGTTTGAGGCAGGAGTGGACAACCAGTGGCTCTGAGGTGGCATGCAGCTTAAAAGTCCCCTGATTGTGGCCCCTGTGAATTTACTGGAAGTCCTGAAGCAGGACGTCACAGTTTCCTAACATTTTGAGGTAGAAAACAGATGGATTTTGCAGCATAAGATAGCCAGGAAGCAGATCACAGTTGAAATGCAAACCAGAATCCTTCCCAACAGCTGTATCAACACATGCAATCTGTCCTTCAGCCTGTTACAAAATACAGTGGTACCTCGGTTCACGAACTTAATTCGTTCCGCGACTCTGGTCGCGAACTGAATTGGTCGTGAACCAAATCAAATTTTCCCATAAGGTTCAATGTAAATATGGTTAATCCGTTCTGACCCCTACGAATTTGGTTGCCAACCGATTTTGGTTGCAACCCAAATCAAATTTTCCCATAAGGTTCAGTGTAAATACGGTTAATCCGTTCTGAACCATATGTTGTTGTTTTTTTAAACTGCAAAAATATGACACAAAGTACAGTACGAAGAGAGAGAACGCTAATCTTGCTCGACGCGACTTCTGGCATGGAGGACAGGAAGGCGGGTGGGGAGGCGGTTACTGCTTGGAGGGAGAGTCCCCCTCCCTACAGGAAGCCGCGACCACGTGTCACGGGAGGGAAAATGGCCGCGGATCCTGTTCGTAACCCGATGCGGAGTTCGCGAACGGAGGCAAAATTTTGCGACCGGAGCTGTTCGTGAACCGAATTGTTCGTGAACAGAAGCATTCATGAACCGAGGTACCGCTGTACTAAGGGTGGCTTTGGGCTGCCCCAAAACTGCCCATTCCTGTTTGAAAGTATGGAGGCAAGTATTTAATTTATTTTTCACAGGCTCTTCCCACTTTGCATTCTGGATCATCCCATAACAGCTTTGTCACCCCTTCCCCCAAAAAATATAAGAAGAAAGGAATAATGGATCTCAGATAGTGGAAGATAGGGGAAGAGGTGAAAGAAACAGGAAAGATCATTGGAAAATAGAGCTAATTTCCTAGAAATATTCTAGAACTGAACTGAAAAATGAGTATGAATGATGAAACATTGTATTATTTTTTAAGGCAAGGTTTCTTACCTTTAAAATAATCTCTGAGTACTAGCTAGATTGTCTCCTTTTTTTCCTGCAGTCGATGGTTGGCTTGAGCGACAGAGGACATCATTGAGATCTGCCAGAGAGAATTACTTCCTGGCTCCAGATAAACCTGATGGGAGCGGACATGGAGCAGAGGAGCAGGACGGAAATAAAAACAAGATGGGAATGGACCGGTTGGTTGGCTCACAAGGGGGTTTCCAAGCGGCTAATGAATCCCCCTTCCTCAACACCGCGGGGAAATACGACCCAGAGGGCCTCAGCCAAAGTTCCCACCTTGTTGCGTGCGACAACAGTGACCCAGAGGAGAAACGTTACAAGTGTTGGCATTGCAGCCAGACCTTCAGCAGCAGCTCTGATCTCTTGACCCACGAGAGGACCCACGTGGATGAGAAACTGTATATATGTTCCCACTGTGGAGAAAGAGAGAGGATCCGTGCAGGGCAGTTCTCCCATATCTGCTCCCACTGTGGGAATAACTTTGGATGGATTCCTCAAGGGGGGCTCAGCGCAGACAGGGAGAAATATTTCATGTGTTCCGAGTGTGGGAAACGCTACAGTCGGCGCTCGGACTGCCTTAAGCACCAGAAAACTCATACCGGGGAGAAACTCTACAAGTGCTCGGCATGTGGCGAAAACTTTGCGACCTACACCTCTCTCAAAGTCCACCGGAAGATTCATCGAGGGCAGAACGCTTATAAATGTTTGCACTGTGGGAAATGCTTCATGTGGAGTTCCCGTCTGTTATTGCATGAACGGATCCACCGGGCCATGTGCTCATACTGCGGGAAAAGCTTCAGCCGCAAATCAGAACTTTTTGAACATGAGAGAACTCACAATGCAGCCGAGTAGCTGTTTGCTTGTTTTAAATGCAGGAACACATCTTCTCAAGCTCGAGGAAGAGATTGTAAACCAGGAGGCCCCACTGTCACTCTCTGCCCCATTCTGAAATAATATTCCCTATACTGTAATGCCTCAGGTTGATTTGTTCTGGATTGTTGGTGTTGATTCTACAAAGGTTGTTGGTTCACCTTGCAAATTAAAGAATAGCATATTGATAAGCTTACTGACTCGCTATATAGTTGCCTACAGGCAGAAGAGGAAGGGAACTATTTAATAGAAATATCTATTTAATTGAAACTGAGAGAGAATACTTTTTTATCTGGTTTCTGACGTCGTCAGACTGACTGTTGCTATCCAGAATGTAAGATGGAATGCAACTATGCTGATCTGGCAATAGATAACCCTAACTTTCCATGGTTGAATTCTTTTCTAATTTTGGACAATAAAGCGAAATATATTTGCTCTGAAACTTCAGGTCTTTCATGTTCCCATGTGCTGGCTGTCCCCTTTTAACAGTGTCATATTCCTCATAGGGCACTGTAACCCTTGAAGTTTTCATTGGACGGGTGTCTGGGGTGGGGTTTGAAAAAGGTCAAGATGATTGCTTCCATCACACAGTTGTGGCCATCTTGACTTTTGACCCACATATTCCTCTGCAAACACCCCTGGAGTTGGATTTGACTTCTTGTGACTCCATGGACAAATGCTTACCATCCTGACATTTCTTTTGGGTTGGCAAAAAGTCCCTCTCTGGGTCACTGCCATCATTTTCTGGAAACAGCCATTTTGTCACTGGCCAACTTTTCCATGATAGCCATTTTGCATACAGTAGATCCTCCTTCAGTTTCACAGCATGGCCACCGGCCATACGTGGTGGCCTCGCTCTGGTATATGTGGCCAGTCAAGAATCAGGGAAGGAAAAACAGCAAAATAATTGTTGGCTGGCTGGGGAATTCTGGGAGTTGAAGTCCACCCATCTTAAAGTTGCTGAGGTTGAGGAACCCTGGTCGAGAGGACCTCTAAGATCCCTTCAAACCTTAGGATTCTATGATTACCTGGGTTCTGAAGATGGCACTTACGAACATTCCTGATCTGGTTTCATTTGTTATTTTTTCTTTTAGAAATTGTTTAAGGGAGAGCCAGCATCCTGCAAATTAACAGCCCGCTCTCAAGCCCAATCTTAACGCCTTGAATGATGCTACCTAGTTGGGTAACGAAACGTCTGCAAGCAAACAGCCAAGCTCAGAGAGCACCCAGGACTCCATATAGATAGATCTGCTTCATGATGATCTGTCCCTAACCTGTTCTTTCAGGTCACCCAAGGGTGCCCCCGTTGCCACTGTTACTGAGTCTATCTCCCTTGCTGCTGGTTGCCCTTTTCTTCTCTTTCCTTCCCCTTTCCCAGCATCAGAGCCTCCTCCAGAGAGTTGGGTCTTCATATAATGTGTCTGAAATAAGATCATTTGAGCCTGGTCATTTATGCCTCGAGTGAGAACTCTGGGGTGATTTGTTCTCTGATCCATTTGTCTGTTTTCTCAGCTGTCCATGGTATTCTCAGGAGTCTTCACCAACCCCCGAGTTCAAAGGCGTCAAGACTCTTCCTATCCTGCTTCATCAAAGTCCAACTTTGCTCCATCGTGTGTCACAGGGAATACCCTGGCTTGCACAATTCTGATCTTTGTAGGCATAAACACATCATGGCCTTTGACTATCTCTTTAAAGGCCTCCATGGTTGCTCTACTAAGTGCTAGTCTATGGTGTATTTCTTGACTGCTGTTTCCTTTACAGTTGATGGTTGATCCTAAAAGGCAGAAGCGGTTTTGTCATTTGCCCTTCCTGCGATCCCAAAGTAGCTAAATGGCATAGTGCAAATATGTGTGTGTCTATATCCACATCTACGCTTATATCCAGGAGCCAGGTTGGTGTAAGTAGTGAAAGGGCTGGACTAAAAGTGAGAGACCCAAGTTGTGGGGAGACCCCAAAGTGGGGAGACCTCAGTCACAGAAGCTCCCTGGGGGACTCTGGTGTGGAAAATGTTCGCTGGGAGCAGAGGCGGGGCAGTGATTTTTCCATCTTGTTCTCCGGGCTTTAAAGTTGCCCGGTGGAAGCCAACCCGTGACCGCCGGCCCACCGCTCGGAGGAACTGGAGAACAGACGAGATGCCACGGTGGTAGGGACCGTCGTCCGCAGCAAGGGTTAAAACCACCGACTCCTAGAGAGCCAGGCTTTAGGAGGACGGGGGTGTCTTCTCCACCCCCCAGAGGCTCCAGTTCCATTTCGAGGGGGCTGTAGCCATACTTCAGATCCCAAATCGGGGTCTGAGCGCCGCTGGTGGCTGCGGCGTAGGCAGGATGCTCCCGCCCGCGGGAATTCGAATCAGGACTTGAAAAGAGGTTCGGCTGGCTTTTCCTGCTCCTTCACGCGCCTTGGCTGGGACCGTCGGCTTCTTCTGGCCCCCTCATTTCTCCTCGAGGGGGAAGGAGCCGGCTTTCGAGCTCTCTTTTTCCCAGCTGTGGGGCGCGAACAGCAGCTGTCGGGGCTCGGAGGACGCGCCTGCTGGAGGAGAAGGTGAGCGAAGCCGCGGGAGAAGGGAATTGCCCCGGCGTCTGCAAACTGCTGCCGAACACGAGGGTGCGATCGCGTCTTTCCCAACCCGCGTGTCGCCCACGTCGTCCACTTCATGCCAACGCGTGCAAAAGTTGAGGGTTTTGCAGCGGAATGCACGGGAGGCGGGGGTTGGTTCGCCGGCTTCTGAACGGAACCTCGTCAGTTTCTTTGACCAGCGGCTGTTGCGGGTGAACGGGGGGTGGGTGGGTGGGGGTGGCCCTGCTGTTCTATAAAAAAATAAGGAAAAAAACCCCTTCTTTTCTTTTTTGGCCAAGCTGCTGGAACCGAGTTTCTCTTTTTTTTAGCAAAAAGAACAAAATGGACAGGAGCGTCAGAACATATGTGAGGAACATAGGAAAAAAATATTTGGTATGTTTTAAATTGGTTGGTGTGATGTTATCTGCTAGGACTCTACCATTCAGGGGATGGAGTGAACGTGAATCCAACATGTCCTTGAACTAAGAAATCTAGAAGATCAGGAAGACTCTACAAATATATAGTCTTAGCTTTGGTGCAGAGTTACTTTCTTTTGCATATTTTTTTTCACTGCAGGAGAGGCCTGCTTGCAGATTATTAGAAGGCCGATATTTTAGCAAGAGATTCATGGACTGGTAATAAGGAGGGATGAAGTGATGGAGACCCTGAGTGTTCAGGTGAACATGTCCGTGGAGGAAGAGGTGATGGAGGACCCGGAGCTGAAAAATGAGAAACAGAGCGCTTCCCTGGTCAAGCTCTGGGCAGACCTGGAGGCAGTGAAAGCCCCCTCTGGGGGGGGCCCTCTCTGGCAGGTGAAACGCGAACCCAAAGAGGGGCTGCAGGAGTGCTGGGAAGCCCAGTGGCAGGAGTTCCTCAGGAGCCTGCAGGGCCCCCGCTCCAACAGGGGCCACGCTGAGACAGTGGAGCCATGGGCCGACATGAAGGCCTTCCTGGCCTCCTTTGAGCAAGTTGCATCTGCCTGCCGGTGGCCCCGGGACCAGTGGGTGACTCTTCTTGTGCCAGGACTCAGTGGAGAAATTGAGGAGGCCTTCAACAGCCTTGGTAGCCAAGAGAGAGGAGACTATGGGAAGGTGAAGGCAGCCATCTTGCGAGGGGAGGCCCTGGCCAGGGAGAGGCAGCGCCAGGACTTCCGGCAATTTTGCTACCAGGAGACAGAGGGGCCCCGGGCCATTTATGGGCATCTCCAGGAACTTTGCTGGCGGTGGCTGAAGGCTGAGAGGTGCTCGAAGGAGGAGATCCTGGAGCTGCTGATCCTGGAGCAGTTCCTGACCGTCCTGCCCACGGAGATGCAGAACTGGGTCAGGGCTCACAGCCCTGAGACTTGCACTGGGGCTGTGCTCCTGGCCGAGGAGTTCCTGTCAAAGCAGAGCTCGGTGAAACAGGAGGAAGAGGTGAGGGCTCTTGTGGTGGTCTTCAATTAGTCCTCCAGAAGGTGGAGGAGAATGAGAGTTTAATGCTTTTTCCACTCTCTGCTTTTTCTGGAATTGTGAGAATCTAGTAGAGCTTGGTTGTCTGAAGGTACCCAATGTCCAAGAACAAAAGGGGAAAGTAGAGGGAGAGAAATGTCGAAGAATAGAGGTTCTCTAATTCCAAACTTTGGACATATTAGATCAAATTAAGGAACACTTGGAGGATGAGTGGTATCTTCCCCCTTCTCCAAGGCTACTTCTCCATTCCTCTCTGGCCTTCTGCCTCCATTCAGAGTAAGCAAAGGGGAAATTGCTTCAATCTCCCCTCACATTGAGAGATAGATGGGAAGCCTGACATGTGTAGGTTACCTATTCCCATCATGGCTTATGGATTTTGCTCCACTGAATAATTTTTGTGTGTGTCATTCCAGAATCCAGGTCCTTTGGGGGTGGTGGCAATTGAGGACCCTTCCCAGGGAGGCCAATTTCCACCACTAGGTTCATGGGGATGGCAGCTGTCCAAGGAGACCAAGCTGGACCTTGACAAAGACATGGCTTCATTTGGTAAGCATGAGCTGCATTTGATTGGCCAAAGGTGTTGAACACTTTTCCTTTGATCTTTAACATCCAAACAAGAGTTGTTAATCTAGGATTGATCCTAGCGGTATAATTCTCCTTCAGGTGTGAGAGAACCAGGTTTGAATCCTGCACAAGTAGGGAGACGAATGTGCTCCATGAAGTAGGGTGGGAGGTTTCCTTAATGCCCTTTTCTGACCTAGAACCTTCTGCCCGGTCTTGGTGGCAAGTCCAGGTCAAATTAGATGGACTCTTGTCTAGAACAGAAGAGTCTAGACTCTTATCTGCAACAGTTTGTCTTACAGTCTTACAACCATTAATTGTCCTCCCATCTCAAAATATTCCTCGCAGCCAGAAAGATATCATGAAGTGGAGAACTTCATCTTCTCCATGACTTATTAGGTCAGGAATGTGCAGATTTTTCCTTTAAAACAAAGTGGTTGTGTCACATGAACCCCAACGTGAAATTTGTAGTGGAGTAGCCCACATAGTTATGAAGTATTTGATACTTAAAAACACAGATATCCTGCGTTTATATTGTAAGCATTCAAAGAGGCTTACGTTACATAAAACCCAGTAGCAAGGAATCTCAATTAATACAGTGGCAAAAGCAAGTCTTTGTGAACTCTGTAGAAAAATCCTTAATCCTGCAGAACTTTGACCTAGAATGTGACCTGAGCTTCATCTAAAAACTTAACAACCCTCTTCCTTCCCCAAGGTGACAGTCATGAGCAGATGAACCAAGACAACCATCTTCATCAGACCACTTCTGAGGCACCAGAAAATGAGATACTAAAAAGAGACATCACAGCCCAGCATTGCAAGGAGGAAATGAGGCCTGGGAACCAGGAGGGTTCAGAGACAAAATGGAAATCCCAAAGAAGAAGCTTGGAAGCTGTTTCTGTTGGGAAAAGTGATTCCAGTCCAGAAGAAGCCAAGACTAGCCATAAAATCTACCAGTGCCATTGTGGCAAAAGTTTCCGATGGAACTCCAATTTTCGGGTACATGAAAGAATTCACACTGGAGAGAAGCCATATAAGTGTATGGAATGCGGTATCGGTTTTCGTAAATCTGTCCAACTAAAGGCCCACAAAGCAATTCACACAGGTGAGGCCCCTTTTCGGTGTTCTATGTGTCAGAAAACCTTTACCAGCAGCTCCAACCTCATTGCCCACAAGAGGATTCATACGGGAGAGAAACCGTACAGATGCACATACTGTGGGAAAAGCTTCCGGCAAAAGGGGACGCTCACAACACATGAAAAAATTCATATGGGTGAGAAGCCTTTCAAATGCTTGACATGCGGGAAGAATTTCCGCCAGAAGGGAACTCTTACCACCCATGAAAAAATCCACTTGGGGGAGAAACCCTACAAATGTTCCAACTGTGGGAAGAATTTCCGCACCTCGACGGACCTGAGGGTTCACGAGAGGATCCACACCGGGGTAAAACCATATCAGTGTTCTGTGTGCCTGAAGAGTTTCACTGACGGGTCAAACCTCATCACCCATGAGCGAATTCACACCGGAGTGAAACCATATCGGTGTGCACATTGTGGGAAGAGCTTCTGTCAGAAGTCTGGCCTGATGACGCATGAACGAGTTCATACAGGAGTAAATCCATCCAGGCACTCAGCAGGTCAGAAGCATTTAGGGGAAAGGTCAGATCTTAACACCCGTCAGGGAGCAAAGCTGGGAGAAAGATCACAGACAAATATCGTTTGGAAATAAAACTGTAACCTTGGACACATTGAAAAATTGGATCCACATCAAAAGAATTTTCCTTCTAACACAGGAGAAGTCACGCTGGAGGAAAGCCATGTGTGTTAACACTGGGAAAAGGTTGAGAAGTATAGCTTCCACCATGGCCAGCTAGGGGAGTCTCCCCTTGCTTGTACATAGCATGAAAACTATGTGAAAAGCCACTCTGAGAAAGCTGAGGGGTGGATTTCTGATTTCATAATGTTCATAAGGTATCTCTAACATGTTTAGAATCTTTAAATTGGGGAAGGGGAGGTTCTGCTGAGAACTATGTTTTGGGGGGAGAAATTCAAGATTTGCAACCTTGTCTCCCCTCCCTCCCTCAAAATCATCTTGTGAGATCACTAATTACCATGTGATCTTGGCCATGATTGAAAATATTACTGTGTTTTTATTTTAATGGTGCCAGGCACCAGAGTAGTTTATAATAGACTGGGTGATGACTGCGGATGGAATGAAATACAACAAAGGGTAGGGCCAGAGATAAAAATCCACAGATCTCTTTCCATCCTCCTCTTTTTCTCTGATCCCTCTGCTTCTCCTGTTTCTTTTCCAAGAGCCTCCTAAAAGAGGAACCAATCATTCTTTCCAAAGTTTTGAATGGAGCAGTTGAGGAGGCATTTAAAATTAGGTGAGAATCTCATGCAGATCGATTGAAAACCAAAAGTTGCCCATTTTTAAAAATGCTCTTGGTGGGGCAGGCTTTAGCCTAAGAAAATACATTCATCTACCCCAGAGAGGAAAAGAAGGCTCCATGGAAGCTCTTGTATATTATGATCAGGACAACCCATCATTGAGGGTCTGGCAAAACATTTAGTTTGAATATCTTTGTCTGTGTGGCCTTTCAGAGTTTCCATCCACCATAGTTGGCATGTATGTCAGTACTGGAATTGTCAGTGCTTACCCCGATCGCTTAACCGCTTATTGGACCCTGCATTTCTGAGATCAAATATAGATCAGATGGCTAACTTCTAAATTAAAACAAAAAGCAATAAGTACCCTGTTTCAACAGTCCCTCCCCCCCGCCCCTTCCCCGAGTGATGAAATTTCAATTCCAATCAATTTCAGAATGCAAATGGTTTCCATGGTACTGTCGGGCGTTCTTCAAACGGTATTCTTGGATCCCCTTTCCTTCTCAAAATGGGAAGCCGTGTGGCTGAATTTAGGTTTGCAACAAAATAGTAAATAAATACAACACAATTCCCCGCACATAGAAAAGTAGCATCCCAGGAAAAGGAGTCGTAACATAGGCCCCGTATCCTCCTTTTCTATGGCCAGGATTTTTGTGAAGTCCTGAAACTGTGGAAAGCTCTTTTGCTTTCACATGGGCATTTAGGAGCATCTGGTGGTGGTGAACTTTGCAGCATCTGAATCTTTGAATTGATTAGGCAAAGGTATTTATGAGGCTGTTGATAAATTTCTTATGTCGGGTTCAGTTGCAATGGTTCTTGTTTTCATGCTTGGTTTATGGTGGGATTATTATCTGGGCTGTTCGCTAAATGAATTATAGAGTAGCGGCAAGCAGATACATCAACCCAAGTAGCAGCATTGACTGCAGTCCTGTTCACCTGTTTCTTTTGTGTTTTGTCCATTTAGAGATTCAAAGTGGGGATTTTTCTCTGGGGAGATCCATGAACCCAACATGGGACTTTATAGTCTGGGGTTGGGCATGAAACTCATGAGCAGCTCTAGAACAGCAACATTAAACCTTGTTTTGGCCCTGGAGCATGTCCAGTGGAATGCAGAATCAAAGAATTGGAAAAGACTACTTAGGACATGAAGTCCAGCCTCATTCTTGCTGCAGGAACACTAAGGAATGAGAACATCCCAGTTGGTCAGCCGGCCGGCCTCTGCTTTAATACATTTGACGGAGGGAAGCCCCTCAGTCTGCTGGGAAATGGTTTCCATCATCAAGGGGATGTGACTATTAGGAATTTTTTTCTGAATTTTTTCATTCAGAATCTGCCTTCCGGTAAGTTAAATCTTTATTTCCATGTCCTGCACTCTGGAATGAGAGAGAAAAGGCCTTGACCTTTTTCTATACAGGTAGTCCTTGGTTAACGATCACTCGTTCAATGACTGTTCAAAGTTATGACAGTGCTGAATGAATGGTACTTATGACCGGTCCTCGAAGTTCCGACTGTCCCAGCTCCCCCACAGTCACATGATCGCAATTTGGGTGCTTGGCAACCGGCTCACACTTACAACAGTTGCTGTGTCCCTCAGTCACATGATTGCAATTTGCAACCTTCCCTGCTGGCTTCCCACAAGCAAAGTCAGTGGGGAAGCCAGCAGGGAAGGTTGCAAATTGCTCAAGTAAGTCTCATCCACCCGCTCACCCTCCCCCAGGCCCGCCATGCACACACTGCGCCTCCCCAGCCACTCACACAACCTCTCCCACCCAGCAACAGTCACCCCAAGCCCCCCTGCATTCACACTGCACCTCCCTGGCCATCCGTGTACCCCCTTGCTCCTCCCACCTGACAGTAGCCACTTACCTGCCCATCAGGCTGCTTGGGAGCCACCTGGGACCTGGCTTCCCCACTGACTTTGGTTATTGGAAGCTAGCCAGAAATTGCCAGGAAGTGCTCACTTAATGACCACAATCCTCACTTAACAACAGCAACAGGGACTGCAGGTATTGCCATCGCTAAGTGATGTGGTCACATGATAACACACTTTACAACCGCATCGCTTAGTGATGGAAATTCTGGCCCCAATTGCCATCATAACTCAAGGACTGCCTGTCTGTCAACAATTCGTAATTTTAGGGATTGTATGGAGAACAGATCACATTTTAGGTCATATTTATGCAGAAATACTGAAAATTTAAAAGGGTTCTCAACCTTTTATGCACTGCTCCATTTAAAAGATTATTTGAAGAACATGATCACATCTGGCACAGACTTCTCTTTTGACGAGTAGACGTATCCAACTACTTCAGTCTCTCTTCACAGGTTTAAATTTTTGTTCCTAGATTATCCTCATTGCCCTTTGAACCTGTTCCAATATTTTTGAATCATATGACCAGAAACGGCCACAGTAGTCAAGGTGGAGCCGGACCAAAGCAGAATCAAGTGGAGTATCACTTTCCGTGGTTTGGAAACTGAAGCAGCCTGAAGTTGCATTTACTTTTTTTAGAGTCACGCCAGACTGCTGTCACAGCTTTAATCACGATTCCAATATCTTTTTCACAAGGGCTGTTAGCAGAAATGCTTCAGTGGCTTCTCCCGGTGGGCCACTTCTGATCTTTCCTGCCAGCCCCAAATGACCAAGAGCCTCTTGCTGCCATGGGCTTCCCGTGGCCTGACTCTTTCGGTGCTACTGGGGCTCTGTAATGGTCTGTGGGAGTGACCTTGGGAGACTGGAAGAAGAGCCACAGCCAGGGGAACGGTTGGATAAGCGGCAGCTGAGCCTGCAGAAGCAATGGGGTGTGGCAAACATCTCAGAAGGGACGCTCCCTAGTTTCTTGGACTGTAAAGGCGACAGGGGAGAAATGTACTTTCAGATTTGCAAGATTGATGTCGGCCTTGTGAGGTAGTCCAGACAGGAAGCACACCCAGATGAATGAATTCTACTTTATTGGAGGGTTACCTTAACAGAATCTTGCAAGTCTGAAAGTATATCTCTCCCCCATGCTGCCTGGGGTATTCTGGGAGTTGAAGTCCATACATCTTAAAGTTCCCAAGGTTGAGAAACACTGATCTAGCTTTTCCACGTCTCAGCTCTCCTGAGGCTCCAATGTTTCCTTCACTTGAGCTCCAATTGTAGGAAAGAGCCTCTCCCCTATTCTTCCTTCTATCTTGCTGACCTTCCTCAATGTTGGCAGTGGGGCTCTTTAAAAGGAAGTGAGAAGGAGGGGGCTGCAGGATATTCCTTTCCTCTCTCTGTGGGCTGGAAACCTGGTCAAAGTTTTGAGCCAGTATTGCTTGAGCAAGTTTCTAGGCTTCTAAAAGTTTGATCCCATCCCTTCATCTTGCTCTTCACAATTTCCTGGAATATTTCCTAGAATACATAGTTTATTGCTGGAGAAGAGTTACAGTTTCTAGAATGTTTTACCTCCAGTTCTGGCTCCCAATTAAACGACCAGCTGTGCAAACAATAATTCCTTATTTAAAACATCAAAGGAAATGGAGGAACTCATTTTCTTGCAATTATTTGAATTAATCATGCTCTTTAGTCTCAACAATTCACACCCACCCACACAAGATTCATGCTCGTGAAAAGGCATTAAAAATTTAATAGGCAGAGTTGACAGAATGAAGCCAGCTTCACTTATTCTTGGTTCGTGGTATACAATTTTATTAAATATTTTTAAGAAGGAAAGCAAAAACAAAGACAAACTAATATAAAGTAAGAAAAAGAAAAGAGAAGGAATCAAAGGGAAAAAAAGCAAAAAATGAAAGAAAGGGGAAAAAAATAAATGAAAGATAAAAAAGAAAGAAAAAAGATACAAAGAAGTGGCTTCTGATCTTCTTTACAGCAGTTATAAGTACAGTTATAAATTTACCTCTTACTCTATAGTTACAACTTAACTCTCACTTATTCTTTGTTCTGATATGATTTCACCGTACAAGATTTGGGACAGTACTTTGAAAACATCTTGATCTCTAGCAAAAATAGGAGCACTGTGAGTTTGTGGGGGAAGGATTTTGCTAATTTTGGGAATGTGTGACAGCTATCCTTTCACTAGGGGCATCACTGCACATTCAGAAAGGTTGCCCTTGTGGAAGGTACCAGAGATTTTTTTCAAGTTGAGTTTAATGTGCTCTCTGATATAAATCCTCCATGTATAGGTGCAGCCTGCTCCAAACTACCAGCAGCAATGGTGATACGACACTTTGATCATCAGTTTTTCAGAAGTATTTGGCTGACCCCTGTATTGGAAGTAGGCTGTTGGACTAAGCAGATTTTAAGACTGAATTATGACTATCTGCTAAGACTGAGTAAAGATATCAAAAATAACAACAGAGAGAGAGAGAGAGAGAGAGAGAGAGAGAGAGAGAGAGAGAGAGAGAGAGAGAGAGAGAGAGAGAGAGAGAGAGAGAGAGAGAGAGAAAGAAAGAAAGAAAGAAAGAAAGAAAGAAAGAAAGAAAGAAAGAAAGAAAGAAAGAAAGAAAGAAAGAAAGAAAGATCAGAGGACCTGTAATGGAATGTGGGAAAGGCTTTTGGGAGATGGGGCCAAGAGACGCTGCCAAGGGAATGGTCAGATAAGAGATGGCATAGCCCACACCTATATAGTGGGTGGGGCAAGAGGCTCAGAAGGGACCCTCCCTAGTTTCTGGCATGGTAAAGGAGAAAGGGGGGGGGGATTGTACTTGCAGACTTGCAAGATTCTGTCAATGTACCACGATTGATGTCGGCCTTGTGGAGTAAACTAGATAGGAATCACAACCAGATGAGCTAATTTTAGTTTATTGTAATGCTACGTTGATAGAATCTTGCAAGTCTGAAAATACTATCCTCCTCCTCCACCCCATCTCCTTTACTGCCTGAGAAACTAGGGAGAGTCCCTTCTGAGCCTCTTGCCCCACCCACTATTCAGCTGCGGATGTGATGGAATGGAATTATGGAGGCCAGACTCAGGGAGGAAAACATGTTCTTTCATCTCCTGAGGAGTGGGGGAGATACAAGAGGATGAGGCTGGCACCTCCCTGAGGAATTCACAATGTTGTGACTGGCCTTACTTGGGAGCTGGGTTTCAGTCTGGGAAGATTCTTGCTGGAGGTTGTAGCTAATAAACATTGCTGGACTGAATTTACATGGTCTCCTGGAGTTCCTTGGGCTAGGCCTGACAGGTCTTATCTGTCTCTTATCTGACCATTCCCTTGGCAGCGTCTCTGCGCCCCTTCTCCCAAAGTCTTTCCCACATTCCATTAAAGGCCCTTGCCAGGGCTGTCTTGGTGCAAGGGCTCATGGGATATGAGACGCTTCTTGGAGAGAGTGAATTCTGCAAATGACTACTTTTGTGTGCACTCAGAACAATTAGGAGGGAGCTGATAAAATTATCATTCAGAACAGGGCCAAAATCTGTCATACAACTGCTGGATTGGCTTGATTTAGTTAAAACAAACTACACAGGGGGGGAAAATCCTTGAAAATCCTAGTTTCACCTAGCTGTGTACTTCATGTATGTGCACCATTGATCCACCCAGTGTAGTTCCCTCCCAACACCCAAGATGCTAAGGACAAGTCTTGGCCCCCCAGAAGTAGTCCACCAGAGTATCCATGGGGTGGGCCCAAAAAATCAAGACCTGCACACAAGCCACGCCATCTGGAGAGCACGGAAGCTGCAAATCCAACAGAGTGGTAGGAAAGACAGGCCTGTGGTTTGGGGTTCATCACCACTTTTGCACAATTTTTCTTTTCCCCTTGACATTTGGGGATTAGAAATACTGCCCTGTCCTGTAGTTCCACTATAAACTAGACAACCCCGTGACCTGTTGGGTCATTGTTTCAGAGATATTTCCTTACCTAAACAGAGAAACAGAATGACCAAGGGCAAAAAAGCAGTGGGATTATGAGCGACTTGCTGCTGGCTTCCATTTTGACTTTGCTGGCAGAAGCCTACCTGCCTGCCTGCCTGCCTGCCTTCCTTCCTTCCTCCCTCCCTTCCCCCCTTCCCCCCTTCCCCTTCCTTCCCGCATATAATATAGGCTTGCACCATTTGCCCTCCCCTCACGACCCTCAGGAGAGCCTCTGTGAAGCCTCCTCCCTCCTCGACTGACCCACGGAGCTGCCGGCCACTTTGCTGGGGGAAGGGGGACCAATGGGAACCAAGGACCATGAGGAAAACTGCAGCCCCTGTCCCCATTCCTGCGTGTCCCCAAGGGCCCCTCCCTCGAGGGAGGAAGGAGTCCCTCAGCCAGGCCTACCTCACCAGCAAGCATCCGAGTCACTCCCTCGTCCTTCCCTCACCACCAACTGCCGTTAAGAGATTTCAAATTTCTGCCTCGGTTCCAAAGCAGCCAATCGCCGCTCGCCCTTCTGGCCTTGCCGCCAGCTGATTGGGCGCAGGGGCCAGAGGGAGGCGGGAAAGAGGTCAGGAATACGCCCATGACGATTACGTGACCTGGGTGGACCACTGCAGTGCAGTGCTGAAGCAGCCCCAAATTCCCCAAATGTCAATCCCACGGGAGTCGTGGGTCCTTACATTCTGTAAGTTAGCCCATTTGAGGTACCTTTGTTGGAAATTGTTGCCCTCTCATGCGCTGTTTTGCCCCGTTAAAGGTTACAGACAGGAGAGTATTAGTAGTATATAGATAATTGTTGAAGCAGCAAATGAGAAGACCACCGACACGACCTTCAGAATCATCCGACCACATGATCCGTCCGTCACCTATCAAAGCCACCATCCTGACTTGAGAGTTCAGCGGCCTGCAAGAACAGATTTGGGACTGAGGGGGCTCTCGGCACGGGCCTTTCTGATGCTTCACCGCCACTAAGCACCACCCATAAACTGAGAAGCAGAGTTGTATTTATTTATTTATTCTTACTTTTTAATTAGAACTCTTTTTATACCACCACTCTTCACAAAAAATGCAGAAACAGTTTACAAGTCCATTACAAAGCAGAATTAAAAACAAAAAATATTCAAGTGAGATCATTATGACTTACAAGAATAACTGCGGGCCTTCCTGGTCAATGTATGTAGGAAATTGGCAGAGATTTAAACATGGTTGGGCTCCCTAATCCAATCAGGTCATCATCTCTCAGTGGCACTGGAAGCCAAAAGGATACCTGTCTCTGAAAAATACTAGGAAAAAAACCAGAATATTCACAGCAGAGATTATTTTGGGTGGTCATGTATCGACTTGGCAAAGAAAGAAATTCCCACAATAGCCTGAGATAGAATTGGAGGGAGCAGCGGAAATTGGGATACCTCACAATGAAAGCAAGACAATTCTCCCCCTCCAGAAAGAACATGAACAACGTAAAAATAGTGACATTGCTCTGCCTTTCGCCCTTCCAATATACAGAGCAGGGCTAACCCTTGCACCCCAGCTCGTGCACCCTGAAGGAAAAAGGTGCCGACGAGGGTGGGATTCGAACCCACGCGTGCAGAGCACAATGGATTAGCAGTCCATCACCTTCACCACTCGGCCACCTCGTCAAGGGAGGGGCACCCACGGCCGTCCCTGGGTGGGCTCGAACCACCAGCCTCCTGGTTAACAGCCAGACGCGCTAACCCCTTGCGCCACAGAGACCTGGCACAGGCCTTCCCCTCGGCCCTCTTGGATGCAGCAGCCGCGGGAGCACAGACCGCCTTCCCCATCCACTCTGGGGTGCAATGGGAGGGGTCCCTCTGAAACCCCCAGGTCGACACCTCAGGGCCGCCCCCTGCACAGACAGGCAGGCTGTGGCTTTGATCCACCCCCCAAGGGAAACCAAATGGGGGTTCTGTTTTCCACGCAACGGGGGCCCGCTTGCTAGAAACGGCTCTGGTATCTCTGCTTCTTTCGCCCCGGCCACAGGCTTACAATCAGCCACGCCTTCTTTTGCATTGCACATCTCTCGGTCGGAAGGCCAAAGACGCAGCACACGGAGCGCTTCTGCTTGTGAACCAACCGGCATCTTTTACACTGGGAGGAAAATGATCTCAGCGGCTGCCCGGGCATCCAGGAGGCGTTTTCTTAGCTTCGTGAGATCTGAGGCGGATTTCAAACTCAGCTGCTGGATTCTCCTCCTCCCTTCCGCATTCCAGGAGGCCAAATGCAGGTGGCCAAACCTAGGCACCTTTTTATTTGCCTCTGGCAGAAGGCAGATGTTCCAGCACCCTGGAGAGCTCCCCGAGGGCTGCTCCAGGCTGCCTTGCAAGGAGGACCTCACTCCGGAGGCGTTTCTCCCTTGCAAGGAACAACCTCAGGACACGTGGTGCGATTCCTCCCCCTTTTGCATTACTTTTACTGATACTTTTGCATCAGGAACAAGTTCGTCCTTGTTTTTTCTTCTGCACTGTGGAAGGTAGAGCTGATGTAGCAGGTGGCCAAATATTTATACCCCAGCGAGAAAAAGCATTGGCAGGGTGGGAATTCCGACTCCCAGATGAAGAACCCAATGCATCAACAATGTATCAGCTGATCAAGCAGGCCGTCCCTGGGTGGGCTCGAACCACCATCCTTCTGGTTAACAGCCAGACGCGCTAACCCCTTGCGCCACAGAGACCTGGCACAGCATCTGGCATCAGTCCTCCTTGGCCTGAGGATCTATCGCTGGGGATGGCTGGACAGCAATAAGACAGCTGGGTCATAAGACGCCGTTTCTTCCTTTCTCCCGTCATCAGATGTGGAAAGAGAAACCTTGGACTGTTGTGACGAGAGCGACCTCAGTATTGCTTCTCTTGAGGCAGAATCTCAACAGCTGTGCCAGTGGTGTAGGGGCATCATGCAGGGTTCCCAATCTTGCGACCCGGGTTCGAGTCCCGGCTGGCGCATGCCTCCTTCCACCTTTTGCCCTTCAGGGACCTGCAGGCAGCAGAAGCAGGAGAGCTTTTCATGCCAGACTCTCTTCCCAGTGGGAGAAAAGACCCACGCGCTCAAGTCAAGCTTGCCTTCTGCTAATCATGGGGCCACAATCAGCCAAAGGCTTTGCCCCTTCTTGTCCCTCTTGGTGAGATTGCCAACTCCTCAGCTCCTGTAAAGGGCTTCTGCGGGAACCTGGATCTGCCGTCTCTTCTGCAGAGACCTTTGCCCTGAAAGGAAGGAGGTTCCTGCAGCGGTACCAACGCTGTCGAGCATCACTCCACTTTACATCACTCCTATAAGCCCCAGAATCTCTGTCAGCAAGAAGTGCCAACAGGGGTCGGATTCACACCTGTGCATGCAGAGCTCAAGGCATTAGCAGTCCATCCCCTTCACCCACTCAGCCACCTTTCCAAGGGAAGGGAACCTGCCGCGGTTCCTGGGTGGCCTTGGACCACCATCCTTTTGCCCCAGGGTAAGGCCTCTTGATTCCTTGTGCCCCAGAGACCTGGGATAAGGCTTCCCCTCAGTCTCCTTGAAGGGCCGACCCCCACGTGTCTCCCCCAAGGGGACCGTATAGGCAGCTTTGCTCCCTCCAAGTTTCTTGCAATCCCTGCTATCATCATCTGCCCTGCTGGAAGGTCAAAGGTAGTCTGGCTGGATGGAGACTCTGTGGAGGCTGCTAAGAGGGCCAAACAGTCGGGTGTGTTGGGGGGAAGGGAAGGGAAGGGAAGGGAAGGGAGGGGAGGGGAGGGGAGGGGAGGAGAGGGGAGGGAAGGGAAGGGAAGGGAAGGGAAGGGAAGGGAAGGGAAGGGAAGGGAAGGGAAGGGAAGGGAAGGGAAGGGAAGGGAAGGGAAGGGAAGGGAAGGGAAGGGAAGGGAAGGGAAGGGAAGGGAAGGAGGGTGATTCTCCTGGAGAAATCAGCCTATTTTGCCATGAAAATGACAATTCCACTGCAGGAAGATGGATGGTTTGGAAGCAAAATCTTTCCCTGGCCGGGAATCAAACCCGGGCTGCGGCGGTGAGAGCGCCGAATCCTGACCACTAGACCACCAGGGAAGGCCGAGGTGGCTGTTAAGGTTGCCAGGTATCTTAACTTCCAACGGACTTGCTGCACTTGGCAGCTCTCTCTTAGCATCACTTGAGGATCAGACACAAATACACTGTCAGAATCACGCAAGATTTAATAGTAGATTTTAGTGTTGGCTAGTTTGGTATTTGCTTTTTACATGCTGCGGTTCTGCCATTGTAAAAGGTGGGGGTGGGAATGGGGGGGAAATGGATGAAGCACCATTAGAGGCAGATGGCTCCTTATCACAGGCGCTGGAAGGCTCAAGGCCGTACCAGCAGGAGAATCAGGAGACTAAGGAGGCAAAGGGTGAAGGAGGGAAAAGAGTAAAAAACAACTTTTGGCACGCACAGGCTTAGTCTTAGCAATGCTTTGGAACTGTACACTTGTTCTCAATAAATGAACTTTCTTTCTGCAAGGAAAGTTACTGGACTTGGGAGCAGCGGGTGGCAGATCGTTACACACCCTCTTTCTCCATCTTCCCAAAGATAAAGGGCCATCAGTCCAAAACTGATGCCCGGAGCCTCCACCAAGGAGGAAGAGGGCTGACAAGGGTGGGACGAGCAGGGCCCCACTGCATTGCCAAAATGTGTTAGCTTGAAAGGTCTCAGAACAGGGGAATTCTAGGAGCTACATTTCCAAAAGCTTGTGGATTTAAACCCTCTTGTGCTGGAAGGCACCCAGTTGGTATGGTGACCAGAGCAGACTACAAATGAAAAAAATCCCCTTTTCCCTGGTACTCCAGAAGGTGTGAAGCCGTAAAACTCTTACTGCCTCTGTTCTCTCTGGCTGCTGCCTGAGGATGACTACAGGCATTCCTCGACTTACAACCATTGATTAAATGACCGCTCAAACTTACGATGGTGGTGAAAAAAGTGACCTATGACCGGTCCTCACATTTATGACCATGGCAGTGTCCCTGTGGCCATGTGATCAGAATTTGGGCACTTGGTAACTGACATTTATTTTAAATAGCTGCAGCATGCTGGGGTCATGTGATTGCCATTTGCAACCTACCCAGGGGGCTTCCAACAAGCAAAGTCAATGGGGGAAGCGGATTTGCTTAAGGACAGTGGCAAAAAAAGTCGTAAAATCAAGTGTGCCTCACATAATGACCTATTCGCTAAATGATGGAAGTTCTGGTCCTATTGTGGTCATAAGTCAAGGACTATCTGTAGTCTTCTTTAGTCAATGGCTGAAAAGAATTCTCTGCTTACTCCTTCCCACTTGGATAAGGGAGAAGAGAAAGTGGGGTGCCTCTTGCTTTTCTCTAGGGTGCAGCCATTTCCTGTGCTTGCCTAGAGCTCGGAATGGCTCCGATGCTGAGAAAAACTTCTGTTTCTGCCTGGTTTCGAACTAGGGACCTTTTGCGTGTTAGGCAAATGTGATAACCACTACACCACAGAAACCACAGGGACGGGCAGCTCTCAACCAGCATACCCATATCTTTTGCTGGCCATCGCAGCCTGATGTCTGCAGTATCAGATGGATTGAAGAGCTGTTGTTCCTTAGTGTTTTGTGCCCTTCCAGAGCTTGCAAAGGGGGTAGCCTCGTGTCATAGCATGGAGCTTCAAGGAAGGCAGCAATGGGTTGCATAAAGAGAGAACAAGGAAGGTCTGGCTCTGAAAAAGGCGGCTGTTTCAGCACCACGGAGAGCTCCCAATGCAGGGTGGTTTCCCTGCCTTTGACTTCCCTAAAAGGTGAGAAGAGCTTTAAAGGTGCTCTGACTCTTCTGGGGGGCCAGCAGAAGCCCAGAGAACGACAGGGAACCTTCACCCCCCTTTTGCATTCTGGAAGGTAGAGCTGATGCAGCAGGTGGCCAAATATTTACACCCCAGTGAGAAAAAGCATTGGCAGGGTGGGAATTCCGACCCCCAGATGAAGAACTCGACGCATTAACAATCCATCTCCTCATCAAGCAGGCCGTCCCTGGGTGGGCTCGAACCACCATCCTTCTGGTTAACAGCCAGACGCGCTAACCCCTTGCGCCACAGAGACCTGGCACAGCGTCTGGCATCAGCCTTCCTTGGCCTGAGGATCCATCGCTGGGGACGGCTGGACAGTAATAAGACGGCTTTTGTTCCTCTCTCCCGTCATCAGATGTGGAAAGAGAAACCTTGGACTGTTGTGAGAAGAGAGACCTCAGTATTGCTTCTCCTGAGGCAGAATCTCAACAGCTGTGCCAGTGGTGTAGGGGCATCATGCAGGGTTCCCAATCTTGCGACCCGGGTTCAAGTCCCGGCTGGCGCATGCCTCCTTCCACCTTTTGCCATTCAGGGACCTGCAGGCAGCAGAACCAGGAGAGCTTTTCATGCCAGACTCTCTTCCCAGTGGGAGAAAAGACCCACGCGCTCAAGTCAAGCTTGCCTTCTGCTAATCATGGGGCCACAATCAGCCAAAGGCTTTGCCCCTTCTTGTCCCTCTTGGTGAGATTGCCAACTCCTCAGCTCCTGTAAAGGGCTTCTGCAGGAACCTGGATCTGCCTGCATCTCCTGCAGAGACCTTTGCCCTGAGAGGAAGGAGGTTCCTGCAGCGGTACCAACACTTTCCTAATGTGCAACCTGGGTTCAAGCTGGGCTGGCATTGGCCTGTCCTTGCATTCTCAGCAGGAGCCAAAATGTAGAGAGAACTTCGGGTTTCCCCACTCTTAGGCCTGGGGCCTTCCTTTGCTTTTTGCTTACCGAGGGTTGAAGAGAGGGAGGGTGGCCATCACTTTCAAGCCCCAGAATCTCTATCAGGTGGGAGAAGAGCCACTGAGGGTGGGATTCGAACCCATGCATCCAGAGCTCAAGGCATTAGCAGTCCATCCCCTTCACCCACTCAGCCATTTTGGCAAAGGAAGGGCATATGCTGCTGTTCCTGGGTGCCCTTGGACCACCATCCATCTGCTGAAGGGTCAGACCCCTTCACCCCTTCTGCTCCAGGGTCCTGAGATATGGCTTCCCCTCAGCCTCCTTGAAGGGCTGACCCCCACCTGTCCCCCCCAAGGGGACCGTAGGCAGCTTTGCTCCCTCCCAGTCTCTTGCAGTCCCTGCTGTCATCATCTGCCCTGTGGGAGGTCAAAGGCAGCCTGGCTGGATGGAGACTCTGTGGAGGCTGCTAAGAGGGCCAAAAGTGGGGTGGGGTGGGGTGGGGGGAAGGCAAGGCGAGGCAAGGCAATTCCCCTAGCCAAATCAGCCTATTTTGCCATTAAAAGACGTGTCCGTGAGAATTCCAACTGAAGGAAGATGGACAGTTTAGAAGCAACATCTTTCCCTGGCCGGGAATCGAACCCGGGCCGCGGCGGTGAAAGCGCCGAATCCTGACCACTAGACCACCAGGGAAGGCCGAGGTGGCTTCCGTCCCTCCAGCTTCTCCTCTGAAGGTGCATCAACTCCACTGCAGGGCCTGCAGGTTGGGAAGGTTGGCAGGAGAGCAGGACTGTCCCCTCCCACAAGGCCCCTCCATTGAGGCTCTCACTTTGTCTGTAGTTGGACAACCCCAAGTGCTGGTGGGATGCAGAGACACATCTGCCCCACCCACCCAGGGTTTCAGGCAGAAGGAGGGCCGTGGGGGGGGGGTGCCTCAAACATTTCTGTGAGCGCCAATCATTGTCAAGGTCCCCAGATACCTCATCTTCCAACTGACTTGCTGCACTTGGCAGTTCTCTCTTGGCATCACCTGAGGATGAGACACAAACACCCTCTTTCTCCATCTTCCCAAAGATAAAGGTCCATCGGTCCAAAGCTGGTGCTCGGAGCCTCCACCAAGGAGGAAGAGGGCTGACAAGGGTGGGACAAGCAGGGCCCCACTGTACCACCCAAAATGTGTTAGCTTCGAAGCTCTCAGAATAGGGGAATTCTGGGAGCTACATTTCTAGAAGGATGTGGATTTAAGCCCTCTTGTGCTGGAAGGCACCCAGTTTATATGGTGCCCAGGATAGACTACAAATGAAAAATTTCCCCTTTTCCCTGGTACTCGAGAGCGTGTGCAGCCATAAAACTCTTAGGGCCCTGTTCTCTCTAGCTGCTGGCTCAGGATCACTATAGGTACTCCCCAACTTTCGATCATTCATTTAATGACTGTTCAAAGTTAAGTTGGTGCTGAAAAAATGACTTATGACTGGTCCTCATACTTATGACCGTCATAGTGTCCCTGTGGTCATGTGATCAAACTTTGGGCATTTGGCAACTGACATTCATGAACAATGGTTGCAGGGTCCTGGGGTCATGTGATTGCCAGTTGCAACGAACCCAGGGGGCTTCCAACAAAGTCAAAGTGGAAAGCAAGATCTGCTTAACAACACCACAAAAGGTTGTAAAATTGAACATGACTTACTTAACGACCACATTGCTTAGTGATGGAAGTTCTGGTTCTTTTGTGGTTGGAAGTCAAGGACTCTCTGTACTGTTCTCTGATCAATGGCTGAAAAGCATTCTCTGCTTACTCGTTCCCTCTTGGAAAACAGGGAAAGAAAGTGGGGTGTCTCTTGCTTTTCCCTAGGGTGCAGCCATTTCCTGTGGTTGCCTAGAGCTTGGAATGGCTCCAATGCTGAGAAAAACTTCTGTTTCTGCCTGGTTTCGAACCAGGGACCTTTTGCGTGTGAGGCAAATGTGATAACCACTACACCACAGAAACAACTGACAGGGGCAGCTCTCAACCAGCATGCCCATATCTTTTGCTGGCCATCACAGCCTGATGTCTGCGGTATCAGATGGGTTGAAGCGCAGCTGTTCCTCAGTGTTTTGTGCCCTTCCAGAGCTCAGCTGCCAGAGAGAAGGACAAGGGAGCACAATTTCAGGCATTCTCAGGCTGCTGGTTCAATCCCGTGTTTCAGGAGGGTTTTTCTTTTGCCAAGTTTCCCCTGTACAACTGTGAGAACTAGAGCGGAAAGACTTAAGCGCGTACTCTTATCCCCAGAACAAAGAGGTAGAGATAAGAGAATGAGACTGGCACCTCCCTGAGGAATGCAGGATGTTTGTGGGGTGACTCTAGGAATTGCTTTCACTCTGAGAAGATTTCTGTAACGGGACTGAAGCCAATAAACCATGCTGAATTGAATCTGTACTGTCTCCTGGAGTTTCCTGGGCTAATCCTGACATCAATCTTCTCAGAGTCCTACTACCTTCCAGTAGAAGGAGATTCATCATGGCTACAGATCCGCAGGGAGCGGCTTTGACTCCAGAAGTATTGGCAGCCGCATTGTTACAGCATCAGCAGCAAGTAGATGCACAGATTAATAACCTGCAGGCTGCTATGGGGCAACTGGTGCAGCAACTCGGACAGGTAGTCCAGCCACCACCTCTTCCACCACCCGTCGCTCACCTGGCAGCATGCCTGAGAAGTACGGAGGAGAGGGAAAGGAATTCAATATTTGATTCGCTGGAAGGGTTACCCTGAAGCAGACCGTTCTTGGGAGAATGCAAAGAACGTTCATGCCTCAGAGTTGGTAGTTGCTTTCCATAGGCGTTTCCCTAACAAACCCAAACCTCGAGAGCTGTCCAGAGCACCAGCAGTTAATCAGCAAGAAGAAGAAGGAGGGGACAGCGCGCTGGAGGAAGTTTTGGTGGGGGCTGTAAGGGAGGAGCAACATCGGTATGGCAGCCCACAGACTTTCACTTCAAAGTTTCAGTTGGCAGGAGGGAGGGGGGAGCAAGATCGACCTGGCAGCCCAAGGCCATCTACTTCAGACTGGCAGACGGCAGGAGGGAGGGGGGCTGATTCTATTAATGTTGCAGCTGTTTTTCAGGACCCATCGGAAGACGGTATGGAGGAGGCAGGAGGCCCGGAGAGCCTTTCATCATCTGACATGGCGTCCCTCCCACCTTTGCCAAGTTCTCCTGAGAACTCAGAGGGGGAGGATAAAGATGGAGGGAGGGGTGATGTGAGAACTAGAGCGGAAAGAGTTAAGCGCGTACTCTTATCCCCAGAACAAAGAGGTAGAGATAAGAGAATGAGACTGGCACCTCCCTGAGGAATGCAGGATGTTTGTGGGGTGACTCTGGGAATTGCTTTCACTCTGAGAAGATTTCTGTAATGGGACTGAAGCCAATAAACCATGCTGAATTGAATCTGTACTGTCTCCTGGAGTTTCCTGGGCTAATCCTGACAACAACCGTCGTTGGGCTAAGAAATGGACAATGGAAGGCAGAAACAAATTCCTAGACAGCCTCTCTGAAACCAGATACCTGCCTCTTTCCTTCACCTCCCAAGACTTAAACATATTTCTGACAGCCACATTTCAATCCCCACAACCTCCAGCAGTCGGACGAAGGTCCAGCCTTGTCTCACATCTTGACCAGGGGCTCCATTTCCAGCAGAGACACCCAACAGTGGATGCCAACATCAGAGCCCCAAACATTTTGAACTTTTTGGTCACCTTTGTGATTTTGAGAGGAGTCGATGGGAAACCCAGAAAACAGCTGCCATTCTGGGTGCGACCAGAGAAAAACACACTCACTTCCCAGCAGACTAGCTGGGGAGGGTGATGTGAAACCAGGTTGCCCAGGGACAGGAGTGCAAGGAAGGAAATTGAAGCCCCAAGCCACTCTTGGGTCGTAGGGAGCATCTTCCTGTTGCTTGGAAAGGGGGTAGCCTCGTGTCTTAGCAAGGAGCCTCAAGGAAGCCAGCAGTGGATTGCATAATGAGAGAACAAGGAAGGTCTGGCTGTGGAAGAAGGTGGTTGTTTCAGGACCATGGAGAGCTCCCAGTGCAGGGTGGTTTCCCTGCATTTGCCTTGCCTTAAGGGTGAGAAGAGCCTTAAAGGTGCTCCGGCTCTTCGGGGGGGCCAGCAGAAGCCCAGAGAACGACAGGGAGCCTTCACCCCCCTTTTGCATTCTGGAAGGTAGAGCTGACGCAGCAGGTGGCCAAATATTTATGCCCCAGTGGAAAAAAGCATTAACAGGGTGGGAATTCCAACCCCCAGATGAAGAACTCGACGCATTAACAATCCATCTCCTCATCAAGCAGGCCGTCCCTGGGTGGGCTCGAACCACCATCCTTCTGGTTAACAGCCAGACGCGCTAACCCCTTGCGCCACAGAGACCTGGCACAGTGTCTGGCATCAGAGGACCCATCGCTGGGGATGACTGGACAGCAATAAGACAGCTTGGTCATGAGACGCTGTTTGTTCCTCTCTCCCGTCATCAGATGTGGAAAGAGAAACCTTGGGCTGTTGTGACGAGAGCAACCTCAATATTGTTTCTCCTGAGGCAGAATCTCAACAGCTGTGCCAGTGGTGTAGGGGCATCATGCAGGGTTCCCAATCTTGCGACCCGGGTTCGAGTCCCGGCTGGCGCATGCCTCCTTCCACCTTTTGCCCTTCAGGGACCTGCAGGCAGCAGAACCAGGAGAGCTTTTCATGCCAGACTCTCTTCCCAGTGGGAGAAAAGACCCACGCGCTCAAGTCAAGCTTGCCTTCTGCTAATCATGGGGCCACAATCAGCCAAAGGCTTTGCCCCTTCTTGTCCCTCTTGGTGAGATTGCCAACTCCTCAGCTCCTGTAAAGGGCTTCTGCAGGAACCTGGATCTGCCTGCATCTCCTGCAGAGACCTTTGCCCTGAGAGGAAGGAGGTTCCTGCAGCGGTACCAACACTTTCCTAATGTGCAACCTGGGTTCAAGCTGGGCTGGCATTGGCCTGTCCTTGCATTCTCAGCAGGAGCCAAAATGTAGAGAGAACTTCGGGTTTCCCCACTCTTAGGCCTGGGGCCTTCCTTTGCTTTTTGCTTACCGAGGGTTGAAGAGAGGGAGGGTGGCCATCACTTTCAAGCCCCAGAATCTCTATCAGGTGGGAGAAGAGCCACTGAGGGTGGGATTCGAACCCATGCATCCAGAGCTCAAGGCATTAGCAGTCCATCCCCTTCACCCACTCAGCCACTTTGGCAAAGGAAGGGCTTTGGCTGCTGTTCCTGGGTGCCCTTGGACCACCATCCATCTGCTGAAGGGTCAGACCCCTTCACCCCTTCTGCTCCAGGGTCCTGAGATATGGCTTCCCCTCAGCCTCCTTGAAGGGCTGACCCCCACCTGTCCCCCCCAAGGGGACCGTAGGCAGCTTTGCTCCCTCCCAGTCTCTTGCAGTCCCTGCTGTCATCATCTGCCCTGTGGGAGGTCAAAGGCAGCCTGGCTGGATGGAGACTCTGTGGAGGCTGCTAAGAGGGCCAAAAGTGGGGTGGGGTGGGGTGGGGGGAAGGCAAGGCGAGGCAAGGCAATTCCCCTGGCCAAATCAGCCTGTTTTGCCATGAAAAGAAGCGTCTGTGAGAATTCCAACTGAAGGAAGATGGACGGTTTAGAAGCAACATCTTTCCCTGGCCAGGAATCGAACCCGGGCCGCGGCGGTGAGAGCACCAAATCCTGACCACTAGACCACCAGGGAAGGCCAAGGTGGCTTCTGTCCCTCCAGCTTCTCCTCTGAAGGTGCATCAACTCCACTGCAGGTCCTGCAGGTGGGAAGATTGGCAGGAGAGCAGGACTGTCCCCTCCCACAAGGCCCCTCCATTGAGACTTTCACTTTGTCTCTAGTTGGACAACCCCAAGTGCTGGTGGGATGCAGAGACAGATCTGCCCCACCCACTCAAAGTTTCAGGGAGAAGGAGGGCCGTGGGGGGGTGTGCCTCAAACATTTCTGTGAGCGCCAATCATTGTCAAGCTCACCAGATACCTCATCTTCCAACTGACTTGCTGCACTTGGCAGCTCTCTCTTGGCATCACCTGAGGATGAGACACAAACACCCTCTTTCTCCATCTTCCCAAAGATAAAGGTCCATCGGTCCAAAGCTGGTGCTCGGAGCCTCCACCAAGGAGGAAGAGGGCTGACAAGGGTGGGATGAGCAGAGCCCCACTGTACCGCCCAAAATGTGTTAGCTTTGAAGCTCTCAGAATAGGGGAATTCTGGGAGCAACATTTCTAGAAGGATGTGGATTTAAACCCTCTTGTGCTGGAAGGCACCCAGTTTATATGGTGCCCAGGATAGACTACAAATGAAAAATTTCCCCTTTTCCCTGGTACTCGAGAGCGTGTGCAGCCATAAAACTCTTAGGGCCCTGTTCTCTCTAGTTGCTGGCTCAGGATCACTATAGGTACTCCCCAACTTTAGATCATTCGTTTAATGACTGTTCAAAGTTAAGCTGGTGCTGAAAAAATGAGTTATGACTGGTCCTCGCACTTCTGACCGTCATAGTGTCCCTGTGGTCATGTGATCCAAATTTGGGCATTTGGCAACTGACATTTATTTAGAATGGTTGCAGCATCCTGGGGTCATGTGATTGCCATTTGCAACCTTCCCAGGGGGCTTCCAACAAGCAAAGTCAATGGGGGAAGCTGGATTTGCCTAACGACAGTGGCAAAAAAGGTTGTAAAATCGAGTGTGACTCTCATAACGACCACACTGCTTAGTGATGGAAGTTCTGGTTCTATTGTGGTTAGAAGTCGAGGACTCTCTGTACTGTTCTCTGATCAATGGCTGAAAAACATTCTCTGCTTACTCGTTCCCTCTTGGATAACAGGGAAAGAAAGTGGGGTGTCTCTTGCTTTTCCCTAGGGTGCAGCCATTTCCTGTGGTTGCCTAGAGCTTGGAATGGCTCCCATGCTGAGAAAAACTTCTGTTTCTGCCTGGTTTCGAACCAGGGACCTTTTGCGTGTGAGGCAAATGTGATAACCACTACACCACAGAAACCACAGGCACGGGAAGCTCTCAACCAGCACACCTGTATCTTTTGCTGGCCATCACAGCCTGATGTCTGCAGTATCAGATGGGTTGAAGCGCAGCTGTTCCTCAGTGTTTTGTGCCCTTCCAGAGCTCAGCTGCCAGAGAGAAGGACAAGGGAGCACAATTTCAGGCATTCTCAGGCTGCTGGTTCAATCCCGTGTTTCAGGAGGGTTTTTCTTTTGCCAAAGTTCCCCTGTACAACCTTCGTTGGGCTAAGAAATGGACAATGGAAGGGAGAAACAAATTCCTAGACAGCCTCTCTGAAACCAGATACCTGCCTCTGTCCTTCACCTCCCAAGACTTAAACATATTGCTGACAGCCACATTTCAATCCCCACAACCTCCAGCAGTCGGACGAAGGTCCAGCCTTGTCTCACATCTTGACCAGGGGCTCCATTTCCAGCAGAGACACCCAACAGTGGATGCCAACATCAGAGCCCCAAATATTTTGACCTTTTTGGTCACCTTTGTGATTTTGAGAGGGGTCGATGGGAAACCCAGAAAACAGCTGCCATTCTGGGTGCGACCAGAGAAAAACACACTCACTTCCCAGCAGACTAGCTGGGGAGGGTGATGTGAAACCAGGTTGCCCAGGGACAGGAGTGCAAGGAAGGAAATTGAAGCCCCAAGCCACTCTTGGGTCGTAGGGGGCATCTTCCTGTTGCTTGGAAAGGGGGTAGCCTCGTGTCTTAGCATGGAACCTCAAGGAAGCCAGCAATGGATTGCATAATGAGAGAACAAGGAAGGTCTGGCTGTGGAAGAAGGTGGTTGTTTCAGGACCACGGAGAGCTCCCAGTGCAGGGTGGTTTCCCTGCATTCGCCTTGCCTTAAGGGTGAGAAGAGCCTTAAAGGTGCTCCGGCTCTTCGGGGGGGCCAGCAGAAGCCCAGAGAACGACAGGGAGCCTTCACCCCCCTTTTGCATTCTGGAAGGTAGAGCTGATGCAGCAGGTGGCCAAATAATTATGCCCCAGTGGAAAAAAGCATTAACAGGGTGGGAATTCCAACCCCCAGATGAAGAACTCAACGCATTAACAATCCATCTCCTCATCAAGCAGGCCGTCCCTGGGTGGGCTCGAACCACCATCCTTCTGGTTAACAGCCAGACGCGCTAACCCCTTGCGCCACAGAGACCTGGCACAGCATCTGGCATCAGTCCTCCTTGGCCTGAGGATCTATCGCTGGGGATGGCTGGACAGCAATAAGACAGCTGGGTCATAAGACGCCGTTTCTTCCTTTCTCCCGTCATCAGATGTGGAAAGAGAAACCTTGGACTGTTGTGACGAGAGCGACCTCAGTATTGCCTCTCTTGAGGCAGAATCTCAACAGCTGTGCCAGTGGTGTAGGGGCATCATGCAGGGTTCCCAATCTTGCGACCCGGGTTCGAGTCCCGGCTGGCGCATGCCTCCTTCCACCTTTTGCCCTTCAGGGACCTGCAGGCAGCAGAAGCAGGAGAGCTTTTCATGCCAGACTCTCTTCCCAGTGGGAGAAAAGACCCACGCGCTCAAGTCAAGCTTGCCTTCTGCTAATCATGGGGCCACAATCAGCCAAAGGCTTTGCCCCTTCTTGTCCCTCTTGGTGAGATTGCCAACTCCTCAGCTCCTGTAAAGGGCTTCTGCAAGAACCTGGATCTGCCTGCATCTACTGCAGAGACCTTCGCCCTGACAGGAAGGATATTCCTGCAGCGGTACCAACGCTGTCAAGTGTCACTCTGCTTTCCAAACTTGGAACCTGGGTGCAAGCCGGGCTGGCATTGACCTGTCCTTGCATTCTCAGCAGGAACTTCCAGATTTCCCCACTCTTAGGCCTCGGGCCTTCCTCTGCTTTTTGCTTACTGAGGGTTAAAGAGAGGGAGAGTAGCCACCACTTTTAAATCCCAGAATCTCTATCAGGTGCGAGAAGTGCCAGTGGGAGTGGGATTCGAAGCTATGCATGCAGAGCTCAAGGCATTAGCAGTCCATCCCCTTTGCCCACTCAGCCATCTTGAGAAGGGAAGGGCACCGGACTGTTCATGGGTGGCCTAGGACCACCATCCCTTTGGTCAAGGGTGAGACCCCTTCTCCCCTTCTGCTCCAGGGACCTGAGATACGGCTTCCCCTCAGCGTCCTTGAAGGGCTGACCCCCACCTGTCTCCCCCAAGGGGACCACAGGCTGCTTTGCTCCCTCCTGGTCTCTTGCAGTCCCTGCTGTCATCATCTGCCCTGCTGGAAGGTCAAAGGTAGTCTGGCTGGATGGAGACTCTGTGGAGGCTGCTAAGAGGGCCAAATGGTGGGGTGAGGTGGGGTGGGATGGGGTGGGGTGGGGGAAGGGACAGGAAGGGAAGGGAAGGTGATTCTCCTGGCCAGCTGAACCTATTTTGCCAGGAAAAGGAGACTCCTTGAGTATTCCAGCTGCTGGAAGATGGTTTAGAAGCAAAATCTTTCCCTGGCCGGGAATCGAACCTGGGCCGCGGTGGTGAAAGCGCCGAATCCTGACCACTAGACCACCAGGGAAGGCCGAGGTGGCTTCCATCCCTCCAGCTTCTCCTCTGAAGGTGCATCAACTCCCCTGCAGGTCTTGCGGGTGGGAAGGTTGGCAGGAGAGCAGGACTGTCCCCTCCCACAAGGCCCCTCCTTTGAGGCTCTCACTTTCTCTCTGGTTGCAAAACCCCAAGCCCTGGTGGGATGCAGAGAGAGATCTGCCCCACCCACCCAGGGTTTCAGGGAGAAGGAGGGCCAGTCATTGCCAAGGGTGCCAGGCACCTCATCTTCCAACTGACTTGCTGCCCTTGGCAGCTCTCTCTTGCCAGCCCCTGCACTGGAGGCCCAGAGGATGGGACTCAGACACCCTCTTTCTCCGTCCTCCCAAGCAGAAAGGGCCATCGGCCCAAAGCCGATGCCCAGAGGCTTCCCCCAAGGGAGAGGAGGGCTGACAAGGGTGGGACGAGCAGAGCCCCACTGCATCGCCCAGAATGTGTTAGCTTGGATGCTGTCAGAATAGGGGAATTCTGGGACCCGCTTTTCCAGGCTGGGTTAGGTGCTGGCTCAACGTGATGGTCCCGTGTGAATGGAGGGGTTTGCCTTCTCAAAGCCTCCTTTCCCGGCTAGCTAGTCCTGCAAGAGGTTTTGTTGGAATTTGCAGCTGAGCTCCAGCAATGACAAGGCAAGAAGGAATAAAGGAAACCCACCATTATACAGCTAGGTTGATCCTTGGTTGGCCTTGCTAAGATCGAACATGTTTCTGCCCGTCTGATTTTTGGGTGCAGGCAAAGGGGGACCGTGCTGCTGCACTCCAGGATCTCAGACAGAGCTGTGGCCCATGCTGTGCTCCTCCTCCTTGATCAGACCCCCTGGTAGGGCAGGGGGATTGGTCAGGGGCATCAGTGCCCAAGGGGTGGGGGAGGGGGGACTCCTGCATAGGTGGTCTCCTGGGATGCTGGCAAGATGCAGACTTCCCTGGCTGGGAAGGAACATGCATATTTGCGGGGGGGGGGGGGGGGGATGAGGGCCAAGCCACGGCTGTCTGCAAGCTCAGGGCTGCCTATCAAGTGGTTCTTTCCCTGGTCCTCCATCCACGACAAGGAAAGCCCTCTTGAGCCAACTCTGCACCACCTGTGCCAGTGGTGAAGTGGCATCATGCAAGACTTCCAATCTTGTGTCCTGGGTTCAAATCCCAGCTGGCACAGTCCTTCCTCCCTTTTTCAAAGACAACATTACGGAATCAACTCTTTTACCCAGGAGGGACCCTCCAGCTGGGAAAAAAAAGCTGATTTGTAAGAATAAGTGAGTGAGCAAACACACATACACACGATCATCATACATTGTCTCCACACTCAGCTGCCTCAGTGCCTGTAATGATTTTAAAGTTGTCCTGGCTGGGATCAAGGTGGCGTGGCAGAACGATTGGCTGAATGGACAATGGATCCCCACCACCATCCTGGGATCTACAGGTGGACGGTTTGTGTCTCCTGTGGTGAAGGGACCCAATGAGCCAGTGACACAAGGAGGATGGCCCATCAGGCTTGTCAAATAGCAAATTGCCAAGCCCTATTCCAGAAAGGTCTGGATTTAAACTCTCTTGTATTGGAAGGTCACCCACTTTAATTAGTGACCGGAAAAGTTTACAAATAGAAAATTGCCCCTTTTCCCTGGTGCTCCAGAATGTGTGAAGCCACAAATCTCTTAGGGCCTCTCTTCTCTCTAGCTACTGGCTCGGGATGGCTGCAGGTGGTTCTTGACTTACGACCATTTGCTTAATGACCATTCGAAGTTATGACAGCACTGAAAAAAGTGACTTATGACCGGTCCTCACACTTATGACCTTTGCAGTGTCCCCATGGTCATGTGATCAAAATTTGGGCACTTGGCAACCAGCAAGTATTTACAATGGTTGCAGTGTCTTGGGATCATGTGATTGCCATTTGCCACATTCCCAGGGGCTTCCAACAAAATCATTTGGGGAAGCCAGATTTGCTTAATGACAGTGGCAAAAAAGGTTGCAAAATGAGACATGAATTACTTAAGGACCGCATTGCTAAGTGATGGAAGTTCTGGTCCCATTGGGGTCATAAGTTGAGGACTGCCCGTTGTCTTCTTTAGTCAATGGCTGAAAAGCATTTTCTGCTTACTCGTTCCCATTTCGATAAGGGGCAAAAGAAAGTGGGGTGCCTCTTGCTTTTCTCTAGGGTGCAGCCATTTCCTGTGCTTGCCTAGAGCTTGGAGTGTCTCCGATGCTGAGAAAAACAAGTGTTTCTGCCTGGTTTCGAACCAGGGACCTTTTGCGTGTTAGGCAAATGTGATAACCACTACACCACAGAAACCTGCATAGCCTTGTGTCTTAGCATGGAGCCTCAAGGAAGGCAGCAATGGATTGCATAATGAGAGAACAAGGAAAGCCTGGCTCTGAAAAACATGGCTGTTTCAGTACCACGGACAGCTCTCACCGCAGGGTGGTTTCCCTGCGTGCACCTTGCCTTAAGGGTGAGAAGAGCCTTAAAGGTGCTCCGGCTCTTTTGGGGGGCCAGCAGAAGCCCAGAGAACGACAGGGAGCCTTCACCCCCCTTTTACATTCTGGAAGGTAGAGTTGATGCAGCAGGTGGCCAAATATTTATGCCCCAGTGGAAAAAAGCATTAACAGGGTGGGAATTCCAACCCCCAGATGAAGAACTCGATGCATTAATAACCATCTCCTCATCAAGCAGACCGTCCCTGGGTGGGCTCGAACCACCATCCTTCTGGTTAACAGCCAGATGCGCTATCCCCTTGCGCCACAGAGACCTGGCACAGCGTCTGGCATCAGAGGATCCATCGCTGGGGCTGGCTGCACAGCAATAAGACAGCTTGGTCATAAGACGGCTTTTGTTCCTCCCTCCCGTCATCAGATGTGGAAAGAGAAATCTTGGACTGTTGTGACGAGAGCGACCTCAGTATTGCTTCTCTTGAGGCAGAATCTCAACAGCTGTGCCAGCGGTGTAGGGGCATCATGCAGGGTTCCCAATCTTGCGACCTGGGTTCGAGTCCCGGCTGGCGCATGCCTCCTTCCACCTTTTGCCTTTCAGGGATCTGCGGGCAGCAGAACCAGGAGAACTTTTCATGCCAGACTCTCTTCCCAGTGGGAGAAAAATATCCATGACGTCAAGCTTTATAGTAGCTATGAGAGCCAAAGGGAATCTCTGGCAGCAGCTATGAATCTTCAGAGTGAGGGAGGCTGATGCCAAGCCCTGTGCCAGGTCTCTGTGGCGCAAGGGGTTAGCGCGTCTGGCTGTTAACCGGAAGGATGATGGTTCAAGCCCACCCAGGGACTACCTGCATGACATGATCCAGAGATGAAGGTGATGGATCGTTAGTGTATTGGCTCTTTATCTGGGGCTTCAGGGTCCACTGTGTCAATGCTTTTCCCCCGGGACTTAAATATTTGGTCACCTGTTGCATTAGTTTTGTCTTCCACAATGCAAAAGGGAGAGGAAGACATATCACCTTTCTTGAGGATTCTGTTGGCCACAGAAGAACCCTCAGATGGTTTCCCTCCTTTGGGGGGTTAATCCCGCCAGGACCAGCCTGCTTTGGGAGCTCTCCATGGTCCTGAAACAGCTGTCTTCTGGCGCAGGAAATCCTTCACTGCAGTGCTTTACTTATACAATCCACCACTGCCTCCTTTGAGGCTCCATGCAAGACCTCAATACTCCTGCTGACATTTCTGTTCTCCTTTAGTGTCCTCTTGCAGTCCTGTAAAGATTTGTTAGATTAATTTTGATTTGGAAAAATATAATCAGGGTGCTGCCATGGTGCAAAGCAACAGCGTCCATTTTGCCTTGGGGTGGCTTTTCCTTCTGCAGCTCTTCCTCTGGGCATCACCAGCTGGTCTTCTGTGAAGCAAATACTTTGCTGGGACCAAGATGGCACCTGACACTTGGGGCTTTAAGCTCCTGCCTTCCATTCAGGTGTCTGGGCAAGTTAGTTTCCCACCAACTTCTCCAGCTGGTCTCCTAGTAAGTGGATGTTCTGTGATGGCCGCTGCCATCTGGGAGCTTGACTAACTTCCCCTCAAAATCACAAATCTGATCAATCATCAAAAAAGAGTGGGGCCTTGCTGTCTGGGATCCACTGTAGTGTAACTGCTAGAAACGGAGAATCTGATCAAGGTTTGGGATGAATTACACCTTTTTCTGTCAGATGGAAGTTGTGGGGATTAAAATGCAGCTGTTGGCTATATTTTTAAAACTTGGAAGGTTGAAGACATGGGAAGGCAGCTGGTTTCAGAAAGGCTGTCTGAGAAATGTGTTCCTGCACTGTTTTTACCACTTACAGACAAAAAAGAGAGAAGATCATGGCCAACCATGACTCGTACCCAGTTTCTAAATAGGGAGTCTCTCACAACACTGCCGTTTTGGAAGAAAACTTCTCACAAGCAAGATTTTGAAAGATGGCCAAACCAGCACTCAGACCTCAGCACCTTCCCAATTATTCTGATCAGTTGTTTAGAAGGGTGACTCTTTCAAAGGTCAACACCAGGGACCAGTCCCCCCTCTGGGCTATCCTGTTTATCCAACTCATCTTTCTGACATCTCAGGATAGTTCCATTCCACTATTCGTGGCCACTATTTTACATCATTCATATATCCTAGCAGTTTAATCTTATTGGTTTACATATCACATTGCACTTTGGTCCCCTTGGGGACTTTTTCCCAAATAAAAACTCACCTGAAACACAGGATTGAACCAGCAGCCTGAGAATGCCTGAAATTGTGCTCCCTTGTCCTTCTCTCTGGCAGCTGAGCTCTGGAAGGGCACAAAACACTGAGGAACAGCTGCACTTCAACCCATCTGATACCGCAGACATCAGGCTGTGATGGCCAGCAAAAGATACGGGCATGCTGGTTGAGAGCTTCCCGTGGCTGTGGTTTCTGTGGTGTAGTGGTTATCACATTTGCCTCACACGCAAAAGGTCCCTGGTTCGAAACCAGGCAGAAACAGAAGTTTTTCTCAGCATTGGAGGCACAGGAAATGGCTGCACGCTAGAGAACAGCAAGAGGCACCCCATTTTCTTTTCTCCCTTATCAAAGAAGGAATGAGTAAGCAGAGGCTGCTTTCAAGCCACCAGCCAAGGAGGACTAGTCATCCCAAGCCAAGAGCCAGAGAAGAATAGGGCATGAATGGATTTTACGAGTTTCAGCTTCCAGAATTCTGAGTACCAGGGAAGAGGGAGGGCTTTCCATGTGTAGCCTGCCTCAATGATCCTAAGCACAGGAGGACTTAAATCCAGAACCTTTTGGAGTAGGGCTATACATCTGTGCCAGTGGTGAAGTGGCATCATGCAAGACTTCCAATCTTGTGTCCTGGGTTCGAATCCCAGCTGGCACAGACCTTTCTCTCCCTTTTGCAAAATACAACATTACTGGATCAACTCTTTGACCCAGGAGGGATCCTCCAATTGCAAAAACAGTTGATTTTTAAGAATCTGTGAGGAAGGAGACCCCCCCCCCCAATAGAAGAGCATATCTGTAGCTCAGGATTGAACTGTGGGGTCCTTGGTGCTCTTTTAGCTTGGTTGTTTACTTGCAGACGTTTCATTAACTGACTAGGTAGCATCTTCAGTGCTAGAATGGAGTGGGGTTTGCTCCCTGTTTATATACAGTGGCTTGCCCTGCCAGTGTTAGTGGGGGTGTGGTTTTCTCCTTGGTAGTTCCTTGATTAGGGTATTGTTCTCTGCTTGATTGCTTGTCTGGTGTCAATCCCTGCTTCTCTGGGCATTGGCTGCCGGAGAGGATGTGTTCTGGCTTTTTTGTTTCCTTCTTAGCTTTCTTATTGTCTCTTTTGAATGGTGTGTAAATGTGGTTTATCTCTGGGTGTCTATTGATTGGTGATTTGTCTGAAAGTTTAGCATTGCCTAATCAAGGAACTACTGAGGAGAAAACCATCCCCCCCCCCCAACACTGGCAGGGCAAGCCACTGTATATAAACAGGGAGCAAACCCCACACTCATTCTCACTGACGATGCTATGTAGTCAGGTAATGAAATGTCTGCAAGCAAACAACTTAGCTCAGAGTGCACCAAGGACTCCACACACACACAAACCATCCATTGTCTCTACACTCAACTAACTCACTGTGGTGAAAAGCCAATGAGCCACGGAGCTAAGCAGGATGGCCTCTCAGTAGCCTTCAACGGTTTAGTCAACTGCCACTGCCCCAGGGGCTCTACTTCTGCCCCAGAGCTGCCAACGCTGCCACCAGGGAGTGCTGCTGTGCAGGGCCGCCAAAAAGGCAGAAATGCGGGGGGAGATAGGCGGGGGGGGGGAATTGAAGTAGGAAGCCATCCCTTACCTTTCCGAGGCTTGGGGCTGGGAGGGACCAAGCCAGGAATGGCTTGGATCAAGGTAGGTCTGCACTAACAGCCGGTGGGATTTGGTTAATGATGGCAACGGGGACTGCCAGGATTTCCGTCACTAAGTGATGCAGTCATGTGATGTCGCACTTTATGGCCACATTGCTTAGCAATGGAAATTCTGGTCCCAATTCCCATCATTAACCAAGGACTACCTGTATACCTCACTGCCTTGATCCCACTTTTAAACCCACCATGGGCAGTGAGGTAGTTGAGTGTAGAAACAATGAATGGTGATTTTATGCTTGGGTATGCATGTGTTTGTGCGCACATCATTACACCCTTATTCTTATAAGTCAGCTGTTTTTCCCACTGGGGGCAGCCTGCGTGGAAAAACATTTGGTCCAGCCAAATTTTACAGATTTGTAAGAAGGAGAGGAAAATCTGTGCCAGCCAGAACTCAAACAGAGGACACAAGATTGAGACTTTTCCATGATCCCTCTACACCACCGGCATGGCTCTGCCAAACTGGCTCAAGAGTGTGTTTCTTTCCATCAGCTGAGGGCCAGAGAAGGCAGCCTTAGTAGGCAGCTGTCTTGGGACCTTCTCTAGCAGCTGAGTGGAGAGAAGCAAAGAAACACTCCGGTTCCACTGCCTGCCTTGTTTGCCCTGACCAGGAACTTCAGGGTGCATAGCTCCTATTATGGGCTCCTCCCACTGTCTTTGAACCTCTAGGAGTTGGAAACATAACCCGTCCACTGAAGAGATGAAAGGGCTTCCTTATCCCCCCACCTGCAAAGAGGTATGTTCCTCTCCAGCCAAGATGGTCTGCATCTCGCCCAGCATTCTAGGAAATAAGCTGTCTATGAGTTCCATGACCTATGACCTCCACCAGTTGGAAAAAGATGGCAAGCATCCAGAGTGCAATGGATTAGCGGTCCATCAACTTCCCCACTTGGCCACCTCACTGAGGAAGGGACACCCCCAGACATCCTTCTGCTTAACAGTGTGGCATGCTAACCCTTCTTGGCCTCCCTCAGGCTGACGATTCACAGCTTCTGCCAGCTAAAAGTCAACTGAACCAAGGAAGTCATCCAACCTGATTTCCTTTATACAGCAGAGGGGCGCAGTGGGAGTTGGTGGACCAAGAACTTCCAGGCTGATGCATCAGAACCATCCTCCCTTAGAAAGATTCAGCCTTTTGCTTTGGATACCCACTTCCCAAAGGATTTTTAATATTAAGAATAGTGGGAATGCAAAGGCAGAGTTGGTCAGCAGCAGCCAGGGCTTTTCCCTAGCTTGCAAGACAGGAAACCTACGTTCACATTTTACCCTTTCAGCTCAGCTGCAGGAAACTTGTTCCTTTCAGTGCAAGAGCTTTGGTGAAGAGAGGCAGGTCCCATGTTCTCACAGAAGCTAAGGATTTTACAATCTCACCAGGAGAGACAAGAAGGGGCAAAGACTTTGGCTGATTGTGAACACATGATTACCAGAAGGAAAGCTTGACTTGAGCGCGTGGGTCTTTTTCTCCCACTGGGAAGAGAGTCTGGCATGAAAAGTTCTCCTGGTTCTGCTGCCTGCAAATCCCTGAAAGGCAAAAGGTGGAAGGAGGCATGCGCCAGCCGGGACTTGAACCCGGGTCTCAAGATTGGGAACCCTGCATGATGCCCCTACATCACTGGCACAGCTGTTGAGATTCTGCCTCAAGAGAAGCAATACTGAGGTTGCTCTCATCACAACAGTCCAAGGTTTCTCTTTCCACATCTGATGACGGGAGAGAGGAACAAAAGCTGTCTTATGACCAAGCTGTCTTATTGCTGTCCAGCCGTCCCCAGCGATGGATCCTCAGGCCAAGGAAGGCTGATGCCAGATGCTGTGCCAGGTCTCTGTGGCGCAAGGGGTTAGCGCGTCTGGCTGTTAACCAGAAGGATGGTGGTTCGAGCCCACCCAGGGACGGTCTGCTTGATCAGCTGATACATTGTTAATGCATCGAGTTCTTCATCTGGGGGTTGGAATTCCCACCCTGTTAATGCTTTTTTCCACTGGGGCATAAATATTTGGCCACCTGCTGCATCAGCTCTACCTTCCAGAATGCAAAAGGGGGGTGAAGGCTCCCTGTCGTTCTCTGGGCTTCTGCTGGCCCCCCAAAAGAGCCGGAGCACCTTTAAGGCTCTTCTCACCCTTAAGGCAAGGTGCACGCAGGGAAACCACCCTGCGGTGAGAGCTGTCCGTGGTACTGAAACAGCCATGTTTTTCAGAGCCAGGCTTTCCTTGTTTTCTCATTATGCAATCCCTTGCTGCCTTCCTTGAGGCTCCATGCTAAGACACAAGGCTATGCAGGTTTCTGTGGTGTAGTGGTTATCACATTTGCCTAACACGCAAAAGGTCCCTGGTTCGAAACCAGGCAGAAACACTTGTTTTTCTCAGCATCGGAGACACTCCAAGCTCTAGGCAAGCACAGGAAATGGCTGCACCCTAGAGAAAAGCAAGAGGCACCCCACTTTCTTTTGCCCCTTATCGAAATGGGAACGAGTAAGCAGAAAATGCTTTTCAGCCATTGACTAAAGAAGACAACGGGCAGTCCTCAACTTATGACCCCAATGGGACCAGAACTTCCATCACTTAGCAATGCGGTCCTTAAGTAATTCATGTCTCATTTTGCAACCTTTTTTGCCACTGTCATTAAGCAAATCTGGCTTCCCCAAATGATTTTGTTGGAAGCCCCTGGGAATGTGGCAAATGGCAATCACATGATCCCAGGACACTGCAACCATTGTAAATACTTGCTGGTTGCCAAGTGCCCAAATTTTGATCACATGACCATGGGGACACTGCAAAGGTCATAAGTGTGAGGACCGGTCATAAGTCACTTTTTTCAGTGCTGTCATAACTTCGAATGGTCATTAAGCAAATGGTCGTAAGTCAAGAACCACCTGCAGCCATCCCGAGCCAGTAGCTAGAGAGAAGAGAGGCCCTAAGAGATTTGTGGCTTCACACATTCTGGAGCACCAGGGAAAAGGGGCAATTTTCTATTTGTAAACTTTTCCGGTCACTAATTAAAGTGGGTGACCTTCCAATACAAGAGAGTTTAAATCCAGACCTTTCTGGAATAGGGCTTGGCAATTTGCTATTTGACAAGCCTGATGGGCCATCCTCCTTGTGTCACTGGCTCATTGGGTCCCTTCACCACAGGAGACACAAACCGTCCACCTGTAGATCCCAGGATGGTGGTGGGGATCCATTGTCCATTCAGCCAATCGTTCTGCCACGCCACCTTGATCCCAGCCAGGACAACTTTAAAATCATTACAGGCACTGAGGCAGCTGAGTGTGGAGACAATGTATGATGATCGTGTGTATGTGTGTTTGCTCACTCACTTATTCTTACAAATCAGCTTTTTTTTCCCAGCTGGAGGGTCCCTCCTGGGTAAAAGAGTTGATTCCGTAATGTTGTCTTTGAAAAAGGGAGGAAGGACTGTGCCAGCTGGGATTTGAACCCAGGACACAAGATTGGAAGTCTTGCATGATGCCACTTCACCACTGGCACAGGTGGTGCAGAGTTGGCTCAAGAGGGCTTTCCTTGTCGTGGATGGAGGACCAGGGAAAGAACCACTTGATAGGCAGCCCTGAGCTTGCAGACAGCCGTGGCTTGGCCCTCATCCCCCCCCCCCCCCGCAAATATGCATGTTCCTTCCCAGCCAGGGAAGTCTGCATCTTGCCAGCATCCCAGGAGACCACCTATGCAGGAGTCCCCCCTCCCCCACCCCTTGGGCACTGATGCCCCTGACCAATCCCCCTGCCCTACCAGGGGGTCTGATCAAGGAGGAGGAGCACAGCATGGGCCACAGCTCTGTCTGAGATCCTGGAGTGCAGCAGCACGGTCCCCCTTTGCCTGCACCCAAAAATCAGACGGGCAGAAACATGTTCGATCTTAGCAAGGCCAACCAAGGATCAACCTAGCTGTATAATGGTGGGTTTCCTTTATTCCTTCTTGCCTTGTCATTGCTGGAGCTCAGCTGCAAATTCCAACAAAACCTCTTGCAGGACTAGCTAGCCGGGAAAGGAGGCTTTGAGAAGGCAAACCCCTCCATTCACACGGGACCATCACGTTGAGCCAGCACCTAACCCAGCCTGGAAAAGCGGGTCCCAGAATTCCCCTATTCTGACAGCATCCAAGCTAACACATTCTGGGCGATGCAGTGGGGCTCTGCTCGTCCCACCCTTGTCAGCCCTCCTCTCCCTTGGGGGAAGCCTCTGGGCATCGGCTTTGGGCCGATGGCCCTTTCTGCTTGGGAGGACGGAGAAAGAGGGTGTCTGAGTCCCATCCTCTGGGCCTCCAGTGCAGGGGCTGGCAAGAGAGAGCTGCCAAGGGCAGCAAGTCAGTTGGAAGATGAGGTGCCTGGCACCCTTGGCAATGACTGGCCCTCCTTCTCCCTGAAACCCTGGGTGGGTGGGGCAGATCTCTCTCTGCATCCCACCAGGGCTTGGGGTTTTGCAACCAGAGAGAAAGTGAGAGCCTCAAAGGAGGGGCCTTGTGGGAGGGGACAGTCCTGCTCTCCTGCCAACCTTCCCACCCGCAAGACCTGCAGGGGAGTTGATGCACCTTCAGAGGAGAAGCTGGAGGGATGGAAGCCACCTCGGCCTTCCCTGGTGGTCTAGTGGTCAGGATTCGGCGCTTTCACCACCGCGGCCCGGGTTCGATTCCCGGCCAGGGAAAGATTTTGCTTCTAAACCATCTTCCAGCAGCTGGAATACTCAAGGAGTCTCCTTTTCCTGGCAAAATAGGTTCAGCTGGCCAGGAGAATCACCTTCCCTTCCCTTCCTGTCCCTTCCCCCACCCCACCCCATCCCACCCCACCTCACCCCACCATTTGGCCCTCTTAGCAGCCTCCACAGAGTCTCCATCCAGCCAGACTACCTTTGACCTTCCAGCAGGGCAGATGATGACAGCAGGGACTGCAAGAGACCAGGAGGGAGCAAAGCAGCCTGTGGTCCCCTTGGGGGAGACAGGTGGGGGTCAGCCCTTCAAGGACGCTGAGGGGAAGCCGTATCTCAGGTCCCTGGAGCAGAAGGGGAGAAGGGGTCTCACCCTTGACCAAAGGGATGGTGGTCCTAGGCCACCCATGAACAGTCCGGTGCCCTTCCCTTCTCAAGATGGCTGAGTGGGCAAAGGGGATGGACTGCTAATGCCTTGAGCTCTGCATGCATAGCTTCGAATCCCACTCCCACTGGCACTTCTCGCACCTGATAGAGATTCTGGGATTTAAAAGTGGTGGCTACTCTCCCTCTCTTTAACCCTCAGTAAGCAAAAAGCAGAGGAAGGCCCGAGGCCTAAGAGTGGGGAAATCTGGAAGTTCCTGCTGAGAATGCAAGGACAGGTCAATGCCAGCCCGGCTTGCACCCAGGTTCCAAGTTTGGAAAGCAGAGTGACACTTGACAGCGTTGGTACCGCTGCAGGAATATCCTTCCTGTCAGGGCGAAGGTCTCTGCAGTAGATGCAGGCAGATCCAGGTTCTTGCAGAAGCCCTTTACAGGAGCTGAGGAGTTGGCAATCTCACCAAGAGGGACAAGAAGGGGCAAAGCCTTTGGCTGATTGTGGCCCCATGATTAGCAGAAGGCAAGCTTGACTTGAGCGCGTGGGTCTTTTCTCCCACTGGGAAGAGAGTCTGGCATGAAAAGCTCTCCTGCTTCTGCTGCCTGCAGGTCCCTGAAGGGCAAAAGGTGGAAGGAGGCATGCGCCAGCCGGGACTCGAACCCGGGTCGCAAGATTGGGAACCCTGCATGATGCCCCTACACCACTGGCACAGCTGTTGAGATTCTGCCTCAAGAGAGGCAATACTGAGGTCGCTCTCGTCACAACAGTCCAAGGTTTCTCTTTCCACATCTGATGACGGGAGAAAGGAAGAAACGGCGTCTTATGACCCAGCTGTCTTATTGCTGTCCAGCCATCCCCAGCGATAGATCCTCAGGCCAAGGAGGACTGATGCCAGATGCTGTGCCAGGTCTCTGTGGCGCAAGGGGTTAGCGCGTCTGGCTGTTAACCAGAAGGATGGTGGTTCGAGCCCACCCAGGGACGGCCTGCTTGATGAGGAGATGGATTGTTAATGCATTGAGTTCTTCATCTGGGGGTTGGAATTCCCACCCTGTTAATGCTTTTTTCCACTGGGGCATAATTATTTGGCCACCTGCTGCATCAGCTCTACCTTCCAGAATGCAAAAGGGGGGTGAAGGCTCCCTGTCGTTCTCTGGGCTTCTGCTGGCCCCCCCGAAGAGCCGGAGCACCTTTAAGGCTCTTCTCACCCTTAAGGCAAGGCGAATGCAGGGAAACCACCCTGCACTGGGAGCTCTCCGTGGTCCTGAAACAACCACCTTCTTCCACAGCCAGACCTTCCTTGTTCTCTCATTATGCAATCCATTGCTGGCTTCCTTGAGGTTCCATGCTAAGACACGAGGCTACCCCCTTTCCAAGCAACAGGAAGATGCCCCCTACGACCCAAGAGTGGCTTGGGGCTTCAATTTCCTTCCTTGCACTCCTGTCCCTGGGCAACCTGGTTTCACATCACCCTCCCCAGCTAGTCTGCTGGGAAGTGAGTGTGTTTTTCTCTGGTCGCACCCAGAATGGCAGCTGTTTTCTGGGTTTCCCATCGACCCCTCTCAAAATCACAAAGGTGACCAAAAAGGTCAAAATATTTGGGGCTCTGATGTTGGCATCCACTGTTGGGTGTCTCTGCTGGAAATGGAGCCCCTGGTCAAGATGTGAGACAAGGCTGGACCTTCGTCCGACTGCTGGAGGTTGTGGGGATTGAAATGTGGCTGTCAGCAATATGTTTAAGTCTTGGGAGGTGAAGGACAGAGGCAGGTATCTGGTTTCAGAGAGGCTGTCTAGGAATTTGTTTCTCCCTTCCATTGTCCATTTCTTAGCCCAACGAAGGTTGTACAGGGGAACTTTGGCAAAAGAAAAACCCTCCTGAAACACGGGATTGAACCAGCAGCCTGAGAATGCCTGAAATTGTGCTCCCTTGTCCTTCTCTCTGGCAGCTGAGCTCTGGAAGGGCACAAAACACTGAGGAACAGCTGCGCTTCAACCCATCTGATACTGCAGACATCAGGCTGTGATGGCCAGCAAAAGATACAGGTGTGCTGGTTGAGAGCTTCCCGTGCCTGTGGTTTCTGTGGTGTAGTGGTTATCACATTTGCCTCACACGCAAAAGGTCCCTGGTTCGAAACCAGGCAGAAACAGAAGTTTTTCTCAGCATGGGAGCCATTCCAAGCTCTAGGCAACCACAGGAAATGGCTGCACCCTAGGGAAAAGCAAGAGACACCCCACTTTCTTTCCCTGTTATCCAAGAGGGAACGAGTAAGCAGAGAATGTTTTTCAGCCATTGATCAGAGAACAGTACAGAGAGTCCTCGACTTCTAACCACAATAGAACCAGAACTTCCATCACTAAGCAGTGTGGTCGTTATGAGAGTCACACTCGATTTTACAACCTTTTTTGCCACTGTCGTTAGGCAAATCCAGCTTCCCCCATTGACTTTGCTTGTTGGAAGCCCCCTGGGAAGGTTGCAAATGGCAATCACATGACCCCAGGATGCTGCAACCATTCTAAATAAATGTCAGTTGCCAAATGCCCAAATTTGGATCACATGACCACAGGGACACTATGACGGTCAGAAGTGCGAGGACCAGTCATAACTCATTTTTTCAGCACCAGCTTAACTTTGAACAGTCATTAAACGAATGATCTAAAGTTGGGGAGTACCTATAGTGATCCTGAGCCAGCAACTAGAGAGAACAGGGCCCTAAGAGTTTTATGGCTGCACACGCTCTCGAGTACCAGGGAAAAGGGGAAATTTTTCATTTGTAGTCTATCCTGGGCACCATATAAACTGGGTGCCTTCCAGCACAAGAGGGTTTAAATCCACATCCTTCTAGAAATGTTGCTCCCAGAATTCCCCTATTCTGAGAGCTTCAAAGCTAACACATTTTGGGCGGTACAGTGGGGCTCTGCTCATCCCACCCTTGTCAGCCCTCTTCCTCCTTGGTGGAGGCTCCGAGCACCAGCTTTGGACCGATGGACCTTTATCTTTGGGAAGATGGAGAAAGAGGGTGTTTGTGTCTCATCCTCAGGTGATGCCAAGAGAGAGCTGCCAAGTGCAGCAAGTCAGTTGGAAGATGAGGTATCTGGTGAGCTTGACAATGATTGGCGCTCACAGAAATGTTTGAGGCACACCCCCCCACGGCCCTCCTTCTCCCTGAAACTTTGAGTGGGTGGGGCAGATCTGTCTCTGCATCCCACCAGCACTTGGGGTTGTCCAACTAGAGACAAAGTGAAAGTCTCAATGGAGGGGCCTTGTGGGAGGGGACAGTCCTGCTCTCCTGCCAATCTTCCCACCTGCAGGACCTGCAGTGGAGTTGATGCACCTTCAGAGGAGAAGCTGGAGGGACAGAAGCCACCTTGGCCTTCCCTGGTGGTCTAGTGGTCAGGATTCGGTGCTCTCACCGCCGCGGCCCGGGTTCGATTCCTGGCCAGGGAAAGATGTTGCTTCTAAACCGTCCATCTTCCTTCAGTTGGAATTCTCACAGACGCTTCTTTTCATGGCAAAACAGGCTGATTTGGCCAGGGGAATTGCCTTGCCTCGCCTTGCCTTCCCCCCACCCCACCCCACCCCACTTTTGGCCCTCTTAGCAGCCTCCACAGAGTCTCCATCCAGCCAGGCTGCCTTTGACCTCCCACAGGGCAGATGATGACAGCAGGGACTGCAAGAGACTGGGAGGGAGCAAAGCTGCCTACGGTCCCCTTGGGGGGGACAGGTGGGGGTCAGCCCTTCAAGGAGGCTGAGGGGAAGCCATATCTCAGGACCCTGGAGCAGAAGGGGTGAAGGGGTCTGACCCTTCAGCAGATGGATGGTGGTCCAAGGGCACCCAGGAACAGCAGCCAAAGCCCTTCCTTTGCCAAAGTGGCTGAGTGGGTGAAGGGGATGGACTGCTAATGCCTTGAGCTCTGGATGCATGGGTTCGAATCCCACCCTCAGTGGCTCTTCTCCCACCTGATAGAGATTCTGGGGCTTGAAAGTGATGGCCACCCTCCCTCTCTTCAACCCTCGGTAAGCAAAAAGCAAAGGAAGGCCCCAGGCCTAAGAGTGGGGAAACCCGAAGTTCTCTCTACATTTTGGCTCCTGCTGAGAATGCAAGGACAGGCCAATGCCAGCCCAGCTTGAACCCAGGTTGCACATTAGGAAAGTGTTGGTACCGCTGCAGGAACCTCCTTCCTCTCAGGGCAAAGGTCTCTGCAGGAGATGCAGGCAGATCCAGGTTCCTGCAGAAGCCCTTTACAGGAGCTGAGGAGTTGGCAATCTCACCAAGAGGGACAAGAAGGGGCAAAGCCTTTGGCTGATTGTGGCCCCATGATTAGCAGAAGGCAAGCTTGACTTGAGCGCGTGGGTCTTTTCTCCCACTGGGAAGAGAGTCTGGCATGAAAAGCTCTCCTGGTTCTGCTGCCTGCAGGTCCCTGAAGGGCAAAAGGTGGAAGGAGGCATGCGCCAGCCGGGACTTGAACCCGGGTCGCAAGATTGGGAACCCTGCATGATGCCCCTACACCACTGGCACAGCTGTTGAGATTCTGCCTCAGGAGAAGCAATACTGAGGTCTCTCTTCTCACAACAGTCCAAGGTTTCTCTTTCCACATCTGATGACGGGAGAGAGGAACAAAAGCCGTCTTATTACTGTCCAGCCGTCCCCAGCGATGGATCCTCAGGCCAAGGAAGGCTGATGCCAGACGCTGTGCCAGGTCTCTGTGGCGCAAGGGGTTAGCGCGTCTGGCTGTTCACCAGAAGGATGGTGGTTCGAGGCCACCCAGGGACGGCCTGCTTGATGAGGAGATGGATTGTTAATGCGTCGAGTTCTTCATCTGGGGGTCGGAATTCCCACCCTGCCAATGCTTTTTCTCACTGGGGTGTAAATATTTGGCCACCTGCTGCATCAGCTCTACCTTCCAGAATGCAAAAGGGGGGTGAAGGTTCCCTGTCGTTCTCTGGGCTTCTGCTGGCCCCCCAGAAGAGCCAGAGCACCTTTAAAGCTCTTCTCACCTTTTAGGGAAGTCAAAGGCAGGGAAACCACCCTGCATTGGGAGCTCTCCGTGGTGCTGAAACAGCCGCCTTTTTCAGAGCCAGACCTTCCTTGTTCTCTCTTTATGCAACCCATTGCTGCCTTCCTTGAAGCTCCATGCTATGACACGAGGCTACCCCCTTTGCAAGCTCTGGAAGGGCACAAAACACTAAGGAACAACAGCTCTTCAATCCATCTGATACTGCAGACATCAGGCTGCGATGGCCAGCAAAAGATATGGGTATGCTGGTTGAGAGCTGCCCGTCCCTGTGGTTTCTGTGGTGTAGTGGTTATCACATTTGCCTAACATGCAAAAGGTCCCTAGTTCGAAACCAGGCAGAAACAGAAGTTTTTCTCAGCATCGGAGCCATTCCAAGCTCCAGGGAAGCACAGTAAATGGCTGCACCCTAGAGAACAGCAAGAGGCACCCCACTTTCTCTTCTCCCTTATCCAAGTGGGAAGGAGTAAGCAGAGAATGCTTTTCAGCCATTGACTAAAGAAGACTACAGATAGTCCTTGACGTATGACCACAATAGGACCAGAACTTCCATCATTTAGCGAATAGGTCATTATGTGAGGCACACTCGATTTTACGACTTTTTTTGCCACTGTCCTTAAGCAAATCTGGCTTCCCCCATTGACTTTCCTTGTTGGAAGCCCCCTGGGTAGGTTGCAAATGGCAATCACATGACCCCAGCATGCTGCAGCTATTTAAAATAAATGTCAGTTGCCAAGTGCCCAAATTTTGATCACATGGCCACAGGGACACTGCCATGGTCATAAATGTGAGGACCGGTCATAGGTCACTTTTTTCACCACCATCGTAAGTTTGAGCGGTCATTTAATCAATGGTTGTAAGTCGAGGAATGCCTGTAGTCATCCTGAGGCAGCAGCCAGAGAGAACAGAGGCAGTAAGAGTTTTACGGCTTCACACCTTCTGGAGTACCAGGGAAAAGGGGATTTTTTTCATTTGTAGTCTGCTCTGGTCACCATACCAACTGGGTGCCTTCCAGCACAAGAGGGTTTAAATCCACAAGGTTTTGGAAATGTAGCTCCTAGAATTCCCCTGTTCTGAGACCTTTCAAGCTAACACATTTTGGCAATGCAGTGGGGCCCTGCTCGTCCCACCCTTGTCAGCCCTCTTCCTCCTTGGTGGAGGCTCCGGGCATCAGTTTTGGACTGATGGCCCTTTATCTTTGGGAAGATGGAGAAAGAGGGTGTGTAACGATCTGCCACCCGCTGCTCCCAAGTCCAGTAACTTTCCTTGCAGAAAGAAAGTTCATTTATTGAGAACAAGTGTACAGTTCCAAAGCATTGCTAAGACTAAGCCTGTGCGTGCCAAAAGTTGTTTTTTACTCTTTTCCCTCCTTCACCCTTTGCCTCCTTAGTCTCCTGATTCTCCTGCTGGTACAGCCTTGAGCCTTCCAGCGCCTGTGATAAGGAGCCATCTGCCTCTAATGGTGCTTCATCCATTTCCCCCCCATTCCCACCCCCACCTTTTACAATGGCAGAACCGCAGCATGTAAAAAGCAAATACCAAACTAGCCAACACTAAAATCTACTATTAAATCTTGCGTGATTCTGACAGTGTATTTGTGTCTGATCCTCAAGTGATGCTAAGAGAGAGCTGCCAAGTGCAGCAAGTCCGTTGGAAGTTAAGATACCTGGCAACCTTAACAGCCACCTCGGCCTTCCCTGGTGGTCTAGTGGTCAGGATTCGGCGCTCTCACCGCCGCAGCCCGGGTTTGATTCCCGGCCAGGGAAAGATTTTGCTTCCAAACCATCCATCTTCCTGCAGTGGAATTGTCATTTTCATGGCAAAATAGGCTGATTTCTCCAGGAGAATCACCCTCCTTCCCTTCCCTTCCCTTCCCTTCCCTTCCCTTCCCTTCCCTTCCCTTCCCTTCCCTTCCCTTCCCTTCCCTTCCCTTCCCTTCCCTTCCCTTCCCTTCCCTTCCCTTCCCTTCCCTCCCCTCTCCTCCCCTCCCCTCCCCTCCCCTCCCTTCCCTTCCCTTCCCTTCCCTTCCCCCCAACACACCCGACTGTTTGGCCCTCTTAGCAGCCTCCACAGAGTCTCCATCCAGCCAGACTACCTTTGACCTTCCAGCAGGGCAGATGATGATAGCAGGGATTGCAAGAAACTTGGAGGGAGCAAAGCTGCCTATACGGTCCCCTTGGGGGAGACACGTGGGGGTCGGCCCTTCAAGGAGACTGAGGGGAAGCCTTATCCCAGGTCTCTGGGGCACAAGGAATCAAGAGGCCTTACCCTGGGGCAAAAGGATGGTGGTCCAAGGCCACCCAGGAACCGCGGCAGGTTCCCTTCCCTTGGAAAGGTGGCTGAGTGGGTGAAGGGGATGGACTGCTAATGCCTTGAGCTCTGCATGCACAGGTGTGAATCCGACCCCTGTTGGCACTTCTTGCTGACAGAGATTCTGGGGCTTATAGGAGTGATGTAAAGTGGAGTGATGCTCGACAGCGTTGGTACCGCTGCAGGAACCTCCTTCCTTTCAGGGCAAAGGTCTCTGCAGAAGAGACGGCAGATCCAGGTTCCCGCAGAAGCCCTTTACAGGAGCTGAGGAGTTGGCAATCTCACCAAGAGGGACAAGAAGGGGCAAAGCCTTTGGCTGATTGTGGCCCCATGATTAGCAGAAGGCAAGCTTGACTTGAGCGCGTGGGTCTTTTCTCCCACTGGGAAGAGAGTCTGGCATGAAAAGCTCTCCTGCTTCTGCTGCCTGCAGGTCCCTGAAGGGCAAAAGGTGGAAGGAGGCATGCGCCAGCCGGGACTCGAACCCGGGTCGCAAGATTGGGAACCCTGCATGATGCCCCTACACCACTGGCACAGCTGTTGAGATTCTGCCTCAAGAGAAGCAATACTGAGGTCGCTCTCGTCACAACAGTCCAAGGTTTCTCTTTCCACATCTGATGACGGGAGAAAGGAAGAAACGGCGTCTTATGACCCAGCTGTCTTATTGCTGTCCAGCCATCCCCAGCGATAGATCCTCAGGCCAAGGAGGACTGATGCCAGATGCTGTGCCAGGTCTCTGTGGCGCAAGGGGTTAGCGCGTCTGGCTGTTAACCAGAAGGATGGTGGTTCGAGCCCACCCAGGGACGGCCTGCTTGATCAGCTGATACATTGTTGATGCATTGGGTTCTTCATCTGGGAGTCGGAATTCCCACCCTGCCAATGCTTTTTCTCGCTGGGGTATAAATATTTGGCCACCTGCTACATCAGCTCTACCTTCCACAGTGCAGAAGAAAAAACAAGGACGAACTTGTTCCTGATGCAAAAGTATCAGTAAAAGTAATGCAAAAGGGGGAGGAATCGCACCACGTGTCCTGAGGTTGTTCCTTGCAAGGGAGAAACGCCTCCGGAGTGAGGTCCTCCTTGCAAGGCAGCCTGGAGCAGCCCTCGGGGAGCTCTCCAGGGTGCTGGAACATCTGCCTTCTGCCAGAGGCAAATAAAAAGGTGCCTAGGTTTGGCCACCTGCATTTGGCCTCCTGGAATGCGGAAGGGAGGAGGAGAATCCAGCAGCTGAGTTTGAAATCCGCCTCAGATCTCACGAAGCTAAGAAAACGCCTCCTGGATGCCCGGGCAGCCGCTGAGATCATTTTCCTCCCAGTGTAAAAGATGCCGGTTGGTTCACAAGCAGAAGCGCTCCGTGTGCTGCGTCTTTGGCCTTCCGACCGAGAGATGTGCAATGCAAAAGAAGGCGTGGCTGATTGTAAGCCTGTGGCCGGGGCGAAAGAAGCAGAGATACCAGAGCCGTTTCTAGCAAGCGGGCCCCCGTTGCGTGGAAAACAGAACCCCCATTTGGTTTCCCTTGGGGGGTGGATCAAAGCCACAGCCTGCCTGTCTGTGCAGGGGGCGGCCCTGAGGTGTCGACCTGGGGGTTTCAGAGGGACCCCTCCCATTGCACCCCAGAGTGGATGGGGAAGGCGGTCTGTGCTCCCGCGGCTGCTGCATCCAAGAGGGCCGAGGGGAAGGCCTGTGCCAGGTCTCTGTGGCGCAAGGGGTTAGCGCGTCTGGCTGTTAACCAGGAGGCTGGTGGTTCGAGCCCACCCAGGGACGGCCGTGGGTGCCCCTCCCTTGACGAGGTGGCCGAGTGGTGAAGGTGATGGACTGCTAATCCATTGTGCTCTGCACGCGTGGGTTCGAATCCCACCCTCGTCGGCACCTTTTTCCTTCAGGGTGCACGAGCTGGGGTGCAAGGGTTAGCCCTGCTCTGTATATTGGAAGGGCGAAAGGCAGAGCAATGTCACTATTTTTACGTTGTTCATGTTCTTTCTGGAGGGGGAGAATTGTTCTGTGTTCTTGTTTTATCAACTTATCCTGCCAGCTGTCAGGCCTAGCCCAAGGAACTCCAGGAGACCATGTAAATTGAGTCCAGCAATATTTATTAGCTACAACCTCTAGCAAGAATCTTCCCAGACTGAAACCCAGCTCCCAAGTAATGCCAGCCATAACACTGTGAATTCCTCAGGGAGGTGCCAGTCTCATCCTCTTATTTCTCCCTCTTGCCTCAGGCGATGAAAGAAAATGTTTTTGTCCCTGAGCCTGGCCTTCATAATTCCATTCCATCACACAGCTGTGTCCATTATCCCAACATTCCTGATTTTTTATGTATGTCCGTGTACTGCAGACACTTAATATCAGTCACCCGTGCGGCGTTTGCAGTATTTCCTTCCCAAAATGGGTGGCAGCCCGTTTCTTCCTCTCTCCTCCTTTTAACCTCTAACCCTCAATCTTGCGCGGTTCATTAGGTAGAGAATGCTTCCGAAACATGCAGGCTACTTAACGATTGCATGGGAATTTCAAAAGATTCCCTGTTTTGCAAAGAGTCCAAGGGGGTTGACGTCATAGCAGCCCTGATTTTGTCCCCTAAAATGCTGTGAAGTAGATTGGTATGAGAGTGGGCGACTCGTCTAAGGTCACCCCATGAATTATAGAATCATATGATTGGAAGGGAGCTCTTCTAGCCAACCCCAATTAATGCTGTGGTTATGTGGGGCTTTGAACCTCTCCTGACTTAGTCCAGTAGATTTATTCTTGTGCACAAACACACTCACACCACATACTCACACCTCATTGCGCTTATCTGATTTGTTTCATTGCCAGTCTCAAGTTGTAGCATTGCTTGTACTAATAATGGAGCAAAACGTGATCCTGGACTTGGGGGTCTGAAGAGTGAGGAAGACAGTGCCCTGGATTGGGGAATAGGAAAGTGGGGGACAAGAACTGGAATGTATTTATTTAAAAGATGTGTATGGCCCACAAAATATTAAAATGATTTCTGAATGCCAGTGTCTTCCCATAAAAGCTGAATTCTTCCTAGCCAGCAGGCCATCAGTCAGAGCATTTCTGTACCTGTCTAAGTGGTCCCATGTATTCAGAAATCATTTTAATATTTTGTTCTCCCCAGTTTGTTATGACTTGCCACAGGGTTGCCTCCTCTTTTCAATGTTAAGTGGAATGATTTGGGTGGAGCGGGCTTAGTTGGGCAAAGGGGCAGTGGGACAGTCCCACTTGCAAGAAGCATTGGGGGGTAAGCACGAGGCGAGGTATTGTCCCCCAATGTCTGTAGAGCCAAGGGGGAGATGGGGTGACCTCCTGCCAGCCTTACCTCCCACTGATCATCTTGTCTCCCCATTGCCTATTTGCTGTTGTTTAGTTTAGGTAACACCCTAATTGTTTCATCTGCCTTGCAGAATGCAACTGTACTACTTCTGAAACACCAGAGGGGTTTTTCTCTTGCATTCAGGAACTTCATTTCTCACCAAGGAGGTAAATCTCTGTCTGGGCTATACCATTCCAGATGCTGAGGCCAGAATGAAGGCCAAATCTTCTATACACACGAATTCCTCCTCTGTGTTTCTCAATCACATTTTAAGATGTGTGGACTTCAACTCCCAGAATTCCCCAGCCAGCATGCTGGCTGGGGAATTCTGGGAGTTGAAGTCCACATCTTAAAGCTATTGAGGTTGAGAAACACTGCCTTAGAGCATATGAGTTCCAACCTTGGCATATTCAACTTGTCATATTGAATGATGCCTCATTCTACAAAGGAACACCACACTTCTTGTCTTAACTGTTAAATCCAGACTTTATTCAGCTTCAGATGAGCTTCCTTCCATGTTTAACAAAGCACAATACATTTCTTGCCCACCTCACGTGATTCATACCAGGAGGACCAACACCGATGCTTGTCCCACACTCGGCGCACTGATCTCACAGGGTTTCTCCCCCACGTGGATCCTTTTATGTCGATCGAGGGCTGTTTTTCGTGTGTAGCTTTTCCCACACTCGGCACACCGATAGGGTTTCTCTCCGGTGTGGATTCTCCGGTGTCTGATAAGGTTTGATTTCCAGCTGAAACGTTCCCCGCAAACTGGGCACTGACACGCCTGCTCTCCGGATGGGGCTCTGTGGGGTGTCCTTGGGAAAGTCCTCTGCCTGTGGCATTTGGCGCAGTCCAGTTCGCACTGGTGTGGCTTCTCACCTTGGTGGTTCCTCTTGTGTGTCAGAAGGTCAATTCGGTGAGAGAAGCGTTTCTCGCAATGGGGGCACCTATATATCTTCTCTCCTATGTGGGCTCTCTCGTGGGTAACCAAGTCTAAGCTTTCAGCAAAACACTTCCCACAATACGAGCATTTATAGATCCGTTCAACTTCTATTGGCGCTTTCAGATTCTCAGAACAATCAGCTCTTGGCTGGAGGTTTCTAGAGAGTTCAAAACTGACGTCTCTTCCTTGGAGGGTCCTTGCAGGTCCGTTTGTAGACACCTCTTCACAAAACAAGGCTAAGTCAGACTTACTCTCTGGCAAGCTGTCCGTCTCCTGCTTAATTTCAAGACTTTCCTCAACGTTGGGGCCTTGGATGAGTTTGCCTAGGGCTCTTTCCAATAAAATCCCATGAGGATTTATCTCCTTGGGCCTTTCTAGCCAAAAACCATCCTCAGATTCCAGCGCTGAGTTACCTGTCCCTGGAACAAACCGAAAAATAGCAAGAGAGGACATGAAATAGTGACATAGCTTAATTTAAAATGGCTTTGCTTACATCAAGATGGTTCTATTTGGTTTATCCATTAACTAAAACTGGGGCAAAAAAATGGGTCTGATCCACCTGAGTCTTTAAAAGGGGAGCCTCTTACAATGGCTGTGTTGAGCTGATGTAGAATGAATTCTGCTGATGATCATGATTTCCTGGTTTTTAAATTAATTATGGACAGTTTTTATATGTTTGTATATGGGTCTTTAACTTGTTTTATTGGATTTCTTTACCCATTGAGAGCTGCCCAGAGTCGCTTAGATGAGATGGGCAGACATACAAATTGGAAGAAGGAGAAGGAGAAGGAGAAGGAGAAGGAGAAGGAGAATGAGAGGGAGAAGGAGAAGGAGAGGGAGGGGGAGGGGGAGGGGGAGGGGGAGGGGGAGGGGGAGGGGGAGGGAGGGGAGGTGGTGGAACATAAATCAGGAGCACCACAAGAATTCTGGAACATACCCAAACTTGGGCCCTGATAGAACTTTCCCACAAAGTCACCTTCTTGTGGGGTCTCCATCCAATGTTGAACCTTTACTCTGCCCAATGACTCTTGCATCGGTGTGGAGCAATTAATATCTGCCAGAGGTCTCCTTATCTGAAAGAGAAAAAATGCAATGCAGCCATGATGTTGCAAGAAAAAGAAACATTAGGGCAAGAACTGTCCTCATCTGTACCCCACCATTCCCCCTCCAGTGCTTTTCACATAATCAGGGCAACTAACCCAAGCAACAAGAAGGCCGGGTTCTTCTCTCCATCATTAATACCTTTAGTATCTCATATTTCCTCTAAGAAGCTCAAGTCATGGTTTATCAGGGATACCCTCATTTTTATCTTTACATCCACCGTGAGATCGGTTTGACTGTGGGTCCCCAAAGTCACCCAGTGAGTTTTATGTCACTGGGTAACTTGAACCTGGGTCTCCCCCTTCTTGGCCCCACCCTCTAATACAGTGTTTCTCAACCTCAGCAACTTTAAGATGTGTGGACTTCAACTCCCAGAATTCCCCAGCCAGCATAGGGAATTCTGGGAGTTGAAGTCCACACATCTTAAAGTTGCTGGTGTTGAGAAACACGGCTCTAATAAATACACCAGGCTGGCTCTATTATCTCAGGGAAGAAGGAAACAACCCAACATTTCGCAAAGAAATCGATAAGCTATGCAGCAGCATCTGGGTGTGTATGTGTGTCAGAGTGACACAAGCAGCTTTGTGGAAGCAGCTTTGTGTCAAAGGGCTGGCACTTTGCAATACCGCAGTGCAAACTCCACTCCTTTTCTAGATGTCACAAGTGTGCCCCAAAGGGGTGGGGCTCACAGCACAAGGCTGCAACGCAGCTTCTGTCGTTCTGAAAAATGGTAGCAGTGGTAGGATGGCCCGAGCTTAGAAGCATAGACTTGTTGGAAAAATGGCCCCGGCCCTTATATGTTTTCTCTTTTACACCCACTGCATCTCCCCAGAAGGAAGTGAGAGCTCTGCACAGATTTACCAGTACCCCTGCCATAACCACAGGTCACTCAATGGAGACACTCTGTAGTGAGATGGGCGGCGACACATTTGAAATATAAATAAATAAATATCAATAAAATAAACTACAGAACCGCTAGATTGCACACGACGAAATAGGCTGACCCAGGAGAAGGGCCAAATTAAATTTCAATTCGATTCAGTGGCAGTTGATATCACCCCCTCCTCCATTTTTAATCATCTCTCCTTTTTAGCCCATTAAAACTTAACATTTGGTGGCTCCTTCTGAAAGATCACGAGGACAGTGCAGATCCCTGATTTGGACTGACTCACTTTTTCTTCCAGTCTGCCTTGGGTCTCCACACACACGCTCTCCTCCTCAGGTACAAGCTCTTCCTTCACTTTCACAGGGTTAGCGAAGCTGGGGAGGGTTTCCCCACCGAAGCTGATCCAGGTGTGCAGCTCGTCCTCTCCACCGGCTCCAGCTTTCCCAAATTTCTGGAATTCTCTCACACTAAATTCCCCGGAGGGCGGAGAAAAGGCCCAGCCCGCAGGAGCGGATGCCGCGGTCCTCGAGGAACACCGGCACTCCTGCTTGGGCCCAGCAGCGGGGCTCCGCTCCACGTTTTGCCAAGTCGCCCCTGCCTTTAGCCCCCTTTCAGTGGGGAGCTGGAAAATGGGATGACTTTTTCCTTCTCGCTCCATTTTCCACGCAGGTTTCCGAGTTGCTCCTGCCTCCTGGTTCTCTGCATTTATTCCTGGCTGCAGCTCCTGGACTGAGAGGGAAAAGCAGTGCTGACTAGAGACAACAGCATTGCCCCCCTTCCCACGGTTAAGTCCCTGGAAAAGAGGGAGGGAGGGGGAGAAGAAAGGGGAGGGGGAGGGAGAGAGGCAGGAGAAGGGAGGGAGGGAGTAGGAGAGGAGGGGAGAGGTGTGGAGGGGAGAAAGAGGGAGAGAGAGGGAGGAAAGAGGGAGGGAGGGAGGGGAGAGAGGAAGGAAAGAAAGGGGAGGGAGGGGAGAGAGGAAGGAAAGAGAGGGGGAGGGAGGGGAGAGAGGAGGAGGAAGGAGAGGGAGGGGGAAGGAAAGAAAGGAGGGCGAGAGAGGGAGGGAGAAGGGGAGGGGAGAGGGGGGAGAGGAGAGAGAGAGGGCAGAGGAGGGAGGGGGAGAGAGAGCAGAGGGGAGGAGAGGGGAGGAGAGGGGAGGGGAGGGGGAGAAGGAAAGAGGGAGAATTCGAATCGGGCTCTCGTAAAACCTGATTCCTAAAAAGCAGCTGTCAGGAGTGGCCAAACTCAGTTCAGCATCCACACTTTCAAGCAACCTCTGGCAATTCCCCAATGCCCGTGCAACCCCTTAACTGCCAGCCACTTTGTCCTGTTGTGTTCCACACAACACCCCAGAGTGAAGCTACATCCAGGGCCAGGGGGGAAAGTAACTTTGCAGCGAGATTTGGCTGCAGAGAGGGTTGGGCTAGCCAAGGTTCCTGGGCAGAAGCTGGAACTGTTCCTACTGGAAATCGTCGCACGCCAGGGAGGAGAAGGATCCAAGCAGGTTGCAACGTCTCCGCTGAAGCTCAGGGATCCTTACCCAGAGAGGCCACAATCCCATAATTTTCCGCCATCACCTCCCGGTACAGGGCTCGCTGGCCCGGGTCCAGCAGCATCCATTCCTCCTCAGTAAACCTCACAGCCACTTCCTCAAAGGTCAGAAGCCCCTGTTAAGCGGAGAAATAATTCCCACATGGATTCCCATTCGGCATTTAGTACTTTCATTCGGTTTGCACTTGTGTCTCAGTGCAGGGCCAGATCCATTCCTCCCCTTAACAAAAGGCTGGGCCTGAAAGCAAGTGACCAACCCACATCCCACCACTTTTTCATTCAACTAAAAACTGGCTCTCCCAGCAGGGTTCTAATATCATAAATATGGAAATTTCGTAGCTCTAATTCAGCAACAAAATGGCCAAATTTGAGTAGTGTGAGTTCAAGCCGTGGGAGGGGGGTCGGGGGGGGGTCGGGGGGGGCATGTTCCAAATGGGCTCAATGGGTTTAGCCACGCCTCTCTGATGATGTCACTCCAGGGGCCAGAAGGCAGAGCTCAGAAGTTGCCCTCAAGTGCTCTAAAGCGGGATTTTTAACCTTGTTTAGCCTCTTAGCTACAAGAAAATTGCCCATAATCCTTGGCCTGCAGAATGGTAGTCATGATGCGGTTTTTTGCAGGAGAACAAGCCCTGCCCTTTGATTTGATTTTTTTGCCCTAGTTTCTCAGGAACCCCACCAAGTTTTTGTAGAACCCTAAAGTTCAGTGGTGCGTGGTTTGAAAAACCCTGTTCTGAAGCTTCCCACCTCCAGTAAGTATGATAATATGTATACCTGGGTAAGCAGCCTGGCAATCATTCCTCTGTTACTACAAAAACACCTTGGTTCCAAGTCTGTCTGAAGAAGCTCTACAGGGTCTAAGAAGGAAGCAGACATTTACATACATACATATGTTACATTTCCCTTCCAGGGGGAATCGATGCTGGGGGTTACCTAGAAAACCCTATTCAGCTTGGGCTCTCATGTCTTCGGTCTGCTCCAGATCCAATCTGTCCAGCCTACCCAGGTGGGGGTCTTGTTGAAGGCCCCCCCAGGCTATCAAGGGGCCTGGAGGGCAGCCTTCTCAGAAGCAGCCCCTCCCTTTGGAATAACTTGCCCCTACATCAGGTCAGTCCCCACCTTTCTGTCATTTAGCAAAGAAGAGAATGTGTAGCTCAGGGTTGAACTGTGGAGTCCTTGGGGTTCTCTGACAACCTTGGGGTTGTTTTCTTGCAGATGTTTCATTACCCAACTATGTAACATCTTCAGTGCTAGAAGGGAGTGGGGTTTGCTCTCTGTTTATACACAGTACTTTGCTACTATATATAAACAGAGAGCAAACCCCACTCCCTTCTAGCACTGAAGATGTTACCTAGTTGGGTAATGAAACGTCTGCAAGAAAGCAACCAAGGACTCCATTTAGCAAAGCAATGAAAATCGCCTTCTCCTGTAGAGCTTTTGGAAGGAATGATCTCCCTAAGGCCAGAATATCTGGAGGGGAAGCTCCAGATATTAATGCACTTATATTCTGTTGAAGGGTGGGTTTCAATGGTTTTAGGCCCGGGGGCTGCTGAGAACCAGGCAAGCAGGTGACAAACAAATTACTGCAAGGAAATAAATAAATAGACACAGATCCTCTTGCTATTAGATACTCGAAAAAGATTCCTCTACTTTTTTCTAAAGCCACGTGGTCTATGTTCAGCAGCTGGCACTATATGACACACCAGAAGGCCCGTCTCTTTAGTGGCTCCCTTTGTGGGGAAATTATAAAAAGTGGCTAAATGATAAAGTCAGGGATTTTAGCGATGGACCTCAGTGCAGATTTGATCCAAACCCTGGGGATGCAGAGAGACCCACCGGTGTGGCCTCCTCCACGGGAACTCACCCAGCCCCATAAACAAGGAAAGCCTTTATTCCACTGAAAAACAACTAGAGCATTCTTCCTAACTTTTTGTCAAAATTGCCTTTCTGGTCACCTCAAGCCACTGGTTCAAGCTCTGCTCTCTGGAGTGACCAAGGAAAAAGTGGGTTGGTCATCGGTGCAACCCTGGACATTTCAAAACAACTCATACTGAACTTCAAAGGAAATGCAAGACAGAAGTGTAATATAAAGCAGGGTTCCTCAGCCTCAGCAACTTTAAGATGGATGGACTTCAACTCCCAGAATTCCCCAGCAAGGCTGGCTGGGGAATTCTGGGAGTTGAAGTCCACCCATCTTAAAGTTGCTGAGGCTGAGGAACCCTGACGTAAGGTAACATCTCTAACAAGTTAAGTGCAATGTCTGATGACTATAAGGACCCATCAGTATGTAATTTTCTGGACCATATAAAGCAAACAGAGGTTTACTATTCCCTTCCTCTAAGATGGTTTTTCAATTCCCCAGTCTAGTTTGGGATTTCCAAGTGGTCTCCCATCCCAGTCCAAACCTTGTGTAACTTCCAAGCTCAGACAAAGCTGACCCCACTTAGACAACTATAAAACAAATGGGGGGGGGGGGGATAAGGATCTCAATGTTCTGCTTCCTTCCAGATTTGGTATCACGCTAGGCATTTTCAAGAAGTCACAGATGCTGATACTAGCTCTGGAGGATGCCTCCTCCAGCACAGCTCCCAGGCTTCAAATTGCACTTTCTCAGAAGCAAACTCAGTCCCTCCGCTTTCTGCCTTCAGGTCAGGAGTGAAGTCCTCCTTTTTCAGCCAAGCCTTTTCAGTTAGTTTTAAGTGGATTTCAATTCTTTATCTGCGTGTGTTCAGAACCTCCACCTTCAAGTGCAGTATATCTCCAAAGACTGGCTCCTTGGGGACAAAAAGGAAAAAGCTGGCTGTGGGCTTCTGGGGGGAATCCAGCTGGTCCTTGTCCCATACAGGATGTTGCACGAGCTGTTGTCATCCACCTGGGTCTCTTGCACCCATGGGTGAAACTCTGGTCAAACTTTGCCAGACATCATGGAAAGGAAGGGTTCAGTTGGACAAGGAACTCTGCCACTGGTCTTGCTGTCAGAAATGGCAGCAGATCCCTTGCCTAAAAAAGGCAGGCCAGGAGATGCTAAACTTCCAGCGGTCTGCAGCTCTCAACAGGAGCCCTTTATTAGGAAAGGAGACTTCACTGCGATGCTTCGCTATTCAGAGGCAGTATACCGTTCTGAGGAAGAGGCTTGGGAGCAAACGAACAGCACAGACCTGCCGAGCGGGAAGGAAGGAGGGCTGGATGTGCTGGAACCAGCAGAGCCGTTATTGCAGCTTATTGCACGGAGCTCCCACCGACTCATTTGGGGGGGGGGGTATTCTTGCCTTTCTCTCCTCTGTCCCCCCCAGGACCTTTAATTCACGAGCTCCAGGAGGCCCCCTGCATTCCCCCCAAAGCCACACTGTTGCATCCTCACAATCAGCCCCGCTTGCGCAGCGGGAGGAAAACGCACCTGCATCCTCACGTCCGCCTGCTTCTGCAACGCCTTACCCTGCGGGAGCTCCCACACCAGAGGCTCCCCCGTCTAGAGTGACGCATTCCTGGGACAGCTCCGGAGGTCTGTCCCATGGCGATAGATAAATCTAGAGCGGCACACAGCCTGAACTTCCGGGACGGATCAAGAAAAAGTCGCCATTGGCCAGGACCCTCCTTTGGGGCAAAGCAGCGCCTCTTCCTCTGCGCCTGCGTGGCAAATTCCAGCCCTTGTCGCCCGGATGTAGCCCCCCCCGCGTACCCTCTCTTTCTCTCACTCTCCATTTTCACAGCTCTACGTTTCTACAGCAACTTCCGGCCGGTCGCTCAGCCGCCTCTCCTGCGCGAAAGGTCTGACCAGTGAGATGCCACGAATCGGAGAGCGGCTTCCCGCGACGGGCGGCCGCGCCTCTGCGCACGCGCGGGGCCGGGGCGCCCGGTGACTTCCCCCGAGGTGGGCGGCCGCGCTGGCGGCTCCGGCTCCGGCGGTTGGCCCCGACATGGCTTCGGCGGGGGGCGAGAAGCGGAAGCGGGTCAACCTGAGCGTGAAGCAGAAGCTGGAGCTGATCGAGAAGCTGGAGTCGGGCTCGTCCGTGGCGCGCGTGTGCGAGGAGTACGGCGTGAAGAAGCAGACCGTGTCCGACATCCGCAAAGCGAAGGAGAAGCTCAAGAAGTTCGTCCTCATGTGCGACGTCGACTCGACCAGCAACACCGCGGAGATCGGGGCGAGGAAGCACATGAAGATGTCCCAGGAAGCCTCCCTGGAGGAGGCGGTGCTGAAGTGGTACGTGGAGCAGCGCTCGGGCGGCGCCAAGGTCCGCCGGGTGGACCTGAAGGCGGCCGCCAACGCCATCGCCGCCGACATGAAGCTGAGCTTCAAGGCCAGCGACGGCTGGATCTGGCGCTTCTACAAGCGGCACGGCATCGACAACAAGCGCGCCTGCGGGGAGGCCGCGGAGGAGGTGGCGCCGCTGGGCAGCGGCTTCTACAAGCGCTACATCATGTCGCAGATCAGGTGGGCTCGCCGTTCAGCGGACGCGCGTCTTTAGCGGACGCCCTTCCCGCCGGAGCGTCCGGTGGGGCCTGCAGGCCGTCCTCGCGTCGGCCTGGTGCCTTTTCCTTTTATTTCTTTTATTTCTTTATTTATCTATCAAGCGTATCCCCGCCCATCTCCCCCCAATGGGCGGCTTACAACATTTATATTTTATATGTCTTTTATACACAGTAGAGTCTCGTTCAACCGACCTTCGCTTATCCGACATTCCGTCTTATCCGACACCCCTAAAAAAACACAACAACACGCATAAATTGGCGACGAGAAAAGTGTGCCGCTTGGTTGCGAGCGTGGGTGTACTCTTTCTTGTTGCTCCTGACGGTGTGCCGCAATGCAAAAATTGATTGCAACAGGCGCAGCGGATCGGTTTTTTCTCTAACTGCACTCAATCGTTACTGTGTGTTATCCGACATTTTCGCTTATCCGATGTTCTGCCGGCCCGTTTATGTCGGATAAGCGAGACTCTACTGTATCTCTGTCTGTCTGTCTATCTACAAACACACACACAAACACACACACATGCTAATACAATACAGTGATGGCAAACCTATGACATGCCTGTCAAAGGTGACATGCCGTGACATTCTGGGTGACATGCCAGCGTTCACCAATACCCAACAACAACTAATCTCCCTGTTTGAGTTACCAAAGAAACTGAGTTTCTTTTACTTGTATTTCATTTTTGTAATTATTTGACATTTCTTTATATAATACACAGCACCACACAGGGCGTGATTGGACTGCATTTTTTTAAATAAATGAATATGTTAATAATTCCTTCTCTTGTATTCAGGAGGAGGTGACACGCCAGCGGAGTCAAGTTAGACATTTTCCAGATTTTTGACATGCTGAGTGCAAAAGGTTTGCCATCACTGATATAATATGTATATGTGTATAAATATAATATGTGTAATAATATAACATAAAATAATTTTTATTGAGAAAGAATTTTACGCAGGATTCAAAAACTACAGAAACTTAAAAAAGTGGAGAAAGGAAAGAGATATAAAAGAAAAAGTGAAAGACAGTTAAAGAAAAAAACGATATCTAAACCAGCAACTTCCGATCTCCTTTGCAGCAATTACAAGCATGATTATTGCCATTTCTACCCTCCCAAATTACACGCCTTGGTTCCATTCTTCCCACCATTTTCCCCACCTGGAAGTCCCCCGCAGTGGTGTTTTTTTCTTAAAAAAAAAATATGATAGCTCTGTCGGTATAGAAAGTTCAAGGTTTTGGTTTTCTGTTTCTTGGATGAAAAGGCCAAATGAGATGTTATATAGTGAGGGGCAGTCTTTCATATCAAACTGTTCTATAACCTAGACATAAAATTGAACATATAAACGAACAGAACCTTGTTCTCCTGAGAGATTTCCTTCAGTATTGTAATTCTTTGTATTGATTTTTCTAACGAGAGTAACTGAATAGTGACAAGTGCATCTAGGAGGCAGTGGGGAAATTCATCCATGCAATGATTGAACAGTGATAAGTAGATCAGACTGTGCCTACAACATTTCTTTCCAATGAAACTCAACTGGAAAGAGTGCATGGAAAAGCTACAAAGATAATGAGAGGTGTGGAGGCTAAATCCTATAAAGAATTGTTAAAGAAACTAGATGAGTTTAGCCTAAAGAAGAGAAGGCTAAGGGGAAACAATAGCAGCCTTCCAATACCTGAAAGGCTGTCACAGGGAAGAGGGTGTGGGTTTATTCTCCACAGCACCTGGGATAGGGGAAGAGCCAATGGAGAGATGCAAACTTGAAATAAGGGGGAATTTCTTGACTCTGAGAGCTATAAAACATTGAAACAAGCTATGCAAGGCAAGAAGCTGCTATAAGGGCTGTTCTGTGCAGGACTATCCAAATTCTAAGTACGAAAACCCTGCAGACAGACATCCAAGAGAAATGCATGGAAGGTTTTAGTGCACCCTTGTGCAAACATCAGTCTCATCGTATATCGCGCTTTAGCCTCAAATGAAAAACTTGAAAGAGTGAGCCAGACAGCATGTAGTGGGGCAAAGAAACTTTAGAGCTGGCTTTGGGATGGCTGTGTGGACCAGTGTTTCTCAACCTCATCAATTTAAGACGTGTGGACTTCAGCTCCCAGAATTCCCCAGCCATGTGGACTTCAGCTCCCAGAATTGGGAATTGGAACTGGGGAATTCTGGGAGCTGAAGTCCACACATCTTAAATTTGATGAGGTTGAGAAACACTGGTGTGGATGCTTACAGGTCTGAGGTTCAAGTTGCAGATATCCTCCTGTAGGGGCTAAGTAGCCTGTGTGAGCTTAACCACCATGTTTGGCATATCCTTTGTTGCCCCATGGAGACATGAGAATCAAAGAATGGAAGATATTGGAAGGAACCTTAGAGATCATCTAATCCAGCCCATTGCCAGTATAGGAATCTACCACTGCAGCATCCCAGTGGATGAACATCTGGCCTATTTAAACATTTCCTGTAGAGGAGAATCCACCACTTCCCAAAGCTGTCTGTTCCATTTATGAACGGCTCTTACGTCTAAGAAATTCTCCCTTATACAGAATCATAGAACGCTGGAAAGGACCCTAATCCAGCCCCCTGCCCAGCATAGGAATACACTACTACAGCATCCCCCATAAATGTCCATCCAACTTCCATGTGTGAACACATCCAGCAAAGGAGAAGCCTTCGTTTCCCCGGGCGGTGTTTCCATTGTTGAACAGCTCTTACCATTTGTCCATCCAAAATCTTGGAGGAAAATATGGGAGACTTCAGTGGGCAAGAAGAAAGGCAACAAGGGAGGAGAAGAGTGGCTCCCGGGGCAGCAAGTATCATGCTAGCATAGATTCCTGCTCACTCAAGAATGGGTGGAGACCACATCCACTCTGCAGTAGAGAAAGGTCCATGGTAGCGAAGAAGACTTCTGAACAAGTATTGAGATCTTCCTGCATAATTAGAGAAGGGCCACTGAGCTATGCTACATGGTTTATCTCATCCCCAGCCCATGAGTGAGATGGGCCTAAGTCATCCTGGTGTGAAAGCGCCTTTTCCACTTCTGGCACCACTAAAGGGCAGCCTTAAGGCACATGCACAATCTGTTAGGTTTTGTCCCACATCACTCTGGAGGGAAATCAGAAGATTGCAATGGCTTGGAACAGAAACAATAGCAGCAGAATGGAGTTTGGCAATGGGGGTAGCCAATTTTATGCCAGCCTTGTTTTCTGCCAACTGAAAGATAGGTGAAGAGCAATTCAGTTTAACAGCGAGGAAAGGCCCAACAAGTCACTACAAGGCTCCTGCTTTGGTGCATGGAGCTGATGAAGGAGGCTAACGTGGCATCAGGCATGACCCAAAGCACTCACCGAAATGATGAAACCTAAACTGTTGTCCCCACGGTGATCCCCACACCAAAATTCCTGTGCTACTCACATTGCTATTTATATTGTACACTATCTACAGTTCCAGCTACTGCTTCTCCAAAAGACTATTGTGGAGTTGAGGAAGCTGTAAAAAAGGTCAGCTGCATAACGAAGGGGCTGGAGTACCCTGAGAAGAAACATAAAAATTGGGTATTTTTAAGTTTAGAAAAAAGTTGTGGGGGGAAACATCATAGAGATGCCTCCAATTAATGAATGGGTTAAGCCTGTGTGGTGGTCCAGATTTGAAAGGGAAAAGGTGATCGAGACCAGTCATGCGTGGGCCAGTTGCACCTGTCAGCTCCTCCTTAAATCACAAAAAAGAGCTTCTTTAAGGTGTTGCCAGCAGGAATGCACCCCCAGACCACCCAATCACCTTTTCCCCATCAAATCTGAATTGCTGCCCAGCACTACTAGGGAATAGAAGAGGTTCAGCAAGTGGGAGTATCTGGCGGATCTTGTCTGGGCTCTGAAACCAGGTGGGGCTGGCTAAGGACCCACAGCCCATCTCAGACCTAAAGTGGCAAAAACAGCCCAGGTGGCAGTGGAAACCATTTCTGTATCGCGGTCAAGAAAACTGCACGGATGTGTCCATGAAGTCCTGGGAGTTAAAGTTTCCAAAGTTGAGAAACACTGTTTTAGAGGTGTAATCAGTAAGTATAAGTAGATCTAGAGATGTCCTATTGATTGATAAGGCCTAGATTAGAAGAAACCATCACCCTAAGCTTCCCTTGTGCTCCTTCTCCCAAGAAAAAGTGAGTATGCAAAAGAAAATAAATGATTTAAATTCCTGCGTTCCGTTTCCAGTGGGTTTGTAAGGTGCCACAACATGAGGAACCATTTGCAGCTCAGCTTTTACAGCGAAGCTGATCCAAATGTCCCATCTTTCAAGTTAAGGATTGGGCCTTCCCTGTAGCCTGCTAGTCCTGAGCTCATTGGGACTTTGATCTCCCACCTGTCCTTCAAAGTACAGAATTGCACAGGTGCCGGAAGTATTTTCCGGAGACTCTCTTGACGCCCCACTGCTCCTCCCCAAAACAAAAGTCAGTTCAAAATGTGAGGCTGAAGGAGCCAGAATGTTTGTCTTTGGGGAGGTGGGGACGTGTGTACAGGGAGTCCCCAGTTTAAGAATGAGTTCTGTCCTTAAGTCGAATCTGTACATAATTTGGAACAGTATTATTGTATAATACTGTATAAGTAGTGTTGTGTGATGAACTTGAACCATTGTGTATTTAACTCAGATTTTGCTACAGTAGGCTCCGTTCTTAACTATGAGTCATCCGTAAACTGGGCATTCTTAACCCAGGGACTACCTGGTATTTCATCTTGAGGTGTTCGAACATAGAACCCTAGATGTGTATGTTACTTTAACTAGAGCAGTGTTTCTTAAACTTTTTTCCTCAGGACCCCTTCTCACTTTTAAAAATTATGAAGGACCGCAAAAGAGCTTTTGTGTGTATGGGTTATATTTATTGATATTTACCATATTAAGAATTAAAATGGACACATTTGCTGCTGCTGCTACTGCTTCTCACGATTGTTTGATGGGATTTTAATACCGTATTATTTTTCAACCTAAGCTGGCAAATCATTTTGATTTTGCAGACCCCTGAAAGGGTCTTGGGGGATCCCAAAGGTCCTTCGACCATACTTTGAGAAACACTGAACTGGGGAATCCTGATTTGGATATTTAGAGGCCACTGAATGTGTTTGTGTGGTTGGGAGAAGCCACTGAATGCAGATATCCTTCTGTGATTTTTTTTTAGCAGGAATGATCGCATTCTACATTTCACTCAGCAAATCTTGGGATGAGGATGAATTTAGTGACTGCTGAATCCTTTGCTCAGGGAGCCTGCTCTTCCCTTATGTAGCAATGCAGTGCCACAGTGCAGTGTAATAAAGAAGAGTGTTTCTCAGCCTCAGCAACTTGCAGTTGTGTGGACGTCAACTCCCAGAATTCCCCAGCCAGCGGGAATCCCAGAAAAAAGTTAAATATTGTATCATACCATCTTTTCTGCTGGAGACGTCATTTCTTTTCAAGTATGATTTAGGCACAGGATATTCCGTTCAGAGCTAATAACCCTCTTTATGTGTGAGTATGCAAGTGCAAATCCACACAAATTGTGCCTCCATCAGAGTCAATCCATTTTTATTGTAGGGGTACTGTTGAAACTGATTTGATTGTATTTGCTTGCTTAAAAATAGCTTCTGATTGTCCTTCAGCTAGGAAGGAAGACTGAAAAAGCAGAGGTCCCTAAATTCAGGGGAAAAAAACCTTTGGATGGCAAATATTAGCTGCGTTATAACTCTTTTCAAAGTATGTTAGGTTTCTTAAGTTTGGGGTATTCTTAAAACAGTGGCTAAATGTGATCTTTGAAAATTCTAGATCCAAGAGCAAAGAGGCTGCCGAGAAAGCAATGAAAGAGAAAAAAGGTACAGATCCACCATGGAAAGGAGGACCAGAAAATCCCACCAGTCCAGGTCAGCCTCAGTATATTACAGAACCAAAATTAGAGGAAACAAATCTAGGAAAACTCTCCTGTGGGATTCAGCTTCAATCTGTTTCTGAGCAACCGGGATGGGGAGCGTCACAAAAAAGTAAAGAGGAGCCATTTGTTGGGATGGAGGAGCGCTGGGAAGCCCAGTGGCAGCAGTTCCTCAAGACATTGCAACCCATCCACAAAGGAGGGGCCAACCCAAGTTTCTCAGATACTTCTCCCTGGGAAGATACCAAGGCCTTTCTGGCCTCCTTTGAGCAGGTGGCCAAAGCCTGCCAGTGGCCCACAGAACAGTGGGTGGCCCATCTTCTGCCTGCTCTGAGTGGAGAAGCAGAAGAGGCCTTTCGGAGTCTGGAAGCCAGAGATCGGGAGGACTATGGGAAAGTGAAGGCCGCCATCTTGCGAGGGGAAGCCCTGAAAATGGAGATGCAGCGCCAACATTTTAGGCAGTTCTGCTGCCAGGAGCTGGGAGACCCTCGAAGGATCCATAGCCAACTTCAGGAACTTTGTCTCCAGTGGCTGAAGCCAGAGAGACACACCAAGGAGCAGATCCTGGAGCTGCTGATCCTGGAGCAGTTTCTGGCCAGCCTCCCACCAGAGCTCCAGAGCTGGATTCGAGCAGGAGGAGCAGACACGTGTTCCCAGGCAGTGGCCCTGGTGGAGGACTTCCTAAGGAGCCAGCAGGATGTCAAATCAGAGTCATATGAGGTATGGTTTGAAGATTACAATCCCAGCATTTTATATTTCTGAATGTGGATTAGGTTGCTAGAAGCACCCACAATTATTCACTTGAAAATTGGTTGCATTTCTAATATAGCAGGGTGAAGCATTTTGGATTAGCTGAATCGCATTCCGTGTAAAACATTGAGGAGCAGAGTATAATAAGGTGCAGATTTGTGGTGCAGAACAAGAAGAACAGACATTTGGAAGGGACTGATTTCACCGTTTTAAGGCCAGGATGGCCATCTCATCGATCCCAAGGGCTTCAGATGGTGGTGCAAGTACTGGGAGTCTTCCAGACAATATCATAGTTGTACATGTATACATAAGAGAGGCAGTTTGGTGTAGTGGTTAAGGCATCAGGCTAGAAACTGGAGGCCGTGAGTCCTAGTCCTGCCTTAGGCACAAGGCCAGCTGGGTGACCTTGGGCCAGTCCCTCTCTCTCAGCCCTAGGAAGCAGGCAATGGCAAACCACTTCTGAAAAACCTTGCCAAGAAAACTGCAGGGACTTGTCCAGGCAATCTCCAGGAGTCAAGACTGGTTCGAAGGCACTCCCCACCACAAAAAGTGTATACATATTCATAATTTGGGGAAAATGCACAGGATAGAAAAAGAAGAAGTAATAAGTAAACGCAATTTTAAAAGCATGACGTAAGAAAAGGAAATATGGCTCAATTTAGACATCATTCACTATATCCCTTCATCCCTTTTTGTCCTTGTAAACTATCCTTGTTTCCACCACATCTCTACGTCAATTCACACGTTGCCCTTTGATCACCTTTCTTTTTAAGGATCTCATCAACTCCATCCAGCCACGTCCTTCTTGTACTTCCCTTTCCTCTCAACCCATCCACTTTGGTATTTGCTTTGCATTGGAATGCTTTGCATTAAACCATTTCACTGTACCTCTTTCATACTGGTGGCTGCTATTGTTGTTGTTGTTGTTGTTGTCATAATTGTTATTGAGTCTACATTCCTTCTGCACGCATTTGTTCTTAGCTCTCTGTCTCCTTGTTTTACCACACTTAGTTCTTAAGAAACCCATTCCCCCTAGATTTGCAGGGAGTGAATTTATGTTCTTTGCCTTGTGAAATCATCCTTTTTCTTAAAGGTAGTCCTCAACTTAAGATTTAAGATTTTAAGTTTTGGTTTTTTTTGAGGTCGTCCTCAACTTATGGCAATTTCTGTCACTAAGTGATGCAGTTGTAAAATGCGACCTCATCGCTTAGTGACGGAAATCCCTGCAGTCGCACTTGCCGTCATTAACCGAATCCCACAGTCATTAGATGAGGCAACTTCCTGTTGGCTTCTCATCACCAAAGTCAGTGGAGAAGCCAGCAGGAAGTTGCAAGTCCCAGGCTGGCAGGCAGGTAAGTAGCTGCTGCTGAGCGGGGGGGGAGCGAGGGGGTGTGCGGCAGTGTAGGTGAGGGTTGGGGAGGGTGCGAGTGAGGGTGTGAGGCTGTGCGCAAGAAGTGCAGATCAGGAAGGGTGTGAGTGGGTGTGTGAGAGGCACAGCAAGGGTCAGGGAGAATGTCTAGGGGTGTATGAGTGGCCACAGAGGGGCTGGGAGAGGGTGCACAGGTTGGGGGAGACTTACCCAGCAACTTGCAACCTTCCCTGCCAACTTCCCCATTGACTTTCTGAGGAAGCCAGCAGGAAAGGTTGCAAGTGGTGATCATGGGGCGCTGCAACTGGTTGTAAGTGCAAACCAGTTGCCAAGCACCCAGATCATCATCACATAACCATGGGGGTACTGGGATGGCTGGAACTCTGAGGGCCAGTCATAACCACCATTTGTTCAGCATCATTGCAACTTCGAACAGTCGCTGAACAAATAGTCATAGGTCAAGGACTACCTGTATTCCTAAGGCAGACTTTTGGACTGTTGCAGGGGACAGGACTGATCCAGGAGGTGGCTGTGAGTTTTCTCACCTCTGAGCAGACGCCATTAATTCCCGGAGAGAGGCCGTTCGATTGCAAGATCAAGCAAGAAGAGGACGATGGTGGCAGTTCAGAAGGTAAGGCTTCACGGTATGCAGGGTTCTGGTGATCTCTGGTTTGTTTTTTTGGATGGGTTTGTTCTGTCTTCAACTAATAGCAGTATTCTGTCAGAACCTGGGTTTGTGGGATTTCTGCACCTTCATGGTATGCCAGGAGTTTAAACTACCTTTTAAACCAGGATTGGTTCATTGGTTGGAGAATCCTGGCTTGCTTGAGTACAATAAACCAAAATGTTACAAATAAATGCAGAGGTCCCTAAACGTGTTAGACTAGCCCACACACCTCAGATTGGTTGCCAGGGTACATATGGAAGGACATAGGTTTATTTATAGAAGAGATTTATAAACCTTTGTTCAATTCAGGAACCCTGATATTACACAGACTAATGACAAAACCAAAACAGAATTGAAAAGAGCCAGTTAGAAACAGGTATTAAGGGGATTGAACAGCCGAAGCAAGCTGACATAAATAGGGCCAGTTTTCAAAGATGCTTCAAACATATCAACATTTGGGCTTGTCCTATGCCAGAGGGGAGGGTGTTCCTTGGGCAGCATTGCTGCCTCCACATTGCCACCAACGGATCCCTGCAAGCCACAGTACGAAAAGCAGAAGCCATTTGTCAGGAAGAGTCAGCCTGGGCTTGGCAGTAAATCCCAGACCTTGGCAGGCTTCACAGCTTAGTTCCACTCCTTCCTTGGCTAGGCTTGGCAAAGCCTCCCAGACCCAGCCTGGCTAGATTAGACTCTTCATTGCAAACAAGAGCAGAGCTGCACCCAGCCACCTCACCGCCTCCTGCCAGTGAGAAGAGCTTAATGACTTTTATAAACCTCAAGTTTTAATCTGGAGGCTTCTTTCTTATCCTGTTCAAATTAACAGAGGCTTGGGGTGGTGCTTAGTAGCGTCAAAGCCGAGCTGTTGCTGCACGTTCACACAACAGCCGTCTCTGGATGGGAACTGCTGGTTCCTGCCTCAGACCTCTCAGAAGGCCCGACTTGGACTTTCCAGGCTGCTCATCTACCTGCTGATCATAGTGTCCTTTTTCTGGGCAATAGATCTTCTTCCATACAAAGCACCAGGTGCAGCTAGCCCCCGTTTTTATGCTCACACATGGCTCTCCTGCGTTGTCCAGAAGTGACTTCCATATTAAAAATAACGCAAGTAGCCAGTGCTTTGTTTCGAGGTATGCCGACTTTTCATTTATTTATTATTTTAAATTGAAGATGGATGGATGAATTATGTGCCGTCAAGTCAGTGTCAGCTCTTAAAGACCACATGGATAGATTTTCTCCATGGCAATCTGTCCCTACTGGTCCTTAAGTCTTCTAACGGTGCCCCCATTGCCACCATAACCGAGTCCACCCCCCCTTGCTGCTAGTTGTCCTCTTCTTCTCTTTCCTTCCACCTTTCCCAGCATCAGAGCCTCCTCCAGAGAGCTGGTCTTAGCATCTTGGGTCCAAAGTAGGATAATTTGAGCCTGGTCCTTTGTGCCTTGAGTGAGAACTCTGGGTGATCTCTTCAACGACCTGTTTATTTAGTTGGCTATCACTGTATTCTCTGGAGTCTTCTCCAACACCAAAGTTCAAAGGCGTCAATGCTCTTCCCATCATGCTTCTTCAGAGTCCAGCTTTCACTTCCATAGTGTGTCATAGGGAATGCCATGGCTGCACAGTCCTGATCTTTGTAGGTATAGACACATCATGGCATCTGAATCTCTTTTCCAGAGCCTTCGTGGCTGCTCTACCAAGTGCTAGTCTGCGGCGTATTTCTTGATGTTATTATTTTTTTAAAGGAAGCAGGCGAGGCAGAGTACTTTCTGGCCATGAGTATCATGCTGGACACCCCAGCTATATATAGATCCCTTCTGATTTGTTTTCCTGCCTGTCTAGGAATGAAAAAAATGTGCTGGATTGTGTACACTAGGCCAAGGTCTGGCACGCTGTAGGTTAATAAGGCATCCTGCCTTAAAGCAACCCCAAAAATAGCCTCTGGCTTTTTCCGTGCCTGTTGTTTGAGATTTAACAGACAGTCTTGAAAGGAGGAGATGTCCAGATTTTTCTTTTGATTTTTTTTTTTTGTAATGACAAATCAAACTCTTCTTATGAACCTTTTTTAAAAAATGTAGTCATATATTTATTCATTCAAGGACACGATTGGCTGCCTGCACACCTGAACAAAATTTGTAGTTAAGTTTGCCAGGAGCTGATACTTAGATTCCCAGTGAAGAAATAACTGAAAAACAGTCTTTTTACCTTTTAATTGCAGTTTGTAATGAAATCACTTCCATTAAAAAAAAAAACAGTAGCCTCTTTGTTACAATAGGAAAGCTTTCTATTTTATTTTAAGCCGCCTTTCCCTTCTCTGCAGTACTGCATATGTTATCTGTGAGGGACATATAAGCCTTTATATTTTGATGATCTTGGAACAGGAGCCCCGTTCTTTCCGTGATTATGCTAGAACAAGACTGGAGAATGTGGCTTTTCAGATGTTTCTGGGCTCCTCTCAGCTTCAGCCAGCAAGATAAGAAGTCAAGGATTATGAGAATTGTAATCAAGCCACATCTGGATGGTTCCCAACTCTCTGTATTATAACCTGGGTTGAAGCAATGCATTTGTTTAGAACTTACTGTCACTTATTTGTTAGATTTATTTCCTACCTTTCTTCCAGGGCCTCATGGCAGCTTGGATCCTACTCCTTCTTCCAATTTTATACCTGCAACCACAACCCTACAAGGTAGGTTTGGCTGAGAGATGGTGACTGGGGCCCATCCTCCTATGAAATTTCCGTGGCTGAGGGCAGACTAGAATTTCCCCAATTCTAATCCTCCACCCTAACCATTAAATCCCACTGGATGACTTGATTCAGAAGGACTGAAAGAAGAGTATCTCCATAATGTGGAGAATTTATTCATCTGATGTCTGGCCTCTGGCCTGAATGTTTTGTTAAAAAGACAATGACTAAATCCATGGAGGAGAAGTCTGTTAACAGTTGTGATGGCTACATACATAAGGAAAGCCTTTTTCAACATGGTGCCCCATACGTGAAACATGTCCTCAGAGAGGCTTGCCAGGTATCCATGCGGTGGTCTCCACTTTACTTTCTCAAGCCTTTTAAGTGTGGAAGATGATTTTGCTGTTAGTTTCCTGGTGATTTTTGAAGTTGAGGTGAGATGCTGTGGCTTGGTTTTTCTTTTATGCTGCTTTTGTTTTACACTGTTTTGGGTGTGTGGGTGTGTGTGTATGTACAGGTAGGTCATGATTAATGCAAGTCTGAGTAGTACGATATTTGATTTAGTGCAAATTATAAATTGATACCAGGTTGCGTTTAATGCGAGCTAAATTTCCGTTAACGCAAGGCTAGCGCATGCACAGTTGCTGTTGGGGTTTTAGATGCTAATCGCCGTGGTGCAAACTGGAGAAAAGGAAAGGTTCCATTCGAGAAAAGCTCAAAAACGAAGAGGCTCATTTTGAAGAACTACAGCAGAATACAGGAGAGAGCAGGTACGCTTTGGATACGGGTTTATCCTCCAGCTTGTCCTTTGTTCACTTGATTTATTTATTTTAAATATTTATGGGATCCCTCTAGAACAGTGTTGTCCAAACTTGGCCACTTTAAGATGAGTGGACTTCAACTCCCAGAATTCTGGCTGGGGAATTCTGGGAGTTGAAGTCCACTCATCTTAAAGTAGCCAAGTTTGGACAACACTGCTCTAGAAGATCTCGTGGCAGATTAGAATCTATTAGAAAGCAATAAAAAACACAAAAACCACATAAAAAAATAACGGAAGGGTGGTCTCAGTAACAATCTTGCTGCCACTTCCTGCAGTTTCTGAGCAGTCTTCAAGGGCAGATCTGTGTAGGATACACTGTAGAAATTCAGACAGGATATAGCCAGAACAAGGATTATGGGGCCAGGCCATTCCTGTCCTAGAATGCTGTCTTGCCTGAGTAAAGCCAGTGGGCCAAATTGTGATTCTGTGGCTTCTGGATTGGCATTAGTGACAGGTTTCTCTGGCTTTTATGCTATATATTGTTGAATTTTACTTGAGTTAATTACCGTATTTTTCTGTCAATAAGACACCCCCATGTACAAGACGACCCCCACTTTTCCAACCCAAAATTAAGAAATCAATATTTTAAAGATAGTGCAGAACACATTTTTATTTAGTAATTAGTTAACATTGACCTGCTACACTCGGTGGGAGGAGGTCCAAACCGTCTCCCTGCAGCTCTATTTCCAGGCTCTTTTGCATAACTGATTACATTCAAGCACGAGTGAAACTGCTGATAGCTTGTCTCTGCAGACAGACTTCCTCTAATTGGTTTGTTCAGCATCAGCTGACGTCAGTTATATAAGGCTTGTGATTGGAGGAAGTCTGTTTGGGAGACAAGCTATTTCACTCGTGATTGGAGGCTAGCAATAGGAGGAAGCCCGCCTGCAGAGACAAAGTATGGGCAGTTTTGCAACCGTGCGGTTCTCTCCTTGGCTGACTTCCTTGAATAAGACGCCCTTCAATTTTTAGCGTAAGGATTTTAGAAAAAAGTATCATCTTATAGTCAGAAAAATACGGTAGTTATATATTGTTAGTAGGTTTTATAAAGTCTAGTATATATTACTTTTACAGGTAGTCCTCACTTAACAACCATTCGTTGAACCAACCGTTCAAAGTTACAATGGTGCTGAACAAAGGGACTTACAACCAGTCCTCACACTTAGAACCATCACAGCGCCCCCCCCCACAGTCACATGATTGCAATCCAGGTGTTTGGCAACAAGCTCGCACTTATGATGGTTGCAGCATCCCGGGGTCACATGATCGCCATTTGTGACCTTCCCACACAGCTTCCGGCAAGCAAAATCAGTGGAGAACCGTGTGATTCACTTAACAACCATGGTGATTTGCTTAATAACCGCTGCAAAAAAAGATGATAAAATCGGGTGTGACTCGCTTAACAACTAATTTTCTGGTCCCTATTGTGGTCGTTAAGTGAGCACTACCTGTATTGTAAAGTGGTTACCTATTTGGTATTACACTATTCCTGTAGAAATAGAGCTGCCTGAGTTTTAATGTATCAACTTCATATTCTTCTATGTTTTAGACACTGCTAATCTTCGTGTGCACAAAATGGAGAAAAGGAAGATCCCCTCAGAGACAAATAATACAAGGTCAAAAAAGAAGAGGCTTGTTATTACATTAGAGCAAAAATGTGATGTAATTGAACGACACGAATGTGGCCACAGCAACGCTAAAATAGGACGAGATGTTGGAATGCCCGAATCTACGGTACGCAATATTATAAAACACGCAGGGGAAATTAAAAAGAAAGGTAAAGTTGCATCAGCTTTTTGTGGTTTGCAAACATCTGCAAGGAACAGAAGTGTTACAATGATAGAAACAGAGCACCTTTTAACTGAATGGATTGAGGATTGCAATCAAAAATGCATTCCCCTTAGCAGAGCAGCCATTCAAACCAAAGCTTTAAGTTTGTTTCAGAGAGTGAAAGAAAAAAACAACGAAGTAGAAGAAATATTTAACGCAAGCGTTGGCTGGTTTGATCGGTTTAAAAATCGAGTTCAGCTGCGTAACGTTAAAATGGCCGGTGAGGCAGCCAGTGCAAATGAAGATGCAGTATCTAAATACCTTGATGTTTTAAAAAAAATCATTGAAGATGGTAGATACACTGATCAACAAATATTTAATGTGGATGAAACCAGTTTATTCTGGAAAAGGATGCCTTCCAGAACTTACATTTCTAAGAAAGAAAAAACTCAGCCTGGATTTAAAGGGTCTAAGGATCACCTCACACTTTTACTGGGAGGCAACGCTCAAGGAGATTTTAAATTGACACCAATGCTTGTTTATCGATCTCCAAATCCTCGCGCCCTGAAAGGCTACAACCATAGCTCGCTTCCAGTTATTTGGCGGTCAAATAAGAAAGCGTGGATGACCCAAGCATTATTCAGTGACTGGTTTTCAAGCTATTTTTGCCCAGCTGTTGAAAAGTACTGCAAGGAAAACAACATCGCATTTAAAGTTCTTCTGATCTTAGATGAGGCTCCAGGACATTCAACTACACTGAGTTCATTGTGTGAAAATGTAAAAACCATTTTTTTGCCACCAAATGCAACATCTTTGTTGCAACCCATGGATCAAGGGGCCATTGCAACATTTAAGGCCTACTACATAAGAAGAACATTTGAACAGGCAATTGCTAAAACTACAGGAGATGATGCAGTTTCCTTAACAGAGTTCTGGAGAAATTATAACATCAGGCACGCAATAGAAAATATTCACCATGCTTGGCAACAACTAACTGCAGACCACATGCGCGGAGGGTGGAAGCCCATTTTGCCTCATTGTGCAAACAGTAGTGCTTTTGAAGAAAACACAGTTATAGAAGAAATAACAAAGATTGGAAGAGAACTTGGATTTGATGAACTAGAAAGGGATGATGTTCAGGAACTGCTCAATTCACACGTGGAAGAATTGACTGATGACGATCTACTTTTAGCTCAACAAAGAGCACGTGAAGAAACCGACAGTGATGCCGAAGAACGAGATCATATGCAAGTGAAGGAGTTCCCTCTCAAGGAATTTGAAGGTATCTTTTGAGTTTAGAAGTCCTGAAGCAAAAAATTATGGATGCTGACCCTAACCTCAATCGAAGCATGCAGATTCGCTGAGATGTGGCTAAAGCAGTCTGCATCTACCAGCCTATGTATGAAGATTTAAAGAAAGATAAAAGAGTCTATGCTGCTAAAATATTGTGAAAGACAATAAAGGTAGTAAAGACGTTTTTGTCAGTGTAAGCTTACCTTCAGGAATGATATTTAGAATTTTTGGGGGGTTTTATTTTGCTTTCTATAACTACTCTGTGACTTTGTTAAAAATAAATTTAAGTTGTAAGTATATTCTTTTAATCTTTTACTGTTACATTTCATTAATAAACATAAAAATTATGTTTAAAAATGTTCATTGCCTATTTCTGTCAAGCTGGAATTACCCAATTACCCTATTTTCCATAGCAATATCACTTCAAATAGTGCAAATTCAAATAATGCGACTATTTTGTGGGATTCGTTATCAGCACTAATCGAGACCTGCCTGTATGGTAGAGAATCACACAGATGGCCTTGGAAAAGGAATGTAGCAGTTACCAAAACGTGATTTAAGCCCAAGAAAAGAAAGGGATATTAGAAAGAAACTTAAACTGCCTTGTCTTGGCTCTCTTTAGTATAAGAGGGAGGGGAAACACTGTGGGGATTTCAAGGTTCTGTTATTGTAGCCTAGATCCGTAAAGATGAGTTCCAGCATTTCTTGTGGAGTCTGTTTCCTGATCTGGCCTACACATATAGGGTTCATATATAGATAAATCTGACTTATACACTGCCTGGGGAACAATGGCTGTTGACTGGTCTAGAAATGTAACGAACAGTGTAAGAACGAATCGATAGATAACTGCATTTCCCAAGTTCGGAGGCTAAACACTGATCCTGTTGGGAGCCAGGAGGAGGCAGACTTAGCCAGTGAGGGAAGCAGATTGTTGTTGATCTGATAATCAGGTCTTCAGCTCCTTGAGTAACTTCTTTTTCCACTCTGTTCCAGCCGCTGATGAGTGGATCACTGAGATGAAAGAGGGGGATTCCCAGGGGGATGACACTGAGCCCGTGAAGCTCCAGGGGACCCCCTGGGACAGTCTCCCCAAACTCCAGGAGGACAGTGACACTTTGGGGAGCCCCGATGCTGGCTTGAAGCAGAAGGGAGAAGATGGCCAAGATCAGCCCATGGTTGAAATCTTTCCTCTGGCAGGAGAGGAGAGAAATCTAAGTCCACCAGTGGTCAAGAAACGGTATAGGATTCGGGGGAAGAAGACGTGCTCTGTATGCAGCAAGACCTTCAGCCGGAGCACGGTGCTTGCTGCGCATCAGAGGACCCACACAGGCGAGAAGCCATTCAAGTGCCAGAACTGCGGGAAATGCTTCAGCTTCAAATCTGCCCTGGTGGTGCACGAGAGGACCCACACGGGGGAGAGGCCCTATTCGTGCGATCGGTGCGGGAAGAGCTTCACCGTCAGCTGGGTCCTTACCAGGCACTACCGAGTCCATACCAAAAAAGAGCAGTTTGGCTGCTTGGAGTGCGGGAAGAGCTTCACCCAAAAGTCTCAGTTGCTCAGCCACCAAAAAGTCCACATCAGGGAGAAGCCCTTCCGATGGACCCAGCCCGGGGAAAGCTTTGGTTGCGGCTTGAGTGTCAAGAGACAGGAAGGCTCCTGCTCGGGGGAGATGAAGCCATTCAAATGCCCTGATTGTGATAAGTCCTTCAACACGTCCTCCCAGTTGGACAGGCACCACCGGGTCCACACAGGGGAGAGGCCCTTCACTTGCTCCGAGTGCGGGAAGAGCTTCAGGCAGTGGCAGATTCTGATGGTGCACAAGAGGATCCACACGGGCGAGAAGCCCTTCAAGTGTGCCATCTGCGGGAAATGCTTTTCTAACCAGGCCAGCCACATCCGGCATCGGAAAGTCCACACGGGGGAGAGGCCGCACCTCTGCGTCATCTGCGGGAAAAGGTTCCCCTACCGTGCAGTTCTGGTGAAGCATCAGAAAATCCATGCCCGGGAAGCCCTAAATAGTCGCAGGTTGGAGGAGGAGGAGGAGGAGCAAGATAAAGAAGCTTCATAAAGGAAAAATGGGCAGTGGGATGCCCCAGTTTTGTGAGTGGGACCACAGGCAACCTTTTACCTGAGCCTTCCCTAGCCCGATGGCCTCCAGATGCATTGGACCAGTGGCCATTCCGGGTGGAGGTGGCAGGAATTGTTCTTAATATCTGAAAATACCAGGTTCAGGAAGGTTGACCTTGTGAATCCGCCGCGTGTGCCCATGTAGGCCCTTGAGAAGCACTTGGTGGGTGTCCGTTCCTTGGTGTCTCTCTCAGCACTCGTGTAGGAGAAGCAGCCGTCACCTGGCTGGGACCTTCCTGAGCACTCCTGATGGATGTGTCTGGGACCTTACGTCGGGTGGATTCTTGGCCTGGTGATGAGGGATTGTTGAATGTCTGTGAAGTTGATAGTCTCAGGGGTATAGGACCTTTAAGCTATTCGCTGTAGCGAGTCAATGAAGCAATTAATAGAGGATAGGGAGTCCATGTGATGGCTGCATTTGTATGGCCTAACAACGTGGGTGTGCATAAAATGGGAAACCTGCTTTGTTTTGAACTGAAACAAACATGGCGTGTTTTGGAAGTGTGGCTGAACCATCCTGGGTGGTCTGCAGGTTGGGAAAAAACTGACAGCTGGAACTGGGGTGGTTCAGGTTTTAACTGGCACAAAATCCAGAGGTGTTTTATGGGGCGAGTAGGGCAACACTGAGGCCCTGCTCATCTGTCTTCCCACACCTGGCACGTGTCCCATTCTGCCCCCCCCCCCCACCCAATCATCACTGATAGGGAAAGGAAGGTGCTGGGAAGATGGGAGGTGAGTCTTACCAAAACTAAGGGCATTGACAGTGGCAGCTGTTCACCCTGCCTCCCATTTTTCCTTCTTTTCCCTGCCTCCCCTTAGTTGCCACCACCACAACCAACATTTTTGGCTTTTCCCCACACTTCCTCTCAAACACTTCTGCCTAGAATGTTCCTATCTTGGTCTGGAAACAGGTCTCCTGAAACGATGCAGGGAATATTCATGTGCAGAACATTTTGGGCATCCCTACTAGCGAATCTTGGGCAATCTCAAGGCTAAGAGTGGTGAGATCTGTTTAGTACTTGGATGGGACACCACTAGGAAATCCCAGGGCTGCAGGCTGTACTGGGAACTAAAAAAAAAAAACATCCCAGAAGGCAGTAGTAGTAAATCACGTGGATATTGGTGCCAAGCAAAATAAATGGACCTGTCTGTGAAATCAACAAGAGTTGAGCTCGACTTTATGTTTGTATGGTCTAGTAGTATATACTCTAGGAAGGGGAGCAAAAAAGAATCATTTTCTTCTCAGTTTCATTGTGTTTTTAGGTCATTTTGCTTTAGTGGGGCGGAATCTTTCTCTTAGTTTCTTACTCTAAAGGCTGATGTCAACTTGTTTCCTCAAAATTACCGCGTTGAGAGGATACTGTATATCATAGAAACTAATTAAAAGGAAATTAGATGTATCCGTCTGACTATGAAGTTTCTTTTCTTTTTCCCTGAATGCAGTTTTTCTCTTCTGGCTAGGAACGGCCTCAAAGACCGCTCAGATACCTCAGATAAGCTGAGGTCGTCCACTGAATGGAATGCCGTTGCCCCCGCCCTATGGAATACTCTCCCCCCAGAGGTGAGGCGGGCCCCGATCCTCCCAATTTTTTGGAGGGAATTGAAGACTTGGCTCTGCCAACTTGCCTGGGGCGACAAAAGATACAATCGACCCTGGGGAGGGCTGGCACCTTGACGACGCGCCCTGAGTTTATTGACACCCCATTAACATCTGCCTCTTGGAAGTATTATAGAGGAAGTGTGCTTTTAACACATTTTAATTAATTCATTAATATTTATCTATTTCAATCAATATTTATTCTTTTTTTTACTGTAAACCGCCCAGAGTTCAGTTGACCAATGAGATGGGCGGTGGCAAATTTGAAATATAAATGAATACATGAAAACCATCTGCTGGATTGTTGACCAGTTTTGCGGAGATGGCAGTCCTAGGGAACGCAGAACCATGATTTATGTCGGGATCTTACAGAATCCGAGTGAAAAGGACGTTGGAGGCCAAGGCCCTCCACAGCGAAGGGTACAGTAATATCCTCTGCTTTAAAGAATTGCTGATCTGCTCCTAAGATCGTCGCTTCTGACCTCAAATATGTCAAAAGAAATTTCAGCTAACGTTTGGCTTCCATTGCCTTGTGAGGACCGGGCGGGGAGGGGATGACAGATGAAGACCACCGCTCAGACTTCCTTCAGTTGACTTCATTCTCCCCGAGGTTGTTACCGTCAAGTGTTCTGTAAAATTTAAAAAGGACTCTTGTACTTTGATTTGCCACCATTTTTGTTGCTTGCAAGGCACACTGGAAGGATTGTTATGGGGAGGGATGGAGGTAAATAATGGCAATACACTAATATGCAAATATTTATTTGGGGGTTTGTGTTAAATTCCTCCCCCTCCTCCCCACGCAGTTGCCCCAATGGAATGGAAAGATGGAAATCTGTTTTTGTAGTTCTGTAGGCGGCAGGACGGTTTGCAGCAGTATTTCTCAACCTTGGCCACTTTAAGACCTGTGGACTTCAACTCCCAGAATTCCCCAGCCAGCCATGCTGGCTGGGGAATTCTGGGAGTTGAAGTCCACAGGTCTTAAAGTGGCCAAGGTTGAGAAACACTGGTTTAGAGGGAAAAGTGTAATCAAAACTGAAAGTGATTTGGGATGTTTCTGGATTTGGGCGCAGGCGGTTTGTGGCTTATTCCAAGTTAGATTTTTAGATGGCAAAGCTTTAGCCAGTGCTACGAAGACATCACAGACACGTTGCTTGCCACGTGGCTGTTTTTTCCCCTGTACTGTGGTCCTACTCAGGACTACTGCCCTGGTCCCAAATGCCAGTGTTGGTCAACGATCGCCATTCAAGAAAGACGTGGCCAACCTTGGCATATGTTCAAATCCTGTTTTCCTGGTTTATGCAGCGCTTCCTTGACGGAGGCGCTAGCTCTTCTGCTTCAGACGGGCCCCTTGTGTGGTGGTGTCAGGTTTACGAAAAAGGTGCGGCGCGCAGCTCAAACCGCGCGTCCCGGACGATCCGACAGCGCAACGCGCCCCAAAGCCGCTTCTTAACGTTGCACTTTCGCAGTATCTCCCGTTGCGTTTCTCCGCGCCCGATGCTGAAGGGGTCCGATCTGGCCCTTTTGACGCCTGCCTCTCGGGTCTCTCCGGGACAGAAGCGCATCGCGGTCGTGGTAGCGCCAGCCTTCGGTCCCCAATTGCGGCCGCAACCTCGCCACCCACAACGCGCCGGCCCGTCCGCACGCTCCGCCGAGGATCCGCTCGCCGCCCGGACCAGTGGGAGGCGAAGCTGCCGTTCCGGCGCTGTCCAGGAGGGGGCGCCCGCGGGAGCGCTGCTGGCCGCAGCGAGCAGGGGCGGAGACGGAGCCGAGCAGCAGCGGCCGCGCAGCCCGCCGGTCAGCAGGGAGCCCCGGGGGCGCCGCGGGCTTCCCCGCCCCGAGACGGAGACCGGCGGCCTCTTTGCCGCTTGCGGTAGGAGCCCCTCCGAGCTCCGCGAGCGCGGCGGGGGGCGGGGGGCGGCGGAGGCTTCCTCCAGAGTAGCGGGCAGAGCGCTGCAAAGGGAGGCCTCCCCCTCCGTCCCGGGAAACCCGCGCGCCCCCCTCCAGCCCGGCCCCGGCGCCTGGGCAGCCAGCAGCGCATCATCGCCTCGCCTCGCCTCGTCTCGCCTCCCTTGATCGCTTCTCCCGCGCAGCGATGCAGACCGGGCTCTCGGCGGGCCGGGGAGGACGGGGCTCCGGGGCGCAGAGGAGGAAGGGGCGGCCTCCCCCCTCCTCCGCCCGCCCGTCTCTCCCGCGGGTGGGCGCCGCTGCAAGGCCGCCGCTGGGCTCTCGCCGGACGGGGTGGCAGCGAGCGCGGTGACCCCCGGCTGGACGCGCAGCCCTTCGCCTGCTCAGCTCTTGGGCAGAGGAGAGGGAGAGGCTGAGGCTGAGGCTGAGGCTGGCCCTGCGGCTCCCCTCTCCCCAAAATAAAGGGGCAGAGAGGCAGTCAAAGAGACCCTTTCTAGACAGAGACAGAAGGAACCGTTTTGTGATTTTTCTGGCCGGGGATCAGCCCTGTAGTTTGCTTGAATATGATGCCCATTCGAGATCATGTCTGTTTTGATCCACAAAAGTAGCAAAAAATCTGTTGGTCTATAAAGCACCCCAGGTTATTATACTCTCTGTGTGTGTGTGTGTGTGTGTGTTTAGTGTCGATTGTTGCCTTTCAGTGAGCTTAGAAGAGGACAAAAAATGTTAAGTTTTACTTAGAACTCAGAAAGTGAATTTGGGATAGTGAATATCTATTCTCTTTTATCCTTCACGGTCTCTAACCTGTTAGACATTCTTGCACGATTATGCTGAAAGTGATCTAATCTGAAAATACACAACTCTGGTTTTCAGAGAGCAAACAGGAGAGAAAGAACCAAAGAGAACTAGAAGAGGGATCAGAAGAAACAGAAATACTCACCTCTCCAATTCAGCCTCAGTCTGCCCAAGCAGCCAACATAAGGACCATCTGGAAAGATCAAAAGAGATCCATTCGTTGGGATGGAAGAAGGGTGGGAAACGCAATGGGAACAGTTCCTCCAGACGCAACCTGCCCACACAGAAGTGATCTTGCAGGCTTCTCCCTGGGAAGACTCCAAGGCCTTCCTGGCCTCCTTTGAGCAGGTGGCCACGGCCTGCCAATGGCCCAGAGGAGAGTGGGCAGCCCGTCTCTTGCCAGCCCTTTGCGGAGAAGCTGAAGTGGCCTTTCAGAGCCTGGACACAATTCATCAAGAGGATTATGAGAATGTAAAGGTGGCCATCTTGAGGGGAGAAGCTATGACAATGGAGGCGCAGCGTCAACGTTTTAGACAGTTCTACTGCCAGGAAGTGGAAGACCCACGAAGGGTTCAAAGCCACCTCCAGGAGCTCTGCCACAGGTGGCTGAAGCCGGAGAGACACACCAAGGATCAGATCCTGGAGCTCTTGATCTTAGAGCAATTTCTGGCCAGCCTTCCTCCAAAACTTCAAGGCTGGGTTCAGTCAAAGAGGCCAGACACATGTTCCCAGGCAGTGGCCCTGATGGAGAACTTCCTTAGGAGCCAGCAAGAAGTCAGATCCAGCTCATGTCAGGTAGGGTTTACTATTTAAATCTCATTTAAATTACTATTTAACCCTCAAAATTCATGTTGCAGAGTATGGGCTTGGAGGCTGGGAATCACCTGCACTATATTGTTAGACAATGCTTTGGAATTCACTATTAAAATTCATGGAAATCATGGTGATCAATGGCTGTCAGCCTTGATGGCAGTGGGACTGCCTCTGAAGGTCATCAGCTGGGAGACTAGTGGGCTTCCTTGGGTCCCTGGGAGAAAGATTGCTGGACTAGATGGGCCAGGGGTCCAATCCAGCAGGACACTGCTTACGTTTTTATGTTCTTCAGTTGATAATTGGTTGCTTTTCTAACAAACAGCAAAAGCTGAAACCATCTGAATCAGCTTATGTTAACTTCACACACACAAAAATCCAGATATATTAAACTTACCCAAGTTGATTTTTTTATTTACTGCAGAATCCTGTTACCTTTAGGGTTAGGGTTCTCTGGGGAGAAAAGTGTTGATTTCCCCACTGTAATACAGTAATAATGAGAATATTTCACAGGAAGTGAGAGAAGACAAAAACACTGCATGATGTCCACAATAAGGTACAGGTAGTCCTTGACTTACGACAGCAGTTGGGATCAGAATTTCAGTCACTAAGCGATGCAGTTGTAAAGTGTGACCGCATCGCTTAGCAACTGCAGTCCCGGTTACTGTCATTAACCAAATCCCACAGTTGTTAGGCAAGGCAACTTCCTGCCGGCTTCCCACACCCAAAGTCGGTGGGGAAACCGGCAGGAAGTTGCAAGTCTCAGGCCGGCAGACAGGTAAGTGGCTGCTGCGGGATGGGGGAGGGAGTGAGGGGGTGCAGGGGAAGGTTGGGGAGGGTGCACAAGGGTACAAGAGCGTGCGCAAGATGTGCAGGTTAGGGAAGGGGGTGCAGGGGTGCATGAGTGGCTGGCACGGTGCAAGTGCAGAGGGGCTGGGGAAGGGTGCACAGGTGGGAGAGACTTAACCCAGTGACTTGCAACCTTCCCTGCCAACTTCCATATTGACTTTCTGGGGAAGCCGGTAGAGAAGTTTGCAAATGGTGATCACATGATTGTGCGCCACTGCAACCAATCGTAAGTGCAAACTGGTTGCCAAATGCCCAGATCACAATCACAGGGGTGCTGGGACAGCCAGAACTCTGAAGACTGGTCATAACCACCATTCGTTCAGCACCGTCATAACGCCAAGCGGTCACTGAACGAATGGTCATAGGTCGAGGACAGCCTGTAGCTAAGTTGGTCTTGATGAGCCTCACAAAGCCTAAGGACCTGCTGAGATTTTGTGTGTGTGTGTGTATGTGGCAAAATCAGTTCTTCTGAGTGAAACCATCTTCCCTTTTTCAGAGGCCATTAAAAGGGGAGCATGCGATTTTCTTACGTGAAGAAGAGTCTGTGGAGACTGTGAAGAGAGACCATGTTGGGAGGGAGATCAATATGTTGGGTAAGGATTTTCCTGAAGTATAAGAAGCAGTATACAATTACTGTAATACAGTGTTTCTCAACATTACTGTAATACATAAATAAATTAAAGGTTTCTGCCTGCCCACGTTTTCCCTGCCAGCCATTTTTAATTTAATTTATTCATTCATTTATTCAACTTATATTTAATATGGTTTTGTGGGAGTGCTTGCAACTTGTCCTTAAAATTCCAAGCATGCGCTCCAAATGTTTTTGAGCAACCACTGTGGATGCAGGATCATCGCTTATTGTCGTTCAACAAGCCACAATTCAGAAACCAATAAATCAACTGTGCTGCAATGGTAGGACAGGAATTGTGGCTTGCTATAAGAAGGAACCCTCCCATCTCAGACATAATGCTAAGTTATTCCCAGCTGGTTTGTTTCTTTTCTTCTGTAAGTAGATTTGGTTTCAGAAGCCAACATTTCTGCCTCAGTACAGGGTGTGCGTTCAGCCAAACACAAACCCAACAAAAATGGTGAGATCATTAGGATGGCATAAAGCATGGAAAGCACAATATGAAACACTTCAAGCTCAGAAAAGCAGTTTTGAGTGGTCCGATCTTGAAAGAAAAAGTCCCTTTTCCAAAAGTTTTGAGGGTAAAAAAAACTCGTGTTCTTTCAAGGGATACAGCTGTTCCAAGTTCTGTGACTTGGACCAGTGTTTCTCAGCCTCAACAACTTTAAGATGCGTGGACCAACTCCCAGAATTCCCCAGCCAGCATGGCTGGCTGGGGAATTCTGGGAGTTGAAATCCACGCATCTTAAAGTTGCTGAGGTTGAGAAACACTCTCTAGAGAGTTACCTTTTCCCCGGCTTGTTATAGCTGCATACCCTTACTTTCATCGAGCATGGGAAGTGGGTGGAAGAGGCAAAAAGACTTCAGTTAGTTGTTATTATTATTATTATTATTATTATTATATTTTTATCCGACTTTCTAAAATATATTTTCGTCACCTCCAGGTGGCGACCATACCTAATATACCTGCCTCCTCTTTTCCCCACCACAACAACCCTGTGTGGTGGGTTGGGCTGAGAGAGAGAGAGACTGGGCCAAAGTCACCCAGCCAGCTTCCACACCTAAGGCAGGACTAGAACTCAGGGTCTCCTGGTTTCTGGGCCAGCCATTTCACTGCTACGCCAAACCGGCTCCCAGTTTTACTCAGCAGGAGAAGCTTGGAGAGCAACTATTCTCTGCTTTGAATAATGATTATTTTCCTATTGTGTTGTGTCTCTAAATATTCTGCTAAAAGCGATCTAATGTGAATGTATTCTAAATGTAGGCTTTAGAGCGCAGCTGAGGGGGAAAATGCTGAAAGAGGACAAAGCTGGAAGTCCAAAATTAGAAGAGGAAACAGATGGGGGAAACCTCCTCTGTGCAACTCAGCCTCAGTCTGGGTCTCAGCAACAACCAGGATGGGCAGCAACCCAGAATAGCAAAGAGGAACCCTTCTTTGGGGTGGAAGAGCGCTGGGAAGCCCAGTGGCAGCAGTTCCTCCAGATGCTGCAACCCCCTCCAGCCGGAGGGAAGAATCCAGTGATGTCAGAGGCTTCCCCCTGGGAAAACCCCAAGGCCTTCCTGGTCTCCTTTGAGCAGGTGGCCAACGCTTGCCACTGGCCTAGAGAAGAATGGGCCGCCCAACTCTTCCCAGCCTTGAGCGGAGAAGCAGAAGAGGCCGTTCGAAAGCTGGAAATCCGAGAGCAGGAAAACTATGGCAAAGTGAAGGCCGCCATCTTGCAAGGGGAAGCCCTGAGAACGGAAACGCAACGCCAGCACTTTCGGCAGTTCTGCTGCCAAGAGGTGGGAGACCCCAGGAGACTCTACGGCCAACTCCAGCAGCTGTGTCTCCGATGGCTGAAGCCCGAGAGACATACCAAGGAGCAGATCCTGGAGCTGCTGATCCTGGAGCAATTCCTAGCCAGCCTCCCACCTGACCTCCGCAGCTGGATCCGGGCGGGAAGGCCGGACACATGTTCCCAGGCGGTGGCCCTGGTGGAGGACTTCCTCTCGAGCCTGCAAGAGGCCAAATCTGGATCCTGTCAGGTATGATTTGAATCCCAGAATTGACTGTACAGAATCTGGATCAGGCTTCTGGAATCACCTTGCAGTCACTGAGTTACAAATGTGTTACATTCATAATACCCAAGTAAGGCTGAAAGCCCGCTTATTAAGTGAAATGCGCAAAAAGTTTTTTTTATTACAGTAGTCTTTTTTCTCTCCTCCTTTATTTTGTTCGCAGCCATATTGCCTACAAGAACTGTTTCAAGGGGAGATAATTCACAAGGCAGCTTTTCCAGCTGTGGGAAGGTCACAATATCATATGAGACGTTTAACATCTTAGATATTGTTACGCAGCCTGACTGATCCTGCATAGCCTTTTGATGGGTGAGGGAGTAGCTATTTCTTTCTATGGCAAAATCCATCTGAATGGATCTGCCCATCTCCCTGTTTCAGGGACTGCTGAAGGAAGAGCCCGTGGATTTCGATCCTGCGGAGGAAGAACTCTTGGAAACAGTGAAGAGACAAAGAGTTGCAATGGAGATCAGTTCGTTGGGTAAGGATTCCCAGGTCAACAGTCAATGTATGAGTATGAGAAAAGAAGTTGAATATGTAAGATCTTATATACAGGCCTGGAGCATACAGCCAAGACCTCACCCATTAAGCCATGAGCACAACTGATAGTTTTCTCATGTCTTTATTAGAACACATTCTACAAAGACTCATGTTCATCCACTGTAGAGAACACAGGAAATGGCCTTTAAGGGCAGGAGGAAGAGCTGCTACCAAGGCAACGGTCAGATAAGCGGGGCTTGAGCCCAGGCCAAAAAAGTAACTTGAGAAAACGTCTCAGACAAGCCCCTGCCTAGTTCACACAAAGATAAAATGAGGGAGGGGGAAGCACATTCAGACATCCAAGATTGATGTCAGACTTACAAGGTAGACCAGACTAAGAAACCAATGCCACGTAGGTCAGGACTGCCTTTACTTTAACAGCAATAGTAATCGAATCTTGAATTCTGAATGTAGTTACCAGCTCCCATCACCAGGAGCATATAACACTGATTTTCAGAGTCTACACTGGTTAGTTTCTGAGTACTTTGGGAAGTTATTGAAAACGGCATTACAGGAGTCCTCGAGTTACGCCAGTAACTGGGACTGGAATTTTCACCGCTAAGTGATGCAATTGTAAAGCATGACGTCATGTGACCATATTGCTTAGCAACAGCAATCCCAGCACTCCCCATTGCTGTCATTAACCAAATCCCACTGGTTGTTAGGCGAGGACACACCCCGACCCAAGCCACTCCCAGCTTGGTCCCTCCCAGCCCGGAGCCTCAGTAAGGTAAGGGACCGCCTCCTCTTCAACTCCCCGCACCCGCCCATCTCCCCCCCATCTCTGCCCTTTTGGCCACCCTGCACTCCCCTCTCTCTGCTGGCCTTGCCACCCTGTGCTCTGCCAGCCCTGCTACCGTGCCAGCCCTGCTGTGCCCAGCTGATCTTCGCCGTCTTCTTCCTCCCACTGCTGACAAGATGGGCCCGGCCTGGCCCTATGCGAGGCAGCTGCTGGCCACACCCGGTGTTCTTCCCAAGTCCACTCGCCATTCTTGCGATGCTTCAGAAGGCTTCTGAGGTCTTCTAAAGTCTTGTGAGAAGGCCGTGCCCTGCCATTCTCCAAATCGCGCAGAAGGCCTCAGAAATGGGAGATGGCAAAGGTCAGCTGGGCACGGCAGGGCCTGTGGAGCGCAGGGCAGCAGGGGGGTTGGGGTTCTGCACTGTGGTGCTGGAGTGGCTGGCTGCAGCACGGGCTAGAGGCAGCACTTGGCAGCAGTGGCGCTAGGGCTGAAGTAGAGGCCCAGGGCCGGGGGCAGCCGGCTGAGACGGCTGAAGACCCTGGGCTTCTACTTCAGTCTCAGTGCCGCCACCAAGGAGTGTCGCTGTGCAGGGTGGCCAGAAGGGCCGAAATGCGGGGGGGAGATAGTGGGGGGAGTTGAAGAGTCCCAGTGGTCATAAGTGCAGGCAGGCTGCTCAGTGCCCAAATTCTGATCATGTGACCATGGGGGTACTGCAACGGCCATAACATCGGGAACCAGGCTAAGTACCATTCATTCAGCGCCACTGTAACTTTGAACGGTTGATGAACGAATGGTCATAACTCGAGGACTACCTGTATTCTGGAGGGCATTTTCATGATTTTATTCATTTAATTCATGGTGTCATTTTACAACTGTTTGTTCCCTTCTGTTTGTCATTGAGAGTCATTGATTACAGCAGGGTAGGGTTCCAATCAACAACTGCGTGTTCAGCAGAGCGAAAAACATTGGAATAAAAATCCAACCAAAAGGAAGTTAAAGGCATTGGGAAAATAAGTAAGGCGTGGTTAAAATTATTTATCTTCCTCTGCAGGTAATAGATGGGAAAGTGAGGTCAAGGTGGAGCATTCTCAGGGCGAAGGCAAAGAGCCAGAGGCAACATGCAGGACAGACCCCCTGAGAAGCCCTGTGAATCTGTCTGAAAACCTGGAAGAACGCTACAAGTCAAAAAAGCAGCAGCAGAAGAAACCCATGGAAAATGAGAAGGAATGTATTTTGCTTGCAAAAAGTTTTTCTGCTGCTGTTATTGGAAAGACCACTTTATCCAGCAAGGATAAACTGCCCTTGTTCTCCAAGTATGGTAGAAAATATCACTACAGAGTGGAACTTGACATGATAGATTCCATGGATGACTTCGAAGAATCCCCTAGATCAGAGGAAAATCTCCAGTGCGTTTCCAACTATTGTGAGAAGGAAGAAAATATAATAACTGAGAAAAAGTGTGAATTTTCTGGGAACAGAATAGGGAATCATTTGAACAGATATCAATGTATGTATCTAGAAGAAAAACATGATAATTCTCTTGAGTATGTGAAAACCTTTAGTAATGCAAACTCATTAAAAATAATTCAGGGTCCTAATGCTGAAAGGAAATTGTATGAATGTTCCCAGTGTGGGAAATGCTTTGGTAAATTTAGCCAATGGAATCAACATCAGAAAATTCACACTGGAGAAAAACCATACAAGTGTTCCCAATGTGGGAAACGTTTCAATCAAGCAGGAAATCTGAAGACCCACCAAAAAATTCATACTGGAGAGAGACCATACAAATGTTCTCAGTGTGGGAAAAGCTTCAATCAGGCAGGAAATCTGAAGACCCACCAAAAAATTCATACTGGAGAAAGACCATACAAATGTTCTCAGTGTGGGAAAAGCTTCACCCGAGGAATACTTTTGAAGATACATCAAAGAATTCATACTGGAGAAACACCATACAAATGTTCTGAATGTGGGAAAGGATTCAATGAGATGCGCAACTTGAAAAGACACCAGAGAATTCATACTGGAGAGAAACCTCACAAATGTTCCCAATGCGGGAAATGCTTCACTGAGGCAGATGTTTTGAAGATACATCAAAGAACACACACTGGAGAGCGACCATACAAATGTTTGGAGTGTGGAAAATGCTTCAATAAATCAGGAACCTTGAGGAGACATCAAAGAATTCATACTGGAGAGAGACCATACAAATGTTCTCAGTGTGGAAGAGCTTTCAATCAAATGGGAACTTTGAAAAAACATCAGAGAATTCATCCGGGAGAGAAACACTACAAATGTTCTCAAATCCATACAGCAATTTATATTGGAGAAAAACCACACAAGTGCTCTGAATGTGGGAAATGTTTCAGACAGGCAGGACTTCTGAAGAGACATCAAAGAATTCATACTGGAGAGAGACCATACAGATGTTCTCAGTGTGGAAAATGGTTCAATCAGTCAGGAACTTTGAAGAGACATCAGAGAATTCATACCGGGGACAAACCAACCCAGTTTCTTAGCATTGAAAATGCTTCAGTCAGAGAAGTAATTTGAAAAGCTATCTGGGAATTCAAATTTAAGGAAGAAACCACAGATATAACTAACACCTAATGGGAAGAACCTCCATGATTGGAATATAGTAATTGAAAGATACAACCCATTGAAAAGAAAGAGGGGCAGTAGAACAGGAGGAAGAGTTTTAGTGTATGATAGGGATTAATAAAATCAATATAAAGATTGATGCCTCCCATCACTCACCCTGGCTATGAGTGATGTGGACTATGCTTTCTGAAAGCAGAGAGAGATCTGAAATAAAATTGTGGCGTTGGAATCCCGAGTCCAACTTCCTACTTAGGAACTTTTGCAGAAAAAACAGGGAGGAATTATTGCGCACTTCAAGTCCATTAAGGGATGCCGTAGAGGAGATTTGTTGTCTCTCATTCTGGAGGGTAAAACATGAAACCATAAATTGAATGCTAGGAAAAAACTTCAAACATTCATTCATAATAAAGATGGTTGAGCAGTTGGACCGATTGTGCAATGAGATGATGGGTTCCCCTTCACTAGATGTGTCCAAGCATGGGCTGGAAAGAAGCTCGTCATGGATAATTGCGATTCCTGCATGGAGCTGATGAACTTGTTGGTCTTATCGGCTATTTCCAGCTTATACTTCCATGATTCCTGACAAGACCATGTGGCTGTGGGTTTGGGGCCCTCCCACATCTAGCGGGTTGCCATCTTTAGCCTGTCAGAGCTGGTGCACGATCGGGGGGTTCTTCTGGACTCATCTGCTCAAAGAGTAAGTGGCACGTGGCTAGGAGGGCCTTTGCATAAATACATCTTGTGGGCTAGTGGCGTCCTTTCCTACGTTGGGAGACACTGGTCACGGCCAATCGTGCCTTAGCCACCTCCCAATTGGACTGTCGCAATGTCCTCTAGTGGGGCTGCCCTTGAAGAGCATTCAGAAGACCACAGCAGCTTGGGCAGCAGTGGGGGCATCACCATATGCCCACGTAAGACCCTGCTATGTGAACTGCCCTGCCTCCCAGGATCCTTCAAGGTGCTGATCATCCCCTTTAAAGCCCTACATGGCATGGGGCCAAGTTATTTGCAGGACTGCCTATCTCTAGGGCAGTGTTTCTCAACCTTGGGAACTTTAAGATGGGTGGACTTCAACTCCCAGAATTCCCTAGCCAGCCATGCTGGCTGGGGAATTCTGGGAGTTGAAGTCCACCCATCTTAAAGTTCCCAAGGTTGAGAAACCCTACCCTGGGGGTTTCTGCTCATCCCACCAGATCTGGCAGGGTGGTCATGCCCCAGGTTTCCTCAGTTAAACCCTGGTGGGGCCTCAGAAGCAAGCCTCCTTTGTCATTGCACCTGGCTTATGGAACAGCCTCCCCCTGAGATGCAGATGACCCCAACCTGTTGACTTCCGGAAAGTGGTGAAGATCTGGCTTTTTCCCCCAAGCGTTGGGACCAGGATGTTGATGGTACCAGCAAGGTGCAGTTGACCGATGGAAGCAAGTTTCATCAGAGCCTCGACGTGGTTTTTTTTAAGTGTTTTGTTTTAATCGTATTGTTTTTTCACTCTAGCATGCCACCCAGGCTCCTTCCTCATTGATGGGTGGCTATATAAGCTTGTTTAATAAATAAACTTTTTTTTAAAAAAATCTCATACTGGAGAGAGAATGCCCTAAATGTTAGGGAGATAGTGGCTTCAGTCAGTTCTGAAAGGATAGTTAGTTTGTACTGTAGGGTAGAGGGCTGATAGAAATGTGCTCTGTGTGGAAGGGGTTCAGTTGGGGGCCGTGGTGTAACTTGCTAGAAAGGAATTTATTCTCACGTCAGGCTATTTGGTAGGTGCTCAAACCATTCTCCCCATTCAACTGATTTATTGAGACGAACAGGAGGGGGTTACAAGAATTCAGTTTCGGCTTTAGAGTCAACACATCTCCATCGGGACAGAGACTTCCCTTAGAAGAGTCGCTTTTACGTGAGACAGGCAGCTATATAGATACGATCAATCAATAAAAAAATAAAATGAGCCAGCAAGGAGGCAGGCCTCTTCACCGATAATGGGGGACTTTATGGCGGGTGGTTTACAGAACTGCCTTGATTCTCTGCTGTCTGGGAACCAGCCGTTACATGTATGCGAGCATCAGGACAGTTGAAGTGAGAAATGATCATTTAAGAATGCCTGCAGGAGGTATGACTAAAATAGTAGAGACACCAATTTTAGAGAAAGCCATTCATCCCCTATAGAAAAACCAGGGTGGAGAGAGACATAGATTATCCACAGCAGGGTTTCTCAACCCTGGGAACTTTAAGACGTGTGGACTTCGACTCCCAGAGTTCCCCAGCCAGCCATGCTGGCTGGGGAATTCTGGGAGTCGATGTCCACACGTCTTAAAGTTCCCAGGGTTGAGAAACACGGATCCAAACAATGGGAGGTTTTTCATTAAGGAAGATGCAGAGGGCGTCTTAATGAAGATCACATTAAAACAGTGTTTCTTAAACTTTTATCTCTCAGGTCCCCTTCCCACTTTTAAAAATTATGGAGGACCTCAAAAAGCTTTTGTTTCTATGGGTTATATTGATCAATATTTACCATATTAAATATTAAAATTGATGCATTCACTGCCACTACCTGTTTTCATGATTATTTGATGGGATTTTAATATTGTATTATTTTTCAACATAGGCTGGCAAATAATTTTGATTTTGAGGACTCCTGAGAGGGTCTTGGGGAACCCCTAGAGGTCCTCAGACCCCACTTCTAGAAACACTGACATAGGATATTGGGAGGTAGTTTCTAGTGAAAACCATAATGTACAGGTAGTCCTCGTTTAGTGACCAGAATTAGGACTAGCAACTTGGCTGTTAAGTGAAGTGGTCACTAAGTGAAACCATGATGGTGCTTATGATCTTATTTCAGCTTTCCTTTGCTAAAGACCTGTGAAGGTTGTAAATGTGAGGATTGGTCACAGTGTTACTTTTTCATCACCGTCATTAACTGCAAATGGTCATTAAATGAGGCAGTCACTAAACAAGGACTATGTAATGCTGAGGAAAAAAAATAAAAGAAGCTGTGCCAGGAGCTAGCAGGCTTTCTCCGTTATCCTGCTCAATAAAATCACTTCTTGGCTTTATACTCTTGGCATTAAAAGGGTAAGAGAGAGGAAATAAAACTCTTAATTCCCAGCATGGATTTTCTCTCTCACTAGTGATAAAACTGGGTCAATGTTTCCATCAATTATCCAACAGAAGAGATATTTTACCCCATCTGGATGGGAGGTTTTCTGTTTTCTTACCCTGAATGCCTAAGAATGACTCTCTTAAAAATGTTTAAGATTTCAAAGGAATTTATACTCGCCAGTGGGTTTTAGCTGCAGCCACAACGCCTCTTTAAAATGTTTAATATCTCAGACCGGCGGAGTGGCTGCAGCTAAAACCCCCTGGCGATTTTGGGGCTTCCTTTCGGTCTCCCGGCTGATGGGTAAGACGAGGCCTCCCTGGTGGCAGCAGGAAAGGGGAAAACGAGATGGTGAAGGGGAGAAAAGAGAGATGAACAGTCCAGCACCCGTTGGCAGGTGTGTCCCCGAAGGGCGGAGGTGACAGCGGATGCTCCCGGGCCCGAAAGACTGCTTCAAAAGGGAAAGGTGCCCTGGAAGCGAACTGGCTCCCTGGACCCGCCTGTGCCACTTTCTGCTTCCTTGGCCAGCCGATGCCAGGGGTTGGCCGCTCTTCTTCTTCTTCGCTCCCCAGTCCGGAATCCCCCCAGCTTAGCTTCCCAGCCCTCCCGGGCCAAATCAGCTCTGCGGCACCGGCCTTCCTCTGGCAAACTCCAGAAATGCGACTGGGGTTCGCATGGGCGCTGCGGGACTTCTGACCGAAAGCAGGGTGGGGAGAAGCTGAGAGGCAGGAGGAGTGAGGGAAGATGGCTCTCGTGGGTGGCAGGAGCGCGACACGCAGCGGGACCCGGGCGCCACAAAGCCAGCCTCCTACTGCCCAGAGACCCACAACGCCAGGCCGCCTCCGACAGCAGAGGGCCGCGGCTGACCTCGACGACAGCTCAGCGGGGCGGGCCCTGCTCGCTGACTGGTTGGGAGGCCACCAGGAAATCCCTCTCGGCCCCGCGGCCAGCCCCCCGCAGCAGCGCCGCCGCCGCCGCCCGCCCGCCCGGCCCGCGACCCCGCCGGGGAGGAGGCAGAGCCGCGGCCGGGCGGGAGGGGGCGCCCGCGGGCTCCTTCCGCCGATGCGGCGGCGGCGGCGGCGCGTCCAGGCAGGCGAGGAGGCGAGGCGAGGCGAGGCGAGGCGGGGATTGATGGGCGCAGCTGCCGCCGCCAGTCCCGAGGGGCGTCCCGCGCTCGCGCGCCCGCCGGACGGCGCCGGGGAGCAGAGGCGGAGCCGCGCGGGCCCCGCCGCCGCTGCCGCCGGTACGCGCCGGGGCTGCTTCGCGGGGGCGGCCCCAGCGCAGCCTCGCCCTCCTGCGCGGGGACGGCGGCGGCGGCGCCTGCGGAGCGCGGCCGGAGGCCTCCGCCCCCCCCCCCCCGCTCCCGCTCCCGCTGGGCGGCCCGCGCGCCTCCCGCCGGCCCCGTCCGGGGTCGTCCGCGCAGCCGGGCGCCTCGCTCGCCCCCCCCCCGCGCAGCGGTGCAGGCCGGGCCGGGGAGGGGAGGACGGGCCCGGGGCGCAGCGGGGAAGGGGCGGCCTCCCCTCCTCCGCCCTCCTCCTGCGGTCCGTCCGTCCGTCCGTCCGTCCGTCCGGGGGGTGGGTGGGTGGGCGGGCGGACGGGCGGGCGCCGCTGCTGGCGGCGGGGAGGCGGCGAGGGCGCGGGTCCCGGCTGGCAGCGCAGCCTTCGCCCGCCCGGCTCTTCGGGCAGAGGAGAGGGCGAGGCTGGCCTCGCCGCCGGCCCGAATCAAGGTGCAGCGAAGGAGCTGGGCTTTGGAAAGAGAGAGAATATTTCTGTTATTTTTCTTTGTCTGAATATGATGCACATTGGAAAAGGTGTCGGTTTTAATCCCTCAAAGCAGTGAAAGAATCTGTTAGTCTTTGAAGTGCCCATCTGTGATATCTCCCTTCACGTATGTATGTTTGTGTGTGTGTGTGTGTTGTTAACTTCCTGGTAAAGGAGTAGCTTGTTATCTTTCAGCTAAATGGGAAGTGTTTGCGTCTCCCCCAAAAGTTAAGGTTTACTGAGGATTAAGAAAGTAAATTTTGGATTGTGAATACCCACTGTCTTTTCAAACTCTCGGTTAGTTTTTTTAGCTTGTGGGATGTTCTTGTACTATATTATGCTACAAGTGATTAATTTTGAAAATGCATTTAGCCTAGATTTTGCAGGACAGAAGATAAAGCGCCGAATGGAGAAACAGAAAAGCTTACCAGTGTCAAATCGTTGTAAACTACAAGCAAGGCCTAGTGTAATACTCTAGTTCAGGGTTCCTCAACCTTGGCAACTTTAAGACGGATGGACTTCAACTCCCAGAATTCCCCAGCCTGGCTGGGGAATTCTGGGAGTTGAAGTCCATCCGTCCTAAAGTTGCCAAGGTTGAGGAATCCTGTTCTAGTTTATAATCTTTCATGCTAAATCCACCCCCCCCAAAAAAACCCAAAAATTATGTAGCACCAAGATTCATAATTTGTAAGGATTGTGTGTTTGTCTAGGACTAATGTTACCTTTTGGGTAGGATAAGAAATTGATACAAGAGGATAAAATAATTCAGGCAGATTGACTTAGACTCACATCAGCTGCATCTCAGACTGAAAACTGCATTAGGCTTCTGACGTGCTGCCTATTCTCACGGTATTCTGCTAAATGGGCTAATTTGAAAATGCTCTACATTTTGCAGAAGAAGGGGCTAAAGGAAAAAGAACTAGTGAGACCAGAACTGGCAGAGGAACCAAAAGGAAGGAGATTGGAGCAGTTGAACCTCAGTCTACATCCGAGAGACCAAGATAAGGACGATTACCAAAGATCAACGGAGACCCATTCGTTGGGATGGAGGAGCGCTGGGAAACGCAGTGGCAGCAGTTCCTCAAGACGCTGCAACCCGTTCACCCCAGAGGAGGGAACCCAGGAAGATCAGTGAATTCTCCCTGGGAAGACCCCAAGGCCTTCCTGGCCTCCTTTGAGCAGGTGGCCCAAGCCTGCCGGTGGCCCAGAGGAGAGTGGGTGGCCCATCTCCTGCCGGCCCTTTGTGGAGAAGCGGAAACGGCCTTTCGGAGCCTGAACGCAGTTCATCAAGGGGACTATGAGAACGTGAAGGTGGCCATATTGAGGGGAGAAGCTGTGAAAATGGAGGCGCAGCGTCAACGTTTCCGGCAGTTCTGCTGCCAGGAGGTGGAAGATCCTTGGAAGTTTTACAGGCAAATCCAGGAGCTTTGCCACCAGTGGCTGAAGCCGGAGAGACACACCAAGGAGCAGATCCTGGAGCTGCTGATCCTGGAGCAATTCCTGGCCAGCCTTCCTCCAAAACTCCAGAGCTGGGTTCAACCAAGGAGGCCGGACACCTGTCCCCAGGCGGTGGCCCTGGTGGAGGACTTCCTGAGGAACCAGCAGGGGACCAAGTCAGAAGCATCTCAGGTAGGGTTTGAGGATATAAATCTCAGTGTTTACATAACATCTGGCCATTGTAAACATCTGCAGTTAGTCAGTTGCAACTTGATGAAAATGAATGGCACCTCTGAGTCATTTTCGTTTCCTGTTGACTGCAGAACATTTGAACAGTAGAGCCAAAGGTTTTGGAGTTGTTCTATTCTCATCAGAATTTTTAAGGCCCGTTATTTTCTTTCCCCTTTCTTATAATTAACCTTGTACATGTGTTTATTTTTTCTCAACAAATTCAGGACAATAAAATTATTTTAATAATACATGGATTTAATTCATGCATGCAATTCTGTTAGCAACAATAAGGAAATTGTCTTCTTCTTGAATTTCTTTACTTCCTAGTTCAGCCTACAGGGCTGGGAATTTCCTGGTGGTCTCCCATCCATTATTAATCACCCAGTCAGTTCTACCACTTGCAGTGTTTGATTGCATCTTCCATAAAATGCAAAGGCTCTAACCATCTTCGGACAGATTCAAAGACCTGCACAAAAACACCTAAGTTAATATTGCCAGTTGTTGTTTCATTCTGGGGAGAACATTCAAAATGCACAGATGCAACTTTTCTTGCTGTGCAAATGCAATGATACTAAGAATACTGAACAGGACTTTGAGGAGGTTAGAACCTTGCATATTATTCTATAGCTTAATTGCCCTTCAATAATCTCATTAGACCAGGCAATCACCCCCCAAGATTCCTATTTATGGCAAAATCATTTCCACTGTTCTGAGTAGGGCTGTATTTCCTGTTTCAGGGACCACCAAATGAAGAACTCACTGATTTTGAACAGGTGGAGGAGGAGCCCTTAGAGGCTGTGAAGAGAGAAGATGTTGAAGTGGAGATCAGAGTGCCAGGTAAGAATTCCCCTGCAGGACTGAATGTTCTCCTGTGTTTGCATTTCTGAGTTTTTTAGACTGGGCAGCCAAAACCGACATTCAAAGCTCTTGTGCTCGATTCTGTTTTCTGGAAGAGGGAATTTTGAAAAATGCAGTTCGTTCCGATGCATGAGAATTGGACTACAACATATGGCTTAACCATCCTTTGATTTGGACCCCAAACTACCTAATTGTTGAATTTTCTCTTGATTTGACGAGGAGATCACTGCAATCAGCTATTTGATCAGTTCCCTCAGCTCCTCCCTACATATACATAGGGTTGCCTCATTTTCATCCTGAAAAGGTCTCAGAGTTTAACAAGGCCTTGGTAGGAATAGCAGTAAAAAAAAACTCCCATTACTTTCCTGAATGGGAGAAAGATGCAAGGAAAACTAGATTCCAGAAGGTTGTCTGTTTTGACTGATGGGGATTTTTGGAGAGGCATTTTCCCACTCTTGGATCACAGGACATATCCTCAGGTCCTGCTAAGTCTTTTGTAAATGAGAGGTCCTCATGATTTTGCCTCCATCTCATCTACAATCTGCTACAAGGCTGCCTAAAGTCATCTTTAGATGTTCTGCTGTTGAAGTGGTGTTTCCCCTCTTCTCCCAACATAAAGCTTGCCATATGAACAATCTATGATGCCTCACTGATGATGCTGGTGGTGATGTGGTCAGGGGTGGAAATCTGCCCAGCTCCTATGTCTGCTTATATCTGCTAAAGGGGTGCCCACCCCTTGTCTGTCCCTGGGCACAGCCCTCTAGGGCCATTTTGACTCCTAGAGGGTGTGCTTCTGGCTTGCGCAGAGGCATCTGCCCACGGAATACTTAGCTGGTGTTTTGGAAAATACCTCTTAGTTATTCCATGCAAAAGGTTCTACCGGTCTTCTGGAAGATCAGTAGACCCATTTTAAGTTTATGTACAGTCGGTGGGGCATGGGATGCAGCCCTGTGAGTACACCTACAAGCTTTGTCTTGATTGTCAGGTCATTTTTATTCTCGTTATATCTTGATGCTGGAATATCTGTTTACTGGGAGACCAGCATTCCCCTGTCAATTCAATTCACAGGCTGACAGTTTGGTGGAGCGCAGGAAACATGAAGGATAAAATGGGAATTAATTCTGTTGATGTGTCTGCAAACTCACTCCCACTCCAGCCTGCATCGTCCTCTGGGACTGACATGCCAGTTACCTTTTTTTTTCCCCACATGGAAAAGCTGGTCTTCCAGAAGATCAATATTCTTGTATCTGCCTGCAAAATTTTGGCTGACAAGTTGGTAAAGCTTTGGAGGGGTGCTGGAGGTAACTCTGCCAGTATCCTATCAAGTTCTGTCCTCCTCCGCCCATATCCTCCTCTACCCTACTATCCCATCAGCTGAATTATGATTTTACTGATAGTAGCACAGTGACTTTTCCAAGAATGGATAAATCTGTGCTTGCTCACGCAACAGGAAAGATGAACTTTTGATCTCAAGGCACATGCTTAGAATCCCCTGCATTTCTTCCTCTTAAATTTCAAATTGCCTCTGCAAAGATTTCTCCTCATTCACAACATTAAAAAGGAGAGATCTTTTATGCTGATCTGCATTAGCCATTTACATGAGAAGGCACAAAGGAATTCCCCTTTTAATGTCTGCCTTCCGTCACCTGCAGGCAATGGAACCAAATCCCCAAATCACACCAGCTCGTTGCTTCCTCTTGAAGGACCTGGAATGGTCCAACCTGGGCTGAAAGAGGTAGGTGCTGTTTTGGTGGGACAGTTTTTGTGCCAGATTTGGAGTATGGTGGCATTTATTTCAAACTAGTATTCTACCTACTTGTCAGGTTCAGCCCAAAGAACTGCACGAGACAATGCAAATATAGTTCTGTTGCATTTCGTAGCTTCCACCTCAAGACAGAAATCTCACCAGACTGGACCCCAGTTCCCAAGCCAGCCAGCCACAACACCATGAATTCCTTAGGGAGGTGCCAGCCTCATCCTCTTGAATTTCCCACGCTCTTTTTGGGGGCTAAGAACACGCTTATCTCCTTGAGCATGGCCTTCATAAGTCCATTCCATCACACTACCTCATTGTTAGTTCTGTTAGTTGGGAGTTTATTTACAATTGATCCCTGAAGACCTGGTGAAATGTCTTCTGCAGATAGAGATAACTGGCGTGGAAATTCAAGAGCACTTGCTCACAAGAATACCTAGAAATGGAGCCAAAGGTTGCAGTTTAATTTTGTGGGAAATAAATTGTACCCTGAAATATGGGCAGAACACTGCTGGGATGAGGGAATCCTCTTTGCCCCTTACAGTAAAGCTTGATGTGCTGTTTGCTCTCTGCCAGATGGGAATATGTAAGTATTTGTTTTTCACTAGAATTCCACCTAGTCAATTACTTTGGTCAGTTAGGAGTTAATTTACAATTAATCCCTGGAGACTGGTTGAAATGTCTCCTTCAGAGGCCGAGCCCAGGATGAATCCGGAGATTCAAGAACAGCTGCTCCCAGGAATATGTAGATGGGTAGTCAAAAGATGTAACTTATCTTTGTAAAAAAACCCAATGGGTACCTTCAAATTTGGGGCTGTGAACTCCACCAAAATAATACATATAGTCATCACTTACCAACCACAATTGGGACCGACAACTCCATCGTTAAGCGATGCGGTCATTAAGTGAAGTGTCATGTCACCACCCCCAACTTACAACGTCAGTTCCTGCTGCAGTTGTGAAGCACATCACCTGCGGTCATTAAGCGTGACATCATGTGACCATGACTTGTGACTTCTTGCCAGCTTCCCCATTGACTTTGCTTGTTGGAGGCCAGCTGGGGAGGTTGCAAATGGCAATCATGTGACTCTGGGATGCTGCAACCATCATAAATGCGTGCCGGTTGCCAAGCGCTCAAATCATGATCACGTGACTGGGGGGACTCTGTGATGGCCACAAATTCAAGGTCCGGTCATAAATCTTTTTCAGCACCGTCGTAACTTCGAATGGTGTCTGAAGAAGCAGACGGTAAGCGAGGACTACCTGTATTGAGATAGATGCTCTTGTTAGCCTTGTAGCTGGAAACACTGATCAGTGGAGTGAATACAGTTTTGTAATATTAATGGTTTTGGATTTGGCAGTGAGCATGAAGGTTTATTGGGGGGTCTTTTGGCAATAAAGTCTGACGGGAAGGGGGTGGCGTTTTCTCCTCTTTACAGGAACTTATGGACCTCAAAGAAACAGACGTGCATTTGCAGGCAGCCAAGCGGAGGCTGACCCACACAGCCCACCAGAACATAGCCTGGCAAGTCCTGCAGGACGAGCGTCGAAACATAGGTTGCTTAAATAAGGAGGGTACGTGCACAGTCCATCAAGGCTGGGAAGCAAAAATAGATACAGACAGTCTCCTGCTTACGAACAGGTTATGTTCCAAGAGGCTGTTCGCAAGTAGGGGACTGTCTGTACAGTGGTACCTCGCGTTACGAATTTAATCCGTTCCGTGACTCTGATCGCAACTCGATTTGGTCGCGCTGCGAGGCAAATTTCCCCATAAGGTTCAATGTAAATACATACGGCTCTGCATTTTCTTTGGAGCCATGCTGACAAGCACACCAAAAACCTTCCAAACGCCACAAAACACACCAGAAGCCTCACCGAACGTCTCCTTGCTACCGCGATCTCGCCCACGGGAAGCCGCGACCACGTGGCAGCAGGGCAAATGGCCGCGGATCTGGTTCGTAGCGCGGGGCGGAGGTCGCACGGCGAGGTAAATTTTTGGGGCCGGAGCTGATCGTATCGCGAAAAATTCGTAAGGGGGGGCGTTCGTAACCCGAGGTACCACTGTACATGACTTCTCCTGTAGTGAATTGGGACATTCAGTAAAAGGTATCTCCTAATTCATTTGGAAGAACAGAAAGGAGTGGTTAAACCTGACCATTTGCTTCAAAAGTAGCACAATATACATATTTTTGCATGTATTCTTAGTAGTCTTGATTGAAGTTAAAGTACTGGGAAGAGTCACCATGCAAACTCTTTGTTTGTATATATATGTGTGTGTGTGTATATATATATAATTATTATTAAAGAGATTTTTGACGAAGTTAAAAGATAATAGGAAAGGAAGAAAGATTTAAAAAGTGTTGAAAACAATAGAGAGCAAAGAAAAAAGGGGAGGAAAAAAGATACTTAAAGAAGCGACTTCCAATCTTCTTTACAGCAGTTATAGACATACTTGATCCCATTTCCCCCTTCAAAACATAGTTCCTTTCTTCCCATACACAGCCCTTTTTAACTGGTAAATCCAGAAATCACCAGTTCATTTTTATCCATTATGCAAACTGTTCTTAAAAAATGTTTAAAAATGTTGCCAGTTCCTGTTAGCAAGAAATATTTCAATTAACAAATGCATTTACAAAGTGGCAATGAGTCTGCTTGGTGTTCTGATCATCAAAAACTGCAAAGCTCTGATAAAGGGAGGCATTTGGTAGCACTGAGAGAAAAAGAAGCATGTTTCACCCAAAATAAATGCATCAGAAGGAAAAGGAGGTTAGCGCACCTGCTTGAAATTAAGGATTCCGGGCATGGTTACAGTGTTTTTCTCTTGCTCTGCAGGTAACAGAAGGGAAAATAGGGTTAAAGTGGAGAATGTTCAGGGTGGAGGAGATGACCCAGAGGACATACGCAGGCGAGATCCCTTGATAAGCCCTGGGAATCTGCCATTAAAAGCTGAAATGGAAGAAGAACGCTGTGAATCCAACCAGCAGCAACAGATGTCACCACTGGAGAATGAGAATACACAGAACATGCTTGAAAAGGATCTTACTGCTGCTACTACGGAAAAGACCAACAAGGGTAAAATGTCCATGTTCTCCCAGTATGACAGAAGATACCACTACAGAGTGGAACTGAATACGATACCTTCTACAGAGAAGTTGGAGCAATGTCCTCAAAGGTTTGAGGACCGATACCAGCATACTTCAACCATGAATCAAGAGGAGAAAAACTTCATAACTGAGAACAGGTTTGAAATCTCTGAGAATGGGACAGGGAATAATTTGAACCATCTTGGAGAAACACACAGTAATTCTCCTGAATATGGGAAACCCTTTACTAACACAAACTCACTAAGCAGATTTCCAGTGTGTAATCCTGAAGAGGAATGGTATGAATGTTCTCACTGTGGGAAGGGCTTCAACAAGGCAAAATACTGGAAGCAACATCAGAAAATTCACACCGGGGAGAAACCGTACAAATGTTCTCAGTGCGGAAAGTGTTTCAATCAGTCAGGAAATCTGAAGACTCACCAAAGAATTCATACTGGGGAGAGACCCTACAAATGTTCTCAGTGTGGGAAATGCTTCAGTCACACCAATTGTTTGAAGATGCATCAGAGGATTCATACTGGTGAGACCTACAAATGTTCTCAGTGTGGGAAATGCTTCAGAGAGACAGGAATTCTGAAGAGACATCAAAGAACTCACACTAGAGAGAGACCATACAAATGTTCCCAGTGTGGAAAATGTTTCAGTCTGTCAGGAATCCTGAAGAGGCATCAAAGAACTCATACTGGAGAAAGACCCTACAAATGTTCTCAGTGTGGGAAAGGCTTCAATCAGATGGGAACTTTGAAGAAGCATCAGCGAATTCACACGGGAGAGAAGCCTTATAAATGTTCTCATTGTCAGAAATGCTTCAATGAGAGAGGAAATTTGAAGAGACATCAGAGAATCCATGCTAGAGAGAGCCTTAATATCATACAAGAATTCATACTAGAAAGCGACCATATAAATGTTATCAAGGTGGGAAAGACTTCTACAGGTCAAGAATTCTGAAGTGACGTAAAAAAATCATGCTTGAGGAACACCTTAAAGACATTCTTAGCAAGACATTTCTAGGAGATAACTCGAACAACCACTAAAGATCTCCACTTTCACCTGTAGGGGAAAACTCCTAGCAATGGGAATAAATTGTTAAGTAATTGGACCAACTATCCAGAATGGTGGTGAGCCTTTTTTACTGATTTGTTCCGGCAGCAGCTGGCAGAATATTTGAGATGGATTATTTCAATTTGGATTCCTGCATAGTAGTGGGATTGGATTTGATGGCTGATATGTCTCTTTTCCCTGTTTCTGTGATCATATACAGGAAATACAATATATAAATATGCTCAGTGAAATAAAGGTTAAGTCATCCAGCAGTGCTGGAGGGACATCATACATAGAATCTGTACAGAACGTGAAGATTCAAATATGTGAAGTCAAATAAGAAATTTGGCAGCACTTCTGTGCTACAAAGTATACAGAATGCTTCTGTAGGCACCCCTTGTCTGAACTGGTTTTGTTTCTCCATCCTCTTGCTCAATAAAACCAACCCTTCATTTTATACTATTTGTATAGACACTTATGAGATAGGAAATAAACAGAAAAGAAAACTCTCTGAATTCTCACCATGGATTTTGTCTTTTTCGCTGGAGTTGTAAAATTGGGTCACGCTCTCCATCAACCTCTCCATCACACTGTCCATCGATTCTTTTATGTTTATATCTGTGTCAGTCAGACCAAGAAATGGAAGTTGTGGTTCATTTTTCATTTTCTTGCAATGAACCACGTTTACATTTTTTTAAACGCTCATTCTGTGCTGCTGATAACGTTCCTGGGGATTTTTGCTGCCCCTGATTTAATCACCCTCAGTCTGGGGTAAGCAGAATAGCAATGAGGATAACAGTAGGTTTATAATTAATGTAATAGAAGACATTAATTAAATATTGATGGATTTAAAATATTAAAAAAAGAAAGCTGTGTTGATTTTTCTAGAAGCAGAAAAGGCCTTTGACCATTTATTTACTAAATTCAAATTTAATACATAAACAAAATAAATCCTGGAGAAGAGTTTAAAGACTCCATTGAAAGCATATATAAAAAGCATATACGATACACTTCCCACCAAATAAGTAAAACCAACTTCCTTATTATTTATCATCGCTTTAAAAATATTGGCAGACAGGTTCAAGGTGATGGACAAATACCTGGTCTCCAAATCATTGGAAAGGAATATGCTGAAATGTTATGCGGATGATGTAGTATTAACTACAGGGGGCGGTAAGAAAGTTAAGTTGATGAGAACAACCCATAGCTTCAGAGAATTCTCCAGATATAAAATCAATGTCCAAAAATGACCACAAAATATTTAATGCAAGGAGGACTATTCCTGTTTTTCTAGGAGGTGGATAAACCAACCATTAGCTCTGCACCATCTAGAGCAGCATTTCTCAGCCTTGGCCACTTGAAGATGTGTGGACTTCAACTCCCAGAATTCCCCAGCCAGCATGGCTGGCTGGGGGATTCTGGGAGTTGAAGTCCACATATCTTCAAGCAGCCAAGGTTGAGAAACACTGTCCTAAATAATAAATACATTTTGTTATTCTAAATAATTTAAGACTGGCTGAAAGTCTCAGGCCTTTTTAAAACGGACACAGTGCAAAAGTCTAAACCGTCGGACGATTTTGGCAATTTTTGAAGGTTATCGAGCCAATCGGATGATGGAAGTCCTGCCACTTTGAGGTTTAGCAAAGCAATACGTTTTCTAAGCAGATTCCTTTGAATTTAGCAGGCGTGTTGAATGACAGATCGGAACTCTAGCATTTTTCTTGGTATAGGACAGGAACAAAGGAGAAGCTGATGCTTTATAGGGCAAGAAGTCACCGCCCACCCTAAAAAAGACAGAATCAGGACTTGTTTGGAGCAGGGAGATCATCTGCTAAGGAAGGCATAGGATTATGCAGTTGGGGCCACCAGAAAAGGGTTCTGACAGATCCAGTCAGCTTCAGGTTGTGCCAAAATTACTAAATTCAGTTAACTATTTGGGAGACTTTTACTTTTAAAAGCTACCTTTGGGGATTCCTGTTGTTCACAAGTTGCTCCAGGAAAAATGTTGCCCGCTCTCCAAAATCTGAAGGATATTCTATGTTCATCTTGGTTTAATGCTTTATGGAAGGTGAGTCCACTGAAAGGTATCTTTTGTGCCTCGAAGATTTTTGCCTTCAATGCTCAATTGATTTTTTTTTTTTTAATTTCTGCAGAGAGGAAGTTTAAATCTTCAAGCATTTGTAGCAGATGGGAAGAGTCTGTTGAATCAGAAATACTGAGTAAAGTAGAATAGCTTAGCTACTACTGTATTCAGATCTTTGTAGATCAACTTTGTGAAACAAGACTTGGTTATTTTTGAAAATCGTGCATCAGGTTAACGTTCTCCTCTACTCTTTTCTGACCATTCAGTTGATCTTTATTCAGTTGGTCTTTGCATCAGTCCTTCCGTGCATAAGACAGATCAGAAACCTTCGCTGCTTATCCTACTAAAGGAAAGCATGTTTGGTTTGGAGCAGAGACATTTGTAGACAGAGAGGTAGGGAGCTGACTAGGAAGTACAGGTAGCCCTCGCTTAACAACCACAATACGGACCGGAAAATTCATTGTTAAGTGGTGCAGTGACTGGACCTGATTTTATGACATTTTTTGCAGCAGTCGTTAAGTGAATCATGTGGTCGTTAATTGATTTTGCTTGCCAGAAGCCAGCCGGGAAGGTCGCAAATGGCAATCACATGACCCCTTGATGCTGCAACTGTCATAAGTGCAAGCTGGTTGCCAAGCGCCCAGATTGCAATCACGTGACTGCAGGGGCACTGCGATAGTCATAAGTGCGAGGACCGGTCGTAAGTCACTTTTTTCAGTGCCATTGTAACTTCAAACGGTCTCTAAACGAATGGTCGTTAAGCAAGGACTACCTGAAACAGAAAGCAAACCCTGGACTCTCCAAGATGTAGAGAACCTGCTGATGTTTCTTCTTCTCAGTCCCTCGAGCATTCAGGAACAGGTACTGAAAACATAAACAGACTCCTTGGAGCCTCAGCAACCCAAACCAAAAACTCATAGTCATGTTCAAAATAAAATATATAACCAAGGAAGTCAACAGATGTGGCAGCAGCAGGTTAAGGCTTGTTCTTCTGTTCTTGCACCAACAGTCTCAATATGTCTTCTGGCCTCAGCTGAAAGTATACAGGCAACTCCTTACGTGAGAAGTCTCTGGCCCAGTGTTCCTCAACCTTGGCTACTTTACGATGTCTGGACTTCAACTCCCAGAATCCCCCAGCCAGCCATGCTGGCTGGGGGATTCTGGGAGTTGAAGTCCAGACATCGTAAAGTAGCCAAGGTTGAGGAACACTGCTCTGGACCCTTTCTTCCCTTTGACCAAGAGCTTTCAGAGGGAGGAACCATCTCCCTCCTCTATGTAGACAATGAGTCCAACCTAAGTTGTGTAGAAGGGTGGAAGAGTTGGTTTATCCAGGCTTGATCAGGGTAACCCTACAGGTGCTTTCTCTGCAAGCTTCATTATCATCTCCCTCCATTATCTCCAATGCCCGTCTGCTCTTCCTTCAGAGCACCTTTTATGGTTAGCGGGCACAGAGTCTGCAAGCACTTCCACTCTGCTGCTGTGGCTTGCTCCCAAGGAGGCTGGAGTCTTCCCTTCACCACAAAGTTGGCTAGTTTTCTCTCCCCTCCTCTCAGATGTTAAATACCTCCTAGAGATTTCTTTGGGATAACAAAATGGCCACCTACATCAGCATTTAAATCTAAGGTCTACAGGCCTACCATGCGAGGAGGCTTGGGTGGATGGGAGATGGACCTTTCCTGCCATTGCCCAAATATTTTTTTTCTGTCTCTTGCATCATTCGGTCCTACAAGTTACTCACTCCCCAAAGATTCTAGTCATAATACAGGATCACTGATGGCGACTCCCTCCCAATGCCTGTCATAGTGGTGTTTTCCAACTCTCCGATCATCTTGTGTGCTCCTGCCCTGTTTCCAGCACATTTCCATTTGGAAAGTCAAAAATATTTTCCCCACAAACTCAGGATCAGTGTTTTCCATTCAAACACATGTCCTGGCAGATTTTCTCCTGGGGTCCGTTTCAACACGGCCACTCTGAGTAAGCAGATCAGGACTCTGGTTCCAACCACGATCAAGAGGAACAGGCCAAGATGGTCCTTCTTGGTGCCTCCCAAGTTGAAGTCCACCCTCTCTGTATCTCCACCTTATCAAAGCATCTGGAGAAGGAAATGTAGAGAATGCAAGCCTTCGGTTTCAATATAGCCCCTAAGTGATGTTTCAGGGGCATTTCCTCACATCGATGCTACCTTCTACCCATTCTGTTATGCAGCCCCTGCAGAAGATTGTCTGCAGTCTGAGCATCAGACCTGAAAGTCCCCATGTGATCCAGCCAGCCAGCCAGCCTGCCCAAACCCAGGTCTCTATTATCCACGACCCAGAGACCCACAACGCCAGGCTGCCTCCGACAGCAGAGGGCCGCGGCTGACCTCGACGACAGCTCAGCGGGGCGGGCCCTGCTCGCTGACTGGTTGGGAGGCCACCAGGAAATCCCTCTCGGCCCCGCGGCCAGCCCCCCGCAGCAGCGCCGCCGCCGCCGCCCGCCCGCCCGGCCCGCGACCCCGCCGGGGAGGAGGCAGAGCCGCGGCCGGGCGGGAGGGGGCGCCCGCGGGCTCCTTCCGCCGATGCGGCGGCGGCGGCGGCGGCGGCGCGTCCAGGCAGGCGAGGAGGCGAGGCGAGGCGAGGCGAGGCGGGGATTGATGGGCGCAGCTGCCGCCGCCAGTCCCGAGGGGCGTCCCGCGCTCGCGCGCCCGCCGGACGGCGCCGGGGAGCAGAGGCGGAGCCGCGCGGGCCCCGCCGCCGCTGCCGCCGGTACGCGCCGGGGCTGCTTCGCGGGGGCGGCCCCAGCGCAGCCTCGCCCTCCTGCGCGGGGACGGCGGCGGCGGCGCCTGCGGAGCGCGGCCGGAGGCCTCCGCCCCCCCCCCCGCTCCCGCTCCCGCTCCCGCTGGGCGGCCCGCGCGCCTCCCGCCGGCCCCGTCCGGGGTCGTCCGCGCAGCCGGGCGCCTCGCTCGCCCCCCCCCCGCGCAGCGGTGCAGGCCGGGCCGGGGAGGGGAGGACGGGCCCGGGGCGCAGCGGGGAAGGGGCGGCCTCCCCTCCTCCGCCCTCCTCCTGCGGTCCGTCCGTCCGTCCGTCCGTCCGGGGAGTGGGTGGGTGGGCGAGCGGGCGGGCGCCGCTGCGGGGCCGCCGCGGAGCTGCTGGCGGCGGGGAGGCGGCGAGGGCGCGGGTCCCGGCTGGCAGCGCAGCCTTCGCCCGCCCGGCTCTTCGGGCAGAGGAGAGGGCGAGGCTGGCCTCGCCGCCGGCCCGAATCAAGGTGCAGCGAAGGAGCTGGGCTTTAATCTCGTAATAACGTTGTTGTTACCTTCCTCAGTGGCTCTGCAGTGAATCCGTCTGATTTCACGTGTCAAAGGAAGTCCGGTTTGATTCGCAAAGGCAAGAAGATAGTGTAGCCTTTAAAGTGCTGAATGTTTTTAAGGCCCCCTTTGAATTTTCCTCTGTAGTCTTTCCATCAGTGATACTTCATGGTCTAACTGGATGGGGTTTGTCAGCTCACTGGCAGGACTTCTTTCAGATAGAAGGGGAATTGGTCAAAAAGAAAACCTTAACTTAGCTTTACTTAACCTGAGCTTAACTTAGAGAACAGGGAGAGAAGAAGGGACTGAAGATATCTGCTCTTTCTCATTTTTATTAATTATTAATTTCACAGTATGATAGGACCTGAAAATACTGCATCTCCCTATGATGTTTTAGTGAAAGTGATCTAATTTGCAAATGGTCTCAACTTTAGATTTACGAAGGTCGTCAGAAGACAAAGCACCGATAGCGAACAAAACGGTAGCTCCAGAATTAAACGAGAGACGAGGAGGAGTTGAGTTTTGCACCTCAACATCGGAGCCAGCAGGATGGGGAGCATTTGAGAGGAACAAGAAGGACCCATTCATTGGGATGGAAGAGCGCTGGGAAACGCAGTGGCGGCAGTTCCTCAAGACGCTGCAACCTGTTCACCCAGGAGAGGGGAAGCCGAAGATGTCGGAGGCTTCTCCCTGGGAAGACCCGAAGGCCTTCCTGGCCTCCTTCGAGCAGGTGGCCCAAGCCTGTCAGTGGCCCAGAGAGCAGTGGGTGGCCTGTCTCCTGCCGGCCCTGAGCGGGGAAGCTGAAGAGGCCTTCCAAAAGCTGGAAATCAAAGACCGGGACAACTATGGGAAGGTGAAGGCTGCCATCTTGAAAGGGGAAGCTGTGAAAATGGAGACACAGCGTCAACGTTTCCGGCAGTTCTGCTGCCAGGAGGTGGAAGATCCTTGGAAGTTTTACAGGCAAATCCAGGAGCTTTGCCACCAGTGGCTGAAGCCGGAGAGACACACCAAGGAGCAGATCCTGGAGCTCTTGATCCTGGAGCAATTCCTGGCCAGCCTTCCTCCAAAACTCCAGAGCTGGGTTCAACCAAGGAGGCCGGACACCTGTCCCCAGGCGGTGGCCCTGGTGGAGGACTTCCTGAGGAACCAGCAGGGGACCAAGTCAGAAGCATCTCAGGTAGGGTTTGAGGATATAAATCTCAGCGTTTACATGACAGAGGATGGATTTGGGTGCTCGAAACACCTACAACACTTAAAGACAATGATGTAGTCCACCCTGTTTTGACTTCTGGTGATTACAAGAATTTTAAACACTACTGTCACCATTCCTGAAGTTCTGTTTATATCATAATTTTCCCAGTCCTTTTTCCTTTCCCCTCATTTGAAATAATGACTGTTATTATTTCGTGTGAAGTTAAGACTCTAATATATTCATGCTTTCTTTTTCTTATTTAATTTAGCACAATTACATCACTTTTAGTACACATACAGAAATATCCACAAGGGTTTCTTAGCCAGTGATCTGCGTGATCATTTTTCCTAGGAATTCCTGTTATCCTGTCCAAGTACTAACCGGACTGACCCATGCTTAAGTTCAGAGCCTAAACATGGTGTTACTATTTACTGACTGGCGGAAAACTGATTTTATTCCCATTTAACCACTAATGCTGAAACAACCTTACCTGCACATAAAGTCTCATGCTGATCTTTTTATTTTTTTATTTTGTGCACAGCAATGTTAATTTTGAGAGCTTCATTACAGGGAGAAGATTCACTGGTACGGTACCGCATTTCCTGCTGGGCGAATCCTGGAACTGTGAGCGAGTTAGAACTCTGCACAGTATTATGTAACTCCATTGAATAACCTTCAGTAATCTTTATGAGAACCAGGCAACCAGACCCCAAGATTCCTATTTATGGCAAAATGAATCAAATTGTTCTGAGTAGGGCTGTCTTTCCGGTTTCAGGGGCCACAAAATGAAGAACTGACCAACTTTGAATGTGCAGAAAAGGAGCCCTTAGAGGCTGTGAAGAGAGAAGATGTTGAAGTAGAGATCAGTATGCTGGGTTAGTACTTTCTGGAAGGAGCAAATACTGAGCCCCTTCTGCATTTATGGGATGCTTAAACTGAGGCCAGATTGCCTTTCCTTGATCAGTTTCCTGGAAGAGGGAATTTGGATAAATGCAATATGTTACGTGGATCACCGAACCTGGAGCAGCTGAATTCTGAAGGAGTTACTGTTTGCCATAAACATCTGGCTATAAGATACAGTTTAGCAGGAACGTGATTTGGAGCAGAAACCACTCACTTTAAATATTTTTCTCCTGATTTGATCAGTGTTTTCTGTAACAATCTTGCAATAAGCTTGGCAAGAGTAGAATTCCTCGATCAAAGCAATTCTATCTCTGTCAAACCTTCCAGGCCTGCCCTATATAGGCAGGACAACCTCCTGTCCACCACAAAAAGGAATTAGATGGGAATGAAAGAGGAAAACATAAGACAAGGAAATCACCCAGCAATGTCTAACATTGGGACAAAAGTGGGTTGCCAGAGAGGCATTTCCCCACCACTGTTCAATCTCAAAATTCCTTCTGCAAAAATTCGGCCTTGTTCCCAACTCTAAAAATGACGGGTCTTGTGTGCAGCTATGGGTCCAGTCACTTGAGTGGGAAGGGTTAAGCACGTGCTCATTGTAATGTCTTGGTTCTCACCTGCAGGGCATGGAGTCAAATCCCCAAAGCACCCCAGCTCATTGCTTCCTTCCGAAAGATTTGGGGTGGCCCAAACTGCTTTGAGAGAGGTGCGTGTGTCAACCTTGTGAGACAGTTTGCTCTGTACCAGTTTGGGGGTATTCAGCATCAAGACCTATTCTTTGCTGCCTGTCCTCCTGCTCCCTTTGGATTAAACAGTATATGATCTATTTTATTTTTAGCTAAAATTCCAGTTTTTTCACTGTTAGTTGGGAGTTGATTTCCAGTTGATCCCTGGAGGCCTACTGAAAACTCCCCTTCGGATACTGGGCCCAGCATGTGTTATATATACTGTTAGCGGAAGAACTCAAACAGTACGTGCTGCCACGGATACATAGAACTGCTACCAAAGTTTGTAACTTAACTTTGCCAGAAGCAGTTTGCATTTTGCACTAAAATAAGGGACGTGTCCCCCACCTTGAGAAACATTGTAGATATAGAGGATCCGTTCCATTCTTGTTATAATAAACATTGATCAGTAAAGGAATTATTGTACTATTAATAGTTCTGGATTTTACAGTGAGGGTAAAGATGTTCTTTACACCTCTTTCTACTGCAGTAGGCTGTCTCTTACTCTTTACAGGAAGTCATGGACCTAAAGGAAAGAGATGTTTGCTTGCAGGCAGCCGAGTGGAAGCTGATCCAGCCTGTCCCTAAAAGGATGGCGTGGGAAGTTCTCCAGGCGGAGCACCGAAATGTTGACTCTTTAAGTAAGGGGGACTCTGCCATTCAGCCAAATAGTTTAAAGTTTAGCCTATTCAGCCAAAGGAGCAAAGTTTAGCCTATCCATTTCCTTATCTCCGTTTCCTTACCTTCAAAGAAGAGTAAATTGGGGTATTTGGTCTGGAACAAGTGCATTTTGGAAGAATGGGAAAGAGTAGATAATCAGAAAGTGTTCACATTGTCTCTTTACTTAACTCCAAAGAGGCAAGAGACACATTGTTTTCAGTCATTGTGACTGAAAGATGAAGAACGTGTTGAGGCACATGGGAATATAGCGGTATAAAGAGTTCTCGGTAAATGCTCAAAAATCTTTTCCATCCTTGCTTGAAATGAATATTTGTATTAGCAAATTTACTGACAAAGTGGCTCAGCGTATGTATAGAGGAGAATGGAGGTAGCCTGGAAGAAAGTATGTGGCAGCCATCACAAAAACATCAGCTTAGTTCAGAATCACAGGGAGGGGTGAGGAAGAAACTCAAAATCATCCTGCCTTGATGCTCTTTGGTATAAGAAGGAAGGAAGGGGAAATACAGCCAGGCTTTCAAGAGTCTATTATTATAGCCTAGATCAGTGCTTCTCAACCTTATCAACTTTAAGACGTGTGGACTTCAACTCCCAGAATTCCCCAGCCAGCATGGCTGGCTGGGGAATTCTGGGAGTTGAAGTCCACACGTCTTAAAGTTCACAAGGTTGAGAAACACTGACCTAGATCAGTAAAGTTGGGTTCCAGTATATCTTCTGGTCTGTTATCTTGACCTGGTCTGCCGCAAAAGGCTGACATGTTCTGTAATGTAACATTTGTGCCTTCTGATAAGGAAGGACTTTAATATGATCATTGAGACAAAAAGGTATGTTAGAGACAGCAGTGCATTGGAAGGAAAAGCCATTTAAAAGGAGATTAGAAACATCTTGGAATTCAGTGATCTGGCTGTGGTTAACATTTCTTTCTCGTCCTCTGTAGAGAGCAGAACGGAAACTGAGATCAAAGTGGAGAATCCTGAGCAGAGAGGAAATGAACCAGGGTTACCCCGCAGGACAGATCTAAAGCTTAGCCCTGGGAATCTGCCAATAAAAGCTGAAATGGAAGAAGAAGGCTACAAGTCAAGAGAGGGGTGTGAGAACCAACAGACTTCGCTTCAACAGGAATTTACTCCTGCTGCTATTCCTGAAAAGGCCACTATGTCCAAGGAGGATAAAATGCCCGTGTTCTCCCAGTATGACGGAAGATACCAATACAGAGTGGAGCGGAATACAGTACCTTCTACAGAGAAGTTGAATCGATGTCCTCAGAGATTTGAGGACAGCTCCCAGCATACTTCAACCATGAATCAAGAGGAGAAAAACTTCATAACTGAGAACAGGTTTGAAATCTTTGAGAATGGGACAGGGAATAATTTGAACCATCTTGGAGAAACACACAGTAATTCTCCTGAATATGGGAAACCCTTTACTAACACAAACTCACTAAGCAGATTTCCAGTGTGTAATCCTGAAGAGGAATGGTATGAATGTTCTCACTGTGGGAAGGGCTTCAACAAGGCAAAATACTGGAAGCAACATCAGAAAATTCACACCGGGGAGAAACCGTACAAATGTTCTCAGTGCGGAAAGTGTTTCAATCAGTCAGGAAATCTGAAGACTCACCAAAGAATTCATACTGGGGAGAGACCCTACAAATGTTCTCAGTGTGGGAAATGCTTCAGTCACACCAATTGTTTGAAGATGCATCAGAGGATTCATACTGGTGAGACCTACAAATGTTCTCAGTGTGGGAAATGCTTCAGAGAGACAGGAATTCTGAAAAGACATCTAAGAACTCATACTGGAGAAAGACCATACACATGTTCCCAGTGTGGAAAATGTTTCAGCCTGGCAGGTATCCTGAAGAGGCATCAAAGAACTCATACTGGAGAAAGACCCTACAAATGTTCTCAGTGTGGGAAAGGTTTCAATCGGTTGGGAACTTTGAAGAAGCATCAGCGAATTCACACAGGAGAGAAACCTTACAAATGTTCTCACTGTCAAAAATGCTTCAATGAGAGAGGAAATTTGAAAAGACATCAAAGAATCCATGCTAGAGAGAACCTGAATATCATACAAGAATTCATACTAGAAAGTGACCATATAAATGTTATCAATGTGGGGAAAACTTCTACAGGGCAAGAATTCTGAAGAAACATTAAAAAAAAACTACTTGTGGGACACCTTACAGATGTTCTCAATAAGCAATGTCTAGGAGATGACATGAAGAACCATTAAAGATCTCCACTTCCTTATACTTGTAAGGAAAACCTCTTGGTAATAGTCATGGTGACTTGTTCCCTGTCATTCCAGAGTGTAAAGTAGGAGAATGAAGGTAAGAAGGATAGATTCCAGTTAAATGCCAGGAAATACTTCAAACCATTCATCCGTCATAAGAACGCTTGAGAGGTTGGACCAGTTATCCAGAGAGGTGCTGGACTCCCTTTCACAGGAGGTGTTCAAGCAGAATCTGGAAAGACATTTCTCATGGGTGTTTTGATAGGGATTCCTGCACATAAGTGGGTTTAGATTTGGTGGCCAAAACGCTATTCCTGACTCTTTGTTTTGTATGAAAGTTCTCAATGAGGTAAAGTCTTCAACCAGATAGCAATTCTGAAGAGCATCAGACAGTCCAGACTTAAGAGAGATGATACAAGTGTTCTCAGCCTGGGGGCGCACCCGCATGGCACGAGGGCAAAATTTCAGTAAGGGAATCCGTAGCACCCCGTACGTGAATGAGAAAAGTTTTAAGTGGAGGATGCTAATCTGAGAATCCATGCAGGAACAGCACATTCTAAGGCCTAAGGTTTGGGAATAATGGATTGGGGGGGAAATCCATACTGTAATACTGAGAGAAAAAAATCAAGAATGACATGTAGCAGCATGGTTGCAACAGGAACTGTAGAGAAGTCTCTGTGGCCAGCGTTTTTCCTAATGAACAGAAATTAAAAACGTTTTGTTCCCCCAGCACTTGCCTCTTTCACTACAGCCGGAAAACTGGGTCAAACGTTTCATCACGGCATCCATCAAAACCTGTAGATCCCTTGGTGTGAGATAGTAAGTGTGAGAAAGTGAGTGAGTTTTTCCATCTTACGTTTCATTTCTCCTGTGTTCACACTGAAGCATTTTCATGCTTACTCTCTGATGAGAAACTTGTGTGACTTCTTGCTACAGTATTCCTTATTATTTCTTCACCTTGATGTTCTTGAAGGCCATAGGAAATATTAATCTAACAAACAAGTACATAAATGATTGGTGGGTAAGCCACGTGGCTTCTCATGACAGCCTATCACCGAACCTTGCTCTGTCGTCTACAAAGCTTTTGCCTCCTATGAACCCTGGGTAGGAACTGCCACCTACAGAGCCTCTAAATGACACAAAAAAATTATGTTTTAATGTTTTCCTAGGAATTGTTGAACTGGAGCACATGGTTCATGGACAGAGTTGGCTTAATACCTTCATCATGTTGACCGTGAATGGTTCTTTAAGATGGTCCATAAAGCTGCAGCCTCCTCCAGCTGGGGACAATAGTTCTTCCTTTTTATGCGCTGGTTGGTGAGTGGGCAGGTAAAAATGGAACATGACAAATTTGATTTCCCCTCACTGGTTGAAACAGAATTCCATTTTTCCATGGTTGCATGGGATACAAGTGATGCAGGATAGGATATGTACACACAAGCACTTTGTTTGCCAAGACTTGTGCTCCCCTTAGAACATTTTCTTTTTTGCATATCCAATTTAATTCTCTCCTGGAAGCTTTTCAGAGGAGGGTGAACACGTTCCCTGTACCAGGTGACTTTTTGGTGTCTAGAATTGTTCCTAATTAGGACTGTTGACTGAATCTGCCTTATTGAAGTGTCCAATCATTCCTTGTCCTTCCTGTAGAATTTGAAACCACGGATGCCCGCATTCCATGACGTTTCTTTTATCTCTAACGGAAGTTCTGCCTGGATTATTATAATATTAAACCTAATCTGCTGCAGCCTAGGACACCTTGGGCTGGAGTATGAGGCTGCTGTGTAAATGTTATTGTCACTTTTAGCTGTTCTTGATCTCCTCAAGTAGCTGCATCTGTTGTCCTCTCGGTAAGATGGTTTTGTGAGTGTATGAGGTGGAGGGATTAAATCAAATTACAGAATTACTGTTCAGGTGAATAGATTTATTTACAAGGCAATAAATGAGTTTAACTCCATTGGGGTAATGCCAGCTTTTATTTACATAACAATAAGTTTAAATGGGAGTTTTTTCACGGAAAATACTAACATAGCCTTTGTTAAATTAATTATATCCACTCAATTTTTTTCTTTAAGCATCAGCTATCATCTTTTCCTATGGCTGGGTTCACAGAACGTATTCAGCGAAGCCAGTCAAACACCCAGTGACTACATTCACATAGCATGCTAAAATGCTTACTTTAAATGTTGGTTAGATTTTTTATGTAGTTTAAGTAGTTTATGATTAATTGTGCTGTGGGCAAACCCACAAAATTGATTATTTCTACAACCAAGTGGAGCACTCTGGGCAAACTAAATTTGGGTTTATTTCTGTCTCTCTTTATTTATTATTTATTTATTAATCAGATTGATATGGCCACCCATCTCACGAAGTACAGCAATCAGATACAAACAACACATATATAAACAATCATTATAAAAATATAAAAGTCATTTTACTGATCCCTCCTTCCATTCCAAGTATGTTCAATACAAGATCATCTTGGCTAATTGCTTTCTGCCCAAACATTTTCACCTCTTTCACATGGGCTCCCTCATCCTGTATCTAACATAAACATTTGTACTCAGCCCAATATAACCATTAGAAATGGATCCAAGTAAATCAGGAGAAACTTCTGAGTTGACCGGGAGAAGGACTCTGTTTCTAATCGTCTTCAGATCATGTCCCAGCCAGCATCTCTTTGAAGATGCATCAGGTTGTGCGTAACAGGCAATTTTATCACTTCCTCACTGTTTCACACCTGCTCAGAAAATCTCTGATAAATGGATGGTGGTTCTTCTATCTTCTGGAGCCTTGGTCAGAAAAGAATCAGAGGTCTAAAGGTCTTTGCGCAGCCATGCAAAAAGCATAACACTCCGCAAAAGGAGAAAGTAAAGCAATAACTTATATCAGTGTTTCTCAACCTTGGCAACTTGAAGATGTGTGGACTTCAACTCCATGGCTGGTGGGGAATTCTGGGAGTTGAAGTCCACACACCTTCAAGTTGCCAAGGTTGAGAAACACTATCTCATATGGCGAGAAAATTAACTGGGGTAGTAAAACCAGCAAGAGAGGCATCTTGAAAAGTGTAAGCCGCTGATACTTACAATTAAACCCAGATTTTGCCAAAATCACTAAATTCACTATTTGATGAATGTTTTCTTCTAAAGTCATTTGCAATTCCTGTTGTTCCCAAGTTGCTGCAGGAGAAACATCTGCCACCCCTCCAAGACCTGGAGGGTGTTCTGGTGTTCACTGGTGGCACTTGCTTTAATGCTTTATTTATTTATGTGAATTATCTTCCATAATAAGCACACCCAAAGGCATCTTTGGTTCCTCAAAGCCTTTTCTGATCAGTTTCTTCAGTGTAAACACCTCATTTCTATTCCTGGTGCAAAGCTACAAAAAGTGCTGAATGCTGGAAAATGTCTGGCCAACACATTCAGGCAAGTGTATCTTCAATGCTTGGTCCATTTTTTATTTTTGTAGAGAGAGGAAGACTTGAGTCTAAAATCTTCAGACGTGTAGCAGATGGGGAAAGGCAGTTGAATCAGGAATACTGAGTAAAACATATAGATCTAGAATAGCTCACCTATTACAGTTAGTCCTTGTTTAGTGACTGCCTTGTACAGCGACCGTTTGCAGTTATGATGGTGATGAAAAAGTAACTTTATGAGCAATCCTTGCATTTACGACCTATGCAGGTCAGTAAAGCAAAGGAAACCTGAAGTCAGATCGTCGGCATAGTTGCAGTTTCACTTAGTGGCCACTTCGCTTAACAACCAAGTTCCGGTCCCAATTGTGGTCACTAAACAAGGACTACCTGTATTTAGATCTATATAAACCAAAAAGGGGGGATAAAAATCTAATAATAATAATAACATCTGTAAAAATTATCATTTGCCAGTAATGAAAAATTGGTGGGAACATATAGTTGAAAAAGTCATCAAAAATGAGCAGGTTAAAATATTGTGGGATTGCCCAATACAAACTGATAAAAGTCGTGGTGCATAACATACCAGATTTAACTCTGGTTGAAAAGAAGAAAGTGTGGATAATTGATGTGGCAATACTAGGGGACAGTAGAATAGAAGACAAAGAATTGGAGAAGATCATCAAGTATCAAGATTTGAAAACTGAAGTTGAAAGATTATGGAATAAACCGGCCAGGGTGGTCCCAGGGGTTATTGGCACACTGGGTGCCATACCAAAAACCCTTGGATGACATTTAGAAAATCTCTGCATTGACAAAATTTCCATCTGTCAGATACAAAAGGCCACACACTGCTTGGATCCGTGCATACACTACGCCGATACATGATAACATCCTACATTCTTGAGAAGAACGTGATGTGAATGAAGGCCAACCCCAGCTAAAGAATTGGCAGCTGTGATTTCATGTTGTAGTATATAATAATAGTAATAGTGAAACAAGTTTTGATTACTTCTGAACGTTGTATACCGGCTAACTTTCTCTTCTACTTTCTGTTGACCTTTATTCAGAATTGACCTCTGACAAGGATTTCTTTGCATCGGTCCTTCTTCCATGCATGAGACAGGTCAGCCTGCCAAAAGAGATCTGAGCTGAAGATGTGCTAGTCTTCTCTCTTGCTCTCCATTCCAGGTTTTAAGTATCTCCTAGAGCAGTGTTTCTCAACCTTGGGAACTCTAAGATGTGTGGACTTCAACTCCCAGAGTTCCTCAGCCAGCCAGAGTTGAAGTCCACACGTCTTAAAATTCCCAAGGTTGAGGAACACTGTCCTAGAGATTTCTCCACTTCAGGATCAGAGGAAACACCAGAATCTTGACCCCCACCTTGACTCTCTTTGATATAAGAGGGAGAGAAAACATTGTCAGGCTTTCAAGATTCTGTCATTATAACCTAGATCAGGGGTCTCCAAACTCTTCAGCTCATCCCTTCATGATGTTTCAGATTGTTCATCAACCCCCAAACATTTATTACAATAAACACTGAGTGACAGCTCAAGGCTTCTCTCACTGGTGGCTGACCATCCAACTCTGGGTCACACTGTCTCACCGCTAGTCCCCTCACCTTCAAGACTAGGGACTGGCGTGGAGCTCTACAGAGACCCCAAAAGATGAATTGACCTCAATTGATCATTTATTGACCACCTATTGACCCCCAGACATTTACTGACCCCCCTTTTGACCTCCAGCCATTTATCAACCCCATGGATAGTCCCATATTGATCACTCTGGGGAACCCTGGCCTAGTTCAATAAAGCTGAGGTCCAGCTTGTCTTGGGGAGCTGTCACTAACCCCAGTCTCAGAATTTGCACCCAGAAGCTTGAATTCCCTCATTTAAAAATAGGGTAAGTTTGTACCCTGTATGGGTAATGGTTGACCAATTCGTGATGAATTCCTAACCCGCTTGATACTGCAATACATGGTCTGTGACTTAAAACTTGCAGTTTCTGACAAAAGGGTGGTGTAGAGAGCCAGAAAGATGCCCTTGGAGAAAATACACAGAAATGGTACAAAACCCAAAGCATGCTTTGAAGACTCATTCCCTCGGAATAAGAGGGAGGGAGGGTAGACTCTGTCCAGCTTTCGAGATTGTGCCACTATTGCCTATTTCAGTAAAGCCGAGTCCCACTATTTCTTCTGGAGTCTCTTTCTTCAGGGTCTCTCAACCTTGGCAACTTGACTTCGACCCCCAGAATTCCCCAGTAAGCCTTGCCGTTTTGATGCACGAAAGCGGCGAAACGTTTTCATTTCTCAAGCGCTGGGTGGTTTAAGCGTCTCCCAGGTCGTATAAAAAGCCGGTTCTGATACGATCCTGTCTCTCTCCTCTCTCCAGCTTCCCGTGGGGCAGGGCCAGGCTACCCCACCTGCGGGCCACGACTCGCCCGCGGGGGCAGCTCGTTCCCCTCCCAGCCGGGCGGAAAAGCGATGGGGAAGGAGGGCGCGAGCCCCTTCGTTTTGCCCGAGCCCCGAGAAAGTCGGAGGCCCGGAACGCCGTCCCGACGAGCTGTCCTGCCGGCAGCGACTGGGCGGCGGATCCTCCTCGCTCTCCGTTATTCGTTCAGCGTCTCTTTCAGGTTTACCTGCTGGGGGGGGGGGGGGGGCGGCGTGCATGCAGACTGCATTTTGTGTCTTTTTGCCTTTTGCGCGTTGTTTCGCTTTTGGTGGTTCTGCTTTGCGGTTCGCCCTTCGTGCGGGCAAACCGTCCACCTTCGCGCACTTCGGCGCATCCCCCGAGCTAAAAGCCAGCTCGGGCGGTGCGGCGCAGGATTGCACAACCACGCAACCCCCCCCCCCCAGGCGTCTAGGCGGGACCGGCAGCGCTCCAGACCTGCGCCTAACCCCTTTCGGGGGGGGGCGCTGGAAGGCGGCGGGGCCCGGGAGGGGGCGCCCGCGGGCTCCCTTCCGCCGGTTCAGCGGCGGGGCGCCGAGACAAGGGAGGGCGGGGCCTGGGGGGCACGCGCGGCCGCCTGGAGCGCGGCCCGGGGACGCCGAGGGCTCGCGCGCCCGTCCGCCCGCCCGACGGGGACGACGGGAAGACGGCCGCCCTCCTCGCCGCCTGCGGTACGGGCCCCTCCGACCTCCGCGGCTGCTGCGGCTGCAGCGGGGCCGCCTCCATCCTGCAGTTCTGCGCGGGGAAGGCGGGGGCTTCCTCAGCGCTGCGGGCACCGCGTTGCCCGGCGAGGCCTCCCCGTCCGTCTCGGGGAGCCCGCGCGCCTTCCCCCCGGCGCCGGCCCGGATTCCGTCTCGGGGGCCTGGGCTGTGCGCGGGGCGGGGCGCTGCCTTGCATTGCCCTGCGTTGCGTTCCTTGCTGGCATGTGCAGCGCGGGGGTCTCGGCGGGGCGGGGAGAGGGGGGCGCGGGGCGCGGGGGGGGGGGACGCGGCGACTTCAGTCCTCCGCCCTGTCTGTCCCCGGATGGGCCGTCGATGCGGGGCTGCGGCTGAGCTCTGGCCGGAGAAAGTGGCCGCGAGCGCGGTGCCCCTTCCTCGCCTGCCAGACTCTCCGGGGACAGGAGAAGGGGGAGGCTGGCCCCGCGGTACCCTTCCCGCAGTGGGGCCTGTGGGGGACGAGGTCAGGCATCAGCCACCCTAACCACGACTTCAGCCGCTACCGCCCTGGAGTGGGGCGGTGAAAAACCCTAGAAGGGGGAAGGAATTTGTCTTTTGAAGTGCTTGATGGGAGAAAAATCCCCTTTTTTCAGATGGGAAATGCGAGGGAGTGGGGGGGGGGCAGGGCTGCTGCAGCCCTTCCTCTGGAGGGTGGATTTTAGTTTTATTGGATTTAATTTGGATCCCCGGGTTTACATAGTTCAGGGTGACAGTTTTAGATTTTCAAATTGGGATGCTTGATTTCGGTGTTTTTAATCCCAAATAACAGGTTTGGGGAACTGGACTCTGCTCAGGGTCAGTTGATTGGCGTGGCCTGTGGACCCGGTCGATTTGATTGATTGATTGATTGATTTAAATCTATTAGCCACCCAACTCCAGTGGACTCTGGGTGGTGTACAAAACTGGAGAAAACATAAAAACAGCTAAACACATTAAATCAAACAGATAGCCCAGACTAAAGTAATCTAATAGTAGCAAAGTTAAAAAGCAAAACGGGGGTCATTAAACAAATAATAAACATCAACCCCAGGCCAGGGACCGAAGGCAGCTTTTCAGACCTTTCCGGAACCCCGAGAGAGGAGCACTGGACATATCTCTGGGGGAATGTTGTTCCAGAGAATGAATAAAATCCATAGATGAATAAAAAAGCTGGAAAATCACTCCTGATTGAATGTGTATCTTGTAGCGTTTTCTGTTAGAATCCCCTTTTCGCCCCAAGAATTATTTAGGTTATTTCAACGGATGTTCCATCCACAAGGGACGCATGTATGCGATGTTAGCTTCTCGGTGACGTCTGCTTTGATACTTTTCATCAAGGAGAGCTGAAAGAGTTGTTTGAGGTGGAAAGAGTGCTTTGTACAACAGAGAGGGCCTGTTTTTTTTAAATACTTTTTTCTAAGGTTAGTGGGGTCTCTAAAACGTGGCATAGGGTTAAAATGTCTGGACCAAAGTGAACAACTCTGAATATGCTCTGCCTCTAGATTTCAGAGGGCAGGCAGAAGATAACTCAGCGATGGAGAAAAAAGTCTTAAATCCAGAATCGGAAGAAGTACGAGAAGAAGCTGGAAAACTCCCCTGTGCAATCCAGCTTCAGTATATGTCGGAGCCAGCGGGATGGGGAGTATTTGAGAGGAGCAAGAGGGACCCATTCATTGGGATGGAAGAGCGCTGGGAAACACAGTGGCAGCAGTTCCTCAAGACGCTGCAACCCGTTCACCCAGGAGAGGGGAAGCCGAAGATGTCGGAGGCTTCTCCCTGGGAAGACCCCAAGGCCTTCCTGGCCTCCTTCGAGCAGGTGGCCCAAGCCTGTCGGTGGCCCAGAGAGCAGTGGGTGGCCTGTCTCCTGCCGGCCCTGAGCGGGGAAGCTGAAGAGGCCTTTCAAAAGCTGGAAATCAGAGACCGGGACAACTATGGGAAGGTGAAGGCCGCCATCTTGAAAGGGGAAGCTATGAAAATGGAGGCGCAGCGTCAGCGCTTCAGGCAGTTCTGCTGCCAGGAGGTGGAAGACCCGCGAAGGGTTCAAAGCCAACTTCAGGAGCTTTGCTGCCAATGGCTGAAGCCGCAGAGACGCTCCAAAGAGCAGATCCTGGAACTCTTGATCCTGGAGCAATTCCTGGCCAGCTTACCTCCAAAGCTTCAGAGTTGGGTTCAAGCTAGAAGACCTGAGACATGTTCCCAGGCAGTGGTTCTGGTGGAAGACTTCCTGAGAAACCAACAGGAGGCCAAATCAGGGACATACCAGGTATGTTGGACAATATAAGACCCAGAGTTTATAGAAGGTGGTTTTGGGGGCTGGGAACCTGTTCAGTTTCTTGATTTGATTTGATTCAATATCATTTCACCTAAGTGACTCTGGGTGGCCCACAATAATTAAAGAACAGCAACCAAATAAAAACAAGTTAAAAGAAAGGAAACATATAAAAAACCATCAATAAAACCACATTAAAACAAATAACCATAATCAGCAGCAGAATCCATGATAACATCACATTCAACACAATCATCATAGAAGCTCTCCACCACAACCAGACCCCAGGCATGATGGCAAAGCCAAGTCTTGAGGTCCTTCCTAAAGGCCAGGAGGGTCGGGGCCAATCTGAGGTCTGGGGGATGATGTTCCAAAGGATAAGCAGCATGGCAAAAAAGGCTCTCTTCCGGGGTCCCACCAGGTGACACTCTTTTTTAGATGGGACCCATAACATGCACCTCCTGCCAGACCTGATGGGACGGTAGATGTCACAGGGAGAGGTGGCTTCTCAGATAATTCTGTCAAAAATTGATTAAAGATCTTGAGTTGATGTTGACTGGTGACTCCATGGACACATCAGTCAAGGTGCTTTGATTAAAGATCTTGAGTTGATGTTGACTGGTGACTCCATGGACACATCAGTCAAGGTGCTTTGATTAAAGATCTTGAGTTGATGTTGACTGGTGACTCCATGGACACATCAGTCAAGGTGCTTTGATTAAAGATCTTGAGTTGATGTTGACTGGTGACTCCATGGACACACCAGTCAAGGTGCTTTGATTAAAGATCTTGAGTTGATGTTGACTGGTGACTCCATGGACACACCAGTCAAGGTGCTTTGATTAAAGATCTTGAGTTGATGTTGACTGGTGACTCCATGGACACATCAGTCAAGGTGGTTTGATTAAAAGATCTTGAGTTGATGTTGACTGGTGACTCCATGGACACATCAGTCAAGGTGCTTTGATTAAAGATCTTGAGTTGATGTTGACTGGTGACTCCATGGACACATCAGTCAAGGTGCTTTGATTAAAGATCTTGAGTTGATGTTGACTCTGGTGACTCCATGGACACATCAGTCAAGGTGCTTTGATTAAAGATCTTGAGTTGATGTTGACTCTGGTGACTCCATGGACACATCAGTCAAGGTGCTTTGATTAAAGATCTTGAGTTGATGTTGACTCTGGTGACTCCATGGACACATCAGTCAAGGTGCTTTGATTAAAGATCTTGAGTTGATGTTGACTCTGGTGACTCCATGGACACATCAGTCAAGGTGCTTTGATTAAAGATCTTGAGTTGATGTTGACTCTGGTGACTCCATGGACACATCAGTCAAGATGCTTAGCAACAGAGCAAGTGTGATTTGCCAATGTTTTTATAGGACTTTTTCCCCCTCCTTCACAGTGTAACCCAGTGTTTCTCAACCTCACCGACTTTAAGATGTGTGGACTTCAATTCCCAGAATTCCCCCAGCCAGGAATTCTGGGAGTTGAAGTCTGCACATCTTAAAGTCGATGAGGTTGAGAAACACTGGTCTAATCTATAACCCTGAGAGTTTTAATCAGTTTCCAGCCCTTCAGGTTCAACCTCTGTAGGACGTCCAGACAAGGCCAGTTGGGTGCTACTACTTACAGAATGACTGGAATTAGATTGTGTTTCTAACATGAAAACCGAAGGTTAAAACCATCTGGACCAACTTAAATGGCCTTGGTAAAATCCCCTAATTCAAGGTTATCTGGTTTGATCGGCTTTCTTTTGTTCTTTTCGTCTTGCCCTGCAGAGGAATGTCATCTTTGATAACCTCATTCTGGGGAGAACATTCACCTCTGTAGCTTTCCTTGCCATGAGAATAGAGCAGTGGTTCTTAAACGGGGGTAACTATCCCCAAGGGGGTAATTTGGGCATTGGGCCAGCCACTCCCTCAGCCCAGCCCGCCTCACAGGGTTCTTGTGGGGAAAATAGGAGGCAGGAGTCTTAGATATGTTCACCGCTTTGAGTTGACCAAATGTTAAAAAAGGTGGGAATAATATCATCATCATCATCCTGGGGATAGTGGAGCCATTTGTAATGTACTGTTTGTTAACAGTATCCAAGACCAGGGAATGGAAATTGGGTCAAACAATTTTAAAAATTGTTTAATAGAGGGATGCTAAGAATACTGATCCAGAACTGTGAGAGGATTAGGACCTCGCCTTCAACCATCTTCACGGGGATTGGGGAACCACTGAGAGTTTCTTTAGCGGGGGCAAAGCAGTCCCATCGTTGTGAGAAGGAGTGTGTTACTCTTCTAGGGCCCAATGAATGAAGAACATGTCGATTTCTTATATTCAGAGAAAGAGACCTTGGAGGCTGTGAAGAGAGAAAATATCGAAATAGAAATCAGCATGCTGGGTAAGAACGCTCTGGAAGGAGAAAAATGCAGGACATCTCTTTTATATATGGGATGCTGAGGCCAGTGAGCCAAAAACTAAGGCTACGTTTTGTTCCTTGATCGGTTTTCTGGAAGATTTTTAATGTATTTCTATTCTAGATTATAGTGAGATTTTAAAAAAGCAAAAATAAAGGCAGTGACAATACAATCAAAATTTATAAATAATAGAGAAGAAAATGAACTAAAAGTTTAACAAAGAGAAGAGCTATATAGTGTTAACATAACATTAATATACAACTAGCTGTTCTTTCAAATGCAGGTAGTCCTTCAGTGACTATTCAAAGTTACAACGGTTCTGAAGAAGGAGATTTATGACCGGTCCTTGAACTTAACGCTGTCAAAGCGTCCCTGTGGTCCTGTGATCACGATTCGGACGCTTGGCAACTGGCTCGCACTTACAACGGTTGCAGTGTCCCACGATCATGTGATCACCATTTGCGACCTTCACTGCTGGCTTCCCACAAACAAAATCAGTGGGGAAGCTGGCAGGAAGTCGCAAGTCGCAGTCACGTGATGTGAATCTGGGATTGCCAGGATTGTCATTACTAAGCAATTCAGTCACATGAACGCACTTTACAACTGCATCACATAGCAACGGCAATCCCAGTCCCAATTGCTGTCATAATCCGAGGACTATGTGTAATAAATCTAATAATAATGTTTGCCAATCCCCCAGCTCCATAGAGCCAGAGTTCTTCATCAGGTGTCAAATTCCATATTTTTGTGACTATATTTTTAAACTATATTTTTCCCTAAGGCTGCATTAACATATGTGAGGAGTTGAAACCAAAAGAGAACAATAACAGAACAGGACCAAATCATATGAGTCAGAATTTTTGAACTTTTTACAGTGACAACACACAAAAAATCTGATATCCCTCTTTCTAAAACATTATTTGGGGAGCTCAGTAGATGTGGAACATGATTAAATGTTTTTGACATTTCTTGCCACTTGGGCCCATTGATTTTCCAAAATTAGATCCTGCAGTTCCTTTTTCCACAGATCATGTTACCAGTATTAATCTTCCTCATATTTTTTAGTTTTGTATCGGATTAAATTGTTGGTTGCTTCATATGCAGCATTTCTTAAACATCCAAACTCCGGTTTTCTGGAAGAAGGAGTTTTGGAAAATGCAGTTCAGCTATCTACAGTATAATTGGATCATAACCATTTTGCACAACTTCCTCTGACTTGAATATTATTCTTTGTAAGATTATTACAATAATGTTGGTGAGAGCTAAGATGCCCTATCACAGCACTCCTCTGCCGAACCTCCCAGTTTCTCCATAAATTCGCAGGACCTCCATATTCACATTCCTGGATGTGAATAAGCAGAAAACAGAGGGGAAAAATGCTTTATGGTGGACAGGATCTAAAGCAGTTTTTCCCACCCTTGACAGGTCTCAGATATGTGGACTTCGAGCTCCCAGAATTTTCATGAATGGCTGGGCAGACTGGGGAATTCTGGGATTTGAAGTCCAGAAGTCATACATCTGGAAGTTGCCTGGTTTAGAAACCTTGATCTTTCAAGGTTAGGTACCAGAAATTGTAAAACTTGTGAGACACAGGTTTCAAGATAGGGGTTTTCCCACTGCTATAAAAATTCTGCAAAGATTCTGTCTTGTTCATTACTTTAAAAATGACAAATCTTTTGTGCTGTTATATGTTGAATCACCAAAGAGGGAAGGGGTAAACATGTTCTTATTGTAATGTCTTGGTTCTCACCTGCAGGGCATGGAGTCAAATCCTCAAGCCACCCCAGCCAATTGTTTCCTTCCGAAAGATTTGGGGTGGTCCAGACTGCTCTGAGAGAGGTGCGTGTATCAACCTTGTGAAACAGTTTGCTCTGTACCAGATTGGGGGTATGTAGCATCAGCATAAAAACATATTCTTGGCTGCCCATCCTCCTGCTCCCTTTGGATCAGTGTTTTTCAAACTTGCCAACTTTAAGAAGTGTGGACTGCAACTCCCAGAATTCCCTGGCCAGCATGGAAGTCCACACATCTTAAAATTGCCAAGGTTGAAAAATACTGCTTTAAATTAAACAATGATTGATTTGTTTTATTTTTAATTAGAATTCCAGCTTTATATTTGTTAGTGTTAATAGTTGGGGAAAGACTTGCACGATTGATGTCAGCCTTGTGAGGTAGTCCAGACAAAAAGCACAACCGGAAATACTAGCTCTAATATTATTGTGAGGTTACATTAACAGAATCTTGCAAGTCTGAAAGTACGTCTCTCCCTCTTCACCTTTACAGGCCAAGAAACTAGGGAGGGTCCCTTCTGAGATGTTTACCACACCCCCATTCCTTCTGCAGGGTCAGCTGCTGCTTATCTGATTCCAGTATTGTCTAGTCTGCGGCTCTTCCTCCTGTCTCTCAAGGTCATTCCCACAGACCATTAAATAGTCAAAGACCTCCTGTTGCCAGAATACATAGAACTGCAGCCAACCTAACTTTGCAGGAATCACCTTGGGTTGTGCTCTAAAATATGGGACACTGTTTACCCCCCGACAAATAGTAATGGGATAGAGAATCCCTGTTGCAATAAACCTTGGTCAGTGGGCTGATGTCTGTAATAATTGTTCTAGGTTTTGTAGTGAGTGTGAAGCTTTACCTTAATCCTGTTTTTCTGCGGCACAATCTCTGATGGGAAGCCATTGGCTGCCTTTTATTCCTTATAGGAATTCATGGATCTTAAGGAAACAGATGCATGTTTGCAGGCAACCAAGTGGAAGCTGACACAGCCAGGTCAACAGACTGTGGCCTGGCAAGTCCTGCAGGAAGAACATGAAAACATAGGTTGTCTAGGTAAGGAGCGCATTAGTCTAACTAACCTAGCAAAGGATCCAGTTTTCCTTTGGGAGACAAATAAGAAGTGGACCATGAGAAAGTATTCAAATGTTCCATAAGCTTATCTCAAAGAAAGCCAAGAGTAGATAGGTTCTTATGTATTCCTAGTCATTCTGAATGAAGGTGCTAGGAAGACATTTGGAAGAGTAACCATGCAAAACGTTCTCACAAGATATTTTAAAATATTTGCAATCCTTATTAGCAATTGATATGGCTATTATGAAATAATAGTGTGGCTGATGGTATGGTTGGTGGTCTACAGCTTAACACATCTCTAGATGAAAGCAGGAGGTGGGCGCGATCCTATAGGAGAGAGAAGAATGATGCTGTATAGTGAAGGAAAATCCAGATTACACAAGTTTGTGAGAAGGGCTTATCTTGTTCTCAGAAAACCACCCCAAAAGTTTCTAATCCTTAGTGAGTAATGTTTTTATTAGGTGGTGTATCTACTAAGTGGCCAAGAGTATGTTTGGAGTTCTGTAATATAAAAATCAACATTTCTGGTGAAGGAGAACTTAATACAATCATTGAGACAACAAGACATGTGGATTGAAAAGAGACAGCAATGAATTGGAAGGAAAAGCCATTCAAAAGGAGATTAGAAACATCTTGGAATTCAGTGATCTGGCTGTGGTTAACATTTCTTTCTCTTCCTCTGTAGAGAACAGAATAGAAACTGAGATCAAAGTGGAGAATCCTGAGCAGAGAGGAAATGAATCAGGGTTACCCCGCAGGACAGATCTACAGCTTAGCTCTGGGAATCTGCCAATAAAAGTGGAAATGGAAGAAGGAGGCCACAAGTTACAGGAGCAGCAGCAGAAGACCCCCACGGGGTGTGAGAACCAACAGGTTTCGCTTCAACAGGAATTTACTGCTGCTGCTATTCCTGAAAAGGCCACTATGTCCAAGGAGGATAAAATGCCCGTGTTCTCCCAGTATGATGGAAGATACCAATACAGAGTGGAGCGGAATACAATACCTTCTACAGAGAAGTTGGATCAATGTCCTCAGAGGTTTGAGGACAGCTACCAGCATATGTCAAACGTGAATCAAGAGGAGAAAAACATTGTAATTGAGAAAAGGTTTGAAATCTCTGGGAATGGAATAGTTAATGATTTGAATACATATCCAAATAACCATCTTGGAGAAACACATAACACTTCTGAATATGCAAAAACCTACAGCAATGTGAACTCACTCAGCAAATTACCAGCGTGTAAAACTGAAGAGGGATGGTATGAATGTTCTCAGTGTGGGAAATGCTTCAATAAAGCAAAATACTGGAAGCAACATCAGAAAATTCACACCGGGGAGAAACCGTACAAATGTTCTCAGTGTGGAAAGTGTTTCAATCAGTCAGGAAATCTGAAGACTCACCAAAGAATTCATACTGGGGAGAGACCCTACAAATGTTCTCAGTGTGGGAAATGCTTCAGTCATACCAACTGTTTGAAGATACATGAGAGAATTCATACTGGGGAGACCTACAAATGTTCTCAGTGTGGGAAATGCTTCAGAGAGACAGGAATTTTGAAGAGGCATCTAAGAATTCATACTGGAGAGACACCGTACAAATGTTCGCAATGTGGGAAAGGCTTCAATTTGATGGGAACTTTGAGGAAACATCAGCGAATCCATACTGGAGAGAAACCTTACAAATGTTCTCATTGTGACAAATGCTTCAGGGAAACAGGAATTCTGAAGAGACATCAAAGAACTCATACTGGAGAGAGACCCTACAAATGTTCTCAGTGTGGGAAATGCTTTACTCATACTAATGTTTTGAAGATACATCAGAGAATTCATACTGGGGAGACACCATATAAATGTACTCAATGTGGGAAGAGCTTCAGTCAGATGGGAAATTTAAAAACACATCAGAGAATTCATGCTAGAGAGAACCTTAATATGGTACAAGAATTCATATTGGCGAAGGACCATGCAAATGTTCTGAATGTGGGGAAGACTCCTGGGAAGCAAGGATTCTGAGCAGATGTCAGTTTGAGGAATACTTATTTCATTAATCCATCAAGGAGCTGACTTCAGGAACAACTGGTGAACTCATAATCAGAGAAGCACTACATAGTTGTTTTCAGTATGGGAAATAGTTCGGGGAGAAGGAAGCTTTGAGTAACCATCATAGATACAACCGAAATCTGCTAGGATACTTCCCCAAGACTGGAATATAGTAATACAAGGAACAGAAGCATCATAAGAAAAGAGAGTTGTATAGTATTACTGTATAAAAATTAGCGGAAGCTTAAATAAATTTGGTAGAAGGGTTATTGCCTACTGTCAGTCACCCAAGCTGTGAGGTGGTGGATTTTGTTTTCTGGCAGCAGGACTTAGATTTTAAGTAGAATTATGGTGTTGGAAGTGGCTATCCAGGTCATCCAACATCCTGCTTAGGATCTTTTGAAAACAAGCCTGAAGAAAGATATGATTACACTCTTCAAGAAATGTTTGAGAGATGCTATTCTTCAAGGGGCATCAAGCAGAATAGGTTTGTGGTATGTTCTCGGTAATTCCAAAGCACAGAACATTGTAAAGGAATTTGGAGGTGACCTTGGAGAAAATATGAAATAATTGTTAAGGAGGGACTTGCAAACAAGATTACACAATCCAGAGATTGAAGCCAGCGTGAGAAAGAAACTCAACCCCACCTTGTTGTTTAATATAAGACAGGACAGAGAGAAACTGGACAGACTGTAATTATTCTCTACAATAATAAAATAATATACCTGGAATCCCTGTGGCGTCTGTGTCTTAACCTGGCCCACCTTGAAGGGCTGACCTCAACCTTGAAAGCTTTGCCAAGATTTTAATAAAATAAAGGCAGGGTTATTTTGAGTTTCTTTCTTCCGTTTCTGGACTGGGCAGTCTTTTTCTGTCGGTTCCTCCTTAGTGGTTCTTTCAAGGCTTTCCTCTCTAAATTTTTTACAAACGTGGAGTAAATTATTTAAGTTACAGGTAGGGAGATTCCACATGAATGTAAGGAAAATCTCCTGGCAATATGAATGATTTGAGTACTTGAACCAATTATCCATTGAGATGGTAGGCTTCCCTTGACCACATGTGTTCAAACAGAGGCTGGAAAGACTATGGCTGGTGTGGGTCTTCTGGTGTGACCGGCATCTTCAGAGGTCAGGAGCACAGACAGGAGCAGTTCTCCTGTTGGATGGACTGTTGGACGTCTTTTCAGGGTTGAACTCGGAGAGCAGTTCTCCTGTCTGTGCTCCTGCCCTCTGAAGATGCCGGTCACAGATGCTGGCGAAACGTTAGGAAACAAAACTTCCAGAACACGGCCACACAGCCCGGAAGACTCACACCAGCCATTGTATTCCGTCCGTGAAAGCCTTCGACAATATGCTGGAAAGACTCTTGTTAGAGATGTTTTAACTCAGATTCCTGCACAGAATTGGGTTTGGACTTGGTAGCCACCCTTTCTGACTATGATTCCATGAGAGAATTGTAGTGGAAGGAGACCATACAGATGTTTGTAATGTGGCAAAGGGGTCAGTTGAACAGCAGCCCTGAAAAGACGTCCAACAGTCCATCTTGGAGAGAGAAGATAGAAGTGTGGGAAGTCCTTCACTTGGACAGAGCTTCCAAATATGAATAAGGCAATCCAGAGTGATCCATATCCTATCTGTCCTCAGTACAAGAATCATTTCAGCGGAGACCGAAGATAAGGGGATCTGTGCAGGAAATGAACGTTCAAATGGCCAAAGAGTAGGAGAAACCGGTCAGAGAAATACATCCATCCTTGGAGATGTTACAATCATCCAGAATGTTGTAAGGGTTTCATTCAGAATGATGCATGGATTAGGTACTGAAGTACATGCCAGTGAAGATGCGAGAGGATGTTTCCTTTGAAAATCACCCTTCATGGTGACAGGAAAAAAGATAGGAGTGCTGTGTCAGGAGCTGTACAGAAGTCCTGTGTAGGAAGTCTGTTCCCAAGTGGGTTCTCTGTCTCTGCCATCCTACTTAATAAAATCACTCCTTTGTCATTCATCTATGCTGTTTGTATAAGAGACAAAACCAACAGAAGAGAATTAAATGATCTGGATCCCCTACCTGGAATTTGTCTTTTTCACTGGAACTAAAATAATCGAGCTATCTGTCCAAACTTTTAGACCCTTTTGTGTTTCAGTGAAAAATGGAGGATCTGGCTTATTCAGGGTTATTTTTTAGTGGCTTACTTTCAGCCATTCTTACCATTATATCTTTGCTCTCGGAAGATATAATGTAAGGGAATTCTGTTTTTCCTTCTTGCTTTCATCGCGCTCCGTGTGGGGTAAGCAGTATGGCACTACATCCACAGAGATCTGGTGGGACACCTGCAAGACTGTTGTCTCCCTTGGGCCTTGTCTCCAAACCCCAACTTGGGAGGGTCTCACATTAGCCTCCTGGCCGGCCAGCCAACATACAACATACCATGTTTTTCTGGGAAGGGCTGAACCCATCAACAGCTGCACACAGTCTGTGGCGAACAGCAAGGGAAGCTCTCTCATTCATGCAATCTTGGTGGATCTCCAAGTCAGCTGCAAGGCCCTGGAACCTTGATTCAACCATGGTTTGCAGAGCAGTGGATGGAGAAGATGGGACGGTGACACTACAGGACATGAAGCCCCAGTGGCAGAGAGTCTGCTTGAAGGGGGGTGACGAGCTCCTGTAGCCCAGCCCCAAACCCACTGGTCTGTGGTATAGTCCTGCCACACCAGTTTCTTTGTGGTGTTTTGGACTGGAAAAACAGAATCAGGCTTTGAACAAAGAGGTGGGTGTCCTGCAGAGTATAGTCAATAAAGTCAGAAGAATGACTGGAACTTTATTGATCTAAGCTAGAGCAGTGTTTTTCAACCTTTTTTCACCTGTGGGTCCCCCTGTCCAGGTCCCGTTACTGGATACGGACATGGGACGGTAACTAGTGTGTTTCTGATGTCATCAAGATAGCATTTGCAGTATAATACACCTTGGCCTCAGCAGACCATAGAGCCCCCAGTTGACAACCGCTGGGCTAGAAAACCATAATCTTGAAAGCCTGGTAGCATTTCCCCTTCTGTCCTCCTCATATCCAAGAAAGTAAAGGCAAAGGTAGTCACATTTCTTTCATCTTTACTTCCTGGCCTGGCCTTAAGTCATGTTTTGCTAACAGCCGTTGCATCATTTCACCCAAGGCCATCTCTGTGGTTCTCTGCAGTAGGAGAGGGACTTGACAAATGTTGTTTCTCTTTGCTAGACATAACAAAGATTCCTGCTTTTCCTCTGGTGGTGGGGTTGCACGAGCCTTTGTTTAAAAATGTGGGTGGGCGCCATTTGCAAAGGCTCGTGTGCAGGTGGGAGGTGGAGCACCCCTTTGCAAAGCTCTTGTTTTTCTTCAGAAAGATGTGTCCTTCAACAGAGATTGAAGCTCCGTGTTTAATGACACTTTCCAGCAGTTTACCCATAAGACACTCAGTTAATCGACCTATAATTCCCTGGATCCTCCTCAGATGACAAATGAGCAACCAATAATCCCCAAATGATACCGTTACAAAGATTAAACCCTCAAAAACAGCTGGAATGCAAGCAACCAATTCAAGGTGGTTTATTTTGACACATTTCCTAAAACCCACGTGAAGTGGGGCCCACACATTTGATGCACAAAAGAGGCAGAATTCTGATCACAGTTACAGCTGCCCTCTTGACTTGACATGGGTTGTCGTCCTCATCTTGGTCAACCTTAGGGACTTCTCAAGAGAACTAGGTTTTCATATAACATGTTCAAAATACAATTTGAGCCTGGTCAGGGTGCTGAGAAATCAAAGTGGAAGTGCAGAAGGGTGCAGCAAAATGCACCCTTCGTTTTTGCTCAAGTATGCGGTTAAGAAATTTTGCATTGCTAGTACATCTAAATATATAGCTTCTGAATTTGGGCATATGTCAAGAGAGAAAATTTAAATGAATTTAAATTTCATATGTCATTTTAAATGTCTAGTTCATACACAAGATGTGTGGCTAAATTAGAGAATAGTTTTTTTTTCTGAAATAAATTTATGTTTAAGGACATACCGTGTTGCTCTTTATTTTGGATTCAGTAGAGACATATTTATGTGTCATAACAATGTATGAAAAGACTTCAGTGTAGTGGCCCCCGGACTAATGAACTAGTCCTCCTGCAGCTCTTGTGGCCATCTGTCACCCCTGGTTTGATGCTAGAAAAGGTCCGTAGGTCTTATGCTATGTGGAATGCATTATAGTAATTTAAATTAAGCATTCTTGGCATTTGCTTGGAAGATGATCTCTTGGCTCCATAGGATCTGTGTTATAACCGAGTCATTTTATGGTTTCTAGAAATTTTATCTTTTTCATTGAAAAAATAATCCCCTTTTATCCCATCGGTGCATTCAGAAAGTCATCCATCATTAGAACAGTTACATGATGAATTTAATCATTTCAGTGTTTCCCTGGATCTTTTCAACAGGGATGAAAATGTTATTTCTATTAGTTCATTTTTTTGATGCCTAGAATTGTTCCAAGAGCCAGTCTGGCGCAGTGGTGAAGGCACCAGGCTAGAAATGGGGAGACAGTGAGTTTTTATCCTACTTTAGGCATGAAGCCAGCTGAGTGACTGGGCCAGTCCCTCTCTCTCAGCCCTAAGAAGGAGGAGAAGGCCAGGGCAAACCACTTTTGAAAAACCTTGCCAAGAAAAATGCAGGGGCTTGTCCAGGCAGTTGCCAGGAATCAACAGTGACAGAGGAAGAGGAAGAAGAGGAGGAGGAGGAGAAGGAGAGATCTACATAGAGACTAACTGGGAGTAGTAGACTGGGAAATCTTCATAAAGCTCACTCAGGCATCACTAAATGCAGAGACTTTAAGATGTGTGGACTTCAACTCCCAGAATTCCCTAGCCAGCATGGATTCTGGGAGTTGAAGTCCACACATCTTAAAGTCGACAAGTTTGAGAAACACTGATTTAGAGAAAGCAAAGTTCACAATCTTAGCAGCTCTCGTTCCTTTTTTGCCCGCCAAAAAGTTTTTCCTGCCAGTGAGTTTCATGCACCAATCAACCTCATTTGCTTATTTTGGCCACCTCACGCTTCCCCCATCCCCCAAAAATAGATTCAGGTTATCAATCCATGGTTGACACTTATCTGTGCAAATGTATGTCCTCACACTGTCATCACAACAAGAAAATGGCACCAGGTAATTATGTCCAGAGCAGCAAAGACTTCTTGGACATGAGATTTTAACTCTACTGGCGGGCCAAAAAGAACAACAGCCCCCTTAAGCTTTCGACTTAGCCCTTAAATGTTGCTTTCAGGGACATTTCCCCACATGGATGCCAGTCTCTACCCAGAGGTGCCATCCTGGCATTGCCTACCAGGCTGTCTAGCCCCTGCAGGGGAATGTCTGCAATTTGAGCATCAGATTTGCAAGCCTCTATTATCCAGTGACCCTACTGCCCGCTGTCACATGGGGTACGTGACAGCAGAGGGGCGTCCCTTGGTGGCCTTGACGATCTGCCGAAATCCCAACCCTCGCCACTAAGCCTATCGATCCGCCCAAACAGTGATCGGGAGCGATGCGCGGCAGCTCTCCCGACGTCCACGAGGGGGCGCTCCCGGGACCTCTTCCGCTGATGCCGCCGCCGCGTGCTAAGGGGGGTCGCGGCGGGCAGCTGCCAGGCGGAGGGAGTCGCGAGCGCTCCCCGGGCTCGCGCCACCCCGGACGGAGCCGAGAGGAGAGGGAGACGGCCAGCCTGCTCGCCGCTGCCGGTATGGGCCGGGGCTCCTTTGCGGTAGCTCCGGGGGGAGCAGGGTGGTCTTCAGGTTGCAGTCCTGCGGGGGAAGGCGGAGGTTTCCTCTACAGCTGTGTTGCAGCGGGAGGCCTCTGCCCCTATCTCGGGGAGCCCCCTCGGATTCCCTTGGGCCTCGTCCCGGATGCCCCCGGAGCGAAGACGGGTTGTTTGCATTGCATTGCATTGCATTGCATTGCACTGCATTGCATTGCATTGCATTGCATTGCATTGCATGCCTTTCCAGCGCAGCGACGCAGGCCGGGGAAGACGAGGCTCCGGGGTGCAAAGGAGGAAGGGGCGACCTTCCCCTCCTCCGTCCGTCCGTCCGTCCGTCCCCCCGCGGGTGGGCGCCGCTGCGGGTCTGCCGCGGAGTTCTTCGGCTGGCAGCTGAGCCCCTTCGCTTGCTTAGTCCTCCGCGCTCCCCTTCCGCGGCTCCCCTCCCGGAGTGGGACGTGCATAAAACAATAACCCTCATAATACTGTAGTTACTGTTAGTGGACCTGGCCCAGTTGAATCAGATTCACGTTGAAAACGAAGTTCCTCGTGAACGGTGAAAGCTCATGCAGTTTTGAAATCGGACTTTAAACTCCCAAATTATAATAGGTGTAGAAAAAAAATTGCCCCTTGCATTTGTTATCCTGATTATTTTCTTTTAGAAATAATTCAGATGGTATTTCAGGATATGGACAAACACGAGAGGCTCGCTTGCATGCCCACAGATATAGGTTGCACTTCCATCAGGAATTATATTTTGCTTGTGGGTTACTGTTGGTGAAACTAATTTGGTTTTATTTTGTTTTACTTGGTTAATATTTGGTATGTCATGATATAAATTTGAGGATTATACTCACTTTCCTGGTTGGGCTCGGTCAGTTTTTACCAACTTCAGTGTATTCACATCAGGGCCCTTTGAGCTGGGATAAGAAACTGGGAGTGATGGGTTCAGTCAGTTCCTTCAGCATCAGAAAGAGAATTTCTGGTATCTTTCATAATTCTTTCTTTCAAATTATGCTAAGTCTCTCATGGGCTGGATGGTCTTAATACATCCTGCTAAAACTTGTCAATACTTCAGATTTCAGAAAACAAATCAGGAGAGAAAGCAGAACAACAGAAAAAGGCTGTGGGTCAGAATTAGATGAGAGTCAAGAAGGCTGGGCAATCCAGTCTCAATATATGTCTGAGCCACCAGGATGGGGAGCATCCAGAAAGAGCAAAAAGGACCCATTCATTAGGATGGAGGAATGCTGGGAAGCCCAGTGGCAGCAGTTCCTCAAGATGCTGCAACCCGTTCACCCCAGAGGAGGGAACCCAGGAAGATCAGTGAATTCTCCCTGGGAAGACCCCAAGGCCTTCCTGGCCTCCTTTGAGCAGGTGGCCCAAGCCTGCCGGTGGCCCAGAGGAGAGTGGGCAGCCCGTCTCCTGCCCGCTCTGAGCGGAGGAGTGGAAGAGGCCTTCCGGACCCTGGAAGCCAGAGACCAAGAAGATTACGGGAAGGTCAAGGCCGCCATCTTGCGAGGGGAAGCCCTGAGAACGGAGGCGCAGCGGCAGCACTTTCGGCAGTTCTGCTGCCAGGAGGTGGGAGATCCCCGACGGATCCACAACCAACTCCAGGAGCTTTGTTGCCAGTGGCTGAGGCCGGAGAAGCGCACCAAGGAGCAGATCCTGGAGCTGCTGATCCTGGAGCAATTCCTGGCCAGCCTTCCATCTGACCTCCAAAGCTGGATCCAAGCCAGAAGGCCAGACACGTGTTCCCAGGTGGTGGTTCTACTGGAGGATTTCCTGAAGACCCAGCAAGAGGTACGCTCATAATATAAATCTGGCTTTCAGCACGGATCTCAGCTGAACCTATTTGTTGTGATGTCCAAGACCTTCCTCAAAAGGATGAAGGCAGCATTGTAACATTGTGCTGTAAGCTCTGCCTGGTTGTGGCGTAGAGGTGACATTGTGACACCCCTAGAGAAGGGGCTGAGCTTGGGTCAGAACTGATCTTGCACAGCCTCAGGAGGATCCGGGAGCTGCTGAGATTGTGCATAGTGTCAAAACCTGAGTCTTTCCTCTGAATGGGTGTGTCCTCCCTGTGTCAGGGGCCACCAAACAAGTACAGTGAAGTCTCACCTGTAGATGAAGAATCATTGGAGGCTGTGAAGAGAGAAGATGTTGAAGTGGAGATCAGCCTGCCAGGTAAGAATTCTCTGGCTGTTCTTGCATTTCTAGCGTGTTCAAAAACTAACATCAAGGCTGCTCTCCTTGAACCCCTCTCATCCTTGGGGGTAAAAGATATCCCCCCACACACACACGTAAGCTGCATTCACTACCAAGCCTATGAGATGCCCCCCTAATTCATGTGAACTGTTTAAGGTGCCCTTGTAAGAAAACATTCACAGCAAGCTGAATTGGCCCTGAGTGGCAACGGGGGGAAGTCTCACATAGGGACCAGTGGTCCAGTAAACCATTGTTTATATTTACTGACCATATCTCAAAGATGGTATTGCTAGCATGCTGGCTTAGTAGGAAGGGATAAATAATAATAAGGTCACCCAGATGGGTTGATAAAAACACTGCAACATCATGCTGCAACTTACATGGTGTCCGCCTGTTTCTTTATCGTAACGTAGCGGGCCAACGGCATATAAATAAACTGTGGTTCTGCTTTTGTTTCATTGCATCTTCAAGGTGATTTGGTTGCTTTACGTGAGCCGGGTTTTGCTATTTTAAGTGAGCTAGGTTTTGGCCACAACACACGGAAGAGAAAATTTTGGAAAATACAACTTGTTACGCAAGAGAGAAAAGTTGCTCCAGCTGCTTCTAAAAGGTGCTGAATATTTGCAGCACCCTTGCGCCACGTCAGATGCGTAAGGCCTCTGATTATCCACATAGCAGTAGTATGATTTGGATTAAACCTTTCTACGTTTTCTCCTGATTGGAATAGTGTTTTCTGAGATCATTGGAACGCGCTTGGCAAGAGCTGAGTTCGGCAGGGGTTGGCCAGTGAAACTGTTTCATGTTACACAGAATTAACCTGTGGAATTCCCCACCACAAGATGTGATGATGGCCACTAACTTGGACAGCTGTAAATTCATGGAGGGCAGGTCATTTTCTTATTTGTATGTCTCCACCTCCTGCTTGTTGGTCAAGGCATCTGGTTGGACTCTAAGAAATAGAACCGTGGACTAAGATGGGCCTTAGTCTGATCCAGCAGGACTACTCTTACATGCTTGGGAATTGAAAAACAGTTCTACCCAACTCCTTAACTTCTCTGTGGGTACACAGGATGATTGACCTCGTCTCTAGCATGACAGAGGGACAGCCGCCAACAAGGCTGTGCAGGAAATAGCATGAGAAAAATCACTGGTTACTTTTCAGTGGACACTTGAAAAGCTCTAAATGAAAGTAGAGAGCAGAGAATAGGAGGGGGGATTTAAGATAGACATTTTCTTGGTTCTGAATCAGAGGTTGCCTTTGTAAATATATTTTTTTCTTATTCACTGCTCTAAAAAGGAGAGATCTCTCTCGCTGGTTTGCATTAGCCACTTAAGTTGTGGAGGCAAGAACAGGTTTGCCTTAGAAGGTCTTTTTTCTGTCACCTGCAGGTAATATGACCAAGTCCTCAAATCATATCAACTCTTTGCTTCCTCTTGAAGAAGAATGACTTCCAGCTGGGTTCCTTGAGGTATGTGATGTTCTGCTGAAACCATTCGCTGTGAGTCGGATTGTGGCTACGTAGCATCAGCAGAAAGACATTCATTCATTCATTCATTCATATATACTGTAACTGCCCATTTCACACAGGTGACCCTGGATGGCTTACAAGGATTAAAAACACAAAACAACAACGTAAAACACCATCATCACCACCACCCCGGCACCCAAGGATTAACAATCACAGAAAAAAACACACGCTTGACTGCTCACCTCCTTGCACCCCTTAGATCAATGTTTCTCAGCCTTGGCAGCTTGAAGGTGTGTGGACTTCAACTCCCAGGATTCCCCAGCCAGCCATGCTGGCTGGGGAATTCTGGGAGTTGAAGTCCACACATCTTCAAGCGGCCAAGGTTGAGAAACACTGCCTTAGATTAAGCAAATGATCTAGGTCAGCTTTAACCAGAATTACAGCTTTTTGCATTGTGAGTTAAGGGTTGATTTATAGCTGATCTCTGGAGAGCTGCTGAAATCTCTTTTTGAGATGCAGAGCCCAGGATTGTGAAACTGGGGAAAGATTCAAGAGCGCTTGTTCCCAGGAATACATCAAAGTGCAACCAGAGATTGTAATTCAGCTTTGCCGGAAACAATCTGTACGGTGATACTCTGTGCAGTGTAACTCATCTTTGTGGGAAACTAATAGAGGATATTCCTCCCACCTCCAATAGAAAGAACGTTGCCCCGTTAGAATTAACATTGATCCGTAAAGGGATGGTTGTAAGCTGAACAGTTTTGCGATGAGTGTCAAGGTTTACTTGAATCCCGTTTTTTCTGCAGCGGAATCGGATGGGGGGACTGTCTCTTCCTTTTTACAGGGACTCAAGGAAACAGATGTGCATTTGCAAGCAACTAAGTGGGGGCTGATGCAGCCTGTTCAGCAGGCAGCCTGGCAGCTCCTGCAGGAGGAGTGTAGGCAGATAGGTAAGAGAGGCTCCGTCCTAGATCAGAGGGCCTGGGGGACATCAGGCCATCTGTATATTTATCTCCATGTACTTATCACGGAAGATGCAAGAGATGAATGAGATCTCATTAAATAGGTTGAGAGCCAATTTGGCGTAGTGGCAGAGGCACCAGGCTGGAAACCTGGAGACTGTGAGCTCTGGTCCCGCCTTGGGCATGAAGCCAGCTGTGTGACCTTGGGCCAGTCCCCCTCTCTCAGCCCTAGGAAGGAGGAGAAGGCCAGGGCAAACCACTTCCAAAAATTGTTGCCAAGAAAACTGCAGGGACTTGTCCAAGCAGACAAGACTGACTTGAAGGCACGCACAAAAATGGAGATGAAGGAGCAAATAGATCCGATCTTTTAAAAAAATTGATTGAATGGAGGGAGGGAGAAGTATCAGAAACGAAAAGATGCTAGGATCATGGTGTACATAAGGAAGCAGCCTAAGGTTAAACCATCTTTCTCTGTCTCTGCAGATAACCGAAGGGAAAATCCAGTCAAGGTGGAGAGTTTTCAGGGTGGAGAAGGAGATCCAGAGGAGAGAGGCAGGACAGACTCTTTGAGAAGTCCTGGAAATCTGCCATTAAAACCTGAAATGCTGGAAGATGGTTGTGAGTTGAAAAAGCAGCAGTGGAAGCCATCACGGGACAGTGAGAATATACCCAGCGTGCTTGAAGAGGTTCTTGCTGCTGCTGTGATGGAAAACACCGCTGTGTCCAACAAGGATAAAACACCCTTGTTCTCCAAATACGGTAGAAGGTACCGTTATAGAGTAGAAGTTGATAAGATGCATTCCACTGAGGATTATGAAGAATGTAGAAGCTGCCAGTCTCCTTTTGGTCTTAATAAACAGGAGGAAAAAATAACTGAGAAAAAGGAGGAACTACCTGATAGTAAAATGGGAGATAATCTTAACAGAGATCAGAGGAGTAATTGGGAAGAAGATGGTAATTCTCCTGAATCTGTGAAAACCTTTAGTAACGCAAACTCTCTAAAGAGATTCCAGATAGGTAAAACTGAAGAAAGATGGCATGAATGTTCTCAGTGTGGGAAATGCTTCAGTAAGGCAAAATACTGGAAGCAACATCAGAAAATTCATACTGGGGAGAAACCGTACAAATGTTCTCAGTGTGGAAAGTGTTTCAATCAGTCAGGAAATCTGAAGACTCAGCAAAGAATTCATACTGGGGAGAGACCCTACAAATGTTCTCAGTGTGGGAAATGCTTCAGGGAGACAGGAATTCTCAAGAGACATGAAAGAACTCATACTGGGGAGAAACCATATAAATGTTCACAATGTGGTAAATGCTTCAGTCACACAGATGTTCTGAAGATCCATCAGAGAATTCATACCGGAGAGAGACCATACAAATGTTCTCAGTGTGGGAAAAGATTTAATATAACAGGGACTTTGAAGAGACACCAACGACTTCACACTGGAGAGAAACCTTACAAATGTTCTCATTGTGAGAAAGACTTCAACCAGATGGGAAATTTGAAGAAACATCAGAGAAGTCATACTGGAGAGAGATCGCACCAATGTTCTTAATGTGGAAAGGTCTTCCTGTAGTTTGACAGAAATTCTGAGACATCAAGGCATTCATGTTTTGGGGAGACCTTACAGAATTTTTTTATACAGGGAATATGTGGTCATGGTGATGGTTTGAAGAACCATCAGTGAACTTGTAGGCATTGAGACATTCTACAGATATCTTCACTGTAGGAAATACTGTAGGGAGGAGGTAGGTTTTGAGTGTCATTAGAGATATCACTGAAACCTGGTGGGATGAACCCTTATAGAGTAATCAAAGGTTCCACATTGTTGAAAAGGAACAGAAGCAAAGATAAGGGAGAAGGAATTGCTCTGTGTTAGAAGTAATTGAAGGAACTAATAAAATCTTTACGAGGTTTGGTGCCTACCATCACATCCCCGACTAAGAACAGGATGATATTCCCTGCAAAAACAGAACGTAGCTGTTTCAGAGACCTGAAATAGAATCAGAAGAGTTGAAAAATGATATATGGTTTTATTTATTTATTTATAATTAATATTTAGTCCCCCACTGTTAAAAAACAAGTTCTGTTAAGGTCACCATACACTTAATAAGGGCTGCAATGATGTGTTGTTATTTCTTTCTTAATTTATATTTATAATAAATGTAGAGTCCATATAGGAGGAAGAAATGGAACCTGGGGACTCTGAAAGGTAATACACACTTGTAAGGGCTAGAGTAATATTTTATCTTTACCATTTCTCTGACTTGCCATATACCCAGTTATGTTACTAGTCAGATATCTAAACCTGAAGGAAAGTGACTAGTAACTGAGTCTTCTGTCTGTTGAATGATCTTAGTTTTATAGATAAATATTTTGTTGTTATGATCAAAAGAGCAGTGTCTTTATTCCTGAAAACCCACAGGATTTAGCTGAGCTAAAGGCAGGGAGGGATACACAGATATAGGTAGTTGATATGATATAGGTAACCCCAAGAAAACCTGAGGCCTAACTACCTTGAAATTAAAATCTTCCTTGACCATCCCTCAACTCTTGCTGACTTCATGGACACACCCATGCCATTTTTGTAACAACAAAGCAAAAGTAAATCAACACTGCCTTCTGGGATGGCTTCTGACTTCACAGTCTTGCCTACAGCTTTGGGATCTGGTGGTGTCCTTTCTAGGTCCTAACCAGATCTGATCCCTTTATCACCGGGCTTGAGCAAAGTTGGTCAGATGCCAGCCCCTGGTGAAAGTATGAGGCAGAAAATGGCCAAGGGCATCTTCTAACCCCACCTTGGCTAACCCAATAATTAATTGAGATAGACAGAGTGATCAGTAGAGGTAACTAAACAATTCTAGATCCTCCTTTAATGAAAAGAAGGGTTGCAGTTCTTAAATATTGTTCTATTGCCACGCGTCCCCAGCAGCCAAAGATGATCTCTGTCTCTGGGACAGATGTTTAAACATTTGGAAATGGGAGTGGGATCTAGACAAACCCTCCTGGCCTCAAGGAGGTGCTCCAGAAATGACCTGACCTGATGGATGTTCTCCAGATGATCAACAAGGGGAGGTCACCTATATCGACCTCCACTGTCATGGGTTGTGAGAATGGCCTTGGGAGACAGGAGGAAGAGCTGCAGCCAGAACAACAGTCGGATAAGGGGCAGCTTAGCCCACAGAACGAATAGGGACGTGGTAAGCATCTCAGAAGGGACCCAACCTGATTCCCTGGAAAGTAAAGGCGAGGGGGGAGAGGTGGGCTTTCAGACTTGCAAGATTCTGTTACTGTAACCTTACAATAAAGGTGGTGTTGGCACTCATGGTGCTGGGTTCCTATCTGAAAGGACTGACATCCACCTTCCAGGTCCTACCCTTTCTACAGAATAAAATAACTATGGTTTATCATCCTTCATGGATGGTCTCAGCCCTTTCCTTGGTCCTGATCACTGACAAGAGGCCAACTGTCAGCCTATCCTTACATCAAAAGATTCCTAAGGGGGGGAGATAATGGTATGCTCTCCTTACACACCCCATCCCCAAAATGTCTCTCATGGAGGGCATCCCTCTTGGTGGTCATGGCATCAGTGAAACCGGTTTGGGAGATAGAAGCTCTGGTCTCCAGAAGGGAGGGCGGTCCATTGTAGAGCCAGATGCTGAAGCCCTACAAATGGATCTCCTCATCGTCAGCCCAGAACAAATCCTGCCATCATTTTGCCCAGACAAAACGGATGCTTCAGCAAGAATGGTACACGTGAGATGCGTTTCAGTCCATCTAAAGAGGACCGGCATGAGAGGGTGGTGCAGGAGCAGCACGCAGGTTCTGGTCTCCCCTCAGCCACAACGCCTGGAGGACTCTGGGCTGGTCCCCCCTCCTCCACCCAAATGCCCAGCTCTTCAGTATAAGCCAACACAGGGTTTACTGGAACTCTGTTTTAGAGCAGTGTTTCTCAACCTCAGCAACTTTAAGCTGGGTGGACTTCAACTCCCAGAATTCCCCAGCCAGCATGGCTGGCTGGGGAATTCTGGGAATTGAAGTCCACCCAGCTTAAAGTTGTCAAGGCTGAGAAACCCTGCGTTAGCCACTCTCCCCTGTCTTTCTGTTATTGTAGTTCTGTTGTTTTTTAATTGTAGTTTTTCACTGTTTCTTAATCGGTTTTAATGGTTGAAGGCCGTGATTGTTAGTTGTGTTTTAACTGCGTGCACCGCCCAGACTCACGTGCAAGGGAGATGGGCGGCCCTCTAAGTTCAAGCAATCAATTTGAAAAAAGGGAAAACAGGCCTGCATTAAATCTTCGTGACGGCCGGCAGCCAGAAGCGTAAGGGGACACCGAAAGGGGATCTCCCTCACGTTGTTCCTCAGCAGCTTTGGGGATCCACCCCGCCTTTTACTCCGGACCGCGGCGGAGGTGCCATCGCGGCGGCGCCCGGCAGGGGGCGCTCTGGAGACCTGCTTCTGCGGCAGCTCGGAGGCAGCGCGAGGCGGGGATCGCTGGGAAGCGCTGCAGCCGCCGGGAGGGAGTCCCGTGGGAATCCGGGACCGCCGCGCTTACCGGAGCGGGGTAAGGGGGGACGGGCGGTCTCCTGGCCGCTTGCGGTACGAGCTAATCCGGGGTCGGTGCGGCTGGAGCAGGGCGGCCTCCGGCTTGCAATCCTGCGCGGGGAAGGTGGAGGCTTCCTGCAGAGTCGCGTTGCATCTCGCGCCTCCGTCCCGGGTCTCCCGCGCGCCCTTCCTCCGGCCCGGTTCCACCCCTAGGCTGCGTGCATTGCCATTGGATTGCATTGCATTGCAAGCGTTGCATCGCAGTGTTTTGCTTTGCAGGCGTTGCGTTGCGTTGCGAGCGTTGCGCACTTCGCTCGCACTTCCAGCCAGCGGTGCAGGCCGGATTCTCGGTGGGCCGGGGAGGCGCCTGGACGCGGAGGAGGAAGGAGAGACCTCCATCCTCCTCCTTCGAGGTCCCGTCACTTCCCAAGGACTGGTGTGTGTGTGTGTCCGTCCGTCCGTCCGTCCTCACTGCCCGACCCGCCGCTGAATTCTTGCCAGAGGAGAGGACCGCGAGCGCGGTGATCCTTCAGTGGAAGCTCATTGAAGGTCATCATAATCAGCCCCAGAAGATTCCATTAGCCGTTAAAATAATTGTGTTTAACGGACTTGCTGGGCAGCGTCAAAGCGAGCAGCGCAATGAATGGAGGAGGGTCGGATTTAAGAGGGTTGTATCTCCCAGGTGTGCTTCGTGCTCTCTGAGCTTGGTTTACTTGCAGTCGTTTCATTACCAGGCTAGGGAACATCATCCGTGCTAATGAGGGTGGGATTTGCTCCCTGTTTCTATACAGCCGGTTGCCCTGCCCGTGTTAGGGTGTGTGTGTGGTTTTCTCCTTGGTAGTTCCTTGAACTCCACAGTTCAACCCTGAGCTTTGTGTATTCTTGTCTATTGGTATTTTTAAAGCAATGTTTCTCAACCTTAGCAACTCTAAGATGCGTGGACTTCAACTCCCAGAATTCCCCAGCCAGCATGGGAATTCTGGGAGTTGAAGTCCACGCATCTTAGAGTTGCTAAGGTTGAGAAACACTGCTTTAAAGTATAGGAGGTTCTGACCATCATGATAAACCTCTTTAACCAAGGAGAGTAAGGCCAGATTAATGCTTGGATGGGAGATCTCCAGGCTAGATTGGGAAGTCAGAAAACATCCCAAAAGGAGGCAGTGCCCAATGACTTCCACATTGTTGCCCGAAAAATCCATGGATTTGGAGACTCCCCCCCCCCAAACTTGAAATAAGAAGAAATTTGATTGTGAGACCAATTAAGGACAGTAGTGGAACAACCTGCTTCTTGGAGTCATGGGGGCTCCGTCCCCGGAGGTTTTCAAGAAAAGACCCATTTGTCTGAGATGCTCTGAGGATCCCTGCCCTGGGCAGGGGGTTGGACTAGGTGACCTCTAAGTTCCCTTCTACGATTGTTCGATTGTTATTGACTCGCAGATAGAACTGCCCAAGAAGGAGTTGGACTCCTTATAAAGTCGGAGCTTGGCAACCTCCATCAGGGGCGCCTCAAATCTTACAAGATTTTGGCTCTGTCATCCAAGGGTGCCAGATTCTCATGAAATTTCATGCAAGAACTCTGAACTCTTGTGAGTTTGGGGAAGCTTGTCAACTCTCAACTCTGCTCTTTCTTTAAGCCTGATCTTGTGATCGGATAGCATTTGGGATGTCAGGTATTCTGGCACCGATTATGTTTCCTGTTCTTCTTGAAAGAAGTATCTTGTCATCTAAGAAACGTTTGTTGCTCAGTGACTGTAATAAAGATGATCTTTCTTATCTAATAAGTCACTGCAATCAGGAGATGAATCTGGGGGTGGGAAGAAGAGTCTGCCCATTTTATTCAGAATGTAGAAGAAGGATTGTTGGATAGCCAAGGTTTTTTTTTCCAACTGTGTGCCTTCTCTTAAATCAGTGTTGTCCAAACTTGGCCACTTTAAGATGAGTGGACTTCAACTCCCAGAATTCCCCATGCTGGCTGGGGAATTCTGGGAGTTGAAGTCCACTCATCTTAAAGTGGCCAAGTTTGGACAACACTGTCTTAAATGTTTGTAAGATACTCTACTGAAACTGATTTAACCCTGGAAATGCCCTCTCTAGAGAACTCCAGAGCAAAGAATCAGGAGAAACGGCGATGACAGAGCAACATTTTGCAGGACCGGAAACAGAAGAAGGATCAGAAGGAGCAGGAAAACCAACCAGTCTGGTTCAGCCTCTGCATATGACAGAGCTGCCACCATGTGGGGCGTCACAGAAAGTCAAAGTGGAGCCTTTGGTTGGGACAGAAGAGCACTGGGAAGCGCAGTGGCAGGAGTTTCTGAAAACAATGCAGTCCACTCATAATGGAGGAGGACAAGCACTGATGCTGGAGGCTTCTCCCTGGGAAGACCCCAAGGCCTTCCTGGCCTCCTTTGAGCAGGTGGCCCAAGCCTGCCGGTGGCCCAGAGGAGAGTGGGCGGCCCGTCTCCTGCCCGCTCTGAGCGGAGGAGTGGAAGAGGCCTTCCGGACCCTGGAAGCCAGAGACCAAGAAGATTACGGGAAGGTCAAGGCCGCCATCTTGCGAGGGGAAGCCCTGAGAACGGAGGCGCAGCGGCAGCACTTTCGGCAGTTCTGCTGCCAGGAGGTGGGAGATCCCCGGTGGATCCACAGCCAGCTCCAGGAGCTTTGTTGCCAGTGGTTGAGGCCGGAGAAACGCACCAAGGAGCAGATCCTGGAGCTGCTGATCCTGGAACAGTTCCTGGCCAGCCTCCCATCTGACCTCCAGAGCTGGATCCGGGCAGGAGGGCCAGACACGTGTTCCCAGGCAGTGGCCCTGGTGGAGGACTTCCTGAGGAGCCATCGGGACCTCAAGCCAGGCAGGTGGCAGGTGATGTGTACCAGTTATTAATCTATATGAACATTTGTTCCTATTGCCTGAAGATGAGATAGCCCTTAATTTTGCTAATTGTCCATAAATTACAGCTTAAAGCTGTTCCATTAAAGAAAATATTGGGCGAACCAATTGGAAATGTAAGGCTTTCAGTGGGAAGGAAGTTCACAGGTGTGGTGGAATACAGCGATAGCGAAAATATTACACCTTTTGAAGCAGCTACACTTGGTTGAGGATGATTGTCATGACAGAGTCAGACACTGAATCGTGGCTCGTGACAATGACACCCCAGCTGTGCTTTTCTAGTTATGTAGCCTAATTTGTATTAGGACAACCTTGTCATGGGGCTACTGAGATCTGTCATTCCATGGTGAAATCAGTTCGTTGAAGACAGCAGGTTGAAGAGATCCCGAAATGTCTCCTCCCGTAGGAACTACTGTCACGGTCACTTCCTTGTGTTCTGAACTGAATCGTTCTTACTCTTTCAGAGGCCGTTAAAGGAGGAGCACATGGATTTCTTGGAGCTGGATGAAGAGGCTGAGGGAAGGAGCTTTAAAGACGGCCAACGAAAAGGTGATGTGGAGTTCACAATGGCTGGCTAAGAAGTCACCGAGGGTTGGATAAGTCTGTCGTTTGTGGCTGGCCTCTTGAAAAGCAGTCAGACTTCCTAAACCTGCAGCTGTTTTCGCAGAAGTGGAAATTTTGATTGCTACACCAATAGCATTCCAACAGAACAGCACGTTTGGCTTCTCCATGCGTGCTGACAGATGGAAACTGTTGTTTGCAAGATCTAGCATTCGACATCTCACTCAAATCAGAATCTGATCAGGTTTTCTATTTTGATTTTTCCCTGACCTAATTCTCCTTGGCTGAAGCTTGTGAGAGGTGAGCTGATAGACTTCCTCAAAATAACTCTGCTAATTATGTGTGTATAGAAGGCTGCCTCGTGTCTGTTGCAAGAAAGGATCAAATTAAATAGTAAGAGAGAATTGCTAGTTATGTTCGCTTATGGTGGGGAAGAAGACGAGGCCACAGAGAATTTAAGTTATAAGAAACTGAATTTTCAGAAGAGGCACGTTTTTCCCATTAAATCACTGGTCTCCTTTGGAAAAATTCCCATTTCCCCCAGCTGTATATGAGAGGTCTTTGTCCTCTTTTGTGTCTGTTCACTCAGGACTGAAAGACAGGCCAGCTCTCCTTCTAAATTCTGTTTTCCATCATTTGCAGGCATTGGAATCCAATCTCCAAATGAAGCTAATTCATCCCTTTCTTCAGAAGACCAAGGGATGCTGCTAAATGGTGAGAGACAGGTAATTAGCATCCGAATAAATCCATTTGGATTGTTCCAGTTTGGGAGTATAGGAAGCTGCTGTGAAATATCCACCCGCAGCTCATTAAAGCAGCTGTGTCTTTCTGCTGTATCAGCCTGGGAAAGGATGCGACCGCTGTCATGAGTCACAGACAAGTGCTGTGTTTGCCCTCCTTGTGCTTTCTACTCTCGGAACTATTTCCAAAGCTTTGCTCAGCTGGCTCATGAATTCACTCATCCGTGAGGGCTTGAAGTCTGTTATTAGGTTTCCAAGATTCTGCATCCTAATCCCCTATTTTTTCCCCTGGCATGAAGCCCAATTAATGAAGCTCCATGTGAATCTTGCTTCCTTGGTTGTGCATGGCAGGTAAAGGATTATCTCTTTGTATCATAGAGTTGCACGGAACGCCCTAAAACGGTTGCATCTTTGCAAATCGTCACGCGGCACCTCACCCAGCCAAGCCAGAAAACCTTCGCCTGGCAAGTCCTCCAGGAGGATGGTGGGAATGCAGGTGGTCTGGGTAAGCATTTCCTTCTCAATGCCAGAAAATCTGCTAAGCTTCGACTGGTCCGATTAGCTGCCTGTAGAAAAGAAAAGAAATGTATTGCTGCAGATTAGGACAGTGTTTCTCAACCTCAGTCACTTTAAGGTGGGTGGACTTCAACTCCCAGAATTCCCCCAGCCAGCATGCTGGCTGGGGGAATTCTGGGAGTTGAAGTCCACCCACCTTAAAGTGGCTGAGGGTGAGAAACATTGGATTAGAACTTAGAGCCTGTTCAGAAATGCTTCAGACCTGTCTGTTTCCCCAAGCACGGGCGTCGGGAGGTTAATCAATCCTGTGAGGTGTTACTGGTTGAGGGATTACGGATTTTTTTTCTCTCGGTTGCCATTCTTTTCTGCTTCCGTTTATGTCAGTTTATATTTTTTGTCCTGACGCTGATGTTTTTAAATGTGTTTGCCATCCAGCTTTGCCTTGGTGAGATGGGCGGCCCTATATCTTGAATACAAAAATAAATAAGGGGGCCCCTTTTCCAAAAGATCGTTCTCCCAAGAAATGAGACCATCGTTTCACAGAAACGTTGAGGCAAAAAGGCAGTCATGGGACGGTGAAAAAGGGAGGGGTTGGAGTCCCCAAAAGCAAATTTGATCTTCTGAATCTTCAGATGCACCCCCTGAAGTTTCACTTTTTCTTTCTTGCACAGTCTTAGCACCCAAATATTTTATTGGTCGATTGATCAGTTTTTGTAGGCCACCTGACCCCCCTCGCGACTCTGGGTGCCTCGCAACAACTGAAACAGAGAGGTACAATTGATGACAAGTAACATAAAAATAAGTACACCTACAATTCCTCCTCTCGACTTCAGGATCTCCCTCCCAGCACGCCTTCAGGCACCCGTGCACCCATTCCTTCCCCTGGCTTCCCTCCCAACCTTTTCGAACCTGACCCGTTTTCCTCTGCAGTTCTTCCCTCCTTGGCCCTGCTTTGCCTCCTGGTCCATCTCTCCCCACAGCCTTCTCCAGCCCCCTTGTTTCCAAAACAGGGCCGGCACTGTCTCTTCGCTGTCTCTTTTCCTTCCTTGCAGGAGCAAATCCTTCAAAGAGAAGCAGTGATTCCTCTGCGTCTTTGGGGTGTTTCTGGCTTCCCTTGAGACTCGGTGGGGGTTGGAGGAGGGAAGTGGTGAAAATAGCCCAGCGCGGTCACGCCCCAAGCCCCACTCCTTTTGCATTGCAAGTGCAAGCCCCTTTTGCTTAAAGCAGGAGCACGCCACCAGCCCACACCCACTTTACACTTGTGTTTGAAAGAGGCAGGGCTGGCAGTATGGTCCTGCTGTCATTTTGATGAATGCCTGGGATCCAGGAGGTACCTTCGCTTTGAAGCACTCCTGGATGTCCCCTTTTTAAAAATTAAATAGAGAAATCAGAGATATTGGGAAAGTGCTTTTGGGATGCAGAGGTAAATACACATTTGAAAAGTACAAGTAGTCCTCGCTTAATGATGGTTCGTTTAGCAAGTTACGATGGCACTACAAGCTACTTACAACTGGTCCTCACACATATGACCGTCACAACACTCCCATGGTGTGAAGGAATGGTTGGATGAAGGCCACGTTCAGGGAGATAAGCATTCCCTTAGCCCTCAACAGGAGCGTGGGAAGGTTAAGAAGATGAGACTGGCACCATCCTAAGGAATTCATGGTGTTGTGGCTGGCTGGCTTGGGAAGTTAGATTCAGTCTGGAGAGATTCTGTCTTGAGGTGGAAGCTAATAAACGCAACAGAACTGTATCTTTGCTGTCTCGGGGAGTTCTTTGGGCTGAACCTGACACATGGGCATGTGAGTGAATTTGGCAACCAGCTCACATTAGACAGTTGCAGCGTCCTGAGGCCACGTGATCGCCATTTGTAACCTTCCCAGCCAGCTTTCACCAAACAAATTCAGGGGGACCTGCATGATTCACTTAACAACCACATGATTCACTTAATAGCCACCACAAAAAATGTAAAATCGGATGCAGTCATGTAATGTTTCACTTAATGAACACCCCATTTAACGACAAATTTTCCAGTCCCTATTGTGATTGTTAAGCGAGGACTACCTGTATATCATTTGTGTTGCTCTGACTCAATGCTATGGTGTTTCTTTGGAATTCTGGATTATACAAGAGTCATCCCCGCTTTGTTCATACTGTTTATGAAACCACAATCATGTCCGTTTTCAAACATCACTTTTTCTTTGATTGCCTCTACTGATGCAGTAATAGAACCCATTATTTCAATTTAAAACTATCACCATCTCTACCAATTTGTATTTGATAGTATTACTTCGTATTTCCCCACAAATAGGATATTTTTATTACACAACTTCCTTTGATACTTGCCTTCAACTTCCAGCAGCTTTTACTTGCTCAGAGGAGTTTGTTTGCAAAAGGCAGCCTTGAATTCTCTCATTGAAAAAGAGAATCTTTCTAGCCTTTATTGGTCATTAAAATGTGTATTAATTAATTCATACACTACATGTTAGATGCTATGATTAATAGTATGTAATGAAGAACATGTGGCCTCTGAACAAAGGTGGATTGCTGGACCATAGGCAAAAATGGATTACAAGTAGTCCTTATTTAGCAACTGCCTCATTTAGCATCCCTTCACACTTACAACAGTGATGAAAACATAACTTTGCAACCAGTCCTCACATTTATGACCTTTGCATGTCTGTAAAGCAAAGGAAAGCTGAAGTAAGATCATCAGCACAGTTGACGTTTCATTGAGCAACCTCTTCGCTTAACGACTGAGTTGCCGGTCCCAATTGTGGCCGCTAAACGAGGACTACCTGATGTATTTGCTTACTTGTTTAATTTGGTTTATATGCTACTCCACTTCCAAATGTCCTAAGTGGCTTCCAACAGACCAGTGCAAATAGGTTTAAAAAGAATAGCAGACTGACTCCGGTATCAACCAGTCAGTGTGTCTCCACTCGGAGTAATATGGTCTTCACTCGTCCCCAGATGCTCTTCCAAAGAGCTATGCATATCTGGTTGTTTGGAAGTTTGATGAGGTCCAGATATCCTAGGGTAGACTACATTTAACGAACTAATTTGTGAGAAAAAGTCTGAGTAGGTGGCCATAGGAATCTTGAAAAGAGTCAGCAGATCAGCAGGAAATTTATTTTCTTTGTCACTGTAGGTGATGGAAAGAGAAGTCTGGTGAAGGTGGAGAATATTCAGGATGGAGAAAAGAAGCCGGCAGAGACACAGGGGGTGGTTCCTCTGTTGAGTTTGGGGAATGTGGCACCAACCGTGGGAATGCTGTTGGGAAGAAGCCAATCCCAAATCCGGCAGTCCATGGAGAGAGAGAATGACTGTGCTCGTCATGCTGGGCGTTGTATGACTACCATCATCCAAAGTGCTACAAAGCCCGTGTGGGATAAAATGCCATCGTTCTCCTGTTATGGTAGAAAGCATCGCTACAGATTAGAACTTGGAATGGAACATTCCGGCGAGGAATACAAAATATGCCCTGTATCAGAGGAAAATCTGCCTTATAATTCATGTTTTAGTAAGCCGGGAAAAACTGTAACCGCAAATAGAAGTTATGAATTCTCCGAACGTGGGAAAGGGAGCAGTTTGAACATGTTTCCGACTGGCTGTGCAGAATGGAAGCCTAATAGCAGTCCTGGAAGTGGGAAGAATTTTAGTTACATGCAGCTGCTAAAAAGACCTCAAGACCCTAGAACTGAAGAGAGACTCAATAAATGTTCTCAGTGTGGGAAGTGCTTTACTCAGAAGGGAGATTTGAAGAATCATCAACGAATTCATACAGGCGAGCAACCGTATGAATGTTCTTACTGCGGGAAATGCTTCAATCAGAAGGGAAATTTAAAGACGCACCAGAGAATCCATACTGGAGAGAAACCCTACAAATGTTTGCAGTGTGGGAAGTGCTTCATCCAAGCGGTCCTTTTGAAGAACCATCAAAGGACTCATACTGGAGAGAGACCATACAAATGTTCTCAGTGTGGGAAGGGTTTCAACCTAGGAGGAGACTTAAAAAAGCATCAGAGAATTCATACAGGAGAGAGACCGTACAAATGTTCTCTGTGTGGGAAAGACTTCAGTCAGATGGGAAATTTGAAGAAGCACCAGACCATTCATACGGGGGAGAGATGATAAAAATGTTCACAGTGCATAAAATGCATGCATGAGGTAAAGAATACGAGAATAGTTTTCAGGCAAAGAATCCTTGCTCCCAGAGAATGTTTAAAATTTTATAAATAATAATACCAAGAACTTGAAGACTGACTCATTTAAACAGTATCTTTCTTTAAATCGGTTGTACTCAAAAGTGACTTTAACCCAAGCTTCACTTAGATGCTCTTAACCCTAAAGCAGTGTTTGTCAATCTCAGTGACTAAGATGTCTGAACTTCAACTCCCAGAATTCCCCAGCCAGCATGCATGGAATGCTGAGAGTTGAAGTCCAGACATCTTCAAGCAGCCAAGGTTGAGAAACTACCCTAAAGTTTGGCTAAAGCTGTAGGTAACTGAGAGTGTCTCATTTTCTTTATCTTGACATATCAAAAAAAATCCCCTGTCTCGAAAAAACTCTCGAGTTAATCTTGTTTATTTGTCAGCCCTGATGTTATACTTGGTTATGAAATGTCCGTATTGCTTGTGTCAATTTTAATCCCATGTTTTCTTGTTTTGTGGGTTTCATTTCAAGATGAAGGTTAAGCACTTCTTGTATCACAGGATTAGGTGTGTGATGCCCCAGCGTTAATGCATCTATAGAACCCTCTATTTTCCATGTTGTTTGTCCAAATATAAACTACGATGGCTGTGTGTCACTTTAAAATTCCCCTAAAAAAGGACTTCAGAAGTAATTTGGAAAAGACATTTCAGAGCATGCGGAAGGGCAAGCATAATCCCTGTCTGCAGCTTTTTAAAGCAGCTGCATCTTTTCCTTGGCTTGCCCAGTGCTGCTTTGCTGCTGCCGCAAGATCCCACAAAAAGACGCAGCTGCTTTAAAGAGTTGTAGTTGGAGGTTGAATTTGAACTGCGCTTTTCACAACCTGTTTTTGACATTCAAAGCATTACGTAGCTCCACCAATTGGGTGCTATATGTTTAAGATAGTTTAAGAAAAAGCATCATGCTATAAAGCACAGCAGCAACTTTTACCGTTTCCTTTTTTTCAAGAATCTCTCTGGACCTGTATGCCTCCATAGATATTATGATAGATAGAAGTTTGGCAGTATTCACGCATGCCCGTTAAAAAGGGGAGCCAGAACACATAGGAGTCTTCCTAGGGTATAAAACTGACAGTAGTTTCTGTAGAGTCAACTGCTAGGTGGAATCACAGAGGCAGGGTAACAGGATTCCCTTACAAATGGGACTTTAATTAGAAAAAGAATGTAAAATAAAGATTTCTTTGCAGCGAAACAAGATTGTTTTTCTTATTTCTAGAAACTACTATTCTTATTCTATTTTCTGTATTCTGTATCCTTTGCTCTATGTTCTTCAGTTAAATTCTTGAACATCCTCTATGTTCTTCAGTTAAATTCTTGTATCTTTTTCCTACTCCTTTAACTTTTCTTTAATATAAGCTTGTTTGGGGGTTTCTTAGTTCATGGAAGCCCTTCTCAACCCACACTGCCCCACAGAGACTTGTGTGGCCTCTGATCAACCAAGCGCTGGGTAGATGTCAGAATCTGTCAGGCCTAGCCCAAGGAACTTCAGGAGACCATGTAGATTCAGTTCAGCAATGTTTATTAGCTACAACCTCTAGCAAGAATCTTCCCAAACTGAAACCCCAGTTCCCAAAGTCAGCCAGTCACAACAGTGTGAATTCCTCAGGGAGGTGCCAGCCTCATCCTCTTATCTCTCCCTTGCCCCTCAGGAGACGAAAGAGCATGTTTTCCTCCCTGAGTTTGGCCTTCATAATTCCATTCCATCACAGAATCCTAGAACACCCCCACCTCCACTCCCAAGGCAGGAATCCTCCGACCATCCCAGACAGGTGGCTGTCCAACATTTTCTTGGAAACTTCCAGTGATGGAGGAGATCCTTGAAACAGATCTCCTCTGGAAAGGTCTCACAGGTGTAGTAGACCTTCCCTTGGACGGTGAAGGCCACCTTGGTTCACCTTCCACCAGGTCCTTCAGTATCCAGGCCTTCAAGGCACCAGCTCCTTGATGCAGGCCTTCTATACCTCAGCCACTCTCAATGAGCTCCTGCTGAAGATTGCAGCTTCAGTCAAGGTTGCCCGTACCTGGACTCGCCAGCTTTGCAGTGCCTGGGCTGTCCAATGGCTTGACTGGTGTATTTACAATGCTAAATTCAGAACTGTGATACTTTAGAATGATAAAGTAAGATTATCCATGTGAAGATCATTAGAAAATGCCAGCATCCCATTCACAGACCCAAAACCACCAGAAATGACTGAGCTATGGAATTCAGTGGCCAAATCACCCATTTCAGCATATGCAATTTTCACTGGATTTTGAGTTTTGGAATGCTTTTATGTACAGGAATTGCCAGAGAAAACAATCTCATTCTAAAAACCCTAGAATTCCTAAAATCTAAAAATGGTCTGAACCTTTTCAGATCGGCCCTTTTGGATGATGTCCCCATATAAATTTTAATCATGTATTTATTGTTTTAACTTGATGTAAACCACCCAGAGTCCCCCATTGCAGGGAGATGGGCAGGGATAAGTCTATGTATAAATATATATATAAAAATTCCCCTCTCACCCCTATGGGTGGTACGTGTCTTCCTCAATCTCGGGTCCTCTACCAGAGGCCTGGGAGTTCGAGGGTTCTGCGCAGTGTCTTAGCTGTTCCTAGCACTGCACTCTTCTGCACAGAGAGCTTGAATGTTGTTTCTGGGATCTGTTGGAGCCACTCTCCCAGCTTAGGAGTCACGGCCCCGAGTGCTCCTACCACCGCTGGGACCACTTTGGCCTTGACTTTCCACATCCTCTCGATTTCCTCCTTCAGGTCCTGGTACTTCTCCAGCTCCTCATGCTCCTTCTTCCTGATGTTGCTGTCACTTGGCACTGCTACATCTATCACTACCGCTGTCTTCTGGTCTTTGTCTACTACCACGATGTCTGGTTGATCAGCCAATACCTGCCTGTCCGTCTGGATCTGGAAGTCCCACAGGATCTTAGCCCTGTTATCCTCCACAACCTTCTGTGGAATCTCCCATCTGGACTTGGGGGGGGTCTAGCCCATACGCTGTGCAGATGTTCCTGTACACAATGCCAGCTACTTGGTTGTGCCGTTCAGTGTATGCTGTTCCTGCCTGCATCTTACACCCTGCCACTATGTGTTGGACTGTCTCTGAGGCCTCTTTGCACAATCTGCACCTTGGGTCCTGTCTAGTGTGGTAGACCCCTGCTTCTATGGATCTGGTGCTTAGTGCCTGTTCTTGTGCTGCTATGATCAGTGCCTCAGTGCTGTCTTTTAGTCCGGCCCTTTCCAGCCACCGATAGGATTTCCCAATGTCAGCCACCTCAGCTATCTGTCGATGGTACATCTCGTGCAGGGGCTTGTCTTGCCATGGCATTTCCTCCGCTTGAACTTCCTCCCATGTCTGCTGCTGCCTGAGGCATTCTCTCAGCAGCTCATCTTTGGGTGCCATCTTACTGATGTACTCCTGGATACTCCGGGTTTCATCCAGGACAGTGGCTTTGACACTCATCAGACCCCTCCCGCCCTCTTTGCGGCTGGTGTACAGTCTCTGGGTGTTGGACTTGGGGTGGAAACCTCCGTACATTGTGAGGAGCTTCCAGGTCTTCACATCGGCAGCCTCCATGTCTTCCTTTGGCCAGCTCACTATACCGGCAGGGTATCTGATGACTGGCAGGGCATACATGTTGATGGCATGGATCTTGTTCTTCCCATTGAGTTGGCTCTTCAGGACCTGTCTTATCCTTTGGTGGTACTTGGATGTTGCTGTCTTTCTTGCCTCCTCCTCATGGTTCCTGTGTGATTGTGGGACACTAAGGTATTTATAGCTGGTCTCTATGTCTGCTATGTGGCCCACTGGTAGTTCCACTCCATCGGTCTTAACTACCTTCCCTCTCTTTACTATCATCCTGCCACACTTCTCCAGTCCGAATGACATCCCAATGTCCTCGCTGTAGATCCGTGTCAGGTGGATCAGTGAGTCGATGTCTCGTTCACTCTTAGCATACAGCTTGATGTCATCCATGTAGAGGAGGTGGCTGATGGTGATTCCACTCTTGAACTTGTACCCATATCCAGACCTTGTAATTATCTGGCTGAGGGGGTTTTAGCCTATGCAGAACAGTAGTGGGGACAGTGCATCACCTTGGTATATGCCACACTTGATGGCCACTTGTGCGAGCTGTCTTGAGTTGACTTCCAATGTTGTCTTCCACAGTCCATGAGAGTGAGATAGATAGATAGATAGATAGATAGATAGATAAATAGATAGATCGATCGATCGATCATTGGAAGGCCACCACAAGCCCTATTTTAAAAACAGAATTTATGTTGGCTAAATAAATAGAATCATCTGTAGCTCTGTAAAATCATCTGATTTCCTTAAATAACTTACCATATATTGTGTCTAGTTAAATAAAAATAGTTTCCTTGTAGGGTTACATGGGAATCTATTAAACCGTTGTCTATAAAGAACCTTACTTACATGTTTTCTGTTCTGTGTTCCTTGTTTCCTAACTTTTTTTAAAACTCTTGCCTATTATGAGGTCCAAGGCTCCTCCACTAATCATTTTTCCTCCCATAAACTGAATTGTTTGTTTGTTCAAACCAGAAAGTTGCTCTGAATCCAGGCAGTTGGAAGAACACGATTGCTGGGCGTAGCCAAACTCCCTTTCACAAAAATACACTTTGCTCCGGAAACTTTTAAAGCCCTCTTAACTTCAAAATCGAGGTGTCCTACAAGTGCTGCTAAATAACTTCTACTCGGTATTTCCAGAGCTAAGAGAAGGACTGATTCCTCGGATCTTCACACAACCCTAGTATATAGCAAGGTTACATCAGAAAAGGGAGAGGCGGTGTGATGTAGTGGGGAAGGTGCTGGACTAGGAGGAAGGAGAACCTGGCTCTGGTCCCAGCTGTGCATGGAAGGTTCCTGGCGGACTTGGGGTGGTCCCCTCTCAGCCCCCAAACAGTGTCAGGCTCTGTGCCAATCCAGCTGAAAACCAACCCAATGTTGCCTAAGTTGGTGTATCTTAACCTTAGCAACTTGGAGATGCGTGGACTTCAACTCCCAGAATTCCCCAGCCAACCATGCTGGCTGAGGAATTCTGGGAGTTGAAGTCCATGCATCTTCAAGTTGCCAAGGTTGAGAAACACTGCCCTGATGCATTGATCTGCTATGTGATCAATAAAAGCAGAACAGAAATAGATGAAGCGTGCTGCAAACGGGGTAAAACTTCCTGTCTGAAACATCTGGCAGAGAAGTCATGAGAATGCTGCTCACGAAAACAAAAACATCTAAAAAGAGGGGGAATGCCAAAATCACTGTGTCTTTTTAAAACCAGGTTAAGCCCATTTTGATCTTGGGCATTTCAAAACTCCTTGAAAAAAAATTCCCACCACACGCTAGACAAGGGAAGGGTTTGGGCACTGAGGGAGTGGTACGAACTCAGCTCATAAATTCAAGGCCCTGTGCCAAGCCAGAGAAGGCTTAATTCAGTAACCAGGTTAAGCCCATTAGGCCAAGCCAGCATTGCTGGAGTCACAGGCAGTTTTGGACAGAAAACTCAGTGTGAAAAAAAAAATGATGGATTGATTACGTGCCATCAAGTTGTTTTCCACTCCTAGCGACCACAGATATAGATAGATAGATAGATAGATAGATAGATAGATAGAATAAATAAATAAATAATAAATAAATAAATAAATAAATAAAAGCAAACAAATAATATTTACTTAATAATTATATAATAAATACTATTTATATAATAAATAATAAGTGATACCTAAAATAAATTAAAAGACCTTTGGGGTTTTTTTGACTGATGTAGACCACTGTTTTCCAAACTTGGCAACTTTTTAAAAGTTTTTTTTTTTTAAGTTTGAAAAACACTGCCGGAGACTTTTTGGGAAAAAAATCACCCTCGTTTGCCAAGTTAAAGCACCACAATACAGCCTAGGCACGCGCCGCAACCTGATTTAAACTAAGCATTCCTCTCTCTCCTTAAGTTTTAGGGAGCATCGTTCTAGAGAGGAATAAAAAGTGAGCTGCTCTGGAAAGGAGAAATAAGGGGGAAAAAAATTATAAAAAAGTTGTTTCTGCCCGGTTTCGAACCGGGGACCTTTCGCGTGTGAGGCGAACGTGATAACCACTACACTACAGAAACGCCGGCGCAGAAGCTGGCCTCTTTCCGGCCTTCCCATTCCTGCGTCTGCGCGCTGGCGCAGCCGCTGCGGCCGCGGCGGCCAGCCCGGGAAGTGCCCGGAGGCTCTTTGTCCCCGGCTTCCCTGTTGAAACGGGCCATCTCCGCCTGCCCTTGGAGGGATCCTCCGGGGAAGGGGCGCCGGGCTGCCATGCGCTGGGGACCCGCTGTGCACCTCTGCTCTAGAAACAAAGAGCAGAGGTGCCCAGGTGGGTGGGTGTGGAGGGGCTTTGCTACTGGGGGGTTTTACTTCGTAAGCCGCCCGGAGTCCCTGTGCGTTGAGTGGGCGGCCCTATCAATGCGCTAAAGAAACAGAAGGTTGCAAGATGCAAAGGGTGCTGTTTTGCTGGGCAGGGCAGGGGCCAGAAGAGGGGGAGCGGCCACGGGGTCTGGGGCTACAGCCTGAGGTCCGTCCAAGGAAAGGATGCATATGGCAGTGGGTTCCCACGACGCCACGTTGCGTGTCCTAAGGGAAGCCTTCTGCGCTGGTCTCTTCATTTAGTACTGCCGCCGGAGAAGGCTAAAGGGCGACAGACCTGTAGGCTTTCTAGTTTGCCCCAAGGAAGAGGGGTGGGTGTGTTTTCTGGAGGGACCCAGAGTAGGATAAGAACCAACAGATGGAAGCTTTGCAGAGGGAGATCCCAACTCGAAACAAGGAGGGATGTCTTGACTCTAGGAGCTATTCAGAGCGGACCAGCCTGCCTCCTGGATCCGTGGGGGTCTCCCTTGCAAGCAAAGGTTGGGCAAGCCATTTGTCGGGGATGGTCTGAGGTCCTTGTCCTGGGCAGAGGGTTGGCCTAGGTGACCTCCAAGGTATCTTCCAACCCTAGGATTCTGTGATTTTCAGCCCATTTCTCCAACCTAGCAAGATTCAATTTTACTTAGCCCTCCCACCCAATTTGGAACCAACTGCAAAGTTGAAAGGCACTTCCCTTCCCTCTTCATTCAACTTCTTAATAGAAAGATTGAGGAGGGGAGGGCCTCGTTTGAGCCCTCTCCCCAGATTTGATGGAGAGCCAACGATGACCATGCTTGGCGAGTGAGTCTTGAGTCTGCTACTTAATTATCACACCGTCCAGTCCACATTTAACTTGGAACTTTGCCAAATGTGACGGCCTGGTGCCCTCAACTTGCTAAAACAATGGCTCAGTTTCCACAAGATGTTGCATCACATTGCCCAGCTCCATTGCTTCAAGCCTCATATTTCCATGTTTTCCAACTGCATACTATAATTTGTTGTAAGCCATCTTGCTAATTGGAATAAACAGAAGGTTAGGATATAAATTCCATAATTAATCATTTGTCAGATATAAAGGTAGTAGTGCATCACTGTCATTTTATACCCCATGTTTACACCTTCCCCCACTCCCTCCTTTTTAAGTGGTAATGGGTTTCCTTGGTGTTTTTATATTTTATATATTATATATTTCAAGCTCTGATAATACTTATTGGCCTCATTCCTCATTCTGCTGTGTGGGCCATGAACATGAACATCTTCCTCAAAATCCTGATACAGTTGGATTCAGTGTGTATATCTACACACACATTTACACAACATCCATTCTTCCATTCCCATCAACCATAATTAAACCTAAGTCAGCATGGTGGTAAGCCAAAGCCTTTTATTAGGTCCACATCTTTAAATTACCAAGCAGATCTTCATGCTTGCCAGAGTTCTTCTTCCAGCTGGATGACCAGCTACATGAGAAGACACCATAATTTCCATGAGTTTATGTAGAAAAAATGGAATTCACAAATCCATGTAGCTGAGATGGCTTTTAACATGGGTAAGACAAATTGTGAACTTTTGTGTTGGAGGAGACTCCTGAGAATACCACAGATAGCCAAGAAAACAAACAAATGGATTGTTGAACCAGTCAGGACTGGGTTCTCATTCAAGGCACAAATAACCTGGCTCAAATTATCATACTTGATACATTAAGTGAAGATCCAGTTCCCATTAAAAATCCATAAAGGAAAGTTAGAAGGAATGAAAACAAGATAACCAGCAGTAAGTTGGATGGATTCAATTATAACAGTGATGGGTGCACTGTTGGAAGAGCTGAATGTTGGGGAGAGGTCTATCTACGTGGTCTACACACAACCCTGACTTGATGGCATATCATAAAGACAAATTCACCAAATCTATATTATTCCCTCCATGGTCAGAAAGGCAACATGGGAATGTCTTTATGTCTTCTTGTGGACTTCCCAAAGGGACTGGTTTGATCTTGTAGGAAACAGGAGACTGGACCAGTTTGCTCCAGCAAGACTCTTACTTTTGACACCTAGTTTATAGGAGCTCTAACTCTTGTTCTAGGTCAACTTTTCTCAACTAGCTTGCCAAAGGATATGCTGGCTAGGAATATGGGCATCACCGTCCTAAAACATCTGGAGGGCATCAGGTTAAGTTCAGGATTGTCCTGCTTCCAAAAAGCAGATTATGGTGATTAAAACTGCTCATTTATTAAAACTGCTTTACTGGTATGGTCTTCCAAGTATTACTTACAATTCTTTGGATTTCACATCAGGGGAATTTGTCTTAGGTAAGTGGGGTGGGGGTGACAGCCTGGAGTCACAAAAAAGAAGGACCATAGAACTGCCAGGAATCATCCATATTCCACAATGGGATGGCAAGAGGTCCAGTTGTCAGGCTATGGCTGAGAATGGAAAAGACCTCAGATGTCAAATCCTAAAGCAATTTTGGATTGAGACAAGCCCCTGTTGCAGTGTATGAAATGGTAAATGGAGGAAGAGATGCCTGATCATTAGGAAATTCAGTGATTGGTAAAGGTACAAATGACCTCAAGTGGACGTGATGGACACAACTGTGCAGGGTTCTTGGCAATAGGATGGGAGAGATTTGCTATGACCTTCTCCTGGAATATTTGATTTTTGTTTTAGTTTATTGCCCTGGAATTCCCTTGGGGTCTCCCATTCCAATCTGTTTAGCTCCTAAATCTAGCTACAGTTGGCCAGGTCCTGTTGTTACGGGTGGGAGCAACGCAACATTTATTGATGACGAGACTCTCACTGGGTCATTCAGGGAGAAGCTTTATTTGCGCAAAGGTTCAGTTTGGACTCGCAGGTCCCTGCAAAGAACTGAACCCCGAAAAGGAGTTCAGCAAGCCTTTTTATCATTACAAGAGCCGTTTCTCCCCAATCCCCCCCTCAGTGCCCTCCCCATGCCTTCCGTACTCCAAATTTGGTCAATTGCTGGTAGCTAAACCACAAGTCCTTGTCTTCACCGGTTGTACCTTGTTTTGGGTACATTTCGGCCTTGTTGTCTAGAGCATTGCTATCTGAGGAGGGAGGGAGATAAGAGCACTCAGCATCAGCAGAAAGGAAAGTTATAGAGAGTTACATTTAAAATGTAAAACTTCACAAAATACCAGTTTCATACAAAATATAGGATATAACAAAGACTTCTTCTCATATTTGCTTCCGAGACTTATCACTGCAAAGCCTCTAGCTAAAAAAACACTTCCAGAGAAGAGGTTCACTACTTGGTTACTAGTGAGGGCTACATAACCCAAAAATGTAGGATAGGACTACATAACCCAAAAATGTAGGATAAAGATCAGAATGAAGTTACAAATAATTTTCCATTTGTATCCTGCCACCTCACTGTAACTCGTTGAGACACTGGCACAATTCCTGGAGAAGTCTCAAGTGTTGGTGGAGTCCAATCATATAAGAGGACACAAAATTCTTCTGGACTCCTATCAAGTAAGCTGCATCAAAATGCCAGTGGCTTCATAACAAGGGAACAGCTGTTTTCCTGGTGGGCTTCACTGGAGAGGTTAAGCAATGAAGGGTCTTGAGTGGCCAGAAGACAACGACAATGAGATGGTGAAGGAAATCTTTTGCCAGGAGGCACTGGCACTGTAGACAGCATAAAGCAGAAGTTTTTAGAGGATTTGGAATTCAGCCTAGACTGGTGTTTCTCAACCTTGTGAACTTAAGATGTGTGGACTTCAACTCCCAGAATTCCCCAGCTGGCCTAGACCCTTTGCCATCACTGGTGTGGTGGAGAACTGGTATGGTGGCATTGCATACTTAATGTTTTTAGCTTTTGTTCGTATCTTTGCATTTTTGTTTTGTGTTGGGTTTCTGCTGTATTTGTAAGCTGCTGAGAAGCTGCTAGACTGCAGTGGAGTTAAAATCTAAGGAATAAATCAACGCACCCAACAAATGTCAATCGCTGGAGAGGATCCAATGATGGTTTTATTTTCCAAAGTTAGCAGGTTACAACGAGTCACTGGTTACTTGCACTCAGGAAAACCAAAAGCAAGATTCACCAAGGTCTTATACTGAATGTGGATCAAAGACAGTTTAAGAACGTGTCTACATTAAAAGAAGAGGTTTACAACTAAGGGACATTCAGGTATTATTCGTGGCGTGAAGACACTGGCAATGCATTCTTTGGAGCACAACAGAGCAACTTTGATATATGAGAGATGTCAAGGGCTCTGTTTTTCTAATGAGATGATTCCATACTTAGCTGAGAAAGGAAGGTCGGGAACAAGGAAACATAGCAGGGCATACTCTTGAATCTACTGCCTGTGATCAAGGCATAAATTCATTTAATTACCAACAGGCAACCAACTGGCCTCGTAACAAGAATCCCTATTTAAAGACACTGCTAGAGAAATACTGTACAACTAAAAACATACACCATGCTGTATCTATGTGTATAAAATAATTATAAGATAGTACAATTAATTCAAGCTATACTTTTATTTTGATTCTCCACAGGGGACAGCCACATCCAAGAGCAGATGTCCAATTGAAAGCTAGATGAAAAAATGGCATTTTAATACATCTCCAACCCTGAGTTGTCAATCCATTAGTTTCGCTTCACGCCAGCCGCCTTCAGATCTAAAAGGCAGGTTCCCCTTGAATTTTAAAGAGGGTGGAAAATGTTTAGATGTGGTTTGTGTTTATTCTAAATTTGGATACCTTGCTTTCTAACCCAGAAATATTTAGGTCTATTGCAAATACTGTACAACAATAAATATTCAGATACCAAAACAGAACAAGAACAAAAAAATAGCCTAAATAATTGGACTCAAATAGACTGCATATTCAAAGTTGGCTAGGTTGCTACATTCAAACATCAGTGTGGCTTTAATCAAGCAGAAACCTGGACAAGGGAAGTCTTCGCACATCTGGAAGACGTGCACTGGAGCTGACTATCATTTAAAAAAATTGGAGGGCATCAATTTGAGAAACACAAGTGTTTACTCCTGATGTCATATAGAATTAGCTACTTAATTTCAATGTTTCTAATGTCTTTTCTATTAAAATTAATACATAAAAGGCCACTGTATTCTAGTTATTTCAATTTCTAAAGGACTAAACCAGTGTTTATCAACCTTGGCAACTTTAAGAAGTGTGGACTTCAACTCCCAGAATTCATTCATTCTTCTATAAAACTAGTCCACTTGAAAAATCTAGCCACAAAATACACGTACAGTATTATTTTCAGAAATGATACAGCTATAAAGCTGTAAAGCTTTTTATTCTCCCTCAAAAACTTGGCAGAAGAGAAATTCCTATCTGCTCAGTGCCAGACCAGAGTGCTGCTCTCTACCACAACAAATTATGTTAGGATGAGATGATCAAATATGATACATTCACATACTGTACTAGTCCATGACTGAACCATGGTTTATTGAATAAACCACAATTCACAGGATTCACCCAACACACACTAAACTAGATCAAAGTGCCTGGGTTCCCACATCACCCCAAGCCAAACCAAAAGAAATGATTTCAAAGCCAAATCAAACCCAGTTATGGCTTAGTGTAGGGATGACCAAGGGCCACCATCACAGGAGACTCAGGAGGTCCATCTGCTGGATCCAGAGCTTTCATCAAAATGTTGAAGGCAGCATTGCACTGGTGGAACAGAAGCTCTACCCTTTTCATGCATGTCTGCAATATCACAACGTATGTACAAAAGGGGGAGGGCTTGCATTGTGTCGGTGTGATTCTGTTTTCATTCTCTGCCCCTCTCCCAACCTTCCCACAGATACCTCTGGTCCCACGAGCCCTTAGGATGGCAGGTTGCCCAGTCCTCATTTAGCCTGGAGCTGTATGAAACTGACAGTGGTCTGCCTTACAGGAAGGCAACTTCCTATACTGATTCTCCTCTGTGTTGACACACAACAGTCATCATTCTAAGGACCCTGCCAGAAATTCATTAGTTACTCTAGTTGTAATTTCAGCTGGTGAGAACAAAACCTGCACCCTGAGAAAAAGGAGGAATCCACCAACATACCGAGAAGAGAAAAAGGGTAACAAAATTCATCATGGAGACAATGTCATGTTCCCCCGAGAACTGAGCACCCTCAGTAGCCAGTGCTGCAGTTAATTTGGAAATGTGCTTGGGGCAAATGTGGTTCAGCCACAGGACAGGCAACCTGATGTCTCCCAGATGTTTGGGACTCCCACCTGCTATTGCCCCAAATTATCATTGGCTAGTGGCAAAAAACTGTGGGAGATGAAGTCAAAAACATCAAGAGGATACTTGGTTGCTTACCGACGGATCTGAAACTTCACAGACCTCCTTCCTTCCTAGTAGGAAGCCAATCATCCAATCTTCCCTTGTATGTAAAATCAACCTGAGAACCTCCAAAACAGATTGAAGCAGAGACATCTAATCCATTCCCCACAAAGTAGTTTCTCTGATTTAAATTCTACAAAGCTGGTATGAGATCTGCAGTGGAAAAACGGCAAGCATGGGGGAACACACATTCCTGGACATTTTCCAGTGTGCATCTCTTAGCAGTTTGGGGGGGAAGAAGCACCATTTTAATCCAGGAAATGACCTGGGAGAGAAGGCGGCTTAATGCCCCTCCCCCTTCCTCTACCATGGCTTTTCCAGACAGAACTGAAGCATCCCACCACTCCTCTCACGTTTCCCAAAATTAACTGGGAAATCGAGTCCAGGATATTCCAGGGTCACATCTGCTTTCCTTCTGTTTTTGCTAGTATGGGGTTAAGCAGCAGCTTTTCCCACCCTTTGAACATTTCTACAGCTGGACCTCCAAGTTGATCCTTCACGACCACACGATGGGGAAGTGCTGAGAGAAAGGTTCCTCACCCGTGAAGCCTCCAAATCTTTCTCATGGTTCTTCTCGTGCTTCACACGGGTGGAGTTGCGTTTAAAGCTTCTGCCACAGCTGCAGCAGCGAAAAGGTTTTTCCCCCGTGTGGGTCCTCTGGTGTGAAATAAGATGTGCTTTCTGAATAAAGCCGGTGCCACACAGCAAGCATTTGAAGGGTCTGTCCTTCGTGTGGATCCTCTTGTGCACGATGAGGTGAGACCTCTGAGAGAAACTTTTCTTGCAGTTGGAGCATTTATACGGCTTCTCTCCCGTGTGAATTCTTTCGTGTTTGATGAGGGTCGAGTGTAAGCCAAAGCTCTTCCCACAGTCCAAACATTTGTGCAGTTTTTCTCCCGTGTGGGATTTCTGGTGCCTCCGAAGGTCAGGCCCCCGGGAGAAACTTTTTCCACAACCTGAACACGTGTAGGGCTTAATCCCGGTGTGGATCCGCTGATGTGAAGAGAGGTGGGAGCTCCGGTGGAAGGTTTTCCCACAGTCGGAGCACCTAAAACGCTTCTCTTTTGTGTGCGACTTCTTGTGTTTGCAAAGATGTGAGCGCTGGCTGAAGATCTTCCCACAGTCCGAACACTGATAGGGAATGGTCCTTTGGTGCATCTGCTTATGCTTCAGAAGGAGGATACTCCTGTTAAATACTTTCCCACATTTGGGACATATCTTTTGTTTCCCTCCTTTGTTGCTTCTAGGTTGGAGAAGAATTTTGCCAATCTTTTGACGGTCAACGGGAGAAAGAACTGATTCCTCTTCTTTGGTCTTCTGGCCAGCTTTCCTCTGTCTTTCAGATCTGCGTTGATGATGAGTTGCGGGCTTCTCAAGACGATATTCTTCATCTTTTCTCAAGGTGTCTTGAGCCATAGTTTTCTCAAAATTTGCTGGCGGGAGATCTTTCTCCTTCTCCTTGCTCCTCTCTTGCCTACTGAGCACTACCATAAACAGTGGAAAGAGAGCTCTGTGAATAAGTTCACCCCACTGGTTGCCCCAGGATTTGGTTGACAGCCAAATCTCTTATACTACCTGGAAGTGATTAGCTCATTCACACAATGCATTTCAGAGTTATCACTTCCAGCTATTTCTTAAGTGCAAAGTGTTTTAAGTTCAAACCACTCTGAATCAGAATCATACGATTTAGAGTTTGAAACACCCTACTTCCCGTGCAAAACTATCTCATTTTGGAAAGCCTTTGAGCTTGAAACGCTTCCCAAAATGATTAATCCATAAAAATTCAGACAGTTTTCAACACAGCACCGAAAGCCATATTCTCCGTTTTTTACCTTATTTCATTTGTTTATTTGATTAGTATCCTGCCTTTCTGCTCTGCTGGCCTCTTCAGGCAGCTTAATTTGCATTCTGATAAATGTCTAGCCAGGGTTTGTGTCAAATGCCATCTTGAGAACTATCAGGAAAGTCACAGGAGAGATATTTCATATATTTTTATTTAATATTTCTTTGCCACTTCCCATATCATGGAGGAAAGCTATCTATGTGGTCTCTAAGAGTTGACAACGCCCTGATGGCACATAATCAATCAATCAATCCATCCATCCATCCATCCATCCATCCATCCATCCATCCATCCATCCCAGTAATGACAAAGCTCCAAGCAGTTTCTAGAAAAAATGTGGCATGGCTTCATTTGGAATAATGTGCAGATTTCTGACTGTTCCTTCTCAGGAAGGAAATGGAAAATATATTGTAGCCTTTAATGTGGCAGAGGGTTTATAATGCCATTTTTTGGGGGGTGGGATTTTTCTGGGTGAGATTCAAAAGCTCACTGACAAGGGATGTGCCTGCTGGGGCAGATGGACATGACAGTCCAAAATATTTGCAGACCACAAAGTTATCTTCCCCTCGATTGAGATAAAACCCTTTGTCGTGTTACCGTATCTCTTTAGAGAGAGCAAGCTAGAGCGGTGGAAAACATGCTTTGCTAGCTGTGAGTTCCATTGATGGCCCCCACCATTTCCCATTCAAACAATCGCAAATGCAGCATTGGACCCATCCCTGCCTTCTCGTGGACACTCTACCCTGAGCCGGTGCTAACATGACTCACAACCGTGGAGTCCTTGGGGTTCTCTGAGCTTGGTTGCACTGAAGATGTGACCTAGCCGGGTAATGAAACGTTTGCAAGAAAACAACCAAGCTCAGAGAACCCCAAGGACCCCACAGTTCAACCCTGAGCTACACACATTTGCTTCTGTTGATGACTCACAACTTCATTTCTCCCACCTGTAATGGTGACATCATGATGGTCCCCTTTCTCAGAATGTTGAGAGTGTAGACCCAACACGGCCTCGTCTTCTTCCTCCACCCAGGAGTTTGGACCCAAACTGGTGAGGGACAGAACTAGGACAAAAGTCACATCCAAGAAAATAAAATCTATGTTGTTTTATTGAGCCATCCTTCTATATTTTTCAGCATAAAAACGGCAACAACACTGTAACAGCAACATTAGGATAAAATAATAGTAATAAATGTCTTAATTGAGGATACTGTTCACTGATTTGCTTTCTAACAGGATACAATTTGGGCAAAATGGTAGAAGAAATAGGATTCAGAATGTCACTTCTTTACTAATTGTTTTGGCAGTAAAATGTCTCGTGAACACGGACCTTTTTTAGAATAGGTCTCCCTATCAAGATTTTATTGTAGGTACCCCGTAGTTATCTTTGAGACTTAGTTCTGTCTGGAAGGGGGGAACAATCTAAGTCAATTAAAAAATTCTTGGCAGAAACAGGGATTGTGTTTTACGGAAAAAAAAGAAAAAGAAAAAAATTTACTCCCCAAAACTGCTCCATTTTAATAGTATGTTTAGGGGAGTTGGCTTGCCAAACAGGACAATACATAGCTCATTCAGAAAGAAGTCACAAAGCAAGGCTGTTACTCCGATTTGACTTTATGACATCACAAAGGCAAATTTGAATCAATAGATTTTTCTTGATAAAGCTCTATGACCAGATTTATCTTTGTGACGATAGGAAGGCAAAAATATTTTTCTTGCAGCAGAACAATTGTTCTTGGGCTGTCTACTTGATCTGATTGGCTGGAATGTCTCAAGATGAAGACAGGGTTTTTAATTAGAAAATAAAATACCACAAAGCTGCAGATTGGTGTAAGAAACAGCTATGGAATGAAAGTGAACTGCACTTAAACACAAGGAGCATGGTCTGATCTGATACAGCAACACTACTGAAGCTAAGCAGGTTTGAAAGTAATTCCTGGGAGAACACTGGATGAATTCCACGACGGATGAATGATAAAATACAAATCACTAAAAAGGAGAACTTTCACTCCTCAAATTGACAAAGACGCATAAACTGAACAACGCTAATTTTCTTGAAGCCTGCAATCCAGTATTTTTCAGGGACTAAGATGGTGAGGGGCCTGGAGGACAAATCCTATGAAGAATGGCTGAAAAAATTGGGTACGTTTAGCCTAAAGAAGAGAAAGCTAAGGAGAGACATGATAACAGTCTTCCAATACTTGAAGGGCTGTCACAGGGAAGAGGGTGTGGGTTTATTCTCCATAGTGCCCAAGGACAGGACAAGGACCAACAGGTGGAACCTTTACAGAGAGGGATCCAAACTCAAAATAAAGAGAAATCTCCTGTCCTTGAGTGCTCTTAAGCAGAGGAACAGCCTGCTTCCTGGAATCATGGGGGCACCATCCCTGGAGGTTTTCAGGCAAAAGTTGGACCACCATTTGTCAGGGTTGCTGAGGACACCTCCCTTGGTCAAAGGATGCTATGATTCAGCTGAGTGCCTTCCAGACGTGTTAAACTGTATTGCATCATCCCCAGCCAGTAAACAGATGGCTGCGAAAGGAGTTGTAGCCCAACACATCTGGAAGGTGCCAGCAGAAGAAAGAAAATCAAGAGATTCTTACCGAGAGAGGTCACGTTTTCGTAATTCTCCTGCATCACTTCTCTGTACAAGACTCTCTGACTGGGGTCCAAGAGAGACCATTCTTCCTCGGAGAAGCGCACAACAACCTCCTCAAAGGAAACAGGCTTCTGAAACGACCAGAAGCGTATTCAACAGGGCAGAAATCAGACCAAAAGAAGTCATCCTAGCAAACATCTGTTCTATGCAGTGGATGGAGAGAGGGGGCCAACCAGAGACAAGCACTCGCTGGTGGGTCTGCCTGGGAAATCAACCAGAGAACTCCAAGTTCAGGCAGGCGGGGGCATCAGGGCTTTCTGGAAATAGGAAATGGACCATCCACAAACCCTCTGCAGTTCCAGCCACCCCATCTTTTGCCATTTGAGTTGCCTGGCAGCTGAGCAGGAAGAAAGTCAACTTGGGAGGGCAACAGGTGGAGCAGAGATGTTGATGTTGGAGCAGCACTAAGGCCCCCTGTGGAAGCATGCTAAGAGTCCTTGGAGCAACCCAACATGAGGTGGCCCCAGCGATCTTGTGGCTCTGATGATGCTCTCCAAGGGATATTTTATGACGCAGCTGGAGAGTGATGAAGCGGGGGGGGTCTCTCCTCTTCTTTGGGACTGCCAATCTTCTTGGACCATCTTCTGCCTTTCTTTGGGTCAGGAGCCCTTTGTCCCCAACCTGTTCCCTTAAGTTTGAGTGATCTCTGAAGGAACGAGTCATGCAGCGTGTTTTGGGTTTACTAATCAGAGGCTACGTTCTAGGCATCACATGTGCAAGCTCAGATAAGCATTTTTTTAAGGTGAAAAACAGTTGCAGGGAGAATCAGAGCCCAGGAGAAGGGAAGGCATTTATTTTTTGCTTCATGGATCCCATTGCAGATAACAGTGAGAAGAAAGCAAGTATTAAGAGTCACTGGAGCAGCCTAGAAAACCAGCTGTCTGAGACAGGAGGCTATTCTTGTTATTTCCTGCCAGCCAGAGGCCAATAAGTAAAATGTTGAGGGGGTCTTAGAGCAATTCCTTGGAAGGAGGCCTGGCAGTTATGGTCACCTTCCAATGGACTATTTTGAGGACCTGCAAACCACACCAGAAAGGTGACCATCAACCTGCTCCAGAGAAGAGCCCACCTAAAGCTCAGTAAAGCTTCAAGCATGGTGGCTTGGTCCAATTTGTTGTCCGAAGCAGCTGCTTCATTCCACCTAATAGTAGGGCCAAATCCGAAGGCCCTTTCGATTTCTAACAGGCTCCGGTCATCTCCACTCAATATGTGGTGGAGAAGGTGGGAATGGTATCAAAATCGCTAAGAGAGCAGGCTTGGTGTTGTGATCCAAACCCTCCCCCTTTTGGACATTTGCATGACACTGACACACATCCAAGAGGGGAAGGGGTTGGATCACACTGTACTCACCATCTTCCTCATTTTGGCCCTCCTCTGTAGATGCCAGGGTTAGGGTTAGAGTAAGGGGGTTTGATTGGGCAATGTCACCCCCTTGGAACTGCTTTGGGAGGGGCTTCCAGGTGCTAAGAGTTCCCAAGGAGCACCTTTAGTGTGGCTAAAGGTCAAGGCCAACATCAATATCTGGGCACAAATGGACATGGACCTACTAGAATCTACAATGTCCTCCCCCCGTTTTTTTCTTTTTACAATTGGGGACTATAAAACAAATGCAATTCTTTTAAAAGATATCATTCTTTTCTGTTACAAAATAGCTGTTGATAATAATAGCTGTTACAAAATAAACTGTTGGCCACTAGCATCTAGGCTCCAAAATTGGTGTCCTATTGATCCTTCTTGGGGGAGAACCTTTTCCATTGGGGTTAATTACTCTAGAACAAGGTTTCTCAAACTTCCTCCTCTCAGGACCCCTTCCCACTTTTAAAAATTATGGAGGACGCCAAAAGAGCTCTTGTTTGTATGGGTTATATTTATCGATATTTACCATATTAAAAATTAAAATGGATGCATTCACTGCCGCTACTGCTTCTCATGATAGTTTGATGGGATTTTAATATTTTTCAACATAGGCTGGCAAATAATTTTGATTTTGCAGGCCCCTGAGAGGGTCTTGGGGGACCCCCAGGGATCCTGGGAACACGCTTTAAGAAACAGTGGTCTAGAAGAACTGCCAGCCATTCCAAGATTCATTCTTTGTGATCACTGGCTCCTCCCCATTGCCACCTGAATGTCCCCACCTGAGCAAACTGGGGCAAAGCCAGCCCCCCTCCAGTCCTTCTGCAGGAATGGAGAAAGCGAGAGTACCATGCTGACTTTTCTCGGCCTCCTGAGGAAAAAGGAGAAAATATTATATAAAATATTATATTTATATTTCAATTTTTTATAATATTTTCATTTTTAATAATGACATTTTATATTTTTATAATGATGGTTTTTATGTATTTGCTGTTTTATTCGATTGTTGTACGCCGCCCAGAGTCGCTTTTTGTGAGACGGGTGGCCACATAAATGTGATTAATAAATAAATACACAAGAAAATATTATTCGGAAATTCATTCCATGCATCTGTCTGTTCACTCTGCACTCACCCACCCAGGAGCATTTCATTGGAACACGGAGGTAGAAGACACAAAATTAAAGAACCTCCAAGTTTCAGATACTCCAAAATGGGGGAGCTATTAACAAGAGGAAAAAAGAATCACAAAGAAACAGCCCGGGCGAAAAGGAATGATATAATAGGAAAAGAAGGTTAATGAAACCACCATCCTTCCACCTAAACCAAGGACAGTAATTTTTCTATGGAGAGGGGGGAGATGATGACACTGATGAGGTACTCATGTCCACCGCTTAGCAACCTTTGGCACCTCCTGAAAAAAGCATCAAGGAGGAAGCCCAGGGGTCACCCAGCCTGGGTCACCCTGCATTCATGGCTAGTTGCATGCATTCACCCTGCATTCATGGCTAGTTGCATGCATTCACCCTGCATTCATGGCTAGTTGCATGCATTCACCCTGCATTCGTGGCTAGTTGCATGCAGAACCCAACATTCTGGGAGCAGACTGGCCTTCTATCTAAGCCAGGGATTCATAGATTTCAGGGGATCGGTGAATTTGGATGGGAAAACAACAACTTTATTTTTCGCTAACCTCTGGCTGAAATTGAGCTTTTCATTTAATAACGTATGTAGGCAACAAAGGGATGAATGGCTTCTAGTCTCCAAAAATGTTTGTTAATTTCAATAGATCTCACTATCAAAAATTACTACACTCTATAAAAAGGGTATTGTTTTGTTACTGAATTCATGGATTAATAAAGCACATATAATACTGACCTATTTATTTTTTAATATTTCAACAACTGCATTTGAGCTTAATCGGTCTCCTTGGTAACCCAATCTATATCTGTGCATTTTATTTTATGCCTTTAAATACATTTTTCTGAGAAGGGCTCCCCTTTGGGGAAAAAACCAGATTTCCTGGAACTCTGTGCCCTGCGCTTTTCACTTTCTGGCCTGCCTTCATCAGCGTAACCGTGACAAGAAAGAAGTATTTTTATCAAACAAGTAGGTTCATACGGTTTTACCAGGTAAAAGATATGCACCTCCCTCTTCCTCCAGTTCTAGCTTCAGCATTTCTGAAAGGGGAGAAAGATAAGGGGAGAAAGATAAGGGGAGAAAGATAAGAATCACGCCCCCCCCAGTTTGACCCCACAAGTCATTTGACGACCGCAGACATTCAGCACTTGTCTTTCAAGGAGAAATACTACAGATCTGCAATGAAATCTCACGGTGCCGAGCAGATGTCAGCAATTTCTAAGGGATCAAGAGTCATTTTAGTACAGTACAGTACTACAAAAACGTTGCTGGAGGAGGGCGGGCACTGTTTTAGCCCTTTCACTGGTTTTAGCTGGTGGGGAATGTCATTATGTTCATATGAATTAGGGAGGTGTCTACCTGAGTCTTTTGCTCATGCCTTTTTCTCGTTTTGGATTTAAACCATGTTTTCCTCCTTTTTGCTTGGATAATGGATCTAGTTTATCTGTCAAGATCATCTTCCTTACTCTCTGTAGCAGTGTTTCTCAACTTTGGGAACTTTTAAGATGTGTGGACTTCAACTCCCAGAATTCCCCAGCCAGCCATTGAAGTTGAAGTCCACACATCTTAAAAGTTGCCAAGGTTGAAAAACACTGCTCTAAACATTTTGCAAGTCCCTCAAGACCTGGCTATGTTATCAGGCCTGGGGGATTTTGCAATGGCTCCCTTACTATAGTTAATATCACCCTCTCCTTGGGCACTTTAAGATGTGTGGACATGGGCACTGGCTGGGGAATTCTGGGAGTTGAAGTCCACACATCTTAAAGTTCCCAAGGTTGAGAACACTGCTCTATAGCTTAATTCAGATCTACTCTTTGGGGTGGGAATGGGAGCAGGAGGCCTCTGAGAATGAAACCACTCATTCCTAATGTCATTCCTGGCCCTCAACAGCACTATTCCAGGGGACCGAGGACTGCAAACAGGATCGACCGATTGGGGCTACACCGATTTCTCCATCAAACTCATTTGCAAATTTCCATTTAGGTCCCACCAATCAGTCCTGCTGTTTGCCAAGACATTGCTTTCCATTCCTCTCTCCCTGTAGTCAGTAAGCAGGCTCAGCTCTATAACTGTTCTTTGAACCTCCATATCTTGTGAGTTTCTGATGAAGCTACCGTAAAATCTGGCACACCAGGGGTGGTGGGGTGGGGTAGGGAAGGTAAAGGCTTTCCAGGGAGCTTCCATGGGTGGGGGAGGACTAGAACCTGGGTGTCCCTGCTCCTAGTCCAGCATCTTTCCCACTAAGCCCAGTGGCTCTTGGGCTAAGATGGGGGGACTGGCCCTAACCCCCCTATGGAGCTGCTATGGCTGAGGGGGAACCAGAACCTGGGTCTCCCCAGTCCTAGTCCAACCCCTTCCCCACTAACCCGCCTTGGATTTTGGACTGAAAGGGAGGGTTTGGCCCAAAATCCCCAAGGGGTTTCTGTGGCTGACGAGGAACAAGAACCTGGGTCTCCCCGCTCCTACACTAGTATCTCCATCACTGGTCTGAACTCACCTTTAAATGTACATAGCACTTCTTTGAGTTCAATCCTCTTTCTAGAAAAATGGTTGAGCCTGCATTCCAGCTCCATGAAATCTCCCTTAAACTTAGAAGACACCCCATTCTTCCTGATGATGAAAGACAAAAGAAATTAAAAATAGGTGCCTTTTACTGTTGAAGCAACAGGCCTTGTCTGATTTCTACCTAGCACGTAGTACTGATTTCCTAGTTTAATCTGATGTTTTGATTCCGTTTCTTGCCTATTTTGATTCTCTCTCTCTATATATTTTTATAAGCCCAAACTATCAGCCCTCCTACATTGGATGCAATCACATGGGAACATTCCATAAGCAAGCATGAAGCTTTTTGCCCCCAGAATTTAAGGCTGATGATGTTTATTTAATGCTTCTTACAAGGATCGGAACTTATACTTCTAATATTGATTGCAGGAATTACTCTAACAATCATGTTCTGTTCCCCTCCCTCAGGCTAGACCAGTTCTGTTTGTTTATATGATTAACATGGCTACCCATCTCATAGCAAAGGCTCTGAATAGTTTTTCTGCAAGGCAAACTTCCTTCTTACCTTCCTCTAATATTTATTTACTGATTTTATTGATTTATGAAATTTACATAGCTGCCCGTCCAAAGCATGTATCTCCTGGCAGCTAAGCCAGCAGTACAATGAAAAACGAGAAAAATACAATTACAAGCAGGCATAATCTGTGCACAATACACAACACGAGAGCCAAGGCGCTTTTCCAGTCCAGGACTGTTCTGAGGCCAACCCAACAAATACAACACGTCGACAATGAAGCAAACGTACCCCTTGTTTGCTCCTTTGAGGTTCTGCAGCAAAAAAAGAAAACAGAAGGGAAATCTATCAGGCATGAAAGTCTGGGAATCATTTAGATTCCCCATTTCTATAACCATTTCCCCATATAAAAGAAATATTAGATAAACATTTTCCCCATAAATAACAAGTGAACGCTTGATACGAAGCATAGAACTAGTTTTAATTAAAGCAACAACAGAGCAATATGATTCATTAATTATTCCCCTAATTCATCAATTATTCCAATAATTCTCAAAACATTTTCCTGAGACAATGCTCCACTGAACTCAGTTTGATTAGTAGACATATAAAGGATTACAGGTAGTCCTCACTTAGCATAACAACTTAACACGGTCGTTAAGTGAAACATGTGACTGCACCTGACTTACGATGTCACCTGCAATCATTGAGTATCATGTCGCATGACTGCAACTTGCAACCTCCTGCCAGCTTCCCCGTTGACTTCCCTTGTCAGAAGCTGGCTGTGAAGGTTGCAAATGGCGATCACATGACTGCGGGACGCTGCGACTGTCGTAAATGTGCGCAAGTTGCCAAATGCCTGAATTGTGATATGACCACAGGGATGCTGCACCAGCCATGAGGTCGAGGACCGGTTGTAAACCTCCTTTTTTGGTGCCGTCATAACTATGAACGGTTACTGAATGAGGCAGTCGGTAAGTGAGGACTCCCTGTATGTGAGATGCTAATTTTCATAGACTCGTAAAGATTGAAATAACTATAGAAGTCATCTGGTACAACCTCTGCTCAGTGAAAGAACCCAGTACAGATGATGGAGTAACACGTCCAGCAAAGGAGGACTTACCACTTCATGTGGCAGCCTGTTCCACTGGCTGACTGATGGTACAGTCAGAAAGTTTCTCCTGATGTCCAGCCTGAACTTTTTTCCTTGCTGTTTTAACCCACCAGCATTGGTCCTGTTCTCTGGCATTCCCAGAATTCCTCCCCCAGATATCTTAAAGTTGCTAAGATTGAGAAACACTGCTTCAGACATTTGTCAAAGGGCTGTCAAAGTCGCTTACAAAAGACATGGGACAGTCAAGCTGTAGAACAATCTCAGATACCAATATGCCTCCCTTAACGCTGCCTTATTAATTTGCCGCTTTTGGACTAAGCTCAAGTGTGGGGGGTGAAGGGGGCAAACAAGCAAAAAACAAGGAGGCACTTTCCCATTTAAAGCATGCTAAGAGTTTATTAGCTTTGACGCAGCTATTTCACTTTAAAAACAAATCAAAAGGGGAGAATATTCCCCAGACTGCTGCTTCATTTAATGCAGTGTTGTCCAAACTTAGCCACTTTAAGACGAGTGGACTTCAACTCCCAGAATTCCCCAGCCAGCCATCGTCTTAAAGTGGCCAAGTTTGGACAACACTGATTTAATGCAAGAGCCCTCCATATTTCAGCCAGAAATGAGGCTTAAAACATACCCAGGCTTTTTACTATCATCATTGTACTACTGTATCTATTTTTATTTCTTAAGATAAGCATTGCTGTCTAATTTCTTGCTTATCTCCCTTCCACAAATTAACCCAGCCCGATCCTACTTAGCTCTTTGAAATCAGTCACAGTTGGTTAAATGCTGCCTCTTAAGAATTACTTTGAAGGAGGCATTATTATAACTAGCCCAGAGGTATAAATTGAGAAGGCAGCAGATGAATCTTCTCAAATAAGTAAAAATAAAGAAAGGTCGAAAATCACATCTCATTTTTGAAAGTGGGTTTCAATCTCCCACCTTTGACAGAGGCCCCTTTTCACTTTTCCCCTTGCTGGATCTCCCTGGGCCTTTTCCTGAAAGGTGTTTGTCTCTCTTCGCAATGATGTCCTTCTCCAGCTCTTCCAACCGCCTTAACAAAAACTCTTCTTGATCTCGGAGAAACCTTTGCAGTTCTTTCCACTCCCAGACGATATTCTCCCGCTCCGCTTCTGTTTCTCTCTGCAAGATCACAATGGCATAACGCTGTGTTACACTACTTTTTTTTTAAAGTAAGATTTTAAACAAGATAAAAACTAAAAGAAAGTAATATTTAGAATAAAGGAAAGGAAAGGGAAGGAAAGGGAAGGGAAGGGAAGGGAAGGGAAGGGAGGAAGGGAGGAAGGGAGGAAGGAAGGAAATAAAGAACTGGTTTTCTTTTACAGCAGTTATAAGTGTAAATTAACCTCTTACTCTATGGTTACAGCACGGCTTTCATTTTTTCTATAATCTGGTTGTTTTTTCTAACCATCAAAACCATCCATCATAAGATCGTTTTTTTCAGTTTCATGCAAAAAGGTCTATAAGGGGTTTCCAGTCAGCATTAAACTTAGTTAATGTGTAAGACATGGGTAATGCTATTCAAACATTCAAAAGGTTGGTCCAGATTTAATGTCTTAGTGGGCGGGGGGAGTCCGGGTGATAAAAGAGGCTGAGGGTCTTAGCCCAACCTTACTAAGGTGGGCCTCGGTTCAAATGAAGTGAGAGTAAGATGGCATTCCATAGTCAGAGCAGTGCAAGAGAAGACCCCTTTTTCCTGCTTGATGAAACCCCTCTGCAGATAAAACAGCTATGCAAAGGAATGGTTGCACAACTACACACTATTCAAAAGAGACAAGAAGGAAAACAGAAGACCAGAACATCTCCTCACCAGCAATCATCACCCAGATAAGCAGAGATTAACACCGGAATTATCACCTGACATACAATCAAACAGTAAACAATGCCCTAATCAAGGAAGTGGGGGGGGGGAATAACCCCCCCAACGCTGGCAGGGCAAGCCACAGTATATAAACACAGAGCCCCCATCTCATTCTAGCACGGAAGATATTACCTAGCCGGGTAATGAAACATTTGCAAGGAAACAACCAAGCTCAGAGAACCCCAAGGACTCCACGTTGAACCCAATTCTAAAAAGGTGGCATGGAGCAAGTAGGATTGACTCTGCTTTAAAGGGTTGCAGGCAGATGCTAGATTTGTGCCTTTCCACATTCCAAAAGAACTTTGTGGATTTGATTCTGAAATGATGAACCGCCCGACCACACGGGCCTCCCCTTCATATCTCAGAAGACCCAACGGATAGGAGATGGAGTATTTCTTTAGATACTCGCGTCTCAAACCCTTTGGGTGCTATCATTCCATACCGGCACCCCTAGACCCCATCTTTTGAATGCAGATCTTTCAGGAGGGTATTATATGATCCCTAAAGTGGTTTTTACCCCCCTCATAGCAAATGTTGGACCCCCAGGCATTTCTAAGGGCAGCCTTGCAACGAGAAGGCTGCAATAATTCAAAGAGATGATCAAAACTCACGACACTACAAGTCTTACCAGCAAATCCTCACTTTTCGCTAGATATAAGAGTTTCATTTTTTCGCTCTTTTACACATTATCTTGCAGCACTTGAAGATCTAGGATGGAACGTCCAGTGAACATGAAGGTTCTTCTACACACTCCAGTTGAATTCTATTCTTGAAACACCTATTTTGAAAGGAAACACTGAATCTCAGCTTCTGCAGAATTAAATATCAACCTGGGGAATCTCTTTCAGGGTCTTGGATCCATAGATATAGAAGATATTAAAACATCTAAGTTTTGCTCGTTCGTGTGGATCAGTGTTTCTCAACCTTGGCATCTTTAAGATGGGTGGACTTCAACTCCCAGAATTCCCCAACTGGGGAATTCTGGGAGTTGAAGTCCACCCATCTTAAAGTTGCCAAGGTTGAGAAACACTGGTGTGGATTAATGCCTGCAACTCAACAAGCCATCTTGAATTTGAAAACTGTTCTTCGCTTGCTGCTAACATGCAACATGCTCCGGCAACCTATTTTTTTTGCCCATCTCTCTACGACATCTGGTCTCCAGCCGGTCTCAGAGGCAGCCTTAAGTTAACTTTCACTGTTGCTGAGTTAAAATAAAGTTTTCCCCTTTTACTGGGCATTTCTTTTGCTGTTGATACAATCTGACATGTTTGACCAATCAGTGTGGTGGTGGAATGGTCAGGTGACTCCCTGGAGGGGGGATCAACTGGGTACCTATTGGTCATTTTCAGTAAGGGCAGTTCATTCCCTCTGCTCTGGTGCCTTGGTTAATGCCTTCCCTGACCATTTTGCTGGAGCAACAGAAGACACCAGAGAGCAGAGCGGTGATCTGGCTTCCCTTAGAACATGGGTTTAGTGTTTTACTTTTGGAAGTTCCCCAGGGAGTCTCAAGATGCTACTCCACTCTCCTTCCCCACCCCCATTTTTTTTCCTCTGCTGGATCTCTTTTTCCCAGAGTGCTGTGAAATACCTATGGCTGAGATGAAGTTGCGGAGATCAAGAGCGGTGGGGTTCAAGAGATGAAGTTGCGGAGATCAAGAGCGGTGGGGTTCAAGAGATGAAGTTGCGGAGATCAAGAGCGGTGGGGTTCAAGAGATGAAGTTGCGGAGATCAAGAGTGGTGGAGTTCAAGTGATAAAGTTGTGGAGATCAAGAGAAGTTAGGTGACCACCATTAGAAGAAAAAGAAAAAACAAAGCTGGATTAGTTAGGCTTTTAGCCAGATCTAGCTGAAGTTCTTCCTGTGTTATTATATCACCAAAAGTATGAGAGGCTGACTTTCTCTTTTAAACACAGAAAATATTTAGCAACTAACAATGCAAACCTTCCTTTTCCCGCTGCTCCTGTGATATTCCCTCTGTGGCTCCTTTGACCGGATGCCACAAGATCAGTCTTGTAAATCTTGATGCAAGAATTGCATCAGCAGCTGGAGCAGCTGGCAAAGTTTTTCTCCTCCTGCGCTGCTGTTTTATAAATAAGTGGTACCAACAACTCGCACTGCAATTATCACTTCAGTTGATGGACCCTTCTTTTTCCTTTGATTTTACGGTGTCAACGCATTTTGATGAGGATTTCTGTAAAGAAATCTAAAAATGTTATTACACCATAGAAACTGTCAGTACTCCACAACAGCTTCGGTGCTATAATAAAACCATTAGACTCCTTTATAGAAATCATCTAACTTTTCACTCTTTTCATAACTGGTAAACTATAATATCAGAGGCATGGAACCTTTGCCTGAGAGACGACTAATACATTTTCACCCAGTCTGTGGAAGAAGGAAAAGTGGGGAGTAGTAAAAAAAGATACCAAAGAGAAATTTACCAATTATACAAAGAGTGAAAATTATGCATAGCTGTTAGACATTTGTAAAACATTGGTCGAGATATTTTTGCACTACTAATCTGATCACACCCGTTCCTAGATCGGGGGCTCTGCTCATGGTTGCTCATGCCCTGGTCACCTCCCAGGTAGACTACTACAATGAGCTCTACATGGGGCTGCCCTTGAAGAGTATCCGGAAGCTTCAGCTGGTGCAAAATGCAGCGGTGCGGGCAGTTGTGTGTGCTTCTAGAACAGGACATGTCACACCTCTGCCCCATGAGCTGCACTGGTTGCCAGTTTGCTTCTGGGTCCAATTAAGGTTCTGGTCTTGACCTTTGAAGCCCTACATGGCACAGGGCCGGGTTATCTGAGGACCGCCTCTCCCTGATTACATCTGCCTGCCCCATCAGTTCTGGCACAGAAGGCATGCTGTGGGTCCCATCTGTCAGGGAATTCCATTTGGCAGGTCCCAGGAGGTGGGTCTTCTCTGCCATGGTGTCCACCCTGTGGAACCTTCTCGTCCAAGAAGTGAGATTAGCTCCATACCTCTAAACCAGTGTTTCTCAACCTTAGTCTCTTTAAGATAGGTGGACTTCAATTCCCAGAATTCCCCTGTTGGGGAATTCTGGGAGTTGAAGTCCACACATCTTAAAAGTTGCCAAGGTTGAAAAACACTGCTCTAAACATTTTGCAAGTCCCTCAAGACCTGGCTATGTTATCAGGCCTGGGGGATTTTGCAATGGCTCCCTTACTGTGGTTAATATCATCCTCTCTATTCTGTGTGCTTTTTATAGTTATTTTTTAATTGTGACTGTTTTTATTTATTTATTGTTTTTAATTAAGCGCTGTACGCTGCCCAGAGTCACTTTTATGTGAGATGGGCGGCTACCTAAATATGGTGGATAAATAAATAAATAAATAAAATACACATAGGCCACACCATGCGTTATCAGGGCTTACTGAACAAACCACAATCTGCTACATTTGTACAATTCACTGAGCTTGAGCTAAAAATGATGGGTTAGTACAATACATGAACTCACCCGTAATGCAAGAAGTCTTGGTCTACGCTGGATTGAATAGAAATAGTATTAAATCTCCTATCTGGTTTGTTTGTTTGTTTGTTAAGACCAATTTTGGCACAAGATATTTATGTGAAATACAAAGAAGAGCCTTTTCCCTGGCAATCGATCAACTCTCAGGCTGCAATGGGAGGAGACCGATATCCATCCCCAGGAGCCGGCCAGCGCCCATCAACGGACCAAGAGCAATCTTAAGGACTAGAAACTTTTTTTTTTAAAGAGAGAGACCGCTTTGCTTTTCATCCTGACAAACACAAAGGGGCCCTTCTAAGAGCCGTTTAGAGACAGTCTTACCCAAACTGCATCACCTTCCATTTTGTTGGAGAGGAATTCCCGAGCAACGCGGCAGCCTGCCTGGAAGAAGCCAGCACAATGCAAAGAAGGAAGAGGCAATATTTACAACGGAAAGGAAGGAAAAGAAAACGCCTCTCCCGGGTCTCCTCGCTCCATGACGGGACGCAGCAGCAGCAGCTTCACCCGCTTTCACAATGGGAACGGGGACCCGGCCAGCACGCGCCGGATGCAGCTCGCAAACTTCTGGGGAAACTCGCACGTTCGTCTCAGTAGAGGCACCATAGAGGAGAGGGAGACAGAGAGGTCAAACAATGGCACGGGCTTTTTATGTGATTGATATGCTGCCCTCTGGCGGCCGGAGGGAAAGCTCAGCCAATCTTTCCTCTCCCTGGTTTCATAAGTTGGTTATAAGTAAGTTAAGCGGTGTCCTGCTGGAGTGGAGCCCCGGCCCAGTCTGTTCCCCCAGTGGCCCACTAGTCTCCCAGCACGGCCTTCAGAGGCAGCCACCCCGCCATCGAGGCTAAGAGCCATTCATTAGATGATTTAACTCCATTTCTTATGGATGCTCTGTAGTAGAGCATCCTGAGCGGGAGCACTCTACCATGCTGTAACACGGTATCTATCAACCTGCTTGCTGTTGAAAGAGTTTGAGATGTTATCATAAGAACCTCAGTAGTGACCTTCTGGATCATCCCCCCCAGCCCATCTTGTGCTTCAAGTGAGAACCCTGGGTTGATTTGTTCTGTGATCTGTTTGTCTGTTTTCTTGGCTGTCCACAGTATTCTCAGGAGTCTTCTCCAATCCTGAAGCTCAAAAGCGTCAAGACTCTCCCTATCCTGCTCTCTGCAGATGGACAGGAGTTTTGGTGTTCCTCAAAGGCTCAGCCTCAGTCTCCATTTCTGTGAAAACAGCGTTTGACTGCTCCCTGTAGCAACTGTCCATATACCTACATTCATATGCCACAACCTATATAAGCTGGCAACTCAAGCTTCTTCCTTTACTTTGGTGACCGCAACATGTGCCTTCATGTATGACATATTACTGTTTATTGTTGTTGTTCTTTGTTGGTCTTTAATTCTTGCTCACCCTGCAGAGTCATGAAAGAAAGAAAGAAAGAAAGAAAGAAAGAAAGAAAGAAAGAAAGAAAGAAAGAAAGAAAGAAAGAAAGAAAGAAAGAAAGAAAGAAAGAAAGAGAAGTAGAGAGGGAAGGAAGGAAGGAAGGAAGGAAGGAAGGAAGGAAGAGAGAAAGAAAGAAGGAAGGAAGGAAGGAAGGAAGGAAGGAAGAAGAGAGAGAGAGAGAAAGAAAGAAAGAAGGAAAGAAAGGAAAAGAAAAAAGAAAGAAAGAAAAAGAAAGGAAGACAGTCATGGAGGCTAATACTACTCTCGCAAGTCTGAATGTGCTTCCCCCCTCTCTCCCTTTATCTTCATGAGAACTAGGGAGGTCTTATCTGAGACGCTTTCTCAGGTTACAATTCCGGCCTGGACTCAGGTTCCTTTTATCTGACCGTTGTCATAGTAGCAGGTCTTCCTCCTGTTCCTCAAGGTTATTCCTTCTTCCCATTATAGTAACGCAGTGGGAATGGGTTAATGGAATGGTGTGTGGTAAGAGAAGAGAGAGGGTCAGAAGTGAGTTGGGGCTGAATTAATTCGGCCTGAACCCAAAAGCGAGGAACTAGCACAAAAGAAGAATGTTGAACCGGTTTGGTCATATAGAGAACGAAGGAGGATCCAATTGCAAAACAAGGGCATGATGGGTGAATAGGTGGAGAGAAAGGGGAAGACTGAGAAAATTATGGTTGGGGGCATTTATTCAAAGAGAGGCGAAGTGTCTGAAGAATGAAATGAAATATATGAAACCATGTTTGGATTTGGCGGAAGCAAGGATGGGTTGCAAGGATAGAAAGGGATGGAGAGGTGTAGTGAATAGTGTGGTGATAACTAGGTTTAAGAAAGCCAATTTAGTGTAGCACAGTGTTTCTCAACCTTGGCAGCTTTAAGAGGTGTGGACTTCAACTCCCAGAATTCCCCAGCCAGCAACACTGGAGTAGCAGTTAAGGCACCAGGCCTGACACCAGGAGACCTTGAGTTCTAGTCCTGCCTGAGACATAAAGCCAACTGGGTTATCTTGGCCAGTCCTGGAAAGAAGCAGGTCAGGGCAACCCACTTCCCAAAACTGCATGAACTTCTCCAGGCAGTCGCCAGGAGTCAACGCTGACCTGAAGGCACACACGCACCCCCCCCATTGAACAACCCTCCCCAGATTCAGCTTTTTTCCTTCTTCTTTAGCTCACTTTTAAAATTTCTTTTGTTTAATGGTTCTTTCTCCTGTAAACGCACAGTAACACCCTCCCTTCAGCACAGTGACAAGGAAGATACTACAAACTCCCCGTGAGTCATTGTCTCTGCCCACAAGAGGTAGAATCCATGGCACGTATAAAACCTGCGAGGGAAAAAGCAAAAAAGAAATAAGATTTTGATGTAAACTCATATAAAACGAGTTTACATCAAAATCTTATTTCTCCACTTCTAGCAGCAATCCCCGGACAGTCCGGCAGTTTTTGTGTTGATTTTCTGCTTGCTGATAAGATGTTTTATGCAACCTACAGTGTTGCAGTTTTGTTACTTAGCATCAAGGCTTCAGCAGAGGATGCATAGTAAGATTTAAAATGGATTGGCCTATATGCTTATTTCTGTTTCTTTATTTTGACTCTGTTCCTTCCTTATGTTTCTGTTTTATTTGTAGCTAAAGGCCATAAGAAATAAAATGGAATATCATTTCTTACTCCTTTTCTGCACTTTGGACAATGCCCCTAAACTCAGAAGGGACTAATGTGATGTAATGGCAGCTCTGTATGCACTAAAAGAAAGACAAGACAACAGGGTAATCACAAAATTATCTGACTTTTTTGATATAATAAAAAATGTAATTTCTCAGAGAGGGACACACATAAATCTGGATAAATGATAGAAATAGATATAATTCTTATTTTGAAACCAACATACTAGGAAAACAACATTTCAACCAGAGGGGTTACTACCCAACCTGGAGGAGAATCTTATCTAGGTTTTTGTCTCACAGTGGGGTGACACCAATGCCCACATTTGTACAATTGAGTTTTCTCACTTTGAATGGCGTCATCATCATCATCATCATCGTCCAATTATTTAAAAATAAAGACTTCCTCAAGTCAGTTTTGACTCCTGGTGACTTCAGGGGCCTACCAAAGTTATTTTTTGTTGCAATACAGAAGTGGTTTGCCACTGCCTTCTTCCAGAATGCTTTATGTCTATAGCCCGGGAAATAATCTTTAACTAATGCCCAGGGTCTCCCATTCAAATACGAACCAGTTCCAACCCTGCTTAGCTTTTTCAAGAACAACCAAGATCAGCTAGGTGTTATCCCCAGCAGTAAAGGAAGCATCTTGAGACCTGTACAGTAGGACACACATTTCCAAAAGTAGGAAAATCAACATTGGCCATCCAAGAAGCAAATGATCAACAGCAAATGATTTTCTACTGTTCTCTAAGGCAGCTCTCCTTAATGGATTCCTTGGGGAACTCTAAGGGTTGAGTCCTGGGGAAGACAGGTCTAAGGTTTGAAATCAGGTTGATCCTCAGCCATCTGTTGGAGGGGCTGTAGCCAGAAGTCTCTTTCAAATCAAATTCCTAATAGGGCTGTGCAAATCTTTTGAAAAGAGCCGGCTTGGGGCAGGGGTTAAAGGCATCAGCCTAGAAATGGGGAAATTGGGAGTTCTAGTCTCAACTTAGGTATGAAGCCAGTTGGGTGACTTTGGGCCAGTCCCTCTCTCTCGGCCCCAGGAAGAAGGAGGCAACGGCAAATTCTGAGAAATGTTACCAGGAGTCAAGGCTGACTTGAAGGTGTACAAACACACAAAATCCTTAGGAAGAGATGCTTCAGAATGCCCAAACCACATCTTTTTAAATCGCTAGAGCAGCCACAAACTTCTTCTAGCCTTGCACAGCTGCTTTGGAAACTGTTCCCAGCTGTCTCTGCATCTGTGTGCAGGTAATGCAATTTCCATTCACTGAGAAAAAGGGTGTCTGCACAGTCTGGGCTTCTAAGGCAGTATTTCTCAACCTTGGGAACTTTAAGATGTGTGGACTTCAACTCCCAGAATTCCCCAGCCAGCCTGGCTGGCTGGGGAATTCTGGGAGTAGAAGTCCACACATCTTAAAGTTCCCAAGGTTGAGAAACACCGTTCTAAGGAGTGATTGCGCAGTGGTGCAATCCCACTACTGGGATCTTAGGTGTGAAATTCTCTTCTGTGCGAGATGTTTCCATTTGTAATAAGTCTCTGGATCGGCAGAATCCGTTTCTTCCTGTGTGTCTCCAGGATGGGTTTGGGGGATGATTCCAACCAACCAACCAGAGCTTTGGGGCCCTGGCACCATTTCTCATGGACTTCTTGCTGAAAGCAACCATCATTCTACTGCCCCTCACCGCTGATTTGTTATTATTTAAAAAGCTGTCCCTACGGTTTGGAATTATACTGTCCTGCATATCGCGCTGCACTTCTGAAGGTTTCCCTCGATATGACGCTTGTGATTTTCCTCTAAACAAGTTTCACCCCTCCGAGGGACCAGCGCTAAAATGTTCTTTTCAGACTTATATGGGTTTTCTCGTGGGCGCTAAGGCCTGCCTTTTGGCTGAACCGCCTCTCGCAGTGAGCACACTTGTAGGGTTTCTCTCCCGTGTGCAGCCTCATGTGGGTCATGAGATTCCCCTTCTGGTTGAAACCCTTCCCGCACTCGGAGCAAACAAAGGGATTCTCGCCCGTGTGGATCCTCTCGTGGATGAGAAGCCTAGATCTCTCCGGAAAGCTTTTCCCGCAGTGAATGCATTTGTATGGTTTCTCTCCGCTGTGCAGCCTCTCGTGGATGGTCAAGTAATGCTTCTGGTTGAAGCTCTTTCCGCAGTCCAGGCACCTATACAGCCTGTCTCCCGTGTGTGCTCGGATGTGTTCCCGTAAGACTGAACCGGATCCAAAGTTTCTGCCGCAGTAGGAGCAGTTAAACGAAGACTCTCCACAATGGACACTGAGATGCTCCTTGAAAGTCAAAGCGCAGCTGAAGCTTTTATCACAGTGGGGGCATTTCGTGCTTCCCAGTCCTGCGTAAACTCCCTCCTGGGTTATAAGGGCCTGGGTGGGGATCAAGCTGCTCCCACCGTGGGAAGACAGATAGGATTTCCCTGCGGCATCTACATTCTCATGCTTCAGAAGATCAGAGCTTTGTCCAAAGGTCCCTCCGTGGTCTGGCTTGGTGGGCTGCAGCTTCCCACACAGGACTCTCTGCTGTTCTGTGGCGCTGCCCGTCCCTTGGTCATTTTCAGCACAGAAAATCGTCCTGTCCATCCTCTTCTCAGGACCCAGCTCCTGTGCATTCCCCACTTTGTTCTGACCTTCCAATGTTCCTCCATTCTCACAGTACTGGAAGTCCCTGTTTGTTCCCAGAGAAACATCCTTGAGTTCCACTTGTTCTCGTCCTTTGCGATGGATGGAATTCACCTCTTTCCCCCACGCCTGCTCGTTATCTGCAGAAAGAAAAGAGAGATTCGTATCCAGGATCTGCACCTTCCCCCCACCCCTGCCTTTTGAAACAGAAACAGCATAGTTCACTAACAGAGCACTCTGGCAGATGGAGGAAGCCATGTGACTTATGGATCATTGATTGATTAGCATGATGTATTGATCATGCTAAGTTTCAAAGTAAAATAGTTGCAGAGTTGCTTAAGGACAAACGATAGAAAGCCGTTATTTGCACGACTGCGGTATAGGAGTGGGCAGAATTCCTTTGGGATAATTTATGGGGGGGAAGGCACACATTGATGGAGGCACTGAAAAAACCGTACACAGACTTTGGAGGAAGACCCTTGGAAGATGACAATGATAGATATCTGAATATTTCCAGACTGATTTTATAAATAATGATGTTTTAATGTTTTTAGCATTGTAAGTTGCTCAAAGGCTGAGGAGTTGGCAGCACACAAATTATTGGAATGAAATAATAAAGTGGATTGTCTAGAAATACCTCTGGAACATTATATCAGCATTTTTTAAAAAACCACCAAGTACTGTTTTGCTCTTAATTTAAAGCAGCTTGCATCTTTTAAAAAGAGGTTTACATCTTTGATTTTTTTTAAAAGGTTTTGTTTGGAAACAGCCGTCCCCCTTGACAGTGCTACTGTAGCCTGAAATACGCTTTTAAAAATAGACAGAAGTCAACATGCTTGGCCCTAGATCTTTTTTTTAAGAGTAAAGTTTAGCCTCCCCCTGATGGCATTTGATGAAGAAGACTCTAGTCCAAAGTCTGGTGGCACAAGACATTGTGCCTTTGCTGCCACAGAAGAAAAGGAACTGGTGTTTACACTTCCAAGAGAGAGGGAGCCTTACTCAGCCATGTTGCCTCCTTGCCCTGTCCTTCCTTGGCTTCTCTGCCGAGCTGGCCAGTCCAGCAGTCCATCAGCAGAACCTGGCCCATCTCAGAAGGTTCTGCAGCCTCTTCTGCAAGTGGTTTAGGCACCTAAAAGAGCATCCAGGAGAGAATTAGTTGAAAAGGTGGGACTCGAAGACAGGGAGGTGGCAGACGCCCAGAGATCAGTGAGCCTTTTCCATTTAGGAAAAGACCGGTCTAGGAATCTGCAGTGCCTACAGAGGGGGGCTTAGTCAAAATGGGCAAGATGGTGGACCCAGCATTGTGGTGCAATGGGGCCCGTGTCACAATGGGATGTCCACCATCTCACCAACTCTGATCTCTCCCGATGGGTGTTGCTGCCTGGAATCCTGGAAGCTAAGTCTTCAAAAACGCATGTGTGTCTTTTCTTGATTAAATACATAAGGCAAACAGAAAGAAACGAACGGCACGGAAAGTTAGAAAACAAAAAAGAGAATTAATTTAATTTATTCAGTTTAGGTGCCGCCCAACTCTGGATGGCTTACAGAATGACAATTAAAGGAAACCAATAGAAAAAGGAGACCAAAATAGGGTCTATGGTCATGGATACAAACATAAACACATATAAAAGTTTTACATAAGTATTTCTATGAAGGCTAGTCAGTCCTGGATCCTAGCATCTTTGCCATTTTAAAAATTCCTGAGAATGTAGGGAGGGGAGCTGGGAGTGTTCAATATGCAGGAATGAAGAAATTCAGGATTTTTACTTAGGTTATTCTCAGTTCAAGAATCCAACAGCGTGCCAAAAAAGCAAGACACAGAGAGAGGGATGGAATGAACCTCCCTCCCAGAACTGACTTCTGAGGACCCGGCACACTCCAAAGGCACTGAATTCACTTGCTGCTGAAGGGGCAGCCATCTATACCGCAACATCTCGTGGCGGCTCACACTTTTAAACCGAGGTCATTTTTAAAAGAGGAACTGCTGTCACACGGCTGAGGGGCAGTGCTTGCCCAGGAGGGCAATAAACCTTGAGCTACGGCTGGTTTGAGGAAGCCCAACTTGGGGTCCTCCCTCGCTCCATCACTGGCTGGAGAAAGTTCCCCCAGAGCAGGGGCATCCATGGTGCACATGCGTTGCGAGTGCGAGAGGTGCAGCATATAAAGGGTCAGGCTTTGATCGGATGATGCCACGACTGCCACCTTGCCTCCTTCACCCCGCCCCACCCCGCGGCTTCAGGGCCCTAGATCATCCTCCCACCTTTTGCTCCAATTTCTCAGCCTCGTGCCGCTTCAACAGGAAGTCCTCAGCCAGGGCCACCGCCTGGGTGCAGCTGCCAGGCTTACGGTTCCTCACCCACATCTGCATGGCCACCGGCAGGATGCTGAGGAACTGCTCCAGGATCAGCAGTTCCAAGATCTCGTCTTTCGTGCGTCTCTCGACTTTCAGCCACCGGCAGCAGAGCTCCCGCAGTTGCCCGTAAACACCCCTCGGCCCTTCCGTGTCCTGATAGCGGAGCTGCCGGAAGTGCTGGCGCTGCCTCTCCCGCGTGGCAGCCTCCTCTTCCAAGATGGCTGCCTTCACCTTCCCATAGTCTCCCCTCTCCTGGATGTGGAGGCTGCCGAAGGCTCGCTCGGCCTCTCCGCTCAGGGCCGGCCGGAGAAAGGTCACCCACTTGTCCCGAGGCCATCGGCAAGCGGATGCGACTTGCTCAAAGGAGGCCAGGAAGGCCTTGGCATCGTCCCAGGGAGCGAGCCGCTCAGACAGCTGCGGGGTCCCCCACTCTGAGTCTGGCGCCTGCAGAGTCCTGAGGAACTCCTGCCATTGGGCCTCCCAGAGGTCTTGCGAGCCCTCGGTGGGCTCCTGCTTCACATGATGTGGAGGCGCCTCCATCAGAAGCTCTTCAGTGCTGCCCATCTGTGCAACCAGTGGGGCTTTGGGCAGACCTTCCATTCTTTCCCAAGCACCAGGCCCTGTTGCCTCCTGCTCGTCCATCTGGGAAATGGAGGTTGCTGTCCCTTTCTTCCAACCGTCTTGTCTTCCAGGCTCCTGGCACTTCTTCTCAAGGTTGTGCAGATCAGCTGGCTGGGAAAAAACAAGAGGGGAGAGAAGAGATGTCTTCAATCATGGAGAGGGGAGACTCTACAGGTCGTCCTCGCTTACCAACTGCTTGTTCAGCACAGCCTGAAGTCACAATGGCACTGAAAAAGATTTGTGACCGGTCCTCGAAGTTGCGGTCGTTGCAGCATCCTTGCAGTCACGTGATTGCAATTCGGGCACTTGGCAACCGGCACGTGTTTACGATGGTTGCAGCGTCCCACGATCACATGATCGCCAATAACGTCCTTCCCAGCTGGCTTCCAGCAAGCAAAGTCAGTGGGGAAGCTGGCAGGACGTCACAAGTGCCAGTCATGTGACACTGTACTTAACGACTGCAGGTAATGTGCCTCACAACTGCAGCTGGAACTGATGTCGTAAGTCGGGTGCAGTGTGGAAGATAAGGCTGCTTAGAAAAATTGCAGGCCCCCATGTGGCCTTCTTCCCAGTGTCAGCCAATAAAGCCACAACCTTGAAACAGGCATGGGAGGAGATGGGAGGAGAACAGAGGAGACGCACGTGTTTTGGAAGCTCTGTGGCCAGCAGCAGAGAAAAGCAGTCAAATAAAAGAAGGCATTTTTCCTTCACAGAGACTGGATGGTCCAGAGGAAAAGAAATCTAGAGGCAGAGCAAGGAAAAGTTCAGGTATAAAAGCACCACGTGGAAAGTTGCAAGTACTCTACCTGCTGGCCAGCAGCAGAGAAGAAAAAAGCAGAAGAAATTCCAGAGAGAGGAATTAAGGCAGAACAGGGTCTGTAAGAAGAAAACTTTGCTATGCAATAATACTATAGGGTATAGTATAGAGGAAATACTATAATAGTAATAGTAATTGAATAGTAATATTGTTATAGTAATAGTAATTAGCATAGTAATATAGAAATAATAGTAATAGAATAGAATATAGGGTAGAGCAATAGAAAACACTCACATATAGACTTGTAAGTTTCATATTTCACTTTTGTATCTTCGTTTTTTCAAAATAAAACATCTCCCCAACCCTTATATGGAGATATAAAAAGCAGCTGTCCAGAGTCCAGTGCTTCTGTGGCTCTTTTGAGTCTGTGTCAGTATAATTGGCTATAGTTTAAAAAAGAACCTGTGACACACAGTCATGTGATGTTTCACTTTATGACCGCATTGCTTAGCGACAGAGTTGCCAGTCCTAATTGCAGTCAGTTAGAGAGGAGTACCTGTACTAATGGCAAAAAGCAGGAACAAAGCATCATGGATATTATTTCTCAAAGGCTCTGAGCTATGCTGTTCCCTGTTTTAACAATTTTATCTCAGTCTGATAGACAATCATAAAGGTTTTTGTTTTTTTTAATACAACCCAATGTTAGCTAGGTGCTAGGTGCCACCACCTGCTGAAACAACGTGATGAAAAATTTAACACATGGCCTGTATATTGCAGTTAATCTATTCAATCTAATTAATTTAAATGTACGTTCAATTAACTTAAACATGTATTTGAGAAAATCAAATTTAATTTTTATCATGCCCCTGGCCACTTACTTCTCTTGGCACTGCCACTTTATGAAACGTGACCCTCAGCTTGCCCCACAAAAGCCATATGTGGTTCTTGGTTCAGCAAAAGATTGCTCTGCTTTCTCCTCCAGAAAGCATATAAGGTAGCCAGTATAGAATTTTGGTAGCAGAGGTACCAAAATTCAGAATACAAAGAATTTTGGTACCTTTTTCAGGATACATATTGTTGATTTTGCCTAAAAGAGGACAATATGTATCCTGGAAGAGGTGTAAGAGGAAAGAAATAGCTTTCTGTCAGTTAGGATAACATTAAGCTCACAAGGCAGATGAGGAAATATGAAGTGACAGCAGGCTGACACACATTGGGAAGTTTTGTACACATACTTTTTAACATGATGTTTATATTATATTTCTGCTGTTGTAGAGGTGTATGGAGAAAATTATGTTATGTGGACACCATCTTAGCCCAGAAAGACCGGAGAGAGTGAGAAAGAAACCGAGGATTGCTTCACCTTGATGGTTCTTTGCATAAGAGTGGGAAGAGAGAGAATCTCTGTCAGGCTTTCAAGATTCTGTTATTATATTTTGCAACAATAAAGCAAAGCTCCAGTAGTCTTTGTGGATTCTCTTTCCTGACCTGGTCCCCTTCAAAAGGCTGACAGCTATGGATGCCGCCTTAGAGCGGTCACGCGGCCCTTACATTTAATCTATAAACATTCTGATTAAAAAATATCTAATTAGCTCCGATACTGAACTTCGTTCTTCATCTCAGAAAACAACACAAAGCAGCACAGCCTAAATTAACTCGCAGGCAGGGAGAAAGCAGACAATGACCCACTCCTACCTAAAGAGAGATGCTGAGCAGGTTGCACAAAGGGTGCATTGATAGGCTTCACAAAGTGTGGCTAGAAAAGGACCATCAGTAGAATTTTATGTATCTGTGTACGTATGTCTTGCAATGATCGGTATGCTAGCTAATGTAACTGAATACAATTTCCTCCACTGCAGAAAGGGTGTAAACCTCAAGTAGCAGATACAAAGAGTTTCCTCTTGTTCTGACTCATTCTGCCTACCATCAACAGTAAAGGAACAGGCAGTCAAACAACATGCCATAAACTAGCACTTGGTAGAGCAGCCATGAAGGCCTTGGAAAAGATATTCAAATGCTATGTTGTATCTATACCAGTGTTTCTCAACCTTGGCAACTTGAAGATGTGTGGACTTCAACTCCCAGAATTCCCTGGCCAGGGAATTCTGGGAGTTGAAGTCCACACATCTTCAAGTTGCCAAGGTTGAGAAACACTGATCTATACCTACAAAAATCAGGATCATGCAAGCCAGGATATTCCCTGTGACACTCTATGGAAGTGAAAGTTAGACTTTGAAGAAGCTGGATAGGAAGAGTGTTGATGCCTCTGAACTTTAGGGTTGGAGAAGATGCCTGAGAATACCATGGATAACCAAGAAAACAAACAAATGGATCACAGAACAAATCAACCCAGAGTTCTCACTTGAGGCACAAATGACCAGGTTCAACTTATCCTACTTCGGACACATGGTGTGAAGACCTAGCTCCCTGGAGAAGGCTCTGATGCTGGGAAAGGTGGAAGGAAAGAGAAGAAGAGGAGGGCCAGCAGCAAGGGGATAGATTCTGATACAGTGGCAAAGACCAGGTTAGGGATAGAGACAGTGACCATACATCCTTTATTATAAAGGACAGTCCTTTATTTCAGAAAGCTGCCCTTTAGATTTAAATTTAATTATTTATTTTCTTGGTTTTGCTCTTGAATTTTCTTCCGTAAAGCCGAGTTTTAAACATAGACAATTTATTATTTTCTTTTAATCCTTATGAACCTCTTTCAGATTTGCCCCCTTTTCAGATTTGTCCTTTATTTTTTCCAAGAAAATATGGTCACTGTAAGGGTAGATCGTCATGGAAAAAATCTATCTATGTGGTTGCTAATAGCTGAAAAATACTTGATGGCACGTAATCAATCCAAAACTCCAGATATCACTCCTAAGGTGCTGAAGTCAAAAGCTGGCTACATAGGGCAAACCAATAGGTTTATAAAATGGAAGGCAGGTGTGCTATCACGATTTCCTAAAGGAACCTCCACATCCAGCTGCAGACTACCATAAAATTTCTGATGCAAAGAATGCATACTTTCCCGGAATGCCTCTTCCCATTCCACCCTGGAATGCCTCTTCCCAGTCCACCTCTAGAAGCGTTTCTCTCCAGCTGCCTCTGCCTGCCTCTTTTATAGCCTCTCTTGGAATTTCTTGTTCTCCCCCAGCCTCTCTTTCAAAGCCAGCCCTTTATCCCCCCTTTTCAGCAACTCACTTCTCCCTGCAATGAAATGCCTCCACTCTCTAAGCCAGAGGAGACTCTTCCACAGACGCGGAGTGTTGCCAAAGCTAAGACGATACAGTATTCAAAAGTGAGATTCCCACCAGGAAGAGGTGGGGAAAAGGGCACCGGAAGTGGCTTCACTCGCTGTTCTGCACGATACTTCCGGTAGCTTTCTGCAAGCAAAGGGAGACCGAGGATTCTCCTTTGTCCCGTCTAGGAGAGTTCAACTCAATGAATTTAACCCGTTCGTGGCATCTCTGAGATAATACTGTAGTCTGTCCATTTATCCCCGACTTTGCATCTCTCAGATGTGTTGGACTACAACTCAGTCAGCCATGTGGCTGTGGATGATGGAGATGAGTCGCTGGGAGAGTGGGCGGCCCTATACATTTAATAAATAAAACCTTGTCATCTGGCATCTATAGATAGGAGGGCGCCGGGTTGCAGAAGGCTAGCCCAAGGTGTGTTAAAAGCTGCCTCAGATCAAGGTCATCTCCATAACACAGGCGTCCAATTAGCCTTCTTGGCTGTGTAATGGACATGGCACACCACTGTTTTCCTCTGGTGTGTTTTTCATCTTCCCAGTCTAGTCTACAACCTTGAGATTTCCTAGTGGTCTCCCATCCCAGTGCAATTAATTCCCCAAGACTGGCGTAACAGAGCGTGTTGGAAAGTACCGTGGATATTTTCTCATTTACTTTGCACCCCACATACTCCTAACCAATCCCTGTATTCAGATCAGAGAAACCACACATGCTTCTCAATTCAGTGTTAAAAAAAAAAGTTAATTGACAAAGGGGGATAAAAGGCAGGCAAAAGCAGGGAGAGGGAGAGAAATATGAACAAAAGGCAATAATTCACATTTCTATCTATTCACAGGAGTTCGCAAGTCAAGATGGGGGCTGCAAGCATGCAGTTGAAGCCCAGCACCTTTTCATGCGCATAACGCGTAAGTGGCCTACGTCAAGGACAGACATCAAGACCATATTGACATTTTAAAACTCCTCAAGACTTGTGAGGATAGAGGGGAAGTCCACGATCTTAAAGTTGCTGAGGTTGAGAAACACTGTACTAGAGAGTATTGGAATAATTTGTGCTTTAGATGTCTCCGTCTGTCATTCTTTGTTATCACAAGAGTTGTCTCTCTTCTCTTGTGTGCCATTGTGAATTTTAGGTCCTTTACTAATTATTTCCAGCCCCTGAAGATTCACCCATTCTATCTGCCAAAACACTTCTCCATGAGGCTTCATCCTCATAGGCAGTTTAAAAAAGAAAGCAAATTGTTATCTCAGCAGAGATGCTTGAGTTATGGACTGCCTTCCATAAAGGCCAAAAAGAAAAAAGAAAAAAAAAGTCCTAACTTACCCAGGCATTTTAATTTCTTATAGTTGCTTAAAAAAAAAAAGATATTTTTCAGCATTTCTTTGTGCCATTGTTGTATTTGTAATGTGCAGCTGTGAATTGCCCAGAAATTCTAAAGAGTAGCGTATAAATGGCTTGAATAAATAAATTATCCACTCAGTAGTATTCAAATAATTTTGGAAAAGATGTTTCATAGATTAGTTGAGGGCTGGCCCATGAAAGCTTTAAGTAAAGACAAGCATTGGGTCTTCTCTTTGCTAGAATGCGGCATAAAATTAAAAAGAGTACAATCTTCTCAAATGCAGAGTTTGCAGAATTTATTCTGGCGTTGTAAGACCCCCTCTAATTTTATTTTTTATTATTTTTTTGTATCCTGCCTTTTATTCAGGCAATATACATTAGTCCTTCTGGCCAGAGTCATTTCTATAAAACGGGCAGTCATATAAAGTGAGTGAGTGAGTATTTCTCCACGACAACCTCGTGAAGTAGCTTGGGTGAAGACAAACCCAAAGTCCTCCAGGGAGTTTCCATGGCTAAAAGGGACTAGATCCTGGGTTTTAGCCCTTTGAGGTAGTCCAGACAAGAAGCACAACTATGAGTACTAACTGTCTTTATTGTCAGGTTACATTCACAGAGTCTTGCAAGTCTGAAAGTCTTTCTCCCCGCCTTTCCTTTTACTCTCGGAAAACTAGGGAGGGTCCCTTCTGAGATGCTTCCCAAGCCATCCTCCCTCCTCTAGACTGAGATGTCTTTTACACGACAGTTGTCCCATCTGCAACTCTCCCTCCTGTCTCCCAGGGTCATTGTCAGGTTTAGCCCAGGAAACTCCAGGAGACAATACAGATTCAATCCAGCAAGGTTTATTGGCTTCACTCCCGTTACAGAATCTTCTCAGACTGAGAGCAATTCCCAGGGTCAGACTACAAACATCCTTAGCATTCCTCAAGGAGGGGCCAGTCTCATTCTCTTATCTCTTGTCCGCTCCTCTGGGGATGAGAGTCCATGTTTCACACCTCTGCTCCACACTCCCACAGTTATTCCCACAGACCATTACACTGGGTCTCCTAGTCCAACACCACTGCACCACTCTGCCTCTCTCTGTTTCCAGCTTCTAAGATTGCATACTGTCCAGACTTCCAAATATCCATCCTACCTTAAGGGTAGGAACTTGAACTGGAAAAAAGAAAGCTAAGAATCTCAAGAGGTCCCTGCTGGTGTTGTTTTCTGCTCCTGTGGCCTTGAAGTAAACATCTTACCCTTGATGGTAATTTGTCCTTTTATCTTTGCCTGTAACATTTAATTACCAAAGTGTCACTTCCCCTCTATGGCTAGTTTACTTTGCAAAGGCTCTGGGGAACAGTTTTACAAATACAAATACAAATTAAAAAAAAAAAAGCAGGGGCAGCAGGCAGAGCTCAAGGAACAAGGTGAGAGGGTTAGATTTCTTTGGCAATGGAGAAGGTTTGGGGAAAAGCTGAGCCTACACAAAATGTTCCCCTTGAACCAACAGAGAACCAGGCATATTCTTAGAAGAAGGTGACAGAGCAGTTCTAATGCTGGTTCTAGAGGAAAGCCTACAAGTGCTAGACAGGAGCCATCTGAAGGTTTTTATAAAAAAATCAAAGGGAAAATTGCTAACCTCCAACTCAAAGAAAAGCCAGCAGGAATTTTGCAAAGCGAAATTGGGCCTCCCCAACCTTTTCGAGTTCTTTGAATACATTGGGAAATGGACAGAGAACTGTAGCAAAATCCGTCACTTTCTTTGGCCCTTTGAAGCCACTAGGAGGACACGTTCTTGCCTCCTGCTGCTCCTGACCCAGGAGGAAGCCTTTGGCCAGGGCCATCGCCTGGGAGCTGCTCTCTGCTCCGCACTCCCACACCCAGCTGGACGTCTCCACTGGCAGGATGGCCAGCATCTGGCTCTTGGTGTGCTGCTCAGGCTGTAGCCACTGGCGAGAGAAGTGGTAGAGGCGGCTGCAAACTCCTCAGGAACCTTCCACCTCCTGGTAGCAGAAGTCCCTGAAATGCTGGTGAGGAGCCTCTAAATTCACCGAGTCCTCCTCCAGGATCTTCTGCCCTGCTCTGTCCCAAAATCGCCCACTACTCTCTATCCCGATGACCTCAGGGCCATTTTCTGCTTCAGAGCCGAGTCTTGCGGCTCCATCTTTGATCTGGATGTAAAACAGGAGCGTAGAGAAAAAACCTTAATTTCACATTCTCACGATAGCTTCCCATAATGTACAGGGTTTGAGATTGTGTGATGTATCCTTTGTGGCTGACCCTAGCCTTAACCAAGGGCTTGTTCTGAATTCTTGAGCAATGTAAATCAATCCCCCATTCTCCAAAAACTAATTCCCAAAACAAACCAAAAGAAGGGAGGGGGAGCCATTTCCAGTTAAAGAATGAGTTGTATGAATCAGTCAAGAAAGAAGACTGAACTAAGCAATTCAATGTTGCTATTCTTTTTAATGTTACTCCATCTCCCATGCTAAGATAAAACAGATTTAACACAAGGAATAGAGGGAGCCAGGTTGTTGTTCTCCTGGAAAGTCCCAAGATCTAAATCTGTTCTGGGGTGAAATGGGGGTGTTTCAAGCATACATCTCTTCTAGCTTCCTCAACTTTCTGCCCCATTCATTATAATATTTTGACTTAGGTAGTCCTTGCTATCCGACAACTGGGACCAAAATTTAGGTTACTAAGTGATTTGGTCATTAAGTGAATTGTCATATGACTGGACCTGATTTTACGACCATTTTTTACAGTGGTTGTTAAGCGAATCACTGTGTCGTTAAGTGAATCACAATCAGGGCTTTCAGTTTTCCTTCCATCGTTAAGTGAATGTTGCGGCTATTAAGTGAAATGAGAGGTACTGTACAGCACTGTGGGGGAGGAGTGTGATAGTTGTGTTTTCCCCCACTTTAAATTAATACTGTACCTTAATAAAAATCAGACTTCTATACAGTAAGAAAAGCTGCAGAGTTTACTACAGCAGGAGAAAAAAATGTTAATAGCTGTACCTTTAAACTTATACTGTAGAACAGGGATTCCAATGAAGACCTGAAAAGTTTTTAATAATCAACCACTAATTTTAACTGAAAACAATGCTACTGTAGCCACAGAAGCATTTCCAATTTAGCCTGGTTCTTCAAGGAGAATATCAGAATTGTGCTGTACTGTAATGTGCAATATACTGTAATGAGATAAGAAGGAAAACTCAGAAAGGCATCTGAAATTACTGCACAGTAATGTAATGTAAAATGTAAGATAGACAAATGATCTGTACACATGACTGTATTTACTGTACAGTATGTACAGTACTGTACTGTATTTTAGAGTGAAGCATCCTAGGTCTTTGAGTGGTGTGCCAGGGCAGTTTCCAAAAGCTAGTGGGGCCAGAACCAAGAAACAGACATGGCCAGATAAAAAACTAAATTTGATTCAATACTGTACAGTATGGTGTTATTAAATCTAATTACTATTTGTATATTTAATTTTACAGTTTTGACACATTAACACAATTCAACAGCAGGTTGAGGGGGGAAACTGCATATTGTCCAAGGGCCTCAGGCTGTGAACCTCTGCCCTATAGCCAGAGGCACCCCGGAAAATTATTTACACATACGAAACAGTACTGTACAGGTTCAGATTTCGATGGCCGTGCTCTTGATGATTCAGCACGAAGGCATTTAATTTAAAATGGGGCACTGTATTGGCTTGCTTTCCATTTGGTGCACTGTAGCGGCTAAAAGTAGCAGGCTAGAAACCAGGAGATCATGAGTTCGAGTCCTACTTTAGGCACACAGCCACCTAGGTGACCTTGGGCCAGTCACACTCAATCAGCACTGACAAAGCACTCCCCAAAAGTGTTGCCAAGGCAATTAAATGAACTTGTCCAGGAACTATAGTCACCAGGAGTCAAGACTGGCTTGAAGTTCTGTTGTTTTTTTTAAAGCTTGCATTAACCTCTGAAGCCACAAAAAAAAATTTTATTCCCTTTAAAGTACTGTAAACAAGCCACAGCTAGGAGAGATATGAGGACTGACAAAGGACAGCCCATCCCTAAAACTAGGCTGGCTTGCACTGTACCGTACCTGCATACAAGCTAACGGAAGCTGTTACAAGCTGGCTGGGGAATTCTGGGAGTTGAAATCCACACATCTTCCAGCTGCCAAGGTTGAGAAACGCTGATCTGGGAGGTTTACTTTATTTTATTTTAACTCTTGCTCAAATAAAAACAAAATAAACCAGAATAAAAGCAACATAAAACAAGCCTCCTAGCTCAACAACAGCCACTAAGACTTACAGTGTCGCCCACAGGCTTCACTCCGCCGGCCCTGCACGCGACGAAAATGCACGAGGGAGAGAAAAGGCGCGCCGGCTGCGAAGTCCCCGGATGCCATTCGATCACGTGACCGCGGGGGAAAAAAACCGCGCGCCAGCTACGCGGTCCCCGGATGTCACGCTCACGCGAGCCTCGGAAAGGGAAGGTGGGAAGCGCGGGTGGCTTCCGGGGTTCCAAAGGTCGGTCACGTGACAGCGGGGGCCCCTCGCGAGGGCCGGAAAGGGCCGCCGCTTCCGAAGTGGCCGGATCTTGGTCACGTGGTCGCGGAGGCCTTGCAGGGGGTCGCAATTTCGGGGTACAGTCCTAGGTCTATTTTTGGGGTGCCGCCGTTACGCCGAACAGACGGTAAGCGAATGGTGCGATAGCGAGGACTACCTGTACTTTATTTATTTACTTATTTCAGTTTCTATAGCCGCGGCTCTGGGCGGCGGACGATCATAAAAACAATTAAAACCAATGCAAACATAATACAAATATTTATAATTCGGCATTTAGCATAAATATGCTAAATCGGAGGGAGCAGGAGGACGGGAGAGGGGTCACCGAGTGTGTTAAGGGCCCTGATTCTTGGCTGTATTGATACCTAAGATTATAATTTTCTCGGCTGATATGTATAAGAGTGTGTGTATATAATCATGTACATATATATATTTCTCGGCTGATTTTTATATATTTTGTTGTTCGGTCGTTATATATATATAATTTCACATATATTGTGCAGAAGTTTTAGGCAGGTGTGAAAAAATGCTGTAAAGTAAGAATGCTTTCAAAAATATATATTGTAATTGTTTATGTTTATCAATTTACAAAATGCAAAGTGGGCAAACAGAAGAGAAATCCAAATCAAATCAATATTTGGTGTGACTACCCTTTGGCTTCAAACCAGCATCAGTTCTTACACTTGCACATTTTGTACACTTGCACAAAGTCAGGGATCTTGTAGGATTAGAGTCAGGTGTATGATTAACCAATTATACCAAGCAGGTGCTAATGATCATCAATTTCATATGTAGGTTGAAACACAGTCATTAACTGAAACAGAAACAGCTGTGTAGGAGGCTTAAAACTGGGTGAGGAACAGCCAAACCCTGCTACGAAGGTGAGGTTGTGGAAGACAGTTTCATGTCACAGGTCATACACCATGGCAAGACTGAGCACAGCAACAAGACAGAAGGTAGTTATACTGCGTCAGCAAGGTCTCTCCCAGGCAAAGATTTCAAAGCAGATGGGGGTTTCAAGATGTGCTGTTCAAGCTATTTTGAAGAAGCACAAAGAAACGGGCAACACTGAGGACCGTAGACGCAGTGGTCGGCCAAGGAAACTTAATGCAGCAGATGAAAGACACATCATGCTTACTTTCCTTCGACATCGGAAGATGTCCAGCAGTGCCATCAGCACAGAACTGGCAGAAACTAGCGGGACCCAGGTACACCCATCTACTGTCCGGAGAAGTCTGGCCAGAAGTGGTCTTCATGGAGGAATTGCAGCCAAAAAGCCATACCTCCGATGTGGAAACAAGGCTAAGCGTCTCAACTGTGCACGAAAACATAGGAACTGGGCTGTAGAAAAATGGCAGCAGGTGCTCTGGACTGGTGAGTCAAAATTTGAAATATTTGGCTGTAGCAGGAGGCAGTTTGTTCGCCAAAGGGCTGGAGAGTGGTACAATAATGAGTGTCTGCAGGCAACAGTGAAGCACGGTGGAGGTTCCTTGCAAGTTTGGGGCTGCATTTCTGCAAATGGAGTTGGAGATTTGGTCAGGATCAATGGTGTCCTCAATGCCGAGAAATACAGGCAGATACTTATCCATCATGCCATACCATCAGGGAGGCGTGTGATTGGCCCCAAATTTATTCTGCAGCAGGACAATGACCCCAAACATACAGCCAATGTCAATAAGAACTACCTTCAGCATGAAGAAGAACAAGGAGTCCTGGAAGTGATGGTTTGGCCCCCACAGAGCCCTGATCTCAACATCATTGAGTCTGTCTGGGATTACATGAAGAGACAGAAGGATTTGAGGCAGCCTACATCCACAGGAGATCTGTGGTTAGTTCTCCAAGATGTTTGGAACAACCTACCTGCTGAGTTCCTTCAAAAACTGTGTGCAAGTGTACCTAGAAGAATTGATGCTGTTTTGAAGGCAAAGGGTGGTCACACCAAATATTGATTTGATTTGGATTTCTCTTCTGTTCACCCACTTTGCGTTTTGTAAATTGATAACCATAAACAATTACAATATATATTTTTGAAAGCGTTCTTACTTTACAGTATTTTTTCACACCTGCCTAAAACTTTTGCACAGTACTGTATATATGAAAATTATAATCTTAGGTATCAATGTAGCCAGGAATTGGTGACCCCTCTCCTGTCCTCCTGCTCCCTCTGATTTAGCAATCCAGCACATCCGTTTTTAATGCACCCCCCACCCTGCACCCAAATGAAACGGATCTCAAATGATAAATAAAACACGCTCTATGGGAATTCTAAGTAGAGCTAAAATTACTATGGGGCGAAAAGGGGGAGGCCCAAACATGCCTTTTTCTTCCCTTTATCCCTCAACCTAAATACCCCCCATAATTCATTAGCTGGATTTTGGCCCCTCTCCTAGAGCAGCCCCTGCGGCTCTCCCCCCCCCCCCTTGCCCACAGCGAGAAGCTCACTGGATACCCAAAGAGTGAATTGAAGGAGAGGGGATTCCACTTCTGGAGGCAGGAGGACTGGGAATGTCCTTGGGGGAATCCCTTCCTCTCTAGGAATCCACTTCGGTTCCTTAACCCTTGCAAGGCCACACAGCCAGTTTGGCCCTGGAGTTTCCAAGCAGAGACCAAGATGGCACAGGTGTGTGTGTGTGTCGCTTCATTTTGGGCCACAGCAGTGTGACAGCACAGCCAACATAGCTGCATCTGCTTTGGGGAAGCATAGCTTAATTAGGATTGCAGGCTTGAGTCCCCTACTGTATGAACAGATTTTGGGAAAAAGAGAAACAATGAAAATGAATGGGCAAAAATACCACATTAACTCGAGTCAGTTCCTTAAAGGAACACAATCCCCCCACATGCTCCTTGCGGGATGTCTGCATGGAGCTGGTTGCGGGGTCTTATAGCCTGCACTCACCCAGTACACACCTCTCACATTTTGATCAGGATCTACTGAAAGCCTCAAATTTATGGACCCCCGCTCAACGGACTTTGCATTGCAAGAGACTTCGTAGTACTGAACTGATTTCAGCCCCAAATCTGAATCATTCATTCATTTGTATATATGTTTTATTAAAGAATTTGTTTACAAAGTTAAAAGATAAATGCAATGTGGAAGAAAAAGTAAGGAAGAAAGATGAAAAAGGTGTTGAAAACAATAGAAAGCAAAGAAAGAGGGGAAAAAAACTTAAAAGAAGCGACTTCCAATCTTCTTTACAGCAGTTATAGACATATACCCCAAATCTGTGTCTGATGATGAGCAGTCTATAGACATTAGAATAATTGACTTCTTTCAGACCAGCAGGTGAAAAGCAAGAGAGATTGACTCTGTTGTTTACATTCTTTTACATTCTGAATTTTATTCTCATTCTTGACTAAACTTCATCCAGTCTTTATTTTAAAAAATGCCAGACCACCAGATGAACTGATGTAGATTAGTTATGTGAATTTTAAAGCTAAGATTTTTAAAGTCTAAATATACTGATTCCTTATTCTATTACCATGCTTTTTTTACCTATTAAGCTGTACTTTTATAATACTTTTGCTTTGTATTCAAGACCACAATAAGATCTTTTTTCCAGTTGTAACATATAGATGCCAAAGAAAGCTGTTTAGAATTCACTGGAAAAACAGGGGAAAAAATCATTCAATGTTAGAAGTAAATCAGAATGCTCATTGGAAGCACTCGTGTTAAAGCTGAAACTTGAATACTTGGATAGGTAACGCAAAGGCAACTGTCAGTGGAAAAGACTCTGATTCTTGGGTAAATGTGGGCAATAAAAAAAAGTTGAGAGAAGACATGACTCGCTTTTATAATTTCTGAAAATTCTAGAAGTACAAATTTTCTTCTCCCTCTTACACTTTCTGCACTCCAGGCCAATATATCCAAGAGCCTTTGGGAGATTCAAGAATGAGAAAGTAGAGGTAGCTGGATATCTGATGAGTTCTTCAGTTCTGATAGATGGCTTTATTATTATTATAGCATTATGACTATGGTGGTATTAAATATTATGGAGTTATAGGATTATTGTTTTAGTATTATGTCGCTGCTGGGAACTGCTTAGAGTCTTGAAGTTTAGAAAGGCGTTAAAGCATTTGAAATAAATGTTCCATTCCAATGCAACGTATTTCGCAAGAAACAACGCATTTTGTAAACAGAGACATTTCCAAAGTCTGATTTTTTATATGCTTTCCTTTCTGTCTATTCCTGGATGTAAAGTGAATCTTGAATTCAGAGAGAACCCTGCAAGAGCTAGCTAGACGTTTGCTAATGAAAAGCTCTTTCATTGAAATTGATCTGCTCTCTTTGGATGGCCATGCAAAGCCACCCTCTTCTTGAAGGAAGGCCCAATCCAGAGGACTTTCGTCCCTCTGTCCCTGAAAATTGGGTGGCGGCATTTTGTGGCCTGATTTCCTTTATTGCAATTGGGAAGATGAGACAACCTCAACCTTCTCTGTAAGTATGAGATATATTATTTATTTAACAAATTTATAGCTGGCATCATCTTACTACATCGGTGTTTCTCAACCTTGGCAACTCTAAGATGTGTGGACTTCAACTCCCAGGATTCTCCAGCCAACATGAGCTGGCTGAGGAATCCTGGGAGCTGAAGTCCACACATCTTAAAGTTGACAAAGTTGAGAAACACTGTACTACATCCTTAATACATTTTCAGAGAGCCATAAAAACAGATCTTTAGGAAGAAATTTGGGGGATGAGTAACATCATATTGTTCCCCCACCCTAAATGACGAAGCATTGAATTGAATGCTTATAACTGTATTATTTGTTTTGTGTTTTTTATGTTGTTATGTTAATACTGTAAACCACTTGGTCTCCAGAAATGGAGTGGTAGGTAAGTTGAATGAACGAAAAAATGAATGAATAAATAAATAAATAACTTTGCCTCTGCCTCAGTATGTCCCACAGAAGTTGCAGATTTCAGAGCAAAGTTTTACTTTCTTTTACACGTCCCACATCTGGGTTTTACCTTCAAATGCCTCCATCAGCCAGCATTCAGCTATTTTTACCGAACACCTTCTTGCATGTTCATTTTCTCAGAATCCAGTAAAAGGAAAAATGTCTGAAACATGTTTATTATTTAAAATAACATGTGCCCCTTTATCCTTTTTGGGAACATAGGGTGGCGTACGACCAACTTCATTACGCACAAATACAACAGCAAAGAGCACCATACAAATGTATTTTTTAAAAAAACAAGTGACAAATTAAACTGCCTTGGTGACTAAAACTACTTTTGCTGCGTGTCAGAAAGATTGCAGTGTGGTCACCAAAATTGTTCTAAGGAACAGAAGCGAGATGGGCTTGAAAGTAATGAAAAATTATGGATGGGATAGGAAGAAAAATGTAGTTCTAGATGAATTATGTCAAGTCTCTGTTGTCAATGGATGTGTATACCTGTGTGTACGTACACACACGCACGTGTTTGTGTGCACTGTCTTTCCCCAAATGAAATGTCAATTTTTCTAAAAATATATTGTGAACGCTTTTCAGCATTTTAAAACAGATTTCCAATGAAGGACAATTTGACAGAGATAATCCATTCTCTTCCACATTCTTCTAAGAATATATACTGTATCGAGGAATGTGTGCATCATACACACACATGTATATGTTCCTAGAAGACCTACCATCTGCAGTGCCTCAATTCTTCTCTTTATGTATTCATGTTACTTTAAGAAAAAAAACCCTGATCACTCTGTAAATTTCCATAGCACTTTTTCTCAAAAGCCTTCCTCCTTCAGCCTTCGCTTCCCTGAGGAGAAAAGGTTACAGTACTTCTTTACTTTAGGAAGTAGGCAGTCAACTGAGAATTTCACAGTGGTGTGGAGAAAATGAATAGTGACATGATGTTCCTCTTTTGGGTTGTCCTAACTGGAATCCAAGATAATAAAAGGCTCTGCCCATATTCTTTGTATGTACTAACAGTATGGAGTCCACTATCCAAAATTGTTAATTATCTTCACATGAATGGCATTTCGCAGAGATGTGGACAAATGTATGAACAACGAGACAGTGAAAATTAATAGTACGTGCCAATAGCAATAGGCAATAAAAGTTATCACCAGTAAGAGAGAACCAGTTGCTGGGGGAATTTGAGTAAAAGGTGTGATTCTTCCCATAATTGCATACTTCCTCCTAATTTTTGCCTGAGAATCGAAATTTGATGTGAACCCAAATTCCAAGCATTTATATGGGTTTCCCCCATGTAAGTTCATTGAGCAATTTTCCTTCCTGGCAACATTTATTGACACTTGCCTGTCATTTATAATATCTCTCCCTTGTGTGCGTTTTTTTGATGTCTAGTCAAGTTTTTCTTATGACTGAAACTTTTTCCACATTCTAAGCAGGTGTATTTTTCCCCTGTGTGAATGCTCTGATGTTGAAAAAGGTTTGTACGCTGGCTGAAACTCTTTCCGCACTCCAAGCATTTATATGGTTTTTCTCCGGTGTGAATTCTTTGATGTTTGGTGAGGTCTATTTTCTGACTGAAACATTTCCCACATTCTGAGCACGTATACGGTTTCTCCCCTGTGTGAATTCGGTGGTGCCTAGAGAGGTTTTTCTTATGATTGAAGCTCTTGCCACATTCCAAGCATTTATATGGTTTCTCCCCTGTGTGAATTCTTTCGTGAGAATTGAGGATGATTTTGTGACCAAAGCTCTTTCCACAGACCAAGCATGTACACTCTTTCCCACCTGCATGAATGAGCTGGTGATTTCGGAGCCCTGTGCTCCGACTAAACGTCTTTCCACACTGCAAACACTTGTGCAGTTTCGGCTTTTTGAACATGCGTTGGTGAGGAGTGAGATACATATTTGGACCGTCACATTCCAAATAGGGGAACACTTTTTCTTCTGAATGAATCCTATAGTGCTTCATGAGTAGGATCTTCTGGGTGAAGCTCTTTCCGCATTCTAAGCATTTATATGGCTTCCCCTCAGTGTGGGTTCTTTCGTGATACGTCAGAGCAGTCCGGTAACTGAAGCTCTTCCCGCACACCAAACACGCGTATGGTTTCTCCCCTGTGTGAATTCTTTGGTGAGTCGTGAGATTGGTCTTCTGACCAAAAGTCTTTCCACATTCCAAGCACTTATAAGGTTTCTCGCCTGTGTGGGTTCTTTGATGTTTAGTCAGACCCGTATTCTGGCTAAAACTCTTCCCACACTCCCGACATTGATATGGTTTTTCTCCTGTGTGAATTCTTTGATGAGAAATGAGATTTATCTTGTGACTAAAAGTTTTCCCACATTCCATGCACTGATATGGTTTCTCCCCAGTGTGAATTCTCTGATGGGATGTGAGGTTTATCTTCTTCCCAAAGCTCTTTCCACACTCTAAGCATTTATACGGTTTTTCGCCTGTGTGAATTCTTTTATGTTTAGTGAGGCTTGAACTCTGACTGAAGCTCTTTCCACACTCGACGCATTTATATGGTTTCTCCCCTGTGTGAATGCGTTTATGTTTAATGAGGCTTGAACTCTGACTGAAGGTTTTTTCGCACTCCAAGCATTTATATGGTTTTTCCCCTGTGTGAATCCTTTGATGAGAGGTAAGATTTATCTTATAACCAAAACTCTTTCCGCACTCCAAGCACATATATGGCTTTATCCCCGTTGGGTGTTCTTTCATTTTATATCTGTCGTGTCCTGGAACAAAGAGAAGAAATTTAGACATTTATTGGACAATCTATTGAGAAAAGATTTAGAAATTTACTGAGCCATTTTAATTACACATGGCTTTATGTAGGGCTATCAATGGCTTTTGGCCTGGAAACTTCCACTGACCCAGGATGAGGCAGCTGGGAGCTGAGTAGACCCATGAGATACACACACATTACCCAAATGTTGGAGCCCCAGCATGGCCTGTTTATTAGCTTGGAAGTCACTTTTAATGTTGATTGGTTGACCTTTGTTAGGGAAATTTGTCCAAGCTGATTGATAGCTTTTTTTTAAATGACAGTTTCTTTCTTCTAAATGGAATAAAAGCAAGCCTCTTTTCCTGATCTGCAGGGAAGTGAATTAGATGTGTGTGTGTGTTGACATGCGTGTGTACACGTCTTGAAGTCAAGTCTTGTCTCCTGGCGATTATGTGGAACAGTCCCTACATTTCTATTAGCAACATCTTCAGACGTGGTTTGCCCTGGCCTTCTCCTCCTTCCTAGGGCTGAGCGAGAGGGACTGGCCCAAGGTCACCCAGCTGGCTTTGTGCCTAAAGCAGGATAAGAACTCACAGGCTCTCAGCTTCTAGCCCAATGCCTTTAAGCACTACACCAAATTCACTCTCATGAGAGACGTTGTAAAGATAATACCAAAGCAGTTACATTTCATGGCACTGTCTAGCATTTTCTCTGATGCACAACGGTAGATTCTGTTGGAGTGTTTAAGGTATGCTGCCATATATACAAAATTCCAATATCAGAAAATACCCAAAGCATCCCATAACTGTTTTTCCAAAGGTCATAACCAACCTTTGAAAGTGACACATCTCTGGAATCTCACCAAAGGAAATTGGTGTGAATCCTGAGGTTGACTTTCTGTTACAGCTGACCCTGCAGCATTGAAGCCTCCCACCTCAAGATGACGGGAAATTGTGCTATCCGTTTTTAGCAACCGTGGCCAGAGAGCACTCTGTGGTTTGCAGAAAGGAGTCTTGAGGACTTCATGTAGTGCCGAGGCTGCAGATCGACCAGCCCAATTTAGATTGTGAAAGAAATCCCACACTCTTATCCTACTGGCACCCACATCCCCTACCCTAATCAAAGCTACAAATACCACAGTCCCTTAAATATCCCCCAACACTAGGTGGGAGTTAGGACCCAGAACCATCCTTTGTTCATTTCTGGCCCCTCTCTAATCAAGGAAGAGCTGAGAAGGAAAAGGAAGATCACAAAGTGGGAACGTATCCAACTCGCTACAACGGTCAGCTAGAGACCATCTCTGATATCCAAACCTGTCGGTGTAGAACTGTGATGGAATGGAATTATGAAGGCCAGGCTCAGGGAGAAAAACATTTTCTTACATCTCCTGAGGAGCGTGGGAGATACAAGAGGATGAGACTGGCACCTCCCTGAGGAATTCACAATGTTGTGGCTGGCGTTACTTGGGAGCTGGGGTTTCAGTCTGGGAAGATTCTTGCTAGAGGTTGTAGCTAATAAACATTGCTGGACTGAATTTACATGTTCTCTTGGAGTTCCTAGGGCTAGGCCTGACATCAATCTTCCCAGACTCAAACCCCAGCTCCCAAGTAACGCCAGCCACAACATTGTGAATTCCTCAGGGAGGTGCCAGTCTCATCCTCTTGTATTTCCCACGTTCCTCAGGAGATGTAAGAAAATGTTTTTCTCCCTGAGCCTGGCCTTCATAATTCCATTCCATCACAAGAACAGGGTTTCTCAACCCAAGCAAGTTTAAGATGTGTGGACTTCAACTCCTGGAATTCCCCAGCCAGCATTAAAAGATCTAATCCCACAATAGGCTAATAAAGCTCATTTCTGCAGCATAGTGTGCAAAATGACACTGTGTTTGGTTGATGCAAGGGATGTCATGGTTTAAGGCAGTGTTTCTCAATTTCAGTAAGTTTAAGATTGTGGACCTCAACTCCCAGAATTCCCCAGCCAGCATGGGTGGCTGGGGGATTCTGGGAATTGAGGTCCACATATCTTAAACTTGCTGAGATTGAGAAACAATGGTGTAGAATATGGCTTTGCTGAAGGACTTATTAGCTAGATCACAGAATTAAATATATCAATGCTATTTCCCCTTCCTGGCCCAATCCAAGCACACGGTGTGTTGGATAAATAACTAGCCCCATTAAATCATAAATGCCAGCTCACTGACAAAATCACTTTGTCCTAAAATGCTAACTTTATGATTATCCATCAATGAAGGATAATGGGAATCTTACTGAGAGAAGTCATGATTTCAAAGTTCTCTTCCATGATTTGCTTATAGAGAGCTTTCTGGTCAAGCTCCAGCAGAGCCCACTCTTCCTCAGTGAAATACACAGCCAGATCCTCAAAAGTTGCCAGATCCTGATTGAAAAAGAAAAACGAAATCATCATAAAAATATACATAGTGCATGTAATCTGACTAAATGCACTATTTCATCTTACATCATGGCATCTGCTTCCTTGCTGAGCAGAATAAACAGTCAACAGCCAATAGCAGTTAGTTATAATTAGAGGCAAAATATTTTGGAATTCCAGGTGTGGGAGATCGGAAGAGTACTGGGTTAGGATCACAGTGCTGGAAGGGGCCACTGAACACGCTGCTCTTCCTGCAGAAATAAAACACCCAGAGCAGTGTTTCTCAACCCTGGCAACTTTAAGATGTGTGGACTTTAACTCCCAGAATTTCCCAGCCAGCATTTAAAAAGTTGCCAAGATTGAGAAACACTGACCCAGACAGATGACCATTTAACCTTTGTTTGAACATATCCAGTGAAAAGGAACGCATCCAGCACTTTTCTGGGTAAGTGGTACCACTATCCAACTTCTCTTACCATTAAGAAGTTTTTCCTGAAACTTAACCAGAATCTGCCTCCTTGTGGCTTAAATCCATTATTCTATATCCTGCCCTCTGAGATGAGAGAAAACACACACTTCTTCTGTTTGATACCATTTTGGGTATTTGAACAGTACAATCTTCAGTCTTCTCTTCTCAAGCCTAAACTTTCTCTTGGTTTCTCCTCATTAAGACTTAATTCCCAGTTCCCAGATCATCCCTCTGCTCTGAAAACTACCCCAGTTTCTCCTTGGAGTACCCAGAATTGGACCCCGTACTTGAAGTGGGGCCTGACCAACAGAGAATACAGTGGAACTATTATTTCCAACTATTTGGACATTTCTACTGACACAACCTAAATCTGTCTTTTTTTCTATGAACATCACTCTGTGGACACATATTCCATGATGTTACTAAAGAGGTATCAGATTTCTGACTTTAGGAAAAAGGAGACTAGACTATCCAGGCCTTTGATCTGATCCGGCATGACATTTCTTATGCTGCCAATGTTGACTGAAGCAAAGAGAAAAAGAGATTGGTTGAGAATCAGAGATGTAAATAGAGGACAATAACATCCAAGGACTCCCTCCCAATTGTGCAAGTTTTATTTTTTTTTCTTGCTTTTTAATTGAAAGAATCATTGGGAGGTGGAAGTCAAGTCTAAATTATATAAATAAATCATATAAATAAATCAATCAATAAATAAAATCCTTCCCTCTACCTGATCTGGGTCAACAGCAGTTTCTATTCCACCGCAGAGAAAAACAGAGGACTCTATATCTTTTGCCAGCATCAATTCATCCCCTAGAAGAGACAAGATGGTGGGAAGGCTGAAGCATTTGCCTGTCTCAGAAATTTGAAGTTATGGTGCTAAACATCCCTTGGACACACTAGGACTTACATCTGAGTAAAAATAAATATATTTCCTCTGCAACAGAGGCAAACCTAAATCCCCATGGGTTTCACTAGAAACCTTATCATTTATTTAAAGATTAGAAAAACTTCTAAAGATTTCAGTCTTTGAGAGTTAAAAATTAAAGCACTCTGGAAAAGAGGTTGGAATCCCATTTCTTTCCCCCGACCCCCTTTCCCCCAAATTAATTAATATGATACAGTATTCGTCTTCAACAGTTAAACATAAGAGCACTTTCTCAACTGTTAGAACAATGTGAAGATGAGCTTCTTTTTCCAACCCAAAGATTCAGGGAACAGAAGAGTATGTTCTGGCGTTTTATGTGCGCCAGAGAGATCAAGTTGAAATACACAATGCTGTCACAGATTCTTACCTTGCAAGGTAACTCCTCTGTCATCTTCTTGCAGGATCCCTGTTTGCAAGGGACTCCTTATGGTGTCCAGCAGAACCTTCTCTGTTGCAGGAAAATCATATCCCATTTTTATAAACAAATGATTTATCTGAAATGGCAATGAAGATCCATGACTTAGAAATGGAAGCAGGGTTGGAAAAAAAACGAGACAGGCAAATACTTTTGAGCTTCCCCTATTGGATGATATGTGGCCCTCTGAAGCCACCGGGACAACAGGCCCTCACCTGCTGCTGCTCCTCCAGCTGCTTCTGCTCCAACTGGCCCAGGAGGAAGCCCTCGGCCAGGGCCACTGCCTGGGAGCTGCTCTCTGCTCCGCACTCCCGCACCCAGCTGGACATCTCCACTGGCAGGATGGCCAGCAGCTGCTCCAGGATCACCAGGTCCAGCATCTGGCTCTTGGTGTGTCGCTCCGGCTGCAGCCACTGGCGGGAAAGATGGTGGAGGCGGCTGCAAGCCTCTCGTGGACCTTCTGCCTCCTGGTAGCAGAAGCCCCTGAATCGCTGGCGATGAGCCTCTGTGCTGACCGTGTCCTTATCTGAAATCTCCTGCACTGTTCTTTCCCAGCATTCTTCACTGCTCTCGGTCAGTCTGGTACCAGGACCTTCTTTTTCTTCAGGACCAGCTGAATCTTGTTCCTCCATCTCTTTTTTTATGCCCCAAGAGAACCTCCAAGTGTAAAGGAACTCCTTCCCAATTTGGTCTCAGCACAGTGCAGTGCAGTTGGCATGTAGCATTAAGACAGAAAGAAATCTGGAGGCTGAGGAGCAGCAAGCAGACTTTATCCTGGACTTAAAGGCTTGGATGCCAAGCTGAAGAGAGAAGAGACCCTAAACCCCACTCTTCTTTCTAGGAAGCAAAATGCATTACGTTCAACAACACAGCTAACTGTTCATTGCCTTTTCAGGACATGCCCAAACCTCTGTCTTTGCCCACCATCTCTCTCTGCCTAACCAGAGGGTGTTTCTCTATCCTCTGCCCCGCTGGCTTTCTGTTCAAAAATCCAGCCAGGGAGAAACAAGGGAGCCTCTTCAAGGGATGCAAGAAATATTCTTGCAGACCCACATTAGTGGAGTGGAAGTAGTGGTGGTGGGGCAATAACTACCGAACAGCGCTCATTTTTACTTGTTTATAATGCTGACAGCTCACTCCAACTCTCACAGACTCTGGGCAGAGTGTAATAAGCCCCAAACCCAAAATGTCAAACCTGCACGGACAGTCAGATGAATAATTATGCTGAAGGAATTGAAACCCCACTAAAAACAAAAAGGCCCTTCTTGCTTTAAAAATGGCTCAGATAGTCTAATGGGGGGGACACAGTAGGTCAGCCAGTGGCCCCTCCAGGAAATGGGGAAGGGGCTTCTTTGACCCCCTTAGCTCTGTTGAGCCCCTCTGCCTGTTCTCCCCACACATCAACTCTGCCTCTCACCGCTCCTTTCTTGATCCCCCAATTGCACAAGGCCGTGGCGGGGAGGGGGTCACCCAAGTCCCCAAAGGGGGCCCCCGAGGCAGGATTCGGGGAGGGCGAAAAACCTCCCTTCCCCGCCTGAAAACAGGCCACCAATTGAATCTTCCGGTAGGAAGCCTGTTTCACTGGGAGAGGTACCGCCCCTTCCTCCACCGGCTTCCGTCCTCTCTAGGCACGGGCTTGTCTTCCTTTAACTCTTAGAAGGGCGGAGCCTCCTCTCCAAGCCGAGCCGAGGGGGGGATCGTCTCTTGCACTCTTTCAATAGCGCAACGCTGTAGGTCAATGTTGTCCAAACTTGGCCACTTTAAGATGAGTGGACTTCAAATCCCAGAATTCCCCAGCCAGCTATGCTGGCTGGGGAATTCTGGGAGTTGAAGTCCACTCATCTTAAAGTGGCCAAGTTTGGACAACACTGCTGTAGGTGATTCTGCAGGGCCCCAACCTTTGCTGCTGTTTAGGAAATCCTTTAGGAAAAGTTACCGAATCACAAAGGAGGGTGATTTCAGCTCTTTCAACATGCCCTTGATTATTCCCCAATGAGCATTTATTCTTGGTAGCACGGGTGCACAAGGGAGCGTTTGCAAAACTAATAAACGCTGTTCAGGGAATAAAACGGCACTGCTCTTTAATGTTCCTTTAAGGTTCTGTATCGACACGTTTGAATTTTGCTGCCGGAGAAGGCTGTTCAGGATATCATGAAACACATCGATGGCAAGAACAAATTGAACCAGAATTCATACTTGACGCACTGAAGACCAGCAGGCTTCAAATGTCATATTTCTGTCATCCCATGGAGACTCAATTCCCCTGAGAACTCCACGATGCTTGGAAAAGTTGAAGGAAAAAGGGGAAGAGGAGGCGGTAGGTGGATTTCATTATGATAGAGCATTGTGGAAGGCCATGTCAAAGAGAATCTATCTTTGCGGTCACTAAGAGGTGACACTGACTTGATGGCGCTTATTCAATTAAAGTTAAATATAAAACCCAGCTGTGTCGTGTGTCTCTATCATCAGGAAACTCTTTTTCCTTATTTTACTTACTCAGTGTGTATGGCAGCCCCTTCTTCAGGTTAAATACTTGAATATAATAAAAATTAATCCTCTTTGTGTAAGGAAATGCAAACCTTGGTGAGCCTACCTAAAAATTAAAAGATGAGAGATGATGCATCTCACCCCACATGAGAAGAATGTATCTTGTCCAGCCCAAACCTCATGGCTTGCCAACTGTGGGACACGCCAGTATGGTTCCCAAAGAGGCAGAAATGAGAAATAACTGGGTCTCTTCACAAGCAAACGGCTTTTGATCTTTCTGGATTTTATGTCCATTTGGTCAGTTGGAAAAGGTATACAGCTTTCCCTACAGGTATGGTGCCACAAACTTTTGAACAAGAAACCTATAGTAAAAAAACAAACAAACCCAGTCATTGGCACCCCAGACAGGTTTGGACCACACCAAATCCTGTATTTAAAGGTCCAGAGACTTTTCTTGATGCATCTTGCACAGAATGGGGCAATTTGAGATAGTTATGGGACTGTTCCTGGTTCAAAATCCACCATGGAGTCTGCCTCTAACATCTGATGGAGGACAAGGACCTCCTCCTGTGAAGGAAGCCACTGAAGCAAGTGCATTCAAAGCAGGGGAAAGGGGGGGGGGAGAAATTTGGGTGCCTGCTTGCACAAAACACCCTTGCTGCAAGGAGAGAAAACATCAGAGTGATATATAACTGTCTTTCAGTTAGATCAGTGTTTCTCAACCTTGGCGACTATAAGACGGGTGGACTTCAACTCCCAGAATTCCCCAGCCAGCATGGGAGTTCTGGGAGTTGAAGTCCACCCGTCTTATAGTCGCCAAGGTTGAGAAACACTAAGTTAGATCAACCTTGTGATCCAGCCACCTATCAGCCAATGGGAGATCAATAAGGGCTCTAGAGAAATTCTGAACCATTGACTTCAGGCCAGTTTCTCGGTCCTGGTCAGTTTCAAGAGAGTAAAGAAAGTGAGGGATGTTTATTTTTAGGGAAGCGTTGTTAAAGCCAAAGACCAGACTTTTTTTTCCTCTTCAGATTCTGAATGGGGAACGAGTTTGAGTGGACTAGCCACTCAGTTGACAAGAAGCAAGATGGGTGGATCAGGATACTTTTACAACTCAGGATCTGGCCATAAAGGTAGTCCTTGGTTAACAACCACTCATTCAGCGACTGTTTGAAATTACAATGGCACTGAATGATATTAACGACTGATCCTCGAAGTTCTGGCCATCCCAGCACTCCTGCAGTCATATGATCATGATTTGGGTGTTTGGGAACTGGCTCGCATTTATGATGGTTGCAGCATCCCACGGTCACGTGATCACCATTTGTGACCTTCCCTGCTGGCTTCCCACAAGCAAAATCAATGGGGAAGCTGGCAGGGAAAGTTGCAGACTGCAGATCGCTCCTGCTCCTGCCACTTTCCCATGTTCCTTCCAGCACTCTGCAACACCCCCCCTACCCAGCCACGCTTGCACCAGACTGCAGTACCCACCTGTGCACCCTTCTGCCCTCCAGAGCACCCACCCCATGCCCGGCTGCATTCATGCCGCAGCAGCCACACCCCCCCCCCCGCCTGGCTGCACCCCATAGCACTCACTTGCCCACCAGCCCGCTTGCGAGCCTCCCAGTACTTGCGACTTCCTGCTGGCTACCCCATTGACTTTGCTTGGTGGAAGCTGGCAGGAAGTCACAAGTCACGGTCACGTGAGGTCCTTGTTTAATGACCCGCAATCCTCACTTAACGACAGCAATGGGGACTGCCAGGATTGCTGGCACTAAGCAATGCAGTCACACAATGTTATGCTTTATGATCGCATCACTTAGTGACAGATATTCTGGTTCTAATTACTGCTGTTAAACCAGGACTACCTCAACTGTAAACACATTGAGTGGATCTGGCCCAGTTCCTTTTTTCAAATAAAAAGAACACAAGCAAAGAAAAATGTCTTTGAAGAAAAAAAGATACAGATGAGGAAAAACTTTAGTGCAAATTACATCAACTCTCTTTTATACTATCAGCACATATACATTCAGTTTCTAAATACAGTGGTACCTCGGGTCACGAACGCTTCTGTTCATGACCAATTCGGGTCACGAACAGCACCGTTCGCAAAATTTTGCTTCCATTCGTGAACTCCGCATCAGGTGACGAACAGGATCCACGGCCATTTTCCCTGCTGTGACACATGGCCGTGGCTTCCTGTAGGGAGGGGGACTCTCCCTCCAAGCAATGACCGCCTCCCCACCCACCTTCCTGTCCTCCACGCCAGAAGTTGCCTCGAGCAAGGTTAGCTTTCTCTCTCTTCGTACTGTACTGTACTGTACTTTGTGTCATATTTTTGTGGTTTAAAAAAAAACATATGGTTCAGAACGGATTAACCGTATTTACATTGAACCTTATGGGAAAATTTGATTCGGGTCGCGACCAATTCGGGTCGCGACCAGAGTCGCAGAACGAATTAAGTTTGTGACCCAAGGTACCACTGTATGTTATTTTGTAACTGAACTAGTTTACAAAATTACATAAAGTCTTGACATGAAATGTTGATCCAACAGGAGTAAACTCATCAAGATGCCCTGTATAAATGAAACCCAGAAAAGCAGCAATCCTCTTCTCCTGAAGCGAAGACGATGAAGACAGTGAAAACCTTTTTTTCTTACACTAGTACCAAAGTAAAAAATAATGAGGCAACTTAACTCTCTTTATTAAGCATTTCTGCATTGCAAAGCACTCCTCCCTCAGCTGGTGCCCACCCCAGGTATGTTGGGACTACATTTCCCAGAATTCCTGGTTTTAGCTAATCTGGCTAGAAATCTGAGAACAGTATACAACAGTGGGACAGTCTACCTATGGAGAGTATGGGTCCTCCACTTCTGGAGGTTTTCAGGAAGAGACTGGACGGGCACCTCAAAGGTGGTTAGTCAAGTTTTCCTGCACATTGCAGAGGTTGGGCTAAAAGAGTGTTTCTCAACCCTGGCAACTTTCAGACATGTGGACTTCAACTCCAACTTCAACAAGGCTGGCTGGGGAATTCTGGGAGTTGAAGTCCACATGTCTAAAAGTTGCCAAGGTTGAGAAACACTGGGCTAAAAGATCCTTGTGGTCCTTTCGAGCTCCACATTTCTATGATCCTACAAGACAGGTGGCTGAAGAGAATGGTCATATTGAAAAGTAGGGATTAAATGATGACTGGAACTCTTGCCACACAATGATTTCTCTTTTTCCGTTAACTGGATTTTTTTTTTAATCCATTCAATCATGTCTGATTCTTGGAGACTGCCTGGACAAGTCCCTGCAGTTTTCTTGGCAAGGTTTTTCAGAAGTGGTTTGCCATTGCCTCCTTCCTAGGGCTGAGAGAGAGGGACTGGCCCAAGGTCACCCAGCTGGCAAACCACTTCTGAAAAACCTTGCCAGGAAAACTGCAGGGACTTGTCCAGGCAGTCTCTGAAAATTGGCATGATTGAACGGATTAAAAAAAATTGGATTACATAGGAGACTTATCTTGTTTTTCCATTCTTGAGATCCAAGGCAAGTAAACTGAAGGAAAAAAGGTTTCCTTTTCAGTGGTAGTTCAGTGGTGAATGGAAGCTGTCTGAGAGAATTCTGCTCTTCCAGCCCTGGAAGAATCCAGCTCTAAAAGATCAGGATAAGAACAAGAGAAGTGCACACTGCTTTAATAACAAAGCTTCCTTCTTCCAGTCCTAAGAAATATCCAAACCAGAAGGGATGGGCATATCATCCAGAGGGACCAGAATACAGGGAGTCCTCATTTAGTGAGAGTTGGGACTGGCAACTCAGCTGTTAAGCGAAGTGGTCACTAAGTGAAGTGACCACTTCCATCCTCTGCATCTTTTGGGTGAAACTGTCTCCACGTTCCTCCATTGATATCCTCACTGATTGTGATGGAATGGACTTATGAAGGCCGTGCTCAGGGAGATAAGCATGTTCTTAGCCCCCAACAGGAGCGTGGGAAGTTCAAGAAGATGAGGCTGGCACCTCCCTAAGGAATTCACGGTGTTGTGGCTGGCTGGCTTGGGAACTTGGGTTCAGTCCGGTGAGATTCTGTCTTGAGGTGGAAGCTAATAAATGCAACAGAACTGTATTTGCATTGTCTCGTGGAGTTCTTTGGGCTGAACCTGACACTGATCTTCTGAGTGCGTGTTTTGATGAAAAGTGAAAGGTAACTCCCATCTGCAGTTCTTCCCACATTTATATGGGCGTTGTATGAACGTTCTGATGCTGAGTGAGATTTTTCTTCTGATTGAAGCTCTTGCCACACTCCAAGCATTTGTATCGTTTTTCTCCTGTATGAACCCTATGATGGGAATTGAGCGTTGATTTTTGACGGAAGTTTTTCCCACATTCCAGGCATTGATATGGTCGCTCCCCCGTGTGAATCCTTTGATGGGAAGTGAAATGCATCTTCTGACTGAAGCTCTTCCCACACTCCAAGCATTTATAGGGCTTCTCCCCTGTGTGAATTCTCTGATGCTTGATGAGGTCACTCTTTTGATTAAAGTGTTTTTCACATTCCGAGCATTTATAGGGTTTATCCCCCGAGTGAATTCTTTGATGGTACCCAAGGGCTGTATTCCGACTGAAACTCTTTCCACATTCCAAACATTTATAGGGTTTCTCCCCTGTGTGAATTCGCTGATGAGAATTGAGAGTTGATTTCTGGCGGAAGCTCTTTCCACACTCAAAGCATTTATATGGCCTCTCCCCTGTGTGAATTCTCTCGTGAGAAGTAAAATGCATTTTCTGACTAAAGCTCTTCCCACACTCCAAGCATTTGTATGGTTTCTCTCCTGTATGAATTCTTTCATGCTTAGTGAGATCACTTTTTTGATTAAAGTGTTTTTCACATTCCGAACATTTATAGGGTTTGTCTCCCGAGTGAATTCTTTGATGGTACCTAAGCACAGTACTCCGACTAAAGCTCTTCCCGCATAAAAGGCATTTGTATGATTTCTTCCCTGTGTGAATTCTTTGATGTTTAGTATACTGTATGGTTTCTTTGAAGCCCCTCCCACATTCCAAACATCTGTAAGGTTTATCCCCTCTGTGAACTTTTTCGTGGTTAGTGAGTTCGATCGTTTGACTGAAGCTCTTTCCACATTCCAAACACTGATATGGCGTCTCCTCTCTGTGAATTCTCTGAGAAGCAAAATGCATCTTTTGACTGACGCTCTTGCCATTCTCCAAGTTGTTATATGCTTTCCCTCCAGTCTCAATTTTGCAATAAGGATTAAGGCTTGATTTTGAACGGAAAGCTGCTTTAGAGGCATGATAGCTATATTTTTCCTTTGTATTACCTATTTTGGGTTGGACAGTGCTATGGTAGTCACTGTCTGCAGAAATACTGGATATATTATATTCCTCACTTGTTTCTATTATCTTTCTCTCCTCCTCCAGAGTTTTACAATTGCTTCTTTTCATTGATAGCTTACTTGGTTCTCTCTTGTTCCTCATTTGGCATCTGTTATTTTCTGGGATGAAGATATCAAAATAATAATAATAATAATAATAATAATAATAATAATAATAAAAAATTAAACTTGTATGCCACCCAATTCTCAACAACTCTGGGAGGCTCACAACAATCAAACAGAGAAATTACAATAAAATCAATAAAACGTAATAAACAAAGATAAAAGATGGCAAGTGCGATGAAGTGAGGGGTCTCAAGGTCCCCTTGCAAAAGCCTGGATGAAGAGCCTTAATTCATTAATTAATTCAAAAGCCTGAGTTAGTAACATGGCCCCACAGGAATATGTACCTTCACGTATGTGCAGCTTTATACGAAGTGCCAGATGCAATTCCTATTATCCACCAAGGCAGGCTGAAGAAACTGCATCTCTCTGGAGATCTGAATGACCCTGACCCCGTTAGCCTTTCACAAGCCACTAAAGACCTGGCTATTCTCCCTGACATTGGGCCAGGAGGTTAATATGAACTCTACTGACCAATCTTTAAATCTGGAACTTGTTTGCGACCTTGGATGTTTACTATATGGATTGTTGTAATTGTTGGTTTTAACTCTGCACACAACCCAGAGTCACTGCAAAAGAATAAAAAAGGTTTGCTGTTGAATAAATAGCCCCGAGCAGGTTGAAATCAGATTATCTGGTAGAACAGCATCCCCATTACAGACGTAGGTAATAATTAATGTGTAGCGCTTGCTGGCTGTACTTTAATCAAACACAGAAGCAGGGTTGCCCAACCTTTGGAAGGCTCTTCCCATGATATTTGGGAGAAACCAACTCGAAGGTATCGATCTCTAAAAGATTTAGCTCTTCACCAAGGCTTTCCTTGTTTGAGGATTAACTGTTGAAAATATAGGTATTAACTGAAATTAAGTTACACTTCACTGTTCTTCCCTTTGATCTGGGGATAGAGACATAGAAGTGGGAAGGGTTCAACTCCCTTAATACAGGAATTATTCACTGGAAAGGAGGGAAATGGGGGATGCTGAGACTGTTGTGGGGGGGAACTGGGGAGGCTGCTGGCTCTTGCTTGGCCTCACCGACTCACCGAGACACATGCTGAGGGTGGCCACCACCATTTCCTCCTCCTTCTCAGCCTCACTTCTGCCAGTGCTTGGCTGGGGACCTGTTGTTCTGCCCACGCCAGGGCAGCTGGTAAACCTATCGCCAGAATGACTGCCCAAGGAGGCAGCGAGCGCTCAAAGAACAGTCAAACAGGCAGCTGTTCTCTCCCTCGCTCTTGGGTGGACTGGTTGGATGAGATATTGGGTGGCGGGCCAGATCTGGCCCACAGGCCATAGGTTGCTCACCCCTGCCTTATGCAATCTATCATATCTTAAGAGTTGTTAAGCGCTGTCTTTAAAAATATCTGTTATGATTCCATGATTCCATTGTAGGTAACTGTGCATTGCCAGAAAGAATGTGCAACAATTGTATATAAAGAAATAAATGCATGAGCCAGAGAAAATGGGAGCCTTACTTAAATAGGCCACGTTTAGACAATTCTCCTCCATGATTTCCCGGTGCAACCCTCGCTGCTCAGAATCTAACAAGGTCCACTCCTCCGGGGTGAAAGACACAGAAACCTCTCCAAAGTCCACTCGTCCCTGCATAAGGAAGAAAACATTTCCCTAGAATAAAACTGCTATAAAGAAAATCTAGCTAGATGGACTTGATTACAGCAGCGATGGGTTCATTGATGGAAGACCTGCAAGGCCAGCTGCAGACAGCTCATCCTGGAGAAGCTCTGTCCACCTGGTCCCTAAGAATCAACACTGACTTGATGGCACAAAATCAATCGATCGATCGATCAAGACAATCGTCTCATTCCAGAGTTCATCTTTACACCCTTGCTGATGCAGCAGAAGGTAGGCAGAAGCTAGAAGTCACTGCAGACACAGTATATTTCAGAATTAGAGGCAAAGGGCTAGAGAACTGATAAGGGGATTGCTCTTATTTCAACTTTGAGGGCTTCCCAAGAAACATTTTTTTTTCAGCTGGGAAAAAAAGATGCTCAACTGAATGGGCCTTTCATCTGATCCGGAAAGCCACGTTCTCAAGTGAACCGAGTGAGAGAGATTTGTTCAGGCTCAGAAAGATAACGGGGGGAGAGAGTCACTGATTCTTCTCCCTACCTGCTCTGGTTTTGTAGCTGCAGTTTCCATTTCACTGCAAGGACAAAGAGTGGAGCGAGAATTTCTGCTGGGTGTCATTCCATCATCCCCTGCAAGAAACACATTTCTGAAGACCTGCAACATTTGTGCTCATCTCCAAATTCACTTTACAGTCCTAAAGACACTGAGACAGAAAACAGTTGCTCTGAGTAAATCCTGCATACGATTCTGGGTTACAGTAAAAAGACATATATGCAAAAGGTTGCAAAATGCCAAATGAAGGAAAACTATAATATAATTCGTGCAAGTAAGTTTGCTGCACTTTCCCACAAAACCAAAAAACGGTTGCTATTGGCTTTCTAAGCCCTGACGCCTTCTCAGCTACATTATTTATTCAGTGCACTACATTACTACTTACGGTAATAAACAGTTTTATAGTATTAAACTGATGCACTTAAAAGCATGGTTGATCCAATTATTGAAGAAGAAAAATGGAAAAAATTTGGGAAGTAGGAGGATGGGAAGTTACGTACGCGAGGCAGACCAATTTTTACTATGCCAGGGGTAGATTTGGGGAAAAATGGACATGCAAGAAAAAGAAAGAAATTAAAGAAGGGAGAGGGAATACAGAACGACTGAAGAAAGAGAAAATGCAAATCTTGTATGAAAAGGTATGAGAAAATAGACTGAGCTCCCAAGAGAATGAACGGACAACAGACGTAACGGAAGAGGACGAAGAAGGGGATGGCGACAGAATGAAAACAATTGTGTTAGAGCGCCACAGAAATGCGTGGAGTTCTTCTTAGTGCAGGCATGAAAAAGAAAGCTTGGTGGAATGAATAAGTGAAGGGGGCTGAGGTCAAAGAAAAATGATGGCTGCAAAAGATAATATTTCAGTTATTGTATAATGTTTCCCGAGAGAAAAAGATAATGACAAAGAATGTCGTCAGACTTGTTTAATCTATTTAATGTAATGTAATGTAAACAGAACCCTTGTGCTGACATTAGAGGTGTTTAGTTGGGGATCTGAACGTACAGTCCTGTGAAAAAGTAAGTAGTCCCCATGTAAAGGTTTTTTTTAAAAATATATGTGGACATACGAATATTTTATCTTCATTCAAACAGTAATAAAGATGTAACTGAACAAAAAAACTATGAAAAATTGACTTGCAATTATTTATTCAATCATGATCACAATTCAGGCGCTTGGCAACTGGTGTACATTTACAACAGTCACAGCGTCCTGCAGTCACGTAATCACCATTTGCGACCTTCCCAGCCAGCATCTGACAAGCAAAGTCAGTGGGGAAGCCGGCAGGAAGTTGCAAGTCGCTGTCACCTGACACCGCGCTTAACAATCCATGGTGATTCGCTGAATGACTGCAGCCTGAACTGATGACATTTCACTTTATGATCGTGTTGCTTAGTGATGGAGTTGCCAGTCCCAACTGCGATTAGTGAGGATCATTCAGTAAGCAACAGTTCCAACTTATGACTGCGCTGAACAAATGGTGGTTACAACCGGTCCTTGGGGTTCCAGCAATCCCAGCACTGCCACTGTCGTGTGATTGCAATCTGGGCACCTTGGTAACTGGTTCACACTTACAACCTGTTGCAGCGCTCCATGATCACATTATTGTCATTTATGACCTTTCCTGCCAGCTTCCCTAGAAAATCAATGGGGAAGCCGGCAGGGAAGTCGCAAGTTGCTCAGGTAAGTCTCCCCCAACCGCGGCCCCTCCCCCAGCCCCTCTGCACTTGCCTGGCACTGGCGACTCGCACCCGACTCACACCATACCCTCATGTCCCCTCCCCAGCCCGCACCGCACCCCCTCCCCAACCCTTGCACCCACCTCCCTGACCCACACCTCTCTTGAACCCCCTTGCAGCCCCTCCTTGACATGCCTCCCTGACCCTCGCTGCACCTCTCACACACTTGCTGCACCTCCCCCGCAACCCCATGCACCCCCTCTCTCCCTCCACCACCCTTCAGCAGCCACTTACCTGCCTGCCGGCCTGGGACTTGCAACTTTCTGCCAGCTTCCCTGCTGACTTTGGTGGTGGGAAGCCGGCAGGAAGTTGCCTCATCTAATGACCATGGGATTTGGTTAATGACGGCAACCACAACTGCAGGGATTGTCACAATGTGATCACGTTTTATGACATCATAAATGTAACATTTGTGTTTTATGAATAATTCATTTATATATATTATAAATACAGAGAGTATCACAAGATATTAGGCCTCCTCTATGATGGTGGTTGGATGTGTCTTCTCCTTAGTTTGAACTCCAAACAGATTTTACATGAGTATTAATGGTATTAATTAAATTTTCTGAAGTACAGAAAACAGACCACAATAAAGTGTCTTTCATTCCCTCCAAATTTCATGGGAAGAGAAAATCATCCCAGACACTTTTTGGTATACTCCACATGATGAGTGTGAATTGAAATATTCTCTTCCCCCAACTAGTCCTTACCTCATAAGGTGGCACCTCACCTGCCTCTCTCTGCTGCATGACGCCCCTCTGCCTTGCGACCGATGCCCCGGTCTCTGCTGCAAGGGAAGCAGGTCCCACGTCTTGAAACAGACTCGGCCACTAAAACAGCAAGATGTGCGAAGAGGAGCAGGATTAGAAGAAGGAAGGAAGGAAGGAAGGAAGGAAGGAAGGAAGGAAGGACGGACGGACGGACATGCTTGGTCTGGGGGTGCAAACAGCCTCCCTTGGCTGATTTTTAAGCACGTGGTACAGGACTGAGAAGGCTCTCCTGACATTTGTGTCTCTTTTGATCTACCACCAGGAAATGCTCTTACTTGTTGCTGCTCCTCCAACTTCTTCTGCTCCAACTGACCCAGGAGGAAGCCCTCAGCCAAGGCCACCGCCTGGGAGCTGCTCTCTGCTCCACACTCCTGCACCCAGCTGGACATCTCCACCGGCAGGATGGCCAGCAGCTGCTCCAGGATCACCAGGTCCAGCATCTGGCTCTTGGTGTGTCGCTCCGGCTGCAGCCACTGGCGGGAAAGATGGTGGAGGCGGCTGCAAACCTCTCGTGGACCTTCTGCCTCCTGGTAGCAGAAGTCTCTGAAACGCCGGCAAGGACTCTTTGAATTGACCAAGTCCTCCAGGATCTTCTGCCCTGCTCTTTCACAAGGGTCCTCCCTGGTCTTGGTTTTGATGACACCGGTAGGCCTTCTTCCTTTAGGACCAGGTATGCTTTGCATGTTCATTTCTGGTCTTCCCTCCAAAGAAAACACCAATGATGCTAACAAAATGCCCCCCTCTTCTGCTTCTTTGAAAATTCCTTTTCAAGGCAACGTAGTACTATGGTAGTGCTACAAAAAAATCTGCAATACAAAAAAACCCCCACTTTCCTTTAAAAATTGAATTAGCAAGAAGAGTTTTTCCTGGAAATAAAAGGAAATGGATTAGAAGAAATCGGAGAAATAAACATCTTTCAAGCAATTTGCACAGCCCAATTTGCTCATCTTCCACTCTTTGAGAAGTGTCAGGCCATAACTAACTCCCTTGGGGTCATAACCAGGTCAGGACAGTTACTTCCAAAAGTTAGATATTTATTTAACTATCCAAGCTGGATTACTCAACCAAATTCATATAGGTGTAACATGTAAAGTTCTGATGAACCCATAGCTAGCCACGTGTCCTTGTCCACGTGTCCTTGACTTGGCTTTGCAAATCCATAATTAAAGTGTTTGGAGATGGAAGTGTCCTGCTTGAGTAGGCAAAATGAACCTCATCCTGAGAAGGAAGAGAAAATCTGTAAGTCGCAAATGGGATGGAACAAGAATTCCTTCTGACAGATTTTTCTCCAACACTGTTGATCAAATAACAATAAAATGAATACTAAGGGGCAATATGTAGGGTTGGCATACATATAATTAATTAATTAATTAATTAATTAATAAATAAATAAATAAATAAATAAATAAATAAGCAAGCAAGCAAGCAAGCAAGCAAGCAAGCAAGCAATTTATTTATTTATTTATTTATTTATTTATTTATTTATTTATAAGTCAAGGACATGTGGACATTAGTCCACCTTATATAGGAAACAGGATGCATTTTATAATTATACAAGGAAATACAAGATTATAAATGTGACTGGTTACACATTAATTATAAAAAGACAAACTTTTAAAATAGACTTCAGTTGTTACGCTGCACCCACTAAATGTACCTGCTAATGTCAAACCGCAGCTTTGGCTAGTTCTAGCTGTCCTGACCAACTTCCTCTTGAAGCCTAACCAGAAATACAATATTCTTTGTATTTACTACTAGTGCTTGCTAAACATTTACTTAAAACATTTATTAATATTCGAATGACTTAAGGTCTTCCACAACAGTCCCCCTACATTTTACCTAATGAGTACAGTACATCACGGACAATAACTATCTCCTTTTACATTAAATAAGCCTGTGGTTTTATGTTTGAAATGGGTAAACTGTTTCAACCCCCGAAAAACGGACCGAAATGTTTATAAATAAAACATGTTGCTGGGAGGAACCAAATGAATCATCTGTGCCTCCTCCTGCGGTGCAATGGGAGGGTCCCTTTGACCTTCCCAGCCCCGCTGCCCAGCATTCCCACCCTGCCCTGCCCGTTCCCTCCCTCCATCCCTTCGCCTTGCTCTCGATTGGCCTCTCCCCGCTCCCTGCAGCCCCGGGAACCGGCCCACGGCGCCGGGTGGTTGGGCTCACCGGACCCTCCAAAAGCGGGGCAGCCATCCGAGGCTGGAGCGAGGGAGGAGGAACCCACTTTCCCGGAGGAGGGAGAGGAAGGTCCCTGGCGGGGCGCGCACATCCTGCGGAAGCTTCTCCCTTTCCTCCCCGATTCCCTCTGCTCTAGGAATCTGCTCGCTGGTTTTAACCCCCCGGAAGCCAAGCCGAAGCCCAGAAAGCGTCCGCTGTTGCTCCGCAGCGCTCCGTTCTTGGCTGCTGGCCCGAGGCGGCCGCGGGCGCTGCGTGCCGGACTCCGGTGTGAAAGGGCGTTGCCTTGCAAAACGCAACCACGAGTAAACTGGGAGTAAACCAGCAACCAGGAGTGAAAATCCCAGCGGGACAAGGGAGGGGAAGAGGGAAGCGAAGCAGGCGCGGGGCGAGGAGGACGGGATCGGAAAAAGGCGCGGCGGGAGAGCCCGGGAGCATCGCTAAGCCGGGCTGCGCTGGAGGCTGACCGGCCCCGGCACCTCCTGTCCCGCCGGAGCAGTCGGATGACCCCCACGCCCAGCTGGGCAGAGCGAGGCACGAGCAACCGCGGCCAGCTGTCGGCGGGCAGATTGAGGCGGCTGCTTTGCTGTCAGTCTTGGCTGCAAACGGCCGCTCAGTGTCCCACTCCTGACTCTCGCCCCTGCCTCTTGTTCGTGAGCCCTTGGCTCTCGGAGCCGCTGACTGCCTGGTTTGGCATCCTGTGGCTCCTCTTGCTTTTTGGACTGGCATTGGCACGTTTCGGGCAAGCGCTCTCTGCTAAGTACAGGTAGTCCTCACTTCACCATGTGTTTAGCGACCGTTCAAAGTTACAACGGTGATGAACAAAGGGACTTACAACTGGTCCTTGCGCTTACATCCGTCACAGCACCCCCATGGTCACATGATTGTGATCTGGGCACTTGGCAACCAGCTCACACTTATGATGGTTGCAGTGTCTTGGGGTCATGCGATTGCCATTTGTGACCTTCCCAGCCAGCTTCCAGCAAGCAAAATCAACGGGGAACCGTGTGATTCGCTTAATGACTGTGTGACTTGCTTAATGACTGCTGGGAAAAAAGGTCATAAAATTGGGTGCAGTTGGCTTAACAACCTCCCCGCTTAACAACGAATTTTCCAGTCCCCATTGTGGTCATTAAGCGAGGGCTACCTGTATTTGAATTACGATCTTGTCTGCTGTTATCTGCATAAACTCTAGTAAATACTGCGACTCCTTAGTAACTATGTCTGCATGTGTGCCTGCAACCTTGCAAGAGAGCAAAAGGGAATTAAGCCTGAGCAAAAGGAGTGGTGCCATTATGGACAAGGGCAGCTCTCTTATCACGTTTAGTTGTGGGTTGATTTCTTTCCTAAAGGTAAGAGGATCTGTTTACATGCATTGGGTTGTGGGCACTGAACCCAGGCATGACTAAATTAACCCAGTTCTGTACTCATGGAACATCATAAGCAATGACACAGTCAGTCCTGGCTAGATTTGCATAAAACACCAAGCCATCGGCTGCCAACTGAATTTCAGCTGAGCGATGGATAAGCATGATAAATTGAACGTGGTGTTGAGGCATGGAAAGATGAACTGCCCTGCAAAGAGGAAAAATGTATGGGTGACTGTCAAGGTCAGTGTTTTTTCTCTGTTGTGGTCTGTGGGTCAGGTGTACAGCTTGGCTGCATAGGCAGCTGCAGAGAAAAGGGAGGGGAGTTTAAACTCCTTGAATCGCTTATGAAAGGGCACATGGGTTTGAAAAGAAAAAAATATAAAGCCAGAGCAGATAGATAGGAGGAAGGAGGGGGGGGTCTTCTAAGTTTGGCTGGAGATGCTGCTGGAGTGAGCAGTGATTGGACATGGAGCAGAGGAGAGAGCAGCTTGGGGAGCAAGGAGCCAGACTCCATAGCCAGGGAGAACCGGGAAGAAGTCCGAAGGAATCTGCAAAAAGAGCCAGCGGAAAGGAAAAAACAGCCCCAAACAGTAGATGGTGAAGAAGTGGTTTATGTGCTGGTTAACTGGGCAAGAGTGGGTTAAGGAGAGGAGTGGTTAGCAATCCTAAGTCTGTGCTGAAGATAAGCAAGTGTGGGAAGAGGCAGAAACTAGCTGCAAAGCATTTGTGTTATAAAGCAGGTTTCCTCAAAGTCAAAGTAATCTTTATTGTCATTGTACTTCTCATACAACGAGATTAAATGCCATCCCATCCCCAGTGCACTTATAAGTATAAAAACCATAAAAACCACATCCTTCATTCCATTCATCACTGCACAGCCCCTGATGCCACACCAATATTGCACTATACAATAGAGTTCAGTATAGTTGCAGCTCTGAGATAAAAGCTATTCTTCAGCCTATTTGTCCTTGTTGTCATTACCCTGTACCGTCTGCCAGATGGTAATAGTTCAAGAAAAGAATGTCCCGGGTGGGATGGATCCTTAAGAATGCTTTGAGCTTTCTTAAGGCAGCGGGAGCTGTAAAGTTCTTCCAAAGAGGGGAGAGGGCAACCAGTGATCCTCTGGGCAGTGGCGGTAACCCTATGGAGCGCTTTCCTATCTGCCACTGTGCAGTTAGCAAACCATACACAGGTGCAGTAGGTCAAAATGCTCTCTATAGTACAGCGGTAGAAGGTCACCAGCAGGTTTTCATTCAGTTGTTGTTTCCTGAGAAGTCTCAGGTAGTATAATCTCTGCTGGGCCCTCTTAACCAAGGCTGCAATATGAGCGCCTCAGGTCAGGTCCTCCTTTATGGAGGTCCTCCTTTATGCCAACCTTGGCAACTTTAAGATGGGTGGACTTCAACTCCCAGAATTCCCCAGCCAGCAAGGTTGAAGTTGAGTTGAAGTCCACCCGTCTTAAAGTTGCCAAGGTTGAGGAACCCTGCTGTAAAGTAAAGGACTAGAAATTGAAGTGATTTAGTTAAGTTTTGTTAGCATAGTTAAATTTATTAGCGGCTTGGTTACTATCGATAGATATACATAAATACTTATTCACTAAAAGTTTTGTAAATACACTTTGCACTAAGTTTGTACAGGTCATCCTTGTTTAGCGACCACAACTGGGACTGGCAACTTGTTAAGTGAAGTAGTCGCTATGTGAAACCATGACTTATGATCTTACTTCAGCTTTCCTTTGCTTTACAGACCTGTGAAGGTTATACATGCAAAGATTGGTCGCAAAGTTACTTTTTCATCACTGTCATAACTGAAAATGGTTGCTAAACAAGGCAGTTGCTAAACAAGGACTACCTATATAGCAGTAAACAGCACTGCATATATTTGTTAACCGTGTGTGTGTGTGTGTGTGTGTGTGTTTGGCTTGGTTCTGATCCATTCCCACCCTATGATATGTTGCCCTCAAAAATTACACCATGGCTCAACTACTGGATTACTGGAACATGCTGTACATGGGGTTATATACTGATCTAAGCAGCGCCCTGCAAGACCGGACCCCTGGCCCATCTAGTCCAGCAGTCTGTTCTCCCAGTGGCCCACCAACCACACAAGGAAGCCCACTGGTCTCCCAGCTGATGGCCTTCAGAGGCAGACACACTTCCATCAAGGCTAACAGCCATGATCTTTTTAAATTTTAATTTAATTTCTGAACCAATTTACAAAAATAAATATGGATTGCAGAGAGTTAGAAGCACGTGTATCAGATGACGTCTAGAAAAGGGCCAGTGTTCTGCATCTGAAATTATGACAACGAAGAAGTCCTGAAGTCCATATTACACACATAATAACAAATGAGGCAACTGAATTATTTTCAATTAAAGGTTCCCGCTTTACAAAGGAATCATTCCCTATCTGATTCCCCAGCTATACTGAGATTACATCTGCCAGAATTCCTAGTGGACTTTGATGATCCTAGCTAGGAATTTGAGGAAATGCAGCCCCAACACCCTTGGAACTAGCGGAAGAAGGCAATCATAATTAAAAGGGGATTAAATTATGATCAAAATGCTTTCCACACTTCAGTGGTTTCTCCATAATCGTTATCGGATGAGAAATGAGATTTATTTTGCCTGTCCATGTTTGAGGTCCAAAGCAAAGGAACAGTAAGAACAAAAGGGATGTGGATCACATGGCTGAGTTTCAGGAACCTTGTACAGTACAGTACAATCCAGCTCCAAAACTTTAGGGTAAAAACAAGAGAAGTAATTTTAAAAACTAAGCAAGACGACTTCTAAATCTAACCCAAATCCAGAAGGCATGTGCACGGCTGCTAGAGGAGCTAGGACGATTTCCCTCTGAGGAAAAGTTACAGCATTGGGAACTCTCTTTAGCTTAGGGAAAAAAAGACATACGTGATATGGACAAAGTAGAGTCATCTAACCAAGTCAGATGCTCGAAAATCTGGGTAAGAAAAATGAAGCACTTCTTCACCCAGGGTGAAGTCATCTGTGAAATTCACTACCCATATACAATGGTGGCCACCAAACTGGACATGTTCAAAAGGTAAAAGACAAGTCCATGGAGGCTAAGACTATCATGGCCAGAATACATGATTGTGAAAACACAGACATGGGAACTTGGGAGATATGCAAGGAAGCTTCGTAGGAACCATTGCATTGTATATGGACTGAAGATGTGAGTTTGGCATCTAGTTGGCCACTCTGAGTTCACAATATAGGAACTAATTATTTTTTTTGTGCAGTCCTCTGGTTTCTCAGAAGGTGCCAGTTTGGGAAGAATTTCTTCATTTTTCAAAGCACTCTCCACATTTCTGATACTTCCAGGCAAAAGTTCTTTGGACATACCAGGAAGCCGTTTTGATTTTTTCCATGTGCCGTGTACTTATATAGTTTCCTCCCAAAGAATTTTTTGCAGATGTATAAAATAAATGAATAATCGGATTGAAAATTTTCCACACTCCAAATATTTATACAGTAGTTTCATTATGGTTTTTCCGATGTTGAGTAAGATTTGTTTTCTGAGTGAAGTTCTTCCCACATTCCAAACACTTATATGGTTTCTCCCCTGTGTGAATTCTTTCATGAGAATTAAGGGTTGATTTTTGACGGAAGCTCTTTCCACACTCGGTGCACTGATAGGGTTTCTCCCCCGTGTGAATTCTCTGGTGGGAGATGAGATGCATCTTTTGACTGAAGTTCTTTCCACATTCAAAACATGTATATGGTTTCTCCCCTGTGTGAATTCTTTGATGCTGAGTGAAATGCATCTCATGACTGAAGCTTTTTCCACATTCTGAACATTTATATGGTTTATTCCCTGAGTGGACTATTCGGTGATATCCAAGGGCCGTATTTCGACTGAAGCTCTTCCCACACTCCAAGCATTGATAAGGTTTATCCCCTGTGTGGATTCTTTGATGGTACCGGAGAACTGTACTCCAACTGAAACTCTTTCCACATTCGAAGCATTTATATGGTCTCTCCCCTGTGTGAATCCTTTGATGAGATTTGAGATTTCCTTTCTGGCTGAAGCTCTTCCCACATACCAAACATTTGTATGGTTTCTGCCCTGTGTGAATTCTCTGATGATTAGTGAGTTCTATTATTTGTTTGAAGCTTCTTTCACACTCCAGACATCTATATGGTTTCTCCCCAGTGTGAATTCTTTGATGAGAACGGAGAGCTGATTTCTGACGGAACATCTTCCCACAATCCAAGCATTTGTATGGTTTCTCTCCTGTGTGAATTCTCTGATGAGAAGTGAGATGCATCTTCTGACTGAAGTTCTTTCCACACTCTAAACATGTATATGGTTTCTCCCCAGTGTGAATTCTTTGATGGCGACTGAGATGTTTCTTCTGACTAAAGTTCCTTCCACATTCCAAGCAATTATATGTTTTCTCCCCCATGTGACTTCCTTGATGATAAGGTAGATGTTTCTTCTGAGGGAAAGCCCTTTCAGTTTCCCTGCATTTATATGTCTTCTCTCCCTGGATTTTGCAATGAGCTTTAAAGTTTGAGATAGGATAGAAAAATTCTGTGGACGTATCACAGACATCATTCATGCTTCTTTTATGTGGTTTGTCCTGGTTTGGGCTATAGAAGTTGCTGTCTTGAGGAACAGAGGATGCATGATTCTCTCGATTGGTTTCATTTATCTGTTTCTGCAGTTCGGTTCTATTAGAATTGTCTCCCTTCATTGACCTTTTCCATGATTCTCTCTTATTTTCTATTTTGCATCTGTTGTTTTCTGGAATTGACAAGAATTGAAGGTATGAATTATTAAAGTGGCCTGAAATTAATAATCAACCTCAGCGACCTCTTCGCCTATATGGGGAAGAGACTGTTTCTTGCCTATTAACCACCAAATTAGACAGTTGCCACAGAAACAACCATGACAGCTGTTCTTTTATTGTTATATTGTGCTTTTAACTTTTCCTGTACATTGTCTTGAGCCGTTTGATGATTAGGTGGCCTTACAAATCATCACCACCACCTCTGAATTCCTTGTGGAACAACTTCCCTGGGCATTAGCTAATCGCTTCAATGGAGGTCTTCCTCACTGTTCTAGATTGCATCAAATTATCATTGGGTAGATACAGAGAAATAAGTCATGCCCAGTGTTTGTGAGGCTTTCCTCTATTCAGGAGAGGCCAACAGTTGGGTCTTGTAGGTGTCCCTTAAAAACTAATTTCTTCACTTAGTTTTTATCTGAGTGTTGATTATGTCTACGCTTGTTTTATTCTGGGAAAGGGGAAATTAGTTAAGGGCTTAAATGTTTTATGAATTTACTGTGAATTATTTGATTTATACCCTACCTATTATTCAAGAGCCCAAAGTGGCAGACGTACTGCCTTCTATTTTTCCCCAGAAGAAAACAAAGGCTGGGGCTGAGAGAGAGAAAGTGGCCCAAAGTCACAAAGGGAGTTCCTCTGATTGAGAATCTTCAACCTAGATATCCCTGTTCCTAGACCGGTATATTCACCACTACATGATACTGGTTCCTGCGATATGATAAAGGGATTGGCCCCAAGTCTCTTAGGGAGCTTCCATGGCTGGGGGGGACGGGCTAGAACCTGCATCTCCCTGCTCCTAGCCCAGGACCCTCACCACTATCCCGCCCTTGCTCTTGGGCTGAGAGAGAGGTCTTGGTCCAGAGTACCTCAGGGAGCTTATGTGGCTGGGTGGGGGGGACTAAAATCTGGGTCTCCCCACTCCTAGTCCAGCACCTTCACCATCACAGCGCACTGGTTCTCACAGAATGCAGAGGAAAAGAGAGATGTACTGGGTGAGGGATCAGATACTATTCTCCTCACTCCTAGTCAGGCACCTTCACCACTAGCCCACACTTGCTCTGGGGCTGAGGGGTGGGGGGCACTGATCCAAAGTCTCCCATGGAGCTTCTGTGGCTAAGCAAGAATTTGAATCTGGGGTCTTTCTATTCCTAGTCCAGCACCTTCACCACTATCCCATCCTAGCTCTTGGACTAAGGGGGAGGGACTGGCTTAAAATCCTCAGGGAGTTTCCATGGCTGAGGAGGGACTGCTCATGGACCTCCCTGCTCCTAGTCCAACGCCTTATCCGCTACATTACACTGGCTGTATTTATTTACTTGTTTATATTTATGTGTTTATAGTTTTAATTCTTTACCCTTTTAAAATTCCAGAACACCTGTGGTATTGAAGCTGCAATATGCTGGAGGTACTCCCAGATCCACTAGGAGTGGACACTAGGGGCTTAAGTTGTTTTGGGTTTATTAATTTGCCAGATATAGCCCTATCTGGACCAGAACAGCTTGGCCACATTCACTGATGGCTCACATAAATTACTGCAGTGAGTTCCACTTGAGACTGGCTGTGAAGATAATTCAGAGTCTCCACCTCATTCGGAATGCCACCATTCAGTCACTGAGCAATGTGCAAGATTGTAATCACATGCCTTTGTCTTATGCTATTGGAACTGGCTGCTGTTTGTTTTCAAGGGTTCTTTCAGATACAGTTGACTCATAGAATACAGTCCTAAATAGCTTGTGGATTAAGTCTCTGGTAGAATGTCTCTATTAGGTGTGGCAGTCTAGTCTCTGAGATCTTTGGAACAGATCCTGCTTCTGGTCCCAGCTATTCAAACAAGAGTCACCTTGATTGTAATAACTTTTCTTGGAACATGTCTAAGTCAGGGGCTGCATCAGGCCACAATGAGTCCAGATGTGGAACAAAGTCACTTGATCGGTGGTGGATCTAAAGTCATGCCTGTTTTTCATACATGCACCCTGGAGTATCAGCAAGTTCCAATTTTCAGCGACAAAGGCAGAACGTTTACCCTCAAGAAAAAATGTATTATAGAGTTGATGGCATAGATTAATAGCTCCTTTTTATTCTACAAACCTGTACATTTGAATTAGGGACCTCACTCATATCTGGGTATTCTCTTTGTGGGTCATGAAAGGAAGAGGTGCCCTTCTTTCTTCACAAAAGGTTCGTGAAGTCCATTCAGAATGGAGCTAGATAGCTTCTTTTCCCAGTCCCAAGAAAGGATGGGAAGCTGACCTCAAACTTCAACCTTAGAAGCATCAATGCATCCCTGAGAACTTTACTTCTGTAGTTCTGGTGATACTTGCTATAGGCATTATCTTTGTTTTCATCTCAATCATAACTCACAGTGTTTCCTTCTGGCCTTGCAACCGAATATTAGGAATTGACCAAGCGCATGGCTGTAATTTCAGTTCTTGACAGCTCCTTCTGGGACTATTTTGCACATCGGGCTACTGAATCCAATTACTTTGGGCAACACTAGAACAGTCTACTAGAGAAATAACCTAGAGCTCACATCGTTTAGGATTTTTATAGACTGTAGTCCCTGACATCTTGGGACTTGCACATTCCTTCTGGGTTCTACAGAGGATAGGAAAGAACGGCTCCATAGCACACATTCTTAGCAGAGCCAAGCCAGGGTCCAAGAATGGCTTTTGATCAGAAGATCAGCTCTGATAATTGCTTCTGAGCAGTACAGAAGCATCAGCACCTTTACTTCTGTTTTGGATCGCCTTTTCCTAGTCATGGTTTTGCCTAATTGCTGTCTGAGAAAGCTGTATTATAATTTCATCATTTCAATGAACTAATATAGCTTTGCTTGTATTGTCTGGTGCATTCTGGGCAGAAAATCCAATTATTAGTGCTTTTATTGTATATATAAAGATGCATTACCAACAACAGGAGAAAATGGAAGTTGTTATCTCCCTTTTATTTCTCTGTTAAATTTGTTACTCTTATGCTACTGTAGCTGTAAGAAGAAAAGTCTCTTTTAATTTCCCTTGTCTTACTAATGGGCATCTTGGGTTTTAGAAAAGGACAAGTCTATCTCTGTATTTTCTTCCTACCTGTCCTTCTACTCTTGAATTTCCCTCCTGTTTTTCCATTGCTATTCCAATGTATCCTCAGCGTTATTGGATATTTCCCAATCATGGGAAAAATGGAAGAGATTAAGTGTCTCAGATGAAGCTCAACTGAGATTGACCTTTCTCTGACCACAAGCATTCATTGTCTGAAAGTCTTCCTGTTTACACTCTTCAAGAATTTTTGTTAAGGGCATATATCTCAATAGGTACTTGGAATGATGGTATCTAGCACTCCTTTTAATCCCCTAACCACCAAAGCTAATCAGGATGTTCTCTCTATTACTGGTTCTTCGATTTCTTCTCCTTTGTATTTGTCCCTGTTGACCTTAAGTCTTACCCAGGTAGTCATTATTAGGAAGAATATCGGTGATCAAAATGAATATTTTGCTGCGAATTTTATATCTTTTCCAGACAATTCCAATATTGACTTCAGAAGCACCCTTTAAACAATGGCAACGCGATATTTCTAAGTTTATATGGCAAGGGAAAAAACCAAGAATAAAATATAAAGTTCTGCAAGATGTGAAAGAAAGAGGCGGTTTGAGTCTTCCTGATTTGAAATTGTACTATGTAGCTTGCTGTTTAGTATGGCTTAAAGAATGGATTACCTTGAGAAATGAAACATTATTAAATTTGGAAGGTTATAATTTGAGATTTGGATGGCACGGATATTTGTGGTATGATAAAGTTAAAGTTAACGTGGACTTTAAAAACCACTATATCAGAAGATCTTTATTAAGAGTTTGGACTAAACGCAGACCACTTTTATGCCCTAAGATGCCGACGTGGACCTCTATACAAGAAGCTTTCTATAGAACTGAAACAAGAGATAAAAACAAATGGATGAGATACAAAGACTTATTAGAAAAAGAACAAGTAGAATATAAAATCAAATCAAAAGAGCAATTGGTTTTAGAAGGACATACTTTTCAATGGCTTTCTTATATGCAATATAAAGAAAAATTTAAAACCGATAAAAAAGAATTTGGATTTGAACAGAATAAATCGGAATTTGAAATTCAATTATGTGAAACAGATGAACACTTAATAGCAAAAATGTATAAATTATTGTTGAGAGAAGAAATGGTTGAAGAACAAGTTAAAGAATGCATGATTAAATGGGCAAAAAATATTGGACATAATATACATATGCACCAATGGGAAAATATGTGGTCTAAAGGATTAAAATTTACTTTATGTTATAATTTGAAAGAAAATTTTTATAAAATGTTGTATCGATGGTACCCCCTTCATGGATCACTGCCTTGTCGTGGCGAAGGGGCTTGTGTAACTCAGTGAAGCCATGAGCTATACCGTGCAGGGCCACCCAAGACGGACAGGTCATGACAGAGAGTTCTGACAAAATGTGGTCCACTGGAGAAGGAAATGGCAACCCACTCCAGTATCCTTGCCAAGAAAACCCCATGGACAATGTTAAAAGGCTAAAAGATATGACGCCAGAAGATGAGCCCCTCAGGTCGGAAGGTGTCCAATATGCTACTGGGGAAGAGCAGAGGGCAATTCCAAGTAGCTCCAGAAAGAGTGAAGCGGCTGGGCCAAAGCCGAAAGGACGTTCAGCTGTGGATGTATCTGGAAGCGAAAAGAAGGTCCGATGCTGTAAAGAACAATATTGTATAGGTACGTGGAATGTAAGATCCATGAACCAAGGCAAGCTGGATGTGGTCAAACATGAGATGACAAGATTGAACGTCGACATCTTGGGAATCAGCGAACTGAAATGGACGGGAATGGGTGAATTTAATTCAGGTGACCATTATATCTACTACTGTGGGCAAGAAACCGTTAGAAGAAATGGAGTTGCACTCATAGTCAATAAGAGAGTGGGAAAGGCAGTAATGGGGTACAACCTCAAAAATGACAGAATGATCTCAGTGCGTATCCAAGGAAAACCAATCAACATCACGGTAATCCAAGTCTATGCCCCAACCACTGATGCCGAAGAAGCTGAAGTTGACCGGTTCTATGGAGACCTACAACACCTTCTGGAACTAGCACCAAAAAAAGATGTCCTTTTCATCATAGGGGATTGGAATGCTAAAGTAGGAAGTCAAGGAGTAATCGGAATAACAGGCAAGTTTGGCCTTGGAGTACAAAATGAAGCAGGGCAAAGGCTAATAGAGTTCTGTCAAGAGAACAAGCTAGTCATAGCAAACACTCTTTTCCAACAACACAAGAGACGACTCTACACATGGACATCACCAGATGGTCAATACCGAAACCAGATTGATTACATACTTTGCAGCCAAAGATGGAGAAGCTCTATACAGATGGCAAAAACAAGACCAGGAGCTGACTGTGGCTCAGATCATGAGCTTCTTACTGCAAAATTTAGGCTTAAATTGAAGAATGTAGGGAAAACCACTAGACCACTCAGGTATGACTTAGATCATATTCCATGTGAGTACACAGTGAAGGAGATGAATAGATTTAGAGGATTCGATTTGGTAGACAAGAGTGCCTGAAGAACTATGGACGGAGGTCCGTAACATTGTACAAGAGGCAGCAACTAAAACCATCCCAAAGAAAAAGAAATGCAAGAAAGCAAAATGGCTGTCTGATGAGGCTTTACAAATAGCTGTGGAAAGAAGGAATGCGAAAAGCAAGGGTGAAAGGGAAAGATATAAGCAACTGAATGCAGATTTCCAGAGAATAGCAAGGAGAGATAAGAAGGCCTTCTTAAATGAACAATGCAAAGAAATTGAAGAAAACAATAGAATGGGGAAGACTAGAGATCTCTTCAAGGAAATTGGAGATATCAAAGGAACGTTTAGTGCAAAGATGGGCATGATAAAGGACAAAAAAGGCAGGGACCTGACAGAAGCAGAAGAGATTAAGAAGAGGTGGCAAGAATACACAGAAGAACTATACAAGAAAGATCTCAATGTCCCTGATGTCCATGCTGGTGTGGTCACTGACCCTGAGCCAGACATCCTAGAGAGTGAAGTCAAGTGGGCCTTAGGAAGCATTGCTAACAACAAAGCTAGTGGAGATGACAGTATTCCAGCTGAGTTCTTTAAAATACTAAAAGACGATGCTGTTAAAGTGCTGCACTCAATATGCCAGCAAGTTTGGAAAACGCAACAGTGGCCACGGGATTGGAAAAGGTCAGTTTACATTCCAATTCCAAAGAAGGGCAATGCCAAAGAATGCTCAAACTATCGCACAATTGCACTCATTTCACATGCTAGCAAGGTTATGCTCAAAATCCTACAAGCTAGGCTTCAGCAGTACGTGAACCGAGAACTACCGGCTGTACAAGCTGGGTTTCGAAGAGGCAGAGGAACTAGAGATCAAATTGCCAACATTCGCTGGATCATGGAGAAAGCACGAGAGTTCCAGAAAAGCATCTACTTCTGCTTCATTGACTATGCAAAAGCCTCCGATTGTGTGGATCACAACAAACTGTGGCAAATTCTTAAAGAGATGGGGATACCAGACCACCTTACCTGTCTCCTGAGAAATCTGTATGCGGGCCAAGAAGCAACAGTTAGAACCGGTCATGGAACAACCGATTGGTTCAAAATAGGGAAAGGAGTACGACAAGGCTGTATACTGTCACCCTGCTTATTTAACCTATATGCAGAGTACATCATGAGAAATGCCAGGCTGGAAGAATCACAAGCCGGAATTAAGATTGCAGGGAGAAACATCAATAACCTCAGATATGCAGACGATACCACCCTAATGGCAGAAAGTGAAGAAGAACTAAAGAGCCTCTTGATGAGGGTGAAAGAGGAGAGTGCGAAAGCTGGCTTGAAACTCAACATTAAAAAAACTAAGATCATGGCATCTAGACCCATCAATCCCTGGCAAATAGAAGGGGTAGAAATGGAAGCAGTAACAGACTTCATTTATTTGGGCTCCAAGATCACTGCAGACAGAGACTGCAGCCATGAAATTAAAAGACGCTTGCTCCTTGGGAGGAAAGCTATGGCAAACCTAGATAGCATATTAAAAAGCAGAGACGTCACCTTGCCAACAAAGATTCGCATAGTCAAAGCTATGGTTTTTCCAGTAGTAATGTATGGCTGTGAGAGCTGGACCATAAAGAAGGCTGAACGCCGAAGAATTGATGCCTTTGAACTGTGGTGCTGGAGAAGACCCTTAAGAGTCCCCTGGACTGCTAGGAGGTCAAACCAGTCAATCTTAAAGGAAATCAACTCTGATTGCTCATTGGAAGGATTGATACTGAAGCTCAAGCTCAGATACTTTGGTCACCTAATGCAAAGAGATGACTCTTTGGAAAAGACCCTGATGCTGGGAAAGATGGAAGGCAAAAGGAGAAGAGGACGGCAGAGGATGAGATGGTTAGATAGCATCACTGAAGCAATGAGCATGAAATTGAGCAAACTCAGGGAGGCAGTGAAAGATAGGAAGCCCTGGCACAATATGGTTCATGGGGTCACGAAGAGTCGGACACGACTTAACGACTGAACAACATCGATGGTACATGACACCCCAAAGACTATCAAAGATGTATGGGACAATTTCCAACGTTTGTTGGAAATGTAACCAACAAGAAGGGTTGTTTTACCACATGTGGTGGACATATAAAATTGCAAAGAAATTCTGGACTCAAATAGAAACCTTGATGCAGAGCATACTACAAATACAGATTCCATTTAAACCAGAATTATTCCTGTTGGGGATAATGGATTTCCAAATAGGAAAACATCTTATTAGAATTATTCAGTACATGATTATCGCAGCAAGACTTCTTTATGCACAATTTTGGAAAACCCAGACACTACCAACAATATAAGAATGGTTGTTAAAACTGATGGAAATGGCAGAAAATGATAAACTGACTTTATTAAGAGAAAATTCAAATAATTATTACCTTAAAGAATGGAAACCATTGATGGACTATTTGCAAAATGCAGGCGGGGCGAAGCTGACATGGGGATTTGAAGATTAGATTATAAATGTAATGGGATATGCTTTGGCAAAGAATTATTCCTACTTAATGCATTAAAAACTAGCACTTATGACACTTATATTATTCTTAAGACCAGAGATAGATTGGAAGCTATCTATTTTTCATGTCTTTTTTCTTTTTCTTTTACTTTATCTCACCTTTTCTTTTCCTTTTCTTTATAATTTGTATTTTCAATTTTCTTTTTCATTTCTAACTTTTAACTTTGTAATCTTAAAAATTTCAATAAAATACTATTAAAAAAAAAAGTTTTACCCAGGTAAAAGAAATGCATAAAAACCTGTACCAAAATGCTATAAGGAGGAGAGTATAAAAAGAAAGAAGCTTGTGCTAAGCTAACTCTTCTCCCAAATCTGGGGTTTCAAATATTTTTTTTTATTTTTAACATCCTTTTATTCTCTGTTCTATTTTGATTTTTTATATTTTTAATGAATTTCTTGACTGTTTTTAGCTTTGCTGTACGCCGCCCAGAGTCGTCTGTGGTGAGATGGGTGGCTATATAAATTGGTTGGATGAATGAATGAATGAATGAATGAATGAATGAATGAATGAATGAATGAATTTGCCTTTTGCTTGGCTGCTAATTTCCTTAACAGAGCCGTACCTAAATAGGCCACAATTAGATAATTCTCCTCCATGGTTTCCCTGTGCAATATTCTCTGAGCAGGATCCAGAAGTAGCCATTCCTCGTTGGTGAAATATACAACAATTTCTTCAAAGCTGGTTAGATCCTGGATGGAAAAGTAAAAGATGTCATTATTATTAAGGTTGGTCGCATAGTCAGCCAGAAGTTTAGACTGGATTTGGCATTTTTATCCACCTATTGAGTCCTTCCCAAGGATCTGGGATAGGCAGATGTTGTTTGATGGTGTTAAAATTATTATTATTATTATTATTATTATTATTATTATTATTATTATTAAAATAAGCCACTCATTGCAGGATCTATTTATTTAATTCAACTTGTAAGTCACCTGTACACAATTCATTTGCAATGAATTCACCAGAAAATAGTGTTACACAAAAATCAGCTAATGATCCTGGTTGGGTCATGTTGGATTAAAAAGTTCACCTAAAAGTCAACTGAAATCGCATCACTGAGAGGGGGAAAATGGCTGATTCTAGAGTGATGAGAAGCCAACTCTTTACCTGTCCCACACAAACAATGCTTGGCCATTGCACAATCATGGCTGGCTGGGGAATTCTGGGAGTTGAAGTCCACACATCTTAAAGTTGTTAAGGTTGAGAAACACTGATCTAAAACATCCCAACATCACGCTGTAATTTCCACTGTGTCTGCCTTTTCTGGATCTTGTCTTTACAATGTAGCGGGCCAAAAGTATATCAGCTCTAGTTCTGCTTTTGATCAGGGCTGCTCAACTTTGCTGGGAGCCCAGTATATGCTATATGCATGTTAATAAAGTTGTGTTGTACAGGTACTGGTCAGTTAACCACCATTCATTCAACAATCGTTTGTAATGCATGTGGGAATGACCTGGGAAGACTGGGCCAAGGGACGTTGCCTAGGGAACGGTCAGATAAGAGGCAGCATAGCCCACAGCTGGATAGTGGGTGGGGCAAGAGGCTCAGGAAAGACCCTCCCTAATTTCTCAGGCTGTAAAGGAGACGGGGGGAGAATTGTACTTTCAGACTTGCAAGATTCCGTTAACGTTGACTTACAATAAAGTAGCATTAACTCATCTGGTCGTATTTCCTGTCTAGTTCACCTGGTAAGGCTGACATTGTTTGAAGTTACGATGGCACTGAATGAGACTTATGGCTGTTGCTCGAAGTTGCAGCTGTCGCAGCATCTCACAGTCACATGATCGCAATTCAGGTGCTTGGCAACTGGCTCGCAATTATGACACCTACAGCATCCCGCAGTCACGTGATTGCCATTTGCAACCTTCACAGCCAGCTTCCCCAAGCAAAGTCAATGGGGAAGCTGGCAGGAGGTCACAAATGGCGATCGCATGACATTGCACTGGAACTGCTGCAACTGCTGTCGTTAAGTCAGCATGGTCACATGACATCATACTTCACAACCGTGTTGCTTAGCACTTCCAATTACCGTCATTAACCGAGGACTACCTGTATCTTCAAAGTGATTTGGTTGCTTTGGGTGAGCCAAATTTTGGCCACAACTAAACACTCAAGGCAATGTATAAGAACTTAAAAACACATTGTAAAAAGCATCCACATGGAAAGCCATCACATCAGGGAAATGCTGTTCCAGACAGCAGGAATGGTGATCGAGAAGGCACACCTCCAAGGTCCCATAAGGTGGCACTGTTTTTAGGGGTTCTGCATACCAGCTAGTGAAGTCAATTGACCAAACCTGAATTTCAGAAAATTAAATCTAAAAAAAAATCCAAGCAGAGTGTGGCAAATTCCGCCACCCCACCCACACTTTCATTATTCCTTGCCAGCAAAAAAACAGGCTAGCAGTCTGTTCTTGGTCAGTAATTGGTAACTGCTAGCAGAAAACAAGCCAGCTAGGCCATCTGGTCTGTTCTTTGTCAGCAAGCAAGGAACAAGAAATGCTTTTGAAGCATCTGAGCATGTGCCATAACGTCACAATACAAGCCCCGCCCCCGATGGGATCATGACCCAAGACATATAACGCAGGGGGTTACACGGTGATGTCACTGCTGCTGACACCCCTGGCGGTTTTGTTGATGAGACCCAGCCAGATCTCATAGGAGCCAATCTTGTAAATTTACCTTTCCCCGGCGACATTTACACTTCGGCTTGCAAAACAAGCAGAAACTAGCAACTGCTATAGATAGAGGATACTCCCAGGTTCAGAGGCAAAATGCAAGGCAGGCCTGCGGAAGGGGTTTGCTGGGCATCCTCATTCATGGAGAGTGAAGACGCAAGGGGAGCTGGAGGCGAACAGTTACTGCAAGAAACCTCTTCTTCCCTCTGGGCATTTAGAAAGATGCTGAAATATGCCACGAGCATTTAAGATCTGATGATATACAGGGCTATTGTGATGGAATGGTGTTATGAAGGCCATGCTCAGGGAGATAAGCGTTTCCTTAGCCCCCAGCAGGAGCGTGGGAAGTTTAAGAAGATGAGACTGGCACCACCCTAAGGAATTCACGGTGTTGTGGCTTGCTGGCTTGGGAACTTAGCCAAGTTCAGTCTGGAGAGATTTCTGTCTTGAGGTGGAAGCTAATAAACACAACAGAACTGTATTTGCACTGTCTCGTGGAGTTCTTTGGGCTGAATCTGACATCAGTCTCTCCAGACTCAACCTAAGTTCCCAAGCCAGCAAGCCACAACACGTGAATTCCTTAGGGTGGTGCCAGTCTCATCTTTTTAAACTTCCCATGCTCCTGTTGGGGGCTAAGGAAACGCTTATCTCCCTGAGCGTGGCCTTCATAACACCATTCCATCACAGCTATGGACTATTAGGATTAAAGTAGGACTAAAGAGTCAAGTTAGCCTTGGCTAAATATTATGGTTTGTGTGGTTATTGTTTGATGGGCATTATGTTGCCGCCACGGGCCTCTTAAGAGTCTTGAAGTAGGGATTGAAGTAGCAATGGTAATACGTGAAAAAGAGGGGAGGGGGAAAGGATGGGGGAAGAGAAGTTGAGAAGAGAAGAACAGGGAAGTTGAGAGGAGAGGAGAGAAGTTGAGGGAGGATCACCGAAGAGAGGAGGACTGGAGATCACAGCAGAGCAGAGCTCTGCACTCATTGAAGCCTTGTGGGTTCCTTAGCGCCATTTTGTTGCCTCCTCTGAAAGAAAAGATACTTGACGAATGGATCTCCATACGAACCCAGAGATCATGTTCTTATGTCCTCAGCTTTGACAGAAGTGAGGAGAAGAGAGGGGCTTGTTCAGGGCCAGAGAGATGAACAGGAAAGAGAGATGCCCCTGCTTTTCTCTGCCCGTCTTCCCAATGACCCTTCCTCTTACCTGATCAGGATCTACCACAGTGCTCTCCATTCCACCACGAGGAAAAAGTGATGTTGCTTGTATGTTTGTGTCCCCTGGAAAAGACAAAGGAGGTTGTATCTCAGTTGTAAACACATCAAGATGTGAGCATCCTGGAACACGAGGGTTCTGATTTTGGAGCGAAACATGGGTAGGACTGCAGTACTGTTGAAGCCAGCTGCTGGACCTGGGAGTGTTGGGAAACACCTTGTCCTTTTATGTGAATTTTAGATGAATTTTGACACCAGTACTCAAGACAAGAACACTTTCTGATCTATAGAAAATAGGCTGGAATTGAAAAGACATTGATTCATTTTAATGCTGATTGGAAGCCCCTTTTGGACTTTTTGCGTGAAACACAAAGAAATGGAATCGTGATATATGGATTTGACAATTAGAAATAATAGGAGGCAAGAGAAAAAATGAAAGTTATGTTGTAAGCTTAGAGTAAGAGCTTAAAGCAAATTTATATCTGTTGGAAAAGAACGTCAGAAGTCATTTTCCCTGTGTTTTCTTTTTCATTCTTTACATTCTTCTCTTCTCCACTTCCTATCTTAATTATCCATTCTTGTTAGTTTTTATCCCGTTACCTTAAAAATTAATAAAGTTATTTGAAGAAGAAAAAAAAGAAAATAGGCCGGAATCAATCCGTCCTTCCCACCCTCCCAAAAAAACTTTAGAAAGAGGAAATGATCTCATCTTTCTGTTCATCCTCCAGAGAGTGGCTACACTGAAATAATATCCTCCTCCATCAAACGGTCCTTACCTCATAAGGGGGCACCTCACCTGCCTCTCTCTGCTGCATGACGCCCCTCTGCCTGGGGACCGATGCCCCGGTCTCTGCTGCAAGGGAAGCAGGTCCCACGTCTTGAAACAGACTCGGCCTCTAAAACAGCAAGACGTGCGAAGAGGAGCAGGATTATCTGTTATTATTTATTTATTTTATTTATTGGATTTCTCCCCCGCCCTTCTCCCCCACAATAGGGGACTCTGGGCGACTTACAGAAAACATTAAAACTATAAATATATCTAAAACACATAATACATCCAAAATTTAAAACCATCCTAAAAAAGGAAGATCCAAGAAGATGGAAAATCAGGCTGCGGAGAGCTGGCCACTGTCGGGGCACTATTAGAAGAAGAAGGAAGGAAGGAAGCTCATGCTCGGTCTGGGGGTGCAAACAGCCTCTCTTGGCTGATTTCCAGGAATGTTAAGGAATGAGAAGGCTCTCCTGACTCTTCTGATCTCGCGGGATGATGGACCCTCACCTCCTCCTGCTCTTCTGCTTTCGTCTGCTCCAACTGGCCCAGGAGGAAGCCCTCGGCCAGGGCCACCGCCTGGGAGCTGCTCTCTGCTCCGCACTCCCGCACCCAGCTGGACATCTCCACCGGCAGGATGGCCAGCAGCTGCTCCAGGATCACCAGGTCCAGCATCTGGCTCTTGGTGTGTCGCTCCGGCTGCAGCCACTGGCGGGAAAGATGGTGGAGGTGGCTGCAAACCTCTCGCGGACCTTCCACCTCCTGGTAGCGGAAGCTTCTGAAACGCCGGCAAGGAGTCTCTGAACCAGCCAGGTCCTCCTCCAGGATCTTCCGTTCTGCTCTTTCCCAGAATGGCCCTGTGCCTTCAGTGTTGATGGGATCAAGTCCTCTTTGTACTTCAGGGCCAGGTGAGTTTTCTACTTCCATCTTTCATCTGTACTCCAAAGCAGCTTCCAGAATGGAAGTCCTTGGTCCTTCTTCTGCCAATTTCTGACAAGTATTTTGGGACCCGGCCAGAAAATTGCACAGATGTCTTTCTCCCTCTGCAGCAGTAAAAATACAACAGTAGTAATTTTTTTTTTTAATTCAGGTGAATAGTACTGAATAACTTTAGTAGCAATTCATTGCTACTTGCCACAAAAACCTGACAAATATATTATAAAATTTATTTGATAGATATTTTCTTTAGATAAGGAGTGGGGACCTGATGTCACCAAGGCCAAATGCAGGAAGTGAAACAAAATCAGATCAAAGTAAGTCAAATCAAATCCAGCTTTATAGCAGTCATTGACCAGCCCAGCCCAACCCAACACCTTTTCTGCACTCCCTGGAACCACTTCTTTTCAAACATGCCGCATGTTTTCCTGCCATTTTTACCATGAGAAAAGAAACTCCAAGAAAAAAGATTAAAATATTATGTATATATTGTGTAGGTACGTATGTAAATTTTTAACCCACCCAATAGCCAAAGCTCTCTGGGCAGTTGATAATAAAACACACAAAGTTAGCAAGGTTTGCTGGGTTGCTGCTAAACAGAATATTTCATCGAATGTTCCTAATGTTTTTTAGTATTTTACCAGTTGTAATAACACTTTTAATATTTTTACTGATTTTTGTATAGTTGAATGCATTTTATTAATGTATGGCCATTTTTGTGCAGGTTTTACCTTATTTGTTACGACCTGTGGTCAAAACAATAAATAAACTGATTGATTGACGACTGATTGATAATAAAACACGCAAAATATACAAATAAATAAATGCAATTCAAATAAAAACATATACAATAAAATGAACAAAAAAGCAAAATGAAAACACCATAAAAACTAGGCAGCAGCAAGGTGGCCATTCAAAACCAAAAAGAATATTAAGTAATTAAAATACAATTAAAATTTAAGTCAAATTAAAGATTAAGAAGCCTGGGAAAAGAGAAAGGTCTTCCCCTGGTGCCAAAATGATGCTAAGGTCTGGGGAGGGCATTCCATAAATGGGGTGGCACCACAGAGAAAGTTCTCCCCCTTGTAGAGGCCCACCTCACATCCTTCTGACGGGGGAACCTGGAGGAGGCCCACCAGAGAAGATCTCATGGTCCAGGTAGGTACCTACAGGAGAAGGTACTCCTTCAAGTAACCTGGTCCTAAGCCATTGAGGACTTCCAAGTCAAAATCAGCACTTGGAACTGGGTCCAGAAAGCACTTGGAATTGGGTAGATGGTGGAGTACTGGCATAATACGTTTGCGCTGGCCAGTGCCAGGGAGCGCTGTGCCTCTATTCTGAACCAGCTGGTCCTGAACCATTTTCAAAGGCCGCCTCATATATAACACATTGTAATAATCTGGTGTTTCTCAGCCTAGGGAACTTTAAGAGGTGCAGACTTCAACTCCTAGAATTCTGGGAATTGAAGTCCACACCTCTTAAAGTTCCCAAGGTTGAGAAACACTGCAAAAATCCAACCAGGACGTTATCAGAGGGGGATAACTGTGTCAAGACAGCGGGGTTCAACTAGATATCCAACCCTGTGATAAAATAACAGTTTATCTCTGGTGGCAACCTTTCTCCGCCTAACTGGGAGTGGGGGCTCATGACCTGCTCCTCAACAGAGAACCAGAGGAGTTTCTTGATCACAGGAGAAAAGCGCCCATTTTGGACCCATGGTATTGGTGTGGGAAGCAGGGTCCAGTTAATGGGGCAATGATTTTACGCAAGGAAGCAGCAGCATCTTTCAATGTTTTGACCCTTTTTAGAATCTACCAGCTGCTCCTGACATGCAAATGGTTTTCAGGCTCAGCAAAATTGCATTGCCCAACTTGCTAATCTTGGCTAACAGAACCCTGGTTTATTAAAGCAAACCAACTGTCTACATACACTGCCTACATGCACACAGGGCACCAAGCATTCATTCATTCATTCATTCATTCATTCATTCATTCATTCATTGAACTTATATGGCCACCTATCTCCTATAACAGTGTTTTTTCAAGCTTGGCAACTTTAAGATGTATGGACTTCAACTCCCAGAATTCTGCTGGCTGGGGAATTCTGGGAATTGAAGTCCACAGATCTTGAAGTTGCCAAGTTTGAAGAACACTGTCCTATAATGATCCTAGGAGGCTCACAAGAATTGATAAAAACAGAAGTAAAAACAAAGCCACTCTTCCCATCAGGCGCCAGACCAAACAGCCTCCCAGTTCAAAACCCATTCTAGCCCAATGCTTGGGTGAAGAGCCAGTTGATCACGGCCTTCTGGAAGACTAAAAGGGGGCTCAAATCTCAGGTGGGAGGCTATTCCAAAGGGCTCCAGAAAAGGCATACCTCCAAGGTCACATCAGATGACAGCATTTAAGGGAAGGGACCTGGACTGTGCCCACCCTATCTGACCTAGCGGGATGGGCCAACACCATCATGGAGAGGCGGTCCCACAAATAACCTGGCCCTGTGCCATTCAGGGCTTTAAAGGGGATAACTAGCACCTTGAATTGCACCCAGAAAGCAATAGGAACCAGCAGTGGGGTACTTTAACTCGAATGAACCGCAGGGCACCCAAAACTGTGCATGTGGCTGCACTTCTGAGTCAGTTGCAGCTTTTGGATGGTCTTCGAGGGCCAGCCCCATGAACAGTGTGTTGCAGTAATCCAGCCAGGAGGTGACGAAGCCATGAATGATGGTGAGGAAGACCTCCCGGTCCAGGAATGGGTGCAATTGGTGCACAAGATGAATTTGTGTAAATCACCCCCTGGCCATGGCTGCCACCCGTTCTTCCAGCAGGAGCCACGAGTCCAAGGAGACCCCCAAAATGTGCAACGGATCTGTCCATATTACCCCGTCCAGAGTCAGAGATGTCAACCCTCCTGACATTGCGGGGGGGGGGGGGCAAAGACCCACAATCACTCCATCTCGCTAGGGTTGAGACCCAGAACACATTTCAGTTCAGCGTGTTTGTGAACCCAGCCGGGGGCAAAAAAGGAAAGGTCTGGATGTTGTGCAGAAATCCCAGGTGCACCAATGCGCGGCTCTGGGATGCAACATTTAGCATCCCACTCGCATTCCTCCACCCCTTCCCCTGATTTCCCCACTCCGGTTTTCACTCCATTCATTTGGGCCATAGCTCTGCTCCCGTCTTCCTAAATGGCCAGGAGGATTGAGGGGGGCTTACCAGATCACTGGCTGGAATCTCTGATGGAGGATTTACGGAGGATGGCACCCACTATCCTGGGCAGCCCGGAGGGATCATGAAAGGAACTTAGCTCGCCTCCCTTCCTCCTGTTTCCTTCCTCTCTAGGATATTCCTTCAGTTTCTTTAACTCTTAGAAGGCCAAGCACCAGAAAATCCCAAACCCCTCTCTGGATCTCTGCGATTAGCCAAGGCAATTGGTGGTTTCTGAGTTTCAGCAGTGATCTATTTTGTCCTCTTTGAACTTGGGGGTGGGGGGAAGAGATCTGCTTGATTGTGTTGGTTTTTGCCACGTATCAGAGGTTAGTCTTGCCAATGCAAACTGGTCACCCAGTAGAGTGACATTTTAGGGCAGTGTTTCTCAACCTCAGCTGGCTGAGTGTGGACTCCAACTCCCATGCTGGCTGGGGGATCCTGGGAGTTGGTCCACCCATCTTAAAGCGGCTGAGGTTGAGAAACGCCGGTTTAGGGCATCAGAACAACCCTGTGCAATTCTGCCTAAGTCGGTTTTAACCAAGTGCCTGTCTGATCTTATCTGGGCTCGGGAACTTAATAGTGTTGGACTTGACTAGGAACTGGAAGGGAGACCACCAGGAAATCTGTAGGATAGATTGGGAAGTGGGAAAAAAATCACCCCAGAAGGAGCAATGGCAGCCTACTTCTCTGTGCTACCGAGCAAACCTGCGTGTCGAGAAGGAACTGAGCCGGACCCAAAACAGTGTGCATCAGTGAGGCTGTCAGAGGACTCTGTGTGTGCAGAAATGCCCAAGGTTTAGAGTTACAACAGCCTAGATTCCAGAAACCAAAAAAGGATTGAACTGAAAAAAGCAAAACGTCTACAATTCTTCCAGATTAGAGCCAAAACTGACCTTTTTCCTAAATTTTCCTTTCCTTAAGCAGCAAAACAATTAGGCCAGAAAGAGAGTTATTTTCCTAACTCAGCTGTTCTTGTGCAAATGTAGCATGAAAAGTAAGCAGACCATGATGGGGTTCTGAACTAGAGTCTTACCCATGGTTAATTGAAACAGGAGTTGTGGAAATACCCTGATTGTTTGGCTTCACCCAGCACAGCCCCAAACTAGCCATCTGGAGGGTGTTGCAGGACATCCTTGGCTAAAATTAGGCTGATTGATTTATGGGCCGCTGCCTCTGTAGCTTTTAAGGCAGGGAGATCAGCTGAAATCTAACACTGGGTTTCTGGGTGCTTTATAAGAGAGCATCTTTCTGACTCCCAATTGCTCACCCCAGAGACAAAAAAGTAATTCCACTTTTATAATATTTAGGTGCCAAGCCTATAGCCCTCTGGTATGCTTTGAAACTGTTTCCACACAATATTAGGGTTTAGATGCCCCATTTCTTTTAACAAAAACTCCATTTTTCTAAAAAAATATTATACATGCACAATTAACAAAACAATCTTTAAACTTAAAAAACAACTTTGGTTTAGATACCCCATCGTGCCTTTGGCTTCTTAATTCTGGGGTCAAGAAAAAAAATGAAATAATACAGTCTCACATTAGAAGTGCAACATCCTAGATTGCACAATGCCTTTGATGAAATCCTAGGCTGCATGGTGAATCCTCTTAAGAAGGATAATCCTTATGGCTTAGAAGTTCAAGGTAGTTTTCGTAGTCCCAGAAATTTTCTGACTAACTGGATTTTTTTCTAGCTCTTCCAAGTGGTTAAGCTCAGATGATGTATGTTTGGTTATTCTGCCCCATTTGATCACTCACAGGCTTACTCCCTCCCCCAGTTTCTGCACTGATTGCCATCTTAGTTCTTCTGCTCATCAACTTGCAGACCAACTAATTAGAACCTGCTATGCAGACACATTCATTAGTCTGCAGCTGACTTTGCAATGAAGAGGTCATCGTCTTCTGAGTCTAAAGCTATAATCCTCTATCTCAGTCCTCCCCAAGGAGGCCAGATCTGTTGAACTGTCCTATTTCTCATTTTCAAAGCCCTATTTCCTTATTTAAGATAGATAGAAAAATTTACATTGTTTCGGAGGTGTAAGGTATATAGAAAGTAAGTATAGAATAAGGTATAGAGCAGTGTTTCTCAACCTTGGCAATTTGAAGATGAGTGGACTTCAACTTAGGGTGTGATTGGCCCCCTTACTCCTGGCCTTCCGAAGGACCTTGAAGACCTGGTTCTGCCACTTGGCCTGGGGTGGGGAGGGAACAGCTCAAGCAGGGAGATGGCTAGCCCCATAGTGGCCGGCTGTCCCCGCCCTGATTTTCCATCTTCTTGGATTTTTTGTTTCTAGTATTGTTTTAATTGTATATATGGGGTGTATTTTATGTATATTTATAGTTTTATTCTCTCTGTAACCCACCCAGAGTCCCCTATTGTAGGGGAGATGGGCGGGAGAGAAATCGAATAAATAAATAAAATAAATAAATAAACTCCCAGAATTCCCCAGCCACCTGTGCTGGCCAGGGAATTCTGGGAGTTGAAGTCCACTCATCTTCAGGTTGCTAAGGTTGAGAAACACTGGTATAGAGTAAAGTAAGGTATAGAAAGATTTACATTTTGTGGGGGAGGAGAATTCTATAGAAAATAAAACAGTGGGAAATTTCCCACCCCAGATGTCTTAAGGGCACTAGACAGGGGAAGACTGAGCCACATATTTCCCTAGAAATGATCTCAGCTCAATTTCTGACTAGATATAGACAGGACTATATTGTAAACCAAAGTAAATTATGTCCTCTATCTTCTGATTCAAAATAGATGAAAAATATAACAGAGCCTAGGTCAGACTCGAAAGTCACCTATGTTTCCCATTGTAACATGAATTCATTAAATTATGTCATAATAAAAATATTGTATTTCAGATAGGCAGCTCAGGGTTTCCATGCTGTAACAACAATAGGACAGGCACACCACTAGGATTTCCAAAATTATCAGAGTTGATTTGCCTGATCTGGAAGCCAATCCTGAGATATCAAGCAAAATATCAGATTTGTATAAAGCAGTTTCTCAACCTTGGCAACTTTAAGCTGTGTGGACTTCAACTCCCAGAATTCTGGGAGTTGGCTGGCTGGGGAATTCTGGGAGTTGAAGTCCACACAACTTAAAGTTGCCAAGGTTGAGAAACACTGCTATAAAGTATAAAACAGCACAATAAACAGAACTAATAAGAGGAAGATTCTAATCAAATTACCTGGTTGGGATTACTTTAACTTAAACCACAGATAGTCTGCTCCATCTTGCTGAATGCATTAAGACCATATTCTTAGTCTCATAAGTCAGTGAATGAATGGTTTTACCTACTCACTCAACCTCTTTAATCCTCTTTTAACAGAGGAAATAAACCAGGAAACCTTTAATGAGCCAATATTTTCCATTATTTCTAAATGCTCAAGTGGTTTGAAGCTGGTTTGGTCCAACATGGAGAACCATAGCTTCCAGGTTCAGATGGAGCAGGAAACCACAATGAATTTGATTGATCTGAAGAGAGGCACAAGGGGGCTATAAACACAGGGCAAGGATCTGGCCATAATTCAGCTGGCTAAGCCAGTTTGACATTGCTGTTTGATGAAAAAGGCACTGAAAATTGAGAAGAATCTGGTTAACGATGATCTCTTCTTTCATGTGAGGTTTAAGGAAAAGCAATCTGCATCAACTCTCAGACTGAGACAAGAGAAACAACATGGGGTGATTATTTGATCTCAAAGAGAAATAAACTTCATGGTGAATTCTGAACATCAACAGGTGCCACAAAATTAGTTAAGAAAGATTCTATTCCAAGTTACAGAGAAAACATAACAGTGGCTATTCCAATCAAAGTTCTCCTGGACTATTTGGGAAAACAATGACCTCCGTGGATCTTAAAGGTAAAGAGAAGTGGAAAAGAGCCGAAGGTATTTGGAAGCAAATGAACTCTGGTGAGTTCTGATCCATAATACCCACATAATCAAAAGTTAAAGGAAGCATCTTTACAAAAGAGTATGTCAACACCAGATTAAATTACAGGTAGACCTCAGTTTACAACGGCAATTGGGACCAGAATCGCCATTGCTCAGCAACACGGTCGTAAAGTGCATTATCACATGACCACATCACATAGCAACAATTCTAGCACTCCCAGTTCCCATCGTTAAACTAGGATGTCACATGGTTGCCATCTGCAACCTCCTGCTGGCCTCCCCACTGACTTTGCTTGTTGGAAGTTGGCAAAGAAGGTTGCAAATGGTGACTACGTAACCACGGGAGGCTGTGATGTTGAAATCACAAGCAAGGCGCCGAGAGCCCGGATCATAATCATGTGACTGCGGGGACACTGCAATGGCCAGAACTCGGAGGACCGGTCACAAGTACCACTTGTTTAGCATTGTCACAAGTTTGAACGGTTATTGAATGAGTGGTTGTTAATCAATGACCATCTGTATTGACTTTGGTTTTCTCACACCATTTCAACCCCCCTCTCATTTTTAGAGGAGCTTCTCAGGACCAGAGTATCCATAAATCTTCCCTTCTGGTCATTTTATCTGATCTATTATAAATGTGAGAATAAATGTCGTCCTTTCTATGTATTTTCTCCTCAATGGCTTCTACACAAGGAAGACTGATGGGTGATAAAGGTGATAAAGAAAGCATGTATAAGGGGCTTGGACAGACACCTCCCTAATTCACATGGGCACAAGAAGGGGAGGAAGTACAGCACAATCAGACTTGCAAGGTTCTGGTCCTACAGCCACTCCCAATAAAAGTAGTCTTAGTCTTCCTGTGGAGTTGATTCTCGGTCTGGTCTACCTGGTGGGGCTGACACCCACTTTCTGAGCACTGGTGTGGTTGTTCTCTCATGAGTGTTTCCATCTGCTCCCTGATGTGGGTTTGTTGAAGCTGGATGGGGCAAAAGCTCACGCCAAAACTCTTTCCACCAGCTGTACATTCATATGGCCTTTCTCGGTGTGGGTTTGCTGGTGCCTAAAGAGGCAAGAGCGTAGATGAAAACATTTCCCACAAGTCCCACATCTATAGGGCTTCTCTCCTGTGTGAATTCTTTCATGTACAAGAAGGCTCCCCTTCTGGCTGAAAGTTTTGCCACAGTCTGAGCATCTATAGGGTTTCTCTCCCATGTGGGTCCTGTGATGCCGGAGGAGGTCATGGTGGATAATGAAGGATTTCCCACAGAGGGAACATTCATAGGGCTTCTCTCCCGAGTGGAACTGAATATGGGCTATGAAGTTTCCGATCCAGCGAAAGCTTTTCCCGCACTCTGAGCACCGGTACGGCTTTTCTCGTGTGTGCAGTCGCTGATGTTCAAGGAGTTTAGAGTTCACGCTGAAGGATCTCCCGCAGTCCAAACACTTACACGGCTTCTCTTTCGTGTGAGTTTTCTCATGAGCAACAAGGTTTCCTTTTAAAGAGAAACTTTTCCCACACATCAGACATTTGTATGGTTTCTCACCCGTGTGGCTTCTGATGTGGGTTACCAAGTTGCATTTCTTGCTGAAACTTCTGCCACACTCAGAGCATTTATATTGAGTCTCTCCTGTGTGGGTCTTATAATGTCTTATAAAGTCAGCGTTCATACTGAAGGCTCTCCCACACACCAAACATTTATACGGCTTCTCTCCCGTGTGGTTCCGCTGATGCCTAACAAGATCCGCATTTTTACAGAAGGACTTCCCACATTCTAAGCATTTATACGGCTTCTCATCCGTGTGGATTCTCCCATGGATAACCAGGTTTCCTTTCTGGGAGAAGCTTTTGCCACAGACTCCGCACGTAAATGGTTTTTCCCCTGTGTGCCTTCTCAGATGCGCCACCAAGTGGCTTTTTGTACCGCAGCTCTTCCCACAGTTTGGACATTTGTAGGTCTTGTCTCCCGTGTGAGTTCTGGAATGCCGAACAAAATCAGCCTTCATGCGGAAGGATTTCCCGCAATTGAAACATTCGTACGGCTTCTCCCCCGTGTGGCTTCGGTGGTGTCGGATGAGGTCAGCATTCTTGCAGAAGGACTTCCCGCACTCTGTGCACTTGTATGGTTTCTCTTCCACGTGGATCCTTTCATGAACTGCAAGGCGGCCTTTCTGAGAGAAGCTTTTTTCGCACACCGAGCATGGGAATGGCCTCTCCCCTGAGTGGATTCTCTGATGACTGAGAAGGTGAGCAGGCATGCCGAAACACCTGCCACAGTCTGAACACGCATGCGCTTTTCCTTCCGTGTGGGTTTCCTGATAGGTAGTCCTGCAGGAGTCATCCTCCCATTCAACTAATGATACTTGTCCCTCTTCCTTCTTGGTCTCCTTGGCATCTCTTTCTTCTAAGTTTCTGATGCTTTCTCCATACACAAGGGGCTCCTCTGCTTGTATTCCAGGGAGCTTCTCTTCTTTCCTCTCAATGGTGTCTGCCTTCACAGGAAGCTGGCGATCTCTCCCTTCAACCGATGTCCCAATTTCCTCCCTTTGCGCAGAGATCTTCTCCTCACTATTGCCTTTCTCTCTTCTGCTTACAGAACCTTTCCCTGAAGAAGAAAAGAAGCGTTTCTAAGTGCATGGTGCCCTAATTTTGGAACCCATAATTTCAGAAAAGAGGTCACAACTAAGGATCATATTGCACAAGGCCAAGTGATACATTCAGCGTGTGCAACAAGGGGGCTTGGGCGATCAAGGCCTGTGGCATGAAACTCAGAGGTGGGCTGGGCCATTTGCTAAAGGCAGATCCCTTGATGCCCAGGCTCCTTGTCCACCTGTTTTGTAAAAAAGATGATCTGAATTTGAAAAAAATAACATAAAACAGGAAGCTAGCATATGCAAAGTAGAACAACAACTTCAAGCATTGTCTTTACTTGCAGCAATGTCCTAGGATGCACAAGCCCCCTCTGTTAGGTACAGAGCACCCTACATCACCTGGGGTTTTTTTTAAATAGGTGCTTTGTGTCTGGCTATGCCCACTACGGCAGCCATTTGGTCAACAGTCAGGTTTCATCAGTGTCCACTATATGCTCTTAACATTCCAGATGTGCCCCAAATCCAAAAGGCTGCAGACTTCTGATCATAGAATTATAAATTGCAGGGAGAAACATCAACAACCTCAGATATGCAGATGATATCACCCTAATGGCAGAAAGTGAAGAAGAACTAAAGAGCCTCTTGATGAGGGTGAAAGAGGAGTGTGCGAAAGCTGGCTTGAAACTCAACATTAAAAAAACTAAGATCATGGCATCTGGACCCATCAATTCCTGGCAAATAGAAGGGGTTGAAATGGAAGCAGTAACAGACTTCATTTATTTGGGCTCCAAGATCACCGCAGACGGAGACTGCAGCCATGAAATTAAAAGACGCTTGCTCCTTGGGAGGAAAGCTGTGACAAACCTAGACAGCATATTAAAAAGCAGAGACATCCCTTGCCGACAAAGATCCGCATAGTCAAAGTTATGGTTTTTCCAGTAGTAATGTATGGCTGTGAGAGCTGGACCATAAAGAAGGCTGAACGCCGAAGAATTGATGCCTTTGAACTGTGTTGCTGGAGAAGACTCTTAAGAGTCCCCTGGACTGCTAGGAGGTCAAACCAGTCAATCTTAAAGGAAACCAACCCTGACTGCTCATTGGAAGGACTGATACTGAAGCTCAAGCTCAGATACTTTGGCCACCTAATGCGAAGAGAGGACTCTTTGGAGAAGACCCTGATGCTGGGAAAGATTGAAGGCAAAAGGAGAAGAGGATGGCAGAGGATGAGATGGTTAGATAGCATCATTGAAGCAATGAGGATGAAACTGAGCAAACTCAGGGAGGCAGTGAAGGACAGGAAGGCCTGGCGCGATGTGGTTCATGGGGTCACGAAGAGTCGGACACGACTTAACGACTGAACAACAACAACAACAAAGAGGTCATCAAGTCCAACCCCACACATGGCAAAATTCACTGCACCATCTCCGATAGATGACTATCCAACCTCTGTTTGCAAACCTCCAGCAAAGGGAAAAAGCAAAGAAATTCTGTGTGCAAATTCATACGATGATGCAAAAGATACTGTGGATTAGCAAAGCTGACTGGTTTGGTCAGGGAAAAAGTGACTAAGACTTTTTTTAAAAGACTGGAAGCCTTCTATGGACTTTTTGCTGAAAGAAGAAAAGACTGAACAAAACAAAACCCGCACCCCCATCAACACTGGCAGGGCATGCCACAGTATATAAACAGAGAGCAAAGCCCATCCCATTCTAGCACTGAAGAGGTGACCTAGCCGGGTAATGAAACGTTTGCAAGAAAAGAACTAAGCTCAGAGAACCCCAAGGACTCCGAAGACTGAACTGATGATTTATGGATTTGCGGATTAGAAAGGATTAAAGAGGGAAGGGAAAGAGTAAGATGGCAATTACTCGATAGAAGGGCAGAAGTCAACATTTTATGTTTTATTTTTTCACCTTCCTTTTTTTTATTTTTCTTTTCATTCTTTATACTTTTATTATATTGTAAAATTCTAATAAAAATATTTTAAAAGAAGGAAAAAAAACCTCCAGCAAAGGGGAAGAAGCATTCCATGTGGTGATCTATTCCACTGATGGACAGCTCTTACTGTCAAGAAGTCCTTCCTCAAGTCTAATCTGTATCGACATCCTTCATCCCATTAGTTCTAATCTTACCCTCGGGAGCAAGTGAGAATAAGTCCAAACCCTCTACAACGTGACAGCCCTTCAAACATTTGATAACAGCTATCAGGTCCACTCTCAATCTTCTCTTCTACAAGCTAGGAGATTGAAAGAGTCAAGTCTGGAGAAGAAGCAATGAAGAGGCAATATGTTCATCACCTGTAAATAAGTGCAGAAGGGTCATATGGACATTGGAGCAAATTTTGGTCTCTCCTGCTGTTAAGGGTCTTTGTAATTCCTCTCTGGACAAGGAGGGGACTTGGGATTGCCCACAAGTGCTCCAGACAGTTGCTCCTTGAGAGGAGACCACAAGGCAGTGGTCTCTGGAGGGTTTAGAACTCTGGACGATGAGGGAACACCATCTTAGCCCAAATCACAGCTTTATGGACACAGGGTTCGCATACTTCCTTTTCTAATCACTTCTGGAAATTGCTTGTTAACTGCTTTTCAGCTATTAGGAAACACTTCCTAATGGTAGGACTAGTTTGGCAGCACAACCCGTCTGGCTCCCTATGCTGGATATATCTAAGCAGAGACTGAGCAGTTCTCCATGGCAGATACTTTAATTTGGATCCTTGGCCTGAACAGGGGATTGGATTCAAGGATTGCATGGCCCCCTTGTTAATTTTGTCCTTCTATAACATTCTGCTGTTTTTCTTTCTTACCTGAGCAGAGTGCAGTTTGATGAACAAGCATACCATTCTGGGTGTATTCAATACAAGTCATTGACAAATGATTGCTTTGATTAATTTGAAGAGTTTCTCTGCTCTCAGACTGCAAAGAAATGTTTCCCTTTGCATTTCCAGAAAACATCACAAGTTTTGTCCAGGACACACTTTTCTTCTCAGGATTCTTCAGTCTGGTCTCAGATCATTCTCACTTGCTCCAATTGAGATGAAATGCAGAGAGTGATTCTCTGTAGCATGAAAGAGAAAAGCAAAGCAAGAAGAATTGGAAAAATGATAGTGGAGTACAGCTGGTAACTGGGGGGTGCAGGAGGGCAGAAGAATTATTGCTCCCCCCAATTCTCTTTTTGTTTTTGTTTTGCAGTGGAAACACTAGAAACTTGGAAGAAAATTGCAGGAAAAAAACTTATAACATTGTTGTTTTGGGGGTAAACAATGTTCTTTTTTAAGAACATAGAGCCAGTTTGGTGTAGTGGGTAGGGCATCAGCTAGAAACTGGGAGATCGTGAGTTCTAATCCCGCCTTAATCACAAACCGAGCTGGGTGAACTTGGGCCAGCCACTCTCTCTCAGCCCTAGGAAGGAGGCAGTGGCAAACCACTTCCAAAAATCTTGTCAAGAAAACTGCATGGACTTGTCCAGGCAGTCGCCAGGAGTCAATACTTGAGTTGATGGCACACAATAGGCAAAGGATCAAACCAGAGTTCTCACTCAAGGCACAAATGACCAGGCTCAAATTATCCTACTTTATGGACACATTATGCAAAGATCTCGCTCTCTGGAGAAGGCTCTGATGCTGGGAAAGGTGGAAGGAGAGAGGAGAGGAGGATCAGCAGCAAGCAGGGTGGACTCAGCTACAGTGGCGATGGGGGCACCGTTGGAAGACCTGAAGGACCAGGTTGGGGACAGATCCTCCTGGAGGAGATCCATCTATGTGGTCACTAAGAATCCACAACAACTTGATGGCAGATAATCCATATGCAAAATATGTAGAACGGGACATTTTATGTAATACAGCCTAAAAGGTGAGGACCTTCCAGACTCTGGCTTATCTTGAACAGGCTAGGTAACTGGACCTGGTTAGCACTTGGAGGTGACACCACCAGGAAATCCCAGGGCTAGAAGCAATTCGGGAAACGAAAACTATCCACCCACTTTTCTGCCTCTTAGCGCATTGTGCTAGCCCGGTCTGTGCGAATTTCCTGACGGGCCAGTGGGGGCCGCGCAGATCCAGAACTTTGGGTGAACTGGCTAAACCGTGGTTAAGTCAATCCAGGGCGAGCGCGTCGTGCGAACCCAGCCATTTTCTAGTTCCGCCTCAGACAAAGGCTGTGAGACCCACAGCTCCACCCCGGCATTTCTCACCGCTTGGGCCAACCGGGAGACCGCGCAGCCTCTTCGTTCGGTGAATAGGAGAACAGCTCCCACGACCGCCCCCCCCGAGATTCCGCCCCCCGCCCACCTACGCGGTCAAGCAGGCAAAGGTGCGCTTCCCTGGAGCCAGGCGGCGGACCCAGAAGAGACCCTTCCGCTCGGTCCTCCTCGCAGTTCCAAACTGCTCTAGGAACCTGCCTCTATCATCTTAACTCTTTGATGCGTAGCTTTTAAATGTTCCCCGTCTCTAGATTTTCGTTTAAAGGTTCGTTTTCCTTGTGCGCGCACGCATCCGCCTACACACACACACACACACATTCATACCACACACTCGTATATACATATATGTACACACACGTGCATACATATATATTTATATATCTAAATATACACGACATAAGTGTATACGTATATGTTTGTGTGTGTGTGTACAGACCTACAGGTGAAACTCGAAAAATTAGAATATCGTGCAAATGTTCATTTATGTCAGTATGGCAACTCAAAAGGTGAAACCAATATATGAGATAGACGCATTACATGCAAAGCGAGATATGTCAAGCCTTACTTTGGTATAATTGTGATGATTATGGCGTACAGCTTATGAAAACCCCAAATTCACAATCTCAGAAAATTAGAATAGTGTGAAAAGGTTCAATATTCTAGGCTCAAAGTGTCCCCCTCTAATCAGCTAATGAATCCATAACACCTGCAAAGGGTTCCTGAGCCTTTCAATGGTCTCTCAGGCTGGTTCAGTAGGAATCACAAGCATGGGAAAGACTGCTGACCTGACAGTTGTGCAGAAAACCATCATTGACACCCTCCATAAGGAGGGAAAGCCCCAAAAGGTAATTGCAAAAGAAGTTGGATGTTCCCAAAGTGCTGTATCAAAGCACATCAATAGAAGGTTATGTGGAAGGGAAAAGCGTGGTAGAAAAAGGTGCACAAGCAGCAGGGATGACCGCAGCCTGGAGAGGATTGTCAGGAAAGGCCATTCAAAAGTGTTGGGGACTTTCACAAGGAGTGGACTGAGGCTGGAGTTAGTGCATCAAGAGCCACCACACACAGACGGATCCTGGACATGGGCTTCAAATGTCGTATTCCTCTTGTCAAGCCGCTCCTGAACAACAAACAACGTCAGAAGCGTCTTACCTGGGCTACAGAAAAAAAGAACTGGTCTGTTGCCCAGTGGTCCAAAGTCCTCTTTTCTGATGAGAGCAACTTTTGCATCTCATTTGGGAACCAAGGACCCAGAGTCTGGAGGAAGAATGGAGAGGCACACAATGCATGATGCTTGAAGTCCAGTGTGAAGTTTCCACAGTCTGTGTTGATTTGGGGAGCCATGTCATCTGCTGGTGTTGGTCCACTGTGCTTCATTAAGTCCAGGGTCAACACAGCCGTCTACCAGGAGATTTTGGAGCACTTCATGCTTCCTTCCGCAGACGAGCTTTATGGGGATGCTGACTTCATTTTCCAGCAGGACGTGGCACCTGCCCACACTGCCAAAAGTACCAAAAGCTGGTTCAATGACCATGGGATTACTGTGCTTAGTTGGCCAGCAAACTCACCTGACCTGAACCCCATAGAGAATCTATGGGGCATTGCCAAGAGAAAGATGAGGGACATGAGACCGAACAATGCAGCGGAGCTGAAGGCCGCTATTGAAGCATCCTGGTCTTCCATAACACCTCAGCAGTGCCACAGGCTGATAGCATCGATGCCACGCCGCATTGCGGCAGTCATTGCTGCAAAAGGGGCCCAAACCAAGTACTGAGTACATATGCATGCTTATACTTTGCAGAGGTCCGATATTGTTCTATTTCCAATCCTTGTGTTATTGATGTCATGTAATATTCTAATTTTCTGAGATTGTGAATTTGGGGTTTTCATAAGCTGTACACCATAATCATCACAATTATACCAAAGTAAGGCTTGACATATCTCGCTTTGCATGTAATGCGTCTATCTCATATATTGGTTTCACCTTTTGAGTTGCCATACTGACATAAATGAACATTTCCACGATATTCTAATTTTTCGAGTTTCACCTGTACACATTACCTACATTTATATATATATAACCAACACAAACCAACTAAAGCCCTCCAGAACATCTTAAGCAAACCAAAAGACCCAGTAGCCCAAGAAGAAAAAGCAGGAGTCATCTCCAACGTACAGTGTAAGGACTGTAATACCCACTATGTAGGACAGACAGGCAGAAGGCTGGCAGAGCGCATCCATGAACACCAACCAGCAGTCAGAAGACACGATGAAAACTCCTTAATCTCACAACATGTGGACAGACTGAACCATAGTTTCAACTGGGAAATGGTCAGCATCTTAGACCAAGCTAAATCCAAAAATGCGAGGGAATTCCTGGAAGCTTGGCATTCAGACAAATCAGCCATCAATAGACACATAGAGATAAACAACATCTACACACACAGTATTCAAAAGAGACAATAAAAAGGAAAACAAAAGACCAGAACATCTCCTCATTAGCAATCATCGCCCAGATAAGCAGAGATCAACACCAAGATTATCACCAGACATACCATCAGCAGTAAACAATGCCCTAATCCAGGAACTACCAGAGGGAAAAAATAAAACAACACAAAACCCACATCCCCACCAACACTGGCAGGGCATGCCACTGTATATAAGCAGAGAGCAAACCCCATTCCACTCTAGCACTGAAGATGTTACCTAGCTAGGTAACAAAACGTTTGCAAGAAAACAGCCAAGCTCAGAGAACCCCAAGGACTCCACAGTTCAACCCTGAGCTACACATATTCTCTTCTATTGGTACATTCATATATATTATATATATATTTCGTAGGTAATTCACAACCACTTAGGCTAATTTGTCTTATTTGAACTATAATTTGAAATTAATATTATTATTAAATTCATATTATTAAATTAATATCATTAAAATAATAATATTTGAAATTATAGTCTTATTCTTACGCCTTTCCTTTTTCACTGCCACTGAAAAAGCCTCCAGTGTTTAGTTCACTTTATAATTTGGGTCAAAAGACCTTTGCAAAAAATACTGAAAAAAGTAAATAAATGGACAGAATAAAAGAGTTGACATAAAACCTGGAACTTAAAAGGAGACACAGATTTTTACCAAAGGCGAAACTTTGAATTCTGCTAACCAGCAAATGATGGCACAACATTTTGCTATACTCCTGGAGATTTTATTTATTTTTTTTTAATCTGCTTAACAGTCATTACTGACCCTGCAGTGACCGCCCCCTAGCGGTTTTCAAGGCAATTGCATCTTTCTAGTTTCGGAATTAGACTTTGCCAGAGCCTAATTCCTAGAGCGTCAGCCCAGCTGGCAGCACAGGAGGCGGGACTTCCGTTGCTTCGCGCCCCTTTTTCGGACGAGCGCGGTTTCGCGCTTTTTACCGGCAACTGTCCCGTCTCTCTGTGGAGCCGCTGCCAGCATTTTCCTCCCACCAGAGTGAGAGTGCTCATTTATCTACTCACGTATGTTTTCGATCTGCTGAGTTGGCAGAAGCTGCGGGTATAGAAACAAGAGCTCACCTTGTTAACGCAAGGCTGGACTCGAACCGCTGAAGCTTTCAGCCATTTCTGGCCAGCACTTTCAGCGTCTAAAGATTGTATTTATTATTGGATTCATACCCTGCCTTTCTATCTGATAACCAAGAAGTTTGCAACAGTAAAACAGAAAAGTTAAACTACACTAATCTAAACTAAATGAAACTAAAACTGCAAAAACAGAAAATTAAATTAAAGCCAACAGAAATGCAATTAGGAACTTGATAAAAACATATACTGAGAGAAAATAAATTAATAAATAAGAGCCTGGTGAAAGACACCTGTTTTACCCACTTGTCTAAGCACCTTGTCTTTGCTCTGATCAATTATTTAAAAGAGCAGAGATGAAATTTGGACTTTCTGCCTGAAAAACACGTTAAGCGGGCTATAATCCATGTCATCTATGTGGGACATTCATAGACATTCCACTACGGAGTACAGCTGTGTCATTTTCTCTGTGTTGGCATTAACACTCCCAGTTCACATCAAACTTCACAGAAGTGGTGATCTGGATAAAAAGTCAACAGAAAAGACAACCAAAAATCATATAGTGGCCTTCAGTATAACTGAATGGCCTGGGAGTAGTTCATTAATGAAGTTGATGCTCAGCAGTTGAGTCTGTGGTGGAGTTTGATCGGGATGAGGTGAGGACCTGTTTGATCTCCATCAGCACAATCCTCAAACTATGTTCTGTTTCGGTCTCTGTGGGCTGGGGACAGTTGTAAGGCTAGCTTAGTACGTGTGCAAGTTGGGAATGGGGAAATTGGATAAAATACGGTTCAGTGAAAGGTGTATCTGTGTGTTGTGCAAATCCCACCATCAAGGCATTCTCAGAATGTGATATGACTGGTATAGGTGGAAGAAAAATGTTATGTGGAAATAAATGGAATGCTTAGTGAATAGTTTGGCTTTCAACAGGGAAGAAGACAAGGATGGACAATATCCTTGATTGTTTAATGCAGTGTTTCTCAACCTTGGCAACTTGAAGATGTCTGGACGTCAACTCCCAGAATTCCCCAGCCAGCACGGCTGGCTGGGGAATTCTAGGAGTTGACGTCCAGATATCTTCAAGTTGCCAAGGTTGAGAAACACTGGTTTAACGTATTAATGAATAAATTAATAATGAATGCTTCTCATGACATTAGAGGTGCACTTCTTGGGGATGTGAATATACATGTAGATGGTTAAAACAACATGTACACAAACATGCTTGAAACCAGGAAACAAAGAAAAAATAGGAAGAAGCTCAGATTGGCTCCCCTCCACCCTCCATGGGGTATAAGAGGGAGGGAGGGGAAAATTCAGTCAGGCTTTCGAGATGTTGTGCTGTAGCCCATCTCAACAAAGTAGAACTCCAGTCTAGTTTGTAGAGCTGGGGTTTCCTGGTCTGGTTTACCCCAAGACATGAACTTTTGTATGCAGATGACGCTGTGTTACTGGTTGACAACCCAGACATTTACGGCTCATGTTAAATCAGGTTAATTAGGCCTTGTTCACACATTGTACTAAGTTGTTTGGTTTTGACTTAGCAGAGCACAAACAATTGTGAAGCAAGGTATGCATTGCGCTATGCATAAACCCTCTTGTACTGAAACTCCTGCAATTTCTTCCCTTTGGACCAAACACCTGTTGCACAACAATCACAAGGGGATTTCCATAGCCAGGGACAGACCAGGAAGTATTGTCTGTGTTTCTGTGTTGCAAACCAGGAAGAAGTATCAGCCAGATCAGCCTTTCTACACTGCTGACCTTGACTTCTGAGGCAGGAATCCAGTTCTGGGTCACATTAATCCTTTGCTGGGGATACATCCAGACTGAACAGATTTCCAGGCCCCTTGAATCTGTTGGGTCTGTTTGAGCTGGAGAATCAAACAGCCAGAACCAAATGGGTAGAGCAACGTTCATTGTCTTAGCACACAGACAATGGTGTTCCAGAGGGAAGACAAAGAAAGAAGAAAATACAGTGTAAATATGAAGTACTGTGAACAAAAACCATCAATCAGAAGTTGTCACATTAATTAAGCTGACTTCAGACTTCTAACAATCCTCACCACGCAAAACACATTTCTCAAGACTTCTTATCACCTTTTACATCCTTCCCCATAATAGTATCCCCAACCTTCTCCACTTATTCTTCTCTTAACCAACTTACGAGCTTGACCAAATACAAGGCAGCTGTCTTGTTCTTCTACTCCATGCATCCCGTGAGCCAGTCGATCTGAGCCTGCATGGCTGAAATTGCCCTGATCAGAATCTTGCAGTGGCAGAGTAGCCCAAGGGATAAATAAAGCAAATAAATAACATTGTAGATGATAGCACAGAGGAGTAAAAAAGCCATCTTGGGAGGCAACGTTCAGTATTGATCACAATGATCACAATGTCTTTTTTCTTCTTCTGCTTACAACATTTCACCCTTCATTTCACCCTTTCTTCAAGCAACATTTCATGGTCTGTATCAATGGTCTTTCACATATTAAGTGACCGTGTAAGTCACTGAAAAGGACGATGATGATGAGATGTCATCAAGTCATTTTTGACTGAGGTACCACTGTATTTCTCCCAGACCTAGCAGAAGGGAAATGCCACTGTACAGTAAGTCAGTAAGTCTTAAATGTTGAAGTGATAAAACCTTTCTAACCAACAAAAATGGACTATAAAAGAAACCAGGACATAAAAATAGTCTTGGGGAGATTTCCCAAATATCTCAGCCTTATTTAACTACTTGCTGTTCTCATTCTGTGTATTTTCATTCCCCTTAATCCTTAATCATTATGATCAGTGATCCTAGATCTTATGGAAATAGAAGTTTTAATGATTTATTGCGAAATCCACAAGGACTGGGTTCCCTGGACATACAACATCCTAAACTAGGATTTACAAATCACAACGTCTGAGTCAAAAAACAAAGAAATCACAGTGTGACTTACTGTAATGGGATGGGGAAACACAGTCCTTGAGACAAGCCGTCCCTTTAGTGTCATTCTAATCTTTGAAAGACTTTAAACATTGTGTGTATAGTCTTATGGGAGTCAGACAGTCTCCAAATCTAATAATAAAAATGGAATGGAATGGAATGGAATGGAATGGAATGGAATGGAATGGAATGGAATGGAATGGAATGGAACATCCTTGAAATGTTAGGTAGCTAGGTATATTTTCTTCATAGCTGGAATGCAACAACTCAAAGTTCTGAAAAAGTCTTGAAATAGTCTCCAAAAAAATCTCAATATCTCCATGTCCCCCTAACACATCTTCATCTCAACAGCAACATTCTCAAAAGCAAAAATCTGATTCCCAGCCTATGCAAGGTTCCCTATCCATTGACTGCCCACATCCTCCACCACTTTTAGGAGTGGGAAAACATGGATACATTTTTCCCTTCCTCTTTCAGGAACTTTGTCCCTGATGGACACAATCACCATCAAAGGCAACAGTGCTCAGTACAACAACTGCAGAGGTTTATTGAATCAAAGCTTGAATACAATTATCCCTCTAATACATTTATCAGTTCCAGCAGACGTAATTAGAGGTATAGATTGCTGATCGTGATTTTCCCAACTACTGTAATGAAAGCAGAGAGGTTATCTCAGTTAGTAATCAGAGAGTTACCCAAATTGGTTTTGTAGCTCCTTGCTTCCAGATAGATCTTCCATGTGGAAAAGATCAGGAGAGAGGTAGAAGCAGGCAAAAAACAACAAATAAAATAGCAAACTATAGAATGGAGAAACTTCACACACACATCTCACACAACAGCTTTTCAACCTCTGTTTTATAACCTAAAAGGATTGGCCTCCAATCAGCTGAATTTCATCAATCTTCTCATGGAATATTGTTACACTTTAGAAGACAATCTGGGGATAGCTCTGCCTGTCCTTCAGCAGATCTTAATCATAGAAGGTCATGGATCTTCTCCTAGTCTTGGGCAGATCATTATTTTAGTCCACCTTAGCCCGCCGTTGTCATGCTGCTTCCGTGTACCTGTATATTTGGATGGACTGCATGTACTTCATTAGACTGAGTATCCATCAAATAGTTCATTAGCCTCATTATCCATCATGATGATCAGAAAAGATCATTTGCTGGATAAGCCTGCAAAAAAAGATTACATTCCATTCAAGCATGAGTTCTCTCCAGTTCAGCTAGTTCTTGGTTTCTGTATGCCCAAAGTACCTTCCATCAAGTATATCGTGCAAAAATGGCCATGGTGGCTTGTAAACCATAGCTTATGAACCAAAGCAAATGCAGCCAGTTGAGCTTTATTTAACAAACTACAGTTGAGCAAGCGGTGGCATCAAGCAAAAAAGGAATCCATGGATGAGGAGTATCTGAACGTGTGCAAATTGCTCCATTTGAGAAGAAGCCACTTTTTTTAGAGAAAGTAGAAATGCTTCTTCAGTTAGAACAATGGTTCTGAAACTGGGGGTAATTTGGGCATATTCCTGTGGGTGATGGAGCCTTTTGTAATTGCTTCTTTGTGAGTTGAGGATCCAGTTTGGGACTGCCGCTGCTGAGACGCTTGTATAAAACAACAGAGTCTGGATTTTTTGTGAGGGTAATGACATTATTCAAGACTGGGAAAAGACGTAAGTGGGTCAATGAGTTGAAGAGCCACTGAATTTCTAGAGAGAAATTTCTAGAGAGAAATCTAGAAACTTTCTAGAGAGTAGGTAGTTTTCCCTCTCTGACTTTTTTAAAAATCCAGTTGTACAATTTTATCATTATTCCAGTCGTGTGAAGTACAAAGGCTTTATCCCCAGCTCCCAAAAGTCCACACAGACCTATGATTTTATTTCTGACAATCAGTGGGAAACCATTCATCCTGCAACTCTAACTCTACAACTGCTGCAATACAGCAGATATGGAAATCAGGTAGTCCTTGTTTAATGACTGCAATTGGGACCGGCAACTCAATTGTTAAGTGAAGCAGTCACTATGTGAGACCGTGACTGTGCTTACAATCTGACTTCAGCTTTCCTTTGCTTTACAGATCTACAAAGGTTGTAAATGCAAGAACTAGTTGTAAAGTTACTTCTTCACCACCATTGTAACTGCAAATGGTCACTAAACAAGGCGGTCACTAAATGAGGACTACCTGTAGACATGAAACTCATTCTTTGCAATAGAAGGGTCTAGCCCTGACCCAGGGTGTGCAGAAGTGCCTTTCTCTCTTCGTTTGAGCTATCTGGAGTGGGAGAGGAAGCTCAGAAACTCCAGATGATTCCAGTTACTTCATTTAGCTTTCAGAAGACTGTACCGGTCAGCTCAAATTTTCTCACTTCCTTCAATTTCCTTGGCTGAACATCAGCAACAATTAAATTCCAATCAAGTTGGTGGGGGTAACACAATAATGTCCCCTAAGAGCCATTTGTAACAGCTACCAGCCATGTCTTTTTAGAGCACGGTTGTCTCCATCTTTGGATTATTTGCAAAATGGTACTTGTGAAAGAATGTCACGCATGGGCTTTAAGTCCCAGCATTCTCAACAAGAATCATGAAGAGTGAGGGATTCTGGGAATCCAGGTCTCGCTCCATAGAAACTTAAAGGTTGGAGGTGATGCAGAGCGAAGCAGGTTATTGACCTTCATGCAAGTTTACAGCTTCAAGTGCAGACGCCCTTGTTAATTGTCTCTCTGGAAAGCCCTTATGCCTATTTGCGCATTACCTAGTTTAATATTTGTTCATGTTTCTTAAGAATAAAAAAGAGAATCATGTCAAGCCCTGGGTAAATAAGAGAATAAGGTCAACTGTGAGATCCTCATGAGTGAGAAAAAAATTGACCCAAAAGCAAACAAACTGTCCAGATCAAAGAAGTCTCAAAGGCTACTGTTTCTCGATCCTGGAGAACATCTACTCTCTGTTCTTCCACAGCTCCAACAGAGCTTGCTAGGCCCTTGAGGAGGAAGACTTGCTCGCTGGCCGGGCCTACTCGGATGATCAAAAGAGCCCCCAGATATGGCTTCTAAGCATTCCACAGTATTGATTTCGGTTCTCTGAGCTTTAAAAAAAATGGTTCACCACCCTTCCAAAACAAGAATTTCCCTAACGCAGCTTACGGAAGGACTTAGAGCTGTTCTGCCTCAGACCCTTTATCTATCTATCTATCTATCTATCATTTATTGTGTGCTGTGACCAACCTACAGCTTAGCCAAATCTAGATATTTGTGATCCAAAGACAGCTGTGCTATACCAGGCATCCCAGGATCCTCCATTATTGAGGTATGGTCGCTGGGATCAACACCTCTCTGTGCCAGCTAAGCCACAAACTCCTTTTATCTCACCACTCTGAACATTTTCTTAAAATCTGCCCATCGTTTCATTATCTGATCATACTCTCTTCCTCTTTCTCTCCCTCTGCAACTAGTGCAGTACCAATAGAAGAGAATATGTGTAGCTCAGGGTTGAACTGTGGAGTCCTTGGGGTTCTCTGAGCTTGGCTGTTTTCTTGCAAACGTTTTGTTACCTAGCTAGGTAACATCTTCAGTGCTAGAGTGGAATGGGGTTTGCTCTCTGCTTATATACAGTGGCATGCCCTGCCAGTGTTGGTGGGGATGTGGGTTTTGTGTTGTTTTATTTTTTCCCTCTGGTAGTTCCTGGATTAGGGCATTGTTTACTGCTGATTGTATGTCTGGTGATAATCTTGGTGTTAATCTCTGCTTATCTGGGCGATGATTGCTAATGAGGAGATGTTCTGGTCTTTTGTTTTCCTTTTTATTGTCTCTTCTGAATACTGTGTGTGTAGATGTTGTTTATCTCTATGTGCCTGTTGATGGCTGCCTTGTCTGAACACCAAGCTTCCCAGAATTCCCTCGCATTTTTGGATTTAGCTTGGTCTAAGATGCTGACCCCTTCATGGATCACTGCCTTGTCGTGGCGAAGGGGCTTGTGTAACTCAGTGAAGCCATGAGCTATACCGTGCAGGGCCACCCAAGACGGACAGGTCATGACAGAGAGTTCTGACAAAATGTGGTCCACTGGAGAAGGAAATGGCAACCCACTCCAGTATCCTTGCCAAGAAAACCCCATGGACAATGTTAAAAGGCTAAACCATCCCAAAGAAAAAGAAATGCAAGAAAGCAAAATGGCTGTCTGATGAGGCTTTACAAATAGCTGTGGAAAGAAGGAATGCGAAAAGCAAGGGTGAAAGGGAAAGATATAAGCAACTGAATGCAGATTTCCAGAGAATAGCAAGGAGAGATAAGAAGGCCTTCTTAAATGAACAATGCAAAGAAATTGAAGAAAACAATAGAATGGGGAAGACTAGAGATCTCTTCAAGGAAATTGGAGATATCAAAGGAACGTTTAGTACAAAGATGGGCATGATAAAGGACAAAAAAGGCAGGGACCTGACAGAAGCAGAAGAGATTAAGAAGAGGTGGCAAGAATACACAGAAGAACTATACAAGAAAGATCTCAATGTCCCTGATGTCCATGCTGGTGTGGTCACTGACCCTGAGCCAGACATCCTAGAGAGTGAAGTCAAGTGGGCCTTAGGAAGCATTGCTAACAACAAAGCTAGCGGAGATGACAGTATTCCAGCTGAGTTATTTAAAATACTAAAAGACGATGCTGTTAAAGTGCTGCACTCAATATGCCAGCAAGTTTGGAAAACGCAACAGTGGCCACGGGATTGGAAAAGGTCAGTTTACGTTCCAATTCCAAAGAAGGGCAATGCCAAAGAATGCTCAAACTATTGCACAATTGCACTCATTTCACATGCTAGCAAGGTTATGCTCAAAATCCTACAAGCTAGGCTTCAGCAGTACGTGAACCGAGAACTACCGGATGTACAAGCTGGGTTTCGAAGAGGCAGAGGAACTAGAGATCAAATTGCCAACATTCGCTGGATCATGGAGAAAGCACGAGAGTTCCAGAAAAGCATCTACTTCTGCTTCATTGACTATGCAAAAGCCTTTGATTGTGTGGATCACAACAAACTGTGGCAAATTCTTGGAGAGATGGGGATACCAGACCACCTTACCTGTCTCCTGAGAAATCTGTATGCGGGCCAAGAAGCAACAGTTAGAACCGGTCATGGAACAACCGATTGGTTCAAAATAGGGAAAGGAATACGGCAAGGCTATATACTGTCACCCTGCTTATTTAACCTATATGCAGAGTACCTCATGAGAAATGCCAGGCTGGAAGAATCACAAGCCGGAATTAAGATTGCAGGGAGAAACATCAATAACCTCAGATATGCAGACGATACCACCCTAATGGCAGAAAGTGAAGAAGAACTAAAGAGCCTCTTGATGAGGGTGAAAGAGGAGAGTGCGAAAGCTGGCTTGAAACTCAACATTAAAAAAACTAAGATCATGGCATCTGGACCCATCAATCCCTGGCAAATAGAAGGGGTAGAATGGAAGCAGTAACAGACTTTATTTATTTGGGCTCCAAGATCACTGCAGACGGAGACTGCAGCCATGAAATTAAAAGACGCTTGCTCCTTGGGAGGAAAGCTATGGCAAACCTAGATAGCATATTAAAAAGCAGAGACGTCACCTTGCCGACAAATATTTGCATAGTCAAAGCTATGGTTTTTCCAGTAGTAATGTATGGCTGTGAGAGCTGGACCATAAAGAAGGCTGAACGCCGAAGAATTGATGCCTTTGAACTGTGTTGCTGGAGAAGACTCTTAAGAGTCCCCTGGACTGCTAGGAGGTCAAACCAGTCAATCTTAAAGGAAATCAACTCTGATTGCTCATTGGAAGGATTGATAATGAAGCTCAAGCTCAGATACTTTGGTCACCTAATGCGAAGAGAGGACTCTTTGGAAAAGACCCTGATGCTGGGAAAGATGGAAGGCAAAAGGAGAAGAGGACGGCAGAGGATGAGATGGTTAGATAGCATCACTGAAGCAATGAGCATGAAATTGAGCAAACTCAGGGAGGCAGTGAAAGATAGGAAGGCCTGGCGCAATATGGTTCATGGGGTCACAAAGACTTAACGACTGAACAACAACAACAAAAAAAGATGCTGACAGTTTCCCAGTTGAAACTATGGTTCAGTCTGTCCACGTGTTGTGAGATTAAGGAGTTTTCATCGTGTCTTCTGACTGCTGGTTGGTGTTCATGGATGTGCTCTGCCAGCCTTCTGCCTGTCTGTCCTACATAGTGGGTATTACAGTCCTTACACTGTACGTTGGAGATGACTCCTGCTTTTTCTTCTTGGGCTACTGGGTCTTTTGGTTCGCTTAAGATGTTCTGGAGGGCTTTAGTTGGTTTGTGTGCTACGGAGATGCCATGTGGTTATAATAGTCTATTGGTAGTTTCTGAGACATTTCTCATGTATGGCAGTGTTATCCTTTTCATAGCTTGTGTTGGTTGTGTTGTAGTAGGTTGAGTGGTCAAGCACTTTTTGATAAAGTTGTGTGGATATCCATTTTGTGGGAAGTTGTTGTAGAGGTGGTCTGTTTCCTTTTTCTGCTGTTCTGGGTTGCTGCAATGTGTTTGTGCTCGCTTGAATAATGTTCTTACACAGTTCCTCTTGTGGGAGGTTGGGTTGTTGCTTTGGTCATGGAGTACTTGATTAGTGTGGGTTGTCTTCCGATAGACTTGGGTTTCTGATTTCCTGTTGTTTCTTCTGCTGCTGAGGATATCCAGGAAGGGTAGCCTGTTGCTGTTTTTCTCCTCTCTGGTGGATTTTATTCCTTCGAAGATGTTGATGGTTTCATGTGTCTTCTCTAGTTGTTCCTTTTTTATTATAACAAAGGTGTCATCTACATACTGGATCCATACTTTAGGTTGTATGTGTGGAAGTGTTGAAGTTTCTAGGTGTTGCATTACAATCTCTACTATGAGCGCTGACAGTGGTGATCCCATGGGTGTGCCTCTCATGGTGTGCTCTCACTCATCCCATGCGTGTACCAACAAATCAGAGGCACACCCATGGGATCACCACTGTCAGGACTCATAGTAGAGATTGTAATGCAACCTAGAAACTTCAACACTTCCACATCAGCAACTAAAAATACAACCACGCAAACAATTATAATTTTTAAAGACCCCAAAAGTAAAACAGAAGCAATAAAGTCAGTTACAAAATCCCACTGCAGGTCTGTTAGAATATTTAAAAATTAAAATTACCCAGGAGGATCAACATTCGTTTAACAATGTTTTTACAGAGAGGTGTTGTGGCAACCCCTTAACCTGAACCTCCAGCAACTCTTACCGTATCTTCCAGCGCTACTTCTGATTCAGACCCACAGGAGTTTAGCCCACAAGCCCAATGTCTCAATTGTCCCAGGCAGGCATCACAAGGATCTTATTCTCAATGGGGAGAAATGACCAAGGAATTCTGGGAGTTGAAGTCCACACAGCTTAAAGTTGCCAAGGATGAGAAACACTGCTTTAAGAACTCTGCAGTTGAGTTTTTGAACAAGGAAAGTCTTCTTACAAGAATCTCTAGTACTAGAAGATGAAGTTAGTTCAGCACTCTGGTCATTACCAGATTGAAAGGCTACAGGAATTGATGGAATATCTACAGAAATATGGCAAGAAACAGAAGAAGAATCAGGAAAACTTCAAACCAAACTATACCAGCAAATCTGGACAATGCAGTGGCCAACAGATTGGAAGAGGTCAATACCAATACTGAAGAAAAGAGACTTGACAGAGTCTTGAAAGAGACTCTTTTCTTTGTATGATGAACAAACTATCATACAAAATTAGCATAATCTAGTGAAGATTAGAGATTAATTAGAGGGATGGAAAGGGAGATATCAGATGCTTAAGATGGTTTTACAAAAGACTAAGGAACATGCTGGATAAAAAAGACTAAGGACTGTGACATGCTGGATAAATAAGAAAACGAAAGAATAACCCAAAGAAGTGAATATGCGCTTTCTTGATTATACTTTGATTGTGTTAACCATGTCAAGCTGTGGAATGACCTTAGGAAAATGGGAACCCTAGAACATCTCGTTCTCCTCTTGCGAAGCCAACACAGGACAGGAAGCCGCAGTCTGAATGGATGGTGGTGAAACAGACCTGGCTCCAGGTTGGCAAAGGAGCAAGACAAAGCTGTATACTGTCCCCTTATTTATTCAACCTATATGCTGAATTTATACTGGGAGAGACTGGATTGGAAAAAGATGACTTTGGTTTTAAAATTGGAGACAGAAACATCAATAACCTGCACTATGCTGGTGACATTACTTTGATAGCCAAAAATGCAAAGGATCTGCAAGTTCTAGTAATGAAAGTCAAGGTAAGAACATTAAATATGAAGACGACCAGACTAATGGCAACAGTTACAGTTACCAACCTTAGGATTTACAGTGAAGACAACAAGATGGTGGATATCTTCTGCCTCTTAGGATTGCCTATCAAACAGTAAAGGAACCAGCAGTCAAGAAATATATGCTGAAAACTAGCACCTGGTAGAGTAACAATGAAGGCATTGGAAAAGATATTCAGCCATTATGTGTCTGTGCCTACAAAGATCAGAACTGTGCAGTCAATGGGACAACTTACAGAAGCAAAAGTTGGGCTTTCAGGAAGCAGGATAGAAAGATTATTGGCACTTTTGAACTTTGATGTTCAAAATGAACCCAATGTTGGGCTGGGCCAACAGGAGCTAAATTTTCACATAGGTTCCAAATATGATAATTTGAGCCTGGTCATTTGTGCCCTGAGTGAGAACTCTGGGTTGATTTGCTCAATGATCCATTTGCTTGTTTTCCTAGCTATCCATGACTCTCATTTTCACCCGGCGCGATGACCCAATAAATCACACAGAGTCGAGGAGAGTGGATTCCAACACTTTATTTCTGCACAGAAATAGAGGTATGCTCAGGACCCAAGTCCAAATCGAGTGCCCCTTCATGAGGCCAAAACCATCTTTCGTACAGTGTAAGCCAGGATGTAATAAGCTGATTGGTACACGTCTTAGACATGCGCACAAAAGCATTCTATCCCATAATAGTCCGGGGGGGATATTAGCATATGAGATTGCCACCTCTGGGTGTGCTTTTTAGCATGCTAATTAATTAGCATAATTAGCATTAGCATGCTAATGAACTTTTTAGCATGCTAATGAACTTTGCTTCCCCTCTGGACCCTTGTCCGGACACCTCTAACCACAGCTGGAGCTGAATGCCACGTCTCCTCTCTTTATTCCAGTCATGGGCTCCCTTACAAAATTCCTTTCGCAAGGTGTCAGAGCAACAACCTGTCAGCTAGTCCATGTATGGACTATTTGTGGTCAGCCTACGAAGCCTTTGCGGTCAATTCTTCTAGCCCCTGCTAGCAGGTTAAAGAAGTGCTGATTCTCAACAAGCAAAAGCACAAAGGGATGACAATGGAATAACTCTAGCTGAAGCTAATTCATGGCTTACAAAAGCCTCTAATAGTTTGTTAATAATTGATTCAGGTGGCCCTCACTCCCTTGAGAATTCTGTAATGCTGGGAAAGGTGGAAGGTGACAGAAGAAGAGGAGAACCAACAGCAAAGGGGATGGACTCAGTTACAGTGGTGATGAAGGCACCTGTGGAAGCCCTGAAGGGCCAGGTTGGGGACAGATTGTCCTGGAGAAGGTCTATCTATGTGGTTGCTAAGAGCCATCACTGTCTTCAGGGCACATAAACAAAAAAAAATTATTGTTTCAGCTAGGTCTGGCAAAGGTCTGGTTTGCCAATTCCAGACAAGGTTCCTGAGCCGAAGGAGATGCTCAGCTCCAGCTGTTCCAAGAACCCCTGTTCCAGCTCTGGAACTCCTCTAGCTGCTTTTATCAGACTTTGGCTCTGGCCCAACTCTGGAGCAGCTCCAGACCATTGTTCTAGCTCTAGTTAGCTTGACCAGGTTCCAGCTCCAGAACTGCTTCTTGCAAAAGTTCAGTTAGCCTATTAGAGTTGGGAAGGAATTTGGGAAGTAACCCTGTCCAAGGCACCACAGATGCCACTACTGTTTGGAAATGAACTGTCATGGCACACCAGCATTGACGATGTCACAAGCAACCAGACCCATGTTTAGATGCAGCTGCTTCAGCAGAACAATGGTTGGATGACTCCAGAAGATGCTCAAAGTTCTTAGTAGGAATCCTGCCCACCTCTGATGTATCTCAGCCCTTTATCCCTTAGCCACAATTTGGAGGAAAGTCCTGTGGCAGCTTAGGTGCTGGCCCACGCCCTGATTGCAGCAGTTGAGAATTGGCCGGAAAAAGTGAGAAAGTGACAGCCTATTGTTAGCCAAGAACCCGAATGACTAGCAGCAAATGTTAGCTACTGTGCATGACGTCTACATTTGCTTAATAATGTAGTGAGGAGTACAGATCTGAAAAGTAATTTATCAAAAAACAGGTTAGTTGTGTTTGACAGGGAAGACGTTGTACATCAGTGCCAAAAAACTAGAACAAGTAGATGAATGTGTGTACCTACGTGGAATGAAACACCTTGACTAGTTTTGACTTCTAAAGCCCTATGTGGTTTGGCTCTGACCAGAGTTGACCAGCCCAGTTTGATCCTCCAGGAGAAGCTGGGGGTGGTGCCCCATTTTTGTCAGATGTGGGGGGCTGAGGCCAGAAAACGTTCTTCAGTTATGACATGTTGGCATGTTGGAACAGCTTCCTTTTAGCCATTCCAGCAATGGCTTCCCAAAAGGAAACCATCTCTTCCCTTTTGGGAATTGCACTGATCACCCCCTGCAATTACTTCCTTAATCATTAGTGTGCATTATTGTATTATTTTTGTGCAATGTGGTCTGGACTGATTGCAGGTATTTGATTGATATTTACCTGGGCATTTTAACTATCTTTTTTTGTTTTACTGATGTAAGTTACTGGGAGTCTAGGAGGATTTGATGGCCTTCAAGTGAAATAAAAAGTATATCACACTGGCTCAGACGGGGAAAACGGATGAGACGTTTTAAGACATGCATTTGCTAGCAGAAATGTAGCGGGCCCTACGTAGAGTCTGTGGCAAGGAAAGAATGATTGCTGAAAGTAGCAAAAATGGTTATATGAAAGAGTATGCTGGTTATATGGAACCACTTTGTTATATGGAACAGCTCAGAGCTGAAGCCACTCGAGCACACTATTGAGTTGCAAGCCATTCTGGACAGGCACCGGGTGGCAGCCCCATACAGACGGTCCCCTACTTGTGAACTTTCGTGCTGCGAACTTTCACCGATATGAACAAGATGGACCCGGAAGTCGGAACCGGAAGTCGGAACCGGAAGTCAGGAGAAGGTGGGAAACGGTTAGTTTGCAGCGCCTTCCGTTTGCATCGGAGGGTTCCATTGGAGTTGGCGTTCGCAGAAAGGTTAGTGTACGCAGCGCACTCTGTTGCCGGGTGAGGCAGGAGAGGGGCCGTGGCAGAGGACAGGAGAGGGGGACAGAGGTCTCCTGCCTTGCCCGGCCACAGAGCGTGCTGCACCCCACCAACTCGTCCTTCGCTCCCCTCTCCTCCGCTACCACCCTCTCTCCTGCCTCACCTGGCGACACATTGGCAGCAGAAGATAGGGTTCCTCTGCCCACACCGCTGCCCTGCCTCCTGCCTCCTCCTCTATTCTTCACTTTTGACTTGACTTTGGTTGGACGTACAAACAAAACGGACTTATGAACAGCCTCTTGGAATGTAACCTGTTCATAAGTAGGGGACTGTCTGTACTTGCATACAGACAACCCACCAGTCTGAAACAGATTCTCACAAGCAGCAAGAAACATGGGAACAGATCCTGCAACGAACCCAGATGTCTACATTGCTCCCACATCTACACCAAGAGCGCCATCACAGGCCCAACAACTTTACACACAAGATTAGAGGTGCCTTCACCTGCTCTTCCTCAACTGTGGTACAGGCCCACGTCTGCCAGCAATACCCCTCTGGTGTCTCGGGCCAAATTTTGTGCAGAAGATTTAATGGATATAAGTTGTGCATCAGAACTCAAAAAAAGGTCAACGTAATATCAGAGCACTTCAACTTCCCAGGACACTCCGTTACAGATCTCAAAGTAGGCATTTTGGGGGGAAAAAAGAAACTTTAGTAGCTCAGTTTAGTAAGAGATTGCTGAGTTCACATACAGGTACGCCATAATCATCACAATTATACCAAAGTAAGGCTTGACATATCTCGCTTTGCATGTAATGCATCTATCTCATATATTGGTTTCACCTTTTGAGTTGCCATACTGACATAAATGAACATTTGCACGATATTCTAATTTTTCGAGTTTCACCTGTACATCAAAAGGTTTCAGGCCATCTTAAAGGGTCTCAACAAACAGAATGTGTTTTTAACACATTACAATTATTCACTCATAATGAACCTATAATCTGTCTCACTTATAACCTGCATCTGTATAACCACCCTGCCTTCCTCCCCCTTCCCTTCCCCACCTCGCCCCAGGTTAAATCCTACATCAGTCAAGCCACTCCATATAACTGATGAAGGGAACCGCAGCTCACAAAGCTTCTGCCTTTTAATAAAATCTGCTAGTTGGAAAAGGTGCTACCGGCCTCCTCCTGATTTTGGGCTGTTGTAGACTAACACAGCTTCCTCCTATGTTGGGTACGTCAGGAGAAACAGAAAAGCAAGTTGAAAGCTGGGAGAAAGGGCTCCTGAAGAAATGTGAGGGGTAAAACAAGAAGACAGTGGATCAAGAGGGATCGGCGGTTGAAGAAATGGGGACTGAGTAGAAAATGAGTGACCGGTTTGAAAGAGGTACGAAAAAAGGGTTTAGAGGGAATGAATGAGGATTGAATCGTAAAACAAATTTATGAAGGAAGGTGGAATGAGTTGAGAGGAAGAGGAAGAGGAAGAGGAAGAGGAAGAGGAAGAGGAAGAGGAAGAGGAACACTAAGAGAGTTCTGGTTGGATGTAGTTGATTAAATCTTAATCAAGAGGGCAGTGAAAACAGAATTAGGTGTATGAACTGGTGTATGGAGGTGGTGAAAGCAAGATGATTTGCAAGGTTGGAAATACATGGACAGCAATAGTCAGTGTTGGCAGGACCATTCAGGGGGTCAAAAAAGTAAAAATGACAGTTGTGGTACTTCGACTGCAAGCTTACCCTTTTGGTAAGCGTGTTGATATCACACACACATACAAAACGGTGAGGATTCGATCGCATTTTCGTGACCACCCGTTTGACTCCTCCCACAGATATTGCAAAGCCTTGGTGTAAACTAGATTTAGTTCTTCCCTTTTCTTATCTCAGCCTTTAATTTCTGTGTTTTAATTTTTTTCATTTCATGATTCCTTCTACTTTTTCCACCCTCTGCATAACTTCACTTATCCTGAAAGGGTAATGTAGGATGGGTATGTATTTATTTATGTGCCATATGGTGAGAAAAAATGTCCAGGGTAACTTAAAAACTGGAATGCCAGCTTTGAAAATAAATGAAGAAAACCAGCAACTAAAAATTGACACATGCAATGAGTAAAAGAGTAATAAAATTGCAGGACTAAAATGTATTCAGAAACTCAACTGCAGAGTTCTTAAAGAAGTGTTTCTCAACCTTGGCAACTTTAAGCTGTGTGGACTTCAACTCCCAGAATCCCCCAGCCAGCAAGGTCCACACAGCTTAAAGTTGCCAAGGTTGAGAAACATTGTCTTAAAGTATTAGAAGGCCTAGATGATTAAATGAGAATTGAATAATGAATGTCACACCTATGACCTTATTATTATTATACACAATTTCAGAAGATTGCAAGGAAGAGACAGGGAAAAGATCTTTTGAACTGGAGTTTTATCTTTCCTTTTTACCGACTGATCTTTCAATCGTTTCAGTTCTGTTGGTGCTCCGGTTCTGCTTTCACACCCACAGATACAAATACTCTCACCCAGCAAATATATTTCTTCATATTATCAAAGGAACAGTAGGTCACGGCCTTTTCTACAACCTGATGAGGCTTTCCCAGAAAAGGAAATTCCCATCCTGAAGTTCCGGAAAAGTTTATTTTCTTTAGGTCAGAGGTGTTTAATGTCCCGGCCTCGGTCACTAAAATACCGTATTTGCAGCATCTTCTCTTTCTCCATCGAGACCTGCTGAAAAACAATGCTGTTTTTTAAAATGTATTTATTTTTTATTATTGAGAAGAAGGAAAAAAACACATAGAAAGTGCTTTAACAAAAAAGTGAAAGAAAAAAAACATGTTAAAATGTCATTATAACAGTAAACAATTACAATTCTATATATACTTATGTAATGCAAATATTATTCAAATACGTATTTATTTCTAATACATTTATATGACTATCGTTTTTTTAACCTACTGTATTTTGCATAAATGAGTCCCATATTTTATTGTATTTATCCATACAAAGTCTACATCTATCAGCAATCCGCTCATAAGTGGCAAGTGCAATCAGGTCTTCAATCCATGCATTTATCTTTCCCATGCTTCAATATCAGTCTTTTGGCCATAGTAAGGGCACAAAAAATCCATTTATGGTGTCCAGTTGTCAAATTCCATGTACTAGCTATGTAATTCAAGAGAATATTATCCTCTGAAAATTTTTGCTTTTGTCACACAAAAAAAATCTGCTAATTAATGTTTGCAAGGCAACCGTTGACATATATTCTAAATGAACCCTTTATAAAATAAGTGTAGTGCAGTTTCTGGACGTGTCTTTGTTTATCTTGAATTCCTTCCATTTGGAAGTGACCGAAGATGGGTGAAGGTGAATGATTTGAAAGTTGGTGCTTTGAAATCAGATCCCAAAGGGCTGTTGGCATGTTAGTTTTGTTTAAAATTCCCCTCCTCTAAAATTGGAGAAGTGGACTTAGCAAAGAAAATTTGCATTAAGGAAAATGTTCCTGAGCTGGTCAAATTTAGCAACAGTTATCCACCATCTTGGTCCTATCCCGTCTTGACTATTACAAGATGCTCTACATAGGGTTACTCTTAAAATATATGTAGAAACTATACTTGGTGCAAAATATGGCTGCCGCCCGGTGCAAGGTTCAAGGATCGCACGATGTTTGTGCCCCTGCTCTGAAAGCCTGCTGTTAGTTGTTTGCTTATAAGGCAGAAATGTAAAGTATTGGTGTTAACTTTCAAAGTCCTAGGTGGCTTAGAACCATCTGTACATCTGAAGGACCAAACTTCTCATTATGAACCTTTTCAGCAGATGGGGCTTTAAGATCTTCAGGAGAGGCCATTCAAACATTTCTTCTCCAGTCTCAAAGACCTATTTATCTGGCTCCCCAAAGGATGACTTGAACATCTTTCAAATAATGGAATATGTTTCCATGTCCTCTTTGTCTTTAGAAGAACAAGCAAGGTGCATCCATCTAGATAGGCCTTGAAAAATAGGCTTATATTTATCTTTTAATTTACCCATTGTTACACTGTTGGCCTTGTGTCTTTGGATTAATTTTTCTTGGCAACATTTTTCAGAAGTAGCTGGCCATTGCCTTCTTCCTACGGCTGAGAGAGAGCAATTAGCCCAAAGTCATCCAGTTGGCTTGTGCCTAGGACTAAAACTCACAGTCTTCTGGTTTCTAATTTGGTATCTTTAACCACTACCCCAAGTTGGCTTTTTTTTTAAACTCTATATTTACTTTTTATTTTTAATTCACTAAATTAGTAGCTCCCGTCACTACATGTAATGGCAGTGAATTTCACCAACGGTGTGTTGTGTGAAGAAATTCTTCCAGTTGTTGAACTTGAGTTTGCTCATATTTCTTTTCATCGTCAACTCTAATACTCCTTTCTGCACAATTCTAGTAGGTTAGAGACTCTTCCAGATTTCCACAGCCTGCCCAGAACTGGTTACAGAACAAATATATCCAATGCAGAACAAATAGGTCAATGTAGAACAAATTATTTTAACTGTGCCAACTGTCTTGGATTGGCCAAGCTGGATGTTTTACAGAGATGGTTATTGGACCTAGGAATTCTCTCCTGGAAAATTTCAAGCCAGGACTCAGTGGGAAAAGATGAGTGCTCTCCAGTTTCAACACAATCCAAATAACAATGATGTGTCTTGCAATGGAGAGATAAACAGGGCTCTGTGGAAAGGAATCTGAGGTGGTGGTGGAATCCTTCCTATTGTTGCTACTGGTACGATCGGCCATGTTCCTTTACTTTACTGCCCATCACCTCACAAAGGTTGCTAGGCACAAAACACAAGAGCGCACTGGAGACTGCTCCCACTCTGAACGTCTCAGCCCAACACCTGGCTGTTCCCATCTCTTCAGACATAGCCAACCAACCTTTCCTGGTTGCCTGCCCTTTGAAGGCAAATTCTGATCCCAAACTCCACTTGCATCCTGCTCCCCCAGCGACAAAGAAGAGCTGGACAAAAATCTGGATTGCATTCCAGAGTGTGGTAGCCAGATAAGCTAGCTGACAGTTACTGAGCAAGCGGGAATGTACAGAGTTTATACCAAGTCTGAGCAAAAACCCTTTGGGCTCCCTTGCTGCCCTCTTGGAAGGGGAGACTTGAATGTCCTCTGATCTCCAGCCCTTGTAGTGTCTGTTGATGATGGAAGCTTGTTTACATTCTCTGCATTCCTCTTCTTCTGGTCTGGTAAGTCCACAAAGTGAGGCTGGAACCTTCCAGCGACCAAGGGGGGAATGGCACCATTTCTGCCCTATAGGCGCAGGGGGGAGATAACCAAGGGGGGAGGAGGACAGCACGACAGAGGTAGATCCAGGAGTTACCTATGGGAAAAGCCCAGATCAGAAAATGGCATTGCTGAGGGAACGGGATTGGTCACAACCTTGGGCAAAGGCCATTGACCTGGAGCTACTAGCAAGCAACCAGAACTATCTTTCCCTGTTTGCTTCCTCATCAGAGCCATTGATTATCAATTTTGATTTTTACATTTTTAATGTATTTATTGACTGTTCTTAGCTTTGTTGTATGCCGCCCAGAGTCGCCTGTGGTGAGATGGGCGTCTATATAAATTGGTTTAATAAATAAAATAATAAATACATTTCTTCTCATCCAGGGGCCACTGCCCTTTCATTCTGGACCAGAAATAGGATCGTAAGCGCAATAAGGATGAAGTCCAGGAGAAGGCATCCAGGCCAGATCATAAAAGAGGTGACATTTGACCATGATGATACCTTCTACCAGGTGATCTTGAAAAATACAGCCCCTTGTTTTCCTCAGAATTACAGTACTTTCTTCAAAATACCTCGTTTCTTCCCCACTCATTAGCGTTGCTTTGCAAAGCTTCTCTCCTGCTTGCAGTTAGGCTGCAATTCCCCCATCTAGAGAAGTTTTGTCCTAGAGATCATTTATTTTCCATGTGCAGTAGCAATATTTTTTAATATTGTGAAGCTGGTCTAAATTTATTCCACATTGAGAACAGGTCCCTGTACCACATACAATCATATCATTGTCGGAATTTAAGATTTCTGTACCGTGCAGCCATGCTGGTTATGCGGCTAGCAGGTTGTATAAAATGAAAGTTGAACTTAAGAGGCGAGTCCAGATTTTCCATTCACATATGGCTGTTAAGCTAAACCAAGGGCTCTTAAGGGAACAGAACCTCTCCTCATTTACAGTTATATGTCCAAAAAACCCTAAAGCAAAATCTGACAATGCTGAATATAAGGAAAGATATTATTTCAAGATTATTTCTTATTAATTGCTGGAAATGGTATATATCTATCTATCTGTAAATCTATATCAAATAATGTATTTGTTTTTAAATGATGAAAATTAGAAAGCCAATAAACTTTTGATTTGTCAGAAATCAGAAGTTCCTACAAACCATTGATACCACAAAGACTCTCTGTGTTTTTCGCTGAGCTTTCAATTAAATTCCTTTTAAAGAGAAGCAAAAAGCAATACAAAAGAAATATGCTCGTAGACTACAGTGACCATATATCCTTCATTATAAAAGAAAATCCTTTATTTCAGAAAGCCGCCTTTTCGATTTATTTATTTTTCAAAAACTCACTTTTGTCCTTTATTCTGATCATTTGACTTTTACCCTGCCGACGGGACCACTGAACGCACAGGCTTTCCCATTCATGGGGAAAATGTGGGAATGGAATTATCTTTTTAAAATAAATTGAGATATACGGTTTGATGTTAGAGACTTTTATGAGAATATGGGTTTCTGTAAAGCTTTTCTTGGTTTTGCGCTCGAATTTTCCTTCGGAAAGCAAAGTTATAAACGTAGAGAATTATTATTATTTTTTTTTTAATCCTTAGGAACCTCTTTCAGATTTGCCCCCTCTTCAGGTTTGTCCTTTGTTTTCTCCAAGAAAATATGGTCCCCGTGTTATAGAAATGTAAAAATCAGGCTTCTTATTGTCAGCCCAACAAGAGAGAGTTTTAATATTGCCTAAAACCAAGTATTACAGAATTCTGGCCATTATGGGGGGGGGGGGGGGTCCTTTTAACTGAGTCCAGACGATGATTTGGAGGTCTACCTTCAGTTCCCCAATCTTGAAGGCCTTACTGTATCCTTTTAGGGCTTGAGAAATACATTGAACCTGGACTGGGGGTAGAGGGAGAAAAACCTATGTTTGCACACAGCGTTCTGCCCGGTGCATTGCTCACGCCATGTCCCTATTTCTGACCTTGGCATGTTGCCTAGTACAACATACAACCGAGTTCACACACACACACACACACACACGGACATGCACAGACATGCATGTGGGCCTCTGAGCTGTGCAAACAGCCGGTGAGCCAAAGCGATAACCACGGGGAGTAGAGAGGAATGTGTGTGTGGGTGTGTGTGGGTGAGTGACTGTCCTTGTGTTTGCAGGCAGTGAGTATAAAAGGGCGGACTGATTAGCAGAGGACAGAGCAGGAGAGGTGGAAGCCATCCATCGCCTCTGCCCACCAGCTTTGACTCCTCTACTGCCTGTCCTCTCGGCACTATGGGGAAGAACCAGATCCTTGCAGGGCCCTGCCTTCTTCTCCTGGGGCTGTTCCTCCTTCCCGGAGAGACCTTAGCATCTACTGCACAACCGTAAGCAGTTTCTCCATCTTTTCTTCATTTCCCCCCCATGTCGGTTATTTCCTTATTTTTTCTTAAATCACTAACCCACCTTTCTGGCTGCAGCTCCAGGCAGCATGCACAGCTCTCCTTCTTCCTATTCTGTCCTCCCAACAACCCTGGAAGGGAGGCTGGGCTAAGGGGTAGCAACTGGGTGCCCGGCGTGCTTTGGCGGCCAAGGGTGGTTTTGAACCCGGGTCTCTTCACTCTGGACACCAATATTTTCATCACTACACCATCCTGACTTTTTTGCAAAACTAACAAAGATGGAATAAATGATTAGCCAGTTTGGGATAGCGGTTAAGGCACCAGGCTTGAAACCGGGAGATGGTGAATTCTAGTCCTGCCCGAGGCACGAAGATAGCTGGGTGATCTTGGGCCAGTCCCTCTCTCTCAGCCCTAGGAAAGAGGCAATGGCAAACCATTTCTGAAATCTTGCCAAGAAAAGTGCAGGGATTTGGCCAGGCATTTGCCAGGAGTCAAGACTGATCAGAAGGCACAGAGTTATTATGTTATAATGCCACGGGATCCTTTCTTCTTTTTAATCCGGCTTGTCTACTTTGCTTTGCACAGCTTCCCTGAGAGTCAGTTGACGCCAGCTGATACCAAAGCATTGAATTTTCCCGGCAAAATGATGATGATTTCCAGTCTGAACCTAGGACTTGGTGGGGGGCAGGGGAGGTTGGATGTAGGGTGGTATAAATAGAGAATTAGGCAATTTCACAGAAGAAGAGGCTTCATTCAGTGGCCATCAACTCATTTCTTTGATAGATTTCTTTCACTCTATTTCTCCAGGAACTCAGGAAGGTATATTTAGCAATTGCCAATTCCACCCCACCCCCTGCCAGAACAACACTTTGAGGTAGATTAGACCGTGACACTGTGGCTACATTTGCATGACATGCTTAACTAAATTGGGTATTTGCATACCATGCTAGCCTTTATTAGAGTTAATCTTGCTTCATCGTTTTTTGGATTAGCTTGTGCTGCAACTCCAGCAAATGGCTTATCTCAGTACAGGTAGTCCTTTTTTAGCAACAGTCTCATTTAGCGACCATTCGCAGTTACAACAGTGATGAAAAAGGAACTTTGCAACCAGTCCTCACATTTACAACCTTCGCAGGTCTTTAAAGCCAAGGAAAGCTGAAGTCAGATTGTTGAATTGTGATGTCTCCTTTAGCAACTGCTTTGCTTAACGACCAAGTTGCCAGTTTCAATTGTGGTCACTAAACGAGGACGACCTGTAGCCAAATTCCATGTACGGGGGAAGATCAGCCAGTGGCTAGTCCACAGTCACTCAGGGAGCTGACCTAAACCTGGGATCTGTGATGTTGGCAGACGTAGAGGAGATTGCACCCTATGTCTAGGATGAGTGCTCACTGCTGTTGTCCCACTTGTGGGCTTCTTCCCCAAAATATTTGGTCAGCTATTGATGAATGCTCTTTAGAGGGATCTTTGGTTCACCCCTGTGGGGCTCTTCTGAAGTGTGAGACACCTTCAGAAAAGGGTTTCTGCAGCTGGGGATGGTCCCCAAAGTCAGTGATGGGTCAGGCCAGCAATCCTTGCTTGGAAGGGAATCTGCAGTCCTGGTGGGGAGGCTAAGCTAAGCTTTTAACTCTTTCATCAAAGGAAATTGGCTGCCTGAGTACACATCCCATCTATTCCTTTAGGTCGGTGATTCTCAATCTCAGCAACATTAAGATGAGTGGACTTCAACTCCCAGAATTCCCCAGCCAGCTTGCTGGCTGGGGATTTCTGGGAGTTGAAGTCCACACATCTTAAAATTGTCGAGGTTGAGAAACACTGCTTTAGGCCTTTGGTTTTGTTTTCAGTACAAAAACTAATCTTGTGCCCCCCACCCAAAGAATAATTGATTTGTGGCCACAAAAGCTTTTGTGGATCGTAGTCCACTAACGTGGACTGCGTGGAACATACATCATGAGAAAAGTATATTGGGTACGCTACACTTTGCACTGATTATCTAGTTTACATGTAGTGTGATAAGAAAACTCTTTTGTTTAATCCAGGAGAAAAGGTGAGAAATCTCCAGGTTAATTTTAGTTCAACTCGTTCACAAAGAAATCAGTTTTTGCAATTCCTGTTCTGGGATGGGAGCGCTGAAATGTTCCCCCAACTGGTTTTGCGAGTTTTATTTCCTATTTCACATGGAGGCTGGAAAACAAATTTCTGAAGAAAGCTAGAAGGGGATGGCTGTAGAACAATGAAGAGATGACACATCGAGCATTTTCCAACATTTGAAGGGCTGTTACTTAAGAGGAGGAAGCCAATTCACTTTTTCTGCACTAACAGCTAGGACTCACACAAGTTCAGATGATAGGAAAGGGGATTTCGACTGAGCCCTCAAAATGACTTCACAACCATCAGAGCAGAACACTCATGTTGGACACTCCTGGGCACCCTGAAGTGTTTCTAGCAGAGCTGGACTGATCTTAGATTATTTTAGTAAGTTTCCTGCACCAAGAGGGTGACAGATTATATTAGCTTTTAAGTCTTGGTCAATATGATTTGATTAAAAGTGCGATGGGCAGTCTTACGCTGAACAAAATCTCCTCTTTTAATATGGATCACTTCTTCAGGGGCAAATACACGATTATCTGCCAATTATTGACCTTCAACCACTGAAAACTTCTCTCCTTCCTTCCTTCCTTCCTTCCTTCCTTCCTTCCTTCCTTCCTTCCTTCCTTCCTTCCTTCCTTCCTTCCTTCCTTCCTTCCTTCCTTCCTTCCTTCCTTCCTTCCTCTGGAATAACTACCAACCTAATAGAGGATATTATGAAATTAAATTTAGTTTAATATAGGTAGTCCTTGTTTAGCCACCACAACTGGGACTGGCAACTTGGCCGTTAAGTGAAGCGATCTCTAAGTGAAACCGCAACCGGGCTCACGATCTGACCTCAGCTTTCCTTCACTTTACAGGCCTGCAAAGGTCATAAATGCGAGGATTGGTTGCAAAATGACTTTTCATCACCATGATAACTGCAAACGGTCGTTAAATGAGGCAGTCACTAAACAAGGACTATTTGTCCATTTTGAACACCCTTTTTCAGGAAAAAAAAATAGAGCATACCTTATTGATGCAAAATACAGAGCCGCTTCCTAAAAACAAATTCATTTATTTATTTAGCAAATTTATATAGCTGCCCATCTCACCGAAGCAACTCGGGGCGGCATACAAAAATCAGATAAAAAGACAGATAAAAAGAAAAGAAATATAAAAACCCACATTAGTAAGTACTGTATATTTATTTGTTAAGCAGATAGAATGCAACACATCTGGGGCAATTCCCTTTGATATTAAACCATGGGAGGTGCCGCTCATGGGGCGGGATGTCTGTCTTCACTCTCTGGTCCTCTGACTGGGGCTGTTTTTCCCTCTCCAGGCAGTACCTGGTCCTGGTGCCTGTTGTTGTCCCCACGGAAACCTCCAAGAAGATCTGCGTCCAGCTGAGCCACCTGAACGAGTCAGTATCCCTGAGCATCACCCTGGAGTACGGCCAGCAGAACAGGACCCTCCTAACACAAGAGGTCTCCGAGAAAGACCTGTTCCAGTGCATCCCATTTCAGGTGAGAGCATTTGGGGAGCTCTTCAGACTCGAAGCGAGGGGGATAGTGGTTTTGCCCGAACCTCCAAGCACACGACAGCAATTAAATAATAACCAAATAAAAATTGGCACGGATATAATTTTTGGAACAGTGGAAGATGAATGTTTTTCCATTATTGCTGTATGATATGACTATGATTGTACTGCTATATTAATAGCAATACCAACAATACTTAGACCAGTCAAACCAACAATAATAATTTTAATATTCTTTTGGAACATTGGCAACTGTATTCACCGAGTCACACAACTGACAGGCAATAGACAGTCCCCCTCCCCTCCCTTCCCCTCCCCTCCCCTCCCCTCCCCTATCCTATCCTATCCTATCCTATCCTATCCTATCCTATCCTATCCTATCCTATCCTATCCTCTTCATTCAGTTCCAACCCACCATTCCTACCTTCATTGATCCTCTCTCAACTTCTCTCAATTTAATTGTTCTTCTCTTCTCTTCTCTTCTCTTCTCTTCTCTTCTCTTCTCTTCTCTTCTCTTCTCTTCTCTTCTCTTCTCTTCTCTTCTCTTCTCTTCTCTTCTCTTCTCTTCCCTTCCCTTCCCTTCCCTTCCCTTCCCTTCCCTTCCCTTCCCTTCTCTTCTCTTCTCTTCTCTTCTCTTCTCTTCTCTTCTCTTCTCTTCTCTTCTCTTCTCTTCTCTTCCCTTCCCTTCCCTTCCCTTCCCTTCCCTTCCCTTCACGTCAAAGATCCTGCCTCAACGTCACTGTTCTTTCTCCTCAACTCTCTTTTTCTGTTTAGCCTGTTTGTTCTTCTAAACAGAATTAAAGATTAATTTTTTTTAACTTCATGTACATTTTAAAGGTTTGAGGTGTGAATTGTAAAGTTTAGGTCTTTTTTAAAAAAAAATCAGGATGGGTGATTTAGCACTCAAGTTATATTGGGGTACTTTCTGAGCAGTGCAGTTGTTGATTTTTGAAGTTCTTCTGTTCATAACATAATTTTGCAGTCCCCCTTTCCCCTTCTTTTTGTTATTATTGATTATTTCATTATCCTTGTTGTTCCTATTTACATTTTCCTTCGGTTAATTACTTCAACACAATACAGTTGCATTATTTTAAAAATCACATTTCATTCATGGAAAAACGGATTTCTCTCTGTGAGGAAAATTTTAGGAACATTGTCCCCTCTCCAGCCACAAGGCCATCTCTGTTGGCCTTCTGTAAGGCCTTTAAAACCTGGCTGTTCCCCCAGGATGTTAGGTGAGCCTGGTTTATATGATTTGTATGTCTTTGGAGGAGGGGGATTGACACACACCTCAGTGTCTTTGTACTGTATTGATTATTATTATTTTTATTTATCTTTGATATTGTTGGTATGTTATATTGCTGTTAGCTACCCAGAGTCGCCTATGACAGTGTTCCTCAACCTTGGTAACTTGAAGGTGTCTGGACTTCAACTCCCAGAATTCCCCAGCCAGCATGGCTGGCTGGGGAATTCTGGGAGTTGAAGTCCGGACACCAAGTTGCCAAGGTTGAGGAACATTGACCTATGACATGGCTGTCCATACAAGCCCTTTAAATAAAATTAATGATTAACAGGATGCCAGAGAAGAAGGCAAACGACTTTGAATCTTTGGCATGGCCAATTAGCAGCATGATGCTCAACTCTGTTCCTCTATTTCTCCCCTCTCCAGCTCCCCAAATGGGAATGGTCCTTTCGCTCCCACATAGCACTTGTCACAGTGGAGATAAGAGGGCCAACCCTGAAGTACCTAAGCCGGAAAAGAGTGTATGTCGAAAATCAGGAGAGCCTCGTCTTTGTTCAGACCGACAAACCCATCTACAAGCCAGAACAGGAAGGTAAGCATGTGGGGAGTAACTCTGGTGGAATCCTTGGTTGGTGCTCTCTGGGGAAAGTGCATGGGGAATAGCTTTCTGTGGAGTCCTTGGCTGGTGCTCTCTGAGCTTGGTGGTTCGCTTGCAGACGTTTCATTACCCAACTAGGTAACGTCATCAGCACTGATGACGTTACCTAATCGGGTAATGAGACGTCTGCAAGCAAACCACCAAGCTCTGATAACGTTACCTGGTCGGGTAATGAGACATCTGCAAGCAAACCACCCAGCTCAGAGAGCACCAAGGACTCCACAGTTCAACCCTGAGCTACTGTGATAGAATGGACTTATGAAGGCCAGGCTTAGGGAGATAAGCATATTCTTAGGTCCCAACAGGAGCGTGGGAAGTTCAAGAAGATGAGGCTGGCACCTCCCCAAGGAATTCACAGTGTTGTGGCTGGCTGGCTTGGGAATTGTATTTGCATTGTCTCTTGGAGTTCTTTGGGCTGAACCTGACATCAGTCTCTCCAGACTGGACCCCAGTTCCCAAGCCAGCCAGCCACAACACCATGAATTCCTTAGGGAGGTGCCAGCCTCATCTTCTTGAACTTCCCACGCTCCTGTTGGGGGCTAAGAACATGCTTATCTCCCTGAGCCTGGCCTTCATAAGTCCATTCCATCACAGCTACAGAGATTCTCTTCTATTGGAATAACTCTCTGCTAATTGTATATGATCTCAGTTCAATATGTTGTGCTGCTGTGGTGTCTAACAAATGGTCCTGTTTTCAACTGGGGCAGTGGAATAGGCAAAGCCCGTGGTCCCATTTTCCTGGCCTTGGCATCCCTTTTGTGGTGCAAACTTGGGCCAAATTTCAGCATAATGAGCCAAAAAGTGAATTTATATATTAAATGCATTAGCCTATTACAACTGAGTCACAGCTGACACAGCCTATAAGGCTGAGTAAGTAAGGAAATGGATAAATAAATAAGTGGATTTATTAAACTCAACTCTAAAAAGGTTGGGGGGAATAAAAATGTTTTGGGAGGCGACTTTTTTTCTTACCAGGTCTTGTCCTGGTAAAAAGAAAGATGCAAAATTAGCCTTTGGCAGCTCAAAGATGATCCACTCTTTGCTTTCTTGCACTCCGCAAGACTGAAAACCTGTTAGTTTGTTGTTTATTGACCCCTTAGATCAATGTTTCTCAAGCGTGGCAGCATTCAGATGTGTGGGCTCCATCTCCCAGAATTCCCCAGCCAGCATGCTGACTGGGGAATTCTGGGAGTTGGAGTCCACACATCTGAGAGCTGCCACGCTTGAGAAATGCTGCCTTAGAGCAACAGTTGATTTTTTGATTGTGGACCTTTATCAGTAAAATAATTTTGAGCAGGCCCTTCCCATATATGTTTTGTTTTTACATTTTCTGGGATGATCATAGCATCTTAGCTGTGCTCTGTCAAGTCATCACATACATATGTATTACATGGCTGTAGACTTTCTTTTTTTGATGGATGGTTAAAAAAAGCAATTAATTTGCAAAAGGCAGCTTTACTTGGAACAGCTTATATCCTGCGATGATATGATACCTTTTTAACACCCTCAGACAACCACATCTGCCCATCCCAGGTCCTTGGGAAGGACTCAACAGGGGGATAAAAATGCCAAATCCAGTCTAAACATCTGGCTGACTGTGTGACCAATCATATTAATAATAATAATTTATTAAATTTGTATGCTGCCTGACGTTCAACAACTCTGGGCAGCTCACAACGATCAAAGAAATTACAATAAAATCAGTAAAACGCAAAACATAATACATAAATATAAAAGATGACATATGGTAGGTTTGGATTTTCTTTACATTACATTTATTTAGGGTCTACAGAACAGCTTTGGGGGTTTTCCATCTCAGAATAGAGGGTAACTGTGCCACTGATTTGGGACAACTGTGGTTGGTGGGGTGCAAAAAAGAGGCTTTGGGAAGGTATCTGGTCTTGTGGAGGACCACTGGCATAAAGATATAACATGATCCAATATAATAATCTATATCCATATTAAAATGCTTTCCCTCTTGCTTTCTCAGTACTTTTTCGTATTGTCTCTCTGGATAAAGATTTCCATCCCTTGAACGAGAAGGTACGTTCCATTGTGTGGCAAACTTTTCAGGATAGTTGTTCAGTTAAGGCCAATCTTGGGGGACTGTGTGGATGGAGAGACTTCCCTTGAAAGTTTGTTGATCGGTAACCTCAGTGTTAAAGTTTGTTACCCAGATGGGCCTTGGAAGCAGAATCTAAGGAAGGGTATTTCCAATGAAACTGTGTCTCGGCAACATTTGGGACCAGTTGTGGTAGATGCGATCTACCTCAGCCTCCCCTAATTTGATTTCTTCCAGATGAGTTGGAACTACAATTCCCAGAATTTCCAAACAAGATGGCTATATTCTAGGGTTATAATCCCACCATTTTGGAAAGCAGTAGATCTGAGGGCTCTTCCGTGAGATAGACTTCAGCTGCTTCTCTCCCATATGTAAACCAAATGGGAATGAAACCAGTTTAAGTCCCTTTCCAGATGTCAACCCCTTCCTTCATTTTGGCCACAGATGGCCAAGGGTTCTGTCCAGACCACACTCAACATGATTGTGCATTCCCCCGTTCCTTTAACCCCGTTTCTTTAATCCATTGCGTTCCTTTAGGGATAGGATGTACAACTAGTCCTTGCTTAACAATGGCAACTGGGACCAGCAACTCTGTTGCTAAGCAACGCTGTCATAAAGCACGACATCATGTGACCGCACCGACTTACGACGGCAGTTGCAGTTGCCATCATTAAGCGAATCCCGCACAGTTGTTAGGCGTGATATCATGCAGTTGCCTTTTGCGACCTCCTGCCAGCTTCCCCATTGACTTTGCTTGTTGGAAGCCGGCTGTGAAGGTCGCTAATGGCGATCATGTGACTGCGGGACACTGCAATCATCGTAAATGCACACTGGTTGCCAGGTGCCCGAATTGTGGTCATGTGACCATGGGGACACTGTGACAGCCACAACTATGAGGACTAGTCTCCTTTTTCAGCACCATTGTAACTTCAAACAGTCGCTGAATGAGTAGTCATTAAATGAGGACTACCTGTTATATACTTTTTGAAAAGGTTAATGCCGTTTACAAAGTGAAAGATCAAAATGCACATATATGGAGACAGGGGCATTCCTAGTAGTCAGGATGGTGTTTGTGACTGGGTGATTGAAGCCCTGCTCTTTTTTACATGTAAAAAGGGCAGGGCTTCCATTGCACAAGCATGGCCACCATCTTGACTTTTGTGATCCCCTCCCCACCCCATGGATGCAGGCCTAGCAACCTGCTTTAAAATTAAACTTCCTTTCTTGCAAGTTCTAAAGTAGTGCTCCTACCACGGATGGTCCTGGTGGAGCAAGTGTAGATGATAACTGGTATTTCTTCAGGCATTTCCAAATGTGTGGGTGACGAGAATGTGTCACCGCATGAACCCGGTTGTGTCTGGGGAGAGAGAGGAACCCGCACATTGTCCATTATGGACCTTGGATTTCTGTCCCCAGATCCTGCTTTGGTAGTCCCATTGCACCCATGAACACATTCTCCTTGGTGGCGTGGGACTGTGTCACACAAAAGTGAGTGGGGTGGTCAACATTTGGCTTCAAGTAAGCTCTCACTTTCCATGCCTGGGCAACTTTGAGCTGGGTGGATTTCAATTCCCAGAATGCTTAGCAAGGGCCATGCTGGCTTGGGAATTTAGGGAGCTGAACTCCACCCATCTTGCAGCTGACCAGGTTGAGAAATTCTGCTCTAATTCATTCCTGTTGCTGATTTTGTTTAAATCTGTTTCTTTCCACAGTTTCCTTTGGTCTACATTCTGGTAAGTGACTAAGTCCCCTTCCAGCTGTAATTGTTAACAGATTAACCAATAACAGGTTCCTCCAACTGGGCATTTTTCTGATGACTTGAACTTTAACTCCCTTATCATTCCAGCAGGGTCATCTGCAATAGTGGGTCATAAAGGTCAAAATGACATCCATGCCTGTGCAATTGAAGCCTTGCCCCCTCTTTATGTGTGTTATTTGCATTAAATCAACAAATCTGTCTTACTGGGTTGTTACAGGGGAAATGAAATGAGGATAGTCCTCTCTGGACACCACCATAAAGCTCTAGTAGCATATATAAGCAGCAATTACATTCTTATCGCCTCTCACTTAGCCTTCCAATCCACGTTTCTGATTCCAGAAAAACCAAGGCAATGAACTTGGGCAGAATTAAAATGAGATCATGCAAAAATTGCTTGGCTAAATTACCCGGGAAATTCTCCTGTCTGAATTCTATTGGATCCTCCTGCTAAAACTAACCGGTGGGAAGAGAGTCTTGTTTGCACATTCCATCTCTGATAGCAAGAGAGAGAACCGTCTTTGATGCACGCAGATGGATTCTATAGAAATCCTATGGAAAATCAAGGGAGTGTTGTGGCCGAATCCACCTAAAACCCACCTCTTCTATACACAACTGTTCATTTTTGGAAGAGATTTCACTCATTAACTCGGGGGAATTGTGTTCAAAGATCATCTTTGTTTTATTGCAATCTTCAAACCACCAAGGCCTTGAACTGCTTACAACAGACTTCCCAAATTAGGTAGTGCCCGTGTGCACTAGATTTCAATTTGCACCCACTCTAGTCTGCTCAGTACAGATTATTTGAAAAAAGAAGGAAATTGGAGAAGATTTGCTTATGCATCCTGATGGACCAAAAGTCTAGTGCAGAGTTTCTCAACCTTGGAAACTTTAAGATGTCTGGACTCCAACTCCCAGAATTCCCCAGCCAGCATAAGAAGTTCAGACATCTTAAAGTTGTCAAGGTTGAGAAACATTGGTCTACAGGATTTTGGATTGTACAGGAGGTAGTGTAGGCATCTATAATTACACCCAAAATTGTCTACATGCATAGAATATAGTAGAAGGAATTGTCTGCTTTATACTTTAATGCCAATTTACCTGATTTGGAACAACGTGCAGACTGAATCAGTTCTCTGAGTTGAAATGAAGTTGCAGTCAATGTTCACACTTTATTTCGCAATGTGGTAATATGCAAATCAAACTATGTCTCTCGAAGTGCATAGCAGGAGAAAACGCAAATCCCCAATGCCTGCATGAATAAAAAGAATGGAGGGAAATAGGGTGATCACAGACTGTCTCCTAGAAAAGAACGTCTGTCTATACCAAAATAGAGAATTGATCCAAAAGCTGTACATCTGAATTGTAATTTGAATTTTAAAATGACAAAGGCTATAGAACGAAGGTGAAACACATCTAAGGTGGTAGAAATTAGAAACCAAGCAAAGCTAAATTCTTGGGTACTAGGTCTAATAGCAAAATGTGGGCATTGGTTTCCAGAAATGAGATTTTAGGCAAGTACTATAATTGCAAAACCTTAGTAGTAGTCAAGCATTCCTCATTGTTGGAAATGGTTTCTGTAATATTTGATCCTCTGCTGTCTGCTGTCTCCTGTATCCTGCCTTATCCAGCCTGTTTTATCTGGCTGCTGGTCCATCAGATAACTCACAACAGTATTTGTGGGTTATCTTGAGCAAAGAGATTTGTGATATGATACAGCAGTGAAAACCAACAGAGAAGCAAAATGGGGTTAAATATTAACCGTGGCTGCCATTTTATGAGTTCCATTTAACTCTGGCGCGGGCACTGAGGGCCGAAAGACCCAATTTAACATTTGGGGCAGTGTTTCTCAACCCTGGCAACTTTACGATGTGTGGACTTCAGCTCCCAGGCTTCAACTCCCAGAATCCCATGTGTTGGCTAGGGAATTCTGGGAGTTGAAGTCTACCCATCTTAAGGTTCCCAAGGTTGAGAAACACTGGTTTGGGACATGGACAAGATTCACAAGTGACGACGCAGAATAAGTGACGACGCAGAATTTTTTTCGTCCTTTTTTTTTAAGGGAAAAGAAGTATTTCTTTTCTTTTCTTGGAGGTGACAAGGCATTTATCTGATAAGTGTTGATCATTAATATCCACTTATGGAATGTATATACCAGTGTTCCTCAACCTTAGCAACTTTAAGAGGGTGGACCTCAACTCCCAGAATTCCCCAGCCAGCCCTTTCAGTCTCTTTCAGCTCGACCGAGCTCCACTTGGAACGAATGGGCGCAATGTTCTGCAGAAGACGGAGCACTTATGATGGATTGCTTGAGGTTAGCCTCAGCAACGGTGGTTAGCTGGGTTTGGTGATCTTGCTTTCTTGGGCCTTGCAGGACCCCAAGAGAAACCGGTTGTTCCAGTGGCGAGATGTGGAACTGAAGGTGGGCCTTATCCAGCTTGAATTTCCCCTGGCTTCCGAGCCCGCCTTAGGCACCTACAAAGTGGTGGTTCAGAAGGCTTCTGGAAAAAATGTTGAACATTCCTTCACGGTGGATGAATACGGTAAGATGGATTCAGTGCCTCTGGTGCCCGGTGCCTGCTGGCCCACACCCAAATGAAACGGGACGGTGGTGTGCTGGTTTGTATGTTTTATTGCGTGGACTTGGGGGGTCAGATACGTTGTAAATGTTGGACAGTTAGGGGTGGGGAACTGAGCTGTTTATTTAGATTTACAGGTAGTGGGGAACAGGAGTTACAATTTTAGAGTAGGGTTGGAAAAACCCAGGTTCAGCTTCTCCTCAGCCATGGAATCTCCATGGGGAGAGAAGGCCAAGCCTTCCGTCTCAACTCAACATCCAGGGTGGTCTAGAGGGGAAGGGGCTGGACTAGGAGTGGGGAGACCCAAGTTCTGGTCCCCCCCAAGGCATGGAAGCTCCTGTTGGACTTTGGCTCAGTCCCTCCTTCCCAGTCCAAGAACCAATCATTATTGCCTAACCCATCCTACCTCACAGGGTTGTGGTTATTAGAAAGCTAGAAGAAGGGTAGACCCTCCCCTGAGCATTTTGAAGAGGGCCAGGATATGAATGTAATAAATAAATATCCTGCATCTCCACCAAATACTTGCCACTCCTAATGTGAGTACTCCTGAAGTGACTTCTCATTACAGGTAGTCCTCACTTAACAACCATTCGTTTAGTGACTATTCAAAGTTACAATGGTGCTGAACAAAGGGACTGGTCCCTTACAACTGGTCCTTGCACTTAGAACTGTTGCAGCACCCGCACGGTCACGTGATTGCGATCCGGATGCTTGGTAACCAGCTCACACTTACGACGGTTGCAGCGTCCCAGGGTCATGTGATTGCCATTTGCGACCTTCCCAGCTGGCTTCCAGCAAGCAAAATCGATGGGGAACTGTGTGATTTGCTTAATGACCACATGTTCATTTGCTTAACAGCTGCAGTGATTCGCTTAATGACCACTGCAAAAAAGGTCATAAAATCGGGTGCAATTCACTTAACAACTGCCCCACTTAACAATGAATTTTCCAGTCCCTATTGTGGTTGTTAAGCAAGGACTACCTGTATTTCAGGGTAATTTTATAATTTCTTGGAAGTTGCTTGTTGCAACAGGGCACAAGCAGAGCCAAGGCAGAGAGGTCTATCCTGTTTTTCATCTCTTTTTCTCTCCTTTTCTCTGCCACCCCCTCCCACGTTCTTCTGATCTGCCACATATTTATCCCATTCCTCATTTCCTCCCTTTGCCACTTGAACGTTGTGGAAGAGATTGATCGTTGTCACCAAAGCTCCAACTGGTCACTTTTTCAAAATAAATGAGGATGAGGGCTCGAAGTGGACTTAAAAATGGGATATGAAGGATCCCTTTAATGTTTGGGACTTTTCTTCCTCGCACCTTTTCTTTCAAGATTCCTTTGGAATTCCTTCTGGCAGAGAGGAGTCCGGGGGTGTCCACAGGGAGGGAGGGTCAAAAAAGTCAAGATGGGGCCGCAAACATGCAATCAAAACCCTGTTCTTTTTTTTTTTTTACCAGCCCAAAGTCACTCAGCTGGGTTTTGGCCCTAAAGGAGGGCTGGAGGTCACTGTTTTCTGCTGCTTAGTCCAGCATTTTAAGCCCTTGTATCAAGCTGGTGGTCTCGTGCAACTTAATTCTCAGCCCTTGATTCCAACTCAGCCGGAAACTGATCATTGTAGTGCAGAAACTTTGCTCCACTACTGTGGGAATGAGGGCATAATGAAGTAGAGAACACTCTGTTTTTTTTCCTTTCTTCCTTTTTTTAAAAAATTGACTTTATCTTGATACTTCATTCCTCCTTGTAGTGTTGCCCAAGTATGATGTCCAGGTGAAGGCCCCCCAAATCATAACGATTCTGGACAAGGAAATGGCTGTAACTGTCTGTGGCAAGTAAGTGGCAACAGTCCGGGTTTCTTCTCTTCTTATTCAAAGCCAGGATATTTTTTTTTCCTGACAGATGTTCTTCACATCAGCAGTTACCTTCAGGTTCTGTGTCTGTGTCCCCCTTCTGTGTCAACTGCTTTTCTACTCTGCAACAGGGCAACCGTAGCTGGGCGAGATACCTTCAGCCGGCCCTCCTGTTAGGCAGAGGGGATGAACGGTGATCCTATCAAAGCAGGATAGCCAGGGACCACAAGGGCGTCATTCAGTTCCCCCGGCTGACGGACAGAGATAGGCTCGCCAAGCCGTCCACCCTCGGTGCTTCAAACTTGCCTGTTTTCTCATATGATGCAAGACGCCTCTCCCATTCTTAGCAGTGGGGCAGTGAGCAATTTGAAACACAGGAGCTCTAGATGTTTTCCTCGTCTCTGTAGTCATAAGAGCTAACCCTTGGGTTAAATATTATTTTTTAAAATTCCCCTCTCACCCGTATGGGTGGTACGTGTCTTCCTCCACCTCGGGTCCTCTACCAGAGGCCTGGGAGTTTGAGGGTTCTGCGCAGTATCTTAGCTGTTCCTAGCACTGCACTCTTCTGGACAGAGAGGTCTGAAGTTGCTCCTGAGATCCGTTGGAGCCACTCTCCCAGCTTAGGAGTCACGGCCCCGAGTGCTCCTACCACCACTGGGACCACTTTGGGCTTGACTTTCCACATCCTCTCGATTTCCTCCTTCTGGCCCTGCTACTTCTCCAGCTTCTCATGCTCCTTCTTCCTGATGTTGCTGTCACTTGGCACTGCTACATCTATCACTACCGCTGTCTTCTGGTCTTTGTCTACTACCACGATGTCTGGTTGATTAGCCAGTACCTGCCTGTCCGTCTGGATCTGGAAGTCCCACAGGATCTTAGCCCTGTTATTCTCCACGACCTTCTGTGGAATCTCCCATCTTTGGGGGGGTCTAGCCCATACGCTGTGCAGATGTTCCTGTACACAATGCCAGCTACTTGGTTGTGCCGTTCAGTGTATGCTGTTCCTGCCTGCATCTTACACCCTGCCACTATGTGTTGGACTGTCTCTGAGGCCTCTTTGCACAATCTGCACCTTGGATCCTGTCTAGTGTGGTAGACCCCTGCTTCTATGGATCTGGTGCTTAGTGCCCATTCTAATGCTGGCTGGAGAATTCTGGGAGTTGAAGTCCACATATCTTAAAGTTGCTAAGGTTGAGAAACACTGTGCTAAGTGTTCACGTACTGCTGTTAGTGTCTTTAGCCAGTAGGTATAGATCATGTCTGGGCCAGGTGCTGTCCAGCTCTTCACATTCTTGACCCACTGTTGGATGTCTGCTACCGTGACGGTGACCAGGTCCTATTCTGGAAAATTGTTGTGGTCTGCTCTCAGGTCTGCAGCCACTTTGCACTGGTATTCTGTGTCTTCTCAGGCCATACAAAACAGTGATTAAAATATAAATGCTTGTAACATTAACATCCAAAACTGTAATTAATATTGATAGAATATCCATTTTTTTCTTCTCTCTTATCTACCCGTAATATTCTAAGGCACCTAAATAACAGAATATTAAGAATCTAAATATATTATATAAATAACATTGTTTTACTCAAACTAGAAAGTGGAGCCATAGATGGTCTATTTGGCTAGATTTAATAATATGTGAATGGATTGAGCTAGTAACATTTGATGGATATATCTTTATCCCACAATATTTTAACCTGCCCATTGTTGACTACTTTTTCAACTCTACGTTCCCACCAGTTTTTCATTACTGGCAGATGATCCTTTTTACAGACGTTCCCCTAAATCATGTTGGCGACTGTGTTATGTCATTGCTGATAGTCAGTTTGTGCGATCTTCTTGCACAAGCTGAGTATATGATCTACTGTTTTTTCTGCTCCTTTGCACAATTTGCACTTTGAATCATTGGATAATTTTTTCTGTTCTGGCCTTGATCGCCTTAGTTCAAAAAGCTTGCTTTTGAGCAGCCAAAATCAAGCCTTCCATTCCTTTTTTTAATGTTCCACTTATAAACCATTGCCAGGTTTTACCTTTATCCACTTTCCCCTCGATCTTTTGTAGAAATTGACCATGTAATGCTTTTCCTTGCCAGCATTCTGTTCGTGTTTTTATCACATTATTTCAATATTTATGTTTTGTTTCCTGTACATTCAGAAAGTTCCGATTTTTAACTTGCATCCGTGCTTGTTCTTGGCTGTCTTTTACACAATCAGCCAATGCATGCTTTTCTTCTTCGACAGTTTGTTGAACTAGAAGTAAACCCTGCCTCCATTTCTTTGGGGCAGGTATAATCTATCACAGTGATGGCGAACCTATGACACACGTGTCAAAGGTGACACGCCACAACAGTTTGGGTGACACACCAGTGTTCACCAACACTCAACAACTATTCTCTCTGCCTGAGTTACCAAAGAAACTGAGTTTGTTTTACTCATATTTCATTTTTGTAATTAGTTGACGTTTCTTAATATAATACATAGCACCACACATGACTGGACTGTATTTTTTAAAATAAATGAATAAGTAAAGAATTGTTTCTCTTTTGTTCATGTGTGACATGCCAGCAGAGTCAAGTTAGGCATTTTCTGAATTTTTGACACACTGAACCCAAAAGGTTCACCATCACTGATCTATCAACATCACTACAGGGGTGTAACATATCGTGAATAGTGATGAGTTTTCTTTTTTTTTTCGGTCCAAACTGTCCAGTTCAGTTTGTGTCCAGTTAATAATTCCAACAGTGGGTCATATAACAGGGATGGCCCAGGTATCGATGGCTTTGATTGGTGCTTCCACCATTCAATTTTGTCTTTAGCAATTTTCTCACACTTTGGATATATTCTTTACTAATCGCATTTTTAATTTGTCCATGCTTGATGCCCAGATGCTTGTAGGCTTCATCCTGATGGCTTCTGACGGTTTGGCCATTCGGCATTTCAATTCCATTACTGTTCGTGATTTTACCCCGATGTATTGCTATTGTAGCCCATTTCTCTAGGCCAAATTCCACTGCTATATCCGGGCTAAAAATCCTTACAGTCTTTGTCAATGACTGGATCTCGGCTTGCCTCTTGCCCCAGAATTGCCTCTGGTCTGATTGAAAGAGCTGGTTTTGCTTAAATTGGATGATTCGTGTCTCATAGTCTTCAGTTTTCCCAGCTATTGCTGTTATTTGTTGCTTTATTATGTCCAAAGCTTCCTCAATTTTTCTGGGGCTAAGTCAATACCTTTTTATTAGGCTTGTCTTGATTCTTGCATTCTTCAATTTTTGCTCTTTCACGTTCTTTAAATTACTCACATCTGATCTTAATTTCTTTATCTCGGCCTCCAATCTGATCTTCCACTTTGGGACTGAATATGATTTTGCTTTAAGTTTTCTAATTTCAGTGCCCAGTTCTTCTGTAACTACCACTCCTGTACTGTAGGCAAGCTGATTGGCCTGTTCAATAGATGTTATTTTAATCCTTGAAAGCCCCTTACAGGTAGTCCTCGACTTACAACCACAATTGGGACCAGGATTTCCGTCGCTAAGCAATGTGGTCATTAAGTGAGTTGCGCCTGATTTTACGACCTTTTTTCATTAAGCAAATCCGGCTTCCCCCATTGACTTTGCTTATTGGAAGCCCCCTGGGAAGGTCACAAATGGTGATAATGTGACCCTGGGACACTGCAACTGTCGTAAGTACATGCCAGTTGCCAATCACCTGAATTTTGATCACATGACTGCAAGGACGTTGCAAAGGTCATAAGTGTGAGGACTGGTCATAAGTCACTTTTTTCAGCAACATCGTAACTTCAAATGGTTGTTAAATGAATGGTCATAAGTCAAGGACTACCTGTATTCACATCCTTCATTATAGATGCTAGGTCTTTTTTGGGCACTATTTTTGGGGAATAATAATTATTATTGTTGTTGCTGGTCACACAGTCAGCCAGATGTTTAGACTGGATTTGGCATTTTTATCCTCCTATCGAGTTCTTTCAAGGACCTGGGATAGGGAGATGTGGTTGTTTGAGGATGTTAAAGGTATCGTTGCAGGATGTCAGCTGCTCCAAGTAAAGCTGCCTTTTGCAATTGACTGATGGTGATTTTTTCAGTGCTGATGGTCTTCAAATGGTGCTCCAGATGTTTTGAGATTGCACTCAGGGCACCTCTTGCTATTGGTACCATCTTTGCTTTCTTTTGCCACAGTCGTTCTACTTCTATTTGCAGGTCTTTATATTTTGTGATTTTCTCCAGTTCTTTCTCTTCCGTTCTGCTGTCTCCAGATATTCCAATGTCCACGATCCAGACTTTTTTGTCTTTCTTATCAACACTTGTTAAGTCTGGGGTGTTGTGTGGCAGGTGCTCTTCTGTTTGAATTCTAAAGTCCCAGAGCACTTTTGCTTTTTCATTTTCCATTACTTTGCCTGTTTTGTGGTGGTGGTGGTGGTGGTGGTGGTGGTATTATTATTATTATTATTATTATTATTATTATTATTATATATTGATCAACTCCAGGCAGCGAGCATGCCTAATATTCCTGCCTCCTGTTTTTCACACAACAACCTTGTGAGGTGGGTTACTATACAATGAGCTCAATCCTTCAGCATGTTATTAAATCTCGGCCATAGAAGCAGCAATCTACTTCTTCATCTTCTCATTCTGATACTATTTCAAACATGGACAAAGAACACAATGCACTCTTTGACATCTGGAGTGTGGCTTTCTTTCCACCTACGTAAGATAATTTTCTTAGCAAAACCCCACCATTGAAGTTACTGGCAGCACGCTGTTGCCTCCACACCACTGTGGCATTGAGTAGGGTAATAGAAAGTAACTGCATTTCCTTTCCTCCCACTCTTTCCCTCCCTCTCTGTCCTAATGGCCAGGGCACTGCTGACAAATTATCTCATTTTTCTAATGTTCTGGCTGCTTCTGGTTGCAGGTACACCTATGGGAAGCCGGTTCCTGGTCTGGTGAACGTCAGGGTTTGCCGGAAATATTCCTATTTCGGAAGCTCATGTTATGGTGAAGAGTCAAAAGCTGTCTGCGAGGAATTCAGTGGACAGGTGAGTCCCAAAGTTGAAGCAGAGACCCCGTGACCAGGGGTGGGGAAGGTTCCTCAACCACTGGAGTCCATGTGAAGTCCACACGATCAGGGACAAAATTAATCCAAAGGAAGTACATAAAGCAGTGTTTCTCAACCTCAGCAATTTGAAAATATGTGGACTTCAATTCCCAGAATTCCCCAGCCAGCAACTTCAGCAGGAGTTGAAGTCCATACATCTTAAAGCATGCTGGCTAGGCAATTCTGGGAATTGAAGTCCACACATATTCAAGTTGCTGGGGTTGAGAAACGCTGGCATAGAGGAATATGGAGATGGCACTGAAGAAGAATTCAGCAGCCATTATGTAAACACCAGTTTGTTTGCTTATTTATTTATTTAAAATGTATTGATTGATATAAAATTGATATGGCCACCTCTCTCACAATTGTGACTCTAGGCTGTGAATGAGGATTAAAACCAGAGCTTAGCCCTGGAAGGGAGGAAAGAGTGAGAAAGAAACTCAAGATTGCCCCATCTTGATTCTCTTTGGTATAAGGAGGAGGGAAGGGAAAACACAGTGAGGCTTTCAAGATTCTGTTATTATATCCTCAAACAAAAGAGTTCCAGTAGTTCTTGTGGTCTCTGTTTCCTGGCCTGTCGAAGGCCTGTCAGTGGGATGGACAAACTGTGGGACTGCATAATGGTGATAAATAGGAATCAGGAGAGACCCAGATTTGTCTCCCCACTCAACCATAGTTTCACTGCAACTTTGGACTGGTCACTGACTCAGCCCAACCTACCTCACTGGATGACTGTGAAGATAATATTAAGGGAGGCCCTCATGTGCATCCCCTTGAGCACCCAGTGGAAAAGTGGGATATAAAGATTATCAATAAATCACAGGAGCAAGTTTTATAAAGGAGGCTGGTCTTCAGGGCCATCCTGAGAAGGATCAAGAAAGCCAAGATGACAGCCACAATCACGCCACTGGAGCCCACCCCCTTTTTACCTGCATCATGACACATGTAAAAAAGGAGCAGGGTTTCAGTCACATAGTCCCAGCCACCATCTGGACTTTCTTGACCCCATGCAGACACTCCTGGTCCAGGATAACGGGCAAGAAAGCCTAACACATTCTACCCAGCTTGAGGCTGTCCTTGGATAATGCTAGATTAAGGGGGAAAGGACTGTAATTTAAGATTACTTAAACTTCTTTCCACTTGTGGGCTGGAGTCAAGTTGAAGGCAACGTCACAGGGAGATGGTAGAAGAACTATCCCCTGGGTGTGCTTGTGCTATGATTAGGTGCAAATGTGGGCACACCTCAGTTAGCCTGGGTGGTCGGAACGTCTTCTCTGCTACAGTCTGAAAACTTAAGTCAAGGGTGAAGTTGAGTCCCAAAGTTCTCCATTGTTCAGAAGTCTTTTAGATCGGCTGGGCCAAGTGGCAGACCATGGGTGGTCCCTGCAAGCTACAGCCTGAGAAGGTCTACCCTAGGAAAATTCTTGAGGAGAACAGGAAGAATAAGAGAATTTGCCATGGCAACTTGCTACTCCCTGATTTCTTATGCAGGCTGATATACACGGCTGCTTCTCTCATGTGGTGGACCTGAAGATATTCCAGATGAAGAGGGATGGATTTCAGATGGAGCTTCGTACAGTGGCCGTAATCACAGAAGAAGGGACAGGTATAGTTTGGGGAATATGAAAGATAGTTTGGCTGGAGGTAAATAAGGCTCAGCACAGCCTACTTTGCACCATGAAGGTTGCAGCTTCAGTCTTCATCTAAAACAATGTTTTTCAAACTTGGGGACTTTAAGATGTGTGGACTTCAACTCCCAGAATTCCCAGCAAAAGCCAGAGAGCTTTTGTGGTCCAGAATATATCATGTGCCTGGGCTAAATGATCCAATTGTCTGAGTTGTTAACAAGAAAACTTCTAATCTTTCTCTGAGCCCAGGAAATGAAATTTGCCAGATCAGCTGGCTGGGGAGTTTGGGGGTGAAAAAGGCACGAAAGGCTGCTGTTGTGACTCCTAAGCTTTGCATGTGTTGTTGGTTCCCTTCGGCAGAGATTGAGCTGACAGGCTCAGCTACCACACTGATAACTTCAACAATCAGCGCCGTTACTTTTGAAAAGATGGACACTTTCTACAAGCCCGGGCTTCCCTTCTCTGGGGAGGTAAGGCAAACTGGTTGATGATCCCCCTGGTTAAATATCTCATTGGAACCATGTATGGAGTCTGGGTGAGCATGACAGTCCAACAGGCCCTTCCTACTCTTTGGATCCACCCACTCCAAGCCTCCAAGATGTTTCTTCTGAAGCTTTGCAGAAACGTAGATGAGTGGTTCCTCTTCCCCCTTCTGCCCAACTCCTGTTCACACAACTGCCCTGACCAGCAGGTTCAATCTAACACAGCCGTTGAGTTCATTCCTAAGCCCATGTGTTTGCTTTGTACATTTAGATGAAACTTGTGGATGGTAGCAAGAGGCCATTGGCCAACAAGACCATTGAACTTCAAATATCGGAAGTAGCGAACAAATCCTACTACAAAACGGATGGTGAAGGACGAGTCCACTTTTCCATAGATACTTCTAACTTCACAAATGATGCCATGCAACTCACTGTGAGTTTTCTTAGTGACTGGGATCTAAAGAAGATGGGATATTACAGTTAGCCTCCTCCTTGGAATAGAGCAGTATGAGTGGAACTAGACAATTCTGACTTGGAGAGCCTTTTGTTTCTCCTGCGTCTTTTCCTTCCCTTCATCTTTTCCATCGCTTTGTTAGATCTGTCCCCGTCTACTAATTGCATTCATTGTTTCTCTTTGGGTCCATTTTGCTCTGCAAGCCCAATTTTCTAAGACGTCTGGTGGTATCTTGATCAAGGCAAAGTTGGACGTGGTGTAGATGTATGTAGAAAGAGGGTTTTGTCCCTGCCTTTGGAGAGCGGCAAGCCAGTGATCCTATTCTAGACCTTACAAAAGAAACCACGCATTTTGGAAACATGCACCAAGTGGGAATGATTAAAAATAATGTGACTTGGCATTTTAATAGCCGAGGTACCCCAATGGTGGAATTGGTCCCTTGTCCCGTTAAGGTTGGCACCAAGTCAACTAATCATCTACTGTGCCGGCTCACTTGGGGCTTTGGCTGAATGTAGGATGCTATTTGATTTAGAGTCCTCTTTGATAGATGTAAGTGCTCTTGTATGGTTTTCACTCTTAAATGTTTATTTGGTTCTATGGATATATTTACTGTATCCTGCTTTGGGAATTTCTTTCAATGCAAAGTGCACCAACCTTTTTAAACATCCCAGGCAAGCTAGCGTTTTTGGAAAAACAGCCCTACAGCGACACCCAGTTCTTCATTGTGACTTGAATTTAAAGTAAGATCCCAGAATCAAGGCTGAATGAGAGACTTTTAATTCTCTTTTCATCTAATTCAAGAACAATTCTTGAGCCTGTCAATCAATACTTAACCCATTCCATGCACAGCTGTTAGGAAGTTCCTGTTTGCTGTATTGTTTCCTGATGATTGCAAATGGCTGGAGGACTTACATTGTTTGGGTTGTAATTCTGAGGGTGTTGCCTTTAAACCAGTTTATAAATACTTAAATCAATGAAAGACATTAGCTACCTTAATTCCTTTTATCTCATCTCTGGGTCAGAGTCGTCGAGAGTCAGGCAGCATACAAGTTGAATATATGATTATAATTATGATTGTGAATGTGATTATTTGTATCATTTCTCTTTTTTGCCAGGCAATTTACCAGACTGAATCTTCTTGTTACGATAGGAACTGGGTCTCCCCTCATCACCAAAATGCCCATTACTCAGCATCACGTTTCTATTCTCCAAGTCAAAGCTACCTCAAAATTGAATTGCCTGCTAGCACACTAAGTTGCGGAAAACATACAGTCATCCGCATCCATTATGTTCTCAACCCAAATGTCATAAAGGACAAAGAAGTTGTCTTTTACTACTTGGTAAGTCTGAACAAAGTAGCCTTTATTTCAATCCCAAGAGCTGAAAAGTTGAGGGAGTATCTGAGGAGTAGTTCAGTGTGGTTGCATAGTACAGGAGGAACATAGGGGAACACAACTCTAGTATTTTTTCCAAAAAGATTGATGGATCATGTAGGATTACCAAATCTCAGTTGGAGAACTCCAGATACTTGTAAAATCGCAAAAAGAATTAAAATCTGCAGCCCACATCGGGCCATTCTACATTAACTAATTGCTGGGCTTTCCTTGTTTTGTCAGGTAAATAAGGTGAGAAGAATACCTTTGAGTTTTTAGCACAGAACAACTCGGGGAATATGTTAAACCAAACATGTTCTTCCTACTTCAGCTACCCATTTAAGGGAAACTGATCCTTCACATTGGTGCTCACATTTCTAATGTCATTTTAAAAGGTTGTGAGTCACCCCATTATACCTCTTTAATTCATTCTGCTACAAAGATGTATGACTATATTGATGTCTTTGGGGGAGCGAGGTTAAGAAAATCTTCTTCTCTTAAACATATTTAGAATGATTCCTCTATTTTAAGCGTCCAGGTTATATGCACGTTTATAGGTTTTTATTATATCTCCCTTGCAGTATACTGGGCCAATGTAGAGTAGAGTAGAGTAGAGTAGAGTAGGGTAGGGTAGGGTAGGGTAGGGTAGGGTAGGGTAGGGTAGGGTAGGGTAGAATAGAATAGAATAGAATAGAATAGAATAGAATAGAATAGAATAGAATAGAATAGAATAGAATAGGAGTTTCTCAACTTTATCAACTTTAAGATGTGTGGACTTCAACTCTCAGAATCCCCCAGCCAGCATGTTGGCTGGGGGATTCTGAGCGTTGAAGTCCACAGGACTTAAAGTTGATGAGGTTGAGAAACCCTGGAATAGAATGTACTATTACATAAAGTAATGTAACATAGCATAACATCGCAACAGCAATTTATGCAAACAGAAGCTGTTGACTAATTGATATCTGTGCATAAGATTACAGTCCATTCTCGTGAACTTAATTATAATTTACCAAGGGCTGATTGGTCTTGCATGCCCCAGGAGATTTCTCCTCTAAAAACTTCCAGCTGCTTCAGTTGGGAAGTTTCATAATCATTTTTTTTTTTTAAATGTAAGTTAAAAAAATAGTTTTCCCACCTACTTTGGTATCACAGCCTCCTCATTCCCACTTCATCCAGGAAAAGTGTGTCTTTTTGCCATTGAAAGATTGCCTACCCCTTTTAGGTCAACTTTTAATTGTGTCTTTGCCGTGCAAATACAGAATATTTCAATATCTGTTAGAAATAAGGGAGTTCTATTGCAAGATCCGTAAAACAAAAAAGCAAAGGACTTTTTCCTTCCAAAGGGAAGCCATTCGAATCCTATTTCCAGCTGTTACCTCTGCTTGATTACCACTCCAAAGTGGGATCAAGAAATGTCACTCCTTTTGTCACTTTATGAGTAATTCCTGCCTTCCAAGCATAGGAATCGTTGACACATAGCTGCTATACAACTCTTACACTGGTTTTATATTTACAGTACTTACAAGTGTAAAAGATATTGGGGAAGCTGGGAAAGGAATTGAAGGGAGAGAGAAACGATCAAGAGATAGCCAGCAAATCATTTGATAGTTTATCTTATGACGGGCAACCTGGCCCAAGTGGCAGGAAACCCAGGAGAATCATTCAGAAAGACTCTGACTTAATTAACTCACTACAACTGAGGCTGGGAAATTCCTCTTGCAGTTTCCAAGATCCTGTATTTCCCCCAGACAAGCATGAAAGCTCTCTTAGACCAGTGTTCTTCAAACTTGGCAACTTTAAGATGGGTGGACTTCCATTCCCAGAATTCCCCAGCCAGCGTGGGAGTTGAATTCTGGAAGTTGAAGTCCACCCATCTTAAAGTTGCCAAGTTTGGAAAACACAGTCGTAGAGAAATCTAGGTAGTTCTTGTTTCTTTGATCACAGCCAGCTGTGTGGGCCTTGACAACAAGTCCTTTTGTTTTTTTCATGAAGGTGCTGGCAAAAGGGGAGATTGTGAAGGCCAATACTCACCACCTGAAAGTAAAGCATAATAAAGGTGAAATGTTTTCCTTCCTCTTCCCATTTTCCCTCTACCCACTTTCCTTTGGGAATGAATGGATGAAAGGATAACACTCTTATTCCTTTTTTGCTCTCTACTACTAATAAAATCTCATCTCCAAAAAGTTTTTGCCTACCATAGAAATTGAAGAGTACAGGTAGTCCTCACTTAACAACCACAATTGGGACCGGAATTTAGGTCGTTAAGCGAATCACCATGTGACCAGACCTGATTTTACAATCTTTTTTGCAGCAGTTGTTAAGTGAATCACGTGATCATTAAGCAAATCATGCAGTTGTTCAATGAATCACACGGTTCCCCATTGAATTTGCTTGCCCGCTGGGAAGGTAACAAATGGCAACCACATGACCCCGGCATGCTACAACCATCATAAGTGTGATCTGGTTGCCAAGCGCCCAGATCGCAATCACATGACTGTGAGGGCACTGTGACAGTCATAACTTCAGGCACCAGTCGTAAGTCACTTTTTGGCACTGTCATAACTTCAAACGGTCACTAAACGAACGGTCATTAAGCGAGGACTACCTGTACATTCAACAATGCATTTTGATGACCATTATACCAATGGCATAAAAATTCACACAGGAAGGTTCTGTAAACTTCTATTAATCAACAACTCCGTTGCATGAATATTGCACAGATATATCTGTAGAATGCATTTGAAAATATCCTCATTGTGACTGCAGTGCTGGTAACATGCGGACATAATTGTTTGATGCACAAAACTCACTGGCAGACCTCGCTGGTGGGCAAAAAAGGAACAAGCCAAGGATCAGTCTATAAATCAATGTCTTTAAGTCAAGCAGGGACTTGGAACAAGGTGTCTGTGGGGAGCCAAGATGGTAGCTGTCACCATACAATTGAACCCTTGCCTTTTTTAAGTGCATCTCCCATCTAAATGCTACTCAGTTTCGACTCTGCTTAGTTTTTCTGAAATCAGGCAAAGTCATTTGTGGCAAATAAATGGCACTCCATGGAGAATCCCATGTGCTGGGTGATGCTCCTATCTCCTTAGATCCACTTTATAAAGGCAGTGCTGAATTTTGTATTTAAGGAGCCTGATGAAATGGTGCATTGAAAGAGTCCCCTTGTACAAGCTCAGGGGTATCTGCGGGGTACAGTCAAAAACAGGCACAGCTTTGATCACATGGGCATGGCTGCCCTCTTTTGGGACCACGTCCTGTCTACCCCTCTATACAAAGTTGCACCAAACCATTCCAGCCACATCATTCTAATAATAAATTTGGCCAGACAATAGCTGGGTACACCCATCAATCTTTAAAGAAATATAGCCTATGATGAAATGTTGATGCCTCGCCTCCACTCTTAAGAAAGCAGTTGGCAATTAGGTGGGAAGGCCAATATATATCTTACACATTTATTCTAAATGGTTCAGAGGTCTTTGCAAGGGATATGTAGTGGGATCCGGGAATGACCTTGGGAGACAAGAGGAAGAGCTGCAGATGATCAGATAAGAGGCAGCTGAGCCCACAGAAACAATGGGAGAGCGGCAAATGACTCAGAAGGGACCCTCCCTAGTTTCTTGAGCTGTAAAGGCGATGGGGGAGACGTCCTTTCAGATTTGGAAGTTTCTGTTAATGTAACCTTACAATAAAGATACAGCTAGTACTTCTGGGGGTGCTTATTGTCTGGGCTACCTCGCAAGGCCGGTAGGATGTCAAAAAAGCCAAGATAGCAACTTTGATTGCACGATTGTGGCTGCCACCTTGACAGTTTTGACCCTCTCTGTGGATGCCTCTGATATGGTTACCAGTTTATTTGATTTGCTCAGGCTCCACATTTCTACGCCATGAAGATGCCGCTCTACAGTTTTCCCCACAAGTACTTTCAACGCAAAGCGCAACAGGGGACTTCTCTGATTGCTCTTGATTTCGATCAGTCTGTCCCGCCTCTGTCTCCCCAGGCTTCATTCAGTCTTTCCTGCGTGCTCAGGGTGGAGATGCAGACCAAAGTCTGGTTGGTGGTTCATTGTCTCAGTGGACAGGTCAATGCCCGTCTTGGCAGGTTAGGCATGTTGGCAGGGTTTCTCTGAGGTTGTCATTGTTATCTTTGGCTGCACTCACAGTCCTCTGGTAACAGAACTCTTCCAAATGTATCCCCCTGGCCTCAATTCTTTGCAGTTGCTCAGTCTCCCTGAAATGTCTGTTATTTAACCAGGAGTATTTACTCTGGATCTCTCTGTGGATATCAAGACTGCTCCTTTGGCCCGCTTGTTGCTGTACGCAATATTGGATAATGGAGAACTTGTGGCGCACTCTGCAGATTTTCCTGTTGACCCCTGTTTCTCCAATAAGGTAAGGATGCCAACAGGCTTCATCCACACACCTTCCTTGCTCCAAAGATGCCCCCCACCCATTACCACTTGGAGAGGACATATCTTCACTGAGGATGTCCATCCCATTGCCAGCCTGCTGCTAAGGCAGGCTGAAGCCCAATCAAGGTGATTCGATGGGAAGGTGGTGTTTTCCCCAGAAGACGCCTGCCTAGATGTTCTATACGATGCAGAGGAGGGGCCTAAGGGAGGTTGGTGACCTGCAGGGCTCCAAGGAACCCACTGCAGATCTCCCCTTCCATCTAGCTGGAGGACTTCACCTCCACAGGCTGTGTGGCATTTGCTTGTGGGAATAACAGCCTTCTGGAAGACTGACTGCCCGTTTCCCAGAAGACTGGTATTCCCATCAGTGCACAGACAGAAGGCCTATGCAGAACCTGCATGGGAGGAGGGAGGGAGGCCCAGATGGAGCAGGAGTTCATCCTACAGTGCACAGCAAAAGGGGAAGGGCAAGGTCCCCATTAGGAGGGTCACCACCTTCTTGCACCTTCTCCCTCACTTTGCAGAGAGATTGCTCTGTTGTTGTTTTTTTCCTTTTTAGCTTTATCATGGGTTCTGGTTACAAGATCTTTCCTTCCATCGTTTTAGAGCTGTCCCCCTCCTTTGGATTAAATGGAGAAGGAAAGGTGTTGGGGGGCTTCAGGCAGCACTTGCAGTGGGGGGGGGGGTGTCTCTGAAAAGCAACAGGCAAGGTCCTCTTCCTGATCAAACAGACTGATAAAATATTGGCAGCCTTAGAAAGGAAACAGATTCCAGAATGAGTTTGTGGATGTTGTGGCGATGAACACACTGCCTTTTCCTGTTGTTCAGGTGAATCTAGAGTTTGCTGAGCGCAAAGGCCTGCCCGGCAGCGACATAAACCTCCATCTTGCAGCTGCAGGTGACTCCCTCTGTGCTGTCCACGCGGTTGATGAGAGCGTCTACCTCCTGAAGCCGGGAGCGGAACTTTCTTCTCGAACGGTGAGGCCGAGTTGCTTTGCAGGTCCTGGTGGGCTGTGGATCACTGAGCCCTTCTGCTCTGCCCCCACCAAGTCTCTTCCAGTGGGGTGGATTGAACTAGGATACCCCTGCCTCACCAGACTTGAATTTTCCCTTAGAACAATTCAGCCGGTCTGCTGCAAAAGCAAAGGAGCAGTTTCACTTAGCCCGTAGGTATTCTTAGCAAGGTAGTGCCAGCATTCCAACCATTTGTTGGGAATATGCCCACCTTCTGGGGAAAAAAGAGAGAAAAATAAGCCAGGTTGACAGGCAGCCTCTTGGGGATCTGGAGTATGTAGCTGAGGGCAGCATCTGGCTCCTGGGGGTTGCAGGTTTGGTGGTTACCAGGCCCACCTTGGCAGCCGTTTTGTGAATACAAATAGTCCTCACTTACCGACTACTCGTTCAGCAACTGTTCAAAGTTATGACAGTGCTGAAAAAGGAGGCTTATGACCGGCCCTTGAAGTTGTGGCTGTCGCAGCATCCCCGTGGTCACATGATTGTGATTTTGGCACTTGGCAACTGGTACACATTTATGACAGTCACAGCATCCTGCGGACACGTGATCACCATTTGCAAATTTCACTGCCAGCTTCCAACAAGTGAAGTCAATGGGAAAGCCGGCAGGAAGTCGCAAGTCACGGTCACATGACATTGCGCGTAATGACTGCAGGTGATGTGCTTTACGACTGCAGCCAGAATGGATGTAAGTCGGGTGCTGTTACGTGATGTTTCACTTAACTGCATCGCTTAGCGAGGGAGTTGCCAGGCCCAATTGCGGTTGATAAGTGAGGACTACTTATATGCAAGCTTAGCCCACATCACACATTTGGGGCATCGCACATGATATTATTTTAAAACTCCAAATGAGGCCCCCCCCCCCAAAAAAAGAGCATTCTTGAATCAGAGGATAAGCAAGCAAATTAAAGGGCAGGAGAAGTTTGTGGCAATCAGCTCTTTAAAAATAGCTTGAAATGCATAAGGACCAATATTTTCAACTTTCTTTTCTTCTTTGTGCCTTCGAGTCAGTCTTCACTCCTGGCAACTCTGTGGATGGGTTTCTTGGCAACGTTTTCCGAAGCAGGTTGCCCTCGCCTCCTCCATCCTAGGGCTGGGAGAGACAGCCCAGGCCCACATCCCTTTTGCTGGCTTCATGCCTGTGGCAGGACTAGAGACTCACATCTTTCTGGCTTCTAATCCAGCACTTTTAACCTTTACACAAAGTGGCTCTCTTCAACATAATTGGATCCCTCAGATCCCTAGAAGGGTCAAGTATTAGTCATAAGGGATGGGGCCTTGGTGCCACTTTTAGATTTCACCAGATGAAATGCTTCTCCCCCTAGCTGACTTTGCCTGATCTAAAGGAGCTAAGCAGGGTTGGACCTGCTTAGTGTTTGGATGGGAAACCACCAGAGAACCCTTGGGCTATAGATGGGAAACACATGCTGGAAGAAGGCAGTGGCAAGACACTGTTGTACTGTTGCCAGGGAAGCTCCTGAGAGCCAGTGTGGTGTAGTAGTGAAGGGGTCGACCTAGAAACCAGGAGAGCTTGAATTCTAGTCCTTCTTGGACACGAAAGCCAGCTGGATGACTTTGGGCCACTGTCTCTCTCTCTCTCTCTCTCTCTCTCTCTCAGCCCAACCCACCTTACAGGGTTGTTGTTGTGGGGAAAATAGGAGAGGGGAGCATTAGGTATTTTGAGTTGTACGAAATCAAGGTAGGCTAGAAGTTGAATGGTCATAATACGTGGGCACGTCGTCACCAGGAGGCCGGTGCGTCTCAGAGGAGGTTTTATCATTTTCCGACATACTGAACTGGGATTCTGTTGTTTTCAGGTGTACGACTTGCTGCCTCTAAAAGACCTCAGTGGCTACTACTATGAAGGTGAGAATTTGGAAGACCCGGACACGAACCCCTGTATGCCTCCCAAAAAGATCATTGTGGACGGTATCCGCTACCAAACCGATTTCTATTCTTATGGTGAAGGTGACGCCTATACAGTTCTCAAGGTAAATCCCCTCGAGTCATCAAACTCTTTACTGAACTTGGAATTTCGCTCCGAGAGTTGTTAGCAAGGGAAGTCATTTCAGACTGAGCCATAAACAAAGATGAACATGAGTAAATATAGTTTGTTTAGAAAAATATACTAATTAAACTCTCTGGGGCAATGTTTCTCAACCTTGGCCACTTGAAGATGTGTGGACTTCAACTCCCAGAATTCCCCAGCCAGCTGGGGATTCAAGTGGCCAAGGTTGAGAAATACTGATCTGGGGTAATCCCATCACTGTTCTCTGATGTGGTGTGCTGTTTGGCCCTGAGAAGAATAAAAATATGATTAAATAAAAATAAAAAATGAAGAGTGATGGACTCTGAAACATGACTGGTTAGCTTTGTTGGAGTGATCACAGAGAAGCTGGAAAATAGTTGAAAATGCCTGCATTTAGACTACTTTTGATTAGGGATGTGTGGCTCGCTATAAATCTGGTTTATTTTAATTTCCACGGTCATCTGATAGCATTCAAGCTTGTTTTTCTGCATTTCTTTTTCTAAAAAAAGGGCACCCCTCTTTTGCTTTCATTCCCAACTCTCCCTATCACGCAGGACCTTTGGACATAATTGGTATTAAAGTGCGGAGGCTGCTGACATACAGAAACATTTTTCTCTTGGACTCCCTTTATTACATTGATTTTCCCAAAGTCGGCTTTTAAGAGCATAAAATTGTTCCCAATTTTTGTCAGAGTTTCCACACACAGCTGCAGAAAGCCAGAAGAAGCCTGATGGCATCTTTTCAACCAGATGTGTTTGGTGTTGTGTATGCAGATTTGTGTGTGTGTGTGCCAAGAATAGAGAGGGTGCCTGCTTAGTACTGTTATCTGTACCCAGATGATATTTCTTTGGGTGGATTTTGCAAATCTGCTTCTGTAGAAATCAGTGGCAGATTTCCTTTGTATCTATGGTTTTTTTTCCCCTGAACATAAAGATCAACCCCATGCTGAAAAGGGCCGGATTTGCAATCAGGCTACCTGAGTCCCAGCCTCGGTGTTGCAATTTTCACAACATAACATTGTTTTTTTGACACATCCCAAACATGGAAAGGGTGCATTGTCACACCCATTTTTATTTTCTAACCAGTTTATTGCAGCACTCCAGAGAGAGAGAGAGAAAGATGATAAGATAACTTCTTTTCCAAGCTTTCTGTAATGTTTCATTGTGAATTTTTGCTCATTTTACAGAACATTGGTCTCAAAATCTTTACTAGCACCAAGATCTACAAGCCTAATATTTGCAGAGAAGTGATATATGGTAAGAATCTGAATTGGGGTGACAGGGTGGATGGTGGGGGGGGGTGTTATTTATTTATCTACTGCATTTATATCATGGCTTTCTACCAGGAGTGCGCCAGTTTTTCCCAACCCCGATTTTTTGGTGGCGTGGGTGGAACCAAGAGATGGTGGCTGGCCCAGAATCTGCCAGGGAACTTCTGTGGCTGAAGAGGGTGGTGGTGGTGGTGGTGTTGGAACCTGAGTCTGCCTATTATTACTCCAGCACTTACCCCCACCCCACACTGGCTCTTGGGCTGAGCAACTGTCCCAGGGTCCCCCAGGGAACCTATGTGGCTGAGGAGGGACCAGAGCCTGGGTCTTCTCACCTCCAATTCCTCACCTTCACCAACAGACCAAAAAGAGTTAAAATCATGGGATGCGGTCTTTGCATGTAAAATTGCCCATTTCATACAGCCTCTGTGCAAATTTCTGGTGCAACCGCTCTTTGAATATTGTTTCCGTTCTGTTCGTTGCCCCTCAAAAAGGATATCATGGAGCTGGAAAAGGTGCAGGAACCCAATTTATCAATTCCAGTGGGGGTAAGTGCAGCTTAGAGAGATGGTGAGTTAGGGGAAACAGGATGGGCAGGAGCAGGCTCTCCCTTACCCCCCAAACACTAAAACTGGAGGTCATCCAAAGAAAGGGAAGACTGGGACAGGAAGATGTCTTTGCTCAGTGCAAAGTTAAATTGGGGGGGGTGGGGAGATTAGGTGATTTTAAAAGGAAATCAGATGCCCAGAGTTGCTCGGTATTGGGCAGCACCTAAATCGATCAAACCAAAAAGCAGACAAAGGCTGAAGTGATCAATTGCTATTGATTGCGATGGCTATAAATATGCATCCAAGATCAGAGGCAGCAGGGCACTGATGCCAGTCTGAAGTGGGCAAAGCAAAATCCAGAGAGGATCCACCGTGGGGCTTGCTAAGAGACATCTGATTAGGGATTTTTCTCCATAGGTGCCCCCTAGAAATGATGGATCTCAGGTACCTATCACAATTGCCTCAGCTTAGTAGCTTGTTGCTCTTATCTGAGCCTTATCTTAGGCCAGTGTTTCTCAACCTCAGCAACGTGAAGATGCCTGGACTTCAACTGCAACTTTAAGATGCTGGCTGGGGAATTCTGGGAGTTGAAGTCCAGGCACCTTAAAGTTGCTGAAGTCGAGAAACACTGGCTTGGGCTAACAGATCAACTCCCTATCTTGACCAGGATCAAGGGATCCCTGTAACCTCTTTATTGCATCACTGCAATGCATAGTATGTGGGGCTACTCTTGAAGATGGTCTCTAAGCTGCAGCAGCTGCTTATGAACTACTGGGCCCAATTCCAGAAGTTAACACTAGTCTATACAACCCTCAGTGGCTAATGGCCACCTCTCCTAACACACTCAGCCCATGAGGCTTTCAGTTGGAGTGAGCCCACTCATGGTTTCAGCAGAAGGTCTGACCTACAATAAAGCCTTCTTAGTGGTGACACCCTGATTATGTCATTCCCTCCCCAAGAAATATGTTGGTGGCTCCTCCATTGTTGAATTTTAGGTGACAGTTCTGGGCATCCATGGCCAGTTAGGCATCTGTAGTGTAACAGATGTACCAACCAAGCTGCCTTTACATGATATGACCTATACGTTAAAAAACCTTGAAAAACCCACCATCTTGGGTCCCTTTAACCCCAGTGCTGTATCTCAGGTTAGCTGCAAGTTAGACCATCAGGGCAGAAAAGATCCAAGATGATAACTCCTTTGGATTTGTGATAAGGCTGAAACCTCAATTAAAAGTCTGAAGTTTTAACAAGTGTGAATGAAAAATGGCACTGCATGAACACTTACCAGCCGAGTTGTATAGCTGTTCATGTTCGACTGTCTGCATATGATGTGGCTGGGAGCAGGGCTGTCCATGGGAGGAGGTAAAAAAAGTCAAGATGGTGGTCACGACTGCACGGTCGAAGCCCTGTCTCTTTTTTATGTCTGTAAGAAGAGGCAAGTTAGGAAGAGTATTGACACTTTTGAACTTTGGTGTTGAGAAGACTCTGGAGGATACCATGGACAGCTGGAAAAACGAACAAATGGATCACAGAACAAATCCACTCAGAGTTCTCACTCGAGGCACAAAAGACCAGGCTCAAATTATCCTACTTTGGACACATGATGCGAAGACCTCGCTCTCTGGAGGAAGCTCTGTTGCTGGGAAAGGTGGAAGGAGAGAGAAGAAGAGAACGACCAGCAGCACGGGGGATAGACTCAGTTACAGTGGTGAGGAGGCACCGTTAGAAGAGCTGAAGGACCAGGTTAGGAACTGGTCATCATGGAGAAAATCTATCTATGTGGCCACTAAGAGTTGACAACACCTTGATGGCACGTAATCAATCAATCAATCAATCAAGAAGAGGCAGGACTCTGATCGTGTGGCTGCAGCTACCATCTTGCTTTTTCAAAACTCCCTGTGGACACTCTGGCTGCAAGTAATATTTCAATATATCTGGAAAGCATCCAGTTGGGAAAAGCGCTCTTAGTGCTTCCTCTACTTCATTTCCTTCTCCTAGTTTAACATTCTTCTCTGTGAGGTCTCTCGAGTGCTTGTGGTTCTAGTAGGGGGTCATGATGACTTTTTAAAGGTTTATAAAGGTAGCGGGTATCCCCTTGGGAGAGTTCATCTCTCAGTCTCCAAGACGTTAATCTTGAAGAAGAGCTTGAAGGTGCTAAAATACAAAAGGCGTGAAAGAAATATAAGCTTTTTCTCTTTGCAGGCTACCATACCGAAATGCGTTTCTCTGCACCAGAAACCTCTGAAATGAATGTTGCCCTAGCTCCTCAACCAGAAGCAGTAGAAACAACCATCAGGACCTTTTTCCCTGAAACCTGGATATGGCTCTTGAAAGCTCTTGGGTAATACAAGGATTTAATGTTTGGTGAAAAGGGTAGATCTTCAGAGAGAAATGTTAAGACCCCGTGGCTACTACTAATACTGTATAAGCCCATCTGCGATAAGCTGACCCTTGAATTTTTAACCAAAATACCATGAAAAAATGTGCCACCCACAGATAAGCCAACTGCATTTTTCGTGGTATTTTTGGTAAAATTTGGGAGTCGGCTTATCCACGGATGGGCTTATCTGCGAGTATATACGGGTCCCTTAAAAAAGCATTACCATATATACTTTAGATAAGCCCATCTGCAGATAAGCTGAACCCAATATTTTGGGTGCATTTTGGCACCTAAAATTCTTGGCTTATCCATGAGTATATACAAGTGGTTATAATTGTGCACCGGCATATGTAACCATTTTTCATTTTACTGTAAATATTCGTAAAAAGGTTACCATTTTAAAAAAGATAAAAACGAGGCGAAACCACACAGATCAAAACTTTCTGCACTTGAACCGCTGGATGAGCTGAAACCGTCTCTCTTACCATTCGTGTTGAAAGCTCTTCTAAAGCAGCTGCAAGCGGCGGTTAACAGCATGAATATTGTTGAGAATTCAGATTCTCTCAGTGGAGGTGAGAATACAGAAGTCAACAAACACAGACCCACTGCAACATCTTGTTGGAATCCCCGTTTAGCAGATGTCCAGACAGCAGACATTTCCAGCTGTCTGGACATCTGGAAATTCTCATCTGGACCCCTCCCTGTTGCGTCTGAAGTGGTCCCGATAAGGCCCTTAAATTTACGGTAGCTGTATGTTCTTTGCATCCATGGATGCAAACAATATAATTTGCCTGATTTGTATAATGCGGACACGTCTAGTATCCTGCTTCTGAAATACCACCACCTCTGTGTTAGTAAAGAAACCGAAAGACCAAAATATCAGGAATCCCCTCACAGCCTTGAAGCTGGATAAGCACTGGATTCCCGGAACTGAGACCTAAAGGACATGGGTGATGTTATTCTTCCTTGCCATTTTCAGCAAACTTGGCATACGGTATATTACCATGTTGTAATCTCTAACGCCGAGCTAAAAAGACAAGGATGAGCCACCTCCGTCACTGGAGGCTGCAAGATGGGAAATGGGTGGTGATGCCCTATCTCACCGGAATAAGCAGAGCTGAAAACGTGGGGTGATTTTTTTCTTACCACATTTTGGTGGGCTGGGAAGGATTTCAGGGGCAAATTGGGTGCCTCGCTTTGGAATGACCACTGGTGTGTGTGTGAAAAAGCCAGTATGGTGGCTGTGATTGCACAGCTGAAGTCCCACCCCTTTTTATAAGGCAAGTAAAAAGGAGTGGGGTTGCACAGTCATGGATGCCACCATGACTTTTTGGACCCCTCCTGTGGACCCCCGTCTCCCTTTTTACTCCCTTTCTAATGCCCTCTTTGAAGCGGTAAGAGCTCTTACCAGAAGTTGGAACTTGAGTTTTGAAATCCAGCCAAGAGGCTGCAGGCTTCCCTAAAGTCCAGGATTGTTGTTTTCTCCCCTTGCTATGCCAAGAAAATACTGCTTTGTGAAACACATCCTCACCTTTTCTTCTCTTGGGTCCCTTAGCGGTGAAGGAAGCAGCGAGACCAAGGTCACTGTGCCCGTCACCATTCCAGACACCATCACAGATTGGAGAGCAGGCGCCTTCTGCCTGTCCCCAGCCGTGGGCTTCGGCCTGGCCCCTACCACCTTCCTCACGGCCATCCAGCCTTTCTTCACTGAAGTTACTCTGCCATACAGTGTAGTGCGGAAAGAAACCTTTGTCCTGAAGGCCACCATCTTCAGCTATCTGTCACACTCTCTCCAGGTGAGGGACGCTTCCGTATCTGCAGTCTCCATTCCCTTTCGGTCTGTCCCGATCTCTCTGACTGCATGCCCACTTATACTTAAGCCAAAGTTTGTTTGAAGTATGATTTCCCAAAAGAGACAGGAAAAGCAAGAATGAAGATTGCAGAGGAGGAAAGTAATTGTGGTTAGTTTATCGGTTTCTGCTTGTTTCTTCTTTTCTTTTAACTGCTCTTGCCTTTCTCTTTGATGGAGTGGTTAGAGCAGGGTTAGAGCCTGGCTGGGGAATTCTGGGAGTTGAAGTCCACCCATCTTCAAGTGGCCAAGGTTGAGAAACACTGGGTTAGAGGCTAAGGCAAGGCAGAAAAACAAACCAGGAATAAACCAGGAAACCACCCATTATGTGTCCATTTTCACACATCACAGCTGCAACCAGGAAGCCAAGAAAAATTGTGGTTTCAAGCTGTTTACTGCCTGAAAGCAAACTGTGCTTTGTTCACTGACCCAGTTTGCCTATCATGTAATTCTCTAATTGCACATCTCGTAATTCTCTACTCTACTACAATTTAACCCTAAGACCTTTTGTGTGCTCTTGAATAACCCAGACTTAACAATTGGTGTCTCCATTCCTCTTCATACCTTCTTAGCTCACTTCCTGGTTGGGAGATGAGGTGATGTGAGACGGTTTCCAAATGCTAATTTTGAAAAGTACAGAAGAGAAATTATAGGCATTTCTTTGATTTGTCTGATTTTGATGGGTTATAGAATTCATCTTTCCAGGGCGTAGCCTTTGGAAAGCTTCTGTGCATTCATGCTCACATGCATGCATGAAAACTGAATAAATACATCTGTAAAAGTGCTATTATTATTTTGTAAAGTACTGATCACAAGCCCAAAGGTCCCCCTTTTTCTGCTACAGAGAAAGAAAAGGTTGATTACCCTCCTCCTCATCTGGGTGAGAGGAAAATTATTAGTACCCATTAATATGTTTTAATGTTAATTTTGATTACATTTAATAAAAGCCAAGCTAGCTTTGATATGGCCTTTAGGGCAATACCAGGAAGTAAGTAAACTTGCAAGACTAAGCAAAGTGCTGATGGGAAAAGATGTGACAAGGGTGAATGGAACAGGGAAGTCTGGTAATGTATGGTAAAGTATGGTAAAATTAGCACCAAGGAAGTTATGATTCAGTTGCAAATCCTGGGAGTCATGATTGCGGTTTGCGGTTTTTCAGGATAAAAGGGATTGCAACAAGGGGGTCGGGGCCACTTGGCCAAGCTGTCTTACCTGACCGCTTGCTCAAGCTGGTCCTCATTGCAATGTGAATCTAAGTAAGTACCTTGTATGCTATTGGTTGAATTTTACTTGCTTATTGAACTAACATTTAATAAAGCTTTTAGAACTCTGAAGTGACTTATGTTCTGGTGTGTCTGTCTCCCGTGTTTAACGTGGTTTTTTCCCTGACATCTGTCATTCAGAAACCATGGTTAACTATGGGAAAACATAAACCCCAATTGACCCATGGCTATGGTTAATTGCCCGGCTGACCTAGTTTTCCTGTTGTACAACACACCAACTCCCTCTTTAACTCTAACTGCGTGGTCCTGTGGGCAGACCCACTATATATTCACATGCTCCTATAACTGTTTAGGCTAAGGGTAGGGAATGTTTGGGCTTCCAGCTGTTGTTGCACTACAGTGCCCAGCCTCCCTCAGTATTAACGGCTATCCGGTGCTGCTGAGAATTGTAGCAAGATTTGGGAAGGGCCCAGATTCCCCACATCTGCTCGAGGCCCATCTGACATTTCCTCCGTGTTGTGTTAATCTCCTCCCCCTCTTTGCTTTGTGAGTCTGGGAGGCGTTGGTGATCTCCTCCACTTAACTCCTTTCTGGCCATTAACAGGTCAGTGTGTCGCTGCTGCTTTCGCCTGACTATGCTGCTACTCCTGTGGAAAAGGAAGAGGCTTCGTATTGCCTGCCTGCGAATGGAAGGCACACAGTGTCATGGGAGGTGGTTCCCAAATCTCTAGGTAAGCAGCAAAGCTTAACCTCTCAGCCAGGGGCGTCCAACGGAAAGAAAAATGGTCCATCATTCTGTGGGCTCAGCCCTTTCTGTATATAGGAAGAGGAGAGTTATAACTTGACATCCATAGTTGCTTTCAATACTTTACCCCACAGTCTGTGGAGTCGTGCAATCTCTTGGGGCAGATGTTGGGGGAACCTGTTTTCAGGCTGCTTCTAGGGCCGACCCTGCCATTCAGCAAAGGGAGGAGGCTGCCTCAGGCATCGTATTCTTCCTCCTGTACTTCCCATCCATTCTCCAGTTCTGTGTCCCAATCAGCCCTTCCAGATCAGGAAACTAACCCCAGAAGCAGGCTAGAATTAAGCTTGATTGAGATAGGCCATATTAACAAAATCTTGCAATTCTGTGTTTTTCCTTCCCTCCCTCTTATGCCCGAGGGAGTCGGGGAGAAACCAGACAGAGTCTCTTCTTAGGACTTTCCCCTTTCCCAGGTTTAAGGAATGCTTCTGCCCTTGTTGTTTCTGTAACAGCTTCTGAATATTCTCTTCAAGGCCATCTCCCTGGCTCTCTACAGTCCCCTAAGCTTCTCGCACCTTTCAAGTGCAATGAAGGTCTCTGTCCTGTCAACCAGCACGCCCTGAGATTCATCTGCCAGTCTGGTTGATCCCTGTTTATTGAATTGGAAGGTGCCACCTTGCCTTCTGCCTCAAACAGCGAAATGTCTTGAATGACCCTTGACTCCTTCAGTTTTTTTCAGTCCCAGAGCATAGGAGTCTCTATTTCTGTGGACATCTAACTTATCTTGGAAGAGCTCAGGAGAACATTCTGTTATTTCCAGACCATGGGCCCCCAAATCCCCCCAAATGCTTCTCCTGCTGTTTGCCATGATCCTCACCTAGACTTTCTAAGTGGTCTATTAATTTTAAGAAGTTAAACAGGAAGTACAGCTAGTCCTTGCTTAACAACGGTAATTGGGACTGGAATTTCCATTGCTAAGTGATGCCATAAAGCATCATGCTTAGCGATGGCAATCCCGGTAGTCCCCATTGCCATCCTTAAGTAAGGATCATGGGTTGTTAAGGAAGGACCTTGTGTGACTTGTGACTTCCTGCCAGCTTCTAACAAGCCAAGTCAGGGTGAGTGCTATGGAGTGTGGCTGGTGGGGGGTGGGTGCTGTGGCCTGACTCAAATGCAGTTGAGCCGGGGGGTGAACGTTATGGGGTGCAGGCAGGGGGATGCTGCAGGCGGATGCATGCTACAGGGTATGAGATCCCCAGGATCTCATATTCCATAATGGGGCTCCTTGGGAGAAAAAGTGACAGGAGCAGGAGCAACTTGCAACCTTCCCTGCCAGCTTCCCCACTGACTTTGCTCATTGGAAGCTATCAGGGAAGGTCACAAATGGCAATCACATGACTATGGGACTCTGCAACAGTCATCAGTGTGAGCCAGTTGCCAAGCGCCCAAATCACGATCACATGACCAGAGGGGTGCTGCAACAGCCACAACTTTGAAGACCAGTTGTAAGTACCACTTGTTCAGTCCCGTCACAACTTCAAACAGTCACTGAATGAGTAGTTATTAACCAAGGACTATCTCTAGGTATGTTGCCAAGCAAAGCAGCAGCTTCTACTATCTTACAGTAGATATTTGCAGCAACACCACTAGGTTCCCACTGGGATAGTGGAGGGCACCCTCTGGAGCTCTGTGCCTTCTAATAAATGAGTGCTTTGTGCCTGACAACTAGCCTGTGATATACAAGCTTCCCATGGCAGCCATTTTGTCAGCGTACCCATCATATCTTCTTACGGTTCTCAATATGCCCCTGACTCCAAAGGTTTGCTACCCCTGTGAGATTTGCAGCCATCTGCCGTTAAATAGCTGTGTGAGATATTATGGGAAGGCTGAGGAAGGAATGAAAGGGAAGACATAAGCAATCAAGAGACAGAAGAGGAGTTTGTAGAGTCCTTGGGGTTCTCTGAGCTTGGTGGTATCCTTGCAGATGTTTCATTACTCAGCTAGGTGACATCTGCAAGAAAACCACCAAGCTCAGAGATCCCCAAGGACTCTACAGTTCAACCCTGAGCTACAGATATTTTCTTCGATTAGAAGGGGAGTTTGCTGGCTGCTTACCTCATAAATAGCAACTGACTAAAACCAGTGTAATTCTTCCTTTCTTGGTCTTGCCCAGCTGCCTAGGGCTTCACCAGTAGCCAGTCCTTATGCAGCTTAAAGAGCAAGAACCCCAAGAGAAAAGAAACATGAAGTTGCCCCTTTGCTCCTCTGCAACCAGACTGGAATAAGCGAGCGAAAGAGAGAGATGCTCAGGCATCCTTGGGTATGCATGACTAAGTGTCCATTTTGGTTCTAGGGGAAGTGAACTTCACGATAATTGCAGAGGCCCTGAAATCCAGCCAGCTCTGTGGGAATGAAGTCGTGGAAGTGCCCACGAAAGGACGAAGAGACATCGTGGTCAAAACCCTCTTAGTCGAGGTACGTACGGGCTGCTTTCACCTTCGTGTGTTGGAGGCAAGGGTGGAGTGAGAGCAATGATATACAGTGGTACCTCGGGTCACGAACGCTTCTGTTCACGACCAATTCGGGTCACGAACAGCATCGTTCGCAAAATTTTGCTTCCGTTTGCGAACGCCAGATCGGGTGACGAACAGGATTCGCGGCCATTTTCCCTGCCGTGACATGTGGTCGTGGCTTCCTGTAGGGAGGGGGACTCTCCCTCCAAGCCATGACCGCCTCCCCACCCGCCTTCCTTTCCTCCACGCCAGAAGTCACCTCGAGCAAGGTTAGTGTTCTCTCTCTTCGTACTGTACTTTGTGTCATATTTTTGTGGTTTAAAAAAAAAAATACATATGGTTCAGAATGGATTAACTGTATTTACATTGAACCTTATGGGAAAATTCGATTTGGGTCGCAACCAAAATCGGTTGGCGACCAAATTCGTAGGGGTCAGAACGGATTAACTGTATTTACATTGAACCTTATGGGAAAATTTGATTTGGGTCGCAACCAATTCGGGTCGCAACCAGAGTCGCGGAACAAATTAAGTTCGTGATCCGAGGTACCACTGTATTAAAGTCAGTAAGTATGCTCTGCCAGCAATGTCGGTCACACTTTTCCCCCCCATGTTGCTTCAGCCTTTCATTGACCATTACATGACATGATGAATAGCAGCTCCTATCTTTGGTGGATGTTCTTCCAGACCTGGTGTAATCTGGATGGAGTTCTTCCCTGTGACCTGTCAAATGGCAGTTCTTATCTCTGGTGCCCAGTATCCCAATCTGGTGTGGTTGTTTCCTTTCTTTCCACCCTCCACACCTGCATTTTTCTGTGGGTTCAAGTTCTGTCCATCTGTTTCTCCCTATATTCTACTTCTTGTAACAACACCACAGTTTCTCCTCCACCCAGGTTTCATCAGAACAGGGATTTTTAAAAATTCAGATGATCATTCAGGGATTTTAAAAAAATATCTCACATTCATTTTCATTTCTTCCCCCCCTTCTTTTTCCCTTATCATGAAGCCGGAAGGAATGAAGAAGGAAGTAGTCATCAACAATTTGCTATGCGGAGGCAGTAAGTATCAACCAGCTGTCCTGTCTTTCTCCTTCCTGCATTATTCCTTTCACGATTAATGCACAGAGTCAGCTCTGACGTGAGCTCAGCCTTCTCTGGCCTCCAAATGGGTTGGAATACAATTCCCATCATCCCCAGCCATCATGGATTATTATTGATAAGGGTGATGGGGACTGAGTCCCTACTCAGCTGAAGGATGCCAAATTGGGAATGGCTGGATCAAGTGATGAATACCGAGAGAGTTACATCATCTTCCGTACATGGTTACTGGTTTTTTCTAACTGCTCCCATATTCTTAAATTTCCCATAAGGCATCTCTTCCAGGCCTCAACTTATTAAACCTGTTTAACATGTTTATTGCATGGCAGGCTTGGACCATGAAATCATATGGTCCAGTAATAATTGCCAGGTAGGAGGGAGCTTTAAACGTACCTTTTTAGCCAGGCCTTTTCCTTTGCAGCTTGTTCTGCTGGAGATTTCAGGCCAAGATTGAACCTGGGATCACCATGTTCTCTAGAACGGATCATCTCTAGTCCTATTCAGCATTTCACAATGGCCAGAAAAATCATCTCATCCCTGCAATGAGCTATCCATTAAAAAAAAGGTTTAAGTTGGCCTTCTACATTAGTGTTTCTCAACCTGGGCAACTTCAAGACGTGTGGACTTCAACTCCCAGAATTCCCCAGCCAGCATTGGGGAGTTGAAGTCCACACGTCTTGAAGTTGCCCAGGTTGAGAAACATTGCTCTACATTATGATCCTTACACTAACAAAACCCTTTCCTCAGACTCCTTTTGCTAGAGAAAGCAAGCCTCATGGCCCCTAGAGAACAGGGGTGGGCAAACAGGCAGCCTTAGACCCACATGTGAGTCCCAGAGCCATCTGAAAACTGAAGGAGAGGCCAATTCAAAAATGTTCCCATTTATTGGATTAACAACAGGCAGCAATAGCAGGAAGTGAGAAGGTTAGCAGGATAAGAACCCAAGACCTCAATCCAGACTCTCATTTTTTTTTTTTTTTTTTACAGAAGGAACCCAGTCCACAACTATTTCCTTAAAGGTCCCAGAGGACATCGTGGAGAAATCTGCACGGGCTAACTTCTGTGTGTTGGGTAAGCAATGTGATATGGCAAGAATCTCTGTGCGAGTTGCTGTTCCTTCTCCTCGGGAATGAAGATTGCTCCGAAGATCCCCACGTTTTCATTCAAAGGTGTCCTTTAGGATGACGTTTGCTCACAATGCTGCGTTGGGTGATGAAACCCAGCCAGAATGCAAATGCATATACTACTTCATCCACGTATGTCCATGCAGCTGTTTCTTAAAAATAACAATCCAGAAGAATGGATCTTCCTAGGGGTGTGAGCTGTTGGTCAGTGGGACAGATGATCTTAGAAAGCTGGAAGTTTCTCCTTTCTGGATAAGTTTAAGAAGAGGTTAGATAGATCCACAGACTTCATAAGCTAATGCTCAGTTTTCTTGATGCACCACCAAAGGGAGATGCTCTTTGGAGGCATTGAGGAACGCTTCCCTTTCCAATAAACAGTCTGTCCAGTACAGCTGCTTAAAAATCAGAAACACCCTAAGATGCATACAGCCCCCACCCTGATCTTATTATAAAAAGCCCTTAAAACCTGTTTTTCCTGCCAAGCCTTGGGCTAGTGGATGGGGGGGTCTTCAACAGTACTTCATGTGACATGGGATAGGCCAAATCTTCGGTGTCATTTAATGGTTTCTTGACTGCTGTTGCTGTTTGTCTGTTTTTAACACTGCACACCACCCAGCGATGTTCTGACTTGGGCAGCCATACCCATGGAATACATTAAATTAAATAATTAAGTAAGAATCTAAGATGACCCTCCGCCTTGAAAACTGACGTTATTTTGGCATTGAAAGGGACAGGTCTTCTTTTCAGAGAAATCCCTTAACTTCACAGAGAGATTGAAAGGGTGGCCCAAAGGTTTTGCAACTTGGGGTCATTCTCTCTGTCGATGCTCTGTTCATCCTGCTCTTTCATTTTCTGACCAAATCCGTGTCTCCCTGACCTTCTGTGGCTCTCCATTTCTCTCACTTTCACAGACAATGTCTCCCCACTCTCAAAAGTATTCCCAACTCTTGACGCCTCTTGTATCTTTCTTGCCTACCACAGGTGATATTTTGGGCTCAGCCATCCAGAACCTGCACCAACTTCTCCAGTTGCCTTTTGGGTGTGGGGAGCAAAACATGGCCCTGTTTGCCCCCAATGTTTACATCCTGGACTATCTGAACAAGACCGGGCAGCTGACCGAGGAAATTGAGTCGAAGGCGATCGGATACTTAGTGGCTGGTAAGAAGGTTCACAGTTCTGCAGAAGGAAGCCTGTCTTCTTGGGAACAAGAGGAATTCCCTCTGATTGACAAGATTAATAATCAGGGCCTAATAGGAAGGATCAATAGATTAATCAAATAATGAATTCATGCCAATTTTACTGGAAATGTGACCTCGGCTAAGTTGATCAACAGACCATCAGCCTAAAGCTCGATTAAATTAATTTATAGTGGTCAGTTTTGATAATTGTAGTTGCAAGTTCAGGAATCATTTGCTGATCTTCTGAAACTGTTTTCCATTTGATTATAAAATGGAGAAGAAAAAGAACATAATAATGTTAATTTTTTTTTTATTAAAGAGAGAGATTTGCATTTATTAAATAGTATTTTATCTTACCACACAAAACGCATCTCTGTTCAGATTTGGAGAAATCCCCGTTTAATCTTAGCTGATCTTGAACGATCTCAAAAAAGCTAAATAGGATTGGACCTAGTTAGTTCTTGGATGGGAAACCACCAGGAAATTCCAAAGTCAGAAGAAAATTTTCAGCAGAGGCAGAAGTAAGCATTTCTCTATTGTTTCTAAGAAATTACATGGATGTGTCCTCAATGCCAACAAAAATCAAGCTTGATATGAGAGGTTTTCAGGAATTGGCAGTAGAGTGGTACCTCGGGTTACGAACGCCCCTCCTTACGAATTTTTTGAGATATGACCAGCTCCAGCCCCAAAAATTTACCTCCACATGCGAACTCTACCTTGAGCTATGAATCAGATCCGCGGCCATTTGCCCTGCTGCCACGCGGTCGCGGCTTCCTGTGGGTGAGATCGCAGTAGCAAGGAGACGTTCGGTGAGGCTTGTGGTGTGTTTTGTGGCATTTGGAAGGTTTTTGGTGTGCTTGTCAGCATGGCTCCAAAGAAAATGCAGAGTAGGCTTGGCAAGAATATGTATTTACATTGAACCTTAAGGGGAAATTTGCCTCGTGGTGCGACCAAATTCGGAGGGCGGATTAGCCGTATTTACATTGAACCTTATGGGGAAATTTGCCTCGTGGTGCGACCAAATTCGGAAAGCGGAATGGATTAGCCGTATTTACATTGGGCCTTATGGGGAAATTTGCCTCGTGGTGCGACCAAATTCGGAAAGTGGAACGGATTAACTGTATTTACATTGAACCTTATGGGAAAATTTACCTCACGTTGCGACCAACTCGAGTTGCAATCAGAGTCACGGAACAGATTAAGTTCGTAACCCGAGGTACCACTGTACCTTGCCAGTCTTAGTTCCCAAACAGGGTTTTATCAGGCTGGATGAGAGACTACTCAGAAATCCCATGGCTGTGTATTGGATTGGAAAGTCAAACAAATATCCCAGAATAAGGCAGAGGCAAACCACTTCCATGTAATTTCCAAAAAAACCTATACCCAGATCTCCACTGATCACAAAAAGCTAAGCAGATTTGGGCACAGTCAGTGTTTTTTTATACTAATTTTATGAAAGATTACAATTACAACAGTAAAAAAATAGAAGGTACAGAAAAGAAAAAAAGAGAAAAAAGAGAGAGAGAAATAGAAAAAAAAGAATATAGTAAAGAAAAAGAAAAGAAATATATAAAGAAGTGACTTCCCCCTTCATCACAAGGAGAAACAATTTTAGCAATTTAGCACCTCCTCTTACAAATGATCTCCTTCCCAAACCCCATCTCTTATCTATATACAAATCCATAAAGCCTCGTCATCTCATTCCTGATGTCAGTAAAGGTCCATGAAGGGTTACCAGAGATAACAACATCTCTATTTTAACCGTGATCAAATAAGCCAACTTTATATTCCTTCCTTTTACTCGACTCAAGGGAGCTTTTACCATCTGTCGAACAAGTACAAACTAACATTCGCCCTCCATTGCAGGCTACCAGAGGCAGCTGAACTACAAACATGCAGACGGGTCCTACAGCACCTTTGGGGAACGTAACAATCAGCCTGGAAATGTCTGGTGAGGTTCACAGTGGCAGCCTCTGAGGTTGTCTCTGCAGGTTCCCGTGCGTGCGTGCAGAAAGTCAATTTTCCATCCTTGCCAGTACCGTAAATCCCAAGGCAAGGATGTTCCTGAAGGAATGGGTTTAGGTACTAGGAGAAGATATATTATTTAGTTATTGTCATCTCTGATCACGTGAGTGAGATTAGCAGAGTACCATCCTTTTGCCGTATAAACTTGGAAGCTTAAGACAAGGTTGGTTTAACCTTCTAGAAAACAGTAATCCAAGATGCTTTTAGGCAAACTGGATTGTTCCTGGTATTACGCCTTTTTATCCCTCTCAAAATAACTATCACAGTTTTGTGAAGAAAAAGAAGTAATATTTACTCACATAAAGTAGGTTTCCAACAGCAGTTACAATAGTAAAATAAAGGCAGATTTAAATTACCGTATTTTTCCATCAATAAGACGCCCCCATGTATAAGACGCCCCCATGTACAAGATGACCCCCACTTTTCCAACCCAAAATTAAGAAATCAATATTTTAAAGATAGTGCAGAACACATTTTTATTTAGTAATTAGGTAACATTGACCTGATACACTCGGTGGGAGGAGGTCCAAACCGTCTCTCTGCAGCTCTATTTCCATGCTCTTTTGCATAACTGATTACATTCAATCACGAGTGAAACTGCCGATAGCTTGTCTCTGCAAACAGACTTCCTCCAATTGGTTTGTTCAGCATCAGCTGACGTCAGTTATATAAGGCTCGTGATTGGAGGAAGCCTGTTTGCAGAGTCGAGCTATTTCACTCGTGATTGGAGGCCAGAAATGGGAGGAAGCCTGTTTGCAGAGACAAAGTATGGGCAGTTTTGCCACCGCGCGGTTCTCTCCTCGGCTGACTTCCTTGCATAAGACGCCCTTCAACTTTTAGCGTAAGGATTTTAGAAAACAGTATCGTCTTATAGTCGGAAAAATACGGTACTAACGAAGTTACTAAACTAGGCCAAAAAATGGTGTCTGAGCTGAAGAGCTCAGACATGTGCCTTCAGGTCGAATGCAAGGTGAAGAGTAAGTAGTAAGGAAGTGATTTCACAGAGTCTCCACCTCCTTTCATGTGCCTATATAGCAATACATGAATTGTTGGTTTTGACTGCAATATCCCACAGTTCCTGCTTACAGGGGAAGCGGCTGTGGGCAGGAACTGTACGCTCTACCTCCTTGTCCCTTTGTGCCCCGTACAGGGAATCAAAACAGTCAGGATGGTGGCTGCAAGGGGGCAGTCAAAGCCCTGCTCTTTTTGCACGTGCTGCACGTGCGACGCGCCTGACAAACAGGCAGGGTTTAGACCACAACCTCTGTTTACTTCTGCTCAGGATTTTATTTTCATTTTGTCCAGTTCTTTCACACCACGCCTCAGCTGGTAGATTGGGGGGTTCTGGGAAAAGCAAAGGGACCCACACAAACCTGAAGTCAGCTCCTACATATCTCTAGATCAGTGTTTCTGAACCTTGGCAACTTTAAGATGTGTGGACTTCAACTCCCAGAATTCCCCAGCTGGCTGGGGAATTCTGGGAGTTGAAGTCCACACATCTTAAAGTTGCCAGGTTGAGGAACACTGACCTAGATTTACAACCACGTTGCCGCTGCTCAGTCCCATCCTGGAGGATTACCATGGAGGGCAGTGCAAAGTAGAGACTCTCTGCTTTACACAGCTCTCCATGATGATCTTCTACTCTACTGAGGAGTGTCCTTAAGGGGGTCAAAAAAGTCAAGATGGCAGCCACAACATGCAATCAAAGCCCTGCCCATTTTTTACACATATCATGAGGCACCTAAAAAAGGTAGGGGGCTTCCATTGCCTAGTTGTGGCTGCCATCTTGAATTTTTTGACTTCCTCCTTGTGGACACACCTAGTAGGGAAGCAGGGTATGAAGATAGGGATGAGGTTAATTCTCAGTTGCTGGTGGCCATCAGAGGTAGGGAGCAGGCCTGGAGACCTTGCGAGGTTCATGCCCATCTCCTACAACCAATGTTGCCCCATTCTAGCTATGAGAACTGTGCTGCTAATCAGCAAAAAGGCTGTTGGTTCCCTGAGCTTTTCCTGCTGATGTTTCATTACCAGGCTAGGTAACATCATCAGTGCTCAGATGATGATCACAACCAAGCTCAGGGAACATGAAGAACCCAACCTTTCCATTCTGAAGCACCAGTATTCTTTACTATTAAGACAGAGCATAACTCCTTCTTCATTGTAGAAGGAACTGGCTGAAGGGATTAGAGAACAGATCAGCTACACAGATGTTGGCAGCGTGGGACCTCCTTTAATCAAACTAAAACTTAAATGGATGGCTCCAGAATCAACCCCAAAAGGCCCTCCAGAAAAACCAGCTCTTTGCAGCCATCCAGAAGGCCATAAGAGCAGCCTTGGAGGTCCAGCAGTCCCATAGGAGGGGACCCCCTAGGGCAGGCTGGCAGACGTAATGAGGTCCCTTAGCATGACTAACATAATGAGATTACAGATTCCCCTGCATTTTAATGGTTTATTATTGATCAGCGCAAACTGGCCAGGGAAGACAGTTCTCAGAGTGTGCCCGGAGGCTGTAAATGAACAAAAAATTAATGGGGCTGTGCTCTGGGCTACCTTGCAGGCTGACGGCTTTTGTGCTGAAGTCCTTTTTTCAGGCGAAGAGATATATCTCTGTGGAGGAACGTCACCTGATCGATGCTCGGATGTTTTTGGCCTTAAAGCAGAAGGAAAATGGCTGCTTCCAGAGCACTGGGGCACTCCTGAACAATGCGCTAAAGGTATAGAGAAAGCAAGCAAGGGAGAAGTCAACGTAGCCTCAGTCCCTGCAAAATAGAACAAGGGCTAGGACCAACTAACCCAGTGTTTCTCAACCTCAGCAACTTTAAGCTGTGTGGACTTCAACTCCCAGAATTCTCCAGCCAGCTAGCTAGGAAATTCTGGGAGTTGAAGTCCACACAGCTTAATGTTGTGAGGTTGAGAAACATTGAGCTAACCTATGGGCTTGGGGGGTGGGCCATTTTGCTGAAGAGCAGGACCAGCAATGGCATTGGACAGCAGAGTGACAGCTAACTCTCTGACCTTTTTGGGACAAAGAGGACCTTCATGGGGTTGACCTGTTGGGGTATGATCGGGTTGGAAGATAAAAGGTGGTGTTATCTGAGGATGGTGGCAATTGTAGTCAGATCTATCAGGAGGAAAGTAGGCCAAGATGATTAGAGCAGAGATGGAGAATGATACAAAGGGGAAGTAATGTAGAATTGAGTTAGGGGACCATTTGCATGGAAATCAGCACCTCTCCCAACTTCATGCATTATGTGCTCCTGAGGGGAATACTGAATGGTCACCTCACCTTCCCCAGCCTGGGCACCCTCCAAATATGTGACTACGGTTCCCAGAATTCCCAGGCAACATGTACACCAGTGAGAATTCTGGGAATTGAAGTCCACATATCTGGAGGTTGGGGAAAACTACTCAGGGAGATGGGAAATGCGCTTCCTGTACTTGGTGGAGCTTATGGCTGCCTCCCATTTTCTTTCTTACAGGGTGGAGTTGATGATGAGGACGCCCTTTCAGCCTACATTACCATCGCTTTGCTAGAATCCTCCTTGCCTGTCACGGTAAGAAGCCATCTTCACCTCCCACAGACTCCATTTAACACCCCATCACTCAAGAAAGCTTCCCATGAAGCTGATTGCCCCTGGGCATAATAAAAAAGTCAAGACACTCTCAGCTGAGTTTATACATCCATATATGAGTTCTACAACTGCCATCTTTACTGCGTTATCTTGGGTTCAGTTTGTTTTTCCATCTTTATCTAAAACATTTATAGTAATTTATCTGATTACGATAGTATTTCTTTACTATATCTACTATACTATATATATTATACTACACCTACTATATCTACTATACTATAGTATTTATCTACTATAGTGTCTGTCTGTCTATCTGGTTGCTCCAAAGTCAAAAATGACTTGATGGATGGCACATAATCAATCACTCAGTCAATTAACCATTTATCTAAAAAGAAAAGTCTGCCTGAAATTCCACACTACTTGTCCACAGATACATTGCTCACTTCAGGAGCCATAGATGTGAGCAGTTTTGGGCCCTATAGGTTGTGGAAGTCACCTACAGTTTTGATAGGACTAATCCATACTGGTGATAGACCATATGAACGTTATGAAGCCTAGATAAGAGTCTTCCACCACTGCTTGAGTTCCCTGAAGCTCACCCACGTAGGAGGAAAAGAGCTTGTGGGGCAAAAAGAGGACTCCGGTGTCCTCCACTGTTTCCATCTTCACCTCTGTCCTGGCTGTGTGAGATGGGTCGTGTGGCATATTTGTTCTCTGTCCAGCATCTTGGAGAGTGTTACTGTCCAAATCTCACCAGACCTATACAAATGGCCAAGATGGCTCTGGATGAACGTCTTCCTTCTTTTTTCCTGCAGCATTCAGTAGTGCGAAATGCTTTGTTTTGCCTGGAGACAGCGTCCCAGAAGAAGGACATCCACATATACACCCAGACCTTGCTGGCGTATGCCTTTGCTTTGGCCCATAAAGAGGACAAGGTGACAGAAATATTGCACAGCCTTCAAGAAAAGGCTGTGAAAGGAGGTAAGAAAAGCATTCATTGGGGGAGCGGGGTAGATTTACTGCTAGGACCGGCCCAAGAAATGGGCAGATGGGATGTTTGTCCGTCAGTGACATGCAGGTGACTTTGTTTTATTATATTCTCCTACATCTTGATACATCGTATTGCTTCAATGCAGTGATGTTTATATAATATGATTGGAGATCATTAACATTCTATTATTTAGAAAGCTTAAAATATTGAAAATAGGGAAAGAAAAGTAAAAATTTTATCAATATGAATTATGTTCAGGATGCAAGTATTATAAGTATGAAACGATTTGGCTTTTCATCCAGAATTAAGTATAATGTTAAAAAGAGAACCGTTCACACTCCCATCAGAGTATTGGTTATAGGATATGCAGATGACTTTGAACTGCAAACTTCCTGGTGTTGAATCACCTTGGCCTAGTTTTTGGACTTCCTTATTCCTTCCCCATTCTCTGCTTAAGAGAACGTCTTATCGGATAAAGACTTTTGGACTGTATATTCTTTTATGCCATTTTAGATGGTTGTAACACCGCCCTGGCCGAGCGATGGATGTTGGATTTTGCCCCCCAACACAACTATCCCTGAATCCTATCCTACAATGAAATTACTCTGACTCTGTTGTGCCAATCACAGCTAGTCTTCAACAAACCAGCAGTGACTTGTAACAAGCTGCTGAAAACTCAGACTGCAGGAAAGGCTTTCCTGCATTCCCTTCTACGCTGCAGAGCCAGGAGGAACATGCTGTCCTGGATATTTCTCCCAGGAAAGAAAGATGCTGGCTTCTTTTTCATGGGGCAGGCCTGTCAGGCCTTCCCCTCCTGCCAGCTGATGTTTCTTAGCCTAACCCAAGAAGAAGCAGTTCATTCTGTGAGTCATCCTACACCAGTGTTGTCCAAACTTGGCCACTTTAAGATGAGTGGACTTCAACTCCCAGAATTCCCCAGCCAGGATGGGAGTTGAAGTCCACTCATCTTAAAGTGGCCAAGTTTGAACAACACTGATCTAGGAAGAAGGGGAAACGAGGGAGGAGAGGAATCAGCAAGGGGGCAACCAAGTTCATGCCGGTCTAGTTTTATACCAGTTTAAAGGATGGGCAGAGAGCAGTTCAACTCAGCAGAGGGGAAAGATCCAAAGTGAGGGCAGTTTTCTGTAAAGGTAGCAACATGGCCCCCCCAACCATATAGAAAGAAGCCATGTTCAGAGAGAAAGATGATTTGAAGAAAATGAATTTAAACCCTGATGAGCGGCGATGGTTTGAATGGTGCCTGGATGGGCTGAACCCAGAGACTCACCCTTCTTTCTTTCTGGCTCTGAAGAGGATGGCTCCATTCACTGGCAGAGGCCTGTGATGCCGAAGAAGAAACCCCAATCTCCATACTACCAGCCTCGCGCTCCCTCGGCAGAGGTGGAAATGACCTCCTACGTCCTCCTTGTTTACCTGAACAGATTTTCAGCACTCTCTGAGGAAGAGGTGGCCATAGTTGTCAACATTTTGAAATGGCTTAGAAGACAGCAGAATCCCACTGGAGGATTTTCTTCAACACAGGTTGGTGGGTCCCTTCCTTGGGCTCAATCAGTTGGGAGTGCTTTGGGTTGGGAGAAGAGATCTTCCGTCAGAGAGGTGGTCTGTAAGCATGGTTGCAAAATCAGACTGATATGAGAGCCATTGTTGAAGAGGGCTGGGCCAGCAACTGGCTTCCTTGGACAGAATGACTCTCCCTTGGTCCATTGCGGATAGCACCATCACCAATATTTTCCAAGCCAGCGATCAAGCTGGGTGAATCTGATGGATTTAGATAGCCTTTCAATTTCCCATATGGCACTGCCCAAGCTGGAGTGGAGCAGTACCACCACAGTTGGTTAGACGTAAAAAGCCTGTGATAGTGGAGGAGGCCCCACAGAGAACACTTTTTGCAAGGCCCAGTTAAACCCGAGCCTAGCTTTAGGAACTGGAAAGTCAGAAATCAGGGGTGATACCACCAATTATCCAATTATCTTGGATAAGCAGAATGTTCTGTGCCAGGAAAACACTAAGCACAGTGTATTCAGGTAACCAGGAGGTATCATGGTTAAAGTGCTAGGCTGGACTGAGGTCCCCACATAACCCAGAGTTCAGTTTGGGTCAGCCACTCTTTCAGTCCAAATTCCCTTGCAGGGCTACTGTTGTTGCCTTCCAGAAGAAAGGCAGGAAAAAAAGTGTACTAATAAGGAAATAGATAAAAGTGAAAAGTTGCTATTGTGAAATAGTCCAGCTCTACTACTTCCAAAGGCTGTTTGCAAATGACAACGGCAGCCCAGTTGAAGACTTGAGTAGAAGTCTAAAAACAGGCAGGTTTTCTCAAGCTTCATGTTTCCATCAAACTTCACTACTTGTATGAGTTCTCCACCCTGTAACAACCAGCCACTTTTCCACAGTTTTTCCCTAGAAAGCTTAACTGGCATCAACACCTGTATTGTGTCATTCCTTTCTCATCCTCTCATGGACTCATGATGTGAAGGAAACATTGAGACCCTCTTCTGGCTTCTTACCATTGTATCAGTGTGACTTGGGGACCAGAATGTGATGTTTGCATTCTTGGGGGAAGAAATCATCCTCACCTCAGTCTCTTCTTGCAGGACACCGTGGTAGCGCTCCAGGCCCTCTCCTTGTATGGTGCTTTGACCTTCTCCAAGAATAGAGAAGGCACCGAAGTGGCCTTGATGTCTGGTGGGAACAGTCTGAGTCAATTCCACATAGACAACACCAACAGCCTTCTGCTTCAGTGCCAGGACCTGCCCAGTGTGCCTGGGGAGTACAATGCAGTCCTGACTGGGGAAGGGTGCATCTACCTGCAGGTGAGATTCCTAGGGATCCTTGGGAAAGAAAAGGCCAGTGACGGGTGCAAGGGTGTCTCTTTTATAGGTTGATTAAAATATTTATTTCACACTGCCTGTGAGTGTGTGGCTTCCAGGCTTCTTCACAAAAACAAAATGGAATGTACAAAGTTCATAAATTGAAGGACATTGAAAAAAATTGGGGATGTTTTAAAAGCTTTACCTATCTGCAAAAAGACAACAAGGTTGGCTCCAGGTGGGCCTCTCCGAGGAGGGAATTACACACTGAGAAGGCTCTGCTCTCTCTGCTAAACACCTGACTTAAAGCAGATGGTGGAGGAACTTGGATGAGAGCCTCCAAAGATGATCCCAGTTTGTAGTCAACAAGTAGCTCTCCCCTTCTGAGAAGATAATGGGTATTGCATCACCCCTTCAAAATGTAGGAAGCCATCCCTGCTACTTTAGGAGGCTGTCCTAACCATCTGAGTGAGCAAGACGTGGACTTGAGGCTGTGTCCATTGGCCAGAGACAGAAACTCTCTTCCCACTTCAGACTTTGAAGTGCAGAGAAAGAGGAGCCATAGAGAAACACGGTCCTGTAAGGAGAAAGACCTGGAACAGCTTAGACCAGGAGAAAGGGTTGAACAAAGGAAACAGAGAGGAGAAAAGTCTAGCCCTTGCTTTGGTAAGAAGGCCCAAGATTTCATCCTTGCATTTCTATCATGACAGGGTAACCCTGAATAGCTGCTACTAATCAAGAGATAGTACTAAGCTAAGCCTGTCATGCTCTCAGGTTGTTTTCCTGCATTCTTCTACTCTGGACACACATCTCCTCCTCTGGCTAGTTTGCAAGAAGAAAGCATCTTTCAACAGAGAGAAAAAACTATGGTAGTTTTCTCCCATCTGGTGCACTCCAGAAGTGTTGAAACTCAGCTCCTATTGGCAAAGTTGGCTGAACATATTGGAAGCTGAAGTCCAGCACATCTACAGGACGTCAGATGGGAGAAGGCTGAGCAATGTAGAACTAGGAAATGATGGCACAATTAATCCATGTGGTATGGTCTGGTCCCAGCTTTTCCTGAGAGCAGGGAAAAATCTGCATTGCCTGGACTGGCTAATTCCCCAACAGAGGTATCCACAAAGATGACTCATCCATAAAACCTTTCTTTCTCAGACCACCTTGAAATATAACGTGTACCCACACCCAGAGGAGGAACCATTTTCACTGAGTGTCAGCACAATTCCTGAAACGTGTGTTGGACCCAGGGCCCACAAAGAATATGACATTGCAATAAACGTCAGGTACTTCTCTCTTCATGATGTCACAGCTGAAGGGGTTCTGGTTGCCATCCAAGGGAAAAGATGGTGACCTTGGGGATTGAAGAACCATGTCCTCCTTTGAGCAGGCCTTGGTTGGATTCATATATCTTGCTCAGCTAATCTAAAATAAAGTTTGATTCGTTTGTGATTCTGGGTATTATGAGAACCTAGTTAATGTCTGAGCAAGTTGTATGAGCCGTTAAGCTATGATATGGCTTACTTATTTGGAATAGCATGCCATATGAACAAAACAAGTGTGTTTTCTTAATGAGCGTTTAGGGTAGTTGTGTGAATTCAGCCACTGTATTGTCGAAGGCTTTCACGGCCGGAATACAATGGCTGATGTGGGTCTTCCGGGCTGTGTGGCTGTGTTCTGGAGTGCTCCTGTCCTCTGAAGATGCCAGTCACAGATGCTGGTGAAACATTAGGAACCAAAACTTCCAGAACACGGCCACACAGCCCGGAAGACCCACATCAGCCAATTCAGCCACTGTTTGCATGATATGTTTAACTGGGTGAAGGAAGGATTTAGTGTGTTTTGCAAGCATCTTAACTTATTCAATCATCCTGACAATCACTGTAATTCAGAGGGAGTTAATTCGTAGTTTAAAACATCTTCAGCCCTGCTTGGAGCTAAACACACACAGTCAACCGCTTAGAGGTTAACTGTCCATTCTTCTTTCTGAGATAAAGCTGAAAGTGGCCCCATGAAAACAGGGCTTCTCCAAGCACTCAACTTTATGCCTTGCCTCCCATAGCCATACAGAAATTTAAGTAGGGTTGGCAATAAGAAAATTCCACCACATTGTCTGTAGTTGCAGCAATCATACTTGCACCACTGCAGGTATTTTTGGGGCTTCAGAAAATGACAACCTCCCAATCGTCTTTGTGGAGATGGGGAGGACTCAGGAAGCCATCCATGATTCTGTGTTGCCAATGCCCAGGGCTAAGTCCAGTGTCTGGGGAGCAGGGGACAGTGATGTCATTTGAACACTGCAAACTCATCTGGCTAGACCTGGACCCCAAGCCCCAATCAACCTATAATGCAAGGAGGACAACCTTTTGGTGGCCAAAATATAAGCTAAGTGGTGGAGTTGGCATTCAGACAAATCAGCCATCAATAGGCACATAGAGACAAATCCTATGTACGTACTATTTAGAAGATACGATCAAGAGCCTAGGAAGCAAACAGCCTAGAACACATACCCGCCAGCAGGCCCGCACCTAGATCAGCAGAAAACAGCACCAGATAAACAGTGAGGGAGAAACAATATCCTGATAAAGGAAGCTTCAGAGAGGAAGCCACATTGCCACCAGTTCCAGCAGGGCAAGCAACCACCCAGAAGCAACCGGCAAACTCCCCTCCCCTCTGCACTGGTGATGTTACCTAGCTTGGCAATGAAACATCTGCAGGAAAACACCAAGTTCAGAGGGCACCAGGAACCCAACTGAACAAACTTTATGTTCCACTCAGAGACTAGAAACGGGTCTTCTACATAGAAATCAAATGGGTGATTGTGGGATAGGGATTAAAAACCCCACACCCACCATAACTGGGGCTTACATTGTTTCTCTTCCCTCCTTTGTCCAGTTACACCGGCAAGCGCCTGGTCTCCAACATGGCGATCATTAATATTAAGATGGTCTCTGGATTTGTACCAAATAAGGCGTCTGTAAAAAAGGTAATGGCCCAATTTTTATATTAGGCCTCTTCCCCAGATAACCATTTATTTCTCCTGACTATGGCACACCAAAGAATTGTGAATTGCCTGATTGAATTTTGCCATAATCACCAACCATCCAAGATTTCTATCAGAGATGTTGAAATAGAGGTTTCTGCGTGGGAAGAGGGTGGGCTGGAGAATGGAAATAAGCCCCACTTTGAGTATCTTATGACGGGCCCTGCCCACCATGGCAGCCATTTTGTGAGAGTGACCACAGCATACTTTCCTAAATTGCAAATGTGCTCATGATCCAAGGATGTCCATTCCTGGTCAAGAGCGTGTCACCTCTTCAGTGTGCTCTTCAAGATCGTAGCCAGGTTCTCCTTCCAAGATTTCCGGTGACAACAGGCTGATGGTGGACTGGTGCCACTGACCCACAATAATGAAGAAATCTCTATTTTGTCTTTTGCAGCTGGAAAGGCAGAATCCAATTAACCGAGCAGATATAACTGCTACTAACGTTTTGCTGTATTTGGAGAAGGTGAGTGCAGATGCCAAAAGGAGGGACTGGGTATGCTGTACAAAGGCCAACAAAGAAAGGAAGGGAGTTTGGGTTTTGCCCTCCTGATTTTCCTGTGGATTCCGAAAACACTAATATGTTAAGAAGGCAGATAGTCATAAACAAAGGCAAAGGGGAACACTCTGTGAAGAATTTGGGAAAAGGTAGACTATGATAAGCTACCTGGTGTCATCCAGATGTTCTGAACTTCATTTCTCATCCCCTTTAGTCAGGCTTTGTGGGACTAGTCCAACACATCTGAAGGATCCTGACATAGACCCAGCCTCTCACTGGATACCTAGTGGGATTCAGTGTTTCAACCTTCTTGACAGTATTTTAGTGAGCCCTTTTTTCCAGCAGCAACATATCCAAGACTTGGAGCTGGAACAGTGGGAGTCAGGGAAAGGAAAGAACCATGTTGTAAATCTTGGGGCATGCCTATAAATGTCATCAAATTTCTTCACTTGCTACAAACAATCCTTCATCTTTCTGTAGCCGCTGATGGACATAAAACTAGGTAACATCAGTGCTGATGAGTGTGAGGTTTGCTCCCTGTTTATATACAGTAGCTTGCCCTGCCAGTGTTAGGCAGAAGACTAGCAGAGCGCATCCATGAACACCGGCTGGCAGTCAGAAGACACGATGAAAATTTCTTAATCTCCCAACACATGGATAGACTCAACCATAGTTTCACCTGGGAAACTGTGAGCCTCCTAGACCAAGCTAAATCCAAAACCGGGAGGGAATTCCCAGAAGCTTGGCATTCAGACACGTCAGCCATCAATAGACACATAGAGATAGGCCACATTTACACACCATTCAAGAGACAATAAAAAAGCTAAGAAGGAAACAAAAAGACGAAAACACGTCCTCTTTAGTAGCCTACGCCCAGATAAGCAGGGATTAACCCACACTCGTGCTCTGAAATTTGATACATATAGTCTGCCATATACTAACTTTTATGCCTCCCCCCATCTAATGCTCCTACTCCTTTTAGATTCCTTTTAGATATATACTTTCTGTTTTATATTTTTTTGCTTTTTATAATAACAGTAATAATTATTATTATTTTAGACTCTGATGTATTTTCTATGCTTTCTAATTGACTGTACCCCACCCTCCTTCTGCTGGTCGTTGACCGTAATAAAGATTTGATTTGACTAGCACGGATGATGTAACCTAGTCGGGTAATGAAATGTCTGCAATCGAACAACCAAGCTCAGAGAGCACTGAGGCCTATATATAAGGGAGATTTTGCGGTGGCTCCCTTATTAATTTTATCCCCTCCTATTTTGTGTGTTTTTACAGTTTTTTACTTGGAACTGCTTTTATGCATTTATGCTTTTTAATTATTGTACACCGCCCAGAGTCCCCTGGTGTGAGGTGGGTGGTGATATAAATACGATAAATAAAAATAAAATAAATATATATAGACATCGCAAAGGGGCAAGGGGCACTTACCTGAAAATGTGCAGATTGATCTCGCCTAAACAAACCTCAAATAATCTGAACCGTTTGTCTGCAGCTGACCAATGTCACCCAGCACATCTCTTTCACGGTGGAACAGGACATTGTTATCCATAATCTGAGGCCTGCATTCGTGGAGGTGTTTGACTATTACGAAGGTGAGAAGGAGCTCCAGAATATGCAGCTGTTAGCCCTTAATTCTATACTGCATCTCAGCCAACATACCCCACCCCGAGGAAAGACCTCCTTTTTTCATAAGTACTCCAAAGCCAAATCCTGAAAAAGTGGTAAAGGAACAGCTGGCATCCCTTTCAGATGCTGGGAAAAGCAGAGCTGGCATTAACCATTGTTTCCTTCCCATTTCCAGATGAATCTGCAGTGGCTGAATACAGCGCCCCCTGCAGTACAGGTAGAGTATGGACTCCTTTTGGACTCTGTCTTCCTTCCACTCTCTTTTCATTATTAGGGAAGTTCTAAACATGCCCAATGTCAGTTTTTTTCCTATTGAACAGAACTTTTTTTATTCCAAAAAGCTGTCTTTGGTTTTACACTCCTGTTTGATCAATGCCACATTTCCAAACCATTCATTATGTCTTTAATAGAATTCAGTGTATCTCCTTCAGATAGATAGATAGATAGATAGATAGATAGATAGATAGATAGATAGATCTCTATATCTATATGCAAGACATGATGATGGCTATTAATGGCTTTAAAAGGGAATTGGATAGATTCATTACATTCCTGGAGGGTTGGTCTATTAAGTCCTGAAGATTCTGTGTCGGTGCATTTAATAATTTATTTTACAATATTTATAGCCTGCCCCAATCCTTGCGAACTCTGGGCAAGTTACAGCAAAGTATAAAAACAAAAAGCACTTTAAACATATATAAATAATGGAAATCAATGATTTAAAAGCCTGCAGGCTTTTAGAAGGGCAGATGATACAATGTATTTTAGTCCCGATCACCATTTAATTATTAAGTTTGGTGATATGCGTTATTTTTGTTTAAAGATTTTGTACACCACCCAGAGTCACACGGTTTGTTGAGTTAGGTGGACATATAAATGGATAGATAGATAGACAAACAGACAGACAGACAGACAGACAGACAGATGATAGATTGATCAAAGGTGCCATTCATCTAACCTAATGCCCACTGTAATGGGGCTGCTTTCAAAATATTTGCAGAGTAGGGACCATCCAGACTTCTGGCTGGTATCCCATGAAATGAGGCCCAATACTGAGAAGATCCATTGCCCCATGAACCTTATAAGGAGGGGAGACACATAGTAGGCCCTCTCGACTGGATCAGGTGGGGGCCAGGTACCCTCAAATATCAGTATATCAGCCAAAGAGGGGGGTCTCCCATCTGCTGCTCACAAGCATTTGGTTGGTTACTAAGGTTGGACTAAGAAGGACTTTGGCCTGATCTGGTTCTTACCCTACTTTTCTATTCTGGCAAGTAATCAAGGCAGCTGACAAAATTTGGAACGCAAAAATAAAGCAATGAAGTTTTAAAAGCCATGCATTAAAATTGACTCTAAAATTGATACTGAAATAATTACAGACCTAGGAAAAGAGAAACGTCTTCTCCGATGAGAGTGAAGCCAAACCCAACTCCGGAAGGAATGCATTCCCTGGGAGCAGTACAAGAGAGGGCTCTCACCTCTGCCACCAGGGACATCTTCCAAAGGGCCTCTTCTGCACATGGGGGAGTTTCCCCTGGAGAAGTTTATAACCTGGAGAGGTTTATAACCTGAAGAGCCGATCCCTTAGATCAGTATTTCTCAACCTCAGCAACTTTAAAAACAAATTGCTGGCTGGGGAATTCTGGGAGTTGAAGTCCAAGTTGCTGAGGTTAAGAAACACTGACTTAGATCATCTGCCTCTTTGAAATCCATTGCTTCAAAAGGAGCTCAGGAAAGTATGTACAGTAGAAGTTAGGTTGACTTCACTTAATGCCCTAAGCCATAGTGTAGTTTGTTTGAATATGGCTCAGTATGTTGGGTTTATAAATGATTGTTCATAATCTACATTAATATGCGAAGTTAGGCTCTGTGATTTATTCAAGAACTACAGTTAAAGCAGGCCCTAGGGCAATATATAATCGCAAAACCTGGAAAGGGAAAGGACTGATTCAGCTCCTTTCTGCAATTATAACAACCTGCTGGTGCCCACACATGTTGGACTTCAGCTCCTCTCATAATATGCAATGCTGGGGATGATAGTTTTTGTCCCACACATCTGGAGAGGAGTGGATTGGAGAAGGCTTAATTATAGCCCCTCCCAGCCAATCTCTGTTTAAATAGTACAGCAAGAAGTAACTCATCAGCTCCCCCTTACACAGGATGTGAAATTCATCTTAAATGATAAATTGCCCTAAAAGGAGAAGCAAGCTTGGCTTGGAAAAGAGGTCCAGCACTCAAATTTCTTTGTCCGCTTTCCGTTGAATGCTTGGCACATTGACCTCTTGATGGTCTTTTCTCTCCCACAGCTAAGTCTGGGAAAGTGTGAAGAACAGAATCATCCTCCATTACCCCCCGGTCAATCCCACTGCTGCTTTCCTGCCCACCCTGATGAGAAAGCACAGCCAGAAGACAGTGACCCAAGAAGAAAAATCTGGTGGACTTTGCCTATTAAGAACCCTCTGGATGCCTTACTTTAGCTACAGCTTTATGAGCCCTGAGGAATGTGAGTCACACCACCAGCTTCACCTTCTCTCCATTTGAGCCTGGAAAAAATAAACATCTGACATTTGCCATTGTCTCCTCTGGGGGTTGAAACAAATAAATAAATAAATAAATACATGTTTGGATTCCATCAGTTGTAGCTCATATCCATCTCTGACTTGGGTTTCCCCGATGGAAGCACGCTTGCTGTGGATATTAAGAGTGAAAATGCAACATCTCCAGAAGTTCCAAGACTGGGGAAGATTGCTCAAACTGAGTCTGATTTCAGCAGGAGGTGATCTGACTGGTTTCCAATGGTGTTCCTTACCTAGTCAAAACCCAAGACTGTGGGTCTTGATTGGGCAAAAGTGCTGGAAGTGGTAGAGTCACAGAAAGTAGATCACCTGGATAGTTTTCCAGAGCTCCCCTTACAGATTAAGGGGACTAGCAGGAGTTGAAGTTCACGCATCTTAAAGCATGCTGGCTGGGGAAATCTGGGAGTTGAAATTCCCACATCTCAAAGTTGCCAACACTGATATAAATTGAGAAAAATCCTCCTTTGGTTGGGTTCAGCTTAGCATGCTGTCCTCCTAGGTTCTGTGGGAGAGAAAAAAACATGGCGTCCCTATTTCAACAAGTTTAGGCAATCTGGTATCTTGCTGACATTTTGGGCTCCTTAATTCCTATCCACCAATCACAGGGTGTATGTGGAAGTGTGGCATGGGGGTATGAGAATTGTTGCTCAAAGCCTCCAGAGAGGCAACAAGTTAGTTATCCTGCTCTTACAAGTTATCACTTTTTAATGTCCTCCACGCTTAAGAACTGCTTGCACAGAAAGGCCAAACACATTTTGTATGTTAACTTCTAAGATTGGGAGAAGGTCTGATTCTTGACAACACAAAGTTACCAGTAAACTCACCATTTTCTGTCCCTTCCCATCCACCCACATATCCTATTGTACAAAAATGCCAATAACTGCAAGGTCGGGAATGCGAACAAAAGAAGGCAGGAGGAAAGAGAAAAAACACGGGGAATGCCAGGAAAATTCTGAGGAAAGAAAGTGACTGTGTGGAAAGCTGCACATACCTCATAATTGTTTGTGAGCTGTCAGGTCTCCAGTTTTTTTTTTTAATTGAAAAGTGAATTCATATGTACCAATTCAGGAATATATAATCTCTCCTCCTCACTCACACGGTGGAACGGAAGCAACCCACTGCTCACACTGATGGCTTCCTCCAGCCTCTCTCATTCGTTTCCTACAAACTAAATTAAACCTGCGCAGCAATAGGGATCCCAGTTTGCTAAGGTTGTTTCCATGCATCCCTTATTCAGTCATGGCTCTGAAGAACGGATCGAGACCCAACTGGATATCAGACAGACGGCCTGATGCTTTCTGTTAGAAAGGCCTCCTAGATATGTTCCTGCGCTTGTATAACCACTCTGCAGTAATGTTGGTGCCAGAGCGGTGTTCAGGAGAAAAGGAAGCAAACACCTTGTAAGTGGAGAACGTATTTATTTATTTAAAAGACACAGGGCCACTCATCTCATGTGCTATCACCCTGGGTGACTCACAGAAACAGCAATAAAAACATAAATGAACACTCCTCCATGCACCAACATCTAGCCTCACCCTAACCCAGCATTTGGGGTACTTGAGAATCAGAGAAAGTCATTTCAATTTGCATTTCATAAGAGAGCAGGAGGGAGAGGTGGAAAATGACCGATTTAGGCAGCACTTGCTAGCTGCTTTTTTCTGAAATGAGACCATCAGCTCGTTTCGTATCTTTTGCCCTGCGTGAGCCAGAGAGACAACAAATGCATCCTGGAAAAGGAAGCACAAGTCGTCTTTCGGTAAGCAGGATTCCTTTCACAGGTCTGCCTCATCGCATTACTCAAACTGTGGGGAAAGCAGGAAATCCAAAGTCCTTTTGCTGATAATCATAGCAAAAGAATCAAAACAACTGGAAAATACCTCTGGGCATAATTTATTGTTTACACAACATTCTCCATCCACAATGTTTTACAGACTAGTGTAAGCAGAGGGAGATGGTAAGGAATAGATCCCTGCTCCGATGTGCTTACAAATGAAATACAGGGGAGGGAGGGAGGGAGGGAAGGAAGGAAGGAAGGAAGGAAGGAAGGAAGGAAGGAAGGAAGGAAGGAAGGAAAGAGGCAGGCAGGCAGGCAGGAAGAAGGAAGGGAGGGAGGAAGGGAGGAGGAAGGGAGAAAGGAAGGAAGGAAGGAAGGAAGGAAGGAAGGAAGGAAGGAAGGAAGGAAGGAAGGAAGGAAGGAAGGAAGGAAGGAAGGAAAGAGGGATGAAGGAAGGAAGGAGGGAGGGAGGATGGATGGAGGAAGGAAGGAAGGAAGGAAGGGAGAAGGAAGGAAGGAAGGAAAGGAGGGAGGGAGGGAGGGAGGAGGAAGAAGGAAGGGGGAGGGAGAAAGGAAGGAGGGATGAAGGAGAATGGAGGTGAGAGAGGAGAGAGGGAGGGAGGAATAAGAGGAAGGGAGGAAGACACAAGGAAAGAAGGAAGGGACAAACAAGCCAGACAGATACAGTAAGACAGGATTTTTACGGTGAACCTATGCAAGTTTAACTTCACAGGAACATTGCAATGCACAGACCTATCCCACGGTGGTTGGCCTCTAGTTCTGGATCATATGGCAAGATCCAGGTTCAAGTCCAGCCCCAAGCACTGAATCTCACTGGGTGACTTTGGGACAATCAGCCTCTCCCCTTCCCAGCCTCGCATCTCAACCGCTGTCCCACACTGGCTCCTTGAAGGTACCTAAAATGTCTCTAACTGCAGGGTTAGAGAAGTTCGGCGTTAACCCCAAAGCAGTCCATGCTTGCTTGGGGTCCAAGGAACCTCCCATCCCTGCTCACGTGAACATCGCAGAAAGGATTGAGCTTCTCTTGCTGCTGGCACAGAGATCCTAGAGCAGTGTTTCTGAACCTTGGCAGCTTGAAGATGTGTGGAGTTCAACTCCCAGAATTCCCCAGCCAGCTTTGCTGGCTGGGGAATTCTGGGAATTGAACTCCACACATCTTCAAGCAGCCAAGGTTCAGAAACACTGCCCTAGAGCAACCCAACAGAAAGGAGCCTGTCTAGGAAAGCCTTCTCTTTCATTAGCTTCACTTGATTGGCAGCCCTCTGTTCTCATAGGCCCACGGGAGGGTCAAACAGGGGCAGCAAGAAGGTGGGCTGGTAAGGCTGCCCCAGCCCCGTCTGAGGGGCTCCAACCCCAATTGGGCCACTTAGAAATGGGGCAGGCTTATCTAGGCCAGGAAGTTTGGGGGGTGGGGAAGTTGGAAGTAAATGCATAAGTTAATATTTTCACAGGGGTACCCACCACCCCTTTAGCAAGGATCTTGGTGGGATAGCTTTGTGCAAAATTGAGGCATATTAAGATAACTGAGTTTCACGTAGCTGGTTCTGGATTAGCACGAACCCCAGAAATCTGACTGTTCTTTTGCATGGTGGGACTGCGCATACTTCTTCCAAGCAATCAAAATGAGTCCATGCGCCATCGCTATCTTAAACAGGAAATTCAGAGTGGGAACTGCACATCTCAACCAGTCCTCAGCGTGTTTTGATCTAGTGCCACTTTCCACAAGCACCCAAATAATTCTCTCCAGAACCAATGGCTGCCTGAAGTTTAAAGATATTTGTGGAAAAATTGTACCTAACTGCACATGGAAATCGAGAAATGTCTGAACTCAGGGGCATAAACCCTGTTTTACATGATGACATAAAGCACATCGACCCAGAGTTCTCACACAAGCCACAAATGACCAGACTCACTTTATCCTACTTCAGACACATTATGTATAGACCCAACTCCCTTCAGAAGCCCATAATGCTGGGAAAGGTGGAAGGAAAGTGAAGAAGACGACGGTCAGCAGCAAAGGATGGACTTGGTACCGCAGCAGTGGGTGCACTGTTGGAAGACCCAAGAAGCCAGGCTGGGGACAGAGTGTCTTGGAGACAATCTTAGCTATGTAGTCGCTAAGAGTCACGCTGTCTTGATGATATATAATCAATCAATCAATCAATCCCAGGTCCAATTCTTTTTATTTCCACTATTATATGATCTAAAGCAGTGCTTCTCAACCTTGGCAACTTGAAGATGTGTGGACTTCAACTCCCAGAATTCTCCAGCCAGCCAGCCATTTATTTGTTATTAAATTTACATGCTGCTCATCTCCCCCCAAGGGTGACTCTGGGTGGCTTACAATTAAAAACCAGACAATAAAAACAATAAAAATATAAATACCCCCCAATTAAAATCATAAGTAACAAATCTATAAACGCCATCTACTGTATAAATCTATAAACGAGTTGAAGTCCACACATCTTCAAGTTGTCAAAGTTGAGAAACACTGATCTAAAGCATATTGTTGAAAGGCATCTTCTCCAATCCCGCTGTGGATGCTCACCTTGGTTTAAGGTATTCTTATATTCAAAGTACAAGTTTGGCTATCAGTTTTGATAGCCTTCTGGATTACCCAGAGGCCATAACCTAATTTAATGCAATCTTAATTTTGGTTCAATATGCACTCTGGATAATGCTAAGACACACACAGAGAACTGTCCACACGCACATGCAGAGAAGCATATGCATGCTCACCCACACATATTAAGAAGCATGCACAAAGGATGACCACACAGAAGCATGTAGACGCAGACCCCCTGAAGGCTTGTGCATGCCACACAAACAAGCAAACTGAGAAAGACTACTCAAAGACACCAAAATAATTAAGACATTGTCCAGCCCCCTGAAAAACTGCCCTAAGTCTGAATATGCCACACTACCCTAGACAGCTTCAGTTTAATGCAGCTTCTTCTGTTTAAATGTTTTGTTCATCCTGCTGGACTCTGAATGAAGTCTTCCCCAATCTCGGCACCTTCCAGATGCACGGACGTCCAGTGCCCACAATTCTCAGCTATGGTCGAGCCAGGTTGGGGGAAACTGTCATCCGTCATTGGAATGATCATGTACAGATTTAGAACAGTAGCTTGGTTTCCTTCGTAGATTTTCTGAATACAGCTAAAAAACACAGACACACAAGCATATCAATGAAGACAATTCAAGAAACGAGACTTGAAATAAAAACCAAAACATGTGGGACCTGAAACAGTTGTGCTGATGAGTGTTGTCCTTTAGTCCATTTTATTCTGTCTCTGTGCTCAGTTCTCTATACCTTCCCACTATTTTCTCCAATAGTCACCAAACACGCTTAGTTCTCATTCAGCTATTTTGGGGGTGGGATTTTCCCACTCCTGGATATCCCCCCACTCCAAGGAGATTTCTGTACTTCTTCAAAGAGTGATCTTCTCCCAAGCTTAACTTCCTCTTTCTTCCACATGTGTGGTGTTACCATAGCTGCATGTTCAGATATACTCTGAGCCTGAATGTTGGAAATAGGGGACTTGGTTTGGTATATTCAAGCTCTTCAAAGATCAAGGTTTATCCTATTTGTTTGTATCTAACCCCTGCAATGAAGAACATATGAAGAGTCTCCTCCTGGATCTGACAAAACATCTGCCTAGTTCAGTCCTCTGGTCAGTGTGGAAGATGGTCATCCACATTCAGGACCTCTTATGGTTGCAGTTCTGACTTCTGCATGGGTTTCACACATGCACTGGGTGCAAAGCCAAAAACATCTATTTTTTCCCTTCTTTGTGGATTCCCTGATGTCTAATAAGGGTGGATTTGTGACTAAACCCCTTTCCACACTTTGAGCATATGTAAGGCTTCTCTTCTGTGTGATTCCTCTGGTGTCTAACAAGATGATGGCTATAAACAAAGCCTTTCCCACATTCTGAACACTTAAATGGTTTCTCTCCAGTATGGATTCTCTCATGTGTCTTCAACTGTGATGGTCTGTTGAAGCTTTTCCCACATTCTAAACATTTATAAGGTTCTTCACCCTTATGGGTTCTCTCATGATTATGAAGACTTGAAGTCTGGTTGAAGCTCTTTCCACACTCAGAGCATTTGTATGGTTTCTCTCCAGTGTGGATTCTCACATGGACCACAAGGTTTGACTTGAGGCAAAAACTTTTCCCACAATCTGAGCATTTAAATGGTTTCTCTCCGGTGTGGATCCTTTCATGTCTACCAAGGCTTGCTTTCTCTCCAAAACCTTTCCCACAATCAGAGCATTTATAGGGTTTCTCCTCCATTGGCATCTTCCCCTCTGGAAGGTGAGTCTGGTGGTGCTTCATAAAGTAAGAAATTTGCCGGAAGCTTTTCCCACAGTCTGGACACTTGTATGGCTTCTCTCCAGTATGAGTCCTCTCATGTTCTTTCAGGTTTCCAGCTTGGCTGAATCTTTTCCCACAGTCAGAGCATTTATATGGTTTCTCCCCAGTGTGAGTCCTTTGATGGGCAATGAGATTAGAGCTTGTACTGAAGGATTTCTCACAGCCTGAACATTTATACGGCTTCTCTCCTGTATGAAACCTGTAATGTGTGGCAAGCTCAGAGTTTTTCCTGAAACTTCTCCCACAGTCCAAGCAAGTATATGGTCTCTCGCCGGTGTGGGTTTTCTCATGTTCTTTCAGAGACCCAGATCTGCTGAACCTTTTCCCACAGTCTAGGCATTTGTACGGTTTCTCTCCTGTGTGGGTTCTCACGTGCAAAACAAGGCTTCCTTTGTGGCTAAAGTTTTTCCCACAATCAGGGCACACAAATGGTTTTTCTCCTGTGTGGATTCTTGCGTGTGCAATGAGGTTGCCTTTTTGGTCAAAGCTCTTGCCACAATCCAAACATTTGTATGGTTTCTCTCCAGTATGGATTCTGTGATGTCTAATTAATTTAAAGTGGGCATTGAAGGATTTCTTACAGTATAAGCATTGGTATATTGCCTCCTCAGCTTGAACTTTGCTGCATACCAAACGCTTCCCCTGTTCATGGTCACAGAGTCCCTCCTGGCCTGTGATTTCACTTCCCCACGAAGAAATGGATTTAGCTACAGTCTTTTCCAGAGAGTTATCCTGATGCCTCCACAGTTCTTGGGAACCTTTCACAGGTTCTCTCTGCCCAACATTGCTGCACACATTCCCTTCAGCTGTTCCTTTGCACAGATGGAGCTCCTGTTCCTCAGGTATCCATTGGTGGTCCTCATCTTTTACCTCAGACACATAACTCTTGCCTGAAAGAGTGAGAAGAGATTTAAAAAAACAATACAGGTAGTCCTCAACTTATGACGGAAATTGGGACTGGAATTTCTATTGCTAAGTGTAAAGTGTAACTGCACTGCTTAGTGACAGCAATCCATAACCGAATCCCACAGTGGTTAGGCAAGGCAACTTCCTGCCGGTTTCCCACAACCAGTCAGTGGGGGAGCCAGCAGGAAGTTGCAAGTCCCAGGCCAGCAGGCTGGTAAGTGGCTGCTGCCAGGTGTGGGAAGGAGTGCAGGGGTGCACAGCAGTGCAGGGGAGGGTTGAGGAGCACATGTGAGGGGGTGAGGAGTGTATGAGAGGTGCAGTGCAGGTCGGGAAGGATGCGTGGGGATGCACAAGAGGCACAGTGTGGGTCAGGCAGCGTGCGCGAGAGAGGCATGGGTTGGGGAGAGTGCATGGGGGTGCGAAGGAGGCGTGACAAGGGTCTGGGAGGGTCAAGAGGGTGCGCAAGTAGTGCAGCATGGATTGGGGAAGGTGAGCGGGGGTGAAGCAAGGGTTGGGGAGGGCACGCAGGGGTGTGAGGGGGTGCACGAGCAGCATGGCATGGGTTTGGTGCGCAAGGGTGTGAGAGGGTGCATGAGAAGCATGGCAAGGCTTGGGAAGGGTGCGCGAGGGTGTGAAGGAAGCACAGCAAGGGACAGTGAGGGTCCACAGGAGTATGCGAGTGACTAGCACAGTGTGAGCACAAAGGGGCTGGAGGAGGGTGTGTGGGTGGGGGAGACTTACCCCAGCGACTTGCAACCTTCCCCGCCAGCCTCCCCACTGACTTTCTGGGGAAGCTGGCAGGGAATGTTGCAAATGGTGATCATGTGATTGCAGGGTGCTGCAACAGTCATAAGTGAGAACCAGTTGTCAAACACCCAGATCGCGATCACGTGACCGTGGGGGTTCTGGAATGGTCAGAATTCCGAAGACCGCTCGGAACCACCATTTGTTCAGCGCTGTCATAAGTTCAAACAGTCGCTGAATGAACAGTCGTAGGTCAAGGACTATCTGTAAGCCAATAGTTTGTTTGCTTGTTTACCAACTTGTATACAGCTCAATCACCAAAGTAATATGTATCACACATTGGAGAGGATAGCCAACTCAAAAACAATTATAACAATCAGAATAGACTATCAGGGAGCAAGCCACCACATGCTGTTCCAGGGCCTGCTGAAGGAGCCACGTTTGTACAGCTTTACGAAAGTCCAACAGGTTCAGAGGAGGAACAACACTGTTCCACAGGACAGCTACAGAGAAGGCCCGCCTCCTGGGTGGCAACACTCTACAGCTGAGACTTGGGCACACCAGTTCTTCCAGATCACAAGGGTCAGGCTGGAAATTATGGAGAAAAGGTGGACTATACAGTCGTGTGAAAAAGAAAGCACACCCTCTTTGAGTTCTATGGTTTTACGTATCAGGGCATAATAAAAACCATCTGGCCCTTAGCAGTTCTCAAAAGTAGGTTTTGATGAACAACCACACATGACATATTTCACCATGTCATCATTTATTTTACAAAAAGAAAGCAATTAGCAATTCCCACCAGCTTTGGGTCATCTATAAATTTGATAACTAAACCTTGTATTCTCTCACCTAAGTTATTTATGAAAATGTTAAAAAGTACTGGTTCCAGGACAGAAGCTTGGGGTACCCTACTGGATATTATTCCATATCCATACTGACATAGCACGATTAAGAACCACACAATGGGTACGATAGCTCAACCACCAGCAAATGCCTCTGGTAGTTGGATTATCCATCCCATACTGTTCCATTTTATCAAGGCGGCGGCTATGGACAACTTCATCAAATGCCTTATTGAAATCTAGGTACACCCCATCTGTAGCATTCCCTTGGTCTACCCATTTCTCTCACCTTCATTATCTTCTGTCTGGCCAAAAGTCACGGCTTCATCTTCCTTTTTAACTCTATCTGGGTCAAAAAGAATCGTGCTGGCCTGCATCTTCTGCAGACCTTCCTTTTGACTCATGCTGGACATCTGAACATCCTCATGGAAAATTGTCTGGAAACAGGTCATAGGTTTTTCATCCAGCCTGTTCTTGTCTTCTTTGGGACATAGGGATCTCCTCTATGATCCTATTCAAAACATGGCTACCTAATCAACAACAAGCAAAATAGAAATGCTGTTATGATGGTTGTGTAAAACACTTGCTATATAAATCAGTTAGGTGTATTTGTATTTTTTCTCGTGGGTTCAGTGTTTCTGAAATAGGCAATCATGGGAGAATCAACACTGACATCATTTTCCAGGTTACTGAGTTTATGAAGACAGGCTGAGGTTCACACTCTAAGAGCCACAGTAGTCTAGTGGGAATGGTGCTGGACTAGGAGTGGGGAGCCCCAGGTTCTGGGCCCCCCTCAGCCATGGAAGCCTCCTGGGTGACTTTGGGCCAGTCACTCTCTCTCAGCCCAACCCACCTCACAGGGTTGCTGTTGCATGGAAAAAAGGAGGCAGGAAGATTAGGTATGCTTGCCACCTTGAGCTGATGAAAACATATCCATAAATAAATATATAAAACAGGGGGATAAAATATAATAATAATAATAATGGGTGCAATGAATCAGAATTGACAGGGTTCACACATGCTAAGTATTATCATTGGACAGTAATGGTATGTGGGAATGGCCTTGGGAGTCAGGAGGAAGACCCGCAGCCTAGGAAATGGTCTGACAAGAGGCAGCTCAGTCCACAGGTGGGGGGAAAGCATGGGAAGCATTTCAGTTTTCTGGAGATTAAAGAGAGAGGAGGGGAGAAATACTTTCAGTCTTGCAAGATTCTGTTAATGTAACCTTACAATAAAGTAGGAGTAGTTCATCTGGATGTGCTTCTTGTCTGGACTACCTCGCAAGGCTGACGTAGCTTAAAAACCACAAACACAGACTATGTTACAGCAAAACAAACAAAGGATATTATGGTTAGGTATGATGAGTGAACCCAGCCACCTTCATTTCCTAACCCTTTTGTAGAAGGCTGTAGCTGAGAGGTAATGTCATATTCTGCAAGAAGGTCTGGGGTTCAAGCTCCAGCATTTCAGGGATGCTTCCGAACTGGATGGACCATTCCCCCGATCCTGGCTGCCTGGGTCCTAAGCAAGTGACCTTAAGCAAAGTGTTGGAGCAACCCTATTCCTCAAAGCGTTGGGCACGCTATGCACTTTCCAGTTGCAATTCATTCAGAAAAGTGGTTAATCTAGGCTAAAGGATCTGGGAGCCTCCAAATATAGGGGATTACAGCTCCCATCATCCCCATGGCCAATGGGCGTTGATCTCCTTCCCTCTCCCTCTCTCTGACACACGCACGCCTCTCCCCCGCTCGCTCCTTCCAACCGCTTCTGCCCTCCGGCTTCCTTCTCCTGCTTCCCACGGGCTCCATCTTCCCTTTGTGCAAAGGCGAAGACTCAACTCACCTTCCTCCCAGCCAGCGCGCGCCAGGCAGCTTGGCCACGCCCCCGGGCGAAGCAGGAAGAGGCAGGAGTCACGTTCTTTCCATTCCGCCTCTCTCAACTTGCCCGTGGCTCTCTAGGAACCAGCGCTCGGTGACTTTAACCCTTAACGGTCTGGAGGAAAAAAGTCTCCTCCCCGCGCCCCCCAACATGGATGGTTAAGAGTTCTCCAAACAAGTGAAAATCAGAGAGCAACCGGGAAGGAGGGGTGTGGGAATGCAATGCAGAGAGCCAGGGTAGTGTAGCGTTTAGGGCGTTGGATTAAGAGTGGGGAGACCCAGGTTCTGGTCCATCCAAACCACGGGATGACTTTGGGCAAGCCGCTCTCTCTCAGCCCAGCCTACTCCGCAGGGTTGTTGTGGAGAACAATGGGAGGAGGGAATGCTATGTACCTTGAGCTCCTGGAAGAAAGAGGGGGGTCTGCATCTAACAAATAAATAAATAAATAAAAGAACAGTGTTGAAAGCTTTCCCCAGGTCGGTGCAAAGGATGGTTGAATTACACAATTACCCTGAAGCACCAGGTATCCCCCCAAGCTGAGCTGGGCATGTTCTACAGCCGTGTTTTTTCAAACTTGGCACATTTAAGAGGGGTGGACTTCAACTCCCAGAATTCCCCAGCCAGCCTGATGGGCTGGCATAGCTAACTCGAACTCTGAGCCAGAGAAGCCCCGTTTTGTCCATATTTTTTTACTCCTGAAGCCCTACATGGCAAAATTCTTGGAATAACCACATGGTTGCCGTTATCAAGGAACTCGTATCATCCCGACCCAAATCAGCCTTAAACTCAAGACCAATCCCCTTTTCCTAGCTAGATAGGCCAAACTGCACTCTCCAGTGGACCTTATCAACCAAGGACAGAAGGGGAGGGAGGTGCGACGCCTTAGCCAGAAGCCCACCAAGGGGAAGGGTCTGCCCAACCAAGGGGTTGAATAACGTACTGCTTATTGCCTACTGCTTGCTAATGATCAGGTGCTTTGGTTTTTACCGGTGTATCCAAACGATGCTAATTTGTGTATTGGGACTCTCCATTTGTGACTTGGAGTGCCTCTTGATTGCTGTACAGAATAAACAGGTTGCAATTTCTCCACTTGTGTGTGATTTTGGCTCTTCACACCAGGTGGAAGGAACCCAGCATTTGACTCGGCCAATCCATCCCTTGGCCAACAAGCCTGCTGGCTGGGGAATTCTGGGAGTTGAAGTCCACACATCTTAGAGTTGCTGTGGTTGAGAATCACTGGCCTAATCCATTCAGCCTTAGACTACAGTAGGTTCTGACAACCGAAGGGAACCACCAGCTCCCCAACCCTGTTTCTGTCTGGCCCAGCCACTTGTGTGAACCCAGCCGATAAGCCATGGATGTGTAACTCTTTTGAGCACAGTGGAGACACCATCCTCATTCTTGATTTTCTGATCAACCAAGGAGTTGGCCAGTGGAAGAGAGCTGTCCCTTGGACAATCTCTAAGGGTTCGTCAACATGGCCCTCCCAAATATCCGCAGGATATTTCAAAGGAGGAAACGCACATCATGATGTCACTGCACACACATCCTCCTGTTCACATCAATTATTATTAGAATCTCGGTTTGCTGTGGACTATCCCACCCACTCAACGGGACCTTGCTTAGGTTCTCATGGAGTTTCCTGGTGGGAAGATCTGGACCGGGAAGACAAATTCTGGAATGAGGCTAGACTAGGGCACATGTTCCTGCAAGGTGGTCCTTCTTGTGTCAGGCTGAACGTGGGGTCACAGCAGAACTTATGGCAGTGTTGTCCAAACTTGGCCACTTTAAGATGAGTGGACTTCAACTCCTAGAATTCCCCAGCCAGCATGGCTGGCTGGGGAATTCTGGGAGTTGAAGTCCACTCATCTTAAAGTGGCCAAGTTTGGACAACACTGACTTATGGTGTAGTGTCCTGTGGCGGTGTAGTGTGGTGTGATGGTTAAGTGTTAGATGAAGCCTGAGAGAGCTAGTCCAGACTCGGTCCCTGAAATTCACTGGGTGACTTCTCAGCCCAGCCTAATTCACAGGGTGGTGCTTGTGAGGATAAAGCAAAGAGATTCCCAGGTGAGCTGCCCTGAGCTCCTGGAGAAAAGTCCAGATATAAATCTAGCAAATAAAACAAAAAGTAAGACAGAATAACAATGATGATGATGATGATAATGATGATGATGATGGTTGATTGCACAGTCAGCCAGATGTTTAGACTGGATTTGGCATTTTTATCCACCTATCGAGTCCTTCCCAAGGACCTGGGGTAGACAGATGTTGTTTTTTGATGGAGTTAGAGGTATCATCGCAGGATGGAAGCTGTCCCAAGTAAAGCTGCCTTTTGCAATGGACTGATGGTGATTTTGTCAATGCTGATGGGGTTCAAGGGGTGCTCCAGATGTTTTGGGATTGCACCCAAGGTGCCTATAAACATTGGTACTATCTTTGCTTTCCTTCTGCCATAGTCATTCTACTTCTATTTGCATTACGATTATGATTTATTCTAAAGGCTTCTAGAGATGTAGAGGTGGGAGCAGAATTGTGAAGGAGCTCTGCACTCAAGCAGGCTTGAAGTATAGTTAACCACTCATCTTAACCTACCTCACAGGGTTGTTAGGAGGATATTTTACTGCAGCTTTGAGCTTCTTGAAAAAAAAGGTCTCACGGAAATGCAGCCAAGACATGCTGACATCACTGAAGGGATTCCATGGGATGGGGCCCTATATAGTAAAGACTTTCCTGGATTAGGAGAGAGAGATGATGGACGGCAGACAGCTGATACTTCTCATCCTCTGTTGCAATTTAGCAGCCCCTCCCTCCCCATCAGCCTTTTATTCTCATGGAAATCTGGGTGGAAGACCCTGGGGGCCAAAGAGGAGAAGAAAACAGAGGGCTTGTGTTTGCTGTAATCCAACTCCATTTGCTAGATAAATAGATAGAGAGATTCCTAATCTGTGCCAGGGGAGGGGGAGAGTCTGCAATGGCCCATTGAAATGTTGAATTGCCCTTTTGGGGTTTCCATTCTTTCCCTCCCGAGGCCAAACCCACCTCTTCCCCCTTTTGCAAACTCCAAATACCCTGCAGCAGATAGATAGATATATACATACCCCTGGAGGAGGGTGGGGGCGGGAGTGGGGGGGGCGGAGGTCTTGGCCCCCTTATCAGATTTTCAGCCAGACCCTCTTTCTCTTGACCCTGAGCTGATTGCCAGGAGAGAGAGAGAGAGAGAGAGAGAGAGAGAGAGAGAAAAGCAGGGGTGTTCTTTGCTTCCCACTTTTTGAAGAGAAGGGGAGACAGTTCCAGTTTGGGTTAAACTCCCTCTGGGGCCACACTGCATTTTAGAGCCAGAAGCCCAAATGGAGGCCCTGGTTGCTGCACGAAGACAGAGAGCAGGAAGACTGGCTTCTGGAGGTCATCTTGAGCCTCTGAGGACCTCGGTCCCACCAGAGGGGCCCAAGCAAAGCTGGGTGACCCAGTGGCAGGACTTGCTAAAGGAGATGGACTCCACTTTATCAGAAGGAGGGGAGCCTCAGCAGACAGAGCTCAGGGACAACCCCAAGGCTTTCCTGGCCTCCTTCGAGCAAGTTGCCAAAGCTTGCCGGTGGCCTAGAGAAGAGTGGGCAGCCCGGCTCCTGCCAGCTCTTTGCGGAGAAGCCCAAGCGGCCCTACGTGGCCTGGAAGCTGGAGACCAAGAAGACTATGGGAAGGTCAAGGCTGCCATCCTGCAAGGGGAAGCCCACCGGGTAGAAGCCCAGCGCCGGCACTTCCGTCATTTCCGCTATCAGGGGACTGAAGACCCTCGGAGGGTTTACAGCTGCCTCTGGGAGCTTTGCTACCAGTGGCTGAAGCCGGAGAGACACACCAAGGAGCAGATCCTGGAGCTGCTGATCCTGGAGCAGTTCCTGGCCATCCTTCCAGCAGAAGTCAAGGCCAGGGTGGCAGCGAGGGACCTTGAGGGGGGCGTTCAGAGAGTGGCCTTGACCGAAGAGTTCCTGAGAACCTACCAAGAGGCCACAGCAGGAGAAAAGCAGGTGAGTATCAACCTTAGTGGGATGCCCACGTTCAGAATTGGGAGGAGACCAGGTGACCAGCAGGAGCAATTTCCTAAGCTAGAATCCCAGGATTAGAAGGGAGCATTGAAGCCACCAAGCTCAGTTCAGGAAGCCAGATTTAAGCATCCTCCACAGACAGCTGCCTAGCCTTGTTTCAAAGCTGTCCCACGAAGGGGAGGCCCCCATGACCTCTTTGGATAAGGGTGCAGCAGATCACCAGCTGGTATGTGAGCACTGCCCACATTGCAATGTAAACCCTGCCCCATCCTGACACTGCACTCAAGCGTGTTAGGGATGGGTTTACATCGTAACATCACAGTGTACATTAGATCAGTGTCACTGAGTGACTTCATTTTAAAGAATCTCTTGTTTCTTTTGTTTACTTTTTGTAGAACTATGCTTTTTGAAGAAACCATCTAAGCCAGGGTTTCTCAACCTTGACAATTTTAAGATGAGTGGACTTCAACTCCCAGAATTCCCCAGCCAGCATGGCTGGCTGGGGAATTCTGGGGGTTGATGTCCACTCATCTTAAAGTTGCTAAGGTTGAGCAACACTGATCTAAGCCATCAAGTACAATTCCTGCAGAATCTAAGTGAGAACATTCCCAACACATGGCTTTGGGGTAGCGCTGTAACCTGCTTGTCTGACCTGGCTAGTAATGGGATCTTGGAGAGTAGCTTGGTGGGAATCAAGCAGGGAATGTCAATTGTAAATGAGAGGAGCAGTCAAAAAACATTAGCAAGATCGTTGTAAGCCAATTCATGGATGTGTCCAGGAAGTCATCAAGAGTCAACCGTGATTCAAGGAAGACTTTGCCTTGTCTTCTATGATCTCAGGAGGATCTAGATAGTCCTCCTGTCTCCAGTTTTTTGCCCATATCCACAATCCTGTGAGGTTGGATTAAAGGGATGCAAGCTGATCCAAAGTCATCCAGTAAGTTTCCATACTTTGAACTTGGTTCTTCTCAGTCCTAGTTCAAATTTTAACCCAGCTTTTCTTCAGATGTGTAGACTTCAACTCCCAGAAGTCTCAGCAATAGCGATGCTGGCTGGGGAATTCTGGGAATTAGTCCACGCATCTGGGGGGTGTACAGATTTCTGCTTTAGCTGCTTCACCCATGGATTCCCTTGCATTCTGAAGACCTTTATTCATGCTATGAACGGTACTGTACTTCTCCCACTAATTTTAACCCACTACAACAGCACTGTTAGGTAGATTGGGATGAGAGATACTGGTTTAAAATATGGAGACTATTTGTTTCAATTTGATAGGGTAAACTTAGCTTCTTTTGATGTGATTCAAGAGTAAGTCAATGACTCTTAGAAACTCTTCATGTTCCCAACACTCTTCATGTGTCCTGAGTGAGTCTTTATTGTTTCAGATACCATCTCATGCAGTGACCACAGAGGTTGAGGAAGCCCCATCAGATATTTCATGGAGAGAACATCCCCCAGAAGCTGTGTACAAGGATGATGGAAATCCAGTTTTGATCAGTAAGGATTAATTCAATCACTTGTTAATAATATTGTTTGTGAACAGGGTGCTACAGCTTTAAAAGTATTTCACTGACATTATCTTAGCATGCCTTGCAATCTCTCTGTAAGATTCATCAATTTTCTTATCATTTTAACTTGTCCCCAGTCACCATCCAAAGAAGAGGGGAAAATGGTTAAAGGAATGACTAGAAAGTAAACATACCAACAATATTTAATTTGAGTGAAGAAGGATGTAAAAAATTGGAGAGAACAGAATCATAGAGTTGGAAGGAACTTCAGGGGCCATGAAGTCCAACCTGCACACTGCAGGATTCACTACACCAGTGTTTCTCAATCTTGGCAAGTTTCAGATGGGTGGACTTCAACTCCCAGAATTCCCCAGCCAGTATGGCTGGCTGGGGAATTCTGGGAGTTGAAGTCCACCCACCTTAAATTCAACAAGGCTGAGAAACAGTGCACTACACCATCCTCAATAGATGACAATCCAGCCTGTTTGAAAACCTCCAGTAAAGGGAAGAAACCGCTCCATGCAGTAACCTATTCCTCTGATTGATAGCTCTTCCTGTCAAGAAGCTTTCCTAATGTCTCATCTGTATCTACATCCTTGAAGTTTCATCATCTGGTCCAACTCCCTGCTAAGGGTAGGATCCACTGCAGCACGTGGCAGATGGGCTTCCAGGCTTGGTCTGAAGCTCTGCAGTGAAGTAGAATTGGCTTCTTCATCCGGTGGCCTGTTCCACTGACTAACATCTGATATAACTTTAGAGAGAGAGGCTAAAATATAATGAGACTTGTAACTGCTGTGAAGAATATCGGAAGCCACTTCTTTATATACGTTTATATCTTTCTCATTTTTTCCTACTTTCTTCCCGTTTTTTTCTTATTGCATTTTTAGCTTTTTCTGTTATTTCTCTCTTTTCTTTTTCATTTTCTCTCCTCGAATTTAGTTTGTATTGGTTCTTATTATTGCTCTTAAAACTTTTAACTATACACACACACACACACATATATATTTCTAATTTAGTTTGTATTAGCTCTTATCATTGCTCTTAAAACTTTTAACTATATATATATTTCTAATTTCTAATTTAGTTTGTATTAGCTCTTTTTTTTTTTTTGTCTGCGCTCAGTCATTACTGACCCTGCAGTGACTGCCTGGACGAGTCCTTGAATTTTTCATGCTTGGACGAGTCCTTGCAGTTTTCAAGGCAATTGTTTTTCGGAAGTGGTTTGCCAGAGCCTCCTTCCTAGAGCAGAGCCCAGGAGGCGGGGTTTCCATTGCTTTGCGCCCTTTTCGGGCGAGCGTGGTTTCGCGCTTACCGGCAACTGGTCCCGTCTCTCTGTGCAAGGCGCTGCCAGCATTTTTCCTCCCACCGGAGTGAGAGTCCCCATTTATCTACTCACGTGAGTTTTCGACCTGTTGGGTTGACAGGAGCTGGGGGGGGGGGGGGAAACAGGAGCTCACCCTGTTAACGCGAAGGCTGGACTCGAACCGCCAAAGCGTCAGCCATTTCTGGCCGGCAACTTTCAGCGTCATTAAGCTGCTGCGCCACCGCATCCCCATTAGCTCTTATCATTCATATATATATGAAGACAACTCCTGATGCCTAGCCTGAACCTTCATTGGTTCTGGTCCTGTCTTCTGGGGCAATAGAGAATAAATCAACTCCATCTTCAGTCTGACATTTTGACTTTCATATATCTGAAGATTGATATCATCTTTCCCCTTAGTCTTTTCTTCTGCAGGCTGAACAACCCCAGATCTTTTAACTATTCCTGGTTGGGCTTGGTTTCTAGACCCTTCACCACTTTGGTTTCAAAACCCTTCACCAACTTGGGAACCCTTCATAGATTAAATTGCCCTACACCCAGATTGGTCAAGAGATTGGCAGAGCACTTTTTGGGGACTGGGAGGATCAAGGGCCACCAAAGGCAGGATAAGGCAAAGCAGGTGGGACTGAGTTGATGTCTGGAGCTTCTTTTAGACTCACGCTATCATTTTTGCTGTTTCCCGGCTCAAACCCCATTGAAATTCAGCCATGCTATCAGAGAGGGTTTTGGGGAGGAAAAGTGGTTGGTGGTGACTGGTTACTCACCCCAGTGCCCAAATTTCCAGGCACTGCCACGGCAGTCAAGAGCATGAAAAATGGCCAAATTGGCAAAGCAAGCCCCCACAAGATTTCCCCCCAAGATCTTGACACTTTGATCCCAGTATTGGAATTACACTTTATTTTGGTTGGATAAAACATCCTGATGTTTCTCGATTGCTCATTCCTTTTCTGCTCTTCACAGCCATTGATGAAAGGACCAGTTCTTCTGGTGTGGAATTTTTTCTTCCCGAGGGAGAGGAAGTGTCTGTTGCTGAATTTCCTGAGGTAGGTGGGGTTCTGGAGAAAGTGTTGTATAATTCAGGGGTGGGGTGTCCAGAGGGGAGTAAAAGAAGTCAAGATGGCCAACACAACCTGTAATTGAAGCCCTGACCCTTTTTTATACATATTGATCCTTTTTTATATGTGTTACTTCGATCACAGCTACCATCTAGATCAGTGTTTCTCAACCTTGGCAGGGTTCAGATGTGTGGACTTCAACTCCCAGAATTCCCCAGCCAGAAAAGCTGGCTGGGGAATTCTGGGAGTTGAAGTCCACACATCTGAACCCTGCCAAGGTTGAGAAACACTGATCTAGTTTTTTTACCTCCACTGCAAACACCCCTGGTTTAGTTTCTTCAAAGTGGTTAGGCTGTTTTCTTCTTGTGTTGATTGATATGGACTGCGTGCAGTGTGTGTTGGGGTGAAGTCTTCATCTATGAAGTTCTGAGCAGCTTCGTCTTCTGGAAAGCTTGGAGCAGTTGCTTCAACCCAGACCATCTCAATGGGAATCTTCCTGCAGAACTGCCTCTCTTTCACAGCAGTCTCACCAGAAATATTGGGGATCATGCTGGCAGCTGGAAGAGAGTGTGGGGAACCTGGGGAACAACTGGAAAAGAGAACCATCAAGAGATGGGAGGGGAGTCCACTGGCAGCTGATTGCCTAAATGGGAAATCTGGGAAGAAGAAACTCCACTTTCACGAACTCACCACAAATACGGCTGGGAAATTCCTCTTGCAGTTTGCAAGATTCTGCCTTTGGCCCAAGACTGGCGTTAAGGATATCTGACTGACGTCTGAGTCGTTTCCGCCTCCTTGCCCAGCTGCATGAGGTTTGACAAAAGCAGGGAGGAGGTTTTCCTGTCATTGTCTTATCATGGATTTATACATTTATACACTGCCTGATTCATTCGACTCCAGGCAGCTTACATAAATACATGCTAGGGCACATCAAAATCAGTAACATTCCTACCACCTATTCAAAACGTCACTACCTACAGTTGACATCAGCCTCACCAGACCCACTATGGAAGAAGGGGTTTTCACCACTCTTCTAAAGAGTAACAAAGTGTGAGCCAATCAGATTTGGGGGGGCAAGAGTTTCCTTAGGGAGGGGCCTGCCACAGCAAAGCCCATCCACTGAGCTCCCCCAGGTTCCCGGGAAGTAGGAATCTGGAACCTCCCCTCCTGGCTAGACAGTAAGAATCTAGCCGGAGGAGAAGGTCCTGAAGAACACGAAGGCCCAAGACACTTATATCTTAATTTTTAAACACCTGCATGTCAAAAGCTACCAAATCAGGGGAAAAAATTGTGACTTTCTGAATGCCTACTAGTTCCATACATCAGATAGGTGGAATAATCAAAAGGCTGTTCTCATCAGATTTGGCCATGTGGTAAGGAGGGGTATCTAAGCGTACTGAATGTACATAAGAAATCAATGTTATATGACTTTAAAATGTTTTCTAGAACAGCAAGGCCTTTGTAAGAAATGCTTTCCTGGTTAGGCCTCTATGAAATCTATGGTTTTCTTTTTGGAAAAGGTTGAACAGATCACCCTCACTCCCGCTAAGCCGACCATGCACTGGGAAGTTAAGGAAGGAAATTATCAGCACCCCAATGCTATAGGTAAGTAGCTGATGTGGTGAGGGCTTTCAGTAACTGGAGCTATTGAAAATCGTCATCATGTATCACTGAGAACTAGATCCTTCACAATATTGATGGGTCTTGTGCTTGCTATACATTTTTCACCTGTTCCTCCAGGTAATTCTAGCCGTTTACACATATCACTCTTCAGTTTGAACTTCCAACAACCCCATCCAACTGTGAATAGATTAGAGTAAAAGTCATAGATCGGATTGAATTGTTCCAGATCCAAGAATGAACTAAATTACCATTAGTCTATAATACTGTTGCTCAAAATCTTCAAGAATAGATTCATGAGGAACGTATTATGGTAGTCTACCATCACAGAAATGTCTACCAAGGGCACGGAAGATGCCTAGATTATAATTAGCTAACAATTGAAATCCATGCGTTTGTACTTATGTTAGATTTTATATAAATAGAATTCTGCCAAAATCAATGTTCAAAGTGAGTTAGAAAATGAAGTCCAAAATATTGATTCCAAGCTGTATTAAATTAGCCAAGTTGAGAGCCGAAAGAGCAATACAAGTCTAGAGTCAGGATTAAAACCCATCCAAAGTGTTATCAATAAAATAGATTTTTTCCTGGGACCTGTAAGATCATTTAACTTGTCCAAGACATCACAGACATGTGGGCACACACACACAAAGGTACTTACACTTATTTTAAGGCATTACTATGTTGTCAAAAAGCTTCCAGACACTTTACTTAAAATAAATAGAATGAGATGGTCACCGTCCAGTTGTTTCCACTCTAAAAGACGTGGCCTAAAGTAGTGGTTCTTAAACGGGGTGATTTGAGCGCATCAGTGGAGCAATTTGTAATTGTGTGTTTGTGAGTTGAGGATCCTGGTTGGGACTGCCGCTGCTGAGACGCTTGTGTAAAACAACAGAGTCTGGTTTTTATTTTTTATTTGTTTGGGGGGGAAATGACGTTGTTTGAGACTGGGAAAGGGGGTAATTGGATCAAACAGTTTAAGAACCACTGGTATAAAGGGAGGGAGGGAATCACCCCAAATCTTAGTCCTATAGCACCTGAAATCTTAGTCTTATTGATCAGCTGAAGCAGTGTTTCTCAACCTTGGCAACTTGAAGATGTGTGGACTTCAACTCCCAGAATTCCCCAGCCAGCAAGGCTGGCTGGGGAATTCTGGGAGTTGAAGTCCACACATCTTCAAGCTGCCAAGGTTGAGAAACACTGAGCTAAAGAAGAATTTATGAAGAGCAAGAAATTCCACAAGGCGAACAAGAAACATAATCCTCTTTTTTCTTTTCCTATGTTTCCAAAATGGACTTATCCTTCCTAAACCAGACATCACCTCCACCAAGGAGCCGCAGCTAGAAGAAGAAATGCTGTTCATCCGGAGCAGGGAGGTCAAAGAAGCATTTCCGATTATCTGTCCAGGTTAGAGGTCTGAAATTCTCTGCAGACACCCTTCCCATTGAACAGAGACTGCTATTCAGGCGCTGAATGCCCAGGTTTTTTGCAAGGAGCATCAGCCAGTGCTTGCAGCTGCAATCATTTGGTCCCAAGTAAAATCATCAATCCATCCAGGTCACCGTAGTCATGATCTTCTTCATCTGGCTACGGTTTTGCAGGGTGGAAAAAAAAAACGAAGACAGAGATGTATAAAATTGCAATGTTGAGGAAGTGGACACAGAGGACTTTCCTTTTTCTTTTTAACAAAAATACTTAAAATGAGAGTTATTTATTTCTTTATCCAATTTCAATGGCTGCCCATTTCAGCCAGTGACTCTGGGCGGTGAACAGAATTAAAATAAAATAAAAATAATTATAAATATTACAAAAGTTAAAATACAAAGCAGTCGAGAAACATCAAACCCAAATCACTAATACAACCAAGAAGCGGGGCCCTGCATGCACTTGGGGCCCCAGGCCCTGGTTATGTATGTGTTTGATTTGTAGATCAAATCAGATGGTCTACCTGTTAGTTTTCTAGGCTTAAATGCCACTGCCATTGCAAAGCCTTCAAGAACCCTGGTAATAATGAATCGCTTTGCAGATTTACTTGGGAGAACAAGGTAACCAAGGCTAGATCTCTACAGGGTCAGGAAGAACAGGTGTGATCTGCACAAAGCGCTAAGCATTCTAGTTCATAATGGATGAGGTGGACTAAAGTTTGTGATTTGGTCTCACCACTTTTTCTAGTAGTTTGAGTAGGCTTGTATCTAAATCTTAGGACCTTGTCTTGCCTTGACTTGTAGGTAATGAGATGATGAAGAGCCCAGCATGGCCAAGGAAGAACAATCTTGGAATGAAAAGAGAGAGACAGAGGAGGTGGCCACAGATATCACAGATCAATCTTTTTATTCAGGATGAGATGCAGAAGCAAGAGTGTGATCCCCCTGCTCTTAAGCTGGTAGAAACTCCCCCACCCCATAAAAAAGCCACAAGTCCTGCTAACCCCCCAGATGTCTCTTCTTCCAGCCCTGGAAAGTTGCATCATTTCAAATCACACTTTAGCACAGATCAGACAATCTCCCCCGGGGTAGATGTTTATGAGTGTCAAGTATGTGGGAAAATCTTCCAGTACAAATTTCACCTCTTAAGACACCAGAAAATCCACACTGGGGAGAAGCCGTTCAATTGCCGTCAGTGTGGGAAGGCCTTTAGTCGGAAAGATAAGTTTATTGAACATCAATATATTCATACTGGGAAGAAACCCTTCACCTGCTCTGAATGCGAACAAAGTTTTTCCACTGGGAGTTCCTTGTTGAAACATCATCGGATGTGGCACAGGGAGGTGAGATTGAACGAGTGCTCTGGATGTGGGAAGAGTTTTGCTTTGAGTACTGGACTTAGGAGACATCAGAAGATCCACTGGGGGAAGGAACTCTACAAATGCCCTACCTGTGGGAAAAGTTTCCATTGGAGAAGTGCCATGAGAAGACACCAGAAAATTCATGGAAGGCTATTACAATGCTTTGAAAGTCCTTCAGGCCAACCTCAACCAACTTGAAAGGATCCATACAGAAGGATGCAGCCGGTGTTCCCAGTGTGTGGAAGACTTAGATTAGAGCAGGGTTTCTCAAACGTGGCAACCTGAAGATAGGTGGACTTCAACTTCCAGAATTCCCCAGCCAGCCATATTTATTCTCACTGCTGTGAATGGGTATCTCATTAAACTGTGATGTTTCTTGCTCATTTTTTTCTGAGATTATTCCTAATAAAAAAAAATGTGGTTTCATTTTGAATTGAAACTCCAAATTTTTCGGCATTGTACTATGTATATCTCTCCAGTATTTGAGATTTTTTTTTTACACGTCCACCACATGTGGTAAAACGTTCCTTCTGTTTCATGGCATTTCTAATATCTATGAATGTATGATTTATTTATCTTAGATATTATTGATGGAGTTGTATACCATCTCTAAAACATTTTGTACCAATTTTCCAGGTTACGACTTGGTGTGACTCTTGTAGATTTAATCCAGTGTTTCTCAACCTTAGCAAGTTTAAGATACGTGGACTTCAACTCCCAGAATTCCCCAGCCAGCATGGCTGGCTGGAGAATTCTGGAAGTTGAAGTCCACATATCTTAAACTTGCTAAGGTTGAGAAACACTGATTTAGTTTATAAATCTGCCTTTGGAGAACTCACAACTTTATTTTCATCCCTGTGATTTACAATCACTGGGATCCGCTTAGCCAATCATCACCTGATTGAATGAGTAAAAACTTCTCAATTCAAAAAATGCCCCAATGTTTCTTGGCCCAAGAGCTTAAAAATGGGGGGAGTGAGTGGCAGGCATGCCTCAAGTGGATCTGTTACCATGATTACAGGCAGGACTATCCGAATCAGGGGCCTCCTCCAGAGGAGTCAAAAACAAGATGATAGCCGCCACTGTCCAATCAAAACCCTGCCCCTTTTTTTACACGCAGGCTTCAACTGTGCAGTCACAGATGCCATCTTGACTTTTTGACACCCCCTTGCAGATGCCCTTAATCAAATCCAACTGACTCCTTAAATTGCATTCATAGGATGGATCCATTGAAAACCTGGTCCAATTGCAGTCAAGGGGAGAGAAACCAGGAAGTTGAATTATTGTTCCAGCAAATGCATTTGAGTTTAGGGAATACAATTCATTCATTCCAGAGACCAAGATCTTTATGTTTCACCAAATCAGGGGTAAGGGTTTTGTTTTTTTTTTTCTGCCAAAGACCTATAACATGGTCTAACATTGCTTAGCAATGGCAGTCCCAGTCCCAACTGCTGTGTAACCCAAGAACTACCTGTCACATCATCAGGGTCCTGATGATGTTACCTAGTCAGGTAATGAAACGTCTGCAAGCAAATAACCAAGCTCAGAGAGCACCAAGGAGTCCACAATTCAGTCATCCAGAGAGTGAGGAAGAGGACCTTGACAGAAATCTGCAAGAACCGTTTGTTGTTGTTGTTGTTCAGTCATTAAGTCGTGTCCGACTCTTCGTGACCCCATAACCCATATCGCGCCAGGCCTTCCTGTCCTTCACTGCCTCCCTGAGTTTGCTCAGTTTCATGCTCATTGCTTCAGTGATGCTATCTAACCGTCTCATCCTCTGCCATCCCCTTCTCCTTTTGCCTTCAATCTTTCCCAGCATCAGGGTCTTTTCCAAAGAGTCCTCTCTTCGCATTAGGTGACCAAAGTATCTGAGCTTGAGCTTCATTATCAATCCTTCCAATGAGCAATCAGGGTTGGTTTCCTTTAAGATTGACTGGTTTGACCTCCTAGCAGTCCAGGGGACTCTTAAGAGTCTTCTCCAGCAACACAGTTCAAAGGCATCAATTCTTCGGCACTCAGCCTTCTTTATGGTCCAGCTCTCACAGCCATACATTACTACTGGAAAAACCATAACTTTGACTATGCGGATCTTTGTCGGCAAGGGATGTCTCTGCTTTTTAATATGCTGTCTATGTTTGTCACAGCTTTCCTCCCAAGGAGCAAGCGTCTTTTAATTTCATGGCTGCAGTCTCCGTCTGCGGTGATCTTGGAGCCCAAAAAAGGCAAAAGGGACTGAAATGTTATTTAAGTCTAGAATGTCCAGATAATGTTCAGAAATGGCTCAGGCAGATGGCTCCCTAATTCACTGGGGTATAAGAAGGGGTGGGGAGGTATAGTGCTCATTCCGCCAATCTCAATAAAGTGTAATTCTAGTCTTTATTTTATTTATGATTAAATTTATATGCCACCCATCTCCCCCAGAGGGTGACTTCCTGTGGAGTTGATTTTCTGGTTTGATGTACCTGGTGGGGCTGACGTCTATCAGTGTGAGAACCACTGCACACTCACTGGGGATCAGGACTCTACAAATGCTTATGAAGCAGCCCAAATTATATATCAGACTGGCCCTTGTTAAGATTCAGTAATCCACTAGAAGAGAAGATCTGTAGCTCAGGGTTGAACCATGGAGCTCTTGGTGCTCTCTGAGCTTGGTTATTTGCTTGTGGACTGTGAGAGTCAGGAACAGGGGCGTTAAGAATTTACTCTCATCGCCCGAGCAATGAGGTACTGATAAGAGGATGAGACTGAACCCTCCCTAAAGAATGCAAGGGAGGTTGGGAGGGTGACCCTGGAATTTGCTCTCACTCTGAGAAGATTTCTGTAACGGGAGAAGGGCCATTAAACCTTGCTGGATTAAATCTGTACTGTCTCCTGGAGTTTCCTGGGCTAATCTTGACATCAATCTTCTCAGAGTGAGAGCAAATTCCAGGGTCACCCTCCCAACCTCCCTTGCATTCTTTAGGGAGGGTTCAGTCTCATCCTCTTATCAGTGCCTCGTTGCTCGGGCGACGAGAGTAAATTCTTAACCCCCCTGTTCCTGACTCTCACATGGACGTTTCATTACCCAATTAGGTAAAGGTAGTCCTCGGTTACTGACCACTTGTTCAGCGACCATTCAAAGTTGTGATGGCGCTGACAAGTGGTACCTATGACCAGTCTTCAAAGTTCCAGTACCCCCGCGGTCATGTGATTGCAATCTGGGCACTTGGCAAAATGCTGTCATGACAGTTGCAGTGTCCCGTGGTCCTGTGATTTCCAGCTGCGCCCTTTCCTGCCAGCTTCCCAGAAGCAAAGCCAATGGGGGAATGCCAGCAGGGAAGGTCACAGGTCATTCTGGTAAGGCCCTTGGCCTTTCTACGCTCGCACAGCACCGTGCCGATCATACCTTGGCCTCCCTGCACTCCCATGGTGCCACCTTCTCCAGCTCATGCGTGGCCTGCACCAGGCCTCCCAGGACCGCTCCCAGCCTCCCGCACACACACACCCCTGCATCACCCCCGCACTCCTTACTTGGGACTCCTGCCGCTTTCCACTTAGTGACCTGTGTGTCTTGGGGTTACAACGGCAAGTGGGACTATCAGGATTGTTGCCGCTAAGCGATGCAGTCACGTGATATTGTTATCAAGAAGATCAGAGATCAGTTCTTCAAGAGCAGCAAAGTACAGTGGTACCTCGGTTCACGAACTTAATTCGTTCCGCGACTCTGGTCGCGAACCGAATTGGTCGTGAACCGAATCAAATTTTCCCATAAGGTTCAATGTAAATACGGTTAATCCATTCTGACCCCTACGAATCTGGTCGCCAACCGATTTTTGATCGCATCCCAAATCAAATTTCCCTATAAGGTTCAATGCAATTACGGTTAATCCGTTCTGAACCATATGTTGTTGTTTTTTAAAACTGCAAAAATATGACACAAAGTACAGTACGAAGAGAGAGAAAGCTAACCTTGCTCGACACGACTTCTGGTGTGGAGGACAGGAAGGCGGGTGGGGAGGCGGTTACTGCTTGGAGGGAGAGTCCCCCTCCCTACAGGAAGCCACGACCACGTGTCACGGGAGGGAAAATGGCTGCGGATCCTGTTTGTCACCCGATGCGGAGTTCGCGAACGGAGGCAAAATTTTGCGACCGGAGCTGTTCGTGAACTGAATTGTTCGTGAACAGAAGCGTTCGTGAACCAAGGTACCACTGTATTTATTAACGCTTTTGCAAAAACGGGTGCACACACAAACGGGTGGACCCAGATCTTAGCAATTGGTCTTCCTTATATTCCCTATGACAGATGTGAAAAGCCCTCCTCTGGTTCCCCATTGGTTAGGTACTAAGGAGTTTACAACCTATCCGATACACCTAATACAATTTCCGAAAGTCCCGCCTTAGTTTACATCTCCCGTTACTCTACTCCAAAGCCCCCTTACCCCTATTTACAATTGTCCATATTTGGTACTTCTACTCATGTGTCATCTTAAAGGCTACTGTGTTCCTGTAGTTTCGTAAATAGCTACAGTTTGAGGTTAAGCTAGCTGCATCCTGTCACAGCCTTTTACATTCCTCCCCTTTTTCTGTTTTTCACAATTTTTCTCTAATGTAAGTTTAGGTTTCTTTGTTTCTGCTTGTCCAAAGCCATAACTATTATGCCATAAACAATTCTCCATATTCATTTATCTCTTAAGCTTCTGTAAAAGCAACAAACCCTATGTCCTATTTCTTACAAGGTTACACTTTACGACCACATCGCTTAGCAATGGCAATCCTGGCCCCAATTGCTGTCGTAACCCAAGAACGACCTGTCACATCATCAGGGTCCTGATGATGTTACCCAGTCAGGTAACGAAATGTCTGCAAGCAAATAACCACGCTCAGAAAATACGCAGGAGTCCACAATTCAGTCATCCAGAGAATAAGAAAGAGCAGATGGACTGGTCTTCCTATTTAAGGCCACGGGGAAAGTATTGGAATTAACCATGGGAAGAGGGAGGCGTTAAGAGATTAAACTTGCTCCACAGGCGGTAGCTGAAATCTTTCAGTAAAGGAATCTGGAGATAACTAAAGAAGGAATGGATGAAGCATTAAGGAAGGAAAAACAGCAGTGAAGTCCTGGGAAGGTGGAAGGCATGAAACTCCAAATAATACTGCACTACTTCTGTTTGGTATAAGAAGGGGCACAAGGAAACTCACCCAGGCTTTCAAGGTTCTGTTATTATACCCAGCAACAATAGAGTTCTAATAGTTATTACAGTGTTTGACTCCTGACCTGCCATACCTCAAAGGGGTGATATTTTTTCTATCTATCTATCTATCTATCTATCTATCTATCTATCTATCTATCTATCTATCTATCTATTTTAAAAAGGATGATAAAAACTAATACAAACTAATATAAAATAAGAAAAAGGAAAGGAAAGGAAAGGAAAGGAAAGGAAAGGAAAGGAAAGGAAAGGAAAGGAAAGGAAAGGAAAGGAAAGGAAAGGAAAGGAAAGGAATCAAAGAGAAAGCTAAAAGTGCAAGAAAGGAACAAAAATAAAAGCAAAATAGAAAAGAAAGAAAAAAGATACAAAGAAGTAGCTTCTGATCTTCTTTACAGCAGTTATAAGTACATTAGAAATTTACCTCTTCATCTATGGTTACAACATAACTCTTTTCTTTTTATGATCTATCCTGTCTAATCACCAAAATCATAAATAATAAGTTCATTTTTTTCTGTTTTACACACAAAGTCTATAAGGGGTTTCCAATCAGCAATAAATGGAGATAGTGTCTTTTCTCTGATCAAAGAAGTCGATTTAGCCATCTCAGCAAGTTCCATCGTCTTCACCAACCGTTCCTCCTTTGTGGGTAATGCTGAATCTTTGCGTACAATAATCTCACTGCAGTTATCATATATAAAAACAAAGTTCCATGACTTTTTTCCAACTATTTGTCCATCAATCCCAAAAGAAAACCTTTGTTCTCAATTGTATATTAATCTTTAAAATCCTCTGAATCAGTGTGTGTATTGGAATCCAACATTTTCTAGCCTTTTTATATGTCCACCAAGCATGATAAAATGTCCTTTCTTCTTGTTCACATTTCCAACATAAATTTGAAGTGCTTTTATACATTCTAGACAATTTCTCTGGTGACTTATACCAACGGTACATCATTTTATAAAAATTCTCTTTAAGATTATAACATAGTGTAGATTTCAATCCTCTCAACCACTTATTTTCCCATTGTTCCATCTGTATATTCTAACCAAAATTTTGGGTCACTTTATCATACATTCTTTTACTTGTTCTTCTATTTCAAATCTCAGTAGAAGTTTATACATTTTAGCATGTTTAGCGTGTTTATACATTTAGACATGTTTAACATGTTCATCATTTGTATACAACTGTGTTTCAAATTCAAAGGGGTGATATTTTCTGACAAATACAACAGTGGGCTGGATGTCAGCTGATTTAAGGACCCAAGCAAGGGCCATACCATCTCCATTTTTCAACCACTATCTTGACTTTTTTGACCCTCCCAGACAACCCTGGTAAGGGTAGCATTCATTGGCTTTGTTACCAAGGCAGAATAGGGTTCAGCACTCTGTGCAGGGCAATTGAGTCTGGCATCCATTTCTCTTGACTGGAAGACTGCACATTAACGTAGCCATGAGGACGAGCCCTCAGCCCAGCCAACTTCATGGGGTTGTTGATGAGGAGAAAATTATGGGGGGAGCATTCTGTTCATCCCTTTGATCTTGTGCAGGAAAAGCAGTCTACCAGTAAAGAGATAAAAAGCATAACATTAAATACCTACAAAGATCAGAAACATGAAAGTTATGGCATTCTCTGTGACACTCTAGGGATGAAAAAGTTGGACTTTGAAGAAGCTGGATAGGAAGAGTGTTGATGCTTTTGAACTTGGGTGTTGGAGAAGACTCCGGAGAACACCGTGGACAGCCGAGAAAAACTGATGGATCATTGAACAAATCAACTCAGAGTTCTCACTCAAGGCACAAATGACCAAGTGCAAATTATCCTACTCTGGACACATGATGTGAAGACCTTGCTCTCTGGAGAAGCTCTGAAAGGTGGAAGACAAGCGAAGAGGACGACCAGCAGCAAGGGGGATGGACTCAGCTACAGTGGCCATAAGTGCACCATTGAAAGACTTAAGGACCAGGTTAGGACAGTTTGTCACGGAGAAAATCTATCCATGTCACTAAGAGTCAACACCGACCTAACGGCTCTGTCGTGGATTCGGTCTGAAGAAGGAGCACAACACTGAGGAGAAGAACCACGTTCATTGCAACAATTGGGGCCTGCTTTACAGGAACAATGGAAAAGCAAAGATTTTTATTGAGGATTGCAAGGCGGGAAACCCTCGCGATCTGATTGGCTGGCCAGTTTGGGGAAGCTAGGCAGTGTACCTGGGGTGAGTTCCATTGTTAGGCAAAAGGGGCCTTTCAGGAGGACAGCAGAGCTGGGAAGTCCATTGTGAAGGGGATGGAATGTTGAGACAATGGGGGGGCGTGTCCTTGATTGAGGATGGAATGTTGGCGTTTCTCAGCTGGTTACTTTGTTGCAATTCCCTTCCTGGGGCTGCCCTGGGGGGGGCTTGTCTGGGGCAAGGGGGGGTCAGTTGGGGTCTGATGGGGTTAGGCAAGGAGAGGAACTTGTTTGACCCTGGTCATATCCAAAGTGGGGGGAGGGGCACAGTCTCCATTTTGTTATGTTTATTTTCTCCACTACAGCACATAATCAATTAATAACATTAAATCAGATTTATTGCTGGTAATAACTACTAGAAACCCACATTATTTAACTTTACTATTTGACTTTAATGTGATTAAGACTGTTGTTGTATCTTTTCAAGTATTTGGGATTCCTAACCCATTATCAGAATCAAAAAGATCAGAATCGTCAAGCCCTAGCATTCCCCGTGACACCCTATGGAAGTGACAGTTGGATTTTACAGATGCAGGGCAGGAAGAGTATTGACACCTTTGAACTTTGGCGTTGGAGAAGGCTCTTGAGAATACCATGGGCAATCAAGAAGACAAACCAATGGATCATCAAGCAAGTCAACCCAGAGTTCTCACTTGAGGCACCGGTGACCAGGCTCAACTTACCCTACTTTGGATACATGATGTGAAGACTCAGCTCTCTGGAAAAGGCTCTGAAGCTGAGAAAGGTGGAAGGAAAGAGAAGAAAAGGATGACCAGCAGCAAGGGGGGTGGCCTTAGTTACAGTGGCGGTGGGGGCACCCTTGGGATACTTGAAAGAACAGGCTAGGGATAGATTGCCATGAAGAAAATCTTGTGTGGTTAGGAGGCTAGGAGTCAAATGACTTGATGTCACATAATCAATCAATCAATCAATCAATCAATCAATCAACCAACCCATTAGGCATTCCCTGAGGAAGCAAATGTGGCAATTTGGTATATTTCTTCCAAGCAGCATAACGTATCAGTTTCCTCTCTAACCCTAACCCTAACCCTAACTCTAAGCTCACCCTGCTGCAGAGTATCCCCTTTGCAGTCAACACCATTCCAAGATCTTTCTCAGAAGCATATCCCAAGCCAGTGTGGGAGGAGAGCCGGGCTAGTCTACAGTGGCCAAAAATCAGGAATCTGGTAGCCCCAGACCTTGAGTTTCATCTCTAAGTGAAGACCTCTTGCTTTGGCGACTCTCCAGTTTCATCCTGCCACTTTCAGCCCATTTCTTTAACCCATCAAGATTTTATTTTTGACTTCCAGGCTAAGTGAGCTCTCTCACTCAATATGTGTCTTCTGTTAATCTGATTATTCCTTCCACCTTGCTGGCTGGGGAATTCTGGGAGTTGAAGTCCACACATCTTAAAGTTGCCAAGGTTGAGAAACACTCATCTAAGAAGAGTATATATCATAAATAGAAAAACAGTTGTAGTGGCAAACAAACTTCAATAATAAGTCAATATTTACTTACCTAAACAGATAAACAGAATGACCATGGGTGGACCAAAAAGCAGTGAGAGCGGGAGTGACTTCTGACTTTCTGCCAGTTTCCCCACTGACTTTGGTTGTGGGAAGCTGGCAGGGAGCATCAGAAATCACAATCACATGACTGCAGGGACACTGCAATGGCCCCAACTTTGCGAATAAAACTGGTCTGAACATCCTGGAAATTTCAATTCCACTGGAGTAATGGGTCCTGGATTTTTTACGCATTCTTTAAGTTAGCGGATTTTAGGTACCTTGATTAAAAACTTGTTGCAGTATAACGCACCATTTGGGCTAACCTGAGGGTCCAAACAGACAAACAGATAAACACAATGAGAGTTTTAGTAGTATATAGATATATGTTGGCACACATTACAATTTCTTTCTTTCTTTCTTTCTTTCTTTCTTTCTTTCTTTCTTTCTTTCTTTCTTTCTTTCTTTCTTTCTTTCTGCCCCCGCCCATCTCCCCCCAATGGGGGACTCTGGGCGGCTCACAACACATTAAAATAATAAATAAATATACAATTAAAACCTATAACAATCCACATTTACAAAAATAAAAGAGAAAAGAGTTGTCATATATATACTTCCACTCTTATTATTGTAATATATATATTATTATATATTTCAAATGCTTTGTTAACCGTTGTTAAACAGTTTTTTCGACAGTTTTCTGCTTTTGCTATTTTAATTGGGTGAGCCACCCAGAGTCACCTATGTGTGATGGGGGACTAGGTACATTCAGCAAATAAATAAATATTACATATGTACTATTACCATTGTAATATATATACTTTTATTATTGTAATATATGCTATATTGTATTGCAATATATAGTCATATATGGACTTTCATTATTATATATGTACTATTGCTATTATTGTCATATATGTACTTTCATTATTACACATGCACTATTATTATTGTAATATATGCTATAATAATTTACAATATATTGTCATGTATGCACTTTCATTATTATACAGGTATTATTACTGTAGTAATATATGCTATAATAATTTACAATTTATTGCTGTCCTATATGTACTGTTGTTGTTATTATTATTATTATATCTAGTACCGTTGTAATTGTCATATACAGCATGCTATAATATACTACAGTATATTGTTGTCATCCATAAACGTCTATTATGATGAATATTATTATTATTGCTGCTGCCGCAGCTGCTTCTGCGGTCCCGCTCCATCCTTCCTCCGCAGCCGCAACTTCCAAGGGAAACCTGGAGCCGCTCGCAGCTTTTCCTCTCTTTGGTCCCTCCCGACTTTCCGTAGCTCGCCGCTGATGAACTACACTTCCCGGCGTGCTTGGGGCGAAGGCAGGGAACCAAGAAAGAGAAAGGCCGGTGCGTGCCTATGGACGTCGCCTGGTGAATTGGATGCATCCGTTGCAGGAAGAGAGGCTCGTGGGCTCCGTGGCTCTGTGGGGCGGCGAGCCCGGGGGGCGCCTTTCCTTCGCCGCCGCCGAGTGCAAGCTTGAGGCTCCCTCTGGAAAGCAAACGTGAGAGCGGCTTCCCCCCCGGTCTTTTCGGCGGGCTGCCGCGGCGGTTGCGGGGGTGTCGAGGCCGGGAGGATTTCCACCCTCGCTCGGGCCGGCGGGGCCTTTCCCGCGCTTTGAGGAGCGGGCCTTTGCCGTTGGCTGCCTCAGGCTGTGAACATCCGTCGCCGCGTGTCCCGAGCCCGGGGCGTCCCTCCCCCCCGCCGGGAAATGTGCTTTTCCAGCCATTTTGAAGCAGGAAAAGGGAAGAGTGGGCGCCATCAGGCCAAAACGTGCTTTAGGCCGCCTCGTTTTCAAGCGGGGGTGAGGGGAGGATGCCTCGGACGGGGAGTGCTTTTCCCCGCCTCGCGTCTTTTTCTTGCTCGTTTCTGTCTTGGGAAAGATAACCAAAATGGGAGGGTGGGGAAGGGCTGTCGGTGGAAAAAGGTGCCATATGTGGATTCATTTCTCAGTGGGAAATGTGGGTTTCGACCCTCTATCTCGGTGTTTCTCCAAGTGTGAGTCTTAGGTCCCCGGGGGAGGGGTCCCCAAGACCCTCTGAGGGGCCCGCGAAATCAAAACGATTTGCCAGCCTGTGTTGAAAAATAATATTAAAATCCTGTCAAAGCATCGTAGTGGCAGCGAATGCATCAGTTTTAATTTTTTAATGTGGTAAATATTGACAAATGTAACCCACGCAGACAAAAGCTCTTTCGGGGTCCTCCACAATGTTTAAAAGCAGGAAAGGGTCCTGAGAGCAAAAAGTTGTAAGAAACACCGCTGGATATAAAGTGCGTTCTTCAAAATCGTGAAGCCCCAATAGAAGAACAGGATGGACCAGTTGCTTGGCCAAGGCTGACTTGTATTTTTGATTCCTTTAATAAGATGGTGAAAGGTTCAGTCTGGATAGCTTTATTTTATTTATCAGATTTGTATAGCTGCCCATCTCACAAATGTGCTTCACAAACAAAGTTGGGAGCCAACGCCTTTGAATTCAGTGGAACAAACTTCTGAGCAAGCATGGAGAAGGTTAAGGCTGCCTTTGGGTTATATGTATATAGGGAGAGAGTTTCAGAGTTTTGAATAAATATCTAACCCAGGGTTTCTCAACCTTGGCAACTTTAAGATGTGTGGACTTCAACTCCCAGAATTCCCCAGCCAGCCTTAAAGTTGCCACGGCTGAGAAACACTGCTCTAACCTGAACTATAAAGCTGAGGTCATAGCTGTACTTACTTACCCCTTTTGAACTGTTGGGTTTGTTTGTGAATGAAATATGTATGCATTTAGGCAAAGTAGCATAATAATTATTTTTATATACATAGCAACATGAAATCTCAACTGCCAGTTCTTTAGCTGGGCTTGGCCTTCATTTGCATCGAGTTCTTCCCAAGAACATAGGATGTTGTAATGTATCAGTGTACTATATGTGCAGATTCAAGCAGTGTGGCCTTTCGTAATTGAGAGATGGACATTTTGTCAGTGTGCAGATTTTCTAAGTGCTACCTAAGGCTTTTTGGTACTATAATATTTTATATTATGGTACTGTGGTATTATTTGGTAATAATTGGGGGGGGGGTTGGTCATCTCAAGGCGGTGAACCTGCTTAATACTCCTGCCTCTATTTTCCCATGAGGTGGGTTGGGCTGAGAGAGAGGGACTGGCCCAAACTCCCCAGCCAGCTTTCATGTCTAAGGGAGGCCTAGAACTCACAGTCTTCTGGTTTCTAGGCCAGCACCTTCACTACTGCACCAAACTAACTCATATTTATTAATTGACATATTTAACAAAAAGACAAATGCAAGCTTTTATTCAGACAGTAATTTCTGAGCAGTGTTCAATGGTGCTGCAATGTATCATGTGTATCTTTTTTTAATTTTGGCAAAATGGCAAAAATTTAAATGGATTCTGCTGGGTTTGGGCAAAACATAGGTAACACTTTGTATATGACTAAAACAACATTTTTACTTTGCTTAATTTTAGAAAGATATGACACAACTGGAACAGTCGCACAGGAGGCATTTCTTGCATAAAACAGAAGGAGAATTCCCCTTCTAAGAGGGCATCAGCTCTCTACACTTTTTAATATATTTATTTATAAAAAGATGAATGTTTCATCATTCTGAAATGAAAAGGCCTGGTTTGCTCTGTGGCATCTTCATATAAGGCTAAGAAGGATCTGTCTTGAAATCATGAATTGCTGCTCCAGTCATAGATGATTCCCAGCTAGAAAGATCAGTCGAGTGGAATTTAATAAGAAAGGGTTTTGGTCCAAACTAAGTGTGCGGAGAGGGACTGCAATTGTATGCCTACCAAGAAATATATGACTTCTTATATATTGTATAATAGGACTTACAGTTCTTGGTGGGCATATATACAAATCACTGTATTAGTGGGTGTTATCCATAATAGACAGCCTTTTAGTCCAGATATACATTTAGTCTCTGGAGGATAAATAAGCGACTTTGTTACAACCTTAGACCAATGTGTACCCGTGAGATCCTTCATCATTCATCAGTACAACGGTAAGGGAAGATTTAAAAAGCAACATAAATCAATCTGTATAAGAATAAATTAAAAAGAAGGGAGTTTTAGTAAAACCCGATCATACTGCATGATACTCACTGTTATGTTCTCATAGCTGCTAGATAAAATTTGACCACATTATGGTTAGCTGTGGCCCTAAAGTCTGCTAAGAGAAAAGAGATGTGCCATTTCTATCTGGTAGTTGTTTTTTTAGGGGTCTAATTAGCATTACATTATAAATATTGCAGTATAAGAGGATGTGTTGCATTTCCTCTGTACTTGGGAATCACACCAGTAGAGATGTTCGTGGTAACAAATCTTGGTATCTGTCATCGGTGAGAGTAGAAGGCATTGCATCAAGTCTGGCTAGGGCAAATACTCTGCAATGTTTGGAATTTTGTAGGGATTAGTCAAATTCCTTCCTTCAGCTAATTTTTTTTACTTGGTGGCATCTCATAATTTGTAATGTCTGATAAGAGAAGCCATATTGAGTCAGTTTATTTCTAATGCATATCTTATGAAGATTGAAAGCTGCTTGGCCTGTTGGCTAAGATCAAAGGTTGCCTGGAGAGCACATTGTGGGCACTCATAAAATGGCTGATGTGTGGGTGGTTGCCAGTTCATGTAATGATTGTCATTGTAGATGTGGTTCTTTGCACAAAATAGTGGCTCCTCATCACTTTGACAAACCCCCAGGGGTTCTCTCTATGTCTAACTTTCCATTGTCCCTTTTCAGTATTAAAATATTAATATATTATATGAAATGATACGTGTATGTTTGATACATATCACTGCTGAAAAACTAAAAGTAGTTTTTACTGTCTGTGAAAAGGAGAAAGGTTTTCTAGCTTAGAAATTTTGCCTTCCAAGAAGGGCTTTCTTCAAAGTAGAGATCTTCTTCTGAGCTCTCCTGGACATTTTTACAGTGTTCTTGGGTACCATAAATCCTACAGTTAAAATCTCTAATATGCGATTACCTGGATGGAGGCCAGTTGTTATTTTGACAAGTTGCCACCCTGGGACATGGATAATACTTGTATCTGGCTTTTTTGGTTTCCAGTTTTCAATTTTTCAACAGTGGGGAATTCCATCAGACCATTATTTAGTGACTCGCTCCAACTGATGGATTTGGACAGGATAAAAAGTGTGGCATCTCTTATTAAAAAGAAAACAAAATCTGGTTGTTAGTAAATTACCTGGCTCTCCAGGTCTGGTAACTTGTCATCTTTGACTCTGGATGGCTTGTGCTCCCCTGGACCGAGCTGGTGTGCAGTTTGGGGGTCCTCTTGGACTCACAGCTCCTGCTTGATGAGTAGGTGGCAGCCGTGGCCAGGGAGCCTTTGCACAGATCCGTCTTGTGCACCAATGGTGCCCTTTCCTGGACCAGGAGGCCTTGCTCATGGTTACACATGCCTTAGTCGCCTCCTGGTTGGATTATTGCAATGTGCTTTACATGGGCTGCCCTTGAAGACCACTTGGAAGTTACAACTAGTCCAGAATGCAGTGGCGCACACAGTATTGGGTGCCCACAGGTTCACCCGTGTTACATCTTTATTGTGCGAGCTGCACCAGCTCCCAGTTTTCTTCTGGGTGTAATTCAAGGTGCTAGTTATCACCTGTAAAGCCCTACATGGCACAGGACCTGGTTATTTGTGGGACTGCATCTCCCTAAGCTTATCTGCCCATCCAACTAGATCAGATAGGGTGCACACGCTCCAGGCCCCCTCCCTGAAATCTTGCCGTCTAGTGGGACCTCAGAAGCATGCCTTTTTCGTGGCTGCCCCTACCTTCTGGAGCACCCTTCCACTGGCAATTCGACAGGCCCCCGCCCTTCTAGCTTTTCAGAAGGCTATTAAGACCTGGCTTTTTACTGGGGCACTGGGATAGTGTTGTACAGGTAGTGTCAGGGGAAAATCCTTGTCAAGCACGTGAGACATACACACCAAAACACTGACCACTTCAAGATTCCAAAGGTTTTATTAAATTTTAGTTCAATAACCAAGAACATAACATACTTACATAAATTCCCATTGCAATGAGGACCAGCATGGACAAGCGGTCAGATGGACAGCTTGAGGCCGAGTAGCCCCGACCCCCTCTCAGCAATCCCGTTTATTCCTTAAAACCACAAACCACAAACATGACTCCCAGGATTTGCAACCGTTTTTCGTGCTAATTTTACAACACTTCCCTGTTCTTTTCTCTTGCTACATTCCTTCCATCAGCATTTTACTTGTCCCATCTCTTTTCCGGCTTCCTGTTCAATGTAACTGATAATAAGCACATGACTGAAAACTTCAGTTCACATAGTAATTTTACTTATTGCTCCATAAGCTAGTTTTATTATAGCATTAACATTTATTGCTCTAAAAGCTAGTTTCATTAATATGTTTCAGTTAGTCAAAACCCTTAAGTTTCATAAGTCATATTCTTCTCATAATAGATAGTATGGATAGAGGGTAACTGAGCCAGCTGTGGGGCATCCCAAGGGGACAATTAAGGCACAAGTTTTTGTTTTATTGTTTTACTGTTTTTACTGTTTTATGATTGTTTTATTTATTCGTTTTATTGTTGTTGTGAACTGCCCACAGTTGCTTAACGTGGGTGGCCATATAAATCTTTTAAATAAATAAATGAATAAATAATAAATATTGTTACTCTCAAATTGTATTTCAAGTGTTTTGTGAAAGCCTTGATAGACCAAAGCCATGATATTTATGGAACCATCTGGTGATGGCCATGCCATGTGGATGAATGTGGGTTGGAATGTGAGAGGAGTAAACTGTAAAGACTATGAAAGAATGAAATAAAAGAAAAATAAATATGGTGTGTCTGCAGTTAAGGATGTAACAGAAGGTGGTCTGATTTTGCGAAAGAAAGTTGATGAATGCAAGACCGAAGTGAAGATGTAGGTTTCCTTATGAATGAAAGGGTTAAAATTTATGTCAGTATGATTGCAGTTGCCTAGGTTGTTTGTGTGTAAATCCAAGTAGGAAGCTGTAGGTGATAGTTGCCAATGAATGGATAATACAAGAACTGGAAATAGGTTTTGGGGGAAATTGCACAACATCCTAACGATTATTATGTGACATGAAAGGATTGGTGGAAGGTGCAATGTAGCTTATGACAGATCTTTACTCTTCAGCTGATCTTTGAGAAATGTACAATTATGAGGAAGAAAGCTTATTGTGAGTTTGTTTTAGAAAACAGAACTATTAAAATGAATAGGGTTCTGTGAGAGGTATGTTTCCAAGAGGCAATTGTGTTGGCAGGGAAAATGGAATGAATGATACTAAATGGCAAAAAACTAAAGCAAGTAGATGAATTTGTGTATGTTGATAGAATGTTTGTTAAAGCTGGAAACATGGATGGGAAAAAATTAAGATCAGTAAATGCTGATAGCAAGAGAGTGGGTAGTGAGTACAGTAGTCTTTTATGGAGAATGAATTGTTTGTCAAAAGTGAAAATAGCTGTGTAAAAGTATGTGTTTCTGCCCTGTTTGTTATGTGGAAGAAAGAGTTGGAGAAGAATTAACAGTAAGATGAATGAAGTGGGAAGGAGGTCCTGAAGAAGTGTGGACGGTAGCACAAGAAGGGAGAAGGTCAAGAAAGAGTGGCTGCTGAATGAATGTGGATGGAATACAAACATGAGTGAGCAACATAAAAGAAAGATGTTGAAGTGGTTGGTTTTACAAAGATAATGAATGAGGATCAGGTCACAAAGCAAATACAGTTTATAAAAGATGAATAAATGGGTTGAGAGGAAAAGAAAGATTGAAAAGGTTATACTTGGATGGAGTTGATGTGACCCTCAAAAAGAGAGAAGTTTAAAAAGCAAAAAGCAAAATATGAAGTAGTATTATGGATGTGGTGGGAGCAAGGGTAGTTTGTAAGGAGAGAATGAAATGAAGATTAGGGTGAATGATGTTGGGGTAAATTATATGTAGTTATGTTTTCTTTTCTTATCTCGTGCTTCTAATATTTTTGGCTCACTATTTCTTTCCTGCTTCTGCCCCATATTATTTATCCTGGAAGGGAATAGTGTTGTGAGTATTTACAAATGTATATATTTAGACTTGAAATATGAGTGATTGATGTAAAAACCTGTAGATTCAGGGAGGCCTGTGGACAAATAGGTTGAATCAGCTACTAGTGTCTTGGTGGCAGGAGCTGATGTGAATGGTGACAGGAAATCAAGGCTGTCAACAATAGAAAAAACTGGGGCATAAGTTACCATAATTGTCCACTCATCACATAAGAAAGACTGCTTTGGAGGAATATGGATTCTTGTCCAGAAAATGTTCTTTTGTGAAAGAAATGAACGTGTCTTGTATAAGAGTGTGCTTCTGCCCCCATTGCTATATGGAAGTGAAAGTTGGTTTGTCCAGGGAAACAAAAAGAAAGTTGAATGCAATGAGAAAAATCCTACAGATGGCTGTGGGGTAAAACAAGAAGAGTATAAAGAATGAATGGGTGCTGAATGAACATGGATTGAACATAAGAGTGAGTGATCAGTACTATATGAAAGAAGAATGTTGGAGTGGTTTGGCCATATGGAGAGGATGAATGAGGATCACGTTGCAAAACAAATATATGAAGGGGGAATGAATGGGTGGAGAGGAGGGGGAAGACAGAGAAAGTTGAGAAGGTCATGGATGAATGGAGTTGAGATCTTCAAAAAGAAGTGAGAATTTTAAAGAACCAAAGGCGATGTAGGAAGTGGTGGATGGATATGATAGAGGTGAGGTTGGTTTGCAAAGACAGAAAGAACAGATAGATTTAGTTCTATTTTGTTTATGTCATATACTTAATTTCCTTGGCTTATTATTTCTTAGTTCTTTTTTGCATTCTGCATAACCTCAGTTATTGTACAAGGGAATAACCAGTGTGATGGGAATGCATGTCTATACATAGGTATGAAAGTTGTGTACATGTGAAGTTTATTTTTAATTTTACCTAAAAATTAGCCCAATTACATTTATTTTATGCTTTTAATACAGCAAATGTAAAGAACATCTCATACTACTTTTATAATCCTTGGTCCTGAAATTATAATTTAAGGATGATGGGCTTCTTACAGAGAAGCCTTCACTTCCAGAAAATTCATTCAGGTTTTTATATATAAAGACTATCGAAATTTTTCTGTTTTGAAATTAAAAACTTTATTTTCATAGAGCAGATATCTGCTGGGGGGCTTTTGATATTTTTGGTACCTTGAACCTTATTTATTTGTTTGTTTCACATTTGTCATCACCCATCTCCCTGGAAGTGACTCTGGGCCCTCATATACATTACAGGCACTCAGAGCACCTCCAAATATTCTTTAAATTGGGGGAGATCATTAAACCTCCCAGGAAAGTGTGTTTAGGATGACAGTTGTTGTGTTCCAGAGTTTGTCTATGAAGCATCCATGAAATCTGCTTGTCATTAGGGTGTTGTGTTGAAACAGGAAGCAGTTTTCTCTGTGTGTCTGCTTTTCCGTCTTGCCTTCTTTTACGATGAAAGAAGGGAAGTAGGACTTTTCCCTGCCAGGCAATTTTTGTTTCTAACTGAGTACTAACAGACAGACAACAAGCAGAGTTCAGTGACCTTTTGGTGCCTGCGGGGGGTGCTGAGGGTTACAAGTAATGGCTCTAAGACTGCATCACCAACATGGATGAAGTTGGCTTGTCTGATTTTTTCCCCCCTTCCATGAATTGCTCTAAGACAGGCAGTTTGGAGTCTCCCCCCCCCCCCCCTTTTTAATGATGCTACATTTTGTGGCTGTCTCCTAACTCAACATGGGGGGAGTAGTTGAGCATAGTATGTCTAGTAAACATATGGGGGGTAGTCATGTTCACTGCATTTTTAATTAAATGTACATATAAATTGAATGAAATAAATAGTAGTTTTTGTCCTGGCCCAACCTGTTTTTTAGAATGTATCCTTAATATGCCAAAGTCAGAGGCACCCCAGGCATCATTGTTATTGTTGTTATTACTATATATTGATTGATATTATTGATTTTATTTTTGGTATTCTTGTTCCTAGAGAACCCTAAGTGGTATTAAAAATATATTAAAATAATAAATAATAAAGCCTCCAATCCAAAAACAGAATCATGACATTATTAAGTCTTTTCCTTCTCCTTCAACAGTTGCTGGCCTTCTCAGGAGTCTGGATGAACAGATTACTCTTGGAGGCTTACCATCCTTCCCATTTAGAGCAGCCTCATTCAATCTTTGGTTGTCCAGAACTGTTGGGCTCAGTCTGATGCTCAGTAAGGATGATGGGAGTTATAGGCCATTCTGCCATCTGGTTGGGGAAGTCCGATTGAGAAGGGTCTGCATCCTAGTTGGGTCTCCCTGCTTGAAGGTTTGTGTTTAGTTTTATTTTGTTTCGTTTAAACCAGGTCTCCTGCTGTTTCTTTGTAGTGGATGAAATTATAAAAATGAGCAGGGGAATTTTTTTCTGTCAGTGAGATTGTAGGGAGGAAGCTTCAGAGTAGGGCAGGCTACCAGATCTGAGCTGCAGAAATTCAGATTTTTGCAGACCTAGTGGAACAAATGCAAATCAAACAAACATGACAACTTTCTCAATCAGGCACTAAGGAAAGGCACATGTAGTGTAAAGCAATCATTAGCGAGGGAAGGTTGCTCGGGGTTACTGAGAACTTGTGACAGGAAGCCTCTTTCTACTAAACCAGGGGTTGGGAGCATGCAGCCCTAGGACTGGATCCAGCCCCTAACTTAATTAATTTCATCTGGTTCTTCTTTAAAAGAGAACTTGTTGGAAAAGGTGGCAGGCAGCAGATCTAGTCCATAGTTTCAAAGAAGTTGTCTGCTGGGAAACATCCCCCCAAAGGAGAATTGTAAAGGTCTTCTGAATTTTAGTCACCCTACCGTTTTCCCCCTGTGGTTATCCCAGTTCCCACACGATCTAAATGTTAAAGTTGCTATGTGTTAAACTGCTTTGAGAAAACGGGAGTCAAGTTATACACTGACAAGAGAAACATTTTTTTTTTCAAGCTTTTAAAAATTTGAAGTTTTTTTTAATCTCTCTCATCTTGACATGCTAATTGTTATTTATCTTCCAGAAACACCTCCCCACCCCTTCCCCCTTTATGAGGTTCTTTTGAAGAAAAGACCCACTGAAATCTTTGAAAGACACCAAAAGCCATAGGAGCTGCCTGTGGTGTATCTCATTTTCAGAGCAAGGGACAAGACATGGAAAAGGGCTTGGAGGGCTCAGGAAAAGTCCCACGGATTGTCCAGGTGATGTATTTTAAGGGGCTGCCGAGGCAGCTGAACCAGCAGCCAGATGTGGGGTTACCCCAGCAGTGGGAAGCCCAGTGGCAGGAATTTTTGAACACGCTGCAGCCAGCCCATGTGGGCTGGGGAAACCTTCAGCTAACAGATACGATGCCCTGGGACGACACTCGGGCGTTTCTGGCAGCCTTCGAGCAAGTTGCTGAAGCTTGCCGGTGGCCACGAGAAGAATGGGTGGGCCAGCTCCTGCCGGCATTGCGGGGAGGAATGGAGCAATCCTTCTGCAGGCTGGATGCCCGAGAGAGGGGAGACTACATGAAGGTGAAGGCCGCCATCCTGCGAGCAGACGCACTCCGCATGGAAATGAAACGACAGCACTTCCGGCAGTGCTGTTACCAGGAGCTGGAAGGTCCCCGAAGGGTGTACAGCCAGCTCCAGGAACTTTGTCGCCAGTGGCTGAAACCTGAGAGGCACACCAAGGAGCAGATCATGGAAATGATCATCCAAGAGCAGCTTCTGGGTATGCTGCCGACTGAAGTGCAGAACTGGGTGCGGGAATGCGGGCCAAAGGACTGTGTCGAAATGGTAGCGTTGGCAGAGGATTTCCTGATGGGTCGTCGTCATGCGCCCAGGACCTATGACTGGCAGGTGAGATACTTACACTGGAGACCTGAATGCCCTCCGTTTCTCTTTGCAGGAAGAATTATTGGTTGCTGCAGATGTTTCTGATTCCTATCCAGCATGTACAGTGGCTGGGGGAGGAGTCTGGCACATCCGGAGGGCTCCAGTTTGGAGAAGGCTGTTCTGCTGGTTAAATCTTGCCACCCTGGTTAGCCGGATTTATGAGGCAGCCATTGAATGGCTGAAATTCCATGATATGCTTGAACCAGGTTAATTAATTTAAGGACCTAGTGGTTGCGCTTGCACAGTGCATTAAGCCTTGTTAGCTTTTAGCTTGCTTAGCCTCGGTAATGTTGTGTGAACCCAGAAAATGGTTAATTCAGTAACCAGGTTAAGTGTTGCATGTGCCCAGCCGATATTAATCAATCTGGATGTAATTGCTGACCAGGTAAAAGTAGACAGTGGGAAAATGCAGTGGGGCCATTATCTACAGCTTGTTCTTTGTTCTTTTAGGTTCCTTTGCCAGAGGTCACAGTTAGTTCCCTGGAGTCTGAGGGGAGGCAGAGGCAGCACTATCTCGGAGGTTAGTCGGAAGTGGGAGGGGGAAATTGGTTGGGCGGGGAAGGAATTATACTCTATTGTCAGGAAGGAAGAGTAACTTGTACAAGTAGTCCTTGACTTACAACAACAACTGGGACTGGAATTTCTGTTACTAAGTGATGCGGCCATAAAGCGAGGCTGCATTGCTTAGTGATGGCAATTCCTGCAATCCCAGTTGCCGTCATTAACCAAATCCCATGGTCATTAGGCAAGGCAACTTCCTGCCAGCTTCCCACAACCAAAGCCAGTGGGGAAGCTGCAGGAAGTTGCAAATCCCAGGCCAGCAGGCAGATAAGTGGCTGCTCCAGGTGGGGGAGGGAGCAAGAGGGTCAGGGAGGGTGCACGAGAGGCACAGATCTGGGAGGATGTGCAAGGGTCTGAGGGAGGCAAGTGTCAGGAAGGGTGTATGGGGATGCACAAGTGACTTGTGACCTTCCCTGCTGGCGTCCCTATTGACTTTCTTGGGTAGCCGGCAGGGAAGGTTACAAATGGCAATCACATGATCGCAGGCCACCGCAACCAGTTGTAAGTGCGAACCAGGTGCCAAGCGCCCAGATCGAGATCACATGACCATGGGGGTGCTAGGACGGCCGGAACTCCGAGGACCGGTCATAATTGCCATTTGTTCAGCACTGTCATAACTTCGAATGATTGCTGAACGAATGGTCGTAGGTCAAGGGCTACCTGTATTACTTTTTGTGATGATAAAGATGTGTTGCTATTCCTGATACAGAAAAGTCAGTAGCTGGGTTATCAACTTGGTTTGTTTTCTTTATAACATGTGTGTGTGTTGGTGGATTTATGCTCAGATCATGTGGATGAGCTGAGCTCTTTGTGGCCCAAGAGTGGTTCAGAGATTTTAAGAAAAGGCTTTTTTTTTATAACAATTTTATTAAAAATTACAGTTAAAAATATAAAAACTAATACAAACTAAAAAAAATAAAAGAATAAAAAAAATAGAAAGTGCAGAAAAGAAAACAAATAGAAAAATAGAAAAGAAAGAAAAAATAAGAATATAGTAAAGAAAAAGAAAAGAAATATATAAAGAAATGACTTCCCCCTTCATCACAAGTATAAACAATTTTAGTAACTTATCATCTTCTCTTAAAATACAACAAATGATCTCTTCTCTCCGTATCTCATCTCTTATCTATAAACTAATCCTTAAAGTCTTGTCTTTCAGTCCTAGTCAGCAAAAGTCTATGAAGGGTTACCAGAGATAATGACATATATATTTTAACCATGATCAAATAAACCAATGTTATGTTCTTTCCTTTTACTTCTAACAGTCTTGATCTTTAGTCCCATCAAACAATATTTAGAACTTGATTTATTTTCATTTTTTCTTTGACCCTTCTCACAAAAGTCTTCAAAGCTTTAACAAGCCTCTTTTGTAAATCCAACATAGGAAAGTTATCCAGGTTACCATCTTAGTTTGTTATTTATATATCCCTTTTAATTATTAAGACATCAGCCAGTTTCTTTTGTATGTCCATTGTAGCATCTTTTCCATATCATAGCCTGTCATTTTTAAATCCATTTTCAGATCAGTCTCAGTTTTGTCTGATAAAAGTTGTTCCTCTTCCATAACATCTTTTAAACACAATCTGTCTATAGAGGCAGACACACTTAAAATTAACTTCTGGGTCCATTGTTCAAAAATATCCTTCAATACGTTCAATGTTAAAATATTTTGCTCCATTCTGTATTAGTAAGTCAAATTTAAGTATTCTTCGCTTTTAATTGTAAGCTTTAGTTCCTTCTGGTTCCCTCTAGTATCAAACCTTCAAAGTCTCATCCTATCATATATTTTTTTAAAGAGAATTCAAAATAAAACCATTTTCCCATAGAAAGGATTCTTATAATTAATTCCAAAATCTTATTTCAAATCCATCTGGATCCTTAGTCCCTCTGTAACTTTCCAAAATCAAAGTTCTAATCACCCTTTTGCTGTTTATTCCAAAAGAAAAAAAATTAAACCCTTAAACTTGTATTTAAAACTTCTTTTGCTAAGGATTGAAGGAAACTCACCCAGTGCTATAAAACTTTTCAATCTGAAGGTTCCTAATAGCTGAAAAGCAGTTAACAAGCAATTTCCAAAAGTAGTTAGAAAAGGAAGGATGCGAACCAGTGTCCTTTTGAAGGCGCCCACTGCAGTTTGAGCAAAAAGATGGCTATTCCCTCATCTTCCAGAGCTCTAAACCCGCCAGAGTCCGCTGTCCGGCAGACTCCTCACAAGGAGCAACTGTCTGGACCACTTGTGGGCAATCTCAGGTCCTCTCCTTGTCCACTCTCTGGCACTTCATTCCACCGCGGTTGTCAGCTCCACTTTTACTGGAGCCATCTTCAGTTTGCCATTTTTAAGAAAATTCTTAAGAGTCTGTTGTGCATAAAACATGTCTACACCAACTGGCTGAAAAGAAGATGGTACTGATGAGCAAACCCTTTACAGACTTTTTGCTGAAAATGGAAAAAAATAAATTGGCGATTTGTGGATTTTCTGATTAAAAAGGGTTGAATGTGGGAAGAAGGGAACCATGTAATGTAAGCTTAAAGACGGGTAATAAGTTTGTAACTGCTGTAAAGAAGATCAGAAGTCGCTTCTTTATATATCTTTTTCCTTTTTATCTGTGCTGTTCTCTGCACTTTTTCTTTTATCTTTTTTCTATTTCTCAATTTTTCTTTACATATTTTCATGTTTCTCTTTTAGTTATGTTAAAATTTCTAATAAAAGTTACCTGCTAATGAAAATAGCACTGGTGAGCTAGAGAGTTTAATGTTTTCCAGTTCTAAGATGGCAGTGGATGCTAAATAAAGTACTCCTTCTTTTTCTCTTTTCCTTTCTCCACCTCCTTTTTCGACTTCTGTTTTTGTGTTTCACAGCCAGTGAAATTGCATCCGCAAGGAACACGGGATTTGCCCATCCATCAGCAGGACTGGAAATGACTGGGGTTGGCACCACTGAGGTGTGTAGACTCTCAGTATGGTTTGGTTGGCTTAAACAGAGCTAAAGCTTGCTTGCTTGCTTGCTTATTTATTTATTTTTCAACTTTAGATACTGCCCATCTCACAATAAGTGACTCTGGGCAGTTCACAATAAAACAATTAAATCATGTATTGCCTCAAAACAAATCCAGATAAAATGGAGGTTCTCATGATGATGAGTCACAGTCGCAGAGAGGGGTTAGGTCTTCTGAACTGGGTTACACTCTTCCAGGAGTATGTACAAAGTTTGAAGAAGCTTCTGAATTCAGATTTCTTTTGTCTCCCAAGCTGAAACAATGGCCAGAAGCATAATTAATCAATTTTGGTTGATAGGCCAACTGTGTCTCTTTCTGGAAGAAAATGATCTTAAAATTGTGTTGCAGGTTCTACTAAAACCCATTAAAGCATAACGTTCGTTTGGTTACACAATCTAGCAGCCAAGTTGATTTCTAGAAAAATAAGCCACATTATCCTGATTCTAAAAGGATTATACTGGCTCTGTTTGCTTGTGGGCAAAATCCAAAGTGCTGGTTATTACTTATAAAGAACTATAGAGCTGCTTGAGAGAACACCTCTTTCTGCTTGATCTCACTGATCGTATGTGATCATATGTTAATCTAACTGGTTGAGATCATGTGAGGAGGTTCACCCACTGTGGCTGCAGGTTTGACTCAGAATCATACCTTTTCTGCTTCTGCTGCAGTGCTCTGAAACCCCTCCCTCTGGCATAGAGGGGCTTAGTCATATTGGCTGGCTTTTTAAAAGGCTTTAAAAAAACCACCTTTTTAAATACGCTTCAAGCGTTGAATTTAAATTGGTAGATTTCAAGCCAGCAGTGAAGTAAACTTAATTCACATGGACTCGTTAATAGCAGTCCACTTCGAGCTCTGATTGTCATTCCATATTCGTTAGAAGGCAAAGTCCTGTGGCTAGTGTGTCTTTTAAGAAAAGCTTCAGGGACCAGAACTGAACCTGGCATTCCTCTCTCTTTCAGGAGCCTGTAGATGTGAAGGATGAGCTAAATCTTGATCAGAAGCCCATACACTGGGAAGTCATGCAAGAGAATGGCAGCAGCACCAATGCTTTGGGTGAGTATCTCTCATCTTACTATACTCAGGCCCACGTTTGCTGTCCAAGAGTTCAAGCCACTGAAAGCAAGGAAAAAGCCCAGGATCACTGTCTGCATTGAGAAGGGTGTCAGGGTTGCCTTAAACATCTTGTCCAGCGGTCTGGCCCTGTTTCTTTGGGCTATTGTTCCTCTTCTGTGCTGTTTCTGTGTAAGAAGATTCTGATAAACTAGTGCCACCAAAACGATGCCAGCTTGGAATTCTGAGCATTCCAGTTTCAAAGCATCTTGACGGTATTGTTTTTGATAATGATTGGTGCATCTACCAAACCCTGTTGTTGTCATTAATTCCAAAATTGCTTCTCTCAAATCCCAGAGCAGTGTTTCTCAACCTTGGCAACTTTAAGACGTGTGGACTTTAAGACGTGTGGACTTCAAAGCTGGCTGAGGAATTCTGGGAGTTGAAGTCCACACGTCTTAAAGTTGCCAAGGCTGAGAGACACTGTCCCAGAGAGTTAGAGGAACCTTATTTACCTTTGAGTTTCTGAAGCACTGGAGTCTTTTAGGCCAGGAGTCCTAGAATATGATTTTCCTTCAGATGGGACAAGAATTCCCAGTTATCCTGACTCCCCATCAGTATGTATGTTTTCTTTCTCCTCCTTTGTCTGTTCTTCACATTTCCACCTAAGAAGGACTCTTGATTCCTACGCCTGAAGTCATTTCCCAAACTGATCAACCAGAAGCCACCTTCCAGGAAAGACCTGAACACAGAGACCGAATCTCTGACACTCTGTTTGGTAAGTGTGTGTGTGCCTAACAACCATCCTGATTGAAAGGAAAAAATCTATCCCTCGATTTCTTGTTTTATGGCCTTAAGCCAACATCTGTAGGTGTTGCAACCATCCTCAGTCCAAATGCTGGTGAGCAACCTGCAGTTCCCACCCAGCCTCCATCTCCTACATTCAGCAACATCATTTCCCATCATTTGAGATGGAAAAGACAAGAGAGCACTAGTGTGAAGCACAGAGTGCAAGCTTTACATTGTTTAGAAAATAAATTGACCCCCCCCCCCCAAAACTCCTAGGAAAAAGGAATGGATAAATCTACCCCGAATCAGTCTTTATTTCCCTCAAGAACACAGCATTTCTTATTGAATCCCCATCCTTCCTCGTCACTTTAAGACATGGCTTCTCAAGGATTTGGGAGCAGTGAAGATTGCATGCAGTCTGTTTGGGAGACCTTGAGGTGAATTTGCAGGAGTTTGAAGCTGGGAGAGGGGGTTGTCACTGCACTCCTGATATTCTTAATTATGCTGTAGGTTTCAGAGAGGTTCCAGTCTGCTCAAATGCAGAAAGATGGGACAGTGCTAATTTCTATTCCGTTGTGCACAACTTATATGTACTTCCTGGGGTTGTTCCCCAGAGATGCACGTTAGAGTTGTGTCAGTTCCAGTTATCCACTGTTTCCATTCATCTTGTTACTGATCAGTGAAACGTTGGGTTTCAGAAAGTGAAAGCAATTTGTAAATTCAAGGTAGATCCCTGGGATTATTAAGGCTGTGAATGAGTTCATGGCACAAGTTTCCCTGATGTCATTTCACCTCACTGTTCAGCTGAAACAAACTCATAATGTACGGTTCCTCGTAGGAGGGTGATTTCTTGTTTCTTTTGCCCTTTCTATCAGGTGGAAGAATCATAGGAGAGATCAAAATTGAGACTTTTCAGCAAACCGTTTCAGAGGCAGAAGATGGATTTGAAGCCCTGACAGAAGAATCCCCAGACACCATTTCCTTGAATCTTGAGGCTTCTCCCCTTGATCCTGAGAAACAGCTGTGTCCAAGGCAACAGGAAGGGGAGCCGAGGAAAAAATACACTCGACGTCGGAGAAGAGCCTTTAAGAAAAAAGGCAAATATTACCCACCGGAGAAAAAGCACACTTGCTCTGAGTGTGGGCACAAAAGTTATTATTACTCAGATTTGCTAAGACACATGAAGTGCCATGCAGCAAAAGAGTTGTATAAGTGCCTTGATTGTGGGAAAACATACCGAGGCAGGACATATTTTGAGAATCACCTGAAGATCCACCTGCCACTGGATGATTCCACCAGACGCACAAAAAGGGTTGAGACAAGAAACTCCAGCTGCCATATGAAAGAGGAATATGTCTGCTTTGAGTGTGGAGTTGTAAAAAGCACACAGTCAGGCCTCACCGAACATATGAAAGTCCACACAGATGAGAAACCTTATGAATGCCCTGAGTGTGGCAAAACTTTCAAGTGGCGATCGAACCTGTCTAGACATCGGGGTCTCCACACATACAGGAGATTTTCCTCGCGACAGTTAATGCTCAGAGGTGGGTCTGAGACACGTGGATTGAGGCATTTTATTTAAATATTATTAAAGATATGCTCTCAGAAATGGACAGGAAACCTTACAGGGTGTAATAGAATGTTATAGTTGAGAAGTAGTTTAGAACTGGCAGAAAGCATAACATTTTTTTCTAACAGAGTTAGCCAATGGTCTAAAAAGCATTCTTGACACATTGGCTTAGTTCCTTTTTGTTGTTGGATAGCTTTTTGGGTGACTGACCATTTCATGATGGTATTGTTGGCCTTCCTCAGTTGGATGGTCCTTCTGATATTTTGTACTTCAGCTTTGGGCATGCTTGTTTGGGGACCCCTCCCTCCCTCCCTCCCTTCCTTCCTTCCTTCCTTCCCTCCCTCCCTATGCCGTCAAATCTTCTTGACTCATGGTGGCTTGTGGCAACATATTGAAGTACAATAAAATAATAAATAAGAGCGAAACAATACAGTATACCACAAGAGAAAATCAATAATATAGTGGCTAATAATAAATAATGCCTGGGTAAAGATGGTGAGCAGTCATTCTCTGAAGTTTCTCTGGAAGAGCTTGGTTTTTAAAAGCTTCTGCAAGGCCACCACAGAGAAAATCAGTCTCAATTCTGCGGAGAGGCTGTTCCATAATACAGATGCCATAATGCCACCCTGTATAAGGCTGTATGCTAGCACTCTGAATTGCACCTGGCAACTTAGTGGTACCTAATACCAGATCTTCAAGGTAAGTGTCATATGGTTATAATGACTGGTACTAGTCAAAAACTGGCATTTGCATTTTGGGCCTGTTGCAGTGGTCTTTGAAGGCAGTCCCGCGTAGAATGCATTGAAGTAGTCTCATCACTTGGTAAGATGAGAATCCCGCAAACAGAGGTTTTCCCTGTGACACGATGGAACTGCAAGTGGGCCTTTGAAGAAGTAGGATAGAGAGAGTATTGACACTTTTGAACTTTGGTGTTGGAGAAGACTACAGAGAGTACCGTGGACAGCCAAGAAAACAAATGGATCATCAAACAAATCAACCCAGAGTTCTCACTCGAGGCACAAAGGACCAGGCTGAAATTATCCTACATCAGACACATTATGCCAAGACCCAGCTCTCTGGAGAAGGCTCTAATGCTGGGAAAGGTGAAAGGAAAGAGAAGAAGAGGACAACCAGCAGCAAGATGAATGGACTCAATTACAGCAGCAATGGCTTCACTGTTGGAAGGCTTGAAAGGGCAGGTTGGGGACACATCACCCTGGATAAGGTCTATCTATGTGGTTGTTAGCAGTCACTACTGACTTAAAAGCACATAATCAGAGTCTCATAGTGATAAAAGCCTGAGTAAGCATAGCCAAGTCCTCCTCTTATGGGGACTCAGTCTCTGGAAAGCAGCAAATTGGGAAAGGCTGGGCTAAAGAAAGCAAAGATGGGTCATATGGTCCGTGGCCTAAATCTAGAATACTTTGTGCTCTCATCACAGTACAAGTGGGAGACTAGATCAGCTAAGGATCCCTCCGTCCATCAGATCCAGATCAGGGGAAGGGGATATCATTTAAGCTTCATATCTTGTTATCATAGGTGATTTTTCATTTTTTAAATCTGTTTTGCAGGGTCCTGAACAAGACCTGGGTTTATATGCATGTATAGCTGCCTGGGAAGGAAGAAGTGCAGAAGTTCAAAGCTGATTCTGATGCTCCATCAGCTATGGCCAAAGGATCAGCTAGGGCCAGAGTTCAACTCCTAAGAGTATTGTTCATGATCTTTCTCAGAAAGTAACTTTCTAGCCTTGAGGAGGAAGCTGAGCAGGATAGGGCAGAGATGATGTTTGTTGCATGTATGGTGGCTTGTTGGTTTCTGGAGTGGCTGGCTTGGGTGAATAGGCAGCATTGAGTGCCACTCCAACTTAGAGGCAATGCATTTCTGTATCCCTTCCTGGGGTTAAAGGGTAAGGAGGATGGAGCTTGCAAGCCATCAGATCCTTCACACCACTTTGGAAACAGGATGTTTCCTCTGATTTTAGATGCCTTTCAGTTCACTTGTTAAGTTAATGTTACCCAGTTGACCTTCCATATGTCTGTCTCCATTCCTTTTTTTTTTCATTCCTAATGCAGGTGGTTGTATATCAATCTATTTGTTCCCGTAGGTGCCAGTGAATCAAATAAGGGCAAAAATAATTCTACGCAGGAGCAAAAGTCCCAGCTGGAATTGCCAGGAGAGTCTTCCACTGTTTTGCTGAGTGCTGAGATCAACGAATCTAACCCTGTTTCAAGGCTGCGTCCAAGGAAATCTCAAGAGCTGGAGCTCTCTCATCTGTATGGGGTGAAAACCTTAAAGGTGACGCTGAAGAAACTTCCAAGCCCTCAGAAAGGGAAATACAAGTGCCCTGATTGTGATCATAGAGCTGAAAAGCTTTCAGAAGTCATTAAACACATGAGAGTCCATACAGGAGAAAAACCCTACGATTGTCCTGAATGTGGAAAAGCCTTCAGGTGGTCATCTAATCTTTATCAACATCGGAAAGGCAATGCATGTCCTAAAAAGATGCCCGTTTCTGATACCTTTCTTGCAGAAGAGAAGAAAACCTGCAGAGGTAGGTGTGATGACCTGGCTGATAACTAATCATTCTTCCTTCTTTTTTATTATGCTCCCCTTTATATTAATCTGGCATTCATACATTGAGAGCAATTTTCTTGCAATTCCGGTGACATGGCGAGTTAAATGTCCCTGAAGGAGCTGGGACAGAGTTTACAGTGGAGATTGGCTGGCCAGATGCTGGATTGTGGCCAGTGACATCTCTCCGGAGAAAGGAGAGAGTGTGAGATTGCCCACATGTACTCCAGACAGCTCTCTGTGAGTAGACTGCAGGAACGGAGGTTTTAGTGGTCGGCTTATGCAAGCAGCTGGGAGTCAAGGGATTGCATCTGAGCTGACAGTCATAACATAGCCTATGCGGACATAAAACTTGACCAAGCCTCATTTCTTAACACTTGGAATTATTTTTTTACTGCTTTCTAAATATTAAGAACCTTCGGAACGGCAAGCTTTTACTGTATTCACTGAGTGAGTCCCCTTCTCAGCGAACAAAGTTTCAAGTACAAGTTTAAGGATTTAGAAAAATTTTACTTTTTGGAATAAACAGCAAAAGGGTGTTTAGAGTGTTGATTTTGGAAAGTTAAAAATAGACTAAGGGCCTGGATAGATTTGAAATAAAACTTTGAAATTAATTATAAGAATTCTTCCCATGGGAAACTGCTGCTGTTTGGATTCCTTAGAAAAAAACATGATAGGATGGGACTTTGAAGGTTGGACACTAGAGGGAGCTAAAAGAAACTAAATATTACAATTAAAGGAGAAGAATGCTTTAATACAGAATGGAGCAAAATACTTTAACACTGGACTTTTTTAAGGATATTTGTGAGCAGTGGACTCAGAAGTTAATTTTAAGAATGTCTGTTATCATGGATAGATGGTGTGCAAATGATGTTACAGAAGAGGAACAAGCTCTACTGGATAAGAATGAAATTGATTTGAATGTGGATTTAAAAATGACAAGCTACAAGAATGATATGGAAAAAGATGATGTATTGGATGTACAAATGAAACTGGTTGATGTGTTAATAATTAAAAGAGACATACAAATAACAAACCAGAAGAGTGATTTGGATAACTTTTCTATACTGGATTTACAAAAGAGACCTGTTTAAGTTTTGAAGGACTTTCTGAGAAGGGATAAAGAAAAAATGAAAAGAAATCAAGTTCTTGGACACTACATATTTGAAGGGATTAAAAACCAAGATTGTTGAAAGTAAAGGGAAGGAATATAAAATTGTTTTATTTGATCAAGGTTAAAATAGATATGTAGTTATCTCTGGTAACCTTTAATGGACTTTTGCTGACCAGGACTGAACAATGAGGCTTTAAAGTTTTGTTTATAGATAAGAGGTGAGATGTGGGAAGAAGAGAGCATTTGTTGTATTTTAAGAGAAGGTGATATGTTACTAAAATTGTTTATACTTCTTGTGATGAAAGGAGAAGTTACTTCTTTATATATTTCTTTTTTTTCTTTTTCTTTCTATTTCTCTTCTTTCCTCTTCTTTTTTTCTTTTCTGCACTAATTTTTATTTATATAGTTTTTTAGTTCGTATTAGTTTTTATCTTTTCAATTGCAATCTCTAATAAAATTATTATTAAAAAAAGAGCAATTTTCTTGCCATTCCATGCCAGTATAGGTAGAACTCTTCAGAATCTTTGCCAACATTCCTGTTCTTTTCCTCTTTCATTATGGAATGCTCACCAGTAAAATGTTCATTATGTGCAGAGAAAACCTATCAGTCTTTATATAGCAATGTTGTCATTCATCTTGTTCTTTCTTCCGCTCAGTGATAAATTTTAGGTTAAGCTGGACAGTGTTGGGCTTCAGGGTTTAGTAACCATGGTCTAGACAACAGGTTTCCTGATGTTTTGCCAGCAACTGTGGCATCTTCAGAGGCAAAGTTGTCTGATATGCAGACCACAGGTAACCGAGCAGGGACTGACTGGGCTTCTGTCCTTACAGCCAGGTATCCTGACTTCTGATTGGCCTTTAACTGAGCCGGTTTCCTATTGGTACAGGTTGATGAGGGCTGGTCTCTGACTGGAAGACAGGAGCCCAGGCCCTAAACTCTGAAGCCCAGCGCTGCCCAACAGATACTGGCCATGAAAGTCTACACCAGTAGAGGCAAATATGTGTAGCTCAGGGTTGAACTGTGGAATCCTTGGGGTTCTCTGAGCCTGTGGAGCTCAGAGAACCCCAAGGACTCCACAGTCTACACCAGTTATAGGTTAACCGGGTCAATGCTAATGGTGAGGAAACTCCGTGTATCCTCAGTGATAGGTGCAGTTTATCCTTAGGTTTGTGATCATACAGTTCATCTTGTATCCCTTTTGATTTCATCCCAGAACTTGGGCATCCAGACACATGGAGGGTTTCAAAGGCACATAGAAGCACTTTAAAACCTGACTCGTTTGATGCAGTGATGGGAGTTGAAGCATGTCCCTGCATGGGGTGAGATTTTCTGTCCCGCAGTTTGCATGGATGGAGCATTATTCTGAGCTTAATGATTTGACACCGTAGGGATATGCAGTGTGGCACATACCAGTATGTTCCCTCCCGATCCCCAGGCCCCCTTTCCCATCCTTGTAATTAAATAACTAGAAATAGGAATCAGGTATCCTGCAAAGACAAAGCATCCGTTTTGAGCATTATCTCTATTTGCAGGAATAAAGGTTTAGAGGTCTGAATGGGAGGGTAGAGGACATCCTTGAAGGTTATTCGACTTGTGCTCCTCGTGGCAGATACTCTGTGAATATGCCAGTATCCAGCGGTACTGTGTACCCAGTGCATGCTCCTTATATTCTAGATGTGTCCTTAACCCCAAAATCTTGCTGCCTCCTGCTGTAGGACAGGTGCTTGCAGTATGGATCCCTTTCTTTTCCACTAAGATTTGAGGAGGTATTTGTCATAGATCAGAGCCATTAAGGGACATAACTTCTTTGGGAACAAAATGTGATGGGTCTCTGAAAGTCTGAAAGGCCAGAACCCTAGATGACAAAGTTCATTCAGGGTGACACGTTCAGAAACATCACTAAACTTAGTCTGGGGATCTAGACATAATATCGCAGCCGTGCCTTCTGGAACCGCATTCCCTGGAGATATATATGGCTCCTATTTACCAATGGTTCTGGAAGTCCTGGCACTGTTCCCAGGCTGGCATTAGGATATCTGTGGAGTCCCATCAAATTTGGGGGGGATGTTATTGATGTGATTTTTTCTAGGTAGTCAGGTTGTTTTAATTTTGTTTTTTTGACTCACATATTGGATATTATAAGCCACCCAGAGACTTTTTGAAGTTGGGCTGCCTTAACAAATGGAATAACTAAATTGTAAACGTGAATCATTTCAGCTTCATTTTAACTCTTCATTTTAACTCCTTTGTTATAAAATTAAAGTTTTTAACAATAAATAATGGCAGGTTGAGAAATCTATAATACACATTCCACTTATATTGTCCTACTGAATCATTTTTTTAAAATCTGATCTTCATAAAAAGGTCTTTATCTTCCCTTGCTTTTAGTTCCTGGATGGATCTTATTCTGAAATGCAAATGTCTATATTATTAAATTAGAACCATTCCCAAGCACTTTCACAAGCTAAGATTCCAATTAAACAATAATTTGTTGCTTTGTCTGGCCTTGAGAAAAAATTGGTAAAAAGTGTTTTCGTGCTGATACACTCCCAGGTTTATTATGGCATGTATTCACTTCCTAGCATTAATTTCACTCTAACTGATTTTAAGCAGCAAGTTGATCAGCCATTATTAGCTGGACTTGATAAGGTTTGCAGCATTGCGTATCTAAATTGTTTATTGTCCTTATAGGTGAAGAGAAGTCAAGAAATATGGCTCCTCTGCAGGAAAAGATCAAATTGGAAGACGAGGTTGGAGTACGTCAAGCTTGCCACGATCAGCCTTCTTCTAGAGGCTGTCAGGAGAAAGGACAAAGAGAGGCTCATCTTCTGGGGAACGCCAACGAGGCCTCAGAACTTCAAAAGATGAAAAAGCATTCCTGTACAAAATGCGGATACCAAGCTGAAAGATTATCAGACATTGTTAAACACTTCAGAATCCACACTGGAGAAAAACCTTACAAATGTTTGGACTGTGGGAAGTCCTTTGGTTGGTCCTCAACCCTCACCAAACATCAGCAGATCCATCTATCCAGTCAGCAAACGCCCGTACCCAACGCTGTTATTGCAGAATGTGATGTTACGCTTAGTGGTGGGTAGAAGTTAGATGTCATTATTAAATGTAAAATATTTCGATCCTTCTTTTTTCTATGAACAAGGCATTCAAAGTGGTAATCGGGGGACATCTGATCCCATTTTTCCCCCCTTTTTCCTTAGTTTTATGAGGTAAACTGAAAATCAAATTTATTATGTGTTATTGCTTCATCTCTGGGGAGGCTTTGTGGCTCATGCCAAACATGAAAAGCCACCAAGAGTCAGATGACTGACCCCGGAAGTAGGAAAATAATCACAAGGTAGCCCGTAGATCAGTTAAGAATGCTTGTTTGCACGTAGATCGCAGATTCAGTCCATGGTCCATTGAGTTAAAAGAAGTCAATAAACAGGGAGGTCTTGGAGAAATAGTGCAAATCTAAAAATCACAGGCCAGAGCTTGGTTTGACCTCATCTGGTCTTTGAAGTCAGTAGAGCTTAGTTCCAACAGTGGGAGTACAGAGGTCCAATAGCCATTGCTCAGGAATTTGATGGACTAGTCCAGTGTTTCTCAACCTTGACAACTTTAAGATGTGTGGACTTCAACCCCCAGAATGCTGGCTGGGGAATTCCGGGAGTTGAAGTCCACACATCTTAAAGTTGCCAAGGTTGAGAAACACTGGACTAAAGACTGTAGAAGTTCCATCTGATTCAATGATTTTACTTTTTCCCATGTTAATAAATGAATGGATAACATTGACGTGTGTCTCTGCCCAAAAGTGCTTGCTTTCTATCTAAAAGAGTAATCTTTGACCTCTTGAACAAAAGGCAGGATATAAATCTTACAAATGTGAGAGCTATATTCAGGAACACCGTTGGGTCAGTTGTTGGCTAAAGTGTCCTTGTCCAGTAGCACTAAAGAGATGCCATTGGTTCTTGCTCACGCATCGTCCTCTTGGTTTGCCTGTGGGTAGGCTGAATTCCATCTCCTGGGGTGGTCATAATATATGCCAGAGGTGGGAACTGACTTGCCTGATTAACTCACAATTTCTAGCATTATAACACTATCCTAGCCCTGAGGCCAAGCGGTTAAGATTTTTTATTCAAATCCTGTCCCTGATGGGAATTTCCAGGATGGTCAGAAACAAGTTGTTAATCTTGGCCTGCTCCATTTTTCCATAGGGTTAACAGTATCCTGCCTGGAAAGGCAGTTGTAGAAAGATCATAATTCACTTGGTACTTTAAACAGTCCATTTTACTCTGCTTTCCTTTTTTTCAAACGGCCCACGTTTAAAGGCATGTTAAAATGGTGCTATAAGGAGAACTGCTGGTTTGTTTTCTGATTTTAGGCATTCCATTGAATGTCCAGATGAACCTTCCTTGGTTCTTGCATGGAGGGCCAAATTGCAGTTACTCGGTCCAGTCAGAATCCAGTGCCTTGAGAAGAGTAGAATTAACTTTCTTAATTTATAGCCAGGGGCCAAAATAATAGCACACAAGAAGAAGCAGGTTACAGAAAGAGATTAGTGATCATATTCTAATAGCTCTCAATAAAAATAAGAGTAAAATAGAATAAAAATTTTAAAAATAAAGATGCATGTGTATGGAAGTTCAATATAAGAATCAGTCTCAGAGCCTTCTAATGCAATTGCTATCCAGCAACATTTCACTACATTCTTAGAAATTTCAGAAGAAAAGTCAGCAAGTAAAAAGCTGGTAACTTTAATTTAGGACCCAGCATGCACAGTGAGTAAGGAGAGGGGTTATGAGCCCGAGGACAGTGGACACAGCCTCTGGATTTGACTGCAGAGTAAGAAAATACATTTCTTTCCTTGTTACATTATTTTGGCTTCACAAACAAACTTGAAAATCCATGGTTGCTGCTTAATGAATTGTCAAATCAGAAACAGGAACAGGGCTCATTTTGCCTTTTTTTGCCCCTGTTCTCCATGAACAGCTTTCCCATAATCTGAATAATTTCTGTATCCCCACAGATGATGAGGAGTTGATTAACTTCTTACCAAAAATTCCTCAGCGAGAAGAAGTGGGATTAGAAGATCTTCTAGAGAGGTCATCTGAAGACGGCCCAGCTGCTGCTTCTCCGAGTTCTGAGTCTTCCAAGATGGAGTCTTCAGCTAAGTTACGTTCCAGGGAATGGAGCGGAAAAGGAAAATCTGCTCAGCATAAGAGAAATAATGTGGTGATGAAAAAAAGCAGATACGAAGATCGCGAGAGGAAGCACGAGTGCCTCGATTGTGGGCATCGCACCTATTATCTGTCTGATCTCGTGCGGCACAAGAGAATTCACCCAAATGAAAAGCCCTACAAATGCCCCGATTGCGAGAAAATCTTCATCCAACCCTCCTCCCTCAAAATTCATCAAAAAACACACAAGAGGGGGAAAAAATCTGTGAAAAGGATAAAAGCGCCCCAAGGAGAGAGAAAATACACGTGCTCGAAATGTGGACATAAAACTTATAAATTATCAACTCATCTTTTACATTTGAGAGTCCACGTGGGAGAAAAATCTTACGTATGTGATGAATGTGGCAGAGATTTCAAGTGGAGCTCGAATCTTTCGAGGCACAAACGAATCCACAGGTTCAATGAAGGCTTTGAAAACAGAAAACCCCCTTTCTCTAAGCGTAAGGATGCAAACAGAGGTGGGCATATTATTTGAACCATTTGTTGGTTTAAGTGTAAGCCGTAGTTCTGTGTGGGCTATAATCAGATTGATGGAATATCTAACAAAGGACCACACAGGAGAGTAATTTTCTCCCTCTTTTTTTTTAAACCGCCTTAAAATAAACAAGCATATTGTTTTAACTTGAAAATTCAGACTTACAATTATACCAATTGTTGTATAGAAAAAATATGTAAGATGGAACCAGTTCATATTTAGAACAAGCATCTGATTTTTACTTATACATTTTGTTTTCTGAAAATACAGCAATTGATTGATTATGTACCATCAAGTTGTTTTTGACTCTTAGCAACCAGGCAGATAGATAGCTGTATTTCATGGAGAAAATCTATCTATTAGGGAAGGAGGTAAAGAGTAGACATAGAATCATACATGGCAAGGGTATTTAATCAGCTTCGTATTGAAATGTATACTTTTTGCAAGTTTAATAGAGCAGAAATTTAAAAACAGAAAGATTTTCTGTGGAAATCTGTTATAAAATGTTATAGTACTATAAGTAACGTTATTCTGGAAACATTATATTCTCTTGTCTGCATTTCATTTTAATGCAGCCTTACTTATTCTCATTGCATGAGCCATGATTAGCTCTAGTCTTCTGATATGAGGGATAGAGAACCTGTAACCCTCCAGATGTTGCTGAACAACAGATTGGAGTGTTCCTCACCATTGGTCATGCTGGTTGGAGCTATGGGAAATCAACACAACCTTCTGCTTCAACTTCCCAAGATATTCAGATGGCAGTTTTCAGAATTCCCCAAAGAACATGGAGCAATGTTTCTCAACTGTGGGAACTTTAAGATGTGTGGACTTCAACTCCCAGAATGCTGGTTGGGCAATTCTGGGAGTTAAAGTCCATACATCTTAAAGTTGCCAAGATTGAGAAACACTGAGATGGAGAATTCTGCAAGTTGCAACACACTTATCTGGAGGATACCAGATTGGAGAAGGTTTTCTGTATGTTTGCTTAGATATAAATCCCATTCCTTTATTCACTTGCAACCATACCTTTTATTCGGGAGCTGATGCGAGGTGAATAGGATGGTGTTGTTTGTTAAGATTAACCAACCTGGTCTGCAGACACGTGATTCCAGAGGAATTGCCACATGCCACCATAAGCTAGCATGATGAAGAATTCTAGTCTACCTTGAATCAACAGCATGGTAGTGCATGTTGTTCAACAGGAGGATGCAAAATTCGATATTTTGGGAATGCAGGAAAGGAATTGCCACTGCCTTCTTCTGAGATAGTTTTGACTTCTCAGTCTAGTTTACAACCCTGAGATTTTCCAGGGGTTTCCCAACCAAGTACTAACCAGATCCAACCCCAGTTAGCTTTTTAGGAATCATTCAAAGTCACCAAGGCGCTACCACCTACTGCAGCATACAAACTGGGACCTTTGGCTTGTTCCTCTGTAATAAGCCAGAGTTAGAAACCATGATTTGTTCTCAGGTTCATATTCATAGCTTGTTTGGGAGAGACAAGCTGGGAATTCTGGCTGGCACCTGAAGGGTAAACAAAGCACAGAAGGAGTTGATGGTTAGCAGCGAGCAGGGCAAATAGCTAACTCACTCTTGCTCATGACATGCAAATGCATTTTAGATGCTTTAAAGGAGACTTCAGGAAACACAGGGAGCGCTGTTTTGTTCATCTGATTTTCTAGAAGCATTGAACTGGCCGTTATGGGAACGTAGCCTTTCTTGTGATCCAGCACACCTCTTCTTATATTCTTGGGAGCGCTGGATAAAGCATAGGATAGGGCATGGGTGTAGGATTGGGCTCCCTCAAAGCTTCAGCTTTCATAAATATTTCAATAAACATCAAGTTTCTAGCCCATGCAATTGTGCTGTTTTGGTGCAATATCTGTGGACGTCTCAGAAGCCAGGTGAGTTTGGCTTCTGTTGGTTGGGGGTGAATTTTCAATCTCTGTTGCCTTCTGGCATACCTATCAGGGTTGATTGTCCCAAACATAAATCTACCAAAATAAATTGTGCATCATACATTAAATTATATTACATTCTGGAAATGTTTGAGAGTGGTATGCTTTGGAGTCCTCTTGCTATGACTACAGATGTTTCTTTTCTGTTGCCTCTGGTAAAGCCAAGTTTACAATGTGTAGCGTGACTTCCTAGTTGCAGTTGGACTATAATTCTCGTCCTTTTGAACCTTGAGCATGCTGGCTGAAGCTAACGGGAGCTGGACTCTGCCTGCATTGGGGACTCTGATGGAGAAGCCACTGTTTCAGAAGCACAAGTAACTTGCTTCTGGCAGAGACAGGACCATACAGGTAGTCCTCGCTTAACAACCCTAATTGGGACTGGAATTTCTGTCGCTAAGCGATACAGTCATTAGGCAAAACATCACATAACCACACCACTTGGCAACAGCAGTTTCAGTAGTCCCAGTTGCAGTCGTTAGGCCAGGACCTCACACTTCTCCTGCCCTGCTGTGCTTGCCTCCACTTCAGCTCCTCCCACCTGCTTTTCTCCTCCCCATCTCTGCCCTTTTGGCTGCCCTGCACTCCACCACCTCCTGCCGCCCCAGCTTACCTTTGCCGTTTTCTTCCTCCCGCTGCTGACAAGGTGCACCTCATCAGCAGCGGGAGAAAAAAGATGGTGAAGGTCAGCTGGTGACGGCAGAGTGCAGGATGGAGTGCAGGGTGGCCAAAAGGGCGGAGATGGGGGGGAAGTTGTGGTCGTAAATGCAGGCAGGCTGCCAAGCGCCCAAATTTTGATCACGTGACTGCGGGGGGGAGCACTGCAACGGTTGTAACTTCAAGGACCAGGCATGAGTACCATTTGTTCAGCACTGTCGTAACTTCGAACAGTGGCTGAACAAATTGTTGTTAAGCGAGGACTAACCATATAAGCTCACCATGGTTTTGCCAGGCCTCCAATTTTCAGTAAATAACAACACAGGCTCACAACAGTATCTGTCAGCAGCACACTCTGTGATGATGCCTGTTCTCCCCTGGCCATGAATCTAAACAAAATCCAGCCTCTCTAATGCATTTCCCTTGAAGTCCTAAGTGTGGGCATGTAGGATTCTGCCTCTGTATGTTTTATTTGGAGCAAGTTTTTATAGCTGTAAAAAATCAGCCTGGCCCTTTTTTATGTTCTTCCCTTTTTCTTGCCATGCAAAGAAGGAAGCAGAGTTTTTGTTTCTGCCAAGAACAGGTCAGCTTCATTCTTAGGGGCACTTTTGAATATAAACCATTGTTTTGGTGATGCTTCAATAAAGCTATAGATTGTAAAATGGTGAGATTTTAACTTCTGGAGAGAAGCTGAGTAGGGTTTCTAGAGACTGGAAGTCTAGCTGCCTTACTTGATTTCTGAAGGCGGAGGTTGTACTTTCTGATTTCTCACCATGGCTTCTGTAACCAGTGTTGTTTTAAAAGATCCAGGTCTAGAAATTAGAAGCAGTGGCAGTAATGTTCAGAACAGCAAGACTAGAATTCAAAACAACTGTTCTGGGCTTGAAACCATTTTGAATTTGAAAAGTTTTTCACATTCCTGTTTAGCAAGTAGAGTGGAGCTTGGTTCCAACTTTAAGATGGGTGGACTTCAACTCTCAGAATTCCCCAGCCAGCATGGCTGGCTGGGAAATTCTGGGAGTTGAAGTCCACCCATCTTAAAGCTGCTGAGGTTGAGAATCCCCGCATTAGAGCGGCTCTCTTCTTTCTCTGGCAGTGTCACGTTTAGTCTGCTTCTTTGTCTCAGCAGGTTCTGTGAAGCCAAAGAAAAGCGCACAAGCTCAGCCGAAGAAAACAGGAGGTCGATCGCTGGCGTCCACCCCTGAGAACGCATCTGTAACGGCGGCGTTGCGTGAGCAATGGCGCAATTACAAGCGTCAACAGAGGAAAAAGGCAGCCGAGAAACACCACAAAATGGAAGAGAGCGCAAAGGAGAACATCGGAGAGAAGGAAGCGAAGGGGAAAAACGCTCCTGCCGAAGTGTCGCTCCGCGCACGGCTGGAAAAGTTTGCATATTCCAAAAGTGGAGAAAAAGAGCACGCCCAGGTGGAGCGAGCGCCGGATCAGAAAGTCCCGGCAGAGGAGCTGCGTCTTGAATGTACTATGTGCGGGAAGTACTTCACGTATGATTGTCACCTTGCCGATCACCAGAACATGCACACAGAAGCAAAACCTCACAGATGCAGTGAATGTGGGAAGCGCTTTCCTTAAGAAGAGTAAGTTGGCCAGGCACCAGGTCATCCACACTGGGGTGAAACCGTTTCATTGTGATAACCTGATGACCCCTTTGAAAATTCATGGTTTCCAGCCTGTGTTTGAATGTGCTGAGGGTGCTAAAGTTTTCACTAGAAAGATATGTTGGTGGGGCAGTCACGTGGGGCAGCGTTCTTAGAAGTAAGCCAAGTTGGAGAGATCAGTGACTGGGACATCCATACACCTCTGCAGGAGATTCATCATCTGAGCAAGCAGAGATGGGTGGGTGGGTGCACCTGATTTTGCTGCTTTCTTCCCTTCTCTCTCTCTCATTCTCTGTTCCCAGTTTGAGTACGCACCTGCTTGCACAGTGTACTTCGCTTGTGAAAGAAGACAGCCAGCATTTCAAGATCACGTTGGACCTCTCTTCTGATGAACTTCTTCCTTCAGGCAGCTGAGAAGGCCAACTTGTGAATCTGCCTGCGAGCACGGTTTGATCTGCAGTGATGAGCAATTGAAAATGTCTACCTCTGCCTAACGAGAAGTTGCAGCTGCTTGACTTCTGCAGATCAAACGCACAGCAACAGGTTGCCTGTCTTTTTCCTGGCGAGCTGGTGACTCTACCGACTTCTCATGATCCTCTTTCCCCTACAGTCTTGGGTGTTGACGTTCTTTTGAGCAATTGGAATGTTCAGAAACATTCTCTGATTCCTGGAGACATTGCAGTGTAGGAAGGGGTCAGTCAGTTTCCCTGCAGATTGCCAATAGTATAAAGGTATTTCAAATATTGCATCCACTTTTCTAAGTTTTTTGTCCCCTTCTGTGTTGCATAACACCCTCATTATATACACCTTTGTGAGGAGAGAGTTCATTTAGTCCCACACCACGTCTGATTTTCTGCAAATGCACCTCACAACATAATTCCAAACTCGCTTTGACTTTGTAGATGCTTCAAAAGAAGGTTTGGAAGAGGAGCTGTTTTCTGACAGAAAGAATGGAGATCAAGGATTTGGGTGGAAGCAAAGGGTTATCTAATGAGCAGCGAACTGCGATAGTTTAGTATAAAAGAAGGCAAACAGGTTTTTTTAAAGAAATTAGTTTGTGTCATAATAAACTTTTACTGTTTTACGTCTTAGGTTCCCTGTTGAGTGATGCCATGCTATTCCTTGTCAGTATGGGTGGGAAAGCCATCTCAAATACACATTTTTAAGAAAATTTAACTTTGTTCTTTTCCAATTAATCAGAAGTAAGGAAAAGGAAGGATGGGGTCCAAGAAAGTAAGAAACTGGAAGTGAAGGAGTTGTGTTATAAAGTACAGGTAGTCCTTGACTTACGATCACAATAGGGACTGGAAAATTTGTTGTTAACTGGTGCGGTCATTAAGCGAGGCATCACATGACTGCACCCAATTTTACCACATTTTTTATGGTGGTTAAGAGAATCACGCGGTTCCCCACGCGGTTTGCTTGTCAGAAGCCCCCTGGGAAGGTTGCAAATGGTGATCAGGTGACCCTGGGATGCTGCAACCGTTGTAAATACATGCCAGTTACCAAGCACCCGAATTTTGATCACGTGACTGTGGGGATGCTGCAACAGTCGTAAGTGCAAGGACTGGCTGTAAGTCACTTTTTAATCGCCGTTGTAACATTGAATGGTTGCTAAACGAATGGTTGTAAGTCGAGGACTACCTGTATGTCCACATAAGAAATGGCAAAAGGAACAATCTACATTAACTATTGAGCATAAATCTCAGCCTAAACTCAGTCTTCAGATTTGTTCTCTCTGTCCTCGTGCTTTACATAGCCTGAAACCTAGTTAAGACTAAGATAGGCTTGCCGTGAGGTGTGTTACTAAATGCCTGGCCATAAAGGATTTGCCCATAAGCACATCTCACACTCACTGGACCACCTCTTGGTAAGTATATTCCAGATGAAATCTTGTGCATGCTTCACCTAGTACAGAACTTAGTGGGACCATTTCAGGTCTAGTGCAGTTGCAGCAAAGGCTGAAGGCCTTCATCGTACAACAGCCTCCCCTGAGGGGAAACAGGACTCCCAGCTTCATCTTTATTTTGATCGATGCTGGTGCTTCTGCCAAAAACAGTGGCCGTTTTTAGCAGGTGATAATGCTCTTCACCCATGCAGAAAGTTTCAGGTTGGCTTCCGTGCAGCCAAGTAGCTTAAAGTCTGAATAGCCAGCCAGCCAGGCTGGTATCACTGGCTCAGCCAACGTCCTGGATATAGTCAGCCAAGCCCTACAAGAAACAGTCAAAAGAGCTGAGTGTGTTGAGTCTGCAAGGGAAAGCTTGAAGGAGTCAAGAGGAAGGATGGCCGAGAAGCAGTTTGGGGCAAAATGTTAGGAAAAAGGCTAAAAGAGTGCAGTTTGGGGCAAGGAAGCAGGCTGCCTTGGGAAGTGCAGCTGCTCCCTTGCTGGAAGGGTTTAAGCTGTGATCAGACAGCTGTCTGTCAGGAGCAGTATAATTGTAGGATCCAGCCAGATTGAGTGGGATGGAAGTCCAGGATGACCATGAAGTCCTGACTGCTTGACTGGATTTTTAACTCAGATTTGCAACTCCGCACATCTTAACCCTGCTTACCATGTCCCCCCCCCCCATTTTCTTAAATTATCCCCTCTGCCTTTAACGGCCCCCTTTCCTCACTGTAATACATGAAGTAAAAGCCTTTCTTATTCTCATAAATTTTGTTTTTAGTAGGTGTCATTATCAAGCAGATCTTGAAAAAGCTAAGCCAAGTTGGAGCTGGTTAGTACATGGAAGAGAGACTATTAGGAAATCTCAGGGTTGTAGTCTAGGCTGGGTAAGATTGGAAAAGAGGAAGACTTAAGAATAACCGAAAGATCTGGTGGGTTGGACCACAGGTGCACATAGCCCAGCATCGTATTTCTCACAACTGACTGATTCCAGGAAGCCCATCAAACAAGCCATGAAGACTAAGTGGCTTTGTACTGTTCCTGAGCCCTGAAGCTGCTAATATGCACGGGTATCCTGCCTCTCTACATGGAGGTTCTACTTTTCGCTTGAGGACCAACATTGGAAATATTCAGGCATGGCAGGAAGATACGTGACCAAAGTAGCTTTACAGAGTTTGTGTCTTTCATGGTGCTGGGAAGATAGTAATAGCCTTACATAACCCTGGCAATTCTCGGTCGGTTTAGTGGGAGCTCCTCCTGGGTGAGATTAGGACTGGAGTTACTAGCTTACGCATTCCTTTAAAAAAAAAGGTGGAAAGGGTGTTAGATTTGAATGGAAACGAAAAAAGAATGATGTAGTAGGAGTCACGGTCATGTTGCTTGTATAAATTGTGACAGGTTTGGGAAAGCTTGTTGATACACTCAACAATAAATTTTTTTTTACAACTTTGAAAGCTCAGGAATCTTCCTTTCATTTATGAGCATCATGTCAGGCTGGTCTAGAGAAGTGGGTAACTTTCAGCCTCCATGCTCCAAGTGGGCTGCAAATCTTTTAAACCTGCAAACATTCTTTAATATTGAAGCTCAATATTTCCTAGTCTGAGAAAAACAAAGATTCACGTAAGTCCATAGCCCCTAATTACCTTCATTTTAGCGTGCCACTAAACTTCCTTTTTCTCAGAAGCAGGACCCAATGGTTTACCCATCTCCACCCTGGGCAGCTTCTACAGGGGAGGATTCTGGGAAATGAAAATCAAAGTCTGCACATCTGGAGGAGTTGTCTGCAATCAGATGTTCTGGATCTGACGGAGCTTGTTAGGGAAGATTGATACCTTCCTGGAAAAGGAATCTTGTGATGAACCAGGGATGGTGAAGACTTTTTGAAAGTAGAATCACAGGATTGAAAGGGACGGTTTAGATCAAGAGTCCAGACTGAAGCTGCAGAGGGTGAGGATGAGGGCTTAGCCTCTGCTGAAGGACATTGAAAGATGAGGTGCCCACCTTTGGGGGGTCTTTGGTTCCGCTGTTGACCTGACTTCACTGTGAGGAAGCATTTCCTGTTTTTGTTTTTCATTGCTTTATTAATTAAATAGAATAACGACGTGGAAAAAGTAGACCAAAACAAAATTTATATGCATGAAGGCCTCTCGACAAGTATATGTGTATGTAAAGATTTACAGAACTGTTTCAACTAAGGATGACCATCATCATCATCCATGCGTGATTTACGTCTATAAACCACTCTTTGGTTTTTCCCAATGGGTAAAGGTTGATTTTTTGAAATCTTCTGATTTCATATGATCTTTACATGGGAGCCACTTGAAATCCTAATCAAATCTTGTCTGTCATGGATTGCGCCCTAACAGACATGGATCTGATTATGTCAGATTTCCACCCTGGTGCAAAAACAGCCGAAATGGGGATCCTTTGGATTTGCATGTTTTTTTCGGGCTTTTCCAGAACCCACTACCAGATCACTGATCACATCTGTTTACAGCCAGTGATCCAGCACAACTGCAGAGCTGACAGCTTTTGAAAGATTTGAGAAAGTACGTATGGACTATTTAAAACTGCGTTTTTGAATGCCTTTCAGAATGGTGTCCTGTGCTGACTTCAGGAAAACTGTTAACAGACAAAAAAGGATTCAGAATATTTTGGATTACATTTTCCACAAGAGTGTTTGCTGGCATTATTTCTGCCGGACTGTCATGTTTTGGTTTTTAAAAAAATGTGCCAATCAGAGAAGATCAAGATATTGCTTGGATTTTTTTTTTATAAAGTTCTTACACTCTCTTCCGAACTTGGCTATAAATCTAAACGGCAGAAGACCACTAGTTTTATAAATTCCCTGACCAAGCTATACCAGAAAATAATGCTGGAATGTGAAAGCTGGTTCCTGAAGTCTAAAAACAGTGAATATGTATAACGAAAGGAGTGGAATAATGACAGATATTCCTGAAAGTTTCCATTTGTATGCAAATCTTTTCTACTCGAGAGGAACTCTTACATGGACTGTGTAGCAGAAGAAAATTGGATCTCCAGAAATTTGCAAGACTTTGCGTGTTGAAGTTCACACAGCTGGAAGCTGCTCATGGTGGGAAATGGTGCACACCCAAAGATGCCACATTCAACCCCATTGCAGATGTCCTAAATTCCCCTCTTCCAGATGCTCCAAGCTTTTTCAGTCAGCAGTACAGAAACAGGAATAGCTTTCTCTTTGTTCAGGTTCACCCTTTTGTAAGAAATGATCTCTTGAGCGCAGAGGGATTGGTTTCCTCCATCGCAGGAGGCAGATCTTTTGAATGTGCGCCTGTGCCTTCTGCCCATTTGAAATAGACTAAACGTGACACAAATTAACGCAAGAGATCAAATGTTCTTCGGTGTCCTCAGAAATAATTTCACACCAAGATTGTCTGCTGGGGGGGGTCAAAAAAGTCAAGATGGTGAGTGTAACGTGTGCCATTGATGCCTCGCCCCCTTTAAAGGGGCGGGGCTTTGACTATGGGGTTGCAGCTGCCATCTTGACATTTTTGAGCCCGGGGACATCCTTGTTCCCCATCACTTTCAACGTTACTGCTTTATATACCTTGTGGCATTTCTACCTCCTAGGAAACGAAGTGCATTCCAGTTCTGGTGTTCTGAATTCGTATCGCTCATGAAATCAGTGATGCCAAAACAGTCCTATAAAGTGTGTCAATCAAGCCAAGAATATTTATTTATAAAAATCTCAATGGGCTTCAAGTCCACTCCCCCACCCAACAGCTACAGAAAGTATTTAAAAGAAACAGCACAACTGGAAATGTTAAAATGAAATGGGAATCATCAGTTACAAAATAGGATATGATAGAAATTGAGTCACTAAGCAGATTCAAGAAAGGAAACCACTCAGCAGCAAATGCATGCATGTTTTTGGTGACTTTATAAAAATGGTTTCAGATTATATTTTTGATGGTCTGTTAACGCGTAAATCTCTTGCGCATCATGCCTAAAATGTTATTAGACTTTTGGGGTTTGACGGAGCAACAGCTGGTATTTCCAAGAGATAGAAAATACAGGTACTTCCCAGTTAACAACCATTTGTTCAGCAACCAAAGTTACAATGGCACTGAATGAGGTGACTTACAATGGGTCCTCTTAGTTGCGGCCATTGCAGCGTCCCCACGATCATGTGATCACAATTTAGGCACTTAGCAACTGGCTCACAGTTGCAACATTGCAGTATACCACAGTCACATGATCTCCATTTGTGACCTTCCCTGCCAGCTTCCGACAAAGTCAATGGGGAAACCGGGAAGAGGTCACAAAAGGCAATCACTTGACGTCTTGCCTAACTACTGCAACCGGAGCTGCTGGAACTGCTGTTATTTTTGCACAGTCATATGACAATGTGCTTTACAACCATGCTGTTTAGCAACGTTCCCAGTCCCAATTACCGTCATTAACTGAGGACTACCCGTACACATGTTTACTAGCCCTCCCAATACTACTACACAACCTTCTTGAAATCATTGCAACAATCCTGTGTGCGAGGTCTTGGCATCTAAGCTTCTCTGTGTCCATGTGACTGTACACAGCTGCCTGATACTAAATCTGACCATTCTTCCATCTTCACCCACTGACTTGTTCAGCAGCTGTTCTACTGGGAGAGGCCAGAGACTAAAACTTGACAGTTTCTGCAAGGAGCCTCTGATGCCTGCTCAGTTTGATTTCCCTTTTTTTTTTCCAAATTAAATAACTGGGTAGCCATTATACTGCGATAATGCCTCCAACTTGGTTTCCCAACAGTGGCACCAGGGGAGGGGGGGTGTCAAAAGAAACAAGGCGGTGGGCACGGCTATGCAATAGAAGCCCCACCCCTTGTACACATGTATGACATCCATACATGCCAAGGGTTCTCTTGGCAGGCCCACCTCTCGCCAATGATTTCTACCCATCCCACCAGATCCAGCAAGATGGGCACCTTCTGGGTCCTGTTAAAGAATGTCACTGGGCAGGACCCAGGAAGTGGGCTTTTCCTGTCGCTGCCTCTGAAACAGCCTACTTTGCAAGGTTTGGTTGGGCCCGACCTTGCTGGCATTTTGGAAAGCTCTAAAAAAACCTCGGGCATCAGGAAACGTGCTGTGAGGTGTTAATGTATTGATTGGGCTTGTCCTTGCATGCCATTCTGGTTTTTTTATATTGTTATTTCTTTGGTATGTTGAGTTCTTATTTCCATGTTAGCCAACCAGAGTTGCTATTGCAAGATGATGGGCATACAAAGTGAATTAATATCCAAAAACAAAAATGGGGGGGCTTTTTGGCTCCCCCAGGATATTTCCCAGAAGGGCTCTGGGGCCCCATTTATGTCCTGTAGGCATCTGAGGAAATTAAGATGGAGGGGCGTTGGGTGGAAGTAGGAAAAAAGTAATAGTATGGAGCAACTTCCCCATGTTGTCTTCTGGAAAATGGATGCTTTGTGAGAGGCATTACCTCCCACAACAGCCATTTTGTGAATGAGTCTCACCTCTTATCAGCCACTTTGTGAGAGCACCTATCACTTGTTCTCAAAATCCAAGTGTGCTCACTGCCTCCAGACCTGATAAGGTGCTTTCCCTCAACGCAAAGACTGGAAGCGGCACGGAGAACTTAGCTGACATTCTTTGGAGGGTCAAGGGGTTCCCTGAGAGCATCTCCTCTGTGAAATCCACCCCAAAATTAGCTCTTCAGCTCTCGCCTCGCATAGCTATGAGCTACAAGTGAGGCCAAGCGGGTGATCTGGATTTCCCAAACGGTGGTGTGCTTTCCTGTAAAAACACAAGAGTCCCCAGAGGGAAGTGGGTCACTTCAAAGACAGAGGGAAGGGCAAGTTCTCTGAGATTAATACGGTTTTTCCTCCTGTGTGGATTTTCTCATGTCTATTCAATATGGCTCGCTGAGTGAAGCGCTCGCCACACATGTGGCATTCGTATGGCTTCTCCCCCGTGTGGATTCTCTGGTGTCTGAGCAGGACCTCTTTCTGACCGAAGCTTTTCCCACACTCTGGACATTCATACGGCTTCTCTCCCGTGTGGATCTTCTGATGCCTTACCAACGAATCTCTCCGACAGAAGTTCTTCCTACACTCAGAGCATTCGTACGGCTTCTTCCCAGTGTGGATCTTCTCATGGCGAATCAGACTCTCCCGCTGGCTGAAGCATTTCCCACACTGGGAGCACTCGTGTGGCTTTTCCCCCGTGTGCATCCCTCGGTGCCGCACAAATCCTTCTCTCCAGTTGAAGGTCTCCCCACACTCAGAGCACTGATAGACTTTGGGTCTCATGTGGATCCTCTGATGTTTCGCAAGATAATTTTTTTTCTGGAAACGTTTGCCACATGCCAGGCATTCATAAGGTGTCACTCCGGAATGGAGGAACTGATTGGTAACCAGACCCGATTTGTACCGGTGCCATTTCCCACCCCGGGTGTGCAGAAAACAATTCAGCCGGGGGTATCGCAGGGCATCCCTATTTGCCGTGTGACCTTCTGCTGCCTCTGTGGATTTGTCCCACCCCTCCATCATCTTCTCCTCTTGTTGTCCATCCGATTCACACCCTTTTTCATGAATTTCAGCCACCAGAGATGCCTTCCCTTGAGAGATTTCCAGTGACATACTGTATATCTCCTCTGGCTCCCTCCGTCCTTGGGGAGAATTCTCTTTCTTGATTTTGAGGAGCTCCTCATCATCTGAAAGGAGAAAGAGAATCTTGGTCAATGGTGCCTCAGCCCTTAGAGGGACGCGTTTACTTTATGAACTGCCCAGAGTCACTAGGAGTCAGGTGGTGTACAAATTTAGACGACGACGACAACGACGACGACGACGACGACGAAGAAGAAGAAGAAGAAGAAGAAGAAGAAGAAGAAGAAGAAGAAGAAGAAGAAGAAGAAGAAGAAGAAGAAGAAGAAGAAGGTGATGTTGCAGCCACCTTCCAAATGGTACTAGGTGGGACCAAGCCAAAACTAAAGCTGAGCTCATTAAATTGGGCCTTTATATTAAATAGAAGAAATATGATTACTTACATCTGAGAAGTTCCTCCTCCTATCACATTAAAAATGATCAGTTGCTAACAATTAGGGATCTCTAAGGATCTCACACCCAAAGCATTGGAAGACCAAATTCAACCCCAGGATCTCAGTCTGTGTTCCTCTGTCTTAAATGATTACCATGGAGAAGCAAGAAAAAGGCAGAACGCATTCCGACAATCCCTGAGGGAAATCAGGAGGATACAGCTCCGTTATCCTTAGCTTGGCACTCTCTAGAGGTGCCGGAAGACCAACTCCTCAAATTCCCAAACTACTCAAATTGTGTAAGGGACTAATTTATTTATTTTATTTATTAATTGGATTTTACTGCCGCCCATCTCCCCCACAATAGGGGACTCTGGGCGGCTCACAAAACATTAAAACTATAAATATATCCAAATTTAAAACAATACAGATAAAACATCCAAAATTAAAGCAATACTAAAAAAAGGAAGATCCAAGCAGATGGAAAATCAGGCTGCGGAGAGCTGGCCACTACGGGGCTAGCCATCCCCCTGCTTGAAGTATTCCCTCCCCACTCCAGGCCAAGTGGCAGAACCAGGCCTTCAAGGCCCTCCGGAAGGCCAGGAGTGAGGGGGCCAATCGCACCTCCGGGGGCCGAATGTTCCAAAGAGCGGGGGCTACTGCAGAGAAGGCCCACCTTCTGGACCCCGCTAATCGGAGTTCTTTTACTGAGGGGGTCCGAAGCATGCCCTCTCTGTGCGATTGGGTGGGACGGGTTGAAGCCATAGGGGAGAGGCGGTCCCTTAGGTAACCTGGTCCCATGCCATATAGGGCTTTAAAGGTGATAACCAACACCTTGAATTGGACCCGGAAGCAAACTGGCACCCAATGCAGCTCGCGGAGCAACGGTGTTACATGGGCCCTTCTTGGGGCTCCAAGAATAGCCCGCGCAGCAGCATTCTGGACCAGCTGTAGTGTCTGGATAGTCTTCAAGGGTAGCCCCATGTAGAGCGCATTGCAATAGTCTATCTGGGAGATAACAAGGGCATGAGTGACTGTTCTAATGCATGCAGCCTTGACTTCTTGGAATAAAGATGGGAAATAAATACATAATTGTTATCATCACCATCATCTGCCTGCAATTCGACAACTTATTTTTTTGGTACCTTTGAGTCAGCCTTGACTCTTGGCAACTGCCTAACAAGTCCCTGCACTGTCCTTGGCAACATTTTCAGAAGTGATTTGCCCTTGCCGCCTTCTTCCTAGGGCTAAGACAGAGGGAGTGGTCCAAGGTCACCCAGCTGTGCCTAAGATGGGACTAGAACTCACAGTCTCCCAGTTTCTAGCCCAGTGTTTCTTGACTTTGTCAACTTTAAGACATGTGGACTTCAACTCCCAGAATTCCCCAGCCAACATGGAGGGAGTTGAAGTCTACACGTCTTAAAGTTGCCAAGGTTGAGAAACACTGCATTATAGGACCCCTTAATGAACCCCATCCCCTTAATATCTTCTTTACCTGAAACGCTGCTCAAAAAGGCCTCCTTCTCCTCTGAATTACAGACGAAAACCATCTCTTCTTGTTCCACCTGCGAAGCAGCTTCAGGTTTGGGAATCACAAAGCCCCCTTTGGAAAGGAGACAAGAAACCGGGGAATGAAAAGATGCACGAAATGGGACGTCTGAAAACGAAGCATATGAGTGGATGGTGGCCTAAGTCGTTTTCTCGGTTGATGGGCCGGAGGAGATGGCGGTCTGCTGAGGACGGGGTGGCAACTGGCCTGTTTGGCGGGATTCTTGCATTGATCCCACACACACACACACACACACACACCTTTCTTTAGGCTCACTGGGGAATCACATTCACTTTAATGAACGAGTCGAGTCCTTAATAGAGAAACTTTTTTTCCCCAGGTTTGCGTGAAAGCTTGAAAAAGGTTGGGCTGTTGGAATGAACAGAGCAAGCAGATGTCCACAGCTAGTCTTCAAAGGCGTTTCTATCTATGTATTAGCTGTAGCCCATCTTTCATAAAGGAAGGTAGGGCAGCATGCAGAGCCCTGCCTCCTCTTTTTCCCCCATAACAATAATCCTAAGAAGGTTGGGCTGAGAGGGAAGGACTGGCCCAGAGTCCCCCAGGAGCTTCTGTGGCTGAGGGGGGACCAGAACCTGGCTCTCTCCATTCCTAGCCCAGCACCTTCACCACTAGACCACGATGGCTCTTGGGCCGAGAGGGAGGGGCAGGCCAGAATCCCCCAGGGAGCTTTTATGGCCCAGGGGAGACCAGAACCTGGCTCTCTCCATTCCTAGCCCAGCACCTTCACCACTAGACATCAACTCTATGGCCCAAAGGAAACGTGGTTGAGCAGGGATTAGGAACTGGGCGTTCCTACTCCCACACCGTCACCACTACCCTAAAGCAGCTTTTTGAAGGGTGCAGGCCCCGCAGATTGAGAGAGATTTAAGTTTGTAAGCCAAAAGCGGAGGTAAGTGGTACCATCCCCTCCAGGTTTTTCTGCTGCTTGATGAGAGTAGAAGAATGCTCTATTCTGACAAATGAATCCTATAAACCCCCCAATCTTTTTCTTCTTTAGGACGATGTTTTCTCTCTTGTGGGCAAATATATTAATTCAACAAGCTCAAAAGTACATTTCCCCAATTCCAATACACTGGGTAAAGCAGCTTATTGCAGCTTTAGATTATTTTCATTAGAGAAGCTTTTTTAAAAAGGGGTTAATGAAAAGAGGAGGGGGAAGCCCAACCACAGATTGCCAGAAGGAAAAGCTTTGATTGATTTAAAAAAAAAATCCTGCGTGGAATAGAAAATCCCTGAAGGGTTCCTATCTCTAAACATATTCAAGTGCCATCTGTATTGTCAAAATGTATTCACAGGGATTGCATGCAAAGAGGAATTCTTTGCATGAAATTTCCGTTCTTTGATTATGTGCCATCAAGTCAGTGTTAATCTTAGTGACCACATAGACAGATTTTCTCCATGACAATCAGTTCCCAGCTTGGTCCTTCAGGTCTTCCAATGATGTCCCCATAGCCCAGTGTTGTCCAAACTTGGCCACTTTAAGATGAGTGGACTTCAACTCCCAGAATTCCCCAGCCAGCATGGCTGGCTGGCTGGGGAATTCTGGGAGTTGAAGTCCACTCATCTTAAAGTGGCCAAGTTTGGACAACACTGCTATAGTCCCTGTAACTGAGTCCATCCACTGTGCTGCTGGCCCTCCTCTTCTTCTCTTTCCTTCCACCTTTCCCAGCATTATGGACTTTTCCAGAGAGCTAAATCTTCACATCATGTTTCCAAAATATGATCAGGTTTTCCGGAAAGGACTAAAGACCTGGCTCTGCCAGCTTGCCTGGGGCAATAAGAGCTTTAATCAATCCTGGGGGCAGCTGGCATCCTGATGTCACTGCTTGAGCTATTCACCAATCCCAACATTCTTGGAATTTATTATTTTTTTAAGACTGTTTTTATATTGTATTTTCATTGATTTTATCTCCTCTGTAAACTGCCCAGAGTCGCTTTTTAACAAGATGGGCAGTGACAAATTTGATAAGTAAATAAATAAAAATATAAAATGTGAGCGTGGTCATTTGCGCCAGATTTGCACTGGAAGTAAAATCAGGTTCCCCTGCAAACCTTTGTTTTCTGAAATCTTTTTTTTTTCTCCCCTTGAACAAAGTCATTCCCCCACATAAGAGCAAGGGGTGATCACCTAATGTGCTGATGTCTTCAGAGTTCTCCTGCATGACTTCCCAGCGCATAGTTCTTTGTGTGGGGTTTAACACAGCCCACTCCATATTGTCCAGGGTTATTGTTGTGTCATTCAAATTCACGCTCCCCTGAAATGATAAAGCATATGCCCTGCAGTCTTTTCCCTGGAACTCTTTGTAAATGTAATAAATAAAATAACAATTAAAGGGCACAGAATAGTATCCTGGAGAAATGGTATCTGCACCGAAGTGTTGAAAATGTTCAGGGATCCAGCCAGCTAATCAGACTTGCCCTGGTCCAAAATACCCCTTTCCATTACCCATGCCCTCAATTTCTGGTCCAATTCATTGACAGCCATCTCCCTAGAGCAGTCTCTCTCTCTCTCTCTCTTTATATAATTTTGATTGAAGAAGAATTTTGTACAGAATTAAAAACTACAGAAATGTAAAAATTAAAAAAGCGAAAAAAATAGAAGAACAAGTGAAAAACAGTAAACGTCAAAGAAAACGAAAACGAAAAAAATATATAAAGAAGCGACTTCCGATCTTCTTTGCAGCACACACAATTAATACTGTTTCCATCCTCCCAAATCACATAGCATGGTTCCCTTCTTTCCGTAAACAACACTTTTTAATCAGTAAATCCTGAAATCACCAATTCATTTCTGTTCATTTTCAGGAAAAAGCCCATAAAGGGTTTCCGGTCTTTTATAAAAGTAGTTATTGTTCTTTCCCTAATCAAGCAGGTCAATTTAGCCATTTCAGGAAGCTCTAACATCTTCACAGTCCGCTCCTCCACTGCGGGGATTTCTATATTTTTCCATCTTTGTGCACATAGTAGCCTCACTGCCATGACCATATATAAAACCCATCGTCCATGAGTCTTTTTTAGTTGGCTATCCACAAGTCCCTAGAACAGTGTTTCTCAACCTCAACAACGTTATGCGTGGACTTCAACTCCCAGAATTCCCCAGCCAGCATGGGGAGTTGAACTCCACACATCTGGGAGCTGAAGTCCACACATCTTAAGGTTGCTGAGGTTGAGAAACACTGCCCTAGAGATCACTAGATGGCAACAAACAGAATTTCTGTGTCACTCTGCTGCCATCTAGTGTTTGCCCAAACATCTGGAGATCACACATGGTAGTCCTTTATGTCTTAAGTCAATCTTCACTCCTAGCACGTGCCTGCACATGCTGGCTGGAGAATTCTGGAAGTCCACACATCTTAAAGTTGCCAAGGCTGAGGAACCCTGCTTTAACCACTGTATCAGACTGGCTGTCATGATAACCCTGCCCTAAATCAAAGTTGAACAAACAGCATCATACGTGAATCCATCCATGAGATTCACACCTATGGTTGTCTTCTACTTTTCATCCAAAACTCAAGTTCTCTCTTGTCTTTTATACTTCAAACAGGCTGTATGTGATCCCCAGACCAAACCAGAGATGCAGAACTGGTGCTCTTCCAAATTCTGCTGAATCTCATTTGCATGATGCCTCCCATTGGCCACACTGGCTAAGGCTGCTGGGAACTGTAGTTCAAGCAGTACCTGGAGGGCCACAGCTCGGTGAGCGTCAACCAGAATCTCACCTACCTTGGCAAGGGGGGCTTCAGCTGTTTCTGCCTCTTCAGAAGCAAGCACTGGATTGGAATGACTTGGGGACATTATTCCACCAGCTACGAAAGATGACAAAGGATCATTCAGAACAAGGATGACCAGCATGAACTGATTCACACTTCCTACCAAACTGTGGTTTGCTTAACCATGAGCAATAAAGCACAATGCCTGAGTTCATACATGCTAAACCACATTATGGCTTAGCGCAGTGAGTGAACACAAATGTCCTGCTCATTCTGGAGTGGACAACTGGAGTGGACAACTGGAGCTCCATGGAATCCCCTCTCGTATTACTGCCACACGTTACACCTCTAGCATAAAGACTAACCCGGCTTAGCATAGTTTTTTTAAAAGCAACTCCTCCAATCCCATTAGTTCCGCCCACATGCACATCTTGGCTCCTCCCACTGGGCAGCCGCAGCTGTCACGGTGGGCCTTGCACCCCTCAAAAGCCATTCAGAGTAACCCTGGGCCCCCCAAAGTCAACCCACCACTGTCTTAGCCTGTCCTGTAGATGCAAAATATTATTCCAAAATAACTTCTACAGAATCATCTCTCAAGAATAGAAAATAGATGTAGTTCGTGATGGAACTGTCAGATGTTTCGTTGCTTTCCTGCAGATGTTTCATCTAAACATAATCTCTGTTTGGGCTGGGGAAGAAGAGCAAGAAAGGTCTATCCATCCATCCATCCATCCATCCATCCATCCATCCATCCATCCATCCATCCATTCAATTTGTATAGCCGCACATCTCATCTGGGATGTTCACAACCAGTTATGGTAAACTCATGATCCCCAAAGGACATATGTAGCTCCTTTACAGCAGCATCCATGATAACAACCTGCAGTGATGTGAAACAATGACCCGTGCACAATGGCATCTTCACACAACTGCTGCGGTTATGTGATGTCACGGATTCTCAGTGCACCTCTGGGATGCTCTGCTTCTTTAGTTACTGGTTTATAGTGGTAGAAAGAGCAATGCAAAATCCTGCCAGTTTTGCCCACACCTTGATCAACTTTTATTACGGGTCAAAGGTCCTTCATAAATTCTCCACCCATTTAGTATTCACGATCTTAAATCAATAGATCACTCGTGCACTTATCTTATGCCATACCAAAGCTATCTCTTCAGCCCCGCATAATAATTTCAAGTTCTTTACTGAGGCGGCTGTCATAAGGGTTTAATTAAAATTTACTGTATATGAACAGTGGGGGAGAACTATTAATCTCAGCAAAGGGGAGGAAACAGATTACATTATTTATTCACTTATACATATATAGCATGTGTAACACTCTCTCCATTCTCCCCATAGGAATCCTGTAGGGTTAACTGGACTGGCCTGAGTGACAGGTCCAAGGTCATTACTTGTTGAAGTGGGACTAGAACCTGGGTCTCCCCACATCTAGTCCAACACCTTCCCCACTACCCCACCATGGTTCTAGGTCTGAGATGGAATCTCCAAGTCTCCCAAGGAGCTTCCATTATTTCGGGTGAACTAAAAACTGGTTCTTCCTTGGGCCAGTCCATCACCTTAACCATTGCACCATCCTGGCTCTGGGACTGAGAGGGATGGACTGGCCCAAAGTCTCCCAGGATCTTCTGTGGCTGAAGGGGGACAAGAACCTGGGTCTACCCCCTCCTAGTCTAGCACCTCTCCTATTACCCCACCCCCCTCTAGCTCTAGGGACAAGAAGGAGGGACTGGTTCAGAGTCCCTGTTGGTCTTACCAGGTAGACCAGACAGGAAACACGACCAGATGAGCTAGTTCTACTTTATTGTAAAGCTACATTGACAGAATCTTGCAAGTCTGAAAGTACCATTCTCTCACCTCTCCTTTACAGCCCAAGAAACTAGGGAGGGTCCCTTCTGAGCCTCTTGCCCCGCCCACTATCCAGCTGCGGGCTATGCTGTCTCTTATCTGACTGTTCCCTTGGCAGCATCTCCTTCCCCGTCTCCCAAGGTCTTTCCCACATACCATTACAGTCCCCCAGGAACTTCCATGGCTGATGGGAGACTGAAACTCAGGGCTCCCCTACTCTTAAATCTGACACCTTTCCCAGTAAAAATATTTTTTTATAAAGCTTCCTCTTAACTGCAGTGACTTGGTGGCACCATAAGGTTTATTAGCATGGATTATATAAAGCTGCTAAGCAGGCCTTCAGATCCATGTTTGCAGCAGGTCAGAGCCTACCCTAGAATACACTCCACACTTGCTTCCACACGGCAGGGGAAACTGGTTAGTAATGGGAAAAAATTCCCGGACATAATGATCCTTCCACAGAGAAATCTTCAATAAAAAGATTCCAAGATCTACATTGCAAATGTCTTCACTAGATAAATGCATCCTCACCCAGGAGACAGAGATCTTCGCCAGCTTTCTCCTTGGCTTCCATATAGATTCGACACTGAGATGTCTCTCCTGCTTCTGAGGGTCTCGTGGACAACTTCTCCAGTGGCACCTGAAAAGGCACTGAACAGCTAACTCTGAAGAAGACAAAGGTGGGCTAGTGCTAAGGAGGAAGGGCTGGGCTAAACCAGTTAATTTTCAGGAAAGAAAATTTTGGTTCACCATCAAAAGAACGTTGTTGATGAAGGTGGTTCACTTCTAGCAGTTGCAAGCTGGGGGTGGGACTATTCTTGGCAGATTTTAAGAAATGACCTCCCCATCCAGTTACAGTTTATGACAAGTCTAATTCACATTTGTCATCAGTTACAGAAGTACCTGTAACTTGTTCTCTTCTTGTTGGCATGGTCCTTTACATTTTCTGTGGGTACAGAGTTTGAATTTTGCATTGCTTGATGAATTCTACCTTGCTTTGGGATTAATTTTTATGAAGGCTAAACATTTCCACAAATAAATTAATGCCATTTGTTCAGTAGGAACCAGGTCTAAATTTCCTGCAAAGACCAGAGTCCTGGAGGGTATCCTTTACAGATATCTATCTAGAAGCTACCTGAGTTCCTTTGGTGAAAGACAATCCAGAAATGAACAAGACTTTGCGTTAGATCAGGAGTTGGGCCCCGAAGGCCATTGTGCTATCTCATACAATGGCCTGGACACTCTCTTTCCTCCAACTTGCTCCAGACTTCATGAGAACACCAAGATCTTGTGCTAGAACACTGAAGTATTGTGAGATCTTGCCTGAAAGTCCAAAGTCATATGTCAGTCTGATAAAATAGCAGAAAATGACTTCTTAACTGAATTCAGTATCAGGAGAAACCTCAAGATGTCCAGGTGGGGAGAAGCATTTTAGCCTCCTAAAGAAGTTTAAGAACTATGGAACCTAACACTGGCATAGATCCAAAATATACCCTCTTTAGAAATTCTACAGATTGTGAGGAACAGATTGAAAAAGATTGAACCGATTGAAACAAGACCGTGTTGAGAAAGGACGAGAATAATCCTTATCGTAAGAAAAGAGGAATTAGTTACTTGTCGTCCTTGGTAAGCATTACAGACATTTATTCTGAAGAGGTGTAGATCTGGATACGTTCACATGGAGTCCCCGTATTTACCGAATCTCATATCTTTATACATTTAATTGTTTGCTAAATGTAGATTTTGTCTTTTGATCAGGAGCTCAAGATGATGTTCATAACACTTTCTTTCCATTAGTCCTCAAAACAATAATCCAGTGAAGTAGGTTGGGCTGAGAGAATGATTGGCTTTGGTGGCTAAGGATGGGCTTGGATGGACATGAACCTGAGACTCCAACAGTTTAGCCACGCCCCCACCCTGGCTCTTGGGCTGAGCGGGAGGGGCTGACCCAAAGTCTCCCAGGCAGCATCCATGGCTAAGGGGGCAGATTCATTGCTCCTAGTCCAACACCTTCAACCACTACACCACCCGAGCTCTTTCATCATCTCACCTGCCATTCCCAAGCCCTGCTGGCTTGGGGCCTTACGAGGCACTCCCCTGCTGGATCCCACAACTGGAATCTACTCTGGATGTCCTGGGGCAAAATGGCCAGGAACTGCTCCAGGATCAGCAGCTCCAAAATCTGCTCTTTGGTGTGCCTCTCTGGTTTCAGCCACTGGTGGCAAAGTTCCCGAAGCTGTGCGTATATCTTCCGTGGGTCCTCCACTTCCTGGTAGCGGAAGTGGCGGAAGTGCTGGCGGAGCACCTCCATTCTGTTGGCTTCCCCTCTCAAGATGGCGGCTTTCACTTTCCCATAATCCTCTCTGTCTCCAGCTTCCAGACTTCGGAAGGCTTCTTCCACGTCTCCGCTCAGGGCCGGCAGGAGACGGGTCACCCACTCTCCTTGAGGCCACTGGCAAGCTTCGGCCACTTGCTCGAAGGAAGCCAGGAAGGCCTTGGCATCATCCCATGGTCCAAGCTTTGGGAGTGGTGGGTTACCCCACCCCAAGCAATGGCAATCTAGGGCCTTCAGGAAGTCCTGACACTGAGCCACCCATTGCTGGGGCAACCCACTTCCCAGAAGTTGTTTCCCATTTTGAGGTGCTGCTGACCTTTGCGAGTCCTTCAAGCAAGCTCCGTGGACAACATGCACAGCTTCAGACTTCTCCTCCATCTTGGATTCTGGAACCTTCTTTCAGGATTCAAATGGGACACCCAGCAATCCTCCTGCTGGGATGCTGACCCTTTGCGACTTCTGAGAGATCACTTCCAGGGCCTGGGCCTTAACATTTGTGAGGGTGTTAAAGAGTCTCCTTGGGGGTGAGAGGGGCGTATACGTGAAGAACAAGGATCCCTGAAAGGAAGAGGAAGACAACAAAGAATAAGTAGCATTTAATGAAGAAAGTCTTCATTTTTCTCAAGATGAGAAAGTATCTGTCCTCGTATATTAATTTCATAATCCTTCCCAGGAGTATAAGGTAAGCACGTACAATTTATTCTTAGAGGAGCAAAGGTAGAAAGTGAGAGTTACTAATTTTCTACCTTTGTTTCAGTAGGCATACTTTGTCTGAGTCTATAGAAGCCCCGTTTTAAATCTTCATGTAGTTTCTTTGCTTTGGGTTTAACGTATTACATCAGCTCAGCCATTCTGGTTTACAACCAGGATTTATAGCTTAGCGTGAGGCGGGAACCAGACTGCAATGGCTGGATTTAAGGGCCGAGCTGGGCCATGGATGGGTTAACCATCATTTAACAAAGAAATCACAATCAGCTAAGTTCAAAACTTGCAATCAAACATGGCTTACAAACTACAGTGGTACCTCGAGTTACGAACTTAATCCGTTCCGTGACTCTGATCGCAACTCGAGTTGGTCGCAACTCGAGGTAAATTTTCCCATAAGGTTCAATGTAAATACGGTTAATCCGTTCCACTTTCCGAATTTGGTCGTACCACGAGGCAAATTTCCCCATAAGGCCCAATGTAAATATGGCTAATCCATTCCGCTTTCCGAATTTGGTCGCACCACGAGGCAAATTTCCCCATAAGGTTCAATGTAAATACGGCTAATCCGCCCTCCGAATTTGGTCGCACCACGAGGCAAATTTCCCCATAAGGTTCAATGTAAATACATACAAAGCCTTATTCTTGCCAAGCCTGCTCTGCATTTTCTTTGGAGCCATGCTGACAAGCACACCAAAAACCTTCCAAACGCCACAAAACACACCACAAGCCTCACCGAACGTCTCCTTGCTACCGCGATCTCGCCCACAGGAAGCCGCGACCGCGTGGCAGCAGGGCAAATGGCCGCGGATCCGGTGCGTAGCTCGAGGCGGAGTTCGCATGTCGAGGTAAATTTTTGGGGCCGGAGCTGGTTGTATCTCGAAAAATTCGTAAGGAGGGGCATTCGTAACCCGAGGTACCACTGTACAACCGTTGGCTTGGTACCACCTGCGCTCCTCCTACTTTAAGCCTCCAAACCACATCCTGTCAGCTTCCATCCTGGACTTTGGAGCTCCTGGGAAAGGTTTTCCTGAATAAACTACTGTTTCCATCCAAGATGGGGAAAAGTGGACACCTAAAGCGGCCTGTGTCAACCCCAAGAGCTTTGACCTGGAATGCCTTCGCAGACAAGACAAGCCATTATTGCAGGTATTTGGGAAGCTGGCAACAACGGGAAAAGGCAAGATGCAACATCTCACCCATTTTCTACTTGGGCTGTGTGGTGGCTGATTAGGACTCCTTTTGGAGATGTGGAACTGGAAGGAATTTGGATTGCTGTCTTTTCTCTGCTCCCAAATGCTTCGAACTGGACGCCTGACTGGTTGATTGATTGGGCGATGTCAGGTCAATGTTGACTTTTCCTTCCTCATTGCTTGCATCCGTCCTGCCTCGCGTGACCTCACAGCTTCATGTGCTAAATGCCTGAGTTTTCACATCATGCTAAACCCTAAACCTGGATTGGCAAAGCACAGTTGTGGTGCTGACATGCGTCCAAGGAAGTAAATAAAACAGAAGTCAAGATGGTGGCCACTACAGTGACAGAAGTTCCACCCGTCATGGGTACCACCTTTTTGATCACAGCCTGTGGACACCCCTGTAGCTTTGTCTGATCACTTGGCTGAACCATGAAATACCCACGGACATTTTAGTAGAGTCCAACATGTTGTGGGAATGAAGCCAATGTATATAAAAGTTGGCAACCGCGTCATGGATCCAGTAAGATTCAGAGGGGGAGAGAGAGAGAATTTATTTTATTGGACTTGTTAAGGCTGCCCAACTCCAAGAAGACTCTGGGTGGCGTAGAACAAGTCCAATACATATATTAAAAGCACAAGTGTGTGTTGCTATCAGAAGGACAATGTCGCTTCTGTGCAAAGGAAGAATCAATCCCGTTTTCCCCAGTTGGGTATTTCGGTAGCAGCCTTGCCCACCTGGCACTTCTTCCAGCTGAACTCCAACCACCAACCAGCAATTCCGCTTCGGCTGGGGATAATGGGGACTGAGGTTCAGCCCATCTGGAGGGGAGAGGACCCGGTAACGGAAGGCTCCCCCTTACCAGCGCTTAGCGCTGGCCCTTCTCTTGCAAACAGCCCCCACGGCGGATTTCAGCGGACCGATCCTAGCCAGAGCAGCGCCGATCCCCTCGGGCATCGGAACCCCCCCCCCAGGATTCGGGACCCCAACTCCCATCGGCCTCGGCCAGCGCGGCCAAAGGCCAGGCACTCGGGGGGCATCGTCCAGCAGGTTTTGCAAGGGGCCAGGGAGCTTCTGGGCGCCTCGGGTGGGTCTCTCCAGATGTGGGTGCCAAGAGCGCTGCGCCGCGGGCCGCCCTGCTGAAAGGCGGGCGCCCTTCGCAGCCTGCCTGGGGGCTTCCAGCCTTCTTCGGTCCCCCCCCAGCCCTCCCGCGGCTGCGCCCCAGCCGCCGAGCCGGGCGCCCGCAGCTCACCTCCTCCTCGCGGCCCTGCAGAGGCCAGCCTTCTCCTCCCCGCCAGGCAGGGAAGCGGAGGGCGAGAGCGGACACCACTTCCAGGTCCCCCGCCCGCCGCCAAAGTCCCAGGTCCTCGAGGAAGCCGAGATTAACCCTTTCGGGCGCCTCCCGCCGGCCGCCCCAGCGGGGCAGAGCCGGGCACAGGAGACGCGCGGAGCGCGAGCCCGGCTGGGCTCGTTCGGCTCGCCTTGCAAAGGAAGGAGCACCCGGACCCTCCGAGTTCAAGGACGGGAAGGTCTGTGTCAGTGTTTCTCAACCTTGGCAACTTTAAGAGGGGTGGACTTCAACTCCCAGAATTCCCCCAGCCAGCATGGCTGGCTGGGGGAATTCTGGAAGTTGAAGTCCACCCCTCTTAAAGTTGCCAAGGTTGAGAAACACTGGTTTATATATTCACCCATGTATAGAGACTAATTTCAAGGCCACAGAGGATTTTTTTTTTATATATATAAAAATTTATATATATATATATATATATATATATATATATATATATATATATATATATAAAAAAATATAATTTATCTTATATCTTATGTGTGTGTTAAATTATATATATATATATATTATATATATATATATATATATAATATTTATACACACACACACATATTTATTATTATATATTTAAATACACACACACATACATATATGTGTGTGTGCGTGTGTGTGTGTAATATATAAACCCTTGGTTTGCAGCCATGGTTTCTTCAGGACCGAAGCTTGAAGTTTGAGGCTGGGGAATTCTGGGAGCTGAAGTCCACATGTCTTCAAGCTGCCACGGTTGAGAAATATTGATATAGAAGCATCACTCCTATACAAGAAGATTAAAGGATTTCCCCCTAATTTAAAAAACTACAAGGAAAATAGCATTTTAAAGATGCCCCATAAAGCAATTTCACACTAAGGGTCCCATTCTTAACTTTTCTTCCTGTCCTCTTTCTCCAACCAGCACAAAATAGTGCTGTTAAAACTCACATTTCCTACTTCTGCAGTTTCAACAAGCGCCATGCCTTGACCCAATCAGATCTATACGTCTTGGAGTGAAACAGCAGAAGCTAAACCCTCCAAAATGCCTGGATATGCAAGGATGTGAATTCAGTGCATTTCCAATTCATTGAAAATTTTCAGAGTTTAGGCTAATCACGAAGAGGAGCTCAGAAAGAATTGATGATACTTTGTGACATCAAGCCAGTATCAACTCTTAGCAACCACATAGATCGATTTTCTCCATGACCATCTGTCCCCATCCTGGTCTTTCAGGTCTTACTGAAGAATAAACCTGCTCCATTCTGTTCTATGGATCTTGCCTCACTTAATACTGGAAAATCTAGCAGGAAAGTCACCAGATCAGCTTCTCCAACCTGGTGCCCTTGAAACATATCAGATTACAACTCCCCAATTTCTCTGGAAGCAGCTTCATGAACCACACCAGTAGGAATTCTGGACACTTAAATCTGTCACAGCTGTTAAGACATGGTTCTCAGAAATTCCACGGGGTCTGGATAGCTTTAGGTTGCCCACCTTAGGTTAAATTTAAACTCTTGGGGTTATTCCACAACTTTTAATAACCTCAACACGTACATAAATAAATTGCAGTTCTGAAGCCGTTTGAAGGAACAACATAAAAACATCACATCTAACTCATCCAAGCCTCTTTTAAGAAAATCACGTTTTATAACTGAAGCATAGTCATCATCTGAATGTGTTATTCTAACGGAGGTTTTTCTCATTTATCAGGTCATTTCGTACGATCCCTTTTTTGCTCGAGTTTTCTGACGATGAATTACATTTCTTGCGCTTTCGAGGGCACGATGGCGTGGGTTTTCTCCTGCCTAAATGATTGGATCTTGTTTCATTCCGTGGATTTAGTAAAATTTAGTTCAACTCTATCCAAGTGACTTTTTTTTTACATATTTGGTCCATTTCTGAAGTTTCAAAAGGAATCTTTTGCTTTATATAGTAGTCCTTTAGTTCTGCTTTCGAGGCAGCAGTACTAGAGGGATGAAGGGGAAAAAGCGGTGACGGAACCTTTCCAAATTGGTTGAGTTGTGTGTGCCTATGAATCAGTGTTGACTCCTGGCGACTGCCTGGCCTAGTCCCTGCAGTTGGGGCAAGGCTTTTCGGAAGTGGTTTGCCCTGGCCTGCTTCTTCCAAGGCCTGAGAGAGGACTGGCCCAAAGTCACCCAACTGGCTTTGTGCCTAAGGTGGGACTAGAACTCAGGGTCTCCCGGTTTCTAGCCTGGTGCCTTGACCAAACTGGCAAATTGGACAGCCCTCTGAAAAACAGATTTATGCATATGAAAGTCCCATCAAATTCAAAGGAGAAATGTACTCGTCTATATTATTATACAACGCCCAACTTCCATCAGTGGAGGCAACTCAATTACAAAGCTAGAAAATTTAGTTGCCTTTTTCTTAGACAATGCACCAGAGACTCACGTTGTCTATGTAACGTATGTTTAATTAGAACAAAGTACAAGCACAAAGCAGTTGGGATTACATTTTGTTTACAGGATGCTGAGTTTTCAGATGACAATTGTGGTCACGTGGACTCGCTGATGCTTAAGGAGAGCTCCTTTGTGACAAAAGCTTTTCCCACACTCGAGACACTGATAAGGTTTCTCGTGGATGTGTTTTCTTTGATGGTCAATCAAGCTGTCGCGCCGAGAGAAGCTTCTGCCACACTCGGGACACGCGTACGGTCTTTCTCCTGTGTGGATCCGCTGATGTCGTATCAAATGAGCTCGCTGTCTGAAGAACTGGCCACACTGAGAACACTCGAAGGGTCTCTCTCCGGTATGGATTCTCACATGTCTAATTAAAGTTTCTCGAGTAGGAAAGTTTTTCCCACACTCAGGACATTCGTAGAGTCTCTTCCCTGCCCGGAGACCTCTCAACAAATGTTCTCTTTGATGGAATATTTTCCCAAGATCAGGGTACTCGTGTGGAATCTCTCCTGCATGCAACTGCTGATGGTGCATTAAGTTTTCTTTCTGCCTGAAGCATTTCCCACATTCAGGACATCCGAAGGGCTTTTCCCCCGTCTGAATTCTCGGACATGACTTCTGTTGGGCATTTTCCATCCACACTGGACATTCAGAGGGATCCTCACCAGGGTACGTCATAACAAATCCTGGTTTGTGGTGGTACTTTCTACAATATGCTGAAACTAAAGGTTCTTCTGCCATAGACTGCAGTTCAGAGGTTTCACTACAGAGAGCTATAAAATTTTCTAAAACCTCCCTGGGCTCTTCTTCTAGCGTCATCTTCCCCTGCTCCACGCTGGACTCACAGCTTGGCTCATGAACGGCTGTTGTCCCAGGAAGATTCCACGGCGAGAATTCCGCTAACGTCTCCATCTCTCCCTCCATCTGGGAACTCTTCATCTGGATCCAGTGTCTCTTCTCATCACCTGAAGGGAGACAGAGAGGAATTTTTGTCTGGATCTGGACATCTCTTTTCTACAACCTTCCTTTTACGGCTGCCCCACCTGCCCTCTTCCTTCCTCCAACCGAGTTAGAAAGTTGTTGCTAAAGCTCATGTTCCTTTCGCACAATCAGGTCACACGATACGCATTTATATTCAGGGATGTGTGTATTCAAAACGAGGTAATTAAAGTCAAAATTCTGTAGCAGGACAATAACCTTAGCTCCCCTTAATTGTGCAAGATGTACATAAGACATGAGCCAAGGAAATGTTTGCTTACACTCACATGACGGAAATATTCTAAGTATGCACTGAGAATCTCTTGAATAGCATAACTGTTTTGCTGCAGCAAAGACAGCATTTCACAGGTTTATTATATATGCTGTACTTGTTAGAACATTAAAGAGATGATGTACAAAAGATGATGGTTTCTCTACTGAAGGGGGATTCAGCTTTAAACTCCCTTTTATTAATGGATTTTGGAAAGCACAGATCTCAACAAGTTTCAGCATGTTAAAAATGCCATTGTAAGGGTACTTTCCGAAAGAGAAATGCTGAGAGAAACAACATTTTCAAAGCAAGTCAATTTCAAGCAGACTGGCAAACATTAAACCCAACCACCTCAAAGAGGATGGATTAAGGATGACAGCCTAGTGCTCTGCTTCAGACTGCAGCTTAAATCAGCTGATGAGCGAACATCCAACCTAGAGCGAATTCCTAGATTCATGCAATAAAATAACTTGAGTGGGACGGCTAGCAAAAAAATCTGCCAGAGATCTCAGAGAACTGCTGCTGAAACAAGGGGTGGAGAAGAACAGTGGAAGGACATTGTGTGAAGGAGACTTGTATATATTCAGGAAAAGTGGTTGAGAGGATTGCCCAAAATCTTTTACCCTGCCCAAACACTTATAAGAAAATCCCATAGTATGCAATGAGAACTTTTCAATAAATCTATGTTCCCCACCTCCATGATCAATTCAACAGCAGTGGGAAAAATGGAGAGCACCACCATATTTTATCACTTAAATGTTAAACACAGTGGAAGACCAGATGGACTTGATTGAGGTCACAGGCCAATGGCAAACAGATTTCTTCCAGTGTCACCTTCAAAACATAAAAAGCTTGCTGCTCTCACTAGAACAACCTTCTCTGAAGCTCACAAGCAACATCACCATTGCCCTTCTGTAGTCAATCCTTCCAGGAAAGATCATGGGCGTTATAAGAGTACCTCCAAGTCCCAGACCAATGTTCACAAGAACATAGTAGATGGCACAGAAAGCAACTGAATGTCCCACCGATCGGGAAGACGCTCCCTGTTCCAGTTCTAAAACTGTCCCCAAAGGTTATCAGAGGAGTATCGATCAATCCCCAGGCTAAAGCCACAACTGATATGAATCTTGATAACCAGATAATCTACCTCATCCAATAACAATTGAAATTAAGATGCTGCCTTCTTACCTCCAGATGGAACACCAGAGACTGGTCAAGGGTTACTCGGTAGGGCGCAGGAGTTTTATAGTTCTCCTTGGTACATCTTTGAACTCATCCCTTAACTCATCGTGCAGTTCTCAGCTTTTATAATCCCGGAAGGCTCAAGCTAAACCAAGAGGTCCTCCCAACCTGCTGTTTCCATCTTCAGCTATATAAATCAGAGAACTCTGATCTGCATGAGCTACCTCAGACAAGAACTCCAGCAAAAGCATTGTCCACACTAAGAAAATTCCTATAATCATTATCCAGTATGGATGCTCTAATTGAATTAGTAGTACAAAGCTATCACTGACATTCTCTCCTGCCCCAAGACGCTCATAAAATGCAACCCTCACACAGATCTGCTTCTGCTTTGCCAAATTCTCTCTGAAATCAAGCTGTTGTATCTTTGGAGCCTTCATATGATCGCCTTCCACAATTAATACTCTAACACTTCAATTAATATTCTGTCTACTGAAGCATTTCCACATTTAGAAAAGTTTATCCTGCTTTGTTATGACACATTTTACTATACTTAGGAAACACAATGCATTTCCCTCCCTATGGTCTTAACATAGAAATGTGTGTAAGGTAGATATAAGACTTCTCCAGGCTTATGGCATCACTTGGGTCTTTCGATGAACAGACTCACATTTTTATGAACAATTTTCAATTGTCATCACGTTTCCCTTGAAATGTTTCAACATATCTCATCTGTTTCTTGTCCCTGCTGAGAACATTTTGAATTTTTTCCCCCTCCCATCAGATATAAAGCAAAGAAACTCTTGTCTTTTCTGGAGGAAATATCCTAACATGAGCAGAGTTCACTTAAAAGAAAGGTTTCCAGTTAGACACACAGAAATTAAACATCTTCTGATGCTTAACCAATTGCATTGCACCGGTAGGGACCTGTATTTCACCCATGCTATCCATTTAGTACAACAGAGAGAAGTTCCTCCAATATCCTGGCTATTTAACATCCACTGCAAATTGCAGCAATAGGCATTCCACTTGATTTTAGCAAACTGGATTTGAAACGAAACAAACCAACGATTGCCCTAGGTTTACGTCTGAATTGTTAATGAGAAGACCTTTGCTGTCGAAGTCCACTCAGTGTTCTGTCTCCTTCATGTGTTCTCCAAGGGTTTTCTTTCAACTCTTTAGCAATTTTAAGATTAAATCCAGAATGGAGTCTCTGATGGTTTGTCTTTCATTCAGATTCATCTTTTCCTAGATTCTAAGCATTTTAAAGATTTTTCTCCAGTATGAATTCTATGTCTCATTCTGGCTCCTCGAATGAACCTTTCCCCACATTTGCAAGGTTTCTCTCCTGCGTGAATTGGCAAACAGATCATCAAACACAATCTTTGAAAGATGCTTTCTTCACATTGAGAGCCATTGTAAACTGTCTCTCCTATACATTTGCTTTGACCGCTAAACCAATATTCCACTTAAATCAAAGCATACATGGAGTTTTCTTCTCGTCTTCTTTCCTACACTCTAAATTTTGCTGGAAAGTTTCTCGACTATGAGATATTCAGATCGGTTTCATAACAGCTCTTGGTGTTGAAAACTACCATGCCTAAATAAGAATTATATATCCTTTGTGATCATTGTACATTTTCAGTCCAACTCAGTAGGTTCATTCGGAGCTTTCAGAACATTGTTTCTCAACCTCAGCCACTTTAAGATATGTGGACTTCAACTCCCAGAATTCCCCAGCCAGCATACTGGCTGGGGAATTCTGGGAACTGAAGTTCACACATCTTAAAAGTTGCCAAGGTTGAGAAACACTGTTTCTCAAAGGGTCTGCAATCTTGGATCACTAAATAAACTTTCAGAAAAACTGGAAACTATCCAATTAATGAACAACTTCCTTCCTAGGTTTTGACTAGAAGAGCACAGGATATAATTTTCTGGTAAATAAGAGACTGACTATGCTTGCATTTTTTATATGCCTTCCCATCCCTTCCATTCTAAAGCCCCTTTGAAACTAAATCTTTACACACAGACACATTAAAAAAAAAATCAAAATTAAAATATTTATCGATCATTTGAATTACTTTATATACCCCACCTCATAACAAACATTAGTGAAGATTGCTCTTGTATGGATACCTCTGAATTTAAGGGACTTGGGGCAAATGAATCTCCAGCCCAATAAACCCCATTTTTAGATATTCATCCTTGTATTTCCTATTCAGGTTTGTCATTTTGGGTTGCTTGAGATCACAGTTCCATTTAGTACGACACACACGGACCAAGTGTTGAGACTTGTTCACAATAGTCAGCTGTCTGCATTTGGGTACACATATTTCTTCTTGCACGATCCCTTATATGCTTATATGGATTAACCGCTAATCCATTCTCACAAATCAGCTGACCATCGGATGTGAGGTGGTGGGGTTGTGGCTGTAGGTGTGCTCTGGCCTGTGAATTTAGAGAGGGGGTGCAAATCTCCATTTTCAGACCCTGAAGATTCCCATCTTTCTTCCTGTACTTCAGCTTTCTTCGGCACATCCTCATGACCCTACCTTGGGCATTTTCTTCGGCTCATTCTCCACCTTGAGCTGAATGAACTTCTTCCCGACACAAGCCGAGATGGAAAGAGGAATTCTGTCCATGTTCTGATGACATGTTTCTTGGACTCATACCATTTATCTCTTGATGGGGTTTCCTCCTGCTATTTCTCTCCAGGCAATTCTGCTACCTGCATTTTGCTTTTGTACCTCTATGAACATATAACACAAAAAAACAGCCTGCTAGGAACTGCCTATATGCTTAGACACCACCTCAATAATCCTTAGGTCCTTGGTTAGGACTTGATTAAGCTTCCACCAGTCTTAGACTGTGAATTTAATTGTAGATTGCCCATAACAGTAATAATAATTTATGAAATTTACATGCTACCCAACTCCCAGAGACTCTGGGCTGTTAATAACAACTTCACCCCGTACATGCAGGACAGATGTTTGTACCAAAACGATGGCGTTTTAGGTAATCCCCAAACCCAGAGCCCTCAGGGCTGAACTGCCAGTAATGAGAGAAGCATCAACTGACTTGCCTTCTGTCTCTTGACTCTGTCTAATCTCCCTTCCATTTCTTCCCCAGCTGCCCTGCAACTTTTAAATTTTTTCCCATTTTTATTATTCATCAAATTTATATAGCCACCCCTCCCATGGGTATGACTCTGGGCGGCGTACAATAAAACCAACAATTAAAACAATCTTAAATAACCAGTAAAAACAATTAAACATAAACAAGATGGCAGGAGAATGCATCGGAATCTCACACACAGTAAAACCAACTCATAGGCTCCCTTTTAGCCAGGGATCCCCAGGCCTGCTGAAAAAACCATGTTTTAAGACAGTGTTGTCCAAACCTGGCCACTTTAAGATGAGTGGACTTCAACTCTCAGAATTCTGGCTGGGGAATTCTGGGAGTTGAAGTCCACTCATCTTAAAGTGGCCAAGTTTGGAGAACACTGTTTTAAGAGATTTCCAGAAGATCAGTAGGGTTGGAGCTAATCTCACCTGGGTGGGGGGATGATGTTCCAGAGGGCAGGGGCCACGGCACAAAAGATTCGTCTCCTGGGTCCCGTCAGATGTAACATCTTAATAGACGGGGCCCGTAACGTGCCCCTCCTGCCAGACCTGATGAGGCAGGCAGATGTAATCAGGGAGAAGTGGTCCCTCAGATAATCTGATCCCGTGCCATGTAGGGCTTTATAAGTTACTACCAGCTCCTTAAATTGGTCCTGGAAGCAAACTGGCAACCGATGCAGCTCGCGGGGCAGAGGTGTAACATGTGCCCTTCTAGGGGCACCCATAACTGCCTGTGCTGCTGCATTTTGCACCAGTTGAAGCTTCTTGATACTCTTCAAGGGCAGCCCCACGTAGAGCGCATTACAGTAGTTCATTTCACCAAACAGCAAAAAACATTTAGAAAACTTTCAGTACAGTGCTGATTCGTATCTTTTGGCAAAATCTGTAGGCAGACCTCCTCAAGAACAAACGATGGCGGTCCACATATGCCAACGTATTCAACTTTCTGGTCAACAATAACATATTTGCAAAGCACTTTATTTTTATCCTGCCATTTTTGTCTATTTTTTTCCCAGTGGGGGCAAGTGGCACCCCTGCTCTAAATATGGTTGCAGAAACTTAATACACTTCATAATGCACTTTTCCTGGAAAAGTTCAAAATTAAAGTTCAGAATATAACTTAAGACCAAGGATGATACGATTAGCGCAGAGACTCCGTTAGTGATAATTTTCTTATTTTCTTGATGACAAGTTCCACTCCGCTGGGCAAGATCAAGAAAGCAAGGCGGACACAGATTTCAGTAAGGTCTCTTTAATGCTTGTCTTGGAGTCAATACAGAATCTTAGAAAACGCTAGAGGAATTTCCTAGCCTTATTTAGAGTTTATTAAGATGGAGTCTCTTTACCTGATTTGAAACAATTCTTCCCAGGTTTCTAGCCACGTGGACTAGTTACCATTTAAGAAAAGCCACCAATGGGTTCTAACTCTTGAGTTGTTTATATCTACTCCCCATTCTTTTCCTTTCCTGTCTCCCCACAATGGCATGAAACACGTGGTAAGACTTTCAGTACAATTTTGGTTAATATCCTCTAGCACAACGTTTTTCAGACTTGGCCACTTTAAGAGGTGTGCACAGCCAGCTGGGGAATTCTGGGAATTGAAGTCCACACATCTTAAAGTGGCCAAGTTTGAAAAACACTGTTCTAGCATTATCTGTAGGCAAATCTTGCAAAAGAGGGGGTGAGGATCCCCAAAAAATCAAGATAGTGGTCATGACTATGGTTCTCCCAAACCTGGAGTTTGTGTTTTGAATGTTTTTTTGTGACCAGATCCCATTGTCTTTATTTGTTCTGTATTAAGTTTTTATTATTCAATTCTGGGAATTGAAGTCCACACATCTTCAATATATATAGAATATATATATTGATTCTATATTCAATAGAAGTCCACACATCTTCAATATATATAGAATATATATATTGATTCTATATTCAATAGAAGTCCACACATCTTCAATATATATAGAATATATATATTGCAGTGTTTCTCAACCTTGCAGTTTTTGCAGTGTTTTCTCAACCTTGCATTGCAGGGTTTCTCAACCTTGGCAACTCTGAGATGTGTTTCTCAACCTTGGCAACTTGCAGTGTTTGCAGTGTTTCTCAACCTTGCAGTGTTGCAGTGTTTCTCAACCTTGCAGTGTTTCTCAACCTTGCAGTGTTTCTCAACCTTGGCAACTCTGAGATGTGTTTCTCAACCTTGGCAACTCTGAGATGTGTTTCTCAACCTTGGCAACTTGCAGTGTTTGCAGTGTTTCTCAACCTTGCAGTGTTGCAGTGTTTCTCAACCTTGCAGTGTTTCTCAACCTTGCAGTGTTTCTCAACCTTGCAGTGTTTCTCAACCTTGGCAACTCTGAGATGTGTTTCTCAACCTTGGCAACTCTGAGATGTGTTTCTCAACCTTGGCAACTTGCAGTGTTTGCAGTGTTTCTCAACCTTGCAGTGTTGCAGTGTTTCTCAACCTTGCAGTGTTTCTCAACCTTGCAGTGTTTCTCAACCTTGGCAACTCTGAGATGTGTTTCTCAACCTTGGCAACTTGCAGTGTTTGCAGTGTTTCTCAACCTTGCAGTGTTTCTCAACCTTGGCAACTCTGAGATGTGTGGACTTCAATTCCCAGAATTCCCCAGCCAGCCATGCTGGCTGGGGAATTCTGGGAGTTGAAGTCCACACATCTTAGAGTTGTCAAGGTTGAGAAATACTGCTATATTGTGAGCCAATCAGAGCTGCTTTGGAGTCGGGTGGCACCTAAATCAAATAAATTAAATGAATGACCATAGGATCACGTGACACCGACACACACAACAGGGGTGGCGCTTTGACTGCATGGCCATGACTGTCCTCTTGAATTTTCTGATATCCCTGGCACAAAACTCATTTCAGAAATGCCAGAAATTCACGAAGGGTCTGAAGGGCGATACGTGTTGATATTTCTTTTATCGTGTTTGCATACTGCTCTAACCAGGGACAACTTCCGGCAGTTTACAACAATCAAAGCAACATAAATTACCAAACCTACAATAAAACACTTGTAAAAAAAAAAAAGAATAGCACGAAATGGCTGAAAACAGCTCAAAGAACTGTAGATAAATTAAAAATAAAAATAAAAATAAAAAGGCAGTTGCCAACCCACCAAACGCCATGACCTTCATCCTGAAAGGCCCTACAGAAAAAATCCTAAGGGACGAGGCCATGGAAGGTGCCAACTGAGCTTCTGGGGGGAGACTGTTCCACGCTGGAGGCCACACGCGAAGCCACCTTTCTGGCTTTTACCCCCTCAACTGGGAAGAGTGCACAGAATGGGCTGGTTCCATTGCAGGAGGTGGCCTTGAAGATACCTAGCAGCTAAGTCAAGAGGCCTTAAAGGTGAAAAGCAACATCTTCCAATTGTAACAGGAAGGCTACTGGGAGCGAACGCAATGCCCAAAATGTTGGTGCTATGTAAGCATAGTGATCTCACCTGCCAAAACAGAGGTGGCTACATTTGGCACCCACTGCAATTTCTAAATACTCTTCAAGACCAGCCTCACGTAGAGCAGCATTTCTCAACCTCAGCCACTTGAAGATGTGTGGACTTCAACTCCCAGAATTCCCCAGCCAGCACACTGGCTGAGGAATTCTGGGAGTTGAAGTCCACACACCTAAAAGTGGCTGAGGTTGAGAAACACTGACGTAAAACACATTGCAATAGTCTAGTCTAGTAGTGCTGAGAACATGAACACCGAGGCCCAGGCCTCCTACTCCCAGTAGGATTGCAACTGAGCAAATGAGTCCAGGAGGATTCTCAAGTCTTAGACCAGTACACTTCAGAGGAGTGATATGCCTCTGCGTATCAGCAAGCTTTTTCAAACTTTTCCAGGCCATGGCACCTGCTGCTTTTTAACAAAAATAGACCTGATTAAGAGGGGTGGGGCTTCTGAATATCAGCTGACAAGCCCCACCTTTCCCACATTACCTTAGTGATGAAGGGGGGGGAAAACTCTCCACAAGGGACTAAGTTTTTCCCTCTTGGTCCCAGGGAACCCATTCAAGTCCTTGGGGATCTCTAGGGCTCCACAGAGCTCAGTTTGAAAAACCCTGAGTTAGAGAACCAGATGTTACCTAGACATGCAGCAACTACCTTTTGCTAGCATTCAGAAATCCCATCTGTTCTCATAGAAAGGTATAATGTACCTTAATTGTCTATATCAGGGGTCGGCAAAGTACAGCCCACAGGCCAAATCTGCCCCACCTGTTTTTGTATGGCCTGCAAGCTAAGAAGGCAGGCAGGTGTCAGATTGTCAGGCAGAGGCTCCCAGGGTGAGGAGTGGGCCAAAAGTGGGGGGCATCCTATCATTGCTGGTGGGCTGGCACCATCCAATGGCTGCTGTGCCCCTCGGCTTGCCAACCTGCCAGATGCACCCACAGAAACAGAGGAGGGGCAGGATCAGGCCCTTTACAGAAAAAAACTGCGGACTCCTGGTGTATAGGGAACCTAGTTATTCATTTAGAAAAATGGCTTGAGGAAGAATATCCAGAACCGAGAATGCCCTGCTCCAGATCAGAGAGTTGCCAGATTTCAAGAGTCTCCGATATTGAGTAGATTCTGAAAAGGGAAATACCCTGAATTAGGAAAGCAGAAGAACTTACAGAACTGCCACTTGATTGCTAGCGAAGGCTGTAACGGCACTGAAAATCAGTTGTGGTCCCTATGCTGACTGCTGCTTTAGGAAAAGCCAAATTAAACCGCCCAGACTTGCTGCGAGTTTGGTGGCCTACAAATTTAATAAATAATTTTTTAAAAAATGAACAGAACCGCAGAGCTGCTCCAGTTACACTGCCCGGATGCCAGGGTGGCACTCCTGCCCTGTCAGCAAACTACCCACAAACTCCAACCACCATCCTCAGCCCATAAAGTTTTATTTATCATGTAGGAAGCCCCGGAATGCATCAAACACACATCTTTCAATTCTACAACGGTAACAGAAAGAAAGGGAGAGAGGAAACAAGGAAAAACACGCAAACCACACCACACCAAACCCTGATGAGCGTGGGACCCAACTAACCAGCTGACACTGTACCAAAAGGAATAAAACCCGGACACATCAGCACTGGAACCGTGCCGGGAGGGCGCGTTTCCTTTTCAGGCGAGCACTTCTGTCCGACAAGCTGCCCTGGGAAGGGGGAGGAAGCGAAGGAGCCGCCGGGTTCTGGCACGGCTCCGCTGAGACTTGTGACTCTGTTGATCCTTCAGAGCGGGATGTTTTGGAAGGTGGGGGGGAGCCCTGGATAGAAGCAGTAAGGACGGGCAGAGATGCAGCCGTGCGGCCCTTGCACACGATGGACAAGACATCCTGCAGAATTCCAGTCCGGCTCGAGTGCCGAGTCTGGAGTTCCCACCCCTTCTCGCGCAAGTAGCCTTCCAGCTTCTCCACAGCCTTCCTCTCGCACTCTTCCCACGCCTTCTCCATTTCACTAGAGGATGCAGGATCAGCCCTGTAGGTTGGGCCCCTGAGAGTGCTTCCCACTGCAGAGTTCACAATCGCTCCGCGGGCTTGGCCAACTGGTTTCCTTTCCCGCCGGGGCTTGTAGACGTTTCTCATCCGTTCAGTGCTGGTCAGCGGTGGCTTCTGGCATCCTGCGGGGAGAAGAGGGCAGATACAGGAGTCTTAAGGGATGAAGTTTGGAGCTCAGACAGAGACTCATATTTGTGCATGCAAGCGTCCGCCCTTTGCTGGCCTTTCAAGGAAAAATAGGTTTCTTAGGTGGGATCATTCAACGCAGCTTCTTCCTTTGTCTGGGTTTTTAAAGAGGAACGTGTGGCAAGGCTACCGTGGGAAGAATCCAGCAGAGGTGGAAGAGCCTCTGGGACAACCAGCATGGAAACAGCTGCAATTTCATTTACAGGAAGGGCATAACCTGAACAGGATGAGAAATGTATAGTCTCGTAGTTTGGAAAGTCTTGAAATAAATAAGATGGGTTGCACTAAATTGGGGAAAGGCCTAATGTTGCTTTCCAGATGTTTCAGATCTGTGTTTCCATCAGCCCAAGACAGCAAAGTTGATGAAAGGAGATGATGGAAACGGTCACTTAAAAATCCTATTGGCTATCTCTGAATTAAGATTAGAGCAAAGATAAACATATCTGTTTTATTTTAAGAGGGGCTGGGGCTACTCTATTTTTTTTTATTGATAGGTAGGTAGGTAGGTAGGTAGGTAGGTAGGTAGGTAGAAAAATTTGCCACTGCCCAAGTCTAGAGCAGTGTTTCTCAACCTTAGCAACTTTAAGATGTGTGGACTTCAACTCCCAGAATTCCCCAGCCAGCATGGGAAAGAAACTCTGCTCTAGAGAGTCAGTCCAAGGTAGTGGTGAAGGTGCTGGAATAGAAGTGGGGAGACGACCCATGTTCCAATCCACCCTCAGCCACAAGAGCTCCCTGGGAGACTTTGGGTGCTGGTCTAGGAGCAGAGAGAACCAGGATCTAGTCCCCACTGAGGTACAGAAGCACCCTGGGTGACTCATGAGCCAATCCCTCTCTCTCAGCCGTTGAGCCAGTGTGGAGTACTGGTGAAAGGACTGGACTTGGAATGGGAGATTCAACTTCTGGTCCCCTCTGAACTAGGCTCCCTGGAGGACTGGGGATAACTCCTCCCTCTCAGCCCCACCTACCTCATGCATTATGCTCCTGAACAAAAGGTGGGATATAAATCTAACAAATCAATAAAGCAGAGGTGTTTTGACAACTGTTGCTTCCCAAATCACCAGTTATGGCAAGCCGTATCCAACATTACCATTTACAGCTAATGGCACAAGGACTAAATAACCGTACAATTTGGATTCTCAGCAGCAGCTGAATAAGCTGGTTTTAACAAGGATTTCTTGCCAAAGCCTGGAGAGAAGAAGTTAGATAAGAGTACTAAATCCAACTGGGCTCCACTGCGAAGCAGATTATCACCTTATGGGGCATCCCTTTCTTGCAAGAAAGCCCAAATACGTTGGGGAAAGGAAGCTTTTAAAAAAAATCAGATGACCCTCAGGAAGTGGTGGGCATATACAGGGGAATGCCTTCATGAATGTTGTTCTTTTTTGCATAGATGCCATATTAATAAAAAGATTGTCTTGCATACACAGGAGAGCCAATTAATGACCCCAAAAGGATGGGTAAAGCATTAAAGGAAGACAAACCTGAGCGTGCCGTGCCGTTGGGGAAGCGAGAGCGATGCTTTGACTGTTGCTTTGACTGCAGCTCACGGGCTTCCACCGCTGGCAACCCAGAAGCCTCCACCCGAACCCGGGAAGCTTTCGCCACCTGACCAGCCACGTTCTTCGCTCTCTTGCGCCGGCGGTCAACGAGATGATGCTGGACGTCCTTGCGCCGTATCTCCCGTGGAACCACCAGATCCTGCTCAATGCGCAGGAACTGATTCAGCTGGTTGAAAAAAGGCCACGTTCGCCTCCCCTGTCCCCACTGGCTGTTCCCACCCAGGCAGTCCTTGTAGCTTTTCCGGAGATGTTTGGCTTTTTCCCGGCACTGGAGCCAATTCCGGTCATAGCCACGGGCCTTCATCTGGCCCGAGATCCACTGGAACTGAGAGACGGTCCTGTAGTTTGAGAAGAGGGCTTGCTGTACAGATGTGTCCCCCCAGATGTCAATAAAAGCCTGGATTTCATCATCTGTCCAGCGGGGATGCTTCCAATGAGAGCCAGTGAAATCTCGGAGAGGGCAAGAGGCGCTTCGGGAGAGCTGAGCACCTCCTGATGGGTTGGGCGCAGCCTCCGAAGATGAAGTGTCACTGGGTCCTAAGTCGAGAAAAACGGTGAACACGAACAGAAAACGAGCCATGTTTCACTATGGCGTGGCAGGTTGGAAGTCTTTTTGTTATTTTTAAACCGTAGCGCTGGACAGAAGGGGGAGGTTGATGAAAGTGAACAGTGGCATGGCATAGCTAAGTAGGTTGGCAAATTGTAATACAAAATTGTCACAGGTGATAGATGCAGAAAACCGGATTCCAAAATCACATTCGAGCAAGAGGGTGCCAACCTGGGTTTTTTTGTCTTTTAATTGATTCAAAATGTTTTTAGGTTCGTTTGCCGCTCGGGGTTCCACTGGTTAGATGGGCGGCCATACAAATTTGATTAATAAATAAGTAAAGAAACACGTGCTCAGAAAAAGAAACATTAGGGGAATATGCCTTAAACCGGAACACACAATTGAGAAACGTGACTCAGCCGTTACACATAAGAATTTTTTTATTGTAATGAGGGATTGGGTCTCAGCAGTAAAGCACAGGCTATGTGCGGTGTGCAGAGGATCTCATGTTTGCTCTCTCTCAAAGTAGATCTAAAGAGATTTTGGCCCGAGATTGCTCTTGTTGAGAGCCAACAGTCCTGGATCTAGGTAGACTAGTCATTCAACTCATACAGGCAGTCACACTATACAATTTCATCAAACAGATCCATATTCACATACCCTTATTTTCTTATTTACAGAAAGTTAGAAGCTGTGTGTACTTTTTTTTTTTTGAACAAAGCAACCTCAACAACACATTCAATGACATTCCCCAACGCTGTGTGAAATTCAAAGGCAATTAACAGCAAACTTCTTCCCGTTTTCCTCTTGAGTTGTACCTTTTACACCATAACCCTAAAGCAAAATTGCTTTTTACTGGTCGAGAAGAAATAAGATGCTCTCCAAACCCCCCTCCCACAAGGAAAGTCCAGAATTCTTCTTGTCTTGCAAGAATGATCACAGAGTCTTCCTCCTTACCTGATTCATGATCTGGAATTCTCTCACTTTCGACAGGAAACTGGATGAAGACCTGCTCCTCTTCTTCATCTGGATTGGAGGCAAGGTCCGGTTTGGGCACCAACAGTCCCTCTTGGAATTCAAGAGAGAGGGATACAGAGAATTATTTGGGGTACAAATTCTGATGAATTTTTAGCTTACCAGGCACCTTCATTCATTTCAGTTTGATTTCCATTACTTCGATGAGCAGTTAAACTAGCCAGCAACAATCTTATTTGTAAGTCTTTCAACCTCAGGATTCTTACTTGTTTCTAGATTGGTCATGATCTCCATCCCTTCTCCCTCTGTATTTCCACACACAAAGAAATCCAAAGTCTAATAGGGAAACTAGTTTGTGTTGCAGAAATCAGACTCCTCTGCGTAAAGTAACAAGATCATACAGGTAGTTCTCACTTACCAACCGCAACTAGGACTGGCGACTCTGTCACCAAGTGACACGGTTGTAAAGTGAAACATCATATGTCTGAGCCTGACTTACAACATCTGTTCTGCTCCGGTCATTAAGAGAATCATCCAGTTGTTAAGCGTGACATACATGACCATAACTTGTGACTTTCTGACAGCTTCCCTATTGATTTTGCTTGTTGGAAGCTGACAATGAAGCTCACAAATGACAATCACATGACCGTGGAATGCTGCAACCATCATAAATGTGCACCAGTTGCCAAGCGCCCGAATTATGATCACGTAACTGAGGAGACGCTGCGATGGCCATAAGTTTGAGGACTGGACATAAAGCTACTTCTTCAGTGCTGTCATAACTTCAAATGGTCGCTGAATGAGACAGTCAGTAAGTAAGACTACCTGTATTTGGCCCTCCTAAATGTCTTCCCCATGGTGAATCAGGGAATCTCCCATTTTGGCTTTGGCTTTGCCATGAACTCCAAAGGGGGCCTCCTGCGACCTGCACTCCCTTTGCCTCCCATCCACAGCAAGGCAGATGGAATAAAGGCTTGCCCCTCTGTAAATATGATCAATCGCACGCAGCCCTGCAGCCCCACAGCCGAGCAATCAGCAACATAACTTCAGTCCAGTTTTGAGATGAAGGGTTTCCAAGGATGGGATCACCAGCAGTTTGCATCTAAGATGCTCCCTGCTTTCATTCCCACCATTAGTTCCTCTGCCCACCCAGCCCAAAAAAGACGTACTCCATCACCACAGACATCTCCTGTGAATCTCTAGAAGGCTGTAAGGTGAAGCTGTGGCCCCCAATCCCTCAAAAATTGACCACTACTGACTTTTAGGATTGTCATCAGGATTACAATTACATCCCACCCTTGAAATATTGGGAACACGGGAATGATCTACACACAAAAGATGAGTAATTTACATTCACAATTCTCCATATTTCAAGTGAAAGATTCATAGCCAAGAAGCTGAGCAACATGCAGAAAGCCACCCCTTTCTCAAGGAGAAATTTCCAGGCATCCCTGGCTCAGATGGTAGACAGGAGGAGGAGTCTTCTAGCCAAGACTCTGCCCACCTACTTGGAGAGCAGTGGGTAATACTGTACCACTGTGGGTAATACTGTAGGTGATATTCACTTGCCTCTTTCGCAACCTGGGGCTTACCGGATACATTAGATTTCAACTCCCAGAATTCCTAGTTAGCAGGGCTAGGATTTGGGAACTGCAGAGCAATACTTCCAGAGGCCTCCAGGCTAGGGAAAACCAAGTGAGATCAAGGCCATGCAAGACCGCTTGATACATGGCATAGGTCCTGGTTACGCGAGGGACCACCTGTCTCCCATAGTAGCTGCCTGGTCAATCCAGCCTGACAGGGTTGGCACTCCAGGTTCCTTTGATTAAACAATGCTATCTACTGGGACCCTGGAAGTGCGCCTTCTCTGCCGCAGGGCCTGCCCTTGGAATGAGGTTCCCCCCAAGATAAGGGGGGCTCCTATCCTACTGCTGTTTCACAGGGTCTTGAAGACCTAGATCTTTGTCCAGACTTTTGGTTAGGGGGGTCGATGCCCCTGAGTAGCGTGCGCATGTTTTGCCATCTTCTGCTCCTTCGTCTATATTGTTTTATTGTTCTTTTCTCTGTGTTTTTACTTTATGAACTGCCCGGAGTTTTTGAGAATTGTTGCTGGTCGCCCAGTCAGCCTGATGTTTAGACTAGAACTGGCATTTTTTTCTACCTGTCGAGTCCTTCCCAAGGACCTGGGATAGGCAGATGCAAGGAGAATTAGAATTAGAATTATTATATAATTAATAATAATAATAATAAATACACAATATTTATAATTTATAAATATATAATTTATAAATATTCATAATAAAGAAATAAAATATAACAACATCTGGCTGTGTGTGACCAACCATAATAATAATAATGATAACACATTTTTCCTATCTGATCAGATAGAGGTCCTCAGAGAGAAGCTGAATGGCCATCTGTCAGAGATACTCCAGTGGATCCTGTACTGAGCAGGGGTTGGACTTGAGGCCCCCTAAGGACCCTCTCAATTCTAGGCCCCTGAGAGATCCTTACCCAAAGAATCTGCATCTCCATCCTCCTCCTGCATGACCTGCCAGAACATAGTCCGCTGGCCTGGTTGGATCGGGGTCGGCTCGACCACATTCAATGAAACACCAGCTTCTTTCAGGTTCATGAGATCCTGGAAATAGGAAACAATCACTTGCAGAGTGTCTCCAATATGCAGATTATTCCATGATTATAAATTTCTGCACAGAGTAACATTTGGCGTTTGGCAAGAATAAGTGTAATAGAGCAGGGTTCCTCAACCTTGGTGACTTGAAGATGTGTGGACTTCAACTCCCAGAATTCCCCAGCCAGCAAGGCTGGCTAGGGAATTCTGGGAGTTGAAGTCCACACTTCTTCAAGTCGCCAAGGTTGAGGAACCCTATTATAGAGTGCCCTGGATGCAGAAAGGGGAGATGGATGGATGGATGGATGGATGGATGGATGGATGGATGGCAGGCAGGCAGGCAGGCAGGCAGGCAGGCAGGCAGGCAACAAAGAGCAGAATCACATTTGTCTTTACTCTTTGCACGTACCAACACACACTCAGCATTAAAAACACAGTACAGGATTAAACCCTTCTAAGACCACATCAGATCCATCAAACTGACAACTGGAAATACTTTTGGCAAGATAGCTACCCACAAATCCTAGGCTAAAATAGTGATTTGGTTTGTGGCTTAGTGCGTTGCATGAATCCAACAACTGGGTTAATTAAGTGAACCACAGGCTAGTATTTGATGCAAACATGGTGATACAGGTAGTCCTCGAGTTACAACAGTAATTGGGATTGGAATTTCCATCGCTAAGTGATGCGGTCGTAAAGCACGATGTTATGTGACTGCATCGCTTAGCGACAGCAATCCCAGCACTACCCATTGCCATCGTTAACTGAATCCCACCGGTCATTAGGCGAGGAACCACCCCAAACCAAGCCACTCCCGGCTTGGTCCCTGCCAGCCCCAAGCCTCGGTAAGGTAATGGACTGCCTCTCTTCAACTCCCCCCACCCACCTATCTCCCCCGCATCTCTGCCCTTTCGGCCACCCTGCACAGCGGCAATCCTTGGCGGCAGCGCTGGGGCTGAAGTAGAGGCCCAGGGCCTTCAGCAGTCTCAGCCAGTCTCCACCAGGCTTCTACTTCAGCCCCTGCACCATCACCGAGGAGTGCCACTTCAAGCTTCATGCCATGGCCAGCCATCCCAGCACCACAGTGCAAAGCCCCAGCTGCCCCCATTGCCCTGTGTCTGCAGGCCCTGCCACACCCAACTGACGTTCACCATTCTCCTCCTGCTGCTGGCTGTGCCAGGCCTTCTTCCCGAGGCCACTGGCGCCATTCTCTAAATAGTGCGCCCCATTCTCCAAATTGCGTGTGCCATTCTTGTGATGCTCTGAAAAGCCTTCAAAAAGCTTCTGAGGCTTTCCGAAGCATCACAAGAACACCACACTATTTGGAGAATGGAGCAAGAGGCCTTAGGAAGAAGGCCTGGGGCAGCCAGCACCTGCCTTGCACAGGGCCAGGTCGGGCGTGCCTCATCAGCAGGAGGAGGAGGAAGATGGCAGCGGGGCATAGCAGGGCCTGCAATGTGCAGGGTGGCGGAGGTGGCTGGGTCTTTGCATTGTGGCGCTCGGGTGGTTAGACGCAGCACAGGGCTTGAGGCAGCCCTGGGGTGAAATAGAGGCCTGGGGGTGGGTGGCTGAGACTGCTGAAGACCCCAGGCCTCTATTTCAGCCCCAGCACTGCTGCCACCATGGAGTGCCGCTGTGCAGGGCAGCCAAAAGGGCAGAGATGGGGGGAGGAGATAGGCAGGTGGGGGGAGCTGAAGTGCCCCTGCGGTTATAAGTGCAGGCAGGCTATCTAGCGCCCAACTTTTGATCACATTACTGCAGGGGTGCTTCAACGGCTGTAACCTTGGGGACCAGGTGTAAATACCATTCGTTCAACACCACCATAACTTCGAACGGTCACTGAACAAATGGTCATTGAGCAAGGACTACCTGTAGTTAAATGGGCATCCTTAAATTGCCTCGCTTTGGGACACAAACAAAGGCAGCTAATGTGTCTTCGGCTGGAGAAAAGATCTGCTTGGTTCAAGCCACGCAGATCTTGAAACCACGAAGAACCCTACTTCAGAGCTAGCTGGGTAGTAAAATCCAAAGACGGTTTCCACGGTGTAATGACTAAATGGTAATTCCGTAAGAAAAGAACGGAGGAGGAACCTAACAGAGAGGTTCAGCCGCATTCCTGCACCCCAAGAGCTTGGCTTCCTCTTCTGCAGAGAAGGACCTGTTTGCGGCCGCATCTCCTTCCTAAGTCACAGCTGGACACACACCCATCTTGTCCCCTCCAGTCAGGGAAGGAGGGCCCGGGAAAATTGGGTGCAATTCAGTAATGTTTCTATTGTAAGTAAATTAGGCAGGATTTGGATAGTCTAGCTAAGAAACAAAGCTGCCTTTGATTACATAAATGAACGCTCCCAAGTCCAAGGACACAGACAGCATAATGGTAAGGTGAGGAGGGTAAAATGGGCTGGGAGGTAAAAAAAAACAACCTTGTTGGCTTTCAGGAAGATGTTAACAATGGAACTATTCCGGAGAGTGTTTTAGCGGAGTTCATCATCTTGTATCCTTTTGTCTTCTCTTTTACTTTTTTTTGATATTTTCACTTTAGCTATATTGTGGTGTTCAATTTGAGGTTTCATGATTCTTATTTTATTAGTATTTTTAATCATAGCACGGATGTTTTAACTTTTGTCTATATCACGGAAGACATCAAGAGCGATTGGATCATGGAGGGATATACCGTATTTTTCCGTCAATAAGACGCCCCCATGTACAAGACGACCCCCACTTTTCCAACCCAAAATTAAGAAATCAATATTTTAAAGATAGTGCAGAACACATTTTTATTTAGTAATTAGTTAACATTGACCTGCTACATTCGGTGGGAGGAGGTCCAAACCGTCTCCCTGCAGCTCTATTTCCAGGCTCTTTTGCATAACTGATTACATTCAAGCAGGAGTGAAACTGCTGATAGCTTGTCTCTGCAAACAGCCTTCTCTAATTGGTTTGTTCAGCATCAGCTGACATCAGTTACATAAGGCTCGTGATTGGAGGAAGTCTGTTTGCAGAGACAGTATGGGCAGTTTCACTCGTGATTGGAGGCTCGTGATTGGAGGAAGCCTGTTTGCAGAGTCAAGCTATTTCACTCGTGATTGGAGGCTAGCAATAGGAGGAAGCCTGCCTGCAGAGACAAAGTATGGGCAGTTTTGCAACTGCCCGGTTCTCTCCTCGGCTGACTTCCTTGAATAAGGCACCCTTCAATTTTTAGGGTAAGGATTTTAGAAAAAAGTATTGTCTTATAGTCGGAAAAATACGGTACCTGCAAAACGTGAATGAAGCAAGGAGAGCTCAAACTAGTATTGCAACAAGTCCAAAAAAATGGACCTTCAAGTCTATCTCTTTACCCTTTGCTACAATTCTAGGATCTCCTGTGCCAGCTTCTTTGGATGACCAGAAAGTACCCAATCCTCAGATTCAAGGGACAGCAAATCCTATTTTCAGACAAGAAAGCATCAGGTCAAATTTGTCCCCTCTAATTTATCTGTTTTGATAGCCATGTGGGACAAATGCAAGGCATTTTCACAGCTGGCCAAGCAGAAACGGGAAAGAAAATAAATCTGTATTTCAGGAATAGGAAATGAAAAACGTCTTAGCTTGCCAGCACGCTCATATTACCCAGTTTCCCTGAATCATGTGGAAATATCCGTACAGACGTTTGTATGCGAAGGAGTAAAATAGCAAGCAGCTTGCTTAAAAATTAAACCTTGCTTGAATGCTGGCTGGGGAATTCTGGGAGTTGAAGTCCACACATCTTAAAGTTGCCCAGGTTGAGAAACACTGCTTTAGACAGCCTTGTCCTCCAGCCCAATTTCTTCAAAAGGACCTTTCTCCTTTTTTTAACCTGTTTTTTGCATTTCTCCATCAGAAGTTCCACATACCTTACCAGGAGAAGCTTTAACTGTTTCATCTCCTTCAGGTGGAAGCAAGGAGCTGGAATCACCAGATTCTTCACTTCTATTACCTTTAAAGGACAGAATTTTTTTTTTTTAGAAGAAGGAAGGAAAAAAGAAAATACATTATTGGGACAAAGCTGCCTTATGAAATTGCCGTTCGAAAAAAAGGAGACAAGTGAACCTGCCTTGTTCTTCTATGAAAAAGAATCAAAGGAGTCTTCTATTAGCCTGAACATGTTTACTCACACATGACCTGCGTGAGCAGCAGAATAAAGCGGCCACGTTGACAATTTTATCAAATTGTCTTTCTGAATGGTCCCTGGCATCAAAAACTCCCAGCAATGTGCAAGTCAGCGAAGGAGAAACAGATTTAAGTTCATTTCTCCAACTCATTCTCCATTTTTCTTTTTCTTTGCAGCGAGAGTCTTCCAACCTAGAAAATTCAAGCTCCCTTTTGTAATCTCAAGGGACACGCTCGCTCTCCTCCAGCTACACAGCCAGACATATTCCCACTAGCTGGTTCAAATACAGCGTTAAGCCTTGGCTTCTTAACCAAGGCTTATAAAATAATGCTTTATTTATAATATTGGCTCACCTAGCACAACATCTGAAACCAAAAACGTAAGTTTTATAAATTGCCAGCAACAGGGCTCACACATTGTGCTAAGGCAAAGCAGAACAAACCGGAACAAAGCTTAATGTGATCTGAAGACAGCCACTGTCCTTTGAGGAACACCATCTTGACTTTTTTGATCCCCTGCCCCGCTATGGATACCCCTGCTTTAATTCTTAGCATTTCCTTACCCAACAAATGGATAATTCCGTTATTGTTCTGTTTAATGTCTTTATAGATCTCTTCCTGGTCAACATCCAAGGTAACCCTCTCTTCATCCAGGGAACTCTTGGTTCTCACCTCCTGCGATGGATCCTAAATAAGAGAGGAGAATCCAATTCAGGATCAAACCAGGATAATTAAGCCAAAGCACTAAAAATTCTACCTACTGAGCACCAACACCTTCTCTACAGGTAGTCCTCAGCGAACGACCACTTGTTCAGAGAATGTTCAAAGTTGCGACAGTGCTGAACAAGCGGTACTTACGACTGGTCCTCAAAGTTCCAGCCATCACAGTACCCCTGTGGTCACGTGATCATGATCGAGACGCTTGGCAACCGGCTTACACTTATGATGGTTGCAGTACCCCGCGGTCACATGATCGCCATTTGCAACCTTCCCCGCCAGCTTCCCACAAGCCAAGTCATGGGGAAGCCAGCAGGGATGGTTGCAAGTTGCTCCCACTTTTTCTCCTGAGGAGCCGTTACAGCGTACTCTACTGCACATATTCGCATTGCAGCACCCCCTCCCCAGCCTGCACACACTGCAGCTCACACCCCTACCTCACTCCATAGTACTCACCCACCCTCCAGCCTGCTTGCAAGCTGCTCGGAGCTTGCAACTCCCAGCCAGCTTCCCCACTGATTTTGCTTGTGGGAAGCAAGCAGGAAGTTGTAAGTCACAGTCATGTGAGGTCCTTGCCTAACAACCCATAATTTTCACTTCATGATGACAATTGGTACTGCTGGGATTGCTATCGCTAAGCAATGCAGTCATGTGACATCACATTGTACGACCGCATTGCTTAGCGACAGAAATTCCAGTCCCAATTACTGTCATGAAGCAAGGACTACCTGTACTAAAGCTTAATTTTGCCTAACTCTTTACACTCCTGACCTGCAATGGGGTTCAAACGTTATATACCTGCCACTTCCCTACCTTGGCCTCTTGCTGGTTCAACAGGAAGTCCTCCACCAGGGCCACCGCCTGGGAACACGTGTCAGGCCCTCCTGCTCGGATCCAGCTCTGGAGATCAGGTGGGAGGCTGGCCAGGAACTGCTCCAGGATCAGCAGCTCCAGGATCTGCTCCTTGGTGCGCCTCTCTGGCTTCAGCCACTGGCGGCAAAGCCTCTGCAGTTGTCCATAAACCCTCCGCGGGTCTTCAATCTCCTGGAAGCGGAACTGCCGAAAGTGCTGGCGTTGCACTTCTATCCTGATAGCTTCCCCTCTCAAGATGGCCGCCTTCACTTTCCCATAATCCTCCTTGTCTCCTGCTTCTAGGCCACTGAAGGCCTGCTTAGCTTCTCCACTCAGGGCTGGCAGGAGCCGAGGCACCCACTCTCCCCTTGGCCACTGGCAAGCTTGGGCCACTTGCTCAAAGGAGGCCAGGAAGGCCTTGGGGTCTTCCCAAGGTGCATTTTCCACCATCTCAGAGTCCTCCTCCCATCCCACGTGTGGACACGGCAGGGTCTTAAGAAATTCCTGCCACTGGCTTTTCCAATGCTGCTGAATCCCTCTGAAGGACTCCTGTTTGATTCCTTGCGAGAGCTTCCACCCTAGATGCTCCATCCTTGTGCATTTGGAAAGGCCGGCACCGCAGGATTTCCTTACACGTTCCAGACCTTCTTCTCCTTCTGGACTTCTAGATTTTGGCTCCATTTCTCCCCAAGCTGTCAAACAACTAATTTGGAACTGGATAACTCATTAAACACACCAGACTTTGATTAAGCTAACTGCAGGGGAAGCCTTTCCCACTTCCTTCATATTCTTGTTCCCATTCGAAACACAAGACACATTTACTCCTCTTGGCTGGAACGGTCTCACTGCCAGAGAGGAATTTCAGGCCAGGGGCTGGTTAGCTCACAGGTGGAAGCTGAAGCTGTGAAGACCCTTCAGGTGTTCTGACCATATTGGACTCTCTGATTTGCAAAGGGAGCTCCTTCCTAAACAAACACAAATAAAACAAAGGAAAAGTGTGCGTTACACAAAAAACGAGAAAAAGAAAAGTGTCTTCGTGGGCCGTTTCAAGGGGGATAACCATACTAATTTATTCTAGCAAAACACACACACACACACACACACACACACACACACACACAGAGAGAGAACCCAGAAGTTTGTGGCACTTTAAAGATTAAAAAATTAAAAGGATTAAGTTCTCCCCGCATGCAGTTATGTTAACTTCGACGTATCAGGGGAATCTCTGAAGGAGTCTGGTAGCACCTTTTCCAACTAAGAAATTTTATTAAAAGGTAGAAGCTTTTGAAGAGAGGGAACGCTGGGGGAGTTGTGCAAATGCAGGTTACACACAAGACAGATTACAAGTACCTTATCAATTAACACTAGGGTTTTTTAATTTATTTTTATCAATTAACAATTGCAATGCATGAAAAACTGATTGTGTCTGTGGACCTGAAACCTCTTGACGTACACAAGTTCAGCAACCTCTCCCTCGATAGCGCTGTTAAATTCCCATTTTTCCACTTTAAGGTCTGCCACGGAGCGTCATGGGAGACTGAAATGCTCTGATATTACGTGCTCCTTGTTTGAAATCCTGATGTCAAATCTGTCCATTAATTATTTTATGCAAAGTTTGTCCCATTTGTCTTACGTAGAATCCAGAGGGGCATTGCTGGCAGACGTGGGCATTACAGGAAGAGCATGTGAAGGGAATTTCTACAGTTCAGAGTAAAATTTTCTGCATCTGATGAGCTACATTCCACCCCCCCACCCCCAAAATGTAGAATTTATTATTCTCTAAAATGCCACAAGACTCCTGTTATGTCTTAGGCTAACTCAAAGCGCACAACACAATTTTTAAGCTTCCAAGCATAGAAGAATTCTTCCTCTGGCAAAATTTCCTATCAGGAGAAAAACCTATACACTATATGGCAAACACTAATTTGATATACTAAACATTTTAATACGGATTATAATTTTTTCTCGGATGGACAATTTTTGCTCTTCTGCTGCTTCTGCTAGCCATCTTGACTTTTCTATAGCTGCCGTTCCCCTACCTTTAAGGATAGGTCAAAGCCAACAGCTGGTGGACTTCACAGATGGAAGCAGCATTATTTCATGACAGCCTCTGCAGATAACAGCAGGCCAGCCCATTCTCTTTCAATTAGGGCCAGGAGATTAGTGCAGTCTGTGGTTGCTGAAAGTTGTTTTGAGGCCCCTTTGTTATAGCATTCTTAACTGTATTCTGTGCCGTTTCATACTGTTTATTAATATTAATAAATTAATGTATAATTACCCTACTTTGGACACTTTATGCGAGGAACCAGCTCTCTGGAGAAGGCTCTGATGCTGGGGAAGGTGGAAGGAAAGAAGAGGATGACCAGTAGCAAAAAAGTGGACTCAGTTACGGGGCAATAAGGGCACCATTGGAAGAACTGAAGGACCAGGTTGGGGACAGAAGATCATGGAGAGAATCTATCTATGGCAGTGTTTCTGAACCTTGGCAGCTTGAAGATGTGTGGACTTCAACTCCCAGAATTCCCCAGCTAGCATGGGAGTTGAAGTCCACACATCTTAAAGTTCCCAAGGTTCAGAAACACTGATTTGTGGGGTCACTAGGAGTTGACACAACTTGATGGCACAGTCATCATAATCATTAATTAATGTATTCATTTCTTTACACATTTTTTTTTACCTGCCCAGAGTTACCTGTTAAAAATTTATATGGTGTCCATATAAATTTTCCATGTAAATAAAGAAAATTTAGGGGAAGTCAGAAGAATTACCACAGGCAGCCTGATCAACTAGCTGTTCAAAAGAAATGCCTTTCTCTGCCTATTATGGCGCATTAAATTATGCTTTATGTCATCATAAGGGGAGTCAGCCACATACTATCAAAGAACACTACATTACCTGTAATACGTCAACATTAAAATATTAAACACTTTAAAATTTAAAATGACCAAATAGAGATCTATACAAGATTTGGATACATTTGCATGAGATCCTATGAGATTTGGGCAATTTTTAACTATTTTTGTTTAATGTTTAAGATCAACACGTTAAAAAAAAAGTGAAATTTACTGTGGGGCAGCTTGAGTATTATGCAAAATTACACATCAGCACCCACCATACTGAAAGGATGCTGAGCCCTACATAATACATAAATACCACATGTTAGTAATATTTAACGCTCACCAAGACTCTTGTTTTCAAAGTATCAGACTATCAACCTATAAAGAGACGGCTTGGTGTATTAGGGAAGGTCCTGGGCTAGAAACGAGGAAAGCCAGTTGGGTGACATTGGGCCAGTCGCCCTCAGTCAGCCCAACCCACCTCGAAGGGTGGTTGTTACGGGGAAAATAGGAGGATGAAGGTATGTACATTACATTGAGTTGACCAAAAATAAAAGCAGGTTTAAAAATCTAATGATACATACATTGATTTACTTACCTGCCTTTCTGTCCAAAGGCACTTAAGGCAGATAATGCAAAACACTTCTTGAAATTCCTATAACTAAAGGAGAATATTCATGTATCAAATGTATTTTTGGCTCCAGATGTATTTGGAGTCCAACTCTCAGAATTCCTAGTGATCACTGTTGGCTAGTAAAGTCAGATGCTGGAATCGTTTTGTCATAAACTTTAACAGCAAAGTCATACAGCGAGTGGCTACTTTCCATTTATTTAAAAATTCACATGTAGCACAAGACTGTTTTCTCACTAGGTCTAATGGAATTTAGTTCCTCGTTAAGCACGTTTGGAACTGCAGCTTTAATTTCAAGATACCTCTCCACTGTTGTTTTATGCATCGATCTTCAAATAACTCTCTCAAACATGACAAAGACAATCTCTATGGATTTATTATCATTTCCAAAACACCAAGATAATGAAGCTGCATCAAAGAAGTAGTTGATAGAGGCCAGATTTTTACAGGAATTCCCCCCACCACCTAACAAAAGTAGTAAATGATGGTAAAACAACTGTGCAGTTACAAAACACATATTTATGGAGGTTTTTGAGAAAAATGGGGAAAAAATCAGTGGGAAATCAGAAGAGTGACTTGGATGTATGGATCAATGCAGAAGACAGACTTGGACAACTTTCTTATTTTGACTTACAAAAGAGATGTATTACACTTATGAAGGAGTTTCTGAGCAGAGAAAAACAAAATGAAAAGAAATCAGCATTTAGGTCCTTACTTAAAAGGAATAAACATCAAGGCTTTTAAAACCAAAAAGGATTATAAAATCAATTTGTTCGATCAAGGGTAAAAAATAGCTTTTTCTTCTAGCACGTTTGAATGGATTTTTCTTGACTGGGACTGAATGATGAGATCTTAAAGATTTACTATTAAATAAGATATGGGGATAAGAGATTTTCTTGTTTTATGATGAGAAAAAGTGATGGGTTGATGTTAAAATTGAGAGTTAAATTTGCAAAGGAATTTCTGAGAGGAAACAAAAATAAGAAATTAACGTGTGGGATATTATTTGAAGGTTTAAAGATTAAGATTTTTCGGTAGCTCTTAGTAGAATTTTTGTTAAGTTTGAATGAGCTTTTATAGGTTTGCTTATATGTGTAAGATAAAATATGGGAAGAAGAGATTTTTTTTTTGTATTTTTAGATAAAATGTTAAGGTACTATGTAAAGGAAATGAAATGAAATTTGTTTAATGTTTTTATATATATATATATATATATATATATATATATATATAAATGTGTGTGTGTGTGTGTGTGTGTGTAGTTATTTCTGGCAACTTTTGCTGATTAAGACTGAATAATGATGAGATTTTATTATTTACTAATAGATAAAAGATGAGATATGGGATGAAGAGATCTTTGGTTGAAATGTTGGAGAAGGTGATAAGTTACTGATATTGTCTTGATGAAGGGGAAGTCATTTCCTTACATATTCTTTTTTCTTCATATTTTTTCTTTTCCCTCCTCCCCTTTTTTTCTTCTTTTCCCTTTTTCTTTTTATGTTTTTCTTAGTTTGTATTAGTTTATCATCTCTGTATTTTTAAACTTTAACAAAAATCATTATTAAAACAGAGAGCAAAATGGGAAAAAAGGCCAAGACTACCTTAATCACAGAATTTTGGCTTAACTTGCTGCATATAAACCCATCCTTTATGGTTTTTAAACCACAGTTCAGATTTATACATATTGAGGCAGAAGCTCACGCTCATGTGCATTATTCAATACTTCATTATTAAACAAACCATAGTTAATTAAGACTGGATTCATTCACCCCCAAACCATGTCTCCAGGATAAAAGAGACAGGAGAAAAGGGATCGTTTCTATCTTGATAAGCCGCCCAGAATTGTGCTTTAAGAGAGGTGGCCACACAAATCTTTTAAATAAGTAAATATTTTTAAAAAGTTTCCCTCATGAAGTAAGTAGAGTCGGAAAGGACCTTAGAGGCAATTAGACCAGCCCGACGCCTGCTCACTTCACGTAGTCTCCCGGGCAGCCACACCTAAGTTAAAAGAAGCGATCCGCCACCGCCCTCAGCCTAGCCTGCAGCCCGGGGATTTCCTCGTGGTCTCCTCTCCGGCCACGAACCACGCCTCCTCGTGCCGGCTTCCGCGCCCGGCCGCGGAGAGCCACGCCGGAATGGCGGACAACAAAGGTCCCCGCGCCCTTCTGGCCCGCGACGGACCCTGCGCGGCGGGGGCCCCGGGCAGCGCGACGCGGACCTCCGGGCGCATCCCGGCGGGAGCGCGCGGGCGGCGGCGGCGGCGGGACCCGCTCCTGCCCCGCCGGCTCCACCCGCCGCGCTGCCGGGGGCAGGGCCCTCCCGCGGCTCCCGGGGCCAGCAGGGCCGGCGGCGGCGGCGGCGCCCCGCCCTCCCGCGCGCGAAGGGCGCTGCCCGGCCGGAGCCCGCGCGTACCTGCAGCCCCGGCGCGGCGGCGGCTCGGCCCGGCCCTCGCACCGCGTCCGCACGGGCGCCCGCGGAGGCGCGGCGGGTCCAGCGGCGCCGGAGGGGCCCGTCCCGGGCTGCGGGCTGGGAGTCCGCCGCGGCGCCGCGCCCTTTCTCTCCTCGGCGCTCCCGCCGGCCGGGCGCTGGATTAATGGCGGAGCCGCAGCGCGGGCGAGGCTCCTGGCCCCACCGCCCCCTGCCGGCGGATCGGCGCTGGCTCCGCCTCTACGGAGGCCGCGTTCGCACGACGCCCCGAGCCGGGAGCCGGCGGCGCCCCCCGGCCTGCGCCCGCCGCGCGCGCTCCGGTCCCGGGGCGGGGGACGCGCCTCCAGCCGACCGGGCGCCCTCGCCTCGCGGGGTGGGGCGGGGTGGGGCGGGGCGGTGCCCCGACGCCGTGAGACGCGCGGAAAGCGGAGGCAAAGTTTGTGAACGCGGGTGCGTCGCGCCAGCTCCGTTCCTCGGGGCCGGTGCGCACGGCCGGCTTGCCGCAGAGCGAGCAGGGGCCCCGGGCCCCTTCTGACGGCCCTCAGCCCAGCCGGGAAGGCGTTTTTCTCCTTTTTTCTCTCCCCCCCTCCTGCTCCGCGTCAGAAGGAGGCTGCTCTGCCTCGGGCGGGCTCCGGTTCACTGCCGAACTTTGCACACCTTCGCTCCACGTGGCCCCCGCGCACCGCGGCGCAAACCTCCCCGCCGTGCCTGGCCTCGCAGCCCAAGGCGAGTTGCACCTCTTCTAAAAGTAAAAGGGGGAGACGTTGGCCGGCGGCTTTCCCCTCTGTGCCCCGCTGGCAGGAAAATTGCTGAATGGTGGCCTTTCCTTCTCTTGCCCCAATCCAGTTAAAAAGCAGGGAAATCCAGCAATCAGACGCTTCCCCCCTCGGGGACAGAAGATCCCTGGGTGGTTGTGCAATCCTGTTCTAGAGACCCAAGAACCACGGTGGGGCACTTTAGCGGGGAAGAGACCCAGGTTCTGGTGCCCCTTTTGCCACGCAAACTCCGTTGAGGACTCTGGGCCAGTCCCCCCCCCCCGCCCCGGAGCCAGGGTGGTCCAGAGATGAAGGTGCTGGACTAGGAGTGGGGAGACCCGGGTTCTAGTCCAGCCCCAGCCCCAGAAAGGCAGCAGGATACAAATGAATAAATGCCAACCTCTGCCAGGCAACTCTCCACAAACAAAAAAATGGAAAAATCATGGCCCTCCACCGATGTGCAAAGCAGGATTAAAATCCTGCACCTTGGCGGAGGCTGCGATACACCGTTCCACATGCTTCTTGCACAGGGATGAACTGGCTTCGCTCCCCGCCCAATCGTTTTTCTAGAATTCTACCGATCGAAAAGCCACCTGGTAGAATCATGGGCATTCAGAGGGATAGAACTGAGTGTATTCAGTATAAAAAATAATAATAATAATAATTAAAGGCTCCTCTATCTATTTCAACCAGTTAAGGCAGTATTTCTCAACCTTGGCGACTTGAAGATGTGTGGACTTCAACTCCCAGAGAGTTGAAGTCCCCATGTCTTCAAGCTGCAAAGGTTGAGAAACACTGTCCTACAGTGTCAAGATCTTGGTGGACCCACCCTGCACCACTTCTCTCTCCAGAAGCTCTGGATTCTGGTCCTAACACAGATACTGTTCTTTAGCGCACAAGAGCACATCTCTCAGCATAACATGGAAAGAGACGCAAAGGTGCACCAGATGGTTCAAGAATAACGGTATAGTCTGAGGTAGACTGTCCCAATCGTTGGCCATCTACAACCATTTCTGATCAGCTTCCAGCCCAACACTGTCTGGGAAAGCAGGATCCAGAACAATGTTTACTTTTTATTAGTGTATCTACCACAACCCAGAACCTCTCAGAGGTTCATAGTACGATTGTGAAAGCAAGACAAATTAAAAATGATTCATCCTGAACATAAAATATCATAACAACCCACCTCCACCATGCACATCAGTAATGCCACCTCAACCTCCCTGAAATAATTCAGATTTTCAAAGCCTACCGAAGGTCTGGAAAGTAATAATTACAATTGTAAGTTTTAGTAATGTTTTTAAATTGATGTTTTATGTATTTATATATATATATTTATGGTTTTAATGTTTTGTGTGAGTCGCCCAGAGTTCCCCCATTGGGGGGAGATGGGCAGGGGAGAAATGAAAGAAAGGAGGGAGGGAGGAAGGAGAGAAAGAAGGAGGGAGGGAGGGGGGAAGGAAGGAAGGAAGGAAAAGAGTGGGGGCAAGTTGACCTTCCAAGATGAGGCTATTGCATAGCAGAAGTGCACCCAAAACAATGCCTGTGGGCTTCAGCATTCCCCACCTCACCCTACCCCACAGAAGTGGGGAGCCGATAGCAATTTCTCCCAGGATGAACAGACGGGTCAAATCTGGCTGGAGAAGACAATTCTGGAAATAACTCTTCATCCGACTAGATCGGCTTTTTAGGTCAAAACCCATGTAGTAGTTTCCTCCTTGGTGGCTCTTTGATTAGAGTCTTGTTTTCTGCCTGAATTGTAGTTTCTGCAGGAAACCACACCCCCACCAAAACTGGCAGGGCAACCTCCTGTATATAAACAGGTGGCAAACCCCATCCTCCCTCACACTGATGATGTTACCTAGCTGGGTGATGAAACGTCTGCAAGAAAACCACCAAGCTGAAGAGAGCTTGAGCTACAGATATTCTCTTCTGTTGGGTATTTCTCTTTTATACTACTCTAAACCTGCCTTCCCCCCAAGATCAAAAGGCAGTATACAGAGTACTCTCTCCTCCAATTTTCCACACAACAATCCTGTGAGGTAGGTGAGGCTGAAAGAGAGGATATAGTGGAGCTAGAGAAGGTTCAGAGGAGGGCAACTAAGATGATCAAGGGGACACAATTGTGGCGAACCAAATTATGCATGGTGTGGATCAAGAAGATAAGGAGAAGCGATTTTCCCCTTCCCAAAATATTAGAACCAGAAACCACCCAATGAAATTGAGTCCTGGAAGAATCAGGACAAAAGGAAATATTTTTTATGTAATGTATCATTCGATTTTGGAATTCGCTAACATGAGAAAGAAGGTTGGTGGAAGTCCTGACTCTGGAATTTAAGGTGGAGAACAAGGCCATTCCTTCCCCATTGTTCATGGGAGAACGTCTGGAAATTGCATCCATGACTTTCTACAAGGTTACAATGCTCACCCTGACCCCCTGTGTCAACGCAAATTGATGCTGTTTCTATTGCCCTTGTGGAGCTGTTGCCTAAACCAATTAAATACATTTCCCCCATTGCCTTCGAGCAGTGTTGGCTGGGGAATTCTGGGAGTTGAAGTCCACACATCTTCAAGTTGCCAAGGTTGAAAAACAGTCTCTTAGAGTAAGATTAAAAACCAAACTCTTTCTAGGAGTGTTGCGTCACTTTTTATTTGTCTGAAGGATTTTCACCCCACTCTTTAACCATAAAAATTCAGGGAACCATGTATAATGCAATTATCGTTGCAGTCCTTGCCCATCAACTTACAACTGATACGACTGTGGTGTCCATTTTTCTGAGAACCTGTAATATTGTGACCTTCAAGGCTCTGTATTTTCATTACAGATAGTCCTCACTTACCGACCGCCTGATCTGGCAACCAAAGTTACGACCATGTAAAAAAAAAAAAAACCTATGCGACCAATCCTCACATTTACAACCGTTGCAGCATCCTAAGGTCACATGATCACCATTCGAGCACTTCGCAAACTGTGCACATTTACAACTATCACAGCATCCTGCAGTCACGTGATCACCATTTGTGTGCTTCGCAACTGGCTTGCAAGAAGCAGAGATAATAGAGAAGGCAGAAGTAATAAGTCGTGGTCACGTGACATTTCGCTAAATGACTGAAGGGGAAGTGAGATCATAAGCCCATTATGATCACATGATTTTCCGCTTAGCAACTGCAGCGCTTAGCGATGGACCTGCCAGTCCCAGTTGCAGTCGCTAAGCGAGAACTGCCTATGTATGTAATATTAAGTTTCAAATGTCACATTTTGGAATAGTTCTCACCACAGTCATCACAGGATGGGGAGGGTGGGGAGAGGAATGGTGTCAAAAAAATCAAGATGGCAGCCATGACTGCATGATGAATGCTCTGCTCCATTTTTAAGAATGTTGCACATGCTATAGAACACCCTAAAGAGGGTTTCAATTGTGTGGTCACAGTTGCCATCGTAACTATTTTGACACCCTCCCTGTTTCTTGCCATCTCTAATTTTTAGCTTTTAGTATTAAGGCTTAAATCTGAAATCTTCTACTCCAGGGACTTCTTAAGAGACATAGACGTTTACTCTCATTATTTCATACAGCAGAGGACACATTAAATACAGATGCTTAAAAATGAAATGACAAATAAGCTTTTGACCCGTTGGTGTGTCATAACTATTCTGTATTTTCTCAGTTGTATATTCAGAAATTACAGTGCAGGTACTCATTTAGTGACTGCCTCATTTAGCGACTGTGCGCAATTACAATGGTGATGAAAAAGTAACTTTACGACCAATCCTTGCATTTATGACCTTCGCAGGTCTATAAAGCAAAGGAAAGCTGAAGTAAGCAGTCACAGTTTCAGTGACCGCTTCATTTAACAACCCAGTTGCCGGTCCCAATTGTGGTCACTAAATGAGGACTACCTGTACATCTCTGTTTCTGAGCACCTGTCTAAAGCTTCCCACCTCCGCTTCCAGTATTTATGCAAAGATGGAAAAAGTTCAGTCTTCTCGCACCCCTTTTATAGTTCCCCAAAGTCATCCCAGAGTGGGTCAGCCTGACAAATTGGGATTTTTTAAAATTTTTGTTTATTTTTGCATTTTGAGGGGATTGAAGGAAAAAGGATGTGTCTTCAGTCTTACAGTGTCCAAGGCACTCATTTCACTCTCTAAAACTCTCAAACGCATCCCTCCCCAAATGATTCCACCCACTGCTGGAATAGGTCTGGTGCAGTCCTCAAGAACTGGCATACCTGATTTATGCCGCCACAGCTTATTAGCAAGACGTCAGCCTCTGACATATCTTAGTGATCAGCCATAAAGCCATGTAACACATTTCATATATGCTTTCATCCAATCTGGATATTTAAGCCAAATCTTCTCTGCCGTCTGATCCACTTCTCTCTCCAGGAGAAATTCAGAGCAAACTCTCTTTGAAAACATTCCCCAATGCCTGGACTGCTTCCCCCCACCAAGGGACATCCATGAGTCCTCCCCGTTTGTTACACAGCAAGACTGGACCGAAGCTGCTATCTGCTTCCATAGAGGCTTATTTTCTAAACAGGGTCAATCCTGGTGAGTCCTTGGATGGGAGACCAAAAGGAAATCCTACAGTTGTAGGCTAGTCTGGGAAGTGAAATAAAAACAACAACACACACACACACACACATCCAGGCAATGCAAACCACTTCTATCCTATTGCCAAAAAATAACAAGAATAGTGTAACACAAAGGACTAAACTGGCTCATTTGATCCAGGGATTAGAGCAGTGTTTCTCAACCTTGGCAACTTTAAGATATGTGGACGTCAACTCCCAGAATTCCCCTATGATGGCTGGGGAATTCTGGGAGTTGACGTCCACATATCTTAAAGTTGCCAAGGTTGAGAAACACTGGATTAAAGAATCTTTTCACACAAATTCACCGCTTGACTTTCAAAAGCATCACTTAGCAAACAGGGGTTCACAAGTCAGATGATTGAAACTGTTCATTTCCCAAGTTTACAGTTTGTTTTTACTGACCCCTCTTTGCTTTTGCTAAATTCTGCACCCGCCCATTTTTCCAATCTTGGCGCACCTTTCGAAAATATAGCCTCGGCCCCAAAGAGCGTCCTGCCCCATCAAACCTCTGCATCTTCTTTCATTTTTGCACTGATCTCTTCTCACTTTCTATACAGGGTTTTCTTGTGAACCCTCCATGTTTTTAACCCCATTGTTCCTGCCACAGAGAGGGGGAAAGGCCCTGTTGTTACCTATAGAATCCAAATGGCTTTTATTATTCTCCTTCCTTTCAGTCCTCCCTAATCTGGGGTCCTTCGGAGGGGTTGGATTCCAATACCCAACATGGGAAAGGCTGGCTGAGGATGATGGGATTTGCAGTCCGGTTTGGAGGTCACGGAAGACTGCTTTTAAAAGCAGGATGCAAAGAACCGAGTCATTCACGTAATATCGTGCAAGGCAAGTTCTGTGTTGCATCTGAGACAATCCTCTAAAGATTCATAACTTGAAGCTGTTTTTTTTTTGCTTTTGGTTTTTCTGTAGTGACCTGACCTAACCCTTGCAGGCCTTTGGAGGAGCATGTGAGTAAGACCCTCTAGTAAAATAGATTGCAAAAAGATGAAGCCGAAAGTCTATCAGTGGCCTTCATAGAGGCTCTGATGTTTGAGCAGTGCTGCCTTCTGATCAAAACTCTTCCCATATTCAGAGTGTACATAAGGCCTCTGGCCTCTGTGAATTCGCTGATGCCTGATCAATTTATCCCTCCGAGAGAAATTTCTCCCACATTCGGGGCACTTGAAGGGTTTTTCCCCCGTGTGGGTTTTTTGATGACACATCAAATGTACTCTCTGCCGAAAACATTTCCCGCACTGGGAGCATTCGTAGGGTTTCTCTCCCGTGTGGATCCGCTGATGTCTCAGCAGCGGCTCCCTCGACGTGAACCCTTTCCCGCAGGCGAGGCATTCGTGCAGTTTCTCACCCGTATGAATCTTCTGGTGTTTTGTCAATGTTTGCCTGTGTCGGAAGAACTTTCCACACTGGGCGCACTGATACCGCCTCCCTTCCGTCTGAATGCCTTGATCTCTCTTCACAGCCTTCTTGCTGCTACCGTTTTTCCCATCCTCTGGGCACTCGCGAGGTTCCTCATCTGGGGGGCTTTTCAGGCATCCCGTTGAATCATCCCCCAGGTGGAAATCTTTCCTCACCTCCAAGAGCTCAGCTTGGGGCTCAGCTGGAGGGGTCCCCTGATGTTTATCCAAGTAACACGTGGAGGGCTTCTCTTGCATCTCAGCAAGTCCTGATCTGTAGTGGTAGTTCCTTCCATGCTTCGACAGCACGCCCTTTCCCCCTTCTGCCTGCACGGTGTGGTTCTTCTCAACGGCTGTTGTAAGATCATCTGAGAGTTCACGCCACTCATTCTTCCCTTTTGTTGACGTCTTGTTCACTTGCTTCCCTTGAGATTCCCATCTCGGTCCATGAATATTAGAGGTGGCAGGAATAGTCCACTGTGAATTGTCTGCTAAAGTCCTGGGCGTTTCCTCCAGCACAATCTCCCCCAGCTGAGAATTTTCCATCTTGATCCAACCTCTCCCGTCACCTGAAGGAAGAAGAAAGAAAGAGGAATGTTTGTCTACAGCCTGGCTCCCTTTGGATCACAGAATATTTCCCTGGGATAATTTTCCTTCAGCCATGCAATCTGTGACATCAGGGATAAACTCATCTGTCTCTTTTTTTCTCCTGTGCCCAGAGTCACCCAATCCTAAACAAAGAAACAAAAAATCAGTGCAAAACCCTAACCAGATTCTCCTTCTGGAAAAGATGGATTTTGTACCTTGTGTAAATGGCACCAACAAGGCAAAGGGGCTTGTGGGGTGGTGGGGGTGGGAGGTAGGGTCAGAATTTAATTGATTTCAGCTACTCAAGAATGAAGAAAGGATATCTGGAGAGCTGAACTGCAGGTTTTCTAGCTTTCATCCTGCAAGATGTCTGCTTGGGTTGATTGTCAACAAGAAAAGGGTCATCTCAAAAGTTTTAGGGTCCTTACAGAAATAGCAGGGTCTTAGGGAGAAAACAGACTGTAAACATTTTTTCTAGCAAGCTTCATTAAATTGTATGGGAACTGTACATCATATGTCTGCTGTGAGGCCCAGCTGGATTCTTTCTAAGAAGGTATTTTTTTATAGAATATAATGTTTTGGAATAGCACAGATGTCCAAAGCGATACACCCTTTAACAAAAATCTATCTCCCATCACACTGTGGGATGTCCTTTAATAAAAACAGTTACTTAGCAGAAGACAAAATGAACCACCCAAAAGCCTGTTCATGGATGTTTAGATAGAGAATCATTGTGGCTTTCCAACTAAAACGTGAAGAGCTGCGGTCAGTCAGATACCCAGTTAGGCTTCTACGTTTCCCCACCTTGAATCCTAAAATGTTAGCAGGATGCAATGCTCACTTTCTCTAACCATTATGGCCAGTGGTGAGGGATAATTTAGTCCAGAACAGCTGACAGAGATCAACCAGGTGCAACTTCCTATCTTGAGTTCTAAAATGCTTTTGAAGAAAAGCATAGTTTAAAAGTGGTTTACACCCTAGCTAAGACCAACTGTCTACTCCGGGGTTTCTCAATCTTATCAACTTTAAGATATGTGGACTTCAACTCCCAGAATTCCCCAGCCAGCCTGGCTGGCTGGGGAATTCTGGGAGTTGAAGTCCACACATCTTAAAGTTGCTGAGGTTGAGAAACCCTGATCTACTCTCTCTCAAGCTCTTATCTCAATGTCCTATGTGGCTGTTCTGGTGGAGAAGCTGTGTGTCCTTGAAACAAAACTCTTTCCTACATTCAAAACTTCTCTGCTTTTTATGAGTTTTCTGATGTCTAAGCCATGAATTCCCCAAAGGAACTTTTCTCTCATCCTCAAGGGATTCTTAAGATGTTTCTCCTCTTTGGAATCCTACAAGTTTCATCAAGTACACTTCTTGGATGTAACTTTCTGCAAAATCAGAGCCTTTGTTAGTTATCTGTCCTCCATACATTCTCTGATGTTTCAGCAACTTATCCTTCCGAGAGGTCCTTATTCCACACTCAGGGCATCTGTAAGGTTTCTCTCCAGTATGAAATCGCTCGTGTCTCATCAGATTGACTCTCCAAATGAAGCTTTCCCCCCACTCAAGGCAGTGATAAGACTTCTCCTTTGCATGCATCTGCAGATGGATCCTTAAGTATGACCTCCACACAAAGGTTTTCCCCCATTCGGGACAACTGTAAGCTTTTTCTCCTATGCAATGGCTCTGTTCTTATTTCTGCTGGTGTGATGGAATGGTGTTATGAAGGCCGCGCTCAGGGAGATAAGCGTTTCCTTAGCCCTCAACAAGAGCGTGGGAAGTTTAAGAAGATGAGACTGGCACCACCCTAAGGAATTCACGGTGTTGTGGCTTGCTGGCTTGGGAACTTAGGTTCAGTCCGGAGAGATTTCTGTCTTGGGGTGGAAGCTAATAAATGCAACAGAACTGTATTGCACTGTCTCATGGAGTTCTTTGGGCTGAACCTGACAGCTGGAAGTTTTTATTGATTTCAGAACATTTCCACAATTTTTCTCCTGAATCTCTTTGCTGGCAGTCTGAACTTTGAAGGAGAGTGTCCTCGACTATGAGATGATCAGATTGGTTTTCTCCATCATGTTCAATGGTAACTCCTGGTTAGTAGCAGTCTCTTCTACCATACTTGGAAAACAAGGCAATTGTCTCCTTTGAGAAGACTATTGATTTCCCATTACAAACAGCTCCAAGGTTTTCTGAGACTTGCTGGATTTATCCTAAGCTTCTAGAAGCTCCCTTCCCTACCCCCTGTTTGACTCACATCTCTCCTCCTGCATTTCATCTTCCACTGGCACATTCTCCACTGTCCCGGATGTCTCCTCTGGTTCATTTCCTCCATACAAAGAAGTTTCCATTTTGATCCAGTTTCTGTTCTTGCCACCTGAAGGGACAAGAAAGAGGATATCTTAGTCTTAAGTTCTGATCACTTTTGTGAGTTCCATCACCTCTTTTGCACCCCTCTTTCCTTCTGCTGAACACTTTTGTCTCCTGTCTCTAAAAAGACCCTGTGCTTAAAAAGGAGGAAGCAGCGTGTTGCAAGACAATGCGAGTTCTGCTCCTAAGAAAGGTGAACTGAATGGCTTGCATAGACTAAGATATCAAATCATGTAGTCATACCTGGAGGAATTTAATTAAGTCTGCAATTGCCATCTACTGGATTCCAAAAACATCTGAAACGTTCAACCTTCCAGATATTCCTGGAGCATAATTCACATCGCGCTGGCTAACGTGGGCAGCAGTGAAGACTGCACAACTTCACTAAAACCTATTCTGACATCTAGGTATGAGGCCGCAGCTCTGAGCCCTTCCGAATTCTTCTGCACTAGAATCTTTAACATGTTACTTTAAAAATAATGTGCCTATAATAGTGATTTGTAAATGGTTGTTGGAAAATCCCAAATTAGGCGTGAATGAGCCTAGAGAGAGGTAGAATTGCATATCAGAAGGTCTATGTGGTGGAACAATAGATGGTTGCATTACCAGAATGCAAATAAATGGTTAATTGGGCACTTCATTTCAAAGAAGATGGGCAGAAAGCCTGGAGAATTTAGGGATGAGAACATTGTTAGAAGGAAGAGAAGAGAAAGGGAGGCAGTACATAAAAGGCAAAGGTGGCACCATTTAGCCACTGTGATAAAATAAACTCATTTGGTAAGTAAGCAGAGGGCTTTCTGGATGGATCTCTAAGCGGAAACAATGTATATCCTATATTGTCTGTCGTGTCTTTGTTAGATACAGGTGGTCCTCGCTTAACAACCACAATTGGGACTGGCAACTCCATCACTAAGTGATGTGACTGTTAAGTGAGACATCACTTAATAACTTAAGACCACACCGGACTTACAACATCACTTTTCCCCACAGTCATTAAGTGAGACATCACATAACCATGACTTGTAATTTCACTGCTGGCTTCTCCATTGACTCTGCTTGTCAGAAGCTGGCTGTGAAGCTCACAAATGGCGATCACATGACTGTGGGACACTGTGACAGTCATAAACGCATGCCAGTTGCAAAGCACCCAAATTTTGATCACTGTGGGGACACTGCAATGATCGTAAGTTCAAGGACCAGTTGTAAACATACTTTGTCATCATAACTTCAAATGGGCACTTGTTAACCAAGGACTACCTGTAAAATGTTATTTGTCCACAATCTGAGTCAATGAGAGTACAGGGAGGATTAACTATGATAAATCTAATTAAATAAATGTATCTAAATAATTCATCCATTAGATCTAATTTAATAGATGAATTCATAGATCTAATAAATACACATAAGTAAATATAAACAAACAAACAACCCCATCCATACCTGAGATACTGCACTACCAGGTAAAAACCAGTAAGGTTGAAGCTAGCCTCCATGTAAGAACCCTAAGGATTATTTTGGGATGGTGGCAGTTACTTCCTCCGACTTTGGGAAAGTTGCTCATCCCTGGTCTAAGGCAGGAGGAACTTCTTTCAGACTGCTCACACCTCAAAATGTAGGGAAAAATATAACTCCAACCCATCTGTGGCCTGCTCTGTCCAAAATAGGAAGGACTAGAATCTGAAAGAGGATGTGTCTTCCCTGGTTCCAAGAATGCATCCACTTGTGCTGATGTTCAACGTGCTCACAAGCACCTACCCAAACAATCCGTGTTGCCGTTCTCCTCCTGCAGGACTTGCCAGAACATGGTCCGTTGACCTGGTTGGATCAGACTCTGCTCTGCTGACTGCAAAGGGGCACCTGTCTCTTGGAGGCTCATCGGTCCCTAAAAACAAGGATAGAGCCATCACTTAACTTGGTCAAATCTCTGAAGGAATGTAGAGCTCACCTTGAGAATGGGGAAGGAACGAGTGAGCCATTAAGAGGGGATGTTGTGAAGAGACTACTCAGTCCCCCAAAAGAAACTCCAAACAACCCCACTTTCATTTTGTTTGATGAGGCATAGAGAAATGTGGAGAGGCTTTCAAGATTCTATTATTCTACCTAATACGATCAAGTACGCTTTTGAACTTTGGTAATTGGAGAACATGCCTGAGAATACCATGGACAGCCTGGAGAGCAAACCAAAGGATCATTGAGGAAATTAACCCAGAGATTTCACTCGAAGCACAAAGAACCAGGCTCAAGTCATCCTATTTTTGGACACATGATGCTAAGACCTCACTCTACGGAGAAGGCTCTGATGCTGGGAAAAGTAGAAGGAAAGAGAAGAAGAGGACAACCAGCAGTAAGGGAGATGGACTCAGTTACAGTAGTGATGAGTGCACTGTTGGAAGACCTCAAGGACCAAGTTGGGGATTCAGATTCTCCAGGAGAAAACCTATCTATGTGCTTGCTAAGAGTTGACATCAACTTGATGGCACATAAACAATCAATCAATCCAATAAAGTGTTTTCCAGGAATCCTTGCCATGCTTGTTTCTTGACCATGTCTGCCTCAAAGGGTTGACATTAATTTTGAATGCCTCTCCAAGTTTCTCTCTTGGAGAAACAAAATCAAGGCGGGGTTGTTTTGAGTCTGTTTTTCATGCTCTCCTCTTTCTCAGGATTGACTCATCTTTCCACAAAATCCCACTTCATGGCTGTCTCATTCCTTCCCTCTTCTCAAGGTTAGGTCTACATCCCTTCACAAGACTTGACTACAAGAAAGAAAGAAAAAGAACATTTCAATCAATTCTCTTCAGTCCACTAGGAAACACCTACCTTATCAGAATCCTTTACTGTGCATTTCTACATGTACCTACCCCAAAAGGAGTCCAATGTGGCTTGCTCTTAGGTAACCATGTCAGACTATAGCTTTACAAAGTATGGCTGTTTATTTGAAGTGAGTTCCATTATTGTTAAAAGGACGTATTTCTTAGAACAACTTTTAAAATCTACGTGTCTGAGATTATGTCTATCAGAACACCAAGCCAACATCAGTTAAATAATGGTCTTCTAATAAGTATGCATCAGGTTACAAATTTAATCACTAGGGAACTAGATTGACCTAGGCTGCAATCTTAGCCAGATTCAGCAAGGAGTAAAAACTGATGAACGCAGTGGAACCAATTCCGAACCTGTGATTGTATGTCCTTGCTGTGATCCATATCACAAGTTTGTGTATATGTTAGTCTTGAAGTTTTAAAAAGAACCCTAACAAAACCAGCAACATTTTTACTCTATTTGAAAACTGGAAAAGATGCATATTACAGTATGTTTGTAAGTAAGGATTAGGTGACTTGACTCTTCAGTATAAGAAAAAGTCCTGAGTCATGTGTATTTTGTTCAAATAAGGAGTGAATTCATATAAAAAACTTAAATGTGAAAAGTAAAAGATCTTTTAGAAAGGAAACTAAGTGTAGTAAGAAGTCATCACTTTACGATACATTTTTGTTTTTGTTATATATATTTTTTTAATTAAAACTTTTTAAAAAGAAGATAAAAACTAATACACATTAATATAAAGAAGAAAAGAGAAAAAGAAATTAAAGAGAAAGCAAAGAATGCAAGAAAAGAAAAAAAATTAGTTTACTATACTTCTAAGATATAGAAGTTAAAGGATTTTATACACATAGAAAGGAATAAAAATGGAATGAAACAAAATTGTTTTGTGCTAAGCTTGGAACAAAGCAGTTTAACTTAAACATTTCAAGGTGGCATAATTTTTACAGAACAAAACTTGAAACTTTCCCAATATTTCATAAGTGGAAACAATGAAACAAGCCCTTGCTCCCTTGCTTTTCATCCTAGGATCACATAGGTAGATGGGGTCTGAGTGCTATCTGCTGCCCATCTTAGAGAAAAATTAGCCAGGAGCATGTTTTTTAAAACAATTATTTAAAATGTCTATAGATGCAATGCTGCAAATAGCTGCTGCTTCCTTTGTTTGCTCTGTATATATGTGTGTGATTCTCTCTCTCTCTCTCTCTCTCTCTCTCTCTCTCTCTCTCACACACACACACACACACACACACAATATCCATTGCTTTTGAAGGTGGAATAAAATGCTCCATTTTGTCCCTAATTCTGAAAAAATTCAAGATCATTGGGTGTTTCTGAGCTGAGACCACTCAAACCAGTCATTTCGAACTTGGAACATCGCAAGCAACATCCCACCACCAAATTACTGCATATTTACAAGACAGATACCAGAAAAGTCCCTGGTACAGAGGGTCATCAGAGAATAGGTTTTCTCTCTGGCCTTGCCCAATGAATGCATCAAAACATCACCTACCTCATTTTGTTCAGCTTCATCCATTTCTGGTCCTTCCAGAGAAAGTAATGAACTAGCATGACTTGGGCATTTAATCCCATTCTCTGTAAAGGGTGGAAGGGAATTTTAGAAAGCAAAATCAGACATTCTATTAATTCCTTGGATGACTAGATTCGAAATATTTGCTGTCACTTGAGATATTGCTGTACACAACACAGAATCGTTGCGTAGGCAACCGGCCATCTTGGAAAACGGAAGGGGCAGGGACGCCTCCTCAAAATCACTTTTCTTTATAGTGGTAAAACATCTGGCCTTACTTTTGTTTAATTTAACGTCGGAACAAAATAGTTGTAGTTAGAAACTATAGAAGCATTTGCATCAAAATGCTACGGAGTAGAAAGCTATTTCTTCTTTCTTCTCTTTTCTTTTGGAAGTGGGGAGCTATCCTTCCAAAAATTATTATTTTTCCCCGTAGAAAATGTTTTGCTCTTCTGAAGCAATTATGCTGTTTTAGTTACAAAAGGGCTAGCCCTCAGGGAACCAAATACGCTGTTTTGCTAGAGCGTGGTCCTTAAACGGTTTGACCCAATTACCCCTTTTCTGCTCTCGAATAATGTTATTACACAGTCCCCCGAAAAACCAGATTCTGTTGTTTTATACAAGCACCTCAGGAGTGGTAGACTCCTGACTCCAAACCAGACCCTCATCTCACAAACCAGCAATTACCCCAGGATATGCCCAAATTACCCCCGTTTGAGAATCTCTGTAAGAGGGTGAGATTTAGATTTTGGAAAAGGAGGGGTTAGGATGCAGAATCTTAGAAACGGAATAAGGAACTTCCCCCCATTTATGAGTGAATTCATTAGGGTAGGGTCTCTGTGAGTTGTCTGAACTCCTTTTTCCCAGAATGTGCAGCTGCAAGACTAATGGCTCTTTCCCTAAATAAGTCTGGTAATGAAACATCCATGTGTTTTTCATTCATGATGTTTTGAAATACTTCCTCTTCTTTCTTAGCCTCAGTGAGCTCTCTTGCACATACAGGTAGTCCTCGCTTAAAGACCACATGTGGGACTAGAAGTTAGGTCACTAAGCAATGCAGTTGTTAAGCAAACCATCACATGACCGGACCCGATGATATGATCTTTTTTTGCGGCAGTTGTTAAGCAAACCGCTGCAGTTGTTAAGTGAATCACATGGTTCCCCATTGATTTTGCTTGCCGGAAGTCGCAAATGGCAATCACGTGACCCCAGGACGCTGCAACCATCGTAAGTGCCAGCTGGTTGCTAAGCGCCCAGATCACGATCATGTGACTGTGGGGGCACTGCAATGGTTGTAACTTCAGGCACTGGTTGCCGCTTTTAGCACTGTGGTAACTTCGAACGGTCGCTAAGTGAACGGTTGTTAAGCGAGGATTACCTGTAGTGATAAAGAGATAATTTCATGCAGACCACCTTTTCCCTCTCAGATTGTCATAATGCTTTCTTCTCTCACATTGTTAAAAAACACAGAAGCATCTGGGTGTGTACATACATACACATACACACATCAACACACACAGACATTTATTATTAATGTATTGTCGAAGGCTTTCACGGCCGGCATACGAAGGCTGGTGTGGATCTTCCGGGTTGTGTGGCCATGGTCTGGAAGTTCTGTTTCCTAACGTTTCACCAGCATCTGTGACCGGCATCTTCAGAGTGCAGGAGCACAGACAGGAGCAGTTCTCTCTGTGCCCAGGATGGCGTGACCCTTTTGATGGAAAAACACAATTTCCAAACAATCTTCAGACCCACCAGAAAAATACAACAAGTGCTAAAATCAGCAAAAGACAAAAGGGATCCCCTCACCACCGCAGGAGTATATCGCATACCATGCAGCTGCGGGCAAGTATACATCGGGACCACAAAACGCAGCATCCATACCAGGATAAAAGAACCCGAAAGACACTGCAGACTACAGCAACCAGAAAAATCGGCAGTAGCTGAACATGCTCTCAGGCACACTGGACACAAAATCCTATTTGAAAACACAGAGATACTGGACAACACCAACAGCCACTATACCAGGCTATACCGGGAAGCCATTGAGATTCACAAACACCAGCACAGTTTCAATAAAAAAGAGGAGAGTCTAAAAATCAACAAAACCTGGCTACCAATCCTGAAAAATACAGCCTGCAAAAGGTCAATGAACTCAGCTCAACCACCAGGACATGTGAACAGCTCACACAATGAACATGCTAATCACCCTCAGCAGCCACTCGTTAACAACTCAATAGAAGAAAAAACCCTGCCTAACCCACAGGAAGATACACAGATATTCTGATACCAAAACAAGCAGCCATTCATTAACCCCCCCACCCCCCCAGCCCCCCCAAACCCCCCCAATCCTGCCCCCCTTCAGGTCTCTATAAATTCCCACAAAAGGGTCACACCATCCTGGGCACAGAGAGAACTGCTCCTGTCTGTGCTCCTGCACTCTGAAGACGCCGGTCACAGATGCTGGCGAAACGTTAGGAAACAGAACTTCCAGACCACGGCCACACAACCCGGAAGACCCACACCAGCCATTTATTATTAAGTTTGCATGGTTCACCCAATGCAGAAAGGCCTGATGCTCCCGGTAATGGAAAGTTTTTAAAAGTCCTGCCAACTAAGGATGTTATTCGGGAAAAGAATAAATATATATTATTCACCTCCCAAGAGTAAAAATGATTTTGAGCCTAAGTGTGTAAGGAATTTTGTGAACATCAGGGATCACCACTTAAAACACAGGAAAGAAACTGTATCAGAGGATTCTAAGCTGATGCTTATTTCCAGTTTTTACATTTACTTTGAAGGTTGGGGTGCCATTGAGGAGAATACTTCAGGATTCTTTAAAGGGACGTGTTAAGAAGTGGATCCATTTCGATGCGAGTCCAAGGCACATCTTTGGACCTCATAAAGAAATAAATATTCACTCCTCCCTCGCCTTCACGGGCAATCAGGGCCATCAGCTGCTACATCAGACCCTTAGGGTTTGTGTGAAAACATGCACCGGAGCCCTCTTTCACCAGAAGGATACAGTCCAGATCTGTTCCAATAATGCCACGCTCCAAACACATCCACTTGCTGATCCTTACCTAGTAAACCGATCTCCCCACTACTGCTCGGCTCGCCTTCTTTGTAGATCTGCCCATGTCCAGGGTCCAAGTCCTGTTCCTCCTCCACATCTAGGGAACCTAGGCACACCTCCTGCAGTGATCCGAGAAACAAGAGGCAAAAAATCACATCAAACAGAGGCAACGGAGTTGAGGGTTCTGCACCACTGAACCCCAAATTTGTTGGTTCCCAACCTTCATACAAATCTATTTTATTGAAAACTATTGAGGCCTGTTATAAAAGCCAGGAATGAGCAGAACCCGTTGGTCCCCTGGCACTTGCGCCCTGTCCCTTGGCTTTCAGGGAACTCCTGCTGCTGTTCATGGAACCCCAACACTGAGTAAAATTAATTTACACATTTTTAAAAAAAGTCTGACTTCCAACTATCATCAAATCTCACCAGATTTTAGTGTCCCTGAAATCTGTTAAAGCTTTGGTGATGTGACGCGATCTGAGCTATTTTGAACAAATTAATTTTACAGATAGTCCTCACTTAATGACCACTCACTCAATTACCATTCGAAGTTACAATGGCATTGAACAAATGGGACTTATGATCAGTCCTCAAAGTTCTGGCCATCGCAGCATCCCCGCGGTGATGTAACCACCATTTGCAACCTTCACTGCCAGCTTCCCACAAGCAAAGTCAATGGGGAAGCCGGTCGGAAGTGGCAAGTCACGGTCACGTGATGTCTTACTTACTGACCACATGGGATTCACTTAACGATGGCAACCAGAATTGCTGGAACAGCCATCATAAGTCAGCGCGGTCACATGATGTTCAGCTTTATGACCGCATCGCTTAGTGACAGAGTTCCCAGTCCTTCACCCACCACCAGAGGTCTCTAGACCAGAGTGTGGGAACCAGTGGTCTATTCCCACTGCAGTATTTCTAGTATTCCTATTTATAAAAAACAGCCGAGTAACTCACTAGTTCTCATGACATTCTTTGATGCCAAACAAGATAAATACATAGAGTGAAGGAGTCTGACTACTTCTCTCTTCACAGCTCTTTGATTTTAAGGAGCACTACAACATTCCTACAGATGCAGCTTGTTCTTCATTCATCCGTTCTGGGAAATTATTGTATCCTATGCATTTCTTATCTAAACTATCCCGAAGGTGTTAAGGCACATCGACCTTGCCCAAAATCAAAAGCTGGGGACTTCTGCCAGATTTAGAAGTGGCCTGTAGCTTCGAGCCTATCAATTCACTAGACAACCAAGAGCACGTGGTTGCATTTCATTTTATACTTACTGTTTATCAGGGCTTTTTAAAAGGATGGGAGCAGGCTACTTTCTTATTTTTTGAGGAGGGAGAAGGTAGCTAGAAACACAAAGCCAGCTTTGCAGGGCCGCTGTGAGATCAAGAGAAATGTTCTGCCGGCAAGGAATGTTGAGAGGAATTGTCCTTTCACATCTGGAGGTTGGGGAAGCTGCATTGGGCACATCCCAAGGGTGGGATGCAGAGTTTCAGCAGGGACTTGAATGATTCCATCAATCCCTAAGATGTATTGCCAAAATCTTCTGGCTGGGTTTGCAGAGAACACCATGACCAGTTCAGTAAACTACCTTTGAATGATCATGCAGACCACTGACCCATAAAACACACGGGCCAGTTCTCCCAATCCTTTGCCAAGTTCTCTGTGAATTCAACTCTGCATTGTAACGGAACTCCAGAAATGAAAACTCACCTGCCATTTCCTCGTTTCATCCTCCTGCTGGTTCAACAGGAAGTCCTCCACCAGGGCCACCGCCTGGGAACACGTGTCTGCTCCTCCCTCTCGGATCCAGCTCTGGAGATCAGGTGGGAGGCTGGCCAGAAACTGCTCCAGGATCAGCAGCTCCAGGATCTGCTCCTTGGTGTGTTTCTCTGGCCTCAACCACTGGTGACAAAGCTCCTGGAGTTGGGTATGGATCCTTCGGGGATCCTCCACCTCCTGGCAGCAGAACTGTCTGAAGTGTTGGCGTTGCACCTCCATCTTGATGGCTTCCTCTCTCAAGATGGCGGCCTTCACTTTCCAATAGTCTTCCCGATCTCTGGGTTCTAAGCTTTGGAAAGCCTCCTCAGCGTCTCCACACAAAGCAGGGAGAAGACGGGCTGTCCAGTCTTCTTTAGGCCATTTACAGGCTTGGGCCACCTGCTCGAAGGAGGCCAAGAAGGCCTTGGGGTCTTCCCAAGGGGAGGCCTCTGACATCACAGGGTTTCCTCCCCCTGGATGACTGGGCTGAAGTGTCCTCAGGAACTCCTGCCACTGGGTTTCCCAACGCTGTTGCATCGCCTTGCAAGCTTCCCCTTGGCCCTCTTGTGACACTGCCCCTTGTAAACAATCTGCCATATATTCCAGCCGAACAGCACAGCTCAGGTTTTCAGCATCTTCTGGTCGTCCCTGATCTGGGCCTGTGGATTCTTGCTGTTTCATCTCCTTCCAGCTTGCTCAACTCTTGCAAACCTTGACTGAGCAACAGGCCTTCTGGAAAACAGATTGTAGGTAAATGCCCTCACTTTTGATCCTCTGAATGCTGCTGGAGGAACCAGAGAGGGAAGGAGTTCTAGTGCTCGAACGGGATGACTCAGAGGTATTTGCTGGGGGACCCCTGGCCAGACCAGTCCAAAGCCATCTTCTGCCCGTTGAGAAGGGAGCTTCTTCCTGTTAAAGAAAGGGCCCTCAACAACATGAACTTACATTTATTTATTATTGATTGATTGATTGTATTTATACAGCTGCCCCTCTCACAAAAAAGTGACTCTGGGCACGTAGAACACTCAATTAAAATTTTAATTGAATTAAATTTAAGTTACATGAAGTTACATCAGACCCTTTATGCCAGTGTTGTCCAAACTTGGCCACTTTAAGATGAGTGGACTTCAACTCCCAGAATTCCCCAGCCAGCTGGCTGGGGAATTCTGGGAGTTGAAGTCTACTCATCTTAAAGTGGCCAAGTTTGGACAACACTGCTTTATCCAAAGACCTCACTGTTTGGAGAAGGCTCTGGTGCTGGGAAAGGTGGAAGGAAAGAGAAGAAGAGGAGGGCCAACAGAAACGGGGGTGGACTCAGTTACAGTGGAGATGGGGGCACCGTTGGAAGAGCTGAAGGACCAGGTTGGGGATAGATCTTCATGAAGAAAATCTATCTATGTGGTTGCTAAGAGTCAACACCGAATTGATGGCACATCATCGATCAACGACATGAAGTCAGCCCCGCTTCTAAGCTCTTCTGCAGCACTTAGTTTGCTACTCTGGCAAGCAAAATGCCGTATCCCGCTCCCCTCTGTTGCAAACTTAGGGACGTGCCATTAACCTTTGCATCCCTTAAAACCAACCTGATTCATACTGTACCCCGAGCCATGTTCAGTCATGGTTAATGAGACAAACCACAACGGGGTGCTTTATGCAACACTCTAAGTCCCAAAGCCACTGTGGCCAGTGCCTCACAATAACTTATGCCAAACCTATTTACCTCCCATTCTGGTTTAGTAGGACGGCTCACTTCAGACAACTCACTAAGATGCAGTACTGTCTGGTTTTGGCTTTGCCATGGTAGTCTACAAACCATGGTTGGCCTAGAGCAGTGTTTCTCAACCTTGGCATCTGTACGAGGTGTGGACTTCAACTCCCAGAATTCCCCAGCCAGCTGGGAGTTGAAGTCCACCCTCGTACAGATGCCAAGGTTGAAAAACACCGGGCTGCGACCCTGACAGGGCTGCTCTGGGGCACAAGGAACAAAGCGACAGCTGGGAACGAAGTTTGTGAAGTGCTGGCGCTGGAACTGCCCCGTCGCCGCTCCCGTGAGCCGCCCGGCGCTCCACTGGCGAGGAAAGGCGGAGCAGCAGCAAACGGGAGCGCGGCGCGAGCAGGGGCACAGCCCGCTCAGCCACGTGCGGCTGCGACAAGCCCCGGGCGCGCCCGAGCCCACCAACCGTACCGGAAGCAGCGTCGGGGAGGCCGAGGCCACCCTGGCCGGGCGGGGGGGCAGTGGCTCTCGGCTGCGCGGACCGTCCAGGCGGGCGGGGGGCGCGCGGCGCCCGGGCTCCCTCCGGGCTGCAAGCGGGGCGGCGGGACGTGGCTGGCGGCGCTCCCTGCCGCGCCAGGCCCGGCGACTCCGCTCGCGCGCCCTTCGCCCGGGCTTCGTCGGCGCTCCAATGGCGGCGGCGGCGGCGGCGGCGGCGCCGCAGAGACGCTGCGCGGCCGCCCTCTCCTGGCCGGCGGGACGGACCGGAGGAGGAGCGCCCGGCGGAGCCGGGACCGGCCGGCGGGTCGAGCCTTCCCGCGCCGGGCGCCGCTTTGCGCTCGCAGCCCGGGCAGCAGCGGGGCAGGAACCGGGCTGGCCGGCGCGCGCCGCCACGCTGGCTTCCCTGACCTGCTGGGGGGCTCCGGGGGCTCCATCGCGCGTGGCTCGGGCGGCCCCGCAGCGGCCAATGGGAAGGCAGCTTCGCTGGACAGGCTTACTCCTGAATCTTCCACCCAGGGCACGCGCGCTTTCTTGCTAGCTTTCTTGCTTTCTCCTGAATCTTCAACCCAATGCTTGCTCCCTCCCTCCCTCCCTCTTCAACCCAATGCTTGCTTGCTTGCTTGCTTTCCCTCCCTCCCTCCCTCCTTCCTTCCTTCCTTCCTTTCTCTCTCTCTCCCTCTCTCCCTCCCTCTCTCATATCTTCCACCCAGTGCTTTATTTCATTCATTCATTCATTCATTCATTCATTCATTCATTCATTCAAATGTATTGGCTGTCCAACTCCAGTGGACTCTGGGTGACACCCAGAACAAAAAAAGACTTACAAACAGCAAAGATGATAAAACTTTACATTTAAATTTAACTGTAAATTTAGTTACAGGTTCGTGATAAACACATTTATTACTAGTAGTGGTGGGTACATTTACCGTCAGGGAGCATCCGTGCAGAGCAGTATCATCTGCATATAAAACAGTGTCAGCTGCCTCGGATCTCCAGCGGTGGGAGCGTGTCAGAGAACTGCAGCTTCTCTGCCCAGCGATTCAGGAACAGAGGCCTGCTTTCCTCAAGTGCAGGATGCATTTGCACACTCGTATTCCGCTGGTTGTGCCTGGGTTGAGCAGTCTTTATCTGTTGACTCCAAAATACTCCCTGGAGTCCAGTGGAGCTTGTTCCAAGGGAAGGTTCACAAAATGCAGCCTGCATTTGGCTCTCACAAGAATAGATCCGCCTCTTTCCTCAGAAGGAGACAGAGTTAAATGGGATGTATATACAATATTTGCCAGTGGCTAACTTGCCTCTTCACACTTCAGCTGGTTTATAACACTGTTTCTCAGCAACTTTCAGGTGTGTGGACTTCAATTCCCAGAATTCCCCAGCCAGCAGTGGTGAGTTGAACAGTGTGGTGGGGAATTCCATTGCCTAAGTCTCAACATTTTAGAAAAGAAATTCCTCAGTTTACGTCCATTCGTTCAGCAACCGTTCAAAGATACAGTGGCACTGAAGAAACGATCTATGACCGATCCTTGACGTTCTGGCCCTCACAGCACCCCTGCAGTCATGTGCCCTGCTTGCGATTACAATGTCACAAGAAGCCGCGGTCACATAATTACCATTTGCGACCTTCCCTGCCGGCTTCCCATAAGCAAAGTCAACGGGACGTCACGAGTTGCTCTGGTAAGTCCTCCTGGCTTTCCTCTGTTTGCGCCATGCCACGCCCTCCACCCCACGGCCTTCCTGTGCTCACACTGCGCCACGGGACCCCCCTCCTCCAGCCTCCCCTGGCCTCCCCCAATTCATGCGCAGTCTGCGCCAGTCCCCCCAGGGCCTCCCCTGACCTCCCACACCCCTCCGCAACATCCCCACGCACCTTACCTGAGACTCCCACCGCTTCCCACTTAATGACCCGCATCTTGGGGTTACGACGGCAACTGGGACTACTGGGATTGTTGTCGCTAAGCAGTGTGGTCATGTGACGTCACGCTTTGCAAGCCATTGCTTAGCAACGGCAAACCCGGTCCTGCTTGCCGTCGTAACCTGAAGATTACTGTATTACTTGGTCACACAATTCTCTTCTCAAGGCTAACTTTCTAATTCCTTCCATTTCTTTGCCTAAAATTTAGTTTCTGGTCTCTACTCATCCTCTTTAGCCCTTCTCTGAACTTTTCCTGTTCCTTCTTAAGGGTAGTACCCAGAACTGAACACTTCACGTGTGGTCTGACCAAAGTGAAATAAAACGGAACAATCACTTCCCATAATTTAGAAACTGTTCTTCTCTTGATGCAGCCTAAGGTTACATTGTCCTATTTTGTAGCCATCCTACATTGTTGACTTATTTACAGTCAATGCTATTCTGAGATACGTGTCAGAAGTAATATTACCAAACCAGACATTCCCCATTCTTCCATATGCACATTTCTGTTTCTTAATTAAAGAAGTTGCTTAGGAAATGGGCTGAAAACTTACTTAGGAAACGAGCTGATACATTTTACATTGTGTTCAATTATTTCCAGCCCTTGACTGTTCTGAATTTTATTTCTATCTTAGGACATTAGCCCTCCCACTCTATTTTGCGTCATCCTCAAATCTGATCAGCATTTCATCCCCCTCTTCATCAAAGTCATTAATTTAAAAAAAAAATGAAGATTATAGAGTGCAGGATTGAGCCCTGTTACATCCCACCCAGTGCAGTTGAATGAAGACCCATGGATAAGCCCTCAAATACAATTTTCGGATGGAATTGAAGGTGCTGGTTATTATCTAGAAAGCCTTACATGGCCTACGGTCAGGTATCTGAGGAAGCGTCCTGCTTGCATCGTTTCTACCTGCCCCATTAGGCTGGGTGGAGGGACGTGCTCTGGGTCTCATCAATTAGGGATTGTCATCTAGCAGGACCCAGGAGACAGGCCTTTTCTGGAGTTGGCCTCCCCTCTGGAACACCTTGCTACCTGAGGTTAGGTTGGTCCTGATTCTGCACACCTTTTGAAGACCTGGCTGTTTTCCCGGGCATTGGGGTTGGGAGAGTCCTTGAGCCCACACCATTGGGGTCTTCAGCAGCCACTTTTAGTTGGTTGGAAAGCAATTACTCCAATTACTCGCAGCACTGGGGGTGGCGGGTAGCTTGAGGATGCTCTCTCTGCTTCTTTAGTTTTAATGTGTACTGCCGTTTTAACTTTTAGTTTTCATTTTAACCTTTTGCAGTTTTGAACTTGTATGTTTTCTAAGATTCTATCGTTTTTTACTCATGACGCCGCCTAGAGTCGCTTGTACAGCGAGACGGGCGGGATATATACATTTGAAAATAAATAAATAAATAAAAATGAAAAGAAAATTAAATCTTCCCCAAAGATTATGGCGCCTCATCTATCACCTCTATCGGAGGTTGTTTAATTTGCCGTATGAAGCTCCGTGTTGGCTCTTCTTGTTCACTCACTCTCTTTTGCAAATGCTTCCAGAATTAGCAAGCTACTTCCGTAGGTTTGATCTGTCTCATTTCTCTCCAACATCTCCTTAAGAACCTAAGTAGTGCCCTGCTGGATTGGACCCCTAGCCCAGCAGTCTGTTCTTCCAGTGGCCCACCACCCGCACCAGGAAGCCCACTGGTCTCCCAGCAGATGGCCTTCAGAGGCAGCCGCCCTGCCTTCAAGGCTGATAGCCAGTGATCTCCAGGACTTCCATGAATTGATCCAACACCTTTCTGAAGCCATCTGAGCTGGTAGCCACTACCACATCTTCAATCAGCCCCAGCAGCAGAAGTTCCTCTCAAACACATCACGTATCCAAGCAAAGCGCGTCAGACAGTTGGTCTCCTCTAACCCCTCTGTGCTCTTAACTGGAAGGTTCTCCATCACTGCATTTTAATTAACAAAAAGCTTCGTGCCCTGGGGAGATTCATAAATGTCTTTGTGATCCCTGAGCTTGGGGTGGGGTGGGGATTTATTCCTGCATATTTGAAAGCTCTCCTCTTTGGAATCATTCTCTGTCTTTGCTTTTTTACTGAAACAATTAACAAAAATTAAACGCGCGCGCACACACATACACAGACAATGAATTGACCAAAAGATGAGTAATAAATGCAATTAAGAACCAAAGCTAGTGCTCAACAGATAAATAGATACCCTTTTAAGGTAGATAACCATCTATCTATTTATGAATACATAAAAGGTAAAATACAAAATACAAATACAAAAATTTTAAACACTCATACCCAATATTTGTAGCCCAAAAGATATTTCTATATGCAAAGGTAATCTATGAGGAAAAACATTAATATCGCTAAGAAATAGTGACAAATTCTGAATCAACTTTTCCTTAAATATACAGTTCTTCAAAACTCTTCACTGCTGCATTCATTCAGCTGTTGCAATTCCCCACACATCTAAATATTGGTGATCCCACCCCACTACCTCCCGCAAAACTTAAGCCCTTTGATTTCCAGAGTTTTGTGATAACATATCTAATAATAACAACAGACTTTATTTTATCTTGCTCCAACATTTAAGTTAGGGAAAATAAATTGTAGACTGCAGGATTAATTAAAGAAGACTGTTGAATTATTTTTCCCAGTCTAAAGTTTCCATTCTGTCTAGAAAAGTTATCTTAATAGGCATGATTTTCTGAAACAGATTGAAAAGGAATTCCATGCCAGAAAGAGCCCTAAGCAAATGGTCAAGTTTAAGTCAACTTCCCAACGTTTTTTGAAGCTTAGAAGAGAATCTGCCTGATTGATGTAAGAATTTATACAATACTGACATTCCTTTAATTTTGAATTTAGATTATCTACAGTTGCTCAAATCTTGTATGGAATCTCTGATGATTGTTCTCTAGTTTCAGTTATTTCCAGACATAGCACTTTCATGTGTTCACAATGAAGTCTCTCATTTTCATTAATCCCACTGCCAATTGAGTTATCTCCCATACTAAGAACATTTATATGGTCTGTCTCCAGTATGAGTTCTTTGGTGGCTCTTCAGATTTCCTGCTTGCCTGAAGCACTTCCCACACTGAGAACACTTGTATGGTTTCTCTCCAGTATGAATCATCTGATGCCTCTTCAGGTTTATTCCCGTACTGAAGCATTTCCCACACTGAGAACATTTATAGGGTTTCTCTCCAGTATGGAATCTTTGGTGGGTCTTCAAATATCCTGACTGACTGAAGTATTTATCACAGTGAGAACATTTGTATGGCTTCTCTCCAGTATGAAATCTTTGATGAGTCTTCAAATATCCTGCCTGTCTGAAATATTTCCCACACTGAGAACATTTGTATGGCTTCTCTCCAGTATGAAATCTTTGGTGGGTCTTCAAACATCCAGCCTGACTGAAACATTTCCCACACTGAAAACATTTGTATGGCTTTTCTCCAGTGTGACTTCTCTGATGTAACTTCAGGTTTCTTCTTGTACTTAAGCATTTCCCACACTGAGAACATTCATGCTGTCTACCTTCTGTGGGACATGCTGGAATTCTGTTGAGTGAGTCTGCAAAACTAATGTTTTTCTCATATTCAGAAGACTTATTAGGTTCTTCATCCTGATGGTGACTTCCTTTCCCATACTCAAAGAAGGTGCACTTTTTCTCACTTATTTTGGCTTTCTCCTGTTGCCTAACTGAGGAATTATACTGGAAGTTTTCCTCTGAATTGGGACATTCTTCATAGTCCTCGCTGGAATGGATCACATCAAGTTCTACTCTATAGCGATATCTTCTACCGTATTTGGAAAACAAAGGCATTTCTTCCTTAGCGGACTTACTGGTATTTTGGATAATCGACTCTATACATTCATTCTCTCTCTCCTCTCTCTCTGTCCTCTGCTGGTCTTCAGACTCAGCTCCTTCCCCCTGCATTTCTGCTCTCTCTTCCTTATTCCTGTAGCTTGTCTGTGGAGTTGTCCTACATTTTTCTTCCAACACATTTCCTCCATAATATGAATTCTCTTCATTAACCTCACTCTGTCTTCCATCATCTGCAGAGAAAGACAAGAGATTTTATCAGGTTTCTCTTTTGATGTCTTGTTTTTTCTACAACATCCACAATTCTCTCTTTCTCTAGGTCCCCATCAGTTCCTTTCTTTTATCATATAACCATGTGAATTGCTAGTTAGAAGAATCTAAATCCAGATAATAAAGGCTGGAAATGTTACAATGGCATTCCAAACATACAGTATTACAATCAACCCTGGGTTTCACAGGCCATTCAGGGACAAGAGGGGAGGTTAAACCTGAAGGCAAGAAGAGGCAGGAGAGAGGAGAAAGGAAAGTATAACTCCCTGGATTATCTGGAAGTTAGCATTCTGACCTTAAAGTTCCCAAGGTTGTGAAACACTGGCTTATACCATATAGACAAAATCTTGCCAGATTAAATCTGTACTATTGCAACTAATGGATATACCTGGGAAATTCTAGGGGGTGGCTAAACTTCTTATATTTCCCACACTCCTGCTCTGGACTGTGTTGTCTCTTGTCTCTCTGCCCTTCCTGGAATGTTCCCTCTCCTTCCTGAGAACCTTGCTTTCTCCTGCAATCCACCACAGGAATGGATTAAAACTCAGATACATCTTGCTTTGGCAGAGTTGAGCACAGCAGACATGAACTTGGACAATCAACTTTTTTTTTCCTATTCTGCAGGTACCCAATCATATTGGCTGATCTTTACGTGTGGGGCTTGAGGAACTCTCCTTACCCAAAGGATCTAGGTATCCACCCTCCTGGTCTGTTGGGAGGGCTCGCTCAGCCTCCGCTTCATTGTCTGCAAAGACATGGCCTTGGTTCTCTGTCAAGAGGAGGAGACAATTACCCCAAGATTGAAGACCTTTCCTGCTCCAAGCCCAAGAACCATTAACACAGATCTGAGTTGTTTCCTGCAACATGTAGTTAGGAGGCCTGCTTACACACACAAATGGATCCCCCTGGTATTTGAGTTCATTTCAATGGACCCCGTAGATCTCTAAGTGATCATTTCTGTCTCACCAGAATAATGCCTGCCTCCATTCAGACCTGTGAATGGAGAAGATTTGAGAACTGAATCCCCATGATAGAAGGGAGACAAGGGGCGTGGGGTTGGTCTGTCTCTACTGATTTACAGGAGCAGAAGAAAAGGAGGGTGAAAGACCTCCACTTTTAGAATTGGGCACAAGAGAAAAGAGCCAGTATCTGATTTACCACCTCCTGAAAAACAGAGTATATTCCAATGAGAATGAGATCCTTGGATCTGCATCAAGCCCTTGCTTTACAGCAGTGTTTTTTTTTTTAATTGGCAACTTTAAGATGTGTGGACTTCAACTCCCAGCATGCTGGCTGGGGAATTCTGGGAGTTGAAGTCCACACTTGTCCACAAAGTTGCCAAGGTTGAGAAACACTGCTTTACACACAGCAAGTGCAAGGACAGAATTGATGCATCTATTCTGCTCCTCTGCAGGCTAAATTTATTTATTTATTCATTCATTCATTCATTCATTCATTCATTCATTCATTCGGCTTGTATGCCGCCCATCTCCCCCAACGGGTGACTCTGGGCGGCTCACAATAAAAACACAGTTCTCTCCCAGATGGCTAAAAACTAGAAATACTTAAAAACATATAAAAAACCCTAAAAAACCTCCTCTGGTTTATGGCGCTAAAAAACCTGTAAGATGCTGGGGGGGGGAGACAACCCATCATCCCACCAGCCATCTCCACAGGTGCGGGCCCCCCTCTGGCCCCCAGGCCTTCTGGCAGAGCCAGGATTTGATACCTTTCCTGAAGGCCATGAGGGGGCCTTTACCCAAAACCCTTCTTCCAGAAAACTGACCCAGGTCATTTGGTTCCACCAGCCTAAGTTTGCCACAAATGCAAAAAAGAAAAGAAAAGAAAAACATTGGTTATTTCAGGGGAATCTTTACCCAACGTTCCCATCTTCACCTCACCATTTTCCCTCTTCATAGCTTCCAGAGGCTTTTCTTCTGCATGTAAGAAATCCATCCGCTCTTCCTTTAAGGAACCCTGAAAAAAGGAGGACGCTGCAGCTCAGAAGGAAGGGACTGACTTTACACACACACACCCCCCTCAGCAGTTCTCTGCTCCACAAGCCCAATACCAATTCAGTTACATAATTATGGGGGTGGTCCCTGTGTTATGCCACCATCTCACCCTGAAAGTACAAGCGGTGCCTTTTCTGTAGGCATTTTGGAAATGACCCAGTAAGGCAATGTTGTCCAAACTTGGCCACTTTAAGATGAGTGGACTTCAACTCCCAGAATTCCCCAGCCAGCCATGCTGGCTGGGGAATTCTGGGAGTTGAAGTCCACTCATCTTAAAGTGGCCAAGTTTGGACAACATTGCAGTAAGGGCTGCTCCACTGAATGCCTGGCCCTAGGGCTGCTTTAACTGAATGGTGCCGTGGGGCTTTAGCTAGATGCAATTTTTAAAGTCTTGTTCTTTCTTTGACTTTGTCGTGCTCTGCCCAGAGTCTGACAGTATAGTATAGTATAGTATAGTATAGTATAGTATAGTATAGTATAGTATAGTATAGTATAGTATAATATAATATAATATAATATAATATAATATAATATAATATAATATAATATAATATAATATAATATAATATAATATAATGATCTCAGGCTAGAAATATTGTAAATATCAACAACGCGGTTTTGCACCTCTGTTCTCTAAGTCCTAGATACTGTCAACTGAGTTAAAAGAAAAATGGCCATCTCAGGCCCAGAGAAGCTACATCCAATTTTTCTCCCCACTGGGAAGGAATATGGGGCTCACTTTGAGAACGAGGAAGGAATGAGTGAGCCACTAAGGGGCGACATTGTGAAACAACGACTGTGTCTTGAGAAAGAGGGAAGTGTGAGAAAGAAATTTAAGGCCACCTTGATTTTGTTTAGTATAAGATAAGACAGAGAGAAATTTGGAGAGGCTTTTAAGATTGGTTGGTATCAGCCCAGTGAGGTAGGCCAGGTCAAGAAATAGGCAAGGCAAGGATTCCCAGAATGCTCTTTATTGTAGTAGGGTAGAATAACAGGATCTTGAAAGCCTGTCCATGTTTCTCTCTGTCCCATGTTATACTGAACAAAATCAAGGAGGGGTTATTTTGAGTTTCTTTCTCACACATTCATCTTTCCTGGGGCTCATTCTTCCCCTTATTCTCAAGGTTAGTTCTATATCCCTTCACACCCACTGGGAAGCTCTTAAAGTAAATATTCTGCTGCCAATTTCTTTTTAAATGCAACCAAACCTACCTTGGATGGCTTTCTGCAAAGATACAGAAGATAACTACTGTAAAGGGTTTATCACACAGTGCGGGTGGAAAGATTCCCACAGCTGCCACTTAAGAAAGTGAAATTAATGTGCCAGTAAAAATCTAACATTATGGTTCATTTGAAAAAAATAAATCTGGCTGGCTACAAGGAACAAACTATTTATAGAACAAGCAGAGTTCATTTGGTTCAGAAGATTTTGGACTTGCTATATAGTAGAAAGGAATAAGCTGACAACTGAAAAATAGTAGATGGCTGTAGCAACTTCCATCTACATTCTTTAATAGAAACCTTCAGAATTAACTCTTGAAAATTCACCTGCCATGTCCCTGATCTAGTCTGTTCCTGGCTCTGGAGGAAGTCCTCCACCAGGGCCACCGCTTGGGAACACGTGTCCGGCCTTCGGGCTTGGATCCAACTCCGGAGCTCTGGTGGGAGGCTGGCCAGGAACTGCTCCAGGATCAGCAGCTCCAGGATCTGCTCCTTGGTGCGTCTCTCCGGCCTCAACCATTGGAGACACAGCTGCTGGAGTTGGCCGTAAAGCCTCCTGGGGTCTCCCACCTCCTGGCAGCAGAACTGCCGAAAGTGCTGCCGCTGCGCCTCCGTTCTCAGGGCTTCCCCTCGCAAGATGGCGGCCTTGACCTTCCCGTAATCTTCTTGGTCTCTGGCTTCCAGGGTCCGGAAGGCCTCTTCCACTCCTCCGCTCAGAGCGGGCAGGAGACGGGCCGCCCACTCTCCTCTGGGCCACCGGCAGGCTTGGGCCACCTGCTCAAAGGAGGCCAGGAAGGCCTTGGGGTCTTCCCAGGGAGACATCTCTGACATCATCAGGGGGTTTCCTCCTCCTGGATGGAGCGTCCTCAGGAACTCCTGCCATTGGGCTTCCCAGCGTTGTTGTCTCGCTTTGCAAGTTTCCCCTTTGCTCCTGCATGACGTTCCCCATCCTGGCTGCTTGGTCATACCTTCAGATCCAAGAGCACTGGTGGCTTTTCCTGCTTCTTCTGGTCCCCCTTCCACTTTGGGCTCTACAGAAATTTGCTCCTTCATTGCTTTCACTCCTGGTGGTGGACTTTGTGGCAGACCTAACAGAGAATGGAACATGCACAGTTATCGACCTGCAGTTTCAGGGGGATTCTGTCCCTCAGCCCAAGAGCCATTGTGGTCTAGGGGTGAATGTGTTGGACTGACACCATGAAGACCCAGGTTCTGGTCCCCCCTTGGTCACAGAAGATCCCTGGGGGACTCGGCACTCAGCTCCAGAGCCAGGATGGGTTAGTAGTGAAGGTGCTGGACTAGGAGTGGGGAGACCCAGATCCTGGGCCCCCACAACCCCAGAAGTTCCCTTGGGGGCTTTGGAGCAATCACTCTTGGCCCAACCTACCATGCAGGGTGGTGGTTGGAGGAAAAATATGAGGAGGGAGTACCATTGTCTGAAGGACAAGCCATGCATGTCTATTAAATAAAGAAACGTGTCCTTGTAAAATAAGACTGTAGAAGTTTCCTCCCCTATTGCTGAGATCTTGGTGACTTCCTGGGTTCTACAGTCCTGGGCTCTCCTGCCCTGACAGACACTCCCCCCCCCCCCCCCCCGACTTCTTCCAGGACGTTTCTCAACTTCCCAGCACCTACTCAGGCCTCCCCTTCAAGCCGCACCAACCCCGGCCCTGTTTAGCTTTCAAGCCCAGCCAGCCGCCATCGATTCCTCGCATCCCGCAAAGCTTTCTGCAGTCCCCGCGGCAGAGCGACCGCCCGGCCAGGACTGTAACCCCCCTTATCGGGAGGGGGCAGAGAGGCTCCCATTCCCCCCGCATGCATTTCCCCCCAGGCGATCGGACCTCGGGCGTGGCTTACGGGCAAACCCGCCCCGCATCCTCCAACCCGACTTGGCACCCGGCTGGGGCGCACCTGTTTCGTGCCCGGAGGGGGCACCGGGGCAGGAGGGCTCCCGCGCGAGCCTCCTTCTCCAGCCGCAGCAATGCCGAAGGGGAATCCCCTCCCGGGAGCGATGGAGAGGCCGGCCGGGCCCTCTCGGCTGCGGGGCTGCGGCTCAGGGCTGGGCGCGGCGGGGCCGAGACCCGCGGGCGCCTCGGAAGTCTCCTGCGGGGCGAGGGGCCGCGGGAGGCGTCCGCTGCGCCTCTCGTCTCCGGCGGATCGCGGCGCTGGGCTTCGCCCTTGTTCTCCTCGGGTTCCGGGGCGGACCCGCCGATGACTTTTCTCCCGGTGGCTGGCTCGGCTCGGCTCGGCTCGGCTCGCCCCCTCCTGGGCGCCTCCGGTCCTCCGCGCCGATGCAAAGCGAAGGAGCCCGGGAGAAGCGGCTGGATCCGGCCGGCTCGGACCGACCGAGCCCGCTTGCTGCCGGCGCCGTGCGTGGCGCCAAGGCGGAGAAGGGGTTAATCCGGCAGGCCCGGGTTGAGCGGGGGGCGGGGGGCAACCCCGCCGTCTTTTTGAAAATCGCTTCCCGCACTTATGACCGCGCTTTCCAAGGCTGCCCCGTCGCGAATGACTCAGGGCCGCTTCTCAAATCCGAAGCGACCTGGAAAACGCCTTCGGGTCCGACTCCTGCGCGGGGCAGCGACCCGAATTCAAGCACCCCCGTCGAATGGCCGCCCCCAGTCGCTCCTCTTTGGAGAACTGGCACCGTTGTCAAACGGAAGGTTGCGGTAACGTTCAGCTGGACTTTGCCTTCCTGTCCGTGAAATCCGGAGTAAATCAGTCCTTTAAGCCTTCCCCTGCATTCCGGAGCATGGGAAAAGAGACCTTGATCTTCCTTCTGTTATGACCGCCTTTCAGTTATTTGATGAATGGTTCATCTCCCACACCGTTTTCTCAAGGCCAAACATTCTTCAGCTCTTTCAACCTCTCTTCATAGGACCTAAGCCAGTGTTATCCAAACTTGGCCACTTTAAGATGTTGTTGTTGTTCAGTCTTAAGTTGTGTCGGACTCTTCATGACCCCATGAACCATATTGCGCCAGGCCTTCCTGTCCTTCACTGCCTCCCTGAGTTTGCTCAATTTCATGCTCATTGCTTCAGTGATGCTATCTAGCCATCTCATCCTCTGCCGTCCTCTTCTCCTTTCGCCTTCCATCTTTCCCAGCATCAGGGTCTTTTCCAAAGAGTCCTCTCTTCGCATTAGGTGACCAAAGTATCTGAGCTTGAGCTTCATTATCAATCCTTCCAATGAGCAATCAGGTTGATTTCCTTTAAGATTGACTGGTTTGACCTCCTAGCAGTCCAGGGGACTCTTAAGAGTCTTCTCCAGCACCACAGTTCAAAGGCATCAATTCTTCGGCGTTCAGCCTTCTTTACGGTCCAGCTCTCACAGCCATACATTACTATTGGAAAAACCATAGCTTTGACTATGCGGATCTTTGTTGGCAAGGTGACGTCTCTGCTTTTTAATATGCTATCTAGGTTTGCCATAGCTTTCCTCCCAAGGAGCAAGCGTCTTTTAATTTCATGGCTGCAGTCTCCGTCTGCAGTGACCTTGGAGCCCAAATAAATGAAGTCTGTTACTGCTTCCATTTCTACCCCTTCTATTTGCCAGGGATTGATGGGTCCAGATGCCATGATCTTAGTTTTTTTTAATGTTGAGTTTCAAGCCAGCTTTCGCACTCTCCTCTTTCACCCTCATCAAGAGGCTCTTTAGTTCTTCTTCACTTTCTGCCATTAGGGTGGTATCGTCTGCATATCTGAGGTTATTGATGTTTCTCCCTGCAATCTTAATTCCGGCTTGTGATTCTTTTCTTCCAGCCTGGCATTTCTCATGATGTACTCTGCATATAGGTTAAATAAGCAGGGTGACAGTATACAGCCTTGCTGTACTCCTTTCCCTATTTTGAACCAATCGGTTGTTCCATGACCGGTTCTAACTGTTCTTGGCCCGCATACAGATTTCTCAGGAGACAGGTAAGGTGGTCTGGTATCCCCATTCTCCAAGAATTTGCCACAGCTTGTTGTGATCCACACAATCAAAGGCTTTTGCATAGTCAATGAAGCAGAAGTAGATGCTTTTCTGGAACTCTCGTGCTTTCTCCATGATCCAGCAAATGTTGGCAATTTGATCTCTAGTTCCTCTGCCTCTTCGAAACCCAGCTTGTACATCCGGTAGTTCTCGGTTCACGTACTGCTGAAGCCTAGCTTGTAGGATTTTGAGCATAACCTTGCTAGCATGTGAAATGAGTGAAATTGTGCAATAGTTTGAGCATTCTTTGGCATTGCCCTTCTTTGGAATTGGAATGTAAACTGACCTTTTCCAATCCCGTGGCCACTGTTGCGTTTTCCAAACTTGCTGGCATATTGAGTGCAGCACTTTAACAGCATCGTCTTTTAGTATTTTAAATAACTCAGCTGGAATACTGTCATCTCCACTAGCTTTGTTGTTAGCAATGCTTCCTAAGGCCCACCTGACTTCACTCTCTAGGATGTCTGGCTCAGGGTCAGTGACCACACCAGCATGGACATCAGGGACATTAAGATCTTTCTTGTATAGTTCTTCTGTGTATTCTTGCCACCTCTTCTTAATCTCGTCTGCTTCTGTTAGGTCCCTGCCTTTTTTGTCCTTTATCATGCCCATCTTTGCACTAAACGTTCCTTTGATATCTCCAATTTCCTTGAAGAGATCTCTAGTCTTCCCCATTCTATTGTTTTCTTCAATTTCTTTGCATTGTTCATTTAAGAAGGCCTTCTTATCTCTCCTTGCTATTCTCTGGAAATCTGGATTCAGTTGCTTATATCTTTCTCTTTCACCCTTGCTTTTCGCATTCCTTCTTTCCACAGCTATTTGTAAAGCCTCATCAGACAGCCATTTTGCTTTCTTGCATTTCTTTTTCTTTGGGATGGTTTTAGTTGCTGCCTCTTGTACAATGTTACAGACCTCCGTCCATAGTTTTCAGGCACTCTGTCTACTAAATCTAATCCTCTAAATCTATTCATCACCTTCACTGTGTACTCACGTGGAATATGATCTAAGTCATACCTGAGTGGTCTAGTGGTTTTCCCTACATTCTTCAATTTAAGCCTAAATTTTGCAGTAAGAAGCTCATGATCTGAGCCACAGTCAGCTCCTGGTCTTGTTTTTGCCGTCTGTATAGAGCTTCTCCATCTTTGGCTGCAAAGTATGTAATCAATCTGGTTTCGGTATTGACCATCTGGTGATGTCCATGTGTAGAGTCGTCTCTTGTGTTGTTGGAAAAGGGTGTTTGCTATGACTAGCTTGTTCTCTTGACAGAACTCTATTAGCCTTTGCCCTGCTTCATTTTGTACTCCAAGGCCAAACTTGCCTGTTATTCCGATTACTCCTTGACTTCCTACTTTAGCATTCCAATCCCCTATGATGAAAAGGACATCTTTTTTTGGTGCTAGTTCTAGAAGGTCTTGTAGGTCTTCATAGAACCGGTCAACTTCAGCTTCTTCGGCATCAGTGGTTGGGGCATAGACTTGGATTACCGTGATGTTGAATGGTTTTCCTTGGATACGCACTGAGATCATTCTGTCGTTTTTGAGGTTGTACCCCATTACTGCCTTTCCCACTCTCTTATTGACTATGAGTGCAACTCCATTTCTTCTAAGGGTTTCTTGCCCATAGTAGTAGATATAACTTTAAGATGAGTGGACTTCAACTCCCAGAATTCCCCAGCCAGCCATGCTGGCTGGGGAATTCTGGGAGTTGAAGTCCATGCATCTTCAAGTTACCAAGATTGACAAACTCTGCTCTAGATTCTAGAATACAGTAGAGGTGTGTGTGTGGGGGGGTCATATAACCATGTGATCAAAGCTGGCTGGGGAATTCTGGGAGTTGAAGTCCACTCATCTTAAAGTGGCCAAGTTTGGACAACACTGACCTAAGCAGAAGTGAATCACACTTCTGTTGATGCGGTTTAAAACAACATTTTGCAAATAGCTTCTCAGGTTTATCTAGGTCAGGGGTTCCCACCTTGGGGTGCCCGCACCCCCAGGGGGTGCGAGATGGAATTTCAGGGGCTGCAACAATTTTATGCACTGAGTTAAAAGCTTCTTTTTAAAAGTTCAATTTATTCACCCACCTTAGGAATGAGACGTCTTCGTCTTCAAATGCGATATTACTTTTGTAGGGGGTGCGAACATTCATCAAGCATTTCCTAGGGGCGTGGGGCATAGAAGAGGTTGGGAACCACTGATCTAGGTGAATGTAGTTTCAATTTAGCCCTTTCACGGGGCTTTCAACTATATTTTTGCCAGAACTGTCTTTATCTGACTGAATGTATTTCATGAAACTAGGGATAAAGAGTCCTTGTGATTGAAATGTGTCTTGCAAAAGTATCGCAATGTGTCTTCCAGGAATGGGCCTTTTTGCAAAGGAAGGTGTCGTCCCAATGAGAGTTGAAAATGTTAGAAATAGATTAAAAATAATGTTAAAATCCGTGGTTTTTTCCTTTTATTTTGGTTTTCTCCTGTTGATTGAGGTTTTCCTCTGAATTGGGACGTTCTTCATTGTCCTCTCTGGAATGGGTCACTTGCAGTTTTACTCTGTAGCAATACCTTCTACTATATTTGGGGAACAAAGACATTTCATCCTTGGGAGCCTTACTGGCATTTTGGATAATGGATTCTATACATTTCTCCTCCATTTTCTTTCTCTAGTGTTCTCAGAACAGGGCCTTCCATTTCTATTCTTTTCCTTATTCCCACAGTTTGTCGGTGGAGTGGTCCTGCACTTCTCTAGCTGACTAACTCCACCATGAGAACTCTCCACATTAACTTCCATTTCTGTTCCATCACCAGCAAAGTGATGGAAGAGAGAAGATGGATTCTGATCTCCTGAGAGCCAGTAATTTTTGATCATTTCCTTTTGATTGACATTCCTTCCTGGTATATTGTTTTCTCTTTAAAATCCATGTTCTTTTCTTTACACTCATGTCCATCCACTCCTATTGTCAAAGACTATCCTTGAAAATTCTAGCACGTCAAAATACAATTGGAATTCTGAAGACAAATAAATTCAGGTTAAAAAAGTGAAAAACAAACCAACGGATTATCAAACAAATCAACCCAGAGTTCTCACTCAAGCATGGAGAAGATCTGAAGTTTGGATTCCCTTGATAGGAGGGGGACAAGATGGGTTGGTCCATTCCTTCTGACTCACAGAAGATAGAAAGGGAACAGCTGCACTTTTTAGAGTTGGGCACAAGAGGAATGGTTTGAAGAGGCCACCTCTGATTCAAAATCTCCTGAAGAACAGGGTAGATTCTGATGAGAATGTGATCCTTGGATTGAATTTGTGCTATTCTTCCACAGGATGGTGTAGCTAGCTTCTGGCTCTTCTGCTCAAAGGCAAGGAATTAGCAAATATTTGCTTCCTTCACAACCTGGACGGTGTAGCTGTTTTGATCCGTGCAAGCAGCCTTTGCCAAAATCCTCTCTTGCAGGTTACAGATCCAGCTTCCAGATTAGATTCGGCTTTCAGTTTGGTGGCAGAAGAATCCCACAAATTCAAAACCAGGAAGACGTTCAATACTCCAGGAGAATCCTTAGCATATGGCTCTCCTTCTCATCTGTTTCTCTCTTCACAGTCTCCCCAGGCTCTTCCTTCACATCTAAGAAAACTGCCTGTTCTTCTTTTAATGACCCTAAAGCAGTGAGGACAAACTCGGAACAGAAAGTTTATTTTTGTCCCCAACCACCTCCCCACCCCTCCTGGCCAGCAGCTCTCTGGTTCTCATCTGTCTGGTCAAAAGCCAATTAAGTTACATAATTATGAACAACATGACCTTTTTCCTCTAAAAAATGCCGGGGAGTACTGTTCAGATGGCTAGAAATGGTAAAAAAATGCTTAGCAAGAGGCAAGGACTGTGATTCCTTTAAGGAAGGGGGGTGTAAAGAAGAGCAGAAGCCGTTGCTTTGTATCTTTTTCTTTCTTTTCTGTTTTTCTTTTCCTTTTTTTCTCCTTTCTTGCACTTTTAGCTTTCTCTTTGATCTCTTTTTTCTCTTTTTTCCCTCCTTTGTATTAGTTTGCATTCGTTTTATCTTCCTTTTTAAAAGATCGCTAATAAAAAGGGTATGAAAAAAAGGAGAGTGTCTCTTGCTGCCAAGTTCACATTTATAGAAAATGGGAACTAAACAAGGGGATTTCAGTTGGTCCAAAAGATTTTGGACTTTGCAACATCGCTGCATTCCCAGGCCGAGAGAAGCGACACTCTCATTTTTCTCCCCATCGTGTAGCTTTTAGAAGTGACATTGTTCGGCCCATTTCTTGTTAAATGCAACTAAATCTACCTGCGGGGGCTTTCCGTAAAGACAAGAAAGATCGTTATTGTAAAGGTGGACAGATTGGTACAGCTAGAAAGATTCCCATAGTGAAGAAAGCAACATAAACTATCTTAATTTGTCAATAACATTAAGCGGTGTGGTTCACTTAAAAACTCTTGAAATTTCACCTGCCTTGTCCCAGATCTTTTGTTCCTGACTCCGGAAGAAGTCTTCTACCAAGTCCTCAACATAGTTAACTTAGAGTGGAACCTTAAAATAATCTACTGTAGGTCACTGAACTGTAAAAAATAATTATGGGCAACAGCTCACATTGAATTCATCTTTCTGAAATAATTATTTGAAGATAGAACAAATGGAGCAGTTCCGTCCCACTTTTGTCAGCCTGCAGTGCGCCCAAGTATGTCCCACTAAATAAGGTAAAATCCAGTGGAAGGCACCCCTTGATAACTTCAGTTTTCCTGCCATTACAGCCAAGGGTTTCTCCAGTCCCTCAAACTGTTTTCTTCCAGGACTTTTCTCAACTTCCCACTCTATTCCACAGTCCTCCTATTCTTTGGGCCTCCCATCCAAGTAGCATCCTGTCCAGACTCTACTTAGCTTCCCAGGACAGCCAAGAACAAACTGGTGCTGCCTCCTGCTGGGCAAACCCTGATTTGCAAAAGCTGCTGCACAAGACAAGCTGGACTTAGGATCCCCAGATAGGGGAAGGCAGGGAAGGGCTATCAGTGTTTCTCAAACTTGGCAAACTTTAAGACGTGTGGACTTCAACTCCCAGAATCCCCCAGCCAGCATTAAGTTGAAGTCCACATGTCTTAAAGTTGCCAAGTTTGAGAAACACTGGGATGGATAGAGTTCCGCATCTGCAGCGTGTGTTCTCCTCTGGAGGGCATCCTGCCCGCCCTGATTTGCCTGAGGCTGGAGGGCTCAAAGACTTGCTGGCACGTCCTGGGCACCCCCATCCCAGGGGTTTACACATCTCTGGCATGTGAGGATAGGGGCAAGAGAGTGGCGGGGGCTTGACAGTGCCCCAAACCAGCAGCGTGGAGGCCAGAAAGAAGAAGGGAACCCAGGCTTGGCTTCTGGTGTTGCAGTGCTCACTCGACTGGTGGGTTGACTGGTGGGCATCCTTCCTGCTGAGCTGGAGAGGAAGCTGCGGCAGATCCAACCTTTCCCTCGCCTCCTTTGTTGCTTGGGGGGCTTGGAGATGGGAAAGGCTCCTGGGCAGGAAGAGAAAGGGGCCCGCTGCCCTGATGCATTCAGTCCCGGGCAGAACCCAATGCTTGCTTCAGATGAAGCAGGCTGAGACACAAAGCAGCAGGAAGGCAAGGGGAAATCCAGAAAGTTCTACTCGGGAGTGAAAATGGCTAAGATTTATGAGGCTATAGGATTGCAGGGGGCAGCGTCTGGCTGACCATTTCTGTGCTCCTGAAACTAAATAGGCTTAGTCCTCAACTTATGACCATTCATTTAACAACTGTTTGAAGTTACAACAGTGCTGAACAAGGGGACTTACAACTGGTCCCTATACTTATAACTGTCACTGCACCCCCACAGTCATGTAATTGCGATCCGGACGCTTAGCAACCAGCTTGCATTTATGACGGTTGCAGTGTGCCGGGGTCACATGATTCCCAATTGCAACCTTCCCAGCCAGCTTCCGGCAAGCAGAATCAATGGGGAACTGTGTGATTTGCTTCACGATGGCATGATTCACTTAATGACCACTGCAAAAAAGGTTGTAAAATCGGGCATGACTTGCTTAACAACTGCCCTTCTTAACAAAGACTTTTGCAGTCTCTATTGTGGTTGTTAAGTGAGGACTACCTGTATTCAGGGATAGGAGACCAACAGGAAATAGGATAGACTAGGAGATTGAAAATAATAAAAACTGCTTCCATAGCTGCCAAGAAAACTGCATGGACATTGTTTTTGGAGAAAAATGGCATGGAAATACCAGGAATAAAATCAGTCAATCGATTCTCTGGAGTCCAGCTCAGTTTGAAGGAGAATTTATTTTAAGGCTTTGCAGGTGTAGTTCTGAAGTCCCCAAAGGCAAGTTTATTTAAGTCATCAGTTCTACAAAGGTGGCCTTGCCTGGGCTTGGAAGGTACCCTGGTTGGGGAATTCTGGGAGTTGAAGTCCACACATTTGAAAGTTGCTGAGGCTGAGAAACAGATTTCTGGAGCTCTCTCTGCCACTGATTGTAATGCTTGGGCAGAAATGTTCCCTGAAGCATTGGGATCATAATATTATAGAAGTGGAAGTGGATTTGGCCATCAAATCCAGCTGACAATAAAATGTGTTAGTCAGAAAAAGTGCTATCAGGCTCCCGACTTCCTGCTCTATGCAGGAATTCAGATAAAAACGTCCAGAATTGGTGGTTATTATCCTAAACTGCTAATGGCCTCGACAATAATTATGAAAACCTTGAAGCCCAACCTGTAATATATAAGCCATCTCTCCACTCTGTCCTGATGGGAATTTGTGTCCACTTCCCCAGTAATCTTTGTCACCCGTCTATGAATTCTTCTGGCCTACCTAAATCTTTCTTAAAAGCTGAAGCCCAGAGAGGAAAACAGCATGGGAAGGAACCGGGACTAGACAGGGTCTCAGCCAAGCAGAATAAAGTAGAATTATGATTTCCCATAATTTGAAAACACTGATTGAAAGGTTGAATATGAAAGTAGCCAACAGCGGTTCAATAATTGGAAGGAATCAGAACGTTTTGTCCTACTCCATTCACAAAATGGGTGTTGCAAGGACTTGGCTAGTCAGCAAGGACAAACAACTTGTGCAAGGAATTGAGTTTGCCAAGAGTTGGGTCTGAATCTTGAAGACAAGTACAGTATTTGGCTCCATAGAACTAAAGCAAATGTCCATATCACCAAAGGCAAGCTAAGAAGAAAAATTGGCCGCCCCAAAATGTTTCATGGTGTTTTTTCCCCCTTATCTAAGCATGGTCTGACCACTGTGTAATGCTGCCTTATGCTCCTAAGGAAATAGAAAAGCCTTTGAGGTGTTTTTTAAGGCTGTGTTCATGCAACAAAACAATCCCTGGTGAATGGTTTACAGGTAGTCCTCGACTTACGACCACAATTGGGACCGGAACTTCCATCACTAAGCAATGCGGTCATTAAGTGAGTTGCGTCCAAATTTATGACCTCTTTGCCATGGTCATTAAGCAAATCACACTGTTCCCCATTGAAATTGCTTGTCGGAAGCCCCTTGGGAAGGTCACAAATGGTTATCATGTGACCCCAGGATGCTGCAACTGTTGTAAATACATGCCAGTTGCCAAGCGCCCAAATTTGATCACGTGACTGCGGGGATGTGTAAATGTGAGGACTGGTTGTAAGTCACTTTTTTCAGCGCCATCATACCTTCAGTCATTAAATGAATGGTCATAAGCTGAAGACTACCTGTACTGAATTAGCCCTGTTGCTAGTAAACTGTTAAATTAATCCAACTGAAACCGAACGTAGCCAACCCCATGTCAGACTGACATATTAGAATCATGGACATGACCAGAGAGGTCATCTATTCCAACCCCTTGAGCTCTAAGATCCTCTCCAACTATATGACTTTGTCTCAACCCCAAAGCCAGGGTGGGGTGGTGGGGAAAGGCTGGACTAGGAATGGGGAGACAGAGGTTGTAGGCCTCTCTCAGCCAAAGCTTTTTGTCAGCCCAGCCTATCTTAAAGGGTTGTTGTGGGGAAAAACATTTGAGCTCCTGAAGCAAAGGCGGGATATAAATTAAATAAAATTTATACATCTGTTTGCCCCATGCATGTATTGGAGGAGGGGAGGAACGTGACTCCTAAGATTGTAAAATGCCTTTCAAAATACAGCACTTGTAATGCTTAAACATTGTGACATATGCCTCCACTAAGTGGCAATGGGAAAGGGATAAACAGCATTTTTTCCCCTTTTGAATGGAAAATAAAACAGATAGGAAAAAGAAGCATTAAAATCAAATAATGTAGAAAGAGGATCTTGGTTGAGCATAGCTGGAAGGTCCCAGATGCTGTAGAACAGTGTTTCTCAACCTTGGCAACTTTAAGATGTGTGGACTTCAACTTCCAGAATTCCCCAGCCAGCATGGCTAGCTGGGGAATTCTGGGAGTTGAAGTCCACGCATCTTAAAGTTGGGTGTTGAAGTCCACCCATCTTAAAGTTGCCAACTTTGAAGATGGGTGGACTTTGAGAAACAGTGCTGTAGAACATGAGCCTATGATAAATGGGAGGGGAATCATCCATTCGCTGAGACAGGATATCTCAAGATTTGAAAAATAACAACTGCTTAGTAAGAAACAATAGAGAAAAAAATTACACATTGATCAGGACATCTGCATTTCATGCAGAGGCAAGTTTGGTAAGATAAGAAACGAAGCGGGCCTTTAAAAATCAGGTCATTGGTTACAATTTGACTTCAAACGTTGGTTGATTGCATCAAAGCCTAAGCCAAACCTGGTTTATGGCATTGTTGTGTAAGTGAGGCTCAAGGACAATATGGCCGTGCAAGTGTGTACATGGAAACCTTGTGCAGTGAAGCAGCAGTAGGGAATCAATAAAAGGGACCTGACTGAGGAGTCAAAAATAGGGTGAGATTAGGAGAGTTGATAAACTGAACTTGTTTCAAAACTGGATTAACTTGTTTTTAGTTTCAAGATTTTGCCTGCCAGCTGGATTCCGCCATGCTGCTCCTAGTATAATAATTTTTAAGAGAACAATATTTTGGCTTTGTGGTTCTTTATTTTAATCACTGCCTGTTTTACTGAGAGAGGATTTGGCGGAAAGAGGAGGCATATCTTTAGCCCTGATGGCGGCTCTTGAGAGCACCAGTCAAAGAGGGAGGAGCAAGACTTAGCTGGCCCTGAAGCAGGAAGAGGTCCCAGCATTCCCTGGATGGAGGGCAGAGGGGAATTCTGGGAAAAAACAAAGCAGATAAGAGGAGGATTTGGTCGGCTCAGAGGTTCCTTGCTGGAGTTTTCTTCTCTCTCTCTCTCTGTCCAGCAGATGGGTAACTTCAAAGCATCTCCTATTCGGTGGATCCTTGGTTAGACTGGAGGCCTTTGGAAAGAATTATAGATGAGTTTGGATCCACTTGGATCTACTTTTCACAAATGAAGCTAAAGAAACACTTCAGCATCACAGAACTGATCCAAATGTTGCCCACCCAGGGCGCCAAGGAGAAAGAAGGGTGGTGTCAGACCTGATTATTGATTGATGATATCAGAAGGATTAAAACACCTTCCCTTGGTTCATTCCAAGCCAGAAATGAAGCACACTGGACGATCAGTGGAGAGTCAAAAATATGTTGATTCACCCAACATTATCAAGTTGCTTTGGGCGGGCGGCCGTGCAGCACATCTCTTTGCTTCCCTTTTCATAGGATTCTGAAGTTTAGAAATTCAGCCAACCATTATCCATGGAATGGGATGTGCTAGCTTATTACAAATGAAGGTTTCCTTATCTTAGGGTGGAAGCAGAGGCCTCCTTATTTATAGCTAAACAAATGCCTCTTTACCAATAGAAGCGAGTTTGTGTAGCTCAGGGTTGAACGGTAGAGCCCTTGGGGTTCTCTGAGCTTGGCTGTTTTCTTGCAAACATTTCGTTACCCGGCTAGGTCACATCTTCAGTGCTAATGTCTCTTTATCTACAGCTGAAACAGCTATGTTTTTCTGTGCATAAGATATGTTTTCCTTTATATGGGTATGCATAAGATATATGTCTTCCTTTACGTGGGCATGCTACGTGATGTCTCTATTGTTTCTTATAGAGAAGCCAGCTTTTATATAATGGCATTACTATTGCCGATTTACTACTGCCTATACCAGTGTTGTCCAAACTTGTCCACTTTAAGATGAGTGGACTTCAACTCCCAGAATTCCCCAGCCAGCATCTGGCTGGGGAATTCTGGGAGTTGAAGTCCACTCGTCTTAAAGTGGCCAAGTTTGGACAACACTGGCCTATACAATCTTTATTCCAACAAGCATGTGCCAACAAGTCATTGCCGACTATTAGCAACCACATAGATAGATTTTCTCCATGATGATCTACCCCTAACCTGGTACCTCAGCAATTCCAACAGTGCCCCCACGGCCTCTGTAACTGAGACCTCCTCTTCTTCTTTTTCCTTCCACCTTTCCCAGCAGCAGAGTCTTCTCCAGAGAACAAGGTCTTCGCATAATATGTCCGAATGGGATAATTTGAACCTGTGTCTTGAGTGATTTGGGCTATGAATCTTGTAAGATAGATAGATAGATAGATAGATAGATAGATAGATAGATAGCCATCAAGTCAATGTTGACTCCTAGTGACCCTATAGATAGACTCTCTCTGTGATCTTCTGCCCCCAACCAGGTCCTTCAGGTCTTCCAGTGATGCCCCCATCGCACCTGTAACCGAGTCCATCCCCCTTGCTACTGGTCATCCTCTTCTTCTCTTTCCTTCCACCTTTCCTAGCATCAGAGCCTCCTCCAGAGAGTGAGGACTTCATAGAATGTGTCCGAAGTAGGATCATTTGAGCCTGGTCCTTTGTGCCTCAAGTGAGAATGCTGGGTTGATTTGTTCTGTGATCCATTAGTTTGTTTTCTTGGTTATCCATGGTATCCTCCAGGTTTTTTTCAAAAAGTAAAGTTCAAAAGCGTCAATACGGGTACTCTTCCTATCCTGCTTCTTCAAAGTCCAAACAGATCTATTACAAGTATTACTTTGCCTTCCAGATATTTCCAAGGGTACGTAGGATTCATCTCTTCACATCATATCAGCTCCAGATGGATAGCTGGGATAAACCATGTCTGGAATATTTAGGGGAAGCCCAGAACATTTTTATACTAACTCAGGGGCATCTGCAGAGGATGGTGGTGGTAAAAAACTAAAGATGGCCGCCCAACTACCCTTATGATGCAACACATGTGAAAAAAGGTTCAGGGCTTCAATCACACAGTCATGGCCACCTTACTGACTTTTTTGACCCCCATAGAAACCCCTCCACATGCTCTTGGCATTGCTCCAGAATCAGCAGCCTTATTTTAGGTGCAGTCTGACTTGATCCTGAAGAGGTCACCTGTTCTGCCTTCATATCATATTGAAAAACAGTTTAGACAGACTTAGACAATTCCTGCTACATTTCATAATTAATTTTGCAAACCTTCTTGTTGTTTAATCACCGTTAAATGTTAACATGATCCTGCCTGCAAATCTCCAGGTCACCGGTAGGGGGCAGTAATGCACCTTTTTATTGATCCCTGGTGGTCTTCTGGAATTCTGCAGCCCAGCTGTAGTAGCCTCCATGCAACATCATGACCCTACACAGATGATCTCACTCTGTTTCCAGATCCCCCAGAACTCCTGATCAAGCTCTAATGATAGGATATCGGCCGCATTTGAGTGAACTGTTTTTTGTTTTTGCCCTAATCTCTCATGGAACCCCATCAAATGGGAAAGGGCTGGACAAGAAGGTCCCTTCTAACCCTCTGATTCTGTAATTCAATGAATTGCTATGGAGGAAAGACCTTCCTTTGGTGATGTCACCAGCAGACTGTGGCCCTACAAAGTCTCTTAATCATTCCAGTTGGTCTTGTGTTGGTTCAGTTTTGAAGGTACAACTCAGCTAGGTCCCACAGATCCAAGAACGGCAGTGATAACTGGCTAAGAAAACAGTGCTTTGATGGGAATCTGTAGGCATGAACAAGGGAGATGAAAGAGTGGATGCTGCTGAGGAATAGAAGGCTTTTGGAGTTAGAAGGACACGACCTGAGATTTGGGTGGCATGGGTATTTGTCGTATGACAAAGTTAAGGTTAATGTGGATTTTAAAAATCATTATGTTAGACGTGCCATATTGAAAATATGGAATAGATACAAATCTAGGTTGTGTCTGAACACATCTTTGTGGCTCTCAGCACATAGATGAGAAATAATAGGCAAACACAAATGGCTAACTTATTATGAGATACTAGAATTTTGTCAAGGGGAATACAAAATAAAATCAAGAGAACTGATGGCAGAGGGACATAGTTGCTAATGGTTTTCTTATTTACAGTTATTAGAACGATTTAAAGTAGACAAAAGAGTTTATGGCTTTGAACACTGTAAGACTGAGTTTGAAATGGAATTATGTACAAATGATGAACATGTAATCGCTAAAATGTATAAATCTCTATTGACATTTGAAACAGAAGAACAAGTGAAAGAATGTATGATAAAGTGGGCTAAAAATTTTGGTTATAATATGCAGATGGAACAATGGGAAAATATGTGGTTGAATTCATACTGGAGAAAAAAACATATGAATGTCCTCTTTGTGAGAAATGTTACTATGAAGTTTAATAAACCATGAAAGAATTCACATTGGGGAGAAATCATATGAATGTTATTGGTGTGGGAAATGCTTCAGGCTGAAGACGACTTTAAATGCCCATCGTGGGTCTCAAACTGGAGAGAAGTCACATAATAGTTTTCCACGTGGGAAGTGCTTTAGCTGTCCCAGACATCTGATAAGACCTCAAACAATTCATAATACAGAGAAACCATACAAATGTTGTCTTTGTGGAAAGTGCTATGGTGAAAAAAGAAATTTGAACCATCAAAGAACCATCAAAGAACGCATATTGGAGAGAAACTATTTGAACGTTCTTGGTATGGAAAATGTTTCAGTCAGAAATATATCATGAAGAAACACCAGATAACTCACTTGGGATGGAAACCGTACAAAAATTCTCAGTGTGGGAGATGTTTCAGTTGTAGAGGAACCTTGATGATTCATCAAAGGATTCATACTGGAGAGAAACCATATGAATGTTCTCAGTGTGGGAAATGTTTGTCTCCTGGGAGGTATAGGGAGGCATGAAACAATTCATACTGGCAAGAAATCATAGATGTTCTCTTTGTGGAAAATGCTTCAGTAAAAAAGAAATTTGATGAATCATCAAAGAATTCACCCTGGAGAAAACTCATATGAGTGTTCACAGCATGGGAAGTACTTCAGTCAAAAATATATCCTGAAGAAGGACCAGATACCTCACCTTGGAGAAGAACCATACAGATCACTGTGAAAATGCTTTGCTTCCCAAAAACATTTGAAGAAACCTATGACAATTCATCCTGGAGAGAAACCATGCAAATGTTCTCAGTGTGGGAACTGCTTCAGGGAGGACAGTATAAACAGACACCAGACAGTTCGTATTAGAGAGAAATCAAATGTTCTCCTTGAGGAAAATGCTACTGTAAAAAAAAAAAAAAAAAAGTTTAACGAACCATCAAAGAAATCACACTGCTGGGAAAAAAAAGGGAAATAAATTGTTGGTCTCTTGATTGAAAGAACCACAACATAATATACCTGCAATTAATTATTCCATGGGTAAATGCGTAATAGGGGCAAGGAATATGTAATTTTTGGATTATTATACTTGACTTTATAGTCTGGATTTGGACATCCCAGGTGAGTGGTTTAAATGTTTGAAAGGTTAAATAAAACTTCCAAAAATTTCTCAAGCTATTCTGTTGAAATAGCTGCTCCTTGAACTACTATATTCTACACTATTGATTCTGAAAAAAACTGAGAAGGTCCTAGGCCATTTTGAGGAAAATCTATCCTTTCTCTCTCTCTCTCTCACACACACACACCCCTTGGGGGTCTGATTTCCCATAAAAAATATATGAGTGTGTGCGTGCATTGTGTGTAAACAAACAAACTTCTGGGAGTTTAGGAATATTAACTTTATTTTCAATATGAACCAGAACTTGGACAGATAATTTGACTCCTTTGACATTCTTGCAGGGGCTCTAAATTTAGTTGGGATTGTGTTATAGTCCCAGGATATAGCAAGCTATATTTGGATATTATTGGGAAGAGATTACATTTGATCCTTATTCTCATGAGAAACAGATTCTCTGGGATAATTCCTGTTCTAAAATGGCAGGTAAAATATTAAAAAAAAAAATTAAAATATTATTTTTAAAAAAGGGTGGTTATATCTTAGATCAACTTATTCCAGTAACATTTTAAAAGATTTTCAAAAGGATGCAAAAAAAATATAACCTGCATAAAACCACACAGAATGGCAATGTATTCAATTAAAATATTTGTTATTTTCCTAATTTGGACCTGATGCTCTGGCTGACTTGGAAATCCCTACAATTCTCAGTATGGTAGAAATAGTACTTTTCAGAAGCTAAACACTTCAGGTATATGGAAAAATGAAGAATCTTATTAGGTGAAGTACTGATAACTTATAAGAAAAGAGGAAAAAATGGAGTATTCTGCTGGCAACTTATAGCATCTTCTAGAGCAGTGTTTCTCAACCATGGCAACTTTTAAGATGTATGGACTTCAACTCCCAGAATTCCCCAGCCAGCATGGCTGGCTGGGGAATTCTGGGAATTGAAGTCCACGCATCTTAAACTTGTCAAGGTTGAGAAGCACTGTTCTAGAGTCATCCAACCATGTTGTGCTAAAACAGTAACGAGGATGCTTTGTAGCACTTCAATTATGGCTGGTCGATGCCATGAAGGTACTAGAAGTCCCTAATGTCACTTTCTCTCGATGGTCCAGACCAGGAAATCAACTCCACAGGAGGTCTACCACTACTTTTATTGAGACTGGGTATAAGAACAGAAAGTGAAGAAGAACTAAAGAGCCTCTTGATGAGGGTGAAAGAGGAGAGTGCGAAAGCTGGCTTGAAACTCAACATTAAAAAAACTAAGATCATGGCATCTGGACCCATCAATCCCTGGCAAATAGAAGGGGTAGAAATGGAAGCAGTAACAGACTTCATTTATTTGGGCTCCAAGATCACTGCAGACAGAGACTGCAGCCATGAAATTAAAAGACGCTTGCTCCTTGGAAGGAAAGCTATGGCAAACCTAGATAGCATATTAAAAAGCAGAGACGTCACTTTGCCGACAAAGATCCGCATAGTCAAAGCTATGGTTTTTCCAGTAGTAATGTATGGCTGTGAGAGCTGGACCATAAAGAAGGCTGAACGCCGAAGAATTGATGCCTTTGAACTGTGGTGCTGGAGAAGACTCTTAAGAGTCCCCTGGACTGCTAGGAGGTCAAACCAGTCAATCTTAAAGGAAATCAACTCTGATTGCTCATTGGAAGGATTGATAATGAAGCTCAAGCTCAGATACTTTGGTCACCTAATGCGAAGAGAGGACTCTTTGGAAAAGACCCTGATGCTGGGAAAGATGGAAGGCGAAAGGAGAAGAGGACGGCAGAGGATGAGATGGCTAGATAGCATCACTGAAGCAATAAGCATGAAATTGAGCAAACTCAGGGAGGCAGTGAAAGATAGGAAGGCCTGGCGCAATATGGTTCATGGGGTCACGAAGAGTCGGACACGACTTAACGACTAAACAACAATAAGAACAGTATTAGGTATGTTTGCCACCTTGAGTTATATATTAAAAAAGGCAGGATTAAAATTTAACCACCACCACCACCACCATCTTGGAATTCTGATTGTGCTGTACCTCCTCCCCGTTCTTACGCTCCAGTGAATTAGGGAGGGGGTCTGCCTGAGCAGCTTCCAAACATTATCTGCCTGCTTTGGACTTAAAAAATGCTTCAGCCCCCTTTGCCAAGCCAAGGGTTCATGCAAATCTCTGCCAAGGTCCTCTTCCTTACTCTCTACACTAGTGGAGAAATGGCCTAGGCCATTTCCTCAAAAAAGGCTTCAGAGAACCGGGAAGGAGCAAGAGAAATGACTGAAGAACTGGAGCTCCTCCCGTTCAAAGAAACGGAGGAATTTGGCATTTTCTCCACATTCCTTAGTGGCCTGTTGGTCCCCATGGAATCTCCTTCTGTACAGGCATACAGACCACTACACTGTGAAGTTTGAAAGAAAGGTGGTTGAGCTGACATTTCATCATATAAATTCTCTCACTGTATATTTCTTTTGTCCTCTGGAAGGGCTGTAAGAGAAAGGGGTTCATGCTTGCTTATACAGCCACCATGCCCTGGAACACAGCAATCTGGGGACCAAGGAATGATTTTAATCTCAGGAAAAATAGACCAGAAAAGTCAGTATTATTATTATCATTCTTTGAGGAAATCAGTATCTTATCTTAATAACTTGGAGGGGGAATTGGGCACCATTTTCCAGGTGTGGAGATGACAAAGCATTTGAAATCCATGGGGAATCTCACCAGTGGGAATTGATTTGGGAGAATCCCACCCACAGCATGAACAGACAAAACGGAGGGGTGAAAGCAACAGCCTGTTACTCCAGTACATAGTACTTCTTTATTATATACACAAATAGGGATTCATCAATACATCATCCACCAACCTTCCAAGCAAAATTTCAGAAGGACAGCTTGAAGCATTCCTGGACCAGCTCTGAATACAACTCTTTCTGAGCAATATGGAGGATGGCTCTTTGAAGAAGAGTATAAAACTGCTGTGCAGAGAAACAACTGTGGAACTGCTGTTTGCTATTACAACACAACATTTACACCCGTGTTTCTCAACCTTGGCAACTTTCAGATGTGTGGACTTCAACTCCCAGAATTCCCCAGCCAGCATGTCCACACATCTGAAAGTTGCCAAGGTTGAGAAACACTGATTTACACCAATCCTCTTAAACTAAAGAAAAAAAGCCCTATTAGTGATATTGTTTCATTGACCATTCTCAACCAAACCCAACTCATTACAGCTGCCCAATTTTTTCTTTAATGCTTTTGCTGCAGTCTCATAAAAATATAGTGTGTTAAATTGTCCTTTTTTTCCTATTTTAATTTAAAGCATTAAATTATTGTTCCTTTTAATATGCAGGTGTATGTACTTGGGTATATGCTTATTTGTATTGCTAAAAACGGATGTATTTATATATTTCATACACTTGCTTTGTTTCTGAAGAAGCTGGCAAATTTGTAATAATGAAATTGAACAGTTACAACTACAAGTTCTATTTTATATTATAAAACTCTAAACAAATTTAAATAAAATCTTTTTAAAATATAAAAGGAACAAAGCCTGCTATAGCCAGAACCAAACTCTTGCATTAAGGATTCATAATGGATTTCTCTTTTTCCATCTCAGAGATGATGAGTTAAAGAGAATCTGTGCTGAACCGCTGAAATGTAGAGAGGTTTCATGAAGGGCTTCCTGAAGCGTAAATCACGGATATGATACAGATAGATTAAAATAAGTAACAGTTAAAAGGTGCAATTAAAAAGAAAAAGCGAGAATTAGCTGGTTTGTGTATGAAACAATGCAGAAATGCTAAGAATATTTTTTTTAGTAAAAAGGACAAATAGAAAAAGTTTGGAAAAGATTTCCAATGGTTTTAGATTAAATATATTTAGCTTTAAACAAGTATGGTTTTCACATTCTTCACTTAATTATTCTGAATGTTAACACTTTGTCACAAAGAGCCTCCCTTTAATGAGAAACAAACTTTCAGTTTTAAAATGTTTGTAAACATTTGTTTACACTTTAAAAAATGAGTATTTACTCTGCTATAGCCAATCCATTCAACCAGCGTTATGAGTTTTTTTTACTTAATTTTTAAGTAAAATATTATACTTCAGAATTATTTTCAATTTTAATTCTTATACCTTCCTACATTCTAGTTAAGGCCTGAAAGCCAAACACAGGGGAATGGATTGCTACCTTTAAGAAGACAAAACGTGAAGGCCAAATTTATGACCTTTGGTTCTTGGTTCTCAGTATGGAAATCTCAATGAGAGAAGACAATTAAGGAGCAGGGAGATCAAAGAAATAATGTAACATTTTAGTAATCAGTATAGAATCTCTCTTAATTTGATCAGTCGTTTTTGGTTAATTACCAGCAAGGTATTTCAGAGGGTGCTAGAAGGTGCCTGAGAAATTGGAGATGTCTTAGGTGTTAAGTTAGGTACCTGGAAGTGAGGCCACTAGGAACCTCACTATTTTCCCAACTTTTCTTTATGCTTTTCAACTCTGCCATAAGGAACCTTTTTAAAACATACAGGAGCGTTTCCCTCAACTGAACAGAATGTAAGAATCTTGAACTGTCCGTTGGTGTGGTAAATATTATTTGTTTCTTCTGTTTGACTGGAATGTTTAACTTAGTTAAATAGAGATGGGCAGGAGGCTTGGGTTTTGTATGCTTCTTCTGCGTTTGCCACTGATTAGGTAATGTAATTTATATTAATACCCTTCATTTCTGACACGGCAACTGACTCATTTCTTATACCGTAACCTTTTTTTCCTATAGCGTATGGTTTATTTCACATTGTGTTTTTATCGTTTTCCTACATTTTGCTGACCTGTTTTGTCTATGACTTCAAGTTTCCTCTGCACGTGATTGATTTAATCGGTGAATTAAAATGGGTTTTGCCGCTACCTACCAACATTGCCCCCCTACGTGTGCTCACAGGAGCAACCGAGGATCAAAGGAAGGAAGAAGCCAGTTCTTATTCGTCTGAGCTTACGTTCACACTGGCAGGGGGTCCTGTGGTTTGAAGCATCCCCAAGACCTCCTCCCTGCAGGCCTGATACAGGGAGGGCACGACCTGCCTGCTGAAGGTGGTACAGGATGGGATTTTATAGTTGGGGGCGAGCAACTTCAGGAGGTGCTGGAAACCTGTATCTTCCACCATGCTGAACGGCTGGTCGTCCAGAGCCATCATCTGGGCAATAGCACGGGTCACTTCCGACGGCTTTGGACCAGGCTGCCTTTTACCTGATAACTTCTGCTTTGTCCAGCATTGTGGCAACGCGCTCTGCGTCACAACGGGCGCCTTTGACTTACTGCTGGTTGGCAACACGGCTCGCGTTGTGGCGATAGCAGCTAGAACAATGTTGCCGTGGTGCCTCTGAAGATGTTTCAGCAACCCAGACGTTGAAAAATGTTTTGAGTTCTTGCCCCGGCTGACCCGTCTCTTGCAGTGTGTGCAGATGCCGTAGCAAGGGTCCTCGGAATCCAGCTCAAAGTGATCCCACACGACGCTGTGCTCTGGACCGTTGCGGGGCTTCTTCGGTGGGGGTGGATTGCTTGGGAGGGCTTCCGGGATCCCATGAGCGCCCTCCCTAGGAAGGGAATTTGGAACGGGAGTTCTCTGGTATCTCTTCCAATGAACTTCCGCCAGCTCAATACATTCATTTCCTGTCCCAACTGGTGATCCTCCCTGTGGGTCTTGTGACTCACATCTTCCTTCCGGCTTCTCCCGCTTTACAGGCACATGGTCATAGCTGACTTGTGGCTCCATCCTGCAGGTATCCTGGGTTTCAGCTTCTCCACACTGAGAAATCTCCACCTTGATGTAATTTCCCATTTCATCCCCTGAAGAAACAAAGAGGCACTTTACGCATGCTTTGCTAATCATTGTTTATTTATTTTATTTTATTTTATTTATTTATTTATTAGATTTCTCTCCCGCCCATCTCTCCTACAATAGGGGACTCTGGGCGGGTCACAGAGAGATTAAAACTATAAATATATACACCCCATATATACAATTAAAACAATACTAGAAGTAAGTTTACAAGAAGTAAGAATCCTACTTTCCCTTCTAGGTTATTTCACTCTCCGCCACATCCATCTTTCTGTTTCTCTGGTCATGTCAAATCTTTTATGCGGGCTAAGTTTTAAAAAGTCGTAGTCCTCCAAGCACCCTATTTTTATCTTTCTGCGATCAGGTAATGACTCAAGTTTTTTTTGGAAACCTAATAAGATTTTTCTTCAAATTACCCGTGAATTATGGAGTTTCACTTACATCTGCGGAGAAGAAAAGAGGACGCTGTTGAAAACAAGTAAATAGGTAGAGGTGGAAATGACCATTACAATTTGTTAAGTGGAGTTAGCGCTTTTTGTAATTCCTAAACAAGGTTTCTTGTTTTTTTTAAAAATCCTGTCCCCCTTGTGTTCATTCAGTTGTGTTCCATTTCTGTACCTGTGCCTTCTCCTTCCCAAATCTCCATTCTGTTTTTTTCCTCTTTTTTTGCTGCAAGAGAGGAGAGTGCATGCAAGCACTTACATATGAGTCCCTGTCTATTTTTAAGTGATAGATTTGAATATGAGAAAGAAGGAGATGGGCGGCATACAAGCCAAATAAATAAATAAATAAATAAATAAAAAATAAATACATGCAGATGGTTGACCTGGCCTTTAGAAAGGATTTTTTGTCTGTTGTTTACGCTTTTCCCCCTTCCATTTTTTGTTTGGATGGAGGGGTGGGATTGCCTTAAATTCAGGGTTGTTTTCCAAGGGAAAATAACTCCTTAGTAATTATTAAGAATATCAAATTCAAACATACACCTTGAGATTTAATTTCACGTTTTTCGGGGGTGGGGGGTTCCCTTTGAGTCAGTTTTGACTCCTGGCGCCTGCCTGGACTAGTCCCTGCAGTTTTCTTGGCAAGATTTTGGAAGTGGATTGCCTTGCCTCCTCTTCCCTGCCCCAAGTCTCCCAGCTGGCTTCACACAGAAGGCAAGACTAAAACTCGCAGTCTTCTGATTTCTAGCCCAGTGCCTCAACCACTACACCAATATCAAGATTACTAAACTAAACACAGCTCTGGGTAACCACGAATAATATTAAGGCAAGAAAGGCACTGAAAATTAGAATTTCTGATATTAAATAGACTTAACAATCCCTACTACCTCGACAGAAGATGGGGCAAAGGGCTGAAGAACAAAAGGCAGAACTGTGGGTCAGGGTTTTATTCAGTTCCAGTTTAGAGAGTCTCTTCTCTTTAGCAACTAGACCAGCTTTTCTCAACTTTGGCAACTTTAAGATGTGTGGACTCCACACATCTTAAAGTTGCCGAAGTTGAGAAACTTTGGACTCCACACATCTTAAAGTTGCCAAAGTTGAGCAACACTGGTGTAGTGGTCAAAGGCACTGGGAGAAACTGGGAGACTGTGAATTCTAGTCCCGCCTTAGGCACAAAGCCAGCTGGGTGACCTTGGGCCAGTCCTTCTCTCTCAGCCCCGGGAAGCAGGCAATGGCAAGCCACTTCTGAAATCTTGCCAAGAAAACTGCAGGGACTTGGCCAGGCAGTCACCTGGAGTCAACACTGACTCAAACACCCCCCCCCCCAACCTCCCAAAAAACACAGTACCATATAAACACCACCACCCATAAAGCAGCAAGCAATCCAGGCAATGAAACAACCCAGTCCCTCATCAACTCAAGGGGCCTGGCTGGGGAATTCTGGGAGTTGAAGTCCACACATCTTAAAGTTGCCAAGGTTGAGAAACACTGCACTACATCCAATTGGCTCTTGCTGTGGTTTTTTAGTTTTGTGAAACCATCTGAGTCATTTGGAATGGGGCAGTAGAAATGGAAGGAAAAGAAAGGAAAGGAAAGGAAAGGGAAAGGGGAAAGGAAGAAGGGTGGGGAAAGAGAGAAAAGGAAAGGGAAAATAAAAGAAACTGCTCTGTCTGTTCAAATGACTTGGAGGAAAAAAAGAGGAAAACTTCCTTGTCTCTATGCGAGACCCTCATTAACCGATGTTAGATCAGGAGGACAACCCTCTACAGGAAAAATTCTGGATTTCTTTACGTTCACCACCAAATGGCTCAACTTTCCTTGGTTCTGAGGGAGCAATGCGCTCTGAAAGCCCCCACAGCTCCCTGCCCTGTCTCCTGAAAAAGAGAAACCTGGCACCATTCGCAATTACTTGATGTACCAAGGCAAAAACAGCCCGATTGGAGAGACATATGGCATTCCTGGAATCGCCTCCTTTGCGCCAAGGACAACGTGGTCTTTCCAAAAGAGGACAGGGAAATCCACACAAGCAAGAAAACTGGATAATTCCTGGGCCTGCAATAACTCTCCAACTTCTCTGCCAACAGCTCCCACCCCCCCGGGGAAAGCCAACTCCTGAGTCAAGAATGTAACATCTGAAGGGGTTTGGCAAATGGTGCCGAGGTTCCAACCAAACCTCCCATCGACCAAGCGCTCTACTGGATGGCGGGAGCCACGTAGTTGGGCCTGGGGAGAGGAAAATGGAAAACCGGCCACCCTTCGGACTATGCCACATATTTATATATGGTAGAAATGCAAAGACCATGGCTCTCATCATCTTAGTTCCTCAAAACAGGAGGAGTTAGAAGTACACTGGAGAGGAAAAAAGTGGTGGTGAAGGAGCAGCCATCCTTGGACCAGGAGAAGCAGTGTGGCCTTGTGATCCAGACATCCATGGACTATGCACAATTATCTATCTGATCTCTCTATAGAATTCAAGGAGCTGTCAATAGCAAGAGAACTGAACTTTCCCATATGAGTCACCCACTGGGGAAAATGGACAGCATACAAATTTATTAATAAATAAATAAATCATACAGACAAGGGAATGTCGATCCTTCTCTACTATATGAAACTTTGAGTACCAAAGGGTACATTTCCAGAATTCCTATGTCTTCCAGAAATATTCTGAAAACCTGGAGGAGGCCGTGCCACTCTCCCAACTGGAGGACATTCCTCAGAGCATCATTGATCATACCACAACAATAAGTGAAGGAGACATGGACATCAAGGCAGAACTTCTCTGTCATGTCCACAACACCCTGCTTCTGGAGGCGCATCTCACACCATTCCTATTATCCTTCCATAAAGCAGTCAAGGTAGTGTTATTTGAACAGGTATTCAAAATGTAGGCACCTGTTCATTTGACTATTCTGGCAACTACCTTTGTTTGTTACCTCTATTGATTTTTGTATTATTAATTTATTACTAGATTGATAACCTGCTTTATTTTGTACAGGCGGTGTACATAAAGTACCTGCCTCTTGTTTTCGCAACAACCACCTTTTGGTAAGATAGGTAGAAGACAGTGAGTATGACTGGCCCAAAGTCACCCTGCTGGCTATTTATCTTCTTTTAAGCTGACAAGAGTTTTACCAAGCTGAACAGCACATAAATATGTAAATCAAACAGAATAAGTAGGACAGGATTAAACCCCACCTATGAGTCAGGGTTTATCCTGACCTATAACGGAATAAGAAGGGCATGCAGGCAAGATTCATGTTCTTCATAAGGTAGTATTACAGATATTAGAAGGGAAGTTAGTACAAAGGAAGAAAACCAGCAACAGCAACCTCAAGACTGAAGCCATCCAGCATTTTTTTCTCCCATCTGCGTGTTTTAATGGGCTGAAGGCCATTTGTTTTTGGGTGTGAAGAGCAGCTGACACCTCTCATTGTTACTATAACAGACCAGTCTGGTCTCAGGGCCTTCTTGTCTCCTCACTCCAAAGGAAATCCCACATTTCAATTAACTCTTTCCATTCTAAAAATAGCAGCTTGGATGAACTGGCGTTACTGGAACCAAAAAGAAGCCTTTCTTACCCAAAATATCTGTGTTTGTGTCATCATTTTCCTGCAGGACTTGCCAGAGCATAGTCTGTTGGCCTGGTGGAGTCAGACTCTGCTTGACAATTTGCAAAGACCCTCCAGTTTCCTTGAGATCCCTTGATCCCTGCAAACAGAACGAGACGTCAGTTATTTCTTCAGTAAATTTTGTGGCAATATTTTACTTTTCCTTGAGGTCCACTGCACACCAAATAAACTAACAGACCTTCTCCTATCAGATTCTGCAAAAGAAACAGAGTTATAGCAAAGCTGCAGGTTTCCTCAAAACACATTGTTTCTGTTTAAACAAGTGCCCTGATGTCTACAAACTACGATCTATGTACACAATAGATATAACACGATGCGTACCTCTTTCCCACCAGTCTGGCCCACTTCTTCTCCTTCAGGAGGAAATGGCAAAGGAGAGAGACTTGGGTATTTTGGTCCATTGCCTATAAAGAACAAAAATGATTTCAGCAGAGAATTTCAAAATAGAAGTCTTTTACTCTTTTTTTAATTCCTAAAAAATGTTGTAAAAGAGGGCAGGAGGCGAATTCTATGGAGAAGCAGGTTCTAAATCAATGGCAGGAGGAAAAGTCTCTACTGAAATCTCCAAGAGCTTCTAGGATTTGGGAGGTCCTGTTTCTAAGGAGGCTTTTTGTTAACATTCTTTGCTGGGCCTTGTTCATAGCCTCTTCTGATCAGGTAGTTGACCAAAACTAACTACCCTAAATTAGCCCCCTTTCATAGAGAGGTACCATTAGTATATACTGAAATTAGCCGACCAGCTTAGGTGCTGCACTGTTTACGTCAATGATCTTGCACAGACTATTGTTCTGAAAAGTCTTCAGAAAGATGAACTGGGCCAGCTAAAGGACTAAATATTGCGAAGGATTCTGATCATAATGCTTAGATATAGACACGGCTATTGCTAAAATACATCTTTGCCAAATTTTTACACATCTGGCCAGATGCAAGGATAGCACACATGTGCATTCAATTCTTCCAGAACGCAGCTGATGCAGCTTTTCTGGTCCTCGACCATCAAGCTATGTTTCCCAAATTGTCTCCCCACAAGACTGATGAGGTAGAAAGAATCCTGCCCTCCCTATTCAGCCAAAAGGCAAACCCACAAAAGGAAAGGTAGAAGAAAATTTAAGAGTCCATGAATTCTCACCCAGCAAGTTGGCATCCACATTCGGATCGGTTTCACCATAGATTGGTCCCTTCACAGCATTCAGGGGCTCCTTCTCTGCAACTAGGAAATCCACAGGCTTTCCCTTTAAACGCCCCTGAAGCAGTAAGCATAATCTCAAAATGGAATGAAGGAGCTTGGAAGCTAAATACTACTCTGATTTTTCCACCAAGGAAGAGTCCCAGCAGTTCTTCATTCTCTTGAGGTTCTTCAAAGGTCAGTTAGCTAAATCAGTAGAGTGGCCAACCGCAGCATTAACACACTTCTTAGATACTTTTGCTGTGATCTACAGCATACTCATCACCACTGTGTTATTGCCCTTGGACTGGAGTCATAGTCTTCATTGAAAATGTGGTTTAGGGTGAAAAATCTTTCTGCTTTGGAGCATCTGGTCTTACCAGATTGTATGGAACCAGTGAATTAGATTTGTTCAACAAACCAGTTACATAACCGAGAAAAGCTACATCCAACCATTTATACCCACCAGCTCTGCTCAGAATTCAAAGGGGCAACCTTAACCTACATTGCAAGGTTAAGCCAACAAGTTCCTTCAAAACATTTGATACGCTGAAAACTGCTAGAGAGATTATTGAAGACCTATGGCTTAAAAATGGTTGCTAATGATATATTTAATAGAGCTCATCATTGTAGGCTACTTTGGGAAGAAATGGCACTAGATGGTTCTTTTCTGCACAAATCGGGGAAATCTGTAACAGAACTTTATAAATATTTTTACTTAATTATCAGTTTGTATGCTGCATCAAACGGCAGAGTAACTCCAGGTGCTTATACATTAGGATTTAAAAAGCAGCAAAAAATAAAGGGAAGTAAAAAAAGAATGATACAAGCAACATATTTCAGAAATGATAACCATCTTGATCACAGTATAAAAAAATGAAAAGACTAATACGGAGGGAAGGAACAACATATCTTCTCTGTCCAAGCACCTGCTTTGTGAAACAGCATCTCTCTAGAGCAGTGTTTCTCAGCCTTGGCAGCTTGAAAATGTGTGAACTTCAACTGCTGGCTGAGGAATTCTGGGAGTTGGAGTCCACACATCTTCAAGCTGCCAAGGTTGAGCAACACTGCTCTAGAGATCCAGATGGCCCTGCTTGTCTTTCATAAGGCTTGAAAGACATGGCTGTTCCCGCCCAGGCGTTTGGGCCACAGAACAAGTTCTGCTAGTTAATTGGTTTTTCTTGTTTTTTTTCTGTAATTGGAACGGTTTCTATGACCTCAGACACTTGTTACAGTATATGGATCATTGATTTTTCTTGTTGGTTTTAATCCTTGTACAGAGCTCAGAGTCATTGCTATGAGATGGGGAGCCATATGAATCGCTTAAACGAATAAATGACTGCACCTTACCCCAGGGCATGCTAAAAAAGCTAAATTTTTACAGCTTTGTGAAAGCTCAGCAGGATCAGGAACATCTGGATCAGATGAGGAACGCTGTTCCACATGGCTGGCCCAGCTATAAAGGGAACACATCTCCAAAGTCCCATAAAATGACAATGCTTTACAGCTGGGATCAGGAGCACCTGAACTCTACCAGACCTAATGCTTGGGCAGAAATTATAGGAGAAAAGCAGTCCTATAGGTAATCAGCTCCTTGTATCAATTAACAATTTAAATATAAAAATACCTGAGCCACTTTACTACTGTTAATAGTAACAATAACAATGATGGTACAAAGTTAGACATTATTATATTTTTATCTTTTTTATATGCAACTCAAGGCTGTGAACATATCTAATAATCCTGCCTTCTATTTTCCCCACAACAACAGCCCTATGAGGTAGGTTGGGCTGAGAGAGAGTGACTGGCCCAAAGTCCCCCAGCCAGCTTTCATGTCTAAGGCAGGCCTAGAAATCAGTCTCCTGGTTCCTAGGCCACCACCTTAAACACTACTGCACACCAAACTGCCTCTCCAGACATTGTGGATGCATTCTCGTGAGCTATGACCTTAAAAAAACAAGCTGAATTTCACCACTCTAAGTTAGTTTTCAATTAATAACTGAGGGTTATTCAACACCAGCATTGCAGAACCTGTTAGGAACTTGAAGATTTGGATAGTAAAACCCACCTGAGATGTCCTTGACTTGGCCTCCTGTTGACTCATCAGGAAGTCCTCCACCAGGGCCACCGCTTGGGAACACGTGTCCGGCCTTCGGGCTTGGATCCAACTCCGGAGCTCCGGTGGGAGGCTGGCCAGGAATTGCTCCAGGATCAGCAGCTCCAGGATCTGCTCCTTAGTGCGTCTCTCCGGTCTCAACCACTGGCAGCAAAGCTCCTGGAGTTGGCTGTGGATCCGCCGGGGATCTTCTACCTCCTGGCAGCAGAACTGCCGAAAGTGCTGTCGCTGCAGCTCTGTTCTCAGGGCTTCCCCTCGCAAGATGGCGGCCTTCACTTTCTCATAGTTTTCCTGGTCTCGGGCTTCCAGACTTCGGAAGGCCGCTTCCGCTTCTCCACTCAGGGCTGGCAGCAGATGGGCCGCCCACCGTTCCCGAGGCCATCGGCAAGCTTTGGCCACCTGCTCGAAGGAGGCCAGAAACGCCTTGGCGTCTTCCCAGGGAGAAGCCTCTGGCATCACAGAGTTTCCCCTTCCTGTTAAAATGGGCTGCAGAGATTTCAGGAACTGCTGTAGCTGGGCTTCCCAGCGCTCCTGCATCCCCCGACAGGACTCCCTTCTGCTCTTTTGCGACGTTCCCCATCCCAGGCGCTCCGTCTTATGTTGGCGCTGCACTGCACTGATGGGTTTTTCCGCTCCTTCCAGTTCCCGTTCTGTCCCAGCGGATCTTGGCTCATTCATTGCTTTCTCTGCTGATTCTACCCTTCCAAATTCAAAATTAAGCATTTTCAGGTCACATTACATGTAAAAGGCCTCAAACGGTTACAATTGTAATTATAGAGTGCTCCTGACATTTGCTATTCAGATGTCACAGCCTATTTTTCCAGATGTGAAGGAAGAAAAAGGGAATTATTTTAGAAAAAGTTTAAAAAGCTTTAAAATCCTGCCATTAAATGGTTATTTTTGAGGATCTCTACACGGGTCTAAGAAGGGGAAGGGAGGCCGCAGGACTCACCAACGACGGAGAAAGTCCTGGGGTCAAATCTTGGCGCGACGGAGGCGGGAGGCTTCAGTCAAGCCACTTTTCCCCTGCGAAAGCCAAGAACACCTGGATTGACGGGTGCACGCAGTTACTCGTTGGAGCGACCGAGCAGGTGCCCGCCTCGCCCCAGGGGCCGCGGGCACAGGAGGCGCAACGACCCCATTTCGGGCGGAGCTTCTCCGTCCCCGCCGAGGCCCTTCGCTCCGGCCAACCCGGATACCGATTCCTGCCCGGCTAAGCGGGGAGGATGTGCCGCCGCAGCGCCCCGACGGGCCATCCGAGGGAGGCGCCGCTGCCTCGCGGCCCCCGAGGCGAGGCCGGGACGGGCCGCTCCACTCCGGCCCGGCGGGGGCCGCACTCGCCGGCCGAGCGAGGCCGGCCCAAGCCCCGCGGGCGTGTGGGCCGGGCCCTCAGCAACCCCCGCGGCGCCGGAGCGAAGGCGGCCCGCGGACTCTCCCTGACAGGCGCGCCGGCACTTCGGGGACCCCGAGCGGGAAGGAAGCGGCCCGCGCCGGGGGCTCCGCAGCCGCCGCTCCGCCAGGCCCGGCCGCGCCCGGGGGGAGCGGAGGGAGCGGAGCGGAGCGGAGCGGGGCGAACAGGTCCCGCCCCCGCCTCCTCCCGGGTCCGGCCGCCCACCCACCCGGCCCGGGCGCGCCCCCGCCGCGCGCGCCCCCGCGAGCAGCCACGTGGTGCTCCTGCCGCGCGAGCCCCCCGTACCGGAAGCGCCGCCAGGCCGCGGGACCCCCGGCCGCGGAGGGGGGGGGAGGGCGGGAGGCCCTGCGCGGGGGCGCCGCTGCTGCTGCGCTGCTCCGGCCGCCGCGGGTCCGCCGCCGCCGCCGCCTCCTTTGTTCCTGCGGGGCCGGAGGGCGGAGCGGCGGCGGGCGCGGCTCCGCACGGCCGCCCCCTCCCGGCCGCCGCCTTCGTGGCAGCTCCGCCCTTCCCGAGGAGAAGCCGGGCCGGGAGGGCGCGCAGGACGGGAGGCCACCCGGAAATCCCGGGGCCGCGCCGGGGGAGGGGAAGCGGCGCGGCGGGAGTCGAGGGGCCCCTTCGCGGTTCGGGGGGGGCCGCTGTCTTGCCGAGGCCGAGGCCGAGGCCGGCGCGCGGCCCAGGCGCGGCCCAGCGCCCTCCTCGCTGTCGGCCTTGGGCCGCCGGAGCCCTCTGGCCGCCGAGGCTGCCGCTCCGGGCCTCCCCTCGGGGCAGCAGGGGGGCCCGGCAGGCGCAGGGGCCCGAGGGAGGCGGGCGCGGCCTCCCTCGCGCTGCCCCTCGCGGCCCCACCCGCCACCCGCCCCTCGCCTCTGGGTCGCTGCAGCAGCAGCAGCTCCCCTCCTCGCCACGTTTCTGCCTCTGGAGAAGCCTCTTCGGCCCCGTCGCGAGCGGGTGGACAGCAGCGAGTCGCCTGCGGCCGACCTGTGGAAACCTCTTGGTGGTCTTCTAATAATGGCATTAATTTCTCTGGGGGTTTTCATGAATTGGATTTGTGTTTGAAGGTCAATGCAACCTGACAACCAATGATGGCCTCCTCCAATTTTATCTCTGCAACAGCACGGGGAGGTAGGATGGCCTGAACAAGAGAAGCCAGGATCACAGCTTGGGCCAAGCCAAAATGTTACCAGCCTTCTTTTCGTGGTGCCCATTCAGTGAACTCAGCAAATAGTTTTTTACACTCCTTGCTTAAACCAGCCACAGTGGTTGAACATAGTCAGAGTCTGACCTCAAGGCATGTAGTGAGTGTCTGTAACTAAGTTTGGACATGAATCTGAGCCTCGCACTTGCAGCCTGTCCAGTCTACATCCTTGGACTGTTTTTTAGATCAACATGTCTTAAAGTGTGGTCATAGGACCCCTGGGGGTCCCCCACAACTCTCTCAAGCACCTGCGAAATCAAAATTATTTGCCAGTCTGTGTTGAGAAATCATACAACGTTAGAATCCCATCAAACAATCATGAGAAGCGATAGCAGTGGCGAATGCGTCAAATTTAAATTTTTATATGGTAAATATTGATATAACCCATACAAACAAAAGCTCTTTTGGGGTCCTCCATAATTTTAAAAAATGGGAAGGGCTCCTGAGAGAAAAAAAGTTTAAGAAACATTGTTTTAGATGGTTGGTTAGTTAATTATGTGCCATCAACTTGGCACATAATGGGGCTCTTCTTAAGTAGAGCACTTCCATTTTTTATTTGTTAGATGTCAATTTTGCATGTCTTTCAGAAACTCAAGGCAGTGTAGATACTTATTGACTAAAATTTGTATGCTGGCCTATTGGAGACATAGCATTCCCTTCTCCAATTCCCACCATAACAACTCTGTGGGGTTTGGCTGAGAAAGAACAACCGCCCCAGAGTTAATTTGGGGAGCTCCCAGGGATGAGGGGACATGAAGCTGGGCCTAATCCAGTACCTTCACTGCACCACCCTGAAATTGAAGTGGCTTTCTTGCATACTGCTGGAAGCTCTATGAAAGACATGGGGTTAAATTTTAAGTAATTAAAGCATGCTTGAAATATCTAGAACAGTGTTTCTCAACCTTGGGGATTTGAAAATGTGTGGACTTCAATTCCCAGAATTCCTCAGCCAGCATGGTTGACTAGGGAATTCTGGGAGTTGAAGTCCACACATCTTCAAGCTGCCAAGGTTGAGAAACACTGATACTGTATAGGGAAATCAGGGGAAGATGGGTCTTAATGCGTATATTGCTCCCTCCTTCAGAAGTGAGGGTAGAAGGTTTACACTGCATCAGGGAATAATTGTATAAGGTCATTTAGTCCAGCCCCAAACTCTTTAGTTACTTCCAGTTCTACCGACCATGAATTGAGAGCAAACTTGAGTGGGGAGTTTCAGGCATTATTTATCTGATGGCCCTTCTTTCTCACACAACAGCCCAAAGGGGTAAATGTTTAGCTTTGAGAGAGAGAGTATCTCTATAACAGCCACAGAAAAGACATTTTTTTCCAACTACACTGAGATCTGGACCTGCAAAGTAGATTTGCATTAACCTATTTTTTTCCTTCCCTTTCCTGGCTAGCTTACTGCACCTTGTGGGAAGATGTGCCTTGAAAGAGCAGGAGAAAAATGATTATACAAACAAGACCAACATACACTGCCTGGTGCCATGCCCGGAGTTTATTCAGGGCTGCCTAGACAGCCAGAGGCATGCCCAGCTAATTAGACTCTAAAGAGTTAAAATCAGCTGAACGCCCTTCCAGGACAAGTGGGGGGATCTTGTTCCCACTGCAAAGGACCCTCTCCACCAAGCCTGTACAAATACCCTCCCTGCAAGGGGACTTCTTATCTCTAGGGCTGTGACAGAGCCTCCCTCTGGGGATCTGGTGAGTCCCCCCCCCCCAACTGGGACAAAGACTCATGGAGGGAGGGTGGGAAGACCCGGGGTGGTTATTGCCTGCTCAGCCCCTGGCCTTGGGGAAGAAGGGGGGCCTCTGAGAAATGCAGTCTGGAGACCCTCTTCCATGTTTTGCTTTTTTGCGAAACGGGGAAACCTTTTGCAGTGCAGGGAGACAGTGGGAACTAGCTTTGATTCAAGTGCACCCTTGATTACGTTCCCCCACCTTGGTTCTCTCCGTCCCACGTTCACGGCCAGATCTTGGCAATGTCAGACCTGCTGTTTGCATTCTGGCCTGATGGGCCCCAAGCTGAGGGAGGCGTTCCATGATTAGGTAAAGCGGATATTTTTAGTTGATTCCCTGCCTTCTGGTGAGTTTCCGTCAGGAAAGAAAATGGGGGGGAAAGGGGGGGGTCTTCTTCCTCACTGCCTGGGGATTGCAAGTGAATCTTGCAGCTCCCTTTTAGATAGTTCAAAATGAAACTCCCATTTAGCGAGGCAACATGTCTCATAAAATTGGATGGTGTTTTTAAAAATGATTTAATTTGAAATGAAAGCATATTTATTTTAGGAAAAAAAATATGCATTATGCATATTTAATGTGATTATCTCATACGGATGATTTACCATGATCTGACTTTATAGGTAAAGAAAAGTCCTGGCTTCCAGTTTTCAATCTGTCTGTGCAAGAACAATATTTTGGTTTTGTAGAGGTTGCGTATTGATTCAGCTTTAACCCTGAGATAGAAATTGACAGAAGGGAGAGAAGAATCTCTTTTGGCTGCACTGGAGCAGAGATCAAGGATGGGTGTAGAAGCCTTGGCCAGCCCTGAAACAGGAAGAGGACCAAGCATCCCCTGGATGGAGGGCAAAGGGGCGTTCTGGGAAAGAGCAGAGCAGAAGATCTTGAAGGAGGACCTGGCTGGTTCAGAGACTCCTTGCTGGCGTTTCAGAAGCTTCCGCTACCAGGAGGTGGAAGGTCCGCGAGAGGTTTGCAGCCACCTCCACCATCTTTCCCGCCAGTGGCTGCAGCCGGAGCGACACACCAAGAGCCAGATGCTGGACCTGGTGATCCTGGAGCAGCTGCTGGCCATCCTGCCGGTGGAGATGTCCAGCTGGGTGCGGGAGTGCGGAGCAGAGAGCAGCTCCCAGGCAGTGGCCCTGGCTGAAGGTTTCCTCCTGGGCCAGTTGGAGCAGAAGAAGCTGGAGGAGCAGCAGCAGGTGAGGGCCTGTTGTCCCAGTGGCTCTGAGGGGGGACCTCCTAAAAGTCTTGGCCAGGGTCTTCTGGGCCATTCAGGGGGGAATCATCCTGCTTTTTTCTTTGATCTTACTGCTGATTCCAAGTGTTTGATCCTTGCTGCCGTTTCAGAGAAATCACCTCTTTGCAGAAAAGGGCCCTGCCTTGCCAGCCCCGGAGGGGGCTCCGTCGGCCTCCAGACAGAGCCCCCTAAGAAGGAGCGTCCTGGCAGAGGGGGGGAGAGGGTCACCCTGGGAGGGTAAGTTTAATGGGGATCTTGGTCTCCCTCCACCTGGAAGCCTTGGGCTGAGTCCTGGAGGAAAGGCTCGATTCCCTGTTTCCCACCTCAGACCCTTGGGCTCTGAGAATCCTCCTCCAAAAGTCATCCTCTGATCTTCTGAGGCCTGCCTGCCTGCCTGCCTGCCTTCCTCTCACCCATCCTGGGAATTCCTCCCCTCTCCTTTGGCAGGAGCGTGTGCTGTGGGCTTCCACCAGCTTTGTTCTTTTCTCAGAAGGTGGAACCAGGCCGGGAATCAGTACTCCGTCATGGCTTCTTCCTTGTGGCAGATGGGGAGCAGCTGCTGGAGCAGTTCAGGTATGGGGAAGGGTCTCCGGGAAGGTGAGCGGCAGAAGCGGTGCCCCCTCACTCTTCTGGATCCTCCTCTTGGGTCAGAGCAAAGGCCCTTCTAATTCACTCCACTGTGGCAACCAGATGCCTCTTGGGAAGCCCCCAGTAGGTGATGAGAACAGCCACTTCCTCTTGGTCCTTCCCCAATGTTCTCAGGATGCCCAGAAGGACTGTAAGCCCCTGTTCCATTATATCTCTGCTTATTGCATTTGCTAGATTGATATCTTGCCTTTCTTCTATAAGTCCAAAGCAGCTCACAGGGGTTTTCTGTTTATCTTATTTGAAAAACAACAACCCTGTGAGGTGGTCGGACTGGCCCACAGATTATGGTCATTTTGAACCTGGGTCTCCTCATCCTTTTCCAATACTTTAACCACTATACCTATAACTTTCTGTCAGTATGATCTTACAACAGTGGACCAGGCTACCCATGGGGATTGCATATTCTCCATCTCTGGAGGTTTTGAAGAAGAAGCTGGACAGCCACCTTCCAAGAATGGTTTAATTGGTTTCCCTGCACATTGCCGAGGTTGGACAGATGATCTGTATGAACCCTTCCCACCCTACAATTCTATCATTCCATACTCAGCTGTGTATCTCAATCCTGGGCTGACCAGAGATGTGACTGAGGGGCTATCCCAGTTACTGCAGGCTCTGAGGGCCTGAATCGGGAGGAACATTTTCTTTCCATTCAGCCCCAATCCTGGGAAGGCAGAATAGCTTTGGATTTAGAAATCAACTACGGACAGGGACAATCCATCCTTGGTTCTGAATGGGGTCGCTCCCCTACCAAACTGGTTCATAATGTGGGCATCCTCCTGGACTCATAGTTCCTGCTTGAGAAGCAGGTGGCAGAGGTGGCCAGAAGGGGCTTTGCAAAGCTCCATCACAGCCATTCCTGGAGCTGGAAGGCCCACTCACAGGACATCAGTCATCTCCACTTGGACTATTGCAATGTGCTTTGCATGGGCTGGCCCTGAAAGACTATCCGGAACTTGCAGCTGTTCCAGAGCAGCAGCACAAGTAGTTATGGGCATACCTCTGTTCACCCACCTCACTCCTCTACTTCAACAGCAACACTTGTTAGCAGTGGGTTTGGGGTCCAGTTATAGGTGCTGGTTGTCACCTTGAAAGACCCCCGTGCCCCGGAACCTGAGATATTTTGGACTGCCTCCTCCCAGGAGAATCTGCCTGTCCAAGAAGATCTGGAAGGAAGGGTTTCCTTTGTCTCTGTACTTGGAAGGATTGTTGCCATCAAGGACCACAGAGGCAAGACATTCCCATTCCTCCGCTGCCTTATTTATTAATTTATTAATTTATTATTAATTTATTAAATTTGTATGCCGCCCATCTCCCCCAGCGGGTGACTGTGGGTGCCTCACGATTAGAGTAAAACCCAAAAAAGTTAAAAAATAAATACCCACATTAATTACTTAAAAAGTCAAGCTATATAAAACAAACCCTATACATCTTTGTGAAATAGCATTCCTCCAGGGTTTAGTCAATCTCTTTTGATTAAATGGATCAGGCAGAGTTCGGGTAACTAACCCTCATGGAGAGTTTAGTTTGGATCCTGCAGGGAGCAGGGGAGGGGGTTGAGCAAGACCCCCAGTTCCAATAGCGCAATTCCCATTTCATCCAGGATTTGCTGGCTTTTGAAGAAATTGCTGTTTCCTTCATGGAAGAGGAGTGGGAGCTCTTGGATCATGACCAAAGAGCATTACACAGCCAAATCATGGAAGAGTTTTATGGGACTATAGCCTGCCTTGGTAAGGTTCCTTTTATTATGAGTGGATTATACTAGATCAGAATAATAAGTATTTCATTTTCTGACTGTTTCCTGTATCATGTATTCATCTGACATATTTTCCCCCTTAGCCTCTGAGGGTGGACCTTAAAAAGTGGCATGCACAATTAAATTATGTTATATTGAAATAGACTACAATAAAGAGATCATTATTCACTATCAGAAGACAGCAGCTTAAAGAAACAGGGCTCAGAGTTTTCCATAAAGCATGAGAGCACAGAGGGTCAACATTTAGCAGTGTAAAAAGGTATGAGAGAACCACAGTCCAGAACAGGTGAGATGTTAAGACCTCTTTGGAGTCCAGAGTCTTAACTGCCCAGAGTCACTGGGAGGCGGGCAGTGAAGAAGGAGGAGGGGAAGGGGAGAGGAGGAGGAGGAGGAGATCCTGCACTGATGGGGTGGGGTGGGGCTCAGCGTGGGGCTCAGCTAGGCAGTCAGCCTCAGGGATTGGAGGAACATATGTCCAATGAAAGGTGTGGACTTACAGCCAGCAGAACTCCTAATGGGTGCCTGTGGAGTGCACCCCTTTCTGTCTTATTGGTGTTGATCACTCTTTCCATGGTGGGTGGCTTGAGTGGGAAGAGGCTTCAATCTGGAATCCCTTCCAGTTGTACAGACCAAGTTGATGACTGTCAAGAAAAGTTCTTTCTTTGCTGACATCAGTGTTCAGTCCTAAAATTGTTCTTGGGCCAGTTGATGATCTACAGTGGGGAACTGGCAGGGAGAACACCTCTCTCTCCATTTTGCTAGGCCTGTAAGCATCTTTAGATACCCTTGATGATGATTACCTCCTGGATTGCTTAAAGGAGATGCACATAAGGTATATTTTATTGCTGATTCATGCTAATCTGCTAAGGTACGTATTTTGTGGGTGTTCCTCAACCCAACTTTTTAACTTGATGCACAGACCACTGCTGTGGCACAGGTGACATTCTTTCAAATTTGGCTGCAGCACCACCTGAGGCCATTTCTGGAGCATGCTGACCCGACCTCTTGATTTGATAATAGCGCCACTATCTACATAAGGTTCCCCATGAAGTCCCTTCAGAAGCTCAGGTTAGTCCAAAATATGACACAAAGAGTAGATTACCACAGGATTTTCACATCTAGCATCAGTGTTCCTTCTTTCTGTCCTGCTTTTCAGTTTTTTTCTGGTGGGAATTCTAGGCTCAGGCCATGACCTTGAAAATGCTCAGTGGCTTGGGATCAATTATTTCAAAGGCCACCTGCCAAGCTGAAAGGACACACAGAGCTATCTCCTTTGTTCTGTCCTCCTCTGAACCCAGCCTTGTATCCAGAAAGAAGGGGTTGATTTTGTAGTGGTTCTGATATGATTCATTAATGTTTTAAATATATATGTTTTATTTATTAATCATATGTTTTATGTTGATTCTGTTTCATTCCTGTCTTTTAAGTTAATCATATTGCCTGATTATTAAGTAGAGAAGTAGAAAATAATTTCAAGTGAGCAAAGAAATAAATAGTAAAACATAGTTCAAATTCTACTCTTGCAGGTGAAGACCAGGAAAGTCAGGTCAAGATGGAGAATTCTCCAGGTAGAGAAGATGACCTGGATTATATCCGTAGGACAATCCAACCAATAAGCAACGTGAAGATTTCAGAGATCAAGGAGGAAACAGATGAATCCAAAGAGCAACGGGGGGATGGGCTGCTTGGGATAAAGGCTGAAAATATTGAATTTGCAGAAAATCTTACAGCTGTGACCATTGAGCCATTCCAAGCAGATTCAGAGGGGGAAATGCCCTTGTTCTCCAAGTATGATAGAAGGTATAATTACAGATTAGAGCTTGATGTGACAGATTTTAGCAAGGATTTCATACCAGAAGAGAGCCTACACCAAAATGTGTATATCAATGAAAAGGAGAAAATCATAATAGGAGAGAGAAAGAATGTGTTCTCTGCGGAGAGAAAAGGAGATAATTTGAACCAATATTTGCATTACCACCCTAACCCTAACCCAGAAGAGAAACCATATAGGAAGAGTGTTAGTTATTCCAGTGAAGACATTCGAAATGAAAGACCATACCAGTGTTTCCACTGTGGGAAATGCTTTAGTCAGTTAGAGTGTTTAAAGAAGCATCAAAGAAGTCATAGAGCAGACAAACCATGTAAGTGCTCTGAGTGCAAGAAAAGTTTTCATTCAAGTCAGTCTTTGAAGATCCACCAGATAATTCATTCTGGAGAGAAACCACATAAATGCCTGCAGTGTGGGAAATGCTTCAGTCGCAGAGGAATCTTGAAGATCCATCATAGAATTCATACTGGTGAGAAACCATACAAATGTTCTCTTTGTGGAAAATGTTACAGTGATAAAGGAAGTTTGATAAACCATCAGAGAATTCATACTGGAGAAAAACCATACAAATGTTCTCAGTGTGGAAAATGCTTTAGGCAGAAATCAGTTTTAAATACTCATCGCAAGTTTCATACTGGAGAAAAACCACACAAATGTCCTCAGTGTGGAAAATGCTTTAGCCTCCCAGCAGGTTTAAGGCGACATCAGACTATTCATACTGGAGAGAAACCATACAAATGTTCTCTTTGTGGAAAATGCTACAGTGAGAAAAGGAATTTCATTAACCATCAAAGGGTTCACACTGGAGAGAAACCATATGAATGTCCACAGTGTGGAAAATGCTTCAGTCAAAAGCGTATTCTGAACAAACACCAGATAATTCACCTTGATGGGGAACCATACAAATGTTTGCAGTGTGGCAAAAGCTTCAATGAGAGAGGTGCCCTTAATAAACATCAAATCATCCATACTGGAGAGAAACCATTTGAATGTCCTCAGTGTGGGATATGCTTCAATCGGAAAGAAACTTTGAAGATCCACCAGAGAATTCATACTGGAGAGAAACCATATGGATGTTCTCAGTGTGGGAAATGCTTTAGGATGAAGACAACTTTAAATGCCCATCAAAAATCTCATACCGGAGAGAAACCACATGAATGTCCACAGTGTGGGAAATGCTTTACTCTCCCAGGAGGTTTGAGAAGACATCTGAAAATCCATTCTGGTGAGAAACCATACAAATGTTCTCTTTGTGGGAAATGCTACAGTGATAAAAGAAATTTGATGAACCATCAAAGAATTCATACTGGAGAGAAACCATATGAATGTTCGCAGTGTGGGAAGCGCTTCAGTCAGAAGTACAATCTGAAGAATCACCAAATAAGTCATCTTGGTGGGGAACCATATAAATGTTCGCAATGTGGGAAATGCTTTAGTTTCCCAGGAGGTCTGAGAAGGCATCTGACTATTCATACTGGAGAGAAACCATATAAATGTTCTCAATGTGGGAAGTGCTTCAGAGAGAAAGATAGTGTAAATAGACATCAGACAGTTCATACCGCAGAGAAACCCTATAAATGTTCTCTTTGTGGAAAATGTTATAGTCAGAAAAGAAGTTTGATGAATCATCAAAGAATTCATATTGGAGAAAAACCATACGAATGTTTTTAGTTAGAGAAACGCTTTAGGGAGACTGCAGCTTTGGACACTGATCACTCATCCCCCTTTGCCCCTTATCCCTATTTGAAAATAAAAATGATTAATTCTGAATCTTGGGTTTGATTGTATGCTTTTTGCAAATACTAGCTAGATTTGGAAAACAAGCATTTCTCTGATGTTTGAGAGTGAACCGATGATAATCTCTTGTCTTACTTGATAGAAAATGTTTATGAAAATAATACAGTCGGAGAAACTGAGAAAGTGGAAGAAGTACTTGAAAGTTAAATAATAATGTTAAAATCTTGCTTACCTACATTTACAATACAGGGCCTATTACAGAGACAAAGCAACCTCAAGGTATTGCCGAGATGCAAATCCTAAAAGATGCAGCCATGGGGCCAGTTGTGAGAGATGCTGTACATTTGGTTTGGCCATGTGCAGCCCCTCACTTTCTGGCCCAACCCGAACATCCATTCACAACCAAGAAACCTAGATTCTTATGGAGTCTTATAAGTCATATATCTTTAATGGAAAGGGAGTCTGTTTACAGTATAGTGGGTAGCGGATATATATACTTCAGCACCTCATTTATCATTAAGTATGTTAAAGTGAGGCCTCCACTCCACTTTCTAGCTACCAAAGGAGATATGGGACCCATTTGCTTGGTAAGGAAGGAATGTACACATGTTTTGGCCTTACGGTATTTTACAAACCCCATTCCCATACCTCATGAGAACTTAAGCATGCCCTGCTGGATCAGACCCCTGGCCCACCCTGTCCAGCAATCTGTTCTCCCAGTGGCCCACAAACCACCCAAGGAAGCCTCCTGGTCTCCAAGCAGATGGCCTTCAGGAGCTGCCACCCTGCCCTCAAGGCTAAAGGGCCATGGACCCCCAGGACTTCCATGAATTGGTCTAACCCAAGGTTTCTCAACCTTGGCAACTTGAAGACGTGTGGACTTCAACTCCCATGGCTGGCTGAGGAATTCTGGAACTTGAAGTCCACACATCTTCAAGTCGCTGAGGTTCAGAAACCCTGGTCTAACCCTTTTTTAAAGCCAGCCAATCTAGTAGCTAGCACCACATAGTTGTGTAAAAAAAAAAAGAAAACTAATTTTTTCTGTTTTTCCTGATTCTTCCAGAACTCGGTTTTATTTGAGTGACCTCTAATATTTTGGGAAGGGGAAAACAGTTTCTCCCCAGCATGGCTGGCTGGGGAATTCTGGGAGTTGAAGTCCACAAATTGCCAAGTTTGAGAAACACTGCTCTATACGACGTCCTGAAGCCAAGCTAAGAAGCCTGAACGAGAGTTTTCCATCCTCTGTAAACTTCCAGGATCAGCCTTCAAACAGAAGAGGAAAGAGAAGAGCGGTCAAGCAGGAGGCGGCCACTAGGGGCGGTCGCGCGCTGCTTAGGCCGAGGGAAGGAAGCGGAGGGGAAAGCAAAAGCTGGGGGGACTTTCCGGAAGCGCCTCTCATTTCCTGTTGTTCCCCCCCCCCCCCCGGAGCGGCCGCCTTCCAGCAGGGAAGGAGTCGCCAGGCTGCCCCAGGATCCCCGGCCGTCCTCCCCTCCTCCCGCGGGCGGAGCTGAGCAGCCGAGAGAGGGAAAGGCAGCCGCCCGGGCTCCCGCCGGCTTCCTGGTCGCTTCCGGTACGGTTGGGGAGCTCCCCTGACGTCCTGGGTCCCTGGATGGAGCACCTCAGGCGGGGCGGAGGAGGACGTCCCGCGGAGAAGGGAGCGCTGCCCGCCCGCTGCCCAGCCAGAGCCCTGGGAAAGGGGCGAGGGCTCTCCGCAGGCAGCCCCGGAGGCCGCTCGGCCTTTCCTTGGTGCCTGAAGGGGCCTCTTGACAGGCTTGGCGGCCGCGCTGGGCTGGGTCGGATTCGGCTGAGGCCGGACCCTTCTGGGCGGAGCCGGTGGCGAGATCCCCTCGCCCCGCTTTCCCCCGGCGGTCCTCAAGGCCCTGAGAGGCGCCTTTCCTATCCGGGGCGAGCGGAGCAGCCTCTCAGGGCCTTGAGGGAAAGGACCAGGGGAGCCGGACGTCTCCTAGTCTTTCTTTCCTCCCTCCCAGGCGGGGCAGAGAAATCCCAGTGAGTACATGGTTGAGCTCAATCCCCGCTGCCAAGGCTGGAGTGGCCCATCCTGACGCCTCCCTCGACCCTGGGGGGCAATTAGTGCCCTGAACAGCTGCAGGGCAGGCAGCAATTCCACGGGTGCTCTTTTTCTATTTGAGTTGCCCTGTCAGGATCCTGCATGGCACGGTTTGCAATGGCACATCTTCCATTTTTAAACAGATGTGGTACGCATGATGAAAGAGTAGAGGGAATAAAATGGGTACATGTGGTAGGACTGGCTATTAAAAAGGGCACAGTGATGACTTGCTTGCTCTGGGTTAAATTCTATCAGATTTTTTTTTCCTTTACATTTTGGAGAAAAAAAGTAGCTTCCTTTAAGCTTCCTTTTTCATATGTGGAAAGATTTGACCCAGAATCTTCTAAGGTCAAGGATGACTCTTTTAACTTCCCTCTCTTTCCTTGGACACACATCATGGGATAGGGTAAAAAATACTTGTTTCCTGATTGGATTTTAAAGACTTTTTACTTAACCATGAAATATTTCATGTTTTGATTTCACAATGTATAGAGAAGTAAGGTATAATATTCAGATAAAAAATATCAGCTGCATTTCATAACTGTATTTATAAACCCTCTTAGATATCTAACTATAATGTGATATATTTAAAGATAAACGCTTAACTCTATATTTGGAAGGGTACAGTCGGCTGAGAAAGCAATGAATGAGCCAAGATCCGCTGGGACAGAACGGGAACTGGAAGGAGCGGAAAAACCCATCAGTGCAGTGCAGCGCCAACATAAGACGGAGCGCCTGGGATGGGGAACGTCGCAAAAGAGCAGAAGGGAGTCCTGTCGGGGGATGCAGGAGCGCTGGGAAGCCCAGCTACAGCAGTTCCTGAAATCTCTGCAGCCCATTTTAACAGGAAGGGGAAACTCTGTGATGCCAGAGGCTTCTCCCTGGGAAGACACCAAGGCGTTTCTGGCCTCCTTCGAGCAGGTGGCCAAAGCTTGCCGATGGCCTCGGGAACGGTGGGCGGCCCATCTGCTGCCAGCCCTGAGCGGAGAAGCGGAAGCGGCCTTCCGAAGTCTGGAAGCCCGAGACCAGGAAAACTATGAGAAAGTGAAGGCCGCCATCTTGCGAGGGGAAGCCCTGAGAACAGAGCTGCAGCGACAGCACTTTCGGCAGTTCTGCTGCCAGGAGGTAGAAGATCCCCGGCGGATCCACAGCCAACTCCAGGAGCTTTGCTGCCAGTGGTTGAGACCGGAGAGACGCACTAAGGAGCAGATCCTGGAGCTGCTGATCCTGGAGCAATTCCTGGCCAGCCTCCCACCGGAGCTCCGGAGTTGGATCCAAGCCCGAAGGCCGGACACGTGTTTCCAGGCGGTGGCCCTGGTGGAGGATTTCCTGATGAGTCAACAGGAGGCCAAGTCAAGGACATCTCAGGTGGGTTTTACTACCCAAATCCTCAAGTTCCTAACAGGTGCTTGTATTGAATAACCTTCATTTATTAATTGAAAACTGAGAGCACTGAATAATTTAAGGTGTTATTTTTTAAGATTATTCTAAATAAGAGTATGTCTGCAGTATCTATCTTTGTACCATCATCAATATAGCAATTATTAATTATAACCTCAATTTCATAATAGTCAAATAATGTTATATTTAAACAATTCAGTTCAAGAAGTTATATTTGTTACATCCTGTTAAATTTCACTAATTTATGAGGAAAAAAGTATGATTTTTCTCTAAGCAGCCTACAATGATGACAACTATTAAATATATCATAATTGCTACAATCATATCACAAATATAAAACTTTAATACACTTTCTAGAGCTCTGCAATGCAGTTCAAGGTTGACCCTTTGAATACTGAACAGAAGTTGTGGGTGCCAACTGTCAGGGGTAGCTTTCCTCAGTTATGTAACCACAGTTTGTGAGCAAGCCACAATTAGCTATGTAACATCCTAAGGCCCAGATGTCTGAACTACAGTGGCTGAGCTCTCATGGTAACCAGTGAGCCAGTGCCAAGCAACCACGTATTGAATTTGCACAATTCAGCTGTGGATTGGTTGTAAGCCACCCAGGGTTATGGTGCACAAGGTGGGCAGCTATAGAAGTCTTTTAAATAAATAACAAGGGGTGTTAATGCAGTAAAAGTGAGACTGCTGCACATCAGATATATCCTGGTGCTGTGGACTTGGCAATCTTATCCTTATAATTAGGTAGCTAATTGACTTTCAAAGAACCTCATGAGAAAAAAGAGCTGCTGGGATCTCCTTTTTTGCTGAAAAATCAGAATCGGTGTTACCTTCTCAGCCTCTTTCTCCCATTGTAAAATTCTGTTTCCTGTTTCAGGGGCCGTTAAAAGAAGAGCCAGTGGATTTCCTAGTTGCAGAGAAAGAGCCTCTGAATGCCGCAAAGGGACCAGTCTACTGTGAAACTGAGCCAAGTGCGGATGCCAAATTGCTGGGTCAGAATTCAGGAGCTCTTAAATTTTCCTCTACTTTTCCTTTTGTGAGTTTTTGGGATGACCAGATGAGTAAGGGGGGGCAAGATTCTTTCTACTTCATCAGCCTTGTGGAAGAGATAATTTGGGAAATGTAGCTTGATGGTCAAGGACTAGGAAAGCTGCACCAGCTAAGTTCTGGAAAAGTGAGTGCACATATGTGCTGTTCTTGCATCTGGTCAGTTGTGTAAAACTGGTACAGTGGTACCTCGGTTCACGAACTTAATTCATTCCGTGACTCTGGTCGCGACCCGAATCAAATTTTCCCATAAGGTTCAATGTAAATACGGTTAATCCGTTCTGAACCATATGTTTTTTTTTAAACCACAAAAATATGACACAAAGTACAGTACAGTACAGTACGAAGAGAGAGAACACTAACCTTGCTCGAGGCGACTTCTGGCGTGGAGGACAGGAGGGCGGGTGGGGAGGCGGTTATTGTTTGGAGGGAGAGTCTCCCTCCCTACAGGAAGCCACGACCATGTGTCACGGCAGGGAAAATGGCCGTGGATCCTGTTCGTCACCCGATGCGGAATTCGCGAACGGAAGCAAAATTTTGTGGACGGTGCTGTTTGTGACCCGAATTGGTCGTGAACAGAAGCGTTCGTAACCTGAGGTACCACTGTAATGATGTATCTTAGCAATAGCCATATCTGTATCTAAGCATTATGATTGGAATCTTTCTCAATATTTAGTCCTTTAGCTGGCCCAGTTCATCTTTCTGAAGACTTTTCAGAACAATAGTCTGTGCAAGATCATTGATGTAAACAGTGCAGCACCTAAGCTGGTCGGTTAATTTCATATATACTAATGGTACCTCTCTATGAAAGGGGGCTAATTTAGGGCAGTTAGTTTTGGTCAACTACCTGATCAGAAGAGGCTATGAACAAGGCCCAGCAAAGAATGTTAACAAAAAGCCTCCTTAGAAATGGGGCTGTTAGCTCTGCAAGGTAGTCCAGACAAGAAGTACAACCATGAAGACTAACTCTATCTTTATTGTAAGGTTACATTAACAGAATCTTGCAAGATCAAAAGTGTTTCTCCCCTCCTCTCCTTTTACTCTCCAGAAAACTAGGGAGAGTCCCTTCTGAAATGTTTCCCATGGCTTCCCTCCTCCTGTGGGCTATCTCTTACACACCAGTTGCCCAGTCTGCAGTTCTCCTTCCTGTCCCCGAAGGTCATTCCCCCATACCATTATAAGAACCTCCTGAATCCTGAGCAACTAGAAGTTCTTGGAGATTTCGGTAGAGACTTCTCCTGCCATTGATTTAGAAACTGCTTCTCCATAGAATTCACCTCCTGCCCTCTTTTACAACATTTTTTAGCGATAAAAGACTTCCTATTTTGAAATTCCCTACTGAAATCTCTTCTTTTGTTCTTCATAGGCAATGGCTTCAAACCCCCAGGTCTCTCTCCTTTGCCATTTCCTCCTGAAGGAGAAGTGGGCCAGACTGGTGGGAAAGAGGTACGCATCATGTTATATCTATTGTGTACATAGATCGTAGTTTGTAGACATCAGGGCACTTGTTTAAAGGGAAACAAAGTGTTTTGAGGAAACCTGCAGCTTTGCCTTAACACTGTTTTTTCTGCAGAATCTGATGGGATGGTTAGTTTGTTAGATGTGCAATTGGCCTTAGGGAAGTGGGTGTGTCTTTGCTGATAGTCAGTCAAACCACAAAGTATTAAAGGCTTTGGTGTCTCTTGGTATTTGCAGGGACCCAGGGATCTCAAGGAAACTGGAGGGTCTCTGCAAATTGTGAAGCAGTCTCTGACCCAACCAGGCCAACAGACTATGCTCTGGCAAGTCCTGCAGGAGGCTGACAACAGTGCAAACACAGATATTTTGGGTAAGAAAGGCTTCTTGGGTGCAGTACCTTCAACAGATATGGGCAGATCCAATTTGACATTTTTAGAATGGACAAGAATTCATAGAAAGATGGCTTTCCTTCCTGGAACATTAATGGATGTTAACCTCTTCCCACTTAGTCCAGCTTAAATATAAACCTGGGAGGATATATGAAAAATAGCCATATTGAATGGTCAGTGATCACCATCTGACCAGGTCCATGCAAGGGTTGGTTCTCCTGAGGGCTGGGAAAGGGCTGACAGAAATGGTGGAGGGTCATCTGTGTGTTTGGGATACTCTGCGTAATGGCCACCAACCGTGACAGTGCCACTGCCACCTCCAGATTTTCAGAAGACAAGGGAATTCAGGAAATGCACCCTTTGGTGCTCAGACCGTCATATAGTAATAGAGACGTGGCACCCAGGAATAGCATGTGATGGGGGAAGTTCAATTCTCCCCCTCTTGTTATTGAAGTCTCAATACTTCTTGCATTCTGTGGACAAATCAGATAGATTATTGTGCACAGGCCATAGATGTTTGGATCTCAAGGCCCTACTTCTGCTACTGGTCCAAGAATGGTTGCTTACTCACCCATCACTCCTTTTCCACTCATTGTACTGCTACCATTTACAATTTTGAGGAGCTAAGAAGATGGGAGCGGCTTCTCTGTATCTTGAATATAAATAAAGGACAAACAGGGTGCCTTACTGAGAACGATGTCTCTAGTCTTCTCATTTTCCTTTCTCTGGGCCCAAAGCATTGGCACTGATATGAGTCAGAGCATTGCTACAGTACTGTTTGCTTTTTTGTAAGAGTGGGGGAACATGTTGAAACCTCAGCATCTTTGGCTGAGGAAAGACAAGCTGGCCTTGTAAAAGGTGATTAGCAAAGCATGACTAAAGTGCCTCTTTGTTTCTTCAGGGGATGAAATGGGAAATTACATCAAGGTGGAGATTTCTCAGTGTGGAGAAGCTGAAACACAGGATGCCTGCAGGAAGCCCCCACAGATCAGCTATGACCATGTGCCTGTAAAACGGGAGAAACTAGAAGGAAAATTGGAAGCACGAGAACTACAGGGAGGATCACCAGTTGGGACAGGAAATGAATGTATTGAGCTGGCGGAAGTTCATTGGAAGAGATACCAGAGAACTCCCGTTCCAAATTCTAGGGAGGGCGATGACGGGGTCTCAGAAGCCCTCCCAAGCAATCCACCCCCACCGAAGAAGCCCCGCAACGGTCCAGAGCACAGCGTCGTGTGGGATCACTTTGAGCTGGATTCCGAGGACCCTTGCTACGGCATCTGCACACACTGCAAGAGACGGATCAGCCGGGGCAAGAACTCAAAACGTTTTTCAACATCTGGGTTGCTGAAACATCTTCAGAGGCATCATGCCAACATTGTTCCAGCTGTCATTACCACACCACGAACTGTGTTGCCAACTAGCAGAAAGGCAAAGGCACCTATTCTGACGCAGAGCGCGTTGCCACAATGCTGGACAAAGCAGAAGTTATCAGGTAAAAGGCAGCCTGGTCCAAAGCCGTCGGAAGTGACCCGTGCTATTGCCCAGATGATGGCTCTGGACGACCAGCCGTTCAGCATGGTGGAAGATACAGGTTTCCAGCACCTCCTGAAGTTGCTCGCCCCCAACTATAAAATCCCATCCTGTACCACCTTCAGCAGGCAGGTCGTGCCCTCCCTGTATCAGGCCTGCAGGGAGGAGGTCTTGGGGATGCTTCAAACCACAGGACCCCCTGCCAGTGTGAACGTAAGCTCAGACGAATAAGAACTGGCTTCTTCCTTCCTTTGATCCTCGGTTGCTCCTGTGAGCACACGTAGGGGGGCAATGTTGGTAGGCAGCGGCAAAACCCATTTTAATTCACCGATTAAATCAATCTCAACAGAAAATTGAAATAATAGACAAATATGTCAGCAAAACATGTGAAATAAACCATGCTTTGTAGAGAAAATGGTTAGAGCATTATAAATGAATCAGTTGCAGTGTCCGAAGTAAAGGGTATTAATATGAATGACATTAACTAATCAGTGGCAAACACTGAAGAAGCATACAGAGCCCAAACCTTCTCCTGCCCATCTCTGTTTAACTAAGTTAAGCATTCCAGTCACACAGAAGCAGCAAATCATATCTACCCTGCCAACAGACAGTTCAAGATTCTTACATTCTGTTCAGCTGAGATTTAAAAAGCTGGTATTTAAGATTCCCATGTCAGAGTTCAAAAGTATAAAGAAATGTTTTGAAAATTAGGAAAACAGCGAGGCTGTGGAAGAAATAATTTCTCTGATAAAGCAGTCAGAATAGAACAGTGATTGCTCATCTTTACTTAAGAGGAATCTAAGGTGGTGCTGTCAGCTTCCAGATACCTACCTTAACGCCTTGCACATCTGCATTTTCTCACACATAGACCCTTTTTAGAGACCTCTAAAATACCCTTCTGATATTGCTTATAATCAAATAAAAATGATTGTCCCAATTAAAACAAACTCTATACTGGTTACTCACTAGACAAAAAAGTTAATACTGTCTTCAATCTCTTCCTTAATTGCCTTCTGTTGAGATTTCTTTCTAGGAACCAAGAGTCATACATTTGTCTATTGAGTTTTCTCTTCTTGGCTGAGAAGAAAGTGGTCTATTGGTCCCCCTAGACTTGACATTCAAGCCTTAACCAGAACTTGGAAGTGATAAGAATGAAAATTGAAAATAAAGATGAAAGTAATCCTGAAGTTTAATATTCCACTAAGAAAATAAACATAACACTAGTGCTGGTTGAATGGATTGGCTAGTAAAATAAATGCTCATTCTCAAAGATATAAAACATGCACATTTATACATCCCTATTTTACCCATCAAAGGAAGTACTGAGATAAAGGATTAAAAATTTCAGGACAGGTTGGTAAAGAAAGTCAAAATAACTGCCTAAAGCAAAATGTATTTAATCTAAAATGGGTTAAAAACTTCTCAACTTTATCTACTTGTCCTTTTTAGTAAAGAACATTCCAATTAGCTCTGTACTGTTTCATAAACAGATCAGGACAGGACAGCTAAATCCTCATATTTTCTTTTCTAAGTGCTCATTTTAAATTTAATTTCTCATTCTAAACTTCCTGTATTAGCCTTATAGCCTTGATTTGTGATTCAAGCAGCTCTTAATGAATCCTTCCTGGACATCAACCTTCATCTCTCTTGAGGACTGCATCTTTAAGATGGAAAAAAACCCCAAAACCCAAATCCTTAAAGCAGGAGTTTGGTTCTAGCTTCACCAAGCGTTGATTCTTGTATCTTTTTGTTTTATTTAAATTTGTTTAGACTTTGCTAATATAAAACAGAACTTGTAATTACATAGTTGCCAACCTGTTCAAACGTGAAGCAAGTATATGAAATACATAAATATACAGTAAGTCAGAATTTGACTTGCATGATTTTGGAGGCATATAAATGAAATAAATTTAATAACACAAATATGCCTATGTCCCTCCATATTAAAAGAAGAAAAATGTAATGCCTTAAATTAAGATAAGAAAAAAGCAATTAAACAGCACTTGGCTGTGTGGTCCTATTCTAGATAACAAGACTGCAGATAACAAGAACATAGGAAAATGTTGTTTATACACGCACAGATGCCTCTTTGCCATTTTGCACATGCACTGAAAAACACATCAAAAACCATGGATAAATGAGACTCTTTGCTAAGGTCAGGTATGTCTTTTTAACGTATTTCAAGTCTGTAGCAAAAATATTGAAAGAATTTTGGCAGGTGTCATGGTTTAGATTTGGTTGAGAACTGCTAAGAAAATAATAGCACTTATGGAGCTTTTCTGGATACAGTAGTTTTGAGAGGATGCATATACCTTTGGGGAAGTTGGTGGACTCTGTATTGATAAATCTCTTCTTGTGTATATAATAAAGAAGTCCCACGTACTGGAGGAAAAGGCTTTTCATTTCTTTGTTTGACTTGAGCTCTTAGTTTGTCCATTCACACCGCGGGTGAGATTCATGACAGGTTGCAAGTGCTTTGCAATTTCCACACCTCCTAACAGGAATTATGCCAAATCCGCATAATGTTAAATAAGTGTTTCTCGACCTTGGCCACTCCAAGATGTGTGGACTTCAACTCCCAGAATTCCCCAGCCAGCCATGTCTCAGATGAGCCCCTCCCTAGTTCATTCACAGATGGAGGGAGCAGCGCGTTCAGATCGGCCTTGGTGTCTTAGTCTGGCCTACCTGGTAGGGCTGACAAACTTCACCTTGGCAGACCAAAGATCCTGTCTGCACTCAATTATAGACACTCACGCATAGCTTGGGGTCAAACACAGCCTGGATTTACCCGCCGTGGTGGGTTTAAGCAAGGATTGTTTACTTGAGTTTACAGAATGGGGTGAAGGAGAGGCAGATGCACGACCTTCTGGCTTGTCCCAGCCTGCAGTGCAATCAGGCTGGGGGGATTTTCTGCAAAATTGGGCTCAGCCTTTCCCTCCAAGCTTAGAAAATGCCAGGGAGGGTGGAGGTTGGCCGCAGGCGACTCGCTGCTGTCCACCCGCTCGCGACGGGGCCGAAGAGGCTTCTCCAGAGGCAGAAACGTGGCGAGGAGGGGAGCTGCTGCTGCTGCAGCGACCCAGAGGCGAGGGGCGGGTGGCGGGTGGCGGGTGGGGCCGCGAGGGGCAGCGCGAGGGAGGCCGCGCCCGCCTCCCTCGGGCCCCTGCGCCTGCCGGGCCCCCCTGCTGCCCCGAGGGGAGGCCCGGAGCGGCAGCCTCGGCGGCCAGAGGGCTCCGGCGGCCCAAGGCCGACAGCGAGGAGGGCGCTGGGCCGCGCCTGGGCCGCGCGCCGGCCTCGGCCTCGGCCTCGGCAAGACAGCAGCCGCCCCCGAACCGCGGAGGGGCCCCTCGACTCCCGCCGCGCCGCTTCCCCTCCTCCGGCGCGGCCCCGGGATTTCCGGGTGGCCTCCCGTCCTGCGCGCCCTCCCGGCCCGGCTTCTCCTCGGGAAGGGCGGAGCTGCCACGAAGGCGGCGGCCGGGAGGGGGCGGCCGTGCGGAGCCGCGCCCGCCGCCGCTCCGCCCTCCGGCCCCGCAGGAACAAAGGAGGCGGCGGCGGCGGCGGACCCGCGGCGGCCGGAGCAGCGCAGCAGCAGCGGCGCCCCCGCGCAGGGCCTCCCGCCCTCCCCCCCCCTCCGCGGCCGGGGGTCCCGCGGCCTGGCGGCGCTTCCGGTACGGGGGGCTCGCGCGGCAGGAGCACCACGTGGCTGCTCGCGGGGGCGCGCGCGGCGGGGGCGCGCCCGGGCCGGGTGGGTGGGCGGCCGGACCCGGGAGGAGGCGGGGGCGGGACCTGTTCGCCCCGCTCCGCTCCGCTCCGCTCCCTCCGCTCCCCCCGGGCGCGGCCGGGCCTGGCGGAGCGGCGGCTGCGGAGCCCCCGGCGCGGGCCGCTTCCTTCCCGCTCGGGGTCCCCGAAGTGCCGGCGCGCCTGTCAGGGAGAGTCCGCGGGCCGCCTTCGCTCCGGCGCCGCGGGGGTTGCTGAGGGCCCGGCCCACACGCCCGCGGGGCTTGGGCCGGCCTCGCTCGGCCGGCGAGTGCGGCCCCCGCCGGGCCGGAGTGGAGCGGCCCGTCCCGGCCTCGCCTCGGGGGCCGCGAGGCAGCGGCGCCTCCCTCGGATGGCCCGTCGGGGCGCTGCGGCGGCACATCCTCCCCGCTTAGCCGGGCAGGAATCGGTATCCGGGTTGGCCGGAGCGAAGGGCCTCGGCGGGGACGGAGAAGCTCCGCCCGAAATGGGGTCGTTGCGCCTCCTGTGCCCGCGGCCCCTGGGGCGAGGCGGGCACCTGCTCGGTCGCTCCAACGAGTAACTGCGTGCACCCGTCAATCCAGGTGTTCTTGGCTTTCGCAGGGGAAAAGTGGCTTGACTGAAGCCTCCCGCCTCCGTCGCGCCAAGATTTGACCCCAGGACTTTCTCCGTCGTTGGTGAGTCCTGCGGCCTCCCTTCCCCTTCTTAGACCCGTGTAGAGATCCTCAAAAATAACCATTTAATGGCAGGATTTTAAAGCCTTTCTTTAATCTGATCGCAAAATACTTGTTCTGCCTCCATATCATGTAGAAAAAAAATACCTGTATAGTTTTGGTACTAAGTATCAGTGCATTTCCTCATGGGCAAATCTTCTGAAATTTTTAAATTATAATTTAACTGGAAGATATTTCCTCTCTGCCTTTAAAGGAATGGAGTTGGCAGTGGAGCCAATGAGAGACCAGGAATTTGCTGGCACCAAACTGGAAAGGGGACTGGAAGGAGCAGGAAAATCCAGAAGCGTGATTGACCCTGAATATATGACAGGCCAGTCAGGATGGGGAGCACCGTGGAAGGGAGAGGGTAATCCAAGGAAGGGGAGGCAGGAGCACTGGAAAACCCAATGGCAACACTTCCTGGAATCCCAAGGGGCAAATCTAATGATGTCAGAGGCTTCTCCTTGGGAAGACACCAAGGCCTTTCTAACCTCCTTCGAGCAAGTGGCTGAGGCCTGCCGATGGCCTCGTAGAGAGTGGGTGGCTTGTCTCTTGCCAGCGCTGAGTGGAGAAACCGAAGAGGCCTTTCACAGCCTGGAAGCCAAAGATCAAAAAGACTATGGGAAGGTGAAAGCCGCCATCTTGCGAGGGGAAGCCCTGAAAACGGAGATGCAACGCCAGCATTTTAGGCAGTTCTGCTGCCAGGAGGTGGAAGACCCCCGGAGGATCCACAGCCAGCTCCAGGAGCTTTGCCACCAGTGGCTGAAGCCGGAGAAGCACACTAAGGAGCAGATCCTGGAGCTGCTGGTCCTGGAGCAATTCCAGGCCAGCCTTCCATCAGGGCTTCAGCACTGGATCCAAGCCCGAAGGCCAGACACGTGTTCCCAGGCTGTGGCTCTCCTGGAGGATTTCCTGATGAATCAACAGGACAGGACTGAGAACTCCCCTGTAAGTATGAATTTTAATTTTGTTAGCGTCCAACAGGTTGTATAATATTTGAAATGAATTAAAGGAACATCTTCATCTGCTTAGTTGAAAATGAATTGCACTGATAACAAATCACAAAGACTGAAATCCTCTAGATCGGTTTAAAATTATAGTTCATTCCAGATGAAAACATATGAACAATATTCTTATTTGCATAACAGTAGTAGGTTGTAGTATTTGTAATCTGATAAAGATTTGGTCTGATAGTTCAGTGCCTGGGAGACATATTCCATACGTTTCATTACTTCATGAGAGAAAAGCAGGGGTTATACTTCTTTTCCAAAGTGGCCCCAAAGGATCAGTTTTCAGCTTACGATTCTTGTTAACGCTCATTTTCAAATGAAATCAAAGATCTTTAATATTCTTTTCTGTAACAATTTTCAGGATGACAGACGCTTTACAAGAGTTTCTTGACTTAATATAAGAAGTTCTGTGTAATGCAGTTTAAGGCTGCCAGTTTTAATTTTGAACACAGAGTGCTTCCTCTTGGAGAAGAATCGTGGGCACAAATTCTCATGTGTACCTCTGCAGTTGTTTAACCACAGTTTGTTAAACAAGCCAAGTTGGCTGGTATCATACAACATGCAGAAGCATAAGCTCTGATTCCCAAACGGCAGGGGCTGAATTTTCACAATAAGTACAGTGGTACCTCGGGTCACAAACGCTTCTGTTCACGACCAATTCGGGTCACAAACAGCACTGTTCGCAAAATTTTGCTTCCGTTCGCGAACGCCGGATCGGGTGATGAACAGGATCCACGGCCATTTTCCCTGCCGTGACACGTGGTCGTGGCTTCCTGTAGGGAGGGGGACTCTCCCTCCAAGCCATAACCGCCTCCCCACCCGCCTTCCTGTCCTCCACGCCAGAAGTCGCCTCGAGCAAGGTTACCGTTCTCTCTCTTCGTACTGTACTTTGTGTCATATATTTCTGGTTTAAAAAAAAAAACATATGGTTCAGAATGGATTAACTGTATTTACATTGAACCTTATGGGAAAATTTGTTCGGGTCGCGACCAGAGTCGTGGAGCGAATTAAGTTCGTGAACTGAGGTACCACTGTACAGCCAAAGGCAGGCATCCACATTTTGGGTTGGTGCAGTGCAAGGTGTGTTGATGCTGTGGTAGTGAGAATGTCACAACTTAGGAAGCGTGAGACAGCGCGTGGGCAGTTAGTTTGTTTTACAGACTTAAAGGCTGCTCTAGTCACAAACCAACTCTTGAGTGGTATACCATTCCCCCTCTATAATTCAGTTTAAAACAAAAATCCAATAGACTGTATAAATCCATTAAACCATCTAGATAAGAAGCCAGATATATACAGGTAGACCTTACTGAATGACTGTCCTGTTTAGCGACCGTTTGAAGTTATGATGGTGCTGAAAAAGTAACTTTACGACCAATCCTCACATTTACAACTGTCACAGCATCCCCAGTCACATGAGTGACATTTGGGTATTTATGACTGTCTCAGCGTCTTGCAGTAATGTGATCATCTTTCATGCGCTTCACAAAGAGCTTCTGACAAGCAGAGTCAATGGATTTTTTTTAGTTTTTAAGATATTGTGTTTTCTGTGTTTTTTCTTCTTTTTATTATTGTGAGCCGCCCAGAGTCACCCGTTGGGGGAGATGGGCGGCATACAAGCCTGAAAAATAAATAAATAAATAAATATTTTATTGGACAAGCAGAGTCAATGGAGAAGCTGGCAGGAAGTTGCAAGTGGTGGTCACATGATGTCTCACTTCACAACCTGCAGTCACTTGCTTAACGACCAAACAGGAAATGATGTTAGAAGTCTCTCGCAGTCACATGGTGTTTCACTTAGTGACTATGTCGGTTAACGATGGAGTTGCCAGTCCCAATTTTGGTCACTAAGCAAGGACTATCTGTACCACCATCAACCCAATTCAAACCATTTCCACTGCAACTGAGACAATCATATTATTTCAGTTCTGTGCTCTGTTAGGATAACAAAGTCTTTATAAATTTTCTGAATGCCAAAAGGCTGTTCAAGTGTCTGGGAGATGCTGTTTAGTTATTTATGAATAGATTTATATCTCACCTTTATTTTGTGCAATTCAAGATGGCTCCTGTCTTCTCTGCAATGACAACCCTGCGTGGAGGATTGGGCTGATAGCGGGACTAGCCCGAAGTCACCCAGCCAGCTTTCATGCCTAAAACTCACCTTCTCCTGGTTTCTAGTCCAGCACTTTCACCACTACACCAAACTGGCTGTCTCAGAAACCAGGGATCTTTTGCATGTGGAAAAGGGGGGCAGTGGGAGAGAAGACGTGACTTGTAATCCCTAAGTGAGAGAGCCTGTCCTACTTGATCGTATTGGACAGGCAGTTGTTACTGGGAGAAGACAAGCCAGCAGCTTAAATGCTTTGAGAAGAACCGTGTGAGAATCTGGGAGCTGCTGGGCATCTCCTCTTTGGTGGTGGTGGGGGGAATCCTTGACCTGAATTCCCAAGGGGATCCGTTGCAAGAGTAGGAAGCTCTTTTCCTGTAGCTGTATTCTGAGCAGGGTTGTCCTTTCTCTTTCAGAAACCATTAAAGGAGGAGCCGATGGACTTTGTAGTTGCAGAGAAAAAGCCCTTGCATGCTGCCGAGAGACCACGTTGTGGAAAAACAGAGCAAAATGTGGAGATTGGCTTGCAGGGTGAGACTTCATGGAGCTCTTCTTGTGTTTTCTGCTGTTCTCCTGTTTGTGGGACGCTTGGCTGCCGACCGATGAGAAGTAGGACTGGCCAAGATGTCTCCGTGGCCGAGGCCACTTTGACAAATGGAGTTTGAAATGCAAAGGACCGGAAAAGCTGCACCCCCTGTGCCAGGAACCAGGTGCCCGTTTGGCCTTTACTTATATCTGAGAAAAAAAATGCAAGAATTTAGCTACAGCCTAGAGCTTCACATGGTCAAACTGCTGTGTGTCTTTTTAAACTGACTAGTACAATCTTAAGGCGTTGTCGGTTTATTTATTACACTCCTTCAATCAAGTGCTTTGGCGAAAGGTTTAGAAACGATTAATACATTTTATTCTGTGTATAGCTGCTGTACGTTTTCTTAGTCAGAACAAGGTTTGCTATAATATAGAGCAACATTTTCTTAGTGAAATATGATTTTATGAATTCATTTTTTGTTAGAGTTATATCCCACCTTTATTTTCACAACTCTAGATGGCATACATAATCACCTGCCTCCTATTTCCTCCACTACAACAACCCTGTGAGATGGGTTGGGCTGAGAGAGAGGGGCCCAAAGTCATCCATTTGGCCTCCACCCTAAGGAAGAGCTAGAACCTATGGTCTCCCAGTGGCTAGTCCAGCACCTTCACCACTCCACCAAACTGGCCCTCCAGTTGTAATAACATCAATCATTTAACAGTAGAAAGCAAACAGTACAAAATTCAAGATCTTCAAACATCAGTGATATTCTTGTAGTTTTTATTTATTGTATCTCATTTTATAACCTTTCATTCAGAATTTCATTGGCACTTGCTTTGGCAAAATTCCTTTTAACGACAGTCGTTTGGCAGTGAAACAAATAGAACTCAACAAATAAGACTGATGAATGTAATAAAAATATTCTCCCTCAGTAAAAATCCTTAACTGATAAATAACATGCTCTCTGTAAGAGAAGTAAGAAGAGACTACTTAAAATTTATTTCCTTGCTAGTTCTACCTGGTATTGATCTAGCTATCCATCTAACTAATCTAACTGTTTGAATACAATTAAGAAACCACACAACTCTGGGTTTCTGACTATAAAAAGACAGACAGATCAGAAGTGTTCAGAAGCAAACTGTCTACAACAAACAAAACATCCTACAGGACCTTGGCACTCACCCTGCTTGTCCCAAAGCCTGCGAGAACAGCCACATTTTCAATGACTTTCTAAACAGCAGGGTAGAAGCCATACAGATCTCTGGGGGGCATGCTGTTCCAGTTTTAAAACCTAAATTGTTAACCACAGGTGTTTTTTGGGGGGGACATTAAGTCACTGTTGACTCCTGGTGACTGCCTGGACTAGTCCCTGCAGTTTTCTTGGCAAGGTTTTTTGGAAGTGGTTTGCCCTGGCCTTCTCCTCCTTCCTAGGGCTGAGAGAGAGGGACTGGCTCAAGGTCACCCAGCTGGCTTTGTGCCCAAGGCGGGACTAGAACTCAGGGCCTCCCTGGTGTCTTTGACCACTACACCACATTGGTTCTTTCGCCAAAATTAAAGCAGTATTTATCACAGTGTATATTGGCCGTTCAGCTTCCTCATGAAAAGGGGCTAGTCACGAAGCAAGCCTAAGAAAAAACACTAAGCAAGAGTCTCTGGTAATCTCCCTGCATAATGAGATAATACCATGAAAAGTTTATTGATTTAGAAAATGTATACAGCTGCCCATCCTAAGTACATAACTGTAGGTGGTGAACAGTACATACAGAAACAATATTAAAAAAAACTCTAACCCATTGAACTAATACAGTACAAGGGAAAACAAAAAACAAAAAAATAAAGGGGCATCGCAAAATAGTTCCATAAGATACATATACGCACATAGATTGGGCTTCCTTAACATCGTGGCCCTAATGCTGGAGGGGGCGGGGGAGCTAAGCTTTGACAGCCTTCCAGGAAACAAAGAGGTCAAGTGGTGAAGAACTCAGGATTTCTATAGAAATGTCTTTTCCCACCACTGAATTGCCACCTGCCTCTTTAGACCTTTTTTTTTTTTACAAAAGAGGGCGCTCCTTTTCTCTTTTTCAGCTCTTTACTTTATGGGTCAAAAGATGGATGCGTTCTTGCTCTGACGTCCCCTGTTGAAATCTCTCTTTTGCTCTGGTCTTTGTAGGCAATGGATTCAAACCCCCAAGTCTGTCTCCTTCACCCCTTCCTCCCGAAGGAGAGGAAATAGAGCAAACGTGTGGGAAAGAGGTACGTGTTCTGTTCTGTTCACTGTGTGTAAAGTTGATATTTTATAGACGTTAGGACAATTGTTTAGAGCAATGTTTCTCAACCTTGGCGACTCTAAGATGTGTGGACTTCAACTCCCAGAATTCCCCAGCCAGTTCAATTCTGGGAGTTGAAGTCCACACATCTTAGAGTCGCCAAGGTTGAGAAACACTGGTTTAGAGTTTTGAGGAAACTGGAAATTACCTTAACGCTGTTTCCTCCGTGCAGTCTGATGGGAGAAGGGTGGTTATTTTGTTAGGTGTGCAATGGAGTGTCTGTAATTTTGTAGATAGTCAAAGCCGCATAATTGATTGGTGTCTCTTGCTGTTTACAGAGATCAAAGCATCTCAAGGAAACTGGAGGGTCTTTGCAGATTGTGAAGCGGAGTTTCACCCAGCCTGGCCAACAGACTATGCTCTGGCAAGTCCTGCAGAAGGATGATGGTGGGAATACAGATATTTTGGGTAAAAAAGTCTTCTTGGATCCGGCAGCTCTAGTAAATTTCAGTGGACTGAATCTGACATTTTAGAATGTCAAGGACTTCGTAGAAAGATGGCTTTCCTTCATAAAACATAAATGGTTTTAATCCCTCCCTGTTTATTCTAGCTGAAATATAGGCCTGAGAGGATATATGAAAAATAGTCAGGTTAAATGGGCGGAGATCACCTAAGTCCCTGTGGTGCTGTGGCTTCTCCCCTCCCCTCCCCTCCCCTCCCCTCCCTCCCTTCCTCTTCCACCCATCCTGTGTGCTTGTGACACTTTGAGGAATATCTATGACCAATATAAATCTTCCTTATTACAAAGGAAAAACTTCCTGACGGTTAGATCTGTACAACAGTGGAACAGTCTACCTACGGAGGTTGTGAGTTCTCCATCTCTGGAGGTTTTTAAGAAGAGGCTGGACAGTCACCTCTCGGGGATGGTTTAATTGGTTTCCTGCATATTGCAGGGGGTTGGACTAGATGATCCATGTGGTCCCTTCCAACTCTGAAATTCTATGATTCTATGAAAGTCTCAGGCAAGGGAGAGAGAGTGGTGTTATGTCATACTAGGGGTTCCATGACTCTGTTCCCAAGAAGAACAGGAGTAAGCATAACTGACTGGGTCTCTACTAGATATCTGACAGCCTTGAGAGGTAGTGCAGACAAGAAACACACACAGAAGTACTAGCTCTACTTTATTGTCTGTTACATTAATAGAATCTTGCAAGCCTGAAAGTACATTTCTCCCCTGTCCCCTTTAAAGCCCAAGAAACTAGAAAGGGTCCCTTCTGAGACATTCACCATGTCCAGGTTCCTTCTGCAAGCTACGTTGCTGCTTATCTGGCCATTGCCCTGGCTTCAGCTCCTCCCCGTCTCCCAAGGTCATTCCCACATACAATCGCAACATCCTTACTCTAGTCATCTGAGATGAACATACTTCCAATGGAAGAGAAAATCTGTAGCTCAGGGTTGAACTGTGCCCTGATTATGTTGCCTAGTTGGGTAATGAAATGTCTTCAAGCAAACAACCAAGCTCGGAGAGCACCAAGGACTCCACATGAATACACTTATAGGCTACAGTGGAGTGAGATTGTGAAGCCATTTTGTTCTAGGACTAGCCCTTCTTAACTGGCATTATCATAGAATTGGCTTTGGTGACCTGTTCAGCAGAATCCCAAGATAACTCCTGATTAGGAATCTCCATATCAAATCCTATCAATGCATATTTGAAATTATCATGTTCAAATTTATATGCTAAAGATAGAAAGGATGATTTGGTGCTCCGTATTTTTTTTAAAAGGAGGGATTTAATATGATCAAGGTGACGGAAAGATGGAAATAACGTCAGTAACTTAGAGACTATGTTCAATAGACAACTAGAAGCTTTACTAAAAGAAGGTAACAGATCATGAGCAAAATTTGTTTCTGTTTCTTCAGGAGATGAAATGGAAAATCACATCAAAGTGGAACTTCCTCTGGGTGAAGAAACTGAACTGGAGGATAGATGCCAGACAGAATCTCATATAAAATATGGCCATGCACCCGTGCCAATTGAGACACAGGAGGAAATGTGCAAGTCTGAAGAACAGCTGGGGAAATTATCAGTTGGAATGCGCAATAAGTGTATTAAGTTTGCAGAACATCTCACGGCTTCAATTAGACAGCCTTCTGAAGTACTAACAGGAAGGGAGGTAACCATGTTTCCCAACTGTGATAGAAGATATCACTACAAATTAGAACGTGATGAGACACACACTAGTGAGGATTTTCAGAACTCTCCTATGTCAAACATAAACCTCCCACACAATGTATATACTAATAAACTGGACAAAACTATTAGAGATGGGGGACAGTGTGAATTACCTAAGCAAAGTGATGGAGATACTGTGAATTGTTATCAGAGTTATCACATAGTAAAGAAACCAAATGACTCTTCTAAATGTGGGAAGAGCTTGAGTTATACAAAGTCATTAAAAACAAATCAAGGAATTCCAAGTGAAGAGAGACCATACAAATGTTCTCAGTGTGGGAAATACTTCAGTCGGAGAAGCACTTTGAAGACACATCAGAGAATTCATACTGGGGAGAAACCATACAGATGTTCTCAGTGTGGGAAAAGCTTTATTCAGAGAGTACACTTAAAGAGACACCAAAGAACTCATACTGGGGAGGAACCTTACAAATGTCCTCAGTGTGGGAAATGCTTCAGTCAGAAAATAAATTTGATCTACCATCAAAGTATTCATACTGGAGAGAAACCATATAAATGCTCTGAGTGTGGGAAAAGCTTCCGGTGGAGTAAATGTTTGAAGATCCATCAGAGAATTCACGCTGGAGAGAAACCTTACCAGTGTTCTCAGTGCGGGAAATGCTTCAGCCAGGGAGGAGATTTGAAGAAACATCAGAGAATTCACACAGGAGAGAAACCATACAAATGTTCTGAGTGTGGAAAAAGCTTCAGTCGGACCGAACATTTGAAGAGTCACCAAAGAACTCATACAGGAGAGAAACCTTACCAATGTTCTCAGTGTGGGAAATGCTTTATTCTCACTGGAGACCTGAAACGCCACCAGAGGACTCATACCGGGGAGAAACCATACAAATGTTTTCAGTGTGGGAAATGCTTCAGTGTGCAAAAAAGCTTGAAGAAACATGAGAGGATGCATACTGACAACATAAAAGTCATTGGTATGAGAAAATCTTCCATGAGAGAATCTATTGAAGAGCAAGAATATCATATGCCCCAAGGGTGGGAGAAATTTCTGGTGGGGGGGGGAGAGGGATTGGCAACCCCGCTTGCCAACTGAAAGTAGAGATTCATAAGGAGAAGTGGCCAATACAAAGGGCATAGGACTTGCTGATTTGTATATATAAATATGTTCAACAGTTTAGAATAAAAAAAGAGAAAAAACCACAGGCCATTTGACATTTGTTTTTTTCTCTTTGGTGTCATACTCGGGAATCAAAATGTAAATTAATTATTGCATTGCTGCAACAACATTTCAGGGGGTCACGGTGGCGCAGCAGCTTAATGACGCTGAAAGTTGCCGGCCAGAAACGGTCGACACTTCAGCGGTTCAAGCCCAGCTTCGCGCAGCAGAGCGAGCTCCTGCTTCCTCCCCAGCTCTTGTCAACCCAGCAGCTCGAAAACTTACGTGAGTAGATAAATGGGGACTCTCACTCCAGGGGGAGGAAAAATGCTGGCGGCGCCTTGCAAAAGGAGACGGGAGCAGTTGCCGGTAGCGCGGGAACCGCACTCGCCCGAAAAGGGCGCGAAGCAACGGAAACCCGCCTCCTGCGCTCGCCAGCTGGGCTCTGCTCTAGGAAGGAGGCTCTGGCAAACCACTTCCGAAACGCCTTGCCTTGAAAACTGCAAGGACTCGTCCAGGCAGTCGCCGCAGAATCGGTAACGACTGAGTGCGGATTAAAAAAAAAAATTTACTCCTGCAGTGTGTAATGCCATGATTTTCAGATCACTCTGACAAATTAGGGTGGCATTATTCTGAGTAGTTTTTTGGAATGAGAGGGTTGGGGTGTTGCTAACGGTGGGGAAGGCAGCACTTTACTCTTCAGAGGCTCTCTAAAGCCATCCACCTGCTCCCCGAAAAAGGGCCAGAAAATTCAGGTCAGATGTGTCCTCATCCAGGGAAGAAGAGCCTTTACCCAATTCCCTGAGCAGGATCGGTTCTTTGCCCTCATCCAATCCGTAAGTCCTTCCAGATGCTCATCTGGCACATAACTTTCTTATCTGACTCAGTGGCTGGGAGCAAGGGAACTGGGAATCTTCACTAGAGTGATGGTACCCAGTTCCAGGATCCCCAGATGACCTCAACCTGTGACTGGGGTGGACAACTTTTGAGACTGAGTGCCACAATGGGGGGGGGGTCCATGTCATAAAAAGAGCAAGGGTTTTCTGGAGGGAGATTCCTATTTTGTGGGGGGCAATTTTGGTTCCCCGTACCCATTTTTAAACAATATGTTAAGTAGGGCTGTGTTTCTGGGCTGCAGAGATCTTATCAGCCACTAGATGGCAGCAAAAGGTTCAGAATAAATGAGGATCCAACTGCAGAAGGAAGGTAGAGGGAATGGGTCAAGAGGAAGGTGAAGGTAGACAAAGTCATGGATGGAGTTGATGAGATCCTCAAAGAGGCAAAAAGTTTAAAGAACAAAAGGCAACATAGGGTGGATGCAGTGAAAGCAAGGATGGTTATAAGGACAGAACAAATGAGAGATACAGTGAACGGTGGTATAAATTTGTTGTTGCTAAGTTTAGCTTTCTTAAGGTGTGCAATAAGTGGGATTTTAAGACCCCATAGAGCTTTCTTTCCTTGTTAAAAGAAATGTGTTTTGATGTCATTTGAAGCAGGTCAATTAATGCAGCCTTCCAATTACTCTTCTTTATTTATCATGAGCATTTCTATGCTGCTTGATTCCAATTCTTGTCAATTCTTAATTATTAATTTAACATCATTAACAATTTACATACAGCCCTGTGGGTAATTTGTCTGACATGCCATGATCCAGGAATGGGCACAACTTGCACACAAGATGGAGCTGGGCAAAGACCCTCTTGGCCATAGCTGCTGCCTGCTCTTTGAGCGAGTCCAAGACCATCCCCAGATTGCACACCCATCTCAAATGGGGAAGTATAGCCTCATCCAAGACTAAAGGTGGAAGGTCCACGGATCTAGGAGGCCATCATGTCCACAGCCATTCGGTCCTGTCAGGGTTGAGCCCATTTTTCCCCATCCAGACCCAACAGTCTCCAAGTACTGAGACAGGGCAGGACACTAACACTTGAAGGCCTTCAGAGATGGCTGAACTACAAGTCTCATCTCCCCCCAGCAATCAAGTCGGGTGGAGAGTTGTGGGTCAGCAGCATCCTGAGGGCCATAGATGGTTCAGAGTTGGAGAAGAAAGAGACAGCTTTTGGAAGAGAGTTCCTAACCCCCTCCTGTGATGCAGAGCCAGAAGGCAGAACTTCAGTAGCTGCCGAACAGACAGGATTTTAGCAGCTTCAGCTTCCTCCTTTCTGGGCAACCTTGCAGCCCCACCAGTGCTCTTTTGCCATTTCTCTCTTCACTAGTCTGAAAGTGACCCATGGAGGAAGCTTTCTGCATCCCCTTTCCATTTGAGCAAAGCCCAGCATTTGAAGGCAACAGCCCTGGACTCGCCATGAAGCAAAAGAAGCTGTGATGGAATGGAATTATGAAGGCCAGGCTCAGGGAGATAAGCGTGTTCTTAGTTCACCAGAGGAGCGTAGGAAGTTCAAGAGGATGAGGCTGGCACCTCCCTGAGGAACCCTAAGAGGGTTCAGTCTGGGGAGATTCTGTCTAGAGGTTGTAGCTAACATACACAGCAGAACTGAATTTGCAGTGTCTCTTTGAGTTCTTAAACTGAACCCTAGCTCCCAAGCCAGCCAGCCACAACACTGTGAATTCCTCAGGGAGGTGCCAGCCTCATCCTCTTGAACTTCCCACGCTCCTCCGGTGAACTAAGAACACGCTTATCTCCCTGAGTCTGGCCTTCATAATTCCATTCCATCACAGAAGCCCGTGTAGTGGCAACACCAAAGACCATGGCTATTTCAAGGAGTTTAGGTGGCATATTTTGATTTCTCCTGCACAGGTTAAGAAAGTTCACTTGGAGACTTAATAATGTTTTGCTGGCTTGTTTTTCACTCATGCTTGGCAGGGGGGAGGAAGGGAGGACCTCAAGGTTGTCTATACAGTTCCCAGACGTTCTAGGATTCAGTCGGGTCAGATGATGATCTAGTCAAGGTCAGGTCTTGCAGTTTTGGTGCCATGGAAACAGAGTCATGGGATCGCAGGGCCAGGCTTTGATAAAGGCCCTGGCATTGCCCCTGGAGTCTGGGAGCGTGGACACAGGCCTTGTGTTGTCTGCTGCTTTGTCCTCTATCTGTCAACTTATAGTTGAACCAGCTTATTGGACTTGACCAGCCCGTCCATCTGTATGAACCAGGAGACTGGGTGTACGTCAAGACCTGGGGAGAAGCTGACCCGCTCCAGCCGAAGTGCAAAGGGCTGTACCAGGCTCTGCTTTCCACGCTCACCTCTGTGAAGGTGGAAGGCATCAGGACCTGGGTACATCATTCCAAGCTGAAGAGGGCTGATCCACCACCAGGGCAGGTTGACCCAGACTTTATCGATGGATCTCAGTGGAGTGTGGAACCTTCGGATCCCCTAAACCAGGGTTCCTCAACCTCAGCAACTTTAAGACGGGTGGACTTCAACTCCCAGAATTCCCCAGCCAGCCTGGCTGGCTGGGGAATTCTGGGAGTTGAAGTCCACCCGTCTTAAAGTTGCTGAGGTTGAGGAACCTTGCCCTAAACGACTTAAAGTTGCTGTTCAAGAAAACCCAGGGCTAAGGAGGGGAAAGAATGGGAAGAGGACCCCGAGGACTATATCTGGTTTTATCCGCCTGCAGTAACCTGTTCTAAAGCGTCTGGCTGCCTTTCCGAGTTGAGCTGAAAATAGAAACCTTTGCAAGCATGCCTGTTCCCCAGCAGCGCAAAACATGACATTTTTGGCTTAAAACCCTGTAGTGGCGATGTGGGGTGGCCTGCCATGGATGGCGATGCATCAGGTGGAATTCATGTTCCATTTGGAGCATCCAAGGGGCGAACTGAGGGCCACATGGTAGAATATGGTCAGAGTGCATATTTGCTCAAGCATATTGAAGGGATCAATAACTAAATTGGCAATATCTAAATTGGCAATGTTAACTTCATAGCTTTAGAGCACGCACAGAGTTCTTTATAGCCAAGCTTCAATACTAACAGCACTTAGCAAAATTGCAAGAGGAAGCAACTAACCACAGACGAACTAGCTCAGATAATAGGCAAAACTCCCGAAACTAAGTCTGCGGTCTGATAAGGGGAAGGAGGACCCAGAATAAGGATCTGCAGGGACTGATAAGGTATAAGAGTTAGGGGGAACTCCTTCAAATTAATGTAAGCAAACAAGGGTGGGGAATAATGTATTCTGCTTAAGTTTCTTTGACTGGCTGTAAAACTCATCTTCATTATAATGGTAATAAGTTCTGCCCTTTTAAAATGCTATAAAAGGCTGTGGTTTTGTCTCCAAGGGTGTGCCACCCTGCTCTCTCTTGGTGCATGGTGTGGGCACCCAGAGTTTTGCTTGGCCAAATAAAAAGCTGCTTAGAGAAGTCCCTGCTTGAAGTCTCTTATTTAGTGTTGTTGATTGATTTCAAGTTTTCTGGGTAGCCGAGAACCTTACAATATTAAGAGTGCATATTTACTAGAGTGCTCCATGAAACGCTTGTGGTTGAGTTTCAGGAGGATGTGGTTTGCTCAGCAGACATCTGAGGAGAAAAGTCATACCTTGAAAAGGGGAAGAGGGCTGGTTTTGAGGTATTCAGAAACCATCGAGTGACCCAGTTATGAGACCCCCTGCTACCCAAGCGTAACCAAAAGCTGCTGAACATAGTCAAACACCCACCCCTCGGGTGGAAGCTTTAGAAAACACAGAAGGTGCTAGGCTTATTATGGGATGTTAGTAGACCAGATAGAATCGAGTGCGTCTGCGCAACGATGTAACCAGTCGTGGTTTTTCCCAGGCCCACTTCCCTATTTTTGAAAAGTATAAAGACCGATGTAAAGCTTTGCTCAGGGTTGTTCTTGGAGAGACGGGGCCCTTTTTTGCTGAAGCGCTTCCATAAAAAGAATAAAAGGATTCCCTGACTCGTGCATTGATTGGGCCTTGCGTGCCGGGTAGATGAACCGGCCACTGTTTTCTGGCCCACACGGCCATCTTGGGGTCTCTCTGCTGCCCCCTTAGGGTAGCTCCCGAAAGTAGGGGAAGAGTTTTATCACTGAGAGGGAAGGAGGAATCCAAAAGTTATTGTTGGCAGTTAAAAATGATTTGAAGGTGCCCCACTCTGCTCTTAGGCATAACTTCCCTTTTCTGGCCATAGCTCCTGAGCATACCTCCTCTGCTTTTGTTTCTGAAACTGCCTCAAACTAGTGAGAGAGAAGGAGGCATCGCCATGGTGACCAAGGGGCTCCAAAGGGGCACAAGAAGCCGGAAAAGGGGAGGGGGAGACGTCTCTGGTGTGAGACAAGGTGAGATAAAACCAGTTTGGAGCGGTTTGACCTGTCCAAAGTGATACTTGGCAGAGATCTTTTAGGAATGCATGAACTCCTGCCCCCCAACCCTTATTAGCCTAATAAAAACCACACCCCGCATAGCTAATCACCTATTTACCATGAACATGTGATGTATGTAGTAGTAGTATGTATAGTATGTAGTGGTCTGTAGAGGGGGGTAACAGGAAGTAGGCGGGCGGAAAGAGTGTGACCTCAAAAGTACCTCAGCCAATGGGGAAACGAGGAGGAAAGAGCGTCGGCACAGGACTGTATAAAATGTGCTGAAATCTGTAATGGGGGGGGGGGGCTTATTTGCAACGAAGCCCACCAGCCTTTGCAAACGCTTCAATAAACTGACTAATCCAGAGAGAGACTCGTGAGGGCATTTCTCACATCATCTTGCTCGGTACGTTATGCTTTTATATTGTGCTTTTGTATTTCTGTTTAATTCAGTGTTTCTCAACCTTGGCCACTTTAAGATGCGTGGACTTCAACTCCCAGAATTCCCCAGCCAGCTATTGCTGGCTGGGGAATTCTGGGAGTTGAAGTCCACGTATCTTAAAGTGGCCGAGGTTGAGAGACACTGGCTTAATTCGGTCTGCTAATTTTATTTCTTATTTTATTTATTTATTTATGTATATATCACATTGATATAGCCACCCATCTCACACAAAGCAACTCTGGGCGGCGTATGACCGTGAAATAAAATAACAAATTTTATTTTTAAACCCTGACGGACCGCCTCTTCCCCACGACCTCAACCCGTCCCACCCGATCTCCCAGAGAGGGCATGCTCCGGACCCCCTCGGCAAAAGGGGTCCGACTAGCGGGGTCCAGAAGGCGGGCCTTCTCTGCTGCAGCCCCCACCCTTTGGAACATCTTGACCCCGGAGGTGAGATTGGCCTGGCCTTCTTGAGGGATTTGAAGACCTGGCTCTGTCATCTGGCCTGGGGTGGGGAAGAAGTCATCAAGTGTGGGGTTGGCTAGCCCCTCAGAGGCCAGGCGTTGCTGCCCTGAACCATCGGCCTCCTGGACTTTTCCCTTCATCTTTTGTAACTCTGTATATAGGCTTTTAATTCTATATTTATTTATTGCTTTTAATGAGTCAGAGTCCCCCATTGGGGGGGGAGATGGGCGGGGACAAATGTAATAAATAAATTAATTAAATCGGTAAAAACAATCCTTATAACAGATAAAAATGGGATTATTAAAATACGACAGCATCAACAAGTTTAGAAATGTTTACATTTTAAAATAGACAAACCCCACGGAGACAGCGGGATAGCAATCGTAGGGGAGCCCTCTAAGAATGTCTCCTTCCCAAAGACCCCCCCAGGCCTGATGACACAACCAGGTCTTGAGGGATTTCCTAAATGACAGCAGGGAAGGGGCGAGCCTCAGTTCTGGGGCGGGGGGGGGGGGGAGGATATATCTTATATCCTTATATTCCTGTTTAAATCTGCTTGCTAGAGTTAACAATAGAGTTTGCAATCTCCTCACCTGCTGGGGTGTGCATTGTCTCTGGACTGAAAAGGACTAAAAGAACCAATTGCCCAGGGAATCTGATTGCTGCCTTGACAATGGGCAATGCAGCCCGTGCTTAGGCCCCCAAGCGAAAGGGGGCACCACAGAGATTTCCCCCCTAGCTATTACAGGCAGGTCACGAAATGGTCACATGATTGAAATTGGCACAATTCAAAGTGATTATTTTTAGGGAAAATAGGGTCATTGGTTCCAGTTCAATGGAAATGAAAAAAGTTAAACGTAATTTTTTATGCGTATATTAATGAAATATTACAGGAAAGGATAAAAAGAATATACTTATAACTTAAATTTGTGGTTAACAAGGTTACAGAGTAGTTATAGGAAGCAAAATAAGAACAAAAAAAAATCTACCATAGATTCAGGCATTCCAACATCTCATCCTCTTTCAGCGTTCATGTTGATCAATTACATTAAATTTTTGCTCCAATGTCATAACAAGACTCTTTTTTAAACCTGGACTGTTTTTCTTTGCTTCCTTTTCTCCACTTTGCGCACACAAAGATTAGCAGTGTCTAAAGCCCCAACCGCCACCATGCATGCGCTAACTTCAATTGCGCATGCACTAACTTCACATTAACTGAAATTTGGGTTGCATTAAATGTGACCTAGTATCAGCTTACAATTCACATTAAATCATATATTGCATTAATCAAATCACACTAATCACAACCTCTCTGTATGCCCTTAACTCTTTCATTGCCACCCTTGATTTTAGTCCATTTTTAAAATTGCCCTTATCTGCCGTGTTCAACTTTAATCTGCCAAAAGTTTTAATCTGCCAGAGTTTCCTTTGGCACAGTGAGTGACTAAAATTTAAAAGCTTTAAAAAGCTTTGGTCTAGTGGTGAAAGCACCAGGCTAGAAAGCAGGAGGCTGTGAGTTCTAGTTCCGCCTTAGGCATGAAAAACTGGCTGGGTGTCTTTGGGCCAGTCCCCCTCTCTCAGCCCAACTCACCTCACAGGGTTGTTGTGATGGGGAAAATAGGAGGAGGAAGGAGGATTAGGGATGTTCGCCGCCTCAAGTTATGTATAAAGAAGGTGGGATAAAGAATCTTAAAAAAAAAAAAGCTTTGTCTGAAGGTGCCTTCAGCTATCACATTTGTTTCCATCTGGTGGTGTGAGAGTTTCGCAGCCGTCGAGGGGCACCCCAGGTGTCTGTGCTTAGGGCATCAGTTGGTCTGAACCCAGCCCTGGAAGGAAGGGGCATCGGGAATTGCATGCAAGATCCTGGCACGCACAGCTGGCTTCTGTTCTCTGCCTTTCAGACCGATCCAGGCGGGTGGATGGGCAGGAATTAAGGGCCAGCTAAGCCCAGATGCTTCTGATAATACAGGAGCAAACTGAAGTCAATGAAAAGGGCCGGGGAGGGCGGGGGGAGCAAAGAAGCTACGAAGGGGAGGTGTGAAAGGGTTAAAACCACAGAGTTTCTCTTCCTAGACCTGCCCCGAAAGACGTTTCCTGCTCCTCCCGTTCTCGGAGGCCGAGCGGCTTTTGTGGGCCAGCCTCGAACTGGTGCTTTGGGGCTGACGGGAAGGCCGCTAGGGAGGGGGAGGTTTGGACATGGCTGGGCGGTGTCCTGCAAAAAGCGGTGGCTGAGCTCGCTGTTGCTTTTTTAGCGCTCCCCAAAGGGCAGGGGAGCGAGATCCTCTTCCCCTGCTGTGGGTCAGGTAGACTTCCTCTAGCCAAGGAGGTTTTCTTCTTCGTCACAAGGTCAAGGAGGCATTAATAGATGTACCCTCTGCGAAGCGATGCGTATTTTTCAGGTAATCTAGGCTATTGCTGTGACCAGCACACAGGGGTGCTTTTATGCTTGGCGCTTTTGATTTCTGATTATTTTTTAATAATGCAGTGAACATTTATTCATTCATTCATTCATTCATTCATTCCAATGTGCAGTGGGCAATTATTTATTTATGTGCAGCGGGCATTTATTTTATTCCGAAGGGATCAATATCTAAACTGGCAATGAATCAATATCTAAATTGGCAATGTTAACTTCATAGCTTTAGAGCATGCGCAGAGTTCTTTATAGCCAAGCTTCAATACTAACAGCACTTAGCAAAATTGCAAGAGGAAGCAACTAACGAACTAGCCCAGATAATGAGGAAACTCTTCCCGAAACTAGGTCTGTGGCCAGATAAGGGGAAGGAGGACCCAGAACAAGGGTCTGCAGGGACTGATAAGGTATAAGAGTTAGGGGGAACTCCTTCAAATTAATGTAAGCAAACAAGGGCAGGGAATAATGTATTCTGCTTAAGTTTCTTTGATTGGCTGTAAAACTCATCTTCATTATAATGGTAATAAGTTCTGCCCTTTTAAAAAATACTATAAAAGGCTGTGGTTTTGTCCCCAAGGGTGTGCCACCCTGCTCTCTCTTGGTGCATGGTATGGGCACCCAGACTTTTGCTTGGCCAAATAAAAGGCTGCTTAGAGAAGTCCCTGCTTGAAGTCTCTTATTTTGTGTTGCTGATTGATTTCAAGTTGTCTGGGTAGCCAAGAACCTTACATTCCAACGTGCTGCAGACATTTATTTATTTATTTCAATGCACACCGGGCATTTATTTATGTATTTCAGTGTGCAACAGGCATGTATTTCTTTATTCCAATGTGCCATGGACATTTATTTAAATACACAGTTGACATTTATTTATTATTTATAGGTGTGATGGACATTTATTTACTCCAATGTGTGATGGACATTTAATTATTTATTTATTTCAATGTATATAGCCGTCGGTCTCCAATTCATGACTCTGGGTACCTAACAACAGTTAAAAAGACAAATTAAAACACCTCACTGTAATGTAACTTAAGCTCTACCGTAATAAAAAAAATGACAATGAAGCTAAAGCTGTTTTTGCTATGGTTCCATTGTTATTGCCACTGAGGAAGAATTTCAGCAATTTGAATACTGTACTAAGAAATGTTTTAGCATGGAGTTCCTGAGTTTAGTAAAAGTTTAAACTGTAGCAGGAAATACTTAGCAAGCAGGCTTCAGGAAGAAGTACTTTCTATTTTGTATTAGGTAGAGCAAGATGTGAGGGGAAGTGGGCTACATTGTTAGAGTTGGTGAAAAGTGTTCCTGTCGCACAGCACAGGTGCAGCCTGACATAACAGCACTTACTATTGTTGTCTTTGGGTTTCTTTGTAACCTATCCCATTTTTTACCCGTTGACGGTTCCTTGTTGCTTAATTATAAATGCAACCTGTTTCCTGTGTGTTGGGGTCTTGCCCGTGGAGTGCTGCTGAACATGTGCGCTTGATCTGGCTTTGCAAACCCATAATAAAGTATTTGGAGACTGAAATACTCTGTGCAGTGCTGACTGAGTAGAGAAAACGAAGCTCATCTTGTCCCTGAAGGCAAGTGAGAAGGGAGAGGGAAATGTAAGTAAAAAATGTGATATCAATACATTTAGAAGTTCCCTCTTACAGATTTTCCTCTAACACAACTATGAATAGTACAATACTAATTGACAAAATAACTAGGGCTGACTAGAGTTTTCCTAAGCAATAAAGTATTGACAGGTTTTTTTCAAGGGAAGACTATCCATTCTCTTGCAGACCTTTGCTGATGTGCCTTTTAACAGTAGGAATTAGCATGTGAAGCCCTTGCTAGCATCTGAAGCTTCAGCAGCTTTCAAAAGCAGAAAAGCAGGTCAGGGTGGGGACTTCTGATCAGTTAGCAACTCTCTATAACTTTCAGGGCTGAGAAAAAGAAGCTGTACAGGTAGCTTAACAACTGCCCTGTTTAGCAATGATTTCGAAGTTACAGTGTTGCTGAAAAAGTAACTTTATGACTGGTCCTCACACTTGTGACTGTCGCAGTGTTCCACGGTCACATGATTGCCATTTGTGTGCTTCTCAACTCACTTCCGACAAGCAAAGTCAATGGAGAAGACGGCAGTAAAATCGCAAGCCGCGGTCATGTGATGTCTCGTTTAACAACTGTGTCACTTAGTGACAGAATTGCTGGTCCCAATTGTTATTAAGCAAGAACTACCTGTACTAGGAAAAAGGAACATGACCATCGGTTGTTCTAGCATGGGATAATGGGACCTGGAGTCTAGCAAAGGAGGAAAAAATAATTCTTCTCTCTTTTCTACAGGATACCTCTATGACTAAACATGAAAATCTGTTGGGAGGTCTCTGGAATGTGCTATAGTTTGTCCTTTGTACCGAATAAGATGCACCATCAATGAAAGTTCAGCAGCCTTCCTTAAAAATCAGTCACATCAGCTGACTTGGCAAGCAAGTGGACTTTTCTGCTTGGCTACCGACAGGTCTGAATCTAGAGCAAAGATTTCTAGGAAGGAAGGGAAGCTGCACGAAAACAGAGGTCATACGCTGGGCATGGAGAGGAAACAACCAGACCCATTGGCGGACCTTACTTTGAAGCAGGTCCCTGGTGAGATGTTTGTTCCTGGAGAGCTTCCAGGCTGCCCAGCATCGAAACGGATTGAACAAGACCCCGAAGGAGGGCAGGCCAAGGCGTGGGAAGGCCAGTGGCAGGAATTCCTAAAGGCGAGGGATCTCCCCCGTTCAGGTGGGGTGCAGAGGGATTCCGGCCCTTGGGATGATGCCAAAACCTTTCTGATCTCCTTCGAGCAAGTGGCTGAAGCTTGCCGGTGGCCCAGAGGAGAGTGGGCGGCCCGTCTCCTGCCAGCTCTGAGTGGAGAAGCAAAAGTGGCCTTTAATGGCCTAGAAACCGGGGATCAAGAGGATTATGGGAAGGTCAAAGCTGCCATCTTGCGGGGGGCAGCCCTCAAAATGGAGGCCGAGCGCCAGCACTTCCGTCAATTCCGCTACCAGGAGATTGAAGACCCCCGGAGGGTTTACAGCCACCTCCGTGAGCTCTGCCACCAGTGGCTGAAGCCGGAGAGGCACACCAAGGAGCAGATCCTGGAGTTGCTGATCCTGGAGCAGTTCCTGGCCATCCTGCCCCCCAAGATCCAGAGCTGGGTCCGGGAATGTGGCCCGGAGAATTGTGTCCAGACGGCAGCCCTGGCGGAGGATTTCCTGATGAGCCAACAGGAGGCAGAGACGTGGAAATGGCAGGTGAGGTTTGGATGTATTGAAAAAAGATGAGTTCATTGGCCCTTTGTAAAACTTTTATGTGTTACATTTCTATTATATTCCTCCTTTAAAGAGCTCCATGGGAGATGATGGGGAGGCTGGGAGGGTCATGGAGGGAACGTTACACATAAACAACAGAGAAAAGGAGAGCCTCCTGGAAGCTTCTCATAAGCAGCAACTTAGGCCAGGTGATGAGAAACCTGGGAAGAAGCATTTCACATCATTCTAAGAAACTTTGCCTTTGAACCTTCCATTAATGACAGTTGGAAATTCCTTTTGTAGTTAATTCTAGGATTAAAGAGACTTTACTGAAGTCTCTGTGATTCTTGCTTCCTTGATCTTGCCCAGCTAGGTGGGCTTTGACAAACTCAAGGTATCATACCTGAGATTTCCCCTTATTTTATTTTCACAAGAGCCCTGTACGGTAGATGAGATCATGGGAAAGTGGCCCAAAGTCATCCAGTCTATAGAACTTGAACCGGGATCTCCTTGGGTTCAACTAACTACTACTAGTAATATGCTGTACTGGCTCTGTGTGCCTGAAACATATTGTTATAGGTTTTAAGGACTTAAATGGGTCTACTTACAAGGGATGCATCAAAGTTTTGAAGTTGAACAGGCTCTTCTGATATCGCTGAAGTGTCTAGAAGTGTCTGCCCAGTTTTGGAATGGGCAGAGGAGCACTAGAACACTTCAGGTAAAGTCAGAACAACCCATCTGAAACTCCAAACGTCCTGCAGACCCTTATTTCCTATCTTCATCTCGGTCAAGACCCATAAAACTGGATGTGACCAAGGAAGCAAGAACAACACCAATTTCTTTCATGTTCATCTGGAGTAAATACAGAGTCTTGGAACCTACAAAAGGAATTTCCCAGCCTCATTTGTAGTGAGTTAATTAAGGCTGAGTCTCTAAACAATCTGAAATGCTTTGCCCCGAGTTTCTCAGAACCTAGGCTAGGTTGCCATTTAAGAGAAAGGCTCTCAATGGATCCACCTGCTTTATCTCTTCCATTCCTTTCCCAGTCTCCCCACAATCTCTCATCATCCCATTCTATGCACTTGCCCACCATTCCCAGAGTTCCTCCACTGTTGGCTGAGAATTTGGATAGCAGTAGGCCAAAAGATCTGCAGGGTGCCAGATTGGGGAAAGATGGCTTTTAGATTAGACCACGAATCAGCTGAACACTGGATAGCCAAGACAAACTTTGAAAATTACCATTCGTTGTACTTCAGGCCTTTCTTCTCTTCTCAGTTGAAGTGCCAGGAATATTCTACCAATTGTATTTCTTTTATTGTATATTATTAGATTGCATTGTTGTTGCATTAGCTGAGGCTGTTGCAATAACACTCTGCTTAAGAGTCAGCTTGACTGAAGCAGTTTATACATTCATGAAGGTAGTTCTCGCTTAGCGATCACAATTGGGACTGGCAACTCTGTTGCTAAGTGCTGCAGTCACTAAGCAGAAAATCACATGACCACAGTGGGCTTATGACTTCACTTCCCATTCAGTTGTTAAGTGGAACATCATGTGACCGCGACTTACAATTTTACTTCAGTGTTCTCCATGAACTCTTCTTGTTGCAAGCCAGTTGCAAAGTGCCTGAATGGCGAGCATGTGACCATGGGATTCTGTGACAGTTATAAATGTGAGGATTGGTCACAAAGCTGTGTTTTAATACAGTCATCATTTCAAACAGTCGCTAAATGAGGCAGTCGCTAAGCGAGGACTACCAGTCACGCAATACCTTGTAGCTATCCTTGGATGATGCTGGAATTAAAGAAAGTGGAACTTTAACACCAGTCTGGCTAAGCAAGATTTAAGCCTCTCTTACTGACAGGCTGGAAATGAGGTGACCACAGTGTCCTGGAGGGGAGACATGGCAGAAAAACAATTTGCCAGGCAGGATTTGTATCATAATTAGCTGCAAGTAGAGAACAGCTATTACTCTGTTAAATAAGGATGAGTAAGATCTGAGTTCAGATCCCCACGTGGGCATGACAAATGCCAGGTAACATTGTCCTGATCCTTCTTCCTCAGTGAAATGTACCCCACAGGATTGTTGGGAGAAAAAAATGGGGATGAGAGCGTTCTGGGCAAATGCCTATTGTGAGATTTCTAAGGCGATGAAACAAATCATTTGGAGCCAGTGCAGAACCCACAAAACATGGATGAAAGTATAGTTTTTATAACACTGTCCTCAAATCTCATTGGTTTCTCTGCTGTTTCAGGTGCCGGTATCCTCCAAAGACAGGATTGGGAATCCACGCAAACCCGTAAAGGAACTGCTGTTTGTGGAGGCTGAAGAACATATTTTTACGGATCCGGGATCAACACATCCAGGTTTGTGATTTAGCACTGTTGGCTTGATGTCTGATGCGAGGAGAGCATTCCGTGTGCCAAGTCCTACTGCGTCGTACCCTTTCAAACTCTTAGTTATGAGATCACTACAGTAGATAGAATTGTTTGGGTATTTTGTTTAAAGCCCTCTTCACGTGTAGAGAGTTAACACAGCAGCCCATGAGTTGGATCGTGTGTAAGGACTAAATTGCAGTGTAGTACTGATTGAGACTTTATGGCTCATGAGTAGAATGCGGTGGCGCAGCGGCTTAATGATGCTGAAAGCTGCTGGCCAGAAATGGTCGACACTTCAGCAGTTCGAGCCCAGCCTTTGCGCAGCAGAGTGAGCTCCTGCTTCCTCCCCCAGTTCCTGTCAACCCAACAGTTCGAAAACTTACATGAGTAGATAAATGGGTACTCTCACTCCGGTGGGAGGAAAAATGCTGGCGGTGCCTTGCAAAAAGGAGTCGGGAGCGGTTGCCGGTAGCGCGGAAGCCACGCATGCCCGAAAAAGGTGCGAAGCAACGGAAACCCCGCCTCCTGCACTCGCCAGCTGGGCTCTGCTCTAGGAAGGAGGCACTGGCAAACCACTTCCGAAACGCCTTGCCTTGAAAACTGCAAAAAGGACTCGTCCAAAAGCAGTCACTGCAGAGTCGGTAACGACTGAGTGCAGATAAAAAAAAAAATGAGCAGAAAACAAGGAACACGTCACCCAACCCACAGTCAGTTCGTAGCAGAGAACAATGTGCTGTCCTAGATAAACAAAATAAGGCAGATTTCAGAATTTGTCTTAGTATAGAGTCTACAACAGTATCTGGCAACTTTGACGATAACACCAGTGTTAGTATCTGCAAGGAGAATTAAGCTTTAACATTTATCTCAGTGTTTTTCAAACTTGGCAATTTTAAGAGGTGTGGACTTCAACTCCCAGAATTCTGCAGCCAGCATGGAATTCTGGGGGTTGAAGTCCACACCTCTTAAAGTTGCCAAGTTTGAAAAACACTGACTTATCTGATACACCAAGAACTTACTTAAAATTGGGATTATAGAAAAGCAGCAAATATCATTACAAAATGGACAGTGAAGGCAGACTCTGGAAATGAGCTAAGATGAAAACTCCAATATTTTGAATATCAAGGTTATAAAGATAGGTTTTGTTGTTGTTGTTGTTCAGTCGTTAAGTTGTGTCCGACTCTTCGTGACCCCATGAACCATATTGCGCCAGGCCTTCCTATCTTTCACTACCTCCCTGAGTTTGCTCAATTTCATGCTCATTGCTTCAGTGATGCTATCTAGCCATCTCATCCTCTGCCGTCCTCTTCTCCTTTTGCCTTCCATCTTTCCCAGCATCAGGGTCTTTTCCAAAGAGTCCTCTCTTCGCATTAGGTGACCAAAGTATCTGAGCTTGAGCTTCATTATCAATCCTTCCAATGAGCAATCAGAGTTGATTTCCTTTAAGATTGACTGGTTTGACCTCCTAGCAGTCCAGGGGACTCTTAAGAGTCTTCTCCAGCACCACAGTTCAAAGGCATCAATTCTTCGGCGTTCAGCCTTCTTTATGGTCCAGCTCTCACAGCCATACATTACTACTGGAAAAACCATAGCTTTGACTATGCGGATCTTTGTCGGCAAGGTGACGTCTCTGCTTTTTAATATGCTATCTAGGTTTGCCATAGCTTTCCTCCCAAGGAGCAAGCGTCTTTTAATTTCATGGCTGCAGTCTCCGTCTGCAGTGATCTTGGAGCCCAAATAAATGAAGTCTGTTACTGCTTCCATTTCTACCCCTTCTATTTGCCAGGGATTGATGGGTCCAGATGCCATGATCTTAGTTTTTTTTAATGTTGAGTTTCAAGCCAGCTTTCTCACTCTCCTCTTTCACCCTCATCAAGAGGCTCCTTAGTTCTTCTTCACTTTCTGCCATTAGGGTGGTATCGTCTGCATATCTGAGGTTATTGATGTTTCTCCCTGCAATCTTAATTCCGGCTTGTGATTCTTCCAGCCTGGCATTTCTCATGATGTACTCTGCATATAGGTTAAATAAGCAGGGTGACAGTATACAGCCTTGTCGTACTCCTTTCCCTATTTTGAACCAATCGGTTGTTCCATGACCGGTTCTAACTGTTGCTTCTTGGCCCGCATACAGATTTCTCAGGAGACAGGTAAGGTGGTCTGGCATCCCCATCTCTTTAAGAATTTGCCACAGTTTGTTGTGATCCACACAATCAAAGGCTTTTGCATAGTCAATGAAGCAGAAGTAGATGCTTTTCTGGAACTCTCGTGCTTTCTCCATGATCCAGCGAATGTTGGCAATTTGATCTCTAGTTCCTCTGCCTCTTCGAAACCCAGCTTGTACATCCGGTAGTTCTCGGTTCACGTACTGCTGAAGCCTAGCTTGTAGGATTTTGAGCATAACCTTGCTAGCATGTGAAATGAGTGCAATTGTGCGATAGTTTGAGCATTCTTTGGCATTGCCCTTCTTTGGAATTGGAATGTAAACTGACCTTTTCCAATCCCATGACCGCTGTTGCGTTTTCCAAACTTGCTGGCATATTGAGTGCAGCACTTTAACAGCATCGTCTTTTAGTATTTTAAATAACTCAGCTGGAATACTGTCATCTCCACTAGCTTTGTTGTTAGCAATGCTTCCTAAGGCCCACTTGACTTCACTCTCTAGGATGTCTGGCTCAGGGTCAGTGACCACACCAGCATGGACATCAGGGACATTAAGATCTTTCTTGTATAGTTCTTCTGTGTATTCTTGCCACCTCTTCTTAATCTCTTCTGCTTCTGTTAGGTCCCTGCCTTTTTTGTCCTTTATCATGCCCATCTTTGCCCTAAACGTTCCTTTGATATCTCCAATTTTCTTGAAGAGATCTCTAGTCTTCCCCATTCTATTGTTTTCTTCAATTTCTTTGCATTGTTCATTTAAGAAGGCCTTCTTATCTCTCCTTGCTATTTTCTGGAAATCTGCATTCAGTTGCTTATATCTTTCCCTTTCACCCTTGCTTTTCGCATTCCTTCTTTCCACAGCTATTTGTAAAGCCTCATCAGACAGCCATTTTGCTTTCTTGCATTTCTTTTTCTTTGGGATGGTTTTAGTTCAGTGATGGTGAACCTTTTGGGTTCAGTGTGTCAAAAATTCAGAAAATGCCTAACTTGACTCTGCTGGCATGTCACACATGAACAAAAGAGAAACAATTCTTTACTTATTCATTTATTTTAAAAAATACAGTCCAGTCATGTGTGGTGCTATGTATTATATTAAGAAACGTCAAATAATTACAAAAATGAAATATGAGTAAAACAAACTCAGTTTCTTTGGTAACTCAGGCAGAGAGAATAGTTGTTCAGTGTTGGTGAACACTGGTGTGTCACCCAAACTGTTGTGGCGTGTCACCTTTGACACGCGTGTCATAGGTTCGCCATCACTGTTTTAGTTGCTGCCTCTTGTACAATGTTACAGACCTCCGTCCATAGTTCTTCAGGCATTCTGTCTACCAAATCTAATCCTCTAAATCTATTCATCACCTTCACTGTGTACTCACATGGAATATGATCTAAGTCATACCTGAGTGGTCTAGTGGTTTTCCCTACATTCTTCAATTTAAGCCTACATTTTGCAGTAAGAAGCTCATGATCTGAGCCACAGTCAGCTCCTGGTCTTGTTTTTGCTGTCTGTATAGAGCTTCTCCATCTTTGGCTGCAAAGTATGTAATCAATCTGGTTTCGGTATTGACCATCTGGTGATGTCCATGTGTAGAGTCGTCTCTTGTGTTGTTGGAAAAGAGTGTTTGCTATGACTAGCTTGTTCTCTTGACAGAATTAGCCTTTGCCCTGCTTCATTTTGTACTCCAAGGCCAAACTTGCCTGTTATTCCGATTACTCCTTGACTTCCTACTTTAGCATTCCAATCCCCTATGATGAAAAGGACATCTTTTTTTGGTGCTAGTTCTAGAATAAAGATAGGTAGCTGAGACAAAACTTTGCTTAGCTTTCCCTTCTCAGTGCAAAAGAAGGCCTTCCCTTTGTCTCTCTCTCTCTCTGTAAATGTGTATTGATTATTTCCATCTCACAACTACTTAAGCTTTGGGGAAACTCAGAGATTGGAAGGCTAATGTAAATAAGCCATAGTAGGGTCATTTTCTTTTTTTTCCAACTTGTGTGAAAATTGTATTATTTATTTAACTTACTATCCCGCCTTTCTTTGTGCAACTCAAGACAGGGCACATAGCACTCCCACCTCCTATTTTCCCTTATTACTGTAGTGATCTCATACCTAAGAGTTACAGCAACAACCCTCTAAGGTGGGTTGGGCTGTGAGAGAATGACCAATCCAAAATCTCCTGGCCAGCTTTTATGCTTAAGGCTGGATTAGAACCCATAATCTTCCAGTTTCCAATCCAACACTTCCACCACGACACCAGACTGGGTCTCTGTCGACTAGAATCAAACAGGGATAGATCCTCAAGGTAGGATGTCAGTGGAAGGGGATCATCCTTCTCCAGACTCAGTCTTCTGCTGAAAAAGAGCCTTCTCCAAGCAAAGAGCAGTGTTGAGAACACAGCAAGGGACTGCAAAGGTAGTCCTCAAACACTTTGGATTCCCAAGAGGGAAGTCCTTGTAGATGCAAGTCTGGGTACCATACAACAACTTAAGAACTGTTTTGTCCTGGAAGACCCTAACTGGAAAAACAATGTGTAAACCCCTCTCGGGGGGGGGGGGACCCTAAGAATTGCGTAAGTGCATAACATATACAGGTAGTCTTCAGGTTATGATGGCAATGGGACCGGAATGCAATTGTGACCACAGGGATGCTGCGACAGCTACACCTTCAAGGACCAGTCGTAAGTCCACCTCGTTCAGCACCATTGTAACTTTGAACAGTTGCTAAACAAGTGGTCGTACCTGAAGACTACCTGCATAATTTTCCAAATTGAGTGAATGCGGAGGCCTGGGAAACAGAACCCAAATATTTGTCTATCTGAACCTGCTTTAGCTTATCTCCATTAATCCGTTAACTTTACTCTGTTCAGTGCTCAGACTTTGGTGTCTGATGTCTGGTATCTTCAGAATAGTAAGAGACAAAGGCTCTAGGGCTCTTCTTGGGCCTACAATTATAATGAAAAGAACGGCTGCATCATCAGTGTATAGCAAATAAGGATCCCGCCAACTGGGGGACAAAAACTGGAATTAGAGACAGTTCATTATCATGAATGACCAAGAAAGACCCTTGCAGAAAATCTATCTACCTATGTGGTCACTAGGAGACAATTTGGTGGCACATAATCAGTGGAGTCCTTGGTGCTCTCTGAGCTTGGTGGTTTGCTTGCAGACATTTCATTACCCAACTAGGTAACTTAATCCGTGCGAAGGAGGGTGGGGTTTGCTCCCTGTTTACAGTAGCTGGCCCTGCCAGTGTTGGGTGTGTGTGTAGTTTTCTCCTTGGTTCTCAAAGCCATGGTTCAAGGGAGTCCATGATTAAGAGGAGGAAGATAACACTTTAGCTTCACTTTGGTAGTTTTAATTACTATGTATTTTCTTTATTTTTAATCTAATGTGATAGTTTTATTATGATTTCTTATTAGGTCATATGAATGGTGTATCTTTTATTATATTTTATTTCAGTCAGCCCTCTTGGGTATATTTCACGGAAATGCAAAAGATAAACATAAGAAATCAATCTTGTCTTCTGCAGATGATGAAAACAGGCCTTATAGCCATCCCATATCCTTGCCTCCACCCGAGGGACAAGAATTTGTTGAAGCAGGACCAACTGAGGTATGTAAATATCCAGGTTGGGGAGGGGGGGGCTTTGTGAACAGCTTTTTGTAAGAGAGGCAATCTTGTATTGCAAAAATAGGTTAACTGACCCTGGCTCTCAGATATTTTAATATTGAATGATCTGGCTACAAATGCTTTTAGGCGGGAGAAAAACAAACCAAGATGGATCTAGACAGTGTTGGCTGTTGAGAGTTTCTTGCTGGCGTGAGGAGAGTCCAGGGCAAGATTCTCAAAAGTGGAGCAGGAGGGTCAGAAGACTGTCATGGAAACAAAGCGATCCACTGAAAGACAAACCCAAGTAATGGAGATCTAAGAGTTTCTCCAGTGATCACTGGGTGCCCAGACCAAGAGCCCCAAATAGAGAATGGCAAAGGATTATAAAGATACTTCTCCATCATGAATAATGAATTACATTGGCATAGGCAGGAAAAAGTCCCTAGGCTGATATAGCAATAAAGTAATGATCCTAACCCTGACCTTCAGCTTGGCACCTTAGTTTTGCTGTCACCCCAATCTACATTCCTTCCTTATTAGAAGCATTATAAGATGTCCCCTTTTACACTACCCTTTGCTTGATATTTTGACACCTTAACAATGCCCCCTTCCTCCAGGGCAGACCACACTAAATCCCAATGCCACAGGGTGCCCTGCGTCCTCACAGTGTCCTTAATTTTTACATAATTACATTTCTACTGCTAGCACAGGAACACAATTTTAAACAGAAAAATCCATCTTTTACTTAGAAAACTTAGAAACTAAGATTTCTTTTCAACTTCCAAACACCAAAAGGCCTATAGAAGAAAGGGGACTACTATGGGGCCAAAACTACAGTTTCCAGGAAAATTATCCCTTACTTTAAGTTGGAAGGAAGAGGAGGAGTTGATGAGGAGTTATTACTTATAGGAGTAACAGTACTCATATTTATTGTATTTTTTCTTTTTTCTGAACCTTATGGTTTTGTCCAGCTGGTCATGTTTCTTTAAATTGTGTATTGTTAATTATTGTAAGAGTCATTCATTCATTCATTCATTCATTCATTCATTCATTCATTCATTCATTTAATAAATAGACTTGTCCCTGCCCATCTCCCCATAATGGGGGACTCTGGGCGGCTTACAACAAATTAAAATCAGAAATACATGATTAAAAGTTATAAAAAACCACGCTTATAGAGATAAAAAGGCTAAAAAAAATCCAAGAGGCCAATAGAGGCCGCACCAGGCCGCTAAGGGGCTAGCCAACCCCATTTCTGACATCCTCCCGCCCCGCCCCAGGCCAGATGGCAGAGCCAAGTCTTCAAATCCCTCCGAAAGGCCTGGAGTGAGGGGGCCTGTCTCACCTCTGGGGGCAAGATGTTCCAAAGGGTAGGGGCTGCAGCAGAGAAGGCCCGCCTTCTGGACCCCGCTAATCGAAGTTCTTTTACCACGGGGATCCAGAGCATGCCCTCTCTGTGAGATCAGGTGGGACAGGTTGAAATTGTGGGGGCGAGGCGGTCCTTCAGGTAACCTGGCCCCATGCCATGTAGGGCTTTAAAGGTGATAACCAACACCTTGAATTGGACCCGGAAGCAAACTGGCACCCAATGCAGCTCACGGAGCAAAGGTGTTATATGGGTCCTTCTTTGGGCTCCAAAAATTGCTCGCGTGGCCGCATTCTGGACCAGCTGAAGCTTCCGGATAATCTTCAAGGGTAGCCCCATGTAGAGCGCATTGCAGTAGTCTATCTGGGAGATAACACGGGCACGAGTGACCGTTCGCAAGGTCGGTCTGGGGTCTGGCAGCCTCAGAACCCAATATACAAACAAACAAACAAGCACACTGAACTACAAACGTAAGAAGATAGATGCAAGAAGCTTTATGTTGCTAGTAAAAAAAGAGTTCCCTTTAAAAATGCCAGGCTAATTGCTTCCAAGTCATGTAGTGATTTATTTCTTTACAGTTGCTGTTATCAGGTACGGGAAGGAGAGAGGCCAGAAGAGGGTGGCTGTCAGGGATAATTGCAAGGTGTGGTCAAAAAAATCAAGATGGTGCCCACGACACAGCAATTGAAGCTCTGCCTGCTTTTTAGGTGTCGCATGGGCAGCATTGTGCCACCATCTTGACTTTTTTGACCACATCCTGCAGGGTGTCTGTCAAGGAAGGTAGTGCAAGAAGGCAATGAAATGCTTCTTTCCCTGTACTATGTTTGTTTTGGTAATAACAGCGCACAAGAGCTGTGTTTGTGCGCCGTGTCTCGATTCATATTCCGGGAGCCTTCGTGACACTCATCTCTTTGGGTGAAACATTTACAACAGGGTTCCTCAACCTTGGCAACTTGAAGACGTGTGGACTTCAACTCCCAGAATCCCCCAGCCAGCCTTGCTGGCTGGGGGATTCTGGGAGTTGAAGTCCACACGTCTTCAAGTTGCCAAGGTTGAGGAACCCTGATTCACAAGGAAGGATGAAAAAAGGCCCAATTAATTTCCAGAGCGTCTTCAACCGAGGTTGGATACCTGTTGGTCCAAAAATGCTTAGAAGATGCTGCATTGAGCAGGAGTTGGACTAGATGGTCTTTGGGGTCCTTTTGAACTCTAGGATTCTTCAGGAAGAACACACTTTGCGCTCCAGTCTTCTGTGCTGTTTTTTGGCTGGGAAGCTTCCCGGCCCGTGGATTGCCAGCCGAAGCAGCAAAAGCAAAGGGGAAGATCAACAAGCTGAGTTTCTTGAGGTCAGCTTGCACCCCGGATGGGTTTCCATGTTTTATGCCCAAATCACAATTTGAGCTTCTTCCGGGTTCAGGGATCGGTTGACTTTGAGCTGGCTGTGCATTTCCCTGAGGGAGAATTGGCCTCGCCGGATCCAGCCCTGAGAGCCCTTTACAAGGAGATCCTGCAAGATGGCCGTGGGAAGGGAACGTCTCTGGGTAAGTAAAGAACCCTTTTTCTGGAAGAAAAAAAGAAAAAAAGATTTAAACTGCAAGTTGTGTCCTTTTCTAGTGTGATGGAACTGGGGCAAATTAAACTGCTTAGCAACTTCTGAAGGTAGCAGCAAGGGGTGATTTTTTTTTTTAAGGTAGAAGGAATAAAGAATCACCCATGAAGTAGCTTTCCGCAGTCTGGCATCTCCAGGGCCTGCAGCTCCCAGAATTCTCAGCCAACGTGCTGGGGAATTCTGGGACTTCCAAATCCAGTGTATTTGGAAGGACAAGTGGGGGAAGGCTGGCCATTTTATTATAACATTAGCTTTCATGGCATAAGAAAAAGATGGGCTGAAGGTGGATCAGGATCTAGAAGTAGATCCCTGGGCAATTTTCAGTCTGCCCACACAACTTCGCAGACAATTCGAGAAGTAAAATTGATTTTAAAAGAATCTCAGCAATGGCGGATTGTGTGAATCAGTTGTCTCTCAGCCTCGGTGTTTGCGACCTTAAAATGGGATAACTAATTGGTTGCCACTGAGGGAATTTTTGTGCATCTCTGATAGCAGATCCCTCAATGGTTGATCTGCATTTATAGCTATATCGCAAGAGGTAACAGATTCCATATTTTATTTGGTACCAGGCCCAAATTATTATTCTGAGTTTTAGTTAAAAAAAAAAAAAAAAAAATTCATCCCCAACACCTGAAATCTGCTTTACCTCACCTAGAATAGAGGCATGGACTGAAACTGTTTACGGCCAAATATATACACAGACTAGGAGCTGAATATTACAGACCCCTACTTTACACATAGACTGTTGCAGACTGAATTCTTGATATCCCCAAATAGGCTGTGAGAGATTCCAGGTGAAGAATAGAAACTCCTGCCAAATGGCATTGTAAGACTTGGTCAGAAGGTCTGAACTTGGATAGATGTTCTGTATTCACTGAAAGCTCAAATTGTGATGGTATGTTAAGATCAGAGATGTTTCTGTGGAGCAGTGGAGGACCTGACTGGCAGACACAGATTCTACAATTGCTGCAATGGACTAGACCAGTGTTTCTCAACCTCGGCAACTTTAAGAGGTGTGGACGTCAAGCAAGGTGGCTGGAGAATTCTGGGAGTTGAAGTCTACACCTCTTAAAGTTCCTGAGGTTGAGAAACACTGGACTAGACAGTTATAGGAGTTGTTGAAGATGGTGGAATTTTGGACTGTTCGTTTCTGTCCAGAACGAGGGTGGCCAGTAACCTTAAAATGAGCCAAGTGGTTAGTGCTACAGGAAGTAAAAAGTGAAAGCACTTGTCTATTCTAATAAGGGTTAGTTTATATCCATAGTTCTTATCTCTGGGTTTGTCAACTTGAATAAAAGGGGGAAACGCTGGAAATGATAATCCTGCCATGTCCCAATCAGACCCTGAACCCATGTTCATGTGGGAGGAGGAGGAGGGGTTGTTGTGCGGTCATTAAGTGAATCACGTGGTTCCCCAGTGATTTTGCTTACTGGAAGCTGGCTGGGAAGGTTGCAAATGGCAATCGTGTGACCCCGGGTCGCTGCAACCATCATAAGTGCGAGCTGGTTGTCAAGCACTCGGATCACGATCGTAGGACCGTGGGGGCACTGCGACGGTCATAACTTTGGGCACTGGTCGTAAGTCACTTTTAAGTGCTGTCATAACTTCAAACAGTCACTAAATGAATGGTTGTTAAGCGAGGACTACCTGTAGTTTTACTGAGAGTAGTTATAATAACCTTTTAAGTCTAATTGTGCTGTACCTCCTCCCCTTCTTATACTCGTGTGAATTAGGGAGGTGTCTGTCTGAGCTTCTTCTGCATATTTTCTGCTTGTTTTGGACTTAAGATATATTTCCCCCTCACTGCTCTGGTAACGGATCTCGCTATCCCCATCAAGATCATTTTCCTTACTCTCTACCTCTTCTGTAATTTTCATATATTTTCTCTCCCTTCCTTTTCTACTTGATCTGGATTGCTTCCCTATTCCCTCAGATCACGTCAGTGCAACTGAGATCAAGGAAGAAATGCTTCAGCCAGCCAGCCCTGAACTGGTGGGAGCCCACAAAACACTCCTAGAAAGGTCCTGTGGGGAAGTATCTGTGAAGTCCCTTCTCCAGAAAGGAGACGCTGATTTAGAAAATACACAGGGGAGAAAGCCACCAAGGAGGTGGCTTTGGGAAGAGGGACAGACCTTTAACCAGCATCTAACCCACAGAAGTGAGAGAAAGCATTCATGTCCTGAATGCGGGAAGCAATTCTATTACCAGGCCCAGATGGTAAAACATCAGATGATCCACATTGACATCAAACCCATGGAGCACCAGAGCGTCCATGCGAAGGGGGAGACATCTTTCAGCGGTCCTGGCTGTGAGAATTTCCAGAGACAAGGAAGCCACCTCGCGCATCAAGCAATCGACACAGGTGAGAGGCCATGCGCGCGTGCTGAGTGCGGAAGATGCTTCCGTGAGTGGATTCAGCCCAACCAGCATCAAAGGATGCAAAGTGGAGACAAGGCTTATGAATGTTCTTTATGCCAGAAGAAATTCCGAAGAAAAGGGAACCTGATTGTGCACCAGAAGACCCACACCGGGGAAAGGCCGTACACGTGCTCCCAGTGTGGAAAAAGCTTCAGCGAGAAAGCCAAGCTGATTCGACACGAAAGGGTCCACACTGGGGAGAAACCGTATTCATGTCCCACGTGCAAGAAGAGTTTCAATCAAAGAGAGACTTTGCTAAGGCACCGAAGAACCCACACGGGAGAGAAGCCTTATGCGTGTTTAATGTGTGGGGAACATTTTGGTCAGAAAGAGACGCTGCTGCGGCATCACAGAATTCACCCAGGAAGAAACTTCAGTAATGTTTTGTGAAGCAGGAAGTGAATCATTCCCACATTCCCCCCCCGCCGTCCCCCAGAAAAATCCTTCCCCCTGTGATGGGGAAAAGATTTTAACAATGAATGGCCATTCTCCAAATTCCAATAGAAGAGAATATCTGTAGCTCAGGTTGAACCCTTGGGATCCCGGTGTGTTTTGAGCTTGGTGGCTCTCCTGCAGACATTTCTTTACCCAACTAGGTAACGTTGTCAGTGAGAGGGAGGGTGCGGTTCTCCGGCTGTTTCTATGTAGTAGCTTGCCCTGAGAGTCTTGGTGGGTGTGGGGCCTCCTCCTCGATGGTTCCTTGATTAAGGCACTGTTGTTTATCTGCCTCAGCAACCAACACGCCTATAAGCAGGAAACAGCAGCAAAGAAACAATCTGGGAAGGAACGGTTCCATAATCAGGGATCCATCAAGGAAGAAACTATACCCCAACCAGACAGCCTGATAAAAGGATAAAGACCATACTTTTGTGCTGGCTACAGGGCTCCCTTCTTCATGACTAGCATGGAAATGCAGGCTGTTCTGTTGGACTGTAAGCCGTAAATTGTTGGTGGGATGGACAGGCAAAGGAAGTGCACAGGAACTTCTTTATCCCTCTGCTTTGTATCGGCATTGCCCCAGAGAAGAGGTAGCTCAGGATCTCCAAGGCAGTGTTCATAGAGATCCTTTCCTTGGTACCTCCTCCCCCTCCGACACCTAGACCTTCCTGAATTTTGGATACCGGGAAACACCCCTATCACTTCCCTCTGTGGATGTATGCTGTTATGCAGAGTAAAGACAAAGAGTAGGTAGCAATAGGTGAAGAAATCAAAGGCAGGCGGGAAGAAAGGACATCTAGTTGACACCAGTGCTCTTCACTAGCTTTCATGGCTTCCTGTCTTTCGGTCCTTTCAAACGTCCCCTGCTTCCAACACATCCATCCTCCACTTCCTAGGTTGCCTTTTGTTCATTAAACGTCTCCACTCTTTTTCAAGATCTCATCCAACCATGACTTTCTCTCCCTTCACCTTCCTCTTGACCCATTCACTCTCCTTTCTTCTGCAGTACAATCCTCATTCATTCCCTCTATAGGACCTCAACATCCGTCTTTCATGCAGGTCACTCGCTTCTGTATTCCATTCCTTCAGCACCCATTCATTCTTTGCCCCATCTTTTTCTTTTACCATTCACATACCTTCAGGAGCCCTTTCCCCCTTCAGTATCCAACTTAGTTTTAAGGTTCTCTGACATATGTCCAAATCTCACTTCTATAGAAGATGGGCAGAAATGCTCTCATACGCAGTCATTTTGGCCTCTTCCAACAAGCTTTCATTCCTTGCAACAAACCCACATTCCACCCAGTCTTTCTAGTGGCATTTTTAAAAAAGTTTGGATCCTTTAAACAGGAAGCTGCAATGCCAGTTCTCTGCTTCATCTTTATTTCCTAACATACTCTGGGGTCCATATAATTCTTCAGGAGAAGCTTCCTGAGCCAATGGAGACATTTGAATTTGGAGAGTGCCTTATAGATATTCTTCCAAAACGTCAGTCTGTCTATCTGGTCACCTAGGGCTACAAGAAAAGCATTATTCCATTTCAATAGCATAACCGCAGATAGGTATTTAGCCAGCAGCCAGCGGTCAACCATGTTCATATCTGCTTGTAAGTCTTCATCCCCCATGCCACGAGTACTGTGCTCCCAACTTCTTTTCACACCTGTTGGAAGGTGTGACAGTGTGGGGCTAAACCACCCAGAGTTGCTGGGAATCAGGCGATATATAAATGTAATAAAGTATTATTATGGTCAGGCTGCAATCTTATACTGCTTACCAGGAGTAAATTCCACTAAAACTGGTTGCACTTACTTCAGTTTTCATAGCTGGCCTTGGCTGGTTTTGAAAAGCCACGTACCATCGACCCAGGTTAGGGCACTTGGATGGGAGGCCACTAGGAAATCCTAGGGCTATAGGCTAGGCTGGGAAGTCAAAAAGGAAGGCAGTGGCAACTCACTTCTGTATTGGACGTTGTTAGTACTGGGATGGAAGACCACCAGAAAATCCTGTAGGGAAGCCTGAGAAGCTGAAACAACATCTCAGCCACGTTTACATTTATCCTCTACATCACACTGCTTTTCTACACAATTAGGACTTACCTTAGCATTGCTGCCTAGTTTAGAACACTGATTGGGTTCAAACAACATGCTAATCCTAAATGGACAAATGACACATATGTACATGTATCATGTGGTGCTTGAAAAATAAACACTGCTGTGGCTTCACCTGATGGCCTGCTTCACACCGTCTCTGAAGAAGCCAGCTGGCATTGTGCCACAAGCTACCCAACCCCTCAGGGTTAGAGAGTTGTGTGGACCAAGCCAAGCCAGCTTTCAAAAGAGCAGCTTGGCATGTGGAAATGTAGTAGATTTACTCTTTTTTACATGCTGTGAAAGATCACGTGGATTTTCGATTGCTTAAGGCTCAGCAACCCTGCTGGCTTTACGAAAAAGTGGTAAACGTTAGAAGAAAACAGTGTCTTGATGCTTTCATGCAAGGAAAGTAACGTTTTGGGGCATCGTCTAGACCGGTGTTTCTCAACTGTGGCAACTTTAAGATGGGTGGACTTCAACTCCCAGAATTCCCTAGCCATCCTGGCTGGCTGGGGAATTCTGAGAGTTGAAGTCCACCCGGCTTAAAGTTGCTAAGGTTGAGAAACACCGGTCTAAACGAACATATTTACAGTATTATGTATATAATTATTGACTCTATCCTAGAATGAATCGGGCAGCTTACCTTATATTGTACGCTATAAGGCAACGCAATAAATACGCTGATGCTGAAAGCTTCCTATTGCACCGGGGAACCCAAGGGGCCGCGTCGACTCCCCTCCCCGCCCGCATTGGGGCGACCGCCCCTGTGGAACCTCCGCCTGTCCCCCCGGCCTAGCAGGCACGGGGCCCACCCCCGCAAGGCAGGGGAGGCGATCTGCTTTGTTCGCCGTTCCCCACCCCTCTGCGGGTCCCGACGCGGCTCGCTCCCGGCCCGCCGCTTCTGGCCGCCAGAGGGCCCTGGCCGCGCGGAGGCCGCCTCTGGCCACCCCCGCTCGGCCGAGCCAGCAGCCTCGCTTCCTCCGACGGCGGGGACCGCTGCATCCGGGCGTGCGTGGTGAGGGCACGTCCCGCGGTCTGCAAGGTCCCGGCTCCCCTTACCTGGAGAAAGCGACCTTGCAGACCGCATGCACGCCGCGGTCTTAGCTCGGGGTCGACCCGGCCTCGGGGCTCCGCTCCGCCGCGGGCGCGCAGGCGGACCGGTCCGCGGGGAAGCCCGAGATCGATGGCTCGGCCGTGCCTTGCAGTGAATCTGGGTCCGCGGCGGGCGCTCGCGGCGAGCCATTGTCAAGCCGCGAGCCCCTTTCCGCGCGAGGAGCCCTGGGAAATGCAGTCTGCGAGAGGCGCGGCGGGCGGCCCGCCGGAGGGGCCCTCCCGGCCAGGCGAACTGCAACTCCCAGGGTTCCCCGGGAGGGGAAGCCAATGAGCGCCTCACCGGTCTAAGTTTGCAATGTAGACATTCCTCCTAAAGACCCAAGGAATTGAGAGGGCTGGGCTGAGCAGCTGCCTTGAGAGATTCGATTTCTGCTTGCTTTTTATTCGCCCCCCGCCCCTCGCTCGGCGTTTCCGTCTCTGTCGCTCGTCTTTCTTGAAAGAAAGGGCTTCCTGCCTGGAAACCACACCCGGAGGTGAAGGGTGCAGAGGTACTTTGCACATGCTCAGAGGCCTTTTCCGAGTCGCGGCCGCCCTCCCGAGACGCTTCCGTGGTCTTTTCGGCCCTTGTTAGGAAGGGAAGGGGCGCTGCGCGTGATATTCGGGGAAGGAAGTGCGCTTTGCACATGCTCCGAAGGAATCTCGTCCTCGCTGTTGCATCGCCCTCTGCTTCTGGGACGGCCTTTTTTCCGTTTCGGTCTCCATTATCGGCTTGGGGGAAGACGTGCATTTCGTCGTACGTGTTCGTATGCAGGAAGAGGGGAAATACTTTCTGCACATCTTTGCAAGCCGTTTCCCCCCCCCCCACAACTTAAAAAAAAATCCTGTGGCTTAATCCTTTCATGTTCGTTTCTTTTTCCTCCTGTTCCCTTCTGCTCAACGGGCAACGAACTGGGTTGTGCCTGTCCAGTCCTCTCCTAAAATTGCACTCTGCATGTGTTCAGAGGCGCTCTTTTTTCCTCCCAGAATTGCGACCCAAAGTTCCAGATATCGCCCTTTGCTGAGGAGGGGTCGGCTTGTGTGGAGAAGCCCGGAGGAGCATCATTTTTCCTTTTTTTTTTTTTTAAAAAGCCTTCTATTATAACCTTGCAAATATTCTGTCGGTCACTTCCTTTGCCTTTGTGTGCAATTCAAATTGCTTTTATCGCTTTCTTCTTTTTTCCTTTCCCTTTCTATATCCATCCCTTTTAAAATCTCTCCTGACTCTGTTTTTCTCCTTGCCTTTCTTTCTTTCTTTCCCAGTCACCTCGTTTTTTGCGGAACATCCATACAGATTTACCATGAATGTTGGAATCCACAAGACTGCAGAGGACAAAATGCAGGTAAGGATTTGGGAAGAAGCGATGGGTCCTGATTCATGGAGGGAAGACCCCTGATCCCTTAGGCAAAAAGAAAAAGAAAAAAATCTCTTTTTGCAATCTGTACAAATTAACTATTAACTTGTGATGGGAAAATAGATCTGTGGCAAAGATCACAGGCTTTGCTTGCGGATGGTTGGAGGGTTCAGATACCAAATTTTCCATCTGAACTAGGCCACCAGATCTGGGCTGCAGAGAGACAAGGTGCCACGAGGTGGTGGCAAAGAACATTTTCTCTGTCTCTTTGCTGACATCTAATAGCAGTCTGAGATTTTGCAGGCAAGATCCCGGAGCCATTAAAAGCCCTAGTATCACCATAGAGATGGCCAGTGTGATTTGTATGGGGGCAGAAAAAGAATTGAACATTTAGAGGTGTGCATTGATCTGATCTGAAGTGGGCAAAACTGCCTTGGATCCAGCATGGGCAGCTTCTTTAGACCTGTGTTTCTCAACCTTGGCAAGTTTTAAGACGTGTGGACTTCAACTCTCAGAATTCCCCGGCCAGCCATGCTGGCTGGGGAATTCTGGGAGTTGAAGTCCACACGTCTTAAACTTGCCAAGGTTGAGAAACACTGCTCTATACAGCTTGACATGTGGAAATGTATCAGATTTACTCTTTTACATGCTATGAAAGATCACATGGATTTTAGATTGCTTAAGGCACAGCAACCCTGCTGGCTTTATGAAAAAGTGGTAAACATCAGAAGAAAACTGTCTTGATGCTCTTATGCAAGAAAAGTAATCTTTTGGGGCACCTTCTAGACTAGTGTTTCTCAACCTTGGTAATTTTAAGAGGTGTGGACTTCAACTCCCAGAATTCCCCAGCCAGCAATCCAGAGTGGGCAGTCTTAGTTTGATCCCAGCGAGACGCTGCCTTAACGTGGAAACTGGCCACTTTATGCCAGAGATCTTGAGGAAGTGCTGAAAATTGGGATTGATGGAGATTGGCTTGAGTTTTAGTGAATGAATCACAGTGGCTTGGGTGGGCACAAAGCCATAAGCCATGGTTTGTGAGGCCCAGTGGCTGGATTTGCAGGTGGTATGAAGCCAGTTCCAAACAAACCACGATGTCCACACCGGTTGTATTTGCTACTTGGTTCCATTCATCCAGATAGAAGTATATATTTTATTTATTCATACGATGTATCAGTTATACCTTGAATGGCATGCTGATTAGAACAGCCAAATTCAAAATGGCTGTGCTGGGAAAACAAAACCCAAGCCACAAATTTCTCAAAATGAGAAATTTGAATTGTAGAATAATCCATAGCAGCGCTGGAAGAGAAAAGAAAGATTGGAACTAAATGCAAAAAAACTACAACGTGAAGTTTACAAAAACTGGAATACTTCTTGCAATCTCCCTGCGATGTATTTTTTCCTTTCTTTAGGATGGTCTCGTAAACCTTAAAAAAGAAAGAGAGGATGAGGAACCTGATCGTCAGAAGGTGAGAGACAGCAAGGAAAAGATAACAGAAGATAACAGAAATGAGGACTCCGGGTCCAAGGATAATTTATTAGTAGGAATCATGTTCCCACTTCCCCCCTGCACCCCACTTCCCCTCTGCACCCCCTTCCACATGTCGTGTGATCCATGTTAGGAAGATTACCACAAAAGTTCCAGAAAGAGTCATCTTAGGGGTCTCCAGCTGCAATTCTTTAAATTCCTAAGCACATGCCAGAGTGATGGAACAGCTCCATGTATGAAGCTGGCAAAGCATGATACAGAACATACAGGTGTATGGGGTTGAAGCCCCCCCTTGCAGAAAAAGAGTTACTGGGTGTTTTTTTAAGTTTCACTTAACCTACAGTGTAAGCTTTTGGTCAACAACTGAATCAGAACTATAGGTGATAAACAATGTTTTCCTGCTGGATCTTACAGCATTAAGCGTGTCTTAAAGCTATTCCCTGAACAAAGTTCCGAGGACCTGCCAAACGTCAGTGGGATCAAATAGTAACTCTAAAATTTAATCAAAAGGGGAACCAAAGAGAATTGTGAAGCATCTCGTTCAAACTATTAACAATGTAAAATACAATAATAACAACAACAACAACACCTGGGGATGTGGAAAATAAAATCCACCTTTCCAAGCCAAGCACTTGAAAATCTTGAAGGATGACCTTGTCAGAGAAATTGGTTAGTAGGTTATAAATTCACTTAAAATACCCAGATGCTCAAATTCATTCTGGACCCTCTGTCTGAATCTTGTTTCATATTTGCCGGTACTTTCAATAAATGAAAGGTCTTTGGAACGTGAAATTGTTTAAACAGGATTTAGTTTTAGAATCCTTTATACTGATTTTCTCTCTGCTGTTCTGGCAAAACACTCTGTCTTTTTACTGACTGAATGTAACCCCTCTGAGAATCTTTTTGGTCTGGTCAATTGAATGAAAATGCCATAAATTAATTAATAGAGTTCACTTCTACCAGATGTGGACATGAACACCAGATGATTTTAAAGGGGGCTGGAATGAAGTCATGGTTTTAGGTGGCTACTAGTCACAATGTCTGATACTTCTTCAGAAGTCAGAAAGCAGAATGCCTTAAATACCAGCCATTGGGGAGTAACAGTTGTGAGATTTGCCACCTTCCTGTCCCCGCTTGTGAATGTCCTGAATCCGTCCAATTGGCTGGTGGTGGCATGGATGGCTGGACCAGGTGTGGGAGAGATTGTTGAGTGGCTGAGAAAGGAATGGAAGAAATGTAGAAACACTCAGGGGAGAGAAGATGAATCAGTTGATAGCTTATGTGTAGAGGGAAGAGGGAATGGCCTTGAAGGACAGGAGAAAGAGCTGCTATCAAGGCAGTGGTTAGATAAGAGAGAATTGAGCCTGGGCCAAGAAAGTAACTAGAGGAAATGTCTCAGACAAGCCCTTCCCTAGTTCACGCACAGGGGGGAGGGAGAAGCATATTCAGACTCGGAAGATTCTTATACCATAGCTCAGTGTTTTTCAAATATGGCAACTTTAAAGATGCATGGAGGTCAACTCCCAGAATTCCCCAGCACAGCTCTGGGGGTTGAAGTCCATGCATCTTAAAGTTGCCACATTTGACAAACACTTTGTTTGATGTTTGAAAAAAACAAATTTGAAAAATACTGCTATAGCTGTTAAAATGAAGGTAGTCCTACCTATATGGCATTGGTTTCTTAGTCTGATCTACCTTATAGGGCTGACACTACAGTATGTCATAAACAGCACCTAGCAAGAAACCTGGGAAGAAGCATTTTGAATTGTTTGAAGAAATGCCAGCTTAATGAACTCACTACAGAGGAGGGGGGGAATTCCTTTTAAAGTTTCCAAGCCAGATGTCAAGCACTATAGAATTAGACAAGGTTGAAGAAATGAGAACCACACGGATTCCAGGACAGGGTCCTTGGTGCTCACCTGCGGGAAATGTAGAACCGTGGAAACTACAAGGGGAATGTCATTTCTAGCGAGTTCACCAAGGCAGAGTCTCTCGGAACTATTTGCAATGCTTCTTCCCAGGTTTCTCCCCACCTGGGCTGCCATTTGGGAGAGAAGCTTCCTGTAGATTCCCCTCCTGTCTCTTGACTGTTTATGTCTGCTCTCTCAGTGTCCCCACAATCTCACAGGTGGGCCTCTGCCCTGAGCTTCCTCCACATTATTTTATTTTATTTTTTTGATATTCTGGAATTCTGCAAGGGAACAGTCCATCTCAGGTCTGTTGCTCGTTGAAATCTTCAAGCCTTGGGAAGTCTCTGGTGCTCTGACTGGGGATAATGTTTCAGATATTAACAGTCCTCTTCTTCCCTATTTTGTGCATATTTTTTTCTTGTAAGGAGCTGCAGGGGTTTCAGATGGAACAGAGTGGAAGCCCTAAGGCCTTGGTGACAGAAAGGACTAAGGAAGAGGAAGATGGAAACCACGAGGAGGTATTCTGGAATAATGTCTTCCTAGGTTTGCAGCCCGATTTTATGTTAATTTCAAGCTGCAGTCATTGAAACAAAACAGAGGTTTGAGGTGACTGTTGATTTATTTACTTGCATCCTGCCTGTCCTTCAGGAGCTCAAGCGTACACTGATCCCTCCTCTATTTTTTCCAACAACCACAACCATGTGAGGTGGGTTAGGCTAAGTGAGACGGGCTGTCTCAAAGTCAGTGAGTTTCGGTGTTTGAGGGGGAACTAGGACCTGAGTCTCTCCACTCTTAGCCCAGCACCTTCCCCATTACTCCACCCTGGCTCTGGGACTGAGAGGAAGGGACCGGCCCAGAGTCCCCCCAGGGAGATTCCATGGTTAAAGGGGGACTCTAGCATAAAGTTTTCCTAAAATATCACATTTGCATCTTCCCTTCCCCATAAAAGATCGGGGTGATATCCTTAGATGTCCTTTCCTTCTTTTCCTTTCCCCCTCCCTCCCTCCCCCACCCCTCCCCTCTCCTCCCCTCCCCTCCCCTCCCCTTCCCTTCCCGTTTCCCTCCCTCCCTCCCTTCTCTGAGTGGCTAGATTTGGTGAACCATGTCAGAAGGAATTGGAATGTGGGTTTCTCTGGTTCTAACCCAGTACCATATCAAGGCTGAAGAACCAGTGGGCTGCAGGCTGGCTAGAACCTTTGTAGCCTCCTTGACAAGCTTGACAAGCACCAGCTTGGGAAGAGGGGAGGGGGAGAGGAGAGGGGAGGGGGGAGGGGAGGGGAGGGGCGAGGAGAGGAGAGGAGAGGAGAGGAGAGGAGAAGGCATGCAAGGCAACAAATTGCCTCTCTCTCCAGAGTGACTTGTATTGCTGCAGAATGGGTTTTTCCTGTCTGCAAGAAAAACTAGTAGAGTAGAGGCTGAATAAGGAAGTCTTGAAGGGCTTTTCTTTAAACCAAGATGCTATGGTCAAAATCAGTTCACGGTTTTATTTCTTTACCTAGTTTGAGTTCTTTCTTTACTGAAACGTATTGACTATTGGGATGTGAAATGTTGCTTGGTGTGTATTTATGCAGAACCTGATGATTTTTCAGTTGAGGGGAGGAAAACTGGAAACAGAGAAAGGCGTCATGGTTTTTATTAATACAGTTTTCTTCAATGGAAGGTGAGGTCTGATTCAGAAATGGTTGATTTGAAACAAGAGAAAGAAGATGAGGAAGAGGAAGAGGGCAAGGAAGAGAACAGCAGTGAGGAGATGATGGTATGTCTTTATGGTATGGAAGCTGCCTGTCCATCTTGTGCAGAGAACTGCATCTGACCTGAACGTAAGGTTGAATAAGGGCTATTCAGATTTAAAAGAAAACACACTTTTCTGGAATTTTGCCTTGAGTTCAGATAAAACTAGGCATTTTGTTCAGTGTTGTTCCAGATGGGGCAAGGGGAATTGAAGCAAACTCTTTGCTTTCTCATTTTTTGTACTATGAGCACAAAAATATGTATGGCAGTACATGACATGACTGCTACCTGCAACCCATGTTACAGACAAAATGGCCAAGAGGAATTCTGTTGCTGCAGGTTACATTAAATTTTATTGCTACTGGTAGCTTAAAAAAAAAGAAAAGAAGAGCAATTGCTACTACTGCAATATCCTGTGGCAGTGAATTAATTCCATGGCTAGACTTCATAAGCAGATTTTTCCTTATGTATACCTATGAAGGGAACAGTCCATCTCAGGTCTGTTGCTTGTTGAAATCTTCAAGCCTTGGGAAGTCTCTGGTGCTCTGACTGGGGATAATGTTTCAGATATTAACAGTCCTCTTCTTCCCTATTTTGTGCATATTTTTTTCTTGTAAGGAGCTGCAGGGGTTTCAGATGGAACAGAGTGGAAGCCCTAAGGCCTTGGTGACAGAAAGGACTAAGGAGGAGGAAGATGGAAACCACGAGGAGGTATTCTGGAATAATGTCTTCCTAGGTTTGCGGCCAGATTTTATGTTAATTTCAAGCTGCAGTCATTGAAGCAAAACAGAGGTTTGAGGTGACTATTGATTGATTGATTTATTATTAAACTTGTTTATTATTAAACTTGTATACCACCCATCTCCCCCAATGGGTGACTCTGGGCAGCTCTCATTTATTTACTTGCATCCTGCCTGTCCTTCAGGAGCTCAAGCGTACACTGATCCCTCCTCTATTTTTTCCAACAACCACAACCATGTGAGGTGGGTTAGGCTAAGTGAGACGGGCTGGCTCAAAGTCAGTGAGTTTTGGTGTTTGAGGGGGAACTAGGACCTGAGTCTCTCCACTCTTAGCCCAGCACCTTCCCCATTACTCCACCCTGGCTCTGGGACTGAGAGGAAGGGACTGGCCCAGAGTCCCCCCAGGGAGATTCCATGGTTAAAGGGGGACTCTAGCATAAAGTTTTCTTAAAATATCACATTTGCATCTTCCCTTCCTCAAAAAAGATCAGGGTGATATCCTTAGATGTCCTTTCCTTCTTTTCCTTTCCCCCTCCCTCCCCCCTCCCCTCCCCTCCCCTTCCCGTTTCCCTCCCTCCCTCCCTTCTCTGAGTGGCTAGATTTGGTGAACCATGTCAGAAGGAATTGGAATGTGGGTTTCTCTGGTTCTAACCAGCACCATATCAAGGCTGAAGAACCAGTGGGCTGCAGGCTGGCTAGAACCTTTGTAGCCTCCTTGACAAGCTTGACAAGCACCAGCTTGGGAAGAGGAGAAGGGAAGGGAAGGGAAGGGAAGGGAAGGGAAGGGAAGGGAAGGGAAGGGAAGGGAAGGGAAGGGAAGGGAAGCCTAAGGACTCCAAACCACAAGCTTACCACTGGCTCCAAAAGGCATTTCCTTCCAATAAAAAGAATAAAAATAAAAATAGTAAAGTGAACATCGAAACAAAGGAGGAGTTAGAGGGATGACCGTCCAATGCACTTTAAGATTTGTCTCTTTTGCAGATCAGTTTTCCAATTTTTTTGTTCCTGTATCTTTCTAAGAAAGAACTCAAGTTCCTTTTACTTCCAAGTTCATGGAGAAGATTAAATGCACTTCCAAATCAACGGTCTTCCTGCCCATGAATGTTTCCAATCAATGTTATTGGAAGGGAGCATGTTTACTCCCAGCCAATGAACACCTGCCTTTTGAGGCCAAGAGTGCAGCCCTGGGAACTACCACCCCACTCTGGAGATCCAAAGGTCCTCGAGGCCATCAAGTCCAGCCACCGCTCTGGGCGTTATTCCAGTACAGGCATCCACAAGGGTGCCACTTGTTCAGATGGCTGGGACAGAGGCTCGGAGGAGTTGGAAAGAGGGCAAGGACTAGAACACGGAGGAGAGTTAGCCTGGGATGGACTAGTGGTTAGAACATTGAACAAGGGCTAGGGAGACAAGTACACGTTCCCTCCTCAGCCATAGATGCTGTGAGTGCTTTTAAGCTAGTCACTCTCTACCTGTTGACAAGTAGAGGTTTACTGCCTTGTTCCATTTCTTCAGTTTGCCGAATGAATGGAATGGAATGGAGTGAGTGAGTGAGTGAGTGAGTGAATGAATGAATGAATGAATGAATGAATGAATGAATGGCATTTCTACTCTTTCAGGCCTCCAAGATAGTATGCTAGTCGATTGTGCTTTTTTTTCATGCCATCAAGTCTATATTTGATCTCCTTTTGCAGCTAGCACTCTGATACAGTGGGATAGCAGCTGCAAGGCAGAAGGAACCAAGTTTCTTTTCCAACACTTCCCTGCGCATGCAAGGCCACAAATTGCCTCTCTCTCCAGAGTGACTTTTACTGCTGCAGAATGGGTTTTTCCTGTCTGCAAGAAAAACTAGTAGAGTAGAGGCTGAATAAGGAAGTCTTGAAGGGCTTTTCTTTAAACCAAGATGCTATGGTCAAAATCGGTTCACGGCTTTATTTCTTTACCTAGTTTGAGTTCTTTCCTTACTGAAACTTACTGATTTCTTTGGGATGTGAAATGTTGCTTGGTGTGTATTTATGCAGAACCCAATGATTTTTCAGTTGGGGGGAGGAAAACTGGAAACAGAGAAAGACGTCATGGTTTTTATTAATACAGTTTTCTTCAATGGAAGGTGAGGTCTGATTCAGAAATGGTTGATTTGAAACAAGAGAAAGAAGATGAGGAAGAGGAAGAGGGCAAGGAAGAGAACAGCAGTGAGGAGATGATGGTATGTCTTTATGGTATGGAAGCTGCCTGTCCATCTTGTGCAGAGAACTGCATCTGACCTGAACGTAAGGTTGAATAAGGGCTATTCAGATTTAAAAGAAAACACACTTTTCTGGAATTTTGCCTTGAGTTCAGATAAAACTAGGCATTTTGTTCAGTGTTCCAGATGGGGCAAGGGGAATTGAAGCAAACTCTTTGCTTTCTCATTTTTTGTACTATAAGCACAAAAATATGTATGGCTGTAGTTATACTGAATGCTACCTGCCACCCAAGTTACAGAAAAAATGGCCAAGAGGAATTCTGTTGCTGCAGGTTACATTAAATTTTATTGCTACTGGTTACATTAAAAAGGTAACTTAAAAAAAAGAAAAGGTAACCTAAAAAAAAGAAGATAAGAGCAATTGCTACTACTACAATATCCTGTGGCAGTGAATTAATTCCATGGCTGGACTTCATAAGCAGATTTTTCCTTGTGTATAACTATGTCTCTCTTTTCCCCAGGAGTCTGGAAGTATTGGGAGCAGGTAAGAATTGGAGTTTTTTTAATTGCCTTTGTTCACAGCATCTCTGCCAGGGTTTCACCCAAGGCTCAAAAATACATTTCTCCCTAGGAACTCAAACCCATACTTGGGATCCAGCAATGATGAGTTAAAGATTAGGCTTGATAAGTTGTATTTATTGCAAGTACAAAAAGCACTAATAATTAAGATCAGCCACTGCAGAATCAACAATCCAGCTCTTTTAACAGCCCCATGCTTTAAATGTTGTGTCTTTTTCTCCTGCCCTTACAAATTTCTTGGCACTCCTTCCTTAGCCTTGGAGGTGGTGGACGCCTGCCCCATGCTTCGATAATGGTCTTGGCTGCTGGTCCTCTCAGTTTCCACTCTCTCCCCCTCCCCCCTCCCCACGAGGGAAGCAAGATGGTCTTTTCCCGGAAATCAGCTAAGGTTCTCTTGTCTTCCAAGTGAGCCTTCAATTGGGGCAATATTCATTTTGATATAGGGGCCCTAAGAAATTGAGAAGAATCATGCTGGATGAAGCCAAGGAACCATCTATAGTCCAACACCTTGTTTTGTACTGCATCATACCAACTGTTACTGGGAAAAGCTCACAACCATATTATGAGCTCAAAGTGCCTTCTCGCATTTCCTAGTGTATCATGTTCTCCAGCAACTGGGGAGAGAGAAAACACGTTTATTTATTTGCTGGAGAGAAGAACTCATTGCCACTAGTAGCCACGAATAGCCTCCTCCTTGGTGAATTGGTCTGATCTTCCTTGGACTCCACCCCGGTTGGTGTCAATGGCAATATTTTGGGCAGTGAGTTCCATGGTTTAGTTCAGTACGAATGTAAAGTTTGTGGGATAAAACTAGGCATTTTATTTTAGTTCATTTGTTTTGTCTACCTAGAATCTCCTATTTAGCTTAGAAGAATGTAAGAAGAAACTGAAAGTTCCTGGAGGACAATGTGAATCCTCTTCAGGGGCTGTCCAGATTGAGGGCCATCATCACCTCTCTGTTGATAACTAACTCAGGTACCCAAATAGAACCTACAGAGAAGATGGTCAGGAACTATTTTCCATGGCCCAAAAACCCAAGGACAGAAATAATGGGTCTAAGTTGCAGCTACCTAGACTTTGTTTCAGTACAAGGAGAAACTTTCTCACAGTAAGGTCTGTAGAAGAGTGGAAGAGTCTACTTGTGGAGGTTGTAGGTTTTCCATTCTAGACAGTCTGGACATCCACCGCTCAAGGATGGTTGGATTTTCTAGCACATTGCAAAGGGTTAGACTAGATGATCCCTGTGGTCCCTTCCAGCTCTACCATTCTGTGATTCTAGGAACTCAATAGAAGAGAATATCTGTAGCTCAGGGTGGAACAGAGGAGTCCTTGGTGCTCTCTGAGCTTATATACAGTAGCTTGCCCTGCCAGTGTTAGTGAGGGTGTGGTTTTCTCCTTGGTAGTTCCTTGATTAGGGTATTGTTTTCTGCTTGGGGGAGGAAGGGAGAAGGAAACTACACCCCCACCAAAACTGGTAGGGCAATCTACTGCATATAAACAGGGAGCAAACCCACCCACCCACCCACCCTCCCTCGCACTGACGCTGTTACCTAGTCAGGTAACGAGACGTTTGCAAGCAAACCAAGCTCAGAGTGCCAAGAAATTATGAACTCAGACATTGACGTTTGCACTTTGTGATAATGTCCTTGTTTCAGAGCCAGTCCTGCTAGTTCTTTTCTCATTTCTCTCATTGGAATCCTCAGAGAAGAAGAGGAGCCGCTGGCTGGGAGACTGGAGGAGATAAAGCAGCGATACGGCAATTTGTGTCAGAACAGCACCGTTTTCCAAGAAATGATACTACGGCTCAAAGGTCACTGTCCTTTAGTTGATGTTCAGAGTTTGTGGGGCATAATATGGCCACAGGATGCTCTGCTGATGCTTTCGCTTCCAGTATGCTCACCGCCACTCCTGTGGCCTCAGGCAGACTTTCTATAGGAGTGTCTTGCTTTGCTCTGCTTTCTGCTGTCTTTCAGTCAGTCTTGATTCCTGGCAACTGCCTGGCCGAGTCCCTGCACTTTTCTTGGCAACATTTTTGGAAGTGTTTTGCCCTTGCCTTCTTCTTCCTAGGGCTGAGAGAGAGGGACTGGCCCAAAGTCGCCCAACCAGCTAAGACAAGACTAGAACTCACAGTCTCCTGGTTCCTAGCTTGGTGCCTTTAACCACAACCCCAAATTGGCTCTCTTCCACTGCACCTAAAAACAAAAAATTGGAAGCTGTGATGTTTCAAAACCCCGTCTTCTTTATTTGTGGGCTATGGTGCTACAAAAAGAGGAGATCACCTTTCTGCTCACCCACTTAGATGGATGACGTCTCCCTTCCCATTCCACACTTGAGCTGGATTCCCTTGCATGTGCACCGACTGGTTGTGCTATTTCCAAGGATGATCAAGCATAGGTTCTGTTTGCTATCAGACTATGTCCAATGAATGGATGTTGGTGTATTTAGGGCTGACTTTGGGGATGGGGAAGGAAGGAGAAAGCTGGTAAGGAGGGACTTGTGGAAAAGCTTACACAGCTCCAAGAAAGAGGGGAATGTGAGAAAAACTCAAAACAATCCCACTTTGATTTTGTTCAGTATAAGATGGGACAGAGAGAGGTTTTCAAGGTTCTGTTGTTGGGTAGAATAAAATAGTAAGCATTCCTGGTAGCCTGTGTCTTGCCTGTTTCTTGACCTGGCCTACTCAAAGAGCTGACAGTTGGCTTTCATGGCTCCCACAGTGCATCTCAGTTATTTGGTCTTTTCTGTTCAGCTCACACTGACCTCCAAGTGTCCTCTGCAGTTTTCCAATCTACTTTCTTACCACACTCACTCCCAGAAATGTTCCCCCATGCGGAACCTTGCCTGCTAAGTTCTTCAGACAATTCATCCCACCTAGATTTTATTTTGGTTATGCTTTAAGTGACCCACTTTCTGTGACATCTCTCCATGAGGACTAGAACCTTGAATTTTCACAGGTTACTTCCATCATCTCCATCCTTCTTTAACTGGCATCCCTGTTTCCTTGACTCAGTTGGGAATTTTTGACATCTCGATTCTCTGTTTTCTGCAGCGGGATGGAGGAACCAGAATAAAGAAGGGGATTGTTTGCCTGGGGGCTCGGAGCGACTGCAGCTGAACAGGATGATGTGGGGCGGAGATGAAGTCAGGTTTCCCCCCAGCATCGGGGGCCAGTCGGGAGCCCCTGAGAGCCACTCGAGGACGGGGGGTCGTCTGCTGGAGGACAGAGCTCCGATTTCTATCCCGTTCGGTGGGGGCTTCTTTGACTTCAGCGAGTTTGCAGTCCAGCAGAGTTTCTTCCAGAAGAAAGGCCAAGAGCTCTCAAAAACGTTTGGGTCGAGTCTGAGCTCCAGTGCAGAGCTTCGGGGTCAGGAGAAGCCCCAGCCGGCGGAGAAACCCTACAAGTGCAACGAGTGTGGGAAGAGCTTTGGGAAGCGGTCCACCCTGAACACGCACGGCCGGACCCACACGGGGGAGAAGCCATTTAAGTGCTCGCACTGCGACAAGCGCTTCAGCCAGAGCTCCCACCTCCAGCTGCACGAGCGGACCCACACCGGGGAGAAACCCTACAAGTGCCTGCTGTGCGAGAAGAGCTACAACCAGCGGTCCAGCCTCATCATCCACGAGCGGAGCCACACGGGTGAGAAGCCCTACACCTGCCTGGAGTGCGGGAAGAGCTTCAGCCAAAAGGCCACCCTGGTCCTCCATGAGAAGAGCCACCGGGGGGAGAAGCCCTACAAGTGCCTGGAGTGCGGGAAGGGCTTCAGCCTGAGCGCAGACCTCATCCGCCACCAGAGCATCCACACTGGGGAGAAACCCTACACCTGCTCCGAATGCGGGAAGAGCTTCAGCCAGAACTCCCACCTCATGGCCCACATCCGGACCCACACGGGCGAGAAGCCCCACAAGTGCCTGGAGTGTGGGAAGGGCTTCAACTGGAGCTCGGAGCTCATTGCCCACGAGCGGACCCACACGGGGGAGAAGCCCTACCAGTGCCTCTACTGCGAGAAGAGCTTCAGCGTCCGCTCCAGCCTCAGCAAGCACGAGAGGACCCACACGGGCGAGAAGCCCTACGTCTGCCCCCAGTGTGGAAAGGGTTTCATTCAGCGCTCCAGCCTGGTGGCTCACGAGCGCTCCCACACCGGCGAGCGGCCATACCTCTGCTTGGGCTGCGGCAAAGGCTTCCGGGAGAGCTCCCAACTCATTGCCCACGAGCGGACTCACACCGGCGAGAAGCCCTACGTCTGCTCGGAGTGCGGCAGCTGCTTTAAAGCCAAGGCCGCTCTCCTCCGCCACCAGCGCGGCCACCTGGGGCTGAACTCCTTCATCTGTGCCGACTGTGGGAAGATTTTCTCCTCGGCCGCCGAGAGCCCGGATAAATGTCCCGAGTGCGTGAACCTGAGCCTGATGTCGGACCTCTCGCAGGTGTCGGAAGAGGCCGATCCGGAAACGGCCGAAGGAGGGGGACAGAGCGACGACGCTAAGATGTGAACGGGCGGGGGAGGCCGGGCATTCGGTTCTGCTTCTTTGCCGGTCAGAGTCGGCTTCCTCTTTTGCGCGAGCGAATCCTGCGAAAGGGACTGTGCTGGAGCTGACTGGTTTTGTGGATGGAGGAGACTGCCGGGGGCAGAATTCCTTCCCCCAGATGTGTTGGCTATCCCAGTTTTGCTTCCTGTGGCCAAACCAGGCCCGTTTTAGACCCTTGAGAGAGGAACTGGAAATGCAGAGAGGACCAGAACCAGGTGTATATGAAAGCAAAAGAGAACTACCATGGTGATGGTGCCTGATGCTTTAGTATAGTGTTTCTCAACCTGGGCAACTTGAAGATGTGTGGACTTCTACTCCCAGAATTCCCCAGCCAGCCATTCCGGATCTGTTGTTACTTTTGCTGGCTGGGGAATTCTGGGAGTTGAAGTCCACACATCTTCAAGTTGCCCAGGTTGAGAAATGCTGCTTTAGTATCTTCCTTTGCTTCCCAGTGCCTAAAATCCAGTTTCCGATCAGCTGAAAAGAAGATTTGGGTCTGTAGCAGAGGAGCCACGGGACACGGCTTTGAGGGTCTTCTTCGGCCCACGTGCCCCCTTGCTGCCTACCTGAATAGATTAATATGTAGCTTCCATTTCGCAAAGGGTTTTAAATGAATTTTACTCGACTTTTCTATGGAACTGAGCTGTAAAGAACTTTGACCCACCGGGACTAAGTCACAGTGGACACACGTGAATCACCTGGAACTGATCTGGCCTTCGAATTGGTGGAGAGTCCGCCTGCCTGAGCACAGAGCAGTTTTTGCCTGTCATCGAAAAATAGTTGAACGGCAGCAAATGTACGAGGGGAACCATAAGTAGAGGAAAACTGGTTTAGTCACATTGGATCTGGAGCAATTAATTTGATTCCGATCTCGTTTGACATTTGCTGTAGTAGCAAGCCTAGCTGACCATATGCTTTTATTATTTATTTGATAGCTAGATAGAGGTGTGAACTTTCTCCTCTTGGATGACATGAGGGTGACTTGGCAGGGCATCACAATTAACGTGGGAGCATCCAGTTCCAAGATGGCTGGAACATGAGGCAACTGTCCAGTCTGTCCCCTTGTAAAGACATAGTAGGGAGACTGCGGGAAAATGCACTTCTGAACATAATCTGTTGGAGAAAGCTGTCCTAGGTACATCAGGAAGGGGTGATACAGTCCTGAGGAAAGAGCTCTGTTGCAGAAGGAAAAACAATGAAAATGTAAGAGTTTTGTACTGAACCCCCTGGAAGTGGAAAGCTAGTAGCTCAGGGGGCAAGTGCAAGCCTCTCTCTTGTACTCCTCGCAGTGAACGTGTTCCATAAACAAACATATTTAAGCATCATCTCTCTTCATGTTTGTCCTACAGTAACTCAAGCCATCCACTCACCACCTCCTGCTGCATGTCTAAGCCCAGCCTTTAGGTTAGCTCTCCCTCGTGCCCTGCTGACTGTGAATTATGGGAGTTGTGGTTTCAACGCCTCGGGAGAGCATCACGTTAAGGAAGAAGCATCATAATAGAATTCTGGATTGTATCTTTTTAAGTTAAAGGCAACGATTGAGTCTCTCTCTCTCTGTGTAAAATAAAAGTTCACTCCAGGTAAGGAGATGGTAGATTGATAGAGGAGGTCCCTACCTCCAGGTAGGGAGATTGTAGACAGATGCAGGAAACTACTTGTGAAGTATCCAATCCATATCTTTTCCTCTGAATTGGTTCTGGGTAAAAGATAAGGCTGGGATAATTGCCACCTTGCTCTGCAAAGAAGAGTTTTATAAGCCACCAGCCCTGCATTGGCCACCCCTGGTTTAATCCAGTTTCAACCCAGTTTGAGTGTCTTGGAAGTTCTGCAGAAGAGAAAAAAAATGTCTCCATGAAAGAATTGTTTTCATGGATATGAAACCACCCAGGATTCCTTGCAAAGTGAATCATTCAAAAACCAGTTGGCATCTGCAGGGCAGAGGTGCCTTTAGATAGCGGAAGGAAGGGCAAGGGGTTGCAGTGCATGCAAGACTGCGCGGAGTGGATCGGGTCCAACAGCATGATGAGAGTCCCTTCCCTCCAGTCCTTTCATGCCGAGAGTAACAAGGTTCTGGACTGCGCTGATCCTTTTTGCGGCGGAGACCCGAGTATACTTAAACCGACTTCCCCAACCAGTAGACTTGCTGAGTGTAAATTTGGGAACTGTATCTGTAGGACACCAGAGTAGGGAATTCTCCCGCAAGCACTTCCTGAAGGTTGCCATTCAGATGAAATTAAAACATCTCTTCCCCCAAGAAGACGGCTGCCTCCATCCTATCTCTTTCCAAGCAATTCGCCGCACAGATTTCCAAGCCGTTCCTTTGCATTTTTACCCAAAGGGTTGATGCAGATGTGGTGAGGGGGTGTGTGTGTGCGCGATTCCGTCACAGGAATTGCACCCTGCCAGATGGCTTGATTTGCAAGTTAAACCATGTACAGCTGCCATCCCCAATCTTGATTTGTCCAGATTGTGGTTTAGGGCTTCCTATCCTTAGAGTTAGGGTGAACGTGAGTAGAATTTGGAGTTGAAAGCAACGGGGAGCATCTAGGCTAGGTTAATATAGAGGCAAAGTCAGCAGTGACCCTTCACCTCTCCTATCCATAAAGCACGTCTGCAAATCACTGCGGTTAAATAACTTTTTTTAAAGTATATGAAAAAGGCTGACATTTTGCAAGGCTGTTACATCTGATGCAATGTCTTGCAAGAGATCACGTAAGATTTCACACTGCCATGTGTGATTATTTGATGTTTTGTGAGATTTGGGGTTAATTTTATAAAAAAATAATTATTTTGCGAGCACTCTTTACCCTTCGAGCTCTGGCATCTGGAAAGATTGCTGACCCCTGATGTCAAATATCTCCCTGTATAGGCTGATGTAATCTGATACTGTATCCAGCAGCAGAAAAGGAATTGTTTTGTTTTGTTTTACAAAACCTAATATAGGTACAAGCAATGCCTTCTTCACGTGCTTCTCCCATAATTTCAGGTAGTCTCAAATATCACATCCTTATAAGGACTTTACCATACTTTCAGAAATACTGAAAGTTTAAATCCTGGAGATTGCCACTGTGCCCCACGGGCGCTGCCTCCATCAGTCATCAGTTGGTGTCCTCTTATTAGGGTTTACCTTAAGCCACCTTTCTGACTATAAGCAAGACCCCTACTTGTATGAATTGTACATTGTTAGAAAAGGGGAGGCCTCCTTGATCTCCTTGTCCCCTGCTCTGGAATATTGTTCCAGTATCCAAATTGGCTGTTGTTTATTCCCTTTCCCTTTTTAAAATTTTTGTAATGCTCTTGTTTCTGGGTTCCTTCTCCACTCCCCAGTTTTCTGGCTTTGCTTTGAATGTGAATATGCTTTGTTTTGCCTCTCATTTGAGCTCTTGGTTTTTATTTTTTGAGCTTTAATAAAAATAATAAAATGATCTCTCAAATGCCAGAATTGTTCTGCCTTGGCCATCTTGCCCTTGATGTCTTCCTCGCCATCCAGATTTGCTTCTTTGTAAATGATTCCATTTGAGACTTGTTCTCCTTTCGTCTGCAGTCCAGTCCTAAATCCAATCTGCAGATTTGAAATATATATATATTCAAAATCTTTGCACCATTTTCAGTGTGCAGTGCCCTTATCCTCAAATGTACACATTTATGCGCGCACCTCTGAAATTAAAAACACCACTGGAAATAAACACTGAATCCTAAAGAAGTTTGCATATCTCCATGCATGCCACTCCAGGAAAGACCATTTGTGCCTTGAGTGAGAACTCGGATGATTTGTTCGATGATCCATATTTGTTTTCTAGGCTGTATTCACAGTATTCTCAGGAGTCTTCTCTAACAAAAGCGCACACACCGAGAAATCATGTATGCTTGCAAAATCAAACAAGTGAAAAGTATATTTATAAAATGCTCCCCCCACCCAAAATTGAGGCATGGCCCAACTGCAGTTAAAATGGAAATTTGAGTGAAAGAGTTAAAACTGAGTTACTGAAACACTGAAATAAATATACATAATTGTGGGGGTATCCGGTATATACACATAAGTTGCATTCACTACCAACCCTATAAGATACCCCTCATACATGTGAACTGCAGCTTCCAGAAATTTCAGTCAGCAAAAGTAACAATAGATCGGGAACGGTTGTAAATGTGATGCATCCAGAGGAGAATCTGGAAAAGACCTTTCTAAGAATGGGATAAAGTCACTTTTGAAGGGGTTAAGGACAAGAAAGCAAGACTTCATTTTTTTAATTTGTTTTATTTCTCTGTGAAAGAAAAAAAATGAAAAGGAAGAATGTACACAAACGCAGAGCTCACAGACTATTCAGTTACTACTTACACGCTTGTATCATGCTGTGCCATTTTGATGGATATATGTTTAGGTTGGTTTACCTAACTTTAAAAAGAGAAAAATCTTATGCAAAGTAGCATATGCAGACCACGTTTCTAAACAGTGCTGTAGGCAAGATTGCCAACAGACTGCTTGTCCACGTGTGGAAAGAATCAGTGTCTTAGAAATTATGCACTGGGCCTTTGGAGATCATCTAGAACCACCCCCTGCCCAGTACAGGAATCCACCAGTATAGGTAATCCTCAACTTACAACCACAATTGGGACTGGAACTTCCAATGCTAAGCAATGCGGCTGTTAAGTGAGTCGCGCCTGATTTTACAACTTTTGCCGTGTTCGTTAAGCGAATCACATGGACATTAAGCAATTCCAGCTTCCCCCATTGGTTTTGCTTGTCAGAAGCTGGCTGGGAAGGTCACAAATGGCAATCACATGACTCTGGGACACTGCAACCATTGTAAGTGTGAGCCAGCTGCCAAGCACCCAAATGTTGATCACGACTGCGGGGACGCTGCAACAGTCATAAGCGCAAGGACTGGTGGTCACTTTTTTCAGTGCCGTTGTAACTTTGAATGGTCATTAAACAAATGGTCGTAAGTCGAGGACTACCTGTATTGGTGGTCATACAGCCCATTTAATTGCCTTCAGTGAAGGAAAGATCACTGCCACCCAAGCCAGTCTCTTCCATTGTTCTTCATGATACAGAAATTCTTTCCAATATAGAATCATAGAATCTAAGAGTTAGAAGAGAACCCAGCGGTCATCTAGACCAACCTCTTCCTAGTGCAGGAATCAACCTGTTCAGCAAGTTCCTCACATCCCTGTGTAATTGGTGAGAAAGAATGTCCTTCCACTTTTGTACCATCAAGCTTTTTGCAGTCATAAGAGTGGTCACTATCCATTTTTGTCCTCATTTTCACACTCTTGGGATATACTTTGGTCATCCTTCTTTACCTCATTCTAATTTGGACAAAAAAGGGGCATTGATTGCATCTTAGATCCACTAACGGAGTGCTCAAACTTTTCAACATCAGCTTCTGAATGGGATGTTGAGCGATGCACTCCCAAACGTGTTTTTTATTTCCTGTATTCCATTATTAAACATTCATTTCCCCCAATGCATAGATCTTTCCCAGCTTCATTTAGTTTTAGTTGCTCCCTGTCCAGTCCACATGATGCAGTTGATATTGACCACTTGGCAACTTTATGATCTGTGGACTTCAACTCCCAGAAATCCTCAGGCTGGCTGGGGAAGTCTGGGAGTTAAGTCCACACATCTTAAAGTTGCCAGGTTTGAAAAACACTGGTGTAGATGAACCACTGGAGGAACCCTCCAATTGGTAGCAAAGAGAAAACACTGGAACTTTTCCAAGCTGTTTTATTATAACTTCCATTCCTCACCTTATTTCCACATTTAACCCATATTTTGCTAGAATTTATATAAGTTCGTCATACTCCTAGCATGCTTATTATGGAATAACATTCCCCAAATACTCCCAAGTTTAGTCTACTGTCTAAAGGTTAGTTAGGCACCAGATCACAAGTTGTCAAGCTCATAATGAGACAGAGCACTGATTCTCTGCATGGACTTTAGGAATTCCATTATTTCAGAGTTTCCCCCCAATCATTACAGATTAGGGAAAGGATAGGGAGCCTTTGGCCCATGGGCCAAATCTGGCACAAAAGACTTCCCCATCTGTCCCTCTAGGGCTGAAGTTCAGGCCTCTCCTCCAAATCCTGCCTCTCCCTGGTCCCTTTCTCTGCTTGGTTAGAACAGGAATGGGCAACATTTGAGGGTTCACAGGCTGCAGTTCAGACTCCTGGCCTTTCAAACAGCCACAGGAAGCTGTTTGGTGATGCTGTGATGTCACTGGAAGGGCCAGAGCTGAATTTTTCTTTCTTTCTTTCATATCCTTTTGGGGGATATGCAAAAATCTCCCTGAAATGGCACCACCAAAATCCAGCATTTTGCTGCCAAAAGACAGTAGCATAATGTAGACTTGATGGAGGCCACCAATTGGGAATTTGGCACCTACAGTACACATTGCCTGCAAATGATTGATCCCTGAGTTATAGTCATGGATAGGTCTGGCGCAGTCACTTCAGATCTCAGAAAGAGATTCTGGAGGTTGGAGCTTGGTGAGGGGTTGATATTAATTATTCCTGGAAAGCTATCTGGCTATGTAATGGACAGAAGGAATAACCTTGAGGAACAGGAGGAAAAGCTGCTACTAAGACAACAGTCAGATAAAAGAAACCTGAGTCCAAGCCAGAACTGTAATCTGAGAAAGTGTCTCAGACAAGAACCTCCCTAGTTCTCCCAAAGATAAAGGGAGGGAGGGGGAAGCACATTCAGGCTTGCAAGATTCTGTTACAACAACTCTGTAATAAAATTAGTATTAGCCTGCCTGACTTTGGTTTCCTAGACTGGTCTACCTTGAAAGGCTGACACCAGATGAACAGATTAGTGGACCCCTTTCAAGGAATCTTGAGCACCATGATGCAGATGTTCCTCCACAAACACACCAATACATGGAACTTAACAAATGCTTTACTGTGTAAATGCCTTAAATGGCAATTGTTTCTTCACACGTGTAATGAGATGAAGGAATGACCTTGAGGAACAGGAGGAAGAGCTGCAACCAAGACAATGGTCAGATAAAAGAAACCCAAGTCCGGGCCAGAACTATAACCTGAGAAAGCGTCTCAGACAAGAACCTCCCTAGTTCTCCCAAAGATAAAGGGAGGGAGGGGAGAAGCACATTCAGACTTGCAAGATCCTGTTACTGTAACCATATAATAAAAGTAGTTTTGGCCTGTATGACTTTGGTTTCCTAGTCTGGTCTCCCTCGAAGGGCTGGCAGAGTCACAGTTGAACAAAAGTTCTCTACTCTAAGCTTGGAGACATATTCCATATTTTAAACCCCTACAACTAAAGCATTCTTGCTTCTTGTAAGCAATCTTCAAAGCCCTAAATGACCAGAACCCTCAAGTAAGTTCTGCCCATCCAGTTCAGCATTTAGAAAAATTCAGATGGATGTTTCCCCATCTTTGTGGATTCTCTGATGTTTATGCAAGATCGAACTTCGGCTGAAACTCTTCCCGCATTCGGAACAGTTATATGGTTTCTCTCCCGTGTGACTCCTCTGATGCGAGATCAGGTGATCGCTCCGATGGAAGCCCTTCCCACACTCGGAGCATTTATATATTTTCTCCTCGGTGTGGATTCTCTGGTGTAAAGTTAAGTGTGGGCTCTGGCTGAAACACTTCCCGCATTCGAGACACTGATATGGTTTTTCTCCCGTGTGGATTCTCCGATGCAAAGTCAAGTGGGTGCTCTGATTGAAGCATTTCCCACACTCGGTGCACTGATACGGCTTCTCTCCCGTGTGGATCCTATGATGGGAAGTAAGGTGGGTGCTTTGGCTGAAACTCTGCCCACATTCCTGACATTTGTACGGCCTCTCGCCCGTGTGGATCGTGCGATGTATAGCAAGCTTCCGGCTGTGACTGAAGCTCTTGCCACACTCCAGACAGGTGAAAGGTTTCTCCCCTGTGTGGGTGATCTTGTGCAGGATGAAATAGGTGCTCTGGCTAAAACTTTTCCCACACTCCAAGCATTTGTAGCGCCTCTCTCCGGTGTGCATCCTTTGATGCTGGGAAAGGTGCCCGCTCTGCCTGAAGCCCTTGCCGCACTCCCGGCACTGATAGGGCCGTCTCTCCGTGTGGATCCTCTGGTGCACTTTCAGGCGCGATTTGGAACAAAAACTTTTCCCGCAAGTATGGCATTTGTTCTCTCTCTTCTCCTTCGCTATTTGTTGCTCGGCTGGGATTACCCGGCCAGCATCTTCACTGGCGATGGACATTTTCCTCTGCTTTTGTGTTGCAGCCATTTTCCTTTCCTGATGTCTTTCTGAGTCATCTGGAACTCCTGGGGGTGCTTCTACCTCTTTGTGTTTGACTTCTACAGAGATCCCAGCTGCTTCCATTTCATTTTCTCTCCCCCACAGTCTTCCTACTGTGGTGGGATGGAAAGAGAGAACACCCAATTAATCATTCAAGCCAAGGGTAGGTGTAAGGCGACTATTCTGAACCACTGACACATCTGGAACTTTGAAAAGATGTTGTGGGCACTCTCATACAATGGCTGCCATGGGGAGGCTTGCCCACTCCAACTATGGCTGCCACGGGGAGGCTTGCCCATTCCAACTATGGCTGCCACGGGGAGGCTTGCCCATTCTAAAAACAGCTGCCAATGTGGCCATGGCAACCACAAAGCCCCTATTCACTAAAATGCAACCTCCTCACCTTTCTAGACCTATAGGGTCTTCATTTTTATCCTAGGCTCCCTCCAGAGTAAACTCCACCTTAATTATGCAAGGTAGAAGTTGTGCAGAAGCATTACTTTGGTAGTCTTTCAAGATTCTGTTACTTTACTTTCAGGATTAATATCAATCCGGCATGTTTGGCAAACTCAGGAAACAAGATCCACTTGGATTTCTGGAGAGACCTTTACTGCTATATCTTTATTGAAAGAGAATTTTGAAAGCCTACCAAAGTTAATTCTCCAGATCAACTTATACCTAGTGTAATTGCTCTGATTCTCTTTCTGCACTTCCCCATTCCTTGCCTCCAGAATCACTTCTGCTACAGCCCAGTTTCCTGCCTTAACCATCTTAAGCTGCCCTTACTGGGTCCCAAGGTCTGTTAGGTGTTTCACTATAGTCACCCTGAGCTCTTGAAGGAACAGTGTAATACTGTAGAAATCTAATATGCAATAAATACATTCAGTAAATCTAGCTCATCTTAGCCCAGCCTGTTGCTATTACTGATTTAATTTCTACCCCACCCTTCTACCTAGTTCTCCAAATCCAGCTTGTGACAACTAATGGGAGCTGAAGAATAGCCATCTTTCTCCCATTCTCCACCAAAGTTTTTGGTTCAGAGTGGTTTAAGCAATTCAACTTTGATGCAATGCATGTCTACTTCCTCAAAGGCCACTAATGTCTGAAAGAGGAAAGCGGCCCATGGAAGCTCCTCATCCTGGTCAAAGGTCCTGAAAGGAGAGATTCACAAATATGCCAAACTTGGATATCTTTCAGCAAAACTGAATGGTTCTCGGTGCAAAATCACTGAGACAGAGGTTGGTTTGCCCAACACATTACATCAGAAACTCACCAACCCCATTCCAGCTTGGCATGATGTACCGACCCTGAGTATAAGGCGAGTTTATGATTCATGCAAATTCAAGAAGCCGGACTGAGTAAGCAATGCTTCTCTTAACTATCAGTGCATCATGCCTGAAAATCCAAGACTTCTGTTGATGAACAATCAGCTACATGTGAAAGGCCAGGAAGCTGAAAATGGCTGCCTAAATGCAACCACAGCTGGGCCCTATACGCCATGATACCAAAATTGGGTAATCTGCATTCCTCCAGATGTTGCTGAATTGCACCTCCTAGCATCCCCACACCACTAGCCATGTTTCCTAGGAACGCTGGGAGTTGTAATTCAGCAACATCTGGAGGAATGCAGGTTACCTACCTCTGTGCTAAACCAATTTGCTTAACCATGGTTTACTGGCTAAACTATAACTGTCCAGATTCACACAGTACATTAGCCACAAACTCTGGTTTACAAACCAGTGTGTTCAGTTACCAAGCTAAACCAAAATGTTTTTATTTTTAATTTTTAAAACATATTTGTCTAAAACCTGCTTAACTTTACAAGTTAATGAAACATTACGGCCTATCGCACTGCATAAGCTAGCTATATAAGGCAGAGCATTGGAAAGAGCATTAATTAATTAATTAATTAATTAAGGGTAATTAACCTTATTTAACACGCAATACAATGCTGGATTTGCAAAGCAGGATGCCACTAAAGCAGTGTTTCCCAACCTTGGCAATATTAAGATGGGTGGATTTCAACTCCCAGAATTCTCCAGCCAGCATGCACATAGACTTCAACTCCCAGAATTCCCCAGCCGGCATGCAAGTGGACATCAACCCCCAGAACTCTCCAGCCAGCATGTATGTGGACCTCAACTTCCCATGCATGGCTCGGGAATTCTGGGAGTCGAAGTCACACATTTTAAAATTGCCAAGGTTGAGAAACACTGCATTAAAGCATGCTGGAGAGAAAACCATCTTAAGTGGCTTTAAACTGGGAATGGATACATTAATGAAGGGCAGGTCTGTCATGGGTTATCAGTCTAGAACAGTGTTTCTCAACCTTAGCAACTTTAAGATGTCTGAACTTCAACTCCCAGAAAGCTGTGCTGGCTGGGGAATTCTGGGAGTTGAAGTCCAGACACCTTAAAGTGGCCACGGTTGAGAAACACTTGTCTAGGAGTTACCTCTGGGTCGGGGGCAGGATCCCTCCAAATGCCAGATGCATGGGAACAATGGCAGACAAGAGGGAAATCCCATCTCCTTCCTGGGAGCAGCCCAGAGGCATCTTGTTGGCCACTGTGAGAAAGAAAAAATCAGACCAAGATGGGCCTGGTCCAGCGGGGCAGATCTCCTCTTACACGCTTCCAACGTGATGGAGCACTGCCCAAGCACCTTCAGTCTTCCCAGCAGGGGAGAGACCAGGTCCATGAAAAGACTCCCTTCCCCTGCCAAACAGGAAGTTTCTCCCAATCTTTGCCCGCAATTTCTACACAGTGGACCTCATCCTGCCCTCTAAGCCGACCAGGTGCCCCCCATCACACTTGTCTTTGGTTTGCATGCCCTTTGGTTCTAAAGACAGCAAATCCAGGGGGACCAGGTGGGGGGGAGGATTACAGTCCAAAGCCTACAGCCCCTGCCCAGCGCTACAGCCACTGAGGAGCATGGCAGCCACTTAGAAATGGGAAGGCTGCTAGGCCCGGTTCCTGTGATCTTCCCTCTGGGCCACACATTCCCACGTGCTGGCCACGGAGTGACCAACTGTTTGGGACATTGTGATGGAATGGACATATGAAGGCCAGGCTCAGGGAGATAAGCGTGTTCTTAGCCCCCAACGGGAGCGTGGGAAGTTCAAGAGGATGAGGCTGGCACCTCCCTGAGGAATTCACGGTGTTGTGGCTGGCTGGCTTGGGAACTTGGGTTCAGTCTGGGGAGATTGATGTCAGGTTCAGCCCAAAGAACTCCACGAGACAATGCAAATACAGTTCTGTTGTGTTTATTAGCTTCAACCTCAAGACAGAAATCTCCCCAGACTGGACCCCAGTTCCCAAGCCAGCCAGCCACAACACTGTGAATTCCTTAGGGAGGTGCCAGCCTCATCTTGAACTTCCCACGCTCCTGTTGGGGGCTAAGAACACGCTTATCTCCCTGAGCCTGGCCTTCATATGTCCATTCCATCACAGACACGTTTTTACCTGGTGCGAGAGAGGGCCAAATTGCACACAGAGTAGAGGGAAGGCTTCCCCACTTTATTTCTGTACAGAAATCCAAATCAAGCATGCAGACGGGCGTCATCCAAAGCTTTTTATACATTTCCCCAAGCAGGGAACGTGCATCACAATTCTTACTGGGTGAAACAAATCCATGAGTGAATTACATCCTGACACGCGTCCTACAACTATGTACCCCATAATAAGCCCTGGGGGGGCCCATGAGCATCTCCTGTTTACTCCTAGGGGTGTGTTCTTTACTATGACCATGAGCCTGTAGTTCAACTTTCAACTAGTCCAGTATCTAATCAAACCAGAACAAGCAGGAGCAACACAGGGCATTCCTAACCCGACGGGGCCCCACAAACGCAAACAGCCCCCAGGACACAAACAGCCCGCCAGGCCCACACGCTTTTTTCCACTATGCATTTTAGGGTTTGTCTCTCAGCAACCTGCTCGTCGATTAGGGCTACCCGATTTAGGGTGCATTTCTCCAGGCGGCCGCGAGGGGGCAGCCGAAGAGGGTTTTCGGGCTGCCTTGGCAGGTCGGCGGGCTGGAGCTTTGCAGGGACCGGACGCCCCCTCCACCGGACGCCCCCCTCGCCTCCAGCCTCTCCCAGCCACTGCTCCAGAAGAAAAGCATTTTGCTGTTGAATCCGCTTGACTAAATCTGGAGGGAGTTCCCAGCGGCAGCGCGGGGCACCAGCCCTACCCTTTGATGAATGTCGGACGTGCCCTCCTTCTGCAACCCAAGAGCCCTTCCCGGACAGGGCTGCTGCTGCCGCCCGCTGAACACGGCTCTCTGTTCTGCAGAGCAACGCTGGCGCGCCTCTCCGGCAAGCCCGCTGGGAACTGCCCGCGGCTGTCCTTCCCCCCCCTCTGCAGCCCCCCAAAATTCCCCGACCTACCTTCCCCCCCATGAAAAGGAGGCGCAGGAAGTGACTTCATTGATAGGGAGACCCTCCTTCCCCGTTTTCTGCAGCTTCTCTAGGGAGCCAGGCTTGCAGGGTTTAACCCTTCCTTCAAATTTTCAGAGGAAGAGAGAGAGGAAAAATGAAAAGGCCGCTGCAGCTGAAGTCTGGAAGAGACCCTGGGGTTTGCCCCCAGCAAAACCCCACTCAGTGTCTTCCCTGGTTTCTGAGTTATGTCACTGGGCCTTTTGCAAGATGGGTTCTGCAGTGCAACGTTCCGCCTTAAAACAATATTTGTTTCTTTGGGGGTTTATTAAAGACCTCCCAAATAATAGGAGTGTCAAGTTCAAGAGTCTTCACAAAGAACATACTTTGTCGTGTTCTCTTACAGTTCAAGATATTGTATGGCTTAATGTTACAGCAACACAACTTCCTCTGCCTGAGAAGCTTACTGTGGAGTCTGATAAGCTGAGTCGCTACTCTGAGGTGTCTGTGGAGGTCCAAAAAGTCAAGATGGCAAACACGATGACGCAATTGAAGACCCACCCCTTTTTTACCCCACCCCAGCCCTGCAGACACCCCTGTGTCTACTGATTTCTGTGGCTATATAAATTTAATAAATAAATGCATGAGGATTAATCCTCATCCCTCCTGAAGGACGTTCAGGAGAGAAAGTTAATATGAAAGCCAAAGAAAACCTTTTTTTTCTTCTTTTTTCTTTTTTTAGTTATATTTCAAATTTGTCACCGCCCATCTCGCTGTGGGGTGACTCTTATTCTGAGAGAACTTAACAAAAACGGCGAGAAACGCTCCGAAGAGTCATGATGGGAATGGACATTGGGACTGAATAGTGAACCTGAGTATGTGGAAGTTGAACCTGCATATGAAGAAATGCGTGGGGGGCTGGCATATGAGAATGTGCGCACCTGTGATAGAAACGGTGCTCAGCATTCTTGTCAAGAGTGATGTATTCCTTCCATAGTTATGTGCCTTATGACTTCCTTGTAACCCCCTTGCTTGCTTTTGTAGTCTTTTAGCTTTAAATATAGCTATACTATTTTAATGCTTTCATTGTATCCTTGAAGATAAGAATGGTTGCATGATTTGTGATTTCCTTGACCCTATAGCAGAGATGGGAGAGACCAGTTGTGGTCAGTCTGATAAGGGGCCAGGGCTGGGGCAAGTGACAGGACAGACAAGATCTATAAGCCTGTAATGTTATTCAACTGACAGAACAGACAAGATCAGTCTGATAAGGGGTCATGGCTTGGGCAATTGACAGGACAGACAAGATCCATAAGGCTCTAATGTTATTATCCTGATAGGGTAAGGGGAAGAGAGTTGGGGTTAAGATAAGTTTAAGATGGATAATGAGTAATAATTAATGTGTAGCTGGAAGGATGTCCGTCTTTGGTTGAAGTCACCGTGACCTGGTGAAACAGATGTTTGTAAGAAGTTAACCCGTTTCTTTGTTTAAGCTGTCACGTGGATCCTACAAAGAAAAAGTATATAAGCTATGTAAAATCTGTAATTGGGACTCCCTCCATTAGCTGGGGTTTATTTAGAGCTCTGAAATAAAGTGGATAAAAAGTCTGATTTTCATCTTGGTGTTCTGTTCACCTCACACCAAGTCCCGAACCTGGTAATTAGGGTCAATTGGCTGGTCCCAAATAGTAACATGTTGAGATAAGAAGACTTTGATACCAAATGCCAACCCAGAAATCTTAAAACTTCATTTTCAGAAATCTTTGTTTTCATCAATATAGGTCTTACTCAAGTGAGCACACCTGTGCAGCCTGGCAGGGGAGAAGCAGGCTGGCTGGGGAATTCTGGGAGTTCAAGTCCAGACACCTTAAAGTTGGTAAGGTTGAGAAACACTGTGCTAGGGTGTGTTTCCGTGTAGTTGTTGTTTCAGTCTTTTTTTGCGTTTGACCGATACGGGTCATTAGCAAGGTCTAATGCAGAGATAACCAGGAGAAGATGGTTTCTGGGGGCTCTTGAGAGGTGTGTAAGAGCGCTAGTTACAAACAGACATCAGTTCTTCTAAGAAATGGTGACACTCAGCTATGGCTGAAACAACCAAGATGACTTACGAGTTGTCACTTTAGCACGCATCCTGCCTAATTCAACTAAGAGACCTTTTTTCTCATACGTATCCTGACACTTGTGATAATAATGTAAAGAGGAAAGAGGGATATTTCAAATTCTTCTTTGGAGTCCTTGGTGCTCTCTGAGCTTGGTGGTTTGCTTGCAGATGTTTCATTACTCAACGAGGTAATATCATCAGTGCAAGGGAGGGTAGGGTTTGCTCCTTGTTTATATACAGTAGCTTGCATAGGTGATCCATTTCCTTTTTCTGGTGTTCTGGGTTGCTGCAGTATGTTTGTACTCATCTGAATAATGTTCTTACACAGCTCCTCTTGTGGGAGGTTGGGTTTGGTAATAGAGCACTTGGTTAGTGTGGGTTGTTTTTCGATAGATTTGTGTTTCTAATTTGCCATTGTTCCCTCTGCGGATGAGGATATCCAGGAAGGGTAGCCTGTTGCTGTTTTCTTCTTCCTTGTGAATTTTATTCCTTTGAAGATGTTGTTGATGGCTTCATGTGTCTTCTCTAGTTGTTCCTTTTTATTACGATGGTGTTGTCTGCGTACCGGATCCATACTTTTGGTTGTGTGTGTGGGAGTGTTATAGTTCCTAGATGCTGCATTATGGTCTCTGCTATGAGTCCTGAGAGTGGTGATCCCGTGGGTGTTCTTCTGATTTGTTGGTATATTTATCCATCAAACTGAAAGTAGGTAGCGAAGCAGAGGCTGATGAGGTCCATGATTCTGGGTATTTCGATCTGGGTGTATTTGGCTAGGTCAGGTGAGTTTGTAGTACTGCTGCCGTGGTTCTTTTGCTGGTTCTGGATCTATGGATGTAAAGAATGCTGTGACATTGAATGAAACCAACGTTTAATCTCCTTCTATTTTTAGGTCTTTGATTTTATGGAGGTACTGTAGTGGGGTGTTGATAGAATATTGCTCCCCTCTGTGAGATGTCCAACCTTTTTTGTAAGTTTGTTCACTATGTTGTATGTTGGGCTCCCCAGTAACGATACAATTAGGCAAAGAGGTATGTTGGGTTTGTGTATTTTTGGGCGACCATAGAAGCGTGGGAGGACAGGTCCGCTGCAAAGACCTCGCTCTCTGGAGAAAGCTCTGGTGCTGGGAAATGTGGAAGGAAAGAGAAGAAGACGATGACCAGCAGCAAGTGGATGGACTCGGTTATAGTGGTGATGGGGCACCATTAGAAGACTTGGCAGACAGATTGTCATGGAGAAGATCAATCTACTCTATGCGCTTGATGGGGACTGAATTTGATAGTGGACCTGAGTATGTGGAAGTTGTACCTGCATATGAAGACATGGGTGGGGAGCTAGCATATGAGAATGTGTGCATCTGTGACAAAAACTGTGTTCAGTGTTCTTGTCAAGAGTGATTTCTTCCCAATGACATGCCCATGCAATTTCTAAAGATAGTCATGTGCCTTATGACTTCCTTGTAACCCCCTTGCTTGTTTTTGTAGTTTTTAAGCTTTAAATATAGCTATACTATTTTAATGCTTTCATTGTATCCTTGAAGATAAGAATGGTTGTATGATTTATGATTTCCTTGATCCTATAGAAGAGATGGGAGAGACCAGTTGTGGTCAGTCTGATAAGGGGCCATGGCTGGGGCAACTGACAGGACATACAAGATCTATATTCCTGTAATGTTATTATCCTGATAGAGTAAGGGGAAGAGAGTTGGGGTTAAGATAAGTTTAAGATGGATAATGAGTAATAATTAATGTATAGCTGGAAGGATGTCCATCTTTGGTTGAAGTCACAGTGACCTGATGTTTGTAAGAAGTTAACCGGTTTCTTTGTTTAAACTGTCACGTGGATCCTGTGAAGAAAAAGTATATAAGCTATGTAAAATCTGTAATTGGGACTCCCTCCTTTAGCTGGGAGTCTCCAACTTATTTAGAGCTCTGAAATAAAGTGGATAAAAAGTCTGATTTTCGTCTTGGTGTTCTGTTCACCTCGCACCAAGTCCCGAACCTGGTAATTAGGGTCGATTGGCTGGACCCAAACACACTCACCAATTGACTTGATGGCACATATCTATATCAATGTGAAATTTGCTGCCTCTGTTCTGTTTCTATTACCTCTGTTCCCAGTCACTGCATTCTCTGACTTCCCTCCAAGGTAATAGGTGACAATACCGAACAGATTTAACACATCTTGGGGTTGCCCTTGGATTATGCCAGAATAAAGGGAGAAATATAGCTAAGAACAATTTAAGCCTGCCTCACTCATCGGAATGGGATGAAGACAGCATTCTGGGGATGTCACAGAAAAAAGAGGTTGCCAGAGCATGTCAGTACTCTTGTAGGGCCCATCCACAGGTCATGAAGATGACTCCAGCTGTATTCATTTATTTATGTGAATCTGGCTGAAAATCTGTATATGATTGTTTTAATGTAACTAGTAAATGCTCAACCTTGATTCTGAATGCAGAAAAGGAAAGGTATGTTGTCTGTTCATAACCAGGAGGCTATCTGGTCTTATTGGATCTGTGGAGGGCATCCGGGAACTGCCCCTTAGTGCCCTCTGCTGGGACACCTGGCAGTAGATTTGGTTAAAAGGATTTGGATTGATTTAGATATGAAACTGCCAGAGACTCACAAAGTGGAAGTTTCTCAGCCAAGACTAGCCACTGTGGAAAAATACAGGACGATGAAAAAAAGCAAATTATAATATTCCTTTATTGTGATGTTTGAGAGCCAGTTTGGTGTAGTGGCTAAGGCACCAGGCTAGAAACTGGAAGACTGTGTGTTCTGGTCTTGCCTTAACCATATGCACAGCTGGGTGACTCTGGGCCAGTCATGGTCTCTCTCAGCCCCAGGAAGAAGGATGAGAGGACAAACCACTTCCAAAAATCTTGCCATGAAAACTCAGAGACTAGAACAAGCAGTTGCCAGGAGTCAACCCACATTGCTGGTCCAGAATGCAGCCGCGTGGGCTATTGTTGGAGCCCCAAGGGGGCCCATGTAACGCCTCTGCTCCGCGAGCTGCATTGGGTGCCAGTTTGCTTCCGGGTCCAATTCAAGGTGTTGGTTATCACCTTTAAAGCCCTACATGGCATGGGGCCAGGTTACCTGAAGGACCGCCTCTCCCCCATGACTTCAACCCGTCCCACCCGATCACACAGAGAGGGCATGCTTCGGACCCCCTCAGTGAAAAAACTTCGACTGGCGGGGTCCAGAAGGCGGGCCTTATCTGCGGTAGCCCCGCCCTTTGGAACATCCTGCCCCCGGAGGTGCGATTGGCCCCCTCACTCCTGGCTTTCTGTAAGGCTGTGAAGACCTGGTTCTGCCACCTGGCCTGGGGTGGGGAGGGAATACCTCAAGCATGGGGATGGCTAGCCCCATAGAGGCCTTCTGCCTTCAGCCTCAGGTTTTCCATCCTCTTGGTCCCTCCTTCTTTTTAGTAAGGTTTTTAATTAAGGTTTTATGTATTTATATATTTTATGTTTTTAATGTTTGTTGTGAATCGCTCAGAGCTCCCCCACTGGGGGGAGATGGGCGGTTGAACATTTTAATAAATAAATAAATAAAATTGCGCAGGGTGTAGTTTGGGACTTGCGTTGACTCTGACAGGGTCCAGCAGTTGTCAAGATTCAAAGCTGTTCCACACTCACTGAGTCCCAACTTGGTTACAGTTTGGAGACTCTATGGCAGTGTTGTCCAAACTTGGCCACTTTAAGATGAGTGGACTTCAACTCCCAGAATTCCCCAGCCAGCATGGCTGGCTGGGGAATTCTGGGAGTTGAAGTCCACTCATCTTAAAGTGGCCAAGTTTGGACAACACTGCGCTATGGTGTGATGGAGATCAGACTGAAATTCAGTTTTGCACAGTGGGGATGACGCATAAAGATAGCAAAGCTTTGGAACGTTTGAATTCTCTTCCCACAGATTTGTAACTACCCCAGTGGTTTTTCTAATCTCGGATCCTGCAAAGGTGCTGGGGAGGATGGGAACTGTAGTCCACCCCCCAGGTTTGGAAAAGATGGAATGTGCTCCTGGTTGAGTAATTCAGGAGTGGGGAGTGGTAGCAATTTGCCTTTCAGAGTCTAGAGATGGCTTTTCCCCAAAAGTCATCTTTCCCCACACACAGTTATTGACCATGCTTGCTAGAGCGTATGGAAAGCGTAGTCCTAAAAGTTGTGTGGGGAGGGCGGGTCCATCGGCGAAGTGGCAAGGGAAGGGTTAACCTTCCCCAAAGCATTGAAAGGGCCGCTCTAGCCCTCTCTTCTCCACGTCTCCAGAGCCGAGCAAAGCGGCGTGATCCCGCCTTTCTTCACTGATAGCCGGCGGCTAGAAAGTCTCGCCGCCGGTTCGGACTATCACAGAGAATCCTCAGGGTCCTAGAGCGCCCCGCCTGGAAAAAAAAGCGGAGCGGCCCAGACCGGATGTGACGAAGGGCCCTTGCGTTCTTTTCCCCCTACACCCTCCTCTCTGGGGCGTCTGTCGTCTCTTGCTCCCCCCGCTGCCAGGCGCTTGAAGCGGCGCTCCCTCCCTCCCTCCGAGGCCGAGTCGGGATTTGCGGCTCTTGCGGGCGGAACAGGCCGGTGAGTCTCAGGGGCCTCCGGCAGGGCAGCGCGGGCAGGCCTCCCCATTGAAAGCCGCCAGGAGGAGGAGGAGGAGGATCTGCGGTAGCCCCCAGCAGGGCAGCCTCCTAGGCCTCGTCCCCACGTGGGAAGGGGCCAGAGCCAGACGGGCCTTCCTTCCCCTCTGCAAGGCCGCCCCGGTTGCGCTGAGGTCGCCAGGGGGATGCGGGGGCCGGAGCCCCAGGCCCCGGGTCGCCTCCGCTGCGCCACGAATCCAGCCCCCGGCGCTCGCCGCGAGCTCAGGCCATGCAAAGAACGGGGCTCAGCGTGCCACGGCCCGGTCGGCCTCGGAGAAGCTCGCCGAGGGGCCACGGCCACGTCTTTTCCCTCCCCTCCTCCCTCCCCGGCCGTAACGGTCCCAAGGCGCCCGCCTTCCCCAGCCCGATTCCTTCCAGAGGGGTCGGAAGGCAACTGTCAGGGTTTCCAGCCAGTGCACCCACAAAGCATGTTAGCTGGGAATGCTGGGAGTTGTAGTCCCAACACCGCTGGGGGCTCTGGGGGGCGCGCAGGTTTTCCACCTCTGCTTTAGAAAGCCCAGTGGTACCGTAAGGCGGAGGGTCAGCAGAATTAACAGAAGGGCTCTGGGCCGTTGTATGTCTGCTTTGCTACGTTTTGGAGTAAGTAAAATAACGTGCATTGCCATCCAAGAGCACAAGAGGAAGGAATATCTCTGATGATCTAACTGCACCGCTGGCCTTTTCAGCATCTTTTTCTGACAGCAGCCCGGCCAGAGGCTTTTGAGAAGCTAGCAAATGGGGTCATAAAGATGACATTCTTCCAGCGCTAGGTGTAGCCTGTCTGACGTTCACAGGCCTGTTTTCTCTGGCTTAGAAGTTTCCATTCATTTGCTGTAAATTTGCCAAATCTCTTTTTCCAGAAGCCATTATAAAGCCAGATATTTTTGCTTTAAAAATACATTATGTGAAGAGCCAGCAGTTTTTTGTTCTTGTTTTAAGAGGTTTTACTTCACCATTCCAGACTAAAGCTGTTTTGAGGTGGGTTACGGCTAGTATAAAGTTCTAAGTCTTTTTAGAAAATAAAAGCAATATTTTTTTTAAAAAGGAGCCCCTAATCCTGATCAAGTAAAACAAACCATTTAAAAACCACTTAAAAACAGAATATTAACTGTTTTAAAAGCCCTCCGAGAGGGGGAAATATTTAAGACATGAAGAGGAACCGTATATATTTTCTTCGTTCCATAGATGTGGAGACACTCTTTTGTCTGTCCTGAATCTATCTTTTATTAATTTTTTTTATAACCCTGAACTAAGGAGAAGAAGATACTTTGTTTCTCCATCTGATGAGAAACTTTCATCCACAGCCCAATCCTAATACTATATTTTCTAAATTAAAATGCCTCAGCTGGCAGGATATGAAGTAACTTAATTTTCTGAATATTTTGCATTCTATGGGTAAGCATTACTCCTGTTGATGTGTCAAAATCAACAGACTAATAGCAGAAAGAACCAGGAATCTTTTTTTTGTTGTTGTTTGTTTCTTTTAAAGTGAGCCTGTTCTTTTCAGAGGCACTATATTTGCTGCTTTTTAATTCTGGCTTTATGCAGTCCAGCCCTGATGAAGTGTTCAGGAGATTTCAGATTGTGCCATTTTGATTTGCCTTAAAGAAAAAAAATTACCCTACAGTGGAGTTTATAGTGTTTTTTTAAATAACATCCTACAGTGATTTTTAATTATTTCCCATGGTTTTAGCTTATTTAACATATTCATAAGGCAATCAATCTTATTAGCCCTAGGCAGTTTACAAACATGTTAATAAAGATCAATCTATCAGAAAAAGCCAGCAGCATAAGGCCTGGTTAAAAAAATAATCTTTTTAGCTCCCTTCTAAACTGTAAGAAAAACGCAGCCAGTTTTCACTTCAGTGGAAGGATGGGGCTACCACAAAAAGGGCGAATGCAGAAGTTAATTTGGATCTCATTTTGACTTGATATTTTTTAAAGAAAGCCTTCATCCTTTTAACAGCATTTTTTCATACGGATATAACTTCCTGGTTCTCTCCATTGTTTCAGAACACAGATTCGATCATTTATATGTGGTGTGGAAAAATCCAGAAGCAAAAGAAGGGGAAAATCTGTAAAGTCTGATATTAAAATCCATGGTTTATAAACATAACATTGCTTATTATAACAAATAAGAATGCATGTCTAAAGAGTTTGATCCACTGTCATATATAAGCCTTTCTAAAAGACCAGTCTGTACCAATCTGGGGTATTTTCAGGGCTTGTTTGCCACTCCAATGAAAACAAACTGTTCTGGGTTTAAATGCATAATTTTAGAGTGGAAAGGAAGCCAAGTCATGTGTCTAAATAAGATTAATCTTAAGCAACATTCTTATCCAAGTTTGTACCTTCCAGATATATTGAACAAAATTCCTATTATTTCCAGCCAGCATAACTACCTGCCAGAGATGGTTGTATCAGGTGAATTAAGGGATGTCACCCTAATACCTTGGGGAAAAAATCTTGCTCTAAGCAATGCTCTTAATTCTTTAGCAAACAATGGCTCCTAGAGTGGTTTATAAAAATCAGTACTATCACAGAGAGGCTTAAAACTTAATCTGTAATCTTAAAATTAAGCTGTAAGGTTTCACATTCAAGAGGGAAGATAGAAAAGGGAGAAACAATAGGAACAAAAAAAAACAAAGAAACACCAGAGTTGACTATCAAGTCTTAGTGTACAAGCTGAAAGAAACAGTTTAGGAACCCAAGTTGAATAGTTCTTGATGAAGTAACTAACTGTTTAGGAAGCTGCTGTTTCAGCAGAGACAATAAAACAGACCTGGTTTACTTCTCTTTTCCCTTCCTGCTTTGCATAAAATAAAATAATCTGATAAAATAATGTCACTATTATGATTTGAAATAGTTTTCAGAACCTCAAGTCAGAAATAGTTTGAGTGAAAGAGTCCCTGGAGGTAATTTAACCCAATTTTCCTTTTTTTTTTTTTTAATGGTTGAGTAGCACAGATTACTTTGAAAAATCCTTAGGACTGTTGCAAGGCAATGTAATCTATTCTGTTCCTACATAGGGAGAACAATCAGTTCTGCCTTATAGGATCAATAAAGGGGGATGTTGAATGCCTGAAATTGAGGCCAGCTCCTAAATTTAGCATAACTTCATTTTACAAATAGATTGATAATTTTCTTTTGCATTAATGCATGAGAGAACTCAGGGGAGGGCAACGAAAATTATATAAGGACTTGAGCATGTGACCTGGGAGGAAATTGAGGTGTTTTGTCTGGAGAGAAAAAAGACATGATAGTTGTATTCAGGTACATAAAGGGAAGCTACAGGGAAGATAGGAACTGTTTTGCATTAGAATCAGAAATAACATGAATAAGTTGCAGCTATGTAGATTTGATTTAAATATAAGGAAAAACTTTGATGGTAAGATCTGTACAACATTGGAACAGTCTTTTCTTAGGGAGGTTGTGGGTTCTCCATCTCTGGAGGTTTTTAAGAAGAGGTTGGAGAGAGGAAACTTCAGTAGGTTTTCCCACACATTGCAGTGGGTCAGACTAAGTGGTGACTCCAAGCTCTGTGATTCTGATACATAATTTCTCTCTGCACATTTGTCCCCCGCCCAACAGTCCACCCAGTCGGATAACTTGATCCAGGGATGACGGCAGGCGTTCAGCGCTGGCCTTCTCTTTTTGATCAGCTCTGTACTTTGTTTCTCTCTCGCTCTGCGTGCTCTTTGAACACTTTGTCAGCGTTGGTGCGTCCCTTGTGCTTTCAGGAATTCCAGCTGCTTCTCTTTCCAGCCAATCCAGGGTAGGGATTTGTGAACATTGAAGCATCATGCTTTTTTCCTCCCCCTGGCTTTTTTTTTTCTTTTTAAAAAATCTTCACACTTCCCTTCCTAAAGGTCTGTTAAACGGGTCTGCCGTTTGCACGTGCATAAAAGCATGCATGAGGCCTCCACATTTCCCAGCAATCTGCCAGTGAATTGTCCATCAGCCTGCCCAGCCACAGTCTTCCTGCCCTACAACTGCCAAGGTTCACAGGACGCCCCTCCCTCTCCTCCTTCAAATCCACACTGATCTTCCCACCTGCTAGATCTTCATTGGAAAGCTATTTTCCTAAAAGTTTCCCCGTCCTTGTGCTCTGCCTTTGGAATTTCTTTACCCCCCCCCCCCCCCCCCGTGGGCCTGCATCCCATCCCCTCATATAGGAATTCCAGGCCTGGAGTTATTTCTTATCACTTCTCCATCCTCGGTCTTTGTTTCTTCTGTATTGGTTTTGCCTCCCCATTTCCGAGTCAAAAATCACCCACTTTGGAACATTTGCACCCGTGTTTCTTTTGCCATCCAGCTTGAGTGTTTTATTTTCATTTTTCACTTCTGTGCATGGCACGTGTGCTTTGCGTTCTAGGATTCAGTGCATTTATACCATTTATAATACAAGTTAATATACTGGGTCGTTCATTGTATTCAGTGAATGGGAATAGGTATGGGAATTGTTACATACAATTACTGTTTTGGAGGCGGAGAACTTCGGTGTAACAATCCCATGGTTACATTAGACATTGCAATGATACACTGCCCTGGTGCGTAAATATTTCCTTTTGTATTCTTGTTTCAAACATTGGTATGCGATGAAGTGTTTGCAACTTTATGTCACTTGCTCAAGGTTTCTCAAAAGACATCCTTTTCTAGCCACGGAGTAGAAGTCTTTCCCAGAGTCTATACCAGTGTTTCTCAACCTTGACGACTTTAAGATGTGTGGACTTCAACCCCCAGCATTCCCCAGCCAGCATGGCTGGCTGGGGAATGCTGGGAGTTGAAGTCCACACATCTTAAAGTCGCCAAGGTTGAGAAACACTGGTCTATACAGTAACCAGTTCTTTTTAAAAAGGAATTACAATTTGTCTGGAAAGGGGTGGGTAGGAGGCAGAGGAGGCTACCCACATATCAGAGATGCAACGTAAGTAAGAGGGCCGCCACCTCAAAGTCTGCCTCCTGTATTTACTAGCCTAATTAACAAAAACTTCAGGTAACAAAGTGATTTAGTCTCTGGTTTTGGTTTGTATGGGTTCATATTGAGTGCACAAATCTTGGTTATGATTACTGGGGATGATATGAGCTGTAGTCAGAATCAGGAGACCTCGGGCTGGGAAGACTAATGTCTGCTCAGTTGCCCATTCCGAAAGAGCATTTACGTTTTAATTGTCTCTCCTCCTGGCTAGTAGTAGAATCCAGTAGTAAAAATGTACTGGATGTTAAAGGATGTTTTATTGTATTTATTTTAATTTATTAATCAAATTTATATGGCTGCCCATCTCACAAAAAGTGACTCTGGGTGGTGTAAAAAAAATGTTTTGTGCATTTGCTTGGCTAAATGTGTTACTCTCACCTTAAGATCTTCAGTCACAATCTAGCTGTTGTAACATCTGGTAAATAGGTCATCTTACCTATTATTTGGATACTCAAGGTTTTTTTTACATACATACAATAATTCCCCTCTCACCCCCATGGGTGGTCTGTGTCTTCTTCCATCTCGGGTCCTCTACCAGAGGCCTGGGAGTCTGAGGGTTCTGCGCAGTATCTTAGCTGTTCCTAGCACTGCACTCTTCTGGACAGAGAGGTCTGAAGTTGCTCCTGGGATCTGTTGGAGCCACTCTCCCAGCTTAGGAGTCACGGCCCCGAGTGCTCCTACCACCACTGGGACCTCTTTGGCCTTGACTTTCCACATCCTCTCGATTTCCTCCTTCAGGCCCTGCTACTTCTCCAGCTTCTCATGCTCCTTCTTCCTGATGTTGCTGTCACTTGGCACTGCTACATCTATCACCGCTGCTGTCTTCTGGTCTTTGTCTACTATATATATAGTATATATATATATATATGAATGATTTCTTCTCTCCACCCCATAACAGCAATCCTGTGAAACAGGCCGAGCTAAGAGATAGTGACTGGCCCAAGGGCACATAGTGAGCCCATGGTTAAATGGTGGTTTAATGCCAGTCTCACAGTTCTAAGCCAATGCTCTAATCATGGTTGTTTCACCGTTTTTCATTATGGGGCCCAAATTTTGGGAGGGGGGAGGGTTGCCTTGCCTGCATGGGTGGGAGACACACACAGAGATGCTTTGAGTCTCTGCAAGCTGTTAAAACCCAGCCCCCAAATAAATTTAAAAAAAAAGTTGGTCCTGCCTATTCTGCAGGGCTTTGGGGGTCCCCGTGAAGCTCAGTCCTGCTGTAATCAGTACAGTACACTGGCTCCAAATTTAATTTATAGCGTTATAGTATTGGATTTCTTTCTTTCTTTCTTTCCTTCTTTTTTTTAAATTTTCCTCCAGGCAGAAACACTTCCTTGCTAGCCAGTCTCCAACTCTGCGACCAGCACCACTGAGAAACATTGACTTGGCTGTCTGGAGGGTCTCCTAGGAACATTCCCGTCCAAGCCTTGGCATTAAGAAGCGACAATGGCAGCAGAGCACAGAAACCCAGCAGGCTTGGATCTCCAGCTGGATGCCGATTTGGAGGATGGTGTGAAAATCGAGGTGCGGGAAGAAGCCGAATCCGAACCCGAGAAGGAGGTGGCTGAAAGCCCCCTGGGGACCCACTCTGAGGGCGTGAAGGAATCCCCAGAAGGCATTGCAGCAGAAGCCATTAAGCAGGAGCCTGAGGCCGAGCCAGAAGAATGTTGCTTGGAAGTGGAAGAAGAGAAGTTTACGATGGGCAGACAGTCCCCTGCTTCTGAGCCGGGCAGTGAGCAGCTGCTGAAAGCAGAAGCAAGTGACCATTCGGGGGCCGAGCTCTCTCCCCTGGAGGAAACGTCCGACCTCAGGCCGCAGCGCAGGCGGAACAGGGTGATCCAGCCTCTCTTGCACGTTGGCGAAGAAACCCGGCGGTCTGCCAACAGCGCCTCTGTGAAAGACAAAGCCGAGTTCATAGAGGTGGGGGAGGAGGGTCTCGAGGTGACGGCCGCCAGCCTGGACATTGAGCGCCAGTGTTTCAGGCAGTTCTGCTACCAGGATGCCGAGGGGCCCCGCGAGGTCTGCGGCATGCTTTGGAAGCTCTGCCACCGTTGGCTGCAGCCAGAGCGGCGCTCCAAAAGCCAGATCCTGGAGCTGGTGATCCTGGAGCAGTTCCTGTCCATCCTGCCGGAGGAAATGCAGAACTGGGTCAGAGCCGGGCATCCAGAAACTTGCTTTCAGGCCGTTGGCCTGGCCGAGGATTTCCTGGGGAGGCAGCAAGGGACTGAACGGCGGGAACGGCAGGTGAGAAGACAGCTTGGGGTCCTGGGATGGATAAGCGATGGAACAGGGCCTCGGCAAGCAACATCAAGTATGGCAACCTAAACTTAGTTGGAGAGAAGCAACAGTTCTCTCAGCAGTGTTTCTCAACCTTGGCAGCTTGAAGATGTGTGGACTTCAACTCCCAGAATTCCCCAGCCAGCAAGGCTGGCTGGGGAATTCTGGGAGTTGAAGTCCACACATCTTCAAGCAGCCAAGGTTGAGAAACACTGATCTAGGCTACCATAAAAGAACCGTGAAAGCCTGACAGCATTTCTCTTCCCCTTCCTCTTATATCTAAGAGAGTCAAGGCGGCCAAACTTGAATATTCCTCACCCCCCTCCTGTTCCTCTGGGCAAAGTTGATGTTTTTGTAGTGGCTACTACAGACCTCCTTCAAAGCTATTTTCGTATTCCTCTATGCCTGAGTGTTCAGTTTAGAAATGTGCGTTCCTGTTCGGAAAAAAGAATAAGCAGGATTGGAAGACGGCGTCTTTCAGTGGCCGTAAATCTTCCTGAACGTTTTGGCTGCCGTTTTGAGAATAGGAAAGACCTTTTCTCAGCAGCCATTTTGTACAGGTTCCCATACCGTGCTTTCAAATTCCGCATGGGCACCGAGGCTAAAAATGTTTGCTCACCCTCAGTCAGGAAGGTCTGGTCTCTCCAGAATGTTTGGAATTTATATGGAATGACAGGAACGGAAGATTAATGCACTGTCGGCCGGGAAGGATACCACTAAGTTCAGGGCCGTGGGTAGTGAGTTTTGAGGGCTTCCTTCAGAAAATGAGAAGAAACCCAGCGCTGAATGTTTCAAACAGCAGGTTTGAATCAGGGCGGGGGCAGGCCTAGAAAACTATGGGCTGGTTCTGCTGTCTTGTTTTGGAAACCTTGGTGGAAAACGTTCCTAAAGATGAAACAAACGAGCAGATGAAAGGAGAGATTTGGATGAAGAAGAATTAGTTTCCTTTCTTTAAAGGTAAGGTCTGCCTTCCCAATATCTTAGTGTTCTTTGCATGTGGGCCTTTGGAAGGGTGCCTGAAGGAGAATAGAGGGACTCGGTTTTGAGAGGAGCTGTACCCAGTGAAATCCCCTTCCAGTAGGAGAGGGTGGCAAAGCTCCTGCTTTGCCTGCAGAGTCCATGGCAAGAGAAAAGCCCTTCTGAGATGCTGGAGAATGGCTACCAACCTGGAGGAAGCCTCACTAGATGGGAATCCTTGGAGTTGAAGTCCTAGCACGTCTGGATGGATGCAGAGATAAGACAACCCTGAATCGCTCAGGCTAATACTCTGTTTTGCTTTCTTGTTCCAACCTTTGAGGAAGGTCCACATCTCAGCAGTAAAATGGAGGCTTTGCCCATCAAAGATCGCCAGTAGGTCCTTGCCATCTTCTAGCATGGAGGGGGGCCCTTGTCTAACACCTCAAAAGAAGGATAAGGAAAATGATGCCATCCAGATGTTCCTGAACTCCAGCCCTAAGCCTGGATTGTGCTGTCTGAAGCTTCCTGGAGTTTAGTGGCCTCTGGGGGGTCCTATTACCCACCCAGCCATAGAGATACTAGACAGTACAGATACTAGACAGTACAGATACTACTTGCTGGCTGGGGAATTCTGGGAGTTAGTCCACACATCTTAAAGTTGCCAAGGTTGAGAAACACTGCACTAGACAGTAGAATAAACACAGTATCCAGGATACGCAGGTCTCCAATGTATCTATTTCCCCATTTAAGTACATATTTGAGGATTGGGTGTACAGCTAGGCTGGCCAGAAGGGCCAGATCCTTGTTACTTCTCACTCATTCCTTTTGTTACTCTTGCTGTTGGGTCTTGCTGCTTTTTTAGAGTCTATGGCCCTTCAAAGAGGCAACCGTTGATTTCCATGGGTCCGAGGGAGCACCGATGGAGTCCAGCGAATGGCCGATGTTCAGAGAGAACAAAGAAGAGGATGTCCCTTTGCTGGGTAAGGATTTCCCAGCTTTCCAGCTGAAAACAGCCAGGAAAAGGGTGAAAAACTAGCACGAAAGGCAGAACTCTTCCCCAAACCTCCTAGCCAGTCCAGTGATGTCATGACATTGCTGCTCCAGTCGCTTTGCTAAAAACAAAAACTCCCCTCCTGAACCTCCAAAACATTGACTGCCTTGCTGGAGGGTCATGAAGCCCAATCTCCATGTAAAATCCCTTTGATGCCATCCCTCTGTTTGAGTTGCCATGTAGTCAGCATTCAGTTTTGGTAAGAGGCCAGCAGCAAGCTGGCTAGATTTTCCAGAGCTGCCCCTTGCACTCTGGGCCCCTGGGAGAAGATCCTGGCGTCTTCGAATTGCAAAAAGCCTTGGGCTGGGGCTGCCAGTGGTCCAACTCCGGTTTGTGCCTTTCCCTGGGCAGCTGTGATGGAGGCCAGACTCAGGGAGGAAAACATGTTCTTTCATCTCCTGAGGAGCGGGGGAGAGATAAGAGGATGAGGCTGGTACCTCCCTGAGGAATTCACAATGTTGTGACTGGCCTTACTTGGGAGCTGGGTTTCAGTCTGGGAAGATTCTTGCTGGAGGTTGTAGCTAATAAACATTGCTGGACTGAATTTACATGGTCTCCTGGAGTTCCTTGGGCTAGGCCTGACATCAATCTTCCCAGACTCAAACCGAGCTCCCAAGCAATGCCAGCCATGACACTGTGAATTCCTCAGGGAGGTGCCAGCCTCATCCTCTTATCTCTCCCCCGCTCCTCAGGAGATGAAAGAACATGTTTTCCTCCCTGAGTCTGGCCTCCATAATTCCATTCCATCGCATCAGCCTCCTGTCTCCCTGGCAGAGAGAAACACCACGTTGTAAGGCCCCTCTCCTTATTTCAGCAGCCAACGAGAGGCCCTTTTGGAAAGTGAAGAATCTCCCCCCAAATCCTGGGAGAGTTTAACTGCCTTGGGTGCTCTCTGGAAGAGCAGAGCAGAATGCACCCTGGGATCATGAACAGAAAGGCGTGCCCAAGAATCAATCCCAAACTGGCCTGTGTAAAGTAGCGGGCAAATCCGTTTCTTTTCCAGCTTCGGTGGAGAACCCCTACACATGCTGGGACTGCGGAGAGAGCTTCTCCGGGATAGACGTGTTGGTGGCCCATCAGAGTATCCACACAGGAGAGAAACCCTTCATTTGCTCCAAATGCGGGCAGAGCTTCAGGCAGCGTTCGCAACTTACCGCGCATGAAAAAAGCCATGTGCCAAAGAAGGCGTTCCCTTGCCCGGACTGCGAACAGAGCTTTAACAAGAAAAGTGGGCTCTTGGCTCACCAGAGGACACACACGGGAGAGAAGCCTTATCACTGCGTAGACTGTGGGCAGAGCTTTGCCCACAAGTTCGACGTTATCCGGCACCAGCGCATCCACACGGGAGAGAAACCGCACGAGTGCCCCGTTTGTGGGAAAAGCTTCCGAAACACCTCAGCTTACCACGTCCACATGAGGATCCACACCGAAGAAAAGCCGTACCCCTGCTCGGTTTGCGGAAAGAGCTTCCGGCACCGGGCGAATGTCATTGTGCATGAGAGGATCCACACGGGAGAAAAACCGTATGTCTGTGTGGAATGTGGGAAGAGCTTTGGCGACGCCTCTTCCCTTAGGAAACACAGAAGATCCCACACCGGAGAGAGACCGTACCACTGTGCAGAGTGTGGGAAAAGTTTTTCTCAGAACGCCGGGCTGGTTCAGCATGAGAAAATCCATACAGGAGAAAAGCCCTACCAGTGCCCCGAATGTCCCAAAAGTTTCCGGGACAAATCGGCTTTCGTCGCGCACCAGAGGACCCACACGAAGGAGACTCCGTACCGCTGCATGGTCTGCGGCAAATGCTTCGGCCATCGCTCCAACCTCCATAAGCACGAAAAAATCCACGCCCGGAGGCAGATGGTATAAGTACTGATGGAAAGCACTTCGTTCAGAAACCACCAACTCCTTGTGCATGAAAAGACTCGTTTGAATGAGAAAGCATAAAACGCTTCTCCCACCTTAATTGTTTTCGTTTTTCCACCAGGAAAGAACGACATGCTTCGTATCTCCTCGGTTAGTTCCAGGGCTGTGTAACTTAACAGGCTGCCGGAACAAAACAAATCTTTTCTTTAGGGAGGTCGGTTGATCGTATGAAGGTGAATATGACTGATTGTCTTTATTACCATCATTGCTTTTGTTTTTCCTTTCCTTTTTCTTACTTCTTAGATTTTTTTTTAACTGGATTATATTTTAAGTGAGTTGATTTAATGAATAGCACTACTCATGTTTTGAATGCATGTACGCTATAACCAGTTTAATGTGAGCATTTTGGCTAGCTCTGGTTCTGACCAAGGTTGTCCCATAGTAGCATTCAGTGCAACAGAAACTGCTGGGGGGCTCTCTCTCTTTGACCCCCCTCCCGAGCAACATGGTGTTGATTTGGAGCCTGGCATTTGGGGGGGGTGCAGTATGGACATTGAAGAGAGCAGGGTTTTGGCCATGAAATGGAATTGAGTTTGGTTCCATCCTAAAATGCTGTCCCCTATCAGGAAAATGGTACGTATCCAGTGGAGGTGTATCTGGCGGCTACTGCAAATGTCTGTGGCCCAGATGCGGCCATTAATTTGGTATCAGGAGGAGGCCTGTTGGAAACATCATGTCAGGGGCCTACCAGAGCAAGCCTGTCTGTCCCCTTTGGTTTCTTGCTTTGGCCAGGATGAATGAGCTGACCCTCTCTAGGAGGGTTCAGCCAGCCCGTTCTTGCCAGCTTCTGATTGGTGGGGTTCCCACTTCCTTTCAGTCCTCCTTACCCCCCTCCACTCCCCCTTTACCACAAGGTAATAGCAGGTATTTTTATTCTCTTTCTCTCTCTGCCTTCGGCTTACCGCACATGGAGATCCATGCTGTCAGATGCAAGTTAATGGACCTTGGCTTATAGTGACTCAGTATAGGCATCGTAGAAGCTACTTTATTTAATCATTCTTTTATACTGCACCCTGCTTTATTTCTCTTCAAATCTCTCTTTCGTCCAAGTTTAATAAAGTCTTTCTAAATTGGATTTTGGTGTCAACAGCCTAATTTGAAGTACCGGGGGGAATTAGTTCTCACGTGCTCCCCGGGTGCCCTGTGGTCTGTGAAGTCCATCTGAGGTGGCCTGCAGGAAGGCTGAGGAAAAGTTCAGGATCCCACCTCTTAGCCCTGCATTTATGTTTGTTTCGTGTTCTGGTGGCAGAGTTCCAGCTGGCCTGTGTCCAGGGTAGAAGATTCAGCAGAGCTGTTGCTCACCTTGGGGATCCTGGGGGTGGACCGAAGAGGGTGAGGTTGGAGGAGGAGGTCCCCACTGAAAGCTCGTGATTCCCTAATAAGTCCCTGGTTTGGTGGTAATATTAGTGCTGAAGAAAACGGTGTTAGGAATATGAGATACGTATGAATCAAAACCCAGTTTTTCAAGTAGTCAGCTAAGACCCCCAGGAATTTTCAGAGGGTCCGGGGGGACATAAACACGAAGTCTTTGAGACTTGTAGATCTAATTAGAATCTTCTTGCCCTTAGAAGAAGCTAACACTTTGGTTTCTCAATGTAAAAAAACAGACTGAAGCTTAACAGTGGTGTTCCTATTCTTTCGTATTTATTGTACCACCTTGAGGGATTTGGGCTAACTTTAACAGTTTCAGCAAAATTCACAGAGAATTGGGAAAGGTTTAGTGGTAGCATCCCATTTCTCCCTCTTTTAAGGTTGCGGAAGAAAAGGAGGTGAGGGCAAGGATTGCATTTCAGGAATGGTGAATGCCATGATTGCCCCCGACAGACTGTTCCACCAGATGGTGAAAAAGAAAATTGAGGGCATTTGCAAAGTGGCTGGGTCCATTTCATGCACAGAGGTGGGACTTCTTTTTAAAAAAAAAATGCTGGGTTGCAATTAAGCCAGTTTTAGGGCTGACATCACAGTTGGGTGTTGCTTAGCTAAAACTGGCAGGTAGTGAATGGCCCTGCTCATTTTCTGCTGGGTGAAACTGTAACAAAGAGTTTGGAGGCCCCTCCCCGAAATTTCCAAAGGCTGCTCAATGGGAGTGAGAGTCGCTGTGGAATAAAGGCTACAGGGAGTTGCTACCCAAAAGTTTTTGTGCCTTCAAGGCAGTGTTGACAAATCCCTCAGTTTTCTTGGCAACATTTTTCGGAAGCGACTTGCCTTTTTGCCCTCTTCCTCCTCCCTGGGGCTGCAAGAGAACAGCTGGCCCAAAGTCACCCAACCAGCTTTCACGCCTAAGGCATGACTAGAACACAGAGTCTCCCTGTTTAACCACTACCCCAAACCGGCTCTCACCCAAAGGCTAATAAAAAGCAACAGCAATTAAGACTTCTGTATCTGTGTTCGGCCTCACTGGCTGGGAATATTGGAAGATCTGCTCCCAAATTTCTCAAGCTTGCCAGGTTGCAGAAAGATGGAGGCTTGATCTCTAACCCGACATCGCCCCCTCCCATGCCTTTCCTGCTCAGCTCCTTTGCACTGCTGCCATGTGCAAAAGGAAATCTTCCATGGATTGATCTCCTCCTCCTCCTCCTCACAGGAATTCCGGGAGTCATAGACCTGAGACTAGAAGCGGTGGAGTTTGACAAAGTGTGCACCTAAAGAACAAGCAAGGGAAGACGGAGGCTTCAAATAGCTTGAACCTCCTCCTCTTCCTCCTCCTCTGATGCATTTTGAGAAAACGACAATCTCCCTCTTCTCCCAAGAGCCCACCAGGAGGAGCACCCCCCCCCCCAGATTTCAGTGCAAAGGGTCCTTGACTCACTGCGTGGCAATGACACAACGGGGCCTTCTCCGTGATGGCACCTGTGCCATGGAATTGCCTCTCCTCTGGACCGCACCAGGCCTCAAAACTGATATTCCTTTCAAAACTCCTCTTTTTATGCCAGCCTTCCCCAGCCGGTAACACACCTAATATTTGTTGGGTTCTCTCCAGACCAGATTTAGCTGTTTTTATGAGGATTGCAAACTGCTTCAGGACTGCAGCCTCCAGAGGGGAGGTTCAAAATGGGCAAGATGGTGGAAGCTCTGAATGATATCTTGCCTCTTTCCACACTGCTGTGGATGCTTTAGGAACGTGGTAAAGAGAAGCAGAATTTGAATACTTCAGGCAAATGATCATAATCAGTCTTGTTCTCTTCCTATGCTAAGCCTACCTGTTTTTGCCATGCAGTTAATGTCTTCCTAGAAGCGTCTTTTGAGAAATCTCAGGCCTACAGCTTACACTGTTTCCATCCAGAAAAGCTATTGGCTGAGCTAACAGTGGGTGATGGGACTTGTAGTTCAGAGGATGCCAGTTTGAGGACCGCTGCAATGGGGTACCATGGAACAAGACATAGTTGAATGGAACAACATCTCTGTTGTATTGCAGTTTCTGATTCTGGAATAGCCTAGTTCACACAACATGCTACATTTGGTTCTGGCCTATTATGTGGTGAAAACCTAGCCACTGTGGTGTAGAATTATATGCAAACCAGGTGATTGTGGCTTATTCAGTAAAAGAGGGTTATAATCTGGCTCAGTAGGACATACTGTCCAAAGCCAGGCAATTGTGCTTTATAAAGCAATTTATTACCAACCAGCACACTTTGCTCCCCCTTGCACTGATGATGTTACCTAGCCTGGTAACAAAATGTCTGCAGGAAACCACCAAGCTCAGAGAACGCCAAGGATCCAATGGAGCTGGGAAGAAGACATCCGAGATACTCACGAGGTTCTGTGTCTCCGAGGAAATTGCGCTCAGTGAGGAGCCTTGGTTACCTGACTGAAACAACTCAAAAGTCTCATGAGATTTCTCAGCTCCTTATCTCATTGGGCCTGGCTCAACAAGCCTAAGTAAGCCAACCATGATTTAGGAGAAGTCATTCCTAGGCATAACATCTCTACTGCAAACAAGCTAACTTCTAGTGATCAACTGGATTTTTGCAGCCTGTATATGGTAGTTCTGGAACCCTAGTCTCTCATTCTTCTAATGGAGAGGTGGTGCTTAAAGAGTTGCTCAGTCCTTGGAGATTCCAGCTGTCTAAATACAAGATCCTGAGAACCATACCTGCCATTTATGATGCGTGTCCTGCCTCGCTTATGTGCATGATACTTACGGTGACCATATTTTCTTGGAAAAAATACAGGACAAACCTGAAAAGGGGGTAAATCTGAACGAGTTTCATAATACAACAAAATTAACTGTTTATGTTTATAATTTTCCTTTCAAAGGAAAACAACAAAGCCAAGAAAATACAAAATTAAGTCTAAAGGACAGCTTTCTGAAATAAAGGACTGTTCTTCATAATAAAGGATGTACAGTCACTGTAATGATGCTTCCCTCTTAATTTTGCCCCAGTAACAATCCTGTCGGGTAGGCTGGGTTGAGAGAACATGAATAGCTGGAGTATTGTCGTCAAGGGGGGGACCTGAACTTCCCCATCCCACTGACTCTGTTAAATCCCACTGAGCTCAGAGGGGCTTCCGGAGTTCAGGACTGCCCAGCAAAATTGTACTCCGTCGCAGCTTCATCTGGAAAGAAAAGCCCCCCTGAGTCCAATAAGACTTATTTCCAAGTAGGCATGGGATGGCACTGCCATCGCCTCCCTACCCACAGCTGCAAAATGCTTTCCTGCCCTGAAAACAGGCACCCGCCTCTCTTGCTCCACTCACTTTTCTGCAACCGAGAGAGCTGTGACCGTCCTTAACCAGCAAAGGAAGCCGAAGGCGACGAGAGCAACTCTACAATTCTATCTCTATGGTCTGATAGCCGCGAGAGATGCCATACCGGAAGTTGAGCCTGTCACCGCGGGATTCAGTCGCCACAGAGATAGAATAATGAAGAGTGACCCAACCTGTGCTCATTCAAACCACGAAGGCTTGGTTTTCCTAATGAAGTCACATAGCCGGGTTCCCATATTGCATTCAATTATAAACCAATGATACAACTTGGTTTACACAAACACACTGACCCACAAACTAACTAGTCGTATTTCTAGGACTCAGGCACGGAGCAGCTTCACAGTCTACTAAGACAACACACGGTTGGCTTGTTTATGGCTTAATGTGTCATGCCAACTCAAACTCAGCCAGTGTCCTTTGGGTGAACCCAGCCAATGGTGGCACATTAAATTTACCCCAGTAAAATTTGCTCCATAAGTTGGGTGAACCCAGCCATGGGTTGACTTTCTAGTATCAAACCTGAAGCAACTTAAATCCCATAAAGTTTGCATGATTTTAATTGCATGCTTTTTTAAATCTGACACTGAACCTTGAAAGGGCAGTGTTTGGGGAAAGGATTTGATTTTCAGTCTATGGGGTGCCTCTTCCTACTCTCTCTCTAGTAAGCTAAAAAGGCTCTAAACTCTGGCTAACTATTCTGTAGCATCCATGTAACTGTCATGGCAACAGCAAGTGATTTGCCATTGCTTGCTTCTAAAGTTTGTTTTAACTTTAACTGAAGTCCACACGTCTTAAAGCTGCCAAGGTTGAGAAACACTGCACTAAACCCTAGTGGTCTCGCATCCAAGTATTCATCAGTTCCAACCCCACTTAGGTTTTTCAGGTCAGCCAAGGTAGGGCAACCACGGGGGGGGGGGGGGGGGGGATCAGATAAAATGTTGTGCATGCCATCTTGACTTTTTTGACTCCTGAGCTAAGGTTTGTCAGCTGAGTGGTGCTGCTTAGTCTCCTTAGAGTAGCGCTGACAACAGCATGGCCTGATTGGTGTAGAAGTTATTTACTCTTTTCTTCTTCCTTTGGGGGGGAGTCCTCCTTGGGTAACCCACCTCCAGGGATTTCTTAGAGGTCTCCCATCCAAGTCAAAATCAGCTCTAACAACTCTGCTTAGCTTCTGAGCCCAGGGACCATCAGTCAGTTCCTTCCATCTGAAGAACAACAATATGAGGTAGCAATAATATCAAACAAGACTACAGGGGGTTTTGCACGTGAGAGTTTAAGGGTGACACAACCAAACTGTCTGATTCCCAGAGAATAGCATCAAGATACCAGTCATATGATACGCTTAAACCTGAACTTTGCTGCAGCTTCCAGTTTGAAGTTTCACCAGAGGCTATACAGTGGTACCTCGGGTTACAAACGCCCCTCCTTACGAATTTTTTGGGATACGACCAGCTCCGGCCCCAAAAATTTACCTCGCCGTGCGACCTCCACCTCGAGCCACGAACCGGATCCGCGGCCATTTGCCCTGCTGCCACGCGGTCGCGGCTTCCTGTGGGCGAGATCGCGGTAGCAAGGAGACGTTCGTGAGGCTTGTGGTGTGTTTTGTGGCGTTTGGAAGGTTTTTGGTGTGCTTGTCAGCATGGCTCCAAAGCAAATGCAGAGCAGGCTTGGCAAGAATAAGGCTTTGAAGAAGAAAGTGACGATCGAACTGAAGAAGGAGATTATAGAAAAGCACGATCGTGGTGTTCGTGTGACTGATCTGGCCTCGGAGTACAAGATGGCGGTCGACCATCTCGACTATTTTGAAGAATAAAGATGCCATCAGAGAAGCTGATGTGGCAAAAGGAGTACGATGTTAACGAGGAAGAGGACACAAGCGCTGGAAGAGGTGGAAAAGCTGTTGTTAGTGTGGCTGAATGAGAAACAGCTGGCAGGTGACAGCGTGAGTGAAGCTATCATCTGTGAAAAAGCCAGGAAACTGCACAGTGATTTACTGCAAAAAAACCCCTCTACCAGCGCAGCAAGTGAAGAATTTAAAGCCAGCAGAGGCTGGTTTGAGAAATTCCGCAGGAGAAGTGGCATCCACAGTGTGGCAAGACATGGAGAGGCTTCCAGTTCTGACAAGGCTGCTGCAGAAGCCTACAAGGAAGAATTTGAGGACTTCATGAAGGCGGAAGGATACGTCCCTCAGCAAGTGTTCAACTGCGACGAGACAGGGCTCTTCTGGAAGAAGATGCCAAACAGAACCTACGTCACGCAGGAGAAAAAGGCACTGCCAGGGCACAAGCCCATGAAGGACAGACTGACCCTTTTGCTGTGTCCAGAATGTGTCGCTGAACGTGACTTTGAAGGGTCTGATGCAGAGGTAGTGGAGGAGATTGTGTCCATGGGCAAGAGCATGGGTCTGGACGTCGATGGTGCAGACATCGAGGGGCTCGTTGAGGACCATAAGGAGGAGCTGACCACGGAAGAACTTGCTGAGCTCCAGAGTGAGCAACAGAAAGCGCTCGGTGAGGAGCTTTCCACTGAGGAAGAGGAAGACAGGGAGGAGGTGAGCAGTGCCGAGATTAAATCCATTATGAAACAATGGAATGCGTGCCAGGACTTCTTTGAGAAGCACCACCCCAACATAACTGTAACGAACAGAGTGTTGAACATGATGAACGATAACGTGGTCTCTCATTTCCGGAGGGTTATGCAGCACAGGAAAAAACAACTGACTTTAGACAGGTTTTTCCCCAGAACAGCTAAGAGGCAAAGAAGAGAGGAAACCCCTGAAGGAGATCTCCCCGATGTCCCTTTGGAGGGGGACTCTCCCTCCAAACAATAACTGCCTCCCCACCCCATTCTCCCTCTTCATACTGTGCTGTACTGTACTTTTTTTTCATGTTTTTGTGGTTTAAAAATAAAATGCATATGTTTCAGAACTGTTTGTATTTACAATGAACCTTATGGGGAAATTTGCCTCGCATTGCGACCAAATTCGGAGGGCGGAACGGATTAACCGTATTTACATTGAACCTTATGGGAAAATTTACCTCGCGTTGTGACCAAATCGAGTTGCAATCAGAGTCACGGAACGGATTAAGTTCGTAACCCGAGGTACCACTGTATTTAAAAACTTGTTGCAGGCTAGATTCCAGGGCTCTGCTTGACTTCCAATTTACCATCATAATCTAATATTACTGGCCTACAGTACAGGGTTAGCACAGATCCCTCTAACTGGGGGTTCACACATCACATTAAACCAAAATATTATTTATTCGTGGTTGAACTTAGTGCATTCTGTGAATCCAGCCCTCTATGGTTTACATGCTTTCTAACCCTCTGATATTCAATAGCAACGGGGGGGGGGGGGGGGGGGGAATCTTTCACGGTGTTTCTTTTCCCCACACCAACCTACAATATATTTAGTTTCTTCATCTTCGCTCTGGTTGAAAACAACTCTGAGCGACAAACATTTCCACCTCGTCAATTGGCTTGAAAACCTACCATAAAACAGCTGCTGCCATAATCCCTAAAATTAGCAGTATCTTGCAATTTAGTGCCTGGAAATACAGCACCAAAGGGATGGAGGTACACTGGAATTCGCCCTGGCTTTTTGTTTAACACGTTGCATGTTGTGAAAAGGCAATTTTCTCCCGGAATAAGAAAAATCTTAACAACAATAACAATAACAATAACAATAACAATAACAAGTCAATTGCAAAAGGCAGCTTTACTTGGAGCAGCTTCCATCCTGCGATGATACCTTTAACACCATCAAACAACATCTGCCTGTCCCTGGTCCTTGGTGGATAAAAATGCCAAATCCAGTCTAAACATCTGGCTGACTGTGCCACCAACAACAATAATTAAAAGAAACAAAACATAAACCCCTTTCTTCTTTGCCATCGTTTGCGGGTGGGAAGGTGGAGGGCACCCAAGAATTGCCCGGCCTGCCTAGCTCTGCAGTCGCTCCTCCTGCTCCAAGATTTCAGAAAAAATAAATAAATTATGATTTCTGCAATGCAAACCTAGAAACCGGCGATGGGGAAAGAGCAGATGTGTTTCCTCTGCCTTTACTCTATGGCAGTGTTGTCCAAACTTGGCCACTTTAAGATGAGTGGACTTCAACTCCCAGAATTCCCCAGCCAGCCATGGCTGGCTGGGGAATTCTGGGAGTTGAAGTCCACTCATCTTAAAGTGGCCAAGTTTGGACAACACTTGTCTATGGATTTAAGGGGGGAAATAACCCCCCCAAGCATCTCTATGATCATTTCCTCTTTCTGCCAGGAGGGAAGCCCGCTTCGAGTTTGAATTGGCCCGGCGCGGGCGAGCCCACCCGGCAGAAGCCCTGCGCGGGGACAGCCCGGGTAAGCTGAGGTCCCCCTTGAGATCTGGCGCCTTGTCCCAGCCGCGCCTTGAAAACTGGCGCGTTCCTCAGCGCAGCTCCGCTTCGTTGCGAGCGGCGCATCCCTCTCTCTGCATCTGCCGCGGAGCCGTCGGGGGAGAGAGGGGGCGCCGGGCTGCCGGGCGGAGAGGGAGTTTTTCCCCCGTGGGGCGAGTTCCTTTAGTGACGGGGATCGGGAAGTCAAGCGGCGCCGGTCTCGCCTTTTTGGGCTGGCCAGGTCGGAATGGCTCTGTGCCTGCGACGTTTGTGTTAACACGACGGGCTGTTGTTTGCAATCCACGATTTAGAATCCAAGCGGAAGATGTCTGGAAGTTTTGTTTGAATTTTAGGATCGATAATAACAACAACAACAACAACAACAACAACAATAATAATAATAATAATTCCCATCAATCTACAGCGATGCTTTTAATCGTGTTTTTCACTGCCCAAGAGTTGAATCAAGGCGGTAGGTGTCTGGAAGTTTTGTTTGAATGTTATAATCAATAAGAATCAATAATAAGAATCAATAATAAGAATCAGTAATTGTTCCCATCAATCTTGAGCAATGCTCTTAATCGTTTTTTCACTGCCCAAGAGTTGAATCAAGGCGGTGGATGTCTGGAGGTTTTCTTTGAATGTTATAATCAAGAATAAGAATAAGAATTATTATTAGAGCATTGGTCTAGATTGGTGGGAATAATAATAATAATTATTATTATAATTATATGAGTGGAGTTCAACTCCCAGAATTCCCCAGCCAGCCAGTCTAGATTGGTGGGAATAATAATAATAATAATTATGTACATCATTAGTACATTTAAGCCAGATGTAGGAAAAATCCTCTTTAGGGTTTTCAGACAGTCTGGTAGCACTTTTTCCGACTAACAAAAGCTTCTGCCTTTTTATAAAATCTGTTAGTCGGAAAAGGTGCTACCAGACTCAATCTGATTTTTTTGCCACTGTAGACCAGTGTTTCTCAACCTTGGCAACTTTAAGATGAGTGGAGTTCAACTCCCAGAATTCCCCAGCCCACCTCACAGGGTTGTGGAGAGAATGCTTATCTGCAAACATTGTTTAGACTACAAAAGCAGGCCATCTGCATTTATTTTTGTTAATTTGCACGTATACAGTGGTACCTCGGTTCACGAACTTAATTCGTTCCGCGAGCATGGCTGGCTGGGGAATTCTGGGAGTTGAAGTCCACTCATCTTAAAGTGGCTAAGTTTGGACAACACTGACTTAAAGTGAGCTCTAGGATTCTGTGGGGTCAGACCCAGTGGGAAAAATGAAATGTATTTCTGTTTTATTAAAAAGAGAAAGAGCTTTTGCCTCGGAGAATGACTGAAAGATGAAACACTAAGCACTTAAAATCCCAGGGAGAGAAATATCCGTAGAGAAGTTTGACAGTTTAGTTCCACTTGTTTACTGCAACTGTTAAGCGAACGGCTTCGCTAAAACAGAGATACACGAAAGAGACTTTTTGAAGACAGAGCAACCCCTGGCAGGTTGATCCTTTGTCTTGGATTGAACCGAATTTGAAACCTAGTTTGATTTTCGTAGAATAAAATGATTGCCGCCTATTTTTTTTTCTCCTTCTTCTAGCAGACCTGGAGAGGAAAAAGCCAACGGAGCAAAACCAGTTCAGCCATTTGGAAGAACCAAAGCTTTGGGTCGCATTGCCAAAGGATGTTCACCAGACCCTTCCTTGCCATCGCAGATCAGGGGTAGAAACTGAGAGGCTCCAGAGAGCGTCTGGAGGGGGAATAAATTCACGGGGGGGAATTTATTAATTCTCAGGGTGGGTATGAGGACCTGGATGATCATGTAGGGCAACAGCAGGCGGCGGTCTCGAAGAACGGGAAAGAAGAACCAGGAATTCCGTTAGGACACGTCCTCCCGTTGAGATCTGAACTCGATGTGCACAAGGGAACTCTGCTGGGAGAGTCCCAGTACAAATGTACTGTTTGCTGGAAGACCTTTTGCCGAAGGAACGTTCTCATCACGCATCAGAGGATCCACACGGGGGAGAAACCCTACAAATGCCCGGATTGCGGGAAAAGCTTTAGCCAGCGGTCCCACCTCATCCTCCATGAGCGGACGCACACCGGGGAGAAGCCGTACAAGTGCTTGGTCTGTGGCAAGCGCTTCAGTCAGCGTCCCCACCTGGTGAAACACGAGAGGATCCACACGGGAGAGAAGCCGTACAAGTGCTCCTTCTGCGGGAAGAGCTTCGGCGACAGGTCAACTCTGACCACCCACAAGCGAACCCACACCGGGGAGAAGCCGTACTTGTGTTCGGACTGTGGGAAGAGCTTCGGCGACCGCTCGTCTTTGGTCGCCCATAGCCGAACCCACGCGGGAGAAAAGCCCTACAGTGCTCCGAATGTGGGAAAAGCTTCAGCCATCAGTCAACCCTTATTAGACATGGACAAATCCATAATGGTGAGAAAGCTTCATAGCGCTTGGAAACTCTGAAGAGCCCAGGTTTGGATTTTGGGGTAGAGAGGAAGTCTTGCTTTGGGGACAAGGCGCCATGGCCGTGGACAAATTCGGTGACTTAGGGAGAATCTCTTCCTGTCAGTCTGAGAAATGGGAATGGCAAGGTCTTCACATGCAGGTGGCTTAGAGACCAACAGAATAAGGAAGCAGAGGCAGCCAAGGGGGGATAGTCAAAATAAGCCATGATTGTGGCTATGATTATTTGACCAAAGGCCCACCCCTTTCTTTTGTGAGTTCCAAATAAAACAAAAGTTTAAAAGATGGGGCTTGGATCACATGATTGTGGCTGCCATTTTGACTTTTTTGCCTCCTGCAGACACCTTGTAATTTACCCACCTTGGATGACTTAGAGCAATTACAAATCCAGAGTACTGCACGTACATGAAATTCTAAGACTTCCTTGTCGGCTGCAGATTATCTCCACCTTTTACTGCACGTAAAAGAAACAGCTCAGCCTTTCAAAGCACATGTGCCAAAGGGGAGATAGAAGAAAGGGGAAGAAGGTTGTTTTCTCTGCAAACCCTGGTTTCTGGTAACCCTACAGACAAACACAGAATACATGCTTGTACACACACACAAATAGATATACATCATACACACAAACATGTACAGGTAGTCCTCACTTAACAACCACTTGTTCGAAGTTGTGATGGTGCTGAACGAGGGAGACTTACAGCTAGTCCTCGTACTTATGACCCGCGCGGTGTCCTCTTAGTTATGTGATTGCAATTCAGGCAGTTTGCGGCTGGCCTGCATTTCCGACCATTGCAGTGTCCCATGGTCACAGGATTGCCATTTCTGACCTTCCCTGGCTGGCTTCCCACAAGCAATGTCAATGGGGAAGTCAGCAGGATTTGGAAGTTGCAATCATGTGACATCCTCGTTTAATAACCCACATAGTCCTTGTTTAACAACCGCAGCGGGAAATGCTGGAAGTGCCATCGTAAAGCACTGCGGTCACGTAATGTTGTGCTCAACTACTGTGCTGCTTAGCAATGGAGTTTCCAGTCCCAATTAGGGACGTTAAGCAAGGACTTACATGTATATAAAACATGCAGAATTGTACCTTTCAGAAACTCCATGATGAGAGAGGAAATGATAATTTTTTTTTTGTAAGAACATATAATTTTTATTGGAATGTGTGTTTCTCATGGCTAACAACCAATGGTGGTTTGATGTTCAGACCTGTTTATTAAGGGGGAAGATGCCACCCTGAGATTTGTGGCTTATGTATTTTCACCTTTTCCTTTAACGTGTCTGCAAAGAGAAAATTAGTCTCTTCCCAAGGCCTACACCACTATACGGCTTTGTTGCCAGATGATGGAAACAGGTTGAAAGAGACGGTTCCAACACTGATCCTACGGCTGTTCTGGAAAGCCGGCTATTCTGCCCCCATATTCCTGTGTTTTGTGAGTTATTTCCCCAGATTCTGGCTCCTGATGAGGAGAGCAGAAAGCTTTGTTCACATCTTTAAAATAACCTTTTTGTTTATTGTTGATGGTTTTCATTTTCAATTCTTCCTTTATTTTCCACAAATAACTGCCAGAGGTACACGTGTATCCTTTTTCTTCCCCCACCCCACTTTTTATTATTATACATTTTTGGAAGATTGCAAGAAAGAAATCATAGAAATGGTGTGAAAGGTAGACAAAGATACAAGTAGTGAAATATGGGGAGATAAAGAACAAATCCAAAATAGAAAACGAATATATTCCAATGTATCATGAGAGACTTCATATCCTTATTTCATATCCATTTCCTAAAAAAAATCCAAATGTTTCTATTAAACTTTAAGCTGAGAGTGCTTGGTTAACACACAAGAAAGGCTATGAACAGTAAGGAATACGTTAAGTTATCCATCCGGATAGGATATGGATTCTGTACATAAGAAAAACTAAATTTTGGATGTAGCAGAATTCCAACTATAAAATGACAATCCAAGAATGATTTCCAATTAGTGTTAAATTCTACACTGAGTTTACTGTTTAAACAGGAGATTATTCTGGATATCGAGGCACACTCCTACAATTTAGCTAGCTGTTCCTCTGAGGAGGGAATCCATTTTCTTTTGTGGTAAAAATATATATAGAATCCTTGTGGCCATATATCATGCTAATTTGAAGGGATATATGGGTTCGTGAAATGTGGTAAGAATATCTCAGGTTGCAATGGAATGACACATTTCAAAATTGGTTCATTGAGATAATATCCTGAAGAATATACCTTTCACTTCAGCCCTCAGAGGGATAAAGACACTTTTTAACATTCTCCCACATTTGAAAGCAACAGCAACAAAACATTGTAAGTAGAAATGTAGTAGAAAAGGCTTAGTCAGCTAGCTTTCTACTTGTGGAGTTTTTTTTTCCTAAGGGGGAGTATTCAAAAGCGGCACCTTGCTACATTTGAAAGGCCACCTTGAGCATCTGTCTCACCCCTTCCAGCTTTATGGGGACTGGTTTGTTTGGTTGATTGAATTTATATCTTGCTGCAATCTGAATTGATCCTCAGCTGTTCGATGCCCTTGGGTGCAGCAGTGCCAATGTCACCTGGGAGGAGGGTTGGATTTTGAGTTTATTTTATTAATTTTAAGGAAAGCAGTCGTATGTTTCCGGTGAATGTACCAAATACACTGATTTTAGGAAATACAATAGGGACGCATCTTAAATGTTTTTAAGATAGCCAAGATTGGGGGAGGAAAATAAGCCCCCGTATGCAAAATGTTCCTACCCTACTCATGAGCAGCCCTTCCAGCCTCCATCCGTTCAGGGCAAAGTTTTGAACAGGGCTGTCAGCTCGCTTCGTGCACATGGCATTAAGCCATCAAGCGGTTTGGGTTGGCTTTGTGTAGCCCATTATGGTTTGTTTGGGGGAGCAGGCAAACCAAGCCATCATCGAGCACAATGTGTGAGTGGCAGGGCATGTCTGTCCTGTGCGTGGAAGCAACTGCAGGTGAGCGGCTTGGCACAAGATGCTACAAGGAAGCCATCACCTGTTTCTCAACCTTGGCAGCTTTCAGAGGTGTGGCCTTCAACTCCCAGAATTCCACAGCTGGCTGGGGAATTCTGGGAGTTGAAGGCCACACCTCTGAAAGCTGCCAAGGTTGAGAAACACTGCATTGGCCACAAATCGTGATTTTCAGCCGAGCCCTTTAAGACTGGACTCGAGAAACTCAGTTACTCATTTATTAAGGCACCTTAGTAATTGAGGACTCCCTCCCAAGAAGAGAGCCCCGAAAATAGAAAGCGTAAATCTTTTATACCTTTTCAACAACAGCATCAGAATCAGAGGTTCCATGATTGGTCGCATAGTTGAGCATGCGTCCTTAATAGCTAACATCCCATAATAACATAACACCTTTTCAAACCATATGTGTCTGTGTCCATGACAACTGGTGATTTTCTGTATCTGGGACGTTTACATCTACGTCTCTGCTCCTGTTCTTCTGCTAGCTACCTTCACACCTGGTCAATATCTTCCTGTTTCAACTCTTTTGCAAACTTAACCACAGAGCTCCTTGGCATGTTCTGTTGAGGGGTGCAAGTTCAAGAGTTTATGACCCCAGTCGGACTCTAACTCCATCAATTCACTCCAATTTTGCTACCATCAACTGGCTTAGGGAGTTGTGCAAACAACCAGCAAGAGCAACTCTTGACTACTCTATGAAGGGCTGAGCAGGAACCAGGAGCTGCACTCAATTTACTCCCAGGTCAGGGCTGTGCAATCCGCCCGCTTTCCGTATGAATGGAACCCCCTGTGATCACCATCCAGAGAGAGAAGGGAATGGGGCTGGTGATCCAGACTGTGTGTGCAGCCTCGCTGTCTTTCTAACTCACTGCCTATTGGGGGTGCAGGACAACAAGTTCCAGCACTACAACTCCCCAGTCAGGCCTGGCTGAGGTTTGGATGGGAGACCACTGGAAAATCCCAGGACGGTAGACTAGAAGGGAGAGTCAAAAAGGAATGGAAGAAGAGAGTCAAAAAGGAATGGAAGAAGAATGGAAGAACTTCCATGAATCCCTCCATGAGTATTTGTGAAGGGTCTGGAAGTCAAGCTTGATTCAGAAAAGTCTTTACAGTACAACTTATTCGTCCAACTCTTTTGGAGGGCCCAAGTCTGGAAAGGATGTAAAGCATTCCCTGGTGTCATCCAGATGTGGGGGACTTGACTCCCCTCATCCTCAGCCAACAGAGTGAGTATCCATTCTTGGCTTAAGATCCTGGGAGATGTAGCCAACACATCTGGAGGACACGCCCCCCTGGAGCTATGTTTCTCAACCTTGGCGACTACAAGATGCGTGGACTTCGACTCCCAGAATTCCCCAGCCAGCCATGCTGGCTGGGGAATTCTGGGAGTCGAAGTCCACGCATCTTGAAGTCGTCAAGGTTGAGAAACACTGCCCAGGAGCCTCAGATCTAAAGTAGAGCTACTATTTGCATGAACCGCTGGCTAGAGAAGCAGTTTCTTTTTCCTTTTGCGGGGAGGTGAGTCAACCCGGAAGCCACAACTTCCTGCTCTGCCTGCCGTGGGAAAGTGGCACTGGAAATTCCCACGTAGGACAGCTGAAGGGGAAGGCTCTTACTTGTGGGGCAAGCCCTGGCCAAAGGGCCCTGCAGGCGAGCCTGGAGACAAGTGAAGAGGAAAACAGCTCACCTTAAAAAGATATAGGATCGTTCCCTGGAGTGACGGTAGGAAGTTACTCCTCTAACCCCAAACTTTGAAAACCCTCCAAAATGTCTAGCACCAAGTTTTTGGCCCCTTCCTTCTCCAAATGTCTCATTTCAGATTTTTTCCAGTTTACTCTTGTTTTATTACTTTTTAGCAGGTGTTTATTCCTCCGGAGCCCTGTCGGCTGGCTGGAATCGGACTCCATTTCCCAAGAAGTTTTTGGAGAAAAAAATACGGGGGGGGGGGGGCAAGGGGAAGGGAGCAAAGAGAAATGCAAACATTTCTGCAATGTGATGCCCTCCAGAAATGTTGGCTGATAACTCCCATCATTTCCATCCTGGCTTGTATTTCTAGTCAATCTACAAATACATACTACAGTGTTTCTCAACCTTAGCAACTTTAAGACAGGTGGACTTCAATTCCCAGAATTCCCCAGCCAGAAATGCTGGCCACCCAACTCCAGTGGACTCTGGATGCTCCCCACAGAAACAGTGGAGCCCCTCTTCCTGCCCACCGAGTTTTAGTTATTAATCTATTTAAAGCATTTATGCAGGGCCTCATGTATGCATTAAAACTGGATTATTAAAGTGGTTTGTTCGTGTATTGCCCATATATAAATCTAATGAAATCATTTGTTTTATTTGGGGGGGGTGTCAGACAGATTCAGATATCATTTTACATTTTTGGAATTAACCCGTGGTTTACTATACTAACCCAGGTGGCTGGATTTCAACCACTGAATGAACCGTGAACTAGCCATTTTTGCTAGCTGATGGCCACTGGATGGACACTTCCGCATAGTTTTCTTGGCAACTGCACAGAAGTGGTTTGCCTTTGCTTTCCTCTGGGAGAGCAAATGGGGTCTGGGATGTTTTTTCCCCTAACTTCCCTGTCTAGCCTATGGGCCTGGGATTTCCTAGTGGTCTCCCATCCATGAACTAACCTCTTAGCTTTTGTAAAAATAGCCGAGGGGGACGGTTGCTGCCAGCTGTTTCTCCTGCAAAGAGTTAAGATGAGAGAGTTTGAATTCCTGGAGGGGCAGGAAGACTTCCGCAGGCGGGAAGAGAACGCTCTGGGAAACAAATACAAACAAAAAAGAAAAGGAAAAGCGCTGCTTCCGGTTCCGGTTCTGGTTCCCGTGGGAAAGTGGCCTTTGAATTTTCCCACGCGGGGGTTGCACCGGTTGGAAAGGCTTTTCCACGCCTGGAAGGGAAACAGGCACGTGGGAAGGGCTCCGGGTGCGGGAAGAGAGGCTTCTCCCTGCAGTTGCGTGGCAGGCAGATATTCCACCGGGGAAGTTCTTGGGTTGGGGAAGGGATGGTGGAGGCATCTCGGGTATCTGTTAATTCCGTGCCTTGGATGAGGTCGCCCTAAGCCGGGGTTGGCTGAACCATATTCGCTGAATAGCCACGAAAGTGTTCACCCAACATGCTAAGCCATAAACCATGGTTTTACTAACAACCGTGGTTGGGTTCACACAAAGAGGTCAACCAGAATGTGATTTGTTTGGCTTTATAGTTGAGCAAACTGAACCTGTGGAGAACTGCAAACTCCAACAGAAGCAGAGAAAGGGCTGTAAAAAGGGCAAGTGGTGGAAGAGTAGCCGAGACATTTTAACCTTTATGCAAAAGAAGGCCGTGCAATTTTGGATTGTAATTTTGTCCCTTATGTATGAGTACTCCCCAACGTTAAAAATATCAGATGTAGATGCTCCAGGTTGTAAATCAATAACAAAAAATCCTCTGCCACAATCTACGTGATATTAACAAAACCGTAACCGTCATGCCAGTTTGAAAACGAAGTGGGTGAATGTAATTCTAAAAGAAACACTTCCTTTCTATCAGTTCCTTGCATTACTGTGGCAATCTTGCCCCTTGCAGATAGAATATACATCTCATGAATAAACGGGAATATATGCCGTGTATTTAAAGCTGAAAAGTAAAGCATTCTAACAAAAATTGCCTTGTATCAGAAATTATGTCTCTGCTTGCAAATCCTTTCAGACTTTGGGGGCTTGGCAGATCTTTCTAAAACTCACCTAAAGAAAAATAATTTCACTGAGATCTGAACCAATAAGTTTGTATACTATGAAAATACTTTGGTATATGGTTAAATTGAGCAGGACCCTTGACAGAAATTATTTATCTGTAGTTTGAAATAGTTGCTAAGCTCTTGATAGTTCCAATCATGAACTGGACTCAACAAATATAACACTAAAAATATTGTTTTTTGGAGAATGTTATTAATCTGAAATGTCCATGAACCACTGTTAATTTTCAAAAGTAAAGGGACATGCTGTTTGAAAAATTATCCTTAGCAACAACAAAAAAACTTAACAGTCATAAAGACCAATGGTTTAATTGTAAAAATTAAAGAAGAACATTTAATAGTTTGCAGGAGGAGTAAGATGTCACCTTTATGAGGCCCATCCTCTCTAAAATATTATAAAGTAGCATTTCAGCTATTTTTTAAAAGGTACTGTTATTTATTAGTAAAACGTGCATTAGCTATACTGTTAACTTGGATGTTTTTAACATCATAAAAATTCTATAAATAAAATAGGCAACAAGCTAAATACGATAATGGTTAAAACATAAAAATGTAAGCGTTTTATTTTTTGCTATACAAGCCATTTACTGAATTTAAAATCATGCACCCTACATTGTCACTGATGTGTTTGTATGTAGTGAGTCCTTTATGTTTATTTTGTGTGTGTATGTATGTTTGTATGTGTGTGTGTGTGTGTCTGTACACATATGGCTCAGTATGGTGTAGTGGTTAAGGTGCTAGACCAGGAGTGGGGAGACTCAGGTTCTAGTTCTCCCTTTAGCATGGAAGCTGGGTTGATGACTTTGCCAGCCGCTTTCAGCTCTAGGCTGAGAAATCAAAACCAAATTGGTAGAAAGAGAGGTGAGAAGTACTGAGAAATCAAATTACAAATCTCTTGGCCTGGAGAAACTTAACAAATCATGAAGTTTAATCAGCTCTACTCAGAAAGGCAACTCATCCCTGTTTACGACATGTGACTAGAGAGGATACTAACATTTTCATTTCCTCTTCTTTAGGAGCGCTGCAGCTTCAGCCCACTCAGCGTCTCGGAGGTACGAGAGAATGGCCCATCTCCTGCCAGACCTTTGCAAAGAGACCCCTTTGACTGGCAGCAGCCCCTGGGCCAGCAACAGAAGCAGCAGACAGAAGGTGAAGGAGGAAATCCAGGAGGCGGAGGAGACGGCTGGCTTAGAAATGCAGCGCCTGCACTTCAGACAATTTGGCTACCGGGAGGCTGAGGGGCCACGAGAGGTGTGCAACCATCTCTGGGAACTTTGCAACCTGTGGCTGAAACCAGAGAGGCACACCAAAGAGCAGATTCTCGAGCTGGTGGTCCTGGAGCAATTCCTGATGGTCCTGCCTCCACGGATCCAGAACTGGGTCCGAGATGTGGAGCCGGAGAACTGCTCCCAGGCGGTGGCCTTGGCAGAAGATTTCCTGCTGAGGCAGCAAGAGGAGGAGAATCAGGAAGAGCTGGTGAGAATATTTGACCCCGGTCATGTCATTGGGACATGGTTTAGGTCAGTGTTTCTCAAACGTGGCCACTTGCTGGCTGGGGAGTTCTGGGAGTTGAAGCCCACATGTCTTAAAGTGGCCACGTTTGAGAAACACTGATCTAGATGGCCATGCTGGTGGTGTAGATAGCAGTAAAGTGTATGGGCTATCTTTTTTGGCTGGAAGGATTGCAGTGATTTGGGAGGAATTTTAACTATCAGGACCCTGAGTGCTCATGTTTCTTTGATCAGCCTGATTGCTAAGCTTCCTTACTATCCTTGTGCAGAGTTAATAATGTTTTCCTAATTTTTTTCCTCCTGTCATGTATAAATCTAAGCTAGCCCCTTTTTTTGTTAGGAAGGGCTGAACAAATCTGGCCACTCTTGGTGCTAAATGCTGAAATAACTCTGCCTTCTGTGATCAGCCTGTTCAGGGTAACTGCTAGGTCTTCTTCAAGCGCAGCGAGAGGGTCAAATCCATCCACATCAGCTTGCGTTTTCAGCATGATCCAACATCTGGAGAGAACAGCTTTGACCATGAATTTGCCAGCAAGTAGATGGAGAGGATGGGTGGGGGAAATGGGGATTTTTGAAATGTGTTTTAATTCTATACAATTAGTTATATGGAAGACTGCCCAATTCAGAACATCACTGTGCATGTTACAGTGCTAAAAACAGATAAAAAACAACAATTATCAAAAGATAAGTGACAGAGAAGATTTAGTATACTCCACACAGTGATCAGAGTTCTGTTGAGGACCTCACCATTGGTTAGCCCAAGCCTCTGGAGAACAAAAACAGTTTTAATGTATTTTTCAAATAAACTCAGGATAGGGGCCATGTGAATCTCAGGGGGACACTGTTCCAGAGGGTGGGAGCAGTGACAGAGAACGTTTGCTTCCTGGGCCCCATCAGGTGACCCTGTTTTATTGATGAGTCCCAGAGCATGTTGATTCTGACCAATCAGGTTAAGCAGACAGTATGGGAAGCAGGCAGGGCTTTAAAGATGATAACCCACACCTTGAATTGCACCCAGAGGCCCATTTTGTTTGTCTGTTACTGTTTTCAGTTGCTTAGAGATTTCATCCTGGCAGGAGTCTTTGGCCAGTCCTTTTAGATCTAAGAAGCAGAATAAACCCCGTCTGTTAAGAGTGGCCTTCTCCTTAAATCTATTGCTTAATTCTGACCTCTTCACTGCTTGCTTTGTGATACCCGGACTTCTGCTGCAGAGGCTGAGACCCTTCAAAGAGGAGACGATCTGTTTTCCTGAGGCTGATGAAGCATTGTCTGATTCCTGGCAGAAGGTCATTTTAGGTGAAATCAAACAGGAGGAGGAAGAGGAGGAGGAAGAGGAGGATGGAGCATCCCTGGGTAAGGAGCGCTCTTCCTTCTGTAGCCATGAATTTCTGGGCTGGTTTGATTGCGGCTTGTTTGGCTTGGTTGTTAGCAGGTTTGCTAGCCTGGACCATTATGTTTTATTCAGTAGACAAATCATGGCTTAGAACACCGCAATCCCAGCCAGAAACTCCAGCATTGAAGCCCACAGGAATACAAGAAGCTGGTATGGATTTGGACCATCATCCATTTAGCCTAGTAGATCAGGGTGGACAACTCACCATAATTTCAAGCAGGAATTTTGCAGCCCTCCCTGGAAAGGCAGGGAATTGACTTCAGGACTTTTAGGAGTTGTGTCACCAACCCCTGCTCCATCACGGATGCTGCTGTGTTTGAATGAGAAATGCTTTCAGCTTTCTACTGCATTTTCTTTGCATTCTTGGTCACCAAAGACGGGTCTGATAGGACAGGGTTACTTCTGTCCTAGTTGGAAATCAGGGCTTCCTGTCCTGTGGGGGAGCTCCTTCCTTTCAGTCTTTAGCTCCAGTTTTTAGACGTGGTGGCTTTTCTCTCGGTTCCACTTTGAGGGCCAGCAGCAAGGCTTTCTGGTCTGCTGGGTTGACACCTGCAGGACATTACAAAGGGAGGAAAGAAGAAATGAAAGAAGAAACCTGGAAAAATGAGTTACATGATCCATCACCAAGGGTCAGGGAATCCATTGCTTTGGCATGCTTTGCCAGCAAGAAACAGTTCACTTCCGGCATCACAGCTCACCCCAACACAGTGGGGGGAAGGCTAACAGTGGAGGTCCCATTAATATAAATTTGTAGGATGAAACCTGGGTAGAATCTCTACATTCCTGTAGCATTGTAAGATAAACAAGTTGGTTTCTGCAGATGCAGCCTTCAGTTGCATGGTGCTCTAGGGGATGTCATGGTGCTCAGCAGTTGTCACCTCTGCTGACCTTCTCTGGGTATATGACTGTGGTATATAGGTAGTCCTCATTTAGCGATGGCCTCATTTAGTGACCGTTAATAGTTAAGATGGTGAGGAAAAAGTAACTTTATGACCAACCTTTGCATTTATTTATTTATTTATTTATTTTTCAGGCTTGTATGCCGCCCATCTCCCCCAACGGGTGACTCTGGGCGGCTCACAATAATAAAAAAGAAGAAAAAACACAGGTCTCTCCAAACATGGCTAAAATCTATAAATAATTAAAAAAACATATATTAAAAATGCCCTAAACCTTTGCAGGTCTGTAAAGCAAAGGAAAGCTGAAGTAAGATCATAAGCACAGTTGCAGTTTCACTTAGCGACTACTTTGCTTAATGACTGAGTTGTCAGTCCCAGTTATGGACACTAAACAAGGACTCCCTGTATTCCTTTCCTATCAGCTCCATTTCCACTTACTGTGAATTACTTTTCTGTTCATCCAAAGTTGTCCCACCCTACAGTAGGAGACAGAATCGAAGTCAGTTCAAGTATCTAACTGACTAAGTGACTTAGTCACATTCAGGTGACTAAGGGTTAAATAATTAGCTTGTGTTTTCCTGCTTGTATTACAGTGAACTGAGAGCCAGTTTGGGATAGTGGTTAAGGCACCAGGCTAGAAACCAGGAAACGGTGAGTTCTAGTCCTGCCTTAGACACAAAGCCAGCTGGGTAGTCTTGGGCCAGTCACTTTCTTTCAGCTGTAGAAAGAAGGCAAACCCCTTCGAAAAATGCTGTCAAGAAAACTGCAGGGACTAGTCCAGGCAGACACCAGGAGTTAACACTGACTTGAAGGCACCTCCCCCCATCCAAAATACAGCAAATTAAGCAATATAGAAAAATAGAAGTATGCTAAATTGAAATCTGAGGATAGATTTGAACCTGGATTCCACTGGTCCCAATCCAACCTCTTTCCCACTACTCTACCCTAGCTCTGGGGCTGAGAGGGAGAGACTGGCCCAAAGTCACCTTGGAAACTTCCACGCTGAGGAGAGACTAAAGCCCGGGTCTCCCCATTCCTAGTCTAGCACCTTCCCCACTAGACCACACTGGCTCCAGGCAGATGATTTTCCGGCCTCTGCTTCAATTATCTTCTACTAAAATTAAGTAAAAAAGCCTCACTATAAGAAGAAGAGAGATTCCATTTCTTTATTCTCCTACTTTGCTAGCTTTCTCGTTGAAAAGAAGACGATGGGTTATTCTGATAAAGGATTATTTTTAAAATGATGACTTCCAGTCTTGCAAGATTAGATGCACCCCCCACCTCTGTTTGGCACAGAGCAGGGCTTAATGTTGGACCTAGAGTATCTGTGTGTTTGCTGTCTGTTTTCAACAATTGTGATTGAAAGGGATTCCGAAGCCTACCAGAAATAAATAGCTATTCCTTACCCTTCAAGGTAGATCAGACAAAGAATCAGTGCTATGTAGTTTAATACTATTTTTATTGTAAAGCTATAGTAACAGCATCTTGCAAGTCTGAATGTACTTTCCCCCTCCTTCCCTTTGTCTTTGTGTGAACTAAGGAGGGGCTTGTCTGAGATGTTTACTCAGGTTACATTCCTGCCCTGGACTCAGGCCCCTTTTGTCTGACTGTTGCCTTGGTAGCGGCTCTTCCTTCTGTCCCTCAAGGCCATTTCCTCTCCCCTCTATATGAGGTTACAGTTTTGGGATTAGCTATCCTTCGTACATATCAAATTGCAGACCTATTTTTATGTTTAGATTAGAGAATGACCCAGATCTTAATTGTCTCCTCCCTGACAGGCGATGAGCAAGTGCCTGAGGAGGCCCCAGAGAATTCTTCAGAACCAGCATCACAGGGGATGCTCTGCAGAAGAGCTGACCAACACAGATCCTGTATGCCTGAACTAGGGGAAGCCTCTGAAAGCCAGCCAGGAAGCTGCACAGAAAAGGGACGGGACAACATGCTTTTCAGTTCTCCAAGTTTCCAGCAGGCCAGAGGAGTTGGAGTCCAGCCAAGGATCCAAGATGACCGGTTGAAAAAGTGCCTGGAATGTGGGAAGGGCTTCGCGTGGCGGTCCGAACTGATTGAACACCAGCGGTCCCACACGGGTGAGAGGCCCTATTCCTGTTCATACTGTGGGAAGAGCTTCAGCCGCAAATCCTACATTATCAAGCACGAACGGATCCACACGGGGGAGAAGCCCTACATTTGCTCTCACTGCGGCAAGGGCTTCATTTCTAAATCAGACCTCATTAAGCATGAACGGACTCACACAGGAGAGAAGCCCTACATCTGTGCCGATTGCGGGCGCAGCTTCAGCAGGAAGCAGTTCCTGGTGACCCATCGGAGGACGCACACCGGGGAGAAGCCGTACAAGTGCTCTGAGTGCGGCAAGAGCTTCAGCCAGCGGACGTGTCTGGTCATCCATGAGAGAGCCCACACTGGAGAGAAACCATTTCAGTGCCTGGTGTGCGGGAAGAGTTTTGGGAGAAGGGATATTCTCATGACACACCAGAAACTCCATGCCCGAGAGAAGGCTTTCCAGTGTGCTGAGTGGGTGTGAAACAGCCAAGTCACCAAGCACAGGACACTTGGGGTTCCCGGCTGTCGTATGTTTGGGAAGGGATGAAAAATGGAGAGCGGGGGGGGGGGGGTGTAAGTGTAGGAGAGAGACACTTGGATTGTGATTCAAGAAATAAGAGCTATATAAAAACTCTAGTTGGCAGAGATATAGCTCATGTAGGATTTTCTCATTTTGTAGCATTAGGTATCTACAGCCCTCCAGAAAAATTAATCTGTGACTTAGGTTAAAAAAAAAATAGTGCATCTCACAGCTCAGCAGAGATAATTGAATTATACAAACAAGTGGGCTGTTACTCACTCACCTGTTTGACTCTGGTGGATCCAGTAATGGTGACCCCTTTTCTGCCTCTCCCTGCCCCAGCCCTCGTAGGCAAAGCAGGTAGCCTTTTCCAGAAATTGAGGTTTGCTGTCAGATGCCTCTTGGATGCGCATTTGATGGTTAGCGTGAGCCCGCAGTCAGATTGGCTGGTTATTCTGATCGAGTGCTGTGTTATGTTACAGTTAGGGTCTCTAAGGGTTTGAGCCTATCAACCCTTCTCTTTCCCCAGGCTCAAATTTGAGCTCAGATTTCCCAATTCAACAAGGCAGTTGCAAGTGATTTCCACGTTTGGTTTGGAGGGACAAAGCAAACTTCAGTTTGTTGATCAACCCATAATGGCCTGGCTAAAATTCCACCCCCCCAACCCCCCCATAGAAAAGAATCTGAAGTTGGCAGTTGTCAACCTGAGCCTTGCACTCAATGGAGAGTCCATCCAAGAATTGTCTTGTAGAAGTACGTTCATATAACCAATCCTTTTGAAAGTGAAAAGGGCTCTTCCCAAGGTATTTGCAGTTTATTTAGGAGTTTCCTCCTCAAAAAAATAGCCTCAGAGGTGGGTTAATGCATAATACTGAGCAAGGAACTTTGATGTGAACCAGTGTGTTATTTGAGTTAGGGTGGCTTGATTCTCACACTGCAGTGCGTTTAAAACAAGCAACATTATAGTTTACCATTATGTGTGAATCACTTGAGACATTAATGATTTCACCCATTGCACTAAGCCGTAATGTGGGTTGGGTTTGTTGTGAGATGACCGCAGCTGTTGTAGCTGGTATACTATGGTACATGGCCTAGGTTGTTGTGTAAACCCAATCAGTTGTGGTTTCTTCCATAACAATGGTTAAGCAAGTCATGGCTTAATATGATATGTAAACTAGCCTTTATGCCAAACCTTCATTGGCATTAACTATATTTTAGGATTGAAAACATGGCTCAGAATCACTTGTTCAGTTTTGTTTTCTGTCTGCTCTCCTATTTGAGCACATATGGAGATAGTTCAGGAGGCAAACTAACTTGCCTGTTCAAAGCATGGAAAGGAATTGTGACAGAGATCACAGTTTTCAAACTATGATTTTAGCTTGTGGCTTGGAAGCCATGACTTGTGGATTCGAACCTCAAATTATAGTTTATTTGCCTTGATTGTGATCTTGCAAGATGTTTGAATTGAACACTATGACAGTGGAAGCAACAGAGTATATATTTTTTGACTCTTGGGCGTTTATTATTTCATTTACAATATTTTGATTTCCAGTCTTGTTTCTTTCAGAGCCATTCACTTTCCCCCTAAACTTAAAGGAACAGAATTTGCAAATATAAGTGGAAAGTCATTTGCAGAAACATCACCCTGTAAGTATATTAATGAATGGATCAGCCTATCCAGAAGCTGCCCTGAATGTAAAAGTAATTTTTAGATTGTGAGCCCCAAAAGAATCAAAACTTCTTTTAATATCCAGCATCTCGTGCTCTTTTCAGGATCGTAATAAATAAAAATTATTTGGATATGTGATAACAAGGGAAAGATAAGGGTGAGGAGCTGTTGATCTCATGTTAAATCATTGCATAGAACAGGAAACAGTTGAGGCTCTTTGGTCAGGACAGCCCTTCCCATCATCCTCCCCTCCAAGTAGGTTGACTACAAATCATAGCAGCCTTCACAGTAATTCAATAAATCAGTGTTGTCCAAACTTGGCCACTTTAAGATGAGTGGACTTCAACTCCCAGAATTCCCCAGCCAGTCCAAGTTTGGACAACACTGCAATAAATCATAGAACTGCAGAATTGAAAGGAATGGCAAAAATCATCTAATCCGACCTTCTGGAATGTGCCAGAAAGCCAATTAAAACTTCCTTGAGAGTTGGCCGTCCAACCTCTTATCTCCAGCCTCCACAGGAGACTGGTCCATTCTTGTTCATATCTTACCCTCAGGAAGTTTTTCTTTATACTTAAACAAAATGTAGATAGCTCCAACTGAATCCTGTTATTTCTAGTCCTGATTTCTGTGACTCTGGAAAATTATTGCTAAGCATCTTCCCTTTGGGTACCTGAACATGGCTGTCTTATCTGCCCTCAATCTTTTCTCCAGACTGAACCTCCCCAGTTCCTTCAGCCTATCCTCATATATCATGTCCTTGGGTCCTTGTATCATCTTTGTTGCTGTCCTCTGAACCTCTCCTAACCTGTCAATACCCTTCTGGAAATTGGGATGCCCAGAATCGTATTCCTTGCTTGTGTTCACTGGTGATGGCAGGTGTTTTAAATTGCATTCCCATGACACACTAAATCACAGGCCATCCAGCACCTTTCAGCTGATAGCCATGTGGTTAGTTCATTTATCTATTTATTTTCCAATATCTGTAGACCACCCAGGTGTAAACTATAAGACCACAGGCAACCTCAGGAATATATAAAATCCAGATTTATTAGGCAACAGAGAATTAGTTACCATGGAAATGGTTTATAGTTCAACACTGTATTGGGCAAAGCCTGAAAACTGGATAACTTGAGTACACCATGTTTAAGTTAACCTTGGATAAACACATTATGGATCATGATAAATTGTAGAATCCTGCAGGTGAAACTCGAAAAATTAGAATATCGTGCAAATGTTCATTTATGTCAGGATGGCAACTCAAAAGGTGAAACCAATATATGAGATAGACACATTACATGCAAAGCAAGATATGTCAAGCCTTACTTTGGTATAATTGTGATGATTATGGCGTACAGCTTATGAAAACCCCAAATTCACAATCTCAGAAAATTAGAATATTACATGACATCAATAACACAAGGACTGGAAATAGAACAATATCGGACCTCTGCAAAGTATAAGCATGCATATGTACTCAGTACTTGCTTTGGGCCCCTTTTGCAGCAATGACTGCCGCAATGCAGCGTGGCATGGATGCTATCAGCCTGTGGCACTGCTGAGGTGTTATGGAAGACCAGGATGCTTCAATAGCGGCCTTCAGCTCCGCTGCATTGTTCGGTCTCATGTCCCTCATCTTTCTCTTGGCAATGCCCCATAGATTCTCTATGGGGTTCAGGTCAGGCGAGTTTGCTGGCCAATCAAGCACAGTAATCCCATGGTCATTGAACCAGGTTTTGGTACCTTTGGCAGTGTGGGCAGGTGCCAAGTCCTGCTGGAAAATGAAGTCAGCATCCCCATAAAGCTCGTCTGCGGAAGGAAGCATGAAGTGCTCCAAAATCTCCTGGTAGACGGCTGCGTTGACCCTGGACTTAATGAAGCACAGTGGACCAACACCAGCAGATGACATGGCTCCCCAAATCAACACAGACTGTGGAAACTTCACACTGGACTTCAAGCATCGTGCATTGTGTGCCTCTCCATTCTTCCTCCAGACTCTGGGTCCTTGGTTCCCAAATGAGATGCAAAAGTTGCTCTCATCAGAAAAGAGGACTTTGGACCACTGGGCAACAGACCAGTTCTTTTTTTTTCTTTTCTGTAGCCCAGGGAAGACGCTTCTGACGTTGTTTGTTGTTCAGGAGCGGCTTGACAAGAGGAATACGACATTTGAAGCCCATGTCCAGGATCCGTCTGTGTGTGGTGGCTCTTGATGCACTAACTCCAGCCTCAGTCCACTCCTTGTGAAAGTCCCCAACACTTTTGAATGGCCTTTTCCTGACATTCCTCTCCAGGCTGCGGTCATCCCTGCTGCTTGTGCACCTTTTTCTACCACACTTTTCCCTTCCACATAACCTTCTGTTGATGTGCTTTGATACAGCACTTTGGGAACATCCAACTTCTTTTGCAATTACCTTTTGGGGCTTTCCCTCCTTATGGATGGTGTCAATGATGGTTTTCTGCACAACTGTCAGGTCAGCAGTCTTTCCCATGCTTGTGATTCCTACTGAACCAGCCTGAGAGACCATTTAAAGGCTCAGGAACCCTTTGCAGGTGTTCTGGATTCATTAGCTGATTAGAGGGGGACACTTTGAGCCTAGAATATTGAACCTTTTCACACTATTCTAATTTTCTGAGATTGTGAATTTGGGGTTTTCATAAGCTGTACGCCATAATCATCACAATTATACCAAAGTAAGGCTTGACATATCTCGTTTTGCATGTAATGCGTCTATCTCATATATTGGTTTCACCTTTTGAGTTGCCATACTGACATAAATGAACATTTGCACAATATTCTAATTTTTCGAGTTTCACCTGTAAGGCTACTTTAGCTAGTAGTAGTAGCGTTACCTACTCTGGTAGACATTTTCCTTATTTGATTTTGTTTTTTAAAGATTAAAGTCAGAGTTGGGGGGAGTTGTGTGTGAAATCCAGAGCACGTCCATTGTTGATCTTCTACTTGAGTATGGTCAAGGGGAAGCCAACTCCAGACATATCATAGGCAGTTAGGAACAGTCTCAAACTGTTTTCAAGCTCAGAGGTGTCTCCTAATGCATAACTAAAATCAACCCCACTGTAGTTGAAGACTGTTTGATCCAGACCTCCCCACTGGATGATTCTTTGCTTTCTTTTCAGCTGCTGCTCTGAAACATATTTAGCAGAGACTGAATGTAGCATCGTCTGCATTCTGTGCTTTATGCTATGGAAAAGTGCTTACAATTCTTGAATATTATGGGCTCTCTCTTTTGAGGAGAGAGGGGTGGCCTCTAAACATTCTTAAGAGAAGTTGGAGCTCTGTCCTTCAAGGACTCTTACAGCAACTTTGTAAAGTAGACTGTGCTATTGTTCTGCTCTTTCAGAAATGGGGATGGGAAAGTGATTAAGCCTGGAAAACTAGTGGTTGGCTACAGAGGAAAATTAGGGTTGTATTTTTAGTCTTTTCATTAAGATGGCAGTCCTCAGTGTTTTACATCCTCTTTTGACCTCCATCATTCCAAATAACTAGGTGCATTGTGGGAAATTTAAATGACATTCACCTTCACTAATGTAATATAGCAAGGAGAGCAAAACACTGGGGCTGAGGGCACATTTGGGATTTTGAAAGCATGTGGTGGGAGGTAATGAATCATCTGCCATATCGAGCACAGCCTGTTACCACACAGCCCTGTCCCAGAAGACAAATGAGCCTCCACTCCAGCATGTTCTTACTAACCCAGGAGGACCTTTATGACTTGAAAGGTATCCCTGCAATTAAGTATGTTGCTTGCTGATCCTTTGCTATACAGCAGGTCATTCTCCTCCTCCTCCTCCTAACTTAAGTACATAAATACCCAGCACATTATTCCCTTTCAGGCTAAGCAATGTTTTGCAGCACACAGAAAGAGAGTAAGAAATAGTAAGACAAATATGTTAAGCCATGAGATAAGAGAAAGAAAAGGAAACACAGCTAAATCTGGTTTACACCAACTCCATTCACTATATATCTCCATGAATTGCATCATTGCTCCTACTAATCCATACATTGCTTTATGCCTTTTGTTATTTAAAACTTCCATTTGTCTCTCTTCGAGGATCTCCTCAGCTCCATCTAACCACAGCTTTCATGATCTTCCCTTTCCTCTCAACCCATTCAGTCTCTATTCATGAATGGAGAGCCAATTCTGATGGTCCTGATCTTGTAAGTTAAGTTGGTCTCTTAATTGTCCTGTTTTTTTAGGCTTTATTTTTATGGAACTGTTACTAAAATGTAGGTCACGTTTTGGGGTAAGTGTTCATGTCTGGAAAATTGTGGGAAAGTGGCAGGTACTTGCGATGAGTACACACCAAAATACGCTCAGTGGTCATCCAAATGTCACAGAAGGCAAACGAGAGGAAAGCACCCAAACGCCTTCCAGCAGGTGGCTTCAGCACCATGGCCAGCTCCATGCGGGGAAAGCACCCAAAGGCCTTCCAGCGAGTGCCTTCAGCACCACGGCCAGCTCCCTGTGGAGACAGCGCCCAAGTGCCTTCTAGCGGGTGCCTTCAGAACCATGGACAGCTCCCAGCAAGCCATACTGTGAGAGCCTCAAGCCGGTTTAGAGTCCTTATGGAGCTAGTTGAGTTTGGAAAGTTGTACTAATAGCTTAACTATAGACCTAATTAGGCTTGTAGTTGCTCAGGTTAGTTCAGCTGTACATAATACTCTAATCTGGATTGAACCATTGTATTTAAAGGTCCTTGAGCACAAGCTTTCTTAATTTCATGCCTTTTCCCAATTCATTATGTGCTGGTTATACGGTGTCATATATTTTCTCCATGACTTTTCCCAATAACCTTTAGCAAAAAATAGAATGTCACTTTTGCACAGCAGGATAGTGAGTTGATAATTTCTTTTGAGCTAGACTGATTTCAAGGTGCCTTTCAGAGAGTCCACTCACTTTCCATGAACAGATGTTTGTAGGTCGACATTTTTATGCTGTTTTTTATGGCCCATGTTTTCTCTTACATAGTACAAGGAAATGTACAAAAACACAATATAGAGGGGGGAAAGTCAGTTAAGAGTAAAGAACTAAAGCAATTTTTTTCATTTAAAGTAAATCTATAAATCAGCACAAGTCCAGTAAAACTATTTAAAATGATACAGGAAAATGACAAACAATAAAGGCAGGGTGAGATCAAGGAATTTAAAAGCCCCTTTCAAGTATGGGAAAGTCAGCTTTCAATTTATAGGGTTTACTTTACAGGTACTCCTTGCTTAATGACCACAATAGAGACCGGAAACTCCATTGTTAAGCGGGGTGGTTCAGTGAGTTGTGCCCAATTTTACAACCTTTTTTGCAGTGGTCATTAAGTGAATCATGGCCAATAAGCGAATCATACACTCATTAAGCAAATCACGTGGTTTCCCATTGATTTTGCTTGTTGGAAGCTGGCTGGGAAGGTCACAAATGGCGATCATGACCCTGGGACACTGCAACTGTTGTAAGTGCAAGCTGGTTGCCAAGCGCCCGGATTGCAATCATGTGACTGCGGGGGTGCTGCGACAATTGTAAGTGCGAGGACTGGTTGTAATTCCCTTTGTTCAGCACCATTGTAACTTCAAACAATCACTGAACACGTGGTTAAGTGAGGAGTACCTGTATTTGAGTTCAAAGATCCACCCATTGCAGTGTGATATTGATAGTAGGTGGTAGCATCTGCTCACTGTGAAAGTTAAACATAGGCTTACGAAACATTGATCAAAATACTACCAGGGAATGGCTGGAGAGCTTAAAAAAAACCCATTCTGAAATGGCAAACCTCCATATTGTTGCTAAAAACAATGTGTGGAGATATCCAGTAATTCCCCAAGAGTCAAGCTCAACTCAAAGAGGATTTTACCTTTTGGATGCATCGTAGTTAACTGAGACAGGTTGACCTTTCAGAGACCTCTGAAGTAAGATGGAGATGGCACGTGGAGAGAAGGCTCAGCCTCACTTGTGGCAAGGGATAGTTGGAATGTTCTCCCCAGGGAGAACTGAGCATCAGAGTGCCTGCCATGTAGAGGAAGGTCAGGGAAGAAAGATTGGATTGGACCCAAACTTTACAGGAGGCAAACAGTCTGGGAAACCATCATTCATTCAATGTATAGAACCACCGTAGACTATGCTAATGGGTGGGGTGAGGGTTAAGGGCAAGGATGTCTGCAGGGGAGGGTCAGGATGGCAGGCACAGCCGTGCAATTGAAACCCTGCCCTTTACTACCTGTGTGCAACATCAATGCATGTACAAAAGAATGCAGCTCCAGTAATGCAGTAATGTCCACCATCTTGATTTTTCACACATACTGTCCCCCCAATGCCTTGGCTAAGGACCACAGGTTGGGTCACAGCCAAGAAACAAACAGCAAGATTTACACTTGAATTAATTTAAATTTTATTAAAAGTTCCTTTACTGAATATTAATTATTATTCTCTGTACATTTCCAAAAATGTGTAAAAATTACTACTGTACATAATGGTTGTTTTGCTACATGCTCTCTAACGTCTGCTCAGCCCCCTGAATTCTGGTGATCTCTTTGGCCGGAAGGATTCAAAACCTGCAGCCAGGATATAGCTCTCTTAGGACTGATGAAAAAGTCATAGAACTGGGAAAAGATGCCAAAAAGAGCATCTCCAATGAATGGACAGGAACATCTCCCCAAATACAAAGAGAATACCGATCTGATGCCTTCTCGTTGTGGACTGCAGATCCCAAGGATCTTTCTCTGGCTATATTTAGAAGTCTGTGGGCAGCTTCTCAGTGTAAATCAAGAATGTCCTATCTAGACAACACCATTATTACTTTTTTGTATCTAGTCTCTCTTCATCCATTCTCCTTGGTCAGCTATTCCCTTCTGATAATCAGTTTCCCACTTTTCATTAGCAGTCACACTGTTAAGCAGCTGAATTAAAGCCAGTTCGTAAGTATGAATTGTCCATAGGTCGGATGTTCTTAACCTGGGGACTGCCTATACAGTGCTCTCTCTTGTGCGGGGTTGAGCAAGTGTGATGCTGCATTTCAGCTGGGAACATTTCTCAATTTCCTTATAGCAAACTAAGGAGAGATCTCATTTAGCTACAAAAACCTCAGGTGATGAGACTCCTCCAAGCAACTTTTTAAAAAAACACACACAATAAAAGGGAAAAAAAGAATTATTTTAATGTACAAATACTCAAACAATATCACACCACAAAAAATGCCAATTCTTGCATTCTTACAAGCCCTGGTGAAAAAAGAAGCAGTAAATAACGGAGGAATTTCTTTCCTGCTCCCATCTTCCAAAGAGTCCAGGGTAATATATTCTGCATTCATATAATATGAAGTGTAACTTAGCTACTGAATTAACCCATTTGCTGGAATCACACAATAAGTGAATGACAAACTACTCAAACAGGTGGGATTTGCACAACTGGCTAAGCCACAAAAGATAAATGAATAAATAAAATTAACCAAGCGTTGCACGTGGCACAAACCCAGTGACTAAATTCTTCTCTTTTCCCACTCCCAGTCTTTAATCTTCACAACACCTCTAAGAGGTAGGTCAGATTGAGACTCAGCAATGGACCTGAGGATATTCAGGTTGCAATTCGATGGCCATCTGTCAACTCTCCAGAAAACTAACTGGAGTTTACTATGGTGTAAACACACACAACAGTGTGTTCTTAATAAATCTTATGACTAAGAGATTTGAACTCAGGATTCCCAGGTCCTATTCTGGCAATATAAATCCTTCAGGGTCATTAATCACTCATTATAGGGCCTTATCATTAAACTCATGTGATACAGAAAACTCTGTGCTGTAGGAGATCCCACCATTAACTGAATTTTTAATTTCAGGTACTGCACCCACAATAAAATCAGGGAAAGGGGATGCCATCAACTCTTGTATATTTACAGAATATTTAGCAGAAGATTAACAGCAGACATTAGCTGCCAATTTCTCTTCTCATGGCCATGAAGTTGTGGGTGATGCTCCTTGATGGCACCAGATTCTCATTCGACACCAGAGTTGGCCAACCTGGCTCACTCAATAGCAACCCTACATAAATGAGCAGAAGAGAAGTCAAGTGGAAAAGTGGAGTTTCCATAAAGTCTACCTTGGTCATTCATAGCTGTTGGACCATGAATTGCATAATTCCTAGCTAATGTAGCTTGGAGGCCACCAAGTTGGGAGATGTTAGGTAATTATTGATCTATTATAATGAAAGAAACATTAAAGGTAAGTCAATGGATTGGGAGTGCTTTATTAGTAAAAAGCAAGAGTAGAAACTAAAAAAAAAGGTTGGTGTCCCTGTCAGAATTTAGTTCTAATATTTATTGCTGCCCCTCAAGTTGGAGCTTGAAACCCAGTAGATATTGCTTGTGAATTAAGAATTCCAGTACATCATTGAAATTGAGGATTTAATTTAGTGACATTAGAAAAATTCAACCATGAATGATCAAAGTGCTTGAGTAACAATGGCATATCAACTCTCCCTCGCACTGATGATGTTACCTAGCTGGGTAATGAAATGTCTGCAAGGAAACAACCAACCTCAGAAAGCAGCAAGAACCCAACATATCAAGTCTTTCTGGAGAGGATTAAAGCCACACATGCGCGCGTGCGCGCACACACACACACACACACACACACTCAACTGCTTTAATGCAGCTGTAAAGGTCTCTATCTGTGGGGAAAAAAGGCTCCATCTTTGGTTCTTCCCACAAACTAGAAGAGATAATTTCCAATAAAATTGTTACATCGGACTGAGTGCAATACAGCTCTGGTTCACACATTGCACTGAGTCATGGTTTGGTTAACTATCATTGAGAGGATAAGAAACAGCATCTGTATCCATACAACACATTAAATCAAAAGCAAACAAAGCACAGGATGCTTTAGTGTGATAGGCATCTTATCCAGCAGGATAATTCTAATTGTCAGGGACTCAGTTCAAAACAAACCAAGGCTTAGGGTCACACAATACACCACACGCGGTTAGCTTTATCCCTCAGTTCCAGAACTAACCCAATTGCTTGGGCTTCATCCAACACACTGAACCCTGAACTAATGCTAACTGGGATTACCACACATATTTAGCCACATAAACCCTAATCCGGTTGAAAACTCACCAAGCTTACAGTATTGTGCAAATGAAGCCATATGGTGCTGCCGGTGTGGGCAAAGGGAAGATGCCTATGTCAACCCCTCCATCCTCTCCCCCAGTTGTGAGACCCTGAGATTTTCATACCAAAGAGCCTGGACATCCCAGCATCCTTCAGATCAATAAGCAGAAAAAGGCCTTTGGCTATCTGACTCTTTTAATTTGGGGAGCCCAGGACTGAACTGGAATCCTCCAATGAAGAAAAATTCCACAAACTTCCCCTAGTTCAACCTCAGCGTTCCGATGATGCTCCATATCTTTATCAAGAAACTTCACTAGCGCTGCCTGGAGGGCACTCATAGGAAGCATACGGAGCTTAGCCATTACTCTAGCTGCCCTTTTTTCCTATCCTTGGCAATTTCTGTGTGGGTTGACCGCACGTCCGAGAGGCAATGGCCATGCTGGCTAGGGAATCCTCTGAGTTGAAGTCCACACATCTGGAAGCTGCCCCTGATGGGAAAACACCGACATAACTAGTCTTGTCAACACTGCCCTGTAGAAGTTTCTTCAGAGGCTCAGGGAGAGTCTTTCTCAATCTTATCTGGAGAAAGAAATTGGAATCCTTTTCCAGGGAATCCATATGCTTTGCCCTCCTAAGCTCTAGTTCTGTCCTATCCCTGGGCAAGGAGAAGATTGTGGTGCAGATGTTCAGAGAGAGAGAAAATTCTGCAGAGGGTGACCATGGATATGTGTAACGGTATGTGGGAAAGACCTCGGGAGACGGGGCAAAGAGATGCTGCCAAAGGAACAGTCAGATAAGAGACAGCATAGCCCGCAGCTGGATAGTGGGCGGGGCAAGAGGCTCAGAAGGGACCCTCCCTAGTTTCTCCGGCTGTAAAGGAGACGGGGGAGAAATGTACTTTCAGACTTGAAAGATTCTGTTAATGTAGCTTTACAATAAAGTAGAATTAGCTTATCTGGTCATGTTTCCTGTCTGGTCTACCTTGAAGGCTGACAATATGTCTCTGCTGCCTTAAAGGTGTTTATCTAGTGTTGAGAAACTATTGCAAAACAAAAACAACACAGAAACACTACCAGCACACCATGCGACCTCTCAGTGGTGGTGCTTGATAAAGTTAGAGTTATCGCTGAACCTTTTCCCGCAGACAGAGCACTCATAGGGCTTCTCGCCCGTGTGAATCCGCTTGTGGACAATGAAGTTGGAGTAGTCATTGAAACGCTTCCCGCAATCCAGGCACTTGTAGGGTTTCTCCCCCGTGTGAATGCGCTTGTGACGGGTGAGGCTCGAACCCGTGTTGAAGCCCTTCCCGCAGTAAGAGCACTTGTACGGCTTCTCCCCCGTGTGGACCCGCTGGTGGATGAGGAAGGCGGCCCGGCTGACGAAGCTCTTCCCGCACTCCGAGCAGTTGTACCACCGCTCTCCTGAGTGGGTCCGCTCATGGGCAATTAGGTTGGAACGCCGCCGGAAGGCCTTCCTGCAGATGAGGCAAGCGTTGTCTCGCTCGCTGGGAAAGAGACCCGGCTGCAGGACACTCTCGTCCAAGTCCTCATACGTTCCCTGGGAGTTGATGAATTTGCCCTCCGCCTTCTCCAGGCTGTTCCAGTACAAGGTTTCAGAAGCTTCCCCCAGATTGGGAGAGCAGGCGACGCTGGGCTCACTTCTTCCAGACCACGTCCAACGTGACTCTCGATCCTCGTTCTCTGCCCCACATAATTTCTCGTCTGCTGGAATAATTCAAACCAAGATAAATTAAGCACTCTCTTTGGACCGGTGTTCCCCAGCCAGAGCTTCGTTATTGCCCGGACTGCAACCTGCTATCCCTAATTGGCAGAGGTGGGAGATAGGAACTGGAGTCCAAAATCATTTGGTGAAGATTTCCTTGGATTAAGAGTGAGCACTACTTTCTACTGGATTAAGACAGGAGGCACACCCTGCCCCAATATTTAAACCAAGCCTACTTAAAAGCTGTGTCCGCTTCACATGCTATGAAACCAAGCCTATTTATTTTGGACTAGCGTCTTGTAAAAATGCAGCCAAAGACGGCAAAAGAAGAGTGACTTGCTGTTTAAGAAACACACTTTGGGTGGTTCTGCTAAGAACTTTGCAATAGAAAAATCTGCTTCTTGCTTTGTTTGCAGATGTTGACTCAGCAGAAGCACCCTAACCTCAAGAAAGGCCAAGAAGGAGGAGGAAAGCCCAGCATGCAGGATCGTACAGAGACACAACTGGTAACTTCCTGTCTGAGAACAGATACTCTGGACTCACAGGAGCCTTCTACAGGTAGTCCTCGACTTACGACCACAGTTGGGACCAGAATTTCCATTGCCAAGCATGCCATCGTAAAGCATGATGTCATGTGACCGCATTGCTTGCAACGGCATTCCCAGCACTCCCTGTTGCCATCATTAAGCGAATTCCACTGGTTGTTAGCTGAGGACCCACCCCAATCCAAGCTATTCTGAGTTTGGTCCCTCCCAGCCCCGAGCCTCAGTAAAGTAAGGGACTACCTCCAACTCCCCTCACCCATCTCCCCCCCGCCCTTTGGGCCACCCTGCACCCTGACTTGTGGGGCGGCAAGCAGCCCTAGAACTGCATGGCTATGGGGCTGCTTGCCACGCTGTGGCTCAGGGGCTTAAGTCGAGAACTAGCTGTACCTCATTCCTGGCTGCGTGAGAACAGTTCCCCCCCATGTAACTTCAGCATCACAACAGAATGTGGGTCAGACCAAATCCAGCTACTGTATTATACCTGTTTACCCAAGAGTCAACCCAAGAGTCAAGCAGAACTTACATGTGAGGAAACACATCAGACTGCCAGTTGATGCTGATGTGGTCCCCAAGGACTGAGCATTATCTCCCAAAGGGAAACATCAACAGCCCAGAACTCTGATGGGCCAATTCATGAAGGAAGGGGACAGCTGGCTCCTTTCATGGATACATCATCCTTCTCCATCAAATTCCTTCCTTCATGGTGCAGAAAAGAGATCACCTGGTGTCCTACTTTCCACCTCTTTCTGCTGCCAGTATGTACATAAAAGGGTTAAAGTTGGAATAAGCAAAGGCCACTCCCTTTGGGACTGTCCATGCTGATTATCCATGGTATTATTTCCAGTGGCTCTGGAAAGTTCTGTCTCCTTTTTTTAGATACAGATAACATAAATTCTTGGCTGTACTTCATGTCTCTGTCTCCCTGATTTTGCTGCCTTTTATCCCATCTTGCCAGTGATTGTTTTAATCTTTGCTGTACTTTTGCTAGCTGTAGCGAGGGCGTGTGTGCTTGCTCTGATCTGAACTGGGGACTGACTGGAGTGTGATGGGTGCAAACTAAGTGGGAAACTACCCACAGTAATTTCCCGACATCTTTCCTTTCAAAAGTGCACAGCCTCAAGTGATTATGACATCCAGAGACCCTCACCCAACAGCACCGCGTGTCTGTCACTCTCCCGCTTCGTCTCTCTAAGGAGGGGTCTCTGCCAGCTCTCCAGGGGGGCCTTCTCAGTCAAATGGTCCTTCTCAAAGAGGCTGATGGCCTGAAACAGAAAAGAGCCCCATGATGAAGTCCCAACCTTTCAGCTGAGCAAGAAGGGTTAGGACTTGCTTTAAGGTGCAACACGTTTTTTGGTTCCTTTGAGTCAATCTTGACCCTGCAATTTTCTTGGCCACGTTGTCAGAAGTAGTTTGCCCTTGCCTCCGTCACAGCCGCCTCCTCCTCCTCCGGGCTGAGAAGGAGGGACTGTCACCCACCTGACCTCATGCCCAAGGCAGGACTAGAACTCAGGGTCTCCCGGTTCCTGGCCTTGTACTTTTCTCCACTGCACCAAATTGGCCATCACCACAACACATTTGCCAGATGGGAACTTGGTGAGGCTGTTCCATTTGGCCCTTCTAACTTCCCAAGATGTTTTCTATGACCTTCCCTTCCCTTCCCTTCCCTTCCCTTCCCTTCCCTTCCCTTCCCTTCCCTTCCCTTCCCTCCCTCTCTCTCAGGTACTCCCTTTCTACTCACCTACCTACCTACTTGCAGGCCACTCAACTCATTCCCAGGCAGATGGTCCCTCTTCCAAGCAAAGCACTGGGCTCTTACCACTCCCCATTTTATTTTCCAGCACTCTCTCGTGGACCTATTTCTTTACCAAATCCTGTCCCTGTCTAGGCAACATGGTGTCCCCTCCCACAGCAACTCTGGAGAGTGGCTGGGCGGACGGGCTGAGGGCCTTCCCCACTCCTAGTCTAGCACTGTCCCCCAGGTACCTTCCTGCCCCAGCTCCCTTCTCCAGAGAGCGCCGGCCTCTTTTCCCGTCTTCCCACCCACCGAGAGACCCCACCAGCATCGCTCACCTGCTCTTCCTGGGCTTTGCTCTCTTGCTGCCGCAGCAGGAAATCTTCCGCCAGGATGACAGCCTGGGCACACGTCTGAGGGCGACACTCCCGGACCCAGCCCTGCATCTCCGGGGGCAGGATGGCCAGGAACTGCTCCAGAACCACCAGCTCCAGGATCTGCTCCTTGGTGTGTCGCTCCGGCTTCAGCCACTGGTGGCAGAGCCTCCGGAGGTGGCGGCAGGCTTCCCGAGGCCCCTCGGCTTCCTGGTAGCCGAACTGCCGGAAGAGGCAGCGCTCATCGTTCAAGGTGACGGCCTGCTGGCCCAGGGGGAGACTGGCGGCTTTCTGGCTATGAAGCCGCTTTGGGGGCTCCATCGGGTGGGCTTCCCCGCCCAGGCTGATTGCGAGCTGGGCCCCTCTCTCGGCTCTCGGCTGCTGGGTGCAGTTGGCTCGCCCTCGGAAGGAGGTCAGGGACGGGCGAGGGCTGCTTCTGGGCAGAGGCGGCCGGGGCTGTGGGCTGCCCCCTTCCAGGGAGGGGTCTTCCAGGACCTTCAAGAATTCCTGCAGCTGAGACTCCCACCGTTGCTGCAGGCTCCTGCGGGGCTCCGGGGTTGCTTTCTCGGGAACAGACCTCTCCCAGAAATCCTGGATGCTCCCTGTGGGAATCAGGCGGGAGCCCGGGCCCCCTCCCTTCCCCTTCTTGGTTCCTGCCAAGATGCGTTCTCCCATCTCTGCCCCCTTCCGTTGCTCGGCCTTCAAGGGACCTGGGGCTGATGTCTCCCTGAGCTCTGCGGCCATTTTCTCTCCCCGGCTACGTGGACTGGCTCAGTGCTCTCGCTCGGTGGTGGCAGCGCTGCCCCCGTCTCAGAGGGAAACTGGCATGGAGATCAAAACCAAAGCTGTCTAAATGCAAACGAGCTTTCCCCTAAAACAAATGGAGACCATCAGATAGAATTTGAGATCAACCAGGATCCCTTGGCAGGGCCCCGGCCCCCACTCAATTCCTTTTTGTAAAAAAAAAATTAGATGTATATCGACCTTCCCTTTACAACAGCCTTCACCAACTGGGGTGCTCTCCAGATATCCAGATCTGACCCCCCCCCCCAAATTCTGGGAGTTGAAAGCCACAAATCTAGAGGGGGCTTTAGTTGCTTCAGGTGACCTCTACGGCATTCCTGTTTTCCACTCTTCCTCACCACAGCCACCTTGTAAGATAGGTTGGCTGAGAATGAGCGACTGGCCCAAAGTGAGGTTCCAGATATGTGGACTTCAACTCCCAGAATTCCCCAGCCAGCCATGCTGGCTGGGGAATTCTGGGAGTTGAAGTCCACATATCTTAAAGGTGCTAAGGTTGAGAAGCACTGAATTAAAGTGATACGTAAGAGAAGAAGCAGGCAAACAATAAATCAAAGCAGTAGCCTCTAGCACCACAGTGATTTCCAAAAATGCATCTGAGTTCCACAAATTGTTGCATTTGAAATGAGTGTCAGTTCGATGTAGCGGTGGGTGAAGGCGCTGGCCTAGAAACCAGGAGACGGTGCATTCCGGTGCTCCCTTAGGCGTGAAAACTGGCTGGGTGACTTTGGCCTAGTCTCTGTCTCTCTCTCTCAGCTGGGCCCACCTCACAGGGTTGTTGTTGTGGGCAAAACAGGGGGCGGAGCATTATGTCCTCTGCCTTCGGTTGTACATAATAAAGGCGAGATCGAAATCTAATTGTAATAATAAGGCTCAACATGGCAGAAGCTGAAGCCAATGCTTTGTTCAGGGGGTGGAGGGTGTCTTTGTTGTTGTTCAGTCGTTAAGTCGTGTCCGACTCTTTGTGACCCCATGAACCACATCGCCCCTTCATGGATCACTGCCTTGTCGTGGCGAAGGGGCTTGTGTAACTCAGTGAAGCCATGAGCTATACCGTGCAGGGCCACCCAAGACGGACAGGTCATGACAGAGAGTTCTGACAAAATGTGGTCCACTGGAGAAGGAAATGGCAACCCACTCCAGTATCCTTGCCAAGAAAACCCCATGGACAATGTTAAAAGGCTAAAAGATATGACGCCGGAAGATGAGCCCCTCAGGTTGGAAGGTGTCCAATATGCTACTGGGGAAGAGCGGAGGGCAATTCCAAGTAGCTCCAGAAAGAGTGAAGCGGCTGGGCCAAAGCCGAAAGGACGTTCAGCTGTGGATGTATCTGGAAGCGAAAAGAAGGTCCGATGCTGTAAAGAACAATATTGTATAGGTACGTGGAATGTAAGATCCATGAACCAAGGCAAGCTGGATGTGGTCAAACATGAGATGACAAGATTGAACGTCGACATCTTGGGAATCAGCGAATTGAAATGGACGGGAATGGGTGAATTTAATTCAGGTGACCACTATATCTACTACTGTGGGCAAGAAACCCTTAGAAGAAATGGAGTTGCACTCATAGTCAATAAGAGAGTGGGAAAGGCAGTAATGGGGTACAACCTCAAAAACGACAGAATGATCTCAGTGCGTATCCAAGGAAAACCATTCAACATCACGGTAATCCAAGTCTATGCCCCAACCACTGATGCCGAAGAAGCTGAAGTTGACCGGTTCTATGAAGACCTACAAGACCTTCTAGAACTAGCACCAAAAAAAGATGTCCTTTTCATCATAGGGGATTGGAATGCTAAAGTAGGAAGTCAAGGAGTAATCGGAATAACAGGCAAGTTTGGCCTTGGAGTACAAAATGAAGCAGGGCAAAGGCTAATAGAGTTCTGTCAAGAGAACAAGCTAGTCATAGCAAACACTCTTTTCCAACAACACAAGAGACGACTCTACACATGGACATCACCAGATGGTCAATACCGAAACCAGATTGATTACATACTTTGCAGCCAAAGGTGGAGAAGCTCTATACAGACGGCAAAAACAAGACCAGGAGCTGACTGTGGCTCAGATCATGAGCTTCTTACTGCAAAATTTAGGCTTAAATTGAAGAATGTAGGGAAAACCACTAGACCACTCAGGTATGACTTAGATCATATTCCATGTGAGTACACAGTGAAGGTGATGAATAGATTTAGAGGATTAGATTTGGTAGACAGAGTGCCTGAAGAACTATGGACGGAGGTCTGTAACATTGTACAAGAGGCAGCATCTAAAACCATCCCAAAGAAAAAGAAATGCAAGAAAGCAAAATGGCTGTCTGATGAGGCTTTACAAATAGCTGTGGAAAGAAGGAATGCGAAAAGCAAGGGTGAAAGGGAAAGATATAAGCAACTGAATGCAGATTTCCAGAGAATAGCAAGGAGAGATAAGAAGGCCTTCTTAAACGAACAATGCAAAGAAATTGAAGAAAACAATAGAATGGGGAAGACTAGAGATCTCTTCAAGAAAATTGGAGATATCAAAGGAACGTTTAGTGCAAAGATGGGCATGATAAAGGACAAAAAAGGCAGGGACCTAACAGAAGCAGAAGAGATTAAGAAGAGGTGGCAAGAATACACAGAAGAACTATACAAGAAAGATCTTAATGTCCCTGATGTCCATGCTGGTGTGGTCACTGACCCTGAGCCAGACATCCTAGAGAGTGAAGTCAAGTGGGCCTTAGGAAGCATTGCTAACAACAAAGCTAGTGGAGATGACAGTATTCCAGCTGAGTTATTTAAAATACTACAAGACGATGCTGTTAAAGTGCTGCACTCAATATGCCAGCAAGTTTGGAAAACGCAACAGTGGCCACGGGATTGGAAAAGGTCAGTTTACGTTCCAATTCCAAAGAAGGGCAATGCCAAAGAATGCTCAAACTATCGCACAATTGCACTCATTTCACATGCTAGCAAGGTTATGCTCAAAATCCTACAAGCTAGGCTTCAGCAGTACGTGAACCGAGAACTACCGGATGTACAAGCTGGGTTTCGAAGAGGCAGAGGAACTAGAGATCAAATTGCCAACATTCGCTGGATCATGGAGAAAGCACGAGAGTTCCAGAAAAGCATCTACTTCTGCTTCATTGACTATGCAAAAGCCTTTGATTGTGTGGATCACAACAAACTGTGGCAAATTCTTAAAGAGATGGGGATACCAGACCACCTTACCTGTCTCCTGAGAAATCTGTATGCGGGCCAAGAAGCAACAGTTAGAACTGGTCATGGAACAACCGATTGGTTCAAAATAGGGAAAGGAGTACGACAAGGCTGTATACTGTCACCCTGCTTATTTAACCTATATGCAGAGTACATCATGAGAAATGCCAGGCTGGAAGAATCACAAGCCGGAATTAAGATTGCAGGGAGAAACATCAATAACCTCAGATATGCAGACGATACCACCCTAATGGCAGAAAGTGAAGAAGAACTAAAGAGCCTCTTGATGAGGGTGAAAGAGGAGAGTGCGAAAGCTGGCTTGAAACTCAACATTAAAAAAACTAAGATCATGGCATCTGGACCCATCAATCCCTGGCAAATAGAAGGGGTAGAAATGGAAGCAGTAACAGACTTCATTTATTTGGGCTCCAAGATCACCGCAGACGGAGACTGCAGCCATGAAATTAAAAGACGCTTGCTCCTTGGGAGGAAAGCTATGGCAAACCTAGATAGCATATTAAAAAGCAGAGACGTCACCTTGCCGACAAAGATCCGCATAGTCAAAGCTATGGTTTTTCCAGTAGTAATGTATGGCTGTGAGAGCTGGACCATAAAGAAGGCTGAACGCCGAAGAATTGATGCCTTTGAACTGTGGTGATGGAGAAGACTCTTAAGAGTCCCCTGGACTGCTAGGAGGTCAAACCAGTCAATCTTAAAGGAAATCAACTCTGATTGCTCATTGGAAGGATTGATAATGAAGCTCAAGCTCAGATACTTTGGTCATCTAATGCGAAGAGAGGACTCTTTGGAAAAGACCCTGATGCTGGGAAAGATGGAAGGCAAAAGGAGAAGAGGACGGCAGAGGATGAGATGGCTAGATAGCATCACTGAAGCAATGAGCATGAAATTGAGCAAACTCAGGGAGGCAGTGAAAGATAGGAAGGCCTGGCGCAATATGGTTCATGGGGTCACGAAGAGTCGGACACGACTTAACGACTAAACAACAACAACAAGAACCACATCGCGCCAGGCCTTCCTGTCCTTCACTACCTCCCTGAGTTTGCTCAGTTTCACACTCCTACCCAGAAACAAGTAATCTAGTATGGAAATAGGAGGGAGGAATCTTGTCCACTTTTTTCCTGGTAAACAAATGCTTTACGACAGGCCATATGTCCTCCGTGGCACCCATTTTTGAGTAGGAAATGCCTCCTGTCAGCCACTTTGTGAGAGCACCACAACGCGTACCCAAGGCCTGCAAAAGACCTTGCTTAGTCCTGAACTGGAGCAGGAAGACAAACAATTGCCATGCCCAGAAGCAGCCCCCGATGTCTCCAGAAGATGCAAGTTTAATTTTGGAGAAGACAGACGTGTTATTTCTGAACAGTTCTGGAAGACAGCCGTGACCGCAAGGCGATACGAATAGGCAATACTGCTGCAGCCATCATGCCAGCTGACGTGTGAAGCTAGGAGCGCTAGGGACTGAGAACCCAACTGTTAACTCAGCATCATGTGCAAAAGTTAATTCCTTTGAACTGATGATCTGGGATCAGATACACTACAGCTAGTCCCGAATCTCCTACTTTGGACCATTCAAAAATGCTTTGTGAACAAATTCCCGGCAACTCTTACAACAGCCTTGTAACGTAGGATAAGATTACTATCTCCTGCTGAAGACGGTGGAGATTCAGAGAGACAACAGTTCATGCAAGGCTAAAGTTGTGCATTTGGAGCCAAGCACAGATTAGAAATGGACCATCAGGAACCCATGTTTTTAACAAGACGGGCAAAGTCAGAACCGATTCAGAGGATGGCCAGAGACAGGGAAGATTAAGGAACTGGTTAAGTTTATCCTGGGGAAGTGAAGCCTGAATACGGAGCGCTATAATATTCACTGGGTTTCATGCCCCCAGCTAATTGCAATTTGTTTTTAGGTTGTTGCAATTAAAAATAATAATATATGGGAAGCTAGCAAGCTGCAACACAAAGTATCAGCCTCAAATACCTGCATTTGGAAAACAAATACAACCTAGGGCTTACTTTAGAGCAGTGCTTCTCAACCTTAGCAACTTTTAAGATATGTGGACTTCAACTCCCAGAATTCCCCAGCCAGCCATGCTGGCTGGGGAATTCTGGGAACTGAAGTCCACTTATCTTAAAGTTGCTAAGGTTGAGAAGCACTGTTTTAGAGCCCCAGTTTGGCATAGTGGTTAAAGGCACCAGGCAGGAAACTGGGAGACTGGGAGTTCTAGTCTTGCCTTAGACACAAAGCCAGCTGGGGGGCCTTGGGCCAGTCCCTTCGCTCAGACCCAGGAAGAAGAAGGCCGGAGCAAACCACTTCCAAAAAACTTGACAAGAAAATTGCAGGGACTTGCCCTAGGCAGATGCCAGGTGTAGATTGACTTAAAGGCACAAGAAAGGGGAGGAGGAATAGTTGGACACGTGCCCATGGGGAAAAAGGGGAATAAAAACCAAACCAAAATAACAGACAGCTTCTGGTGGGGGTGGGAAAGAACAAAAGAGAATTTTGCCTTCTCGTCAAGGGGTCTTTCTGATCGCCCTGTCCACTCCAGCAACCCTTTGATGAAAGGATCCACAGGATGATCTCAAACGTTTAAGCCTTTTCAAACATGCTCCCTGGCTCAAAAGGGTCTCTTCCCAGCAGAGGAGGAGAAGCTGAATATCAAGAGAAATCTCTGTCTGGTCAGAATGGTTCGAGAACAGAACTATTTACCTGGAGGGCTCGTGAGGTTTTCCCTCAGCGGACCTCTTCAGCAACAGACTGCACATCCATCTGTAAGGGATGTTTTAAGTTCTCGATTTCTAAAGTCTTTATTGATTCAGTGATATACAAATAGAAGAAATGAATAAATAGGTTTTCCAGCAGGTGGCTGGAACATATGGTCTGCATAATTGATTTCAACTTCTAGCATTGGGGGAAAATATTTTTCTTTCTCCACACAGGTCATAAATCATCATCTACCCTTCATTAGGATTCTGTCATTCCTCCAAAGCTAAAACCTTAACAATTCCCAGATGTTTCATTCTCCCTGAAACTGCTAGAATCATTATAGATTTTTTTCCTTTGCTCTACAATGCTTTCCCGTAGCTTATGTTCTATCACTGCTGCACACATGTGCAATCTTGTCTGAATCTGGTTGAAAATAAGTCTCACTGAGTGCCAAGATGTGGAATTTAGTTCACTCCAGATGGATTCAACCTCCACAGGAAGATTATTATTATTAGATTTTTATTCCTATATGTGTGTGTGTTTGTGTGTGTATGAGACACATAACACCAGTGCAAAGTGGCTGCAGGACCTGAAAGCAGACCACAGCAATCTCCCAGAACAGGAACCAGTCACCATCACAGTAGCAGACATCCAACAGCGGGTCAAGAACATGAAGAGCTGGACAGCACCTGGCCCGGACATGATCCACACCTACTGGCTAAAGAAACTAACAGCAGTGCATGAACGCCTAGCAGTGCAGATGAATCAGCTGCTAGCAGCAGGCTCCCACCCAGACTTGGCTAACCCAAGAAAGGACAGTGCTGATCATGAAAGACCTCCACAAGGGAACAGCACCATCCCACTACGGGCCAATAACTTGTCTCCCCACAACATGGAAAGTTCTATCAGGCATCCTAGCCGCCAAGCTACAGGACCAAATGGGCCAGTACATGAGCACAGCTCAGGAGGGCAGTGGAAACAACACCAGAGGCTCAAAACACCAGTTGCTCATAGATAGAGCAGTCACCTGAGACTCAAGGTCTAGACAGACCAATCTGAGCACAGCCTGGATTAATTACAGAAAAGCCTACGACTCCATGCCACACATATGCCTGGCGCTATACAAAGTCAACAGGATATTAAGGACCTTCTTCAAGAACTCAGTGGGACTGTGGAAGGCAACACTGGAAGTCAACTCATACAAGTGGCCATCAGTTGTGGCATATACCAAGGTGACGCACTGTCCCCACTGCTGTTCTGCATAGGCTTCAACCCCCTCAGCCAGGTAATCACAAGGACTGGATACAGGTACAAGTTCAAGAGTGGAACCACCATCAGCCACTTCCTCTACATGGATGACATCAAGCTGTAGGCTACGAGTGAACGAGACATCGACTCACTGATCCACCTGACACGGATCTACAGTGAGGACACTGGGATGTCATTCGGACTGGAGAAGTGTGGCTGGATGGTCGTAAAGAGAGGGAAGGTAGTTAAGACTGATGGGGTGGAACTATCAGCGGGCCACATAGCACACAGACAGACCAGCTACAAGTACCTTGGTATCCCACAGTCATCATACCAAATCCCAAAGCGGAAGTACCTTTTGGGGTACCGATCAAAACAGCACGCAGACTTTTGAGCGCTCCAAAGGTCTGCATAAAGTGGGATGCTGCAAAAAGCAACAGATGAGAAAAGAAGCAGAATTGTTCAAACATTAGGCCAGACCTAAGACTGGGAATGTAGACAGAAGGGGCTTGTCAAAGGTGGGTGTGGGCAGTGTCAGGTTACCCCAGTGTTTCTCAGTCTCAGAGCCTTTAAGCTGGGTGGACTTCAACTCCCAGAATTCCCCAGCCAGCTGGCTGGGGAATTCTGGGAGTTGAAGTCCACCCAGCTTAAAGGCTCTGAGACTGAGAAACACTGGGGTACACTAGCATTCAAAATGGGAGGAGGTAGGTACCTGTTCGCCCCACCCCGAAAATCAAAGGCCGGGTATTGCTAATCTGTCTCCTGCTCTGACCTTTGCATTTTCCAGAGCTCGGGGCAGCCCAGCTCCCATTCTTTTCCCCTTCTCCTGGGCGTCCCCCGACCCTCAGAACAACCCCACCCCTCTCTCTTGCAGCCAGCCCATTCTGAGACAAACTAAACCGCAGGGCTCTGGGGCTGGAAGACCGAGGCCTGATCTTTCTCGCTCGGGTCTTCCAGACCGGCTGCTCTTTGGAGGCCCCGCCCCGCCGGGGACATCTGGAGCGTCTGAAAGCCCTTCTGCAAGCCACGACTGGCAGCATGCAACGCCGGCCAGGGCTTGGGCACAGCTGTCCACCTTCCTCCCCTTAGATCGCCTTGCATGGGGCTCTTCCTGGGCGCCCCCGCCCAGATCCCTTTTCTCTTTTTTATTTTATTTTATTTTATTTTTTTGCAAACATGCCTCGCCGTTGCATTTCAGTGAAGGCTGCAACCCGCTTCTCCCTCCCCCGCTTAACCTTAGGGAGGCGCGTTTGCCATATGGGAGCAGCGGCGGCAGCTCTCCTGTTATTGCCGTGAGCAGCTTGGCCTTCCTCCCCTGGAAGGCAAACTTCCTCAGCGGGATCCCCAGGGCACCGCCGACCGAGCACAGGAGCCACGCCCGGCGAGAAAAGTTGGCAACCCCCGCCCCGATGCCCTTTCGCACTCACCCGATCTCCCTCCCACGAGCTGGGAAATTCAAAGGCCACTTTCCCACGGGAGGCGGGGCCGGAAGTGACTGGCACTGTTTACATCCCGCCCTCCCGCCACCACTTCCTGTCCTCTCTAGGAAGCGGCGGGGGCGTGGAGAAGGTTAGAAAGGTTAGAAGGGGCAGGGCAGGAGCGGGTTCGGTTAATGCCTGCAAAAGGGCGTCCTTCTTAAGGATGCGAAAGGGGGGCAGGGCTGGCTTGGGAATTCTGGGAGTTGAAGTCCAGACACCTTGAAGTGGACAAGGTTGAAAAACTCTGCTCTAGAGAATATCTAGGGGGCCAGGGAGGAGTAGGGCTGGATTAGGAGTGGGGAGACAAAGTTTCTGGTGTACACATACATGTGTGTGTACATGCGCACACACACCCACGCACAGAGAAGATCACACAACACACACACACACGTATACACCAGCCATATGGGGGTTTTGGGCCAATACCACCCCCCCCTCAGCACCAGAGCCAGCGTGGAATAGTGGGGAAGCTTTATAGACCTGCAAAAGTCATAAATGTGAGGAAAGTTACTTTTTCATCACCGTCGTAACTACAAACGGTTGCTAAATGAGGCAGTTGCTAAATGAGGACTATCTGTAGCAGGAAAGGGTCTGGACTAGGAGGAGGGAGATCCAGGTTCTGGCTCCCCCTTTGCCATGCAGGCTCCTTGGAAGGGCTTTGGGCCTGTCCCACCCTGTGGGCCCCAGAGCCAGGGTGGCATACCAGCGAAGGCACTGGACTGGTACAAACCCTTCATGCACAGAAGCTGCAAGGAGTCCACAGAATAAGTCACACTCAGATGAAGCTAGAGTGGTTTTCTTGGCAACCTTATGGAACTGGTCTGCTGTTTGCTAGAGCCTTGGAATATTCTGATTCTCTCCCATCCCGTAACACCCAATCCTGACCAAGCTTTTCATTTTTGAGATCAGCCCTGTTGGGCAGGCATCTGCTGCCACCTACTGTGCCTTCTAAACCAGCTTTTCTCCACCTTTTTACCCTGGAGGAATCCTTGAAGTCATTTTCAGACCTCGGGGAACCCCTGCATAAAAATGGCCCAAAATACAAAACTTCACAATACAATTCACTTTGAACCTGTATAATCCACGTTTTACAAGCAATAGGCAAAGCTGCAGGCCGGCAGCTGAGTTGCAGCATGTACAAATTTCCACAACTGTGAGGGTTAGCGTTATGTGGTGCGCAAAGTTAAAAAAAAAAAGTTTACTTTTTTTTAATCACAAACTCACAGAACTCCATTTGAGAAATGGTGTTCTAAACAGCACATAGGTCTAAAAAAAATCAAATACTTTCTTAAATAGTTTTTCAAAGATTGTGTGTGTGTGTGTGTGTGTGTAGGTCTATACCTTGGTATATGTCAACTTGCTCCAACTGTGATTTATATCACATATCATTGCTTTTTATGTATTGTATTGATTTTCCAAGAATTTATTACCATGAAGCTATCCAAAACACAAAACTCTTTCTAAGTCAAATTTACACTTACAGGCAAAGCTAATGCAATAACATGAAACTGCCCATGGGGAAATTAGGAGGGAGAGAGCCATTCGGAAGCTGCAACTTCACGTCAGGTAGTTCTCACTTAACGACCACAATAGAGACCAGAAAATTCATTGTTAAGCAGGGCAATTGTTAAGCAAGTCACGCCCAATTTTATGACATTTTTTGTAGCAGTCATTAAGTGAATCTCTATGGCCGTTAAGCGAATCACACGGTTGTTAAGCAAATCACACAGTTCCCCATTGATTTTGTTTCCCAGAAACTGGCTGGGAAGGTCACAAATGGTGATCATGTGACCCTGGGATGCTGCAACCATCATAAGTGTATGTTGGTTGCCAAGCACCTGGATTGTGATCACGTGACAGCAGAGGTGCTGTGATGGTTCTAAGTGCAAGGACTGGTTGTAAGTCTTTCTGTTCAGCACCATTGTAACTACAAATGGTCACTAAACAAATGGTTGTTAAGTGAGGGCTAATCAACGTATACTAATTTGGTGTGGGATTTTAGCCTTCTGGAACAGCATCTCCCCAGAGATCTGTATGGCTCCCACTCTGATGATGTTCCAAGACTTCTTGAAAACCTGATTGTTTTTCCAGGCTCTGGGGCAGGGTGGCTGCTGAGTCCCTGTCAGTTGCTCACTCATGTGCTATGTGTGGCTGCTGTTTTTATTTTTTCAGACACATGTTATTTATTTTCTCCATTTTGTGGAGTCCTTGGTGCTCTCTGAACTTGGTTGTTTGCTTGCAGACATTTCATTACCCAACTAGGTGACATCATCAGTGTGAGGGAGGGTGGGGTTCACTGGCTGTTTATATACAGTAGCTTGCCCTGCCAATGTTGGGGGGGGGGGGGTTTCCTTGGTAGTTCCTTGATTAGAGTATTGTTTTCTGCTTGATTGTTTGTCTGGTGTGAATCCCTGCTTATCTGGGTGTTGGTTGCTAGAGATCACCAAAGACTCCACAATTCAACCCTGGGCTACAGATATTCTCTTCTATTTCTCCATTTTACTATTTCTTCTTTTTCAGAGCGTAAGCTTCCCAGAGTCATCTGAGATAGGCAGCCTCTAAATTTAATTAAACAAGCAAACAAACAAATAACAACTATAAGTATTCATTACTACTACAGTACCTAATGGTCAGCACTACCCACCCCCCAAGCCTTCCCCTCCTCAGAATAGTAACAAGGAACGCATACGTCCTGCAGCCTTATTTCCTAGAAACTTACAGCTGTCTAGTAAATCCAGTTGGCATTTTGGGCTACCACTCCCATACACCAAACCTGTGTCATTATTGTATATTTTCATAACAACCCGTCTCTCTTTTGACCCTGGTTGTAATTCTAGGCCCCTCTGTCTGAGACAAAGCAGCCATGAACATGATGGGGTTGTCTCCTGAATCAAAGCCTCAAGCTGGAAGGTACCTCAGAGGTCATCTAGTCCAACCTTTTCTCAGTACAGGATCTGTAAAGCATTTTGGGCAAATGGGGACCCGGGCTTGGTTTGAAGACCTCCAGTGAAGGGGAATGCTCCATGGGACGATAGGCCACCAGGAAATTCCTCCTTCTATCCAACCTAAATCTATTTCCCAGTAGTTCATTTCATTTCATTTATTTCAAGATTTATAAGGCCGCCCAACTCAGTGGGACACCGGGCGCCATACAACATAAACACCCAATAAGTCAAAAAGAAGAAAAAACAAAGCAAACCATCTAACAACAAGCAGGCAATATATAAACACAAAACACAAAATATAAAACGTTAGCCATTGTTTTGGTCTTGCCCTCCTATATTTCAGAGGCCTGAATATTTAATATAGCCGTCCACTCCACTGGACTCTAAACTTCCGCAGTCCTCTTTTCTGGAGACTAAACATACTTCGTTCCTGGCAGGACTTGCCTTCCAGACTCCCCCCTCCCCAGTCTTGGTAGCCCTCCTCTGAATCCGCTCCCAAATTTGTTGATGTCCTTTTGAGGCTGCGGTGCCCACAACACGCATAGGAATACACTATGCACATGCAGATCACCGCTTCTGGTTAGCGGAGTACACGAATGTCTCTTTGTGGTTTCACCAGCACGCCAAGTCCAGCTTTTGATTTGCGTTAACATTTCTCCTCTTGGTGGCTGCTCTGGTGCCTGACAAGAAGCGATCTATCCCCAAATGTTTTCCCACAATCGGAACACCGGTACGGTTTCTCCCCCGTGTGGATCCTCATGTGCACCCTCAAGTTTGAGTTGCCTCCAAAGCTCTTCCCACAATCGGTGCAGGTGTACGGCCTCTCTTGGGTATGAGTGCGTTCGTGCACCAAGAGCCCTGAGCTCTGGCTGAAACCTTTTCCGCAGTCTCGGCATCTGTAGGGTTTCTCCCCTGTGTGGATCCGCTGGTGCCGAATGAGGACCGGCCGTTCCCGGAAGCTCTTTCCACAATCAGTGCACTTGTACGGCCGCTCCCCCGTGTGAGTCCTTTTGTGGACGGTAAGATTGGAGTTGTCGCAGAAACTCTTCCCGCAGTCGGAACACTGGTACGGCTTCTCGCCCGTGTGGATCCTCTTGTGGGTGATCAAATATGCCCTGGTGCTGAAGCCCTTCCCACACACAGAGCACTTGTATGGCTTCTCACCCATCTGAGTTCTGTCATGCGCCTGCACATTGCACTTGAGTGGCAAGTCCTTGCTGCAGCGAGCACAGGACTTCTCATGCTCGCTTACGGGCTTCTGGCTCTCACTGGCAGAGACGGCTAGCGGAGCCGTATTGCGGTCCAGCTCAACGTACCGTCCCTGGGAATTAATGAATTTGTTCTGATCTTTTTCAGGATAAGCTTCTGTTGGGCTTACAGTGACACCATCTTGCTTCGGCCAGCTGGAGACCTTTGGTTCAGCTCTTCTGGGCAATGTCCAGAGGGCTTCAAAGTTCTTATCCTTTTCCAATTCGCTTTGCTCTTTCCCATCTTCTAAAATAAAGAGAATCCTGTGGTGAAAATCTGAATTGCCACTTTCCATTTGGGGTGCTGATCTCTGGACCCTAAAAGAGAGCAGCAACCCAATGATCTACCCAAGAACCACCCTGAAATAGCACTAGGTTTCGGTGTTGTGATGTTTCTCCGTTTTAAAAAAAAATTAAAAATAATCAGCGTTTATATTCATTGTAGACTTATATCACCCAATGACAGGAATGCTCTAGGCTACAGGTTCTTAGTCTGGGGTCCACTGACCCCTTGGAGGTCCATGGATAGATTACAGCGGGTATAGGAAAAAAAGTATAACTTTATTTTCAGTAACCGCTAACTGAAATTTAGCTTGTTTTGCTATTGATTTAATGGATTAGTAAAGAAGCTCATATAGGACTACAGTATATTATATATTTGTCCTTTTAAATATTTCAATCATAGTATTTGAGCATGATTGCATTCCTTTTATAACACAATCTATATCTATATATTTTATTTAATGCATTTAAGTACATTTTTCTGAGAAGGGGTCTGCAGGCTTCCCTATATTCTTCCCTGCACAACTTGTGCAAAGTTCATTTTATTAGTTCTGCAGCTGTGGGGCAGAGTCTGACTGTCAGCATCCCAGGGTGTAGCCAAATTGAAAAATCTGGGGATTCACCAGCAGTCCACCAGTTGTGGACTCCCTGCCTCCGTTTTATGCTTCCTGCTCCAAACATTGCCCTCAAAGCGAATATTAAAATATTTTAAATAGTAATAATGAAACAACAAGAAGAAAATGTGTGGTCGGCTGGGAGAGAACCTTGACCTTTCAGTTGTCCTTAGTGAAAGAATCAGCTCCTGCTGATTACATAGACGCCTCCATGTTGTTTTCTCAGCAACAGTATATTTGCCCCTGCCTTCTTCCATAATGTTTTTTTTGACTCCCCCTACTAGGGATTTCTTATTCGTCTCCCATCCAGGCACACCCAACCCTGCTTAGTCACTGGAGAGCAGAAAAGATCCATGCAGTCTTAGTCTCGCCTACACCCCAGAGATTTCCTCCCTTCCTCCCTTGCCTTCCCTTGCCTTCCCCTCCCCTCCCCTCCCTCCCTCCCTCCCTCCTTCCTATAGCCGCCCATCTCAGACCAGTGACTCTGGGCAGCTATATAAATTGAATAAATAAAGAAATGATTTGGCTTTCTGTTATCGTGATCACTGCGCGCTGGACCCCCTGCCCAGCCTTGTCCTCCTGGGGCAATCAGAGAGACGGAGTCACCTCCCACCACTGGCTCCTCTTCCGTTTGGGATCTACTAAAACCCCAACAGGAGGGTGAGGATTCCACTCCAAAGGATCCTTACTTAGCAGGTGTGACTCCTTGTCTTCCTCTCCTTTGATCTCCACGAAGAGAGGATTTTGCCATTCACTGGAGGGACCACCACTCAGTTCAGGGGAAGCAGCACAGCCTTCGGGGAATCCCACCTGAATTCAAAGGAGAGACGGCAAAGATTTCTACCAACTTAAAACTAAGGGCTTTTGTAAAACACAGAAGGCCTTTACCACCTTAAAAACAAGGCATAGAGCAGAAGAGGAAAGAGAAGAACCAGGTAAAATAGATAACAACAATATATTATTATTAGTTATTAAATTTATATGTCGCCCAACACCCACTTTCACAATTTGTAAACCACCTGGAGTCAGTGGGTGTTGGGCGACATATAAATTTAATTTATATGTTAAATAATTTATAATTATTTAACATTTCCAAACAAAGAAAAAACACAAAACAAAAAGAACAAAGAAGGCAAGGATGACCAAAAAAGTCAGAAATGATAAAAAAATGAATGCACACAACCCAAAGGGGTTTCAGTCACCCTCGCCAAAGGCCTAGGCGAAGAGTCAGGTCTTCAGGGCCCTTCCAAACACCAACAGGATGGCGGCTACTCAGATCTCGGGGGAACCTGATTCCAGAGGGCAGGTGCTGCTACAGAGAAGGCAGCTTCCGGGGTCCTGAGAGATGGCACTGTTTAATCAAAGGGACCCAGACCGTGCCAACCCTGCAAGATCGGATCAGCTGGACAACGCTATGGGAGACAGGCGGTCCCTCGAGTCACCAGGCCCTGTGCCCTGTAGGGCTTTATAGATAGCGACCAGCTCCTTGAATCACACCCGGAAGCAAACTGGCAACCAGTGCAGTGGAATGCCCTTTTTTCCCTTAGATATGTCAGCTTCAAGACCCTGTTGCAAAAGAGTACAGGGAAGGTGAGGCTGCCCCAAGAGATACGCATAGTGAGTTTGGGAAAAGGGTTTGAAGGCCCAGGAGACAGGGCACCTCACAGGGAATCTAGGACAAGATTTCAGGCACAGAGCAGGACAGAAAGGAACAATCCATCGAAGACGCCTGCAAGGACCTGAAGTCCATGGGAGGAAATTCACACCATCAGAAGATGCACTTTTGTTCTGTTATTTCCCCATCCTGTTCTCCAGGTACGTTGGTCCACTGCCTCGGGATCAGGGGAATGGAAATCCAATATAGAATCTGAAGATCCCCAATCCCAGCCCAGCATCTTCTCGACTTCTGTACCCTGGGTCTGGGGCTGAGAGGGAGGGACTGGTCCAGAGGCCCTGAGGATGCTTGCATAGCTCAAAGCCAACGTTTCTCAACCTTGGCAGCTTTAAGCTGTGTGGACATCAACTCCAGAATTCCCCAGCCAGCTTGCTGTCTGGGGAATTCTGGGAGTCGAAGTCCACCCATCTTAAAGTTGCTGTCTGGGGAATTCTGGGAGTTGAAGTCCACACAGCTTAAAGCTGTGCTTTAAGGGGACCAGAACCTGGATTCCCCCACGCCCAGTCCCCCACCCTGGCTCTCAGGTTTACCCAGCCAATCCTTACCTGCTCCTCCTCCTCTCTGGGTGGCTGCCTCAGCAGGAAATCCTCTGCCAGGGCCACGGCATGGGGGCAGCTCTCTGGCCTCCCTCGCCTGACCCAGCTCTGCATTTCTGGCGGAAGGACGGCCAGGAACTGCTCCAGGGTCACCAGCTCCAGGATCTGCTCCTTGGTGCGTCTCTCTGGCTTCAGCCACTGCTGGCAGAGCGCCCAGAGCCGGCTGCACACCTCCCGGGGCCCCTCGGCCTCCTGGTAGCCAAACTGCCGGAAATGTTGGCGCTCCTGATCAGTGCCCGAAGCTGCTTTTTCCATCTGCTGGATCTCTTCCTTCACTTTCCCACAGTCCCCTTGATCTTTCGCTGAGATACTGTTAACCGTCAACTGGCCTTCTCTGCCGGGGCCCAGATGGCTCATCTTCTCACTTGCCAGATGCTTCCTGCGGTTTGATGCCACCTCTGGCGGGCACAAGGCCTCCTCTTTTAATGCCCATGGACTCTGCTGGGAAGACTCCATTGCCTTCCAGAAAGCCTGCAAGTGGGCTTCCCAGGGCTGTTGCAGCCCCTTCTGATAGCCAACCCTGGTTCTCTCCCAGAATTCCTCGGTGCTGCCCGTGAGCAAAACGGGAGGGCCTTTTCCAGCCCGTGATTCAAGTGGGACGAAATCTGGCTGCTCTGTTTTCACTCCCTGTTGAACTCCCACCTCCTGTAAGAGACCCAGAGGCACCGCACGTCCTTGCTCAAAAGCCATCTCCTCTTCCTGGCCCCGATGGCCTGAACCAGCCGTGTCTGTAAATCCCACAAATGGAAGGGAGTCCTTTGGAGACCTTCACCACCCTGCAGAGCATTTCCGGCCCGCAGGTGGTGGAGAAGTATTGATCTTCTTGCCACTTCTTGCCACAAGAAACGCTTTTGAGTCCCTAAAGGGAAATGTTAAAAGGAGGACAATAGATACAATGCCAAGAAACGCAAAATAAAATTACAAGCTGGCAAATCTGTTCAATCTGAGGTAGCTAAGATTCATAAGATGAAGTTTGCGCCCAGATTATAGAAAGAAGAGAGTCAGGATGGAACTTTAGAGAGAGAGGTTAAAATATAATTCTACTTATAGTTCTGTGAAGAATATCAGAAGCTACTTCTTTATACCTTTATATCTTTCTTTATATTTTTCCCTTTTTTTCTACCTTCTTCTATTTTCTTTTCTGATGGCACTGTTAGCTTTTTCTGTTATTTCTCTTTCATTTTCTCTGTTCTAATTCAGTTTGTATTAGTTCCTATTATTGCTCTTAAAACTTTTAATAAAAATTATATATTAAAAAAGAAGTTTGTGCCCAATGGTCAGCCTATACAGACAGAAATCAAAATAATATAATCAGCAAAAAAAATGCTTCTGAGCCTACTCAAATAATCAACATTATCCTACAGACTGCAGATACCTCAAGGTCCATCAGAGAGCAGCAGTCTTAATTTTTTTGTATAATTTTGCTGTCATCTAGGGGTCATCCCCACTATTTGCAGAATATTTGCAGACAGTGATCCTATGGGTCCTTTATTTCAGAAAGCTGTCCTTTAGATTTATTTAATTATTTAGTTTCTTGGTTTTCCTCCTGAATTTTCCTTTGTTAAAGCAAAGTTATAAACACAAGCAATTTTTTTTTATCCTTATGCATCTCTTTCAGCGATGCCCCTTTTTCAGGTGTGTCCTTTATTTTTTTTTTAAGAAAAGATGGCCACTGTACGTACTTTTAAGAAAAGATGGCCACTGTACGTACCAGCAATAATAGATATATTACAGCTATTATTTTTTTTTATTCTGAAGTAATAAAAAAACAGCTACTCATATATTGTTAAGAATGGAACTTCGGAAGCTCTCGTGTTATGAGGGGTGCAGATTTAGAAAGAACGTGTGTCTTTTTCAAAGAAATGTAATGCACCATAGCTAGGAAGGCATTTTGCGATGCCTTGGGATCCCATTCCGTGGTGATCCTGAACAGTGTTCAGGATTGCAACTCAAAGGCCATCTGCTCTCCCTTCTCATAGATTTTAAACCATCAACAGACATCTGTTCATTTAAGACAGTGTTGTCCAAACTTGGCCACTTTAAGATGAGTGGACTTCAACTCCCAGAATTCCCCAGCCAGCCATGCTGGCTGGGGAATTCTGGGAGTTGAAGTCCACTCATCTTAAAGTGGCCAAGTTTGGACAACACTGATTTAAGTCATCTAGTGGACATCTGTTCAAAAGAAGCTTGTCCTCTGCAAAGCAGGATGGGGAGGGCTGGTAGAAAGGTTCACAGAGTTAAAAAAAGAGCATCATTTCTAAGAATGCAGAAATCCAAAATGTGCACATTGCATTAAGCCATATGATCCTGCTTGAGTTTAGCGCGTCATGTAGAACCAGCTAAACAAGGATCGTTCAGGATAAATCACGGCTTAGTACAACGCGTGCGCTTCGCAGCAGAAACCGAGCAGATTCATCTTCCCAACACAGAAACGCGCTGCTGGAGAGTCCCTTCACCGGTTTAGCTTCTGCCTGCAGGACACAGCAACCCGCATCGTCCCGACTCAGCCAGCATTTAAACAGAAAGCAAAACCAGAAGCCCGCTTTTCTAAACTCCGGAGTTCAGACTCACTCGTTTTGCTGCGGGCGGCTTTCCCCCAACCCCACCTAAAACGGACAAATAAATATATCACCAGGGATGCAAATCCACCGCCTGGGAAATTTAAATCCTACTTTCCCACGGGAGTCGGAGCAGGAAGCAGATGATGTGACCCTCCCTGCTTCTCTAGGAAGTCAACACTCCGTGAATTTAACCCCTTCGCCGAGTTGCAAACCTGAGACCAAATTCCTATCATGTCATTCCCGTTCCGAACACGTGGCTGTCCGAACGTTGCTGAACTACAACTCCCGAAATCCCTCGCGCTAAGCGGGGCGATGCTGCGAATCGCAAAACATGCCCGGTACCGGTTGGTGGCGCAGAAGGTTATGCGGCTCGTTAAGCAGGGTGGCAGAGGCGAGCCTCCATCTTCAGAGGTAGTATACCTTGGAATGCCAGTTGCTGGAGTAGTGGGGTCATTGGGAAAAAAAGCTACTGCTGGATGGATACCCAGTTAAAATACCCCAAGAGGAATGGAGTATATGGACTGGTGTTTCTCAACTTTGGGAATTTTAGGATATGTGGACTTCAGCTCCCAGAATTCCAGAGCCAGCAGGGGTCCCACACTGATATGGACCAGGTGAAACCTTTCCTTGAACCAAGGGGAGGGGGTGGCCTTTTCAGCTTAAGCAACCAACATCAACTTGGTAGGTGTCCTAAGCTGATGGACCAGACCAGAATTCATCTGATGCAAAATTGTGGCTCACAAAGGAGAACCTGGTTCCTTCCGGAATCACGCAAGCAGGATGCAGGTCCAATATGATGATATATTGTACGATGGCACTGGGAACAGTATGCAGCTGGCTAGTAACTACTGATTTATAATAAATTTCTCTAATCCGCTTTTCAAAACATCCAGGTTGGCAGCTATTGCAAGAGTTGATTATAGTTTGTGGCAGTGAGTTTCACAGTTTAACGAGACCAGTGTTTTTCAAACTTGGCAACTTTAAGATGGGTGGACTTCGACTCCCAGAATTCCCCAGCCAGCCATGCTCGCTGTGGAATTCTGGGAGTCGAAGTCCACCCATCTTAAAGTTGCCAAGTTTGAAAACACTGAACTAGACACTATGGGAGAGCCAGTGTGGTATAGTGGTTGGACTAGGAGCCAGGAGGAGACCTGGAGTAGCCATAGGGGATTCTGGGCCAGCCCCCTCCTCTCAATCCCAGGGCCAGTGAAGTCTAGTTGTGAAGGAGCCTAACTCTGAGCGGGGAGATCCAGGTTCTAGTCCTCCCTTAGCCCCAGAAGGTCCTAGAAGACTTTGGGCCAATCCCTCCTGCTCAGCCCCAAATACAGGTGCTGGACTGGAACTGGTGTCCCTAACCAGCCACCCTCTGACCCAACCTACTTCAGTGTGGTGGTTGTGGGGAGAAAACTAAAGAAGGGAACACTGCATATGTCACTTTGAGTTGACAGGCAAGACATAAACAAACTTCCTTCCTTTTCTGTATGTAAGCCAGGGAGGAGCATGGAATGGAAAAGTATTGTGCCTGTGATTCTTGCAGGACAGCAAGGATGCCTTCACCCATAGCTAACCCTTCTAGGTTAGCCTACATCTAACCTTGGTAACCTATTAACTGTATTCACCTGTAGCAGACATCTCTTGAGAAAACAAGAGAGATGGGGATGGGACCACTGCACAAGAGAGAACAAAGGGAAATTCCAGTTAAGGTGATGAAGAACTTCTTGAACAATCAGTAATCTCTAAATGTTATATCTCCTTGAAGCAAAATGTATAAAATGTGTTCAGGGAGCCTCTTTAGATAGAGGTATCCCCTTTACTGCTGTGCCCCAATAAAGGAATTTTGCTCTAAAGAGTTTCTCCTGTCTGGTGAAGTTATCAGCCATCATCTCCGGGCTAAGAACCCTGTTTTGGGTCCAACACCAGAACTGTAGTATTGTATAATACTGTATAAGTAGTATTGTGTAATGAACTCGAATCATGTGTATTTAACTTGGATTTTGCTACAGTAGGCTCCATTCTTAACTGTGGGTTGTCTGTAACCCGGTGTTCTTAACCCGGCAACTACCTGGTATATTCCTTCTTGGTTTTATCTGTTAAACTAAAAGCCCCAAACATCCTAACATTTTCTGCTATGAAACAATCTAGCTCAGGGATCCTTTTAATTCCCCCTTTTTGCACCTTCCCCACCTCCACAGCGCCCTGCTTCAGATGCAAGCAGAGAATCCGTAAGTTCTCACGCTTTTGCTGAAAGCCATCTCCGTGTTGGCAAAGCCATTTTCAGCCCTCTTCTAACGCCTGGATCTTCAGTAGAAGAAACACGTATTCGCCAACAAATTCTTTTAACACACATCAACATCTCTGCCCTCCTCCTTTTATTGGTCAAGGTTTTCATGAAACAATCCAGCATTGCCAAGCACCAGCTGCAAGCATAAGCTGCATTTGCAACACCTCTGGGCCCCAACCCAGATCCTGGAGGTTTGCTTAGGTAATACAATGGTGGGGAGCTGAACTTGGAGAAGGCTACAATTGCTGAAATTATTACTGTTGATCGCACAGTCAGCCAGATAGTTAGGCTGGATTTGACATTTTTATCCACCTGTCGAGTCCTTGCCAAGGACCTGCGATAGGCAGATGTTGTTTGATGGTGTTTGAGGTATCACCATAGGATGGAAGCTGTTCCAAGTAAAGCTGCCTTTTACAATGGACTGATGGTGATTTTGTCAATGCTGATGGTCTTCAAGTGGTGCTCCAGATATTTTGGGATTGCACCCAAGTTGTTATTGTCATCATCACCATCACCATCATAAATTTATTGGCCACCCAACTCCAACAAACTTCCCATAAATCTTGAAATGGGAGCACACTCAGAACTTGGTCTGGTCCACCTTTGGCCAGGTGTAAACCCCATGGCATATAGATTAAAAGGGAACTATTATAAATAACTGACATATTTATTTTTTATCCCACCCGAACCCTGTATGTTAATATCTTTTTTATCAGCAGCACCTTGGAAGATATTATTTATGTATGTATTGGGTTTTATTGTATTTTATAGTATTTTATCATTTTTTTTTTTTGGTCTGCTTCACAGTCATTACTGACCCTGCAGTGACCGCCCCCTAGCGGTTTTCAAGGCAATTGCATCTTTCTGTTTTTCGGAAGTAGCCTTTGCCAGAGCCTACTTCCTAGAGCGTCCAGCCCAGCTGGCAAGCGCAGGAGGCGGGATTTTTCCGTTGCTTCGCGCCCCTTTTTTTGGGGCGAGCGCGATTTCGCGCTTTTACCGGCAACTGTGGTCCCGTCTCTCTGTAGAGTCGCTGCCAGCATTTTTCCTCCCACCGGAGTGAGAGTGCTCATTTATCTACTCACGTACGTTTTCGATCTGCTGAGTTGGCAGAAGCTGCGGGTAGAGAAACAAGAGCTCACCTTGTTTAACGCGAGAGGCTGGACTCGAACCGCTGAAGTTTCCAGCCATTTCTGGCGGCACTTTCAGCGTCATTAAGCCGCTGCGCCACCGCATCCCCTTTATCATATTTTAATTAACATTTATTTATTGCTTTTATTGTAAACCGCCCAGAGTCACTTTCTTGTGAGACGGACGGTGTCCAAATCTGAAATATAAATAAAATAAATAAATCATTATTTTATTAATGGGGGGAAGCATACAAATTCATCTATTACTTTAGGGAACTGCAACATTTGAAAAACTCTGGATTAGCTCAATCAGTGCCTCTTTAGAAGCTGACTGCTGGAAATACAACAACAGGCCTCATAACAGATCAGAATATCTGTCCATCTATCCCACTGTTTAACTCTGATTGGCAGCAGGTCTCAGACAGAGAAAGGTTAATAATAATACTATTTATTTATTATTTAATGCATGCCTTTTGCTCTGCTCTGTCATCTTTCCATCTGAAGAGGCAGGGAATCTTCCGTCTGCAAAAAGGGATCCTATCCTGGAGTTATGGTCTCTTCTTCTGCATCTAGCACACACTTAAGACAGATGTGCAAGATGCATGAGACCACAGCAGGGAAGTGTCCAGCAGACCCTCAAGTTCCCCCCTCAGGGTCCCTCAATTAGAGGATCCGTTCGCTCACGTGAATTCTCTGGTGTTTGACAAAGTTTGAAATGTATTGGTACCTCTTCCCACAGTCATGGCACTCGTAGGATTTCTCACCCAGGTGGACACGCTGATGCTTGTTGAGGCTCTCCTTGCTGCAGAAGCCCCTCTGGCATTCTGGGCACCCATAGGGCTTCTCCCCGGTGTGGCTCCGGTGATGGGAGACCAGGTGACTCTGGCTAATGAAGCTTTTCCCGCAGTGGAAGCACTTGCAGGGCCTCTCCCGCATGTGGACTCTCAGGTGCTTCACAAACTCTTCTTTCCAGCGATAGGTTTTCTCACAGGCGGGACAAGTGAAGGGCTTCTCCCCCGTGTGGATCCGCTGGTGGCTGATCAGCTTCCCTCTCTCGCGGAAGCTTTTCCCACACTCAGGACACGCGTGTGGTTTCTGTCCAGTGTGGATTCTCTGGTGCCGGATCAGTTTGTCTCTCCGGTGGAAAGTCTTCCCACACTCTAGGCACACGTGGGGTTTTTCGCCCGAATGCATCTTCTGGTGCCGGATGAGAGTCGATTTGTGCTGGAAATTCTGCCCGCATTCTGGGCATAAGTGTTGGATCGTTCTGCTATGGCAGCCCGCTTCTTCCAGAGACCTGGCAGCTTTCCCTGGGACTGAAGCTTCGCCCCATATCATGGGTGGCTGTTCCTGCAATTTCTTTGACCCACAACCTTCTGCAAAGTTTTTGCAACTTAGCGCCAGGTGCCCTGCAGCTTCCCCAGGGAATTTTCTGCAGGTTTGTGCTGGGCCCCAAAGTCTCTGGAGCCCATCCTTTTCCTCACATGGGGTACTGACCCCTGAGGAGAAAGCAAGTGAGATGGGAACAAGGCCCAGTTAGAAAAGATGCATCACTTTTTCGCAACTCTCACAGTCCTTCAAGACTGAACTTAAATGCAGTTTTACTACTTAAAAATGTAGGTATGTTAAGCCTTTGACAGGTAACATCAACCTACTTTACTTTTTTATTTAAAAATTCCAGCCTGACCCCTCCAGTGACATTAATATGTCACTGTTTGGACCTTGGAACCAAAAGGTTTTAAAGTAAAAATGAGGCCGCCCTTAGGAGTAAGGAACCCAAGGGGGGAGTCCAGTATGTGGGCATCAGATTGATAGACTGAGGATTTTATGGTTGTAAAAGTGTTATTTTTACTCTAAGTCTGTATTGATTGTACAAGTAGTCCTCGACTTACGACCACAATAGGGACCAGAAAATTCATCATTAAGTAGTAGAGTAGTTCAGCAAGGTATCACATAACCACACCTGATTTTATGACATTTTCTGTGGCGGTCATTAAGCAAATCATGCGGCTCCTGATTTGACTTTGCTTGTTGGAATCTGGCAGGGAAGGTTGCAAATGGCGATCACGTGACCCCGGGATGCTGCAACCATTGTAAATACGTGTCAGTTGCCAAGAATGGGTCTGCCATTCCCAACCTGATGACTTTTTGATGTACGTGGCTTCAATTCCCATAATTCCTTGTAGGCGCAGTATTGAGATTAGAGATACACTAAAGGACAATGATTGTGCTGGCTAGGAATTATGGGAGTTGGTTCTGCACATCTGGAGGGCACCAGATAGAGGAAAATTCAGCTAGGTCCCTGGACCAGTTTATGGTAGTACCAAGAGTGGATCTTGAGAATAAAATTAGATAAGAAATAAGAGGACAGAGGTGAAAGAAACAGGAAGCAACAAGAACGAAGACAGAACAATTGCACGCAGAGAAAGTATGAAGAAGTACAGGTTAAGTCCTTGGGTTATGGTGGCAATTGGGACCGGAATTTCCATCACTAAGCACTGTGGCTGTAAAGTGTGACATCATGTGACTTCATCACTTACCAACGGCAATCCCAGCAGCCGTCATAACCCTAGGATCATGTGCAAGCAGGCCAGTGGTGCGCAGGTGCCACAGGGGGCACCACAGGCAGGTACTACATAGTGCAGGCAGGTGTGTAGGTGCCATGGGGAGATGGGGGCGCCGTGGGCAGGCACTATGGACCATGGACAAACAAACAAGCGGCAGGAGTGGGAGCAACTTCTGACTTCCTGCTGGCTTCCCCACTGACTTTGCTTGTGGGAAGCCAGCAGGAGCACTGGTAATCACAATCCTGTGGCTGTGGCTTACTCTGACATCGCAATCGCAATCCGGGCACCAAGTACCTGGATCATGATCATGTGACCGTGGGGGCACTGTGACGGCCAGAACTTTGAGGACCGGTCATAAGTACCACTTGTTCAGCACCTTCGTAACTTTGAATGGTTGCTGAATGAGTGGTCATAATCCGAGGACTACCTATAATAGAAAGAAGATTAATTTCCCAAGAAAATGAATGGAAAGTGGGTGTGAGAAAAGAAGATACGAAAGCTGCTTGGAACAGAGGGAAAAGAATTATGGGCCAGAGAAAGTCACCACAGAGCAGAGACATAGTTGATAAGAAGTATGAAAAAAGATGTTGGATAGAATGATGAAGTGAAAGAGGCTGTGGATGAGGGAAAACCCCATATAAGAGAATGCTATTCTGGTCTATGGCCATTACAAAGGTTGATTTGATTCAAGAGAATGATGTAAAACATGAGAGTGTAAGAAAGGGAGCAACAGCGAATGCAAAAAATAGAGAGGGATTCGTTTGTAATCCTAGTGTGGAGGGGAAGATGACAGCCTTCTAAGCAAAAGGATACAAGAGGTAACCATGATCAAAATGTGTGTGCAAGGTGGCTTTACGATAGGCAGAGAGAGTACAGGTGAGTTTTCGCTCTTCAGCAGGTCACTGAGAAATGTATGAATGTGAGAAAAAATAAAGTTTATTGTATGACTGTGGATTTAGAAAAAGTGTATGATAAAGTGAATAGTACTGAATTATGGAATGTTGTGCATGAATGTGCTATTGAAAATTAGTTGCCGAACGTGGTAATTAATTGTAAAGCATAGGTGAGAATAAATGAAATGCCTAGCAAATGGATTTAATGTTGATCAGGAAACAAGACAAGGATGCTCTCCGTTGTTTAATGCGTTTATGCATAAAGATATAAAGACGGCTTGTGAGGATGGCAGAGGTGTGTTGATGGGGATGTGAACAAATGTGAGTTCTGATAGGCCGGTGATGCCATGTTGTAGACTGAGAACCTGAATTATCTGTAGCAAATATAAAATTGTAAAATGCAATAAGGAGTATGGATCTGAAAATTAAAATACAAACACACACACACACACGTTTGACAGGGAAAATTGAGTGAATGATTGCAAGTTACATAGAAATGGTGGAAAACTAGAACAAGTAAATGAATTTGTGTACCTTTCAGAACATTTACGAAATATGGGAAAATGGATTTTTAATTTTTAAAAAGTTAATATAATTTTAATGCATGCAAATGTTGGTAGAAAGGAATGAACAGAAGGTCGTTTATTGACCAAAATATATGTCTGTTAAAAGAAGCAACAAACAGCTGTGTAAATGAGCTTACTTCAGTCCACTTTGTTACCTGGAAGTAAAACTTGGCAACATCAGGAGAAATATAAAAGTAAGTTGAATGCAGTTAAGAAACGCATATGGTAAAACAAGGAGAGAAGTCAATGGGTATTAAATGAAAGAGGAGTCTGTCTAGGACATGAATGGAAACTTCTGGACTGTCATGTGACCATGATGGACTTATGATGTCACTTCCCATTCAGTTGTTGAGTGAGTCACTGCGGTCTTTAAAGAAAACATCATGTGACTACGATTTACACTTTTATGTCTGCATTCTCCATTAACTGCTTGTCACAAGCCATTTAGGAAGTGCGCAAATGGCGATTGTGTGACCACAGGACACTGCAATGGTCGTAAATGCAAGGACTGGTTGCAAAGTTTTTTTACACCATCATAACTGAACAGTCGCTAAACAAGGCAGTCGGTAAGCGAGGACTACCTGAACTTATACAGCCTTCCATTAAAAATCCTATGCATGTTTAATAGGGAGTAAATCCCACTGAGCCCAGCAGGACTTACTTCAGAGTAAACATGCAAAGGATGGAGTCAGCAACCACTCTGGCGGAACCATACCCAGGGATCCAGCGTCTCTCTTCCACTCCTGCTTGATCTCCTTGAACAGGGCTCCCTCCCAGGCCTCTGCTGGATCTCGCTCTCCTTCAGGGGAATTCACCACCACCTCTACGAAAGGCCTCGGATCCTGCAACGAGAGCCAAAGGATTGCCATGCAGAGCTGGAAGAGAAAGAGCATTTGAGACTAGGCCTGCCCATAGCAATCTTGAGTGGCAACTTTTCCGTTTTTAGAACAATTAGATTTCATTTTGGATGCAGAACAATCGTGAGCAGAGGCCATAAAAACAAAATTGCAGTCATAATGGACCCACTCAGTCCAAGTCAAAGTGGGTATAGCAGGGCACTGGGGAGAAGCTGTTTGCAGGGATGGCATTCCATTTAGGAAACGCCCTGCCACGCAGATGAAGACGGCTTTCCTCCGTCCAGGCCTCTGACAAACTCCAAACCAGTTTGAAAACAAATTCAATTTTGCTGTCTCTAAGCCTCCCTTTTCTAGTATTGTTTATTACGTCATGCCACAGATGCAGAAGTTTTAAGTAGCAAACAAAACTTGCCCACTCACCAGAGGTGACTCGGAGTTCAGAGCTGGCGAACAAGGGGCAGAGTGGTCTCTTCACCCTCCATCCTCCCCCCACCCCTCGTTTCTGTGCTGGCTGTGGAAGAAGAAAAGTTTCACCTTCATCACTTTTCCTCCTGTCATTAAATGACCTTCAGTGCTGGATATGACAACATTTGGAGTCCCTTCTAAACGGAAAGCCCAGGACTGTAGCAGAAGCATCTGCAGCTGGGTTCAAAGGGAGGGGATGATGAAAGGAGCATTGTGCTATTTCAATGCAACCTGCACCCCTTCTGTACATTCATGACATGCACATGTACCAAAAGGGGTGGCACTTGTGATGCAATAGCATGACGCTTTTTCCATTATTTTGATGAATGTACAGGTAGTCTTCACTTACTGACTGCTTGTTCAGCAACTGTTCGAAGTTACAACAGCACTGAAAAAAGAGACTTACGACTAGTCCTCGATGTTGCAGCTGTCACAGCATACCTGCAATTACGTGATCACGATTCGGGCACTTGGCAACCAGCATGCATTTATGACGGTCAGTGTCCCGTGGTTGCAGCATCCTGCAACCTTCACAGCCAGCTTCTGACAAGCAAAACCAATGGGGAAGCCAGCAGGAAGTTGCAAGTCAAGGTCACATAACATCATATTTAACAACTGTGGGTGATTTGCTTAATGACCACAGCCAGAACTGACTTTGTAAGTCAAGCACGGTCACATGATGTTTCACTTAGTGACAGAGCTGCTGGTCCCAATTGCAGTCAGTAAGTGAGGACTACCTGTATTGGCTGTTGCAGAGGTCTCTGGCTGTAGGCAGCACTGGGAAGTTGCAAAATGATCCTAGAAAAAGGCAGTGGCAAAGGAACCGGGCCAACAGATGTGCCAGACTACAAATCCCCTAGTCCTTAGCCATGGGCAACCAGAAGAGGTTAGACTAGGGAAGGCGGGCCTAGTCCTTTCTGTTGCCAAGAAAACTCTGCCACTGTGTCCATGAAGCCATCAGGAGCTGCCCTGAAGAAGACTTTCCTTTTACGTGGGTGGAACACAGTTCCTGACCAACGTTAAATTGTCATTCGTTTTCTTCAGGGAATTCTCCCTGAGCAGCAGAAAACATACCAAGGGGGGGAACACCCGAGGCCTGAAATCCCTAAATGCCACAAGATGTTGATGATTTTATCCTGTAGCCTCTTTGAACTTAAGAAAGGAGGTTGAAAATGACCAACGCTGGGATGGGATTGGCCGTTCTCACCAAGTTCGGGCTGATTTTCACATCCATTCTGTTTTAATATTGACAGGAGTCACAAGAGCCCCGTCACTGATCTGCAGAATATATCTGCACACAGAGCAGACAAGGAATGTTAACATTCAGTTCTGCTCCCACATGTACCTACTTCTGAGTAAGCCTGCATAAACCTGTGCATTAACAATTTCCATCGAATTGCTTCCATCTCTCTGGCTCGGGCATCCAATCCATATTTACAATTATTTGGAAGCAAGCCTGACTGAATTCTGAGAAAGCAGGAACTAGCCTGGGCTATTACTCCTAAGGCTGGCCAGAGGGGTTGGAGCACAACCCCTATTATCCCCAGCCAGCTGGACCAGGATGGCTGAGAAGGAAGGGTTCAGCTTTCCCCCCGGCACAATTCCAACCTGCACAGGGAATATACTGTACTTCTGACTGGGGACTGTGCTTATCTGTAGCTTTAACACAGCGCTTCAGCAGTAGCCCTGAGCAGAGAGAAGCCCTTGACCCCTATCTTGACGTTTTTGACCTCCTCTGCAGATAATCCTACCTTTCAGCCCTTGCAATTCTCCTGGTGCCACCCTTTTTTTTTTCCCCAGATATTTTACCCAACCTTTATTACTTTTATAAGTAACTCAAGGTGGCAAACATCCCTGATAGTCCTTCCTCCTCCTATTTTCCCCACAACAACAACCCTGTGAGGTGAGTTGGGCTGAGAGAGGGGGATTGGCCTAAGGCAGGGCTAGAACTCACCGTCTCCTGGTTTGTAGCCTGGTGCCTTCACCACTATTCACGACCGGACTAGGAAACCAAAGTGATGTGGATTGATACCACTTTTATTGTAAAGTTAACTAACAGAATCTTGCAAGCACGAACAGCCTCCCCCCTTTACCTTCATGAGAACAAGGGGGTGCCCCTCTGAGACACTTGTGTACATTACAGTTCTGACCCAGGCTCAGGTTTGTTTTATCGGATCATTGCCTTCGCAGAGTCCCTTCCTCCTGTCCCTCAAGGCCACTCCCTCTTGCTTCTGCACACGGAGATCCCAAGTTTCGCGGGATGAGATCTAGTTACCTGCTGTTCCCATTGCTCCGCCTCTTGCTGCCTGCGGAGGAAGTCCTCCACCAGCCCAATCACGTGCGCGCAGGATTCAGGGTCCCGCTCTCGGACCCAGCCCTGCAGTTCTTGCGGCAGGACAGCCAGGAACTGCTCCAGGATCACCAGCTCCACAATCTGCTCTTTGCTGCGTCTCTCTGGTTTCAGCCATCGGTGGCACAGAGCCCGCAGCTCACAGTAGACTTCACGCAAGCCCCTGGCCTCTGGGAAGCGTTGCCGCCGAGTTTCCACTCCATCTCTTTCCCGTCGGAGAGCCGTCATCCCCTTCCCACAGTCCTGCCTCACTCCGGCGTCGTTTGACCTGAGGGAAGGCTGGTGCCCATCCACCACGAGGGCAGAGACTGGCCAAACTCCCAACTCTCCTGCCAGCCATTTGCAAGTCCCAGTCATGCCCTCAAAGCTGGCAAAGGGCCCAGTTAACAATAGATGTTCCCTCCCTGACTGAGAACGAGCAACCCTTAATTCTCCCTTCTCTTCAGCTTCCCAACCTGCTGCCTCCGGTTCCTGCTTGACACGTATCGGCGTGACCCGTCCCGGGGGCTCGCCAACACACACCACTTGAATATCCCGAGCGTCCGGCTCAACCGGCTCTCGCATCCCCGTTTTCATCACCTCCGGCTGCTTGAGCCCGGCCTGGAACCGGAGGCACCGGGGTAGTGGTGCTGCTCCTCCTGCGGCAGCCATTTTGTCTCGTCCTTACTCCAGTGCGGGAGCGTCTCTGTCTCACAGTCCTCAGCGCAAACCCAAGGAAAACATTCTGTCTTTTTCATTGGGATGGCTTGATTCGAATTCATTCAGGAGTAAGGAGGGAGAATCGGAATCTCTTCTTGAAGAATCAGCATTAAACGGCAGGAGGGAACATTTTGGGAAGACAACAGGAATTATCATCTGAAAGAGTCCAAGAGGAAGAGCACGAGCAGTGATATTTTTAAAGAAACTCAAGAATACATATTTGACAACTCGATTGGCCCACCTTCAAACATGAACAGAAACATAAGAAGCCGTGTCGCATATCTCCACGAGGGCCTTTTTGATTATTTTTCTTTTTTTCCTTCCAAACTAAAATATGATCCCATTCACCTATGGAGATCTCTAAAGGATCTCCTGCTTTTACTGCCACCAGCAAACCTTTATCTAATATGGAACGTCTTCTGCTTTCTCCTTTCTTTCTTTCTGTTTTTTTAAAATCATTTTTATTGAAGCTTACAGATACCTCCTTTATTTCTTTAGGTATGTATATCAATCTATCAGAGGTAATAGGATGTGGTAGAATGGGGGCGGGGGAAAGATAAAGAACAGCACAATCACTTTATAAATGCTTAACTTAACTTGACTTAGATGATGGTCAGATCACATTTTATGACAAATTAATGCAGAACACCATGAAATTCCAAAAGGTTCACATACTTTTTCTTGCAACTGTATGTTTCGAGTGACAGTTCTAATTCCCAAGCATCGCTCTCTTACTCCAAGCCTGGAATCCTATATAGGACGGCTGTGCACGGCTTCCAACACGATTCCAAAGAGATGCTTTGGCGTATGCAGAGATGCCCACCCAGCACCTCTCTGCAATTTTTTTAAGGGGCCTTACTTTTTCCTAAACTGCGCAGCAGCATGAAAAACCTGCACAAAGGTGCTAGCTTCACACCCTCATGCACTCCAAAGCACCTTCATACACCGACACAAACAACTAATTTTGCAAAAGCGCATCAAAACGCAACCCACAAGTGAAATCACTTTGGCTTGTGGATGCCAGATATTGGGGAGGGGAGAGGGGAGGATCCAGATAATCAGAAGCAGGGGAACGGAATAAATCAGTGTTTTTCAAAGTTGGTAACCATAAGAAGTGTGGACTTCAATTCCCGGAATTCCCCAGTCGGCCATGCATGGGGAGCTGAGGTCCACATGCATGATCGCTGGAGAGTTCTGGGAGTTGAAGTCCACTTGCATGCTGGCTGGGGAATTCTGGGAGTCGAAGTCCACACATCCTAAAGCTGCCAATTTTGAAATACACTGGAATAAATTAACCTGGAAGTTTGTACAGATGACTGGTTGGAACTCTGAAAGGCACCCCAACATATGATGACATTTTCTTATCAGTCCCACTGAGAGAGGCCTATGCGTAGCACAGCTTTCTCCAACCTGATCTCTTCCATGTGGTGGACTACAACTCCCAGCATTCCTGCCTCTTTGGGAAATAGGGAAGCCCTAGGTTGAAAACTCATGTGTGGGCCTATCTGGCTCAGAAAGTCTAATGTTTACGGTCATAGATCCTGGGCTCTATATAAATAAAAATATAACTGATCTTCCTTGATTTTTTAATTTAGTTTTTCCACTTTGGAAAAAAAAGCATCTGTGGATGTACTTGCAAAATCATCTTCTTAGCAGTAAACTAAACACTAATATATTTGCAACTAGCCAAAGCAAATCTCCAGAAACAGAGGAAAGAGAGGAAGAATAAAATCTGTTTCATTCACTGATATTTCAATATCTTTCCATAAGCTCGCTCTTCGGTCTCATGGTGGGGCCCAAAGAGGCTAAATGGCACGCATCAAAACCCAAATTCCAACCCAACCTGATGAAAAACAATAAAAAAATATTGTAATAATAAAAAAAAAATAATAAAGCCAGCCCCTTCCCAGCGGAGGCGTCCCAGCAGCAAATGCCCAATTCTCTTAGGAGCCCCACCCGAGCCCCCGCACAGGAAGACGCTGCACTTTTTACTCCGACTAAATTTGCAAAAAAAGCCTGGCCTCCACCGCACACGGACCCTTCCTCCGGAAAGGGGAGACTTGCACCGGGGAGGCACGCTGGCGCCGACAGGGTCTCCCCCTTGCACTTTCCAGCCCGCCCCAACGCTGCCAGCCGCGTAGCACCCTTGCACTCACCCAGCCTTTTGCAGCGCGCCCGCCGCCGGGGCATCTCCTGCAAGAGGCGAAGACTCCGAAGCCGGGAGAAGCGCGCGCGCTCCTTGGAGCCGCGCAGGGAGAAAAAGAGAGAGCGGCCCCCTCCCGCCGCCGCAGCTTCTCCTGGGGGCCCCTCTAGGAAAGGGAGGAGGTCTTGCTTTCCTTTAACCCTTCAAGGCCCGCGCTGCAGAAGAGACGCTGCGTTTTTGCTGCAGGAAGCAAGCCCACCTGTTCCTCCTCGCCCCTGCTCTTCTGGGCTGGCTGGCTTCGCGGGTGGCGCTGAATAAGGGAGCTTTATGGAAAGAACCCCGGGGGTGACCTTACCCAGTTTGCTCAGCCTGGGTTTCCGAAGAACAGCGGCCAGGTTCACACACCTGGCTTAGCCCCAATCCGACAAACCGTGTTCTGACTTAGCAACTGGAATCAGACCTTTATTCCCTAGGTTAGCCTTCTCCAAACCTGGCCAACAGATGTGCAGGGTTGCAAACCCCATCATCCTTAGCCACAGGTAACCAGAAGGGGTTAGGTCAATAATTCAAGTCCTAACCAAGGACCTAGGAATTATTAAGGTATTATTATTCATTATTAAGCTGCTATTATTATATATACACAACAACGTGAAATCACAGCTGCCAGTTCTTTAGCTGGTGTTGACCTTCATTCTCATTGAGTTCCTCCTAAGAACCCTGGATGTCATAATGTAGCGCCGTAGCATATGTGCGGATCCAAGCAATGTGGCCTTTTGTAAGTGGCAGATGGAAATGTTGTCATTCTTTCATTTCAGCTTCTTTTTTATTCTTATCCACCTCCTTTATCCAAGCTGCATTCTTGTATTTCTTTGGGTTGTCCCACAGCTACGCCCAGAACTGCCCTGTTTCTTCTTTGTCAATTGTTGACTGGTTCATTGCAGTCTCTCCGTTGATGGATGGGTAGAAACGTTTCTGATTCGACTGAAATTGGAGATTCTGCCTGTAGTGTGCCATTGGAGCTTCGTATCTGCCGATCTTCTTGGCCATGGCTGCTATTTGCTGCTTTATTATTTCCAGTGCTTCCTTGAACTTCCTTGTTTCTAGGTGATACCTCTTGATCAGGTATTATTTGGTCTTTTTGTTCTTGAGCTTCTTTTCTTTCATCTGTTCTAGCTTGCTTGCATCTGATCATAGCATGCTGATCTTATTTTCCAACCCGATCTTCCATTTTGGTGGTGCACTGTTTGGCTTTTTTTCTTGTTTGTTGATTTTGCATCCAAGATATTCAGTTATAACTGCAGCCGTGCTGAACATTTGTTGATATGTTTCTTGCAGTGAGCTGGTGCTTATATTTGATATTACATTATTGGCATCTTTTAAGACTTGTGCTAGCTGCTTCTTTATAAGTTTCAATGCAGGTAACCTTATTCTATTGTTTTTGTCCTGTTCTAGATGCTCAGTTATTCTTGGTTTCAGTTTCTCTTGTTTTTTAGTTAGAGGGCTTTGTTCTTTCTGAGGAGAAGGCAGAGGAGAGGGTGCCTGGCTTGGGAATGAAAACAATTCGATAGCTATGCTGGCTTCCTCTACTACTGATTCCCCCTGGTTTGCCTCTACAGTCTGAGCTACTTCTGGCAAGGCTTTGATTTCTTTGCCCTGGGTAGACCTTGGCAGTTCTTCCAGTTCTACTTCTGTGAATACTTTATTTCACATTATAAATCAACATTGATCTGCTAGCCTCTGTTCTGCTATTTCTGATTTTGGATGTTCTTTCCAGAAGTGATACATTCTTTTCAGATATCCTCTTCTTATTGGACTTGATTTGTAATAGCAGATCATTATTTCTTTGTTTTCAGTCGTTTCAGTCTTTGTATATTTGCGACAGGTAAGCAACTTTTCTTCCAGTAGTCCTGCAGCTGCTGGCCCTGGTTGCTCAGCCAACAGTCCGGAGTCCTGTAGCCCACTTGTCACCAGATGTCCAGGATCTCCAGCACCTAGTGTGGTCCTTGTTGACCCGGGCGACAACTGATCCAGTATGGGTTTCTGTAAATTATGTCTTACCATATGGTTTATGGGAGAGGCACTCTTTGTGTGGCTCCTCTGATGAGACCTGTCCATTATGGTTGAACCTCTGGCATAGCTCTCATCCACCTCGGAGTACGCAAGCCCCACAACCATGTCAAGGTAGTGACTCACTGGGGGAGGGGGGTTGTTGCTGTTGTTGTTGTTATTATTATTATTAGGATTTCCCTTTATTTTAGCCCCACAACGGCAATGCTGCCCAGAAGGCTGGGTTACAGAGAGATAGACTGGCCTGAAGTCATACAGTAAATTTCCATGCGCCTGAAGTTGGACTTGAACCTGGGTGTCAGCAGTCCGATTTCAACACCTTAACCATTCCTTTATGCTGGCTTTGGGGGGTGGGGGATGTTTTGACTTAGTCCAGTGTTTCTCAACCTCATCATCTTGAAGATATGTGGACTTCAACTCCCAGAATTCCCCAGCCCATGCATTCAGTTCTGAGAGTTGAAGTCCAAACATCTTAAAGTCAATGAGGGTGAGAAACACTGACTTAGTGGTGTGAGTCCAGCCACCATGTGGGTGGGACAACATGCTGAATAACCATAAATCATGGTTTGCAACCTCAAATAGCTAGGTTAAAACCAAGCCACTCTAAACATTAGCATGCTGGTAAACCGGGTCATCAAATTAAACCCCAATATGGTGGATTGAGTTTGCATGCTGTGTGAATCAAGCCCTGATGGAAACTGCAGTCCCACAGATTTAGAAGCAGAGAAAAGTCTTCCAATGAAGAGCCCTCAGCTTTTGCCACCCACCAAAGAGCTGAAAGTCAGGAGTGCAGTGGCACCTTTTCAGAATAACACATTTTATTAAAAGGCTTAAGCTTCTGTGTACTTCTGCCTTTTAACAAAATGCGTTAAAAAAGATGTTCCCCATCTCCTGATTTTTGGCTACTGTAGACGAACGAAGCTCTCCTCCAACAATGTCTCCAAAGAGTTAAGTGAACAGAGTTGGGTTGCCAGAGACGGCCGGAAATGTATTAAGAATTTCAATAAAAAGTGGAGAGGGGGGGAAAAGCAATGGAAAACAAACCCTTTCTGACCCACCTTCCTCTGGAGGGAATCTCTCTTTTGAATTCGCCCTCCCTCCTCCCCGCTTTGGACATTGCCCAGGCTGCCGATCTGTGAAAAGTGCTTTAAATCTGCATTTCTCTGCTTGGGAATTCGAAGAGGAGAGGGGATTCGATTCTACCGCTCCAGAACATTATCCTGGACCTTTCTTAGATGACTCCCTTTCCTTTCTCTTTAGACTTACTTCATCTCGGTTTCCATTCTCAGACAGATCATAGGTAAGCCATGTTTGGGCAGCATCAGGCGCAGTCCCTGGGTGCCTTCCCGGCTGACTTAGAAGAAACTTTCACTGAACTCTTTGGGTGGTTGTTGCAGATAAGGGTTGCCCCCTCGCCCCCCCCAATAAATCCTTGGTTGCCTGCAGCCGGTATGTTGCACTTTTGCCCAACCAGGCACGTTCATGCCCCTGAGGGGTTGGACTGCACCTCCCATCATTAGCTGGCATGGTTGTGCTGGTTGGGGATAATGGGAGTTGTGGCTGAACATGGGCTCCTGATTGGGTAGAGCTGATGCCCCACATGTGGCTTGTAGACCCTCTGCAAGGCCCAGAGCTCTGGAGGATGGAGCAGATGGAAAAGGGTCTCTAGGAAATTCAATAGAATTTGCTTGCAAAGGAGTGGGGATGTGTGTTCTAATTCACTTATTCTTTTACCTGGAAATTCACAATTAATAATACGAAATAACCTTTTTCTTGGTTGTACACACCTTCCTGTTAAGCTTGGACTCGTGGTGCTATTGTTGTTTTTTCTGTATGGGGGGGTGGGATTTTCAAATGTAATGCTTTGTTTTCCAGCTGTAGCCTTTTGTGGATAATATGAGTAAGCACCCTTTCTAGATTAATATTAAAGCCATTGTTGTTTTAATAGCTGTATTGAATAAGGAAGATGACCTTGACTGAGATAAGCAGGAACCATTACCATTAAGGAGATGAACATTTTTTAAGTGCAGAACAAGCTAATATTTGGAATCCCCTCCCTGATTCACTGGAGTATAAGAAGGGGGAGGAGATTTAGAGCAATCAGACTTGCAAGATCCTATGACTATAGCCCAGTGTTTCTCAGGCTTAGCAACTTTAAGATGAGTGGACTTCAACTCCCAGAATTCCCCAGCCAGCCTTGCATGACTGGGGAATTCTGGGAGTTGAAATCCACTCAGCCACCTTGCTGGCTGGGGAATTCTGGGAGTTGAAATCCACTCATCTTAAAGTTGCTAAGCTTGAGAAACACTGCTATAGCCAGTCTCAATAAAAGGAGTTTAAGCCTTCCTGTGGAGTTGATTTTCTGGTCTGGTCTACCGAGTGGGGCTGGCAACGGTTGTATCTTTTCAGTGTCTACGTTAAACCATTATATGCCACCCATATATGGATTGGGTGTATATTGTGAAATAAATGCTCTGCATCAACATTCCCAAGGACCATATCTTTTTTGGAGTCAGCCAATATTTTATAGGAGTTTCAAGTTTAGGAAGATGCTTCTGCAGTGTCTGACACGGTCTTGCCTTAGGTGAGTCAAGTTGAGGGGATCGGATTGGCTCAGTAAAGATTTAATCAAACCGCTGGTGCATTATGTGGGGTAAGAGAGCAGATTTCTTTCGGTGATTGGTGTCATGCCCCATGCTAAGTGATCATTGTTTAATCATGGTTTGTTGAATAAACCACAGTGTGTTGGGTTTGCACAATACATTAAACTTGGTGCCTAGATACCTTCATGACCCTGGTCTCCAACCAGAATTGTCCTGTCCAATACGAGTGTCTTGGGAGATACTTTTAACTGTTAACTGTTCCCCACTTTTGTGAAACGAGGGGTGCTAAAGCCAGATGGTGTTGCTTCTTTCTCATAGCCCCAGTTTTATGGAATAGCTTTCCTTAGAAGCTAGACTTGCCCCATCGGTTTTAATTTTCCAGAAGCCAGTGAAGATGGAGCTCTTCTGTGATGCCCTCAGGGTTGATTGGTTAGTTAAGGAATCTGTCATTATGTTGTTATCATTATTGTTATCATATGGTCACTGTTATTATAATATTGCTATATGCACCATGGCTGTTTTAACTGTAATTGATTTTTTTTTAATTTAAAGTGGTTGTTTTAGTTTGCTAGTAATCACAGGGAGTTCCTTTACACACAAGCAGGATCCCACTTGTAAAATGACTCTTAGAACCTGAGAAGGAAAAGGGAATGTGTGTGTGCGTGTGTGCGTGAGAAATTAAATTTTAAAACATATCTTAAAATGGAACATTTAAAAAACTCCAGTTGCAAGATAAAGCTTGGTTTATAAAATCCAGTTGCTTTTAATGTCACCCACGTTCCCTGGGGAAGTTCCAGAGTCCAACACATTTGAAGAGCATGAAGCGGGTGAAGACCTTGCCCATTTTCAAGGTTTAAAATATTGGTTCTTTAAAAGATTGCCCTGAGGTTGATCTGGGAGATTGGGTTGAACAAAATGCCCCTGTTTTGATTCCTCCCAATTTCACATTTCGGTGGTTTGGTTCTGTCTTGGTGTCTCTTTTCCACAGAGAACCTCCTCCAAGGTATCACCTGCAGGAGACCCGCTGGCTTGGAGAACTTGTACAGAAGACCCACCACAAGACTAGAAGCTGGAGAGAAGGCTTTCTGTGACACTGGCTGATAAGGAGAGGAAGAGCAAAGGCAGCCTTGAGCTAAGATCAGCTCACCTGAAACGAAAATGACCGACCAGGTGGAAGAGGGATCCAACAAGGAGGAACCGATGGAGGGATTGGAACTAGGGAAGAAAGCGCATCCCAGATCCGTCCACTTGGCAAGCTCATTAAGAAGAGAAATGGCCACGCAGGTTAAGGATGAACCGGAGGAAGGGCTACCCCAAACTCAGCTACCCCGGTGGCAGGGATCCCCAAAGACGAGCAAGCCACAGCTGTCGGAGCCCCCCATGTTGCAGGAGGACCTCAAAGCCTTTTGGGATCACTTGGAGGGGGTGGAAGAGGCTTGCTGGTGGGGAAGCAGCCTGGTGCCTGGCCCCAGAGAAGCTGAGAAGACTTATGGCAACCTTGGTGTCCAGGAGACTCATGGGAAAATGAAGGCGGCCATCTTGCGGGGGGAAGCCAGCTGCCGGGAGTGGCAGCGCCAACGTTTTCGGCACTTTTGCTACAAGGAAGCCAAGGGGCCTCGGGAGGCTTGTGGCCAGCTTCAAGACTTCTGCCACCAGTGGCTGAAGCCGGAGCAGCACACCAAGGAGCAGATCCTGGAGCTGGTGATCCTGGAGCAGTTTCTGGCTGTCCTGCCCCCAGGGATGCAGAACTGGGTCCGGGAGGGGGGGCCAGAGACCTGCACCCAGGCAGTGGCCCTGGCCGAGGAGTTCCTCCAGAGGCAGGAGGAGGACCAGAGTCACGAAGACGAGGTCAGTGTGAGTGGTTGTGGGGAAGGAAAGAAATGGAGTTCAAGAGTTTTGCCCATCCTATACCAACTCTGGTCAATAGCAGGAGCTCTCAGAGTTTCAGACAGGTTTTCTTCCTATTTCAGCTCTGATTTTTGCCTCCCTTTCAGGTACTGGGTCCGTCTGAAGAAGCATCTTGTAATGTCCCCAAGAGTGGGCGCGCTCTCCTTGATTCCCTGCAGGCACAGTGGAGCAAAGCTGGGCAAGAAAACTGCCCAGAGGGCAGGAGCTTCTGTGGTACGTGGGATTCTAGCCTGATCCCTTGGGAGGATGTCACGTTGGGAAAGGCCAGTCTGAGGGAGATATAGATGATTTGTTTCCAATATCTCAAAACACCTGAATAAAAGCCAGTGCAGTTAAAATAAGCCAGAGGCAGATAAAACCTTAACAGAAAAAAAGCAGAGAACAGGGGAAGCGGTGACATCATTGAAAACACTTTGCCGAGTAAGCAAAACATCTCCAGACACCCAAAAGATTGTAATGTTAGTGCCAGCGCTACGTACAAAGCCACGTACATAGTGCTCCCTCCTCCTGCTTTTCCCCACAGCAAAAACTTTGTGAAGTAGGTTGGGCTGAGAGGGAGGGACTGGCCCAAAGTCCTCCAGGAGCTTCTGTAGCAGAGGAGAGACCAGAACCTGGGTCTCTCCATTCCTAGTCCATCACCTTTGCCACTAGAACACGATGGCTCTTGGGCTGAGAGGGAAGGGCTGGCCATAATTCCCCAGGGAGCTTTTATGGTCCAGGGGGACTAGAACCTGGATCTCCCCACTCCTGGTCCAACATCTTCCCCACTACACCACCCTGGCTCAGGGACTGAGAGATAGGGGCTGGCCATAATTCCCCAGGGAGCTCTTATGGCCCAGTAGGGACTAGAACCTGGGTCTCCCCACTCCTGGTCCAGCTACATTCCCACTACCCCACACTGACTCTCTGAGCTGGACCAAACCAAAAGCTTATGTGGTCAAACATCTTCTTCCAACTGGACAAAGCAGGCACCAGTAGGAAGCCAGCCAACAGAACATACCTCGCATCCATACTCCACAACAGGTGGGATGAGGAGGCAAATGGTCTCTTGATCCTGGATGTCACATATGACTATCATAACAAGTAATTGATGATAGCTTAACCTCCACTGATTTGTCTTAGCTCCTTTAAACTGTCTAGTTTGGTGACCATTGCTGCTAGTCAGGGGTTCATTAATTGCGAGAGGTTCACAGAGCAGGAATGTGGGGAATGTAAACTGTCAGCAGGCACTTACAAACAAGACTGGGAAACAGAAAGCAAAATTACCATTACACAGAGGGAAAGGGAGGAAGTTAGGGCATTGGATTTGAACCCAAGGAAGATACAAATTTGGGAATCAGCCTTAATGTCTCAATGACTATTGACACAATAAAGATATAGGTCAAGTTGTGTCATGTTGAGCCTCCTGGAAGCTTGAACCAAGCTCAAACCCGCCTTGGAGGACTCAGATACCACCTCTGCTTTAGGAGGAAGGAGGGCATTCAAAGAAAACTATTATTATTGGGAGGGCTGTAGAATTTTGAAGAAGAAAAAGGTTTTGCCAACTCCTTTTTCCAGGAGTGTGATTTATCTTTGTCTCTTTTTTAGGAGACAGTGAGGAATCTTGTGAAAATGAGATTTTTCCTGTGGGAAATCAAAAGCAGTCAGAAGTTTGCCAGACAATACCCGGAAGAGCGAAAAGCATTTCCTGGCATCTGGAACAAAGGTCCTGGAGGAAGGGAAAGCGTGAGAGCAACCCAGTTCAAAAAGCTAACATCTCTGTTTTGCAAAGCGGTGGACTCGCCAATAATATACAACCAAGGTCCACGTTGGAGAATCTGGAGTCCTGCAGGAGGGATGAGAATACATTTGGCAACAGTTCAGATTTCTTAATAGATACCAAAGGCAAATGCTGTAAGTTCTTGGACTCTACAGCCACCTCCAGTCAGAGCATGCTCTTCCCTAACCTTCAGCGCATCCTCAAGGGTGAGAAATCCTGCAGTTGTCTGAGCTGTGGGAAAAGCTTCCATCACAATTTAAGCCCAGCTGAGCATGGAGATGAGCCTTCTCAGTGTTCAGATTGTGGGAAACATGTTGATGAGGACTCAGTTCTTATGAAACATGAAAGATTTGAACGAGGAGAGAAGCTTTACATGTGTTTAACCTGTGGAGAAAGCTTTGCTCTCTACTCCAGCCTGATGAAGCATGAGAGGATCCACACCGGAGAAGAGTTGTGTCCTCCTGTGGAGAGTGGGCAAAGAAACCATCCAAGCGGCAGTCCTACCATCTTGGAACAGCAAGCCTCCATGGGGGAGAAGGCATACCAGTGTCCAACTTGTGGGAAGAGGTTTAGCAAAATCTCAACCTTTCAGTTCCACAAGCGGATCCATACTGGGGAGAGGCCTTACACGTGCACCAACTGCGGAAAAAGCTTCAGCCAGAGATCCAATCTTATCTTGCACGAGAAAACTCACACGGGAGTAAAGCCCTTCCGGTGCTCGGACTGTGGGAAGAGCTTCCTTCGAAGCTCAGATCTGGTGAGGCACGAGATCACCCATACCGGGGAGAAACCCTACACCTGCTCTGAATGCGGCCGGTCCTTCAGCCACAACTCGACTCTGATTGCTCACGAGAGAACCCACACGGGGGAGAAGCCCTACAAGTGTTCAGTCTGCGGGAGGAGCTTCCGACACCACTCAGGTCTTATCAAACACGAGAGGACCCACACTGGGGAGCGGCCCTATGCATGTCCGGCCTGTGGGAAGGGTTTCAGTCAGAGCTCGGGCCTGACACTCCACTTGAGGACTCACACGGGTGAGAAGCCCTACCAGTGCTCAGCTTGCGGAAAGAGCTACACCCAGAGGTCAAAACTGACAAAACATGAGAGGACACATTTGGCTGAAATGGTGTAGCTATTCAAGGAAGAGGATAAATTTAGGAACCCCTGGATGATCTGACTTGGGGCTTGTTGCGTGTCAGTAGCAAAGCATGCATGTGGATGGTTACAACCAGAGGCTACAAAAAACTGGCCTTCATTCATTAGCAAACACGATTGTGATTCTCAGGGCTTGAAGGAAGAAGCGTGGATGGTCCTCAAGGCACCGGAATAAAACGTCTCCCATTAGAACATTTGACAAAAAGACAAGCTTTGTAATACTTTTGTCCCAGTAATGTTTGCTTTGTATTTGTTTTAATCAAGAAGTTCTCACTCTCTTAACTTAGTTTTATCTTCCATTACACCTCATGTCCATCCCTCTGTTTGTGTGTGTGTCCTTTTCTGTTTAAATACCCAACTTTAGGTCCTGTTTCAGTCCTCCAAGCGTGTGTATTTCACTTCTCACCCTTAATTGTATGTTGGTACGCACGTCTGCCTACAGAGGCAAAATGGGAGAGTGTAATGTGCAAATAGGTGCAGGGTTCAGTATCTGGCCTCTGGGTGTCAGGGCATCTTCTAATCCCCAACATGGTCCTTGTGTGCCCCCTCCCCAAATTACATTCAAATAAAAATAGAGGGGTTGTTTTGTTTTTAAAAGAACTTCAATTTCGTGAGATTTGGGCACTGACATTTCAGAGCAAGATTACTAACTCTTGGGAGATTTGGAGAAACTTTAAATGAGGGGAGAGTCATGCAGGCTGCTACCCCAAATCACCCAATCATGGAACCTTAGAGTTGGAAGGGATCTTAGAGGTCACTTAGAGCCACTCCGCCTTTGACAAAAGGTGCATCTCTCCTGGATAGAGAAAGAGTTAATACTGATGTATCCAGGCTGGTTTTCTCGTAAGTAAGCCCTCCCTGTTTGATCACCTACACATATGCTTAGAAATCTTGTTGCATCTCCTGAATATATCATAGAAATCTTCTGTCGGTTGCACTTCAGGAAGAGCGTGGTGCTTCACCAGGAAAAGCCAAATCTTATCTGAGCTGCTTTAAGCAAATGAGTGGATTTGCATAATTACCTTCCTTTGCATGCCTTATTCCAGTTTTGCTAGTCGCAGTGTGGACACAAGTCAGCCTTCACGCACACACATTTCTGGCTTTGAAATTTCATGGAGGGGGCAAGCATGCTCTTTGATCTCCAGTGTCAATCATCCCCGTGCCACCTACAGAATTTAATCAGGCTCTCTGTGGTGCTATCACAGCTATTTCAAAATTAGGCTCACCGAAGCCCCACTGAGCTTATGTCCCAATACATAGGTATGTAGAATTGAAACTGCAGTTTCAGTTCAGTGCAATTCATTCAGTTGTTTAGCAATTCAGTCTGCCTATATTTAAATACAATTAAATCATGTTTAAACCACAACAAAAGCAGATGTTTGTTCTTTGGCCCTGGATCACATAAGAGGCTTTCTAGCAGGTGCCAGGAAGGCGGGAACATCTTTTTGAAAATGGGTGCCCGCTGGTTGCAATTCTCATAAGCACCTGTATTAAACATAATATTCTTTTTTTTTTTAAGTATTGCCCAATTAATTGGGATGCCTTTTAGGCCAAGAAAAAGTTTATATTTTTAAAGCTAAGGCTATGATTAACAATGGAATCTGCTCCATGTCAATTAATGTGGTATATAGTTGCCACCTAAAATTTTTTTTTTTTTTGTCTGCGCTCAGTCATTACTGACCCTGCAGTGACTGCCTGGACGAATCCTTGCAGTTTTCAAGGCAATTGTTTTCGGAAGTGGTTTGCCAGAGCCTCCTTCCTAGAGCAGAGCCCAGCTGGCGAGCGCAGGAGGCGGGATTTCCGTTGCTTCGCGCCCTTTTCGGGCGAGTGCGGTTTTGCGCTTACCGGCAACTGGTCCCGTCTCTCTGTGCAAGGCGCTGCCAGCATTTTTCCTCTCACCAGAGTGAGAGTTCCCATTTATCTACTCACGTGAATTTTCGACCTGTTGGGTTGACAGGAGCTGGCGGGGAGGAAACAGGAGCTCACCCTGTTAACGCGAAGGCTGGACTCGAACCGCCGAAGCGTCAGCCATTTCTGACCGGCAACTTTACTAACTGGTTTATTATCATAGCTTGCAATCCCATTTTTCCTGGACAGCAAATCCAATAGTTCAATGGGATCATATTACAGCCTTTCCTGATCGGATGCCTTGAAATGTATTCCATCATCCCCAGTCACCTTGGCCAATGGGGATTGAACTCCAACACAGCTAGAGGACACCGGATTACAGAAAGTTGCCGCAGTATTTTATTTTTAAAGAATGCATCCTTTCTTCTTTTTTTAAAAGCAGATTTTAACACCGCCCCAAAGCCAATTTCTTTGCTGTAGTAGCTCAGCTGTTTGCTTATTTTTTATGTATATATTTAGCTTTGAGGTATACAGTCGCCCACTGAACATGTGATTCCAAGCAGCTAACAAGACATAAATAAATAAGTAAATAAATAACACACCACTTGGGTGACTCATATATATATTATGACATCACCAAAGATGAGCTCAGCCAGCAGTCTTGTCCACTACCCAGGGAAAGATCCAGATCTTCAGTGATTTAGAAAGCCTGGCAGGGTTAGGGTCACCTTGGGATCTCAGAGGGGAAGCTTTTGCAGAAGGCGGGCCCTGTGACGCAGAAAACATGTCTTGTGGATCCTATCAAATGATGCTGTTTAATAGAAGGGACCTGGAGCATTCCCACCCTTTCAGATTTCATGGGATGGCAGAACATTGGAGATAGGTAGTCCTATAGATGACCTGGTCCTGTGCCATGAAGGGCTTTATAGGTGACCACCAACACCTTGAATTGCACCCATCAGCAGCTACACAGTAGAGGTGCTACATGGGTGTACCAAGGCATGCCCCTAACTATCCTAACCTCTACATTCTGGACCAGCTGTAGCTTCCAGCTGGTTGTCAAGGGCAGCCCCACGTAGAGCACATTGCAATCATCCAACGTGAGGTGAGTAGCACATGAGTCACCATTGGAAGGATCTCCTGATCCAGGAACAGGTGCAACTGGTGCACCAAATGAAGCTGGCTGGGAAATTCTGGGAGTTGAAGTCCACACATCTTAAACTTGCCAAGTTTGAGAAACCCTGGCGTAGCTCCTCTGGTTTGCAAGCTGTGATTTACCATCTAACATGCTGTGTGCCAACATTGCCTGTAGCCATGGAGCTGATAAAGCGAACTTCAGTAAAATCCATATCAACGCTTGCAGCAAGAGATCTGCGATTCTTGCTCCTTGTCCCTTGCCAGGGTGGATCTTAGGAGTTAAAGCCATAGAGGGTGGAATCCCAGAGAGGCCCTCCACTTCGCAAAGGTGGGGGACTCTGAATGCTCCCTAGTCCCTTCCTGCTTCAGTTCCCAGCTACGCCGGGGCGGTCTAGGCCATTGTTGCCTCTTGACTGCATGCGTTTGCTGGAAGGCTGAGGTGGGGGTGAGTCGTAGGGGCTTTTCAAGGATTAGCAAGAGGGCAGATCCCCTGGAAGAGGAAGAAAAGACTTTTTTATAATAGCACCTTCCCCTGGAATTTGCATTTCAAAGTGGACGGGAGAATGTTGGGACTGACACCTTGTCTTTTTAAAGCAGTAAATCCTGGCCATTTATCCTGCCTCTAATTTATTTTCAGGCTGCAACTTTCCTGGGGGAAAAGCGTGTATGTGAGAGCGTGTAACATTGTGGCACAGATTTTTCTTCCTTCCACTCCTTTTAGTAAAGACACCAAAGCTGAGTTGACACACTCTTTTGCCCACTCTGATGCCTGCAAGTGTATTAGGACTGCATTTCCCAGAATTCCTTCAGCCGTGCTTTCTGGGAATTCTGGAAGTTGCAGAAGGAATTCTGGGAGGTGCAGTCCCAACCCAGCTGGGTGACACCAAGTTTGGAAAGGCAGTGAAAAGCCATTATGTGCTTTTAGATGCTATTTTTGAACTCAGCCATTGTGGTTTATAAACCATGATATATGGTTTAGAGTTATGCACAAACTGCCATTGTTGTCTATTCAATAAAACCTGGTTAAAGCAGTATGACTTAGTGGTACTTTGTTCACACAATGGTTTTAACTAGCTAAAGTCCTAAAATGGAGAGCTGGTTAATTTTTTTCTTGGTTAGGTTTTTGAAGTTTTGTATGTTGTACTAATCAATTGGTTTAGCTGATTTTCTATCAACACATCAAACCATAAACTAGGTTAATTCAGTAGCCAATTCAAACGTATTTTGCAATAATGGAAGGAAAATATGAGATTATTGAAGCATGGAAGGAATCATGCTTCATATGTGTGTGTGTATTTGTATATGTATGTGTATATGCATGTATATGCACGCGCACACACACAAATACACACGAAACATGGTTCTCTCTTTTCCTCTCCTTGGGAGAGGGAATGGAAATATTTGCAGTACTGTAATGGCTTTTCATATTAAACCTGGCTTGATCTGGAACTCCCTATTTTCTGCCATAAGCTCAGTTTTTCTGGAGCAGAATTTCAAATCCAGAAACTTGTCTTCCAGGTATTAATAAAATAGAAAAAATGTTTAACTTTGCTGATGACTGGAGGACATATTTAACATTTTGGGAAATGTGGGTGGGGGGAAAGAATTGTGGTGAACCAGGCAATGAATCAAAGTGGGCAGAGTCCCAAGTTTACGGGTGGAGTCGGGTGGAGTTTTTAAAATTACAGTATGTTAATATTTTCGGACATGAGACTTACACAACATGATAGGTATGTTCAGCAACTGTAGCCGGAAGAAAGCTTGCAGAAAAGATGATGGGGTTCCCCAGCATGGTTTATGAGAATAGGGAGAACCTAGGATCTCTGAAGCTTGGTAGAACTACATCAAAATCTTTTCTCCAAAAGCGTTTGGTTTGTGAATATTCTCTCTAATATTCCTCTGTCTACATTTTCCCCTCCTTAGGATGATGTCGCTCCCATACATCTGAGTCATCATCACGCATCCCTCTTTATCTACCTCCATCTCAAACCTCAAGTGGTGGTGGTGGACTTGGGTCAAGATCTCAAGAACGTTCAAAAGGAAGAGACTTCAAGAACCATATTGCTGGGAGGGGAAATGAGCAAAGAGGGAACCTTGGAACTTGAACCTGTAGTGCAGAAAATGGCTGCCAAGTATGGGATTGTGGGAAATCATGTTCCTCTGTTTCAAGCTAGCCTCCAGCTGGAAGGGCAGATGCTACAGCCAGGTGCCCTCAGCCCCAAATCAGAAGATAACTCTAAAGGAGAGAGAGCTGAGTCTCCAACAGGGACCACCAAAGAATTTCAAGAAAGGAGAGCAATGGCTCCTATCAAAGAAGAAGCTGAAGAGGACTTTGCTCATGACTGGAAACTCCGGTGGCAGGACCCCCCCAGGGTGCAAGAGCCCCTTCCTACAAAGTGGGGTGACCCACAGATCCTAGATCCCTTGTCTCTGTGGAGTGATGCCAAAGGCTTACCAGCCCATTTTCAGGGTGCATTGAACACAAGCCTGCCTTCTGTGGGAGGGCAGGTGGCTCAGGGATTTCTCAGCCTTGGTGGAGAAGTTCAGGGCAGAGAGAGCAAACTCTTAGCCAAAGAGGAGACTGACTGTGGTCTGCTTGAGGGGGAGATGAACAAAGGGAAGGGTGGCATGGAAACTCATCGCCTGAGATTCAGGCAGCTTTGCTACATAGAAGCTGAGGGTCCCCGCCAGATGTGCAGCCGGCTCTGGTACCTCTGCCACCGGTGGCTGAAGCCCGAGAGACACACCAAGGAGCAGATCCTGGAGCTGGTGATCCTGGAGCAGTTCCTGGCCATCCTGCCCCCCGAGATCCAGAGCTGGGTCAAGGAGCAGGGCCCAGACACGTGTGCCCAAGCGGTGGCCCTGGCTGAGAACTTCCTGATGAAGCAGAAAGAATCACTGGAAACGGACAGCCAGACCCCTGAGCCCCTCAAAGTAGGAGACAGAAGTGTCGGGAGTTTGCTCCCTTTGCAGCATATGGAGAAAGTGGTAAGAAGCAGCTTTGTTCTACCCCAACTTTCCCAACTCTTTCTTCTGCTCACTAGCAATCTTCAACTTACTTTGGGAGGTACAACTTCCTTGCAATTTTGTCAGCCTTGTGAGGTAGCCCAGACAGGAAGCATGCCCAGATGAACTAATTCTACTTTATTGTAAGGTTATATAACAGAACCTTGCAAGTCTGAAAGTACATCTCTCCCTGTTGCCTTTACAGGAAACTAGGGAAGGTCCTTTCTGAGACATTTACCACACCCCCATTCCTTCTGTGGGCTCAGGTGCTGCTTATCTAATCATTCCCCTGGCTGCAGCTCTTCCCCCTGTCTCCCAAGGTCATTTCCACAGACCATTACACAATTAGAATATTTTGTTTGGCCTCCGAGGGCAGTGAGGCATGAGACCAGCAATGGGCTGATGCCAGCATAGTAGATAGGGGGAAATGTTTGTTTGCTTAAGCCATTTATATAGCCCCCCCCCCCCCCCCCATCTTACAGCAGTGACTCTGGGCAGTGCAGAGAAAAGGGTCCAGAAGATCTGCTTTCTCAAGGACCCTTTGGAGTGGCAAGCTGTCCATCTTCTCAACAACCTTCCTTTTTTCTGACACTGGATGGAAATTGCCTAGTTCCGCTGAGTCCAGTGATGGTTTATTGGGGATGGGGTAAATAAAATGTCCTCCCTTTTTTTGATGATAGGGCACTGGGGGAAAAAGAAGAGAAATAGACACCCAGTTTGCCTCTTAACCACCATTGAGAAAAAATGACCCAGTTTTAAGGGAGTCTGTGGGTTGGGTGGGAGGTGGTTAAAGAATTAAATAGCTCTCTACAGGCTTAAGGGACTCATTTTGCATCTCAGTAAAGTACATACCCCATTATACTTCCAAAATTGGCCAAAAATATTTCTTCTGGGGTGCTCTGGGTGGTATAGAAGGAGCGCTAACAGATTATTTGCAGGTTGCAAGTTATGGATTTCTTCCTCCAGTGCAGTTTGGTTATGGATCTTCCTGCCAGAAGGAGCATTAAATCAGAGGCACCACCATCTGAAGCTTCAAGGCCACATGGAGCCCATCACCAGCCCCATCGTCTCCCCAAAAGTTGCTGCCAATTATAACTTTTTATGTGATGGGAGGGAGAAGCTATTAAATATATGGGTAGCAATCGTGTTTTTAATTCAGGTTAATTAAATCGACATTCATTTTTGTCCTGATTCCATCTCCTAATTGGAGTGATGTTCTGGCACACTATCTAAAGGCCAAATTCAGGGCAAACTCTTATTGTGCTTTTCTTAGTATTATTACTTATTTTATGGCCTGTGGTTGATTTTAATCCTATGTTTGCTGCCCAGAGCTGCAATTGCGAAATGGGCAGCCATATAAATCAATACAATCAATCAGTTAATCCCTGGTTTAAAAAAAAAAAAAAAAAGAGGATATGGACTTTTCAGCCCCATTTATTCCAGGTACAACTCCCAGCAGCTGCAGCCAGCAGGATCAGTGGTGGAGAATGCTGGGAGATGCAGTTCAACAACACCTGGACAGCCCCAGATTTCCAGCGCTGTTGATCAGTAGCTCAGGAAGACATCTTTCCAGTCATGTCACTCAGAATTTTTTTAACTTGATCCACCTCCACGCAAACCATGCGCTCCTTTACGGTGTCCTTGGCCACTGGGTTTAGGACTACTTCTCATGTTGTTTTCAGGTGTCTGGACTCTTGGCAGAAGTGGGCTTGTGTTCTTCCAATGCAAAGGCAACAACATTGGCCACTTGCAAGAAGGATGGGTCAGAGAGAGAGAGCGACACACATCCACTAGGTAAGCTGTCACTTTGATCCTGGTCATTTGGGCCTCAAGTGGGAACTCTGGATTCATTTGTTCGATGATCCATCACTTTGTTTTCTTGGCTGTCCACAATATTCTCAGGAGTCTTCTCCAACACCGAAGTTCAAAAGTGCCAATACTCTTCCTATCCTGCTTCTTCAAAGTCCAACTTTCACTTCTATAGTGTGTCACAGGGAATACCCTGGCTTGCACGATTCTGATCTTTGTAGGTATAGACACATCACGGATTTGAATATCTCTTCCAAGGTCTTCATGGCTGCTCTACTAAGTGCTAGTCTGTGGCGTACTTCTTGACTGCTTGTTCCTTTACTGTTGATGGTCAGTCCTAAGAGACAGAAGCTGTCCACCACTTCAATATCTTCATTGTCAATTCTAAGGTTGGTTTTTTACCTGTTGTCATTAGTTTGGTCTTCTTTACATTTAATTTTAGACCCATTTTTAACTCTGCTCCTTGACTTTTATTAATAGAGCCTGCAGATTCTTTGCATTTTCAGCTATCAAGGTAGTGTCATCAGCATAGCACGGGTTATTGATTTTTTTCCTCCAATTTTAAAATCACATTCATCTTTTTCCAATCCACTTCCCTTAATATATATTCAGCATGTAGGTTGAATAAGTGGGTGGGCCTTAAACCTGGATAATTTTCATGTTAAAGGATCGTCCGTGATGTCTAATTGATATTATTGGGTCATTAACTGCATTGTATCTGTCTTTCTATACCCTTTCTGACTATTCCTTCTTTGTTTTTAATGTTCTGAGAGGTCATATTATTATCTTCTGAGTGAAAGTGTCCAATTCCAGTCTACAGGTGGTCCTCGCTTATTGGCCACAATTGGGACCAGCAACGCCATCGCTAAGCAGCAGAGTCATAAAGCATGACATCACATGGCTGGACCAACTTATGACATCCGTTCCATCAGTTCTGGTGGCGGTCGTTAAGCAAATCCCTGCGGGTCATTAAGTGCAATGTCATGTGACTGTGACTGACTTGCAACTTGCGACTTCCTGCCAGCTTCCCCATTGATTTTGCTTGTCAGAAACTGGCTGGGAAGGTTGCAAATGGCGATCACGTGACCACGAGATGCTGCAACCATTGTAAATGGGCGCCAGTTGCCAAGCACCCAAATTGCGATCACGTGACCATGGGGACACTGCGACAGTTGCAAGTTCGTGGACCCATGGTAAGTCTCCTTTTTCAGTGTCGTCATAACTTTGAATGGTCACTGAATGAGTGGTCAGTAAGTGAGGACCCGCTGTATCTCAATTGCTGATGCCTAATGTGTCATTGTGTAGTTGATTCATTCCATCTTTCACTGTGTTGAGCTTTCTCATGTTCAGGCTTCTTACATCCCATGCTCCCACTGTAGTTCTGTCTTTGCAGCTTCAGATTTTGTTGTCCTGTATGACAACACCAGCAACTAGACATCCCAAAGTTTTTAATCTTATAAAACACCATTAATACTCTGAAAGATCCTCAGCTCTTCCCCAGTAGCGTGTTGAGCACCTTCCCACCTGAGGCGCCCATCATCCGGTATTATATCCTCAGTCGCTTTATCTTGTCTGTCCACATTGTTTTCTTGGTAAAATACAGGAATGGGCTTCTCCCACCTTTGCCATCATCACTAAAGCGATCATCCACCTCCAGCATCTTCCTGTCTTGCTGCTGCTGGATGTAGGGGCCAGCTTGCTTCAGCTGGGCAGCTGGGATGACTGTCAGGCCTTGGGATTACCTACTCTCAGCGAACATTCCTGGTGTTCTTGGCTTGCCCCTCGCAGGAAACCTCTCCCCCCCATGCCACAAGGAGGCAGTACAGCAGGACTTGGGGCAGCAAAGCATATCATGCCAGCCTATTTTTCTCTCATGACAAAGAGCACTTATCGAGATCTTTCATGTGATCCAACGTTGCTTTCTTCAGGTCAATGTTATTAACTGTAGCTTTGGGAAAAATATCAGGTTCAAGTCAAGATAATGGATGGGGATTCTGAGAAGCAGCCTGTTTTCTCTGAGATGTTTGCAGCTGTCCCACTTTTAAAAGGGAAAGGTAAACTCTCCCTGGAACACGTTTGTCTCCTGCTGACAATCTGGATATATTTTATTACAGCCGAATGGAAGTTGTTGTCTGCTGCTCCAGGATGTTTTTTTGACTTTCCAATTCAGCCTCAAGCCCTGGATTTTTCTGGAGGTCTCCCAACCAAGTACAAAGCAGGTCTGACCCTGCTTAGCTTCCAACCCCAGACAAAGCCACCTTTTGACACCACTCTGTTCTCCCTCTACTCAGATTTTTCCAATTTTACAGCGGCCAAACTCTCTGCCTAACTCAGTGTTTCTCAACCTTGGCAACTTTAAGAAGTGTGGACTTCAGCTCCCAGAATTCCCCAGCTAGCATGCTGTTGTAACAGAATACAGGTAGTCCTCGCTTAACAACCACAATAGGGACTAGAAAATTAGTTGTTAAGCTGGGTGGTTGTTAAATGAGTCATGCCCGATTTTACAACCTTTTTTGCAGTGATCATTAAGTGTGTCACTGCGGCTGTTAAGTGAATCACATGGTTGTTAAGCAAACCACGTGATTGTTAAGCGAATCATGCAGTTCCCCATCGATTTTGTTTGCTGGAAGCCAGCTGGAAAGATTGCAAATGGTGATCACATGACCCTGGGGCACTGCAACTGTCCTAAGTGCAAGCTGTTTGCCAAGCGCCCGGATTGCAATCATGTGACCATGGGGGTGCTGCGATGTTTGTAGGTGCAAAGACTGGTTGTAAGGCCCTTTGTTCAGCATCGTTGTAACTTTGAACAGTCACTGAATGAATGGTTGTTAAGTGAGGACTACCCGTATTGCAAGCCCGGCTATGTTTTCCCTTCCCTCCCTCTTATACCCCAGGAAGTCATCGGGGAGTCAGTCTGAGTCTCTTCCTAATGTTTTTCATTTCCCAGGATGAAAGCATGATTTTGCACTTACTGTTATAGCCGTCTCTATACACTTTCTGCCAGATCATCTCCATGGCTCCCTACACCTAAGCAGGAAAGGAAAGCACCAGCCCCCTCTCTCTTGGGTTGGCCAGCAGTTGAAATTCTAAAATAGACTGCCTGTGATAGTGGAGGTGGTTTAGAGACGTTACGATTAGTAGTCGCTGGTCATCTCCCTGAATTTATCTAATAATCTCAAGACATCTAGATGGAACTCTCACTAGATCTCCTTCCTGGAAATCTTGTAGTTTCACTATATGCTTGGTGAAGAATTTCTTCCTCTCTTCTGCCCTGAATCTCCCACATTGGAAGGAATCTCTCCTGTTGGAGGAACCCAAAACTTGGTAATATGAGAGAAGAAGTATTTCTTCCTATCTCTCTCCCCATCCACAGATGGAGTATTCATTCACCAAGCCTATCGCTTGCTCTCTTTCTGAACAAAGCATCTCTCCATGTAATAACCTTTTCTCGTACCTGAATTGCTCCAACACCCTAAATCCAAGGCTCAGTAACATTTCTAAGCATGCTCTCTGGGCCCCAAATGAAATAAAAATAAGATGACCAGATCAGCATTTCAAGAAGCTAATTCTGGAGATCTTGCAAGATGGTGCAGTTCAAGGCTCAATTCTTGGCGGATCTGGCCATCTTGGGTGGTTTCAACCATCTTTTTGTAAAAAGTATTTAGGGATTCCTGTTTGTATATTTTGTACCCATGGGTGTAATGTAGCCAACCCTTGTCCTAATTGTTCAGGATATTCCACATGTTTTCCAGATGTGGCAACTAGAGCCAGTTTGGTATAGTGGTTAAAGACATCAGGTTAGAAATTAGGAGACCCTGAGTTCTAGGCCTTCCTTAGGCACAAAGCCAGCTGTGTGGCTTTGGGCCAGTTCCTCTCTCTCAGCCCTAGGAAGGAGAAGACAAGGGCAAGTGGCTCCTGAAAATGTTTCCAAGGAAACTGCAGGACTAGTCCATACAGTTGCCATGATTCAAGACTGATCTGAGGGCACAAATCTCCCCCTCCAAAAACACGTACTCACTGTATTATAAATTGGGCCGAATTGCATTGCAGCCTTTCTAAATTCAGCTTCCGTTTTCTTCATTCCAGCAAATAAGGAATTGATGGGGGAGGACGCTGCTGTTTTGCAGCTGGATCATTCTGAGAAAGTGGAATCTTTAGAAGAAAACAGAGCAGACTTTGGAGCCCCTCTAGGTGAGGCTGGCCAGGAAAAGCCCGCTCCTCTTGGCCTCAAACCACACAAATGTTCTGAATGTGGGAAAAGGTTCCATCAGATCTCCCATCTCAATCGACACTTGAGGATCCACACCGGAGAGAAGCCCTACAAGTGCTTGGATTGTGGGAAGAGCTTCACGCAGGGTTCCTGTCTGCTGGGCCACCAGAGGATCCACACGGGGGAGAAAGCCTACTCATGTTCGTACTGTGACAAAAGCTTCATCTGGAGCTCCGGCCTGCACCAGCACGAAAAGATCCACCTGGGAGAGAAGCCGTACAAATGCCTGGAGTGTGGGAAGAGCTTCCACCGGAGTTCGGCCCTCACGGACCACGTGAGGTCCCATACGGGAGAGAAACCGTACACCTGCTCTGACTGCGGGAAAGGGTTTAGCCAGCATTCCAACCTCATTGTGCATCGGAGGGTCCACACGGGGGAGAAACCCTACCCCTGCTCTGTCTGCGGGAAGAGCTTCACCCGGACAGCGTTGCTGATGGCACATCTCCGTATCCACACGGGAGAGAAGCCGTACAAATGCCTGGTCTGCGAGAGGAGCTTCCGGGAGAGACCCGCTCTTACCAAACATAAGAAAATCCACATGCGGGAAAATCCATAACGTGGCTGCATTGGGAAGGGAACATTTATCTTGGCTCTCTTGTCCTGCCTATTGGCGGTTTCCCCAAACTTCAGCACTTCAGACATTCCATCGTCACTGGCCAATGGGGCTGGTTCTGTTCTGCCATAGGCTGGAACTCCTGTGATGTCACAGAATGCATTCGGATTGGTGAGAAGCAAACTGATGGGCAGAAAGTGAAAGGGACAACAAATGTAGTCTAGCTGAGAATGCAGAAGTAGAAACATGGAGCCATCAGAGGGCGAATAAGGAAGGTTTTGTCATTTTTTCCTCGTTGGGGGTGTGTGTATGAGGGATGTGGGCCCAGGGAACGAAAGGGGAAATGATGCCATGCAGGAGATGAATTTCACATACTCGGTGACCTTTAACCAGTCACTTCTGTAGTTACAGGTCACCTATACCAAGATTTGATGAGAAAGTGGTCCTTCTGAAGTGCAATATGAAGTCCATCTCTAGTGTTTTTCCCTAGAGGAGATATCTTTCCGAGCGTTGTTTTCCTAGTGATCTCATTTCGAATTCTACCATAACTGACATAGGTTTTTGGAAATATCCATGTCCTGAAGTCAATTTTGAGTAAAATACAGAAAAGGAACATATGATGGGCAAGTATCTCCTGGTTCCTTCCAACCTGATATTCCTTTTTCAATAACCTGTTGTCATATTTGCTGCAAAATCAAGGTGTGGGGTGGAGAAGGATGCCTCTATGGGTCAGCAGCCTGCAGGGGAAAGCGTCAGTCAACGTTTTGAGGCAGAAATTCACACCTAAACTTGGCTGGCATCCAGGCTCAGCAGTATGGGACCCCTGCTGTAGTCCCTCTGCTTTGAGATGCATAACCCTGCTGCTGACCGATACCTCCTTGACTCCTTTAACTTGCCATGCCTAAAGAAATAAACCTTATTATCGCATAATGTGGTTCGTAAGACCTGCTCAAGGTCCCGGTTGAGTTTTCTACCACACCCCGGACCACAGACTGCCAAGTATCATTTTAACCTGATCTGCTGGGTTGTATTGTGTGAACTCAGCCTCAATAGTTCTACGCCCTATTGGTTCTCTCCAGAACCTTGCACTGAAAGATACACAATATCTGTACATGGAAGTTCCATTCATATTTACCATAGTTCCCTGCTGCTAAGAATTCCCCCCATGAGTTGATCCAACTCCTTATCCCAGGGGTGGCCTCTGAAAATGTGGGATTCATTTCATGCCGCATGAGAAATGGGAGAGCAAAGGGCCTGGTTTGAAGCCATAGCATCAGCTTTCCACCAGAGCCAACTGAAGGGCTCTATCAAGTCCATCTAGAAATGAAAACTTCCCACGTGCTGAAAGATGAGACGCTGCCATGTTTTGATCATGCAGGCGTGACCTCCATCTTGACTTTTTTGACTTATTGCTGGTCTTTTCCTCTCCCAATCCATTGTGTCCATCCCCCCCCCCCTTTATGGGACCCTACAATTAAAATGAAAATGCAATTAAAAATCTTGCAGAAGAAGAAGGCATTGTTTGTAAAAGAAATTTCCAAGCTTACCCAAACAGGTGTGTCTTAAATAGGGATGAGAGAACACCCAACTCGATACTGTACTCCAACTCCCATCATCCCCGAACATTGGTCGTATGGATTGGGACTGACAAGAGTTGAAGTGCGGTTTGATCCACCAGAAGTTTATAAGAACGAAGGCAAAATGCAAATTTTCAAGGAACGCTGACAACCATTCTAGTGAATTTTGGACATGTCAAGTTTCTTAGTTTTTGTGAAGCAAAACTTTTCTGGTTTTCATTCCTGGATGTGAATGGGGACTGTGTTTCATTAATAAACTTATAACGGAATATTTCTAAGCTCTTGAAAACATCTCTTTTTCTTTCTGCCATGAAATGTCGGAGATTTGAATTCAGCAGGGATGAATTCCTATTAAAACATTAAATCAGTGTTTCTCAACCTTGACAACTTTAAGATGGGTGGACTTCAACTCCCAGAATTGTTGTTCCTTATGCCCTTTGGGGGGGCGGAATAGAAACTGAATGAAAGCTTTGCCGACTAACCAAAACATCTACTAAAGTCAAACGTATGAAGGAATAAAATAGAGGATCCATTTTGTTGTCCCTCCCACAAAATAAGAATTTATCTTGATAAATAAAAATGCATGGAGCAAGTTCTCTTTTTGGCTTGCTAAAATGCTGGGCCAGTTGAAGAAAGGCCAGCTGGTCTGCCCTTTGCAAAAATGGCCACTCCGGTAATGACACCAGAACAAGGGACCACTTCTTCCTTTGCCAAGATGGCTGTGCTTTAGGTTGCTTGTATGGAGGAAACCGACTTGCCCTTTTGCAAAATGGCCGCACAAGCACCCACAGGGTAGCCGTTCTTCAAGATGGTTTCTGCAGAAGCACCTGCTGGTGGGGAATTCTGGGAGTTGAAGTCCACGCATCTTAAAGTTACAAAGGTTGAGAAACACTGCAGCCTAGCCAAATAAAAGTGCAGGATGGACACACTTTGGTAACACAATGCCTGCCTTTTTACACGTGACTTTTCTCATACATATGCACTGTTAGGCACACGCCTTTATTTGTTTACCCAAGTTCCAAGAGCCAGATAGAACTTGAGATGAGGCTTTTTAGCTAACAGAAGTTTTATTGGCCAAGAAACATTCTGGATGGCTCATTCAACACAGTGGCAAAGTGTTGAGGAGAACCACACCTTGCAAAGCAAACATCAGAGGTTTTATAGTCATTTACAAATGTAATCAGAAAGTACATCCCTTCATGTCCATACAAGGGATTTTTGGGATGGTCTAAGGAGGGGTAAAGGTGGATCTCAGTAAGAGAAAGTTAGCTCAACTCTCTTCTCCTGTTACCAAAAAAATGCCTACCTCCTTATCTCTCTCGGGAATGCAGGGCCTCTTTGCAACTTTTACCAAGCTTGTACCAGCCTGGTACTGGGCTGATTTATAGTTTCAGAGACAGTCAGGCATCTGGCTAATTGCTTCTAGAGGAAATGGGGTGGGGGAATGCTGGGCTCTTTAGAAGGCAAAAGCAAGTTAACCCTTTAGAAATAAGATAGAGTGCACTGTTACATGTATGTTTATACATTATGTAAAATATATAAAGTATAAAATTGTGTATTAAAATAATGCCCTTCAGCACCTTGCTGTTCTCACCTGCAGGTTGTCACAGGTGGGACTCTTTAATGGCAAACCCTGATCTCTTGCTGTGTCATGTGTGAATAGCTCTGAGAGACTGTGAAAGAGAGATGTGCGTTTAAGACTGAGAAGTAGGAGGGAAGAAGCAGCATAAACATGCCAATGAATATCAGCTGCAGCAGTACTAGCAGTATAGTGTAATACCAGCAAGGTGCAGTGTCTTTAGGAGACGAATTTACCATTTAAAATCCAACACTAAGGAAATTGAAAAAGGGGAAAGGAGATTGTCCATACCCTTTATGAGGAGGACGCACTGGCACCAGGGAGCTGCTCCTAGCTGTCGTGCCCTCCAGGTGTTTCATTAACTACAATTCCCAGCATCCTTCAGTTACCTGTGCTGCTTGGGCTGCTGGGAAATGTAGCTGAACAACTTCTAGGCGGCTGGTGATTCCCTGCTAGGAAATCATAGGGGGAGAGCCTTGTTAGTCGAGGGCAGTGTTTCTCAACCTCGGCAACTTGAAGATGTGTGGACATCAACTCCCAGAATTCCCCAGCCAGCATGGCTGGCTGGGGAATTCTGGGAATTGAAGTCCACACATCTTTAAGTTGCCGAGGTTGAGAAACACTGGCCTAGAGTAGCAAAAAATCAGGAGGGGTCCAGCAGTACCTTTTCCGACTAGCAAACGTTATAAGGCGGCAGGAGCTTTTGGGAGCTGCAGCTCACTTCATCAGATACATTAGAATGGTTAGGCCAGTGTTTCTCAACCTCAGCAACTTTAAGACATATGGACTTCAACTCCCAGGATTCCCCAGCCAGCATGATGGGAGCTGGAGTCCAACAAAGCTGTTAGGCGCCAATCCAGGATCAGTTCCCTGTACTTCGGACCTGCCCGATCCCCAAATGGAACGTTCAAGAGGCCTGACTGTCGAGCCTTCCAACCCGATTCCTAGAGAGACCCGTACGAACACGCGAGCGGGGGGCCGTTAAAAGTGACGGCCACTTCCTGTTCCTTCTCCCTTCCATTCCCCCTCCCCGCCACTTCCTCCCCCCGTCCGCCGCCCTTCCCATCGCTCCGGCGGAGGCTGGCCCGTCTGGGACCTTTGCGATCGCCGCGGATCTTCGGATAAGCGGCTTCCGCGTCGCACCTTGCAGGTGGGGTTGAGCGGGGATGAGGCACCGCCGTTTCCCGCAGCTCGTTTGCCTTCCCGGGGAGACAAAAGGAGCGGCGGGGCAGAGCCGGGAGGGTGGGTGAGGTAGGAGGGGAAGGGAAGGGAGCGCAGCCGCTGAACTGGGGAAAGGGGGGGAGGGGGACGGGCCCCTCCCCGCCCCCCTTTAAGTGGGGAGGAGGGAGCCTCCAGAAGTGAAAGCCCCCTTTGCTCCCGTGCCTGCAACTTGATTGGGGCTCTGCAGAAACAGGCGGATGCGAAGCATGGCGGGGATGCAGTCAAACCTCTGCAAACTGGGGTGCCTTTATTTTATTTGTTCACTCACACGGACTGACTCTGGGCGGGGTGCAAGAGAACCAGGAATTAACACGTTTTACAAACCCATTAAAAACAGTACAGATAAATAAAGAAGGCCATGAGAGGAGAGATGTTACCACTGCAACCGACGGCAGGCTCCCTGTGATCAGGGGATCCCCAGGCTTGCTGAAAAAGCCACGTTTTGAGGGCTTTCTGGAAGGCCATAAGGGCTGGGGCTAACCTCACCTGGAGGAGGGGGATGATGTTCCAGAGGGAAGGGTGAAAGGCAGATGGATGATTGACAGCCGTCCTTGCCCCCCCCCTTCCCCTGTTTTGTTGAAACCTTACTGGATCTGGTGGCACATTGGACGAAGGGAAGGGGCTTCTGCTCCTTCAGGCACGTTAGTGGGGCTCCAAGGTTGAACCCCCAGACTCAGCTCGGTTTCTGAATGGAAAGCGCCCGAACGGACTTTTGCGAGGACAAGTCACCCATGCTTGTTGGACCCCAGGCAGAAGTACACTGGTGAAGCGTTTGAAAGGAACAAAGGAGGCAACCCTCGCTACCTGCAAGGATCTTCATCAAAGATTTGTGTTCTTTGGTGCAACTGCAAAGGCTAGCTGAAAAGACAGGGATGTGTGGCTAGCCAGACCCAGTGCTTTATTTATCATAAATAACGGCTTTTCCTGCCAAGCTGTACAGTTTAAAGTGGAACTTTTATTGGGTTTTCCCTTTGCACCATCAAATAAACATGTGGGGGGGAAAAACCCTTTGGAAGAACGTGTTTAGAATTTTCCTGTTGGAGTCTTAGTCATTCGAAATAAAGCTATTTATAATAATAATCCTCTTTCCCTTTTCTTCTGCCGTCTGTCTCAGGGTAGAGAAATTTAATAGCCGATGTGATCTTTTGGACTGAAGTAAGACAGATCTTTATTTGGATCTCTTGGTGTCTTCCCAAGGGAGAGTCCATTAATCTTTGGAAGGGGAAAAAACTAATGCTAGAAACAAGTGAAGCGTTTGCTCACTTTCAGTCGATGATCAAAGGGATGAGTCACCAAAACAGCCCAATCTGTATGCATGCTCAATCTCATCTTGTCACGAAACAGGAACGACTTAGAGTGAGCAGGAGTTTATTTATTTATTTAATTTCTATAGCCGCCCATCTCAACCAAGTGACTCTGGGCGGCGAACAATTCTAAAGCAATGAAAACAATTAAAAACAATATGAAAATAAATATACACAGCAGCCGAGAAAATTGTCATGATAATTATGCAGTAAGTTCCACACAATAAGAAAGGAGGGATTTGTTTGTTTGTTTATTTATTTATCGGCATTTAGAGCCTGCCCCCATCCAGACGGAGTTCTGGGTGGGGCACAACCATTTTTTTAAATGTATTTATTTCATGCAGTATAGAGGCCACCTGACTTCAGATGAGCCTTACATTAAAGAAGTAAGAACAATAAAAAAAAGAGAAAGAAGGTCATCAGCATCCAGAAGGCCAACTCTGTATGGCAACAAAACCTACAGGGGCTCAACTACCACTCTACCCCACGGCCTGGGAGAACAGCCACATTTTCAGTGATTTCCTGAACGTCAGCAGGGTGGGGTCTGTATGTGTCTCTGGGGGATTCTGTTCCTGTCAGCCAATCAAGGTAGTCCAGACAGGAAACCAAAACCATGAGTACTAACACAAGCTTTATTGTAAAGTGCTGGCTGGGGAATTCTGGGAGTTGAAGTCCACACATCTTAAAGTTGCCAAGGTTGAGAAACACTGGGTTACAGTAACAGGATCTTGCAAGTCTGAAAGCACTTCTCCCCTCCCTTGCCTTTACTTTCCAGAGAACTAGGGAAGGTCTCTGAAACACTTTCCGCACCCCCATCCTTCCTCTGGGTTCAGATTTCTCTTAACAGACTATTGTCTAGACTGCGGCTCTTCCTCCTGTCTCCCAATGTTATTCTCACAGCCCGTTATAGTTCCGGAGGGTGGACGTTGTGAAAGAGCACGATCAAGAAAAAAGCAAGACGTTAAAAATTAGATACAAATAACAGGTCGTCAGTCTCTAAGACATCGCAGAGATCATTCGATTAAATGAACCTAAGGGCCAGTTCCCACCTCCTGCAGGAACAACACTGCTTTGCCTAGTTTTTAAGGTGACAATAGAATGGGGGCATTTCTACTTCCAGAGGAGAGAATTCCATAAAATGGGGCCACTGCCAAGAAGGCCTGTTGATGGTCCACACCTCATCTGCCTCACTCGGAGTGTGGACCTGCAACACACGCTTTCTCAATGATCAGGCAGACAGACAGATGATATTCTCCTGGAGCATCACCTTATTAATCTTTCTCTCTCTGTTTTTTTTTAAACAAAGTAAGTTGCTAGTGGACAAATGGATGAAAATGAGGAAGCTGTTGACCTGAAAAATCCTGAGCACCTGGAACCATGTGCTTCATTGCTGGACACAGCCCCAGACATTACAGATTTCCACAAAGTAGAAGGAATCTGTGAGATCCCACATAGATCGGAGGGTCTGCCAAGTATTATCCCTGTGCTGGAAGAAGGCAGTTCGGTCGAAGGGACATCTTATATATGCTCTGATTGCGGGAAGAGTTTCTGCAGCATCTCCAGCCTTATCAGCCATCAAAAACGAAACCACTCAGGAGAGAAGCCATACAAGTGTCCTGACTGCGGGAGGAGCTTTCACCAGAGCTCGGATCTCGTGAAACACGAGAGGATCCACACAGGAGAGAAGCCCTATAAGTGCACTGTGTGTGAGAAGCGATTCAATCAACGGTCCTACCTGATCGTTCACGAACGGTTCCACACTGCAGAGAAGCCATACAAGTGCTTCCTCTGCGGGAAAAGCTTCTGTTCCAACGCCCACCTCATGACTCATCAAAGGACCCACACTGGGGAAAGGCCATATCAGTGTCCCGAGTGTGGGAAGCGTTTCACCACCAGCTCAAACTTTGTCAACCACAAAAAGACCCACACGGAAGAAAAACCATACAATTGCTCCCTCTGCGAGAAAAGTTTCAAACGCAGCTCGAACCTGATCCAGCACGAGAGAACCCACACGGGCGAGAAGCCATACACTTGTCTCACTTGTGGGGAGAGTTTTGCTTCCAATTCAGGACTCGTGAAACACCAGAGGAGCCATACAGGGGAGAGACCTTATAAATGCTCGTACTGCGGGAAGAGCTTCAGTCAGAGTATGATCCTCACTCAGCATGAGAGGACTCACACAGGGGAGAAACCCTGCAAATGCCCAGCCTGCGGGAAAAGCTTTCGCTCCAGCTCAGATCTTGTGAAGCACAAAAGGATCCACACGGGGGAGAAACCGTACAAATGCTCCCTGTGTGGGAAAAGCTTCACCACCAGTTCAGATGTGGTGAAGCATGAGCGGACCCACACGGGCGAGAAACCCTATAAGTGTGGTACCTGTGGGAAGAGTTTCAGCCAGAGCGCACACCTTATGCAGCACCAGAGAATCCACACGGGGGAGAAACCCTATTCCTGCCTGATTTGTGGCAGGTGTTTTACCTGCAGCGCACACCTGGTGGTCCATAAACGGACCCACAAAGATGGGGAGGTCCTAAAAGCATAACCGTAGGTGTTGTCCCAGGCTGGCGGGTGAGCGTGTATTTACTAGCAGGTCTATTGTGTGTGTGAGCATCAAGGATCCCACCCAAACTAGACAAATTTTGTCTGCTGCCACGAACCAGATCTCTCTAAAACCTAACTAGAATCCAGAGGAGAGGAGAGGAGAAAAAATAAATAACCTTAGGAACTGATCTGTTCTTATGCATGGGAAAGAAAACCAGAAAATTGAGCTACAAGAGAAGCCATAACTTTTCCCACTCCAATCCAGATGGGGGTCTGGAGCTTGCTCAGCAACGTTGGCGGTAAACTCGAGGTGAATTGAACTAGATTACACTCGCCAAACCCAGTATGTTGTGATTTTCATGAATTACTATGCGTGGTTCCTTTGTAATAAATAGATGGCTGTTGGTTGTGTGGTTTCTTCGGGCCTTTCTTCAACATGAGCCTCAGTCTTTGGGCTGTGCTGAGTTGGCAATTCCCGCCCGAGAATTGCAAACTTCATTTCCCGAAATCCGAGCTACGCTTAGCAGCATCTGCAGGAGAAATCAAAAAAGTCAAGATGGCAGCTGCAACCTTATAGCATGGAATAGGAGCCCCGCCTCTTTTTTACAAGCCCCACACGTAAAAAGGGAGGGGCTTGGATCACTTGGTTGCGGCCTCCACCTTGACTTTTTTGAGTCCCTTGCAAATGCCCCTTTCTAGGACTTTCTCTCGCAAGCGGAGAGCCTTCTTGAACCTGCCTGGCCCCTCATTCTTTGTCACGTCGTCTTTGCTGCCGTTTGCTGCTTCGGTGCCATTTTCTTAAACGCAAGGACCGCCTGCTGAACGGGTCCCAGCTAATCCGGCCTGACCATGGCAGCCAATCAAGGTGCAGATAATCGATGAGGTGGCACCATGTGACAAAGCCAAGTCAGAGGGAGGGCACTGTTTTCGACCATTGCTCGGGAAAGCAAATATTTTTGCATTGTATTGCAAGATTCTCAGAGCTGTCACTCCAACGTGGAAGTGGATGTTGTAGAATTTTGTAGAAGATGTTAATTCCTGCCACTAACAGGTCAGGTCCCAGCTTATACAGGTAGGTCGCGATTAGTGCAAGTTTGGATAGTACGGTATTCAATGTAATGCAGATTATAAACCGATACTGGGTCGTGTTTAATGCAAGCCAAAATTCAGTTACTGCGAGGCTAGGGTGCAGGCAGTTGAGGCTAGTGCGTGCAGAGTTGCCATTCGGGTTTTAGACGCCAATTGTCGTTTGTGCAAAAGGTTCCGTTTGAGGAAAGCTCAGAAAGGAAGAGGCTTATTTTGAAGAATTACAGCAGAATGCAGGAGAGAGCAGGTACGCTTTGGATATGGGTTTATCTTCTTTCATTAATAAATATAAACATTTTAATTGCATATTTCCATCAAGCTGGAAGCAATATTTCCACAGAAATATCACTTCAAATAGTACAAATTCGAATAATGCGACCATTTGGTGGGATTCATTAACGGCACTAATTGAGACCTGCCCGTATTGTGTAATTTTGAGTACCAGAACTAGATTTGAAAGCAGCTGCTGAGAGATCCATTAATAAAACAAGGCCCGATGTTTGATTCTTGTTATTCCAGTGATTCATTGTGACCTGCAGATACAGTGATTTTACCTCTTGTGTTTTTTATAGTTGGAAATAAGAAAGAGGAGTGTGTATGGAGTGGGAAATCAGTCAGATGCTTGAAATGGGGCCGGCGATAAGACTCCTTCAAGTGAAGCTCATGATGCCTTACTCTGGAAATTTCTTTTAACTCTGCAGTCTTGTTTATGAGCGGGCAACCCAGAGGTGGCAATTTTATGCTAAATCAATGACCGAAACAAAGATGATGAGCCGGTCACTCTCTTCCAGCTCAATCTGCCTCACAGGGTGGTTTTGGCGGAGAAAATAGGAGGAAGGAACATTGTGTGTACCACCTTGGGTTGTAAAAAAAATAATAAATAAAGGCGGGATATAAATCTAATGAATAACTAATACATTTGTCATATTCCATCATATCAGAGCCAGTACTGAACAAATCTCATCTTGCTTAGCTTTTTTTGCAGACCTGTCAAAGTTTACCAGACTATATATCTATATATATTTAAAAGCCAACCTGTGGAAGTTGAACACTGGACACCGGCGGTTTGCTGTTCAATTGTCCTCTTTGCCTCTCTACTCACGTAGTTTTCTTGGCAGCAGAATGGAAAAGGAGACCATCAAAACAGAAACAAGGGGAGGGTAACTGCGTTTCTGCATCAATGATGTTAAATTGAGAAAAGGGTTTTTTTTAAAAAAAACAACTCCAGGAATGTTTTCTGAAAAATACATTTGAGTGATGGGTTTTGGAAACTGATGCTTAAAAATCTTGGAAAGTTCTTTAGATCTATCCTTGGAGCCAAGAGTAGATCTAAAGTCCTTGTCTTTGTCCTTGCTCCAAGTCCTTGTCCTTCTACACCCAATTGTCCCACCAAAGGGAATTGGACCTGAGAAACAAAGAATGTGTGAACAGATACGTGTTTTGGGGTGAGCTGGGCTAAGGCTCCCATGTGGTCTATTTCCAAATAATAAAAAAAAAAAGCAAGAAAGGTGTTCCAGAGCAAGGCAACCAGGATTGTCTTCTATGCAGAAATGTCCATTGCAATCAATATTTCCATTGTAGGCAAGGCTGGAGCTACACATTGTAAGCCACATTAGCTGGGTTCGTATAATGCACTAATCCAAAATGAGGGGGGAAAAACATTATTATGGCTTAGGGCACTATGAGTAAGTGCACATTCTATCTGTAGAGCAGTGTTTCTCAACCTTAGCAACTTTACGGTGTATGGACTTCAACTCCCAGAATTCCCCAGCCAGCATGGCTGGCTGGGGAATTCTGGGAGTTGAAGTCCACACAGCGTAAAGTTGCCACGGTTGAGAAACACTGCCGTAGAGTATCTTCACAAAAACAGCCAGGCTTGTTTGGGGCATGGCAGGGGGTTGAGACTGGCCCAGAGTTCACTGAGAAGGAAGGATCCCCACGTTTTGTCCAGCTCAATAACTGTATTCACACACACACACCCTTCTGCCTCCTTTTAAGCCTAGCATTCGTTGCACCCTAGAAGGTAGGGTTAACTAAGCCAAGGATAAGCATATCATATGCATACCATTGGCTCTTAATTTTATTTATTGTTCACTAAATATTTGGGTTTTTTGGGACCCACCCCCATGGAAACTTTAGCTGTCACTGAAACAGAAGTCCCTGCCTTCAGGTTTCTAATCTGGAAAAGGTAGGATACCAAACCGGCTGAGCAAGGATTTTGAAATTCTTTCTGACCCCTTCACTGGCAACATCTGCAGGAGAGGTCTGTATTTCCTTCTGCAGAGCAAAGTAGTCCATTTTGTGTGTGTTGCATTGCTGGGTTTCCCTTTGTATTGTGTGTTTGTGTGTAGGTATGCCCTGGGAAACACAGGTGGGCAGCATACGCTCTGCTCGGGGTCACGTGACTGGGAAAGGAAGAGGGAGGGGCCTGGTATCTGCATACAAGGGGGCGGAGCTTCAATTGCAACCCTGCGCCTGCCATCGTGCAGATTTTGACCTCCCCCCTGTGAATACCACCAGGCAGAGGGCTTAGAATAGTGGCATCAGCAGCAAAAGTTCAACTTCCCCTCCAGAAGGGATTTCTGTGAGTTTTTCCCCCCAGGATACTTTTCTCCACAGCCCCGAGCTGGATCCAGCCTATTCTTGAACTCCATCTTTCTCTTGCCAGCTTCTCCCGTCACACCAAATTTGGTCCTGCTCTGTTCTGTTTTTGGAAAATTTCCCTGCTGACCGAGAGATGGGCAGTGTCCCAAATCCCTTTCCAGAAATCTTTCCAACATCCTGATGGGTTGGACAGACGGAGTTAGAGATGGTGAATAAGGGCTCTCAGATGCCAGTTCCTAAAAAGAATCTTGCGTCTTGCCTAAACCCAGCCGGTGTGATCTGTAAACTCTGGTTATGCTACATGAATCCAGTTGCGGTTGCCGCATTGTATGTTAGGCAACCACAGCCTTTGATGTGACAGGATGGGGGGGGGGTCCATCTCGTCTTCTGCTACAGCCTGCCAGAACAGCTGCTGGATCCCAGTTCCTCAGGCTTAAGGGGAATGAAAGGAAGTGGGGCGAGACCCCTGGATCAGGTCAAGGCCTGTCTTAGTGGAGCAATTTGGCCCCCAAATGCTTCTGGGCTGTTCCCCAGGAAAAAAGAGGGGTATCCCTTTCTTCTGCTGTCCCCCTTCAGCTGGCATTTGGAGGAATCTCACCACCAACCTGGAGATAACGTTCAATCATCAAGACTGATAGATACGGGGACCATATTTTCTTGGAAAAAATAAAGGACAAACCTGAAAAGGGGGCCAATCTGAAAGAAGTTCCTAAGGATATCCTGTTTTAATTGTTTATGCTTGTCACTTTGCTCTACAAAGGCAAATTGAAGAGCAAAGGTAAGGAAAGCTTTACAAAACGCCTATTCTAATAAAAATATCTAAAATGAAACTGTAGATGTCCATTTATTTTTAAAAGACCATTTGATTTCCATATTGCTCACATGAATTTGAAAGATGGTGCGTTAAGTGCTACCGTTTGTACGGTAGAAGTGTAAGGACCAAAATAAAGGGCAAAAGTGAGCTTTTGAAAAATAAATGCATCTAAAGGACAGCTTTCTGAAATAAAGGATGTGTGGTCACTGTACTGATAGACCTTGATTGACCTGTCATCTATGAAGATTCAGGTAGAGAGACCTGGTGCACCAAGATCCCACCCCAAGGAAATTGTCTGTATCAGGGTTTCTCAGCCTTAGCAACTTTAGGTCGTGTGGACTTCAACTCCCAGAATTCCCCAGCCAACATGGCTGGCTGGGGAATTCTGGGAGTTGAAGTCCATACATCTTAAAGTTCCCAAGGTTGAGAAACACTGGCACAGCCTAATGTGTAAAACTCAGCCCTTTTGAGGACTTTATGATGATCCTCAAAAATGGGCAAACGTGGCAAATAAGTTGTGTGTGTCAGGCACACAAAGCAAGAGTTCACCCAACATGGGTGGGTTGGCTACGTCATGGTTCTGTGTGTCATGCAAACCCACCAATTAAAATTTCATATCTTCCAAAAAGCCTGCCGGGGCAGAGGCAAGAGGTATCAGATCTGCCTGGTTTTACATTTCAAGAGAACCACCCCTATCTTCCTGAATCCCTGTTAAAAGCCATTCAAAACTACAAGAATGCACAGGTTTAAACAAACACATGTGTTAAGCATACCTTGACTTCCACGGTGTATTAATGTGTTTAATCTGAAATAAAAGTGATGCTCTAATGTAGTTTTCTGTTTTTAATCACTAGGCCTTGTCATATAGGATCTCTTCTGCTTTTTGCTCTGCAAAACCTTCAAGGATTTGCTGCTATTGCAGCTGTACAAAATGTAATGGTAAATCTAAAAATTTCAATAAAAGAACAGCATTCTTGTCCCTCCAACCTTTCCTCGATGTGGATTCTGTGAAATCTGGGTTAGACTGCCCTAGGCACGTTGCTAATGTTGCAAATGAATTAAGTGGTAAGCCATACGCATCGACTGGGGTTCTAGGTCTACCTACAGCAAATTTGACCAAGGGTTCCATATCACCTCCTGGCTTGTCCTGGTCTCAGTGAAAGCTTGTGGCAAAATCCTTCCAAAACAAGAAGCTGGAAGGGGGTGTTTTGCAGAATTTTTATCTCTGGATCAGTTTATATAGCAGCAGCCTGCTTTATCCAGCTGCAGCAGAGGGAGGGAACCACAATTAATCATAATTAATCTGTCTCTTCTGCTGAGATGCAGCAACTCTGAGCTCTTGCTCTCCTTGAACTTTTTCCATTCCAAATTGTTATGTTCTGAAAAAAATTACTTAAAATCCTTTTTTTTTTTTTTTAGAACTTCAGGATACAAAATTGCTGCACCATGGCTTGAGAGAGCAAGAAATTATCTTCTCAGAAGCAGGGAGAAATGGTGCCTCTAAGCCAGTGTTTCTCAACCTTGGCCGCTTTAAGATGTGTGGACTTCAACTCCCAGAATTCCCCAGCCAGCATGTTGAAGTCCACACATCTTAAAGCGGCCAAGGTTGAAGAACACTGCTCTAAGCATATGCTTACTCTAGCAATTTGTTCTCCGAATCAAGATGGAATGGAGCAAATCCATTTCTAGTCCTTGCTCCCCCACCTCAGAAAGCTTCCTTCTGCCTTAGCAGCCACACTAAAAGGTCTGCAGGTTTTTAAGAAGAGGTTGGATAGCCGTCACTTGTGGATGGTTTCACTGGTTTCCCTGCACATCACAGAGGGTTGGACTTGATGATCTTTGGGATCCCTTCCAACTCTACCATTCTATGATTTTATGGGTGTGGGGAACCCCCCACTTAATTAATTAATTAATTAACCAATCAATTTCTCTAGCTGCCTGTCTCAACAAGTGACTCTAGATGGCGAAGAATATTAGAATAAAAAATAAAACCAATTACAAGCATTACAAAAATTAAAATACAAAGCAGCTGAGAAACATCATAAACCAAATCCTTGTACCACTAAGAAATTGGTCCCTGCACACACTCAGGGCCCCATTCTGGGCCCAGAACCGGCGCTTTAGGGCCTTGCCAAAGGCCAGCAGGGTTGGGGCCCTCCCGATCTCTGGAGGGAGAACGTCCCTTAGGGCAGGTGCTACGGCAGAAAAAGCACATCTTTTGGGCCTCGCCAAAGGACATTCCTTGGCTGACGGGACCCGAAGAGTGCCTATTCTGCTGGACCGGATCGGGCAGGTAGAAACAACCAAGGAGAGATGGTCCCATAAGTAACCCAGTTCCACGCCCTGAAGGACTTTAAAGGTGACAACCAGCACCTTGAATTGCACCCGGAAGTCTACCGGCAACCCACGCAGCTCACGAAGTAGTGGTGTTACACGCTGTCGTTCTTAAAATGATTGGGAATCTCTGGCGACTTACAACAGATCCCCCCAATATCTAGTCTTCTTTCTGCCTTGTTTTTCCTCTTCTCTCCCAATCCCCATGTCTTTTAGATGGAGATCACAGGTCTGTGGAATTGCCAGGGTGTTGGACAAAGTGATATTTTAGCCTTCTTTCTCCTCTTCAGATTCCTTGGAGGGAGATCCAAGGATCTGCAATTGTTCTGTGCGCATTCTTGCAGGCTTTCTAAAACCAACCACCCGGCAGCCCTTTTTGCAACGGGATGGTTTTGTCTCTGGGCAGACGGGGTGCTCTATCATTTCTAAGCACTCTCCATTTCTGCTTATTCTTTACAACAGAGGTGAGGGATCCTCAAGAGGTGGGCACAAGTAACCCACAGAGAGGAACACCATGGCCTTCTCTTCTGTGGGGAAAAGAACTACCTTTCACAGAATGAAGAACAACTAGTCAGGAGGATGGGCTTGGACAGAAGAAGGATCTGCCCCTGGAGTCATCAAATTTGGGGAGATGCCCCAGGAACAAATTCCACCTGTTATGATGGAAAGTCAGGAGAATGTGGAGCTGTTAGGAAAACGATAACTCAGTCCTGGGAATGTAGAAAGTGTGAGAAAGAAATTCAAAACAATTTGTCAGCCTTGCAAGGTAGTCCAGACAAGTAGCACACCCAGAAGTACTAGCTCTAACTTTATTGTAAGGTTACAGTAATAGCATCTTGCAAGTCTGAAAGTGCATCTCTCCCCCCTCACCTTTACAGTCCAAGAAACTAGGGAGGGTCCCTTCTGAGCCATTTGTCATGTCCCCATTCCTTCTACAGGCTCAGCTGCCTCTTATCTGACCCTTGCCTAGACTGTTGCTCCTCTTCCTCCTCCTCCTGTCCCTCAAAGACATTCTCATAGACTGTTACAAAATTCCATTTTGTTTGAGTTAGGTATAAGTTGAAGTACAGAGGGAGTTTGGCAGGCTTCCAAGATTGATGTGACAAAATTTTAAAAGCCTGACAAAGCCTGACAACCCTCTCTACTTCAACAAATACCTACCTAATCAAGGCAGAGTCTTTCTGAGTGTTCCACTCTCCCAGGACTGAGATCCCTTTCTTGCAACAACTCCACATTCTCACATTCCATCACAATCATTAGTCTGAAGCCTTTATGCCTCTTCTTTGAAATTTCTGCCAAAAGTACATTTTCCAGTTTTTCCAAATGTTTTGCAGGTTCACATACTGGAGGATTCCTATGGCAAGCACAGGGTTGGATGCAATATTCTTCAAGGTTGTTTCCAATTCTAACGCTCTCTAAGGGCTAAGGGTAACATAAAAATGTAGTCCATAAAGGCAGTTTCCTTACAGAGCATCAATGCTCCTGCCTAATCTCTTTGGAGCATTTTTCTCCTTTCTAGGGCCTGAATTGGGGACTTTTTCTAAAATAAAGCCCACTACCCCAATGTCACCTGTTTAAATAATAATTTTATTAAAGTTAAAACAACACATCAGTTAAAACACATCTAATATTTAAAATCGGGGGAAAGTAAACATCATATTTGTACAGTTCACCCTACAGCTGAATCCTAAGCCTGACTGAAATGATTAAGTGAGTTGAATGATTCGACTCAGATATAATGATGCAGAAAATCTGTGGATTTAAGATTTTTAGAAATCTAAAAATGCAATATTAATAAAGCATCATACTTAGGGCTCCATAAATCTGTCCTTTTTCATGAAGATGCTCTTATAAAGTATGCTATCCACTGGAAATCTCCATAAATCTGTCCTTTTTCATGAAGATGCTCTTATAAAGTATGCTATCCACTGGAAGCTGTCCTATATGAATTGGAATGAATGTTAAGATGTAATCTGCAATGGTGAATAACTTATTTATGTTTCGTTTCTGTGTGGATTCTCCTATGTGCATGAAGGTGTGAACTCTGACGGAAGCTTTTCCCACAATCTGAGCATTCATAGGGTTTCTCTCCTGTGTGGATTTTCTTGTGATCATGAAGGTTAGATCTCCAGTGGAAGCTTTTTCCACACTCCATGCATTCATAGGGTCTCTCCCCAGTGTGGTTTCTTCGATGGTCGTGAAGGTACGATTTGCAGTGGAATGTTTTCCCACAGTCTGCACATTCGTATGGCTTCTCTTCCATGTGTATCTTCTGGTGGATGCTAAGCTGCGATCGCCAACTGAAACTCTTCCCACAGTCCGAGCACCCGTATGGTTTTTCTCCTGTGTGTGCACTCTTGTGGTTGTTCAGCTGCGACAACCAGTAGAAGCTTTTCCCACACTCCAAGCATGGAAATGACTTCTCGGCGGTGTGCATTCTCTTGTGGCTGTGAAGATAGGACAGTTGACTGAAGCTTCTGCCACAGTCTGAGCACTTATGCGACTTCTCGCCAGTGTGGGTGGCCTGATGCTGATGTAGCTGTGAGCTTTGGCAAAAGCACTTTCCACAGATGGAACATTCAAACGGTTTCTCTCCTGTGTGGATTCTCTTATGACTATTAAGGTTGGAGCTCCGACAGAAACGTTTTCCACAGTCAAGGCACTGATAAGGTTTGTCCCCCGTGTGCAGTCGTTTGTGGCAATTCAGGTGTGAGCTCCGTCGGAAATGCTTCCCACAGTCCAGGCATTTAAATGGTTTCTGTCCGGTGTGGATTTTCTTGTGATTGATCAGATGTGAGTTCAGACGGAAACTTTTCCCACACTCCAAGCATTCGTAGGGTTTCTCTCCCGTGTGAGTCCTCTTATGACCCAGAAGGTAGGAACTATGGCTGAAACTTTTCCCACACTCAGCACACTGAAATGGTTTCTCTCCTGTGTGTTTTCTCCTGTGGGCATTCAGGATCGACCTCCAGTGGAAGCTTTTCCCACAGTCTGAGCATTCATAAGGTTTGTCTCTTGTATGAGTTATCTGATGTCTGTTAAGGTCTGCCTCATTCAAGAAGATTTCCCCACATGCCGTACACTTCATTCCTCCATTTTCTTTGGGTATAATTGTCTGGGTCACAATTTCAGCTGCCTCGAGCCTTTGAGAAACAGGAATGGCCTTCTTCTTGCTTCCTTCCAGTGAATTCTCTTCCGTCCACTCTGATTTGTCAGGACTTTTATGGCTTCCTTCTTCTGAGGATAAACCTGACAGCCCTCTTTCCTCTTCTCCCTGCCACTCATCATCTGCTGGAATGAAGGAGAAAATCAGAAAAGGCTACCGACATGGCCCTGATTTCCCACGGCCTTCTACACATGGAGCGAGACATTATGGATTGGGAAGAAGAAACTGGACAATTGCAATGAATAGTATAGTGGTGAGAGGGATAGATTAGGAGTGGGGAGACCCGGTTCTGGTCCCCGTTCAGCCACAGAAGCTCCCTGGGGGACCCTGGGCCAGTTCCCCCTCTCAGCCCCAGCGCCCCAGGGAGACTCAGGCTTTAATCTCACCCTCCCACCCTGCCAGCCAGACACTAACTGGGTGACTTTGGAATGGCTGGCTGGGAGTTCTGAGAGTTGAAGTCCACACATCTTAAAGTTGTCAAGGTTGAGAAACACTGCTATAGCTATATTAGACAGATATTCTTCTGCAAAGGTGCATGGAGCAGAATGCCCTACCACATCTCTTCCCTCTGCTTTTTAAGTGCCATGCAGACAAAATGCAACGATTCCTCACCTTCTGTCTTGACTCCAGGACTAGGGGTCATCCCTCTGGTTTCCAGAGAAGCTCCATCTTTAGCAGGGAAATCTCCAGCACCATCCTGATGCGGCCAGCTCTGCAGCAGAAAACAAGAACATTTAATTTCAAATCAAGGCAGATGAATTGTCAAGAGAGCTTAGGCTACAGGAAAGATTTTTGCCTGCAGCAAAAAGCCATTTGATTGACCACCTGTCCTCTATTTCTGGTTAGCTTAACCAGTGTTTCTGGGTAGACCAGACAAGGAAATCAACTCTACAGAAAGACTACTACTTTGACTGAGACTGGCTATAATAAGTCTGATTGGGCTGTACCTCCTCCCCCTTTTTGTTTAGATTTTTTTTATCCCACCTTTCTTATTTTTTTATAAATAACTCAAGGCCGCAAACATCCCTAATACTTCCTCCTCCTCCTATTTTCCCCACAACAACAACCCTGCAAGGTGGGTTGGGCTGAGAGAGGGGGACTGGCCCAAAGTCACCCAGCTGGCTTCCACACCTCAGGTGGAACTAGAACTCACTGTCTCCTGGTTTCTAGCCTGGAGCCTTCACCACTAGAACAAACTGGCCTATACTTATTAACTGTTAATATTATTTTAAGATTAATATTATTATTAATAATATTAACATTATTTAATATTTAATTATTTAAATTAAATTATTTAATTTAATTATTAATATTATTAACAGTTAATATAATTATTAACTGGCTGATATCTCATACTCCAGTGCAGTGTTTCTCAACCTTGGCAACTTTAAGAGGCGTCTGGGGAATTCTGGGAGTTGAAGTCCACGTCTCTTAAAGTTGCCAAGGTTGAGAAACACTGTTCCAGTGAATCACGGAGGCATCTGACTGAGCCGCTTCTAAATGTTATCTTGTTCTGGACTTTAAAACTGTTTTAGCCCCTTTTGCCTAGGGAACAGTTCCTGTGTATCTCCATCAAGATCATCTTCCTGACTCTCTACAACAGGCTGAATTCAGCTTGAGGGCATTATTACTTTTGCTAGATTTGAAGGGCACGTGTTTGGCAAAACCTAGTTTAAAGGGAATGAATGGGATTGCAAAAAGCCAATGATGGTGATAATAAAGGTGAAGCAACTCAGTGGACACTCTAGCTGCGGGCTTTAATTGAAGAGGATCTGAAGAGATGTGTAAGTTCTATCTTGAATGTTAGATGGTTTAAGGGTAGGAAGAGGTGAAATTATTACCTGCTGCTCCTGCCTGTCTGCTCCTTTTCGCCTCTGAAAGAAATCCTCTGTCAGAGCCACAGCCTGGGGACAGCTCCTAGGCTCAAGTTCTTTGACCCATCTTTGGACTTCTCCAGGCAAGATGGCCAGGAACTGCTCTAGGATCACCAGCTCCAGGATCTGCTCCTTGGTGTGTCTCTCTGGCTTCAGCCACCGGTGGCACAGAGCTCGGAGCTGTCTGTAGGCAACTTGGGGCCCTTCACCTTCTGGGTAGAAAAATTGACGGAAGTTCTGGCGCTGAGTCTCCAGAGCATCATCCTCATCCAGTTTGATCTCCTCCATAGGACAAGCATTTGTCCTGCCTGTGACATCTTGCTGGCTATTTGCTTGTCCTTTTAATGTTGACCAGCACGTGGACATTCCTTCCTCCTTCACTGCTGAGTTGGCTGCACTCTCAAAGGCAGCGGCTTGGGACTTGGTCTCAGGATGAAGCAGGAACAGAGAGCCCGCTTGTTCTGAGTTGGAAAACTGGACTGTCTTCAAAAATTCTTGCCACTGCCCTTCCCAGTGCTGTGAAAACATCCCCTCCTCATCTTCCTCTTTGAGGTGCTGCGTTGGTGTTCGTTTTAGATTCTGTGATTTGATCACTACTTGGGCAACATGGTGGGTTTCTGCAGCCTTCGGTCTCACTCCTGACTCCTGCCCTTCTATTTTCATCCCAGGTTGTGGCCTCCGCTCTAATCTAGGTTGGATGTGGGGATCCTGGACTGATATGGCAGTATCCATTTCTTTCTGCAATTTTAGTTCAGTTGGAGACGTTTGAGGAGAAAGAAGAGGAGGACCTCTAGAGAGAGAAGGGGGGAAAAGATCACACACAGATCGCTAGGCAACTCACGCTAGATTGGTAAGGGTTTCCCAAGCAAATCAAAATCATCTGCATCATTGGCTTTTTATTACTAACACATCTTCAAACAACTAAAACAATCTATATACATGGACATTACTGGATGGGGTACAGTGGTACCTCGGTTCATGAACTTAATCCGTTCCACGATTCTGGTCACTAGTCGAAATGGTCGCGAACCGAATCAAATTTCCCCATAAGGTTCAATGTAAATAAGGTTAATCTGTTCTGACCTCTACAAATGTGGTCGCCAACTGAATTGGTCACCAACCAAATCAAATTTTCCCATAAGGTTCAATGTAAATAAGGTTAATCCGTTCTGAACCATATGTATTTTTTTTTAACCACAAAAATATGAAAGAAAGTATAGTACAGTACAGTATGAAGAGAAAGAACACTAATCTTGCTTGAGGTGACACCAAAATGCTTCACAGCAAGTGTCTGTCTGCGACCACAATCTTGCCTAGAGGAAGCCACGACCACGTGTCAGAGCAGGGAAGATGGCTGCGGGTCATGTTCATCACCCGATGCAGAGTTCGCGAACGGAAGCAAAATTTTGCAAACACTGCTGTTCGTGAACTGAATTGGTCGTGAACAGAAGTGTTTGTTAACTGAGGTACAGAAACCAAATTGACTACATCATTAGTAGGAAGAGGTGGGAGAGATCAGTTATAACAGCAAAGACGTGACCAGGACCTGAACAGGTCATGAATTGTTCATATGAAAATTCCAACTTAAGTTAAAGTGGAAGAAGAAAGCCAACCATTTTCCATGATATAATCTTGAGCATATACCCACCATTTTCAAGAAGAACATCAGGAATCACGTGAAGTCCTGAACTTAATGATTGGGAACTAGAAGAATTGTGGAAAGAATTTAAAGAAGCCACTAAAGATGAATGTGAAAAGAGACTGCCAAAGAAACAACAAAGCAATCTGGATATCATGACAAACAGTGAAAATGATCAAGGAACCAAAATCAAGAAGATCTCAGGAAAGAACTTAAAGAATTTCAGAGAGCTGTCAGAAAAGACAAGAAGGAGTATTCTAACAACATCTGTAAAGACATCAAAGATGGAAACAGACATAGAAAAACAAGGAAAGTCTTCCAACTGATCTCTGAACTCAGAAGGAGGTTCCAACCTCAAATTGGTATGCTAAAGGATGCCAATGGACAGATAGTAAATGATTCAAAGAAAGATGGAAGGAGTATACTGAAATTCTGTACAGCAGGGATGTCAAGATCCAAGATACCTTAGAAGATATCCCCTACTTACAAGAACCTGTAGTACTAAAAGATGAAGTTAGATCAGGACTCTGGCCATTACTAAGTTGGAAGGCTAGAGGAACTGATGGAATACTCACAGAAGTATGGCAAACAACAGAAGAAGAATCAGTAAAAGTTCTAACTAAGATATGCCAGCAAATCTGAAGAATAACACAGTGGCCAACAGATTGGAAGAGGTCAATCTATGTTCCAATGGTAAAGAAAGGAGACTTAACAGAGTGTGCAAACTATCATACAATATCCTTCATTTCACACACTAGCAAAATAATGCTTAGGGTCATCCAAAACAGATTAGGGCCCTACATGGAAAGGGGGATGCCAGATGTTCAAGATGGCTTTAGAAAAGGCCGAGGAACACGAGACATTATTGCTAATGCATGCTGGATATTTGAGAAAGCCAAAGAATACCCAAACTCACTATGTGATTCATTTATTATTCCATTTATTATTCATTTATAACACACATATAACCATTTAAATACACACACACATATGCATATACATATATATGGAAACATACAGTACATATATTCACATAAATATATATTACGCACACATGTGCATGCATATATGTATACACATTTTATATACATATACATTTTATATAAAATGTAAATATATTTTATATATTTTTATATAAATGTAAATATATTATATAAAAAAAAAAAAATCCCTTCTCACCCCTATGGGTGGTATGTGTCTTCCTCCATCTCGGGTCCTCTACCAAAGGCCCGGGAGTTTGAGGGTTCTGCGCAGTGTCTTAGCTGTTCCTAGTATTGCAGTCTTCCAGACAGAGAGCTCTGATGTTGCTCCTAGGATCTGTTGGAGCCACTCTCCCAGCTTAGGAGTCACGGCCCCGAGTGCTCCTACCACCACTGGGACCACTTTGGCCTTGACTTTCCACATCCTCTCGATTTCCTCCTTCTGGCCCTGGTACTTCTCCAGCTTCTCATGCTCCTTCTTCCTGATGTTGCTGTCACTTGGCACTGCTACATCTATCACTACCGCTGTCTTCTGGTCTTTGTCTACTACCACGATGTCTGGTTGATTAGCCAGTACCTGGACTTGGGGGGGTCTAGCCCATACGCTGTGCAGATGTTCCTGTACACAATGCCAGCTACTTGGTTGTGCCGTTCAGTGTATGCTGTTCCTGCCTGCATCTTACACCCTGCCACTATGTGTTGGACTGTCTCTGAGGCCTCTTTGCACAATCTGCACCTTGGGTCCTGTCTAGTGTGGTAGACCCCTGCTTCTATGGATCTGGTGCTTAGTGCCTGTTCTTGTGCTGCTATGATCAGTGCCTCAGTACTGTCTTTTAGTCCGGCCCTTTCCAGCCACTGATAGGATTTCCCAATGTCAGCCACCTCAGCTATCTGTCGATGGTACATCCCATGCAGGGGCTTGTCTTGCCATGGCACTTCCTCTGCTTGAACCTCCTGCCTTGTCTGCTGCTGCCTGAGGCATTCTCTCAGCAGCTCATCTTTGGGTGCCATCTTACTGATGTATTCCTGGATACTTCGGGTTTCGTCCAGGACAGTGGCTTTGACACTCATCAGGCCCCGCCCGCCCTCTTTGCGCCTGGTGTACAGTCTCTGGGTGTTGGACCTGGGGTGGAAACCTCCATACATTGTGAGGAGCTTCCGGGTCTTCACATCAGCAGCCTCCATGTCTTCCTTTGGCCAGCTCACTATACCTGCAGGGTATCTGATGACTGGCAGGGCGTACATGTTGATGGCATGGATCTTGTTCTTCCCATTGAGCTGGCTCTTCAGGACCTGTCTTATCCTTTGGTGGTACTTGGATGTTGCTGTCTTTATTGCCTCCTCCTCATGGTTCCTGTGTGACACCAAGGTATTTATAGCTGGTCTCTATGTCTGCTATGTGGCCCACTGGTAGTTCCACTCCATCGGTCTTAACTACCTTCCCTCTCTTTACTATCATCCTGCCACACTTCTCCAGTCCAAATGACATCCCAATGTCCTTGCTGTAGATCCGTGTCAGGTGGATCAGTGAGTCGATGTCTCGTTCACTCTTAGCATACAGCTTGATGTTATCCAGACCTTGTGATTATCTGGCTGAGGGGGTTTAAGCCTATGCAGAACAGCAGTGGGGACAGTGCATCACCTTGGTATATGCCGCACTTGATGGCCACTTGTGCGAGCTGTCTTGAGTTCACTTCCAGTGTTGTCTTCCACAGTCCCATTGAGTTCTTGAGGAAGGTCCTTAGTGTCCTGTTGACTTTGTATAGCGCCAGGCATTCACAGATCCATGTGTGCGGCATTGAGTCATAGGCTTTCCTGTAGTCAATCCAGGCTGTGCTCAGATTGGTCTGCCTAGATCTTGAGTCTTGGGCGACTGCCCTATCTATGAGTAACTGGTGTTTTGAGCCTCTGGTGTTGTTCCCAATGCCCTTCTGGGCTGTGCTCATGTACCGGCCCATATGGTCTTGTAGCTTGGCAGCTAGGATGCCTGATAGAACTTTCCATGTTGTGGGGAGGCAGGTTATTGGCCGGTAGTTGGATGGTGCTGTTGTCAGCCAGTCTGGGTGGGAGCCTGCTGCTAGCAGTTGGTTCATCTGTGCTGCTAGGTGTTCATGCACTGCTGTTAGTTTCTTTAGCCAGTAGGTGTGGATCATGTCCGGGCCAGGTGCTGTCCAGCTTTTCATGTTCTTGACCCGCTGTTGGATGTCTGCTACTGTGATGGTGACTGGTTCCTGTTCTGGGAGATTGCTGTGGTCTGCTTTCAGGTCCTGCAGCCACTTTGCACTGGTGTTATGTGTCTTCTCTTTCTCCCATATGTTCTTCCAGTACTGTTCAGTTTCCACTGCTGGTGGCTCAGCTGATACTGATACTGCAGTTGGGAGTACACTTTGGATGGTTCTTTGGAGAACAGGGCATTTATCTTCTTGGCCTCTGCTTCTCTAGTGTATCTCCTTAGCCTGGTAGCCAGTGCTGTGAGCCTTTGTTTAGCAGTCTCTAGGGCTTCAGATGGAGTCAGGCCCATGTATTTTTCTGGTAGCCGAGTCTTATCCTTAATCTCCACACGCTTCTGTAGTTCCACCAACTGACTGACTTCTCTCCGAGTTGCCTTGATCTTAGCCTCCAATCTCATTTTCCAGGGTGGGTATGTACCGCTGTTCTTCTTGATCGTGTAGCCAAGCATTTCCAGGATTACAGCGGCTGTAGCATATACCAATTAATTGGTTTCAGTTATGGTGGTAGTAGGGATTGTCTGGAGGGCTCTGTTGGCATCTTCTAGCATACTATCTGATGGTACTTCTCCACTGAGCCTTGGTAATCGCACTCGAGGGTTGACTGTAGCTAGTTTATCCATGATCTTATGCCTCATATCAGCTGCTGTGCTCTGTAATGGAAGGGGTGGCAGTGACATTCCAGCTTCAGGTGTTGGCTGCGCATCTGCTTGTTCTTCCAGGTCTGCTTGAGTCTGGGTTGTAATGTGGAGTTGGTCTATCTCAAGTTGTGAGAGCAGCTTCCTCTTCACTATGTTGAAGCGCTGGGTAACTAGTTGTTTCTATCCATAGTTCCCTCATACGTTTCATATATCCCCTCTCATTAGGTCTGCTGTTGTAGTAGCATTCCATCAATTCCAAGTTTTCTTGTCTCGTCCATGTATGGTTTTTGTTCCAGTAGCCCACTTAACATCAGATTGTCCTGGTTCCCCAACATCTGACATGGACCTTGTTAATCCAGGCGACGTCCGAGCTGGCATGACTCTCTTAGTTCGTGTCACTCTCATATTTTGAGGTAGGCAGGTGAAGCGTTAGGAGGTCTTTGCCCAAGGACCCCTACTGGTAAGGTAGGTATCAGCCGGGATTTGAACCCCGGTCTCCTGCATCAAAGGCGGTGTTCTAACCACTGCGCTATCCAGCCGCTATATATACTGTATGTATATAAATTGTAATTATATAATATTTTATATATATTATATATATCTGCAATACATAAATATATGCCCTTTTAAATGCACAGTCGCAAGCACATATACACACAATAGACATGTGTACACATACATGCACCCACATATGCCTATCCAGATATACAGAAACACCCATATATCCACATATCTCTACTGTACAGACGCACATCTGTGCCACATCAGATAGTACACCTTGAGCTGTTCATTGACAAAAGCACCCAAAGCAACTTCTTTTTCCCTGAGGACTTGCAAAGCACAGAACGGACACCCCACCCCTCAAAAACAAGGAAAACCAGCCCGCCTCACCCAACCGGTTCCTGCTGCTGGGCACCAACCTGGATGGGGAATTCAAAAGGCCGGCTCTGTTGGGGAGGGGAGGGAGAGGAAGGGGGGAGCAGGAAGGGACTTCACGGTATTTACGTCCCCCCTTGCAGGTGCCTCACGGCCGCTCTGGGAATATGCCCTCCATCGCTTTAACCCCTGAAAGACCCACCATGCTCAGGAGAGCAAACTCCAAGCATTTTTAAATACTTGCTGCAGCTTCCATCTTTTCTCAGATAATCAGAGATTCCCCCCTCTCCTCATGGTTCCTGTTTGCTAGCTGCAGCATTACAGGCAGAAGTTCAAAAGGGGTAGTCTTCCATCACTTTAACTTCTGAAAGACAAGTCACACAAATCCTGAACATTCTTTATCTTTTTTTTTTTTAGATAATCCTAGAGGTTCCCCTCCAACCGTTGTGGTTTCTGGGTCTTAAATCAGGAGAAGTTAAAGAGATGCAATTTTCTCCATCAGAGCATTTGTCCATGAGAGAGATGTTCTATATTTTTCGCCCTTAAATCCCTGCTTTATAGAAAGAAATTCAATAGGTGTTCAGGTAGTCCTCAACTTACAACCATTTGTTTAGTGACCGTTCGAAGTTACGACGGCACTGAAAAAAGCGATTTACAGCTGGTCCTTGCACTTCCAACCATTGCAGTGTCCCTACGGTCATGTGACCAAAATTCTGGCGCTTGGCAATCAGCATGTATCATGGTTGCAGCATCCTGGGGTCCCATGATCACCATTTGCGATTTTCCCAGACGGCTTCCGATAAGCAAAATCAATGGGGAACCGTGTGATTCACTTAATGACTGTGTGATTTGCTTAACGATTGTCACAAAAAATATCATGAAATTGGTGCAGTCATGTGATGCCTCGTTTAATGACTGCACCACTTCACAAATTTTCTGGACCTTATTGTGGTCATAAGTTAAGGACTACCTGTAGTTTATTTCACCATCACAAAGGACAAGAAACACTGGCACACTTCTCCAAGAGTGTATAGTGTACAAATTTCTCATTTTTTCTTTCTAGCAAGAAGCAATAATCCACCTGTGATATTGTGCATTGTCCTGGTTATGGCAACTTTAAAAGGAGCTGGCGAAAAGTACAGAAAACGTTAACAAAAATGTAAAGTAACTGGACTGAACCAATCACCCTATGAAGACGCAATTGCAATGTTTGGGACAGTTATAGACCAAAGAAGGTGATTGTAGTGGAATGGAAATGGAGGGATTTACCTCCCTCCCTCTCTCTCTTTCTGCAAAGCTCAAATGCTCTCTGGATGAATTACAGAATATATTTAACTATAATTAATATATTTAACTATACTACTATAATATTTAATATATTTAACTACACCAGTGTTTTTCAAACTGTGGACTTCAACTCCCAGAATTCCCCATTGAACTATACTTTTTCCATTCATAATAAAATAATACATTTTTGATTTCAGCTGATGCATAAACATTGAACCAGAAAGGCAAACTCATTCAGCTTTGGTTTCATCCTTTTTTTCCTCTTTTTTCATTCCTCAGCTAAATGAATGAAATCACAGCAAAAACTTAAGGAGAGAAATCTATTCCACAAGCTGAGGTGAGATTCACCCATCTCGGCTGCCTTTAAAAAGGCAGTTAAAATATCACAGAGAAAGAGGTCGCCAACGGCGATTAATCGTCATGGGTAGTAACCTCAGATATGCTGATGATATTGTGATGATGGCTGGATGTAAGGAAGACTTGAGGAATTTCTGGTTCAGGGTGAAAAAAAAATACAAACTCCACTTTAAGGAGTGTTGGCCACAGATTGTGGTTTTCAGCCGAGCCCTTTAAGACTGGACTCGAGAAACCAGGTACTCATTTATTAAGGCACCTTAGTAATTGAGGACTCCCTCCCAAGAAGAGAGCCCCGAAAATAGAAAGCGTAAATCTTTTATACCTTTTCAACAACAGCATCAGAATCAGAGGTTCCATGATTGGTCGCATAGTTGAGCATGCGTCCTTAATAGCTAACATCCCATAATAACATAACACCTTTTCAAACCATATGTGTCTGTGTCCATGACAACTGGTGATTTTCTGTATCTGGGACGTTTACATCTACGTCTCTGCTCCTGTTCTTCTGCTAGCTACCTTCACACCTGGTCAATATCTTCCTGTTTCAACTCTTTTGCAAACTTAACCACAGAGCTCCTTGGCATGTTCTGTTGAGGGGTGCAAGTTCAAGAGTTTATGACCCCAGTCGGACTCTAACTCCATCAATTCACTCCAATTTTGCTACCATCAGGGGCAACGTTAAATAAAAGAGATTATGGTTTGTCAATAGGTGATGTCAATCAATCCAAATAGATGGAGAAGTTAAGTGGTAACTGACTATCTGTGATGTTTTTATTCTAATATTAACTTTTTATCTTTTTATAATGCCTGCTTTTATTCACTGGTTATTTAATTGTTGTACGCCGCCCAGAGTCGCTTTGTGAGATGGACGGCTATATAAATGTGATGCATAAATAAATAAATAGATAGATATAGAGGGGGAGAGAGAGAGAGGGAGAGAGATGATAGATAGATAGATAGATAGATAGATAGATAGATAGATAGATAGAGAGATAGAGAGATAGATAGATAGATAGATAGATAGATAATCTTCCTAGACCTAAATATTCACAAGGATGGTGCATGTCACCATGAAACGCAGACATATCTGCTACTTGGGAGAAAGACTGTCACACAGCTTGACCAAAGTACAGAAATGCCACCCTTCTGACATAGATAGATAATGATGAGGTCAGTATTTTCCCCATTTTAACACGTGGCCTTGAAAGCTGGATCATCGGAATGATGATATGAAGAAAAAGGGTGGCCTTTGAATTGTGGTGCTGGAGAAAATTGTTGAGAATACCTTGAACTGCCGGAAGAACCGATCCTTCAGTGCTAAAGGAAGGGAAAACAGACTGCTCCCAGGGAGCCTGAAGAATGAAGCTAAAGCTTAAATATTGTGGACCCACCGCGAGAAGCAAGAATCCTTAGAGCGGACGGAAGACAAGGTGCTTAGAGACTATCGCTGATGACCCAAGCAGAAGCTTGCAAGAGTTCAAAAAAGCAGCTTCAAAAAAACAATCACGGGGAGATGATGTTTGTTGAGCCATGTAGAGTCGGAAGCAGACAAGCAATTTCTTCTCAGTACAAAATGCTGGGAATATGACCAACTCAGCTTTGTTCTCGTATCTGTGGCCTTCTCAGAATCATTGGTCTGGTCCTTGTGGGACATGAAGCTGAGCTAGAACTTCATACATGACTTCTACTTTTACCGGTGGATCAAATATTCAAACACTACACACCGGTATGGAAAAGAATGGCATTTCCCATCAGTTGAATGCGATTTGGGGAGGATAATATATTTATTTATGATAGTTAACAGCTTTTCTCCAAGGAGTACAACATGGAAGACTTCTTTGTTCTTTCTCTTCCCCATTTTTATCCTCTCGATGAATCTATCGCTTTCGGTCAGCACACCCAGAGGAGGGGTTGAAGGTCCCAAAGTAACCCTAATCGGCTTCAATTCACCCAGGGCTGTATTAAATGATCTCCAGAAAAATGGGCTCTCCTTGCACTGGGATGTGAAAGGCTCATGGATTTTCCACAGGCCAACTCTTTAACCCAGTGTTTCTCAACCTTGGGCACTTTAAGATGGGTGGACTTCAACATGCTGGCTGGGGAATTCTGGGAGTTGAAGTCCACCCATCTTAAAGTTCCCAAGGGTTGAGAAACACTGCTTTAACCAATAGGTAGCATGGCTCATAAAGCAAATATTTCTTGAGTGATGCCCCAAATAGTGTGATTTAAAAATCAGGGTTTATAGTGGGGTATGAGCCCAGCCACTTTCGATTTAGCACACGATGTGAACCAGCTTAACTGTGGTTTCTTTAGCATTAGCCTTTCAGCTTCTCTTTCCCATTTCTAATGTTTTACGCACTAAGCACATTCTTCCCAGCTTCTTTTGGCCCCCACATAACTACAAAAGACAACTGATGATTGTTAAATTCGGGAGGTCGGCTGAGATGTTAACCCCCCCCCCCAAGAATGAGATTTGTGGCTGAACCTCTAAACCAAAAGAATATTTATTTCAAGAATACAGCATAACAGGCATATACAAGTGCCGTACAAGACAATAACCATCAACAGTAACATTGCAAGCTAGTTCTGCCCTTAATGGCTGAGGCAGACTGAAAAAATCAGAAAACCTCAGGTTATGCATGCATTTCATAGACCCCCCCCAAGATAAAGAACACTGCTTTTTAAGGGTTGAAACTTCCAGGATGGGATAGCTTGTGGTGTTATCTCAAAGTGGCCATGTCCTCACTTTTATGTCCAAAGGCTTAATTAAACATGCACACTTGAGCCACACAGAGCCTAAATCAGTGTCTCTCAACCTCGGCGACTTGAAGATGCGTGGACTTCAACTCCCAGAATTCCCCAGCCAGCCCCATGCTGGCTGGGGAATTCTGGGAGTTGAAGTCCACGCATCTTCAAGTCGCCGAGGTTGAGAAACACCGGCTTAAACTTTTAATGTCTTTGGAGAAACAGTGGGGAAGACAGCAAAGGTCGGGGGGGGGAAATGCTCTGTGCTTTTCTAAGTACCGCTCTATCTGGATTGGACCTGCCGGTGTCAAGCGGATCCTTAGTTAAGGCGCGGGAAAGTGATGGCTGACCTTTCTCCAGCCAATTTCCTCTAGAAACAGAATTTTATAGGTTTTCTGATACAACCAGGAGGCGCTGGGGCAGACAAGAAGACTACACAACACAAGAGCAGAGGTGTCCACAAGATGGCGGCCGCACCAGTGCGATTGAAGCTGCGCCTGCTTGGCTTCAATCGCATTGTGGCCATCTTGACTTTTTTGCCCATACCCTGTGGACATCCTAGGCACAGGAGTGAAACAAGGACAAGGCCCAGCTTAGCATCCATTTCTGTTGCGGTTTAGACCCTTCACGTTGGCTGTAGTGTTTCTCTAACGGCCTGGGGAGAGATTTCTCGATTCGGCGCAGCAAGGTTTGCATAAAAAAAGCAGGACGAGTAGAAAAGGACCAAAGGTAAGATACAGAAAATCTAAAGAGGTAGCCATGCACTGTGTGTCGTGGAGGCCTGGACCATATTCCAGTGGTGTCCCAGACCAGTTTTGAAATAATGATTTGCACAGGTAGATTCCTGTCGTTTCTCACTCCCAACCTATCAATGCGTCAATCCGTGCGACGACTTCTTCTTCGTCCTCCTTTTTGAGGACTAGTCACTTTTGCAGACGCGTTGTCAAGTCCCGAGTAAGGCAAAGAATTCTTTGGCAAGGTCAGGCTTAGGGTAGGGTGTTGCTGCCAAGCTTCCACAGTTGCATAGCTGCACATGAAGAAACGTGATCGACCTGAATCACCTCGTTAACGAAACAAAAGACACACATCGAGTTTCCATCAAGGCCTTGAGAAATAAGCAAATTATATTACAGGCATTAAAAAGGTAGCGTCCCAACCACTAGGATACATATTAAAACGTTCTCATGCTTTTTCTTTTTCTTCTTGCAAAACATAGAAACGTACAGATTCCTGTCGATGATACGACACCGACCTCCTTGGATCTCCATTAAGACATGTCAGCAAAGGAAAGGCATTTGAGATATAGAACCTTTTTTTAAACAATCCCGTGTGCCGTTTATATGCAGAAGTAAAGGCAGCTGCAACTTGATGTAATCTCCAGGTCTTCTCCCTGACTTGTAAAGCCCACAGGCCTAAATTCCCACCAGCCTTCCTTGCTGGGTAATTCGGCTGTTTTCTCCCCAAAAGCTAAAAGATAAACACAGGCCCTCTGGGAAAGGCTCAGTGTGCTTTTGGACTCTGAGAGAGTAAACCTAGAGGTGGATACACAATTGTGGTCTATTTCTTTATGTCAGTATTTCTCAATCTCAGCCACTTTAAGATGTGTGGACTTCAACTCCCAGAATTCCCTAACCAGCCTGGCTGGGGAATTCTGGAAGTTGAAGTCCACATGTCTTAAAGTTGTCTAGTTTGAGAAACACTGATCTAGTCCAACCCCAGCTGGTTGGAAGAAATGTAAACCAAGAAGGGAAGACACAATTGTGAATTGTGCTCTATTTCTGTATGTCAATGTTTCTCAACCTCAGCCACTTTAAAATGCGTGGACTTCAGCCTGGCTGGGGAATTCTGGGAGTTGAAGTCCACACATCTTAAAGCCGCTCAGATTGAGAAACCCTGCGGTAAGTAGTTCAGAATTTGTCATATGCCCAGAGATACAAATGGACAATACCATTTTTGCATGCCACCTTGCATAAAGCTTTCCTTTAAAGCAGAGCAAGGAACATGCTTACCAGTGGCATTTCTCCCTGACATGCTAGCTTTCTACCTGCGAGGACCTTTGAATTCCCTCTAAAATGGCACCTGTCTGCTTGCAACCCGAAAGGGGTGAGGTGTCTCATACTGCCTCAGGAATGTCCCACTCCATGAATGGATTTGGCTTAGGAACTTCTTTTGTTAAAAAGAAATTAGAGCCACTTCTGTATATCCTGGGAATTGTATCACAAACCTTTTGCCTACCGCACTGCATCTCCAAGCGAGGGAATAAATGCATGGAGCCCCAGAAGCACAGCTGCAGGAAAAAAAGGCTTCCCATTGCAAATTGTCAAGACCGTTCATCTTCCACCCCTAGGACTTTTCTACTCTTGACCAGCTGTCCCTTCCCAAAGCTGGAGCAGACGACCTTTCTGGCCATCTGCCGGCTGGCTGGCGTACTGGGGATGAACCAGAGACCTTCTCCATGCAAAGGAGGTTCTCGGCCACTGAGCTATATAATTTATATCGCTGCCGTATAATTTATAGCGAACCTCCTTCATTCTGTGGTCTATCCCCTAAAACTCACGTATCCAATTTGGGGCAAGAAAGGGGCCAATTCTTCGAGAATCAGCTTCATCTCATAAACAGAGTCACACAGATATTCTTCCTTTTGCCTCAGTTCAAGAGACCCAAACCAGTTCAACTCCTCCATCTAATGCTGGTCTCTAGGTGTCTGAGGCCAGGCCTGAGCATTCCCCAGGATCAGCCTGGCATCTTTCCAGATGTGACCAAGCAAGAGGCCTCTGAGACGTTCACAGGCAAAAGAAACACTGCCCCTGCTCTGGGCCATGGTGGACCATGCGCTCTTCCCTCCGTAAGGCCTCACAAAGTTTCTTGTCTCTATATGCCCATCTTTATTTTTAATTGGAAATGGAAGAAGTACACAGCATTATCTTTTATGCACTCCTAGTTTGAACATTCCCTTTAAAAATGACGGGGGGGGGCCACCAAGCTCAGGAGAGCCACAACATCTGGGCATCTCTGCTCTGCCAGACCTTCCTGCTCTACAAAACCCTACCTGAATTAATGGCGACCAGCGCTCTGTTTTAGAGAAATCTAGCATCCGTATATAAAGCAGGTTTGGAGAAGCTTCATTTTTGCAGTTTAGGAGACTTCCTCAAATGGGAGGGGCCAACCAATTGGGGACAGCTGCATTTGGGGGGATCTGAAGGGGCAGAGGCTTAAGGAGTCCATTTCACCCATTAACACATTTGGTCTCTGCTGGAATGCTGCGATCCTATTCACTTCCCAACCTCGCCAGAGGAGCCCGTTGGTGGAAAGAACGTGCGCATCCTTAGCGTAAAGACAAACCCGTTCCGGCAATTTTGAAACATGTATCCACAGGTCAACCACCTCCTCAGATGGCAACCCCACACGATCCCAAGACTGAAAACTTCTGACAGATCTGTCCTCCGTGAACTCATCTAGGTTTCCTTTTCACTGTTTCAGTCAGTTGCTTTCATTGTATCATATAACACGGCGTTTCTCAACCTTGGCGACTTTAAGATGGGTGGACTTCGACTCCCAGAATTCCCCAGCCACCCATTTTAAAGTCACCAAAGTTGAGAAACACTGCTCTGACAGTTCTATACTGTAAACAAATTATGTGCAGTTTGAAAAAGTATGTATTTTTGCCAGTTTCCATTACCCATAAGGTACAGTTTCCCTTTTCCAATATTTGTTTGGGTGCGTGGGGGAGACAGGGTGGAGTACACAAGAGAAAATGTTTGGGTAAATTCTCTTTCAGGGTTGATTTCAGAATTGTAGCCTCTTGTCAAATAATTTACAGGTAGTCCTTGCTTAACAACCATTCGTTTAACAACAGTTCGAAGTTACAACAGCCTCAGAAATAGTGCTTTACAACCTGTACTCACACTTATGACCGTTGAAAACCATCACACCCCCATGGTCATGTGATTGCAATTTGCAACCTTTTTATGACAGTTGGTAAGCAAATCACCTTGGTCATTAAAGCGAACCATGTGCTCATTAAGCAAATTTCAGCAGAAAAGTCCATTGGGGAAGTTGGATTTGCTTAATGACCACAGTGATTCGCTTAATGACTGTCGTAAAAATGGTTGTAAATCGGGTCTAGTCACGTGGTGACTCGCTTAACGACTGCCCTGCTCAACAACCAATTTTCTGATCCCTACTGTGGTCCTTAAGTGAGAACTACCTGTATAATGATTCTTATTGGGAACCCAGGAAGATGTTTTATTATACCAGGCCAGATTCATGGCTTATGATCTTCTACGAGTCTTACTGGATGGGGGCAGGAGGGTATATTCAGAATTTTAGAATAGTGGCCAACCCCAGCCCACACAGCATCCCTCGATTAACAACCCCCTTCCCCCAACACCACCCCTCACTTGACTTGTACTTTTCTGGCTATCTGGATACGTTTCCAACCACACAGCCATCTACCATTTTTATTTTCCAAGAAAGGCTAAGAAGCCCTTGGGAATAAAAATCCTACAGGCCAGTGCCTTGCTTTGAGTAAGTCAGTTTTCCATTTATTATTAGTTTTAATATATTAATTAAATATAGGAGGGACAGGGAGGGTGGCAGGATCATGGGTGCCCACAAGCTCAGTACTGGGAGCCCACTGCAAGGGTCTCTCCTAATGCTTGCTACCCAACCCTTTAAACTGGAGATGCAGAGGCCTGCATCTAGGCCTCTACCACTTGAGGAACTGCCCCTGAATTCTCTTAATTTCAGGGGAACCGGAAAAGTGTTTCTCTCTAACTGCTGTCCTTGCCCATACATTTTATAAATGGGCTTCTTCAATGAGGTAAGCCATTACAGGCCTTTCTCTCTGCATAATTTTCTCTGGTGCAGAATCACGATTCAGCATGGGTTTTTCCTTCCACTCACTGATGAAGCCAAACTGTAAAATTCAACATTTGCAACAGCAGCTGATCAAGACTATTCCCAATGCAGCTACAGGACTGAAAGTCTGCCGCATTTACTGTTTTGAAAATCCCTGCAAACAGAAAACTAAGTCTTCAGGATTTATTTCTGATCTACTAGTTTTCTACATGCAGGTGTATATTTAGATCTGTATAAAGGGAAAGCCTTGAAATATCACAGCACTGGCAGTGTTTCTTGCCCTAAATGCATTCTCTGGTGCTTCACAAAGTACGAACTAGTGGTGAAACTTTTCCCACAGAAGTTGCACTTGTAGGGTTTCTCCCCTGTGTGGGTTCTTTTATGGAGCACCAGATGGGCTTTACAGCTGAAGCCTTTCCCGCAGGCGGTGCAGGTGTACGGTTTCTCTCCGGTGTGGGTCCTCTCATGGTACAGGAGGGCCGAGCGCTGCCGGAAGCTCTTCTCACACGTGGAGCATTTGTACGGCCGCTCCCCCGTGTGGATCCACTTGTGTTTCACAAGATCTGAACTCCGGTGGAAGCTCCCTCCGCAATCGGAGCACTTGTACGGCTTCTCTCCCGTGTGGATCCGCTCGTGTTTCACGAGGTCCGATCTTTGGTGGAAGCTCCTCCCGCAGTAGGAGCAGGTGTGGGGCTTGTCCCCCGTGTGGAACCTCTCGTGAACAATCAGCTTGGACCGCTGGCTGAAGCACTTCTCGCAAGTGGTGCATTTGAATGGCTTCTCCCCCGTGTGGATCCGTTCGTGACGGGAGACATCGGAGCTGCGGTTGAAGCTCTTGCCGCAGAACGAGCACTTGTACGGCCAGTCTCCAGTATGCAGCCTCTCGTGAGCGATGAGTTTGGCAACTTGACAGAAGCTTTTGTCACACACAGAACATTTGTACGGATTCACGCCCAGGGGAAACCCTTCTGGCCCAAGGAGGCCAGAGACAGGATTAAAGCTTCCCCCACAGTTTGAACACAGAGACTGCTTCCCTCCCGAAGCACCGGCATCCGTTGCTCTGGGGCCATTCTCCTGCAGGCGCTGGGGACTCCTGGGCGCGTCTCCTGCCTCTCCGAGCCCGCCTGTCTCTTCCCGCCTCTCCAGGGACAATGACCCACGTGGCTCCATTCCCAGGCTGTTTTTCCACTCGTTGGCTTTTTTGTTTTCATCCACCTGCCCATCATCTGCTGGAATAAAGAGAAAACCCAAACAAAATTCATTCTCAAAAGAGGAGTGCAAACTAAAGACGCAGTTGTTCAACCATGTGCAAGGAAATACTGAGATTTCTCGGAGAGTTATCTATCTACAGGTTGCTTCTACGAACAATTTCCAAAATCAGATTGTTCAGTGGGGTATATTTGTAGCTCTTTGCAAAAATACGTCCTCTTTCTCAGTCTTACTTCAACCTACTACGGTAACTGTTTCTTCAGTCTGATGCTCCCTTCCTGCCCCTTTGGCCAATATCTTTCCTGCTAAAGGCATTTCCCTTCCATGTTCCTTTGCAAATCCCACAGCCTCTTTTAATGTTTTTAAAATTAACGTATTTGCTTCTCATCTGCTTCTTTTCTTTTCCTGCAGATCCTTCCCTGCCTTGGCTTCTGCTTCCTGGTCATCCCTCTGCTCTTATTCCCTGATATACCTCTGATTATTTAAAAAAAAAGTTACCGAAAAATCTCTTCCACTACAAAATTAATTTTCGAAATAAATTATCAGTAACTGTGGAGCAAGTCTAGTTTGTCAGCTCTACAAGGTAGACCAGACCAGAACAATCAATTCCACAGGAAGACGAGAACGACACTTCATCGAGAGAGCAATAATAACCGACTCTTGCACGTCTGTTGTGTTTTTTCCTCCCCTCCCTCTTATAACCCAGTGACTCAGTCCCAAAGGCTGTCTTGCTTTTGCCCTTTCCACTGACCTAGCAGCTTCTGAATTTTTGCTTCAAGGCCATCTCCCTGGCTCTCTACATCGTTAGGTGCCACCCACCCAGAAATCAAGACTGCTTGTAATAGATGTAATCCCTAAATCAGGTGATCTATCAGTTGTTTTTACAAGAGAATCATGCTTCTAACATGGAGCCAGACGGGCAAACTCAGCATCGCTGGCACCAGTAAAAGCATGCTCATTTCTCAGAACAATGGCACACAATTCCTGGTGGAAGCATTCTCCTGATTGACGGCAATGTCTGTAATACGAGCTGCTTACTCTGAGAAAGGCCGTCCTCGCTGACCTCCTGTTTGACTGCCCTGCTAAGCGGCCTTTCAGATGATGCTTGTTCAGAGTCAGGAAAATTCACAGTCACCACATGAAACATCCCTGGGCCCTAAAGATAAGCAAATGTTTGGAATTAATCCAGATGGGGAGTGGCTGAAGGATTAAGGAAAATAGGATACCATGTTTCATGGTGTGTTCAGGTGGATCCCTTCTAGACACTGATGGTTCCCCCTCCCCCCCCCCGGCTGACCAGCTGATAGTGGCAGTTTTTAAAGGTGGCCAGGATTCCTCTTGTAATTACCATAATGCCTCAATGTACCCAAAAGGACGTCCCTCTGGGGCACCTGGGAAAATTAAAGGGCAGCTCATAGATCCAGCTTCTGGATTTGGAAGGCTGGTGGCCCATCGGAGCTCCCAAACCGGACTTCAGGCTCTCACCTTCTGTTCCTGCCTCCCTTCCTCTGGATGCCTCACCAGGAAGTCCTCAGCCAGGGCCACGGCCTGAGCACACGTGTGAGGGTGGCACTCCCGGACCCAGCACTCCATCGCCTGCGGCAGGACGGCCAGGAACTGCTCCAGGATCACCAGCTCCAGGATCTGCTCCTTGCTGTGTCTCTCTGGCTTCAGCCACTGGTGGCAGAGCTCCCAGAGGTGACTGCAGACCTCTCGGGGCCCCTCGGCTTCCTGGTAGAGGAACCGCCTGAAGCGTTGGCAGGGGAGCTCCGGGGTAGGGGCATCCTGGTTCTCCACCTCCTCCTTCACTTTCCGCCTTTCTTGGTCAGCCAGCTGCATCGGGCCAACAAAACCGGGTGGCAGAGGCTGGAAAAACGCCCCTTCCGCGGAGCGCTGGCTGCTCGCTGCTGTCAGCTCCAGGTGGGCCAAGGGTGCCTTGGTGTCCCCCCATGGAGCAGTCCCTGGCAGGTGCCTGGCCCCCCATCCTGAGCAAGGGGACTGCATGCCCCCCAGGAACTCCTGCCACTGGGCCTCCCAGTGCAGGGACGACAGACAATCCTCTTCGGGCTCCTGCTTAATGTGCTGGAGTCCTCTCCATCTCAGATCCTGCTGGTCAGACCCCATCGGGGCCGCACTGGGGCTTTCTCTGGGCCCATCCAGCTCCAACGTTGGCTTCAGGTCTGCTGGAGACTCTGGGGCCTCCATTTTCATCGTAGGGTTCAACTCCTGACCAGACTCGGTTCTATCCAGGGCGGCAGATGGAGAAGAAACACCCAAGGGTGACTCTGGGGACTGCGGTCACATGACTGCGAAGTGTAAGGGATGAAAAGATCTCTTGGGTTTTTTCGAAACTCCTCAAGGCTTTTTTCTGGGGAGACGGATCCTTTGCTCCAGACCTGGGGTGCTAAATTTTCTCCCGGGAAGCACAAAGAACTGTAGAAGCAACACACAGAGATAAAAAGCCAGCTTTTGTAGAAAGATGGATTGCAAAGTTTACTCAGGGGGAGCAGTGTTGGCATGCAACAGACATCATGGCACCCCGGCTTTAAATATTTTTTAGAGCCTTTTAATTAGCAAATATTAAGGAATGGGATGTTGGCGAGATGCAAAGTTTATTTCCCAGAATTCCTCAAGCCCACATAAGCCTCACCAGCATCCCTAGAAAATAAACTAAATAAAATAAAGGAGGGAGCCTTTCCTGTAGTGCCACCCCATTTATGGAACATCCCCCCAAAAGAGGTTTGACTGGTACCCAAGTTAGCATAATTTCAGCCCCAGGCAAAGACATTTTTATTTTTAATCGTATTTTAATTGCTACTGTTTTAGATTTTGATGACTGCCTTGCCACTGTCTAGTTGGTATGGTGTCTTGATTTTTTATTTGATTTGATTTTACAAGCATGTTTTAGCTTGAATTGTACATATATTTTCTTGGGGGTTTTATTGTAAATGACTCAGGGAGCTGTTTAAAAAGTAAAGAAGAATAAATACTGCAAAGGCAGATTAATGGAGGAGAGAGTATTCTGAGGCTAAAAGGGGTGGCCCAGAGCATCCAAATCATTTTTGCTTTATTTCATCATATATTATTTTATGACAATTTATTTCATCATATATTGTTTTTATTTCATCATAATTATTATGAAAATCATGTATTAATTCTATATTAGATAATGAATACATGTAATAACTGCACTAAACTAATTTGATTATGTGCCATCAGATAGAGGTGGACTGTTAGCAACAGTATACACAGAATTTCTCCAGGTGTGAAACTAATTTACAAGAGGAAAATATAAATACACACAGCAGCATTAATGAATGATAAATGGTATCTACTTCAAATTTTGTATTATAAAAAGAGTGGGGAGGGGAAAAGGCCATAGAAACGATATACACTGAACGACTCCTGAACTTTGACCATAGTGATCGAAACTCCTCTTCCTTGTCATTTGCTGGAAAAAAACAAAACCCAAAACCAATTCAAATGTTAAGAATACGGAAAATAAGGGGAGAGTGCTTTCAGACAACTGTCCTCCAAAGCATCCTGACTCCACCCACAAGCATGACACAGCCCCACCCACTAAGGCACTTTGCTGGAGTTTTAAATATTTTATAGTAATTATGATCTGGAGATTAATTAAATTTATATGCCGCCCGACTCCCAGAGACTCTAGGCCAGTGTTGTCCAAACTTGGCCACTTTAAGATGAGTGGACTTCAACTCCCAGAATTCCCCAGCCAGCCATGCTGGCTGGGGAATTCTGGGAGTTGAAGTCCACTCATCTTAAAGTGGCCAAGTTTGGACAACACTGCTCTAGGCGGTTTACAGTTGTTAGAACATTTAAAAACAAAGAACAATACAAAAAACATACACGTACACTCCCCCCCCCAACACACACACACACAAAAACTCCCATATATGCCAAAGCACCTTTTTGGAACTGAATCCAAAGATCTGCATAGCCCTCTTGTTTACCTTCTCCCTGCCAAAAATAATAATAAAGGAAACTCTGTAAGAACAATGTAACAAAAAAAACTAGTATTTGAATTTGCTTGCTTCCTCCTCCTTTCCCATCAATTTTCCTCTTATGTCATGCCAACCAACTTTAGTTCTGCAGTTCTACTTCAAATTCCAGCGACCGATCAACATTTGGACCAATCCTCTGAAGGTCTAACTGAAAGTAAGTCCCCAGCAAGTTTCAAATTGCATCTTTGGAAAACACAAGCCTCTGGGAGAAAGAACAGACTTTCCTTTTCAACAGCCAAGTGAAACTTCACTTCTCCCCTATTTTCCCCCCAGATTCTCTCCTACTTTATTGCAGGAGCCACAGTTTGGAGGAGCTGAAATGGGCTAGGGGGCCAACTTGTTAAACTTTCCTAACACCAGTTATTCTTCCTAAGCTTTTTCACTTAAAAATTAACGCACCTTTTAGCTGTTCGAGGCACTAATATTCAGATATTGGTGCTTAATTATCTATTTATATATAGGCGGATCAACATGCACACGCCCATATTATATCCATAATCTTTCTGGCTGCACTTGGGGAGCCGGCGGTTCCGGCGGTGCCATAAACCCTGATAATAAAAGAAATAAGTTGTTCCGTATTTATTAAATTGCAGGCTCCAGGCTGAGCGGAGGCTGACGCGCTTTCACAGCCACAAAGAAAGCCGCCTTGCGCAGAGTCTCCGGGTCGCGGTTTGTTTGTTCATCAGCCGGCTAATTCTGAGGGGGGGAGGTCAGGCGACCCCTGCGCTAAAACTGCGAAGTCTCCGGGGGGGAAATGCCGAAAGGAGAAGGCCCCCCTCCAAAGGGGCAAACACGGCAAGTTCTCTCGCACACACGCAGCCGACCTCAAGGACGCCCTACGGAAAACGCCGCGCGCCCCTCGCCCTCCACCGCCCCTCTCAGCCTCCGCGCGGCTGCCGCGGCACGCCGCGCAGGTGACCTCCGCTCGCCCAGCCGGGCCAGCTCGGCTCCTTCGCACTCCTTCGCGCGGCGCCTCGTGCGTCTCCCGACGGAGGAGGGCTCGGGGCGGCACGCGCCGGCCGAAGCGGGCCGCCCGCGGGGGCGCCGGGCTGATGCCGGAGTGGAAGTCCCCGCAGGCGGAGACCCGGCCCTCGCGCCCGGCGCCGCCAGGCTTCCCGAGGCGGGGGCGAAACAATGGCCGCGGACGGAGTGAGGCCGGGCCGGGCCGGGCCGGCCGCAGCTTCGGGGACGGACGGACGGACGGACGGAGGCTGAGCCCAGGACGGGGCCCGGGCCCGGCGCGCGGCGGCTGTCAGACGCTCACCCGCCTCCCGCTCGCTTCCCGGCGCCTCTCTGCGCCTCTGGCCGGCCGAGGACGGGCGGAGCAGGCTCGCGCGCCCGCCTTGCGCGCGCCGTCGACCGCCCGGCGCCCCCGCCCAGCCCCCGCGCGCCCCACCCGGCCGGCTCCCGCGCCGCTGCCGGCGAAGGCTGCCCGACCTGGCGCCGCCCCGAGCCCCGGCGCCCGGCTGGCTCGGCGGGCGGGCGGAGAAGCAGGAAGGGCCTCGGCGCCCTCAGCCTCCCCTCGCTGAAGCGTTCACGGCCGCCTCCCAGCCAGCCGCGGCTCTATCGCTTTAACTCTTGGGGCGCGCCGCGGAGCGCGCCGCCGCCGCCGCCGCCGCCGCCTGCGCCCTCCGGAGCCGTCGCCTCGGAAGCGGAGGGGTGGCGTCAGGGCGCGGCGGGCGAGGTCCGTGGCGGGGGGGAGCCGACTGATCGGTGCCAGCGAGCCCGGGTCGGTGTCCTCCACGAGCCTCGGGTAGAAGGGTGACGAAAGGAAGCCCAGGCTCCTTCGTGGATTCCTCCAAGCGGCTTTCCTCCCGACAGGACAGAAGTGGCTTTCTCTTGCCTTCTCCCCGGTTGGTTGTTTTTTCCCCCGATTTCCTAGTTTAGACTACACCGTGGAGTTTCCTGGTGGTCTCCTATCCAGGCATTAACCTGGCCTGACCTTCAGAGCCCAGGCAAGGTGAGTCGGGTGGGTCCTCTCAATGAGAGGATGATCTTACTATGGTACCGGAGCTCTTGTTTGGGGAACTTCTGATGGGACAGTTTGGAGGCTTGTTTGGAGAGCCTTGTTTGCATGGCGACACAAAATGAATCAAGTAGCACCTTTTTCCGACTAACACATTTTATTAAAAACTCACAAAAGATTATCCCTTTTAATACATTTGTTAGTCGGAAAAGGTGCTAACCAGATCCTTCATTTTTGGGAGACTATCAAATTCGTGAACATTAAAAATGCTAATAATGTTGTGTTTTTTAATTAAAGTTGGCTTTGTGGCTTAGTGTGTGATGAATGCCATGTTTTATAAACCAGGGCATTACATTAAACCATAATAAGATTTGTTCAGGTGTGGCAAGCTATGTGAAGCTGGCAATTGTATTTTCTTATCCATGATGGGTGAACATATCTAGAGATTACAAGATACAGACAATAACATAATGTTATCTTTGAATTTGAGAGCTAAATAGCATACCCTCTGTTAGGCCTTGATGCACAACCTACACAAATTGTTGTGTATGCTCCTCTTCACCGACGTGTCCATGCAGAAGGTGGATAACCATCTTTTGGGAATATTTTAATTTACATCGCTGTACTGAATTGCTGGTTTAAACCAGTATTTTTCAACCTTGGCAGCTTTAAGATGTGCGGACTTCAACTCCCAGAAATCCCCTGCCAGCCATACTGTCTGGGGAATTCTGGGAGTTGAAGTCCGCACATCTTAAAGTTGCCAAGGTTGAATAACACTGATTTCAACCATCTCTTCCAACTCTGTGATTTTTTGACTTTATTGTGCCACTTGTCCAGTTTAACCTGCTTCTCAAGACACTTCTGAAATTAAAATAAGGACTTGGGAGGAATAGAATTGCATATGCTACTCTGAGCAACCTTGATGCTGTGAATTTCAAATGCCAAATCACAGATTTTCACCCACAAACTATAAACAATATCTGTTTTCTAGAAGATAAACTGGTAACGCTAACACACTCACAAACATGCACAGTTCACTATCTCACACCCAAGGCAAAACAAATCTAACACATTGCAATCTTCCAGTGAATATTTTGCGCCTGAAAAACGTCCTAATTTGTTTGTGTCTGGGGAAGAAAAAGGAAAATAATTATTTCTACACACAGCCTCCACACTACTTTCCTCAGATTCTTTCTGCCAATGGCTGTAGAGGAGTTGTTGAGGGCCACAAGGAAGAGTGAAGGAACTAGGAACACATTTCTAGTGTCCTGTCCTGGAAAGAGAAACTCTGAACGTGTACAGAGTGCTGTCACATCTGAACAACTGGAACCAGGTTCTAGTACTTGGAGCTACTGTCTAGAACAGTGTTTCTCAACCTTGGGAGTTTTAAGATGTGTAGACTTCAACTCCCAGAATTCCCCAGCCAGCATGGGATTCTGGGAGTTGAAGTCCACATATTTTAAAGTGGGTAAGGTTGAGAAACACTGGTCTAGAAGCAAGAATTGCTTTGGAGCTAATCAAGGCACATGGGGAAAAAACTCACCAACACTCTTCCCTCACAACTGCTGGGAGTGATCAGTGTTTGGACCTCAGGGAGTCTGGAAGTAAGCAGAGTTAAGTAAGTTAGCACAGCTGGACTGCTGAAGTAACAAGTGCTTTAAATCGGTGTTTCTCAACCTCAGCCACTTTAAGACGCATGGACTTCAACTCCCAGAATTCCCCAGCTGGCATGTAGTTGAGAAACACTGCTCTATATTGATTATGGGCCACTGAGTCTGGAACAGCATCACCCCTGAGATACGGACGGCACCCCTAATCTGGACTGTTTTGTTTAATACATTTAATGAAATAAATAAATGAAATAAGTTGTTGTCGACTCTTAGCAACCACATTCTGTCTCCAACCTGGTCTTTCAGGTCTTCCAACGGTGCCCCCATCGCTACTGTAATTGAGTCTACCCCCCTTGCTGCTGGTCATCCTCTTCTCTTTCCTTCCACCTTTCCTAGCATCAAAGCCTTCTCTAGAGAGCTGGGTCTTTGCAGAATGTGTCCAAAATAGGATAATTTGAGCCTGGTCCTTTATGCCAGGGTTCCTCAAGGCTGGCTGGGGAATTCAGGGAGTTGAAGCCTACCCATTCCCAAGGTTGAGGAACCCTGCTTTATGCCTTGAGTGAGAACTCTGGGTTGATCTGTTCAATGATCCATTTGTTTATCTTCTTGGTTATCCATGGTACAGTATTCATGAACATGCCACTGTGTGTAGCCTTTGAAATACTGGAGTAGGATCACAAGTTCAATTCCTTGTTCTAGACTAGTGCTTCTCAACCTCAGCAACTTTAAGATGAGTGGACTTCAGCTCCCAGAATTTCCCAGCCAGCATGAGGAATTCTGGGAGTTGAAGTCCACATGTCTTAAAGTTGTTGAGGTTGAGAAGCACTGGTCTAGACATTGGATGAGGCCTTTTTCCCTCCAGTTGCACATGCCTAATTCAGATTAAATTACTCACCATGCTCTTACATAGTTGCCCTCTTAATTAGCTGCCCTTTGGAAACTTCAGCTGGTGCAAAACGTTGCAGCCAAAATAATCTCTATATAGCATAGGCATTTGGGACTGTTATTAGGCCAGAGTATTTAAATGGTACCCATGTCTGAGGCTCTTTTGAGGCACTGGTTTTTATTAAACCCTATGCAATCAAGGAGCGTGGAGGCAACTTTGGAGAAATGGGATGTGCTCTGCTCTTATAGGAGAGTAAATACAGATGGGATTACAATTTAGATCAGTGTTTCTCAACCTTGGCCACTTTAAGATGTGTGCACTTCAACTCCCAGAATTCCCCAGCCAGCACAGCTGGGTGGGGAGTTCTGGGAGTTGAAGTCCACACATCTTAAAGTAGCCAAGGTTGAGAAACTGACCTAGATTGTAGAATTGCAGAAATAAGCTCAGGTTGGCCCCTCTGCTGTGGTCTCTTAGCTAGTCTTTTATTGAGTTTCAATTTTACCTAGTTATAGATTGGTTTTCCTCTTTCCTTTTTGGCCTTTGGCTCCTTTTCTTAAGAGCCAGAAGGCTGGATAACAGCCTTCCCTAACCTGGTGCCCACCTGATGAATTGAACTGTACCGCCCACGCTCTCTAAATCAGTGTTTTCCAACCTTGGTTACTTCCAGATACATGGACTTCAGCTCCCAGAATTCTCATCAACGGCCATGCCAGCTGTGGAATTCTGGGAATTGAAGTCCACTCATCTTAAAGTGGCCAAGTTTGGACAACACAGATCTATTCTCTACTATTGGAACATCGAAGGTGATTGTTGCAGGAATAAAACTGAGGCAGGAATACTATCAGCTCTGCGAGGAAAGAAGGGAGATAAATCTACTAAGGGGAGAGGAGGTGTGCCCCAGGCTGACTTCCTGTGAAGAGAGGGGACAAAGATGAAATTAAAAAAAAAAAATCAGAGATCAGGCAGAGATTCAAAGTTTTGTGAGTCAAGTGCTTTTTATAATAACTTCTTTTAAAACAGCAGATGAAACATGTATAGTGCCCAATTCACGCACTGTACTAGACAAGATTGGTTTAGCAGTGGCTTATGGAATAAACCAGGATTGGCTGGACTCACACAGTGTGCTAAATTTCTCGAACCTAGGTTGCAATTAGGCCTCTCCCTTGGTACCCACAGGTTTATCAAAAGAGTCAATCAATCCATCCATCAATCCATAAATTGGTTGGAATCTGGCTGGCATTAAAGCAAAACACCTAGCCGTTGAGGTGTCGCCATTTCTTGAGAGCAATGAAGGTCCCATTCGGATGGTAGACAGCAATCTCACAGGGCTAGTTTTCCTTCTGGTAGGTTGATATTTGGGGCATGGCCACACCCACAGTAGCAGCCATTTTGTGCAAAGGCAAGAATACTTTGGACTGAAAGACCAACATAGAGTCCCCAAATACTCTGCAAACAGGCATCTGGGCCCAAAGGATGTTCTGCTTTTGAGCAAAGCCCAGAAGGGTCTGCAGGGGAGGGAGGGGTTCACAGAGAAAAAAGAACGATTCCACAAAAATATCAAAGCATCTAACTGTCTCAGAGCACAAAGCATCCATCCACATCCCTCCCCCCACTCAAAGGGCCTCATCTATCCATCTTAAACCAAGTGCTGAGGGAAAACTCACTTCGGTACAGAATGCTTGAAGGCAGGGAAGGTAGGGGCCACGCGGCTCTGTGAGCGGAGGCTGTTCCAAAGGGCAGGTACAGAGACGCAGGTAAAATTGGAGACGGGGATGTGATCCTGCTGTCACAGCCACCACCATCTGTCTGCTCCATTCAGTAGACCAGACCAGGAAACCAACTCCGTAGGAAGGCTAAAACAACTTTTATTGAGGTTGGCCATAATCCTACAATCTCACAAGTCTGAGTTATCCCTCCCCACCTTCTTATATAGCAGTGAAACAGGGAGGTGTCTGCCTGAGCAGCTTCTGAACGTTATCTTGTTGCTCTGGACTTCAAAATGTTTCAGCCCCTTTTGTTTAGGTTACAGTTCCTGTATATTTCCATCAAGGTCATCTTCCTTAATCTCTACATCATCTTGACTTTTCTGACTCCCCCACGGATGCCTCTGGCTAAGTCTAAACCCAAGAAATCACAACGTGTTCAATGTGTGAATCCAGTCAGTCTTTTATTTGATCACGCGCTCCTTATGGAAGGCCTTTCAGGAGACAATCTAACCAAATGGCCGCACAGTCTTTCCAGTCTTGGCTTCGGTATGTGTTTAATTCTAACTCTAGCAGGTTGCAAATCACCCCACAGAAGCTTAAAAGACAATTCACGATCTGTTTAGCCCACTGCTACTTTTCAAAAAATACAGTTAAACATTTTTCAAAGATGTGGGAGAAAGGAAAGGAAAACAGTTTCACGTGCAGATTTGGAGGGGGAAATACATCTTTTCATGCATTGAAGAGGGACTGGTGACCGCTAAACCTCTTCCCTCCATCTACGTGGTTTCTCCCAGATGTATTTTCATGTGCCTAATCAGATTCTCCCGCCGGTTGAAACGCTCACTGCACTCCGAGCAATGGTACGGTTGCTCCCCAGTGTGGATTCTCTGGTGACGGAGCAGATCTTGACTCCAGCTGAAGCGTTTGCCACATTCGGAACATCTGTACAGTTTTTCTCCCGTGTGGACTCTCTGGTGGCTGGTAAGGTTTTGACTCAGGCTGAAGCTCTTCCCACACTGGGAACATCTGTATGGTTTGTCCCCCGTGTGGGTCCTCCGGTGGTTAGCGAGGGACTGGCTGAGACGGAAGCCCTTCCCACACTCAGGGCACTTGTAGAGTTGGTGCTTGGTGTGGCTGCTCTGATGCCGCGACAAATTCTGGCTACGGCTGAAGCTTTTCCCACACTCAGTACACTTGTGCAGTTTCTCCCCTGTGTGGATTTGCTGGTGGCTCCGAAGGTTCTGACTCCGGTTGAAGGTCTTGCCGCACACGGGACACTGAAAGGGCCGCTCCCCCGTGTGGGTCCTTTGGTGGCTGATCAGCGACTGGCTCAGGTCAAAGCATTTCCCACACTGGTCGCACTCGTAGGGCTTCTCCCCGCTGTGGATCCTCTGATGGCGATTGAGGCTTGATTTGTCGCAGAAAGTCTTGTTGCAAAATGAGCATACGTATGGCTTCTCCCCCACGTGGGTCCGGTGATGTGATGCCAGGTTTGTGTTTCGACTGAAACTCTTCCCACAATACAAGCACCGATACGGTTTCTCCCCTGTGTGGGTCCTCATGTGTCTTTTGAGGTTGGAGTCATCATGGAATGCTTTCCCGCACACGGAGCATTTGTTCTTCCTCTCTCTGGTGATTCCTGTTTGCTGGACTTCTGGGAAGTCTCGGCTTTGAAAAAGGGCGCTTTTCTTCCATTTCTCTATCTGATTTCCTTCCTGCCTTTCTGGTTCATCTGGATTCTCAAGTGTCAACGCCACATCCTGAGCTGTAGCATTTGGGGGCAATACCCCCAAGGTTTGTTCCTCATCCACATTTTCCCAATGACCATCTTCTACAATAGAAACAGCAGCATTTTTAGGTCAGGAAGGGAGAAACAAAGAGGTTCATGCGAGCGGAATGGAGAACAATTCAACAGAAGTCATCAAAATGGGCTGTGGCACTATGACTCATTTTCTGTAGCAGGGGTTGGCAAACCCTTTCCGTAAAGGGCCTGATCCCACCCCACCTCTGCGGGCATGGCTGGCAGGTCTGCAGGCCAAGGAATCTGGCAGCTATTGGACGGCACCAGCCCGTCAGCAAGGAAGCTGTTGATAGGCTGCTGGTGCTGCTTGAAGGCTCAGCTGAGGCTTGGGCCTGGCGATTTGCTACCCGCCCACCTGCCCATTCTTAGCTCATGGGCCATACAGAAACAGGTGGCAGGCTGGATTTGGCCCACGGGGCATAGTTTGCCAACCCCTTGTTTTACAGCATTGACTTACATGAACATGTAAAAATGCAGAAAGAATCCAAGAAAACAACAAGAAAAAGAAAGCAAAAATCTATTGATGTGGGCTAGAAAATTTTTCAGGATCCAAATTTTCTGTGGATAATTTTTCCACCTCAGGTATGTTTGTAGCTTCAAAGTTACAGTATATGATGTTTGCTTTTCTAAAAAAAATCTCTTTCCTTCACCTCAAATAATATAGCAAGTGAAATACTTGCACAGGCTATGGCTATTGAGAAGAATATGCTAATTGGTAAATATGCTAATGTAACAATATGCTAATATATTTTAATCAGAAAAAAAAATTAAAAATCTGAAAAATTCACATCTTTAAAAAAAAACAACCATTTGTATTCCTAAAGCTGAAATGCTTTCAGGGGTCTCAACTATATACTTTATATTCCTATTATAGCTAGGCTAGACTGCTACCACTCTCTTTCTGTGGGGCTGCCCTTTAAGACTGTTCAGAAACCATCAGAGTCTCAAAATGAAGCTGTATGGTTTCAACTGGGATTGCATATAAATCCAGGCTTACATTGGTGCCCTTGGTCACCTTGTTATTTCTGTGTTCTGGTCCTTCTTTGCCAGCCCTTCTGGAGGATAAACAGAAGGAGCTAATTAAGATTTGGCAACTCAAATGCAGCCAGAATAGAGCACACTTTGTTACTTCCTCATGCTGGCTGGGGAATTCTGGGAGTTGAAGTCCATACAGCGTAAAGTTGCCACGGTTGAGAAACACTGCCTTAGAGGTAGATCCTTCCCACAGCAGATTTTTCATCCTTTTTTCACCCACAATTCCATCAGACAGGTAGAATCCTACAATTTGTGTCTCTTCTGAATCTATTCACCTTCCTCTCCCCCTGCCCTCTGTCCCCCCAGCTATCTTTGCTTTTTTATTTTCCTCCCTCCAAGCTTCTGGCAGTCTTCCTGCTCCCCTCTGAACACTGATTTAGGCTACAGATGTTTAAAATGAATCCCATTCATTTTTAGCAGATCCAAAGTTAACAGATAAGAATTTGTTTCAAGCACCTTCTACATTTTCCAATAAAAATAAACTGATTTTTTAATATGGGCAGGGGAAAAAAAGAAGTGGGACTTCAAACTTGGAAACCTTTATTTTCTTAAATTTTCACAGCCCCATAGATGAACGAACATACATATATACATACAGAAAATGTGTCTATAAGGAATCAGTTCCATCTAGTTCTGATATAGTTTCAGCTAATTTGATGGTCAATGTCTGTGCTTGCACGATCCACAAACTTGCCGATCATATTTTATCCTTACGTATCATGCAAGCTTAGTCTGTGTTCAGTTTATGGTTCAGAAAATGGGGTCGAGCAATGGTTGTGTCGTGTGAATTCAGAAAATGTGGGTTGAGTCCCAGGATAACCGTGATGCTAACACAAGCAAAGCTTTTTTCCCATTATCTGCTACTTCCGGGGTGGCCAAACCTTTTGGCTTAGTGATCATCCTTGAAACTTGTAGAGAATGTTTTGGGTGGGTATAAAAAAAAAGGCTGGCATGATAAGTAAGTTTGAACACAAAACACCTGCTTAAGGAGGAATTTGGTTTTCAGTGCCCTGAATTGGAACCGCTCACCATGTTTATTTTCTAAGACAGCCAGTATGCAGCAAAGAAGCCTTTGGTGGAATGAAGAAAATGCCAAAGACTGGCCTTCACTTTACAGCAGGACAGAGGCCCTTTTCATTTTGCTCAGCTAATTAATCTCATTTTAAAACCAATCAAAAGAATCTAAAACTAACCTCTAGTCAGGCAGGGGAGAAATGTCCCCAGCCATTATGTCGCCTGTTCTCTGTGATGCCGTAGCCTTTTACAAGCAAAAATGGAGATTCCTCAATACTTTGTTCTCTTTTCCAGATGGACTCTCCAGTGGCACTTGAGAAACAGAACATTGGATTTGAGTATACTCAGAAAGCACCCACTTTGCACCTATTTTCCAAAAGAAAAATCAGCCCCATTTTTGTGGATGCAGAGAGTGGATTGTTTTTAGGCAACAAATTGTTTCCTTAAATCTCTGCAGCAGCTGGGGGGTGGGGGGGGGCGGGGGGGGGAAGTGAATATTACTTTTAACTGATATTTAGTCTTATTTAGGTTTGTGTGTGTGTATTGTTTTATATTTAGTATATTTAGTTTTGATATTAGTTTTAACTGAGTTTTGCATGTTGCTAGGTCCTTCAGTGACCTGATTAAGCGTGTCATGAGGACACAGACACATTCTCTCTTATTTATACCTGCATGTGTGCATGCACCCCCCCCCCCCCCACAAGTGCACCATCATACAGAGGAGGAAACTGGATGGAGCAGACAGAAGCAGCAGCAAAGTGGGTACTTGTTGCACGGCGAAGTTAGGAGCCACACAACCCCGATAAGGTGCAAATGATCCACATACTACAGCTTTAAGGGTCAAATTTAAATTTAAATAGCGGATTTCCATTTTCGTGCCTAGAGCTCCTTAGGGGTGCTGCCATAGCACTTCTAATCTGTTTGTAAGCCACCGTGAGTCTAAATAGAGCTGACCACAGATGAATTCAAGAAGCAGCAGCAGCAGCAGCCACCATACTTTCCCTAAATCATAAAACAAGTCAACCAGAGTTCTCAGTTGAGGCACAAATGACCAGGCTCAAATTATCCTACTTCGGATACATTATGTGAAGACCCAGCTCTCTGGCGAAAGCTCTGATGCTGGAAAAGGTGGAAGGAACCAGAAGAAGAGGAGGACCAGCCAGAGGGATGGACTCATTTAGAGTGGCACTGTTGGAATACCTGAAGGACTGGGCTGGGGACAGATCCTCCTGCAAAAAATCTATGCGGTTGCTAAGAGTCAACACCAACTTGATGGCACATCAATCAAAAACTTTCCCTAAATAGCAGAAGCTGTGGCTTCTCTGTATCTAGGATCCTATGTAAGCATTTCCTTGTTCATACCTAAGGCTGCGATGGATTTGGGGGGTGGGCATGTTGATAACCTCAAACCCTCCACTCCCAGATCTGGCTGCTTTAAAAAGTCTTAACCATCAGTCATGATAACGGGCAAAGAAATGGCTGAAAAGTGAGAGCAAATTCTAGGCTGGCTGGCAGATTTGTTCTCAGAGACACTCTTGCACCTGTGTGGCACCCATTTCTTAGGAAAGCACATGAAACAATGGAGAGGCACTTTTTGGGCACCATGCAAGGTTTTGTGAACAGTGAGGTCACTCCTCTTGCTCGCTGTTTTACTAGGCCCGGTTGTTGTAAATTGCTGCAGCCTCCCCAGATAGCATCGGTGGCCTTTTATTGCACCTTCTGCGTTTGCACAGCATCCTTTTCAGCTTCAGGATCAAAACCCTACCTCATATTATACTGGCAGGTTTGTCCTCAAAGTGCTAGATTTCTGTGTGCAGGGATCTCTTATTATTTGTTTTTTAACTGGGGGTCCCCCCTCCCCCTCCCATCCCTCCCCCCCCTTGCAGCATCCTGAATGGTTGCAGCTCAGACCCCAGGTCCCATCATCCTCGCCCTCCCCACTTCCTAGACTCACCCAATCCGTCGCAGCAGCTGCTCATCCTGCAGCTGCGGGGAGTACAATAGCCACTTTCTCACGCCTGGGGGTGGGGGGGGGGAGAGATCCCGGAAGTAGTGTCAGCCCCTTCCCCAGCTTCCCTTACAGCCCTTCTAGGAAGGAAAACACACTTGGCTTAACCCATTGTTTGCCAACCTGGGCTAGTTCCAGGAATTATTCCTCCAACTTTTCTTTAAGAGCAAGGGAAATCCCCCTTGGGTGATGTCCGTCTGTCAAAATATGCGGACGTACATGGCCTGCAGATGAACCATCCAGGTTGGCCTATCTGGGACTACAGTGTCCGACCTTTTGGATCGGGTTACTACACCAGATCTAATTTCTCACCTCTGATCAATTGACAGGATGCTGTGGGCCACAGAGTGCATATAGAGCAGTGTTTGTTAATCTCCAAGCCTTTAAGATGTGTGGACTTCAACTCCCAGAATTCCCCAGCCAGCATGGGAGTTTAAGCCCACACATCTTATAGGCTCAGAGATTGACAAACACTGATATAGAGAGACACTGGATGGGGACTTGATGTCAGTCTCAGAAAGACAGAGGGCCTCTGGATGAAGAAGCTCTCCTATTCCAGAGATATTCCATTTTATACTCTTGGCTTTCCTATGCTAAGCTGGTATGTAATCTAGAGGTCCTGCTGGACTCCCAGATTCTGCTTGACAACCAGGTAGCAGCTGTGGCTAAGAGGTTTTGATTGATTATATGCCGTCAAGTCCTTTTTGACTCCTAGCAACCACACAGATAGTTTCTCCATGACGATCTATCCCCAAACTGCTCTTTCAGGCTCACTTAGGAGGACCTTTGCACAAAGGCATCTTGTGTGCCAGTTATGGCCTTGCCTGGACTAGGAAACGGTGTTCAGAGTGTGGAGTAGTGGGGAAGGAGTGGGGGAGACCCAGGTTCTGACAATGAGCCATGGATGCTCCCTGGGGAATTCTAGGCCAGTGTCTCTCTCAGGTAATTATATTAATTCAACTGTAGTCAAGGGTAAGCATGATTGATTGATTGATTGATTGACTGCTATACAATTGGTGCCAAGTTTCAGCAACCACACAGCTAGCCTTTCTCCAGCTTGATCTGTCCTCAACCTGGACTTTCAGAGAAGGGAGTGCGCCCGATGGATGCTGGGAATTGCAGTCCTTCTCTCCTCCACTTTGCAGACAACAAAGAGATACCCTCTTTTCTTTTTTCCATTTTCTCTAAATCTTTTTGTTTTTTCCTCTCAAAAAAAAAAACCAGTTAAGTAAGACAAGGTTCTGGTTTCTCTGGCCGCGGAGAAGAAACATTTTAGGGACAGCAAAAAGCCTTCCCCAAACTTGGCTGCAGAGGGAAGGAGAAAAGAACTCCCCACCCCAGAATCCACCGGGCTCCTCGTTTGGCTCCGCCCTCCTTAACTGATTGGAGCCGCTCGCGATGCCTGCGCGAGGGAGGCAGCTTGGCAGGGTGAGCGCTGCAGCTGCCGAGCGGGGAAGGTGTGCCTGTTTTCGCCCCTTGGCTGGCGGGAGGCGGCGCTGGGCAAGCTTTGCATGACCTGGGAGCCGTCGGAAGGTGCGTCTGACTCTGGTCGCCCGTGAATGTTGCTGAGCGGGGAAGAAGATATGTCCCGCTTGGCATTAAGATGAGCTCACTGTATTTCAAAACGGGGAAGGCAGGGTCTCCAACTTGGTTCTAGGAGAGGGAGGGAGAGAAACACCCTGGCTTACAAGGGGGAGGATTGAGAGTCCTATTATTAAATACTTGTGGATTCCCTGACTCCATCTAGGCCAGTGTTTCTCAACCTTGGCCACTTTAAGGCATGTGGACTTCGACTCCCAGAATTCCCCAGCCAGCCTTGCTGGCTGGGGAATTCTGGGAGTTGAAGTCCACATGCCTTAAAGTGGCCAAGGTTGAGAAACACTGATCTGGTCCAACCCCAGCGGGGTGGAAGAAATGTAGTTTCCTGGGAGTCAGGAAATTACTTGCCTTTTGACACCAGGAGAATATCTGAGTTATTGCTTTCCCATTCAGGTCTAGGTTCCCACAGCCTCACCTGCCTTTAGACCCATAAGTGCTGTCTCTCAGTGTCTCGTTTGTTACTGTGTGTTTTAAAGTGTGGCATTTTCACTTTTCTTAACTGATTTGCTCCAGTTTACATGCCACTCCTATCGGGAGTCTCGGAGCAGCTTCCAACCCAACCAAAGACAGAATGGGAATTCAAGGCTCCAGAGATTAAAAGCTCGTAACATTCTGCTCAACGTGCCTACACTTTGGGGTGGGAGGGGGGGCGGTTGATCTTCTGTCTGGTCTCCAAGAGTCTTCCTGAAGAGCCACAGTTTGATGCGACTTGAAACTTAATAAGAAGGAATGGCGGAAAAATCTGGAGGGTGGGCTGTTCAGAGGAGGGGACCGTCACTGCAGTGGTTTGACTGTGGGTTTTCTATGGAGGACAATTCCTCAGTGGGGGAGTCTCTTAAGAAGCCCTCGTTCCTTCATCTCACTGGACAGGGAAATCCCATCCAAAGCAGGGGGTCTTGGAGCCATCCAGGGGCTATGGCTTTAAAGGTGACAACCAGCACCTTGAACTGCATTCCAAAGCTGTTAGCCCTGCGAGGCGGTCCAGACAAGAAGCACAACCAGGAGTACCAGCTCTGTCTTTATTGTAAGGTTGCATTAACAGAATTTTGCAAATCTGAAAGCCTTTCTCCCCTCCTTTCCTTTTATTCTCCGGAAAACTAGGAAGGGTCCCTTCTGAAACTCTTCCCACACCATCCCCCCTTCTCTGGGCTGAGATGTCTTTGATATGCTGGTTGTCCTGTCTGCAGCTCTCCCTCCTGTCTCTGAAGGTCACTCCCACAGATCATTACAGAAGCTCACTGATAGTCAGTGCAGTGGCAGTGTTATTACCTGGGCAAACCTAGGTGTGCCCATAACTTCTTGAGCTGCTACATGTTGCCAAAGCTTCCAAATAGTCTTCAAGGGCAGCTCCAGGTAGAGCGAGTTGCAGTAATCCAGACACAAGGTGACAAGGGCATGAGTGACCGTGATGAAGACCTCCTGCCCCAGGTATGGCTGCAAGTTGGCCATGGATTCTACTGGGCAGCTGTCCAAGACTGTGGGCCAGCTCCGTCCAGGAGAGTGGAGCCCCATCCAGAGCTAAGAATGGACTCATTCTGGAATTAGCCAGATTTTGAATCCACAGCTATTCCACCTTGCTGGGATGAAGTCTAGCCCTGTTTTCTCCATCCAGATGCTAACAATCTGCATGGAAGGACTTAAACAGCATCTCCTGTCCAGGCCAGAATGGAGATGTATAACTGGGTATCATCTGCACATTGCTGATCCCTTACCCTGTGAGATGACCTCTCCCAGTGGATTCATGTGGATGGATTGAGGCTGCTGATTTCGGAAGGTTCTGTTATATAGTTATAGATCTAATACTTTCCCATACTGCTTCAGGTGAATCGATCAGGTGCCCTTTTAGAGCCTTTCATGTTGAAACCAAAACCTTGAACCTGTCTCGTCAGCTGATGGTTTTGAATGGTCTTCCCTATTTGGGTTTTCACTGTGACTTTAATTGTGCTAGCCTCTTAGAGGGGAATTCACTGGCAAAAAGCGGACTATGAACCCAGTGAATGACTCCTCTCTGTTCTAACAGGGTCTGGAATGGCTTCGCGGAATCGGTTGACTTTGCCCTTCCCGTCCAGAACAAAGCAAGGAACCAAGAGACCTTCAGCTCTGGTAATGAGATCTATGGGGAGATAGGAGTTCTGATGAGACTTAAAGACAAAGGTGTGGCATTTTTCTTCCATAGCAAACCACATCCAGATATTTTAAAGTCAAGCCAGAGGCAGATCCAAGCCACTTGCACATCTCGGTCTGCAAGAATCTTATCCCAGTCAGGAGGTGGAATGTTCAACAACTAAGGCTAGTAAAGGGAAAAGGATGATCAGTCTTTTGGAAAACCCACAGGGACTCCCTTAGTATGTGAAAACAGTGTTAGATTTGTCTGCCTGTCTTGAAGAAGTATATTGCCTAAAGTTCTTGGTTTCCTGAGATTATAATGAATGGTAAAATAGTTCCCAGAATACGTGTCTTTTCATGGAGCTCTTGTTTCATGACAAGCCAGCCTAAATCTTTTCCCACTGCACTGAAAAAGGATAAGAAAAAAGCCAGAAAGGAATAAAAAATGTTATATTATCATTGAATAAAAAGAGATTCATGGGACATGGAAACATGTCACTGCAGTCCCCTTCCCTGGAATAGCATCCACCAGATATTTGAATTGTCCCTCCCTCCTGATTTTTTTTTTAAATAAAATCACCAAGCCAGGAAGGTTGGGTTGTTATGTCTATCCCTCAGGTGATGAACTTTTTTTTTTAATTCTATTGAATGTGATTCCCAGTTTTTATAGGCAATTACCATGTATGGGTTGTTTTTACATTTGATTATTTACTTGTTTGTTTTTAATCCCAAATTATGTCTTTGGGAAAACTGTGTGCTGCTCAGTTGTTGGCTGGAACAGCCAATAAGCCTGTAAATATATTAATAAATGTGTTCATTTATTTCATAATATGCCCAGTAACTAGAATGATCTGGGCAGGTTGCAGCGTTACTTAAAATGATACATGCAGGAAACATAAAATCTTCTATTCTTGTGCAGAGAGGACAAGAATCGGTGTCTGCCTGTCACTGAAAGAACATTAATAGTGAAATATAGAACTTCACCATCCTAATATTTATCACATTTGAACCGGGGGGGGGGGGCAGGGAGGCTGGAAAGGGGCAGTTAACACAATTTGCAGTATTCTCCCTCATATTTTTCTGCTGCTGTCTCCATCCTGGCACTTTGCAGATATGTTGGATTTCAGCTGCCATAATCCCCAAATGGCTCAGGATTTTTATTTCGCTAGGTGGAGACAAGACGCTTCGCTTAATTTCTGAATTAGCTCATTGTGTGCAATATGTTGGGTTGCAAAGAAATCAGGCCAGGTCCCACAAGCTGGGACACCCCCCCCCCCTCCTTAAAGAACTGTTCAAAGTTAAACTGAGCCAAGATGAACAGGTTGAGGAAATACAGCTGCATGATCTTTCCTTGACCGGTGTAAACATGGTGTCCAAACCCAGCCTTTGATTTGGAATTCCAACACTTCCACAGGACTCCAGTGTGAGAAGACGCTGAAGCAAAGGTGGTTGTCCCCACTGCTGAGCCAGTGTCAGGCCTAGCCTAAGGAACTCCAAGAGACAATGCAGATTCAGTTCAGCTATGTTTATTAGCTACTACCTCTAGCAAGAATCTTCCCAGACTGAAACCCAGCTCCCAAAGTCAGCCAGCCACAACAGTGTGAATTCCTCAGGGAGGTGCCAGTCTCATCCTCTTGTAGCTCCCACGCTCCTCCGGCGAGCTAAGAAAATGTTTATCTCCCTGAGCCTGGCCTTCATAATTCCATCCCGTCACATCCAGGGAGCAATAACATAATGTGCTCTGGAATTGTCTGGGTCTTGCAGAATCAGGTTACCTTTGAAGATGTGGCCGTCTACTTCTCAGAGGGCCAGGCGGGGCTGCTGGATCCTGACCAACGAGCCTTGTACAGAGAGGTCATGCTGGAGAATTACCGACATGTGGCCTCGTTGGGTAAGGAGCTTCCTTGTTTCTGGAAACTTGGAAGAGTTTGATGTACCGTCCAGCAATCTCGCTTTTCTCTTTTTCAAATGGAGGTCTGCTTCCATTTGTTTGCCTCTTTATTTCTTATTCGTCCTAGGGGTGTGCAGTTACTGCCTCAAAATTTTTCATTTACTTGCCACAGATTTACTGGGATCTGCAAGGGTTGGGGTTTTTTTTTGTAACCCCTAAAGACTCTTGAGATAGCATGGTCAAATCATGGCTGTCCATATTAGAATATGGATCTATTAGGCCTTCCCCAAAAGGGGGAAGGTCCCACCCCTCTTTGTGACATCACTATATCATCAATTGGCATCAGGTGGGCCTCAGCCAGTCCCCAGATTGGGAGGGGGGATTGGCTTATCCCTGGTCTAAACTCTGACCTGTCTTCCCTTTCACCACTTTGTACTTCAAGCCCAGCTCCAAAAACTCTTGGCTCTCCAGAGCTGATGTTTCCCATCAGTCAAGATGGCAGTACATTGTTTCAGTTACTGTATTGGACTTTGCCCATGAGGAGTTAAGAGACTGGCAAATCTGAATTATTTCCTTTGGCAAAGTGCTGGGCAGACTGGTCACACCAGCCACATTGGAGCTGTCTCTGATGCCCCTCCCCCAAAGGGAGTGGGCCACCCTACACAAGGGTGCTAGCCAACAGCCTACTGATGCTATAATAGACGTAGAAACTCTTTGTCTCCCTTATCACCACAGTGTCGGTTCGAACTTGAACCCATAGCCAGGCATGGTCAGGCTCCCTTCTCATCTTCCCCACTGGTGCTCCAGGCAATCCCCAAGAAGGATTGGTGGACAGAGAGGATGTTGAAGAGCCATTTCATAAATGCCAGGATGGTTTGATGCTACTATGAGCAACCAGGCACTTGGTGGAACTGCCCACAAAGTCACTGAGAAACACCCCAAGCCTTCAGGAATCCATCTGGACCTACAAGGAACCTGGGGTGAATTGACTTAATCAGCCACCCCATGGAGGTCATGGTGACAGCCCATCTCCTCAGTACCAGGAAAGGATCTGAACATGGCAAAGGACTAAATGTGATCCCCTCCGTATCTAGATTACTCCACAACCACTCAGGTCCCATACTGAATATGGGTGTATAATGTGGAGAAAGATCCACCCTAACAATGTATTCATGTTTAAAATTGTGTGTTTATTTCCCAGTTTATTTTGTTTGTCTCTGCTTTGGTTCTCTTTCCCTATTTTCTGGTTTTTGTCTGGATGTTTTCTTTTAATGATAAAAAGCAATATAAAAGAAAATGCAGATACCATGCTAAATGATAATGAAACAGGAAAGCATGTCAGCTGAAAAAAATAGAATCCTTGAACAAAAAACATCTGTCCAGTCTGATTTTAGGGAGTTCTTCCAAATTCATCCTTTTCTTCCCCTTCTGAAAAGGGATATTCCCCAAGCCGGAACTGGTCTCTAAGTTGGAAAGAAATGAAGAATTGTGGGTGCCCACTTCTCTGGATTTGGATGAAGAGAACTCAGACTTCAGTTGCAGTAAGCCAGCAAAGCAGCCTCATTTTTAAAAAATTAAATGCATTTAATTCACCTTTGCAGGAATGGGCTGTATTCACACAACAAGCTTAGCCAGGTCAGTTACATGGCATGGTGAGGTTGCTTAATGGTAACCTTGGATAGTTTCTTTCTGACTTAGCAAACTGTGCAAAACCAGAGTATGTGTTTGGTTCATAATCCAGAAGTGTGTGTAAATCCAGAAAATTGCTTTAAATGTTTTGTGCAAAGCCAGCCAGTGGGTTTTGTCAGAATTGCTGTGTTTATAACTTCCCTTGCAGATTAATTTATTTGTGCCTATGTAATCATACACACACTGACATTTGAGAGCTGTGCCTGTCTGCCTAGAAGCACAAGCCACTGAATTCATTTGATTTCCTCCCAAGCAAGGGTGCACAACTGGCCGAGGGCTGAAAACTGAACCAGTGAGTTGATAAAAATGGTTGGATTTATGCTTTGAGCTAAGCCAGAATGGGATCTATTCGCTTTAAGCTTAATGTCATACAGATATTGTGGTTTGTATGTCATGGTTTTTAGTGTCTACTGTGAACCCATCAGTTGAAGTTTATTTGATAAATCATGGTTAAAACACATGATATAATAACACATTGTGCGAACCAGTCTCTTTCAACCCATTCACACATGCAAGATATTGGGGACTTCTGCAGTACTGTAGTCTAAAAGTTCAGTGTTTGGTTGGGGATGGAAACTGAGTTAGTCTAATGCATTTATCGTGGGGTGCGTGCATTCAAATTCTACTTTTTACTCCCTACAGATGACTCGATGGAGAAAAACACGTGCCTGCAGTGTGGGAGATGTTTTATGGAGATTTCAGAACTCCTTAACCATCAGCGATGCCACTCGGAAGGCAAGCCATATAAATGCGTGGACTGTCGAAAATATTTTCCCGAGCTTTCTGAACTTCTGAGCCACCAAAGGGTCCACGCGGTCGAGAGGCCTCACAAATGCTCCGAATGTGGGAAAGGTTTTACTAAAAAGTCCTCCCTGGTGTGTCATCGCAGAATCCATACGGGAGAAAAACCTTTTAAGTGTTTGGAATGCGCAAACTGTTTCGCGCAAAGGTGGCTCCTTGTGGCCCATCAGAGAATCCACGCGGGAGAGTTTCCTTATCAGTGCTCAGTGTGTGGGAAACGCTTCCCTGACAAAGCAACCCTGATTGCTCATCGGAGGATTCACACAGGAGAGAAGCCTTTCAAATGCTCTGAATGTGGCAAAGCTTTTGCTTTAAATTCGGTCCTTATAACCCATCTGCGGGTCCATACTGGGGAGAAACCATATAAGTGCGCAGAGTGCGGGAAGTGTTTCACTCAGAAAGGAAACCTTGTGGGACACCAGCGAATCCACACGGGAGTGAAGCCCCATAAGTGCTTGGTCTGCGGGATGTGCTACCCTCACAACTCCCAGCTTCTGCAACATCAGCGGGTCCACACAGGAGAAGAACCTTTCAAGTGTGTGGAATGCGGCAAATGTTACGCCCGGAAAGAAAGTCTCGTCATCCACAAGAGACTCCACACGGGGGAGAAGCCCTATCAGTGCCTGGAGTGCGGGATGCGTTTTGCTGGCCGGGCGTCCTTTGTTTACCATAAACGTGGCCACACGGGGGAGAAGCCTTTTAAATGTTTGGAATGTGGGAAATGTTTTATCGACAAATCGTGCCTGGTTTACCATCAGCGAGCTCACACCGGGGAGAAGCCCTACCAGTGTCAAGAATGTGGGAAAAGTTTTGCTGCGAAAGCATCTCTCGTTTGCCATCAGAGGACCCATACAGGAGTCAAACCTTTCAGCTGTGGGGAATGTGGGGGGTGCTTTGCCGATAGATCGGCCCTGGTTTCCCACCAGAGGATTCACACGGGAGAAAAACCTTTCACGTGCTTGGAATGTGGGAAACGTTACGCTCGGAAGGAGAATCTCGTCATCCATCAGAGGATCCACACGGGGGAGAAGCCGTATCGGTGCCTGGAGTGCGGGATGCGTTTTGCTGGCCGGGCGTCCTTTGTTTACCATAAACGTGGCCACACGGGGGAGAAGCCTTTTAAATGTTTGGAATGTGGGAAATGTTTTATCGACAAATCGTGCCTGGTTTACCATCAGCGAGCTCACACCGGGGAGAAGCCCTACCAGTGCCAAGAATGCAGGAAAAGTTTTGCGGCAAAAGCATCCTTGGTTTGCCATCAGAGGATTCACACAGGAGAGAAACCATACACGTGCATGGAGTGTCGGAAATCTTTTTCTCTCAGGTCATCCCTGGTTTCTCATCAGCGAATCCACACAGGAGACAAACCTTACAAATGCTCAGAGTGTGGGAAGTGTTATGGGGACCGATCCTCTTTCATCTACCACCGGGGGACCCACAAGAGGGCAAAGCCTTATAAATGCCTGGAATGTGGAGCAAGTTTTGTTCCTCAGCCATTCCTTGGGAACAATCAGAAAGTTCATGCTGAACAGAAACTTATCCATCACGAAACATGCTCTCTGTACATTAAATAGGGTTAGGTATTCAACTAATCAAAAACTTTGTGATCAGTTTGGCCCATCAGTATCACGGGTTTATTTTTTTAAAGGATGATTTTGTTAGAATAGCTTGGACGATCCTCTGATCATCAAGCGAACTGAGTCTTTGCTAATTTATTTTTGCAACTTGGAGTTGTCAAACTTTTAAATAGCAACAAAATGTCTGTGTGGCCCCTTAAAGACTAACAAATGTATATTGTATAAGCTTTCAGTGTCTTCTATTAAAAATGATGGATTAATAATGGATGTCTTAGCCTTTAAATGCTGCAAGATTTGTTGAATCTGTATTCTTAATTATTAGATTCACACATATTAAGCCATGGTTTGTTAAACTATGGTTCATTGAGTCACATGGCTTATGGGAAAGATCCAGTGATCGTTTCTTTTTGGGTTGGATATCTGGAATCAGAGAAGCTTTAATATAGCCATTCCCAATTTGCAGGCCCTCCTGATGTGTGGGCTTAAGCTCCCAGAATTCCTTAGGTAGCTTGGCTCACCTGAGCATTCTGGGATTTGAAGTTCACATATCTAGAACTGCCCAGGATTTCCAAGGATTGGAAACACTGCTTTGACAGAATGCCTGCAGATTGGCCAAAATGTTCTGTGTGTGTAGGCTGGGAAATATAATAGATGAATTAATGGAACATGGTTGCAAGTATTGAATATGAATAAAGCCAGAATAGACATCAAAACATCCAGACCTCAAGTACTGTTTCCAAAATTAGAATATCTTTCCATCAGATGCTTCATTTCTTTCCATTATGCAGCATCCTATAAAGCTAACACATGCGATAAGCAATAATTCAAAAGGGAGAAACCTGAAACAATTGTTCAAATACAGACATCAGGAAAACATTAACCGTGTGGTGCTTTCTCTTTACAATTGAGAACCATTGAGAAACGCTTGATTTACTTGGCCTTTTTAACCTAGCTTCCGAGTTAATCTACTTTCTTCTGAGGTGGTAACACAACGCTAACTCTAATCTTACCAAAAGGTATGGGTTCACACAAGCAACCCAAGTTAACATCTGCCCAGTTTAGCACTGTGCAATTCCATGCTGTGACTAAATCTTGACTAAGTTAAGTGTTTTGTGTAAAAACCAGGCGTGAGATGCTGTGAGAAATTAGATCTGTCAACTTAAATTAAAAGCCTATGTTAATAAATGCATTTAAATGTTCCCCTGTATTAAAGCATTATAGAACAGTGCTGCTCAATCGTAGCAACTTTAAGATATGTGGACTTCAACTCCCAGAATTCCCCAGCCAGCTATGCTGGCTGGGGAATTCTGGAAGTTGAAGTCCACATATCTTAAAGTTGTTAAGGTTGAGAAACACTGCTGTACAGAAGCTTTAGGGAATGTTGACTGGATGTAACCAGGCCAACCTCAAGATTTAAGTGACAGTGCAGTTGAGGACTCGAAAGTGCTCTACCAATAGTGCCTGTCAAACCTTTAAGATCTCATAAGCATTTTATGGCCGGGAAAAGCACATCATAGTTAGAACGCAGCCAAAAGCCTTCTGTCTTTAGGATCCCAGCCTTGGAGAATTCTTCCCCAACAGGCAGACAGGTACTGACTTTCTCTACTCTCAGCACCAGGAGATTCTCAGGTTTGTTATTTTTGCATTCAAGAATATTTTTAATATTTTGGCATTCAACGCTTAGCATTGACGGCCTCAGCTGCCTTTTGACTCTAAAGTGCTATCTGCCAGCCTTCCCGGGTCATTCCTGTGTCCTGTGTGGTTTTAAATTAGTTTATTGGCTTGATTTGTAAAATCTTATTTCTTTTTGTTTACTTCTGGGATGTTTAAGGCTGCCTGCTCGTTGACAGCTCATGATGGCTTTCATGGGTTGTACCCCGCTATGAGATCTTCTGCATAGGGGGTGGCCTATGCATCTTTGAAATAAATTAGCAAAAATCTTATTTTAAAAAATGAGCAAGCCATGGATAGATGACTGGGGTTCGACTACACATTTGGGGAAGTAAGTTTTTTTTTTTTTAATCCGTACTCAATCGTGACTGATTCTGTGGCGACTGCCTGGACGCGTCCCTGCAGTTTTCAAGGCAAGGTGTTTCGGAAGTGGTCTGCCATTGCCTCCTTCCTAGAGCAGAGCCCAGCTGGCGAGCACAGGAGGCGGGGTTTCCATTGCTTCACGCCTTTTTCGGGCGTGCGCAACTTCCACGTTACCGGCAACTGCTCCCTTCTCCCGTGCAAGTGCCGCCAGCATTTTTCCTCCCACCGGGGTGAGAGTCCCCATTTATCTACTCACGTAAGTTTTCGAGCTGCTGGGTTGACAGGAGCTGGGGAGGAAGCAGGAGCTCGCTCTGCTGCGCGGAGCTGGGCTTGAACCGCTGAAGTGTAGACCATTTCTGGCCGGCAACTTTCAGCATCATTAAGCCGCTGTGCCACTGCGTCCCCTTTTGAAGTAAGTTTAGATGTTTATATATTTGATGCATTTAATTGCTGCTTGCTCCATTTTCCAATAAATATAAATATCAAAACACAGCATCAGGAAGAGTTTGACAGTGGAACTACGGGGTTGGGTAGTAGTGAAAGAAGAGCCAGTTGGTTGCAGTGGTTAAAGGCGCTGGGATAAAAATCCGGAGATGGAGTCCTAGTCCTCCCTTAGGCGCGAAGCCAGCTGGGGGACTTTGGGATGGTCCCTCTCTCTCAGCCCTAGGAAGGAGACGGCAATTGGCAAATCACTTCTGAAATCTTGCCAAGAAAAGTGCAGGGATTTGGCCAGGCATTTGCTAGGAATCAAGATTGACTTGAAGGCACCAAAAAAAAAAATGGCAAAGGTGCTGGATTAAGAGTGGGGAGACTCACGTTCTGGTCCCCTCTCATCCATAGGAGCTTCCTGGGGGTCTCTGGGCCAGCCACTCCTCTGAGCTCCAGAGCAGTGGGGAAGACAGCAGACTGGAAGCAGGGAGATCCAGGTTTCTGGCCCCCCTTCGGCCTCCATGGGTCACCCTTGTTCTTGTGGGGAAAAACGGGAGGAGCAGGCATTTTGTAATGCTACACTGCTTTAAACTCCAGATGAGAAATTGATGGGGAAATACTGGTGGGGTTCTGATGAGGACGAAAGATGAAGGTATGGCAGTCTCTTCCGTAGCAAAACCAGGGTCAGGTATTTTAAACAAGCCAACTGCCTTTATCTGCCGCCAGAAGAAGAAGGGAAACTCCTTGCCATGCATGTGAAGCCACAAGAACAGATGGCCTTAAGAATAATGATCTTTGAATCCGAGGCGAGCCTAGTCAGGTGCAAGAAATTGGGAGCCAGAGCGTTCCCACCAGGCCATAACTTTCTATTAGAAGCCAAAATGACATCAAAGAGACACCAAGCATGTCATGATGTCATCATTCAAGTGGCATGATGTAATTTGTGCAGGGACATCATACACATATGTCATCACTCAGCCTATTCACAGATCTCCAAAGAGGGTGTTCAAAACTCCTCCAGGTCCCTGATTTAATGCAATCAAAGTGTTGTATGTAATGTTGAATCAAAATCAAACCACCTTCTGTGGTCTTGGAGAAAAAGTGGTAATTGTGGAATCCTTGGTGCTCTCTGAGCTTGGTGGTTTTCTTGCAGACGTTTCATTGCCCAACTAGGTAACATCATCAGTGTTAGAAGGGAGTGGGGTTTGCTCCTTGTTTCATGGGGAAATTCTGGTGGGATTCTGATGAGGATTGAAAATGAAGGCATGGCTATTTCTTCCTTAGCAAAACCAGGATCAGATACTTTAAACAAGTCAACTGCCTTTATGTACCACCAAAAGAAAAATATACAGTAGGTTGCCCTGCCAGTGTTGGTGGGGGTATAGTTTCCTTCTTCCCTCCTCCAAGGAGGAACCCACACCCCCACCAAAACTGTCAGGGTAACCTCCTATATATAAACAGGGAGAAAACCCCACCCTCCCTCGTACTGATGATGTTACCTAGTTGGGTAATGAAACGTCTGCAGGAAAACCACCAAGCTCAGAGAGCACCAAGAATGCCACAGTTCAACCCTGTGAACCCTACAGATATTGTCTTCTATTGAAAGTGGTTAATTGGCAGAATATGTAGGTTTCAGTTACGAACTAATGTGTAATTGGAGAAAACAGGTTGGACAATGCATTCAGAGCCTCCCAGCTTCTTCCAGATGCAATTATTATGGACTTAATCATCATTAAGGACTAGAAACATGACTTACTTTCTTTTCATATTCAACACTTGCTTACAGCTCAGATCATTTATTGAAGAAAATAACCGCCTCTAATGGCCATCACAACAAAAGGCTGCAGACAATGTCACACACCAACACAGAGCCACACAGAAGATATTTTCACGCCATTACACTATTTCTCTTCTAGGACGTCCCACATCTGGACAGACATATGTGTGCAAATGGGAATTGCTCAGTGCAACAGCTTTCATTGGTGTACAGATACGCATCCAGGGGCAGAACTTGTTGCAAAGACCGGTTTTCCTCAACGATGGACTCAAGAAAACACAAATATGAAATCTGAGCTTCCCTCTGGAATTAAACAGACTGAACACAGCACGTTCATGACTAAGGCAGCCCAAACACAAGACCAAAGATGGTGGGGAGGGAGTTGAAGCCCCCTCTGACTACAGAATGTATACACCATTAAGGGAGCAAAATTATTTAAACCAGTGTTTATCAACCATGGCAACTTTAAGATGTGTGGACTCCAACTCCCAGAATTCCCCAGCCAGCATGGCTGGCTGGGGAATTCTGGGAGTTGAAGTCCACACATCTTAAAGTTACTAAGGTTGAGAAACACTGATGTAAACCAGCAAATTGGGTGAAGTATTCCTCGCCCTCCTCCTATTTCACCAGAAAGGAGACCCACCACTTCTTCTCAACAGCTCTTTATGAAAGAATGACCCAGTTTTGTATGGGCCAGCCCTACCATTAGGTAGGACGAAGGAACCCACATAAGGCAGCTGACTTTGGGCACCATCAAAAGCCCTGAGATTGTCGGCGTTGCCTCTTTCGAGGAGGAAAAGGGAGTCTTCTGAAAGTTTCTACCTCTCTTGTCAATATATTGGCATCACTCTTGGGCAATACGGATCTTAACTGGGGGGGTGAAGCAATCAACAGCATCGTTTCTTATTCTGCCTCACGAGGCCCTTGTCGCTATCGTCCGGTTACGTAGCTTCCGTTCTGTTTTATTCCCAGATGGCTCAGAACTGAATAATTCCCAGGCAGATTCGTGGCAACCCTCCGGTCGCCACAATATTTTGAGAAGGGGGGGAGAAAAGGAGAAAACTGCCATAAGCGTTCCCCAAGCTGGCACCTTCTCCTGGGACCGTATTTCCCAGAATCCCCCACCAGATGGTAAGTTTGCAATGGTGCTGCCACAAATTCAGGGTGCCCATCTGCCTCCAGTTAGGACATCTGAGCATGCCCAAATACAGTGGTTTGTGTTTCACCTAAATAGTTTATGTGAAGTGGCAAAATGCGATTTTCTTTTAAATTTTAATTAAAAAGGGAGGTAGGCCTAGCCTCCAATCAGCCCATCATCCTTCCTCGGAGTTGGTCACGCTTCCTACCCCACCTGATCCCTGCTGTTCTATAAATAAATAAATGCAAGCATTGGGAAGCTGGTGTGCTGCAAAGCTAAATGGCACCCCCTTTAATGACCATCATCATAATTTATTAAACTTGTATGCCGCCCAAGTCCCAACGATTCTGGGCGGCTCACAACAATGTGCTCAAAAATGCTTCCGGCTCCTTTCTTCCTAAAAAATAGGCAGTGGCCTCATTCTAGGGCTTTGTTTGGAGGTGTGTTCGTCTGCTCCAGATTGAGAAAAAGCCAGGGGGAAAAGCAATGAACGCACACTCGGCCGCTTGTCGTGACGGCGGCCATTTTGTGAACGGGCACTGCCACCCTCTGGAGCCATTTTGTCTGAACAACATTCCAAATATCTTCATGAGTTCAAATGACTGGGGACCTAAGGAGATGAGAGGAGAGAGCTAGAAACCATAGGACGACTTTCCTTTGATATTCGTGCCATGCCTACGCTACGTAATCCTGCCTTTGACCCGAAGGACCCGAAATGGCTGCTGTAAAAAAACACAGTTTAATACAGTATTCTACGTGGGATCTGTAATGGTCTGTGAGAACGTCCTCAAGAGACAGGAGGAGGAAGCAGCAGTCTAGGCAATGCTCAGATAAGAGGCAGCTTAGCCCACAGAAGGAATGGGCTGTGGCAAACTAGGATGCTCCCTAGTTTCTTGGACAGTAAAGGCAAAGGGGGGGAGATGTGCTTTCAGACTTGCAAGATTCTGTACTGTGACCTTACAATAAGATTAGTGTTAGTACTCCTGGTTTTGGGTTCTTGGGTCTAACAATATTAAGGAACAATGCTTCTAATTACAAAATCATCCTTGCAAAGCAAGTGGGCTGCAATGGGGAGAAGACTAGAGAATTTTGGCAGCTAGTTTAAAAGATGGTGGCAGTGACTTCTCATCTGGACTGTCAGCTGGGAAGTAATTAAACTCCAGTTTCAAAACTGGAGATCAAAAGTGAGTTTCTTTTAGGGAGAAACCAAACATGACGTTGGTTACAAGTTACATATGTTTGTTTACTCCTTTGGAGAGAAGAACATTTGAAGCAAAAATAGGAACCTGGGTCCAGCTGTTTGTGAAAACAGGGTGCTGCTTTTTTTCACCCCACAATTATAAAGTATTAGTACACAATTTGGGTAGTGTTTGGCTGGCAAAATTCAGCTAAATGGGTCATCTAGCTAGGCTACAGCTTTGTCTAAGAAAAACCAGAAACTGAAAACCTTTTGTACCAATAAAACCAAATAATTGCTCCAGAACCCCATCCACTTTCATCAGAAACTTTTCTTACATGGAAGGGAAAGAAGGAATCTACAATATTTGGAACCTCAAAACCCACCATTAAGTGAGAGCTGATGGAAACAAGAATAAAAGTGGTGTAAACATTGTATTTTGATAGGGTTGACCTCAACTTCCTCTATGAATACATTCACAAGATATGGAGACACAACTCTTTGAAGCCAGACTTCCTCTGGATGTATTCTGTTTTCTTTTAGATTTTTCTCTTGAGCTTTGATATAATTGGTGTAAAACAAGTGGGGCGCCAGAAGCGGGACTACATCATTGCAAGGGACAACTGCCATCACTATAAAAAAAAGACCTGTGTTCAGAGGACATAATTACCCACAAGGACTTGTGAATGATCCATAGTGTTGTTCTGTTTATCCATATGGCAACTGTGGTTGGCGCAAAACTGAATTAAGTTAGGATGGGTTCTAGCTTACTTCGTTCTGAAGTTTCTTTTTCATTTTATGCTTGTGGTTCTTACATCATTCCTTCCTGGATTCATGATAGTCATTACACAGAAGCATCTGGCAGAAGAAGACCTCTGAGGTGCTTCGGATTTGGGTACCTGCCGCTGCATTCAAGACCCTACAAAAAATCCTTCTTCCTGTTATTTTTCCCCCAGGTGAAAAACACCCACTCGCGGGGCTGAAAAGAACCATTCATATCCTTTAAAAAAGAGAGCAGAATTTTAGTTCATGAAATATTTCGAATCTTGTAAAGTAATCCCAAAATCATGACTGGTCTCCCAGTAAGGGGCAGGAGAGGGAATGAGAGTGCCCTGCCTTTTTCTGTATTTCTACGAAATCTTTCCAAATTGTTTCTATTCTGTGCTGGAACAGGATAGGGATCAAACACCTCTGCCAGATGGTTTGCTAACTGACATGGAATTCCATTTGTCTAAGGCAGTGTTTCTCAACCTTGGGAACTTTAAGATGTGTGGACTTCAACTCCCAGAATTCCCCAGCCAGCCAGGCTGGCTGGGGAATTCTGGGAGTTGAAGTCCACACATCTTAAAGTTCCCAAGGTTGAGAAACACTGGTCTAAGGCTATCAAACTACTACTGAACCAGACCTATGCCCACAATGTAGAATACCATTATAGCACAGGGCTCCCTCCTATTTTTCCCAAGAATAACTCTGTAAGGTAGGTTGGGCTGAGAGAGAGAGAGAGTGATTGGCCCCAAATCACCTAGGGAGCCCACAGGGCTGAGTGGGGACCAGAACCTGGGTCTACCCACACCTAGACCAGCCATTTCCCCACTATTCCACCTTGGCCCTGGGACTGAGAGGGTGGAGTGGACCAGAGCCCCTCAGGGAGGTTCTATGGCTGAAGGGGGATCAGGCAGGGGTCTCCACAATCCTAGTCCAACACCTTCACCACTACCCCACACCGGGGCTGAGAGGGAGGGATTGACCCAGAGACCCCAGGTGAGCTTCCATGGCTGAGGGGGACAGAACCTGGGTCTACCCACTTCTAATCCAGCACCTTCCCTACCAGACCACCTGACTCTGGTCTGAGAGCAAGAGACTGGCCCAAAATCTGCCCAGGAGCTTCCATGGTTGAGTGGGGACCAAAGCCTGGCTACCTCTGGTGCCACCCCAATTCTTTAATCAGTTTGCTATATTGTACTTATTTTGGGAGATACCAGAGTCAATCAATGGTACTGGAGAGTCAGTTCCTTCACCAACCTTAGCCAGAGAGGTCAAGAGATGCTCCTCAAGTTTTTCAGTCAACTCTTAAATATATTTTTCATCTCTCAATGTCCTTTGCTAGCTCTCAGAGCTGAGAATGGCTTTTACGCATGATTCCGCTTCAGCTTATGTCCTGATGAAATGATTGCCATAAGTCATTGGTGAACCAAAGCAGAAATGGAGCACAGGAGCAGGAAAAGGAGATGTAGGGATTAAGTAGGAATAGAATCAAGGGTGGGAACTAAAGCTCGCCTTGCTGCGGTGGGAAAACTGGTGGGGAATGCCCCTTAATTTCCAGACTTTAACAGACTAGCACATCCCTTTCTTAAAACTTGGTTTCCCTTGAAATCCCTGATCTGGATTTAACCTAAAGCTCTGGATTACAGGTCTGAGACACAGCATTTTTCTGGGAAGCTACTTCTGTGCCTGAAAGTTGTCCCAATGCCACATCAAGACTGAATTAATATAAACTAATGGCAGTGAGACAGGCACAAGAATTGTGAGAAACCAGAATTCCTCCAATTTATGATCCAGTCTGGAAATGCTGCTCACCCAAGCCCATTCTCCGTGGCATTTTGCACATTTTCAATATTGCTAAGTTGGACCATCGAAAACAGTGATGCCATCTGGGTAAGATGTCCGAACAGAAATCTAGAAATCCAGTCAAGGGAATGAGGAGAAGGGAGTGCAAACTGCAGCAAGGCTGGCTTTCTACACTGAAGTAGCAGCCATTACTGTCCAATAAAAGACAACCCCTATATGAGGTTGAAGCTCAGAGTCTAAAATTATTTACTGCATTAATGATCAAAAGCTCCCTATGATCTGGGTCACTACTGACACAATAAGTTGTAAATTTTTCTGCCTAATATGATGATTTCTCACTGATACATGGCAGAAATATTATCCTCAAGGCCATGCAGAGAATTCCCTAACAATCAGAACTCCTTATTTCTTTCAGAAATATCTGGCAACTATTACAGGAAACTGCACTAGAGGACCCTCATCCAGCTGGACTTTTTCTTCGTTTCTCTTATATATTTCTTCTAACGATCAGGAAGTCCAAACTACAGCAAACGTTTTCCTAATGTGTTTTAGATAAAAATCTTTTACACGCCTAATCATTTTCTTAACAACCAAACCATTCATAACATTTCAAACCCTGTGTGGGTTTTTTGATGGTGAAAGAGCTTATCTTTCTGTGGGAAGGTTTTCTGACACTCAGGGCATTCGTACGGTTTGGATTCCACGTGGGTTCGCTGATGTCTAGTCACTTTTTCTTTCTGGGAAAAGCTCTTTCCACACTCAGAGCACGCGAAAGGTTTTTCTCCTGAGTGGATTCTCTGGTGCCGAATTAACTGTGCACTCTGGCAGAAGCATTTCCCGCACTCGGCACATATGTACGGCTTTTCTCCGGTGTGCATCCTCAAGTGAATGTCAAGGTAGGATTTCCTGCTGAAGTTCTTCCCACACTGAAGACATTCATAGGGTTTCTCCCCCGTGTGCATTCGCTGGTGTCTGATGAGTTGTCCTCTCTGGCAGAAACGCTTCCCACACTGCAGACATGCGTATGGCTTCTCTCCCGTGTGGATCCGCTGGTGCCGGATCAGCTGCCCGCTCTGGCAGAAACTTTTCCCGCATTCGGGGCACTCGTAAGGTTTCTCTCCCGTGTGGATTCTTTGATGCGTGACGAGCGAGGACTTGTTGCTAAAACTCTTGGTGCAGTGGAGGCACCCGTATGGCTTCTCGCCCGTATGGATTCTCTGGTGGGTAATAAGATGTGAGCGAGTGCTGAAGGTTTTCCCACACTGGTGGCATTCGTAAGGCCTCTCCCCCAGGTGGATTCTCTGATGCGCAAGAAGGTTCTCCCGTCGGCAGAAACTTTTGCCACACTCGAGGCACTCGTAGGGTCTCTCGGCTGTGTGGATCATCTGGTGGACGATCAGCCCAGACTGGTGCTCAAACATCTGCCCGCATTTGCGACACATGTGGCCCTCTCCTGCAGCATGAATTAGGGCAATATCATCTGCCGAGACGTGTTTCTCTTTCTGAAGGTTTAGGCTCCGTGTCTTCACAGTGTGCAGCCCGTGCTGTCTGTCAGACTCGTAGCCCTGATCGAAAGGTTCCGACTTCATGGAAAGGGGCCCTTGGAAATCTCTCAGTAAGACCCCATCAGATCCTGCTAGCTGGAGGGTGCCATTCAGATGAGTCCTGCCCATGTCCTTCTTACTGGCTGAGCCATCACCTGAGGGGAAAAGAAGCAAGCAGAGACACGGGTCACTCCATGTGGCAGACAAGAAGGAAAAATGTTTATTTGCCTGTTTTCTCACTTCTCCTTCAGGAGTCAAGGTGGCATCTATAACACACACAGCCTCCTACTTTTCCCCAAAACACAACCCTGTGAGGTAGTTTGAGCTGAGACGGAGGAGCTGGCTCAGAACCCCCTAGGGAGCTTCCGTGGCTGAAGGGGGACCAGAACCTGGGGCTCCCCACTCCTAGTCCAACCGCATAACCATTTTTTGGAAGGAGGTGACACAGTTTGAAGTGGGTAACCCAGACTCCCTCACTTTAAAATGAAATGCTATTCCCACTATTACTGATGCTCCAACAATCAGTGCTGTTGCGTGTGTCAGGGTTCCTCAACCTTGGCAACTTTAAGACAGGTGGACTTCAACTCCCAGAATTCCCCAGCCAGCAACTGGCTGGGGAATTCTGGGAGTTGAAGTCCACCCATCTTAAAGTTGCCAAGGTTGAGGAGCCCTGGCCTGTGTAACTAAAAGCATATAGTCCACATTCAAGAGGGAACTCAAGTTTTATTGAAGTAGAACCATCTTTTTCTTAAAAACGTTTGGATTTAAACAAATTAAACTAGGATTCAAAATAAGCTAATGAGGGCTGAACCTCTGGATTAACTGTTGAGAATGCTGACATATATATGACTGCCCTGAAAGCAGAAACCAAAGAGAACCAAGCCAACATGTTTCTCCCAGAAGAACTGGCTAATATAAACCCCATCAGCTGGTTGATTTAGCCCTCTTGGGGCAGATTATTCACCCAGAAGATCGTCTTGGTGTTATAGGATTTTATAACTTCTATAAGATAATAGAACTAGTATTATGATTCACTGATTTCTGAGGAGATGTTTCTCTTGTGATTTCTTATATCTTTAAGGCTACAGCAATTTCAGAACTGATCTTTACTGCTACATTTGACATTTTCTATTTTCTTATTATTTTCTATTATCTTGTCTTCTATTATCTTTGGCTTAGATACTGCTCCAATCCTGTCTCTCTCCCAGCTCCAAGACAGTAATAAGATTAAAAAGAGAAACATAGCAGTATAACAAATATATTTCTCAGCACTGAGGAACAAATGAAAGCAGAGTGTCCAAGGCATGCGTGGGGAGAGTATCACAAGGGCTGTGTGATGGAAGCCCCAAACCCATATATTACAATCACTTCCCTGCGAGCAATAAGGGCAAACTCTCAGACTGTTGAACCATTTCTAAATGAAATTGTTTGCAGCGGACGAATTGAAATGTCCAGCATGGAGGAACAATTGGAATAGTTTCCCACAAAGCTTCATAAGCCAGAATGACATATTTCTCTTGGGGCTAAGTGGGAGAATCAGTTGATTCTCATCAACTGACGAGTTGATCATCATCAGTTGATTCACATATTCACCTCTATTAGAATCAGTTGAATTGTCAGAAAAAGGGGAATCAGCAGCCCTGGGTGGCCCAACATCGTAGATTGCTTTCCTGTGTACAAGTGCCACATTGTGGCTCTTCTCTGCAACAGGTACTCACCTTCACAGTCCACAAGTGTCAAGCACATTCCCTCCTGAGATCCTCCGGATAGTATCCTGGGTGTTTCCACCAATGTAGGAGGAACCTCCTCCCGGGGACCACCTTCTTCTTTGAGCTCAGTTGCAGTCAAGATATCTAGTGAGAAACAGAGAGAAAGAGAGAGTGAGAGAAGTAAAAGGGGTGTCCTCAACAGATCCACGGGGAAACAAAGGGGGGTCACAGTGATGCAAACAGCGTAACAGCATCAGAAAGCAAGACCCACACCTTTCCCACAGGGCATACCCCCCAAAAGGGAAGAGCTAGTGGCCCCACACTTTTCCTCATTCTAGCCAAAGCAGTGAAAGTCTGCCGATGCCAGACTAGATGGCCTTGTTTGCAGAATGGGAGAAAATCTTTGGAAAGAGAGACAATAACTTTGGGAGCAATTTATTGTAGACCCAGTGCAATAAAGTTTCAAGATAACCTCCAACTGTTGAGGGCATCCCAGTTTTCTTAATTTTCCCCAGGATATCACTCTACCTGTAATTTTCCTCCTTTCTACTGGCTCAGAAGACCAGATGAATGAATCTTGCCCTTCTTCCAGCCGGGCAATAAGGTTTGGTTTGGAAATAAAAAATCCTTTAAAAAAGAGAAGAAAGTTAAGGAGTTAAGGTCTTATTCCCCCCCCCCCCCATTTTCAAATAATCCAACTTTGAGAATTGTGGATTACTAAGAAAGAAAAAGGAAGTATCAGTAGGCTTAAAAGAGCCCCCAGTGTGTACAGAAGCAGAAACTAACATTAAAGAAGGGAAACCAAGAGGAGAAAAACGCTTTCCAAAACTTCAAAGAGGACCAAGCATGCTCAAAGGCTACAGAAAACTAGATGTTTCTTGTGCAGAAGGGGAAATAAGAAGTTCTCCCACTGATTGGAACCTGGAGCAGAAAAACTCCTCACTGCAACACTGTGTTCAGAAGCACTCAATGGATAAAATAGCGGTAGTGTGTCGTGCCAGTTACAGAAAGTGGGGCCCCTGCCTGCTGGCTTAAGACTACCACTGCAAAACTTCAGGGGATCACTAGATGGCAATATAGAGTTATCATTTTCTGGATGTGTTTTGCTGCCCCCTAATGACCATCTAGATTTTGGCAGCCCAGAGATGATGGTCCTTGAAGAAATAGGTCTGAAGCACATGAGGGACTCAAAGCAAGCCACCCCCCACTTTCCTTGGTCACCTCTCAGGCATGACAGGGAGAAGGACCGTACCCAGAGCAGACACATCCTTGTAATTCTCCAGCATGACCTCCCTGTATAGAGCTCTTTGGTCCAGATCCAGCAAGGCCCATTCCCCCTCGGTGAAATACATGGACACTTCTTCAAAAGTCATCTGAAAGAAAGTGGGAACTTCTCAATGGTTTGTGGTCAAGGCAACCTCAGGATGGAAAGAGTCCTTAAACTGGGACTGGAGAACTTGTGGGCTTCCAGACCTTGTTGGACTACAAACCCATCACCCTGATACCGGAGGTTAGGGCAGAATATAGCTTGAGTTAAAACTATGCGTGGTAAGCCCTCCCCAACCTAGCGTCTTTAATGTACTGTATATCCTCTAGGTTGAAGAAGACTGATAGGAAAGCTCTGAACAAAGTGAAACGATTCACTTTACTTCCAAAATCTCTTATGGAGGCTAGACCACTTCTCAAAAGAACCCCTTTCTTATCTCCAATTTAAAAAAAAAGACAGCCACTTGATCTTAAACAAAAGGAAATATGAAAATGTTCAGCTGTATCAGTTTAAGTCTATAGAATGAAATCTAAAACAACAACAGTCAAGGCTGGGAAACTCCAAACCCGGTATTTCCCACACTTGGCAACTCCATGTGTGTGGACTTCAACTCCCAGACTTCTCAACAATGGCCACACTGGCTGGGGAATTCTGGAAGTTGGAGTCCACACATCTGGAAGCTGCCCAGATACAGAAATACTGATTAAGAGCTCTATCTCCCTGAATATGAGATACTGATTGGATAAAGATTTATTCTGGATTATAAAGCCTGCATCAAATCAATGTACATTCCCAACTTGAGGTATCCAAAGTTCTCCAGAACAAGGCTGGGGAAGCTCGTGGCCCTTTCAGATGTTCTTGGACTCATTTCCATCAATACCTATCAGCCTGGCCAAAAGCCGAAGATGAATCTTGAAGTTCCACAACATCTGGAGGGCTGCTGCTTCTGCTATGCAATTAAATCAAGACATTTGGGAGAGCAGGCATTCACTATCCCCAACTTTCCTACCCTGATGCCCTCCAGCTGTGCCAAATGTCAACTCTCCAAACTCCCACCTCACCTGGCAACTGGGGAAGACTGCATTTTCAACCATGTAACAAACCAGCCACATCATTTTTCTGTGAAAACTCCTTCTTTTCTTCTGCTCAGCCCTTACCTGAGTTTGTTCTGGAGCAGATGACCCGGAACGCCGCAGGGAGACCATCCCGATGGCTGTGAAGCAGAAAGGAAGAGTTGGGAAAACTGAGTATGGCTACCTACACCCTAGTCTTTGAAAAAATGACTCCACTTCCAATAATCTGTCCCTCCTTTCTAGATTCACAACAGCCCCAGGACGTAGATCAGCCCCTGTGGATGAATTGGACTAATGGCAATTCCCATGACAGCGAACCACCCATCTGCAGAAGAAACAAGGTTGGAGAAATTGGCCCTCCATCACTGAAGATACGCAGGATGGCAAAGTTGGAGCAGGAAAAGTCACAGTCCCTCCCATAATGCCCCAGGTCCATCCCATAATCACTCAACCTCTTACTGAGCAAGCTGGTATCCTCGCTGTCCTCGTCCTCTTCTTGGACCTCTTTGTCTGACTGTCCTGTTTCAACATCCAATGGAGACCCAACAGCAGCTTTCATCTTTTCCTCTCCAGATGACACCAGTGGCACCTGGAGTAACAGAGAACATTTCTTAGCTTCAAAGTGAGGTGACCACATAAACATGCCGTTTCCTCCATGCCCCCAGAAGAAAATACAAAGGTATGTAAACATCACCGATGCTCATAATTGGGCTGTCCAGAGCTTTGGAGAGCACAGAAGGGCAAAAATAGCACTTTCCTGTAAGATCTTAAAAGGGCAATGATTTCCCCAGGATTGTGGCAACCCTGAGAAAAGCTGTGGCTGCTTCTAAGGGCGGCACACAGGTGCTACGTTAGCACCCCGACACACTTTGAAGCGCCTTTTGGAGGCTGAAGACAAAGTGTGGCACAGCTGCACACTGATGTGTATTTAGAAGTGCTTCAATTTAGGTGAACTGGAGAGGTTCAAATACAAGCAAGATTTATACATGCCAGGAGCAATATAGGACAATTTAGTCAGCTATTGAACAGCACTTCAAATACGTGAAGATGGAGTTCATATCTCTTAGATCTTCTCCACCCTTCCTGGATGGTGTTCTTTAATTCTGCAGGTCGGGGACCAACTTGCTATACCATCAGTGGCCATCCTTAAGTTTTCTATTTGTTCTTTTTGTTGTTGAGTTTTCCAAACACACCTATAACTTTGTGTTAAGATTGTGTAACAGAAAGCACCACACCAAGACAGGAACATTTAAGGTAAGTCAATACATTTCCATGGTCATCACAAGGCTGGAGGTCACCTGACCCCTCCTGAGTGTACTCCAGGTGGTTACCTGACTCACCTTTTCTTCCCAGCAGCCTCCGGGCTCCTCCTGACTCCACAGGAAGTCCTCGGCCAGGGCCACCACTTGGGCGCAGGTCTCTGGTCCACCCTCCCTGACCCAGCTCTGCATCTCCTGGGGCAGGATGGCCAAGAACTGCTCCAGGATGACCATCTCCAGAAGCTGCTCCTTTGTATGCTGCTCTGGCTTTAGCCACTGGCTGCAGAGGTCCCGGAGCCGACTGCAAACCTCGCGGGGTCCCTCCACTTCCCGGTAGCAGAAATGCCGGAACCGCTTCCGCTGGATCTCGGAGCTGACGCCCTCTTGGCCCAGAAGGTCCTCCTTCGCCTTCTCATCCCCTTCCCCACCTTTGCCCTCCAGATTCTGGTAGATCCCTTTGGTTTCTCCCCTGAGGCCTGTAGCAAGGGGGGCTTCCAACCACTGCTTGCTTCCAGATATGTCCTCCAAAGAGCGTGGTGGCAACCCACTGATTTCACTTCTGCTTTGAAGCAGTGGACACAGCTCTCCTGAACACACGGGCCACAAGGTACTCCACCATTCCTGCCCCTGGGTTCCCCATGGCTGGGTCATCTCGTCCTTCGGCTCTTGTTTCACCTGCAACAGTGTCACCCATTTGGGGAACCTGTCAGGGGTTCCAACCTGCACAAAATTGTGGCCCTTCCTTCCTTTTTGAGGTTCCTCCTCCCCATTCCTAAGTTCGGGGGCTGCTGTCACCTCCATTTTAATGCCTGCAGGTAACTCGTGAGAGAAGGGGAAGTGCCGAAGCTGGAGGTCCATAGTGGCCATCACACCTCCTTCTCTAGACATGGCTTCCCCTCAGATTTCCTTGGGCATCTGAACTGGGCAACCACTAGCTTCTGTCATCCGGAAGGGCTACAGGAGAGGATGGGTCACACGCAAGGGAAGGTTATTCTGCATTTCCAAGGCAGATTTGTCCCTGCAGGAGAGGAGACGCAAGGCAGACAGATTAAACACACCAGGAGGGTCCTCGCTCCCAACACACCTTTTGGATGTCCTCTTAGACCAGGTCAAAGCCTCTTCTAGTCCAGCAAAGCAGCCAAAAAGCAAAGCAGAGAAACATTCACAAGGGACAGCAAGCAGCATGCTTCCCCCCCACCCCCGCAATATTATTTCACAGAATTGTCTCCATTATTTTCCTTGAACCTGTGGGGGAAAAGGATATTCATGAACAGGACACGAGAGGAAAAGCAATCTCCTGCTGTTGTTCCCAAGCTAACTGGGTTCAGAGGTAGACTGTCTCTGGATGCGGAGGATCCATTGAGTCCACAGCCACAGCCTCCCCTGATCTCAGGCCCTTCCAATGTGTTGGGCTAAAAGTCCCATGTGGGCCTGGGAACTCTGGGAGTTGTAGTCTGGCGTGCTGGGAGGATACCAGGGTGGAGAAGGCTGACCTTGACTTAGTCCTATTCTATGAGGATTCTTCATTCGTGGCCTCCCTGAAAACAGAACCGGGTCAAATTCAGACCTCAGAGCCTCCACTGGTAGCCCAAATGAGAGCCTGCAATCTCATTGCGGTCCAAACAGGCTGTTAATATTACAAATAATTATCAGCCCTGCATCTGCTCCCCTCACTTCTCTGCTGGGAAGGATTTGAAAGCTCCCTCCTCTGGCCCCCTCTGGTTTGAGGGCACAACCCTGATCCCCCCCCCCCCCGCATGAAGACGTACGCGGGGCTGGCCCAGAGACGTTGACCGAGGCTATTCCCCCCACCTTGTTTGCTCACTCTTCCCTTTTGGCATGATCTGCCAGGCATTAAGAGGACAGAAGATGCAGGTCAGGAGGCACCCCCCAAACCGCCCCAAGAAGGAGGTGGTGAGCTCCGCGCCACCTTTTGCAGAAGATGCACAAGGCCTGGGGCCGCTGTCCTCACCGTGCTCCTTCCACTCCCCCCCCCTCCCCGGCCCCTCTGCTCCCTGCCTTGGCTTTCCCCATCCCTGGCCAGCGCCATCTCTGCCCCTTCTCCTCTGGACTCACCCCAGCAGCCGCCTGGCAAGCTGGGCACTTGCAACTCCCGGGGGACCCTCTGACCCAAGGACGCCTGGGAAGGGCAGAGGGGCCTCTCCCCCTCCTGCCTCCAGAAAGGGAGGGAAGAAGAAGAAAACCACCGGAAGGTCCTTTCCTGTTTTCCATCCCTCCTTCTCCCCCCTCTGGAGGCTTTCGAGGCATCTGAGCCCAAGCAGCGCTGGGACGCTGTCCAGAAAAGACAGGATGGCGGGCTGCCCAGGGAAGCAGAAGCCACGGAAAGGCTCGAACGCACTGCGATGTTAGGATTCAGGCTCACGATAGTGCAGAATTCAGGGGCACCACAAAGTCTAACCGAGTCGGTGCGGGAGAGGCTTTTCACGCGGAGATGCCCCAAAGCGGTAGCTTGGCCAGATGTGCCGCACAGAAAAACAGGAGGGCAGCAGGACCCGGAAGAGCATGAAATCTAGAGCATTGAAACCTGGGGCGGGGTATTTTTAGGAAAGGATCAGATGCATCAGGATGCTGGCTGGGGAATTCTGGGAGTTGAAGTCCGCACATCTTAGAGTTGCCAAAGTTGAGAAATGCGCAATCTTTAGATATTAAGGGTATTACATGGGCAGGGTGTGAGTGTACATTATTTTTTTATGCTGATGATAGTTTGACAATTTTGGGTCAGTACTCCACCTCTGTGCCTAATTTTATAAAGATTGTAGGATATTTTGGAAAGTATTCTGGTAATAAAATAAATTGGGATAAATCTTGTTCACTTCCTTTGGGCTCTAACATATCAATCAAGTTATATAAGGAGATATGTTTTGTGATTTCTACTGAGTATATTAAATATTTGGGGCTTTATAGATTCAAAAATATTTCTAAATATGCGGAAATAAGTATGTTGAAACTTTTAGAAAGGGCTGAATTGAAGGTTAATAGATGGCTTAACATTCCTTTAAGCTTGTGGGATAACATTAATGTTATTAAAATGAAGATTGCTCCTTGTTTATGTTCTTAGAGGTATTTTTATGTTAATACCAAATAAGTATCTCCTTTGGATTGATGGTTATTAGGAAATTTATTTGGGATAGTGGACCACCTAGGTTTTTCTTAGAGAAATTGAGATTAGGTGGCCTTAATTTATCTGATTCGGAACAATATAATTGGGCCAGTATTTTATCAGCCACCTGCATGTTGAATGAAAGCATACTTGAATATTACCCGTAATGGGTTAAGTTGGAAAGTTATTTTCTATTTTATTTGCTGCCATGGCAAGTGCTTGAAACAACATATGGCAGAAAAGATGTTTTATTTCCAGGAGTGCGAGCGGTGAGAAATCTTTCAGCCGTATTGTGACATAGATCAAGATTTGATAGAGACTCATGAATGTTTAAATCATTCTATGAGTCTCTATCATTCTGTTTGGGCAGAAGCTGGGATGGTGGCTTTAAATCAACCATAAGGATTTTTCCCGACTTCCAACTGAATTGGGTCTTCACAATTCACAACAGTGGAGGTATCTTCATCTTAAGCATGTTCAAATGGATCAATATCCACCAGACATTTTGGCTGCCTCTGGAAACCATGAAAGAATCCAAATCTATGACATTATCTCTAGAATATTTTTAAACTGGACATTTCTGGGATGCTTCAAACATAGATTTAATTAAATTCAATTAATTACACTGAATTAAATTAAATTGAATTAAATGGTGTTAACTGATCTGAGATTAAAGTGGATTCATCAGAAAGTTGTATTTATGTCGTATTGGTTTCCCCAGATAATACATTTGAAAGGATGGTCATTGGATTTGTTTACCGGAAGTGCAAAAAATGTGAGAGTTCACTGACCCATATGACACGGTCATGTGATCATTTGGTATCATTTTTGGAGAGTGTATTAATGTATATAAGCAAATTTATGGGGAAATCTTTAAATGTTAAATATGTTAATGTAATGTTGAACTATGTACCAAAGCTTTGGAATTGGGCAACGTATCAGGAATTATGGCGGTATTGAGTATTTGTGGGGGGGAAATAAAGGAATGATACTAAGAAATTGAAAATATGTTATTCCAGATCTCAAGGAATGGTTGTCGGAAATATGATCTGTTTTGGAAAAAGCGGCATTTCCCACTAACCAAAGGATGCAGCAAGATGTGTTACTATGGCAAAAATTTTATAAGATTTTACGGCAATATTTTGTACTGTTCATATTATAGTATTCATTAGTAAACCGGACTATTGGTAAATATAAATGATAAAGGTTGGTTTTTTTCTTTTTTCTTTTCTAGTCTGTATTTTTAGTTTGTTTGGGATGTGAAGCCGTAGTCACTGTGAAAGAGGTTTTTATGGTCCAAGGTAGATCCGCCCTGGGTGGAATTTTCCTCCTTTCTCCGAAGAAGCATCATGACCTCCCCTCTGGTCCTCCAATTCAGAGCTCAACCCGGCCACGATTTCCAAATCCTCCAGAACGGAGCCCCGGCAGGAGGCTGCTGGTCCCGATCCAGCAACACCCAGTTCGGGGCAGTCGGGCGGTCTCCGGGTGTGGGCGCCCTCCCCGGGCTCCAGCCCCTCTGCGCCCAGACCGGCCCCCTTGGCTTCGCACTGGGGAAAGGGCCCTTCCCCAGCCTGCCCCCCGTCCGCCGACGGCAAGAGACGCCTTGTCTGCCTCGCGAGCAGGACCCACCCAGGACCCCCACAACCCTTCCCGCAGCGCTTCGGCGGACACACGCAGACAGTGGAGCGGAGGCAGAGCAGGACGCTCTTCCCATGCGCAGAGGAACACCCGCCGGGGACGACCCGGGGGAACAGGCGACGCGCCAGCGCGCTCGGCCCTGGCTGGGCTTGCAGGGGAGGGGGAGAAGGAGCTGAGGCCTCAAGGGGGCGGGGCTGCCAGAGGAGGCGGGGCCCGAGAAGAGCCCCGGAGCCCCGCCCCGCCCCGCCCGTGCCCCACCCCTCCGCGAGTCCCTCCTGCCCCGCCCCCCGCCTCGGCGCCGGACCCTCGGAGGGCTCGCTCGGCCCCGGCTGCGGGCAGGTAGGGCTCCCCGCCCCGCGGCGCCAGGCCGGCCCGCCCGGCAGGGACGCGGCTGCGGCGCCGCGCCTCGGCCCGCGTCCCCGGAGGCTCCGGAGCTGCGAGGCCTGCCGGGTGACTGCCCGGGCCGGGCCGGGCCGGGCCGGGCGGACGCGGAGCCTCTGAGGGGCGCCGAGCGAGCCCGGCCCGCGGGAGGGGAGGGGAGGGGAGGGAGGGAGCCCTCGGCACTGGCGGGCGGAGCGGAGAGTCCCGGCGGCCCCTGCGGGCCTCCCGTGTCCGTCGGGGGTCCTCGGGGGGGGGGAGGGGGCTTCAGGGGCCCGGCCTGAGCCCGGTTCTCCCGCCCGGGAGGGACCCCCTTCCTCGGCGCCTCGTCTGGAGCTGTTTTCAGCTGGGAAGCTGCACACCCCTTGGCTGAACCATGATTGGCTGAATCATGATTTGTGGACCTAGCACTCTTGGTGGAGTAATTCCAGGGTTGGGTGGATGCAAGACATTGAAGCTAAAAGCATCTGTTTGAGGGCTGAGCCCAAAGTCTGACCTGGGCAGGTAGGACATTCTTGGGGAGATGAGGCTGCCTTTCAGAAAATGGAGGGCTGAATTGGCCCCCAACATGAAGCATTGCAGACCTTGAGGAATAGATTTACGCCCTCCCTAAACCATAAAGGGGGAACAGGAAGTGATTCTAGGAGGAGGGCCATGTTAGTCTGTGGTGGCAAAAAGAACCATGTCCACAGGTGCCTACTTGGGATATACGATCTATATGTATGGATAACCTAACACATACATATAGATGGTATATCCTTGCAGCGTGTCTCCCTCCCACCTTGCTCAGAAACAGAGAGGGGAGATCTCAGGTCAGATTCACAGGGAAAATCCCAGCGTTCCTTAGCTTCAGGTAGGTGGAATCGAGGTTTGGGGGCACCTGCATAGCTCATGTAAGGCGTCTCCTAGTTATTGTTTGGGCTATTTTTGGAGCTGGACAATGAAACTTCCTCTCTTCTTCACTTTTTCCTTCATCCAGCAGGTGCTGACTGGAAAAACCTATGGCCAACGTTTTGCTTGCAAATTGTCTCTGGTTAGAAAGCCTTGCAAGGGAGCAGCCCCCGGAAACCATGCAGGGGGGGAAACCGTTCGACCGAAGGTCCCCTCAGGGGAAGCTGGGGAGAGTCTCCACATGCTCCGAGTGCGGAAAATCCTTTGCTCACCGGTCCCTCCTTTTGATCCACCGGAAGGTGCACACGGGGAATGGATCGCATCTGTGTTTGGAGTGTGGGAAATCCTTTCCTGGAGTGTGGGGCTTTGCCAAACATCTCAGGAGCCACCCCGGACTAAGGCCCTACAAATGCGGAAAGTGCAGAAAGCGTTTTGCTAAAGGCTCGGACCTTGGAGCCCATCAGCGAATCCACCAGGGAAAGAGGCCTCAGGAATGCTGGAAGCGCCGCAAAGGTTTTCCTGAGAGATGGTGTCTTTCTAGGCCTCAGAACAGCCCAACTGAAGAGAAGGCCTGCAAGTGTGTGCAGTGTGGGCTGTGCTTTTCTCAAACATCTGAGCTTCTTAAACATCAGCAAATCCATACCACAGAACAACCTTATAAAAGTCTGGAGTATGGCAAATTATTCAATGAAAAATCGACCCTTAAGACCCATGAGAAACGTCACACAGGAGAAAAACCTTACAAATACATGCAATGTGGAAAGAGCGTTGCTGGTAATCCGCAGCTTTGGGTCCATGAGAAGCTTCACGCAGGAATAAAATCTTATAAATGCTTCGAGTGTGGAAAATGTTTCACTCGGAGTTCATATCTTCGGAGCCATGAGAAAACACACAGAGGGGAGAAAAATGAAAAGTGCCTGGAATGTGGGAAATATTTTTCCGCCAAATCAAATCTGGTGCGACATCAGAGACTTCACACCGGAGATACACCATATGAATGTCCAGAATGTGAAAAACAATTTGTGTATTCTTCTGAACTTCGGAGACACCAAATGAGGCACAGAGCAGAGAAACCGTATAAATGTGAGGAGTGTGGAAAAAGTTTTATTTCGCCAGCTCAGATTCTGATTCATCAGCGAATCCACACGGGAGAGAAACCATATAATTGTGTGGAATGTGGGAAATGTTTTGCTCAAAAGGGGGGACTTTGGGAACATCAGAAAATTCATACAGGGGAGAAGCCCTATCAATGCATCGAGTGTGGAACATTTTTTCGTACGACAACAGCCCTCAGATGTCATGTGAAAGTTCACACAGGTGAAAAAAATTACAAATGTTTAGACTGTGGGAGATCATTTCCTCGCCAAATATCCCTTAGAAATCACAGCTTAATGCATATAGGTGAGACGCCCTATAAATGCTTGGAGTGTGGTAAATGTTTGTCCAGAAAAGACACTCTTTTGAGGCATCAGAGAATTCACACTGGAGAAAAACCTTATCAATGTGTGGAGTGTGGGAAATCTTTTCCTCACAAAGAGTATCTTAGAAACCATGAGAGGCTTCACACAGGAGAGGAACCTTACAAGTGTGGGCAGTGTGGGAAGTGCTTTACTTGCAACTCACAGCTTCGTGCTCATGAGAATATTCACACAGGAATAAAACCTTATAAGTGCCTTGAGTGTGGAAGATGTTTCACTTGGAGTTCATCGCTTCGGAGCCATGAAAAAACACACAGAGGGGAGAAAAACAAAAAGTGTCTAGAATGTGGGAAATGTTTTTTCATCAAATCACACCTGGTGCGACATCAGAGAATCCACACTGGTGACAGACCCTATGAATGCCCAGAATGTGAAAAACGATTTGTGGATTCTTCTGAACTTCGGAGACACCAGATGAGGCACAAAGGAGAGAAACCCTATAAATGCGAGGAGTGTGGGAAAAGCTTCTGTCAAAAGACAGTACTTTCAGAACATCAGAAGATTCACAGAGGGGAGAAACCCTATCAATGCATCAAGTGTGGAACATATTTTCGTAGGAAATCAAACCTCACATGTCATATGAAAATTCACAGAGAGGAAAAAGATTACAAATGTTTACACTGTGGGAGAGCATTTGCTTATTCATCATCCCTTAGAAATCACAGCCTAATGCATATAGGAGAGAGGCCACATAAATGCTTGGAGTGTGATAGATGTTTTTCCAGGAAAGATACTCTTTTGAAGCATCAGAGAATTCATAGCACAGAAAAACCTTACCAGTGTCTAGAGTGTGGGAAATCTTTTGCTCACAAAGAATATCTTAGAAACCACGAGAGACTTCACACAGGAGAGAAACCTTACAAGTGCGCTCAATGTGGGAAGTGCTTTACTTGGAAATCAAAGCTTACGGTTCATGAGAAGCTTCACATGGGAATAAAATCACACAGAGGGGAGAAAAACAAAAAGTGCTTAGAATGTGGGAGATGTTTCTCCCAGAAATCACACCTGATGCGACATCAAAGAATTCACACCGGAGACAGGCCTTATGAATGCCCAGAATGTGAGAAACGATTTGTGGAGGCTGCTGAACTTCGGAGACATCAGATGGGGCACAGAGGAGAGAAACCCTATAAATGTGGGGAATGTGGGAAAAGTTTTATCTCAGCAACACAGTTTCGGATTCATCAGGGAATCCACACAGGGGAGAAGCCATATAAATGTGGGGAGTGTGGGAAATGCTTTTCCCAAAAACAACACCTTGGAAGGCATCATAGGGTCCATACAGGAGTAAAGCCATACAGATGCATAGAATGTGGGAAGTGTTTTGCTCAAAAGGCAGGACTTTGTAAACATCAGAAAACTCACACAGGGGAAAAGCCCTATCTATGCACCAAATGTGGAACATTTTTTCATAGTGAATTAGCTCTTAGAAGTCATATGAAAGTTCACACAGGGGAAACGATTACAAATGTTTAGACACTGGGAGAGCATTTTCTTGTCAGTTATTCCTTAGAAATCACAGCTGCCTAATGCATATAGGAGAGACGCCCCATAAATGCTTGGGAATGTTTTGATCAGGAAGCAGCGTTAGTGACTCATCAGAGAGTCCACACAGGAGGAAACACAAGTATGAGGAGTGTGAGAAAAGGTTTGTAGAGAAATCAGTCTTAGAGAAACATCAGAAAGTTCACAAGGGGAAAAGCGTTTACATGTTTGGAATGTGGAAAATTCTTGGAAGGTCAGTCGGACCTCTGGAGCCACCAAGGAATGCAGAAAAAATGTGTGTGAATGTTTGGAATGTGGGAAACACTTTTCCCAGACAGAGTATCTTGCTGTGCATGAAAGAGGTCACATAGGAGAAATCCTATTGATGCTTCTAGTGTGGCAAATATTTTTCCTAGTTAGGTGGGCATCTTCCACTCCAAAGTGTCCACACAGGGGAGGACCCACAAATGCTTAAGGAAGCATCATGTTTGTTTCCACACCAGAGGATCCATACTGGAAAGAAATCCCACTAGTGCTTGGGAGTGTGGGAAATCATATGCTAAAAAGGCAACATTTTCCATGTTTTCCAGGCAAGGCCACACAGGAGAAAGACCTCAATGTTTGCAGTGTGGAAAAAAATTACACCAAAAAATAATAAACACAAGAAAGCTCATAATTCTTGAGCAGTGTGTTAAACAGTGAGGAAAACGTTTTCATCACATAACATCTGTGAGACATTACAGAAATACTATTGGGGGGGTGGGGTGGAGATAGCTCAAATGACAACTAAATATCTCCACCACAACCCCTACATGCCCGCATTTGTACTTTGGTATTCACACACGGAAGAACCCTGAAGAGATTCTTCCCCAGAACAGAAGAAGGAAACCCTGTTTAGGCTCCTAAGGTAAAGAGAGGTCACGGAAGTTGCCTTGTGATTTCATTGCAACTAAACGAAAGGGAGATCCCATTGTCCTTTTGGATATATATTTACCTCCCAGCTCATCCTAGAGCTCCTGGTGGTCTCCCATCCAACACTGCCAAGCTTTGCAAGAGTAGCGAAGGATGTCCAGGTGTGCCCTCTTAGCTGAGTCCAGGCTCTGAGAAAACCACAATTAAAGGCCTGGCAAGATGGTATAAAAGAAAATCATGTGCCTAGTTAAAAATAAAGGATATTTTCAGGAGCTTCACACAGAAAAATTGCAAAGCAAGAAAGGATTTGCACTAGCCTCTTGTAAGCCACTAAAACTCTTTTTGGAATTAGGCAGCTTTAACAAATCCAATAAATAATTAAATATCCTGCAGTGCAGCAGACAGTACCTAAGATGATAAAGTGAGGAAGAGGAGGTCCACGTTGAAGAACCAGGGAAAGATCATGATGCTTAAGGAAAAGGAGAAAATTTCCAGCCGTGGAAGGGTGTACCTTGGACCATGCACAATGTCTATGCTGTAAGGTCGCCATAGAATATTTTAAAATTGAGTCATCTTTTTTCCCTTTCTTTCCTCTTTCACCCCAGGAGGGAGAGGGGTTGAAATTCCAGGGTGTGAAAGGTTTTATCCACCAGGAACTTTTTTTTTTTTTTAATGAATTCCCTTTTCTTATTCTACAAGCAGAAATTATATAGGGATGGGAATTAAAAAAGCCATATCAATGGCGGGTTGAATTAAGGGGAAACTCCAGTCATGTTAGTAAGTAGGAAAATCCCAGCGAAGATTGAAGAAGAATAGTCCCCACTGACATCATAAAAAAGCTGAATTCATTTTTATTTTTTTTAAATTCCTGAACGCCTGATTCTAGCCCTTGAAGTATTGAATAGAGATATAAGACAGGATGAGAGAATTGCTGGAGTGAAGATGACAAGAGAAATAGATAAACTAAGGGCATTTGCTGATCACTTGGTGGTAATTTGGAAGGAGTAGAAATATTAATGGATTTGATTTTGTTAAAAGATTTAACAAGAAATATGAAAATTGAAGACCAAATAGAATTGATGGGAAAACTGCTTTTAAGATTGAGAGAAAAGTAAAACACTTGGATGTTGTTATGATTCATATGAATTGTATGTTATTGCAAAATAATTATATGAAGGCGTGGAATGAAATCAAGAAGGATATGTTAAGAAGGGAAAAATTACAATTGTCATTGTTGGGGAGAATTTCTGTGATAAAAATGAATGTATTAACTAGAATGATGTTTCTGTTTCTAACAATACCTATCCTGACAGCTGATGCACCCTCTAAGCAATGGCAGGAAGATATATCGAGGCTTATAAGGCAAGGGAACAAACTGAGAATTAAATTTAAAACTCTTCAAGACGCAAAGGAAAGAGGAGGATTGGGATGGCCTGAGTGGAGATTGTACGTTGCAGCCTCCTGTTTGGTTTGGACGAAGGAGTGGGTGCTGGTGAGAAGTAAGAGAATTTTAAAACTAGAAGGGCATGACCTGAGGTTTGGATGGCATGGTTCGTTATGGTACGATAAAGCGAAGGTTAATGTAGACTTTCAAAATCATTATCCTCGAAGTGCCATATTGAGAATATGGAATAGTTACCAACCCAGGCTGTGTCTGAAAACGCCTTTGTGGGTCTCGGCACAAGAAGCATTTTATAGAAAAGAAAAAGCAGGCAAAGAGAAACAATTAACATGTCGAGAGTTGTTAGAGCAAAAACACGGAGAATTCAAGATGAAGTCAAGAGACCAGTTGACTGTTGAGGGATTTAGTTTTCAGTGGTCTTGATATGTACACATAAGAGAGGGATTGAAAGTAGACAAAAGGACATCGGAATTGAACAAAAGACAGAATTTGAAACTGAATTATATGTGAAAATGGTGAACTTGTAATTGCTAAAATGTTTAAGCTTTTACTGAAATTTGAACCAGAAGAAGACAAGTTAAAGAGTGTACGATAAAATGGGCCAAGACCTTTGGGTATAACATACTGATGGAGCAATGGGAAAATAAAGGGCTGAAAGGACTGACATTCAGATTACGTTGCAGTTTAAAAGAGAATTTTTATAAAATGTACTGTTGGTATATGGCACCAGAATGGTGATGTTGATGAATGGTTTGTTTTGTTCCTGGCCATCTTGCTCCCAGAGATGGGAGCGCCGGATTCGGGAAGGTGATCCAGCCAATTGGCTGCAGTCTGTGGCTTTGGCCGAGGATTTTCCAGGCCAACGCTCAAAAGATGGGAGATGGGAAGAGCCAGTGAGCGTCAGACATCTTAGGGGTTCAGCGGGGTGCATGTCTGAGTTGAGGCCACGCTGCAGACGTGCTGCATTCCCAAAGTGCAGTGACACGGGGGGCTGGTTTCTCAAAGAGGGGTCATTGATTAAGCCTGCGCAAGGATTGAGGCACCCGCCAGACCCTCTCCACCTTCGCCTAACCCCCTCCAGCCCTACCCGTGAATCGTGGCCAATTGGCCAGACGGGGCATTCACTCCGGGGGATTCTAGGGAATGCAGAAATGCTGGCGGGTCCCTCTTTTCACCCCTGTGGTACCTCCCAGATGCAACTAAAATTATTCTTGACCCCCTCCCTTCAGGAGTTGACACTGCATCGGGCCACGCAGACCCATTCAGTCCCCCTCCCTGGGTGATTCAGTGGCCAAGCAGAGCCTTCGGGCGGCTGGTAAGGAAGGCCCAAAGGCCGATGGCTCTCGTCCTGTCGCTCCCTCGCAGGTGGCACTGAAGACGCCCTGACTGGGATACCGGAGGTAGCAAACCAGCCCCCAAACTAGCAACCGCTGAATTTGCCTGGTGTGTTTTAAAATGGGCCAAATTTGGAGACTGCAGATTCCATCGTGTTTCTATACGTTGGCAACATTAAGATGCGTGGACTTTAATTCCCCGAATTCCGGAGGCACCATGCTGGCTGGGGAAGTCTAGGAATTGAAGCCCACATATGTTAATGTTGCTAAGGTGGAGAAACTCTGGTTTAAGTGAACAAAACATTTTGGGCTCAGCCTTTTTTGAATGTTTAAAGGATTCCACTTGCACAGTCCCAAATGGAGGAGGGAAACTGGGGGCTGGTTGGGTTGTGGCAACTTGGCCCTCGCCCTTCCAAGCTGGACAAAGCAGGCCATGAGCTTAAGCTGCCATCTGACTTACTACATCAGGCATTGGTATTTCATATGATCCCGGCTTTGTTGTCCAAGATTTAGTACGGTGTGTCAATGGTGTCCTCATTGAAAACAAAGCAGTGCCGTGCAGACCCCTTAGTGGAGTGTAAATTCACCCATTTGAACATACCCTGTAAAACCTTCATAAATTTTAAGTAAAATGGTGCAGATGTTGAACAACTTCAGAGATCCTCCTTTTAATACTTGCATAAGGATAAGAGTTTAGTCGTGGGTATGGCTGGAGAAAAAAATGGCAAGTCTGACTTTAAATCATCATGCTATATTAAATCCAGTTGACCTGCTTGCCTTGCCTTTCATTGTTCATAAGGATACTAATCTGAAACGTGGGTAAAAACGTCTCGAAAGAAAAGACACGTGTTCTTTTAAATTTGTTTTTGAAATTTCCATCCATCAGGAAAGATGAGACTTTAAAAAGGGCCAGTTCCTAGAGGAGGATATGCCTCTTGGTGGCTAGATGGAGCTTCCACGTTCAGAAGCAGTGTACCTTTAGAAAGCTGGTTACAGAGGGAAGGCCTGCTTCGCTCAGGCCAGACTTGTCGGCTTTTCAGAGGCCTGGTGAGGAGAATATCTTGCTCGGCTCAGCGACTTCCCCTGTGGGTGGGGTGGGCCCCTTGCACCCCAGCACCACAAAGCCCCCCGTTTTTGAGCTGGAAAATAGATGAAACTGCATACAAAGGAAATAAATAAATACAGGACACTCTCCATTGCTTTAGCTATTTCCCAAAGAAATTAAACGGGCAGACCTGGTTAATATTTGGGATGAGAGACCACCAGGACATCTGCTGCATAAAAGGCCTGCACTGACGTGTAATGTGATCCTACGTATTTCTGCCTTGCTGTAAAGTATTGCACAAGGCCCTTGGTCTCCAAAAGGCAGACTATCCATCTTATGCTAAGAGCAAACCTGCATGTGGCACTCTAGGTGAACGGTCCTAGAGATTTTGAATGGAAGTCGCTGAGCCGAGCAAGATATTAACCAGGTCCGCCCCTATTTAATTTCTTTTGGGAAACAGCAAAAAGAATGGAAGGGAGAGTGTCCTGTATTTATTTATTTCCTTTTTATGAACTTTCATGTATTTTCCAGCTCAAAAACAGGGGCGTTTGTGGTGCTGGGGTGCAAGGGGCCCACCCCACCCCCAGGGGAAGGAAGGTCTGGGGTAGCTCTGTACTGGGGCCCCGACTTGGCTTCCTAAAGTTCCCCACCTTCAATTCCCAGCCTCGCCAGCTTGGTCTAGGAACACTCTTGCCCCCTTCCCTTGGTGCCCTAAGACAGACTTCCAGGCCCGTCCCAAAGCCGCCGTCCCTTGTCTCTGGGCAGCTCTCACTCCTGCACTGGCTGTTTGGGGCCAGGAAATGTGGCGGGGACCTGGCAGCACCGGCCCAACGGTCTCTTCCGCAGCGGCTTCCATCTTTCGTGCGTCTCTGCGGGCTCTGTGCTTCCAGCCACGATCTCTGGCTGCAGACTTTCTCGGTCTCAGATGCCCATCTGGTGCCAGCAAAAAAGTGCAGCTACTTCGTACAAGGGAGCCAGCTTGGTGTGGAGGCCCTGAGTTCCAGTCCTGCCTTCCGCATGAAGCCGGCGGGGTTGCTTTGGGCCAGTCCCTCTCTCTCAGCCCAGGAAGGAGGGGCAGACAAGGGCAAACCACTTCTCAAAGCGCTGCCAAGTACCCTGCAGGTACTTGCACGGGGAGCCGCCAGGAGTCAGGACCGACTTGGAAACAGAGAGAGGTTTACTGACCCTCCCCTGAGCAGCCCATCAAAGTCAGACTTCTGCAAATGATCCGGCAAGAACTTTCAAGGGAAGAATTCAGAGCTACCTTTCTCCTTGCGGGGAACGGCTCTTCTTGCAGAGGAGCCCTAACCACGTGCGATGCGGGGCAGGACGAAGATCTTCAGGCGGCCGAGCAAGACTTTGAATCGACCCTCCCCAGAGCGGAGGGTCCAGATTCAGTCCCCCCCCCCGGCAGGAGGGGCAGCATCTGCGCTGGGGGGCGAGTCCAGGGAGCCCCGCCAGCCCCGCTCAGCAGCCTCAAGGCCGGGGCTGGAGCTGGAAAGAGCTGCCTGCGATGCTCCCCTCCCTGCCATGGAAACGGCGCCCGGGCTGGCCGAGGGAAGCCGCGGCAAAGGAAAAGCCGCGCTGGGGACGAGGACCTGGCCCAGGGGGCGCGGCCAATGCCGGCCAAGGTTCCCGGGAGGGGCGGGGCTGCCAGAGGAGGCAGAGTCCAAGCGGAGCCCCGAAGCCCCGCCCCCCGCCAGACCCTCGGAGGGCTTGCTCGGCCCCGGCTGCGGGCAGGTAGGACTCCCCTCCCCGCGGCGCCAGGCCGGCCTGCCCGCCCGCCCGGAGCGCCCTTCCCCGCCGGCAGGGACGCGGCTGTGGCGCCGCGCCTCGGCCCGCGTCCCCGGAGGCTCCGGAGCTGCGAGGCCTGCCGGGTGGCTGCCCGGGCCGGGCCAGGTGGATGCGGAGCCTCTGAGGGGCGCCGAGCGAGCCCGGCCCGCGGGAGGGGAGGGGAGGGGAGGGGAGGGGAGGGAGGGAGCCCTCGGCGCTGGAGGGCGGAGCGGAGAGTCCCGGCGGCCCCTGCGGGCCTCCCATGTCCGTCGGGGGTCCTCGGAGGGGAGGAGGGGGCTTCGGGGCCCGGCCTGAGCCCGGTTCCCCCGCCCGGGAGGGACCCCCTTCCTCGGCGCCTCGTCTGGACGGAAAGGGAGGATTTCCCCGCTTTCAGGCCAGTAAAACCGGCCCTGCTGGCGAGCGGTGGGAGGAGCCCTGGACAGACCTGGGGGAAAGGGAGGGAAGCAGCAGCTGAGGTGTGAGGGAGAGGAGGGAGGAGGAGGGAGCCAGAGGAAGGGGAGGGGAGGGGAGGGGAGGGGGCGGTCCGTGGCGGTCGGCGGCCTTGCCCGGGACAGCCCCGGAGACCTGCAGAGCGTCCCAGGGAAGGAACTGAGGGGAAAATGGTGAGATCTGAGCCTGGAGAAAAACCATGTTAATCACATTTAATTTTTATAAAACATAAAGGCAGTGCGGTAAAGTTGGGTTTTGCCCCAGCACTCTCCCCCAAGGCTGGCGAGCTGTTTTCAGCTGGGAAGTTATACATCCCTCGACTAAACCATGATTAATTTAACCATGATTTGTGGAGCTACCACCCTTGGTGGAGTAATTCCAAGGGCTGAGTGGATGTGGGACATTAAGCCAAAAGGAACTGCTTGAGGACTGAGCCCAAAGTCTGACCTGGGCAGGTAGGAACGTCTCAGAGAGGTTTTGGTCAAAGGATGCCTTTCAGAAAATGGAGGGCTGAATTGGCCCCCAACATGAAGCGTTGCAGACCTTGAGGAATAGATTTACACCCTCAGTAAAGCATAAAGAAAGAACAGGAAGCCATTCTAGGAGGAGGGCCGTGTTAGTTTTTGGTGGCAAAAAGAACCGTGTCCACATATGCCTGTATGGGATGTACGATCTCTATGTATGTACCTAGCTAACATACAAGTCATGTGGTGGTCCTTGCAGGTTGTCTCACATGTAATTTGCATCAACTCCGAACCGAGTGAAAGGAAAAGATGGAGATCATGCCAGTTCAGGCAAGCAAATGGGGAGTAACAGGAACTTTGTTAATCTTGCTAAGAAACGGGGAGGGGAAATCTCAGGTCAGATTGACAGGAAAAATCCCAGTGTTGCTTTGATTCGTGTGGGAGGAATCGCGGTTTGGGGGCACCTTCATAGCATATGTAAGCTGTCTCCTAGCTATTTTTGGAGCTGAAAAATGAAACATCCTCTCTTCTTCACTTTTTTCCTTCATCCAACAGGTGCCACCTGGAAAAACCTGTGGCAAAAAAAAGTTTTGCTTGCAAATTGTCTCTGGTTAGAAAGCCCTGTAAGAGAGCAGCCCCCAGAAACCATGCAGGGGGGGGAACCCTTTGACCGAAGGCTCCCTCAGGGGAAACTGGGGAGACTCTCCACATGCTCCAAGTGCAGGAAATCCTTTGCTCACCAGTCCCTCCTTTTGATCCACCAGAAGGAGCACACGGGGAATGGATCACATCTGTGTTTGGAGTGTGGGAAATCCTTTCATGGAGTGTGGGGCTTTGCCAAACATCTTAGGAGTCACCCTGGACTAAGGCCCTACAAATGCAGAGAGTGCGGAAAGCGTTTTGCTAAAGGCTCAAACCTTGGAGCCCATCAGCGAATCCACATAGGAGAGAAACCTTACAAGTACTGGCATTGCAGGAAGGGCTTTACTTGCAATTCACAACTTTGGGTCCGTGAGAAGGTTCACAGAAGAATTATACCTTATAAATGCTTTGAGCATGGAAAAAGGTTCTCTCGAAGTTCATTTCTTTGGAGCCATAGAGAGGAGAAACACGAAAAATGCCTAGAATGTGGGAAATCTTTTTCCCAGAAATCAAACCTGGTGCGACATCAGAGAATTCACACCGGAGACAGAACCTATGAATGCCCAGAATGTGAGAGACGATTTGTGGATTCTTCTGAACTTCGGACACACGAGATGAAAAACAGAGGAGATAAACCGTATAAATGTGAGGAGTGTGGGAAAAGTTTTATTTCACCAGCAAACCTTCAGATTCATCAGAGAATCCACACAGGGGAGAAACCATACAATTGTGTGGAATGTGGTAAATGTTTTGCTCAAAAGGGAGGACTTTGGGAACATCAGAAAATTCACACAGGAGAGAAGCCCTATCAATGCATCGAGTGTGGAACATTTTTTCGTACGACTACAGCCCTCAGATGTCATGTGAAAGTTCACACAGGTGAAAAAAATTACAAATGTTTAGACTGTGGAAGAGCATTTGCTCGTCAGTCATCTCTTAGAAATCACAGCTTAATGCATATAGAAGAGACGCCCCATAAATGCCTGGAGTGCAGTAAATGTTTTTTCAGTAACGCAACTCTTTCGAGGCATCAGAGAATTCATACTGGAGAAAAACCTTATCAATGCCTGGAGTGTGGGAAATCTTTTCCTTACAAAGAATATCTTAGAAACCATGAGAGACTTCACACAGGAGAGAAACCTTACAAGTGCGGACAGTGTGGGAAGGGCTTCACTCGCAGTTCAGATCTTGGGGTCCATGAGAAGCTTCACACAGGAATAAAGCCTTATGAATGTCTCAAGTGTGGTAAATGTTTCACTCAAAATTCATCTCTCCAGAGCCATGAGAAAATCCACAGAGGGGAGAAAAATGAAAAGTGCCTAGAATGTGGGAAATGTTTTTTCCAGAAATCACACCTGGTGAGACATCAGAGAATCCACACCGGAGACAGACCCTATGAATGCCCAGAATGTGAGAAACGATTTGTGGATTCTTCTGAACTTCGGAGACACCAGAAGGGTCACAAAGGAGAGAAGCCATATAAATGTGGGGAGTGTGGGAAATATTTTGCTCAAAAGGCCGGACTTTCAGAACATCAGAAGATTCATACAGGGGAGAAGCCCTATCAATGCATCAAGTGTGAAACATTTTTCCGTACGAGATCAGGCCTCACACGTCATATGAAAGTTCACATAGAGCAAAAAAATTACAAATGTTTAGACTGTGGGAGAGCATTTGCTTATTCATCATCCCTTAGAAATCACAGCCTAATCCATACAGGAGTGACACCATTCAGATGCATAGAATGTGGGAAATGTTTCTGTCGAAAAACAGTACTTTTGGAACATCAGAACATTCACACAGGGGAAAAGCCCTATCAATGCATTGAGTGTGGAGCATTTTTTCGTAGGAAGTCAAATCTCACACGTCATGTGAAAATTCACACGGGGGAAAAAAATTACAGATGTTTAGACTGTGGAAGAGGATTTGCTTATTCATCATCCCTTAGAAATCACAGCCGCCTAATGCATGTAGGAGAGACGCCCCATAAATGCTTGGAGTGTCATAAATGTTTTTCCAGGAAGGAAACTCTTTTGAAGCATCAGAGAATTCATACTGGAGAAAAACCTTATCAGTGCCTGGAGTGTGCAAAATCTTTTCCTTACAAAGAATGTCTTAGAAACCATGAGAGAGTTCACACAGGTGAGAAACCTTAGAAGTGCTGGCAGTGTGGGAAGTGCTTTACTCAGCGTTCACAGCTTTGGGTCCATGAGAAGATTCACACTGGAATAACATCTTATAAATGCCTTGAGTGGAAAATGTTTCACTCGGAGTTCATCTCTTTGGAGCCATGAGAAAACACACAGAGGGCAGAAAGATGAAAACTGCCTGGAATGTAGATGTCATGGAATGTGAGGGTGGCCTTGCAAGACAGGGAAAGAGATGCCACCATCAGATAAAAGAGAGAGGAGTCCAGAACTGAGTAATGGCCATAGAAAGAAGCTTAGGAAAAACCCACCCTAACTACGCAGGTGGTTAATAGGGAGGGTGGGAGATTTGTGCTTTCAGACTTGCAAGATTCTGTTAATGTAGCTTACAATAAAGTAGAATTAGTGCATCTTGTTTTCTTTCCAGTCTGGTTTACCTGGGAGAGCTAACAGTGGGAAATGTTTTTCCAGCAAATCAAGCCTGGTGCGACATCAGAGAGTTCACACCGGAGACAGACTCTATGAATGCCCAGAATGCGATAAAAGATTTGTAGAATCTGCTGAATTTTGGAGACACTGGAAAGGGCACAGAGGAGAGAAACCCTATAAATGTGGGGAGTGTGGGAGAAGTTTTACCTCAGCAACACAGGTTCAGATTATTCAGAGAATGTATATGGGGGATAAGCCGTACAAATGTGGGGAGTGTGGAAAATGCTTTTCCCAAAAACAACACCTTGGAAAGCATCAGAGGGTCCATACAGGAGTGAAGCCATAGAAATGTGTAGAATGTGGGAAATGTTTTGTTCAAAAGGCTGGACGTTGTGAACATCAGAAAACTCACACGGGGGAAAATCTATGCCCCGAATGTGAAACATTTTTTTGTAGTGGATCAGCCCTTAGAAGTCATATGAAATTTCACACAAGGGAAAAGATTACAAATGTTTAGACTGTGGGAGACCATTTTCTTGTCAATCATTCGTTAGAAATCACAGCCACCTAATGCATATAGGAGAGACTCCCCCTAAATGCTTGGAGTGTGTTTTTATCTGAAAAGTGGTCTTTTGCAGCAACCGAGAATCCACATTTGAGAAAAACCTTATCAGTGGTTAGGATGTGGCAAACATTTTACCTGATAATCAGTTCTTCAGGTGCACATGAGAAATCACACAGGAGAGAAAGCTTACATGTGTGTAGCGTGAGAAAGCTTTTCCTTGCCAATCAAAATTTAATACGCACCAGAGAATCCAAACTGGAGAAAAGCCCTTCAGTTGTGAACAATGTGGGAAATGGTTCTCTCAAAACCACACAATGTTCACCAGAACATTCACTCAGTAACAGAAGTGAAATCCTACAAATAATTGGTTTATGGGAAATGTTTTTCATGATCAGGTAACCTTCAGCTGCAACAGAATCACAAAATATTACATCAATGTTGGGAGGGTGGGGAATGTTTTGTTCAGGAAGCAGTGTTAGTGGCTCATCAGAGGATCCACACAGGAGGAAACACAAGTGTGAGGAGTGTCAGAAATGCTTTGTAGAGAAATCAGTATTTTCCAAAAATACTATCTTGGGATGCAGGAAAGTCTTCACGCAGGAGAGAGACCCCACACGTGTTCGGAGGGTGGGAAATGCTTTCCAGAGAAGTCATAGCACTGACTTCTCCGGATGGAGGATCCACACAGGAAGAACCGCACAAGTGCCTGGAGTGTGGAAAATAATTCGCTTGGAATGAGACTCTTGTAACAGATTCGCGAGTCCATACAAGAGAACGGTCCTATCAATGTTTGCAGTGCAGAAAAATTTTGGCACAAAAATCTCTTAATAAACTGAAGGAAGTTTATAATTCTGGAGAAGTGTGTTAAAACAGTGAGAAAAGTATTTTCCTTGCACAGCATGTCTGAGAGAACTAGGATGAAAGCCTGTTTAGATTCTTAAGATAAACCCAAAGTGTTGGGGATTCCATGAAAGTTCCCTTGTGGTTTCCTTGGCAAATTTATGGATGCCAGTTCACACTGGCCTTTTCCAGGGTTTTGTTTTTGTTTATAATTTCCCAGCCCATCCTAGAGCCCAAGAAGAGTTCCTGGTGGTCTCCTGTTCCATCAAAGTCCCCACTGAATGCTCAATAATTGAAGAAGAGATTTTATTTCAGCTCTTCTTCCCTTTTATTTATCTTTTGTCCAAGGAGATGGTAAAATTGCTGGTCCTAAAATGTTTCAACCATCAGGTGGGTTTTTTTTAATTAATTTGTTTATTCTGATATAAATAAATAGAGAGAGAGATGACAAGGAGGTTGTGGTAATTCCACAGAGTGCTGCATTCCTAGAAGGCCGCCTTGGGGGAAAGATGGGGGCACTTCTGGCCAGCCCTGGCTCCCCAACGACACCCCCCCACACACACCTCTTACGTAGGCAAAGGAGATTTTGCATTTTCTCCTGGAAGAAAATGGGTGAGCGGGGCTGAAGGGGGGAGAGAAAACCAGGGCAATGCTTTGCAGTCGTGCTAGGCTCTGCGCCCCCAAATGGGATTGTTGTTGTTCAGTCGTTAAGTCGTGTCCGACTCTTCGTGACCCCATGAACCATATTGCGCCAGGCCTTCCTGTCCTTCACTGCCTCCTGAGTTTGCTCAGTTTCATGCTCATTGCTTCAGTGATGCTATCTAACCATCTCATCCTCTGCCATCCTCTTCTCCTTTTGCCTTCAATCTTTCCCAGCATCAGGGTCTTTTCCAAAGAGTCCTCTCTTCGCATTAGGTGACCAAAGTATCTGAGCTTGAGCTTCATTATCAATCCTTCCAATGAGCAATCAGGTTGATTTCCTTTAAGATTGACTGGTTTGACCTCCTAGCAGTCCAGGGGACTCTTAAGAGTCTCCAGCACCACAGTTCAAAGGCATCAATTCTTTGGCGCTCAGCCTTCTTTATGGTCCAGCTCTCACAGCCATACATTACTACTGGAAAAACCATAGCTTTGACTATGCGGATCTTTGTCGGCAAGGTGACATCTCTGCTTTTTAATATGCTATCTAGGTTTGCCATAGCTTTCCTCCCAAGGAGCAAGCGTCTCTTAATTTCATGGCTGCAGTCTCCATCTGCGGTGATCTTCGAGCCCAAATAAATGAAGTCTGTTACTGCTTCCATTTCTACCCCTTCTATTTGCCAGGGATTGATGGGCCCAGATGCCATGATCTTAGTTTTTTTAATGTTGAGTTTCAAGCCAGCTTTCGCACTCTCCTCTTTCACCCTCATCAAGAGGCTCTTTAGTTCTTCTTCACTTTCTGCCATTAGGGTGGTATCATCTGCATATCTGAGGTTGTTGATATTTCTCCCTGCAATCTTTATTCCGGCTTTTGATTCTTCCAGCCTGGCATTTCTCATGATGTACTCTGCATATAGGTTAAATAAGCAGGGTGACAGTATACAGCCTTGTCGTACTCCTTTCCCTATTTTGAACCAATCGGTTGTTCCATGACCGGTTCTAACTGTTGCTTCTTGGCCCGCGTACAGATTTCTCAGGAGACAGGTAAGGTGGTCTGGTACCCCCATCTCTTTAAGAATTTGCCACAGTTTGTTGTGATCCACACAATCAAAGGCTTTTGCATAGTCAATGAAGCAGATGTTTTTCTGGAACTCTCGTGCTTTCTCCATGATCCAGCGAATGTTGGCAATTTGATCTCTAGTTCCTCTGCCTCTTCGAAACCCAGCTTGTACATCCGGTAGTTCTTGGTTCACGTACTGCTGAAGCCTAGCTTGTAGGATTTTGAGCATAACCTTGCTAGCATGTGAAATGAGTGCAATTGTGCGATAGTTTGAGCATTCTTTGGCATTGCCCTTCTTTGGAATTGGAACATAAACTGACCTTTTCCAATCCTGTGGCCACTGTTGCGTTTTCCAAACTTGCTGGCATATTGAGTGCAGCACTTTAACAGCATCATCTTTTAGTATTTAAATAACTCAGCTGGAATACTGTCATCTCCACTAGCTTTGTTGTTAGTAATGCTTCCTAAGGCCCACTTGACTTCACTCTCTAGGATACCTGGCTCAAGGTCAGTGACCACACCAGCATGGACATCAGGGACATTAAGATCTTTCTTGTATAGTTCTTCTGTGTATTCTTGCCACCTCTTCTTAATCTCTTCTGCTTCTGTTAGGTCCCTGCCTTTTTTGTCCTTTATCATGCCCATCTTTGCCCTAAGCGTTCCTTTGATATCTCCAATTTTCTTGAAGAGATCTCTAGTCTTCCCCATTCTATTGTTTTCTTCAATTTCTTTGCATTGTTCATTTAAGAAGGCCTTCTTATCTCTCCTTGCTATTCTCTGGAAATCTGCATTCAGTTGCTTATATCTTTCCCTTTCACCCTTGCTTTTCGCATTCCTTCTTTCCACAGCTATTTGTAAAGCCTCATCAGACAGCCATTTTGCTTTCTTGCATTTCTTTTTCTTTGGGATGGTTTTAGTTGCTGCCTCCTGTACAATGTTACGGACCTCTGTCCATAGTTCTTCAGGCACTCTGTCTACCAAATCTAATCCTCTAAATCTATTCATCACCTTCACTGTATACTCATAAGGAACATGATCTAAGTCATACCTGAGTGGTCTAGTGGTTTTCCCTACGTTCTTCAATTTAAGCCTAAATTTTGCAGTAAGAAGCTCATGATCTGAGCCACAGTCAGCTCCTGGTCTTGTTTTTGCTGTCTGTATAGAGCTTCTCCATCTTTGACTGCAAAGTATATAATCAATCTGGTTTCGGTATTGACCGTCTGGTGATGTCCATGTGTAGAGTCGTCTCTTGTGTTGTTGGAAAAGAGTGTTTGCTGTGACCAGCTTGTTCTCTTGACAGAACTCTATTAGCTTTTGCCCTGCTTCATTTTGTACTCCAAGGCCAAACTTGCCTGTTATTCCGATTACTCCTTGACTTCCTACTTTAGCATTCCAATCCCCTATGATGAAAAGGACATCTTTTTTTGGTGCTAGTTCTAGAAGGTGTTGTAGGTCTTCATAGAACTGGTCAACTTCAGCTTCTTTGGCATCAGTGGTTGGGGCATAGACTTGGATTACTGTGATGTTGAATGGTTTGCCCTGGATACGCACTGAGATCATTCTGTCGTTTTTGAGGTTGTAACCCATTACTGCCTTTCCCACTCTCTTATTGACTATGAGTGCAACTCCATTTCTTCTAAGGGTTTCTTGCCCACAGTAGTAGATATAATGGTCACCTGAATTAAATTCACCCATTCCCGTCCATTTCAATTTGCTGATTCCCAAGATGTCGATGTTTAATCTTGTCATCTCATGTTTGACCACATCCAGCTTGCCTTGGTTCATAGATCTTACATTCCAGGTACCTATACAATATTGTTCTTTACAGCATCGGACCTTCTTTTCGCTTCCAGATACATCCACAGCTGAACGTCCTTTCGGCTTTGGCCCAGCCGCTTCACTCTTTCTGGAGCTACTTGGAATTGCCCTCCACTCTTCCCCAGTAGCATATTGGACACCTTCCGACCTGAGGGGCTCATCTTCCGGCGTCATATCTTTTAGCCTTTTAACATTGTCCATGGGGTTTTCTTGGCAAGAATACTGGAGTGGGTTGCCATTTCCTTCTCCAGTGGACCACATTTTGTCAGAACTCTCTGTCATGACCTGTCCGTCTTGGGTGGCCCTGCATGGTATAGCTCATGGCTTCACTGAGTTACGCAAGCCCCTTCGCCACGACAAGGCAGTGATCCATGAAGGGGCCAAATGGGATGTTGACTGGGAAATGTGAGCCAGGTGGTTTTTCCCGCTCCAACCCAGATGATTTTTATACAAACTCATTTTTAAGCACCACTTTGTGGTCAGGGCAACCTGTGACTTGCTTTCCAGTTTCCAGTTCTGGAAGCTTGTTTTATTGGGGGCCTTTTCACCCACGTCTCCTTTCAGAATAGCTCTTGAAGAGTAGCAGAATTAGCAGACGCTTTGCTGCTTCAGCTTACAAACCCAGAGCTGTAACCTGAGAAGAAAAAGAATGGGGAGGGAGGAGGAAAGAAGCAAGCTTAAGCACCCAATGAAGAATTGATCCGGATGCGTTGCACAAAATGGCTGGTGGCAGGCCGCTCTGTGAGGACCGTGGGAAAGGGACAATCCTGCTGGAGTAAGCCAGGATTTTTCCTCTGCCTGGCTCGTTTTCCAATAGCATTGGTGTAATGATTTTAGGCTACGACAACTCCTGGGAAGATTTCAGTCTGCTGATTTGAGACTAACAAAGCAGTACCATGCAGAACCCTTAGTGCGGTGTAAATTCAAAAATGGTCATAGGAGTTGCCCCCCCCCCCAGTCAGAAAGCTTATAAATATTTGAATATAACCTGTAAAATCTGCATAAATTTTAAGTAAAATGGTGCAGATGCTGAACATCTTTCAAGATCCTCCTTTTAGTACCTGCATAAAGATAAGAGCTTAGTTGTGGGTATGGCTGGAGAAAAAATGGCAAGTCTGACTTTAAATAATCATGCGATATATAATCCAGTTGACCTGCTGCCTTGCCTTTCCTTGGTTCATAAGGATACTAATTAATGTCCTGAAAAGTTGTGTGTTAAACGTGGAAAACTTCTCTGAAGAAAAAGATACATCTTATAAATTTGTTTTTGAAACTGTTCCATCCATCAGGAAAGATGAGACTTTAAAAAGGGCCAATTCCTAAGGAAGGATATACCTCTTGGTGGCTAGATGGAGCTTCCACATTCAGAAGCAGTGTATCTTTAGAAAGCCGGTTACAGAGGGAAGGGCTGCTTCGCTCAGGCCAGGGTCGTCGGCCTTTCAGAGGCCTGGTGGGGAGAATATCTTGCTGGGCTCAGCGACTTCCATTCAAAATCTGTGTTGCATCTTCCTTCCTCCCTCCCTCCCTCCCTCCCTCTTTGGGTCAGGCTGGGTTCCTGGTGATTGTCCAGACAAATATTTCTGGCAACATTTCCAGAAGTGGTGTGCTTTTTTCTTCTACAGGCCCAAAATCACCCTGTAGAGAACCACAGGGAGGGCCTTCCTGAAGGAATGCAGCAGTTAGCAAAACACAAGTCCGGGAAAGAAATAAGCATTTGAAAGAAACTTACACTGACTCTGCCTGGACTCCCTTCCATAGAAAACAGGGGGAAGGGAAAACACTGCCAGGCTGTCAAGATTCTGTTTTTTGCTTTTTTAATTGATTACTTGCCATCAAGTCTGTGTTAACTCTTAGCAAATACATAGATTTTCTGCAGGAGGATCTTTCTCCAGGAGGATCAGCAACAAAACTCCTTGAAAGAGCCAGAAGGAAAAGCCCCAAAGGGACCATTCCTTGAAGAACCGGGAGAAGTTTATTCACCCTCCCCTGAGCAGCCCATCAAAGTCAGACTTCTGAAAATGATCCGGCAAGAACTTTCAAGGGAAGAATTCAGAGCTACCTTTCTCCTTCCGGGGAAAGCTCTCCTTGCAGAAGACGCCCGATGGGGAGCCGGAGGACAGAGGGGCCCTCCCCGTGCGATGTGGGGCAGGACGAAGATCTTCAGGTGACCGAGCGAGACTTTGGGGGCGACCCTCCCCAGCGCGGAGGATCCAGATTGTCCCCCCCCCCCGGCAGGAGGGGCAGCATCTGCGCTGGGGGGCGAGTCCAGGGAGCCCCGCCAGCCCCGCTCAGCAGCCTCAAGCCCGCGGCTGGAGCCGGAAAGAGCTGCCCGCGACGCTGCCCTCCCTGCCGCGGAAACGGCGCCCGGGCTGGCCGAGGGAAGCCGCGGCAAAGGAAAAGCCGCGCTGGGGACGAGGACCTGGCCCAGGGGGCGGGGCCAATGTTGGGCTCAGGCCTTTCCCTGCCGGCCAAGGTTCCCGGGAGGGGCGGGGCTGCCAGAGGAGGCAGAGTCCAAGCGGAGCCCCGAAGCCCCGCCCCCCGCCAGACCCTCGGAGGGCTTGCTCGGCCCCGGCTGCGGGCAGGTAGGACTCCCCTCCCCGCGGCGCCAGGCCGGCCTGCCCGCCCGCCCGGAGCGCCCTTCCCCGCCGGCAGGGACGCGGCTGCGGCGCCGCGCCTCGGCCCGCGTCCCCGGAGGCTCCGGAGCTGCGAGGCCTGCCGGGTGGCTGCCCGGGCCGGGCCGGGCCGGGCCGGGCCAGGCGGCGGCGGAGCCTCTGCTCAGCTGGGAAGTTACATATCAATCAATCAAATCTTTATTACGTTCAAAGAGCAGCATAAGGAGGGTGGGAGACAGTCAGTTAAAAAGCATAGAAAATACATCAGAGTCTAAGTAATAATAATAAAAATAAAAATAATAATAAAAAATAGCTAAAAGATATAAAATAGAAAGTATATATCTAAAAGGAATCTAATAGTAGGGGTAGGGGCATTAGGTGGGTGTAGGGGAGCATACAGGTTAATATATGGCAGACTAATTTATGGCACAGGTCGTCATCTGACGAAATTTAATCGCTGCTGTGCGGAACCTGGCAACATTATACGTTGTGGCAGGGCTGGTATCTGAAGGCAGCAGGGAGGTGTAGGATTGTCCCGTGTGCCCTGGATATTTATGCAGTGATGGTGAGATGAGGCTGGAAGGAATGTCTCTGTGGTGCAGACGCTGGAGAAGCACCTGCTCCGTTGTCCCTCTGCGTCCAGAGTGACAGCGACACGGTTTCTCCAGGTAAGGAGTCTTCCTGTACTGGCCTTCAAGGACAGCCGAGGGGAGGGCGTGGCATGGTGGCAGAGTGACGGCCCTCCCGTGGTTAGGTACTTCGAGTTTAGTTGAGTATGTCATAGGGGAGGCAGTACCTGTTGGATTCACTGGCAGTAAAGGTTGGGGACCTGGCCAGATCCAGTTGGCACTCTGTGTCTGCTGCATGCTATTTAATGAGTGCTTTGGCCTGGTCAAATCCCCTGCTGAGTAGAAGACCTGGAGTAAAGCCCAGGGATGAGATTTTAGTTGCTACTGCCTGTTGCCATGTGGACTGAAAATCATCCCTCAGAGGTAATGGGGCAAGGCCAAGGGGAAAAAAGGGGAGTCTGAGCCAATGGTTGAGAATGGTCACCCACATTCTAGCCTCCACTTTCATGAAGCCTGTTTCAGGGTGGCATTAGAGACACATTTGGGGACTTGAAAGGCCGATCTTAGAAATTTGGATTGTACGCATTCTAATGGTGCGAAATTGGAGAAGGGGCCCAGCTGGGCATCATAAAGAAGCTGTGCTATTGGCTTGGCTTCAAACAGTTTGAGTGCTGCAGGAATATAGTGGCCACCTCTTGTCTTGAGGAATTTAAGGATGGCAGATGAGCTCCTCTGTGCATTTTCAGCAGCGTAATCCCCATGGGCTTTTTTACTGCTGGCAGAAGGAAGGACTACTGCCAGGTATTTGAAACAGGACACCTGCTCAGTCTTGTGGCCATTGATGCTCCATGAATGGCTCTTGGGCCTTTTGACAAATGCCAGGATTTCAGTTTCCTGATAATTGAGTTCTAGTTGGTCTTCCTTGCAGTTCTGGGTTAGTGCTCTCAATGCTCTTTTAAGGCCAAGGGGTGTTCTTGAAAGAATTGCTGCATCTTCTGCATAGAGTAGAACAGAGGTGCACCTTCCTGCAAGTTTGGGGAGTGAACGTTTGTGTTGAGGAGATGGCCCACCGTGGAGTTGATATAGAAATTGGACCAGAGTGGGGCCAATATCCAGCACAGCTTCATGCCTTTCTCAGTTCCCGTGGTGCTGGTGGGATGGCCCTGGGGGTTACATCTTACTTCGAGTGAGGCCCCTTCATGAAGCATACGTATTAGATGAAGTAAACGTCAGTCAGTCGAGGAGGCCTTCAGTTTTTCAGTTCAGTTCAGTTCAGTTGAGCTCGGGATATGGAATCAAAGGCTGCTTTGAAGTCTATGAAAGCGGCATAAAGGGAAGTTGTGTTGTGGGAGGAGTATTTTTCAATGAGATGTTGGAGTACTAGGCATTGATCGATGGTGAATTGGCCATCTCTAAAGCTGGCTTGCTCCTCTGCCACTATGTTTTCTTGTTCCAGCCAGACCTGAATTTCCACTGTAGATGTCTTGCACAGAGTTTGCTGATTGTGTTGAGGAGGCTGATTGGTCTATAATTAGCAGGATCATCCTTTTCCCCTTTTTTATATATAGGGACAATGATTGCAAGCCCGCAGTCGTTGGGGACTCGGCCGCAGGTGTTGATGCAGATAAAGAGTGAGGCCAGAGTAGGGGTCCAGAAACCCAAGTTGTTTTTAATAGCCTCTGGATGGATTAGGTCTTCTCCTGGGGCCTTCCCTAGTCTTAGTTGAGCAACAAGATTCTTGATCTCTGTCACTGTCACTGGTGCCCACTTTGGCAGATTTTCTATACAGGTAGTCCTCATTTAATGACTGTTTCTTTAGCAATGGTCTGGTGTTACGATGGCCTTGGGAAAAGTGTGTTACGACCTCCAAGGTCATGTGATCATGATTTGCGACTTTTTTTACGATGGCCGTTAAGCGAATCACATGGTTATTAAGTGAATTCCTGCAAAAAAATCCATTGGGGAAGCGGTATTCGTTTAACAACAATGTGATTTGCTCAACGAATACATGATTCGCTTAACGACCGTTGTAAAAAAGGTGGTCAAGTCAGCTCCTATTCGCTTAACGACCAAATCACTTAGTGACCTAAATTGGGGTCCCTATTGTGGTTGGATAAAAAGGACTACCTGTAGTTTGGCTAGGGCATCCACTTCCAACAGTGGTGTCCATATGCAGTTCCTGAAAGTATGCCTCCCAGGTCCCTGGGGGGATGTGATGTGACAGTCCACCATGAATGGACCATTGCTTTGGTAGCTTGGTGTGATATGCCAGAAAGAGGCTGAGTCATTGGATTTGACTGCTTGAATGAGTTGTGTCCATTTGTTTTTCATGGCTTCTTTTTTCAAAGAAACTGCTTGAGGATTGAGCCCAAAGTCTGACCTGGACAGGTAGGACCATCTCGGGAGGTTTTGGTCAAAGAATGCGATGAGCCTGCCTTTCAGGAAATGGAGGGCTGAATTGACCCCCAACATGGAGCTTTGCAGACCTTGAGGATCAGATTTACACCCTCCGTAAACCATAAAGAAACAACAGGAAACCATGCTAGGAGGAGGGCCACGTTACTCTGTGGTGGCAAAAAGGACCATGTCCATATGTGTCTACATGGGATATACGATCTGTATGTATGGACCTACCTAATACATACAAGTCCTGTGGTGGTCCTAGCAGTGTGTCTCACATGTAATTTGCATCACCTCCCAACCGAGCGAAAGGAAAAGAAGGAGATCATACCAGTTCAGGCAAGCAAATGGGGAGCAACAGGGACTCTATTAATCTTGCTAAGAAATGGGGAGGGGAGATCTCAAGTCAGATTCAGAGGGAAAATCGCAGCATTGCTTTGCTTTGGGTGGGGGGAATCGAGGTTTGGGGGCACCTTTGTAGCTCATGTAAGGGGTCTCCAAGCTATTGTTTGGGCTATTTTTGGAGCTGAAAAATGAAACTTCCTCTCTTCTTCACTTCTTTTTCCTTCATCCAACAGATGCCGCCTGGAAAAACTTGTGCCAAAAGTTTTGCTTGCAAATTGTCTCTGGTTAGAAAGCCCTGCAAGGGAGCAGCCCCCAGAAACCATGCAGGCGGAGAAACCCTTCAACCGAAGGCCCCCTCAGGGGAAGCTGGGGAGACTCTCCATGTGCTCCGAGTGCGGGAAATCCTTTGCTCACCGGTCCCTCCTTTTGATCCACCGGAAGGTGCACACAGGGAATGGATCACATCTGTGTTTGGAGTGTGGGAAATCCTTTCCTGGAGTGTGGGGCTTTGCCAAACATCTCAGGAGCCACCCCGGACTAAGGCCCTACAAATGCGGAGAGTGTGGAAAGCGTTTTGCTAAAGGCTCGGACCTTGGAGCCCATCAGCGAATCCACCAGGAAAAGAGGCCTCAGGAATGCTGGAAGCGCCGCAAAAGTTTTCCTGAGAGATGGTGTCTTTCTAGGCCTCAGAACAGCCCAACTGAAGAGAAGGCCTGCAAGTGTGTGCAGTGTGGGCTGTGCTTTTCTCAAACATCTGAGCTTCTTAAACATCAGCAAATCCACACCAGAGAGAAACCTTATAAATGTCTGGAGCGTGGCAAATCATTTAATCAAAAATTGATCCTTAAGAACCATGAAAAGATTCACACAGGAGAGAAACCTTACAAATGTGGGCAGTGTGGGAAGGGCTTTACTCAGAACTCACAGCTTCAGGTCCATGACAAGATTCACACAGGGATAAAATCTTATAAATGCTTCGAGTGTGGAAAACGTTTCGCTCGAAGTTCATCTCTTTGGCGTCATAACAAAACACACAATGGGCAGAAAAATGAAATGTGCCTAGAATGTGGGAAATCTTTTTCCCAGAAATCACACCTGGTGCGACATCAGAGAATTCACACTGGAGACAGACCCTATGAATGCCCAGAATGTGAGAAACGATTTGTGGATTCTTCTGAACTTCGGCGACACCAGAAAGGGCACAGAGGAGAGAAACCCTACAAATGTGGGGAGTGTGGAAAAAGTTTTATCTCAGCAACACAGGTTCGGATTCATCAGAGAATCCACACGGGGGAGAAACCGTACAAGTGTGTAGAATGTGAGAAATATTTTGCTCAAAAGTCTGGACTTTGGGAACATCAGAAAATTCACACAGGGGAGAAGCACTATCAATGCATTGAGTGTGGAACCTTTTTTCGTACAACATCTGGCCTCAGATGCCACGTAAAAGTTCATACGGGGGAAAAAAATTACAAATGTTTAGACTGTGGGAGAGCATTTGCTGCTTCATCATCCCTTAGAAATCACAGCCGCCTAATGCATATAGGAGAGACGCCCCATAAATGCTTGGAGTGCAATAAATGTTTCTCCAGAAAAGCAACTCTTTTGAAACATCAGAGAATTCATACCGGGGAAAAAACTTATCAGTGCCTGGAGTGTGGGAGATCTTTTCCTTACAAAGAATGTCTTAGAAACCATGAGAGAATTCACACAGGAGAGAAACCTTACAAGTGTAGGCAGTGTCAGAAGTGCTTTACTCGCAACTCACAGCTTCGGGTCCATGAGAAGATTCACACCGGAATAAAATCTTATAAATGCCTTGAGTGTGGAAAATGTTTCACTCAGAATTCATCTCTTCGGAGCCATGAAAAAACACACAGAGGGGAGAAAAGGAAAAAGTGCCTAGAATGTGGGAAATCTTTTTCCAGGAAATCAAGCCTGGTGCGACATCAGAGAATTCACACCGGAGACAGACCCTATGAATGCCCAGAATGTGAGAAACGATTTCTGGCTTCTTCTGAACTTCGGAGACACCAGAAGGGGCACAGAGGAGAGAAGCCATATAAATGTGGGGAATGTGGGAAAAGCTTTTCACAAAAACAATACCTTGGAAGGCATCAGAGGGTCCATACAGGAGTGACACCATATAGATGCATAGAATGTGGGAAATGTTTTTGTCAAAAGACAGTACTTTCAGAACATCAGAAGATTCACACAGGAGAGAAGCCCTATCAATGCATCGAGTGTGGAACGTTTTTTCGTCGGAAATCAAACCTCACACGTCATATGAAAGTTCACACAGAGGAAAAAGATTATAAATGCTTAGACTGTGGGAGAGCATTTGCTTATTCATCATCCCTTAGAAATCACAGCCGGCTAATGCATATAGGGGAGACGCCCCATAAATGCTTGGAGTGCAATAAATGTTTTTCCAGGAAAGATACTCTTTTGAAGCATCAGAGAATTCATACCGGAGAAAAACCTTATCAATGTGTACGGTGTGGGAAATCTTTTGTTCACAAAGAATATCTTAGAAAGCATGAGAGAATTCACACAGGAGAGAAACCTTATAAGTGTGGGCAATGTGGGAAGTGCTTTACTTGGAAATCAAAGCTTACGGTTCATGAGAAGCTTCACACAGGAATAAAATCACGCAGAGGGGAAAAAAACAAAAAGTGCCTAGAATGTGGGAGATGTTTCTCCCAGAAATCACACCTGGTGCGACATCAGAGAATTCACACCGGAGACAGACCCTATGAATGCCCAGAATGTGATAAAAGATTTGTGGAGTCTGCTGAACTTCGGAGACACCAGAAGGGGCACAGAGGAGAGAAGCCATATAAATGTGGGGAGTGTGGGAAAAGTTTTATCTCAGCAACACAGTTTCGGATTCATCAGAGAATCCACACGGGGGAGAAGCCGTACAAATGTGGGGAGTGTGGGAAATGTTTTTCCCAAAAACAACACCTTGGAAAGCATCAGAGGGTCCATACAGGATTGAAGCCATACAAATGTGTAGAATGTGGGAAATGTTTTGTTCAAAAGGCTGGACTTTGTGAACATCAGAAAATGCACACAGGGGAAAAGCCCTATCTAAGCACTGAATGTTAAACATTTTTTTGTAGTGGGTCAGCCCTTAGAAGTCATATGAAAGTTCACACAGGGGAAAAGATTACAAATGTTTAGACTGCGGGAGACCATTAGCTTGTCAGTTGTCCCTTAGAAATCCCAGCTGCCTAATGCATATAGGAGAGATGCCCCCTAAATGCTTGGAGTGTGTTTTTCTCAGAAAGCTGGCCTTTTGAAGCATCAGAGAATTTACATTGGAGAAAAACCTTATCAGTGCTTAGAATGTGGCAAACGTTTCTCCCGCTAATCAGATCTTCAGGTACACATGGGAAATCACACAGAAGACAAAGCTTACATGTGTGTAGCGTGAGAAACCTTTTCCTTGCCAATCGAAAATATTTATTTGTTTGTTTGTTTGTTTATTTATTTATACATCACATTTATGTAGCCACCCATCTCACACAAAGTATGCACCATAGAATCCAAACTGGAGAAAAACACTTCAGTTGTGAACAATGTGGGAAATGGTTTTCCTCAAAATTCACATGTTAGGGTTAGGGTTTTGAATGTGGAAAATTTTTGGAATGTCAGACTTCCAGAGCCCCCAAGGAATCCACAAAAAAGGGAGATAAATCTTTTGTGGCAAATCTTTTTCCCAGGTAAGTGCACCAAAATGTCCACACAGAAGAGGGACCAAAAATGGTTCAGCAGAAATCACGTTTGTTTACACACCAGAGGATCCAGGCCGGAGAGAAACTGCACAAGTGCTCGGAGTGTGGGAAATCGTGCTTCAAAGGCCAATCTTTTGCATACATTTAAAACTTATCAATGTTTGCAGTGTGGAAAATGTTATGCCAAAAAATCTCTTAATAAGCATAAGAAAGCTCATAATTCTGGAGCAGTGTGTGAGGGAAATTCTTTCCTCGCACAGCATCTGTGACACATGAGAGAAATACTGTCTGAAGGGGGTAAAGATTGCTCAAATGACGGGTGACCATAAATGTCTCCACCACAACCCTTACCTGCCCTCATTTGTACTCTTGTATTCACACACGGAAGAACCCCCAAGAGACTCTTCCCCAGAACAGAAGAAGGGAACCCCGTTTAGGCTCCTAAGGTAAAGAGAGGTCACGAAGTTGCCTTCTGACTGCATTGCAACTAAACGAAAGGGAGATCCCACTGTCCTCTTGGACATGTATTTACCTCCCAGCTCATTGTAGAAGTCCCGGTGGTCTCTCATGTAACACTGCTGGGCTTTCCAAGAGTAGCCGAGGCTGTCCAGGTGTGGCCTCTTACCTGAGTCCAGGCTCTGAGAAAAGCACAATTAAAGGGAGTCTCTTAGGCCTGGCAAGATGGTATAAAAGAAAGTCATGTGTCTGGTTAAAAATAAAGGATATTTTCAGGAGCTTCACACAAAAATTGCAAAGCGGGAAAGGATTTGCACTAGCCTCCTGTAAGCCACCAAAAGTCTTTTTGGAATTAGGCAGCTTTAAGAAATCCAATAAATAAGTATCCTACAGTGCAGCAGACAGAAGCTAAGATGATAAAGAAAGTGAGGAAGAGGAAGTCCATGTTGAAGAACCAGAAAAAGATCACAATGCTTAGGGAAAAGCTGGGGAAGGTCTACCTTGGACCAGAAAGACCACATGCGCAATGTCTATGCTGTAAAGTCTCCATAGAATATTTTTTAAAAATAGTGCTTTTGTTCCCCCCCTTCTTCCTCTTTTACCCTGGGCGGTGGGGATTGAAATTCCTGGGTGTGAAAGATTTTATCCACCAGGAAGTGTTTTTTTTAATGAATTCTTTCTTTTGTTATTCTACAAGCAGGAAATATAAATATGGGGATAAGAATTAGAAAAGCCATATGAGTGTAGGGTGGAATTAAAGGGAACCTCTGCTCCTGTTACCAAGTAGGAAAATCCAGTGAAAGGAAGAATAAATATCAAAGAATAGTCCCCACTGGAATTAGAAAACCTTAATTTTTTATTTTTTAGAATCTGTGAACACTTCATTGTAGCTCTTGAAGTATTGAATGGAGATATAAAACAGGATGAGAGAATTGCCGGAGGGAAAATGACAAGAGAAATAGATAAACTAAGGGCATTTGCTGATCAGTTGGTGGTAATTTTGGAAGCCCCTTTGGAAGGAATAGAAATATTAATGGAAAAATTAAAGCATTTTGGTGTGTTAGCTGGTTTTAAAATGAATAGCCAAAAGACGAACAATATGAAAATGGAAGAACGAATTGAAATAATGGAAAAAATTATTTTAAGATTGAGACAAAAGTAAACCACTTGGGTAATATTCTGACTAATATAAATTGTATGTTATTTCAAAATAATTCTGTGAAGGCATGGAATGAAATCAAGGATATGTTAAGATGGGAAGAATTACAGTTGTCATTGTGGAGGAGAATTTCTGTGATAAAAATGAATGTATCACCTAAAATGATGTTTCTGTTTCTAACAATACCTATCTTGACAACTGATGCACCCTTTAAGCAATGGCAGAAAGATATATCTAGGTTTATATGGCAAGGGAACAAACTGAGAATTAAATTTAAAGCTCTTCAAGATGCAAAGGAAAGAGGAGGATTGGGATGGCCTGAGTGGAGATTGTACGTTGCAGCCTCCTGTTTGGTTTGGACGAAAGAGTGGGTGCTGGTGAGAAATAAGAGAATATTAAAACTAGAAGGGCACGACCTGAGGTTTGGATGGCATGGTTCGTTATGGTACGATAAAGCGAAGGTTAATGTAGACTTTCAAAATCATCATCCTCGAAGTGCCATATTGAGAATATGGAATAGATATCAACCCAGGCTGTGTCTGAAAACGCCTTTGTGGGTCTCGGCACAAGAAGCATTTTATAGAAAAGAAAGAGCAGGCAAAGAGAAATGGTTAAAATATCAAGAGTTGTGGGAACAAGAACATGGAGAACAGAAGATGAAGTCAAGAGATCAATTGACTGCCAATGGATTTAGTTTTCAGTGATCTTGATATGTACACATAAAGGAAAGATTTAAAGTAGAAAAAGGACATTTGGAATTGAACAACATAAGACAGAATTTGAAACTGAATTACTGTATGTGCAAATGATGAACTTGTAATTGCTGAAATGTATAAGCTTTTACTGAAATTTGAAACAGAAGAAAAACAATCTAAAGAGTGTGTGATAAAATGGGCCAAGACCTTTGGTTAGAATGTACAGATGGAGCAATGTGAAAATATGTTGCTGAAAGGACTGACATTCTCATTGTGTTACAATTTAAAAGAGAATTTTTATAAAATGATGTACTATTGGTATATGACACCAGGAAAATTATCTAGAATGTATAAAGGTACTTAAAATCTATGTTGGAAATGTGGAAAACATGAAGGGTCAGGTTATCATGCTCGGTGGACTTGTAAAAAAGCTAGAAAATTTTGGGTTCAGATACATGTGGAATCAAAACGCAGGACCCAAAGTAAATAATCAAGGCTCACTGCACTGTTTATTTTATAAACAGCATGTACTGGAGGGGACCCCACGAAAAGGATAGTGAGAGACACCCTTGCAAATAAAATATATACATTTCAGAAAAGGGGAAGAAAGGATGCATGCATGAATATTCGTGAGTAATAGATCTTTGGTTACTTCCTGCCCCTCTGCTTCAAAGGAAACAATTGTCTTAGTGAGAAGTTCAAAGGGAAAGGACAATTTAGGGTGCCAAAATGCCTGGAAGAAGACTTCCTTTAATGGCATCTGGAGGACAGTTTGATGGGTTGCCCTGGGAATGCTCTGATGAGATGTTCAAAAGGCTGGTGTGACCTAGATGCTAAGTCAGCTCCAAGGCTATTGCAAATTCTCTGTGTAACAGTGTGATTGAAATGAAAACTGAAAACTTATTTTCCTCACATACATATAACAGTACAAAGCATTTTAAAGATTAATCTTCAACTGAAACCAGACCTTTTCTTGCTGGGACTAATGGACAGACAGCTAGAAAGACTTATGGAAGGTTGTTTTTGTACATGGTGACTGTGTTGAGATTATGATAGGCACAAAGATGGAAAGACTCTGAAATACCCACAAGGGCCGAGTGGTTGGTGACAGTGACAGAATTTGCAAAGATGGCCAAACTGACTTGTTTGATTAGGGAAAAGGCAAGAACCACATTTATTAGTGACTGGAAACTCTTATGGACTTTTTGCTGAAAATGGGAAAAAATGACCTTGTGATTTATGTGTCCGATGCTTAGAAAGGGTAGAATACGGAAAGAAGGGAGTTACAATGTAACCTTAGAGAATAAAATATAATTGCATTTATAACTGATCAGAAGCCACTCATAAAAATGTTCACATCTTTTTTCTGTGTCTTTTATTTCTTTGTTATTTACTTATCACTTTTGTTTCCTTTTTTCCCTAAATTTGTATTGTTTTTATTCTGTAAGAAATTTCTCCATTAAAAAATGATTAAAAAATAATTTTGAACCCTTGAACTTTTTAGAGTTGCTTTGAAGTTCTTTACCATCAAAAACGTGCTGGAAATTGTGGGAAATGCTGGGGGTGAGAGGTTTGTTTTGTAAGCAAAAGAAGGTTGTTTTGCTGTTGTTTTAAAGATTGTTTACCACTTCCAATAAATGTTAATCACTTTGCTCTTCCATGGATGGATGGATGGATGGATTTATTTATTGATTTATTTATAAATTTGTATGCCGCCCATCTCCCCCCAATGGGTGACTCTGGGCGGCTCACAGTTAAAATCAAAAACCCATCAACACTTAAAAATCCCCCATAAATAGTTAAAATAAATTAACCCATTAAAAATCAAATAAAGACAAGAAACCCTGTACATAAATACTAAAAACATTCAAGATGGCGGGGGGGGGCAAGGTCAATCACCCCACAAGCCACCTCCACTGGTGCGAGCCCCCATCCGGCCCCCAGGCCTTCTGACACAGCCAGGATTTCACCCCCTTCCTGAAGGCCATGCGCGTGGGGGCACACCGCACCTTGGGAGCTAGATTGTTCCACAGAGCGGGGGCCACAGCAGAAAAGGCCCTCTGCCTAGACCCCACCAGTCAAAATTCCTTGACCGGTGGGGTCTGCAACATGCCCTTTCTGTCGAACCGAGTGGGGCGGGCTGAAGTAGCCGGGGCAAGATGGTCCTGTGCCACGAAGGGCTTTAAAGGTGATGACCAGCACCTTGAATTGGACCCGGAAGCAGACTGGCAACCAATGCAGCTCGCGCAACAGCGGTGTTACATGTGCCCCCCAGGGGCATTCAGAACTGTCCACGCCGCCGCATTCTGCACCAGCCGTAGCTTGCGGATACTCTTCAAGGGTAGCCCCATGTAGAGCACATTGCAGTAATCCATCCAGGAGGTGACCAGAGCATGAGTGACCGTGTGGAGGGCCTCCTGATCGAGGAAGGGGCGTAGCTGCTGCACAAGACGAAGTTGCACAAGGGCCTTTTATAGTTACAGTTGTCATTGTCAATGCTGCAGTGCAGTAACTACCTGGGCAGTGTAGCTGGTCATGGAAACTCTAGTAGGAAAAAAATATCTAGAAACAGAGAAGAAAGAACAAGCTGTCAATAAAGAAAATGGTATAGCAACCCAAGGAAAAAGATGCAGAAGAGAAGATGATAAGGAGGTTTTCTGCTTAACCCTTTGGGGCTTTACCCCCAACTTGATCCTCCTGGAAGGCAAGTTGAATCAATCATTTCTTTATTTTGGTTAACTGGAGCTTAAGGCAGCACAATTCCCATTTTATTCAACTGCGTTTATTCTCAGCTGCTCTTATTCCAACTATTTGTTCGCTAGTACTCAAACTCCAGCTCCCTTTTTCCAAATTGCAAAGCTGCCCACTTAGTCCTTGACATTACCGTTACGACGGACACAGCCATTCTGATTATTGCTCTCGTGAACTTGGTTAGTCCTGTCTTGTTTCAAGCTGGGTTCGGAGTTAATTCCACAGAGCCTGGAATTAACTTAGGCAGGCAAAGCAGATTTTGTGTTTTCTCCTGGAAGAAAATGGGTGAGTGGGGCTGAAAGGGGGAGAGAAAACCAGGGCAATGCTTTGCAGTCGTGCTAGGCTCTGCGCCCCCAAATGGGATGCTGACTGGGAAATGTGAGCCAGGTGGTTTTTCCCGCTCCAACCCAGATGATTTTTATACAAACTCATTTTTAAGCACCACTTTGTGGTCAGGGCAACCTGTGACTTGCTTTCCAGTTTCCAGTTCTGGAAGCTTGTTTTATTGGGGGCCTTTTCACCCACGTCTCCTTTCAGAATAGCTCTTGAAGAGTAGCAGAATTAGCAGGCGCTTTGCTGCTTCAGCTTACAAACCCAGAGCTGTAACCTGAGAAGAAAAAGAATGGGGAGGGAGGAGGAAAGAAGCAAGCTTAAGCACCCAATGAAGAATTGATCCGGATGCGTTGCACAAAATGGCTGGTGGCAGGCCGCTCTGTGAGGACCGTGGGAAAGGGACAATCCTGCTGGAGTAAGCCAGGATTTTTCCTCTATGTGTCTCCAGTTTTCCAATAGCATTGGTGTAATTATTTTAGGCTATGACAACTCCTGGGAAGATTTCAGTCTACTGAGATTTCAGAGAAACTTTTGTAACTGCTTTGATTCCAGGTTGATTGCTAAGTGGCTTCAAACTCCTCCTGAGCTGACTGGGTTTTTAAAGCATGTTGCAAACAGCTTTCACTGGGGTTAGGATCTGAACAGTTGTCAAAGGGCTTTGAATCTGGCTTGGTTTTAAAATGATATTCAAGATAGTTTTAAATCTGGCTGAGTTTTCACATTTCTCAAAAACCCTGTGCTAAGTGGCCAACTATCCTAATGTCCGAGTGGTGGCTGAAAGAGGGCCCAAATGAATCCATTTCCACTGTGGGGCGTTAGCTGGTTGTGGAAGAAAGCGGGGAGCCGGGGTACGGGGCTGTATCTTGGCTTCAGCAGTGATGTGGGTTTTTAACAATCCTCAATAAAAAAATGCCCCCCACCTTATTGTGCCATCCTGGTCTTCCATTTTCTCAGCGTGAATTCTTCCTACTTCATTTCTCTTTCCCACAGGGAGAAAGTCTTCTCTGACTGGATATATCCTTTTATTTCCCAATATCTGGATGCCTGGAGGTTATAATGAACCAAAGCCCTGGCTCAGAGGGAGAATTATTAAACAGACCTGTGCATGGATGGAAAAGACATGGCAGCCCCAAAGGAGGGGAATCTTTCTCTCCCAGGTTTCTGGCTTGAGGCTGCGTGGGAACAGAAAATAAAAATGGGAGAAGGAGACCTTCGAGCAGGAAGAAGCTCTGGGAATTTCACACGAGCCAGCCGGGCTGAGGACGGCAGGGAGTTCTGGGAAGAATCAGAGGTCGCCAGTTCGGAGGCTGAACGGCAGAGCGTCAGGCGGTTCCTCTAAAGACATTCAAGATGACAGAGCGACAATCAATTACCCCACAAGCCACTTCCACTGAGGCGAGCCCCCATCCGGCCTCCAGGCCTTCTGGCATAGCCAGGATTTAACACCTTTCCTGAAGGCCATGCGCGTGGGGGAACACCGCACTTCGGGAGGTAGATTGTTCCACAGAGCAGGGGCCACAGCAGAAAAGGACCTCTGCCTAGATCCCACCAGTCGAAATACCTTGACCAGTGGAATCTGCAACATGCTCCTTCTGTTGGACCGAGTGGGGCGGGCTTAAGTAACTGGGGCGAGACGGCTCCTCAGATAACCTGGTCCTGTGCCATGAAGGGCTTTAAAGGTGATGACCAACACCTTGAATTGGACCCGGAAGCAAACTGGCACCCAATGCAGCTCACGCAACAGCGGTGTTACATGTGCCCCCCTAGGGGCATTCAGAACTGTCCACACCACCACACTCTGCACCCGCTGTAGCTTCCAGATACTCTTCAAGGGTAGCCCCATGTAGAGTGCATTGCAGTAATCCAACTGGGAGGTGACTGTCAGGCTCAGCCCAAGAACAACAGCGAGATAGTCCAGAAACAGTTCAGTTCCTTTATTTGCTTGCACCTAATGGACAGAATCTCGCCAGACTAACTCCAATTCCCCAACGACAGCAAGTATAACCATTAAGCCCTTAGGGAGGGGCCAGTCTCTTCCTCCTGACTTTCACGCAGTCCAGCTGGGGGCTGAGGAGGTGCTTGGAACGTCTCTCCCCTGCCCTGTAACCTTGAAGCTCCATTCCAGAATCCTCCCCACTTGTGCCTTCCATCACGGGGACCAGGGCATGAGTAACCGTGCGGAGGACCTCCTGATTGAGGAAGGGGTGTAACTGCCGCACAACACAAAGTTGTGCAAAGACCCTCCTAGCCACGACTGCCACTGCTCTTCGAACAGGAGTCGTGAGCCCTGGAGGACCCCCAGATTATGCACTGGGTCTGTCTGGGTTAGTACAACCCCATCAAGAACCAAAGATGATAAACTCCTGGATCTTGAGGCTCCTCATACCCACAGCCACTCCATCTTACCAGGGTTCAGTTGAAGCCTGTTGTCCCCCATCCAGGCCCCTACAGCCTCCAGGCACCACAAGAGGGTAGTCACAGCATCACTTGGGTCACTCGGGATGGAGATATATAATTGGGTATCATCAGCGTACTGATGATACCTCATCCCATGGTACTGGATGATCTCACCCAATGGTTTCATGTAGATGTTAAATAGGAGCGGCGAGAGCACTGAACCGTGAGGCACCCCACAGAGTAGGGGCCTTGGGTTGGACCTCTTGCTCCCTATCAACACCGATTGGGTTCGGCCTTGGAGAAAGGAGCTGAACCAGCACAGCACTGTGCCACCCAACCCCAACTCCTGCAGCCGACCCAAAAGGATACCATGGTCGATGGTATCGAAAGCCACCAAGAGGTCAAGAAGAGCAAGGATGGATGCACCACCACCATCCCACTCTCGCCAGAGATCATCTAAAAGTGTGAGCAGTGCTGTTTATGTCCCATAACTGGGCCTGAACCCTGACTGAGAGGGGTCCAGATAATCCGTTTCCTCCAGGATCCTCTGAAGCTGCTGCGCGACCACCTTCTCCACCACCTTTCCTAGAAAGGGAAGGTGGGAGATTGGACGAAAATTTTCCAGAAGGGTGGGATCTAGCGATGGATTCTTGAGAAGGGGGCGGACCAAAGCCTCTTTAAAAAGCTTCGGGAACACCCATCCTGCAAAGATGAATTGATCACCGCCAGTACCCACCCTAAGGTCACCTCCTTGGTAGTTTTAACTAACCAGGAGGGACAAGGATCTAAAATACAGGTAGCCGCACTAACAGCCCCGAGGACCCTGTCCACTTCCTCAGGGCCAACAGGGTCAAACCATTCCCAGATAACTGGGTAAGAACATTCCCTGGGCAACTCCACTGGACCCGCCACACGCTTGGCCTCCAACTGAGAACGGATCTGAGCGATATTCTAAATATGCGGAAATAAGTATGTTGAAACTTTTAGAAAGGGCTGAATTGAAGGTTAATAGATGGCTTAACATTCCTTTAAGCTTGTGGGATAAAATCAATGTTATTAAAATGAAGATTGCTCCTTGTTTATGTTCTTAGAGGTATTTTTATGTTAATACTAAATAAGTATCTCCTTTGGATTGATGGTTATTAGGAAATTTATTTGGGATAGTGGACCACCTAGGTTTTTCTTAGAGAAATTAAGATTAGGTGGCCTTAACTTATCTGATTTGGAACAATGTAATTGGGCCAGTATTTTATCAGCCACCTGCATGTTGAATGAAAACATACTTGAATATTATCTGTTATGGGTTAAGTTGGAAAGTTATTTTCTATTTTATTTGCTGCCATGGCAAGTGCTTGAAACAACATATAGCAGAAAAGATGTTTTCTTTCCAGGAGTGCGAGTGGTGAGAAATCTTTCATCCATATTGGGATGTAGATCGAAATTTGATAATGAGACTCATCAATATATAAATCATTCTATTGGAAAGTTTGGGCGGAAGCTGGGATGATGGTTTTAAATCAACTCTAAGGAGTTTTGTCTTTCCTAATTTTTTTAAGTTTAAAAATTGTTTGTTAAGTGTATATGTGTCAGGATTAGCCCATGAAACTCCAGGAGACAGTACAGATTCTATCCAGCAAGGTTTATTGGCTTCATTCCCGTTACAGAAATCTTCTCAGAGTGAAAGCAATTCCCAGAGTCACCCCACAAACATCCTGCATTCCTCAGGGAGGTGCCAGTCTCATTCTCTTATCTCTACCTCTTTGTTCTGGGGATAAGAGTACGCGCTTAACCCCTTCCGCTCTAGTTCTCACATCATGCTTAAAATAATTTTTAAAAAATTAAAAAGACAAGATATCACAAAAACTCACCATGACAAAATATAATACCATCCCGGAAACAGTAAAGTAATTAAAATTTATTAGAGGCACAAGCGATATTGAAAATTAAAAAGCTTCTTTGGCTTAGAAAACAAACTTCTTGTCACCCTCCTTATTTTTAACAAAGAAAGTCAAAGCAAGTGTAAACTGCTCAGATGTTCAGTAACTAAGTTTTTTTTTTTTGAAGTGTAATTTTACAAATTACCAGTTGCCAGTGTTTCATATATGCAACATTCTTCTTTAGTCTTTACATTATTCTTTCTTTGGCCTGAATTTTCCCACTTGCTAACATGAAAAGGAAGTTACCTTTAATTCAGCCGTACCTTGATTTAATTTTTCTAATAGTGATCCCTGTATTTATATTTCCTGCTTGTAGAATAAGTAACAAAATAATGGAATTAATTAAAAAAAAAAGATTTCCTGGTTGATAAAACCTTTCACGACCAGGAATTTTACCATCTCTTTGGACAAAAGATAGAAAAGTGGACAAAAGAAGAAAAAGATGAATGGAAGAAGATCTCTGGTTAAATAATTAAATATTCAAGGGAGGCTTTATGCTGTAGTCATTGTGAAAGAGGTTTTTATGGTCCAAGGTAGATCCGCCCTGGGTGGAATTTTCCTCCTTTCCCCGAAGAAGCATCATGACCTCCCCTCTGGTCCTCCAATTCAGAGCTCAACCCGGCCACGATTTCCAAATCCTCCAGAACGGAGCCCCGGCAGGAGGCTGCTGGTCCCGATCCAGCAACACCGGCTCCCCTCTGTGGAGTGCATGGCCATATCTTCCAAGTTTGCTGGTCTCTGCACAAGCGAAATGAGAAAGGCTCAGAGGCCAACAAGGATGCTGAACATACGTATAAATGACCTGGAAGAGGGATTAGAAAATAGGATTATATTGTTTGAAGACGATACAAAATAACGGGGATAGAATCGTGATTCAGGAAGATCTTGACAAGCTGCCAAAATGGAAGAAATCTGCCGGATGAAGTTCAACAGGGACGAGTGCAAAGGCCGACCTCTCGGTAGGAAAACTCAGTGGAAAGAGGAGAGAGATCATCTGGGGCAGAGCGCGTGTGAAAAGGACCTGGATGTCTCAGGCCATATCCAGCTGCACCCGAGTCCATTTGGAGTAGTGGTTCAGGCTGCAGGCTAGCAACTGGGAGACCCTGAGTTCTAGTCCTGCCTTGGGCACAAAGCCAGCTGGGTGACCTTGGGCCAGTCCCTCTCTCTCAGCCCCAGGAAGAAGGAGGCAAAGGCAAACCACATCTCAAACTGTTGCCAAGGACCCTGCAGGGACTGCACAGGGAGCCGCCAGGAGTCACGACTGACTTGAAAAATTCAGAGCTACCTTTCTCCTTGCAGGGAACGGCTCTCCTTGCAGAGGAGCCCTAACCCCGTGCGATGCGGGGCAGGACGAAGATCTTCAGGTGGCCGAGCAAGACTTTGGGGGCGACCCTCCCCAGCGTGGAGGGTCCAGATTCAGTCCCCCCCCCGGCAGGAGGGGCAGCATCTGCGCTGGGGGACGAGTCCAGGGAGCCCCGCCAGCCCCGCTCAGCAGCCTCAAGGCCGGGGCTGGAGCTGGAAACAGCTGCCCGCGACGCTGCCCTCCCTGCCATGGAAACGGCGCCCGGGCTGGCCGAGGGAAGCTGCGGCAAAGGAAAAGCCCCGCTGGGGACGAGTACCTGGCCCAGGGGGCGGGGCCAATGGTGGTCTCAGCCCTTTCCCTGCCGGCCAAGGTTCCCGGGAGGGGCTGGCAGAGGAGGCGGAGCCCCGGAGCTCCGCCCCCCTCCGGACCCTCGGAGGGCTCCCCGCCCCGCGGCGCCAGGCCGGCCCAGCCGCCTGCCCAGAGTGCCCTTCCCCGCCGGCAGAGATGCGGCTGCGGCGCCGTGCCTCGGCCCACGTCCCCGGGGGCTCCGGAGCTGCGAGGCCTGCCGAGTGGCTGCCCGGGCCGGGCTGGGTGGATGCGGAGCCTCTGAGGGGCGCCGAGCGAGCCTGGCCCGCGGGAGGGGAGGGGAGGGAGGGAGCCCTCGGCGCTGGCGGGTGGAGCGGAGAGTCCCGGCGGCCCCTGCGGGCCTCCTGTGTCCATCGGGGGTCCTGGGGGGGGAGGAGGGGGCTTCGGGGCCCGGCCTGAGCTCGGTTCCCCCGCCCGGGAGGGACCCCCTTCCTCGGCGCCTCATCTGGACCGAGAGGGAGGATTTCCCCGCTTTCAGGCCAGTAAAACCGGCCCTGCTGGCGAGCGGTGGGAGGAGCCCTGAAGAGACCTGGGGGAAAGAGAGGGAAGCAGCAGCTGAGGTGTGAGGGAGAGGAGGGAGGAGGAGGGAGCCAGAGGAAGGGGAGGGGAGGGGGCGGTTCGTGGCACCTTGGTAGCTCATGTAAGGGGTCTCCTAGCTATTGTTTGGGCTATTTTTGGAGCTGGAGAACGAAACTTCCTCTCTTCTTCACTTCTTTTTCCTTCATCCAACAGGTGCTGCCTGGAAAAACCTGTGGCCAAAGTTGTCTCTGGTTAGAAAACCCTGCAAGGGAGCAGCCCCCGGAAACCATGCAGGGGGAGAAACCCTTCGACCGAAGGTCCCCTCAGGGGAAGCAAGGGAGACTCTCCACATGCTCTGAGTGCGGGAAATCCTTTGCTCACCGGTCCCTCCTTTTGATCCACCGGAAGGTGCACACGGGGAATGGATCGCATCTCTGTTTGGAGTGTGGGAAATCCTTTCCTGGAGTGTGGGGCTTTGCCAAACATCTCAGGAGCCACCCCGAATTAAGGCCCTACAAATGTGGAGAGTACGGAAAGTGTTTTGCTAAAGGCTCGGACCTTGGAGCCCAACAGCGAATCCACCAGGGAAAGCGGCCTCAGAAATGCAGGAAGCGCCTCAAAGATTTTCCTTCTGGACTTCGTAGACATGAGATGAGGCACAAAGAGAAACCCTATAAATGTGACAAGTGTGGGAAATGCTTTTCCTGGAAGCCACATCTTGGTTCACACCAGTGTGTCTCCACAGGCAAGAAACCATACAAGTGTGGGGAATGTGGGAAATGTTTTGCTCGAAAGGGAGGACTTTGGGAGCATCAGAAAATTCACACAGGGGAGAAGCCCTATCAATGCATCGAGTGTGGAACATTTTTTCGTACAATATCAGGCCTAAGATATCATGTGAAAGTGCACACAGGGGAAAAAAATTACAAATGTTTAGACTGTGGGAGAGCATTTGCTTGTCAGTCTTCCCTTAGAAATCACAGCCGTCTAACGCATATTGGGGAGATGCCATATAAATGCTTGGAGTGCAGTAAATGTTTTTTCGGGAAAGCAACTCTTTTGAAGCATCAGAGTATTCATACCGGAGAAAAACCTTACCAGTGTCTCGAGTGTGGGAAATCTTTTCCTTACAAAGAATATCTTAGAAACCACGAAAGAATTCACACAGGAGAGAAACCTTACAAGTGTGCGCAATGTGGGAAAAGCTTTTCTTGGAAAACAAATCTTACACTCCATCAGAAGATTCACACAGGAATAAAACCTTATAAATGCTTTGAATGTGGGAAATGTTTCACTCAAAATTCATCTCTTTGGAGTCATAAGAAAACACATAGAGGGGAGAAAAATGAAAAGTGCCTGGAATGTGGGAAATGCTTTTCCCAGAAGTCATACTTGGTGCGACATCAGAGAATTCACAATGGAAAGAGACCCTATGGATGCCCAGAATGTGAGAAACGATTTATGGATTCTTCTGAGCTTCGGAGACACCAGAAGGGGCACAGAGGAGAGAAGCCATATATATGTGCTTTTTGTGGGAAAAGTTTTATCTCAGCAACACAGGTTCAGATTCATCAGAAAATCCACACGGGGGAGAAGCCATTCAAATGTGCGGAGTGTGGCCAAACTTTTCGTTCAGCAGCACAGGTTCCAATTCATCAGAGAATCCACACTGGGGAGAAACCGTATAAATGTGGAGAGTGAGGAATGCTTTTCCCGAAAACTATACCTTGCACGGCATCAGAGAACCCACACTGGAGCGACACCATACAAGTGCATAGAATGTGGGAAAAGTTTTACTCAAAAGGCAAGCCTTTTGGAACATCAGAAGATTCACACAGGGGAGAAGCCCTATCAATGCATCAAGTGTGGAACATATTTTCGTAGGAAATCAAACCTCACATGTCATATGAAAATTCACACAGAGAAAAAAGATTACAAATGTTTGGAGTGTGGGAGAGCATTTGCTTATTCAACATCCCTTAGAAATCACAGCCTAATGCATATAGGAGAGAGGCCACATAAATGCTTGGAGTGCAATAAATGTTTTATCAGGAAAGATAGTCTTTTGAAGCATCAAAGAATTCATACCAGACAAAAACCTTACCAGTGCCTGGAGTGTGGTAAATCTTTTCTTTACAAAGAATGTCTTAGAATCCATGAGAGACGTCACACAGGAGAGAAACCTTACAAGTGTGGGCAATGTGGGAAGTGCTTTACTTGCAACTCACAACTTTGGGTCCATAAGAAGATTCACATAGGAGAGAAACCTTACAAGTGCAGGCAATGTGGGAAGGACTTTACTCACAAGTCAAAGCTTTGGATCCATGAGAAGATTCACACAGGAATAAAACCTTATACATACCTTGAGTGTGGAAAAAGTTTCGCTCAAAATTCATCACTTCAGAGGCATAAGAAAACACACACCAAAGAGAAAAATGAAAAGTGCCTAGAATGTGGGAGAAGTTTTTCCGAGAAAGCACACCTGGTGCGACATCAGAGACTTCACACTGGAGACCGACCCTATGAATGCCCAGAATGTGAGAAACGATTTGTGGAGTCTTCTGAACTTCGGAGACATCAGTCCAGGAGGCACAAAGGAGAAAAACCGTATAAATGTGGAGAGTGTGAGAAACGTTTTACCTCAGCAACACAGGTTCGGATTCATCAGAGAATCCACACGGGGGAAAAGCCGTTCAAATGTGGGGAGTGTGGGAAATGCTTTTCCCGAAAACAACACCTTGCAAGACATCCGAGGATCCATACAGGAATGAAGTCTTAGAGATCCGTAGATTGTGGGAAATGTTTTGGTCAAAATCCTGGACTTTGTGAACATCACAAAATTCTCACAGCGGAAAAGCCCTATCTATGCACCAAATGTGGAACATTTTTCATAGTGGATCAGCTCTTAGAAATCATATGAAAGTTCACACATGGGAAAAAATTACAAATGTTTAGACTGTGGGAGAGCATTTGCTTGTCAATCATCCCTTAGAAAGCACAGCTGCCTAATGCATATACGCCCCCTAAATGCTTGGAGTGTGTTTTTCTCAGAAAGGTGGTCTTTTGCAGCATCAGAGAATTCACACTTGAGAAAAATCTGGTCAGTGCTTAGAATGTGGGAAGTGTTTTCCCAATAATCAGATCTTCAGGTGCACATGAGAAATCACACGGGAGAGAAAGTTTATAAATGTGTAGACTGAAAAAGTCTTTCCCTTCCCAATCAAAATTTAATATTTATTTATTTATACCTCACATTTATATAGTCCCCACTGACATCATAAAAAAGCTGAATTCATTTTTATTTTTTAGAATTCCTGAACGCCTGATTCTAGCCCTTGAAGTATTGAATAGAGATATAAGACAGGATGAGAGAATTGCTGGAGTGGAGATGACAAGAGAAATAGATAAACTAAGGGCATTTGCTGATCACTTGGTGGTAATTTGGAAGGAATAGAAATATTAATGGATTTGATTTTGTTAAAAGATTTAACAAGAAATATGAAAATTGAAGACCAAATAGAATTGATGGGAAAACTGCTTTTAAGATTGAGAGAAAAGTAAAACACTTGGCTGTTGTTATGATTCATATGAATTGTATGTTATTGCAAAATAATTATATGAAGGCGTGGAATGAAATCAAGAAGGATATGTTAAGAAGGGAAAAATTACAATTGTCATTGTTGGGGAGAATTTCTGTGATAAAAATGACTGTATTACGTAGAATGATGTTACTGTCTCTAACAATACCTATCCTGACAGCTGATGCACCCTCTAAGCAATGGCAGGAAGATATATCTAGGCTTATAAGGCAAGGGAACAAACTGAGAATTAAATTTAAAACTCTTCAAGACGCAAAGGAAAGAGGAGGATTGGGATGGCCTGAGTGGAGATTGTACGTTGCAGCCTCCTGTTTGGTTTGGACGAAAGAGTGGGTGCTGGTGAGAAATAAGAGAATATTAAAACTAGAAGGGCATGACCTGAGGTTTGGATGGCATGGTTCGTTATGGTACGATAAAGCGAAGGTTAATGTAGACTTTCAAAATCATTATCCTCGAAGTGCCATATTGAGAATATGGAATAGTTACCAACCCAGGCTGTGTCTGAAAACGCCTTTGTGGGTCTCGGCACAAGAAGCATTTTATAGAAAAGAAACAGCAGGCAAAGAGAAATGGTTAAAATATCAAGAGTTGTGGGAACAAGAACATGGAGAACAGAAGATGAAGTCAAGAGATAAATTGACTGCCAATGGATTTAGTTTTCAGTGGTCTTGATTTGTACACATAAAAGAAAGATTTAAAGTAGACAAAAGGACATTGGAATTGAACAAGATAAGACAGAATTTGAAACTGACTTATCATATGTGAAAATGGTGAACTTGTAATTGCTAAAATGTTTAAGCTTTTACTGAAATTTGAACCAGAAGAAGACAAGTTAAAGAGTGTGCGATAAAATGGGCCAAGACCTTTGGTTATAACATACCGATGGAGCAATGGGAAAATATGGGGCTGAAAGGACTGACATTCAGATTACATTGCAGTTTAAAAGAGAATTTTTATAAAATGATGTACCATTGGTATATGGCACCAGAATGGTGATGTTGATGAACCGCTTGTTTTGTTCCTGGCCATCTTGCTCCCAGAGATGGAGCTCCGGGTTCGGGAAGGTGATCAGGCCAATTGCCTGCAGTCTGTGGCTTTGGCTGAGGATTTTCCAGGCCAGCGCTCAAAAGACGGGAGATGGGAAGAGCCAGTGGGCGTCAGACATCTTAGGGGTTCAGCGGGGTGCATGTCTGAGTTGAGGCCACGCTGCAGATGTGCTGCATTCCCAAAGTGCAGTGACACGGGGGGCTGGTTTCTCAAAGAGGGGTCATTGATTGTTTAAGCCTGCGCAAGGATTGAGGCACCCGCCGGACCCTCTCCACCTCTGCCTAACCCCCTCCGGCCCTACCCGTGAATTGTGGCCAATTGGCCAGAGGGGGCACTCCGGGGGATTCTAGGGAATGCAGAAATGCTGGCGGGTCCCTCTTTCCACCCCTGTGGTACTTCCCAGATGCAACTAAAATTATTCTTGACCCCCTCTCTTCAGGAGTTGACGCTGCATTAGGCCACGCAGACCCATTCAGTCCCCCTCCCTGGGTGATTCAGTGGCCAAGCAGAGCCTTCGGGCGGCTGGTAAGGAAGGCCCAAAGGCCGATGGCTCTCGTCCTGTCGCTCCCTCGCAGGTGGCACTGAAGACGCCCTGACTGGGATACCGGAGGTAGCAAACCAGCCCCCAAACTAGCAACCGCTGAATTTGCCTGGTGTGTTTTAAAATGGGCCAAATTTGGAGACTGCAGATTCCATCGTGTTTCTATACATTGGGAACGTTAAGATGTGTGGACTTTAATTCCCCGAATTCCTTGGTCAGCATGTTGGCTGGGGAAGTCTAGGAATTGAAGCCCACGTATGTTAATGTTGCTAAGATGGAGAAACTCTGGTTTAAGTGAAAAAACATTTTGGGCTCACCCTTTTTTTAATATTTAAAGGATTCCACTTGCACAGTCCCAAATGGAGGAGGAAAACTGGGGGCTGGTTGGGTTGTGGCAACTTGGCCCTCGCCCTTCCAAGCTGGACAAAGCAGGCCATGAGCTTAAGCTGCCATCTGACTTACTACATCAGGCATCGGTATTTCATATGATCCCGGCTTTGTTGTCCAAGATTTAGTACGGTGTGTCAATGGTGTCCTCATTGAAAACAAAGCAGTGCTGTGCAGACCCCTTAGTGGAGTGTAAATTCACCCATTTGAACATACCCTGTAAAACCTTCATAAATTTTAAGTAAAATGGTACAGATGTCAAAGAATTTTAAAGATCCTCCTTTTAATACTGGCGTAAGGATAAGAGCTTAGTAGTGGGTATGGCTGGAGAAAAAATGGCTAGTCTGACTTTAAATAATCATGCGATATATAATCTAGTTGACCTGCTGCCTTGCCTTTCCTTCGTTCATAAGGATACTAATGTCCTGAAAAGCTGTGCATTAAACGTGAAAATGTCTCCAAAGAAAAGACACATCTGTCCTTTTAAATTTGTTTTTGAAACACTTCCATCCATCAGGAAAGATGAGACTTTAAAAAGGGCCTATTCCTAGAGGAGGATATGCGTCTCAGTGGCTAGATGGAGCTTCCACATTCAGAAGTAGTGTACCTTTAGAAAGCCGGTTACAGAGGGAAGGGCTGCTTCGCTCAGGCCAGGCTTGTTGACTTTTCAGAGGCCTGGTGAGGAGAATATCTTGCTGGGCTCAGCGACTTCCATTCAAAATCTCTAGGACCGTTCACCCAGACCGCCCCATCCAGGTTTGCCCTTAGGATAAAATGGATAGTGTGAGACTAGGCTGAAGCTGCCATAACTAAAGATGAAGCAGGCAGGTAAGCAGAGAGGACAAAAGCCAGGAGACTTGTCTATGAGATCCCTTCTGGGAGGTAGATAAGAAGGAAGCAAGTCGTTAAGGAAACAAAGGACCTGAACCAGACAAAGGAAGTTGGGCCTGAGCACATGGAAACCCTCACCCCAATCCCATCAACTTGTAAATCAACCCAGCAAGGACTTTTGGGGATAAAAGGGGTCCCAAAGCCCGCCCACTCTGAGTCGTCTTGAGTCCTCTGAGCTGAATCATCTGAGTCATCTTTGGATCCAGACTTGGAGGCTTCCATCCCTCTAGCTAGTGCCTGGCAGCCTAGTTGGGAAGGACCTGGGTAAGTGTGGATCATTGTGTGTGTAAGAGCAAATGTACCTTCCAACCACTAAAGTTTTGCTGTTACTTTAAATTCACTGGGTCTCTGTGTACTACAAAGAACCTCTTATGCCTCAGTGTTCAGTTGGAAGTGATTTGTGTGTATCTGTAATTATTTCCTGGCTGTTGACCAGGGCTGTGTGTCTCTCTGCTCCAGCCACACCTATCAGGAAAACCTAGGTGGAAAGCAAGGGGGGCTGACAAGATCTGCGTGCCTCGACAGGTTGTGAGTGTATGAGTGAGTGACCATAAGCCAAACTTGGGAGCAGCATCTGTAACAATAGTCTGCCTTTTGGAGACCAAGGGCCATGTGCAATACTTTACAGCGGGCAGAAATACATAGGAGCATATTATATGAGTGCAACCCTTTTATTCATCACACGTCCTGGTGGTCTCCCATCCCAAATATTAACCAGGTCCGCCCCTATTTAATTTCTTTGGGAAACAGCGAAAACAATGGAAAGGAGAGTGTCCTGTATTTATTTATTTCCTTTTTATGAACTTTCATGTATTTTCCAGCTCAAAAACAGGGGCGTTTGTGGTGCTGGGGTGCAAGGGGCCCACCCCACCCCCAGGGGAAGGAAGGTTTGGGGTAGCTCCGTACTGGGCCCCCGACTTGGCTTCCTAAAGTTCCCCACCTTCAATTCCCAGCCTCGCCAGCTTGGTCTGGGAACACTCTTGCCCCCTTCCCTTGGTGCCCTAAGACAGACTTCCAGGCCCGTCCCAAAGCCGCCTTCCCTCTTCTTTGGGGAGCTCTCACTCCTGCACTGGCTGTTTGGGGCCAGGAAATGTGGCGGGGACCTGGTAGCACCGGCCCAACGGTCTCTTCCGCAGCGGCTTCCATCTTTCGTGCGTCTCTGTGGGCTCTGTGCTTCCAGCCACGATCTCTGGCTGCAGACTTTCTCGCTCTCAGATGCCCATCTGGTGCCAGCAAAAAAGTGCAGCTGCTTTGTACAGGGGAGCCAGCTGGGTGTGGGAGGCCCTGAGTTCTAGTCCTGCCTTCCGCATGAAGCTGGCGGGGTTGCTTTGGGCCAGTCCCTCTCTCTCAGCCCAGGAAGGAGGGGCAGGCAAGGGCAAACCGCTTCTCAAAGTGCTGCCAAGGACCCTGCAGGAACTTGTACAGGGAGCTGCCAAGAGTCAGGACTGACTTGAAAAATTCAGAGCTACCTTTCTCCTTGCGGGGAAAAGCTCTCCTTGCAAAAGGGGCCTGATTGGGAGCCGGAGGGCAGAGAAGCCCTCCCTGTGCAATGCGGGGCAGGACGAACATCTTTAGGTGGCCGAGCGAGATTTTGGGGGGCGACCCTCCCCAGCACGGAGGGTCCAGATTCAGTCCCACCTCCCCAGCAGGAGGGGCAGCATCTGTGCTAGGTGGTGAGTCTAGGGAGCCCCGCCAGCCCCGCTCTGCAGCCTCAAGGCCGGGGCTGGAGCCGGAAAGAGCTGCCCGCGATGCTCCCCTCCCTGCCATGGAAACGGCGCCCGGGCTGGCAGCCACGGCAAAGGAAAAGCCGCACTGGGGACGAGGACCTGGCCCAGGGGGCGGGGCCAATGTTGGGCTCAGGCCTTTCCCTGCTGGCCAAGGTTCCCGGGAGGGGCGGGGCTGCCAGAGGAGGCAGAGCCCCGGAGCCCCGCCCCCCGCCTTGGCGCCGGACCCTCGGAGGGCTCGTTCAGCCCCAGCTGCGGGCAGGTAGGGCTCCCCTCCCCGCAGCGCCAGGCCGGCCCGCCCGCTCGGAGGGCCCTTCCCCGCTGACAGGGACGCGGCTGCGGCGCCGTGCCTCGGCCCATGTCCCCGGAGGCTCCGGAGCCTGCGAGGCCTGCTGGATGGCTGGCCGGCCGGGCCAGACGCGGAGCCTCTGGGTGCCGAGCGAGCCTGGCCCGCGGGAGGGGAGGGGAGGGAGCCCTCGGCGCTGGACGGCGAGGCGGAGAGTCCCGGCGGCCCCTGCGGGCCTCCCGTGTCCGCCAGGGGTCCTCGGAGGGGGCTTCAGGGGCCTGGGCTGAGCTCGGTTCTCCCGCCCGGGAGGGACCCCCTTCCTCAGCGCCTCATCTGGAGCTGTTTTCAGCTGGGAAGCTGCACACCCCTTGGCTGAACCATGATTGGTTTAATCATGATTTGTGGACCTAGCACCCTTGGTGGAGTAATTCCAGGGTTGGGTGGATGCAAGACATTGAAGCTAAAAGCATCTGTTTGAGGGCTGAGCCCAAAGTCTGACCTGGGCAGGTAGGACATTCTTGGGGAGATGAGGCTGCCTTTCAGAAAATGGAGGGCTGAATTGGCCCCCAACATGAAGCATTGCAGACCTTGAGGAATAGATTTACGCCCTCCCTAAACCATAAAGGGGGAACAGGAAGTGATTCTAGGAGGAGGGCCATGTTAGTCTGTGGTGGCAAAAAGAACCATGTCCACAGGTGCCTACTTGGGATATACGATCTATATGTATGGATAACCTAACACATACATATAGATGGTATATCCTTGCAGCGTGTCTCCCTCCCACCTTGCTAAGAAACAGAGAGGGGAGATCTCAGGTCAGATTCACAGGGAAAATCCCAGCGTTCCTTAGCTTCAGGTAGGTGGAATCGAGGTTTGGGGGCACCTGCATAGCTCATGTAAGGCGTCTCCTAGTTATTGTTTGGGCTATTTTTGGAGCTGGACAATGAAACTTCCTCTCTTCTTCACTTTTTCCTTCATCCAGCAGGTGCTGACTGGAAAAACCTATGGCCAACGTTTTGCTTGCAAATTGTCTCTGGTTAGAAAGCCTTGCAAGGGAGCAGCCCCCGGAAACCATGCAGGGGGGGAAACCGTTCGACCGAAGGTCCCCTCAGGGGAAGCTGGGGAGAGTCTCCACATGCTCCGAGTGCGGAAAATCCTTTGCTCACCGGTCCCTCCTTTTGATCCACCGGAAGGTGCACACGGGGAATGGATCGCATCTGTGTTTGGAGTGTGGGAAATCCTTTCCTGGAGTGTGGGGCTTTGCCAAACATCTCAGGAGCCACCCCAGACTAAGGCCCTACAAATGCGGAAAGTGCGGAAAGCGTTTTGCTAAAGGCTCGGACCTTGGAGCCCATCAGCGAATCCACCGGGGAAAGAGGCCTCAGGAATGCTGGAAGCGCCGCAAAGGTTTTCCTGAGAGATGGTGTCTTTCTAGGCCTCAGAACAGCCCAACTGAAGAGAAGGCCTGCAAGTGTGTGCAGTGTGGGCTGTGCTTTTCTCAAACATCTGAGCTTCTTAAACATCAGCAAATCCATACCACAGAACAACCTTATAAAAGTCTGGAATATGGCAAATTATTCAATGAAAAATCGACCCTTAAGACCCATGAGAAACGTCACACAGGAGAAAAACCTTACAAATACATGCAGTGTGGAAAGAGCGTTGCTGGTAATCCACAGCTTTGGGTCCATGAGAAGCTTCACGCAGGAATAAAATCTTATAAATGCTTCGAGTGTGGAAAATGTTTCACTCGGAGTTCATATCTTCGGAGCCATGAGAAAACACACAGAGGGGAGAAAAATGAAAAGTGCCTGGAATGTGGGAAATCTTTTTCCGCCAAATCAAATCTGGTGCGACATCAGAGACTTCACACCGGAGATACACCATATGAATGCCCAGAATGTGAAAAACAATTTGTGTATTCTTCTGAACTTCGGAGACACCAAATGAGGCACAGAGCAGAGAAACCGTATAAATGTGAGGAGTGTGGAAAAAGTTTTATTTCGCCAGCTCAGATTCTGATTCATCAGCGAATCCACACGGGAGAGAAACCATATAATTGTGTGGAATGTGGGAAATGTTTTGCTCAAAAGGGGGGACTTTGGGAACATCAGAAAATTCATACAGGGGAGAAGCCCTATCAATGCATCGAGTGTGGAACATTTTTTCGTACGACAACAGCCCTCAGATGTCATGTGAAAGTTCACACAGGGGAAAAAAATTACAAATGTTTAGACTGTGGGAGGGCATTTGCTGCTTCTTCATCCCTTCGAAATCACAGCCTAATGCATATAGGAGAGAGGCCCCATAAATGCTTGGAGTGTGAAAAATGTTTTATCAGGAAAGATAGTCTTTTGAAGCATCAAAGAATTCATACCGGACAAAAGCCTTACCAGTGCCTGGAGTGTGGGAAATCTTGTCTTCACCAAGAATCTCTTAAAAACCACGAAAGAATTCACACAGGAGAGAAACCTTACAAGTGCACACAATGTGGCAAATGCTTTACTCGCAGTTCAGATCTTGGAGCCCATGAGGACATTCACACAGGAATAAAACCTTATAAATGTGTTGAGTGTGGAAAAAGTTTCCCGCAAAACTCATCTCTTCAGAGGCATCAGAAAACACACGAGAAAAAAGAAAAGTGCCTAGAATGTGGAAAATGTTTTTCCAGGAAATCAAACTTGGTGCGACATCAGGGGCTTCACACCCGAGACAGACCCTATGAATGCCCAGAATGTGAGAAACGGTTTGTGGAGTCTTCTGAACTTCGGACACATCAGTTCAGGAGGCACAAAGGAGAAAAACCGTATAAATGTGGAGAGTGTGAGAAAAGTTTTACGTCAGCAATGCAGCTTCGGATTCATCAGAGAATCCACACGGGGGAGAAGCCATTCAAATGTGGGGAGTGTGGGAAATGCTTTTCCCAAAAACAACAGCTTGCAATGCATCAGAGGGTCCATACAGGAGTGAAGCCATACAAATGTGGGGAATGTGGGGAATGCTTTTCCCGAAAACAACACCTTGGAAGACATCAGAAGGTCCATACAGGAGTGACGCCATACAGATGTGTAGAATGCGGGAAATGTTTTGCTGAAAAGGCAATACTTTTGGAACATCAGAATATTCACACAGGGGAGAAGCCCTATCAATGCATCGAGTGTGGAATATATTTTCATATGAAATCAGGCCTTAGACATCATATGAAAGTTCACACGGAGGAAAAAAATTACAAATGTTTAGACTGTGGGAGGGCATTTGCTGCTTCTTCATCCCTTCGAAATCACAGCCTAATGCATATAGGAGAGAGGCCCCATAAATGCTTGGAGTGTGAAAAATGTTTTATCAGGAAAGATAGTCTTTTGAAGCATCAAAGAATTCATACCGGACAAAAGCCTTACCAGTGCCTGGAGTGTGGGAAATCTTTCCTTCACCAAGAATCTCTTAAAAACCACGAGAGGCTTCACACAGGAGAGAAACCTTACAAGTGCACACAATGTGGCAAATGCTTTACTCGCAGTTCAGATCTTGGAGTCCATAAGAAGATTCACACAGGAATAAAACCTTGTAAATGCGTTGAGTGTGGAAAAAGTTTCCCGCAAAACTCATCTCTTCAGAGGCATCAGAAAACACATGAGAAAAAAGAAAAGTGCCTAGAATGTGGAAAATGTTTTTCCAGGAAATCAAACTTGGTGCGACATCAGGGGCTTCACACCCGAGACAGACCCTATGAATGCCCAGAATGTGAGAAACGGTTTGTGGAGTCTTCTGAACTTCGGACACATCAGTTCAGGAGGCACAAAGGAGAAAAACCGTATAAATGTGGAGAGTGTGAGAAAAGTTTTACCTCAGCAACACAGGTTCGGATTCATCAGAGAATCCACACGGGGGAAAAGCCGTTCAAATGTGGGGAGTGTGGGAAATGCTTTTCCCGAAAACAACACCTTGCAAGGCATCAGAGGGTCCATACAGGAATGAAGTCTTAGAGATCCGTAGATTGTGGGAAATGTTTTGCTCAAAATCCTGGACTTTGTGAACATCACAAAACTCTCACAGCGGAAAAGCCCTATCTATGCACCAAATGTGGAACATTTTTCATAGTGGATCAGCTCTTAGAAATCATATGAAAGTTCACACATGGGAAAAAATTACAAATGTTTAGACTGTGGGAGAGCATTTGCTTGTCAATCATCCCTTAGAAAGCACAGCTGCCTAATGCATATACGCCCCCTAAATGCTTGGAGTGTGTTTTTCTCAGAAAGGTGGTCTTTTGCAGCATCAGAGAATTCACACTTGAGAAAAATCTGGTCAGTGCTTAGAATGTGGGAAGTGTTTTCCCAATAATCAGATCTTCAGGTGCACATGAGAAATCACACAGGAGAGAAAGTTTATAAATGTGTAGACTGAAAAAGTCTTTCCCTTCCCAATCAAAATTTAATATTTATTTATTTATACCTCACATTTATATAGCCGCCCATCTCACACAAAGCATGCACCAGAGAATCCAAACTGGAGAAAAACAATTCAGTTGTGAACAATGTGGGAAATGGTTCTCTCAAAAGCCACACGTTAATGTTCACCAGAACATTCACTCAGTAACAGAAGTGAAATCCTATAAATATTTGGTTTGTGGGAAATGTTTTTCACAATCAGAAAACCCTCAGATGCAACAGAATCACAAAATATTACATCAGAGTCAGGAGTGTGAGGAATGTTGTGATCAGGAAGCAGTGTTAATGACTCATCAGAGAGTCCACACAGGAGGAAAGACAATGAGAAGTGTGAGAAATGCTTTGTAGAGAATTCGGTATTAGAGAAACATCAGAAAGTTCACAAGAGGAAAAGCATTTAAATGTTTGGAATGTGGAAAATTGTTGGAAGGTCAGCCAGACCTCCGGAGCCACCAAGGAATCCACGAAAAAGACCCACGTGAATAGAGTGTGGGAAATGCTTTTCCGAGACAGAATATCTTGGCGTGCATGAAAGAGTTCACGAGAGAAACCCTGCAGCTGCTTCCAGTGCGGGAAATCTGTTTCCCAGTTAGATGCACGTCTTGCACACCAAAGCGTCCCCATGGAAGAGGGCCCACAAATGGTTCAGCAGAAATCACGTTTGTTTACACACCAGAGGATCCAAACCAGAGAGAAACCACACAAGTGCTCCGAGTGTGGGAAATCATGTGCTTCAAAGGCCAATCTTTTGCGTACATTTAAAACTTATTAATGTTTGCAGTGTGGAAAATGTTACGCCAAAAAAATCTCTTAATAAGCACAAGAAAGCTCATAATTCTGGAGCAGTGTGTGAGGGAAATGCTTTCCTCACACAGCATCTGTGACACATGAGAGAAATACTGTCTGAACGGGGGGAAAGATTGCTCAAATGACGGGTATCTCTAATGTCTCCACCACAACCCTTAGCTGCCCTCATTTGTACTCTTGTATTCACACACGGAAGAACCCCCAAGAGACTCTTCCCCAGAACAGAAGAAGGGAACCCCGTTTAGGCTCCTAAGGTAAAGAGAGGTCACGAAGTTGCCTTCTGACTGCATTGCAACTAAACGAAAGGGAGATCCCACTGTCCTCCTGGATATGTATTTACCTCCCAGATCATCTTAGAGTTCCTGGTGGTCTCCCATGTAACACTGCTGGGCTTTCCAAGAGTAGCCGAGGCTGTCCAGGTGTGGCCTCTTACCTGAGTCCAGGCTCTGAGAAAAGCACAATTAAAGGGAGTCTCTTAGGCCTGGCAAGATGGTATAAAAGAAAGTCATGTGTCTGGTTAAAAATAAAGGATATTTTCAGGAGCTTCACACAAAAATTGCAAAGCGAGAAAGGATTTACACTAATATCTTTCAAACACTTGAAACTCTTTTTGGAGTTGGGCAGCTTTAGCAAATCCAGTAAATAATAAAAATCCTACAGCACAGCAGACAGAAGCTAAGATGTAGGATTGATCAGCCTTGCTCTAAAAGAAATAGAAAGTGAGGAAGAGTTTGTCCGTGTTGAAGAACCAGAGAAAGATCAAGATGCTTAGGGAAAAGGACAAAAATTCCAGCCAGGGAGGGTCTACCTTGCACCAGAAAGGCCACATGCACAATGTCCATGCTGTAAAGTCTCCATCGAATATTTTTTAAAATAGTGATTTTGTTCCCCTTTTCTTCTTGTTTTACCCCGGGTGGCGGGGTTTGAAATTCCTGGGTGTGAAAATTTTTATCCACCAGGAAGTGTGTTTTTTTTAATGAATTCCCTTTTGTTATTCTACGAGCAGGAAATATAAATATGGAGATAGGAATTAGAAAAGCCATATCAATGTAGGGTTGAATTAAAGGGAACCTCTCTGCTCATGTGAGCAAGTAGGAAAATCCAGCAAAAGGAAGAATAAAGATTGAAGAACAATAGTCCCCACTGACATCATAAAAAAGCTGAATTCATTTTTATTTTTTAGAATTCCTGAACGCCTGATTCTAGCCCTTGAAGTATTGAATAGAGATATAAGACAGGATGAGAGAATTGCTGGAGTGGAGATGACAAGAGAAATAGATAAACTAAGGGCATTTGTTGATCACTTGGTGGTAATTTGGAAGGAATAGAAATATTAATGGATTTGATTTTGTTAAAAGATTTAACAAGAAATATGAAAATTGAAGACCAAATAGAATTGATGGGAAAACTGCTTTTAAGATTGAGAGAAAAGTAAAACACTTGGCTGTTGTTATGATTCATATGAATTGTATGTTATTGCAAAATAATTATATGAAGGCGTGGAATGAAATCAAGAAGGATATGTTAAGAAGGGAAAAATTACAATTGTCATTGTTGGGGAGAATTTCTGTGATAAAAATGACTGTATTACGTAGAATGATGTTACTGTCTCTAACAATACCTATCCTGACAGCTGATGCACCCTTTAAGCAATGGCAGGAAGATATATCTAGGCTTATAAGGCAAGGGAACAAACTGAGAATTAAATTTAAAACTCTTCAAGACGCAAAGGAAAGAGGAGGATTGGGTTGGCCTGAGTGGAGATTGTACGTTGCAGCCACCTGTTTGGTTTGGACGAAAGAGTGGGTGCTGGTGAGAAATAAGAGAATATTAAAACTAGAAGGGCACGACCTGAGGTTTGGATGGCATGGTTCGTTATGGTACGATAAAGCGAAGGTTAATGTAGACTTTCAAAATCATTATCCTCGAAGTGCCATATTGAGAATATGGAATAGTTACCAACCCAGGCTGTGTCTGAAAACGCCTTTGTGGGTCTCGGCACAAGAAGCATTTTATAGAAAAGAAACAGCAGGCAAAGAGAAATGGTTAAAATATCAAGAGTTGTGGGAACAAGAACATGGAGAACAGAAGAAAATTATCTAGAATGTATAAAGGTACTTCGAAACTATGTTGGAAACATGAAAACCATGAAGGATCTTTTTATCATGCTTGGTGGGCTTGTTAAAAAGGTGGACAATTTTGGGTTCAAATACATATAGTGATACAAGGCATTTTAAATATTAATATTGAACTGAAAGCAGACATTTTCTTGCTGGGACTAATGGAAAGACAACTAGAAAAGACTTACGGTAGTTTGTTTCTGTACACAGTGACTGTGTCAAGATTATTATATACAGAAAGATGGAAAGACTGTGAAATACCCACAAGGGAGGAATGATTGGCAAAGATGACAGCATATGCCGAAATGGCAAAATTGACTTGTCTGGTTATGGAAAAGACAATAACTACATTTATTAGTGACTGGAAACCCTTTATGGGCTTTTTGCTGAAAACGGAAAAAAATGACCTTGTGATTTATGGGTTTGATGATTAGAAAGGGTAGAATACGGAAAGAAGGGAGTTATGATGTAACCTTAGAGAAAGAGAAAAAAATATAACTGCATTTATAACTGCTGTGAAGAAAATTGGAAGCCGCTCCTTTATATCTTTTTTCTTTTTCTTTCTTTTCTGTCTCTTTTATTTCTTTGTTATTTACTTATCACTTTTCTTTCCTTTTTTCCTAAATTTGTATTGTTTTTATTCCAATAAAAAATAATTAAAAAACATAATTCCTGGACACTTGGACTTTTTAAGAGTTGCTTTGAATTTCTTTACCATCAATAACTTGCTGGAAATTGTGGGAAATGATGGTGATGAGAGCAACAGCAGATTTTCTTTGTTGGTTTAAAGATTGTGTTCCACTTCCAATAAATTTTAATGGGTTTGCTCTTTCCTGGACGGTGTTATAGTTGTCATTGTGAATGTTTGTGATGTGTGCTGAGGAATTCCAGGATCATTTTGATCTTGTCTTTTGGGGACAAGGAACCAAGTGTGAAGTCCATAACCTCTTGCCCGTATTTCATGACTTACAGTTTAATGGGCCGTTTGGAGATTTTATCTCTATAGTGATTTTTCAGAAACATGGATACATCTCAGGAACCAACCTGGATAAAGGCCTTACAAATGCAGAGAGTGCGGAAAGCATTTTGCTGAAGGCTCAGACCTTGGAGCCCATCAGCGAATCCACCAGAGAAAGGCCTCAGGAATGCCAGAAGTGCTGCAGAAGTTTTCCTGAGAGATGGTGTCTTTCTAGGATTCAGAACAGCCCAACTGAAGAGAACCCTGCAAGTGTGGGCTGTGCTTTTCTCAAAACATCAGAAAGTTTACCAAAGCAGAAAAATGTAGAAATGCTTGCAACGTGGCAATTTGTTGGATTGTCAATTGGGCCTCGGGAGCCAGCAAGGAATCCAGAAAAAGACAGACCACATGAATGTTGGGAGTGCAGGAAACATTTTTCCCCAAAATACTATCTTGGCATGCAGGAAAGAGTTCACAGAGGAGAGAAACTCTATCGATGCTTCAAGTGTGGCAAATCTTTCCCCCAGTCATCTAGGTTTTGTATACACCAAAGCGTTCACACAGGAGAGAAAACCCACACATGTTCGGAGTGTGGGAAATGCTTTCAAGAGAAGTCAGGGCTACATAGACACCATAAATCCACACAGGGGAGAAATCACACATTTGCCTGGAGTGTACAAAATCATTAGCTCATAATGAGACTCTTGTAAGACATTTGTGAGTCCACACAGGAGAACAGCCTTAGCAATGTTTGCAGTGTGGAAAATGTTTCGCACAAAAATCTCTTAATAAACCCAAAGGAGTTCATAATTCATAATGACCAAAAAATGGTGCTGGCCCACCGAGCCTTATCTTATGGAAGGAGAAATGGCAGACGCTCTTTTGTGATCCAGAAATATCCAGCTGTTTTTCTTGTTTCCTTAGAAACCCTTGGATCCCCCCAACTGGAGCGCATCTGCTGGTTGGAAAGGGAAGGACTAAGTGATTGATGCCTCCAGGAAAGAGAGAAATCAGGTACGATAGTTGTCGAGATGAGCATGTCCTGTTGGGCTGGGTCACCTCCTGGCCCATTTTTGCCTGTTCTGATACAGGACTGGTATCCTGATCTGGCATCTCCATGAACAAGTCAGACTGGAATGTTTCAGAGCATTTCCGGTTGAGGGAAATGATTGTGGTGGGCTTAGGTGACCCCCTGCCTTTTCCTGTATCCAGTTATTTTGTGCAGAAAGGAGACATGATGTCAGAAATAATCCACTCAGGTTCAGATTTTCCTTGCTTGCCCTTGATCTTGCTTCCATCTGTCCTGAAGACATCTTAGTTTCTCTGCAAAACTCCAAGAAGCCTTGCACTTTTACACCTTGAAAAACATCCTCAAAATGGAAATATGTTTATTAAACCTGCATGGAATGGCTGGCTGCAACACGATGAGAATTTTACATCTTCAAAGTTGGCCACAGTGATTAAAGAAAGTTTACTGGGTCAGGCCCCTTCATGGATCACTGCCTTGTCGTGGTGAAGGGGCTTGCGTAACTCAGTGAAGCCATGAGCTATACCATGCAGGGCCACCCAAGACGGACAGGTCATGACAGAGAGTTCTGACAAAATGTGGTCCACTGGAGAAGGAAATGGCAACCCACTCCAGTATCCTTGCCAAGAAAACCCCATGGACAATGTCAAAAGGCTAAAAGATATGACGCCGGAAGATGAGCCCCTCAGGTCAGAAGGTGTCCAACATGCTACTGGGGAAGAGCGGAGGGCAAATCCAAGTAGCTCCAGAAAGAGTGAAGTGGCTGGGCCAAACCTGAAAGGACGTTCAGCTGTGGATGTATCTGGAAGCGAAAAGAAGGTCCGATGCTGTAAAGAACAATATTGTATAGGTACCTGGAATGTAAGATCTATGAACCAAGGCAAGCTGGATGTGGTCAAACATGAGATGACAAGATTGAACGTCGACATCTTGGGAATCAGCAAATTGAAATGGACGGGAATGGGTGAATTTAATTCAGGTAACCATTATATCTACTACTGTGGGCAAGAAACCCTTAGAAGAAATGGAGTAGCACTCATAGTCAATAAGAGAGTGGGAAAGGCAGTAATGGGGTACAACCTCAAAACCGACAGAATGATCTCAGTGCAAATCCAAGGCAAACCATTCAACATCACAGTAATCCAAGTCTATGCCCCAACTACTGATGCCGAAGAAGCTGAAGTTGGCCGGTTCTATGAAGACCTACAACACCTTCTAGAACTAGCACCAAAAAAAGATGTCCTTTTCATCATAGGGGATTGGAATGCTAAAGTAGGAAGTCAAGGAGTAATCGGAATAACAGGCAAGTTTGGCCTTGGAGTACAAAATGAAGCAGGGCAAAAGCTAATAGAGTTCTGTCAAGAGAACAAGCTGGTCACAGCAAACACTCTTTTCCAACAACACAAGAGACGACTCTACACATGGACATCATCAGATGGTCAATACCGAAACCAGATTGATTATATACTTTGCAGCCAAAGATGGAGAAGCTCTATACAGACAGCAAAAACAAGACCAGGAGCTGACGGTGGCTCAGATCATGAGCTTCTTACTGCAAAATTTAGGCTTAAATTGAAGAATGTAGGGAAAACCACTAGGCCACTCAGGTATGACTTAGATCATATTCCATGTGAATACACAGTGAAGGTGATGAATAGATTTAGAGGATTAGATTTGGTAGACAGAGTGCCTGAAGAACTATGGACAGAGGTCCGTAACATTGTACAGGAGGCAGCAACTAAAACCATCCCAAAGAAAAAGAAATGCAAGAAAGCAAAATGGCTGTCTGATGAGGCTTTACAAATAGCTGTGGAAAGAAGGAATGCGAAAAGCAAGGGTGAAAGGGAAAGATATAAGCAACTGAATGCAGATTTCCAGAGAATAGCAAGGAGAGATAAGAAGGCCTTCTTAAATGAACAATGCAAAGAAATTGAAGAAAACAATAGAATGGGGAAGACTAGAGATCTCTTCAAGAAAATTGGAGATATCAAAGGAACGCTTAGGGCAAAGATGGGCATGATAAAGGACAAAAAAGGCAGGGACCTAACAGAAGCAGAAGAGATTAAGAAGAGGTGGCAAGAATACACAGAAGAACTATACAAGAAAGATCTTAATGTCCCTGATGTCCATGCTGGTGTGGTCACTGACCTTGAGCCAGGTATCCTAGAGAGTGAAGTCAAGTGGGCCTTAGGAAGCATTACTAACAACAAAGCTAGTGGAGATGACAGTATTCCAGCTGAGTTATTTAAATACTAAAAGATGATGCTGTTAAAGTGCTGCACTCAATATGCCAGCAAGTTTGGAAAACGCAACAGTGGCCACGGGATTGGAAAAGGTCAGTTTACGTTCCAATTCCAAAGAAGGGCAATGCCAAAGAATGCTCAAACTATCGCACAATTGCACTCATTTCACATGCTAGCAAGGTTATGCTCAAAATCCTACAAGCTAGGCTTCAGCAGTACGTGAATTGAGAACTACCGGACATAGAAGCTGGGTTTCGAAGAGGCAGAGGAACTAGAGATCAAATTGCCAACATTCGCTGGGTCATGGAGAAAGCACGAGAGTTCCAGAAAAATATCTACTTCTGCTTCATTGACTATGCAAAAGCCTTTGATTGTGTGGATCACAACAAACTGTGGCAAATTCTTAAAGAGATGGGGGTACCAGACCACCTTACCTGTCTCCTGAGAAATCTGTATGCGGGCCAAGAAGCAACAGTTAGAACCGGTCATGGAACAACCCATTGGTTCAAAATAGGGAAAGGAGTACGACAAGGCCGTATACTGTCACCCTGCTTATTTAACCTATATGCAGAGTACATCATGAGAAATGCCAGGCTGGAAGAATCACAAGCCGGAATTAAGATTGCAGGGAGAAACATCAACAACCTCAGATATGCAGATGATACTACCCTAATGGCAGAAAGTGAAGAAGAACTAAAGAGACTCTTGATGAGGGTGAAAGAGGAGAGTGAGAAAGCTGGCTTGAAACTCAACATTAAAAAAACTAAGATCATGGCATCTGGACCCATCAATTCCGGCAAATAGAAGGGGTAGAAATGGAAGCAGTAACAGACTTCATTTATTTGGGCTCCAAGATCACCACAGACGGAGACTGCAGCCATGAAATTAAAAGATGCTTGCTCCTTGGGAGGAAAGCTATGGCAAACCTAGACAGCATATTAAAAAGCAGAGACATCACCTTGCCGACAAAGATCCACATAGTCAAAGCTATGGTTTTTCCAGTAGTAATATATGGCTGTGAGAGCTGGACCATAAAGAAGGCTGAGCGCCGAAGAATTGATGCCTTTGAACTGTGGTGCTGGAGAAGACTCTTAGGAGTCCCCTGGACTGCTAGGAGGTCAAACCAGTCAATCTTAAAGGAAATCAACCCCGATTGCTCATTGGAAGGATTGATACTGAAGCTCAAGCTCAGATACTTTGGTCACCTAATGCAAAGAGAGGACTCTTTGGAGAAGACCCTGATGCTGGGAAAGATTGAAGGCAAAAGGAGAAGAGGACGGCAGAGGATGAGATGGTTAGATAGCATCACTGAAGCAATGAGCATAAAACTGAGCAAACTCAGGGAGGCAGTGAAGGACAGGAAGGCCTGGCGCGATATGGGTCATGGGGTCACGAAGAGTCGGACACGACTTAACGACTGAACAACAACAACAACTGGGTCAGGACGTGGCAGTTAAATTATTGCTCAGAAATGTCCTTAAGTTTCAGAAATCCTCCGGAATTGAGAGAAAACAATAAGTTCTGGCATTTCTCTTTATTGCAGGATGGGAAAAGGAGAGCAAGGAGGGTTTTTATGGGAGGGAGAGAACCAAGCCTCAAGATACCAGAGATCTTTGTGAAGAAAGATAGAGCGAAGTTATCAGTTGCAAAGGAAGCAGCAAAGCAGAAGGACAGATTCCTTTGTCCTCAGGATGTGGAATTTCACGAAATCTCATTCCATCAGGAATATTACAAAGGCAGGAGGAAGAATGAACGCACAGTGTGTGGTCAAATCTTCACTCATCAATCGAGCCTTGTGACTCACCAGAGGATTCACACCTGGAAGAGACCCTGTCTATGCACAGTGTGGCAAGGCCTTCAGCCAAAGAACGAGGCTACCTTGCATCAGAGGTTGCACATGGGGGAGAAACTCTGTAATTGTTCAGACTGCAGCAAGAGCTTTTGTGAAGAATCAAGTCTTAACGCTCACTGGAGAATTTACACAGGAGGGAGGCCTTATGAGTGCTTGAACTGTGGGAAAACTCTCAGCCATAGCTCCAACCTGATTGCTCACCAGAGAATCCATACAAGACCAAAGCCTGGTACTCCAGAGGTACTCCATCTTTCTCTCTTCAGTCAAAGCATCTCTCAGAGGAGTTCCTCAAACTTTAGCAATAGCATTTGCGAGGAAAGATTTAGTAAAAATTCGGAAATGGATACAGAAGAGGAAACATGCAAATATTTTGACTGTACAGAGATCAAGTGAAAGTTCTGGTCTTTATACACACCATACACAAATGCTTACTGTGTGGAAAAAGCTTCACTCGAAACTGGAGCCTCTTAACACATCAAAGATACCACGAAGGGAAGAAACTGTATAAATGCTCAGATTGCAGTGACTGTTTCTGCAATAAAGCAAGCCGCATCTGGCATCAGCAAATCCGCACGGGAGAGAAACTCTATAAATGCTTTATTTGCAAGAAAAGCTTCAACCAGAGCACCAATCTTTTCACCCACCAGAGGATTCACATGGGGGGAAAACTGCAGGTAGACCGTGACTTACGACAACATTTGGGATTGGAATTTCTGTCACTAAGCAATGCGGTTGTAAAGCATGACTGCATTGCTTACTGACAGCAATCCCTGCAGTCCCGGTTCCATCATTAACTGAATCTCAGGGTGATTAGGCAAGGCAACTTCCTGCTGACTTCCCAGAACCAGGAAATTGTAATTCGGCAGGCAAGTAAGTGGCTGCTGCTGGGTGGGGGAGGGAGTGAGGTGGTGCCTGGGGTGTAGGGAAGGGTGCATGAGAGGTGCAGCACCTGTTGGGGAGGTTGTGTGGGGGTGTGGTGCCAGTCGGGGACGATGCATGGAGGTGCGCCATGGGTCAGGGAGAGTGCATGGGGGTGTGCAAGAGGTGCCACACAGGTTGGGGAGGTTGCATGGGAGTGCAGCACAGGTTGGGGAATGTGTGTGGGGGTGCAAGGAAATGCTCAAGGATGCATGGGAGGTGCAGTGATGGTCAGGGAGTGTGGTCAGGGCTGTGCGAGTGGCTGGTACAGCACAGTGACTGGGGAGGATGAGGGAGACTTACCACAGTGACTGGTGACCTTCCCTGCCAGCTTCCCCATTGACTCTGGCCAAGCCGGCAAGGAAGATTGCAAATGGTGATCACATGATTGCAGGGTGGCTGGCAAGCTGTTGTTAAGTGCAGACAGGTTGCCAAGCACCCAGACCATGATGACATGACTTGTGGGGGTGCTGGGATGGCTGAGGACCAGCCATAACCACCACTTGTTCAGCACTGTTGTAACTTCAAACAGTTGCTGAAGAAATGGTCATAAGTCGAGGACTACCTATATTCTGACTGTGGGAAAAGCTTTAACCAGAGTTTGCACTTGATCAGGCATCAGAAGCTCCCCACAGGAGAGAAACCATACAAATGCTCTGAATGTGGGAAGAGTTTGATGCAGAGCCCAAGTCTCATTAGACACTGGAAAATCCACGCTAGGGAGAATATGTAGCCATTTTGAAAGTGTGGCTGTTCAGATTTGCAGGAGCATGATGCCCCAGAAGGAAAAGGGGGAAAGAAGGAACTTGGCTCAGTGAAAGGCAGTGGGTCTTACAGCAGAAGCACTTGACACAAATGTGAGATATTACCGATAGTTTGGTGAGTGGGGAAGGCATCAGGCTGGAAACCAGGAGACTCGAGTTTTAGTCCTGCCTTCAGCACAAAGCCAGCTGGGTGACCTTCGGCCAGTCTCTCTCTCTCTCAGTCCTAGGAAGGAGGCAAGCGCCAACCACTTCTGAAATCTCCCCAAGACAACTGCAGGGACTGGGCCAGGCCAACGCTGACTCGAAGGCACCAAAAATAATAATAAAAGGGTCGAACGCGTTGCACGCTGGAGCTCCCAACAGAAGGCACCTCGTCCGTCCGTCCGTCCGTCCGCATGCTGCCTGCTGCCCACGTGCTTGCCCTTCTCTCTCGTCACCTCCGCCCGCGCAAGGCTCCCCCTCCAAGCCCACAAGCGCCCTGCCCCCTCCGTCCTTCCAGCCCGCGGCCCCACGCTTTACACCCCCGAGGCCGCCGGCCCGCTGCGGAGCACAGCCGCCAAAGCTCCGCCTGGCGAAAGAAACGGGGAGCCGGAAGCCGCCCTGGCGGTCGGCGTCCCCCGCCGGGCGGACGCTTCCTGCCTCTCTAGGAGCGCCCCTCTCCCTCCCTTTAACCCCTAGAGGGCGGGCGGGGCGCGAGCGCCGGGCTGCCTTCTCGCCGCCGGAGGCTCTGGGTTGCGCCCGCTTCTCTGCGGGCCGAGCGGGACGGGCGGCTGCAGGGAGCGCGGAGGTAAAGCCGGAGCGCCGCGGCGGGGCTGCTGGAGGAGCCCGGAGGCTGCGAGCGGGGCCGGCGGCCCTGCCGGCGGGGACCTCCAAGACCGGGGGAGGGACGTCCCTCGTCTGCCCTCGCTCCTCTCGCTGCCGCGCGGGCTGAGGGCGTCGCGGCTCCGTCGCGCGGGGCCTCCGCGCCGGCGCCCTCCCGCCTCCGGCCCTCCCTACGGCCTGCCAGGGGGCGAGGCCGGGCGACCGCGAGGGCTGCGGTCGGGCTCGCGGGCCGAGAGCCGGGGCCTTGCGCGGGGGCCCGAGGGACGGAGACCGGGTCCCTCCGTCGCTCCCTTCGACGACGCGTCCGGGGCTGTGCTGGCTCCGGGCGACGGGGACCCAAAGGGCGGCGGGGGCGCGGAGGGTGCCGGCCGGGGGGGGCGGGAGAGCGAGGCCCGGGTCCCGGGACTCTGGGCCGGCCGTTCCCTTCCAAGCGGCCTACCTCGCAGGGAGGTGGCGGCGGTGAAAACTGGCGGGGGAGGGCCTCTGGAGGGAAGGGGATGCAGATCTAATGCATAATTAAAAAAAGAAAGAAAGAATTGGGGAAAGCTAAACAGCAACAACAACAACAAAAAAACCCACCAGATTGCTGATTTGGAAATTTCTGGTCAGTTTGGGTTGAAACTCTGGCATCGTGTTGCCAACCCCGGTGCTGGTGGAATAATGTCATAAAGGGCTGCTTATCTTGAAATGTGACAGGTGTGCGGGTGCCTTTACGAAGTGAACATGGGGGGGATTTTGCCTGAAAGCCTTCTTAGACATTCTTAACATAAATAAAATAGGGTAAGCTGAGGCCCAGCAGAATGTGAGAAGTTCAGTCTTGGTCACAATCGGAATTCAAATCTCTGCCTGGCTATAAAACTCTCAGCGTAATTGGGGGCCTGTCATTCTGTCACTTCATCAGCTTGTCATGAGCTGAGAATAGAGGAAAATACCTTTAAGTTTTCTTTTCTTAGAGGGAAACTGCTGGGGACGGGACTGCACTCCCTTTGGATGAAGTGGGTGGTGGAACCCCTTATTTTTGTCTCCCTCTTTCTATTCATCCTTTCTATTCCCCTGCCTTTCTCACTTTGCCCTCTTTCTTTCCGCCAAGTAAGGTACCTGAAGAAAGGAGAGGTTACTTTTGAAATGGACTGTTTTCAGAGAGCTTTTGAAATTAAGCTGGGGGTCCTAGGTGGCCCACCCCAGCCTTATCCTAATGGTGAGATATACCTATGCTAAATGACTTGCTTTTGAATTTTCCATACATACATTGACTACATGAAATCAGCCCCCCCCCATATCTTCTTCCTCCTCCTGATCATCCTTTTTGTGCATTATGCAATTTTCCTGTCGCATGGGAATGCTGAAATATTCTATCACAGAAATAATAATAATAATTATTATTATTAATTATTATTATTATTATTTGCATACTTACAAACTTGTTAGGTGACCGGTAATTTTTCTGTAAGCATTGAATAATTTTTCCTATAATTGTTTTCTCCAAATATCATGGGTCTTCACCCTTCAGAATTTCTGGGAATTCTTGGAGTTGCTTCAGAACAAATTTGGAGAATATGCTGATGGGAAGGGCTGATACAGAGGTGTGGGCTTTTCAGCATTTTTAATGTCATGCATGAAAATGTCAAGCAAATACTAGATCGTGAAATCTTGAACTAATACCAAAGGCTTAATCTGAAGTCACTTGGCACTTCTTGTTGCCCCCAAAAAAAACCTGGGGAGAAAGAAATGCAGCAACCAAAAAAGAACAAAAGTTGGAGCTTATTTGCATATAAGTGAGTGCTAATTATTCCTTTTAGGAACATGTTTAAATATTTTATTTATTACATTTTAAAAACATTACAGTTAAATTTTCCCAAAAGGCATTACATATTGAGAATAGATAGTAGCAAATATAAACTGTATTATAAAATCATATGCTTAACCATTTAAAAAACTATATTAACGAAAAAAGATGAACTAAAACAATAAAAAAAATTGCAAAGAAACAAAACAAAGAGAAAATCCAGAGAAATAAAGAAAGGGAAATAGGAAAAAATTAAGAAAATAAGAAAAAACAAAATAAATGAAAACACCAAAATATTTAGGTTTCAAAGCTCCACAGACATTCTAGAATTTCAGGCAAATCAGTACTGTTCAATTTTTAAAGAATGAGTTAAACCTATTATAAATGCCTTTAGATTAATTGTGTTATTAACATTAATGTGTTTGATGTTCTTAATTTAATTTTGCATGGGGTTTTTTTTGCCACTCTTTCTCCATATCTATAGTACAGAAATAACACCTATCATATCACTAGAAATTTATCTAACTTGAATGGGAAAAACTGTGTGCCTGTAATAATGTTAATCTGCTCTATTTTCAGAACAAAAATGCACATCTTCCTTCTGAGGCTTATTTATCTTTACAGTAATTTGGACTGAACAACACATATAAGGTATTGGCAAACAGGATTAGCTGTGCTCTGGAAATCTGCCATGGTTCATACGATAGGATCTGCTTTTATTTAATGAAAGTGATATGTGTTAATCCATGGGGGAAAAAAACCTAAAACATCCATCCTAGTTGGTTAGATATTGCAACCAGCTGAGGCAATTAAGATTAAACTGGGATTTGTTAATGTCTTCCCCATGCCCTGTTTTTTAACATTTCACCTAAGTGAAGTTTTTGGAGAATCCAAAAACCTGTATACCCATTAGTGCTATTTTGGTGATCCTAATAAACTTACTGCTCTACAGTACTGTGGATTCTAGATTTTTATCTATACTTTTATTTGTTTGACAATATTCATATATTGCCTAATAGAAAAGGTTCTCTGAGCAGTTTATAATAACACTGAAAAAGTGTCATGGATTTGCTCTTCTGAAAAGTAAGGTTTTAGCCAAATTTAATCTCATTAAACTTTAAAGGGGACAGCCTTTATTTTGGATGTTAGGCTCTTTGAAAGAAGTGAGATTCCACTCAAAAGGATTTATCCAGATAATATTTAGATATATGAGTTTTTCTTTGTTTTCATGTTAACCCCTTTATTTTGGAAAGAACTTTACTAACCATTAAAAGAAGAAAAATATGTCAACAGGAAATTAAAACTAGAATGATTGAAGAATAGAGCGTATTTTAAACAATCCTTCACTTATATTTTCCCATTGGTTCATTGTTTCCATAATTGCAGAAAAGCCATGGGAAAAGTTAGTTTCCCCCCATCTTTTTTAATTTTCCTTTCCTTGTGTGTATATGTGTGTTTTCAAGTCAAAAGATCAACTTGCCTACTAGCAGCTGGGTTGATTATAATAAAATGTAGGTTTCATGTTGTGATTCAAACAGAAACAATTCCTCAAGGACAGAGTGTCCAAGTGACACAAAAAAGCAGCCTTGATGGCGTCTCTTTGTCTCACTTTGCCAGCAGATCGTGAGAAAAAGGAGGTGAAAAGTATCTAAACCTTGGCATGGTCCTGAAGGTAATGTCAGTACAGTATCTCTAAATTTGGAAGGGGTCATTTAGGGCACTAAGCCCATCCCTCAGCTCAGGGCAGGCATCCTAATTAAGCAGAATCTTAGACATTCCTTCCATTTAATGCCAATTTCTGCTTAATGTGAGGTTTCCATGGCCAGGTTTACAGCACAGTCTTAAAAGCGAGCAGTAAGATGCAAACATGAAGCATAAACCCAAAAAATGCCTAGTGATTGCACAAAGGCCTTGATGCACAGCCCCCAATCTGAGGGAGATTTTATAGGGTAAAATGAGAATGGGATTCTACAGCTTTCCTGCTCTTTGCTGCACTACAACTCCCATCTGCCGTGATATTGGTTGTGCTGCCTCGGGTCAATGGGAGTCAGCTGGACAATGGCTGGGAGCTGCAGAAGTCTGATTTCTGTGTGGATCTTTCTGTGTTTGGGTCTTTCTCTGTTCGGGCTACTCAGGGATGGAAGAATAACTCCATTTTGTTACGGGGAGAGAGAAAAACTTTTTAAAGTCTGCAGGCATTTTAGATCATTAGCAGATTTATAGCCCAGTCCTGAAAACACCTGCTCAAAAGTCAGTTTTGCGCAATAGAATTTAGAGGCAGTCTTTGCTTAACGACCACAATAGGGACTGGAAAATTCATTGTTAAGCAGGGCGATTGTTAAGCAAATCACACCCGATTTTATGACCTTTTTTGCAGCGGTCATTAAGTGAATCACGCAGTTCCCCATTGATTTTGCTTGCCGGAAGCTGGCTGAGAAGGTCACAAATGATGATCACGTGACTCTGGGACACTGCAAGTGTTATAAGTGTGAGCTGGTTGCCAAGCACCTGAGTCTTAATCATGTGACTGCGGGGGTGCTGTGATGGTTGTAAGCGCAAGGACTGGTTGTAAGTCCCTTGGTTCAGCACCATTGTAACTTTGGACAGTGACTAAACAGATGGTGGTTAAGTGAGGACTACCTGTATTTGCACTTACATTTGGGATATTGTGGCACCACTTTTTATATGGCTTAACCTCAGGATTTTTATTTATTCATGTTGCCCTTTTATTTATATATTTTGAAAGAATATAAGGAATAGGTGGTAAGGATAAGAAAATCAGGTAAAGTAATATGGACAAATAAGTAACAAATCTGAAATATAAAACTAATACATTGTGCTTGATCCTTAGAAGCTCATGGTATTGTCAAATATTTCATATCCATTTTCTAATCAAAATCCATGTGTCCTTGTTGAGTTTGAAGTTAAAAATGCTTAGTTAAAACAAATCATTAAAAAAAAACTAGAAATAGTAAATCATGCATTAAACCAATCATATAAATTATCCATCAAGTGAAAATATGGACTCTAAAACCCAAATTTTGCAGGCAGCATAATTCTGTGTATAAGATTGTACATAAGAATGGTTTCCAATTAAAATTAAAACCTATGTTGGGTTTATTTTTTAAGTATAAATTTATTCTAGACATCGAGGCATGTTCCCACAGGGTAGTCCACCGTTCTTGAAAGGAGAAAACAACTCCAGGATTTTAGAACAAGGCACCGAGGCTGGACTCAGGGGCAATTTGGAGCCAGTTTTCATAAATCTGAGAGAGATTATGCTCTGTGTATGAACTCAGCCCCTCTGCTTGAAGGTTCGAGAGAGCCAGAGCTGTTGGCTTATCCCAACTTGGCTGCCCTCCAGATACGCTGGACTACAGCTCCCATCGCTTCCCAAGCAGCATGGGCCTGCTAGCTGGGGGTGATGGAACAGGCAATCCAACTTCATTTGAGAGCATCTTGTTAAAAGTCTGATCTGTGGTCTTTATAAAGGCCCTTTTCTGGAATGCGATTTTCCCGGCAAAATTCTCTCTAAGGGTTAAACTGACTGAGACTTACATTCCTAGTGTGTCTTCTAGGAAGAAGGGTTGTAAATTGGGTTTAAGTCACTTCCTGCTTTTAACACTGTTCCCCCCCACCTTTCCACCGAATTTTTTCCACTCCGGGGTCAATGGCCGGGCAGGATCTGGTGAGTTTCTTAAGTTTGGGAGCGGGGAAGAGAGAGGCCCAAGAACGCGGAAGAGAATTGCTTACGAAATCCAAGTGAAAAAGAAAGGATTAAGGCTGAAATGGATTGCCCTGTTGGATAGCCAGGGTCGAATCGGAGCCCTTTAATAAGGAAGCAGATGGGGCTGCAATAAAGCAGCTGCTGATTGCATGGAAAGCCCACCCCCCCAACACACAAACGCAAGATGAGGGAGATACTTGCAAAGGGAACCCCTCTAAGATTCTTGCATCAGTGCGTTTTCTTAATTGATTGCAATATATTTATGTGGTGCAGCCTGTGAGTGAACCTCCCCTAGTTACTAGTACAGTATCCGGGGTGGGGGCAGTTTGTAAGCCTGCAAAGGATTGGCAGAGAACCGGTCCGTGATCTCCCAGGTGGCCTTTATTCGGATGGGCTCAAAGAAGGGACAGGAGCAGCATGCGCTCTCGCTCCCCTGCATTTTAATTGCTAGTCACCTAGGGTGACCAGGTCAGTGCTTTTAAAGAGGAGTCTCATTGAGGACCAACAGTCTTTCCAGGAATTTCGTTTACCAGGAGCGATGCAGAGGAAGACGAGAGCATTGGTGCTCCTTGAATGGGTGTTGGATGGGCTGGGCTGCGATCCACAGACGTCTGTGCCTGAGGATGTTTGTTGGACTTTAGTGGGCGACAAAGGCTCTGCTTTGGCATTTTGACAAGGATAAGGGGAAGCTGTGGTTAAAGGATATGAGTTGTTTTTATTACTACTACTACAAAATGCTTATTTGCAGATCTATCTTGCAAAAAAGATGCTTCAGAAAAGGATTGGAAGGAAAATAGGGTGGCTTTACATAGATGCTCTGGGAGGCAGATTCAGAAAAAAGAGACTGTTGAATACTGTTCACGGCAGTTAGAGCTTCCTTGTGCAAATGCTTGAATTTTGTTTCTGGAGATGGTTGCCGGGTTTGGGGTTTTTTCCCCCAAAGCACTGTTCCTATATTTGCCTCATCTGACTTTACTTGTGCCTAAGATTAAACCCTTTCTCAGCCAGGCAGGATGAGTTGTTTTACCAAACGCTGCAGCCCTGCACGCCTGCGCCTGACCAGACAGCCGTAGCTTCAGCTTGCGAGCAAGCCTGCCACGATGTTGTGTGAGTGTGTGTCTGCGCACAACGTATTCATCAGATTCTTCACCCACCTTCTCTGGAGGAGCTCACGGCAATGAATCTCGGAATCAGAGGGTTCCAGGGAGCCTTAGAGGTCATCTAGTCAGCTCCCTGTTGAGAGAACACCCTCCAGTTTTTATCCAAAGCATCTCACCCGCAAGGTGCGTTAAACGGAGCTTTCCTGGCGGAGGATAGATTTAAACTGTCATTTCTTTGTCTTTGCTAGTTCCCCATTTGAACCACTTTGCTCCGCTGTATATGTTTCGGTAGGGGTCTGCGTTCTGATCGTGGAGAGGATCCAAAGCAAGATTATTAGCCCTTAATTCAGTGGAGGAACCCAGATGGAGCCATCCCGGACAGGTGGCTGTGCTTGACTCCATCCAGGATAGGGGAACCTGCCATCAATCTGGGTCATTGGTTCCACTCTGGGGCAGCCCTTACTGTTAAGAGGTTTCTTCCCCTCACTTTCCTGTGAAATCTGCTTTCCTGTAGCTTAAATCCATCATTCCGTGTCCTGCCCCCAGGAACGAGAGAGAACAGATCTTGGCTTTTTTTGATGTGACAGTGCTTAGGTATTCTCACAGTTGTTTTTTTTGAAATGCTTGCTTTAACATTTCAATCATGATTTTGAAATGTTATAAGCCACCCAAAGATGGCATATGCATTTTTAAAATGAAATAAATAGCAAATAGCCCCTGTGGACAGAGTCCGGGGGTCCTTTGGAACAATCTCCTCTTTGACATGCAGTTGGCCCGACCCCTGCAGGCCTTTAGGAAGATGGTTAAGATCTGGCTGGTTCTCCAGGCCTTGAGATCAGAATGAGCTGAGCCCCCGATTGACAAGCTATAAAAGATTTCAGTCCTGGTCATCATTTTACTGTGTTTAGTAAGTGTGAGATATGTTCTTTTTGTATTGGATGATTATGTTCTTCCCTCCCTCCCTCCTCCTCCTCCTCCTCCTCCTCCTCTTTTGGTAAGCTGCCTGAAATCACGTGGTCTGACTTCACAGCCACAGAAATGCTTGAATAAATGCATTAATAATTAATTTATCCCACACAAATCTATCAAATTCCCTTTCTTGGTGGCTCTCACTTGCATTTCACGGCAGCAAAACAGCGAGTGTGCTATCTGGACCAAAAACTTCCTTTGGTTCTAGTAAACCTGAAACCTTTAAGGCCCCAGGTCAACTCTTCCAATGGCGCTGGAAACATTAAAGCTGCTGAAATCCAGTCCGTGCCACAGGCTTCAAGGACACGTCTGGGACCAGCTGGTTTGAACGCTGTTTTGAAAGACCGCCCTATGCGGGGGGCATGGCCGTAGTTCAGTCTGAAGGGAATTAATGCAACCTAGCTAGTGCCCATTGGAAACACCGAGCTACAACTTCCATCATCCCCAGCCAAGTTCATCTGGAGGAAGACAGGATGGGGAATGCTGTCCTAGTGGAAGACCGATATGCACAGCTGCTGGAATAAGGAAAATAGGGATCAAACAAAACCAAAAATATTTCTCGATATTGCCCTCTGAAATCCTCTTGTATGATCTCTGGTTCTGTTTCCCCCAAATTTCAGGTATTCCTCTGTCCCTGAGATTCACGTTCACTTCCCTGCCGCCACTTTTCTTCCTTTTGAGACTCTGCCTGCTTCTTACATGCAAATACTCTTGACTCAGCCATTCTCCCTTTTGTGGTCTGTCCTCCAAGGTAGGTATAACTCTGCCTCTGCCTGTCCCTCTTTGCTGCTTCTCTGTACTGATTTTTCTGTTTTGGGAAGCATTACCAATGTGGCTTGTTCTGTAACTGTTCTTGCTAGCCGTTTCCTTCTTCATCAGTGGGGTGTTTAGGAGCTTGAGGATATTCTCGTGCAAGTTACACCAAGTTCCCTATTTGTGTAAGATCCTTTTAAGAAAGAACTAAAAATGTATTCATTAGAAAATTGAATCAAGATGCAGAGCAAAGCACTGGCACTGTCTTTATTTCCCAGAAAGAGGGTTAACCTTCACCGCTTGAGTGTTACACTTTATTTTAGCTTTTCTTTATTTAACATGTACAGTTTACATACCCCTTGCAGAATTTGTAAGATGTGGACCGTTTTGTAAGTCAACATGAATAATCAGACAAAACACATGTAAAAAAAAAAAAAGTATCGTGATTCAAATTGAACTATTGGGCGTCACAGAATAGCACAATCATTAAATAAACCATAGCAATCGAGAAAATAATAAAATGGTCCTGTTTGCATAGCCTTAGTTCTTAATATTGTGGATTGCCCTCTTTAGCATCAGTGACGGCTCTCAGCCTTTTGTGATAGTTCTGAATGAGGCCCTTTATTTTCTCAGGTGGTAAAGCTGCCTGTTCTTCTTGGCAAAAAAGCCTCCAGGTCCTGTATATTTTAATTTAAAAGTTTAATTTGAATCACATTACAAATTAATGTATAAAGTGATTCCTTAGCGTGGAAGGGGACAAAGGGACAAGTCTGTGAAGCCCATAGAGAGCAACCTCATTGTTTGCCCTCTAAGAAAGGGATGTTTTGTGACTGGCCACACCCTCCACATCAGCCATTTTGTGAGCGTGCCCATGTGCTCAGCATTCCAGATGAGCCTGCCAGCCCCCATCCGCAAAGTGAGAGACAATGGTATGTAGTTTTTAAACAAAAGGAGGGGAAACATTTCCATCTGCTTTCTCTGTGTGATTCCCTGCAGCACTGTCGTGCTTTCTCTCCTCCACGCTAAGACTGTTGTGGTCTTAAGATCTTGCAGGGAAAACCTAACGCAAAATGGCACTGTGAGCAGAGGCCAAGAGGCTTTTCCAGGATACTCTGTTCTGTTGCCCACTCCAATAGCCAGGCAACATTTCACAGCCATGGGCTGTATCCCATCTCCATTTCGGGGCATTTGTCCTCTTCCCACCCTCCATTCCACCCCCCAAATATTTTTTTGTTGCTCAGAGTGCAGCAAAAAGGTCCCAAAAAATCCTGCTCTCAGATAACTTACACATCAGCATGAGAGCTTGCAAAATGCAATATCCATAGTTAGCTTTCCAAAGAAAATCCAGTCAGAAAATATAAACTAACTGGTCTTTATTGATAAAAATGCAAAACTTTATAAAATACAAGTTGCATACAAAATATAAGATATAACAAAGACTTCTTCTCACCTTAGGTTCCAAGACTTAACCACAACAAAGTCTCTAGCTAAAAAAACACTTTCAGAGAAGAGGTACACTACTTGGTTACTAGTTAAGACTTTTGTTGTTCAGTCATTAAGTCGTGTCTGACTCTTCGTGACCCCATGAACCATATTGCGCCAGGCCTTCCTATCTTTCACTGCCTCCCTGAGTTTGCTCAATTTCATGCTCATTGCTTCAGTGATGCTATCTAGCCATCTCATCCTCTGCCGTCCTCTTCTCCTTTTGCCTTCCATCTTTCCCAGCATCAGGGTCTTTTCCAAAGAGTCCTCTCTTCGCATTAGGTGACCAAGTATCTGAGCTTGAGCTTCATTATCAATCCTTCCAATGAGCAATCAGAGTTGATTTCCTTTAAGATTGACTGGTTTGACCTCCAAGCAGTCCAGGGGACTCTTAAGAGTCTTCTCCAGCACCACAGTTCAAAGGCATCAATTCTTCGGCGTTCAGCCTTCTTTATGGTCCAGCTCTCACAGCCATACATTACTACTGGAAAAACCATAGCTTTGACTATGCGGATCTTTGTCGGCAAGGTGACGTCTCTGCTTTTTAATATGCTATCTAGGTTTGCCATAGCTTTCCTCCCAAGGAGCAAGCGTCTTTTAATTTCATGGCTGCAGTCTCCGTCTGCAGTGATCTTGGAGCCCAAATAAATGAAGTCTGTTACTGCTTCGATTTCTACCCCTTCTATTTGCCAGGAATTGATGGGTCCAGATGCCATGATCTTAGTTTTTTTAATGTTGAGTTTCAAGCCAGCTTTCACACTCTCCTCTTTCACCCTCATCAAGAGGCTCTTTAGTTCTTCTTCACTTTCTGCCATTAGGGTGGTATCATCTGCATATCTGAGGTTATTGATGTTTCTCCCTGCAATCTTAATTCCGGCTTGTGATTCTTCCAGCCTGGCATTTCTCATGATGTACTCTGCATATAGGTTAAATAAGCAGGGTGACAGTATACGGCCTTGTCGTACTCCTTTCCCTATTTTGAACCAATGGGTTGTTCCATGACCGGTTCTAACTGTTGCTTCTTGGCCCGCATACAGATTTCTTAGGAGACAGGTAAGGTGGTCTGGTATCCCCATCTCTTTAAGAATTTGCCACAGTTTGTTGTGATCCACACAATCAAAGGCTTTTGTATAGTCAATGAAGCAGAAGTAGATGCTTTTCTGGAACTCTCGTGCTTTCTCCATGATCCAGCGAATGTTGGCAATTTGATCTCTAGTTCCTCTGCCTCTTCGAAACCCAGCTTGTACATCCGGTAGTTCTCGGTTCACGTACTGCTGAAGCCTAGCTTGTAGGATTTTGAGCATAACCCTGCTAGCACGTACATAACCCATAAACTACATGATTAACTTTTTACAAGACAAACACACTGAATGAACTGGGCATTTAGCCCTCCCGTTATATTGCTAGTATGACACCCCCACTGAATAACTAACATACACATTACAGTAGGTGGCAGTAAAAAACATAACAGAATCACAAGATACTTTGTAATCTCAACACCTGTTTTTGTATAGCTAACGGGATGACCTTCTTCCCATGAGAAAATCCTGATACCCCTCTCAGCCCGTTCACGACACAACAACACATGTTACGGGATAGTAGAAACAACTGATTACAGAAATACAATAACAATTTACATTTGCTCTAATCCAAGGTTTGCTAACATTTCTTCATGTTGTACAATAGGCAATGATTTTGTAAATATATCTGCAAGATTTGCTTCAGATGCACAATACACAAGATCAATGAAATTTTCTAACGTAGCTTGTCTCACATTTTTATATTTTACATCAACATACTTTGTACGAGCTCTAATGTTTTCTGTTTTAGCTAACCTTATACAGGCTTGGGAATCTTCATACACTGTATAAGGCAATGACACTTGAATGTTTAAATCAGTGAATAATTGATGAAACCATCTTAATTCACAGATTGCTTCTGATAAAGCTGCGAATTCAGCTTCTGCAGTAGATAAGGCAATGGAGGTTTGCTTCCTTGCTTTCCACGCAATTGTAGATTCACCAAATTTACAAACAAACCCAGTTATGGACTTTCTGTCACTTTCTTCTGCAAATGAACTATCAACAAAAATTACAGGCTTTTCTAACCCATTAGTTGACATTTTAAGACAAAAATCTATTGTACCTTTTAAATATCTCATTAATCTTTTCAATCCTAGCCAGTCATGTTCTGTAGGATTAGCCACCTTACGGCTCAAAATCCCAACAACATAAGACACATCTGGACGTGTCCATTGTGCTAGGTGTAGTATAGAACCAGTCACAGAATGATACAGTGCAGGTGTTTCACACAACTTTTCACATGTTCAAAAAATCACAAGTCATTGGAGTTTTTACAGGTTTTGCATCTAACATTCCCATGTGTGTTAACAACTGTTCTATCTTTTTCTTTTGACTTAGATAGATTTCTCCATTTTCAGCTCTATGCACTTCAATCCCAAGGTAGTATTTTAACATACCTAGATCTTTCAATTTAAAATATTGCTCCATTTGCTTGGCAAACTCTTTTACCAAGTTTAAAGAACTAGTAGCAAGACAGAAATCATCAACATAAGTGAGAAGTACTGTATAATCTTTTCCAGTTCCTTTGGTATATACACATTGATCAGCTATTGATTTCTTGAAACCAATTTCCAACAAAGCTTTATCTAAGCATTGATGCCAACATCTCCCAGCTTGTTTCAATCCATACAGTGCTTTACCCAATCTGTATACTTTCTGGGAATCCTCACATGTGTAACCTGGAGGTTGCTTCATATACACAGTTTCATGAAGCTCAGCATTTAAATAAGCTGTATCTACATCAAAATGATGTACAACCATATTTCTTTGTGCAGCTAGGGCCAACATTACACGCAATGATTCAGGCCTAACTGTAGGTGCAAATGTAAGATTATAATTCACAAACTGTTCTTGTGAATAACCTTGTGCAACCAGTCTAGCTTTATACTGAACAGTATTATCAGGTAAAAGCTTTTTTCTAAACACCCATCTGGAACCTATGGCTTTTTCTGATTCAGGTAAATCAACAATCTCAAAAACATTCTTATTTACTAATGCATTGAACTCAGTATCCATAGCTTCATTCCATTTATCTTGTTCATCAATTGGCAATGATAACATTTCCTGAAAATTTTGTGGCTCACAAGTTATTTGACACACCCTGATTTGTTGAATAACAAATCTTTCTGGTGGAACACCTTTTGTTATTCGTGTTGACCTATGAGGAATCTCAAAACTTTCTTGTATTTCCTCTACTTTCTCCTCTTTCTTTTCTACGTCAGCTAAAGCCTCTGCTTCTTGCTTTATCTGTGGAGAGGAGGGTGCAACAAGTGGTGTTAGCTCTCTAGCTAAATCTGTCTGTGACTCCAAAAAAACCTCTGAATTTGCATGCAGCCTTTGCCAATCAGAAGCCTCTTCAAAATTCGCATTTCTAGACATAACTACCCGGTTTCAGCCCAGATAAAACTGATAACCCTTTGACTCCTGAGAATAACCAATAAATCTCAAACGCTGTGTTTTTGGTTGGTTTCTCCTTCTTTGAGACTTAGGAATTTGTACATCAGCAAAAGTTCCAAATGTACGCAGATGCTTTAAGCACGGATGTTTACCATACAGCAAAAAATAAGGAACTTCATTCACAGCTGAATTCCAGTGTCTGTTAGTAAGAAATACCGCTGTTAAAATTGCTTCACCCCAAAATCTGGCTGGCAATTGAACATCAATAAGTAAACTATCCTTAATTACTTTCAAAACACCGAACTTGCGCTCAGCAATCCCATTCTCAGCAGACATGCCCACATTTGTTAATCTGTGGAAAATGCCTTTCTTACGTAGCCAATTTTTAAACTCAAGACTCATAAATTCACCCCCTCTGTCAGTTTGCAAACTCCCTACTTGATATCCATGTCTTTTCTCAACCATAGACACAAATTCTTTGAACCGAGAGAATGCTTCAGACTTCTGTTTCAACAAATAACAAAATGTGAAATGTGTTTTATCATCCACTAAAACAAACATGAATCTTGCTCCCCCCTCACTCGGAGCAAACGGATCAGCTAAGTCAGCATGCACGAGAGCAAATGGTCTTGTAGAAATCCTGCTGCTTTTTCTGGCGACAGGGGCACATTTTATCTTAGATTGTTTACACACAGTACAATCAAGAAACTTAGAACACTTCTTGAATCTCAGTTCTGGATACACTTTGGCCATTTGTGACAAACACTTCCATCCAGGATGACCTAATACTCTATGATAATAATGAATGCATTTATCATGTACAGGCACATTACCAGCACAACTTCCAATTAACACATCTTGTTTAGGAAGCATTTCATACAATTGATTAACCATTCTCCCTCTCGCACATTCAGCCCCCTCTTTTGTAACATAGCATTCAGAACCTTGGAACATAACAGAATAACCAATGCTAGTTAATACAGGGACACTGAGAAGAGAAAAATCAAGTGTAGGAACACAGAGTACATCAGAAACCACTTCTCCCAAACAAGGTATGAACACTTCACCTTGCATGGTTACTTTAGCTACAGAACCATCAGCCAAATTAACCTGTTGAATTTTAGGTTTACATTTAGTTAACAATAACTGCTCATTGTTTACAATGATTTCACTACAACCAGAGTCCAGTAACCACTTATCAGCATAACGTTTGTCTCTGTTAGAAATCAAGGCAGACACCAGTCTAGTACTCCCTTGTTTCTTAACTGTTGCTTTTCCACGACGGACGAATCTTCTGGAACTCTCAGCAGGCTGATTTTTCATAGGACAGTCTTTTATAAGATGCTTGGTAGAATTACAACGAAAACATTTTCTCACCAAATATGCACATTCTGTGCCAGCTGGAGAAGGTTGCTGCTTTACGTTATCAAGTCTTTTCTTAGGATTAGTCTGCATGTCACGTGTGCATTGAATTTCTTGCAACCTATTTGTTAAATATTCCACAGTTAGATCGGCAATTGGGAGCGACTGTACGGCTTCTACTAATATGTCAAACGACTCATCCAGACTTGAAAGAATTATACATGCTTTTTGTTGCTCGGGAATGATCAGATTACGATCTGCCAACTCAGCAAACAAAGTTTTCATCTTATTCAGGTGCTCAATTACATTAGCTCCTGGCTCCAATTTAAGGTTATACAACTGCTTTGTCAAACTTACGATAGCAGATGCAGTTTGCCTCGCATAGATCCCACGCAACACCACCCAACTTGCATTAGCAGTTTCCAGACCACGAACATGCACCAATTCTGAAGACTCAAGTCCCAAAATCAAATTACCATATGCACGGTCCATCAAAGCTTGCTCTTCATTCGTGGGTGCCACCGGGGGTGCGTTGTCTACATACCGCCAAATCCCCTCTCTCATGAAAAAAGATTTTATCTTTATATTCCATGTTTGGTAATTCTTTGCATTCAACCTTTCAAACAGAAGGCTCACTGCTGCAGGTGGAGCTGCTGCCATATTTCACTTAAAACAAGCACTCAACCACAGAGAAAAAATCCAAACCTCAAACGAAAGAGTCACAGGCAGGGTAATAAATCCATAAATCGCCCGTCACTCAGGTATTTAAGTTCTTGCTTCCAGCACGCCTGGATTCACGCCTTGGACATCATTCCTGGAACCTCACGCCTGGAATCCTGTTCCCGGAACCACTAACCTCAGTCCTCAGTCCTGGGCACTTGGTCCTGGTTCTGCATACTGGGTCCTCTCTGGACTCTGAAACTTAGTCCTGAGATCTGAGCTCTGAGCCCTGGGCCCATAACCTATTGTGCAGAGTGCAGCAAAAAGGTCCCCAAAAATCCTGCTCTCAGGTAACTTACACATCAGCATGAGAGCTTGCAAAATGCAATATCCATAGTTAGCTTTCCAAAGAAAATCCAGTCAGAAAATATAAACTAACTGGTCTTTATTGATAAAAATGCAAAACTTTATAAAATACAAGTTGCATACAAAATACAGGATATAACAAAGACTTCTTCTCACCTTAGGTTCCAAGACTTAACCACAACAAAGTCTCTAGCTAAAAAAACACTCTCAGAGAAGAGGTACACTACTTGGTTACTAGTTAAGACTACATAACCCATAAACTACATGATTAACTTTTTGCAAGACAAACACACTGAATGAACTGGGCATTTAGCCCTCCCGTTATATTGCTAGTATGACACCCCCACTGAATAACTAACATACACATTACAGTAGGTGGCAGTAAAAAACATAACAGAATCACAAGATACTTTGTAATCTCAACACCTGTTTTTGTATAGCTAACAGGATGACCTGAGAAAATCCTGATATTTTTTTCCCTACTTCTGCAATCTTAGATCTGCCCTCACCACGCGAATTATCCTCTGCGGCTTGCTCGCTTTGCTTTGAACTGATTTGATTCGTGGGCCACTTAATCCCAAAGGTTGTAGGTGGTTCTCCCTTGTCCTGCGTTCTGGAAATATTTTGGATAGCGTCTTGGGCAGTGAATCTTTGGAGTGAGAAAGGTGAGAGGCTCTCTTTGAGGGCTGAATGGGGAGGAAGCATGAGCGTCCCATTGAACCCAGACTCCAAACTCTTGTCCCTGAATGGTGGTCTTGAACGTATCTGAATTAGGAATGCAATTTGCCAGTGCAGTTGGGAGTGCAGTGGAGAGGAAATTCCCAGTAATGGCCCCTTTCCTCTTGGACCAGATTAGCCCTGCAGATACAGGTGGCTTTGCCCCTCTTAAGTGCCATGGAGCCAGGAACACCCTGGTCCTTTTGGAGAGCTTACGGAGAAGGAACAGAAGATAGATTGATTATTCCCCTGAAGAGGTGTCATCATGGTTTAGTGGGGATCAGTGATTGAGAGTGATTTGTCTGGGGTTCTTTTGAGTCTTTAACCTTAATGAACCGAGGTCCGAGCCAACAGATTGGAATAGCATGGAGGTCTATGTCATACATAAGTAATGTGGCATAGAGGCCTTGGTAATACATTAAAAGTAAAGTCAAGCCATGCCTATTCATACATTAAAAAGTAAAGTTTACTTTATACTAGATAACAATGAAGTAAAGTGAAGTAAAATAAATCAAGGAAAGCCTATGTAATGCAGGAAAATAAATGGAAATAAATCAAAACAAAAATGTGTTGAGTAATTATAATGACTGTAATAAATCTCACCTTAATTCAGCTTCTGTTTAAATTACAGTTTCTTCCCTTTTCTTAATCCATTTCCCACCCATTTTGGGCAGGGCAGCTTCTATAGCTCACCCAAATGTTAATTGCAACCCTGGTGTTGAGAAAAGTTGCCCATCCCTAGTGGAGTGTAAGGCCACTTCTGAAGTTGTGCCCTCCAGGCGAGCCCACTGTCGACTTCTATAAATCACAGGCAACGCAGCCTTCTTGAGTGATGAAAGCTATCTTCTGGGCCCCGGGGAAGGCTGATACAAGACTAGCTTCTCTATGACAAGCTATTACCGTATTTCTCTCTTTCAGGTAAGGAAAGAACCCTCTGGCTAGCTGGAACCAACCCTCTTTGGTGGCTGTATCTTCCAGCCAGTGTTACCAAGCAACGATCTGTTGACTTTGTAGAATCAAGAACTCGCGTGCGTGCACCTCGTTTCTCCAAATTCCAGCTGTCTTCGTCCTGAAGATGAGGACAGAGCAAGGCGATCCTTTGCCTGCAAGTCCAGAGTTGAGGGACGCGCTGAACCAGGAAGAGAAAATGGGTGAACCAGATGTGGTAGGCCCTCAAATGGCACCCCAGATCTCCCTTGCCTTCCAGGCAGAGAATAACAGGAAATACCAGGAAAGAAAGGAAGCAGCCATCTTGGATGAGGAGAATGCAATCCACTTGGAGACACCCCAGGATCAGAGGCGAAGCCAGGAGTGTCAGAGGCAGAAGCTGCTAGGTTTCTTACTAGAGAAAGTAGAAGAAGATCAGGTGAGCCTGGGACCGTCTGGCATTTTCAAGGAGGGACCTGCTGTTTCCAAGGTTGAGGTGGGACAGAGCTGGTGATGACCAAGAAGGTTATCCAATGTGGGAAATCTCCAAGCAAAGATCTAGATTTGCATTTCTGGCAGAGGTTAGGTCAGATGGGCCATAGGGAACCCCAGAGTTTATGGTTTTCCAATCTGATGCCTTTTTACCTACAGCTCGAACAAAAAATCAGGAGGAGTCCGGTAGCACCTTTTCCGATGAACAGATTTGATTAAAAGGCAGAAGCTTTTGTGAACTTATGCACTTGATGGAGTAAGCTGAAGCTCATGAAAACTCATGCCCTATAATAAAATTGATAGTTGGAAAAGGTGCTGCCTGACTCCTCCTGATGTTTTGCTACTCCAGACCAGTGTTAAGATGTGTAGACTTCAGCTCCCACAATTCTCCAGGCAAGGCCAATCACCAGGGATTTCAGCACCTTCAGTTTTCAAAGTGGATGCTCTTCCATTGACTCCTCTCCCATTATTACTACTACTACTACTTAACAGCACCTTCTTCCACTAGTAGAGAATATATGTAGCTCAGGGTCAAAATGTTGGGAACTTGGTGTTGCCTGGGCTTAGTTTTCCTCTTGCAGTCATTTCATTACCAAACCAGGTAGCGTCAGTGCTTGGACCTGGGGAGTGGGGCTTGCTGGCTTTGAATGGGTGGCTGCTCATTCTGCCTGACTTGACCAGGGTTTCTGATTGGCCTACCTGGCTAGGTTGGCTGCCTTGCTTCATCTGAGACTGTTCCTGTCTATTGGTTGGTGCTCCCACATCTAGAAGTTGATTGCTAGGTGTGTATTAAGGGAGGAGGTACCCATGCTGTTGATTTCCTTCTTCCCTGGCTGAGGAGGTCCCCCATTCCTAGTGCAGCACCTCCAGCCCTAGGCCACACTGTCACTTGGGCTAGAGGGAGGGGCTGGCCCAGAGTCTCCCAGGGAGCCTCTGTGGCTGAGGGGGGACTGGAATCTGGGCCTCCCCACTCTTAATCCAGCACCTTCCCCACTGTCCCACCCTGCCTCTGGAGCTGGCAGGAAGGGACTGGCCCAAAGCCTCCCCCCTGGAGCTCCCATCATGCCCCTGTGCATGTGCGCGCACACATGTGCTTTCTCAACATTAATTGTTCCGGGGGGAGGAAGATTATTTCAACAATTTTCTCCAATCTTATGGCTTGAGTTGTGCTGGTCTACTCCTCCCATCATCCACAGCAAGCCTGCACCTTGAGGAATTGTAATACATCCTGTCTGGGGAAAGCTGCCCTGGGCTAACAGGAAGATAGTGCTCCATGCTCTCTGGATCACGTGGCTCTAAGGAATGTTTTTCCCCCTTAATCTCAGGGACCGGTGACCTTTGAGGAAGTTGCCGTGCGTTTCACCAAGGGGGAATGGGGGATGCTGGATCCAGAGCAGAGGGCGCTCTATCGGGAGGTCATGGTGGAGAACTACGGGACTGTGGCCTCTCTGGGTAAGAGCATGTTGGTTCCTCCGCAGGGGAAGTTCTCCTTGCCCTTGAAAAGGGCAAGGTTACTCATGCGAAGCAGAACAGAAGAACAGAAAGGCTACAGGGTGGCATCCAGGCCGTCCGTTGTAGGTCGGGGACAGAGCCACCGAGCCACTGCTGCGCATGCTGAAAATTCCCAGCTCAGTGCCCAGTGTTTCAAATACAGCTGGGAAAGGCCCGTCAAGTTCCTATCTAAAGGGATATCAAAAACCCTACCGTTCTGGGAACAAGGTGTTCTGGAGGGCTCGCTAACCAATCAGGCTGTTCTTATGGTGGCTCTTCTAGAAATTAATCTGGCTGGATTTGTGTAGGTTAGAGGAGAACCCAAATGTTCAGTGGTTGGACTCCAGACAAGGCAGATTCCTGTCTCCTAGGGAGGGGGAAAACCAGCATTTTGGGACAAAATGTTCTGGAGAGCTGCAGAATATTTGGTTTCTTCTCCAGGCGACTGATCTGGCTGTTCCACTAGTGGTCTAATGATTCTTCTGGAAGTGAACTTGGCTAGATCTCTGTTTGAGGGGAGAACATTCCAGCAGTCTGACTCCAGATAAGGCAGGTTCCTCTCTTCTACAGATGTGTGAAAGCTACCATTCCAGGAAACTAAATTTTCTAGAGAGATCTAGACTGTTTCTCTCCAGTCTCCTTCAGTCTTGCTGTTCCTATGACAGTAGAGTGATTTTTCTGGAAGTCAGTCTGGCTGGATCTGCCGTTCAAGGGGCATCTGGAACATTCCATTCCTGGAATGGTAGTTTTTTGCAATTGCCAATTGCATTCTTCTGCTTATAGAACAGGGGAAGGGATAATTTGCCTTTGCCTCCAGCAACCTATACATTTAATCAGAAAACCCAATATGTAATGTGTTTCCTTTCCTAGAAGGGCCTCCAGTTCCCAAACCTGATCTCATCTCCTGGTTGGAAGACAAAGAAGAGATATACAGCCCAAGCTCTGAAGAAGGAGATGGGAAAAGAGGTAGCAACTGATTGCTTGTGTTGGGTGTGGCTCCAGAATTGCCAAATTCAGTCTATCAACTGATTGATTTTCATGGTTATCTTTCCATCTAGGATTGAGGGACAGCTGAAAACAGTAATTTTGGCGGGGTGGTGGTGAAATTGAACTGCAGCAAACAGGCATAGTAGGGTAACAGGAGTGTGCCAAACCTTTGATTCTGGGGATGGTGCGATCTTGGAATCTCCAGAGAAAATTCACTTTGTCCTCCAAACCATGTCAGCTTGATTATTCCAAGGCTGGTCTAGCAGTTTTCTGAAAATAAAGTTTGACTTTCAGAAAATTGCCAAGCCACCCACAGAACGGCTGGATTGACATAATCCAGAAGATGGAGGGAATGTTCCAAAAGTCACTCTGACTCTGGAACGCTAACTTTTTCATCTACCTAGTACCCATGTTTAAAAGGAAAGAAGTACATTCATGAAATTGCGGGTGGTTTTTGCAGCTCGTGAAAGTTTATGCTTTTTAATAAGTTACTTGGAAAATGTGCTACCAGACGACTCCTGATTTTTTGCCACCATAAACCTAACACAGCTTTCCTCCTACAATGTCCCCAAATCCAAGTGATACTTATTTCTTGAGCTTCACAGCCCCACAGAGCTTGACAAAAATTGAGAGCTCCCTGCTGGAGAAATGAAAGAAATGGAATTATAACAAATGCAAGTTAAGGTCCACACAATATTTCTATCACAAAAAAGATTTTCAAGATTTTTCATTTTCATCTCATAATTTTATTTAACTCTCAGTAATTTAACTCGACAACCTGGAATATTTTTATGGAAGATAGGAGAAGGGAGTACGTTGTTGTGGTGGAGTGCCTAACAGTACTTGGGAACCCAGCGCAGGCAGCTACACAGTTAAGGGAGGTAATGGGGCCATAACAGAAGTGATTCTGGAGTCCAGGGGAGAGGCATGTACAAGAAAGAGAGTCAAAGTAACTCTGCCTTAATTACGCTAGGTATAAGTTGATCTGGAGAATTACTTTGGTAGGCTTTCAAGATTCTGTTAAATAAATATCTGAAAAGAAAGGGTATTTGCAGAAATCCAAGCAGATCTTGGTTCCTGAGCTTAACAACCTCTCAGGGCTTAACAGCCAAGTCTACAGGTAGTCCTCACTTATCAACCACAATAGGGACCAGAAAATTCATTATTAAGCAGGGTGGTGGTTAAGCAAGCCACACCTGATTTTATGGCCCTTTTTGCAGCGGTCATTAAGTGAATCACCATGGCCATTAAGCAGATCATGTGGTTAAGTGAATCATGTGGTTCTCCATTGATTTTGCTTGCCAGAAGCCGGCTGAGAAGGTTGCCGTGGCAATCACATAGCCTTAGGATGCTGCAACCGTCATAAGTGTGAGCTGGTTGCCAAGCACCCAGATCGCGATCGTGTGACTACAGGGGTGCTGTGATGGTTGTAAGTGCGAGGACGGGTTATAAGTCCCTTTGTTCAGCACCATTGTAACTTCAAATGGTCACTAAACAAATGGTTGTTAAGTGAGGACTACCTGTATAGGGAAAAGCATGTGGCTTGAAGTCCTATTTCTCCCTAACATTTCTCTTGGGCATGATTCCAACAGGTGACACCTGGGGAAATGATGGCCACAATAGATTGGTTGGGGTGGTGTCTGATGAAGGGACGGGCAAAGAAGTAGAAGAAGATCTGTGGAATCAGAGAAGGGAAAAGAAACAAGAAGAGAACCAACCAGCCAAGATACGGCCAAAGGAATCGGCAGGTATTTAATGAAAGAAAGATTTATTTAAGATTTGTATCGTGCCTTTGATGGATGTTACCATGATGGGTGGGAATTGTGGCATTCTGACTGGAGGATTCTTATTCAGGCCAGCCATGCTCTCCTTCCAGAATTTTGCCAACCTTAAGGACAAAATGAAACATCCCCCTTCCTCTAGCAGGTATTTTTCTGCTCCAGCTGACATCTGCCACTCTGCGGGGACCTAATCCATCCTTATTGAATCCTTTCTCCCTCTCTCCCAGGGTTAGTACTTGAGGTCATCTCTTGAAATAAATGCAGAGAATCTCAGGACCCAAAAAAGAAGTTTCTGATACTGGGCAAAGTTCAAGGGTGGAATTGGCCACTAGCACAAGGGGTCATGGCCACCAAATTGGAGGATTTGAAAAGGGGACTGGATGGGTCCACGGAGAATCAGGCCCTCAGTGGCTCCTAATGTTGCTGGCTGCTGACGCCCTCCTGACCCAGAGGCCCCCGGCCTTCCATTCAGGCTTGGCAGCTTCTCAAATCCATCCCTTTGGCTACAGTGTGCAATGGTCTGTAGGAATGTCCTTGGGAGACAGGAGGGAGAGCCACGGACTAGGCAACGGGTGTGTAAAAGGTATCTCAGCCCAGAGGAGGAGGAGGGAGGGCGTGGGAAACGACTCAGGAGGGACCCTCCCTAGTTTTCCAGAAAGTAAAAGGACAGGAGGGGAGAAAGACTTTCAGTCTTGCAAGATTCTGTTAATGTTAAAAACTTATAATAAAGATAGAGCTGGTACTCCTGGGTGTGCTTCCTGTCTGGACCGCCTCACAGGGCTCATGCAGTGGGACACAGGGCTCGATGGTCCCCAGGCCTGATTCTGCCAAAGAGTGTGTAAGCTTTCTGAGTTCTCCTGAGCTCTTCACCAGGCTAGCCAGTTAAAAAGAAAAGTTATCAGGAGAGAGGGGAAGAAGCAGAAAAATCCAAATGTTACAGCCAAGAGATCTGTCCTCAGTTCCTGTTTTTTGTACTGCGCTGCCCAGGGGAGAGTTTTGTGGAAAGTAAAGCCTTGCGCATTCTTCTGTGGCCCTTCTGTCGGTCTTCAAATGTGGTTTTGTTGGTTGGTTGTTTTAATCCTGGATGAATGGACCTTTTTTCCTTTTAGAAAAAGGAACATTTTTTTAATAAGCAACTTTGAAATATTGTTTGGGGAAATGGGAATCAGTGATTCATCTCCTGGAAAGAACTAAAGTGATAAGGGTTTTTCAACATTCCCTCTTTCCTTGCTTTCTCGGTGGCCGAAAGGTGATGAGATGGTAGCTGGAACCGACACCAAGACGAGTGGGGGCCTCCTGTCCAAAGAACCCCTGCGGGCTCTGCCAGGAGGGTCACAAACAAGGGTCCCCCTTGTGATGGAGATGGCTGAGAGTGAGTATCCACAAGAGTAGGGAGACTGCCCCCCACCCCTGCCCCATCAGCAGAACGCCTGCTCCAGAGAGGCCGTTTGGGCACCAGGAAAGGCAATTCTGACGTACCTGAGCAGAGTTCCACAAGGACTATTGGTTTACTTATGTCTTCCTTTTTCCCCAGTTCTGCCAAATTTCACAGGCTTACTTCTAAGACTACTTTTTTAAAAAGTGTTTTATACATTTATGGTTTGCCCTCCTTTCTATATTTCTGGTTTGCCTTATTCTGTGATTTGGCACTCTTCAAGTTTTACCTGAAAAGGGACACTGACATTTTTCCCAAATAGCATTCCCCAACTAGATACATTCTGGGTAGGCTGAAATAGAACTCCCACCCTCCTTTTTGCTTTATTATTTCAAAGGATTTACATTTTCAGCTCCTCACTGACCACAATACATCTGGCACACCTGTTTGATTTTGAATCTTTGTTACTGGCCTTGTCTCCTTTCTCTCTCTCTCCCCCTCCCTCCCTCCCTCCCTCCTACTAGGTGATGTCTGGGAAAGTGGGAGTGAATGGGAACCTTATGGGGTGTTATCAGAAGATACGGAGGATGAGGACACGGAAAGCAACTTTGGGAACCCAAAAGGGCCAGAGAGGAATAAAGAAACCCAAGTTGAAGAGTGGCTGAATAAAGACAATTCCCAGGGAAGCAACTACAGTGGAATGTCGGTGCAACAAAAAATCTACAAGGGCAAGAGGAAGAACCAGTGCAAAGTTTGTGGGAAAAGTTTCACTCGAAAGGCAAGCCTTAAAGTTCACCAGAGAATCCACACAGGGGAGAAACCCTATAAATGCACCGTCTGCAGCAAGGGCTTTTGTGACAAAACCAGCTTTCTTCGCCACCAGAGAATCCACACTGGGGAGAAACCGTACAAATGCCCAGAATGCGGAAAGAGTTTTAATCGGACCACAAATCTGATTACCCATCAAAAAACGCACGTGGAAAGCAGAGAGAAGACCTTTCACTGCTCCAGCTGCAGCAAAAGTTTTTACAACAAGTACAGCCTGAAGACCCACTGGCGAAGCCACACAGGGGAGAAGCCATATAAGTGCTCCAGCTGCAGCAAGAGCTTCTGCGATAAGTCCAACCTGGAGGCTCACTGGCGCGTGCACACCGGGGAGAGGCCTTTTGAGTGTTCAGAATGCGGGAAGAGCTTCAGTGACCGCAGAACCCTTCTTCGCCACCAGAGGATCCACACGGGAGAGAAGCCGTACAAATGCACCGAATGCGGGAAGAGCTTCAACGACCTCGCCACACTTCTCCGGCACCAGAAAATCCACACGGGAGAGAAACCCTATCGGTGCACTGAGTGCGGGAAGAGCTTCAACCAGAGCTCACATCTCATCCGACATCAGAACACACATGACGCCAAACGCCATAAAACCTTGGAACCAAAGCGTGGGGCGAAGGCTTCCGTTGGGGCCAACATCTTCCTGGATATCGGAAGCTTCGCCCAAGAGAGCTATTACCAGTACGCTCACCCCACAGAGCCTTTCCACTGGCCCCTTTCGTCGTATTCATCTTCCGCTGAGCCAGGGGAAGGAGGCATGCCAAACCTGTGGACTATTCAGGAGACATCTGTGGGAGATCAAGCCATCCTGGTTATGAAAGAATTCACAGAGGAGAGGACCTTAGCCCTGTGAAGGCTGTGGGTGCAAGAGAGACTTCGGCTGCAGCTACACTTTCTGGGCATCCTAACCTGGTCGACCCACAAGCTGTGCAAAGGTTGAATCCCATCCTGAAAATGAACCCGTTTTCCAAGGACAGACTCATTGATCCGAAATCACAGAGCAGGGCTTTCTTTGGAAAGAGACCAGATTCTTTAGGAAAGATGGAAGGCATGAAATTTCTGGACATCTTCACTGTTTGCTTACTGTTTGGCTGCGGGCAATGATTGGAGAGAGAGAGAGAGAGAGAGAGAAATATACATTCTCCAAAGACCGGATTTAGGGTGCAAGCTTGGGGAGGGGAGGAGAAGGACAAGAGATTGATGGTTCAAAATTGTGCTACTCCAGCAGCAAGTTCAGATCTCACGGTTTGGTCCCCAGGGCTGTTTTCTCAGTCCACGGGGAAGCAAAAAGAATAATTGAATTCAAGCAGTTGAAAGAAAAGACATTAGAATATCCTGCCTTGAAGAGCAGGAGTTCTTTCTCCTCCCCGTTTTTGAAATGGGATCCTTTTTAGCTGAACCAGGTGAGAAATGTTGGGTCTCTTCCGCTTGCTCTGACTCCCTTGAACGAACCCCAGGTTCAGAAGGGAGGGGGCAGGAGGGCTGTTGGCGTTGGTAAATAAAAGGATAGCCTCTTTTGTCCACTGAATAGAAATTTAAACATGCAGAAAGATTACAGATGAGGAGCAGGTGGTCCAAAGAAATTGGGACAAAAGCGTGGACATGAAGCAAGACTGCTGTTTTACGAATACCCTTTTTACTGTTTAGTTTTCAAAGAAGAGATCCTCTAAAGGAGTGTTTCTCAGCCTTGCCAACTTTAAGATGTGCGGACTTCAACTCCCAGAATTCCCCAGTCAGCCCAGAATTTCTGGGAGTCGGTCCACACATCTTAAAGTTGTCAAGTTTGAGAAACACTGCCCTAAAGCAGTGCTGCCAAAATTATGAACTCATAATGGATAAGCGTGGATGCATGAATATCCAGGAGCGTGTTAGATTTCCAGCATGCCTTTTTTTTTTGTTTTTAAACTCTCAACCCTAACGCAGCACAAGGATTAAGCATGTTATGGCCAGTTTATTTCAATGGGATTCAGTGTGCTTGACAACTGCTGCAGAAAGTCATCATTATCAAAACAATTAAGATTGCCATGTTATGCAGGTTTAATGAAAGACCGACCCTTGTAGGAGGCCAAGAAAAGGATTAATCGTGCTGCCTTATGCTTTCTAGCCAGACATTAATCCTCTCGAATGCAGCTGGGGAGTACAGAGATTTGCAAAATGAGACAGGCACAGTTCTAGCACAGGAAGACCTCTGCGATGGAAACAGAATCTCCTCTAGAGGAATTTCCCATCACGGAAGGGTCGTTTTGTACATAGACGACGGGGTTGCCAACTTTTGAGGCAAGATGGCATTGTGCAAATGCCCCAGATTTGCAGACTAGATCTTGCCAATCAGGGGCTTAACAAGTTGAATACAGTTGCTTAAACCGATAATAAACTTCCGAACCATCGCTGTCTCACGCGATTATCACATCTTGCAAGATTTTTGACAGTCCCCTCTTGAGAGCTCCAGCCGGGATGTCAGAATCTCATGGAATCTTGTGTCGAGATCTGAGGTCGGACAAGGTTTGAGCCATTTAAAAAGATGGTTGTTTTTTAAAGTGGGCATTCTGTGGGGGTGGGGCCCACATTTGGAGGGCTCCACTGTCGCATGGCCGATCCCTGGCTTAGAAGCAAAGGGTTATGGTGAAACAGTTCCATAGGCCTAACTGAAAATAGACTAAAGCAAGCAGGCTGTTCAGGCATCAGTGGGTTCTTGTGGTTATTTTTTAACAGCATGAAGGTATTAATGGTTTCTAAACCCCAAATCAGGTTTTTAGGATGGCCGATATAGCTTAGTTTTACACAGGCTGGGATTCTCCAGGTATGATTTTTGGCTGGCCTTTCTTCCTACGTTTCAGCAATCCTGAAATAAACTTTAGAAAGGCTTTCCACCCAGAATTCTCGATATGTTGCTGTGGCTAATGGGTGTGGCAGTCACTAAAAGCAGGAGGGCTCCAGATCTTGATGGGGACAGTTGGAAAGTGGCTTTACCTGAAAAATGGGGGCTTGTCTCTAATTCTGTTATCTAAAGAATTGTGCTGTTACGTGTATGATACAGAACAGTGTTTCTCAACCCATGCTGGCTGGGGAATTCTGTGAGTTGAAGTCCACACGTCTTCAAGCTGCCAAGGTTGAGAAACACTGATATAGAAAAATAAGTGCAGGAATGGGGTCTCGTAGGACTCCTGAGCACAAATAGGGGCCGTGAGAGGATGTTACACACCGGAGATACAGTGGGAGATAGCTTAAGCATTTGAATATTGAGAGATTTGGGGGTTATACCTTATTATATTCAGGCTTTCTGTAATTAGAAAAATGAGAACCAGTTTGGTGTAGTGGTCAAAGGCACCCGGCTAGAAACTGGGAGGCCCTGAGTTCTAATCCCATCTTAGTCATGAAGCCAGCTGGGTGACCTTGGATCAGTCTCTCTCTCTCAGCCCTAGGCAGGAAGAGAAAGCCAGGGCAAACCACTTCTGAAAAACCTTGCCAAGAAAAATGCAGGGGCTTGTCCATGTCATCACTAGGAGTCAAGACTGCTTGAAGGCACCAAAAAAAAAAAAAAAAAGCCGTAACTTCCATTTAAAATATTTCTTAACCATATTTCATCAGATGAAATAATTGGTGTGAAAATGCACAGACAGGGTAATTAAAAAAACACACGCTTCTTAAGCAATTTTGGATTATGCCAAGCCCCTTTTAGTAAATGTTGACATTTACTGGTTAATGATGGAAAGAGCCCCTTTTATAAAAAGGCTCTGTATAGTTATACAGAGTATACATATATCTCTGTATATGAGATATACTCGTTGAAGTCCACACATCTTCAAATGGCCAAGGTTGAGAAACACTGTGCTAGAGAATGATGGGCATATGAAGCTACATCGTGGTGAATATTAAACTTTCTCAAAGTGACCTCACTTCTTAAAACTATTTAGATGGTTGCAAGATTTTCTGGGGACTGTTACAAATAATGGTACTGTGGTGCAGATTTTGAGAACTTATGATCAGACAAATATTAACATTTTTTTAATTTACTTGTAAAGTGATAGAGAGGAGGATGAAATTAGGTCATTTACCAAAGGTACTTGAAATTCAAATCTATGGCAGAATTTTCCCAAATTGCCATCACGTTCACCCATCCTCTTCTGAGTTTTAAACACTGACACGTATTGAGTTTCTGATTCTATTGTATGTTATGTATATTTTAAATTTAGATTGTGTTTGTTATCCATACTTAGTTCAGGTTTTTGCTATTTATATTATATTAGTCTCTTTTTGGTTTTAACCCTGAGGTCTTTCCAGCACAATAAGCTTGTTAGTTACACTGTAAAATCCATCACTTTGGTTCCCTTGAATTTGCAAGTTAATCTTCGGATAACCAAAAAAAAGGCAACTGAAAGCTAATCACTGTGATCCTTCTGAAAGCTCATGGGGGAAGGGGGAAAGATCTTGGATGGAGAGAATCCATTCTGAAAATGCAGCAATACTTTAAAGAAAATGGAACTTGCAGATGGAAAGATCTTTGAAACAGTGACTTGGTTCTGCGTAAAATGTGAATTCAAACGTGATCGCTTCTGACCAACGGTCTCTGCTCAGTTTCACAAACATAGGAGGCCCCCTCCTCCAGACTAACTTGTTCCTTGATTTTGCCCTTTTGTAGGAATTGTGTCAAATCTGTGCGTGCTTTTCGAAAGTAGCTGGTTCTTGTAGCTGATTGCCTTTAATATGCATGGGCGGCTTTAAAAGGACTGTACAGTAATCATCTTTTAGTGTATTGGGAAGATGCTTTGCAAATAAAGAGTAATGAAATGGTCATTTCTGTCCACAGCTTTAACATTTATATGTTCTATCCGTACCTCAGAGGGTGGTTATTTCACACTACAACCTATGAGCATCCACAAGGGAGTGTGGAAATGGTATGGTGACATCATTGCGTGAACTCTGCTGCATATGTACTTGTGTTGGGTGTTAAAACACCAATACATGAGTGTGGCATTGGCGTGCTGGCATTGCACTCATTTCCTTGTTGTAATGGTTTGCTGTGGACCCTGCTGTGAACCCAGCTGAGGCAGCCTGGATGAAAAATTCATTTATCCCATTATGGGTATTCCTTGCTTAATAACCACAATTGGAGTAGGCAACTCCATCACTAAGCACCACAGTCGCTAAGCGGAAAATCATGTGACCATGATGGACTTACGATGTCACTTCTCCTTTGGTTGTTAAGCAAGTTACTGCAGTTGTTAAGCCAAACATCATGTGACCACGACTTGCGATTTTACTTCCGCCTTCTCCATTAACCCTGCTTGTTGCAACCCAGTTGCAAAGCGCACGAATGGTGATCACATGACCACAGGACGCTGCAACGGTCGTAAATGCAAGGCTTGGTCGCAAACCTGTTTTTTTAACATCGTCATAACTTTGAACAACTACTAAAGGAGGCAGTCAGAAAACGAGGACTGCCTGTATTTTAAAGCAGGCTATTCCTCCCTTTCATCAGAAATAGACAATTGTAGAGCATGTAGCGCAGGAATCAACACAATATTATGGTGCCTGGATGCCTCAGAGGCAGCCTCAGAACCCTGACATTAACTAAAAATTGGCCAGAAGCTCACCAGCGTTTGCAACTTTTTCGTAAGATGTTGGCTTTTGCAGATAAGATCAGCTATTAGGGTTTTTTTTTCCCAGAGTATTTTTTGGTGCTGCTCCCTCATGTGATAGAGCTTGCAGCTTAATAAGGCAGTTGATTTCTGACATAGTAGGACAAGTGCTGACTCTTTTCCTCAGATGGGTAAAAAAAGGGGGGAGCTGCGGCTTTAAGGAATCTACTCATTAAAGTTAATGTGACTCTTAAGGTAGTGGCACCATTTTTTCAGGCTCCAGCAGGAAAAAAAATTGGGCTACTTTAATGAGTACCCAAGAGCATCCTTTCCCCAAATCATTTTCAAAGCGTGCTCAGCCTAATATCCCCTGTTATCTCTCTAGTGATTTAAAGTACTCATTCCCTGATCATGTACTTGGCAGGAATCCTTTCTAAATTTGCTTTTGGGTAAACCTGCAGAAGAAATTGCAGACAGTGGGAGCAGCACGCTCAAGGTCTGACCAGCAAGCAGGGAAGAAGAAAATGCCTTGTAAAAAAAGCAAAACAGATGTCAGTCGCTTTAGCGGCTGCCTAAAACCAAAAGCGATGTCTTCCAAGCACAATTCTGAGTCTTTTGAGTAAGGCTTAGTGAGGAGAATGGGAGCGGGTTACGAGAATTCCAGCAACTGAATAATTTCCCCTTTAAAATCAATCTATCCCTAATGCATTTTCTGATTTCCTTTATAACAGTTTTCCTATGCCCCAGTGAGGAGCTGGTCTCCTCTGTTACAGGGAAGTTTACAGCTGGCTGTTTCCATAATGGTCTTCCAAAAACAAGATACTATACTCTATTGGGGGTGGCGGGGAGAGATGATTGATGGCAATTGGCTTTAATGTCCTGGGTTTAGCTGGAAATGCCACACTGAACACAACCACCATGGGCGGAGGGTGCATTAGTGATGAAAACACCTTTCTTGGTGTTTCTGAGCACCTCACTGATAACCCTACCATTAAACTGTTTCCTGCTACAAAATGATAAGAAACTACTATTAATTTCTGGCCATTGTAGTTTGAGCATGCTTTAGAGCTGCAAGCTTCTACAGAATGGAGAAATCTTCTGGGGAGATGAGCAGAATTTGCAATTCAAAATACCTCTTTGATGTCTAATGAAATGGGCTGGAATTACCCTGGATATAATGTGTGACATCTTATGAGGGACTATAAATTTTTTCCCTGTTTGTTGGGTGAGCTTCCTGGATGTCTCTGATTGGCTCTTGTGGGACATAGAAGGCTGGACTAGATGGGCCCTTGGCTTGACTGGTTGGTTGGTAACACCCAACTGATCTTGGCCAATCTAAAACAACGAAGCAGGGTTGGCCAGGTTAGTAACTTGGGTGGAAGACCAGCAGGGAACCTGCTTTGTTCAGAGGAGCAAATTAGAAGAAATAACCTATTTATCAGTCACTATTTTAATGAAATATAAATGATAATCCAATTTTTTAATTCTGGTCACCCACTTTGGGGACAGTGACATATTCCATCAAGGCTCAAAGAAGGTAGCCGCATCTAGTTGAGCTTAGCGGAGTCCAACCCCCGCCCCCGGCCAAATAATCACCATAAGACCTGGTTATTGTTCAGATGGGAGACTACCAGGAAGGTCCAAAGCTGTCGGCTAGGTGGGGAAGTTGAAAATATCTGAGAAAAAGGCAGTGAAGGAACATTCATTCTTGTGGTCCACTGCATCATACATGATAACTCATTTCTGAATACAGTAAGCATCCACAGGATGAATTTGTTACCTCTCTGGTCAGGGAAAATCCTCAGATCCCCTCTCTCAGGACCAGGTTTTCAAATACAGGCCAGGGAAGGGAAATCCATAGGATCCTTCTCACCAGCCAATTCCACGTTTGGCATAGGAGGAAGAAAATACTGTGGAGTCCTTGGGGTCCTCTGATCTTGGTTCTTTTCTTGCAAACCTTTCATTACCCGGCTAGGTAACATCTTCAGTGCTAAAATGGGATGGGCTTTGCTCTCTGTTTATGTGCTGTGGCCTGCCTTGCCAGTGCTGGTGGGGGGGGGGGGGTGTTTCTCTTTTGCTCCTCTGGTAGTTCTTTGATTAGCATCTGTTTGCTGATTGTGTGCCTGGTGGTGACCTTTGCTTATCTGGGTGTTTGCTTATCTGGGATGCATCACCAGCAATCATCACCCAGATAAGCAAAGGTCACCACCAGGCACACAATCAGCAAACAGATGCTAATCAAAGAACTACCAGAGGAGCAAAAGAGAACCCCCCCCCCACCAGCACTGGCAAGGCAGGCCACAGCACATAAACAGAGAGCAAAGCCCATCCCATTTTAGCACTGAAGATGTTACCTAGCCGGGTAATGAAAGGTTTGCAAGAAAAGAACCAAGCTCAGAGGACCCCAAGGACTCCCCAGTTCAACCCTGAGCTACACATATTCACCTCTATTGGAAGAAAATACAGATTTTATTTGGGCCAAAGCACAGAACTATGGGAAATGGAGAGGAACCCCAGGCATACAGGCTGTGCTGGGAGGGCAGAAAATATCCCAGAAGAAAGCAGTGACAAATCTACACATTGCCAAGAAAACTTGAAGAGCTATAAAAAAATATAAATCTTAATTAGATCTTGTCTTTCCTTTAGGACCTCAAGGTGGTAAACCCAGTGCTTCCTTCTCCCATTTTTCTCCAACAAGCCACCTTCAGAGAGATTGCCCCAAAGTCCCCCCAAGGAACTTCCGTGGCTGAGGGGGGACCAGAACTCGTCCTCCCTCCTAGTCCAGCCCCTTCCCCACCACCCCACCTGGCTCTGGGGCAGGGAGGGAGCGACTGACCCAGAGTCCCCCAGGGAGCTACTTTTAGTTTTGGATCCCTGTTCCACTCTGGTGCTCTCAAGTGCCACCTGGCAGCTGGATCTAGCTACAGTAGTATGGTATTTTCCCATCGTATTAGACATGTGGTAGATTTATATGGGATGGGGGATTACTTTAAGAGAGCTATCTTTAGCCACTCAGAATCCTGGACTGGAAGAAACTCTCTTCCAATTCCTGTCTGCATCATGCCATTGTTGCTAGAGATGCTCATAAGCTGCTAACGCAGAAGGAGGGTGGGGGGGTGGAATGATGCCTCCTATAACCTGGAACGTATTCAAGGGGCACACCATGAAGAGCCAAGAAAACAAACAAATGGATAACAGAACCAGTCTATCCAGAGTTCCTACTCAAGCAGCAAATGACCAAGCTCGAACTACCATATTTTGGACACATTATGCAAAGACTCGGCTGTCTTGAGAAGTCCATAACACTGAGAAAAATGGAGGGAAAGAGAAGAAGAGGACCACGAGCAGCAAGGGGGCTGGACTCCATTACAAAAACTGAGCGCAGCAGTGAAACACCTAAAAGATCAAACTCAAGACAGATCATCCGAGAGGAAATCTATGCGTGTGATCATCAACTTGATGGCACATAGTCAATCAGCCCAAAGGTTTGAAAAAGGGAGAAATTGGATTTATCGTACCAAAAAGACGATGGATATTACGATCACTGCAATGGTAAGCAAAGCAAATCCATACAGAATAATATTTTTTCATCTCAAATTATATTTTTAACATTCAGAACTAATTTTAGCAATTGGATGATGAATCCGGTCCTTGGAAATGGCAACACAGTCCCATAATGTTTTTGGAAAACTTTCATTCTTATATGAAACACGCTACCTTTGTCTATTAGGCAAAGCTAGGTGAATAAACAAGGCTCACCATCTCATATTCTTAACTGGCTGTCCAATTCTACAACATTCTAGGGATGGTGTTTAGAGAGTTACTTGGTGAGGACATATTGGAGAATTTTTCTCCACTGCATGTGCAGATAATTAAAAAAAACCCTCTGTGTAGATATGGAAAAAAAACTCGGCACTTCCAGAGCTAAGTTTCCAATGTCTACTGAGAGCTCATCTAAGAATGTTTGATGCATAATGTGTGATACAAATTTCCCAATTTCCTTGCTGGATTTTGTTTCTGTAGGATCACGGTACATGCAGTGATTGATGCTGAAAGCTGATACCACGCTAATACTCCTGCGTTCTCTTGTGCTTAGCTTTCTACCAGCTGCTTCACTAAGACCTTCCACCAAATCTAGCATTCTATTCACTAAACCTTCTTCCATAGTTAAGCATTGGACTGCAGTAAGAAACATGGTTCTGTCCCCTTGAAGTATCTGTTTATATAGCGAGTGACAGGCTTCCCACTGCATGATATGTTGTGTACAAAAATGTTACACTTTGGGGCACAAGAACCTTTTTCACGTGACTTTCAGCTTTCTCCTGCCACAGCAGTTTTTCCCCCAATACTTGAGCCAGGAAGTACCTTCTAATCAATGGGATATCAGTTCATAACCCAGGTTGTCATTTACTGTGATACACAAAAAATAATTTTGCTATAGTGACCTAAAAACAGGCTTATGAAAAGAATATTTTGCAAGCAACTTTTAAACCTGACACAAGAGCATGCTATGCATAGTAATACCAACGGTACTAGGATTTTAAAACACTGCTGCTGTGATATTATTTTATTATAATTTTGATTGCATTATAATGCCTAGCATTTGTATTTGTTGCTCTTACGTTTCCGTATTCTATTTTATCTTAACTTTTATCTCACTCTTTTAGCTTCATTTTATCTTACTCTAGTTTGTCTCATCTTACTTTATTTTACCTTTTTTTATTTCATTTTATTGCCCATGGTTTCTTGATATGGTCAACTGACTAATCAATAAACTAATACTACTATTACGACCAGTATTTGTTGCAATGTTTTCCATATTTGTCCAGTTTGGGTACTGTAAGATGCCATGAGCAGCTGGCTGGAAAGACAGGATACAAAAGTTTTAATGGATAAAGTATTAACCTTTATATCGGTCAAAAGCAAAACTTTTTAACTTTAAATTTTCCTTTAGTTAAAATTACTGCCTTATACTTACTTGTCATTGATTTTAATACCTTCAGTTATATCTTTACGCTGTTACAATGGCCTTGTTCTGGTTGATGATGACAATGAAAGCAAATATTTATTGGAATATAAAACATGGATGTTGGCAATCACCCTAGGCTATATGCATGTATTAATAGTATTTTAAATACTTTTCACACTGTGAAGTGAGAGTAACTTTGTCACCAAAGAGAGCCTTCAATTTTCATATGAAACTCTCTGTTTGGGCAAGGTAGAACAGAGCAGTGATACAAAAAACTACTTTATTGGCTCAGATGGACATTTAATTTGGATATGGCTTGATTTGATTAGCCCCTGCTCTTTGGAACATTCGGCCCCCGGAGGTGCGATTGGCCCCCTCGCTCCTGGCCTTCCGAAGGGCCTTGAAGACCCGGTTCTGCCGCTTGGCCTGGGGTGGGGAGGGAATACCTCAAGCAGGGGGATGGCTAGCCCTATAGTGGCCAACTCTCTGCAGCCTGATTTTCCATCTGCTTGGATCTTCCTTTTTTTAGTATTGTTTTAAATTTTGGATGTTTTATGTGTTTTACATATATTTATAGTTTTAATTTTTTTTGTAAGTCACCCAGAGTCCCCTATTGTGGGGGAGATGGGCGGGGGAGAAATCCAATAAGTAAATAAATAAATAAATTTGGGCTCATTTGTGAGTTTCTTCAGGGTCTGCTGTTGCACATCGCATGCTCTACCATGCAAAACGTTAGTCAATATTGCAGCGACCTTTCAGAGTGGTTTTTTTGTGCATTTACATGATCAACAGAACTTCTCCCCGTCTGTGAAATATCTTTTGCATCCCTTGTTTGTTAAACTGCCTGTCTCAAGGGACTCCTTTACAGGTCTGGCTGCTCCCCAAGGCTCAGCTTCTCTCCCAATACCTTAGGGGGGGAAAGGTCAGCAAGCTTCATGGGAGTTGTAGTCCCTAGCAGAAGATAACACATAATCTGGAGGGTTAAAGAGGGCTGCTTTCTAGAAGCATGAGATACGAAAGCAGCGTCTTCGTTGCAGCCTCGGCTTGGCCTACCCCGGACCAGTCTCCGAGGCGAAAACGACGAACAAACTGCATTCCTTATTAACTTGAAAATAGAACAGTATATTTTAATGCTAAACAAGGAACTGTTTTCTTGCAACGGGGAATTCTTCTTTGCAATAAGGAACGGGAGGAAAACTAAAAACTCCGTGCAAAGCCAGGCCAACAAATGGAACGAAAAATCTGATTTTCTGGAATTACCAACGTCACAAATCAAAGCAAGGAGGCGGGACCGGAAGATGCCTCGTTATTTGCATTCCTCCGTGCGCCTTGTAGTTCCGGGCCGCTCTAGGCATCGCAGATCAGGCATTTTAACCCTTGGAGCCCCGCTGCGGAGTGCAGGAGCGATGAGGGGCGGCGAGCGAAGGCGTTTCTTCAGCTCGCGTCGTCGCCGTGCTGAGCCGCGCTCGCCTCTTCTCAGCTGCTTCAGCGCCAGCAGCTGAGGAAGAGGGTGAGTGGGGACTCTGAGCACGTGCAGAGTACATGCCCTGGAGAATCCGCAGTCGTTCGGCGGCTCCGAATGAACGCGAAGCTCCCAGGTTGGAGGCTCCCGCGGTCCCTGCACGGGAGCGCTGCTAAGAAGAAGGCGGGTCGGGGGTTCAGCTTTACTCCCCCCCCCCGCCAAGCATCTTCAGCCGTGTCGTGTGGAAGGAACACTCTGTACATGCTCAAGGATCCTGCCAGTATTGCTTTGCCTTGAAGCTAGAAAGCAGAGGGGCGCTAAGCTGGAAAGGAGCCAGTGCGAGTAGTACAGCTTTTGCCCCGCAGAACTGATTCTGGGTTAGGCGGGTGCTCTGCTCTTGGATTGCAAATCTGTATCCGCCCAGGACTTTGGAGGAAACTGTCTTGAACCCAGCAGAAGTAATCGTGTACCATTTATTTGGTAACTTTATATAGCCGCCCATCTCACATGTGACTCTGCGTGCAGAACAAAGTTTTAAAAAAAATGGAATAATGAAGTAATAATAACAAATAAGAAAATTGCGTTGCAGGATGAAGTCACAAACCAACCACGTGCAACCTCAGCCATGACCTGTATTTATAACCTACATTTCTCACAGGTACTAATATCTCTGCAATGCAACCCCTGCAGTTCCACACTTAAGAATTCATCTAAAACCGGGTTTCCTGTCTGTCTGTCTGTCTGTCTGTCTGTCTATCTATCAAATGTATATAGCTGCCCATCTCACAAGAAGCGACTTCCTTCAACTGTGGTCTGCCAAATGCATTGAACTACAAATGCCATCGGGAGGTAGATTTTAAAGCGTGCTGGGGTTGAGTATGCAAAGGTGCTTGCAGTTTCCCGAACTGGGTGCCTTCCACATGGTCCAGTTGGCCGAGCTGAGGGAAACCCTAGTCCAGTGTTTTTCAACCTGGCTGGGGAATTCTGGGAGTTGAAGTCCACACAGCTTAGAGCTGCCAAGGGTGAGAAACGGTGCTCTAGCCCAACACATCTGGGGAGATGCAGCTGGGGGAATTTTAAAACATTTGTTTTAGAACATGCCCGTATCGCTGTCCTGCTTCGAAGCTCTACGCACCACAGAGGATTAAGATGCCCCATTGAAAACGCAATAAGGCTCATAACGCAATCAAAAGACTCAGAGGCGTCAGATGCCAAAGCAGCTGTTCCCTTTGGAGACCTTTATTTAAAAGACTGAGCGGTTCAGCTGGAAGAGCCAAACTTCTTAGAAAAAGGCCAACCCTGTTAGACTTTAATTAAAAACCATCTATTATTTGTTCTTTAGCATCATTGGACGGAGACTGGGAGGTCCCCGTGGCCCTGGAGCGTCCCGGGCGAATTTGGGGCAGCCCTTCTCTCCTCACCCAGCCAGCTTTGCTGGGTCGTTGTTGTTGCAGGAGGAACTAAGCAGAGACCGCTCAGCCGTCAGAGGGAGGGTGCAAAGTTCCGACCGACGCCGATCCCGCTGAGCGATGCCCGGGGGGGGGGGGGGGCGCGAAGCCCCCTCCTTCTGACGGGCCGGGGGTGCTCTTCTCCGACTGCGCCAGAAAGCCCCGGGCCTTGTGGGATTAGGTGTCATCCCGGCCATCGTCCCCCTCCGCCCCGAGACAGATGACGAGGCTCCCCACGTGCGTGTCCGCGAGAGGACGCCGCGCTGCGCTGCGCTGCGCTGCGCTGCGCTGCACTGCCCTGGCGCGCGGACCGCTCCCTCCGTGCTCCCCGAAAGCACACTAAAGGGTTACAGCGCGGCCCCTCCTACTTCCTAGAGAGGCTGGAATAACCTTGGGGCTGGAGGGTGGGTGGGTATAAATGAGGCAAGGCCTCTCCCTGCGCCCAGCCACCCTGCCTTGTAGGAAGCGACCGGAGCGGCTGGGGCAGAGCAGCCGAGCCGCGTCGACGCCGGGGGACTCCTAGACCGTGGGAAGGAGCCTCGCGCGCGGGTGAGACGCCTGCGGGGCTCGAAACGAGCACCTCGAGGGCTGCTGCGCGGAGTTGCGCCCGACCCCTCCGCTCCCGCTCGCTTGTGGTCCTCGCGCTCTCTCGCACTCTTTGTGCATCGCTTGGACGCCTTTCCAGTTTCCAGGCTTCCGTGGCAGCCCCGGTTTCTCCCCCCGGGGCCGTTTCTTCGTCTCCTCCCCGATTCCACGGCTTTTAAGGCCAGGTTCGCTTTCCTCCTGCTGCAGGAGGCTGGGGTGCCTGCCCTTAGAGAAACTTACAAAATTATCCCGTCGCCTCTAGGCAGTTGGGTCCCGGGGCTCCCAGACGGCGGGGCAAGGGCGGGGAGGGGGGAAGAGGTGCGGAGACCGCAGCCAGAGAGCCTGGAAGCACTTTTGAAAACTTCCCCTCCTTGTTGCACCGCTGCAACCTCAGCATGCTTTGGCATTTCTTGCTGGCGTGGAAAAGCAGACTTTTCAAGTTAGGCATACATAAATCGGGGAGTGAAAGAATAGCATTTCCAGGCTGTATTAAAAGTGGTGTCTGCTGGTGGGGTGAAGGCTGCAGGAGGGCTGCTGGAGTTGGGGTACATAAAAATATAGTTTTTAAGGAAACCCTCTGGGCCCTGATTTATTTATTTAGAAATGTGGTGGCCTGCTTTTTCCTTCTGGAAAACAATCCCAAAGCGGAGTAGAATTTCTTTTTTAAAATGTTAACAGTTTACAGAATGCTGTAAACTTCTACAAATATCTTTAAAATCTTAAGTAGTTTCAAAAACCCTTAAAGGATCAAAATCTTGGTAGGGGATACATGTTAAACCGAAGAAACCCTGTGCCTGAACAGGAAGGGTTATACCTACAGGGAGCCCTGCTCTTAAAACCTTGCAGGTTGGATCCCCAGCAGTCACACCCTCCCTGCATATCAGGATGCTTGAATTGTCGGTCTCAGACTGGTGAGACTCAGATTTAAAAGAGCCATTCCTTTCTGATCTAGCCTACTCTGCAGGGTTCTTTTCGGGAAAAGCAGCTAAGAAGGGACACAGTATTCGCCATCTTGAAAGTCTGGAGGAATCAAGAGGATAAAAAGGTAACAAGATCATTATTGTAAGTATTTCAGGGTAGATTCCTGGGTGCACTTACTTGGGAGTAAGTCCCATTTAAGTCATTGTTGCTTCATCTGGGGATCTGCATAGATTAGCATAGTTGGAGAGATAAAGAGTATCAGGAAAAAAAGGGAAGAGAAGGGAAGCAAAAAAAATAAATAAATCCCAGGTTCTTTTGAATTGTGATATAGGTAGCCCTCAGGTCACAAACCTAATTGGGACTGGAATTTCCATCGCTAAGCGAAGCAGTTGTTATGCGAAATGTGAATGTGCCACTTAGGGACGGCAATCCCAGTAGTCCTGGTGCAGTTGTTAGGTGAGGACCTCACACTTCTCCTGCCCTGCGTGAACTGCCTCCGCTTCAACTCCCCCCCACTTGTCTCCCCCCATTTCTGCTTTTTTGGCCGCCCTGCACAGCACAACTGAAATGAAGAGGTCGCTGTATTCTGCCGCCAGCTGGCCTTCGTTGTCTTCTTTGCCTCGCCTCCCCTCTGCTGGGCTCGCAGTTTCAGCTCACGGCCAGATGGGGCCATGCATGCATGCATGCATGCATGCTCACCTCTGCCCCTTGCCACCACCGCTGCCTCACTGCATGACCGGTTGCCAAGCCCCTGGATTTTGATCACATAACCGTGGGGAATGCTGTGACGGTCGTAAGTGCGAGGACCGGTTGTAAGTCCATTTTTTCAGGACCATCATAACTTCGAACAGTCGCTGAATGAATGGATGTAACCCGAGGACTACCTGTAAAGTTATGTAGAAAATGGGGAGGAACCTGACTGGGGAGGAACCGATTTTTGACTTAATCCTGGCAGGATGGAGTGACTTTGGGGTTTTGGCCCCCCAGAGTCTGGTGATATGTCATCCTTGACTCTGGATGGGGTTGCACTTCCCTGGACTGAGCTGGTGCACAATCTGGGGGTCCTCCTAGACTCACGGCTCCTGCTTGACAAGCGGGTGGCTGCTGTGGTTAGGAGGGCCTTTGCCCAGATTCATCTTGTATGCCAATTGCGCCCTTTCCTGTACCAGGAGAGCTTGCTCGTGGTTACTCACCCCTTAGTCACCTCCCATTTAGATTACTGTAATGTGCTGTACATGGGGATGCCCTTGAAGACCACTTGGAAGCTACAACTGGCATGGACAGCATTGTGTGTTTTTAGGTTCGCCCACATCACACTTCTATTGCATGAGCTCCAGTGGCTCCCAGTTTCGTTCTGGGCGCAATTCAAGGTGCTGGTTATCACCTTTAAAGCCCTACATGGTGTGGGACCGGTTATTTGTGGGACCGCCTCTCCCTAAGTGTATCTGCCCCTCCCACCAGATTGGATAAGGTGGGCATGCTCCAGGTCCCTTCCCTGAAATCCTGCAACCTCTCAGAAATGTGCCTTTTCCATGGCTGCCCCTACCTTATGGAACACCCTCCCCCCGGGGAATCCGGCAGGCCCCCAACCTTTTATTTATTTTATTAAATGTATATGCCATCCTTCTCCCCCAGTGGGGGCCACTGGGTGGCTCACAATTAAAATCCAAAACAGTAAGAACAATAAAAATATAAACATCCATATTAAAATTAACTACTAACAATTCTATATAAAAAGCCTATATACAATTCAAGATGATGTGGGGGGAGCAGTATCGATCACCCCAGCAGCCAATTCCATCAGTGCAAGTCCCCATCAGGCCCCCAGGCCATCTGGTGTAGCCATGTTTTCACACTTTGGGAAGGCCAAGAGAGTGGGGGCGGCTTGTACCTCAGGTGGTAACCTGTTCCACAGGGCGGGGGCCACAGCAGGAAAGGCCCTCTTCCAGCTGAAATTCCTTGACCGGCAGGGTCCACAACATGCCCTTCTGCTGGACCAAGCGGGGCGGGCGGACATAACGGGGGCGAGACGGCTCCTCAGATAACCTGGTCCTGTGCCATGAAGGGCTTTAAAGGTGATGACCAACACCTTGAATTGGACCTGGAAGCAAACCGGCAACCGGTGCAGCTCGCGTAACAGCGGTGTTACATGTGCCCCCCAGGGGCATTCAAAACTGTCTACGCCACTGCATTTTGTGCCAGCTGTAGCTTCTGGATACTCTTCAAGGGTAGCCCCATGTAGAGCGCATTGCAGTAATCCAACTAGGAGGTGACCAGGGCATGAGAGACTGTGCGGAGGGCCTCCTGATTGAGGAAGGGGCGTAGCTGATGCACAACACAGAGTTGCGCAAAGGCCCTCCTAGCCACGACTGCCACTGCTCTTCGAACAGGAGTTGTGAGTCTAGGAGGACCCCAGATTATACACCAGGTCTGTCTGGGGTAGTGCAACCCCGTCAAGAACCAAAGAAGATAAGCTCCTGGATCTTGAGGCTCCCATACCCACAGCCACTCCATCTTACCGGGGTTCAGCTGAAGCCTGTTGTCCCCCATCCAGGCCCCTACAGCCTCCAAGCACCGCGAAGGGGTAGCCACAGCATCACTTGGGTCACCAGGGATGGTGTTATCTAGTTTGGAAGGCCATCAAGACCTGGCTTTGTACCCAGGCACTGGGGTAGAGCAAAGATGTCTGCAGTTGGGTGTGGGCCATCCCAAGAAGATGATTCAGGTGCCGGGTTTTGTTTTGGTTTTACGGTTTATAGGTTCTGGGATTTATTGTTGGCGTGAGCCACCCAGAGTTGTGTTTTAAGATGGGCAGCCATACAGATCTTTTAAATAAGTAAATAAACAAACAATGATAGCTATGTTGGTTCAAGAGAAAAGAAATCTAACATACATGGTGGAATAACACGTTTATTAGAAGCAGCTGAAATTGTCTAAAAAATATGCACATTGTTGAGTTTTCCTGAACTCAAAAGATCAGTGCCCACAGTTCATGTGTCTAATATTTGGGGATGATCAGAGTTTTATTTCAAATTTTTAAAATATGGTTTCTCTTTTAGAATGAGCTATCTGCCTCCGAGGAAGAAAAGTCTCTCTGCTGATCAGAAATGTTCTTAGTCCTTCCTTTGAGTCATCTTTTTGACTGAAGTCCTCCAGAGTTTGTGGGCCTCACCAGAAGATCCATCTGGCTCATCCTTTGACATCATTTACCTTTTTTTTTAGCTTCCTTTCAAAGAAGAGGCTACAATTAATTGTGAACTTATTTGGCTGGGAATCCTTGTCACTGCAGCTTTGAGAAGCTCCCATCAGCCTCAACGGGGATATTTCCTCCACTATATGTGGACGTTGCCTTCTGCGAAACGTTAGCCACAAAAATGGCTACTGAACTGAGGGCTGGGAGAGCCGCCTTTCTCTCATTCCAGAATGTTCTGGGACATGGCGTGACCCCTACAAGGAAGACAGAGGAGGAAGCCCAAGTGAGGCCCCTAGAAGCTGATGGGGAACGGATGGTCCCTCGGGTCATTCAGGTTGGGACCATAGGAGAGTTTCTGGGCTGGATGGCTCCCCAAGAGTTGACCCAAGGACCAGAGGAGGGTTTGGCCCAACGCTGGGAAGCCCAGTGGCAGGAAGTCTTGAAGGCACTGCAGCCCCTTCCCTCTGGGTATGGGACTCAACACCAGTCAAAAGCTTTTCCATGGGACTCCTGTGAGTCTGTCACTGACACCAGCCAGTGGTCAAATGGAGAAGGTGTTCCTCAATTCCTGGTGGTCAACAATGGAGAATTTCCTCCTCGGGTCCTTTATGGTCCAGAGGTTGGAGAAACCAGGCCGATGAAGGGCGTGGTTGTGGAAGAAGAGGCTCTCTTGGCTGAGGCTCAGCGCCAACGTTTTAGGCAGTTTGGTTACCAGGAGGCTGAAGGCCCTCAAGAGTTTTGCAAGAAGCTCCGGGAATTTTGCTGTCAGTGGCTGAAGCCCGAGAAACACTCCAAGGAGCAGATCCTGGAGCTGGTGATCCTGGAGCAGTTCCTAGCCGTTCTACCCCCGGAGATGCAGGGCTGGATCAGGGGACGTTGTCCTCAGGCTTGTTCCCAGGCGGTGGGTCTTGCAGAAGAGTTCCTCAGGAGCCAGCAGCAAGAGATCAAGGTAACGGAGGGACAATGTATTGTTGAAGGCTTTCACGGCCGGAATACGATGGCTGGTGTGGGTCTTCCGGGCTGTGTGGCCGTGTTCTGGAAGTTCTGTTTCCTAACGTTTCGCCAGCATCTGTGACCGGCATCTTCAGAGGGCAGGAGCACAGACTGGAGCAGTTCTGAAGATGCCGGTCACAGATGCTGGCGAAACGTTAGGAAACAAAACTTCCAGAACACGGCCACACAGCCCGGAAGACCCACACCAGCTAATGGAGGGACAATTTGGAATCTGGGCGTTCAGAATCTGTATCAACTCAGAGAGTTTTTCAAAAGTGGTTATTTATTTTATTTGTATTTATTAATCAAATTTATATGGCCGCCCATCTCACAGAAAGTGACTCTGGCCAGCATACAATAATCAAATAAAAATGACACATATATAAAGCCATAACTATAAAAATATAACAGATCCGTATTAAAGATTAAATATTATTGAAATTAAAATATACAAACCTCAGGCAGAGACAGAATGAGTATATCCACCTCAGCAATGGAGCCATCTAAGCATGTTGCTGGTCCCCTGGGACCCCCCAGCCTGGTGACCTAACCAGGTCTTGAGGGATTTCCAGAACATCAAGAGGGATGGAACTACTGTGGTACCTCGGTTCATGAACTTAATTCGTTCCACGATTCTGGTCGTGAACCGAATCAAATTTCCCCATAAGGTTCAATGTAAATAAGGTTAATCCATTCTGACCCCCTACGAATGTGGTCGCCAACTGATTTTGGTCGCCAACTGAATCAAATTTTCCCATTAGGTTCAATGTAAATAAGGTTAATCCGTTCTGAACCATACGTGTTTTTTTTTAAACTACAAAAATATGACACAAAGTACAGTACAGTATGAAGAGAGAGAACACTAACCTTGCTTGAGGCGACTTCTGGAGTGGAGGACAGGAAGGCGGGTGGGGAGGCGGTTATTGTTTGGAGGGAGAGCCCCCCTCGCCTAGAGGAAGCCACGACCACGTGTCAGAGCAGGGAAAATGGCCGCGGGTCGTGTTCGTCACCCGGTGCGGAGTTCGCGAATGGAAGCAAAATTTTGCGAGCGGTGCTGTTCGTGAACCGAATTGTTCGTGAACAGAAGTGTTCGTGAACCGAGGTATTACTGTAATCCAATTATTAGATGCGTAACCCACCTTTTGTTCAGAAGTTCTCTCCTATTTTTTCCCACAACCACCACTCTCTGCAGAAGGTGGGACTGGGCAAGAGGGACTGGGCAAGAGTCCTCTGGAGAACTTCCATGCTTGAAGGGGGACCTAAACCTGGGTCTCCCCACTCCTATTTTGGCCCCTTAACCACTATGACACAATAGGACTGCCGCCCTTGGGTTCAGGCTGGATTTCTGTGAACAAAGCCAGAGCTGCCAATTTTTAGTGATGGGGGGAAACCCAAAGTAGACATCTGCACCTTCTAAAAGTTGTTTTCTGTGGAAGATCAGGAGGCTGTCACGCTCCTGTGTCTCAGCATCGTGCTACTGACATTTCTGGTGGCTTTGGAGGGCCGTCCCAAAGAAATGTGGGGAGTTGTACGCAGCCCGCGACTGCAGGTTACCCATTCCAGTTCAGGCCAGGCGGTCTTTGTGTCCAAAATGATTCATTCCATCTTGAGGATAACTTGAAATCCTCCGTCTTCAAGGAAGGTGCAGTAAATGTCACTCAAAATGTTCCAGGGCCTGAAGTAGCTGCTCTCGTTGCAGGAGGGCAGTTGGGGGTGGGGGTGTCAAAAAAGTCTAGATGGTGACAGTGATGGCCATCTTGACTTTTTTGACTCTTCCTGTGGATGCTGCTACCTAGTTGTCTAGGCTTTTTAGTTTAAAAAAGGCGAGGAAGGGAGAACAAGAAATAGTGTCTAATGTTATTCATGGTGTGACGATTTTGTTATGTATTAGATTTTTATCCCACCTTTATCTTTGGTCATCTCAAGGCGGTGAACATTAAAAAAAAATCCTGCCTTCTGTTTTCCCCACAACAACAACCCTGTGAGGTAGGTTGGGTGGAGAGAGGGGGATTCGCCCAAAGTCACCCGGCTGGCTTCTGTGCCTAAAGGAGGACTAGAACTCACAGTCTCCTGGTTTCTAGTCCAGCACCTTAGCCACAAAACCAAATGTGGAACAGGCAAAAAAAAGTTTCTTCCAAATGCTGGAAGAAATTATTATTCTATGAAGGTGAAAGGTGGGAAATTCAGGAAGTCTTTCTCTGGCATTTTTGTGAACTGTGGCTTTTTCTACCCTGAGACCAAGATGAAAGTAAACAACTTTGCTTTGAAAGGGGATTAGAGAAATGGAATAAGACAATTGATTTTAATCCATCGGAATGCCTCCAGCACTGTTTCTCAACCTTGACAACTTCAAGATGCATGGACTTCAACTCCCAGAATTCCCCAACCAGCATGTCCACACATCTTAAAGTTGTCAAGGTTGAGAAACACTGGCCTATAGACTACAGGTAGTCCTTTGGTTATGATCACTTGTTCAATGACCGTTTGAAGTTACGATGGCACTGAAAAGGAGACTTATGACCAGTCCTCATAGCTGTGGCCATCGCAGTGTCCCTGCAGTCACATTATTGCAATTCAGGCGCTTGGCATCCGGCTCACAGTTACGGTGGCCACTGCGTCCTGCGGTCACGTGATCGCTATTTCTGACCCTCACTGCTGGCTTCTGACAAGCAAAGGCAATGTAGAAGCCAGCAGAGGGTCACGGAGGGCAATCGTGTGACATTGCGCCTATCGAGCGCGTGGGGTTTGCTGAACGGCGACAACCGGAACTGTCTCAACTGCCATGGTAAGTTGGCGCAGTCACGTGACATTGCGTTTCATGACCGTGTCTCTTAGTGATGGAGTTGCCAGTTCCAATTACCGTTGTTAAGCGAGGACTACCTGCAGTTCCAAGAACAGAGTCGCAGAAATAAAAGGTAGTTCTGTTCAAGGCGCGGGTGGTGACCTATAAAGCCCTTGCTGGCATGGGGCCAGATTATTTGAGGGACAGCCCTCTGTGGAAGAATTTAAGCAATATGAATATTAGTAAACGTTCTAGCATCGAGCTCCTGGGCATAGCAAGAGTTTTAAGTAGAGCAGTCATAGCAAGCAAGCAAGCAAGCTTTTAGCAAAACTTCACTTCTCTATTACCAAGGAAGTCGGTCAGAAATTAGGACTAGCGGAAAGTCATGGCTTTGCATTTGACTGGTACGTGGTGTGCTTATTTTTGTCTTTGGGCTTCTTTCTAACCCATCATCTTTTTACACTTTGAAGTTCCTTGTGGCTTGATCGTAAAGACACCCTGCTGTCTTGTTTTGGGTCTTGCCCCTGGCGTGTTACTAAACATGTCCATGTGCGCTTGACCTGGCTTTGTAAACCCATTATAAATTTTGGAGACTGAAGAACTCCTGCTTGAGTAGACAAAATGAACCTCACCTTGAGAAGGAGGAGAAGACTTGTAAGTTGTAAAGGGGATAAATAAATTCTGAAGTCCCCTCTTATAGATTTTTCTCCAACACTTCCCCCTGATCATATCTACCTGTCCCATTTGTTCTGGCAGGAAAGGCATGTTCCGGTCCCATCTATCAGGGCGGTGTTTCTCAACCTTAGCAATTTTAAGATATGTGGACTTCAACTCCCAGAATTCCCCAGCCAGCTGGCTGGGGAATTCTGGGAGTTGAAGTCCACACATCTTAAAGCTGCCAAGGTTGAGAAACACTGTATTAGGGGATGGGATCTGGCAGGGCCCAGGAAGACCCTTTTCTGTCACAGCACCCGCCCTTTGGAACATCACCCCCCCCCCCCGGAGATTAGATCAGTCCCAGCCTTTCTGGCCCTTCGTAAGGGTTTAAAGACATGGTTTTGTCCCCAGGCATGGGGATTAAGATATGTGGCAGAGCCCCTGCAAAGATTTTGATTGATTGATTGATTGATTATTTTATTACTAAATTTATATGCCACCCATCTCCCCCAGAGGGTGACTCTGGGCAGCTTACAATTAAAAACCAAGACAGAAAAAACAATAAAAATATAAATACCCCCCGATTAAAGCACAAATAACAAATCTATAAAAGCAATATACAAATCAAGAAGCTGGGGGAAGCAGTATCTATGATCCCACGAGCCAGTTCCAGCAGCGCGAGCCCCCATCAGGCCCCCAGGCCATCTGGCATAGCCATGCTTTTAACACCTTTTCAGAAGGCCAGGGGAGGGGGGGCAGCCCGCACCTCAGCTGGCAAGCTGTTCCACAGGGCGGGGGCCACGGCAGAAAAGGGCCTTTTCCTAGACCCCGCCAGCTGAAATTCCTTGACCGGTGGGGTCTGCAACATGCCCCTTCTGCCAGACCGAGTGGGGCGGGCTGAAGTAACCGGGGCGAGACGGCTCCTCAGATAACCTGGTCCTGTGCCACGAAGGGCTTTAAAGTTGATGACCAACACCTTGAATTGGACCTGGAAGCAAACCGGCAACCAATGTTGATTTGTCAGTGGTGGTTTTACTTTTTAACTTGGCTGCTGATTATATGCGTGTTGTTTTTACAGTTTTGTGTTTCATGATATTTTTAACTGTAGTTAGCCGTCCAGAGTCATGAATTTGAGACGGGCGGCCATATAAATGAAAATAAACCAATAAACAAACACCAGAAGCTATAAACCCAGTTACCAGGTTGGAATCACATAGTATTAAGTCAGAACCAAATCACATTTTTGGAATGAGCGTCTTAGTGTAATGGTCTGTGGGAATGGCCTTGGGAGAGAGGAGGAAGAGCCACAGCCAGGCGAACGGTCAGATAAGAGGCAGCTGAGCCCACAGCAGGAATGGGGTGTGGCAAATGTCTCAGAAGGGCATTAAGGACATTAAGATTCTGTTAATGTAACCTTACAATAAGGTAGAATGAGTTCATCTGGGCATGCTTCTTATCTGGACTACCTCCCAGGGCTGATCCTTAGCTCTGAAGTTCTGGCCTCTTCTGTTTTAGGTGCTGGAGCCATGCGCAGCAGTGGTGATGATCTCCCCTGAGGCTGAAGAGTCTCTGACCGGCTCCGGACCCAACACCCACCTTTGTAGAGAAGCCGAACCGAAAGATGGTCAGGATCCCAACTCAGCGGGTCGGTCTTTGTAGTACTAGTAAGAGAAAGGGCAGGAAGGAGCATTATATGTTGGCCATGTGCTGGAAGTGCGCAAGCAGTACTGATGTGCATCCAGTGTTCTGTTCCCTCCCCTAATGCTTATGTATGTCACTCAGGACAAGTAACAGCAATTAAATCCAGTGCGACATTTAAAATGCTAAAAAAAAAAAGGACAAAATTGCAAAACATCCCACCCCCCAAAATTAGCAGCTGGGTTTTCTGGGATTCAGGAGATCAATATTTTAGTTTTCTGCAGATATTTTGCCCCGCATCCCAACAAGATTTCCTCAGCGCAAGGTTCAAAAGCTGCGATTGCATGTGGTATTTGTAGTCAGCATGAGATCTGAACTCAAGAGGGTTGTCGGTAATCCCCAACCTTCATGCCTCCCTCTGGCACCATCACTGTCACACCCACACACCCTGCACCACCACCATCATTCCCATACACAAGGCTCAGTCTCTTAGGAGAAGGAGACGGTGGGTGGAGTCGCTGAGACAGCAGCACCCGATGGGTGAGCCATCACGGGCCGCGCAAGAAACTTCGGGCCGTATGTTTCAGATCCCTGTCCTAGATGTCTCTGATATTAAAAAATTCTGGGGGACAAAAGAACAGGGGAGAATCGTTTGCCTCCGTAGCAGGCTACAGACATCTTCATCTTGGCTGCCCCTGTTGGCAACTGGATGCTGGAATGGATAGACCCCCATCTTGATGTACCAGCCCCAGCTGTTGTTTCCTGTTCTAGTCTAGAGGAAGCCAACATCTGGATGTTTATGCTGTTTCAGCAGGTGAACAGACCATGAGTGGGAATACCCTGGGGCCCTCTCAGCAAGGGGATCCTGAACTTCCAATATTGTTTGGATCATTAATGGCGCAATCAGGATCCCTCAACAGCGGAGATGGGCTTGTGCAGAAGAACCAAATGGAGCTGGTCCAGAAAGGGGAGGAAGCAATGCTCTGTAGCGAAGGGGTCTACGAGACTGTGGTCCGCCTGGAGGAACACGGGCACTGGTGTCTTGAATGTGGTGAAAGCTTTCAAGACGCCTTGCAGCTTCTGAATCACCAGAGCACTCATTCGGGTCGGAAGCGTCCTGAGTGCCCAGAATGTGGGAAGAGTTTCCGGGACCTTTCGCATGTTCTCCGGCACCAAACTGTCCACACAGGAGAGAAACCCTACGCGTGCTTCAAATGTGGACAGAGTTTCACCCAAAAACCAGCTCTCAACAGACATCTGAGAAAACATCTTGAAAGCCAGAACGACCCAGGTATGGGGAGAGCTCACCTGCTATTATCAAAGGCTGAGCAATATGGAGTATTGAAGGGTTGTTGAATTGGTTACTCATGTCTGGTGCTTTTTCTTCCATTTTTTTCCCAGGATCCCTCGTGAGTGCACTGGGATGATTACTTCTAAACATTAAGATACATTCAGACAAGATATCAATGTTTTAAATAACATTTAAGACATAATCATATATTGTCACTCCTGGGTGTCAGCCTTTTGAGGTAGGTCAGGTGTTATCAGCCGTACAAGGTAGACCAGACTAGGAAACCAACGCCATATAAGTTGGGACTGCTTCTATTGTAACAGCTATAGTAACAGAAACTTGCAAGTCTGAATGCGCTTCCTCCTTCCTCACTTTATCTTCATGTGAACTAGGGAAGGGCTTATCTGAGATGCTTTTTCAAGTTACTTTCTTTGCCCAGGCTCAAGCCCCTCTTATCTAACTGTTGCCTTGGTAGCGGCTCTTCCTCCTGCCCTTCAGGGCCATTCCCTCTTCCCTCTACAGGTGTAGAGAATAAGGAAGATGACCTTGATGGAAATATGCAAGAACCATTATCTAGGCAAAAGGGGCTGAAACTTTTTCTTAAGTCCAGAACAACAAGATAACATTTGGAAGTGGCTCAGCCAGACACCTCCCTGATCCACTGGAATATGAGGAGGAGGAGATACAGCACAATCAGACTTGTAGGGACTGTTGTTATAGCCAATCTCAATAAAAATAATTTTAGCCTTCCTGTGGAGTTGTTTTCCTGGTCTGGTCTACCTAGTGGTGCTGACATCAGGCCAGGAAATAAGAAATACTGTAACTCTACTTTATTGATCTAGGCTACAAGAGCAGAATCTTGAAAGCCTGACAGTGTTTCTGCTTTCCTCCCTGCTGCACCAAAGAGAGTCAAGGTGGGGAAATCTTGAGTTTCTTCCTCACGCTTTCCTATTTTCCTGGGCTAAGCTCATGTTTTGCTAACAGTTGCCAGATATATTCTCCAAGCTTATCCCTGTGCTCCTCAACACTGGGGACTGGATGGGAAAACAGAAGTTGCCACCAGGTGGCATTTTGGGCAGTGATGGTGACTTTGCCCCCCCCAGGACCCCCTGCACCTGAAAACATGACTACATAGATGCATCTGGATTTCTGACAGCCGTGTTTATTTTGGTTTATTCTCCACATTTCTACCCCACTGCAACCTAGAGACCCTTGATGGCTTGCATAGAGCATGAACCCACATAAAATATCCACGGTAGTACAACAATAAAACAATAAAGCCACGCCACCCAAACAAAACTACAAGCAGTAAAAATAGGGAATAAAGATGGCTTGATAGAATCAGGAAAAGGTTCTGCAGAATAATTCCACTTTTAAAACCTTCCAAAATGTTAGCAAAACCACAAAACCAAGCAAGCTAAATTCAGGTTGGCATAATTTGATTTTTTTTTTCAATGCCTGTTATAGAGGTAGTCCTTCTGTTGTAATTATTTGTTAATTATTTATTAATTATTACGCACAAAGCCTCTCTACCTACCCTTGCTGTGGGGATTAAGGCCGTTAATAAATCAACCAAGTAAATAAAAAAATGTGTGAACCTCACTTTGCCCCCCTCCCTGTCCCATCATCTCACACACAAACACCCCTAAATAGCGTGAGAGAAATCAACATATATAAAGAGGACCACAGAGACAAAAATCTCTCAGTTCTGCAAGGTCATCCTTGCAGAGTTGAACTGTGCACAAGTTAAAACTATAGAAATCTTGGCCTGTAATAAGATTATTATTATTACATTTTTTTTTTTACATGTAACGTGTCAATGCCCAGAGCTATGATGCCAATATCGACCGAAGGACTTCTGAAGGAGTTTAATAAAATTGCATAAAACTTAAGTTGCAGGGATCTCAAAACTCATCTGTTCCAACGTTTTGCTGATGTGGGAATTATGAAATTCCTTCTAGCATCCATATTCTTCTGGATGTAATGGGAGGAGAAATATCTTCCAAGATGGTTTCCCCTTATCTGGTCGGCCCTCCATTAATCAAAACACTGAAATTTGTTATCAATGTATTGATGCATATACACTTACGGTAGTTTGGGGGTTGTTTTTTGGCCAAACAGGTTTCATCACAAATATTAAACCCCCAAGGACTGATATGGGGGGTCGCAAGCGTCCAGAGTGCTTGGCGTGTGGGAAGAGTTTCCGGGACGTTTCTCAGGTCCTTCGGCATCAGACAGTCCATACGGGAGAGAGGCCTTACAGCTGCCTTGAGTGCGGGCAAAGTTTCACCCAAAAACCAGCCCTCAATAGACACAAGAGAAAACATCTCAGAGGTGAACCCTATGAAGGTATGGATGAAGCTTCAGATGAGGATCCTCTGTGGTTTATCTCTTCTTCCATGAAACTAAAGACCTGCTTCAAAGGCATTTGTCTTGAAGGAAGCAAGGGAAACGATGATAGGACAGGGCCTTCTCTGGGGTGGCACCCTGCTTCTGCATCTCACTTCACAGATTTCTGCACCAGCTGTCAATGTGGTAACTTTGCAGCTCCAAGTCAACAGGATGAGGTTTGTAAGTGCTGGAAAAACACTGAGTGGAGGGAAGCTGGTCTAACTGGCATTGAATGGATCTTTTCTATCACTCGCTACCTGTAATGGTATGTGGGAGTGGCCTTGGGAAACAGGAGGAAGAGCCGCAGACTAGGCAATACTGGAATCAGATAAGCGGCAGCTGAGCCTGCAGAAAGAGTGAGGACGTGGCAAACGACTCAGAAGAAACTCTCTCTAGTTTCTTCGACTGTAAAGGTGAGGGGGGAGAGATGCACTTTCAGACTTGCAAGATTGTTGTTGGCCTTGCAAGGTAGATCACACAAGAAGCACACCCAGAAGTACTAGCTCTAACTTTACTGTAAGGTTACATTAACAGAATCTTGCAAGTCTGAAAGTAGGACCCTCCCTAGTTTCTTGGGCTATAAAGAAGGAGGGAGAGGTGTACTCTATCTCTCCCCCCTTCTTTACAGCCCAAGAAACTAGGGAGGGTCCCTTTTGAGATGTTCACCACCCCCACATTCCTTCTGCAGGTTCAGCTGCCTCTTACCTGACTACAGTATTGTCTAGTCTGCGGCTCTTCCTCCTGTCTCCCAAGGTCATTCCCACAGACCATTATACTATCAGATAGCATCTTTCAGGAAATGCTCTGAATTGGGTTTTAGGAGAGCCATACAAATTAGGCTTTTTCGGAAAGCCTTGCGAGGGGATTAGATATAAGTTGGGAGCCCCCTCCCCATGTTGACTTTGTATGCTTATTGTTCCTTCATGTTTTTTTTTTAATTTTATTTACGGCTGCTCCTACCCTTGTTAGGTTTGTTACTTGATTACACCGGTTTACTAGTTTAATCTCCTTACTCTAAGAATAACGGAAGGTGAGCCACTCGGAGTCCTGTTGGATTGGAGCAGCATAGAAACCTCATTAAGTCAAGTAAGATAAATCAAATAAATGGAATCAAGCCGATGTGCAAAAGTGTATCCTGCCAAGGAGCCGTGGGGTTTCTGCAGAGGGAGTTAGTTCTCACAGTCAGTAGAAAATAATGTAAGAGGAAATCTGAGCATTGCACAGACAAAGGACAGAGGCCAGGCTATGCAAAGCAGCCCATTACGTAGGATGGGAAAAACAAGGAGATGCAAAGGGATGGAACACTGGTTTCTATATGTAAATGTTGTTCTCGGATCACAGCAGTTGTTGAAACTTTTTCATGATGGCTTCCAAATGTTCTTCGATAAATCTGACTTAGACAAGCTCCTAAGAGAGCTTATGCTGAGCGGTTCCAGTTCGGCTTCGGTGGAACAGGAGTGGGGATCTGCCCTTCCTCTGTGCTTCCTTTGACTGGGATATTTAGACTGACTTCCTTTCCCTACGCAACAACGTTTGGACCCTCTTTCTCTTCCTTATTGCAGGAGACCAGGAACGGCCCAGGAACCACGAAAATAGCCGTGTGGATGCGGCAGCCCCTTCCCGGCCCTGGCCCCCCCAAACGTTCCCGGAGAACAGGGTGGGCCCCTTTGCCAGCAGTGTGGCAGAGTGGCCATTGATGAACCAGCATCCCGAAGCTGTCTCCAGCACGGTCCGGGAAGGTGTAACGGCAAGGAAAACCATAAGCCGTCGGGGACAAAAGAAATACTGGTGCTTTATCTGCATCAAAGGCTTTCGTGACAAGGCGGACTTGGTGAGGCATGACCGGATCCACACAGGGGAGAAACCTTATGCCTGCCTGGACTGCGGAAGGAAATTCAGCTACACGTCCAGCTTGTACAAGCACCAGCTGATCCACAGGAGACCAGGTAGCCCAGAAGGGAAACAATTCAGAGGGATGTCCTCGAACTACAGCAGAGACGACTTTTCGGCCATGCACACGGCTCCCTTCGCCTCCCTTGATGGCGGAAGAGGGTGGAGGAACGGAGTGAAGCTGGCGGGGAGCGAGGGAAAGCCCCACACGGGGCCTTATCGGTAGGAAAGGCCGCTGAGCGATCAAGCGGCTTGGCTTTTGACATTTCAGCAATCTAATTCAAAGCGGTCGGCTTAGCCTTCCCCCGCCTGGTGCCTTTCAGATGAAGTGGCATCTGGTAAGTCTAGCTTGAGAAGGTTTGGCCAATCCAACGGTTTACAAAACGATTCAAACCAACCAGCTGAATCCCCCCTCTGTGGGTGGGTGTGTACACACACAAGCGTGCACCGCCGCGTGTTTATGTATATATGTATGTAAAGATGCTTTCTTATCTTTAGCCATAATTATACGATTAATATTATTTTATGCACAATATCACTTCAATGACCTCTATTGCATTTTCTCCTTTCTCCGTTCCAATAAAAGGCTAAGCCACCCTTAAATCACAGGAATGTTTTTGGGAGCCGGGGGGAGATCTTATGCTCTCTATCCCCAGTATTCATTTTGTGAGCAGGGAGTGGGTGGGTGGGGGGTCAGCTAGGGTGGGTGGGGGTCAAAAATATCAAGATGATGGACAGAACTAAAGCCTAGCCTCCTTTTTACATGCATCACAGCCACAGTGCACATAAAAGGGGCGGGGCTTTGACTTGAACTCCATCTTGACTTTTTTGACACCCACTCACCCACCTGCAGACACCTCTGTCAATTTGCCATGTCTTCGTGGGGAATTAGGAGCAGAAAATCTGGCTCTGCGTTCAAAGAGATCAAGTTTGCATTCCTTCCCCAGATAAACTGCGATTTTAGACCCACGGATTTCAGGAGGAATTAAATCTTAGTAGTAAAAATTAAGTGGGAAGGCGGGAGGCTGTAATTCAATATCCATTTCCTGGAAAGTACAAATGGGATTTTCTTTTGAATCAGTCCTCTTTGGGGACCTAACATCCAGCTTTCTACAAGTCCAATTTCTCAGCCAGCCAAACTGTTGAATTACCGGCCCAATTTAAGTAGAGACCCCCATGCTGAGCAAGACTGGAGTAAGGGGCATATAAGTATGATGCATACTTATATGCCCCTTAGAAGTCTATATCCAAGGGAGATGCAACTTTCTTTGTTGCCTTTCTTGGTATGGACTTAACAAGAAACCATTTATGTTTTTTGCCTCTGTCACACTGATTGATTGATTGATTGATTGATTCAAAAAAGGGTTTGTTTTGCTGATCTCAAGGGATTTTCAATAAGTTACAATCATAATTAAAATGTCCATGCTATAATTCTAGATACATAACCATAATTGTTGTTTGCTTCCCCCCAATCAAACCACAGATAAAAATCATCAGACAATCAACCGCAAAGCAATAAAACAATGTCAGCCACTATAAATCAAAGGCCCCTTTAAACCATTCTGGCTCTAATCATTTCCTGAAGCTTAACCAAGTTGGAGCTGATTGGAATTTCAGATTTCATGAGGCGGGAGTTCCGTAATATCAGCTGTGTGTTGATTCTTGGTAACTATATGAAGAGATCTGCAGGTACCTTGGCAGCAAGATGGAAATGGTTTGCAACTGACTTTTTTTTTTTTTTTATCAGTCTAGTTTCATCTACCACCCTGGGATTTTCTAGTGGTCTGTCATTCTGGAACTAACCAGATCTGACCCTGCTCATTCTTTTGGGATTAACCATGTTTCACTAGGCTTTGCAACTAACTGCTCCTGCAATCAGAACAGACTTGAAATATTGGGTATGTGAGTAACTCTGGGGTACCTTATATTACCTGGAGGCACCAGTGTTCTCCCAGACTTCCTGGACCAGCTCCCCAATCAAACATTCATTCATTCATAGAAACCCCCCTCCCCTAAAGCTTTCTTAAAATATAAAAAGGATGGGGCAGCTTCAGCCCAATGAGGGAGGGGTGTATGTGGGAGAGAGAGGGAAGGAAAAGAGAGAGAAAGAAAGAAAAAGAAGGAAAGAAAGAAGGAAAGGAAAGGAAAGGAAAGGAAAAGAAAAAGATCTACCTGCATTGTTTATTAACTCAGAAGGAAACATTACAGATTTTTGAAATGCAGAGCAACTGGCAAACCTGGTTAAATAGTCCTCAGGGTCGAATTTGGCTCTGAACGTGTCATTTTTTTTTCCTTCCCGGCAAATGAAGTTTGCCCTCGAAATACGAATTTTCCTCCTATCCTGCAAGCTTCCTCTATGTTGCCCACTTCGATGGACTCAAAGGAGGTTTGGAACCGCTTTTCTCCTCTCTCCCTGGGAAGCCGCATCTGCCAAAACGCTCTTCTCTCTCGCCCATTTTTTTTTTTTTAACGGCTCCCTTTCTGCCGTTCTGAACACCCCCCTCCTCCCCCCCACCCCGCAACACGCGCCAGAACAGCGGGTCGCGCAACTGCCTCGACGCCTACATCTCCCAGCATCCTTTGAGCCTGGCCATGGGCGAGGAGGAGAACTACCAGTCCCGGCGTCCAGTGGGCTTCCTGTCCCTTTCCCTCCTTCTGGGGGTGATATTTTCTTGGATGAAAAGGCGAGGTAGGGGCTGGAGGCGGGGTGGGGGCTGAACCCGCGCTCTTGCTAAGGCGGCGGGGAGGCTCTCGCTCGCTCGCTCGCTCGCGCGCAGCGGCGTCCTTCGGAGACGGTTCGTGCATGAGCAGCCGCCGCCGCCGCCGCTGCCGCCGCCTGCCCAGGGTGAAAACTGGTGAGCAGGGGGAGCGCGAGGGCGGGGGAAGATGCCGAGCGGCTCGAATGAGGGCTGGACGACCCTTTGGGCACGCAGGCGCTTCTGCCGCGGTCAGAGGGAGAAAGTGGGGCGGAGGGGGCAGGGAAGGAGCCCAAACTCTTTCAGCCTCTGCCCTCCCTTCAACTAGCGCAGAGCAGGAGCGGGACGGTTTGGGGCGAACTTGTTCGCAACTCCTGCAAACAGTTGCTGCCAAGGATAAAACTGTCACGACTGGAAGACCCGCGGGGTCCCTGCCCAAGTGCTCTTCTGTTGGCATCCACGCTCTGCCGAAAGATCGGATGGACGACATTCGGGCTGTTAGTGCTGCAAATAGGGAACCTTCTTTCAAGTTGAATTAAGTTGCTAAGATTGATGTAAGTCTCCATGTATCTTACGCTTTTTTAACTTTTAAAGTTGTTAAAAAGCACTAAGCATGCTTCTTTTTCGTGGGCCCCTGTAAAGTTGCTTTAAAATAAATGAACTCGTTCCTGCTACTTTGAATGTATAGAGGTTCACGTTAATATAGATCATGAACTTTAGTTTCGAGGCTCCTTATTTTATGGGGTGATGTTATGATGAATGGTATTGTGTCAGTTATTTTATTCTGTGTCCGTGCTGCGGTCAGTTATAAGCATATAATAAAATAAACTCCTCTTACTACTGAGACATAAGAAGCTGAAATGGTTCAGCTACGTTCAGAAGAAAGGCCCAGTTGAATTCCAGAATTGGTTGCCAAATGAGTGTGAGCAAAGAAACAAGCAAAATCATCTTCCTGTAATATTCCCAGACGAAAAAAGCACGGAGTTCTGACTCCTGTATACCCAGCGGATCCAAGCAGATTAAAGACTGATTTCATTTAAAGATTAAATGAAAGATTAAAGATCAGATCTGGGCTGCAATACGTCAGATCACCACCAGATGGCAGTAAAGACTGGCTGAAAATCCTTTGCTGCTCCCTAGAGTTTGTAGGGAATTTTGCATCCCAAATCAAGGTAAAGATCCTCTTCAGTTGAACTCAATTCCTGGGAACTACATTTGGACGCGTGTGCATAGTTTTCTTAACTGCGTGATCCTAGAGTAATGTTAAGGATGTGATTTGCCATCGCTTTCCTTGGAGAGGCTTTTTTCGGCTTTCCAGTCTGCAGCCTCTGATGGTCTCCTGTCCCAACTACTAATCGGGGCCAACCCTGCCCAGTCCAGGTGCTGTGACTTCCAGGTGACAGAGAAATTTAGTAATCTGGAGAGGGAATTAAATGGCACATTTTGAGAGGAGGAATGCTGGCTGGCTGGCTGGCTAGCTAGCTGCAAGATCTTTGAATGGGAGCAATCCACGCTTGCAACGTTTGATTGCGGTTCCCCTTGGTTTAACTATTGTGTGCCATGTTAAAAAGGGATTGGGTTGTGGGTACTTGGGGGCAAAATGTACTGCCATAAATGTTACATTCATGTGGTTTTTTACTGTTTTTAAAATAAGGGAAGGACTGAGAAAGGGAACCTGGGAAAGATTGGGGAACATCCAGAAACTGGATGAAAAGGTTTTCCTTGTTTGGGAAATACTTTAAGGTATTGTGTTGTTGGAATGGGGGGTGGAAATTCACCTGGGAAAGAAGATGCCATCAAAAGAGTAGTTCCCTCTGTTTGGTAGTTTATTCTCAGGCCTTCCGCCTGAGCAGAAGGAACAGGATTTAACAATTTTAGTAAGACTCAAGCTATTCTCTTAGCTGTTAAGAGGGGAGTGTCCAAGCAGCAGCAGCAGCAGCATGTGAACCTCTCTTAGTCTCTGAATTTGGATGGGAGACCACCAGGAATTGACAGCACAGTAGGCTAGTCCAGGAAGTTGAAAGAGATTTTCCCAAGAAGGCAATAGCAAAATAGTTTTGTTTTTTTCCCAAGAAAACCACAGGGATGTGTTCATGAAGTCACCAGCAGCCACACTCAGTGCAAAGGGGACTTCACTTTACTAAGCCTACATATTTCATGCTTCCCACACATTTTCCTGCATTTCTTGCCACAAATTGGCAGATAATGAGGCCGCCGGAATTGGGTGTTTTTCTGCCAGGTTTCAGGAGTATGGTTTTCGGAGTTTGTGGGAGTAGCAACTGCAAATTTTAGCCCCTGAGCCCAACTCTTCAAGATTTTGGACGAGAGGCCTTTTGAAGCCCTCTCATAGTTTTTAATTCTGTTTTCTTTTGGCTTTTTAAATGGCTTCAAGAGTCTTGGCAAGGAGGCGTGGAATAAAAACACATAATTGCCAGAAAGGTCAAGGAATGAATTGTTTTTAGTTGGATCCATCGGAGGGAGAATCTGGAACTTGGGTTTTCTGAACTCATGAAGCTGCTAACCAGGGAATGTCAAGTGTGAAGCTGTAGCTCAGCAGAACCTATTTTGTGTACAGAAAGTGGCGGATTTGATTGCTGTAATCTCCACAGGTAGTCCTCGGCTTACATGCATTTGTTCAGTGACCGTTCAAAGAGATGGTGGTGCTGAAAAAATGGACGTACTACCGATCCTCAAAGTTCCGGCCATCACAGCATCCCCCAGTCACATGATTGCAATCCAGGCATTTGGGTGCCCAGCTCGCGATTACAATGTCGCAGGAAGCCACAAATCACCATTTGCAACCTTACCTGCTGGCTTTCCACAAGCAAAATCAATGGGGAAGCCAGTAGGGAAGGTCACAAGTCAATCTGGTAAGTTGCTGCCACCTGCAGCACCACCACCCTGCCCATGCGCAGCCTCTGCTGGGCCTCCCAGTCCCCCCCTGGCCTCACATGTGGCCTGTGCCGGCCTCTCCCACCCCCCTGTGACATCCCCACGCTCCTAACCTGAGACTCCTGTCACTTCCCGCTTAACAACCAGCACATCTTGGGGTTACGACGGCAACAGGGACTGCCAGGATTGTCATTGCTAAGTGATGCAGTCTTGAGACGTCACCCTTTATGACTGCATCACTTAGCTACGGCAATCCCAGTCCCACTTGCCATCGTAACCTGAGGACTACCTGTAGTTAAAAGTACTGGATGAGGTCTGAAGAGGTAAAACAAATGGGCATTCTGGGCTATAAAATGTTGCTGAACTGCAGTAGAGAGCCAGTGTGGGCTCCTGGTGAAGATGCTGGACTCCCTTCTGACATAGAGACTCCCTGGGAGACTCCCTCCCTCTCAGGCCTAGAGGGAAGGCCTGGACTAGGAGTGAGATTAGGGTAGTGGGAAAGGTGCAGGGCTAAGAGGGATGAGACCCAGATTTTGGTCCCCCCTCACCCACAGAAGCTGTCCTTGGCCAGTCCTTCTCTCTCAGATCAACCTACCTTATAGGGTTGTTGTGGAGAGAGGAGGAGGGAATGGTGTAAGCTCCTCATAACTGGCGATTTGCAGCTCAGTGAGTTCTGCCTTCCAGGCCCCTCCCTGAAGCAATAGAGGACAGATGTTGAACAGTATTGTTCTGTGTCATGTAATGAAGCATGGATATCTGAACATTTCAGTCTCCTGGTTGAAGATGAAAGAGGACAGGATCCTTAAAATGGGCACAGGGACTTGGGTATGGTAGGAAGAGGAGAGTTGGGTTAGGCCCCAGTCCTATTAGGGCAGAAGTTATCTAAACCACACAGCCTCCATCCTAAGGAGTTCTCCACCACAAAGGGATGAAGGTTACCTCTGGCCATAGCCACAAAGGCGTATGACCGGATTGTTATGATTTGGGTAAATTTAAGAATTCCTACTGATGTTTCCTGCTCTCCCACCTTTCTCAGGCCAGATCTCCAGGTCCCACACCGGACCTGATCTGTCAGCTGGAGCAAAGGGAAGATTGTTGGCTACCTGGCCCTCAGGTGGAACAGAATCAGACACCAACTCAGGTAAGAGGATGAGGATGTGATAAAGACTCGGTTGGGGAGCTCTGCAATCCTGATGGAAAATGGCAAGTGATCTCTTCTCTCAAGAGACTTTTCCCACTAACTCAACCGCTTTGTCCTTCTTTCTTACTCCATCCTCACTTCCAAACTGGAAGCTGACCTTAGATAACCTTGTCAGATTCAGTATGTGCTTCTCATTTTTCCCCCTCTTGAGCTGTTCGTCCCCAAAGTAGGAGGCTCTTCCTGGCCCTTCCAAAGGTCCTACAAAATCTGGAGTCAGCAGTAGCTATGCTTTGTGGGTTATCCCATGGATTGCAGGGAACCCCCAACCCCATTTTGCAACACCCCCCCCCCCCACGGAACACAGTACAAAATGTAAAGCAAAGCATTTGTTTCAGTGGTATGAATGCTTTTACACACAACAGCAACAATCTTTGTTGAGAATAGGTGCCTGGAACCTTTGCCAGCGTAAGGCTCATCTTCACGTCCCTCTAACTATGGACTGGGCATAGCTCACTGTCTGTTTTTTAACACCATGTCCTCACAATGGTGCCCTTGTATCATCTCCAGCCCACAGTGGAGGCAACTTAAAGTCATCTTTAACTGATACAGGTTTACTAGTCTTTCCCCCCTCTTCTTCCAGTATGAATTTTGCTGTGGACCCAATTTAGAACACCTCACTGATAACATGATTGATGATGCAGTAAGGCTGGCCTCTGCCCTGTTGCTATGGGCCATTTGAGGCTGCTGGGTGCCCACCTTCTCCCCTCTGGTCCCTGGCCACTGTCCTCTGTGGCCATGCTGCCCTGGGCTGCAGCGTACCTGGCTTCCATAGAGGCCTCTGTCCATTTAATATTACATTGGCAGCTTATATGTGCAAGTTTAGTACTCTTTTAAAAGAGCACTAGACTGTTTTTTTCTAACATGGATTTAGTGCTTTTTTGAAAGAGCATTAGATCTACGCTGCACAGGTTGATTTAAATTGAGAAAAAAAGCCAGGTGGTTCCAGCTGGGTCTTACTGGTTCTGTCACCAGTGACTGCATTATTTTCTCCTGGTTCCTCCAAGAAGATATTTCATATGGCTGTACTTTTTCTACTGTGCATATAAGCACTACAGTTGCCACCCCAAACAGTCCATGTTCCAAAACCAGAATCTTGCAGTTACAGTCCCCCAGCTACTGCAGTTACTTACGTTTCCCTTGGTATGTGTGCATGGGGGGGGGGGGGGGCGGATGCCATTTCTCCTATTCCATTCCAGCCTAGGTGGCACGATGTGCTATTGCACAAATGCTGATTATCACCAGCCCATTACAATTGCATCTAATGGCTGCTTCTTGGTGCTGTTGACCATCAGGTCAGAATTGCGCTCCTTGACGGCTCACTCCCAGATCTTGCCCATTCCGGTTTGGCAGCACTGATAGCCAGGGGGATGACTGTTGTTGCTGTGGCTGGGTCAGTCACAATGGAATGATGCCAGGTGATTTCACTGTAGCACGTGTTCTCCGTGGTCATTTGCTAGCTGTTCTCAGTGATGTGAACAGGACTCCTTAGCCGCTCCCTGCCAGCACTGCCATTCCCTGGCAGCATTAATCCTGGGGTGGGACTTGCTTGTTCGCTCTCCCTTGCGGCTTCGGGGCATGTCCCACCATCTTCATATCACATTCCATCTTCATACAGGCCATTGTCCTTCTTCCTCAGCATGAGCCACCCTGGAAAGCCCACAAAGTGTCGACGGGGGAGCACGTGGAAAAGGGCAGAGACGATTGCGCTGCTGGAAATCTGGGGCGAGGCGAAGATCCAGCAGGAGCTGCGGTTCAGCCACCGCAACATAGACATATTTGAGAAAATTGCAGAGGAATTACGCGGGCACGGATATCATCGCTCAGCCACAGAGTGCCGGACAAAGACAAAGACGCTTCGTCTGGAGTACAAGCGGGTTGTAGCCCACAACGCGAAATCCGGAAACGCCCCGGTGGTGTGCCCGTTCTACCCGCAATTGCACCGCATTCTCCAGGGGGATGCCAGCATGACGCCTAAACGGGTGGTACGCAGCAGTGCAGCAGAAGGGATGGCTGCCGGACAGAGCCCAGCAGCCTACGCTGCCCCATCTCCTGGGTCTAACTTAGCTCGTGAGGCAGAGCTGGGAGCCCCACGCCCTGTTGGCCTAGGAGAATACCTTGAACAGGCTCCCACTGGTAAGACAGCAACGGGGGTGGAAATTCAGCCCTGGAGCCAGGCCGCAAAACCATGACATGAGTTGGGACTGAGCAGTTGGACACTGCTGCTGTCCTTCAGGTGCTGGGTGGGTGAAGTGGGTGGGAGCTTGGCAGGCACGTAGCTCCCAAGTATCACTGCAGTCCTACCCCTCACTACCTGTCCTTTTCCCACCTTTCTTGATGAAAGGACACAGGTGGGAAGTGGATTCACAACAAAGCACCTTCAAGCCATTGGTGGGCCTCACCCATCTCACGGGCCAATAATCACTTGCCATTGTTGTACAAGGATAATGGCACCCTGGGGTGGGGGTGGGGGTGGGGGTGGGATGTTGCCTCCCATTCACTTGTCCGTATGATATTCATCCACATGGGTGCCTGTGAGGAAAGGGTTAAAAAAAAAAAGTCAAGATGGCGGCCACAACCATGTGATCAAAGTATTGTGTAAAAAAGAGATGGGGCTTTGGCTGCCATCTTGACTTTTTTACCCCCCACCCAAGGACACCTCTGTTCATCCACATATTAGAGGAAGGCCTAGGTAACATTTAATACAAAAATTTAATAACTTGGCTTTTTGAAAAATACATTTAAAATTACAAAGTATATCCTGTAGCACTGGAACGTTGGATAATGAGTACAGGCAGTCCTCATTTAAAGTCCACTCATTCAGCGACCATTTGAAGTTACATTGGCACTGAACAAGGGGTACTTATGATGGGTTCTCATAGTTGTGGCCATCACAATGTCCCTGTGGTCACGTGATCACAATTCAGGCACAATTACAACATCACAGCATCCTGTGGTCACATGATCACCATTTGGCCCTTCACTGCCAGCTTCCAACAAGCAAAGCCAATGGGGAAGTTGGGAGGTGGTCACAAATGGTAATCACATCACCGTGGGACGCTCTGACTGTGCAGGATTCGCCCAAGGAACTACCATTTTAAGTTGGCATGGTCATGTGACATTGTGCCTTATGGTTGCCTTGTTTAGCGACAGAGTTCCTGGTCCCAATTACTGTTGGTAAGCGAGGACTACCTGTATGTAAACTTATTGGCACAAAGATACCTGGGGACTTCCCCAGAAGCCTGCCAAGATCCCCCTACTTCTATTAATTTGATATTACATTTGCATTAATTAATTTAAAAAGCAATTAAATAGAAAAATGGCATGTCACAAGATTGCCTACTGCATCATCTGTTCTTCCAGCCTTCTCTATTCCCTTCTCTGCCCCACTCCAGTCTTAGCAAATTAAAAAGGTGACCTGGTTTGAATTGGAAATGGGCCTGCCAGTCTAAGAAAAAGGCACAAGACAGCTGGGATAGCACTGCATATCCAGGAGAGGGGATTAGAGGGGCTGGCGGGGAGAAAATATTCCACTTTGCTTTCTGGTACGTGAATGTTCTTGTGCAAAACTCCCCGAAAGCATGATGCCCAGTGCAACCCTGTTCCCTCTCCAATTCTTACAGAACTGGAAGGCAGCTTCTGCAAGAAGGAAACACGGAGGGATGCGCCAGAGGGGTCGGAGGACGAGGAGGAGGACATGGCTGCACAGCTGCAAGAAGACTTTGATTGTGCACAGCAGGTGCCACCCAGCAGTGCTGGAGGTAACTGTAATGGTCTGTGGGAATGACCCTGGGAGACAGGAGGGAGTGCTGCAGATGGGACAGCCAGCATGTAAAAGGCATCTCAGCCCACAGGAGGAGGGAAGCCATGGGAAACGTTTCAGATGGGACCCTCCCTAGTTTTCCAGAGAGTAAACGAAGAGGAGGGGAGAAAGACTTTCAGTCTTGCAAGATTCTGTTAATGCAACCTTACAATAAAGACAGAGCTGGTACTCCTGGTTGTGCTTCTTGTCTGGAGTACTTCACAGGGCTAACAGTACGGTCCTGTCCTGCAGTGCAAAACCAGCTTTGGGAGGGGTGTGTGGAGCACTCGGAGTACACTGTTGATGCTCAACTCATTCTGGCAACTTTGCTTACGTGGGGACTGAGAGCGATGGGGACAGTGATCCAGAGTGAACAGTAGATAACTGAGACCGAGTTATCAAAGTTTGTGCTTTGATCCATGCACATATGGTTAAGCAACCACATATTTGTACGTGTGGCCTGGCTGTGCTTTTACATGACATGCATCATAACACGCAAACGCAGATCTATCTCCCCACCCAACCTTTCCATGATACACAAATGTAAATGAGGACCATGTAAGTAACACACAACTCAGGGAGTGATTGGGTACAGCTCTACTTAACCAACCCAGAGGGGCTGAATGCCGCTTCTGTGCCTCCCAATTTGCCAACATTCCTGATGCCTAAAGGCCACTGCTTCTACCTCCAGTCTACTTTATGGCCACTTAAGTTCTGTCTCACTTATGGTCCCATTTCCATCCTCTTTCTTGTAGGACCACGGACCATCCCAGGGCTTGCCACGCTGTCTCCGGCATCCAGGCTGGCCTTGCTGCGGATGAAGAAACGGAGAGTACCCCACATCGAGCGCATGATGGAGAGAGTGATGATGCACTCGGAACGAAACCAGCGGGAGCTTCTCCGGGAGTTGGCTGCTGAGCGTCAGTGTATCACAGCGTTCATCCAGGAGTTGCGAGATGATGCAAAGGGCCGTCTGCAAATGCGCCAACAGATTGCAGCATTGTGCGAGGCAACCCAGAACTCCACGCGGGTTCTGGACCGGGTACTGAATGGACTGGCGAAGTAGTCCTCTGTGCCCTCTCTGGTTCTGGAACAGCACCTCCCATCTGTCAGCACTGGTGGTCTGCTCTGCTGGCCAAGCTGGTGACCCCAAGGAGCCACCTCCACATTGCTCCAGAGACTGATTCATCAGTTTGACCAAGCCTAAGACTCCTGCGTTCAACCCAGCACTCAACAAAGGTCAGGATTACCACAAGAACTGCTGCAAGTGGACTCTGGTGCATCTGAAGACAAGGGGTGTGGAAGCCAAGGGATAGAGTACACCACCTGCACCGCCAGTGCCCAAAAGACCTCCAGTCCTTAATATGCCTCCATTCAGCCTGCATGATCCGTGTTTTGCCACTAGTGATTGCTCTTGCCAGTTCAGGATAATTGCCCCATAACCACATCAGCCCCACTCTACTAGAAACACCAAGGAGTCAAGAGGGATGTGTTTCTTCAGTCATCCAAGAAGCCTGCTTGTAGGTTATCCTCTTTCACCACAGTGGAACATCAAGAATGATGCTTGTCCAGAAAGGATACTGGATTGGATACCTGCGTTGTATTCCCTGGGGGTCATGCCAAACATGCTGACAAGGACCTAGGAACCAAGAGACACCAGCTCTGGCCAAACAGCCCGTTGTCTCAGTGCATCGAGCTTCTTGTTCCACCATCAGTTGACATGGAACTTATCTGTTCCTGAGCTGAACTGTGGCTGTTGGTCAAGGAATGGATTTCATAGGAGCATTAAGCCTTGGGTTTCTATAGCCTTGACCCATGATCTTTGTATCTAACCCTCAGGGATGGGGGTGGGAAAGTGCTTTGACTGTCTTGTTAATAAAGGCAGCTTCTGTGTCCGACATCTTGTCTGTTTCATCTTTTACAGTTGGAACCAACCACTAATGTATATACTTCAGAGTGCCAGTAAGTACCAGCAATCTACAGCTACCTTTTCTTGGTAACTGCTAGAAGACTGTGTTGGTGTTCCCTCTTAACTGGATAGTAAATATTTAATTCCTGGGAGTTTTTAATTCAGATATCTTCATGTCTTACAGTGAGCTGTAATAGTCACTGGTGCAGTGGTCATGTGACCATCATGAGAACTTTAAATCGGGTGGTGTCTCTGAAGACCATGGGCATGGATGGTTTTCTGCAGTGTTTCACTCTTTGGATTGGTCATCTCCAAATTACCACAGCCCGTGGGAAGGAAAGATGACAGATCTGGGGAGCAACCCATATCTCATGCTTGTTCTAATGTGGGCAATACAAATATTGTAGCTTAGCTGCTGAGAGGGGAAAGAGTCTGGTGCTATTGTCCTGGGAATACTGCTAAACCATTGCAGAGTATAAGTAATACACAGATAAGACAGAGTTGATTGAGAATGGTCATCATGCATATGGATGTACGTAGGCATGCGTATGTCCATATACACACACATGCATCTCTGAGGAGTGTGCATCTTTATGAAAGTCATCCCAAGTTCAAGTAGAAGGAGAAATGTAACAATTCACATACAGGTTTGAGACCAGAACTTGTCCAAGGTCAGTGTAGCTGATACTGCCTTTGCTCACTTGCAATGATCAGCTGAGACATTGAGTTATAAAATTGATTATAATTAATCCAGATCCTGACCCTTAAGTTTTGCCATCTAGCAGGACCCAGGAAGCTTGCTTTTCAGTAGCAGCCCCTGCCCTGTGGAACATCCTTTCCCAGGGGATCCTGCACCCCCGCCCCACCCCACCCCCTTGAGCCTTCAGGAAAGCTATAAAGGGCTAGCTTTTCCCCCAGGCACTGGGATAAGGCAAGGTTGGAGCTGGAGGATTGGGTGGATTGGGGATGGTGGATCAGGCACCTGGTTTTTTTGGTTATCTTGTTTTTAGCTTTATTGTTGAGTGCCCCCCCCACTCTGTTTTACAAGAGGGGCAGCCATGTAAGTTAAGTTGAATGAATGAATGAATGAATGAATGAATGAATGAATGAATGGCTTTCCCGACAATGCAAATAAGTACTAACATTTCATCTGTGTGTCTGCACTCCAGCTGTATGTTGGCTCTTGGCTGAGAGGGGGGACTGATTCAAAGTCCCCCAGGGAACCTCTGTGGCTGAAGGGGGACCAGAACCCAGATCTCCACATTCCTAGTCCAGCATCTTTATCACTACCAACTCTGTTGCTTGGACTGAAAAGGGGAGACTACCCAGAGTCTCCCAGGGAGCTTCCATAGCTGAGGAGGGACCAAAAACAGGAAAGAGGACAAACCCCCTAGTTGGCAGGAGGAACTGAAAGCTTGCAACACAAATGGCAGTGACAGAACTAGCAGCATGTAACTGGCAGAATCTGGCTCTTCCCAGTTTCAGTTGACCTTCTGTAGAGCACAGGACTAGCCTTCTTTCCGAAGGGCGTTAAATCCATATTGAGAAAGACCCTGCATGAGACTTGACAAGCATCAGGCTAGCCAGTGCCTCTGTGGAACCCAGGTGCCCAGATCAAAATCCTCACGGAGAGCCTTGCCCTGTGCTTGCAGGGGGTGGGAACATGCCCGCATCAGCCTAAAGTAGCCAACAGGAGTTGGGCAGTTCCCAGCATCTGAGCACATCCGCAAGGATGTCATCAAAGTTATGTCTACTGGAGCAAGAGGGAAAACACCACTTCAAAACGAGAACAGCTAGGGACAACATTATGGAGGACAGAGCAGAAAAAGAATTAACCATGGTTAAGGGCAAGGGAGGAGATACAGGTAGGTTTGGATTAGTGTGGTTAATCCCACGAAAAGGTTGCATTATTCAAATTCACACTATTTGAAGTCATATTTCTATAGAAAATATGGTAATTGGTTCCAACTTGAAATTGGCAAGAAAAAATTTAAATGTAATTTTTTATATGTATATTAGTGGAATATTACAGTAAAGAATACCAAGAATATACTTATAATTTAAAAGTATGCTTAAAACCACAACTGTGCACATACTAGCTTCAATTGCATGCACTCTAGCCTTGCATTAACTGAATTTCAGGTCACATGAAACACCCTGTGGTAAGTAAACCATGGTTTAGTTAATCATGAGTGTGTTAGGCACATGTAGCCAACAGTGACCTTTCCTGTCAAGGCACGAGTTGAAGCTGTGTGACATCTGAAATGTGTATTTTATAAATTTTATAAATTACAAATTATCCTTACATATAATTGGTTATCTGGGCTCTGTTTGAACACGTTCTGCAACAGGGAGCTGGGCACCCCTTGAGAACGAGCAGTGGTTCATCCAAATAGTCAAGACATTTCTCCTAATGTTAATCCAAAATCTACCCTCTTGCAATTCAACCCAGGATGCAGAGTCAGAAGTGTCCAGGTGGGGAAGGAGGCAAAAGAGTCAAGATGGCAGCCATCTGTGCACAACTGAAGCCCTGTCCCTTTTCACAGGCATCCCACACACATCTAAAAAGCAGCAGGGCTTTGACTGCACAGTATGGCTGCCATCTTGACTTTTTTGACCCTCTCCAGTCCATGCCCTTGGAAACAATCCTGATTATTTTTAACAGAGGGAGCGTTAATTGGCTAAAATGGCATAACATGGAAATGTGCTCTCCTCCAGTCTTCCAAATAATGCTCTGATAAAATAATGGGAAATTTTCCTCACTTTCCTAGAACTATGAACTCCCTTGTGTTTCTTGAAAAGACCAAGATAGACATTCCAGAAAAACATTTCCCACACTCCAAACACTCAATTTCTTTTTCTTGCAGATTCTTTAGGGGTTCCAGAGGTCTCACTGACATCAATATTTTTCAACATTGAGCATTTCTACAATTACCCTGTTTGTGAATGCTCCAGGGTTTATCAATGTTTGATTACTCTACAAATTATTTACACTCTCCACACTCTTGTAACTCTCTTCTCTTGTGTAAACACTTTGGTAAGTCACTAATGCTGCTTTGTGTGCAAAGCATTCTCACACTCCCAATCTTTATGCATGTTTGCTTCATCGTGGATTCTCTGAAGGTTTTTAAGGTTATTTGAAAAACATTTCCCCACACCAAACTTTCCCTTCGGTCACCATGTGAAGTTCCCGGTGAACATAAAAGTGTGACTTTTGAGAAAAATGCTTCTCACAGTGTTCACAACTGAAGGGTTTTATCTCCACTATGGACTCGCTGATGCTTTTTTAGCATTGATTTACAACGAAAAGCTTTCTCACACTCTACGCACTTGTAAGGCTTCTCTCCTGTGTGATTTCTGGTGTGCATCCGAAGTTCTGAATGTTGGGCAAAGCATTTGCCACATTCCAAGCACTTACAAGGCTTTTCTCTGGTATGAATTCTCTGATGCTTCAAAAGAGTATCTTTCCTGGAAAAACATTTATCACACTTGAAACATTTATGGGGCTTCTCTCCTGTATGGATTAGGCTGTGAAGTCTAAGGGATGATGAATGAGCAAATGCTCTCCCACAGTCAAAACATTTGTAATTTTTTTCCCCTGTGTGAATTTTCCTATGACTTCTAAGGGCTGATCTTGTACGAAAAAATGTTCCACATTCATTGCATCGATATGGCTTTTCCCCTGTGTGAGTTTTCTGATGCTGCCAAAGTCCTCCCTTTTGAGCAAAACATTTCCCACATTCTATGCATCTGTATGGCTTCACTCCTGTATGGACCCTCTGATGTGTTCCAAGATGTTGTTTTTGGGAAAAGCATTTCCCACATTCCACACACTTGTATGGTCTCTCCCCTGTGTGGATTCGCTGATGAATCCGAACCACTCCTGGCGTCATAAAACTTTTCCCGCACTCCCCACATTTATAGGGCTGCTCTCCTTTGTGCCACTTCTGGTGTCTGTGAAGTTCAGAAGAATCCACAAATCGTTTCTCACATTCTGGGCATTCATAGGGTTTGTCTCCGGTGTGAATTCTCTGATGTCGCATCAGGTTTGCTTTCGTGGGAAAACATTTCCCACATTCTAGGCACTTTTTGTTTTTCTCCCCTCTGTGGGTTTTTTCATGGCTCCGAAGAGATGAACTTTGAGCGAAACATTTTCCACACTCAAGGCATTTATAAGATGTTATTCCTGTGTGAACCTTCTCATGGACCCAAAGCTGTGAATGCTGAGTAAAGCACTTCCCACACTGCCAGCACTTGTAAGGCTTCTCTCCTGTGTGAAGCCTCTCATGATTCTTAAGGACTGATTTTTCATTAAATGATTTCCCACACTCTAGACATTGATAAGGTTTCTCTCCAGTGTGGATTTGCTGATGTCTAAGAAGCCCTGACTTTTGATCAAAGCGTAAGTCACACTCCACACATTTGTAGGATTTCAGTCTGGTGTGGCTTCTGAGATGTTTTGCAATGCCGCACACTCCAGAAAAGGATTTTTGACACTCCAAACCTTGACTGGATTCATTTCCCACATGGACCTTTCTGTGGATCAAAAGGAGGGACTGGTGGGCAAAGGATTCCCCACCCTCTGAGTATGCATGGGTCTTTTGTCCTCTGTGGTTTTCTGGAGGGCTGGTGGGGTCTGACAGTGGATCCAACAGTTTCCCACCCTCCATGCTTTCTGGCAGCTGCTCACTTGCATTGAATTTCTACTGTCTGTTGATCGTTGATTTGCAGGCAAATCTTTAGTCACAATATTTTTCCTGCTGATAGAAGAAAAAGAATCACATCATCTTAGCATCGGAAGAGACCTTGAAGGTCTTCCAGTCCAACCCCCTGCCCAGGGAAGGTGTCCTCAGAACATCCTAGACAAAATGTCCGGTGACGGAGCCCCCACAACCCTAGGAGGCAAACTTCTGTGCTGTTCACTTAGTCTAACCCTTCCTCCCTGGTTCTTGTCCAATAAGATGAAGAAGCTCGGAAAGTAGGCTGAATGATGCTTCGGAGAAACGTCATATGAATTATGGAGGTGCCATCAAAGCTAGTATCCTCCCACTGCAGTTAAAAAAAAAAATTCTAAGGGAAGGGAGACTTCTCAAAAGATGCTTCCATACTGTCTTCTACTCCGAACAGTTGCCTTCAGCTGCTTCCCCATCAACGCTTGGTTACAAAATGCAAATGTGATGGTATGTGAGAAAGACTTTGAGAAACAGGGCAAAGAGATGCTGCCTAGGGAATGGTCAGATAAGAGATGTCATAGCCTGCAGCTCCATAATGGGTGGAACAAGAGTCTCAGAAGAGACCCACCCTAGCTTCTCAGGCTGTAAAGGAGATGGTGGTAGATTTGTACTTTGAGACTTGCAAGATTCTGTTAATATAGCCTTACGATAAAGTAGAATTAGGTAATCTGGTCATGTTTCCTGTCTGATCTACTTGGAAGGTTGATATCAATCTTGCAAGTCTCATAGTACAAATCTCCTGTTGGGAGAGGTACTTTCAGACTGAACGTTCTGTTGCTGTAACCTTACAATAAAGGTAGTGTTAGTACTCACTAGACAACCCGTGACCCCTTGGGTCATTGTTTCAGAGATATTTCCTTATTCAACAGAGAAAAAGAATGACTAAAGGCAAAAAAGCAGTAGGAATATGAGCGACTTGCAACTTGCTGCAGGCTTCCTCATTGACTTTGCTAGTGGGAAGCTATCAGAAATCCTTCCTCCCTCTTTCCCCTCTCCCCCTTCACTCCTTCCCTCCATCCCCTTTTCTTCCTCCTTCTCCCTCCCTCCATCTCATTTCCTCCCTCTCTCCCCCTTCACCCCTTCCCTCTTCCTTCCTCTCCTCTCTTCCTCCCTCCCTCCATCTCACTTCTTCCCTCACTCTCCCTTTTCTCCCTCCTTCCCACTTTTATTTATTTTATTCAATTTATCAAATTTGTCACCACCCATCTCATGAAACAACTCTGGGTGGTTTACAACAAGATAAAAATTAATTAAAATACAACATAAATAAATAAATTCCGAGAAGATAGAAAATCTCCCTCCCTCCCTCCCTCCTGTGGTCCCAGCCCAAGTCTGGGTCTGGTCCCAGTGTGCTAAACACCCAAAGAAACACGCCAAAGTGGAGACTGAAGCAAACTTTATTCTGCACAGAGAAAGGACACAAGGAGCTCTCTCAAAGCTTGTATAACCACCTTGTTGTTCAGGGGTCAATTACAGTACAATTACCACGAACTCAACTCCCTGTGGTCACAGCGTGACCTTTCCTTATACGGGAATCTCTAACTGCTGGTTCTGCCAATATTTTGTAACAATTAACAACATTTCACATATTTTTGACTACACAGATCATCTTAATGCCTCCACTAGCCCACTTTTTCCATATATGTTTTGTTCTAGCAATTTCTTCAACCGCAGTGCTTACTTCCTCCTGTGCGCCTTGTCCCAGGATATGTCTGGGTAGCCTTTAGCAAGCATTCTTTTGCAATATTTGCAAAATGTAGCTTTCCATTTGAAAAACTTGTTAGCTTAGCAATTTTATTTTTTAGTAATTGTTAATACTTTGATTGGCAATTACCAGTACCTTTTCACGTTCATCATTTCCCCCCTTTGAGACGAGGGGGCATCTTGAATGTCCACATAAGTCTCATTATTATGTTGCCTGTTCTGCAATTCCAGAAAATGGTTATTTTCCTGGGCTACGGGTTGTGACGGAGCAACATAGTAAGTTGTTTTTGTAAAATTAGTACCTTTTCATGTTCATCCCTCCCTTCCCTCCCTTCCTCTCTCTCACTTCCTTTCCTCCCACATAAAATACAGGCTTGCGCCATTTGCCCTCCCCTCACGACTCTCGGGATAGCCCCGGTGGGCTGCAGCCTAACCCTAACCCTAACCCCATTCCGGCGTGTCCCCAAGAGCTCCTCCCTCGGGAGAGGGACAGGGCTCACCCATCCGGCACCGGCACCCCCCAGCCAGGCCTACCTCGCCAGCAGGCATCCGACCCTCTCCCTCCTCCTTCCCTCACCGCCAACTGCTATTAAGAGACTTAAAATTCCTGCCTCGTTTGCAAAGCAGCCAATCGCCGCTCGCCCGTCTGGCCTTGCCGCCGCCGATTGGGCGCAGGGGACAGAGGGAGGCGGGAAAGAGATCGGGAGGATAGGCCCGTGACGATCACGTGACCTGGGCTGGCCGCTACAGCGCAGCGCTGCAGGAAGCAGCCACAAGTTCCCCAAATTTCAATCCCGTGGGAGTCACCAGTTCTTACATTCTCTAAGTTAGCCCATCTCAGGTACCTTGGTTCAAAAACGGTTGCGCTAAGACCACAGTTTCACCCAGCTGAAGGTTATAGAAACGAGAGTGTTAGTCGTATATAGACCAAACCTCAAACCTATAAAATCAATTAATAGCCAAGGCAGGAGATACGTAACAATGATGTGGTTTGTTTATGGCTTCGATGCTGTGTGAACCGAACCACTGTGATTTGCAAACCCTGGTTATGGTTTAGGGCAGTGTTGTCCAAACTTGGCCACTTTAAAATGAGTGGACTTCAACTCCCAGAATTCCGCAGCCAGCCAGTTGAAGTCCACTCATCTTAAAGTGGCCAAGTTTGGACAACACTGGTTTAGGGTTTTGTGTGAACTGAGCCGACTCTTGTTTCTTCTTTAAAGCAAGGTTCAACCAACTACGGCTTAGTGTGACCTGTGAACACAATCGCCACTTCTCAACCCAGTTTATTGCACACAGGCGCTGCGGAGATAACACTGAGGGACGGAATACTACAATCGCTGCTTGAGTCCTTTCAGGCAGCGTGTCAGTCCAGAGCAGCGTGTCTCAACCTCAGCAACTTTAAGCCGTGGTGACTTCAGAGCCCAGCATTCCCCAGCCAACAATCAGAAGTTTTCTTCACCTCTCCCCAATTCTTTCTTTCTTTTTTTAATTATGCATTAGATCTGCATCCCCTTCCCTCCAGAGGCCCTCCCCCGCCAGTTTTCACCGCCGCCACCTCCCTGCGAGGTAGGCCGCTTGGAAGGGAACGGCCGGCCCAGAGTCCCGGGACCCGGGCCTCGCTCTCCCGCCCCCCCCGGCCGGCACCCTCCGCGCCCCCGCCGCCCTTTGGGTCCCCGTCGCCCGGAGCCAGCACAGCCCCGGACGCGTCGTCGAAGGGAGCGACGGAGGGACCCGGTCTCCGTCCCTCGGGCCCCCGCGCAAGGCCCCGGCTCTCGGCCCGCGAGCCCGACCGCAGCCCTCGCGGTCGCCCGGCCTCGCCCCCTGGCAGGCCGTAGGGAGGGCCGGAGGCGGGAGGGCGCCCGCGCGGAGGCCCCGTGCGACGGAGCCGCGACGCCCTCAGCCCGCCGGCAGCGAGAGGAGCGAGGACAGACGAGGGACGTCCCTCCTACCTTGCAGGGTTGTTGTATAAAAGTGGTCCCTAAGGCCACTAACATCAATGGCATTTACCCCTGAGAAGAAATTAGTCCCACTGAATTCGGCGGGATCAGTTTTGAGGGAAGCAAGGTACAGAATTGCCCTGCATTTTTTTTTTTAACGTGGCATCTTGTGAGAGAGAGTTTTTTTTTTTTTTACTGTTGCCTTTAAGAGTGGAAATGTACCCAGAAAATGAGGGCATTAGTATGCAAAATTCTGGCGACTGTGAGACCTGAAAGTGGGTGGTATAATTAACTGGTAAAATCACTCAAGCAAATGAAAACTTAAGAAGCCAGAAAGGAGAGCCAGCCATCAACATTTACAAAGGAAGGAAATAGAGTGGACACAATTTAAGTCAGTCGTGAGCTGTTTCACATAAAAAAATAGGTGGAGCTTCAATCCCCTTGTTGTGGCTGCCATCTTGACTTTTCGATCGCATTTTGTGGACGCTCCTGGTGTAATGTTGATATTGTGCCATAGTTTTATAAAGTTTTATATGTACATATTTGTCTTTGTCTTTTGGTTATTTATAACCTGTCCCTTTCCTAGTAGTCTCTGAGATGTTTTTTAAATCAGTTTAGTAGTTGTTTTTCAGGCATCAATGTTGGCCTAAAAAACCCAATAATGAGTGGATTGCAGCTGCTTTAAGGAATCCACTCATTAAAGTGAATACACCTCTTCAAAGCAGCCAGGTTCTTTCCAGACTTTCACAGAAGAACAAGACAGTCTGCTTTAATGAACAGCAGAGAAATGCCGGGCTGCTGCTTATACCAAGGCCCTTTCCACAAATTACGCTCGCTCCACGCGCAGCTTGCTTGCTTATTTATTTATTTAAGCTGCCCATCTCTACCAAGTAATTCTGGGCGGCAAACAATTCTAAATAAATAACTGAGCAATCTATGTCTGTCCATGGACAAGTATGCACCAGGAGCAGCTTCAGCTCCTTGGTCTCTGGATGTTTGAATCAGAAGACTGGCCACAAAACTTCTGGGAAAGGACCAGGTCTGTTAAAGGTAAAAAGAGGGCTTTTAAATGATTTGCATCATGTAAATTACATCATTTGCGCCTTGTGTGTGATGACGTCATGACACGATGTCACTTGTGTCTCCCGGTGGGCACTCATGGAGACAGCTAACTGATGACAAAAGCTGGTAGCAACTCTGGTTCTTGGCTTCGGATTTTTTAACTAGCTATGGACTTATCAAATTCCCTGGATGCAGATACCTCAGAATGGTGCCAGTTGAGCTAGATAAGATCCAGCCTTCCTTCTTCTAGGGAAGAACTGCCCCGCCAGCCCCTATAAACAGTTTGGGGAGAGAAAAACAGTCCATTTACTCCCCCAGGAGAAGAACCTAAAAAAGTCCAGCTGGATCGGGCAAAAGGTCTATCTGGTCAGTCTCCCAGTGAACAATTGGATGCATTCAGGCTCAGGAACAGGAAGCAGGGCAGAAGATCTCTTGCATTCTGTCTTCCGGCAGCCGGTATATCTATTTTACAGACATGCTATTTTACAGTAGATACTCATCAACACTTGAAACCGTTAATTGCCCAATCCTGTCTTGAATCTGTCCAGCCCTCTTTTAAAACCAGGTAACTGGCGGGCGTCTTCTTAGCAGATGGCAGTGAATTCCGCACTTTAATTCTTTTTGGTGTAAAGGATGATTTTTATTGGTCCTGAATTTCTCCACATTTAGAATGAATGGGTAACCCTGAATTCCTACAGTGTGAGAAACAGAGAAAACTTCACACTTGCAATATCATGCATTTTTTAAAAAATGTTGTCTTTCATTTTGTTTGCTTTGTTTAAGTCAGAGTATTTCAACATGAGCAATGGCCAGGGGTGTGAATTTCAACTCCCAGAATTCCCCAGCCACCAGTTATTGCTGAAATTTCTGGAAGCCAAAGTCCGTATGTCAAAATCATACAAATTGGAAAATGCCACTGTAATCGTGACACCATATTGGTTCCAAGCCTGTAAGAAGCCCTAAGTTTTTTTCAATTCAAGCATTACAATCTGCTACTTCAACAATTCTATGCAGAATGAAAACTTTACGTGTTTTCCAGTCTTGGCAACTTCTTGGTATGTGTGAGAGATGACAAAATGTTCTTTTTGCAGGCAAACTAATTTGACAGTATATGCTTTAAAATAAACCATAATGAGCAACTAGTAGTGAAAAGGGGATCTTCCAGACCCCCTGCCTTTCTAAGCAGAATGTATGTAGTGATACAATCAAGTTACTAGTCCTCAATTGTTTAGGGGGTTCTTAGCATAAAGTAGTATGGCTTTCTACTAACTTGCTTAAAATAAGTAAAAGAGCTAACATATAAAGGATGTGGCAATGTGGTAGGAAACTAGTGCAGGTGGTTAAAGGAGTCTCGGAATAGAGAGCTGAAGAACCGACCTGAGCTGGTTTTGTGGTAATAGTTGAACTAGATCTAAAACCACCTCACTGAACACACTCACTGCTATTGCTAAACACGGCTATAAAAGGAAATAAATAAATACGGGCTGGGGGAGGCTTAAAATTTGAGTAGTGGGAGATGTAAACTAAGGCGAGACTTCCGGGAGTTGTATTAGGTGTATCGGCTGGGTTGTAAACTCCTGAGTACCCAACCAATGGGGAAATGGAGGAGGGTCTTTCTGCTCGGGCTTACGGAATAAAAAGTGCATGTATCTTATCACAGGGTGTGCCTACTTGCTGTTGCAACAACGTACTCTTTGAATAAATGCCTTGCTGCTTCGTTGGATCTTTGTCTCAATTCTTTGGAACTTAAAAGTTGTTTCTCACAGTATGTAAACTTCGACTCCCAGAATTCCCCAGCCAGCATGGAGTTGAGGTTCACAGCCATCTACTGATTTAAGCTGACTTTGTCTCCATCTGGGTTAAATCCAACATATATAGAAATATTGTCTATCTGTCTTGTTTGCAGCCAATCATCTGGAAGACAAGGATACTTTTCTACTAATTCTTTCCTGTTCAAATCAAGCCTTAAAACATCATTTTGATTTTGCCTTGTTGGACCTGGACAAGGGGAGCGCACAGAAAATGCAACGTAAACACTTGTGCTGGGCGAGCAGAAAAAGTTTAGTAAAAGATTGCCGCAGGAAGTTCAGCATCTGGTTCAGGAATGTCTGTGCGGTAGTGTCTAAAAAGTCAAGATGGCAGCTGTGACCAGGCAATCCAAGCTCCATTTGGCTTTTACGTGTGTCACACGTGCAACTCGTAAAAAACTGCCAGAGCATCAACTGCACAGCTGCAGGCGCCATCTCATATTTTGACTTCCCTGCCCCGCAGATGCCCCCAAATCCCAGTTCAATCCCCAGCATCTCTAGCTACGGCTGGGTAAGAGGATCATCCGAAAAGCTGGCTGGGATAGAGTGGGGGGGTGACCGGTGGGCCAAGGGGTTCTGACCGAGAGCAGCCCCTGCTTCATAGTTCTCCAGCACGACCTCCCAGTACAGCTGTCCTTGGTGGGGATCCAACAGGGCTTGTTTTTCTACCGCGAAATGCATTGCCACCTCATCAAAGGTCACCATCCTTTGAAAGAGAGTCTCCCCTCTCAATCTTGGGAACTTTAAGATGTGTGGACTTCAACTCCCAGAATTCCACATGCCTTAAAGTTGCTAAGGTTGAGAAACACTATTTTAAAACTATGGAATTTGCAGTCCCCTAATGTGGGGACAGATCCCAAATTTGGCCCATTTTAAAACGTACCAGGCAAATCCAGCAGTTGCTAGTTTGGGGGCTGGTTTGCTACCTCTGGAATCCCAGTCAGGGTGTCTTCAATGCCACCTGCGAGGAAGCTACAAGGGACGAGAGCCATCGGCCTTTGGGCCTTCCTTACCAGCCGCCCGAAGGCTCTGCTTGGCCACCGGATCACCCAGGGAGGGGGACTGAATGGGTCTGCGTGGCCCGATGCAGCGTCAACTCCTGAAGGGAAGGGGGTCAAGAATAATTTTAGTTGCATCTGGGAAGTACCACAGGGGTGGAAAGAGGGACCCGTCAGCATTTCTGCATTCCCTGGAATCCCCCGGAGTGAGTGCCCCCTCTGGCCAATTGGCCATGATTCACGGGTAGGGCCAGAGGGGGTTAGGCGGAGGTGGAGAGGGTTCAGTGGGTGCCTCAATCCTTGTACAGGCTTAAAGCATCAATCACTCCTCTTTAGAAACAAGTCCCCCCATGTCAATGCACTTTGGGAATGAAGCAGGTCTGCAGCGTGGACTCAACTCAGACATGCACCCCACTGAACCCCCAAGATGTCTGACACTCACTGGCTCTTCCCATCTCCCATCTTTTGAGCGTTGGCCTGGATAATCCTCAGCCGAAGCCAGAGACTGCAGGCAGTTGGCCGGATCACCTTCCCAAACTCAGCGCTCCATCTCCGGGAGCAGGATGGCCAGGAACTGCTCCAGGACCAGCATCTCCAGGCTCCTTGCTGTGTATTCCTGGCTTCAGCCACCGACAGCAGAGTTTACGGAGGCGATGGCAGACCTCGCCGGGACCCTCGACGTCCTCATAGAGGAACCGCCTGAAGCTCTACCGTTCAGCCTCCGAACTGGCGACCTCTGATTCTTCCCAGAACTCCCTGCCGTCCTCAACCCGGCTGGCTCGTATGAAATTCCCAGAGCTTCTTCCTGCTCGAAGGTCTCCTTCTCCCATTTTTATTTTCTGTTCCCACGCAGCCTCAAGCCAGAAACCTGGGAGAGAAAGATTCCCCTCCTTTGGGGCTGCCATGTCTTTTCCATCCATGCACAGGTCTGTTTAATAATTCTCCCTCTGAGCCAGGGCTTTGGTTCATTATAACCTCCAGGCATCCAGATATTGGGAAATAAAAGGATATATCCAGTCAGAGAAGACTTTCTCCCTTTGGAAAACAGAAATGAAGTAGGAAGAATTTACGCTGAGAAAATGGAAGACCAGGATGGCACAATAAGGTGGGGGGCATTTTTTTATTGAGGATTGTTAAAAACCCACATCACTGCTGAAGCCCAAGATACAGCCCCATACCCCGGCTCCCCACTTTCGTCCGCAACCAGCTAACGCCCCACAGTGGAAATGGATTCATTTGGGCCCTCTTTCAGCCACCACTCGGATGTTAGGATGGTTGGCCACTTAGCACAGGGTTTTTGAGAAATGTGAAAACTCAGCCAGATTTAAAACTATCAACCTGGAATCAAAGCAGTTACAAAAGTTTCTCTGAAATCTCAGTAGACTGAAATCTTCCTAGGAGTTATCGTAGCCTAAAATCATTACACCAACGCTACTGGAAAACTGGAGACACATAGAGGAAAAATCACGGCTTACTCCAGCAGGATTGTCCCTTTCCCACGGTCCTCACAGAGTGGCCTGCCACCAGCCATTTTGTGCAATGCATCCAGATCAATTCTTCATTGGGTGCTTAAGCTTGCTTCTTTCCTCCTCCCTCCCCATTCTTTTTCTTCTCAGGTTACAGCTCTGGGTTTGTAAGCTGAAGCAGCAAAGGGTCTGCTAATTCTGCTACTCTTCAAGAGCTATTCTGAAAGGAGACGTGGGTGAAAAGGCCCCTGATAAAACAAGCTTCCAGAACTGGAAACTGGAAAGCAAGTCACAGGTTGCCCTGACCACAAAGTGGTGCTTAAAAATGAGTTTGTATAAAAATCATCTGGGTTGGAGCAGGAAAAACCACCTGGCTCACATTTCCCAGTCAGCATCCCATTTGGGGGCGCAGAGCCTAGCACGACTGCAAAGCATTGCCCTGGTTTTCTCTCCCCCCTTCAGCCCCACTCACCCATTTTCTTCCAGGAGAAAATGCAAAATCTCCTTTGCCTGCCTAAGGGAGGGGGGTTTGGGGAGCCAGGGCTGGCCAGAAGTGCCCCTTTCTTTCCCCCCAGGTGCTCTTCTAGGAATGCAACGCTCTGTGGAATTAACCCCGAACACAGCTTGAAACAAGACAGGACTAACCAAGTTCACGAGAGCAATAATCAGAATGGTTGTGTCCGTCATAACGGTAATGTCAAGGACTAAGTAGGCAGCTTTGCAATTTGGAAAAAGGGAGCTGGAGTTTGAGTACTAGTGAACAAATCGTGGCAATAAGAGCAACTGAGAATAAACTCAGTTGAATAAAATGCTGGAGAAGACTCTTTGAGAGTCCACAGGACTGCTAGGAGGTCAAACCAGTCAATCCTAAAGGAAATCAACCCTGATTGCTTATTGGAAGGATAATGAAGCTAAAGCTCAGATATTTTGGCCCCCTAATGCAAAGAGAGGAGTCTGGAAAAGACCCTGATGCTGGGAAAGATGGAAGGCAAAAGGAGAAGGGGACGGCAGAGGATGAGACGGTTAGATAGCATCACTGAAGCAATGAGCATGAAACTGAGCAAACTCAGGGAGGCAGTGAAGGACAGGAAGGCCTGGCGCAATATGGTTCATGGGGTCACGAAGAGTCGGACATGACTTAATGACTGAACAACAACAACAAATATTTATACTTCCTCCTTGTAGAATAACAAAAGGGAATTCATTAAAAAACCCACTTCCTAGTGGATAAAAGCTTTCATGCCCAGGAATTTCAATCCCCTCTCCGCGGGGTAAAAGAGGAAGAAAAGGGGAGAAAGGCTGAGTCAAATGTAAAATATTCGATGGAGACTTTATGGCATAGTCATTTTGCACAGTCCAAGATAGACTCTCCCCGGCTGGAAGTTTTCTCCTTTTCCTTAAGCATCGTGATCTTTCTCTGGTTCTTCAGCACGGACCTCCTCTTCCTCACTTTCTATTTCTTTATCACCAAGGCTGATCAATCCTGCATCTTAGCGTCTGCTGTGCTGCAGGTTATTATTTATTGGATTTGTCAAAGTTGCCCAACTCCAGACAGACTGTTGGTGGCTTACAAGATATTACTGCAAATCCTCTCTCTTTGCAAGTTTTTTGTGTGAAGCTCCTGAAAAAATCCTTTATTTTTAACCAGACACATAACTTTTTTTTATACCATCTTGCCAGGTGTAAGACACTCTTTTTAATTGTGCTTTTCTCAGAGCCTGGACTCAGCTAAAAGGCCACACCTGGACAGCCTTGGTTTCTCTTGGAAAGCTTGGCAGTGTTGGATGGGAGACTACCAGGAACTCTAGGATGAGCTGGGAGGTAAATATATACCCAAGAGGACAATGGAATCTCCCTTTCGTTTAGTCACAGTGAAATCAGAAGGCCACTTCCATGGCCCCTCTTCACCTTAGGAGCCTAAACAGGATTTCCTCCTCCTGTTCTGGCAAAGAGTCTTTTGGGGGTTCCCCCATGTGTGAATATGAGTACAAATGAGGGCAGGTAGGGGTTGTGGTGGAGACATATACAGTCACCTGTCACTTGAGCAATCTTCCCACTTCAGACAGCATTTCTCTAATGATTCAGACACTATGCAAGGAAAGCATTTTCCTCACAGTTTAACACGCTGCTCAATTATGAATTTTTTGTGTTTTTTAAAAGATTTTTTAGCGTAACATTTTCCACACTGCAAACATTCATAAGGTTTTTCTCTTGTGTGGCCTCATAAATGTACACAAAAGATTGGCCTCTGAAGCACATAATTTCCCACACTCCAAGCACTTGTGTCTTTCTGTCTGGGGTGGATCCTCTGGTGTGTAAACAAATGTGATTTCTGCTGAACATTTTGTGGGGTCTCTCTTGTGTGGACACTTTGGTGTGCAACAAGAGCAGCTACCTGGGAAAAAGATTTGCCACAGTAGAAGTATCAACAGGGTTTCTCTCCTGTGTGAACTCTTTTATGCTTGCCAAGATACTGTGTCCAGGAAAAGTGATTCCCACTCCAAACATTCACGTGGTCTCTCTTTTTTGTGGATGGCTTGGTGGCTCCTGAGCTCTAACTGACGTTCCAACAATTTTCCACATTCCAAATCGGAACCCTAACTTTAAGATGTCACTTTTGAGAAAAACATTTCCCACACTTTTCACAACTGAAGGGATTTTCTCCAGTATGAATTCTCTGGTGCATATTACATTTTCACTGGCAAGGAAAAGCTTTCTCACTCGATACAGTTTTAAGCTTTCACTCCTGTGTGATTTATCATGTGCACCTGAAGGCCTGATTATTAGGTTAAATGTTTGCCACATTCTAAGCATTGATAAGGTTTTTCTCCAGTGTAAATTCTCTGATGCTGCAAAAGATCACCTTTCTGAGAAAAACACACTCCAAGCATTTATGGGGTGTCCCTCCTATATGCATTAGGCAGCTATGATTTTGAAGGGATGATTCACTAGCAAATACTCTCCCACAGTCTAATCATTTAATTTTTTTCCCCTATGCAAACTTTCATATGACTTCTAAGGGCTGATCCACTACAAAAAAATTTTCCACATTCAGTGCATAGATAAGGATTTTCCCGTGCGAGTTTTCTGATGTTCACAAAGTACTGCCTTTTGAGCAAAACATTTCCCACAATCTACACCTCTATGGCTTCACTCCTGCATGGACCCTCTGATGCCTTCCAAGGTGTTGTTTTTGGGAAAAGCATTTCCCACACTCCCCACATTTGTACGGCTTCTCCCCCGTGTGGATCCTCTGATGAATCCGAAACTGTGTTGCTGAGATAAAACTTTTCCCACACTCCCCACATTTATATGGCTTCTCTCCTCTGTGCCCCTTCTGGTGTCTCCGAAGTTCAGCAGACTCCACAAATCTTTTATCACATTCTGGGCATTCATAGGGTCTGTCTCCAGTGTGAATTCTCTGATGTCGCACCAAGTGTGATTTCTGGGAAAAACATCTCCCACATTCTAGGCACTTTTTGTTTTTCTCCCCTCTGTGTGATTTTATTCCTGTGTGAACCTTCTTATGGACCCAAAGCTGTGAGTTGCGAGTAAAGCACTTCCCACATTGAGCACACTTGTAAGGTTTCTCTCCTGTGTGAATTCTTTCATGGTTTCTAAGATTTTCTTTGTAAGAAAAAGGTATCCCGCACTCCAGGCACTGATAAGGTTTTTCTCCAGTATGAATTCTCTGATGCTTCAAAAGAGTTTCTTTCCTGGAAAAACATTTATTGCACTCCAAGCATTTATGGGGCGTCTCCCCTATATGCATTAGCCGGCTGTGATTTCTAAGGGATGACGAATAAGCAAATGCTCTCCCACAGTCTAAGCATTTGTAATTTTTTTCCCCTGTGTGAACTTTCACATGACGTCTTAGGCCTGATCTCGTACGAAAAAATGTTCCACATTCAGTGCATAGATAGGGCTTTTCCCCTGTGTGAATTTTCTGATGTTCTGAAAGTCCTACCTTTTGAGAAAAACATTTCCCACACTCCCCACATTTGTATGGCTTTTCCCCCATGTGGATTCTCCGATGGATCCGAACGTGCGCTGCTGAGATAAAACTTTTGCCACACTCCACACATTGGTACGGTTTCTCCCCCGTGTGGATTCTCTGATGAATCGAAACCTGTGTTGCTGAAATAAAACTTTTTCCACACTCCCCACATTTGTAGGGTTTCTCTCCTCTGTGCCCCTTCCGGTGTCTCCGAAGTTCAGAAGAATCCACAAACCGCTTCTCACATTCTGGGCATTCATAGGGTCTGTCTCCGGTGTGAACTCTCTGATGTCGTGCCAGACTTGATTTTGTGGATAAACATTTCCCACATTCTACGCAGCTATATGGTGTCACTCCCGTATGGACCCGCTGATGGCTCCCAAGTTGTTGTTTCTGAGAAAAGCATTTCCCACACTCCCCACATTTATACGGTTGCTGTCCTTTGTGCCCCTTCTGGTGTCTCCGAAGTTCAGAAGAATCCACAAATCGTTTCTCACATTCTGGGCATCCATAGGGTCTCTTTCCATTGTGAATTTTCTGATGTCGCACCAAGTGTGATTTCTGGGAAAAACATTTTCCACATTCTAGGCACTTTTCATTTTTCTCCTTGTTGTGTATTTTCTTATGCCTCCAAAGAGATGAGCTTTGAGTGAAACATTTTCCACATTCAAAGCATTTATAAGATTTTATTCCTGTGTGAAGCTTCTGATGGATGTGAAGCCGTGAATTACGAGTAAACTCCTTCCCACATTGCACACACTTGTAAGGTTTCTCTCCTGTGTGAAGTCTCTCATGGTTTCTAAGATTTTCTTTTTGAGGAAAAGATTTCCCACACTCCAGGCACTGATAAGGTTTTTCTCCTGTATGAATTCTCTGATGCTTCAAGAGAGTTGCTTTCCCAGAAAAGCATTTATTGCACTCCAAGCATTTATGGGGTGTCTCTCCTATATGCATTAGGCGGCTGTGATTGCTAAGGGAAGATTGAGAAGCAAATGCTCTCCCACAGTCTAAGCATTTGTAATTTTTTTCCCCTGTGTGAAGTTTGATGTGACGTCTTAGGCCTGATATCGTACGAAAAAATGTTTCACACTCAATGCATTGATAAGGTTTCTCCCCAGTGTGAATATTCTGATGTTCCCAAAGTCTTGCCTTTTGACCAAAACATTTCCCACATTCTGCACACTTGTATGGTTTCTCACCTGAGGGGACACACTGGTGTGAAACAAGATATGGTTTCCAGGAAAAACATTTCCCAGACTCCTCACATTTATACGGTTTCTCTCCTTTGTGCCTCATCTCGTGTCTACGAAGTCCAGAAGAATCCACAAATCGTTTCTCACATACTTGGCATTTATAGGGCATGACTCCAGTGTGAACTCTCTGATGCCGCATCAAGGTTGATTTGGCGGAAAAACATTTCCCACATTCCAGGCACTTTTCGTTTTTCTCCCCTCTGTGTCTTTTCTCATGGCTCCGAAGATATGAGCTTCGAGCAAAATGTTTCCCACACTCAAAGCATTTATAAGGTTTTATTCCTGTGTGAACCTTTTCATGGACCAAAAGCTGTGAGTTGCAAGTAAAGCCCTTCCCGCACTGCCAGCACTTGTAAGGTTTCTCTCCTGTGTGAATCTTCTCATGGTTCTTAAGGGTCAATTTTTCATTAAATGATTTGCCATGCTCCGGACATTTATAACGTCTCTCTCCGGTGTGGATTTGCTGATGTTTAAGAAGCTCTGACATTTGAGAAAAGCACAGCCCACACTGCACACACTTGCAGGCCTTCTCTTCAGTTGGGCTGTTCTGAGGCCTAGAAAGACACCATCTCTCAGGAAAACTTTTCTGGTGCTTCCGGCATTCCTGAGGCCTCTTTTCCCAGTGGATTCGCTGATGGGCTCCAAGGTCCGAGCCTTCAGCAAAACGCTTTCCGCACTCTCCGCATTTGTAGGGCCTTTGTCCGGGGTGGCTCCTGAGATGTTTGGCAAAGTCCCACACTCCAGGAAAGGATTTCCCGCACTCCAAACACAGATGCGATCCATTCCCCGTGTGCACCTTCCGGTGGATCAAAAGGAGAGACTGGTGAGCAAAGGATTTCCCACACTCAGAGCACGTGGAGAGTCTCCCTAGCTTCCCCTGAGGGGGCCTTCCGTCAAAGGGTTTCCCCCCCTGCATGGTTTCTGGGGCCTGCTCCCTTGCAGGGCTTTCTAACCAGAAACAATTTGCAAGCAAAACTTTGGTCATAGGTTTTTCCAGGCAGCACCTGTTGGATGAAGGATAAAGAAGTGAAGAGAGGAAGTTTCGTTCTCCAGCTCCAAAAATAGCCCAAACAATAGCTAGGAGACCCCTTACATGAGCTACCAAGGTGCCCACAAACCTTGATCCCCCACCCAAACCAAAGCAACGCTGGGATTTTCCCTGTGAATTTCACCTAAGATCTCCCCTCTCTGTTTCTTAGCAAGGTGGGAGGGATGGTTGACAGAGTCCGTGTTGCTCCGTTTGCTTGCCTGAAATGTTACCATCTCTGCCTTTTCTTTCACTAGGTTGGGATTAGATGTGAGACACACTGTAAGGACCACCACATGACTTGTGTTACGTAGGTCCATAGATATCGATCTTCAATCCCATACAGGCATATGTGGACACGGTTCTTTTTGCCACCAAAAACTAACACGGCCCTCCTCCTAGAATGGCTTCCTGTTCTTTCTTTATGCTTTATGGAGGGTGCAAATCTATTCCACGAAGTCTGCAACGCTTCATGTTGGGGGCCAATTCAGCCCTCCATTTTCTGAAAGGCATCCTTTGACCAAAACCTCCCTGAGATGGTCCTACCTGCCCAGGTCAGACTTTGGGCTCAGTCCTCAAGCAGTTCCTTCTGGCTTAATGTCCCGCATCCACCCAGCCCTTGGAATTACTCCACCAAGGGTGGTAGCTCCACAAATCATGGTTAAACTAATCATGGTTTAGCTGAGGGATGTATAACTTCCCAGCTGAAAACAGCTCGCCAGCCTTGGGGGAGAGTGCTGGGGCAAAACCCAACTTTACCGCACTGCCTTTATGCATTATAAAAATTAGATAAATTAACATGGTTTTTCCCTAGGCTCAGATCTCACCATTTCCCTCTCAGTTCCTTTCCTGGGATGCTCTGCAGGTCTCCGGGGCTGTCCCGGGCAAGGCCGCGACCGCCAGGAACCGCCCCCTCCCCTCCCCTCCCCTCCCTCTGGCTCCCTCCTCCTCCCTCCTCTCCCTCACACCTCAGCTGCTGCTTCCCGCCCTTTCCCCCAGGTCTGTCCAGGGCTCCTCCCACCGCTCGCCAGCAGGGCCGGTTTTACTGGCCTGAAAGCGGGGAAATCCTCCCTCTCCGTCCAGACGAGGCGCCGAGGAAGGGGGTCCCTCCCGGGCGGGAGAACCGGGCTCAGGCCGGGCCCCGAAGCCCCCTGCCGGCGGGGAAGGTCGCTCCGGGCGGGCGGCCGGGCCGGCCTGGCGCCGCGGGGAGGGGAGCCCTACCTGCCCGCAGCCGGGGCCGAGCGAGCCCTCCGAGGGTCCGGCGCCGGGGCGGGGGGCGGGGCTGCGGGGCTCCGCTCGGGCCCCGCCTCCTCTGGCAGCCCCGCCCCTCCCGGGAACCTTGGCCGGCAGGGAAAGGCCTGAGACCACCATTGACCCCGCCCCCTGGTCCCAGTCCTTGTCCCCAGCGCGGCTTTTCCTTTGCCGCGGCTTCTCTCGGCCAGTCCGGGCGCCATTTCCATCGCAATGAGGTGAAGCTGCTGTCATCTGGAGGGGAAAAGATGCCCTTGGGTCTCCATTGGATGTTGAAACAGGACAGTCAGACAAAGATGTCAAAGAAGCGGACGAGGAGAGCGAGGATACCAGCTTGCTCAGCAAGAGGTTGAGTGATTATGGGATGGACCCGGGGCATTATGGGAGGGACTGTGACTTTTCCTGCTCCAACTTTGCCATCCTGCGTATCTTCAGTGACGGAGGGCCAATTTCTCCAACCTTGTTCGTTTGCAGATGGGTGGTTCGCTGTCACTGGAATTGCTGTTAGTCCAGTTCATCCGCAGGGGCTGATCTACTTCCTGGGGCTGTTGTGAACCTAGAAAGGAGGGAAAGAGATGTCATTGGATTTCATATGGACAACTGTGAGAAAGATTTGCCTTTCATTATGGTAAGACCGAATATGATGTAGAATTATGTACTAGTGATGAACATATTATTGGTATGATGTACGAACTTTTACTGAAATTAGAATCAGAAGATGAACAAGTGAAAGAACGTATGATAAAATGGGCTAAAATCTTTGGGTATAATATATCAGTGGAATGATGGGAGAATATGTGGATTAAAGGATTGAAATTCACATTGTGTTATAATCTTATAGAGATTTTTAATAAAATGATGTAATGTTGGTACATATCAACAAAAATACTGTCTAAAATGTTTAAAGGTACTTCAAATGTATGTTGGAAATGTGAACAACAAAAGGGGACTTTTTATCATCTCTGGTGGACTTGTAAAACAGCTAACAAAATTTGGAATGAAATTCATATCTGAATTCAGAAGGTTTTAAAGATCAATATACAGTTTTGCACAATATGGTTCATGGGGTCACGAAGAGTCAGACACAACTTAACGACTGAACAAATAAAATGAACAATGGACTAGACAAATACAATTTTTTTATTTTTATTTTATTTATTTGATTTGTCCCCGCCCATCTCCCCTACAATATACAACTTTTGAAACCAGAGACTTTTCTTTTGGGTTTCATGGACAAACGAGTGGAAGAAACTCATGGGATTTTGTTTTTATATATGATAACAGCAGCAAGTATTTTATATCCACAAAGAATATTGTCTATCTGTCTTGTTTGCAACCAATAATCTAGAACACAAAGATACTTTTCTACTAATTCTGTCCTGTCAAAACCAATCCTTAAAATATGATTTCGATTTTGCCTTGTTGGACCTGGACAAGGGGAGCGCACAGAAAATGCAACCTAAACAGCTTGCATTAGGTGAGCAGAAAACATTTAGTAAAAGTTTCCCTCAGGAAGTTCAGCATTTGGTTCAGGAATGTCTGTGGGGTGGTGTGCAAAATCTCAAGATGGCAGATGTGACCAGGAAATCCAAGCTCCATTTGGCTTTTAGGTGTGTCACATGTGCAACTCATGTAAAAAATAGCCAGAGCATCAACTGCACAGCTGCAGGCGCCATCTTAACTTTTTTGACTTCCCTGCCCTGCAAATGCCCCCAAATCCCAATTCAACCCCCGGCATCTCTAGCTACGGCTGGGCAAGAGGACCGTCTGAAACGCTGGCTGGGATAGAGTGGGGGGGCGACCGGTGGGCCAAGGGGTTCGGACCCAGAGCAGCCCCTGCTTCATCGTTCTCCAGCACGACCTCCCGGTGCAGCCCTCCTTGGCAGGGATCCCACAGGGCTTGCTCCTCTTCAGTGACATGCGTTGCCACCTCAGCAGAGGTCGCCGTCCTCTGAAAGAGAGTCTCACCTCCGACACACACCCTGAAGACTGTTTGCGGAGGGCTCCTCTGAGCTGGGGGCTCTTTCTCCGGTGTTGAAAGCAGTGTTTTTCAGCCTTGGTGACCTTAAGGTTGTGGACTTGAACATGCTGGCTGGAGAATTCTGGGAGTTGAACTGCACACATCTGAAGCTGCCAAGTGATTGAGAAACACTGCTTTAAAGGCCTGTAGCACGCCTATATTGAATGAAATCTTACTGCTCTTGCAGGTGCCTTTGCATTCATCTCCAAGCTCAAAGGGAGTTTGAGCCAGTTTGGTGTACTGGTTAAGGCACTGGGCGAGAACCCAGGAGATCCCGGTCCTAGTCGTGTCTTAGGCATGGAAGCTGGCTGGGTAGAGAACCACAGATATCAACTTGCAGAAGGAAAGCAGCAGTTAACCAAGCACAAATTAAGGCTGGGAAAGGAAGAAGGTGTTGCAAAGAGAATTAAAGTGTCTTTCCCTTGCCTGTGTTTGGAAAGCAAAGCAAAATGCTATCATGGATATCAGCCCTTCAAGGAATCAGGATCAGGAAACAAAAGCACAAGAATTCTAGAACTCTATTTTATTGATCTAGGCCAGAGTAATACAATCTCAAGATCAGAATCGGGCAAGCCAGGGTATTCCCTGTGACATTCTACAGAAGCGAAAGTTGGGTTTTAAAAAAGCAGGATAGGAAGAGTATTGACGCTTCTGAAGTTTAGCGTTGGAGAAGACTCCATGGACAGCCAAGAAAACAGACAAATGGATTACAGAGCAAATTGACCCAGAGTTCTCTCCCAAGGCATAAATGATCGGGCTCAAAATGTCATATATCGGAGATATTATGCAAAAATCTTGCTTTCTGGAGAAGGCTCTGATGCTGGGAAAGATGGAGGGAAAGAGGACAACCAGCAGCGGGGGGAGGGGGGCTCAATTTTGTGGCGATGGGGGCACTCTTGGGACACCTGAAGGAATGGGTTAGGGACAGATCCTCCAGGAGAAAAATCCTCCTGGAGAAAATCTCTTCTACCCCTTCAAAGAGAGTCCAGGCAGAGTCAGTATAGGTTTCTTTCAAATTACTTATTTCTTTCCCGGACTTAACTCATGTTTTGCTAACTGCTCCATTCCTTCTCCAGGCCCTCCCTGTGGTTTTCTACAGGGTGACTTTGGGCCACACACTCCGTCTCAGCCTTAGGAAGGAGAAGGAAAGGGCACACCACTTCGGAAAATCTTGCCAAAAAAGTTCCTCCGGACAATCACCAGGAATCCTGCCTGATTCAAAGTCACCAAACTGAATGACTGAATGACTGACTGAATGCACAAAGTGAAATGGATGCAACATAAATCAATTCAGCTTGCTGTAAATGTTTTCTTACAAGGGCACTTTAAGCAGGTCATATGTATGGGGAGCATCTCATCGGTTTGGTAGTGAACGCAGCTCACGTGTACATTGGGGGGGGGGGGGGCTATCTTTTACCAGCACAATCTTTAGAACTGAGGCCATGAAGTTAATTCCATAAACCCTGGTTCTGTTAACCGTGGCCAGTGCCAGCTCTTGGAGGGATCGGGCAAGAGTTTTCCCAGACCAAGCTGGAGACGTGGGAATTGAAGGTGGGGAAGAGTAGCGGGCCAAGTTGGGGCCCCAGTAGGGAGTTGCCCAAAACCTTCCTTCCCCCAGGGGTGGGGTGGGCCATCTTGTACCCCAGCACACAAAGGCCCCTGTTTTTGAGCTAGAATATAGATGAAACTGCATAAAAGGAAATAAATAAATACAGGACACTCTCCTTCCATTGCTCTAGGCAATTCCCAAAGAAATTAAGAAGGGCTGGACCTGGTTAACGTTTGGGATGGGAGACCACCGGGACATCTGCTGCATAAAAGTCCTGCACTCACGTGTAATGTCATCCTACGTATTTCTGCCATGCTGGAAATTATTGCACATGGCCCTTGGTCTCCAAAAGGCTGACTATCCATCTTATCCTAAGAGCAAACCTGCATATTGTGCTCTAGGTGAACGGTCCTAGAGATTTTGAATGGAAGTCGCTGAGCCCAGCAAGATATTCTCCTCACCAGGCCTCTTAAAGGCTGACAACCCTGGCCTGAGCGAAGCAGCCCTTCCCTCTGCAAATGGCTTTCTAAAGATACAGTGCTTCTGAACATGGAAGTTCCATCTAGCCACCAAGAGGCATATCCTCCTCTAGGAGCTGGCCCTTTTTAAAGTCTCATCTTTCCTGATGGATGGACAGTTTCAAAAACAACTTTCAAAGGAGACAGGTGTCTTTTCTTTGGAGACGTTCTCATGTTTAACGCACAGCTTTTCAGGACATTAGTATCCTTATGAACCAAGGCAAGGCAAGGCAAGCAGGTCAACTGGATTATATATCGCGTGATTATTTAAAGTCAGACTTGCCATTTTTTCTCCAGCCATACCCACTACTAAGCTCTTATGCAGGTACTAAGAGGAGGATCTTGAAATGTGTGCAGCATCTGCACCGTTTTACTTAAAATTTATGAAGACTTTATAGGGTATGTTGAAATATTTATAAGCTTGCCAGTGGTTGGGTGGGGGGACTCCTACGATCCTTTTTTAATTTACATGCCATTAAGGGGTCTGCATAGCACTGCTTTGTTTTTCTTAAGGACACCGTTCACACAAGATACCGAACGTTGGCCACAAAAGCCGGGTTCAAATGAAATAGCTACGCCCAAAGAAGTAAATAACGTGACAGCTAAGCTCATGGCCTGCTTTGTCCAGCTTGGAAGGGCGAGGGTGAAGTTGCCACAACCCAGCCAGCCCCCAGTTTCCCTCCCCCACTGGGGGCTGCGAAAGTGGAATCCTTTAAATATTCAAAAAAGGCTGAGCCCAAAATGTTTTGTTCACTTAAACCAGAGTTTCTCCACCTTAGCAACATTAAGATACGTGGGCTTCCATTCGTAGACTTCCCCAGCCAACATGCTGACCAAGGAATTCGGGGAATTAATGTCCACACATCTTAACATTGCCAACATATAGAAACACAATGGAATCTGCAGCCACCAAATTTGGCCCATTTTAAAACACACCAGGCAAATCCAGCGGTTGATAGTTTGGGGGCTGGTTTGCTACCTCCGGAATCCCAGTCAGGGTGTCTTCAGTGCCACCTGCGAGGAACCAACAGGGGACGAGAGCCATCGGCCTTTGGGCCTTCCTTACCAGCTGCCCGAAGGCTCTGCTTGGCCACCGGATCACCCAGGGAGGGGGACTGAAAGGGTCTGCGTGGCCCGATGCAGCGTCAACTCCTGAAGAGAGGGGGTCAAGAATAATTTTAGTTGCATCTGGGAAGTACCACAGGGGTGGAAAGAGGGACCCGTCAGCATTTCTGCATTCCCTGGAATCCCCCGGAGTGAGTGCCCCCTCTGGCCAATTGGCCATGATTCACGGGTAGGGCCAGAGGGGGTTCGGCGGAGGTGGAGAGGGTCCAGCAGGTGCCTCAATTCATGCACAGACTTAAACAATCAATGACCCCTCTTTGAGAAACCAGCCCCCCGTGTCACTGCACTTTGGGAATGCAGCACGTCTGCAGCATGGTCTCAACTCAGACATGCACCCCGCTGAACCCCCAAGATGTCTGACGCTCACTGGCTCTTCCCATCTCCCGTCTTTTGAGTGTTGGCCTGGAAAACCCTCGGCCAAAGCCACAGACTGTAGGCAATTGGCCGGATCACCTTCCCGAACCCGGCGCTCCGGGGGCAGGATGGCCAGGAACAAAACAAACCACTCATCACCATTTTGGTGCCGTATATCAATGGTACGTCATTTTATAAAAATTCTCTTTTAAACTGCAACGTAATCTGAGTGTCAGTCCTTTCAGCCCCATATTTTCCCATCGTTCCGTCGGTATGTTATAACTAAAGGTCTTGGCCCATTTTATTATATACTCTTTAATTTGGTCTTCTGTTTCAAATTACAGTAAAAGCTGATGCATTTTAGCAATTACAAGTTCATCATTTGCACACACGATAATTCAGTTTCAAATTCTGTCTTATGTTGTTCGATTCCAAAATGTCCTTTTGTCTACTTTAAATCTTTCTTTTATGTGTACAAATCAAGACCACTGAAAACTAAATCCATTGGCAGTCAATTGATCTCTTGACTTCATCTTCTATTCTCCGTGTTCTTGTTGTGACAACTCTCGATATTTTAACCATTACTCTTTGCCTGTTGTTTCTTTTCTATGAAATGCTTCTTGTGTCGAGACGCACAAAGGTGTTTTCAGCATAGCCTGGGTTGATATCTATTCCATATTCTCAATATGGCACTTCAAACATAATGATTTTGAAAGTCTACATTAACCTTCTCCACTCAGGCAATCCCAATCCTCCTCTTTCCTTTGCGTCTTTAAGAGTTTTAAATTTCTCATTTTTTCCCCTTGCCATATAAACCTAGATATATCTTCCTGCCATTGCTTAAAGGGCGCATCAGTTGTCAGGATAGGTATTGTTAGAGACAGTAACATCGTTCTGCGTAATAGTGTCATTTTTATCACAGAAAGTCTTCCCAACAATGACAATTGTAATTTTTCCAATCTTAACATCTCCTTCTTGATTTCATTCCATGCCTTCATATAATTATTTTGAAATAACATACAATTCATATTAGTCAGAATAATACCCAAGTGTTTTACTTTTGTTTCAATCCTAAAACCAGTTTTTTTCCATCAATTCTATTTGGTCTTCAATTTTCATACTTTGTTACCATCTCTTACATTAATCAAAATCAATGAATATTTCTATTCCTTCCAAAGGGGCTTCCAAAATTACCACCAAGTGATCAGCAAACTAACTGTTAGTTTATCTATATCTCTTTTCTTCTTCACTGTAGCAATTCTCTCATCCTGTCTAATATCTCTATTCAATACTTCAAGCGCTAGAATGAGGTGTTCAGGAATTTTAAAAATAAAAATAAATTAAGTTTTTATTATGTCTTTGGGGACTATTCTTCTTCAGTGTTTATTATTTTGCTGGATTTTCCTACTTGCTAACATGACCAGAAGTTCCCTTTAATTCAACTCTGCACTGATATGGCTTTTCTAATTCCTCTCCCCATATTTATATGTCCTGTTTGTAGAATAACAAAAGAAGAGAATTCATTAAAAAACCCACTTCCTGGTGGATAAAATTCTTCATCCAGGAATTTTTCACACCCAGGAATTTCAAACCTCGCCACCTAAGGTAAAAGAGGAAGAAAAGTTAAAAAAATATAATTTTTACAACTTTTAAACTTTTTATAATTTTAATTACCGTATTTTACCGACAATAAGACGCCCCCATGTACAAGACGACCCCCATTTTTCCAACCCCAAATTAAGAAATCAATATTTTAAAGATAGTGCAGAACACATTTTTATTTAGTAATTAGTTAACATTTACCTGATACACTCGGTGGGAGGAGGTCCAAACCGTCTCTCTGCAGCTCTATTTCCATGCTCTTTTGCATAACTGATTACATTCAAGCACGAGTGAAACTGCCCATAGCTCGTCTCTGCCGACTTCCTCTAATTGGTTTGTTCAGCATCAGCTGACATCAGTTACATCAGGCTCGTGATTGGAGGAAGTCTGTTTGGGAGACAAGCTATTTCACTCGTGATTGGAGGCTAGCAATAGGAGGAAGCCTGCCTGCAGAGACAAAGTATGGGCAGTTTTGCCACCACGTGGTTCTCTCCTCGCTGACTCCCTTGAATAAGACGCCCTTCAATTTTTAGGGTAAGGATTTTAGAAAAAAGTATCTTCTTATAGTCGGAAAAATACGGTATGTATTGATTTTAGTTGTTGTAAGCCGCCCAGAGTCCCCCGTTGTGGGGAGATGGGCGGGGACAAGTTAAATAAATAAATAAATAAAAAGGGGAACAACATCACTATATTTTTAAAATATTCTATGGAGACTTGACAGCATTGACATTGTGCATGTGGTCTTTCTGGTCCAAGGCAGACCCTCCCCAGATGGCATTGTGATCTTTCTCTGGTTCTTCAACAAGTATCTCCTCTTCCCCACTTTCTATTTCTTTATCACCAAGGCTGATCAATCCTACATCTTATTGTCTGCTGCACTATAGGATACTTATTTATCTATTGGATTTCTCAAAGCTGCCCAATTCCAGAAAGTTTTATAAGGGATGGCTGAGAAGCAAATGTTCTCCCAGTTTAAACATTTGTAATTTTTCCCCGTATGAACTTTCATGACTTCTAAGTGCTGATGCACTATGAAAAAATGTTCCACGTTTGGTGTATAGACAGGGTTTTCCCCTGTGTGAGTTTTCTGAAGTTCACAAAGTACTGACTTTTGAGCAAAGCCTTTCCAACAATGTACACATTTCTCTCACTTCACTCCTGTATGGACCCTCTGATGCCGTCCAAGGTGTTGTTTTTGGGAAAAGCATTTCCCACACTCCCCACATTTGTATGGCTTCTCCCCCGTGTGGATTCTCTGATGAATCCGAACCTGTGTTGCTGAGGTAAAACTTTTGTCACACTCTTCACATTTATAGGGTTTTTCTTCTCTGTGCCTCCTGAACTGATGTCTCCGAAGTTCAGAAGACTCCACAAACCGTTTCTCACATTCTGAGCATTCATAGGGTCGGTCTCCAGTGTGAAGTCTCTGATGTCGCACCAGGTGTGCTTTCTCGGAAAAACATCTCCCACATTCTAGGCACTTTTCATTTTTCTCTTTGTTGTGTGTTTTGTTATGCCTCTGAAGAGATGAGTTTCGAGCAAAAGTTTTTCCACATTCAAGGCATTTATAAGGTTTTATTCCTGTGTGAATCTTCTCATGCGCATGAAGCTGTGAGTTGCAAGTAAAGCACTTCCCACATTGCTGGCACTTGTAAGGTTTCTCTCCTGTGTGAAGTCTCTCGTGGTTTCTAAGACATTCTTTGTAAAGAAAAGTTTTCCCGCATTCCAGGCACTGATAAGGTTTTTGTCCGGTATGAATTCTTTGATGCTTCAAAAGAGTTTCTTTCCTGGAAAAACATTTATTGCACTCCAAACATTTATGGGGCCTCTCTCCTATGTGCATTACACTGTGATTCCTAAGGGATGATGAATAAGCAAACGCTCTCCCACATTCTAAACATTTGTAATTTTTTTCGTTTGTATGAAGTTTCATATGACGTCTGAGGCCTGATTTGATATGAAATAATATTCCACACTTGATGCATTGATAGGGCTTCTCCCCTGTGTGAATGTTCTGATGTTCACAAAGTCCAGCCTTTGCAGAAAAACATTTCCCACATTCTACGCATCTATACGGTGTCACTCCTGTATGGACCCTCTGATGCCTTCCAAGGTATTGTTTTCGGGAAAAGCATTCCCCACACTCCGCACATTTGTATGGCTTCTCCCCTGTGTGGATTCTCTGATGAATCCGAACCTGCATTGCTGAAGTAAAACTTTTCCCACACTCCCCGCATTGGTACGGCTTCTGCCCCATGTGGATTCTCTGATGAATCTGAACCTGTGTTGCAGATGTAAAACTTTTCCCACAAAAAGCACATATATATGGCTTCTCTCCTCTGTGCCCCTTCTGGTGTCTCCGAAGCTCAGAAGAATCCACAAATCGTTTCTCACATTCTGGGCATTGATAGGGTCTGTCTCCGGTGTGAGTTTTCTGATGTCGCACCAAGTGGGATTTCTGGGAAAAACATTTCCCACATTCCAGGCACTTTTCATTTTTCTCCCCTCTGTGTGTTTTCCTATGACTCCGAACAGATGAAGTTCGAGTAAAACTTTTTCCACACTCAAAGCATTTGTAAGGTTTTATTCCTGCGTGAATCTTCTCATGGATCCCAAGATCTGAGCTGCGAGTAAAGCCCTTCCCACATTGCGTACATTTGTAAGGTTTCTCACCTGTGTGAATTCTCTCATGGTTTCTAAGATATTCTTTGTAAGAAAAAGATTTCCCACACTCCAGGCACTGATAAGGTTTTTCTCCTGTATGAATTCTATGATGCTTCAACAGAGTTCCTTTCCCGGAAAAACATTTATTGCACTCCAAGCATTTATAGGGTGTCTCCCCTATATGTGTTAGGTGGCTGTGATTTCTAAGGGACGATTGACAAGCAAATGCTCTCCCACAGTCTAAACATTTGTAATTTTTTTCCCCTGTGTGAACTTTCACATGACGTCTTAGGCCTGATCTTGTACGAAAAAATGTTTCACACTCAATGCATTGATAGGGCTTCTCCCCTGTGTGAATTTTCTGATGTTCCCAAAGCCCTCCCTTTTGACCAAAACATTTCCCACATTCCCCACACTTGTATGGTTTCTCCCCCGTGTGGATGCACAGGTGTGAACCAAGATGTGACTTCCAGGAAAAGCATTTCCCACACTCCTCACATTTATATGGTTTCTCTCCTTTGTGCCTCATCTTGTCTCCATGAAGTGCAGAAGAAGTCAGAAATTGTTTCTCACATTCTCGGCGTTCATAGGGTGTGGCTCCAGTGTGAATTCTCTGATGTCGCAACAGGGTTGATTTGGTGAAAAAGCATCTCCCACATTCTAGGCACTTTTCATTTTTCTCCCCTCTGTGTGTTTTCTCATGGCTCTGAAGATATGAGCTTTCAGCAAAATGTTTTCCACACTCCAAGCATTTATAAGGTGTTATTCCTCTATGACTCTTCTTATAGACTTGAAGCTGTGAGTTCTGAGGAAAGACGTTCTGGCATTGCATGCATTTGTGAGGTTTCTCTCCTGTGTGACATTTCTCATGGTTCTTAAGGATAAATTTTTCATTAAATGATTTGCCACACTCCAGACATTTATACGTTTGCTCTCCAGTGTTGATTTGCTGACGTTTCAAAAAGCACAGCCGACACTGCCCACACTTGCAGGGCTTCTCTTCAGTTGGGCTGTTCTGAGGCGTAGATGGATACCTTTTGTAAGGAAAACGTTTGTGGCGCTTCCAGCATTCCTGAGGCCTCTTTCCCCAGTGGATTTGCTGATGGGCTCCAAGGTCCGAGCCTTCAGCAAAACGCTTTCCGCACTCTCCGCATTTGTAGGGCCTTCGTCCGGGGTGGCTCCTGAGATGTTTGGCAAAGCCCCACACTCCACGAAAAGATTTCCCACACTCCAAACACAGATGCGATCCATTCCCCGTGTGCACCTTCCGGTGGATCAAAAGGAGGGACCGGTGAGTAAAGGATTTCCCACACTCAGAGCATGTGGAGACTCTCCCCAGCTTCCCCTGAGAGGGCTTACGGTTGAAGGGTTTACCCCCCTGCATGGTTTCCAGGGCCTGCTCCCTTGCAGGGCTTTCTAACCAGAAACAATTTGCAAGCAAAACTTTGGTCATAGGTTTTTCCAGGCAGCACCTGTTGGATGAAGGATAAAGAAGTGAAGAAGAGAGGAAGATTCGTTCTCCAGCTCCAAAAATAGCCCAAACAATAGCTAGGAGACACCTTACATGAGCTACTAAGGTGCCCGCAAACCTTGATCCCCCCACCCAAACCAAAGCAACACTGGGATTTTTCCTGTGAATCTCACCTAAGATCTCCCCTCTCTGTTTCTTAGCCAGATTAACAGAGTCCCTATCACCCCCTATTTGCTTTTCTGAACTAGTATGATCTCTGCCTTTTCCTTTCGCTCGGTTTGGAGTTGATGCAGATTATATACGAGACACACTGCAAGGACCACTGCAGGACTTGTATGTGTTAGGTAGGTCCTGTCAGGTTCAGCCCAAAGAACCCCATGAGACAATGCAAATACAGTTCTGTTGCGTTTATTAGCTTCCACCTCAAGACAGAATCTCACCGGACTGAACCCAAGTTCCCAAGCCAGCCAGCCACAAAACCATGAATTCCTTAGGGAGGTGCCAGCCTCATCTTCTTGAACTTCTCACCCTCATGTTGGGGGCTAAGAACATGCTTATCTCCCTGAGCATGGCCTTCATAAGTCCATTCCATCACAGGTCCATACATATAGATCGTATATCCCATGTAGACACGTGTGGACACTGTTGTTTTTGGCACCACAAATTAACATGGCCCTCCTCCTAGAATGGCTTCCTGTACTTTCTCTATGCTTTAATGAGGGTGTAAATCTATTGCTCAAGGTCTGCAACGCTTCATGTGGGGGCCAATTCAGCCCTCCATTTTCTGAAAGGCATCCTTTGACCAAAACCTCTCTGAGACGTTCCTACCTGCCCAGGTCAGACTTTGGGCTCAGTCCTCAAGCAGTTCCTTTTGGCTTAATGTCCCACATCCACTCAAACCTTGGAATTACTCCACCAAGGGTGGTAGCTCCACAAATCATGGTTAAATTAATCATGGTTTAGCCGAGGGATGTATACCTTCCCAGCTGAAAACAGTTCCCAGCCTTGGGGAAGAGTGCTGGGGCAAAACCCAACTTTACCGCACTGCCTTTATGTTTCATAAAAATTAGATAAAGTAACATGGTTCTTCCCCAGGCTCAGATCTCACCAGTTCCCCCTCAGTTCGTTTCCTGGGACGCTCTGCAGGTCTCCGGGGCTGCCCCGGGCAAGGCCGCCGACCGCCACGAACCGCCCCCTCCCCTCCTTCTGGCTCCCTCCTCCTCCCTCCTCTCCCTCACACCTCAGCTGCTGCTTCCCGCCCTTTCCCCCAGGTCTGTCCAGGGCTCCTCCCACCGCTCGCCAGCAGGGCCGGTTTTACTGGCCTGAAAGCGGGGAAATCCTCCCTCTCCGTCCAGACGAGGCGCCGAGGAAGGGGGTCCCTCCCGGGCGGGGGAACCGGGCTCAGGCCGGGCCCCGAAGCCCCCTCCTTCCCTCCGACGGACACGGGAGGCCCGCAGGGGCCGCCGGGACTCTCCGCTCCGCCCTCCAGCGCCGAGGGCTCCCTCCCCCCCTCCCCTCCCGCGGGCCGGGCTCGCTCGGCGCCCCTCAGAGGCTCCGCGTCCGCCCGGCCCGGCCCGGGCAGCCACCCGGCAGGCCTCGCAGCTCCCGAGCCTCCGGGGACGCGGGCCGAGGCGCGGCGCCGCAGCCGCGTCCCTGACGGCGGGGAAGGGCGCTCCGGGCGGGCGGACGGGCCGGCCTGGCGCCGCGGGGAGGGGAGCCCTACCTGCCCGCAGCCGGGGTCGGGCGCCGAGGCGGTGGGCGGGGCTTCGGGGCTCCGCTCGGACACCGCCTCCTCTGGCAGCCCCGCCCCTCCCAGGAACCTTGGCCGGCATTGGCCGCGCCCCCTGGGCCAGGTCCTCGTCCCCAGCGCGGCTTTTCCTTTGCCGCGGCTTCCCTCGGCCAGCCCGGGCGCCGTTTCCACGGCAGGGAGGGCAGCGTCGCGGGCAGCTCTTTCCGGCCCCAGCCGCGGGCTTGAGGCTCCCGAGCGGGGCTGGCGGGGCTCCCTGGACTCGCCCCCCAGCGCAGATGCTGCCCCTCCTGCCGGGGGGGGGACTGAATCTGGACCCTCCGCGCTGGGGAGGGTCGCCCCCCAAAGTCTCGGTCGGCCACCGGAATATCTTCGTCGTGCCCCGCATCGCACAGGGAGGGCTCCTGTGCAAGGAGAGCTGTTCCCCGCAAGGGGAAAGGTAGCTCTGAATTTTTCAAGTCAGTCGTGACTCCTGGCGGCTCCCTGTGCAGTCCCTGCAGGGTCCTTGGCAACAGTTTGAGATGTGGTTTGCCTTTGCCTCCTTCTTCCTGGGGCTGAGAGAGAGGGACTGGTCCAAGGTCACCCAGCTGGCTTTGTTCCCAAGGCAGGACTGGAACTCAGGGTCTCCCAGTTGCTAGCCTGAAGCCTGAACCACTACTCCAAATGGACTCGGGTGCAGCTGGATATGGCCTGAGACATCCAGGTCCTTTTCACACGCGCTCTGCCCCAGATGATCTCTCTCCTCTTTCCACTGAGTTTTCCTACCGAGAGGTCGGCCTTTGCACTCGTCCCTGTTGAACTTCATCCGGCAGATTTCTTCCATTTTGGCAGCTTGTCAAGATCTTCCTGAATCACGATTCTATCCCCGTTATTTTGTATCGTCTTCAAACAATATAATCCTATTTTCTAATCCCTCTTCCAGGTCATTTATACATATGTATTTCTAAAATTCTGTTTTCACTTTGTCTTTATGGTGTACTGGCTGTAGATTAATGAGAAAAAAAATGGATTTGAGCGATTGTAGTATCAGGCTGCAACATAACAAAATTGAAAAAAGTGAAGGGGGTCTGAATACTTTCCGAATGCCCTGTATATCAAACATGGGCATATCAGTCGGACAGCCGCAGGGGCCATCTTAACTTTTTTGACTTCCCTGCCATGCAGATGCCCCCAAATCCGAGTTCAGCCCCCGGCATCTCTAGCTACGGCTGGGCAAGAGGACCGTCCTAAAAGCTGGCTGGAATAAGAGTGGGGGGGGGACCGGTGGGCCAAGGGGTTCAGACCCAGAGCAGCCCCTGCTTCATCGTTCTCCAGCACGACCTCCCGGTGCAGCCCCCGCCCTTTGGAACATTCGGCCCCCGGAGGTGCGATTGGCCCCCTCACTCCTGGCCTTCCGGAGGGCCTTGAAGGCCTGGTTCTGCCACTTGGCCTGGGGTGGGGAGGGAATACCTCAAGCAGGGGGATGGCTAGCCCTATAGTGGCCATCTCTCCACAGCCTGATTTTCCATCTGCTTGGATCTTCCTTTTTTAGTATTGTTTTAATTCTGGATGTATTATGTTTTACATATATAGTTTTAATGTTTTTGTAAGTCACCCAGAGTCCCCTATTGTGGGGGAGATGGGCAGGGGAGAAATCCAATAATAAAATAATAAATAAAACAAATTTTGAACCCGATCATTTATGCCTTGGGTGAGAACTCTGGGGTGATTTGCTCTGTAATCCATGTCTGTTTTCTTGGCTGTCCATGGAGTCTTCTCCAACGCTAAACTTCAGAAGCGTCAATACTCTTCCTATCCTGCTTCTTTGAAATCCAACTTTCGCTTCTATATTATGACACGGAGAATACCCTGGCTGGAGAATTCTGGGAGTTGAAGTGCACACTCCTACGATCGTTTTTGAATTTCCATGCCATTAAGGGGTCTGCACAGCACTGCTTTTTCTTAAGGACACCGTTCACACAAGATACCGAACGTTGGCCACAAAAGCTGGGTTCAAATGAAATAGCTATGCCCGAAGAAGTAAATGACGTGACAGCTAAGCTTGTCCAGCTTGGAAGGGCGAGGGCCAAGTTGCCACAACCCAACCAGCCCCCAGTTTCCCTCCCCCACTGGGGGCTGCAAAAGTGGAATCCTTTAAATATTCAAAAAAGGGTGAACCCAAAATGTTTTGTTCACTTAAACCAGAGTTTCTCCGCCTTAGCAACATTAAGATACATGGGCTTCAATTCCTAGACTTCCCCAGCCAGCATGCTGACTGAGGAATTCTGGGAATTAAAGTCCACACGTCTTAATGCAGCCAAGGTTGAGAAACACTGTCTTAAACGATGGAATCTGCAGTCCCCAAATTTGGCCCATTTTAAAACACACCAGGCAAATCCAGCGGTTGCTAGTTTGGGGGCTGGTTTGCTACCTCCAGAATCCCAGTCAGGGCATCTTCAGTGCCACCTGCGAGTGAGCGACGGGATGAGAGCCATCGGCCTTTGGGCTTTCCTTACCAGTCGCCCGAAGGCTCTGCTTGGCCACCGGATCACCCAGGGAGGGGGACTGAATGGGTCTGTGTGGCCCAATGCAGCGTCAACTCCTGAAGGGACGGGGTCAAGAATAATTTTAGTTGCATCTGGGAAGTACCACAGGGGTGGAAAGAGGCCCTAGAATCCCCTGGAGTGAGTGCCCCCTCTGGCAGCGTGGCCTCAACTCAGACATGCACCCCGCTGAACCCCTAAGATGTCTGACGCTCACTGGCTCTTCCCATCTCCCGTCTTTTGAGCGCTGGCCTGGAAAATCCTCGGCCAAAGCCACAGACTGCAGGCAATTGGCCGGATCACCTTCCCAAACCCGGCGCTCCATCTCTGGGAGCAAGATGGCCGGGAACAAAACAAACTGTTCATCAACATCACCATTCTGGTGCCATATACCAACAGTACATCATTTTATAAAAATTCTCTTTTAAACTGCAACTTAATCTGAATGTCAGTCCTTTCGGCCGCATATTTTCCCATCGTTCCATCGGTATGTTATAACTAAAGGTCTTGGCCCATTTTATTATATACTCTTTAAATTGTTCTTCTGGTTCAAATTTCAGTAAAAGCTTAAACATTTTAGCAATTACAAGTTCACCATTTGCACATATGATAATTCAGTTTCAAATTCTGTCTTATGTTGTTCCATTCCAATGTCCTTTTGTCTACTTTAAATCCTTCCCTTAACTGTACATAGGAAAACCATTGAAAACTCAATCCCTCGACAGTCAACTGGTCTCTTGACTTCATCTTGTATTCTCCATGTTCTTGTTCTCACAACTCTTGATATTTTAACCATTACTCTCTGCCTGCTGTTTCTTTTCTATAAAATGCTTCTTGTGCCGAGACCCACAAAGGCGTTTTCAGACACAGCCTGGGTTGGTATCGACTCCATATTCTCAATATGGCACTTCAAACATAATGATTTTTAAAGTCTACATTAACCTTCTCCAATCGGGCAATCCCAATCCTCCTCTTTCCTTTGTGTCTTGAAGAATTTTAAATTTAACTTGGTTTTTCCCCCTTCCATGTAAACCTAGATATATCTTTCTGCCATTGCTTAAAGGGTGCATCAGTTGTCAAGAGAGGTATTGTTAGAAACAGAAACATCATTCTAGGTAATACATTCATTTTTATCACAGAAATTCTTCCCAGCAATAACAATTCTAATTTTTCTCATCTTAACCCATCCTTCTTGGTTTCATTCCATGCCTTAACATAATTATTTTGAAATAGCTGCAATGCAATCAGAAGGCAACTTCCGTGACCTGTCTTTACCTTAGGAGCCTAAACAGGTTTTCCTTCTTCTGTTCTGGGGAAGAATCTCCTGGGGGTTCTTTTGTGTGTGAATACAAGAGTACAAATGAGGGCAGGGTAGGGGCTGTGGTGGAGACAGTTACGGTCACCTGTCGTTTGAGCAATCTTTCCCCCACTTCAGACAGTATTTCTCTCGTGTCACAGATGCTGTGTGAGGAAAACATTTTCCTCACACACTGCTCCAGAATTATGAGCTTTCTTGTGCTTATTAATAGATTTTTCAGCGTAACATTTTCCACACTGCAAACATTGATAATGTTTTTCTCCTGCACGTCCTCAAAAATGTACACAAAAGATTGGCCGCTGAAGCGTATGACTTCCCACTCTCCAAACGCATGTGCGGTTTCTCTCTGGTATAGATTTTCTGGGGTGTAATAAAAAGATTTACCGCACTAGAAGCAGCCATAGGGTTTCTCTCGTGGAACTCTCTCACGCATGCCAAGATACTCTGTTTCCTCCTGTGTGGACTGATAAGTCACTAACGCTGCTTCCTGATCAAAACTTTCCCGACACTCCCAACACTGATGTAATTTTTTGTGATTCTGTTGCATCTGAAGGTTTCCTGATTGTGAAAAATGTTTGCCATAAACGAAATATTTATAAGATTTCACTACTGTTACTGAGTGAACGTTCTAGTGAACTTTAACGTGTAACTTTTGAGAGAACCATTTCCCACACTGTTCAAAACTGAAGGGCTTTTCTCCTGTATGTATACTCTGCTGCATATTAAATTTTGATTGGCAAAGAAAAGTTTCTTACTCTACACGCGTGTAAGCTTTCTTTCCTGTGTGATTTTTCATGTACAGCTGAAGATATGATTACAGGTAGTCCTTGACTTATGACCTTTCATTTAACAACTGTTCAAAGTTACACTGGTGCTGAAAAAAGTGACTTACAACCAGTCCTTGCAGTTATGACCATCACAGTGTCACGTGATCAAAATTTTGGTGCTTGGCAACTAGCATGTATTTATGAGTGTTGCAGTGTCCCGGGTTCACATGATCGCCATTTGCGACCTTCCCAGGGGGCCTCCAACAAGCAAAATCAACGGGGATGCCAGATCTGCTTAACGAACAAATGATTCACTAAATGACCATGCTGATTTACTTAATGACTATGGCAAAAAGGGTCATAAAGTCTCACGCGAGTCACTTAATGACCGCATCACTTAGCAATGGAAGTTCTGGTCTCTATTGTGGTTGTAAGTCAAGGACTATCTGTATCAGGTAAACCTTTTGCCACATTCTAAGCCCTGATAAAGTTTGTCTCAAGTGTGAATTCCCTGTTGCTGCAAAAGACCACCTTTCAGATAAAAACACACTCCAAGCATTTATGAGATGTCTCTCCTATATGCATTAGGCGGCTGTGATTGCTAAGGGATGATTGACAAGCAAATGCTCTCTCACAGTCTAATCATTTATAATTTTTTCCCCTGTGTGAACTTTCATATAACTTCTAAGGGCTGATTCACTACAAACTAATTTTCCACATTTGGTGTATAGATAGGGCTTTTCCCCTGTGTGAATTTTCTGAAGTTTACAAAGTCCTCCCTTTTGAACAAAAGATTTCCCACATTCTATGCATCTCTATGGCTTCACTCCTGCATGGACCCTCTGATGCCTTCCAAGGTGTTGTTTTTGGGAAAAGCATTTCCCACACTCCCCACATTTGTACGGCTTCTCCCCTGTGTGGATTCTCTGATGAATCCGAACCTGTGTTGCTGAGATAAAACTTTTCCCACACTCCCCACATATATACTGTTTCTCTCCTCTGTGCCCCTTCTGGTGTCTCCGAAGTTCAGCAGCTTCCACAAATCGCTTCTCACATTCTGGGCATTCATAGGGTCTGTCTCCGGTGTGAATTCTCTGATGTCGCACCAGGCTTGATTTGCTGGATAAACATTTCCCACACTCTAGGCACTTTTCATTTTTCTCCCCACTGTGTGTTTTCTCATGGCTCCGAAGATATGAACTTCGAGCAAAACATTTTCCACACTTAAAGCATTTATAAGGTTTTATTCCTGTATGAAACTTCTTATGGACCCAAAGTTGTGAGTTGCGAGTAAAACGCTTCCCACATTGCGGACACTTGTAAGGTTTCTCTCCTGTGTGAATTCTCTCGTGATTTCTAAGACATTCTTTGTAAGGAAAAGATTTCCCACACATCAAGCACTGATAAGGTTTTTCTCCAGTATGAATTCTTTGATGCTTCAAAAGACTATCTTTCCTGGAAAAACATTTTTCACACTCCAAGCATTTATGGGGCCTCTCTCCTATATGTATTAGGCGGCTGTGATTTCTAAGGGATGACGAATAAGCAAATGCTCTCCCACAGTCTAAACATTTGTAATTTTTTTCCTCTGTGTGAACTTTCATATGATGTCTGAGGCCTGATTTCATATGAAAATATATTCCACACTCAATGCATTGATAGGGCTTCTCCCCTGTATGAATGTTCTGGTGTTCCAGAAGTCTTGCCTTTTGAGCAAAACATTTCCCACATTCTATGCATCCATATGGTATCACTCCTGCATGGACCCTCTGATGGGTTCCAAGGTATTCTTTTTGGGAAAAGCATTTGCCACACTCCCCACATTTGTATGGCTTCTCCCCCGTGTGGATTCTCTGATGAATCCGAACCTTTGTTGCTGAGATGAAACTTTTCCCACACTCCGCACATTTGAATGGCTTCTCCCCTGTGTGAATTCTCTGATGAATCTGAACCTTTGTTGCTGAGGTAAAACTTTTCCCACAAAAACCACATATATACGGCTTCTCTCCTCTGTGCCCCTTCTGGTGTCTCCGAAGTTCAGAAGAATCCACAAATCGTTTTTCACATTCTGGGCCTTCATAGGGTCTATCCCCAGTATGAACTCTCTGATGTCGCACCAAGTTTGATTTCCTGGAAAAACATTTCCCACATTCTAGGCACTTTTCATTTTTCTGCCCTTTGTGTGTTTTCTTATGACTCCGAAGAGATGAATTCCGAGTGAAGGTTTTTCCACACTCAAGGCATTTATAAGGTTTTATTCCTGTGTGAATTTTCTGATGGACACAAAGCTGTGAGTTGCGAGTAAAGCACTTCCCACATTGCCCACACTTGTAAGGTTTCTCTCCTGTGTGAATTCTCTCATGGTTTCTAAGATATTCTTTGTAAGGAAAAGATTTCCCACACTCCAGGCAGTGATAAGGTTTTTCTCCAGTATGAATTCTCTGATGCTTCAAAAGAGTATCTTTCCTGGAAAAACATTTATTGCACTCCAAGCATTTATAGGGCGTCTCCCCTATATGACTTATGCGGTTGTGATTTCTAAGGGATGATGAAGAAGCAAATGCTTTCCCACAGTCTAAACATTTGTAATTTTTTTCCCCTGTGTGCACTTTCACATGACATCTTAAGCCTGATATTGTACGAAAAAATGTTTCACACTCGATGCATTGATAGGGCTTCTCCCCTGTGTGAATTTTCTGATGTTCCCAAAGTCCTCCCTTTTGAGCAAAACATTTCCCACATTCCCCACACTTGTATGGTTTCTCCCCCGTGTGGATTCTCTGATGAATCAGAAGGCTTGCTAGTGAAATAAAACTTTTGCCACACTCCTCACATTTATACGGTTTCTCTCCTTTGTGCCTCATCTGGTGTCTCCGAAGTCCAAAAGAATTCACAAACCGTTTCTCACATTCAGGGCATTCATAGGGTGTGTCTCCAGTGTGAATTCTCTGATGTCGCACTAGGTCTGACTTCTGGGAAAAATATTTCCCACATTCTAGGCACTTTTCATTTTTCTCCCCTCTGTGTGTTTTCTCATGGCTTTGAAGAGATGAACTTCGAGTGAAACTTTTTTCACACTGAAAGCATTTATAAGGTTTTATTCCTCTGTGAATCTTCTCATGGACTGGAAGCTGTGAGTTCTGAGGAAAGCCTTTCCTGCATTGCCAGCAATTGTAAGATTTCTCTCCTGTGTGAATGTTTTCATGGTTCTTAACAGTCGATTTTTCATTGAATGATTTGCCACACTCAAGACATTTATAAGATTTCTCTCTGGTGTGGATTTGCTGATGTTTAAGAAGCTCTGACATTTGAGAAAAGCACAGCCCACACTGCACACACTTGCAGGCCTTCTCTTCAGTTGGGCTGTTCTGAGGCCTAGAAAGACACCATCTCTCAGGAAAAGTTTTGCGGCGCTTCCAGCATTCCTGAGGCCTCTTTTCCCGGTGGATTCGCTGATGGGCTCCAAGGTCCGAGCCTTCAGCAAAACGCTTTCCACACTCTCTGCATTTGTAGGGCATTAGTCCGGGGTGGCTCCTGAGATGTTTGGCAAAGCCCCACACTCCACGAAAGGATTTCCCACACTCCAAACACAGATGCGATCCATTCCCCGTGTGCACCTTCCGGTGGATCAAAAGGAGGGACCGGTGAGTAAAGGATTTCCCGCACTCGGAGCATGTGTAGAGTCTCCCCAGCTTCCCCTGAGGGGACCTTCGGTCGAAGGGTTTCTCACCCTGCATGGTTTCTGAGGGCTGCTCCCTTGCAGGGCTTTCTAACCAGAGAGAATTTGCAAGCAAAACTTTGGCCAAAGGTTTTCCAGGCAGCACCTGTTGGATGAAGGAAAAAGAAGTGAAGAAGAGAGGAAGTTTCATTCTCCAACTCCAAAAATAGCCCAAACAATAGCTAGGAAACACCTTACATGAGCTACAAGGGTGCCCCCAAATCTTGCTTCCTCCCACCCGAATCAAAGCAATGCTGGGATTTTTCCCGTGGATCTGATCTGAGATGTCCCCACTCTGGTTCTTAGCAAGATTAGCAGAGTCCCTGTCACTCCCCATTTGCTTATCTGAACGGGTATGATCTCCGTCTTTTCCTTTCACTTGGTTGGGAGGTAATGCAGATTATAGACGAGACACACTGCAGGGACCAGCACAGGACTTACATATGTTAGGTAGGTCCATACATACAGATGGTACATCCCACGTAGGAATATGTGGACATGCCTCTTTTTGCCACCACAGACTAACATGGCCCTCCTCCTAGAATGGCTTCCTGTTCTTTCTTCATGGTTTAGGGAAGGTATTCCTCACAGTTCATGTTGGGGGGTCAATTCAGCCCTCCATTTTCTGAAAGGCAGGCTCATTGCATCTTTGCAACCCTTTGACCAAAGACTGCAATTGGGGGAGTTGTTGGCGTCCTCCTTTTCATGGTCAGATCACGCCCTGATTACCATGGGATTCTCTGGCGCCGCTATCAACTGCAGTGAGACTGGTCCACCCCCAGAGAGTGATGGACCCGGAGGGGTTCCAGAGGGAGCAGGGGGCTGTTCCTGGTGGTCTGTTGCACGGCCCATTCAAAGCCTTGGTTGCTTCCTGGACTAAAAAGGGCAGCTGAGGCATTGGATCGGATCGCACCTATGTGACCCCGCCCCTCCCATGGATCCTGTCACTTCCCATGGTTTGCGGAGGGGTTGAGGGAGACGAAATGAGATGTTTACAGCATCGCTGGTGCTCATCTAAGAATGAACTCTACTGAACACAGGTTAGAGCTGCTATTAAGGCCTACCAAGTGTGTGAGAGCTAGAGCAGAAAGAGTTAAGCGCGTACTCTTATCCCCAGAACAGAGAGGTAGAGATAAAAGGATGAGACTGGCACCTCCCTGAGGAATGCAGGATGTTTGTGGGGTGACTCTGGGAATTGCTTTCACTCTGAGAAGATTCTGTAACGGGACTGAAGCCAATAAACCATGCTGAACTGAATCTGTACTGTCTCCTGGAGTGTCCTGGGCTAATCCTGACAAAGTGGCAGTAAGGGCAGCAAAGTGACAGCACTCCTCCACTCCTATTGCATTTGTAGATTGCTGCCCCACAGCCCTGTTTTGGGTGATATGGGCCCTCTTAAGTACAGGGGGCCCGGACCACCTTTTGCAGGGTCGGAGGAATCCGCTGAGCATCTGTCGGATAAAATTGCCCAGATTCATTCACAGTTGGATGCTGGCTTTGCTGCAAGTTTGTGGGACATGCCTAGGGTGGAGTCTTGCCTGGTCATCTGGGAACAGTTTGAACCTGTTGCACCTGAGGAAGTGGACAGGGTCCTTACGACTGTGAGCTCAGCCACCCGCTCTCTAGATCTATGCCCCTCTTGGCTTGTGAAAGCAGCCTGGGGGGTGTCGTGTGGTTCAGTACTGGCAATGTTGAATCCTTCTTTGAGTTAGGAGGTTGTTCTTGCACCTCTTCAAGAGGCTTTCATTCACCCCCTCTTCAAGAAGCCACCACCGGACCTCACAATACTGGACAATTTTCGTCCAGTATCCAACCTTCCCTTTTTGAGAAGGTGGTTGCGCAGCAGCTTCAGAGGACCTTGGATCAAGTGGACTATCTAGATCCTTTTCAGTCAGGGTTCAGACCTGGGTATGGTACAGAAACAGCATTGGTCGTGCTTTTAGATGATCTCTGGCATCGGCAGGATGCTGGTTGTGTGTTCATCCTTGCCTTACTTGACCTCTTGGCAGCTTTCAATACCATCAACCGTGGTACCCTTCTGGGCCAACTCAGAGAATTGGGGGTGGGCAGCACAGCATTGTGTTGGTTTGCCTCCTTCCTCCAGGGTCGGTTCCAGTCAGTGGTGATTGGGGAGGAGAGATCCCGCCCCCACCCTCTGCTATGTGGGGTGCCGTAGGGGTCAGTGCTCTCACCTCTCCTACTTAACAGCTACATGAGATCGCTGGGTGAGCTCATCCATCGCCATGGGGTGAGGTGTCATCAGTATGCTGATGATACTCAATTCTACATCTCAACCCCTGGCGACTTAAGTGATTTATTTATTTATTTATTTATTTTATTTTCAGGCTTGTATGCCGCCCATCTCCCCCAACGGGTGACTCTGGGCAGCTCACAATAATAAAAAAGAATAAAAAACACAGGTCTCTCCAAACATAGCTAAAATCTATAAATAATTAAAAAACATATATTAAAAATGCCCTAAAAACCTCCTATGATTTTGGCCCTAAAAAACCTGTAAGATGCTGGGGGGGGGGGACAACCCATCATCCCACCAGCCATCTCCACAGGTGTGGGCCCCCCTCTGGCCCCCAGGCCTTCTGGCAGAGCCAGGATTTGAGCCCTTTCCTGAAGGCCATGAGGGAGGGGCACACCAAACCTCAGAAGGCAGGATGTTCCATAGGGTGGGCGCTGCAGCAGAAAAGGCTCTCTGCCTAGACCCCACCAATCGAAATTCCTTGACTGGGGGGGTCTGCAACCTGCCCCTTCTGCTGGACCGAGTGGGACGGGCTGAAATGACTGGGGCGAGGCGGTTCCTCAGATAACCTGGTCCTGTGCCATGAAGGGCTTTGAAGGTAATGACCAACACCTTGAATTGGACCCGGAAACACACTGGTAACCAATGCAGCTCACGCAACAGCGGTGTTATACGTGCCCTCCTAGGGACATTAAGAACTGTCCGCACCGCCGCATTCTGCACCAGCTGTAGCTTCTGGATACTCTTCAAGGGTAGCCCCATGTAGAGTGCATTACAGTAGTCCAACCTGGAGGTGACCAGGGCATGAGTGACCTTGTGGAGGTCCTCCTGATCCAGGAAGGGGCGTAACTGCCGCACAACATGAAGTCGTGCAAAGGTCCTCCTAGCTGATGCTGTGAATGTCTCCTAGGCCCTCCTAGCTGATGCTGCGAATGTCTTATCCCGGTGCCTGGAGGCTGTGAGGATCTGGATGGAAAACAACGGGCTTCAACTGAACCCTGGCAAGACTGAGTGGCTTTGGGTTTTGAGCCCCTCTGGTTGTAGGATTTTATCATTTTTGGTACTGGAGGGGTCACACTGCCCCAAACAGACCCTGTGTGCAATCCGAGGGTCCTCATGGACTCACGACTCCTGCTCAAAGAGCAGGTGGCAGTCATGGCTAGGAGGGCCTTTGCACAACTTCGTATTGTGCGCCAGTTGCACCGGTTCCTTGATCAGAGGGACCTACTCATGGTCACTCATGCCCTGGTCACCTCCCGGTTAGACTACTGTAATGCGCTCCACATGGGGCTGCCCTTGAAGAGTATCCGGAGACTTCAGCTGGTGCAAAATGCAGTGGCACGAGCAGTTATGTGTGTTTCTAGTAGAACACACATTACATCTCCGCTTCGCGAGCTGCACTGGTTACCAGTTTTTTTCCAGGTCCAATTCAAGATGCTGGTGTTGACCTCTAAAGCTATTCATGGCATGGGGCCGGGCTATCTGAGGGACTGCCTCTCCCTGATTTCATCTGCCCATCCTACCAGATCCAGCAGAGAGGGCATGTTACAGCTTCCATCAGCTAGGGAGCTACATTTGGCGGGCCTTTTCTGCTGCACCTGCGCTGTGGAAACTTCTCCCCACTGAGGTGAGGTTGATCTCATCATTGTTGAGCTTCTGGAGGTCACTTAAGACTTCCTTATGCCAGCAGGCCTGAGGATTCCAGGGGATGAGGAAGTTAGTGAGGTGGCTCCCTTATTTTTAACATCATGTTAAAAATTCTCTGTTTTATTTTGCTTTCTATATTTTAATGTATTTATTGACTGTTTTTAGCTTTTTTGCATGCCACCCAGAGTCGCCTGTGGTGAGATGGAAGGCTATAAATCGTTTTAATCGGTTTACTAAAACCTCTGTGAGATGATCCTTCTGAAAGGCAGCCTCATCGCATCCTTTGACAAAAAACTTCCCGAGATGGTCCTACCTGCCCAGGTCAGACTTTGGGCTCAGCCCTCAAGCAGTTCCTTTTGGCTTAATGTCTTGCATCCACCCAACCCCTAGAATTACTCCACCAAGGATGGTAGCTCCACAAATCATGGTTAAACTAATCATGGTTTATCCGAGGGATGTATACCTTCCCAGCTGAAAACAGCTCCCAGCCTTGGGGGAGAGTGCTGGGGCAAAACCCAACTTTACCGCACTGCCTTTATGTTTCATAAAAATTAGATAAAGTAACATGGTTCTTCCCCAGGCTCAGATCTCACCAGTTCCCCCTCAGTTCGTTTCCTGGGACGCTCTGCAGGTCTCCGGGGCTGTCCCGGGCAAGGCCGCCGACCGCCACGGACCGCCCCCTCCCCTCCCCTCCCCTCCCCTTCCTCTGGCTCCCTCCTCCTCCCTCCTCTCCCTCACACCTCAGCTGCTGCTTCCCTCCCTTTCCCCCAGGTCTGTCCAGGGCTCCTCCCACCGCTCGCCAGCAGGGCCGGTTTTACTGGCCTGAAAGCGGGGAAATCCTCCCTCTCCGTCCAGACGAGGCGCCGAGGAAGGGGGTCCCTCCCGGGCGGGGGAACCGGGCTCAGGCCGGGCCCCGAAGCCCCCTCCTCCCCTCCGAGGACCCCCGACGGACATGGGAGGCCCGCAGGGGCCGCCGGGACTCTCCGCTCCGCCCGCCAGCGCCGAGGGCTCCCTCCCTCCCCTCCCCTCCCGCGGGCCGGGCTCGCTCGGCGCCCCTCAGAGGCTCCGCGTCCGCCCGGCCCGGCCCGGGCAGCCACCCGGCAGGCCTCGCAGGCTCCGGAGCCTCCGGGGACATGGGCCGAGGCGCGGCGCCGCAGCCACGTCCCTGCCGGCGGGGAAGGGCACTCCGGGCGAACGGGCGGGCCGGCCTGGCGCCGCGGGGAGGGGAGCCCTACCTGCCCGCAGCTGGGGCCGAGCGAGCCCTCCGAGGGTCCGGCGCCGAGGCGGGGTGCGGGGCTCCGGGGCTCCGCCTCCTCTGGCAGCCCCGCCCCTCCCGGGAACCTTGGCCGGCAGGGAAAGGCCTGAGACCACCATTGGCCGCGCCCCCTGGTCCCAGTCCTCGTCCCCAGCGCGGCTTTTCCTTTGCCGCGGCTTCCCTCGGCCAGCCCGGGCACCGTTTCCATGGCAGGGAGGGCAGCGTCGCGGGCAGCTCTTTCCGGCCCCAGCCGCGGGCTTGAGGCTGCCGAGCGGGGCTGGCGGGGCTCCCTGGACTCGCCCCCCAGCGCAGATGCTGCCCCTCCTGCCGGGGGGGGGGGGACTGAATCTGGACCCTCCGCGCTGGGGAGGGTCGCCCCCCAAAGTCTCGCTCGGCCACCTGAAGATGTTCGTCCTGCCCCGCATCGCAGGCGGAGGGCTCCTCTGCCCTCCAGCTCCCAATCGGGCCCCTTTTGCAAGGAGAGCTTTTCCCCACAAGGAGAAAGGTAGCTCTGAATTTTTCAAGTCAGTCTTGACTCCTGGCAGCTCCCCGTGCAAGTCCCTGCAGGGTCCTTGGCAGCGCTTTGAGAAGCGGTTTGCCCTTGCCTGCCCCTCCTTCCTGGGCTGAGAGAGAGGGACTGGCCCAAAGCAACCCCGCCGGCTTCATGCGGAAGGCAGGACTGGAACTCAGGGCCTCCCACACCCAGCTGGCTCCCTTGTACAAAGCAGCTGTGCTCTTTTGCTGGCACCAGATGGGCATCTGAGAGCGAGAAAGTCGGCAGGCAGAGATTGTGGCTGGAAGCACAGAGCCCGCAGAGACGCACGAAAGATGGAAGCCGCTGCGGAAGAGACTGTTGGGCCGGTGCTGCCAGGTCCCTGCCACATTTCCTGGCCCCAAACAGCCAGTGCAGGAAAAAGTTGGTGGACGGCAACGGGTATCTAGCCCTGAGTGAGAACTGCCCGAAGACGAGGGACGGCTTATTGCCTCGGAGCCATACAAGAGAACCTCATTTTGAGAAGGGAGAGAGAACTTGTAAATCGCAAACGGGAGGGAAATTCAGGGGTTCTCTCCCACAGAGTTTTCTCCCACAAGGTCCAAAGAAACCTTGCTTCTCTGTAAGTTAACTCTTTCTCTGATCTTTCTTCTGGAGCAGCTCCTCCGCATGGTGGCCCTTTGGATAATGGAAAACAGTTCCGGGGTCTCCCCAGGGTCTTCTCTTCTTTGAGTTAAACAGACCTAACCATTCTTTTCTCATCTTGGTTGCTCTTCAGCAAACACTCCAGCTTCTCAGTGTTCTTCATAACTTTTGGTGCCTGGAACACAACATGCTCTTTTGTGTGCATGCTATATATTCCAGTGCAGAAGAGAGAGGAGGTATGACTTCCCTTGATCCCTCCAATACTGTGGAGGCAGCCAAGGATCGTATTTGCTCTTTTGTACAGCTGCGTCACGCTGCTGGCTCATGTGTGTGTCTGTCTGTCTTCAAGTCAGTGATGACTCCTGCTGACTACCTGGCCTAGTCCCTGCAATTTTTTATCAAAATTTCAGTAGTTTGCAATTGCCTCTTTCCTAGAGCTGAGAGAGAGGGACTGGCCCAAGGTCACCCAGCTGGCTTTGTGCCCAAGGCAGGACTAGAACTCAGGGTCTCCCAGTTGCTAGCCTGAAGCCTGAACCACTACTCCAAATGGACTCGGGTGCAGCTGGATATGGCCTGAGACATCCAGGTCCTTTTCACACGTGCTCTGCCCCAGATGATCTCTCTCCTCTTTCCACTGAGTTTTCCTACCGAGAGGTCGGCCTTTGCACTCGTCCCTGTTGAACTTCATCCGGCAGATTTCTTCCATTTTGGCAGCTTGTCAAGATCTTCCTGAATCACGATTCTATCCCCGTTATTTTGTATCATCTTCAAACAATATAATCCTATTTTCTAATCCCTCTTCCAGGTCATTTATACGTATGTTCAGCATCCTTGTTGGCCTCTGAGCCTTTCTCATTTCGCTTGTGCAGAGACCAGCAAACTTGGAAGATATGGCCATGCACTCCACAAAGGGGAGCCGGTGTTGCTGGATCGGGACCAGCAGCCTCCTGCCGGGGCTCCGTTCTGGAGGATTTGGAAATCGTGGCCGGGTTGAGCTCTGAATTGGAGGACCAGAGGGGAGGTCATGATGCTTCTTCGGAGAAAGGAGGAAAATTCCACCCAGGGCGGATCTACCTTGGACCATAAAAACCTCTTTCACAATGACTACCGCATAAAGCCTCCCTTGAATATTTAATTATTTAACCAGAGATCTTCTTCCATTCATCTTTTTCTTCTTTTGTCCACCTTTCTATCTTTTGTCCAAAGAGATGGTAAAATTCCTGGTCATGAAAGGTTTTATCAACCAGGAAGTCTTTTTTTTTTTTTAATGCATTCTGTTCTTTTGCTACTTATTCTACGAGTAGGAAGTATAAATATGGGGATCACTATTAGAAAATTTATATCAAAGTATGGCTGAATTAAAGGTGACCTCTTTTCATGTTAGCAAGGGAAAATCCACCAAAGGAGGAATAATGTAAAGACTGAAGAAGAATGTTCCATATATCAAACACAGGCATATCAGTCAGACAGCTGCAGACGCCATCTTAACTTTTTTGACTTCCCTGCCCCACAGATGCCCCCAAATCCCAGTTCAGCCCCCGGCATCTCTAGCTACGGCTGGGCAAGAGGACCGTCTGAAACGCTGGCTGGGATAGAGTGGGGGGGCGACCGGTGGGCCAAGGGGTTCGGACCCAGAGCAGCCCCTGCTTCATCGTTCTCCAGCACGACCTCCCGGTGCAGCCCTCCTTGGCGGGGATCCCACAGGGCTTGCTCCTCTTCAGTGACATGCGTTGCCACCTCAGCAGAGGTCGCCGTCCTCTGAAAGAGAGTCTCACCTCCGACACACACCCTGAAGACTGTTTGCGGAGGGCTCCTCTGAGCTGGGGGCTCTTTCTCCGGTGTTGAAAGCAGTGTTTTTCAGCCTTGGTGACCTTAAGGTTGTGGACTTGAACATGCTGGCTGGAGAATTCTGGGAGTTGAACTGCACACATCTGAAGCTGCCAAGTGATTGAGAAACACTGCTTTAAAGGCCTGTAGCACGCCTATATTGAATGAAATCTTACTGCTCTTGCAGGTGCCTTTGCATTCATCTCCAAGCTCAAAGGGAGTTTGAGCCAGTTTGGTGTACTGGTTAAGGCACTGGGCGAGAACCCAGGAGATCCCGGTCCTAGTCGTGTCTTAGGCATGGAAGCTGGCTGGGTAGAGAACCACAGATATCAACTTGCAGAAGGAAAGCAGCAGTTAACCAAGCACAAATTGAGGCTGGGAAAGGAAGAAGGTGTTGCAAAGAGAATTAAAGTGTCTTTCCCTTGCCTGTGTTTGGAAAGCAAAGCAAAATGCTATCATGGATATCAGCCCTTCAAGGAATCAGGATCAGGAAACAAAAGCACAAGAATTCTAGAACTCTATTTTATTGATCTAGGCCAGAGTAATACAAACTCAAGATCAGAATCGGGCAAGCCAGGGTATTCCCTGTGACATTCTACAGAAGCGAAAGTTGGGTTTTAAAAAAGCAGGATAGGAAGAGTATTGACGCTTCTGAAGTTTAGCGTTGGAGAAGACTCCATGGACAGCCAAGAAAACAGACAAATGGATTACAGAGCAAATTGACCCAGAGTTCTCCCCCAAGGCATAAATGATCGGGCTCAAAATGTCATATATCGGAGATATTATGCAAAAATCTTGCTTTCTGGAGAAGGCTCTGATGCTGGGAAAGATGGAGGGAAAGAGGACAACCAGCAGCAGGGGGAGGGGGGCTCAATTTTGTGGCGATGGGGGCACTCTTGGGACACCTGAAGGAGTGGGTTAGGGACAGATCCTCCCGGAGAAAGATCCTCCCGGAGAAAATCTCTTCTACCCCTTCAAAGAGAGTCCAGGCAGAGTCAGTATAGGTTTCTTTCAAATTACTTATTTCTTTCCCGGACTTAACTCATGTTTTGCTAACTGCTCCATTCCTTCTCCAGGCCCTCCCTGTGGTTTTCTACAGGGTGACTTTGGGCCACACACTCCGTCTCAGCCTTAGGAAGGAGAAGGAAAGGGCACACCACTTCGGAAAATCTTGCCAAAAAAGTTCCTCCGGACAATCACCAGGAATCCTGCCTGATTCAAAGTCACCAAACTGAATGAATGAATGACTGAATGAATGAATGAATGAATGCACAAAGTGAAATGGATGCAACATAAATCAATTCAGCTTGCTGTAAATGTTTTCTTACAAGGGCACTTTAAGCAGGTCATATGTATGGGGAGCATCTCATTGGTTTGGTAGTGAACGCAGCTCACGTGTACATTGGGGGGGGGGGGCTATCTTTTACCAGCACAATCTTTAGAACTGAGGCCATGAAGTTAATTCCATAAACCCTGGTTCTGTTAACCATGGCCAGTGCCAGCTCTTGGAGGGATCAGGCAAGAGTTTTCCTAGACCAAGCTGGAGAGGTGGGAATTGAAGGTGGGGAAGAGTAGCGGGCCAAGTTGGGGCCCCAGTAGGGAGTTGCCCAAAACCTTCCTTCCCCCAGGGGTGGGGTGGGCCATCTTGTACCCCAGCACACAAAGGCCCCTGTTTTTGAGCTAGAATATAGATGAAACTGCATAAAAGGAAATAAATAAATACAGGACACTCTCCTTCCATTGCTCTAGGCAATTCCCAAAGAAATTAAGAAGGGCTGGACCTGGTTAACGTTTGGGATGGGAGACCACCGGGACATCTGCTGCATAAAAGTCCTGCACTCACGTGTAATGTCATCCTACGTATTTCTGCCATGCTGGAAATTATTGCACATGGCCCTTGGTCTCCAAAAGGCTGACTATCCATCTTATCCTAAGAGCAAACCTGCATATTGTGCTCTAGGTGAACGGTCCTAGAGATTTTGAATGGAAGTCGCTGAGCCCAGCAAGATATTCTCCTCACCAGGCCTCTTAAAGGCTGACAACCCTGGCCTGAGCGAAGCAGCCCTTCCCTCTGCAAATGGCTTTCTAAAGATACAGTGCTTCTGAACATGGAAGTTCCATCTAGCCACCAAGAGGCATATCCTCCTCTAGGAGCTGGCCCTTTTTAAAGTCTCATCTTTCCTGATGGATGGACAGTTTCAAAAACAACTTTCAAAGGAGACAGGTGTCTTTTCTTTGGAGACGTTTTCATGTTTAACGCACAGCTTTTCAGGACATTAGTATCCTTATGAACCAAGGCAAGGCAAGGCAAGGTAGGTCAACTGGATTATATATCGCGTGATTATTTAAAGTCAGACTTGCCATTTTTTCTCCAGCCATACCCACTACTAAGCTCTTATGCAGGTACTAAGAGGAGGATCTTGAAATGTGTGCAGCATCTGCACCGTTTTACTTAAAATTTATGAAGACTTTATAGGGTATGTTGAAATATTTATAAGCTTGCCAGTGGTTGGGTGGGGGGACTCCTACGATCCTTTTTTAATTTACATGCCATTAAGGGGTCTGCATAGCACTGCTTTGTTTTTCTTAAGGACACCGTTCACACAAGATACCGAACGTTGGCCACAAAAGCCGGGTTCAAATGAAATAGCTACGCCCAAAGAAGTAAATAACGTGACAGCTAAGCTCATGGCCTGCTTTGTCCAGCTTGGAAGGGCGAGGGCGAAGTTGCCACAACCCAGCCAGCCCCCAGTTTCCCTCCCCCACTGGGGGCTGCGAAAGTGGAATCCTTTAAATATTCAAAAAAGGCTGAGCCCAAAATGTTTTGTTCACTTAAACCAGAGTTTCTCCACCTTAGCAACATTAAGATACGTGGGCTTCCATTCGTAGACTTCCCCAGCCAACATGCTGACCAAGGAATTCGGGGAATTAATGTCCACACATCTTAACATTGCCAACATATAGAAACACAATGGAATCTGCAGCCACCAAATTTGGCCCATTTTAAAACACACCAGGCAAATCCAGCGGTTGATAGTTTGGGAGCTGGTTTGCTACCTCCAGAATCCCAGTCAGGCTGTCTTCAGTGCCACCTGCGAGGAACCGACGGGGGAGAGCCATCGGCCTTTGGGCCTTCCTTACCAGCTGCCCGAAGGCTCTGCTTGGCCACCGGATCACCCAGGGAGGGGGACTGAAAGGGTCTGCGTGGCCCGATGCAGCGTCAACTCCTGAAGAGAGGGGGTCAAGAATAATTTTAGTTGCATCTGGGAAGTACCACAGGGGTGGAAAGAGGGACCCGTCAGCATTTCTGCATTCCCTGGAATCCCCCGGAGTGAGTGCCCCCTCTGGCCAATTGGCCATGATTCACGGGTAGGGCCAGGTGGGGTTCGGCGGAGGTGGAGAGGGTCCAGCGGGTGCCTCAATTCATGCACAGACTTAAACAATCAATGACCTCTCTTTGAGAAACCAGCCCCCCGTGTCACTGCACTTTGGGTATGCAGCACGTCTGCAGCATGGTCTCAACTCAGACATGCACCCCGCTGAACCCCCAAGATGTCTGACGCTCACTGGCTCTTCCCATCTCCCGTCTTTTGAGTGTTGGCCTGGAAAATCCTCGGCCAAAGCCACAGACTGCAGGCAATTGGCCGGCTCACCTTCCCGAACCCAGCGCTCCATCTCTGAGGGGAAGACAGCCAGGAGCAAAACAAACCATTCATCACCATCCTGCTTGTAGAATAACAAAAGAAGGGGATTCATTAAAAAAAACCCTCTTCTTGGTAGATAAAATCTTTCACACCCAGGAATTTCACACCTCCCACCCAGGGTAAAGGAGGAAGAAAGGGAAAAAACTTGACTCAGTTTTGAAATATTCAATGGAGACTTTACAGCATAGTCATTGTGCACACAGTCTTTCTGGTCCAAGATAGACCCTTCCCAGCTGGACGTTTTCTCCTTTTCCTTAAGCATCCTGATCTTTCTCTGGTTCTTCGACACGGACAAACTCTTCCTCACTCTTTATCACCAAGGCTGATCAATCCTACATCTGAGCTTCTGTCTGCTGCGTTGTTTTTATTATTTACTGGATTTCTTAAAACTGCCCAACTCCAAAAACACTCTTGGTGTTTGAAAGATATTAGTGCAAATCCTTTCTCGCTTTGCAATTTTTGTGTGAAGCTCCTGAAAATATCCTTTATTTTTAACCAGACACATGACTTTCTTTTATACCATCTTGCCAGGCCTAAGAGACTCCCTTTAATTGTGCTTTTCTCAGAGCCTGGACTCAGGTAAGAGGCCACACCTGGACAGCCTCGGCTACTCTTGGAAAGCCCAGCAGTGTTACATGAGAGACCACCAGGAACTCTAAGATGATCTGGGAGGTAAATACATATCCAGGAGGACAGTGGGATCTCCCTTTCGTTTAGTTGCAATGCAGTCAGAAGGCAACTTCGTGACCTCTCTTTACCTTAGGAGCCTAAATGGGGTTTCCTTCTGTTCTGGGGAAGAGTCTCTTGGGGGTTCTTTCATGTGGGAATATGAGTACAAATGAGGGCAGGTAAGGGTTGTGGTGGAGTCATTTAGAGATATCCGTCATTTGAGCAGTCTTTCCCCCCCTTCAGACAGTATTTCTCTGATATCTTACAGATTCTGTGCAAGGAAAGTACTTTCCTCACTGTTTTTTATTTATGAATTAAATTTATATGCTACCCATCTCTCCCAGAGGGTGACTCTGGGCGTTTGTTGTTCAGTCATTAAGTCGTGTCCGACTCTTCGTGACCCCATGACCCATATTGCGCCAGGCCTTCCTGTCCTTCACTGCCTCCCTGAGTTTGCTCAGTTTCATGCTCATTGCTTTGGTGATGCTATCTAACCATCTCATCCTCTGCCATCCCCTTCTCCTTTTGCCTTCCATCTTTCCCAGCATCAGGGTCTTTTCCAAAGAGTCCTCTCTTCGCATTAGGTGACCAAAGAATCTGAGCTTGAGCTTCATTATCAATCCTTCCAATGAGCAATCAGGGTTGATTTTCTTTATGATTGACTGGTTTGACCTTCTAGCAGTCCAAGGGACTCCTAAGAGTCTTCTCCAGCACCCCAATTCAAAGGCATCAATTCTTCGGTGCTCAGCCTTCCTTATGGTCCAGCTCTCACAACCAAACATTGCTACTGGAGAAACCATAGCTCTGATTATGCGGATCTTTGTTGGCAAGGTGATGTCTCTGCTTTTTATTATGCTGTCTAGGTTTGCCATAGCTTTCCTCCCAAGGAGCAAGTGTCTTTTAATTTCATGGCTGCAGTCTCCGTCTGCAGTGATCTTGGAGCCCAAATAAATGAAGTCTGTTACTGCTTCTACTTCTACCCCTGCTATTTGCCAGGAATTGATGGGTTCAGATGCCATGATCTTACTTTTTCTAATGTTGAGTTTCAAGTCACCTTTTGCACTCTCCTCTTTCACCCTCATCAAGAGGCTCACAGTAAAAATCCAAAGCAGTAAAAACAATGAAAATTTAAATATACAGATTAAAATTAGCTAATAGCCATTGTATATAAAAAGACTATATACAATTCAAGATGGGAGGGGGCAGTATCGATTTTCCCACCAACCAACTGCAACAATGGGAGCTATCATAAGTCCCCACACTTCTCAAGAATTATGAGCTTTCTTGTGCTTCTTAAGAGATTTTTCTGCGTAACATTTTCCACACTACAAACATTTATAATTTTTTTTTTTTTTACCGCACTCAGTCGTTACTGACTCTACGGTGACTGCTTTGGATGAGTCCTTGCAGTTTTCAAGGCCAGTTGTTTCCGGAAGTGGTTTGCCAGAGCCTCCTTCCTAGAGCAGAGCCCAGCTGGTGAGCGCAGAAGGCAGGGTTTCCGTTGCTTTGCGCCTTTTTTGGGCGAGCGCAGCTTCCGCGCTACCAGCAACTGCTCCCAATTCCTTTTGCAAGGTGTCGCCAGCATTTTTCCTCCCACCAGGGTGAGAGTATCCATTTATCTACTCACATAAGTTTTCGAACTGTTGTGTTGACAGGAGCCGGGGAGGAAACAGGAGCTCGCTCTGCTGCGCAAAAGCTGGGCTCAAACCGCTGAAGTCTCGACCATTTCTGGCCGGCAACTTTCAGTGTCATTAAGCCGCTGCGCCACCGTGTCCCCTTTATAAGTTTTAAATCCATACAAAAGATTGGCCTTTGAAGCACATGGTTTCCCACACTCCAAGCACTTGTGTGGTTTCTCTCCGGTTTGGATCCTCTGGTGTGTAAACAAACGTGATTTCTGCTGAACCATTTGTGGGCCCTCTTCCGTGGGGATGCTTTGGTGTGCAAGACGTGCATCTAACTAGGAAACAGATTTCCCGCACTGGAAACAGCTGCAGGGTTTCTCTCGTGAACTCTTTCATGCACGCCAAGATACTCTGTCTCGGAAAAGCATTTCCCACACTCTATTCACGTGGATCTTTGTCGTGGATTCCTTGGTGGCTCCGGAGGTCCGACTGACCTTCCAACAATTTTCCACATTCCAAACATTTAAACACTTTTCCTCTTGTGAACTTTCTGATGTTTCTCTAATACCGAATTCTCTACAAAGCATTTCTCACACTTCTCATTGTCTTTCCTCCTATGTGGACTCTCTGATGAGTCATTAATGCTGCTTCCTGATCAAAACATCCCGCACCCTCACAACATTGCTGTAATATTTTGTGATTCTGTTGCATCTGAGGGTTTTCTGACCATGAAAAACATTTCCCACAAACCAAATCTTCATAGGATTTCAGTTCTGTTACTGAATGTTCTGGTGAACATTAACGTGTGGCTTTTAAGAGAACCTTTTCCCACGTTGTTCACAGCTGAAGGGCTTTCCTCCAGTTTGGATTCTCTGGTGTATGCTTTGTGAGAGATGGGCGACTATATAAATATGATGTACAAATAAAAAAACAAATATTAAATTTTGATTGGCAAGGAAAAGCTTTCTCTCACTACACACTTATATACTTTGTCCCCTGTGTGATTTCTCATGTGTACCTGAAGACCTGATTATCAGGAAAAAAGCTTGCCACATTCTAAGCACTGATAAGGTTTTTCTCAAGTGTGAATTCTCTGATGCTGCAAAAGGCCACCTCTCTCAGAAAAACACACTCCAAGCATTTATGGGGTGTCTCTCCTATATGCATTAAGTGGCTGTGATTTTGAAGGGATGATTGACTAGCAAATACTCTCCTACAGTCTAACCATTTAAATTTTTTTCCCCATGCGAACCTTCATATGACTTCTAACGCCTGATCGACTACAAAAATTTTTAACACATTCGGTGCATACATGGGGCTTTTCCCCTGTGTGAGTTGTCTGAAGTTCACAAAGTACTGCCTTTTGAGCAAAACATTTCCCACAACCTACGCATCTCTAAGACTTCATTCCTGTATGGACCCTCTGATGCCTTCCAAGGTGTTGTTTTCGGGAAAAGCATTTCCCACACTCCCCACATTTGTACGGTTTCTCCCCCGTGTGGATCCTCTGATGAATCTGAACCTGTGTTGCTGAGGTAAAACGTTTCTCACACTCTCCACATTTATACGGTTTTTCTCCTTTGTGCCTCCTGAACTGATGTCTCCGAAGTTCAGAAGACTCCACAAACCGTTTCTCACATTCTGGGCATTCATAGGGTCGGTCTCCGGTGTGAAGTCTCTGATGTCGCACCAGGTGTGCTTTCTCGGAAAAACATCTCCCACATTCTAAGCACTTTTCACTTTTGTCCTTGTTGTGTGTTTTCTTATGCCTCTGAAGATATGAATTTCGAGCAAAACTTTTTCCACACTCAAGGCATTTGTAAGGTTCCGCTCCTGTATGAATCTTCTTATGGACCCAAAGTTGTGAGTTGCAAGTAAAGTCCTTCCCACATTGCCCGCACTTGTAAGGTTTCTCTCCTGTGTGAAGCCTCTCGTGGTTTCGAAGACATTCTTTGTAAAGAAAAGATTTCCCACATTCCAGGCACTGATAAGGCTTTTGTCCGGTATGAATTCTTTGATGCTTCAAAAGACTATCTTTCCTGATAAAACATTTTTCACACTCCAAGCATTTATGGAGCTTCTCTGCTATATGCATTAGGCTGTGATTTCGAAGGGATGAAGAAGCAGCAAATGCTCTCCCACAGTCTAAACATTTGTAATTTTTTTCCTCTGTGTGAACTTTCATATGATGTCTGAGGCCTGATTTCATATGAAAATATATTCCACACTCAATGCATTGAAAGGGCTTCTCCCCTGTGTGAATATTTTGATGTTCCGAAAGTCTTGCCTTTTCAGCAAAACATTTCCCACATTCTACACATCTGTATGGCGTCACTCCTGTATGGACCTTCTGATGCCTTCCAAGGTATTGTTTTCGGGAAAAGCATTCCCCGCACTCCCCACATTTGTATGGCTTCTCCCCCGTGTGGATTCTCTGATGAATTCGAACATGGTTTGCTGATGTAAAACTTTTCCCGCACTCCCCACATTTGAACGGCTTCTCCCCCGTGTGGATTTTCTGATGAATCTGAACCTGTGTTGCGGATGTAAAACTTTTCCCACAAAAAGCACATATATTCTGTCCTCTGTGCCCTTTCTGATGTATCCGAAGTTCAGAGGTGTTCACAAATTGTTTCTCACATTCTGGGCCTTCATAGGGTCTGTCTCCGCTGTGAATTCTCTGATGTCGCACCAAGTGTGATTTCTGGGAAAAACATTTTCCACATTCTAGGCACTTTTCAAGTTTCTTGTGTGTTTTCTGATGCCTCTGAAGAGATGAGTTTTGTGGGAAACCTTTTCCACACTCAACGCATTTATAAGGTTTTATTCCTGTGTGAATCTTCTTATGGACTCCAAGATCTGAACTGCGAGTAAAGCATTTGCCACACTGCATGCACTTGTAAGGTTTCTCTCCTGTGTGAATTCTTTCATGGTTTTTAAGAGATTCTTGGTAAGGAAAAGATTTCCCACACTCCAGACATTGATAAGGTTTTTCTCCAGTATGAATTCTCTGATGCTTCAAAAGGATTGCTTTCCCAGAAAAACATTTATTGCACTCCAAGCATTTATGGGGCGTCTCTCCTATATGAATTAGGTGGCTATGATTTCTAAGGGATGATGAAGAAGCAAATGCTTTCCCACAGTCTAAACATTTGTAATTTTGTTCCCCTGTGTGAACTTTCACATGACGTCTTAGGCCTGATATTGTACGAAAAAATGTTCCACACTCAATGCATTGATAGGGCTTCTCCCCTGTATGAATTTTCTGATGTTCCCAAAGTCCTCCCTTTTGAGCAAAACATTTCCCACAATCCACACAACTGTATGGTTTCTCGCCCATCTGGACACACTGCTTTGAAGCAAGATCTGGCTTCCAGGAAAAGCATTTCCCACACTTTTCACCTTTATAGGGTTTCTCTTCTTTATGCCTCATCTGGTGTATCTGAAGTTTAGAAGATTCCACAAATCCTTTCTCACATTCTGGGCATTCATAGGGTCTGTCTCCAGTGTGAATTCTCTGATGTCGCACTAGGTCTGATTTCCAGGAAAAACATTTCCCACACTCTAGGCACTTTTCATTTTTCTCCCCTCTGTGTGTTTTTTCATGGCTCCGAAGAGATGAACTCCAAGTAAAATGTTTTCCACACTCAAAGCATTTATAAGGTTTTATTCCTGTGTGAACCTTCTCATTGACCTGAAGCTGAGAGTTGCGAGTAAAGTCTTTCCTGCATTGCCAGCACTTGTAAGGTTTCTCTCCTGTGTAAATGTTTTCATGGTTTTTAAGGATCGATTTTTGATTAAATGATTTGCCACACTCCAGACATTTATAAGGTTTCTCTCTGGTGTGGATTTGCTGATGTTTAAGAAGCTCAGATGTTTGAGAAAAGCACAGCCCACACTGCACACACTTGTAGGCCTTCTCTTCAGTTGGGCTATTCTGAGGCCTAGAAAGACACCATCTCTCAGGAAAACTTTTGCGGCGCTTCCAGCATTCCTGAGGCCTCTTTTCCCGGTGGATTCGCTGATGGGCTCCAAGATCCGAGCCTTCAGCAAAACGCTTTCCGCACTCTCTGCATTTGTAGGGCATTAGTCCGGGGTGGCTCCTGAGATGTTTGGCAAAGCCCCACACACCAGGAAAGGATTTCCCACACTCCAAACACAGATGCGATCCATTCCCCGTGTGCACCTTCAGGTGGATCAAAAGGAGGGACTGGTGAGTAAAGGATTTCCCACACTTGGAGCATGTGGAGAGTCTCCCCAGCTTCCCCTGAGGGGGGGTTCGGTTTAAGGGTTTCTCACCCTGCATGGTTTCCAGGGGCTGCTCCCTTGCAAGGCTTTCTAACCAGAGACAATTTGGAAGCAAAACTTTGGCCACAGGTTTTTCCAGAAAGCACCTGTTGGATGAAGGAAAACATGAAGAAGAGAGGAAGTTTCGTTCTCCGGCTCCAAAAATAGCCCAAACAAAACTAGAAGGTACCCTACACGAGCTACAAGGGTGCCCCCAAATCTAGATTCCTCCCACCCGAATCAAAGCAATGCCGGGATTTTTCCCGTGGATCTGACCCCTCTCCGGTTCTTAGCAAGATTAACAGAATCCCTGTCACTCCCCATTTGCTTGTCTGAACTGGTATGATCGCCGTCTTTTCCTTTCACTTGGTTGGGAGGTAATGCAGATGACACGTGAGAGACACACTGCAGGGACCAGCACAGGACTTATATATGTTAGGTAGGTCCGTACCTACAGACCGTACATCCCACATAGCCATACGTGGACACAGTTCTTTTCTCCACCACAAATTAACATGGCGCTCCTCCTAGAACCGCTTCCTGTTCCTCCTTTACGGTTTAGGGAGGGGGTAAATCTATTCCTTTAGATCTGTAGTACTTCATGTTGGGGGCCAATTCAGCCCTCCATTTTCTGAAAGGCAGCCTCATCTCCCCAAGAATGTCCTACCTGCCCAGGTCAGACTTTGGGCTCAGCCCTCAAGCAGTTCCTTTTGGCTTAATGTCTTGCATCCACCCAACCCCTAGAATTACTCCACCAAGGATGGTAGCTCCACAAATCATGGTTAAACTAATCATGGTTTATCCGAGGGATGTATACCTTCCCAGCTGAAAACAGCTCCCAGCCTTGGGGGAGAGTGCTGGGGCAAAACCCAACTTTACCGCACTGCCTTTATGTTTCATAAAAATTAGATAAAGTAACATGGTTCTTCCCCAGGCTCAGATCTCACCAGTTCCCCCTCAGTTCGTTTCCTGGGACGCTCTGCAGGTCTCCGGGGCTGCCCCGGGCAAGGCCGCCGACCGCCACGAACCGCCCCCTCCCCTCCTTCTGGCTCCCTCCTCCTCCCTCCTCTCCCTCACACCTCAGCTGCTGCTTCCCGCCCTTTCCCCCAGGTCTGTCCAGGGCTCCTCCCACCGCTCGCCAGCAGGGCCGGTTTTACTGGCCTGAAAGCGGGGAAATCCTCCCTCTCCGTCCAGACGAGGCGCCGAGGAAGGGGGTCCCTCCCGGGCGGGGGAACCGGGCTCAGGCCGGGCCCGAAGCCCCCTCCTCCCCTCCGACGGACACGGGAGGCCCGCAGGGGCCGCGGGACTCTCCGCTCCGCCCGCCAGCGCCGAGGGCTCCCCTCCCCTCCCCTCCCGCGGGCCGGGCTCGCTCGGCGCCCCTCAGAGGCTCCGCGTCCGCCCGGCCCGGCCCGGCCCGGCCCGGGCAGCCACCCGGCAGGCCTCGCAGCTCCGGAGCCTCCGGCGACGCGGGCCGACGCGCGGCGCCGCAGCCGCGTCCCTGCCGGCGGGGAAGGGCGCTCCGGGCGGGCGGGCGGACCGGCCTGGCGCCGCGGGGAGGGGAGCCCTACCTGCCCGCAGCCGGGGCCGAGCGAGCCCTCCGAGGGTCCGGCGCCGAGGCGGGGTGCGGGGCTCCGGGGCTCCGCCTCCTCTGGCAGCCCCGCCCCTCCCGGGAACCTTGGCCGGCAGGGAAAGGCCTGAGACCACCATTGGCCGCCCCCCCTGGGCCAGGTCCTCGTCCCCAGCGCGGCTTTTCCTTTGCCGCGGCTTCCCTCGGCCAGCCCGGGCGCCGTTTCCACGGCAGGGAGGGCAGCGTCGCGGGCAGCTCTTTCCGGCCCCAGCCGCGGGCTTGAGGCTGCCGAGCGGGGCTGGCGGGGCTCCCTGGACTCGCCCCCCAGCGCAGATGCTGCCCCTCCTGCCGGGGGGGGGGGACAATCTGGATCCTCCGCGCTGGGGAGGGTCGCCCCCCAAAGTCTCGCTCGGCCACCTGAAGATGTTCGTCCTGCCCCGCATCGCAGGCGGAGGGCTCCTCTGCCCTCCGGCTCCCAATCGGGCCCCTTTTGCAAGGAGAGCTGTTCCCCGCAAGGGATATGCCAGTTCTGATATGCCGGTTCTGGCAAACCATCAATCTATTCACCTGCGTTCCCATCCATCACCAAGGAGTTTAAGAGTGATGAGATGCACTCAGTGACAACTCCCATCATCTCCAACCATGGTTAGGGTTAGGGTTAGGGTTAGTTTGGAAACCCAAGAACATCTGAGACTCTTCCCACTGAAAGAGTTACGAAGAACATGAGTAGGACACCCATCATGGCTTAGCACTGAACGCAGGCTACTATGGTATCCTCAAACTTTGGTTAAAAATCCCAACTTAGTGTTTCTATGTAACCCAGCCTATAGATCATTTTCAGAAGAAACCATGAAGGACCTGGGGCTCCACTGGTCAAGGTATTTCGACTGATGGAGTCTAGGCAGAGGGCCTTTTCTGCTGTGGCCCCTGTTCTGTGGAACAATCTGCCTCCCGAGGTGTGGTGTGGCCCCACGCGCATGGCCTTCAGGAAGGGGGTGAAATCCTGGCTGTGCCAGAAGGCCTGGGGGCCGGATGGGGGCTCACACCAGTGGAGGTGGCTTGTGGGGTGATTGACCTTGCCCCCCCCCGGTCATCTTGAATGTTTTTAGTATTTATGTACAGGGTTGTCATTGTCATTGACTATGCAAAAGCCTTTGATTGTGTGGATCACAACAAACTGTGGCAAATTCTTAAAGAGATGGGGATACCAGACCACCTTACCTGTCTCCTGAGAAATCTTTATGCAGGCCAAGAAGCAACAGTTAGAACCGGTCATGGAACAACCGATTGGTTCAAAATAGGGAAAGGAGTACGACAAGGCTGTATACTGTCACCCTGCTTATTTAACCTATATGCAGAGTACATCATGAGAAATGCCAGGCTGGAAGAATCACAAGCCGGAATTAAGATTGCAGGGAGAAACATCAATAACCTCAGATATGCAGACGATACCACCCTAATGGCAGAAAGTGAAGAAGAACTAAAGAGCCTCTTGATGAGGGTGAAAGAGGAGAGTGCGAAAGCTGGCTTAAAACTCAACATTAAAAAAACTAAGATCATGGCATCTGGACCCATCAATCCCTGGCAAATAGAAGGGGTAGAAATGGAAGCAGTAACCGACTTCATTTATTTGGGCTCCAAGATCACTGCAGACGGAGACTGCAGCCATGAAATTAAAAGACGCTTGCTCCTTGGGAGGAAAGCTATGGCAAACCTAGACAGCATAATAAAAAGCAGAGACGTCACCTTGCCAACAAAGATCCGCATAATCAAAACTATGGTTTCTCCAGTAGCAATGTTTGGCTGTGAGAGCTGGACCATAAGGAAGGCGGAGCGCCAAAGAATTGATGCCTTTGAACTGTGGTGCTGGAGAAGACTCTTGAGTCCCCTGGACTGCTAGGAGGTTAAACCAGTCAATCTTAAAGGAAATCAACCCTGATTGCTCATTGGAAGGATTGATAATGAAGCTCAAGCTCAGATACTTTGGTCACCTAATGTGAAGAGAGGACTCTTTGGAAAAGACCCTGATGCTGGGAAAGATGGAAGGCAAAAGGAGAAGAGGGCGGCAGAGGATGAGATGGTTAGATAGCATCACTGAAGCAATGAGGATGAAACTGAGCAAACACAGGGAGGCAGTGAAGGACAGGAAGGCCTGGCGCAATATGGGTCATGGGGTCACGAAGAGTCGGACACGACTTAACGACTGAACAACAACAACAACTGTCATCTTGAATGTTTTTAGTATTTATGTATAGGGTTGGTTTTTATAGTGGATTTTAATGTATTAATTTATTATTTAGGGGGTATTTTAATTGCTTATGAGTTTGTGATTTTAATGGTGAGCCGCCCAGAGTCACCTGTTGGGGGAGATGGGTGGCATACAAATTTAATAATTAATATATATATATATATAAAGCCCCAAATATTTAGTATACTCAGTAGCAATCACAAATCCATCTCTTTGGATAACTTTATAGATTAATTAGGTGCCAAGGGAAGTAAACAAGGTTTATCCCAATTTATTTTATAACCAGAATATTTTCCAAATTACCCTACAATCTTTATAAAATTAGGCATACAGGTAGGGTACTGATCCAAAATTGCCAAACCTTCATCAGCATAAAAAAATAATTTATACTCACACCCTGCCCATGTAATACCTTTAATATCTAAAGATTACACTGTTTCTCAAACTTGGCAACATACATGATACATGGACTGAGGAATTCTGGGAATTAAAGTCCACATGTCTTAATGCAGCCAAGGGTGAGAAACACTGTCTTAAACGATGGAATCTGCAGTCCCCAAATTTGGCCCATTTTAAAACACAGCAGGCAAATCCAGCGGCTGCTAGTTTGGGGGCTGGTTTGCTACCTCCGGAATCCCAGTCAGGGTGTCTTCAGTGCCACCTGCGAGGGACCGACGGGGGACGAGAGCCATCGGCCTTTGGGCCTTCCTTACCAGCCGCCCGAAGGCTCTGCTTGGCCACCGGATCACCCAGGGAGGGGGACTGAATGGGTCTGCGTGGCCCGATGTAGCGTCAACTCCTGAAGAGAGGGGGTCAAGAATAATTTTAGTTGCATCTGGGAAGTACCACAGGGGTGGAAAGAGGGACCCGCCAGCATTTCTGCATTCCCTGGAATCCCCCGGAGTGAGTGCCCCCTCTGGCCAATTGGCCATGATTCAAGGGTAGGGCCAGAGGGGGTTAGGCGGAGGTGGAGAGGGTTCAGTGGGTGCCTCAATCCTTGTACAGGCTTAAAGCATCAATCACTCCTCTTTAGAAACAAGTCCCCCCATGTCAATGCACTTTGGGAATGAAGCAGGTCTGCAGCGTGGACTCAACTCAGACATGCACCCCACTGAACCCCCAAGATGTCTGACACTCACTGGCTCTTCCCATCTCCCATCTTTTGAGCGTTGGCCTGGATAATCCTCAGCCGAAGCCAGAGACTGCAGGCAGTTGGCCGGATCACCTTCCCAAACTCAGCGCTCCATCTCCGGGAGCAGGATGGCCAGGAACTGCTCCAGGACCAGCATCTCCAGGCTCCTTGCTGTGTATTCCTGGCTTCAGCCACCGACAGCAGAGTTTACGGAGGCGATGGCAGACCTCGCCGGGACCCTCGACGTCCTCATAGAGGAACCGCCTGAAGCTCTACCGTTCAGCCTCCGAACTGGCGACCTCTGATTCTTCCCAGAACTCCCTGCCGTCCTCAACCCGGCTGGCTCGTATGAAATTCCCAGAGCTTCTTCCTGCTCGAAGGTCTCCTTCTCCCATTTTTATTTTCTGTTCCCACGCAGCCTCAAGCCAGAAACCTGGGAGAGAAAGATTCCCCTCCTTTGGGGCTGCCATGTCTTTTCCATCCATGCACAGGTCTGTTTAATAATTCTCCCTCTGAGCCAGGGCTTTGGTTCATTATAACCTCCAGGCATCCAGATATTGGGAAATAAAAGGATATATCCAGTCAGAGAAGACTTTCTCCCTTTGGGAAACAGAAATGAAGTAGGAAGAATTTACGCTGAGAAAATGGAAGACCAGGATGGCACAATAAGGTGGGGGGCATTTTTTTATTGAGGATTGTTAAAAACCCACATCACTGCTGAAGCCCAAGATACAGCCCCATACCCCGGCTCCCCACTTTCGTCCGCAACCAGCTAACGCCCCACAGTGGAAATGGATTCATTTGGGCCCTCTTTCAGCCACCACTCGGATGTTAGGATGGTTGGTCACTTAGCACAGGGTTTTTGAGAAATGTGAAAACTCAGCCAGATTTAAAACTATCAACCTGGAATCAAAGCAGTTACAAAAGTTTCTCTGAAATCTCAGTAGACTGAAATCTTCCTAGGAGTTATCGTAGCCTAAAATCATTACACCAACGCTACTGGAAAACTGGAGACACATAGAGGAAAAATCATGGCTTACTCCAGCAGGATTGTCCCTTTCCCAGGGTCCTCACAGAGTGGCCTGCCACCAGCCCCTTTGTGAAAGGCATCCGGATCAATTCTTCATTGGGTGCTTAAGCTTGCTTCTTTCCTCCTCCCTCCCCATTCTTTTTCTTCTCAGGTTACAGCTCTGGGTTTGTAAGCTGAAGCAGCAAAGCGTCTGCTAATTCTGCTACTCTTCAAGAGCTATTCTGAAAGGAGACGTGGGTGAAAAGGCCCCCAATAAAACAAGCTTCCAGACCTGGAAACTGGAAAGCAAGTCACAGGTTGACCTGACCACAAAGTGGTGCTGAACAATGAGAGTTTGAATAAAAATGATCTGGGTTGGAGCAGGAAAAACCACCCGGCTCACATTTCCCAATCAGCATCCCATTTGGGGGCGCAGAGCCCTAGCATGTATGGCTGTGAGAGCTGGACCATAAAGAAGGCTGAACGCCGAAGAATTGATGCCTTTGAACTGTGGTGCTGGAGAAAACTCTTAAGAGTCCCCTGGACTGCTAGGAGGTCAAACCAGTCAATCTTAAAGGAAATCAACTCTGATTGCTCATTGGAAGGATTGATCATGAAGCTCAAGCTCAGATACTTTGGTCACCTAATGCGAAGAGAGGACTCTTTGGAAAAGACCCTGATGCTGGGAAAGATGGAAGGCAAAAGGAGAAGAGGACGGCAGAGGATGAGATGGCTAGATAGCATCACTGAAGCAATGAGCATGAAATTGAGCAAACTCAGGGAGGCAGTGAAAGATAGGAAGGCCTGGCGCAATATGGTTCATGGGGTCACGAAGAGTCGGACACAACTTAACGACTGAACAACAATAACAAGCCCTAGCACAACTGCAAAGCATTGCCCTGGTTTTCTCTCCCCCCTTCAGCCCCACTCACCCATTTTCTTCCAGGAGAAAACACAAAATCTGCTTTGCCTGCCTAAGTTAATTCCAGGCTCTGTGGAATTAACTCCGAACCCAGCTTGAAACAAGACAGGACTAACCAAGTTCACGAGAGCAATAATCAGAATGGCTGTGTCCGTCGTAACGGTAATGTCAAGGACTAAGTAGGCAGCTTTGCAATTTGGAAAAAGGGAGCTGGAGTTTGAGTACTAGCGAACAAATAGTTGGAATAAGAGCAGCTGAGAATAAACGCAGTTGAATAAAATGGGAATTGTGCTGCCTTAAGCTCCAGTTAACCAAAATAAAGAAATGATTGATTCAACTTGCCTTCCAGGAGGATCAAGTTGGGGGTAAAGCCCCAAAGGGTTAAGCAGAAAACCTCCTTATCATCTTCTCTTCTGCATCTTTTTCCTTGGGTTGCTATACCATTTTCTTTATTGACAGCTTGTTCTTTCTTCTCTGTTTCTAGATTTTTTTTTCCTACTAGTTTCCATGACCAGCTACACTGCCCAGGTAGTTACTGCACTGCAGCATTGACAATGACAACTGTAACTATAAAGGGCCCTTGCGCAACTTCGTCTTGTGCAGCAGCTACGCCCCTTCCTTGATCAGGAGGCCCTCCACACGGTCACTCATGCTCTGGTCACCTCCTGGATGGATTACTGCAATGTGCTCTACATGGGGCTACCCTTGAAGAGTATCCGCAAGCTACGGCTGGTGCAGAATGCGGCGGCGTGGACAGTTCTGAATGCCCCTGGGGGGCACATGTAACACCGCTGTTGCGCGAGCTGCATTGGTTGCCAGTCTGCTTCCGGGTCCAATTCAAGGTGCTGGTCATCACCTTTAAAGCCCTTCGTGGCACAGGACCATATTGCCCCGGCTACTTCAGCCCGCCCCACTTGGTTCGACAGAAAGGGCATGTTGCAGACCCCACTGGTCAAGGAATTTCGACTGGTGGGATCTAGGCAGAGGGCCTTTTCTGCTGTGGCCCCCGCTCTGTGGAACAATCTGCCTCCCGAGGTGTGGTGTGGCCCCACGCGCATGGCCTTCAGGAAGGGGGTGAAATCCTGGCTGTGCCAGAAGGCCTGGGGGCCGGATGGGGGCTCACACCAGTGGAGGTGGCTTGTGGGGTGATTGACCTTGCCCCCCCCGCCATCTTGAATGTTTTTAGTATTTATGTACAGGGTTTCTTGTCTTTATTTGATTTTATTTTAACTATTTATGGGGGATTTTTAATTGTTGATGGGTTTTTGATTTTAACTGTGAGCCACCCAGAGTCACCCATTGGGGGGAGATGGGCGGCATACAAATTTATAAATAAATCCATCCATCCATGGAAGAGCAAAGTGATTAACATTTATTGGAAGTGGTAAACAATCTTTAAAACAACAGCAAAACCACCTGCTTTTGCTTACAAAACAAACCTCTCACCCCCAGCATTTCCCACAATTTCCAGCACGTTTTTGATGGTAAAGAACTTCAAAGCAACTCTAAAAAGTTCAAGGGTTCAAAATTATTTTTTAATAATTTTTTAATGGAGAAATTTCTTACAGAATAAAAACAATACAAATTTAGGGAAAAAAGGAAACAAAAGTGATAAGTAAATAACAAAGAAATAAAAGACACAGAAAAAAGATGTGAACATTTTTATGAGTGGCTTCTGATCAGTTATAAATGCAATTATATTTTATTCTCTAAGGTTACATCGTAACTCCCTTCTTTCCGTATTCTACCCTTTCTAAGCATCGGACACATAAATCACAAGGTCATTTTTTCCCATTTTCAGCAAAAAGTCCATAAGAGTTTCCAGTCACTAATAAATGTGGTTCTTGCCTTTTCCCTAATCAAACAAGTCAGTTTGGCCATCTTTGCAAATTCTGTCACTGTCACCAACCACTCGGCCCTTGTGGGTATTTCAGAGTCTTTCCATCTTTGTGCCTATCATAATCTCAACACAGTCACCATGTACAAAAACAACCTTCCATAAGTCTTTCTAGCTGTCTGTCCATTAGTCCCAGCAAGAAAAGGTCTGGTTTCAGTTGAAGATTAATCTTTAAAATGCTTTGTACTGTTATATGTATGTGAGGAAAATAAGTTTTCAGTTTTCATTTCAATCACACTGTTACACAGAGAATTTGCAATAGCCTTGGAGCTGACTTAGCATCTAGGTCACACCAGCCTTTTGAACATCTCATCAGAGCATTCCCAGGGCAACCCATCAAACTGTCCTCCAGATGCCATTAAAGGAAGTCTTCTTCCAGGCATTTTGGCACCCTAAATTGTCCTTTCCCTTTGAACTTCTCACTAAGACAATTGTTTCCTTTGAAGCAGAGGGGCAGGAAGTAACCAAAGATCTATTACTCACGAATATTCATGCATGCATCCTTTCTTCCCCTTTTCTGAAATGTATATATTTTATTTGCAAGGGTGTCTCTCACTATCCTTTTCGTGGGGTCCCCTCCAGTACATGCTGTTTATAAAATAAACAGTGCAGTGAGCCTTGATTATTTACTTTGGGTCCTGCGTTTTGATTCCACATGTATCTGAACCCAAAATTTTCTAGCTTTTTTACAAGTCCACCGAGCATGATAACCTGACCCTTCATGTTTTCCACATTTCCAACATAGATTTTAAGTACCTTTATACATTCTAGATAATTTTCCTGGTGTCATATACCAATAGTACATCATTTTATAAAAATTCTCTTTTAAATTGTAACACAATGAGAATGTCAGTCCTTTCAGCAACATATTTTCACATTGCTCCATCTGTACATTCTAACCAAAGGTCTTGGCCCATTTTATCACATACTCTTTAACTTGGTCTTCTTCTGTTTCAAATTTCAGTAAAAGCTTATATATTTCAGCAATTACAAGTTCATCATTTGCACATACAGTAATTCAGTTTCAAATTCTGTCTTATGTTGTTCAATTCCAAATGTCCTTTTCTCTACTTTAAATCTTTCCTTTATGTGTACATATCAAGACCACTGACAGCTAAATCCATTGGCAGTCAATTGATCTCTTGACTTCATCTTCTGTTCTCCATGTTCTTGTTCCCACAACTCTTGATATTTTAACCATTACTCTTTGCCTGCTCTTTCTTTTCTATAAAATGCTTCTTGTGCCGAGACCCACAAAGGCGTTTTCAGACACAGCCTGGGTTGGTATCGACTCCGTATTCTCAATATGGCACTTCAAACATAATGATTTTTAAAGTCTACATTAACCTTCTCCAATCGGGCAATCCCAATCCTCCTCTTTCCTTTGTGTCTTGAAGAACTTTAAATTTAACACTTGGTTTTTTCCCTTGCCATATAAACCTAGATATATCTTTCTGCCATTGCTTAAAGGGTGCATCAGTTGTCAAGATAGGTATTGTTAGAAACAGAAACATCATTTTAGGTGATACATTCATTTTTATCACAGAAATTCTCCTCCACAATGACAACTGTAATTCTTCCCATCTTAACATATCCTTGATTTCATTCCATGCCTTCACAGAATTATTTTGAAATAACATACAATTTATATTAGTCAGAATATTACCCAAGTGGTTTACTTTTGTCTCAATCTTAAAATCATTTTTTCCATTATTTCAATTCGTTCTTCCATTTTCATATTGTTCGTCTTTTGGCTATTCATTTTAAAACCAGCTAACACACCAAAATGCTTTAATTTTTCCAGTAATATTTCTATTCCTTCCAAAGGGGCTTCCAAAATTACCACCAACTGATCAGCAAATGCCCTTAGTTTATCTATTTCTCTTGTCATTTTTGCTCCAGCAATTCTCTCATCCTGTTTTATATCTCCATTCAATACTTCAAGAGCTAGAATGAAGTGTTCACGGATTCTAAAAAATAAAAAATTAAGGTTTTCTAATTCCAGTGGGGACTATTCTTTAATATTTATTCTTCCTTTCACTGGATTTTCCTACTTGCTGACACGAGCAGAGGTTCCCTTTAATTCACCCTACACTCATATGGCTTTCCTAATTCTTATCCCCATATTTATATTTCCTGTTTGAATAACAAAAGAAGGGAATTCATAAAAAAAACCACTTCCTGGTGGATAAAATCTTTCACACCCAGGAATTTCAATCCCCACCGCCCAGGGTAAAAGAGGAAGAATGGGGGGAAAAAAGCACTATTTTTAAAAAATATTCTATGGAGACTTTACAGCATAGACATTGAGCATGTGGCCTTTCTGGTCCAAGGTAGACCTTCCCCGGCTTCTCCTTAAGCATTGTGATCTTTCTCTGGTTCTTCAACATGGACTTCCTCTTCCTCACTTTCTTTATTATCTTAGCTTCTGTTTGCTGCACTGTAGGATATTTAATTATTTATTGGATTTCTTAAAGCTGCCTAATTCCAAAAAGACTTTTGGTGGCTTACAGGAGGCTAGTGCAAATCGTTTCCTGCTTTGCAATTTTTGTGTGAAGCTCCTGAAAATATCCTTTATTTTTAAATGGACACGACTTTCTTTTATACCATCTTGCCAGGCCTAAGAGACTCCCTTTAATTGTGCTTTTCCCCGAGCCTGGACTCAGGTAAGAGGCCACACCTGGACAGCCTCGGCTACTCTTGGAAAGCCCAGCAGTGTTACATGAGAGACCACCAGGACTTCTACAATGAGCTGGGAGGTAAATACACGTCCAAGAGGACAGTGGGATCTCCCTTTCGTTTAGTTGCAATGCAGTCAGAAGGCAACTTCCGTGACCTCTCTTTACCTTAGGAGCCTAAACGGGGTTCCCTTCTTCTGTCCTGGGGAAGTCTCTTCGGGGTTCTTTCATGTGTGAATACAAGAGTACAAATGAGGGCAGGTAAGGGTCGTGGTGGAGATATTTACGGTCACCCGTCATTTGAGCAATCTTTCCCCCCTTCAGACAGTATTTCTCTCGTATGTCACAGATGCTGTGCGAGGAAAGAATTTCCCTCACACACTGCTCCAGAATTATGAGCTTTCTTATGCTTATTAAGAGATTTTTTGGCATAACGTTTTCCATACTGCAAGCATTGATAAGTTTTAAATGTATGCAAAAGATTGGCCTTTGAAGCACGATTTCCCACACTCCGAGCACTTGTGCAGTTTCTCTCCGGTCTGGATCCTCTGGTGTGTAAACAAACATGATTTCTGCTGAACCATTTGTGGGCCCTCTTCCGTGGGGACGCTTTGGTGTGCAAGACGTGCATCTAACTGGGAAACAGATTTCCCGCACTGGAAACAGCTGCAGGGTTTCTCTCGTGAACTCTTTCATGCATGCCAAGATACTCTGTCTTGGAAAAGCATTTCCCACACTCTATTCATGTGGGTCTTTTTCGTGGATTCCTTGGTGGCTCCGGAGGTCCAGCTGACCTTCCAACAATTTTCCACATTCCAAACATTTATGCGCTTTTCCTCCTGTGAACTTTCTGATGTTTCTCTAATACCGAATTCTCTACAAAGCATTTCTCACACTTCTCATTGTCTTTCCTCCTATGTGGACTCTCTGATGAGTCATTAATGCTGCTTCCTGATCAAAACATTCCCCAGACTCCCGATACTGAAGTGAACATTAATGTGTGGCTCTTGAGAAAAATATTTCCCACATTGTTCACAACTGCATTGTTTTTATCCAGTTTGAATTCTCTGGTGCATGCTTTGTGTGAGATGGGCGGCTATATTAATCTGATGTATAAATAAATAAATATTAAATTTTGATTGGCAAGGTAAAACTTTCTCACTCTACACATTTGTAACTTTGTCTCCTGTGTGATTTCTCATGTGCACCTGAAGATGTCATTATCAGGAAAAATGTCTGCCACATTGATAAGGTTATTCTTAAGTGTGAATTCTCTGATGCTGCAAAAGACCACCTGAGAAAAACACGCTTCAAGAATTGATGGGGCATCTCTGCTATATGCATTAGGCAGCTGGGATTTCTAAGGGATGATTGACAAGCAAATGCTCTCCCACAGTCTAAACAGTTGTCATTTTTTCCCGCGTGTGAACTTTCATATGATTTCTAACAGGTGATCCACTACAAAAAATGTTCCACATTTGGTGCACAGATAGGACTTTTCCCCTGTGTGAGTTTTCTGAAGTTCACAAAGTCCTCCTTTTTGAACAAAACATTTCCCACAATCTACGCATCTCTATGGCTTCACTCCTGTATGGACCCTCTCATGCCTTCCAAGGTGTTGTTTTTGGGAAAAGCATTTCCCACACTCCCCACATTTGTACGGCTTCTCCCCCGTGTGGATCCTCTGATGAATCCGAACCTGCGTTGCTGAGGTAAAACTTTTCTCACACTCTCCACATTTATAGGGTTTTTCTCCTCTGTGCCTCCTGAACTGATGTCTCCGAAGTTCAGAAGACTCCACAAATCGTTTCTCACATTCTGGGCATTCATAGGGTCGGTCTCCGGTGTGAAGTCTCTGATGTCGCACCAGGTGTGCTTTCTCGGAAAAACATCTTCCACATTCTAGGCACTTTTCATTTTTCTCTTTGTTGTGGGTTTTCTTATGCCTCTGAAGTGATGAATTTTGAGCGAAACTTTTCCCACACTCAAGGCATGTATAAGGTTTTATTCCTGTGTGAATCTTCTCATGGATCCAAAGCTTTGATTTGTGAGTAAAGTCCTTCCCACATTGCCCGCACTTGTAAGGTTTCTCTCCTGTATGAATCTTCTTATGGACCCAAAGTTGTGAGTTGCAAGTAAAGCACTTCCCACATTGCCCACACTTGTAAGGTTTCTCTCCTGTGTGACGTCTCTCATGGATTCTAAGACATTCTTTGTAAAGAAAAGATTTCCCACACTCCAGGCACTGATAAGGTTTTTGTCCAGTATGAATTCTTTGATGCTTCAAAAGACTATCTTTCCTGATAAAACATTTATCGCACTCCAAGCATTTATGTGGCCTCTCTCCTATATGCATTAGGCTGTGATTTCTAAGGGATGACGAATAAGCAAATGCTCTCCCACAGTCTAAACATTTGTAATCTTTTTCCTCTGTGTGAATTTTCATATGACATGTGAGGTTGAATTTCCTACGAAAATATGTTCCACACTTGATGCATTGATAGGGCTTCTCCCCTGTGTGAATGTTCTGATGTTTTGAAAGGCTTGCCTTTTGAGTAAAACTTTTCCCACATTCTATGCACTTGTACGGCGTCACTCCTGTATGGACCCTCTGATGCTGTGCAAGGTATTGTTTTCGGGAAAAGCATTCCCCACACTCCCCACATTTATATGGTTTCTCCCCCGTGTGGATTCTCTGATGAATTGGAACCTGCTCTGCTGAAGTAAAACTTTTCCCACACTCCCCACATTGGTATGGCTTCTGCCCCATGTGGATTCTCTGATGAATCTGAACCTGTGTTGCTGAGATAAAACTTTTCCCACAAAAAGCACATATATGTGGCTTCTCTCTTCTGTGCCCTTTCTGAAGTATCTGAAGTTCAGAGGTGTTCACAAGTTGTTTCTCACAGTCTGTGCCTTCATAGGGTCTGTCTCCAATGTGAACTCTCTGATGTCGCACCAAGTGTGATTTCTGGGAAAAACATTTTCCACATTCTAGGCACTTTTCATTTTTCTCCCCGCTGTGTGTCTTCTTATGACTCCAAAGAGATGAACTTTGAGTGAAACATTTTCCACACTCAAAGCATTTATAAGGTTTTATTCCTGTGTGAATATTCTCATGGGCATGAAGGTGTGAGTTGCAAGTAAAGCACTTCCCACATTGCCCACACTTGTAAGGTTTCTCCCCTGTGTGAATCCTTTCGTGGTTTCTAAGATATTCTTTGTGAGGAAAAGATTTCCCACACTCCAGACATTGATAAGGTTTTTCTCCAGTATGAATTCTCTGATGCTTCAAAAGAGTTGCTTTCCCAGAAAAACATTTATTGCACTCCAAGCATTTATAGGGGGTCTCCCCTATATGCGTTAGGTGGCTGTGATTTCTAAGGGAAGATTGAGAAGCAAATGCTCTCCCACAGTCTAAACATTTGTAATTTTTTTCCCCTGTGTGAACTTTCACATGATGTCTGAGGCCTGATATTGTACGAAAAAATGTTCCACACTCAATGCATTGATAGGGCTTCTCCCCTGTGTGAATTTTCTGATGTTCCCAAAGTCCTCCCTTTCGAGCAAAAGATTTCCCACATTCCCCACACTTGTATGGTTTCTCGCCTGTGGAGACACACTGGTTTGAACCAAGATGTGGCTTCCAGAAAAAGCATTTCCCACACTCTTGACCTTTATACGGTTTCTCTTTGTGCCTCACCTTGTGTCTACAAAGTCCAGAAGAATCCAGAAATCGTTTCTCACATTCTCGGCATTCATAGGGTGTGACTCCAGTGTGAATTCTCTGATGTCGCAAAAGGGTTGATTTCGCAGAAAAACATCTCCCACATTCTAGGCACTTTTTCTCCGTTCTGTGCGTTTTTTCATGGCTCCGAAGAGATGAACTCCAAGTAAAACATTTTCCACACTCGAAGCATTTATAAGGTGTTATTCCTGTGTGAACCTTGTCATGGATCCTAAGTTGTGAGTTGCGAGTATAGTCCTTCCCGCATTGCCAGCACTTGTAAGGTTTCTCTCCTGTGTGAATCTTCTCATGGTTCTTAAGGGTTGATTTTTCATTAAATGACTTGCCACAGTCCAGACATTTATAAGGTTTCTCTCTGGTGTGGATTTGCTGATGTTTAAGAAGCTCAGATGTTTGAGAAAAGCACAGCCCACACTGCACACACTTGCAGGCCTTCTCTTCAGTTGGGCTGTTCTGAGGCCTAGAAAGACACCATCTCTCAGGAAAACCTTTGCGGCGCTTCCAGCATTCCTGAGGCCTCTTTTCCCGGTGGATTCGCTGATGGGCTCCAAGGTCCGAGCCTTTAGCAAAACGCTTTCCACACTCTCCGCATTTGTAGGGCCTTAGTCTGGGGTGACTCCTGAGATGTTTGGCAAAGCCCCACACTCCAGGAAAGGATTTCCCACACTCCAAACACAGATGCGATCCATTCCCCGTGTGCACCTTCCAGTGGATCAAAAGGAGGGACCGGTGAGCAAAGGATTTTCCGCACTCGGAGCATGTGGAGACTCTCCCCAGCTTCCCCTGAGGGGACCTTCGGTCGAACGGTTTCCCCCCCTGCATGGTTTCCGGGGGCTGCTCCCTTGCAAGGCTTTCTAACCAGAGAAAATTTGCAAGCAAAACTTTGGCCACAGGTTTTTCCAGGCAGCACCTGTTGGATGAAGGAAAAAGAAGTGAAAAAGAGAGGAAGTTTCGTTCTCTAGCTCTAAAAACAGCCCAAACAAAACTAGAAGATACCTTATGTGAGGTACCAAGGTGCCCCTAAACCTCAATTCCCCCACGTGAATCAAAGCAATGCTGGGAACCCCATGAAGCTGACCTGAGATCTCCCCTCCTCATTTCTTAGCAATATTAATAGAGTCCCTGTCACTCCCCATTTGCTTGTCTGAACTGGTATGATCTCCGTCTTTTCCTTTCACTCATTTGGGAGGTAATATAGATTACTTGTGACACGCACTGCAAGGACCACCGCAGGACCTGTATGTGTTAGGGAGGTCCACACATATACACTGTACATCCCACGTAGCAATATGTGGACACGGTTCTTTTTGCCACCACAGACTAACATGGCCCTCCTAGAATGGCTTCCTGTTCTTTCTTTATGCTTTACTGAGGGTATAAATCTATTCCTCGAGGTCTGCAACGCTTCATGCTGGGAACCAATTCAGCCCTCCATTTTCTGAAAGGTAAGTTCATCACATCCTTTGACCAAAACCTCCCCGAGATGGTCCTACCTGCCCAGGTCAGACTTTGGGCTCAGTCCTCAAGCAGTTTCTTTTGGCTTAATTTCTTGCATCCACCCAACCCCTAGAATTACTCCACCAAGGGTGGTAGCTCCACAAATCATGGTTAAACTAATCTTGGTTTAGCTGAGGGATGTGTAACTTCCCTGCTGAAAACAGCTCCCAGCCTTGCAGGAGCATACTGGGGCAAAACCCAATTTTACAGCATGGCCTTTAGGTTTTATAAAAATTAAATGTAATTGACATGGTTTTTCCCCAGGCTCAGATCTCACCAGTTCCCCCTCAGTTCGTTTCCTGGGACGCTCTGCAGGTCTCCCGGGCTGTCCCGGGCAAGGCCACTGACAGCCACGAACCGCCCCCTCCCCTCCCCTCCCCTCCCCTCCCTCTGGCTCCCTCCTCCTCCCTCCTCTCCCTCACACCTCAGCTGCTGCTTCCCTCTCTTTCCCCCAGGTCTGTCCAGGGCTCCTCCCACCGCTCGCCCGCAGGGCCGGTTTTACTGGCCTGAAAGCGGGGAAATCCTCCCTCTCCGTCCAGACGAGGCGCCGAGGAAGGGGGTCCCTCCCGGGCGGGGGAACCGGGCTCAGGCCGGGCCCCGAAGCCCCCTCCTCCCCTCCGAGGACCCCCGACGGACACGGGAGGCCCGCAGGGGCCGCCGGGACTCTCCGCTCCGCCCGCCAGCGCCGAGGGCTCCCCTCCCCCCCCTCCCCCCCCCCTCCCGCGGGCCGGGCTCGCTCGGCGCCCCTCAGAGGCTCCGCGTCCGCCCGGCCCGGCCCGGCCCGGGCAGCCACCCGGCAGGCCTCGCAGCTCCGGAGCCTCCGGGGACGCGGGCCGAGGCGCGGCGCCGCAGCCGCGTCCCTGCCGGGCGGGCCGGCCTGGCGCCGCGGGGCGGGGAGCCCTACCTGCCCGCAGCCGGGGCCGAGCGAGCCCTCCGAGGGTCCGGCGCCGAGGCGGGGGGCGGGGCAGGAGGGACTCGCGGAGGGGTGGGGCACGGGCGGGGCGGGGCTTCGGGGCTCTTCTCGGGCCCCGCCTCCTCTGGCAGCCCCGCCCCTTTGAGGCCTCAGCTCCTTCTCCCCCTCCCCTGCAAGCCCAGCCAGGGCCGAGCGCGCTGGCACGTCGCCTGTTCCCCCGGGTCGTCCCCGGCGGGTGTTCCTCTGCGCATGGGAAGAGCGTCCTGCTCTGCCTCCGCTCCACTGTCTGCGTGTGTCCGCCGAAGCGCTGCGGGAAGGGTTGTGGGGGTCCTGGGTGGGTCCTGCTCGCGAGGCAGACAAGGCGTCTCTTGCCGTCGGCGGACGGGGGGCAGGCTGGGGAAGGGCCCTTTCCCCAGTGCGAAGCCAAGGGGGCCGGTCTGGGCGCAGAGGGGCTGGAGCCCGGGGAGGGCGCCCACACCCGGAGACCGCCCAGTGCCGGGTCCCCCGAGTCCCCTCTCCGGAGGGTGGGCAAGAGAGGCGGGGGGCGCCCCCGAGGCCGGATCCTGACGCAGAGGAAGAGCTGCTCCGAGGGGACAAGGAGGTCCGGGGGCCCCTCCGAGGCGGAGGCAGGACGGAGAGAGGAGCGGAGCGGAGTCGTCCGTGCAGACGAGGTTGGGAGCGCCCGTGGGAAGGATCGGAAAGGAACCCTCGGCGGATTCCTTCTGGATCCCGAGGTCCGGGAAGTGCAGCAGGTGCCAAGGGGAGAGGAGCTGTAGGCAGCTCACCCGTTTCTGGAGGAAGAAAGTTGGGGAGAGGAAGAGGAAGAGGAACCCCCCACGCAGGGTGCCAGGAGGGTTTTTGCTGAGCCTGCCTGAGGACCGGGGGGGGCTGGCCCAGAGTCCGCCCGATGCCCCCAAAGCCTCCACCGGGCACCTCCTGGCCCTCTGTGCGGTTCCCTCCCGTTCTTGCCGGGAGCCAGAATCGGGGAGAGGGAGGAGAGGATCTTCGGCCCCGCTTTGCCCCCGAGCTTTGAGTGACTTGGAGGCGGGGCTGGGCCCGGGATCCGCAACCCAAACCTCCCACGCGAGGCCGATGCCTGATCGCCCGGGACAGCGCGGCGAGGGCTCGATGGCTGGGGAGGATGGGCGCCGGGGTGGGACAGGGCAGGAAGCCTGGGGCAGGAGGGCGGTGGGAAGGAGCAGCCAGGGAGGATCTGCAAAGTCCAAAGACGCTGGGAGCTGCGATGATGGCTTAGGGCAGTGTTGTCCAAACTTGGCCACTTTAAGATGAGTGGACTTCAACTCCCAGAATTCCCCAGCCAGCATGGCTTGTTGGCTGGCTGGGGAATTCTGGGAGTTGAAGTCCACTCATCTTAAAGTGGCCAAGTTTGGACAACACTGGCTTAGGGCGTCACTCCCCCAGGAGGGGTGGGAGATTAAGAGGATGGTTCCCCTTCCACCTTGGAAGGACCCCTTCCAACTTGGAAGTGATGGCAGGCAGGTCTCCCTGGCGCAGAGGAAGAAAACCTCCCGACCTCTCCACGTATGTGCAAAGGGCGAGTTTGATTATTTTATTTATTTACTTATTTATACATCACACAGGATAAGGCGTCCACAGCATCACTTACTTCACCAGGGGCAGAGATGTATAAATGGGTATCATCAGCATAGTGATGACACCTCACCCCGTGGCGGCAGATGAGCTCACCCAGCGGCCTCGTGTAGATGTTAAATAGGAGGGGGGAGAGTACTGAACCCTGTGGCACCCCACGTAACAGGCCAAGGGCAGGTTCTCTCCTCCCCAGCCACCACTGACTGGAATCGGCCCCAGAGGAAGGAGGTGAACAAGCACAACACAGTGCCACTTGCCCCAATCCTGAGCCGATCCAGAAGGATACCACGGTCGATGGTATCGAAAGTCACTGAGAGGTCAAGTAGGGCAAGGATGGATGCGCAACCCCCATCCCGCCCTTGCCAGAGATCATCCAGAAGTGCAACCAATGCTGTTTCTGTCCCATATCCAGGTCTGAATCCCGACTGAAAGGGACCCAGATAATCTGCTCCATCCCTCTGCTCTCTGAAGCTGTTGCGCAATCACCTTCTCAACCACCCTGCCCAAAAAAGGGAGGTTAGATACTGGATGAAAGTTGTCTGCTATGGTGGGATCTAGCGATGGCTTCTTGAGGGGGTGCACTGGAGCCTCTTTAAGGGGGAACGGAACAACCCCTCCCTCAAAGAAGAATTAAGCACTGCTAGAGCCCGCTCACCCGACACCCCCCAGGCCGCTTTCACAAGCTGGGGGGCATGGAGCCAGGGAGCAGGTGGCTGAGCTCACAGCCCCGAGGACCCTGTCCACTTCCTCAGGTCCAACAGGTTCAAACTGTTCCCAAATAACAAGGCGAGACTCCTCCCTAGGCACCTCCACTGGACCTGCAGTAAAGCCAGTGTCCAACTGAGAACGAATCCGAGCGATTTTATCCGACATATGCCAAGAAAAGTTCTCCGCACGTCCCTGCAAAAAGTGCTCCGGGCCGCCTTTACCTAAGAGGACCTGTGTCACTCAAAACAGGGCTGCAGGGCGGCAACCTATGGCTGCAATAACAGTGCAGAGTATTGTCGCTTTGGTGCCCTTGCCGCTACCAGGTAGGCCTTAATAGCAGCTCTAATCCATATCTGGTCGAGCTCGTCCTTGGTGGAGCACCAGTGACGCTCTAGACATCTCTTGTTTCATCTCCCTCAGCTCCTCCATAAACCACGGGGAGTGACGGAACCCATGGGAGGGGAGAGGTTGCACGGGTGCGATCCGATCCAAGGCCTCAGCCGCCCTCTTATTCCAAGATTACCTTCCTTGCATTTTATTATTTCCCAGGAACTCCATCTCCACTCAATGCAGGGGCGCCTCTTCCCGTGTCCATTGTGCTAAAGTGGGAAATTGGGGGGTGAGGTGGGAGCCACAGAATAGATGGAGCCGCGTTACGCATATGGGTAAGGGATTGTTTGGGATGGTGACTGGCCGGTTTTAGAACCTAGGCTATAATTTTCAGCTACTGTCCACCTCAGAATGGCTGGAAACTTCATTCTATAAGCTTTTGCTTTAATCATGGTTTGTTGACCATGCGGTAATTGGTTGGGTTTGTACAATTTGCCAAGTCACAAACAAGCAAGCTGCAAAACCCCAAAACTGGTCTTTCACCCAACTGGAACTTTTCATGAAGTTCATGAAGAAACTTTAAAAATGCCAGGACGGTTGCAAAGAAATCCCAGTGATAGGGGAATAAGGCCCACCTGGGAGATGGGGCCTTGCTTTCTCACAATCTTTGGATATACAGTGGTACCTTGGGTCACGAACGCTTCTGTTCACGACCAATTCGGGTCACGAACAGCACCGTTCGCAAAATTTTGCTTCCATACGCGAACTCCGCATCGGGTGACAAACAGGATCCGCGGCCATTTTCCCTCCCGTGACACGTGGTCGTGGCTTCCTGTAGGGAGGGGGACTCTCCCTCCAAGCAATAACCGCCTCCCCACCCGCCTTCCTGTCCTCCATGCCAGAAGTCACCTCAAGCAAGGTTAGTGTTCTCTCTCTTCATACTGTGCTGTACTGTACTTTGTGTCATATTTTTGTGGTTTAAAAAAAAAAAACATGGTTCAGAACGGATTAACCGTATTTACATTGAACCTTATGGGAAAATTTGATTCAGGTCGCGACCAATTCGAGTTGCGACCAGAGTCGCGGAACGAATTCAGTTCGTGACCCAAGGTACCACTGTATAGGTAATCCTCAACTAACAACCATTCGTTTAGTGACTGTTCAAAATTACAACAGTACTGAACAAACGGACGTACAACTGGTCCTCACATTTACAACCGCCGCAATGCCCCCACAATCACATGATCATCATCTGGGCGCTTGGCAACCAGCTCACACTTCCGATGGTTTCAGTGTCCCGGGGTCACGATCGCCATTTGCGGCCTTCTCAGCTGGCTTCCAGCAAGCAAAATCAATGGGGAATTGCGCGATTTGCTTAACGACTGCATGATTTGATTAATGGCCATCATGATTTGCTTAATGACCACTGCAAAAAAGGTTGTAAAATCAGGCACAACTCACTTAACAGCCACCTCACTTAACAATGAATTTTCCAGTCCCTATTGTGGTTGTTAAGCAAGGACTACCTTTATAGAGACTCCCACCATCACTGGGAGTTTCAAGAAACATTAAGTTGCAAAGATTGGATTTTGCCTCAAATCAGATAAAAAAATCAGGTTGAGAACCAACAAAGCATTTGAACCCCCTGCTGTGCTTCCTCTAACTCAGGGGTGTGCACCCAATTTTTACATAGCATCTTATAAACTATTTGTAGGGCCCTGAGTAGGCCATTTCTTCTGCCCTAGCTTCCCATGACCCTTAATTTTGTTTTAGCCCCCTTAACAACAAAGCATATTTGAACTCCGCAGAAGCTTAACTGATCACTGGGTGTAGCTTTTGATGCCTTCAGAACAGGTTTCCCTGCCTGGGGGCATCAAAGTTGCTTGATCACAACTCCCATCTAGAGATAATGGGAGCAGAAATCCAACCTAACTCACCTCACCCCAGATTAGAAAAACGACTCACTGCCATTCCCTTTAATTAATGCTAGCCCACCTCCTGGTGGCAAGACGAGCACTGGACACAGGAGGCAAGAAACACAACATTGGCCGCTGTATATAGATAATGTAATTTTATTTACTCAGCAATCCAAAATAATTTTCTTTCTGAGATACAAAAATAATTAGAAGCATTTAGAACAGCAGCCAGGTTTAAACAACTGGACCGCAAAGCAGGATTGATACAGGTCAATCCAGCGAGAGCGAGGAGACTCCCTCCGGCAACCTTGCCCCAGCTGGTGTCCTCCAGATGTTTGGGGCTTCAACTCCCAACACATCTGGAGGACACCAGATTGGGAAAGGCCATTCTGGGGCATAACTGGCCACATTCGGTTGGAAAGCATTGAGTGGGGGAGGTGGGACAGGGAGTCGCTTCAGAGAAACCAGTGTTTTTCGACCTTGGCAACTTTAAGAGGTGTGGACTTCAACTCCCAGAATCCCCCAGCCAGCATTCTGGGGAATTCTGGGAGAATGAAGTCCACACATCTTAAAGTTGCCAACGTCGAAAAACACCGATAGAAACAGACGAGTTAGTTCTCTGATGAACTATTTGGGAATCGCCACTCAGCCAGGAGAGAGCAGCTCTCCTTGATGGTGGTTCCCACCATGCAGGGTCTTCTTGTTGATGACCTCCCACTTCTGGAACCTTCCACAAAAACAGGTGCAAACTGCCACTGCCCTGTTGGCTTTTCAAGATGCAGATGGCAGGTACGTATATATTACATACATATATTACATTTAAATACCTTGGCCTTTCTAAGGTGCACAAGAGATTGCAGCCCCTCCCCCTGACATTTTATGCTCACAGTCACACAAAGGGCAATTAAGGCTGAAGAACTGTGATGGCCAAGATCAACTAGCTATACTCTAAATTATAAATATATATTTAAGATGAAGAACTTATCTGTCGGCCCCAAATCTCGTCCACATGTTTCTCGGCCAGCTGCTTTCAAACAGTGTTTCTGGAGGGCACCAAGTTGAGAAAGGCAGATCTATAGTGTTAGATATGGTCCCCTTTAAGGGTTTAATTTATTTCCTTTTTTAACTGTAGGATTCAAAACCACTCAGAGAGTTTTGGCGCATAGTAGGAAATAAGATATGAAGGCAAGGAGATGACCATTCTGAAAAACTTGTTTTCTGCCCGATAAATCTTGATTGTAATTCCTAGAAAAAAATGGAAAATCATGTTTTATTTCTGTTTTATCAGTTCTCAAAAACTCATAGCAACATGCCAGGCCTTATCCTTCTATGCTATTCTACCCTAACAACAACCTGCTTAATAGCTGGTGAGAGGAAAAAAATGGCTGAAAAGTGCTTTAAAAGAGCTTGTAAAAGATTTAAAACCAGGATTGGCTATATTATAGTCCTGTTCACACAACATGCTTAACTGAACCATGGAAGGAGAAAGTCTTATGAACAGGAAACTCCAGAAGAAGAAAGAAGTGGGAATGCCTGTTAAAAGATGCTGGCTCTTTGGATGATCTGGCCGTGGACTGAAATATAACGGTTTGAATTGCTGTTTGGAATTCTTGTCAATACAATTTTTAAAAGTAGCATTTAAAAAAACTATCTGAAATTGGATGCATCTTTTGAACGGATTTAAATGATGTTAGAAAATGTTTATTATTTAATTGTACACCGTTCATCCTCTGGAGTCTTTAGATTAAATTAATTGATCAAAGCACCACCAGCCACAAGGTGGATGGACTCAATTACAATGTTGATGGGGGCACCGTTGGAAGCTGTGAAGGCTCAGGCAGGGAAAGACAAGGCTCAGGCATCCTGGAAAAAATCTATCAATGAGGTCACTAAATCGACACTGACTTGATGGCACATAATCAAATCAAAATCTGATTAAAATATGGTTTAATTTTTAGGAATACTCATTATTGACTAATTGACAGTTTGAGTGATGTCCATGCCATCAAGTTGGTGTTGACTCTTGGTGACCACACAGATTTTCTCCAGGATGATCTGTCCCCAGCCTGGTCCTCCTGGTCTTCCAATGGTGCGCCCATCACCGGTGTAACAGTCCATCCCCCTTGCTGCTTGCCGTCCTCTTCTCCTCTTTCCTTCCACCTTTCCCAGCATCAGAGTGTTCTCCAGAGAGCTGGTTCCTCGCATCATGTGTCCAAAGTAGGATAATTTGAGCCTGGTCCTTTGTGCCTTGACTGAGGAACTCTGGGTTCGTTTGTCTGATGTCTTGGCTGCCCAGCGTATTCCCTGGAATCTTCTCCAACACCAGAGTTCAAAGGCGTCAATACTCTTCCTATTCAGCTTCTTCAAAGTCCAGCTTTCACTTCCACAGGGTGTCACAGGGAACACCATCACCTGCACAGATCTGATCTTTGTAGGTACTGACACATCATGGCATCTGAATCTCTTTTCCAAGGCCTTTGTGACTGCTCTGCCAAGTGGTAGTCTGCGGTGTATTTCTTGATATTTTGTTCCTTTACTGTTGACATTATGGACTAAACCCATCCTTTAAAAATGATTTATGTTACTTTGAGAGAACAATGATTGGGGTCCTGGGGAATCAAAAAAGGAACTTACCCAAACTTAGTGTCTCGGTGTAGACAATGCAGCTCTATACAGTAGTTTGTACGAGGAATAAGTTCCCATCCACACTTATCTGGAAGAATAAAAATCAGAATAAGAGATTTCTGCTGATCATGAAACACAAAGACTTTATTTGAGCAGAAGAGCCGGTGATTTGACTCAACCAACCAATTAACACCTATTAGGAACATAAAGCATAACCTAACAACCTAAGCAGTGTCCTGCTGGATTGGACCCCTGGCCCATCTACTCCAGCAGCTTGTTCTCCAAAGAAGGCCCGCTGGTCTCCCAGCAGATGGCCTTCAGAGGCAGCCACCCTGCCATCCAGGCTAATAGCCATGGGTTCCCAGGACTTCCATGAACTGGTCCAGGCCTTTTTTGAACCCACCAAACTGGCGGCCAGCACAAACCAAAGTAAACCTTAAGCCTGGTGTGGATCTTCCGGGTTGTGTGGCCGTGGTCTGGAAGTTCTGTTTCCTAACGTTTCGCCAGCATCTGTGACCGGCATCTTCAGAGTGCAGGAGCACAGACAGGAGCGGTTCTCTCTGTGCCCAGGATGGTGTGACCCTTTTGTGGGTATTTATAGAGATCTGGAGGGGGGGGTATGGGGTGTTAATGAGTGGCTGCTTGCCCAGGTGTCAGGAGATCTGTGTATCTTCCTGTGGGCCAGGCAGGGTCCCTTCTTCTATTGAGTTGTTAACGAGTGGCTGTTGAGGGTGATTAGCATGTTCATTGTGTGAGTTGTTCGCATGTCCTGGTGGCTGAGCTGAGTTCGTTGACCTTTTGCAGGCTGTATTTCTCAGGATTGGTAGCCAGGTTTTGTTGATTTTTAGACTCTCCTCTTTTTTATTGAAACTGTGCTGGTGTTTGTGAATCTCAATGGCTTCCCGGTATAGCCTGGTATAGTGGCTGTTGGTGTTGTCCAGTATCTCTGTGTTTTCAAATAGGATTTTGTGTCCAGTGTGCCTGAGAGCATGTTCAGCTACTGCAGATTTTTCTGGTTGCTGTAGTCTGCAGTGTCTTTCGTGTTCTTTTATCCTGGTATGGATGCTGCGTTTTGTGGTCCCGATGTATACTTGCCCGCAGCTGCATGGTATGCGATATACTCCTGCGGTGGTGAGGGGATCCCTTTTGTCTTTAGCTGATTTTAGCAAAATCAGCAAATTAGACCCTGAGCCCGGTCGTAGCAAATTTCTACATGGAACATTTTGAAAAACAGGCTTTGGAAACAGCACCCGTTACCCCATCAGTCTGGTTCCGGTTTGTGGATGACACTTTCGCAATTTGGAGTCAGGAGGAAGAAGAACTAGAGAAGTTCCTGGACCACCTAAACAGCATCCACCCCAATATACAATTCACTATGGAAAAAGAAATGGACGGCAAACTTCCATTTCTAGACACTTTGGTCATACGCAAACCAGACCTCAAATTAGGACACAAAGTTTACAGAAAACCCACCCACACAGACCGGTATCTACACAAAAACTCCAACCACCACCCACGCCAGAAAAGAGGCATTATCAAAACCCTCATGGATCGTGCCAATCGGATCTGCGAAACCCAATACCTAGACTCTGAACTTAACCACCTTAATTGGGTCCTGCAAGCGAATGGCTACTCCAAGAATGAAATAAAAAGAGCAATCAAACCAAGAAACCAACATGCGACTGAAGAAGAAAAACAGCCACCCACCAACAAAGTATTTCTGCCCTACATCAAAGGGGTCACAGACCGCATGGGAAAACTGATGGAAAAACACAATTTCCAAACAATCTTCAGACCCACCAGAAAAATACAACAAGTGCTAAAATCAGCAAAAGACAAAAGGGATCCCCTCACCACCGCAGGAGTATATCACATACCATGCAGCTGCGGGCAAGTATACATCGGGACCACAAAACGCAGCATCCATACCAGGATAAAAGAACACGAAAGACACTGCAGACTACAGCAACCAGAAAAATCGGCAGTAGCTGAACATGCTCTCAGGCACACTGGACACAAAATCCTATTTGAAAACACAGAGATACTGGACAACACCAACAGCCACTATACCAGGCTATACCGGGAAGCCATTGAGATTCACAAACACCAGCACAGTTTCAATAAAAAAGAGGAGAGTCTAAAAATCAACAAAACCTGGCTACCAATCCTGAGAAATACAGTCTGCAAAAGGTCAACGAACTCAGCTCAGCCACCAGGACATGCGAACAACTCACACAATGAACATGCTAATCACCCTCAACAGCCACTCGTTAACAACTCAATAGAAGAAGGGACCCTGCCTGGCCCACAGGAAGATACACAGATCTCCTGACACCTGGGCAAGCAGCCACTCATTAACACCCCATACCCCCCCCTCCACATCTCTATAAATACCCACAAAAGGGTCACACCATCCTGGGCACAGAGAGAACCGCTCCTGTCTGTGCTCCTGCACTCTGAAGATGCCGGTCACAGATGCTGGCGAAACGTTAGGAAACAGAACTTCCAGACCACGGCCACACAACCCGGAAGATCCACACCAGCCTTCGTATGCCGGCCGTGAAAGCCTTCGGTAAACCTTAAGCCTTTGGGGTCAGTCAGAAAACACCAGTGGGCATAGCATTAACCATGGCATCCTCAGTTCAACTCTTTTTAAATGACTGCTGTTTTGTTCATTTTTTTATGTGTGCCTTTGAGTCCCTGTTGAATCCTGTCAACTTGGCAAGATTTCGGAAATGCTTTGCCATTGCCTGCTTCCTAGGGCTGAGAGAGAGGGACTGGCCCAGGGTCACCCAGCTGGCTTCGTGCCCAAGGCAGGACTGGGACTCACGGTCCCCCAGTTTTTATCCTGGTGCCTTCACCACTACACCAAACTGGCTCTTTTTTGCACGAGATCCTGCCAAAATCTTTTAAGACCTGCCAGATGTCAGACATTTATTGATGTAGGAAATGTATACACTGCCTCAGCCCAAGTGGACTCTAGGCAGCTTTGTAGGTTATATAGTAAAGTACAACAACAATAATAATCATCCTGATAACAATTTATCAATAAAGTAAAACTAAATTTTAAATTGATGACTCCCTAATCCAGTGGTTCTCAACCTTGGCCACTTGAAGATGTGTGGACTTCAACTCCCAGAATTCTTTAGCTTTTAAACCTAAACCTGGACAGTATTATGAACGTCAACCTTTTTTTCTCTCTCCCACGCTTAGTCCCTACATTTTCAGTGCATTCGAATCCAACTGAAGGATCCCCTCATGCCATGCCATGCCATGCCATGCGAATACCCCCCAATTCCGGCACAGTGTAGGTGGCTCACAGTCTACATTGTAAAATATAAAACATGAATGAAAAAGAGAGGGGGAAAAAAGGATAGAAAAATCCATAAAGGGATCAAAAACCCACATTAAACCAACCTAAATACAGGTACTCTGAACAGATACTGGAGTCTTCCTGGTGGATTTACTTTTGCCCCAAAGAAAACAGTTTCGTTCTTACCACAGCTGTGCTAATGGCTTCCATAGAAAGTTCAGTCAGTTCTGTAGGTTCAGCCGTTTCCACCAGCAATTCTGAAAATTTGGGGACAGTGAGCAGGGTGGGTGGATGGGAAGAGAAGAGAAGAGATGGATTTGTCAAAAGATGAAAAGCCAAAGAGAATATTATATACTTAGAGCAGTGTGTCTCAAACTTGGCCGCTTTAAGACATGTGGACTTCAACTCCCAGAATTCCCCAGCCAGCCATGCTGGCTGGGGAATTCTGGGAGTTAAAGTCCACGTCTTAAAGCGGCCAAGTTTGAGACACACTGATTTAGAGCATTCAGCTGTTCATAACTGAGGTTTGCAATCTGTTATGCCCTGTGATCCACGAGGACGCAAGAAAAATCTTTAGGCCCAGAAACAGAGCAAGCCGCTTTCTACGGAGGGAAGCGTCTACAGCAGACTGGCACGGGCTCACTGAACTTTCCAACGGATTGTTTTTCCTGACAACAGCTGGGGCCTTCCACACACCAAGGCTGCATCCCAGCTGCTAGAATGGGAATTTAAGGCGTTCCAGTCCCGACACATTTGACAGGTGCCAGATTGGAGAAGGAAAACAAGCTTTACGTAGACAAGTTGAAGGAATGAGGGATGAAAAGAAAGGTCAAAGAGGGCGAGTTAGGACTTTTCCCCAAAGATCTTAACGTTCTTAGCAGAGGGCAACGCTTCTGGACTAGATTACATCTCAGAAGGGAGACTTGTGAGTGAATAGGGGGTGAATAAAAGGAGAACGTTTTTAACAGGATGAGAAGCTTATCCGGAGAACCAATTACCTAAAGAGGTGGTGGGCTCTTCTTCAGTGAAGATCTTCACCTCTTGGGGAGGGTCTATCTCTGGATTTCCTGTAAGGAATAGAAGTTTAAACAGGACGGCCCACCGACCCTCCACCTTCCATTCATATTATCCCAAAGGTTTTCCTCTCTCCCCATATTCCATTTCTCAACCACGGTCTACCAAATGCCTCCAGGAAGTTCAGAAGTTGGTGTTGAAGTCAACAGCCTTTTTCCTGTGGCACCTCCATGGGGGATCCCAGTTCTCCCAAAGGCAGAAGTGTGTAACTTTGTCGGGGTGGGGGCTGAGCATTGTACTTCGTTTCTGAATTGTGTCCTTGGGGACCGAATTCCAAACTGCGTAAGGCTAGGATAAAGAAGGCGGCAATCCATCTCAAAAACGTATATTCGGTTTCTTTTAATGCAGATGCAGTTAACATTTAAGAGAGTTTGCCTTATTACTCCGTTTGCAAAAGGGGCAGGATCTGTGTTGAGCTGCCTGATATGCACATTTTGTCATTTGGCTTTCTTGGGGTATGAACGTGAGCTCTAGACACCCATAACGATTGTCTGGGTTTTAATTGGAATTCTTGCTTGGTTTTCTTTGGTCTGTCCTAAGCTACCCGGAGTTGAATGCTGGAGTTGGGGGGCCATAAATCCCGCCTCCTGTGCTGCCAGCTGGGCTGACGCTCTAGGAATTAGGCTCTGGCAAAGTCTAATTCCGAAACTAGAAAGATGCAATTGCCTTGAAAGCCGCTAGGGGGCGGTCACTGCAGGGTCAGTAATGACTGTTAAGCAGATTAAAAAAAAAAATACAGTCATCAAATAATGATAAAAAAAACAGCGATCACCTCACGACGTCTACTCTTCCCCAAGGGACACAGAGGGAACCTGCGTTCACCTTGGCTGCCCTGAAGCCCCTCACCTGCATGTGCCTTTTCATGCCTCCGCAGCTGAGAGCGTCGGATGAACCTTTTCTCGCACTGGGAGCAGGCGTAGGGTTTCTCCCCCGTGTGAGTCCTCTGGTGGGTGAGGAGCGACATTTTCAGCTTGAACGTTTTGCCGCAGTCGGCACAGGAGTAGGGATTCTCCTTGCTGTGGGTGGCTTTGTGAGCCTCCAAGGAAGCTTTCTGAATGAAACTCTTCCCGCACTCCGGGCACGCAAAGGGCTTTTCCCCCGTGTGGATTCGCTGGTGCCGGGCCAGGTTGCTTTTATTGTGAAAACTTTTCCCGCACTCTGTACACAAAGAGGGTTTCTCGCCGGTGTGGACTCGCTGGTGCGTGTTGAGGGAGGACTGTTGGCTGAAGCTTTTCCCGCACTCTGGGCACTGATATGGCTTCTCTCCCGTGTGGGTCCTTTGGTGCATAATGAGATGACATCTCGAGTGGAAACTTTTCCCGCATTCCAGGCACGGATGGCATCTCTCCTTCGCCGGGGTCTTGCCGTCTGCGGCCGAGGGATCTCCACCATTGATGCTCTTCTTGGTGGACTCTTGCAGCGTCTCCCCTCTGTGCATTCTCAGGTGCAGAAGGAAACCTCTTTTCCGCTTGAACTTCTTCCCACAGTCGGGACAGATGAATGGCTTTTCCTTGCTGTGGGTCGGCTCGTGTTCAATAAGGCATACTTTCTGTATAAAACCTTTCCCACATATGGGGCAGCTGTAGGGTTTCTCTCCCGTGTGGATCTTCGTGTGCCTGATCAGGTTACCTTTATTGGAGAACCTTCTCCCACAGACGTTGCACAAGTATCTCCTCTCGCCTGTATGGACCGTCTTGTGTTTACTAAGGGCCTGCTTCTTAATGAAGCTTTTCCCACATTCAGGGCACTTATAGGGCCTCTCTCCGGTGTGGATCCTCTTGTGAACAATGAGGGACACACGGCTCATGAAACTCTTCCCGCATTCCGTGCATTTAAAGGGTTTATCTCCCATGTGGGCCCTCTCGTGCAAGATGAAGCTCCGTCTCCAGCGGAAACTTTTGCCACAAATTGAGCACTGATAGATCCTCTCTCCAACCACCCGTGTCCTCTCGTGCGTGTTCCTTTTGTGCTTGGTCAAATTGTTTCTATAACGGAAGCTTTCGCCACACTCTGAGCACTGATAGGGCATCTCCCCTGTATGCACCCTCTCGTGCAAAATAAGGCGATGTTTCCAGTAGAAGCTTTTGTCGCAGTGTGAACATTTATGGGGTTTCTCTCCTTTGTGGCTTTTCTCGTGACCCGTCAAGGCACATTTGGTTTTGAAGCTCTTGCCACACTCGGGGCACAGATAGGATTTCTGTCCCCCGTGGGTATTTTTGTGGACCACCAGGGCGGCTTTTCCATTGTAGCGTTTGCCACACTCGGAGCATTCGTAAGGCCTCTCATCCGTGTGCATTCGCTCGTGTTCAATGAGAGAATATTTAAAAATGAAGGTTTTGTCACACTGTGAGCAGGCGTGTGGCCGCTCCCGGGTGTGAGCCCTCACCCTGTGCGCATTAAGGTATTTTTCAAGAGTAAAGCTCTGGTCGCAGTCCGAGCATTTGTACAGTTTTTCAGCCGTGTGGATCCTCTTGTGTATCCTAAGTAAAGACTTCTGATTGAAGGTTTTATCACACACAGGGCACGAGTAGGTCTCTCCAGCGTGAATCTTCTGATGTACTGCCAGAGATGTTTTCCAAGGGTAGCTCTTCCCACATTCCGAGCATTCATAGGGTTTCTCCCCAGTGTGGGTTCTCTGGTGTGTAATGAGAGATGCTTCCTGCCCAAAGGCCTTGCCACAATCTGAACACCGGTAAGGTTTGTCTCCTGTGTGAGACCTCTCGTGTGCAAGAAGACAAGCTTTCTTATTGAACCTCTTCTCACACATGGAGCATCCGTATCGCCTCTCCCCCGGATGTGATCTTCTGTGTTCAAGAAGAAATGATTTATTGGTGAAACTCTCCCCACACTTGGAGCAACTATAGGGCTTCTCGCCTGCAGGAGACTCCTCTTGTACTGTACAACCCTCTTCTACTACTTCCAAGGAAACCCTCCCAGGATCCACCTCCACCGCTTCTTCCAGCTGGCACTCTTGCTCTTCCTTCTCCTGTTCGTGCTTGTCATCTGCTGAATGAAACAAGGGATTATCACCAGGGCTAGATGGACTCCATTGCTGATAAAAGAAAAAAGTTTAAAAGAAATGAAATCTTTTGACAAAGCATTCCAAATTGGGCACCAAAGCCTATGTGGAAGTCAGGAATTTGCTGGAAGGAAGAGAAAAGATGGATGCCAATAAAATTTCCATCCAGCGAAGAAACCATTAGACAAGTAATTTGTCCCCTATTCGAAGGTTGCTCAAAGAGCTCCCATGAGATCTGGAAACAAACAAACAAACATTTATGCCTCTTTCAGTGTCAGGGTTTCAGGCAGTTTACTAAATTAAAACCTAACAAAAATGGGCCAGCTCCTATAGACAAGATTTAGTTCTTCTTGCACTGTGATCTGATAGCAACAGAACTCTATTTACACCACCGACACCAGTTGCCTCTCAGCTTCTGGGCTTCCTTTCCAGCTGCCGATTAGAACAATAATATACAGCTTTTAAAAACCTGTAACCAGGGTTTGTTGTTTTTCTCTGTCTCTCTCCTCTCTAGGCTTTGGGTATTTTATGCAACTGTGGTCCAGCTTGGCATGTTTTCAGCCAAGTCAAGCTGCTCAGTTGAGCCAAGCTGTCGTGAAGCGTCAGGAGATCAGGCTGGGAAGCGTGATAAGAAACTACAAATGAAGAAAGGCAACCATTTTAAAAAAGAGGGCATTTCAGAAGCTCCATAAAGTTATTGATGGCTTTTAGATGTTCTGATTATAAAGCAGCCATCCTTCGGCTAATACCCTCCAAAAATTGGGGTAACAGTTCCCCATAACTCCAGGGAACATAGGCAGGGTTAATATTCTTTGTTGCACTTCCCTTTAATAAATTATTATTACTGTTCTTCTTATGAAGGTGGCTAGTAAATAAATAATTCAGACGAAGATAAAAGAGACAATACCTATTTGAAACAAAGTATTTAACGCAGTGTTGTCCAAACTTGGCCACTTTAAGATGAGTGGACTTCATGGCTGGCTGGAGAATTCTGGAGTTGAAGTCCACTCATCTTAAAGTGGCCAATTTGGACAACACTGATTTAACAAATGCTCAGTCAGATTGGAGCTGTTTATAAATGCTGTAACATATGTGTGTGCGTGTTTGCAGGTGTTATGTGTATCAGCCCTTAAATACTGTTCACTGGGGAAATCAGTGTCTAGCTTGTGAGCAACACGGTGTATGATTCATCTTCTGGAGAACACAGAGTTCAGCGTTCTGCGAGAGGAGATTTTTATTAGCATTAAAATGGCCAGTGATCAGTGTAAAACAAACAAATAAATATGTATAAAAAATAATCACCCATAAAAGTAAAAAAGTTTTTCAAAGCTTTTTCTAAAATTGATTTATGTTGTTTCTAATTTTGGTTGTGGTTTACCCGGTTTTTATTCTATTTTAACTGTTAGCTGCCCAGAGTCACGCATATGAGATGGGCAGCCAAATAAATAAGAGAAAAGGGAAGGGAGGGAGGGGAGGGAGAGAATTTGGTAAATCCTTCATGGGCCCCCAGGAGAGAATGCCACAATTTGATGTCACAGTTGGACAGGTTCTAAAAATGGTCTTACCCTCCACCTTCCTGAGGAAGAGTGAGCCCACCTTGATAGTCATTTATTTATTTAGTTATCCATAGGAAAGTGGGATAAAGAATTTTAATACCGGATAGATAACTATATATATTAAAAAATACATAGATATATAGATACATGCATGTGCAAACACACATATATATGGAATGAAAATCCTCCAGGAGGCTTCTGGGCTGATTGTGGCAACACAATCCTGGGCAGCCTCCAGCAATGTTTGGCAGCCAGAGTTGAGCCTGCTGTCCAGTCCAGTCCCTTAGAGAGGGCCTGCTGACGGCCCCCCACTCCCCTCCCCTCGAGGTGCGTGGGTTGTGGATCAGACCTCTTGGGGAGGGGAGGGTGCCCAGAATACAACACACTCTTTTGTGTGCAGGTTATGTTCCAATGCAGAATAGAGAGGAATTATGACTTCCCTTGATCCCTCCAATACTGTGGAGGCAGCCAAGGATCATATTTGCTCTTTTGTACAGCTGCGTCACGCTGCTGGCTCGTGTGTGTGTGTGTCTGTCCAAGTCAGTGATGACTCCTGGTGACTGTCTGGTCTAGTCCCTGCAATTTTTTATCAAAATTTCAGAAGTAGTTTGCCACTCCCTCCTTCCTAGGGCTGAGAGAGAGGGACTGGCCCAAGGTCACCCAGCTGGTTTTGTGCCTCAGGCAGGACCAGAACTCACAGTCTCCCGGTTTCTAACTTGCTGCCTTAACCACTACACCAGACTGGCTCTGAATGTAATATACAAAATATAAAATAATTCATAATTATTTTATATTATATATAGTTTATTAAAATTAATACTTTAAAATATTTTAATAGAATATATAAAATATAAAACAACATGGAATAATATAAAATATAGAATTGTGAATATACAAAATATAAAATAGTGAAATAATATACAAAACGAACAATAAATAAAATACAAACAAACAAACAAACAAATATAATGCACATTTTCATACCATTCTAAATAACTGTCTACAAGACCCGGGAAGAATGTCTTCCTTCCTGCAGGAACCAGCATCAGCCAAGACCGAAAAGGCTTTATAGAATATACTGAGTTGGCTTTAGATATTATAGAAAGGCATGAAAGCTAGCTGGGTCACTGTCTCAGCCCAACCCACCTCACAGGGTTGTTGTTGTGGGGAAAATAGGAGGAGGAACGAGTATTATTTATGTTCACCACGTTGAGTTTTGGGAAGGGAAGGGAAGGGAAGGGAAGGGGTTAGTTTTGTGAGTATGCGTCTATCTAGTGAATTAAAGTTAGTATCACTTCTTTTTTTTAGATACGAGGTTATTTTTAAAAAAGAAGTGATACTAACTTTAATTCAATCTGGAAACGGTTTATGGTTTGTAATTCCGCATACAGCCTCCTGCCACATTGGAAGTTTGGGTTTCTTCCAACAGAAGGTTTTTAAAACACCAGATTTTGTCCCACTGGCCCTAAAATTAAGAATGGACTGCTTCACGGTAGTTAGAAATACATACTATTTTTGCACTTTTTGTCAGCCTCTGATTCAATTGCAACAGTCATTCTTAATGTGCTCCAGCGGCCACTTGATTATCTTTGCTCCAACCTAATATGATTTATAAAAATAGCTGTGAGCGTTTCCTTCTTTCTTTTCATACTTTGTAAACGTTTCGTGTCATTTTCCTATTTTGTAAACCCTTGTTGCATTTTCGTTTCCTCTCTTTCTTTTCTTACCCTTTCAGTATCTTGGGAAATAGCATCCTAAAAATTATTCATTTAGCCACAGCAAACAACCAAAGATCGCCCCCGGCCACCGGTTCCCCATCGTCCACTACCTGCCAGGCCCTCCTGGGTGGCTTCGCTGCCTTCCGGATTCCCGGGGTTTTCTTGCCCCTCCCCACCGTCACCTGCGGTGGCCCCGATCGGGCAAGGGCTGGTCTGGTCCTGGCTCTCCCCCGTGGCTTCCACTAAGTTCACCAAAAGATAAGATGGGAATCAAGTTCTTTTTCAGCACTTGGATCCTCTCTTTGGCCCAAGGAGCTCCTGCTATTTTCTCCCTCCTGCGGCAAGGTTCAGCAGTGCTGTGATTCATACCTCACGCTAAACTTGGGCTTGCTTAATCGTGGTTTATTTCAGAAAGCATTATCATCATCATCATCATCATCACCATCATCGGTTAGATTTAATATAGCTGGGCCTGCACGATCCACTAAGCCTGAACCAAACACAGAATGTCTGAAAGCGACATTCAACCCAGGTCAAAGATTGTCCAAATCTCCAGTTCCAACATCCCAAAAGAAAGGGACTCCAGCACTCCTGGCTGGGGGACTCTGGGAGTTGAAGTCCACACATCTTACAACTACTGAGGTTCAGAAACACTGTTCTAAAGCAGTGTTTCTCAACCTCAGCCACTTTAAGATTTGTGGACTTCAACTCCCAGAATTCCCCAGCCAACATGGTGGGCTGGGGGATTCTGGGAATTGAAGTCCACCTATCTTAAAGTTGCTAAGATTGAGAAGCACCATTCTAAAGTAAGTCTCCTAAGTGAAGTGGAGTTTACTCTCAGCTTTGGAGATGTAGCACAATTGTAGCCATTAGAGTTCTTCTTAAAGAAAATATAAACTTTATTTATTCATTCATTCATTCATTCATTCATTCATTCATTCAACTTGTATTCATTCATTCATTCATTCATTCATTCATTCATTCAACTTGTATGCCGCCCATCTCCCCCAACAGGTGACTCTGGGCGGCTCACAATAAAAACACAGCTCTCACCGAGATGGCTAAAAACTATAAATAATTAAAAACATATTAAAAAACCCTAAAAAACCTCCTCTGGTTTATGGCCTTAAAAAACCTGTAAGATGCTGGGGGGGGGGAGACAACCCATCATCCCACCAGCCATCTCCACAGGTGCGGGCCCCCCTCTGGCCCCCTTTAGAAAAGAACAGCAATGAAACATATATTTAGGCCTTTTATTTCAGTTTCTTAGTTACTGGGGCCCCTTGGGATGGTCATTCATCTTTTAGTCCCCTTTTCCCCTTCTGAGACAGAGCCTTCCTTCTGGATATTTTCCATCTGCTTCTCTTTCCCATTCCCATCTTCTAGAAGATAAATTAGAAAAAACAGAAACAATTCTGAAAAGAATGGGGCCTTTCCCAGAAAGAAATGAAATAACCGAGGGGTTAGATGGGGAGGCGATTTCAAAACAAACCGAGCCTTTTCCAAAGAGCCTCATTTACAGATCCTAAGGGCTGTGTGGGTATTAATAAAGTAAATATGGAGACAAGGATTAATTCATGAATTAAGGACTAATTCATTCATTAATTCATTAATTAAGCCCCAGCATATCCACCAGCCAGAGTTGAAGGTTCTTCTCGGATGTAGAGATGATCTTGGGGAAGAAATGAATGAGCAATTAATGGTAACTCAGTCTTGGGGAAGAGGAATGTGTGAGAAAGAAACTCAGATCCTGTTTGTATAAGATGGGGCAGAAAGAAACTCTGCCAAGCTTTCAAGATTTTGATATTATGCCCTAGAGCAGTCTTTCTCAACCTTAGCTGGCTGGCTGGGGAATTCTGGGAGTTGAAGTCCACACATCTTCAAGTTGCCAAAGTTGAGAATCACTGCCCTAGAGTAATCAAATAGTATTCCTAGAATGCTTTCAATGTCTGTTTCTTTACTCGGGCTACCTCGAAGGGCTGACACTACATACTAGAATGGGGGCATAAGACGTTCTTACTCAGCAAGATGTCATCCTCCTTCTTGGTGACCTTCCTGTGCCCTGATGTATGCCGGGTTTGTGAAGGAGTCCTCTTTGTTTTGGAGAAATCAGCTGCCCTCTTCTGAAACAGGAAAGGGAGCAGGGAAAAACACGTTAGCGGGAATAACAGAGCACAGAAAGGAGAAATTCTTGTTTAACAGCCCTGTATCTCTCTGACCAATCCTCCAGCTATTGTTACAATCACAGAGCTGAGGAGGGTGCTAGAGAACATCCAGTCTGACCCCTTAGCCAATCCACCTTCCCAAGAGACGGCAATCCAGATTCTACTTAAAAGCCCTAACTTTCAGCAAAGAATCTTTGTTGCTACCATCCAAGGCTCTTCCATCCATTGTCCTCCGCAGGCCGTGTGTCAAGTCCACAAAATCCAAACCCCAATTTAGAAGAATTCTCGTGACACCAGGCCTGGTTCAGATAAATGCTCCTTTATTTAAGGTGCATGCAGCTTGAAGCAAAGCATTGCTAAAACTAAAGCCTGTGTAAAGTTCCCTCTACTTATTCCCCCCCCCTTACTACACTGGTGCCAAAATCCTCTCACAGAATGGTGGCCTTGTGCATTCCTCCCATTGATAACACAGTTCTTCCCAGCCTTCAGACTACCACCGGTTTTGTCTGCATTCAGGTCTTGCTGTCAATTCCCATATCAGTTTGAGCGCCTTTCCGTCTCATGGCAATAACTCAAACATAACTATAAACTACCATCCCCCCCCCAGATACAAATGGCAGAATCAAATCAAGCAAACACCCATTGACTGCTATAACTTTTTAAAATGACATTTGATTGATGCAGGTTCTGACACCGTGAATTCTTTCCATTACAAACACTTATCCTGAGAGGTATTATAGGCGATCGTCATATTTCAAAGGCCACCAGTCATAGCTTTTTCACGAGGCATCAGGGTGGGGATGTTACAGGAACCCATTTAATACACGGCTGCTTTGTGAATTTGTTATAGGGTGCCTTAGTTTTCCTTGTTTCAATGATTTGGCTATGGGGTTATAACTCTTTTTATATTATTTTTCCTGTAACCTGGTTATAAACTCCCCAGAGTTAAGTCTTTAAGATGGGCAGCCATATACAGTTCCTAAATAATGAAGTCAATGATGGCCTGATTGATCAATCGAAAAGCATCTCCCCAGCTTTAAGCTCACCCTCTCATTTCAAATGAAGAAAACTGGAAGCCAAGAGCAAATGACAGTTTATAGCTTTATTGTCTATATTTATCAAACATTTCCCAGAGCAATGATTAGGATAATTCCCATGCATATAGAGCAGTGTTTCTCAACCTTGGCAGCTTTAAGACGGGCGGACTTCAACTCCCAGAATTCCCCAGCCAGCCTTGCTGGCTGGGGAATTCTGGGAGTTGAAGTCCACCCGTCTTAAAGCTGCCAAGGTTGAGAAACACTGATATAGAGAAAAATTATGCCCACCTCTTCCTCCTGCTGACACTTTAGAAATTCCTCAGCCAGGCTTACAGCATGGTCACAATTAGAAGGTTCCCGTTCCTTGACAAAATCCTGCATCTTCTGGGGCAGGATGGCCTGGAACTGCTCCAGGATCACCAATTCCAGCATCTGCAATTTTGTATGTCTTCCAGGCTTCAGCCACTGATGGCAGAGATCCCACAGCCGGCAGCAAGCATAGCGGGGCCCCTCCATCTCCTGGTAGCAGAAGTCTCGGAAATGCCGGCGCAAGATGTCCGAGTTGACCACCGGCTCCTCGGAAGCATTTTGTCTCATCTCTTCCATGAGTTCCCTTCTTGTTCTGGCCTGGCGGAGGCGAAGGCGAAGGCTCTTCCTTCCTTGGGGTTCTACAGTGCCTTGGTCTCCTGTGGAGGCTACCCGGAGGTCCAGGGAAGAAGCAGCTGAAGAGGACAAATGACATTGAGGTCTTTAGTTGAAGTTCTGCTCCGTGTCTCCTCCAAGCTGGAAGGCTAACAGCAATAACTTGGCACGGGTCTATTTTGTGTGCGAGTTGCACCCTTTCCTTGACCGGGAGGCCCTTCAGATGGCCACTCATGCCCTAGTCGCCTCATGATGGACTACTGCAATGCACTCTACATGGGGCTCCCCTTGAAGACTATCCGGAAGCTACAGCTGGGTCATAGAATCATAGAATCATAGAATCTTGGAGTTGGAAGGGACCACATGGATCATCTAGTCCAACCCCCTGCAATATGCAGGAAACCAATTAAACCATCCCCGAGAGGTGACTGTCCAGCCTCTTCTTAAAAACCTCCAGAGATGGAGAACCCACAACCTCCATAGGTAGACTGTTCCACTGTTGTACAGATCTAACCATCAGGAAGTTTTTCCTTATATTTAAGTGAAATCTAGGTAGCTGCAGTTTGTACCCATTAGTTCTGGTCCTAGTTTCTGTGGCCATGGAAAAGAGTTCCTGACCATCTTCCCTATGGCACCCCTTTATGTACCTGAACACTGCTATCATGTCTCCCCTCAGTCTTCTTTTCTCCAGACTGAACAGCCCCAGTTCCTTCAGCCTGTCCTCACAGGACATGTCCTGAAGTCCCTGTATCATCCTTGTTGCCCTCCTCTGAACCTGTTCTAACCTGTCAATATCCTTCTGGAAATATGGTGCCCAGAATTGTACACAGTACTCCAGGTGTGGTCTCACTAGTGCAGAGTAGAGGGGAATAATGACTTCCCGCATCTTTGATATAATGCTTTTCCTAATGCAGCCCAAAACTGCATTGGCCCTCCTAGCAGCTGTCTCACACTGCTGGCTCATGTTCAAAATGCAGCAATGCAGGATTGGCACTTCTTGTTACGCCCATGTATCATTGCTGCTTCCTCAGCTGCACTGGTTACCAAACACCTTCCGGGTGCAATTCAAGGTGTGGTGGTTACCTATGAAGCACCTCATGGCAGGGGGGCTGGATTATTTGAGGGATCGCCTGCCTCTGATTTTTTCTGCCCGTCCGGTACGTTCGGACAGAGCAGGTGCACAACAGCCACGCCCACTTAGAAGATTTGGTGAGTTTTAGTGCTTCAGCGGGGGTCAGGGTTAGGATCCTACAAATCAGCCTAAGCAGACTGTACAGTGCATCAGTAGTGCTAAAGACGTGAAATAGTTTGCTAGAACAAATGACAATCTCATCCAATCTGAGTTGGAATGCTTCTCTGTACTAATAATTTTTTTTCTGAAAAAAAGCAGCACATCAGGATTCAGAGCAACATTCTACCTAAAACTGCTGTTTCCCATAATAATCAACCACACATTGATGCCCCCAAGCAGGATGTTTATTTATTTAACTCAACCTAGGTGCTGCCTGGCTCCAAATTGACTCTGGCCCGCTCACAATCTAATAAAACATAAGAACACAATACAAAACAAAACAAGATGGGATCCGGTTGTTCTATACAAACATAGCCAAAAGAACATCCAGCAAGGGGCCCCATCCATCTCCCCCCAAGGACTAGGACAGTGTTGTCCAAACTTGGCCACTTTAAGATGAGTGGACTTCAACTCCCAGAATTCTGGGAGCTGGCTGGGGAATTCTGGGAGTTGAAGTCCACTCATCTTAAAGTGGCCAAGTTTGGACAACACTGGACTAGGAGGTCTTCATGGCCTTAGGAGAAAAAAAAACCAAGGAATTTCTGTAGGCAATCTCTCCTGTGCCTGACCCATTCCTCCCTGCCCCCCGCCGAGTGGAGAGATTGGAGCGAAAGGGATTACAAGAGAGTAAGCAGGCACACAATGTGGAATACACTGGGCTGTTTGCATAACGCACTCATGGCTGCCTGAGCCAGCACATTGCTTTTGACGTCTATTCCCATTATGTGCTTACTGCTTACTCTCTTGTAATCCCTTCCTCTCCAATCTCTCTGCTCTGCAAGGGGGAAGAAAGAAAAACAACAGGTCGGGCACAGGACAACACATACTGACTGTAACGGCAATCACGTGACTGAGGGACGCTGCGAAGGTCATAAATGTAGACATTGGTCATTAAGTTATTTTTTCAGCACTGTTGTAACTTTGAATGGTCGCTGAATGAGGTAGCCGCTAGAACAGAACATGTCTTTATTCGGCCAATGACCCGCAAAGAGGTAGCCGCTAAGCGAGGACTATGTGTAAAAGGCATGGGTTCTAAGCCATAAACCGTGGCTTGCAAACCACCACGGTTTGAGCTAATGCATGCGAAAGACCAAACTCCATGGTGGTCTATGTCATGTACATAACTTCTTTATTTATTGTATCAATTAATACAGCCACCGTCTTGCAACTGTGACTCTGGGTGGCAAACGTAAGATTAAAGAACCAACACAGACAGGCAAACCACTACTTATAACATAATAACTGATAGGAACAAGCTAGCTCCAACCACAGAAACAACGAATCATATTGATGAGCTCACCTCAGCTCTGGACCCCACATCTGGGAGAATAATCAGGTCCTCAAGGATTTAGGAAACGCTAGCAGGGTCGGAGCTAAGCAAATCTTAGCAGGTACGGTATTCCAAAAGGCAGGCATTGAGACAGAGAAGGCAAGCCTCCTGGGCTCTACCAGATGGCACTGTTTAATAGACAGGACCCAGAGCAAGCCCACTCCGTCAGATCTAGTGGGGCAAGCAGGCGATCGGAGAGAAGTATTCCCGCAAATAATCTGGCAACATGCCACAAAGGGCATTATACCCCAAATTGCACCAGGAAGCCTACCGGAAGCCTGTGCAGCTGACGGATCAGTGGCAAAGCACAGGTGCAAGGAAGTACACCCATAACTGTCTGGGCCATCACATATCTCATGTAGAGCACATTGCAAATGAAGCCATTTTGGTCATGCACGTAATGATGTCATTACACAAGTGACATCATTTGCGCACCACCATGGCACCTTCTTTGAATTACTAAACTTTGGGGTATCCCACAGGAATTATTCTGTTAAAACAAGATTTTGCTGTATAATAAACTGACCAAGTTTTGACCTTTGATCCTTTCTTGAACCCCCACCCCACCCCATTCCCCCAACATACCCACGCTGACCACCATGATCACTGCCCTGCTAACACTCAGCATCTTTAGTGGTTTCTGCCATTTAATTCCAAATATCATGAAATTCACTTGCTTGCTTTACTCGGACTCCCCGGAACAGAGTAGGAATGTTCTAGGATCACAATATCGTTCTTGGAGGACGAGACTTCCGCATCGCTCTCGCCGACCTCTGAAGGAGCGCCTGGCTGTGGGCTGGGTGGATTACATTGGACGAGGGGCTGCCCGTCTTCTGCACTTTCTTTTTCAGTCCTCTGCAAAGGAAAGCGGGGGGAAAGACATTTCCTTACATAGAGAGAATATTAACGTCCACAGTTTAGAGTTATTTTACAATGGTCAGCTGGAGGCCTTTCTTACAAAATTCTCAGAGGACTTTGGGATTACAGCTCTGTCGTCGTGCAGTGTTGCAAAATCCCAACAAATTGAAGAGATTCCCACTTTGTAAATAACTGTTTATTTAATTTGATTCCAGTAAAATATCTGGACTAGAAATGGAGATGATTAAATGTTAAAGAAGGTAACTGGGGAGATCTGGGAGTTGACGTCCACATGTCTTAAAGTGGCCACGGTTGAGAAACCCTGATCTAAGGTGATTAACCCAAATAAACTCCAGCAGAGAGAAAAAGCAAGCAAAACAAAATACCTTGGCAAAATTTAATCTTTTCGAACGGCCAGAGGTATTAAAGATAGTTGGGACCGCTCCTGGCTTTAAATTCCTTCTCCCAGAAGCCATGCTTCCCCAAAAATCCGTCTTTCTGAAATGTTCTGAACACACGACGTCGTTGTAAGATGGGGTGAAGTTCGGACGACCTATGTTTTTGATCCACTTTTTTAACTGGCTTTCCTTTGTAAGAGGAAACCTGCAGTAACAATTGAAAAACTGTTATTAAAAAAGAAAACAAAAGGACATTCACACAATTAGTTACAAAGGGATTTAATTCTCTGTTTGGGCGAAGGGTTGGATCGAAAGGCAGCAGCCTTGTGGGATGGGGCCAAGGATAAATCTGGCTTTGCAACTGGTTTCCTGGTGTGGCAAAACGAAGCTTGCAGACGACCCCAGAGGACCAACCGTCTCTAATCACTTTTTGCTGTTCTGTGCGCATGTGGTAGTGAAGCCAAGCCAAACAATTTAGAGCAGCGTTTCTCAACCTTGGCAGCTTGAAGAGGTGTGGACTTCAATTCCCAGAATTCCCTTGCTGGCTGGGGAATTCTGGGAGTTGAAGTCCACACCTCTTCAAGCTGCCAAGGTTGAGAAACTGATTTAGAGGGTTTCATTAAAATGGAAAGAAGGGAAATTTTCATGGTAGGACAAGTAGAAAGGAACAGTAGAATGAACTGTAAAGAAAAAACACCCCATTATCCAGTTCAGACAGAGCTTCCTCTATTCTCACCACCACTTTGAAGTCAGGGGTTATATTTGCTTCACTTGCCAAAATCATGGTGCTGTATTTCATCTAAATCTGGATCAGGGAGATGTTACTCTCCCTGCTGGCCTCCAGACACAGAGACAGGAGGCAGGAGTAGCCATAAATGGGGGCCACTCCAGCTGCATCTCTACTGCTCCGTGTTTACTTCAATCCCCCTCCCCCTTCCAGCATATGTAAATGGGGAGTAAAATAGTGATACCAATGAGGTGAAGGGAGGTTCAAGGTCACCCACTTACCTGTGAAAGGTGACATGGGCCCCACGCCACCGGCGGTTTTTGCAGTTGGCCACTGAGCAACAACTTGCCATGTTTGCCCTTGCGAAGTTGGGCCAAAGCTCCTGACTTTCTGTTGTTACCCTACGTTAAATCCAGCGGCGGGATGCTTTGGAATTACAAGTGAGAAAGCTGAACCCCCCACCAAAACACAGCTCTTCCTGGTAGCATGCTAGTTCCTCAGTGAAGCTTGCCCACGTCAAATTTCAGAATCAGCCCAGTAAAACAGTGTGTTTAAGACTACCAGTTGAAGCCTCTCTAGGACTTTGACAGTTCACATCTTTGTGCCCCAGACATCTCCAACGGAACCAGCAAGAGAAAGAAGAATATCTCCTGGCAACACCTGGAAGAGATAAGCAATAAAGGCATTAAATTAACTACATTTCCCACCCATTCCCATCTCCATCCCTGATGGATAATTGCAGGTAAAGGATTAAAATATTTTGCATTTATAGAGGTCTACTATAGCTTCCATTTCAGAGATATTGTGAAAGGCAGTATAATAACCACTCTGTAAGACAGATGGTGTCCATTCTTTGGGGAAGGTGCTTAAACTGTGGTCAGATATGAACGTTGCGCAGATCCTTCTTACGCACAGAACACAAACTATGTCCCCTAAAGGTAGCCCTGGATTCATCAAGATCCAAAAGAGGAGACCTCCCAGTCTTCCAGTTGTTTTGGGTTTCTATTCTGCTTAATTCCAGCTCAAAAACTCAGGCAGGCTGGGGATTACAGAATCAGAGAGTGGGAAGAACTCTCAGAGGTCAGCTGGTGCAACCCCTTGTTCAGTCCAGAATCTAAAGCTGAAGAAGTCTAATATATCTAGAGAAGGCTGAGAAGGCATTGTGGATCAGAGCCTCTGATTCCAATTTCATTTCTTCTGCAAAGCCACCAGGCTCTTAGACAGGCAATATCTTCTCATGCCTCGATCCCTACCACGACCAGTCGACAACACTGACCCACCTTACAAAGTTGTTGTGCACCTGACAAGTCCACTTTTTGGAACCTTTGTTGAATCCTATACAGTGATAGCAAACTCATCAACCTGTTGCTCATGTGATCAATCAAACAGAATCAGTAGACTTTAGAGAACCCCAACCTTTGCGGAAATGTGAGGGAAAAAAAAAAAAACAGATCGAGTCCAAAGACGACTGACCATCCTTAAGAAAAAAATAAGACACGAAATATAATATAATAAACAAATACGACCCTTGGTTTGGAAGTCTGTAACATGCTTTATCTTCACTGATTATTTAAGCACTGGCTGGCTTCACACGACACCCTAACCTTCAATCAGGTGAGCAAAACACAGCTTCTATATTCTCAAAAACATACAATATCCAAAGAAACAAGCCACATAATCACTTAACAGGGGAACCTGAGTCACATTAGAACTGTAAGGTTTTTCTAGCCCAGGATCTATAAGTTCAAATGAGACTCTAGACCAAGGTATTTCCAAAGAAAGTTCAGCTTTTATTGTTGGCCAAGAGAAAAGCAGGGTGGACCACTCTCTGTCCAGCTGGCAGAGAAAAGACAAAGAACAGCCACACCCAGAACAGTTTACAACAGTTTTATACCTTTTTGTCATCAGGAAGCATCCAGGAGGAGGGACACACACACACACACACAGACACACCGTGTGCCTGCCTTCCAAGGTTGTCAAAACATTAGCTTAAGCAGCATAAACCAATAGTTAAGTTTTAGTCCTCATATGCTCCAGGGGTTCCTCATATAAGGCACTGTTATCTAACTTGCCCAAACCGTGCAGAGGATGTGGTTGCATACTGTGGTTAGAACGATGGCTGTGTTCCCAGGACACACCAAAATCCAACCGACTCAACTCCCGTTTAGCCAAGCCTGGCAACACTGGATGAACCCAAGATCCCTTCCGAAGGAGAGCAGAGTTTAAAAAGTGTTGTTTTGAAAAAGACAGTGTATCCAGTTGCCCTGCCCCTGCCAGCCCTACCAAATTTCATGGGATGTCTGGGTCAGAGAAATTTTAGAGGCCCTAGACAAGTTAGGTACAATTGTGCAGGTGGACCAAAAAATTAAGATAAAGCAGTGTTTCTCAACTTGGCCGCTTGAAGATGTGTGGACTTCAACTCCCAGAATTCCCCAGCCAGCCATGCTGGCTGGGGAATTCTGGGAGTTGAAGTCCACACATCTTCAAGCGGCCAAGGTTGAGAAACACTGGGATAAAGAGAGAGGAAAAAACTTGACTGGTTTATACATGTATGTGTGAGAGAGGCCCATTTTGTTAAGCAGAAAGTTGGGTCAGGAGAAACTGCATCTTCAGCTCCCATCAGCTGAGATCACAGTGGTGGGAAACAGAATCTTACTCTGGGGAAATCTTAGTTGTAATTTAGTGGGTTGACTTTGGCCCGAGGGCAAAGTGATTTAGCAGGATCACAAGCAAAAATACGTGCAGTTCTGTACAGTGTTCTTCCTAGGAAATAAAGCCCATGCCATGGAGCCATAGATGTAAAAATCTAGAAGCATGCCTAATTGCTCAGTTTCCGATTTGACTTGGAAGTGTCCTTATCACACGCACCCCTTGGGCACCCACGTGAAAGGTGTGCACGCCTTTGGCATCGAATTAAACCTTGGTCTGATGCGGAACTGGAGGGTCAGATGGACAAACCATTGTTAAGACCATCAGAGGCTTTCCAAAAGAGGGTTTTTTCTCATGGCTCACTTAACAGAAACTCACCTATTTTATATTGAAAGGGACACCAACTTTCCCGTAGTATTTAAAAGCGTAACCGAACCGCCACTAAAGCTCAAAAACCGGGTGTGAAGCGCTGGGGAAAAGGAACAAGGCACCTTCGCCTGATTTTTGCAACCGGTTTTCTCTGCGCTCTTCCAAAGAGGAGAAAACGCCAAATTCTCTCCCTTCCTCCCTGCAAAGACAAGGTTGGCTCCTCCCCAGAGCAACTAGCGCGATCCATTTCACACCCATCTCCTACAGACTGGAGTCTGAATTTCCAAGCCACCGCAGCAATACTCATTCACGAACGGGCAGCTCAGAGAACAGGTAGAAGCAGGAGGTTGCTGCGCATAACCTACTCCCGGCATTCGTGCGGAATGCGAAGCCGCGGCACGATTAAGCCACAACGGACTAGCTGCACGAGGCCCGAACAAGCCAGCCACGTTCCGGCTTCGCATGCGATGGAAACGCCACCTCTCCCCCCAAACGACACCGTTGAACTCCCCAACATTTTCTCGGCCTCCCCTCGGCTCGCTGCCTAACCAGCGGCCCAAAGCACAGGGCTGTTGTGCAGGGCTCCGGCCTCCGCTCATCCCGCGCGTTTTGCACTAGAGTGCAAATCACTCAGCCGGGCTTGTCCAGCCCCGGCCTGACACACACGGTCAGCATTTAACCCCCCGCTTAAAACGGGTTTAAACGTGGACGTTCCTGCGCGGGTGCGCGTCTTCCTAAGTTTCCAAACTCCGGATGCCAGTAACGCAAAGACGAACGGGTTTCGCTAGGCAGACCACAGTTCGCGTCGGAATTAAGACCCGTGTTGGGGCAGCGGGATCACCTTCGGCCCCGGGGCTACCGGGTCGGCGAAAATCCGGGCCGGCGCAGGCGAGCAAGGGAAGGACGAGCCTTTGCGGCACTCGCCTGCTGCAACGCACGTGTCGTCCGGATTTTGGCACTCCGGATCGGGTAGCCCCGTTCCTTCCTCCCCCGCGCCCCCACCCCATCCACAGCGATGGCGAACTGTCAAGGCTTTCTCCCCTGTCCTTTTTTCCCACCCCACCGCCGGGGCTGAGCTCACACTTCCGCGCCACCTGGAGGAAAACAAGGAGGGGGGACCCAAAATGGCTCCCCGCGCAATTGCAAAGCGTCCCCTCTTCAGACAATGGGAGCTCTCAGTCTAGCCTTTTCCGTAAGTCTACGGTTGAGAGACGCGCGTTTCCTCCTCGCCCAGCAACGCGCACCAGCCACCCGGGCCCCGTGCGCCTCGGGAACGCGCCGCCCGCCCGCCCGCCCGCCCGCCTCCCACCCGCGCACCGGCCTCTTGGCAAGGAAGCTCACCGCGGGCCCGCTTCTCCTTCGCCCTCGCGCCTCTCCCCTTCTTGCAAGCGGGCGACGCGCGAGAGGCCGGGTTCACAAGAGCGCAGGATCTTCCCGCACGGGGGAGAAAACTAAAACCAGGCGCGGGGCTCCTCCGCGCTGAGGATCCGATGCTGGGCCGGCGTCATTTATCCCAAAAGTCCAGGGCTGATTAAGGCCCGGGGCTCCTCTCTTCTCCCCCCCCCGAGATGGTGACATGGTTCGTTCCACTTCGAGGCGGGGAGGTGCCCTTTTTTTCTTTCCCGGCTGCCCCTGGCTGCGGCGCTGCCGTGCCCCGCGCGCCTCGCGGGCAGCTATGCGGGGGGCGCAGCGGGCTCGGCCGGCCGGGCTCGCTGCCTCACGGGCAAGATCGCGGCGTTTCAAGGGGCGACGGTGCAGCGGCGCCCTCCCGGCGGGGCTGACATGGTGCCGCCCGCTCCGCCGCCGCTTTCCGCTGCGCGTTTCGATCCGCCCCGAATAAAAGGGTCCAAAACTTGGGCGCGCGCTGGGCGGCTTCTCCGGCACTCTGCAGCTTAATCTCTCGGTTGCATGAATTCGCGCCGTCTCGTACGCCAGCTGCAAAGGGCGCTCTTACTTCGGATTTAACGGGGGGAGGGGGACGCGGGCGCGTTTAGGGTCGCTTCGTTTTGACTCGAGACCCCGCGTTGCAGAGCCGTTCGCGGCTGGCGCTGCTTCCTTACTGCAAGGGGGACCCGCGCGCCAAAGCGGAGCCCCAGGGCTAGCTCAGTGAGAACGCCAAAGCAATGCAGAGGAATTAAACTCCGAGTAGAGGAGGGTTGTACCCCGATCCCATCAGCCCCTGCCAACGTGGGTAGCAGCCAGGATCGATGGGGAGCGCCATAGGCTCCAGATCCTGCCCGGGCACCGAGATTTTGCTCCTTCCCTGGAGGTAGAAATGAGCCATAGGAGAGCCGGAAGTGAGGGCCTATCTTGCACCGCTAATCTTTCTATCTCTATGGGGAAGGCGGTGGTGGGGCAAGGATGGGGGGTTCACCGCAGGGACTCCAAAGCTGGACATCCACGAATCCGGGAGATGCAAAAAGCGCACAAAATAGTTGAGCTCGACTTAAGTCTGGGGACCTTCGTGGCTGTGTTGTTTTCCTGGCAGCATCATGGAAGGGGTGGGCTCCCCCCCCCCGCCAGATGTCGCTTCCAACATGTTTCTAGGCTGATTTTGCTCAACCTTGGCACCCCATGCTGGCTGGGGAATTCTGGGAGTTGAAGCCCACACAGCTTGAAGGTGCCAAGGTTGAGCAACACTGTTCTAGTCTATGGCTTGAGAGCTTCCTAATGGTCTCCTCTACACGTAACTAACCCTGTCTGACTGTACTTAAGCTTCTCGAGATCAATCAAGAAGCGCCTTTTCTTAGCAACAATAACAGAAATGGCGTTGCCATTGCCTTTCTCCTGGATGTTCTTCTCCACTTCCCTGCCAAAGATTTCATGGTGGTCCCCCACCCAAATATGAACCAGATCTGGCCCTGTTTAGCTTTCTGGGAGGAGAATCAGCCGAAGTTGGTTCAATGATGCCTTCTGAGCTGAGCCAATGGCAGCGTCTCCGTGGGGTCAAGCCAAACTTTTGTTATTTTCACGGAAACACCCATGCTGGCTTCCTTGGATTTCCTAGTGGTCTCTCATCCAAACCCTAACTAGGCATGATCCTGGGCAGCTTGTTAAAGACTATCCTGCTCAAGGTTGGTGATTTGTTACTATTAGATAAAGGCACTTGAAATTTTAGAGAAGAAACAGATCTCGGTTTAATTAGGGATTAGAGGTACCCCCCCCCCACAGCCCAAATCTTTTTTTTGTAGCATGACCTCTATTCTATGTTTAATCAGTAGCACTAAGCACAGTAGGGGTATTTCAAAACAACTATGGGCCATACCATCTGGGTTTATAAAACAAGCCATGCTCAAACGTGGGCTAGTTTGTGGCTCAGCATCTCCATTTCATTATTTGATGGGCCAGCTCTTTTTCACAAATCCTAGGTTCACTTAAGTAAACTGGTTTAGTCAGCAGCAGCCAACGTGCAAGACAATATGCTAAGCCAGTGTTGCTCAACCTTGGCAACTTCAAGCTGTGGACTTCAACTCCCAGAATTCCCCAGCCAGCTGGGAGCTGGGAGTTGAAGTCCAGACATCTTAAAGTAGCTAAGGTTGAGAAACACTGTGCTAAGCTGTTGTTTTCTTAACCAAGGATCAGCAAACAACCCACACCAAGTGGACTCACAAGACCCAAAGCCTGATTTGCCCTGGCAGGGGACATGCATCATGTGAAGCCACATTTTAGTGTAATATAATTTAGGAATCATTGTGATTGTTTCTGCATAATACCTCTTTTTAATGGTGTCTTCCTTTAAGCATAGATCCTTACGTGCCATCAAGTTGGTTTCAACTCTTAGCAACTGCAGATAGATTTTTCTCCATAAAAGCAAAATTGTAAATGGCTGCATTCCCACAACCTGTTTAATCTGGCTGAATTAATCCATTTTCTGAGTTTGCAGAATGCATAAATTGCATGGGCTAGTTTTGCACACCCCAAGACTAGCCATGCTTAAAAACTAATCAAAATTTGCATGTAGTGCAGATGTAGCTGCTAAGGCAGTGTTTCTCAACCCTGGCAACTTTTAAGACGCATGGACTTCTGGGAGTTGAAGTCCATGTGTCTTAAAGTTGCCAGGGTTGAGAAACACTGCTAAGGGTTGAACTCAACTCAGGTGTGTGTGTGTGTGTAATCTACCTACCTACCTACCTATTTCCAGCTCTGGAATTCACAGAGAGCAAGTTTTGCTCAATTCAATTACCTTTCCTTCTTCCTGAAAATATGCATCAAAGAGTTGGATTTCCAAGGGCTGTTTTCACAGGTAACAAAAACGTATGCAAGGTCAGAAGAAATCTTTCAACATTTGTGCCTCCTATACCTTTGTATTCAAAGAAAAAAAAAACTACTGATGCCGATTATTTTTTTCTAGGTTAACGTACATCACCGCCCAAGCCTGCTTTGGGGTACCGAGAGGAAACCCCATTCTTTTTAATATGGGATTTCCCTCCAGGCAACGGGGTTGAAAGACTTCTCGCAGCTCCAGCCATTCAGATTTCTGTCCGCTTTCCCAACCTGGCGCCCTCCGAAGCGTGGGAGGTCACCCACTCCCATCCTCCCCAGCGAGGGCAGGCTGGGAATGAGGGGAAACGGCTCCCCAGGCATTTGGAGGGAGCCCGGTCTACTCCAACCCCCTCCCTTTACACTACAGCAAGTCTGAAATCAGAAAGAAGGCGGGGGACACTTACCAACCTTTTTGCTATTCCAAACGCCCCCTTCCTCTCTCGCCCCCCACCGCCCGCAACGTCTCAACCCGCAGGATTCTGAGTCGGTTGCATTCTCACGTGTGTCATCTTTTTTCAAACAAAACGCGTGTTCCATGGGCGGCGTGGGCTGCTCCGAGTCCACGGCGCCCGTGCAACAGTCCTCGCCCCGGACGCTTCGGCTTCGATGGGCGGCCTTCTAGCCACGCGGCGCGGCGCCCGCGGGAAGCAACCGGAGCGCGCCCTCGGTGCCGCAACGGTTAAGAGAGCGACGGCGGGCCGCTTCCTAGAGAGGAAAAGCAGCGGGGGAAGCCTTTGACGGGTGGATGCACGAGGGGAAGACATTCCTCGGGCGCTTTCCGGTCCGGGTTGCCTGGCCCCGGGGTGGCGTGTCGCGGCCGGGGCGCGGAGCAAGCGGGCGGCGGCTTGTCAAGCGGCTGTTCTGCAGGCGAGCTTTGCAGCGGGGGGACCGCGGCGGGCCAAGCCGAGCTGTCACGCCGGGGATCCTGGGTGCAGATGTCGCCGCTCGGCCCTTAAGGAGCCCGCGGGCCCGTTCGGCCTTTTTCCCGGGGGCCGCTTCGGAGACGGGCGGGGCGAGCCAGCGAAGCCCGCCGCCGGGCTCTGGGAGGGAGAGGGAGGTACGTCGGACGCTGTGCGAGGAATCGGGTCTCTGGAGGAGGCTCTGAGGCTGGGACAGGCGGAAGGAAGGAGGAGGAGAGGGGGGCCCGCAGCAAGGCGGGTGGGCTCAGCTACAGAGGCGATGGGGGCACCATTGGGGGGCCTGAAGGACCAGGTTGGGGGCAGAAGATCATGGAGAGAATCTATCTATAGCAGTGTTTCTCAACCTTGGCAACTTGAAGATGTGTGGACTTCAATTCCCAGAATTCCCCAGCCAGCAACGCTGGCTGGGGAATTCTGGGAGTTGAAGTCCACACATCTTCAAGTTGCCAAGGTTGAGAAACACTGATCTACAGGGTTACTAGGAGTCGATATTGACTTGATGGCTCGCCATCAATCCATCTTACAAGACTCATAGACCGAATCACTCCGGACACAGGCTCAAATAATCCTACTTCGGGCACATGGTGCGAGGAACCAGCTGTCTGGAGGAAGCTCTGAGGCTGGGAAGGTGGAAGGAGAGAAGAGAAGAGGACCAGCAGCAAGGGGGGGTGGACTTGGTTACAGTGGCGATGGGGGCACCATTGGAAGACCTGAAGGACCAGGTTGGGGATAGGTCCTCCTGGAGGAAACCCATCTATGTGGTCGCTATGAATCAACACCGACTTGATGGCATGCAGTTTGCAAGAGAAGTGCCTTCCTAAAGAGGGAGATTGGAGGCATCTTTAAAGCTGACAGTTTTGTTATTCACATAAGCAATTGTAATTGATGCCCCCATCGCCACCGTAACTGAGTCCACCCCCTTGGTGCTGGTCCTCCTCTCCTCCTCTTTCCTTCCTTCCTCCTCAGCATCAGAGCCTCCTCCTATAGAGAGTGAGCGCTTCCCTTAATGGGTCCCAAGTAGGATCATTATAATTCAGTGGGGTAGAATGAAAGGCGAGACACATCTTTCTTTGCAAAAACTTAGTAATTCGTTGGCTCTTGTGGGAGGGAAGATGTGTCCGATGCACACACGGGGCGTGCGCGCAGCAGTACGTTTCTTAGCAGGGATGAGTGCTTGCGTGTTCATTTCTGTTTGTAGACCCAAATATTAGGGAGCTGAAATAGATGTTGAATTCTTATTCCTCGGGCCTTGCGTCCTTACTTTATGCTATGCTGTAAAGTGGTGTGATATTTGATGTTCTTAGTGCGTTGTGTAAACCCAAACAATCGGTGCTTGCTTTCTTCACTTAAAAATGAACTCCTATTTTTCTGGCTCCAGGCGACGTACAAAATTTAAAAAGTCCTTTCCTAGAGGGTAGGGGGGGCAGCCTGCTCTTCAGGGGCAACCATTTTAAACCATGGTTAAGCAAACCCTGGTTTCACAAAATATATGAACCTGATCACAGTGCAGAATCTGAGTCTCCCTTTCTCTGTATAGATTTCCTTCCATCCATGAAGGAGAAAGAATAACAGCAATCAATAACAATAATCTGCTGGCTGACCTTTGAACTCCCTGAAGAGGTAATGCAGTAGTTCAAGGCTACAGATGTGGCTGTTTTCTAGATATGTGAAATCTCCTGTTCAATGATCTCCAATCGTTTATTGCTTTTTCCATCGGGGGCAAGAAGTGCAGAAAAATCGTGGCAAATTAGAAAAAATGCATGGTTCGGAATAGTATTTTTTAAAAAACAGAGGGAAACGTGCACCAGTAGCATAGCGAAGATTGAGTGTACTTGCTGACCAGGAAATGCCGACAGATTTGGGGTTATTTAGAAGAATTGCGGGCAGAAGGCGCCTTCTAGATTAGCTGAGTGTGTGAGTGAGGGACGTTGCTGGGGGCACATGGCTGTCAGCGGGAACACATTTTTCTGGCACGTTTCGTTAGTTTCTCTTCTTTTACCTTCCACAGTTGGTGGGATTCTGGGTGTGCCCAGTCATGGTGAAATCATGTTGCGCAATAAACTGCAATAACAAATTTTCACTCGGCAACAATATCTCCTTCCACAGGTAAGTTGGTTGTGGGGGCGGTGGGAGTCGCAAATCTTAGGAGTGCGAGCTGTTCTGAAGCCTTTGGCTTTGTGTGGCTTTGTGCTGGACACGGTCCCTGAATTTGGAAAGCTATCCCATAAGGAGAGCAAGAGTGAGTAGCCTTGTTATTGTGGTTGCTGCAGAGTAGCTACCTTTATTAATGACACTGATCGTGAGGCACATGTGACTGGTTTCATCCTTATTAGGAATCATCAGTGGGAGGAGGAGGAGGAGGAAAAATAAGGATGAAACCAATAGAAGAGAGTATCTGTAGCTCAGGGTTGAACGGTGGCATTCTTGGTGTTCTCTGGGCTTAGTAGTTTTCCTGCAGATGTTTCATTACCCAACTAGGTAACATCATCAGCACGAGGGAGAGTGGAGTTTGCTGCCTGTTTATATATAGGAGGTTGCCCTGCCAGTTTTGGTGGGGGTGTGGTTTCCTCCTTGGTGATTCCTTGATTAGAGTACAGTATTAAATGAAACTAGCCATGTAGATGTTTCATATAGGATGAAACCAGCCATGTACAGGTAGTCCTCATTTAACGTCCAATCATTCAGCGACCATTTGAAGTTATGGCAGTGCTGAATTAGGGGGACTTACAACGCATCTTCATAGTTGTGGCTGCTGCAGCGTCCCACAGTCACACAATTATTCACTGCCAGCTTTTGACAAAGTCATTGGGGAAGCCAGCAGGAGGTCACAAATAACAATCACATGACGTTGCGCCTAACGACTGCGGGATTCGCCTAATGATGGCAACTGGGACTGCCGGAACTGCCTTAGTAAGTCGGTGCAGTCACATGATGTCGTACCTTACGACTGTGTGACTTAGCATCGGAGTTCCTGGTCCCAATTACCGTTGGTAAGTGAGGAACAGTTACCGTTGTTAAGTGAAGTGTAGTGCCTCCTGTTGGCTAATATAATTGAAAACACTAAACACGGTAAAACTAGGGAATTCTTTCCCCCAGGAGCGGTGGAGGTGATCTAGAATCTCATACATGGGGGCATGACATAATGTAACCTCTGTATCTCTGCCTGAGGGTTGAAGGGACTGTATACAGTATACCATTCTGATAGATTCCCTTTAATACCATATATACTGGCGGATAAGCCGACCCTTGCATTTTTAACCAAAATTCCATGAAAAAATGCTACCCACAGATAAGCTGATGCTCGAAATGTTTGTATGTTTTAATTTTCACAATTGGTTTATCTGTGGGTGATGCATTTTTCATGGTGTTTTGGTTAAAAATTCGAGGGTCATCTTATCCATGGATGGATTTATCGGTGAGTACATACCGGTACTTTAAAAAAGTATTACCATATCTATTTGTGGATAAGCTCATCTGCCGAGAACCCAAACCCAATTTTGGGAGTGTATTTTGGGATCTAAATTCTCAGATTATCCACAAGTATATACAGTGATGTAATATTTGCACCTGTTCATACAGTTCATTTCCATTCTGTTTGTTATGCTGTGTGTCTCCAGACAGGGTGTAATAATTAAAATTATATGCATGCCATTTACATTAAAATAATTTAATTTACTTTTAATTTATTTTTATTTAATAAAATAATTTAAATTGGTTTTTTTTTAAAAAATAAGAGTATATTACAACATATAATTCACTGAGTTGTGGTGCAAGAACCAAATCCTCTGCTTCAGTGAATACTTACTCGTACTTCTAACTCTAGCTTCCTTATCATTAGTTATCTAAAATGTATTTATTTATCATATTTATCTATGAATATCATCATATTCATCCCATATTTATATATATGTGCAAGACAGTCCCGGCTCAGCTGTGGGTGGCCGGCCCTGGAATGAAAAGACGGTCATCCTTCCCTTAAGCTTGGCTGAGGTGAAAAACAGGAAATTTTGTGAAGTAGCTGGAGGGGAGGAGGACAGGTTTTGGAGCTGTAAGGTTTTCTACACAAGGCAGAAAAATACAGGGAAAAAGCCATTTTATACAGAAGCACCCAGTGCACCCCCTAATTCTCCTCCCTTCCCCATTGCGGTTGTCCTCAGCAGTAGCAGCACCCTACAATCTCTTCTGCAACTTGTTGTTGTTACGGTTGGAGCTGTTGTTAAGTCGTTACTTGCTGTCCCTGTCCTTGTTACACTTCTGATGTGGTTATTTGCCCATAGGTTTCCTCTTGGGAAAAAAGATGTGTTGAAAAAGTGGGTTTGGAACATCCGACGGAAGAATTTCACTCCTACGCGGCACCATGTGATCTGCTCGGAGCATTTTTGCGAGACGGATTACCTAGAAAATGTGGCTTCCGGTCGGCGATACCTCAAGCCCGAAGCGATTCCAACCATTTTTAACATACCTGAGCGGCAGAGGAAGGTAAAGTTGCTGGAGCCGGTTCTGCCACATTGTTGGAAGTAACCTGACGTTGTTTTGCACACACCTTTCCCAAAATGCTTTCTTGGAAAAGCGTCTTACAAACCTTGCTGTGTTTCAAAACTGAGTAAGAAAAGGTTGGTCTGTTGAATTGCATGTCCTACAGCCATCCATTGCCATATTGCAATTTTGGTTTCTAAGGAGAAAATGACATTTTAGGCCTTTGAAACTTGGTGTGGGAAAGGTTTCAGGCCCACAATTCAAATTGTGTCAGATTTTATTATTAATTTTATTTTATTATTAATTTTATTATTAGCCTGGCGTTGCTGCCTCGAACCATCGGCCTCCTGGACTTTTTCCTTTATTTTTCCTAATTGTGATTATAGGCTTTTAATTGTATATTTATTTATTGCTTTTAATGAGTTGTGAGCTGCCCAGAGTCCCCCATTGAGGGGAGATGGGCGGGGACAAATTTAATAAATAAAATTAAAAAATCTTAGACATTCATGGGACCTCAAATAAGGAAACGGTTATCTTGCAAAGAGCCTTGACTTTGTATGGCAAAGAAGATAATCCTGGGTGACTGGAAAGAAAGTCACTTTCCTGATTTTAGGGAAGGGATGCAGGATATGAGATTATTATCTATTTTAGAAAAGCCTTTGTGCTCCAAAAACGAGTACATGACACACTGTGTTGCTGTATGGCCCAGAGTTAATGAAGGTCTAAACAGTGTTTCTCGACCTTGGCTGCTTGAAGATGAGTGGACTTCAACTCCCAGAATTCCCCAGCCAGCATGGCTGGCTGGGGAATTCTGGGAGTTGAAGTCCACTCATCTTCAAGCAGCCAAGGTTGAGAAACACTGATCTAAACAACTAAATACCATATGCATATTTGTAGATACGATATGAGTCTTCTCTTTCTATTAATTTTTTGGTGACATTTTGCTTATTCAACGGTTACAATATATTTAGGGTTTTTTTCTTCACTGTATTATCACTTGTTCGCATGGACCTCTTCTGCATTTTGCTATTTTAAAATAAAAGTGAAATACAAAATAATCATTTTATTATGAAATAATGTATTATTATTTTTAAATAAAGTCGTTCATGGATCCGGATCCAGAAACATATCTTGGAATCACAGTGGCCAGTTCAGGATAAGTGTGGGTTCATTTGTGTGGCTGCTGAAGTGAAAAAGAAAGGCAAAGGCTTAGATTCGTGTTCAATCAAATGCCAACTTTGTAATTCCCTTTGTAACCTTGTAATAAGTCTCATATGAGATTGCATTGGAGGACTGTGTACTCTTTTTGGGAAGCACAAATGAACTGGAAAATAGTACAAAAATGGCTGTTCTTCTAATCCTTCTTAGAGAGCTGAAAGTAGTGTCTTAGTGAGGCAAGATTGCAGCACCTATGGCACCTATGGTTTTCAGCTTGATTTGAGGCAGGTGACAGAAACACAATAGCAATGTACAGTACAGGTAGTCCTCACTTACCAACGGTAATTGGGACCAGGAACTCTGTCGTTAAGCGACATGATTGTAAGGTGTGACATCATGTGACTGCACCAGCTTAATGACGGCAGTTCTAGCAGTCCCAGTTGCCGTCCTTAGGCAAATCCTGCATGGTTGCAGCATCCCACAGTCACATGATCACCATTTGCGACCTCCTGCCAGCTTTCCCATTGACTTTGCTTGTGGGAAGCTGGCAGGGAAGGTCACAAATGGTGATCGCATGACCGTGGGACGCTGCATCCATCATAATTGTGAGCCAGTTGCTGAGCCCCCAAATTGCAATCATGCAACCATGGGGATGCTGCAATGGCTGCAACTACGAGGACCCATCATAAGTATCCCTCGTTCAGCGCCGTCGTAATTTCAAACAGTTGCTGAATGAGTGGATGTTAAGCAAGGACTACCTGTATATGATTATATCTCGCAGAGGGGCTCAGGGGGGTTAAAAAAACCCACTGATCTTGACCGCGTGATCAAAGCTCTGCCCTTTTTTACTTGGATCATGTGATACACATGAAAATGGGTAGGGCTTGGATTGTAGGGTGGCAGCCACTGTCTTCTTTGACCTTGCCCCACAGGCACCCTGGTGTCTGTTATGGCAAATGAGGGCAGAGGGAAGTTTTTTTCCCCTTTCTCATGGTGGAGTCCTTGGGGTTCTCTGAGCTTGGCTGTTTGCTTGCAGACGTTTCGTTACCCGACTAGGTAACATCATCAGTGCTAGAAGGGAGTGGGGTTTGCTCCCTGTTTATATACAGTAGCTTGCCCTGTCAGTGTTGGGTGGTGTTTTCTCCTTGGCAATTCCTTGATTAGGGTATTGTTAATTGCTTGATTGTTTGTCTGGTGTTAATCCCTGCTTATCTGGATATTGATTGCTGGCCAGGAGGTGTTCTGGTCTTTTGGTTTCCTTTTTAGCTTTTTTAATTGTCTCTTTTGAATGCTGTGTAAATGTTGTTTATCTCTATGTGCCTGTTGATGGCTGAGTTGTCTGAATGCCAAGTTTCCAGGAATTCCCTCACGTTTTTGGATTTAGCTTGGTCTAGGATGCTGACAGTTTCCCAGCTGAAACTGTGGTTAAGTCTGTCCATGTGTTGTGGATTTAAGGAATTTTCATCATGTCTTCTGACTGCTAGTTGTGTTCGTGGATGTGCTCTGCTAGTCAGTCAAGCTCAGAGAACACCAAGGACTCCACAGTTCAACCCTCAGCTATATATTATCCCTTCTACTGGCTTTCTCATAGTGCTAGGGGAAAATGAAGCACGTGGCAATTCAGGATTGCTAAAAGCAAGTTTCCCTTTACAGCAAGGTTCCTGAACCTTGGCAACTTTAAGACGGGTGGACTTTAAGACAGGTGGACCCCAGCAAGGCTGGCTGGGGAATTCTGGGAGTTGAAGTCCACCCGTCTTAAAGTTGCCAAGGTTGAGGAACCCTGCTTTACAGAGTCCTGAGTTAGGGATGCCCTTTTTGAGGTGGTTTTCAAAATTCACGGAGGCTGTGGCTGTCGATGGGGAGTGCCATCTCCAAAATCATAGCGGTGGGTCTTGAAGATTGTGAACCAGAATGAGATCCATTGCCTCTTCTTTCCATGCGTGAACTTCCTAACACCCCCTGGTTGGCAGCTGTGTAACACAGCCAGCTGGATTGGCTTGATCCCTTCTCAGAGTTTGTCTCAGCTCATCTCTTCTACAGGGCGCCAAAAGAAGACGGCCGCTTCTCCGCCGTAAGCCCCCCGATACCCAGCCAAGGAATCTGTTGAAAGTGGAAAGCGAGGCCAACGCGCCCTCTCCCGGGAGTGACGTTGTGGGTCTGGAGCATTCCTACTCTCTTCCCGCCAGCCCAGGTAACCAGCACCCAGGTTGCCTTCCCAGCCTCCTTCCCTTGATTATGTCACCAGGCAGGAAAAACTCATTTAACACGTGAAAGAATCAAGCCAAATTCAGGAGTGAGATGGCAAAGGATGTGTCTAGCAGGAGATGGTCAGAAAAGTCAAAAAGATGGCAGCGATGGTACAATCATCCACACAATTTATCTAAGATGTAAAAAATATCTAAGATGTAAAAAATAGGTACAGCTTCAGTCATGTCATTTGCAGTCGCCATCTTGACTTTTGTGACCACACCCCTATAGTCTGGAAATATCTTCGTTTAAAAGTCACTTGGTTGGAAGCCTTTTAAAGTAGAATTAGACTAAGAGATATCCAGGCTGGCCTGGGCTTTTGAACTTTGATAGACTTTGATAGAACCCAGAGACTTTTAACTGCCTGAGTTCATACCTTTACAATTATCAAATTGTAAATCATGAAGAAAGGAAATACATATGTCGGGTGTAGGTGAGCAGTGCAGCTAGTCCTCATTTAGCGACTACATTTGGCACCAGCAACTCAGTCGTTAAGCAAAGTGGTCACTAAATAAAACTGTGACTGGGCTTACGATTTTACTACAGCTTTCCTTTGCTTTACAGACCTGTGAAGGTCGTAAATGCGAGGATTGGTCAGAAAGTTACTTTGTCATCACTGTTGTAACTGCGAACAGTTGGTAAACAAGAGAGTCACTAAAGGAGGACTACCTCTGTTCGGATCCCATGTGATCAAAGGGACTTTGGACCTGATGTGGGCAAACCTCACTGTATCTGCAGTAGTTCCTGCAAGAAGCTGTGCCTTTTCTTCAGCTTGTGCAGCAGGCAGGTGGGTGTAGGAAAATGCTTACTTGAGTTCAGGAGGACATGTGTCCTCAACTCCAAACATGTATTTTTGTGAGCTCACACGGTAGTCCGCAAGTAAAGCAAGAGTATCCATTCCGGATCCAAAGCTCCTTTGTCCACTTCAGATCTGACTTCTGCACCCTCTAATAATAATCATTTCAGCATTGAATATAAAATGCCTGTATTTGTGTGTGCACGTGTGGATTTATTTATTGATGAAGCTGTTTTATAGCACCACATTGGAAGCAACTCCCAACAGTTTGCAGTACAAGCATCGAAACATAGAAAGTTTAATAAAAACCAGTAAAACCAGGAACCAACCCAGCATCTGTAGTTAAGAGCAACTGTTCCTACAGAGCCTCTGGAGTAATGCTCTCTTGAAAGCTTCTTCCTAAATGCAAGCTGGGAAGTGGGGGTGACCCATATCTCCTGGAGGAGGTTATTCCAAGGGAGTGGGACGGCAACAGAAGAGCATGGATTTCCATTGAGGGCTGTGCTGTGCTTTGGATTTGGAAGGAAAAATATGCTTCTGGGCATGGCTGGACACTCTCATAGCATCTATCAGTCACTCTTTAAAGCAGCTGCATCCTTTCCTGGGGTCATGTGACTGACCTCTGCAGCACGATCCTGGGAAAAGTTTGGCTTAAGGAGTTGCAGTCAGGGCGTGCTCCAGAACACCTCTTCTGCTGTCAGACTCATAGCTTAATTAAAATGACAGCTTTATCCTGATTCCTCCCGGGAAAGGGCTGTGCATTCCTGGAGATTAGCCTAGAACAGTGTTTCTCAATCTTGGCAACCTTGAGATGCATGGGGTTCAACTCCCAGTATTCCCCAGCAAGTATGGCTGGCTGGGGAATTCTGGGAATTGAAACCCACACATCTTAAAGTTGCCAAGTTTGAGAAACACTGGGCTAGAGATAGCAATTAGCCACCATAACTTTTTTTTTGTTCGTTTGTTTCAGTAAAATTAATCCTTGATTGTCCCTTTTTTATCCCTTTAGCCCTGGACCCACAGCTGGCATCCATTCGGGACCAAGATCTGGCAAAATCTGCAGCAGGGAAAGGCCCTCCTGTGCTCCAGACGAGGCCTTGGAGAGAGTGCAGGGACAGAAGCAGGCCAAACGCCCCGGAGGAGCCTCTGGTCAACTCAGAGCTGGAGCGCCAGCGTTTCCGTGACTTCTGCTACCAGGAGAACGAAGGGCCCCGTAAAGTTTGCAAGCAGCTCTGGGATCTCTGCCATCAGTGGTTAAAACCAGGAAGATACACTAAATTGCAGATTCTGGAGCTAGTGATCCTGGAGCAGTTCCTGGCCATCCTGCCTCAGGAGATGCAGGAGTGCCTCAAGGAACAGGGACCCTCAACTTGTAACCAGGCCATCTCTCTGGCAGAGGATTTTCTAGAGAATCAGCCATTGGGGACGGTGAGTGCTCACCCTGGGGCACTGACATGCAATGCGTGAACATTCCCATTTGTGCCCAGGGCCAGGTCCTAAGAGAATGAGACATTTTTCTGCTAAGGCGAAAAAGGGCAAGGCTTGAGCCAGAAATCCTGCAGAGATGAAACTGAGACCCTCATGAGGTGATTGGGGCTATCCAATCCAGGATCTCATTTTCTGTGCAGGGTACCTCTGGGAATTTGCCAGACTGTGATGGAATGGAATTATGAAGGCCAGGCTCAGGGAGATAAACATTTTCTTAGCTCCCCGGAAGAGCGTGGGAGGAACAAGAGGATGAGACTGGCACCTCCCTGAGGAATTCACACTGTTGTGGCTGGCTGACTTTGGGAGCTGGGGTTTCAGTCTGGGAAGATTGATGTCAGGCCTAGCCCAAGGAACTCCAAGAGACAATGCAAGTTCAGTCCAGTTATGTTTATTAGCTACAACCTCTAGCAAGAATCTTCCCAGACTGAAACCCCAGCTCCCAAAGTCCTCCAGCCACAACAGTGTGAATTCCTCAGGGAGGTGCCAGTCTCATCCTCTTGTTCCTCCCACGCTCTTCCGGGGAGCTAAGAAAATGTTTATCTCCCTGAGCCTGGCCTTCATAATTCCATTCCATCACACAGACAGAACAAAAGGCCAGTGTCTTGCACCCACTTATTTTCCCTACTGCCTGCAGAGAATAGTTCTGATTCTTTGATTAAACCATGAACTTCTTTTTACCTGTTTTGGGTGATGTGCCCCGAGGGCAGTGGGAGCTCATCTGGTGCCAGCTGGAGGACAGTCCTGAGAAGCAGAAGATTCTGTATCTGTCTTGGGCCCAATGTTTTTCTCAGGGTCATGCTCAGAATGCCTCCCTTCGCTTGCAGATTATGAGCTTGTTGCAGGCTTGTCCCACCGTTTGCAGCTTGGCCAATTTGGGGTCTCATGGAGTTGAGGCAGTGTATGTCAGCCCCACTAGGTAGACTAGACCAAGAAATCAACTCTCCAAGAAAGCTAAAATGATTTTTATTGAGATTAGCTCTAATACGTCTGATTGGGCTGGACCTCCTCCCCCTTCTTATACTCCAGTGAATCAGGGAGGTCTCTGTCTGAGCTGCTTCCGAATGTTCTTGACTTTAAAAATGCTTCAGCCCCTTTTGCCTACGTAGTGGTTCTTGGAGATTTCCATCAAGTTCATGGTTCTGACTCTGTTAGCCAAATTTGAGAGTTTCTGACTCTCCCCAATTAGGATTTAGTCCGGCAGAAGATCAGACACGAAAACACCAGCTGAGATTTTAAAGTTTTATTGAAAGCAAGCCAATAGAGTCAGCTGGGGTCTCCCCTTAAGGCAGAGAAGCACCCCGATCACACTCAGAGAAGAAGATTTTATACACGTTTCTTACATAGAGATACAGCAATTAACAAATTGATTGGCTCAAATTGGCATAAATTTGGGATCCTCCTCATTATTGGGGGAAACTTATCTCCCCAATGACCCATTGGTTGCCAGTCAAAGTTCGGGGCACCCCCTTTGATCTTCTGATATTTATTGTTTCATGGACCGCAGAGGCATCACCAGAGCAGCTGAAGGGTGTTCTGAAGGCTATCAGATCGGGGTCACTTCCTCCCTTATCTTTATGGCCTCAACCCTTAAGGAGACAGGATGTCTGCCCAATATCTTTCAACAATAACAGAAATGAGAGAAATGTGTGAAGGTTCATGAACATTAGTTTCCTTGTCATCCCTTGGCTCTCCAGATGTAAGGAAATAAAGATGAGAGAAACTGAGAGCCCTTTTTCATAAGGTTTCAACTCTACAGTTCAGTTCACCTTCGATGTCTGTGTTTCTTTCACCTCTGTTCCAGGTGGATCGGCCACTCGGAGAGCGAGCTTCTAACCTCCCTGCATCAAAGGACGCTCGGTCAGATAGCCAGCACGCGACGAAGTTCAAGAAAATCGCTAAGAAAGACAAAAAGTCCCCTATTTTGGGTAAGGACTTCTCACACCGCTGCTGACCTCAAGGGCATCCTCAGAAAGTGGGTCAGAAAATTCAGCGTGACGGCCACGACTGTGAAGTCAAAGACCTGTCCCCTTCTTCCATGCTTCAGTCTTTATTGCATGATTGTGACCGTCATGTTGAATTTTTTGACCTCCACTGCAGATGTCTCTGGCTGACCTGACACTCTGCCCTCCTGAGAACCCATTTCTACTCACCTTCCCTTCCTTTTTCCAGACCTCCCATCTTGAGGCCTGCTTGTATAATCCCCTGGTCCTGTGTGAGATGATCTCAGCCACGGTGCAGTTATTAAAAACTAGGGGTTTTTTTGTGTGTTTCTTCCATTCACGTATGGCTCCCAGCTAAGATAACAAGAATCATGTTGCAGGGTCTCCAGTCAGAATTTAAGAGGGAGGCTTTTTAACCATTAGCTAGATCAGGGGTCCTCAAACTTTTTAAACGGGGGGCCAGTTCACAGTCCCTCAGAATGTTGGGGGGGCCGGGCTATTTATTTATTTATTTACTTACTTACTTATTATTAAACTTGTATGCCGCCCATCTCCCCCAACGGGTGACTCTGGGCGGCTCACGATAGTTTGAAAAAAACATGAATGAATTCTTATGTACGCATTTTATTTGTAGTACAAAAAAAAACAGGAAAAAAACAATACAATAATTAAAATAAAGAACAATTTTAACCAACATAAACCCCACCCTGCATTGGTGGTCAGTGTCAGTAAATGTTATCCTCCCCCATCCCATCCCCCCCGCCCCTTGCCCCCCGCATTATTGGTCAGTGCCAGTGGCCATTCTCCTACTTGAGGGGCAACCACACAGCCCAAATGGAGGAAGTAATAGGGTGCCCTGGACCCCCCCCCCGATCACCCTGCACAGAGGATCCCTCCTGCGGAGTATGAGGAAGTATGAGTTGAAGTGCCCCTGTGGTTGTAAGTGTGGATCGGGCTGCCAAGTGCCCGAATTTTGATCATGTGACTTCAGGGGTGCTGCAACAGCTATAACTTTGGGGACCTGTACAAAGAATTTGAGATGATGGAACAGGTCTGGGCAAGGAAGAGGAGTTTGGATATAAATGCAAGGAACAGAAGAGAAGAAAAAGTGAAACAGAAACTGAGTACAATACTTTTTGAGGTCCTGATAATTTGCAAAGAAGTAGGCTGACCTGATTTCCAAAAATAAAAACTTGGATATACGAATATTAAAAAATGCATACATGTATACAAATCTACAAGTCAATTTCCCCAAAGTCACAGGCAAAAATTAACAGAAAAAAAAGGACACAAAGATGTTTAGAAGAGCTTCTCTGGAATGAAGCAACTTTAAGTAGTTCCAAACATTCCTGTTCCCTGTTGTGCTTTTACACTCTGTGAAAGATTATTTCCAGGCCAAATTAATTTAATAAATGACTAACAATCAATTGACCACTCTCTCCATCATAAGGCTATCAGACCTGATCTGCAAAAATCCATTAGTTGTCAGCAAAGAGATACAGGAAACACTAACTTTGCTTCTTATTCTGGATTTCTGCAGACTAGTACTAATCAATGAGCCAGTAAAATGGATAATGGAATAGCTTCATTCCCATGTTCCCTTCCACCATAAGGTACCCCGAGACTTGATGAGTAATGGAAAGACATCATTTCTTTGGCTACTTGTTCCCATACTGTTCTGCCTGCTCTACCTTGAGCCCTCCCATTAGTTCGAGGATGCCTCCCCCAAAATCATGACTGTCCCTGTAAAACTGGAATTTAATCTTGGAAATAAGTTTCAGGCACTGATAGTGCCTTCTGTTGACTAAAACCTAGTCATGGCAGCAGCTTATTGGGAATATTTTAATGACATTCCCAATGAAATCCATTGTGTAGGTAAAACAGGAAGGAACATAAAATGCAAACGCAAAGCACCATGAGAATGGGGCTCCTGGCGTTCTCCAAATAGGGCGCCTGTACTCATGAGACCTGGGGAAGACCAGATGGTTTCCGAGGGATTGCGAGAACGGGGTGAGCAATTGGGAGAAAGAATGACACAAGCAGCTTGGAGAACGACACACTGATCACCCTGCATGGAGGATCCCTCCCACAGAGTACAAGGAGAGGAGCCGCCGGACGACCCGGTATACCTGTAATGTAGAAGAGTCCAGCTCTGCGATCTCCCTCCTTGTGCCTGCAGCTCCCGACAGCCCCGACACTTCCGCTTCTGAGAGACAGTGGTGGCGACCAATCGGGCGGGTGGGCCGGATAAATGACCTTGGCGGGCCGTATCCGGCCCGCGGGCCATAGTTTGAGAACCCCTGAGCTAGATCAAATGTGTTGAAAAGATCCCCGTCTGCCAAAGATGTTACCCCTGTAATGATATTTATCTGGAAACTGGGAAATATATTTTACTGTATTGTGATTTCTACAGAAGTTTTCAGATGGATATAAACTGGCCTAATTTTAAAACCAAGGTCAGGAGGCGTTATTTCTGAATATGTTAAAAAGTTACTTTCAGATAAAAATTCTAAAATTACAGCAGCCACAGGCAAATATTTAACTGTGGTGATAAAAACCAGATATTTATTAATACATTAATAAGTGAGTTTTTAAAAGTTTTACGTCATGTCTGTCACCTTATTTTATCTGTGAAACTGTTTTGTTTGATGCTAAATCTTTTGATGATATCTCCATTTTGCGGTTGAGGTCTTTTGACCTTAATAAACAATACATTCTTAGACCATCTTTGCCTCCATTGAAAACGAATCAAAACTGGATTTGTCTTTGTCCTTGTTGGGCGAGGGACATGTCCCAATAATTTTTTTTCCTCCTACCACAATTAATTGTTCCAATTTATCTTCCAGAAGACAGGACGGTGAAAGAGAGCATTCAGAAGGAAGATCTGTCCAAGGAGAACGTGTCCTCGGAGGTTGAAGTAGTTGAAAGTGGGTACCCGTTGGAAATGTTGTGGTTGGGGAGGAAGAGAGAGAGAGTCAGGAAAAAGGAACAAGAGCACCTTAGATATTCTGCTCTGAGACCAGGTTCACTCATTGCATCCAGCCACGATTTGCTTCCCTGCGGCTTCTGGAATAATGGCTGGGCTTGCGTTACTAGTTGTTACTAGATGTTGCTAGTTGCAGCTCCAGCCGGTGGGGCCAGTAGTGGTGGATTCAGGGAGAGGTATGTCCTGTGCCAGACAATGCAGAACAGAACAGCAGGCAAGTCCAAGTGTGAAAGCATTGCTGCCTGTTGAGAGGAACCAGGGAAGCTGGGACTCGCCTTGACGTGGAGTTGAGGCAGAGATAAAACCATGGTTTGTGGCAGTCCAAGGCTTGGGCACCAGGGAGCCGATCCATATGTCAAGCCAGGGGTCTGAATGGGGGAGTAAGGCAGAAGAGTGACAAGAAGCAGGCCTGGAGTTGGGCTTGCAGTCTGGCCTTCTGTATCCCCAGGGCTGATGTGATTTAGTTAGGGGTATCACTGCCCTCTCCTCTCAAGGAAACGCACTGATTGCCTTTGCTCTGCCCCGTAGTGGCCAGCCTGTTCTTGGATTAGGCACCCTTCCAGAATCTGGACCCGCGTTATCTGTATTGTAATGGTACGTGAGAAAGACCTTGGGAGTCTGGATGAAGAGACGCTATCAAGGGAACGGTCAGATAAGAGACGGCATAGCCTGCAGCTGGAGAGTGGGTCGGGCAAGAGGCTCAGAAGGGACCCTCCCTAGTTTCTCCGGCTGTAAAGGAGTCGGGGGCTGAGGGGGGAGAATTGTACTTTCAGACTTGCAAGATTGATGTCGGCCTCGCGGGGTAAACCAGATAGGAATCACAACCAGATGAGCTAATTCTACTCTATTGTCAAGCTACAGTGGCAGAATCTTGCAAATCTGAAAGTACAGCCTGAGAAACTAGGGAGGGTCTTTTCTGAGTCTCTTGCCCTGCCCACTATCCAGCTGTGGGCTATGCCGTCTCTTATCTGACCGTTCCCTCGGCAGCATCTCTGGGCCCAGTCTCCCAGGGTCTTTCCCACATACCATTACGTGTATCAGGTTCCTTCTGCTCAGGTTTTTTGTCTCCTGAAGCTTCCTCAGCTGTCTGAATTCTTGGGGACCCTTCAGGGTGTTTGTCTGTCAAGGCTGCTGCTCCAACCTCTGACTCAGAGGGGACCATAACAGTGTAGACATTCATCAAGATGTAGATTAAGATCAAGGAGACTCGGGTTCTAGTCACCCCTGGAAGACTCTGGACCAGTCCCTCTCTCTTAGCCCCAGAGTCAGGGTGTGGTAGTGGGAAAGGTGTCAGACTAGGATTGGAGAGACCCAGGTTCTGGTCCCCACTCTGCCATGGGAACTCCCAGGGGCACTTTGGGCCAGCCCCTGCCTCTTAGCCCCAGAGCCAGAGTGGGGTGATGGAGAAGGTCTGGACTAGAAGTTAGAGAGGCCCATTATTAATAGCATTCTTAATGGTAAATTGGAGGAATTGTATTTTGTTTCAGCTTTCCTGCCAAAGGTGAATTTGAGGCTGAGGTTTCTGTGTTTTTGGTCATTCCAGCCAGAGACACATGGCAGAGTAATGAGGATGGGGTCCCATGTGAGGCATCCTGGGAAGGGAGAAACAGGGAGGAGGCAGAAGAAAATTCTGAACATCTGGATGACGCCAACACCCAAGAACAGAAAGAAACAGCTGAGAAAAGGAAAGATGCCACAGCAGGTAATCTCTGGCATCTGTGGCTGTTTGTTAATCAGATTTTTTTTTCACAAATTAGTTGCCAAGATTTCTATTTTTTTCTCAGGAACTTATCTCCCCTTTCAGCTCTGTATTATCCACTTGCAGCTCCCTCAGTTTCTCGCTTTTCTCAAGAAGTACGCAGAGAGGGTGAAATTGTGGAAAGAAGTGCCACCGGATTGGTGCCCCCCCAGTACACTGAGTAAAACTGAATTGAGGGGGGGGAAATGATGCTGTAAGCAGAGGGGCGTCTCTTCTGTCAGATGGGGCTAGGGAAAACCTCATCTTTTCAGACAGAGGCTTTGATTCCCGAGGGGGAGGTAGTGGTAGACCTTGAAACCTGCTCTTGCTATTGGTTGGCTTGCTGTGATGTCATAGAAGCCCTGACATTGAGCAGAAAGAACCTGACAGGCCGTAGATCTCCATCTTATCAAGACCGGAAGTGACTACGTGGATTAAAAGTAAGAGTGCCTCTGGTTACGTGCAGAATACCTCCCTTCATCAGGTCTTCAATACTGTTGAGTTGAGCTGCTCTCATATTATTCCCCCTGAGAGACAAAGAGTTCAAGCAGATCTCAGTTTGAATCCAGAATAGCCAGTTTTACGAAGGAGAAAGCAACTCTTGTGGGAAGCCCTGCAATGTGGTCTTAGTAGTAACTCTGGTTTTGTGTTTTGTTTTTTTAATGTTCTTATGACTGGGAAATCCAAATGGGGATTTATCCATTCTGGAGCTCTTTGAAAAGCATAAGAGAAAGTCTGAATGGCGTCTGCTTTTCTTTGACTCAGAACGGAATCCAGAGACACAGAATGCATCACATTAGCCGAAACGCCGATCAAGGTGTTCACCAAATCTGAACCCAAAAGATGAAGTTAAAAAATCTTGCTTTCCCCTCAGTTTAATGATTTAAAGCGAAGCACACCAAGGAAAATGTCTGACCCCGTGCTATAATCAGAACAGAGATTGAGGACCCACTCATAACTCAAGCCCGATTAAATAATATGACAATAGTCCTAACTGTAATACATAATTTGGTATACCGAATTTCCTAAGTTTGATTCCTGCCCTACACAGGTCGAGTTGGAAAAACATCAGCCTGAAATCCAGAGAAAAAGCTTGTTGAATTAGATAGGATTTTGGCTGACACCCATATTTCTTTTCTTATTTCCCTCTGTGAGTTGTTTTCCCATCCAAAGGACCAGAAAGCTTCTGAGTATAGAAACCAATCCAGATTTCTCATAGTGGTCTCCAAATCCCTTTTTCTCTGGACCTATTGGGCACGTATCTCGAGGCCTTTTGAAATGTTTTCCAAAACATCCGAACATCTTGTAAGATCCCAAATTCTGTTTTGATTAGCTATCTTAAAGTTCTACAGACAACTGTAATGTTTTAGCATTTGATTTCATACTGTAAGTCCAGCCCACATCCATAAGCAGCCAGGCCGAAAAAGCCCCACACGATTGAAACCCTGACCTTTTTTTAATGTGGGATCCATATTAAAAAGGGGGCGAGGTTTCAATTGTGCTGCATAGCACACAAGTTTACAAATGTATTCCAAGGATGCATGACGCACGGAGTTGTAGTTTAAGTGGAAGGCATCACTGTTCCCCTATGTACATGTGTGTGGAGAGTGAGTGATTGAGACGGAAGCCTGTGTAAAGAATTAGTGCTCCAAAGAGCCATTAATTCTAGAAATTATTTCACACTTAACAACATGGGGACATAATTTTGGAAGGCAGATGTTATTTCCCCTAGTAGAAACCAGCATCTTTTACAACAGTTGATAACTGAAAAAATTCTCCTAGAGAGACTCACGCCTGAAATACCTTCTAAAGTGCCTCCAAGTTAACAAGATCCAAGAAAAAGAATTTGGCAGAATAGAGAGAAAAGAGATTTAACCCCACCCACCCACCCCCAGCACTGGATACAGCTCTCCAAGGGGCTGATCTGCAAAATCATATATGCATGGGCAGGCCAGTCTTTGATCTGCTTGATGTCATCAACACATGAGCAGTAACGGAAAGAATGTGGGGGTCTTCTTTTTGTGTAATGGTTTTATTTTGGGAAAATGGAGAAATAGGGAAATAATGCAACAACAGATTCAAGAGCTTGAGATCAGCAACGGCATTGGGGTAGACTAAGAAAGGGAAGCCTTTTCGGCAGCATCAAAGAACGAAACAACTGGATGCTCCTTTGTGTCGTGTGCGTCACTGAAGAAAAGAGACCGATCTTAATGCTCTTTTTTTTATAGTGCATTTTGAAGAAGAGAGTCAGACTGGCAGCAAAGGTCCCAAGTTTCTTGTGGATTCAGTTGAATGCAAGGTTTGCATGCTTGGATAAAGGAAGAGCGCTAGAGATAAAGCTTAAAGATTAAACTCTGAAGCTCAGAGCTGGTGTTAATGTTTCAAGGTGTCATATGTGTAATGGTGGATAATGTTGATTGGGACCTTGTAGAAGAGCCAGATGTTGGTGGGGGTTGCTCAGGTTTCAAAACCTTTAAGGTCCAGGCATACTGGAACTCTCCAGTTTTACGGGATCACAACTCCCAGGACTCTGGTTCTGTATGCTCAAGAGTGAGAGATGTTGGAAATTTTGGTTGAACATCTGGAGGCCACCTGCTATAAGAGTTCATGGTTCCAGTTCAGCTAATTGGTTGCCAGCAATGCCAGATGCCTCAGAAAACCTACTAAGTGTTGAAGAAAACCTGGAAACAAGGAAATATTTTTTTCCCTTGGAGGAGTGCTCCCCCTAACAGCAGTGGTCTTAGTATTGGGGTATGACCTTCAGCATCCACATTTTCTGCCCATGCAAAGAAGAATGAAAGACTTATTCCCAGAATCTCAGAGAGGGCAACGATTATGGAAACAAGGAGAACGCTGTCCAATACTTTCTTGAACCACTTTTGCACCACCGTACCACATCCCTGGTTTTTCATGGGCCAGTCATCCACGGCAGCTTTGTGGGAAATGGTGTCCAACGTGCAGATGCCCAACGCTGTCTGGAAACTGGTTACGTGATTGTTGCAAGAACACGGATAGGTTCCCGCCTTGTATTTGAAGAAAGTGTTGTTTTGCCAGTTTTCTGGCCCGGTCCAGCCACAGCAAGACAGTTGGAACTGGGTGTAATCCCATGCAATCTCTTTGGCCCGATTGATCTCATCAGTTGGGTTATAGGTCTGGATGAGGCTGATGACGTTCTTGGAGATGTTTTCTTGAATTATCTTCTGTTTGAGGTAGATGAGGATGCCAGGAAACACGTGGAGGATACAAATGAGTATCAGGAGGGGGATATAGAGGAGCAAAACAAATCGCACTCCATAGAAGAATCCCAGGGCGCCCCATAAGGCAAGAAACATGGTGCAAGCCCCAACTGCAATGAAAATGTACACCATGCTGTTGAAGGAGGATAACAGAGACTGCAGAACCGGAATGAAGACCTTTTCGCTGGTCAAAACCCAGATTCCTATACCGACCATTGCGGCTCCCACAATAAAGAAGAAGATGTTGAAGCAACAGAATAAGCACATGAGGATTCGGGAGCAGCATTTTCTCATCGTTGCTTTTTCACAGAACCTTTTGTTTTTTTTCAGAACTCAGAACCTTCGACGTCAAAGGAAATACACACAGACCAAATAGAATAGCTCGGCTGTGTCTCCCGGTGGGCCTGAGCCATAGAACAGCCGCCCTAGACAATGATAGCGTTGTCTCCCAGGGACACTCTAGCCATTTCCAGTCTTTATGGTCCATCCTTTAGACTCCAGCAGAACCCTGTATGGCTGTTGGCTTCAGGAATGGCTCTAGCAGAAGTCTAGCATCTAGGTCTTCCTAATGGCATCTTGTGCCTTTCGATTTCGTACTTCAGTCAAAATACCTTATTTTCCCAGCTATTGTAACACCCTTTGAGTTCCTAATTCAGCTTTAAGCCTCTCTATTAAGGTTCTGTGGATGCCTTTGGTACTTAGCGCTTGATTTAGTAATCCCTAAGCCATGTAGAAGATACTGCTGTTCAGCAGAGTAGAAAAGTAGGTAGAAAAACACACGCTATAAAATGAATTGTGGGTTTTTATAGCACGTAATTACAATTCCAGGTTATTAAAAATGAAAACACTCCCTTATTCTCCTCCCCCTGAGATTAGACTTGTCCCAATCCTGCTGGCCTTTTTGCAAGGCATAAAAAAATTGGCTTTGCCATCTAGCCTGGGGCCTTGACAGTAATGGATGACCCCTTTAGTGGTGGATCCGAATGTCGTACGTTATGAATGTTCTTGGCTGCTATTTTATGCTACTGATATTGTTTTTTAAATGTCGGTCTTTTTTATTCTGGTTTTATTTTGTTTTTAATTATTAGCCACCCAGAGTCATGTATGCAAGATGGGCAGCCATATTTATTTATTTATATTTCAAATTTAGATACCGCCCATCTCACGAAAAAGTGACTCTGGGCGGTTCACCATAAAACAACAATAAATATTAATTAAAATACAATAAAAACAATATAAAATACAGTAAAAATGGACTAAAACCAAACATATGCAAATAATATCTTCCAAGACGTTGATGGTCAGTAAATTGTTAACATATGGGAGCATCTTCAAGGTGCTAGCCACCCCCAGGGTTGATTGCCCCTTTTCTTACCCCATACCAGTTGGCAGAGCCAGGTCTTGATTGTTTCCAGAAGGTCAAGAGAGTTGGGGCCTGCCTCACCTCTGGGGGAAGAGTATTCCATAGGGTGGGGGCCACGGCAGAGAAGGCTGTCTTTCTGGGCCCCGCCAGTCGACATTCTTTCATCGACGGGGTCCACAGCATCCCTTCCCTGCCTGACCAGGTGGGACAGGTGGATATAATGGGGGTGAGATGGATCCCTCAGGTAACCCAGTCCCATGCCATGTAGGGCTGTAAAGGTGACAACCAACACCTTGAATTGGACCCGGAAGCAAACTGGGACCGAATGCAGCTCACTCAGCAAAGGTGAATGCCATGCTGAGTGCCACGCAGCTCACTCAGCAAAGGGTGCCATCTTTTGGGCACCCAAAATTGCCCGTGTGGCTGCATTTTGAACCAGCTGAAGCTTCCAGATACTTTTCAAGGGTAGCCCCATGTGGAGCTCATTGCAATAGTCTATTTGAAATAAGATTTTGGTATTAATTATCAAAATCCTTCTCATGGAAAAATGCTTTTGTTTTTAATTCTTTTTTTAAAAAACATGATAGGATGAGACTTTGAAGGTTGGACACTAGAAGGAACCAGAAGAAACTAAAGATTACAATTAAAGGAGAACACTTAAATTTGACTTACTAATACAGAATGAAGCAAAATATTTTAACATTGGACATATTGAAGGATATTTTTGAGCAGTGGACCCAAAAGTTAATTTTAAGAGTGTCTACCTCTATAGCTAGACTGTGTTTAAAAGATGTTATAGAAGAGAAACAAATTTTACCTGACAAGATTAGATTGATCTGCAAATGGATTTAAAAATGACAGGCTACAATATGGAAAAGATGCTACACTGGACGTACAAAAGAAACTGGCTGATGTCTTAATAATTAAAAGGGATATATCAATAACAAACCAAGAGAGTGACCTGGCTAATTTTCCTATATTGGATTTACAAAAGAGGCTTGTTAAAGCTTTGAAGAATTTTGTGAGAAGGGTCAAAGATAAAAATGAAAAGAAATCAAATTCTAGGACATTATTTGAAGGGATTAAAGATCAAGATTGTTAAAGTAAAAGGAAAGAATATAAAGTTGGTTTATTTGATCAAGATTAAAATACAGTGGTACCTCGCATTACGAACTTAATCCGTTCCGTGATTCTGATCGCAACTCGATTTGGTCGCACCGCGAGGCAAATTTTCCCATAAGGTTCAATGTAAATACGGCTAATCCGCCCTCCGAATTTGGTCGTGCTGCGAGGCAAATTTCCCCATAAGGTTCAATGTAAATACATACAGCTCTGCATTTTCTTTGGAGCCATGCTGACAAGCACACCAAAAACCTTCCAAACGCCACAAAACACACCACAAGCCTCACCGAACGTCTCCTTGCTACCGCGATCTCGCCCACAGGAAGCCGCGACCGCGTGGCAGCGGGGCAAATGGCCGTGGATCCGGTTCGTGGCTCGAGGCGGAGGTCACACGGCGAGGTAAATTTTTGGGGCCGGAGCTGGTCGTATCTCGAAAAATTCGTAAGGAGGGGCGTTCGTAACCCGAGGTACCACTGTATATGTGTCATTATCTCTGGTAACCCTTCATGGACTTTTGCTGACTAGGACTGAAAGACAAGACTTTAAGGATTAGTTTATAGATAAGAGATGGGATACGGGAAGAAGAGATCATTTGTTGTATTTTAAGAGAAGATGACAAGTTAATAAAATTGTTTATACTTGTGATGAAGGGGGAAGTCTTTTCTTTATATATTTCTTTTCTTTTTCTTTACTATATTCTTATTTTTTCTTTCTTTTCTATTTTTCTATTTTTTTCTTTTCTGCACTATTTTTTCTTTTCATTCTTGCATTTAGTTTATTAGTTTTTATCTTTTTAATTGTAATTTTTAATAAAATTACTATTAAAAAATAAACTGCCTTCAAGGGAACAAGAACCAGGGAAAGGAGCCTAGCAGAGCTGAGAAGGAAGAAAAAAATGAAACTTCAGACACTTCCACCCTGTGATCCAAGGCCATCCTTTGAAGCTGACCCAACCTTTGATCTGATGGATATCCCCAAAGACCAAACAGGAAAGGAAATAAATTTATGCTGTTGTTACTTTATTTTTAAGAGGTTGGAGAAATACGGCAAATGATACAATCCCAGGTTGAAGAGACTTTCCAGGAGATTTGAGAAGTCAGGCTTCAGCAGTGACTGAATAAATGGAGAAGGGGTGAGCCTGTCTCTGGCAGCAGGACTTCCAGAAGAAGCCCACCAGCCTAATCCCCCAAATCCATCCGAGTTGCATAGAAGGAAGGGGTGATGAACACAGCGAAAGGGGAGTCAGAAAGGGGCAAAGAGCATCCTAAATCTTATTCTGGTGGTGAATAACACCTAAATGCAATGCCATTCGGCACCTTTGTATCCATTTGCAGTATTGGCTGTAAAGGTGGAAGAAGCACGATGAGTAGAGGAAGACTTGTCTGGCTAAATGCTCCAGAAGGGACCGCCAAGAACCATCTGGAATAAGGAAACCAGTCGCCCCTTTCCTCGTGGGTAGCATCCAGGCTCCAAGGTTCCTACACTTGGGTGTCCTCAGCATTGGCATATTTTGCCTTTGCAGAGGCAAATAGAGAGCCCTATTCCCAATAACTCCGTGATAGCAACTCCTATGCAGACCCCAAGAAAGATGTCAAAGTTATCCTGCAACCAGTTCTCCACAACCGTCTGGCACCCCTGCTTCTTAACGGGCCAGTCGGCCACTGTGGTCGTGTTAGAATCAGTATCCAAAATGCAGAAGCCTGTCCCTATCAAGGCGTCCGCTGTCTCGTTGCTGCAAGAACATGGATAGAACGCCAGCTTTCTGTTCCAGAGGATTTTGTTGAGTTGCCAGTTTTCTGGCCCAGTCCAGCCACAGCACGACAGCTGGGACTGAACAAAGTCCCAAGCAGTCTCGAGGGTCTGATTAACTTCATCGCTAGGATCGTACGTCTGGAAGAGATCAGCGACCACTTGAGGCATTCTTGCTTTTAGCGAGCTCTGTTGGAAGGAGATAATCAGGCCAGTGGCGATCTGGGCTGAGAGAATGAGCAGCAGGCCTGTGACATATAAGCCGAGGACACACTGGATGCCACAGAGGGCCCCTAAGCAGCCCAGGAAGCCCAGCACCATTGTGATGGCGCCGACTCCAATGAAGACGTAGACCCCGGCCTGGAACGTTGGCGCTGAGTTCTGCAGAATGGGCATGAAGGACTTTCGGTCAACCAAAATCCAGGTTCCAAACCCAACCATCAGCGCACCCAAGATGAAGAAAAGGTGGTTGAAGAAGAAAAACAAGTACATAGTGACTTTCACACAGCAAAATCCCATCTTCCATCTTCTCCTTTTTAACAGAACCTTGGGCTTTCTGTTCAGAACTTGGAATGTTCAAGGGAGGGAAAAAAAATCCACTCACACAATGGAAGAATTGTACTTCACCAGCTGTGGAGCATCTGCCTTCAGCCTAGTGGGCTTAATTCCTTTTCTTTCTTTCTCTCTTTTTATGTGTGTGCCTGAATCCGTGTTGACTCCTGATGACTGCCTGGGCAAGTCCCTCAGTTTTCCTGGCAGTATTTTTGGAAGCGGGTTGCCCTGGCCTCCTCCTTCCTAGGGATGAGAGAGAGTGAGTCACCCAACCAGCTTTGTGCCTAAGGCAAAACTAGAATTCATGATCTCCCAGCTTCTAGTCTGGTGCCTTTAACCACTACACTAAACTGACTCTCCCTCTTCTCTCTCATTATCTGTTTAATTCTTTTATGGTCACTCCAATAATTTCCTATTTTTATCATCTTGCCCTGTGTGCAGTGCATCATAGTGACATAAAGATGGTGTCCTTGCCCCATCATACAATGTGGGATAATCTTTTCTCCCAGCCTAATATACCAGCCTTTTATATTTCAGTCATTTAAGAAACGATTGCTGTTTGCAATTCAGTCTGCTGATGTTCATAATAAGGGCAACTGCAAGAATAATAATGAAAGCATAGTTTTGTTTGGTATTTTAGACAGGGAACTGCTCTGCAATTAATTTTCAGTCAGAGGCCCCATCTTAAAGCAAACAGCATTGCTTCATTCCCATAATACTTTGTAGAATTTTGAATAAAGCCATTTGCACATTGCTGGAATCCATTGTGGTTGAAGCAAAAGCATTTTTAGCAAAGCTTCTGTCTACAGCGGTATTTCTCAACCTTGGCCGCTTGAAGATGTGTGGACTTCAACTCCCAGAATTCCCCAGCCAGCCTTGCTGGCTGGGGAATTCTGGGAATTGAAGTCCACACATCTTCAAGCGGCCAAGGTTGAGAAACACTGACTTAGACAAAGACGATGTTCTTTGAACAAAAGTTACTGATAATATAACACTTTGCTACGTATTACCTCTAAGCCCCTTGCTTCCGAGCACTGTTTCTGTCTCCTAGGGTTTTAATCGTCATTTGTCTAAATGTTTCTCCGGTTGGGCTGACAGTTTATTTTCTCTGGGAAAGGGGATTTGAGGTGGGAGTACCTGCTTCTTTAACCCCCCCCTTTTTTTTTTTGCTACATAGGAAAATAACCATTAACTTGCCCTTCTATTTTAGCAGCTCCAAAGTTGCAGTCTTGTTAAGAGTCTTGACAAAAATTAGAACAACTTTGTGTACACAGTTTCAGTTCCAACAGCCATGGGGTGTCTGATCTGTCAACTGTTGCCAACCGGAGCAGCAAATTTGGGGAGGGAAGGAATAGAAGATTTCTGATCTGGATATATATTGACACCAGGACCTCCATTTTGAGAAATAGTATAGATATTGCCTATAATCTACAGCAATTGCCACTCTTTGGAGTATTTCATCTACGCTGTTTTATAAGCGCTGTATTGACTATTCTATCTTTTTATTCAAACCAGAACAAAGAATCAAAAGCCAGACTATGCTTATGTTCCCCTTTTACTAGTTATGCTGATAAATATATGTTCTTGGTGATGAACTCCAGCCTTCGTGGATTTAGAATTAATTTCTTTTTGCAGTCCTGATGACAGATACTTTGAAAATTAATCCTCTCTGTATTCAGTAACAATCCAGCTCGGTTCCAGGGTTTGTTTCCTCTCCCCTCCCATTGTGGTATATTTTTGTACTAACTTTAATATTCAGTCAATGTATTGTTTATTAATAATATTATAAGAAATCTCTGAGTGTGGTTGTCTATGCAAGTAAAGCAATAGCATTTGCATCAAGGAGAGATACTCACAAGCTTGCTGATACACAAAATAACATACATAAAATAAGATGAGCAAAATTTCTTCTGTTCTGTGTTCTTTGCTTCTATGATAATGATGTTTGTATACCTGGGGGAACAGAATGGACAGGCCTCTTAATTCCAACATTTTTGAATTAAGTATACTTTCTCCGATTTGTTTGATAGTGGTTCCCAGCTGAAGCTAAAGAGATCAAATCTCGTTTCCATTCAAGCCTGACCCCCGGAGATTGGTGAAAACTGGGTTTAAAGAATGCTCAGCTCAGTAGATGTTGCTGAGAGTCCAGTTTTAAGTCTTGTTTTGTTCCAACAGGCCATGATCAATCACAAGAAGAAGAAGCGCATGCTCAGCTGGAAAAGTCTACCCAGGAAGAAGAAGAAGCAACACTAGGAAAAGTCGGAGGAGAATCTCTGCAAGATGCAACCCCGGATGAGACGTTGGAGGGAGTCGATAGGGCAGATAGTGTCCACGGACCTCTCCAAGGGAAGAAAGCAAAGGAGAATCCGTACAAATGCGCACAGTGTGGGGAAAGTTTCCACAAGTGGTCCCAGTTGATAATACACGAGAGGGGTCACAGCAGAGAGAGACTGTACAGCTGTCCCCAGTGTGACCAGAGTTTTTCCTCCCGTCACGCTCTTCTCAGCCATGAGGCGAGCCACACGAGCGAGAAGCCCTATCAGTGCTCAGACTGTGGGAAAAGCTTCCGTGAGAAAGCGTATCTCCTTCAACACAAGAGAATCCACACAGGGGAGAGGCCGTACGCTTGCTCAGAGTGTGGGAAAAGCTTCTTCCGCAAGGGGTCCCTTATTCTGCACGAGAGAATCCATACAGGGGAGAAGCTGTACAGATGCCCAGACTGTGGGAAGAGCTTCAACCGTAAGCCGCACCTTGCTGTACATAGGAGAATCCACACGGGGGAAAAGCCATACGAATGCTCAGATTGCGGGAAGAACTTCACCGTGAAATCGGCTCTTAATGTACACATGAGAACTCATTCGGAAGAGAAGCCATACCAGTGCTCCGACTGTGGGAAGAGTTTCCGTGAGAAAGGAACTCTCAACATACACAAGCAGAGCCATACAGCAGAGAAACCTTACCAATGTGCCGAATGTGGGAAATGCTTCAGTTACACAGCATCGTTTAGGAGACATAAGAAAACCCACACAGTTGGATCAGCTCTCAAATCATACGAGTGCCCTGAATGTGGGAAAAGCTTCGGCCGCAAGGATTATTTAATCACACACCGGAGAATCCACACAGGTGAGAAACCTTACATGTGCTCAGTATGTGGGAAGAGCTTCAATCATGGAGCAACTCTTGTTACACATAAGAGGACCCATACGGGGGAGAAGCCTTATGAATGCTCTGAATGCGAGAAAAGCTTCAAACAGATTTCTGGCCTTATTACACACCGGAGGACGCACACAGGCGAGAAACCCTATGAATGTTCTGACTGTGGGAAACGCTTCATTCTGAAAGCGTACCTTGATGTACACAAGAGAATTCATACAGGAGAACGGCCGTATCAATGCTCACATTGCGGGAAGGGGTTCTCCTGCTCCTCTTACCTTTTAAGGCATGAGAAAACCCACACAGGGGAACGGTCCCACACTTGCTCTGACTGTGGCCAAAGCTTCTATTGGAAACGTTCCCTGATCATGCATATGAGGAAACATACGGGGGAACAGAATCTACATGAGTGCAAAATCTGTGGCAAAGGCTTCAACTGGACCTCGGCTCTGAATATACACATGAGGACCCATACTGGGGAGAAACCTTACATGTGCTCAGAGTGTGGGAAAACTTTCAGCGGTAAATGGATCCTCATCCAACACAAGAGAATCCATACAGGTGAGAGACCCTACAAGTGTCCTGAGTGTGGGAAGAGCTTCCATGCAAAGTCATCACTCTTTGCCCACAAACGGACTCACACAGGGGAGAAGCCACACGAATGTGCCGAGTGTGGAAAAAGCTACAGTGTGAAGGCCAACTTTGTGGCACACATGAGGACTCACACGGGGGAGAAGCCCTATGAGTGCTCTGAGTGCGGGAAGAGGTTCTACAAGAAAGACCGTCTCATGACGCACAAGAGGACGCACACTGGAGAAAAGCCGTACCAGTGTTCCGAGTGCGGGAAAGGGTTCAACTGGAAGGTGGGCCTGATCAACCACACAAGAATCCACACCGGTGAGAAACCGTACCCATGTGCCGAGTGCGGGAAGTGCTTCCATAAAAAAGACCACCTGGCTCGACATGAGATCATCCACACGGGAGAGAAGCCTTATGCCTGCTTTGACTGCGGGAAAAGCTTTAATCAGAAAGTTGCCCTGATTGTGCACAAGCGGACTCACACGGGAGAGAAACCCTATAAATGCTCTGAGTGTGGGAAGAGCTTCAGCTGGAAGAAGTCCCTCCTCACCCACCGGGCAGCCCACACGGGCAAGAAGCCCTACCAGTGCTCTGAGTGCACGGAAAGCTTCAGTCAGCGGTCTCTTCTTGCAGAGCACGAAAGGACCCATGCAGGTGAGACACTATGGGAAGTGTGGTTGAAAAGAAAGTCTTTTCCTTTCTTGGGGAGAAAGGAAGTTGCCCTTGAGGAAGCACATGCGCTTTCAGAAGATCTTGAGATCAGTTCCAGGCGTTCCAGTTAACAGGTTTTTAAGAGCACCAGGGTTGGTGGCAACTGAATCTCCTGCTTGCTTTAAAAATTGCCAGTGCTGGTGTCCTCAGCCTGGACAGACTTCAGGTGCCCAAATCTGGCTGCTGCTGAAAATTCCCCCAGAGCCCTAGCATTTTTTTTTTTTGTAATAACTATATTAGGTTTTTAAAAAGGAACAGTAAAAACTAACAAAAACTAATATTGAGAGAAAGCAGAAGAAAAAGAAATTGGAAAAAAAAGAAAATAGTAAAGATCAAAAGTGCAGAAAAGAAACCAAAGAAAAAAGATTGATTTCCAACCCTTCTTGCAACAGATGTAAGTAACAATATACATCAAGCACTTACTCTAAATTTAAAACATAACTTCCATTATTTCCATTAACCCATTGTAACGAGCTGCCACCTGTTGATCCCAAATCCAGTAACTTTCCTTGCAACCAATATTGATTCAAAAGAAAGTTCATTTATTGAGAATAAGTGTACAGATCCAAAGCATTGCTAAGACTGAGCAAAAGCGCGCCAAAAGCTGTTTTTCTTACTTTCACCCCCCTTACATCGCCCTTAGTTCTTGGTCGTCTGATTCCCTTGCTGGCATGGCCTTGATCATGCCAGAGCCTGTGATAAGGAGCCATCTGCTTTAAATGGTTTCTCATTCCTTCTCCCCCCCCCCCTTTACAATGGCAGAACCGCAGCATGTAAAAAGCCATTTTTTAAACTAGCCATATAATAATCTATTATAAAATCTTGCGAGGATTCTGACACCCATATTATTTCTAATCATCAAATCCATACTTTTTTTTTTTTTTTGGTTTCCCTCAAAAAGTCCAAAAAAGGTTTCCAGTTAGCATTAAAAATTACATTAGCATTAAAATTACATAGAGCCCTAGCATTGTGCTGGGGCATGGTGGGACATTAAGATTGGAGCTAGAAGCATCCAAGTTGTTTGGATCCATCAATAGCAGGATGTCACAATTTCCTTGACCAGAACCCCTTCCGAGATGGAGGGTAAAAAAAATTAGGAAAGATTTCTCCTTCAAGATCCTGAAGGCGCCAAGTAACACTTGGCTTGTGAGGTCTGAGGCTGTATAAAAAAGTATTTATCATGGAGGGTTTTTTTTAAAAGGACTTAAAAACGGTAAACAAGATGGAAAGAGTTTAAAAGAGAAAAAAGGGGGAGACTTCAGGAGTTCAGTGTGGTTTCAAGATGGTTTAAGCGGAGCTCACTGGAGGGGCTGTTCCTAGGCCATCTTCTCCTCCCCTATATAAAAAGCTATTTTGGGCTCATATCTTACTCCAAAGGCAGAGGTGCTATAGAAAAGGAAGGGGAACGACTCAAATCTCATTTCTAAAGAGGCTGCTAACCATAGTAAAAGAGAATCAGTTGTCTTTAAAGAACAGAATTCCAGCCTCCCAGCCTACTCACTCACTGCGTGGAATTTATACTCACTCCTGGCTTTACAATACCCCATCGGGTAAAAGGCTGAATTTAACAGCTGTTTTATTAAACACTATCAAAGCTACAGAGATGCTTTGTGAATCGGTCTGGTTCTCCTTTTAGAGATGTTGAATATAAGCAGCAATTCATGGAATTTAATTCTATGCGGTGCAAAGAAGTATTTTCTTTTCTTTTTTTTATTTACTATTCTACCGGTCTCATCCAGTTGACCCCTAGTTCTAGGGTCCCATGAACAGAAGAGGAATGTATTTGTTTAGTTAAAAGATCTATACGACTGCCTATCTTATACAGCCTAACTCTGGGTGGCTTACGACAACTGACAAAAACAACAAAAATAACACCCAAAATAAATCTATTTCACACAAGAGAGGAGCCATAACATTCCTGTCCGAAGTATACGTGAGCTGGATTTGCTGGTCATTGACCAAAATAAAGCTGCTCTCTCTTGGGGAAGATGCCAGTCTCTGTGGCCTTCCAGGTCTCTGGAGAGGCTGTTCATAGGGCAGGCGCCGCTGTAGAGAAGGCCCACCTCCCAGGTCCCACCAGATGGCATTGTTTAAAAGAGGGGCCCAGGGGCCCACTCACCCTGTCTGATCTGGTGGGACAGGCAGGTGTCCTCAGCCCTGTGTAACAGGCACCTCTTCCAATTCCTCCCATTTTCACTGACTCAGAAGTCCTACATCCCACTGAATTAACTTTTTGCATCCTCAGATTTCGTTGCCGGCCCTCCCGAACTCTCCATGGAAGAAATCACCACTGCTGTGGTAAGTGAAAAAAATCCTCTTCCGGTTTCTCTCTCCCTGAACCTTCCCAGCCACCTCAGAAATAGCTCCGTGAAAATGGATCAACTGCGTAGTATTCTGGGGCTACTCAGAGACGTTGGGTGGGCTTCAGTGGTCGTGCGCTACTGTGCCAAAGCAACATCTGCTGAAATTGAGACTCACATTGAGACCCAAAGCTGGTCAGACGGGACACTTATTGTGTTGCGTGTCTCCAGCCACACTTGCGTGACATTGGAGGGGTTCTGCAGCCACGGGTTTTCCGATATGGGTTTTCTTTTTTAACCAGAGATTTGTGTTTTCTGGCTCCCCTCCAGATGAGCCTGGACTGCAACACAATTATTTTGACCACCGCCGTATAGCACAAGATCATCAGGAAGGTAATCGAGGTCAAGAGAAACAAGGGTGGGACGGGGCCATTAGTGTCCTGGACTAGGAGAGGGAATAATTGGTTTGTGCACCAGTAGGGGGTAGTGTTATTTGTACCCCACACTTTCCTTTTCTTTCATTGATTCATTGATTTGATCTGTATATCACTGGCATCTGCTAGGTTCTCAGCGGTTGATGGTGAGGACCCAGCTACACCGATGGGGGATGTCAGCCTCTTTGGCATCTGCCTAAAACTTGGAAAGTGATTTTTTCCCAAGCATCCATTCTCACAGTCTTTGTTGAGCAGAAAGGGATATCTTACAGAAATTCCAGCAACTGGACTATTTCTCACATGCACCCCAAATATTCCAAAGCACATTACAGCCAAGACTTCTTAATTTCCATTCTAACAGTTTTCCTGTGGTCTGAGGAGGAGGCAGATCTGTGCACAGATAATGGAGGAATTTGCAACTGGTTGTTTATATCACAGCCTCCTGAACCTTTATCATCTGGGTATTGGAACCAACTCGAGAGTTTCTGTGTCTCTCTCTAAATGCCACCCAGGCCCTTGGATGAAATTCCTTTTAATATTTTCCTCCTTAGAAAATATTCTGGCATTGGTTCATTTCTTGTGAAAAACTCTAGAGGGGTTTTGGGGACCCAGGAGAGAGAGTAGTGTAACTGTTCTGCATCAGGCACGGGGTAGGTTTTATTCCATCTTTTCTTAGGTAGAGGCTCAGATGCTTCCAGCTTCCTCTAACCCAGCGTTTCTCAACCTTAGTGACTTTAAGGTGTGTGGACTTTAATTCCCAGAATTCCTCAGTCAGCATGCTGGCTAGGGAATTCTGGGGGATGAAGTCCACACCTCAACCTTAGTTGCCAAGGTTGAGAAACCCTGCTCTAACCCATAGAATTGAATGGTGCACGTGGATATGAAAGCACTCTGGGTTCAATCCGTGGGTCGTCCCAGTTGTATTGGAAGAGAGGGTTGAGTTTATACAACAGGCTGAACTCTGAATGTGGGCTAACAAAACGCAATTGCTTACATATATACATTACTGTGAGAGTCAGGACAAGAGGGGTTAAGAATTTACTCTCATCACCAGAGTAATGAGGAACAGATAAGAGGATGAGACTGAACCCTCCCTAAAGAATGCAAGGGAGGTTGGGAGGGTGACCCTGGAATTTGCTCTCACTCTGAGAAGATTTCTGTAACAGGAGTAAGGCCATTAAACTTTGCTGGATTGAATCTGTACTGTCTCCTGGAGTTTCCTGGGCTAATCCTGACAATTACAATCATCTCATTTGTAGAAATGATGCTTGCAAATAATCCTTTTAGTGTAACGGAAGGTTTGTAGAATTCTCTATATAACAGATCTTTATAATCCACCAATGATCTTATTTTGATTCTTTTTAAGGATCCTGGACTCCTGCTAGTTTGCTAAACCACACAGAAAACTCGTCCAACCCCTCCAAACGCTCTTCGCTCAAGGTTGTCAAGAACTCTGTGAAACTCATCTTTTTCCTTCCGAGGACATCAAGATGACTGCAGTTCCTCCAAAACCACAATTCCTCTCTTCATGTTTTTCAGTACAAGCCCTTACTGGATGTGGTGTGGCTATCCCTAAATATTATCATGCTGACTGTTTCTCTTTGCTTGCGTTCTCCGAACAATGTAGATCTGAATGAAATTCTGTAAAATAAAGTGACTATATTGAGTTGTGCACTTTCCTTGCAGAGGTTTTCCCCCCTCATCTCTGAAGGCTGTGGTATTAGATATCTGAGTTCACATAGCACACTTAACAGCAAGAGATTGAACCCATTTTCTGGATAAGAACAATATACTGAATGACGAACTAAGTGGGCTTAGTTCACGCAACATGCTACATGTAAAGAAAGAAAGAAAAAACCCAAAGGAAAAGCTGGCCAACTTTATAGGAGCATTGGACCCCCCGAGTCAAAGAAGTAAAAATGGCGGCTGCAACCACTTCATACACCCCCCTTTTTTAAAATCTATTCTTAATTAATTATTATTATATTTTCAGGAAAAAAGGAAAAGAAGTTGATACAAATACACAATTAAAGGAATATAGAAAGCATAAGGAAGGAGGAAAAAAAAACAATAAAATACAGCTGGATAACCAACAAATCTTGAATCATCCGATCTCAAGCATCATACGGTGAATGTAGTCTAATCATTAACAACCTAAGAGCACTGTAAGACGTTCCATACCCAATCTGTGATCAATTTGTTAAACTGTAAAAATACTTGGTGAGCGCAATTGAAATCAGGGAAAAAAGAAAAGGTGCAAATAATAAATAATACATTGTAAGAATACTGTAAATAAGACATTAAAATATAAACTGCAGAACCCAAATTGTATGCCAGTGGCTGGGGAATTCTGGGAGTCAAAGTCTACACGTTTGAAAGTCGTTGAGATTGAGACACACTGCTCTAAGTATTCACAACACTTCAGTTGCGTGGCTGCTTCTCTTCTTTGCATCCTGCATGGATTTTCTGGATATTTTCCAAGAGTCAGAGAGGGCTGGTAAGGAAGTTTGAGATCCCACCTTCTGCTCACATGAACGTCTTTATCCCGTGTGTATCTTTTTATGGGCCATAAGGTAGGAAGTTTGACTGAAACTTTTCGCACAATCCATACACTTGTTTGGCTTTTCACCCGGGTGGGTTCGTCGGTGGGGGATGAGGTAACCCCGATCATTGAAGCTTTTCCCACCTTCGGAGCATTTAAATAGATTTTCTCCCGTGAGTTCTCCGTGTGTAACGTGGGACCCGTTCTGATGGAAGCGTTTCCCACAATCTGAGCTTCTGTGTGGTTTTCCTCCTGCGTGGATCTTCTCACAGGGCGAGAACCATTTCCCACACGGGGAACACTTGCACGGCTTTTCTGCAGTGTAGGTCTTCTCATGCCCAAAGAGGTGCGCCCTGTGGCGAAAGGTTTTCCCACACTCGGAGCACTCGTACGGTTTTTCTCCCGTGTGTACCCTGTTGTGATGCACCAGCTGAGAGTTGGTGCAAAAGCTCTTCCCACAGCCCACACACTCACAGAGCAGAGACCTCTGGTTTGCATTCCCTGACTCAATTCTGCATTTCCTGGAGCTGAAGAAAGAAGGCTGCCCTTTGCCTGGGTTACAAGAGATTCAACCTCACTAAGCACCTTTTTTTCCCCTTTTCACAGCAGTGCTGATTTCTTCCAGGGAGGGCTCAGGAAGGCCAGCAACACTCTGGAGCCTGTTTCTCCATGTCCTGCCACCAAACGTTGCCTTGTACCCCCTTCAGCGCCGTTGAGCAACAAACAGGCCCTCCTGCCTGCCACATGGCACGCACGTGCACCGCCTTGCAGTCTCTGGAGCGCACCACACTTTTGGTTCAATTGCATTCTCAACCGCCTGACCTCACTTCTTTTTAATGAATTGGATTCGATTTTAACGCAATCTGATTTTTTTTTTCACTTTTGTTTTTTTCCCCCAGCTCTTGCAGCATCCTCACAGTGACATGATTGCGATCCAGGCGCCCGGCTTGCGATTACGTTGTGGTGAGCCGCAGTCATGTGATTTCTGATGTTCCCTACCAGCTTCCCACAAGCAAAGTCAATGGGGAAGCTGGAAGTTGTAATCACAGGAGGACCTCACTTAACAACCCACCTGGTCCTCGGGTTATGATGGCAACCAGGACTGCCGTAATTGCTGTTGCTAAGTGACATGGTCACATGACATTCCACTTTACGACCACATTGCTTAGTGACAGAAATTCCAGTCCCAATTGCCATCATAATCCAAGGACTACCTGTAGAGAGGGGGCAGCCTTTTGCCATAGTGACATCATGCATGTGAATACAGACTAAGAGTTTTGATTCAGCTACACCGTGGTTCACACCATAATATATTTGTGGTTTTAGTGAGGGAGACAAAAGGAACAGTAAACCATTCTCAGAGGAAGGTAAATGACTGTGACTCTAAGACTTTAGGAGACCCAAGTCCCAGATATACTTTCAAAAATCTAGGCATCTCCAGTAATGAATAACTGAATGGCTAATGACTGAACTGAATCACATAAAGAGATTTTTGAATATGGAGTTTACCTCAGACCACCTGGGCCAAGGAGAGAGCACGAGGCTAAGGATAAATTTTAAAAAATATTAGTCCAAATCTTCTGATACAATTATATTGGAGTTGTGATACATAATTTACTTTTTTTTTTTTAAATATAACCAGCTTACGTGGACCTATTTAGATCCGATTCCTCACATGATATGCACTGCCAATATTGATCAACCTGCCAAAGGGAAACAGCCTGTTACAAACCCCTCAGACGTCTATTATTATAATTACGATTATGATTCCGGAATGATTCCACTAAAGAACTCCAGTTGAGGGTTTTGGATAAAGTCCCTTACGTAGCTGCATACAAATTAAGCCCACTCACATCCTCCAAGTCCATTTTATTGAAGAAAAAGTGGAAATCCAAACTTGGTTTATTAAAACAAACCCAGTTAGCGCCCAAAGTCTCCAGCCAGGAGAGCGGCGACCGCGTCACGCACTTTCTTGCCTTCTTTGGCATCCCCGTCATCAGAAAGGCAGTCCCATTCACTGGGTTCATGCCACAGGACAGGGCTGGGCACTTCCAAACCCTCCTGCAGCACGTGCCCCTTCATCTCACAGATATTGTGCAGCACGACGCACGCCGTGACCACCGCCACCACGTTCTCCTCTGCGACAGGGAGCCGACCAGTGAGGCACTGCCATCTTGCTTTCAGCCTGCCAAAAGCTTGCTCGACTACACCGTGGCAACACCTGAATGTTTTGTTATAGGCACGCTTCCTCCGGTCAAGATGGCCCTCGTAGGGTTTCAGGAGCCATTTCCGCAAAGGGTCGGCGCCGGTAGTTAATATTAATGGTGGTATCTCTACACCTCCAAGGCTGAGAGTAGGGTTTTCCGGGACAAAAGTACCCTCGTCCATAGCCTTACACAAGGCAGACTTACCAAAGATCCAGGAATCGTGGTTGTTCCCACTCCAAGCAACCTCGATATCAATAAATCGGCCTAGGTAGTCAGTGGTTCCTTGAAGCAAGATGGAGCAGAATTTCTTGCGGCTGGCGGGATCCTCAGCTTGTGCTGTAGGAGAAACTACGGGCAGATGCGTCCTGTCCATGACACCAATGCAGTGTGGGAATCCCATCTTCTGGAAACCATCCATGATCTGCAAGGGAGACAAAAGGAAGTATAGAAAAGGGCATCTCGTTTTCGTACTGCAGTTCCAAGACAGGCCAAAGGCACGCTGATCTCTTCCAGATGGATCTATCGTATTCCCTGCCATCATGGCAACATCATGGATTATGAGATTTAGAAGGTGGACAGGTCAACAAAGTTTTACATAGGACACCAGCAAAGTGGGAAGGGGCACCCATACTGGTTAAAATGACACCTGCCACGTTACATATGGATGTATTTAAAAATCTCAAGCTACAATGTGAGGCTGGGAGAAAACGTGTGTGCGCACTAGAAAACACAACAAGAGGGGGGGATCCAGGGGCTTCAGGAAATGCACAACTCTTGCCAGTGACAGTGATTTTTTCGCCCTAGCAAAGCAAATGTCAGCCATGGCCTTCTTCATATGCATCTCTACTAATAGAAAAAGGGTCAGCGTGTGAACAAAATCACAATTCTTAATTTGAAAATAATAATCTTTAGGCATTTTTATAGGCATGGAAAATGTGTTCTGTTGGTGCAATCTGGCTCTATCTGTTCTGTTATGGGGAGGGGGGCATATCCCCTACTTCCAAAAGGGGATTGTCTGGAAAATCCCTGGTTTTCCCCAGAATGAGTCTATCAGCTTTACTACTTCAAGGAAGTGGAGTATCTGGAATGGGAAGCATTTATAGCATTTCAGACGCACCACAAACTCAGTATCTTAAGAGACATAAATGAATACACGTAGTCCTCATTTAGCAACCACAATTGGGACTGCAACTGCAACTCAGTCGTTAAGCAAAGCGGTTGCTAAGTGAAACCATAACTGTGCTTATGATCTTACTTCAACTTTCCTTTACCTTACAGACCTGTACAAGTTGTAAATGTGACGATTGGTCGCCAAGTTATTTTTTCATCACTGTCGTAACTGCAAACGGTTGCTAAATGAGGCCTACCCATAGTTAGCAATGAGGAATACTCAATACACATCTCCAAACCTTTTACAAATGCAGCAATGGCGGGGGGGGGAATATCAACAGAATGGCAATAGTTCTTGCTTCGCACCTCTCTTTGGAGGGGTGTAAAATGTCCCCAACACATACCTGCTGATAATCCCCCAAATATATTGTGCGGTGGGCCAGCTGGTGCTCGATGGCGAAGCACACCTCAAGGACAATCTCTCCCACAGTGGACCTCCCAACACCAAACTGCACAGCCACCTCTCGGTAGCACTCCAGATTAGAAAGCCACCAGACCGCGATAGCCACGCGCTTCTCGACCGAGATGGCTTCCCGCATGATTGTTCTCTGCCGATGCAGCTGGGGCCGGAGCAGCTCTGCTATCTCAAAGAGGGTCCCCTTGCTCATCCGGAAATGCTCGATCCATTTGTCATCCTCCAGGTTCTCCAGCACAAAGTTCTCCCACCAATGGCGGCTGGTGGCGGGCGACACCCACCAGCGCCGCGAGATGGTCTCCCCGCTCAACAGTGCGAGGACAGCAGCGATCCCCCTTTCTCTTCTCCTCCGGGATGCACAGCTCTCCTCTTGGAGGCTCAAAAGGTACTCTCGGAAAGCTCGGCCGAGCATGTCTCTGCGTCTCTGCTGCCGGCTGATGCTCAGCAGATAGGCGTTACATTGGTTGATTACTGACTGAAGAACTGGAAGCAGTGCATGCATGTAGGATTTCAGGAGGAGGAGAAATGATGGAGGCACCATCTTGGGCAAGGCGTGGGGCTGGAAGTCGCAGGAATGGGACTTCAGTATTTCGGAAGCGCACGAGTCTGCTGTTAAAAGGAAAGCCAACAATCAACATGCAATAGGCTTACTTCCCCTTCTTTTATGTTTCACTATAGCAGGGGTCGGTAATACTTTTCAGCTGGGAATTTCTCTTTGTTCTTTAAGCCTTCAGAAACTACAAAGACTGCAGACTTTTTCCATAAAAATGAAAAAAAAATGAACTTGTGATGTATGGTTTTGATGACCAGACAGGATAGATCATAGAAAGAAGAGTATTTTGATGTAATTTTAGAGAGAGAGGTTAAAATATAATTGTACTTATAACTGCTGTGAAGAATATTGGAAGCCACTGTTTTGTATCTTTTTCCTTTTCTATTTTTAACTTTTTTCCTTTTCTTGTACTTTTTGCTTTCTCTTTGCTTTCTTTTTCTCTTTTCTTCTTTACTTTATATTAGTTTTTATTCTCTTGGCTGGTGTGGGTCTTCCGGGCTGCGTGGCCGTGTTCTGGAAGTTCTGTTTCCTAACGTTTCGCCAGCATCTGTGACCGGCGTCTTCAGAGTACAGGAGCACAGACAGGAGCAGTTCTCTCTGTGCCCAGGATGGTGTGACCCTTTTGTGGGTATTTATAGAGATCTGAAGGGGGGGGATTGGGGGTGGGGGGTGGGGGGTGGGGGGATGGGTTAATGAGTGGCTGCTTGTTTTGGTATCAGAATATCTGTGTATCTTCCTGGGGGTTAGGCAGGGTTTTTTCTTCTATTGAGTTGTTAATGAGTGGCTGCTGAGGGTGATTAGCATGTTCATTGTGTGAGCTGTTCGCATGTCCTGGTGGCTGAGCTGAGTTCGTAGACCTTTTGCAGGCTGTATTTTTCAGGATTGGTAGCCAGGTTTTGTTGATTTTTAGACTGTCCTCTTTTTTATTGAAACTGTGCTGGTGTTTGTGAATCTCAATGGCTTCCCGGTATAGCCTGGTATAGTGGCTGTTGGTGTTGTCCAGTATCTCTGTGTTTTCAAATAGGATTTTGTGTCCAGTGTGCCTGAGAGCATGTTAGGCTACTGCAGATTTTTCTGGTTGCTGTAGTCTGCAGTGTCTTTCGGGTTCTTTTATCCTGGTATGGATGCTGCATTTTGTGGTCCCGATGTCTACTTGCCCGCAGCTGCATGGTATGCGGTATACTCCTGTGGCGGTGAGGGGATCCCCCCCAACCCCCCCAACCCCCCCATCCCCCCCCTTCAGATCTCTATAAATACCCACAAAAGGGTCACACCATCCTGGGCACAGAGAACTGCTCCTGTCTGTGCTCCTGCCCTCTGAAGATGCCAGTCACAGATGCTGGCGAAAGGTTAGGAAACAGAACTTCCAGAACACAGCCACACAGCCCGGAAGACCCACACCAGCCTTCGTATGCCGGCCGTGAAAGCCTTCGACAATACATTTTATTCTCTTCTTTAAAAGTTTTAATAAATTTATACAAAAAAAGCTACAAAGACTGTGTCCAGTGAAGTTGAAAATGTCAGGCTATATTTTTTTTCTACAGGGGTGGTGCTCAGAGAGACTAAATGCAAAATAGGAGCATTTAATCTCAGCATTCCATTTTGCACCTTGTTTGAGCAAACCAGGTAGAAATTGTGCTCCCCAAAACTGGTAATTTCCTCACTGAATCTCGCAGCAAAATGTAGGCTTGTAAAATGAAAGTACAGGCACAACACACATTCTATAAGCTCACACTTATAAAAATAAACTTTGTTGTAGATACCAGAAGTGCAGAATGTTCCAACCATTCCAGAAATCTTCTGAACCTGAGACAGCCCGGTTTCAAACACTGGTCACTTCTGGGTTTATCAGAGCAATGGGTTTCCAATTCAAAACACTTAGAGTACAAAACTTTTCCAATTTGGGAGTATCCCACACTCCTCGCTAAAGAATAGTGGTTGTTGTTGAGCAAATACGACTATTGTTTTGGGCATCTAATTTTCAAAGTGGCATTTTATTTCGCTGTCAAAGAAGCATGAAACAGTTGCTAGAATAGAAAGTGCAGAGAGGCAATGTGGTGTAGGAGTGAATGGGTGGGACTTTCAGCAGGGAGACCCAGATTCTGGTCTTCCTCAGCCAGGGGAGCACCCTGGAGGACTCTGGGCCAGTCCCTCCCTCTCAGCCTAAGAGCCAAGGTAGGGTAGTGATGGATTAGGAAGGAGGAGATCCAGATTCTGGCCCCTCTAAGCCACAGCAGCTTTATTCTGGCAGATTCTGGGCCAGTCCCTGCCCTCAGCTCAAAATCCAGCATGGGGTTGTAGTGAAGATGCTGGACTAAAAGCGGGGAGACCCAGGCTCTGATCCCCCCTCAACCACAGACGTTCCCTGGGTGTAAATGCATTTAAAGCTGACTTTGGGGAAGGTATGAAAGAGTCACTAAGGAGGGACATGGATAAGAGATCACACAATCCAGGAACAGTGCAAGAAAGAAACTCAAAATAACCCCTCCTTGATGCTGTTTAGTATAAGATGGCACAGCGGGCTTTCAGGATTCTGTTACGATACCCTGCAACAATAAGGTAGCATTTCAGGAATCCCCGCAGGGTCTATTTGCTAACCTGGCTGACCCCAAGGGATCTTCCTGCGAGATTTCGATCAGAAATCTTTCCCAGCTCAACAAGAACTGAATGTTTTAAGAGGGAAAGGATGGAAAAATGTGGGAATGCCAGGCAAATTAAGCAAGCGCTCCCACATTTCCACACCCTTTGTTTAGCATGCAAGCCAAAAGGGAGCTCACCATCCTGTTAAACAAAGTTGTTCTTGCCATCTTCAAAACCTGTTAGTTTACAGATTACAGTTCCCATAACACCCGGCCTGTATCCATGCAAGCTGCACATACATTCTTAGAAGCATTTATACTGACTGCAGAAAGTTTATACACTCCTTTCAGCTTAGCTTACCAAGAAGTACAGACTGGCTCCAAATCAAAATTCCTATGGTTTTCTCTATTTTTTTCAGACCAAGATAAATTCCTATGAAATTGTACACTTCTTGTTTTGTTATGTGTGTTCTCTGTTTTAAGCTCAGTGAGTTAGCTGACCAGAGTCAACTGAAGGGAGATCTATACAAGTAGTCCTCACTTAACGAGCATTCATTTAGCGACAGTCTGAAGTTATGACAACCTTGGAAAAAGTGCTTTATAACCTGTACCTTTTATAACTTTATAACCTGTACTTTATAACCTGTACATTAACAACCATCGCAAACTGTTGTACCACCACCCCCCACAGTCACATGATTGCAATTTTGTGACCTTTTTATGATGGTTGTTAAGCAAATCACCACAGCCATTAAGCAAATCACGTGATCGTTAAGTGAATTCCAGCAAAAAATGCCAATTGGTATGACCATGATTCATTCAACAACCATGTGATTTGCTTAATGACCACAGTGATTTGCTTAACAACCATCATAAAAGGTCATCATGTGGTGACTCACTTAATGACCGCTTCACTTAACAACCAATTTTCTGGTCCCTATTGTGGTCGTTAAGTGAGGACTACCTGTAATTGTGCACATCTCACAGCACAGCATCAAGTGGCATGGAGTTCTGGAGGCTGTTGTACTTTTATCCATTCCCCCATCTCTTCCTCATTGTTTCCTATAATGGATTAATCATTAGTACTCACTCCCACCACTCTCAGTTAGGAAGGAACTGTTTTCTTGGATCATTCTTGGAAGGGATTCATCACTATCTTCTTCAGAGGTTGAACTTTCCAGCTGAAAATCCTCCCAACTGATACTTCTCACAGGTCCATCATCTGAGAATAAAGGGGAAGGAAGGAAATCCTTAAAATTCTGCTTATGGTAGCAGAAACAGTGTCAGATAATACAACAGAAAAAGGAAATTGGACCAAAGTAGCTTTGGATGGCGGGAAACTGAACTCCAACACAAAGGGAGAAGAAGGATATATACAAAACAAAATAAATTTTTTTGTTTCAAGCTCTGAGCAAAACAGTCCCATTCAGAATGTTCAGCTGGAATATTTCCGTGTTACATGTTCTAACAGGATAAAATTTAAAATATGTCCAGAGTTCTGTTATACAATGATCATTTCAACCAAGGCCCACAGAGCAATAATCTGTTCTGACTGCTACCCAACTTAGAGAAATTTTGGCCAAGAGGATGATTTAAAAAAAAAAAACTGAATTCCTATGCAAGACAAAAAAACTTCACCCTGCTTCATATTTCTATAGTTTGGGGGTAGGTAACACTGAATATGGATTATCATGCTAACTAGGTTTATATCCTAGAACAAAAACCACAAGTCAATAAAGGCTTGTTTCGATTTCCCATTGTTACATATGGTTTAATACTCCAAGCCAAATACTCTATTTTGTCCAACTCAAGTCCAAGCACTGGAAGAGAGGCCTATTCAGCCCAAGATCCGGACATTCTCAATGGCTGTTTTGTACTTGGATATTTCTGGAACATCCTGAAAGAACTCTTCAGATTTCTGCTCCCATTGCAGCCTTGAAGAGGAAAAAGAAATCTGAAGCTCTGATTTCTAAAATCCTCACAGAGAATTCTAAAGAAATAACACTGAAGTTTGGAGTTTCTGGGCAAAGAGAAACGGAAATGGGAAAACAATGAAACTATTGCACTGCACTTAGCCAAAAAAAAATGGCCCAATATTGAAAGGGATAGGGGGCATTTTTAAGGGCAAAATGGGGATCTTAAACGGGGGGGGGGGGGGGGGGGGGCAAAAAACTGCAGGCAGAGGGATGTGCAGGTTGTAGGTTGTCAACCTCTGTTATGGACGAATAATTTACTCAACGGAAGGTGGCCAAAATGGGAAACACCTTCAATTCCCCGATTAAGGTTCAAGATTGTGCCGTGTCTCTAAAATCTACCTGCTAATCTTTCCTCTTCACAGCCTTGAACAAAGAGCTCTTTTTCTACATCTTCTTCCAACCAGGAGATGAGATCTGGTCGCAAACGCAGGTGTCCTTCTGAAAACCAACCCATATGAATATTTATGAATTGCGCCCAGCTCAGTTAAGGGTCTACTGCCTTGACGGGTGTCAGCCTTACCAGGTAGACCTGACAGGAAACATGATCAGATCAGCTAATTCTACTTTATTGTAAAGCTACATTGACAGAATCTTGCAAGGCTGAAAGTACAATCCTCCTTCCCCCATCATCTCCTATACAGTCCAAGAAACTAGGGAGGGTCCCTTCTGAGCCTCTTGCCCTGCCCACTATCCAGGTGTGGGCTATGCCGTCTCTAATCTGACCGTTCCCTTGGCAGCATCTCTTTGCCCCATCTCCCAAGGTCTTTCCCACATACCATTACACCACCCAGAATCACTTTTATGTGACATGGGCAGCTATATAAATACGATAAATAAAATAAATAAATTATACAGGTAATCTCTTCTCAGCCAACTGACAGGCCCATCCTCTTTTCCTCTCATATCTGGCTCCGCCTATCCCACACACAGCCAATAGGCTGCCAGACAGAAATGCCCTATTACTGTCCCTCCCCACTTTCACCTGGCCATTCTTTTAAAATCTGGGAAAATCCCTACAAGGAAAAGCAGATGGGGCAACGTGGACAAAATCCAGCGGAGTAAAACGATGCTTACGAGTGATCAGCATCGCTCTCGGTGCCTCAACAAACTGGTTGTTCTAGAAAGGGCACTCCAAGAAGCAAAGTGGGAGGAAGTTGACAAGAATGTGCAAAGCAAAGCGAATAGAAATCCACGGTCATAAGATGCTTCTTGCCAGGAGCTCAACACAATAGTTTAATGTACATCTCTCACCATTTCACCTCAACTACATGTAGCGTATGGAGGAACTCCAATGACCGGCTTCCTGTGGATGCTTGCGAAGAATGCCAGTGACAAAATATTTTAAACGCTCCCACGTTCTTTCTAACCCATGACAGCGCGAAGCAGCCATCTTTTCAGCCTGTAAACACCGTAAAATGAAAAACTGCCCAAATCTCATGAGATTTTGTTGAACTCACGTCTGAGATCTCATGAGAAGACTCCTGAATCCTGCAATATGACAGTCATTTTTTTAAAAAATGATCATTTTATTTGGGGGTTCTGTGGTGGCCAATTAGGAGTGTGCTGAGGATTTGGGGCAGTTACAGATGCTGGCTTCTGAATCCTAAGTTAAGCATTAGGAAGATTTTGGTGGCTTATCCTCTACTCTGGTTCTCAATTGACTCCCCCGATTCAGACACTAGGAAACTTCAGAAGGAGGTCAGAGAAATAGAGCGGTGATTCTCAACCTTGGCAGCTTGAAGATGTGTGGACTTCAACTCCCAGAATTCCCCATGCTGGCTGGGGAATTCTGGGAGTTGAAGTCCGCACATCTTCAAGCTGCCAAGGTTGAGAAACTGTGACATAGAGACACCCACTGGATTTCTCCGTAAACGGCCTTGAAAGGAATGAAAAGGGTACCACCAGTAAAAGCTACAATGGCTGCCTAATTTAAAGACAAGGGCTCACCCAAGGCAGTCACCAGCTCGTAATTCTCCAGCATGACTTCCCTATACAGAGCTCTTTGGCTCGGATCCAGAAAGGCCCATTCGTCATCAGTGAAATACACAGCCACCTCCTCGAATGTCACCAGTCCCTGAAAGAAAAAAAGTTGACCATCCGTGGAGACCGTCTTCACACAGCCTGCAAAACAAAATTCCCCTCTCTATGGTGCCCAAAATCAGAAGGAGCACCTTTTTTGAGTAGCAAATATTAAGAGGCAGATGCTTTCAAGAGCAGTAGCTGAATCTTAGGTCTTTCTTGCAATTTCAGGGATTGCACAAATGTTGTTAGTTTAGGATTCGGGGTCTTCTATAAACCCAGAAAATGGGTTCATTCAGTGGGTAAGAACCTGGTCTGTTTTGGCCACAAGAGCGCAGTGCATTGCGTCGACCTCAAATGGATCGACTTGGTTCCTGAAGCGAATTGAGCCACTGAACGTCTTCACTGGGGCTCTCCTTGGCTAAGGGCCCATGGCTTCTGTCCTGGCTCCTGCTTAAGCAGACCACGATCCACCACGGCCCCCCTTAAGGGCAAACCCGGGAGATTCATCGTCTCTTAGGCATGAAAGCCAGCTGGCTGGCTTTGGGCCCAACCCACCTCACAAGGGTGTTGTGGTGGGGAAAACAGGCAGAAACCTTAGGTATCCTGCCTGACGATGTACAGAAATAAAGGCAGGTTGTAAATCTAATCATAAAAAGTTCCTGTCCTTTTAATTGCAGACATTGTATAGGAGGAAAGCTGGGTTAATCTACATTAGCTAAAAATCAGGAGGAGTCTGGTAGCGCCTTTTCCGACTAACAAATTTCGCTTCTGCCTTTTAATAAAATTTATTAGTTGGAAAAGGTGCTACCAGACTCCTCCTGATTTCCCCCTTTTAGCCTGACAGGAGGTGAGGCCACAAGCCCATTCCCCAGCTGGCTTTCCAAGCAAGGAACCTGCTGTCTTCCTGATCTTGTGAGAACACATTTCCCATCATCCTTGACCTTTGGCTTTATCAGCTGTGACTGAAGGTTGCTGGAGTCCCACAGATCCTCCCTACATGGTTTAAAGCTGCTTGGGACAAAACTCCTTTGGATCCTGCTTCAACAATACAAAAGAAAGAGGCTAGTCCTCATGAGTCCCCAGTTGTCTTTCTAATACCTGAACTCCTGGCGTAGCAATGGTTTCCATTCCAGCAAAGATAGGGCCTTTCCATTGACTGTTAGGGGAGAAAGCATCATGTACAGAAGTTTATACATGTTTACATACATTGAACATGTTTATACATACTAAGAGCTGTTTACTAGGTCCCAAGCAGCTGAGGAGGGTTTCACAGAGCAGAAGGCTCTTCCATGAAACAAGATTAACCCCACACAGAAAACCTGTGGTTTAGCCAAGCCTTCGTATCAAATGCCTAGTTTATTATAGCTGGATTCACAACAGCCAATCACTGAATTAACTCATGTTTTGCCCAACCCACGAAGCCACAAAAAATAACCAGGATTAAAACTAACTGAGATAAGCATGTTGTGTGGATGCAAACACTAGGATTACAACTGATCTGGTTAAATGTGTTACATGAGTCCAAGTAGAATGTAGGTATATATATGGTTGTCTGAAGACTCAAATTTGGGTCATAGGCCTTGAATTGGGTCTCTTTTAAATATTATCACCTAAGATCAAGCAGGAAGAAGCAGGACATTTGTTAGTTAATGCTGGCTTATTTATCTATAAAGGTATTATTCAGATTTCATCGTTTGACAAAATACTCCCAAAGTGGTTTGTGCAGGCAAAACAAACAAACAAAAAAATAGGATAATATAAAATGGCAAGAAATTACAACTTTAAAAATAAAAAAACAATTACAACAACTTGCAATATTAAAATACCAGCAAAGTAAAAAGAAAATGAAAAAACAGTAAATGTAATAGAGTCACATTTACTGTTTTTTTTTATTTTAAATTTCATTTTTATCCAAGAACTTAAAGCACAGCAAATGGCAGGAAAAGCAGCTGAGATGATTAAAGGAGTCTTGAGTTCAAATCTCTTCCTCTCAAAGGGATGAGCACCCTTGCCTGCAATCCACCCAAGGACCTTGATGATAGGCGATCTAAAAACTGATCGATCGATCGATCGATCGATCGAAGACAAAAATACAAGACAGGCCCCCCAAATTTGAGACCCTGCCAGTAGGGTCATTTAAAATTTAAATCACGAAAATTACCCCTACCGGAGGGATCCACATTTTTCACAGAGGAGAGTAAACTCAAACTTCGTTGCAGGGCAATTTATTACACGCCCAGAGGAAAGCCCTTGGTGGCCCACCCTTCCCGCTGGCCACTTATTCCCACGCACCGAAGACGCGAACACCAAAGTTTGCTTTCTGAAGGCTGCAAAGATGCCCCGATGCTCTTCCCCACAATCGTGCCCTTTTCCAAAGAGAGGCGCCCCTTCCCTGACACCCTCCTCCTTTGCTCAAGGAGCGATTAAAAAAAAATCCGATTAAATGCCCTTACCCAGAACTCGCCGCCAGAGACCGCCCTGGGCGGCAGGCCGGCAAAGGGGGGGGCAGCGTCCCCACCTGCCCTGCGAAAGGGGAATCGCGGGGGGGGGGCGGCGCCGGTCTTCTCCAGAGCCGGCCTCCCCTTCCCTGCAATTGGGCGCGTGGCAAAGGTACCGCCCCGGCCCCGCCCCCCCGCTGCAGCCGCCGCCGCCGCGCTCCTCCAAGCCCGGGAGTCCCACGTGGTCTTTGCCTTTTCCAAGGTTCGGAAGGGGGCCCGACCGGAAAGAGCGAATTCCTGGCCGGCACTGTGTTTTCCCCGTCTCCTCTAGGAACTCATCATCGCTGGTTTTAACTCTTAAAGAGCCTGGTGAGAAGGCTGCTCGCGTGCACACGTCCCAGGTCGCTCCCGCTGGCAGTGTTTGCACTCAGTAGCGTAACATTAGAGCTGCCGATTTACCGGAAAGGTTGCAGTTTTCTATTAAAAGGAAACGCAGAGCCCAAAGGTGTGTATATAAGTCAAAGCCCATTATATGGAGGTCCTCGGTTTTAGTTGTACAGCATCAGCAGCTTTCTTTCTGCAACCTGGCGCCCTCCAGGCGTTTTAGATTTTAGATTTTTTTTTATCCCGCCTTTATTATTTTTATAAATAACTCAAGGCGGGGAACATAGCTAATAATCCTTCCCCCTCCTATTTCCCCACAACAACAACCCTGTGAGGTGGGATGGGCTGAGAGAGAATGACTGGTCCAGAGTCACCCAGCCAGCTTGCATGCCTAAGGACTACAATTCCCAGAAATCCCAAGGAACGTGGCTGACAATTGGGAAAAGTTCCCAGGGAACTTGGGATCAAATTGGGAAAAGCTGTTGTATATCCTAGTCCTATTTCTCTCTCAGAGCCACTGAGAGAGCCACTGGATACTACTGAGGGGCTGAGAAAAAGAAATAACATCTCAAACTTTTCTTGGGAAGAAAATATATTGAGAGAAATCGTGGATCAACTCAATCTGATGGCACCTTTGGGGTACACATATTTCTGGGCATTTAGATGGGAAATAAGAGTTCACGATAGATTTGGTTGCCTGTCTTCACCTGTACCATATTCAGAAATAAATAAAACATTAGAGAAAAGACTGTAAACTTCCCCTGACCCCCAAAAAGAAAATGCAATTTGTACTGAATGTACTTACTTACTTACTTAATTTCTCCCCCACCCATCTCCCCCCAGTGTGGGGCTCTGGATGACTCACACAAAACATTAAAACCATAAATACATATAAATACATAAAACCTATTTCCGTAAGCCAGTGTTTCTCAATCTTGGCAGCCTGAAGATGTGCGGACTTCAACCCCCAGAATTCCCCAGCCAGCAAGGCTGGGGAATTCTGAGAGTTGAAGTCCGCACATCTTCAGGCTGCCAAGGTTGAGAAACACTGCTGTAAGCATTATTGGCAATACCAATGTACACAGCATTCATGCCTCCACCCTGTAGCTGAAATTTTTACTTAAAAACCACAATGGAATGGCAACCAGTAGGAGCAGTTGTATAATAATTTCTTAGAAGTGTGTTTGGGTTCAATTTATTGCATCAACGGGTTCAATTTATTGCATCAATTCCATAAACTTTGCTTCACTTAACCACAGACGAGCCAGTTCTGCAAACAGGCTTTCGCTTCAGCTTTTTAATAATGTGGATTTAGCAGAAAAGGGGCTTCTAGACTCTTTCAGAGTTTTTGCTATCCTGGACTAACCAGACTCTCCTCCTGAAATGTTCACAGATAGTAAAGATTCAGGAGCCGGTTTTGCCAACAACTACTTGCAGCTTCTGTGTTATCTGGGGTGATCCCCTTGTGGGATCTTCAGAAGGCTGTTGAAAAGAAAATTGGCCGTAGTGGATTCCTGATGACTCCATCGATCAAAGCTCTCCAAGCTGACCCATTTCTTGCTGCATTCATTCATCCATCCATCCATCCATCTATCAAATTTATATGTCCGTCCATCTCACGAAAAAGTGACTCTGCATTACCCAATTCTTGCAGCTGTATTTCTGTGGTTTCCTGTACAGGGCAGAGGGAATGGCTTTGAAGGACAGGAGGAAGAGCTACTATCAAGGCAATGGTCAGATAAGAAGGGCTTGAGCCTGGGCCAAGCAAATAACTTGAGAAAACATCTGACAATCCCTTCCCCAGTTCACGTGAATATAAAGTAAGGAAGCACATTTAGATTTGCAAAATTCTGTTATTATAGATGTTACAATTAAAGTAGCCCTGGCCTATCTGGTGTTGGTTTCCTAGTGGGTCTGTCTTGTTGGTCTCCCTGGTTGGGCTGATGCTTCCACTGCTCTGTCTGTCCACATCTTCTTGCCAGCCTCTTCTTCTCCTTCTGACTACCTTGCTCAACATGATCTTCTTCTCCTCACAGGGTGCCCAAAGTATGATGGCTTTTGTTACAGGACGCTTACTTCCAGAGAGCATTTTGGCTTGATTTCCCAGAGCAAAAAGGAGTCAATCTTCTTCCTCTTGCTCATGTACAGAGTCTATCCCTCACATTCACACATCATAAAGAAGAAGTGTGAGTGGACCATTCTAACTTTGATTGAAATTAGTCGGTCTTTCACGAGTTTGTCTCCATGCCTTTTTGACCACTGTTATTCTTTCCTGAAGCTCTTTTACACAGCCACCATCTTCATCAATTCTGGAGCCTAGAAAATTATAGCTGTTAATTACTTCTGACATCCCACTGTTTATCTTAAATTCTTCCAGTTTTGAAGTGACATCATCTTAGATTTCTTGATAGTCAAGGAAAGCCCTGCCCTTTTGCTTTACATTCAGCATGATTATTCTCAGGTCTTCTTTAGTTTCTGTAACCAAGTTGTATCCTCATATCTCAGGTTAATGAAATTCCTTCCATTTATTTTGACTCCTTTAGTTCTTCCAGACCTGTGGTCCATATGATGAATTCTGTGTATAGACCTGACAGCGCGTTGCATTACTGCCCTCTCCGATTCCTTTTCCCGTGGTGAACCATTTGGTGTTATCAATTTTCATTCTCACTGTGGCTTTCTGGTTATTGTAGAGATTTCTTATCAGAAGAATCAGATGTTGGGGTATACCCATTGCTCTTGAATGATCAACACTATCCTTTGCTGGTAATTATTTATGACAAGGCAAAGTAAGAATGATCTTGCTCAGGGCATAAGAACATCATCCAAATTTGTATTCTTAATGATTATGTTATGATACAGAAGTGAGCAATGGTGTATTAGCAGTGGATAATGCATTTCATAGGCAATGCCATGGTGGATTTGTCAGTTATAAAGCTTGCCTTGTAACTTTTGTGTGTGGGGGTCTTCAAATAAATCATGATTCCTGGTGACTATATGGACAAGTCTCTGCTATTTCCTTGGCAAGATTTTGGGAAAGTCTGCTGTTGCCATCTTCTCGCAGGGCTGAGAGAGAAGGACTGGCCCAAGAACACCCAGCTGGCTCTGTGTCTAAGGCAGGACAAGAACTCAGGGTCTCCTGGTGCCATTATCCACTGCATCAAACTGGCTGTTGCCTTATTACTACTAATTTATAAATAAACTGAAACTGGAGTTCAAAAGCATTCAGCAAAGTCACTCAGTGAATTTGGATTTAAAAAATAATAATCTTTTTTTTTCTAGGCAGATTTAGTTCACAAAACTATTAAGTGGCAAGATATGTCATGGCAGATCAACCATATAGAAGCTCTAGTAAAGGGGAATAATTGTTTAAAATAAAGAAATTATTTATAGCTGTCATACGTATTTATGCATGAAGGCCATGTTGGTTGAATGATTTGAAAGTTTTGTGAATGTTAAATGTTTGAGTCTCAAAGAAGATTTGTATCCCAAAAGTTAATCTCTTGTCTTCATTTTTTGCTACAACTATTGGGTTGCAATAAAGTGCAAAGTAAATAAAATATTTGGGTGAGCAAAATTTAATGCAGGGTAAATGCAGGCTAGTTCAGCATCACTAGGTTTACAACCAGCAGGAAACTCAAGGGTCATTGGGGGAAATTTCAATCAGCATGAACACACCTGCTATTTCGCTACAGTCCTCAGAAAGGCTGTGCCCAGTTTATTGATTTTTTTTTTCTTTCAGTTTGTATCCTAGCATTTCTCCAGAAGCTCAAGGCACGTGCCCACATGATCCACCCCTGTGAGGTAGGCTGGACTGAAGATTGATGGACCAAAAATTCCTCAATGAACTTCCAAGGCTGAGGAAGTTAAAGCTGGGTCCCCCTAGTCCTAGCTACACCCCTCACACCCTACCCCACCCTATCACTCACTGCTGATGCTGTACTTGAAAAAGGGGCCATCAACCTGGAAGAGGTTTGGAGGAGGGCGACCGACGGCGGTTGGGGATATGGAAAATCAAACTTAGGAGGAACATTGGAAAATCCCAGGGATGTTTGGACTGGACCAAACTGGGAGTTGAGAGCACTTTCAAGAACAGGACAAAGGTTTGCTCCAGAAGGCAGGATCAGCTCTTCTAGGCTGAAATGAAAGGATGTCCCGGCAGATGAAGAGACTGACCTCCATTTTAAAGAGGCTTCAAGCCAAGCTGGGCCACTGTTCCCCAGGGATGCCTCAGTTAAATGGCCTTCAAGGGGTCACCCCCAACCTGGCGCTCCTCAAATGGGCTGGATTCATCCGGTGGGGAATGGGGAAATAACAAATGGGGCCATCCGGAGGGCAGCCGCTTAGCCTAAAATCTACTTCCTCCATGCGTTGCAAGTCCAGGATTAGGAGAGCTGGAAGCACTGGGAAGAGGATGGATGAAGTATATAAGGGGGGTGTGTGATTTTTTTTTATTCCAACCCCCTCCCCAATCTGCGAATTGCAACCCTTCGCTCCCCTTAACTTTCTCCCACCATCCCCCTCCCCAAATGCCCCTTTAGCCCAAGAGCGCCCAATGCCACCAGCCCCAGCCTCTTCCCAAAGGCCATTCGTACATCTCGCGATAAAAAAAGGCGGGAGAGGGGCAAAAATGCATGGACTCTTGGTGACCCGGCCCCCTCCCCGCATTTTTCCCTTTCCCCCAAATCCCTTCTTCTTCCTCTCTAGGCAAGGAGGACTCTCTCGGTTTAACCATTAAAAAGCCACGGTGCCAGGAGAATGGAGTCACAGAGATGCGGCGGCTAGAGAGGAGGAAAAAGGGGGGATCATAAATCAAAAAAAGGGGGGGTGCCTCTTCCTGTCCTGCCCACTAGGAAAGTGTTAAAGCAAAGTGAGCTTGCTTTGGCTGGCGCGGGGAAGGCGGTCCTGTAAGTCCAGGGGGTGCGGAGCGGACGGGCGTGTGCGTGGAACTCTAATGCAAATTGAGTAATGCAGATTGATTGATTGATTGATTGATTGATTGATATCCCCTCCCAGTTGTGCGAAGTGTTTTGCAACGCGTATGATTGGTGCAGATTCGTTCTTCGGCACCACGTGCATGAAGACAGCATCTTGGGGAAACCCTTTTAAACGATGAAAGCCAAGTTGCTAGTCCTGATGGAGGGGAACGTCGGTTCAGGAGGGGTGTGCAACGCTTAGGGAGATCTCTGAAGCTGCAGAGCGTGTTTGCGGTGTGCCTGGCTCCGGGGGGTGGGGGTTCGGTCATTCTCGGCCCATCACGGAGATATTGTAGTATTTTCTACTTCTACAGCTTACAGGATTTACGCAAAGCGCGTCAGTCTGAGGAACTTGGTGCAGAATTCACGGATCTGCATTTTAAGGGCACCCCGAACCCTTGGTACAATCTGGGCGAAGCTAAAGCAGGTTAAAGTCCCGTTGGATTTGCTTCGTTTCCAGCGTCATAAAATAGAACCCTTAAGGGAACGGCTGGTACATCCTTTCCTTTTAAAAGCTAACTTAAAAAGCAGCGGTCATGTTCTGGGGATGATGGGTGTTGTTGTCCAACAGATCTCAGGGGCATCAGATTCCACTCAGTTGCAGCTTACCCCCTCATTGAAACAACCCTGGTAGACCACAAAAATAGAGATTTGGCAGGGGTGTTCTTACACACCTCTGCCTTCAAAATCCTGACACGCGTATCTGTGCACCTTTTTTAAAAAAGACTAGGGCAGATCTGGGTTTAAAACACATGTCTGCTGTTGCAATTTGTAAGTTCAACTTCTTTTGGAATGTTTTCCTTATTTAATTAAATTAATGAGTGATTTTTATTCAACCATCTGAAGATATTACAGATAGATCTGTTATTTCCTGATATTGTGTGTATGTGTGTGTATTCATAAGCAGTTTAAAAAGCTAAGCAGTTTTGGGTCTGGCTAGATCTGGGATGAGACACCACCAGGAAATCCCAGGGATGTAAATAACTCATAAGGCAGCATTAAACCACTTCACTATTGTTGCTAAGAAAACTGCATAAATGTGCAGAGGGTCTTGAGCAGGTGCCAATTCTTAGCCAGAAAGAAGCAAGGTAGCCCTAATTCAGATTTGGGTGGGAGACCACGAGGAAATCCCAGGACTGTAGAGTAGACGAGGAAGTTGAAAAAACATTCTGGAAGAAGGCAATTGCAAATCACTTCTATATTTTTACCAAGAAAACTGCACAGATGCAAAGCAATCATTGCTTTTTAATAAATATTTTTTTCCTGGGTTCTGTGGTTTCTGAACTCTTTTAGTGGGATATTCCCCCCCCCCCCCCCCGCATCTGAGTTTTTGTTCTAAATATGCTTTTAAGCTTCTGTGAATCTCAGGTTCCTCCTTGCCTGTCATTGGAGTGTTCCGATGGCTTACTCCAATGAAGGTTCTGTTTGGGCTCTGATTCTGCTGGTGGTCAGGACCTGGATTTCCTATTACAGGGAGAGACTTAAAAAATCAACCCTAGGATTAAAATAAAACTGCAAATAGGATCCTCACCATTAAAAAAAAAATAACCTCTTCCTTGTGGCTTTTGCTTGGGGAAAGAGATAGATACGTTAGAAGGTTAATAGAGAGGAATTGCAAAGCACATCTGCAGCGTTTTCCTTCCTAGACACGGCCAAAGATTTTCCAGATGTTGAAAAGACACACAGGTGGTCTTGCAAGAGAAAAGGCAGCACTTTGGGTATCCAAACTCACGGACCTGCTTCTTCTCCTCCCAACAGAAACATCACTTGACAGGTGAGAAAAGATTCTGGTTTCTGTGCAACCCACCTCATTCCAGCGATCAAAAGTCACAAAAGACCCCAAACTCATAGACCCCTTGTCCTCTTGGTGAGAAGTAGCCGGTTCCACCGTTCTAGGGAAGAAAATGTCCACCGAGCAGAAAGAGGTGCCTGCTCCAGATTCAGACGCTCGGTCTCCAGAGCAGAGGGTGACCACAGCCATCAAAGCGGAGAAGCAAGCGTCGTCTGGAATTCAGCCGGTGGAGGCTTCCAGCAGGGTGGGGGGCTTTCCACGAGTCATTCAGGTGGGGACCATCGGGGAGTATCTGAAAAAGCCCTCGCCACAGGTGAAGCAGGAGCCGGAGAAGGGGCTGTCAGAGCGCTGGGAGGCTCAGTGGCAGGCATTCCTGCACACCATGCAGTCCTCGCATTCCGGGTGGGGAAACGTGGAGCCATCGGAGGCCACGCGGCACAACGGTACTCCTGACTTCTTTTCCGCTGGGGAGGGAGAGGACTGCCCAGCAGCCAAAGAGCATGGGACCAAACAGTCGTCCCAGCTTGCTGGGAAGAATCCAGACGCCTGTGGCCGGGAGGGTGTTGGAAACAGCGGGAGCCTTCAAAAAGAAAGAGAAAAGACTCTGAAGGAGGAGGCGGGGAGCACGGAGTTGCAGCGCCAAAGCTTCCGCCAGTTCTGCTACCAGGAAGCCGAGGGCCCCCGAGAGGCCTTTTGCCGACTGTGGTACCTCTGCCATCAGTGGCTGAAGCCGGAGGAGCACACCAAAGAGCAAATCCTGGATCTGCTGATCCTGGAGCACTTCCTGACCATCCTGCCCCCCGAAATGCAGAGCTGGGTGAAGAGGAGCCACCCCCAAACTTGCTCCCAAGCAGTCGCCCTGGCGGAGGATTTCCTGCTGAAGCAGCAGGAAAACAAAAGGCAGACGCAGACGGTAAGAGCCGAGGTTCTGTTGCAGCAAACCAGGGAGAGGTCTGTAAAGAGTCAGGAAGGTGGAGAGAGTAAAGAGGATGGCCTTGACGGAGAGACAAAGAGGCAGGAAGGAAAGTGTAGATTAATTCTGGGACATGTAGAAAGTAGGTGCAATCATTTTAGACAAGCACCCTCCCTAATTCACATGAATACAGATAGTCCTCGTTTAGTGACCACAATTGGGACCAGAAACTTGGTTGTTAAGTGACACGGTCACTAAGTGAAACCACAACTGTGCTTACAATCTGACTTCAGCTTTCCTTGGCTTTACAGATCTGTGGAGGATATAAATGTGAGGAATGGTCGTAAAGTTACCTTTTCATCACCATCATAACTGAATGGTCACTAGATAAGGCAGTCACTAAATGAGGGCTATTTGTATAAAAAAGGGAGGAGGGGGAGCACAATCAGGCTTGCAAGATTATGTTACTACATCCAGTCTAAATAAAAGTAATCTTTAGGAGTCCACGGAGTCTGTTTCTTGATCTGGTCTGCCTTGTAGGACTGACAGAAGATGATCTTGATGGAGATGTACAGGTGCTGTTGCCTAGGCAAAAGGGGCTAAAGCATTTTTAAAGCCCAGAGCATCCAGGTAATGTTTGGAAGACCTCAGACAGAGACCTCCCTGATTCACTGGAGTATAAGAAGGAGGAGGAGGTCCAGTGCAATGAGATTTGCAAGATTCTGTTCTTACAGCCAATCTCAATCAAAGGAGTTTTAGCCTTCCTGTGGAATTTATTTCCTGGTCTGTTTTACCTGGTGGGGCCGACAGGGTCTCAGCACTCATTCACCTGGACCCCACACACTCCGTGGCTTTGGTAAAGCCCTCTGCATGACCACAGTCACAGACAGCAAAAGAGAAAAGCTGAATGCAGAGCAGGTTCCAGAGCCTGCCTGTAATGGTACGTGGGAAAGACCTTGGGAGACTGGGCGAAGAGATGCTGCCAAGGGAATGGTCAGATAAGAGACAGCATAGCCCACAGCTGGAGAGTGGGTCGGGCAAGAGGCTCAGAAGGGACTCTCCCTAATTTCTCTGGCTGTAAAGGAGACGGGGGCTGAGGGGGGAGAATTGTACTTTCAGACTTGCAAGATTGATGTTGGCCTCACGGGGTAAACCAGATAGGAATCACAACTAGATGAGCTAATTCTACTCTATTGTCGAGCTACAGTGGCAGAAACGTGCAAGTCTGAAAGTACAATCCTCCTGCCCAAGGGTGTCCACAGGAGAAGTCAGAATCTGCAAGATGGCAGTCGCAGTGCTATGGTGGAAGCACTGTCCGTTTCACACACGCATGTGCCAGAGAGGCGGGCTTCAGTCTCAGCGCCATCACTGCCATCTTTCAGATTTTGACTCCCCGCACAGACAGAAGCCCCTGTGTCTGCCCCTATTTGTCTTTGGCTAAGAATTCAGCAAAGCCTCTTCTTTTCTAGGTCCTGTTCCAAGTGGTGACGGTGAATTTCCCAGTTGGGGAGGAGGATCCTTCTAAAAACCTCCACAGGAACCCAGACAGGGAGGCTAATACAGAAAGAAAAGGACATGTTGCTAACCCTCTGGGTAAAAACTTCACATTGGCTATCCTTGCCTCCCCTTTCATAGTGGCTCGATGCATAGGCACACAGAGTCTTTTCTTCAAGGAGCTCAGGGCATAATTTATTTTATTTATTTGTGTATTTATTACATTTATATCCCACTGCAGTCTCTCTCTGCAGTGTTTGGTTGTGTTCCATTCTGTTCCATTCCATTGTGTTCCATTGTAATCTATTCCATTCCATTCCATTCCATTGCTCTGTTCCGTTGTGTTCTGTTCTGTACCATTCCGTTCCATTCTATTATTCCGTTCTGTTCTGTTCCATTCCATTCTATTGTTCTATTCCGTTCCGTTCCGTTCTATTGTTCTGTTCCATTCCATTCTGTTAGTCCATTCTGTTCCATTCCATTCCATTCTATTGATCTGTTCTGTTCTGTTCCATTCTGTTCTGTTCTGTTCCATTCCTTTGTGTTCTGTCACATCCTCTTCCATTCTGTTCCATTCCATTCTCAAACCCTGTAAGAAAGACTGGACTAACACTTGAGAGAGAGGGAGGGCTGAACTAGATGATTTCCAAGTTCCCTTTCCTTGTAGAGAATCAGGAAGATGACCTTGACAGAGATATACAGGAACTGGCAAAAGGGGCTGAAGCACTTTTTTAAGTCCAGAACAATGAAATAACATTCAGAAGTGGCTAGGCAGACCCCTCCCTAATGCACCAGGGTATAAGAAGGGGGAGGAGGTTTGATTGCCAGTCTCAATAAAGGTAGTTTTAGCCTCCTATGGAGTGGATTTCCTGGTCTGGTCTACCTAGTGAGGCTGACATTCATCCTTCCCATTCTATGATTCAGTGGAGATTGGCCCTTACAACCACAGTTACAGAGGGATGTCTCCCTGCACCATCCCCTTCTCTCACAGACACCCCTTCTGAGGCAGGGAAGACCACAAAACTGAGTAAATCCTTGGAAAGGCATAACATAATTTAAAAACAGAAAGAACACCCATCCACACAAACTCCAAATTCAGCCTTTGGCCACCTGTAAGACACAGCCCCACTCACAGCACCCCTTGCCCTCTCCTAAAATATTTGGCTGCTGGGGCTAAAGAATTGCCCACCCCAGCTTGACCCTTCTGGTTCACAGCTCAGTTGGGAAGCTGTTGTCTTGTGTGAATGCAATTTTTTTCTTCAGCAGCTGTGGATGCTTGGAGCAGGAAGCCCTGGGGAAGAACCACCCATCAGGAATTCATGACTGAGTATTCAAATCAGGACCGACGGAATCGCTTGGAGGCCAAACCCGCTGAGAGCCGGCAGGACAGGTCTGCTGCTCAGGGACCTGGGTTCACTCATCCCCAAGAGCCCCTGAAGACCCGGAAGGTGAAAAGCCGGAAGATTTGCAACGTCTGTGGGAAGAGTTTCAGCTACAACTCGAACTTGAAGCGTCACTGGAGGACTCACACAGGAGAGAAGCCGTACGGCTGCTCGTACTGCGGAGAATGCTTCAACCAGGCCACAAACCTCATCCGGCATCAGAGGATCCACACAGGAGAGAAGCCGTACAAATGCTCAGATTGTGGGAAGAGCTTCAACCAGAGCCTGCAACTCATTCGGCACCGAAAAACTCGCTTCAATTGCAACTAAAGCAGGCAGCAGAGAGGTGGGGCTGTGGTGGGGCTATGAGTCCAGGCAAGCACCGGAGGAACGCCTAGCACAGAATTCCCAAGAATTCTGGACCATCTTGGTTTTCCAGTGGGAAGACTACAACTGTGCCTTGGGGTGCAAAGATTTTTGGTAGGCGTAGCATGTGATTTTGGAGAGAAGGGGGCACGTTTGCTGGGAGGTGGAGCAGGAAGAGGTGGCCTGTCACCTTCCTTTTCCTTCTGCCAATAATTAGCAAAACAGGATTCTAAGATCCAGAGGGAGATACGGTTGGCATCCATTGTATGTTTTGCTGTGTTGTTTTTTTAATTTTGCTTTTCCAGGGAGAGGGATTGTTGGCAAAAAGGGGATTTGGGGGGCCGTGGGTCATTTGATGGAAATGCCAACCCAGTGTGAAGTTGCTGTTAAAAAAAAAAGGCCATCTGAGATGGAGTTCCTTCGGAAAGGAAATTCAAATAAAATTGCCAATAATACCATTTTTTTCTACATTTTGTCTGAAGCAGTCGCACTCAGAATATCTTGCATCTTTGTGTTATACATTTTCCCAAGTGGTTTTTCATGTACTCGTAAGGAAAAAGATCAAAGGGTTAGAACGCTGTCTGCCTCTTTATGACAATGCTGCAATAATGGGATTTTGTAGATTATAACAAAAAAACATGGAAGTAAAGCTCCATTTACACAAGCCACTTAGCCAGAATTGTTTTATTTCTTACAGGTGTTTTTATAGCACCCAGCTCAAAAGAACAACTAGCAGTTTACAATAGGATTAAAATAAATGAATACTGAGGCCTACCATCAAAAACAAGCAATTTAATATAACTATCTAAACATCACAATTGAAATTTATGTCACTGTGGTGTAGTGGGTCATTGGGGTGGGGGGCTGTCAAAAAATAAAGATGGCAGCCTTCGAATGTGGGTTGACATCACACACACGTAAAATTGGGCTGGGCTTTGATCTTGTGGTCACCACCGCCATCTTGATTTTGTTGACAGTCCCCTGGGGATGCTGCTGATTAATATCTTAGACTAGGAATGGGGATATCCAGGTTCAAGTTTATGAGTGTTGATCTCCCCACTCCTAGTCTTCCCCACTCGCCTTCCCTACTAGCCCACCCTGGCTCCAAAGCTGAGAGAGGGACTGGTCCAGAGTCCCAAGGAGCTTTGCCTGAGGAGGAACCTGGATCTGGATCACCCCCATCCTAGTCCAGCCCGTTCCCCATTACCCCACACTGGCTCTGGGGCTGAGAAGGAGGGACTGCCCCACGGAGTTTCTGTGGCTGAGAGGGGACCAGAACTTGGGTCTCCCCACTCCTAGTCCAGTGCTTCCCCACTAGTCCACCCTGGCTCTTCCTGGCTACAGGAAATGATCATCTTTGCAAGTCGCTGGGAGGAAAGAAAAGTTCTGAATATTCTGATTTTTCTCCAGCGATCCTTCTGTGCTGACTCATTGGAAGATGGTCAGACACTGCTCTGGCTTTTAGCTGCACCTTTCTGGCTCAGCTTGCGTGGCTTTCATTGACTTACCCTGGTAGGTTTGTCTTGCTCATGGAGGAAAGGAATAGCTCCAATTGTCTTTGGGTTGATTAGACCCCAGTTCAGCAATCCTGTACGACTCTCTCGATTTGAGCCTGGTCATTTGTGCCTCAAGTGAGAACTCTGGGTTGATTTGCTTTCTTGGCTGTCCACAGTATTCTCTGGAGTCTTCTCCAACAGCAATGTTCAAAAGCGTCAATACTCTTCCTATCCTGCTTTTTCAAACTTTTGCTTCCATAGAGCATCACGGGGAAAACCATGGCTTGCGTGATTCTGATCTTTGTAGGCAGAGACCCTCACGGCATCTGAATATCTTTTCCAAGGGCTTCATGGCAACTCTACCAAGCGCTGATCTGTGGCGTATTTCTTGACTGCTGATTCCTCTCTGTCAATATTCAGTGTTAAGCTGAAAGGTCAAAAGTGTCTCAACGTCACCCAGTAAGCATCCATGGCTGATACCATGGATCACGTAGAAAGATACATTTGAATCTGGATCTTTTGGCCTTAGTCCAACATCTCAACACTCATTGGCTCTTTTTTAATATATGAGAAGTAGAGAATTATTAAATATATTTTGAGAAGTTCACAAGAGTTGAGAACACAAATCGTAACAGCTCAGCTACACTTGTACTTTTAGTATTCCCCAGTCACATTAATTCTGATAGAAGCCTAAGGCCTATATTCAAATTTTAGCTGAGATAATTCAAATTAACATGCAAACACCATCTTTCCCTTCTCTGATCCATCTCCTGCCCCTGTCTTTGACCTACTGTGTCCTCTTTTTAAATTCCTTGTCCCAAAGTCTCTGCCTGAGCCACCCCACTTCCCTAACTCCTTTAGACCAGGGCTGGGGAATTTGAGGCTCTCCAGATGGTATTGCTGGATCACAACTCCCATCATTCCTGCCCACTTGCCATCCCATTTGGGGTGAAGAGATACAGAATTCCAGTAATATGAAGGGATTTGGAGTTTCATCTGTCTCCCATCTCTGCTGCAAGCGTTCAACCACCCTACTTTTCTAAGAAAGATCTCAGATTTCTTCTTTCCCTTGCTTGTTCCCTAAGTCACTTCTTCCAGATTCTTTTCAGATCCTTCCAGGTTCTTCCCAGATCTGAACAGCTTAGCCAACAAATGGAGTTTCCTTCTATGAGGCTAGAGCTCCTTCGGCAACCAGATGCTGGTGAAATCCACTAGAGATAGCTTCAGAATGGAAACTTCCCCATGGACTCACGTGTCTGTTGGCATATGAATATCTATTTTTTACATTTCTGCAGAGTTGAAGGGAGACTACTCCCCAAATAGGAACATTCCTACAGTTTCTCTTTTACATGATCTTCAGTAAGGTAGGAATCACCTTCAAAGGGTCTTATACAAGTGGACCAGTTTCTCCTCATCTGGATGCATTTGTGTTGTGTCTGGTTATGGCTCTGGCTGAAGGTTCTCCAGCAATATGTACATTTATATGGCATTTCCCCAGTGTGCAGCCTCTGGTGCCAAACAAGTTTGGACTTGCTGAGGAACTTTTTAATGCAATCGGCACATTTGTAAAGTTTCTCACCAGCGTGGAGCCTCTGATGCTCATGAAGGTTTTTCTGATGAACAAAGGCCTTCCTGCACTCCGCACATCAATGGATCCCTTCTGCCTGCTGCTGCTTGCATTCATGGTGCTCAAGCTGAGCTTGAAGACTGTATCTGATGCAGCAAACCCCTTCTGTTTCGGCCATAACAATTTTCCCAGTGTATTCTTCTCTGCCTCCCAGAGAACAGATTTGACCATTTTTCTCCTTGACGTGTCCCTTTCCTGCATTGACATTCTTCAGCTTCCCTCCTTTGGTCAGCCAAAGGAGCATTTTCCATCACCTCTCCCAAAATCTTTCCCATTGACTAACACTCAGAAACTGCCCTGAGATTCTCTGTGAGCATGCTCAAAATAGCACCACATTTTGCAAACCTAAGTGAGAAAAGAAGATCAAAGTCCCACCTAATTGAACTTCGGGTCTCTATAGCAGGTCAACCCAATACTTCTGGGATATTTTCTCAGGAGGGAACCTTTGCAGAATCCAGTACTTGCTATGACAATATAATTTCTTGCCAGCAGAAAAATGCAGTAGTCCTCACTGATCACTCGTTCAACAACCATTCAAAGTAACAATGGCGCTGAATGAGGGGGACTTACGACAGGTCCTCGAAGTTGTGGCCATTGCAGCATCCCTGCAGTTGCACGATCATGATTTGGGTGCACGTTGCAACATCCCATGGTCATCATTTGCGACTTTCACTGCTGGCTTCCAACAAAGTCAATGGGGAAGCCGGAAGGATGTTGCAAATGGCGATCACGTGGCTGCAGGATGCTCCAACCATGCAGGATTCATTTAACAATGGCAACTAAGATTGTTGCAATGGCTGTTGTAAGTTGGCCCAGTCATGTGACATTGTGCTTTATGACCATATAACTTAGCAACAGAGTTGCCATCCCAATTATCATTGTTAAGCGAGGACTACCTGTATACATTCTTCAGCTCCTCTGTGGTATATTATGTGGTTTACGACTGGCTGTCAAAAGAGGCTGTCCAAGAGGTGGGCAGGTTAATATTTTGAGGGGCTTGACTGGTTGATAGACTGGTTGATGGATAATGATAATGATGGATATGACGATCATGTAATTCACCCTAAGAAAGGGATCTCCTTCATGTATGTGTTCAATAAGTCCAGGTACTACTTGATTGTAGACATTCATCTCACATTCAGATATTTCTGCTTAATCTGTTTTGTTTTTCCTTCCTGGCAATTGGGGTGGTCTATGGTAAAGAAATAAATAGTCCAGGACCAGAATTGAAAGACCAATCGGGATCACACACCATGCCTATTCCCAAATCCCAGTTAATAAACCAGAGTTGCTGGGTTCATATGACACGCTAATCCAAATCAGGTTATAGCTTAGATACCATAGCACTTCAGATTTTGAACTCATCCTCCCCATGTTTGTTAGAGGAAGTTGTAGCTCAACAAGAGACCTTCTTTGATGCAGATGAACTTATGCTTGGCTTAAGTTTTGAACACTTACAACATCTGGTTGAAGATCACACTGCTAAATGGTAATGTTTAAAATACTCCTGTTGTTCCTTATCCCTCCTCGGCCAGCCTTCCCAGTGGCTAAATTCAGGCATTACATTTAATCCTAGATCTGTGTGAACAAACCACTTGTGTTTGCATAACAACAAAAGATTATGTTTAAGGTAATGTCCTGGTTCCTACAACAAGCTTAGACAATGGCTGGATTCTCACCACAGACGAACTACTTCACCTCGTTCTTGTTGTAGTCCTATCTAGCATGTTCTGCCAACCCAGCCACAGCTTGCTTCTAATACAAAGACAGCGATCAGACTAAAGCCATTGGCTTTAGATGGTCTTCTCATCCAGGAGCTGGAAAAAGAAATCTGTGGACAAGAATTTTTTTTTCATTGTTTGATTGTAAGACTGAGTTAGGCTATTTGGCTATGCTGGAGAGGTCCACTTTGCCCACAATCTTGACAGCAATTGACTGATTGGCCTAGCAGGTCTAGTGGAAAAAAGGGCATGACCATTTAACGTGGAGAACTTCATTCATCCAACCCCACTAAATCTACCTTTACGTTAGCCTTGTCTTTTCCAGGCTTCAAAGAAGCACGCAGTAGCTTTGTGAGCAGAAGAAGGTTCAGAGTTTCCTGCTTTTTGATTTGAAACTGGTAATTGTGCACTGTCTTTTCACACACTTACATGAACCCCCACAAGGAATAAAAGGAATTTTTCAGGTGTACTGCACGCACAGCAGACATATACCACACTTTCCTACAAAAGAGGGGAATAACTATTCTAAAGAGGGGTGATAATTACTCAAAACAGATTTGAATTAAAGACTGCAAGCATTTATTTTAATACCTGTGTATGAAAAAAAGTGAGAGAAATACTGATTACATCTAGCAGGCTCTGAACAGATAGATGGAGAAAGGCAAAAACCAGGTGGTAGCTCTCTCTCTAAACTGCTGGCAGGAATAGTAGAAAGTGGGAGGAGGTGATAGATTGAGAATTAGAGCTGGACAGATTATGATTTGGCCCACAAATACGCAGCTGATGGTTCTGCAGCTCCTCAAACTACTGTCTTTCCGAAGACTACAGGATGAAGAATGATCATTCCTCAAGTTCTGGTTGGATCTCCTTCTTCAAGGAGCATCTTCTGTAGAGGACCATCCTCGAGACCCAGATGGTTCCAGCTCTGCTGGCCTTTAGAAAAACACTGAAAACTTGGTTCTTCCCTCAGACATTGGGCAGAATGGCCCTTGAGCTGTCAGGGTATTAATATATTTCTGGTGAAGTTTGATCCTGGCACTACAGATATTCAGATGTGTTTTCTTCTGTAATTTTTTCCTTTCCTGGATTGTTATTCTTTGCATGTTATTCTTTGCATGCTATGAACCACTCAGAGTCACTTGGGGAGCGGGGTGATCCTATCAATTGAATAAAATAGACCAAGCAACCAAGGAAGAACTGTAAAGGTGAATGCATGGCTCTGGGGACAACATTTTGCTCCCTAAATCATCTTGGAAGCAACTAGTACACACAGGTTAATATGAGTGAATTTGGATCATGCAGCAGATTGATGCTGGAATGTTTCTATTCTCCATGGAACAGCTTCCCGCTCCCCTCTATCTGGCAGCTGTCACTCCTGGAATTATATGCTGATGGAATTCCAAGTGTATACTGTCTCATAGTTATATTTAAGATTTTCTTGCTGTTATACAGAAACACTTCAGCCCACCAAGTAAACTTTCAGGTTTAAGCTTCTGCATATATTGCTTCACTCAAGTTTTAAAAGATTAAATATCCCAAAATTAAAACTTTGCAATAACAAAGCTATTGCCCAAAACTTGCAACAAAGGTTGCAACAAAATGATGACATCCTGCGACTCGAGAAGGAATGAGGTGGGAATGGAATAGAATCTGTTCACGGTTCGTGAGCTCTCTCTCTCTTGTGCATTATGTGCTCCCAAAAGAAATTTGCTCACACTTTATGGCGCTCTGGAGGAATCCTTTTACATGACGTATTTCTAGATTAACATTTCCCTGTGGTCCTAGTATTCCCCGGGATTCCCAACTCAGCCGCAACATATGTTCCCTGAGAATAACGAAGATCTGAATGACAATCAAATCCATCGTTTTCAACTCGTTTATCCACAGTACAGACTTTCTATGCACCCGTCTTTTCCCGCCAGCTGTTCTTCCTACGTTGATGCTCCATACGCATGAACAGTACTATGTTTAATGAGGTAAGACTTCCGAGTGAACTTTTTTCCACAATCCAAGCACTCATGGGGTCTCTCCCCCGTGTGGATGCTTTCGTGACGCTTAAGATTTGACCTACGACTGAATCTCCGCCCGCAATTCAAACAGCTGTATGTTTTTTCTCCTGTGTGGATTTTCTTTTGTTTAATGAAGTTTGATTTATGGTAGAAGCTCCTTGCAATAACACTGGAGGTGCTGTACTTCTTACCAGTGGGCATTTTGGGGTGGCTGAGCTCCCGGTAACTTCCTCTACAAGGAACGGCACTATCACCCATCTCCTTGGGAAGAAATTTCTGCTGCCAAATTAGTCTATCTTGACTTTGGGAAAGGTTTTCCTGCTCACCAAATTGAGCCACTTGCTCTTCTGTTCTCCCAGTGAGTGTCTCATGTGATGCTACGGGCCCAGAATTCTCCAGTGCATATTTCTCCATCTTGTCACTGCATCTACCCGCTTCACCTATGGTGAAATGAGAAAATCCAAAATAGAAATCTAAGCAAAAGCTTTTGGAGCTATTTAGCATCTTAAGGGATGGTAATGGGGAGGAAGCTGAAGAGGGAAAGGGACGGAGTTAAAAATCCACCCAAAGGAATTGGAGCACTGGCTTCAACTCATCCATTTGTATCACTCACCAGGATCTCCAATGTTCCCCTCATGATTAGCCTCCCTGAACAGTTGTCCCTTCCCACAATCCTCTGCAGCATCCCTCACTTCCTTGAACATCTGGAAACAGGAAGAAAACATCTGTTTCAACAAGGAGGGGAAAGAGGTAGGGAAGAGGAGCATTGCAAGGTGATGTCCACTGGACAGCCAGGATGGGGTAGTGGGGGAGGTGCTGGACTAGGAATGGGGAGACCCAGGTTCTCTTCCCTCAGCCACAGGAATTTACTAGATGACTTTGGGCCAGCCCCTCTCTCTCAACCCAACCTACCTGTAGAGAGTCAGGAAGAGTCAGGAAGATATGCAGGAACCATTCCCTAGGCAAAAGGGGCTGAAGCATTTTTTAAGTCCAGAACAAGATAGCATTCAGAAGCAGCTCAGGCAGACCCCTCCCTAATTTACTGAATTCTAAGAAGCAGGGAGAGGTACAGCAGGCACCCAGGTGGGTATTTCCTATATTAAGTCTAGATACTTCCCTGAGAACCTGTAATGGTCTGTGGGAATATCCTTGAGAGACAGGAGGAGGAAGAGCTGCAGCCAGGGCAATGGTCAGATAAGAGACTTCTCAGCCCACAGAAGGAAAGGGGGCATGGGAAGCATTTCAGAAGGGACTCTCCCTAGTTCCCTGGAAAGTAAAAGTAAGGGGGAAGAGATGTGTTTTTAGACTTGCAAGATTCTGCTACTGTAACCTTACAATAAAGATAGTGTTCAGACTCATGGTTTGGTTTCTCATCTGGACTACCTCAAAGGGCTGACAGGACCATACCCTGAAACCATGTTAGGTAACTGCAGGTTCTGGGCTCAGCATTCTGCCGGACACTGAATTCTTTTGATGGCATTGCTGTCGGTCCCAAAGGTTGGCTCACATCTCCTGCTTTGCAGACCCTCTTGTTCAATCTGCAAAGCAGGGAGTCAGCCTTGTGGCCCCCTGCATTGCCCGCACCAACTTGCCTGCTGCTCCTGATGTTGAGCTTCCTCTTGCATTTGCAGAAAATCCTCGGCCAGGGCCACTGCCTGAGCGCAGGACTCTGGGCTATTTCCTCGGACCCAGCTCTGGATATCGGGAGGCAGGATGGCCAAGAACTGCTCCAGGATCAGCAACTCCAGGATCTGCTCCTTGGAGTGGTGCTCAACCTTCAGCCACTGGTGGCAAAGCACCTGCAGCTGGCTGTAGGTCCCCCGCGGGCCCTCGGCCTCCTGGTAGCAGAAATGCCGGAAGTGCTGGCGCTGCTTCTCCCGGCTCAGGGCATCCCTGTGCAAGATGGCCGCCTTCACTTTCCAATAATCCTCTCGGTCCGGCCTTGCCAGCCCACAATAAGCTTGCTCGGCTTCTCCTCGGAGGGCGGGCAGCAGCTGGGAGGTCCACTCCTCCCTTGGCCACTGGCAGGCCTCGGCTACCTGCTCAAAGGAGGCCAGGAAGGCCTTGGCATCATCCCATGGCGAGGGCTCCTCCCAGGGCTGCTGGGATTCAGCCATCTTCAAGAAGTCCTGCCACTGGGCTTCCCACTGCTGAGAGAGCAGGTCTGGCTCCTGTTTCACCAGTTGCTCCATTCCCTCAATCCCTCTACAGGCTTTTCTGTCTTCTCCCAATTCCTCGCCTGGTTTGGAGACCACTCGTCCCGGATCCTGTCTTTTGAATCCTGGCTGCATCCATTTCTCCAAAGCAGCTTGCAACTGCAGGCTGAATCCCGTCCTGGGCACCTCTCTGTCCGCCATCGGCTTTGTGGCACCCTGATCTCTCCACCAAGACAAGATCTTCCCTGTCTGGGAAACCTGCAGATGGTTGCAAAATGCCTCTCTGGGGTCCTATGAGGACAAGAGACCAGTGCCTCAGTTTCCCAACAGATATATAACACTTCTAACAGCCTCCAATTCTCAAGTCGCTCTTCTGTCCTTCCCACAGGAGAGAAACAGGGGGCCAGCTCCTGCAGTACAGAAGCATTTAGGAAGAAAAAATAAAAAAATAAAAAATAAAAAAATAAAATTGGGCTAGCATTCCCTCCTTAGAGAAGAATTCCCCAGGATTTCAAACAGTCAGACAAAAGGTATTTTCCACCCCCTACTTTTCAATCCAATTCTTCCCAGCCCCAAACAATATTGGAAAGAATCTATATAAAGGGGATCAGGGCTCCTCTATCCTGTCCACCAGTAGGATAACTCTCTGGAAACTGTGAATGGAATGGGATCAGATTTGGTACAGCAGGAGAAGCCAGTGAAACAAAGTTTGAGTTCAAAAATAGCTCTGGCCTGGAGTTGCAGAGACAACCCCTCCCAAAAAATCCAGTGCATCCTTATGGGAGAGTTGGTGGGACAGTGGCTCGGAAGGCTGCCGAATGCTCCATTCTAAGCCCCCTCCCAATCACTGGTGGAAGAATGAGAATGCATTCCAGAAGCCGTGCCCCATTATTTGAAAACAATGGGCCTTGCCAAGGTTTGCGTGGGGAATTTTTGCAGGCAAAACATATATAGGTAGTCCTTGGCTTACGACCATTTGTTCAGCGACTGTTCAAAGTTATGAGGGTGCTGAACGAGTGCTACTTACAACTAATCCTTGGAGTTCCAACCGTTGCAGCATCCTACGGTCACGTGATCATGATTTCCAACGTTCCCTGCCAGCTTCCCACAAGCAAAGTCAATGGGGAAGCAAGCAGAAAGTTGCAATCATGTGAGGTCCCGCTTAACGACCCATGTGGTCCTCGCTTAACAATGGCAGTTGGGACTGCTGGAATTGCTATTGCTAAGCAGTGCGGTCACATGATGTTGCATCACTTAGCAACAGCAATTCCAGTCCCAGTTGCCATCCTAAGCCTGTATAGAATGCTGGGCTTTTTAAAAAATGCAATATTGAAAGGTGCAAAAAGTAGGATTTGAACTCACAGCTTCATTAGGTGACACCCAGAGGATAGGAAATAGCTGCCACCCTTAGGGAACTTGAATGGTATTTAAACTGGATGGAGATAAATTCTGAGCTGATAGTAGGAAAACGTTTTTCTCCCCAATTTCTGCAGACAAGGTTGGTGTTTCTAGAGCTCCAATTACATACACTACGTGCAGTTATTCAGATGTAAAAAATAGGGGTCGTAGTGAAACAGCTCACCAACACGGGTCTAGGCCGAAGCAGCTGTACTTGCATAATATCTTAACCTTGACGAGTCTTCTGTGGCTTGGCATCTCATGCAAAGTATGGGCTGAACCCAGAAGACGGGCTTACTTCCTTATTTTTCTTCAGAAGCTCAAGGTGGCAGAGAACGTGCCCCAACCTACAACACCCCTATGAATTAGGTCGAGCTAGGAGGGAGGGACTGGTTCAGACCCCCCCCCAGGGAACTTCCGTGGCTGAGGGGGGACTAGAAATGGGTCTCCCCATTCCCTCCCCACCCCAGCTCTGGGGATGAGACGGAGGGAGGGACCGGCCCAGAGGCCCCAGGCAGCTTCCGTGGCTGAGGGGGAACCAGACCTGGGTCTCCCCCTCCTAGCCCAGCACGCTCCGTGGACGGCCCCCCCGCCCCAAGGCTCAGGGTTGCAGCTCTGTGACGCAACCCCCTCCACCTCTGGGCTGCGAGGAAATCCGCCTGCCTGGATTGCAGCTTCAGGCTGCCAGCCCTCGTGGGCTTCCCAGAGAGTAAATCCCACTGAAATCAAAGGCGCTTCTTTCCGGGAGGTTTATCACTCACCCGATTCCCCCAAGAGACCCCTGAAAATGAGGAATCTTCAACTCCAAGGAGGTGGAACTTGCTCCAGCGAGAAACATTAAATAAATACAGCTGTTTCCGTGGGAGGGGTCTGAGCAGGAAGGGGTGAGTCTCAAATATTCACACAGTCGTTTAAAATGCACTTCCCAATTTTACGATTGGCACTTCGGCGGCTTTTTTTTCGTCTTGGTTAAGACTGTGGCAAAGCCTCCACTGACGGGGGCGGGCAGCGTGTAAAGGTGAATCGCTTTTCTTCTTGCACCCCCTCCCTTCGTCGCTATGTCATTTTTCTTTTTCTTTGAAGCCCCTCCTTTGCTCAGGTCGCACTTGCAAAAAAAAAAAAAGAAAAGGAAAGGAAAAAAGCCTCCAGTGTAAGGTGCCTCTGTTCCTCGCAAGGGCTCCTGGGAAATGTAGTCTTTCGCAGCAAGAAAGCTCCTGGAGATTGTCTACAAGTGTCTTTTTATATTTTTAACAATAAAGTGTTTTTAAAATATTATTAAGGAAATATAACAAAGGCAAAAAATAATAATACCACAGTGATGAAGGAATTATATATTATAGTGATTAAAATAAACTAAGAGGCAAGAGGGGGAGGGAAACTAAAAAAGAGAAATCCATACAATATAAAACTAGTTCAGCCCTTCTCCAAATGGTTTAACTAGACCAGCGTTTCTCCAACTCGGCAACTTTAAGACATGTGGACTTCAACGCCCAGAATTTCCCAGCATGCTTTCATTAGATTTAGACAATATTATTTATTTATTTATTTATTTATTTATATTTCAAATTTAGATACCGCCCGTCACACAAAAAGTGACTCTGGGCGGTTCACCGTAAAACAGCAATAAAGATTAAAATACAACAAAACAATATAAAATACAGTGAAAAGAGAATAAAAACCAAACACATCCACAAATAACATCTTCCAAAATGTCGATGGTCAGTAAGATGTAAGATCTTTATATAGATTCTTTATATAAGATGTAAGATCTTTATATAGATTCTTTCCAGTGAGATATCTGCTTTTATTATATTTACACAGTATATTTTACTATATACTAGATCAGCGTTGTCCAAACTTGGCCACTTTAAGATGAGTGGACTTCAACTCCAAGAATTCCCCAGCCAGCCATGTACTAGATGATCCACGACCCCTTGGGTCATCGTTTCAGAGATATTTCCTTACCTCAACAGAGAAACAGAATGACCAAGGGCAAAAAAGCAGCGGAAGTGTGAGCGACTTGTGACTTCCTGCCAGCTTCCCCATTGACTTTGCTAGTGGGAAGCTGCCAGAAAGCCTCCCTCCCTCCCTTTTTTCCTTCCACCTACCTACCTACCTACCTACCTACCTATAATATAGGCTTGCGCCATTTTCCCTCCCCTCACAACCCTCAGGAGAGCCCAGTGAAGCCTCCTCCCCCCTCCCCAAAGGGAGTCCTGGACCATGAGGAGAACTGCACCCCTGCTCTCCATTCCGGTGTGTCCCCAGGGCCCCTCCCTCAAGGCAGCCTCACCCTTCGACCACCGGCACCCCCCAGCCAGGCCTACCTCGCCAGCAGACATCCGAGTCACTCCCTCGTCCTTCCCTCACCGCCAACTGCCGTTAAGAGATTTCAAATTTTAGCCTCAGTTCCAAAGCAGCCAATCGCCATTTGCCCGTTGGGCTCTGCCGCCAGACGATTGGGTGCAGGGGAGAGAGGGAGGCGGGAAAGAGGTCGAGGATATGCCCAGGACGATCACATGACCTGGGAGGGCCGCAGTGGCGCAGCAGCACAGTGGTGCTGAAGCAGCCACAAATTCCCCAAATTTCAATCCCACAGGAGTAATGGGTCCCAGATTTTGGATGCATTCCGTAAGTTAGCTCATTTGAGGTACCTTGGTTCAAAAATCCCGTCCTGGGCACCTCTCTGTCCACCATCGGCTTTGTTTTAGTAGTATGTATGTATGTATATTAAAAAAATCCCCTCTCACCCCTATGGGTGGTATGTGTCTTCCTCCATCTCGGGTCCTCTACCAGAGGCCTGGGAGTTTGAGGGTTCTGCGCAGTGTCTTAGCTGTTCCTAGTACTGCAGTCTTCCAGACAGAGAGCTCTGATGTTGCTCCTGGGATCTGTTGGAGCCACTCTCCCAGATTAGGAGTCACAGCCCCGAATGCCCCTACCACCACTGGGACCACTTTGGCCTTGACTTTCCACATCCTCTCTAGTTCCTCCTTTAGGCCCTGGTACTTCTCCAGCCTCTCATACTCTTTCTTCCTGATGCTGTCACTTGGCACCGCTATATGTATCACCACTGCTGTCTTCTGGTCCTTGTCTACTACCACGATGTCTGGTTGATCAGCCAGTAGCTGCCTGTCTGTCTAGATCTGGAAGTCTCGCAAGATCTTAGCCCTGTTACTGTCCATGATCTTCTGTGGAATCTCCCATCTGGACTTGGGGGGGGTCTAAGCCTTTCAGTATAGTTTTATCCACCATGTAGTTAGGTTTTATGGGTTATGTAGTTGTAACTATAACCAAGTAGTGTACCTCTTCTCTGAGAGTTTTTAGGTAGAGACTTTGTGGATAAGTCTTGGATGCTAAGTTTTTATGAGAAGAAGTCTTGTTGTTTCCTATATTTTGTATGTAACTTGTATTTTATGGAGTTTTGCATTTTTATCAATAAAAGCCAGTTAGTATATATTTTCTGACTGGATTTTCTTGGGAGAACAAAATATGGACATTGCATTTTGCAAGCTTTGCTGCACTCTGCACAATATGGAATACTATAGTTGGAAGTCAAATAGCATCTGGAATACCAAGAAAATCGATCTTTGGAATTATCAAAGGAAGCAGAAGAAATGGCAGTAGAGTTCTGCCAAGAAAATCCAAAGTTTGCAGCAAATGCTTTCTTCTAACAATCTAAGAGATTATATGGGAGTAACGCCAGCTGGACCTCACCAAAATCAAATTTACTATGCAAGCAAAGGAGAAGCTCCATTCGGTCAGCAGAAGGAAGACGTGGTGCTGACTGTAGCTCAGATCGCAAACTCCTTGCAAGATTACAAGTTAAGATAAAGAGAACAAACAAAATCACCAGAGCAACAAGATACATCCTCAGCAATACTCCATAGAAGATTATACAGCGAAGGTAAAGAATAGATGTAGTGGATTAGAGTGGATAAATAATGTGCCTGAAAAACTGGAAATTTATGGCAGTTGCGCCCCTTCCTGGACTGGGAGGCCTTGCTCGCAGTCACTCATGCCTTGGTCACTTCCCAGTTGGACTACTGCAATACACTCTACATGGGGCTGCCCTTGAAGACCACCCAGAGTTACAACTGGTCCGAAATGCAGCAGCTCATGCAATATTGGATGCTTCTTGGTTTGTTGTTACAACATTGCTGCATGAGCCAGACATGTTAAACGGGCCCTAGAAAATATTGCTAACAACAAATGATGAAATACCAGCAGAACTGTTAAAAGGCCAGCTGGGGAATTCTGGGAGTTGAAGTCCATACATATTAAAGTTGTCAGTGTTGGGAAATACTGGACAAGGGTCAAACATTCACAGGGATGGTAACTGTAGCCATGAAGGACAGCATCTTGGGGAACAGCCCATAGCTTCAAACCCATAGTAAGAGGGTTCTGACAAAGTTTCTCCCAAGGTTCTCTGGAATAGCCAGGTTAGCTTTCCAAAAATCAGTAGGGAGGGAGCCCCTATGACCTTGTGAGGCATGCTGTTCTAGAGAAGGGGGGCAGATCTGAGGAGACTCATCCCCAGGATCCTTGCAGATGTGGTATGGATCTCACTTCCCAGGCCTATTGGGTAAACGTAAGCCACTGGAGAAGGTGGTCCCACAGATAACCAAGTCCTAAGCTATGTAAGACTTTGAAGGTGACAACCAGTCTCATGAGTTGCATATGGAAGGAAACTAGTAACCAGAGAAGGTCATGCATTGGAGGTGTTACAAGAGAAAACCTCAAAGCTCCCATCATTTTGGGGCTCGATAGATGCTACCTAGGAAAATTAGCTGTGCCACAGGACCTTGGTTGATATGGTGGTCTCGCCAAAGTTTTCAAGGATGATGTACGGGTCCACCTAAAATAAAAGGTTGGGAACCACCAGCTACAAAATAATTGCCCGAACACAGGGAATACAAGGAAGGGTGATTTCATACTCAACGAGCCAGCAAGCTTGCAGTTCTCCTGCTTGATTTCTCTGTAGACCTCTGAACAAGCATGCTCTGTTCTGCCAAAGCTCATGGCCATGTCTGTGGATGTTCTCAGCATCTAGGACAGCAAAAGGGTTATTATTAAAGAAATGGCTGGAGCCTAGGAAGACCTATCCCATTTTCAGCAAGGTCTCAGGGCCCCTCGGAATGGCATAACTCAGCTCACCTGTTCCTCTCCTTCCTCAACCTTCTGCTGTCCCATCAGGAAATCCTCAGCCAGGGCCACCGCTTGGTAGCAGGACTTGGGGCTACCTTCCTTGACCCAGCTCTGCAATGCCAGTGGGAGGACAGCCAGGAACTGCTCCAGGACCAGCAACTCCAGGATCTGCTCCTTGGTGCAATTCTCTGGGGTCAGCCACTGGTGGCAAAGCTCCTAGAGTTGGTTATAAGCATCTCGGGGCCCCTTAGCCTCCTGGTAGCAGAACAGCCGGAAACGCTGGCGTCGGATCTCGGTGTCAGCTACATCTTTCCTCAGGATTTCCGAAGTTGCTATTCCCTTATCTCCCATCTCCGAAGATTCTTGGTTGGGAAAGGCCTTTGGGACTTCTTCTTCAAGACCCAACCAAGGTTCATCAGCCTCTTCTCCATGGGGCCTTCTGGCAAAATCAGCTGTCGTTTTGGAAGGAACCAGCGAGGACTTGGTGACTTCCCACCGCATGGTTTTCGGCAGCTCCTCATTTTCCCAATTCTCCGGCCACTGGACCTCCCAGGTGTGGGCCAATCCATCCTCAGCTTCTGATCTCATCTGTCCCAGCATAGCCCAACTTGCACACTCCCTGATTGTCCCCAGCGGGGCAGGGCAGAGAGTGCCGCTTCCATTTTTTAACACTTCCTCTTCCACAGGCTCGACATACAGTCCTGCATAAACCTCTGCCTTCTGCTTGGTGGACATTTCTTCTCTTGTGAGAGGCCCATGTCAATTCTGCCCACGTATGCCTAAAACCTTGCTTGCTTTCTGCAGGAGAGCATCAGGACCAATGTCCAGCCTCCAACGGTGCACCGGAATTCGTTCCTTTTGCCCCACCAATTTCGAAAGGACTGAAGTTCCCCTAGGTGCAGGTGACTTTAGAGAAATTAGTCTTGGCAGAGGATCTGGTAACAAAGTGCCAAAAAGAGGAAGAGGAGGAGGAAGAGGAGACAAAGCCAACATTAACTTTTTTTTAACTTCTTTTTTCATGCTTGCAAATGGGGTTGGGTGGCTTGGTTTTCACTGTGTCACTAATTAATTCCTGTGCAACCCATATTCGAAGGGCTTTGTGTACGTGATCTGATTGGAAATGGGCATTATGATAATAATTATTATTGTGATTATATTTTTATCCCACCTTTTTTATGTATAACTCAAGGCAGCAAACATACTTAATCCTCCTTCCTCCTCCTATTTTCCCCACCACAACAACCCTGTGAGGTGGAATGGGCTGAGAGAGAGGGACTGGCCCAAAGTCCCCCAGCCAGCTCTCATGCCTGAGGCAGGCCTAGAGCTCACCGTCTCCTGCTTTCTAGGCCAGCATCTGAATCACTAGATCAAACTGGCATGGCTAGTTGGAGAATGGCAAAGAGAGAAGGTACAAGCTGTGTCTTTGGGACAAAGATGTTGGTGGCTGTGACTTCATTGTCTTGGACGGTCTGTTGGAAGAAAAGTTTATCTTACCAAGTTCGTTTCTGAGCCGGGAGTAAAGACACTGACGAATTGCATGAAGTTAGGAGGTTTATTCTTCACCCAAGAGCAGAGACAAGGACAGCATACTGTTAGGTGGGCGGCCGCCCTGGGCCCCCTTCATACAGTACCTTATATACCTTTCGTTACATTCACATCCACATTGAAATGCCATGATCTTTCTGGTCCAATCAAAGCCAGTTACCTTGATCCATACTCCTCCCCTTACCCAGGATCCCTTTCTCTGATGTGATTAAGGTTCTTCCTTTCTGTATGTAAACTAATTTCTGTCACCTTGAGTGTTAATAACCATATGTAAACTATCCTTTATCACTTTGATTGTCCACCAAGCGCTGTCCTGATTTACATCCCTGATTGTATTAAGAAGTGTTGAGGGTCACATCCTCAAGAATGCAACCTGTTGATAAATCTAAAATGAGGCCAGTCACTGTAAGGTCAACCATACAATTGGCATATTGCTGGGCTTGCATTTACTTCAGGTTATACAAGCAGGTAAATGTATAAATGTATAAAATGTTTACAAAATGTCTAAATGATTAAAATGTGTACATGTTCCAATCTTCTAACAGGTCAATGACATCACTGCAGTCAAGCTCCCCAGTGTTACTTTCTTGCAGTTCCCAGGAGGATGCTCAGAACTGTGGCTGGACGGAAAACCTTACCTCCCACCCATACTACAGATGTGGACAACTGAGGCTCAGAGCAAATGACTTCCTAAACACATTTCAATAAGTTCAGGAAAGATGAGATTCAGCCCAGAGACCTCCTGATTCTCAGTTCACAGTAAGGAAGGAAGTACTGTAAGCTGACTTTCTGGGAAAATGTTCAGAATCACAGCTAATTATGCTGCTCTTTTTGTAAATGAAGTTGTGCTATGGTTAATGGAAGCTCTCCCCAAACAAGCAGGAAAGAGAGCCAGTTTGGTCTAGCAGTTAAGGCCCCAGGCTAGAAAGGAGGCTGTGAGTTCTAGGCCTGCCTTAGGCACGAAAGCTGGCTGGGTGACTTTGGCCCAGTCCCTCTCTCTCAGCCCAGCCCACCTCACAGTGTTGTTGTTGTGGGGAAATTAGGAGGAAGGAGTATTAGGTATGTTTGCTGTTGTTTGAGTTACTTATAAAAATAATAAAGGTGGGATGAAAAAAAGAGGGACAGATCAGAAAAACATGCTGCAGATTTTGCAAAGCAGCTGGTGCATTTGCTATGGCAAAAAGGAAGGAATGCGTGAACACACACACACACAGTATAAACACAGTGACCCTACGTCCTTTATTATAAAAGACAGTCCTTTATTTCAGAAAGCTGCCCTCTAGATTAATTTCATTATTTATTTTCTCGGTTTTGCTCTTGAATTTTCCTTTGTAAAGCAAAGTTATAAACAGAAACATTTTTTTTTTATCCTTACCAACCTCTTTCAGATTTGCCCTTCATTTTTTCCAAGAAAATATGGCCACTGTAACTAGAAAGAAAGCAGGGCATGAATAAATCGAGGAGGGGGCAGGTCAAGAAAGCTGAGCTGTACTAGATGGCAAAATTGACTTGTCTGATTAGGAAAAGGACAATCACTACATTTCTTAGTGACTGGAAACCCCTTATGGACTTTTTACTGAAGAAAGAAAAAAAACGAACTTCTGATTTATGGGTTTGAGGATTAGAAAGGGTAGACTATGGAGAGGAGGAAATTATGATGCAATCTGAGAGAGACAGGGTGAAATATAAATGCATGTATAACCGCTGTTAAGAAGATCGGAAGCCTCTTTCTCTTTCTTTTCACTTTTCTTTATCTATTCCCTTTTTTTCTTTATTTTCTTGATTTATTTTCTATAATTTGTACTGTTTTTATCGTGTTAAAGATTTCTTTAATACAAATTATTTAAAAAAAGAAAGAAAGCTGAGATGTATGCAATGCTTTCCTTCTCCTCCCCCTAATCTGAACCCGAGAGATGAGAAAACAGCTGCCTAAATCTTAGGAATTCCCTTTTCCCCTCTCTGCTCAACCCCAGTCCTCTTTTTCCGGTTTTTTTTTCCTGCGCCCCCTTCTCCCAGCAGTAAGCCTGCTCGTAGCTTTCCATTCCCACGTGCGTGCCAGCGAAACATTAATTCCCCTTTTAAGAAATTCAAAATCCTTTTTCTAGGAAAGGGGAGGAGCCTCGAAGCGGCGTGGAGAACGGGAGGACCATCCTGGCGGCAAAGACCGCCCCCTCCCATTCTTTGACCTTCCTAGGAATTCAGACTCTATCAGTTTAACTCTTAGATTGCCAAAGCCTTGGTACCCTCGTTGTGAATCAATGTTTCTCAACCTCGGCAACTTGACTTCAACTCCCAGAAGCCGGCTGGGGAATTCTGGGAGTTGCAGTCCACACATCTTAAAGTTGCTGAGGTTCAGAAACACTGTTCTGGATTGTTTTTACTGTATTTTTCAAAGGAAAAATTTCCATGAGTGATCTAGTTGCTTCTACATTTCCCACTATTCCTTGCAACTAATGGGATAATATTGAATTATAGCAAAGGGTAAGTAAAGTACAGCACATCTGATTATAACTGATGAAAAGGGGAAGCTGTTGGGTGAGGCTCAACACTTGGTGACTTCATGGAGACTCTTCTGGGCAGCAATATGGAAACCATTCCGAGATTTTTTCATACCCCAGTCGAGCCTAGAGCCCTGGGATTTTCTCGTGGTCTCCTTTCCTAATTCTAGCCAAGCCCTATCCTTTAGCTGAGTGTTTCTCAAACTTGGCAACTTTAAGTTGTGTGGACTTCAACTCCCAGAATTCCCCAGCCAGCAAAATCCATGAGATTTTGCCACCCCCAAAAAGATACCCTATGATTGGACATTCACAAGAAGGAAGAATAGCTTTTTCTTGACGGAAAGAAAATAGCAACATCTGAAAACCTGGTTAGGTCTTTGCTAGGCCAACTCAAACCTCCCAAAACATTGTGCAAAGCTTCACATTCTCCAGAGATTTTCATGAATCCATGTGGCCCATAAAGGAAAAGTAGGGAATGGCTCATGCAATCCAGCCAGAGCTATCTTGGAATATTCTGCTAAATCCAAGCATCTCTGCAATAGTATCCCTATGGAAATGGAAGATTTCTTTAAACCAAATCTTAAACTTTTGCCCAAGCCCAGAACTGCTGCTCCTTGAGTTTACAGAAACCTGTATTTAAAGATTTTTGTTCCTCTTATCATTTGTTTTACTGTACCAAACTAATTCACAGGAAAAAAATGGATCCATTCAACAGTACTAACAATGTAGTTGTCAGGGATCGTGGGGAAGTTGGGATATGAATGGAAAAGGGAGCAGACATAAGCAGTCAAGAGGCAAGAAGGGGGTCTCTCCCAAACGACAACTCAGCCCAGGTGAGGAGAAAGCTGGGAAGGAGCGTTGCAAATAATTCCGAGAGACTCCACCTTGGTGAACTCGCTAGAAATGGGGCTGAGACATTCCTCTAGCAGTTTCCAAGGTTTTGTATTTCCCCCAGGTGAACAGCAAAGATCCCTTCCTGGAATCTGTGTAGATCTTGCCCAGCAATGTGGGGCTTGACAGTAGTCCAACACCAAAAGTAAGAAAAAGGGAGAAAAAAGATTAGAAAAGAATTTAAGCAGATTTGACATTAATTCTATTAGTCAAATATGTTACTGAGACTCACAGCATTCCCTTGATCTACCAGTCTATCACTCTGTTTATTTATTTAAAACCATATATATAAAACCATATATATTTAAAATGAAATCATTTTAAAAACTGAGATCTTGAAATCTCACAAGACCTCTCATTAAATTTGAATCATCTCATCCCTCCAAGATCTCATGTGGTTTTTGAAGAGAAGACTCAGATTTCAAAGTATTGATTTTTTCCTTAATTTAAGAAAAAGGGATCCATATATGTGCTGTAAAGATGTTGGGGATGCCTTATCCCTTCTGAGCAGAATGCTCTTGACCTTGGGAACAGTATTCCCTGAAAATCCATCTGATCTTAAACGGAAAATTTTTACTCTTCGTAAGTCCAGATAAATGTATTATTTCTCCACTTCCCCGTGAATACTAATTAATATTTCTTTGCACAGAAAAAAATGCCATCACAATAATTTGACTGTTGAAGAAAGCAAGAACATTAGAGAAAGTTTTCCTCTTTTTGTTGGAGTAATTCCCGTACTGGACATACTACTCAATGGAATCAACATGTTGCCTCTCAGACATGATTCAACGTTCTTATTAGGTTTATTCTAATCATCTTCTACGAGGGGTAACTAATTTCTACCTTCCCTCTCCATTGGAAAGGATTGTGCCCATAACTTGCAACAGAGAACCAAATCAAAACTATTTGCTGGCAGGGCTTAATAAAGGGCTGAAAGAATCTAGCCTAACTCAGCAAGAAAGCAGGAATGCAGAGAATGTAAACAGGCATTAGTTTACATTAATTATAATTAGGTAGTCCCCAGTTTAAGAACGAATTCCATTCCGAAGGTCTGTCCTTAAGTCGAATTTGTATGTAAGCTGCAACAGTATTATTGTATAATACTGTATAAGTAGTGTTGTGTAACAAACTCCAACCACTGTGTATTTAACTCGAATCACTGTGCATTTAACTTGAATTTTGCTACAATAGACTCCGTTCTTAACTATGGATTGTCTGTAAACCAGCCGTTCTTAACTAGGGGACTACCTGTAAACATAACTGAACAAAAGTTAACTTTGCTATACATACTGGATGGCTAGAATAAGGAATTGCCAAGTAAAAAAATCATTAAGTTTTTACTTAGAGCAGCCAAATCAGTCATTACTTAAAATAATGGAAATGTCTGGGTAATATCTCAGAGGATAAATGGCATGATAAGATTTGGTCTATAGTTTTACTTGAAAAAGTCTCTGATAAAATCCATTGTATGACAAGCCAAAATAGTGAATCGTTATTTTAGAATAGTATTTCTCAACCTCAGCAACTTTAAGATGTGTGGACTCCAACTCCCAGAATTCCCAAGCCAGCCAGTTGGAGCCCGCACATCTTAAAGTTGCTGAAGTTGAGAAACACTGTTTTAGAAGGAATGGTGCAATGTAGTTGTTCATATAAGTGATAAGCATCCGGGAAACAACTTGTATCCAACATTATGAACATGGTACCAGCACTATGTAAATTTTTGAAATTCAAATGAAAATTTAAATTTAAAAAAAGGATTAAAAAGCATTACATGTCAACACAGAAGGAAGCATCTGCAGGATCCGATGCTTGGATGAAAGCAGTGTTGCACCATTGCAGCGCAAGCTGTCCATTTCTTATGTGTATATGTCCAGGCACATGTGCAAAAGGGGTGGAGCTTATATCACAGTGGCACAATATGTTTTCATAATTTCCCCCTCCACACATACACTATGGATGCCTCTGCATGGACACTATGAGGGTTAGAGGCAAGATAAAAACCTAGTATTTTCTTCTGAGAGCTACATTGCAAGAGAACCCCAAGGGTTTACCTACAACTGGTTATACATTCCAATCATTACCATTCACTCAAAAACTTGCCAACTCTTTTATATGAGTACCATATTCTGGAATACAGGTAGTCCTCGTTTAGCGACCACAATTGGGACCCACAGCTCCATCGTTAAGCGAAGTGGTTGCTAAGTGGAAATCATGTAACCATGACAGGGCTTCCCTTTTTCCCACTCCCCTGCCCTTTGGAATGCTCACCCCAGTGCTGGGATAATTAGCAAGAAGGGAATTAAGGTGTGTCTTCACATTCATTGGAGAGGAAGGGATTACAAGAGTGTAAGCAGGCACACAATGGGAAATACACATCAAAAGCAATGTGCTGGCACTGGCAGCCCCAAGCATGCTATGTAAACAGCACTGGGGGGAGGGCGGAGAAAAAAACACGATTTCTGTAGGCAAGCTCTGCACCTAACCCAGTGTTGTCCAAACTTGGCCACTTTAAGATGAGTGGACTTCAACTCCCATGCTGGCTGGGGAATTCTGGGAGTTGAAGTCCACTCATCTTAAAGTGGCCAAGTTTGGACAACACTGACCTAACCCGTTTTCTCCCCTTCCCCTTCACAGAGCAGAGAGATTGGAGTGGAAGGGATTACAAGAGAGTAACAACGGGGAGTACATTGGCTACCAGCACCACCGTATTGCTTTCGATGTGTGTTCCCCATTGTGTGCCTGTTTACTCCCTTGCAATCCTCTCCAATCTCTCCACTCTGTAAGGGGGGGAAAAGTAAAACAAGTCAGGCATAGGACAGCGCGTACTGACTGTAAGGGCTATCACGTGACTGAGGGACACTGCGAAGGTCGTAAATGTAGATATTGGTCATAAAACTATATTTTCAGCACCACTGTAACTTTGAACGGTCGCTGATTGAGGCAGTCAGTAAGCGAGGACTACCTGTACAATTAAGAAGTTGTTTCCCTGCCTTTGGGAAGCTTGGCATCAGCAGTTGTTTCGCAGGGCTGAGCAATTTTGCCAAGGTGGCTGAAAGTCAGCTTCATCTTTTCATCTTTGTCTCCAGCAGAATTGGTGGTCCAAACAGACAGGGCTGTTTTCCCCTCCAACTGAGTTGGGGGAGGAGCTATTTTAAAGCACTGGCAAGCCTACTTTAGAACTTAATTTCTGTTTCTTGAGCATTCCCTCTGCAAAATGGCACCCCTCCCCTTGTGACTCGAGGCTGTGGGTTGCCCATTCCTGGTTTAAGTGCTCAGTGCTGTGAATTGCAAGGAAACAAAGTGGTGAGGACGCAAAGCAGGAGCTCCAGAGGGGAAAACAATTTCTTAGCTAAAGCTGAAGAGTGCCGTCCTATTTTAGCTGCCGCCATTACTGGGGGGCTGAGAAAGGTAAGCTGGTGGTTTCTCTCGCGCGTGCTTTCTCACAAAGTGTTTGATCACGTGCGCACGCTGGGTGAAGTTCTTCCGACAGATGGCACATTTGTAAGGCTTCTCTCCCGTATGCATCCGCTGATGCACCAACAGCCCTGAGGAATGCCGGAAGTTTTTCCCACACTCGGAGCATTGATATGGCTTCTGCTCGGTGTGGATCACAGTGTGGGTTAGAAGACTTGTCTTCTGATTAAAGCTTTTCCCACAGTCGGAGCACTGATACGGCTTCTCTCCTGTGTGGATTCTCTGGTGTCGGTTCACACTAGATTGTGTGGCAAAGACCTTCCCACAAATTGGGCAGGGGCTCCTCTGCTTTCCTTTATACACCTTTGATGGGCTGTTAATTTTACTAAGGTCAACATACGGACCTATCATGGCTACGTTTTTCCCTTCTGTGATCTCATGTTCCACCTGCTTTTCCTGTTCCCCCTGAGGACCGAAGACACTTCCTTTCCACTCCCCTTTCAATTGTCCTAGACCATTCCTCTGCTCGTTCAACCATCTGCTTCTCCCCACGTCTGGTCTCTGCCTGAAGCTCTTCTTACAAGAAGCACACCTGTACACCTTCTCTCCAGTGTGGTCTATCTGGTACGCGTTGACACCCCACTTCGGCTTGAAGCTTTTCCCACAGTCTGAACATTGATACGACTTCTCTTTGGCATGTACCATCTCATGGGAAAGAAGATTGGTCTTCCGATTAAAGCTTTTCCCACAGTGAGAACATTTGTAGGGCTTCTCTCCAGTATGAATAATAAGATGTCTATTCAAGCTTGATTTTCGGGTAAACCCTTTCCCACAAAGGAGACATGTGTTCCTTCCCCCATCTTTGTGCAGTCTTGGGGGGGCTGTAAATCTCCAAAGGTTGACCCCATCCTGCTCATTAATAGGTTTCGCCTTCCACTTCTGTGTTTCATTTTCCGCTCGATGGTCCAAACCGCCACCTTTTATCTCTGATATGCCAAAAGTTGCTTTTTGATGTTCCTCAACATGCTGATACATCTCTCGGTCACTTCCTAGAATAGGGGGGGAAATGTACAATTTTTAAATATTGTTTTATTGTATTATTATAAAACACAAGTAGTACACTATATTATTTGGGTACAGTCCTATTTATACAGTGTTGAGTAAAGATGAGTAACACTCTGATGATTTAGCTAACTCAAACCTTTAAAGATAAAGAAACAGGGTTTATGTCAATATTATTATCATTTCTAAAGTGTTAATGTTGAGGAACATAAGGTTGCTTAAAGCTGACATCTAGAGCTGAGTGCACACACTGAACAGCCTACACGAAATAGGACTGGGTCTTATTTCTTTCTTTCCCATTTTTCCCCTTTCTTGCACCTTTAGCTTTTTCTTTGATTTCTTTTCCTTCCTTCCTTCCTTCCTTCCTTCTTCCTTCCTTCCTTCCTTCCTTCCTTCCTTCCTTCCTTCCTTCCTTCCTTCCTTCCTTCCTTCCTTCCTTCCTCTTTTCTTTTCTTTTCTTTTCTTTTCTTTTCTTTTCTTTTCTTTTCTTTTCTTTTCTTTTCTTTTCTTTTTCTTACTTTATATTACAGTGGTACCTTGGGTTACAAACGCCCCTCCTTACGAATTTTTCGAGATACGACCAGCTCCGGCCCCAAAAATTTACCTCGACATGTGAACTCCGCCTCGAGCTACGAACCGAATCCGCGGCCATTTGCCCTGCTGCCACATGGTCACGGCTTCCTGTGGGCGAGATCGCGGTAGCAAGGAGACGTTCGTGAGGCTTGTGGTGTGTTTTGGGGGAAATTTGCCTGGTGGTGTGACCAAATTCGGAGGGCGGATTAACCGTATTTACATTGAACCTTATGGGAAAATTTACCTCGAGTTGCGACCAACTCAAGTTGCGATCAGAGTCACGGAACGGATTAAGTTCGTAACTCGAGGTACCACTGTAGTTTGCATTGGTTTTTATCTTCCTTTTTTAAAAAAAACTTTAATAAAAATTATATATAGGTGAAACTCGGAAAATTAGAATATCATGCAAATGTTCATTTATGTCAGTATGGCAACTCAAAAGGTGAAACCAATATATGAGATAGACGCATTACATGCAAAGCGAGATATGTCAAGCCTTACTTTGGTATAATTGTGATGATTATGGCGTACAGCTTATGAAAACCCCAAATTCACAATCTCAGAAAATTAGAATATTACATGACATCAATAACACAAGGACTGGAAATAGAACAATATTGGACCTCTGCAAAGTATAAGCATGCATATGTACTCAGTACTTGGTTTGGGCCCCTTTTGCAGCAATGATTGCCGCAATGCGGCATGGCATGGATGCTATCAGCCTGCGGCACTGCTGAGGTGTTATGGAAGACTAGGATGCTTCAATAGCGGCCTTCAGCTCCGCTGCATTGTTCGGTCTCATGTCCCTCATCTTTCTCTTGGCAATGCCCCATAGATTCTCCATGGGGTTCAGGTCAGGCGAGTTTGCTGGCCAATCAAGCACAGTAATCCCATGGTCATTGAACCAGGTTTTGGTACTTTTGGCAGTGTGGGCAGGTGCCAGGTCCTGCTGGAAAATGACATCAGCATCCCCATAAAGCTCGTCTGCGGAAGGAAGCATGAAGTGCTCCAAAATCTCCTGGTAGACGGCTGCGTTGACCCTGGACTTAATGAAGCACAGTGGACCAACCCCAGCAGATGACATGGCTCCCCAAATCAACACAGACTGTGGAAACTTCACACTGGACTTCAAGCATCGTGCATTGTGTGCCTCTCCAGTCTTCCTCCAGACTCTGGGTCCTTGGTTCCCAAATGAGATGCAAAAGTTGCTCTCATCAGAAAAGAGGACTTTGGACCACTGGGCAACAGACCAGTTCTTTTTTTCTGTAGCCCAGGTAAGACGCTTCTGACGTTTGTTGTTGTTCAGGAGCGGCTTGACAAGAGGAATACGACATTTGAAGCCCGTGTCCAGGATCCGTCTGTGTGTGGTGGCTCTTGAGGCACTAACTCCAGCCTCAGCCCACTCCTTGTGAAAGTCCCCAACACTTTGGAATGGCCTTTTCCTGACAATCCTCTCCAGGCTGCGGTCATCCCTGCTGCTTGTGCACCTTTTTCTACCACCCTTTTCCCTTCCACATAACCTTCTATTGATGTGCTTTGATACAGCACTTTGGGAACATCCAACTTCTTTTGCAATTACCTTTTGGGGCTTTCCCTCCTTATGGAGGGTGTCAATGATGGTTTTCTGCACAACTGTCAGGTCAGCAGTCTTTCCCATGCTTGTGCTTCCTACTGAACCAGCCTGAGAGACCATTTAAAGGCTCAGGAACCCTTTGCAGGTGTTATGGATTCGTTAGCTGATTAGAGGGGGACACTTTGAGCCTAGAATATTGAACCTTTTCACACTATTCTAATTTTCTGAGATTGTGAATTTGGGGTTTTCATAAGCTGTACGCCATAATCATCACAATTATACCAAAGTAAGGCTTGACATATCTCGCTTTGCATGTAATGCGTCTATCTCATATATTGGTTTCACCTTTTGAGTTGCCATATTGACATAAATGAACATTTGCACAATATTCTAATTTTTTGAGTTTCACCTGTATAGCTGGTCTCTATGTCTGCTATGTGGCCCACTGGTAATTCCACTCCATCGGTCTTAACTACCTTCCCTCTTTTTACTATCATCCTGCCACACTTCTCCAGTCCGAATGACATCCCAATGTCCTCGCTGTAGATCCGTGTCAGGTGGATCAGTGAGTCGATGTCTCGTTCACTCTTAGCATACAGCTTGATGTCATCCATGTAGAGGAGGTGGCTGATGGTGATTCCACTCTTGAACTTGTACCCATATCCAGACCTTGTGATTATCTGGCTGAGGGGGTTTAAGCCTATGCAGAACAGCAGTGGGGACAGTGCATCACCTTGGTATATGCCGCACTTGATGGCCACTTGTGCGAGCTGTCTTGAGTTCACTTCCAGTGTTGTCTTCCACAGTCCCATTGAGTTCTTGAGGAAGGTCCTTAGTGTCCTGTTGACTTTGTATAGCGCCAGGCATTCACAGATCCATGTGTGCGGCATTGAGTCATAGGCTTTCCTGTAGTCAATCCAGGCTGTGCTCAGATTGGTCTACCTAGACCTTGAATCTCGGGTGACTGCTCTATCTATGAGTAACTGGTGTTTTGAGCCTCTGGTGTTGTTCCCAATGCCCTTCTGGGCTGTGCTCATGTACTGGCCCATATGGTCTTGTAGCTTGGCAGCTAGGATGCCTGATAGAACTTTCCATGTTGTGGGGAGGCAGGTTATTGGCCGGTAGTTGGATGGTGCTGTTCCCTTGTGAGGGTCTTTCATGATCAGCACTGTCCTTCCTTATGTTAGCCAATCTGGGTGGGAGCCTGCTGCTAGCAGCTGGTTCATCTGTGCTGCTAGGCGTTCATGCACTGCTGTTAGTTTCTTTAGCCAGTAGGTGTGGATCATGTCCGGGCCAGGTGCTGTCCAGCTCTTCATGTTCTTGACCCGCTGTTGGATGTCTGCTACTGTGATGGTGACTGGTTCCTGTTCTGGGAGATTGCTGTGGTCTGCTTTCAGGTCCTGCAGCCACTTTGCACTGGTGTTATGTGTCTTCTCTTTCTCCCATATGTTCTTCCAGTACTGTTCAGTTTCCACTGCTGGTGGCTCAGCTGATACTCTGTGGTTGCACTGCAGTTGGGAGTACACTTTGGATGGTTCTTTGGAGAACAGGGCATTTATCTTCCTGGCCTCTGCTTCTCTAGTGTATCTCCTTAGCCTGGCAGCCAGTACTGTGAGCCTTTGTTTAGCAGTCTCTAGGGCTTCAGACGGAGTCAGGCCCATGTATTTTTTCAGTAGCCGAGTCTTATCCTTAATCTCCACACGCTTCTGTAGTTCCACCAGCTGACTGACTTCTCTCCGAGTTGCCTTGATCTTAGCCTCCAATCTCATTTTCCAGGGTGGGTATGTACTGCTGTTCTTCTTGATCGTGTAGCCAAGCAGTTCCAGGATTACAGCGGCTGTAGCATATACCAATTCATTGGTTTCAGTTATGGTGGTAGTAGGGATTGTCTGGAGGGCTCTGTTGGCATCTTCTAGCATACTATCTGATGGTACTTCTCCACTGAGCCTTGGTAATCGCACTCGAGGGTTGACTATAGCTAGTTTATCCATGATCTTATGCCTCATATCAGCTGCTGTGCTCTGTAATGGAAGGGGTGGCAGTGACATTCCAGCTTCAGGTGTTGGCTGCACAACTGCTTGTTCTTCCAGGTCTGCTTGGGTCCGGGTTGTAATGTATAGTTGGTCTATCTCGAGTTGTGAGAGCAGCTTCCTCTTTACTATGTTGAAGCGCTGGGTAACTAGTTGTTTCTATCCATAGTTCCCTCATACGTTTCATATATCCCCTCTCATTAGGTCTGCTGTTGTAGTAGCATTCCATCAATTCCAAGTTTTCTTGTCTCGTCCATGTATGGTTTGTTCCAGTAGCCCACTTAACATCAGATTGTCCTGGTTCCCCAACATCTGACACGGACCTTGTTAATCCGGGCGATGTCCGAGCCGGCATGACTCTCTTAGTTCGTGTCACTCTCATATTTGAGGTAGGCAGGTGAAGCGTTAGAGGGTCTTTGCCCAAGGACCCCTACTGGTAAGGTAGGTGCCAGCCGGGATTTGAACCCTGGTCTCCTGCATCAAAGGCGGTGTTCTAACCACTACGCTATCCAGCCGCTAGCACAAAACGGGAACTGGCATCTAGAGTCCTGCATGAATCAGAAGTTCACTATCTGAAATGGCGTAAACCAGGACCTTGGTATCAAAAATTTGGGCCTTGATAACCGAAAGCCTGCATGCATCAGGATCCTGGGATCTGAAATTTGGATCCTGGTAACTGAATCCTTGCATTCATTGTCACTTCTCTTACGGGTTCTGAAATCATCAGATGAGCTTCTCTTTTGAACATCCCTGAAATCTGAGAGGTGGACAGTGCATTCATGTGCCTGTAACTTTTTCAGAGATGGACTAAGGGTATCTGCCAAAGGGAGGTCATAAGAGTCAAGATGGCGGCAATAACCACATGATCAAATATTGCATGTAAAAAAGAGCCAGGGCTTTGATTGTATAGTCATGCCCACCATATTTATTTATTTATATTTCAAATTTGTCACCACCCATCTCACTGTTGACTTTTTTAGCCCCTTCCATGGATGCCCCTGGGTCAAAGGTTATGAAGGTTCTTGGATGGCCTTATTTTTTAAGTGATTTAAATCACTTGATTTTTCTTAAGGAATTTGGACATGATCAAAACAGGACAGCCTTAGCTAATCTATAAAGTTGTGGAAAGTCAAATGCGACTGAACAGATGAAGAGAAATGTTTCTATCAGCCAGTCTTAAAAGTAAAAAGAAAAGAAGGATGGGATTGACTGTCTCACTAGCATTAACAGGACAATCCAAACTACTGGATTTTCGATTTGAAAAATAAGTACCCTGGTCAGTTCTGTAACTTCCTTCCTTTTCTACACCTGGATCCATCATGGTTGGATCTAACAAATTGGTTGTAACAAAATGTTGATGCATTTTACTCTGCAGAAACATTCATGTTTGCTTTAGAGCGAATTGGAAGGCCTTTTTCACCCCATGGACCTAGACTGGGAAAATTTCTTCTTCCTAGCATATCATACTTCTATAGATATTAAAAGTAACCAAAAAGATAAGCCAGAATGATGTGATATACTGCTGGATTTCCCTGCTTAAGTCCTCCTGCAAGCAAAGGTGTTTAAACAATGCAAAAAACCTCATCATCCTTGCTACTCATTAACCCCATTTTTTTCCCCAGTTCTCAGAGCATGCTTATTGCAGGTCTGAAAAGGGTTTTTTAACAACAACAAAAAGGCAAAAAAAAAAAATCTTAAAATACTGCAAAACGGCAGGTGAAACCATTATATACCCTGCCCTCAGCTGTACAAAATAAAGGCAGGATATAAATCTAATAAATCAATAAATAAAATATGAAATAAATAAAATCCAGGAATTGAACAATTAAACAGGATACTTGTTCAATCCAAGGGTCACCATTCTAAAAAAGATTCTAAAAAAGAATTTGGTCCTCTTATTAACACAGGATCCAGGCCTGAAGGATCTGTGATAGGCAAGAAACAGAAAATCCTGACCTAATAAGGAAACATCTTTATTTTTCTCCGGCTTGATCTCCTTACAGGATGTCCTCTCTTTGGTCCCTAGTGCAGGCTGCCCGGCTCCAGAGACATCTCCAGCCTGTTCGTGAACTGGACTGGGGACCTAAAGTAACAAAAAAATATATTAATAGAATGTTAGAATTTTAGAGCTGACTGACTTCTTTGATTAGAGAAAGGTCATTACTGACATTCATCAATGACTGGAAACCCCTTATGGACTTTTTGCATAAAAAAGAAAATGATTTGGTGACTTATGGTTTGGATGATTAGAAAGAATATGTTATGAAAAAAAAGGAAATTATGATGAAATCTTAGAGAGAGATGTTTTCTGTTCTTTTATTTTCTTCTTCTTTCCTCCTTTTTTAATCTTCGTCTTTTCTGTTTTTCTTTTTCACATTTACTTTACTATTTTTTTTCTTTTCTTTGAATGTATTTCTTATTATCTATGTAAAATCTTTTAATAAAAACTATTTTTTTTTAAAGGAAGTTTCTCCTGATGTCTAACCTAAACTTCTTGCTTCTAATTTTAACCCACTGGTTCCATTCATGCCCTTTGGAGCAGATGAGTCCACACCCTCTTCCCTGTGATAGTCCTTCATATATCTGAAGGCTGTGATCATATCTCCTCTCAATCTTCTCTTCTCCCACGTTAAACATATCCAGATCCTTTAACTGCTTCTCATAGGGTTTCCAGACCTCTCACCACCTCCTCTGAACTTGCTCCAGTTTGTCACTGTCATTTTTGCGACGGTGGTTCCTAGAACTGGATACAGTACTCCAAGGGGCACCTGACCAGGACAGAAGGAAGTAGAGCAAACATTCCCATGATCTGGACTCTAGGTTCCCATTAATGCACCCCAAAAGGTTGCAGGATGTGGCCCTTGATCTTTGACCTTTTTAGATCTGAAATGTCAGTTCATTTGAGCAAGGTTTTTCAGCACTGCACCTGAAAGGGGACTGTTTATGATGGCTGCTCCTAAGCTCGATGTGTGGACTTCAACTCCCAGAATTCTCAGCAATGGCCATGTTGGCTAGGGAAATCTGGAAGTTGAAGCTCACACAGCTGGTAGGCACACTGAATGGGGAAATGGTTGAGTTTGGCCCAAACCCCTTTGCGCAGATGGAAGGGATGGGCACAAGAATGATCAGGAGAAGAAGAGAAAGAGCAGAGGGGCAAGAGAGAGTTGAAAACAAGGAAAATATAGCTGAGAGAATTTGGCAGAATTCCTTTTCCACTTTGGTTTTAAATTCATCCATCACATGTTCTGCTTCATAATCTCTTTCTCATCCCCTTAAGAATGGAGCCCTCCACTTAAGACAAATCCTAGCCCTGGTTTAATTGGGCATGGAGGGACTGCATCTCCAACAGGCAAATCAGGTGAGATTTTGGACATGGACATAGCACATGACCCAGACCTAGTCTTCGAATTAAAGGAATAGTTTAGCTGTGTCCATTCTAGCCAAGGGAGAGCCAAAGCATTCCATGCCGGCTTCTAATTCTTATTTTCCCAGCCCTTACGTTTGCTCTATACAATCTTTTTAGCAGTTTGCCTTTTCAAGTCTGCAGGAAACCTGGCAAGCATTTCTCCTATTCCATGCATTTTTGTATGACGTTTGCTCAAATACAACTGGACACATTGCAAGCAATTTCTTCTAACATTACACCCTTTTGTGCATTACACCAGTAAATGCCCACTTCTTTTACGCCTTATCTCTGGGTTTGTTGATTTGTTTAATGATGGACAGGCTGAGCTGAAAAATTCAGAACGATAGAAATAGCCACCTCTGTTTGCATTGCACTAATTTGGAAAATGCAAGTTAGGCAAGTGGGCACTGAAATACAAATTGCTTTAATTTCTCTACCTCTTTCCCATCTTCTCTGACCGGCAACAGCTCATGGGCATTCACATTACAGCCACTGAAGTCAATGGACAAAATTTGATTCCCAGAAAATGTTTCAGAAATCTGCACACAGGGGGCAAAAAATAAAATTAAAAAATTGTGCTTCCATGATTCCTTGCTGGCAAAAACAACCCAGCCCTGGTCTGCTCTCTGCTAGTTACTGCCTGAGAGCAGACCAGGCCTGTTCTTTGCCAGCAAGGAGTAATGGAAGCACAACCTTTTCATTTTAATCCCCAGCAGAAAATAAGTCAACGGGGTGGGCTGGCCTGGCCTGTTTTTTGCCTGCAAGCGAAGAACAAGATGTTTGGATAAGGGCAGTGACATCACTAAGGAAGCCCCTCCTGCAGTGATATTCTTACGTGGGCATGAAAAGCAGGGGCTTGTGCAGTGATGTCATTGAAGTATGGGGTTTACCATAATTGTCCCATGGGACCCTGGAGGAATTGAACCTGGAATTATTCCACAGGCCAAATGCAACATCTATCCATTCAAAAACGGGCTGCTTAAGATAAAGATGCATTCAATATTCTCACCTGCCCTTCTGGTCGCTCTGCCTCCTGCTGCCTCAGCAAGAAATCCTCTGCCAGAGCTACTGCCAGCGAGCACGTCTCTGCTCCATACCCCCTGATTCTTCTCTGGATCTCCAGAGGCAAGATCTCCAGGAACTGCTCCAGGATCACCAGCTCCAGGATCTGGTCTTTGGTGCGTCTTTCCGGTTGCAGCCATCCCCAGCAGAATTTCCTGAGCCGTTTGCAAGCTGTTCTGGGACCTTCAGATGGCTGGTAGCAGAACCCCCTGAAATGCTGGCGATGGGCTTCCTCATCCAGCGACGCGTGACTGGGATTGCCCCCGGGATCAGTTTTTAGATCTCCACATTTCAGGCTACTGGAACTCATTTGTTCATCCTGCTTGAAGGCTGGTGGGATTGTGGCTCTCGTTCTCCCACTGGGGTCCTGGTGGCTCTCTGAGACAGGGAAGGAGTCCTTGGCCCCCAGCTGCTGGGTGTTTCCCCACATGGAGCAAGAGGACTCTGCTACCTTCAGGAAATCCTGCCACTGGGCTTCCCAGGATGCCAACTGTCCTTCTGGCTCCAGTTTAATCTGTGGTGGCATCGCTTGGTGCAAACTCTCTCCCACAGTCCCAGCCACAACCAATGGGAGGCTCCCCTCAGATTCAGCAGTGGGGCTGGCTGGGACTTCCTTTTCGGTTTTCATCCTTGGGGTGTCCCTGGGCAGCAAAAGAAGAAATTAGCATGCTGGCTGGGGGATTCTGGGAGTTGAAGTCCACAAGTCTTAAAGTTGCCAAGGTTGAGAAACACCGTCCTCAGGCAACAGCTGAGTCTGGAACACCAACCAAGGCAGATAAGAAAGTTTCCTTCCACTCTGCTCTTCTGCTGGAGATCCCACTGAGATACTACGCTAGGGTTCCTGTGTCTGGCCTGCAAAAATCCAGACTAGAGCTACGTAGGGCAGCAAAAAGATCCAGATTTTCCCTGCCATTAGTGGTCTTCTGGATGCTTGCAGCCCAGGAAGGCTGGTCCTACCACGGTGATCCAGTTTGTTAAAGAAGTGAAGCATGGAGAGATCTGCAAGGAGGAGGGCAGAGGCCTTGCCTGGAGGCCCAAGGAGGCTGCCTCTCCTACCTTCACTGTATTGCAGTGTTTCTCAACCTCGGCAACTTTAAGATGTGTGGACTTCAACTCCCAGAATTCCCCAGCCAGCCATGCTGGCTAGGGAATTCTGGGAGTTGAAGTCCACACATCTTAAGTTGCCAAGGTTGAGAAACACTGCAATATTGACTCCATTGCTGATAACAGATACAATAGATGATGGTGTTGAAGTCCAACCCAATCTGCAGATGGGGTTGCCTTGTTTTAAGTCTATTTACAGTGCTAAGTCACAGATGTTTTTGATAGATGATGATGATGATATTCAGTCTGTATGCCCAAGTGATATGTTTTTGGATCCAAAGTACTGCATGTCCATAGTTATAATTGATGGAAACTGATTTGGGATACAGAAAGACTAAATCTGGTAAACCTATTAAAATCTCAGCATGCTTTTGGACAGAACATTTCCAGTTCTCTCATTCCAAAAACAGTAATTGGATTACATACTGTGCTAAATCATATATTATTCCTTCAGTTTGGGCTTAGAGCGTTGCGCGAACCCAGCCAATGGTGGTTCATTTGATAAATCACAGTTGAGCAAATCCAGGCTTTTTGCTTCATGTAACTCAGTGTTTCTCAACCTCAGCAACTTTAAGTTGTGTGGACTTCAGCTGGATGGGGAATTCTGGGAGCTGAAGTCCACACATCTTCAAGTTGCTGAGGATGAGAAAGACTGGTCTAACTCAACAGTGGGGAAACTGGGTGCCCCTAGCATGTTCTTTGAAGAGACAACTCCATCGTTCCTGGATGCCAGCCAGATGGTTGGAGCTGATGGGGGTGGGAACACCACATCTGGAAGGTCAAAGACTTCTCACTCCTATTGTCACTATTTTATCTTTTTCTCCTTTTTCTGGTGGAAAGAAAGAAAAAGATGGAGGAAGTTGTGGGGAAACGTGGGAAGGAAAGATGTTAATGAAGAGCCGGAGACTTAAGTTCAAGGCTACCCCTCTTCCTGGTGGGCCAGGGGGACTATGGGCCAGTCACTGCCTGTGTTTGCACCAAACCATATATAGGAAGGGAGGAAGGGAGGAGGGAGGAAGGCTCTAAATGCAGTTTGTCTGTTTCATCATAGTTTGTTAACCATAGTTTCTGGTTTCTCATGTGGTGCAAACACAATCACTCTCTCTCAGACCAATCTACCTCACAAGATTATAGTTATGGAATTTTCTGTCCTCAACTTGAACTGCTGGAAGAGAGGGAGGGAGGACCTTTCTAGATTTCTGCAAATAGATCCTGGGAATGAAGCAGAATTACAGGATGATGGGTTTTCTGGCTTGTTCCTACTGTGACCGGTTAGTAGAGCAATCCCCCTTGGAAGTTGCTTCCAAACATTTTTCAAATGCTCTTTTTAACGTTTCTTCCCCACTTTGCTTTTGTTGTCCCAAACAAGGATCAGCCTGGATAAATACCTCTTCTGTCTTGAACTGCGCAGAAAAGGAAAAGGAAAGGTCTGCGCAATGAATATAGCACAGATACCCACACATCACCTGCCCTCTCCAACCTTGAACCCCTCCCCGCCCACTTCCCACTCCCACATATTTCTTCTCCTTTTTCGCATCCGCCAGTCCCATCCAACCAACAAAGGAGCCTTTGAAACTCACTGCTTGCGAGGGGAAACCAAAGCTCCCGAGTTGAAAAATTCAAAATCCAGAGAGTAAGGAAGAGGAGGAGTTTGGAGCAATGGCTGGGAGGGTGGGGGATCACACACTGCTCATGCTCTCTTTCCATGCTTACACACACGCACATGCACGCACGCCCCAATGCCTCTCTAGGAAGCCAACACACTGCACTTTTAACCCTTTGGTTGACCAATGTTTAGCTTTGTCCAACAAAGTGCCAAATTTCCCCTCCCTTACCCAAGATACAATTCTTCCCATTACCCTCCAGATGCATTACATGTGGTTAACCCAACATGACACACTATAGCAGTGTTTCTCAACCTTGGCAACTTGAAGATGTGTGGACTTCAATTTCCAGAATTCCCCAGCCAGCATGGCTGGCTGGGGAATTCTGGGAATTGAAGTCCACACATCTTCAGGTTGCCAAGGTTGAGAAACACTGCACTACAGACAAGCGTTGTGGAAGGCTAATCACTGGTTTGCTCCCAACATCATCTTTAAAAAAAAAAAACATTCATTCCTTCATTCATCCATTTCTATAAAATCCACTTGCCCAAATGGATAGAATGCCTCTGTCAATGCAAGGTTCGTTGAGTGATTTGAATTCTCTCCATTGAGTTTAAACAGCACGATCTGCCCCAGGGAACAAGCTGGCCGGAAACCCCAAGTTTGTGGAAGGACCAACGATCTTTAGAAAAAGGATCAAGAAACTCCAAAACAGCTTGTCAAGGGCCAAGCTGCTTCCTGGGCTGCAAAATATGACTCCTGAGAAACATTTCCTAGGGAGAGAGCTGTGTGAGTCTACGGTAGCCAAAAATCAGGACTCTATTAGCACCTTTTCTGACTAACCAATTTTATTAAAAGGCAGCAGCTTTTATGACGGACAGGTAACATTTGGAAGCAGCTCAGGCAGACACCTCCCTTATTCATTGAACTGTAAGACTTGCAAGATTCTGTTCTTATAGCCAATCTCAATCAAAGTAGTTTTAGCCTTCCTGTGATTTCTTGATTTGGTCTACCTAATGGGGTTGGCAGTTGGAAAGGGTGGTAGACAGGTAGAAAGGGTGGTTTTAGTTCAGTTTTGCTGTTTTTCTCCAGACTTTCCTTGTTGATTATATGTTCTGTGTTTTTTTGACTGCTGTGTCCTGTAAACCACTCATAGACATACAAATTGGGGCAGTCTATACATTTAATAGAAGAAGAAGGACTCAATAGGTGGATAAAAATGCCAAATCCAGTCTGAACATCTGGCTGACTGTGCAATCAACAATAATAATAAATGTATGTAGAGAAATGGATTGGAAATGCTTTTTTGCTCACAAAATGTATTTTAAATGTGGGAATTAATAGAGAGGTATGTTTGCATGTGAGTGTTATGCGACAGAAATGTAACAGCTAATTGTAGCTGGGCCTGTATCTTGGACTTCAGGAAAGCAGGTTTTAATAAACAGAGATCTAGCTGATCTTATCTGCTCCCTGGTTAATGCTGGGACAGGAGACCACCCTGGAATCCCAGGACTGTAGATTAGATTACCCATCACACTACTTTCTTTTGGGTAAGGCAACATTATGCGAAGTACAGAAAAGAGACAAGGAATAGTAAGAGGCATGAAATCAGAAGAAGAAAAGGAAAAAAGCTTAACTGAGTTTACACCAATATTGTTCACAATTCTTCTCTTATTGCTGCAAACCATCTTTGCTTCCATATGTTGCCCTTTGTTCTTTAAGCTTCTCAGCTCTCTCGTCATTAAACTTTTTCAGAAATTCAGAAGTTACAGATTCTGGAATTGGCTTTTATTATTCTTTTCCTCTGCATTTGCTGGGGCCCACGGGGCAAAAACAGGAGTTCACACTGTCATTTTCTATAATGAGTGAAGTGCATGAATGCTCATACCAAGTAGCTCCACAGTTGGTGTCCTCCAAAGGTGTTGGACTACAGCTCCCAGCAGTCACAGCCAGATTGGCCAACAGCTTTTTTGCCCAGGGATGATGGGAGCTATAATTTAACACACCTGGAGAGCATTAGAATTGGGGAGATTGTCTCTTCTTAACCATTTGAACAGCACAACAGTCCTCTAAGGTAGATTAACATGACAAAACGTGACTGATCCAAATTTAGGCAGAGAACATCTTGGTTAGTTTAATCTCTCTCTCTCTTTCTTCCTAGTTTTGTAACTTAATACACTAGGTGCGCTACTCCTGTTGAATGCCTGCTTGCAGCTGGCCAGGGCTCAAGAAGAGCATCGCCTGCTGCAGACTCCCCCTCCCTCGTGCGGGCGATCACGTGCCGCCGCGGATCACGTGGGAAGCGCCTCTCCCCCACCGGGCCGGAAAGGTGGGAAGGGAGACGGGCGGAGCTTCCTGGCACGAGCCGCTACGGTTAAAGCCAACGAGCTGGGACGCCTAGAGAGGCGTGGGAATTTGTGGGTGTGAGGGAGGGGCGGCGCATTTCTCCTCTGACACTCCGGGAGCCGCACTTTGCAGTTGCTGCGCAGCGAAGCCGAGATGGTGGCTGCAGCCGGAGGGTGGGGAACTGGAGCAGCGAGGGCAAAAGAGGGGGTGCATCGGGGTTGGGGGTCCTAAGGAAGGGGCAGAGGACACGAGCTTGCATTCAGCCCCCTCCCCCCAAGCGGGTATCCTCGAGGTAAGTAGGGCTACGAAGGCCATCAGCCGCAGCCATCCAGTTCTGGGAAGGGGAGACGGAGGGGAAGGTGGGCTCAGACGACTTGCTTTGCCAGCCCTGTGCCAGATCTGGGTGTTGCATTCTGCCAGCGCGGTCGGTTTGGCTGGGGTTTGGGGGCATGTCTGGTTTAACTCGGTTAACTTGGTTAACTATTGTGTGAAGCCTGCAAACGGGTTTACTCCTTGGCCGCGTTAAGTGCGTTGGGCAGACCTGGCTGTGGCGTGTTTTGTGAGTGAAAGGTTGCGGTTCAAATTTGTGCAAGTCCACCTGAAAGCAAAGCCTCCTTGGGAGGGCTTTCTCTTCCGTAGGGGGCGCGGAGGAGACTGGCTGTCCCTCTTCTAGGGTTCTGCTTTATTTTCAGTCAGACCCGGATCTTTTTCTTGCATACTTCAAGGGATTGTCCCGAACTAAGGCACTATTTTGAGAAACCCCATCTGGCAATACAAGGGTGGTGGGTCGCTTTGGGGTGCAAAAGAGGGGTGCTGATCTGCAGTCTTTTCCAGGGGACTAGAAGCTTAAGAAGCTGCTTGATTTTCAGGGCTATTTAGCTTAATATTGTCTACCCCAGCCTTGTCTGATCTTCAGCCCCCCAATGGGCTGGTTTGTAACTCTCACGGTATGGTTGCATGACACATCTGTGGTTAATGTAGAGATGATTTGCTCAATGGAGCCAGTTTCGAGCGTTTGCACAATGCACCAAACCACACAAACCGCAAGGCTTTCTTTGCACAACACACTAGGCTCAAAGGTTGTTAATTAGGTTGCAGTTTAGTTGTTGTGAGAGTGTCCTCATAATCCTCATGGTTGTAGGAAATACAGTCCAAAAAGCCCAGAGGCCACTTGCTCATGGAAGAGGGGTGTACGTGGCTGTATTCACGCAACTTATGTAACCCGATCAATAAATTAACCTGCTTTGTGGTTTGCACAAAACATTGAACCACAAAAGAGGCAAATTAACTGGGTTTCATAAAATGTAAAGATCTCATTGTGCAAATGCACCTTCTGGGTCTTTTCCCTTAGCTCGTTCAATGGGTTGTGTGAACTGAGCCACTCACTAGCAGCCGATTGGCAGGGTTTCAAGCAAAGGCTCTTTTCAGCTGCAGGCAGCTGCGTGCCCTTCCTCCCTTTGTGGGATGTTGCTGTTGCTCTTGCTGTAATCTTGTTTCAGTAGAGCCTGAATGTTCAAGGGCAGTTAAGACAGTTGGATCTAAGGGGGCTTTTCTTAGAAGCAGTTGGTTATAACCTAAAGCAGGGATGCTTCATGTTGAGCGTAGCTCCTGGGGCCTTCATCATCATGCAGTTTTCTTGCAGGCAAAACAGAAGTGATTTACTACTCTTGCTTTCTGGAAATTTATTTTACTTTTTACTTCCCAGACTAATCTGCAGCCCTGGGATTTCCTTTTGGTCTCCCATCCAAGTACTAACCTACTTAGCTTTTCCCAAGACAAGCTCAGTGCTGCACTGCTCGGAACAAAGGATACTTTTAGGAAGGGAGTGCACAAAACTGTTCACACATTGTGTGCCGTAACCTGATGAAAGTAGCAGACCAGGAGTTCTCTGACCTGCAGCCCTTCACACATGTTGGGATTACAGCTTCCGGAATCTGCAAACAGTGAAATTCTAGGTTATTTTTAAAATGGAAAGCACTTTTACCCTACTCTTTAGCTGAAAAAAACGCAACCTATTCAAAGTGGTTTACCAAAAGTAATTAGCAGACAGCCCAGCTTCTAGTTTACAGATTTAACAGATGCAATAGAGGGAAATTAAAGGAGTCTTTCAGGTTGGACTGTACCCACAATTCCACTATCTGCATTCTCTGCTTTGATTGACTTCATTTCTGCTGGCCTGTTCCTCTTTCCAGTATCCTCTTCTCCTTTTATGTTTGCTCTGGAGGTCAAACTACATCTCTCTCTTTTTTCCCCTTCCCTTTTGGACAAGATTTTGGAGAAGATGACTTCTCCAGTGCAGTGTTTCTCAATCTCAGCAACTTTCAGATATGTGGACTTCAATTCCCAGAACTCCCCAGCTGGGGAATTCTGGATGTTGAAGTCCACACATCTGAAAGTTGCTGAGATTGAGAAACACTGCTCCAGTGTGTAGTTTCATCAGGTCAGGACATTGGAGAAGACTTGGCTGTGCCCACACACGTATGCATATTCCTCTGGGTCTAACTTTGTACCACTTTAAACAGGTTTGAAGCCATGTTTTGTTTCCCTCTATATCCATATCATTTTTTATTTTTATTTTGTACCTTTGAGTTAGTTCTGACTCCTGGAAACTGCCTGGCCCAGTCCCTGCAGTTTTCTTGGCAAGATTTCAGAAGTGGTTTGCCATTGCCTCCTTCTTAGGGCTGAGAGAGAGGGACTGGCTCAAGGTCACCCAGATAGCTTTGTGATTAAGGCAGGACTAAAACTCATGGTCTCCCGGTTTCTAGCCTGATGCCTTTAACCTCTACACCAAACTGACTGTCCCATAACAAATTAATTTAAGCTAAGGTAAAGTAAACGTTTCTGCCCTCTCTGTCTGCAACTTGGACTTCAAGATCAATTTTATTAGCATCTAGACTTAGAATGGGCAATCTTCTCACTTGGAAGATCCACAATATGTATTTCATACGTAAAACTTCAGTGTCCACTAATTGAGCCAGCCAGAATAGGATATTGGGAAGAAAAGAAATAGTGGATTTGATTGTTTTCTGTACTCCATGAGCAGCTGCTGTTTGTAACAATTCAAGGAACCTAGCTTCAGACTCTCTCAGTGGTCAATGGGTTGCACAATCCCCCCTTCCTGGGGCTCACCAGTAAATATTCCTATTTTACAGATGTGGAACATTGAAGCTAAGAAATAAACAGGGCCACCTGCAGCTGAGATTTAAAAAAAATTGCTGTAACTTGCACTTGTTAAAGTATTCAGTGTCAGAAATCCTTTGGTCCACAATGCAGACCATCCAGACGTATGTCAGTAAACTCTCACTTATCTTCAGTGCATTCCAGAGCTAGAAGACTGGCAATTAAACCCAAAGATCCTCTTTGCCACAAGTCATCTCTAACTAGGGAAGAGATAGAAATTGCAGAAGTCTTAGATATAAGTATGAGCCAGGGCTGGGAGAGAGGCAGAGACTTTCCCTTTTCTACCAAGATAGCCCTCACAGTGTAGTTTGGAGAAAAGTGGGATTTAAAGGCATAGTGCCAAGGGTAGGGGAATAAATGCTCTATTGCATGAAAATTGCAGTTGGAAGCAATCCAGTATTTTCTGCCCAAAGTGCCACCAGGTCTCCTGCAGTGCAGATGTTCTTCCCTACCTATTAGTACAAAAGGACTTTCTTTTTCCAAGAAGACCGGGGAGGGGGTGTTGGGGGGGGAAATGAAATTAATTGTATAGAGGTGTCTTGGATGGGAGACCATGAAGAAATCTCTGGGCTGACAGTCAGACTGGGAAGTTAAGAAAAAATATGAAAGCGATGTAAGTTACCTCTGTATTGTTGCCACAAAACTACCCAGTTTGACTTGCAGGAGTCTTTGTTTTGCCCTGCTCAGATAGTAGAACCAACTTCTTTTTAATATCCTGTAATTCTCCATATATTTAATATGATGATTCCTCATATATTAAATACGTTTCCCTGGTCACATAAATTACAGCAGTAGCAACTTCTAGAGGGGCTCTGGGGACTGAACCCCAGACTTTGGGGGTCCATGTGGGTTCCTACAGTATCAGGTAGGCATCATACCTGAACGTTCCTCCCTAAAGGGTATGTGGTATGAAAGCTGTGTGATCTTTTGAAGCTTTGCATGGGGGAAATCCAGCTGGGCGTTACCCTGCTGTAGAAGTTCCCAAGTGAGGCTCCTACAGTCTTGGAAGTTTAGACAACCCTTGAATGGAGGAATTTGAAAGTTGGGTCCAGAACAAAATTTCTGAAGGTAAGACTTACCATGAAACTGGATTCTGAATTAAAGCATACATAACTCACAATCAGTTAGCAGTATTCACAATTGGACAGGAAGTCTGTTCTGGGTTGCTTCTAGGGCTGAGTCAGGCTTCAGTTTTGACCTAACAACTGCCTGCAACTGTTGAAAGCAGCTGTATCTTTTTTCCAGGATCATGTGGGAGATGCAGAGAGCAATTTCATGATCCCAGGGAAAATACATAGCTGCTTTAAAGACTGCACCTTTTTATATTGGAAAACCAAACATTGCATGGTTCTAATTTCTATACGCCTGGTGTTTGCTGCTGCTGAGAGTAAGAAATTCAACTTCTGGGGTAGGCAGCCTTTTTCTGTTGATGACCAATTTGCTTATGCATACATAAACTAGTGGGTGTGTTCAGAACAACAATTAGTCAAATCACTCTTTTTTCCCCCCATTTGAGACACCTGCTTATTCTCCCTTCATAGCATGCAGGCTTGATAACTCTTATAAAAGGTTTGATATTGCACCTATCTTAAAGGGTTTGGAATTAGACCAAGGACTGCATTCAGTTAGGTTAAGAGCCTCTATGTAGCTCTGGAGTCTAGACCAAAAATTATATGGAAGATTATGTTGTATTACTGAATAAGACTATCTTATATTATTGAGTCATTCAACCATGGCTCTACTTTCTCCAGTCTGGGCCCTACCAGATATTTTGGGATTACTGTTCTTAGAATTTCCAGTTATGCAACATAGGGGGTAGCTATTCTGCAAATTGTAACCTCAACTAATCTGAAGGGCACCTAATTGGAGAACGTTTATCTCGTTGTTACCAACTCTGAAACAGTTGAGGATCAGTCTTGTAAATCCTCTTCTGAGCATTACTGGGCTCTCTATAGTTGATGGGTGCTAGGTCATGCTTTGCAAAACACCACTTTTGTTTACTACCATCCTTGATTCCTGTGGAGCCTTAACATGAAACTTACAGCTATGACGGTTTTGCCTGGATTCTGCTGCAGTGGCTGTGGGTGATATTTGACATGAACATGGTTCAAAAGGATTCAGAGAAATTGGATGAGGTTCACAGGACAAGAATGAGCAGGAACTGAAAAGTCCTTGAAGTCCCTTGAAGGAGGTGGGAAGAAAAAGTTGAAGGGGAGTGAAATATCTCTCTTCAAACATCTGAAAAGAGGTTGTACAGAAGAAAGTCAGGACCGGTTCTCTCTTATTCCATTCCGTCCAATTTAATGGATTTAACTTACAGGAGGGCAGATTCTGATTGAACATTAGAAGAAATTTCCTAACAGTAAGAGCCATTTTGCAGTGGGACCTATTATCAGGGGACTGGTAGGCTTCTTTTCACAGGCTGCTTGAGAAGACTTCCTGGGAATAGTTTGATTTGGATTCTTGCCCTGAGCAAGGGACTGGACTGGAGGACCTCATGGGCCCCTTGCAACTCTCGGATTCTGTGATTCAGTGGTGGCTGTTTGGTTATTATTTATTTCCCCTCTCACACATGTTTCTCTGTCTGTCTTTCAGGAAGAAACCCTTTGGACAGAAGAAGATGCCCCCAGTTTTTCTGTAGGTGAGAAGTCCACAGACTCTAAACTCCCCCAAACTCAGAGTCAGACCTCTTGGTCCCGTAAGCAGAAGGAAACCCATGCCGGGCAGAGAAGGAGAGCAGTTCAGCAGAGCCAAGGTCGAAATGGCTGCCGAGCAACAGGAGGTGTCCCCTATGGGCCTCCACCAGAACGAAAACAGGGTGGAAAAAGGAGTCAAAATGGAGGAGCTTGAGAAAGCAGGCCTTGCACTGGCTGGCCCAAAGCGATTCCGGAAGAGCCCTTACGTTGTTCAGGCTGGCGGCGCTGGGGAGCGTTTTAGCCGGCTGACAGCCAAGCAAGCGGAGCGTGACCTCGATGATGGGATGTTAGCGCCATGCTGGGAAGCCCAATGGCGAGACTTCCTGAAGAACACACAGCCCCCTTATTTGGGGTGGAGCAGCCCCCAGGTCCCGGGGGTCACACTTCTGGCTCCTGCTGAATCTGGGGCTGATGGGGAGCCCATGCGAGAGGAGGCAGGGGAGCTCCTGCTAGGCCTAAGAGAGAGGCCCCTCAAGACCAGCCTGCATGCAGACCCCGCAGAGCCGGGGGACGATGGAGAGGTGAAGGGGGAGGGCCAAGCCGAGGAGGCCCCCAGCGCCGAGCTGCATCGGCGGCGCTTCCGGTGGTTTTGCTACCAAGAGGCGGAGGGCCCTTGGGAGGCGTGTGCCCAGCTGCGGGAGCTGTGTCTCAGCTGGCTGCGACCAGAGCTGAATTCGAAGGAGCAGATGGTGGAGCTGGTTATCCTGGAGCAGTTCTTGGCCATCTTGCCCGAGGAAATCCAGGGCTGGGTTGGAGAAAGCGGGCCGGAGACCTGTGCCCAGGCGGTGGCCTTGGTGGAAGACTTCCTGCTGAGGCAGCAGGAGACCGAGAGGTGGAAGCAGGAAGTAAGGGGGATTTCTCGGGGGCGCTGGGGCCGAGTCTATTTGTCCTTGATCTCATTGCCCACTGGCAGGGCAGGGACCTACAGGGGGGATGGATGGCCAGCCAGAGCAGGAGAGGAAGAAGCGGATGGTTCTGGAGCATGTTTACATTGCAATCCCTTCTTGCACCGTTCCTTTCTTCCTCCCTAGAAAGACAACTCTATGGTTTACATGAACTGCTTCTGCTCTGGGGCCACCATGTTGGGTACCGGGTTATACCAGTACACCGCTGCCTCTAGTTACCTCAAGGTTAATGCCCATCAAAGGGGGCATATCTTTTCACACAATCTGATATGTGGCCAAGATCAGATTATGCCACCCCAGTGGGAATGAGCTGAAATAAGGTTGCCAGTTAACTGGTTGTTGTAAATTGCACACATGGAGTGTGCAATGAAAGGTGTTTTGTTGCAGGCATGCTCTTTAGAGCACCAGTGAGGTAACACCAGCCCCTTCCTGTTTCCCTAGTGATCTTTTTTCTTTTTGGGCCACGCTCGGATGGCATCCCGCAGCCACTGAGCGTACTGAGTCTTCAGTGAGTTGCTGAAGGAGAAGGGGAGAGTCAGTAATCAAGCAGTCAGAGAATAATAGGGCTTGTTCCCTCAAATGGCAGGAGACCTCTGAATTGGGGAAGGATGATTTAAACAAAAGTAGGGCTGTGTATTTCCTGAGGCTGGGCCAGCTTGAGAATATAATGCAGCCTGATTCAGTTGTTGCAAGACCATGTTGAGGAGAAGGCTGGATTCACCGCTTGTACTTCAGCTAGGCCAGTGTTTCTCAGTGTAGTCTGAGGCCCTCGGGGTCCCCCAAGATCCTCTCAGGGGTCTGTGAAATTAAAATTACAGGTGAAACTTGAAAAATTAGAATATCGTGCAAATGTTCATTTATGTCAGTATGGCAACTCAAAAGGTGAAACCAATATATGAGATAGATGCATTACATGCAAAGCGAGATATGTCAAGCCTTACTTTGGTATAATTGTGATGATTATGGCGTACAGCTTATGAAAACCCCAAATTCACAATCTCAGAAAATTAGAATAGTGTGAAAAGGTTCGATATTCTAGGCTCAAAGTGTCCCACTCTAATCAGCCAATGAATCCATAACACCTGCAAAGGGTTCCTGAGCCTTTCAGTGGTCTCTCAGGCTGGTTCAGTAGGAATCACAAGCATGGGAAAGACTGCTGACCTGACAGTTGTGCAGAAAACCATCATTGACACCCTCCATAAGGAGGGAAAGCCCCAGAAGGTAATTGCAAAAGAAGTTGGATGTTCCCAAAGTGCTGTATCAAAGCACATCAATAGAAGGTTATGTGGAAGGGAAAAGGGTGGTAGAAAAAGGTGCACAAGCAGCAGGGATGACCGCAGCCTGGAGAGGATTGTCAGGAAAAGGCCATTCCAAAGTGTTGGGGACTTTCACAAGGAGTGGGCTGAGGCTGGAGTTAGTGCCTCAAGAGCCACCACACACAGACGGATCCTGGACATGGGCTTCAAATGTCGTATTCCTCTTGTCAAGCCGCTCCTGAACAACAACAAACGTCAGAAGCGTCTTACCTGGGGTACAGAAAAAAAGAACTGGTCTGTTGCTCAGTGGTCCAAAGTCCTCTTTTCTGATGAGAGCAACTTTTGCATCTCATTTGGGAAGCAAGGACCCAGAGTCTGGAGGAAGAATGGAGAGGCACACAATGCACGATGCTTGAAGTCCAGTGTGAAGTTTCCACAGTCTGTGTTGATTTGGGGAGCCATGTCATCTGCTGGTGTTGGTCCACTGTGCTTCATTAAGTCCAGGGTCAACGCAGCCGTCTACCAGGAGATTTTGGAGCACTTCATGCTTCCTTCCGCAGACGAGCTTTATGGGGATGCTGACTTCATTTTCCAGCAGGACTTGGCACCTGCCCACACTGCCAAAGGTACCAAAACCTGGTTCAATGACCATGGGATTACTGTGCTTGATTGGCCAGCAAACTCGCCTGACCTGAACCCCATGGAGAATCTATGGGGCATTGCCAAGAGAAAGATGAGGGACATGAGACCGAACAATGCAGCGGAGCTGAAGGCCGCTATTGAAGCATCCTGGTCTTCCATAACACCTCAGCAGTGCCACAGGCTGATAGCATCCATGCCACGCTGCATTGCGGCAGTCATTGCTGCAAAAGGGGCCCAAAGCAAGTACTGAGTACATATGCATGCTTATACTTTGCAGAGGTCCGATATTGTTCTATTTCCAATTCTTGTGTTATTGATGTCATGTAATATTCTAATTTTCTGAGATTGAGAATTTGGGGTTTTCATAAGCTGTACGCCATAATCATCACAATTATACCAAAGTAAGGCTTGACATATCTCGCTTTGCATGTAATGCGTCTATCTCATATATTGGTTTCACCTTTTGAGTTGCCATACTGACATAAATGAACATTTGCACGATATTCTAATTTTTCGAGTTTCACCTGTATGTTGAAACATAAAAAAATAATATATGAAAATCCCATCAAACAATTGTGAGAAGTGGTCGTGGCAGCGAATGCATCAGTTTTAATGTTTAATACGGTCAATATCGATATCGCTAACCCTAACCCCTACATAGAAAAGTTCTTTTGGGGTCCTCGATAATTTTTAACAGTGGGAAAGGGTCCTGAGAGAAGAAAGTTTAAGAAACACTGGACTGGGCTTTGCAACAATGCCACCATGCTTATTAAGGGGCCTCCTGCTTTCTGCCCTGCCTCTGACTGCCCCAGTTTGCTTTGTAATCCCTGGTCTCAAAGTTTGGCTGAAGTTGCCTTTTGCAGTGGGTCTGCATACGTGTGATGTTGATCCTGGGGTGATGGTGGTGGGAAGGCTGCTGCCTCTCCTGAAGTTGTGAGATTTTGAAAAGGAAGGGCTATCCCTGGTTAGATGTTACAGGCTGGAATTATCTTGATTTTTTTATCCCTTTGGGGCTGCTGCCTCCCCAGTTGATGGACAAACACTTTTCCTTGGTCATTGGGCATTGAGGGTGGGAGGAAGAATCCTGCCAGGCTTTAAGGATTCTGTTACTCTAGCCCAATGTTTCTCAACCTTGGCCACTTTAAGATGGGTGGACTTCATCTCCCACAATTCCCCAGCCAGCATGGCTGGGTGGGGAATTCTGGGAGTTGTAGTCCACCCATCTTAAAGTGGCCAAGGTTGAGAAACACTGCTGTAGCCTACCTCGGTGAAGTTGAGTTCCAGTATTTATGATGAAGTTTGTTTCCTGACTTGGCTCCTGACACAATCTGACAAAAGCATTGCACCATTGTGCAGCAAATCCCCACCCCTTTCATACATGTGTTGTGACATCACACGTACCTCCCAAAGGGCCAGAACCTGCATGTGATGCTCCCTTCGTCATTCTGATTAAAGTAGCCAGAACTGCGGACACCCACATTCTTGCTTTTTACCTTTCAGGTGCTGGGAGAATTTGAAGAAGTAGCGATGGGTTTTTCGAGAGAAGATGATGCCAACGAAAAGCAGCCTGGCCGGGAAATCAAGCAGGAGCAGGCCAGCTGGTTGGGTAAGGGTGCTTCGCTGTGTATAGTTGGTGGAATGATCTTATTTATTTATTGTACTAATTAGATTTGTTGTCCCATCTTTATTTTGTGCAACTCATCAAGACATAATATCCCTTCTTCCTATTTTCCCCACAACAACAACCCTGTGAGGTGGGTTGGGCTGAGAGAGAGAGAGGGACTGGCCCCAAATCACCCAGCTGGCTTTCCTGCCTAAAGATGGACTAGTATTCACGGTTTCCCCATTTCTAGTCCAGCACCTTAGCCATTTGTTGTGGGGAAAAGAGGAGTCAGGAGTATTGGGTAAGTTTGCCACCTTGAATTCACACACACACACACACATTTATTTATTTATTTATTTATTAATTATCAAATTTGTATGCCACCCATCTCCCCCAACAGGTGACTCCGGGCGGCTCACAATAATAAAGGAAAAAAACACAAGTTTTTTGGGGTAAAATCTAGAAAGTTTTTTGGGGTAAAATCTAGAAATAATTAAAAAGAAACATATATTAAAAATGTCCTAAGAACCTCCTATAATTTTTTTAGCCCTAAAAACCTTCAAGATGCTGGGGAGAGGGCAAACCCATCACCCCACCAGCCATCTCCACAGGTGCGGGCCCCCCTCCGGCCCCCAGGCCTTCTGGCAGAGCCAGGATTTGATACCTTTCCTGAAAGCCATGAGGGAGGGGGCACACCGGACCTCAGGAGGCAAGATGTTCCATAGGTGATATATAAAAGGTGGCATAAAATAATAATCACCCAGTGAGGCATTACCTTGATGTGGTTGTGGGGCATGTGTACTCTGAGGAGGAGGAGAGCTATGCCAGAGGTTCAGCCATACTGGACAGCTCTCATCAGAGGAGCCACACGAACAGCGCCTCTCCCATAAATGTACGCTGCCCTTGCTGTAGGCTAGGGATCAGCAGTCTGTATCTCTTTAGATGTTTTTGGAATTCAGCTCGCTGTTTATCCCCTTTGGCAGTGCTGGTTGAGGCACTCCAGCATTGTGGCTCAGTAATATGTAGAGGGTCATAAATTCCCTCGGGGAATTGCCATGGATTTTGGGCTAATCCATCAGGGATCACAGCAGAATCTTGCTGTCTGTAAGAGTCTGTTCCCAGACTGATAAGGATTCAAAACATTGTACGTAAACCATCAGCTTTAACTTTCCCTGTTATTAGTGAAGAGACTCAGCTCCTTGAAAGAGCACAGGAAAGCTGTTAGAAGGAAAATCAGAAAATCTTCACTATGTAGGTATTAATGGGAAATACTTGCTGTAATTCTTGGTGTAGTGTTTCAGGTGCTGGCCTAGAAAGCAGGAGATGGGGAGTTCTAGGCCTGCCTTAGGCATGAAAGCCAGTTGGTAATTGGGCCGGTCCCTCTCTCTTAGCCCATCCCACCTCACAGGGTTGTTGTTGTGGAGAAAATAGGAGGCGGGAATTTTAGGTAAGTTTGCCACCTTGAGTTGACCAAATTTTAAAAAGGCAGGATAAAAATATAACAGCAACAACAACAACAATCTTGCTAAAGAAGACTTTGTGAGATTCCTGTTTGGAAAAAGTCACTTCCAGTTTTATGCAACGGGCAGTGTAATTCTTGTAAATTTCCTGAAGAGAAGCCTACTTCCAGGAGAATTTCAGATATGAGGGCTGAATTCATACATCACACAAAGCTGTTTTTTTCCAAAATTGTGGATTATTGTTCAAGGAAAGAAATGCAACCAGGCAAAGTAATCATTGCTTGTTAGGCTACTTCCTGATTTGTTTTCTCTCATTTTTTTTTATTCTTACCTTGCCTTTTGAGGGGGGGCATGGCAGAAAAACAAATCAGGAGTAAGCCAGGAAGCCATAAACAAACCATGTGTCCTACTCCCCCATCATGCAAAGCCTCAGTTGTAAACAGGAAGGCAACAGCTTTCAAATTATGGTTTGGTGCCCTGAAACAAATTGTGGTTAATGATCTTAAACTGACTGCAGTCACACATCAGAATGGTAAAAATAAATGAAAAAATTGTATCTTAGCACAAAATACGAATTTGAGTTGTTTGAACCATTGTACTTTTATTATTTCTGGCTTTTCTAATGTTCTCTTTTAATCTTGACAGATAAGTGGGAGAGTGAGGATGAAGAGGCAGTGTTTGAAGTGTTATTGGAAAGAGCTGAAACTCAAGTCTTGGAAGAAAACTTTGGAGAACAAGATGCACCAAGGTGGGAACAGAGATTCCCAACAGACAAGAGAAGAAATAACGCCATTCTTGGTGAGACTGGGGTCTCTGGTGAACTTGCATTTGAGGAAAAAACACAAACAGGAAAGAGAAGACACGTGTGCACTATTTGTGGGAAAGGCTTTACTCAAAAATCAAACCTCAACAGGCATCAAAGAACCCATGTGGGAGGAAAGACATTTCAGTGCTTTAAATGCGGGAAAAGCTTTAAGTGGGAAACAAGTTTTATTCGACACCAGCGATTCCACACTGGCGAGAAGCCTTATCCATGCGTTGACTGTGGGAAATGCTTTAGTCGGAGTGCAAATCTCATCATTCATCAGAGGATTCATACTGGAGAGAAACCCCACCAATGCACAGACTGTGGGCAGAGTTTTAGCCAGATTTCCAATCTGGTTCGACATCACAGAGTCCACACAGGGGAGAAGCCTTATAAATGCCTGGAATGTGAGAAGAGCTTCACTCAGAAATCCAACCTTATCAAGCATCAAAGTGTCCATTTGGGAGACAAGCCGCCTCGACGCTCAGCTAATGGAAAAAGACTTGGTCAGAGGTCAAATCATAATAGATTTGACAGGGATTCCCTTGGAGAAAACCCCTGTAAATGCTTCAAGTGTGGGAAAATCTTTTCCCGGAGAGGCAACCTCCTTAGGCATCAGAGCATCCACACGAAAGATAAACCACACAAATGTCTCGAGTGTGGGAAACGGTTCAACCAGAGGACCAATCTGAATGCTCACCAAAGGATCCATACTGGAGAGAAACCTTACAGGTGTCCAGATTGTGGGAAAAGCTTCAGATGGAGGGCGCACCTGATCATACACAAGAGGTTGCACACTGGCGAGAAGCCACACAAATGTGCCGAGTGTGGACAGAGCTTCAGCCAGAGGTCCAATCTGGTGAGACATCTCAGAATCCACACGGGAGAAAAGCCATATAAATGCTCAGAGTGTGAGAAGTGCTTTGGTCAGAAATCCAACCTCATCAAGCATCAAAAGATTCACACAGATAATGCACTCCATCAGCTGATCGGTAGTGTCAGACAGGGCCGAATTCCAACAGGAGAGGATTCCTATAAATGTTTCAGGTGTGGGAAAATATTCACCCGTAGGGGGAACCTTCTGAGACACCAGAGCATCCACACCCGAGAGAAACCTCACAAATGCTCCGACTGTGGGAAAAGATTCAATCAGAGAGCAAACCTTATCAGCCATCAGAGAATTCACACCGGAGAAAAACCTTTCACATGTCTTGACTGTGGGAAGAGTTTTCGCCAGAGCCCGCACCTTATTAAACATCAGAAAGTACATGCAGAAGAGAAGGCTTCATATCGAAGCCCAGATTATGGGGCTGGCATCAGCCACGAGTCAGGCCATAGGATACACGAGAGAATCTGCCTGAGAGGAAATCCATATCAATGCATGAAGTGCGGCAAAATGTTTAACTGGCAGTCTAACTTCATCCGGCATCAGAAAATCCATGCAGGTGAAGAACCTCATCAGTGCTTGGATTGCGGAAAGACATTCAACCGGAGGAAAAACTTTGTGGCTCATCAGAGAATCCACACAAAAGAGAAGCCTTATAAATGCACTGAGTGTGGCCAAACCTTCACGTGGGAAGCGCACCTTGTTATCCATCAAAGAATCCACACGGGAGAAAAACCTCATATGTGTGCCGAGTGTGGGCAGAGTTTCAGCCAGAGATCCAATCTCATAAGGCATCAGAGGATCCACACGGGGGAGAAACCCTACACTTGCTCAGAGTGTGGTCAGAGTTTTACGCAAAGGACACACCTTGTGGTCCACCAGAGAACCCACACAGGGGAGAAGCCCCATAAGTGCGTGGAGTGTGGGCAAGGCTTCAGCCAAAGGGCACATCTGATTGTTCATCAGAGAATCCACACAGGAGAGAAGCCGCATCGATGCACAGACTGTGGCCAAGGCTTCTGCCAAAGATCCAATCTTATCAGACATCAGAGGTCCCATGCCTGTGAGAAACAAAATTAGAAACGCCGCTGGAGGGTCGTGCTGAGTCTCGGTCATCCAGGCCTAGGTGGTGGGGAGAACTGGTAATGTTCAGCTGGTAAGGAAGTCTTGGGGACAGGCCTTCCTCTTTATGAAAGAATCCGAACAGGACAGGGCCTGAACTATAAAATATACAGACTGTGTGAAACAGTTTGAGGACACTGATCATATTAAACAGGGACCCCAACCTTCTATGGCTCGTGGGCACATTGCTATTGTAAGAAAACATTATGAGCGCTCTTGCAACATGGCTACTGGTGTCTTGACCTTTTACAGCAACGTTTCTCAAACTTGGCAACTTTAAGACGTGTGGACTTCAACTCCCAGCATTCCCTGGCCAGCCATGCTGGCTGAGGAATGCTGGGAGTTGAAGTCCGCACATCTTAAAATTGCCAAGTTTGAGAAATGCTGTTTTACAGAATGATGTAACCAGTAAAAATGCACTGATTAACCAAATATTCCTGCTGTTCTCTGTTGCCCTTGCTTCACCTTGTCCTTTGACAATAGTAGGTTGCAGCCGCTCACTGTTAATCTTTCTAACCCAACAGAAAGATGGGAAAGAAGCTACGTAAAGAGGATTGTCTGTCAGCACCATCACTTTCTGAAAAAAGGAACAGCTGGGGACTAAATTGGGGGTAGAAGCAGAAGCTGCCCAAGGAAAGATTTGGTTTGTAAATGAACTAGATGAGGTTGGGGGGGGTGCAGAGAAACACAATCCCCCCCAAATTCCCCCATATGTTCTGGGTCACGTGACTAGCAGGGAGGAGGGGCTTAGAATGGAGGCGTTGGCAGGATTCTGAGCCAATGCCCAGCTCAGAATCCTGCCAACGCCTCCATTCTAAGCCCCTCCTCCCTGCTAGTCACGTGACCCAGCAGAGTCTACATAGCCTGCTCTTTGTTTTCCAATGTACACGTGTATGTGAGCACACGGTCGCGCCATGTTACTTCATTACGCAAAAAACTATGGACACCTCAAGGGGTGGAAACAATTGCCGAAGCCATGCTCCGCAGCCCCTCCTGTGTTATTTTCCAAGTTTGAGGCCAGATGCATATTTGGAAGGCTGGGACTTGCTTTGCAAGAGGCCAGAATAAGACAATCTCGTTGCACACTAGAAACAAGCCCGTGACACACCGGTTGAGAACCACTGCTCTATGGGCATTAAATTCCTAAAAAAAAAAATCCAAATTCCCCTTTTCTGCTCACCTTGGCTTCCTCCAGCTAAGTGGCACTTTCTTTTCCCCCTTGCAAGTTGCCATCTTCCAATAATTTCAGCCTTGGAGAACTGCCAGCGCCCACTTCCTTTCTCGCCTCTTCCTTCCTAAAGCGTCCAAGTCTTGGCCAGTGAGTAGAGATGTCATTTCTGGATTCCCTATCATGTTGTTTAACTCTTGGAGAAAGAAACCCTTGAGCTAAATCTCAGGAAGGATGGACTCAGAAAGTTCCACCACCATGCAACTTTTTAAAAAAGGGGCAGGGCTTTAGTTATACAGGAGTGGCTCTACCTTTTTTGACCCCTTCCCTGTGGACACCCCTGGTAATTCAGGAGAAATCGCCCTTGTGCATATTAGGATAAGGGGACTCTCAACACAGCTCCCTGGAGGTGGAAAACCACATTGTGGCACAAAATGTATTTGGGGATTGGGTGGGGACAGGGTAGAGGAAAGAAGAAATTGAATGTGTATTTTAATTAACTCTGGCAAGTTCAGGAATTCTCATTCCAGATTCTTCTCTCTTTCCCATTACACTCCATCTTCTATGGCCAAATTGCTCTCCCGGGATGTGAATCCTGTTGAGCTCGGGGGGGCTTCCAGGTCCGGAAGTGTCAGACTTGGTCTCCTGATAGCGGCTTCTAATTCACATTTGTCTTCCTGCTGTTTTTCTGATAAACTTTTTTTTTAATGTGTTTTTGCTTGGCCTTTTAGCTTTTAATGCTGGAGTCTCTGCTCATTTCATTCTCGTGCTTTGGCTTACATTTTGTATGTTTATGATTTTTAATCACACTTCTCTTATTGGATTTTGGATATGTGAAGACTGATATAACATTCTGGTAGTTGTTGGTCTGGGTTTAAGTGCATATTTTGCTCGAGAAGCTCATGGAGCGATTTTTGGTCCGTTACTGGCCACGTTCATGTAAAAGGTTAAACCATTTTATGATCTGGTGAAGTGACGCTTGGATAATTTCACCGATCATTTCGCCAATAAAAAGCAGCCTCAGAAACTGACTGTGTTTTGACTCAGTTTTATTTAACAACTCATAGTTACATGGTTTAGAGAAAAGCTGTTAAGGTCAAGAGAGAAATGTTACAAACTACTGTAAGTGCTTAATTTCATGAAACTCTTCCATCAGGATAGATAATAGAATACAATACAATAATTATATAATCTATAATATAACCACCAGGAAATTCCCCTGAACTTTGTTTTTTCTTAATGGCACGGAGGAAGAAGTGGGATAATAGTTTCATAGAATGAAAGGGACTGTGGAGATCATCTGGTCCAGCCCCCACCTGGTAGTGGAATAACACTGGATGAACACTGTGGTATAGACAGATTGCTAAATGCACCCAGCATTCTTGTGATGAATGTGAAATCATATGCAGAGACAAAGTTTTTGGAGTCAATATGTTGGTTGATTGTGTGAGTCAAGTTGTTGTCGAGCATTAGTGACTACATAGATTTTGTCCATGACGATCTGTCTCCAATCTGGTTTTTCAGGTCTGCCTCATCAGTCGTGGCAAGGATATTTCTTCCACTGGTGAAACTGAAACTGATCCAAAATCAACCCTCCAAGTCCCTTCTTTTGGGATCCACTCACATTCTTGGGGGATCACAGCAGTTCTATGAAACATACTTAAAGAAACACTTAGCTCCTGAACAAATTTGTGTGAGGGCTAGAGCACTGTTGCTTCGGGGAAGATCCAAGGTCCAATTCTTAAATCCAGCATAAAGCTCACAACTGCTTCCTCCCTCCAACCTCAGTCTTACAACTGGGGTAAGAAGAAGACCATGTTTGCTGCCTTGAGCTCTAGGGAAGAGAGTAAATGAATGAAATGAAGGACATGGAGGAAAGTGATGATCAGAACAGGTTTGCCAACGTTTGGAAGCTAGAAAGCAGACTGAAATGTTAGAAATCAGAATGCACCAAATGGTGATGCCATATTAGAAGAGGCATTCTCCTCTGGGGAGAAGAAGCATTCCCTCCTAAGTTGGGCTTGCAGCACCACAGCCACCGCCTCCTGTCAGACAGTGGAACAGGCTGCCCCATGAAATGGTGAGGTCTCCTTCACTGGAGGTCTTCAGAAGCTGGATGGTCATTCATCAGAGATGTCCCAACGGAGCTTGTACTGAGGTCCCTTTCACCTCTATGGTTTCAACTAAAATTCCCTTCATTTCTGTCCAGGAGGGTAAAGGACACCAAATGAAGGTTTGCTTGACATGAATAGTAGAACACTGTAGGCTCAGGAAAACATGGATTCCCACAACCATTTACCCACACAAGCTCCCCAAGTGACTTTCAGCCAGCCACTTTCTCATGTCCGGCCTGCCCTGATAGGGATGTTGTGGGGGATTTAAAAAAATAGAATGGGGGGGGAATGTGTATCTCGCTATGGTCTCCTTGGGAAGACAGTGATATATATATGTAATCAACAAAGATAATGACTGATTCTGTGTTTTGAACCAAGTTCAAGGCATCCATCGCTCTCAGCAAGAATCCAGCTACTATGTCTGGAATCTTCCTTCAAGGTCATTAGAAGGACTTTTCAAGTTATCACCAACAGAACTCCCCATAAGAACAAACCAACTCTTAGTTAAAGCCTCTTCTTTTAACATGCATTGCTCCAACTTCAGACTTCGTAACATTGGGGTGTTTGTTTTTTAATCCCCAGGGGCTGCAAAGTGGCTTCTGGCCGATGACTCAGTCTCATCCTTTGCCATAAATATATATATAACCTTGCAGGAAGAGATGAAAAATACAGCTTGCCCCCTCTTACAACCAACAAAAGATTCTGAATTACCCACCAAAAAAAACCAAAAACCCGAATATGCAACTATGGAATCTCTCTGGATTTGAAGAGATTTGGGACATAAGAGAATCTCCTACTTAGCCATTGTGGATCCATGACTCTTAGCATTGATGGGAGGGTGTCTGCCTCTGAAGGCCACCTGCTGGGAGACCGGTGGGCTGCTTTGGGCGGCTGGTGGGTCATTGGGAGAAGAGACTGCCAGACTAGATGGGCCAGGGTCCGATCCAGCAGTTCTGATATTTCAAACTCTTTCAACAGATAGGTTGTTAAGATCCCATGCTGCAACATGATAGAGTGGCAGGGGTCCAGTCCAGTAGGGCACTGCTTAGTTCTTAGGTACCTCTATGAAATATAATACACTATTTCTTGACAATTTTCTTCTCGTTTTGTTTCTCCACGTATGTAACAATGAAGAAGTTTCTAAAGCAAACCTATTCTTTGACACAAAGCAAGGGTCAGCTTTCTTCTTTTTCCCTTTTTTCTCACTGTGCCAAAAGCTCTTTAAACCCCGGATCTGTCAGACGATCTCCGCCGCGTGGATTCTCTGATGAGAGACGAGAGAGTCGCCGCGCGAGAACTGTTTCCCACACACAGGACACTCGTACGGCTTCTCCCCAGTGTGGATGCGCTGATGCGAGGTCAAATTGCTGCTCTGGCTGAATGCTCTCCCGCACTCCAAGCAGGTGTATGGCTTTTCCCCCGTGTGGGTCCTCTGATGCAAAGTGAGGTGTGCGCTCCGGCTGAAACTCTTCCCACACTCTAGGCATAAATATGGCTTCTCCCCTGTGTGCATCCTCAGGTGCGAGGCGAGATTCCCGCTGAAGCTGAACCTCTTTCCACAGTCCAGGCATTTATACGGTTTCTCTCCCGTGTGAACCCTTTCGTGAGAAAGAAGGTGTTTGCGGCAAGTGAAGGTCTTGTCACACTGTAGGCACCGATACCGGGCTTTGCGGGTGTGAATCTTCTGGTGCCTCGTAAGGTGCGTGCTCCGGCGGAAGCTCTTTCCGCACTCGGCACAGGTATGCGGCCTCTCGTTCGTGTGCTTGGCCTGCTTGTGTTGGGCGAGCTTGGCCTGGTCCCCGAAGCTCTTGCCGCAGCTGAAGCACTTGTACAGTTTCTGGGCGAGGTGGACCTTTTTATGGGAAATCAGCCGGGTGCTTCGATAGAAGCCCTTCCCGCACTCGGAGCACTTGTACGGCCTCTCCCCTCGGTGAAGTTTTTGATGCAAAATCAGATAATCCCCGCGGCTGAAGCTCTTCCCACACTCGAAACATCGGAAGGGCTTCTCGCCCGTGTGAGTTCTCTGATGTCTGGTAAGGTCAGACTTGCAACTGAAGCTCTTTCCACACAGGGAACACTTATTGGCACACGCCCCTTCTGTATTTGGACGCTCGAGTCTTGTTACAGACACCTCCGTGGGTTCCTCCTTAATGATCTTGCAGATGTTTCCTGCTGGAACACAGGAAAAAATCTTAGAAGTCTGGAAAGGGGTGGACTTTCAGCCTTGCCAGGCAACCAGACTAAGAAACCAACACCATGTAGGCCAGCAGTACTTTTGCAAAATAAACAAACAAACAGAATCTTGCAAGTCTGAATGTGCTTCCTCCTCCCTCCCTCTTTGTAAGAAGGAGGGAGGGGCTTGCCTGGTTTTCTCAAATTACTTTCTTGGCCAGGGCCCAAGTCCCTCTTATCTGACCAATGCCTCTTCCTCCTGTCCTTCAAGGCCATTCCCACTGCCCTCTACATGGACTCCCCTCCATAGAAACTCCCAGGCAAAGGTAGGATGGATAGCTTCCTTTCAGAATTACTGCTGGAACTGTAGACGTCTCTTCCTGCACCGTGATCAGTTCCACAACCATATTGAGTCAAGAACAAACTAAACTGGGCTTAATGCAAGACACAATCCAGGTGAGAATACAAACTATTGTTAGGCCTGGCATCTTCTTCTGAATCCTGCTGCCTCTACGGCTGGTTTTTCAAATATGAGAATGTAAGTTCCCTGGGGCAGAGAGCTAATCTTTTGGGTATGCTCACAGGGAGGTATATATTATGCTCACCCACTTCCACTGGAGGGAAAACATTATCTTGCGAACTTCCTGGTGAACGTTTCAGCTGATGCTCTGAAGTGAAGTTTTCGGGGAAGAAACCATCTGCTGGGGTGGATCTTACCGTCCAGTCTTCTTCAGGAGGAAAAAAAAAGGATTTAAAACATTTCAGGCTCAGTTTTCCTGAACAGCGCATAATTAAAAATAAATAATTATTTTCTAAATTATTTTTAATTCAACAACTTTCAAATTCCTTTACAAAATTCTTAAACTCCCACCTAATTTTTCAACTGAATGCATTTGGGCTGCCTGGGTGGTTTCATTTATTTTTATGGACTTTTTGATTCTCTACACTGCCCAGAGTCTGTTGGAGTTGGATGGCTATAACAAATTTGAATGAATGAATGAATGAATGAAGAAACTACTGTAATGCCAATTTCATCAATACAGTTTCAAGCAATTTCGAAAAATTGTTGCTTAGGCATAAGGAAGTTTGGCTTAGGAAATCCCCATTAGATTCACCCAACATACTTAATTAGGTCAGGTCTTCAGTTATTTAAGGCAGTGTTTCTCAACCTTGGGAACTTTAAGAGGTGTGGACTTCAACTCCCAGAATTCCCCAGCCAGCATGGCTGCTAGGGAATTCTGGGAGTTGAAGTCCACACCTCTTAAAGTTCCCAAGGTTGAGAAACACTGATCTAAGGCTATATTCATTCAGCTGTTCAAATGTTAGTCTTGGCCTCAAAAAACCCACATTCAAATCCCTGCTTCCCCACAGTGGCTCTTGGGCCAGTCCTTTTTGTCACAGCTCAGCTGACCTCGCAGGTTTGTTGTTATTACAGGAAGAACATTTGGGCGACCGTCTCTTCGAGGTCTCAGAAAAAAAGACAAGCTATACATTGAATACCTACTTTTCCCGGGCTACAAATCTGCCCCCTTCTTTCCTGAATCTGCAAGTTAGCCTCAGACATCGGCTGAGCTGCTGTGATGTCACAGAACGAACATCCCAGCTGCTAAGAATTCACACCAGACACTATTCTGATATTGGGGAAATGGGCTGCTGAACCCCCAAGGAGCTGCAGCTGAGCCTAGCCCAGAAAGGAATTTCAGGGCGTTCAAGAACCCCCCTCCCCCAAAAAGCCATATTCCTCTTTACCTGATGGGCTGGCCTCTCCACTGTCATCTTCCTCCTTGATTATCACACGCAGCAGCCCCAATTCAGAGTCCCAGAAAGACTGGGTGGCATTTGTGCTGGACTCCTGCAATCACAGAGAAGGACCCCATTGGGTGGGTCAGATCTAAAGACCTCATCCTGCCTCTCACCCTCCACTCCAAGGAGTGGGCAACTTTCTTTTTGGAACAGGGAATTTGCCCTATTATTTTTGGCCTCTGGGGGCTGCAAAAGACACGGGATGATGCGATGGTGATGCGAGGATGTAATTGGAGCAAGCGGGTAGAAGCTTTGGGGACTGGTTTAGAGCTTGGAAGTGAAGCAGGATTGGGTCTGGTTAGCAACTGAATGGGGGTGCCTGGGAATCCAGAGCTGTGGGATGTTAAGAGAGATCTTGGAAGAAGTCAACGAGAAACTACTTCTGCAACACTGCCTAAACGCAGCCAGCAAGACTGATCTTGACTTGAGGGCATATTTAACACTTTCTTTTAAAAGGGGGTAGATATTTTCAGTCCTGCCAGTATGGTGTTAACAATTGAGGGGTTGGATTAGGACAGGGAAGACCCTGGTTCACTTCCACCTCAGGCACGGATGCTCATGGGGGGACTTTGGGCCACTCACTTTCAATCTAGCCCACCTCACAAGGTTGTTGTGGGGAAAAACAGGAAGAGAGAGCACTCTGTATGGTGCCTTGAATAAACAAATACTGATATTCAATTTAAAAAGTTAGGATAGAAGCTGGAAGGAAAACCAGATGAATCTGATTATTACCATTCAACGTTCTTTTGCGGATTCCCGAAAGCGTGACGCTGCAGTTCCCAATTAGGATTCGTCTTTCCGCCCTATCAAGGTCAGCTGGATTTACTTTTAGGTTAATGAACACGCGACTGCAACCTAGATGATGGAGTGGAAAGTTAGCTTGTTAGAATAAAGTCTAAAATAAGAACAATCTGCAAACTCACTTATGTCTTTTTTTTTAAATTCATTATGGAAAATCTTAGAATCATTGAATGGTGGAGCTGAAAGGGACCACCAAGATCATCTAGTCCAACCCTTTAAATGGGGAGGAAAACCAGTTAAACCATCCTCCAGAAGTGACCGTCCAGCCTCCTCTTAGAATCCTTCAGAGGTGGAGCATACACAGAACTTCAAATAATGCACGTTAAGAACTTCAAATAACAATTACGCACACTTATTTATTTCATTTATATCCCACTATTTTTCTTCAGAAGCTCAAGGCAGTGCAACCCCTTCACCGTTGCACATTTATCAATATTAAGCACTTTTAGGATGCTCTCCATTACTCTGATTACAGAGAGTACATTTTCAGGAGGAGGATTGTTATATTTGTATTCTAATATTTTACTTATTTATTTTATATACCGCCGGCTTCAACCGACTCTTGGCGGTTTGCAATCGTGTTAAAACTGACACAATAAAACAACAGTACATTCAAAACAAAAACCGTGGGGCTGCATAATCCTTCACCATGCCCTGTGGAAGAACTCTCTTTTAATTTTTTCTGTGATACTGTTCTTCTATTGCAAAAGAGATATTAGCTTTTTCTGTCCAAATTCAGAATAAAAATGCTATCCAAACCGAGTGAAGGAAGCATAAACCCACACCGAGGAAACTTGTCTGCAATGCTCAGAGCCTTGGTTGGGTTAGCACAATGGTGTCTTCTGAGAATAACAGCAGTTCTTCTCCAATCCTCTGCCATGTCCCAGATGCTGGACTTCAACTCCCAGAATGCCGTGCTGACTAGGGATTCTGGGAGCACTTAGAATGTCATGTTGGCTAGGGATTATGGGAGTTGGTCCAACAGGGGTACCAGTTGGGGAAAGCTGATCTGGGATCTTGGAATAAAATAGGAAGATCCAAGTTCAGGTCCATTTTCAGTCATGGAAATTGGGTGGTTTGGGGCAATTCACATTCTCCTTCAGTTCAGCCTACCTCACAAGGATGTTGTGGCGATACAACAAAAGGCAATCTCGAGCTTTCGGAGAAAAGGCAGGATAAAAATCTAACAAAGAGGAAAGTTTTCCTGACTCCTGTTGAACCAGAGGAAGCAGAACTGAATGTGAAACATTATGAACAGAAACCATTGCTATGTTCGTTTATTATTTTGGCATGTACATATCAATTTCCTCCCGCCCCCCAGCTAGTTTCCTCCGCAGTACAGAAATATCTATAGAGGGCAGCCATTAAGAAGATCCCAGCTGCCATCACAACGTTCTCTGGTGGAAAGCTAAGGGTGGGGAAGCTAGCCTAGGCAGCTCAAGTAAGTGAGCCAATTCACATATTTCAGATAGACAAAAAGGCCAGTCAGACCACACTGATGCACAAATGGTATTTGCAAATCACCCCAACTGATACTTGTGCTTGATTTAGAGCCAGCCTACAGACTGATCTGCAAACACTTTTAGGGTTAGCATGCTATCTAAATGGTGGTGTATTCAGCAAACCCTGTTAAACAAACCATGGATTACCACGAGAGGTGCCTAAAAGCCAGACTTCCTCAACGGGGGCACTGTAGACTTAGTGCTGCTACATGGAAGCATTCTGCACTTTTACTCATTCTCACCCTTTTTAGCCCAAAATTTCCTTGGGATACATTTTGCCCCAGAAGGAAAAAATCCAGGCCATCCTCGCCCTTGCCCGCCTGATGACCCCGGGGTCTCCACCCCCCTCCGGTAACTCCCAAGGAAAGCCAGCCAGAGAGGGGGTGGCGCGGGGGGGTCTTTGTCTGACCGGGCTGCAGAGAGAGGAGCGGGGAGAGGGAGGGTGCGGCCCCCTCGGGCACCCCGCAGGACGCCAAGGAGCTCCCAAGCACCGCTTAAAGCAGGAGCAAGAAAAGTTTGGGCCAACTGGCGACGGCGGCGGGCGTGCACGTGCGTGTCCGTGCGTGCGTGCATGTGTGTGCGCGCGTGTGCGTGCAGATTTCAGCCTGGCTTTTGCTGCGCTCCAACGCCCCTCATCCCTTCCAGCGGCGGCCTCCAGGACCGCTCCAGTTGGGTCGGTGGGAGAGAGGGAGGGGAGCCGCGGCCCCAGCGGGCAGGTGGACGACGGGAAGCGCCGTCCCAGGACCTGGCGCCGGATCAAGGGAGGCCGGACGAGAGCGACGGGTTCGCCCCGGAGCCGCGCCAGCCTGGCTGAGCTGACCGGGACCACCCAAAGCGGGCTCGGGGCTGGGGCGGGGGCTTCTCTCGCCTCTCCCCCCGCGCTGGCCGCCCCCGTGCAGCTCCCCCGCCCGGAGCTCCGCCGCCACCTCCGCCCGCTCACCTGGCGCGCGCGCTGCCGACGGGCTCCTCCTCCCTTTCCGCGCGGAGAAGCAGGAAAGGAGCGTCCCACCCCGGGGGCGCGCGCGGCCTCCCCCCCCCGCCTGCCGCTCTAGGCAGCCGAGCTCGGCGGGCTTAACCCCTGCCCGCCCCTGGCTGAGGGCAGCGGGGAAGGGCGGGCCCCGGGCCCCTTCCTTCCCCTCCCGCGGGAGCCTTCTCCCCCAGCGTCGGCACGGCGGAGGCGCCCGCACAGCCGCCGCCTCGGCCCAGGGGCGGGAGGAGAAGGGGCCGCGCAGCCGCCCAGGAAACGGAGCAGCGGAACAAAAGCGGGCGCTTTTCCCCCAGGAGGGGTGGGCGGCCCAAGGGAGGAGGAGAGAGGCCCAGCCGGCCGGAGCGCCACGTGGAAAGGCGCAAGAGCTGGCCGTGCACAGGAGAAGCAGCGGCCTCAGAGAGACAGAGCGGGCTGAAGAAAGAAACGCGGATGCGCACAGCGCAGGGTTTCGCTTTAAGACGGGCGGACTTCAACTCCCAGGATTCCCCACCCAGCCAGCCAGGCGAGCTTCCAGAAGCGGTTTGCCCTTGCCTTCTCCTCCTTCCCAGGGCTGAGCGAGAGGAACTGGCCCAAGGTCACCCAGCTGGCTTCGTGCCTAAGGCGGGACTAGGACTCAGTCTCCGGTTGCTAGCCTGGTGCCTTCACCACGACACCAAACTGGCTCCCTTGTTCAGCGTACCATGATTTTAAAAGCCACGGTTTACATGGATGCACAAACCAAGCATTTAGCTAACTGCTGGAATTTGCAGCTTCGAAATGCAGCGACCTCTACAGGGTTGAGACGATTTTACAAGACAGACAAATTTATGGAGGATCTTCCAAGCTATAGTTGAAACTGTTGCTACATTTCATTGCTTCGTGGTGGAAAAATCAAATCGGTCCCCAGGCGACTAGCTTTCTGCAAGCTTTAAAAAACCTGATTCTAGTCCAGCCACTGTACCTCTGCACCGTACTCCAAGATGACTTGGTCAACCTCCATCAACCTTTGTTTTGGTTCTCCCCAGCTGCTGCAAAGCAAATGGAGAGCTATCATTTCGTCTTCCCATTCTGGCTTTTTGCACCAGAGCAAAAGCCCAGCTGGGATTCCCGCCTTTGGGGAATGTAGTTGGGGGCTGAGCCACCCCACCTCCTGCCCTTTTCTCCCTCTCTCTAGAGCTACTGGAGGGTCAGAATTAAAATACCCATTGAGCCAAAGTGATCCAACATTGTCGGGGTCCAACACCCATCCTCTTGGGTTGCGGTGGCCAAGTCAGAATCAGCTGGCCATGTTTGGGTGTCTGCTTGATGAGCTAATCTATCCTCCACAATCCAGTTAAATGTGTCACATCAACACAAGCTACTAGCAAAGAGAAGGATGATTTTGTGTAGCCATGTGATTGTCCCATTTGGCAACTCTTTGGATATTGTAGAAACAATCTGGCACCAAACCAGTCTTATAATGCTATAGCCAGGTACAGACGCTCCAGCTATAAGGCTGGGTTCTCATAACACGCTAAACTAGACCATACTGAGCAGAGTATTTGTGTTCTGAGAACCCAAGCATAGTCCTAATATATTGCTTGGAGCCAGCCATTGGATTAAGCCATAATATGGTTTATTTCCTTTGTTAAATGAACCAAGCGATTGTATTTTGTTAATCTGGGTTTGGCATGCCTTTTTAAAACAAAATTAATATACAGGAAGGAAGGAAGGAAGGAAGGAAGGAAGGAAGGAAGGAAGGAAGGAAGGAAGGAAGGAAGGAAGGAAGGAAGGAAGGAAGGAAGGAAGGAAGGAAGGAAGGAAGGAAGGAAGGAAGGAAGGAAGGAAGGAAGGAAGGAAGGAAGGAAGGAAGGAAGGAAGGAAGGAAGGAAGGAAGGAAGGAAGGAAGGAAGGAAGGAAGGAAACAGCAAAAAGAGAATATGTCCCAGTCTACCCACACTGTTTAATTTCTCCCTCTACTCTCAGACAAAATGAAGTTAGCATCTGGAAGAAGAGCAATTCTTGCATCTCTTACAAAGCAAATTGTAAAAATGGCTTCCCAAGTCATGCTAAAGTCAACTGTTGCTCCTCTTCAAGGAGTCTCTGATGGAAAGCATACAAGCAGGGGTGTTTGCAAAGCGGGGGTGGTTTAAAAAAAAAGAGTCAAGGTGGCATCCACATCTGTCTGATGAGAGGGGTGAAGCTTTGATTACACAACTGCCATCCTGCCTTTTTTAACCCCTCCTGCCTGCTTGGGAACACACCTGGATCTGAGCTGAGCCTTTGCACAGGAGTCTCCCCCAGTTTTCAAAAGCCTTCTGCGAGAATTCTGCTGGGGCCTTTCGAAGGACTCATCTACCCCTTACCAGCAAGCCAGATGTGGAATAATGGAGAGGAAGGCAAACTGAAACAAGCACAGAGTCAGGGGGGAAAAAAGGGAAAACGAGGTGAAAATGAGATTAAAAAGAAGAGAGATCCTGCCCTTTTCTGGCACAGGCTCTGCCCACCACCAGCTTTGGGTCCATCCTCTCCTGCCATGCAGTCACCCATCAATCACCATCCAGAGAAGCTGATCCTTGTCGGAAAATAGTGTTCCTTATTCCTGAAGAACAAGAAGGTTTTGCTCCAGCAGAGAGAAATCTATTTCAAATAATAAACCTGGGGGCCTAAATGGGACTTACTCCTTGCACAGTGGCCCATTTGTGAGTCCCCCTTAGCCCACGTGGGTCCTCTTGGGTTTAATGAGGAGCCATTTCTGACTGAAACACCTCCAGCAGTGAGAGCACAGGTAGGGTTTCTCCCCCATGCGAGTCCTCTCGTGCCACATAAGGTCTGAGCATTCAAGGCTGATCACTGGTGTGGTTTGTCCCCAGTGTGTTTCTTTTTATGCTTAATGAGGTTCCAGTTATAAATAAAGCTCTGTGGAGTCCTTGGGGTTCTCTGAGTTTGGTTTTCTTGCAAACCTTTCATTACCCGGCTAGGTAACATCTTCAGTGCTAAAATGGGATGGGGTTTGCTCTCTGTTTATGTGCTGTGGCCTGCCTTGCCAGTGCTGGTGGGGGGGGGGTTCTCTTTTGCTCCTCTGGTAGTTCTTTGATTAGCATCTGTTTGCTGATTGTGTGCCTGGTGGTGACCTTTGCTTATCTGGGTGATGATTGCTGGTGAGGCGATCTTCTGGTCTTTTGTCTCTTTTGAATAGTATGTAGATGCTGTTAATCTCTATGTGTCTGTTAATTGCTGCCTTGTCTGAATACCAGGCTTCCAAGAATTCTCTTGCATATTTGGGTTTAGCTTGGTCTAAAATGCTGACAGTTTCCCAGTTAAAACTATGGTTGAGTCTGTCCATGTGTTATGAGATTAAGGAATTTTCATCATGTCTTCTGACTGCTAGTTGGTGCTGGCTAGGGAATTCTGGGAGCCATGCTGGCTGGGAAATTCTGGGAGTTGAAGTCCACCTATCTTAAAGTTGCTAAGGTTGAGAAACACTGGAGTAGAGAGACACGAGAACCATGCTGAGTCACCTTTCCCCAAGTCAGTCCCAGCAGAGACACCAAGGAGAAGACATCAGTGGAGCTGGGACCACAAGGGTTGTTTCACTGTTTCATTGCCTTGATTCCACGTTCCACTGCCTTCCATGCTTGCTAAGATAGGCCCATTCACCTGCTGTTCCCATTTCTTGGCCTTGTACTGCTTCGAAAGGAAATCCTCTGCGAGAGTCACAGCCTTGGAACAGCTCCTGTGTCACATGTGAAGGTTGAATGTGGAGGTTGTGTTTTGTGTTTTATGTGTGTTATGTGTTCCATGATTTTTATATTTTTAAAGCTTCACTGGGGTGGCATTTAATTTCGTTGTACAAGTAGTACAATGACAATAAAGATTTCTATTCTATTCCATTCCATTCCATTCCATTCCATTCCATTCCATTCCATTCCGACCCAGACCCAGACCCAGACCCAGACCCAGACCCAAATCTCCAGGGGCAGGACAGTCAGGAATTGCTCCAGGATCAGCAGCTCCAGGATCTGCTCCTTGGAGAGCTTCTCCACCTTCAGCCACCAACGAAGCTGAGCATAAGCCCCCCGTGGCCCCTCCGTCTCCTGACAGCAGAAACATTGGAAGTGCTGGTGCTGCTTTTCCTGGTTCAGGGTGTTCCCCGAGTCAGATGGCCACCTTCACTTGCCCATAATCCTCTCTGTCTCAGGCTTCCAGGTGGCAAAAGGCTTGCTTGGATTCTCCTTGGAAGGCGGGCAGGAGTCATGCCACCCGTTCTCCCTTGGGCCACCAGCAGGCTTCAGCCACTTGCTCAAAGGAGGCCAGGAAGGCCTTGGTGTCGTCCCACGGCATGGGCTCCTCTGACAACTGTGGGAGGACCCACCCCGAGTGGGGGGAATCAACCGTCCTCAGAAACTGCTGCCACCGAGCCTCCCAATGCCGGAATTGACCCTTCTCCGGTTCCCGCTTTATCTGCACGACTGATATTCTCTGGGGGCTGTTTCCAATAATCACCTCTTGAAGCACACGTGCGGATTTCCTGGCACCTTGGAAGAGTCTGCTGGGACTTGTTCCTCCATTTTCATCCCAGCTGGCCCCGTGTAAAGAAAGAAAAAAGATCTCAGAAATAGAAACCTCTCGAATAAAAGAAGAGGATAGGACACCATCAAAACGTGGACAGAGCGATGAAGATGGCCTGGAGGGAGATATCCAGAAGCTGCTACAGAAGCAACGAGGGCAGAAGCATTCCTTAAGCCCTGGGCAAGGGGAACATGTTAGGAAGAGACTCAGGCTGGCTTCTCCCTTGTTCCCTGGGGTATAAGGGAGGAAAAACCCAATCAGACCTGCAAGATTCTGTTCATATGGCCCATCTCAATCAAGCTTAGTTGCTAGTCTGCTTCTGGAGTTGCTTTCCTGATCTGTTTATGAAGATTCTCAGTCATCCAGGTGGAATTGTCTGGAGGTTGAGTCCTGGCAACTGGACTTCTTTTTGGTTAGAGGTGTTTTGCTACTTGTCCAAGCAGCTTCTTCAGTCTAAAAAAATTGGTTAGGGGGACCCCATAACAGTCTTCCAGGGTGGCTGTGTTTCTTACTGGCATGATAGGCTCACTGAGGGACAATAGGAGATGTGATTAGTAGAGTCTTTGAGATGTAGATGTCTTCTCCTAATCCCTCAACCATCCCCAGGGGGATGTTAAGTGTTGCCTTCCTGGTGAACTTTTCAACTGTTCTTCATCTTCCTGGGGACTGATGAAAGGGCGGAAAATGGGAGACAAGTTGTGTCTGAGGCCTCCACCTCTACTGAGGGAAGGATTTCCCACTTTGGCATACATGGATTCCTTCACTCCTCTCTCAAATTTTAATGGGGTCCCCCCAACCAACTTTTTAGACTGAAGAAGCTGCTTGGACAAGCAGCAAAACATCTCTAACGGAAAAGAAAAGTCCAGTTGCCATGACTCAACCTGCAGACTTTCCTGATCTGGACAACCTTGCAGGGCTGACAGTGTTGGAAGAAAGGTTTATCTTACCAAGTTCGTTTCTGAGCCGGGAGTAAAGACATTGACGAATTGCATGAAGTTAGGAGGTTTATTCTTCACCCAAGAGCAGAGACAAGGACAGCATGCTGTTAGGTGGGCGGCCGTGCTGGGCCCCCTTCATATAGTACCTTATATACCTTTTGTTACATTCACATCCACATTGAAATGCCATGATCTTTCTGGTCCAATCAAAGCCAGTTACCTTGATCCATACTCCTCCCCTTACCCAGGATCCCTTTCTCTGATGTGATTAAGGTTCTTCCTTTCTGTATGTAAACTAATTTCTGTCACCTTGAGTGTTAATAACCATATGTAAACTATCCTTTATCACTTTGATTGTCCACCAAGCGCTGTCCTGATTTACATCCCTGATTGTATTAAGAAGTGTTGAGGGTCACATCCTCAAGAATGCAACCTGTTGATAATCTAAAATGAGGCCAGTCACTGTAAGGTCAACCATACAATTGGCATATTGCTGGGCTTGCATTTACTTCAGGTTATACAAGCAGGTAAATGTATAAATGTATAAAATGTTTACAAAATGTCTAAATGATTAAAATGTGTACATGTTCCAATCTTCTAACAATAGGATGGGCTCCAGGACAGAAGAGGAAAAGGGGAGAGCAAGAGAACAAATATCCACCTTTGCTTCTGCCGTGCAAATGGATTCCCTTTATTTCTGATATTCAGGTTGCAAATGCAGCCTTTTGATGCCAGAAGGAGGCCCTCCATACAGAAGTGAGAGGAAATCCCCCAATTTTTAAGGGGGGAAAAAAAACCTCCAGGAGAAGAACAGAACTGGACTTTTTATGGTCAACAATCCAGGGGTGGTGATTGACAGGCGAGGCAGAGAAAAAAAATAGCGAGAAAGGGAAATTGGCATGGGTGGGGGGCTAGAAGCCAAAAGGATAACCAGAGGAGAGCCACTTGAGTTCTAACGGGGACTAATCTTGAAAGGCTAAGCAGAATTGGAGTGGGAGAATGGGAGACCACCAGGGAATCCGTGGCTGTAGGCTAGACTGGGTAGCAAAGCAATAATATCCCCCAAACAAGATTATTGCCAGGAAAACAACACAGACGTGTAGATGAAATCACCAGAAGCCTAGCTTGGTTTGAGGAGACTTTAGGGAAAAAAAGTATTTGGAAAAACAAGAAGTTTGTATGCTGCAAAGCAAAATATGTCCTCTAGAGCGGTGTTTTTCAAACTTGGCAACTTTAAGATGTGTGGACTTCAGCTCCCAGAATTCTCCAGCCAGCATGAACTCCACACATCTTAAAGTTTGAAAAACACTGCTCTAGAGCCATCTCTGTTTATAGGATTATCTATGGGTTCAACAGAGGCAGAATATTCCATAAATTCCCACTTTCCTCTCCCTGTTCTTTTTTCTTTCTCTTTCTTGAGGTAGGGGCAGAACTTTGCCACCCAACATACTTAATTAGGTCAGGTCTTCAGTTATTTAAGGCAGTGTTTCTCAACCTTGGGAACTTTAAGAGGTGTGGACTTCAACTCCCAGAATTCCCCAGCCAGCATGGCTGGCTAGGGAATTCTGGGAGTTGAAGTCCACACCTCTTAAAGTTGCTGAGGTTGAGAAATACTGCTTTCGACTTCCAAGATGGGGAATACTATGCTGCCTGGGTATTATTGCTATTGTAGTTCAACACATCTGGAGGACTGTGGGTTGGGCTGGGAAAAATCTGCAGAGAGGGAGGGACATTAAGACCAGACATTGCATATCCTAACAGATGTGTCAAGGGGCAGACTCTGCTTCGTGGTGCGGTCAGAAGCACTGTTTGAACTCAGAGGTTCATTTTAGGGAATGCTGGCAGCTGACTCATGGCAGACCCCAACCTGTTCTTCTTAGTCTGCATAGTCTGCTATGACTTCTGGGGTGTCAGGTGGGGACTGGGGGGAATCTTTCCCATCAGCTGGTACCTCACCCTTTAAAATAGAAAAAAAAGTGCTTGGGATTCAACCTGATACACAAGCTTCGTGCCACCTTTCACTGCAGTCTGGGCTGCCGAAAACTAGGGTGGGGGAAAACTAAGCATCAGACCCCCCCAAAGTATAGCAGGAGTGAGCCCTTATAAATCATATTATATAGTGACTGCATTCTCACATCCCAGGGTTCGCTTAACCATGATTGACTAAATAAAACACATTTGGCCAGGTTCACACATCACACTAAGTTGTTGCCAAAGAAACCATTTCGGGACTTAGTGGAGTGTTTAAATCCAGTTCCTGTATGTGCATGAAACCAGAAATTGAAGTATGGTGCACTGTGATGTGCTCCAGGTTAATGATTTTAGAAAGCATCCTTTTCTCTCTCTCTCTCTCTCTTTCTTTCCTTTTCTTTCTTTCCTTTCTTTTCTTTCCTTCCTTCCTTCCTTTTTCTTTCTTTTTTCTTCCTTCCTTCCTTCCTTTCTCTCTCTTTCCTTCCTTCCTTCCTTCCCTCCCTCCCTCCCCTCCGCCCCCAGTTTTCCATTTTTTTCACCCCTTTCAGTCGTCATTCAACAATCCATGGCAGCTGTGTTTTTCCCCACCTTGTTTGGTTTGTAATTGTTTCTCAAGTTTTTCTGAACTTCTTCAAACCGTGAGGTCCCTTTCAAACGGCTAACGCCCTCTTCACAAGGGTGGAACCATTTTGGCAACCACAGGAAGGGCATTCACAGCCCAAAGATTGGGAACCAAAGAAATGACCAAGAAGGCTGCAAGTTAAAGCCCTGGGATTTCATTTTTCAGGGCTTCCCTTTTACTCCTTACAAATTTTTTTGGGGAAAAAAAAAGCTTGCTCGTTAAAATTAAATATTCAGTGCACTCCTTGCTGGGCTAACTTTCTACTTGCAAGGCATTTTGAAACATTGGGGAGCATTTCACCAAGCTGAGCTTCCATCTGGGCTAGGAAGTGGGACAACCTGCTTAACTCCAACATGTTTGCAACACGCATCAATCCAAGGAAGGATGGGGAAACTTGCCACATGCCATTCTGCGGCAACTATTTCCTCTCCAGCAAATTGAGCTACTAGTCACACCCATGAACGGAGATGGGAAGAGCCAGAATCCAAAGAAAATAGAGGACAGAGCATTCTCCTCTATCCCACCATAAATTTTCTATGAGAAATCTGCTTTCCCTGCATCCTGTTTTATTTTATTTTGCTATTTATAAACTCATATAATAGAAGAATTTAAAGAGATCTGGGAGATCGAGTTCAACCCTCTGTTCAGTGCAAGAGTCCACCACTATAGCATCCCAGCCTTTGTTTAAATGCCTCCAGCAAAAAAGAATCTTTGCCTCTTCCCATCAGCAAATTCTTCCTGATGAAGAACCATAAAATACTATGGATCGGAAGGGATTTTGGAGATCACCTAGTCAACCCCCTGCCCTGTAGAGGAATCCACCATTACAGCATCACCAACAGATGCTGTCTGGGCTGTCGAAACGTCTCCAGCAAAGGAGCGTCTGCTGTCTCTTGATGCACCCCCTAATTATTACAAAAAAAAAAAAAAGAAATGAGGTGACAATAAAACGTTGCAAATAGACTGCTTTTTATGGTGATCCAACATCATACCATGGGGACTATTCCAGTCCATCAGAATGTGTATAAGAACAACTAAACATCAGAAATGGGTACTCAAGATTACTTTTTTTTCTGTCCCATTTTTCCTTTCCTTTTTTTTTGGTTTTGTTTTATGTTATACTGTTTAAGATTGTTAGCCTGTAGGTTTTACTGATTTTACCTAAGCCGTCCTGGGAGGCTTTTTGGCTGAAGCACAAGATAAATCTGGTTTAGATCATCATAATTGCCTTTATAAAATCATGTACGTAATTCACAAGCAAGTGGACGTCTGAACTTGCTTGCTTTCCTCTTCTTCCCCCAACAAAGAAACAAAACCACCGTTTTTATAATTTAACTGGCTGGGGGAAAATAACAGAAGGTTTCTAAACATTTGTCTTCCTTCTCACTATTTTTATCCTTTCTTTTTACATAAACGTTTCCAGCCCACCCTTCTAATACATAGGCATTGGTGGCTATGACGACCACGGTGAAAAATTTATCTGAAAAGGCTTTTATTACCATCTGAGCATTTATACAGCTTTATTAAGATGCAGAGGTGTGAGTTACACTTACTCACTGTCTCTAGAAAAGTTCGCTCTTGTGATTTCTCACTTGGGGGATTCTCTGACGAGACAAAAAGGACTGCATTCAGATTTAAATTATTTCAAATTCAGGTTCTGTCCCAGTCCTGCCAATTTAGGAACTTGGCCCCCCAACACACTCCTGAAAAATCATGTCGCTTTTATTCTGAAAAAGATGGGGTGTCGCTTCCCGTTTCGTAAGCACCACTTGCGGCTTGTCCCCCATGCAAATTCTCAGGTGCTGAACAGGACTTGATTTATCACAAAAGTTTTTGCCACTGTCTGATTTCCACCTTGATCTTTCCCCATGTGGATTTTCTGATGAGTAGCGAGGCAGTCGCCCCTGCTGAAGCTCTTCCCGCATTCAGGACACTGATACGGTTTCACCCCCGTGTGAAGTCGCTGATGCCGGATCAGGTCCGAGTTCTGACTGAAACTCTTCTCACACTCGGAGCATTTGTAAGGTTTCTCCCTAGTGTGGATCCGCTGATGCCTGATGAGACTCGAATGGGCACTTAAGCTTAAGCCGCAGTCGGAACAGCTAAACGGTTTCTGTCCTGTGTGCATCCTCAAGTGCATATCCAAGATGGATTTACGAAGGAAACTCTTGCCACAATTGGAGCAGTCGTAGAGTTTCTCCAACCGGTGGACCCTCTGGTGGGACGTCAGGTTCGCTTTGTGACTGAAGCTCTTGCCGCAGTCCAAACATTTATGGGGCAGCTCTCGGCTGTGGAGTCTTTGATGGAGGGTGACCCCCTTCCCGAAGGTCGAGTTTTTACTTGGCCTCTCCTCTGGGATGCCAACGAGGCACCTGTTTTTCCGCTTCTTCCGCTGCTTTTCCTGAGGCACTGGAACTTCATCCAGATCAGCAGCCTGCCCTGTCACCGATTTATCCTTTTCTCCTGCTCGATCACTCTCCTGCATCTGTGGGTCATCTGGATTCCAGGTGATTTCTCTCAGGGCTTTGCATCTGGCTCCTTCTAACTGTTTGCACATTTCACCCCCATCCTCCTTCTTTGAGACGTCTTCTGGAACAGTGAAAGACACCAAATGAAATACTATCCATGGCACAGATAGGCCTGCGTGTCAGAAAATCAACTGTTTTTTTGCTCCTCAATATAATATATGCACTGCTTTTCCCCAATAGGGAGGACAACTAGCATTCCCATCTTTTGGCCAGAGAGAATGTATGAAAGCTTAGCATAGCTGTTTTGCATACTGTGAACACAACACTTGTTCTGGAATTTGTCCCATACGCAAGATACAATGAGGTGTTTGGAATTCGTTTAGAAAGTTTCACCACAAATAGCAATGGGACCTTGAAACAGATTGAAACTTTGTACTCTTATTTTTTTGTCATATGACCACTAAAGTGGCTAGGATGGTGGTCTGGTTGAGTGCTATTTGCTAGCTAACCTACAGAAAAATTGGCCAACAGGATGATTTTTAAAATGTAATTTGGCAAAATATTTCTCAACTACAAAGCAATCTTTTTGTAGTCTGTTGTTTAAACAATTTAAGAACCACATCTTTAGCCAACTGTTCTGTAATTTGGGTAGTAAGTAGCACTCCCCATGGACAACCATGCCACCTATCTTAGTGGCCCTATAATGAAAATGAAGGAGCAACAGTACAGGTAGTCCTCACTTACCAACCATTCATTCAGTGACCAAAGTTAAGATGACGCTGAAAGAGGAGACTTAAAGCACCCCCACAGTCACATGATCGCAATTTGGGTGCTCGGCAACCGGCTCGCACTTACAACAGTTGCAGCATCCCAGGACACCTGGTTGCCATTTGTGACCTTCCCTGCTGGCTTCCCACAAGCTAAGTCAACGGGGAAGCCAACAGGGAAGGTCGCAAGTCGCTCCAGTAAGTAGTTCGCACTCTTCCCCTCCTGGCAATAGGCACCCCCAACCCTGCCACAGTCGCGCAGCATACCATGCCTGCTGGCGAGCCCCCTGGGACTCACTTAATGACCCGTGATCCTCACTTAATGACAGCAAGAGGGAGTGCCAGGATTGCTATTGCTAAGCAATGTGGTCGTGTGATATCACACTTTACGACCACTTAGCGATGGAAATTCCGGTCCCAATTACCATAGTTAGCCAAGGACTACCTGTATGTTTCATTCTCCTTTACTTCCTAAAGCAGAAGAGTTTGCTGTAGTGGTGAAGGTGCTAGACTAGAAAGCAGGAGACTGTTCTAGGCCTGCCTTAGGCATGAAAACCATCTGGGTGACCAGTCCCTCTCTCTCAACTCAATCTACCTCACAGGGTTGTTGTGGGGAAAATAGGAGGCAGAAGTACCAGTAGTCCTTGAATTACTATGGCAGTTGGGATCAGAATCTCCATTGCTAAGCAATGTGGTCATAAAGCACAACATCCCATGACCACACTGCTTAGTGACGGAAATCCTGGCACTCACCATTGCTGTCGTTAAGCGGATTTCACCAGTCATTAACCAAGGATCCACCCCAATCCAAGCCATTCAGGGCTTGGTCCCTGCCAGTCTTGAGCCTCAATAAGGTGAGGGACTGTCTTCTCTTCAGCTTCCCCCACTCACCTATCTTCCCTCCATCGCTGCCCTTTTGGCCGCCCTGCACTCTGCCACCTCTGCTGGCCTTGCTGCCCTGCATTCTGCTCACCCTGCCACCCCTGCATGAAGCCTCAGAAGCCCTCCAAAACCTTGCAAGAAGGCTGCGCCCAATTTGGACAAGGGACAGGTGCAGGCTTGGGAAGAAGGCCTGGCACGGCTAGCAGCTGCCTCGTGAAGGACCAGGCAGGGCGTGCCTTGTCGGCAGTGGCAGGAAGAAGACAGTGAAGGTGAGCTGGGGGTGGCAGGGCCAGCAAGTGCAGGGCGGCCAAAAGGGCAGAGATGGGGGGGAGATAGGCGGGTGGGGGACTTGGAGCGCCCCTGTGGTCGTAAGTGCAGTCAGGCTGCCAAATGCCTGAATTTTGATTACGTGACTATGTGGGCACTACAACTGCTGTAATTTCGGGGACCAGGAGTAACTACCATTTGTTCAGCACAGCCAAAACTTCAAACGGTCACTGAACAAACGGTCATAACTCAAGGACTACCTGTATTAGGTATGTTCACCACCTTTAGATAGACAGACAGATTAAAAAAGTGAGATAAAAACAGCAACAACAACATTTTGAATGTTATTCTGTGACAACACGGAACACTAAATGTTAAATCAGAAATATTCAATTCACCAAGACCTTTCTATTTTTAGTTCTAAGGAGACAATCTTTGTAGGCAAAGTCTCTTTTTGATTCCTGGGGACTTCACGGACACATCCAAAATTCTTTTTTTAAATTTCTAATCTAATCAACAGCCCTATAATTTCCTGGTGGTCCCCCATCCAAGTGCTAAGTCTGACCCCGCTTAACTCCAAGCCCAGGTAAAGGTGACAAAAAAGTACAGTATTGCAGAGTGATTAGAACAATCCATGTTTTTTCTCCCCATTTTTTTATTTTTCTAACATCCTATTTTGGTCTGCATTTAATCTCCTACCGCTTGGCTTCTTGGATAACCGTGAGATTTCGAATTATGAGAAGTTATAAAATCTGTGATTTTACATACTGGTATTCAAGGGCATCTGATCTAATGTGAGAGGAACCCATCTCACTGATATCACAATTGTTAAACAAAGATGCCTGTTCACCTGCAGATTTTTCTTCTTCTGAACTCTGAAAAAATGTCTCTTTTTTCTCTTCCAGCCAGGAGAAGACATCACGCTGGGGTATTGGTGGTCCTTCTGCAGTAGGTAGCAAAAAAGCAATACAGAGAAATGGGTTAATTTCTCCATTTCTTGCTATAGACAAATATTCCAGTTCTTAAGAACAAGAATTTGTGATCCTCACCTGTCCCATTAATCTAAGCTCAGAATGGCCATCAAGTAAAACCTATTAGCTATGGACACAAATACAGGTCATGATTCTGTCTCTTAGGACTGGGTTCCTCAACCTTGGGAACTTTAAGATGTGTGGACTTCAACTCCCAGAATTCCCCAGCCAACCCTAACCCAGTCCACACATCTTAAAGTTCCCAATGTTGAGAAACACTGCTATAGCCCTTTGCTACCTATGCCAAATCAGTGGTAAAATACATCAATCTCACACCCATTTCCCCTGGAGCAGTGTTTCTTAACCTTGGCTGGGGAATTCTGGGAGTTGAAGTCCACCCATCTTAAAGTTGCCAAGGTTGAGGAACCCTGTCTTAGGAAACCTGTAGTAGCAGACCACTGACTTTGCCAAAGAGCTAGACTAGATGACCTTTGAGTTCTCACTCAATATTTCTATAACAGTTTGTTTGGAGGACTCGTGGGTTCCTTGGCATCTCAGGGACTTCCTCATGAGAAACAATTTCATCTATTGCCCCTCAAAGGTGGGTTTGGGGCTGAGGCCCTGCTCTCCACTGTATTCAGCGCTAGGCAAGAGTTTCTCCCATTTTTCAAGCTGGGGGTCCTGTGCAACTTCAGCAACTGGAAACCATCCAGCTGGGGGAAAATATTGAGATTCTGTCCCAAGGAAGTTTACTCCTGGGGGTTGGAGAATGAAAATCTGGGTGGGGGAAGAGGAAGAAGGAGGGCAGTAAAGAAAAATAGGTTCCTTTCAAAAGTCTCAGGCAGTGAGACAGATGTTTCCAAGGTGGCACCTTCTAGATGTGCTGGACTACAATCCCATTATCCTGTGCTGTGTGCTACTGGTGGGGATGGGGTTGTAATCGCACACATCGGGAAAGGGCCAAATTGGGGACAGCCTCAGTAGCAGTTGCCAAATACCCCTGAGTGCAGAAGGAAATAAAGAGGCGCTCGTTGCACATACTGGATCAGAATTCAGCTTGTAGATATTTTTTCAACAAAATGAGAGGTTGCCTTTCTGCAAGTTTGCTTGGGGATGGGTGGAGCTTATGAAGAGGTCATGGAATGTTTACAAACATTCTACCTTCTCCATGCTGAACCCCGGGTGAAAATTAAATAGGCGCCACAAGGAACCTGGAGAAGGACCAGCTCATAGAGAACATCAAGAACCTGAATTAGGACCACAGAATCATAGAATGGTAGAGTTGGAAGAGACCACCAGGATCATCTGTCCAACCTTCTGTCATGTCCAGAAAAACAAGTTAAACCATCCTCCAGAGGTGGCTGTTCAGCCTCTTCTTAAAATCCTCCAGAGAAGGAGAACACAGCCTCTGTAAGAGGATTTGTACAGATCTTACTGCCAGGACGTGTTTCCTTAGATTTCAATGAGATCTAGGGAGCTCCATCTTATGGCCATTATTGCTGGTCCTAGTTTCTGTGGCCATGGAAAACAGGGCCACTGAGGGTTCAAACTAAAGTATCTTGGACAGGCGGCTATGTGAATTCCTCTCCTCCACTCTCAGTTTTCCCAGGAGCCTGGTGATTTTTAGGAAGAGAGGAGTTCCCCAGCTCCCTTAAGGGAGAGAAGGAATTCCAGTGCAGCCTCCGTGATCCAAGACCTGGAATACAAACACACACTCCTTACCTAACAAGGTGGCATGTCCATCGCTGCCTTCCTGCTTCGATTCAGCATAGAGGGGTCCCTGTCCAGGCCCTGGGGGAGTCCAGGAGAAAACAGCCTGGGCCTCCTCCAAGGCCCCCTACGAGATCCAAAAAGGAACAAGTCACACATGGGGTTAAATACCTTTGACCCTTTTCTCTGCTCAGTACTTGGAACTCAGCCAAGGAAGAAATTGGAATAGAGTTGCCTGGTGAACCATAAAGAGGCTTTTACGGACATTCTTTGGAAGATCAAGCAAAATTCCACACAAGCTGAATTCACGGATCTATCTACGAAGGCTGTGCAGCTCCAGGAGAAGACACAGCTGCTTTAAAGGGTTGCAGACAAGGGGCTGCATGTGTCTTTTGCATCTGCTCCAAAGCACCTGTTTGCCTTCAAGCACTGCTGAGTCCCCCACTCCAGCACAGAGGAGGGGTCAGTATGAGGGTTGGAGGGCCTAATATATACAAGTAGTCCTCACTTACCGACCGCAATTGGAACTGGCAACTCTGTTGGTAAGCAATACAGTCGTAAAGTGAAAAATCACACGACTGCGCCCAACTTACAATGGCAGTTTGTCAGTTCCGGCTGCGATCATTAAACAAATCACCTACAGTTGTTGAGTGCAATGTCATGTGACCATGACTTGCAATTTCCCGCCAGCTTCCCCATTGACTTTGCTTGTGGGAAGCCACCAGGGAAGGTCACAAATGGCTATCATGTGACTGTGGGACGCTGCAACCATTGTGCCGGTTGCCAAGTGCCCATGATCACATGACTGCAGGGACACTGAGATGGCCACAGCTTTCTATAGCCCATCAGTGGGGGTAGGAATTTGGGGCCCTCCAGATGTGGGACTTCAGACAACCCAGATCCAGCCACCCAGACTCTCTCTCTCTCTCTCTCTCCATCCAATTTATATGCCTGCCCATCTCTCCAACACACTCCAGGCGGTGAGCAAGATAAAAACAAAGAATTCCATTAAACCAACAAAATCAAATAAAACTACATCAAGGCTCAGTAAAACCAGAAAACCACTAATTACATACACCCATACCAAAGCCCCGATACTAACATCCTAACCCCAATGTCTCTGGGAAAGGCCAAGACTTCCTGGCCAGAGATCAAGGATGATGGGAGAAGTAATCCTACACATCTGGAGGTCCACAGGTTGTCCACATTTGTTACAGACTTGCAGGCCCTGGGCTCAGAACCTCATTAATGGTGGCTCCCACATTACAGGTAGTCCTCATTTAGCGACTGCCCTGTTTAGCAACCATACGCAGTTACAATGGTGATGAAAAAATTTACAACCAATCCTTGCATTGATGACCTTCCCAGGTCTGTAAAGAAAAGGAACGCTTAAGTCAGACTGCATGCACACCTGAAGTTTCACTTAGTGACCACTTCACTTAATGACCAAGCTGCCGGTCCCAATTGTGGCCGCTAAATGAGGACTGCCTGCATTTTTCAATCTGCATTTGATTAACTACTGTGTTGCTGATGAAAAGATGGCTTTAAAGTTCAAGATTTTAAATGGCTGTTTTTTATATACCAATACATAAAGACCGCTGCTCGGCTTGTGCTGCCTGCACTGCTCCTGACTGCATTAATAGAAAATGCAAAATCAGAATGGTTCTCCTGTTCAAAAGCAGGAGCGTCTCCTCACAGGGCCCACACCTCTTGGAAGAACACAGCCAACAGGTCAAACTCACCTGCTTTTCCTTCCGCTGAGCCTCTCGCTGCCTCAAAAGGAAATCCTCCGCCAGGGCCACCGCTTCAGCACAGGTCTCCATGCCGCACTCACACACCCAGCTCTGCATTTCTGGGGGAAGGATGGCCAGAAACTGTTCCAAGACCAGCAGCTCCACGATCTGCTCTTTGCTGTTCTTCTCGGTCTTCAGCCACTGGCGGCAGAGTTCCTGCAGCCGGGCATAGACAGCTCTCGGCCCGTCGGCCTCCCAATAGCCAAACTGCCGGAAACGTTGGCGAATCTTCTCTCTGCTCAGAGCGTCCCCCCGCAAGATGGCTGTCTTCACTTTCCCATAATCCTCTCGGTCTCCAGCCTCTAACTTATCAAAGGCCTGCTTGGCTTCTCCCCGGAGCGCGGGCAAGAGCCGAGCCACCCACTCCTCCCTGGGCCACCGACAGGCCTCGGCCACTTGCTCGAAGGAGCCCAGGAAGGTCTTGGCGTCTTCCCATAAGGAAGGGTCCTCTGGGAAATGGGCGACTCCCCAGCCCGAATGAGAGGACTCCACTGTCCTCAGAAAAGTCTGCCACTGGACTTCCCAGTGCTGGGCCACGTTCTCTCCTGATTCCTCCTTCACCTGAGGCAGGACGGCCTGCCCACGGGGCCTTCCGGTATTTCCCTCCAGAGATTTGCCTCGTCCTCTCAAGCCCCCGCTGGACTTGGTCTTGCAATCGACAATGACCCCCTGAGGGATTTCTCCAACGCGTCTGGATGGGTCTCCCAGCGGGCAACCTGGAGACCCTTCGTCTTCCATTTTCATCCTTGGAGACCTTCACCAAGATGGTGGTAGCACAGGGCAGAACCTCCAGAATCAAGGACCACCTGGGAAGACACGAGTAGGAGTCCCAAACTGGTTTGGCACAATGATTAAAAATAAACATTCTGGACATCTGATACACTGGCAAAATTATAAAGCTGTATTATTGAATTTCGGGAGTCCATAAAGAGCCATACTAGTTATTAAAAGAATCCCATCCTCCTCCTTCCTTCGAACATGAAATTCTGTGTTGCATATGGAAATGGAAGAGTGGACACGATGAAAATCAATGTGTTTATTTGTAATTTTGCAAAGGCACCGCTTCTTATCACCTAATACCAGGTTGAATTGATATGCGAAGACAGGATGAAACAGGGTTTGCTTTCCAGATACAACTGCCACATTCCATCAGATGATCTGCACATATGCATCTCATTTAGCCTAGAACAGTGTTTCTCAATCTTGGGAACCTTAAGCTGTGTGGACTTCAACTCCCAGAATTCCCCAGCCAGTCCTGACGTGCATGCTGACTGAGGAATTCTGGGAGTTGAAGTCCACCCATCTTAAAGTTCCCAAGGTTGAGAAACACTGGACTAGAACAGGGTTCCACAACCTTGGCGACTTGAAGATGTGTGGACTTCAACTCCCAGAATTCCCCAGCCAGCAGAATTCTGGGAGTTGAAGTCCACCCATCTTAAAGTTCCCAAGGTTGAGAAACACTGGACTAGAACAGGGTTCCACAACCTTGGCGACTTGAAGATGTGTGGACTTCAACTCCCAGGATTCCCCAGCCAGCCATGTTGAAGTCCACACATCTTCAAGTCGCCAAGGTTGTGGAACCCTAGCCTAGAACACTGTTTCCAGCTGAGTGGAGGCTTCTGAAATTTACAGTGAGAAAAAGAAAGAAGATGCCTCTGAATTATGGATTTGGAGACGGCTGCAAAGAGCACCACGGGCCGCAAAAGAAGCCCCTCAATCTCGGTTCAAGGAAAGGCTGGCCCCGGGCCATCCAAAGCAAAGAGTCACATACTTTGGGCATTGCAGCCAAGCAGATGTCACACCAACATAAAAAAAAACACCGATGCTGGGCACGGCCGAGGGTGGAAGGAGAGGCAGACACGGTGGATCGCTGGGAGCGGGATCCAAGACAATGCAGACTCTCTTGGCGAGCGCCACAAGGGATTCCCACGGTCAGCCCAGGTGACCTGCGCGCGGACCCAGCTTGGGCGCCCCGCAGCGTGGACACCCGCTTGGCTGCGGATCGCCCAACGCCCCAGGCCGGGACCCCGCGCCCGCCTTCCTGGTCCTGCCCCGCTTTCCCCTACCAGGCGCCCCCCGGAGCGCGCCGCGCCTGGCTGGGCAGAGCCGCTCCAGCCTCGCGGAGTCGCGCCGCGCAGGTCCGTCCTGGCCGGGGGAAAGGGCTCCGCGCCCGGAGCGGGAAGGGGCTTTCCGCGCAGCCGGGGGCCCCCGGGGCCCGGCCGGAGGGGCCGAGGCGCGCGCCCGCCGGCCGCTCTCCGCTCGCCCGGGCTGCGCAACTCACTTCTCCCGCAGGCACCGCGACCTTCCGCTCCGCCCGGGCCGGCTGCGGAGAGCCTCGGGCGGAACGAGGCAAACCCCGCAGCCCCTGCTCTGCTCGGCCCTTCTAGGACGCGTGACTCCCTGCCTCTATGGAGTTAACCCCTTGGAGCGCCGCACGGGCTCTTCGGCGGCGTCTCTGCGCCTTCCCGGACGGCGAAGGTTGGATGCAATTTTTTTTTTAATGCTCGACCAACTTTCGGTGTCGTCAAGAATCGGCTGCCTTGAAAAGGCGGGGGTGGGGGCGCGGCTTTGGAACAGGACTCTTTGCATGCTCAGACGCCGTCCACTTGATTGGAACCGCGATGGGCCCGTCGGCGTGTCGCTTGTCGACGTGGGAACTGGTGACGATACGTGTGCGGATCTGGGAGCGTAACTGGAAAACGATACGTGTCGCTTGTCAACGTTGGAACTGGGAATAGTCTTCCCCCGCGCCCCCCCCGCCGGCCAATCAAAGCGGGTTGCAGCAGCTGGCCGACTTTAGCATTCCCCAAACCTTTGCAGAGTCGACCTGGTGAACTAGGGAAGTCGAAAAGCCCCTGGGAAGAAAGCCGTGGGAAAGCACTTCCGTATGGTCAGGGAGAAAACGAATGGGAATCTGAAGCAGATTTGACTGTATAAACTCAGCCCGTTGTATGAGATTGGCCAGTGTTTCTCAACCGTGGGAACTTTAAGATGTGTGGACTTCAACTCCCAGAATTCCCCAGCCAGCATGGCTGGCTGGGGAATTCTGGGAGTTGAAGTCCACACTCTTAAAGTTCCCAAGGTATAGCCCTTTGCTACCTATGCCAAATCAATGGTAAAATACATCAATCTCACAGCCTTGGCTGGGGAATTCTGGGAGTTAAAGTCCCTGCGTCTTAAAGTTGCCAAGGTTGAGAAACCCTGCCCTAGAGGACTGCCACTGCTTCTAGAGCTAAAATAGGGCACTGAGGCACAAGAACTGAAGCCCTGGGGATCCTTCCCTTTGAAAGGGTTAAAAAATAGAAAATTAAAAATTGGGAACTTGGAAGCTGAATTGGCACAGCCTGATGTTCATTTCTAATTTTGCTTTCTGGGTTGATTTTCAGAAGCCAGTAGAGTAATCAGTTGGAAGACAAGTTATAATTTCAGTCAGATAAATTTTGGCTTCTGTGTGTAGTGCCAGGTTTCAAACATCGGCTTCTTAACTCGTATTATATTATTATCTGAAATGAATGGATATGTTAATTAAAACTGAGCTTTCTATACCCAAGTTTCCTTTTTTTCTCCTCTGAAGGGGGGAGTTCTGACAGAACGTTTAATAGGATAATATGGTGTAGAAGGGGCATTTGTGAAAAGGTAGTTAATTACAAGTTACGTATGATGCAGCAAAAAATACAAAGGCAATTTTACGTGGCCTCAACAGAATATAATCTCTAAATCAGCCTCAACCTTGGCAACTTTAGATATGTGGACTTCAACTCCCAGAATTCCCCAGCCAGCATGGCTGGCTAGGGAATTCTGGGAGTTGAAGTCCACATATCTTAAAGTTGCCAAGGTTGAGAAACACTGCTCTAAATCATGGAAAGTAATAGTTGATCTCATTCAGGGTCGGTCAGACACAACTCACATTAAATAAAAATTAACTTAATATTTTTTCACGTCCAAATATTGCTTAGTCTCATCCACAAAAAGTGAAATCTTGCAAGATTTTGGGCAAGAAAGGTGACATCTTGGGAGTGAGAAAACTTGGAAGAATATGTTTTGAATTATTCGCTCCAGCCAGCCTATATATGTTTCATCATCTTTACCCAGAAAAGTCTCATCATATGGCACCAACTAGCTAATCTCTTCTGATATCAGAAACGAAACAAAACTGAATTAGATTAGTACATGGATGGGAGACCACCAGGAACTCCCAGGGCTATTATTTCTATACCCATCACTGTGATTCAGTTTTTAAATTATTAATTAAATCAAGATCATATAGAGTCATATTGATTTGGTAGAAAAATAGAGAAATTAATTGTCTGTTTGTGTTGTATTATTGGTCTCCCTTTCAAAATGATTTTTAATGACATTTACTTTTTTCTGTTTTTTCTTTCTTCTTTTTTTCCCATTGTCGATGGTGTTGTTTAGTTTTTTTCAAGGTGTAGTGTTTGCTTTATGAGAACCTGTTTGGTGTAATTGTTAAAGCAGCAGGCTAGAAACCGGGAGACCTTGAGCTCTAGTCCCATCTTAGGCACAAAGCCAGCTGGGTGACCTTGTGCCGGTCCCTCCCTCCCAGCCCCAGTAAGAACACAAGCTCAAACTACTTCTGAAAAAATCTTGCCAAGAAAACTGCAGGGACTTGTCCAGGCAGTCACTAGGAATCAATGCTGACTCAAAGTCACCCCCCACAAAAAGTGTTTGCTTTAATAGTTTAAATTGACATTTGGGAAATTCCTGGCCTTAGAAAATTCAGTTATGATCTACTTCCTGATGAGCATGACTAAATGTGTTTGGCTGCCTCAGCTTTGGCCTTCTTTTATGAGGCAATAGATACTCGGTCTCCAGAAGACCCTCTTGCTGGTTAGATACAGCTCTTTGACCCTGCTTTGTGTTTGAACTTAGCTTACGGCCTCCAATTTTGCTAGAACCTTTGTTCGTCTTCTTGCTCAGCACTGTCAGTTCCTTTATTTGTCTCTTGCACCTCTTTAAGATCATAACTTTTTGTCCTTTGCGGTCTGACATTTTCTGTTCCCTTTGCACAATTTTGATTTAGAGGTAAGGATCTGTAAGAGTTTTGCTTCCCCATGACCTTTGACGTGGCAGCCTACGGGCCTAACAGTTAAGGTACACAACCCTTGCACTCAAGGCCCTTATGTTCCTGTGGTAAAGGCTCATACCCTGAGCACGTTCTGGCTGTCTTTGGACCCATCCACAAGACATCATTCCTTCCCCTTGCTTTACGTAGTCATCCTGGCTTATAACAAGATTAGCTTGCCACAATGCACCTACATTTCATCCAGCTAACATAATGCTTTTCCCTTTATCTTATGCTATTTCTTTATGAATGTCTCCTACTAACTGGCACCTGTCGAATATGCATGGACTCTACAATTCCCATCATCCCCAAGCAGCATGATGTGTAGAACTCGGAACAAGTTTCTTCTTTTTCCTAACAGGCTGGCAGTTGCCTAAGTAGAAAGTGAAACTGTGTCCTATTGATCCAGAAAGGGGAATTGAATTTTCCTATGCTCATATCAGGCTAGTTATGCCCATGATTAATCTTGACCTGCTCATCACATTCTCATAGCAGGTTTGTGGGTGGCAGGAGGCAATACCTTAGCAATTCATTCATTCATTCATTCATTCATTCATTCATTCATTCATTCATTCATCGATCGTATTTGTATCGCTGCCCATCTCACATCCGTACATGCTGTATGGATCTCTGCGATGGATTTTGGAAGGGCGGTTCAGGGGTATTGTTGGACATATAAGTACAGTGACCAAGGACAGTCCTTTATTCCAGAAAGCTGTCCTTTAGATTTATTTATTTTTGAAAAACTCGTTTTGTCCTCTGTTTTGGTCATTTAACTCTCACTATGCAAATGGTACCCCTTAATGCATAGTCTTTCACATTCATGTGAAAAATATGGAACTTGAATCGTCTTTTTAAAATCAATTTGCATATACGGTTTGATTTTAGATTTTTTTTTAGAGTATGCCTTTTTGTAAAGTGTTTCTTGGTTTTGCTCTTGAATTTTCCTTTGTAAAGCAAAGTTATAAACAATTCAATTTTTTTATCTTTATGAACCCCTTTCAGATTTGCCCCTTTATTTTTCCCAAGAAAATATAGTCACCATACCTATAAGTCAACTTAAATCTCACCATCTGCAGGGGAAATGGCTGGTTCTAGGGTGATGAGTAGCAAGCTATTAATATCTGCAGCACAAACAGAGAATCTTCCCACAGACCCAACATTGTGAAGCGACTGAAGCATTTCTGATTTATTCTCTTTTCCCCGGTGTGGTTCTTTCCTCATTATTTTGGTTTTTCAATTAACGGTTTTAACCTTCTCGGTCCTTGACTTTAGCTCAGAGAACTGTGGTGCGTCCACCGGTGGTGGATGATAGGACGGTCTGCAGATAGACAGGTTAGCTGCATTAGAAGAAGATTTTCCCATGAATAAGCAGTTGCAGAGCGTGAGTGGAGTGGTGTCAGGATGTGGTGAATAGTGAGGGAGGATGCGGTTCTACAAAATGCTATAGAAATGCAAAGATGGCACTGGGGCAGGGCAAGTAGGGATGACCTTAAATGTCCACCTCATTTTCCTGATTTCAGGCGGTACCAAGATGAAATCCATCAGCTGGGCTTATGAGGAGGTAGGTATCAGCTTTCCCAGGTAGACCAGATAGGAAACACAACCAGAGGAACTAATTCTACTTTATTGTAAGGCCACATGAACAGAAACTTGCAAGTCTGAAAGTACAAATCTTCCGCCATCTCTTTTACAGTCTGAGAAGTTAGGGAGGGTCCTTTTTGATCCACTTTCTCTGTCCATTATGCAGCTGTGGGCTATGTCCTCCCTTATCTGACGGTTCCCTTGGCAGTGTCTCCTGGCCCTGTTTCTCAGGGTCTTTCTCACATACCATTACAGCAGGGAGCCATGGGTGAGGTTGCAGCAAAGGAAACTGGAGAGCTGCTTTCCGGAGTCACAGGAGTCAGCTATCACTCAATGGAACATAACATCAGCCCTTTGAGGTAGGCCAGGTCAAGAAACAGACACCGCAGGGGTTCCAGGAATGTGACTTGATTGCTGCAGGGTATACAGGCAGGTCTTGATTAGTGCAGTTAATGAATCCCACAAAACGGTCGCATTATTTGAATTCACACTATTTGAAGTGATATTTCTGTGGACAATAGGGTCATTGGTTCCAGCTTGACAGAAATAGGCAATGAAACATTTTAAACATAATTTTTAATACGGATATGAATGAAATATTACAGTAAAGGATAAAAATAATACATTTGTAATTTAAAGTTATGGTTAACCAAGTCACAGAAGTTATAGAAAGCGAAATAAACAAAAAAAAAATTCTACCATAGATTCAGGCATTCTACCATCTTGTCCTATTTTAGTGTTGCTATGGCCACGTTCACGTTGTTCAATTACATCCCAGTTTTGCTCTAATCTAATAACAAGCCTCTTCTTTTTTAAACTTGTACTGTTTTCCTCCGACGGAATCTTCCTTTTCTCCATTTTACACACACGAAGATCAACGACCGCATGCACGCCAGCCTCACATTAACTGAATTTTGGGTCACGTTAAACGCGACCTGGTATCAATTTACAATTTGCACTAAATTGTAGCACTATTTGAATTTGCACAAATCGCAACCTGCGTGCACTAACAGAATCGTGGAAGCCTGTTCAAAACTTTCCCTGCCCCCTTTGTAAGGGCCACAAAGTCAAGGTGGGGCTGCTCTGAGCCTCTTTCTCACGCTTCCCTATTCCCCAGGGCTCAGCAGCCGTTTCACCTCTCCGACCCCCTTCTCAAGGCCAGGGCTACCTTCCTCTACATAAAACAGCACAACCTTCTTTGTCAGCCACCTTGTCACTTGCTGATGACATGTTAAGCTTGGTTAGTGTTCCTAACCAAGCTGCTGGGTTAAGATCTTGTACAGACCAGAGAAACAGTTCATTCGTTCGCCAGGTTAAGGATACGGAATGAGCACGCATTTCAAAATTCTGATATTCTATTTTATTACAGAAAAGACCCTTCCCAGAATCTCCGCAGGGTCTCCTTCCTTATCTGGCCTACCTCAAAGGGCTGAGATCAATCTGGAAGGCCTGTGCAAGTTTCTCTCTGTCCCATCTGATACCAAACAAGATCAAGGTGGGATTATTTTGAGTTTCTTTTTCACACTTCCCTCTTTCTCAGGAATGTTCAGTCTTGTCTCCAGTTCCCTCCTTAATGGCTCGCTCATTCTTTCCTTATCCCCAAAGTCTGGTCCAAATTCTTTAACACCCAGGGAGGGGGTGAATAGCCTTGGAGGTAAATCCCCTCCCTTCGCAGCACCCGCTTGCCCTGATCAGTTTGAAAAGCTATCAGTTGCATTCGCACAGCCTCCTTAGAGGTTCAGATGCTGTCGTGTGGGGTGTGAGCCCAGCCCCGTTTTCCTTTTTGCCTGTGGTTCGAAACCCAAAAATAGGTAAACTCCCTATAATTGCAGCTTCCTCCAGCTGTTTCCCAGGCAAAGTTTTCTCCCTATCACTCCTTGCAAGATTTTTGTTTCATTTTATTATTTATTAGTTTATTATTTGTATAACCGCCCATCTCAGACATATGACTCAGGGCGGCTCACGGAAATTAAAACTATAAAAGCAAACAAATGGATGTGTGTGCATGGATGTGTGCGCAACAATATAAAAACAATATAAAAAACATATACAGTGAACTTAAACTTGCACTCTTTTCCCCACTTCGTTCCAGGATAGGAAAGTTCTAACCCAGTAGAATTTCTCCGAAGGAAAATAAAATTTTATTCATTTATTTTTAAATACACAGCCCTTGTTCCTTCTCATTCTCATAGCCTCTTTCCTCCCTAGGAGTAATAACAGAATTTAATCAGTTTAACCCAGTAAGTACCAGAGGAGCGTGTTTTGCACACTCAGAAATCTTTGCAGTCCTCTTTAGGAAAAAGGTTTGCTTTGTCAATTGATTTCATTTTCTAAACAACTCGTGTTTATTTGAATGTTAATTGTCTTAACACTGCTGTGCTTTATCTTTTTTATTTTCCTTGCTGTTGTAAGCCGCCTTACTGATCAAACAACTAGAAAAGTGGGGTATAAATCCAGTAAATCGATGAGTGGTGGTAGCCATCCAGGTGTTTTTAAACTACGATACCCAGCAGCCCCAGCCAGATTGCGCAAAGTATCAACAGCTGGAAACCACTAAGTTTGACTTCTGATCTGTATACTGATGTTTACTTCCTGTGGTTGTATTTCTCCAAAATGCTTCCTTTCAGCATGCTTTACTCAATTAACACATTATTAATAAATATTCTATTAACTAGTAAATCATTCATAAGCAATTAATCAGTTAATCCACAAGGGGTGGATAGACGTAACATAGCAAATTAAAATACTGTTGGCTACCTTATAGTTCTCATGGAGAAAATCTATGTGGTCGCTAGGGGTCGAAAACAACTTGATGGCACAATCAATCAATCCATCCATCATTCAAAAAAGCTTAGAGTTCAGTGTATTACACAAATCCAACCTTTCTTATTCTTTGCAACCCAAAAGGATGTTGGAAATAAATTGCATAAAGGGCCTTGGGACCCTGTCATCTGTCCATCAGCAGGATAATTGTGAAAACTGAACTGAAAGGAACTTAATTGGGTCTGGCAGGAGAAACTGGCAAATGAGAGGCTGAATTTGAAAGTGGGATTTAGGAGGAAAAAAAAGTCCATTAAAAGATCTGGTATCCCTATGGGATGAGTCAGTGGGGCAGCAGCTGGTATTGGGTGGTCTCCTTTCTAAGCCCTGCCTCCTTTTTGGTCACATGACTCAGAGCAGACCAGATGCAACCCGTTCTGTTTCCCAGTGCCATGTACACACATCGTGTACACACACACACACACACACACACACACACACAGATATAATGCAAAAAGACCTCCAAGGTCCTGCCAACCCTATGAGTCTATCATAAGCAGAACTTGATATCGCCTATGACCAAAACTCAGGAGCCTCACAGCGCCTTTTCAGATTAATGAATTTTAGTAAAAGGCAGAAGCTTTTATGAGCTACAGCTAATGTCATCAGACATGTGGAGTGGTTAGACCAGTGTTTCTCACCCTTGGCAACTTTAAGACAGGTGGACTTCAACTCCCAGAATTCCCCAGCCAGCATGGCTGGCTGGGGAATTCTGGGAGTTGAAGTCCACCTGTCTTAAAGTTGCCAAGGGTGAGAAACACTGGGTTAGACTGATGTAGGATATAAACTTGAATTTGGGGATGGGGGGAGGGAAGGGAAGGCAGGATGGTTATGCAGATACAGATTTCATGTGAAAGAGATGACAAGTACCTTCTCAATGAACAATCGTAATGTGTTAAAAAAGACAGAGATGGCCTGAAACCAGCCCGGTTCACAAAGCAGAGACGTTACATGGGCATATGGGCCATGCCCATTTCTGCCTCCACCAGTTACGTAACTGGACCAGTTACGGCTTCCGAGCTGTCTTCCAGGGCAGCCCATGCACAGCACGTTGCACTCATGCACATGTGAGCTGATAAGGGCATGAGTGACTGTCTGAAGGGCTTCTTGGTCCAGGAAAGAGCACCGCTGGTCACCAGATGAATCTGTACAAACACCTTCCTGGCCACAGCTGTCATCTGGCCTTTGAGAAGGTGCTGAAAGTCCAGGATGACAACTCCACCCAGGACTAAAGATGGAAAATTTCCAGGATTGGGGGACCCAAATACTGGGCCACTTAGTCTTGCTAGGGTTGAGCCCATGTCTATCCCTCACAGCCTCCAGACCCTGGGACAAGACTTCATCAACATCACTTGGAGGGGCTGCAGCTGAGATGTATAACTGGGCATCATCAACCTACTCATGATACCTGATTCCAAAACAATGGATGATCTCACCTAGTTATCTCACATTGGTGTTAAGCAGGAGGGACAAGCTCCATGACGCTCCACCCTTGGAGGGCTTTGGGCTCAACCTCTCCTCTCCTGCTAACAGCAACTGGTGCTGACCACAGAGAGAGGAGAACCACTCCAACATGGTGCTCCCCACTCCCAACCCCCCAGGCAGTCTTAAAAGATTCTATAGTTGATGGTATCAAAAGCCACTGAGAGATCAGGGAGAACCAGGATGGACACGCCACCTTCTTTCAAACTCTGCTAGAGGTGATTAACAAGCACTATCCATGCTGTCTCAGTACTATGCCCCAGTCTGAAACAGGTCCAGACTATTTCTCCAAGGCCCTCTGAAGCCACAGAGTGACCACTTCCTTAACAATCTTCCCTAAAAAGGGAAGGTTGGAGATGGGATGAAAATTGCGAGAACTATTGCATCCAGTGATGGCATCTTGAGTACACCACTGTCTCCTTCAAGGCCAGCAGAACCACCCCCTCCCTCAAGGAAGCTGAGATCCCCGTGTCACCATGTCACCTCCCATACAGCCTTTACAAGACAGGAGGGACATGAATCTGCTAAACCAGGGACTGAGTTCCTGGTCTACTTCCTTCAGATTTACAGCTCCTTGGGAATGATCTTAAAGTAGAACCAGACCTTCAGCTGGTTGAAGGTCTTCTTTTAAAATCCAACAAAAAGATAAAACCTCTGTAATAGGGCATAACCTCTCTGAGTTTGATGACATTTATTCCCTGGCAGGTGGGATTATTCCAGAAGGCTTGGTATGACAACAGATCTTTTGCAGGATCATCATCATAGGTTCTAGCCCAGTGTTTCTCAAACTTGCTGGCTGAGGAATTGTAGGAGCCAGAGTCCACCCATCTTTAAGTTTCCAAGGTTGAAAAACTCTCCTCTAGCTGGTGCATGCTGTTTAAATAATTCATAAAATCCAACTTTTCCAGGTGGTGTTGGTTCTCTCTTTCTGAGTAGCACATCTCACAACTGGAACACCTGCCTTTTTAGTTTCTTGTTCTCTCCCATCCCTTTTTTTCTTCCCCCTGGCCTGACAAAGAATTGTGGAGAATGTGAAAACTTGTACCTGCTTTTCTGCCATTTTGGCCAACTCTGATAAAGTTGACGGCCACCTTGAGATGATACTCCCCTTCCCAAACCAACATGGTTTCATGGCTTTTTACCTCTCTTCCATCCAGAAGGTGTATCAAAACCCATCAAGTGGTTCACTGTTGAGATCCCCCACTTAATTGGTAGTCATCTTGGACATCCTGCCAAATATTCATGTCTCTTTCTTTACTTGCTTAACAGATTGATACAGTTGCCCATCAGGAACTTTGGGTACCCAACAGAAAAAACATCAACCAGACTTTACAATCCGTTGAAAAGAAACTGGGTCGAGGCCCCAAAGTTCTCATGATTAACATGTCAAACTAAGGACTCCCCCATTGCATTGGGTTTGCATTTGATTGACTCTTGGGACCGCCAATGAGAATGCTCCCTGCATCTTAATGAGATGCAACAGGAAGCACACAAGAGAAGCTTGGATCTGTGACAGAAAAGGGTCACATGGTGGCCAGTTGGGCATTCATGACAGGCCCATGGCTTCTATGGACCTTTGACAGTGGTGGGAGACAAGTGTTTCAGGCTGGAAACCCATGCACACTTACCTGAGAGGAGTCCAGCAACGTTCACTTCCAAATAAAATCCTTGTGCGTTAAGAGACCCATTATCTTCTGGTGGATGAAGAATTCTTTTATACCGATGCAGGCTTCAAGCATCTGTGTTTTTTACACCTCTCTCATAGTGCTACGTTGCAACTCCCATCATCCACATCTAGCACCACCAGTAGCATATGAGATGGGTGTAAAAAACACAGATGCTTGCAGTTGGGGATGATGGGCCCCAGACGGAAATAGCGGCTCTAATGCTTGGGTTAATGCTTGACATTAACACAAGGCTGGTTGCTCCTTTAGAAGAGTTTTTCAAACTTGGCAACTTTAAGACGTGTGGACTTCAACTCCCAGAATTCCCCAGCCAGCCATGCTGGCTGGGGAATTCTGGGAGTTGAAGTCCACACGTCTTAAAGTTGCCAAGTTTGAAAATCACTGCTTTAGAATTATCAATTGCCTTTACACCAATTTGCACAAACATCTCACAGGTGGGGAGGCAGGCTGCATGCGTGTGGGGGAGAAAATGTGGGGGAAAGGATTCAAATGGCATAGGCTGAATGTGAATGGTGGTCCTTGTGTTGAATTAGCTTCTTTACTAGAACCCGGTATCAGCTCTTTTAGCAGACCCAGCTCTCTGGCTCTGCAGGAGAACTAAAATTCTTTTGGGCTGCTTAAGGTTTGGAGTCACACTTGCCAGCCACCAATTTAAAAGTTTTGATTTTCTATCAGCGCTGAAGATTTGAACAGTAGCCACAAGGAACCATGAAAAAGCAAATTGTGATTCTCCCCCCCAACCTCAGACTTAACCACCAGATTGACCATTGGAAGAAGCGTTGGGAGGTCCATTCCCAGCACCTCCAAAATGGCGAAGACCAACCTGCTCCGTCTTTTTGGCAACCCTCCTCCAAGCTGTGTTGTGTTCCACACAATGTGATTCCTACTGAACGTCAAGAAATCAGTGGGGATCACAAACATCCTACTCGTGGCTCCAAGATGGGAGGGGAGAAGCTTTGTAGGGTGTTAAGCCGTGTCTGTGCTGTATTTCTGACATCTAATTTGAAGACTTGGAAAGCTGGCTTTATCACAACGCTCTGAATACACAATCGCTTCTCTGCCTCCTCCTTCTGCCCTTCCTTCCTGAACATGAACTACGGGCAGTGAGAGCTAAACCAATCAAGCCTTTTCCAACTGGATATTTGGCAGGATTGGTAAAATAAGAACATGATTTATTTGTAGCTGTCTATAACTGGAAAAGGCAGCGATACTCAGAATGGTCAGCTGCAAAAGGAAACGAGGCCGCCAAAAAACACAGCGGCTAGACACCATCAAAGCTGACACCGGCCCAAGCATAAACAACTAAAAGAAACTGTACAAGATGGGAAAATGTGGAGAAAGCTGGTCCACAGAATCACCAAGAATCGGACATGATTGAATGGATAGTGTATCTGGTGTATTAGTGTAAGTGGTGGAAAATGTTCTAAATTGACGATTCTCCGTTTGGTGAGAAGGTGATAAACTGACAGAGAAGACTCTTCCACTTAACAGCGAATGAACAGGAACAGGTTCCTGCACCAGATGGGGGTGGGTTGGAGTAAATGATTTCTAAGGTTCCCGACATTCTATGATCCCATATCAGGAAGAATTTCCTAACGGTAAAAGCTGTTCAACCATGGAATAAGCTGTCTTTGGAAATGGTGGACTTGCCATTGCTGGAAACTTTTAAACAGAGGATGGACAGCCATCTCTCAGGGATGCTGTAGTGGTGGGTTCCTGCCCTGGGCAGAGGGTTGGACTAGGTCAGTGTTTCTCAAATGTGGGGACTTGAAGATGGGCAGAAGACTTTAAGATGGAGTTGATGTCCACCCATCTTCAAGTCCCCAAGTTTGAGAAGCGCTGGGCGAGAACACCTCCAAGATCTCTTCCAACCTTACGTTCCATGAGAATATGTAAATTAGTAAATATGTAATTAGTAAATATGTAAATTAGACTTGCTGAACTCTCAAGTTCCCTTTTTCCTCCAATATATCCTAAGAACTTTGTGCAATGAGATCAAAAGGAGCATCATACCAAGGAGCACCAAGTTGGTATGGCTGGCTGGGGAATTCTGGGAGTTGAAGTCCACCCTTCTTCAAGTGGCCAAGGTTGAGAAACACTGCCTTAGGAGATCTTCCAGGGCAGGAGAGGCAATTGCGTGATTACACAACCCCGTGTCTCCTCCCACAGACTCACTATGTTCCCTAGGGAAGAACACCACACTAGCCAACTGCACACCATCTACTGAAAGCTGCGTTTATTGTGAGAAATAAGTGCTAATGATCTGATCTCGGACTTCCACCCCTTGAGGGTCTTGTTCTACCATGCTGTCGGTCTCCAAGTACGGAGGCACCGGGACCTCTGTGTCTACCCCTTGTCCTCCATTGATGATAGGCAGCTGGCGTCTCAAGGCCATGTTATGAAGCATGGCGCACACCACGAAGACCTTGGCCACCTTCTCCGGGCGGAGCATCAAGCGTCCCCCCGTGGAGTGAAGGCAGCGGAACCTCATCTTGAGCTGGCCAAAGGCCGTCTCCACCACCATCCGCGTCGTCTTGTGGGTAGCGTTGTAGCGCGCCACCGCCTCGGGGCCGTCATCGGGGTGCGGGGTCATGAGGAAGGGGCGCAAGGGATACCCAGAGTCGCCTGCGGGAGAGAGGAGGCAAGTGTCAGCACGGAGGGGTGCTCCACAGGGAGCCCCCTTCCCATGGCCCAACCTCCCCCGCTTCAAAATGGACAGCCCGCCCCCCGGATGTGCTTACCCAAAAGCCACCCCTTCCCTTCAGGCCACGACTCCAGCAGCCTCTGCAGCTGGGAGAGCTGGAAGATCCGCGCGTCATGGACACTCCCGGGGAACTTGGCCAAGACGTGGGTAAAGCAACCCGACGCGTCGCAGGTGGCCTGCACGTTGAGGCTGTGGAAGTTGTGGCAATTTCGGTACAGCGCCGGCATGTCTGCCGGGGCTATGATAGGCACATGGGTGCAGTCCACAATCCCAATGACGTTGGGGAACCCCGCGATGTCGAAGAAAGCCTCCCTGGTCCGGCGGAGTTCCGAGTCAGTGGTAGGAAAGGTTATGTGCTCGTGCACGTGGCGCAGCATGGCTTCCAGGAATGCATCCAAGCAGCGGCTGACGGAGGACTGGGACACCCGCAGGTTGTCTCCTGTCATCCGCTGGAAGGAGCCCGTGCCGAGGACCTGCAGGGCGATCAGGACTTTTTGTAACGTCGGGATGTGCCGGCGACTCGCGGAGGCCCCGTCCAGGTATGGGGCCAGGAGAGTGCACAGGTCCTGGATGGCCTGGCGGTCCAGTCGGAAGCGGGTCAGACACTCCTCGTCGGACACCTGGAGCTCGTGGGTGCGCATCCGGATGAGGCGGGTCCGTCGGGGGGGCCGCCGGCTGTGGATCTCGAGGTTGGCGGCATAGACGAGGTCCAGCAGGCCCTCATCGTCAGAGCTGCCCTCCTCTGGATAGAGGGGGAGCGGGGCCCCTCTCCGGGGCTCCACCGGCCTGAGAGCTCCTGCAGGGACAAGGCAGGGGGAGAAGGGAAAGGTCCTGATTCCACCGGAAGTCGTCGGTTTATTTTATTTCTTGGATTTATATGCTGCTGAGTTTTATACACTCTGGCGGTTTATGTATAATGAGAAATTATACTTGAGAAATGCTCAAGTCCACCTAACTGGAGTGGATGCACCCAGGTCACTGAGAGCAACGTATGTTATCCACGGTCTAAAGCTGCTTTAAAGTTTTTCTACCGACTTTTATTATTCCCAGTGATATAATCTTCCCTTCCCTAACCCGGTGGTTGGCAATACAGTATCCTTAGAACTCCATCCACCCCCACCCCAAATACATCTTTTTAAAAAAATGGCTGAAATTGCACAAAATTGGAGCCATTTTAAAATCTGGTTTGCATTTCATTGTCTCTGGTACCTGAAAAGATCACATGCCCTCTGCTCTAACCAGTTTGGCTTGTGGGTTCTTAAACTGTTTGTCCCAATTTTACCCCTTTTCCCATCTCAAATAATGTCATTACCCCCCACAAAACACACACACACACACACTGTTGTTTTACGCAAGCATAGCAGCAGCAGCAGTCCCAAACTGGATCGTCCAGTCACAAACAAGTAATTACAAATTGTTCCATTACCCCTAGAATATGCCCAAATTACCCCTAGTTTAAGAGCCACTGTATCAGAAGTACTCTTGAAGAAGCCACCATTAAACCAGGGTTGGTTACTCCAGAGCAAAGATGATTGGGTGCCCATCCTCTACGTGCGGTAGGCATCTAATCACTTTCAACCACAGGCAAGGACACCATTGTCCAGAAGGATCTGGATCTGGGGCCACGATCCCTCTGCCCTTTAAACCAGCGCTTCTCGACCTTGGCAGCTTGAAGAAGTGTGGACTTCAACTCCCAGAACTGAAAGCTGAACTGAACTGAATTGAAACTGAATTGAACTGGAATACGCGGCCGGCTGGGGAATCCTGGGAATTGAAGTCCACAGATCTTCAAGCTGCCAAGGTTGAGAAATGCTGCTCGACACTATCCAGCGACTTAGGGTGAGAAGAATCTTAGTTATGTCAAGCACTACAGTCTAATCCAGGGGTCGGCAACCTACAGCCCATGGGCCAGATGTGGCCTACCACCCTAAATCATCTAGCCTGAGGTCCAAAAAAGAAACATATTCACCCAACCCTCAAGAGAGGACTTGCTGCCTGCTTGGGCAGACATTTTGGAACCGGCTTCACCAGCCGCCTCAGTGCAGGCAGAGCAACAAGTCCACAGAAATGGCAGCACAGCCTCCGGTCCCCATGCAGAAGAAGGTTGCCAACCCCTGATCTAATCCATAAAAGGTATGCTGCCCATTGGCAAGACTCTCCTGACCATATTTCCTTCTTTATTCTGTCTCACCCCACCCTTTATCTAGCAGACTGCCAGGGGAGTCAAGATGGTGGTTTTGACCACGAAAGGGAAATCTTGTCCCCTTTTAATGTGTAACGAACATAAAACAGGGGCAGGGCCTTGACTGCACAGTCACAGTCACCATTTTGACTTTTCTGCCCCATCCCCCATGGATGCACCTGGGCGTTTCCAAGGTTCAGACCATCTTCCTCAAGGTTCCGAAACCATCAAGTGACTGATTTTGGTGGAGGGTCACATTTTATCAGTTCAAGGAACACATTCAGCATACACACTCGCACCCCAAGGGTCACAGGTAACACCCCCCCCCCCGGTCTGTTCAAGCCAGACTATTCCGGTTCCCATGATCTCCAGGTCTTGGGCCAAAAAAGGGATCTCCCAGCACACCTTCCCCTGGAGAGGCCATCATGGGGTGCTGGAAAGATGATGTGAAAAACCATAATTATTTTTCCTGCCAAGATGCCAAGGTTACGATGTCTTCCTGAAGGGACAAGGGTGGAAGGTTTGACCTTTTCCCATGTCCCTTGCTCTTCTGAAGGTTTTAAAATTTAGTTTTTAAGGGCATCAGCCCTGCCAGAGAATATTCAAAGCTTGCAATTCAGCAGTTTGCCCTCAATTTACAGCAAGGGAATTGGGAGTGGCTTGGGAGTTCACATGTGGCTCACAGCTGCCCATCCTAGATTCAGCCTAACAAAGCACATCTTTGCTCTAAAAAATTGTTTAATGGAATGAGGCTTATTATAGCCATACAAAGCGTATCAGCCACCCTCCTCCAGCTTCTTGGGGGTGCAACTTGGCAGTAATTGAGGATTCCAGATTCTTAAGAAGCTTTCATATTGTTCCTCCCTCTGCGTTATACTATTTTTTTAAATGAAAAAGTAGTCTGCGCTCAGTAAGACTGCAAAGGCCTTAGCACCTGGCTATAGCCATAAAGCAAGATTTTCACAGAATAACCAGATGTATTGAATTAAGTTATGGAAATCTTGGCAACTGGACACAGTTACTTTAGCACTCAATTTATCTCTAAGTTCCTCCAAAGGGAGATTTCTTCATCTTCTTATTAACCAGCCTCTGATGCAGTGGGGAGGCAGCTACCCGCTTTCCTGATAAAGGGAAAACGTGCTCTACGCTTGTAATATTTTGTAAAACTCTATTCTTTTTCCCAGGTTCTAAGAAATCCATAACAAACTTACATGGACAGCCATTTAAAAATGGAGCCAAAGAAATAAGCAGATGATTTCACCTACACAATAAAAGTTTTGGATTAATTCCATTAGGGACAGAAGGCAAAAAATAATTTGACTCGGGTTATTACCATTCTGCCCATTTGTTATCCGCCCATTGTTTCTAGAGGACAATAAATTGGAAGAGGCTGCAAAATATGAGGAAAGTTTGGAAAAATATTGACTCCAGGAAAAAACGATGTGGTACTGAGAGATTACACTGAGACTTGGGAGAGCTGGGTTCGGGGGGACCCTCAGCTATTGGGTGATTTTGGATCAGTCATTCTCTTCCAACTCAACCTACCTCCCAGGATTGTGGTTTGAGGAAAAGATGGGAGGACAGAATGCTTTTAATGGCAGGATGTAAAACTAACAAAAAATTAAGAGTCCTTATGATAGATTCTCAAACTGTCCATTTGCGCATACAGAGCTGACTGTATGCATGAAGGGACAATTTGGGAACCTATCACAAGGGCTCTTTTCGTTTATTAAAGGAACACCCAGGATTTCTGGCCCCATGAAGGGCCAAAAAAGGAGCTGCAGCTGAGATCTGCCCCAAGAACCACAAAAGACTCAACAGATCAGCCCGGGCACCACAGCCGAGTGAACTGGGCTCTTACCAGCTAAATTGCCGCGTTCCTCTTCGTCGGCCTCTCGCTTGGCTTCTCTGAAGAGGGGCTCCGGCACAGCGACTGACGGAGGCTGCTCCGCCTCGGCCTCTGGAGAATCCTCATTGTCCATCTCAAACAGCCCGAGCACCTGACAACAGCAAAGATCCTGTTTCAGAGCAAGATCTGGACATTTAAGGATCAAGGCAATAAAGCAAAGGGTGAGCGTTACTCCAGAAGAGCGATAGGCTCGGAGGCCTCCAAAGATGGACAGCAAGGGACAGAAAGGGGAAATCAGCAACACGAATGGAGAGGAATTACAGGTAGCCCTTGGTTAATGATGGCCCTGTTTAGCAACCATTCGAAGTTACAACAGCACTGAAAAAGTAACTTTACAACTGGTCCTCAAACTTACGACCGTCACAGCATTCCCGCAGTCACGTGATCACCATTTGCGAGCTTCACAGCCAGTTTCCAACAAGCAAAGTCAATGAAGAATCCGGCAGTCAAATCACAAGTTGCAGTCATGTGATGTCTCACTTAACGTGATTTGCTTAATGACTGCAGCAGAACTGACATTATAAGTCCAGTGCAGACATATGAAGTTTCACTTAACAACTGCATCACTTAGCAACAGAGTTTCCAGTCCCCAATTATGGTTGTTAAGTGAGGACTATCTGTAAGTCTGTAATATTCAGGCAGTCCTCATTTAGCAATTGTCTCTCACAGTGACTGTTTACAGTTATAACAGCGATGAAAAAGTAACTTTGCGACCAATCCTTGCATTTATGACCTTTGCAGGTCTGTAAAGCAAAGGAAAGCTGAAATAAAATCATAAGCACAGTCATGGTTTCATTTAGTGATCACTTTGCTTAACGACCGAGTTGCCAGTCCCAACTGTGGTCACTAAATGCGGATGACCTGCATTTAATAGTAATTCAGTTGAAACATAAGCCAAATGAAATCAAATTGAATTTTCCTTTGGTCTTTGAATCCCAACAATTAAGCAGTGTCATCTAGCAGGATCCTGGAAGGGGGCCTTCTCCATCACAGCATCTGCCCTCTGGAATGAGATTCCCCCGCACAAGTCGTTCCCACTTCTGGGTATTCTCCCAGGCTTTGGGGCAGGGTGCCTGTTGGATGGGGGGATCTTGTCCTTTAGTTTGTCTTGTCACTCATAATTTCGTTTTGGGTTTCTCTTGCATTTATCTTACTTTTTTTTTCATTGGAAGAAACCCAGAGTTGTTGGGAGCTGGGCAGCTGGATGGACAGACCTCCCCTGGAAAGAGCTGTGCATCTCTGCTTTATGTTCTCTTGGCCTGTGTTTCTCAACCTTGGCAACTTTCAGATGGGTGGACTTCAACTCCCAGAATTCCCCAGCCAGCATGGAATTGAAGCCCACCCATCTTAAAGTTGCCAAGGTTGAGAAAAACTGATTTAGATGGACCAATGGGCTAATTCTATCTTGAACCCACATTTTAAACCATTTATTTTGAAATACTGGGGCTTTACAACAAAGCTTGGTACTTCTGGTGATTTCTTCCTGACCATCATCAACCAGATAATGAGATATGTTGGATTAAATTATGGTCTCCAGTGATGAGCAGATGTGGAATGGGCCTGTGAAGCTCTACATTTAGCAGCTAGAAACTGACCTCTTTCAACTGAAAACATTTTAAAATATCCACACTTCATGTTCTCAAAAATCAGAAATTTCTAAAGGGAAAGGACAATGTTTTTAAAAGCTTTGGGGAATTAGAAGGAGTTCTAGAGGTCAACAATTGGTTAAGCTTTTTTCCCCTCCCTTTGATTTAGCAGAAGCACAATAAAATTACACAGATATGAGGCTGTGAAATTGGCACATCATTTAAATCAGTACTTATTACATATGCCAACACCAATTTTCAATGCACCACCCAGAACTCAATTTACGTACTGACTACACGCAACCATCAAATTGCTGCATTTAATTTCAGGAAGGAGCTAGACTAAGGAAGAAAAAAGAGTTGGGAAAACATAAGGAATATATCACTGTTTTGCAATTAAGTTTTGTCCTGAATTTTCCAGTAGACTATGATAATGAAGAAATCTTATGAAGAGTCTTCTAAGCCTATAGCCATCTTTTCAAGATGGCATTATCTGGAAAATATTTATGGCACCTTCTAATGGGTGCCTATACACCTTTACCTTGGAGTAAGTCAATCAACCTACTTAAGAGTAGATGTAGGACAGAGAGTTGAATGCCTTCTCCCACCTGGAGCCCTCAAAGAGCCTTGAAAATGAAAACTTATAGAACTCCCAGCTGGCAGGAGAAATTATGGAACATCTCATCCCCACACATCTGGAGGGCTCTAGGTTGGGGAAGAAAGATCACAGGTCCCTAACTTTTCTTTTGCCCAAAGGGCACTTTTTGAAACTTGTGCGTGCTCTCACAGACTGGTTTCTGGGGAAAAGTTACCAGTATACAGTGCATTCGGAAAGTATTCAGATCCCCTTCACTTTTTTCAATTTTGTTATGTTGCAGCCTGATACTACAATGTTCAAATTCTTTTTTTTTTTTGCATTAATCTACACTCAGTACCCCATAATGACAAAGTGAAAACAGAATTTTAGAAATGTCTGTAAATTTATTAAAAAGAAAAAACTGAAATATCACATTGGCATAAGTATTCAGACCCTTTGCAACAACACTTGAAATTTAGCTCAGGGGCCTTCCATTTCTCTTGATTGTTGCTGAGCTGTTTCTACACCGGATTGGAGTCCACGTGTGGTAAATTAAATTGATTGGACATGATTTGGAAAGGCACACACCTCTCTATAGAAGGCCTCACAGCTGACAATGCATACTGTATCAGAGCAAAAGCCATGAGGTCAAAAGAACTGCCTGCAGAGCTCAGAGACAGGATTGTTGCAAGGCACAGATCTGGGGAAGGCTACAAAAACATTTCTGCTGCACTGAAGGTCCCCAAGAGCACAGTGGCCTCCATAATCCTCAAATGGAAGAAGTTTGGCACAACCAGGACTCTTGCCAAACTGAGCAATTGGGAGAAGAGCCTTCGTAAGAGAGGTGACCAAGAACCCAATGGTCACTGACTGAGCTCCAGAGATCCTGTGTGGAGATGGGACAAAGTTCCAGAAGGACAACCATCACTGCAGCCCTCCACCGATCTGGGCTTTCTGGCAGAGTGGCTAGACGGAAGCCTCTTCTCAGTGCAAAACACATGAACGCCCGCTTGGAGTTTGCAAAAAAGCACCTGAAGGACTGTGAGGAACAAGATTCTCTGGTCTGATGAAACCAAGATTGAACTATCTGGCCTCAATTCTAAATGTTATGTCTGGAGGAAACCAGGCACTGCTCACCACCTGCCCAGTACCATCCCAGCAGTGAGGCATGGTGGTGGCAGCATCATGCTGTGGGGGTGTTTTTCAGCAGCAGGGACTGGGAGACCAGTCAGGGTTGAGGGAAAGCTGAATGGAGCAAAGGACAGAGATCTCCTCAATGAAAGCCTGTTCCACAGCGCTCAGGACCTCAGACTGGGCCAAAGGTTCACCTAACATGACAACGATCCTAAGCACACAGCCAAGACAACACAGGAATGGCTTAGGGACAACTCTGTGAATGTCCTAGAGTGGCCCAGCCAGAGCCTGACTTGAACCCTATTGAACATCTCTGGAGGGACCTGAAAATGGCTGTCCACCGACGGTCCCCATTGAACCTTGAGCTTGAGAGGATTTGCAAAGAAGAATGGCAGAAAATCCCCCAGTCCAGATGTGCAAAGCTTGTTGCGTCATACCGAAAAAGACTCGAGGCTGTAATTGCTGCCAAAGGTGCTTCAACAAAGTACTGAGTAAAGGGTCTGAATACTTAAGTACATGTGATATTTCAGTTTTTTCTTTTTAATAAATGTACAGACATTTCTAAAATTCTGTTTTCCCTTTGTTATTATGGGGTACTGGGTGTAGATTAATGAGGAAAAAAAATGAATTTGAACAATTGTAGTGTCAGGCTGCAACATAACAAAATTGAAAAAAGTGGAGGGGGTCTGAATACTTTCCGAATGCCCTGTACCAACAGACAACCTGACATTCCCTCTAGCTGTTTCCCTGACTGCAAATACAAATCTTTTCTTTTTTTTCTGGAGCAGTGGTGCCCTTCCGACTACCCTCGGCCCACCCGTGATTTTAATTTCTGTTTAGGAAAGGCATTTAGGGCCTAGATTCATTCTTAGAAATAAAGACAATGCTGGAAATTGGTGTTCTGCTTTGCCATATGCCAGCTTCTCATTTTTAATTTTTTTCCCCTAATGTAAAACCAGCATAATGGACACCAAGGGAGATATTTGTGGGCACTTTGGTGCCCCTGGGCACTACACTGGGGATCTGGACTGTCCTCTTTAAAACTGATTTATGTCCTCCCATTGCTTTGCTCTCTGTTTCCCATTAGCCACAGCCAATGGGAAGGACCTATGAGAACTGTAGTCCAAAGCAAGGTCCTTGTATGGCAAGGACCTATGAGAATTGTAGTCCAAAGATTTGTGCCTGTTCATGAAATGGGGCTTTGGCAACAGTTCCTTGCACCCCTCCTTCTAAGACGGATTTCTGCAACACTCTTTACTTGAGGCCCACCCTGCTCAGAAACGTAACTTGAACAATCCCTTAAATTAGGGGTTGAAGGTCGCTTTAATAGCACCGCACCCATCCTGCAGTTGCTGCATTTTCCCCCCAGCTGGTTTCAGGGACATTGCAAGAGGTGGTTATGAACTTGCCAAGTCCTATCTGGCTTAGGACTACCTAAGGCAGGGTTCCTCAACCTCAGAAACTTTAAGATGGGTGGACTTCAACTCCCAGAATTGGCATGGCTGGCTGGGGAATTCAGGGAGTTGAAGTCCACCCATCTTAAAGTTGCTGAGGTTGAGGAACCCTGACCTAAGGGACCATCTCCTCCAGGGGGAATTGACTTGACCTGTTTGATCTCCTGCCAGGGGACAATCAGGGTTCCCCCACCTCCAAGGATGGGAGGGGGAGCAGGCCAAAAGCAGGCCTTGCCAGTGGTGGCCCCATCTCTGTGGAACAGGCTGCTCCCTAACATCTGTGTGGCCCCTACCCTCCTATTCCTTTGTAAATCCATGATAACGCAGGTTAGAGGAGAGCATTTGGAGCTTCGGATCTTGCACCATTGGACATTTTTAACCCAGAAGTGTATTTTTCAATTTTTTCTTGTCCCTTTTTATGTCACTGGCTTTATCACTTTTTCATGTTAGCCACCCAGAGTCTTGGGGACTAGGGGATATGTGAATCGTAACAAACAAGTAAACCATAAATAGAATATTGCTGGAAGGGGTGAAAGGAAACAGAGAGGTGTCGCTTGTAATACTGGGTTAAAACTACATGCATTCAGGATAAACAAAGCCAAACCCTTAAATAAATGGAATCTTCTACTCCAAAGATGCACCTGAAAGCCCTCGATTAAAAAAGGATTACTCATCCTTTGTTCAGAAGTAACAGACTCCCAGAAAACCTTGACAAAAATTAGGGGCGGGGAAGGCCACGTTCTCCTCACTTGCTTTAGCGCTCTTCTGGTTTTCGTTTTTTTTCTTGGTTTCTCCAAGTTTCAACATTTCCAGAAGGCCGCCTCTAAAAAAAAGATTTGGGGGAAAAAACTGGGGAAAGAGAGAGACATTTTCTCCAGTTTTCCCCATCACTGTTTAGTCACAGAGACGAAACACAGGCTCACACCCTTTGAAAGTGTGGAATTTGCAGGTTAAGAATAATTTGTCCCACAATTCCAATTGTTCGAGAGCAACAATAGAACAGGACTGGTGCCACCTGGGGTTCGTTGGATTTAATAGGGGGGATCTAGAAGGACTGTATCAAGGACCTTGCTCTACAACAGTGTTTCTCAACCTTGGCCGCTTGAAGATGGGTGGACTTCAACTCCCAGAATTCCCCAGCCAGCTATGCTGGCTGGGGAATTCTGGGAGTTGAAGTCCACCCATCTTCAAGCCACCAAGATTGAGAAACACTGCTCTACAAACTCCTTCTTCCCCTCCCCAAACCCGCCTCCCGAAAGCATGTTCGTACTTGCTGTTCTTTCCTCTCAGCTTCGCACTGCATCTGCAGAAAATCCTCAGCTAAGGATGCCGCCTGAGAACAGGTCTCGGGTTCATGTTCCCGGACCCAACTCTGGATCTCGGGGGGCAGGATGGCCAGGAACTGCTCCAGGATCAGCAGCTCCAGGATCTGCTCCTTGGTGTGTCTCTCGGGCTTCAGCCACCGGTGGCAGAGATACCAGAGCTGGCTGCACACCTCGCGGGGACCCTCGGCCTCCTGGTAGCGGAATTGCCGGAAACGCTGGCGTTTCATTTCCATGCTAGCCGAGTCATCTCCCAGGACCTCCTCCTTCACTTTGACCATCCCTGATTCTCCAATCTCCCCCGAGTCCAAGATGTTTTGGGCCTCAGGGCTTTCTTCGCTGAGGACCGGAGGGTGCCGGCTGGCCCGCCCACCCCTGGGCCACTGGCGGGTGACTGCCGGTCCCTCAGCAGAGGGCGAGAACCCCTGCCGGTCTTCTAACTCCATGGGGCGCAGTAGGTTCTTCCACCCCAAACGAGGGGAACGAGTGGCGTTGTGGTGTTCTTTCTGCTGGACTGATCTCGCCTTGGTCAGCCTCTCATTTTTTTCTCGAGGGCGGCGAGAGGCCTCCGCTTTGCCCCTCCACCCTTCCTCTGGGTCCGGCGTTTCGGGTTCCTCCTCTTCCATTTTCGCTCCCCGGCGAGCTCCCTGCTCCAACGGGCCTTGGAACTGCAGGCTGGGAGTTGATCCCTGTTTTGCAGACATCCTGGAAGAGGCTCGTGAGCAGCCTTCTCTCTCGGTGCAAACGCAAGAGATTCGGGGAACGAAGCCCCCCCGACTTGGCAAGGGGTCTGTTTTTCCCAGAAACACGGCTGAGAGGGGCAGAAGAGGGGCTGTCTTAGTCTCAAAGGTGCACCCCGAGTCTCCAAATGAATGGAATCAGGGGTCGGTGGAAAGGCCTTCGACCTGAGGAATGGGAACAAAAAGAGAATGGGGGACTAAGAATTCCTCCCCAGTTTAGCCACCCCCAAATCCCTCTTGGAAAGAAGTCAGAAGAAAAAGTCAGACACAGATACCAAATGCCTCTTAGTCTACATGTCACTCAAACTATTAATTTCCAAAATCCCGTGCCCTTTTGTCAAGGCTGGATGGAAGGGGATCCCAGACAACCTGAGATCCTCTATATCAATTTTATCAACCTTGGCAGCTTTCAGATGGACAGACATTGACTACCAGAATTCCCCAGCCGGCTGGCTGGGGAATTCTGGGAGTCCACGTCCTCCCATCTGAAAGCTGCCAAGGTTGGGAAACCCTGCTCTGTATCCAACTGAGAAATGATCTGAATCAACAGCCATCCATGCCAGCTGAGCTACAAACCCCTTTTATCTTTTCGTTCCAACCCTTTTTGCAACCGCCCCTCATTTCCTCCCCCCTCTATTTCTTGTAACCAGCACCGGCTTCAAATGGACAGAACCTTCCCCTGCATTTCCCCTCTACCTACAAACTCTTTCTGTCTTTTAACGTGTCCTTCCTGCTGGAACACAACATACTTTGAAGTGCAAGAAAGTGCCAAAGTCAATACTGTCTAATTCTAGATTTCAGATCTAGGTTCTTGCAAACACTGCTTTACGCAGCTTGGCACTTTCCATGGTTGTTGGTTTATTTGTTGGTGAACATTGTGCCCTGCCTTTTCCTTGGATGCTCAGAAGGGCAGTGTTGCCCTCCTGTAATTCTGTGCACGTGGTGGGGGTGGGGGAGCACGATTTTGGCAGCCGAGGCCACAAAGAGACAACCAGTGACGTGATGACCTCAAAGTGGGTGGGGCCACTGGGGCCCATTATTCCAAGTTCAGCCACGTTTATTTTAGCCCAGCCTTAAAAGAAGAAAGCAGGCCAAGAAAATCAGTGATCTCACCGCTGAATGTTGGGGGAAATGATGGGGGGCGCAAATTGCAGGCCAATTTCAGACTTCCAGACCTGCTTTAGGATCCCTGACACACTTCCTTCCTTCCCTCCCTCCTTCTTCCTTTCCTTTCCCTTTCCTTCCTTCCTTCTTCCTTTTCTTTTCCTTCCCTCCTTTCCTTCCTTCCATCCTTCCCTCCCTCTTCCTTTCCTTCCTTCCATCCTTCCCTCCCTCTTCCTTTCCTTTCCCTTCCTTCCCTCCCTCTTCCTTTCCTTCCTTCCATCCTTTCCTTCCTTCCTTCTTTCCCTCCCTTCCTTCTCTCCCTCCCTCCTTCCTTTTTTTTTAATGTTGCATAGTGACCCTTAAAGCTAAGAACTGTAATTTTAACCCCCCTAACATTGCCTCTGCCCTATCTGCTACTAAAATGTAAACCCCTAGCACAGTGTTTCCCAACTGTGGCCCCTTTAAGATGTCTGGACTTCAGCTCCCAGAATTCCAGAACGGCAACCCAGGGACGTGTGTTACGCGAACCCATCCCCTGGAGGACGCATAGCACTGAACTGGACCAGCTCGTGGCCTCGTCCAGCAGGGCTCTTCTCGGGTTCTTGTAACCAAAATGCAGGAAGCTGCTGAATGTTGGGTGAGAGCATCAGTCCTTGCAGTTCAGTCCATTTGGGATGGGAACTTACCCAGTTCACACTTCCTGCACACATGCACACTCTTACGCCGCAATCTGAAGTTTGCTGGTCATTCTTACGCAGTTCACAGCTGGGAAAGGTGCACACAAAATGTACAGATTAGGAGAAAGCCCTGCACACACGTAAGAACATATATTAAGGAAAAGGGTGCAAAGACCTAAATGCACAAAGTAGGGCACTGATGGAGAACCTGCAATTCAAACACATTAACCACCCTATTTACAGCCCCTCAGTCCAAAATCACCTGATTTGGCAGGTTTTCAGGCCCTAAGGACACTTGTGGGACATCCATCTTTTATTGTCACTTTATGGTGGTTTTGTCCTGTACAGTGTCACTTTTAAGATCTGCTTTGCTCAAGGACATCCCCAGAGTCGGTCAGATTGGGATGGACCATGATGTAATAAGTAAGTAAGTAAGTAAGTAAGTAAATAAATAAATAAAGGTGGCAGCAAGAATAATTTCCAGTGCCAGCATGCCAAAGTAAGAGTAGGAACGGACCCCCTCAGCCTCTGCAAAATACCTCCATCACCACCCTTGAAACCCCCAGCACACATCACACTTGTGTATTCAACACACAGCCTACTTGTGCGTTCGGGAATAAAAACGATCATATTACGCCTGAATAATTAATAACGGGAAGGCCCATTATTGGAAAAAGACATCTAACAGGTGAGCTATTCAAAGATGCATCCAGGAACACACCTGCAAGCTTTGATTCTGACTTTGTTTTTTGCTTTAATAAAATGCAAATGATACGAAAACAGGCCAAGAAGATCCGGGTGCTTCAGAGGGCTTCTGAAACCTGATTAGGAATTTTGATCCCTTCTGCGGAGGGGGTGGGGGGGTGGGACATGGTTATGTGCTCTTGGTGCTGTTAGAAAGCAGGCGGTCCTTTTTCAATTACTGCACCTGGAGAGTAAGCCGCTTGGAGTGACATGCAACAGGAGTCGCACAGATGCCTTAGTAAATTGCTGGAAAAATTAGATTCTGAGCAGTTTCGAAACTGATTTGCTCATCCTTACTAATTATACCCCTTTGGCCAACCTGGGACCTTTTGAAATGCTGGATTTCAACTTCCAGATCCCATCACAGCCCCGGGAGGGGGGGCATTTGGCAGCATGCAAGAACCTAATTCTCCTTAGCAGCAAAAGCCCCTAGTTACTCCAGGATCAGCCCCTTTGAGTAGACCTATCTAGGCTTTGGTTAGGCTAACCTGCTCCTGGAATGTTGCTGGCTGAGAAAGCCCTTTGTGGGGGTCAAGGGGAGGGGCAGAGGATCGGTCGATCTCCAGGAGATCAGGGGATCTCCAGAGCAGCGACGAAATCCATTCCTCCCCTCTGAAAACCCCGTCGCTGAAAGCTGAGGACCTTCATAAGGAGAGCAACTCCGACGTCGCTACAACGAGCGTCACCGGAAAGCAGCTCTCCTCACTCGGATTTCGCTCCCCGCTCAAGTGCGCGTCCGCTGCCCGGCTCCGCTCGGCGGATCCCCGAGCTGGACGGAAGATCCGGCGGATCCGGGCGGCGAAGGCGTGCTGAGCCCGTCCCCGCCCCAGAGAAAGCCGAGTTCGCCCGGTCCCTGCAACTCCCTCCCCGCGGCGCTCCCTCTCGCCACCCGCCCGGCTCCGCGCTGCCACGCGGGCGAGGACACAGGAGAGCCCCGCGCGGAGCCCGCGCGCCTCTTCCCCCGGCAGAAAGTCGCGGCGCGGCGTTGTTCCGGATCCCGCCCTGCAGCTCCTGGCAGGCGCGGATCCCCAGCGCACAAAAGCCCCGGGCGCGACCCGCCGCGGAACGGGGGAACCGGGGCGGGGGGGCAGGAGAGGAGAGGAGAGGAGAGGAGAGGAGAGGAGAGGAGAAAGGGCGACGGGGCACCCAGCCCCCCCCGCCCTTGGCTCGGCCATTGTCCTGGCGGGAGGGGAGGCCCTGCTGCGCCGGAGCAGCCGCGCGCCCCCCCGCCCCGCCCCGCCCCGCGAGGGGAGCCTCGGGGCCGGGGGCGCCCCGCGCAGTTCGCTCCCGGTCCGCTCCTCCCTCCTCTGCTACTTTTATCCGCGGGCGAGGAGCGGGGAAGTTCCTTTCCGCTGCGAGGACCCCGCGCGCCCCCCGCGGCTCACCCACCGGGCGTCCTCCGGCGCATGTCTCCCGCTCCCGACGCAGCCCGCCCGCAGCGGGCGAGGAGGCGACCAACGGAGCAACTCTCGCCCGGTCGGGGCTGGCGGCGGCGGCGGCGGCGCGCTCCCCTCCCATCGGGAAAGGGGCCTGGGCTGCTCCGAGCCTCTCGCGGCTCAAGTTTCTCGTCCTCTCTGGGAAGGGCGGCCCTCTATCGCCTTAACCCGTCCGGTACCTCCCCGGGAGCGGAGGAGCCGCTCCGCCTGCCCCGAAGGATCCTCCGGACGGCGCCCCCCCGGCCGCGGGCCGTTTGGCCGGGCGCGCGAGGGCGCGGGGCGCGCGGCGCGTGTGGCGCGGGGCCTCGGCCGGGCGCGCTCGGCGAGAGGGACGCGCCGGAGGGGAAGGCGGGGGCGCCGGAGAGGGTTAACTGGCTGGCGGTGGGCAGGGCGGACGCGCTCGTTTGAACAGCGCGAGCGGAGTCGGAAGGAGAGGGACGGAAGGAGGGCGGCGGGCGGGAGGAAGGGAGGAGGGAGGGGGGTTCCCCGGCCAGACAAAGCGCTCTTTGAGAGACAAAGTCGGCCCCGGCGAGCTTTCGCGGCGCGGGGGGGGGAGGACCGGGCGAGCCGCGTGCACACGAGCAAAACAAGGCCGGGGTGGCGACCGAGGCCCCGTGACGCGCTTCCGAGGTTCTGAGAACAAAGGACCAGGCGGCCGTGCCGAGCCCCGGGCGCGGGCAGACGCGCCTCCCGGCTTTCGGGGGGGCAAAGCCGGGGACGGTGCGGGGCAGGGTTAAAAATAGGCGCGCGCCCACTATCTATATCTATATCTATATCTATATCTATATCTATATCTATATCTATATCTACACACCCACCACGCACATATACACACATACCCACACAAAGTTCCCGCGAGCAGAAGAGTTTTCTCTGAGCAGCCCGAGGGAGAGAGCTACACCGGTGGGATTTCCTCCTGTCGAGGGAAGTGCTTTGCACCACTGCGCTTAGAGTGCGTCTAGTGCCCTCCAGAGGGGACTGCCGCGCTGCCACTCCCATCATCCCCAGCCAGCAGATCCCACCGCCACCCATTTGCGTTTGGGGTCTGCGGAGGGGCGGGAATGGGGCTGCGACCCATGGGGCTCCGTCAGACGCGTCGCAGGTGCTTTTGGGGGTCGGATCTGGGGCGGCACCAAATAGCGAACGCTGGAAAAAAGTGAAAACGGACCGCGAGGCGTTTCGACCGGGTACCGAAATTAAAATACTGTACTTTGGTTTGCTTTTGTTTAAGCCCCGTTTTTCCATTGTCACAAAGCCCCTGGGGAGGTGCGTAGGAAATAAATATTACAAAATCAGCAACACCAAAAGGAAAGGAATGCAGCACGGTGTTTCCACTGCTCTGTCTTGCAACAAAATTCAAAGCAGCTTCTAGAGCAGTGTTTCCCAACCTTGGGAACTTGAAGATGCGTGGACTTCAACTCCCAGAATTCCCCAGCTGGGGAATTCTGGGAGTTGAAGTCCACGCATCTTCAAGTTCCCAAGGTTGGGAAACACTGCTCTAGAGGGCCTGGGGACTTACATATAGGTTGTGGGGCAGAATGAGCATTTGAACCCCCATCTGAGTTTCTTCTCAGTGCCTCCTATTTCCCCATCCGTTCTTCATCTTGTTCTCTCTTGCAATCGGTGGCCAAAAAAAGAGCGGTGTGAATGGAGCGCACCCTTCAGGTCTGTTTTTACTGATTCGTTTTATCGGCCGGAATGAAACAGATTGTTTCGCAGGAAGATTCCAAAGCCTGAAGGCTTCTTTGGACGAGATGCCCTCCACGCATGGGCAGAACGGAGCAAGCCAGCCTCTTCTTCTCTAGGGCATGCACAGGATGGTTGATTTCATCACACCTTGCTTAATTAAGTAATTGCTTTGCTTAATCTCCACAACGTGTCCCAGAGTAAGACTCCTAGCAGCAAAACCCTTTACATTTCCCACAATGCCCTGGAGTGACCCTCTAGTAGGGGGCATGATGGGAGATGGCAGCTTCTTGATGCTAAAAGGCAAAATGAAAAAAGGGACACAATACATTGAAATGGAGCCTGAACAGACACTGGGGAGATCTGTTGAATCTGTAGATCAGGATCTGCATGAATATGCCATTGATTATTGCTGGCCCAGGCACTAAGCCGATAATCCTTTGAATGGCTAAAATAAAGATGCCAATAGAAGAGAAAAAAATATAAAATAAAGATGTTTTGTTCTCTTTGTTGGGGATCCTGTTCCTCTTCTTGCTGCCATTGCAAAACTGAAAGGATCGCAACAGACAGGCTGCTTCTCGAAATACAGAATGTGATCAAGGAAAAAGGAGCCTTTTTTGGTTTAGAGCAGATTCAGGAATTCTGGGAGTTGTAATCCAGCCATCTGGACAACACCAGATGGAAAAGTTTGGCGCAGTTAAAAATGGCTGTTAAAGCCTAGTTTACAGATCGCCGTTAAGCCCTGATGTGTGATTCTTATTCAGCAAATCGTAGCTTAGCAGAAGCCCAGCCACTGTCAAAACGTCAGTCTCCACTGCTTCTCTGTCCTCTTTTTCAAACCGAAGCAGGCCACCTTCATTCGCTGTCTTCTAGACTGGCACATTGTGGCTGGATTTGCCAGCCAGCTGTTATTCTTAATAGCCAAGGCTTTTGCATCTTTCTGCCCCACAGAGGCAAAGTGGAGGCGTGCGTTTTGTACTGAGGGGCATTTTGATCATCGTCATAATAATAAGCAAACTCTAAAAAGCTGGCAACGTCACTGAGTATCACCCTTCCCCAATATCCTGCCACCCAGATGTGCTGCGAGGACAGTACTCAGCTCCAGCAGAAAAGAATCTCTCTAGCTCAGGTTGTACTACGGAGTCCTTGGTGCTCTCTGAGCTGAGTGGTTTTCCTGCAGACGTTTCATTACCCAACTAGGTAACATCATCAGTGCGAGTGAGGGTGGGGTTTGCTCCCTGTTTACATATAGTAGCTTGCCAACATTTGCTAGTCGGAAAAGGTACTACTAGACTCCTCCTGATTTTTGGCTAATATAGACTAACCCAACTTTCCTCCTACAACATCTGCAGTTAAAAGGACAGGAAATGTATTTAGTTTAGGATTAGATTTCTAACCCGTCTTTATTTTATACACCTCCAGGGGCCATACCTAATGTTCCTGCCTCCTGTTTTCCCCATCATGACACCCCTCTCAGGTGGGTTGGGTCGAGAGAGAGGGAGGGAGGGAGGGGGCAGTGTTGGGTAGTGGTCTGCTTAAGCAGGACCCCGGGGCAGGAGCCACTGGGGAGCCCAAATGAAGGCGTTCATTTCAAGGACATTGTGGGGGCCCAAGCTCCTGTAGGTCTCTCTGATTTTCTGCCAAGGCCGGCTGGGCTTGCCATCACCTGCTCTGGTCCCTGTCTTCAAGAAGTCCTTGGGATCCGTGGCTATCAGCCTCGATGGCAGGGCGACTGCCTCTGAAGGCCATCATCTGAGAGACTGGTGGGCTTCCTTAGGCAGGTGGTGGGCCAGTGGGAGAAGAGACCGCTGGACCAGATGGGCCAGGGGTCCAACCCAGGAGGGTATTGCTTAGATTCTTATGTTTGTTGCATCTTCCCACAGATCACGTTGCACCAAAACCATCTCCCTCTGAGTTCCTCCTGGGTTCTTCTCCAGTCCTTCTCCAGTTCTTGGCCCTTTTCCATTCTGCCCTCCAGTTTGTGTCCCAGGCTGTGCCTGTAATGGCACGTGGGAATGACCTTGGGAGACTGGGCCCAGAGACACTGCCAAGGGAACGGTCAGAGAAGAGGCAGCATAGCCTGCAGCTGGATAAGGGGCATGGCAAGAGGCTCAGAAGTTCCTTGGAACTTCCTCAGAAGCTCCCTAGTTCCTTGGACTGTATAGGAGATGACGGGGGAGGGAGAATTGTACTTTCAGACTTGCTAGATTTTGTCAGTGTAGCCTTAAAATAAAGTAGAATTAGTTCATCTGGTCATGTTTCCTCTCTGCTCCACTTGGTAAGGCTGACAGTGCCCTTGGTGGGAACAGCGCCTGGGGAACCCTTTTCCATTTTCACTTGCTTGCCATGAAACAGAAGTTTCAGCTCAGCTCTTCAAACCTTCCCACAGTTTCATCCAGCCTTCTGAGATGGCAGCTGAAGGTCACACCTTGGACCCTGTAAGAACCTCAGCTTCAAGGAAATGAAGATTTTTCCTGTAGAGAAGACAAAAAGAGGTGGGATGTGATTGCTTTCCAACATTACATGGGTCTGCACCTGAAAACAGAACTTTTTCCTTATTTATTTGTTGGTTTATGCATTCTATGTGCTCTACAATGGTGTTTCTCAATCTTGGCAGCTTGAAGATGTGTGGACCTCAACTCCCAGAATTCCCCAGCCAGCAAGTCTGGCTGGGGGATTCTGGGAGTTGAAGTCCACACATCTTCAAGTGGCCAAGGTTGAGAAACACTGCTCTACAATATTTTAACCACCATTAATTGCCCATTCATTCCCTCAATCTTTTTGTGAGACTACATTAACAAAGGTAGGTGTGTGTGTGTGTGTGTATTCCTAGTGGTTTTTTTTAAAATGTTCTCAATTTCTCAATTTGTTTTTATTGATTTACTAGGGTTGTATCCCACTCTAATCATGTCTCTCAGCAGCGCACAGACCTCCCCAACAGTAATAAAATTAAAAATGCAAGTGAAGCTGCATTTTTGGATCGCTGGATTGTCAGAGTTTTTAAGACTGTTTTAAGCATATGCTATTTTAGAGAGTTTGATTGAATTACTTTTTTTTTAATGCAACAGTTCTTTAATTTTTCAAATGAATCATCTACAGGTGTTGGCACTGCTAATAACTGAAAACGGGGCATGCAAACAAGTTGAATGGATAAAATGAGTGAATGCCTGGGGACAGGGAAGCACAGAATTGTACCGCTAATGATTTAATAGCTGCTACTTACTTTTCGTCCTGTACGTCCTGGAGGTGTTTTCTTCTCCTGCAGCTGCTTTGCACACAAAATGAACATTGTGTTTCTATTTCTGCTGGAGTTGGGCGGCCAATAAATTCTAGTGATTATTATGGTTGGTTGCACAGTCAGCCAGATGTTTAGACTGGATTTGGCCTTTTCATCCACCGATCGAGTCCTTCCCAAGGACCTGGGGTAGACAGATGTCATTGTTTGATGGTGTTCGAGGTACTGTCGCAGGATGGAAGCTGTTCCAAGTAAAGCTGCCTTTTGCAACGGACTGATGGTGATTCTGGCAGTGCCAATGATCTTCAAGTGGCGCTCCAGATGTTTTGGGACTGCACCCAGGGCACCTGTAACTATTGGTCCTACCTTTGCTTTCTTTTGCCACAGTCGTTCTACTTCTATTTGCAGGTCTTCGTATTTTGTGATTTTCTCCAATTCTTTCTCTTCTCTTCTACTGTCTCCAGGTATTGCAATGTCCACTATCCAGACTTTTTTGTCTTTCTTACCAACGGTTGTTAAGTCTGGGGTGTTGTATGGCAGATGTTTGTGTATTTGAATTCTGAAGAAGAAGAAGAAGAAGAAGAAGAAGAAGAAGAAGAAGAAGAAGAAGAAGAAGAAGAAGAAGAAGAAGAAGAAGAAGAAGAAGAAGAAGAAGAAGAAGAAGATTATTATTCTTATTATTACAGGATGCCATTATTCTACAATGATTTTTATGTTGGCATCATTTATACTGCCTGCCTTAAGTATCCTGGGTCTTTTTTCCTTCCTGTTCTTTCAGCAGCTTCGGATATCATCGGCCTGGGTATCTTTCTGGATCACCTAGCAGGTCTGATGTCATGAGGCCGATGGTATCCGAAGCTGCTGAAAGAACAGGAAGTTTTGCAGTAGTTCTCTGCCCTGCTCTTATCTCTCTGGAAGATTTCCAATGGTGCTCTTCAGAGATCGTTGCTGCTCAAAACAGAACTTGTTCCATGATTCTCTCACCATTGCATTTGAACATCTCTATGAAGCTGCTTCGAGAGCTCCTGGAGGGATCTGGAGCTGATGATCCCCAAATCTATTTTTCTGACAGGTCTTCAGAGAGTGGGGTAGCTCCCCCAGTGCCGGCCTGCAGTCAGAAATGGGTTGGAGGAGGCATTTATTCAACTGAAACTGAATTCAGATCAGAGGGAGGTGGTGGCCAACAGGGAAAAGTCCAGGGTGGTGATCCACCACCTATCCCGAAGGGGATTTCAAGAAACGGGTACCATTCTGGAATCACTTCCTCATCCCAATCCAAGGTTGCGACAACAGCTAAATCTTTTCTGGACTTTAGTTAATAGTCTAATTACACCTCTTGCTGGAAGAAGATGACTTTTAATCTGGGATAGAAGTGCTAGTAAAGGTAGTCCTTGTTTAACATCCACTTGTTCAACCACTGTTGAAGTTACAACAGTGCTGAACAAGGGGGACTTACAACGGGTCCTCATAGTTGCAGCCATCACAGAGTCCCCGCAGTCATGTAATCGCGATTCGAGCGCTTGGTAACTGGCTTGCAATTATGACGTTGCAGCGTCCTGCGGTCATGCGATTGCCATTTGCGACCTTCCCTGCCGGCTTCCCACAAGCAAAGTCAATGGGGAAGCTGGCTGGAGGTCACAAATGGTGATCATGTGACAGTGGGACACTGTGACCATGTGGGATTCGCCTAATGACCACAACTGGGACTGCTGGGACTGTCGTCGTAAGTTGGCACAGTCACATGATATTGCCTCACATTATTGCATTGCTTAGCAATGGAGTTCCCAGTTCCAGTTACCGTTGGTAAGTGAGGACTATCTGTATCCTCCAGCAGTACTTTCAGACTCTAGTTGCAGCTGCCCTTTGGTCTACTCCAGAAACTTCAGTTGATATACAACCTGGTAACCAGATTGCCTGCTGGAAAAACTTATACCCACACCTCAAATATTACACTGCCCCTCAATTAGTAGGCCTGTGGATGCTTCAGAAATGATTCAGAGGTGCTTCAAGATACGCAGGAGCAAGAACACAGCATTTTTTTTAAAGCAGCTGTATCTTCTTCCAGGCGCCTGTTAAAAAGACACAGCCGCTTTAAAGCTGGCTCTTTAAAGCAGCCGCATCCGTCCCCAAGCTTGAATAGAAGGTGGAATCAAGAAATGTATTTCAAAGCACTTTTTCTGAATGACAACTCGCCCCTACTACAGTGGTACCTCGAGTTACGAACTTAATCCGTTCCGTGACTCTGATCGCAACTCGAGTTGGTCGCAACTCGAGGTAAATTTTCCCATAAGGTTCAATGTAAATACGGTTAATCCGTTCCGCCCTCCGAATTTGGTCGCACCGCGAGGCAAATTTCCCCATAAGGTTCAACGTAAGCCGTATTCTTGCCAAGCCCGCTCTGCATTTTCTTTGGAGCCATGCTGACAAGCACACCAAAAACCTTCCAAATGCCACAAAACACGCCACAAGCCTCACCGGACGCCTCCTTGCTACCGCGATCTCGCCCACAGGAAGCCGCGACCACATGGCAGCAGGGCAAATGGCCGCGGATCCGGTGCGTAGCTCGAGGCGAGTTCGCACGTCGAGGTAAATTTTTGGGGCCGGAGCTGGTCGTATCTCGAAAAATTCGTAAGGAGGGGCGTTCGTAACGCGAGGTACCACTGGATTTTGATTTGGAATGAAATATGAAGTATTGGTTATTGTACTTTGCTCCCTCCCTGAGATCATTTGAGGAGACTCATCTAGCATTGTGGTGGAGCAGCTTTGGGGCAACTCAAGATCGTGGACTTCTCAGCCCCACCCCATATATCTGGGACGGATGTCTTTTGATCTCAGAGCTTTTAAAAAACCACCTTAAAAACAAACCCAGTTTAAAAACAGGCTTTGAACTGCTAACAATGAACTTCAATTCAGGTTTTAGTTTTAGCTCCGTCTCTCGGGGTTAACTGGTTTTGTGATTTGATTGTAAACAGAAGAGACTTTGGTAGCTGGAGGCATAGCAAGTGAAGCGAACTCACAAATAAACAGCAATAGCTGACAGTGCACTTGGTTGTGAGAAGAGATTTGACAGATTCAGGGAGTGGATCTTCCACCTTGGATTCCTTCAGGATCAGAGGCAGTTTTTCTTGAAAAATCAGGTCTGTGCTGGCTCATTTTTAGGTAGAGCCATCTGAGATTTGGTTTCCTGTTTTTTCATGTTTTCTTCTGGGTTTTTTTGCAAGACTCTGTAGAATAAATTCACAGAAGCCCACGCTGTAACACACCTTCTAGCCTTTATAGTGCAAAGGTTTTATTTTTGTTTTCTGCCCTGTGTTAACCTGGCTTTCTCTCTAAAAACAGAATCCCCTTCAAGGGAAGCTTGATCCTTGATAACTTCATAGACACATCCATGTAGTTTTCTTGACCAAGTACTAACTAGGTCCAAGGAGAGCTTAGCTTGTTGAGATTGGCCAAAGTTGGCTAGGTTTTTCTACCTGCTAAAGATATCTTGAGTCAACCTGGTCATGGTGTTTTCTTGACAATTATATGGAAGTGGTTCGCCAATGCCATTTTATGGGATATTTAGGGGACTTCCCATTCGAATCTATAGTTTTGAGATCTTCCGGTGGTCTCCCATCCAAGTACTAACTCTGCTCAAGGTTGGCTAGATTCTGCTACCTGCTGAAGATCTCTAGAGTAAAGCTTGATTCCTGGGGTCTCCTGGTTTTTTTTTTGATTTCCCAGTCTAGCTTACAGGGATTGCCTGGTAGTCTCCCATCCAAGTTCTAACCAGCCCTGGCCCTGCTTAGCTTCCGAGACCAGACAAGATCAGACAGCCTACCTTTGCTGCCCCCTGCTGGCTATCGCAAACATTACATCCCCTTGAGAGTGTAAGGTAGGGTAGAAAGAAACTGAAAGGCTGGTGTGGGTCTTCCGGGCTGTGTGGCCGTGTTCTGGAAGTTTTGTTTCCTAACATTTCGCCAGCATCTGTGACCGGCATCTTCAGAGTGCAGGAGCACAGACAGGAGCAGTTCTCTCTGTGCCCAGGGTGGTGTGACCCTTTTGTGGGTATTTATAGAGATCTGGAGGGGGGGGGGGATTGGGGTGTTAATGAGTGGCTGCTTGCCCAGGTGTCAGGAGATCTGTGTATCTTCCTGTGGGCCAGGCAGGGTCCCTTCTTCTATTGAGTTGTTAACGAGTGGCTGGTGAGGGTGATTAGCATGTTCATTGTGTGAGTTGTTCGCATGTCCTGGTGGCTGAGCTGAGTTCGTAGACCTTTTGCAGGCTGTATTTCTCAGGATTGGTAGCCAGGTTTTGCTGATTTTTAGACTGTCCTCTTTTTTATTGAAACTGTGCTGGTGTTTGTGAATCTCAATGGCTTCCCGGTATAGCCTGGTATAGTGGCTGTTGGTGTTGTCCAGTATCTCTGTGTTTTCAAATAGGATTTTGTGTCCAGTGTGCCTGAGAGCAAGTTCAGCTACTGCAGATTTTTCTGGTTGCTGTAGTCTGCAGTGACTTTCGTGTTCTTTTATCCTGGTATGGATGCTGCGTTTTGTGGTCCCGGTGTATACTTGCCCTTTGAAACTTTGAAAGGCTTTCCAATGCCAGCCCCTTGAGGTAGGCCAGGGCAAGGAAAAGACACCACAGTTATTCCAGGAATGCCACTTTATTGTAGTCAGGTAGAGTAACAGAAAATTTAAAAACTGTCAGTGGGCAGAGTGGAAACTGTCAGTTTCCACTCTGCCCTACCTTATACCAAACAGAATCAAGGTGAGGTTATCTTGAGTTTCTTTCTCACACTTTCCACATCCCCAGGACTGAGTTGCTACTTCTCCTCCCTTAATGGTTCCTTCCTTCCTTCCTGCCTCCCTCCCACCAGTGTTTCTCAAACTTGGCAACTTTAAGATGTGTGGACTTCAACTCCCAGAATTCCCCAGCCAGCGTTGCTGGCTGGGGAATTCTGGGAGTTGAAGCCCACACATCTTAAAGTTGCTAAGTTTGAGAAACACTGGGAGTTTTTTTTTTTTTTTTTGAGGGGGAAAATAAACCAGATTTCTCCCTTGTACCTGATTTGACTAATAGGCCACTGTTTTCTAACTCCTTCATCTGTAGTCACAATTTGTTTTCTTTCATATTGGCATAAGGACCAAGACATAAACTTGGAATTTCCCCCCCTCTCCTTTACTTTTAAACTTCAGAGTCAAACCCTGATTTCAGGGACTACATGCATCCCCAAAACCCTTGGAGGTAGATTCCAAAAAACCAAAAATGTATGATCAAGTATTCGTTTTTAATGTGTTGAAAAGGGAAAATCAACAGATGATGAAGGCATAATCACCTTATGTGTATTTTATTTTCATTAAATGAATGTAGATAAAATTAGAACCCATCTCATTCTTTTTCCTGCCCACTCCCTCTTTTTCATATTTCATCCTTTCACAATTCATCAGACCTCAATCTATTTGTCTGCTTAAATTAGTGGGGGACTTGATTTTTTTAAGGCAGTGGTTGCTTCCTTAATTTTAAAAGTATCTCTTGACCTTTAGGAACTATTGGGAACACAACTAGGGACAGAATGAAGGTGCCAACACTTTCTGGCCTGATTTCTGAGGTTTTTAAGGAGCAGAACAAGTACCTTAAACTTCCCATTCATCCCCTTAGGAAGACTGGACTAGTAAAAATATTGCCCCCCAAATCTTGGCCTGACCTTGCCCATCCCATCTTACATATAAACTTCCTTCCATCCTCAAATCGGCTCATCACAGAATCAGGCCAACCTATGGATCCGAAGACCTTCGCTTTCCATCTCCCTTTTTGCCGTGAGAAAAAAATTGACTTAATGAAGCCCACCTCAGCTGCCTTGTTTTATCTCTAATAGGGGAATGTGACCGCTCCACAGGGTTGTTCTGACAGTCATGAGAGGACGGAGCCCTTGGAAAAGTTCAGAGTGTTTTATACAGGCGGCTATTCCAACAAGGCTGTTGCTGGCTTTCAGTTTCATCTGGAATGAACAATTTTGCAATGATTCCTCCTACCCCACCTTAAGTTATTTTTCCCCACCTGGCCACAATTATGCCTTTTTTGGAGCATGGATCTTCACGTGGGTGATGAGGGTCGAACGCAGCCGAAAGCATTTCCCGCACTCCGAGCATTCATGTGGCTTCTCCCCGGTGTGAATCCGTAAGTGTCCAGCCAGGAGGGTGCTCACCCCAAAGGTCTTCCCACACTCCGGGCAGTGATACGGTCTCTCCCCCGTGTGGACCGACTGATGCCGGATCAGCTGTTGGCTCACGGTGAACCCTTTCCTGCACTCCAGGCACTTGTACGGCTTCTCGCCGGTGCCGGTGCGTGATCACTTGTGAGCTGTTGCAGAAGCGTTTGTGGCACTCGGGACACTGGTAGGGCTTCTCCCCTGTGTGGGCCCTCTCGTGTTGGATCAGGTCAGAGCTGATGCTGAAGTCCTTCCCGCAGTATGAGCATTTGAACGGCTTGAGGCCGGTGTGGATCTTCTGGTGGTTCTTCAGGTGAGACCTCTGGCGGAAGGCGTGACCACATTCCCCACACTGGTAGGGCTTCTCGCCTGAGTGCATCCGCTTGTGTTCGAGCAGCTGCGTGGTGACTGGGAAGCCCTTTCCACACGCTTGGCACTGGTAGGGTTTCTCCCCCGTGTGAGTCCTCTGGTGAACCACGAGGGTCGACTTGGACCGGAAGCTTCTCCCGCAGTGCAAGCATGTGTACGGTTTTTCTCCCGTGTGGACTCTCTCGTGAGCAAGGAGGCCTGTCCTCCGGCAGAAGCTTTTCCCACACAGGGCACACATTGCCTCCTGCTTCCCTTGGGAAGTCATCTGATGCTTAGCACGTTCCTCCCGGGAGCTGGAAACTTCTCCCTGGGCGACAGGCTCCTCCAAACCCTTTCCAGGTTTCTTCTCTGATTCAGGATGATTTGAACCAACTTCCTCCTCTGTTGCAAGAAGGACGTGGCTTCTTGCCCCCTCTTCCTGCAATGTTACTGGCGCTGAATTTTTCAGCTTGGGCTCTAGCGTCTCGCTTGCCAGTCCCTTGCCTGTAAGAATAAAACAATGCATTGATTTATTTATACAATTTAGAGGCTACCCAACTCCAGATAATTCTGGGAGGATTAGTCTTTAAAAAGGAGGAAGCAATAATATGGAAAAAGAGATTATGTATGTCCAGAAAGGAAAAATCATGCTTCTCAAGCAAAAGAACTGCCCCCAAGGGGCTCATAACCACTCAAGGCCTGGAAGAATAGCCAGGCTGCCAGTTGCCCACCCCTCCCATCGATAGGCATGCAGGCCTAGTGGAGAGAGCTTGCCCAGACATAGCCCAGTGTCCACTCTGCAAATGGGACATCTACCCCAAAAGCCTTCCTGCTTGACCTCCGTGCCAGGCTGGTCCCCCCCAGCCTCTGAATCAGCCCCCACAAGTTGGAGGGAGTTCACGGGCAGCGCTGGGCAAGGCACCTGAAAAACAGAAGGAAGGATTTGATTCAAGGCTCAGTGCCTTATTTACTTGACCAGCTGGGTTGGAATGAGGCAGCCTTCCAGATGTTGCCAGATTCCCATTCCGATCATCCCCAGCAGGTTTAGCAGAGGAGAGGGTAGACCAACTATCGCTGGAAGGCTACACAATGAGTGATGGATCACATTTACGTCCTGCCTTTTATTCAGGAGCTCAAGAGAGCATATATGGCATTTCCTTCAAACCTGGGTCTCCCCACTCCGAGTCCAGCATCTTCCCCACTACCCAACGCTGATTCTCCCATGGAAGGACATGAAGTGGGGGAATGCATGTGGTCCATGGGTTGCTCACCTTTGCCATCAACTAACCAACCCTAATGGCCGGGTTCACACAAGGGGTAAGTGAAAATCAAACTACATTAGGGCTTGTGATGTATGAACCCAGCCAGTGGGATCCTTCCCAGAAGGTGTCGATAAGCCAGCAGTCATACTAGAAGCAGAAGTGAGGGAGGGGACGGAGGACAGGCTGTCTTCTTGCTGCAATCTGCCAAGCCTTGTTTTAGACTGCAATTCACCACCAGATCTTTGTTAACCGAGATGCAAAGCCAGCCTGGAGGAAGAGAGAGGCTGAAAAGAAGGGAAGGACCGTCTGCGTGGCCCACGGGATACATACGGCTCCTCCAACCACCTCTTGAGTGAGTGAGGTTTAACTTCTCAACCCTTTTATTGGTGTGGGGAGATGTCCAGTGGTGTTGGCCCTTCGAGGTAGTCCAGACAAGAAACACAACAATGAATGCTAACTCTATTGTTAGGTTACATTAACAGAATCTCGCAAGACTGAAAGTATTTCTCCCCTCCTTTCCTTTTACTCTCTGGAAAATTAGGGAAGGTCCCTTCTGAGATGCTTCCCACACCCTCCCTCCCTCTGTGGGCTGAGATACCTTTTACATGCCAGTTGTCCCATCTGTGATGGATTTATGAAGGCCAGGCTCAGGGAGATAAACATTTTCTTAGCTCCCCAGAAGAGCGTGGGAGAAACAAGAGGATGAGACTGGCACCTCCCTGAGGAATTCACTGTTGTGGCTGGCTGACTTTGGGAGCTGGGGTTTCAGTCTGGGAAGATTCTTGCTAGAGGTTGTAGCTAATAAACATAGCTGGACTGAATGTGCATTGTCCCTTGGAGTTCCTTGGGCTAGGCCTGACACATCTGAGGCTCTCCCTCCTGTCTCCCAAGGTCATTCCCACAGATCACTACAGGAGATCCACTTGACCTGATTGCACCCTTTTCAAGGCCCGATGTTCCCGAAATCAGGTGTATCCATGTTGTGGGGGAGGTACCCAAAAAAAAGATGGCAACTGAACTTTCTCTCTTAGCCTACAAGTTGCCATCTTTCTGTGAACCCAGGGATCCAACATAGGAAAGCAGACTGGCTGCTAATCTGACACGAGGGAGTAACTTGCATTTTGAAAACTACTGTATGAGTAGCTAGTTGTCTGATTTCCATGCCGGCTTTGGAAATCACAAATCAGTCCTCTTTTCACCCTACTTTGCAAAATTTCCCCCACGATTTTGGGTGAGAATGGTGAAATCTCACCAGACTGGGGAGGTTTTCTTTAATGTTCCTTTAATTTTGGGGCGATGCCGTGGCACCTGGGAGTATTTCGGCTCCTGCTAGCACCACCATGGTAAGCCCTGTTTTAACCTCTGAGTGGGCCAGTGGAAGGATCTATGAATTGGTAAAGGAGGGGGGAGAAACCCAGCCTGCACCATCAACACACCAGGTTTCTGTGCTGATCACGCAGGAAAAGTTTAGCAGGACTCTGCTTGTCTTTCATCAACACAGATTTCTCTGAACTTGATTTTTCTGCAGACGTTTCATTACCAGGCTTGGCAACATCATCAGTACAAGGGGGAGTGAGATTTGCTGTTTCTATGTCAGTTTCTCAACCTTAGCAACTTTAAGCGGTATGGACTTCAACTCCCAGAATTCCCCAGCCAGCAATGCTGGCTGGGGAATTCTGGGAGTTGAAGTCCATACCGCTTAAAGTTGCTAAGGTTGAGAAACACTGTTCTATATAGTAGCTTGCCCTGCCAGTCTTGGCTGGGGTGTGGTTTCATGTTGATAGTTCCTTGTTTGGGATATTGCTTCTTCCCTGATTGTTTTATCTGATGTTTCCTGCTTATCTGGGTTTTGGCTGTTAGGGATCATGCATTCTGGACTGTTTGTTTCCTTCCCTGACTTTTGGGTCTATCTTTTCAATGGTATGTAGACAGGGCTTATCCCTATGGGCCTGTCAGAAGGCCGAGCTTGCAGGAATTCCCTAACAGGTTTGGATTTGGTTGGTCCAAAATGTCAACAATGTGTTGTAGTGGGTAAAGGCACCGGGGTAAAACCTGGGAGACTGTGAATCCTAGTTTTGCCTTTGTCGCAAAGCCAGCGGGTGGCTTTGGGCCAGTCCCTCCCTCTCAGCCCTAGGAAGAAGGCGGCAACGGCAAATTGCTTCCAAAAATGGGGCCAAGAAAACTGCAGCCCAAGGAGTCGCCAGATTTAAAGGTGCGCACACACACACACGTCCACAATTTAAATCCCGAGCTGCATATCTCTACCAGCCAGGTTGTGTCTTACAGAACTAGATGATCCTCCCCCTTTCTCATCTCTCATCTGCTTCTCTCTTATTGACCACCTGAGCACAAACTTAAGCTGACATGGAAGAAGAAGCTGTCTTCAGCCAGGATGAAGCTCGCCCCACCTGCTCGCCCCACCTCCCAGGGCCTCACAGCCTCTCCAGAAAGTCCTCGGCATCAGCCACCGCCTGGGCGCAGTTCTTGGCACCCTTTCCCTTGACCCAGCTCTGCATCTCGGAGGGCAGGATGGCCAGGAACTGCTCCAGGATCACCAGCTCCAGGATCTGCTCCTTGGTGTGTCTCTCAGGCTTCAGCCACCGGTGGCAGAGGTACCAGAGACAGCTGCACGCCTGGCGGGGACTCTTGGCCTCCTAGTAGTGGAACTGCCGGACGTTCAGCCGCTGCATCTCGGTGGGCATGGCTCTATCCAAGACTTCCTCCCTCGCATAGGCATAGCCTTCCTTGGAAGGCAGGCAGCTGTCAGCCGGTCTAGCTCCCCTGCTCCAACCTTGCACACAAGGTTCTGCCTGTTCTCCAGTGGAAAACGCCTCCCCTCCCACGGCTTTGGGATTCTCCCCCAGGGCAGGGACCGGTGGCTGAGCAACACCCCATCCTGAATTTAGAGCTGTCCATTTTATTGGGTGCTCCCCTTTGCAGCTGGCCAGGTTCTCAGATGAATCCTGCTTTCCTCTCTCCATCTGAGGTAGAATTATATTTTCCAAACCTGGCCTGAGCCAGAAAGCCCAGCTTACTGGGGCGACCTGCTCTGCAGCCATTCCCAATCCCTCTGAGAAAGGAAAATAGGCGTTCAGTCCTGTCTGGTTCGTCCCAGGTTTATCTCAGTTCAGGCCTCCCTTCTCTCATGCCTTGGCCTCGTGGCAAGTTTTCGTAAAATGTTCCTCCCCAGCTTGGCATCCTTCTCTTGGACAGGCAAGGAAGGAGTTCAGGCATGGCGCAGAACTTGCAGATCTGAAATCACAGCAGCGTGAAGCTTTGCCTGAGAGGAAGTGATCTTACAGATGACTGGAAGAGGGTGATCTCTAAAAGGAAGAGGCAGAAATTAATCCATCAGGAATGAATGGATGGAAGAAAAAGAAGGAAGGAGAGGAAAAAGGAAACCCAGATCAAAACTTCAGTGTGCAACACCCAGATAAGCAGGGATTAACACCAGGATTAACACCAGAAAAACAATCAGTGAATAATCTAGGAACTACCAAGGGGAAAACAACAGCCCCACCAAAACTGACAGGGCAAGCTACTGTATATAAACAGGGAGCAAACCCCACTCCCTTCTAGCACTGATGATGTTACCTAGTCGGGTAACGAAACGTCTGCAAGCAAACCGCCAAGCTCAGAGAGCACCAAGGACTCCGTAGTACAACCTGAGCTACAGAGATTCTCTTCTATTGCTACTTCAGTGTGCAATTTGAAAAGCAAATTCAACCTTTTAAAAAGCTCCCTACAGACCCAGATCTTCCATAGCTGAGTTTATCCCATGCTTACTCCTAAAAGCCTGGATAATCAAATAGAACTGCTGGGTTCAGAAAACAAGATATGCCCCCACCCCCGAATAAATAGATTCTGGCTTAAGGTAATGAATGGCCTCGCTCAGAACATGCTAAGATGTGGGATTCTTTGCCACCACACCCATAATTCTCCAGCTTTATTTTAGGCTAGCCTATAATGCTGGGAAAGGTGGAAGAAAGGGGGCAGAAGTTCATGGAGAGAATCTATCTATGACAGTGTTTTTCAACTTTAGCAACTTGAAGATGTGTGGACTTCAACTCCCAGAATTCCCTAGCCAGCATGCTGGCTAGGGAATTCTGGGAGCTGAAGTCCACACATCTTCAAGTTGCTAAAGTTGAAAAGCACTGATCTATGGGGTCAATAGGAGTGAACACCAACTTAATGGCACATAATCAATCAGTCAGTGGTCTTATGACAACCTAGTCCTTGTTAAGTCTTAAGTCTCTTTCTGGCAATTTTAGCCTGTTTAATAGTACCTACTGAAAAACAGAACCTTTTTGCTCCATCAGCTAAATGAAAAGCAGGTCTGAGAGATGTCTCTTTTCCAGAATATAAATATTCAATTTCTGAAACTTCAATTTCCTTCCATTCTTTTGTAAAACACTGTCTCTGGACAGTAAGGAAGCCCCTGAAACATTATATCTTGTTTTTACTGTTTTTAAAGTTGTATACCACCTAGAGCCTTATGGAGTGGGCGCCCTTCTAAATTCAGTAAATAAACAGCTACAGTTTTACTACAATCGCACTAATTAATTTAAGTGATGGACTCCTACAATTGTGCCATCAGCTTAAATGTATTAGCGCGATGGCAACATATCTGTAGTAAAAATGTAGTCATTTATTTATTACATTTAGAAGGCCGCCCACTCCATATAAGTTGCAATTGCACTAATTAATTTAAGTCATGGAATTCTAGAATTGTGCCATAGAGAGCCAGTTTGGTCTAGTGGTTAAAGCACCAAGCTAGAAAGATGGAGATTGTGAGTTCTAGTCCTGCCTTAGGCACGAAAGCCGGCTGGGTGACTTTGGGCCAGTCCCTCTCGCTCAGCCCAGGACAAGCCGGTCGGTCAGTTCCTGTCACAACCAATGGATCAACATTCAGTTGATCCGAAAAAAGCAGACCCAGCACCTGCAGGAAAAATGCTAGGAAGAAAAGAAAATCCTAGAATTGTGCCATCGGAAGGGATCACAAGGGTCATCTAGCCCAACCCTCTGCAATGTGCAGGAAAACCAGTGAAATCATCTTTGAAACATTGCTGCCAGCTCTTCCTAAAAACCACTAGAGATGGGGACCCCGCAGCCTCCTGATGAAGACATGAAAGCACAAGCTGATCATGTCCTGGGAAATCAAGGGGACTTGAAATAGGCTTCGCCTGGTCTCCGTGACAAAATACTCAACAAACATTCATCCGGAAGTCCAACAAGCTGCAACCTTAACAGATCCTCTTGTTTCTCACCAGTCCATTTCTTCTGCCTTCCAAAGAGCTGCGGTTAGATTTGGCGAAATGAGACCCGCTAATTCTTTCATCTCAGCTAAACCCCCAGCTTATCTCCAGGCCCTGCAAAGCTTCCCCATTCCAATTCCAGGACATCAAAATTTCGCTAAATGTACAGGCATATCCTGTTCCTGCCCCTTCACCCCAACTCAAGCTGATCACCCTTCAAAAATGAATAAGGATAGAAACCCTACCAAGAAATAAAGATGGCACTTCTATTCATGATCTGTTCTCGGTGAAGATCAAAGGGACTAGCACCTTTTATTGGAAAAATCAGAGTTAAGATTTAAAAAAAAAAAAGAGATGGTGCACTTTTTCTTATTCTTTTGCCCATTCTGTCTTGGGTTTTTCTCCCTGGCTTGCTCCTTCTCTGCCACTTTGGGCCTTTGCTGCTGTTTTTCCCCTCCCTTGAATTTCCACCATGCAACCTTGGTAGCTTCCTTTCTATCAGCTGGGCAGGGAAGGCACCCGCCCAGCCACCCACCCCAAAGTGGGTCTTCTCTAGGATGCAAACCTTGCTGGGCTTAACCCTTTAAGGGCCTATCAAGCCCACAGGTCAGCCTGCAAAGCAATTCAGGGATAGCCCAAGAGGAAACGTGGGGTCTCCGGTCTGCCTGCAGAGGGTCCCCTGGGGTGGCAGAGAGGAAGACGGGTGGGTGCATTTGTTCAAAAGCATAAGTGGGCTCGAGGCACAAAGGACCAGGCTCAAATTATCCTACTTTGGACACGTTCTGCGAGCTTTCTGGAGAAACTCTGATGCTGGGAAAGGTGGAAGGAAAGAGGAGAGGAGGACCAGCAGCAAGGGGGGTGGACTCAGCCACAGAGGCACTGTTGGGGGACCTGAAGGACCTGGTTGGGGGCAGAAGATCATGGAGAGAATCTATCTATAGCAGTGTTTCTCAACCTTGGCAACTTTAAGATGTGTGGACTTCAACCCAGAATTCCCCAGCCAGCCATTCTGGGAATTGAAGTCCCCACGTCTTAAAGTTGCCAAGTTTGAAAAGCATTGAACTAGAAGGATCTTTAGTCCTTGTGCCCAACTTCTGCCCCAAGAAAATTGCGAGATTAAATATGTGTAACAGGGTCCTGAGCTGGCATGAATGGGAAGAGGGAAGAGTAGATAGAGATAAGGTAGGGTGAGAGGGTAACTCCCCCCCCATCGGCCTCTGCACAGCTCTTTTTCCACCTCTGAAGTAGGTCCAAGAGATTAAGAAACACAAGACCTTGCCTCTTCGAACCCTTGCTGGCTGGGGAATTCTGGGAGTTGAAGTCCACCCATCTTAAAGTTGCCAAGATTGAGGAACCCTGCCCAACAGGACCTCTGTGAAGGTCTACCTGATTTCGTTTTATTTCTTTGACTCTTCATTACAGGGCAACAGTCTGCCAGCAAAGTGCCAGCCTTAAGCCTACTTTTTATTCCCCCAAATGCTTCCCCCTCCTAATCTACAGCAATAGCTTGCTGATCATGGTTTACCGAATACCCCACCCGACAAGCTAAGGAAGCATAACCCAATCACCATAACCCAAGATTTACAAACCATAGCTGGGCAGGACAGCCCAAATGCTGAGTTATAAAAGGATGCAACTAATTTAGTTCAACTCATTGATCCCCGAATAATGGCTGACAAACCAGAGCAACTAACCTCCCACCAGAAAAATCATCCGCGCTCCAGGTGTAAGGCACGTGTGAACCGAACCAAAGAGAAGGTGAGCAGAAAACTCCACGATTGTGGCCAGTTTAAAATTTAATTAAAAATTAAAAATGAATTTAATTTAAAAATAACCTTGACAGTCAAAGTAAGTCCAGCTTTGTACGGTCCACAGTTTAAGCTACTCTCCAGCCCAAAAATGGATGGAAACTTACCCTTCCCGGAACTTTTGGACAGTGCCCGCACAGAGCACTCCTATCCTCCTTCCCGGTTCTCCATGCAACAAGCAAATAGAATACCCAGCTCGTAGGGACCCACCGGGATCAGCCGGGCGAATCCCTCCAACTGGATTCCGTCCGCTCGCCGTTGCGATCCCGGGCGACCTTTGCAGCCGCAGCTGTTCCGAAGCTCCACCCAATGATAGAACAGGAAGGGGGCGTCTATTTACATATCCCCGCCCCTTTCAGGATTAAGGCCAGTGTTTCTCAAGCTTGGCCACTTTAAGATGGGTGGACTTCAACTCCCAGGATTCCCCAGCCAGCATGGCTGGCTGGGGAATTCTGGGAGTTGTAGTCCACCCATCTTAAAGTGGCCAAGCTTGAGAAACACTGATTAAGGCAGTAAGGGCGGAAGAAGGGAGGGAAAGGAAGGAAGAAAGGGGAAAAGAGGAAGGAAGGAAGGAAAAGAAAGGAAGAAGGAAGGAAGGAAGGAAGGAAGGAGCTTAGTTCTCCTCCCCATTGTGCCTTAGGTCACGCATCCAGAAAGGATACGATTTTTATCCTATGTCCACATTCCCCAATGTGCTGCCCTCCAAAAGTGTGGGCTTCATCCCCAATTTCCCTGCCATCATTTATTTTTATTTATTGACTCGATTTGTATAGCCGCCCATCTCACTTTTACACGACTCTAGGCGGCTTACCGTAAAACAAATAAAAATACAAAATACATCATAGAAAACAGCAATACAAACACAGAGCAGCCGGACAGGACCTCACCTATCATCCATACAGCCAGGAGACAGGTTTTAACCCACGCCCAGGCTTCAGGCTCCAGCACCAAGCCGAGTTTTCAAGGCCTTACGACAGGCCAACAGGGATGGGGCCAAGCATGACCCCCTTGCTGAGAATTCTGGGTGTTGAAGTCCAGATGAGAAAAGCAGCCTGTTCTACCTACTCGTCAGCATCTCCCTTTTCCATCTGTGAATCCTGGAGTTGCCCAAAGCAATACCCTCTCACGTTCAAGCGGCGGCACTGAGAGCTTCGGGAGGAGGGACCCCCAGGGTTACAGCAGTAGAATAAAACATTGCAATCAAAAAGGAGAGGATCCAAAACACTCGGTGAAGACTGGGGAGGAAGCATGCTGGCTAAGAAGGATGGGATTCAGCCCATATAATAAAGAAGTGTTTTTCAAACATGTCAACTTTGCGACATGTGGACTTCAACTCCCAGAATTCCCCAGCCAGCCATGCTGGCTGGGGAATTCTGGGAATTGAAGTCCACATGTCGCAAAGTTGACAAGTTTGAGAAACACTGCTCTAGGCAATAATATACTGTATGATCTAGAGGTCTGTGCCTAGGCATTTGAGGGGTTAAAATGTTAGAGCTCTCACTGGAAGGCGTATCCTAGAGAGGACAGGAAGTGTCAAAGTCTGGCTGGTTGGAAGAATGGGAGGGGGGAGGGGGATGGAACGCGAAAGAGGAGAAAACATGAGGGTTCCTTCCGGTTGGAGCGTTCAGCGGCTGCACAGCAGGAGATGAATGGAGGCCGCGTGGTAAGTTGCAAACGGGCGCGCTCGAGGGGACGGGGAGAAGGCGCAGGCAGTGCAAAGTGGGCGGTGGGTTGCAGGCGGTGCGCACGCAGCGGCGGCGGGGGCGGCCATCAGGGCCACCTTTAAACCCCAGCCTGCCCACTTCACTTTCAGATAAGTTAGACTGTAAACCCCATCCTCCCCAGCCAGGCTGGGGAGATGCTGCACCAACCAATCTTCCGTGCTATATCCACCGTATGAAAAGCTTCCCGCGTTCGCACCCGGTTTGATGATGATGATGATGATGATGATGATGAAGGTAAAGCGCTTTGAGACTTTAGAATTCAAACAGACAAGCACCTGCCACACAACACCCCAGACTTAACAATTGTTGATAAGAAAGAGAAAAAAATCTGGACATTGCAATACCTGGAGACAGCAGAAGAGAACAGAAAGAACTGGAGAAAATCACAAAATACGAAGACCTGCAAATAGAAATAGGACGACTGTGGCAAAAGAAAGCAGAGGTAGGACCAATAGTAATAGGTGCCTTGGATGCAATCCCAAAACATCTGGAGCACCCCTTGAAGACCATCAGCATCAGTCCATTGCAAAAGGCAGCTTTACTTGGAACAGCTTCCATCCTGCGACGATACCCCCAACACCATCAGACAACCACATCTGCCTATCCCAGGGCCTTGGGAAGGACTCGATGGGTGGATAAAAAGGCCAAATGCAGTCTAAACATCTGGCTGACTGTGCGACCAACCATAATAAAAATACCTGGGTTTGCACTATCCGCTTAACTTCAGAATGGAATTGACCCATTTTCTGGGTTTGCCCAAGGAGTTGAATCTTAAACATGGTGGATTCGCACAGGACGCTGCGTGGCAGCTAGACCAAGCATAATCTAATTTAGGATGTTGTGTGGAGGAAACCCCCAGAGCTTTAATTGAACCGGTTAAATGTGGCTTCTGCTGGGACGTTGGAGAAACTTGGAAACGGCAATGTGATGTAATACTCATAGGGATCGGTGCGGAATGGGCAAGCCTTAGGGTTTATGCAGGGCTCCTCAACGTTTTATGTGTGCTTTGCAAAAATCTGGAAGATCAAGGCCTTTGGGGATTCCCATTCTGCACTTTTTAGAGAGAGAGAGAGAGTGGGAGATCTAGGACTGCGTTTGCAAAATACAGTACCTGCTTAATTTTAACCTGGTCTCTGGGCTAGCCTGTTGTACAACTCAGCCTAGTTGGTTAGTTCATACTTCATTGTATTGTGCAAACTCAGCCCTCAAATTGTGTGGTGTGAATCCAGTCAGTGAATTAGGCTGACAACATTGCTCTCATCTTCCCATTTTCCACTGCACAGCATCCTGCTGTAAACAGAGTTATGTTGATTTCTCAACCCTCTTCGTTTTTTTCTACTGTTTTCCAGGTCAGTGTCAAGACACAAAATCCCTGGTTAGATGTGACTCTGTGTGTATGGCCCATTTCATCCAAGAGCTGGATCAGGCACATGAGGAGCTTCCTTTACGAAAAAGTAAGTTGAGAAAGAGGCATATGCTGCTTTCCTCCAAGAACTCACAGGTTTCATTTTATCCTCACAATCCTATGGAAGTCGATCTGAGAGCAAGGGACGGGCCCAGAGTTACCTGGGGAGCCTCCATGGCTAAGTGGGGACTAGAACCTGGGTCTCCCCATTCCCAGTCCAGCTCTTCTTCACTACTCCACACTGAGAGGGAGGGACTAACCAAGACAGGAAGCAGGAGACCCCAAGTTCTAGTCCTGCCTTAGGCCCAAAGCCAGCTGGGTGACCTTGGGCCAGTCACCCTCTTAGCCCCAGGAAGGAGGCAAAGGCTAACATTTCTGAAAATCTCGCCAAGAAAACTCCAGGGACTTGGCCAGGCAGGTGCCACAAGTCAAGACTGACTCGAAGGTGCGCATGTGTGCGCGCACACACACACAATAGGATGCTTCACAGACTTATCTCTAATTCCTTTCTCATTGCAAATTGACAGGACACTATAATTTCATGGCTCGTTGCCAAATTTCAGCAGTGTGATTTGGGATTCTGGGGATTGGAAAAAAAAAAGCAATTTGAGGGCCACCTGTGGTCCTCAAATTGCACACACTGTTTTTTGCCAGTTGGTACTAAGATTTCGGACAGAGCGGTAGCTGCTATTGTGATTTTTAACTGTGTTTGGTTTGTAACTTACTTGTGATTTTTTTCCCCGGTAATGAGAACTGGGATGAAAAAGGCACACCATCCCTCAATAAAGTTTGGAGGAAAGACTCCCTTCTCTTCGAGAGCTGGGCTGGAAACTTCAGCTTTGGCCCCCATCAGTGACAACAGCACTTTGCTCAATTGGATGTTCCCAAATATTGAAATGTCCAAAAGTGTAAGGATCAGAAAAATAGCAGCTGTGGTCCGTCTGCAGTTGCGAGATCCCCTTTTGGTGTCCTCCAAATTCATTCTGATTACTAAAAAGTGATGGTTTTCTGCTTTGGAGTGGGAAACAAATGGAAAGGGTAGTGTAAGCCCTGAAATAAGCCTATTCCAATTACAAAGCAAAGGGAAAAACACCAAACTTTTCCCACCTTATAAGCATCAGCCTTGCCCAGATGTGTGGTGTGGTCCTCAGCAACTTTCAGGTGTTCAGCACAGACCCTGGTCTGCAAGAGAGTTGTTGGGAATCAGGTGGCCTGTACATTTAGATGACGATGATGATGATAGAAAATGTTGGCTGTTACATGTGAGATCAGAAGGTAGGAGGAAGTTTGGATGTACTGATCTCCCTCTCATTCCAATTTCTATGTTATTTTTCCCCTCCCTTTCAGGAAGAAGCCCCTTGGGGTTCTGCAACACTCTTATTTATAACTGCTTGTTACCTTGAAATTTCAAGTAGCCTTGAAAGACACACTAAGACGCTTTGGAAGGCGGGCTGATGGTTGAGCGTTAACCTTGTGCAAAATGGCAATGGAAGAGGGAGTGCTGTTGGATTTGGGGCCTGAATTCCAGGCTGGGCGAAAGCCAGAGGTGGCCTTGGATGTGGAAATGGAGGAGCAGGAAGAGGAGACAGATGTTCCAACAGAGGAGGAGATCGCAAGATGGGAGGAGACCGAAGATTCCAGGACACGAGTGGAGGGGAGGGAAAGTGCTGATATCTCCCAGGCTGGAAGAACCAGGGCTTTTCTGACAAGGTCGCCAAGAGACCTGGTTAAAGAGGAGTTGGGCCAAGGGATTCTTGTCTCTGAGGACAGCCAGTGGAAAGAGTGCCCAAAGACAGTGGCATCACCTGGACTTGGCTGCCCAAGTGTACAAGAACTGGGGTCCTCTCTCCAGACCACTGCTCTGATGCCTCCAGCCTCCATCAAGGTGAAGGCAGAAGGTCACCAGTGCTTCACAGAAGAGCGGGAGACCCAAACCCAGCCAGATTCCAGTGGGGAACCCCAAGAGCCCAACCGAAACCTGAAATCCTCCGGGCAGCTGAAAGAAGAGGTTCCAGATGCAGACATTGTCGTTTCGGAGATTCAGCGCCAACGCTTCCGTCAGTTCCGCTACCAGGAGGCCGAGGGGCCCCAAGAGGCCTGCAGCCGCCTCTGGTTTCTCTGCTGCCGGTGGCTGAAGCCGGAGAGGCACACCAAGGAGCAGATCCTGGAGCTGCTGATCCTGGAGCAGTTCCTGGCAATCCTGCCCCACAAGCTCCAGAGCTGGGTGGTTGAGGGTTGCCCCCAAACCTGTGCCCAGGCAGTGGCTCTGGCCGAGGGCTTCCAGCAGAAGGAATGGGCGCCTGGGAGGTTGGATGACCAGGTGAGGAGGGCACGGTTTATGATGAGGAATCACAGATTTTGGTGCTAGCTGGATTTGCTTAGACATTCATTCATTCATTCATTCATTCATTCATTCGCCCACAAGTGACTCTGGGTGGCTTATAGGATTAAAACATACAAACCCCCATAAGTTGTCTTTGAGGAGAAGCATATAGCTCTGTAGCGGAGGCAGGACAAGACCCATGATTCCCAGTCCACACCGTGGGCATCAGGTACAGGATGGTAATTGTCCGCCTGCTTCCATTCCTGGGTTCTGGTTCATCTTTGGTCTTGACTCGCAAGCAAAGCAGAGCCCTGGCTTCTGCCCATCCCTGATTTTAAATTTCCCCAGTTCCCCACAACAGCATTCTGTCAACAGCATTCTGGAGGGCGGAAATGATGGGGGTGGACGCAGAGCCCAGTGCTGCTTGGAATGGTGTCATTTTGCCACCAGATGAAGTTGGTGCATCAGGATTGTGAAAAGTCCTTCTTAGACTTTGGAAAAGGGGTGGGAACAGGTTTTCCAGGAGGGGCTGGACGAGGGTCCCCGCCGTTTCCAGGGTCTGTGATGATGGGCGGCGGGAACACGGCACGTGGCTTTCCACCCTACAGGGGAGTCAGCTAGATGTCCGTTAAGGCCTGTCCACTTCTTTGATTCTAGCATCTTCCTTTATGTTTCAGGTGTCAGTGAAAGAGCTGGCCCTGAATTTTTCTGGGGCTGAACAGGGGTCATTGGACTGTCAGCAGAATCAGATTTTCCAGGGAGGCGACAGTGGAGATTCCACCATTCAGGGTAAGGAATTTGATGGGGGTGCTTAATCTTTTCCACTGGCAAAGCACCAAGGGTGTCCAAACTCTGTCTGGATTTGCCCAGCAGGAACCAGTTTGGATCGTAGTTGCGCCTTGCCGATACAAGGGCGATCAGGTTTTTTTTAAAAATGCCCCCTGTCTTTCTGGCACCATGGAGAAGGCTGTGCAGATCTGTGCCTTTTTACCCCACGTGTGAAAGTGGGATGGTCACAGCAGAAGATCTTAGCACAAAGATCAGCCTGTAATGCTGCCATAGGAGAAATAACAGCAACAGCACAAAAACTATATTGGGGGGACATTTTGCCACTTAGTTTCCCCCCCTTTTTTTTGTGGTGCATGATGCTTTCAAGTTTTCAAATTGTAAGTTGACTTGGGGGGTGCTTTGGGGTTAAAAAGGGACTTGGAAATAATAGTATAAATAAAATGAACGGTCAATTGCAGAAGGTTGTGGATGGAATTTATTACTCTTTAAGTATCAGGATCTAGCTGACCTTGACTGATCTCAAAAAAAAGCTAAGCAAGTCAGACCCGGCTTATACTTGGATGGGAGGCCACCAGGAAATCCAACAGACATGAACTAAACTGGGAAATTAAAAAAAAAAATCCTGGGACAAGGCAGTGGCAAACCTCTTCTATATTGTTGTCAGAAAAGTACATGGACTTGGCTGGTGGCTCTTTCTCCCACCCACCCACAAAAGCTAAGCAAGGTTGGGCCTAGTTAGTACTTGGATGGGAGACCACTAGGAAATCCCTTTTAGGTGTGTATAGCCTTCTCATATGCTAACTGGGGATGCTGAGAGTTGTAGTCTCAAAGTAATTGTGGAAAAAGAAGACATCTGTAATGAACACCTGCATCTAGGATAGGATCTTTGTCTTGTGTTTGTTGAGGAAGTTAAACATCTGGCCAATGAAAAGAGCCAGAGGAAGGGAGAGCCAGGCAGGGACCCATCAATCTTCTTGATCTTTTACAGCCCCAAGAGCTGCCCAAGATTGTACCCCTGAAGTGCGGAGTTCAATTTTGCCAAACAATTAAGCAATCACATAGGTGTAGTAAGCTCTTGATAGGGTGAACACATCTATTCCATGGAGGGGAAAAAAATCTGGCTTCACTTCCTCCATCATGTCACTGAATCACTGCTTGGGCCTCTTTCCCTCTGCCCTAAATTAAAAAAATGTGACGACCTACTATAGAAACATGAACTACTTCTGGCGTAAAGATAGTTGAACATGGGTTCCAATTCCTATTTAGGTCTAAAGTTCACTTGCATTATCAGCTTATTTCTCGTAGAAAGACTTATTTTTTGGTATTGTAAAGCTCCATCATAAAATTGACTAAAGCATTCCTCAGATGAAAGACCTTAGACCCAGAGAGACACATTATATGGGTGAATAAGCTTGGAGCTCTCCAGTATTGAAAATGGGCCCAAGTGGGGATCTGGTTTCCAGAAAGTGAATCGAGAGTTCTGGTGATCAGCTTGGGAGTGTGAACCCAAATGGAGATGCTGGATTTTTCTCTTTCATCTCATATTCCTTCTTCCCCAGGTGAATCGTTGAGGAGCACCAGTGAAGCCACGGATCTGCCCAAAGTCTCAGGAGAAGGTACCAATGGGGTAGAGATGGGGGACTCAGAGCAGAAGGATTCCCAGCGTGGCGAACTGCAAGAAACTCCCAGAATTTGGCAGGGACCTGACGGGTGTCTGGAGCATTCCTCGGGGAAGAAGATTGGGAAGACTGTTCTTTGTGAAGGCGGTGAGACCATCGGAGAAAGCACAGATCCGAAGAGAATCCATCCGGTGAAGAGCGAGGCTGCCGGAGTAGCTGATGATAACTCAGACATCATTGAATTTCAGGTGACCCATACAGGGAATATGCCTTATAAATGTCTGGACTGTGGGAAGAGTTTTAATTACAGCACCAGCCTAGTTAGACATCAGAGAATCCATACTGGGGAAAAACCGTACAAATGTTTGGATTGCGGGAAATGTTTCTGCCAGAGCTCAGGTCTCACCATTCACCAGAGGATCCACGCAGGGGAGAAGGCCTATCAGTGCTTGGATTGTGGGAAAAGTTTCCGGGTGAAATCGCATTTAATTAGGCACTCCATCATCCACAAGGGGGAGAAGCCGTACAAGTGCCCGGAATGCGGCGTCAGCTTCTGTGAACGGTCGGAGCTTCGAATCCACCAGAGAATCCACACGGGAGAAAAACCCTATAATTGTGCGGACTGTGGAAAAAACTTTTGCCGGAAGGCGGATCTTACCCTCCATCAGAGAATCCACACCGGGGAGATGCCTTACACATGCTTGGAGTGCGGGAAAGGTTTCCGCTGGAGTTCCAACCTCATTACACACCAGAAAACCCACACCGGGGTGAAGCCGTTTGAGTGCACTGAGTGCGGGAAGAGTTACTATTCCAACATGAGTCTTGTTAGGCATCAGCGAGTCCATACGGGGGGGACCCCATACATCTGTTCTGACTGCGGGAAGAGTTTCTGCGATAGCACCAGCCTCACCAGGCATCAGAAGATCCACACGGGGGAAAAGCCGTACGTCTGCATGGATTGTGGGAAAAGCTTCAACCGTAACTCGAACCTCATTTCACATCAGAGAATTCACACGGGGGCCAAGCCGTTCCTGTGTACCAACTGTGGGAAGAACTTCCGGTCGAAATCAGAACTTCACAGGCATTACACGGTTCACGCAGGAGAGAAAAGTGAAAAGATTTTGGCTGGGGGCACTCCAGAGGTTCCTGCTCACGAGAAAACAAACAGTGAATTGGGAGTTAGGAATGAATAGACGGGGGGAAAGGCATGTGGCAAGTGAAAAGCAGCCCAGCCCAGAATAAACTTGAGATTTTGAGTAATCCTCTGAAATGGCCACCCAGTTTTGGCCATAAATGTTAAGGGCATTTTTCGTTAGAAAATCTAAAGCCTTTGGTGGTACCATCTAGCCCTCTGTAAAACTGTTGATCATCACTACAGCTGACACCAATTTTCTTCCTTTTTTCTTCCTCACAACTTAGTTTCTGGGATATTTAAAAAAAAACAACAGCAACACGCTTGCCCCTTCTTGTTGCTTGGGAAAACCATCTAATTTAATGTTTACATCAGGAATGTCTGCTCCTTTGATAGAGAATTATGAACATTATTGTGTTTGTTGTTATTTTCATGCGCTGTTCTTTTCGGGGAGGGGTGTGCATTTTCGCTTCAGGCACTTACACATCCTTGCATAAGGACCCTCTGCCGGCTGACACTTGTTAAGTTTCTTCTCTCCCTTGATACAGACTTCAGTTTTTCCTTAAAAAGGAATGGGGGGGTGGATATGGCTCTTAAGATGTTGGACTAAAGATTCTTTCGTTTGTCCACATTGGCTGGTGGCTAATGTGGATTCCAGGTAATCTTTCCAGGATCTCTAATTTATTATCCTAGCGTCAAGACTTGGCTGATAATCCCTCTACAGCTGAAGACCGAGCAGGAAACTTTGCATTCTCTTGCTTGGATCTCCCTAGGGCAGCATTTCTCAACCTTGGGAACTTTAAGACGTGTGGACTTCAACTCCCAGAATTCCCCAGCCAGCCATGGCTGGCTGGGGAATTCTGGGAGTTGAAGTCCACACGTCTTAAAGTTCCCAAGGTTGAGAAACACTGCTCTAAGACCTTTTATGTGATAAATCTCAAGAGATTTACTGTGGACATCAACAGTATATTGGAATGATATTATCGGGCTTCTACTTTATTTACATAATGTAATTTTCTTTTGGAAGTACTTAACTAAGTTATTAGGAAGCCCAAAAGGAGGCATTTAAAAATACCGTTTAAAACCAAGCATTCGCAGTTTTCTGTTCTGCTCGCATGGTGTTTCCTAACCACCTTCTGTAGCTTTCTTCTGAATGCTTCAAGAAAAGATATTCCTTTAGCCTATTATGCATTGCATGGCATTTCCTAGGTTGCTACTTCCTTTTTTTTCCTTTTCTTTTATAATTACATGTTTTGGACACTTAACTGAGTAAAACTCATTAAAGAGCTGTTTCTGACCTTGCTGCTATGATCCGAATCATGATTTCCCATCCTAAAAAAGGGAGCTTTCTGTAATTTTTGGCCCAAAGAGGTTTAGGGTGAACAGCGCTATAAATATTTCCAGTTCTCTGCTGGCTGTGGGATTGTGGTGTTTAGCATTTCCATGAACGCTGCATTGAAACGTCCGTGTGCGGGTCTGGTATACACATCAGCTCAGCCTATTGTTCGCAGTATTTCTGTGATGTCACTGAACATGCAGATGAGCTCATCACTGGAGGAAGGGGTCCCTGAACTGGGACAAACTTATCCAGGCTTTATGTGATCGGATGGCAGAAGGAGCAGACAGGGACCATTTTGTGGCCTGTCCCCACTCTAAGCATGCCAGAACATGGGAACTCTGCTTGCACCCAGTTTAAATTGCCAAGGAACAGATTTACAAGGAAGCAGACATCAGGAAGAGTTTCTGAATGGCAAGAGCTGTCTGCAGTGGACCAGACTGCAGGAGGTGGGAGACCTTCAATGGAGGCCCTTAAACAGAGGCTGGGCAGCCATCTGCCACAGATGCTGTCATGGTGGCTTCCTGCACTCCAGGATTCCACCAAGCATGGTTTTAAAAAACCCTGATGTAACGCACCATCCATCTTTTCCCAATAGTTTCGGGTGGGAAATTGGGCCACTGATGTTCCATTACTGCCAAATTCCAGCAATGTGGCTGCAATTTCAGCTTGATTTGATTTGCATCCTGCCCTCTGGTAGACCCAGTCTGTTGGCTGTAGCATCCTTAAAGCATGAGCTTGCTGGAGACTTACAGGAAGTCCTCATTTAGCGACTGCCTTGTTTACTGACTGTTCGCAGTTACAACAGTGATGAAAAAATAATTTTATGACCAATCCTTCCATTTACAACCTTTGCAGGTCTGTAAAGCAAAGGAAAGCTGAAGTCAAGATTATAAGGACAGTTGCAGTTTCACTTAGAGACTGCTTTGCTTAACAACCAAATTGCCAGTCCCAACTGTGGTAGCTAAATGAGGACAACCTGTATTTCAATCTAATCCCTGAAAGTCAATTGTTACCTCCCATGCTTTGCTTACATCACAGCAGCAGTAACACCCACCAAAATGATCTTGGATGACCTGAAAGAAGTAAACAGGATCAGCACTGATTAATGCTTGGATGGGAGACCACTAGGAAATCCCAGGGCTATGGGCTAGACTGGGAAGTTAACAAAAAATTAATGTAAGGCAGCAGCAAAGCACTTCTGCCAAGAAAACCTAACAGGTTGTCATATTTCGTTAAGGCATGGGTGTTTTAGGCTTGATTGTTATTTGAGTGTTGAGTCTGATTATCTTTGCCACGCGTGTTTTATCTGTTAGGGGTACACTATTGAATTCTTACCGTGGGTGTCTTATCTGTATAAGCTTTGGCAACCCGCTGGGAGTCTCCTGGGATTCAGCGGTATCCAGGCTGGCTGGGGAATTCTGGGAGTTGAAGTCCACTCATCTTAAAGTTCCCAAGGTTGAGAAACACTGCACTGAATGAATGAATGAATGAATGAATGAGAAAAGAAAAAAGAAAAGAAAAGAAAAGAAGGAAGGAAGGAAGGAGAGAGAGAGAGAGAGGAAGGAAGGAAGGAACTAACTAACTAACTAACTACAAGGACGTGCCTCGAAAATCGCCAGGACTCAGCTGGTGGGCGATGTTACCCTTAATCGGGAGCGACCGCAGGTGAGGCGGGCTTGGCCACGGGGCTCGACGGGTTAAAAATCCGAGTCCGGAGTCCTAGAGAAGCCCCGGAATTGGGGAGCGGGCGCTCTGCCTCCGAGCCCCCAGTTCCTTCCTGACCCGCCCACGGTGGGGGAGGGCCCGCTCCTTCGGGGCACGCGAGCGCCCGGTTGCAAGTGCGGCGCCTCCGCCGCATTCCCGGGAGCGGGGCTCGCGTCCCCTTTTTGGCGGGGGCTTTCTCTCTCCTGCGTTTTCCAGGCGTGCAAGAAGGTTGGCGGGGCGACCCTCGCTCTGGAGTCCCGGGACGGGCTCAGCCGGAGCTGGAGGCACCTGCGGTGGGAAGCCCGCTGGGGGCGGGGGCGTTGGAAAGGCGAGGTCGAGGCTCGGGCGTTGCGGGACCGCAGCGCTGGTGGCTGGTTCGGGCAGCTGCAGCGGCGCTCAGTCCCCGGGGTGGGTCAGCCATGGGTGAGGGCTCAGCCGGTGTGGACTCAGCCGGTGGGGGGTTGTAAATAGGGCTCATGGCTCAGCTTGTGATGCGGACGCAAGCTATTGGGCTTGTAAGCCAGGATTTATGGTTCAATAGGTGGTGGGGCTTCAGACAGTTGGGGAGTGTAAACTAGGCTTCATACTCAGCTTGTAGGGTGAGCTCAGGTAGTTGGGGTTTGTAAACCATGGTTTGTATCTTGTGAACTCAACCAGTTTGGGTTTTTAAGCCAGGATTTATAGGTTGTGTGAATCCAGGTAATTGGGTTTGTAATCAGCTAGGGTTGATGATTCAGTATGTGGCAATACTTCAGGCAGTTGGGGAGTGTAAACTAGGATTGATTGATTTATAAAACTCGTATGGCCACCTATCTTATGCACAGTAATTCTAGGCAGCTCACAACCACAGATAATACAAATGGAAACTAATATCTTATTAAAGAGTCGTACTTCCCCCATGACACCCCATCAGCTCCCCATTTGCTGGCCTCCTTTCCATCCTAGCCCAGTGCTTGGGGGGAGAGGCAGGTCTTGATGGCCTTCCAGAAGGCTAAAGAGGGTTGGGGGCCTGTGGAGCTCTGGTGGGGAGGCTCTTCAGAAGGGCACAACCTTTATAGGTCAGGTTGTGGTATGAATGCAAGCAATTGGGTTTGTAAGCCATGATTTTTACTTCAGCATGAGGTAGAATGCAGCCAGTTGGGGTTTATAAGCCATGATTCATAGGTCAGCTTGTGGTGTGAATGCCACTACTGGGGTGTATATGATAACCATGGGTCATGGTTTGGCCTGTGCTGTGAACTCAGCTAATTGGAATGTAGTCAGCAAATGGTATAAGTGAACCAGGATTATGCCCGGGGCAAAAACCAGGCTGTGCTTGCTTAAAGTCCCCTTGTGTTGTTGCAGGGAGCCCTTGGGCTGCCCAAACCAACTTTGAAACAACAGTCAACCCCTGAAAATAATTTAAGATGCCTATAATGTTTGCCAGAGTTATCCTGTGCACTTTTGTACAGAAGTGATTATTGACCTGAGATTTCCCTATAAACAATTCAGAATGAAAGTCGCCATTTTATTTATTTATTCATGCATGCATGCATAGCTGGATGTGCACTGAACTATGATTTAGTGTTTTCCATCCTTCCTGCTCTGAATTCAAGGCTGCATATCGTTATCATAGCCTTGGGCTGCAGCTCTGTTTAAGGAATAATAGAATTGTGGAGTTGGAAGTCCAGTGTTTTTCAAACTTGGTAACTCTAAGATGAGTGGACTTCAACTCCCAGAATTCCCCAGCCAGCACTTTAAGATGGGTGGACTTCAACTCCAGAATTCCCCAGCCAGCATTAAAGTTGCCAAGTTTGAAAACACTGATCTAGGCCAACCCTCTGCAATGTACAAAGAAGTCAGTTAAACCATCCATTAGAGGTGATTGTTCAGTTTCTTCTTAAAAATCTCGAGATGGAGAACCTGCAAGCTCCATAGGTAGATTGATCCACTGTTGTACAGACAAAGGAAAAATAATAATTCTGTCTTAAAGAAAAAAATCTGGACATACAACAACAACAAATAATGGATAAATTCAAAAAAAGTTTGATTTGGTATTTGAAAGCATAGGTGTTGGGAAGAAAAAGAGCTTATTGGAGAAAGGGCATTTATAGATTGGTTTCTAATGCCTTTGAATATAGTCATATTTACTTTTGAGAAAATTTTAGAGCTTTGCTGCTAAATGAGGCCAAAGTCATCTTTACTTCAGCATTCTCTTCCACCACATCTGATCAGTATCTCTTGAAAGTTGGAGAGAACAGCTGTTTCCTTTCCCTTGTGTTTCATGCCATCCAATACTGAATGTCTATTGTTTCTGATCCTGAAATTAAAATACAGTTACTATGACCAATAGCCTGGCCTTCTGTAGATTTATTTAGGCCTCTTCTAAAGTGATGCAAGTGGGAAGCAGTATCTTGTGGGAGGCAATTCCACAGGCTGAACTATGTCCTGAGAGAATTTGTTCTTTTATCTATCCTGAACTTTCCACCTTTTAGCTTTATGGTATGGCACTGTTGGGCCCTAGTATTGTGAAATATCAGGGAAGAAAGCTCACTTCTGTGCACCCATTTCACGCTATACATCCCTTTCATACAGAACGATGCTGGTCTGAGGTTGAAGCTTGACTCCTGAACGCTTCTGGATGGCTGGGCTCAGAAATTTAAAACTTCCAGGTGTCAGATTGGAGGAAATGGCTTTTTCTGTGCTTGATTTCTTAGTAGGAGGCGATGGCTGCTGAATCAAGGGAAGCACCTTTTCTGGGTCCCACATCCCTGTCTGACAGGACGCAGCACTGGGTAAAAGAGGAACCCGATGAGACGCGTCACTGCTGGAGTCCTCTGGAACTTGTGAAAGTGGAACAGGGTTCTGACCTGCCCCTCGAACGCCCACAAACAGAGTGGGATGCTGTGACCTCTCCCATTGGGGGACCAGCTGCTGCTGGTTGGTGGTCCGCAAGACAGCAAAGGATGCTGGTTCTGTCAAGCCCTCTAAGAGAGACCCAGCGGGTATCTCCTGATCCTGGGTCTGCAGCAGCCCAGGCTCCTGAGAGCATAGGCCTCTGTGGGGCAACCGAACCAGTGAAGGAGGAGGTCCTCAGCGCAGAGGGACAACGCCAACGTTTCCGTAGGTTCCTCTACCAGGAGGCCAAAGAACCGAAAGACGTCTGCCAGGAACTCTCCAGACGTTGCCGGCAGTGGTTACAGCCGGAGAGGAGCACCAAGGAGCGGATGTTAGAGCTGGTGGTCCTGGAGCAGTTTGTGGCCATCCTGCCCCCGGAACTACAGGGCTGGGTGAGGGGGGGCGAGCCGGAGACCTGCCGTCAAGCAGTGGCCTCGGCCGAGGATTTCTTACGGAGGCAGGAGCAGGTCAAGGAGAGGCAGGGGAAGCAGGTGGGAGCACCAGGCTGCCTTTTGGGGGGGGTGGAAGGAGCGGGGGGAGCGTGTTTCAAGAGGCTGAATGCCGAGGGTCCTGGGTCCAGTCCCAGACAGGCAGGGAGGAGGAAGAGGAGGAGCCGTGCTTGTGACCTTGGAGACGTGATGCCCAGAAGTATAGAAAATGCCTGGGTGGAATGTGGTCTAGTCCTGCTTCCCATATCTAGTCCTCGTCCTCTTGAGGAGTGGTTTGTGATGTGGGCCCCAGGAAAACGATTAAACACACGGGAACGATGAACTGCACTTGGGTAATGTTCTTTTGTTTTAATTGCATTGAAATGTAAATCACAGGTCCTCCATTAACCTGGCCCAACACTGCTGGCTCTGGGGAGCACCGTCTCTCGTGTGCTGTGTCAAGGGGGCCTCCGTGAACACTGTGGGCTCCCTTCTGCCTTGAGAGTCAGTGCATCTTCCTCTTTTCCCTCTTAAGGGATCAAACCTGCAACCTTCCAAATCCAGTTAATGGGCTGGGAGCTTGGCTGGGTCACCATCTGCCTTCCACAGCCTGCCTCTGTGGAGGTCCCGTGATCTGATCCTAAATTAGGGGCCGAGGCTAGAAAGCTTTTAACAGCCTTCCTGCTTACCATTCTGCCTCTGCCCCTCTGACCTGCCTGATCAGGATCCTTCTCTTTTCAGATGCTGTTCTCTGAAGTATCCGCTAATCTCGCAGAAGGACCGAGTGACCTGCCGGGTACCGAACCCAAACCATCGTACAACAAGCCCAAACAAGAGGATACCAGGGACCTTGGCACTGTTGGTGAGCCCTTTTTTTTTTGCATTGTTCACATTCTTGTAGAGTTTGTTTTTAATTATTTATTAGTCACGCTTCTGTGCCACCAGCATCAGTGCGTTAGTGGTTGTGCTTTGCGACAAATGCCTGTACACAGCGCCGATGGTCCTATGCCTGTGCTGTCCTGCTTCCTCAACCCCAGAGCAGTTCTGCAGTCTTACAAACTATACAATTCAGCAATTACTTTGTCTTCCTCTCAGTTTCTCGCTGTGCCATATTTTTTTCTTTGCACGTTAGAATGCTTTCTGAGTCTGATGCTTCACTGTCTCTCTCCAGCTGACTGGATTCAGGGTGAGGAGGAAAAGAAACTGCATCTGGAAGTGGCTGATCCCGTAGAATCCCAAGGATTGGCGGCTGGAAGCTGTTCTTCATGCCAGCCAAGCAGAGAGATCTCTGCGAGTCACTCTGAAGCGAAGCAACAGGGAAGTAACTCTGTTCCTTCTTGGAGAGATGATGAGGATCTCAGCGGAAGAGAAGACAAGGTCCTTAGGCGCAAGGAACCAAATGTACGTCCTCTGGATGGGAAGCCCTTCAGCTGGACCATGGATTGTATTTCTCACCAGAGAAACCAGCCAGGAGAAAAAGTGCACAAGGGTTTGGTGTATGCCAAGACATTTCCTTTGAGATCCAACCTCGTAATCCACCCAGGCGCGCACCCAGCAGAAAAACTCCACTCTTGCTTGCATTGCGGTCCGAGGTGTGGTGCGAGCTCGGATTTCAAAACCCACACTGGAGAGAAACCTTACAGATGCTCAGAATGCGGGAAATGCTTCCGCCACACCAATGGTTTCACCTGTCAACTGAGAAGCCATTTGGGAGAAAAGCTGTTTCAGTGCCTGTGCTGGGGGAAAGGTTTCAGCGCCCGCCCAGACCTGCGCAGACACGGGAGATCCCACACTGGCGAAAAGCTTTACAAATGCTCAGACTGTGGGAGAACGTTCTGCCACAGCTCCCAGCTTCTTGGCCACCGGAAAGCGCACTCTGGCGAGAAGCCCTTCCAGTGCCTTGAGTGCGGGAAGATCTTCAGTGGAAGCGTGCATCTGAACGGTCACCAGCGAGTCCACGCTAGCATGAAAGCCTTTACATGCTCCGATTGTGGAAAGACCTTCAGTGGGAAGTCACACCTCAACAGGCACCAGCGAATCCACACCGGAGAGAAACTTTTTAAATGCCTGGAGTGTGGCAAAAACTTCTGCGTGAGCTCAGACCTCACTGCGCATGAGCGAATCCACACTGGCCATAAACCCTACAAATGCCTAGACTGTGGGAAGAGTTTCAGCCAGAAGCAACATTTGACCAGCCACCAGCGGACTCACACGGGCGAAAAACCCTACGTCTGCGCGCACTGTGGCAAAGGCTTCAGTGTGAGCTCCAACCTTAACACCCATGAGCGGACCCACACGGGAGTGAGGCCGTTTCAGTGCTCCGAATGTGGGAAACGCTTCAGCCAAAAATCGCACCTCATTGGCCACCAGAGAATCCACACTGGGGAGAGGCCTTATTTGTGTGTTGGTTGTGGGAAAAGTTTTGGGTCAAGCTCAAATCTCATGGCCCACATGAGAACCCATAGTGGAGAGAAAGCTTAGGAACCCCCACAGTGGGGCAGAAATGATTTTGATGGGAGAGAAAATGCCAGTGCAGTCCCTTACTCTTCCGGGTTGATATTTATTTGCAGAGATTCAACTTTACAACCTGCTCGCCATATCGATAGACAGCTGTTGCAGATGAATGTTACAGGGTGAAGCTGAAGACCAAAAGATTGATGGATTCTTGTGATTTACTAGTTGTGCTTCCCTGTCTCTTTGCTCTGGAGCTGAGATCTTCCTAAAGCAAACGTGTGTCCTGTTAGTATAGACCAGAGATGGCTCTCATCCCAGAGGAATCCTTTGGCGGTTGTATGTGAATGAGAGTTGGGGGGAAGCACATGGGAGTGTGAATAGGATATTGCCTTGAGGTCGTGCGCGCACATTTTGGAGGCTTGTAAGGCCCCGCCTGACTTTTCGAGTGCCATATTGGGGCTGTGCTACCTGAAACTATATTTCATTTAATGATAAGGTAAACATAATTAAACTCCATTATGTTCCGTCCCCAGCGTGTTTTAATAATGCCCCCTTCTAAAGATTGGGGTGACTTAAGGGTGATTTTTTAAAGGTGCCCTGAAGGCAGCTCCTTCTGGAAGTTGTTAGAAAATTACTGGGGGTCAGTTCCAATTAGGTTTGCCCCTGGCACTCTCCTGGTCAGTCCCTATATCCAGACCAGGCAAAGCATACCTGCCATTCAGCTAGCAAAAATATATATAGCTTGATGTTTGTTTATTAATCATTAGCAAACATAAAAAAAAAGTTAACTTGCAAAATGGGATGTAGAAGCAAAAGCAGGAAGAGAGGCATGAACCCCAGGAAAAGTTTGCACTCTCTATATTGTATCTATCAGAAAGGTAGAACTTTTGAAAAACAATCCTGTGGATAATTAGCTGGATGGTCTAAGAAAGCCAAGCCAAGCCCTGTCCACCGAATGCTTTGGGCCAGACCCTCCCTCTCAGCCCAACCTACCTCACAGGTTTGTTGTAGAGAAAAAAACAGAAGGGAGTGTTGTGTTTGCCACCTTGAACTCCTGAAGGAAAGATGGGGTATAAAATCAATAACTATCCATACATTTCCAGTCATTTCTCCAATAGAAGAGAACCTCTGTAGCTCAGGGTCGAACAGTGGCGTCCTTGGTGCTCTCTGAGCTGGGTGGTTTTCCTGCAGACGTTTCATTACCCGACTAGGTAATATCATCAGTACCTAGTTAGGTAATGAAATGTCTGCAAGCAAACCACCAAGCTCAGAGAGCACCAAGGACTCGCCGGTCATTTCTTTCCACCCAAGCTTTAGGCTTCTCTGGATGTTAATTTGTTTCACATCAAATAACGTAGCCCCGATACAGTACTTGTGTGCACTAGGGAAGTGCTAACTGGGATTATATTCATATGCACATGATTTTTTAGCCCAGCAGGCTAATAATGTTTTGCCATTCCATAGATCAGTGTTGTCCAAACTTGGCCACTTTAAGATGAGTGGACTTCAACTCCCAGAATTCCCCAGCCAGCCTGGATACCGCTGAATCCCAGGAGACTCCCAGCGGGTTGCCAAAGCTTATACAGATAAGACACCCACGGTAAGAATTCAATAGTGTACCCCTAACAGATAAAACACGCGTGGCAAAGATAATCAGACTCAACACTCAAATAACAATCAAGCCTAAAACACCCATGCCTTAACGAAATATGACAACCTGTTAGGTTTTCTTGGCAGAAGTGCTTTGCTGCTGCCTTACATTAATTTTTTGTTAACTTCCCAGTCTAGCCCATAGCCCTGGGATTTCCTAGTGGTCTCCCATCCAAGCATTAATCAGTGCTGATCCTGTTTACTTCTTTCAGGTCATCCAAGATCATTTTGGTGGGTGTTACTGCTGCTGTGATGTGAGCAAAGCATGGGAGGTAACAATTGACTTTCAGGGATTAGATTGAAATACAGTGGTACCTTGGGTCACGAACTTAATTCATTCCTTGACTTTGGTCACGACCCGAATTGGTCGTGACCCGAATCAAATTTTCCCATAAGGTTCAATGTAAATATGGTTAATCCCTTCTGAACCATATGTATTTTTTTTTTTTAAACCACAAAAATATGACACAAAGTACAGTACGAAGAGAGAGAACGCTAACCTTGCTCGAGGCGACTTCTGGCGTGGAGGACAGGAAGGCGGGTGGGGAGGCAGTTATTGCTTAGAGGGAGAGTCCCCCTCCCTACAGGAAGCCACGACCACGTGTGTCAGCAGGGAAAATGGCCGCGGATCCTGTTCGTCACCCGATGCGGAGTTTGTGAACGGAAGCAAAATGTTGCGAACGGTGCTGTTCGTGACCCGAATTGGTCGTGAACAGAAGCGTTCGTGACCCGAGGTACCACTGTACAGGTTGTCCTCATTTAGCTACCACAGTTGGGACTGGCAATTTGGTTGTTAAGCAAGGCAGTCTCTAAGTGAAACTGCAACTGTGCTTATAATCTTGACTTCAGCTTTGCTTTGCTTTACAGACCTGCAAAGGTTGTAAATGGAAGGATTGGTCATAAAATTATTTTTTCATCACCGTTGTAACTGCGAACAGTCAGTAAACAAGGCAGTCACTAAATGAGGACTTCCTGTAAGTCTCCAGCAAGCTCATGCTTTAAGGATGCTACAGCCAACAGACTGGGTCTACCAGAGGGTAGGATGCAAATCAAATCAAGCTGAAATTGCAGCCACATTGCTGGCTGGGGAATTCTGGGAGTTGAAGTCCTCTCATCTTAAAAGTGGCCAAGTTTGGACAACACTGCCATAGATGTAGCCAGAGGATTTCTAGCTGAATCTCTAGCCCACGTGGGCCCCTAGAAACCTTTCTGTGCCCTTCATACCCCCCCAGGAACATCCAGGGCCAACCTTTTCACCCCTTCCTTGTGGGATTTTGGGAGGCTCAAGTTTTAAGGCAGACACTTCATTCTTAAGAGGTGCTTTTTCCCATGGGGGTGAGGAGGGCAGGGTTAAAGGCCAAAATATATTTGTTTAAGACCCATTGAGTCCAGGGATGCCTTAACGCTGGTCATGCTCCCCGTGTCCTGCAGAGACACTGTCAGTTTTAGAAATACTGATTTATGGAGAATATTCCCCAGCCCTGGTTTACAGCCACCTTCTCGGCCACAGGACAGATCACAGTCCGAGGAAAGCTTCTCTCCCTTATTTTCCTTCATCACATTCATCCTTCAGTGAGGGAAAGTGAGACCCCCTCATCGTGGTTGCCATATTTTATCTTTTATGTTTTTATTTTATTGTAATTGATTGTCGTGAGCTGCCCAGAATCATTGAGAGACGGGCGGTGTACAAGTTTAATTATGATTAATTCACAAACTCCCTTAAAAATGTTCAGTGAAAGAAGAAACACCCTAACACGGGCCCAGTTTTATTTCAGAACTTGCCCAAACTTGGTTACAGGCATTGTAGAGCAAACCTTGTCAGAGCTGCCATGATGCCTCCTTCAGTGCTTTCAACTACAACTCCCATCATCAGGATTAGAATTAGTCTAAATATCTGAGATGGGACCCATTCAGAGCTGGCTGATTTAAAACAGCTTATAACAGACTGCAAATACTTTAAAAAAAGCTCAAACCCTCATACATGTCATCTCTGTAGCAGTGAATTTTTTCCAAACCAGCGTAGGAACATATGGGCAATTTTCTCAGTGAAGGGAAGCAAGGAGTCCCTGAAGGATTGAGATTGGTGCTTTTTAATTTGTTCATAAATGATCTTGACTTAAGGCAGTGTTGTCCAAACTTGGCCACTTTAAGATGAGTGGACTTCAACTCCCAGAATTCCCCAGCCAGCCAGAGTTGAAGTCCACTCATCTTAAAGTGGCCAAGTTTGGACAACACTGACTTAAGGGAATGTAGTAATGTGAAAGAAGACAATACCAAATGTCAAAAAGGAAACACGAATGTGAAGACCTCTAGAAGGATCTCTCTAAACAGGGCAAATTGTCCATCAAATGGTAAAGACAATTCAGGAATACGCACTGGGGCAAAAAAACCCCAACCCTAATTTCCCATTCCACTGATGGGCTCAGAGCTGCCTGTAACTAACCAGGAAAAGGATTTTGAGGTCATAATGGAGAGCTCCTGTGAGATGTTGACTCCGTCTGCAGGAGCTGTGAAAAATGCCAATTTCATGCTGGGGATCAATCAGAAAAAGGTCTGAGAATAAAAATGCCTAGTCTGCAGTGATTTTATAGAAATTGATAGCACGTCTGCATCTGGAATCATGTGCACAGTTCTGGCCTTGAAAAGGGATATTACAAGGACAGGCACTAACTTTCCCTATAAATAAAAAGAGGGGTGGGTGGGAGAGGTTTTCTTCCTATCTCAAAAACTGCATAAGCAGAAGTTATCCGGTGCGGCTGATGAGATTTAGAAGCGACAAGGAGGCATTTCTTCATATGGGGCATAATTAACCTGTGGACTTAACCCCAAGATTATTGATGTCTCCTAATTGGGATGTATTTAAAAGGAGTTGGGATAAATTAATGGAAGAGAGTCATTCCAGCCTTCCCTTATTGAATGCTTTATTATATATTGCATTATACAATGCGAGTTTTGGATGTTTAGTTCTGGAACAGTGTGATAAGTTTTTATTATTATTTTCAAGTACCCATCTTTAAAATAAAGAATTCAGTTGTTCACCAGGCCACCAAAAGAAAACAAAATCCAACCAAGATTGATTGATTCATTCGATTTATATGGCCACTAACTCGCCACTCCACTCTGGGTGGCTAACATCCAGTTAAAAGCAGCAACTAAATAGTCCAACAAAAATTAGAAGCATATCGTGCCGAGGATCTGCCTAGGTAAACTTCTCATAATGGGCTCACCTAATGTTCGGGCCGACTGCCCAAGGCATGGCCTTCACTATGGATGCCAGTCTTCTGCACCGGCTGCGGTTTCTGAGTCATCTTCAAGGGCAGCCCCACACAGAGAGCTTTGCAGTAATCCAAACGAGAGGTGGCCAAGATGTGAGCGTGAGCAGAGCCTCCTGATCCAGGAATGAGTGCAACTGGTGCAGAAGATGGATTTGCACAAAGCCCCCCCCAGCCATGGTCACTGCTGGAGCTGAGAGTCTAGGAGGACCCCAAGTTGCACACCAGTCCATTTGGGGGACTGCCGCCCCACTCGGAACCAATTCTGGAAAGTCCCTAGATCCAGGCATGCTAGAGCTGAACCTGAGTGTGTTCCTCCCCATCCAGGCCCCCACAGCCTCCAGACACCAAGAATGAACCTTGACAGCATCGCTTGGGGGTCAGGGGTAGAGATGTATAATTGGGTATCATCAGCATTCTGCTGGTACTGGCCTGGTGCTGTTGGATGAGCTCACTCAGCGGCTTCGTGCAGATGTTGAACGGGAGCAGGACCCTGTGAAACCCCACCCGGTTGCTCTCCCTACCACAAGATGGGAACCGATGCTTGGAGGAGGAGGGCCACTCCAACAGAATTAGCATGTTGTGCGAATGCAACTAGAGTACTGTTTTTGACCTTGCTGAATGTGTGGTGGGAACACTGGCACCCTGATCTGCCCTGATGCTCAGAGATGTTGCAAACTGGCTTCAAGGTTAGAACTGGGGTCTATTTGCCCATTCCTTGCAGAGTCCCATAGACACCTAGAAGCTTCTGGCCTCGTTCAGACACCCGTGGGCAGGCGCATCTGCTTTTTGGAGCACATGGGAACTGTAAAAGGCAGGCAGTGTAGAAGATGGTTGGGGTTGCTTTTGGGCTGGGTGGATCAAGCGGGCAGAGTCACAGAGAGGATCCCTGAAGGAAGAACAAACTTCCCATTGAGGACCCTGCAGGAGCAAACAGGATAAGAAACAGAAAGGTAGGAGAAAGATCTGCAGAGAAGACAGGTGGGTGAAAGGTCTGAAGCTCCATTTGGAACAGGCAAACCGGGAGTTAAGGTGGAAAAGTGTAACCGCGTTATTGGAATTCCAATGGCTTAGGAAAAAGTTATTTTCTCCCATTCCCTTCCTCCTCTCTAGGCTAAAATCAAACCCAGAAGTGAGAGGACTAGCGGAGGGAGCACAACGCAGCAACAATAAAGGGAAGAGTGAAACAGTCAAGGAACTGTAAAAAACTCTGTAGATAGATAGATATCTAGGAATTTGTGGAGCTCTGTATAGAAATATTTGTATGAAAAGGTCTGTATCAGTGTTGTCCAACCTTGGCCACTTTAAGATGAGTGGACTTCAACTCCCAGAATTCCCCAGCCAGCTGGGGAATTCTGGGAGTTGAAGTCCACTCATCTTAAAGTGGCCAAGGTTGGACAACACTGGTCTATATCATTTGTTAAGCTAAAGCCACTGGTTGTATGAGAAATAATTCAGAAATTATTTTCCTGAAAAGCACTGTTTAACAATAAATGTCACTGTAATTTAGAGAAGTGTAGGTTTGGGTGTATATTTGGAACAATCCTTTTCCCGCCCTCCAAAGTGAACGTTGCTCACTTTGGTCACGGAGGGGCTCCTGAATGGTGCAGACCTGGAAAACGGATTAATTCAATAGGTTCCCAGCAATTAGCAGATGGAGAGGAGAAAAATATTTGGAGGAAGTTTTTCATCTTTTTATTGCTCTCTTCCTCCTTTTTTTTCAAGAAGATACTCTTGGATGACTCCTTTTCTTATTCCACCTGCCCTTTCGGATAGGCAAAAATAGTCTCTGACTGATTTCACACAACAGGCTAACATATTGTGGCTGGTTTGGTTTTATTTGATGTTAGCATAACACGGTGTGAGATCCAGCCACTCTAGGTGTAAGCCTGTATCATGGCTCAATATGTTGGGTAAATCCAGCCAATAATGGTTTATTCATTCATTAGGACATTGCATGAATCAGCCTGGGTGAGACTGGACAACGTTATCAAGGAAATTTATGGCTGAATTTAAGTTTCAATCCTGGTCCAGCTTCTAAAGATATATCCCTTTTCAAGGCATCCTCTGCTAAATCCTAACTTTGACCACAAAGGAAACTGAGATGGTTTTAAATAATTGCAGGAGGGGAAAAACAGGATTGAGGAAGCCTGTAGGGTCTGGCTTCCGGAATTCTCTCCAACCCCATAGGAGACATCTGCTATTTCCTCCGTGTTGCAACTAAAATGAGAAGCAGATGAGCAGAAGAACCCAAATTTGACCCTAAAGAAGAACGTTCACATGTACAGAAGCAAGCAAAATGAAGAGATCAGGAAGACAACTCCGAACCGGCAACCAGAGATAAGTTAACCGTCATGCAGCAAGCCATGTTTGATCCAGCAACCTAAGAGGTGAACAAGGAGACAGTTGGGGTGACACGTGATGGAATCTGGCTGGCAAAGGATAAAAAGGCAGGCTGGATTGATTCATCCTATCAACGGCAGGGGTGCTCCTGCCTTCCCCAATCCCCACATATCACCTGGCCAGCGTGCATTGGAGCAAGCAAGAGTAAGTGCATCTGTACCGTTGAAGCAACTGCAATGAGTGGTTTTGGTAGACTCTGTTGGGTCCCCTGGAACATTCCAGCAGTGCTTTAGATCCCAAAATTCAAATCTGTAACGAAGTAAATGGTTGGGTCTGGGTTTCTGCTTTCCCCTCATGGAGCATCTAGGGCAGTGTTGTCCAAACTTGGCTGCTTTAAGATGAGTGGACTTCAACTCCCAGAATTCCCCAGCCAGCCATAAAGCGGCCAAGTTTGGACAACACTGATCTTGTGTGTGTGTGTGTGTACATTTTCTCCCCAGGTACAAACTAGGGTGTGTGCATGGATGTTGTCTGCAAGTGTGTGGGCATATCCGTGAGCAAGTGCATGTGTTCCCTCTGTGTGCATGTCTCTGGTCTCCTTCTGGGTTGCATCTGGATTCGCGTGTTGTGCTGGGAAGAAAAGGACAGGTCATGTATGTTGCCCTCTGGGTCACCTGACCAGGGAGGGAGGGAGGGGCTTAGAATGGAGCAGGTGGTGACATTCTGAGCCATTTCCCAGCCCCTTTCACTTTTTTCCTGTTTTTCTTTCCTCCGCAGCCCCTGGCCGGATCTGGTCCAATTTGAAGCGTGATCTTTCTTTGGCTGACTTCACTCCCCACGCTAAATTTGATCCTGTTCTGTTCTTTCTGGAAAGAATTTGGGTAAGATTTTCCAACCTGTGGTGTGTGTTTGGGCAGGCCTCAAGCATCCCACACTGGAGTTTTGTATAGATATATATATTTTATTATCATTTTTCATACTTACAAGAAATGTACGAAGATGTTACACTTCTCTGTAATTTTGGCAAACTGTAAAGAGATTTTTCGTTCTTATTCACGGGGCACCATAACGGGAGTCTCTTTTTAGTTGCATATCGTTCTTTCTTTGCAGAAAGCCAAAGCTGTGCATCTGAGATAAACTACATCGAAGCTTTCATCCTCTTCTCGAGTGTCCATAAAATTGGTGGTTTCCGGGTCTCCCGTTTCTACAGCTGTCCCTTTTTTTCCCCATACAGCATTTTATAAACACCTTATTCAAAGTAACGGACACAAAACAGCCCATCTTAAATTCTGTCTAACGTACGTCCAGGAAAGATGAGCGACTCTAACGGGGAAATCCTCCGGTCTTAACAGCATTTCCCACTCATTTCCTTCTACATCTTTTCAGTATTTCTTTGAATTCTCCATCACAGTCACCTACTTCCAGCATCCCTTTTGTTCCTAAGCTCAACGTCAAAGTAATCTTTTCCATTTCAAACATCTACTCCAAAGGCATTTCAATATTGTGAGCGTTGGGACAATTCCTACTCTTAGTTTTCCCTTCCTTTTTACCAACTTCCCCCCTCCCATTTTAATATTTCAATGATCTTATTAACAACAACCTTTTATCTTCGGTTGTTGCCTGATGGACAATGAAGAGCTTTGCCGCTCCCAAGACACCGTCAACGTTTCCATCTTAAAAGTGTTTTTATACCCTGGAAAGGAGGAAAAGGCTTAGGAGTAATGGTGCTACTCACATGCTCTAAATGGAAGACCATATTGCGGGGGTCTTCTTTCCCCCATCCTACTTTGTGGAGGAGGAAGGATGTTTCCACAATAAATGTCTGATCTGGAAGTCCCCTTTCCAAACTACTTTTTTTCAGTTTGTGTCTTCTCCTCCCTCCTGCAGTTTGCTCCCTGCTTTTCCAAGCCATCAAGATGCAAAGTGGATTTCACAGGACTTTAGCCAACTTTTCCTTTGTGCAGGATGGTGCCCTGTGGTGCATACTTCAGTGTAACTTGGTGTACGATGATTTGGACATGAGAACTGAGACCTTGGCATTGCCTGTGCTTTCCTGAGCACTCAAGTTGAGATTCTGCTACTAGAATAGAGGAATTGGATGACTGAGGGGTGGTGGGACCCTCGATGGGTGTCCAAGGGCCTCTCTAGGCTGGATTATGGTGAGGATGACGGGAGAGAGGTTGATTTTCCATTGATTGATAACACTTTCCACCTATTTTATAGCTGATACCGTATTTTGTACGTGCAAAGACTTCCCGTTTCAAAAGCCCAGCAAACTGCTATTCCTGCGTATAGCCTCCGTGCTCAGAAATGCGCCAAATAATGCAAAAAAAAAAAAACAGTTTTTCCCCCTTAGAGGTTCTGTATTCTTTTTGCAATGTCAAATTGTCCACCTCTTGTTTTAGAACGTTGCTCTCATTTCTCTTGTGGGCATTTTATTTTACAGTCACTAAGCCCCAGGACTCCTTGAGCTGCTTCGACTGCTGCGTTTTGGTTTATTTTGAAGGAAACAGAGGGATGAAATCAGTCAGTGTGCGCCCTTCAGCAGCTGCTGCGAAAGGATGCCCAGATGCCCCTTGGCATCACCACTACATCTCTCAGTCTTTCTAACATGGCAATATCTGGGCTCTGGGAGGGGGGGCAGGATGAAGACTCCTAGTGCTTTCTTCACCCGGCCAAGCACTGCGCTCAGACAGTACACGGACTCAGCTAGAAGAGAGGGAGACACAGCTGGCAACCTGGAGAGCATTATTTATCCGTGATTCTGCCATTCTTTCCTATAAGTTCCTATGGTTTGCTATCCTTTGATATCATTCCCTATTATTCTTTGCTATAACTTCCCCTCAGTTCAATAAGAGGTCTTCTTTATTTGGGACATCACCAGCAACAGGCAAGGATGCTACCAAAAACCATCAACAAAGGAAGAGAAGGTTCCTTGACTGATTAAAAATGGGAAGGAGACTCCTCGTGTGCCATGGGTTGTCTACCTCCCTGGCCCAGAGAGATGCCCAACATGTTAAATGCTTCACAGTTTCCCAAAGCATCTGACTTTAGCAATCCGGGGCACCTTGCAGCATTTAAATCACTGTTTCTCAACCTTAGCAATATTAAGATGTGTGGACTTCAACTCCCAGAATTCCCCAGCCAGCAGGGGAATTGAAGTTGAACTTCTGGGAGTTGAAGTCCACACATCTTAAAAGTTGCCAAGTTTGAGAAACACGGATTTAAATGACGTCTGTACTGTACTGTAAATGTGAACCTAGCTACTGTTCACGATTTCTGAGATGGGAGCGAGAAGCTTATATAAAGGCCCCTGGCTGGGGTTCCCCCATGATGTCACCCACAGTGAAGATTTCTTGCCCCTTTCTGAAGCCAAAATCCTAAGATGACATCCTATAGGGTGACAAGGGAACCAGGCCTGGGGAATATCAATATTTCTGATTGGACGATGCCTTTGTGACATCACATCTGGGAGCGGCCTGCCCCACACGATTTCTACCTGGATGTGTGCCTTAAGGTTCCCACCATTTCCAGTTTAAAGACAGGCATTTTTGGCTGCCTCCATTTTATAGGCGAGAGAATATGACACGGCTGAAGTTCAAGCTGTAAAACTACAACCCCCACGAGATGACCATGCGAGAAATATCATGACACGTTTTCCTATATTGCTTTTTAGTTTTTCTTCAAAGCTTGTCACCGCCTTTTTATCCTTCCTTTCTTCTGCGCAGGGACATAGGTGGCAACTGAACAAACTCCAACTCCCCCACTCCAAAAAAAAGGAGAAATTGTTGTTTGCTAAGAATTTGTCTCTGTCCTTTGGGAGGCAGCAAACACAGAAGGCTGGATGGCCATATCAAAACCTACAAAATCAAGAATTTCTTGCCGCTGCTTGTGAAAATAGGTTGATGATCTCCACACATTTCCAGAGGAAGACAAGGAGAAACAGGGTCTTCTCCAATTAGCCACTAGCAACGCATTCTCACAACCATTTTCTTAGCTGCAGAGCGCTGGTGGTGCTGGTTGGGTCAACTGGAATCTGACTTCATCAATGCATTGAAAAAAAATACTTTTAGAAAAACACCCAAGAGGCTGAAACCTGGCCAGCAGACTTGCTTCTTAAACAGAAGACCATTTTAAAATCCACTTTCTTGTGTTCTGTGCCGATTCTAAGACATCTGACAGAAAATACTAGACTTGTGGCACCTGAAAACCCACCAAGAGCCACAAACAAAATATTTCTATGGCTTTTCTCCTGGGCTGACCCTACCACCGCCATTTCCCCCTTTTTACAGGAATTTAGGAAATCCCACGCTTATGCAGTCTTTCCACACACTACGTGTTTCAACAGCTGTGGAAAAAAAAATCTCCTTCGAGCTCAGAGACAGGAGCGTGTCTTCCTGAAGATGGTCCAACTGAATCCCTGGTATTTTAATAACAAGCAGCAGCTGACAAGGGGACCAGAAAAAGCCTGCTCTGCCCAAGATCTAGAGAGCTGTTGCTAGTCAAAGAAAGCAAGGCTAAGCTCCAGCTGTCATAACCCCCAATCTTTGACATGCTTTAAACTACCACCCACAATCTTTGGGCGTATGGAGACTGTAGTCCATCTGGATTGCCTGTCTCTAGGGTAGACAATGGCGGCTAGGTGAATGAAAAGTTCTAGCTAGCAGAAGAGACTCCTAGATAAATGCAGGGTAGTGATTATGGAGGTGGACCAGGATGATGGAGATCCAGGTTCAGGTCAATTCTTAGCTTCGGAACCTCCCTGGAGGACTGGGGCTCTCTCTCAGCTGAACCTACCTGGCAGAGTTGTTGTTTGTGGAGATAAAATACAAGGAGATCCCCTTGTATGCTGCCCGAGGGCCTGAAGAAAAGTCAAATTAAAAGAAGAAACTTATCTGGAGAGACCAGTTAACAGACATGATCTGGAAGCTTTTGCAAAGAGATGGCTTGGTTTGTAGTTAAGAATCATTCTTTGAAAATGGCTGCAGCTTGCTGATGGCATGTAGACTAACACACTCTGACCACTCTTAGCTCCTCAGTTTAGAACCAGTACCGAGTTCAAGTTCTGGGCACAGGCTTTTCAATACATGGGAGAATCTCTGCCTGAGAGGCTTCCCCATTTCTCTGCAATTACATAATTCATCTCTTCCACTGATGCTCTGATGAGCAGCAAATTCTTGAGTTGTGACAGCAAAACAGCAGTGTGGTATTTGCGGTAATATGGTCTCCCCCATACATACTTGGCTGATACAGTGCAATGGTCCATAACCTCTTACAGACAGTTCGTTCGGGATTTCGTTTGCTTAGGTGTGGATTCTCTGATGTTTAATAAGGTTCTCATGCGAACAGAAGCTTTTCCCACAGTCTGAGCATTTATAGGGGTTCTCCCCCGAGTGTATCCTCTGGTGCCTGATAAGGTTGGAGCTCTGGCTGAATCCTTTCCCGCAGTCCAAGCATTTGTACGGCCTCTCCCCCGTGTGGCTTCTCTGATGGATGATGAGTTGGGATTTGGTGACAAACGATTTTCCACAATCCAGGCACTGGAAGGGGTTCCCTTTCATATGGATCCTCTGATGCTTAAGCAACTTCATGTGGGAATTGAAACTCTCCTCGCACTCAGAACACTGAAACATCTTCACTCTGCGGTGGGTCTTTTGATGGACCGTCAGATGCGAACTCTGGCTGAAACACTTCCCACACACCATACATTTGTAGGGTCTCTCTCCAGTGTGGATTCTCTGATGGATGATAAGGTAGGATTTGGAAATAAATGTTTTCCCACAATCCAGGCATTTATTACTATTGCTATTATTATTACTATTCGTGTTGCTGTTGCTATTACTATTCGTGTTGCTGTATGACTTTTTTGCCGTGTGAATGGTTTTGTGGGCAAGGAGTTGAGAACTCACGCGAAAACATTTCCCGCATTCGGAACACTGGAACGGCTTCTTCCCCAAGTGAGTTCTTTTATGAACATTAAGGTGGGAACTCTGACTAAAGCTTTTGCCACACGCAAGACATTTGAACGGTCTCTCGCCTGTGTGCATTCGCTCGTGTATGATCAAATACGATTTGAAAACAAAGGATTTGCTGCAGTACGAGCACTTGTGGGGTTTCTTCGTTTCGTGAATCTTCTTGTGTGCGAGGAGGTGAGAGCTCACCTTGAAGCTTTTCCCGCAGTCTGAACACTGGAATGGGTTTTTCCCGGTGTGGGTTCGTTCGTGAACCGTAAGATTGGAGCTCTGCGTGAAGCTTTTGCCACAGGCCAGGCATTTGTAGGGCCTCTCTCCGGTGTGGATCCTCTGGTGGATGATGAGGTACGACTTGGCAAAGAAGGATTTCCCACAATAGGAGCACTTATGGGGTTTCTTGGCTGCATGCATCCTCTTATGAGCAATCAGATGAGAATGCACTTTGAAGCTCTTCCCACAGTCGGAACATATGTACAGATTTTCTCCTGTGTGGATTCTTTGATGCTTAAGGAGGTTGGTACTAGAGCTGAAACTCTGTCCACAGTGAGAACACGGGAATGGCTTCACGCCGGTGTGGGTGCGTTTGTGGACATTCAGATGGGAACTCTGGCTGAAACATTTCCCACACGTCAAGCATTTGAACGGCCTCTCCCCGGTGTGGATTCTCTGATGGATGATGAAGTAGGATTTGGTAAAGAAAGCTTTCCCGCAGTAGGAGCACTTATGGGGTTTTTTGGCCGCGTGATTCCTCCTGTGAGCAATCAGGTGAGAGTTCAGGCGGAAGGACTTCCCGCATTCCGTGCATTTATAGGGGTTCTCGTCTGCATGTAGGGTTTGATGTTGGCTAAGGTTCAACCTGGAATGGAAGCTTTCTCCACAGTCGGAGCACTGGAACATCTTTCCTTTTTTGTGGATTCTCTGATGCACTTTCAGGTGAGCATTCTGGCTAAAGGTTTTCCCGCACTCTAAGCATTTATAGGGTTTCTCTCCCGTATGGATTCGCTGGTGTATGATGAGATGCAATGCAGCGAGGAACGACTTCCCACAATCGGGACACGTGTGGAGTTTCCTCCTCGCGTGGATCCTTTTATGAGCGATAAAATGGGAATGAATCTTGAAGCTTTTCCCACAAGCTAAACATTTATATGGGTTTCCCTTCACGTGAACACTCTGGTGTTTGCTGAGGTTGGTACTGGAGCAAAAGCTTTTCCCACAGTCTGAGCACTGGAAAGGTTTTACTCCCGTGTGGATCCGCTGATGGACAGTGAGGTTCGAGCGCTGGGTGAAGGTCTTCCCACAGGACAGGCATTTAAACGGCCTCTCTCCGGTGTGGATCCTCTGATGAATAATCAGGTGGGCTTTGGCAATAAAAGACTTCCCACAGTCAGGGCACCTGTGGGGCTTCCTCTCTTCATCGTTTTCTTTACGGGAAACGCAGTGAGAAATCACTTTGAAGCTCTTCCCACCATCAGAGCATTTGTAAGGGTCGGTTTTCTCATGCTTGATAAGGTCTGATCTCTGCCTGAAACTCCACCCACCCCCCAGACAGGCGTCTTTGCCTTCGTGGAATCTCGGTTCATCCCTGGGACCATCCAGCTGTTCCTCACCCTCCCACAGAAGAGAGGCTTCCTCCCTCTCTTGCAAGGTATTTCCTTTTTTCCTCTCAGCTCGGTACCACCCCTCCAAAGCATCTTCCTGCTCCCCAAAGTGGGAAGCTTTGTTTTCCGGTCTCCCCCGTTTCAGGGTCTTGCTCAGAATGTGATCAAAACTTTCAGCGTGGGCCATCTTCTCGTTACTGCACGTCCACCCTGCACCCACAAAAACCAAAAGGAAACGTTAAATATGGTATTAATGTAAAAATAATAAAAAGAAAAGCAGTGTTAGGCTAAACCAGCCAACCAGCATGGCTTCTTCCCCCTCTATTGATTTATTCAAACAATTTATCAGCCATTGGGTGGACAAGGAGCCTGTGGGGCACTGTTCTCAGAATATTATATCAGAGATCCCATATTTATTGCAGCCTTACTGAAGGAGGCTAGTGGGAGAAAGTTCTTAGTTTCATCTCCTCCTCACAGGCTGCCAGAAAGGTAAAATAATAAAAAGGGGGGGGGAGAGTTGGCAGTTTTGCCTCCCTTAAGTTATATGCAAATAAAGCCCTTTGAAATATGAGACCTGACTAAGTCAGGATACATGTTGAAAAGCTCCACCATGTTTAACCTTTGGTATTGGGTAACCCCGGAGTTGACACCTTTTCGATCCTTCAGCTCAAATGCAGAGCAGTCCTGGGGGTACACGTCCATACGCATATGTGTGCATATACACATACATATACCAAAAATCTGGATACCCAGCTACACAAGGCATCATTCCGCTCCTATTTTCTTCCTTGCGGCCACCAATTTTTTGTTCTGTTATTTCAGATTCTCATTGGTAGGGTTCGCTGCAAAGTTGATGGATTATTACAGGAAAGAACCGTGCTTTTTTCCAAAAAAGGAGGGGAAGAAAAAATTCATTTACTCTCACCCAGGGAACCAACATCTCTGTCCTCAACCTCCCCATCAGCCTCGTTTGATGGTGACTCCTCCCCCTCGGAGAAATCCAGGGCTATCTCTTCAATGGGTCCCAGCTCCTGGAAGGAAAAGGGAAACATCACTTCAAGGAAAGATTTGGATGGAGAGGCACTAAGGCAGTGTTTCTCGACCTTGGCCACTCGAAGATGTGTGGACTTCAACTCCCAGAATTCCTCAGCCAGCCATGCTGGCTGGGGAATTCTGGGAGTTGAAGTCCACACGTCTTCATGTGGCCAAGGTCGAGAAACACTGAGTTAGACTATTGAGAAGGCCAATCCGGATGTGGGATGAAATCACTGTCAAGGAGGGATCACAATGAAAGCTTCCATGACCAAAGGAGGACCAGAACATGGGTCTCCTCACTCCTAGTCCAGCCCCTTCCTCACTACCCCATCCTGGTTCATGGGCAAAGAGAGACAGACTCATCCAGAGTCCTTCAGGGAGCTTCCATGACTGAGTGGGGAGCAGAACGTGGGACTTCCCACTCCTAGTCCAGCACTTTCAACCACTACCCCACAGTGGCTCTCAAATGCAGGTTTTGATCTTGAAGACACTCTATACTGCTGTGGAAGATATCACTTTAAGAATAAAATTGTAACTAAAATTGGATTTGTACAATGTAGGTAGTCCTTGGTTAACGACCACTCATTTGACGACTGTTCAAAGTTCCAATGGCGCTGAACAAGGGGGACTTAGGACTGGTCCTTGAAGTTCCGGCCATCCTAGCACCCCTGTGGTCATGTGATCGTGATCTTGGCACTTGGCAACTGGCTCGCACTTACGACCATCGCAGTGTCCTGCAGTCACGTGATTGCCATTTGTGACCTTCCCTGCCAGCTTCCCACAAGCAAAGTCAATGGGGAATGACCGTCACAATGTCCTGCGGTCACATGATCATGCCATTTGTGACCTTCCCTGCCAGCTTCCTACAAGCAAAGTCAATGGGGAAACCAGCAGGAAGGTTGCAAGTTGCTCCACAAAGTCGCTCACACCCTCCCCTACCTGGCAGCAGCCACTTACCTGCCTGCGGGCCTGCTTGTGAGCCACCTGGGACTTGCGACTTCCTGCCAGCTTCCCCACTGACTTTGCTTGTGGGAAGTTGGCAGGAAGTCATGAGGAGGTCCTCGCTTAACGACCTGTGATCCTCACTTCATGACGGCAACAGGGAGTGCCAGAATTGCCATTGCTAAGCGATGCGGTCATGTGACATCATGCTTTATGACTGTATCGCTTAGCGATGGAAATTCCGGTCCCAATTACGGTTGCTAAGTGAGGACTATTTGTAGTCTACAGCAGGGGTTTCAAATTGTGAGTCACACATTCTTTTTAAATGTCTGATCAGGCTTACGTAAATAAAGTGGCAGCACGGTCAAAACTTGCTCCCACTTTGCTTCGGCCAGCCTGTGGTCGCCAGCTGGGTCACCATAACATTTGAGAACCCTTCTGATATATAGTTTAATTTTTAATTAGTAAAAGTAATATTATACTTATTTCTTCCCAACCCATAACCCCAATAAATTCATCAGTTTTCCTGGATGAGGTGGCGGGGGCTCACAAAATTAATTTATCATTTTAAGGGGTTGCATTATCACAGAATTTTGAGAGCGCCTGCAAAACAGGGTTGGGTAGCTTGCATTTCAGCAGTTGCAAGACCTCAGCCTTCAGTTCACACCACTGTTCATTAACGAAACATCGGAACTGAATTGTTAATCCAGATTTGGGGCTTAGCACATTGTGTGAACTCAGCTGCAGCATCTTGCTGCACAGAAGGCCCGGGGCCTCCAAAGCTCACCTGTTCTTCCCAACCCGCCTCAGCTCGTTGCCTTTGCAGGAAATCCTCAGCCAGGCCCACCGCCTGGGAGCACGTCTCGGGGCCATGTTCCCGGACCCAACTTTGCATCTCTGGGGGCAGGATGGCCAGAAACTGCTCCAGGATCAGCAGCTCCAGGATCTGCTCCTTGGAGTGTCTCTCTACCTTCAGCCACCGATGACAAAGTTTCTGGAGCTGGCTGTAGACGCCCCTCGGACCTTCGGCCTCTTGGTAGCAGAAACGACGGAAGTTCTGCCGCTGACGCTCCCTGGAAATGGCATCCCCCCTCAAGATGGCCGCCTTCACCTTGTCATAGTCCACCCGGTCTCTGGTGTCCAGATTGCTGAAGATCTGCTCTGCCTCCCCGCTGAGGGCTGGCAAGAGACGGGCCATCCAGTCCTCCCGGGGCCACTGGCAGGCCTGGGCCACTTGCTCAAAGGATGCTAGGAAGGCTTTGGTATTGTCCCATGGGGTGGGCTCCTCCAGCAATTGGGGCATCTCCCATTCTGAGTGAGGGTATTCCAGCTTCTTCAGAAACTCCTGCCACTGGGCCTCCCACTGTTGAAGGAGCCCATCTCCAGCTTCCTGGTCTCCAGACGGCCTTTGCAGGAACTCCCGAATACTCCCAGCCTGAAGGAGGTGAGGAGCTTCCTCCAATCCTTCTCCTGATGTGGAACCAGGTGGCTCCTCCTCCTCCATTTTAATCCGCGGGTGCACTCCTTGCTCCAGCTCAGCATGAAACCGGAGGCCAAAGCTTGACTGTGACCCCTCCTTGGCAGCCATTTTGTCCCAAGTCTGGATGGGCCTCATCCGTGGTCAGCCAGCCCCTTCCCTAGGACACTTCCTAGTCCTCAGCATGGGCTGGATCAAATGTCTGGCTGAAGCTGGGAATTCCTGGACAAGTTCTCATGGAAAGGTGGTCAGCAAGCAACCGGCATTCTCATGGCTCCCCTGGTTACGCCATTCGCTCTAGTTTACTGAGGCAGGTGGCTCTCTGCAGAGGAGCTGGAAAAGAACAGACAAAGGAACCAGGGATCATGGGTAGGATGCAGATGAATGGAAAAGGGGAACCACGATGTTAAGCTTTTACAGAACTCCTCGTTCCATTTTGTGCGCAGATAAAAAATAACATTACTCACTCTGAAAAACCGAGGTGTGGGGCAGCCCAGGGAGATTTTGTAATACTGCAAACCCCTAAAATGATAAACGAATTTGTATGCGCCCCCAATGAATAATATTGATTGCCTGCTCGGCAAACCGTGAGCGAGTATTGACTGCACTCCCGCTTTGCCGGGGAAAACCTGATTGGCTTAAAAAAAAAAAAGTGTGTGTGTGCACGCACACACACATAGAGGTTGAAATCCACAATTTGAGAACTCCTAGTGTTGTCAATAATTAATCTGTAATTTTGTCTGTCTTCCAGTAGTGAGAGAAGAAAAAAGCAATGTGGAGGCAGACGGGGAAGACATTCTTCCTGATGCAGATATGGGGAACTCGTGACTCCCCAAACGCTGTTTGATTTCAATCTGCATCTCTCTGAGCCTTGGCAACATCGGCTGGACTAATGAGAAAAGGAATCTGAAAATATCTGAAGTGCCCCTGGCTGCCCACCTCTGCCCTGACAGATTGCCCCACTGAGTCGACTAGATTGGGGAAAAGTTTGTTTTCTAAAGCTCAATTTCCCACTTGTAAAATGGGAATAATTACAATCCAAATTTCACTAGGGAAGGAAAGCACTTTTCTTCTGTTCCAGGTTTTTTTTCCTTGTGTGACCTAGAAGGAGCCGTGATCAGCCTATTTGTGCAATAGGTTTATGATTTACGATTGTCCAGAGTCACTTGTTGAGATGCGCAGCTGTAGAAATCAAATAAATAAATAAATAAATAAATAAATAAGAATAAATCTTTTCTTTATTCACACACACACACACACACACACTATATATATATATATATATATATATATATATATATATATATATATTTATTTATTTCCATGATTTGTTCCAAATAAAGGTTCCATGATTATGCGGAAAGAAAGGTCAGGTCTCCTTCGTGGGAAGCCCGACACTTGGAGATTTTCATCCATGAAATGTTATTTGGCAACATATGGTTGCCAAATGGTTGCCAAACAATTACAGATATGGTTTAGCCTTGCCTTCTTCAGAACATAACGGTGCCTGCTGGATCAGACTCTAGGCCCATCTAGTCCAGGTGTGTGTTCTCCCAGTGGCCCACCAGCCGCGCCAGGAAGCCCACCGGTCTCCCAGTAGATGGCCTTCAGAGCCAGACCCACTGCCATCAAGGCTAACGGCCTTTAATTTCTCCATCTAGTCTACCGATCAGATATTTCCTGATGATCTCCTTTCTAAGTACTAATCAGATCCACCCCCATTTAGTTTTCTGAGGTCAGGCAAGGGCAGCTAAAAGCACTGCTAACCATCTGGTCCTTATACTCAACTGACAAAATATTTTGTGAAGAAATCAAAACGAACACTTATTATACAAATCTAAGCATCACTTTAAGCCTGATGATTGCAAAGTATTTTCAGCAACTATTCTGAAAGAATTATCATCATTACGAATTATAGATTATAGAATTATAATCATTACTATGATTATTATTTTATTTCAATTTATTGGCTGCCCAACTCCAGTGGAGTTTAGTACATGCTTTCATAGTTTTGTGCTATATTTCATTTTTTCCCACTGATAATGAGCTACACCGTGAGTCTTTATGCGAAAGACTGAATAACAAATACTTGGAACAAATAAATTCCCAACAACATTTTCATTATAACATTGAAATCACATCTTTCAGTGTAAAAAGTGCATCACTAGTACAAATTCACATGTCTCTGGCCATATCTCTGAATGTCTTTCTGCAGATGTTTCATTACCAGGCAAGGTAACATCATCAGTGCAATAACCTAATCAAGGAGCCATCAAGGAAGAAACCATACTTCAACCAAGAATGGCAAAACAAGCTACTATATATAAACAGCCAGCACACTCCATTGCTGCACTGATGATGTTACACAGCCTGGTAATGAAACGTCTGCAGGAAAATCTCCAAGTTCACAGAACACCAAGAACCCCCCAGGTCAACCATGAACTATATTTGTTCTCTTCCACTGGAATATATATATCCACACAGTGGTGAAGGTGCTGGACTAGAAACCAGGAGATCGTGTGTTCTAATCCTCCCTTAGTCATGGAAGCTGGCTAGGTGGCTTTGGGCCAGTCCCTCTCTCTTAGCGCAACTCACCTCCCAAGGTTGACCTGTCTTTATTTCTGTTTTTAAACTTGTATTTCCAAATTTATTTTCTGATCCAAACAAATCTTCCAAGCAGCTCATAATAATTATTACAGTATTTTGTGTATTATATTGGCACCCCACTTTTTTCCCATGAGTTCAAGATAGAGTATATGGTTCTTTCCTCCTCTCCAGTTACACAGCTGGCAGCTCTTTGAGGCAGAGTCTTTCAGACCTTTTCCAGGGGCTTTGCAACTGAGCAGGGAATTGAACTGGGATTTCCCACATCCTTGTTCACCACTCTAACTACTATACAATACTGCTCCAATAGATGAACAGGTAGCTCAGCAGGTAGCAACACTAGATTTCCTTTCTCTAGGATCAGAAGCTAAGCAAGGTCAGGCTGCTTAGTGTTTGGATGGGAGACCACAAGGAAATCCCCGGAGCGTGGATTAGACAGTCAAGAAAAAAAAATCTCCAAAGGGGAAAATTAAGGTCAGTATCAGGAATATCTAAATTAGTCAGGACTTATTATGAGGGTATTGGGAGCACTGAAACAGATTGTTAGATTACAGGAGGGAATACTGTAATGATTCAGGCTAGTCTCACAACCTTGCCTAATCTTGAAAAAGCTAATAGGAGTTGGATCTGGTTAGTATTTGCATGGCAGAATCTCCCTGGATGTGTTCACAAAATCAGAATTGAGCTTGACATGCTGGAGACTTGATTTTTTAGGATGATGCTGAAAAAGGCCTGGAGCATCACTCTTTGTTTGAACCTTTACTACACACTGATTACTTACAATTTTAAATCTCACTCTAAATTTTGGGAATAAGGGCTGAGATCAAGAAGCAAAGGTTAACGCCAACCAACTGTATGGTTAGATTTTTAAGCCGGCTTAATTACATTCTGATTCAAGCCAGGCTGTCAACCAACTCCTAAAACATCTGAAAATATTAATTTTTGGACAAATCAAGGAATTATCATCCTACTAGATGGCAGACAAAATAAGAACCAAGGAAAGTGAAGAAGACAACTTAACTGGACACACACACAGGGACACAAACACTTTTGTGCAGAACTGTTAATAAACATTATTATTCAAATGTCTATATGGACATTTTCCACATCGAACCTTCATAATAAGCCACAAATTTAACCTGGCTTCCTTGACGCTGTTTTTCTTCTTAATGAAAACTCTAAATCCAAGGAAATGTGCAGTATTAGAGCAGGTGAAGTAGGTATCCCCCCACACACAAGAACTTTTCTCACGGCTAAACATAAGCCAAAGAGATGCCGACATTCTAAACCACCTTTCCTTCTTGATTCAGGTTTCACCATTCAAGACCTGAACTAATGGCCGCGTTCATGAGACAAAAATGAAACATTTTCCATACTCTTTTCACCCCCACCCCCAAATGTCATTATTTATTTAAAAAACGTTAAGCCAACCCGGGACACGCACAAAACAAAACGTTGAGAGCCACCAGAACCAGCTGCTCAAAGAGCCCCCTTTTGAAATTTCCCACACCGCTCCCAAAGCTGCATCATCCGTCAGCAGCCTCCTTTAGCAGCTGTTAAGATAGACTGCTCTGGAATGAAGCATCTCTGCGCAGGTGGATCATGCGACTCCCCTTCTCTGCGGGGTTATGTCCTTCATCCTGTCCTTTTATTTACTTCATTGGGGTCCAGCACAAATTCTTTGTGTTTTTAGGCGGGTTTTACACCCCCCGCCCAATAGGTTGGCTCGTCTCGTTTTCTGGCTCCCCAGGAGAGCCGCTTCGCCTTTAAAAGGAAAGGACAGGCAGAAATGCTGCAGGGAGTGTTCTCCCCACGATTGCCCGGAATGCTGGAAAAGCTATCCCTGTTGGATTTCTGCCTGTCCTCCACCTCTTAAAAGCCAAGCTCTGCAGAGGGAAGGCGCCTGGCCTTTCCCCCCTTGTTGTATCCTATTGCTGCACTTACCCCATTCCCTTTGCGCGCTCCCCACGCAGAAGCACCTTCTCCCATCTTCCATTCACCAGCTTCTGCAGGAAATTAAAACAGGAAGGAACTTTGATTTTTTTTTTGTGGTGCCTCTAAACTCACAGCCCTTTCATCTTCCGGAGCCCCTCTAGGAATGGCCACTTCGTCTCCTTAACCCGTGGAGTGCCGGAGCAAAATGGAGCGCGGGGATTTCTTCCTGCGGCTTGAGTTTTTCACTCTCTTAATCGTTCCCTTTCGCGCTTTGTGTGGAGGAACGGTTTGGTTTTCTTTTCTTTTCTTTTTTCCAGAAGAGATGTCAGAGGAGAATAAGAAAGAAGTCCAAAATAAGATGGGCAATATTGTAAAGCAAAATGTATGGCCTTGAAGTACTTTGTCGTTGCAAAACTTCCTGAACTGTGATCTGGGGCTGAAAGGGTATGTTTAAAGCAGTGTTTTTCGAACTTGGCAACTTTAAGCTGTGTGGACTTCAACTCCCAGAATTCCCCGTGCTGGCTGGGGAATTCTGGGAGTTGAAGTCCACACAGCTTAAAGTTGCCAAGTTCGAAAAACACTGCTTTACATCATGGGAGGGGTTTTGGGGGGGGGAGGGGGAAAATAAACTACAAGCCTCTCTTGGATCTGATGGCTGGCTGGGGAATTCTGGGTGTCGAAGTCCGCACAGCTTAAAGTTGCCAAGTTTGAGAAACACTGCTTAAAGAAAGTTGAATTAATGGTTCCCACAATGGGGCTAAACTGTAAGTTATGATCTGCAAAAGCATAATGGCTTAATTCACCCAGCACGCTGAATCTATACAAATCAAACCACAATCAGCGTTCGTGTCTGGTATCAATTCTGGTCATTGAGTCTTGAAACAAGCATTGCGTTGGCATCTGTCAAAAAACTAAGCAAGATCTGACTTGGCTACAATGGGAAGCCAGAAAACCTGTCTCAGGTGAAGCCACTGGCAACTCTCTTCCCTACTGTTGCCAAAAAACTGATTCAGACATGTCCATCCCGTCACCAAACTCGACTCTGAGACTTTCCTTAAAACTCAGGAAGCAGCAGACAAGCCCAATCAAAATATGAAGGAAAACTCACAGTGTTTGAGGCATTTAGCTTGGCTAAGAAAAGGAATGAAGGAATAGGAAGCAATAGAGGGGTCAAAAATGTGCTGAAAAGACCCCCCCCAAAAAAACCCCAACAGAGCCACCCAAATTAGGAAGTTAAGAAGAGATTCCAACTAGTCAAAAGGAAGGTGCCTTCACACCCAGTTAAGCCCAGAATTCACTGCTCCGTGGACAAATGGAGACCTCCAGTTTGCTCAACTCTATTATGGGATTAGTTCTGGACCTTGGTGTTGGAGAAGGCTCCTGAGGACACCGTGGACAGCCAAGAAAACAAAGGGATCATTGAACAAATCAACCCAGAGTCCTCACTCAAGGCACAAAGGACCAGGCTCAAATGATCAAATTTTGGACACATTATGCAAAGACCCAGCTTTCTGGAGAAGTTCTGATGCTGGAAAAGGTAGAATGAAAGAGAAGAGGATGACCAGCACCAAGGGGGAGGGACTCAGTTACACTGGAGATGGGGGCACTGTTGGAAGAGCTGAAGGACCTGGTTGGGGACAGAAGATCATGGAGATAATCTATGTGGTCGCTAAGAGTCAACAACTTGATGGCCCATGATCAATCAATTAGGGGGTTAGACAAGACCATGAAGACTACAGGCCTAGTTCTCACATTGTGGAGGATCAAGTGGACATCCATAAACCATGGATCATAAACCACAATAGCTAGATTGAACTTCCTAAATTAAAATCAAGGACATTTAGGGTGATGTGTGAATCTAGTCTCACCTATTGTGACTGGGCTCACCCCCTTCGCTAAGGCCCTATAGCGTGGGTTTGGTTAATTGTGCTGCCTGACCCAACCAATTGTGGTTTATTTAATAAACCAAAATTCAGCTCAATGTATGAAGCTAGCCTATGGGGAATAGTCCATAATAGTTTATATATTACTTTCAGGAATGGATCAGTGCCAGTAAGTGAAAGAGTATAATGCTGTTCTCATATCTTGCCAGAATTTAAACAGCCCCTCTAGATTAAACCAGTCTTGGAAGAGCTTCTTCTGGGTTCCTCTTACATGTCCAGTGAAAGCAGTGGGAATGAAAACTATAGCTGTAAAAACCCATTATGTGCATTTCAAAGGGTGGGGGGAGAAAAGAAGGGAGGGAGGGAGGGAAAGGAGAGCTTCAAAAGAGCTTAGATCATCTTTGTGGAAAGAGTCCTTCACTTTAGGCTCCTATTCTAAAAGGACAGAAAAAGCAAAGTGATTGGGGAGGAGGAAGGCGATGGGAGATGCACCTGGTTTAATTGTCCAGATTCCCTGATTGGCCAGCCAGTCTCTCTTCCTTCCTTGTAGCTCTTCTGCTTCTTATCCCCACCCTCCAAGCAAGTTGAAAATGAAGGTGCCCTATGGTCAAATTCAGTTCTTGGAGAAAACACAGTTTTCTTGGCGACAATACAGAAATGGTTTGCAATTACCTTTTTCTTGGATTGTAGGAGCAGAGCTAGTCTATGGTGGATATCCTGAGAAACACTTCACTGAAATCAAGATACATTACATCAGCATTCCCTTGGTCTATCAAAGTAGTAACTGCCATAAACAGTGCTGTAAAAAGAGATGCTGTAAAGTTAGGCTTGCTCTTGACTCTTATAATGGTAGTCTTCTTTTCTAAGTGTGCACAGAAATATGATTGGATGGCCTATTCCAGTAGGTTGCCCACTATGAACATTAAGCTAACTAGTCTGTCATTTCCAAGATCCTTCATTTCTCCTTTTTTGAATCTAGGGAACTATATTCTCCAATGTGTTCTCCAATCTTCCAACGCCTCTCTGATTCTCTAAGCATTTTCAAAGGTCTGTTGTTCTGAGATCACCTCTCTTTCAGCACTCAGTTGTAATTTTCTGCCCCTGGAGATTGATTGATTGATTGATTGATTGATTTAATTTAGTGGACTTGTCCCCGCCCATCTCCCCACAGTGGGGGACTCTGGGTGGCTTACATCAAATTAAAATCATAAATACATGATTAAAAGTTATAAAAGAACCACACTTACAAAGATAAAAAAGAGATTAAAAGATCCAAGAGGCCAATAGAGGCCACACCAGGCCACTAAGGGGCTAGCCAACTGCATTTCTGACATCCTCCCTCCCCACCCCAGGCCAGATGGCAGAGCCAAGAGTTCAAATCCCTCTGAAAGGCCTGGAGTGAGGGGGCCTATCTCACCTCCGGGGGCAAGGTGTTCCAAAGGGCGAAATTTAAATTCAGTTAAGGTGGCACAATGGGTTCTTATGATAATTTTGCAGACTTGACCTACATTCCTGCCCCCTTTCCTCCATCATGTCAAGAAGGGCACCCTCCTATTCTAAGAAAAGGCAGATACAGAGATGTTGAGCAGCTCTGCCTGCTCCCAATTTCCCTATTCCTTCCCCAAGTACCTCATTCATTCATTCATTCATTCATTCATTCATTCATTCATTCATTCATTCATTCATTTTTTTATAAGTCGCCCCAATCTATTATGACTCTGGGTGGCTCACCAAATTCAACAATAAAATTACTCTAAAAACACAACTATCGTAAAAAATGCAGAAATCTCTTTTTCTGCTTTTCATCTTGTGTCCCGCCACTGCTGCCAAAACTTGTCTATCAAATAATTTTTCACCATCAACGTAGCTAGGCAAAAGCATTTTAAAAGATTACTTAAACGCAAATAACGTCATCAAAAAATGGCCCTGTGATTATGACATTTCACCAATGTCAACGAGAAAAGTGAAAACAACGTGCTTTAAATAACAAGGAAGGTTCTCAGAAAATAAGAAGACAGCATACAGTGGCAAACAGGGAAAACGTATGTGTTTTAGTATAAATTTTATTTTATTTTCAGTCTCACAAGCATCTGCAAATACTGGTTATCTAATGCTACCTGACTGGAAATCTCAGCCTTGCTCATCTCCAGCCCCCAAAGAATTGTCTCATTACATTTTCAATTTCTATCCTCAAACACATCTCCCCCCTCAACAGCTTCTGCTCCCAGATATCCCCCCCTCCAAAGACACCCTAGCCCATAGCCCACAACAACATCAGGGGGCTTTGACCTGACTTTCAAACCAAATTAAACTTAGGACTTTAAATGATGCATTTATTGCCTTACAGAACTCACTGCTACAAGACAGGGTGATGGTGAACAGGTCAGCATAACTCTGCCAGTGGGTATCAGTTCCTAGGGAACAAGGCTAAGAGACGGAACCACCATCTCCTTGCCCCATTTCTTAGAAATGTTTCACTGGATCTTATGAAAAAAGAGGAGGGTGGAACAGTAGATTTTTATCTGATCTAGCAAGACTTTTCTCAGGATCTTAATTCTTATGCCCTTTTGTCATAAAACAACATGCTGAGCCATAATGTGGCATCACTGGGGTCAAAAACATCAAGATGGGGCCCATCCACTCTAAACCCCACCCCCTTTTTTTACATATGATGCATACAAAAAAAGGGGGTGGGACTTTGATCCTGGTTGCCATCTTGAGGTTGTTTTACGCCCTCCCAGTCCCTGCAGGGCATGCTAGTTTTAATTATCCAGGCTGCAATGCCCACTAGGTGGCAGCAGATACTCACACAACTCACTCATTTAGCCACCTAGTGGCTGTCTGCATTTTTGCAGGCCAGTTCTAAGAAACCCTAACCAAGTATGAACTCTGGCTACTTAACTATGGTTTATCTTGTGTGAACCCAGCCAAGTCAGTTTCCTCCGAGACCTTAAAAAAGTTGGTGCAAGTAATGAGTTCACACATTGCGAAGAAAGGTGTTCTCTGCTGAAAGTTATCCTGCATTTTAATCATTTACTCCCAGGGCAATTCTTTGAATGAAAAGAAGGGTATCTATCTGGTTGAAGCTCTCTTAATAGTCTGCATTTCTATAATTTTAGAAGAGAAAAGATGTTGCCTGGAAAGCTTCTTTCCATATTGCAGGCGTTACAATGACTGATCCATGCTGTGGGTTTTTTCGTGCGCGGCCAGTTTCCCATGTTGACTGAAACTCTTCCCACACTCCATGCATTTAAATGGTTTCTCCCCCGTGTGAGTCCTTTGATGTACAGTAAGGAGCGAACTCTTGACGAAGCTCTTTCCGCACTCAATACATTCATAGGGTTTCTCCCCTGTATGTGTTCTTTCGTGTATGGTAAGGCTACCTTTACGGCTGAAGCTCTTTCCGCACTCACTACATTTATATGGCTTCTCCCCTGTGTGAGTTCTTTGATGGGACGTAAGTGACCCATTCACACTGAAACTTTTCCCACATTCCATGCATTTATATGGTTTCTCCCCTGTGTGTGTTCTTTGATGAACAATAAGGACTGAACTCTTGACAAAACTCTTCCCACACTGCAGACACACGTACGGTTTCTCCCCCAGGTGTGTTCTTTCGTGTAAAGTAAGGTTACTCTTACAATTGAAGCTCTTCCCACATGCACTGCATTTATACGGTTTCTCCCCCGTGTGAGTCCTCTGATGCGAAGTAAGCGACCCGTTCACGCTGAAGCTCTTTCCACACACCTTACATTTATAAGGTTTCTCCCCGGTGTGGCTTTTCTGATGTTGAGTAAGGTGTGCGCTCTGGCTGAATCTCATGCCACATTTTGTACACTTATAAGGTTTCTCCCCCGTGTGGATTCTTTTATGTATAGTAACGCTATTCCTACGGCTGAAATTCTTTCCACACTCCATGCATTTATACGGTTTCTCTCCTGTGTGGCTCCTTTCATGCAGAATAAGGAGGGAACTTCGTACGAAGGTCTTTCCACATTCCATGCACTTATAGGGCTTCTCCCCTCGGTGGGTTCTTTCGTGGATGGTTAGAGTATTCCTATGGCTGAAGCTCTTTCCGCACTCCAGACATTTATAGGGTTTCTCCCCTGTGTGACTCCTTTGATGTACAATGAGGAGAGAACTCAAGACAAAGGTCTTTCCACACTTCAGACATTTATAGGGCTTTTCCCCTGTGTGTGTGCGTTCATGGATAGTCAGGCTGCTACTACAACTGAAGCTCTTTCCACACACACTGCATTTGTAGGGCTTCTCCCCTGTGTGAGTTCTTTGATGGGAAATGAGGTGACTTTTGACCCTGAAGCTCTGTTCGCATTCTGTGCATTGATAGGGTTTCTCCCGGGTGTGACTCCGATAATGAAAAAGAAGGTGTGAATTCCAGCTGAAGCTCTTTCCACACTCCATGCATTGATAAGGTTTCCCTTTTGTGTGGATTCTCTGATGTTTAGTGAGCGTCCGACTATTACGGAAGCTCTTTCCACACTCCATACATTCATGTGGATTTTCTTTTACATTTATCCTGCTTTGGGTATTTAATTTTGATTTAGAATCCTGCAGTTTTCCACTCACTGAGTAGTTCTTCTTTCTGTTTCCCATCACATCTCTGGAAATCAGATGTTTCTGGATGTCATCTCCACGAGAAATACAGGATTTCTTCTTCCCATTCTTTGACTGGCTCCTCTTATGCTTTTTGACGTCCACTGGACTCCCACGTGTCTCTTTTCCTCTCTGACGTCTGGCTGCTTCTAATGACAAGAGGGTCAGCTCCCAATGAACGTCGCCGCCTTGCTCCTCACCTGCTCAGGATAAAAGGAAAAACGTGAGATGGGCAGCTATATAAATTTAATAGTCATTTAATGAATTGATTAATTAATTAAACCAAAACACAGCCCCCCCAAATGGAATAAATGAAGCCAACCACAACAAGTTCCTGTTCAAGTCCTTTCATTTCTGGATGGCCTCTGGGTGGGAACCAGGTTTTCAGATCCTTACAGGTCAGGAGGGTCGAATCTTGGGAGGGAACCTTGTTCTGCAGGGGGAGACCCAGTTTGGGCTGGTGGTTAAGGCTTCAGACTAGAAAGCAGGAGACGGTGAGTTCTAGTCCCACCTTAGGCATGAAAGCCGGTTGGGTGACTTTGGGCCAGTCCCTCTCTCTCAGCCCAGAGTGTCAGGCTCGGGTGACAAGCTGGTCAGTCAATTCCTGTCACTACCAATGGATCAACATTTGGTTGATCTGAAAAAATCCTGCACCAGCAGGAAAAACGCTAGGAAAAAAAAGAGTTGTTCCACAGGGCAAAAGCTGCTTATGTATCCTCAGGGTAAGAAAGAAAAGACTTCTGAAAAACATAATAAAAAGTAAAAAGCTGTAATGTGTGCCCGCTTGAGGATTAAATATAATACCACAGACTAGTTGCCATATGACAACAATGGGTGCTGATGGAACTAAAATGACTGGGACTGAAAATCGTAAGCATAAAGCTCAAAAACATGAAGAAAAAAAGAAACAAACGGACATTTTTGAATGTTTTAAAAATTTCTAACAAAATCGGAAGTTGAGCCAAACCATAGGGGGTGCCAGAATATGACTTTGCCTCAGGTGCCAAAATGTCTAGAGCCGGCTCTGCCTGATGCTGTACCAGTAGCTGAATCATTTTTATGTATTCCGATACTTGGAGCCATCCAAAGATGCTCGGGGAATGCGCAGCCGTGTAAATGTAATCAACCAATCCATCAAGGAAAAATAAACCCATTCCTTCAATTTTATTTCCTTTGCTTCCTATCCTGTCAGCCCTTCGGGGGACTCCAGAGAAGAAGCAAAAACCGTGAGTACTACTTTTGTCGTAAGGTTACAGGAACAGAATCTTGCAAGCCTGAAAGCCCTTCCTTCCGCTTTACTTTTATTTTCCAGAAAACTAGGGAGATGATGCTTCGTCTTCCCACATCCCTTTTCCTTCTGCAGGCTGAGATACCTTTTCCACAACATTTGTCTAGTCTGGGGCTCTTCCTTCTGTCTCCCAAGGTCATTCCCACATGCTATTACATATCCCCAGGTCCCAAATAATGTTCCCTTCTGAGTCCAGAAAGAGGAGTTCCAAACCAGCAATATATATATATATATAAATCTGCGCTCAGTCGTTACTGACTCTGCAGTGACTGCTTTTTGGACGAGTCCTTTTTGCAGTTTTCAAGGCAAGGTTTTTTTTCGGAAGTGGTTTGCCAGTTCCTCCTTCCTAGAGCAGAGCCCAGCTGGTGAGCGCGGGAGGTGGGGGGTTTCTGTTGCTTCGCGCCCTTTTCGGGCGAGCGCGGTTTCGCGCTTACCGGCAACTGGTCCCGTCTCTCTGTGCGAGGCGCCGCCAGCATTTTTCCTCCCACCGGAGTGAGAGTCCCCATTTATTTACTCACGTGAGTTTTCGAACTGTTGGGTTGACAGGAACTGGGGAGAAAACAGGAGTTCACCCTGTTTACCAAGCAAGGGGATCTCTTTAATATGTAACACCTTACAAAACTTTGTTCAGATTACCTGCAGGACTTCTTGGATCTTCTGAGAGCACCTTTTGCACCACCCATCACAAATACGTCCAACACAAACAGCAAATTTTATGGTAGGCTGGCCCATAACTGCAGCATGAACTGCCTCTGGTGTTGAGGGTGGAGCCCTCCTTCACGCAGTTTGGGATGGGACCTAAAATCTATCTTTTTGCCCAGGCCTTTTAGAACATTTCAGGAGTTAAGCTTTAGCTTTGAGGTCAGTTTTAGAGTTTTTAAATAATTTTAGAATGTTACGTATTTTGGAAAAGCTGCCTTGAGGCACTGGGGTAAGCAGTTTATATTTCACAGATAGTCTTCACTTAATGACCACAACAGGGACTGGAAAATTCGTTGTTAAGCGGGGTAGTTGTTAAGCAAGTTGTGCCCAATTTTACGACTTTTTTCACAGTGGTCGTTAAGCAAATCACACGGTCGTCGAGCAAATCACACAGTTCCCCATTGATTTTGCTTGCCAAAAGTTGGCTGGAAAGGTAACAAATGGCGATCACATGACCCTGGGACACGGCAACTGTCATAAGTGTGAGCTGGTTGCCAAGTGCCCAGATTGCGATCACATGACCATGGGAGTGCCGTGATGGTTGTAAGTGCGAGGACTGGTTGCAAGTCCCTTTGTTCAGCACTATTGTAACCTTGAACAGTCACTAAATGAATGGTTTTTAAGTGTCAGGCCCAGCCCAAGAACAATGGTGAAACACTCCAGTTGAGTTAAGTTCCTTTATTCGCTTACACCTTATAGACAGAATCTTGCCAGACTAAATCTATACTACAGCAACTAGTGGATATACCTTGGGCGATTCTAGGGAGTGGCTATCCTGAACCTCTTTCACTTCCCACACTCCCTTTGAGGACTGTATTGTCCCTTGTCTCCTTTCCCTTCCTGGAATGCACCCCCTCCTTCCTGATAGCCTTGATCTCTACTTCTATTCCCCACATCACCCTCCTCTTCACAGATACATTCCATCACATTAAGTGAGGACTACCTGTATACATAAAATAAATAGTATTTATTTATTACAGCCAGCCAGAGGGGGGATAGTGGGGAAAGGGCTGGACTAGGAGTGGGGAGACCCAGGTTCTGATCCCCAGGCAGCCATAAATGGAGACCCTGGACCAGCCCCTCTTTTTGAACGTCTATCTCCTTTTCTAAGGGCGGGATATAAATCCAGCAATCAGACAAATACTGTAAGCCTGAATGGGTGCCTTCTCCGTGGCATTATTCATCCTCCGTTCTCATAGTGTCACCACCCATTGAAATAGCTACCTCTCCACGGATCTCCTTCTCTGGCATCTTGAACAAGCAGATCGCTTCCTTCTTCCAATCGAGATATGAGTTCAGGTTTGGGGATATCTATCAAACAAAGAGACCAGCGGGTCATTCTGAATCTAAAATCTTCAGGTCTTCTAAATGCAAGGGCGCCACCCCGAAACCAAGATTGCGGAAAAACAAGATAAAAACCTCCATTAATGAAGAAAATGAGAGAGTCCATGGCCTGAACAGGATTCTGTCTTTCTTATTACATGTGTATACTGCCAAAATGACTCCAGGTGGTAAACAACAAATAAAAATATCCGAGGAAAAAAGCAACATTAAAATGACCATCGTAAAATCAGTATTGAGTTTTATTTACTTAACTAGGGCTTATGTGCCTCTCTGGTCCCCAAAGGCCTCTGATCAGCTTATGTATCCGTAGGCTCAGAAAGTTAGAATTTAAAAATGCAACGATTACATCTCCGTTATGATAACCCCAACGTTTGAGGGATGGTCCAAGGGTTATAGCAGTCCATCACAAGAGAGGCTCAGAATTGTTTTGTACACAAGGGTTCCTGGAACAACCACGGAATAACAGCATCACCCCATTTACTCTCCAAAGCCTCTCCAGCAGGGCTCCATTTTAACTACCAAAGTTCCAGAAATCTAAGAGAGCTTTCCATAAAACGGAGGCCGTGACTGAGGCCCAAGGCCTCAACCCTGCTCACTTTGTAGAAGTGGGAAACCACAACCAGCTTCTCCTGGGAAGCCATGTATGGGACAGGATCAACTTGGGAAGGTCATCTTGCAAGTAACTACACCAGCATTTGCTAATAGCAATGTAATGGGACCCAGGCAATGACTAATTTCACAGACATCTGAGCGTGTGAAAGGATAATCTCAACTTGGAGGATTTCTTCAGGTCTTAGGAACACGTAAAGGGACTTGGTGTGGTCAGCCAGTATCGCATCGAAGATTCCAAAAATGATTAAGCGCAAACTCCAGGAAGCTCTCTAAGAAAGTGAGAAGATAGTTACATCTTCTCATCATTGTTCCACACAACTGGTCTTTGTAGAACTGGAAAATATTTGCATCCTCTCACAATTGTTTCACACAACAACTGGTCTTTGGAGACAGGCTGTCTCAATACTGCAGAAACCATAATAAGACAGGCTCACTTGTGGGTCCTGGTGACTGAATTAGTGATGACTTTGACTTCCATCTGTTGATGGTGAATGCCAGGTTGGTCCGTTATAAGATCACTTTTATCCATGATTTGATCATGGATGAGCCAATGGACCTGAAGCTTGGTTTGACAAGGGACGTGGCACTGCTTTTCCCACTAATTTTTAGGTTCTTCACCATCATTGACTCCAAGGACAGGCACTGGAGTAGCAATGGTTGTGAAAGAGACTTCATCATGACCAGGGTCACTGGTCCAGAGGTGATGGGCATGAATGCCTGTGTGTTAAGTGGTTACTCATGGCAATCCAGGGATCTTGCTCATGAACCACCTACCCACCCAGCAGATCCCTTTCTGAACTCCTGGCCTGGTCACTAGGCTTCCTATGCTGGGGACTTCAACCTTCATCCTTCAACCTTGGGTGTGGGTGCAGAGAAGTTCAGAAATTCATGGCCTCCAAGACAACCATGAGCTTGTCCCCAGTAATAGCTAGCTCAAAACACAGAGAGAGCTTGTTTTCAGTTTGGAGCAGGTGATGTGTTCTGGACTAGAGAATGTTTGACTTAGTCCTTTGTCTAAGGACTAAGTGTTTAATCACTTCTTGATCTAGATGTGAGTGGCGGCTACTCAGGACCTCCATAGGACAGCTGGGCCTATGTTTGTCATGGGCATCTAATGGATCCAGATGTTTCCAAAGTACACTTGGGGAGTTTCCCAAAAATCTGGGAGGCAATCCTGTTGAGAGGCTGGTTGATGCCTGGATTAGAGTAGTAGCCAAAATCCTTGATGTGATTCTCCCCAAGCAGGTTCTTGTTGTTAGTCAATCTCTTGTTGTTAGTCAAACCCCTTGGCTTACAGACAACCTCCAGATGAAGCAACAGAAGAGACAACTGAAGATGACCAAGCACAAGTATCAGCTCATGTCTGAGCCAACACCGTGGTAATTAGAATAGCAAATTGTGCTGAATTCTCCATTAGTACCACATCAACCAGTTGACATCCAGAAGCCTTATTTAAGGTTCCCCATTTCATGCTAAGGAACGTTCAGTGGGAAAAACTACCCACCTGGCTGCTGGGACCAGTTAGCACATTTTCCCCATAAAGTTGTTCAGATTCACTGTAACCAAGACAGTTTGTGAGCACAATCCAACGTGGTGCCCAGAATGATGCCTGGGCTTGTTTTCAGCTTGAGGTCTCTGACAAACTAGAACTGCACTGGTCACCATACGTTTCCAGATGCGATTCCTGGTGCTGGTTTTGACCTCTAAGCACTGCGTGGCTTGGCACCAAGTTACCTAAAAGGGCTGGCTTGCCATCCACATTTTAATGGTCTCAGGTAGGTGAGGTGAAGGGGACCAGGACTTGTGACCAAGGTGGTTTGGTTGCAGCCCCCATAGTTTGAAACAGCCTTCCCTGGAGATTAGGGGAGCAACCTGGTGGATTTCCTAGGACTTCTGAAAAGATAAAGCTGTTCCAGAAGGCCTTTGGGGAATGCAGGGTCAACACTGCATCTCCTGTATGATGGTAACATGATGCTTCGACAGATATTTATGTTCTGATTATGTTGTTCTGGTTCCATTTGCCTGAAGTGGTTTTATAACACTAAACAAATGCAAAAAAATACATCAGAAATTTGCTATAACGCACACTGTCCAGGGGCTGACGTAATGGGCAGTTTAAAAAAATCTATCTCGATATATGGATTTTACATACATACATACATATATATATATAAAAAAACCCCAGATCCTCACCTCCAGAGGCCACATAGCCGTAAGTTTCCAGCATGACATCCTTATAAAGAGCTCGCTGGCTGGGATCCAGTAGATCCCACTCCCTTTCTGTGAAATACACGGCCACCTCGTCAAAGGACACCAGGGGCTGAAAGAAAAAGAAGGTTGCACTCAGAAAGATAGCCCCGACTGGCAGGTAGAAAAGGAACCTTCTTAATAGCTAGCCCCTCTGCATATGCTTTTGATTATGCATTTTATTTTATGTACATTTGTGCCATTTCTGCACGAGCAGAGACTATGAGAGAGGCAGGAGGGCTGCAGATCCCCAGCGCTGTATCTGGGGACGCCAATTCTCTGCAGACCTTAATCCCTTTTCTCTTAAGGACAAAGGAAGTTGACTTGCTAAAACGCAAAGGGCATCATTTTTATTCCCATGAAGGCCTCATTTTATTCCCAAGGAGGGTCGCAAAGTCTTCCTAACAAATAGAAATGGCAAGCAAGTCAGTCAACCTGGGTGGGAGGAAATTTCCATGGGGAGTAGAGGTGGGGGGAGCAGCCAGAAGGGCTGGTAAGTAGCATTTGGGGAAATCCAGGCACTGGCACTGTTTCTATTCCCAATGGCAGCTGGTCGGTCTGTAGGCAACCCTCTGCCCAGCGGCCGTTTTGTGAAAGCACCCACCTAATTTCGTGCTTCCAAATGGGCCCAACCAGGTGCCAAAGGCACAGATAAAAACTATCTGAAGCAGGACTGAAAACGTCCCTTGGACATCTGGAGACCAAACCATGCTTCCAAGAAGCTCAGGAGCCCATCTCAATGTCAACCTGGGATTGTCTTAATAGGTGACCATGTCGCCTTTGGTCATGGTTCATGATCTGGTTATCTCATGGGTAGGCATCACTGGTCAACCTTGGCTGGTCTAGACAGCGTTCCCAACAGGGATTCTGGAAAACAGGCCGAATGGAGCGGGTGATGGCCAGCTCCCAAATATTGATTATCCCCCCCAACCTTTGGCCTCTACCCAATGCCTCCACTTCCATCTTATTTGCCACCTTTCTTCTGGCCAGGCTATTCGATCAGCATGCCCAGCACGGGGCTCCAGCCTGCCCCAAATTTTGGTCCCCTGAGAATTTCTCTTGGTTACGTGACAGATCCAGGAGCTGCCCAGAAGGAGAGGCTGGCCCTCTCCCTTGCAGATGGTCGATTCCCATTTAAAGAAATCAACTTTATGGTAATAGAAGCAAAAATAAAAACAAAGCATGGAGGCGACAGGTCCAGTAGATACAATTCATAAAGCATGGAGCTTACCAGCCTCATAATAATAACAATGATACATAAAGCTGACTAGTCTAATAATAATAACAAATCCATATTAATAAAACAACTATAACTGATAATGCTTGGAGACGACAGGCCCCACAACAGTGGTAGTAGTAGTAGGAATAATAATAATAATAATAATAATAATAATAATAATAATAATACACATAAAGCATACAGGTGACAGGCCCCACCATAACAACTATAACAATTCATAAACCATGGAACTGACCAGCCTAATAATAATAGTACTGTTATAACAACACATAAAGGATGGAGCTGAGAGGCCTCTGCATAAGAACAACAAGAATACAATTCATAAAGCAAGGAGCTGCAGACATCATCATCATCATCATCATCATCATCATCATCATCATCATCGATAAGAAAGACAAAAAGGTCTGGATAGTGGACATTGCAATACCTGGAGACAGCAGAAGAGAAGAGAAAGAACTGGAGAAAATCACAAAATATAAAGGCCTGCAAATAGAAGTAGAACGACTGTGGCAAAAGAAAGCAAAGATGGTACCAATAGTTACAGGTGCCTTGGGTACAATCCCAGAACATCTGCCTTGAAGACCATTGACAGTGACAAAATCACCATCAGTCATTGAAAAAGGCAGCTTTACTTGGAACTGCTTCCATCCTGTGACGATACCCCTAACACCATCAGGCAAGCACATCTGCCTATCCCAGGGCCTTGGGAAGGACTCGATGGGTGGATAAAAAGGCCAAATCCAGTCTAAACATCTGGCTGACTGTGCAACTAACAATAATAATATAATGCATAGCATGAATCTTTCTACCCCAGGACATCAGGCTGTTACCTGTAGGAGAGTATGGGAGTGCTGTCCCCAAATTTAGTTTTTTTCTTTTCCTAAAACTAATTTACCCTTTAATGTCCCTTCTTACCTGCCACATCTGCCCAGCACCTCCTTCCCTGCCACCCCAAGGAAGACGGGATCCCAACGGCACTTTGGTTTCCGCTGCAGGCAGAAGAAGAAGCCGGCGAGTGGGTCCACCGGGTCTTTCCTGGAATTTTGAGATCGGCTGCTCTGGAACAGAAGCGAAGCTGGTCCTTGGAGGAGCCCTTGTGGGGAAAAAGAAAGAGGCGACAGGAGAGCTGGTCACACCTCTGAGTCTCATGGACCTAGTCAGCGTGAGCTCCTTCAAACTTTATGCGAGTAGGAACTGGAGTAGCTTGAGATACAGGCAGTTTCCCTTCTTCTTTTCCTTTCCTCCCTTATTAAATTCACCAGCAACCCAAATTTGGTGACACTTTACAAACTAGCATGTTCTTTGTGGTGTAATGGTCCCCAGCTGCAACAGAGGTTTCAGCTAAGGCACTTAGAATCATAGAACCCTAGGGCTGAAGGGGATCTGGGAGGTCATCTAGTCCAACCCTCTGCCCAGGGCAGGAGTCCTCAGACCACTCCAGACAAATCGCTGTCCAGTCTTTTCCTGAAAGCCTTGTATGAAGATCTAACTCTAAGTCACCTTTCTAAGCAATGAATGAGTCTGTTTTGAAAAAGCATTCCCCAACGTGACATGCCTCAAAAGTGTTGGGGTTGCAATTCCCAAACAGTTTGGAAGAAGGTGAGAAGGGGTTGCCATAGTCCTAGTTATCACATGGGGTGTTGCAATACAGGTAGTCCTCGCTTAACGACAGCAACGGGAATTTCCATCACTAAGCAACATGGTTGTAAAGCACGACATCACATGACTACTTAGCGATGGCAATCCCGGCACTCCCCATTGCTGTCGTTAAGCGAGGATTGTGGGTTGCTAAGTGAGTCCCAGGTGGCTCGCAAACAGGCCGGTGGGCAGGTAAGTGGCTACTGCTGGGTGGGGGAGGGTGCGAGTAACTTTCTGGAGCGACTTGCGATCTTCCTGCCAGTTTCCCACGGACTTTGCTTGTGGGAAGCCAGCAGGGAAGGTTGCAAATAACAATCACGTTATCGTGGGACATTGCAACTGTCGTAAGTGCGAGCCGGTTGCCAAGTGCCCAGATTGTGATCATATGACCACGGGGGTGCTGGGACAGCCGGAATTTCGAGGACTGGTCATAAGTCCCCCTCGTTCAGTGCCATCAGAACTCTGAACAGTTGCTGAACAAGTGGTGATTAACTGAGGACTACCTGTAATACTAAAGGAGAAGCTAGGATGATGAAGAACGTCATAGCTTCTGTGCAGGTAAGACTTATTCAAGGAAGTATTTATAGTCCTCTGAGAAGATCAACATGATGCAAGAGAAGTTGACATCTAATTTCAAAAACACAACTTATTTTTAATTAACTGACCTTAAAGCTCCTTTGAAAAAAGAACAATTTCTGTTTTGCAAACTGAAAAAGAAAAAGAAAAAGATACTAGTTTACAAAAAATGCCTTCCCTTTTGCTGTATCTCAATGGATGCTGCACAGAAAAGCCTCCCAACATCATTCTTTGTGTTTCATCCAAACTCTTCCCCTGAAAGCAACCAGCTCCTAATTGGGTTTGCGCCACACTCCAGAGTAGGGTAGCAAAACATCTGCAAGCAAACAACCAAGCTCAGAGAGCACCCAGGACTCCAAACTTTGACATGTTGTAGAAATCTCGACACTGTTTTAGTACGTTGTGTGAATCAGACCATCGACTGAAGTGATAGTGTAATTTATTATTTGCTTGGATTAACACAAACAAAACAATCACAGTTTTTAAATCAGGCCTTTGTGATGAATGAACTCAGCCGTTGTTTCAATGAAGTGCATTAAGGGGTGCTGCAATTTTTAAAAGGCTTTTAACAGAGTATTTTTTCAAAGTATACGGGGAAAACTTCAAGTAAAAGAGAAGATCCTTTTAGGGATCAGTATTCATTCAAAAAGAAAAAACAGAGAATAACAGCTAATGATGGCTTTAAGAATCTGGATTTTTTTCATTTGTTCATCAATTACCTGGTGTTAAGGATGACCATCTTAGGGGGGGTTCTCAAACTACAGATTGTGAGCACCAGGAACTTAAGAGGGGAGTCACAATTTTTTAAAAACAACTGATCACACTTGCAATGCTCCCTATGCAAATCCTCAGCAGGAATTTGAGAAGCCCCGTTCTATACAGCTTCGCATTTAATTATTAAAATCAGTTCTGTATTCATGCTTTGCCCAACCCTATCCCTGATGAAAACATTCGTTTTGTCACGGGGTGGGGGGTTGCACAGATGAATTTACTATTTTGGGGGAACAGAACTCATTGTAAACCGAAACAGTGAAAAGTTTTGTAATGAACTCACCAGGCAGGAGGGTATTAAGAGGGCCGACCACATCATTCAAAGGCAAGTGATAGGACGGGGTCAAAAAAGTCCCAACTTGACATACTCATGGTTTCAGGGGTCAGCGACAAGGAAACTTGGAATTATAACTGTTAAGGAGAGAAAAAGAAAAGTACAGGTTGGGATCCTAAGGCAAAGCAATAAAGGTCTCTAAATAATGGGTAGTGCATCAAAAATGGTCCTGTAATATCTTTGATCCACCTAATCCAATGATTTCCCTTTCTTCTACTTCCCTCCAACTTGCTAAGCGCAGACATTTTTTCTAATCAGTCACCCACTCACATCACATGCCCAAAGTATTAGAGTTTCCATTTGCTGATCCTTGCATTAGAGTCGGCCTTGATTTTGTCACCAGACTGATGACTGGTTCTTCTTCCAGTCCATGGCACTCCTAATCACCTTCACTTTCAAAGCCATAACTTGACTACGGGTAGTCCTCGAGTTACGACCATTTGCTCAGCGACCGTTCAAAGTTATGATGGCGCTGAATGAATGGTACTTATGCCCGGTCCCCAAACTTACAGCGTTGCAGTGCCCCCACAGTCACGTGATCAAAATGCGGGCACTTGACAGCTTGCCTGCATTTACGACTGCAGGACTGCTTCAACTCCCCCCACCAGCCTATCTCCCACCCATCTGTGCTCTTTTGGCCCCCTGCACTCCGCAGCCCCAGTTGACCTTTGCTGTCTTCTTGTTCCCGCTGCTGACAAGGCACGCCTGGCCTGGCCCTTTGCGAGGCACTGCTGGCCCTATCAGGTCTTCTTCCCAAGATCACATACGGCAGTTTCCTTGTGAGACAAGACCTCATGTGGTCAGTGGCTGCCTCGCAAAGGGCCAGGCTGGGCATGCCTTGTCAGCAGCGGGAGCAAGAAGATGGTGAAGGTCAGTTAGGGCTGTGGAGTGCAGGGCGTCAAGGGCGGCTGGGGCTTCCCGGGATGGATGTGGCTTCACACTGCGCTGTGGTTCAGGGGCTTCTTACAGTCCCAGAGCCATGGCACGCCAAGAAGCCCCTGAGCTGCAGTGTGGCAAGCAGCCCCAGAGCTGTGCTAAGTGAAGTGGTCAGTGACGTCTCGTTTTACGACCGCATCACTTAGCGATGGAAATTCTGGTCCCAATTGCCGTCATAACTTGAGGACTACCTGAAGTATAACATCCTTCTCTTGCTCCTTCTTGCTAAGCAGCTGTACATGAGCACTAAACAGACTACTGCTTTAATTATTCTGATCTTGGTTGTTATTAAAAGCTTTAACCTTCATGATCTGAATTTGCCATCGCCTTCATCCCTTGAATTAATTTTCTCTTTATTTCTTCAGCACAGCATCCATCTTCATCTGTGGTTGAACACAAGAAAGCAAAATTATCTTCCACCATCACTTCCTTGTTGTCAAGTCTAAGTTCACTAAACGTGCATTTTGGTATTATTTTTGTCTTCTTAAAGTTAACCTAGATTTTTCACCTTCCACTTTTACTTTCCTAATGAATTCTTCTGTGTCTTCTTTACTTTCAGCTAATAAAAAGTGGTATCCTTTGCATCTTTTATACGGGGACTCCCAATTTCGATTTCAGCTTTTACATCCTCCAACTCTGATAATTTCATAACCTATTTGCTATAGAAGTTAAACAGATGAGGGAATAATTCTGGACTTTCCTGCTTCCCCAATTCGGTTCTTAAGTAGTTTCTTGCTCTTTTATTTCCTAAGTATAACCTGTACATCTGACACCAATACAAATAACCCGTCAATTTAACAGGGGGAAGCGAAGTTTCACCAGCCCCAAATGCCCAATTAATGTTTTCTGTTTAAGGGACTGTCTTTGTCCAAATGCATGGGGTTTCCTTTCTATCGACTCCTTCCTTCTGCTTCTCATTTTTAATTTAAGTGGCTCAGAGTTGCTTTAGAGCCAGGCAGGTCGTAAATAAATAAAGTGAATGAGAGTTTATGCATCCCGAACCGCATTACCCATGTGTGCATCTGTTATTCAGGGAGTCCCCAGTTTAAGAACGAGTTCCATTCCCAAGGTCTGTCCCTAAGTCGAATTTGTACGTAAGCCAGAATAGTATTATTGTATAATACTGTATATGTCAGTGTTTCTCAACCTTGGCAACTTTAAGATGTGTGGACTTCAACTCCCAGGATTCCCATGCTGGTTGGGGAATCCTGGGAATTGAAGTCCACACATCTTAAAGTTGCCAAGGTTGAGAAAGACTGGAATAAGTAGTATTGTGTAATGAACTCAAACCATTAGATCGATTGATCTATCTATCTATCTATCTATCTATCTATCTATCTATCTATCTGTCTGTCTGTCTGTCTGTCTGCCTGCCTGCCTGCCTGCCTGCCTGCCTGCCTGCCTGCCTGCCTGCCTGCCTATATCTATCTGTCTATATCTCTGTCTGTCTGTCTGCCTATATCTGTCTGTCTGTCTGTCTCTCTCCGTCCGTCCATCTGTCTGCCTATATCTGTCTGTCTGTCTGTCTGTCTGCCTATATTTATCTATCTGTGGGATAGATATAGAATCCTGGGAATTGAAGTCCACACATCTTAAAGTTGCCAAGGTTGAGAAACACTGGAATAAGTAGTATTGTGTAATGAACTCAAACCATTAGATCGATTGATTGATCTATCTATCTGTCTGTCTGTCTGTCTGTCTGCCTGCCTGCCTATATCTATCTGTCTATATCTATCTGTCTGTCTGTCTGTCTGCCTATATCTGTCTGTCTGTCTGTCTGCCTCTGTCCGTCCGTCCGTCCATCTGTCTGTCTGTCTATCTATCTGTCTGTCTGCCTATATTTATCTATCTGTGGGATAGATATAGAATCCTGGGAGTTGAAGTCCACACATCTTAAAGTTGCCAAGGTTGAGAAACACTGGAATAAGTAGTATTGTGTAATGAACTCAAACCATTAGATCTCTCTCTCTCTCTCTCTCTCTATCTGTCTGTCACCGCCCATCTCATCTAAACGACTCTTTTTCCCAACTTTTCCCTAATCCACATCTTCCTGTAATCCCAGCTTCCTTTCCTCTCCACCTTTTGCACCCTAATCACCCCTTAGCAGCGGCATATTGTTCCTTGATGCTGCATTTCACACCTCTTTGCCCTTTGCTCAGGGTTCTCCCCCCCCGCCCCCCCCCCCGCCCCGCCATTCCTCCTCGGCATCTCTAGGACGTCCTGGATCACCACATCAGCAGCGTTTGCTTCTCCACACAGTTCGAAGCATGGAGGATAAACTCCCCAATCCTAAACTTTTTGCCAGTAAATTATCTGAAGAAGGAGCAGCTAGATCCTCCTGCTCTCCTTCTGGAAAAGGCTCCTTTTCCAGCAGGATAGTATTTGGGGAACTGAATCTGCCAAATCTTTGGTTCAGATGCTCTTCCCCCGTCAAGCAAGACCTTTTACGTCCGTCATAAGAATAAGGAGAATTCAGATCTTTCTGCATTAATCACGAAAGAGAAAGGAGACGCTTACGCAACACCGGGCCTTTGCCATCTTATTCCAGTCCGATTTTCTCCTGCACAGCCTGGTGAAGAGAACGCTCCGCTCTTCAAAAAGATAAGGAACTGAAGGGGGAAGAGTATTCAGAAGAATTATGGATAATTTCAAGGGCGCGTAACATTGCAAACAGGGACAGTGGAAGCACATCACAATGAGACCCTCCCAAAACTGATCTCACTCATCACAGTAAGCCATGGCTTGTTCGCCCATGGTTGGTGACCTGTAATGGCTGGGTTCACATGAAACATCAATGGCAAATGAAGCAAACTGCATTATGGCTTAGTGAAATGTGTCAATTCAGGGTTATTCCAGCATGCTGAGGAAAGAGCCAGTGAGATGCAGGGTTTAAAATGGAGTGGGGAGACCCTGGTTCCAGTCTCCCTCAGCTGCAAAAGCTCTCTAGGGCAGTGTTGTCCAAACTTGGCCACTTTAAGATGAGTGGACTTCAACTCCCAGAATTCCCCAGCCACCCATGCTGGCTGGGGAATTCTGGGAGTTGAAGTCCACTCATCTTAAAGTGGCCAAGTTTGGACAACACTGCTCTAGGGCCTCTGTCTCTCTGTCTCTCCCTCTCAGCCCCAGAACCAGGATGGGGCAGTGGTGAAAATGCTGGACTGCGAGCTGTGCAAAAAAAAAAAGTGGGGGGATAATGTGCAGTTAGTTTCAGATTAATCTTCATCTGAGATTAATTAATCCTTAATTCATCACTCCTTGATTAATTAGATTAATCTAATCAGCTAGTCTCAGTTAAGGCTCAATGGCAAACCGCTTTTGAAAAATCTTGCCAAGAAAATGGTGGAGACTTGTCCAGGCCGTCTCCAAGAATCGGACAGGACTGAACAGATTAAAAAAAAATCTCAGATTAGGTTCAATCCAGTAAATACACTATGTGAGATGGACAGCTATATAAATGTGATAGATAGATAAATAAATACATAGTTTATCACATTGTACAAGTCCAGCCACTAACAATTAAGAAATTGGGCACCGAGCTCAGGAGGAGCTGACGTGTCTACAGAAAACTTTTCAGCTGGTGGAATTAAGGGGGAAAAAACTCTTCAGTCCCACAAGTCAAGTTGTTAATGAGACTACAGCACGCATCATCCTAGACAGATGATGTTCGATCTGTGAGGAGGGCATCGATTTGGGAAATTCGGAGTCAGGGCATTCAGAAATATGGCCAAGGGGAACTAATGCAGCACTGCATTGTTTGTTTGTTTATTTATTTATTTTATTTACTGCATAGTTCATTTATTTTAATAATTTATTTATTTGTTTACTGTTTTATTTATTTGTTTGTTTATTTTAAAAGTTTATATGGCCTCCCAACTTGAACAGCCCAACCCTGGCTAGCTTAGAAAAAATGCCCGAAATAATAATGAGAAACACACCCAGGGCCACCTGGATCACATTCCTACCTTCTCTGGATGGGAATTTTCTCATCCCAGGTTTTTAAATCCTTTCCAAAGACCATCAGGGGCGGGACCAAGTGAAAATTTGGGGGGCGGGGGAGACCATTCCAAAGGGCAGCTGCCCCTACTGAAAAGGTGCACCATCAGATGGCCCTGCCCCAAAGAGGGGCCCCAAAGTGTACCCACCCTGTTAGAGGGAGTTTTCTTGGCCGCCATATAATTTTCTGGTAGGACCTGGCACAGTATTCCATTGCTTCCTTTCATGATTTGTTTTCAATTTCCCATGCCAACCTACATTCGGGATTTCCTGGTGGTCTCCCATCCACCTATTAGCCAGGTCCCACCTTAGCTTTGGGAGAGAGGGTTCAAACCACGACTGGCGAGTGTGCTGAGCAGAGGATATACAATGTTAGTTACGTTCAGAGCCAATTATTTGAGGGCGGGGAGGATGGGCAGCGTGAAGACCCAGGAGGAGGCAACTACAGTGCCAAGGGGCTCCTGACAGCTCCGCCAACGGTCGGGACTTATGGGAGATGCAGTCCCAGGAACGTATCAGCTCGCGGGCACCCGGAGCATTCCAGGGCGGGCGGGCGGGCGAGGCGAGTGCCCGCACCTCTGCCGGAGAGACGGGCTGGGCATCTGGGGTGCCAGCTGGAAATGGCGGCAACGGAGGGGAAGCGGAGGCAGCGATGCTAAGGGACATCAGCGAGGAACGGGGGGGGGGCGCCCGAGCCCTCTGCAGCAGAGGCACGCGAAGGGCTCGTGCAGAGGCGAAGATGCACGCCCGAGTGTGAGCGCCCGGGGAGCGGGCGGGGGTCGAGCTCCCTTCCACCCGGGAGCAGCCAAACTTGCGCAACCTACCTCTGCGCTGCGCTGCGCGCCGGCCGCGGCCAGGACGGAGCAGGAAAATGGACGCGAGTGGGAGAGGAGCGTCACGGGGACGGCGTAAAAACCGGAACGGAGCCCGACGGAACGGGCACCCTGCAAAGGGGCTCGCTGCCGAAAAGCAAGGAGGGGGGTTCGGGTGAAGAGAAAACGGCAACGGGGGACCCATCCCTAGACGTCCTTGGCCATCTCAGAAGTCAAGCAGGGTCCGAGAGGACGGGAGACCACCAGGAAACCCCAGGGCTGAGGCTGGACCGGGAAGTCAGAAAAAGCATTCCAGAAAAAGGCAGTGCTGGGACGGGGAACGTTTTAAGGATGGGTCAGACCTGGATAGTTCTTGGATGGGGGACCACGAGGAAATCCCAGGAGAGTAGGTTACAGCGGGAAGTGGAAAAAAATCCCACCTTGATGTTTGTTGCCAGGAAAACGATGGGGGTGTTTGCACGAAATCACGCAGAGTGATGCTCTGCGTGAAGACTTTACTTTTTAAAGTCTCATAACCAGAGGGGACCGATTAATTCTTCCCTGGGAACAATCATGACCTTTTTGGGCTCAAATTCCTTCTTTTGGAAAACGGACCGCTGTTCCTAGCCTCTGGTAGATTTACAAAGTGCCCTTTGAAAGCCCCGGACTGAATTTTTTTTCCTGCCAAGAGGGTTACTTTGCATGGCCCCAAGTCCCCTTACACCTTTCTTTCTTCCCCTTTTTCTTTTGTATCTCTGATCTGCCTTAAAGAAAAGCCAAAATAAAGAAGCCAAATCTTGGGGAAAGGGGAGGGGGCGGGTGAAAAAGAGGACGAATAAATGATTCCCTTTTCTGGTTTTGGTGGGCGAAATAGAAAGGTCGGTTTAGCAAGACAAGTTCAGCTGAATTAATTCGGCAGGTAAAAGTATATTTAAATATACAGGGAGTCCCCAGTTTAAGGACAAGTTCCTTTCCCAAGATCTGTCCTTAAGTCGAATTTGTAAGCTGGAACAATACTATTGTATACGTCAGTGTTTCTCAACCTTAGCAACTTTAAGATGTGTGGACTTCAACTCCCAGGATTCCCCAGCCAGCCATACTGGCTGGGGAATCCTGGGAGTTGAAGTCCACACATCTTAAAGTTGCCAAGATCTATAAACACTGGTATAAATAGTATTGTGTAATGAACTCAAACCCTTGTGTATTTAATTCAAATCATTGTGTATTTAACTCAAATTTTGCTTCAGTAGGCTCTGTTCTTAACTATGGGTCATCTGTAACTAGGGTGTTTTTAACCCGGAGACTGTAGCTTCAAGGATAATATATAAGGTGCAAGTAATGAAAAAGCTGCCTAGGAAGCAAAAGGGGCCCTTTTAGTTAAAGAAAAGACTTCGCAGGATTCTAGTCCTCTTGCTCCCCAAAGGGGATCAATCCATAATGGAGCAATGCTCTTATTAGAGGACCAAGCACAAAGGGGAATGGAGGGTTTTCATTTCTCCAAACTTTTCCTAGGCGATGTGATTGCAAGCCTGACTCTTGTGATCCATCGGTGATAGCAAAATATTTTATTCCAAATTTGGCCCACTGGGGTGGAGGTTTTTTTCCTGCTCAATGGGAAAAGAGACCAGGCTTGGGGGGAGGAGGGGAGAAATGGGAAGATGAGATGCCCCAGTGCAAATGGCCATCCGAACAAGAAGGAAGGACTGAATTAAAATAGAGGGGGGAGGAGGAGGAGGAGGATATATTAAATTTATATGCTGCCCGACCCCCAGGAACTCCAAGGAGCTGGATGCCAAACTGGAGAACGGAATGAAATTCCCTGAAAAAGTGACTTGTTATCCAGGCTGGGAGAATTCAGGTCTTGGGGAGGGCCGTTTCTTCATATCCCTGAAAATGAGTTGCTGGCAGGAATTCCTCAGGATGTTGGAGACCCCTTACTCAGGAGGACCCTTCCCTTGCCCACAATGCCCATCCTGTGGGTTGATGCCAAGGCCTTCCTGGCCTCCTTCAAGTGGGCAGCCCAGGCCTGTTGGTCGTTCAAGGCTGAGGAACAGTCTGCTCTTGCAGGGAGATGCCAAGCATCAGAAGGCACCAGACCAAGAAGGGGATGGGAAAGTGAAGATAGGCATCTTGCACTGGGACCCCTTCAGTAACAGGAACATAAGAACCCAAGCGGTGCCCTGCTGGATCAGACCCCTGGCTCCTCTAGTCCAGCAGTCTGTTCCCCCAGTGGCCCACCAGCCGCACCAGGAAGCCCACTGGCCTCCCAGCAGGTGGCCTTCAGAGCCAGACCCACTGCCTTGAAGGGTAAGAGGTATGGATCCCCAGGACTTCCATGAATTGGTCCAACCTTCTTTTGGAGCAGCCCACCTGGTATCCAGCGCCAGTCCTCACAGTAGCGAATGCCAAAACTGAATTCTACATGGTGTAAACAAATATTTCCTTTTGTCTGTCCTGGTTCTTTCAAGAGTCCCTTTCATTGGGTGACTTCTGGTTCTAGTCTTTGGGGAAGTTCTAGTCTTCTCCTTGTCCACGTAATCCACACCATGCACCATTCCGTACACCTCAGTCGTATCCCCTCTGCTTCCCCTCCTTTCTAGATTGAAAAGCCCCAGACATCGCAACCTTTCCTCCTACGGAGGCTGTTGATCGTCTTAGTTGTCCTCCTCTGAACCTTCTCTAGCTCCACTAAATCCTTTTTGAGGTGCAGCAACCAGAACTGCACACAATTTCCCAGCTGCGGTCGCATCCCTGATTTATATAAGGGTGCTATGATATTGGCATCTCTGTTTTCAGTACTGTTTCTTACGATCCCTAACCTGCTGCTAGCCAGAAGAAGGAAGTGCCAGCAATTCAGGTGCTTCCTCTTGGGTGGGGGGCTGATAGACTCAGAACTCTTGGGGGGGGAGCTGATAGACTCAGAGCTTTATACCCCGATCAGGTGGCTGAAGGTGGAGCAGATCTGAGATCAGCTGATCCCGGAGCAGCACCTGATGGGCCGTGAGCTTAGTTCAGTGTTTCTCAACCTCAGCAACTTGAAGATGGTGGACTTCAACTCCCAGAATTCCCCAGCCTGGCTGGGGAATTCTGGGAGTTGAAGTCCACTCATCTTCAAGTTGCTGAGGTTGAAAAGCCCTGGCTTAGCTGAAAGTTCCCTGGCCAAGTGATTCTCTCCCTTGTAGAAGCCATGCAAGTGTGTTGGGATAGGGTGGGCGCTGAGTTGTTCTGGGTTATGTATTTATTTTATTTTTCCTGCCTTTGAATCAGTGTTGACTCCTGGCACCGGCCTGGTCAAGTCCCTGCAGTTTTCTTGGCAACATTTTTGGAAGTGGTTTGCCCTTGCCTCCTTCTTAGGGCTGAGAGAGAGTGACTGGCCCAACGTCACCCAGCTGGCTTTCATGCCGAAGGCAGGACTAAAATTCAGTCTCCCACTTTCTAGCCTGGTGCCTTTAACCGCTACACCAAAGTGGCTCTCTCTTTTGGTTATGTTGGTGTTTCTCAGACTTGAAGATGTGTGGACTTCAACTCCCAGAATTCCCCAGCCAGCATGCTGGTTGGGGAATTCTGGGAGTTGGAGTCCACACATCTTCAGGTTGCCAAGTATGAAAACCACTGTGGTAGACAGGTTGGCCAGTGGCATGATATCTTCCGATTTACAGAGTTAATGCCATGAGGATTCATAGAATAAACCAATATAGAATCTGTCAAGTGTGCAACAAACTGTCAAGTGTGCAACAAACAACATCTCACACACAACAAATGCCACAGACACCTCCTTCCACTTCTGGAAAGGCAAACCCCCTCAAAGAACCGATCTGCCCTCTGCCCAGGGCCAAATCCATCTAAGGTCATATTTGTAAGTCATCCATGGTTGTGTCGGCAAGGGGGAGCCTCTCAGGATAGGCAGCCTCTTCTGGCAGGAGATGCCTCTGGAATTAAGGGCGTGTGCCGTAGGCACATTCACAAAATGGCTGCTGCCCGCAGGTTGCCTACTTGTGGAACAGCCAATCCCCAAATTCAACAGGCAAAGAAGTCCGCGAAGGGCACAATGGGGCAAGCTAGTCATTCCTGCAAAAGAGTGTGATTCAGAGTGTCCGCAGGGTGTGGTCAAAAAAGTCAAGATGGTGGCCACGACAGTGCAGCTGAAGATCTGCCTGCTTTTTAGGTGCATTGCTTCAGTCACACCGTCGGGCCCTCCATCTTGACTTTTTGACCACACCTTGTGGGCACCCCTGATGATACTAGAAGGCGGTGTTATACTTAACAGTCCAACATCCCAGCTTCCTGATTAACTTTTATTACTCAAAGAATCTTTCCTAAAAAAAAGTGATGGGATAGAGGGTATCCAGGAGTACAGTGTAGCTGAGAGACACAGACTCTACCCACCCAGCATTTCTGATTTTTTTCTACACAAACTCTCAAGACAGTCAGCGGAACGCGTCATTATCTTTAAAGTGCAACTTTCAAGGTTTAGGACATGCCAGGAGCTTCTCAGGAGCTGGACCATCCATTCTGGATTGATTTGGGGAAGGGGGCTGCTAAGGACCGCTGAAGATCTTCCAACCTGCCCAGGGACCTAAAGATGCTGGCACAGTTCAGCTGGGTTCCCACAACAGGCTACACCCCCCCTTGGGCCCAAATCTGGGCACAAGTTTTTCAAGTTTAACATTTGATATGAGTGCTGCCAGAAAGCACCGGGTAATTTAAAGCAGGAATACTTTTTGCCCAGGTATTTCTTCTCCTCTTCACTTTTCCGAGTGGCTTCATGTACACGTTTTCCTGGGTTTCGCACCCCTTTTGACTGGGTTCTTGCTGGATTGCAGTGGTGATCAACTGTATTTGCAAAAAAGAAAAAAAAAAGGGGGTGTTATGCAGAGCAAATGCCCTCAAAGAACCCTCAAAAAAGCCCTATGATCCCCACATTTAGGATATTTATTTATTTGTGATATTTATTTATTTATATGTCAAATTTGTCACTGCCCATCTCGTTGAAATGACTCTGGGCGGTTGACAAGTGAGTTAAAATTAATTCAAATTACAAAATTGCAATCTACTATTAATAAATAGAAAATAAATAGATCCCAGAATAATTGGCAGTCACTCAGGGAGCATCATCAAGGTGCCAGCCACCCCCATGCCTGTTTAGTCACGTGTATTTTATACATACAATTCACACATGCATCCATGTTGTGCAAAGTTTGATGCTGAGGAACATCAGGGCACAGCTGGAACATTCCAACTTACCTATTTGTTTATTTCATATTTTATATACCATGTTTTTGGAGACCCTCCCTACACAGTTTCGGTAACCTCCACAATAAATATGTGCATTTTTCTCCCAACTGCAATTACGGTAGTCCCCAGGTTAAGAATGCCCAGTTTAAGGATAACCCATAGTTAAGAACGGAGCCTATTGTAGCAAAATTCAAGTTAAATATACAATGATTTGAGTTAATTACACAATACTATTTATACCAGTGTTTCTCAACCTTGGCAACTTTCAGACATGTGGACTTCAACTCCCAGGATTCCCCAGCCAGCCATGGGGAATTCTGGGAGTTGAAGTCCATCCATCTTAAAGTTGCCAAGGTTGAGGAACTCTGATGTAACGGTCTGTGAGAATATCCTTGAGAGATGGGAGGAGGAGGAAGAGGAGTAGCAGTCTAGGCAAGGGTCAGATAAGCGGCAGCTGAGCCCACAGAAGGAATGGGGACGTGGCAACTGACTCAGAAGGGACCCTCCTAGTTTCTTGGGATGTAAAGGCAAGGGGGAGAGATGTACTTTCAGACTTGCAAGATTCTGCTACAGTTACCTTATGATAAAGGTAGTGTTAGTACTCAAGGCTGGTGCTTCTTGTCTGGACTACATAGTGCCCACCCTGTGGAACATCGTCCCCCCAGAGGTTAGATTGGCTCCCACCCTACTTGCCTTCCGGGAAGTGCTGAAGACTCGGTTTTGGCATCATGCCTGGGGATCTGGACATGATGTGGAGCGTGCCTGATGCTTGTGATGGATGGGTGAGTGGACAGATTATAAATGTTGCTGATTATGTTTTTTCTGGTGATGAATTTGGTTTTACTATAGTTTTACAGTTATTTGTATGCGTTATTACGTTCTGTTGCGGTTTTAATTTTGCGAGCCACCCAGCGTCACTTACATGAGATGGGCGGCTATATAAATTGAACAAACAAATGATAGTTTTGCTGGTCACCTGAGTGCTACCCGTCACTTTTGCACTTGAAAAGAACCCCGGGTAACCAATGTGGGCTAGTGGGGAAGGTGCTGGACTAGGAGCGGGGAGACCCAATTTCTGGTTCCCCCTCAGCCGCAAACCTGTGACAGATTTTGGTGGTCCCTCCCTCTCAGGAGTGGGGTAGCAGGGAAGGTGCTAGACTAGACGTGGGGAGATCTGCGTTCCAGTCTCCCCTCACCCATGGAAGCTCCCTTGGGGGACTCTGGGTGTGACCCTCCCTTGGGGGACTCTGGGTGTGACCCTCTCTCCCCACCCTCCCGCCTCACCAAGTGTTGCAGGAAAAATTTGAAAGGGAGCGCTGTGTACCCTACCGTGAACAGGAAAGGAAGGGATATCAGTCTAACCAATAAAGGAGCCAACCGTGAGCAGCGTCGTTTAAAGTTTAAAGTTTATTCGGGCTCACCCCCGAAGCTGCTCCCCTCGTCAGAGTTTCTCTCCCGTGTGGGTCCTCTGATGCCGAGAAAGATGCGAGCTCTGGATAAACCGTTTCCCGCAGTGGGAGCACTTATACGGCTTGTCCCCCGTGTGGGTCCTCTGGTGTTTGAGGAAGGTGGATTTGTCATTGAAGCTCTTCCCACAGTTGGGACATTCGTAGGGCTTCTCGCCGGTGTGGACGCGGTGATGCTGACCGAGATGCGCGTTCCTCCGGAAGCGTTTCCCGCAGAGAGAACACTGGTATGGCTTCTCCCCGGTGTGCAGCCGCCGGTGAGTGACGAGCCGCGAGTTCCACTTGAAACTCTTCCCGCAGTCCGAGCAGATATTTTTCCCCTTGCCCTTGTGGGCGGCGGGGTGAAGCGGTGCAGCTTCGTGGGGTTTGTCGCGAAAGAGCTCCCTCGGATGGCACACCTCTGTTCGGCCCTCTGCCTCGTGGCCCTCTGGCCTGCCCAGCACTGGCTCATTGGCTTCTCCCATCTCCCAACGTGGAGAGAAATTCCACTCCACGGGTGCCAGGGTCATCTGGGGTCCTCCTGCTTTTTCCACATTTTCCCACCGAGTGGGATGCTGTTCCTTCTGGCTCAGCTCCCTGCTGGCTGTTGAGATAGAGAAAAGCCTCAATGTGCCAGAATGGGGAGCACTGCGACATTTTAGAAAAGGAGGGGTCTTGGAGGTGCTCTAGTCTGACCCCTTGTTCCGCTAAGCACCCTACGCTTCAACGCCTCCAGTAAAAAACGGCTGCTGCGCCATCAAGCCCGTTTTGCCTCTAGAAAAGCCTCTTCCTGTGTCGTCCAAATCTTTTTCCCTGCAATTTCCACCCGCTGATCCCTCGGGAGCGAGAGACCGTCATTAGTCAAGAATAATCCTGCTTCCCTGAAATAAATCCACTTCTGCTCTGTAGCAGCAGACTGGTGAATTGAACAGTTTGCGAACAGTTGAATTTGCTCGCTACCGTCTAAAAATAGGGAATACGACACGTTATGAAAAACTCTGGCTCCCCCTTGAAATAAAATAAAAATTGCCCACATACACATTCATTCTGCATGGGGGGGAAAAGGAACATGTATACTGTACTGTATATCTTTCACTATAATGCAGGGTTTTTCAACCTGGACAACTTGGAAGAGGTGTGGACTTCAACTCCCAGAATTCCCCAGCCAGCCATGCTGGCTGGGGAATTCTGGGAGTTGAAGTCCACACCTCTTCAAGTTGTCCAGGTTGAGAAACCTTGCTGTAAAGCCTGTCCCAATTCATGTTTCTTACTTGGACTGCAAAAGTCACCATGGAATTAAGCAGCACGAACAAGACGGAAAGGAGGAGATCCGAGTGCGACGAAACCGTACCTACTAGGCTTGCCTCTTCAGCGCTCTCCATTTTGACTTCTTGGCAGGTAAGCCCGCCTTCCATATCCACCCGCATCTGCTTGACTTCGGAGGAGTCTGCGGCCTGCTTCACAAAGGATCCTAGCCTCTGTAAGATTGAAAAGATGCAATCTAGCAATTCTGTACTTTGGGGTCCAGCAGCACTTTCAGAACGGCGAGGACTTGTTGTAGGCGCACTCACAAAATGGCTGCTGTGATGGGTGGGGCCAGTCACAAAACTCCCATAGAGCAGAACACAAACCTCCCTAAAATAAAATTTGCTATCCCAGTGGGGCTTTTGTATGCTCAAAAGCGCCGTAGCAAAGGAAGACAGTGCTCGCTTTAGAGGGTGTCAGATTCCTATTTAATTTTTTATAAATTAAATTAATATTTTTTAAAAATCAGATGGGAGAGGGAGCTTGGTGGGCATCAAGGAAGGTACATGGGAGAACATTAGCATCTATAGGTTCAAGGTGTCTACGTGGTCTAAAAGTAAGCAGCTTTTGGGTGACATATTTTTTTGGGGGGGCTGGAATCCACTTCCTCTGCTCGTAATGCAAACTTAAAAATCTGCTAACAACCATGCAGGGTCATCATTAGATAACCACACCCTTTTGTACATGCACACACAGAGCGTTGCTTGAATTCTAAGAAAGCTTCATGGCTTAATGTTGGGTGTTTGGGAAGCTGAAACTTATACTAAATGTTTGTTGAAAATTCCCGTTTTCCAAAAGCCCCCGCTGCTGCCTCTCTTAAGTACGGACAGGAGATGAAAGCCCAGAACTGAGTTAAGGTGCCGCGCAAACTGAGTGGAGCTTGTTGTGAGAAGGCAGCCGAAGACTCAGTTCACACAACACATTCATGCAGGGTTTGCTCAATGATGGTTGATTGAATAATCCACAACTGGATGGTTTGTGCTGCGTCAAAGAGCGGCTCGATTGGCGCAAGGCTGGAGATCACCAGCTGACAATGAGCCAACGATATGATGGGGCTGCTGACAGGATAAAAAGTGCTATTCACAAGACCCAGCACCTCTTTCTGCTCAATAAAGCAGCCTGCAGGATCCTGAAACCAGCAGCTTCATTTTTCAGGCTGGTGCAGAAGTCTGAAAAAAGAGGGGCTGCTTGAATTTCTAGCCGCCAAGAAATGCTGAGCTTTTCCTTGCACCAGGTCCAAAGCACTTTCCAGAACGTGTTTGAAGGGGGCCACAACGACGACTTCCATCAGCCTTCGCATTTCCAGTGACCGGGCCTGATGGTCGACAATTCAACTCACCCGGAGGGCGCAAAGCCACGTACGTTGCCACAATTAAAAACAGCCCCTAAATCCCCTTTGTTACCTGCTCCTTCTGTGTCTCGTGCACCGGCTGCTTTTCCAGGAAATTTTCCGCCAAGGCCACCGCCTGCTAAGCCTTCATGGGGCCCCACCCAAAGCTGGAGTTTATGATGAGAGGAAGATGGATATACAGGTAGTCCCCAGGTTAAGAATGCCTGGTTTAAGGACGACTCATAGTTAAGAACGGAGCCTATTGTAGCAAAATTTGACTTAAATACACAATGATTTGAGTTAAATACACAAGGGTTCAAGTTCATTACACAATACTACTTATACAGTATTATACAATAATACTGTTCCAGCTTACATACAAATTCGACTTAAGGACAGATCTTGGGAACAGAACTTGTTCTTAAACTGGGGACTCCCTGTATAATGAAATCTATGGGGAAGATTCCAAGAGGCCACGTGGATGCTGTGTGGAAGTGCCCACACTCAAACATTCTGGGGATAACTTGGTTTGAAGTTGGAACTAGTGTGGGTCAGTTGCTCTTGTAACTCCCCTACTTTCATCAATCTTGTTAAAGAAGGCTCCGTGAAGATGTCGGCTACTCTTGGCCCCAGCTAGCCTCAGATGCCTTGTTCTGACCTTGGAGTAATCTCTGTTTGTTCAGGGCAACCCCGGGCACCACGATGCCATGCTCCCACCTGCTGTTCCTGTGCCTCGGCGTCCTGCTGCCCCTTCTGATATTCCTCGGCCAGGGCCACCGCCTGGGAGCAGCTCTCAGGGCCCTGCTCCCTCACCCAGCCCTGCATTTTGGGGGGCAGGACGGCCAGCAGTTGCTCCAGCACCAGAGTCTCCAGGATCTGCCCCTTGGAGAGCCTCTCCACCTTCAGCCACTGGTGGCAAAGCGCCTGCAGCCGGCTGTAGGCCCCCCGCGGGCCCTCAGCCTCCTGGTAGCGGAAACGCCGGAAGTGCTGGCGCTGCTTCTCCCGGCTCAGGGCGTCCCTGTGCAAGATGGCTGCCTTCACTTTCCCATAATCCTCTTGGTCCGGCCTTGCCAGCTCGCGATAAGCTTGCTCGGCTTCTCCTCGGAGGGCAGGCAGCAGCCGGGAGGCCCACTCCTCCCAGGGCCACCGGCAGGCCTGGGCCACCTGCTCGAAGGAGCCCAGGAAGGCCTTGGCATTGTCCCACGGCCAGGGCTCCTTGGGCAAGGGGGAGAACCCCCAGGGGCAGGGAGGGGACTCCGCCGTCCTCAGCAGCTCCGGCCACTGCATCTTCCAGCTCTGGGACAGCTGTTCTTCTGGCTCCTGCTTGACCTGCTGCAGTTCCTCCCATGGTGGGAATTCCATTCTCCCTCCAGCGTCCCCACGAGGGTCTTCTTTTCTTCCCCCGCCCCCCTTTCCTTGCCCCCAACCCATTCCTGGCCTCCTCCCTTGCCTGAACTCCACCTGGCCGTTCAACCCGGGGTCTTGCAGCTCCAGGGCCATTTTCCCGTGATCTTGCCAAGAACAGGTGGTGGTTGGGTCCTTTGGCAGCAGGAGAGGACCAGGGTCTTCCTTCTCAGCTCTGCAGGGCCAACAGATTCAAGGGAAGTTAGATTTTAGGCAAGGACGTACTGAATGACATGCACCGGTTGGATAGCAAAAGGGGGTCTCCTCTAGGTGATAAGGAGCCAGGAAGCACAGGAGGGGGCCAGGAGGCAATGGAGGGAGCCAGGAGGCAATGGTGGGAGCTCAGAGGCACACCAGCTCTTGGGGCTCAGCTGGTGCTCAACCTGGAAACCTTTCCTGCCTTTTCCTGTCCAAGAGAGCTCACGTGGTCTGGCTGGTTGTCTGGGGCTGGTCCAGACCCTCTTGATACTTCACTGCCCAGAGAGATGCTCCCCTCTGCAGGTTTGGCGGCTCACTGCACTGGGTAGCCACACGCCAAAGAGGTTTTTACACCTCTCAAGCGTGCAACTCTTTTGCTCGGGGACTTTAGGCCTTGCCCATCAAGCAACCCGCTGCCTTGAACATCCCGCCCAGCCTCCCCATCCATCTTGGGAAAAAAACGTGCAGTGCCTTTTTTCTCCAGCCAGGAAATGTGAAGTTGGGGGGGATGCCATGGCAGTGGGGGGAGAGAGGGGAGGTGGGAAATAGAAACCAGGCATTGACTCTGCTTTCTTCCTCTTCCATCAGCTGCGACATTTCCTACTGCATCCCTCTAGGCATCCAGCTGCGTCTGTGTTAACCCTAAAGGTGCCGGTGCAGAGCGTCTGCAATGTAATTGTTCGGTTTTTATTTCTCATGGGGATGTCTCACATTTCCTCTAAAGGAAAGGTAGCATAGAGAAAGGTCACCTGCATTTTTATCTTAACTATCCTGGGCTGGCTGAGAGTGACATGATTCAAGCCAGGACTTGAACCCAGAGTTCCTGGGACAGAATACCTTTGGGGACTGGAATTTGCGTTTCTCTTTACAAAAGCAAAGTCTTACACACATTGTTTATATTTATTTGTTGGTACAGAAAACTCTTTGGGACTGGAAGCTGCACGGCTTCTTTGCGAAAAGGAAATTTTACATTCATGATTTCTTGCCTTTCCTTCAAGAGCTCAAAGTGGCATATCGAACACTTTCTATTTTTCTTCACAACAACCCTGCAAGGGAAGGTAGGCTCAGAAAGGGAGAAACTGACCTAAAGTCCCCCAAGGAGCTTATGAGTCCAGCCCTAGAGGAGGAATCTAACCTTATCTTGGTGGACAACTGTTTTTTGAGGCTGGGGATCTGCTAGGGATTTAGCCAGAAGTCATACTATTCAAATTCTGGCAGGCCAGAACAATTAAATAAATTCAATTCTAACCCCATTTGAATTATTCGCTGGATCATGGAGAAAGCACGAGAGTTCCAGAAAAGCATCTACTTCTGCTTCATTGACTATGCAAAAACCTTTGATTGTGTGGATCACAACAAACTGTGGCAAATTCTTAAAGAGATGGGGATACCAGACCACCTTACCTGTCTCCTGAGAAATCTGTACACGGGCCAAGAAGCAACAGTTAGAACCGGTCATGGAACAACCCATTGGTTCAAAATAGGGAAAGGAGTACGACAAGGCCGTATACTGTCACCCTGCTTATTTAACCTATATGCAGAGTACATCATGAGAAATGCCAGGCTGGAAGAATCACAAGCCGGAATTAAGATTGCAGGGAGAAACATCAATAACCTCAGATATGCAGACGATACCACCCTAATGGCAGAAAGTGAAGAAGAACTAAAGAGCCTCTTGATGAGGGTGAAAGAGGAGAGTGCGAAAGCTGGCTTGAAACTCAACATTAAAAAAACTAAGATCATGGCATCTGGGCCCATCAATCCCTGGCAAATAGAAGGGGTACAAATGGAAGCAGTAACAGACTTCATTTATTTGGGCTCCAAGATCACTGCAGATGCAGCCATGAAATTAAAAGACGCTTGCTCCTTGGGAGGAAAGCTATGGCAAACCTAGATAGCATATTAAAAAGCAGAGACGTCACCTTGCCGACAAAGATCCGCATAGTCAAAGCTATGGTTTTTCCAGTAGTAATGTATGGCTGTGAGAGCTGGACCATAAAGAAGGCTGAACGCCGAAGAATTGATGCCTTTGAACTGTGGTGCTGGAGAAGACTCTTAAGAGTCCCCTGGACTGCTAGGAGGTCAAACCAGTCAATCTTAAAGGAAATCAAATCTGATTGCTCATTGGAAGGATTGATAATGAAGCTCAAGCTCAGATTCTTTGGTCACCTAATGCGAAGAGAGGACTCTTTGGAAAAGACCCTGATGCTGGGAAAGATGGAAGGCAAAAGGAGAAGAGGACGGCAGAGGATGAGACGGTTAGATAGCATCACTGAAGCAATGAGCATGAAATTGAGCAAACTCAGGGAGGCAGTGAAAGATAGGAAGGCCTGGCGCAATATGGTTCATGGGGTCACGAAGAGTCGGACACGACTTAACGACTGAACAACAACAACAGCTGAACAGCTAATAGATTGTATCTTTTGCAATAATTTCAAATTAAATTTGTCAAAACCTGATAGGGCTGCACATGTTCAGCCCTAAGGAGGCTTTGAAATTATCCAACACCCCCCCCCCCCCGCTCCTAGTGGATCGAAAAGAAAGGAAACTTCAGACCTACATGCTTTAGATCAGAAATCAGACCAAGCATTTTGCTGTGATTAATTGGACTATCTATGGGGTTGCTAGGAGTTGAAAACAACTCAATGGCACATAATTAATCAATCAATTGGACTGAAGGAAATTAAAGTATTCACCGGCTTCCCATATTGCACTAAGCCATCATTTGACCCCAAACAACCCAGAATTAGCTGGGATTGCACAAGATGCTACATCAAAACCAATCCGCTTACCTGATGCCTTAACTTCAAACATGCACCCCAGCCAACTGTACTTTTTTAAATAATCCACGTTGAGCAAACCTTGCTTTTCATGGTATGTGAGTTAAGCCTTTCAGTGTTGCATAGAACTTAATGCTACAGAGATGTCTGCTAGAAGACTTTCTGATCCCATCTCCTTCAATTTTTGTACCCGTAGTTCATGCTTGGGAGGCATTAAGTAATAGAAAGCTGATCTGGGGAGCACAGTGGAGAATGGAGAAGGGAAATTTCTCATTGCTAGTAAGTTAGAAATCCTTGCTAATCTTCTGCTCTGTTCCATAGCCCAAACACCAGGTATACTTGGAATCAGCAGCCAAGATAGAAGGAAAAAAAAAACTTTAAAAAAAATTGCAACCTCACTGAGCAAGACTAAATCTTAGTAAAATAAAATAATTTCCTTACAAGCATCCTGGAGGATATTTAGAAAACTTTATTTTAACTTTAAGATAACAAATCATCTATATTTATCTATAAAATGGTGACATTTTCAGTCGATACTATAAAATCTTAACTGTTGAAAAAAACCCCTGTGAAATAGCACAAGAACTAAACACTGGTTAATCAACAGACTCAAAATCTACTAACTTTTGTCTTAGAGAAAAGCAAGTCAGCATTCAATATAGCATTTTAACGGAGCTGATTAAGTGAAATCCAGAAGCATTTCTTCAAGTAACAGTGAGACACTGATGACATTCAGTTTGAAAACAGCATTTGTACTGAACAGAGAACATTAGGGAGGCTTTAAAAAAACAGAGAAAAATACAGTTTTGTCTAATGCCAACAGTACAAACTTTGGGAAAAAATATTCTTTCCATTCGCATACACTGCAAATTTCCTCAAGACTTGAGCAAGAAAAGAGATGCCATTTCAGACGGCACTGTGGATATTTTTAAGCAGGAGAACATTTATAAAAAGACTCCTGTATTTGTGACCTGAACTGGTAGATTCTCACCGTACATTTCTTTCTTCCCTTTAGGACTTCTGCAAAGGCTCAAAATGGCTATCAACATTTTAACAGCTGTTCTCCTGCTCTTTGAGAAGGTATCACACAAGATATCTTAAATATGTGAAACAGAAACATCACAAAAGTTTGCAAAAAAATATTATCTCTTACTGGTCCCCAAACTTTAACCCACTGTGTCCCACAAAACACAGATATTTTCCTGTATCCAATTCCTCTGATTTGAGATGCTAAAATGATACTCAATCCTGTAAAATATGTCATTTTCTTTGCTAATTTTGGGTGGCTGGGGAAACATGAATGATCAGTGACAGAGAAGGTGACTGCTGGCCCTGCTCCATTTAAAAAGAAAAAAACTTGGTTTTAAACATAGCTTTGGAATTGCTCACCTAAAAGGATGAAACCACCCTGTGTCGTGAAACATTTTGATATCTCTAAAGAGCTTCACACCTTTTAAACCCCTGCTTTGCTATCCTTTAGCCTAGGTGGCACTCAGCTGATAGGTTTCGACTCCCCAAATCCCACAAGCCATGCTGGGTAGCCATTTGGGGAGCTGAAAGCTACCATGTGAGATTGGGAAAAAAACTGGTGATGCTATTAAGAGGATCAAATTTTTCTTTCCTTTTGCCTGGATGATAGGCAGGTTCTGCTCAATCAGCTGCATGTGAAACTATGTCCTTACACAAGCAGCATTAACCGTAAAGAAAGTAGCTTGTGGAAGATCCTAGGAGGAGGGAGAATATATATATCTATATATCTATATCTATATAAATATATATATATGTTTCTCATTAAGCTGCAACAAGAGTCCCAAAGCTTTTGATGATCTCATGACACATGCATCAGCAGATTGACAGCTCCAGTAGTAATTTCTGGCAATAAACGTATGAGCACAAAAGCAACTGGGAAGTTTGTCTGCGCTTGATTGCAATGCAAATGTGTCTTGTTGGCTTTTTAAAAGCATTTAAAAGCTAACCCAATAAAAAGCATTAGAAAAAGAATCAAGTAGGCCAATTTTGCACGGGATAAAAATCAATGCACGTCTTCCACACTGGGGGTCAGCGACAAGCTCCATCAGCTGTTGGATCACATATGTACGGTGTGATAAAATACAGCCTCCAGCTTCTCCCTGGTTCAAGAAAAAGATATTTATACAGCTGAAATCTCATGACCTTTCAGTATCCTCCCGAGTAAGAGGGAGATGGCTGAAATCTCACAAGATTTGGCGATTTCTGGCGTGGGGCCCTTTTCTCTTTTGTATTTCAGAGAAGGGCACAGCCGAGAAGCTGGACGAGATGACACTGCCAATTCCTGTTCGAATTCAAATCTGCAAAATTTCTGTTGCTGTTGCTCTTCTTGACCACCCCGGTCAGAGATTCATCTTGCTCTGCAGGTGGACCTGCTGATGCTTTTCTCGCTTCCACTTGCGATCGAAGCCTTCCCCGCAGTAGGAGCACTCGTGCGGCTTCTTCCCGGTATGCTGGCATTCGTGGCGGACCAGGTCGGACCTCCAGCAGAACCCTCTCTCGCAAAAACAGCACTCGTAGCGTTTCTCCCCGGTGTGCCGCATGTGATGCCGGAGGAAACTGGCCATCCCGTTGAAATCTCTGCCACAGTTCTCGCAGTGCTTGATTTGGTCCTTGGGGCTCTTTGCAGCAAGGGAGGCTTGCTCCTTCAACGGAGGTTTCACCTTGGGGGGAGGAGATGGCATCTCCGCCCGGACTGGCGGATGGCTTTTCCGCAGCCTTTTGGGATAACGGCGCTCACGGAGGTCGCCGCTTCCTTGCTTCCAGAGATAAGGGGACGCTGTGTCGGCTCTTCCAGGGAATCCCGCTGGGAGTTCCACTTCCCCATAATGGCCCCCTTGGAGTTTTTCCTCCTTGCTCACACTGGACTGCTTGTAACCTGCTGGAAGGAAGAGCAGGAATGTTCCCAATATGGAATACTGAGCTTCAAGCTTAACACCCAAGGGTGTAATGGGCTGTGAGAATGACCCTGGGAGACAGGAGGAAGAGCCGCAGTCAGGACAACTGTCAGATAAGAGACTTCTCAGCCCACAGAAGGAAAGAGGGCATGGGAAGCATTTCAGAAGGGACCCTCCCTAGTTCCCTGGAAAGTAAAGGCAGGGGAGGGGAGAAGGGCTTTCAGACTTGCAAGATTCTGCTACTGTAACCTTACAATAAAGGTAGTGTTAGTACTCCTGGTGTTGGTTTCCCGTCTGGACTACCTCAAAGGAAGATTCTGCTACTGTAACCTTACAATAAAGGTAGTGTTAGTACTCCTGGTGTTGGTTTCCCGTCTGGACTACCTCAAAGGGCTGACAAAGGGCTGACTCCAAGTTTGGAGCCCTCAACGGGAGCTTTTTAATGTATTTTCTCGTGCCCCACACATGTCCTGTTCTACATCAGACCGTATCCAGCCCAAACTGAAAGTCAGCGTGTATAGAATTTGATTTTAGCAGGCCAGCTAAAGTGATCTCCTCTAAATCTGGAGTACGGGGGGGAGGCTTTGCTCGGCTTTTTCTACCTCACCTTTCCTCCAAGGCTGTTCCAGACTCTTACCTTTCCAAACCCGGCATCTCATTTTTTAATTTCAGCAGCCATGACCCCCGGCAGCTGCCAGCCACCATAGTGAGAGTTCATGATTGCAAAGAACTTTCTCTTCCAAGCAAGTGGGACGCTCCCGTATTTCAGACAGCAGGATAGTAACTGCTGCATTTAAGAAATAGTAAGAAGAAGCTTCTTACCTGCATTGGGTTGCAGCGACGGCTCTATTTGCTGCTCACTCTCTGTTTTGGCTGGTGCCTGCGTTGATGCTGTCTCTGGTTGAGCCTCTGGCCCTTCTGGCTCCTAAAATGGGAAAAAACCAGATGCCAGGAAGGAGATCTTGATGAATCTGGGAACAGGAGATGCTTCAGACATAAGAAGGAAGCCCGGTAGCGCCAGAAACTGCTTGTCTTCCATCAAAAGCATCTAAGCCCAGGCTGAATTGGATCTTCTCGCAGGGATCAGAGCTAGGCAAGGTGCAGAAAAGTAAAACCGGTATGATCCTTCTTGGGGTGTGTGAGGGGAACGCCAGGCCGGAAAGCTTCAGGAGACTCCTAAAGCCTGCAATCTTTGTGTATCGTGTTTGCTAATGAATCAGCAGGAATCCCGTGCTGAGATGGCTGTTTTTTCAACTGGGGTGTGTGTGGTTTGAATTAAAGTATGAATGAATACGAAAGAGTCATATTAACGCTTTATTTTTTTATAATGTTAGGATCCAATGGTGTCCGCTGACAAAACCCCACTCCGGGAAGTTTGCACAGAGAATAGGAAGTTACGGCCGTACACAGCCCTGAGTTAAATGGTAGAACTCACTACCTCAAGAGGAAGTGACAGCCAACCACTGAACAAACTTTCTCCGTTCCAGGCCCTGGATCATTTTAGAAGCTCTTCTCCGCACCTTTCCTAACTCTGCTTTCCTTAATCAGATACGCTCTCAAGGGTTGGAATTGCAAAGCGCAGAATTCCCAGGAAACTTGGCCTTGAAATGTAAAGCTATGTAGTTCATCCTTTACACCCCTTTGCAGACATCATGACTTTTAGGTAGACGCAACCCAGGGTTTGGCTGGAAAGCCACCCAGGGGGAAAAATACAGGCAAAGGTCCCTGGAAGCTGGGAAGGCTGGCCCAGGATCAATCACTGTGTTACCTTCTGGTAAATGGGTATATTTAACACAGTAGTGGTTCTTGAAGCACTCCTGTTGTATTCTCCAATTCCAAATATGGCCATCATTCCAGATGTTTGGCCATTTCTGGCAAGGCCTAACCTATACAGCTGGGCCTCGATCAGTGCAGATAATGAATCCCATGAAATGGCCGTATTATTCAGATTTGCACTATTCAAAGTGATATTTCTGTGGAAAACGTGGTAATCAGTTCCAGCTTCCACCAAATAGGCAATGCTAATTTTTGAACCTCAATTTTTATATGCATATTAATGAAATATTGATATTGATGGCAATCCGCAATCCATAGTTAAAAGATGTTCTACTTTTCTATTATTGTCAAGTTCTATTCCTCGTAGATGTTTGCAAACCGCAAAAAGCTGATGTACCTTTGCCTTTTTATTTCCCCTGCGTGTTTTGTAATATTGCGTACCATAGATTCAGGTATTCCATCATCTCATTCTATTTCAGCGTTGTTATGACTGCATTCATGTCGTTCAATTGCATCAACTTTTTATTCTAATGTAATAACAAGGCTCTTCTTTTTTGAGCTTGTACTCTTTTCCTCTGACAGAATCTTCCTTTTCTCCATTTTGCACACACACAAATTAGCAATGTCTAAAGCCGCAACTGTACACATGCTAGCCTCGCATTAACTGAATTTTGGATCACGTTAAATGTGACCTGGTACCAATTTAATGATTTGTACTAGACCAAATATCACACAATTCAAACTTGCATTAATTGTGTCCTAGCTGTACAGGTAATCCTTGCTTAACGACTGCCCAACTGCCCTGTTTAGTGACCTTTCGAAATTATGACCGCACTGAAAAAGTAACTATACGACCGGTCCTCGCATTTATGACCGTCGCGGCGTCCCCACAGTCACATGATCACCATTTGTGCGCTTCATGGCTGGCTTCCAACAAGCAGTCAATGGAGAAGTAAAATCACAAGTCGCAGTCACATGATAACTCATTTAATGACCATGTTGCTTAGCAAGAGTTGCCGGCCCCAACTGTGGTCGTTAAGCGAGGACTACCTGTACAGCACTTCTACAATTAACCAGGGGAAAGAGGGGCTTCTCACCTGCTCTCCCCTCCTTTCGGCCACTTGGAGCCGTCTCAGAAAGTCCTCTGCCAGAGTCACAGCTTCCACGCACGTCTCCGGGGCGCGTTCCCTGACCCAGTTCTGCATTTCCCGCGGCAGGATGTTCAGGAACTGTTCTAGAAGCAGGAGCTCCAGAATCTGCTCTTTGCTGCTCCTCTCGGCACGCAGCCACTGGCATAACAGCCCCTGGAGCTGGGCGAGGACTTCCCGCGGGCCGTTGGCTTCCTGGTAGCAGAACCGGCGGAACTCCTGACGCTGCTTCTCCCGGCCGGTGGACTCCCGGCGCAGGATGGCCGCCTTCACCTTCCAGAAGTCTTCCCGATCCTTGGCCGCCAGCCTGACGAAGGCCTCCTCGGCCTCCTCGCTGAGAGCCGGCAGCAGCCGCGTCACCCACTCTTTTCTCGGCCAGTGGCAGGCCACGGCCACTTTCTCAAAGGAGGCCAGGAAGGCCCGGGGGTCCTCCCAGGGGGTCAGCTCCTCCAGCAGCCGCTGCTCGAAGACAGAGTCTTTCAGGAACTCCTGGAACTGCGTTTCCCACAGATGAAGCACGCTTGGGTCCAGCTGGGGGGGGACCTCTTGCTGGGGCGGCACGTCCAGGAACCCCCCCGTCCCTCCAGCGTGGGGTGCAGGAGAGGCCTGGGGGCCTGTTCCCAAGTTGAGCTCAGCTTGCAATCTTTGAGTGCTGCCCCGTAGCCCACGTCTCTTGGCCGGCTCCATCTTCTTCTCCGGCCCAGGCCGGGAGTGCCCTTTCTCCTTCCGCAGCCGGGCCCTCATCATTTGGTGGAAGTTCGGCCGGCCTTGCACACCCACCGCCGAGAGCAGGTTAAAATGGCTGCCGCTGGAGCACCAGACCGGCAGGCGCGGCGAAGGAATTCTGCCTCGGCCGCCTTGCAAACGCCTGGAAGCTTCCCGTCAGCTAAAAAAGAAGGAAAACAGGAGACTTTATATATATTTATTTATGTATGTATGTATGTTATGTTATGTTATGTTATGTTATGTTATGTTATGTTATATTTCAAATTTGTCACTACCCATCTCACTGTGGAGTGACTCTGGGCGGTGTACAGTAAAAATAAAATGAACATTGATTAAAATAGATAATTAATTCATTAATTAAAATATGCTACAAACAATATCCCGGCAAGAGAGAGAAAGGATCAACCACACGCCCCAAACTCCACATCTCCCCCCATCCCCAGCTCAAAACACTTGCCTGGAAGTCACGAAGTCAGGTTTGCAAAGCGAGAGGCTGTTGCGCTTTTGCAAAACGTCCCGCTTTGCTCTTGAACCAGAACAGCAATAGGATTCCCACGAGGAGAAAAATGAAACTATTCCACCGGGCTACAAATGCTGCTCCGTAGGATAACCTGAAATATTGCTTTTTCCTGGGCTAGGCTGCGTGACTTTATTCACCCATCACAGAAAGCTGTGATTTGCATTTACGATGATTGTTAAATAAGGCCATGTTAGGCCAAAAGCAAACCATAAATGTACAGTTATGGTTTAGTGAATGAGTAAAGCTGGTGTGGGTTTGCTGCTGGCTTCCTTTTATTATTTATTGACTTCATTTTTATCTACAACAGTGTTTCTCAGCCTTGGCAACTTGAAGATGGGTGGACTTCAATTCCCAGAATTGCTGGCTAGGGAATTCTGGGAGTTGAAGTCCACCCATCTTCAAGTTGCTAAGGTTGAGAAACACTGGTTTAGGATAATGTCTAGTGGGGCCACCCCTTGCTCAGGGATGGTTTTATTTATTAAAATATGCTGTATTTAATCCTAATTTCATTTTATGCACCCCTTCGACGGGAATAAGATGGTGGCTTGTCAGATCCATGTGCTAATGTAGCCAGACCTGTGATCTCACCAATCAGTTCACCCTCCCAGTAAAAGAAATCTGATTAGATGCCAGAATCAAAAATATTAATGTTTAAAATGGGGTGGTTTCTTCCTTTTTCAAGAATCGTGATCATTTTTTCTGCTTAAAGGAAGGGTGGGGGGACAACATTCTTTCTCTTGAACCCCATCAGTTTCATGATTAGCCCCTTCCTTGAGGCTCTCCACCACCAGCAGCTGTTGCTAAACCATTTGTAAATTATTTGTGTTCCTGGAAGCTAGGACAATGAGAAAGCAGATAAGGAAGCTGGGAACTACTTAGCAAGACAAAAGGCTGTCTTCGCCTTTTTAAATAGATTTAAATTTGCAGGAGGTCAGCAATAAGGCAGGGTGTGTTATTCTTGGGGATGACTGACCTGGGGGATCCCACACACACCCAGTTTAGGCAAGATCTTTATTAGGTCATCTGAAAGCTTATAATACTTTGGGTTCAAATCTTTCCATCTATCTGCAAAAATGTGCTGCCCCCCCCCCCCGCAAATTTAAGAACAGAGGGCACTTTAAAGCCAGAAATTACTTGCAAAGGGTGTCCCAAAAGATTATGGCACAATAATTATATTATATATTATATATAATCATTATATTACATTATATATATATATAAACAATAATTATATATATTAAAACCCAGCCACCCACCCCCAGGAAATCACCAGCAACAATAATTTAATATGTACAGTGTTAACTTTATTAAAGTTAAACACTTTAATACAGTGTTTCTCAACCTTGGCATGTTTCAGAAGTGTGGACTTCAACTCCCAGAATTCCCCAGCTGGCACTGATCAGGAACCCCAGCCTGGCTGCTAATAGCAAAGGATGCTGGGAGATGTAGTTTAGCAACAAAGGAACACTGAAGCCAATCCTTTTCCAAGGGAAGGGGCACCAAACAGTAGCAATGAAGATGTTGGGCCAGTGGGGAGACGTACGTTCTGGTGTTCCTCTTCTTCTAACCAAACCTACCTCACAGGGTTGTTTTTCTGGGAAAAGCAACAGAACCCTATGAGCTCCTGAAGGAAAGGTGAGAGACAGATACACACACTGTAAGTTTCATGGGACTACAAGTCCAGGGTGGCTGGGAATACTGGGTATTGCAATCCCAAGGCATCTGAAGAGTTTGAAGTCATGGAAAGATGGACTGAAGCTCCCAGAGATCATTAAAAACCCTGTAAAGCACAGCTGTTTGGGGCTGTGGATGATGGGGAGTGTACTTTATTACCCCCAAAGTTGTCAACTCTGGTGGATAGGAGATGAAACAAGGAGCTTTCTCAGGCTGACCGGGTTCACAAAACACAGTCATGGTTTCTTTGGCATATTCTGGTAGATAAAACTAGGTTGGATTTTAACTTTTTTTTTTTAATTTGATTTTAAAAAATGATTTTAGCCTTCTGAGAATCCAGCCATTGGGTGATGTCTGGGACTGAACCCAAGACGACACCTAGAGGGTCCCCCCATTGCTCCAAGCCAGCATTTGTTCTAATGTGCTAAATAAGCCACCATTAGTTGGATTTATACCATACACTAATCCACACGTTTCCAATGATTAAGCTTAGAGAAGACATTAAACCACAGATATAACCTTGCTTTTAACAATAGTTAAATTAAACCAAATGCTGGTAACACAACACTCTAGCCTACCCCCATTGCCCATCCTCTTTTTAGCCCGCCGTCTGGCCCAAACCCAGCCGGCATGGCTGATCAGATTTCACAGCCCAAGAAATTGGGTCAACTAAGTAAAGCACGTGTGAACACAGCCGGGGCCCAGTCGCACGACCTGCGTGTGCCCCCAGTCTCTATTAAGCAGGCAGAGGCTTTCTAGAGCAGTGTTTCTCAACCTTGGGAACTTTAAGATGTGTGGACTTCAACTCCCAGAATTCCTCAGCCAGCAAGCTGAGGAAGTTGAGTTGAAGTTAAGATGAGTTGAAGTCCACGCATCTTAAAGTTCCCAAGGTTGAGAAACACTGCTCTAGAGCAAAAAAGGGAGCCTGTGGAACTCCTTCCTACGTCATCTTGCAAGGGGTCGAAATTAATAGAAATTGCTAAAAAAATAAAAATAAAGGAGAATTAAGGGGAATCGATCTCTATTCTTCCTCATTTTGAGGACTCCTTGATGTAGTGGAAGGCTGGATACGAAGGGCCTTAATCCCATCACGTTTGGGGGGAAGAGTTGCTTTAATGCATTTTGCCCCTATTTCTTGCAAAGCTCTAGGAAACCCCCTAGGGACGTTATTTCAACGTGGCTCTTCCGCGCCCCGTCCCAACCCCGCTCCAGCTCCTGGAAGAGCGATCTGATCTTCGCCCGCGATGCTGCCCTCCCTGCCATGGAAACGGCGCCCGGGCTGGCCGAGGGAAGCCGCGGCAAAGGAAAAGCCGCGCTGGGGACGAGAACCTGGACCTGAAGGATTGCCGGGTTTTCCACGTGTGGAATCCCGGCCGGACTAGATCTTGGCCCGGAGGGCGAACAATCCGGCGGGGGCCTTAAAGGCAGTTGAAGAACTGCCCGCTCGCAAAGGGAAGGGGCCTTTTAAGATAGACTGCTCCCGTCCACGGAAGAGTGCGATGTCCTTCTCACGCCAGCCTGCCTCTCCCTTGCCTGGATATTTGTGTTCCGTCAACAAGGAAAAGCAAATAAATAACATTCATTTACAGGAAGGGAGACGTGGTGGCTGCGAGTTCAGCCAGCTTTACCTGCGCGCCCTCCAAAGCCCGGAGAAAAGAAATTAAAGATGATGATGACGATGATTGATGATGATGTTGATGATACCCATTTGCAGAACCCACTTTGCCCCCCAAACTCACCTCGGCTCCCAGATCCCGCTGAATGGGAATGAAACCTGGCACGGAAGGACGGGCTGGAGGAAGGAACCGGCGACCTCTTTCTTGTGGCACCAGCCCAGCTCGGGGGTGGGGGCAATCGAAAGCTGCCCTTTTTAACCTTTTGCACGACCCCCCCTCCTCCTTCTCCCGCCCCGCCCCCTTTGGAAAGCTCCGGTTCAAGGTGAGATCGCAGCTTTTCAGGAGGTGGGAAAAGCTGGGCGCGACCTCAGCCAGACCTTTGAAAGGGGTGGGGTGGGGGCGGGAAAGCCATTCTCATGATAAAGGGAAGCAAGAGGGGATATTAAGGGAGAAAAGATTTGGGAAATAGGTCTGGGGGTTTGCCTGGGGCGGAGCGGCGGGGCCGGTTCAACACGTCCTCCGCACCGCCGATTTCACTGATTGACTGATTGATTTTTTGCCCCGTTTTTCCTCTGTCAACTCAAGGTACCAGATAGGTTGGGTAGACAGAGCGTGGCTGGGTCAAAATCCGCCGAAAGACTTGGCTCGTGTTACTCCATTGGCATGATCAGTGATGTTTGCAAACCATGGTTTAGGATTTAATGCATTTTACCAAGCCACCCCATGGTGATCATGGTTAACTGCTATAATTAACTGCTATCATTCAGGTGGAACTCTGGAATGGATGCCAGCCCCAGCCCTACATATCTCGCTTTATTCCTGGAAAGCTCCCCCTTGACTGGGGATGATGGGTGTTTGATTCCAAGATGTATATCAGGAACACTTTAATAAATTTTGCATTTTACAACTGGAAGGACTCTTAATTCCTCAGGGCAAGAATTGTGGAGACAAATGGCCTGTGTTTGTGCAAGATTTCACCTGGTTACTGAATGAAGACATTTTTGGGATTTGCATTTTATTTTTTTCTCTGCGCTCAGTCATTACTGACCCTGCAGTGACTGCCTGGACGAGTCCTTGCATTTTTCATGCTTGGAACTAATATTATGAATGGGCCGGATTCACACAAATGCAAACCCGCTAAAAACAAAAACCTGAGTAGATTAACTAAGCTTCACCAAGGCGAGCTTTTGGGGTGTATCGAATCTCTTGAGCTGAGTTCAGACAACACACTAGACTAGGAAAAATGAAGGTGTAATTAATAACTCCATCAGGACAGATGACTGAAGTTATGTTATGGCAGTAAGCTATCATATTTCCTTGGGTATATCATGTGTGAATATAAGCAGGACTAGTATTTGGTTAGGTCAGATAAGGTGTATTGTGTGCTGTATAAACCTGAGAATTTTTAATGTGAGTGTATATAAAGCAGTGTTTCTCAACCTTGGCGACTTGAAGACGTGTGGACTTCAAGTCGCCAAGGTTGAGAAACACTGATATAAAATATTCACCCGCTGATTTATTCCACCAATAAATCTGTTTTGCTGGAGAGACACCACCATGGACTCCCCTTCAGGTATGATCTCACCACTAGCTGCCTGTGAAAGCTGAACCTGTGGATTGCTGCCTGCCTGTCAGCATAAAAGGCATGCAAAGACATAGAGTCACTGAAGTCCCCCAGAAAAATACTGCAAACTTGAAGGTTCTTTTTCTCATACAGTTCAGATAAGAGAAGGAAAACAGTCATTGTGAGTGCCCTCCAGCACAAACATGGGTTTCCAACATTTGACTTAAATGGAAAGATTTAGTACCATCTCCAAAGCTCGAGCGCACCTCCAGAAGAGAGCAAGATTGCCACCTTTTCTTCCTGGCAGTGGATTTTACTTCCAAAGCTTACATTGCATTTTTATCCTGTGGCTTACATGGTGAGCTACCCAGAGTCAGTCTGGAGCCGGGCAGCACCTAAATGGGGGTGGGGGGTGGGGATTAAAGCTGCCTAAAGAATAGCCTGTTTTTGTTCATCAGAGAAATCCATCGGAGGGAGAAGAAAGCGGGGGAGAGGGGATGAAAATGAAAAGGGGGCATTTCATAGAATCAGAGGGTTGGGAGTTGATAATCATAATGGCACATTAATTATTAACACATTATTAATATTTTTATTGCACGGTTAGTCATATTAATATAGCATATGAATAGATATCATGGCTGATATATAATTAATATTAGTAATTAGCAATAACTAGCTCAGAATAGTCCACTACAGGAAGTTATATATCCTGGTGTGCCAGCAAGTCGGTTTTCTCCACGATGATCTGTCCCTAAGCTGGTCTTTCAGGCCTTCCAACGGCGTTCCCATCGCCACTGTAGCTGAGTCCAACCCCCCTCCTTTGCTGCTGGTCCTCCTCTCCTCTCTCCTTCCACCTTTCCCAGCCTCAGAGCCTCCTCCAAAGAGCTGGTTCCTCACACCATGTGCCCGAAGTAGGATCATTTGAGCCTGTGTCTCGAGTGATTCGGTCTGAGTCTTGCAAGATGGATTGATTATGAGCCACCAAGTCAACGTTGACTCCTAGTGACCCTGTAGATCAGTGTTTCTCAACCTTGGCGACTTTAAGATGTGTGGACTGCAACTCCCAGAATTCCCCATGCTGGCTGGGGGATTCTGGGAGTTGAAGTCCACACATCTTAAAGTTGCCAAGGTTGAGAAACACTGCTATAGACAGATTCTCTCCATGATCTTCTGCCCCCAACCAGGTCCTTCAGGTCCCCCAACGGTGCCCCCATAGCCTCTGTAGCTGAGTCCACCCCCTGTGCTGCTGGTCCTCCTCTTCTTCACTTGCCTTCCATCTTTCCCAGCGTCAGAGCCTCCTCCAGAGAGCAAGATCTTTGCATAATGTGTCCAAAGTAGGATAATTTGAGGCTGGTCCTTTGTGCCTCAAGTGAGAACTAGAGAGAAAGTTGTGTATTGTGTGTGTGTTACCCTCCAAAGTCCCCAAGGGCCTTAAGAGTCTCAGATTATTGCTTTTTACTCCCAGGTAATTCACCAGACGCTCCCAATCCATTTTTTAATTTAAGAAAAAGGTGGCAGTGGCGGTGCTGGGGAGAAGTGTTTCTCCGAACCTAAATGCCTTTTTTCCTTGGTCAAGAATTCTTTACAGAAACTGGATGGAATTCTCCTTCATATATTTGATTGATCGATTGATTGATTGAATTTGTCACCACCCATCTCGTTGAACAACTCTGGGCAGTTCACAGAACAATTAAAATCAATCCAAAGGACAACATTGCAATAATAAATAGAAAATAAAAAGATCCAAAACTGGCAAATTTATATTTATGGATTACGGGTGTACGCCGCCTGACTCAGCCCCTCTGCGTGGTTCACAAAGTCAAAACACCACAAAAATGACAGTAAAGCAACACAACCGTAAGACAAGGAGCAAAGATGGCAAACACTTGGCAACAGTACAATACACACCCACACTACCCAGACAGAGCTTCCGCTACGCTAGCCAAGCATTTTATCGTTTTTAGTTACTGCTTACCCTTATTTTTAACAAGGCTGTTCTTGATACAATAATTGGTCTATTGCTTGTAGTCATAGGGTGAGAGTTAATTTTTGTAATTATACTTATATCTGCTGCAAAAGAAATTGGAAGCTTTTTTTCCTTTTCTTTCTGCACTTTTTCCTTCTTTCTTCTTTTCTTTCTTTGCTTCTTTTACTCTTCATCAATTTAGGTTAGTTTTTATGTAAACTTTGTAAAACTTTTAATACATTTTTTATAAAAAAATAATTGGCCTATTGCTTTAGCCAAACCAGCCTTCTCTACCCTGATCTCCTTCAAACCTTTCTGAAAATGTGCAATCAAGTTCTTTGAACTGGTCTTTTTACACCCTCCCTGCTATTTCTGTATTCTCAAAGCAACTGCCATTTCTTACTCACGTTCATGGAAAAATCACCGGTCCGTCCTGATTGCTTGTCTCGGATGCTTATTTGGAATGATGCATAAGATCCTAGAGGACAATGCTGGTGTCTTCCCTGCAAAAGATGCATTTAATGCAAAAAAAAAAAAGCAATTATTCTCTCTGGGCACTGAAAAAACATGCAACCGACTTCAACCAAAATGTAGGTTTGTTTGTTTGTGGTTCAGCAGAAACTCTTGTGTTTTTTCTATGCAATGTGAAAAAGCACCGGTGAAAGAAAACACAGGTTGGCCCTGGGAGAGACCGCCTTTCCAGAGCGCGTAAGGCAAAACTTCTCCGGTAATTTATCCCTAAACAACAACATCCCTGTAAGGTAGGTTGAGCTGAAAGAGAGTCTGACACCTTCCCCACTACCCCACTTTGGCTCTGGGGCCGGCCCTGAGAGGCTGGCCAAGAGAGGCGCTCCGTGGCTGTGGGGGGGGATGAGAATCTGGGTCTCCCCCACCCCAGTGCAGCCCCTCCCCATGCCCCACGCTGGCTCTCTTCCAAAGTACCGAATGAGAAAGAGCAATCAGATGCGGGTCTCCCTCAATTTGACCCCTACAACAACCCTGCGAGGTAGGCCGGATTGGAAGACGAGGGGTCCAGAGCGCCTCCGCGGCTGCAGAGAGACCTGCCCCCGGCTTTCCCCCCTCCTAGCCCAGCCCCTTCCCCGCGGCCCAGCCGGGGCGTTGCGGAGGCGAGTCCCCGCTGAACCTGACCCGGCCCCCGGACGGCTCTGCAGCGCTGCGGGGACCCAGCCGAAGGGTTAATCTGATAGAGCGGCGCGGCTGCTAGAGAGGCCTTCCCTGCCCTTGGCGGGGGGGGTCACTGGCAGCCTCCCTCCCCCCTTTTCCGCCTTCCCCCTCCATTCTCGCTGCTCCTTTGCAGAAAGCGGCTGCGCGCCTCTTGGGATTCCGCCCCGGCCGTTGCGCGGGGCCGGCGGGGCCGGGCTGGGAGCGCGAGCGGAGCTGCAGGGCTGGGCGCTGCCGAGGGGACCGGATCCCCCGAAGCCAGCGGATCGCGGCCGCGTGCTCCAGCAGCGCGACAACGGGCAGATCGATCCGTTCGGGGGATCTTGCTCCGGAGCGAAACTCCAAACCGGGGCGGGCAGGTGGGCCGACCAAACCCCGCCGGAGGAGGGTTGCCTGTTTGAAACCGGAGGCTGCTGGGCTCCAGGAGGGGTTGGATCCCAGCCCCATGGTGCTCAGCCGGCTGGGGATGATGGGGGTGGACACCCGATCCCGCTGGAAGGCACCTGCTCTGGGAGAAGCGGTGCTGAGATCCGAGAGGGATGCTTTCATGGGGGGACCCCTGCCAAACTTTCGGGAGGGCCTTGGATAAAAACTCAATGGGGTGCATGGCGCACAACACTTGTCTGTCTGCCTGTCTGTCAAACTTATCCCTGCCCATCTCCCCCCAGTGGGGGACTCTGAGCAGTTTACAACAGCTTAAAACTTATCCTGCTTAACTGGACTATAGTGGATTCGGTTCACCCACTGCTCTGGGTCTGGCCAGCCTGCTGGTCCATAAAGGAAACCCCACAAACAGGTGTCATCGGGGGCTGCGTGAAGAGGTGGTTTTGCCCACTTGTGGTTCATGGGTGTGGGTGTGTGTGTGTGTGTGTGAGACAAATGCAACCAGAGTTGGAAAGGAATATTTAGAAGGGGTGAGCCCCAAAGTCGGCTTTGCAGAAAGTGAAGGGAGAGAGATTGAGTCTACCCCATATTCAGCCCTCACGGATAGGCCCTAAGGCAGTGTTCCTCAACCTCGGGAACTTGAAGATGTGTGGACTTCAACTCCCAGAATTCCCCAGCCAGCCATGGGGAATTCTGGGAGTTGAAGTCCACACATCTTCAAGTTCCCGAAGCTGAGAAACACTGCCTTAGGTCAGTACTATAGAGAACCCCAAGCTTGCCTTTATATTGATGGGAAATTTGTTTGCTGGTGGCATTTAAAGAAACTAGATATGTTTGCGGTCTGTTGGATGGTGTGGTCTAAATGGATCCTCCAGGATCAGGAGTTGTATGGCTTGGAGAGAACCCTTGGCCTTCTCCTCCTGCATCTGGGCACACGGTTGGCTAGTAAGATGCTGGAATGGATGAGTTGTTCCCTTAAAAGCTAAAGTTCGGTACGTCTTCTGCTGCTAAAGATGGGTAAAGGTCCAGGGATGGGCGACCCCCGTGGGGACCGAGTTTGAATCCAGTTGCTGTGGGGAGCAGCTGAAGGAGGTGGCCTGTTTAACCCAGCGCTTGATTAAAAGCTTTATTTAACTGGTCGTAGGGGAGATGCCAGCGAAAAACATTGGGAGGGTTCTTAATCCAAATCCCCGTAGAGCTTCAGGCCTCACAGAGACTGAACCTTACAGGCAGGTAATCATGATAAGCCGGTTTTATTACAGATATTAGAGAAGCTGTAATTGGAGGAGAAAACCAGCCCTTGCCAACGGCAAGAGAAGAAAATTCAGCCTGAAGGTAGGAACCCATCACCCGCCTTTCCTTCTTTTTATATTAATGTAAGGGTCAGTTCAATTACCTTTCAGTTCTATCCTGACCCTGACCCCTTTTGCAATGGGTGATCTTGAAAAGCTAGGCAAGGCTGGGCTTGATGATGGCTTGGATGGGAGACCACCAGGAGATCCCAGGGTTGCAGTCTGAAGCGGGGAGCTGAGAAGAAGGCTGAGGCAATTCGTTTCCATAGTGCTGCCCAAAAACCGCAGGGATGTATCCATGGATTACCAGAAGTCAAGCTGGACTCAGAGGTGGCCTTTCCCATGGTGTCCCACAGCCGTCTGTCTGAGAAAAGTTGCAGTGCAAGCTGATCTCCTGTAGACATTGAGAGCGTCAGAAACTCCATTGTTTTAGACCAGTGTTTCTCAACCTCAGCTACTTTAAGGCATGTGGACTTCAACTCCCAGGATTCCCCAGCCGGCTGGCTGGGGAATCCTGGGAGTTGAAGTCCACACGCCTTAAAGTTGCTGAGGTTGAGAAACACTGTTTTGGACTATCATTTCTTTCTTCTCACACATCTTTTCTTTGACGCAGGGGAGAAGGCTTCACCCCATTGGCAGCCTCGGTGCGAGTCTCAACGTGAGAAAGGTTTCCTTCCACCGTCCCAAACGGGCTCCCTGACGGACATCGTGGGAGGAACCCGAGGCTGGGCCTGAGATGGGATAAGGACCCCCCCATGGCCTCCAGGAAAGCGATCCCGAAAGAGAGGGGTGCCCCCTCGGCCCTGCACCTCCCGGTCCAGGCTGCTCGAGAGAAGGGGGTCAAAATGGAGAAGGAGACAGCCTGCGCCAAGCCAGCCGAGGGAGCCCAGAAGGGGCCCTGCGTCGTCCAGGCCGGTGGCCCCGGGGACATGCCGAGACGGGTGACCCCACCGCAGATCAAGCAGGAGCCGGACGAGGGCTTGGCCCAGCGCTGGGAGGCCCAATGGCAGGATTTCTTGAAGATGGTCCAGGCCCCGCATCCCGGCTGGGGCAGCCCTCCGTTGCCGGAGCTTGTCGCTTTTAGTGACTCCAAAGGTTTCCAGCCCTCCGGTGGGGCAGCCCCACAGATCTTGGGCTGGAAAGTGAAGGAGGAGGTCTCCGAAGAAGAGGCCGGGAATGCGGAGACCCAGAGGCAGCGGTTCCGGTACTTTTGCTACCAGGACGCCGAGGGTCCCCGCGAGGTCTGCAACCGCCTCCGGGAGTTCTGCCACCGGTGGCTGAAGCCGGAGAGGCACACCAAGGAGCAGATCCTGGAGACCCTGGTGCTGGAGCAGTTCCTGGCCATCCTGCCCCCGGAGATCCAAGGCTGTGTCAGGGAGCGGGGCCCAGAGACTTGTGCCCAGGCTGTGGCCCTTGCGGAGGGCTTCCTGCTAAGGCAGAAGGAGGGCCCGCGGCCTCGGCAGTTGGTGAGCGTTGGTCCTTTCTCCTGTTTTCACTTAGTCTTGGGGAATAGATCTGTGGAGCCCGTGCTGGCCTCCTCTAGTTGTGATGGACTGTGCAGTGAACCAGGATAACACAAGAGGCATTGTCTGTGCCCCCCCCAAAAAGCTGAGGGTGGCCCCCAGGGGCCCATCAAAAGTGGTTAGCAATTTATTTTTTTGTGCCTTTGAGTCAGTCTTAATTCCTGGCAACTTCTTGGACTGCAGTTTTCTTGGCCAGATTTTTGGAAGTGGGTTTTCCTTGCCTGCTTCCTAGGGCTGAGAGAGAGGGACTGGCCCAAGGTCACCCAGCTGGCTTCGTGCCTAAGGCAGGACTAGAACTCAGGGTCTCTGCATTTCTAGCTCAGTGCCTTTAACTACGACACCAAACTGACTTTCTAGGAAATCATAGGTGGGAATTAGTAAATACATAAATGCATCATGTTGTATTTATTTAATTGAATTGGAATTGCATGTGAAATGAGATCAGATTTAGGTTTCATCCTGCCTACACCCATTTTCCAGAGCTGTTAAAAAACCAAATGGGGCCCTTGGTTTGGAGAAAGCTGCGCAGGCAAGTTTCACCTTTTTTAAAGCTCTCCAATTTTGCTTTTCAAGGGACTGTTGTGAACGGATGCTTTTTGGACTACAACTCCCATCAAGGCCACACTTAGCTGGGGATGACCACTGTTGGTTGTAGCTGATGAGAGTTGTAGTGCAACACATCTGGAGGGCATCAAGTTGGGAAGAGTTGATTTAATAACCTGCAGTTGCCAGAGAAAGTTAAGTTTTGACAAAAATGTTCTCAGTGTAACTGAGCCAATAAGAACATATTTGAACCAGGCTTCACGTGAACAGAAGGAAACATGTGCTTTAATATTAATTTCATCTACCACACTGTCAACAATTTGATTCAAGGCACCAAAAGCCAGCTTTGCACATTTGGAGATCATAAATGTTATTTTTAATAGAAGTAAAGGTTCTTTCAAGCCTGAATCCTGGTGACAACAATACAGCTTTTTTTTTTTGCCCTCACTTTTTTCCTGGATGTTTTTTCAACTTCCCTGCCTAGGTGGCAGTGTTGGGATTTCCTTGTGGTCTCCCATCCAAGTCCTAACCAGGCCTGACTCTTAGTTTTCCAAGTTCAGCTGGGGTTGGCTAGGTGGTGGTGCCTGTTGTGATTCAATTTACGTTCCCAGTGTTAAAACATGTTATATTCTAATGTCATAATCAAATTGTCCATTTTCATCTTCTGTTTCAGTATCATGAGTTCCTTTGAACTGATGGGCTGGTCCCTTGTTTGCTCTTTCAGGGTCAGGAATCCTTCGAGGAAGTAACGGTGAACTTTCCAAGGGTGCATCAAGTCTGCCTGGGGTCTTCCCGAAAGCTAGGTAAAGGGTTGGTTTTTTGGTTCTGTTTCCTAACGTATTGGTAGCACAGCCCGATCCACCTTACAGGGTTGTTGTGAGGAAAATAGGAGGTGGGAGCATTACGTATGTACACTGCCTTGAGTTGGCCAAAAATAAAGGTGGGATAAAAATCAAATAAATAAATAAACCAACTGGGGTGCGTGCAGCAAATGGAACAGAAGATGAGGAGTGGGAAGGATGCGGATCAGATGTATTAACTGATGGATTACGCGCCCTCATTGGTGTAGACTGTTAGCGACCACATAGGTAGATTTTCTAAGCTTATAAATAAACTCTAACATTTTTGTTTTATTTACTTATTAATCAGATTTATAGGGCCACCCATCTTGCAAAAAGCGACTCAGGCCGGCATGCAACAGTCCAATAAAACGATAAATCTAGTAATTATTTAAAACCTTAAAAACTATAAAAACAAACTAAAACAGAAAAAGGAAAATAATAGGCAAAGGGTTGTTAATAATAGAGCCACCTTGTGAGTTCCCCTGTCCCTTGGCGTCCCCAGGCCTGCTGACACAACCAGGTCTTAAGGGACCTTCCGAAAGGAGTCATGAGGCCAATCTCATCTCTGGGGGAGAAGGTTCCACCATGTGGGCGCCCCAGCAGAAAAGGCCTGCCGCCTGGGGCCCGTCAAATGTAGTTCCCAGGACAATGCAACCTGTAACATACCTACTCTACTAGATCTAGTGGGATAGGCAGATGAAATTGGGGAGAGGTGGTCCCTCAAATAACCTGGTCCCATGCCATGAAGGGCTTTAAAGATCAAGACGAGCACCTTAAATTGGACCCGGAAATAGACTGGTTACCAATGCAGCTCGCGAAGCGGAGGTGTAACGTGTGTTCTACCAGAAACACACAATGGCTTGCGCCACCGCATGTTGCATCCTCTGTCTGTGGGTCGCTAAGAGTCAACACTGACTTGATGGGGCAATTCAGTCAATCGATACATCCATCAGATTGTAGATGATGAACATTTGTATAGTGTATTTATTAGCTTGGGAGCAGCGTTCAGAATGGTCACGGGCAGAAAGCAACGATCTTAGATAGGTGCCGTTACGCAATTTTATACAGTATTGTAGGGTAAAAAAAAACAACTCGAAGGTTTTAAACTAACTTGTAAAAGGATAATTACAAATGAAATAAATATGGCCAAAATGGCATGCATGCAGTTTCACATGGGAACAGACAAGATCTTGTGGAATGTGTCTGTCTCACTTGAATTAATTCAAAGTTGTTTTCAGGTCCTTGGGGACTAGGGGCTGTGCAAATGTCATGACATCTCACAGTGTTTTGCGGCCAAACTAATTGATGGAGAATTGAATAGAATGGGATAGAACAAAGACAAATGCAGGGGAAAAAAGACCTCAGATACCAAGTATTGGGATGGCAGATAACTTGATTTGGCATCTGGAGGAGTCAAAAGGAGCTGAGAGATGGCAGGCTGGATATGAATCGGTTGTGAGTTGACTGCAAAGGAGATGCAATTTTAGGTTGCAACAGTAGAGACATAGATTGGAGTCACCCAACATTCTAAGCCAAGATCAGGCTAGCCATTTGATGGCTGAATGCACTGTGCATCCCAGACCACTAAGAATGTTCTTCTGGTCCGAGGCCAGCAGACGTGACACCATGGCTTTCACCTTGCACTAAATTGTTGCGTAATTTACTTGATTCTGGCTTCAGCATACATTGGAAACTTGCCGTTCTGCCAGAGTAAACAGCAAGGCCTTGGATTTAGAGGTAACGAAGACCCAGATGCGGTGAAAAGTAAAGTTATTGAAAAAGCCTAGGCAAAAAAAAAAAAAAACGTAATTAAGGGATGATTCATAGCAAGGATAGAATCTTAAATCTTTTCAGCTGTTGGAAATGCCGTCTTCTCCAGCTCAGGACATGAGCAGATGCCCTGGTTCTGCCTCTTGAGAAAGTTTTCAAACTTTTTATGGCCTGCCATTTTACGATTCTTATTTGGAATTTCTATTATTTACCTTCATTTATCAGCCCTCAGAAGCATCTCTCTGAGGCCAGCTTTGCACATTCATACCCTCGTCTTCCTCTGGCAGGTCTGGCGTAAAATACATTCATTCATTCATTCATTCATTCATTCATTCATTCATTCATTCATTCATTCATCCCTTTTTATGGCTTGCCCATTTAAAAGTATCTGGGCCACTTTACCACAAGTTTAAAGTTATAGATGCAATAAAATAAATAAAAAATGATTAAAAAGAACCCCAATCAGTGACAGTAAATTAAAATTAACCCGCACCTAGGATGGATACCAATAATGTCAGCTAGGATTGACCCGCTGACCAAATAGATCTGTCTTTAAAGATCTTCTAAAAACCATGAAAGAGTTTCAAAGAGTGGGGAGAGGACCACCATGGAGAAGGTCTGTTGTCCATGTGCCCCTCACTTCAAAGAGAATGGGGCTCATCACAGGCCTTCCTGGGGTGTTCTCGCTGGATGGATAGATTCGGTTCTGGCAAAGCAGTGCCCGGTTTGTGCTGGGAAATAAATAACAAGATTGCTCTAACAAGAACACAGAGATGATCGAGTTGTTTTAAACAAAGGCAGATGGAGAAAATATGGTACACACCACTACATCTCCTTGCCATGACAAATACATCTAGCATATTGGCTATCTACCCAAATTAAGCGGAGGAATTGTTCCTCCCTGCACTGGTTGCCAGTTTGCTTCTGGGGTCGAGTCAAAGGGCTGGTGGCTACCTATAAAGCCCTACAGGACAAGGGCCTGGTTGCTTGAGGGACCGCCCGTCTCCCATAGCATTGTCCGGCTCATCCAATCTTGCAGGGTTGGCACACTCTGGGTCTATTCGATTAAACAGTGCCGTCTCTCAGGACTCCGGAAGCTGCCTCCTCTGTAGCAGCGCCTGCCCTCTGGAATCAGGTTCCCCCGAGATCTGAGCGGTTGCCATCCTGTTGGGGTTTGGAGGGACCCTGAAGACCTGACTCTTCGCCTAGGCCTGGCGAGGGTGACTGAAACCCCTTTGGGTTGCATGCACTTATTTTTTTTATCATTCCTGATTTTTTTAGTCATCCTTGCCATCTTCTATTCTTCATTTTGGTCTATTTTTTTTCTTGTTTTTAAAGTTTTACTTGCGATCTGCTCAGAGTTGTTGGGTGTTGGTGGGTGCTATAATTATTTATTATCATGGCTCTCCTCCTCCTCCTCCTCCTCCTCCTCCTCCTCCTCCTCCTCCTCCTCCTCCTCCTCCTCCTCCTCCTCCTCCTCCTCCTCCTCCTCCTCCTCCTCCTCCTCCTCCTCCTCCTCCTCCTCCTCCTCCTCCTCCTCCTCCTCCTCCTCCTCCTCCTCCTCCTCCTCCTCCTCCTCCTCCTCCTCCTCCTCCTCCTCCTCCTCCTCCTCCTCCTCCTCCTCCTCCTCCTCCTCCTCCTCCTCCTCCTCCTCCTCCTCCTCCTCCTCCTCCTCCTCCTCCTCCTCCTCCTCCTCCTCCTCCTCCTCCTCCTCCTCCTCCTCCTCCTCCTCCTCCTCCTCCTCCTCCTCCTCCTCCTCCTCCTCCTCCTCCTCCTCCTCCTCCTCCTCCTCCTCCTCCTCCTCCTCCTCCTCCTCCTCCTCCTCCTCCTCCTCCTCCTCCTCCTCCTCCTCCTCCTCCTCCTCCTCCTCCTCCTCCTCCTCCTCCTCCTCCTCCTCCTCCTCCTCCTCCTCCTCCTCCTCCTCCTCCTCCTCCTCCTCCTCCTCCTCCTCCTCCTCCTCCTCCTCCTCCTCCTCCTCCTCCTCCTCCTCCTCCTCCTCCTCCTCCTCCTCCTCCTCCTCCTCCTCCTCCTCCTCCTCCTCCTCCTCCTCCTCCTCCTCCTCCTCCTCCTCCTCCTCCTCCTCCTCCTCCTCCTCCTCCTCCTCCTCCTCCTCCTCCTCCTCCTCCTCCTCCTCCTCCTCCTCCTCCTCCTCCTCCTCCTCCTCCTCCTCCTCCTCCTCCTCCTCCTCCTCCTCCTCCTCCTCCTCCTCCTCCTCCTCCTCCTCCTCCGTCAGCATTGGCCAGGTCCTCATCTGAAGGATACTCCAGTGCTATTCGTTTTAAAGGAGGTTCCCAGATTCAGAGAAGGGCACGTAGGGCAATCAGGGGCACCCAAAGCTACGTCCCGTGAAGAGAGACTGATGGATTTGGTCACATGGAGCCTTGATAAGGGAAAGAGGGTGGCTTGGGATGGAATTTCAAATATCTGAAAGGATGTCAGGCCAACCCCTGTTCTGTCTCGTTCCAGAGGTGAGGACCCAAAACAGTGGGGTTCAGTTACAAGGAGACAGCACCCCAATTGAGCGTTAGGAAAAGTCTTGGAGGTCTTGTTCCCCAGGGAGGTGGTGGGGTCCTCTTTGTTGGCAATCTTCAAGCAAAGACCAAGCCTCCATCATACTGGGATGCTTTAATTTCAGTTTCTGCACTGATCAGAGATAGCTGGTTTGCATGTTGGGCTAAGCTGGGGGGTTGTTGAACTATGGGTCATAATCGTCCACCAACAATTGATTGCGGGCATGAAGCTGCAATTTGGGAGCCACACAAGGAGGCTTCCCACAGCATGCTCAGACATATTTGTCCCTCTTTTTTATACAGATCAGGAAGTAAGTCAGTAAGGCCCCCCCCCCCCAATGTGGTGCCTCTATTTTCCATCATCTTCAGCAAGCATGGCCAGTGGAGTGGAGGTGATGGGAGAAGTCAGACACCTTATCTGATTGAAGGATGTAGATAAAGCAAGTTTTATGCCCAAATTTACTCTTCCTTCTGCTCTTCCTTCAGCAGGGGGCAGGCTGCTGAATGAACAGGACCGGCCAACCCTCTGGGCCCAAGATTACCTTGACCGAGAGACCGCTGGCAGGACGTCGCTCCCAAAGAACCAGGACAGCCTCTTGCCCCGTCCCGGACTGGGCAGAATTTCTGAGAACGAGCTGAGGCCCGAAAGGTCTTCGGGCTCCCTCCCGACCAAGAGAGGGTCAGAGTCGATCCCCTGCCGAGTAGGCTACAAAGATCTCAGCGGGATCCTTTTCCAGGAGGGGATCCAAGAGAGCCAGCGGCAGAAGCGGTGTGTCGTTCTCCGCCGGCGCATCCATACCGAGGAGCGGCTGTACAAGTGCCAGGACTGCCGGAAGAGCTTTGACCACCGTTCCCACTTCATCCGCCACAAGAAGATCCACACAGGTGAGAAACCCTTCCAGTGCGCTGACTGCGGCAAGAGCTTCAACCGGAACTCCAACCTCACTACGCACATGCGGACCCACACGGGCGAGAAGCCGTACAAATGCCTGGACTGCGGCAAGAGCTTCCGGTGGAGCTCAGATTTCATCGTCCACGAGCGGACCCACACGGGGGAGAAGCCGTACAGCTGCGCGGACTGCGGGAAGGCCTTCCGCCGCAGCTCCAACCTCACGGCCCATGAGAGGACCCACCGGGGTGAGAAGCCCTACAAGTGCTTGGATTGTGGGAAAAGCTTCACCCGAGGCCTGTACCTGATTGCACACAAGAAGACGCACTCGGGGGAGTGAGCCGGTGGTCTTCTGGGAGAGAGAGATGATTCGTGGCATGTCCTCCTTGGACTAACTCTGGGGAGGAGAGGAGTTCGTCAAACCTCTGATCCGAATTGCACCCATGGCTGTTTCCAGCTCACCTGGGAGGGCTGTGGCGGGGAACGAAATGCTCACTCCTGTGTTTGGTTGTTGAGAGTCTCCAGGTGACCGCTGCTGGATGAGTTGTACAATGGTCCAATCCACACAAGTTTGTCCCACTGAAGTTGCAAGGAAGTCAGCCAGAACTTCACTCTGGCACATGGTCCCTCCGGCAGGTCTTTTACCACAAGCCCTGTTGATCCATTCCGATAGTAGGGCAACTCGGCACGGCGATCCCATTCGGGGCGGCTGCTTTTCTCGGGTTGTGACTCGATACGGTTTGAGCAATCTGAATTGCCCGAAACCGTAATCGAGAGAGCTGAGGTGAGGAAGGACTTGTTAGGAAGCTGCGTTATCCTGGGTCAGATGGTTTCTCGATCTTGTGGCTGGGGGTCTTTTTTAGGGTTGCGCAGTGCTACAGATTTGCTTCCAAAAAGGACCTTGAAGCCAGTGGGGAGACCTGCTTAACCCTCGTCTTCAATCCTTTAAAGCAGCCATTGCTTTTTCTGTGTGATAGCTGCAGGAGACTGCTGCGCCAACCACCAGCTACCTTCAGGAGTGGCAGACGGGGGCTAAGTTTCCACTTGGAGAAACCTTTTGGGAATTGAATCCACCGCATTACTCAGCTCTCGTTTTTTTACCTACTCATTGCGTACCAGCTACAAATCTGAATGTCCCTATCGAATCTCACTTTTGCTGTGAGCTCCCTAAGGGGCCTTCTCTCAGCTGCATCCCACCCGTCTGCATTATGGGGAGGTGATAATACTGACATACCGTACATGATTGCTCTAAGGCAGTGTTTCTCAACCTTGGCAACTTTAAGACGGGTGGACTGCAACTCCCAGAATTCCACAGCTGGGAATTGCAGTCCACCCATCTTAAAGTTGCCAAGGTTGAGAAACACTGCTCTAAGGATTTCTTTCTATTTCAAGATAAATATATGTGAAGGGCTTTGATTGCTCAAAAATGCTATACAGATGTTAAGTATTTATTATTATTATTATTATTTTTTATGATTACCTGGCTCTTTTGAGAAGCTGGGGGTTGGAGTCAGGATTTTCTGCATGCAAAGCAGGAGAGGTTATGCATTTGCCCCCGTAGCTATTCCGCCATTCCATGCCAATGTGGCTTTTTAGCTTTGGGAAGGTATAGAAAGCAGCTTTAAGTAGGGGAAGAAAAAACCAGTAAAAAGGAGCATTCGTTTCTAATCTTCATGGAAAGAAACGTTTGAAAAGGCACGGGACGTACCTGACCAACCTTCCTGAGATCTGTAGAATGGGATCTGTAGAATGACAGGATTTTATGACTAGCAAATGCTTGTTGCAAATATCAATAAACAGGCCAAGGTACAGTCTGTCTAGTTTGGTTCGGGGGGGCGGGCGGAGAATCTGAATGCCAGAATCCGTATTAGGGCACTATCTTTATTAGGGCAAATCACAAAACAGCGTGGAAAGTTTTTGAGGTCTGCAGAACAGTTTGACCCGGCAGGTCAGCAAACCAAGCCACCACCAAGGATGGAGGAGGGAGAGAAGTCACAATCTGCCGCGCTGCACAGTCATGGATGCACACAACCCTGGTGCTCGTGCTTGAACCAGAGGAAACCGGTTTTAACAATGTGTGTACCCCCTCCCGTTTATTACTGTTGTCCCTGTTTGTGCAACACCCTCGTAGCATTTACAAAAGAAATATTGCTGTTTCAGCAGCCACTCGTGGCTGTCAGTCGTGATAGGTAATAATGCGGCCGTAGTGCCAGATGCCAGGACTGGGGGGGGGGGCATCTTCCTGCCCTGCTTGTAGCCCTCTGATTGGAAGAATCGGATTGGCCCCTGTAGGGGATAGAATGTTCAGCTAGAACAGTGTTTTCAACCTTGGCAACTTTAAGATGGGTGGACTTCAGCTCCCAGAATTCCCCAGCCAACATGATCTAAATAAGCCCAGGATGGGGGCTGTATGGATTTCTAGGGGGTATCTGTGCAGGGCCCATCAGGGCCCACTGCTTAATCAGTGGGACCTGGGGCATGCTGACTGCTGGATTGTATGGGGTGGGCAGACGGTCCCTCCAATAACCATGCCCTATGCCACGAAGGACATTATAAATCAGTGTTTTTCAAACTTGGCAACTTTAAGAAGTCCACGTCTTAAAGTTGCCAAGTTTGAAAAGCATTGAACTAGAAGGATCTTTAGTCCTTGTGCCCAACTTCTGCCCCAAGAAAATTGCGAGATTAAATATGTGTAACAGTGTCCTGAGTTGGCATGGATGGGAAGAGGGAAGAGTAGATAGAGAGATAAGGTAGGGTGCGAGTGTAACTCCCCCCTCCCATCAGCCTCTGCACAGCTCTTTTTCCACCTCTGAAGTTGGTCCAAGCTATTAAGAAACACAAGATGTTGCCTCTTTGAACGTATTCTCAGGATTCGGTTCTCAACCTTCTTGAGATTTGCTTGAAGTACAGAAATGCTAGTCCTCATGAAAGTGCTGAATCCCTGCATTCTGCGGGACTTCTGCTTGTCTCTAGAAGCAGCGTGGTTAATCTGTATGCAATGTATTCTTCCAAAAACCTGTTTATCTTCTTTCCCTGCTTCTTTCTCTCCCTTGTTTTCAGCTCCTCCTTTTCAGCCATGGAATTCCCATAAGTGGCTTTATAATAAAACACGCTTTCTTCTTTCTGGCAATATGACAATTGTATAGATATATTCCTTTTTTTAAAAAATCATAATTCAAGGTTAGTCTCATTCCACCCTGCTTATATATCTAGATCAGTGTCTCCCAACCTCAGCAACTTTAAGATGTGTAGACTTCAACTCCCAGAATTCCCCAGCCAGCAGGCTTGGAGAACACTGTTCTAATTAATCCAATTGCCTGACTTCACAGAGTGTACATAGAGGTAAACTGTCCACTGAGGCCCAGACTAACCCACCCACATTTTAGTCTTGTGTGAATTCAAGCTGGTCTTCCAATGAAGCTTAAATGTTCAGAGGCAAAAGAGAGAGCTCCAAACAATGGCTGCATTCACACGACGAAATGAACCAGGTCATTTGGAAGACTTGATATCTAAATTTGTATTACTGGCTGGTTTTAAATGGGTTGGGATGCTTTGTGTCTGAGTCTAGAGCATGCAAATCTAGTCTGTTCGGGGTACTGTGGGTTCATTCAGCAACCAAATCACAGTAAAATCTGATTTAATGGATCGCAGAGGAGCAGCTGTCAGTTAAATAAGAACTTACATTTATTGCATCAATTTACGACATTTTAATAACTCTGTAATTCACACATAAGTGCCATCATTTTAGGTAAAACCTTGATTTAATGGATAGAATTCCCTTAAACGAGGGTGAGTTAATTTATTTACAGTGTTTGTGAACTGCCTGAATCATGCTGACTTTGGCCTGTGTACCACAAAGCCACAAAACGCATAAAAATGGTAGCATAATAAAACAAAGATGGTTGCCCCTAATCATCCAAGATCAGAAGCCCACTTGGACAAGACAGTCTTCAGAGCTTTGGGAAACACGGGGTCAGGCCAAACAGATCTCAGGAAGGAAAGTACAGTGGAACCTCGGTTCACGAACGCATCTGTTCACGAACAATTCGGGTCACGACCAGCTCCAGCCGCAAAAATTTACCTCCGGTCGCGAACGCCGGATCGGGTGACGAACAGGAACCGCGGCCATTTTTCCTCCCGTGTCACGTGGTTGCGGCTTCCTGTAGGGAGGGGACTCTCCCTCCAAGCAGGAACTGCGGCCATTTTCCCTCCCGAGCAAGGTTAGCTTTCTCTCTCTTCGTACTGTACTTTGTGTCATATTTTTGCGGTTTTTTAAAAAAAAAACATGGTTCAGAACGGATTAACTGTATTTACATTGAACCTTATGGGGAAATTTGACTCAGGTCGTGACCAGAAATCGGTTGGCGACCAAATTTGGGGTCAGAACGGATTAACCGTATTTACATTGAACCTTATGGGAAAATTTGATTCGGGTCGCGACCATTTCGGGTCGCGACCAGAGTCGCGGAACGAATTAAGTTCGTGAACCGAGGTTCCACTGTATTTCAAAGCACAAAGCTACCTCTGAAAAGGACCTGTTGTCTGGCCCACTCCCTGGAGGAGGGGGGACCTCCAGCAGGGCTTCTCTTGATGTTCAGACCAGACAAGCAGAGTTACATTTGGCAAAGTGGTTCCTGACGCAGCCTGTTGTGAATACGGTCAGCACATCATTCAACGTCCTCCAGCCTAGAAGGTTCTCAACAGGCTGAGACACCTCCCACAATTCTAAGTCCTGTTAGACAGAGTCAAACCACTACTCCATCCAGCCTGAGACCATCAACAGTGACTAGCAGAAATCAGCAGCATAGGACATCCACATAAAAAAGCCCAACCACCCCCCTCCCCAATTATGGCTTAGTGTGATCTCTGCATCTGCACAGTATGTTGTGGGAACCAGCTAATTGTGGTTTATTCAACAACATGGTTCAAACACACCGTGGCTTAGCCCAATGCGAGTCCAACAATGGCAGCAACTCTCATGTTTTTTCCTCATCTCCCCAGGGGTGTCAAGACTGAATCTGGGGACTTTCTGTACAGTGGACAGCCTATGGCTTTTGCTATGGAGGAACAGAACAAGCCCTATTTGTTAATTCTGCATGTTGCTTTTATTAGCAGTTTCCCCCCCTCGGTAAAACTGAACAAATAACACTGTGATCGTGACGATAAAAGTTGAATTATGCAAAAGAATTCCCAATCGTTATATTACATACACCTCTGCGGACTTTCACGGCAAGAATCAACACTGCAGCATTTTGTGTGAAACAGGATATGGCAAAAATGTATTCCCTTCCTTGTTTTTTAAAAATCTTTTTGTCAATGTACTTAAAAACCTAAAAACCTGAGTCTGTTCTCTCTTCCCACCCAGCCCAACCCAATTCAACCCAATTATCTGCGTCTACCAATATACAAGAGGCAACTAATTTGACTTTGTGTTCAACAACGAAGCCAAATGCATCTTTTCTCACCGCTTGCTGGGTGGACATCCATGCTCTGGAATTTTTTAAAATGCAGTTAAGGGGCTGGGGAGAACAACACAACGTGGTCCCAGACAGGCAAAAATCACAATATTCTGGACTTAGGTTTGCTTATCTTCTGCACGCTTTGGTGGAACCATTGCTTTCATTAGGTTACGGCTAAGAGAAGATTTTGGAAGGTTTTCTTCCACTAAAAAAGGCAGGAACATCAGTTGTCCTTTCTCTGGTCTGCTGCTGAACCAGCAGCACGATTTCTCGATGGCAGCTTCCGTGTCCTTCGTCTGCTTTGAGATCACATCGACACCTTTTCCGGAGCATTCAAAGCTGGAATGGGTTTCTCCTCCTGGAGGTCTAGCGGAGTGCTGCACATGCCGGACTCTGGCGGTACGAATTGGGGCGATTCAGGTCTCGCAAAGAACTCGTTGTTCAGCACCTGCATGGTGAACTGCACCAACCCGGCGTGAGACTTCTTGTGCCTTGTGAGACTGTCTTTGTAAACAAAGCTTTTGTCGCAGTGCGAGCAACGGAATGACTTTTCTCCTTTGTGAGCGAGATAGTGTCTTTTCAAGCTTGCGGACTGAGTGAACCATTTCCCACATTCGGTGCAGGTGTAACGCTTATCCTTGGTGTGGACGTGTTTGTGTCTCCGCAGAAGCCTTATCTTGCTGAAGCTTTTCCCGCACATGGAACAGTGGAAGGAGCCTCCTGGTCCACTGGGTATTTTTTGAAGCAGAGAACTCGGTTTCTCTCTCTTATAGGCCTGGTGTCTTTGGAGTGTCGAATCCCATAGGAAATTCTCTTCACGGTGGGTGGGTTTATGGAGTTTTTCTCCCGTGTGGATACTCCGATGCCTTAAGAGAGATGACGCAGAGGTGAAGGTTTTCCCACAGTCTGAACATTGGTGAGTTTTCTCTTTGACAGTGTCGTCTTTGGGCAGAAGAGAGACCAGCTTCTTTCTTTTATGGATCTTCTCCTGGTGTATTTTAAGAGCTGAATCCCACATGAAGCTCTCTCCACAATCAGGGCACTTGCAGGGTCTCTCCCGGGTATGGATGCGTTGATGTCTCACTAAGCGGGACGGCCAGTTGAAGTTTTTCCCACAGTAGGTACAGGGATACGATTTCTCCGGGGTAACCGATATTGTCTGGAAAAAGAGTCCCAGTTTCTCTCTCTCGTGGATCTTTCTATGTCGCAGAAGAGCTGAATACCCCATGAAACTCTCCTTGCATTTGGAGCATTTGAAAGGTTTGCCTTCGGCAGGGAGCTGCCGCTGCTTGGAATTCCCTTGTTCCCGAGACACGGGTGACAAAGCGGGGACCTGTTTCTTTTTCTTATGGAAGTTCTTGAGATGTACCCCGAGAGAGGACTGCCAGAAGAAACTTTTTCCGCAAATGTTGCACTTGTGCTGTTTCTCCCCAGTATGAGTACTCTGATGGCTTGAGAGGTATGAGGGTATCCTATATCTTTTCCCGCACTGAGAACATCTGTAAGGTTTTTTCTGCCCGTCTGGGTGACTTGGAAGAAGATGGGCCAGTTTCTTTGCCCCATGGACCTTCTTTTGGTGCAGGCTCATAGATGAAGCCCACTTGAAGCTCTCACCACATTTTGCACATGTATATGGTTTCTCTTCGGTGTGGACGCGCCGATGCTGAATCAAGAGATATGTATGGCCGAAGCATTTCCCACAATCAGAACACGTGTAGGGCTTCTCCTGTGTAATCGATATTTTTGGCAAAGGGCCCCCTGGTTTTCTGCTGTCATGGATCTTTCGGTGCCTCTGGAGAGATCGAGGCCACATGAAACTTTTCTCACAGCTGGTGCACTGATAAGGCTTTTCTCCAGTATGGATGTGTCGGTGATTTATTAAGCTTGAGGGACGGTCAAAACTTTTGCCACACTCAAAACATTTGTAGGATCTTCCTTGCACCAAGGGTAATTTTTGGAGGAGGGGGACCAATCGCTTTCCCCTGTGGACCTTCTTCTGATGTAGATTGAGAGACGAAGGCCACATAAAGGTCTCCCCACATTCTGTACATCTGTGGGGCTTCTCACCAGTGTGGATACGTTGATGCTGAATGAGGTCTGACTCCTGTTTGAATCTCTTCCCACACTCCAAACAGTGACAGGATGTCTCCTGCGTAACAGACATTGTTGGCAACGGCGGTCCCGATTTCTTTTTCTTGTGGGCCTTGACATGTCTTTCAAAAGCTGTCTCCCACGTGAAACTCTCCCCACATTTTGTGCAGGTGTAGGGTTTCTCTCCAGTATGGACACGCTGGTGTCTTATTAGGTGTGACATCCGATCAAAACTCTTCCCGCACTCTGAACAGGATTTTCCCTCTGTAGTAAGTGTCTTTTGCAAAGGAGCTTCTAGTTTTCCTCTCTGGTGAACCTTGCTATGTCTTTGTAAGGATACAAGCTCTGGGAAACTCTTCTCACACTCAGGGCATTTATAATGTTTCTCTCCAGCTGGGAGAGGCTGAAGTGTCTCGAGATGCGACGTCTGCTCAAAGCTTTTCCTTTCATATGAAGCCGGGATGGCTTTGTTCTTTATATGGATCTTTTTATGCCTCCGATACGATGAAACCCATATAAAGGTTTTCTCGCATTCAGAACACTTGTAGGCTCTCTCTTCAGCGAGGGGCATTTGCTGTTTTCTCAGCTCTGGATTTTGATTTCTTTCAGATTTCTCTCCACACTCTGTCTGGCTATTGGGATTCTGCTCTTGGTGAATTCTTTCATGTATGTTGAGGTCCAAAATGCTGTCAAATTTTTCCCCACACTCACTGCATATGTACTGTACGATTTCCTTTGGAGAAGGAAGAGCGAAGATCTCACCCAGCTGGGAGTAAGTGCCATGAGGATATCCTTGATCTGCATTGTGGGTCCTCTGATGTCTCTTCAGGGCTGTTTTGTCATAGAAACTTTTGCCACACTGGAAACACCTGTACGATCTTTCCCCCGTGTGGATTCTTTCATGCCGGGTAAGGGTCGCCTTGCGGGTGAAACTCTTCCCACACACCAGGCACTGCTTTCTTCTTTTCTCCTTCTGGTTGTCTGAACAGAGGACAATTATTTCTGCTTTCCTAACTGCCTCCTCATAATTAACCCCAAGAGGTCTCTCCTCCATACGGTATGCTTCCTGCTGTCCCTCTGTCCTGTGCTGATTCTCAGGGGTCTCTTCCTGATTGTGATGTTGTACAGCAACATTATTAGCTCTCTCTGGGGGCACCCCATGTTGCTCTGTTTGCTTCGATCTTCCTTGCGGATGATTTTCACTCTCGCGCAGCTTCCAAATATCTGCAGAAATGACAGGCACATCTCCAGTGAGAGCACACACGGGCCACGAGAATACAGTTAACAAACTTATAAATGGCATGACGTCTTATGGGCAAGCAAATATTTCCTGGATTTCGAGCACTAAACAAAGTTATAAGAGAGCCCTGAATGGTCGATATCAAGAAAAGGGATCATATAATGGGCTTAAATTAAACACTCCCACACACATTTTATTGCTTTGGGGGTTACTCAAATATCCGCACTAAATATCATTGTCCTGATCCTGTAAGCTGTTGTTTAAACCTGGTAATGTCACAGATTGGTCTCAGTTTATGGCCCCTTTGAAGATTATTCTGGGATAAATAAATTTGGGATACCTTCCCAGCTTTCTGAAAAGATTTAAAGACCTGGCTCTGTCAGTGTGCATGGGGTGATAGGGGCTCTACCCATTGCGGGCAGTGGTTAGCCCCCTGACGCCGCTCCCTAGAATTACTCTCCATCTTTCTTGGAACCTATTTATTTTTAGGACTGCTTTCATATTGCATTTTAATGAATTTTATTTCTGCTGTAAACCACCCAGAGTCGTTTCAACGAGATGGGCGGTGACTAACTTGATAACTAGATTAATAAATAAAAGAGCTTAGTCATTAATAGCCCCGAGCATATAAAATACATACATAAATATATTTGCTAGAAAGATGCAGAAACCTGCCCTGGTTTCTCCAGCTCTACACTGAAATCATATATTGGTCAAAGGTACTAAACCAGTGTTTCTCAACCGTGGCAACTTTAAGCTGTGTGGACATCAACTCCCAGAATTCTGGGAGTTGATGTCCACACAGCTTAAAGTTGCCACGGTTGAGAAACACTGCACCAGACCAAGAAGATCAAACACACGGGGAAAACACAGTTATACAAATCAGTTCAGAGACCAAGCGTGGTCTTGCAATGAAGGGGCTGGGCTAGGAATGGGAAGACCCGGATGCTAGTCCCCACTCAGCCAAGGATTTCTGGGGAATCCTGTTCAGTCCCTTTCTCTCAGCCCCAGAGCCTGGGTGGTGTGATGGAATGGAATTAGGAAGGCCAGGCTCAGGGCAAAAAACATTTTCTTACATCTCCTGAGGAGCGTGGGAGATACAAGAGGATGAGACTGGCACCTCCCTGAGGAATTCACAATGTTGTGGCTGGAGGACTTTGGGAGCTGGGGTTTCAGTCTGGGAAGATTCTTGCTAGAGGCTGTAGCTAATAAACACAGCTGGACTGAATTTGCATGGTCTCTTGGAGTTCCTTGGGCTAGGCCTGACAGGTGGGCTAGTGGGAATGCGCTGGATTGGAGCAGGGAACCCAGGTTCTAGTCCTCCCACCAACATAGAAGCCAGCGCTCTCAGCCCTGATCAGTGTCAAGATCTGTGACAAGCTGCTTAAAGAACAAATCTCTTGTTGCATCACGCGTCAACAGTTTCGCCATGTGAACTGAGCATGCACAGTGCACACGAGCAGACTCTGTAGCCAAACGGGACACACCCTGAGAAGAAGCAGTGGTTCAGAAATGAAAAGCTAGCAAGGGCCACAACGTCACAATTCCTTTCTCTCTGTCAGGCCTAGCCCAAGGAACTCCAGGAGACCATGCAGATTCAGTTCAGCAATGTTTATTAGCTACAACCTCTAGCAAGAATCTTCCCAGACTGAAACTCTGTTCCCACAGTAGCAAGTGAAAACAGAGTGAATTCCTCAGGGAGGTGCCAGCCTCATCCTCTTATCTCTTCCCTGCCCTTCGGGAGACGAAAGAGGATGCTTCTCTCCCTGAGTCTGGCCTTCATAATTCCATTCCATCACACTCTCACATCCAGTGCAGGAGGTAGAACTTGGCATGGCTACCTTACCATCATAGAATCAAAGAAGGACAGAGGCCCGTTTAGTGCAGCAATTTAGAGGAAAACATCTCTATCTAGCTTCCAGTTGAACAAGTGTGAAGAAAGGGAACCCCCCGCCACCACTCAAGGTCACTGGTTGCACAGTTGAACTGCTCCCAGGTTTTCCTGAGTATTCAGCGGGAACAGATCTTCCTTAAACTTAAGACCACATTTTTGTGACCTGTCCTTGGGGATAATTGTCAAAATTATTTAGAGCTGACCTTGGGGACAGAGAAGGTATGAGGGAGCCGCTAAGGGGGACCATCGAAGGGAAACTGGAACAGGGTTTCCAGATATTGTTTTTCTACCTTAGGAAGGAAGAACATTCGTGGAATCCCTGCCGTGCCTGTCTCTTGGCCTGGCCTACCTGCATCTGTCTTGAAAGCCGATCCCAGTTTCTCTCTGTCCCATCTTATACTAAACAAAATCAAGGTGGGGTTATTTTGAGTTTGTTTCTTATGCAGTCTGGCCTGCAAGTCCCCTTTTATAATGTGTTGCTCATTCCTTCCCTCTCCCCAAGGTCTGCTCCAAATTCCTTTACAATAATAGAGGATATTTAGACGCCGAGAGGAACCAGAGCCGAGCCCAGAGTACAGGAATCACGGGCTCATGACAGCATGTACCCACCAAGAGCTGGGCTGTCATATTCCAAATGAATTATATTTCTGGTGGTCTTCAAAGGCAGCCCCACGTAGGGCGCCATCTTCTTTCACCAGCTGTGACATCCCTTCAAGCATTTAATGCCGTCATATCCCCCACTCCCATCGTCTTTTCTCCAAGTTAAACATGACTGGCTCTTTCAGTCTCTCTTTGGAGGACTTAAGTGTCCAATACCTGATCATTCTTTTTAACACCACTCAGTCACACTGAGTTGGACAGTCCCCCAAATGCTTTAAATTAAAATAAATACAGCAAGTCTTACCTGCATCAGCATCTTCTTCCAGCTTCAGCTCCCTGCCAAGTTGTAGTCTCTGCCCGGCATCAGATGGAGCTGTCTCCAGACGCTGCAGATTTGCAGATCCAGGATCTGCTTCCTGTCCTACCTACAGGAATAACCAAGTGGATATGAGAGATTGTGAAGAGGCTGGGAAAGGAAGGCAAGGGAGAGTAGCAATAGACAGTACAGGTAGCCCTCGCTTAATGAACCTAATTGGGACCTGAATTCCCATCACTAAGCGAAGCAGTCATATGACTGCACAGTTTAGCGATGGAAATTCCATCACTTCTGGAGGGACCCAAAGGGGCGCCTTCCCGGCCCCGTTTGACGTTCCAAGTTGTGCACCAGCACATTGTTTTCGATGTGTATCCCCCATTGCTTACTCTCTTCTAACTCCTTCTTCTCCAATCTCTCCACTCGCCAAGGGGGGGAAAAAAAAGAAAAACAAGAAGTCAGATACAGGACGTGTACTGACTTTACAGCGATCACATGACTGAGGGGTGCTGCGAAGGCTGTAAATGGTTTTAAGTTGGTCATAAAGGTATTTTTTCAGCACTGTCGTAACTTCGAATAGTTGCTGAACGAGTGGTTGGTAAATGAGGACTAGCTGTAATAGCCATGACAAGTTATAACAAGCGCTGCCCTCATTTTTATTTACTTATTTATATGCTGCCCATCTTCCCTGCTGGGTTATGATGCTGCTGTCAGATGGGGCTTATGTAGTGACATCACCATACAACTCACACACTAAAAAAGCTTGCTGGCAAAAAACAGGCCGGCCAGCCCAGCGGGCTTGTTTTCTGCCTGCAATTGCCAATTACTGGCTGAAAGTAGATTGGCTGTAGTCTCTTGCTGTTGGCCTGTTGTTTTTTTGGTCTCTGCTTGGAATTTTTAAAAATTTTCTGAGAATCAAGTTATACCAGTTCACTTCACTGGTTAAACTGCGGCACCCATGGGTATAATCTAGGGGTTCTCAAATCGTGGCGTGTGATCAACTCAGAGGGCGATCAGACATTTTTAGAAACCTGAGCAGGATTGCACAAGCAAAAGAGAAGCACTGTTATCATTCTGCTCCTTGCTTTGCCTGTCCAAACCCATAATAGGCAGTTGCAACTTTGCAAAGTTTGGGAACCCCTGGAAGATAGAGATGAACATTTCAGAGATAAATGCTAATACCAATGAAATTATTACATTTACCTGGGGGGGGCGGGTTTGTCACAGTACTGCAAAGTTTGAGAAACCCTGTTTTGATCCTTAAAATAATCTTTGCAATGACAAAAGTGCAGGGGAAAAAAAGCAATTACACTCTTTAAATGACTGAGAAATGGAATGGAACATCTCACCCCAACCCCATTACGAACATGATGTGATCGCACCTACTCACTTCGTTGTTCCATTTACTGCTGCCCTTGCCACTAAACTGATAATGTGGCCCTGATCACCAAAGGATTACCCAGCCCCTCTGGGAAGAAAACATCCCATGTTCTAAAGGTTTGTCTTACATTTGGAACAAAACAGTGTCTCTTTCCACATCATTTGGCCTGTTCTCACCCAAGGAATGCTGAGAACGCAAATAATTTACTTGGTCCCTTGCCCTCTGCATGGTGTAATAGCTTTTGCTAAGCGCTGCCTACTACATATACGACAGAAAAATGGGGCAAGGGATAGTTTAATTTCAAAAATGACCCCAGCAAATAATGAAAGAAACAGGCCTCATTTTTGCAGTCTGCAGGATTAAATACTTTTTAAAATCATCCTCCTGGCAATTTTTCTTTAGATCGGGTGGTAGGTAGCTGTCAGCCTGGATTTGGACTTAAATATTTTGTGGCTCTAATATAGCTATGAGGGAGAAAGAGCTTGTTTTGAATTCCCATTATTCTCTAGATTTCATGTTCTGTCAAAATGTTCCAAATTAATGTTCCAAGTGGGGCTGTTTCATTCTGAGTTCCGAACTTTTGTTTTGTGCTCAACCCTACTGTTTCGTGCTGTTTTCTGTCAGACTACAGCCAACGTCTAAAAAGAGAAGACGTCCTTCACACATACCTGTTGTTCTGTTGTCTCCGGCACCCACTGCCTGAGCAAGAAATCCTCAGCCAGGGATATTACTTGATCACTGTTCTCCACATTATGTCTCTTGACCCAGCTCTGCATCTCTGGTGGAAGGATGGCCAGAAACTGCTCCAGGATTAGCATTTCCAGAATCTGTTCCTTCGAGTGTCTCTCAACTTTCAGCCATCGATGGCAAAGCCTCTGCAGCTGGTTATATACCTGCCTTGGCCCTTCAGCCTCCTGGTAGCAGAAACGTCGGAAGTGCTGCCGCTGCTTCTCCCGGCTCACAGCATCCGCCTGCAAGATGGCTGCCTTCATTTTCCCATAATCCTCTCTGTCTCCCACCTCCAGCCTGCTATAGGCTTGCTCAGCATCTCCTCCAAGAGTGGGCCGGAGACGGGCTGCCCATTCTTCCTTGGGCCACTGGAAAGCTGTGGCCACTTGCTCAAAGGAAGCTAAGAAGATGTGAGCATCCTCCCACGGCGAGGGCTCTGGAAGAATCTGTGGGGCTTCCACTGTACTTAGGAACTCCTGCCACTGAGTCTCCCAGAGCTGGGCCAAATCCTCTTGATTTTCCACCTTCACCTCCTGTTGACTAGCTGTGCTTCTGAGCAATGACACTGTTGCTCTGGGGGGCTGGCTCCCTCCTCCAGGATCCTGTTCTTGTCCCAGCATCATCGTGCCTAAGAACATAAACACAGCTTGTCAACTCAATCCCTTGAAGCAGCCCAGCCCCTTTCCTCCAACAGGAGCCAATCAGATTCTCTGGGAGGTCCACATGGAAAGAAAGCAAAGCCTCCTGAACTTGTTCAGACATCTCATATTCAGAGATAATTCTCTGAAGATGGAAGATCTCCTGAATGAACGTGACCATTTTTTAAAATTTTTTGTTTTACGTTCCATCACAGATAAGCAGAGGAAAAGTAGAAATGTGTCCAGCAGGACCCCTCTATTTTTAACTACTCTATAGGAGTATATCTATCTATATCTATATCTACTCTTATAGGAGCCACTAAACCAAGGTTTCTCATGCTGGCTGGGGAATTCTGGGAGTTGAAGTCCACACAGCATAAAACTGCCAAGATTGAGAAACACTGGTCCAGACAATGGTGAGCAATCTGATGCACAAAAAATGATTTAACTCCCATCAGTTCCAGCCAGCAGGTCTAGTAGCTAGAGGTGATAAGGGAGTAGGTAGCCCATAAGCCTCCTACAACCACCACGCAGCCTCCAGTACTGAGACTCCATCACTGAATTTCAGTGGCACAGTGACCAAATTTCAATAGTACAATTTTCTTCCTGAAATGACAAGGGAGACGAGACATATTTATTGTTGTAGTTATTGTTATTATTACTATTTTTTTCTTATATTTTGCTGTTTCATTGAAAATCAATAAAAATACATAAGGGAGAGGGGAAGCAGAGAGCTCCTAAATTTCCCCACCAATTGTCTTTTTTGGCTCAACTTTGGCCTTTTTGCAGGGTTTTAAGGATGTGGGGGGGGAACCTTCTCAAAGGCAAATCCATCTCCACCCTCCCCAATAGTCCAAAATTAGCCCCTAAAACTTAAAAAACACCAAAGCAGCATATTTTATAGTCTCTACAACTTGACCACAGGTTGCCACCAGAATGTAATTTTAATGTATTAGAAGCAAAAACAATTGAACGTGCAAGTATTAACATATTTATTTATTTAATAAATTTATTTAATAAATATATAAAATTAATATATTTAATTTATATAATTAATTTATAAATAAACATAAACATATTAGCTATATTTAGATAAAGCTTAAAGAAGAATTAGAACGCTAGCTTCTATTATCCATTTGATGGTCTCCTCTAACTTCAACTCCTATGTTTTATATTACATTTTCCTTGCCAAACTTTTGGGAAAGGTTATTTTATTTTTTTACTGACCTTTATTCTCACTCCTGCTTACACCTTGGCTTCGCTTATAGGCTTAATCTTGCAACTTTGAGAAGATTCAGTTCACAACTGCCCTAAACAAGACAAGTGGAGTGTTACAATATTGGATGGTTTTACTAAGGAAAAAGGAAAAAAAAAATGAATAGGGAGCAGAGAAGGTGTCAAAAAGATAAGCAAGCACTCCTCCCCATAAAAAGAATAAATTGTCTATTTATGGTCAGAATAAGACAACAACTTCCATGGTTTTTACTAGGTGGGGGGCTATGAAATGGGTTTGGTATGTAAAGGTTGCATTAATGAGGAGACTATGTTGCAACATTCTGAGCAGAACCGACTAAAAATTAGAGACAATTTTTTCCCTTCAAGAGATTCCTTCTTCTTCACTTCCAAATAAGCAGACAGTGATTGGTTTCTGAGTCCCTTCTGAGTCTAGTGATTGGTTTTTGAGTCCCTTCTGAGTATAGTGATTGGTTTCTGAGTCCCTACTGTTCATCTGTGCAGGATACAAATCAATCATCAAATATTGCTTCAGAGTTGACCTATGTAGGTAAAGCTGTGTACTCTGATACAATGAACAAAGATTTTTTTTTTTCTGCAGGCAAAAAAGAATATGAAAGCTCTAACAGACAAAGATTTTAGTAATCTTTCCTCTGTGATTCTGGCAAATGAAACCAGCCTTTGATAGATCACAAAGAATGTGTTTATTTATTTATTGAATTTGTCACCACCCATCTTGTTAAACGACTCTGGGCGGTTTATTTTTTGATCACAGATATTTTAGGTAAACAACAGAAAGCTAAGTGGTGACCTTAGCTTTCTTAATGGAAAATGCTAAATGCACCTATTAGTGTTAAATTCCAAACCCCTTTGGTCCCTGCACGAAAAATGGCCTCTGATCTGATCTTGAGTGCAAAAATCTCACAAAAATGAAATAAGAGGACTAAGCAAGTTTAAAGAAATTCAGAGACATAAAAGAAGTCAGCATATGCTTACCCAGCTGGGAAGCTGAATATAAAAAAACAGTAATTTACTAACCAATAAAAAGAAATAACCTTGAGAAAGGGGGGAAAAAAGCTCTCCAGGAAATAGTAAAATGAATGAATGAATGAATGAATGAATGAATGAATGAATGAATGGATTCCTATAAATAGTTAGGAGGACAATAAGCCCACCATATATTCCAATTCCCTGGAAGCTGAGAATATGCCAATAGATATTAATTGCCATCTTACCTGTCCCTCCTAAAGTGCTGAATCTTGACAACAATCCGACATTCATTTATTAGGAATACAGTAGTCTTGATCCACTATCCTAAACCCCAAAAGCATATTAACACAGGCTGAATGCAAACCGGGATTTTGCATGTCTCCCCTAGCCCTTAATTCCAACAATAATTGCTATCAAGGACACAAATGAAGTAGGATATTTCTTTTATGATAATCTCAAAGCCAGAGCAATTGTGATGTTTGCTTCACAAGACATTGTTGACATAATACTTCATTTCAAAGGCTCACTGCATAAATGCAGCATAAGAGTGACCAATTGATTATGTGCCATCAACGTTTAGCGATATTGACTTTGGACCAACTGATAAATGAAGATGAATTTTTAACATATGCTGTGCTGAGAGATAAATATCATCTATCAGATGTAATCCAATGGCAATATTTACAGCTACAACATTTGTTAACAACATTGTTTGGACCAGCAGCTTCTGAGACACCTGAGATAATAGAACCACTGGTTAAATCCTTTAAAACTAAAAAAACCCACAACTATTAGTTTTCATAGATATTTGTTATTAATAAATTAATTTGATATGCAGATGCTAAGAAATGAGTGGAATAAAGAATTAAGGGTTCCTATATTGCCTAGACCAGTGTTGTCCAAACTTGGCCACTTTAAGATGAGTGGACTTCAACTCCCAGAATTCCCCAGCCAGCTGGGGAATTCTGGGAGTTGAAGTCCACTCATCTTAAAGTGGCCAAGTTTGGACAACACTGGCCTAGACAATGGGAGAGTGTCTTAATTTCTATAACAAGAGTGTCAAGGGACCTTAAACAACGACTTATACAACCAAAAATAATATTTAGAATGTATTGGACTCCATTACATTTGTATAGAAAAGGACTAAGGCAGCATTTTGTTGGAGATGTAATAAGGATAATGCTTCTTTAAAACACACATCTTTACAATGTCCTATACTTACTAAGTTTTGGGAGAAAGTAGGGGACTGTGTGACAAAAGCTACATTTTTCAGAGGATAATATTCTCTTGAATTACATACTTAGAACATGGAACTTGACAACTGGACAACATAAATGGACTCACCGTGCCCTTACTATGGCTAAAAGACTGATATTGCAGCATTGGAAAGATAAATGTATGGCCCCATTCACTCAATGGATTGAAGACCTGATTGCACTTGCCACCTATGAGTGGATTGCCTATAGACGTAGACCTCGTATGGACAAATATAATGAAATATGGAACTCGTTTATACAAAATACACTAGGTTAAAAAAGAATAGTTATATAAGTGTATTAGAAATTAATATATATGTATTTGAATAATATTTACATTAGATAAGTATATATAGAACTATAACTGTTAACTGCTATAACAATATATATTATACTATGTTTCTTTTTTCTGTTGTTTTTTTCACTTTTTAAAGCATTTTTATGCGTCGTTTTTCTTTTCTTTGAGAACGTATGTGCTTGCATTATAATTATCTTTGTGTTTTGTTCCTTTTCTTCTTCAGTCATTTTAAAAGCAATAAATAAATAAAATTAGAGCTCACAACTGGAAATGACTATTCAAGGAACAAGTCCTTCTGAATTCTGATTAATAAGAGTCATTAAGCAAAGGGTTATGGCGACAGCACCAGAATTCTTCCAAGCATTATTGCTTTCAAAGGTGAACCTTATATATAGGCAACTCAAGACCATTAGCTTCTTCCTCACTTTCTCCTGCCCTTAGGGGAAAAAAAACTTATCTTTTCTGATCCAGACTTATCTTGGATACAGTTTACCCAGTGGCCTCTACCCTCATGATCAATGTGAGAATTCATTCTGATGCCACTAGGCAGGTCTAATTTTGAATCAGCTAGGTTTCTGCTGTTTGACAGAGAACCCTAGGTGACTCTTGCAACCCCCCAAATTTTGGCAGTGTCTATCAGAGTAAAGCAGCAGGTAATGAAATCATTAGGAACGCAGGTATTATAGGTTAACAGTGAATCTGTATCCAATCTGCATCCTTTGGTTTTGGCTTCTGGTCCCACTTAATATTTATATTCTGCTCTGTTTCATCTGGGGTCTTCTGACTGCAATAAACTTACAATTAAAAAAAAGAGTACTCTATTTAAATCAACCTTCTTCCACCTAAGTGAAGGTCTGATCTTTGCTCTTCATCACCCAGAAGCCTCTGCAACTGTGACTGGGGAGTCCTGGGAGCTGAAAGCCACCCGGCTGGTGGGGGCTCCAATTGAGGAAGGCCCATTTAATTGAATTGGAATAGATTCTGCTGGCCCGACCTGCTACTTTTTCCCCCTGAAATGTGCTTCACATCTCCCAGAAAGTCTCTCAAGGGCCAAAGGTGCATATCTGATAACACATTTTACACTTCATTCATTCATTCATTCATTTTATTACATTTATAAGTTTATATATAATTAATTTAAATTAATTGGTTATCATTTGGACCCTAGGAGCATTTAGACCAGTGTTTCTCAACCTTGGCCACTTTAAGAGGGGTGGACATCAACTCCCAGGATTCCCCAGCCAGCATGGTTGACTGGGGAATCCTGGGAATTGATGTCCACCCCTCTTAAAGTGGCCAAGGTTGAAAAACAGCGATTGAGACAGCAGGCACTGAATCCATTGGAAGGGGAAGTCATGCACTGCTGGCTACCCCTTTTCCAGCTTTTCCGTGGAAATAAGTCGCTTCTTTTGGGATCAAGCTGCTTGGTTAGGATTGCACTGTAAAAATCCCCCATGGCGGGGGAGGAAACCCGCCCTTTTTAGGTCTCCAGCCCACGCCTGCTTGCCGCGCCTCTTTTCTCCCGGCCAGAAATGCCTGCCCTTCTCCGCCCTCTGCAACTCACCCTTCTGCATCGCCGCTTCCCTGCTCCGGAGCGCGAGGCAGCCCCAAACACGGGCTCCGGCCAAAGGTGGGAAAATCCTCCGCCGGGTACCCAGGCCGGAAGTCCAGCAGCGGAAATGGTTTGGCTCCTCCTCCTCTCCCAAATCTATGGTCTTTGGGGTGTCCCTCTAGGATGCTGCAGCTCCGTCGATTTGCTGCAGGGGTTTCTCACTCCCCCTCCCGGCAGAAAAGGGATTTTAAACCTGGGGTGTCTCTCCCATTCTCTGCCTTACTGGGTGTCACCCCCCTTTTTTTTTTTAAATAGGTGGAAGTTCTGACTCTCTCTCTCTCTTTCTCTCTTTATATATACACCCCCACCACCCTGTGCTGGCTGGGGAATTCTGGGAGTTGAAGTGCACACATCTTCAAGCTGCCAAGGTTGAGAAATGCTGGGTTAGGACTCCACAATGGGGTTTATTCTGTCCCTCCCCAACTGCAAAGGACGTGGTGGGTGGGTGTAATGCAGGGGTCCCCAAACTCTTCAGCTCATCGTCCCCTTCATGACGTTTCAGATTGTTCATCAACCCCAAAACATTTATTATAGGAAAATAATTGAACAAATACTACTTTAATAGTACTATGAATAGCAGGAATAGCAACAACAACAGCGCTGACCTCTTGGATAGTCCCATCAACCCTTGGGGGGGGGATACTGACCACTTTGGGGAACCCTGGTCTAATGGAATCAAAGGAATCAGAAACTGGCAAGAAAAAAAAACTGTAATAACCTTGAAAGAGTAAGATTCCCTGGTAGATCTTATTGGTCTCCACTCTCTTCTAACTTAAAATCTCTCTCTCCCCCATCCCAGATTTTGTGTAGGCCAGTGTGTCTCAACCTGGGCGGCTTTAAGATGGGTGGACTTCATCTCCCAGAATTCCCTAGCCAACCTCGTGATGCACATGTCATTCCACCTCTTCCTGCAGACACCCCTGCTGGATGGGTTCCTACTTTCTGCAAATCTCAAGAGTTCCTCTTTCTTCAGTTTTGGCCAATGGAGGAAAGCAGGTGGATCTCGGGAGGAGCGGTAGAAAGATGAATTGCTTGGAGCTGATGGCTTTCCTTCCCCTTTCTTGTTTTCAGGGTGGGGTTGACAATGAAGTCACGCTCTCAGCCTACATCACCATCACTCTGTTGGAGATTCCATTGCCTCTTACGGTGAGCGCCAGCCGTCTTCACCCCACAGGCTATCCGGAACGAGGGTGTCTGGGAAGCACGGACTGATAAAAAGACCAATCAAACTTCAAGCGGAACCATCTTGAATACCAAGTGCCAAAGAGGACAATCAGAAGGATCAGGGGGGTCTTCCCTAGCAGAAAAGTCTTGAACGTCAGGAACTTTTCAGTTTGAAAAAAGAGCAGCTGATGGGGGAGATGATTGAGGGGTGTAATATCGTGCCTGGCCTGGAGAAAGCCTGTCCAGGAGTCCTGCAATGAAGCTGATTGGAAGGAGGACAGGCCAAAGGAAGCCCTTCTTCACACAGCCTGTGGAATTCATGGCCACAAGACATGGTGATGGCCATGAACTTGGATGGTTGGATTCATGGAGGCAGCTTTAACATGGGCTATTGGCCTGGAGGACTCAATATTGTGTGGGTTGGAGGCAGCTCAGTTCTAAATATCATTTGCAATAATGGAAAGGAGGGTAGGTTTCGTGTTAGAACACCCCAGAGCAGTGTTTCTCAACCTTAGCAACTCTAAGACATGTGGACTTCAACTCCCAGGATTCCTCAGCCAGCCATGCTGGCTGGGCAATTCTGGGAGATGAAGTCCACCCATCTTAAAGCTGCCCAGGTTGAGACACACTGGTGTAGACTGTCTGCGCAATCATGCTCCAGGGCTGGATTTTTATGTGAGGGAGTCATTGTTTCATAGCGGCGGCTTCCTGGTTTCCAGGTTGACAATACATGGCAGCTTCCGTGGGTTTCCTATCTCAAGTAAACTAGAGGCAGGCGAGTCCCCATAGCTCTCCCAAACCTATAGCCACTTACTAAGGTTTATTAGTTTATTGATTAGACTCACTAAGGTTTAACGTAGAAGAAGAGGGAAGTGATTTCACGCATGGATGGGGAGTAAGCACGCATTATTCAACTCCACGATGACTTGACGGCACATAATCAGTTACATGCAAATGCAACTGAAATCAAACCCGTTTTCAGGCTTTTTCCTCTGGCGGACTGCGGGCCGCTTTACTGCCCCGTCAGATTCAACTAACCTTCGGGGAGGCACCCTGATTTTGTTCCGCAGTAGCCGAAAGGGCCATTAAAAGAGCTGCAGTAAGCTTCCTAACCCTATGAAACTCATTGCCCCATGAATTGTGAACTGCAAAGGCTTCCTTATGGCAGGGTTTCTCAACCTGGGCCACTTTAAGAGGGGTGGACTTCAACTCCCAGAATTCCCCAGCCAGCCATGCTGGCTGGGGAATTCTGGGAGTTGAAGTCCACCTGTCTTAAAGTTGCCAAGGGTGAGAAACCCTGCTTTAGGGCAAGGGAGGGGCGCTGCAGAAGTTCCCCAGGGCGGGCACAAAGGCTTTGGGGCCAGAGGACCGGGGGGGGCGCGTTTCTCCAACCGCCCCCAAAACCCCTTTCCCCAAAGCCAAACAGAGACGGATCAGAAAGAGCGAAGCGGCGGAGGCCTAGACGGGACGCCTCGTCTGTCGCCTTTTTTTTTTAATTGCAAAAGGATGTGAACTTCGAAATCCTCTTCCTAGCCTGGCTCCTGCCCCGGAAATGGGCTTTTTGAAAATTCCCAGGGATGGGAGGGGGGGAGAAGCGCATCTGCCTCCCAGCAGGGTTGCTCCCGTTTGTATTTTCACGGTAAGGTTGCAAAGAGGCGGGAGGAAGGAGAAGCGGGAGCGGCGCGGGTGAGTAGAGAGCCGGGAGCGCGGGGCTGAGTCAGGACTGCTTTTCCAGTGCAACGCGGAGGAATTTGGAAATGCTAAAAAGAGGCAGGCAAAGTTTATTATTCATCATATGATCACGTGATTATTATCAGCACTGTTAGTATTAGTATTTTCACGTATAGCCCTTTTCTTCAAGAGCTCAAGGTGGCACAAATAGAAGTCCCCCTTTTAACCCCCCAACAACAACCCTGTGAGGTGGGGCAGGGAGAGAGAGTATCCTGCCTCAGTTGTACTCTTGGGAGAAAGTTGATCTCTTCCTTCTTTCCCAGGCGAGGAAAGTGGGTGGCTTGTTTATTATTTATTATTTATTAAACTTGTCCCTGCCCATCTCCCCCCAATGGGGGACTCTGGGCGGCTCACAACATACGGTTTGTTACAATATTGCTGGCTATATATGTTATCCAGTGTTGTCATGTATGCTTGCATTCTTAATTTATTGTTTTAATTGTTGATTATTTTATCGCCGCCCCCTCTGAGGGGTTTTTAAACATGGGAAGTGGAATACAAATATCCTAGATAAAAAGTAAAACCCAGACAGCCCTTTCAAAGGCTGTTGTCTTCAATCTGGCTCCTTTCAGGTGTTCTGGACTACAGTTCCCATAATTCCTGCATGCTAGTGTCCAGCCATATTCAGTGGAATTGAGTTGGGGAAAGAGATTCCTAAGGTTAACAGAGGGAGAAAGTTTGGGTACTGTGTGAACCTAGCCAATGGTAGTTTATTCAATAAACCATGATGAAACAAGGGTTAGTACAATGTGTGAACCCAGTCCAAAAGAAAAACCAGATCCTTGTTACTCACTGATTGGGGCTTGGCATGCTGGAAAACAAATGGCCAGAGACAGAATTCAAACGCTGCCACTCAAATAATAATAATAATTATTTATTAAACTTGTATGCCACCTGACTCAATGAATCTGGGTGGCTCACAACAATGAAACGAATAAATTACAATAAAATAAATCAAGCATTAAAAATGTATATCTGGGAATTGTAGGAGGGAAAGGGGTGTGTGCATGACAACCCCATTGTGTTTGCAAATATATGATCTGCATCATTTGCATGATGATATCATGGAGCACGTAGCGTCATGTTGACATCAGGGCTTCTGCTGGACGCTCACTTAAGCATATGGACATTGCTTGGTAGTAATAAAAGATAGAAATGATCACCTGCAATGAACAAAAGCAGGCACAACCCCAATCTTGCCATCAAAGATTGGACTCTGTCCAAGAAGTGACATGGAACCATTTAATCCACGAGTAAGCGAAGTGCACACTGTGGATGGTAACGTGCCTTGGATTCCTCCTCTCAACCCTTCAAGATAGGCCAGGTCAGGGAATAGCTGCCACAAGAAATACTGGAACTCTACTTCATAGATTTAAGCTATAATAATGACATGATGGTGTTTCTCCTTTCTCCCCTCCTACACCAAAGAAAGTCAAGGTGGGGCAATCTTGACTTTCTTTCTTGCGCTTTCCTGTTTTCCCGGGCTAAGCTCATGTTTTACTAAGATATGCTCCACATATCTTCTCCAAGGTCACCTCTCTGTTTCTCTTCACCTCCTTTGCACTTTACCTGGCTCTCTGCTCATACGCAATGTCTTTTTAAAATTTAGAATCTTAGTAAAAAATATTAAATGGAAACCTGGTATACAGCAGAGCCAAGAGCCATTCGCTCTTCCATAGGCTCCATGGTCCATTCAGAAGAGAAAATAAAACGGTGGGTGGCTTTGTTTGGAAATGTGCTCATCCACCAAGAATATGTAGGGAATATCCCGGGAGAGGACTAACCTCATAATTTTGCCTTCTCCTTTTGTGATTGGCCACACCTAGCACAGCAGAAGAAGTGACCTGGGCCACTTTTGTGCGAGTGCCCCTGACTGGCTCCAAAAATGCCCACCATCTCCCAAAGAGACCTGATTTAATCCCAATATTTTTTTTTCAGGTCTGCTCTGTTTGCAAAGAAACGAGGCATTTTTAAAAAAAAAAAAAAAACCCAGGCCCCTACGTCTCGCGGTGGCTGATTTGCAAATTCTTTTTGTGTCTTTAGCTTTTCTTCCGTGACCAGCCAACAATGAGTCGGAGATCATAACCTGAGAACTCGCCCCTGTTGCCCTTCCAGCACCGTTGCAACGGTTCGGATCCCCAGGACAGATTCTGGAACATCAGGCTGGGTGGTGCTTTTGCCTGGAGACCCTCCGAGAATGAAAATGGAGGAGCGGGGCCCCAGGGATCACCTGCCGGGAGCAACGAAAGACCCTCGTGGGGGGGAGTCCCTGCCCCAGAGGATGGGAAGAGAGGTCAAGCAGGAACCAGACGAGGGATCCCTTCAGCAGTGGGAAGTTCAATGGCGGGAGTTTCTGAAGACGGTGGAGACCCCATGCCCAGGGGGCTCTAAACCACCCGTGGATCCGTGGGAAAACAGTTTGGCCTTCCTGGGCTCCTTCGAGCAAGTGGCTGAGGCATGTCGGTGGCCTGAGGAGGAGTGGGTGGCCCGACTCCGGCCAGCATTGAGTGGAGAGGCCGAGCAGGCCTTTCTGAACCTGGAAGGGTGCAGCAAGGGGGATTATGGGAAAGTGAAGGCTGCCATTTTGCGAGGGGATGCCCAGCGGAGGGAGGAGCAGCGCCAGTGTTTCCGGCGCTTCCGTTACCAGGAAGCTGAGGGACCAAGAGGGGCTTACTGCAGACTCCAGGAACATTGCCAGCGGTGGCTGAAGGCGGACGTGTGTACCAAAGAGCAGATCCTGGAGCTGCTGATCCTGGAGCAGTTCCTGGCCATCCTGCCTGTGGAGATGCAGCGCTGGGTCCGGGAGTGCGGCCCAGAGACCTGCTCCCAGGCGGTGGTCTTGGTTGAGGACTTCCTTGGGAAGCAGGAAGAGCTCTGCATGCAGGAAAACCACACAGGGGTATTTCAATATGTCCTTTCTATGGGGTGCGGGGAATGTCGAGAGGGTTGTTCTGGAGCAGAGATCCATGCCCAACCCATTTTTAATTACCCCACCCTGGTCTGTTGATCATCCATGCAAATACAGGTAGTCCTCGCTTACCAATGGTAATTGGGACCAAGAACTCTGTCGCTAAGGGATTCAGTTGTAAGATGTGATGTCACATGATCATGCTGACTTATGACGGCAGTTGTGGCAGTCCCAGTTATCGTCAGGAGAATCCCGCACAGTCTCCGTGTCCTGCATTCACGAGATTGCTATTTGTGACTTCCTGCCAGGTTCCCCATTGTCTTCGCTCATGGGAAACCTTCAGGGAAGGTTGCAAACAGTGATTACGTGACCGTGGGATGCTGCAACGTCGTAATTGCGATCCAGTTGCCAAGCACCCAAATCGTGATCACATGACGGTAGGGATGCTGTGACGACTGCAATTATGAGGCCCCGTCGTAAGTCCCCCTTGTTCAGCGCCGTCGTAACACTGAACAATTGCTGTACGAGTAGATGTTAAGCGAGGACTACCTGTGGTTTCTACATTTCATGATCCTTTGGTATCCCTCTAGAGCAGTCAGCTTTGGGCCTCTAAATGTGCACCTCAGTGTCCTGACCTGGAGGCCTCATTGGTCCAATGGCTCTGGAGGCCACACCCAACGTTTGTATCCCTGAAGGTTGAAGACTGTTCTTGGAGTTTGCTGCCTGTTTTCTATCCTCACTGTCGAGTGACCAAGGGGCTGATAGAGGGGGAATGCAATCTTTCCTTTACAGGCAGGAACAATCTCCAGAATTAGCCAGGCTGCATCTGATGCTGAGTGGAAGGCGCTGTATGTAGAGACCAAACAGGAGGACAATGATGTCAACGCTGACCTCTTAGGTAAGAAGACAGGCTCTATTTTTCCCTATGGCCAAGTGGACAGTCCTTGTAGGATTTTGCGAGTTTAACTGATCGCCCCAAATTCCCAAAAGTTAACTGATCAGAATCTGTCTACCCCCAGACAGGTGCTGTAGACTAGGGCTCCCGTTATCCCCAGCCAGCATGGGTGGCCTGGCTATGGGGGGAATTGCAATGCAACAGTTCTAGAAGAGACCGGGATGGGAAAGACTTGATTTAAATTAATGGTTGGTTTGGGGATGCTGAGTCTTTGTGGATTAGTTTGTTATGTTGCTATTTAAATTTGTCAGGGTTTTTTGTTTAATTTATAAACAAAACATGAACACAACATACAAAGAAGAAATAAAATACACAAGAATATATTAAAAACGCACACAATTTGGGACTGTATATAAGAGATGCAACATTTTTAAACATCCCTATTCAATGTATTGTCAAAGGCTTTCACGGCTGGCATACGAAGGCTGGTGTGGGTCTTCCGGGCTGCGTGGCCGTGTTCTGGAAGTTTTGTTTCCTAATGTTTCGCCAGCATCTGTGACTGGTGTCTTCAGAGTGCAGGAGCACAGACAGGAGCACAGAGAGAACTGCTCCAGTCTGTGCTCCTGCCCTCTGAAGATGCCGGTCACAGATGCTGGTGATACATTAGGAAACAAAACTTCCAGAACACGGCAACACAGCCCGGAAGACCCACACCAGCCATCCCTATTCAATATTTCTTCCTAGGAAGACGTATGGATGAAGGTAGTACCTCAGGAATTCCTTTCTTAGTTTGTAGGATTACAGTGGTACCTCGGGTCACGAACGCTTCTGTTCACGACCAATTCGGGTCATGAACAGCACCGTTCGCAAAATTTTGCTTCCGTTCGCGAACTCCGCATCGGGTGACGAACAGGATCTGCGGCCATTTTCCCCGCTGACACACGTGGTCGTGGCTTCCTGTAGGGAGGGGGACTCTCCCTCCAAGCAGTAACTGCCTCCCCACCCGCCTTCCTGTCCTCTACGTCTCAAGCAAGGTTAGTGTTCTCTCTCTTCATACTGTACTGTACTGTACCTTGTGTCATATTTTTGTGGTTTAAAAAACAACAACATATGGTTCAGAACGGATTAACCGTATTTACATTGAACCTTATGGGAAAATTTGATTCGGTTGGCGACCAAAATCGGTTGGCGACCAAATTCATAGGGGTCAGAATGGATTAACCGTATTTACATTGAACCTTATGGGAAAATTTGATTTGGGTCGCGATCAATTTGGGTCGCGACCAGAGTCGCGGAACGAATTAAGTTCGTGACCCGAGGTACCACTGTATTTTTTCAGCTCATAAAAATATGTTCAGTTTTATTGCTCTGTTCATAGATTTTGTATGCCCCTGGGTTGCCTTGGGGGAAAGAAAGAACATTGTGGTATTTTTCAAAAGACAAATCAACCAGCATCTTCATCCCTTTGAGTTACGTGCTGGATGAGATGCACAGACTGGAGCCAAATAAAATGGAAGGTTGTTGTAATTCACTGTTTTTCAAACATGGCGACTTTAAGATGTGTGGACTTCAACTCCCAGAATTCCCCAGCCAGCCATGCTTATCTGGGGGATTCTGAGGACTGAAGTCCACACATCTTAAAGCTGCCAAGTTTGAAAAAATGCTGCTATCACTGCTGTAATTGGTCTAGGTTAGCTTGACAAATATAAATGGAATTTCATAGCTCAAGTTAGTGAATGGAAACCTTAGATATCAAAATGCCTGGGCATCAAAGTTTCTTTGGAGTTTGTTGAGTTCTCTTGTCCTTCTTGTCCTAGAAGATATATTAAGCTTAAATAAATAAGGGGGAAGCTTGCTGGAAACCAAAATGCCAGCATCACACCTTCTTAGGAAATGAAAATTCTGGCCAGGGCTCTGGCCAGGAGGCTACTTTCTCAGGCAAGAGAGAAAGCTGAGGAGGCAGCATCCAGGAGAGGCTGGAAGAGAAATCAGGGAGAAATGTTAATATGTTCTAGTAAGTTGGTGTTTTGAGATGGGCCTTGCCCATCATCTTGTAATGGGTGTGTCATCCCTTGTTGATACAGTCCTCCTAGGAGAACTTCCTCAACGTGGTTCCAAACTTTCAAATGAGCCCCCTGGTGTAAGAAGACTACCTGGCTAACTGAAAATAAATGGGCATTTCTCAGCTCATCTGTTCTCTCATTATTTTTTTGCCTTCTAGAAAGGATAAAAACTGCACTGAGGGAATGTTAAAATCCTACTAATTTAGCATCCTGGTGCTTCCCAGATGTTTGAGCCACAGCTGCCGCAGTCCCTTTGATTCTCTTGGTTGGGATGACCGCCCAGAGTTGCTGGGAGTCCGGCAGCATATAAATTCAATTAATATTACTAATAATAATTTAATTTGAAGCCCCAAAGATCTGGAAGATGCTCCTTCTGAATGGTTTAGTTTGTGCTCTAACGAGCTTCCAATCTTAATTCCAACAGGATCTGAATGGAAAAATGAGACTGCGGGGAAACCGTGTGGGAATTTCTCTGGCGGAACTGATCAGGAACCCTTTGAAGAGAAAGCGTGGAGTCAAGTTCAGCCAGCAAACCGAGAAAGAACCCCACAAGAAGGATGGACAGATAACTCCCTTCCTTGTCCGGTTGGAGATTTCCATCGAATCTTGCTCCAGCAGAAAAACCAGGAAGAAAAGGAAAGGGATGGGTGTCTCAGTGATCACTGGGACATGTCTACTGAGATTGAATCCCAGAAAAGTATGTTTGGGAAGAACGTTGGAGACGGGGAAACGCCTGCTGGAGGGGAGAGTTCATATACGTACCTGGAGGATAGAGGGAAGTTTGTTGGGGCTTTGCCTGCTCCATCATATCAGGCCATCCAGGCTGACGAAGGACAACATAAACCCTCTGATTTCAGCAAAAGCTTTTATGGTCCATCCAACCTGTTGAAACACCCAAGATTCCAAAAAGGGGAGAAGTTGTATAAATGCCTGGAATGCGGGAAGTGCTTTGGCCGCAGCGCCCACCTGACCTCCCATCAGATCATCCATACCGGAGAAAAACCATATCAGTGTTTGGAGTGCGGGAAGAGCTTTGTTCAGAGTGCCCACCTCACCTCGCATCAGATAATTCACACGGGGGAGAAGCCGTACCAGTGCTTGGAGTGCGGGAAGAGTTTCAACAAGAGCACCAACTTTCTGAGGCATCAGAAGATCCACAAGGGGGAGAAGCCGCACCAGTGCCCGGATTGCAGCAAGAGTTTTGCCGACAAACCGAGCCTCATTCAGCACCAAAGGGTTCACACGGGGGAGAAGCCCTACAAGTGCTCCGAGTGCGGCAAGAGCTTCAGTCACAGGGGCAGCCTCAGTGCACATCAGCGAATGCACACGGGGGAGAAGCCCTACATGTGCGTGGACTGTGGGAAGAGCTTCCGGGATCAATCGAGCCTTATTAGACATAAGAGAACCCACACCGGGGAGAAGCCTTACACCTGCTCCGAGTGTGGGAAAAGCTTTAGCCAGAGCACCAACCTGACTTTGCATCAGAGGATCCACATGGACGGGAAGCTTCCAGCAGATTCTCCCCAAATGTTTAACACGGGGGTGGCCATGCTCGTCTTTTCACCAAATCCCGCAAACAGTTTAGTGGCGCTGGAAGGCTGACGTGCTCCTTCTGGCGCATCAGAAGTCTTTGCATTTGCATTTCCGTTCTTAGATGCCTACGCTGAAGTCAACCGATCGATGACTTTTCTTTCCGAGCACCACCTCTCTGAAGCTTGGAAGGTCATTAAAAGATGCAAGATTTTGATTGTTGTGTGTAAATACTGGGTATGAGAGATAATAAATTTATAAAATCCATTTGGAGTATGGGAATGAGACTCCAGTTGAAGGATTTTGCAAAATCCACAGGCAGAGTATCCAGGGGGGAAGGAGAAAAAAAATGTTCCAGGGTGGAGTGTCTGTTCAAGGTTCTAGCCTGCTGTGCTCCTTCCTAGGAGACTCCATTCCATCTGACAACCCTACTCCTGATTTTCTGATTTTTTTTCCTCCAGGAGTCAGAATTACAGCTATGATATACTGAGCTACAAATTAACCATGCTTAACATGATTCTTGTTGGTAGAAACCTTTCAGTGCCTTTCCATTTTTCCTGCAAGGCTGGAACGCTGGGGCCTTCTGGACCATGTTAAAGGTCAACTCCTGATAACCACAGCCCATCTGGCCAGTGGTGAGGGGTTGCTGGGAATTGTAGTCCAGCAAATCTGTCTTTCTAAAGCCAGCTCAGGTAACTTTGAAATGTTCCTTCTTTGAAATGGGACGGCTTGTGTTTGCCAACGATGGAAGAAGCCTGAAGGCCATCCCAGGTGGGAGATGTAGCTAAGGATGTCTTCGAAAATGGGGAGGAAGCACTGTAATTTTAATTTTGGCAAGAAGAATAATGCATAGCCCACTATTGCAACCCCCCTGCATTGTTTTAGACCTGCCTGTTGCTTTTCAAAAGTGTGGTTCTCAAGTGGTAGCTGGGAATGCTAGGAGTTGTAGTCCCACATCTGGAGGGCACCAGATTGAGAAAGATCTCTTTAGGCTCTGAGTTATGATACATTCTCACCTCCAGCACTCTTCCAGGTACATTGACTGGCTCCCCAAAATCACTACTGGGTTATCAGCCTGTGTAGATCCATCTTTATTCATATTCATATATTATTATTATGGTTGGTCACACAGCCAGATGGTTAGACTGGCTTTGGCATTCTTCTCCACCTATCAAGTCCTTCCCAAAGACCTGGGATAGGCAGATGTTTAATAATAACATCACATTAAAACCATAATTTCTTTACCCATGATTTGCAGACAAGCCACCACCGGCTGGGCTTGCACAACACACTAATCCAAGCACGTTGTGTTTTGACACTTAAATGCAGGAGCTGGATTAACTCAGATGCCCTATTTATCTTTCGTGCTCTGCCCAAAGAAATTGCCATAGGGTGGGTGGCTCAGTTAACACCTGGGATCAGGGCAGAAACCTCAGTGGGAGTTCTTCTCCCTCCACTTTTTTTTTTTTTTAAAAGTGATTGAAGCTTTTCCTAGAGAGCCACCAGTTTCAAAGGGTTAAATCAGTAGATCTGCTTCCTAGAGCAGAGGTGTTGAGAGGTTCCGCTGTCACATGAAATGAGGTTCCTTTTCCAGTTGGGTTCCAGTTTTCAATTGTTCTTTGCAACCTCAGAGACAAACTAGGGAGAAAATTGTTGCTTTTGCCAAGGGGGGTCAGAAGCAGAATGGGCACCCCCCTCCTTTGTCCTCTCCTATGATCTAAAGAGTGTCTGGAACCAGAAAATCTATCTGCGTGATCATTAGGAGTCAACAGCAGTTTGATGGCCCATAATCAGTGTGTGCTTGTGTATTGCAAAGCCAAGGCTGGTCTGAACGTTCTTCTGTAAACCGAAATGGCGAGCCGGAAATGTGTGTGGACGTTTGATTCATTGACACGTCATTGAATGTGGTCAGAATTTGATTTGATACTGAGAAGAGGCTTCTGCAGGAATGAAAGCCAACCGCCGTGAAATCACACACAAAACCAAACGGCTAGAGCTGTGACTCTGGAATGGAGGCAGATGACCGAAACCAGACTGAGTGTGTGAACACAATGCAGGGAACAGAGGAAGGAAATGGACACTGCTGTTTATAGAACTGAATGATACTATCTAGCACAGTGTTTTTCAAACTTGGCAACCTTAAGATGGGTGGACTTCAACTACCACAATTCCCCAGCCAGCCATGCTGGCTGGGGAATTCTGGGAATTGAAGTCCACCCATCTTAAGGTTGCCAAGTTTGAAAAACAGCTAGCAGGATAGAATCTGAGAATATGGAGGAATGCAGAGGCATCATAAGATCACCCTCAAAGCTTTATCAAAGGCATTCCAGTGCAAGGATCACACTGATTTACAAAATTTTATTTTTCCTATGTAGTGTAACAGACCAAACATATGGAACCTGCAACCTTGCTTTGTTCGGGGGTCTTCTGTGGTTTTTTGGCAGAAGCCCAGCAGTCACTGGAGTTGTGCACACCAATAAAAGCTACTTTGTTCCTTCTATCTCCATTCACTTTGGTTCTTAATTTCAGTGGGCATTTTTGCAGAACACTTGGTACCTAGTTTTTCGCCAAGCTTGTTGTGCAAACTCTGCTCCGGAGATGGGAGTGTTGAAGTAAACAGTCCAGTTGTTGGATATGGTATAAAGGCGTGTTTGGTGTTTCTAGGAAACCTGTTCTGGTCCCTCTTCCAGTTGCTGAGTTTATTTGGACTTTACACTTGGGGTCCGCAGCCCTGCATCCCCAGTGTGGCATCTGGAAGTGACAAAGTGCCTACCAATGTCTTCACTGCCTGCTAAACCCTTTCTCTCTCTCTATTTTTTCTTTCTATTTTTTTTAAGAATTGGAAGCTAGCACACTGCAAAGCAAACAATCAGCTGCAGACTGTGTTTCAAACCATGCCTCTGGACCCAGGAAGACCCCACAGGACTTCTCAAAAATCAGCTGGTGGGCAACTGGTACCCCATTTGCTTTTGATCATGGTCTGTTCTGGAATTGGCCACCCCCAGTATGGCAAATTATTTTGAGAAAGGGCTCTCGATATTTCAATTTCCACTCTGATCCGAAAAGATTGGGGACCTTTGCTTAAGCTTTGGTCTGCATCTATTTTACAGTAAATAGTTTAAAAAATTGGGCTGTCCTAACAAGGTAATGCCTACCTAGTTGGGGTTTTTTTCCAGTTGAGTTGAAGGTGTGAACCTAGCTACTGTGGCTTAACATGTGTTAACCAGACTTTAATGTCAGGTTCAGCAAACTTGGATTAAAAATCCTGGCAAATGCAGCTTCAGAGCGCAGCCTTCTCCATCAGTGGAAGAAATCTACAAGCTAGGATGACAAAATCAGACTTTGCCAGATTCTGTCTGCTCTGAGAAGCGTCTATTAACTTTCCTTCTAAGTATTTTTAAAGTCTGTAACATCCTAGACATGTAAAGGATTCTGTGTCACCTTCAAGCTTCCCTACTTTGGCATTCATGTTACAGCAACATGTAATTTACTTAACCATGTTTTTTTGAGGAAGCTTATTTGATTGCTTCCCAAAATGCCTTAATCATTGTTTATACACCACACTGACACAGCTCACACCTTTTGCTACTAAGCCAAAAGCAAACTATCTTAAAGCCCACTGTGGAAGTGTGAACCCAACTAGCCTGGCACATTGCAATTTAGCCTCTAACCAAGTTAACAATATTTAAAAGAGCACCTCTACCCATACCATCTCCATAATTCAGTCAAACTCCACCCTCAATCTTGCTGCCCCCCACTTCCAGCACATACTTCGTATGCACTGCGCATATGCGTCAACACGCAGCATTCCAAAAAACCTGATTGGAGATTCCCTCAGCTGAAATTCCAGTCCTGTCCAATGTCACGCACCGTATGATAAACCTCTCCTCCAATTGCCACACACGATACTCTGTGCATGGCAATTGGGCATTGTCTTCACTGCCAAACTGGCCATTGATTGAACTTCTTACAAAAGTTCTTTGTAACTATCAACCAGTTGGTTGTTTGACTGGGTGGTCACTAGGAGGCAACAAAACTTTTTTTTTTTAACATCTCCCAGCTGCCATGCAGTGGTTGTCCAGATCTACACAACCAGAGGCAGCTGTTGAGCTGCAATTTGAAAAAGGGATATTGCTGGGAGAATTGGTGTGAAGTCCCTTGGAGCGTAACTTGAGGGAAGTGAGGGGGCACAGGAAAAGGGATCCCTCCCCACACAGGCTATTAAACCTAAGTCCTTTCAATTACATTTTCAGTTATATGCATTAAGGCAAGACAGGCTAGTCAATTTCAGAGCTCACTTCCTAATTCCCAAACCATGTGCCAGGACGCCTTGGAGCACTGCAAACTCATAGGAGTGTTGCAGGATATTTAAAACATTTGCAACGTTCATTTGTGATGTCGTATCTTCGCAACACTATGGGTGCCATGAATCAAGAGAGTTTGGGAACCTCTGGGCCCATCTTTAATAAAAATGGCTGCAGAAGCCAGGGTTCTGGCCTTCCTCCCAGCCAGAGCGCGTTGTTGAACAGGCACTGAGCCTGAGGGAGCCTGACAGTCCCTCAGCAGACCTGCTAAACCAAATAAGGCCAAACAGATTGGCCCCTTTGGCTGCACCATCTTAATTCTCTCCCTCCATAAGCTGTGGATTGTCCAGATGGGATGTCTTGAGCTGGAATAAGAGGGAAAACATCACTTCTAGAGCAGAGAACCTGAAAGTATTTTTGGGCCACCTCAGCTGCAGGCTGATACGAGGTTAGTGCTGGCATGAGGACATGTCCTTTAAAAAGTGCCAGGCACAGATACTGCATAGATGAGGCAAATGGCTGTGCCTCAATTTCTCTTTCTGTTGCATCTTGAACTCCAAGGTGACGGACGGGTCTCTCTCTCCCCAAGTTCCATCTGCTTTCTCTTCTTCAACCAGCACTTCCCTCTTGGTGAGGATCTGATCTAGAAGAATCGATGGTCCTCTTCTCTCCCTCTTCTTCTGCCTTTTGGGCAATGAACCAGTCAACAAGACCATGTGGGACTTTTGGGGAGAGAAGACAGATTCCCCAAGGGTAATCCACAGTGAGAGCCAAAATGGCTGTGAGGGGTAGCGAAAGCAATGAGATGACCATCAGAGCTTTAATACTGATAATTGGACATACAGTTCTCAGGCCCGCTTACAAACTGTCTTCCAACTTCTCTAGTCACAAAACAGCCGCCATGGGGCAGGTGTCCCATCTTAAAACCCCTACTGAGGGGCAAACTAGCTGTATCATCATCCTAGGGTACCCCAAAATAAATAAGCCTTCTGGAGACAGTTGCTTTGTTTTGCAATTTACCAAACAAAATCCTTTTAAAATAAAAATCTTTGCTAAAGGGGGCCCACAATGGCCCCAAGGCAGTGTTCTGGGCTGGCTGAGGAATTCTGGGAGTTGAAGTCCACACAGCTTGAAGTTGCCAAGGTTGAGGAATACTGCCCTAAGGGACATGGGACTGATTTCTTGAGCAACACGAATAGATTTCTGGTTGACTTAAAAATGGGGAAGGTGGACAAGGAAAAAAACCCAACGGCTGTTCCCTGAAATACAGAAACGTATAATTGAGCAGCCATCAAACTGTTTGGGTTACTCAGCTCACATGTTGGGAATCCCAGTTGGTTTTGGAAAACCATAGGAACAGAACTGATAGGAGTCAAGGCAGATGTCAGACTGCCACATTTTGATGGACGTCCCATAATTTTAAAGTGCACATGATCCCCCACAACGAAGTCTTCCCGTATTTTCTTTCTTCCATCTGACTGATCCCCGATCCCCAACTGCGGACAAATCATATACAGTGGTACCTCGAGTTACGAACTTAATCCGTTCTGTGACTCTGATCGCAATTCGAGTTGGTCGCAACTCGAGGTAAATTTTCCCATAAGGTTCAATGTAAATACGGTTAATCCGTTCTGCCCTCCGAATTTGGTCACACCACGAGGCAAATTTCCCCATAAGGTTCAATGTAAATACATACTGTTAAACAGTTCTGAAACACATGCATTTTATTTTGGCGACAAGCGCACCAAAAACCTTCCAAACACCACAAAACACGCCACAAGCCTCACCGGACGTCTCCTTGCTACCGCGATCTCGCCCACAGGAAGCCGCGACCGCGTGGCAGCAGGGCAAATGGCCGCGGATCCGGTGCGTAGCTCGAGGCGGAGGTCGCATGTCGAGGTAAATTTCTGGGTCCGGAGCTAGTCGTATCTCGAAAAATTCGTAAGGAGGGGCGTTCGTAACCCGAGGTACCACTGTATTTGACATGATTTTTTTCTCAGGAGAAAAAAACAAAACCAGAAACACGCTCCATAGATTAAAAGGCTGTACGTCAAAAACCACAGGCGCCGTAAAGTAGATGGGACTGCAAATGACATTTTTATTTTAGAGACCTCTTAACTGGACAAAGCCAGGCCCCTCCCTTTTAACATGGCAGGCTACCGCTTCCAAAATTAGGAGTAGCTTTCAAGATGGAAATGGAAGAAGTAGAAATGGCCCTGACCAGCTGGAAGAAATCAAATTGGACTTCCAAACTGCACATGGAATGTAATTTATTTTACTTTTAAACCATGCCTCTAGAACAGTGTTTCTCGACCTTGGCAGTTTGAAGATATGTGGACTTCAACTCCCAGAATTCCCCAGCCAGCCATGCTGGCTGGGGAATTCTGGGAGTTGAAGTCCACACATCTTCAAGCTGCCAAGGTTGAGAAACACTGCTCTAGAAACTATAAGGATTTTATTCTTAACCAAAACTCTCTTCCTCATCTGTTTTTTTTTAAAAAAACAACCTAAAATTTGCTTCTTGGCATGAATATTTAAAGTGTACTTTGTTATTTTTACCAAAACACTAAGAACTGATTGGAATCAGAACTGTTCAGTGGAAAAACTCTGGAGGCCAGCTTTGCACTGTGATGCATCATGATTTGTTGATTAAACTGTCATTGACCCAACCCCTGTTCTGGCTGAACAAGATGTGTGACTCCCATCAGAGAAAAGCAGACGACCAGCTTCTGCAACTGTGTAGGCCAACACACCAAGCTTACAACGGAAGGAAAACCCGTGCTGTGAACTCCTGACTATTTTAATGCCATGCCAGCTGCTATCGTTTCTTTGAATTGATTCTCTGACTGCACCCTTGTGGCCACCATCTTGACTTTTTTGACCATTGACTAGACCACAGATTGGGCAGTGTTGGGTTTCAGGGTTTAGTGGTCTAGAGAACAGATTTCCTAACATTTTGTTGGCAACTGTGGCTGGCATCTTGAGAGGCAAGGTGGTCTCCTCCACAGACAACTGAGCAGGGAGTGACTGAGCTCCTGTTTTTATAGCCAGGTGTCTTGACTGCTGATTGGTCTTTAGGTAAGCTGGTTTCCAATTGGTGCAGGTCAGTGAGGGCCAATCAGAGACCAGCCCTCACCAACCTGCACCAATCAGAAACCAGCTCAGCTAAAGACCAATCAGCAGCCAGGATACCTGGCTATAAAGACAGGAGTCCAATCAGTCCCTGCTCAGTTGCTTGTGGGGACATCTTGCCTCTGACAACACCAGCCAGAATTGCTGGTGAAACACTGGAAAATCTGTTCTGTAGATCATGGTCACTGAACCCCAATACTGCTCAGAGGATACCAGCTGTGAAAGCCTATACCAGTAAACCATGGATCATTGTACAATATAACACCACAGAAGTTAGGTTGCAACTGGGGTGTCTGCAGGATATGGTTGAAAAAATCAAGATGGTGCCTGAACAGTGCAATCAAAGGCAACTTCTTGCATTTTCTTCACCACGTCCTGTGGACACCCCTGTTTGCAACAGTGGCTTAGCATGTGAGGGCTAGAAGGATCAAGGTGGAACGGAAAGTCCTAAGACCAGAAGGCTCCCTTACAATAATGGTGCTGAGACGTCAATTGCTCTACCCCGCCTGCAGAGAGAGAAACCACCTTCAGACACACTGAGACTGCTATGTATACTTGGATCTACGGCATGAGGCGTACCGTTGGCAACTGCTGCTTTTCTGCTATATTACAACTTTCCTAGTATCTGCAGTAACATGATTTTATCAAGAGCTGGTCCTGGAATTCAAGAATTTGGTTCAAGAATGAGCCTGCATGAAGCCTGATTTTTAGTAAGATATGTGAACAGGGATGCCCAGTTTCTCACTTAGGCCTGGCCCATCCAAAGAGTCATCAAGCAACAGCAGCCAGAATAGGAAGATTGTCCAGGCATTGGCTAAACAAGTTATGATGATTACTTTCCTCATCTGCAAGACTGACTTTTGGTTTGTTCAACAAACTCTGGCAAAAACAATCCACGGTTGAGTGTGATGTGGGAACCCAACCCGTGATCACTGTTTCACATCATACTAAGCTATATTATGATGGGCCTGGCATGCTAGCCAGCACCCAGGCCATGTCTGAAACTGCAGTTAAGGCTATTTAATTTTATTTGCTTCTGCAGGTTATATGCTGTTCAATTCCAGGAAAAAAAAAGTTCTGAGTGTCTTTCAGCTTAGCCTCCATGGAGAGACTCAACACTGGCACCCAACACACGTAGAAAATGGTGGCCACCATCATTGACTTTTTTGACCATACCCTGCAGACACCCCTCCTTGAACCTCGCTTCCACATATTGCCTGAATCTTGGTGGAAGATCAAGTACGATCCTCACTTTTCCTTTCTGGCTTCCAAAATGAGGACCTGAATCACTTCTGCAGGTTAGCATCCCCTAATAGGCTAACTGGGCCACCGTGATTCTGCAGCTGGGCTTTTCCAATCCATTAAAAAATAAACCAGGATGTGACAGTCAGCCAAACATGAATCAGGGGAGGCCTGTAAATTAGGGAGGTCTGTAAATGGCTGTTTCCCGAGATTTGCAGAATTTTCTGGGAACCATACCACGGGGGAGTATCTCACATCATCTTCACATCACACTACAATTCACATTGTATGTGAATGCACTCAGTCATAGAATAGCCTCTATCCCTGCAATGGGACGCAGTCAAATTTAAGCACAGCTTGAACCTTTGGGTCTGTGTTATAGAAACCATCTCTTTGTTAGCAGAAAACCATCTTTTGAAATACCCCCAAAGCTTCTCACACTTCCTCCTCTTTCTCCTTTTCCCTTGAGAACCAGAACCAGACATAGGCCTGTAAGCAGGTCAGATCCCTCTTTCTAAATTTTCTAAAATCAGAGCCCCTAATTTTTCTGGGAGGGGGGAATAGCGGAGTGGTGGCAAAATCCCTCTCCCCGAATAATTCTGTAATTAAATCTAGAAATTTAGATCTTAAGTCTAAGATTATGAATCTGTGTACACCCACTCCGTTTAACATTTCTCTGCTTGGAGAATGTGTTATTTTGCTTCCTGTGAGGTAGAATCCCCTTTGAGCAGTAGAATTCCCTCATCTAGTTCTTAGAAACTCTCCAGGAATTAAAAAGCCAACCAATCAGATCTCAGTTCAAAAAAATGGGAGTCCTTCTTTGTAAACCTTTCCATTCTATTCCCACCGGGCAGAGATTCTCTCTTTCTGGAAAAATAAAACATGAACAAAGCCTGCAATGTAGATCCAGGGTGGATTCTGAAGAGAAGGTGTGACCGTCTACCCATCTGATCTACTCTCCAGGCACCAAACCTTCAGCAACTATTAAGCACCTCCCCACCTCCCATAGTCTGGTCTGGACGGATTGGTGAACACACAACCCTTGCCGGTTTGTTGTAACATCAGTGTTCTGCTCTGAACAGAAGAAAAGGGAACGCTTTGCTATTGCACAATTGTTGAAAATACGCCCCTTCTAGAAAAGAGGAGGAGCTGCCAGTGAAATACCGAAGGACCAACATCTCCTTCAGAACAGGGAGATCCCACTGATTATCCACAGAGGTCCATCTGAGGGGGATCTCAGGAATTCGCTTCAGCGTGGATTCGCTGATGACTAATGAGGTTTGAGCTCTGAGTAAAGCTTTTCCCACAGTCCAGACACCGGTATGGCTTCTCTCCTGTGTGCGTCCGCTCGTGTGCCACCAGACTGGAACTGCCACGGAAACTCTTCCCGCAGACTGAACACTGGAAAGGTTTCTCCCCGGTATGGATTCTCTGGTGAGTAATGAGGTGGGATTTATAACTGAAGCTTCTCTCGCACACCATGCACTGGAATGGCTTCTCCCCCGTGTGAATCCTCCGGTGCGCACTCAGGCGTGAGCTGACACTAAAGCTTTTCCCACACTCCCCGCACTGGTACGGTTTTTCGCCCGTATGGATTCTTTCATGGCTCACTACCTCGGAGCTGCGCAGAAAACTCTTCCCGCAGAACGAACAGCGATAGGGCTTCTCTCCCGTGTGTGCCCTCTCGTGGGCCAGAAGATCTGAGCTCTCGCTGAAAGTTTTCCCGCAGTCCAAACAGACAAAAGGTCTTTCACCAGTGTGGCTCCTCTGATGCTTCCGGAGCCGAGAGCTGACGCTGAAGGTCTTCCCACACTCGGAGCATTCGTATGGCTTTTCTCCCGTGTGGATTCTCTGGTGGCTGTTGAGGTATGAGCTCTGGCTGAAGCTTTTCCCACACTCTAAACACTTGTAGGGCTTTTCTCCCGTGTGGATCCGGTGATGGGTAATGAGGTTGGAGATATCGCTGAAGCTTTTCTCGCACACCGAGCACTGGTATGGCTTATCTCCCGTGTGGATTCTCTGGTGGCTAACGAGACCCGAATTGCGGCGGAAACTTTTGCTGCAGTACAAACATTTGTAGGGTTTCTCTCCCGTGTGGGTCCGCTCGTGAGCAATCAGCCCAGACTTCACGCTGAAACTCTTCGCACAATGGGAACACTTGTAGGGCTTCTCTCCCGTATGGGTTCTCCGGTGGGCAATGAGACTGGAGCTGACACTGAAGCTTCGTCCGCACTCCGAACAGGTGTAAGGTTTCTCACCCGTGTGGGTTCTCTCATGGACGATCAGGCGTGAACGAAGGCTGAAGCATTTTCCACATACCAAACATTTGTGGATTTTCTCTCCGGAATGATCGGAACCCCGGCTGAAGGTTTCTTTGCATACAATGATCTTGACAGCTGCCTCACCATCTGCATTCTTCTTTTCTGTTGGGGTGACAGCGAGATTATTGTAATCTTCCACCAAAGAAATGGATTTCTGAACCCTCTTCCTTGGAAGTTTTTTCAAGGCCTTTTCTGGCTTCTGCTGACTTTCGGACATGGCTCCTCGCTCATCCGAGATGGGAAAGACGTCTGCAGTGCCTCCCCCAGGGGTCTCACAGAGTAACTCAGATTCCTTCTTTGCCAGCTGCGGAATCCCAGCCTTGTTTTCCCTCGTGCACAGATCGTCTAAAAGAAACCCCAAAGAATTGGACAAATATTATTATAAAATCCTTCTATTTTTGTTAAGGGGTACGTTCTTTAAAATCAAAACGGCGAACGAAGAAAGCCATGACATGAATCAAGTCTGCAAGACCGTATATTAATTTAAACTCATTTTAAAGCCACTAGACATTCTTTCAATTAATCAACTTAATGACCTGGCAACGTTTCTGTTTCCACAGGTTCTGGGTAGCATCCAATCACCAGAAAAAGGATCCCAACCCACCAAATTTACAACCATACATTCCGGCATTCCCCACCACCCAACATGAGCCAAAAACCAGAGCTGCGATCTGAGTGGGAATGGATGATTTCTGTGAACGGTGAGGGATTAATTCTGTTGGCAGGAGTACATTCCAGCTCCATGCAGAGATGAGAGTGGTATATCAAAGAGTGGAATGGAATTGAAACAAGGGCTGTTAAGTGTTAATGACTAAGGAGAGTTGATGAAAAGGAAGTCCATTATTACTGGGAGAATGTTCTAAAATGGTAACACTGAAGATCTAGATCAGTGTTTCTCAATCTTAGTAGCATTCAGATGCGTGGACTTCAACTCCCAGAATTCCCCAGCCAACAAGGCTGGCTGGGGAATTCTGGGAGTTGAAGTCCATGCATCTGAATGCTGCCAAGGTTGAGAAACTTCAACTCCTTGCTGGTTGGGGAATTCTGGGAGCTGAAGTCCACGCATCTGAAAAGCTGCCAAGGTTGAGAAACACTGATGTAGATGGACTAACAGGCAAATATTTAAATATGGATGTGGTTTGCTTACAGCGTGGCTGTTGAACTTATTTAATGCATGGGTGAAGATGCCACGACATTGCAAAAACCACACAGGGATTGGGAAGGGGGTTGGCAGAATTTTGATTAAAAGGGTGCGAGAGGTGACAAATTTGGAAAGTGCAGGGTGGCTTCATGCCAGACGGGGTGTGCAGGTTGCTGAAAAATGTATAAAGGCGATAAAGTGTATTGTACATTTGCTGATTTAGAGAATAAGTATGCTAAAGTGAATAGGCTTGAAACATGACACGTTTTGGAGAATGGATGCTGAATGTGGTATATAGTGGAGGTAAAATAATCCGTGAGAATAAATGGCGTGCTTTGCAAATGGTTCAACATAGATCAGGATGGGTGATGTCCCCTCGGTTGTTTAATATATTTCTGGATAAATGTGTAAGAAATGGTGACAGTAGAGATGTGTTGGTTGGGGATATGAATGAATGTGTTTGAAGATAATGCCACATAGTTTCAGCCAACTCAAATGATTTGCAGCAAATATAAGATAGCTCGTATCATGCAACAAGGAATATGGATCTGAATGTTAATGTATCAAAGTCCAAGGCTGCTGTGTTTGAGAGAGAAAAGTGAGTGAATGATTGCAAGTTACACAGAAATGGCAGCCCGTCTTTTACCGGTCACTGACTTCATAGACTAACTGAATGACAGAAATGGCAGAAAACTAAAGCAAGCAAATGAGCTTGTCTACTTGGTAGAATGGTTATTAAAACAGAAATGGACGGAGAAATTTTAAGATATCAAATGCTGGTAGAAATAGAGTGGCTAGTATGTGGCTTGTAGCAAGCGATAAATATTGGTCAAAAGCAGCAAACACTGCTGAGTATAAAAAGTTGCTCCTGCCTACTCTGTTATATGAAAGTCAGAGTTGAGTATGTCAGGAGAATCATGGAAGGACGCTGAACGCAGCAAGAAATGGACTCCTTAAGAAAGAGATGAAGATTGAATGAGTGATGAATGAATGTGGACTGACGACAAAATGGGGGGAGCGTTACAAAAGAAAGACGCCAAGCTGCTGTAAACTAGTTTTAGCTCTGTCTGTTTCCTTTTTCTTATCTTTAATTCTTGGACTTGTTTGATAGACAGACAGACGGCACTTGATGTGCCATCAAGTCGGTGCTGACTCCGAGGGACCACATCGCTCGATCAATCTTCTCCATGATGATCTATCCCTAAGCTGGTCTTTCAGGTCTTCCAACAGTGCCCCCTTCCCTACTGTAACTAAGTCCAACCCCCTTGCTGCTGGTCCTCCTCTTCTCTTTCCTTCCACCTTTCCCACCATTATGGACTTCTGAACAGAGCGAGGTCTTCACGTAATGTATCTGAACTAGGATAATTTGAGCCCGGTTGTTTATGCCTCGAGTGAGAACTCTGGGTTGAATTCTTGGACTATTTATTTTTCCTTGCCTGTGTTCTGAGCCCTTTGCTGACCCCCAGAGTTCACCTTTGATTGAACTGGACTATTTTTAATTTACACAAGCTCTGCAGGGTCCCCAGCCGAGGAAGGTATTCCCAACCTAGTTGAACTCAAGGGAATTTGAATGCGGGGGAATCTCCCATCAGAGGTTTTTGAGATGAACAGATGTGCTTCAAGGGACTTTGAATGTTAGGAACGGGGGCCTCACCTAAAGAAGTATCATCCAGAGGCTGTTCCTGCTTAATCTCCAAACACAGTTGACTCTGCTCAGTGTCTGACAAGGTTCGGTCACTGGCCTTTGGAGAGGTCGCCCCTGTCTCCTCAAATAACCCTGGCACCTGGAAAAGCAGGAAAAATCCCATTGAAGGGCTGAGCAGCAGTGCTGACCTGAGGAATACTACTAAGAGGATCACAGTTCTTACTGTAATTGTGATCTATTACAAATATTCTTTTTTCTGAACTGAAATATCATCTAGAGATACCCAGAAGATGGTTAGAAGAACAGAGGACAATTCTAATCAGTGCCTTGGATTCTCCCTTTATGATTACATAACCAGTCGATTATTCTTTCTGTCAGACAGTTATTATAAGAACTGTAAAATGAGGTGCAGGAACTTGCTTTCTTCCTTTGCCCTCCTTATGCCTCTTTCCTTGCATGTCATACCATTTAGATTGTAAATGACGGTCATTCAACAGATCTGCAAGATTTGTTCTTATTGACTAAAGATCCAGGTAAAAATGACTGAACAACTGTTAAAAACATCAGCATGTAGAAGTTGAGGCTAATCAATTCAATCGCAATAGATTTCGGGAGAGAAATAGTTCTGATTCAACACCCCCTTAATGAGGCATCCTACCCCAAACTGTTTCAACCTTAGAATGTTTTAAGCTGGGAACATTTTGCACAAGTGTAACCCTGCAGAACAAATCTGGAAATCTATTACCTGCTGAGCGGGTCTCTCAGCCTCTTGTTGGCTCAAGAGGAAATCTTCAGCCAGAGTCACCGCCTGGGCACAGGTCTCAGGGCAGCCATCTTTGACCCAGCTCTGGACCTCGGGAGGCAGGATGGCCAGGAACTGCTCCAGGATCAGCAGCTCCAGGATCTGCTCCTTGGTGTGCCTCTCCGGCTTCAGCCACCGATGGCACAGGAACCAGAGTCGACTGCAGGCTTCCCGGGGCCCGTCAGCCTCTCGGTATAAGAACCGCCGGAAATGCTGTCGCTGGACTTCTGTACTGATCGCGTCAACCCGCAAGATGGCTGCCTTCACCTTCCCGTAGTCTCCAATCTCCTTGTTCTCAAATGCCTCTCCTTCTTCTTTGAGGCCTGGGATGAGCTGGGACATCCATTTTCCTGGGTGAGTGTTGACCGCCTTTTCGATGGAGGTCAGAAATAAATCATCCCAACGTTGGGGAGCTGGGAACGGAGTGTGCCCAGGTTTGGATGGAGAGGTTTCCTCCATCCCGGGGGCATCTTTCTCATGCAATGTTTTCTCTTCGTTTTTCACCAGGGCAACATGGTTACTCATCCCAGTTCCTTCGGAAACATCTCCAGAACTTGCCAGACTCTGTACTTCTGTTTTCTCCTCCTTCCGTTCCGCTGGAAAATAATCCTGTTGATCCAAAGGGCTCGCCAAGTCTTCCTCTTCCTCCTTTGAGGCCATTTCAGCTCCCCAAGTCCAGAGTGACTTTGGTCCAGCTCTGCTTCCTCCCCTCACTTTCAATTCTTTGTCTCGTCTGACTTTCTGCCCCAATTTGGTTGATGTGAGAAAGGTCCAACCAGGTTCTGCTGGCAGCCACTCAAGAAACCTGCCTGCCACAAGGACATAAATGTCATTACATTTGATTATTGATCAAGAACTGCTGGGGTAGAAGAACTACTATAGACTTCCCCAACCTGGGTACCCTCCAAATTTATGGACTTCAGTTCCCAGAATTCTCCAGGCAGCATGGCCATTGCAGAGAATTCTGGGAGTATGGACACTGGTCTCAGCCATGGCCATACTGACTAGATGCTAACACTGGATCCCAGAATTCTCCAGTCAGTGTGGCCATGGCTGAGAATTCTGGGAGTACAGACTTCAGTTCCTATATTCTCTAGTCAACACGGCCATTGCCAAGAATTCTGAGTATGAACTTTGGTTCCCAGGATTCTCCAGTCAGTGTGGCCATTGCTAAGAATTTTGGGAGTACAGATTTTCTCTACTCAGCATGGTCACTGCTGAGAATTCTGGTGGTTAAAGTTATGCCCAATTCAGAGAATGTGGAGTTAAGATGTCAAACCAAAGTTGGCTCCTCAGCCATGAAATTCACTGAATGACCCCGGCCCACTCACGGTATCTCTAAAATCCAACCCCCAGGACTGTTGCAAGGAGGAAAAGCACAGGAGAACAGAAATCCATAAAAGGTGGACATTGATTTATTTTATTCAACTTCTTATATTGTCAGCTACTGAAATCTCTTGGTGATTCTCAAAAAGAATATAAAACTAGAGTTAAAGATTTTCCACTGTTGCAAACAGAGTTAAAGCCACTTTTATTCAAACCAACATAACTATGAAACATGATGCGGTTTTGGACAAAGTTGATAAAGAAACTGGCCTCAACTCTGCAGGAAGACCTGAAGACCCAGGAATCGATACTTTCAGTCTGCAGGAATACAGACCCTCAAGGAAGGGGATTATACTGAAAACACCTAACCCAGATCTATCCCATTCAAGGCTTTAAAGGTGATGACTAGCACCTTACATTTGGCAAGAAATGGCCACTCCTGCCACGGTTTTCCGTCCAGTTGTGATGGAGAGCATCAACTCCTTCTAGAGACCGAGTTGGTTGGTGACACCTGTAGCAACTGAACCTTCCTGGGTAAATGTTAGGCATGGGAAATGCTTTAGATCAGTGTTTTTCAACCTTGGCAACTTGAAGATGCGTGGACTTCAATTCCCAGAATTCTCCAGCCAGCAAGCTGGCTGGAGAATTCTGGGAGTTGAAGTCCACGCATCTTCAAGTTGCCAAGGTTGAAAAGAACTGCTTTAGATCAGAAAGCACCTTAATGCATCTGTTGGCACCTCCTTAACTTAAATGCATATTTAATAGAACGGTAGGCTCTACCGAGCTAAAAATATATGATCCTGTCAAGATTCCTTCCTTGTCCAGGCATTGCAGTTCAGTCCCTGTATACAGAATTAATTTTTTTTTATCCCAATTTGCAATCCTAGTCTGTGGAGGGGATGGGAAAACCCACCATGAAATCCTATAACCAGACAGTGCTTTTATCAGGACTCGGCAAAACAGCACAAAAGAGAGGGCCGCCTTTGGAATTTTCCAGCTGCCTTCAAGATATTCCCAACCCAGCCTACCTCACAGGGTTGTTGTGGCGAGGAAAAACAGAAGGAGGGAAAGTTACAAACACCCCCTCTGAACTCCGGGGCAAAAAGATAGGAGGTAAATCTAATGAAGACATAAAACAAGGGATGGCCAAGCAGAAAGAGAGTAGAAAAATTATGCCGGCTAATTCAAAGTTGGTCTTAGTTGGAGATGATTAGCTCAGTGCATGTTGTATTTAGGGAGAAAGACCGTGGTTACATGCCAGGCAACAGCCCCTCCAGTCCTGGACTTTGTGCAAAAATAAGCTGACATTGCAGCATTTACATTAGTGCAGCTGGAGAGTAATGGTGGGTGAGGTCAATTAAGTCAACCCAGGTAGGTCAGGGTTTCTCAACCTTAGCGACTTGAAGATGTGTGGACTTCAACTCCCAGAATTCCCCAGCCAGCCAGGCTGGCTGGGGAATTCTGGGAGTTGAAGTCCACACATCTTCAAGTCGCTAAGGTTGAGAAACCCTGACCTAGTGATTAAGCTGAACCTTCAACAGGAAGATCTCTCTTCAGGCTGCAGAGTCTCCTCTCCCTCTGAAAGTTGGGGAGGTCAACTGAGGATTTTCCAAAGGACATCAAAGCGACCCTCGTTGCATTGATCCCTTGGGGAAAACCCCCCAATCCCATAGAGGGGCCACATCCCAAAAGGTTTCCCCCAAACTCTTCCTCCGGCTGTTTTCCTGCCCCGGGCTCTTCACAGCCCCCTCCCCTTTCCACTGCACTCCACAGCCTTCCCCCCTATACCTGGGGAAACTGGGGGGGGGACACTCCGGCTGCAGCCTTCCACCCTTGACCCGGGAGTAAGCCCCGCCGAGGTCCACGGCGCTTCCTCCGGAGCAGAAGAGCCTTGCTGCAAAGCAGAGAAGCGGGAACCCCCCGGCACAAATCCGAATTGCAACCGCGGTTTGGACGGAGATGCGCATCGCCAGGGAGGGCTGCGCTGCGCTGCGCTGCGCTGCTTTCTCGGGATCCAGCGTGCACTCTCCCCCCCACCTCCCTCCCGCCCGCTAAAACTCACCTCTGCAACGCGGCCGGCCCGAGTCTCGCACGGGACTGGCCCGGAAGGCAACCGCGGGGCCCCGCCGACCCCCCCGCTGCCCCCGCTTCGCAACTCGCCTCTTCCCCCTCCCTCCAGCAACAGGAAGGAGCTGGGCCACCGCCGAGCCGCCTCGCAAGTTGCTGCCCGGCCCTTCTGGCCAGCCGGCCTCGATGGTTTTAACCCTTCGCGGGCGCCGGCTCGGACGGCTCGGGGTGCTCTTCGCGCGGCGCGCTTGCCCCGCGTCGCCGCCTCGCCTAGGGCCGCTCGAGGAATCCCATTTCTCCGTGGGGTCGCCCGACGCGGGGCTGTAAAGCGACCACGCCCAGGTTTGCACGGCGCGGCTGCTCAGCTTGGGGTTCAGCGTGTCGTGAGAACGCGGACTGGAGCCCCCCTGCTCTGATTCTCCCGTGCACGCCGCGGGCAGTCGCCTTTTATGGCCCTTGCCCGCATTTAATTTCCGCTAGGCTGCTTTGGGTTCCCGGGCCCTTGGGGCTTGTCTTGCTGGAGGCGGTTTTTGCCAAACTCCCGTGCCTGAGTTCTCTCTTTGGGCAAAAGTGGTACCGTATGCGCTGCGTGGGGATGGGCTCGCACGTGAAGCGGGGTGAGGGTTAGCCAGAAGTGCGTGTACGCGCATGTGTGTTGGGCCAAATCCCCCTGTATGCTTGCTTGCTTGCACGGGCCAAGAAAGTGGGTTCCTTCAGAATCCGGGTTAGGCAGGTTGTGTGGATTAAAGTACGGAGCTATTCTTCCCCCCTCCAAGGGGCCGAGGAGGATGAAAGCCCAAGTAAATGATTGGGGGGTTTCAGGGGTGCATGTGGGGAATGAGAGGCTGGCCAGATGGCCCCTGATATGTGGGGTGTCTCCTTCTTCCCGACTCCAGTGCTGCGCAGTAATGTGTGTCAGGCACTGGACATTTGAGATGATGATGATGGTGATGATGATGGTGATATAATGCACCAGCAATGCAATTCCCATAAAAAGGAGTATTGCGATTTGATTTGCCAAAGTGGAATTTCGAGGTTGATGGGGGAGGATAACTAATGGTTGGTGCAGCACCGTTTTTGAAGTCTTGGGGAAAGGATCATAAAGCCACCCCAGAATTAACCAAAGCTGTGTAATTTTTCTGTTGTCTTCAATAATTATGAACCAAAAGAAGTAAATTTACAGAAGTCCTCACTAGAGATGGCAAATTTACTAACCCGATTACTGTACAACCTCTCCCGCACAGTCTAAAATCCTCTGATTCATAGTAAGAAAATAGATATTGAGATTTATTATTTTTTTTACATGAAACAGGATTATTAGATAGGGTCTTAAAACTCAAATCTAGAGGATAGGTTTTCGCCCTGCGTGCTGCCATAATTAGATTATTTATTTGTTGCCTTAATTTATTTTTTTTACAGCGGATGCCAAGGCAGGAAGCATGCCTGAACTGCTTCCCCACCATCCTTTTTGTCCTCTCAACAACCCTGTGAGGTAGGTTCAGTTCTGAGCCCGACCCATTCGGTGGGGGATTTGAACTCAGATTCTTTAACCCTCTTAACATGGGAGGGGAGCAACATTTCTGAGGACCATGCACACCATTTGGGAGGAGCCTAAGGGCTGCAGGAGGCGGGGTGATATGCAAATAGGCGGGGCCAACCTCTCTAGCTTCCTAGGGCTGTTTCGTTCAGTTATTCTATTTTAGGGTTCACACTCGGGTTTTCATACAGTTTCAGGTTTCAAAATGGCGGAAAACCACCATCAATTTTCAGTCATTATGTCAGCAAGCTTTGTCCTAACAGGGGATTCAAAACTGGCTTAAACCCAGTCTTTCTCAACCTGCAATGCCTTGCTATTATTGGACTACCACTCCCATTGCTCTTAGCCATGCTGGTGTGGATGATGGAACCAGAGGTAGCAAAAACTGAGTACAAGGCAAGATCAGGAAAAATTCTACCACTTTATCTCAGATCAAAAGCCCAGCCTTTTTAAATTTTCCAACCCTGTTTGATGGCAGTTTTGGAGAAGGAAGCCATGCATTTGGACAAGCTGGGCTTCTATGCATGGATTTCTATTTTCCCCCCACTGTTTCTTGGGGTTTTTTCCTATGAAAGAATCTAAACATGCAGACTGAGTAAAAATTGGGTTGTGGGAAAAAAGACAGGAAAGGAGGTTGCTAGGGGGCACTTGAAGGTTAATTGCATTTTAGTTTGGGTCAGAGGTTAGCTTTGCCAAGTAAGCTGAAGGTCGCCAGACAGACAAAGCTGTATCTCAAAATACTAGAATAAAATTAAAAAGCACTAGCAATATGGGAAAAGGGAGACAGCCAGCAGAAAATAGTCCATTATTTCTACGTGGGTTGCAGTGACCCCAATCCAGTTATAAATCAAGATTTATTGAAAAAAATAAAAGGAAGATGGGGAATCAAACCCTATTCCAGCAAGTTAGTCTATCTGGAGCTGTATATTAGAATAAATTCATTTAGTCCAAAGGCACGTTCTGAATTCCTAACACAAGAGCATTTCTGGCATTGTCTCTTGATCCAGTTTTTAGCCAGATCAGAGAAGTAAGATAAAAGAATCTCCTCTTTGTGAAACTTCCGGCAATAACGTTAACCATTAACTTAATTACGTTAATTATGATTTCCATAAGTTATGTTGCTCTGCATACTAAAGACGCACTTTGAGTGATTTCACAAATAAATACCTGAATAAAATGCATATCATTCAGTTGGTTGTTGGTTCCTTGATCTCTTTTATATCACTGTGTTGCGGAATACTGTGATTTTCATAAAAGCATCCGAGAGGAAAGCCATTTTGGATGCTTTCTTAATTCTCTATTTGCATATGTTTTTCTCAGCTTCAGTTGGGAAGGAATCGGGGTTGGGATTTCAACTGAGTGTTAGAAAAAAGTTTCTAACGGTAAAAGGGGCTCCTCAGTGGAGCCAATGACCCTGAAAGGGTTAGGGTCCTCTTCCCTGGGTGAATTCAAGCAGAATTCTGGCAGGAAGGGGTTAAGTTGGATTCCTGCGCTGAGGAGGGGTTGGATGGATGACCTCATGGGCCCCTTTGAAGTCTGGGATTCTGTCTTAGCAGAGGCAGAGGAAGAAGCAGATTAATCTCTTGTTGACTGGGGAATTCTGGGAGTTGAAGTCCACCCAGCTTAAAGCGGCCAAGGTTGAGAAACTATAAAACACTTTGTAGCTCAACATGCCTGGCCGTCGAACGCATTCTGCTTTCTTAGAATTTCCTGCGTTGAAGTCCAACATTTGTGGAAAGTGTTGGTTTGGTGGAATAAATTCCCTCCGGCACAATCTTGGGGCTGTTTATTCAGAAATAAGATGCACCCAATTCAATGGGATTTATTTGCAGATATATCTATCTAGGGAAGTAGCTTCAGACTATGAAGAGCCACTAAACCAGGGTTTCTCATGCTGGCTGGGGGATTCTGGGAACTGAAGTCCACATGTCTTAAAAGTTGCCAAGGTTGAGAAACCCTGCACTAAACTCTTCTTTTGTGACACACTGTTAACAAATACATTGTCCTTCTCTGGAAATAATCCCCAGAACCCTTAGCTGCACTTTTCATTCTCTTGCCAACTTTTGGGGAAGAGGGGATTAAAGAGGGAAGCCTCCTGTCAGTTCTGTTTAGAAGGCGCTCACTGAAAACGATGCATGGATTTCAAAAGGTTCTAACACGGGTGTAAATTGGAATTCACGGAAGGAAGGGAAGGAAAAGGGGGAGAGAAGGGCAACTGGAAAACAAGGGAAAGGAAAGAGAAAGAAAGGAAAGAGAAAAAAAGAAAAAGGGAAAGGAAGGGGTACTGAAAGGAAAGGGAAAGGAAAGAGAAAAAGAGATAGAGAAAGGAAAGGGAACTGCAAAGAAAGGGAAAGGGAAAAGAAAGGGAAAAAGAAAGGAAAAGAAGGAACTGGAAAGAAAGGGAAAGGAAAGAAAAAGAGACAGAGACAGAAAGGGAAAGAGAAAGGAAGAGGAACTGGAAAGAAAGGGAAAGGGAAAAGAAAGAAGGGAAAAGAAAGAAAGCAAAAGAAGGAACTGGAAAGAAAGGGAAAGGGAAAGAAAAGGAAAGAGACCGCAAGGCGAGAGAGAAAGAGAAAGCGATTGCCGGGCTGAACGGGCGTCCGGCGACCCCGAGGCCCGCTCGCAAAAGCACGAGGAGCGAGGGAGGGAGAGCGAGAGGAGCTTCCTAGACGGGCGCCTCGGCGGCTTCTCCCCGCCTCTTCCCGTCTTGTTTCCTCCCTTGGAAACTGGGTCGTATGGATGTACTTTTTCTCCCTCGGGAGCGGCCGTAGTTTCGGGGTCTGGAAGGCGACGGGTCCCCCCGCGGAGGGCGCCTGGGCGAGCGGCGTCTTTCTAAGCTAAGCAGAGGAAAAGGCAAGTCCTCAAGGGGGGGGGGGGGGGCGGGCAGAGGGCCAGGGCTCCAGCTCCTGTCATCCCCAGCCGGCATGGCCGGGGATGATGGGCGAGGCAGTCCCGCAGAGCTGGGCGCCGCGGTCCTCCCTCCGCTCAGCGGGAGGGAGTTGGGGGGCTGCTTAGCGCCTACGCCGCCCGGCGCCTTCTCCAAGGTGGCGCCCCCCAAGTTGGGCGAGTTCCCACCACCGCCTGACCCAACCCGGGTTGGCTCGGCCCCCGTCGGCACGCCGCAAGGGTCGGTTGGGCAGCCCCGAGTGCTGGCTGCGCTGTCGGGGAAGCGGCGCCCAGGCTGGGTGTGGGGCACGCTGCGGGGCTGCGAGTCGCCCTGGCGGCGAGGATTAAGGGAGCGCTGTCCGGACCGGTCGTCAGGGCTGGCTCTCGGCAAAGGGTTGCGGCTTGCGGACGAGCTGAAGCCCCGTGAACAGCAGCTGCGAGAGGCCGTCTGGGGCAGTGGTTAAAGCACCAGCCGAGACACCGGGAGGCTGGAGTCCCAGCCCCGCGCCGGGCACGAAGCCAGCTGGGCAACTTTGGGCCGGCCCCGCTCTCAGCCCCAGGAGGAAAAGAGCGACGGCAGACGGCTGCCAGGACGCCTGCGGGGACTCGTCCAGGCGGTCGCCAGGAGTCAGGACTGACTCGAAGGCACCAAGAGGCGCTGGCTTGACCCTGAGCCGAAAAACAGCCCGCAGAACCAATGCCTTGCATTACTAGGCCAGCTAAAGCCTTATCCAGGTCGCATCCTTTTGAGTTTCTTAAAGTTTGTTCATCAGGGGAGACAGTTAAAAGCCACTTTTGGGGCGGGGGGGGGGGGGGGAGAAAGATGGAAGGAAATGTTTCAGAAGAGAAGCCAAAAAAAAAAAAGAAAAAAAAGAATGAGTTTCAGTGACATGGAAGAAGATTTAAGAGAGCCAGTTTCGTCTAGTGGTTAAAGCACCAGGCTAGAAAGATGGAGACTGTGAATCGTGAAAGCCGGCTGGATGACTTTGGGCCAGTCAGTTTCTCTCAGCCCAACTCACCTCACAGGGTTGTTGTTGTGGGGAAAATGAGAGGAGGAAGGAGTATTAGGTATGTTTGCTGCCTTGAGTTATTTATGAAAAATAATAAAGGTGGGCTAAAAAATGTAAAAAAAAAAAAAGATGCTGGTTGGACATCAGGAAGAATTTCTGAACGAAAAGAGCTGGCGCACCGGACGGCCTGAGAAGGTGGCGGACTCTCCTTCGCTGAAGGTGTCCGCTTAGAGATGAGAGGGGACGGCCATCTCTTGGGGATGCTGCGGTGGTGAATTCCTGCACTGAGCAGGGGGCTGGACTAGATGATCTCTCAGAGACTTCCAACCGTCCCATTTTATGGTTCTGTATCAGGGAGGATTCTGCCGTAGACCAGATGGCCTGAGGAGGTGGTGGGTGTTTAAACACTGGAAGTGTTTAAAGAGAGGCCAGAAAGGCCTCCTATGGGGGATGATGCAATAGCGGAGTTTTGCACTGGGCAAGGGGTTGGACTATCAGGGTTCCTCAGCCTCAGCAACTTTAAGATGGGTGGACTTCAACTCCCAGAATTCCCCAGCCAGCCTGGCTGGGGAATTCTGGGAGTTGAAGTCCACCCATCTTAAAGTTGCTGAGGTTGAGGAACCCTGCCCTAGATGACCTCAAAGATATCTTCCAGCCCTTATGTTCCATGATTCTATAAAGAAGTGGCTGATCTTTGTGTCAAAGCTGTGCCCTTCTAGGTTCTTGGATGGAGTGAGAAGAGGGGTGTATAAATCGATACTCATCAGATACAAGGACCTTTTCCAATGCCTGATGAGAAGAAGGGGAAAAAAAGCAAGTTATAGTAATGCCTCCATTTCTGGAAACTATAATGCCAGCTGGAAAAGGGAAAGCTATTTCCATCTTATAAGAGATATATGGATCCATTAGAAGGCAGGAATCTATTTAAATGTTTTTAAATTTCAGTGCAGTGCAGATCTGCCCATCAGTCATCCATTGAATTAGCCCCTTGGGCACGAGTTATAATGCCCATCATCCCCAGCCTGCCCCAGCCAAATAAAAGAAGGCATTTTTCCTTCACAGAGACTGGATGGTCCAGAGGAAAAGAAGCGTAGAGGAAGAGCAAGGAAAAGTTCAGGTATAAAAGCACCACGTGGAAAGTTACTTACTTTACTGTAACAGCAGCTTCCTTCTCCTGCTGTGCTGTAGCCAGAACGTTGGATTTTACACGCCTTCTTTACCATTTCAATCTGTAACGATGGTTTGTTTGAAACAAGCCATTTTCAAAGCAAGGGTTATGTCACTGGTTTGTGTCCAGAGGGCATGAAGGTGATGTGAGTATCCTTTGGAGGGGGGAGGATTCTCCATCAGAAGGGGAAAGGCAGTGAGAGCTGAAGCGGGTGGAGCAGTGCCGCAGAATAGATGGGGCTCCCACCCCACCCATGTTTGAGCAAAGACATTTCAGTTTTTTCCAACGATAGGCGATGGATGAGTTAATCTGTGTGATTAGAGGGACTTTTGAGGTCAGAAGCAGCCCGTTCTTTCACAAGCTATAAGCGTTCAGGAGTGATTCTATTCCAGCATTCTGTTCTGTGTAATATATTTGGTCTGTAATGTGTTTTCTGTTTGATTATAATTTATAAAGAGGCATCTTTTTAGCACCCTACTACAATTTATTTATTTATTTATTAGTATTTGGCTAGGCTTATATACTGCTTTTTGTACAGGAGCTCAAGATAGCACTTCCTCCTCCTCCTCTTTTTTTTTGAGTGAGAGAGAGAGATTGGCCCTGAGTCCCCAGGCAGCTCCCATGGTTGAAGGGGCGGCCAGAAGCTGGGTCTCCTCAGTGCCTTCTTGTTCCTTGACTGCTGGCTCACTGTCCCCGTATTCTCATCCCTAAAGATACATTCCCCTTGACAGACTAGCTTTTTAGGTGCAGGGAATTGTCTGCTTTTGGACAGAGGGCCAATCTGGCTGGGCACTCAGAAAGGGTTCAACAAGGTACAAACGTAGCTGTTTTGGTTGGCTTTTTCCCATTCCCCCCCTCTTCTCTCCCCCTCTTTTCAGACTTTTGGAAAAACAGTTACTTCTCTGACCAAGCAAGCGGGCAGCTTTGGGAAGGAAAAGAGCCCTCAGACAAGTGCCGGCCCCACGGATTTGCCAACGTGTTTGCGATCTTCCCGTTCTGCATTCAGGAGAAGAGGGGGCAGGAGGAAGATGATGGCCAGCCTGAAAGCCCCGAGTGACATCCAGGGGAAAAGCGTGTGGGAGTTTTGTCCAAAGAAACTGGGCGGGGAGGTGCGGGAGCCGGGCGATGAGTTACCCCGACCGTGGCAAGACCTGGTCATAACCGCAGGCTCTCTGCACTCCGGCTGGGGGGTCAGCCAGGGGCCAGAGGAGCCCACCCCCTGGGACGACACCAAGGGCTTCCTGGCCTCCTTCGAACAAGTGGCCGAGGCCTGCCGGTGGCCCCGGAAAGAGTGGGCAGCCCGGCTTTTGCCCGCCCTCCGTGGAGAAGCCGAGCAGGCTTTCGGTCACCTGGAGGCCCGAGACAGGCAGGATTACGGGAAAGTGAAAGCAGCTATCCTGCACCGGGACGCCCTGAGCCGAGAGAAACAGCGCCAGCATTTCCGGCGTTTCCGCTACCAGGAGGCCGAGGGGCCACGCGGGGTTTACAACCGGCTCCAGGCGTTGTGCCGTCAATGGCTGAAGGTGGAGAAACACTCCAAGGAGCAGATCCTGGAGTTGCTCATCTTGGAACAGTTCCTGACCGTCCTGCCGCCGGAGATCCAGAGCTGGGTCCGGGAGCGAGGCCCTGCGTGCTGCGCCCAGGCGGTGGCCCTGGCTGAGGATTTCCTCTGGATGCAAAGAGAATCCTTGAGATGGGAACAACAGGTAAAGTCCCTTTTTTCCTCCCATCCACAGATGCTCTACAGCAGTGTTTCTCAACCCTGGGAGCTTCAAGACGTGTGGACTTCAACTCCCAGAATTCCCCAGGGAGTTGAAGTCCACACGTCTTGAAGCTCCCAGGGTTGAGAAACACTGCTCTACAGCCAATGGGAAGGTGGAAGAACAGATGGCCAGATCTGCTTTCCTGGCCAAACGTTCCCAAGGAACTTCAGACTGGAACTAGAAGAGAGAAAACTTTTTACCTGCCAACGTTTGGCATGCCTCTGCCTTTATTTCTTAATTTGGCAAAACTGTAGTCTTTTGTCCTTGTCAGCAGAAGATTAACTTTTCTCAGGGGGTCTGTATGGGAATATAGAGCTATTCTTGCAGCGTTTTTCTCTGATAATTATTAGTTTCATATACATGGTCCCAGAGCAGGTGACAGCACTGGACTGATCTCAGAAAAACCAAGCCAGGTTGAACTTGATCAGTCTTTGGATGGGAGGCCACCAGGAGATCCCAGGGCTGCAGGCTAGTCTGGGACGCTTGAGCAGGGGCACGCTGCTCCCTTCCATTTGGTTGACAAGAAAACTACAAGGACAAATGTATCTCTTTTTAGCTGTTTCACATCTTCGCCTGCTTGTAGTTGACATGAAACATGTTTGCTTTCCCAGGTGAACCAGACAGAAAACAAAACTAGATGAGTTAATTCTACTTTATTGTAAGGCTACATTAACAGAATCCTGCAAGTCTGAAAGCACAAATCTCCCACCCTCCCTATTTACCACCTGAGAAGTTAGGGTGGGTCTTAAGTTTCTTTCTTTGACCATTACCCTGTTGCAGACTCCTCTCTCTTTTATCTGATTGTTCCCTAGGCGGCCTCTCTTCCCCCTGTCTTCCAAGGCCACCCTCACATTCCATCATAAAACTAAAGAATCCATAATAGTAATAGTAATAGTAATAGTAATTTTGTTGTTGTTGTTCAGTCGTTAAGTCGTGTCCGACTCTTCGTGACCCCATGAACCATATTGCGCCAGGCCTTCCTGTCCTTCACTGCCTCCCTGAGTTTGCTCAATTTCATGCTCATTGCTTCAGTGATGCTATCTAACCATCTCATCCTCTGCCGTCCTCTTCTCCTTTTGCCTTCAATCTTTCCCAGCATCAGGGTCTTTTCCAAAGAGTCCTCTCTTCGCATTAGGTGACCAAAGTATCTGAGCTTGAGCTTCATTATCAATCCTTCCAATGAGCAATCAGGGTTGATTTCCTTTAAGATTGACTGGTTTGACCTCCTAGCAGTCCAGGGGACTCTTAAGAGTCTTCTCCAGCACCACAGTTCAAAGGCATCAATTCTTCGGCGCTCAGCCTTCTTTATGGTCCAGCTCTCACAGCCATACATTACTACTGGAAAAACCATAGCTTTGACTATGCGGATCTTTGTCGGCAAGGTGACATCTCTGCTTTTTAATATGCTATCTAGGTTTGCCATAGCTTTCCTCCCAAGGAGCAAGCGTCTCTTAATTTCATGGCTGCAGTGTCCATCTGCGGTGATCTTCGAGCCCAAATAAATGAAGTCTGTTACTGCTTCCATTTCTACCCCTTCTATTTGCCAGGAATTGATGGGCCCAGATGCCATGATCTTAGTTTTTTTAATGTTGAGTTTCAAGCCAGCTTTTGCACTCTCCTCTTTCACCCTCATCAAGAGGCTCTTTAGTTCTTCTTCACTTTCTGCCATTAGGGTGGTATCATCTGCATATCTGAGGTTGTTGATATTTCTCCCTGCAATCTTTATTCCGGCTTGTGATTCTTCCAGCCTGGCATTTCTCATGATGTACTCTGCATATAGGTTAAATAAGCAGGGTGACAGTATACAGCCTTGTCGTACTCCTTTCCCTATTTTGAACCAATCGGTTGTTCCATGACCGGTTCTAACTGTTGCTTCTTGGCCCACGTACAGATTTCTCAGGAGACAGGTAAGGTGGTCTGGTACCCCCATCTCTTTAAGAATTTGCCACAGTTTGTTGTGATCCACACAATCAAAGGCTTTTGCATAGTCAATGAAGCAGAAGTAGATGTTTTTCTGGAACTCTCGTGCTTTCTCCATGATCCAGCGAATGTTGGCAATTTGATCTCTAGTTCCTCTGCCTCTTCGAAACCCAGCTTGTACATCCGGTAGTTCTTGGTTCACGTACTGCTGAAGCCTAGCTTGTAGGATTTTGAGCATAACCTTGCTAGCATGTGAAATGAGTGCAATTGTGCGATAGTTTGAGCATTCTTTGGCATTGCCCTTCTTTGGAATTGGAACATAAACTGACCTTTTCCAATCCTGTGGCCACTGTTGCGTTTTCCAAACTTGCTGGCATATTGAGTGCAGCACTTTAACAGCATCGTCTTTTAGTATTTTAAATAACTCAGCTGGAATACTGTCATCTCCACTAGCTTTGTTGTTAGCAATGCTTCCTAAGGCCCACTTGACTTCACTCTCTAGGATGTCCGGCTCAAGGTCAGTGACCACACCAGTATGGACATCAGGGACATTAAGATCTTTCTTGTATAGTTCTTCTGTGTATTCTTGCCACCTCTTTTTAATCTCTTCTGCTTCTGTTAGGTCCCTGCCTTTTTTGTCCTTTATCATGCCCATCTTTGCACTAAACGTTCCTTTGATATCTCCAATTTTCTTGAAGAGATCTCTAGTCTTTCCCATTCTATTGTTTTCCTCAATTTCTTTGCATTGTTCATTTAAGAAGGCCTTTTTATCTCTTCTTGCTGTTCTCTGGAAATCTGCATTCAGTTGCTTATATCTTTCCCTTTCACCCTTGCTTTTCGCATTCCTTCTTTCCACAGCTATTTGTAAAGCCTCATCAGATAGCCATTTTGCTTTCTTGCATTTCTTTTTCTTTGGGATGGTTTTAGTTAATAGTAATAGTAATAGTAATAGTAATAATAATAATAATAATAATAATAATAATAATAATATAACAACAACTATGATCATACCTTTAACACCACCAAACACCAACATCTGCCTATCCCAGGTCCTTGGAAAGGACTCGATAGGTGGATATACATATCTGGCCGACTGTGCGACCAACCATAATAATAATAATAATTTGTAAGGCCACCAAATCAGAAAGACACAGAACTTTGCATTGCAGTCTGTTAACTGGTCCAGTGCAGCCTATTCTCAGACTTGGAAAGCTCCCAAGGAAAAAACTGAAAGCCTTCCCACCTGGGTAAATGTCTTTGCCCTTGTTAGGTAAGAAGAGAAAAGATTTAGCACAAAATGGGGAAACTAAGTCACCAGGCAGATCTCTCAGCAAGAGAGCCTTTTGTGTCTTTGCCGTTGCCTTCCCTTCCCCGTTCCTGGGCTCTGTTTCATGTGTCGATCCTATCTGCCCTTGCAGCGGATGACAGCAGCTGTTCCCTCGGCCAAGGCAGAGCTGGATTCATCTGACAGCGGGGGCAGTCTGCCGAGCCCATTCCTCGAGGAAGAGGAGAAAGCTGGAAATTCATGCAGTGAGTAAAACAGAAAGATTCCCGGGCCTTCCTTGAATCAGCCAAAGACAAATTGGCATGGTTTCCCTTCTGCAACCTGGTGCCCTCCACACGTCGGGGTTGCAACCCTTTGGCTGAGCATGCAGGATGGGGAAAGGGCGAGGAGCTGCTTTCACGCCATAGGCTAAGCTTGGTTAGCCTGAGGTTTGGTTTTTTGCAGGGGTCCCCAATCTTTATCATTTCAGTGTCTGGTGTGAAGCTAGAACACAGGCTAATTCAGGAATCCCATTAAGCATGTTGGGTAAACCTGGCTTCTGAGTTCCTAGCCTGCATGGGCAAAGGCTGAAGAAGTTTGAGGGTTGTATTCCAGGGTATCTGGTTGGGGAAGGATGCTTTAGGCATTTTGGCTCTGACTATGCTTCATCAGTCCATCTTTTCTTTTTTCTCTTTTCTCTTTTCTTCAGCTCAGCTCAGTTCCCCCAGAATTCTCCACACAGGTAGTCCTTGTTTAGCATTTGTAGTCAGGATGGCGATGAAAAAGCAACTTTGATTTCTTTATTTATTTGTTAAACCAATTTATGTAGCCGCCCATCTCGCCACAGGCGACTCTGGGCGGCGTACGACAAAGCTAAAAATAATCCATAAATACATTAAAAACATAAAAAGCAAAATAAAACAGAATAAACGGATGTTAAAAAGAAGGGAGCCCCCTCGCTAATTCCCCCATCCCTGGGGTCCCCAGGCCTGCCGGTATAACCAAGTCTTAAGGGACCTCCAGAAGCTCAGCATTGATGAGGCCAACCTCGCCTCAGGGGGGAGAAGATTGCACAGCCCAGGCACCATAGCAGAAGCAGAACTTTGCAACCAATGCCCACATTTATGACCTTCCCAGCGTCTCTCTCTCAGCCATTTGTTCACCATTACAGTCAGTACATTACTTGTCCTGTGCCTAATTTTTTTTTTTTCCAGAGCGGAGACAAGTGTCTCCTGTGTTGTTTTCCTCTGCAGGGCAGCACATCTCTAAAACGTGCCAACCTCAAGTTAACAAGCTCAGCTCTGCACCTCAATTAGTGGGCTGGCAGCTGCTGCCTGAAACTGACAACTCCTTAATCAGTTTCACACCAAAGGCTTTCTTTTGCCTCCCATACAGCTTGCTAGGCAAACAGCTGCATTCCTTTCCATGTGGATTCCCCACTGTGCGCCTGCTTACTCTCTTATAATCCCTTCCTCTCCGGTGAATGTAAATACAAACGTCAATTCCCTTCTTGCTAATTATCTGCTAGGTTCAGCCCAAGAACAACAGCGAGACAGTCCGGAACAGTTAAGCTCCTTTATTAGCTGACACCTAATAGACAGAATCTCGCCAGACTACATCTACACCACAACGGTTACTATAACCATGAGGCTCTAGGGAGGGGCCAGTCTCCTTCTCTTGGCTTTCCCACCCTCCGGCTGGGGACTGAGGAGGTGCTTCCCCTGGAATGTCTCTCCCCCCTCCTGGCAACCTTGAAGCTCCATTCCAGAACCTTCCCCACTCATGCCTTCCATCACATTATCCCAGCGATGGGGTAAGCGTTCCAAAAGGTGGGGGAGTAGAGAAAAAGGGCTATAAGATTTGCCCTTTTACCCAGCGTTGCCAGGACCGTTATACTCAGTCCTCAATAAAAGCAACTTTCCTCGATACCAACACAGGTTCAGAGATAAGTAAATTTATTGAGAGAACAGTAGTATACAGGCTAACGCAAAAAGAAATAGCTGGAACTAAATTTCCCGTTAGCCAAACCCCAGATTGAAAGTCCTCTCGCTTCCCCCCACCCCCTTGATCATCCATCCATTCAGCTCAGGTTGCTGAGGCTCTCAGGTCCCCCCGCCCCGCATTGCTAGGCCCTTAATCGTTCATGATAATCCGGGAATGGCCCATCGGGGTCGAGCAGTCCTTGCTCCAACCTCCCCCCCCAATCTGCTGGAATGGCAGAACTGCAACAATCAAGCAGCCGTGTGAGGGAGCGATCGTGAGGATTCTGACAGGCGTCTCATGAATCAAGCTCCAAAAGTCTTCCCTGCCATTTGGGCTCCCTTGGGTGTTCGGGGTTGTATCCTTCTGGTGCTGTAAAGCAAAAGAAAGCTGATGTAAAATCATGAGTCACCTGATTTTCACTTAGCATCTGCTTCGCTTAATGACCAAGTTGCCAGTCCCAATTGCAGTCACTAAACAAGGACTACCTGTATTTAGTATTCAGTCTCCCAGAGTTGCTAGCTTTTGCTGGGGAGGATTGGTGAGGACTTGATACCTCTTAAAATATATACCATTTTCCGGGTACATGGATAACGCTCTGTTGCTATTCAATAGTCCAATTGAAACTAAAGGCACTTAGCTAAGTTCTCCTTGAGCACTATGGGACGTGTACAGGCTGGGTTATTCCAACAAGTCTAGACAGGCTGGGTTATTCTAACAGGTCAGGCGGGTCGAATTATATGGTTGTCTCACCAATGATGGAAGGTGTTTTACTTGCAGTTGGGCTGATGATGGTATATGGGTTCCTGGGATTTATATGGGGAATTTTATCTTTCTTTTATCCTGAATTATGGAGGGGGCACTGTGCACCACTCAGAGTCAGTTTCTGATTACAGCAGCCTTTAAGCCCTGTAAATTACAGAAATAAAACAGCATCCTACTTGCCTATGGTGGCTAGGAATTTTAAGCAGGTGAACATGCACAGATTGGATTCCCTCCTTGTGGCCACCCTTCCTCTGGTGCAAAGGAGTGAATTCTTTAGAAGCCACTTTTTAAAAATCAGCCAAGGAATTGCTAGCAGATTACATTTACACCTTGATTGTAGAAATTGACTTTTTTTTTCTTCCGGCAGATTAGTAAAATAAAACCTTGCAGACTGCTGTCTTTTCTAAGTTTTTTTTTTTTTTTAATAAATCTCCTTTTTGAAAAAAACAATCCTGCTTTAGAGGCTTGGTTTCTCCCTTTTGCCCTCTTCAGACCTCTCTTTATTTTAGCAGGTGACGTCCGGCAGAATGAGAATAGCAGGGAAGTCCCCAAGGTTGCATCCGAAAGGGCCGAGCCACAAAAGCTGGAAGAGATGCGTCCGCTAAGAAGGACAAGGAGAAACTATCTCACGGATAAGTGTAAGAAAAACATTGCTTCTCAGGCAGTGGGATTCCATAACGCTTCTATCCCTGAAGAGAAATCAAATGAAAAGAGAAAATATAAGTGCAATGTCTGTGGGAAATTCTTCAGTTATAAGTCGAGCCTGAAGATACACCTGAGAATCCATACGGGGGAGAAACCATACAAATGCCTGGAGTGTGGGAAGAGCTTTATCCGCAGTGACCTCCTTGCCTCGCATCAAAGGATCCACACGGGGGAGAAGCCGTACAGCTGTTCGTATTGCGGAAAGAGCTTCTGTGACTTGTCCACGCTGATCAAGCATCGGAGGATCCACACCGGGGAGAAGCCGTACATCTGCATGGAATGTGGCAAGAGCTTCAGTCAGAAGGCAATCCTGAATTCCCACCAGAGGATTCATACGGGGGAGAAACCCCATAAATGCACTGAGTGTGGAAATAGCTTTAGCCGGAGCACTTACCTTGCTTCTCATCAGAGAATCCACATGGGGGAACGGATGTATAAAAATGCAGATTGTGGCAGGAGCCTCCCTGAGCAGCCAAAACTGATTCACCCCCCGATCATTCATGTTGAGGAGAAGCCCTATAAATGCCCCGAATATGGTCAAAAGTTGAAGCAGCATTCGCCCTGCCTGGCCCACCAGAAAATGTACGCCTTAGGCAAAAGTATCAGCGTTTTCGAATGTGGAGACAAAATTCAGTTGGAAGCAATGGCTTGCGAGACTTCAGGGCAGCCTAGCGATTAGCCGCTGAGCTGGTCCCCTGTGGTGAGGGGAATTTTCCTCCTGGCGACCAGAGAAATGTCCAGTCCAACTGGGATTAAAGCCAATGCAGAACTGCCGCTGCTGTGGGAGGGGCAAAAGATTTGGATTCTTTCCCCCTTTCCGAGGGTTGTGGAGAGCTGCAAGGTGCTGCTTTTGGGGGGATGTCTTGGTTAGCTCTAGGTCTCTCAGGTTTTAGCAAAGAAGGAAGTGCAACCTCTTCCCACCCTTCATTGCACCTTGTTCCCAAGCCGAAAAAGCACCCGTGCCTGGCTGGCCATTGGATGAGTCTATATAAATTTGGTCAAATATTGGCCCTGGCAATCAGTGGATACTGTCAATCAGTGGAGAAATATTTTCGAAGTATTATCTTTTTATTAAAACAATAAAAGCGATACTGACTTTTCTCAATTCTCTGTAATTCGGAGTAGGGTCTCTGGTGTCCTTTGGGGCAAAGGCTTTGGAATATCGTGGTTGCTCTCACAAAATGGCTGCCTGCCCCCCAAACTAGGGCCAGGCTAATAAATGGCTTCCATCCATGGCAAACTTCTACCATTATCTTTTATTTTCCTGGGCATGACATACCACTTAAAAATGAAGACCTGGGAACCAGTTGAAATATTTATTTTCTGGGTGAGGAAGGCGTGAGAAAAAAAGTGAAAGTTGCTCTCCCTTGACTCTCTGGTGTAAATGGAGGGAAGGGGAAATGCAGTCTGGCTTTCGAGATTCTGTTCTTGTTACCTCTATCAATATAGTAGAGTTCTTGGGGCATCTTTTCCTGATCCGGCCAACCTTGAAGAGCTGACTTTCACCTTGAAAGCCTGACCGCGTTTTCCTCTTCCCTCCCTCTTAGATCCAAGAAAGTCGAGGCAAAGCAGTTTTAAGTTTCATTCTCTGTCTTCTTCCTCAGACTGAGCTTTGCTGACGCTCCCTGGGTGCTTTCTCCAGGGTTGTCTCTGCACTCCTCTACACGTACCTGGTGAGAGGTGTTTTTGGATTTTTCTCTCTTGTGGGGGCATAGCTTCCAGCAAAGGCTGTACTTCCTGGAATGACCAAGCAGAGCCATAATCGACTTCTCCCCAGAAGGATGTGGGGTGCCATTCTTTTACATTCTTACTGTCCCCTGTGGAGTAGCACTGATCTGCTTCGATTTGGGCAATAGATAAAGAGAACTAGACCTTTCGACTCTCTTCTGCTTGCTGCTGCTGGTCCCAAATTTCAGAAAAAAGTAGATTGCCCCCATACTATGGAACTGGTGTTTTGTGCCCAGGCTCCCCCCACCCTCGCTGATCACGGAGGGAGCAAAGAAGGTGCGTTCTGGAATAAGAGTTGGGTGGGACATGAGGTGATTGGATGTTAGAACTATCAATCGACACATGGCAACGCAGAGCACCGCCTCTCGGTTCATGTTCCAGAGGGAGGGGGAGTGAGTGGAGAGGGCTATGGGAGGGGACGTTGGAAGGAGGGTCGGAGGGGAGCTGAGTCCAAGCCCTAAAACTTCCATCTGTAGGAGAGAAAGGTTTATGAATAGATCTAGATCTATCGGTCTAGGGCCAGACTGACATCCTTGAGACCTCTATGCTATAGAGGTCAACCTGCTTTGTCAGCTAGAATAATACAGTAAGGAAAATAGCCTAAGCTGTCATCTTAAGGGAGTTTGTTGACAAGCCATTTTAAGTTATTCAATCACAGTTAATTCACTTCCTTGTTTAAACATTAACAAAGTGACTGCAATGTCCTTCCTTCCTTCCTTCCTTCCTTCCTTCCTTCCTTCCTTCCTTCCTTCCTTCCTTCCTTCCTCCCTCCCTCCCTCCCTCCCTCCCTCCCTCCCTCCCTCCCCCCTTCCTTCCTTCCTTCCTTCCTTCCTTCCTTCCTTCCTTCCTTCCTTCCTTCCTTCCTTCCTTCCAATATATCTGGCCACTGTCAGGCCTAGCCCAAGGAACTCCAAGAGACAGTGCAAATTCAGTCCAGTTATGTTTATTAATCTTCCCAGACTGAAACCCCAGCTCCCAAAGTCCTCCAGCCACAACAGTGTGAATTCCTCAGGGAGGTGCCAGTCTCATCCTCTTGTTCCTCCCACGCTCTTCTGGGGAGCTAAGAAAATGTTTATCTCCCTTAGCCTGGCCTTCATAATTCCATTCCATCACACCACCCAGGTTGCAAACTCTGATTTTGGGTGGCCAACGTAGAATTAAAACCAAAATGAAAACCAGCAAAATAGACACTAGCACAGAACAGGCGTAATGTCACCATGGCCAATCAATTTCCATTATTACAGATGGGTGTAACCTGGCCCTCCCCCCCCCTTGGGAAAAGGAGGTCTTCGGGGACTTCCTGAAGGCCAACAAGGTCAGGGCCATCCAAATCTTTCCCACTTCATTTATTTATTCATCAAATTTACATGGCTGCCCATCTCGAGGACGTGACTCTGGGCGGATAACAATTAAACACAGAATAAAAACAGTAAACGTGTAAATAACAAAATAGCAGCTGGACAACAGCACTAACAGTTGTCCCAATCAACACACCTAAGAAATGGGCTCACCCATGCTCCCAGGGCCCCAGGGTGGATGGCAAAAGCAGGACTTTAAGGCCTTGTGAAAGCCAGCAGGATCGGGGTGAGACCTCCAGGAGGAGGGTGTTCTGGACGGGATCACAAGTTATTGTTACTGTTCCTGCTAATTGCCCATGGTGGCTTATTCAACAAGCATATGCTGCAGTTAGTCATTCTCTCTCATGGCCAGTCCTTGATGGGTGATGTCAGGTACCCTAATGCACAGACTCAGCCAAGGGCAGCCTTCCAGGTGGGTAAAATTGGTTAGGCTTTGTCACCCATTACCTTGGAGGGAAGTCAGAGGACTGCCAGAGATTGGGATCAGAGGCCATAGAGGCAGGAGAGGAACTGGGAATTTTCATGTCAGCTTCACATCAATGCCTGAGAAACTCTTCCACGAGGTCTTTTCTACTGCTTAGATTTCTAAGAACCAGGTGATGACTAGAAGCCAGCGTGGCTTTGTTAAAAAGAGGTCGTGCCAGACCAATCTTACTGCTTTTTTTTTGGACGGAGTACAGGTAGTCCTTGGTTAACGACCATTTGAAGTTACGATGATGCTGAACAAGTGGTGGTTACGGCCATTCCTCGAAGTTCCTAGCACCCCCATGGTGTCAGCTTGACCAGCTGGACCAGACAGGAAACACGACCAGATGAGCTAAGTCTACTTTATTGTAAGCGTACACGAACAGAATCTTCTAAGTCTGAAAGTACAATTCTCCCCCCGTCTTCTTTACACCCCAAGAAATTAGGGAGGGTCCCTTCTGAGCCTCTTGCCCCGCCCACCATCCAGCTGCAGGCTATGCTGTCTCTTATCTGACCATTCTTGTGGCAGCGTCTCTGGGCCCAGACTCCCAAGGTCTTCCCACATCCCATTACACGCAATCACGTGATTGTGATCTGTGACATTCCCTGCCAGTTTCCCACAAGTAAAGTCAATAGGGAAGCTGGCAAGGAAGATCACAAGCTGTTTGGGTAATTTCACCCCAGCCACACCCCTGCCCTGAGCTTTGGTATGCTCGTGCCATGCCTCCCCAGCCACTTGTGCACCTTGCGCACCCTCCCCTACCCGGCCACCCGCACACCCCCTCACTCCCTCTCCCACCAGGCAGCAGCCACTTACCTGCCTGCTAGCCTCCTTGTCAGCTTCCTGGGACTTGCAACTTCCTGCTGGCTTCCCCACTGACTTTGGTTGTTGGAAGCCGTCGGGAAGTTGCGAGGAGGTGCTTGCTTAATGACTGCGAACCTTGCTTAATGACAGCAGCCGGGAGTGCTGGGATTGCCGTTACTAAGTGATGCAGTCACAGGACATTGTGCCTTATGACTGCATCACTTAGTGACGGAAATTCCAGTCCCAGTTGTTGTCATAACTCAAGGACAACCTGTAGATTAGTAGGCGAAGGGTATGCTGTAAATACACCTAGATTTCAGTACGGCATTTGATAAAGTTGCCCGTTGCCTCCTTCTTAATAAAATGTGGGATGGATGATCCCACTACCAGATGGATTTGCAATTGAACCGTGGTCCTGCATTGGTCTATGCAGGTAGAGGTATGCAGTGGGGTGACTCAGTGTTTTGTCCTGGACCCAGGGCTTTTCTCCCCCCAAAAGAGTAACCTTTTGGGGGAGATCGGCGGCATATAAATGTAATAATTAATTAATTAATTAATTAATAAACAAACAAATAAATAAATAAATAAATCACTTAAATTCAGGCCCGGCTCTAAACATTTTGGTGCCCCAGGCAAAGTCATATTCTGGTATCCCCTCTGCTTGGGCTCATCTTCCGATTTTGTTAGGCACCCTCTTTTTTCTCTTTTTCTTCAAGTTTTTGAGCTTTACGCTTATGATTTTCTTTTCTTGGACATTTTTACCCTGAATCGCAGTAAAAAATATTAATTATATCAGCATCCATTGTTGGCATATGGCAACAATTCTGCAAAATTATATTTATGTTTTCGAAAAGCGTAGAAAGAAAAGTTCTAAAGCAATGAGGAATGATTATCAGCTTTTGTACACGTATTGTGTACTTTGAAAGTCTTTTCAGTTTTGGTGCCCCTCTAAAATTGGATGCCTGAGGTGACTGTCTCGGTTGCCTAGGCCTAGAACCGGACCTGTTTAGATGAGAGCACAGGAGGGATGTTCAGCAAATTTGCAGATGACACGAAGCTGGGAACGAGTGGGATTGCTAACCGCTCAGAAGACAGGCTCGTTCAGAAGGATTCTCATAGACTCAAACTTTAAGGCTTTTCTAACAAAATGCTGTTCAGTTGTGAGAGATGTAGGGTTCTGTACTTAGGTAGGAAAAATCAGATGTACAAGTAGAAGATAGGGGGTATCTAGTTCAGCAGGTTAATGTTTCTAGCTGTTTTTATGTTTTTATGTTTTTTACGCCGCCCAGAATTCACTGGAGTTGGGCAGCCAATAAATTTAAACAAACACAAATAAATATAAATAATAAATACTGGGTGTCCCGGGAGACCACAGATTAAGCATGAGCCAGGAGCGTGCTCCAGCTGCCAAAAGAGCCAATACAATCTTGGGCTGTATCAACAGAGGTTTACACACTGTCCTCATTTAGCAACTGCAATCCATTCCTTAAACTGAAAGCGAAATGGTCGGTAAGCAAAATGGTCACCAAGCGAAGACGTGACAGAGAGAGAGAGCAAGGGAGGGAGGGAGGGAGGGAGGGAGGGAGAAAGGCGCTCTCAGGATAACTGGTAGCTGACGTTTCATTTAGATAAAGTTGTCTCGTGCAGCAATGCCAGTGTTACTCTCACTCTGGCATGCGTTGCTGTCTGGCACACGAAATTTGGTTGTAAGTACGTGCTCTGGTCGGAAAATGATGTCTTTTTATTACTGTCATATTTGCGAATGGTCACTAAACAAGGTAGCCACTAAATGAGGACGGGCTGTAACATCAAGATCACGGGACCTGATAGTTCCACTTCATGCCACATTGCTCATGCCACACCTGGAATACCGTGCCCAGTTCTGATCTCTACAATACCAGAAGGATGCTAAGATGCTGGAAAGACTGCAGAGGAGAACAACGAAGATGGTGAGGGGCTGGAAAGTCAAGTCCTATGAAGAACAGTTGAGAGAAATGGGTATCTGTATGCCAAAGAAGTGTAATGGTGTGTGGGAAAGACCTTGGGAGGGTGGGTGAAGAGATGATGCCTAGGGAATGGTCAGATAAGAGAGGGCATAGCCCACAGCTGGATAGTGGGCGGGGCAAGAGGCTCAGAAGGGACCCTCCCTAGTTTCTCCGGCTGTAAAGGAGGCGGTGGATGAGGGGGCCGAGAACTGTACTTTCAGACTTGCAAGCTTCTGTTAACGTAGCTTTGCAATAAAGTAGAATGAGGACATCTGGTCATGTTTCCTGTCTGGTCTACCTGGGAAGGCTGACAAGAAGAGAAGGCAAAGGGAGACACAGTGAGAGTCTTCCGCTGCTTGAGATAAGGGAAGAGGGTGTGAATTTATTTTCCTAGTGCCTGCGGGTAGGACAAGAACCAGTGGTGGAAGCTCTACCGAGGGAGATCCAAACTCAAAATAAGGAAGAGTTTCCTGACCGTGAGAGGTATTAAGCAGTGGACTTGCTTGTCTCCATCAGTGGAGGTCTTCAAGCAAAGGCTGGACACTATTTATCTAGGATGGTCTCAGGACTCATTAGCACCTAAGCAGTGTCCTGCTGGATCGGGCCCTTGGCCTATCTAGTCCAGCTCTCTGTTCACGGTGGCCCACCAACTGCACAAGGAAGCCCACCAGTCTCCCAGCAGATGGCCTTCAGAGACATTCAACCTGCCATCAAGTCTAATAGCCATGGATCCCCACTGACAGCTTCTAGGCAGTGGGTTGGACTAGATGACCTCCCAAGGCATCTTCCAATCCTAGGATTCTATGATCCCATGTGAAGATAATTTTCTACTGTCTCCAGGATGGCGGAGAACATTTCAGCTCAGTAGAGCAAGACTCTTAGAAGTACATAATCTCTTTGAAATATCTGTGATAAGCAGCTGGGAGGTCCTTCAGAGGATCATGACGTTAAATTACCGCCACTTCAAAAGTTTATCCAACAATTCTCCAGCCTACCGTGTAATGCAAAGAGGCAGACAGGGCTAACGCCAAACCAATCTCCTTGGCTTTTCTGATTCAGGCTTCTGCCACAGAGATCTGTTTGTTCTGCTTCACCTTGCTTCTCACAAACCTTCTGAAGCCGAACCTTTGTTTTCATGATTTCTATCCTGGTTTTCATTCATACATTGCATCCCCTCCTTTTATTTTTCCTCACAACCACCCCATGAGATCGGTTGGGCTGAGAGGGAGGGGGTGGCCCAAAGTCCCCCCAGGGAGCTTCTATAGCTGGGGGGACTAGACTCTGGGTCTCCCCACTGCTAGTCTAACCCCTTCCTCATGACTCCCCCTTGGCTCTGGGGCTGGGAGACGGACTGGTCGAAAGACCCCCATGACCACAGGCTGTGGAGCCAGGACTGGCATGGACTTGACAGAGGTGAGCCAGCAGATGTATGCCCTGAATGGGTGGGGCCAGGTTAAAGATGTGGGTGAAAAGCTAGGATAAAAATAATATCTAATGCAGATTTAATTAGTTCAATACAGTTCATGTTTATTTCCAATGTATTGAATCGTTTCTTCCTTCTAGCACAGTGTTTCTCAACCTGGGCAACTTGAAATCCACACATCTATGATTCTAAGATGTGTGGATTTCAACTCCCAGAATTCCCCAGCCAGCCATGGCTGGCTGGGGAATTCTGGGAGTTGAAGTCCACACATCTTCAAGTTGTCAAGGTTGAGAAACACTGTTCTAGCATATTCAAAGTTGGTGGCCATTTTTAGAAGGCTCAGGAGTGGCTTTGGGGTGAACTGAAAAACTTCTAAGCCTTAGAAATGGCAGGCATTTGGAACTGGGGCTGTTGGGAATGTAAAACAAATCTGTATTTTTTAAGGGAATTCTAACTAGACCAGTGTTTCTCAACCTTGTCAACTTTAAGATGAGTGAACTTCAGCTTCAACTTCAATTTCAACTTCATGGCTGGCTGGGGAATTCTGGGAGTTGAAGTCCACTCATCTTAAAGTTGCCGAGGTTGAGAAACACAGAACTAGACTCTTTAAGGTACCTTTAGGGAAAAAAAGTTCCATTTCATCCACTTGCTGACAATTTCATCAAAAAATTTCAACTCCCTCCCTTGGGGCGGCCCTCCAGATGTTAGACCTATATCTTCTTCGCTGTTGGTCCTTATTGTTCCACTTCAGTTGTGGCCAGTCTCAATGTACCCTGTTTCTATCAAATAAGCACAGATGGATCATTACAACTAATTAATCACAACGTGCAGACAAAACAAATCAGTTAAAATCACAAGTCATGGAGTTTCCCAAGTGCACTCCACATAAGATCAAGTGCTGAAGAAATATCCATGCAACTGAAAAACGTCTAAGCCTTAGAAATGGCAGACATTTGGAGTTACAACTCAACGGTTGCATTACAAGGAGAAGTTAATTTGGGGGCTTCTTCCCCTGTATGGATCCTCTGATGTCTAATAAGATTGGTGCTTTGACTAAAACTCTTCCCGCACGCCAGGCATTTATACGGTTTCTGCCCCGTGTGAATCCTCTGATGTTTAACGAGTCCTGACTGATCGCAAAAGGTTTTGTTACAGTCCGAGCATTTATATGGTCTCTCGCCGGTGTGGATTCTTTGATGCGAGGTAAGGTGGGTGCTCTGGCTGAAACTTTTCCCACACTCTAGGCATTTGTACGGCCTCTCGCCCGTGTGAATGGTCTTGTGGTTAATGAGGCCCGACTGATTACAAAATCCTTTCCCGCAGTCGGAGCATTTGTATGGTTTCTCCCCCGTGTGGATTCTCTGATGGGAGGTAAGGCTCGTGCTGTGACGGAAGCTCTTCCCACACTCGGCGCATTGATAGGGTTTCTCCCCGGTGTGGATTCTCTGATGCTGAATAAGGCTGGTGCTCTGGTTGAAGCTCTTGCTACAGCTTGAACAACTGTACGGTCTCTCCCCCGTGTGGATCCTCTGATGTGACGTCAGGTGGGTGCTTTGACTAAAACCTTTCCCACATTCTAAGCATTTGTACGGCTTCACCCCGGAGTGCGGAAGCTGATACTCAGCAAGGCTTCTGTTCTGATGAAAACTCTTCCCAAACGTTACGACCTTGTTGGGTTTCTCCCCTCGGTGGATTCTCCAGCGGGCACCCCGGCACCGTTTCTTCCTCTCTTCCACTGGTTGTCCTTGAATGATGATTTCATGGAAATCTTCATCCTGGCAGGAGATGATGACATCGCTCCTCTTCTCTAGGGGGATCCCCTCGGATCTGTTTGATCCACCTTGCTTCCACAAGTTTTCTTTCAGTGCTTGGATAGGGTTGATTTCTGAGGTCATCTTACATGGATCCACCTCATCGCCACTCTCCCACATTTCCCCCGCTGGAGTAAAGAGAGAAAGAGATCGAAACAGTGGAAGAGGCTGTGCTTCAGATGAAAGACACACATTTATTTATCTGTTTTTTAGTGACGTGAGCAAGGCCATCTACATCTAAAACACAAAAGAACTATGATTATAAAAGAAATAACATCTTTTCCAGCTAACACATTAAAAGGCGTAAGCTTTCCTGATCTGCAGCTTATGTCTTTTAATAAAATGTGTTACTTGGAAAAAGCACTACCAGACTCCTGATTTCTGCCTACTGTACACTAACACAGCGGTCCTCCTACAATGTCTAGCTAGGAAAAAGAGCTCCTCCCATAAGGGAGCCAGTGTAGGATGGTAGTAAAGCTGTTGTTAAAAAGGAGCTCACCCTGCAACAAAGACATAAGCATGTGCAGAGGCAAGGAAGTTGTTAAAATTTGGAGTGTAATGTGATTTCCTGCACCGCTGAATGTTGGCCCTTCCTGCCCTAGAATAAAAGATTCCAGAGATCTACCAGACAGAATCAATTGCTGGCAACCAAGGTTAGCTCAGCCAGGGACCTCACGGTACCCAAACAGAAGCTTACCGAGGCTCCTTTTCTTATCCAATGGCCTGGCATTCCCCTCGTCGTCTTCCTGCTTCGTTACAGCATACCGGTGCCTCTGCTCCACTTCAGAGGGAGGCTGGCTGGTCTCAGAGGAACGTGCAGAGCTCTCTTTGATGTTCACCTGGAATTAGCAGAGAGGAACCGTTTTAGGATGGGACGGCAGGGCTGGGAGGTGGCTAGTGTGTCCTTTGCCACATAGGAAGGGCTCCAATCCAAGCCATAGATGGGATTGTCTCCCACTGAGTCCACTTTTTACCTTTTTGTCTGTCTGTCTGTCTGTCTATCTCTCCATCCATCCATCTCTATCACTATCTCTATCTATCCATCCATCTATATCTGTCTCTATGTGTTTATCCATCCATCCATCCATCCATCCATCCATCCATCCATCCATCCATCCATCTCTCTCTCATCTATATCTATCTATCATCTATCTATCTATCTATCTATCTATCTATCTATCTATCTATCTATCTATCATCTCTCTATCTTTCTCTCTCTCTCTGCAAATTTTGGGTTCTTCTGAAGCCTACAAACTTCTTCCTTTTGTGTAAGGGTGCTGCTGTTTTGGCTGTACTTGGAAAATTGATTTACTCTTGATGGATAAAATGGAGTTATTATAACCTTTCCCTCTGCTCAGCTTCTCATACGCTTTGACCCGCTTCTCATGACTTAGCTTGCCCTAACTTCATCACTGCAGTGGTGCATCCAAAAGTGCAGCTCTGACTAAGATCGAAAACTCAAGCAAGCCAACGCTTATCTCTAAGCTTCTTAGCTAATCTGGAGGCTCCTGCTGCCTCTAGACCAGAGTCCCACCATCTCACCTTCTTTCCACGATGGTCCTTGGCCTCTCGTCGCCGCTGAAGGAACTCTTCGGCTAGGCTCACCGCCTGGGAGCAAGTCTCGGGGCCACCTTCCCAGACCCAGCTCTGGATCTCCGGGGGCAGGATGGCCAGGAATTGCTCCAGGATCAGCAGCTCCAGGATCTGCTCCTTGGAGTGTCTCTCCACCTTCAGCCACCCGTGGCAAAGGTCTTGGAGCTGATTGTATGCTGCGGTAGGTCCCTCAGCCTCCTGGTAGCAGAAATGCCGGAAGTGCTGGCGATGCTTCTCCCTCTGCAGGGCATCCCCTTGCAAGATGGCCGCTTTCACTTTCCCATAATCCACCCTATCCCTAGCTAACATCCTGTCAAAGACCTGTTGGGTCTCTCCACTGAGGGCCGGCACGAGCCTGGCCACCCATTCCTCCCTGGGCCAGTGGCAAGCCTTGGCCACTTGCTCAAAGGAATCCAAGAATGCCTTGGCATTGTCCCACGGGGCAGGCTCCTCTGCTAATGCTGGGGTTCTCCGGCTTGAGCACGGGGACTCCATCTTCTTCAGAAACTCCTGCAACTGGGCTTCCCAGCAACCCGCCACACCCTCCCTTGCTTCTTCTTTCACCCAACGGGACACTGCCCCTTGGGGAGGGTGCCCAGCAAACCCAGAACGCACTGACTCCAGCGGTGGACCTCCTCCTTCCCCATCTGCCTGGGCTTTGTGGGCAACAGCTTTCCAGAGGCTGCCGGGAGCCTCTCCCGCCTCTTCTGGGGCTTCTTCTTTGGGCCAGGCCGGGGAGGGGTCCTCTTCCATTTTCATCCTGGGATGTAGGAATCCCAAAAATAAGTCTTCGGGAGCCACACTGTCCTTCTGGACTCCTGCTTGGAAAGCAGAGGAAAGTTAAACCCAAGTTATGGGTCATCTTATGTATTTACTCAAAATCCTGGGTGTCAGGTAGGTGTATGTATGGTTAAAGTATGAGAATCATTTTCTTTTGTAAATGTATCATTCTGTGATATATATATGGACACACATGTACGGACACACATGTGATATATATATGGACACACATGTACGGACACACAAGTACATCCATATATGGATGACTGAGACTATAGTAAGATAGAGGAGTCTATTGAGTAATTTACTCTTAGTTGTACCCGGATCAAGGGCAGCACTCCCTGCTATGCAAGCTAGATTGCTAATCCAGAGTCTACTTTGCAAGCCAACATCTGGTTGCCTGCATCCCACCATCTAGGAGATACGTGCAATGCATCGACCCACACTCAGTATATATTGATTTACGCAGTGTTGTTCTCAGGACTGTGTTTATTCAGTTTGTTGTTATTATTTTATATTCATAGCCTGCTTTTTCTCTGGGAATTGATGACAGCTTATATGCTGGACTTCCCCTGTTTTTTTCTCTGTGAGGTAAGTTTGGCTGAGAGAATGTCTAGTCTAAAATCACCCTATAGATGTGGGGGGCTTGAGCCTGGGCTCCTCGGTCCCCGTCCTACAGCTGAGCCACAATGCAATTTCCACAGCTCAAATGCAGCTGATATTTGTCAGTATTTAGATTTTCTGAGCATCTGAATGAACACGTTTAAAAAGAGGCATTCAAGGTTGTGTCCATTTCAGAAGTCCTCCCCAAAATTCCATTATATTGGGTTTGTCTTGTGGCATCCTGAAAACTAGCAAATTTGTTCTGGCATAAGCTCTCATGGACCATGGTACATTTCATTAGCACAGCATTTCACAGTGTTTCTCAACCTTGGCAACTTTAAAACGTGTGGACTTCAACTCCCAGAATTCCTCAGCCAGCCATGCTGGCTGAGGAATTCTGGGAGTTGAAGTCCACATGTCTTAAAGTTGCCAAGGTTGAGAAACACTGCTTAACAGATGACTTTTGCTAATGAACTCAGCTAGGCCAGGTGGCATGACTCATTGCTAGCATTTTTTGTGAATGTCAAAGAGGACTCTTGTCAACTTTTTGGATTCCAAGACTCATCATCCTCAGCCAAAGGAGATGATGGAGCTTCTTGTCCAACACCTCTGGAGGACACCCGGCTGGAGAAAGCAGACCCAATTATCATTCTAGGTCTGGATTCCCCCGACACTCTAACCCTGATCCAGACGGCAGAAAACAGATTTGTGGTATTCACACAAGAGGATGGGTTGGGTTTCCCCCTGTTGACCGCAAAATATCCAGTCCAATTTTGGTTTAGCTTAGCCAACTGAGTAACCCCAGTCTGTATTTAATTTCTCCTTGAACCCGCAACGCATAAGTCCATCGGATCACAATGGATGTATCTGAGTAACCCTGGACCGTTTGCCGTGCATCCGATGAAGCGGACTGTGGCTCACAGAAACTTTTGCCATCACAAGCGGGTGAGCCCTGAACATGCCACCGGACCCTGGCATGGGGGTACGTGCTGCGAACAGCTGCCAGTGTGGTCAGCTCTCTCGGGAATCAGATGAGCATCGGCTGGGAATGCCCCCCCATGCAACATCTGCCAAGCCACCAGGGAGCCCCCCTCCCATCAGGCTCCCTGCAGATGCATTGGATGGCCAAGCCCATCAACTCCAGGATGATGGGTGCAGTATTACACTCTAACACGATCGCAAGATGCAGCTTTTGTGGGAATCTTCAGTCCGTGGATTGGAACCGCCTTGCCTGCAATCCATGCAGAAAAAATTGCATAGTTGTCTGGGGAAAAAAAGATCTCCTGTCTTTTTTGGGGAGGGGGAGATCAAACAGAGTGGATTTCTCCCTGCTTTTGGAGAAAGCCCCTTCCCACTTTCTGCACCCCCTTCCATCCCTCCCCCCCAACCTTCACTTTCTTCACAGTACCTTCTTCTGATTCCTCTTATCCGTTTGCAGCTGGGAAGCAATTAAAAAAACCTTCTCTTCTTCCTTTGCAGGAAAAGGAGCAACAGCTGATTCTCTTTCTCTCTCGTCCCATTCAACGCCCCCCCCTTCCTGTCTAGGAAGCCCAGCTCTATCGGCTTAACCCTTTTCAAACACAGCAGGCAGAACCTTTTTTTAACTTTGAAAACCATGGTTTCATTTTAAGTCTTCTTAAGTCAGAAGAAAAGAGACTTGGGAGGCCAAAAACCAGGTTGCTCTGTATTTTAAAAGTTTTGTTTAAAAAATACTGCATCTTCAACAAAGATGTTCAGAGCCCAGTCACAAAGTACTAAAGAAATGGAAGAACGTTTTAAGATGCTTTTACAACGCTCACAGGTTCTTAGGAGCCTGTTTTTAATTTATTCTCCATCTCATAATTTACCATAAGTACATTATTATGATCATCATCATCTTGACTGCGGGACCTAGGAGAGCACACCTGAAAGTGTGTGTATCAAGACTTCAGGGGGTAGATGGTATTACGTATTAACGCTAACTCACACATAATGCTTAGCCCAGTGTTTCTCAACCTTGGCAACTTTAAGATGGGTGGACTTCAACTCCCAGAATTCCCCAGCCAGCATGCTGGCTGGGGAATTCTGGGAGTTGAAGTCCACCCATCTTAAAGCTGCCAAGGTTGAGAAACATTGGCTTAGCCTTTTCCAGCCAGGTCATCCTTCAGGTGTGTGGACTTCAATACCCAGAATTCTCAGCAACAGACTTCCTGGTTGGTGTGATGGATTCTGGAAGGTGAAGTCCACTTTTCTCCCAGCTGCAAAGTAACATTTTACAGCAGTGTTTCTCAACCTTGGCAACTTTAAGATCGGTGGACTTCAACTCCCAGAATTCCCCAGCCAGCAAGGGAATTTTGGGAGTTGAAGTCCACCGATCTAAAAGTTGCCAAGGTTGAGAAATACTGTTTTACAGAGTAGAAGACAGTTGACTACCTCCTACCCACCCCTCAACAAAAAAAAAGGAGAGATGTCTGCTATAGGTTCTGCCGCTGTGGTCAATTTATGCCTGTCTTCTCTTAGGAGCTAGGTTTACGCTGCTACTTCTGGAAGGCGATTGTAAGAGTTCTCACACAGTCAGTAAAAATCAAGATCAGAGCAGATCCAGCCAAGGGATGGGTGTAAATAGGCCAGCCTGCCCCAAAGAAAGGGCCAAGCCATCTGTTGTATAGGGCAGGAAGAAGAGATGAAAGAGGATTTGAATAAGGTTTCGATCCAGTACCTGAGTTGTTCTTGAAACTCAGCAATTGCTGATCTTGTTTGGCTTTTTAACCAGCCTCGGTAAAAATTACTTACTGAAAGATTGAGGTGAGCTTGGATAAGGGGCTCCAGTCCTGCTCGTGGAGTGAAACCTCTTGGAGATAACTTGAGCATAAAGATGGGGAAGGTAGCTGGAACCCTTGTTCCCAACGGGCTGTCCTCCTCTCACTGTGTTTCTGTTTCTCTTTTCGGATCCACAGATTTGAAAGGGAGGGATACAACTGGCCCATCACTTTTTTATCAGTCTTTTATTTATTAATTAATTTTATACGCAACTAGCTGTTCCAATAGTCCCCTTAGGAGGGACAGAACTTGTCTGCTCCCACCACAGTTGCCTTAGGCTTGGCCAATTCCACCCACTCCTCCTTGGCCATTTCTTCAAGGGGCCCTGGGAGGGACGCCCCAAAATCCCTGAATAGCATGGTGGGGGAAAACTCCCTGCTGCCCCTTGGGACCGGTATAGAGACACTGGGTTCCGGAGGGTTATGGCTCAAGTCCCAGTTGAACACCTTAGTTGATTTATCACCGAAAAAAGGTCAGTGATGAACTATCTCCAATGGAGAGATGCGGATGGTACAAAAACTAACCGGGAGACAACCCTTTTCTTGAACGATACCCCGTGAGGAAAGAATTTCAGGCACAGCTTGGTTCTCTGAGGTGTCTTCTACATGGCTAAGGTTGTCTGAGGCTGGAGACCTTAAATGTTGTCTCTGTGTTCTTTCGGCTCCTCTTTCTGCCTGCAAAAATGCAACTGATGGGAATGAGTTGGACCCACCAGATGGGCTTCTGGAAGTGGGGGTAGCCTGAGGGTGGCACCTTTTAATAACATTTGTCGGTCTGAAAAGGTGCTACCAGACTCCTCCTGATTTTTGGCTACCACAGGCTACCACAGCTTTGCCTACCACGTCCAGGTACCAAGGTAACTCCACTTGCTGGAGTGTGGTGGCCTTCAAAACTTTGTGGGCTTCCTAGAAGGCTCTAACTGGTCATTGGAAGCAACCCAAAACTCAAGGAAAGATGGCTCTCCTCTCTTCTACCACAGTAATTTTGATTCTCACAACACATTAAGCCAAACCCCAAACCATCTACAGTAGGCTTGAGCACCCTCTGTGCAAAGTCTCTTATTTGAAGTCCTGGAGGAGCTTCTCCTGTCTCTTCTGAGTCTCTCTCCCCCAAACTGAAGCCTGTGGAGTTCAGATCCCCCATGAGGTGCTTGAGAACAATTGTTGGGCATGATAGCCCAGTCCAGTGTTGTCCAAACGTGGCCACGTTAAGATGAGTGGACTTTAGGACTTTCCCCATGCTGGCTGGGGAATTCTGGGAGTTGAAGTCCACTCATCTTAAAGTGGCCAAGTTTGGACAACACTGGCCCAGTCCAAGTATTCAGAAAGACCTAGTCAGAGTATGGAAAAGCACCTTCCCGTATTCCACTCATTGGCTTCTTTGGAAATCCTGCTAAATATACACAAAAGAGGCGATATTAATACACATCGATGTTATTTTGCACATGGCACTTATCTGAGAACTGCTCAGTTTCCATTCAAAAAGACACTTTTTAAAGCTATCTCTACGTTCCATTGAAAATGTTCTTGAAATAAGAACTTGGTTCACATTCTGCTAGGCTATGTTCAGTCTACCCACGTTGTATAATCCACAGATGGCACCTCATTGAGTCATCAACCTTGTTTTACCCACCACCACTGCTAAATTAAGGCATCAGATGAAAGCTGAATTGTAGAAATCATTATGGCTTAGTGCGAGGCATGAGATCGGTTAATGGTGGTCATTCACACGGTATAACATATCAGCAGATCAACCTTGTTGCTCTTCCAAATATTTGGACTTTAGCCCCAGCCTGTAAGCTATTGCAAAGGTTCTTGTTCAAAGTATTGCAAGAGGTGAAGGAACATTATGACCTAAGGCTCATAAAAGCATGAAATTAGACAACAGTATCATTACTTTTTTTCATACCCTGCTTTTCTCACCAATAACCCGTCACCATCCAACAAGTCTTTCCAGACCTTGCTTATTTCATAAATTGATGAGTCGCTCTGCAGCAAACATGACCAAGAGCCCTGGGACATCCTAAACACGATTTCTTTTATTGCACTTTACATTCTCACAGACTTCCCCGGCAAGACCAAACAAGGATGGATGATCCAACCATCTAGAATCACATAAAATCCAGACAGCCGCCCTTTTAAGACGACTGAGCGAAAAATGACATCAAACAGATCTCAAAAGATCAAAGCTCACTTTAAAATCGACCACAAGGGCAAAGCATGGGAAACACTTTTGGAAATAAATTGGTCTTTTTCTAGGGCCCAGTGGAACTCTCTAGACTTGGTCAAGAAAGCCCTGCTGTACTTCAAGAGGGGATGGTCCCCAGAACCGGGCCCCTGGGGGTGATCTTGGGGTTAGGAATATTTGGGGATAGGTCATCTCTGACTGCCCCTGATATCTGATGGAAGACAGCCACGAGCAGGGTCTAGCAGGGGACGATGGACTCATGGATATATTCTCAATCTTCATGCATTTCCCAGTTCGGTTTCCTCTGCAAGGGAAGAAAGCAACACTTTAATCTGAGTGTTCTGCCAGAGGTGCTTTCAGACAGCCTTTTTCCTCCAGATGTGATAGATTTCCTCCCAGAAGTGTTGCATTACAACTCCTCTGCCAGCCTGGGCTGTTGCCTCAAATGGCCAGCAATTCTTTTCCAAGCAAAATTAGCTGCCCAATTCCAGAGTTCCTCTGATTGCAGTGGGATAGAAAGTTTATCGATAAAAAATGGTATTGAAAGGTAGCAGTAAGGCTTCTTATTTTAAATTGAATATCAGGGTAGAACGCAAGGTGCTGTAACTACACACTGTGCTCTGAGGCTGTAATAGTTACAGAATTCTCTAACTGGAACTTTCCAGCTTTTTGCTGGGAAGGATGAAGGGATTAAGGCAGTGTTGTCCAAACTTGGCCACTTTAAGATGAGTGGACTTCAACTCCCAGAATTCCCCAGCCTGGGTTAGGGTTAGGGAGTTGAAGTCCACTCATCTTAAAGTGGCCAAGTTTGGACAACACTGGATTAAGGGCATACAGAGCTGTTAAGGGCAGGGCTGAGTCAAGGAAGAGCCCTGCCCTGACCCACCTGTAGGGAAGGGGGCGCTGTACGCAGCCACGGCAAATTCATCTGCAAACAAGGAAAAAAGGCAAGCCGATTAACTTAAAGATGTATGGACTTCAACTCCCAGAATTCCCCAACAATAAGAAGTGGTTTGCTATCCCTTTTTGGGGGACGGTTTTCCGACTTCCCTGTCTAGCCTATAGCCCTGGGATCTCCTGCTGGTCTCCCATCCAGGCCTAACCTTGCTGAGCTTCCAAGCCCCAAAGAACGTAACTAAATGTGCATTAGGCGTTCATAAATGAAGGCCTAAAGGAGTTTCCTTTGAACTGAGCTTCACGCCTGGTGACTTCATACTCCATGCAGTTTTCTGGGCAACAATATGGGAACGGTTTGCCATTACTACCCTCTGGAATGTTTTCCACTTCCCAGTGCAGCCTAGGGGCCTGGGATCTCCTGGTGGTCTCCCATCCAAGGACTATCCAGGCTCAGCGTCTAAGCCTAAAGAAGGCAAGCCAGGGGCTGTTTCCTACTGATCTTCTAGTAGCCTGTTTGTTTCTGAAGATGCCCTGAGCCCTCATGTGAACCCCAGCAAAGTTGCTGGAACTGAGTTAGCAGCTGGTGGAAGGGTGCCATCTGCCTATAATTGGGCTGGCAGGCAGCACCAGGGGCAGTGAGAGAGGCTGGGCATCCAGGCTTGCTTTCCAGGGAGTGGGAAATTTAACAGTGGTGAGGCCCACTGAGGATAACCATTTTGTGGCGGGACAACCTCCCTCCTCCCTGCCCCTCCCAGTGGCAGCCATGCGAGTGGCCAAGACAGGTCCTCAAAATCTTCTGACCAGCTCAGAGAAGACCGTCTGTTTATTATGAGGCATGATTTTAGGCTCAGTCCCTAGAAGTGAGTGTTAAATGATTTTAAATGGGCTTTTTAATCTGTGTAACTTGTTGAAATGGAGGAGGAGGGGAAAGAAAGAAAGAAAGAAAGAAAGAAAGAAAGAAAGAAAGAAAGAAAGAAAGAAAGAAAGAAAGAAAGAAAGAAGAGGAGGAGAAGAAGAAGAAGAGGGAGGAGGAGGAGGAGGAGATAAACTTTCTTACCAGTTTCGTAGTAATCATAGACTTTTATTAAAGCTGGCTTCAGGTGTCGGATAAGAAAGTTCTGCTCCATCGTGAGGGAGAACTGCTGGCTCGTGTTGCTCAGCTACAGACAAACATTCAGCGTCATTTGGGGTGCCAAATATGGATCCCCACCTCCCTAGTTTTGCAATCCTGCAGCATTCCAAATTGGGCTGCTGAAAGTTGGAGGCCCTTGGCCAAATAAACGTTGGCCATATTCCTTACAGTTTTTAAATTTTTTGTTGGAAATGAAATAAAACAAGTGCATTAAATGCTCTAGTAAGCTTGAAAGTAGACTCCTTCAAGTTGAGCTGGACTCTTTGTGACTTTAGGAGTACATCCCTGTGGTTTTCTTCACAGCAATAATGAAGTGGCTTGCCGTTCCCTTCCTCAAGGAATTTTTTTTGGGGGGGGGCTTAGGACTAACCTAAAGTCCTAAGATTTTCTGGTGGTCTCTTGTCCAAGTACCCACAAGATCTGACTTGGCTTCTGTGGTTGAGATCAGCCCAGGCTGGTGCTGCCCCCTAGTGGGGCCTAGTAGCCTTAACACATCTGTAAACTTCAGTGAGAAAAGCGATGCAAAATCCCTGAGTTTTGGATGTCCCAGATCTAGTACCCTGCCCACTCCAGCCTTCAGTGAGGAAAAATAGGAACTTTAAGACAGTTTCTGTTGGACAAAAATGTTCCCCACATTGCTCCCCAGGCTTGCTGAAGAGTGCACAATGAAGTGGGTGCAGAACTAAACCTTCTTCACAATCTTTTCCAATTCTCTCCTTCTAAAAGAATTAGACTGCATACTTCCTTAGGACTTGCAGTCCAGTCCTTTGTGTTTGCAAGGGGAGAGGAAATAGAGGAAACCCACATCCTCTTGGGGACATAACCGATCATAATCTTCACCATCTGGCTGGTTCGCCATCACTCACCTCTTCCAGATACAACAGGACGTGGTCGCCACTGACCTCTACCCGTTTGACCTCAGCCTGTCTTTCCAGCTGGAAGGAACCAAAATGAAGAGAGTTTTCTTACTCTGGAGGAGGGCTCTCAAGTTTCAAAGGAAGGACTTTAGGACAGGATTTTGTCAGGTCTGTTTCGCAATTTCCCTTCTTTGATTCCTTCCACCCCCACAGAGTGTTGGAAAGGAATTATAGGAAGGGCTCAAGCCAATCCCTGCCTGCCTGTCAGCAGGATTACTCTCCCAAACCAGAACACCACAGGACCAAATTTGGTGTAGGGGGAGAAGCTGGCAAAAGAAAGACCACGTTTGAAAATGGGCTAGATCTGGCTTGGGGCTGGAGAGGGAACACAATTCCCCAGGGCATCTCCTACTGCACAGATGGGAATCGGCCCAGAACGTTGCTGCTGCCTCCATTCTAAGCTTCCTCCTTCCTGGTCATGTGACCCCAAGGGGAGCGTATCCACGCTCCCCTGGGTTTCCCAGGGCACACGTATAATTGCATTCGTTAACTTTGTATATTTTTGTAAAGATTTTTATTGGTTTTTTATTGGTTTTTTATTTGGAAGCTGCCTAGGGCCCCTTACCCCGTGAGATGGGAGGCCTACACTTTTGATTAATAAAACAAATAAATAATTCGTATTGCTTGAGATTGGTGATGGCATTAGTCCACCTGAACGGCTAGGATAGTGACTGAGGATTGGTTTCAATGAGTATCCATGGTGATTTGGCATCGATGGGATCAATTCTGATGGGGATAAATGGGGTCGGCGACTGGTATCAGTGATGATAATAGTGATTGATGATTGGTATCTGTGGATATCTGGGGTGATTGGTATCAATGGGTATCAACAATATGTAGTATCAGTGACAACTGGTATCGATGGGACCAGTTTTGATTGGGATGAATTTATTTATTTTTATATATATATATATATATATATATATATATATATATATATATATATTTCAAATTTGGTCACTGCCTATCTCACGAGGAAGCAACTTTTGATGATGATTGGTGACTGGTATCAATGGGCATCAATAGTATCAGTGACAACTGGTATTGATGGGACCAATTTTGATCGGGATGAATGATGATTGGTGACTGGTATCAATGGGCATCAATGATAAATAGCATCAGTGATGATGGGTCACAGTGGAGTCAATGGTAATTGGTGTCAATGTTATCAAGGGTGACTGGGATCAAGGGTGATTGCTTATTGGTATTAATGGGGATCAATGATGACTAGTGTCAATTGTGTATTGACTCAAAGGGTGTCTTGGTGAAGATGTATCAGTGGTCCAGCTACATGAACTCAAGGGGACATTTGTATTCAGAGGATCAGTATTCCCCAGTTCTAGCCTTCAGGCAGAAGCTGTCCTGGTCAGGCTGTTGGACAGAAGTCAAGTAGCAAGTTGAAAAGACAAGGCTTTTTTGAAATGTGCCTAGACAGATACTATGTGTGAGAATGAACAAAGGTAGTCCTTTGCTTCTCCTCCTGGGATCAAGAGGAACATTTGGGGGGCAATGGGAGCACAATATATGCCAAGAGATTCTTCACCTTCTGTATAGATGATTTCATCGGGATGAATCCTGACAACATCTTGATGTCAACAATGACCATGTTGGAGCTGGGACGGTGGCCTGTGTAGCTGGGAAATGAAGAGAGAAGGGACCAGATCTCACCCACCAGATCACCAATCTGGGCCTCTTGGTTCCCAGGTGGTCATCTTGTTTGCACCAATCCATTTTCTGTCCACTGCCTTTTTAGCAAAGTTCTCATGAAGCCTCTGTAGACCCATGCTCAAATTTCCACTTACCAATGGAGCTTATGGTATCATTTGGGGCCAGTTTCACTTGCTCAACTCAGCTCAGCTCAGCTCAGCTCCACCTACCTCACAGGGTTATTGTTGCAAAAAGGATCCTGTACATACACCACTTTGAAATGGCAGAGGAAGAGCAGGATAGACATCCAATTCAGAATGAATATGAATATATGAATATTTTAAAAATTGCTTACCTTCATTTCATCCTTAAAGCCGTCATATCAAACACAGTAAAACAAATAAACCAAATGCAGTGTAAGATTTAAAAAAAACTAGGAAGAACAGCAAAACATCCACAGTAACTTAGTATCAATCAAAGATCAGAGTAAATGAACGCTGGTGCTGAAAAGTTACAATTTTTGGAATCAAATACAGCTAAGCAGGGAAGATGTTGCCCAAAATGGGGTGCTACCACTGAGGACGCCCTGTTATACACCGTCACACTGTGAGCCACATTCACAGAGGGACCACAATCACAATAGCATAAGGAAGGTTTTCTTGCAAGCAATCGATTGCATTCACACAACGCACGTAATAGGATCAGATAAAGACCTAGCAGCTGCTTTTGCACATGCTACCTAAACTGGGCTAATTTTAAATGTGGTTTGAGATTTTGTTGTGATTTATTGGCCTAGTGTGTTGTATGAATTGAGAAAACGGATTAACTCATAATCCATTTATAAGGTTTTGGGTAAGCATAGCCCTTGGGTGCTTAATTGTTCTAGAATCCATACGTCAAGTGAGTCTGGTAACCCACAAGACAGCCAGGACAGCATTTTCAAGATCATTTCATCACTGGGGTCTTTCATGGACTTCAAGATCACTTAGAAGGGACTATCTTGACATCTTCACCACATTTTATGAGATAGAAGCAACTTTGAGAGTGTGTCTGTCTATATCCAGTTGGAAGTTTAATTGAATAAACAGGGATTGGAAACCATACCTCTTTGACGCAGCAGCTTGGAGTTTGATGTAGCTGATATTTTGTGAAGTGGGAAATGGTTTTTCTCTGGACTTGCTGGATAGAGAACTAGGAGTATGGGAGGAATCTTGGGAGGCATTTCTCTAAGCCAGCCTGGATACTCTTTAGATATTTGCAGTGAGTCCCAGAATTTTCCACCCAGCATCATTATAGTTGTGAATTATGGGAACAGAAGTCTATGCTGATCTAGTCCAATGCTTCATCCGGTCCAGGTCTTGGACAAGATGGCTTAAACAGCCACAAAGTTTTCCCTCCCTCATTTTTTTTAGCCTGGGTGTTCTAACAGTGGCCACAAAGATTACCTGACATTCCAGACTAGCTGAAATGTTCGGGGGGCTTGGGGTCCCATATCCGTTCTGGGAACTGTTTGCACTTCCAATGCAAATGGTGCGTCCTTCTGATGTGGATCCACGTTGTACTTCAAGGTGGTCTACCAATGGAAGAAAAAGAGACCCTGATACCAAAAGACTGGGATTAGTGGCAGAGGAGATGATGGAGTTAGGGGCTCCAGCAGGGCTACAGGATCTAGACTCTGACACCACTCCATCTGTTTCCACCTTGCAACTTTCTGGGGCCCAGAAACTACAACTTCCAGGAATGACAGCTCCTGAATGGGACTTCCCCTCCCCAGAGAGCAGATCACAGTTTACCGAATTTCTACCCAAGAACAGGCAAGGATTTAACAAAGAGATCATGGAATGTTGTTTTTCTCAAGCTCAACCAGTATTTCAACCCTGATCAGAATCCGTCTTTTCTCCAGGAGCTGTCCAGGGTCCTGAAAAGCTGGTCTCTAACAACGATCATCGTCAGGAATCTAGTTAGTTCCAACTAACACCTTTTATTAAAAGGTAGAAACTTTCAAAAGCTTCTGCCTTTTAATAAAAGGAGTCAGAAAAGGTGATGTCAGACTCCTGATTTCGTGCCACCAAAGACAAACATGGCTGTCCTCCTACAATCTCTCTTACTCTGGTCCTTAACCTCCTACAATCTCTTACTCTGCCTACTCAGTCATGGCTCTTGTTCCTTGATCACAGTTACTTCACATTCCAGACTCCACCATGGTAGCACAGAAAACAACAATGGCACCTGGAAGCCACTGTGGGCCAATGAACCTTCTCCCCTGCAATAAGCAGGTGCCTGTTGCAGTAATAAAGTTGTATAATGCTTCAAGGGAGATAGTGTGACACTCCCCTTCTCATGAAGCAGAATATAAAGCCCCCCCCCAAAAGGTCAAGAAAGAATATACTGTCCTCCCTTTCATTTAACCTTGGTTCTCAGATAGGCAATACAAACCATAGGTGCTATGAACGGTAGACCCTCCTTTTCTATTCCTTTGCACTCTCAGGTAGAGAGGAATGGGTGTTCCTCATACTACAAGCCTCAAGACCTCCCCCAAGAGGCTTTATATAACTTCCTTTTGCAGGGTTGTTTTGCGCCTTCAAGTCAGTCCTGACTTCTGGTGATTGCCTGGACAAGTCCCTGCAGTTTTCTTGGTAAGATTTCGGAATTGGTGTGCCGTTGCCTGCTTCCTAGAGTTGACGGTGACTGGCCCAAGGTCACCCAGTTGTCTTGGTGCCTCAGGCAGGACCTTGGCTCCTGGGACCTTAACCGCTACACCAAACTGGCTCTCTTAACTTTGAATTACAGCAGTTAAATTCACCATTGGCCACTAGGAGGTACCAGACATATAGTGCCTCCTCGTGGTCCAGTGTGAATGTAACCACTGTAGTACAAAGCATGTCTACTCTCCACTGTTTTCTCTTTATACTGATGACTCAATCATACCTGAAATTCTCTTGTTTCTTCCTGCCTTAGTCTTCCTCTACCCTCACCTGCTCCCTTCCTTTCCACGGTCTCCTCTATTCTCCATTCCTTCTCTAGGGCTCTTCCTTCTGGCCATCTGGCACTCTCCACTGGCAACTCTCCCTGCCTTGGGCTACGGACTTAACTTTTTCTCACCTGCACGTAGGCACAGCCTTCTCCTGACACCTCCGTCTTGTAGTCCCCTGGCACTTTGGGCAACTCCTGGCACTGGAGCAGTAGGGAATTGCTGCTGTTCACCTGGAATTCCTTGGGATCGCCTTCTTCGGACCTCAAGGTCACACTTGCACCCGCTCCCCTCTTTGCGTAGGTAGCAGCTCTATAGAGGGAGAGGGCCTGCAGTGCCACCACTGTATCCTGCAAAGAAGCATAAGGTGAGAGGCTTCCTTTTTCACTCAGACATCGTTTGCGGGACTCACTATCCCCAGTAATTGCTGCCCGTCGGACACATTCTGGTAGAGTTGGCACGCTCTGGGTCCCGTTGTTTAAACCACATCAACTGGTGGGATCAGGAAGCAGGCCTCCTCTGTCACAGCCCCTGCCCTCTGGAGCCCCCTTCCCCCCGAGATAAGCGATTCTGAGGTTGAACGACCCATCAGTCAAGATACTTTTTGTTATGTATGATCTGAATGAATGATGGAGAGGTCCATACTGCGACGACAAAGCTTTTACAATCTGCCAGTAGTCTCCTGGAATTGTTGGGTGGTGTGCATCTACACTGTGCTCTCCTGCCACGTAAAAGATTCCTAATTCTATCGCAAAGGCTGTTTCAAGCAGAACTGGTTCCGTAGGGGAGGAAAAGCAGGAGAGAGCCAAGTATATGGAGGGGAGGGGAGGGGAGGGGAGGGGAGGGGAGGGGAGGGTGAGGCGAGGCGAGGCGAGGTGAGGCGAGGCGAGGCGAGGTGAGGCGAGGCAATGGGAAGACTGGGGAACCAGTGGGAAATGTAACAGCTGTGGCTAAAAATTGGGAGGGAGGGAGGGAAGGAAGGGAAGAACTAGGAAGATCAGGAGGAATATGCCATGTTCAAAGCTGCCAAGTACAGAAGAAGAGGATGCACACCAGCCTTGCCCTACTCACCTTTTAAAACCACTGTAATGCTCCCCACAGTTGCTCACAGAGGGAAAAACAAATGTCAGGAAGAAAAGAAAAAGGACGTTATTACAGGAAATAAAAAAAAACTGGGATTTTGGCTTAACAGGAGAGGCACCATGGAAAGAGTGAAAGCAGCATCAGAGAGAGAGAAAGGGAGGGAAAAGACAGGTGGTTCTCTTAATTACTTACTCAGGCTCCATCCACCAGCAGGATGATGGTATGGTGATTCCCACAAGAATATTTCTCGTGGCTGAGAAGGAAATACCTTTCCTGCCCCCAATTCCACCCCCCTTAACACCCTCTGAAACCAAACTGCAGAGGACGGGAACAGACCTGAGTGGAAGAGAAGCCCCCGGTGGGATTCTGCTGCTTGATCAACCCCTTGGCGATGGACGCGGCTGCCGTGAGGTCTTCCTGGGAAGGTGTGGGCTGGGTGGTCAGGTAGGCGAGGAGGACATAAGAGGCCATCTCCACCTCAGCGGATGGAGAGCGAGGTTGATAGTAGGGCAGATCAACCTTCTCTTCCTTCTTCCCGGGCCGCTGCCAGTGCATGGACCCATCCCCTTCAGAGACCGAAGGAAAGATCAGCCGTTGGATTACCACATCCAGACCCCAGAATTTCATTATTTATTTATTAAATTTGTATGCCGCCCATCTCCCCCAGTGGGTGACTCTGGGCGGCTCACAATAAAAGTAAAAGCCGCAAACGGTTGAAAAATAAATACCCCCTTCATTAATTAAAATGAAAGAATGAATGAATGAATTAAAAGGTCAAACTGCAGAAACAAGCCCTATACATAAAAACTAAAAAACATTGTCCTTTTTTGTGCCAAGCCCTGCCCAGCTGGGCAAGATCAAGGAACCAAGAATTACACAGACTTCAGTTAGGGGTCTTTAATGCTAGAATTGGGGGTATATGCAGAATCATGTTAAAAACTGTAAAAAATGTCCCTCTCTCTTTGTGGTAACTTCATTAAGGCAGAATCTCGCTGAATGAGCTGAAGTGTTTCTTCCCAGATTCCTTGCCACCTGGCCATTTATGATTGAACCTGCCTTCCTGTCTCTTGGTTAGTTATGTTTAACATTCCTCCCCTGACTCTTCCAGCCTCCCCAGGATCTGTCGCATGCAAGATTAAAGAAGATACGATTTGAACCCAGAATTAGTTTCATCTTGTATCCACGGCTCAACAGAGCTAGCCCTTTGAAAATGGTACTTTCTGGAGGAGGGTCACTGAATTTGCTGTTCTTAATGGGCCACTGCATTGGCTTAGGTAAAGAAAAGCAGGATAAAGATGGATTGATATGGCCGCCCATCTTAAACAATCCCACCCCCTGTATTATAAAACCAACATAAAACCAAGTGCAATTAAAAAATAATCATAATTCAATAATCAAGGCACTGCAGAGATGACTTGCAACATCAAAACACACATTTCGGCTTCCACTAGTAACCTGGTTCGATCTCCAGAACCTCACAGCCTTATGGAAGTTGGGAAAGTCCAGATCTCAGAGGGAAGGCTGTTCCAAAGAACAGGTACCACGACAAAGGAGACACATCTCCTGGGTCCCACTAGAGCAGTGTTGTCCAAACTTGGCCACTTTAAGATGAGTGGACTTCAACTCCCAGAATTCCCCAGCAGGCTGGCTGGGGAATTCTGGGAGTTGAAGTCCACTCATCTTAAAGTGGCCAAGTTTGGACAACACTGCACTAGAGGGTCCCTTCTGAAACGCTTCCCACACCCTCCCTCCTTCTGTGGGCAGAGAGATATTTTACATGCTGGTTGTCCCATTTGCAGCTCTCCCTCCTGTCTCCCAAGGTCATTCCCACAGACCATTACAGCCCCCCACCCCATGTGGAACTCACCATCCTTCACAGCTTCTTTGTCAAGCTCCCACAGCATCTCTTTCCTCTTGTCTCCCTTCCCAGCCAGGGCGAAGGCATATGCCAACAAGGCCCGAGTATAAACGTGGACTTCTCCTTCTGCTGCCTTCTCCAGGCAGAAGAGGACATTACGCATCACAGGATGCTGGAAGGAAAAGGAAGGAGACCCTCTCATAAGCTGATGGTAGGCAATTTGGGAGTCACAGTAAATAAGGTGAAAATGTCCGAGAAAAGAAAAAAATGGTTCAGGGCTGAAAATGGTAAGCATGATGCTCAAAACTCAAAGAAAAAAAAAAAAGAAATAAGAGGGTGCTTTTTTGCACGGGGGTGCCAGAATATGACATTTCCTAGGGTGGCAAAATGTTTAGAGCAGTGTTTCTCAACCTTGGCAACTTTAAGATGCCTGGACTTCAACTCCCAGGATTCCCCAGCCAGCATGGCTGGCTGAGGAATCCTGGGAGTTGAAGTCCACATGTCTTAGAGTTGCTAAGGTTGAGAAACACTGCTCTGGGGTGTTCTAACACGAAACTTACCCTCCTTTCCATTATTGCAAATGATATTTAGAACTGAGCTGCCTCCAACCCACACAATATTGAGTCCTCCAGGCCAATAGCCCATGTTAAAGCTGCCTCCATGAATCCAACCATCCAAGTTCATGGCCATCACCATGTCTTGTGGCCATGAATTCCACAGGCTGTGAAGAAGGGCTTCCTTTGGCCTGTCCTCCTTCCAATCAGCTTCATTGCAGGACTCCTGGACAGGCTTTCTCCAGGCCAGGCACGATATTACACCCCTCAATCATCTCCCCCATCAGCTGCTCTTTTTTCAAACTGAAAAGTTCCTGATGTTCAAGACTTTTCTGCTAGGGAAGACCCCCCGATCCTTCTGATTGTCCTCTTTGGTACTTGGTATTCAAGATGGTTCCGCTTGAAGTTTGATTGGTCTTTTTATCAGTCCGTGCTTCCCAGACACCCTCGTTCCGGGTAGCCTGTGGGGTGAAGATGGCTAGCGCTCACCGTAAGAGGCAATGGAATCTCCAACAGAGTGATGGTGATGTAGGCTGAGAGCGTGACTTCATTGTCAACCCCACCCTGAAAACAAGAAAGGGGAAGGAAAGCCATCAGCTCCAAGCAATTCATCTTTCTACCGCTCCTCCCGAGATCCACCTGCTTTCCTCCATTGGCCAAAACTGAAGAAAGAGGAACTCTTGAGATTTGCAGAAAGTAGGAATCCATCCAGCAGGGGTGTCTGCAGGAAGAGGTGGAATGACATGTGCATCACGAGGTCATCGTGCATGCAATATGACTTCCCTACTTGCATGATGCCAATGCTTAACTGCATCTTTTGTGCTATGACATCATGACCAGTGTGTCATTATCATTCTGTTCCTATCTCCATTGAGGTCACCTTCTGTACTCTCTATTACAGTGTTTCTCAACCTTAGCAACTTTAAGATAGGTGGACTTCAACTCCCAGGATTCCCCAGCCAACCATGCTGGCTGGGGAATCCTGGGAGTTGAAGTCCACCCATCTTAAAGTTGCTAAGGTTGAGAAGCACTGCTCTACAACAACTGATCTTGGGGAAGGTATGAGAGAGCCCTTAATGGAGGAAAGGAGAATGGAGGGACTTGGAGAAAAGATGTTACTGTTCAGAGATCAAAGGGAGTATGAGAAAGAAACTCAAAATAACCCTGCCTTGATTTTGTTTAGTATAAGATGGAAAAGAGAGGAACTCTGGCAGGGTTTCAAGATTCTGTTATGATACCCTACAACAATGAGGTAGCATTCCTGGAATCCCTGCAGGATCTGTTTCCTGACTTGGCCTATCTCAAAAGGTTGACATCAGTCTTGAAATCCTCCCAAGTAGCTCTCTGTCCCCTCTTATACTACAGGTAGTCCTTGCTTAACAACCATTTGTTTAGTGACCATTTGAGGTTACAATGGTGCTAAAAAAAGTGACTTATGACTGGTGCCTGAAGTTATGTCCTAGCTTCCCTGCGGTCATGTGATCGCAATCTGGGTGCTTGGCAACCAGCTCACACTTACGACAGTTGCAGCATCTCAGGGACATGCGATTGCCATTTGCGACCTTCCCAGTGGCTTTCGGAAGCAAAATCAATGGGGAACCATGTGATTCGCTTAATGACCGTATGATTCACTTAACAACAGTGATTCGTTTAACAACCGCCACAAAAAAAGTCATAAAATCAGGTCCCATTCGCTTAACAACCACCCCGCTTAACAACCAATTTTCTGGTCCCCATTAAGTAAGGACTACCTGGAAACAAAATCAAGATTATTTTGCATTTCTTTGTTAGGCTTCCTTCAATCTCCAGACCATGTCATCTCCTCTCCACATCCCTCCTTAATGGCTTGCTCCTACCTTCCCCATTAACAGCTCTCTTGTTCCTTCCCCGAGCTCAACACTAAATTCCTTGAAGCTTTGGGATCATCTTGATTTCTCGGTGGTGCACAACTGTCACCAAGGGATGTGACGACCCGTTTCCTCCTTTTGGCATCTATGTGACTTGGGACAGGCCCCTCTGATCTTCCCCCGTACCTTGAGCGCGTTGTTCAGGAGGGATCCGGTGCTCCGGAAACAGCCGTTCGGCTTCTGCATCACGGCCAGGGCAGCTTGAGCATCTGCGATGTGCTTCGGGTCCACAAAGATGTAGCGCCTGGCCTGAGCAATGGCTCTGAGCACAAACGCAGTCAGCCTGCAGAACAAGGCAGAGCAGAGCAGAGAACAGCTTTGGCCTCTTTTTCCTCCCTTGGAGGTCTTACCTGTCAAGAGAGATGTTGGGCTGCATTCTCTGAACCAGGAGAAAGCTACCTAACGGGGCTAGTGAGCACACTCAGGGCTTTGAGAACTCTCCTCATCGTGGGTACTTGAGTGATTACCTGTTCACAAAACAGATGCCAGAGAGGTCCCCCAAATCCAGCCACGCCTCTGTCAGAGTTTGTTTATTTTTATAGAAGAGGAATTGGAGCTTTTCTTCAGTTGCCCCCGAGGGCCAGAGCAGAAGCAGCGGGTTCAAAGCGACGAGGAAGGAGGTTCAGGGTGGACTTCAGGAGCAACTGCCTGACTGAACAAGCTGTCAGGCAGTGGAACAGGATGGCACTCGATGTTCTCTTGTGCTAGAAATTTTCAGATAGAGGCTGGGTGGTTGCTGGATCCTGCACTGAGCAGAAGCCTGGGCAAGATGACCTCTAAGTTGCCTTCTGACTATAAGATTCTGTGACTGGAGCCTGTTAAATGGCTGATATAAGTTTAGACTGCATTCTTCCCTGTCTTTCTGTTATTATAGTTTTTTAACTGTTTTTTATTGGTTTTAATAGTCAAATTATGCTGATTTAGTTTTTGTTTTAATTGTGTACGCCACCCAGAGTCACATGCAAGTGAGAAGGGCGGCTATATAAGTCCGATAAATACATACATACATACATACATACTATGATTTAGTTATCATTCTTGTATGTCACAATGCAGGTAGTCCTCGACTTATGACCATTTGTTTAATGACTGTCCAAAGTTAAATGGCACTGAAAAAAGTGACTTATGACTGGTCCTTGCACTTACGACTGTCACAGTGTCCTCACAGTCACGTGATCAAAAATAGGCACTTGGCAACTGGCATGTACAGTGGTACCTCGGTTCACGAACGCTTCTGTTCACGAACAATTCGGTTCACGAACAGCTCCGGTCGCAAAATTTTGCCTCCATTCGCGAACACCGGATTGGGTTACGAACAGGATCGGCGGCCATTTTCCCTCCCGTGACACGTGGTCGTGGCTTCCTGTAGGGAGGGGGACTTTCCCTCCAAGCAATAACCGCCTCCCCACCCGCCTTCCTGTCCTCCACGCCAGAAGTTGCGTTGAGCAAGGTTAGCTTTCTCTCTCTTTGTACTGTACTTTGTGTCATATTTTTGCGTTTTTTTTAAAAAAAAATATGGTTCAGAACGGATTAACCGTAATTACATTGAACCTTATAGGGAAATTTGATTCAGGACGCGATCAAAAATCGGTTGGCGACCAAATTTGTAGGGGTCAGAATGGATTAACCGTATTTACATTGAACCTTATGGGAAAATTTGATTTGGTTCACGACCAATTCGGTTCGCGACCAGAGTCGCGGAACGAATTAAGTTCGTGAACCGAGGTACCACTGTATTTATAATGGTTGCAGCATCCCGGGGTCATATGATCGTCATTTGTGACCTTCCCAGGGAGCTTCTGACAAGCAAAGTCAACGGGGGAAGCTGGATTCACTTAATGACCACAGCAAAAAAGGTCATAAAATCGGGCATGACTCACTTAACGACTGCATCACTTAGCAATGGAAGTTCCAGTCCCAATTGTGGTCATAAGTCAAGGACTACCTCTATTTCATGATAACGTTTGGTGGTTAACAACATCCCTCCTATACTCCAGGAAGTTAAGGCAAAGTCAGTTTGACTTTCCTTCGAATGATTTCTTCATTTCCCAGGCTTAAAACATATTTTTGTAACTGGAGCCACGTAGTTTCTCCAAGGTCACCTCTAGCCCTAACCTAGCTTCAGAACCATGAGGGTCAGCAACTTGATTTTTTTTTATGTGACGAGGAAAAGCAGCAAAAGTGGTAGCAATGAGAGCAGTAGTAGAGATCCACATAAAAATTAGTTTAAACATCCATGATTGATCCTGCAATTTTAGAAATACTGAAAGAGTGTAGCATGCGCGCGCGCACACACACACACACACACACAAACCCTGTAAGGTTGGCAACATAAACTCACCAGGTATTTCCTGGCAGGTGACTATGTTCTCCAAAAGTGCTATAAGAACCGTCAGAATGCTTATAGTTTAACTGCCTCTGGTAGCCTGAAACAGAGAGAGAATACTGATTTTCTGAATTAACTGATTTTTTGATCATCATCATCATCATCATCATCATCATCATCATCCTCAACATATTTTATTTTGTTATTTTATTGTAAGCCACTTAGAGTCACGTATGTGAGATGGGTGGCTATATAAATTGAACAAATAAATAAATAAATAAATTTATACCCCATCTTTCCTCTGGAAGCATGCATTGGAATTCTCTTTTCATTGACTGATTGATTTCTGCAATTTCTATGCTGCTCCATTCCAAAGAGAACTAAGTGACTTACAATAACACAAAAGTACAGCTAGTCCTCGTTTAGTGACCACAATTGGGCCCAGCAACTTGGCCACTAAGCAAAGCAGTTGCTAAGTGAAACCGTGACTGTGCTTATGATCTGACTTCAGCTTTCCTTGGTTTTGCAGACCTGCGAAAGTCGTAAATGTGCGGATTGGTTGCAAAGTTACTTTTTCTTCACTGTCGTACCTACAAATGGTCACTAAATGAGGCCATCACTAATTGAGAGCTACCTGTAAAACAGAAAGAATTAAAAAAAAAAGAACCCCCCCCCACATTTTCTAGCCATTGAGATCCTGAGGAAAATTGTACTAACCACAATAACCCCACAGAAAAGCTAAAAGCGTTGGGGGACGACTTTTTTGACCTCCCAGATGCCCGAGTGGGAATGCAAGAATGTAAGAGTGATGTCATCATTTATATTTGTATCTATTTATAATTTAGATTTCTAAGACCACCCAGCTCAACAGCAACTCTGAGTGGCATATCATTGAAAAATGTGGCCATTTTGATACAATCTCAGTTTGCTGTAGATGACCTCCTGCAACCGAGATTAAATTTGATTCCGTTTTCATTTCATTTCATTACAGTTCAGTAGAGATCACAGGATTATTCGCCCTGCAGGTTGACTAAATTTGCTCTTTGGTCTGTAAAAAAAGGACAGCTGGTTAACCACACTGAGAGGTTATTGTGTCTTTGTGTGGGGTGTGTAGAGAGGGTGTGCCTTAAGATAATTAATTAATTATCATACTAATTAATTATCATATTAATTAAGATAATTAATCAGAATCTTTTAGAGAAGCAATAGCAGAGTTGTCTTTGAAAGAGCGGGCCGAGCCAGGCCAAAGACTAAACTGCATTTAATTTAAAATATAAAATGAATGAAATCACAGTTGATGATCACTTTCCACTGATTTAAGGTTCAGAAAGGCAATTTGCAGGCCACTTTTACCAGGCCCTGAGCATCCCCATGCGAAGCTCTCGCGCCCCTCTGTGATCTCGAGACCCCAGCTTTTACCTTCCTGATTTACTGGTTAAACCCATTAAAGACGGTCACCCTGATTCGAGTCGCTGCTGTGACTGATCGCGTGGCCTCTCTCCAAGCAAGATCGTCAGGCTTGCAGGCACGCGTACCCCCTGCGCCGTCGCCATAAGCCTGCTTACCGGCCACTAAGTATCCCATCGCCTTGGATTTGATCTCTTCTGTTAGCTGTTCCGTCTTGTTGAGATAATCCAGGATGTAGATGTTGGGGGCAAAGAGCGCGATGTTTTGTTCCCCGCAGCCGTAAGGCATCTGGAGAAGCTGATGCAGGTTCTTGACAGCTGAGCCCAGGATGTCCCCTGTAACAAGGGGACATCAGGATTAAGGAGGGAACCCGGAATGGTTACTCAAATCTTTGGAAATTGCTCAGATGGCCAAACTGACTGACCAGCTAAAAGATAAAGATGTCGACGATTTTATAATAAACTGGAAACCCTTTTTTGGCTATATGGAAACGATATACTCCATACAGATGAACATTTAGAGCAGTGTTGTCCAGACTTGGCCACTTTAAGATGAGTGGACTTCAACTCCCAGAATTCCCCAGCCAGCATGGGTGGCTGGGGAATTCTGGGAGTTGAAGTCCACTCATCTTAAAGTGGCCAAGTCTGGACAACACTGATTTAAAGTAATAAGTAAGAACTGTGAATAAAATAGAAACAGAGACAAGATGAAGGAACCAAGAAAAGAAGAAGACGTGTAAATAGTTCAAACTCACTGTTTAGTTAGAAGGAAACCCTGTTTTTAAAATTTTCGTGATTTCTTTTCTTTTTCTTTTTCTTTTTGTGGCTGTGTGGTTTTTTTTTAAATTTCTTTTTCTATCTGTATTCGCTTTTATCATTTTAGGTTTGTTAGGTATTTGTTTGTGTTAAAGTTTATAAGCTAATAAAGATTTATTAAAAAAAAAAAAAGATTAAGGAGGGAGCCTGAAAGGAGGGGAAGTTGCAAGATTCACCTGCAGCCCTGGATTAACCAGGAAGCAAAATAAGAAACTATTGTCCAGTTTTCGTATCATGTTGCCAATTTTCCTCCTTTTTGCTGCTTCCTTGTTTTTTAAAGTTTTTAACACTGTGTGAACTGCCCAGAGTTGCCGGGAGTTGATAAATTACAACAGCAACAATGTGCTTAGGGCACCCCCCTATCGTGCCCTGCACATTTTCACTGCCACACTTGACTTTAGTCCATTTTTTTGGTAATTGTCCTTATCTACCGCGTTCAACTTTAAACTGCTTGGTTAAAAAAAAAAAAGTTTTCTTTGGTACGGTGAGTGACTCAAGTTTAAAAGCTTGGTTTGAAGGTGTCATCTGATGCCCATTGGTTTGCGTCTCATGGCTCTGTAGTGAGGTGGGCGGTGACCAATTTGAAAGGAAAAGGAAAAGGAAAAGGAAAAGGAAAAGGAAAAGGAAAAGGAAAAGGAAAAGGAAAAGGAAAAGGAAAAGGAAAAGGAGAAGGGAAGGGGAGGGGAGGGGAGGGAGGGGAGGGGAGAAAAAGGAAAAGGAAAAGGAAAAGGAAAAGGAAAGGGAAGGGAAGGGAAGGGAAGGGAAGGGAAGGGAAGGGAAGGAAAGGAAAGGAAAGGAAAGGAAAGGAAAGGAAAGGAAAGGAAAGGAAAGGAAAGGAAAGGAAAGGAAAGGAAAGGAAAGGAAAGGAAAGGAAAGGGAGGGAAGGGAGGGGACGGGAGGGGAGGGGAGGGGACGGGAGGGGGGAAGGGAAGGGAAGGGAAGGGAAGGGAAGGGAGAAGAGGAGAGGAGAGGAGAGGAGAGGAGAGGAGAGGAGAGGAGAGGAGAGGAGAGGAGAAAAATGAGAGTTTCACTTCCATCAAGGGGCACCGTTGTTGGGCTGGTTTTAGGGCATCGGATGGTCTTAATCTGGCCCTGTGCACATGTGATTTGGAAAAGCAGAAGCAGGAGAGGAAAAGGCGTGGGTTAGAGAGATGAAAATCATAGTCTGGGTTTAGCTAATCTAGCCTAAAATGAAGGTTAGGTAATATGGAGTTCAGTGGGTTTGGGGAAGCCCCAACCCTTGTCTCAGCCTGTGGTGTGAACCTGGGTGTCGTGCTGAGCCCTCAAAAAGGTTATTTGTCTGGGCGTAGCATCTTCTGTGAACACAGCAATTTTGCAAAGCCTGGAATTAAGGTTCAGGAATAACGGCCTGATTTTAGAAGGCTCTTCTTAATGAATTGTGCCCGGCCCTTTCTTTATGGTCTTTTTGGCACAATCTTTTCTCTCCCGGGATTTTTTAATAACAGGTGAATGCTGCTGCTATTTCTTCTGAAAAATTTATTGAACTAAAGCAATTGTCAAAAAAAAAATGCATTCTTATAATTTAACTCAGTGTTTCTCAACCTTGGGCGCTTTAAGATGGGTGGACTTCAACTCCCAGAATTCCCCAGCCAGCCATGCTGGCTGGGGAATTCTGGGAGTTGAAGTCCACCCATCTTAAAGCGCCCAAGGTTGAAAAACACTGAATTCTGTAATGGTATAATATACTGTACTTCAAACTTCATCATCATCATCATCATCATCATCATGATTTAGGAAGGGGGGCTGGGAAATTATGCTACAGCCAGAACACCTCCAGAAAGCAGAATCATAGCTGCTGTGATGTTTTTTAAAAAATTATTGCTGCTTCTCAGTTACGGTTTTATGGTTTATTTATGGATTCTCTTTTATTTACAGTCTTTAAATGTATGTTTTTATTCACTGTCTTCACCAAATGTTTTAACGGTTGAATTTTATTGTCAGCCACTTAAAGGACAACCAGCGTGCCAATATTTTAAATAATAAATAAATGAACAAATTCTTGGCTAATGCTCATATTAAAAAGCCACCAGACGTAGAAGTAGGGAATTTGGGGGGGGGGGGGGTAAATGCATTGAAAAACATTATTTTTGTTTGCAATTTTCTCTAACATATGAGAAAGTTGGTGAGAGTTTCCCATTTAGTTAGGATGCCATTGGGCTAGAATAGATGACCTCTCAAGGCACCTTACATTTTACAATCCTCTGATGTTGTTAATTATGAGGGTTGTTCAGTTATGTAAATGTCCATGAATTCTGCTCATTCTTTCCTTTTTCTTTCCTTTTTCTTTAAAAAAAAACAACCCTCAAACAAACCCATGTGAAATTTTTAGAAATCTTTTATAGACCCATCTTTCCAAAAAAAAGTGATTTTGGGGGGGGTCTATTTGGGACCCAAGAAAGATGAACGATGGCTAACACTGTTCCTTGATGCTGTCTATGGCAGCATTTTTTATTTTTACATCATCATCATCATCATCATCATCATCATCATCATCATCATCATCATATTATGTTTAAATTGTAACCTAGAGAAGCAAGCAATTATTCTCCGAGATTCTTTCATACCTTGATAGCTCACGAAATAAAAATGCAGAGGAAAGGCAAATGGTTAGCCAAAGATTGGAGGAACAATTGGGACGGCTGAGGGAAGCTGAAGAAAATTCAGGGTGGGAATGATCACAAACTCAGCAGCTATCCGCCCCGGTCTGCGCTGAGTTGCATCACTTACCAAGAACACAATAAGAGGCCCGGGCTGAGCCCTCAACCACTTTTCCTGGGAGCTTCAGAGAGACAGTTTCTGTCTGGGCGTTTTCTGGCAGGAAAAAAAAGTCTTTTTTATTGATTTCATTTATCTCTGAACTTTCATGGTCATCGATGCACCCTCCTCCTATCTTGTCTCACCACAACAGCCCTGGGAGGTAGGCAGGGCTGAGAGGGGATTGGCAGAGAATCCCCAGGGAGATTCCATGGCTGAAGGGGGATTCGAACCCCGGTCTCCTGTTTCTAGTCCAGCACCTTCCCCATTACTCGTTTGCCTTCTTGTGTCAGCAGTTCTCCCTTTATCCCCAGATGCATTGGCTACAAGGTGATTCCTCCGTGCAATAAAAACCCCATTTCAAGCTTGAAGTTCTATGGGGGAAGATGAAGGCTGGTTCAGCAAGGCCAATGTTTCTCAACCTTGGCAGCTAGAAGACGTGTGGACTTCAACTCCCAGAATTCCCTGGCCAAGGTTGAGAAATGCTGAGCAAGGCCATTGGGACTGAGAGTGAGGCCACTCTGTGTGACCCCCAACATTTCTCCCTCCTTTATGAAAGGGGTGGGTCACCCGCAGGCCTTTTTTTCTGCATTTGTGGCCCATACACAAGATACCCCAGAATTGATGCTGGTCAATTTGGCCAGCCAAAACCATGAAACTGAATTCCGGTTTGTATTTGCCCAAGGATTTCTGGTTAAAATGTGTAAGGCCTTCCTTCTTCCGGGCAACCCAGCAGAAAACTTCCCCCAACGCGTCAAGAATCAAGCCAGGGGTGTCAAGAGGGCAGCCATAACCATGCAATCCAAACTCTGCCCCTCTTGGGGCCTAAGTGGCCTAAAAATCTCAAGAATAAATAAATAAGAATAAAGAAATCACCTTCCCCGATGAAACACTGCAAGCTACTTACCAGCTACGCAAAGCAAGGAATTAAATGTGACTTCCTTCTCCTCTCCTTCAGGCTAAGAGGAAAAGCATAGGGGGAAAAGGATGAATGAATGTTGGGAGCGCCATGAAGAACAGTGTTTCTCACCCTCAACAACTTGAAGATGTGTGGACTTCAACTCCCAGAAGTCCCCAGCCAGCATGGCTGGCTGGGGACTTCTGGGAGTTGAAGTCCACACATCTTCAAATTGCCGAGGTTGAGAAACACTGATGTAGAGAAAGGGAAGGAAAGAAATGAAATTGGTATACAATTAAAAAAAAAAGCAGTAAGTTTATTGTTTTAACCACAAGTCGTCACATATACCATATAAAATACAATACAGGTAGTCCTCAGGTTATGACGTTAATTGGGACCAGAGTTTCTATCACTAAGCGAGATGGTCATAAAGCACAACATCATGTGACTGCATCTCTTAGTGAGGGCAATCCAGGTAACCTCAGGACTGGGTGGGTTGTTAAGCAGGAAGAGATGGGAGTACTAGGCAAGGAGCATGGGTGGGAGTGCGCGGGTACTGTGGGCTGGTTGTGGACTTCCGGGGAAGAAATGGGGGACTGAAGATGGGACAGGAAAAGCAGAGGGACAACTGCAGTGGAATGAATGGATGGTTTCTTGACCTGAAGGTGGGCAACGTTGGGCCCATGGGCCTCAGTGTGCCTATGGACAGCTCCTTGCCCCACTTACCAGAAAAAGCAGAAGAGACAAAGAGAAGAGGAAGAGGGAAAGGGCACCGATGCAAATCTGCAATGCTTCAGCGGCTACCCACTTACCACGACTAAAAGTGATTTGGTCAGGATGTCCTTTTGCCCTCTGCTGGGGGTCTCCACAATTTCATTCCCACAGAGCTGATCTGAACGGATGGCCTCTGCACTTGCTGTGAAGTTCACTTCCCCTAGGACAGAAACAGCTATCTGTGTTATATATTGTCTTCCTCTGAGTGCAGGAAGGAGGTCCTTATTCTGTTTTATCCTCAGGAGAAGAAGAGTGAGGGTCCAATCTATCATTCCCGTACGCTTCCTTTGGTGGGGGCCTCTGGTGGCTTTATAATACCATAAGAACTTAAGCAATGCCCTGCTGGATCAGACCCATCTAGTCCAGCAAACTGTTCTCACAGCGGCCTACCAACTGCCCAAGGAAGCCCACTGGTCTTCCAGCAGATGGCCTTCAGAGAAGTCACACTGCCATCAGGGCTAATAGCCATCCATTGGATGTTTTAACTCCATTTCTCATGGATATAGGAGAACATACTGAGTGGGAGCACTCTACCGTGCTGCAACTTGGTATCTATCAACATGCTATCTGTTGAAAGAATTTGAAATGTTATGGTAGGAATCCAAGCAGTGTCCTGCTGGATTGGACCCCTCACCCATCTAGTCTAATGGTCTATTCTCCCAGTGGTCACCAAGTGCAGAAGGAAGCCCACTGGCCTTCCAGCAGATGGCCTTCAGAGGCAGCCATTGATCCCCATGACTTTCATGAATGAGTCCAACCTTTTTTTGAAGCCCACCAAGCTGGTAGCCAACACCACATGAGTGCAGGACCTGCCTTGTTCTTCTTCTTTTTAAGGACACTTTTCCAATTATTTAAGACCACTGGGATAAAGGCAATTATGATGTCACTAAAAGAGAAGGCTTTTTTTAGCTCCAGGAAGGCTTCTTTGAATGGCCAAGGATCTGCATTCTAGGAAGTTCCAGAGCAAAAAGGACAGGATTCCTTGTGAAATTCCTTAGTTATCTTAAAATCAATCTCCCAGTCCCTCTGCAGATGGCTTGGGGAGGGAATATTAGCATTAGCCAGATTTCATATATGGCCAATGTTCATTCTTCTACAAATTCTTCTGGGATAAAAGTCATACTTCCATTCCCAGAAAACATTTGTATGGATTTCTTTTACACCCATCACAGCAGGATCTCTGATTGCCTGGAGAACCGTATCCATGTTTCAAATAAGGTTGGAGTATTGCTCCATGCTCAAATGAAGGTCCAGAGATGCAATAGGACATGAAGGCTAAAACAGCAGATGCAGCCCCAATCCCACACACTTTTGTCCACATACATTCAGAGAAGCATGAAACTAGAATAAGTTGGAAGTGTTAAGCTAAGTGGAGTTCCACCCTAAGAGCATCCCCCAATTGACTCTAAGATGCTAGTTTTGCTGCTTACCCAGAGATCTAGGGATTACAGTCCAGGATACTGTTTTCCTTTCATTTGCACACAGACAATATGAGTCCTCTTCCTTCTCCACAGGGGAAGCCATAAAATCAGAGGAAAGAGCTAATGAGATAGCAACCTGCCGGGCGGAAAGCAGAGAGAGGAAATGTAACCCCATTCCAATGCAAAAGAGTCAGAAAAACAGGAGATGGTTGAAAACACAGGTCAGATAGGCCAACAAGTTCTAAAAGCAGGGGAAGATTTAATTTAATCTAATCTAATCTAATCTAATCTAATCTAATCTAATCTAATCTAATCTAATTTAATTCTTCATTTAATTGGTTTAAAAATACTGTCTTAAATATATAAGAGCCAGGTTATATAATATATAAATAATAATAAGAGATAAGATAGGCAGTTTGGTGTCATAGGTAAAGTGCTGGGCTAGAAACCGTGAGGCTGTGAGTTCTAGTCTTCCCTTAGGCATGAAAATCAGCTCGGTGATTTGGGGCCAGTCTCTCCCTCTTAGTCCAACCCACCTCACAGGATCGTTGTTGTGGGAAAAATAGGAGGTGGGAGCATTAAATATGTATGCCACCTTGAGTTAATAAACAATGAAGGTGGGAAAAAACTCTAATAAAGGAATAAAATTTAGAATGAGAAAAGTGGGAGAGCTGGAAGTAGGGCCAGGGGGGCAGGGCTTGTCATGATGGCTTGCTTATCTATCTATCTATCTATCTATCTATCTATCTATCTATCTATCATCCGTCCATCCATCCATCTGTTTGAATGCTGCCTCAATCAGGAGGCCCCTGAGTCTTCCTCACCCGGATGCAGTGTTGGAGGTAGCTGAAGACAGTGGCCTTCAGTGTGAAGTCTTCTCCTCGCACCACAGAGTAAGGCAAGGTGAGTTCGAGGAAGAAGGGCTGGAAGGCCTTGAGGTAAGTGGTCTGGGCCAGGCCAAAACCAGCTTCTGCTGATGTGCAGAAGGCCCCGGCTTGCCACTCAGTGATGGTGTCTGGAATGGTCACCGCCATAGCAAGCTTGCTCTGAAGACCATCTGGGGAGGATGAGACCTCAGGATTCTCGGCGGACCTGCGGGTGGAATCCAGGAAGTGAACATCTGGGCCAAAGGGCTGACCCCAGCCTGCTCTCCAAATGAGATTTCAACCACTTCCATGACTCTCCCCAGTCCTACCCATCTGCCAGCCTGGAGCTAGTTGGTTGAACTCAGTATGAGGGAGGATTTCTATGTGTACTGAGTCCAACCATACATACAGGTGAAACTCGAAAAATTAGAATATCGTGCAAATGTTCATTTATGTCAGTATGGCAACTCAGAAGGTGAAACCAATATATGAGATAGATGCATTACATGCAAAGCGAGATATGTCAAGCCTTACTTTGGTATAATTGTGATGATTATGGCGTACAGCTTATGAAAACCCCAAATTCACAATCTCAGAAAATTAGAATATTACATGACATCAATAACACAAGGATTGGAAATAGAACAATATCGGACCTCTGCAAAGTAGAAGCATGCATATGTACTCAGTACTTGGTTTGGGCCCCTTTTGCAGCAATGATTGCCGCAATGAAGCATGGCATGGATGCTATCAGCCTGCGGCACTGCTGAGGTGTTATGGAAGACCAGAATGCTTCAATAGCGGCCTTCAGCTCTGCTGCATTGTTCGGTCTCATGTCCCTCATCTTTCTCTTGGCAATGCCCCATAGATTCTCTATGGGGTTCAGGTCAGGCGAGTTTGCTGGCCAATCAAGCACAGTAATCCCATGGTCACTGAACCAGGTTTTGGTACTTTTGGCAGTGTGGGCAGGTCGCAAGTCCTGCTGGAAAATGAAGTCAGCATCCCCATAAAGCTCGTCTGCGGAAGGAAGCATGAAGTGCTCCAAAATCTCCTGGTAGACGGCTGCGTTGACCCTGGACTTAATGAAGCACAGTGGACCAACACCGGCAGATGACATGGCTCCCCAAATCAACACAGACTGTGGAAACTTCACACTGGACTTCAAGCATCGTGCATTGTGTGCCTCTCCATTCTTCCTCCAGACTCTGGGTCCTTGGTTCCCAAATGAGATGCAAAAGTTGCTCTCATCAGAAAAGAGGACTTTGGACCACTGGGCAACAGACCAGTTCTTTCTTTCTGTAGCCCAGGTAAGACGCTTCTGACGTTGTTTGTTGTTCAGGAGCGGCTTGACAAGAGGAATACGACATTTGGAGCCCATGTCCAGGATCCGTCTGTGTGTGGTGGCTCTTGATGCACTAACTCCAGCCTCAGTCCACTCCTTGTGAAAGTCCCCAGCACTTTTGAATGGCCTTTTCCTGACAATCCTCTCCAGGCTGCGGTCATCCCTGCTGCTTGTGCACCTTTTTCTACCACACTTTTCCCTTCCACATAACCTTCTATTGATGTGCTTTGATACAGCACTTTGGGAACATCCAACTTCTTTTGCAATTCCCTTTTGGGGCTTTCCCTCCTTATGGAGGGTGTCAATGATGGTTTTCTGCACAACTGTCAGGTCAGCAGTCTTTCCCATGCTTGTGATTCCTCCTGAACCAGCCTGAGAGACCATTTAAAGGCTCAGGAACCCTTTGCAGGTGTTATGGATTCGTTAGCTGATTAGAGTGGGACACTTTGAGCCTAGAATATTGAACCTTTTCACACTATTCTAATTTTCTGAGATTGTGAATTTGGGGTTTTCATAAGCTGTACGCCATAATCTTCACAATTATACCAAAGTAAGGCTTGACATATCTCGCTTTGCCTGTAATGCGTCTATCTCATATATTGGTTTCACCTTTTGAGTTGCCATACTGACATAAATGAACATTTGCACGATATTCTAATTTTTCGAGTTTCACCTGTATATACAGTATATACATATACATATATATTTGTATGATTGGACTCAGAGTACATAGGAATCCTCCCTCATACAGAGTATATATACTGTTTGTGTGTGTGTACACACAGACACACAGACACACACAGACACATAGAGACACACACTGTGATTATTTGGTTTTATACCCCACCATGAGCTGCCTTGAGGGATCTAAGAAACCACATGGCCTGAAAAAAAGTATTGGGAAAGAAAAAACAGGAAAGCAAGCAAAAAAATCAACAAACAGATATACTGAAGCAAATTTCCTGACTGGTAGCAGACAGGCCTCGTATTAAGGCTGTGCAGTGCTTTTCACCAGACGATGTGGCTGCTTTAATGAGTTGCCAACAGTGGCTGTGTTAAGGTTCTCAGGGTCCGCACAGAAGATTTTAGTAAGGGAGTTCTATGCCCCTTTCAGGCCTGGAACCGATCACTTGCCTCAGAGTTACGATCTGCCACTTCCACGTCTCAGGTAAGAAGCTCCTTTGACTCGTTTTAATTTCCTCTGCTTTTTCTGCTTCTGCTGCTTCTTCTTCAGAAGATGCGAAGTCCGGAAGCACATGGTATGCTTCATCTCCATCATCATATTCTTTTCCAAGTGAATAAAGTAAAAGATCTCCTTCATAAATTAGAAAGTGGGTGTGGGCAAGAGTGAATGTTGCAAAAATATAAAAGAGATTTCTTGTGGATTTTTATGGCAGGAGATTTGCAGAATCTCCCCAAAGAGATTCTGCCCCAGTCTAGGATCATAACATTGAACAGAAGTTAATAATCTTCCACTTTTTCTGGTTAGAAGCCCAGACAAAGTCACACAGCTTTGTTTGTGAAAGGTGCACTAGAAATACACTTTTCTGAAAATTGAGTGAAAAAGGCGTTGGTTTCTTTATTTAGAAAAAGCTTACATCCAGGAATTTTTTAGGAAAATGTATATAACAAAAAATGACGGTGGGGAAAACAGCGTTTTGAGAAAAGGGTTTCTCGGGGGATTTATGTTAAAAACTATGCTCATTAGGAGAAGCTGCATACAAAAGCTATTTTTTACAAAATTAGTGAAGAGTTGCAAATTAACATCGTTGCCTGTTTTCCTACACTTTGAATTTAACCCAACAGATACCAACCCAAACAGTTAAATGGTTCGGTTTAGACTGAAACAGGTATCCCTAATCTTATTAATTCAAATAATGAACTAACATACTATATATTAATGCATAAGAGAAGTATATAATTATAATTGTATTGATAACATTAATTCTAATCTTATTAATCTCTAATCCCTAAGCATCCTTCGGGATTTGATTCATTTCATACTTGCTGGATTTTTTTTTTAGCACAGCAATTCTTGTATGAAGAGAAAAGAATCAGAAAATGGTGCGAAGTTGCATGATATGAGAGTAGAGGAGGAGATCAAAGTCAAATAGCCAGGGGTCTCCGTGGGGGAAGGCTGTGTCAAAATTTGCCAATGTGCAGGGTAGACAAGGTGTCCGAATAGAAGCCCCTCCCCTTTTATGCATTGTGCATGATTGACATGTACAAGGGGGTGGGGCTTTGAGCTTGACACTGCGCCTGCCATCTTGCAGATTTTGACCTGCTCCTGCAAGCAGTGTGTTGCCAGATAGGCCCCCAATAGCTGTACTTTGGGGGATGAGACAACACACCTGTGCATCCTCTCTTCTTCTGCCTCTGATCCTGTGCATCCCCACAGCTCCACCAGTAAATTAGGCATACAGGTAGTCCTCACTTAGTGACCACAATTGGGACCAGAATTTAAGTCCCTAAGTGATGCAGTCGTTAAGCGAATCATCACGTGACCAGACCTGATTTTATGACCTATTTTTTGCAGTGGTCGTTAAGTGAATCTCTGTGGCTATTAAGCGAATCACACAGTTGTTAAGTGAATTACGTGGTTCCCCACTGATTTTGCTTACTGGAAGCTGGCAGGGAAGGTTGCAAATGGCAAACATGTGACCCCAGGATGCTGCAATTGTCATAAGTGTGAGCTAGTTGCCAAGCACCCGGATCACAATCAAATGACTGCGGGGGCACTGTGACAGTCATAACTTCAGGCACTGGTTGTAAGTCACTTTTTTTAGCACCGTTGTAACTTCAAATGGTCACTAAACAAATGGTCGTTAAGCAAGGACTACCTATATTCATAGGTGGAATACATCTCTCTGCTTCTCAAGAGATGAAGATCCTGAAGAGAACCAGCACATGATCACATGGTTTCTGAGCACCGAGGGGGCCCAGACCACAGACTTCAAAGGAGGCCCTCAAGGCCTAAGATAAACTCAGCCCCATTTTAACTGCCCCATCTTGAATGAAATAGTACACCTCAACTACAATCAAAACCAGGGCCGGCCCTACTGTTAGGCAAAACGAGGCCAAGCCAGACAGCAGAGAGAGAAGGGATGCTGGTTAATTTGGAGAATAAAGCAGTGCCGCCCTCTAAATGGGCCCACTGAACTCCAGCCCAATCCAGGAGCCTGTCCTGATTCAGTCTTAAATCCTGATGACTTCTCCTTTGCTTCAGGCGGCCAAGTATCTTGGGCCAACCCTGCCCTGCCCAAAAACACTTAGACCAGTGTTTCTCAACCTTGGTCACTTTAAGAGGGGTGGACTTCAACTTCCAGAATTCCCCAGCCAGCAAGGTTGAGAAACACTGATTTAGACTGATCCTAGACTGCTTGATTTGGAAACAGCTTGGATGTCACTTTTAGCTCATTTCAATTGCTTTGCTATAATCTATCATTCTTATTCCAAGGATCCATCCATCATCTGTCTCTCTCCCTCTCTCCCTCTCTCTCTCTCTCTCTCTCTCTCATCATCTACCTACCTACCTACCCATCCATGCTAAGCCTCCTTCTGATTTTGCCTTGTTTTAGTTCTTCGTTGCCTTAGTGTGTCCAACAAACTCATCTCATTTGGTCGTTCAGAGTTCCCCTGCAAGGTTTCTCACCCCTCACAGGATTGTGACCTCCACTGCAGCCACCTTCTTCCTGGTTCAGGTTCTTACCATATGCCAATGAAGCAGGAGGAGGATGCAGATTCTCCGGGCATATTTCAGGCTTGTGAATCTTGGTGCTGGTAAAGACTTTCAAACCGGTGTCCTAAAAAACAAGCGAAGTCTCTCTCTGCAATGCTGGAGGACACAAAGTTTTCCTCGGTAGGTCATGTCAGCCTTTTGCGTCACCCAACAGCCAACCAGATTGGGAGGCTCATAAATATGGACAGAGGATGATAACCCTCTTCACTGTGGCTCTCCGGCAGCTACCATTTAATATCTATTGCCTTAAACATTATCTCCCATGTTCCTATAAAGGCCTTTCTCCACATGAGTCCATCTACTGGATGAGCATTACCTGCCCACCTTTGTTTCTGCTGCATCCCCATGACGTTGTCTTGATCTCATCTCCAGCTCATGAGGGAGACAGGCTTGAGGGATCCTTAGCTGTTCCAGCATTTAGTTATCTGATAACAAGCTTGCAGAGAACTAGGTTTTGAGCATGAATCAAGTCCTCTTTCAAGAGTCTGCACCTCCATAAGTATTTCACACTCAGCTGTTATCCGTTCCTTCAAACTTCCCTGAGGGATTTCCCCTTGTGGGTGGGTGGGTGGGTGAGTGCTATGGGCGGGCGGGAGTGTGGGCAGGCACTACGAAGTGTGGACATGAGTGTGGGTGGGTGGGGGCCCGGGGGCTCCTTGGGAGTAAAAGTGGTAGGAGCGGGAATGACAACTTGCGACCTCCTGCTGGCTCCCCTATTGACTTTGCTTGTGGGAAGCCAGCAGGGAAGGTTGCAAATTATGATCATGTGACCATGGGGCACTGCAACCATCATAACTGCAAGCCAGTTGCTGAGTACCTGAATTGCGATCACATGACCATGGGGACACTGCAATGGCCTCAACTTTGAGGACCAGTCATGTCACCCTTGTTCAGCACCGTTGTAACTTTGAATGAATGGACATAACCCAAGGACTACCTATAATATCTAACCTTCCTTTGCTGATGGCTGAACTGAGCAACTTTGGGGGTGGCACGGGAAAGAGAGGTGGCGGGGCTATAGAACTTGCCCAACAAAAGCAACCCCTTTGTGAGTTGAATTCCAGAAACCGTCCTCGCCACTTGGGCTCACCGTGGCAGATGGAGGAGGGGCCCCTGATGCTGTAAGTAATTAATGGGGACAGTTTAAATAAGCATGATGATGTTTGTTTCGGTCCTGGCACCTCTTTTAATGTCCTCCTGCTTCAGTATCTGTTCTGCAAAGTCTAAATTAGCCAGCAATATAAGAATTTCAGAAAAGGGTACCCAATGCAGTTACAAAGTTTCCCATTCAGCACTCACCTTGAGAATCTCATAGGCATCACCTTCATTATAAGAAAAGGACTGTGAGCGATACAAAATGCTGTCGACCAGAATATTTTTTGCAGCTGTGCAGGGCTGCATGTTTTCCTCTCCCAAGCTATAGTCTGCGTAGTGGTAGCCCTTGAGGCTCTTTACGGGAAGCAGATTATAAACCTGGAAAACAAAGTTGCTAGTATTGTCGAAGTCTTTCACAGCTGGAATACGATGGCTGGTGTGGGTCTTCCGGGCTGTGTTGCCGTGTTCTGGAAGTTTTGTTTCCTAATGTTTCACCAGCATCTGTGACCAGCATCTTCAGAGGGCAGGAGCACAGACAGGAGCAGTTCTCTTTTTGCCCAGGATGAAGAAGAACTAGAGAAGTTTCTGAATCACCTAAACAGCATCCACCCCAATATACAATTCACCATGGAAAAAGAAATGGACGTCAAACTTCCATTTCTAGACACGTTGGTCATAAGCAAACCAGACCTCAAATTAGGACACAAAGTTTACAGAAAACCCACCCACACAGACCGGTACCTACACAAAAACTCCAACCACCACCCATGTCAGAAAAGAGGCATTATCAAAACCCTGATGGATCGTGCCAATCGGAACTGCGAAACCCAATTACTAAACTCTGAACTTAACCATCTTAATTGGGTCCTACAAGTGAATGGCTACTCCAAGAATGAAATAAAAAGAGCCATCAAACCAAGAAAACAACATGCGACTGAAGAAGAACAACAGCCACCCACCAACAAAGTATTTCTCCCTACATCAAAGGGGTCACGGACCGCATGGGAAAACTGATGGAAAAACACAACTTCCAAACAATCTTCAGACCCACCAGAAAAATACAACAAATGCTAAAATCAGCAAAAGACCAAAGGGATCCCCTCACCGCCGCAGGAGTATACCGCATACCATGCAGCTGCGGGCAAGTAGACATCGGGACCACAAAACGCAGCATCCATACCAGGATAAAAGAACCCGAAAGACACTGCAGACTACAGCAACCAGAAAAATCTGCAGTAGCTGAACTTGCTCTCAGGCACACTGGACACAAAATCCTATTTGAAAACACAGAGATACTGGACAACACCAACAGCCACTATACCAGGCTATACCGGGAAGCCATTGAGATTCACAAACACCAGCACAGTTTCAATAAAAAAGAGGACAGTCTAAAAATCAACAAAACCTGGCTACCAATCCTGAGAAATACAGCCTGCAAAAGGTCTACGAACTCAGCTCAGCCACCAGGACGCGTGAACAATTCACACAATGAACATGCTAATCACCCTCAGCAGCCGCTCGTTAACAACTCAATGGAAAAAACCCTGCCTAACCCCAGGAAGATACACAGATATTCTGATACCAAAACAAGCAGCCACTCGTTAACCCCAACCCCACCCCCCACCCCCCACCCCCCACCCCCTTCAGGCACCCTCGCTGATCTCTATAAATACCCACAAAAGGGTCACACCATCCTGGGCAGAGAGAGAACTGCCCCTGTCTGTGCTCCTGCACTCTGAAGATGCCGGTCACAGATGCTGGCGAAATGTTAGGAAACAAAACTTCCAGAACACGGCCACACAGCCCGGAAGACCCACACCAGCCAAAGTTGCTAGTCTTCAGTCTTCAGTGTTCTGAACTGATTTGGAAAATCAGTCCAGTTTAATTTGATATTTCAGGTATTCGAATCAAGCCATCATGTTCTTCATGCAGGAAATAGAGATCAATGCAGAAGTATAGAATGGGGATTACCAAGATGGGCCTTCGTAACAGTGCTGGTGGAAAAGATCTTGGGACAGTAGTTGAATGTAAACTGAATATAAGCCAGATTTTTTGGGGGGGGCTGCAAAAAAGGCAAATGCAGTTTTAGTCATGGGTAGACTCTGATTCAGTCTTGGAGGAAACTTCCTAAAAGTGAGAACAGATCAATTGTGGAACCAATTAACCAGGGAGTTGGGGGGGGGGGCTTTCCCCTTCATTGAATGTGTTGAAATTGAGCGTAACAGCCCATGTCTTAACTGGGATTCCTCCATGAACCAAAGACATGGATCGGATGACCTCAGCAGTCCTTCTAACTCTGGAAGTCTGTGTTTCTATGACTCAGATGCCTCCCAAATGATTTGGAGGCAAGCAGTTCAATTAATAAAGTTGACTTGATTTGGAGTTTAAAACTAACTCGCCTCTCTGAATCAAGTAGTGATGCAACCCACTTCAGTCTGTGCATAAAACATGGATGCACTGCTGATTGCAACCCGGTCCCATAACATTCATATATATAATTTCTATTGATGATTTGTACATGAATAAAAGATAAGCATAAGAACATATATAACAGAAAATTAAGAAAAAAGAAAACCATAATATTCCCCTTTAGGAATTAGGTGGAGTTTTTTTTTAACAATTTTTAATAATTTTTAAAAACACAATATTGCCCAAATGATACTTCTTTCTTATCCAGACCTGAGCAGAGTTGTACATTCCCGAATTATTGATATTAAGGTCATCTTTTTTTTTTTTTAAAAAGAAAGGACATACTGGAGGAAAATGGGCAGAAAATGACATGGGGTGGGGGAACCTTGCAGAGAAACATGGCTCTTAGGAAAAGATCATGGAGAAAGGCATGATATCAGAAGTGCAAACATACACAAACGTTCGTGTGTTGTTTTCTCCAAATCTGCAGTTTAAAATCAGGATCAGCTCTCCAAACAGTAGGAGGGAAAGCTGAAAATAAATTAAAAACTGTCCTGCATAGAGATCTTGGAAGAACCATCTTCCACACCTGGATTCTTTCAACCCAGCCCTTCAGTCCCAATACAAAGTCCTGGTCTCTAAACCGGTCCAATCATCAGCGCCTCAAATTGGGGCTCATACGGAAGAGAGATGAAGAGACAGTTTGCTTAAGAACATCTGAGAATCATAATCTACTTGGGAGTAACAGCCCATCCAGGACTCCTGAATAATTCCATTTCTGCAGTTCATTTCAATCAGCACCAGCTGTATTCTGGTTGGATTAAAGCAGTGTTTTTCGAACTTGGCCACTTTAAAACTGGTGGACTTCAACTCCCAGAATTCCCCAGCCAGCATGCTGGCTGGGGAATTCTGGGAGTTGAAGTCCACCCATCTTAAAGTTGTCAAGGTTGAGAAACACGGAACTAGAGACTTAGAACTCAAGCCAGCAAAGGGCAGGAAGGGAAATGGCTCCGTAAAATTATGCCTGAACATAAATAGATTCACCGTTTGAGGTGAGAGCTCAGCTTCAGGCTTCAGAAGGAAGACACTCTTATCAACAGCTTGGATGGCACAGAGGGAATTTCTGGAGGCTGAAATATGAAGGTAAGTTTCACTGGAGGGCAGGCCTTCAGCATCAGAGAAGTGTAATGTCACCTGTAAACAGCAAGAACCATGGAAAAATTCAGTCCTCTATACCTGGATAGCAGCCTAATCTTGATAGCTATTTTTCCTCTGCCTTCCCCAACTTTTTTTCCTTTTGTGTCATTGTTTTCAGATTGAATACCTGCTAGCCATTGTTTTCTTAATTCACCCAGTAAAAGAATATTTGGTTAGGTAATAAACTTTGTGAATAAAGTGGTGGTGGTTTAGTTTCCCTGTTTGGCATCATTCTTTTAATTTTAAAATAACATCATCCCTGCATTAGAAGGAGCTACCAGTAGGCCCAGAGAAACTCCATGGTTTATAAAAATACACAAAATCAAGAGTTGGGTCTCACAAAAAAATTGCCAAAGGAGTCTTGGGCATGCTCAGTGGCTATGGAATTCTAACCATGGAATGGAGTAACAAGGTAAGAGGGTAACGGAACAGATTCTTGGGAATCCTGATCATGGAATATTCTACATTTTGGTGCAGCTCCTCTGAGTTCTGTGCTGAGATACTGGAATGACTTTAGGTATACATGTTCAGGGCATCATTCTGTGTTTCAAGTTCAAATATTTATTTATATGCTCAATTTATATTTGTTAGCCCTTTAAAGGAGGAAGAGTGAAGAAACAGACACCGCCAGAATTCCAGGAAAGTTACTTGAACATTGTAGCATATATTAATAGAAAGTGTGTCCAAAACCTGCACTGCCCCTTTTTAAGGAGAACAAAATCTAGCAGGGTTCTTAGTCTCTCATACTTGCTACTTTCCCAGGGCTAAGCAATCATTTCCTCTCTCCCTCCACCTTCTCAAGGTGAGAGTTAAATTCCTCTACAATATCCTGCCTTTCTTCCAGAAGTTCAAGGCTGTGTACTCTCTCCTCCAAATTTTTCCATAACAACCACCTTGGGAGGTAGGCTGAGCTGAAAGACAACGACCAGCTGAATGTCTCCCATGAGCCTCTGTGGCTGAGAAGAGAGTCAAATCTGGATCTCCATGATCCTAATCCAACACCCCAGACCAATGTTTCTCAACCTTGGCAGCTTTAGGATGGGTGGACTTCAACTCCCAGAATTCCCCAGCCAGCAAGTTTGAGAAACACTGCTGTAGAGGATCTTGTGCTGGGCGCAGGGCTGACTAGATGGCCTCTGAGATCCCTTCCAGTACCATCATTCTGTGCTTCCGTTCTGAATGTTTTTCTCATTGCTGTCTAAGCTATTTTTATCCCTGCTTTTCTGAATTGGGCCTTGGGACTCCTCAGCCACCTTACCTTGTTTGCAAAACAGTTTTCAATCATGAAATCTTCTGAGTCAGTGACAAGTTCTCCGCTGGGCAAAATAGTGTACAGAAGCAGTTGGGCCACTGGAGCAGAGTCAACCTCCACAGAGAGATTAAGAGTAAACTCTCCTTTGGCTGGTAGGCAGAGAAATTCAGAAAAGAGGAGACAGAGAGAAAGAGAGAGAGAAATGATAGATCTAACAATCTTGTAACAATTTTGTCACAGTTTTTAAAGTGTCTTTTCACAACCTTCCTGTGGAATAGCAATACAAGTAGTCCTCATTTAGCGACTGTCTCATTTAGCAACCACTCACAGTTATGACGGTGAGGAAAAAGTCACTTTTCAACCAATCCTCCCATTTATGACCTTTGCAGGTCTGTAAAGCCAAGGAAAGCTGAAGTAAGATCATAAACACAGTGGCAGTTTCACTTAGCAACTGCTTCACTTAATGACTGAGCTGCCGTCCCCACTGTGGTCGCTAAACGAGGACAACCTGTATTGTCAGCAGGTACCTTATGTATTCTAGGTGGTCAATCTTTGCCTTCCCTGATACTATTTTAAGTTATTTAATTCAAGTCAATTTCATTCCTTGCTTAAACATGAATAAGATTATTACGTTGTTGTGTATCTTCTGCATGTTCCACCTGGTCACGTTATCTTTGACACACACATATATATACATACACACAACAAATACACACACATAGAAAGAGAGAGCTGGGGAGGGAAACAAATGAATTCCCAAATCAGGAAAGGATGTGACAACGAAGTCAATAGTTCCTTTGGAGATCTCTCTCAGCAAAGGAGATTACTCTTCAATGTTGAAGAAAATAAAAATAAAAATAAGAAATAGAACCCAATTACAAGAAGGGAATGTAAGAGGCAGACTCCCAACATTTAAAAAGAAAATTCTACTGCCTGCTGCATCCACATGGGGGCCCTGGGGCATTTCTTGTAAATAAAAAATCATTGTTTTTAATGATTAGTTAATCATTATTCATTACTGGATGGGATGGAAGAGACCCAAAGCAGCAGGAGTCTTGTAAGAAGAGAGCCTGGGAACAGGGCGGGAGCACTCACTTTGTCCATGCTCCAGAGTCTGAACATGAGTCCCATCGTGCACAATGCCCCCCTTCGCCATGACCTGCAGGAGGAAAAAGGAAAGCTTTCGCAAATGGACTTGCTCATTCACCTTAGATTAAATTAATTTAAATAAATAATAAATAAATAAATAAAATTGAATTAAACACTTAATGTAACTTCACATTAAAGATGTCTCCTCTGTTTTTTAACTACATGCTCCTCAAGACCTCATACAAGCAATGGATAATCTAATCAGAGCCAAATGATTTTTTTTTATCATCTCACACATTTATGAGTTTCTGTACACTATTATGAGTTTCTGAACGGATTCATAACCAGAACGGTTGGTTTAGTTAAGCGGTCTGTTCCCCACGCCCACCATAGAGATTTCAGGGATTTTTTCAGAGTTTCCATTCTTTTTTCTCAAAAAATTGCCCACCTCTTTGGGGCATTTTGGAGGGATCCTAAGAAAAACATGGCCCCACTAAGAAGGTTAGCAATTTTCTTTCCTCTTGGACCAGCATGCTTGTTGTGATTACAGAAGTAAATTTGTCTATTCTTTTCCCGTTTGAACCAGGAGAAAGGATCCAGGGTTCCATGAAGGGAACAGGACCATGGACAGCTCCTAGCAAACCTGTTGGGTTCCATTCTTGGTCCCACAGAGACAATCTTGGGCAGTGTTTCTCAACCTTGGCCACTTTAAGATGGATGGACTTCAACTCCCAGAATTCCCGAGCCAGCCAGCTGGCTGGGGAATTCTGGGAGTTGAAGTCCATCCATTTTAAAGTGGCCAAGGTTGAGAAACACTGATCTACAGAAGTGCATGAAGAATTCACATGGGGGGCCAGCACCATGGAGAGCTCCAAGCAGCTGGAGATGAGTCCCAAGCCCAACAACTGGGGTGTTTATTTTATATCATTTGTTAAATGTTATCCCAAGCACTTGGTGTTGCTCCAGATCGGTTGAGATCTAAGTCAATGCATTGTCTTTTTGGCTATTGAGTCTGAGTAGACTCAAGCAAAAATCATTTCCAGATCCACTTCCTAAGATCTGGGTTGGCGGGACTGAAGCTGGAACCTTTTTGAACACTAAGCTATTCCCATGTGCTCCTATGGAGGGGGCAAAGGGGTCAAGTGAGGCTGTGAAAAACCATCGCTTACATATTTGAGTCATAGGTTGGAATTCACCATGAAGGCATTTGCATCATGAGGTCACCGTCCACATACAGTCGCTTTGACATCACTCTAGTTTGGTGCAGACACTGGGGCTTTGTCTGCTTCTGTTCTGAAAGCCCATGGGAGGTAAGTAAAAATTCAATGTATTCATACTCACCAAATAGTAAAAGACAACATCTTCTTCTTTCACTAGACCCGGGTTGAGGACATAATAGACTTGAACTGGATGCGTGTAGCCACAGTTTAGAATCTTAGATATAGGGACAATTTTGATGTAGCTTTGACTGGGTGAATAGAAGTATGATGCAGTATGATAAGCCTGTTTATGTTCTGCTTCAAGCCAGTTTTCTGGACACCAATCTTTCTCTTTATATGATGCCTGGCAGGAAAAAGAAAAATCACTGAGCCCAAGAAACTGAGAGAGATAGGTCCATAACCAAACATTACTTTCTATAATCTAGGTGGCCCAGCGGTCTGAAAAGTGGAACTCTGAACATTTCTTAAGGCACGTCCTTCAGTAGCTTTGTCCTGGAGGATGGAGATGACCCTACTGTGTCCTCACACTGTACATGGATGGAGGCAATCTGGCAGATAAAGGAGAATGCCTGGATCTAAATCTGTCTGTTTTTTCCATGGCCCAAAAGGATGAGTGCTATTCCTTGACCAATGCCAGCTGTTTCATTTTCATTCTCTTTTCCTAAATGATTCCTAGCGGGTTGATGAACCTAGCTTTGTATCTGCCAGTTGGAGTTACAGAAGAGTTTTGAGCAGGGCACCTGGAAGAGATGATCCCTGTGCAGAAGTGTCCATGGGGGTCAAAAAAGTCAAGATGGCGACCAGCAGCTCTCTTGACTTTTTTTTATTCTTCCCCCCACAAAAAATGTCCTTGCTTTTTGAAATCCTCCAGAAGGCCCACCCAGCACTGGACCAAGGGATGAAACATAAGGATTAAATGCTTCCTTCCAGTTCTATTATTCTACCTTTCTAACTTCCCAGGTACACATCCGTCAAATCCACCTCATTAACAGACTCATTGTTATTTTACAGTAATCTCATTAAGTTGTTGACTTATAGTATTAGTCCATCAATAATTTAGCTTCCTCAGGAGCACTTACCTCAAAACTAACAGATTCCGTTGTGAAGTTTGTGGTGTCGATGAAAAACTGGACTCGTCCTTGTTCGTCAGTTGTATTTTCAACATTCCACAGGATCTGGCCTACCTGGATCTTGATTATCGCATTGACAATTGGCACATTGAAGCTGTCCACTAATTTTGCCTGCGTACGGAAAACCCAACATACTTACCGAGATGTTTTATGACGCACAGAGATATCCATGAATTAAACTAAACCTGCAGGAGCAGGTGGGTGACAGCAGATGGGAAGATCAGGGAGTGGTAGCTGGTCTGAGAAGTAACATTCAGGAGGCCCAGCGAGTGGGAACATCCAAGGAATCTTGGATGAATAGCTTGGTCCACTCCAGGCTAAGGAGAGCCAGTGGAGTGGAGTGATGAAGATGCTGGAGGAGGATCGGGGAGACCTGGGTTCTGGTTCTTCCTCACTTGCAGAAACTCTCTAGGGACTCTGGGCTAGCCTCTCTTCTCAGCCTGAGAACCAGAGTGGGGTAGCGGGGAAGGGGCTGGACCAGGAGCAAGGAGATCTGGCCAATGGAGAGAGCTAGGAGATGCAGGCCTGAACAGGAAGCATGTGGAAGAATTACTGACTCTAAGTGAGATCTATAAACATACAAGAGATGGTTGGATTTTGGAAACTTTATAACATCCTCAGCCACAGAGTCTTACCAGATGACTTTGGGGCAGGCAGTGTCTTCCAACCTACCTCACAGGGTTATTGTTATGGGGGAAAAATAAGAGGTGGGGAAGTTACATAGACCCCCTTTTTAGCTTCTGAAGGGATGGCAGGATATAAATCTAGCACAGTAAATAAAAGGTATCCACCAGGGGATGTCAATGAGACCAAATCTGCATGAATAAGTTTTTGCAGCAACATAGGTGGTTGAATCAGAGAGATTTCACCAGCACCTATTTTTCTATGATCTGCAAAAACTGTGTTCATTTCAGAATGTATGCTTGCAAAAGATATATGAGAAGCAGTGGTTCCCCCTGCACCCCCATCTTACTTTTTAAGAGCTTACATTTTAGGAATGCACATTAAAAAAACCAAAAAGCCTGGAAATGTTATTTAACTTTGTAAGCCACCCAGACGGGCAGCTGTATAAATTAAATGAATGAATAAATGAATGAATGACCAAGAATGATATCCAGGAAATATGCATTTAATTTTTTTTTACAGATTGAGGGTTCTTTTTAATCTATAAAAAGGCTGGGATGGATTAGACTAGTGCTCTGTTAATGTGCATAGTAAAATGGACCAAATTACTCCCAGTGAGCAAAACAGCTTGTAATAATTGATCGCTTCCGTAGCAATTTTTCTTGCACTCCAATTAGGATGTGTTTTGCAATAAATTCTCCAGGATGGTCTATCCATTTACCTTACCTGCACAAAATAAGGGATCCCAGGTTTGTAATAAGTGTCCATCTTTTCAAAAGTAACGGTGCTGAGGACCGGAGTAACCTCAATGGAAGCTCTGCCGGTTAATTCCACCCCTGTACAAACACACATTCGCCCACAACATACGTCATGTTTATTCCTTTCGACTAAGCTGAAGTTTCTAAGCAGACTGTCCTTGTGAAGGTTATTATCGACTCCCGGTTCCTGAGAAGCTGCAAGACGCTTGTGGATCTGGTTTGCTGACAATTTAAAAGAAATTGGCCTGGATTTCAGGGGCGAGGAAGTAGGCGCCGTATGTCAAAACAGATCCTGCCGGGGCAGGGAAGGGTATCTGTAAGCATAGCCTGCTTGCAGTGCTTACACCCTGCTCAAAATAGGCTCCCCAGACTGTAACTCAGAGAAGGTGACACCTAAGGTATTGCAGAAAACTGTACGCAAGGACATCTATGGATGTACAGGCAGTTCTGGCACAGGTTTTAATTTCTGACTGTTTATTTTTGCAGCCAATTTTGCAGATTGATGGAATGGAAGAGTACGGTGTTTCTCAACCTCAGCAACTTTAAGATGTGTGGACTTCAACTCCCAGAATTCCCCCGGCCAGTATGGGAATTCTGGGAGTTGAAGTCCACACATCTTAAAGTTGCTGAGGTTGAGAAACACTGGAATAGTATATAAGAAAAATAAAATCTGTGATCCTGGCAAAGAAGAGATTTAGGCTGATCCTTACATGCTGCTGGTTTATTGTTCCTGGAAATGGGTCATCCAGAATCTTTCCCATTGACTGCTATGTTATTCTATATTATTCTCGGTTAAAAACCGGACTAACCCTAGTACCTTCTGAACAGAGCTGCCCCTTGCTGGCTGGGGAATTCTGGGAGTTGAAGTCCACACATTTTTTAAAGTTGCCAAGGTTGAGAAACCCTGCTGTGGGGTGTAGACCCTCTCCAGGGGTTCCAAATGTTTTTTCCCAGCCGTGCCTGGAGATGCCAAGAACTGAACCCAGGGCCTTTGGCATCAAAGTAGCTACTCTCTTATTGAATCATAGCCCATTCCAAGCCCATCCCAGATCATTCTATGCTAACCTGTGCCTTCTTCAGTGATCTTGCCCTCGACTTCAATGCTTATCTGGAATCCTTTCTGCTTCAGCTGAAATAATTTAGTTTTAACAGTCCGAGAGAGACAGCCATGGACATCCGCCTGCATGGGAAAGCAATGTGTCTCAGGTTATCAGTGTAAATTGGATTGAGTGCCATTAGCAATAACCCTGATCATAATTTTGCTGCCCAAACAATAGAATTATGAAGAGTTGGCAGATGTCATTAGTCTACTCCATGCAGAAATCCAAATCTGAACTTCCCAGACTGATGGCTGTGTAGCCTCCAATGGAATACACTGAGTGAAAGGAAACTCACCACCACTCTGAGAAAATTGCACCATACTCGGTCAACAACATTGTTACAACATTCAGTTACAATCTGCCTTCCTGTAACTTGGACCATAACTTGAAGTTGTCCATCCAGCAGATCAAGACAGGATGGCTTGAGGTGGTCCCAACCCCTATGGACCCTGGGGATGAGCCTTCTTGGGGGTAGCCCCTTCCTCTGGAACAGGCTGCTCCCAGAGATAAGGCTGGGCCCATCTCTACTCATGTCCTTTAGGGTTTGGGAAAATGGAATGGGTGGACGTTTCCATGGAGATCGTGGCACCATGTTGGTGGAATGTTGTTTGATTTTGATTTAGGCTACTTGGTTGTTTTTAACTTGATTGTTGTATTGGGGAACTCATAACCTGGTCAAAGTCAGACTGATTGGAGCAATGTAGGAAAGAAAGAAAGAAAGAAAGAAAGAAAGAAAGAAAGAAAGAAAGAAAGAAAGAGAGAGAGAGAGAGAGAGAGAGAGAGAGAGAGAGAGAGAGAGAGAGAGAGAAAGAAAGAAAGAAAGAAAGAAAGAAAGAAGGAAGGAAGGAAGGAAGGAAGGAAGGAAGGAAGGAAGGAAGGAAGGAAGGAAGGAAGGAAGACACTTATGATACTGCACTCTGGAATAAGAGGGAAGAGTCTTGATCTTCTTCCATTTGACACTCTTTTGAGTATTTGAAGAGGACCTTTGAGCCTGTTTGGAGTAGTGGTGAAGGCACCAGGCTAGAAATTGGGAGACCCTGAGTTCTCTTTCTGACTTGGGCACAAAGCCAGCTGGGTGACCTTGGGCCAGTCCCTCTCTCTCAGCCCTAGGAAGGAGGAGGCCAGGGCAAGCCACTTCCAAAAACCTTGCCAAGAAAACTGCAAGGACTTGTCCAGGCAGTTGCCAGGAGTCAACACTGACTCAAAGGCACACACACACACACAAATCTCCCCTTTACCATCTTCTCTCAAAACTAGACATAACCAGCCCCTTCAACCACTTTTTGGAAGGCACAGTTTCTAGTCTCCAGTCCTCTGATGCTCTTCTCTGACCCTCTTGCAGCTAAAGAGTTAGACTAAAGGTGCTCCTGAAAGATGCTCATGATCACAAATGAAAGCAAACCCAACATCTGGGGCAACCTGGTCCACCATCAAGAAAACATCTTATTCCAGCCAGAATGTCGTTCTCCATTTGTTTGAAATCTCCTTTCTTATCCTTGATTCTGTCTAGCGCAGTTCCTACAGCCTGAAGAAGTGGAAAATAAATCCAATCCATCTATGCAGCGACCTTTCAAATACTTGCAATCCACTTCTTGGGTCTGAGATGACCTCTTTGATCTTTCTTGCTGGCCCTTGATTTCTGGACCCCTCCCTATCTTTCTATTGTCCCTCCCCTGAACAAGATCCAGTTTGTTGACATCCTCCTTAAAATGCAGGGTCCAGCATGTGGTAGCCGTAAAGGTGTTGGACTGGCATCCAGGAGACCCAATATGTGATGCTGAACCCCTGTTAACAGCCATGACCAAATGGGGGCCTGAGTGTCTGCAGGGGCCACAACTTCAGGTTGGAGACTCACCTCCCCGCTGAATTCTTCACACAAGGCTTCCGCCTCTTTCCCATAACAACTGTGTCCATAAGAATGAAACGGACGGCAAAGCTTGACGCTGATCAGGCCAGGGACTGGTTTCCCATAGGTATACCTATGTTCAGAAGCAGATACAGATTAAACAAGGCGATGGGTGGAGGGTGGGATGACCGGTGAATTTTCTTTTCTTGACCCCATGAGCTGTTCAATTTTCAACGTTTATTGAACTTTCTTGCTTCTGAACCTCCCCCAAATGTGGGCCCAATAACAGTTTCACCTGTTTGATCTGATCGGTTCGACAGGCCCCAGTTGGAGTAGATGGTCCTGCAGCTATCGGGGCACCAAGCCATCAAGGGCTTTGCAGTATAGGATAAAACCAGCCCCTTAAATTGTATCCTGAAACTGATTGACAACCAATGCAGGGTCTGCAAAACTGGTGTTTTTTAAATTAATTCATTCATTAGATTTTTATCCCGCCTTTATTACTTTTTATACATAACTCAAGGTGGTGAACATACCTAATACTCCTTCCTCCTCCTATTTTCCCCACAACAACAACCCTGTGAGGGGGGTCGTCCTTACCAACTAGTGGAAGGCCGACAAAAAGCCATAACCTGGCTTCCCTGGGGTAGGAACCCCAATCCTTGCTGGTTTCTCCAAAGCCTCTGGTAGGCCATGCAGACCTGCCTTTTCCCCAAGCCACGGACCAGGAAGTTTGATGAGTCCAGTTATATATGTGCGCCTAGTTCTCCGAGTTTGTTGAACGGCGCCCTGGTTATTGCATTAGGATTATTTTAATTGTGGTTTTTGTTTTGTACATAGAGGTTGTATTGTACTGTTGTCTTGTGAATTGCTGTTAACTGCCCAGAGTTATGTATGTAAGATGGGTGGCCATATACATTTAGTAAAAATAACAAATAAGTAATAATTACAAATAAATCTCTGTGTACGTGCATCTGCAGAAGCAGGCACATTGCCCTTCTCTGATGTATGCTTCTGTATTAGAAGGATGTACTGGTTAAATGGGCTTAAAAGGCAAACCAAGTCTGGTTTTCCCTTTTCCTGCTTTTGACAGGCAGAAGTCAGTAGACAAGACGGCAGGTGAGGGAAAATCAAGAGGCTGAGGGTAACTGAGACCATCCCAGGTTACCCTCCTCCGGTTCAGAAAAGGGAAGAATTAAAACTCACTTTCCACAAACAGTTGCTTGGATTTCGGTGGCCATAATGGATATGATCTTGGGAGTCTTTACTGAAACCTCGTATCTGGGTAATACTATATAGGTGAAAGGGGAAGAACAGCATCAGCAAAGGGTATTCAAAAAACCTAATCAATTATTCAATGGCTTACCCCTCAATCGAGTACAATATTCACAAGGTGTCGACATTGAATGATGTAATATGCATTAGGTGGTGTGATAGGCATTGTATTCAAATGGATTCCTTCCCACGGATGGAAGGCTCTTTGACCGAGCTGGCTGGGATCCTGCTGAGAAGGTATGTGGGAATTTCAAAGGATCATAGAATCATACAGCTGAATAGTCACTGAGGCCATTCCTGTCAACACCTATTCCAGGAGTGGGGAGGGGAGGGGAGGAGATCATGGAAGGTGAGAAGAGAAGAACAGTGAAGTTGAAAGGAGATGAGAAGTTGAGGGAGGATCACTGAAGCTAAGAACAGGGAAGGGAAGGGAAGGGAAGGGAAGGGAAGGGAAGGGAAGGGAAGGGAAGGGAAGGGAAGGGAAGGGAAGGGAATGACGTTGAGAGAAGAGAAGTGTAGAGAGGGAAGAGGATGACCTTGATGGAGAGAGGGAAGATCCATTACCCAAGCAACAACATTGCTTGAGTCCAAGTGAGGGGGGAAGATTACAAAAATGTCAGACAAACACTCCCCTAATTCACATGGAGATAAAAAAGGGAGGAGTCAAAGCACAATCAGATTTGGAAGATTATGTCACTACAGTACAGCCAGTCTAAGTAAAAGTAGCTTTAGTCTTCAGTGGAGTTTCTTTCTAGGTTTGGTCTGCCTCACAGGGCTGACATCGATCTCGCAAGCCCTGCTCTCTTTTGAGAGAGGCTGAAGGGCTCACTTAGGCTGCTTTGATGACGGATCTTCCCTCTCACCCTCAAGATCATCCTCTTTACTCTCTCCAAGAAGAGAAGAGAAGCAATGAAGTTGAGAGGAGAGGAGAAGATAGAAGGAGGTACCTGGTTGGCCACTGTGGGGAGCTGAATGTCCTTGTGTTCTTCTTCTGGTCTGCTAATGTGATTGAGAGAATAGGCAAGGCAGAAAACAAAGAATCTGGGCTCAGGCCAGATTGTTTTGTAATCACAGGCCAGGCTCAGTATGAGAAACAGTCTGCAAGAAGGCCATTTTGAAAGTGCAGGAGAAAGAGACCTTCAGATTTAGATTTTGGACTATACACATATAGTACCAGATAGGGACATCCACTGGCTGGGTTGAAAAACATCAAGATGTCAGCTACAATTGTGCAATCAAAGCTGCCATCTTGCCTTCTGTGAACCTCCCTTGGTCCCAGATTCTTAGGATATCTAAAACTGCTCTTGGTCCTACGAAGGTTGCGTCTATCTGCAGTAGAGCGTCTTCTGTACCCAAGGTGTGCCCGTGAAATCCCATGAGAGGTCAAGATCCAGGGAAGGGGAATGGCAAGGGCCTGGAGCCACGCTTTTATCAGGGAGTTCCTCCTTCCCACTTGCCGACTCTTCAGCAAAGAGCCATCAACCACTTCAAGAGACCAGGTAGATGTGGTATCCCTGGTCTCCAATTATCTGGCTAAAGGGAGACATGGATTCCTTACCATATTCCTCCACATCAAAAGTGTGTTCCACCATTTTTCCAGAGGCTTTCTGGAGCGCCACTCTGTAGGTACCTTGGCGAGGTTCAGAACTCAGAGAGAAGGACAGCTGGGTGAGGCCCAGGCTGAGTTCCACATCTGTCCACTGGAACAAGCGGTTCCCTTGGGGATCCTGCCAATAATCACACAGAGCTGCAAGCTACACACGCAGAAATCAGGGGCAGAATGTTGTTGTCGGTAGACTTCGATCCAGATCATGCTCTCCAGATGTGTTGGGTGTCTATCTCTATCATCTCCCAAGCAATGGCCATGGGAATGAGGATGTGATGGCTGTGGGAGCAAAATCTGGGGGATATGCAGTCAGGTGAAGGGTACCCACATCCATTCAGTGCAGGATGTCCTATAACCCTCAATGTAAAATGTTTACTCTTTTCATTGTTTTTGCACATTCACGTTAGAGAAGAACATTCAGGAGCCCAAGTTAATAAATCAATAAACATGGAACCAGCAATTAAAAGCTCAAGATGATATTCCTTTTGTCAGAGGTTTACAGGTTGCAACAAGGGAGAAGCACTTTCCCAGGGACAGTTCTCTGGACCACAGTTTCGGAGCACTTTCGGTCAGAGGCATCGACAGGGTGGGGTCGAAAAAGTCAAGATGGTGGCTGGGTCTGCAGTTGGAGCCACCGTCTTGACTTTTTTTAAAAAGCTTAATTTTCCCCCCAAGTTACTTGTTTTATTGCATTATAAAATACGAACAATACATTACAGAATACAGATCATAAGTGAGTATGGTGGTATTTATACAACAGAAACTGGGAGCTGTTCATACTGTGATGATTTAGATCAATGAAACCTTTAAAGATGAGAAAAAAAGTTTATATCAGTGTTAAATATGATTTCTAAGAGGTTAACCATCTTGACTTTTTGACCCCTCCCTGTTCTCCCTCCCCAGAAACACTTGCCTGGATCCATCACTAAGATATTTCTGGAATCAGGCCAAAGCATGGTCAGAGTTGTTGAGGCCTTTAAAAAGTCATGCCCCTTGGTTTTAATGATGTTAAATGCAATAAATATCATTAAAACCAAGGGCCCCCAACTTTTTTAAAGCTGAGGGCCACAGCTTTAACGGGTGTGCTGGGAGCCACCTTCCAAAATATTCATGGGCCAAGATAATGAAGTGACTGGGGCTAGGAAAAAACTATACTTCATTCCCTTTGATTTACAGTTTAAATTAAAATTACATAACACCAGGTAGGTGGCAACACTTAGCTGAACTTGGCTGATCTCAAAGCGGTAAGCAGAGTCAGACCTGGTTAGCGCTTGGATGGGAGACCACCAGGTAATATCAACATTACAAGCTAGACATTTCCTTTTATTTTTTAGGTAGATTGTCATCCTTTTCTAAAATTAATTTTGATGTTAACTCCACTGTAAATATCATTGTATATATACTTTTTTCCCTGTTCAATAGTAGAGTTGTGCCGTGTTTTTGTGATGAAATGGACTTCTGAAGGCCAGGCTCAGGGAGATAAGCGTGTTCTTAGTTCACCGGAGGAGCGTGGGAGATTCAAGAGGATGAGGCTGGCACCTCCCTAAGGAATTCACAGTGTTGTGGCTGGCTGGCTTGGGAGCTGGGGTTCAGTCTGGGGAGATTGATGTCAGGTTTAGCCCAAAGAACTCCAAGAGACAATGCAAATCCAGTTCTGCTGTGTTTATTAGCTACAACCTCCAGACAGAAATCTCCCCAGACTGAACCCCAGCTCCCAAGCCAGCCTGCCACAACACTGTGAATTCCTTAGGGAGGTGCCAGCCTCATCCTCTTGAATCTCCCACGCTCACACTGTGGACTAAGAACACGCTTATCTCCCTGAGCCTGGCTTTCAGAAGTCCATTCCATCACAGTTTTCAAGATAATTTGGAAATGGTCCTTTGCACCTGGGCCCTCTGAATCATTTGGGAATCAAATCCAAAGCACTGCCTAGCTCTATTAATCAGTGCAATATAATGAAATTATTTGAAAACCTTTATTGTGCCAGTGATGAAGAGAATTTTTTTGTTTTTCCCTTTTGTTATAGCTCTGTATACCTAGCCAGTAAACCGCAGTTATTGAGACGATTTTGATTGTGCATCTGAAGGGTGTCTAATCCAATAAAATCCACCTAATTACTTAATGAGGCTGTTAATTCCATACCCATCTTATTTTATCGATTGATGGAATTTGTACGCTGCCACGATCAAACAACCCTTAGTGGTTTCCAAGGAATATAATATAGTAGCAATTAAAACATCCACTTTCAAAGCATTAACATAAATGACAAGAAAAATGAAAATAAATCAACCTATGAACTAAAAACGGGGCAATATTATTTGGGAATCATCCCGTGGACCTATTTCAGAGTAGACCCATAACGGTCTTGTAGTGTCCTTTTTACAGTGGTGTTCGAGTCTAAAGCAATGGGTCAAAGTAAATTTGAACTGAATCGATCTTTTTTAAGGGTGAACTGATCAGATCCTTGGACAAACGCATGAATTAATGTTTCTGAGGAGAGGAAACAGGTGGACCTGTTTATGTCCTTCCTAGGACTTTTATGGATGTTCAGTGCAATCCTCAAGTTTGTTCAATGCGGAGGCGTTGTTGAACTGCACTGAATGTTTCAGTGAAGGATCACAGGTCCCAGTTAATCTTTAAACCCTCCCTGCTTTCCTCCTGTCCTTTCCAGTATGTTGCATCAAAAGCTTGTTTGCTCTAGAGCAGTGTTTCTCAACCTTGGCAGCTTGAAGATGTGTGGACTTCAACTCCCAGAATTCCCCAGCCAGCAGGGTTGGCTGGGGAATTCTGGGAGTTGAAGTCCACACATCTTCAAGCTGCCAAGGTTGAGAAACACTGCTCTAGATAATCTAAATTAACTGTCTAATACATTGGAAATCTGTTACAGAACCAAACAAAATGTTTTGTGAAGCGCTTCACAATTCTCAGAGTAAAAGGACGATTAATATAAAGGAAGCAAGGGGCTAAGATGGTGAGATGTGGGAGAACCCGAGGGCCAGGTTAGGAAAATGTAAATTGGAGTGAATCCAATCCAATTTCCAGCAAAGTTTTGTCAGTTTTTTTGCCCTCCCCCCCCAGGTTTTAAAATGAAAACTACAGAGGAAAAAAAATCTATCCTATTTTGGGGCAGAGAATGACTGGTTTTCTTTTTAACGAGTAAAATAGTTATGGCTTAAGCCTTTTTTTTTCTTTTCACAACAAAATGGCTAATTACATTTAGAGCAACATGGGGTTGTTTCTAGTCGCTGCTTCTTTTCTGCAGCACTTCTTGGAACGGGATACATGGTCAGTCCAGGAAGCGCTTTAGAAACGAAGGAGACGCGGCATAAGATCCCACATTAATGTGAGCTGATGGGGCAATTCTGTTCTTTAAAGAAAGAAAAGACCTAGAGCTTTGATCTTGTTTAAAATATAAACAGTAAGTAACTGTTGAAAGGTATATAAATACACATAGGATTTCATTCAGAAAATCAGTTCGTTCCCTCTAGTTTCTAATATCAGTGAAGCACTAATTGGATTTTCCATTTCTTCCGTTCCACAATTGTTCATTTTTTCCCCCTCTTGGTCAGTAAAACATCACTTTCAAGCTTCAAGTTGAGCTCAACCCCTGGTGACCTCAAGGACATCGCCATCCCATTTTGGGGGCAGTATTATGGAAGTGGTTCGCTGCTGATTTCTTCTGGGATGCGTTTTCAACTTTCTAATAGAGGCTGGTGTCCTGATACAACCTTGTGGTCTCCCATCCAAGTACAACCAAGGTTCAGCCAAGACCATCCAAGACTGACTAGATGCCACCAACTAGCTGAACCTTAGAAAATATTCTGTGGCTGACTATGTTGTGCTTCAGTATTCTTTCTTTCCCTTTAACCAGGTTTGTGATTGGCTTAATCATGCTATCTGTGTTAACTTCAGGTTTACTCTATATGTCTCCAGACAATCTGGTTCTCAAGTGCAAGTGGTACCTTTTGGCTACATTTCTACAAGAACATAAAGCTTTCGTGCAGAAAGAGAAGAAATGACACCTGGATACTTCGTGTAGGGCAATGACATCATTGTAAGTTCAGCAGGAGGTGGAATGGGAATTATTCACCTACCTGAATGTAAACCAGAGGAAACTGTAAAAACAAAAAGAGAAATCAGAGGGAGAGAAATCAGAGGGAGCAACAAATAATTTACTCAAGCACCTCAAAGGCCTGGACAACCCCAGGGGGTTTCCTAGGGGGCAAGTGATCACACATGCAAATGATGTGAATTATGTACTGTATATCATGACGTGACTGTTGCAAATCATACAATATTCATAATTTGTGTGAAGATGTCCTGATATTATGTACTATACATCATGATGTCATGATGCATGGGACATCCTCATGGCTTCTCCTGGAGTTTATGGTTCCCCTCCCTATCCGTACAACCAGCAACAGAGGATATTGCTCAGTGTGGGATGATCTCTGATGTGGATGTGTCTTTGTGGATCAGAGGCACACTGATTGGAGGAGAGGAAAGGAGGGCTCAGATATCTGGAGGGCATCAACTTGGAGCACGTTTTGGTTCCACCCAGGCTACACTTTGCTTAGGATGGGAAACCAGTCCACGAGATGTCATGTGAATGGCTTCAGAGTCTACTTCTGGAAGTCACAATGAAAACTGACCTTCTCATTCAAGGGACGGAAGTTTTCATCCAGAGAGACAATACGGAACTGAACTGTGAAAGGAAGATCGAAAGGCAGTTTAACTGAGACTTTCCAGCCGGGATTGGTAAATTTTAGTGGTGGGGGCAGGACTTTTTGCAGAGAAGAGAGGACTACAGAGGATGTGGACGATGATGCAAAATGGTGGAGCCACATCACATGGGTATCAAATTTTCTGGACTTCTTCTGGGGTCTACGTGTGGATCCCTGGTGTGTTTTTCAAAGTTTGCAATACATCTGCTTAGGGTTTATATTATAGTTTTGGGGTATTTCATGCCTCAAAAGGGCCAAAAGCTGACTGGGAAATCTGAGAATTGTGATCCCAGTTGGCAGGTGGGGTGGGGAATCCCGGTCTAAGAATTACATCCGGCCCCTCTTCACCCTAGGAGGAACAGATTCAGCTTTGCCCTCCAACTGGAATGAGCACTATAAATCTAAGGATAGGTTACTTTTTCTGCTCATGATTCCACTTGGGACCACAATTGGCTATTCTAGCAGGGAAGGAACCATGTTGGCTGCTGGTGATGGGAACATATCATAATCTCACAGGGGAGGAAATACATGGTATTGACCATTACTGTAAGATCTGGTGCTTGCTACCAGCTTGATGGCTTCAAAAACGGATTGGGCCAATTCATGGAAGTCCTGGGGATCCATGGCTATCAGCCTTGATAGCAGAGCGACTGCCTCTGAAGGCCATTTGCTGAGAGACTGGTGGGCTTCCTGGTGCAGTTGGTGGGCCACTGGGAGAACGGACTGCTGGATAGATGGGCCAGGGGTCCAATCCAGCAGGGGACTGCTTAAGTTCTTATGTTCTTAGGTAGCCCATTGATTGAGGAATTAATAGTCAGGGCAATGAACCAGATTGTATGGGAAAGCAGACCAGGCTTCCCAGATTTTTCCAAGTTGAGGGACTGCATGTTCCCCAAAGTTAGTATAAAGAAGGCCTTGAAGGGGAAGGTGGTTTGTCCTTGCTTGGAAATGATCTTGTTTGAGTTTTCTGCCTTGGGCTCTGGGTTGGAGTAGGTGGCTCATGGCTTGGTGATTCCCAGGGTCCATCTCTGAATTTGCCTAAAGGGACAAGGATGCAATGAGGAACACATTCACCATTCCAGATGGTGCCTCAGGCCAGATTTGCCAAAGGAGTAAGAAGCTTGGAGTTGTAAGGGAAAGGTGCAACAGAACCATTTCTCCTCTGGAACTGCTTACATACCTTTTTGTCCAGCCCTATAAATAGATTTGTCCATTGGGATGAAGACCAGGCTATCCACGTTCTGGATCAGCACTTTCTTCCGACTCCTGAACTCCAGCGATGGGCCCTTCACTGTCACCAGGAGAAACACCTCCGGGGACCCCAAGGAACTGTTCCATTTGGGAAGCTGGAGCAGGAAGACCAACACCCTTAAGGTCTTTTTGGGAATGACAGTGACTCAGTGGGGTAAGGATACACTGCAAAGTATGTTTTAAACCATAGCTTGCTAAATAAACAACTGGCTTTCAAGCCAGAATGGCTGGCTTCACCATAGCATGCTAAATCGAGACCACATATAGCTTGGCTTGATGTAGGAGCAGGCCAAAGTCTTACATGATAATGAATCTATCCCTTCTTGAGGTCCTGCCCGATTTTATTTAATCATTTATTCATTTTTATAATTGGTTGATAGATTTCTATTCCCATTTCAGAAGCTCAAGGTGTTCCTGCTCCCATTTTTCCAATATCCTTGTGAGGTAAGGCTGGGCTGTGGGGGAGCGACTGACCCAGAGTCTTCCATGGGGCTTCCATGGCTGAGTGGGGACCAGAATGGGGGTCTCCCCACTCCTAGTTCAACATCTGCACCACCCCCCCACACTGGCTCTGGGGCTGAGGGGCAGGCACTGGCCCCCAGGAAGCTTCTGTGACTGAGGGGGGATTACATCCCATCTGAAATTTGCCGGTTTTGACCCTACCCACCCAGCAGACTCCTCGTCCCCGCTGTTTTTGTTCTACAAGCCAAAACACAGTAGAAGTTTCTGCAAAGGAGTCTTGGGCTTCTGGATGGAAATGTCTGACTATTATAACTCATCCGTGTGACCACAGAACCTCCTATGTTGCTGACAAGGCTCCTTGACTCCTTCAACTTTTTAAAAAAAGATTCTTTGAAATTAAAACATGGGGCAAGTAGCAGGATGTAAAACAAGTTCCAACCTCTGGTATCTTCTTTAGTGACCGAATGTGTCTCAGCCTCACCGACGCTCAGTGGGCGTTCTTTTTCTTAAAGAAACTTTATTCATTTTCAGTAAAGAATACAATATAAGGAAACAGAAAAACCAAAGAGGAAGAAAAGTCAGAAAAAAAGAGAGTTAAAAGTGTAGAAAAGAAAAAGAAAAGAAGAGAGAGAAAGAATAGATGACTTCCGACTTTCTTTGTTGCAGATACAAATATAGAATGCATACATCTTTTCCTCTAAAAATATAACTAATACAAAATACTTCTCTAACCCTAAAATCTAATAATTATCAAAACCCCAAGGCAACATGGCATTTAAAAAAAGAAAAGAAAAACAAAAGCAATTTCCAGACAGAAGCAAAACTAACTCCCCCCTTTTTAAATTTCAATACACTATGTCACCACCTCCACCATTACCATTAATGTCCAATCCTAAATATCTGTGTGTTTTTGTCATCTATGGGCATATAAAAATCTCACTAGTATGATCATATACCATCATCCCTTCCCAAAGATAATAGAAAGCACTTCCATATCACTCATATTTCCCAACATTCCCTTATATGGTCCTAATAACTTTCCTGTTCAGTCCTAATCAACGAGAAACCCCTCTAATAACTATTACAGTATGGGGCTAGAAGCTGCCTTTTGGTTGGGAACCGGTCCCACCAGTGCAGGAAAAATAAAAAAGAGATGAAATGAAACGGAGATGGCACAGGAAGGGGAGGACGGTAGTTAAGGGCCAAATAACCAAGTTTGCCTTCTGGGAGATGAATATTTTGTGCCTAGCCTCGCCTTCCCAGTGGCCGTTTTGTGGATGCGCTCATAAGGTGCCTTAAAAATTCCAGCTGTACCTCTTAGTATGGTGCTCCTAAGTCACTTCAACCTCCAGGCAAAGCCGTTATGAGGAGTTTCTCAGGCTAGAGACCTGGTAACATTGATTAGGGTTAGAAACCCAAGCAGAAGGGCAGAAAATCTCACCTGAAAGGGGACGCATTGGAAGACGTCCTTCTCCGTTATCACATCTTTGATCAGACTCCGGTTCCACGCTGTATATTCCAGCACGACACTCAGGGTCACCGACTCGTTCAGGTGGGTCAACTGGATGCAGATCTTCTCTGTGGTCTCCGTATGGATCAGGAAAGGCACCAGTACCAAATATTGGCTGGAAGAGAGGAAGGACCTCCAGTGAAGGGCCAAGGGGAGCCCTCAAGGGTTTGCCTGGTTGATGGCACCAGGAAGAGGCTCATTCCCAATGTCCCCTCCCTCCCAGGGGGAAGGTCCTGACATCTGTGGACCCTTGTTTTCACTGTTGGCATTTGGGAGCCATTTATGGCATCCTGGATCCCAGGAAGCTGAAATAACTTTCTGGAAAAAAGTCAGCGGCCAACAATTCCTGGGACGCTGACACGAAAACAGTGTGGAAGTCTCCGTGGAATCACCAACACTTGAACTTAACTTGAAGGAGACGTTATTTATTTATTTGATCTGTATCTCGCCATTATTCTTACACAACTCTGGGCAGTGCTCCTCCCTCCTACTTTCCCCACCACCACAACCCTGTGAGGTGGGCTGAGCTGAGAGAGCAGAGACTGGCCCGAAGTTGGTCTCTAGTCTTCCAGCTTAACCACCATACCAGTCTGGCTCTGGTAAGCTTTCAAAACCCTCCCTCTGCCCCAAATGGGGATCATTCTTCCCATTTCAGGGGTCTTAAGGGCCATATACAGGTGCCTTCATCTTCAGCAATGAATTGCCCTGATCTGAGATGCTTTTATTGGAATTTAAATTAAATGACAGTCAAATCAAGTTTTGTCCTGGCCAGAGTTGCTGGGGCAGGGGGGATGTGTTCCTAGAATAGACCTCACAAAGCCAGTTCAACCTCTAATACAGTGTTTCTCAACCTTGGCAACTTTAAGACATGTGGACTTCAACTCCCAGAATTCCCCAGCCAGCATGCTGGCTGGGGAATTCTGGGAGTTGAAGTCCACATGTCTTAAAGTTGCCAAGGTTGAGAAACATTGCTCTAATAATATAACATTACCTGTCAGGAGCATCTGTGGAATGTCTCTGTGGGTGTGTTTTTAAAAAGTCAAAATGATGGGGGCAACCATGCTGTTGAAGCCCCATGTTTTTTACATGTTTGTTACATGTACCACCAGTATGGCCAGTGTGGGTTTGACATCTAGGAGAAGGGGGTTGCTGATATAACCAGATATCACTCCTTTGCATCTTTGATGCTCAAGTAACTGAAGGCAGCTTGGTGAAAATAAGTCCCTCAAAATAGGACACCTGTTTTGAAAGTTTATTCCCAAGAAGCAGATGGAGAAAAGGCCCTGTCACATAGGGAGATCGGCAGTAGGAAACAGTGGGTCTGGGAAAATGAGCAGTCCCGGTGTGACTCCGGGGCTCCTTAAGCCAAGCCAAGATATCAATTGATATCAAAGACCAGGGTGTAGAGCTCCCTCTTTAAAAAATGAAAGGTAATATAAAGCTGATTGCTCATTGGAAGGATTGATAATGAAGCTCAAGCTCAGAAACTTTGGCCCCCTAATGCGAAGAGAGGACTCTTTGGAGAAGACCCTGATGCTGGGAAGGATGGAAGGCAAAAGGAGAAGAGGACGGCAGAGGATGAGATGGCTAGATAGCATCACTGAAGCAATGAGCATGAAATTGAGCAAACTCAGGGAGGCAGTGAAGGACAGGAAGGACAGGCGTGATATGGTTCATGGGGTCATGAAGAGTCGGACCCGATTTAACGACTGAACAACAACAAATATAAAGCTGTAGTTGTGTTGTAATGGTGTCGTGAGCTGCAGTTGCGAGGCAATGGTGTCACCAACCGTAGTACAGCTAGAACTGTTGGCCCTTTTCCCTCCCCTCCCCTCTCTTGTTTTTAAGTTAAAACAATTGTATTAAGTTTATTGGAGGCTTAACCAATTGCTGTTACTCCTTCTTTTCCTTCTCCTACGGGGGAAACTTTACAGCTGTTCGTGGTTGACAAATCTGAGCGGTGCCATCATGGAGAAGAGGATCTCAGTCAAAGGTGCAGAGGCTGCAAGGGCCAACGTTTAGCCCCTCCTGTACAGTCAAAACTCTGGGAACTTTCTCCTTCTACTGCAGAAAGCTGCGTCCATGTTTGTTGGACAAGGATAACCTACATTTTCTTTCTGTCCCCAAATCCAGCCCGTACTCAAAAATATTTTTCCACCTTGTCCCTTGCCAAACAGCAGAGCAAACATGAATGGAAGGGTCATTCGCTAAAAATTACGTTCCTCCAACTGGTTGTTCTTGAAAGACCTGCATGCCTCAGTTAATGGTTGCACTTTATAGGGAAAGCTCAGTTAGATGTCTTTGACCTGGTCCCACCCAGGGGGAGATTAACAGGCAAAGAATTTGGTGGGTCAAGCCAGAGGCATTTCAATCCCCCTTCCGCATTCGTTTGCCGTTAAAAACACACATGGACACAAATCCATACATATTTTTATGCACATGTCCCCCAGGTTGTGCACACTCTTGCACGCAGTCCCCCCGTGTGCACCCCAATCCAATGCATTCATTTACAGGCATTTATATCATGGCCCAGAATCATACAGTTTGAGTTGGGTGGCTATATAAATGGATAAATACATACATGGAAAAATTAAAATGAGTATACTTCCAAGAATAATTGGAAGTTTGACATAAAATATAGATTATGTTTTGTTAGAGTTAGGGTGACATAGAATTTAATTGTCCAAACCAGGATACTCTGAGAGTAAAAGAAGGCCCTAAGGAAAATGAAAGTTATATAATTATTTGAGATATTTATTTGTGTAGATTGCATGCAGAAATCTCCATGTTCAGATTCCAGCAATCTGGGATTTCATGGCCCTTCTGAAAACCTCTGAAACCACAGGAATAGGGGGTCAAAATCTAGGTCTCCTTTAAAGTTGAGTTTAACTTTAATGGGCTGGGGACTTCGTGGAAGACCCGTGTTGCTTTCGTGGCAGCAAGAAAGAAGTGGCTTCTTCTAGGATATGCTTTGGATTTCTTAATATGGCTGGGATTTGCTGGTGGTCTCTCATCCAAGTATGAACCACTCTGCTTAGCTTCTGAGCATAGGCAGGGCTGGCCACTTTCTGCAACACTGACTGTCTACTGCAAACTTTCTCAACCTGGGCAACTTTGAGACATGTGGACGTCAACTCCCAGAATTCCCCAGCCAGCCTGCTGGCTGGGGAATTCTGGGAGTTGATGTCCACATGTCTCAAAGTTGCCCAGGTTGAGAAACACTGGTCTACTGCCTTGTGATCTTTGATACAGATAAGGTAACAAAGTTTCCTTCAAACTGAGCTCAACTCTTAATGATTTTATGGGCCCCTCCATCTCATTTACAGAATTGGTTTACCTTTCCCAGTCTAAACTGCGGCTCTGGGAGTTCCTGGTGGTCTCCCACCCAAGGGCCAATTAGGCCCACCCCTTGCTTCTGAGACCCGCCTTGACGCATCCCCTCCCTCCATCCCCTTTTCAAGCAATCCAAGATGGCACCCGCTAGCGGTAAAGCTGCGTGACACGCATTTCCCCTTGCCGAGGCTGCTGTTTGCAGAACTGCACACATCAAAGGTTGTGAGAAGCAAGGAAGCGAAAACACAAGGTTGGGACTGTCCTGCCAGGGACTTACGGTTCTGGAGTTGTGGTGGAGAACCCAGGAAGAAACAACAGTGAGAAGAGGAAGATGCTAAAGCCGCTGAATAGCTGGAACTTCTCCATGAGGTTCCCCAAGGAAGTGATGCGTGAAGATGGAATCCTTCACGCTTTCTGCAGCTCCCTCATTCAGCTCCCTCCCAATCCTTCTCCATGAGTTTTCTGCCAACAGCCTAAAGGCAGAGGAAATAACATTGGGCGGGTTGTGTAAGCAAACAGAGAAGAGGAAGGGAAGAGGCCACAGATGGTGTTTGCGCAAGGCTTGTGGTTGACCATTCATATGCTCCAGCGCATGAATGTTTCAGAGCAATTCTACTCTTTGCTGGGTGTTTGGGTAATGGAATCGTGGTCAGTTGTGATTTAAACTCTTCTGAACACAGCACCCCAACGGGGCTTCTCTGAGTGTCGATTCACAGTCACCACGCTTCTCCAGATGTTAGGATGCTATGGCCATGCTTCTCCATGTGTTGATGCACAGGGATCGTGCTCCTCTAAATGTTGTTGCCTGATGACCGTGCTTTTCAAGGTGTTAATGCAGAATGGCCCTGTGCTTCCAGATGTTAACCCACTGTGACCATATGTCCCCAGATATTGCACGCACCGCCACCCCACTTCTCCAGATGTTAGCGTACAGTGGTCATGCTTCTCGAGATGTTGTTCTGCTGCGATCATGCTTCTCCAGATGTTAACGTGCCACACCTGTGCTTCTCTGAGTGTTGTCGCAAAACTTCTGTGCTTTTCCAGGTGTTAAGAAACAGCCGCCACATTTCTCCAAACTTTGCAACACAGTGGCCATGCTTCTCCGCACACTGCAACATAATGCCCTTCTCTGTACATCGTAACAAGGCAACCAGACTTCCTTTGAAGGTCATAACATGCCTACCACGATTCTCTAAAAGTTGTGATCCGGCTGTTATATTTCCCCAAAGGTTGCAATACGTTAGTGGGACTTTTCCTAACGTCCACATCACTTCAAATATCACATACAGGTATGACTGCCAGCCTTCTGCACAATGATTTCACCTTCTGCAAATTCTGTGACCTGACAGCAGCCATTCTGTGAATGAGGTGAACCGCTTTTCAGCAGCAGCACCGGCAGAAGATGAAAGCATTGTGTTCATGTAGATGCATTTCGTTGCCAACCTACTGGGTAGATTCATATGCATCAAATAAATGTGGAAGATTACGTTTTAAGAGAAATAACAATTCAGCAGGATGTGCACGAATGTGAATTTTTGCATGGACTGTGTTGCAGTTAAATTTTTGTATGGGTTGTTTTTTCATTCAGCGACACCATTTTGTTTAAACAGAATGATGAGGATATGAAATGGACCTCATGGGATAAATTTCAGAGAATAGCTTCTTCCATTTCCTCTTTTCCTTGAATTCCCCTTCAGACCGTTCAGAGCAGTTTGTTTCATTTCCCCAAACATTCCAGTGAACTTTTCAGATTATTCTGGGAAAAGGTTTGCTGCTCCAATCACCAGCCAATATCTTAGAAAAACAGGCGATAACCTCACATTCCCAGCTTGAAGTCACCCCCAGACAAGCTTGCGACGATGCTGGGGGAACATCCTCTGATGAAACATGGGTTAGGCTAGCGCTTAGCGGCATCAGCCTTGCGGAAAAACCACGCAGTTGAAAGTTGGACGGCTTGATCACGCATGTAGAATGAAACGCGTAGGTCTGTTTTTCTTGCAAGCCACTGCTCTTTGCTGCCCAAAGAATGGAGCAGGAGAAAAGATAGGTAACCCACAGCCATACTCAGCCAAATATTTGCTCAAATATTTGGCTATTTGTTCAGCTTGCACAATTTTCTCCTGGCACCTCAGCCTACATCCAGCTTCTGGACACAACCCAAACAATTGAAGCCAAATCAAGGTGAACCAAGGGGAGGTTGCTCCCGTTCAACCAAAATATCTAATTATTTACCCAGCCTGCCTTCCCTGTCTTCATGATCTATGTCAGTGCTGTGCTTTACATGGTGTGTCTGGAAACCTTGGTGATTCAACCCTGATCTTGGTTTAAACTTTGGCTCACTTGGACCTGGGGAAAATATTTGCTCGTTGGATTCATACCTCATCTTCTCTCCAAGGGTTCAAGGTGGTTTCTACCGAAATCTTGCTTCATTTTATCTGGTCAAACTAAACCATTATCTGGGTTGTTGGTTTTCGCTGAGCTTGTTACATGGACTCAGTCACTCTCTGGTAAACCATTATTTAGGGCTTGGTTACAATGTCCAAACGCAGCCAATAATATCTTTTTAAAGAAGCTGTCATTAAAGAAACTGTCATTTAGCTTAACCTATTTCTGACTATCATAATCCAAACCTTGATTTACTACCAATTGCATTTTGAAATCAGATTAACCTCCATTTTCTGTGCTAGAAGTGAGTCCAACCGCTTAGAAAAGTTCTTGTTATGAGAAACTGTATATAATGGTTTTTATTTCCTGGACAGATTTAAAAATTGGAGTCTCCCCTTTCACTTTTTGGAACCAGGGTGAAAAAAAGACTACGAAGCATAAAATAAAAACATACCTGAAATTTAACGCAGGCATTTTACTCTACATAATGTAAGGCATGGTTAGACTAACTGCCTATTTTGCTTCTGCACTTCAAGCTTTTGCTGACCTATTGACTGCTAGGGTCAGTCTTGATATTAAGGAACTGCTTTTTGCAAGTAGAGATAAAAGTTACATATAAGAGCTTCTGCTGACATAGGAAGGTCAGTTAAAGAAACTGGGAATGCTTTTGCAAGTTGGAATATTATAAAAGTTATAAGGTGCTAAGCATATAAAAGTAAGGTGCAAAAGGAAATGGAAAGATGCGGTTAAGCTAAAGGCCAAATGTTTTGCTTGTACACATTTCCTGAGCATACATGAACTTTTGTACCTGCTCTTGCTTCTAACCACACTATGCAACCACATCCTCTGCACAATTTGGGCAAGTTAACCCCTGGAGCAAATGAGGGCTAGAAACCTAGAATCACTATGGGAAGTAAGTTGAATAAAGCATCTAAAACCATCTCTTGACAAGTTCAAAATAAAATAGCTACTGATCCACAAACCTGAGGCAAGGAGTTCCAAAGGCCTTATCTGATACAAGTGGCCCATTTTTTTCTGGACCACACTTCTGGCAGTTTTCTGGAAGTGAATCATCCGAACAAGAACAGATAATCTATCTGTACGAATGACAATATAACTGATTTATTCCTTACGCATATTAGCTGAATTATTGATTTTGGGATAATATATTATTTGGTTTGTCTTTTGTTAACCTTTACTTACACATACAGGGAGTCCCCAGTTTAAGAATGAGTTCCGTTCCCAAGATCTGTCCTTAAGTCAGATTTGTATGTAAGCTGGCACAGTATTATTGTATAACACTGCATAAGTAGTATTGTGTAATGAACTCGAATGACTGTGTATTTAACTCGAATCATTGTGTATTTAACTTGAATTTCGCTACAATAGGCTCCGTTCCTAACTGTGGGTCATCCATAAACCAGGCGTTCTTAACCCGGGGTCTACCTGTATTCTGTTATGTGTACAAGGGTATCAAAACAAAATAATTTAGATCGCTCACGTCCATTTCGGAACTCCATTAAAACGGCTTTCTCCGCCCGTTCTTGACAAAGATGGAGAAGAAGCAGTAACACACAGATAGCAAAAAGGACGTTCGTTTTATTGCAGTAAAGCAATCATCAGCTATGACCAACAAGACGCACATCTACAAGAACTTGCCACAGATATGCATTTCAAAGGATGGAAAACCCAAATAAGGTTTCAGTCATTTTAACGCTTCCTCATTTCCTCTTGGCTGCTCAGGTGGGTTTCATGACCAAGAGTGCCCGCAGGGGAGACCCAAAAGCAGCTGCCATGGCATGACTGAAGCCCCACCCTTTTTTCACACACAATGACTTTTTCTGACACCACCTCTGGGCACTCCACAGCCTCAGTTACAATCAAAGGTTTTGCTACAGTCTAGTCCAGTGTTTCTCAACCTTGGCAACTTTAAGACGTGCGGACTTCAACTCCCAGAATTCCCCAGCCAGCACGGCTGGCTGGGGAATTCTGGGAGTTGAAGTCCGTACGTCTTAAAGTTGCCAAGGTTGAGAAACACTGATCTGGTCTTTTAGATGGTTTCACCCAGTGTCAGACCAGCTGGCAGCTGGCGTTTTTCTCTGCTCCTAAAACAGTTAATTCCCTATGTGAATTCCGAGCAGATTCTCTCATGCTTCCGTGTGGATGCAACCGCCCCCCCAAAGCCTCAGTTTCTGATTCCTAAACGTGGGATTGTCAATGCACCCTTAGGCCTTAATGCTGCCTTTACTTATGCAATTTGCCCAGATTATGAATTCTCTGGTGAGAAATAAGGTTTGTATTTTTGCTATAGCTCTTCCCACATTCAGAGCACTTGTACGGTTTTTCCCCGGTGTGGCTTCTCTTATGCGTGGTGAGGCTGGCGCTCTGGCTGAAGCTCTTTCCACACACCAAGCATTGATAGGGTTTCTCCCCCGTGTGGATCCTCATGTGCTTAATCAGAGTCGAATGGTTGCAGAAGCTTTTGCTGCAATCCGAACACTGGAACGGCTTCTCCCCGGTGTGGATCCTCTGATGCGAGGTCAGGTTGGAATTCCACGTGAAGCTTTTTCCGCACTCGAGACATTTGTATGGTTTCTCTCCAGTGTGGATCCTCTGATGCAGTGTCAGGTTGGTGTTCTTGCTGAAGTGTTTCCCGCATTCCAAGCACTTATAGGGCTTCTCCCCTGTGTGGATCCGCTGATGGGAAGTGAGATGGCCCCCTTGACTAAAACTCTTTCCGCAGACAAAGCATTTGTACGGTTTCTCTCCTCGGTGGATCCTTTTGTGCTTAATGAGGTCCGACTGGCTAGAGAATCTCTTCGCGCAGTCTGGGCAGCTGTACGGTTTCTCCCCCGTGTGGATCCGCTGATGGGAAGTCAGGTTTGTACTCCGCGTAAAGCACTTTCCGCAAACATAGCATTTGTATGGTTTCTCTTCTTCTTGGAGGAACTGAAATTCAGGAAGAGTTCTACTCATGCTAAAACTCTTCCCAAACATTAGGCTTTGATTTGAATTCTCCTCCGTGTGAAGTCTCCAGTGGGCGCTCAGGCACCTGTCCATCCTGTTTCCTTCTGGTTCTTCTTGGACGATGATGTCAGGAAAGTCACCACCGTTACAAGGAAAAGCCAGATGTCCCTTGGGGTGGTTTTCTTCCTCCATCTTCAGCCCGTCTCGGTTCCACAAGTTCTCCTTCAAATCGTCACGCTGTGTTGTTGTCGGGTGTATCTCGGAAAGTCCCTCTTCGCTGTTGCTTTCCCACATTTCATCGGCTGGAATGAAAAGAGAAATGTTGTCAGGGTCCTTGAGGGAGAGCCCCCACCCTGCCCCCAAAGCCTGAGTTTCTTATTCCTAAGCCTGGGACTGGCAATGCAATGCCAGTGGGAGCCACTGGTATTCTGAATATCTTTGGGTGCCCTGCCCTTCCTGCTTAAAATTTACATTTAAAAAAATTTAAATCACAGAATCCAAGAGTTGGAAAGCTCACAGAACCCTAGATCAAAAAGGATCCTAGAAGCCATCTAAACATCCACTAAAGCATCTTTGACAGATGACCGTCCACCTTCTGTTTGAGAACCTCTGCCAAAGGAGAACTCACCCTCTCATGGGGCAGCCTGTTCCCGTGGCTAACAGATTGTACCATCAGGGAGTCCCTCCTGATATCTAACCTGGATCTACTTCTTTTTAACTTTAACTCCCTAATTCTGGTCCTGCCCTTTGGGGCAAGAGCAAAAAAGTACACTTTTTTGATACGATCATCCTTGAAAGACTTGAACGCTGCCATCCTGTCTCCTCTCAGTCCCCTCTTGCTCAGACAACATAGCCAGCTCCTTGAAACGTTCCTCATATAGCTTAATTTCCAAAAATGTAATTGGAACCATCTGCCCAACCCCCCCCCAGTGCTGGAAGCCAAATTCAGGCATCTCAGACAGACATCCAGCCTCCCCTTGAGTGCATCCCGTGAAGGGAACCCTCTACCTGTCTGGCTCACTGATTCTCTTAAGAAACTTTTTCTATCACTCTGTGTGGATCTGTCTTCCTGTAATTTAAAGCCTGCATGTGCTGCGATGCATATAAAAAAGGGGTGGAGCTTTGGTCCTGCCAGGGTAGCTGCCATCTTGACTTTTTTGACCCCCTTCTCCCTATCACAGATACCCCTGGTTGGAGATGAACATGAAATGTTCAGGCACTTGAAGGATGCCTTCATGTAGTCTTTCAGCATTCTGCACTCAAGGGCCAATCTTTCTCATTCTTTAGTAGAGTGCCACAGAGACGACCACGGACGAGGAATGTGGCAGCGGCAGTCAGTCAAACACAAATTAAGCCCAGGAAAGGAAAAAGGGGTGAGAAAGAAAGTGATCCCACCTTGACTTTCTTGGGTATAAGAAGGAGGGAAGGGGAAACGCTGTCAAACTTTCAAGATTTTGCTACTCACGCCTGTATCAATAATGGAGAGTTCCAGTATTTCTCGTGGAAGCTGTTTCCTGACTAGGCCTACCTTGAAGGGCTGACATCAGTCTGGAAAGCCCGACAGTGTTTTTTCAACATTATAACATTATAATTTTCAACCTTATAACATAGAGTCAAAGCAGGATCACTTTCCGTTTCTATGTATTCTTCTCTTCCAGGATTTAATTCACATTTTACAAGTAGTCCTTGGGTTACAACCATTTGTTCAGCGACTGTTCAAAGTTACAATGGCACTGAACGAGGGGGAAGTACGACAGGTCCTCGTAGTTCCAGCGGTCACAGTACCCCCGCAGTCATGTGATTGCAATTTCCAATGTTCCCTGTCAGCTTCCCACAAGCAAAGTCAGTAGGGAAGCCGGCAGGAAGTCGGAAGTCACAATCATGTGAGGTCCTCGCTTAACAACCAGCATGGTCCTCACTTAACAACAGCAACTGGGAATGCCAGAATTGCCATTGCTAAGCAATGCAGTCACGTGATGTCGTGCTTCATGACCACATCACTTAATGATGGAAATTCTGGTCCCAATTGCTGTCATAACCTGAGGACTACTTGTACTTGTCAGCGCCACATTCCTTATCTTTGTGGTTCCCTCCATGCACCATCCTCCTCGTAGGGGTAAGTTCATAGTTGCCTCCCCTTCCCTGAACATGCTTTATCAGAGCTAAATCCTTCTGGGTTTGGCACCCAGAAACAGTCAAATTCTCAAAGGGGAGTTTGGTCAATGCAGCACAGCTCCCACATCCCCTTATTGGCAAGCTCAGTTCCTGATGATCCACCTTTTTTTGCAGCCTTGCACGGCTGGACAACTGAAAGAAATTAGCCTCAATTTGTAGCAACCCCAGCTAAGGGCAAGTTCCCCATCGACAGGTGGTACATTTCCTCAGCCAGGAGCTGCGCGTGGCTTTTGTTACGCTCTTGTCAGCCTCCAAGGCTGAGGGGGGCATGGTGGGGAGGCCGTGCGGCCAGTCCCTGGGTTGGGTGAGACTGCTAGTTTGTGATGCTTCTGTTTTTCTTCTTTGCAACCTAACAGAACACGGGAAAGGGATGAACGTGGAGAGGCCTGGGTCTGTCTACCTGCCGGCAGACTAACTTTCTGAAAAAGACACAGAACAGGCCAAATCTGGTGTAAGGGCAACCCCCAGCAAAAGAAGAGCCGAGTTCAGCAAGGGCTGGGGAGAGAAAAAAGCCAGAAAAAGTCCCCAAGGAGAAGGAGGGGGGAAGAGGCTCTGGGGATGGCCGATTCTCCATTCTAAGCCTCCTCTCTCCCAGCTGTGCAACCCAGAGCAGCCCCACTGTAGGGTTAAGGAGTCAGTGAGCATTCCAGGAGTTTGTATTTTTAAGAGACCTTGGGGTCCTGCAGAGCAGAGGGCAGCCTCTTTCTTTGGCTGATCCTGAAACAAAACTAAGTGGGGCCAGATTGAATTAAATCCTTGGTGGGGAGGCCACCAGGAAGGACAACTGGGCTACAAAGTCAGAACCCACCCCCCTGTATAAGATTCCAGAGATCATTTTTACAGTAAAGATCACCAAGCTTACCTGCATCGATTTCTACCTGGATGGTGGATTCATTGTGACTCTTAAGGCCATCGCTGCAAGGGCTGGAAGCATCTTCTTCGAGCTGGATCTCCTGCCAAGACTCTGTTCCCTCGCAACTTGCCAAGGAATTTTTCCCTTCGCAGGCTGGAGAGAAGTTCCCCTTGGCTTTCCAGGCAAAACCCTGACAGTCTTCTGGCACCTTTTCCACCCCATCTTCTGCGGCCATCCATCCGTTGCCTGCTCAAGACACAAGGAGGGATCCCCAACAACTCAGGGTCTGGACAAAAGGCACCAAATTCAAACTCCTCCCCTCAAAAAGTGGGGAAAAGGAAACAATGCGAAAGGAGGTTTATTCTCTCGTATTGCATGGTGAGAGGTCAACAACAACCTACTCAAGGGCTGTGTCCTGGTCCCAAACTCTCACCCAAGATTTGGCAATCGCATTCAGCAAGTTTTCAGCCACTTTTCAATTGATGTTTTTCATTACTACTTTTGAGAGACGGTTTGTTGTAGTGGTTAAAGACACTGGACTAGAAATCAGGAAACGGTGTTCCTCCTTAGGCACAAAACCAGCTGGCTGACGTTGGACCAGTCCCTCTCTCTCAGCCCTAGGAAGGAGAAGGCAAGGGCAAACGGATTCTGAAAATGTTGCCAAGAAAACAGCAGGGACTTTTCCAGGCAGTTGCCAGAAGTCAAAACAGACTTGAAGCCATACACAAAAAACCTCATTCAATAGTACTGTACGGGTAGTCCTCACTTAACAACCACAATAGGGATGGGAAAATTAGTTGTTAAGTGGGGTGGTTGTTAAGTGAGTCATGCCCCTTTTTTTGCAGCAGTCATTAAGCAAATCACACGGTCATTAAGCAAATCCCACAGTTCCCTGTTGATTTTGCTTGCTGGAAGCTGGCTGGGAAGATTGCAAATGGCGATCACATGACCCCAGGATGCTGCAACCATCATAAGTGTGAGTTGGTTGCCAAGAGCCTGGATCACAATCATGTGACCACAGGGTGCTGTGACAGTTATAAGTGCGAGGACTGGTTGTAAGTCCCTTTGTTCAGCACCATTGTAATTTTGAACAATCACTAAATGAATGATTGTTAAGTGAGGACTACCTGTAACAAAAGAACAACACTTTAATTTGTAAAAGTAACTGGGTGTTTAGATCTGGGTAAGTTCCTGACTCTTTCCCACCTTCCAATAGTTTGCCCAGAACTACAGAGCTGGTATCAGGAAACTGAAAGTGAGCTGAGATTAGTAAAGGTTGCTAAGAATAATAAGAAGGACTTTCTTCAATATGTTTACAATGACAAGAAAAGCTGTTCAGTGAAGATGGGAAAAGGCTGGCAGGAACAAAGAAAAAATAGAACTATTCAGCTTCTATTTTGGTTTAGGCTTCTCCAAAAAGAAGCCTATGTCCCACCAGAAAATTGTGAAGAGCAAAAGGAAAAGGTGAGATTGAAGCTGAAGAGTGATAGAAACATGGCCAGAGACCACCTTTTTACTTTGAAGGAGTTTAAATTTTCTGAGCCAGACTAGCTGATGGTCTGGACAAACCCTTATGCATTATCCTTCAGAACTCCTGGAGAACTGGTACAATGCCAGGTGACCGGAGAGTTGAAAACATTGTCTCTATTTTCAAAATGAGAGAAAAAGAATATCCAACTACAGACAAGTCGGGCTGCCAGTGATATTTGGGGTGGATGCCACAACAGATCATTAAGAGATCAATCTGTAAACAGCTTGAAAACTGTGATTATAGTTTTCACAGATCACAGTCATCATGAAACTGTGAAGAGCAGACCAGGTAGCAGATTGTGGGAATGCAGTAGACATAATATATCTTGACTTCAGCAAAGCATAAAATTAGGAAGCTAATCAAGGGTGGATTGGATTGGGTGGCAATGAGGTGGACACACGACTGCCTTGAAAATCATATTCAAGAAAATCAGAGTCATCAAATTGGAGGTAAGTGGGGTGCCAGAGAGTTAAGTTCTGGATATTCTACTCTTTCATTTTTTTTTTATTAATGACCTGGGTGAGGAGGTGATGATTTATAGCATTTTCAGATGATAAAAAAATTGGATAGGATAGCCAATATCCTAGAAGCCAGAACAATAAAGGGTAAGTAGAAAAATGAACAGTTAAAAATGCATTTATATTTTACCCTCTCTAAATTTACATCATAATTTCCTTCTTTCTATAAGCTACGCTTTCTAATCTTCAAATCCATAAATCCAAAGTTCATTTTTCTCTTTTTCCCAGCAAAAAGTCCATAAGGGATTAGGGTTCACAAACTTTTAAACACCACTGTATGTCTTTATTTTTGTTTTTCCCTTGTTTATGCTGTTTTTTAGTTGTGGATTTTATGATGTTATTTTAATTGTACTATGGATGTTTTCATTTTTGTAATATGATATACAGTGGTACCTCAAGATATGAATTTAATCCATTCCGTGACTCTGATCGCAACTCGAATTGGTCGCATCCTGAAGCAAATTTTCCCATAGGGTTCAATGTAAATATGGCTAATCTGTTCCGCCCTCCGAATTTGGTCGCTCCACGAGGCAAATTTCCCCATAAGGTTCAATGTGTCAGCCGGTGTTGCACGGCTAGGAAATTCCCCAGGCGCGCTTTAGTCAGTTTTACCACTCGAGCGCTAGCGCAGAAAGAGGAAGTGCTAATGAAAGGGCCACCTGGCGCCTCTTCACTAATCTGTTAACGCCAGAGGGCCGTGGGTGCTATGGACAAAGGAAAGAGCCGCGGAATTGAGGAAGAGCAATCAGTGCGCGTGCGAGGGAAAGCTCCTGCTCCCGGCTGTGTGCGCGACAAAAGCCCAAGGAAAGCAATGACCACGCCAAGGGCTAACAACAATTAAAGAACAATGGGACTCAGGCTGAACCTGCCATCTGGACAATTAAGGGGGATCATTGGGGCGCTGATAATCCGCAGCCTGTAAGGAAGGGAGGTATAAAGGAACCAATGTATTGTACCAAGCCAGTCCTGGCTTTGCTTGTAACTGTTGCGTTACGCTTGAGTAAACCTCTTTTGTGAACTACACGTGTCACGGGAGTTTCTCTTGACGAACGGGGCAAGATCTTACACAATGTAAATACATACGGCTCTGCATTTTCTTTGGAGCCATGCTGACAAGCACACCAAAAACCTTCCAAATGCCACAAAACACACCACAAGCCTCACCGAACGCCTCCTTGCTACCGCGATCTCGCCCACAGGAAGCCGCGACCACGTGGCAGCGGGGCAAATGGCCGCGGATCCGGTTCGTAGCTCGAGGCGGAGTTCGCATGTTGAGGTAAATTTTTGCGGCCGGAGCTGGTCGTATCTCGAAATTTTCGTAAGGTGGGGCGTTCGTATCTTGAGGTACCACTGTACTATGTAAGCTGCTGAGAATCATTACATTGCAATGGGGTGTACATTTTATAAATAAATCAAGTGCAAAATGCTTTCCTTGGGAAAAGTCACACGCCTTGGTATAAGATGGAGGGTGGTACTCATGAAAAAAAGATCGGGGAGTAGTTGATTGTGAATGGAGTACCAGCCTGCAGGGTGATATGGCTGCAAAAAAGGCAAAGAGCATTTTAGGTGGCATCAACAGAAAGGTAATTTCCAAATCATAGGAAGAAATTCTTCCATTCTCTTCTGACTGGTCAGATCTCATCACAAGTCTTGGGTCCAGATCTGGAGCCCACCTTTTAAAGATTCAGACAAACTGGGACAGGCTCAGAGAAGGGCAATGCAGACGATTGGGGAATTAACAGTTGAGTGCTATGAAAAGAAATGGAAAGAGCTGGGAACATTTAGAGAAGGGAAGAGGACGAGAAGATATGATAGGACCTTTCACATTCCTGAATGGAAGCCACACTTGAGACAATCGGACCAATTCTCTCTCTTTCCAGAATGCACGATACGGAACAGTTCAGATTTAGAAGGTGGACCTGAACCTGCATCTCCCTGCTCCAACACCTTCACCATGACCACAGCCCAGTTGTAATTCCTCCCCATCTCCAAGCCCAAGGTGTAAGTCCAAACTTACCCAGTTGTCCCTCACCAGCAGCTCTGCAGTCATTGTTGACTTCCTCCTTGGTTTCCACGCAGAGCTGCCTCCGCTCTGTGGCTGATAAAGCTTGTCCACCCTCCACAGAATTCTCAGTGTCCTCCACAAATGCCACCTGGCAGACAAAAAGGGGGTTACCTTTTAGGGTTGAGATAAGCACTGGAAGGCCAGGTCCTGCCTTGTCACTTTACACGTGACAGCGCCACTGTCCCACACCGGAGACCATCTGAACTAAGTTCCTCCAGGAACCCCCTCCCAGCATTTTAGAACCTTTCTCTAGATCAGTGTTTCTCAAGCTTGGCAACTTGAAGATGTGTGGACTTCAACTCCCAGAATTCCCCAGCCAGAATGCTCACTTACTTTGGATCTTTTTAAAACTTTTATCATTTTTACTCTGCCATTGGGTAGGAAGCCTTGTCAGAATTCCATTGAGAGTGTTTCTGGCTGAACTATCATACAACATTTTATTATACTGCCTTAAAAGCAGCCTAAAAATACCTTTAAAACTTACATATATGTTACCTTTTAAAACGTATATATTCTTTTGGCTGGCTTGAGAACAACTGGAAATGGCAGGAATTTGGTAAGTGATACTCGTAAGTTCCCTGACCAGAGGATCTTGCAGATTTGGACTAAATGCATAACATTCTCAAATAATTAGAGCTATAATCCAAATAATCTAATGGAAATGGAGAAGTGTCTAATACGATGCATGTGTATGCTTTTTTCAGTAAACCAAAAAAAAAATGGATGTGATAACTTCATTGGAGTCAAAATAATAATTATTGAATTATTATATCTTATAGAATTATTATAGGAAATTAAATGAATGCTGAATTTGTAAAACTAGATCCCCGGTCCATCCCACTGATCAATATTTGAATTGGCCCTGTTTTGGCAATTTCTGAGCAATCTGATCATTTTTGTTTTGCTTTGTTTAAGACATACAGTAGAGTCTCGTTTAACCGACCTTCACTTATCCGACATTCCGCCTTATCCGATGCCCCTAAAAAAAACACAACAACACGCATAAATCGGCAACGAGAAAAGTGTGCCGCTTGTTTGCGAGCGTGAGTGTACTCTTTCTTGTTGCTCCTGACGGTGCGGCGCCGCAACGCAAAAATCGATTGCAACAGGCGCAGCGGATCGTTTTTTTTTTAACTGCACTCAATCGTTACTGTGTGTTATCCGACATTTTTGCTTATCCGACGTTCTGCCGGCCCGTTTATGTCGGATAAATGAGACTCTACTGTAATTCAAATATACGTATCCCTTCTATACATTGTTTATACTGTTCATTGTTCAGCTTGGTTTATCAGAGCTTCCATAACATTGGGTGATGGGTTTGATTATTCCTACTCTGGTTTTAATTTACACCCTTACCAAGCCTCTCATTCTCCTCCAATGGCCTAGCCCATGAACTCCAGGAAGCTGAAGAACTACTTATTGAACAGAAATAGGAGGTACAGCTGTGGGAAAGCTGCAGACGAATGCCGATTTCGTTTTTCTTTTTCAAGGCTCTCTGGGTTACCAAGGAAACTCAAGGAGAAATGATGGGAAGCTGCGAAACAATGGAGAACAAGGTGGGGAGGGGGGTCCCATTTGCATCCTGGGATCTCGCTGGTGCAACCTGACGGCAGGACGTTTTTTATTTACACAGCTGGTGATTTTAAGCCACACTTCAAAGGATATTTTGAACATAAAATACCTTTTTAAGGGGTATTAAAGAAAAAAAACAGGGAGAAGCAAGGGCAGGATTTGGGGGTCCCTTGGGAGAAAGTTACCTGGGGGTCCTGCGGTTGGGTCTCCCGCTGCCTCTGGAGGAACTCCTCGGCCAGGGCCACCGCCTGGGAGCAGCTCTCGGGGCCGTGCTCCCGGACCCAGCGCTGGATCTCCGGGGGCAGGACGGCCAGCAGCTGCTCCAGCACCAGGGTCTCCAGGATCTGCTCCTTGGAGAGCCTCTCCACCTTCAGCCACTGGTGGCAAAGTGCCTGCAGCCGGCTGCACACTCCGCGCGGGCCCTCGGCCTCCTGGTAGCGGAAACGCCGGAAGTGCTGGCGCCACCGTTCCCTGGTCAGGGCGTCCCATCGCAAGATGATCGCCTTCACTTTCCCATAATCCTCCCGGTCCCTGGCCTCCAGGCTGCTGAAAGCCAGCTTGGCCTCTCCTCGGAGAGCGGGCACCAGCCGGGCTACCCATTCCTCCCTGGGCCACCAACAGGCCACCGCCACTTGCTCGAAGGAGGCCAGGAAGGCCGTGGCGTCGTCCCACGGGGTGGGCTCCTCGGGCAGCCGCGGGGCCCCCCAACTGGAGGGAGGGGACTCCACCATCCGTAGGAACTCCTGCCACTGGGCCTCCCAGCATTGGGCCAGTCCTTCTCCTGGCTCCATCTTGACCGGACACAGGCTGGCTTTCCTATGGGAGACCCCCACACACTCAGATCGCACTGCTTCGGGAGGCCGAGCTGCTCCCTCCACGTCCATCTTGGATTTACAGTCTCCCAACCCCTGGAGAGCGTGAATTGCTTTCCCACTTCCTCCCCTTTGCACGCGGCCCGCAAGACCTCTCTTTTCCATGGTCATCTTTGGTCGGGTTTTGCAAGATGGCGCTAGAAGAAGCGAGCGGGATCAAGATGGCTTCAACCTGAAATGGAAGGAAAGGGGATGCTCATTCAACTGCTATTTCCGCCGCGAAGGCAACCTGTGAGATAATCATATGCAAAATATATGCATGCAGACGTTCCGCACGAAGGACAACAGAGCTGGGAAAGGGTGAACCATTCCATTGGCTGGGCGGTGCTAACTACTGGTTGGCTCCGCCTCTTCCAAAACTGCCTTCTCATTGGTTCATCCATCTGAACAGATTAAGAGCCATTTTGGACCCACTCCATATTTCCCACTGTAACCAGGAAGATAAGCAGATGTTTGCAACACACAAAGATACCTGCTATTTCCCCCAGCCAAAGGCAATTCAGAGATATACTGCCTCTTACACTGGAGGATTTATATAAATCATCATAATTGCAGCTACTGCTGCTATTTTTATTATTATTCACCGGTAGATATTTTGTATTATTGTTGCACCAAACATAGTTTTCTTGACCAATGCTGTGCCCACCTTTTAGGCTGTCTTACTAATAATTATTATATGTTTTAATCTGGAAAAAAAGCCTTGCTGAAATTTCATTGGAAGAGCAAGGGCAAACTTGGAAAATAAATCTTGGGTGGAGTTGGGGGTGATTACGGTTCCTTGAATTGAGAGCTGGAAACCCCAATTTTCTGCTTCATGTTTTATTATTGTTTTTTTTAAATTATTGTTATAGGCATTGTTGTTATAATTACTGTCCTGCTATTGTGGGCTGTTTTTAATTACTGTTTTAAAATTACAGTAATTTTAATTACTGTTTTTAACGTTAGAACTGTTGTTCACCATTCAGAATTCACTTTGATTGGGGCAGCCTAAAACTATTGCTGATCAATAAATACATTTTATTTAATTTATACATCACTCCTCCAAGAGGAGTGTTTAAAACAGTAACAGGCAGGCCAAAAAAGACATACAAGAGACATCCATAGAGGCAGAGTCTTTTTCGGGGTGGCCCCAAAGTTCAAAGCAACTCTCTGTTTAGGGCAGAAAGTCCACTCTTCACTCTCCATTGCTCCCTGATCTCAGATAGCAAATACAGGTACCTTCCTGGCCTCCTTCGAGCAGGTACCTCGAGTTACGAACTTAATCCGTTCCGTGACTCTGATCGCAACTCGAGTTGGTCGCAACTCGAGGTAAATTTTCCCATAAGGTTCAATGTAAATACGGTTAATTCATTCCGCCCTCCAAATTTGGTCGCACCACGAGGCAAATTTCCCCATAAGGTTCAACGTAAGCCGTATTCTTGCCAAGCCCGCTCTGCATTTTCTTTGGAGCCATGCTGACAAGCACACCAAAAACCTTCCAAATGCCACAAAACACACCACAAGCCTCACCGGACGTCTCCTTGCTACCGCGATCTCGCCCACAGGAAGCCACGACCGCGTGGCAGCAGGGCAAATGGCTGCGGATCCGGTTCGTAGCTCGAGGCGAGTTCGCATGTCGAGGTAAATTTTTGGGGCCGGAGCTGGTCGTATCTCGAAAAATTCGTAAGGAGGGGCGTTCGTAACTCGAGGTACCACTGTACTGTTTGGTTTCAAGCATCAAACACAGTTTTCTTTACTGACGCTGGGACCAGCTTTTAAGCTGCCTTACTAATAATTATTCTATATTTTAATTCGGAAGAGAAGCCTTTGAATTCAGAAGAGGGGCAAATATTGAAAATAAATAAATAAGCCACGGCATCCTGGTCGGGGCGTGTGTGTTTGAGGGATGACTATGAATTACTTGAATTGAGAGATGGAAACCCTGATTTTCCGCAACATCCTTTTTTTAAAAAGTAAAATCTCTTGCAGTTTTCCTGGCAACAATATGAAAGTGGCTTGCCACTGCTTTCTTCCCAGGTTTGTTTGACTTCCCAGTCTAATCTAGGTCTCAGGGCCTTCCTGGTGGTCCCCCATCCACTTCCTAGCCAGGTCCAAACTTGCTTAGCTCGTGATCACAGACGAGGTCAGCCAGGCGATGTGATTCATGTTCTCCCTAGGTAGTAGAATCAGAAAAACATCATGGTTTCAAGAATCTCTCCTTGTCTTAAGAGTGATCCAAAGAAGAAGTTTGGAAAAAACGGCCTATTACCGCATATGCTCAAAAGGCCTATTGTATTGACGGTGAAACTCTACTTTCAAAAGATGGATAATCCAAATTTGACTCTTAATTACCCGGATAAGGGTTTCTCCCGTGCCAAGCCAACCTGCCCCCTTATTCAGCAATTCCAACAGGATTCTATACCAGTGTTTCTCAACCTTGGCCACTTGAAGATGGGTGGACTTCAACTCCCAGAAGTCCCCAGCCAGCCATGCTGGCTGGGGAATTCTGGGAGTTGTAGTCCACCCATCTTCAAGTGGCCAAGGTTGAGAAACACTGTGCTAGAACGAAGAACTGATTTAATACATATGAACTGTATTGAACGAATTAAATCTGCATTTGATATTATTTTTATCCCGGCTTCTCCACACCTCTTACCGTTGCTAAGGTTGAGAAACTCTGTTCTGTACAGAGTCCAGGTCCCTGCCCCGAGTTGCTTGCAATGCTGCATGCTTACCAAATCACGCCCCCCATCTTTTTAGCATCGCAGAGCCTCCTGTTTGAGGGGGGAAAGGGGGAGGGCGGGACCCCCCAAGATGAACCCGTCCCCAGGCTCAACCTCCGCGCTCCCTGGAAGACACGTGCCCACGAGTGTGCAGACGCGGGTTTGGATGCCGGGAACCCCCCTCCTCCCCGCTGACCCCCGAGTTCTCACCGTCTTCGCCCCGGATGGGTCCGACGGGACCTCGTTCTACCCGCTCCTCGGCCAGGGAAGGGGGTGGGAAGGACCCACCCCGTGTCTGCCGCCGTTCAGACGTGCACTCTGTCCAGCGGGGCTCCCCAGCCACGTGCGCCCCCGAGCAGCGGGTCCCGGGCAAAGGGGCCCGTTGCAGCTCCGAAGAGGCTCCGCAGAAGCGCGCCCACGGGGCGGGGGTCCCCCTTCCAGCCCTGCCTTCCCGGACCCACCGAAGCTCTCGGCGGGGGCTCTTGCGGAGCGGGATCCAACGGCACGAGTCAAGCTTGCGGTCCCACCGGATCGCACGGGGGTCTCTGCGGAGGGCTGGGCGCGCCGGGCTCCCTCGCAGCGGCGCCTCCGCTTCGCAAGCTTCCCTCCCTCTCCGCACCGGGGCGGCGGGCGGACTGGCTCCGGGCTGGGGCGGCAAGGGAATCCTGGGACTTGTAGTTCGCCTCCTCCCCTCGCTCCCGACTACGACTCCCGAGGAACGCCGGCCGCGAGCAGGCGAGGCGATTGGAGGGCGTTCCGCTTGGAAAGGGGCGGAGGAAGCCCCGGCCGATGAGCCAATCAGGAGCGAGAGAACGTGTCCGGCTCTTTGGGGCGGAGGCTTGCGAGGACTCCAAAGGGAGCGGGGATTTCTCCGTTCGGTTCGCTGTTCGCGGTTTAACTGGTGGGGCTTACATCAAGGGAGGGCGTGAAGCTTTTGGGGCGGAGCTAGAGTAGTAGAGGAAACGTATATTTGGTGGATGAATGGATGGATGGAGCGAGTGCCATCAAGTCGGTGTTAACTCTTAGTGACCACATAGATGGATTTCCTCCAGGAGGATCTGCCCCCAACCTGGTCCTTCAGGTCTTCCAACGCCACTGTAGCGGAGCCCACCCCCCTTGCTGCTGGTCCTCCTCTCCTCTCTCCTTCCACCTTTCGCAGCCTCAGAGCCTCCTCCAGAGAGCTGGTTCCTCGCACCATGTGCCCGAAGTAGGATCATTAGAGCCTGTGTCTCGAGTGGTTTGGTCTATGAGTCTTGAAAGATGGATTGATAGAGCCATCAAGTCAATGTTAACTCCTAGCGACCCTGTGGATCAGTGTTTCTCCACCTTGGCAACTTTAAGATGGGTGGACTTCAACTCCCAGAATTCCCCAGCCAGCTGGCTGGGGAATTCTGGGAGTTGAAGTCCACCCATCTTAAAGTTGCCAAGGTGGAGAAACACTGCCCTGGAGTCTTCTCCAACGCCAAAGTTTAAAAGCATCAATACTCTTCCTATCCTGCTTCTTCCTATCCTGCCATAAATGTATATTCCACATGTACTTATATCTAAAAGCAGCGTTAGCAAAATTTGAGAGTTTCTGACTCTCCCCAATTAGGATTCAGTCAGGCAGAAGATCAGACACGAAAGTACCAGCTGAGATTTTAAAGTTTTATTGAAAGTAAGCCAATTGAGTCAGCTGGGGTCTCCCCTTAAGGCAGAGGAGACCCCTCCCACATCCAAAGAAGACAATTTTATACATGTTTCTTACAAAGAGCTACAGCAATTAACAAATGATTGGTTGAAATTGGCATAAGTTTTGGATCCTCCTCATTATTGGGGGAAATTTATCTTCCTGATGACCTATTGGATACTAGTCAGAGTTCAGGGCAACCCGCCTCCCCCTTTGTCTTTATGGCCTCGACCCTTATGGAGACAGATGTCTGAATGAGAGAAATGTGTGAAGATTCATGAATGTCTGTGTCTGTGTTATCCCTCTGGTTTTAAAGATAATGTCTGAGAGAAATGTTATCCCTTTGGTTTTCAAATGTAGAAAAGTAAAGATGATGTCTGAGAGAAATGTGTGAAGATTCATGAATATCCATGTCTGTGTTATCCCTTTGGTTTTCAGATGTAAAGAAGTAAATATGATGGAAACTAAGAGCCCTTTTTCATAAGGTTTCAGCAGTACAGGCAAAACAATAAAATATAACCCAAAGTCAGCCAACAGCAGCAACAAAGCAATGTCATCATATAATAAAGCAAATCCTTTTGGTGAGCCTGACTCCCAAGGCCTCTTAACCTGGTGACTGTGCCACCAGGCGCAATTTCATACAATGGGCACCCACTCTTAATCAGGAGCCAAAGACACGTTGAACTAGGAAGGTCTTTTGGCTTTGCAAAAGGCAAGGGAAGACGGGCCTGCACGTATTCCCCGGGGGAGTGTTCCAGATCTTGGGGAGCAATGCTGAAAAGTCTTGTCTCCTGCCTTTCACCCCACAGATCTTTCTTTAAATATTAAATATCGCCTCTTTAAATATTCAGACTGGATAGGTAGAGTCAGTGTCAGCAAGACAGTTCCTGATCTAATCCTTATCTATCTATCTATCTATCTATCTATCTATCTATCTATCTATCTATCTATCTATCTATCTATTCAATTTCAAGGCCACCCAACTCCCTAGTGACTCTAGGTGGCTTACAGATAAAAATTAAAAGAAAACAAAATGCACCAAGGAAAAAAGAAGACAGCTAACTGGAACCAAACAGCCAGCCAATAACCAACTAACCAACGGTGTTATGCTGTACAGGACTTTAAAGATAGCAACCAGCCCTTTGAATTGGGCTCAGAAGCTTACCAGAAGCCACGAACCGATCCTAAAATGGACGCTCTGCTGGGCTGTCACAGTTGTTGATCTGGGCAGCATACAAGTTTAATACGTTATTATGGTTGGTTGCAGTGTCAGCCAGATGTTTAGACTGGATTTGGCATTTTTATCCATCTATTGAGTCCTTCCCAATAGGCAGATGCTGTTGTTTGATGGTGTTCAAGGTATCGTCACAGGATGTAAGCTGTTCCAAGTAAAGCTGCCTTTTGCAATTGTTTTCTTCCTCCTCCTCCTCCTCCTCCTCTTCTCCTCCTCCTCCTCCTTCTTCTCCTCCTCCTCCTCCTCCTTCTCGATTGGGTTTGACACATCAGCAGTCTGGCTGCCGTATTCTTCCCAGCTGCAGCTTCCTAGTTGTCTCCAAGGGCAGCCCCACTTCCTTTGCCTTACAGTAGTCCAGCCGCATGGTGATTGGGTTGAGTTACCACCACCAAACCCTCTTGGTCCAGGTAAGGCCTTAGGCAGTGCATGTGCTGGAGTGGATCGAGGCGCTGCTGGCCACAGCTTCCACTGACGGTTTAAGCAGGAGCTATGAGTTCAGGAGGACCCCCAAGTCACAGATCCCTCTTGCGGGGATAACCCCATCAGAGATCATGGCTGGGGTCAATGTCACCCTGCCCTCTGTCTGAACTGCACAGAGGATCTCAGGAGAATGGCAGACAGGAGAACCAATGAACTGAGGAAATTGTGGTCCGCGGCTTTGAATATTTATACCAATTGTAAAGGGGGTATACATTTAACAATTAATACAATTCAGTTTTTGTTTTTTTTTAATTTTTGTTACCCTCTGGCCCGCAAACCCAGAATGGTTAAACACTCTTTGGCTGTTGTGGAGAAGAAAAGACTGGCCTATTGTAGACTAAAAAATTCTGTTTTTTCTTAGTAAAACACCTTATTTATAAACACATTTATAAGATGCTTTACAAAGGAAAAGCATATTTCAGTCCAAAATATGCCAGTCCTTTTCCCTCTACAACAGCCATAATGCACCCCAATTGTAAGGTGGTGGATTAAAAAAATTAACCCTGCTCAGCCTTTAAATCGAGTGCAGGCAGGGGTAAGAAGAATACATATTAAGTTGTCGGAAAAAGGCAGAAAATAGGAAATTGTTAATTCAGCCTTCCAGCAGCTTTCTTGATAGACCAGCATTGCTGGATTCTTTCTCTCTCTGAAATGTTTCTGTTCCAGATGACTGCTGAAGTTGAAATGTGGTGCCAACGTTTTTTTTCTTTTTCCTCCCCCCTCCAGATCCCCTTTTCCTTTAATGTTGTGTCCTTTAAATTAGGATGGGCTATTGGAAGGTCAGCCCATCCTGGGGAAAGTAGATCTGCTGGGATCTATGCCTCTTTGCTTGGGAAACAGGCACGTTTTCTAAATAGGAGAAACAGTCTTCACCAGGCCATCACTGTCCCTCCTCCAAGCCACAGAGAAACAGATCTTCCCCATTTTATAAGCCTTCCTTTGCTTTAAAAGAGTCTCCTTTAATGACCAATTATGCAAGGGATCTGCAAGCTCTAGTAATCAAAGTCAAGGAGCACAGTGAAAAAAAACAGAAGATTAAATATAAAGAAGACCAAACTATTGACAACAGGCAGAACCACCAGCCTAAGGATTGACAATGAAGATGCTGAAGTGGTGGACGGTTTCTGCCTTTTGGGATCGACTATCGACAGAAAAGTCAAACTAGTCTTTATTAGGAAACGAGAATTTCTTATTCTGCTCTCTCTTGTGACAAGGGCTTTCAGAAGGACTCGGGTTCAAGTTGCCAACCCCATCACGGAGATCCCAAGAAATGTTGTTCAAGAGAGCAGAGAATGAGGGGTTAAAGGAAGACATTGACCAAAAGGAAAGGCAGTTTCTAGGATCTCTGAAAACAGAATTCTTTTAATGTACTGCAGTTTTGCGTTATTTCTTTTTTTAAAAAACAATGATCTGGTTTGCAACTTTCAAAGCCAAGTAAGCTATTTAAACACCATAAAGTAGACACTGTAACAGTTACCTTTCCCTGTTCCTGACAATCAAAATGCAACAACTTTCCATGATGCTCAAAATCCAGGACTTGATGGAGCTACACTATTCTCTCTAGTTATGGCATACAGGTAGTCCTTGACTTATGACTATTTGTTTAACAGCCATTAGAAGTTACAACGGCACTGAAAATAGTGACTTATGACCAATCTTCACACTTACAACCATTGCAGTGTCCCCATGGTCATGTGATCACAATTCGGGCACTTGAAAAGTGGCATGTATTTATGACCGTTGCAGTGCCCCAGGATCATGTGATTGCCATGTGTGACCTTCCCAGGGGGTTTCCAACAAGCAAAGTCAATGGGGGAAGCTGGATTTGCTTAACGACATGATTCACTTAACGACCATGGTGATTCACTTAATGACCATGGCAAAAAGGTTGTAAAATTGGGCACAGCTCACTTAACAACCACATTGCTTAGTGACAGAAGTTCTGGTCCCAACTGTAGTCGTAAGCTGAAGACTACCTGTATGCGCTCTGTATCTCTAGAAGCTGCAGTTTAGAACAGTTCAGCAAATTGCAATCTTTCTGATATCACAGAGATCATCATAACTCAGTCAGGATGTATTTTTTTTAATTATTAAAAAGTTAAATTTGTTATTTCCCAACGAGCAAGGAACGTACTTAGTTTTGCAGTTAGTCTAAGCATCAAACCTGGGGGGATGACAAAATGATGTCATGTTGCTCTCATGACAGAACAACCAGAAGGTATATTTACAGGGGTGTTCTCGGAGTGTGGTCAAAAAGTCAAGGTGGTGGTCACAGCGGTACAGTTAACGCTCTGCCTGTTTTTTATGAGTGTTGTGTGTCTCACACACATAAAAAACAGGCAGAGTTCAACTGCACTGTCATAGCCACCCACTTAACTTTTTTGACCATTCTCTGCAGACCCCCGTGTTGACAGCGTACCACTGAATAATTCAGTCTTCAAGCATTTTGGGGCTGGGATGCAGAATAGTTGATCTTCAATGGATTATCTGCATTTCCAATTCTTTCTGCTGCGTTACCTTCCTCCTTCCCCAAATTTTAATTCGTGGTTGGCATTTTGCTAAAAAAAAAAAAAGCATGTGAACAATAACATGGGGGGGGGGAGCAGACTCCCCCTAGTTGTGAAATGTTTCCTTTTTGTACATAACTATGTTCAAAGTGTTTTCAAAGTGACCTGGCTTCCAGCATTTAGTCTTTTACCACACATTCTGCAGACAACCTAGGGAAATTCACAAATACGTGTTTTTTAAAAAAAGGGAAATGTGGGTTAGACTTGATTATAACTCAGACTTGTGCCTGTTCAGGAAACCCTTCAGAAATGTGGACAAGGGTTTTTTGTCCCACGGATGTCTTGACTCTGTCCAATTATTCCAGCAGTGAAGAACACCAGCCTTATTTGTCACCTTACTTGTCATCTTTTCAAAAAAGAAATTTATGAAATGAATGTAGCTCACTTTCTTATAGACCAATGTTTCTCAACCTTGGCAACTTTAAGAGGCGTGGACTTCAACTCCCAGAATTCCCCAGCCAGCCTGGCTGGTTGGGGAATTCTGGGAGTTGAAGTCCACGCCTCTTAAAGTTGCCAAGGTTGAGAAACACTGTTATAGACAATAAAGATGCCTTTCACTTTACATTGACGACTTCAACATGGGAAGAATAATTCTTTTCCGCAGATGCTTGGAGAGTCCAAATCTGCAAGGAATGCTTGACCTTGCAAAAGAGAAGATGTGAGGGACATTTTATTAAACACACTAAGGTCGGTTTTGGGGTGTGGTGTCTTAAAAATCAAAGGGCTGCTCTTGATCACTCAGGCGGAAATACCAAAGGTGGGGAAAAAAGTAAATAAACTGGACTTGCATTTTAACAAAGCAATTTGGGGATTTTACACAGCCATGTGAACAGGTTGGTATGCCCTTTCTCCTCTGTGCCAGCTGAAGGTTAGTCAGAGGAAGGGAACCCGTCTTGTCCACCCTCCAAATGGAAATACTATCATTGGCATCGATTTGTTCACCTACCAGCACAGCTGGTAGAGAGGAAGTATTTTTACTTTCCTGCCTTCCTATGGAGGAAACCACAGCCTCTGAGAAAACTAATTAAAAAAACTGAGGACTAATACATTCTGCAAGTTTTTACAAGACTGACTTTAACTGTGACTTCTGGGCATTTTACCTTCTATCCTCTGAGTCAGTGTTTTTCAAACATGGCAACTTTAAGATGTGTGGACTTCAACTCCCAGAATTCCCCAGGCAGAAAAACACTGCTGTAACTAGTTGGTGTAAGAACCCTCTCCTAATGTTGCACCAAGATCTGCCTAGCAATATCTCAAAATGTTCCTTTCTTTATGAAAGTTTCTATTTCGCTACCTCATTCTCAGGGTTTGTGACCATTTATTTCACACGGTGGTGCTACCAAGCGTGTTTTACTGGCGGAGGTGGCCGATATGTGTGAATGTCTTCTGATACATCTTCCCACCCTTCTGAAGCTTCTCCCTACAGTTCCCAAACAGAAAAAGTCTGAATTGGAAGGAGAATCTTCCTTTGGGATTGTTCAGGAATCCCAAAGAATCTTTCCTTTGGGAAGTTCAGGAATCCAGGGTGAATGCAGATCACCAGAGACTATACCATGAAAAACAGAGTATTCACACAGATACACCGTAGCCACCTCATCATTAAATAAGGGCAAGAGACAGTCCATTTGTATGAGTTAGTTCCCAGACTGATAGATTCAAGAGACTGTTATGTAAACAACCAGTTGTGAACTTTCCCAGTATCAGTGAACAGACCTGCCTCCTCATCAGTTTGTTAGAAGGCTGCAAAGAAAAGAATTAGAAAGTCTTTTCCTGGATCAATTGGTCCTACCCTGAAAATAAAATAGTTTGTTTGCTGGAATTCTGGCAACCCGGTCCCTTACGTCTTAATAAATCTTGTTAAAGAGAACTCTGCGGTGGAAGAATTACTTTCAGTTTGGCAGTTGCCAAAGAGCCTGGCTCCACTGTGAGAATTTCACTGCCTTCCTCTTTTGCTTTGAATGAGATTTCTCAAGAAAATTCACTTTCAGCAAATGGAATGAAAACTGGTAGGAAACTTGTTTCCTTTTTTTGGCAAAGGATCACTTTTTTCACTCCGATTCCTAAGACATGTGTGCTCAATGGTTACTCAGATGGCTTGTGTTTATTCTTGTGATCTACACAAGCAGTGAGTTCTTGAAGGAGCTTCTCCCCCTGGTCCCCCCCACAAGCCAGGTCAAGTGCTGTTCTTGTCATCACTGTGTATGCTCTGGTGCCGAGTGAGGTGCGCCTTCCGGATAAAATCTTTCCCACACTTGGAGCATTTATACGGTTTCACTCCGGCATGAATCCTCTTGTGGTTAATAAGCCCCGATCCTGAATGGAACTGGCTGCCGCACTGCAAGCATTTATATGGCTTCTCCCCCGTGTGGGTCCTTTCGTGGATGGTCAGAAGGGAGTTGCGGCTGAAGCATTTCCCGCAGGCAGGACACTTGAAGGGCTTCTCGCCTGTGTGGCTCCTCTTGTGCACCAGGAGGTGGGAGCTCTGGCTAAAGGTTTTCCCGCAGAAGGAGCATTTGTACGGCTTCTCGCCAGCGTGGCTCCGCTGGTGGTAGATGAGGCCTTGGCGTGAGTGGAAACTGCTCCCACACTGCGTGCATTTGTAGGGCTTCTCCATGTCGTGGGTCCTCTGGTGGAAAATCAGATGCGAGCTTTGACCAAAGGTCTTCCCACAGATCGAACACTTGTGATAAGGCCTCTCCGGAACGGGGATATGATCATCCGGTTCCTGTCTCAAGTCCACCCCAGACAGGATGTCTGATTTCTGGGTCTGAAAGAGCGGGGGTTTGCCCAAGATCTTCCTACTGACTACCGAAGCAATGGATACGGCTACTTTGTTCCGTGTCTGGATTCCTTGCCGGGGCTGATTCTGGAAGAGCTTCCCCTGCTCGGGGATGCGGGAAAAGTTCTCGGCAAGTTGTCTTTGGGGGATCCAGCATCGTTCTCCTTCCTCAGCTCCTTCCTGCAAACTGTTTCTCTCCGTATGATCATTCGTGGCTCCATACTCTGTTGGAATGAGAAAAGGAGAGCCTGTTGACCTCATTTCTTCTTGCTGCTTCCTTCTATAAGCAAATCCTAGGCTATTAATGCAGCAGTCAGGAGTTGGGGGCACCTTTTCTGTCCCAGAAATTGTATTAAAAGGCAGACGTTTTCGTGAACTGCCACTCATTTCATCAGTGAGGCACAGATGCTCTGTGCATCTGATGAAGCGAGCTGCAGCTCGTGAAAGCTTCTGCCTTGTAATAAAATGTCTTGGCTGAAAAAGAGACTATCAGCATCCTTCTGATTTTTTGCTACCATAGACTCCTATAATGTAGCAATCTTTTAAAAATATGAATGCTAATTCCTAGTAGCTCTACAGCAGGGGTCTCCAAACTCTTCAACTCATCGAAGCCTTCATGAAGTTTCAGATTGTTGGTGGATCCCCAAGCATTTATTATATGAAAATAAATTAATAAATGCTACTTTAACTAGCAGTACTACAAAGAATAATAACAACAACAACAACAACATTGACCCTTTGGGTAGTCCCATCAACCCTTGGGGGTCAATATTGACCACTTTGGGGAACCTGGCTCTAGAGAATCGTAGAGATGATACTGAAGAAGGAATGTGGCAATTAAACAAACATGATTGAAGTCCAGGCCACAAAGAGAACATCAGAAAAAAGTTTAAACTGGCTCTCCCTTAACCTTCTTGGGTATAAGAGAGAGGAGGGAAAATGCTGTCAGTCTTTCAAGATGCTGTCAGTCTTTCATTCTAGCACTGAAGATGTTACCTATCCGGGTAACAAAACGTTTGCAAGAAAACAACCAGGCTCAGAGCACCCCAAGGACTCCACAGTTCAACCCTGAGCTACAGATATTCTCTTCTATCAGTCTTTCAAGATTCTGTTATTCTAGCCTAGATCAATAAAGTTTCAGTAATTCTTGTGGAGTCTGTTTCCTGATCTGGCCTACCTCAAAGGGCTGACAGCAGCAGAGAGACCTCAAACGCTGCCCCCTTCTTTTATGAGGCTCTCTTACACCGGGGTTGAGTTCAGATTTGTTTTCCCCACACGCAACTGCTGCTCTACGGTCACATCTTAATGACAAGAGTGCAGTCTTTGCCGGACCAGCAACAGATGTCACATAAATGCACTGAATCACACCTGAACCAACCCGGGCTAAAACCGAGAGCTTTCAAGGCTGTGGGGTGCAAACAGTACCTGGGACGCTGCTGTCACCCTCACTTTCTCTTTTGGCCCCTCTGTGCAGCTGGCTCTGGCCCGGATGCTGGGAAGTTTGTTCTGTTCCTGAGAAACCGACAGCTACTTCCTCACATGGCATGAAGTCCTGAAACATGAATGAAGATCCACTTTAGCCAGCTACATGAAACTAAACATTCATCTAACCCAGCGTGGTCTTTCTGAAGGAGGACAGTCAAGATACCGCCAGAAAAGCAACATGCAGGGAGAAGGCCTTCTCCTGGTTTGCAGCAAACACAAGAGTGAATCCAGGAAAAAGTTTTGTCTCTGACAATAGGTGCCTCTGGATAGTTTGCCACTCAGCTTAAAATCCATAGCTTACTTATTATTTGCCTTTATCAGGTATCATAGAAAATCCATCTATGTGGTCACTAGGAGTCGAAAACAATTTGATGGCACATTATCTATCTATCTATCTATCTATCTATCTATCTATCTATCTATCTATCTATCTATCTATCTATCAGGTATGGGCAGAACATGCAAGATTCTTCTAGCTACTTCAGCCACAAGCCATTAATCTATCTACTCCTAATCAGTTTCTCTAATCTAGTCAGTTTCTCAGTGGCTGGTACAGTAGTCAGGTCCACTGGTGTTAACAGTACATAGCAGGGCATATACCAAAATAATAATAATAAAAGTGCTATCCATGCAGTGTAGGTGAGTATTAAAGCCTGGTGAATATTAAACCCAATCCCCTTTGGAAATCACCAACGATGCTTTGCGATTCTTCTTCCTACCCTGGTAAGTTTGAGACGGGCTCCATCCCCACCACTAACCTTATGCTCACAGGTGTATCAGGATCAGTTCTCCTCACCTGTCGCCCCCACTGCTCCCTGTCCTGCTGCCTTTGCAGAAAATCCTCGGCCAGGGCCACTGCCTGGGAGCAGGTATCGGGGCCCCGTTCTTGGACCCAGCCCTGGATCTCTGCCGGCAGGATAGTCAGGAACTGCTCCAGGATCAGCAGCTCCAGGATCTGCTCCTTGGAGTGTTTCTCCACCTTCAGCCACCGGCGGCAAAGCTCCTGAAGCCGGCTGCAAGCCCGCCTTGGGCCCTCGGCCTCCTGGTAGCAGAAACGCCGGAAGTGCTGGCGCTGCTTCTCCCGGCTCAGGGCGATTCCGCGCAAGATGGCCGCCTTCACTTTCCCATAATCCTCGCGGTCTCTGACCTCCAGGCCATTGAAGGCCCGTTCAGCTTGCCCACTGAGGGCGGGCAGGAGCCGGGCTACCCACTCGTATTTCGGCCACCGGCAGGCTTCGGCCACTTGCTCAAAGGAGGTCAGGAAGCCCTTGGCATCGTCCCACAGGGTGGGCGCCCGAGGCGGCTGAGGAAGCCCCCATCCTGAGCCAGGAGGGTCCATTTCCTGCAGAAAGTGCGGTCGCTGGGCTTCCCAACAAGGAAGGAGCCCTTCGCCCAGTTCCTGTTTAACCTTCGGCTGCAGCGGCGCCCTTTCTGGGAATCTCCCAGTGCTTCCAGTCGGCACCAGCTGAGGGTTTTTCCCTGCCTTGCCCGACCTTCTTGCCACCTTGAGACCCATCACCGGATCTTCCATTTTCAAGACGGAAAGAGCTCCCGCGGCCTCTCTGCAGATGGAGAAGGAAGACACGCAACAGAATGTTTCTCGCTGGGGAAGAAAGCGGATAAAAGTGCGGAAGGGAAATCCTTCCCTTGGTGGGCTGGCTTCAGAACCAGCCTCTGACCTTCCTATCGACGCCAACGCTGCTTTATTTATTTGGTTAGAGAATTTGTATAGCTGCCCATCTTAAATAACTTTGGGAGCTAACAAAGAAAACTGTGCTATAAAGCCTATACCAGTGTTTCTCAACCTTGTCCACTTTAAGATGCGTGGACTTCAACTCCCAGAATTCCCCAGCCAGCCTTGCTGGCTGGGGAATTCTGGGAGTTGAAGTCCACGCATCTTAAAGTGGACAAGGTTGAGAAACACTGGCCTATACAAAACCAAACCAAACTATATATAATAATCACAGTACAATAGTAATTGTGGTACAACAGGCAAGCTGCCTCAGGACCAACACATGACACCAACATGGATAGATTTATTTTAGCCCTTTATTTTGCAGGTTTGAGATGGATGCCACTAACAATCAACGGGGGCTGAGGGCTCAGTGGAATGGAACCCTCCTTAGTGATCCTTGAGATGCCAGGAGGAAAGGAAGTTTATGAACTTGTGGGTTAAAGGGTTGTGAGTGTGGGGCCACCACGGAGAAGGCCTATGGTCTCATCCATGTTCTCCTTAACCGAAAACGAAGGTTAACGAGGAACATGAAGGCTTAACTGGCCTTCCTAAGACATTCTCATGTTTAGAACTATTATCCTGTTTCTTTCACATGGGTGCATGATGGCAAACAAGACACAGAATAAGTCAACTTGCCCGAAGTCAGGTTGTCTGTTCAAACAAGTCCAATTTTATTTATACTCACAGGAAGGGGAAAAAACCTCTTTCCCCTCTCTTTAATTTATTCTTTCCTTATTCAGGAAGGAAAAAAGTACAGCTAGTCCTCATTGAGCAACCACAATCAGGACTGACAACTTGGTCGTTAAGCAAAGCAGTTGCTAAGTGAAACCATGACTGGGCTTATGATCTGACTTCAGCTTTCCTTGGCTTGACAGACCTGCAAAGGTCGTCAATGTGAGGACTGGTTGCAAAGTTACTCTTTCCTCACCGTCGTGACTGCGAACGGTCACTAAACAAGGCCGTCACTAAACGAGGAGCACCTGTAATTCTAATCCAACACCTCTGCTGCTCTCAATAAATCAGAGGCTTGCGTTAGTGAATGCCCAGGAGTGCACCTGCCTGTAAAAAAGCCACATGTGAAGGGGAAGTAGAGCCCTTCTTCTCTGATTATTTATCGACTCGATTTATCCACTGCCTCAATCCAGAGAAACTCTATGTCTGTTTTTTCAAATACAAGGACGTCTGTCTCTTGCACTGGAAGCCATGCCTAGGTGGGCAGAGCCCAACCTTTCCTCTTCAAACGCCTTCAAAATCGGAAGGGAGACTTCCCCTGATCCCTCCTCCTAGTCGTCTCCTTTGTTTGCTCCTTCTCCAACCTGGCGCCCTTCAGCTGCACTGGACCTCAACAGCCATGCTCCCTTGGGTTGGTTAAGGATTATGGGAGCTGAAGTCCACGGCAACTGAAAGGGACTCTTTTTTTTTTTTTAGTGCGAAACGCTCCTCTCTGACCAGGTTTCCTCCTGCCTCCCTCCCACCAACCTACCCACCCTTTATTTTTTAAAAACTCACCCAATTTTCCTGAACCTGACTGCACGCGGCAGGTCTCCCTCCCGGCATATGCACGCCGTGCAACTGTTGCAAGGAAAGATAAATGCCCTTTTGAATGCATTAGCATCCCAAGGAGGGTGGAAAACGCGTGTTTCCAGAGGGAGGGGAATAAACGTCGGAACAGGAAAAGGGTCTGGCCGTATTTACATTCTCCTTCTTTAGCTGGGATCTCCCTTCCGCTTCTTGCCCTCTAGGAACGCCTCCTCCAGGAGGTCACTAGACTTAACTCCTTTCCGCCCAGGCTTCTACCAGACTTTCCTACATAATGGCCCAATATCTGATTTTTTTTAGTATATATAAATGATGTTGCGCTTCAGTGGTTAGACGGCCTAGACGTTGGCATCTGCATTTAGAGCTGTTTCATATTCAAAGTTTAAAGTGCTTTTCACTAGGGCTAAATGCAAGTCCCTGTAGGAGATGCCGCACGCCAAATCAATCAATCAATCAATCAATCAATCAATCAATCAATCAATCCGGCCATTGGGCTGGCTGCGGGTACTGGAAGTTGTAGTCCCATACAGCTGCACGGCGCCAGTTTGGAGAAGGGGACTTATGCTTTCAGCAGCAGAGAAACGATCATGAGTGTGTTCGCATCAATAAAATAGCCTGCCGCCACCCAAGCCCCGGCTTCTTCCCTCTGCCCTGAGCATTGACCGCGATTCAGAGGGGAAACCGGGATTCGAACCGGTGACTTCCTCCTGCCTGTCCCCCCCCCGCCCCCCCGCCCCGGTCGCTCGCCCCCGCGCCTGTCTCTTGTCCAAAGGCGTCGCGTGCCTGCCACCTGCTGGGCGTCGCCGGCCGCTCTCCCGGCTCCCCCAGCGGGATCTCTCCCCCCCTCCCCGCGCAGCTTTCCTGGCTCTCGCCACGCTCTGCAACCCGGGTCTTCCGTTGGCTGGGTTCCCACGACCGGCTTGCCCAGGGTTAACATAGCCCAGCCGGATTGCAGTGATTTCTTTGCAGTGCTGTCTTCCCTGCGAGTTCAAGAGGGTGCCCATAAGAGCACAGGGAGGTGGCTCCGGTCCTTTTATCCTCACAACAGTCTTGAGAAACGCAGCGATTCCTGTATTCTCCACCATAAATGAACCTGCCTGACCTGGGTCTGCACAGCAATCTAGGCCAGTGTTTTTCAAACTTGGCAACTGCAAGATGTGTGGACTTCCACTCCTTTGATGTCAAACTGACATCGGCAGCTACGTGGGTAACCCTACCAAACATTATTACTGTTATTAATAATGTTTAGGAATTAAAGGTAGTCCTCACCTACTGACCGCAACTGGGACTGGCAATTCTGTTGGTAAGCGACGTGGTTGTTAAGTGAAATGTCATGTGACTGTGCCCGACTTACAACATCGGTTTGTTAGTTCTGGCTGTGGGTGGCATCATGTAACCATGACTTGTGACCTCCGGCTGGCTTCCCCATTGACTTTGCTCGTTGGAAGCTGGCTGTGAAGGTCACAGATGGCAATCTCTTGACCACAGGACACTGCAACCACCATAAATGTGCACTGCTTGCCAAGCGCCAAAATAGCGATCATGTGACTGTGGGAACGCTGCAACAGCCACAACTTAGAGGACTGGTCATAAGTCTCCTTTTTCAGTGCTGTCATAACTTTGAATGGTTGCTAAACGAGTGGTTGGTAAGCAAGGACTACCTGCAATTTGATAAAGGCAAAATCTCTGAGTTGGGCTCGCTTCCTGGTGATTTCACAGACTCATTCCTGTCATTCATCTTGCAACAACACAAATGTGATTTTTCACTGCTTTCTTCTTTCATATTGTTCAATTTAGAATCTTAGGTTGGGAGAGACCTTGGAGGTCTTCTAATCCAGCCCCTGCCCAGGGCAGGAATCCTCGGACCACCCCAGACAAATGGCTGTCCAACCTCGGATTGAAACCTTTGCTTCTCACTCTAGTCTACAGCCCGGGATCTCCTGCTGGTCTCTCATCCAAGGATCAATCTGGTTCAATCCTGCATAGTTTGTTTTTTTCCAGATGAGCCAAGGCTGGCTTGGCCCTGGCACCTCCTTGAAGGCTCCCTTGAGTTGGGCTTGACTCCTGGTCATGTCAAGGACACACCCGTGTCGTTTTCTTAGCAACAGCTCTTTCAGCCAGGATGTTCTTTTCAACTTCATATCCTTGGGGTCTCCTAGTGGCCTCCCATCCAAGTACTATCCGCATTCAACTCTGCTTAGCTTTTCTTCCAGAGCAGCCAAAGGCAACTCAGGGGCTGTCAACTCCCTGGGCAACATAAAGTGGAACTCCTGGCGACTTCGTGGAGGCATTTCTGCGGCTAGCTTGCCAGTGATACCAAAGTGGTCGGCAGCTACTTCTTCTTCTGAAAAATCCTGCATAAGTGGAGAGAGAGCTTGCATTCCTTTGAAGGGTTAAATAAACTAACGCTGATGCTTCCTAGAGAGGAAGGAAGGGGGGGAATATAAAAGGGAAGGAGAGGAGGGGGTCCTGGGGGGTAAATGCAGCTTCCACCTTGCCTTGTGCCAATCTTTCTGGAAAAGTAGCTGAGATGCATGGCACTGTTGCAAGCAGCCGGCATCGTTTCAGCTTCCTTGCTCGGCCAACGTCCACCTCCCACCCCCATTCCTTTTTGGGAAATAAGAAATCCAGCACTGTCTTTCCAACTCTAAGGAAATCAGGTAAGTTCTCCCTGTATATCTCTCCAGCTGCAAGAGAACCCCTGGAGCTTTTGTAGGGGGCTGGGGGAGGCAGGGGAGGGGGAGGAGGTGAGAATCCTTCCAGTGGGGAAAAGACTGGGCCAGGAAGTGGAGAGAAAAAACGGGGGGGGGGGAGCTGAGGAAAGCAAGCAACCGCCCCCCCCCCCCACTTGCCTTCCTGCTTCATTATTGTTATAGAGGTAGTTCTCTGAATGCAGAAAACTCTTCTGGGGTTTGGACAAGAAAGGGTTAAGGCATCCCGGTGAGGGGTTCCCTGGTGTTCCAAGAAGGGCTCTGCCTTCTTTTGTTAGAGGAATTGCTCAAGGATGGAAAACTGGGAAAGCAGCAATAACTAGAATGTTCTGAAGTGGGGGGGGGGGGGACTACTGGCAAAGCGAGTGTCCTTCCCTCTCCTGCCTTTCTGCTGCCAATGGTATCATCCATCTTTCTCTCTCTCTCTGTCTCTGCATCTGGAGCAAGGACAGCCAGCTCTCTGAATCCAACTGAAAAAGAGAATACCAGGGCTAAAGAGGGGGCCAATCGCTGGTGAGGTTTGGAAAAAAGATCTTTGGGGCTGCCCTCTATAGGCAGGCATATTGAATGTGGGAGAAGTTTCGTCACCTGCGCAAAGTGTTTTGCTCTGGGCTCAAGGCAGACCTTTTTGGGGATAGATCTGCAAGACCATCCAAATATAATAAGAATGCTAAAAGGAATGAGGAGGAATAGAATAGCAGTGGTACTTCAGACAGTACCAACCATGTCGCTTACTTGATGTGGAATTTTATTTTTTTAAAAAGAAAAAAAAAGATCCCCTTTGCCAATTTTTCTGTAAGTTGGGTTAGGGTAGCAACACCACGTTGACTTTCATCCCACCCACTTTGATGGTGCTAGGACAAGAAAATGAGAAAGCAAGAGCTTCTTTCACATTCCCATAGTTGCTATGATAGAAGACTCAGAACAAAATGCCCAGACTATGGAATGCTTTGTTCTGAACCTGGAACACTTCAAAGAACTGTTTTGAGCTTGGAGTAGTTTTGCACATCCCTATCACTCAGACTTCTTAATAAAGAGAGATGTTGAGTACAGGCAGGCCTCTGAGCGCTAAATCTTGTTGGGCTTCAGAGTGTTAATAATGACATGTACCGGAGACTTTGTTCACTTGCCCAAATTTGGTATCTGCGGTCATTTTGCTGATTTTTGCAGAATCAGGGACAAGACGAGAGTGAACCTCCAGCTACGTTGGTGGCTAGTATGGAGTGTGCATCGGTGATGGAAGAGGGAGACTCAGCTGGCTTGCAAGCAGGAAAGTCTCCTTACACCATCCAGGCTGGGAGCAGTGAGGAATTCTTGGAACGAACGGCGCCAAAGATTCTGGCTGAGAACGTCCCTAGCGTGGAAGCTCAGTGCTGGCGTTTCAGACAGTTCTCCTACCTGGAGGGCGCGGGTCCCCGAGAGGTTTGCAGCCAGCTCTACCATCTCTGCTGCCAGTGGCTAAAGCCGGAGCAGCACACCAAAAATCGGATCCTGGACCTGGTGGTCTTGGAACAGTTCCTGACTGTCCTGCCTCTGGAGATGGAGAACTGGGTCAGGGAGTGTATGCCAGAGACCAGTTCCCAGGCGGTGGCTCTGGCCGAGGGCTTCCTGCTGAGCCAGGCGGAGGAGGCAGAGCAGGTGAGGACCCTTCATCTTCATTCAAGGGGGACCCAACTTCTTCTGTCAATCACCCAGCACGGCGGCCCTTCTTCTCCCCAGCTCCTAATTTCCTTCTTTCGGCCCCACCAATGTCGTGATGGTTTAGGCATCTCCGGAATGCTGGTTTCTCTTTTAGGTGCACGGCGCCTTGGAGGTTGTTCCTGACAAGACCCAGGCAGCTTTACTTGACGCCAGAGCACAGCTACTGGCTTTGGGGATCTCGCAGGAGGTGGACGGAGAGGCTGTCTTATGGGGTAAGAATGTTAGGATCCCTTTCTGCTGTAGTATTTATTTTTTCAAGGCCTTAAAGCAGGGTTTCTCAACCTCAGCAACTTTAAGATGTGTGGACTTCAACTCCCAGAATTCCCCCAGCTGGCTGGGGAATTCTGGGAGTTGAAGTCCACACATCTTAAAGTTGCTGAGGTTGAGAAACCCTGCCTTAAAGGATTCTGGCAGTGACATGATATTGTCAATGTGAGTCCCAGTTCTTCATCCTGTTTTTCAGTGGGAGAACAACAGGCTTATTTAAGGTGGGGAGTTCATGACCTTTTTTCTGCCGTGGGTCCCTTTGAGAGTCTGGTGAAACCTATGGACCCCTTCTCAGAAAAATATATTTAATGCATAAATAAAATACATAGGTATAGACCAAAGGTGTCCCGCTGGCAGCCGACAGGCCACATGTAGCCCGTGGGACCTTCTTTTGCAGCCTGTGAGGGTACTGTATTATTAAAATAGCATTTATTTTATTACAATTAATATTGTTCGCTGAGAAACTCTGAGTTTTATGCTGTGAAAGAAGGGAATCATCACAGCTCCAGCTGATCGTGCCGTCAGTAGTAAAATTCCATGAACTATCAATTCACCTTTACTTCATAATTGTCACTTTTTCTCATTTTTATGTTATTCAGCAAAAACTGGTTGATTTAGTTGCAGCCTGACACTCGACTCTGGGATACAATTGTGGCCCTTCAGCCCTCTGAAGTTGGACACCCCAATATAGACTGTATTACAAAGGAGACCAATTACGTTCAAATTTATTGATTCTGTGCCATCAAGTCAGTGTCAGCTCTTAGCACCCGCATAGATAGATTTTATCCGTGAATGTTCAAATACAGTTGTCAAAATATATTAAAAAAACCCAGGTACGTAATATAGGAATATAGGTGCTTCTCTATTAAACCATTAAATCAGTGTCAAGACAAGCTAAGTTTCAGCTAGAGGTTAGTGAAAATAAATTTGTCATATTTTTCCTATCCAACTTCACGGACCGCCTGGAATCTATTAAAAACCCATGATTTAAAACAAAATCGTGAATTGAGCCTAGCATTGGTTGAAACACTCATATGCGAACACAGTTTGTCAGCTAAACTTTGGCGAGTTGGTAAAATGAGCAATTTTCTGCCAAACTTTGCCAGTGGGCGTTTGGAGTCGGTGCGCCAAAGGCCTTCATAATGTATATATGAATTTATTTACTTATTGGGAAGGGCCTTTATGGCGCTTCCATCAACACGAACCTAAGCAGCTTACAAAAGCCATCAAACACAAAAAACAGTGCCAAAATACAAATGAATATCCACAATTTAAATTCATAAAAATAATAAGGCACAACTTTTAGTGGTGGCCCCTTGCATCCTAGATACATTCATTATTGGCAACAGGGGAGTCCATGGGGGGGCTCAAAGAAGTCAAAACCCATGTGATTGAAACCCTGTGATTTACAGCATGTAAAAAGGGGGCAGGGCTTCAATTATGCAGTTGTAGCTGCCATTTTGACTTTTTTGACCCCCACTCCCTCACAGACACCCCTGATCAGTATAAATCTGGAAGAAACCTGTGGTCTACTTGGTTTCTAGCCCTACTCCAACCCTACTTAAGAAGGGTTTCCAGTCCTTTTTAAGTTTCACTAGCTTTGAGTTTTCCTGCATTTTAACACTGGGGCACGGAATGAATGTGCATAGAGGAATTAATTATTTGCAACCCAAAGAGAATAAATCTTTCAATGAAAGGATAAGCATTTTCCTACCGCCTGTTCTTTCTTACAGGCGATCGAATAATACCAACGTTGTATCCATGCTCAACTCTTCCATACGGAGGAACAGAAACAACTTCCGTGCAACCAGACCAGGTAGGGGGAAAAAATTGGAGGTGAAATCACCAGATTTTTAGATACATATTAGAAATCACCCCACCTCCTGTGAGGTTTGATGTCCTTTTCTGGAAGCTGACCAGATTTCAGTGTTCTTGCCTGAAATGTGGTGAAATTGATTTAAAAATCTTCTGGATGGTGCCCCAGGGACCCCAATTTAAATATTTGAGTTTTAAAAATTTAAATTGGGGTCCCTGGGACACCATCCAGAAGAGTCCTTTGTTCCAGCTTGCTCACAAGCAACCCCCTGTTAATCCCTGTGAGGAAAATGACTTATGAAACTTAAGGCTTTGACTAATTGAAATATATTAATGAAATTAGCTTTAGAGCAATAAATGCTAATGACATAATAAAACTAGCTTACAGAGCAATAAATAAAATTGCTATGTGGACTGAAGTTTTCAGTCATGTGCTTATTATCAGTTATATTGGACAGGAAGCCGGAAAACAGATGGGACAAGTAAAAATGCTGATGGAAGGAATGTGGCAAGAGAAAAGAACAGGGAAGTGTTGTAAAATTAGCACCAAGAACGGTTGCAAATCCTGGGAGTCATGATTGTGGTTTTAAGAAATAAAAGGGATTGCTGAGAGGGGGTTGGGACCACTCGGTCTCAAGCTGTCCATTTGACCGCTTGTCCGTGCTGGTCGTCATTGCAATGGGAATGGGAATTTATGTAAGTATGTTTTGCTCTATGCTTTTGAACTGAAATTTAATAAAACCTTTAGAACCTTGAAGCGGTCAGTGTTTTGGTGTGTATGCCTGTCATTTTGGACGAGGATTTTCCCCTGACACTCCCGGGTGGATCTTTCCTGGGGCTGGATCTGCTCCTAGAGGGAGAAGATCAGCTTGCATTAAAGTGAGGAGGAAATCATGTTCTCTTCCCTCTCAGGATCCGGTCACTTGTGAGGAGGTGGCTGTGTGTTTCACAGAAGAGGAGTGGGCACTGCTGGATTCGGAGCAAAAGGCCCTGCACGGTGCAGTCATGGCAGAGAACTGGAAGACGGTGGCCTCTCTGGGTAAATCCATCTCTTTGGGAAGCAGTCCTGGTTTCTTGATGGCTTTACAACACCCGGAATTTTTCTCTTCCTTCCTGGGTGACTTCAGATGTCCTTTTGCAACCTTTAATACACCGGGGGGTGTGTGTGTGTGGGGGGGGGGGCTTGACTCCTGGCAACTGCCTGGCCTAGTCCCTGCAGTTTTCTTGGCAAGGTTTTTCAGAAGTGATTTGCCCTTGCCTCCTTCCTGGGGCTGAGAGAGAGGGACTGGCCCAAGGTCACCCAGCTGGCTTTGTGCCTCAGGCGAGACTAGAACTCAGGATCTCCCGGTTTCTAGCCTGGCACCTTCATCATTACACCAAACTGGCTTTCCTTGAGTATATTTGTTGGAAACTTACTGTGGATAATTTCTAGTTTAGTTTCCACCCAGTATGCTCCCAGTCAATCACTTCCTGTATCAGAGGAAGTCCACGTGCCACTCAATTCAGCTAGCAAAAATGACAGCTTGACGTTCATTTATTAAGCAGCAGCAAACAATAAAATACTTTCTGGCAAAATGGGATGAAAGGCCAGCAAAAGCAGGGAGAGAAAGAAAGAGTCCCCCCCCCACCCTTACTCCCTTGCAGAAAGAGTTTTTTCCCTTAGTCCTGCAAAAGCCATTCCCATCCACAGAACCTGGAGTCTTCCCAAGCTGGATTCCACAGAATCCTAGAGTTCCAAGAAGATGTGAATGGGGCTTTGCGCATGGCTGAATCCTGTCACCATCATGTTACATCGTGAGCAAATTGTGTCCACTTTACTAGGTAGACCAGACTATTGTCTTCTAATACTCCGGTGAGTCAAGGAGGTGTCTCTCTGAGCCACTTCCAAATGTCATGTCGTTCTCGACTTACAAAATGCTTCCGCCCCTTTTGCCCAGGCAACAGATCCTACCTATCTCTGTCAAAGTCATCTTTCTTCCTTTCGACAAATTGTGAGTGGATTTTCACCTGATGTTTTGCTTCTTTCCTTGATTTCAGGTACCGTTTCCTATCGGTTGTCAGGAGGTGAAGGTGAACCAAGCGGACAATCTGAGGTTGAACGGAAGAGGAGTGACTCCCCGGTGTATCGGGAAGACGACGTTGCAGAAACTGGCCTCCCCAGAAGACCTCATAACAGAAGAGAAAGAAGCCAGTGTCTTGTGTGTGAGAAGACGTTCAGCTATAAATCGAGCCTTAAAGCTCACTGGATACTCCACACTGGAGAGAAACCCTTCCAGTGCCCTGAGTGCCGAAAGAGCTTCAGCAAAAGCACATACCTTGTTTACCACCAGAGGATCCACACCGGCGAGAGACCGTACCAGTGTTCGGACTGCGGGAAGAGCTTCAGCGTGAGCAAATACCTCACTTCTCATCAAACGATTCACACCGGGGAGAAACCGTTCAAGTGCTCGGAGTGCGGGAAGGGCTTCCGTCAGAACTCGGACCTCTCTACCCACCAACGAACTCACACCGGAGAGAAGCCCTACCGGTGCCTCGAATGCGGGAAGAGCTTTAGCCAAAGCTCCAGTTTCAACAAACATCAGAGGATTCACACCGGGGAGAAACCGTACACCTGCTCGGAATGTGGAAAGAGCTTTGTGGCTAATGCGTACCTCACATCCCACCAGCGTGTTCACACTGGCGAGAGACCGTACACCTGCACGTTGTGCGGAAAGGGCTTCACAAAGAGCCCACACCTGGTTTTCCATCAAAGTATTCACACGGGAGAGAAGCCATATAAATGCCCAGAATGCGGGAAGAGCTTCACGCAGAAGGCGAACCTCACTTCCCATCAGAGAATTCACACTGGGGAGAAACCCTATCAGTGCTTGGAGTGTGGGAAAAGCTTCACGCTGAAAGGAAATCTCACCACCCACCAACGGACTCATACCGGGGAAAAACCCTACAAATGCTTGGAATGTGGGAAAAGCTTTAGCCATTGCACGAGCCTCAATTCTCACCAGACCACTCACACCCGAGTGAAACCCTACAAGTGTCTGGAGTGTGGGAAGAACTTCAGCACCAGGAAATACCTTTCTTATCATCAGAGAATCCACACAGGAGAGAATCTGTTTAAATGCTTAGAGTGCGGGAAGAGCTTCTGTGTGAGCACCAGCTTGACTTTACACCAGAGGATCCACACAGGGGAGAAGCCATATAAGTGCTTGGAGTGTGGCAGGACTTTTACTCAGAGCTCCAGCCTTAACAGCCATCAGAGAAGTCATCGTGGAGAAACCGTAGATATGCAAGGCGGTTATAATGAACACCATTTGCAATACAACCCACAGTTTGAAGTGGACCACAGTGAAGATGCTGATTGTTAAATATGATGTCTGAGTCATCACAGCAAAGAAGTTGTTTGCTAGGGAGAAACCACAGAAATGTCTTATCAAGATCCACAGAGCTGGCAAACTCGAGAAGCGACAACCACACAGGTTTTAGGAAAACATCTTTAATGCTGGTCAGGGTAACCGCATAATCTTACAAATTGGAAAAGTTCCCAGGCAGACTTACAGCAAGTCAATTAAAGCAAAATCTCTCTGAAATGTTTCCTGCCCATAGGCCTGACCTCTGGGCTGCCTCTTCCCGCACCCACTGAACTCCTCTGCCTGGTTCCCACAGTCTCTCATGTGTCCATAATGTGGAAACAGTTTCACTCAGATTCTCAAAGTATTCCTAGAGTGTGAAAGATTAAGGTGGCCCTTTTTGTGGGGCAAGGAGGCAAATGCTGATGATAGACTGAGACATATCTTAAAGCACTTTATAGAAAAGCAGGGTGTCAATATTAATCTAGGTGGAATAACAGAGAACAGGCAGCCTGATCCAAGGGTGGTTGACTACAGTCTAGATGAAAGATGGGATTCTGTGTCCTGTAGGAGAATTGGCAGGGCTCCAGGCGAAATGGTTTGCTGGAGGAGGATAGGGCGATGGTAAGATCTCGGTGGTGACGCAGACCTGGATGTGGCAGGAGGCAGGGTGGGCCACTCTCAGAGAATGTGTCCTCAGTGTTTGACACCGACTGTGCCTCCTGGCCCGCTGTTCCCCACCCCAACGCCTGGTCATCAGGTCCTTGGAGAGCTTAATCTCAGGATGTTGCAGCTTAATGCTAGGTCAGTCTGTGATAATCCTTTCCTCCTACAATACCTTATTTTGGAAGAGAGAACTGATTTGGCCTGTATTCATGAAACTGGGTGGGCCATGGAAGGAGGGTTCCCCTTTTGGAAATATGCCATCCTGGGTTCCAAGTGTGGTAGGTGCTTCAACCCCAGGGCAAGGGTTGGGAAGTATAATAGTATGTGAGAATGACCTTGGGAGACATAGGGAAGAGCCGCAGCCAGAGCAATGGTCGGATAAGAAGCAGCTTAGCTCACAGAAGGAATGTGGGTTTGACAAATGTTTCAGAAAGGACCTCTCCCCCCCCACCCATTTTCTTGGGCTGTAAAGGCAACGGGGGAGAAAGGTACTTTCAGACTTGCAAGATTCTGTTAATGTAACCTTACAACAAAGTAGAGCTAGTTCTTCTGGGTGTGCTTCTTGTCTGGACTACCTCACAAGGCAGACAGGGAGTGACTGTTATTATCCAGGAGACTCTTGTGGCTTTCAGAGGTGCTGCTCTGCAGATAAACAGATGTGAGACCCTACTTGTGAAGTTGGGCTCTAGGAAATGGATGGGATTGTCATTCTTGTACTGGCCTCCCTGCTGCAGACCCGCATCCCTGCCTGAGTCAATCATCAGAGTTGCCAGCCGATCGGTGGAATTCCCTAGGCTGACGATTCTGGGAGACTCTAATCTGCTCTCCTTAGGCACCGACTTGGGAGCATTTCAGAGTTGATAGCCACTATGGCAAACATGGACCTAACCCAAGTCGTTGAGGGTCAACATACCGGGCGTTGGATCTCATTTTTGTCTTGGGGCAGTGGCAATGTGATCTGGAGTTGGGGGGTGTTTCTGTTTTACATGGGCAGATCACTCTTGGATTGCTTTGGAGTTATCCTTACTCCACTGCAGGGAGGTAAGACCTATTCATCTGATCCACCACAAGTGCTTGATGGACCCAGTTGGGTTTCAGAGAGTACTTGGTGGAATTCCGGAGGATCTAGTCACACTTCAGCTGAGGCCTCAGTCACCACTTGGAATGGCATGGCCTTAGATTGAATTGCACCTGCAATGGCCTCTCTCTGCCCATGGATCCTGGAGAACCCTCTGGTCTTCAGAGGAACTCCAGGAGATGAACGTCAGCCCCACTAGGTAGATCAGACCAAGTACAGCCTCTCCTCATTTAGTAATTGCAATCTGTTCCTTAAATCGAAAGCAAAATGGCCACTAAGTGAAATGGTTGCTAAGTGAACATGTGACAGAGAGAGAGAGAGAGACAGAGAGAGAGAGAGAGAGATGCTGTGAAGATCACTGGTTGGTACTGTCTCATTTAGATAAAGTTCTCTTGTACAGCTATGCCAGCGTTACTCTCACTTCAGTGTGTGTTGTTGTCAGGCACGTGAAATTTGGTCGTAAGTGGAGGCATTGGTCGGAAAATGATATTTAAAAAAAATTATTGTCATGTTTGCAAATGGTCACTAAACAAGGTAGCTGCTACATGAGGAGTGTCTGTAATCCACTCCATAGGAAGGCTAAAACTACTTTTATTGAGATTGGCCATAATAACAAAATCTTGCAAGTCTGATTGTACTATACCTCCTCCCCCTCCTCCTTATACTTCAGTGAATTTGGGAGGCGTCTGCCATTCTGGGCGTAAGAAATATTTCAGCCCCTTTTACCTAGGTAACGGTTCCTGCATATTTCCATCAAGGACATCTTCCTGACTCTCTGCATGAAACAGCAGAAGAGATGTCTGGAATATCACTGGAGGAAAATGAAGAGCAAATCCAACCAAACACAGATAAGAGCCTTTATTATAGATAGCACTGTGGCAATAGAGTGGCAAAGCAGAATTATTTTGGCACTCTTATTTGCGTCCACAGATTGCCTTCCGGCAACCCTATTTAAGGCAACTCAGTCCTTGTTGGGAGGACTAAGTTAGAAGATTATTGCAGGGTTGCTGTGAGAATTCTTCATGGCATCTACCTGATCAAATTGCGTGGATCCACTCGGACTCTAGCTGAACAGGTCTCATGCAGCAAGCTGGGGTATGATGATGTGCTTATCTAGGAAGAGTTTTATCCTGTTGGCCTTGAGTAAGAGAACAGGGATCTTGGAGCTGTGAGTGTGTCCACCTGTATTTTAGACTGAGTAGCTGTGGATCTGGAGGCTTGCCATCTTTGATTCTGGAATGAGTCACGGTGCCCCAAATGGACCCAATGTACAATTTGGGGGTCTTCCCAGATGCAGCTTCTACTCAAAGAACAGGTGGAAGCCATGCTCAGAGGACCTTTGTACACATCCACGTTGTGTGCCAGTTGCACCCACTTCTGGATAGGGAGGCCCTGTTCATGGTCACTCGTGCCTTGATTCCTTCGCAATCGGGTTACTGCAATGTGCTGTATATGGGGTCACGCAGAAGCTGCAGCTGGTCCATAATGCAGCAGTGCAGGTAGTTATGGGTATACCTCAAAAGGCCCCTGTAAACATACCTACTTTGGGAACTGCACTGGTTACCAGTGAACTTCCAGGAACAATTTACAGTGTTGGTTCTCACCTGTGAAGGTCTTCATGAAGCAGAACCAGCTTAATTGTGGGATCATGTGCCTCAAATTATTTCTGTTCATTTGGGAAGATCTGGCCCCGTCACTTAGGTGGGACTATCCTCCGGTGGGACCCAGGAGATGTGCATTTTCTGTCAATGGCCCTGCTCTTTGAAACACCATTCTCCCGCTGGACCCACAACTGCCCACCTTTCCAAAGGCATTAAAGTTCTTTTCCCCAGTCCTGGGTTGAACATGGGTGGAATCTGCCTGGATGAATTTTTCTCAGCACTTTATGTCTTAATGTTTTTGTGATTTGATTTTATTGTTTGATTACTATGGTGTTTTACATGGGTTTATGGCTGTTTATTGATGATGTACACTACCCTGAGTCATGTGCTGAGCTGGTGGCTACATAAATCAAATAAATAAATCTATGATTATTCTTTCAGAACATGGCATGGACAAGAATTCCAGATGTGTGATTCCTTTTCCCATTGTTCCCAGCCCCCCTTTCAAGACCCCTTGATCTGGTTACATTTGTTCTCACTTTCTTTATGGTTTGCCCTACAGTACAAACACAACTGGAAATTGGTTTCTAATAGCTGGAGAAACTTAGCATAACCATATTCTTTCTATAAACCAGATTCTTTCTAGATAGTTATCCAGACCAAGAGAATAAGCCAGACGGTGGTTAAAGAGGGATGCCTTAGTTGCAGTTTTGTCATAATTTGATTTTCATTAAAGGGAGTCCTCGTTTAGTGACCACAATTAGGACTGGCAACTTGGCTGTTAAGCGAAGTAGTCGCTAAGTGAAACCGTGATTGTGCTTATGATTTTACTTCAGCTTTCCTTTGCTTTACAGACCTGCAAAGGTCATAAATGCAAAGATTAGTTGCAAAGTTACTTTTTCATCACTGTCATAATTGCAAATGGTCACTAAAATGAGGCGGTCCCTAAATGAGGACTACCTGTAGTTCACTTCCATAACAATACAGGAAGTTGCCTGAATCTGGAGTTGAGGCCTGGTTTATACTTCAGTAGACATTACAGGTAGTCCTTGGTTAACAACCACTCATTCAGTGACTGTTCAAAGTTATGATGGCGCTGAACGAGGTGGACTTAAAACTGGTCCTGGAAGTTCCAGCCGTCCTAGCACCCCTGCGGTCATGTGATCGTGATCTGGGCACTGGGCAGCTGGGTTGCACTTACAATGGTTGCAGAATCCCATGGTCACGTGATCACCATTTGTAACCTTTGCTGCTGGCTTTCCACAAGCAAAATCAAGGAAGCTGGCAGGGAAGGTCGCAAGTCACACTGGTAAGTCTCCCACATCTGGCAGCAGTCATCCCACCCCACCGCACTTGTACCACACCAGTCCTTCACGCACCCTCATGTGCCCTTCCGCACCTGGCAATACCGCAGTCCCACTGCACTCGCACCATGCCAACCCCTTGCACACCCTTGCGTGCTCTCCTGCACACTGCAGCAGCCACCCCAAGCCCCACCACGCTCACGCCAGCCCCTTGCACACCCTTGTGCACCCTCCCACACTCTGCAGCAGCCACCCCCACCCTGCCATGCTCACACTGCACTGGCCCCTTGCGCACCCTCATGCACCCTCCCCCACCCAAGGATTATTATAAATAATTATAAATATAAATAAATTATTATAAATATATTTATATAAATATTATATAATTATATAAATATTGTTATACAAATATATTGTGCAAATATATAAATATATAAATATTTATGATCTGTTCCTGTTGTTGTTTTTTAAAATCTGCATTTATTTTTACCTTATTTATGTATCAATGATTGCTTTAATTGCCAACTGCCTAGAGTATTCTGTCCAGATATCCAACAGGCATATAAAATGAGCTGTGCAAATCAATGGGCCTCTTACACAGTTATAGACAGGTCAGGAAGCCACAGGACGGACAGAACATGATGAAACCAACCGGCTCCAGGTTGTCAAAGGCTGTATACTCTCCCCTTATTTATTCGACCTCTGGGCTGAATATATATTAAGGGAAGCTGGATCGGAAGAAGATGAGCGTGGACTGGAGTGTTAGAAGATTGGAACATGTACACATTTTAATCATTTAGACATTTTGTAAACATTTTATACATTTATACATTTACCTGCTTGTATAACCTGAAGTAAATGCAAGCCCAGCAATATGCCAATTGTATGGTTGACCTTACAGTGACTGGCCTCATTTTAGATTATCAACAGGTTGCATTCTTGAGGATGTGACCCTCAACACTTCTTAATACAATCAGGGATGTAAATCAGGACAGCTCTTGGTGGACAATCAGAGTGATAAAGGATAGTTTACATATGGTTATTAACACTCAAGGTGACAGAAATTAGTTTACATACAGAAAGGAAGAACCTTAATCACATCAGAGAAAGGGATCCTGGGTAAGGGGAGGAGTATGGATCAAGGTAACTGGCTTTGATTGGACCAGAAAGATCATGGCATTTCAATGTGGATGTGAATGTAACAAAAGGTATATAAGGTACTATATGAAGGGGGCCCAGCACGGCCGCCCACCTAACAGCATGCTGTCCTTGTCTCTGCTCTTGGGTGAAGAATAAACCTCCTAACTTCATGCAATTATTCAGTGTCTTTACTCCCGGCTCAGAAACGAACTTGGTAAGATAAACTTTTCTTCCAACAGGAGGAAGAAACATCAAGAACCTGAGCTATGTTGGCGACACTACCCTGATAGCCGAAAATGCAAGAAGCTGCAAGGCCTAGTAACAAAAGTCAGGGAGCCCAGTGAAAAAATGGGACTAAAATTAAATATAAAGACCACCAAACTAGTGACAACAGGTAGAACAACCAAGGAACTTGCGATGAAGATATCAAAGTGGTGGAGAGCTTCTGCCTTTTAGGATCAACCATCAACAGCAAAGGAACAAGCAGTCAAGACCTACGCCGCGTAGTCTTTTTGCGTGAAACAGGAAAAAAATGAACTTTAAAATGATTTAAATGGTTTTGATGATTAAACAGAATGGATTATAGAAGGAAGAGAGTGAGAGGAAAACTTACCATTGGAGTTATAACGGCTGTAAAAAAAAAAAGGGGAAGCTACTCCTTTGTATCTTTCTTCTTTCTTCGATTTCTTTCTCTTTTCTTTTTCTCACTTTATATTAGTTTGTGTTAGTTTTTATCTTCGTTTAAAAAAATCTTCAATACAATTTCATATATATATATATATATATATATATATATATATATATATAAATAAATACACTGCAGGCTAGCGTTTGGTAGAGCCGCCAGGAAGCCCTCGGAAAGCTGAACTTTGGAGAAGTGCCCACACTTTTGACCTTTCACCCTTCCTGCTCTCCAGAGGGCACAAATACTACCACTCCCATCCCTCCCTGCCAGCTCAACATCTGCCTTGGCATGTTTTGGGGCACCCTTTCCAGCCAATTTCTTAGGCACAGCGGTGAAGTCGACTCTTGGAGGCCTCAAGTACTCTCAGCTCTTCAGAGGTACCTGTAGGGAGATTAAGGGCGGCCTTCGCTTCACCAGCCTCCTGAATTTCCCCATTTTCTGGCTTGGGGCAAGGCGAGGACCCCAAAACTAACCTGATGTACCAACACCCCCCACAAAAAAAATCTGGTTAGAGCAGTGTTTCTCAACCTCAGCCCCTTGAAGGGGTGTGGACTTCAACTCCCAGAATTCCCCAGCCAGCATGGCTGGCTGGGGAATTCTGGGAGTTGAAGTCCATACCCCTTCAAGGGGCTGAGGTTGAGAAACCCTGGGTTAGAGCTTCGCAGGAGCCGCGCACAGCACCCTGGGTAGATGCATCTGCCCGGTCTTCACCTGCGCAGGTAACCGAGGCGCTGCGGCTCCAGCCTCGCCACCCTCCCCGTTTTCCTCCCTCTCTCCTCGCGCCTCTTCTTGCTCCGGTCCTCGAAAGAGTTAAATAAAGGCGATGGATTCCTAGAGAGGAAGACAATTTGGGGTGGAGGTTGGGGAATGGGGAGGGGGGGAGAGAAGGGAGCGCCCACGCTCCTCCCTTTCCAGGTCTCGTCTGAATGCTCCCGGGGCCGGCCGCGGCGGCGTTCGCAGAAGGCGCTGAGGTCGAGCCTGCTGTCTCCGGTCCTTTCTGGTGTGTGTGTGTGGGCGGGGGGCGGGGCGGGGGGAGTCGGGCCCTGCCCCCCCCCTTGGCGGGGGCACCCCTGGTGGGTCCCCGCGCCTTGTGCATTTGGGCAAAGCGAAGCTGCAGAGCAGCAGGGAGGGAGGGAGGGAGGGCGCTGGGACCCCCCCCCCAAAAGATCTGAGCTGTTCTTGCAAAGAAAAGACAAGCTGGGGAGGGGGGCTTTGCAGAGCAAGCAAGAGGGTCCGTGTCTCCCCTTTTCTTTTCTCTGCCTTGGGGTGGCAGCTTAGCCCCCCCCCCCCCCAATTATTCTTCTTTTCAGTTTGATTGCTCCCCCCCAATGCAGGGTTAAAACTTCCAGAGGGGTTCAGTGTCTTACCAGGTATGGATCAGATTTATTGGCTGTTTTGCTTTCGGAAGGGGGCGTAGCCGGGGTTCTTGCCTGTTTATTTTATTTACTGAAGCGTTGGTTTCAACCCACCCCCAATTCTGATGGGTTCTGAGTGATGGGGGGGGGGGATACATAAAAGCAGCAGTCCGTTCAGCCAAAACAATCCATTCTCATCATATCCTTTTTTTCCCCCTTATACTTAATTTATCCCCCTTTCCTTAAAACCCTTCCTTACAACCCTGCAAGATAGGTAGGCTAGGGGGGCTGGCCCCAGTCATCCAGAGTTTCTATAGCTGAGGGTGGATTTGAACCCAGGTCTCTCTTTTTATTTATCCATTCATCCCTCTGCCACCGTCAAAAGACTGTTGGCGGCTTGCGTAGGATATAAAACTGATAAAGCATCTGTGGTATAAAATTCCATAAAGCAATACAAGCTAGCACCCACCAAACATCGAAATACAATAAAAATAGAAGTGAAAGATGGCGTGATACAAGCAGGGAAGGATTGTCAAAACAAATTTGTCTTTGAAAGCTTCCAGGACAATTACATTTTCTGGTTTTTTAACCCAGGTTTAAATTCTGTATCTTTTATTGTACAGGGGCTTTTCTGGGCTGAGGGCCATTCCTGCTCCCACACTCAAAAATCTGATTTCGTTTGATGTGCATTTATGTAGAAGTAAAATTAAATATAGTTTGTTATGACTAACAATTTAGCCTTCGGTTCACATTTGGTGTGATAAGTTGGCAACAAGTTTTTTGAGGACTCAGACAGTCACACCAAATACTTACAGGAGCCACACGTACCCTTGTCGCATAGGATGTACACGTATGTCTTAAACAATACAAGGGACCACAAGGGATAAAATGCAGGCCAATCTCGAAGCTAAGCAAAGTTAGCCCTGGTTAGTGTTTGGATGGGAGACCACCAGGAAACCCCACAGTTGTAGGAAATGGGGAAAAAAAAATCTGAAGGCAGCCCTTCTGTACTACTGCCAAAAAAATTACAACTCAACTCAAGAGTGTCTTTTTCTGTATTGTAGTTTCAAAGATCTGGCAATATATACCAGATTGTGCTCAAAAGCCTCCCCACCACACGCAACAGATACTAATTACATCTCCAGTATGCTTCAGATTTCTGGAGATACTAATCAACTTAGGAAGGCTGATCCCATGCATCCCCTTTTATTTATTTAATATATATTTAAGGTGCTTCTACGTACATATTTTGGAGCAGTGCACCAATAAAGAGAATATGATTACAAAGTCTGGGAAGGGAGGGGAGGAAGAAAAGAAAATGATTTTTGTTACACCATAATTTTTTTCCCTAAGAATCTTAGTGGAGTTACGAATGTCTTCAGAAATGTCTCACCGCACAATAGAAGTGACTGCAACAGGGTTCGAGCAGCCCACCCAGGCCTGTGTCACAGATCCTATTTTGCTGGGTAAGGAAAAATGGTTATTTTATCTCAATCTGTAGGGGGGAGAAGGCACCTTCTCAACTTCTTGGGGATGCAGTCATGTGACTGATGCAAATGGCATCATGCACATCATTTGGGGAGGGAATGACAAAATCTCTCTCCTATGAATCTGAGGGTGGGGAAGATTTCTCCTGCAGTCCTGCAGGATTTTAGATTTTAGCGTTTTACAGGTAGTCCTCGACTTATGACCACAATTGGGAGTGGAACTTCCATCGCTAAGTGATGCAGTTAAGTGAGTTGTGCCCGATTTTATGACCTTTTTGCCACAGTCATTAAGCTAATTACCGCAGTCATTAAGTGAATCCAGCTTCCACATTGACTTTGCTTATTGGAAGCCCCCTGGGAAGGTCGCAAATGGCAATCACGTGACCCTGGGATGCTGCAACTGTCATAAATACATGCCAGTGGCCGGGCACCCAAATTTTGATCACGTGACTGTGAGGACGCTGCATCGGTTGTAAGTGCAAGGACCAGTCGTAAGTCACTTTTTTCAGTGCTGTCATAACTTCGAATGATTGTTAAACGAATGGCCGTAAGTTGAGGACTACCTGTATTTGGGTTGAGTTGGTTTGGTTTGGTTTGGTTTGGTTGAGAGAGCACAACTGGGCCAAATTTACTGTGTTGGCTTTTGCAGTATGACACATGCACATTTTTTTTTGGGTTGGGGGGACTGGCTCAGAGTCTCCCAGAAAGCTTCTGTGGCTGAGGGGGGATCAGAACCTGAGTTTCCTTCCCCCTAGTCCAACACCTTCCGTACTGTGCCCCATTACTCCACTCTATAGAATATGATTATGGATATATCGATGGGACAGCTGAAAAGAAGGCAAAAGACAATGCAGAACCACTCACAAGAAGGGATGTTTTGGTCAAAATGATGAATGAGCAATGCACCACCAACTCCACCCTTTTCTCAGAGTTGCTGGGAGTGGCATATACAGTATTGTGCAAAAGTTTTAGGCAGGTGTGAAAAAATGCTGTAAAGTAAGAATGCTTTCAGAAATATATATTGTAACTGTTTACGTTTATCAATTTACAAAATGCAAGGTGAGCGAACAGAAGAAAAATCTAAATCAAATCAATATTTGGTGTGACTACCCTTTGGCTTCAAACCAGCATCAATTCTACACTTGCAGAGTCAGGGATCTTGTAGGATTAGAGTCAGGTGTATGATTAACCAATTATACCAAACAGGTGCTAATGATCATCAATTTCATATGTAGGTTGAAACACAGTCTTTAACTGAAACAGAAACAGCTGCGTAGGAGGCTTAAAACTGGGTGAGGAACAGCCAAACTCTGCTCCTAAGGTGAGGTTGTGGAAGACAGTTTCATGTCACAGGTCATACACCATGGCAAGACTGAGCACAGCAACAAGACACAAGGTAGTTCTCCTGCATCAGCAAGGTCTCTCCCAGGCAAACATTTCAAAGCAGATGGGGGTTTCAAGATGTGCTGTTCAAGCTCTTTTGAAGAAGCACAAAGAAACGGGCAACGTTGAGGACCGTAGACGCAGTGGTCGGCCAAGGAAACTTAATGCAGCAGATGAAAGACACATCATGCTTACTTCCCTTCGACATCGGAAGATGTCCAGCAGTGCCATCAGCACAGAACTGGCGGAAACCAGCGGGACTCAGGTACACCCATCTACTGTCCGGAGAAGTCTGGCCAGAAGTAGTCTTCATGGAAGAATTGCGGCCAACAAGCCATACTTCCGACATCGAAACAAGGCTAAGCGACTCAGCTATGCACAAAAACATAGGAACTGGGGTGCAGAAATATGGCAGCAGCTGCTCTGGACTGATGAGTCAAAATTTGAAATATTTGGCTGTAGCAGGAGGCAGTTTGTTCACCAAAGGGCTGGAGAGCGGTACAATAATGAGTGTCTGCAGGCAACGGTGAAGCATGGTGGAGGTTCCTTGCTAATCTGGGGCTGCATTTCTGCAAATAGAGTTGGAGATTTGATCAGGATCAATGGTGTCCTCAGTGCTGAGAAATATAGGCAGATACTTATCCATCATGCCATACCATCAGGGAGGCGTGTGATTGGCCCCAAATTTATTCTGCAGCAGGACGACCCCAAACATACAGCCAATGTCAATAAGAACTACCTTCAGCATGAAGAAGAACAAGGAGTCCTGGAAGTGATGGTTTGGCCCCCACAGAGCCCTGATCTCAACATCATCGAGTCTGCCTGGGATTACATGAAGAGACAGAAGGATTTGAGGCAGCCTACATCCACAGGAGATCTGTGGTTCGTTCTCCAAGATGTTTGGAACAACCTACCTGCCGAGTTCCTTCAAAAACTGTGTGCAAGTATGCCTAGAAGAATTGATGCTGTTTTGAAGGCGAAGGGTAATCACACCAAATATTGATTTGATTTGGATTTCTCTCCTGCTTGCTCACTTTGCATTTTGTAAATTGATAAACATCAACAATTACAATATATATTTTTGAAAGCATTCTTACTTTACAGCATTTTTTCACACCTGCCTAAACTTTTGCACAGTATTGTACGTTTAATAAATTATTATTATTATTTGCATGCCTTGTCGCAACACATGTACGAAAGGGGTAGAGTGGCATGACGGTCTTGGGTGTGGGTCACAATAGCACAGAACATGCAGGAGAAAAGTGTCAAGCAGTGCAATGGGGTAGAACTTGTGGTACAATAGGACAACACTACTTTTGTCATTTGGCCCCCCTTGACACTCCCTGTAGACACCTCTAGGACAAGTCAAGTGAATAGCCTGATTGAAGCCATGCCCAAATGTCTGGATTTTATAATTTAGTCAAAAGATAATAATACAGTTCTGAGTTCTGCCCATATCTGTGCAGAATTAATAAATGGAAATTCTAAGTGATTGTGTCCCAAGACTGGGGAAGGCTATTTTGTTTGATTATATTAACATCCGCTTTGTGTTGGAAAGTGGGAGATAGATAGATAAATACATAGATAGATATAGTTATAAAGAACAAATCCTTGAATGTTTTTCCATGTCACACAGATGGAGAAACTACGCCAGTGATCAATATTTGGCCATTAACTGAACAAGATGGAGTCCAACAGTCTTCTCTGCAACCCTATCAGGTACGGCAGTATTTCTTAGATGACTTCTTTTCCTCAAATTGAGGTCCTAACACCCTCACTGATAGTTGAGATGGGGCATCAGCCATGTTCTGCCCACCAATCATTACCATTTTGTGAATGGTGCTATATATCAGTTACCACCCTTTTTATGAATGGCACTTCCGAGCAACCGCTGCCATTTTGTGAATGGCACTTCCCATCAGCCACCACTATTTTATGCTGCCTCCCACCAATCTGGATGCTCAGTTTTTATCAGCCCTCCTCCAGCTGAACGCCTCCAGCTCTCATAAAACCCCAGGAAATATCTGGAAATGGCGAAGCTGGGAAAGTCTCTTCTGACTGTGATTTTGGCAAGAGGACAAATGGTTTCCCCTCCTTTCAGGATTTGGTGACCTTTGAAGACGTGGCCGTATATTTCAGCGAAGAAGAATTGGCGCTGCTGGATCTGGATCAAAGGGCCCTCCATAGGGAAGTGATGGAGGAGAATTTTTGGAATGTGGTCTCCTTGGGTAAGAGTCTCCCTTTCTGTCCTTGGTGTATCTGTCAGCCCTTCAAGGTCAACCAGACCAGGGAACCAAAGTCATGTAAGCCAATGCTAGGATCATTAATTCGGAGTCTGAATGTGCTTCCCCTCTCCTTCCTTTTATCTTTGTGAGAACTAAGGAGGGGCTTGTCTGAGACACTTTCTCAGGTTACACTTCTGCCCCGGACTCTGGCCTCTTTTATCTCACCGTTGTCTTGGTAGCAGCTCTTCTTCCTGCCCCTCAAGGCCATTCCCTCGGCCCTCTACAGGATCATACCACTTTGGAAAAGTCAGTAAATGAAATCAACATTTCATTGCTTGCAGTCAGCACCCTACTTTCTCCTCTCCCAGAATGGAAGGCTCATAAAGGGTCTGGTTTGGTTGTCTCAGCTCATAGGGGTCCACCCGGGGAGGAAACAAATGACAAAACTTTTAGATTCCACCTGCTGGACTGGAATGGCCAGGCAGCATTAGACGGCTTCCAAGTTGGATGCTGAGGCCTGCTCCCATCTTTGGAGGCAGTATATGAGATATTTTACTTATTTCTCTGGTGAGCAAAGTAGCAAATGAAATTATCACTGCAAACATGCTCCATATCTGAGCACTTAATGTGTCCCAAACCATCCGCTGGTCCTGCATGTGGGAGAAGTAATGGTTTAGTTCATTTTCTTTGCAGCCAAGCTGCTAGGCACATGTGTTTAGGTTATAGGTGAATTTGTATTCATGTTTATAATTGTTATGGTTATTATAAACTATCTTGAGAAATTGTTACTGGAAAGCATTACAATCTGTTACTAAATTGACCGTTAGCAAGATAATAAATTTGAGGGCAGTCAAATATTAACTATTTGGCACGGTCCTTCTGTATCCAGTTTTGTGACTGCTTAAAGCACAAATATATGAAGCAGAAGATTGTATCTTCTCAGACAACACTAGCTACTTATTTTTATTCCTTGATGTCCGGCTCCATATCTTCCCTGGATTCCAATCTTCTCTTTCACTTTTCTAGCAGGTGATGGGACTATCAGAATCATGAAGGAGGAGAGGAAGCCAGGATCATCTGGGGTATTCTTGAATAGATCCAGGTGCAAAGAGGAAGAAGAATGGAGAAGGAATAGATCCGTGGCGGGTCAGCGTAATCGCTTCCAGGAAGTCCCGGTGCAAACAAAGGGGAAATTATTTAAAGTTGCACCGCGTACACAGAGTTCCACTCAGAGCACAAACTTCACCGCCAATCAGAGAATCAGTATGGATGGGAAGCCCTATAAATGTTTTGAGTGTGGGAAGAGTTTTATTAAGAAGGGAGTCCTTACCGTACATCAAAGAATTCACACAGGGGTGAGGCCTTTTAATTGCTTGCGGTGTGGAAAGAGCTTCCGAAAAAATGTGAATATCACCGAACCCCAAAGAGCCTATGCAGGGGAGAAGACATATATGTGTTTGTACTGCGGTATGTATTATCACCATCAGAATATCCTTGGTGGGAATTTAAGTTCTCAACCCAAGCTACGTCCAGGAGAGAAATCATGTAAATGTCTGGAATGTGGAAAGAGCTTCTTGAAAAAAGGGGACCTCACCCGACATCGAAGGATTCACACAGGGGAAAAGCCGTATCATTGTTTAGAGTGCGGGAAGAGCTTTGGGCTTAGGACAAGCCTGATTTCCCACCAAAGGACTCACACAGGCGAGCAACCGTATAAATGCTTGGAGTGTGGGAAGAACTATTCCAGAAGGACAAACCTGATTGCTCATCAAAGGATTCACACGGGGGAACAACCCTATAAATGTCTGGAGTGTGGGAAGAACTACTCTCGAAGAACCAGTCTTACGGTACATCAGAGACTTCATACAGGCGAGAAGCCATATAAATGCCTGGAGTGCGGGAAGAGGTATTCTCGAAGAACGAACCTGATTGCCCATCAGAGGATTCATACGGGGGAGAAACCGTATCATTGCTTGGAGTGTGGAAAGAGTTTCCGGAGGAACTGGAACCTTGTCAGGCATCAAAGGATTCACTCCGGGGAGACACCGTATTCATGCTTGGAATGTGGCATGAAATTTCGTTATGTGATTAATCTTCGAAATCACCAGAGATTTCATACGGGGGAACAACCGTATAAATGCCCGGAGTGTGGAAAGAATTATTGTACTAAGGGAAGCCTAGTGACACATCAGAAAATGCACAGAGGGGGGAAACCATATCAATGTTTGGAATGTGGAAAGGGCTTTCTGAAAAATGGGGATTTTAACAGACATCAAAGAATTCATGCAGGAGAGAAGCCTTACCAATGCTCTGAGTGTGGAATGAGTTTTGGACTGAGGGCCAGCTTGAATTCCCACCTAAGAACTCACTTAGGAGACCAACCATACAAATGCTTGGAGTGCGGGAAGAGCTACTCCAGAAGAACGAACCTTACTGCGCATCAACGGATTCACACAGGGGAGCAACCATATAAATGCTTGGAGTGTGGAAAGAGCTACTCCAGAAGAACAAACTTGATTGTACATCAGAGAATCCATACAGGGGAAAAACCGTGTATATGCCTGGAATGTGGGAAGGGATTCAGGAAAAACGGGGACCTGACAGTCCATCAAAGAATCCATACGGGAGAGATGCCATATACGTGTGTTGACTGTGGGATGAAGTTTCGTCGCAGAATTAACCTTAAGGATCATCAGAAATTTCATACCGAAGAACAGCCGTATAAATGCTTGGAGTGTGGGAAGAACTACTCGAGCAGCGGGAGTCTAGCTTCGCATCAAAAAATCCACCGAGGCGAGAAACCGTATAAATGTCTGGAATGTGAAAAAAGTTTCTGGAGGATTGGGGACCGTAATGATCATCAAAGGGTTCATATAGGGGAGAAACCCTATAAATGCTTAGAGTGTGGCAAGAGCTTCCATTTCATCACCACCCTGACTTCCCACCAGAGAATTCACACAGGGGATCAACCGTATAAATGCTTGGAATGTGGAAAGGTTTACTCGAGTCAGGCAAATCTAACTTTGCATCAAAGGAGCCACACGGGGCAGAGATCATACGAAGGCATGGAAGTATGGAAAGAGCTTCCGGAAAAAGTAGGACTTTGCTAGGTATCAAAGAATCCACCCAGAAGATCAGTGCTGCCCGTATCGCAGGAGCTTCTGTTCCAACAAAACACTTACATACAAATCCCTGTACAAAGGGATGATGTCAAGATGGCAGTCTCAATTACACATGGACATGCATGAATGCGCACACACACCATAGACAGCCCTGCTTATTTCACATCAAAAAATCCACATCGGAGTGGATTCTCTAAGTGTTTAGGACCAAGAAAGGTCTTTCAGTGACATTTGAAATATTTTTAAAATGTTAGATAAATAGACTGGAGGTTTTCTAACCAGGTTGATAGAAGTAGCTGGAGGAGGAAGGATCTCTTCTGGACTGAACAAAATATTTGAAATATTGATAGCCCACTAGGGAGTATTCCTGTTAGCTATGTTATTCTCCACTGGTTTGGGTGCTTTCTCATCACAAGTATTTCAGAGGTGCTCAGTTTTTAATTTAATGCTTTGTAAATCTTTTTACTAAATCATTAGAATGGGAGAACCGGGGTGTAAAAATAAGGAAAAGTATGTCTTCACTTTGAATTAAAAATAGGATTTAAGGCAGTTCACATTAACACAGAGGTGATCATCACCCTCTTGGGGAGATGGGCAGCATATAAATTTAATAATAAATCAATACATCAATCATGGAGCAAAGCTACATTTAAGAAAATGATTTACATTAAACCTGCCTGTGGAATTTTACACACACACCTGTTCAACTGTGATTTGATTTCTGGGGCAGAAATTATTGAAATAAACACACAGAAGGAGGTTTTATATCTATTATCAGATATAAAATATACCGTGGTTATACAGTATATAAACTGGATATTTTAATTAAAGAACATAGGCTCTTTAGCCACTGTGGAAATATGGAAAGCATCAGAAAAGAAAAGGAAAATAAAAAAAGAATTGGAAAGTTTGTTGGGAGGTAATCTGGATTAGTCCACCTGAAGAAGCAATGGATAATGTCACCTTTTTGTGAATTTGAAGACCAGTTGGGCCTCTTCCAGATACTGTTGCATCTTCTTGATCATGGCACCCTCTGTGGTAGGGTGGTCAAAAAAGTCAAGATGGCCACCGTGACCTTGCAATCTGGCCTTTCCCACCATCTTGACTTTTTTGACCTCCTCTCCATACACCTGCCCTAAGGAATACTCTATCTGGACTGTCTCCGATGTAGTGAACAATTTGAGCCGGTGCTTGAAAAACAGCTACTCCCATTTCTAATAATAATTGCATTTGTACGGCCTTGGGGCACCCCAAAGTATTTGGGGTGCGCCTTGCTTATGGCTGCAGATTGGCCACCTTGCACTAAATCACAGTGAACGTGGTATGTTTCTTAGGTTAACTTGATCTAAGGACTTAGTTCATGGAAGTCCTCTTTTACAAATTACTGTTTTAAGCACCCTGGCTAGCTAGTTTGTAATTCAGTACAGGACATCAAATGATTACAGCTTGTACAAACTCATAACCCAGGACAGGGTTTCTCAACCTTGGCAGCTTTAAGACGTGTGGACTTCAACTCCCAGAATTCCCTAGCCGGCATTATGGCTATATTCCCCATATGCTGGCTAAGGAATTCTGGGAGTTGAAGTCCACACGTCTTAAAGCTGCCAAGGTTGAGAAACCCTGATCCAGGATGATTCTCTTCCCTCTCTGTCCCTCTTTCCTCTGAAGTCGTATTTTTTGGGACTGGAAGCTTGAGGGCAAGGATTTTGGCGGTGGGGGGGGAGAGCATCATTAGTTTGTAACCTTTTCCTAGAAGCCTTTGAAGTAACACAAAATTGCTGAGTAAATGTAAATGTTTTCAAGAAATAAATAAACCACCGATGTGATCAAGCCTCGGTTGACTAAAGGGCCTGCTTCCATGCGTGCTGTGCCTTGACTGCTAAGTTTTGAGATTTTTGCACTTCCTTTAGTGCCGGGCAGGGAGTCTTCAGGTTTCAGTCCAAGGAATTATTTCTTTTGGTAGTCCAACAAGGAACTTGTAATAAGGTGAGCTGTTGCGGATTTACGGTTCTGAACAGCTTTTTAATCTGTGGCAATAAAATTGGGGCGATAGGGTCCTTATAGGTAGTTAACCATTTCAGTCTCCCCACTGTCAGCACCAGAATCCATCTGACAAACAGGCATTATGATGTCATAATGCAAGCTCCGTCACTTTGTTCTTGCGTTGCAGTGCATCTAAGAAGTGGAGTTTGCCTTGTGATGCAATTTTATTCATCGCTTCCTCTGCAAACGGCTTTATACCTCCTGCGTTTTATGTCCAGTGTTTCGTTTTAGACCCCAGACTTAAGGGCCCTACAGGGACGGGGTTGCAAGGAAGAGCTTTGGACAGCCACATGTTGCATCAGCCCTACTAGGTAGAGCAGACCAGGAAATCCATTCCAGAGGAAGGCTGAAACTACTTTTATTGAGATTGGCTTAATGGCAGGATCTTGCAGGTCTGACTGTGCTGCACCTCCTCCTCGTGCGCCAGCGAATCAGGGAGGCGTCCGCTGGAGCTGCTCCCAAATGTTATCTCATTTACGGCCCCTTTGGGGTGGATCACGGTCGTGCCTATTTCCAACAAGGATGTCTTCCTTGTTCGCTACACATGGCTTGTGAATAAGCCCCACCGTGTTCTAGAATGCAACCGCTGGCTCCAGAGGGGTCCAAAAGGGCACGGGATCAAATGATGAAAGCATTGCGCCCTCGTGACCAAGCTGTGCCTCTTTGTTTTTTAAATATTTTTTTATTAAAAGATTTAACATAGATAATAAATACTGCAGTCACTAAGTGAAAAGTCACATGACTGTGTCACTTTCACTGCAGTTATTAAGCAAAGCATCATGTGACCGCGATTTGCAATTTTACTGCCAGCTTCTCCATTGACACTACTAGTAGGAAGCCGGCTGTGAAGAGCCCAAATGGCGATCACGTGACCACGGGACGCTGCGATGGCTATGTGAGGTAAATGTGAGGATTGGTCACAAAGCTGTTTTTTCCCAACCGTCATAACTTGGAATGGTCGTTAAATGAGACAGTAAGCAAGGACTAGCTGTAAACCTGCTGGATTTTATAGACACCTTTGGCTTCTCCATTGATAAAAACTCTCTGTTAGCTGTTTCTGAAATGATCAACAGGTACAGCCTGCACTGTCTTCGCAGAGAAAACAGTGTACAGTGCAAGGAAGCAGACCAGTTTTCCTTGTCTATATATAGGGTTCTCATTTGGCAGTAAAGCCCTTCCCGGAATTCTTGTGTTGCAAACTTAAATCAATCAAAAGTCAGATTTGTTCTTGGTCGGCACTCCAGGTTGTTACAAGACAAGTCCAGCACAGAAAACAGGACTATATGTTTAAAGTATGAATAATAGAAACGGAACTCAGTGTTGATCATTAAACCTTTTAAATAAGAAGGAAGTATCAGAGCTGGTGATTCCACATTTCAGCTCTGAGATCTCAGCCAAGTTGTATCAGATGTGTCCACTTCTCGGCTAATTCTTTTAAGGGTTTTATTTTAATTGGTGGTTGTTGTTTCTGTTATTTTGTGTGTGCCGCCCAGAGTCACACAAGCGAGATGGTCGGCTACATACATTTAATAAATACATAATGTGACTTTTTTAATTATAAGAAAGTGTCAGTTCCTCTACAGAATGGGCCTACTAGACCAGGCCATGGTTCACTTTGTTATCTCACCAAAAAATGAGGCTAACCCAGTGTTTCTCAACCTTGCTGGCTGGGGAATTCTGGGCGTTGAAGTCCACCTATCTTAAAGTTGCCAAGGTTGAGAAACAGGGCTAACCAGATACTTCTGTTTGCAACTGATATTTGGAGCCAGGTTGCCTCTGACTCAGAGGCAGCCTTGACTCCTCCAGACCAATCACTCTTGATAGATTTTCCTCTGTGAACTTCTCTGATCCCCTTTTCAAGCAATCTAAGTTAGTGGCTGCCACATCTGGTGGCAATGAATTCCACAGGCTAATTTTGCCCTGCCTAAATGCCCCGCTCCCTTTTTTTGGTCTGTTTTAAATCTGCTTCCAAGCAGCTGCTTTGGATCACTCCTGGTCCTAGTGTTTTAAGAGAGGCGGGAAAATATTTTTCCCTGGCTGTTTTCCTTCCTTAATTTCTTTTTTGGCAAGCTCAAGTCCCAAATATTTTAGCTTTTTATTTTCATTCATTTTTGTTTACAGGAATGTCTGCAAGGTATAGTAAGAAGAAAAGTCAAGATAGTGACCACGATGGGTGATTCAACCTCTGCCCGCTGTTATGTGTGTCATACATAATAATTTGAATTCCCCTGGTCTTTAAAGGAGATGTATTTAACTGGGGAAGGGGAATTCTCTTCTGACACATTTAACTCTGGTTAATTGCCCATAAAAGTTATACTTCAAGGACTTAAAAATCACTCTTGATACATACAAAGCCCCATTAGCATATTGTCTTGTCGTCATCCACCAAACTATGGTTTGTTTTAACTATCATTTGTTAAACCCCAAACCAGCTAGGCAAGCAAAGTTCACAGGAGTTGCTTCTGGTTTTGGACCAGGTTCTGCTTTGTTTTCTTTCCCTGTTAATGGTTACTCCACTTCACTGGAGGCAGGGTATCTATTCGGTGAGGTCAATGGCATCGAGATGACAGGCTCAACCTGGTTATTGACACCCCACTGCTTTTTAACATGCATTGGGTAAAACAGCAGGGATTCAATCACCTGGCCATGCACGCCATCCTGATGCTGTCGAGTCCGCCTTGCAGATGCCCAAGAATAGTTAGATGTTTAGAAGGAACAAGCAAGGAAATCATAAAGAAGCTGTACATACATTCCCATTCACACATTGTATTAAGTCAGTTACAATGAGCTTGCCAAAAGCATACAGGTAGTCTTCGACTTATGACCACAACTGGGACTGGAACTACTGTTACTAAGCAATATGGTCATTAAATGAATCATGCCCAATTTTACGATCTTTTTTGCCGCAGTCGTTAAGCAAATCACTGTGGTCGTTAAGCGAATCCAGCTTCCCCCATTGACTTTGCTTGTCGGAAGCCCCCTAGGAAGGTCACAAACAGCAATCAAGTGACCCAGGACTCTGCAACCATTATAAATACATGCCGGTTGCCAAGCGCCCGAATTTTGATCACATGAGCACAAGGACACTACGACGGTCCTAAATGCAAGGACTGGTCATCACTTTTTTCAGTACTGTTGTAACTTCAAACGATCATTAAATGAATGGTCATAAGTTGAGGATTAGTTTGCAGCCGTAAACCAAACCATGGTTTGTTCAATAAACCATGGCTAAGTAGGGCTTAAGCCTGAAGTGCAAACCCAGTGTCAAGGTTGAGGTAACAACCTTTTCAGAAGTCCAAAGATCAAGTTCACTGAGCTTTGGGGATGAGTCTGGGCTTTCATGATCTTTCAGCTTAACCTACCTCACAGGGTGGTTGTGGCAGGAAAAAAAAAACGGAGAAGAGAATGTTATGTATGCCACTTTAACGTCCTGGAAGAAAGACAGGACATACAAACTCTCTTTCTGAGGTTTCCCGGATGCAAGATGCTTTGTCTGAAAGAAGAATAAAGATGCCCAAACATGTTTTTTAAAACTCTTTCCAGCTCTGGCTTCAGTATCTTGGCTTCATTCCTCCTGAACTTGCTGGCCAGATTCACACATCATGGTTTGTCTTGTTTATGAGTCCGTGGGCTGTATGAACTCAGACACTTATGATTTATAAATCATGTTTATGGCTTACCATGCTGGGTGACTCCAGCCCATGGCGATTCATTCCACCAGTCATTCAAACCACAACTGAATTAGCCATGGCTTCATGGGCATGGGAACTTGGCCAGGGTTTCCTAGGAAGGAAACCTCACGCAAAGGCTGCTTGGGTCCAATGGTATAGCTAGAGCAGTGTTTCTCAACCTTGGCAACTTGACGATGTGTGGACTGTCAGGATTTTCTCATGGGAAGAAAGTCATCCCGTTCCCTGTACAACAATTGTTTCGTCTACTGTGTGGAAAGTTAAGGTAAACAAAGGATCTTGTGACTGTGTTATGCTTTTTACTGCCACCTATTGTAATGTGTATGCTAGTTATTCAGTGGGGGGGGGGGGGGTACATGCTGGCAATATAACGGGAGGGCTAGATGCCCAGCCTGTCAGTCGTTTATAGTTTTATCTATCATGTAGGTTTTTATAGGTTATGTAGTTGTAACTAATAACCAAGTAGTGTACCTCTTCTCTGAGAGTGTTTTTTAGCTAGAGACTTTGTTGTGGATAAGTCTTGGATGCTAAGATGAGAAGTTGTTCTTTGTTATTTCCTGTATTTTGTATGCAACTTGTATTTTATGAAGTTTTGCATTTTTATCAATAAAAACCAGTTAGTCTATATTTTCTGACTGGATTTTCTTTGGAGAGCAAAATATGGACATTGCATTTTGCAAGCTCTCATGCTGATGTGTAATTTTCCTGAGAGCAGAGTTTTTGAGAGGTTTGCTGCGCTCTGCACAACATGGACTTCAACTCCCAGAATTCTGCTGGCTGGGGAATTCTGGGAGTTGAAGTCCACACATCTTCAAGTTGCCAAGGTTGAGAAACACTGTTCTAGAGGCATCCAGTATCAGCTGCTATGAGGTCAGCCACGCCATACATGACCTCATGGCAGAACGACATCATGACACGTGTGATGCCCCCCTCCCACCGTAGAGGCTCACGCACGACTCGCCTTTCGTACGCCTCCCAGAAAAACTCACACTCAAATACCCATCCATGATTCCATGCTTTTAGTACAGGAGATTAACCAGTAACTATCCAAGAAGGGATACAAAAAATGAAAGTACAGAGAAAGCGAAAAATGACCACACGCACAGAGCAAAAGTTGCATATAACTCACTGGATTTCTGTAAAAACATGCAGAGCGGCACTGTTTAAACAAGAAACACTGTGAAAAAGCAGGATATGGCTCTAGAACGAAAGTTGAATTCTCGGCAATGAGGCCCAGCCGTTCAGAAGAGCCTCTTTTTCTGAAGGCACCTCAAACACTGAGCCGAATTCAGGCTGCCAGTCCACCAGTTGGTCTTCGAACAGATTCACGCCGCCTCTTTTCTCCAATTCACGGTGCCTCACCTGAGTGGGTTTCTATCACGGGGAAGAAGTTGCTTTACATAGGATTACTATTCTACTTTTTTCATTAATCCCACCCCTCTACACATCTATCCAAAGCCATCAACAACATAGGGGTGGGCCCGAGACAGGAAAAAGAGTTTCTTTCGAACCCAGAACCAGCCATCGTGTTTCGGAAGTTCTGCCAAACTCTTTCGGATCAGTCACAGTCCAGCAGTAACAAAACCTGGAACGCTTTGGCTGTTTTGTTTGGGGCGAAACAAAATCCGGACAAGTTGGGCATGTCTGATGCCCGTTGCTCCTTCTCTGCGTGACGTATCCCACCAGCTCCAGCCTGCAATGTCTTTCCTTCCTTCCCTTCCACTGCCACCGTGTGACGTATCCCGCTGTCCGTCCTCCTTCCTTCCCCATCTCCCCAAGCCACCAGCGTCCTCCCCACTCCACCACTTCTATCTGGACCGGTCCCATCCATAGAGGGACGAAATGGCCCTGTTTGATTCCAGGCGTGCACAGATCAATGCACCCAGAACAGCTGTGCTTTGATTCAGGCATGGCCCACTCAAAAACCTCCACGCACGAGATGGTTTGTGCACAGAACGCTTTGCACATCCTCACGAAAGAAGAGAGTTAAAAGCAGAGAAGCAGCACTGCAGCATGGCCCAAGAGCTGCCAAGGAGGTGGCAGCAGCAGGGGAAGTGACACACCAGAAAAAGCTTTTTGCAGTTTCTCAAAGAATACAACCTTCCCAAACGATGCAACTTCAGGCACAGTTGTCTCGCTGCCACCACTGAAAAGGCCCTGCCGCTTGGATCCACCTGTGACCCCAAGTCTCATAGAAGCAAAGGGGTGTGTGTGTGCTCCCAAATGGTCCGTGATGTTAATGACCCAGGTCCCCACACAGAATGCAGCCCAGAATGACAGGTGGGAAATGCAGCCGAGAGAAAAGCCAGAGAGGATCCTCCATTCTGCCTGCTCAAGTCATTTGTTCGGCAACTGGAATTCCGGAAATCTTTTCAAAGCCAGCCTGGAGGAGGAGGATGCGAGTGAGGAGGACTAGATCCAAGGAGGCTAAATCGGGGATTGCTAATCTTCCAGGATCTAGCAGTCACGTTTTGGAATCGTGGCAATGTGTTGGGGACACCTGCCCCAAGCAGTTCCCAGTCACCAAACATCGGTCCAAGATCTCCATCGCTTCCAAAGGCCTGGCCTGCAGCCATGTTCCATTTGCATTTCTGAAGGGGACCGTTGGTGTTTACAGGGGGCCCAGAGGCGTTTCTGAAAATAAAGATAATGCTGGACGCTGGTACGTTCTTTCTTGCAACCACACAAACTTCACATATCATTTTTGGGGTAATTAAAAACAAGGAAATCAAATCTGGCAAGGGTTAGGGAGGTGTCACCCGATGTCACTGCTCTGGGATCAAGGCGGTGAAGGGTGGGCACAGCCAGTATGAAAAATTATCTCGGTAATTCTTGTGAAGTGTTTTCATTGCTCCAAAGAGTGTCAACGACCAACCCTACCCAGGACTGAGTGCAGGGTGGGATAGGGGAATGTTAAAAAAATCAAGATGGCAGCCACAACCATTCAGTCAAAGCCCTGCCAGCTGGGAAGGTCAGAAATGGCGATCACGTGACCCTGGGATGCTGCAACCATCGTGTGACCTGGTTGCCAAGTGCCTGGATTGGATCACATGACCATGGGGGTGCTGCGATGGTTGTAAGTCCCTTTGTTCAGCACCGTTGTAACTTCAAACAGTCGAACAAACAAATGGTCATTAAGTGAGGACTCCCTGTAAAAGGCTTCAATCACATTTTCATAGCTGCTGTCTTGACTTTTTCGATCCCCCTTGCAGATGTCCCTGCTCTCCCCATTATTTTAAGTCTCTGAACGCTTCAGGGATCCAAAACTTTCAGTCCTTGTTTTTCTTTCTAACCTGATGGAATATTGGAAAGAAATTTAGGGATTCGGGGTTCTGTCCTGGGATCCATAAGCAGGATAATTCTAACATGGAACAGGACCCAATTTGATGTTGGGAGGAAGAAACTGGGAAAAGAAATAATGAGTTTGAAAATGAGGCAGATCTGTCTTGGGACGGCAGAGGGAAAAAATCCAGAAAAACTTCCTCAAGGCATCCTTATGAGAGGGCAGGGGCTCCGAAGGCTGCCGATTCCTCCATTCTAAGCCCTCCTGGTCATGTGACTCAGAGCATCTCCTGGTCATGTGACCCAGAGCAGAGCTCTTATTAAGGGATCGGAATGCTTTCCCTTTTTGTTTATTTTGCAAATGGGGGCTCTCTTTGGAAATATAAAGCAGGTGCATTAAAACTCGCAGGGAGACGTGATGTACCCCCTAAAAAGGGCAAAGCCCTAGAACTGAACTTGACTAACGCTCACGTGGAATTTTCTTTGGAAGTGGTTTACCACTCCTTTCCTTGGAGATGTTTTTTGACTTTCTCATCTGGCCTGTCGCCCGAGATCCCCTGGTCGTCTCCCATCCTGACACTCCCCCGATCCAGGCCCGCTTAGCCTTTGAGCCCAGGCAAGCTCAGCCAAGCGGGACCAGATTTTCAAGCTTTAAATCACCAAGGAAAAAGTAAAATTGTGTTGCTGAATATGCCCGGTTGGCTGAGATGGGCGTTGGGGGTCTGAGAAGCTGTGATGGGTGGGCAGGAAGGAGCCTCATTAGCTGCCAACCTCTGCTCTAGGAGAGTGCCCCAAGCTGTGGCCCCATTTCTTGAAGAGCCCCCCTGATTTGCATGAGTCTGTTCCTTATCAGGATGTCAGAATGGGGGCCTGACATCACACCAAAGACCTCCTCTTGGGTACCTGCATGCTGAGGCCACACACAAGTATGCCAGGGTGACACTGCAACAGGTGCCCCCCCCCCCCCCCCGCGGCCCGGTGGATTCCTATGACAATATAGCAATTACAGGATTTAGACCAGGAGAGAGAGACCTGAGTTCAAATCCACCTTCCATCCTGGAAACCCTCTGGCTGATTTTGAGCTGGTCACCTTGCAGGATCTTGCTGGGGGGATAAAATGAAGGGAGATTCCCACACGAAGCTCCAAGAGCAAGGGCAGGATATAACCCTAGTAAATAAATACAGCAAATGGATTGGGGGCCACACACACAAAGCCTCCCCCCTCACTCCAGCAATCTCAGATGTCACTGCATTTGCTAGAGAAAGAAGGTCCACGTGCCCATGTCTTGCACTCTGCCTCTGTTGGCATCTCCTGGATGGTCACTATTGCAGCCATGTCTGTCTTCTTGAAAGCCCTGCGTTTGGAAGACTGGGTGATGCTAGAGACTCTCTGTGCAAGAACTGGAGAGTCAAGCATTCTGGCTAGTACGTTGAGGGAGACTCAGTGGCCAAGGGTCTGGCGGAGGTGGAGCAGGAAGGGCCAGAAGTGGCCTGAGATCCCTGTCTGACAGGACCATGTCAGACAACTTAGATTAGGATGAGCTATCCTTAGACCCCTAGAGCTTCCAACCTTTAGAAACTCAATGTTGTAGGAACTCACATGGGCCTCCATTGGTATATTGTGGATGAACATCCTATATTCCTTGCAAATCTATGATATGGGTTCCTTGACATCTTCAGCTCCAGCTGAAGGACTTCTGCAAAACTCCAGGCATTTCTACGGATCCTCTTGTGTCCCTGGTCTTCGCTGAGAGGTGAGATCTGTGCACAGACCGCAGTTCTTTCCTTCTCACCCCAAGAATTCAAATTAGGGTACAACAATTGCTTAGATGTGGAGCGTACTGACGGTTCAAGTCCAGCTCCCAGTCCCTCAAAGCGGGGCTGAAAAGGAAGCCGTCTGAAACACTAGACAGCAACAATCGGCCAACACACCAACAGCATAAAGCATACATATAAATAAATTTATATCTAACGCACAGAAATGAAGTCTGTGTTCCACACGAATGTCTTTCCACAGTGATTTCTACGGTTTCTCCCTTAAATTCTTCCACAATAAGGGCTCCCTCATCCTTCCACCCCCCCCCCCCCAGAAAACCAGAGTTACTTTCATACTCCTAGCATTTAAATGCATCTTCTCCTGTGTGGATTCTTTGATGTAAAGTAAGGGAATATGCCCAACAGAAGCTCTTCCCACACTCCAGGCATTTAAATGGCTTCTCCCCGGTGTGGATTCTTTGATGGCAGCTGAGGTATTTGCTAGTGCTAAAGCTCTTTCCACACACCAGGCATTTAAAAGCTTTATCCACAATATGAATCCGTTGATGGCACGTGAGGTATCTGTTTGTGCTGAAGTTCTTTCCGCACACTAAACATTTATACGGCTTCTCCCCCGTGTGGATCCTCTGATGCGAGGTAAGGCTGGTGCTTCTGCTGAAGCTTTTTCCACACTCCAAGCATTTAAAGGGTTTCTCTCCCGTGTGAGTGATCTGATGTAAGGTCAGGGAGTTAGCCCAACAGAAGGTCTGTCCACACTCCAAACATTTGTAAGGTTTCTCTCCGGTGTGGATTCTCTGATGGGAAATGATGTATTTGCTAGTGGTGAAGCTCTTTCCACACTCCAGGCATTTATACGGCTTCTCTCCCATGTGGATACTTTGATGGGAAATAAGGCTCGTGCGTCTTCGGAAGCTCTTTCCGCACTCCAGGCATTTAAAGGGTTCTTCCCCCGTGTGGATTCTTCGATGCGAGGTGAGACACTGTCTCGTAATGAAACTTTTCCCGCACTCCAAACACTGAAACGGTTCCTCCCCTCGGTGAAGGCGCTGATGGTAGCTGAGGCTCGTGCTGTGGACAAATTTCTTCCCACACTCGGCGCATTTGTACGGTTTCTCTCCCGTGTGGATCCGCTGGTGGGAAGTGAGGTACTGACGAGTGCTGAAATTCTTCCCGCACTCCAAACAGGAATGTGGTTTCACTCCGGTGTGACTCCGTTGATGGTAGGTCAGGCTCGTCCTGTGACTGAACCTCTTTCCGCACTCAGGGCATTTGTAGGGTTTCACTCCCGTGTGATGCTGCCGATGGTAAGTGAGGCTAGTGTTGTGGATGAACCTCTTTCCACACTCTAAGCACTTATATGGCTTCTCCCCTGTGTGTATTCTCTGATGTGAAGAAAGGCTGGTGCTTCGACTGAAGCTTTTCCCACACACCAAGCATTTAAATGGCTTCTCTCCTGTATGAATGATCTGGTGTAAAGTGAGAGAGTTAGCCCAGCAGAAGGTCTCCCCACACTCCAGACACTTGAAGGGTTTCTCCCCGGTGTGGATTCTCTGGTGACAGGCGAGGTACTGCCTCGTGCTGAAGCTCTTCCCACATTTGGTGCATTTGAACGGCTTCTCCCCAGTGTGAACTCGCTGGTGGCAACCAAGGTACTGTCTCGTGCTGAAGCTCTTCCCGCACTCCAGGCATTTATATGGCTTCTTGGTCGTGTGGCTCTCCCAGTGAGCGATCAGGCTCGACTGGCAGTCGAAGGCTTTTCCACACAGAAGGCATTGGCTCCACTCGATCCCGTCTTCTATTTTTTCGCGGACCGGAAGCTCGTAAAATTCAGTGTCGTAAGAACCTGAAGGTTCGTCCTTCATTCTGCCGGCTTCAGCTTCTGCTCTCTGCTTGTCCTCCTCTTCGCTTCCAATTTTTCCCAACAATACCCCATGTATTTCTCCATTTTCGCTCTCTGACCAATCACTTCCTGGCAGGGGGGAAAAGTGAAAAGACTTCTGGTAAGTTATGAAATTGTACCACGCGTGGTGGACTTGTGAAAAAGCAAAAAAAAAAAGGGAACAAATACATATGGTGATACAAAGAGTTTTGAAGACTAATATTGAGATGAAACCAGAACTTTTCGTATTGGGACTTATGGATAGTCAATTTGAAAAGATTTATGGAAGACTGATTTTACATAGGGTAACTGCAGCAAGATTATTATATGCACAAAGATGGAGAACTATTGAAATACCCACAATGGAGGAACGGAGGGTGAAGATGGCAGAGTCAGCAGAGATGGCAAACTGACCTGTTTGGTCAGGGATAAAACAATACATTACTTTTATAAAAGACTGGAAACCTTTTATGGATTTTTCGCTGAACATGGCAAAAAGAGAAATGGGGATTTCTGGTTTTGATGACTGAAAGGGGACTGAATAAGGGTCTGAAGGGAGTTTTGTAATGCGAAGGAGGAAGGAGGAATAATGGGTTTGTTTGTAACTGCTGTAAAGAAGGGCAGGAGTCACTTCTCTCATTATCTTTCTTTTCTTTCTTAAACTTTCTTATACTCTAGCTTCTCTTCAGATTGTATAAATCTTTTGTCTTTTACTAAAGATTTCCATGGAGAGGCACATTTATGAGTTTTCCTTGGCTGGTGGGGTAATTGATTCTGGCCCCCCCGCCCCGTCATCTTGAATTTTATAGTCGTTTTATGTATATAGTCTTTTATATAGTATTATTTGTTAGTGAATTTATGATGGATATTTATATTTTTACTGTTTGATTTTAAGCTGTGAGCCGCCCAGAGTCACCCTCTGGGGGAGATGGGTGGCATATAAATTTAATACATAAATAAATGAATGAATAAACTGTTTTGTTTTCTGTGTTTTTCCTTTCCCCTAAGTGGAAACTTACCCAAGGAGGAGGCAATACCACTGTTCTCTGCCATCACGTCCCTGTGCAAAGCTCTTTGGTCTGGATCCAGCAGTGCCCACTCCTCCTCTGTAAAAGTTACAGATACTTCCTCAAGCGACACCTAAAAAGCAGGAAACGTCGGCTTCTTACATTTAAGGCAGCACATTTCCTAGCAACTTTAAGATGGGTGGACTTCAACTCCCAGAATTCCCCAGCCAGCATTGAGAGGGAGGGACCAGCTTAGAGCAGTATTTCTCAACCTTGGCAACTTTAAGATGGGTGGACTTTAACTCCCAGAACAACAGGGGACTTGAGGAGCCAGTGGGGCAGAATAGGAGACCGTGCTCCTTGAACATATATCCTTCTTGAGGGATATATCTGACAGTAGCAAAAAGCCGGCAACAATTCTTCCAAATCCAGGGAGATGAATGCCAGGCTGTCTTTCCCAGAGATTATTCCCCTACCTGATCCAGCTGCACAGAAGGAGGGTTACATCCAGCAGCCAGCTGTGGTTCATCCCCTGGAAAGAGAGAGAAAGAGAGAGAGATGCAAGGAAGATTGACTTCTCTCAGTGGAAGGCAAACTCAGGTTCTACCATGCAGGTGGACAAGCTGTGGATTCCAGCCCAGCTACAGTTCTTCAGCAACCTTCTTGCCCTCCTGTGAAAGAAGGGGCCAAAGATGTTTCATCTTTTTCTTCCCCACAACAATAACCTTGGGAAGGAGGTTGGGTTGAGCAAGAAGGACCAGCCCAGAGGCCCCCAGGGAGCTTCTGTGCCTGAGGGGGTCTAGAACCTGATCTCCCCACTCCTGGTTGAGCATTTTCACCCCTACCCCTCTGTGGGGTTGAGAGGGAGGGACCAGCTTAGAGCAGTGTTTCTCCACCTTGGCAACTTTAAGATAGGTGGACTTCAACTCCCAGAATTCCCCAACCAGCATTGAGAGTGAGGGACCAGCTTAGAGCAGTGTTTCTCAACCTTGGCAACTTTAAGATGGGTGGACTTCAACTCCCAGGATTCCCCAGCCAGCATTGAGAGGGAGGGACCAGCTTAGAGCAGTGTTTCTCAACCTTGGCAACTTTAAGATGGGTGGACTTCAACTCCCAGGATTCCCCAGCCAGCAATGCTGGCTGGGGAATTCTGGGAGTTGAAGTCCACCCATCTTAAAGGTGTCAAGGTTGAGAAACACTGGTTTTAGTCTAAACTGAAAAGTAGCTTAAAACACATTCATTTTCTGGCTCCGCCCACATTGTTCTGGTCCTGTCCCAGCATAAGATCAAATATTGATGCTGATGTAGTTCTTGGCCCCCGAAAACTAGCTTTTTCATCCTGAATTTTCTTGCAACTGGGGGCTACATCTAAAAAAAAATTTTTTTTTTTAATCTCCAAGGGGTGTAGTCAGTGATATCCTTGGATGGGGTTAAAGGATACTGGCTGGGGAATTCTGGGAGTTGAAGTCCGCCCATCTTAAAGTTGCCAAGGTTGAGAAGCACTGATCAAAACCAACCCAATAAAATATATTTCACTCCTTTCCACCCCAGTTTCCCTTCTGGGAAAACAGCATTCTGTGATTGGCTGCATTTGTCTTGATAGCTTTTTATGTTTATGACTACCCCGCCATGACAGCCATTTTGTGAGAGCGCTCACAAGACGTGCCCAAAATTCTGAACAGCTGCCTAACTCAGATTTATATCTGCATTGACTCAGAACATTAAAGCACTTTATATAGTTTAGGGATGCCTGCCAGCAAAAGATAAGCCTGAAAAATGGCCCACAAGCGTGTACCTAGCATAGTAGCCACCTTGTCAACTTCTTGCTTGATCCGCCTTAACAACGGCTTTGGATGAGGGACGGATGGAATTTTTTCTATCCTGGGGAAGTTCGTAGTTTCTTCCACAACTCGGTCCTCCAAAGGAGAAAGCAAGAACCCCCAAAAACCAAAGAGAAAGATCAGAAGAGGAATAGCACAGGAAAAAAATAATTCGGGTAGAATATTCCCCATTAATATTCTAATTTGTATAATAATACCGGCAGTCCAAGGATTATGCAGGGGGTTTGTTCCCAGACTCCTAACATGACCATTTTAATAAAGGTCAGACTGCATGCAGAAACCTGCCAGCCCGTTTTGCAACCCTGGTAATAATGTTGGGTTTACCTAAGTCAGGGCGTGTAAAACCCAGGAAAGGCCTGTATTGGTCCTTTACTAGAATGAGAATGATTTTCTCTTCCTCAGCAAGACACTTTTTTAAGGACGGAGTAATCTCAGTATTTTTCATTGGCAAATGAGCAGAAGGGAAGGAGATAGGTTATACAAATAAAGAAGTTCAATAGACCATCGGCTTCATGGGGCCATTAATTAATTAATTAAGGGGGCCGTTGGTTCCATAGGGCCATGAATGAATGAATGAATGAATGAATAAGATAAATAAGTGAAAGGGCCATTGGCTTTATAGGACCGTAAGTAAGTAAGTAAGTAAGTAAGTAAGTAAGTAAGTAAATAAGATGGGTACAAGATGCTGTGAACAGAAAGTGGCCGAGGGAAGCTCAAGTGAACCATCTCCAGGCCCTGTTCTCACCTGCTGCCTCTGCTCCTCCGCCTGGCTCAGCAGGAAGCCCTCGGCCAGGGCCACCGCCTGGGAACTGGTCTCTGCCCCACATTCTCGGACCCAGTTCTTCATCTCCGGGGGCAGGACAGCCAAGAACTGCTCTAGGATCACCAGGTCCAACATCTCAGCTTTAGAATGCTTCTCTGGTTTCAGCCACTGATGGCAAAGATCATGGAGCTGGCTGCAAACCTCTCGGGGACCCTTCGCACCCTGATAGTCAAGCTGCCGGAAGTGTTCTCGCTGGACATCGGAACTGGGCATATCCTTGGTTGGGGCTTTCTGCGCCCCCATCCCACCACCTTCTTTGCCACTTGAGCGCTGGAGAGGACAAGGGGCTCGGTTAGCTTCTAGGCAGGCCTCCTTCTCTGATTTCTTCTCCACCTTGTGATCCAGCTCAGACCGTGACGTGGCCACGTTTGACCTGTCCTGCGAGGTCATTTCCAACGGCATTGTTGGAACGCCTTTTCTTCCCAACAAGGATGGGCGAGAAAAGCAGGGATGTCAAGTCCTGCCGAGCCCGAAACGGGCTTTGATTGACCCTTGCGACAGAGGACACAATTATGCCGCCTAACTCCAGCTGGTTCCCAGCTCCTTTGCCTGCAGACAAGCGAAAAACCCAGACCCGATTCACACATTGCAGGAAAAACTCTAAACCCAAGTTAGCAAAAGACTACAGCTGCATTCCCTTAACACGATCTGCCTGAGCAAAAATAAAAATAAAAATCACATTATAGCTTATGTGATGACCCTTTTGAAATAACACGCCGAGGAAGCAGCTGAGCAGCCAACACACACCAAACCCCAAATTACTCAACTCTATTTGAACCTAGTCTAGTATGTTGTGTGATTCCCACCCAAAGAGGAGCTAAAGGCACCTTCTCTCAACTAAAGATGCTCAGAAGACTTTGAGGGGGGACACCATCAGGCAGGGAAGCAACTTAATTTTCTTTGCATCTGTTGTTTCAGCTGGATGACTGTTTCTCTAAGTGTTATTTATTTATTAAAAGGTGTAGCCCCTGCCTCTTTTTCAGAAGTTTAAGGTGGCATACAGGGCATTTCCTCCTCCCATTCCCCCCGCCTCATTTCCTCCCCTATGTGAGAGAGGGACTGGCCTAGGGTCCTCCAGAGAGGTGGTATGGCAGAGGGGAGACCAGAACCTGGATCACCCCCCTCCTAGTCCAGCCCCTTCCCCACTACAGAGTGAGAAAGAGCAATCAGATGAGAAGTTCACTTAATTTGACCCTTACAACACTCCTGGGAGGTAGGCTTGACTGAGAGAAGACTGCTCCAGAGCGCCCTAGACAGCTTTCATGGCTGAAGGGGGACCAGAACCTGCATTTCCCCACTCCTAGTCCGGTCCCTTCCCCATTGTCCCACCCCAGCTCTGGGGCTGAGAGGGGGACTAGCCCAGGGTCCCATAGGGAGCTATCCCCATCCACCTCAAATGCAACCACTTGGCCCATTTTCCTGCTCCACTTTGAAGGTACAAATTGCCTCAAGCACACATTGCCTCAAACACTCCTGTTAATTTTGGCTTTCTTTGTTGTGGGATAACCCCAATTCACTGGCTGCTGCACCGAGTGCCTAGAATGGCTCCTTACCCCGTTTCGTGGCCCCCGTACATCAGGATCCCCCTGCTTTTTAAAATAGCTTTATTAAATGAATTGCTGGCACACAGGCCCTTACCCCCAACAAATCAGTTCAGGGATCTCTTTTGTATTTTTTTAAGCAATTGACCATTTCAACAATTCTATCTATCTATCTATCTATCTATCTATCTATCTATCTATCTATCTATCTATCTAAATATTGCAACCCTGTGAAATGTCTAACAGGCAGCTACTGACTCTTGACCATTTTAATGTTGCAGGGGGGAGCAGGCAAGAAAGCGGAGTAAGAAATTCATTTTTTACAGAAGAGGATGGAGGGGCAGGGATGGCAGGACCTGCAACAGCACATTGGACATTCAGGTTAGATTGGACAACGTAACCTGAACTGAATTCTTCTCAAGTTCATCAGCCCAAAGAGGTTTTCCTTCAGCCAGCTTAGACCCAGACAGACCCAGCCAGCATAGACCTTTGACAGGACAGAAGCAGCTTAAACATGAAGTATGGATCTATCCTCTCTCTTCCCGTGCATTTTTCACAGCAACCGATTCTGTTTTCTGCTTTTCCTTCCTGCGAATCTCAAGCGATCCCTCCCTTTATGTTCTCCATGGGACAAACAGTTTGGAACTGAATCCAGCTGAAGCCCTTCCTGGTGGAGAAACTGGACCTGTTCCCAAGAATAGATGGGCTTGTTTTCTGGTTCTTCCCTCTCTTATTATTTCTGTTTTGTTCTACTGCTTCCTTTCCTTATTATTCTTCTGTATTAAAACTGAATGCCTTTTAAAAATGTCTTGCACCAAACCCGTACAACTTTAGGGAAGCTGTCATTTTAATGCACACCACTCATTCCTTGGAAAGATGTCTTCCGAAAGAAAGCCAGCGAAGGGTGTGTGTGTCTGTGTGTGAATCTGCACGCACCAAGCCACCAGAGAATTTCAGCTCAGGCAAGTTGCAAATCCTCCACCCCACTAGATCCCCTCCTGATAGAAAACCTGGAGCTAGATCTCTCTTTTCTGTTCACCAAGGCTTAGATTTCTTCACTCATAGCTGGGGGGTGGGGGGGAGAAGAAGGGGAGGGGGAGGCAACTCTTTCACCCAGAAGAGTTCCTCCCTCCCTTCCTTCCTCCCCAGTCCCAACCATCGTAACAAAATGAAAGGCCCTCCACATTTGAGAGTCTCATTCCCCAAAGTCCTACTACTAGGATGATGGGAGTTGTAACCCAAAAGACTGATGGGTGGGAAAATCCCAACAATACTCAGAGCAGTGTTTCTCAACCTTAGCCACTTTAAGATGTGTGGACTTCAACTCCCAGAATTCCCCAGCCAGCCCTGGTGGCTGGGGAATTCTGGGAGTTGAAGTCCACACATCTTAAAGTGGCTAAGGTTGAGAAACACTGCTCTGGGTATTTTGAGCTGTTTGCCTGAAATCTAAAAGAAAAAAGTAAAGCCACCCTCAAATTCAGCTTGACTCTTGGAAACTTTGTGGACACCGCCATGCCCTTATGTCGCAACAGTACAGAAATGGTTTCCCACTCATTTCTTCTTTCTCAGGGAAGTAGAAACCCCCCCCCCCCGACTCCTGGTGGTCTCCCTGCTCAGCATGAGAGCCGGGGTGGGGGTGTCAGACCGGGAGCAGGGAGACCCGGGGTCTGGTCCCCGCTCAGCCACGGACACCCCCTGGGGGACTCGGGGCCAGTCCCTCTCTGTCAGCCTGCCTACCTCCCAGGGGTGTTGTTGCCCTGGGGAGAATTAGAGGAGGGGGCATGAAGGACCCCACCTCCCCCTCCCGAAGGAAAGCCAGGGTGAAGCACTAGCCAGCCCGACGCCGCTTAACTTTTTCGAGGCCAGCCCCGGGCAATCCGGGTTAGAAAATCTCTAGGGTCGCTTCTTTGGGCTCACTCACCCCCCAGGACTCTACCCCACCCTCTTGAGACCCAGATCCGGCTACCCTTCCCTACGGGCCCCGTTTCGCTCGTCCTCTGCCCCCCCAAGGGAAGGGGCTGGAGGCGGGGGGTGGGGGGGCTGGACAGCAGCCGCAGCCTGCGGACGCGCGAGAATAACCTCGGACGGAGGAATCGCGCCGCAAGGCGAGCGCGCGGGGAGGGGGCGGCGGGGAGGGGGGCTTGGTCTTCTCCGCTGCAGTCTCCCCCCCCCCGCCCCCGCCAGGCCTCCTTGCATTGTCTCTCCGGGCGCTGCCGGACCGCGCCTGGCTCCCCTCCGCCCCGCTCGGCGGTTCTCCGTCCCCGTCCCCGACGCCGGGCTGAAGATCGGGACTCACCAGCCAGCCCCCACCCCTCGGAAGGGGAGACAAAGGCCAGAGGAGACGCTGAGCAGGGAGGTGGGCGCGCCCCGTCCCCAACTCAGCCCCCCGCCGGCTCCGGCCTCGCCCCACCCTTTTCACATCCGATCCGTCCTTCCTCGCTCGCATCCCCCCTCCGGCGCTCCTGCGAGGGATACGCGCGCAAGGCCGGATGGGGAGGTGGCTTGGCCGCGGAGGACCCCCTCCCCTCCCCCCCCGCTCCCCAAATTTCCCTCCTTCCTTCCTCTCTAGGAATCCCTTCCCACCGTCCCCGTAACCCTTCGGAAGCCGAGGGGAAGATTGGGGGGGAGGGGGGAGAAAGAGGTTGGGCCGAAAGGAGGGGAAAGAATGACATTTACGCAGATCGGGGTGGAGAGATGCGACGCTGGGGGCCCTCCAGCCTGCGACGCGGGGCTGCAAAACACACACGCACCCCCACGTGTAAATGGCTCAGAAGTCACCTTTCCCACGTTAGAATCCCAACCTCCTGCGGGCGACCGGTTGGGGAACCTGCGTTCCAAAGGCTCATCCGCTCGACAAAGCTGTCGAGAGACGCGCCAATCTACCCCGCTTTCCCCAAGCTGGCGCCCTCTGCACGTGTGGGGACCACCTCCTCAGGAGGAACAGAGTCATCCCTTCTGGAGTTGGGCTGGACCACAAGGAGCATCTGGTCCAGCCCTTTGCAATGTGCAGGAAAAGCAATGCAAGCCTCCAGAGATGGAGAACCTACCATCTCCGAGCCCTCAAACTGGGGAAACAGCGGAGTCTTGTCAGAATTAACCACGATCTTTGGAAGTACCGTTCGTTGCCCCTGAAACACAGAGGCCTGAATTTCGATCAAGATCTACAGTGATAGGATTACGTTCTCTTACCGTACATGGAATTTCATGATATTCCATATTTGATAGAGAAGCTGTTTGGCGCTTCGTCACTCCAAGCAGCTGTTTGTGCATCAGTGCATATTCCATGGTGCACTGCCTCTGTCCCAGAAAAGCAGGTGCTCTGAGATGTTCTGTAAGGTGCAGGAAGTTCGCGGGCTGATTTTGGAGGAAAAGATAAAACACGATTGTCCCTAGGAAATGTATGCTTATTATATACTCCCCATTGGGGGGAGATGGGCAGGGGATAAATTTAATAAACAAACAAGCAAGCTAGCTAGCTAGCTGCTCGGCTGCCTCTTACTGCCCCATTCTAATCCCACCCCATCCCAGGCATTTATGGCATTTCCATACCTTAATATTGGGAGTTGAAGTCCACATATCTTAAAGTCCCCAAGGTTGAGAAACACTGATCTAGTGTGACGAGACATTATGATTTGCACCCAGTTCCCAACGCTGAAATCCCCCCAAAATCTGTGCTTCAACAGCAGCTTTCGTCCGCACGGCCACGCTTTAATCACCAGGCAATCCTCAACCTTGGGCCAAGGAACCAATAAATGAAAACCAATCTTAAGTATTGTACTCTGTTGACCTGGCTGGTCTCCCAAAGCTAAGCAGGTCAGACCTGGTTAGTACTAGGATGGGAGACCACCAGAAAATCCCAACCCTGGAGGCTAGACTGAAAAATCAGAAAAACATCCTTGAAGAACACAGTGGCAAAGCACATCCATCTTGTTGCCAAGAAAAGACGCGGATGTAACCATGATATCACCAGGAGCTCATGGGAATTCTGGGACTTCAACTCCCAGAATTCCCCATACCTTAAAGTTGCCAAGGCTGGGAAACACTGGTTTAGACTTATCCAAGAGAAAACAATTATTCTGATTTTAAGGGAAACCCATCCATAAGGAAGTAAAATTAGACAAGGAACCCCAGCCCATCTTCCCTCATTAGATTCACTGTGAATCTAAAACACTTTCTGTTAAGCTAAATTACTTCGGACAAAGCTACAAGTTTTTCTTTCAAATTAATATAGAAAAATCAATCTTTTTTTAAACGGATGGTTTATTTAACAAAAAATAAAGAAAAAAAACACTATGGATTGGATCACTTTGGAGCACTACCCCCTACTTATGATTTGCAACCATCACCAGCCAGTTGTTTGCCTGGAAGGTGACTTCCTCTGCTGTCCTTCGAACAGTCACTCATGCCCTGGTCATCTCCCATACAGACTATCGTAATGTGCTCTACATGGGGCTACCCTTGAAGAGTATCTGGAAGCTTCAAGTGGTCCCACATTCCATGCATTTATATGGCTTTTCCCCAGTATGAACAATTTGGTGTGAAATGAGGCTTACGCTACGACAAAAACCTTTCCCACACTCAAGGCATTCATAGGGTTTCTTATCTACGTGACAAAAACCTTTCCCACGCTCAAGGCATCCGTAGGGTTTCTTATCTATGTGAATAATTTGATGTCTATTAAGAATTTATTTCTGAGGGGAATTGGAAAAACCGCCTCTGAAGAAGGAATGGCAAGCTACTTCCACGTTGCTCCCAAGACAACTTCATGGTCACCAGCTGAACTCACCCCAAAAGGAGTTTTACTCCTCCTCCTAATCGATTACCTGTCTTGGAAAGAGTCAAGTTGAATCCCACTTGCAGCTTCACCTTCCGACATTTCCATGCAATGGCCTTGCAATAAACTGCACTTTATTTTTAAGCTGGGGTTTATTCAACAGGCCTCTGGCTCAGGGGTAATGCCAGGGGGGTGGGTGTAGTCAAAGCCAGTCTGGGTGCAGGGAGACTCAGCCAGTGGGTGACTTCTGGCCAGTTCCTCCTACCTCAGAGAGCTGCTGTAGAGGGGGGAGTAGAGATCTTACAAACAAATTAGACTTTAGATAAGCCACATGACAGTTTAGTGCTGGAATCTGTGATTGTGTCAGACACAATCTATCAGGATAGGACTTGAGCCACATGTAACGCTAAGTCAAGGTTTGCTTTCCCAGGAATATTGATTCATCGCACAGGGCTGGACTTGCCGAGCATAATCTGCCATGGTCAACTTAACTGCTGTTAAATTAAATTATTCATATGCTTCTCTTCCATAAATATAAAGCAGGAAAATATTTTCAAGGGAAAACATATGATTACAAACACATTGTCACCCAAGCTAACACCCCCTTCATCCTCCTAGTTTGTTTTGGGTTTTTATTTAGTTCAAATATCCTTTTTTTTCCTTTTAATTTTCACAAGCATATATCCACCCCGACTTTCTAACACCAAAAGCGGTCTCTCTTCCTTCAGTTCAAGTAATAAACCTCATTGCTGAATGCTGCGTAGACAGACAGAGGGGGCAAAAAAGAGACTGTTGCTTTTATGTTCCAGAGCTGGCACGACACCATTTTTGCATTTCCTAATTTGTCAGTTTCCTTAGTTTTTAAAAACTTTATTGGCTAATTGCTTTGCCGTACAAGTTTACAAAATGCATTGAACACAGTTTAAGACACAGACAAAGGCAGAGCAATTCAACATCCATGCAAAGGGTCATTGCAGTGGTGAATAACAGCAGCCCCTATGTACTATAACTCAGATTAATTCCAGTATGTCCTTTAAATATATATATTCTTGACTGAGCTAATCAGGAACAGGGTCAGCAACGTGCTGAGACTTTCTCCTAAGAAACAGGAGAAATCGAGGAAGATTATTTGCTACCTTATCTCATGTATTCAAAAAAGTGTTTCCCTTTGTTAATATTTTCATGCTTTGTTCCATTAGACCAGTGTTTCTCAACCTTGGCCGCTTGAAGATGGGTGGACTTCAACTCCCAGAATTCTCCAGCCAGCAGGGCTGGCTGGGGAATTCTGGGAGTTGAAGTCCACCCATCTTCAAGCGGCCAAGGTTGAGAAACACTGCATTAGATTAATGGTCTATGTATTCCTACCCAGCTGCATATTCTTGCTTCTACCAACAAAAGCCTAATTAATTTTTTGCTCATTAGAGCTTTATGGAATCTCAGAAAATAGAAAGGGATCATCCAGGAGAATTGCTCGATCAATTATTTCATATAACAACAGTTAACCTGAGACCTGTTTTAATGACATCTCTGTAGATTTTTCAGGTTACGTTCTTCTGTTTTAGTTGATGGCAAAAGAAGATGGCCATGCTGACTGCAACTTAGGATTTTTTAATCACTGTTCGTCATTTTAGTATCTCAGATATATATATTTTTAAATTTGAAATGGACCCCTGAGAAACATCTAAAGCCCAATGATACTGTCATGAAATTTGCCTTTTTTAATAGTAGGAGAGGAGGCCTCAAAATTTGCAAAATTTTGCATATGAAGTTTTGAAAAACAAGAGATGGATTAAAATCAGATGAATAAAGGAGACGGATGGAACTACGTGCTTAAAATAGGATTTTGGAAAAAAAAAGAGAGGAGAAGGGTGGAATTAAGGAAGATCTGATATTATTTAAATTACATGAATACAATGTATCTGTCATTAGCATCTTATATAATTCATGGGATATATCCATCTTCCTTAATCATAGGAATTAATTTGGTGATTCCTCATCTAAAAGGAAGTCTCTGATAACAATGTTGAATGAATGAATTGGTTAAAAGGCTTTTGTCATTTACTTACAAATACACCCAAAATAATACACAGGTTTCATTTGAAATAAGAATATCATTATCTTGATAGAAGCTCTACAACCTAAGAGAGATTAAAGTGTGGCCACAATTAATACTGAACATTAATGACAGCAATTTCTATCTCACAGCTCCTTTAATAATTTGCTCAAGAGGATTCCTTAGTATCTCAAATAAGGACATACTGCAAATCCTACAACTTCTTGTATATATCTGTGTCATCGCTTTAACATCTGCAAAGGTTATCCTTTAGATCAGTGTTCTCAACCTTGGCAACTTGAAGATGCCTGGACTTCAATCCCCAGAATTCCCCAGCCAGCATGGAATTCTGGGGAATTCTGGGAGTTGAAGTCCATGCATCTTCAAGTTGCCAAGGTTGAGAAACACTGATTTAGATCCATTGCTGTACTGGTCTAAATCTGGACCTATAATCAAAATGACTTTATGTTCTCCTTTGTCAACTGGTACTCCCTTAATATACTTACCTATCCTAATTAATTTTGCTGTTGATACAGAAAAGCAGCCTCTTTTGGAATCTATTATTATTATTATAATTATAATACACCCTGATTTTTCTAGTGTTCACTTACTATTTAGGGTAACCAGCAACAATTAAAACTAATACAAGAAACATTTTAAAAATTACAAAGGACTAGTGTTATATAGCAAACACAGACAGAACACAAAATAAAACTTCATATAAAATCTACGCTCCGCATGGAACAAATCCTGTAATAAATAAAGCTAGTCACATTTGGTGAAAGAGCATCAGCAAAGGTGTCAACGGAGCTTCCTGGAGCAGGGAGTTCCACAGATTGTGTGCTGAAGACTTTTCATTTGGCCCTGTTCAACTGCAGGTCTACCACAGGTGGACCTGAGATGTCTTTTTCTCCCGCTGGGCCTCCACTCCAGCTGGGATAAAACCAGGTTTCTCCACTGGAATCCAGGCAGATCTGAGGAAAAGTCCTAAGATACCCACTAAGTCTTTACGTTATCCCCTTTGCACACCCTGGTCGGTGCAAAGAAACAATCTGTTAATCGCTGGAACCCTCTACAAAGCCACTCTGGATTAATTGCAGTTTCCAAAAGTTTTTGGACATCTCCCCAGGAAGGGTTCATCAGAATTAAATGATCTTTAGGAAACCATCTGTCCATGTTTATTCAAGAGAGTTGTTAAAGCATAACAGTTGTGGGGTGTGTGGGGGGGGGACGAAGAAATGCCTTCAATCTAGGCTATTCCGCATTTCAATAGAGCCTCTTCCCTTCTGAATGTGTTTATCCTGTTGTGGCAAGAGGTTTAAGGTCAGGGTCATTCCCAGGGCTACCTGATTTGGGCTGCAAAGATCTAGATGACCACTAGATGGCAAGAAAGAGACTCAGAACAAAGTAACTCTTTGGGTCCCTCTAGTGGTCATCTGAAATTTCTGCACCACAAATCTCATCCTTCGTTAGCCCAGCTCTTATTGTAATGGTCTGTCAGAATAACCTTGGGAGACAGGAGGAGGAGGAACAGCAGCAGCCTAGGCAATGGTCAGACAAGAGATATCTCAGCCCACAGAAGGAATGGGGGCGTGGGAAGTATCTCCCTAGTTCCCTGGAAAGTAAAGGCAGGGGAGGGGAGAAGGGCTTTCAGACTTGCAAGATTCTGTTACTGTAACCTTACAATAAAGGTAGTATAAGTACTTGTGGTTTCGGTTTCTTGACTGGACTACCTTGAAGGGCTTATCCATTTCACCTCTCCTCCCAAGGAGTATTTACCACTTTGGGGTTTCTCCCAGGTGCGTCCTCTGATGAGTCGCAAGTTGCATCTTCCTGCGGAAACTCTTTCCACATTCCAAGCACGCATACGGTTTCTCCCCGGTGTGGACCTTCTGGTGGGAAATCAAGTATTTGCCACTGGTGAAGCTTTTCCCACATTCTAGACATTTATAGGGTTTCTCTCCTGTGTGGATTCTTTCATGAGTGATGAGGTACACCTTCTGGCTGAAGCTCTTGCCGCACTCCAAGCATGTATATGGTTTCTCCCCGGTGTGGATTCTTTGATGAGAAATGAGATTTTTGCTACTGCTGAAGCTCTTTCCACACTCCAAGCATATGTACGGTTTCTCCCCTGTATGGAGCTGTTGATGATGCGTGAGGCTTGCACCGTGGCTGAACCTCTTTCCGCACTCCAAGCATTCGTAGGGTTTCTCTCCGGTGTGGCTTATCTGGTGCGAGTTGAGATTTGACTGCTGAGCGAACGCCTTCCCGCACGTCGGGCATTTATACGGCTTCTCCCCCGTGTGGATCCGGAGGTGGGAAGTGAGGCTTGCGCTCTGACTAAAGCCCTTCCCACACTCCTTGCATTTGTAGGGCTTCTCTCCCGTGTGGATCTTTTTATGGGAGCTGAGGTATTTAATATCGCTGAAGCACTTTCCACATTTGAAACATTCGTAGGGCTTCTCGCCTGTGTGAGTTCGGTGATGGGAAATCAGGATATCTCTCCTCTTGAAGCTCTTTCCGCACACTTGGCATGGGAAAGGTTTTCCTCCTGCGTGAGTTCCCATATGGAGATAAAAGGTGGATTTACAGCTGTAGATCTCCCCACACACCAGACACTCATTTTTTTCCATTTCTTTCTCTATTTGTTCTTGAGTTAAGGTTTCACAGACCTCACTGTTCGATTCTGTATTTGTTATCTTCTTTTCCTCTACTTCACTTCTGACTCCTTCCAAAAACAGATTGCTTGGCCCTCCTTCAGACTCACTCTGCTGTCTCTCAGCCTCTGAAAAAAAAAATTCAGAGGTAAAAATCAAAGAATGTTCACAACTGAGAACGACCAAAAGCCAGAGATGAGACAGATCTTGGCATGTATGAGAGGTTTTTTAACGTGAATAGTCAAGGCTGTGCAGTTTAGGCTTGGCTCCCAACAATGACCCTTTTGGTCAATCTTTAAAAAATCCAATTTTGGAGGGATCTGCTAGTGGAAAGGTTACAAACCTCTGAAAAAATATATCGGTGCTGACAAGATTCTATTCATCCACTAAAATATGATATACACCAACCGGAATTTCTGGAGATATGATTTTATCTTTCCTAAATTGCTATTGAGAGTGAGTTTGGTGTAGTGGTTAAGGCACCATGTGAGAAACCAGGGGACCGTGAGTTCAAAGCCAGCTGGGGCCAGTCTCTCACTCAGCCCCAGCAAGAAGACAAGGACAAACCACTTCCAAAAATGTTGCCAAGAAAACTGCAGGGACCTATCCATGTAGTCAGTGAGTGACAAGACTGACTCAAAAGCACCCCCCCCACACACAAAATGTATTATCTAGTCACTTTTCTAGTTCAGATGGTATTGGAACATATTACTTGTAGGACTTTCTCTGGGGCAGGGAACACGCCTGCATTCTCGGATGGAACCACCAACTTACATGCCTACTGCACCCCATGAAAACATGCCTGCACTTTTTCCTTACCTGCTTGCTTGGAAATGGATATTTTTTTATAATTTCTTCCCTGACATTACGGATAAGCGCTCAGAACTGCAAGAGCTGGCTTTTCAGATCAGAGCAAGCTCTTATGTATTCAGAAAAACAAAAACAAAAACGGAGTTAACATTGGCTGCTTCCCCAGTGCTCTGTGTAATCCTTTTCTGCTAACTGACTCCAGTTTCAATCTGGATTGCCTCTGCCCCCGGACCTGAGAATTTCCACTGACGGGTGAGTCCAAAAGACCGAAGGCTGATGGACGGCCACTAAACCTGGATGCAAAGAGCTTCAATATTTGCAAAATTGCTGCCGCAGAAATATGGAAAGACGCATCATCGACGGTGCTGAGGGCATGACTTGATACATTAGGTTGTTTGGCTTCTCCCTGCCTTCTGCTCCATTCAAAATAAGATAGTTTAATTTCTACACTAGAGTCCCAGGAGATAAAGTTATATCAAATAATAAATCCTCAAGGATCTCTACTATTTATTTCTTGGGTTTCCGTCCTGCCAAATCTTGAAATTCAGGGCGATTTACAATAATAAAACAGAGCAATATGTACTATGCAATAATAAGATGAATAAAACAACAATCCTCTGTAATCTGTGGGTACCGTTGGCCAAGATGTGTTGGCTGGCTGGGCCCTGAAGGACAGCCTTTTCTGCTGTGGCACCCACCCTCTGAAACATCATTCCTCCTGAGATTAGGTTAGCCTCCACCTGGCTGGGCTTTTGTAAGGCCTTGAAGACCTGCTTCTGTGCTTGAAGGGTAGAGAATTTTTAAATGAAAATTCAACTGCAATCATCAAAAGCTTCAATATACAGTACCTGGAGTTTTTCTGGATGGGCTGTTCTGAACCCAATAACAGAGAACTACTGGCAGTTTAAAATAACGTGGTGACTCTTACAAGCCGATGTTGAGAAACTAGCATCGAAGTTGGCCTTACCGAGAGAAACCACAATCCCCCTAATCTCCTCCATGACTTCTTGATGCAAAGCTTTCTGCTCTGGATCCAGCAGCCCCCACTCCTCCTCAGTGAAGCCCAGTGCCACCTTCTCCAGCGTCACCAGATCCTGAAAGGAAATAAATGTTTCCCTCACACCGATCCTGTACCAAGCTTCTCCCATGGAGCAAAGTCTCAGTTAAGTTGCAGGGAGCACTATCAACTCAGCTGCCTTCTGCAACCTGGTGCCTGGCAGACAGGCTGTGACTACAACACCAATCATTCCCAGCCATCCCAGTTGGCAAATCGGGGGGGGGGAGCAGCCCAACCCATCTACAGAGCTCCAACTTGTGGAGGGCTGCAGAAGAGAAGCCAGCCCATCAACTTCCCATCTGTAGTCTTCCCGTTGGGATGGAAGCCGAGGGAGAGTTATAGGGGATAGGCAAGAGAAGCAGCATTCCAGCGATCCCCGGCCATCTCTCCAGTTGCTTCTCACGTACCCGGTCCTGGGGCAAAGGATAGGTCTCCACTGCGCCACCAAGAGACAAACTAGCACATAAGCCAGGTGGCCTTGGTGCAGCTCCTGGAAGGGGAAAAATATAAGGGATATTTATTTTAGTTAGGGACAAACCTTCCCCCCCCCCCCCCCCCCATTTCCAGGCAAAATGGCCAAAATGTCTTCTAATAAGGTATTTGTTTGCATGCTTAGGAAGAAAGGGAGTTTTTTCTGGTGGTTAGAGAAGCAATCCAGGTTTCGTGTTGTTCATTCCTACAGAGGGAGGAGAAGGAAGGAATTCTAAGTACAGGTAGTCCTCAACTTACAATGGCAGTTAGGACTGGAATTTCGTTCGCTAAGTGATGTGGTTGTAAAGTGCAAATGCATCGCTTAGTGACAGCAATCCCTGCAGGGCCAACTGCTGTCGTTAACCGAATACCACAGTCATTAGATGGAACGTATCTACAAGAGGAGAGTGATGTGGGAGATCAAGGCTATCAGGAGGGAGGGGGTGCATTCCAGGAGGGGAAAGGAGACAAGGGACAATGCAGTCCTCAAGGGGAGTGTGGAAAGTGAAAGAGGTTCAGGATAGCCACTCCCTAGAATCTCACAGGGTATATCCACTAGTTGCTGTAGTATAGATTTAGTTTTGGCAACATTCTGTCTATAAGGTATAAGCAAATGAAGGAACTGTACTCAACTGGACTGTTTCATTGTTGTTCTTGGGCTGGGCCAGACATCAGGTGAGGCAACTTCCTTGGGCTTCCCACAACCAAGTCAGTGGGGAAGCCTGCAGGAATTTGCAAGTCCCAGGTGGCTTGCAAACAGTCCAGCAGGGAGGTAAGTGGCTGCTGCTGGGTGGGGGTGGGGGGTGCATGGGGGGAGTGCATGAGGGTGAGAGGGAGGTGCGGCGAGGCTCGGGAGGGTGCATGAGGGTGGCATGGCGAGGCTCGGGAAAGTGTGAGGATGCGAGGGAGGCACTGCAAGGCTTGGGAGGGTGCATGAGTGGTGGGGGAGGCATGGCGAGGCTTGGAAAGGGTGCACAAGGGTGCAAGGGAGGTGTTGCGAGACTTGGAGAGGATATGCAAGGCTGCGCAGGGATGTTAAGGGGGCACAGCGAGGCTTGCGGAGGGTGTGTGGGGGTGTGCACTGGCATTTTCTATCCACACAGTGTGTTTTTCATGTTCAATATTTCAATTCAATGGGAAGAGAGGCCACCAAAACCTTTCTCCTCATTCAAGCTTCTTTGAATGTGGTAGTTTGGGTAGACAGTCCTAAAAGTAAGTATTTCCCAGAGGCCAACAACTCCCCAATATAATGGGTACCTTTGGAAGCAATCATCAAGAAGTGGGGACTAAGTTGGAAAATGACTTCATGTTCCTTACCCAGTGAGGTCCCATCTCTGTGGTCTTCTTCTAAGATCCATCGTGGAGCCACTTCAGCGACCTGGTTCTGCACCAGAGAGAGAATCACCCAAGGGCAGAGATTAGAAAGTGACAAGGTTTGGAAAAGGGAGCTCCTCCAGGGATGATTTCCAGAAAATGTGGTGGAATTAGGGAAGGGCTGATTTCCAGGATGATTTGCTCTGCTCTCAAATCAGCCAGGAGGCATCTCCCTCACCTTTCGATCTTCCTGCTTCCTGTCCTCTGCTTGGCTCAGGAGAAAGCCTTCGGCCAGGGCCACTGCCTGCGAACTGTTGTCTGCCCCACACTGTCTCACCCAGCTCTCGATCTCCGGGGGCAGGATGGTTAGGAGCTGCTCCAGCACCACCAGATCCAAGATTTCAGCTTTAGTGTGACGTTCCGGCTTTAACCACTGACGACAAAGCTCATGGAGTCGACTACAAACCTCTCGGGGACCCTCCACTTCCTGATAGCAAAACTGCCGGAAGGGCTGGTGCTGGGCGCTCGGACTCAGCGTAGGCACTCCCAAGACATTTTGAACAGTCACTTCCCGGAATTGGGCACTGCTACCCACCTGGCTGCAAGGAATGGCTCGTTTTGCTTCCGGGCCACCTATGTTGTGCTGTCGTAGGTTTGATCGCGGCTCCTGGGCAACGTCCAACATGGCCAGAGAATCACCTTCTGCTTTTTTAAGGTGACTTGAGCACACAGACCAAGCCCTGCAGAGCCAAGAGGACACACAATTTATATTTCTATGAACGCTCCCAAAGCAGGGGACTATTTCTGCCATAAGGTGATTTTGTGGCAGTTCAAGGTCCTTGATTCTCTTTACTTAAAATGGAATTGCCTTGTGAGGACAATAGCTTTAATCACCCCAATATTCAGTTTTATTGTTGACTTTTATCACAGCATCTGTATTCATGCGGAATGAACGTTTCTGCATTTATTATGGCCTCAAGGCTTGTTTCAAACCCAGTGAGAATCCTTTGAAATCTTGGCACGTCAAAGGCTTCCCTAGTTTTGAATACTGCTCGATAAATTTGGCTATTAATTCTTTCTTCCCCCCTTATTAGATTAGCTCCATCCCTCTTGATGTTCTGGAAGTCCCTCAAGACCTGGTTATGCCACCAGGCCTGGGGCTCCCAGGGAACTGGAGACATGCTTAGATGGCTCCATTGCTGAGTTAGCTATCCTTATTCTCTCTTGCCTAGAGTTTGTATATTCTTTTAGTCATATTTATCTTTTAATATTGATTTTTATCTTTTTATATTGGTTGTTGTGAGAGTCAGGACCAGAGGGGTTAAGAATTTACTCTCATCACCAGAGCAACGGGGAACTGATAAGAGGATGAGACTGAACCCTCCCTAAAGAATGCAAGGGAGGTTGGGAGGGTGACCCTGGAATTTGCTCTCACTCTGAGAAGACTGATGTCAGGATTAGCCCAGGAAACTCCAGGAGACAGTACAGATTCAATCCAGGAAGGTTTAATGGCCTTTCTCCCGTTACAGAAATCTTCTCAGAGTGAGAGCAAATTCCAGGGTCACCCTCCCAACTTCCCTTGCATTCTTTAGGGAGGGTTCAGTCTCATCCTCTTATCAGTTCCCCGTTGCTCTGGTGATGAGAGTAAATTCTTAACCCCTCTGGTCCTGACTCTCACAGTTGTTTATGTGTGTGGAGTTTTTATGAGATTGTTGTAAGCCACTTGGAGTCGCTTTTCTGTGAGATGGGCGGCTATACAAATTTGATTAATAAATAAATTAACTAATAAGGAAGCAATTCTATTTTGACCTGGATTCACACGGCTAATTGATGTTTGGGTGTAATCCTAATGTGAACACAGAGGGGGAAAATGTTTCAGTAGAAGTTGTGAGCCAAGCAAGGGATTAACGCCTTGAACCAACTGATTAGTAATGGCTCTTGTAAGGATTTTGAGAGGTTGCATTTTGAATATAGCTTACCTGAATCATTTGCCTGGCAGTATGTACAATTAAAACACGTATCGTTAGAATAATGCGGTCTGGATGTTTTAGCAGTTTCAGAGGCACCTGAAATACTTAGGTGCTTAAAGGATATTGTACTTGAAATAGAGCCAACAATCCAATTCTTTATGAAGATTAAAAATGTGTGGTGCAGTGGTTAAGGTGCTAGACTAGGAGTGGGAAAATCCAGGTTCTAGGTTCCCTCCTTAGCCACAGAAACTGACTTGGGATGGTCAGTCTGACCAACTTACCTCACAGGGTGGTTGTCCTGGGGACAAAATACGAGGAGGGAGCCCTATGCATTCTGCCTTAAGCTCCTGTTTCAAAAGGCAGGATATAAATCTAATAAATGAAGAAGGGTAATATTGGCAATATATAATTTTTGAAACAAGGAACTAGAATCTCCCATGTTTGGACTATCAGTGGGTCCAAGTGTTGAAGTTCATTATGATCTAGGTCTGAAGTTAATTCATCAGAAAACCCGACTCCCCAAACAGTGGTTAAAACTGATTTTTTTTTTCTGTTGGCATTGTAAGAAATCTGAGGTTTCTCTGACTCATATGTTGTCATCATATTCCTTATGGCTTCTTTTTGGTTTCAAGTAATTAATATGATCATACAACGATGGGAAAGAACACAGTAGTTAAAGATGTAAATGGGATGCTGTGTTAGACTCCAGAAATATGGAATTTGACATTTTATAAAGAACTGTGGTTCTACTGAGATTCAACTACAAGAATTATACGACGTAGGTGGAAGGAGAACAACAATCCAAATGTCAAAGTGTAGATTCAAGACATGCTCTGTGTTAATTTGTAAAATATGCTTATATGGTAGAAATGAGAAGATGGAGAAGCATGTTTTTATATGGTCTGGATGTAATAGTTAAAATACTGAACTAGTTGTATATAAATACTATATGGATTATTTTTTTCTTGTTATTTATTCTTTTACTTCATGTAATGAATATTTATCAAGATTATTTATTCTCACTGTAGTATTATTTTTATCTTGATTAAATTTTACTAATGAAATATATAATATAACATGTATATTCATGTAAACAGGCATATAAATGTAAATCTTTTTTTTAAATATAAACTTTTTTTTTTTGGTGCCTTCAAGTCTGTCTTGACTCCTAGTGACTGCCTGGACAAGTCCCTGCAGTTTTCTTGGCAACATTTTCGGAAACCATTCATCCTTGCCTTCTCCTTCCCAGGAGACAGAGAGCAACTGGCCCAAGGTCACCCAGCTGGCTTTATGCCTAAGGAGGGACTAGGACTCACCGTCTCCTGATTTCTAGCCTGGTGTTTTAACCGCTACATCAAACTGGCTCTCATAATTGTAAACGAGAAAACAAAAATATTAAAAAATAAGGAAATCCTACCAGCGTTTCTCCCCATTACCTAGGGAGATGCTACGGGGATAATAAATTAAAGGTCTAAGGATGAGCTGCCCTTTTTAAACACCTAAATCGGTATTTCTCAACCTCAGCAACTTTAAGATGTGTAGACTTCCAACTCCCAGAATTCCACAGGAAATAGCAGACTGGGGAATTCTGGGAGTTGAAGTCCACACATCTTCAAGCTGCTGAGGTTGAGGAACACTGTTGTAGAAGACTCCAGAGAATACTGTGGACAGCCAGAAAAACCAACAAATGGACAACAGAACAGATCAACTCAGAGTTCCCACAAACAACCAAGCTCAAATGATCCTACTTTGGACCCAAGATGCTAAGACCAGCTGTCCGGAGGAGGCTCTGAGGCTGGGGATGGTGGAAGGCAGAGAAAAAGAGGATGACCAGCAGCAAGGAGGATGGACTGTTACTGTGGTGATGGGGGCACCATTGGAAGACCTGAAGGATCAAGTTAGGGATAGATCATTATGGAGGCCCCTTCATAGATCACTGCCTTGTCATGGCGAAGGGGCTTGTGTAACTCAGTGAAGCCATGAGCTATACCGTGCAGGGCCATCCAAGACGGACAGGTCATGACAGAGAGTTCTGACAAAATGTGGTCCACTGGAGAAGGAAATGGCAACCCACTCCAGTATCCTTGCCAAGAAAACCCCATGGACAATGTTAAAAGGCTAAAAGATATGACGCCGGAAGATGAGCCCCTCAGGTCGGAAGGTGTCCAATATGCTACTGGGGAAGAGCGGAGGGCAATTCCAAGTAGCTCCAGAAAGAGTGAAGCGGCTGGGCCAAAGCCGAAAGGACGTTCAGCTGTGGATGTATCTGGAAGCGAAAAGAAGGTCCGATGCTGTAAAGAACAATATTGTATAGGTACGTGGAATGTAAGATCCATGAACCAAGGCAAGCTGGATGTGGTCAAACATGAGATGACAAGATTGAACGTCGACATCTTGGGAATCAGCGAATTGAAATGGACGGGAATGGGTGAATTTAATTCAGGTGACCATTATATCTACTACTGTGGGCAAGAAACCCTTAGAAGAAATGGAGTTGCACTCATAGTCAATAAGAGAGTGGGAAAGGCAGTAATGGGGTACAACCTCAAAAACGACAGAATGATCTCAGTGCGTATCCAAGGAAAACCATTCAACATCACGGTAATCCAAGTCTATGCCCCAACCACTGATGCCGAAGAAGCTGAAGTTGACCGGTTCTATGAAGACCTACAACACCTTCTAGAACTAGCACCAAAAAAAGATGTCCTTTTCATCATAGGGGATTGGAATGCTAAAGTAGGAAGTCAAGGAGTAATCGGAATAACAGGCAAGTTTGGCCTTGGAGTACAAAATGAAGCAGGGCAAAGGCTAATAGAGTTCTGTCAAGAGAACAAGCTAGTCATAGCAAACACTCTTTTCCAACAATACAAGAGACGACTCTACACATGGACATCAGATGGTCAATACCGAAACCAGATTGATTACATACTTTGCAGCCAAAGATGGAGAAGCTCTATACAGACGGCAAAAACAAGACCAGGAGCTGACTGTGGCTCAGATCATGAGCTTCTTACTGCAAAATGTAGGCTTAAATTGAAGAATGTAGGGAAAACCACTAGACCACTCAGGTATGACTTAGATCATATTCCATGTGAGTACACAGTGAAGGTGATGAATAGATTTAGAGGATTAGATTTGGTAGACAGAGTGCCTGAAGAACTATGGACGGAGGTCTGTAACATTGTACAAGAGGCGGCAACTAAAACCATCCCAAAGAAAAAGAAATGCAAGAAAGCAAAATGGCTGTCTGATGAGGCTTTACAAATAGCTGTGGAAAGAAGGAATGCGAAAAGCAAGGGTGAAAGGGAAAGATATAAGCAACTGAATGCAGATTTCCAGAGAATAGCAAGGAGAGATAAGAAGGCCTTCTTAAATGAACAATGCAAAGAAATTGAAGAAAACAATAGAATGGGGAAGACTAGAGATCTCTTCAAGAAAATTGGAAATATCAAAGGAACGTTTAGGGCAAAGATGGGCATGATAAAGGACAAAAAAGGCAGGGACCTAACAGAAGCAGAAGAGATTAAGAAGAGGTGGCAAGAATACACAGAAGAACTATACAAGAAAGATCTTAATGTCCCTGATGTCCATGCTGGTGTGGTCACTGACCCTGAGCCAGACATCCTAGAGAGTGAAGTCAAGTGGGCCTTAGGAAGCATTGCTAACAACAAAGCTAGTGGAGATGACAGTATTCCAGCTGAGTTATTTAAAATACTAAAAGACGATGCTGTTAAAGTGCTGCACTCAATATGCCAGCAAGTTTGGAAAACGCAACAGTGGCCACGGGATTGGAAAAGGTCAGTTTACGTTCCAATTCCAAAGAAGGGCAATGCCAAAGAATGCTCAAACTATCGCACAATTGCACTCATTTCACATGCTAGCAAGGTTATGCTCAAAATCCTACAAGCTAGGCTTCAGCAGTACGTGAACCGAGAACTACCGGATGTACAAGCTGGGTTTTGAAGAGGCAGAGGAACTAGAGATCAAATTGCCAACATTCGCTGGATCATGGAGAAAGCACGAGAGTTCCAGAAAAGCATCTACTTCTGCTTCATTGACTATGCAAAAGCCTTTGATTGTGTGGATCACAACAAACTGTGGCAAATTCTGAAAGAGATGGGGATACCAGACCACCTTACCTGTCTCCTGAGAAATCTGTATGCGGGCCAAGAAGCAACAGTTAGAACCGGTCATGGAACAACTGATTGGTTCAAAATAGGGAAAGGAATACGACAAGGCCGTATACTGTCACCCTGCTTATTTAACCTATATGCAGAGTACATCATGAGAAATGCCAGGCGGGAAGAATCACAAGCCGGAATTAAGATTGCAGGGAGAAACATCAATAACCTCAGATATGCAGACGATACCACCCTAATGGCAGAAAGTGAAGAAGAACTAAAGAGCCTCTTGATGAGGGTGAAAGAGGAGAGTGCGAAAGCTGGCTTGAAACTCAACATTAAAAAAACTAAGATCATGGCATCTGGACCCATCAATCCCTGGCAAATAGAAGGGGTAGAAATGGAAGCAGTAACAGACTTCATTTATTTGGGCTCCAAGATCACCGCAGACAGAGACTGCAGCCATGAAATTAAAAGACGCTCGCTCCTTGGGAGGAAAGCTATGGCAAACCTAGATAGCATATTAAAAAGCAGAGACGTCACCTTGCCGACAAAGATCCGCATAGTCAAAGCTATGGTTTTTCCAGTAGTAATGTATGGCTGTGAGAGCTGGACCATAAAGAAGGCTGAACGCCGAAGAATTGATGCCTTTGAACTGTGGTGCTGGAGAAGACTCTTAAGAGTCCCCTGGACTGCTAGGAGGTCAAACCAGTCAATCTTAAAGGAAATCAACCCTGATTGCTCATTGGAAGGATTGATAATGAAGCTCAAGCTCAGATACTTTGGTCACCTAATGCGAAGAGAGGACTCTTTGGAAAAGACCCTGATGCTGGGAAAGATTGAAGGCAAAAGGAGAAGAGGGTGGCAGAGGATGAGATGGTTAGATAGCATCACTGAAGCAATGAGCATGAAATTGAGCAAAGTCAGGGAGGCAGTGAAAGATAGGAAGGCCTGGCGCAATATGGTTCATGGGGTCACGAAGAGTCGGACACGACTTAACGACTGAACAACAACATTATGGAGGAAATCTATGCAATCGCTAAGAGTCTATGCCACCTTGATGGCATGTAATCCAGTGAAGTCACCAAGGACAGAGCTGAACCTGGACAAGATTTTGTTGTTGTTCAGTCGTTAAGTCGTGTCCGATTGTTCGTGACCCTATGAGCCATATTGCGCCAGGCCTTCCTGTCCTGGACAAGATTTACCTTTCCCCCAAATGTACACAGGACAGCAGGAGTTTTTCGGACTGTCCTAAAGACCATCAAATCCTCCCCTCTTGGCCAGGGCGGGCCCGGCCCACCCCACCCCACCCCGGCCAAGGGTGTTGCTGCAGGGCGACCTAGAAGGCACCGCTTCCCACTCCCCCTCCCCCCTCCAGGGGCCAGGATGGGCTCGGCTGCCCCGGCCTGCAGGGCCCTACCAGATGCTCTTGGGCCGCGCCTCCCTGCCGGAGTCCAAAGTCAAAGCGGGCGACCCGCGCGGAGCAGCGCCGGCCTCTAGCCACCCCTCGCGCCGCCTGCATTTCTGCAAGGAGCGGGGCGGGCCTTCGCTCAGGAAGAGCCAGTCCTCCACTTCCTCCCCCCTTTCCTTCCCCTCTAGGAATCCCTTCTCTGTGGTTCCCTTAACCCCTCCGGGGCCAAAGAGGACAAGCTCTAGGGTGCGATGCGCTGTACCCTATGCATGCTAAAGCAAAGCTCCCTCCCATGGTTTGGTGGGGGAATAGCTGATGGCTGGATAACTCCCTTTATGGCTTAGCCATCTGCCTGATTTTTGGAATAAAAATTATTATTCTGTGCTAAAATGAACACCTGGTTTAGTAAATTTGTAACAGTGTTTCTCAATCTCAGCCACTTTAAGAGGGAATTCTGCTGGCTGGGGAATTCTGGGAGTTGAAGTCCACACATCTTAAAGTTGCCAAGGATGAGAAACACTGCTATAGATAGATTTTCTCCATGATCTTCTGCCCCCAACCTGGTCCTTCAGGCCCCCCAACGGTGCCCCATCGCCTCTGTAGCCGAGTCCACCCCCCTTGCTGCTGGCCCTCCTCTCCTCCTCTTTCCTTCCACCTTTCCCAGCATGAGAGCCTTTCTCCAGAAAGCAAAGTTTTTGCATAATATGTCTGATATATGACAGTTTGAGCTTGGTCATCTGTGCCTCAAGTGGGAACTGTGGGTTGATTTGCTCAGTGATCCATCGGTTTGTTTTCTTGGCTGTCCACAGTATTCTCAGGAGTCAAAGGTTCAAAAGCGTCAATACTTTTCCTATCCTGCTTCTTCAAAGTCCGACTTTCACTTCCATAAAGTATCACAGGAAATACCATGGCTTGCATGATTCTCATCTTTGAAGGTACAGACCAGAGTTTCTCAACCTTGGCAACTTTAAGACGTGTGGACTTCAACTCCCAGAATTCTGCTGGCTGGGGAATTCTGGGAGTTGACGTCCACATGTCTTAAAGTTGCCAAGTTTGAGGAACTCTGGTATAGACACATCATGGCATTTGAATCTCTTTTCCAAGGCCTTCATGGCTGAGAGAGGGTAGAGCCCTGAGGAACCCCATAAAGGAGGGAGCTAAAGCTAGGCCTCTCCCCACTGACTACCCACTAAGAGACCCAATGCAACAGTGTCCCCCACCCCCAGCCCCTGAAGCCAATCCTGAAGGATTGATGGTATCAAAAGCTGCTGAGAAATCAAATCACCACCTCTGCCACAGATCATCTACAAGCGTGATCAATGCCATCTCGGTGCCATAACTGTCTGAAACCTGAATGAAAAGGGTCCAGATTATTATTATTAGGTTTGTATCCTGCCTTTTTATATAGAACTCAAGGTGGCAAACATACATAATACGCCTTCCTTCCTCCTCCTCTTTTCCCCAAAACAACAACCCTGTGAGGTGGGCTGGCTGAGAGAGAGGGACCAGCCCAAAATCACCCAGTCAGCTTTCATGCCTAAGGCGGGCCTAGAACTCACGGTCTCCTGCTTTTTAGGCCATCACCTAACCCACTACACCAAACTGGCTCTCAGATAATCTATTTCCTCCAAGATGGTGGCCGCAGCCATGCAACTGAAGCCCCGCCCCATTTCAATCTGCAATGCATGCCATTTTGACTTTTTTGACCCCAGCTCTGGATACCCCTGTCTGTCCTTGTCAATGTTCTGTCTCTGATGTAAAAAGCTGGGTGTGAAATATAGCTAATGCTAAAAAAAAAAGCTATTTCCAAATTGGAGACATTGCAATTTTTTTTTTCCTTTTTTTTTTTTACATGTGAATTTGAATTGATTCAACAAAGAACTTTCTGCACCTCAAACAATTGTATGTTTTCTCTCCGGGGTGGATAATTTGATGGGAATTAATGTTGTTCTTGAAATTTGTTTCACACGCCATGTCTATTGTGAATATTCTCTCCTGGATGAAGTTGCTGATAGTGGTGCAAAAGGCTTTTGCTGTAACTAAAGCACTTTCCACAGTCCAAACATTTATATAATTTCTCCCCTGTGTGTGTTATCTGATGGGCTGCAAAGTTGGACCGCTGAATAAAGCTTTTCCCGCACTCCAAGCATTGATACGGTTTCTCCCCCGTGTGGGTTCTTTGGTGAGTTGTGAGATTTACTTTCTGAGTAAAGCTCTTTCCGCACACCACGCACTGGAAGGGTTTCACTTCTGCGTGGATTTTTTGATGGGAAGCCAGGTATTTCGCACAAGTGAAGCTCTTCTCGCACGCCAAGCACTGATACGGCTTCTCTCCAGTGTGAGTCCTCTGATGAGTGACAAGCTTGGTCTTTTGAATGAAGCTTTTCCCGCACTCCAAACATTTGAAGGGTTTCTCTCCTGTGTGAATCGTCAGGTGGGTCGTGAGATAATTGCTGTTACCGAAGCTTTTCCCGCACTCTAAGCACCGATACGGTTTCTCCCCCGTGTGTATCCGATGATGGGAGAGGAGGCTCGTGCGTTGGCTGAAGCTCTTCCCGCACTCAAGACACTGAAAGGGCTTCTCTCCCGTGTGAATTCTCTGATGCCTTTTAAGGCTCGACTTATTACTGAAGTTCTTCACACAGTCTGAACACTGGAAAGCCTTCGATCCAGTGTGGATTTTCCAGTGAGCTGTAAGCTTTGACGGACAACTGAAGCTTTTTCCGCATACAAGACACTGACTCCTAGCCTTGCCTTTGTCTGCCTTTTCTGAGCCTGGAATTTCACCATTAGGGCTACTTGAGGAAGCCAAGCGATTATTTTTCTGTTGGGGGTCTGCTTTCCTTCTGTGTTGGTCTTCCTCTTCAGCTCTGCCTCCTTCCAGCCATACCGCAGGGCGTTTTTCTTTCTCTCGTTCCCACCTGCCACCTGGAAGAACCCCAAGAAAGGAGACTGAAATCATAGGACTTCCACAACTAACTGCATTTGTGAATGAGAGCAACGGAAAAGGAAAAAACACAAAGATGTGTGTCTGCTTTTGGTCATATCCAGAGGAGAGCTTTTGACACCAATGGGATCTTAGTGATCAGGAGCGGGGTTCCTCAACCTTGGCAACTTTAAGACGTACGGACTTCAACTCCCAGAATTCCCCAGCCAGCTGGCTGGGGAATTCTGGGAGTTGAAGTCCGCACGTCTTAAAGTTGCCAAGGTTGAGGAACCCTGATCAGGAGGACAAAAGTCTTTGCCATGGGACTACTTCTTCCTGCCTATCTACTGTCCCTATTAAAAGAGCCCTATGAAAGCTGCCTTATTTTGATTATGTTTGATTAAGCACCATCAAGTCGGTGTCGACGCTTAGAGGCCACAAAGATAGATTTTTCTCCAGGATTGCCATATTGGGTGGATCAATAAATATCCACAGAGTTGCCGTTTGCGGTGCTTCCTCTATGATCATGGAGAAGAAGCTTCTAGCCATTTCCTCCCCCAAGATCTATCACAGGGAAGAGAAAACAGAAACAGGAGGAAAGAGCAGGGCAACTCGGTCACTCCAGGCTTTTGGGCAGATGCCTCAACTCAAAGTAATTCTTCCAAGCAAGATTCCCGCAGTCTTCTTTAACAAGATTTATTGAGATGGAATGCTTTGAGTTACAAGAAGGGCACAAATGTACTATTTCCCCTTTAAAACCAATATATCCTTGTGTACATTATGGGGAGACTTTATTCGCTTCTTTTTAACGGCTTTCCTGCGAACCAGCAAGGAGGCAGGTATTTTCACTGGTAACCAAGGAGGTCGTGCATCATTCTTTACAAACTCGTCTCCAGGATCCTGATCAGTCGGTGAATCAACAATTACACTCCAGTTGACTTAGGGAAATCTGGAAAGCCTCAGGCCCCATGGGCTGAATGTGACTTGCGACATGATACTATCTGGCCTCTTTTTTTTCCAGTTCAATTTATTAATGAAATTGGACAACAAAAATAAAAAATGATACAACAATAATACTAATATTACCTGTTTTTTTAAAAACTTTTTTGAAATTGCTCTTCCTTTTTAGCACTATTGTATAGCAGGGGTTGTGGGGAAGGGGGGGTGTCAACATCTGTAGTGTGACCTGCATGTACAGAAGGGGGAGGGCTTTCCTTGTGATGCTGTGCCCGCTGCCTTGCAGATGTTGATATCCCCCGCAGATGCCCACGTTACATAAATGTGTTGTAACATCAACTCCATCTCCTCGTTTGCAAACAGATGTCCTAAGACGTAACCCTAGGGGTAATTTTACCCACCTTGTGCATTCCTGAAAAGTGAGCTGGCATTTATAAGCCCAAAAAAGGCTTGGAGTGAGTGAAAGAAAGAAGGGAAGATTTCCAAACAAAAAGCTTGATGCATTTTGGAAAGTTGGTTCCTGTCGGTCTATTCAGGGATACTGTCTGATCAGTCGATACAGAGTGTTCTTGGCAAAGAAGCAACTTTTTGAAAACTTTTAAGCCTACAATAAAATGCATTTTTCATTGGCATGTGGGAATCTTCCCATCTTTCTTTCCGCTTCAGCTTCTGCCTTACTTTTGCTGAGGAAAGCGCCACCTCCAATTATTTTTGAAGCCTCAAGATACCTTCTATGTGAGTCAGATATATGGTCAGATAAGAGACGGCACAGCCCAAGGCTGGACAGTGGGCAGGACAAGAGGCTCAGAAGGGACCCTCCCTAGTTTCTCAGGTTGTAAAGGAGACAAGAGGAGAATTGTACTTTCAGAATTACAAGATTGATGTCGGCCTCACAGGGTAAACCAGATAGGAATCACAGCCAGAGGAGCTCATTCTACTTTATTATAAAGCTGCAGTGACAGAATCTTGCAAATCTGAAAGTACAGCTTGAGAAACTAGGGAGGGTCCCTCCCGAGCCTTTTGCCCTGCCCACTGTCTAGCTGCAGGCTATGCTGACTCTTATCTGACTGTTCCCTTGGCAGCGTCTCTTCACCCACTCTCCCAAGGTCTTTTCCACGTACCATTACAATGGGAGAAGGCTTGGACAAACAGGGGCTACGGACAGCAATGTCCCTTATAGCACTGCAACTGAAAACTATTTAGAATTCCAGCCTAGAAGCAGCTCACCTAGAAACTCAAGATTTGCCCAGTTCTGTGCCGTGACCTCCATATGCAGAGACCTTTGGTCCAGATCCAGCAAAGTCCACTCCTCTTCCGTGAAACACACAGCTACCTCCTCAAAAGTGGCCTGAAAGATGAAAATCACGACTCAGATATTTGCACATGGGGGCGGAGGACCTAAAATTTAAGCTGCAATTTTTTTAAAAAGTAAAATCCAGAGTCTGGAGAGAACAATCGTGTATTTCTTAGCAGCTACAAAGAGAAACATACCATCATCTCCTGCAGTGCTTTGCTGTGATGAGATATGAAAAGCACAAAAATATCTCCCCAGCAAGCAGAATCATGAGAATTTTCATCTGGCCAAATGCAAATACAAGTATCTTCTCCAACATGCTCATCACGAGTATCTCCCTTCTGTATCTGGTGGGAGCATAACCCAGAATCTCAAATCAGAGAAGGGAAAACCAACAATCTGACTTAAATCAGACTCTAATAGAAGAGAATATCTGTAACTCAGGGTTGAACTGTGGAGTCCTTGGTGTTGAGTTTGGTTGTTTGCTTGCAGAAGTTTCACTGCTCGACTAGGTAACATCATCACTGCTGATGAATGTGGGGTTTGCTCCCTGTTTATACAGTAGCTTACCCTGCCAGTGTTGTTGGGGGTGTGGTTTTCTCCTTGGTAGTTCCTTGATTAGGGTATTGTTTACTGCTTGATTGTTTGTCCGGTGTTAATCCCTGCTTATCTGGGTGTTGATTGCTGGCCAGATGTTCTGGTCTTTTGGTTTCCTTTTTAGCTTTTTTAATTGTCTCTTTTGAATGGGGTGTAAATGTTTATCTCTGTGTGCCTGATGATGGCTGATTTGCCTGAATACCAAGCTTCCAAGAATTCCCTTGTGTTTTTGGATTTAGCTTGGTCTAAGATGCTGACAGTTTCCCAGTTGAAATTGTGGTTGAGTCTGCCCATGCGTTATGAGATTAAGGAGTTTTCCTTGTGTCTTCTGACTATTACTAGTTGGTGTTCATGGATGCGCTCTGCTAGTTAAATCACACTTCAGGGAAAAGCAACGGTCGGACTTTCAATGGGTACTTTTGAAAGCCCGCATGAACAGATCTGAGAATATTAGGGTTAGGTTCTTTGACCATTGCCTCAGACCAAAAGCGAGTCTTTCCAAGAATAGCTCACTCAGCTCTCATTAGCTAGATTCATTGAGATGGATGGGTTACAAGAATTCCAAGAAATGAATTCCTATTTCCCATTTAGAATCAAAATATCCCTCTGTACATTATGGCAGAGACGCCGTTATCTTCTTTCTAACAACCTTCCTATGATCTGGTGAAGAGGTGGGTTTCTTCCCTGTTAACAGAGAAGCTTGCAGCTGTTTCCCAGATGTTTTAGTTGCAGAACCAATTCTTACAATCAGAAACAAACAGCCTGAGTTCAGTTGGTCCGTGAGAGTAGCAACACTCAGCTCTCTACCAGCCCTCCTGTCCAAAAACCCCCAAGCTCTCAGTCCTTTGTGGTTCATGAGCAGAAAAAGGAGGCTTAAGAATTGAACCTTGCTTCTACTATAAAGAAGACTTGGAGTTGCTGGATTTCTTCTTGAATGGCTTTTTAAATTTCTTAAAATAAACAAAGCTTGCCAAAGCGTTTGCCCGTCTTTGAATCACTGCCTGCCAGATTTCCAGTTCTAGTATCACCCAAGAGAAGGCTGACACCCAGGAAACATTAAAATCTCCCTCGCTTTCCCACCACCTTGATCCATGACTTATATTTTCTATGTGGGATGATGAGGACACCTCAGGTAGAATTCCAGGGATACACCCTCGTTTCACCATCCAACAAATTTCAAAGAGGTAGGAATGATCTAGTTCTCCAGAAATTAGAAACTTTCGCTTTCAGGTGACCCGTTTAGAAAGAAAGCAATGCAAAAGAGCCAGATATTAGTTATTCCATTTAATTCTTTATGTCAGAATCACACTTTATCTGATCTGTACACCAGCGAATCAACAGAGGTTCCCAGCAGTTGACAGCTAACAATCCACAGCCCATTCAAATGTCTGTGGTAAGCATTCATGCAAATAAAAAAATGTAGATAACACAGGAGAATAAATAACAACGATTAAACAAAAATAACATAGAAGTGAATATGTGTAGCTCAGGGTTGAACTGGGAAGTTTTTGGGGTTCTCTGAGCTTGGTTCTCTTCCTGCAAACGTTTCATTACCCGGTGTCAGGTTCAGCCCAAAGAACTCCAAGAGACAATGCAAGTACAGTTCTGTTGCGTTTATTAGCTTCAAGCTCCAGACAGAAAATCTCCCCAGACTGGACCCCAGTTCCCAAGCCAGCCTGCCACAACACCGTGAATTCCTTAGGGAGGTGCCAGCCTCATCTTCTTGAACTTCCCACGCTCCTGTTGTGGGCTAAGAACACGCTTATCTCCCTGAGCCTGGCCTTCATAAGTCCATTCCATCACACCCGGCTAGGTAACATCTTCAGTGCTAAAATGGGCTGGGGTTTGCTCTCTATTTGTGTCCATATATGTCACATATCTCTATATGTGTCTATTATATAACAGACACATAGAGATAAACAGCATCTACACACTATTCAAAAGAGACAAAAGACCAGAAGATAGCCTCACCAGCAATCATCACCCAGGTAAGCAAAGGTCACCACCAGGCACACAATCAGCAAACAGATGCTAATCAAAGAACTACCAGAGGAGCAAAAGAGACCCCCCCCCCCACCAGCACTGGCAAGGCAGGCCACAGCACATAAACAGAGAGCAAAGCCCATCCCATTTTAGCACTGAAGATGTTACCTAGCCGGGTAATGAAAGGTTTGCAAGAAAAGAACCAAGATCGGAGAACCCCAAAGACTCCACAAAAATAACATAACCAAAATACAAGACCCCAACATGGAACACAACAGTTAAACTGAAATTAAATTTGTGTTCGAGGCCATGAAAGATGTAGCAACCACATGTTTCAATCCACCTCAGCCTTACCTGGTTCAGTTGCAGAAACCAACTTGGACTACAGGCGGACGTGCCTGGTGCATCTCCTGGGAAGAGGACAAAAGTGTATCAAAAGTCGATCGATTCATTTGTCAGACTGAGTCCCTGTTCTGTAACAGAGATCCGCTTTCCTGTCCGTTTATGTGGACAGCTACGGAGGTGATCTTGGAGAAACTATGGGGCGACAATTACAAAAACGTGCTTTAAGCCTGGGAAATGAAGAAAGCGTTAGAAAGAAACTCACACTGACTCCATTTTATCTTGGGTGGAAGAGGAGGGGAAGGAAAAACATTGTCAGCTTTCAAGATTCCATAGCCAAGATCAATAAAGTGGAATTCCAGCATTCTTGTCAAGTCTGTTTCTTGACTGGGTCTACCTCGAAGGGCAGACATCCATCCTGAAACCCCAGGGAATTCAGGTGGGGTCATTATGAGTTTCTTCCTAATGTCTTCTTCATTTTCCAGACTTAAACATGTTTTTGTAGCTTCACAGTTTTTCCAAGGCCATCTCTGTGGCTCTCTCCAATTTATGACAGTAAATGAGCACAGATAAGGAACAAGGAGGAATTTCTTCCTGTGAATCAGAGGAGGGAGGGGCGGTTTTTCTAGCCTTTTCTAAACCAAGATCCAGGCTCGCCAAGCCAAGGAGGAGGCTCAAGAAAGCAAGCCACCAGGACTTCCGGGTGGGGAAAACGGCGCATTGATGTGTCTCTGAAACGCAGAGAAGACGCTGGGGCTGGAACTGCAACTGGTCTCGTGATCCTGGTGTTGCAGAACTTTTCCGGACAAAGAGAAGCTGAAGAGATCACCCATGCATGCTCCGGACGGCGGCTCCTCACAATGAAACCTGCAAGACCCAAAGGGACTCCGCATGCTCCTTGTGAGTAAGAGTGCCAGGAGCTGAGGAAGAAAGATCAGGCTTGCAGCCTCAGTGGAGTCTTTACTCCACACTGGGTCTGACCAAATCCTCCTTTCTTAATCACTGTGGATTACAACTATTTAAAAGCTAAAAAGATCTTCAGAGCAGCACTTTAATTGGACCATCTGGTGAGCGTTCCTACGGCCCGTGATGTGTTTAACAGAAAAAGAACAGAAAAAAACTTACAAAAACGAACTTGCAGCAAAAAGTACATCAAGAGCTTGGGCTATAAAAGTTTTAAGCGGATAAAGGGACCAGTGGCATTTTTTCTGGACTTTATTTACTCTATGTTTCTGTGAATTGATTAATTCAATAAATCAATACGTGTTTCGTTATATGGTAATTGCAGTGAGGCTATTATATGTAGAAAGATGGAAAAATATAGAAATACCCACAATGCTGAAATGGCTAAACTGACTTGTCTGATTAGGGAAGGAACAATAACTACTTTTATAAAAGACTAGAAACCCTTTATGGACTTTTTGCTGAAAATGGACAAAAGTGGGGATTTCAGTATTTACTGATTAAAAAGGGTTGTTTATGGGAAGAAGGGAACCAAGATATATAATTTGGAAAGATGGAAATGGTAATAATCATGCTAGTAACTGCCACAAAGATCGGCAGTCGCTTCTTTAGATAACTTTCTTTTTCTTTCTCTTCTGTAACTGTTTCTCACTTTATCTTTTATCTTTTTCTTTTTTCTGCTTTTTTCTTTACATTTCTGTAGTTTTTAAACTCTTTAAAATTCTTGTTAAATAAAAAGTATATATCTGAAAAGAAAGCAACCTGCAGAAGGAGCCATTTGGGCTGCCTCTTCCCTACATAACTTCAGGAGAATATAAACCCAGTCGGTATACCTTGAAGTTTTTATCCCATTAATTCTTACCCTGCAAGGTGGCATCTGTGCAGTGCTGGGTGATCCCCGTTGACTGCCTCCTTCCCTGGATGCTTAAAGAGTTTGGCTCTGCCCCAGGAAACTCCACAGCCATTCCCAAGAGTAGCTTCTTCCCAAAAGAAAGAGCATCAAGGATCACAAAAAAGAGGGAGAAGGATTAGAAAAGAGAAGATCCATGTGGGGCCTGCCATAATCTCCTCTGGATTCATTTCCAGCAAATGTTGGATAATTGGTGGGGAATATAAGGCTACTGAAACTTTCAGCCTGGGGGAAGTGGCAGGGATGAAAGTTCTTACCTGGTGCTCGCCTTGCTTCTTGTCTTCTGCCTGACTCAGGAGGAAGCCTTCTGCTAACGCCACCGCCTGGGAACTGGTCTCTGGCCCACATTCTCTCACCCAGCTCTCCATCTCTTGAGGGAGGACCCTGAGGAACTGTTCTAGCACCACTAAATCCAGAATTTGTCTTTTGGAGTAATGCTCTGGGTTCAGCCACTGGCCGCAGAGATAATGGAGTTGGCTGCAAAGATCTCGGGGACCCATGGCTTCCTGGTAGGAGAAATGCCTGAAGTGTTGACGCTGAACATCTGAGCTTAGGGTATCTTCACTTCCCCAGAGGTCTCTATGGCTCTCGATCTGAGGGTTGTTTGGAGCTTCTGGACTCAAGTCCCCCTCTTCCATCTTTGTCCAGGGCTCCAACATGCCCAAGGATGACTTCCCTCTTCTGGAGATCCTTCTTTAGGAAGAACCCAAGGAGATTCTAAACCCTGAAAAACCAACCAGATACTCTGAGAAAGAAGAATACGAACAGGCTGGAGGCAAGATAGTATTTTGCAATCCAAGCCTAGCAGATGAACAGATGTTCTCTCGAGTTGGAAAAGCAGGTCATTATTTGAGAAACGGGAGAAGGATTCAGCCTGGTCCTAATATTGGACAGAAAGAAGCAATAACTGTTCCTGACAGGTGGTCTGGGGTGCCTTTCGAAGTAGTCCAGACAAGAAAGCAAAACCATGAGTATTAACACTGCCTTTATTGTAGGGTTATAGTAACAGAATCTTGCAAGAATGAAAGCCCTTCTCCCCTTTCCTGCCTTTACTTTCCAGGGAACTAGGGAGGGTACCTTCTGAGATGCTTTCTCCACGTTCCTTCTGTGGGCTGAGCTACCTCTTATCTGACCATTGCCTTGGCTGTGGCTCTTCCTCCTGTCTCCCAGGGTCATTCCCGCAGACCGTTACAGGGCTGCACTGAGGTTCATCCATGAAGTATCCCAGTGACAGGAGCTGCTTGGAGGCCAGTTAGCTTCCAGGCACAATTCAAGGGGCTGGATGTTTCCTAAAATACGAAAACATGGCCCTTCAGGAGGGGATGAAAGGATGAGTAAACCCTAACCAACAACTCATTATACAGGGTTTCTCAACCTTGGCAATTTTAAGATGTGTGGACTTCAACTCCCAGAATTCCCTAGCCAGCATGGCTGGCTGGGGAATTCTGGGAGTTGAAGTCCACACATCTTAAAGTTGCCAAGGTTGACAAACTCTGCATTATATTAATAAAAAACATGGACAAAATCATAACTGGCTAGAGCCCCAAGTCACCCAAATGAAATAGTTTGGGGGGCCTTTCTGGGGGGCAAGCAGACCTCTGAGGCAACACATTCCTTCTAGTGGGGCTACGGCTGAGAAGGTCAGTCTCCTGGTCCAAGGCCCTTGATCGCCCTGGGGGACAAATCAGAGATGGCCCCCCATGATGTTCGAACCCCATTTCTTCCTCCATCAGGACTGTCTCTGCCTCGTCCTCTCTTCTCAACCAGCACCCCCAGCGGCTATCTCCGTATTTGCTCCTAGAACCACATTGTAATGGCTGTATGCAACGTTTTGGGATGGCGCAGAGCCAAAGGGGGCAGGATGAGACCAACATTTTTAGTGCAGTGAGAGCTGGGTGAGGCAGTGATGAAGGTGCTGAATGAGGGGTAGGGGGACCCAGGTCCCCTTGGGGACTCTGGGCCAATCCCTCCTTCTAGCCCCAGAGCTAGGGTGGGGTAGTGCAGAAGGAGCGGGACTGGGTGTGGGGAGAGCCAGATTCACGTCCAAACTCACTACAAAAACTCCAGGAGTGACCGTGGGCCCGTCCATCTCTCCCAGCCTGACCTCCCTCACAGGGTTGTTGCGCTGGCAATAAAATGAAGGGAAAGCCCCTTGCAAGCTGTCTTGGGCCCCTTGTAGGAAAGACAGGCTGTAAATCCGACAAGGAAAATGGGGGGGGGGGTTGTTTTTCCCCCTTTGCATTTTTCAGGGACAGGGTTAATGCGGAGGTTTTCGTTTCATTTTTCTAATGGTGACATTACAGCTTTGGAAGGTTGTTCCCCTCAACACCAGGAAAGCCTGCCATTGGGGTTAACAGCTGTGGGCAGAGGAGGCTCCATTGGGGGGGCATCAGAGAGGAATCTGGAGGCCCCACCCAGGATTGGGGGCCCCAAGGTGCAATCAAAACCACTGGGCACGTCTGATTATATTGCATGTTCTGTTGCAGTGCTTCTCAACCTTGGCAACTTTAAGCTGTATGGACTTCAACTCCCAGAATTCCCCAGCCAGCCAGCCAGCCAGCCAGCCAGGGGAACATTCCTGTGTTGCATCACAGAAAGGGATCAGTGGTGGACTGGGAGGGAGTCTTGCCTTGATCCAACAGGGCTCTTTTTGCAGACAAATTCTCCATTGCAGCACGTTGAGCCCGAGCAGACAAAAGGGTGTGAGAATCTCGCAACAGCTTTATACAAAGGGTGTATTTGTGGTTTTGACTCAGCTATGGTGTGGTTGTGATCCGTTGTTTTCCTCCCACTGATTTCCACAGGGCTGATCTCTGACCCTAATCAAGGGTGCCTTCTGTCGTACAGCGACCACACGTCCTTATTACAAAGGGCAGTCCTTTATTTCCGAAAGCTGTCTTCAAATTTAAATTCAAAAAATTCAAAAACTTGCTTTTGCCTTTTAGTTTGGTCACTGAACTTTACCCATACAAATGGTACCACTTATTGCACAGTCTTTCCCATTTGGGTGAAAAATCTGGGAATTGAATTGTCTTTTTAAAATAAACGTACCTCTGCTGTTTGATTTTCGATGCTTTCATTAGAACGTGTGTTTTTGTAACGTTTTTTCTTGGTGTGGCTCTTGAATTTTTCTGGGTACAGCAAAGTTATAAACATAAACAATTTTTTTTTATCCTTATGAACCTCTTTCTTTCAGATTCGCCCCTTTTTCAGGTTTGCTCTTTATGTTTTTCCAAGAAAATACGGTCACTGCCTCCATAAGGCTTCTTGTCCCGGGCTTGTGAAAAGAAACTTGCCCCAAAGACCTCCATGAGAGACCCTGGAGTCATCCTACCTGCAAGGAAGGGGGGCTGAGCAGAGGAGGCTGGATTCCAACTCCTTTTTCCGTGGCATCGGGATCAGTTGCGGTCCTGCGTCCCCCTTACTTTTCCTGGCGCGAATCCGCCTGCAGCATCCCCGCAGGAGCGCGAAAGGCAGCGGCTCGCCAAGTTCCAGTCCTCCACTCCCCTGCCTTCCTCTCTAGGAATCCTTCATCTATGGTTCGTTTAACTCTTCGAAGCCTAAAGACCGGCCTGTTTTGTCTGGCAGGGAGAGGGGCAAAGCTGCTAAGACATTGCAGGGATTCAGTGCCGCAAAAAGCACAACGCCCTAATAATCAGGGCGCTGTGACAGACGCCGTAGCAGAGGTCTTTCTCAGGGATGCTCCAGGGTAAAATAATAGATATTCACAGACGCAGAGGTGTGACACAGAAGGAAGAAGGTAGGGGGAGGGTAGAAGAAAGCAAATACTACAACAGGAACAATTCTTCATATGAATGCTGGATGCAGGTTAGGTTACCTCTGTCTGAATAATATGTAATACTGTATCCCTTTCTGATTTTGGAAGTGTCCTGATGGTTTGATCTGATCTATACATCTATAACACAGTAAAATCCGCTGAAGCTCTCCTGGTTTAAAAATCGTAGTCCCCCACAGGATGCATTCACTGCCCCTTTCTGTACTGCAGAAATGTGGGGAATTGCATTTAGCAACTGCGTTCGTTATTAAGCTTCTCACATTAATTTATTAGCCAATTCTTAAAAGCAAGCCTTTTCTCCAAAACACAAATATGTAACCAAACATGTTGGTGGCTGAAAAGCTGCCTTTTTCTCCCCCTGCACTCCCCCCCCCCCCAGTGCAACTTTTACAGCTAGAGAATTTTGATTTTTAGTAAAGCATAAAGACCTATCAACTCTCTTCAAAGTCTTCATTCAGGATCCCACTATAGCGGCTTATAAGAGAATTCCTCAGTCGTAAGATGAAACCTCAACCATCCACTGGCTTTGTTGCAGCTGATTCTGGTATTAAAAGCAGACACATCCCATCCCATTCCTCGGTATGCGTGCTCCCAGAATCCCCCGTCTTCCCCACGTTCATGCCCTGAAGATGCAACTTGCCAAATTCTCAAGACATCTGCAAAGCACGTTTAGAAAACACAATAGAAAAAGCTCAGCAAAAACCAGCCGTTTTTTCCCCAACAGGTTTTCTATAATGTATAAACATTAAAAACACAGGATAATTGTTCTAAAAATTGTGCTTTTATTAGTTCCAGAACATATTAAGTTCTTGAGCCTCTGCAGTACTGCAGACCTTTTAGAAATACATTTAGGTATTACATTTATAATTAACCTAACATCTTAGTTTCTTTGACAATTAGACAATTAATGTTTTCTAAAACGTATTTTGATATGATTGGTATGGAAAAATATTGAAATATGAAAAAAAAAACTGTTGTAGAATTTTACTTTTATTATTTCAAAATATAAAACACCTGTATAGTCCCTTTAACATTTTCAGGGAGCTATTTCTTGCAGCCCGCTTTTAAAAATCCAAGCAAGGAGACAACACTGAATTCATACGAAGACACCTCAGATCTATTCATTAAGAATGGAAAGAGTTTTGGTTTTAACAGAATTACTTTATCTATTTGGTTTCTACCAGGAGTTTAAGGCAGCATACATAGAGTTCTCTCTTCCCATTCCCCCCACCCCCCGTGGGAACTATGAGATGGTTTGGGTTGAGAGGGAGGGACTGACCCAAAGTCTCCCATGGGGGACCAGAATCTCCTTTACAGCTTCAAAAGTTAGGGAGGGTCCCTTTTGAGCCTCTTTCTCCTCCCGTTATGTAGCTACGGGCTTATTCCCTCTCTTATCTGACCGTCCCCTAGGCAGTATCTCTTCCCCGTCTCCCAAAGTCTTTCCCCCATACCATTACAAGATGTGAGAACAACTTGCTCATTTCTTTTTCCCATCAAAATCTGTGAGATTCCTTTAAGTAACCTAACTCAGTTCTGTACGCAAAATACAACTGGTGGATGTGCTGGTTCTCCAGCACTCTGCCTAAGATTATTGGTGGGTTAAACAAGCCTGAACACTATTCATTTTTTTTCCTTCAGACCGCTCCATTTTAACCTGGATTTTCAGCTACCCTACCCAGTGAAATCTCCCTGAACAACTCCAAAGCACGCACAGCATTTTGAAACACTTCCACTGGTTTAATAAAAGCATTACTTTAACAAGGGTACCATTCTCTGCATTTTACTGAACTGCGCATTAATAAAAGTGAAACAGGGATTCAAATACGTTCACTTATTCTTTGTTCTTTAGAACCTCCGGAAAGCATTTGAATTATACTTTTAGGCAAGAGTATTAATCAGCTATAAGGAATTCACCGCTAGCAAAGGCAATCTGAAAAAGCAATATGCAGAACAGTAGACATGAATTAAGGGCCCTCTAAACATTTGCAGGAAAAACAAATTCCACCACATATTTCAGAAAGCAAGTCTAAAACATTTGGATCCTAATCCTACTACTGATTCAGGACCCATAAGTCTTGTTGTGCTGCCTTAAACAACGCTTGCTTGATTCACGGCGTCTCTGTATTCCTGGCTTGTTTCAGTTGTGCTGTTTGATTAACTACAATTTTAAGATTTCCAGTTTCTGAGCTAACCATTCAGTAAAATACCACCACTTGTCCCTTTATTTTACTGCAGGAAGTCAGTTGTAAGATACAGAATTCAACTTTTTTTTCCTTGCATCATACAGATTTTGGTTGAACAGGCAAACCATCGGCTTTGCTAAATGACAAACTGAAACGTATCGTTTAAAATTAATGTTTTTCATCTTTCCGTTTTACAAAATAAATATTTATTCAAGAGATATTCAGCACTGAAACATCTAACTGTTCAGTGAAATACCACACTTCAAAATGTGTTTCTTGGTCCTCCTGCTGTGCTTGTAAGTTACTCAAGGCTTCTTTTAGATCCTGTCTTAAAAAATTTAACTGTTTTAAAGTTTGTTGTGAAAGCGAGATTATTTTTCCCATTCTACCAGTTAGATGATATCTTCCATGTGGCCTCTCTGATGGGAAGTGAGGTTCCTTTTCTGATTAAAACTCTTTCCACACTCCAGGCATTTGTAGGGCTTTTCTCCAGTGTGATTTTGTTTGTGTTTTCTAAGGTCAGAATTGCAAGGGAACCGTTTCCCACACTCCAAACATGTATAGGGTTTCTCCCCTGTATGGATTCTGTTATGGGAGGTGAGGTGACTACTCACACTGAAGCTTTTTCCACACTCTAAACACTGGAAGGGTTTCTCCCCCGTGTGGATCCTTTGGTGTGCAAGAAGGTGGGCGTTCCAGCTGAAGCTCTTGCCACACTCGGTGCATTGATAGGGCTTCTCCCCTGTGTGATTCCTCTGATGCGTGCTCAGGTTGGTCTTTGTGCTGAAGCCCTTGCCGCAGATGGAGCACCGATGGGGTTTCTCCCCTGTGTGAATTTGCTTGTGGATAATCAGGTCCGAACTGCGGGCGAAGCATTTTCCACACTCCAAACATTTGTACGGTTTCTCCCCTGTGTGGCTTCTCCAGTGGGAAGTGAGAGAACTGCTCATACTAAAGCTTTTTCCACATTCTAAACATGTGTAGGGTTTCTCCCCAGTATGAGTTCTATAATGGGAAGTAAGATGGCCACTGACACTGAAGCTCTTTCCACACTCCCTGCAAGTGTAAGGTTTCTCCCCAGTGTGAATTCTTTGGTGTCTGCTCAAGTGTCTGTTTGAACTGAAGCACTTTCCACAGTCCAAGCATTTGGAGGGCTTCTCCCCCGTGTGAGTCCTGCGATGTGAAGCGAGATTACTGTTCACACTGAAACTCCTTCCACACTCTGAGCACATGTATGGTTTCTCTCCAGTATGAGTCCTTTGATGAATATTCAGGTGTGTGTTTGAAGTGAAACATTTCCCGCATTCCAAACATTTATAGGGTTTCTCCTCCATGTGAATGATTTGGTGTGTAATCAGGGCTGAACTGTCATTGAAGCTTTTTCCACACTCCAAGCATCTGTAGGGTTTCTCCCCTGTGTGGGTGCTTCGGTGTCTCTTGAGTTGGGCACTCTGAGTGAAACCCTGCCCACACTCCAAGCATTTATGTGGTTTCTCACCGGTGTGGATTCGTTGATGGGTTCTAAGGTTAGTCTTTGTGATGAAGCACTTTCCACACTCTGAACATTTATGTTGTTTCTCCTCTGCACAAAAGGTTTGACGTGAATGTTGCTCCTCTTGATTTGCGGTTTCCCATTCATCACCTTCAGGTATAAAGACAAGAAATTACTAAGTGATGGGTTTGTGAAAACAGCCCTAACATCACTGAATATTGTTAAATGCATAGCTGACATAACTGGAACAACTAAAAACACTTCTGTGTTTGTAGGCAAATTGCTAACATCAATTTCAGTTTAAACATAATTCTAATTATAGGCCACAATGATCTACTGCATCCTACTTCTGGCTGGAAAGCAATGGGAACTACAGTCCATTATATGTAGAACTCACTTAGATGCCAGAAGAGATGACAGTTGGAATCAAAATTGGGGGTCAAAACACGTTATGAGAGATTTAGACAGCACTTTGTTAGATGAAGGTAAAGATTTAGAAGATGCTGGGATGGTCATCTGTCAGAGATATTTTAGTGGATCCTGCAGTGTGTAGGGGATTGGACTACATGATCTCTAAGGTCCCTTCCATCTCGATGGTTTTGTGAAGAGCTTATCAAGATAGTTAAAATGTAAAGTGAAAAATCTGGGTTCCCTGCATGCTTAGTGAACTTACAATTAATGGTAAAAAATGAAGGTGGAAGATCATTTTGTTTTCTTGGGCTCAAGAACAGATAAAGACAGAGTTTGTGCTGGAGAGGTACATCAGAGATGAATCCTGGGGAGGAAGGCCATATCAAACTTATACAAGATCATGAAGGACAAGGAGATTTCACTGACAATAAAGGTCAGCATGGTTAACCCAGCTGTCTTCTGGGTGGCAATCAAGGTGCCCAGGGTGTAGAATGAAAAAAAAATCAAGCTGGCGGCCACAATGGTGAGATCAAAGCTCTGAATCCGTGTGGCACATAAAAACCGGGCAGAGCTTCGATCACACCATTGTGGTGACCATCTTGACTTTTTTCACCATATACTCCAGACATCCCTCATGGCAACAAATGGCTGCGAAAGCAGGACACTGAGAGAGTGCAATTCACTCTTTCTGGGGTGAAACGTTTAGCAAAAACAAAACAAAACAAGATAGACATTTGTTCAGACCCAAGAAGACATATGAATGTCTTCAGATTGTGGATCTCGAGACAGTTCCTAAGAGCACCATAGACAGTAAGAAGACCCCATCCCTTGGGCTTTGGCCAAAGGCTCCCTGCTTCCTTGCGGTGCTCATCAGCCTGCAAAACTCCCATGTTCTCAGCCTACGGTGTGAGCAGATGAGGGTTGAGAAAAAAGAACACCACGCTGGGCAAGGTTGAGAGAAGCTGAAGAGGAAGGCAACAGGTAAGGTGGGTGCAGGAGATCCGGAAGAGTCTTGAAATGTCCCCGGACAAACTACAGTTTGTTATCCGGTTCAGGTCCAGATGGTTGGCATTTGTTCCTGCAGTCACCAGCCTGTCTCAGAGAGACCTTAAGAACATTGGAACAGGCTGAACAAGCACTGGATATTAACAGTCTTTCTAGGGTGAAACTTTCAGCCCCCCCCCCGCCCCCAAAAGACAGAAATGTGTTCAGAGCCAGGAACAGCAGGAGGAGACATGGACCCCAACCTGTTGCCCTCCAGTCCCCACCGTAACCAGCTGCGCAGGGACTGTTTCCCTTCCTTCAGACCCCAAGCAACTGAGTTCGTGTTTTCTGCAACGTCCCACCCAGGTCCGTGGCGTCTTAGCCAAGGGCTGCCCTGAACCCCCTTTGGGTGAGAGCCCATTTCTTCCCACGGGGGTCTGGGACCCCCCCCCCCCCCCCCCACGCAGGGCTGCTTCCCCTGGAGAAAGAAGGGGATGAAGACGCGCGAGAGGCGTTCATGAGGCGCGGGGCCTTCCCTGAAAGTCTGCGCGGAGCAGGAAAAGGGGCGGCGGAGCCCTGCGCGGAAGCGGAGCGAAATCTCCCCGCCGCTCTTACCCGGCCGGGGGGCAGCGCCGCCCCCCTCCTGCGCCCCCGCCCCGGCCAGCCTCCCCTCGGGCGAAGCAGCAGCGGGGCGCCGGGCAGGGCGAAGGGGCGCGGGGCGCGCGGGCCAGCGGGGGCGCGGGCGAGGCGGGTCCGGAAGCCCGGCCGCTCTCCGGGGCAGCGGGGGAGAGGCGGCGCCCGCTCCCGCGAGGGGCCCTTCCCCGCTCGGCACCCCACCGCTCCTCCCTCGGCGCCAGGCAGCCGCGCCGCCGGCCAGGCGGAGCAGGAAGGGGCCGCGACGGGGCGGCGGGGACGGCTCCGGAGGACGTTCGCCGCGCTCGCCGCAGGTCCCGGGCTGCCGAGGGTTAAGCGCACCGAGCGGATTCCTAGAGAGGAAGGGGGGTGGGGCTGGGGCCGTCCCTGCCGGCCCCGCCCCCTCGTTGCTCGTGCTGCAGCAACCTCAGGGCTTCCCTCTGCGGTCCGGCTGCGGCGCGCCCTCCCGATGGTGGCTGCGCGCGAGGAGGCGCCGCGGGGCTGCAGGGCTGGGCAGCGCGGGTGCAAAGCCCGAGCCCCGTGCAGCCTCCCACCTGCCGGGGCCGGGAAGCGGGGGAGCGCAGCGGAGGGCAGGGCAGGGCAGGGCAGGGCGGCCCTCCGGGAGGATGGGGGGCTGCTCCTCCGACACCTCCCCCCCGAAGAGAGGCTTGGCTTTCGGATCCCGTCTCCAGCGGCTCTTTGCATCTCAGCCTCCAGCAGGCTCGCCTTTGCGGCTGTTCCCTTTTGCTCGGGGTCAGAAATGCTCCAGTTTTTTAAAGTGGCTGCTTTTGAAACTCTGCACGCCCAGGGCTGGGGAGGCCGGTTCGTTTCCAGCCCCCGTTCCATGCAGATGTTATGCACGCATGCATGCTTACCAGAATTCCAGCAACTGACCCATTTCTCATCTCGGACCAAATATATTCTCGCGTCCCTTAGGGAGGATATTTTTCTGATTTTCAACAGTCTTCGTGTGAATCGGGGAGGAGGCAGGTCTTTGCGCTAACAAGGCGAAGCTTGCAGCTGGCTGTTGGCATAACGGTCTCCTGAATGTTTTATCAGCCTGGACACCAGGCATTTTATCCACATTCACGTAGAGAGAAATCTCTGCCTGCCACCAAAACCTACAGAGATGTGTTCTTACAGCCTCCGCATTATATGCACGCAGACACAAACGCTGCATCTCCCCGCCCATTCCAGAAAAGAAAGCAACAGTAAGGATAGGGCAAATGATGACATGCATAATGACACCATCGTGTGTGATGACCCCATGCGTAATTTTTTTAATTTATTGATCATATTTAAATAGCCTTATAATGACCTCATCTATTTAGTGATATTTCAGTAAAGGGTCGGAAATGATAGCATGTTAATGCAATTTGTTTCTTAAAATATCTGAAAGTTTGCAAAATAGCATGCAGGCATCTGTGGTCCACTGAGACTATTGTACTTCTCCAGGGCAAGATAATGGAAAGCCAAAGGAAAAAGAGGATTGGATTGAAACATGGCTTGGCTTTCAAAATGTATTTTTACCAGGTTACATGGGAGGTGAAAGAGTGAGCAGGGGTGTCAATTGGACCCTGAAGTGGGATTAAATTGCACCAAGGGCCTTATCTCTTGCTAGGAGAAGAAGGTGGATATTAGTGATAGGTCCACCATTTTTGCAGATGCTTTTTTATGCAGCTGAGATTCCAAACTCCTTCCAGACAGGGAATCCTTGGGCTTTTGCTCAAATGCATACGAAAAAACAGTTCTATAAGAAAAGCTGGATTGGGGAGAGTTGGAGAAGCCTAAATCTCATTTTTCTTTTCCCCATTACCGAGTTGCAGAGTTGGAAGGGGTCACAGAGACCATCTAGTTCAGTGTTTCTCAACCTTGGCAACTTTCAGATGTGTGGACTTCAACTCCAAGAATTCCCCAGCCAGCCATGCTGGCTGGGGAATTCTGAGAGTTGTCCACACATCTGAAAGTTGCTGAGATTGAGAAACACGGATTCTAGTCCAACCATCCGCAATGGGCGGGGAAACCAATTAAACCACCTTGGAGACGCAGACTTTTCTTTACAATTTCCAACAGCAGCTCCCTTCAGCACCAGACTCAAAGGCGCAATAGAATAGAAACGTAGTAAACGGAACGAGGATCCCGCGGCGCTCCCGTTAGGCTGGAAGAGTGACTGCTCAGCCGGGAAAGGGTTAAGAGCACTGGAGGCAACGAGGCAGTTCCTAGAGTGGCAGGAAGGGTAGGACAAAGGGACTTTTAGGGTCCCCGCCCCTCCATTTGTCCCGCCTACTTCCTCTTCCGGGATGGGTGATCGATGTTCCTGCCGCCGGTTCGGGGGCTCCGCGGGCACCCGGTGAGCACCCTCCTGGCGGCGGGCCTGGGCGGAGGGCGGCGCGGGGATCCCCGGAAGACGGAGGAGAGGCCGGTGGAAGCGGAGGGAGGCTCCCTGGGATGACCCCTCGCCTCCGGACCTTCCCCGGCCGCCACCCCCGGGGACTCTCATGGTTCCCCCGCCTTTTCTCCCGGGGCTTCTCCAGGCACTGATAGAGTCATGCAGGGCGGGACTCTGCTGGCTCTCAAGGGCACCCTCGGGTATCAAAAAGCATGTACCAGTGTTTCTCAACCTTGGCAACTTTCAGATGTGTGGACTTCAATTCCCAGAATTCCCCAGCCAGCATGGCTGGCTGGGGAATTCTGGGAGTTGAAGTCCACACATCTGAAAGTTGCCAAGGTTGAGAAACATTGATGTATACAGATAGAAGCAGCCACTACTGGTGACCGTTATTTGCACATAATCCACCAAAAGCACCCCATGCAGTCTTCTCGGGGGACCGTGCGGAGGAAAGGAGGTGCAGTTCCTGGTCCTTTCTCTGAGGAAAGAGAGAAGGAGAGGGTGAGGGAGTTGCAGAAGTACTGGCATCATTTGAGGGCGCCCTGTTGCCCATCCCTGATTTCATACTCCGTTGCGATGATAATCTCTTGGTGGTGCGAACCTGCTGGCGAGTTCTAAGCAGAGCTGTCTTGATCCTGAGAGACGCAGTTGTGATAGAAAGAGGACTTCCTGCAACCCTGTTAGAAACTTTATTTATTTATAAATCAAATGTATACACCACCCATCTCACTATGTAAAACTTCCTTAAAGGAAGATCTGAATTGAACAAAGAAGAGTGATTTGATTCTGCAACCAGTGGACTCCTTAACACCATCTAGGTTGGGAGCAGTGGAGGATTATCAGAAGAGAGATCTTTCCAGTCTAGGCAGGGGCAAACTTAAAAAAAAAAAGGCAATTCAGAAGCAGTTCTGATCTTATTAGATGGATGTGGCAGGTATATTCTATCCCAAGGCAAGGACTGTTCATGGCTCTGACTTTGTGAAAATTTCCCAAAGGACCATCTCCTTTTGCTCACCTCCTGTGTAGTACTGATGTGCTTCCTGCTTTCAGTACATGACCACAATATTTGCTTTATCCTTTCTGACATTTTCCTAGGATTAGTTTTTCCTTTTGCTTGCTGATGCTACATAACGTCTTCCTTCTGAGGAGTCTCCAAAGAGATTCTGCTAAACGCCTGTTTTGTACCTTAGTTTCTCCTATCATTGCTTCCAGAACCTCTCTCTCAGTTCCAGAGTGCTTTATGTTTAAACATATCCGCAAACAGTTGCCATCACGCTATGTACCTGCAAGATCACAGCAAAAAGTGCCACAAAATAGTGTTTTGGTTAGAATTAAGTATCATTCCTCAGCCTGAATGACTTATATTATAAAATTTCAGCTTGATTTGGCACTTAAGCAGAACTTCTCAAAACTCTGAAACAGCTGCCCAAGTGCCTTTACTATTCTTCCTCTTGTCTTTCATCTCTGTCTTGGAGTCCTGGTGTGTTTTCATGCAAAGTGAACATGATTTCCTTGAAGCAGAGAAGGATCCAAGAGATAGCAAATTCTTGTGAAGGAGAATGATATAGGCTGGCTCACTGGTGGATACTCTGGATGAGAGATGATGGGTGATACCTCAGTCTGATATCATGTTGTTTATTGTGTAGCCAGTTTGTCAAAACTGTTGATGTTCTGACAGTTCTAATGTTAGGAAGGGAGAAAGAGTATTATATATGGAACATGAATTTTCTACTTACCACATAGGTTTCTACACAGGAATCAGGACTTTGATTGGTGGGTCTCTAAGGAGAGGTTTGCTTTCCCATCTGAATTATAAAGTAAGTGTTCTCCAGGGAATGCACATGTGCCTGACTTGCACTCATTCTTCGTCACACAGGCAACAGAATGAAGCTGGAAATGTCTTCTCGGCCACCAGGTCTTTTCAATGTGGAGAAAACTGCATCTGTGCAACTGGATCAGGTAGGGAGTCATTACCTGTGAAGGAGACCATAGAGCAGTGTTTCTCAACCTTGGCGACTTGAAGATGTGTGGACTTCAACTCCCAGAATTCCCCAGCCAGCCATGCTGGCTGGGGAATTCTGGGAGTTGAAGTCCACACATCTTCAAGTCGTCAAGGTTGAGAAACACTGCCATAGACCATCTTGGTGCTCATATCACCTGTTGGCCTCCTGAGGTCTGAGCGAGTCTCTCTCCATTCTCTTTGCTTCTGGCACACTTCCCTGCGAGCAAGGCTGTGACAGTCATTCACGAGAGATAGAAACCCTGAGAATAAAACCCAGCTTGCTTTGCATCTGGAGAATAGAAATCTCTGTGTTAGGAAATGTATCCTTCTTCTTTCAGAGGCTCTTCACCTTGGAGGAGGTGGCTGTGCATTTCACTGAGGACGAATGGGTGCTGCTGGATCCTGACCAGAAAGCTCTGCACAGAGAAGTCATGGAGGAGATTGATGGGATTTTGGCCTCTCTTGGTAAGGCAGCTTCTTGCTCTTGAAATAAATGCCAATTGATTCTTGTAGGATATTTCTACACATTGTCAATGTTTCAGTAGCAAGTGGTAGCACCTAGTTGACTTTGGCTGATTTCAATAAGCTAAACAGGGTCAAAAATAATTAGTACATAGATGGGAGACCAGCAGAAAAAGATCTGGAAAAAAGATTTGACTTGGGGGAGACTTTTCCTTTCAGTTCTCCTCCTATCTGCTTCTTCTCTTGACGTCTCTTGGATTTAATCTGATGTTCATCACCCTGAATCACAGTGGGGAGATGGGTGGTTCTGCCAATCAATATAATAAATAAATAATGCTGATTAATGGTTTGGCAAACACGTTCATGAACTTGTCAGCCTCATTAGGTAGGCCAAACCAGGAAATCCACTCCAGAGGAAGGCTGAAACGACTTTTATTGAGATTGGCTTAATGGCAGAATCTCGCAAGTCTGATTGTGCTGCACCTCCTTCCCTTCTTATGCTCCAGCGAATCAGGGAGGCGTCTGCACGATTGGCTTCCAAACATTATCTGGACATTCTGGACTTTAAAAAATGTCAGTGCCTTTTGCCTAAGTTCTAGCATGTGCCTGTCAAGGCCATTTCCCTTCCTCTCTACAGTCCCTTAATGAATAACCGTGGTTTACCATTGAATAAAAAATACGTCTCCCTAAATCTGACTTCAGCTGAACTCCTGGAGGATCCCATCTCAGCACTAATCAGGGAGGCTGGCTATTACCATGTGCTACGGCTACCAGTTGATAAAATCGTCTTCTAATTGAGGAAAGGAATTACCGTATTTTTCTGACAATAAGACGCCCCCATGTACAAGACGACCCCCATTTTTCCAACCCCAAATTAAGAAATCAATATTTTAAAGATAGTGCAGAACACATTTTTATTTAGTAATTAGTTAACATTGACCTGCTACACTCGGTGGGAGGAGGTCCAAACCGTCTCCCTGTAGCTCTATTTCCAGGCTCTTTTGCATAACTGATTACATTCAAGCATGAGTGAAACTGCCATAGCTTCTCTCTGCAAAAGCCTTCCTCTAATTGGTTTGTTCAGCATCAGCTGATGCCAGTTACATCAGGCTCGTGATTGGAGGAAGTCTGTTTGGGAGAGAAGCTATTTCACTCGTGATTGGAGGCTAGCAATAGGAGGAAGCCTCTTTGCAGAGACAAAGTATGGGCAGTTTTGCAACAGCGAGGTTCTCTCCTCGGCTGACTTCCTTAAATAAGATGCCCTTCAATTTTTAGGGTAAGGATTTTAGAAAAAAGTATCGTCTTATAGTCGGAAAAATACGGTAATATGTCAAGGGCGAGTCCTTTCAGCACTGGGAATCATTAGAATCCCCATCAGCCTTGCATGATATAATGGTAAAGGCATTGCTACTAGTGTGGATTATCCAATTTCTACCTTCAACGTGCATTGTTGAGTGATCATAATGGTCATGAGAAGGTTTCCACATTCTTCAAATTGGCTTGTTTGGTGTTTTTTTAATAGGACACTTTAAGGAAAAGATATAAACAAGCACAAGAGAGAACAAAAAATGACTTTTTACATTACTTTAATTACTTCAGTTGTGTTGACTAAGTTTAACAGAGGCATGTTTTAATTAGAAAATGGATATGAAATGTCTTTTTATGTTGTACTAAAATATGTTAATCGTATTATGTTTTAGATTTGTTGGCTATCTTCCCACATGTGTACTGTTTTATAATTTGGGTTTTTTAAATCTGTATATTTTTTAAATTATGTTTTCAACTTGTATTTGGATTATTTTTTCCTTTATTCCTTTAAAATACCTAATAGTAATGGTTAAGAATCACTACTGAACTTGAGCTAAAAATGAATATCAGGAACCACAGTTAATACAATATAAATCACCCGGTAAAAGCTTTGTTTGGTTTTCTGAAGGACCAGCAGTAGCCCAGAAACAGGTTTCCTTTAATCTCATCTCCAACATAGCAGAAGCACCAAAGCAAGCCCTAAATGATGTGTCCCTGAGTTGTGGGATGAACATGTCCAGTTGTAAAAGAATGTGGAGCTGATCTTGGGGAAGGTATATGAGAGCTGTGAGAAGGACCTTAGGTGGGCTCCTTCTCTCCACGGGTTTAGCGCTGTTTTGAAAGAACGCTGATTCTGACCCTTCTGACATATCAATTTAAGCTAGAAAGGAGAACCGGGTTCTGCTGGTTCTACGCTGCTGGCTCTCTCACCAGCCGCTGCATGACTGGTTTCCGTTGCTTCAGCCGACAAGGGGTTTTGTGTGCCCGTGTTTTGTACTGTTGGTGTCTCTTTTATTGTTTGTAACTTGGCTTGTGCACAAACATTGTGGCTGCCACTGAACAGTCAGTGCTTCGGGGTCCAGTGACACGCAACTCTGCTTTCTGGGGTTGTTTGCAATGACTTTTGTTGCCTTTGTTGGCAGGGTGGCAAAGGCATTTTGAGCATGCCATCCTTGCTTTGGTGGCACTAGGCGCTACAGTGATGACTGTTACTATTAAGTTTGGGCCTTCGTTAATTGAAAAGAAAAGAAAACAAGTAGGAAGATGATGCGTTGCAAAGTGCTTGTGCCTCAAATTGTTGATTCTTCCACCCTATTTCTCCACCTCCACCCTATTTCTCCACCTCCCCAGTCACAGCAAGCTAAAAGAGTGACAGGTTGGATTGGAAATGTGCCTGCTGGTTTAAGAAAAGGGCAAAGGGAAAAAAAGCTGGCATGGGACCGTGGATTTTGCAGGGGGGGTTAGAAGGACTGGTGGGGGGAAAGGTTGGCTTTCTGGTACATGAGTGTTTGTGATTGTGCAAAACCACAATGCCTCATACAACCCTGCGCCCCTTCCCCAACTTTCACAGAACTGGAGAGCAGGTTCTGCAAGAAGGAAAGGCTGAGGGATGTGCCGGGGCGGTTGACGAAGGCTGCGGAGGGAACAGCTTGGCAACGGCAAGAAGATTTTCACCGTGCACAGTGTGTGATCCACAACAGCGTTGGAGGTAAGATCCTGTCCGGCAGTGCAAATCCAACCCTGGAGGAGGGTGTGGAGCACTCAGAGAACACCAGTGGTGCCCGGCTCACTGCGGCAGCTATCTTTGCTTGCCTGGGAGCAGATGGCGAGGCCCCGGAGGTGTAACGTGTGCCAGGGGGAAGAGTAGACAGCTGGGGCCGAGGTACAAAGCCTCATGCCCTCAACCCATCCCTTGAGGCCACAAAGATAAGCGACCGTATCTCTGCGTGCACTGCCTGGATCTGCTTTCCTTTGGAATGTATCATGGCTTGCAAAGGCAGGCCTCCCTCTCCCACCCTCAGCCTCTTTACATGTTTCACCATGTAAATGCATAGTGTGAGAGTGTGTGGGAGGCACCACTATAATTCTGGGTTTCCTGGCAGGTGGGAACAACTCTGCTGAATGATCCGGAAAGACCAGATGAAGCTTACAATGGCTGATGTTCTCTGGCATCCCTGATTTTTTAAATACCTCTACGAGGTGTCTGTGCCATCCGGGAGGCTGCCATTCCCACTCAGTCTCCACTTTACAGAATCTTTGATTCTGCCTCCACTTATGCTCGTGTTTCCAACTTCTTTCTTGCAGGGCTGTGTGCTGTTCCTGGGTTCTCCCCTCTGTCTCCATCATCCAGGCTGGCTTTGCGGCAGACAAAGAGAAAGAGAATCCCCCGCACAGAACGTGCGGTGGAGAAAATTATCATGCATTCAGAGAAGAATCGGCAGGAACTTCTCCGCGAGTTGGATGCAGAGCATCAGTGTACCACAGCATTCATCCAAGAGCTGCGGGAGGATGCCCAAGGCCGTCTGGAAATGCGCCAGCAGATTGCTGCATTGTGCGAGGCAACCCAGAACTTCATGAGAGTTTTGGACCGGGCGCTGAATGGCCTGGCTGATGAATTGCAATGCACCCTCCCTTGCTCTGCAACAGCCTCCCTCTGCAGCCTGCTTGTGTCAGTGAGTGGTGTGGTGGTGAAGGGACTCAGTGCCATCTGTGCCATCGCTAACGCAAACGAGGAGGAAGCTGATCTAATAGCGGACATCACGGCGTGGCGTTTGGCCAGCCGAGCAAGGACCTCGCAGAGGATCCGCGCCCTACTCCTACGAGGAGATATTGAGAGTAGACTCCTTTTCAGCGCACTGTGGGAGATGGTCCCACGACAGCGCCGGTGGTGGGTTTATCCCTCCCGTACTCGGTGGTGGACTGAGTTGGAACTGACCGTTTGGGATGACGAGCAGTGGATTGCTAATTTTCGGATGACGCGGGGCACCCTTTTTGAGATTGCTGACCGGCTGCGGCCACAGCTGCAGAGGCAAAACACGTCGCTACGCCAGGCGGTTCCAGTGGAGGAGAGGGTGGGGATCACCGTCTGGTGGCTTGCAACACAGGCGTCCTACAGGGAGGTCGCTCACCGGTTTGGCTTAGGAAGAACCACAGTGGGGAGTATTGTGGTAGAGGTTTGCCTTGCGATCGAACACGTTCTCTTGAAGAGCGAGGTCTGCCTTGGAGATCATCAAAAGGTATATACCGCTGTTCCTTCAGGGCCTGTTTACTGCTTCTCTGGTATGATGTCCACACCAAGCAACCACTGCTTAGCCTGTCTGTTGGGAAGGCAACCCTTGGAGAGTCCAGCCCTTTGAGTAATCTTGAGACCCAGGAAAGTTAGCATGTGTAGGTGAAAGGAAGAGACTTTATGTGGACTCTAGGAGGCCTGGGCTGTTACCAGTGGAGTCCTCGTCACAAACAGCATCCTGGTGAGATTGCAGCTGTCTCCGGTGTTGATAGAGGCATTGTGTAGAAGGTGATGTGCTGAAAAGTATGATATGTAAAGCAAGCAGCCTTCCAGGCAGTAGTGAAACTCTTTGGGGTGATGGGAACTAGCTTCCTGTCAGCCCTTCAAGGTAGTCCAGACAAGAAGTACAAACCATGAGTACTAATACTACCTTTATTGTAAGGTTACATTAATTGAATCTTGCAAGTCTGAAAGTACATCTCTCCCCCCTCGCTTTTACTGTTCAAGAAACTAGGGAGGGTCTCTTCTGAGATGTTTGCCACACCCCCATTCCTTCTGTGGGCTCAGCTGCCGCTTATCTGACTATTGCCTAGACTGCTGCTGCTGTTCCTCTTCCTGTCTCTCAAGGACATGCTCACAGACCATTACACTTCCCTTCATGGCATGCAGCATGAGAAGTGGCAATATGTGGGTTTCCCCTCCAGATGGCTTCTCCAAATGTCCTTTGGGTAGAAAAGTGCTGTGTCCCATTTTAGCACTTGTGAGTACAGGTAGTTCTCAACTTACGACCTTTCGTTTAGCAAATGTTCAAAGTTACGACAGTGCTGAAAAAGGTGATTTATGACTGGCCGTTGCACTTAATGACTGTTGCAGTGTCCCCACGGTCACACGATCATGATTTGGGTGCTTGGCAACCATCGCACATTTACAATGGTTGCAGTGTCCTGCGGTCATGTGATCGCCATTGGCGATCTTCCCAGCCAGCTTCCAACATGCAAAGTCAATGGGGAAGCTGGCAGGGAAGGTCATGAGTCACAGTTATGTAATGTCTTGCTTAATGACCATGGTGATTCACTTAATGACTGCAGCAAAATAGGTTGTAAAATTGGGTGCAGTCATGTGATGCCTCACTTAATGACCACATCACTTAACGATGAATTTTCCAGTCCAAATTGTGGCTATAGATCAAAGACTACCTGTACAGGTCCTTTCTTGCCTCTGATATTATATCTGGCTAATATGGCCTTGGAGCTGCTTGGGTAAGAGTCCTTAAAAGCAGATGCCCATCCCGTCTTCCTACATTTCCCATCACTAGCATACAGGAGTGCCTGTCTGTGCCTGCCCCCGTGATCTACTCCATGTGCAGAGTGACCGGGTTACTAGCTACCTTCCCCTGCCCAAACTCTTCTCAGAAGCCCAGTGCTACCTAGCAGTACTCAGGCCTTGGGTTCCCCGAAACAAAAGTAGGGTAGTAGTGAAGGTGTTAGACTAGGAGCAGAGAGACCCAGGTTCTAGTCCCTCCTGGGCCACAAAAGATTCCTGGGTGACTTTGGACAGTCCCCCCTCTCATCCCAAGAACCCATGAGATGTAGTGATGAAGAGGCTGGGCTAGGAGGGGGGAGACCCAGGTTCCTCAGCCACAAAAGCTCCCTGGGGAACTCCGGGCCAGTCCCTCCCTCTCAGCCCAATCTGATTTGCAGGATTGTTGGCGGGGGGGGGGGGGGATGGGAGGAAGGAGCTGCTATGAGCTCATGAATGAAAAGGCAGAATCTGAACGAAATCAGTGCATCTCCCTGTTTTACTTTTCTTTCACAGATCATGGATGGCTTCCGAGGCATGGGTTTCCCCCACTGTGTCGGAGCGGTTGACGGATGCTATATCGCCATAGGTCCACCATTCACCCAGCGAGAGGAGGACTTCAGAAAAAGCTGCTCCTCAATGCTGCTCCAAGGTGCAGTGGACCACACAGGGCGTTTCATCAACATTGAAGTGGGCTACAGCGGAAACCACCCCAACACCTTCGCCTTCGAGAACTCCGCTCTCTGCAGTGCGATGGACGCTGGTCTGTTTGTACCTGGGAACCCCACAGTCACCTCCCGGGGCATCACTATCCCCCCGGTTATCCTTGGGGGCAACGCCTACCCTCCCCGGCGGTGGCTGATGAAACCATTCGCGGGGGCCCCGGGCCCCAGAGAAGCGGCCTACAACCATGTATTTAACCAGTGCCGGAAGGTGGTCGAGGGGGCTTTTGGGCGACTCAGAGCACGATGGCGCTGCCTGAGTGGAAGACTGCCGGTGGCTGAGGAGAACGTGGTGTGTGTAATTGCCTCGTGCGCCGTGCTGCACAACATCTGTGAGAGCAAGGGACATGGCATGACTCGTACAGAGACTGTGGCCCCCACAGGACTGTTCTCACAGATTAGCCCCCCCAGTCAGCAACAGGGGGCAGAGGACGGGGCGGTGCAGGCGGCCCTCGTGGACCTCGTGTGGGCATGCCAGTAACGCGTGGAAGCGTTCTGCCTCTCGCAGCGTTTGCACAACGTTGGGAAGGTGAAGCAGAGACAATTGCACTCACGTCTCTCAAGCCTGTACTGTGGCTGTGGTCAGAAGAATTCCTGTTCCAAACCACCGTGTGCATGTAAGAAGTGGCTCTGAATGTCAAGACAGAACGTTGTGGGAAGCGCGGGTGGGTTTACGTGCCCTCGGGGTTGTACTGCATTGTGATGGATTTGATGCCCTGGCCCCAAAATGGGGAGCTTCAGAGTCCCCCCCACCAGTGCTCAATGCGGACTATGCCATGGACCTCCTAGGGCCCAGAGACAAACCTGTGAGGATGGGACGGGGTTGCTCCTGGGTGGGACAGGACTGGGAAGAGCCAGTGTGGTGAAGCGGTTAAGGGGCAGGACAAAGTAAAATAAAATTCAACAATGAACTACAACCACGGTCCACACAGGACATTTTTAAAAGTGATGGAACCCCTATGGTGGAGTGTAGAAAGCGCTGGATTAGAAAGCGGAAGACCGTGAATTTGAGTCCACCCTTAGGCAGAGTAGCCAACTGATGACTTTGAGCCAGCCGCTCGCTCTCAGCCCAACCCACCTCACGGGGTTGTTGCGGTGGGGGAAATAGGGAGATGGGAGTACTACGTACACTGCCTTGAGGTGTAGAAAATAAAGACAGGATAGATATATATATCCTGGCTGGAGATATATATACATGCTGGCTGGGGAGTTCTGGGAGTTGAAGTCCACCTATCTTAAAGTTGCTAAAGTTGAAAAACACTGCTGGGGAGAAGAGGGACGCCAGCTAGTCTCCTCTGGGGGGGGGGGGGATTCCCTAGATGGGTTCTTCTCCATTGTGCTCCCCTGCCCCCTCCTCCCACAATTGCTTATAAGCTCTTCCTTTGATTTTTCAGAGCACAGCAGAGGGGCTCCAAAGTAATCAAATCAAATCTATTACAATCAAAGACCAGCATAAGGGCTCCAAAGTAGTATTCCTTTCTGGTGCCAGGGCTGGTGGAAGAAGGGCCGGCGAAGCACCCTGGTCTCAGCACCGTTCCTGCACCGTTTTACTATGGCACCAGGTTGAGGTTGTCTTAGATCTGAGCACTTCTGACTTGGGGGGAGTGATGACCACGAGAGGAGTGCGGGGTCTTCAGTGGTTGAATGTTATTCCTGCCAACCTAAACTGGGCCATGGGGAGAGAGGGGGGGGGTTGCAGGTGGAAAAGGCATCTCCAAAATATTTGGCACTGGCCCTGCCTGGTGGTTCCTGAGATGTAGGTGTTCGGAGTGGGGGCAGATGGCAAAACGTGGATCACAACGCCAACTTGGCTTCTTTCATGTGCAGTGTAACATCACACACTCATATGCAAAGGGTGGAGCTTGTGTTATGATGATGTGCCATCAAGAAGTTGTTGACTCTTAGTGACTACACATAGATTTTCTCCATGATGATCTGTCCCTAACCTGGTCCTTCAGGCCTTCCAACGGCGTCCCCATCGCCGCTGTAGCTGAGTCCATCCCCCTTGCTGCTGGTCCTCCTCTCCTTCTCTCTCCTTCCACCTTTCCCAGCATCAGAGCCTTCTCCAGAAAGCTGGTTCCTCGCACCATGTGCCCGAAGTAGGATCATTTGAGCCTGTGTCTCAAGTGATTTGGTCTATGAGTCTTGCAAGATGGATTGATGATGAGCCATCAAGTCAATGTTGACTCCTAGCGACCCTGTAGATAAGTGTTTCTCAACCTTGGCAACTTTGAGATGTGTGCACTTCAACTCCCAGAATTCCCCAGCCAGCGTAGATAGATTCTCTCCATGATCTTCTGCCCCCAACCAGGTCCTTCAGGTCCCCTCAGCCTCTGTGGCTGAGTCCATCCCCCTTGCTGCTGGTCCTCCTCTCCTCTTTCCTTCCACCTTTCCCAGCATCAGAGCACCAGAGCACGGCTGGCTGCGGAATTCTGGGAGTTGAAGTCCACACCTCTCAAAGTTGCCAAGGTCGAGAAATGCTAGGCTAGATGGTTGAAGAGGAAGGTGGGGGGAAAAATACCAAATGCCCAGCCTCCAGGCGTTGGGCCAAGACTTCTACTTGCCTTGAGTTGTAGAAAATAAAGACAGGATAGATAGATATATATCCTGGCTGGAGATAACGTCACTTGGAGATAGTGTCACTTGGTTGGCTTGGGATCAAGATGCATAATCGGGTATCATCAGTATACTGATGATACATGCCCCGAAACCAACAGATGATGCTACTCGGCAGTTTCATGTAGATGCTAAATGCGGGGAGAGAGAATCGAGCCCCGCAACACCTACAAGGAAGTGGCTGTGGTGTGACCTTTCCTCTGTCAGTACCAACTGAAACTGACCACAGAGAAAGGAGGACCACCTCTGATTCCCCTCCCCCCATACCATGCCTGTTGTTGTTCAGTCATTAAGCCGTATCCGACTCTTCGTGACCCCATGAACCATATTGCACCAGGCCTTCCTGTCCTTCACTGCCTCCCTGAGTTGGCTCAGTTTCATGCTCATTGCTTCAGTGATGCTATCTAACCGTCTCGTCCTGAGGGGGTGGGCTTTGTGCAATCTAAACCAACTTCTGGACCTAACAGGACCCAGTTAGCATACCAACTCTTCCACACTACTTATAACCATGTGTGTGCATGTGTGCACCTTCAAGTTATTTGTGACTCCTGGCAGCTCTCTGAATGAGTCTCTGCCCTTTTCTTGGCAACATTTTTGAAAGTGTTTTGTCCTTGCCTCCTCCTTTTTAGGGATTAGATACAGTGCTTTTCAATCTTGGCAACTTTAAGATGAAGTCCACTCATCTTAAAGTTGCCAAGGTTCAGAAACACTGGATTAGAGAGAGGGACTGGCCCAAGATCACCCAGCTGGCTTTGTATCTAAGGCAGGACTAAAACTCACATTCTCCTGATTCTTTTTTTTTTTGTCTGCGCTCAGTCATTACTGACCCTGCAGTAACTGCCTGGACGAATCCTTGCAGTTTTCAAGGCAATTGTTTTTCGGAAGTGGTTTGCCAGAGCCTCCTTCCTAGAGCAGAGCCCAGCTGGCGAGCGCAGGAGGCGGGATTTCCGTTGCTTCGCGCCCTTTTCGGGCGAGCGCAGTTTCGCGCTTACCGGCAACTGGTCCTGTCTCTCTGTGCGAGGCGCTGCCAGCATTTTTCCTCCCACCGGAGTGAGAGTACCCATTTATCTACTCATGTGAGTTTTCGACCTGTTGGGTTGACAGGAGCTGGGGAGGAAACAGGAGCTCACCCTGTTAACATGAAGGCTGGACTCGAACCGCCGAAGCGTCAGCCATTTCTGGCCGGCAACTTTCAGCGTCATTAAGCCGCTGCACCACCGTGTCCCTCCTGATTCCTAGCCTGGTGCTTTAACCACTACATCAACCTGGCTTGTATTTATGATGGCAACCTAGTTAAAATAGGCTACAGCTCTCAATCCTGGCTTCTTCATACCTCTTGATTTTCTATCCTCTCACCTCCTGAGGGACCCAGAAGCTTGTGTGTGATTTGGCACACTTTCCAATGGTTTAAAAAAAGCATGGTTTTAACATGGACATCATCTATGTTTTATTGAAATACTGGTCAGGGAAAGGGAAAGCAAGCTTCAGAGATATTCACCTAATCATTCTTGTTAGTACAAACCATGAATCAAATGGGACACAACAAATGTACTTCTACATTTAGCTGAGTATATCAGTCAGAAATGGGGGGGAGTAGACTGATGGGAAATTTCTTTTTTATCCTACAAGGGGGAGGGGGGAATTACTTCATGAATTCTAATAAGCTTTAAAACAGCCCCCTAAGAGGGGAAACTTTTCTGTATTCCAATACATTCTCTCCTTTCTTCGTGCTGTGACAGAAACTTTCATTAAATGATTTGCAACTCAAAAACATTTGTTTGCATATTTCATTACATTTTAAAACTGCTAGCTGGGAAGAGAACCTTTTCAACAATCCTGTGCTGTGTCCGGATTCTCCCCATCCTGAGTTCTTAATGCGAGAAGAAACTGTCTTCTAGTTAAAGCTCTTTCCACATTCCATGGGTCTATACGATTTCTTTCCTGCGTGAATTTTTTCATGTTTAATAAGGTCAGAACCACGAGCAAAGCATTTTCCACACTCCAAGCATTTATAGGGTTTCTCCCCTGTATGGATTCTGTAATGGGAAGTGAGGGAGCTGTTCTCGCTGAAGCTCTTTCCACACTCCAAGCATTTATAGGGTTTCTCCCCTGTGTGAGTTCTTCGGTGTATACTCAGCTGGGTATTACAAATATAACACTTTCCACACTCCAAGCATTTGTAAGGTTTCTCTCCAGTATGGTTCCTTCCATGTCTAATCAGGTCCGAACTGCAAAGGAAGCGTTTCCCACACTCCAGACACGCATATGGCCTTTCACCAGTGTGAGTTCGTTGATGTCTACATAGTTGTGAATTCCAGCTGAAGCACTTCCCACATTCCGAGCATTTATAGGGTTTTTCCCCTGTGTGAGTGCGTTGATGTATAGCGAGATTCTCTTTCCGATTGAAGCATTTTTCGCACTCCAGGCATTTATAGGGTCTCTCCCCGGTGTGAGTTCTCTGATGGATACTGAGCTGCGTATTACAAACAAAGCACTTTCCACACTCCAAACATTTATAGGGCTTCTCTCCTGTGTGGTTTCTTTCATGGATCAGGAGCTCAGAGCTGCAGACAAAGGATTTCCCGCATTCCAGGCACATATATGGCCTCTCTCCCGTGTGAGAGATTTGATGTCTACTTAGCTGTGAATTCCAACTGAAGCTTTTCCCACATTCTGAGCATTTGTAGGGTTTCTCCCCGGTGTGAGTGCGTTGATGTAGAGCCAAGTTTTCCTTCCGGTTGAAGCACTTTTCACATTCCAGGCATTTGTAGGGTCTCTCCCCAGTGTGAGTGATCTGATGCCTGCTTAACTGAGCACTCTCAGTAAAACACTTGCCACACTCCAGGCATTTATAAGGCCTCTCCCCTGTGTGAGTCCTTTGGTGGATACTCAGCTTTGTGTTACGAAGGAAGCATTTTCCACACTCTGAACACTTGTAGGGTTTCTCTCCTGTGTGTTTCCTTCCATGTCGAATCAGGTCCGAACTGTAAAGGAAGCATTTCCCACACTCCAGGCAGGCATATGGTCTCTCCCCCGTGTGAGTCCTTTGGTGCCTAGTGATGTCTGAGCTCGAGCTGAAAGATTTTCCACACTCTGAGCATTTATATAGTTTCTCCCTTATGTGAATTTTTTCATGAATCGCTAGGTTTTTCTTTCTGTGGAAGCACTTCCCGCACTCCAAACATTTATGGGGTCTGTCTCCTGGGTGTGACACCTGATCTCCATTCGACTTTGCCCTCTGATTGGAGCACTTTCCAGAAATCCAACGTTTCCTTGTTATAATAGTTCTTTCTTGCATTGACAGATCATCATTTTTGGCCTTCCTTTCATCATCTTCTGAAATAAAGGCTAGAAATTGGTTGCAGCTTAAGTCTGTAAATGAGTCTCCTCTCACTACATAGTCCAAATTAGTGATTTAGGTGAATGGAAGAATGGAAAAGATTTAAGATGGGAGGTGGGACGATCTTATCACACCTTTCACAGGCATTCACAGAAAACTGAAATGAGTAGGAGTACTGGACTGGCTTATGGGGGATTCAACTCCCATCTCGATGTGTAATCCCTCATGACATCTCACCTATCCTGCCTTAGAGAGTTGTGCAGGGAAATGCAATAGCAGTGATTGGGGAGTTCCCAAACTGGCAAAATCTGATCTAACATTACAAGCAGACTGTAACGCTTTTCAGAAATTATAATCCTTTTTTGTATGACTTAAGATTTGGAGGAACAGGAGCTTGAGGAGGGGTGTCATTTTTTTCTAATGTATGTTTCAGGGCTAATTCTACCATTTCCAACCTCAGAAAGCTTTCAGAGTAAAAAATGTTACTTAGTAAACATACCATTTATGGCCCTTGGACTGTACATAACTTGGCTCCCTATGTTTCCCAGTTGATATCATTCCTCAAGTGACTTTTGGGATACAGGTAGTCCTGTCTTAATGACCACAATAGGGACTGGAAAATTCGTTGTTAAGCAGGGCAGTTGTTAAGGATGTCACACCCGATTTTACGACCTTTTTTGCAACAGTCATTAAGCAAATCACTGTGGCTGTTAAGCGAATCACGTGGTTCCCCATTGATTTTGCTTGCCTGAAGCTGGCTGGGAAGGTCACAAATGGCAATCACGTGACCCTGGGGCGCTGCAACTGTTGTTAAGTGTGAGCTGGTTGCCAAGTGCCAGATTGTGATCATGTGACCGTGGGGATGCTGCCACAGTTATAAGTCCCTTTGTTAAGCATTGCTGTAACTTTGAATGGTCACTAAATGAATGGTTGTTAAGTGAGGACTACCTGTATATTTATTGGTTCGATTTATATCCCACCTTTTGATCAAGGTAGTGCACTTTTTCCTCCCATTTTTCCCCAGAACCACCTGTGAGGGAGGTTGGACTGAGAGACAGGGACTGGCCCAAAGTCCCCCAGTGTAGTTTGTTATAGGTTGTGTGAATGCGGCTACCTTTTTGAAATCAGACAAAGTCGGCTGACCTCTGCCCCTGAAATATTGCAAATGTTTAAAAAATCCCTTAAAAACTGATTCGGTGTTTATTATAAGATGGATCCTTACCAAGAGAGGCCACAATCCTGCCAATCTGCTCCATGACTTCTCTGTGCAGAGCTTTCTGGTCAGGATCCAGCAGCGCCCACTCCTCCTCGGAGAAATGCACAGCTACCTCCTCCAAGGTTACACAATTCTAAAAGAAACAAATGCTACTGTTAGATACCAAAAGCTAATACAACACTAGGCACAGGTTTTGCTTGCACTGAGTGTCTTTCTTGTGGAAGGCACTGAGAGGGGAAAGAGGCGTATTCGGATACAGGAAGGGGAGCAGGTGACCCTGTCACCAAGATTGTATCCAGACCGCTTTCCAAGAATTTCCTCCTACTTGTATGAGCTGTGCATCAGCCGTTTCCCATCCATGAAGCACTGGTGGCCGAGGCCTCCTTTCCAACATCATTCCACCACCTGTAAAAACAAGAGGAGGTCCAAGTTACTGATGCACACTTTATACTGATAAAAACATTAAGCCCATTTCTTCCCACTGGGGCTCTCGGACACCACCCAGAGGGCTGCTTCCTCTGCAGAAAGTGCTGAAGGATATTGCATATACATTTAAGACATGGACCCCAACCTGTTGCCCTCCTGTCCCCACATTAAGCCAGTTGCACTGGGACTGAGGTCACAAAGAGTCGGACACGACTTAACGACTGAACAACAACCCAAGAGGAGAGAATCTCTGTCGTTCAGGGTTGAACTGTGGAGCCCTTGGTGCTCCCCGAGGTTGGTGGTTTGCTTGCAGACGTTTCATTTCCCGACTAGGTAACATCGACAGTGCGAGGGAGGGTGGAGTTTGCTGCCTGTTTATATACAGTAGCTCCCCCTGCCAGGGCTGGCGGGGCTGTGCTTTTCCCCTTGGTACTTGATTACGGTATCCTGATGCAAACCCCACCCTCCCTCCCTCCCATTGACGATGTTACCTAGTCTGGCAATGAAACGTCTGCAAGCCAACCACTAACCTCACGGAGCACCAAGGACCCCACATCCCATCCAGGTCCTTGGCATCTTAGCCAAGGGCTGTCTTGAACCCCCTTTGGCTGTGAGCCCATTTCTTCCCACGGGGGCTCTGGGACCCCCCCCTCCCACGCAGGGCTGCTTCCCCTGCAGAAAGCGCTGAAGGATGCGCGATGGGCATTCAGGCCTTCCCTGAAAGTCTGCGCGGAGCAGGAAAAGAGGCGGCGGAGCCCTGCGCGGAAGCGGAGCGAAATCTCCCCGCCGCTCTTACCCGGCCGGGGGGCAGCGCCGCCCCCCTCCTGCCCGCCGCCCGCTCGCCAGAGCCTCGGGCTGCTGGCCATCGGGCGCTCCTGCGCCCCCGCCCCGGCCAGCCTCCCCTCGGGCGAAGCAGCAGCGGGGCGCCGGGCAGGGCGAAGGGGCGCGGGGCGCGCGGGCCAGAGGGGGCGCGGGCGAGGCGGGTCCGAAAGCCCGGCCGCTCTCCAGGGCAGCGGGAGGACGGATGGGGACCCGGGCTTTGCAGCCCCGTCGCGCCCCGCCCCGCCGCCCCGCGGCTCCCCTTCGCGCGGAGGCGCCACCGTGACGGGCTCGCGGGCTCCGGCGGCGCCCACAGGAAGCCCCGAAGCGGCTGCCGCGGGAGCAGCGAAGGAGAGGGAGGGGAGGGCCAGAAGGGACCTCCGGCCCCATCTCCCTCCGCTCTAGGAACCCGTTTCTGTGAGCTTAACCCTAGCCAAGCCGAGAGGCAGCCCAGCAGGCGTGGGTTAGGCTGCTGCTGCTTCGGGTGCCGTCCTCCATCTCCGGGGGACTCCAGTGACAGAAAGCGGCTGTTCCGGAGATATTCTCTAATCTCATCCCTCCACTTCACCCGTTACGTTACCTTTCCTTTCTTCTACTTCCCTCAACCTTGCCGAACATAGTCGTTTTTTCTAGTCTAGTGTTTCTCAACCTTGGCAACTTTGAGATGTGTGGACTTCTACTCCCAGAATTGCCAAGGTTGAGAAACACTGCTCTAAGCTGGTCCCTCCCTCTCAATGCTGGCTGGGGAATCCTGGGAGTTGAAGTCCACCCATCTTAAAGTTGCCAAGGTGGAGAAACACTGCTCTAAGCTGGTCCCTCCCTCTCAATGCTTTTCCCATTGACATTGTTTGGAAGCTAAGTTGGAATTTGAAGAAGCTGGATAAGAAGAATATTGATGCTTTTAAACTTTGGTGCTGGAGAAGACACCAAAGCAGGGTTTCTCAACCTTGGTAACTTTAAGATGTGTGGACTTCAGCTCCCAGAATTGCCAAGGTTGAGAAACACTGCTCTAAGCTGATCCCTCCCTCTCAATGCTGGCTGGGGAATCCTGGGAGTTGAAGTCCACTCATCTTCAAGTGGCCACGTTTGAAGAGCACTGCACTGGACCACACAGATCTGGGGGCTGAGAGACAGGGCCTGGCCTTGAACTCCCCCGGGGAGCTTCTCCACCCCATGGCTCTCTAATTCAGCATGTGCACACCAAGTTCTCAATATGGTGCCCTTCGGAGACCCCAAATCAGCTGCTGTTGCCTATTTTGGTCAGGCAGATGGAAGTTGTAGTCATTGTCTGTGATGGCAGAGAGACCCAAAGATACGTCTAACCCTTTCCTTGATTTCACTGCCTCAGCATTAAGGTCACTGCTTTCACCAACCCCATACCTGCCTTTCTCCCTTTTCTGCAAAGTGCAGATACTGGTAAGCAGAGGAGCAATATAAATTTGAAGTTAGATCAGTGTTTCTCAACCTTGGCAACTTTAAGACGGGTGGACTTCAACTCCCAGAATTCCTCAGCCAGCAGGTGGAGGCACCGAGGCTTAAGGGTTAAGCTGACCGAGATCCACTTCCAGAAGGGAGGAGAGAAGCCGTTGGAAGAGGGTGCGCGCCTGTCACTTTGGCGAAGGGCCGCCTTTCCTCTTCCTCCCCCTCTCCAGCCGGGGAGCGTGCCGCTGGGCCTCCGGGCGCAGAGAGCCCCCCGCACCCCGCCCGGGCTGAGGCACCTGCAAGTCCGGGTAAACGGCGGGAAGGGGGGGCGCCCTTGGCAGCGCGGGGCGGGGGGCGCGCGCCTTCGCAGACGCCCCGGGGGGAGGCGGCGGGGGAGACCCGGCGAGCGTGGTGGGGAGAGGGGAGCCCTTCTCAGCTCCCGCGCGCACGCGCGCACCTGCTCCTTCTCAACCGTTTTGCGCACCCGCGCCCTCGCACTGCTTTTGCCTTCGTTGCTCAAGGCGGGGGGGGCTTCTTCGCGGGAGGCGATTTAGCAAACGGTGGGCGGCCCCCTGCCGGGCGCGCCGGAGGGCGCGGCGGGCCCAGCCTCAGCTCTCCGGAGGCGGCTGAACCCCCTTGCCCAGCAGCCCCAGCCGGCGGTCAGGAGCGGGGCAACGTCTGGAGTAGGGCAGCTGCCCTGCGCTTGGTCTGCCCGGGTTTGGGCTTGGTCAGGGTTCCTCAAGCTCAGCGACTTTAAGATGGGTGGACTTCAACTCCCAGAATTCCCCAGCCAGCAAGGCTGGCTGGGGAATTCTGGGAGTTGAAGTCCACCCATCTTAAAGTCGCTGAGCTTGAGGAACCCTGGGCTAGATGACCTCTGGAGCCCTTTTCTAACTTATTCCCTATATTCTGGCGACCGGCTGCAGGGAAAGATCTATAGTAGTCAGTGTGCAGGTGAGGCTGTTGGTAAAGACTCCTCCTCCTCCTCCCTCCCTGGCCCTCTGCACCGATCCAAAATTTTCAAGAAACCTTTTTTTTTTTTTTAGTTTTTAGGAAACAGAGCCCAAAGATCTCCTTAACCCCGGTGCTGTAACCAATAACAAGCATTTTATCTATCTAGTCCGGATTAGAGGAACTAAAGATGTGGCTGTTTGGAGGTCATTATAAGCCCAACATCCTTGGGTAACCTTTGGCACCAGGACGATTAAAATGGCATTTTGTATCCTGTGGGGAACTCAGCTTTCCTTTGGTCCTGCTGTGTGAATACGGACCATGACATCTGTCATTCCTTGAATATTATTTATTTGGACTGTTGGAACCGTTGCCAAGGGGAGAAATTGGTCGATTGGGGTAGACGAGATGGCCAGCCATAAGGAGAAAATAATAAAAGTGGGGTTCGATTAATAAATGTTGGGTAACAACAGCAGGAAGAAACCTCGGCCAGTGGCTTCACCAGGTGTCTGCATTTATTTTTTAGTCTGTTGGGGATCAGTTTGTTGTTCGAAGAGAGTTGAAAACTAAACACATTTAAAATCTGTAATCCTTTACAAAGATAAAACTTGACAAAGATAAAACTTTTGTGTTCCAGCTCTGCAAGCACGAACACAACTTCTTTGGCAAGAAGCAGTCGTTATTTAGGGCTACACTGCTGCTAAAGCTGGAAGCTCAGTTGTATTAGCAGGAGGAGTAGGCATGCGGCCCAAATGTATATTTTTTAAAAAGGCAGCATAAAATCGAATAATAATAATTAAATTGGCTAGTAATTTCTGCTTAGGGAAGCAGGATTTTAAGCCTTCGGTGTGTCCAGGGGCTCAGTTGGAGGGTGAGGAATGAAACCGATTATTGAAATGGCTGAATAGGCTGATCTTGGCTTACCTGTCCCCCAACTCTCTTTTCCTCATCAGCTCTTCTTCTGAAGCAGCTTTACATCAACACTACCGCGCTGGTCCATGCTCTCTAACTGGGATTGAAGTTGCTTAATTACGGGTAGATAATTTGGCCTGGAGAAATGTATGTGTTTATTTCACGCTTATCTGCCTGGGTTAGCCTTTCCAATTAAAAACACGCTTCCAAACAGGTGTCTCTCCAGGAGCCGGTCATGAGACATAAAATAATGCCGGAGAAGGGAAAAAGTCCAGAGGCAGAATCCAAACGAGAATTGCAAGAGGGCCTCAAACGTGAGGTCACCCAGGAGAAGGCAGGGAAAACAGCGAAAGACCTCCAACCTGGGAATGCAGAGGACTTTGCAGAAACGGGGGGCTCCCGACCAGCCAAGACTGAGGCAGGAGACCGGAGGTTGAAATACTTAGACCCACGGGCTGCTTTGAAGGCAGTGCAGTCCTCCAACCAGGAGGAGCCGGTTTCTGACCCATGGGAGAATGCCAAGGCCTGTCTGGCCTCATTGGAGGGAGCAGCCGAAACCTACTGGCGGTACAAAGGATTGGTGGATCTCAGCAGAGACCCTCGAAGGGAGAGCGAGCAGACCAACACTGCCAAGGTGGACGACTATTGGAAGGTTGGGGAGGATGTTCTGAGAGACGACTCGGCAGCCACGGACACCCAGCGAACCCTTTTTAGGGAGTTTTGTTACCGGGATGCTGAGGGTCCCCGTGAGGCCTGCAGCCGCCTCTGGTACCTCTGCCACCGGTGGCTGAAGCCAGAGAGGCACACCAAGGAGCAGATCCTGGAGCTGGTGATCCTGGAGCAGTTCCTGGCCATCCTGCCCTCTGAACTCCAGAGGTGGGTCAAAGCTGCTGGGCCTCAAACCTGCGACCAAGCGGTGGCTCTGGCTGAAGGCTTTCCCCTAGGACGGCCACAGGAGGTGAGGCTTTAGAAAAAGTTAACTTTACAGTGAGACTGTGCTAGGACAGAGGTTGGGCCCAAGAGCACGGAGGGGTGTCAGCCCTTCTAGGTAGACCAGACAAGGAAACCAAAGTCACGCAGGCTAATAAAACTGTTATTACAGAGCTGTTGTGACAGAATCTTGCGAGTCTGATTGTGCTGTTCTTCCTCCTCATTATATTCCCGAGCCTCCTCTAAATGTTATTTGGCTGTTCTGGACTTTAAAAATGCTTCACCCCCTTTGTCTAGGTATTGATTCATATCTTCATCAAAGTCACCTCCCTTACTCTCTACAGGTAGTCCTCGACTTAAGATCATTCATTTAATGACCAAAGTTATGACAGCACTGAAAAAAGTGACTTACGACTGGTCCTCACACTTACAATCGTCGCAGCATTCCCTGCGGTCATGTGATCAAAATTCAGGTGCTTGGCAACCGGCATGTATTTACAACAGTTGCAGTGTCCTGGGGTCACGTGATAGCCATTTGTGACCTTCCCAGGTGGCTTCCAACAAGCAAAGTCATTGGGGGAAGCCAGATTTGCTTAACTACTGTGGCAAAAAAGGTTGTAAAATCGGGTGTGACTCACTTAACAACCACATCACTTAATGATGGAAGTTCCAGTCCCAATTGTGGTTGTACGTCAAGGCCTACCTGTACAGCTACCAAATCTAGCTGCTAAAAACCTAACTCCAGGTTGTCATCTAGCAGTTATCTGAATGTTTATAATCCAGATCTCGCCTACTCACCTCTCGCTTTAGAGACAGAGATGCTGGCTGGGGAACTCTGGGAGGTGAAGTCCACACATCTTAAAGTTCCCAAGGTTGAGAAACACTGCTATAAGGAGTATAAGCTCCTTTTTCTTTTTGAGGAATATGTGCAATCTTCAGACAGGACATGTCTTTTTGTGGGGGAAGAAACTGGCACCCTCACTTTGTGAAATCTCCCCAGCCTACTTTTTGTTCTGTTTCTTGTTCCTGAAGATAAACTTTGGGGTTATTTCAGGGACCAAGCCTGGCCCAGGGGGAAGCTCTGGGTTTCTCCACGGCACAGCAGCCTCTGTCAGGCACTGGAGAGAAACAGCTCAGCACCGCTATCAAGCAGGAGCGGGATGGTGACAGCGACTCAGAAGGTAAGGGCGGGTGGTATGTTGTTGTCTCTGAGGTCCGTGAATTTTCAGAAGTTGTTTTAAGCCAAGCATCAGCCCTTCGAGGTAGGCCAGGTCAAGAAACAAACCCTGCAGGGATTCCAGGAATGTTGCTTTATTCCTGTGGGATAAATTAACAGAATCGTGGAAGCCTGTCCCAAATCTTTGCTGCTCTTTTTTAAGGATGACAAGGACAAGGCAGGGCTGTTGTGAGTCTCTTTCTCACAGTTTCTACTTACTTGGGGGTGAGTAACCAATTCTCCTCTCTCGCCTGTTTCTCAAGGCCAGAGCTAAATTCCTCTAAGCCAGGAAATTTTGCCATGTTAAAGTTCAGTGTATAAGTGTTGTTGGTTCACTCTTCGTGCATGTGGGAAAACAGAATTGCATTCAAACATGAGATTGTGGCTTTTTTTGCACCTTTATAACAAGCCAGGATTCAGCCCATCTCCTGTTGTCGTTCCCATGCAACTGATATTTGGAAGCACGCGGCCACCAATTGGGTCATAATTGAGATTCTGGGCTTCAAGAGAAATGTTCTAATGGAATGCTGGAGGTGGGATTTTTTTGATCTGAGCTTGGAACCAAATGTCTGCAATGTCATGGTTGGGAACTGCTTGGAGCCATCTGGTTGGCCAGTTGGGAAATGGGGGACTGGGATAATGGGGACTTTGGAGTGATGTGGCAGCCATGCTGTGCTTGGGTTCTTGGGTAACTCCTCTTTCCTCCATGCTCCCCACAGATGATGAGTGGGTGATTGAGACGAGGCAGGGAGATCCCCAGTTGGAGGAAGCTGAGCCAGTGAAACTGTGTGGGACCTCCTGGGAAGGACTTGATTGGTCTGAAGAGGATGGAGATGGTCCTGTGGTTTTTGGGGATGGAGCAGCCCAGAAGGATGAGGACAGCCAAGATCAGCACAGAGCCGAAGTATTTCCTCTAGCAAAAGAAGACGGGGACTCAAGTCAACCCACTGCGGTCAAAAGAAGGCGCAGAAGTCGAGAGAAGAAGACATGTGCTGTGTGTGGCAAGACCTTCAGCCGGAGTACTGTGCTTGCTGCTCATCAGAGGACCCACACAGGCGAGAAGCCATTCATGTGCCAGAATTGTGGGAAATGCTTCAGCTTCAAGTCCACTCTGGTGGCCCATGAAAGAACTCACACGGGAGAGAGGCCCTACACCTGTGATCAGTGTGGAAAGAGCTTCACCGTCAGCTCAGTCCTCACCAGACACTACAGAGTCCACATTGAAAAGGAACTCTTTAGTTGCTCCGAGTGCGACAAGAGCTTCACACAGAAGTCTCAGTTGCTCAACCACCAGAAAGTGCATGTGAGGGAGAAGCCATTCAAGTGCGCCCAGTGTGGAGAGGGTTTCAGCCGCAGCTCCAGCCTCAAGAAACACGAGGGCTCCCATACGGGGGAGAAGCCGTTCAAATGCCCCGATTGCGAGAAATCCTTCAACACGTCCTCCCAGCTAGTCAAGCACCACCGAGTCCACACGGGGGAGAGGCCCTACACCTGTTCGGAGTGCGGGAAGAGCTTCAGCCAGTGGCAGATTCTGATGGTGCACCAAAGGACCCACACGGGCGAGAAGCCCTTCAAGTGTGCCACCTGCGGGAAATGCTTCTCTGATCGGGCGGTCCACATCCGTCACCAGAAAGTCCACACGGGGGAGAGGCCTCACCAGTGTACCACTTGTGGGAAGAGGTTCACCCACCGCACCGTCTTGGTGAAGCACCAGAAAATCCATGCCCGGGAAGCTCTGAACCTAGCCAAATTACAAGAGGAGCAGCAGCAATATAAGGAAACTTCATAAAAGTTTGGAATGTGGAAAAATGCTCAACTTGAAGGGTATCTACAGGCAACCCTTTCCCTGAGCCTTCCCTAACTTCTTGGCGTCCAGATGCGTCAGGCCAATGGTCTTCCTGGCTAAAAAGGATGGGAGTTGTAGTCCAATAAAGGAGCCAGGTTGGACGGACCCCACGTGAGTCTGCTGCATTGTGCAGATGTACACGTGTATTAGACGATCAGTACATCTACAGTCACACTGTGGCTAGTTGTCACATTCCCAGGGCTGAGCATGGGATAGGCAAAACTTTCTCTGCCACCTGCAGGAATCTTGCAGTGGGCATGCCCCCCAATCCCCTCACCTTCTGTGTTGTGACTGATTGTGTGTGCGCACTCTTGTCCTGCTGATAAAGGATGCCAGTGGGTTACTGAGCATCAGCGAAGCCAGCTTCTTGAAGACCTATTTCAGCTATGCACCACAGTGAGTCAGGGAAGCAGTTAGGAGGGCAGATAAACCCATTGCATTTGTGCACGGACATCAACTAGTGGTAGATCACGTGTCTGACAGAGAAATAGCCTCATTTGTTTTCATTAAATTCCCCATCCCAGTATGGTTTTGCCATTTTTCTTTGGTAACTGGTCTCTCGCTTCCTGATTTTGGACACCAACATGGATTTGTTTTCCCATATTATAATGCTAAGAGCATAATGTATGTCATAGAAATGGATTAAAACAAAAGTTAGAAGTGCCTAATAGTTAGCCTGTCTGTGAAGTTGCCTTTCTTTTGCTAACGCACTTTCTGTCAAATATAGCTGGAGTTTCATCCAATAGCTGGATTGATGCATTGTTAACTGTGGTATATGGAATAAATCACAATTAGATGCACAGCACCCTAAATTCTGGTTAGCAGATTATACTGATCACATAAGCCACAACATGTCTAAAAATAAACCTTAGCTTGACAAGTGTTCATGCAATCATGCCTTGGTGTGGTGGATGAGTCCAAGTAATTGTGGTTTATCCCACAAACCATGGTTAAAGCGGTCACTGGCTGTGATCCTCAGCCCAAATCAGTTTCGCTTTAGTCTCCATGCACTGATTCAAGTCCTGCCCTCTGAAGCAAAAGAGAAACTGGTTTCTCAGCCTCTTGCAATAGTTAGGACCTAACTTGAAAGATCTGTTCCACATTGATGCGTGGGAGCTGAAGCAGGCTGCTCAGTTTGGTTGGCCAGTCTGATCAGGAGAAAAGGGGCCTCTGTGTACACATAGAAGTAAGGGAGTGCCAGTCCTTTGAGGTAGGCCAGGTCAGGAAACAGATACCATAAGAACTACTGGAACTCTTATTATAGGGTATAACAACAGACTCTTGAAAACTGATGGAGTTTCTCTCTTCCTCTCTCTTACACCAAAGAGAGTCAAGGTGGGGCAATCTTGAGTTTCTTCCTCACCATCTCCTGTTTTTCTGGGCAAAGCTGTTTCCAATAGCTGTTGCATACCTTCTTCAAGGCTGTACTCCTCTCCTGGGACCTTCTGTAAAGATCAAGTCATGGCTGACCACCACCAGGAAGAAAGTTAATCGTAAACCCATGTGGAGGTGATATCTTTATTAAGCCCAATTGATAAATGGGGTATTTGGGCATTTGAGAGGGCTGTGCAGTACATTGGATGCAGTTTGGAGGCGAGAGCATGAGACAACCACTTCTCTGCGCCCATTAAAGCAGCTGCATCTGTTTCCCGCTGTATCCCCTGCAATAGAGGCTATAAAGACTGGATGGGGAGTGGCAGTGGGGCAGCAGATTTCCCACCAGGGTAGTTTTCTGCCTGTTCAAGGACATGGAAATCACTACTGTGGGGGGGACCAGCTCTGAGGCAAAAAATGCAATGTCACCATGTATCAGTTGAGCTGGATAGGATAAGAAATATAGGAGAATTCTGTAGGGACACAGAATTGGAATTAGGTTGGCCTGAAGAACTCAAGATAAATCTGGATTCCAAAGTGGAATTCTGTTTGGAAGGGGAAACGGGCGGGAGAGGGGTGTGTGTGCAAATTTCACACTGACCCAGGGATTGGTAAAAAGCACATTTCAGTGGTGAAATGCCCTAAGAAGACTGTATGGGATTGTTGACCATAACAAAGGCTCTGTTTGTTTTATATATAACAAGGTGCTGCTTTTAGCTGTTCAAGATCAGAATTCTGCGCTTGGCAGAAGGTGAGCGTCCCCTGAACAGGACAGTCTATTTCTGGAAGATTACTATCCTATTACAATTTTTCTCCGTCAGAAGCCACCAAAAAGGGTTCTTCAGTTCTGCAAATATGGAAAAAACCCCACCCTTGTTCTCTTCTCACCAAAGAACTGGCATTTTGCCTAACAAGAAGTCACAGCCAAAGAATGACTGGAATTTATGTATTCTTTTTAAATGGGCAAATTGGCCTCTTCCTGAGCCTTTGTCTCAAAGGTGTAGCTCGAATCCGGCAGAACCAAGGAAATTTAGTCAAACCCTCCAAAGGAGTTGCTTTGGACTGGAGAGAGATTTTAATTTAGGGCTGGGTTGGCATCATGCACTTAATCATAAGCCATGCATGACAGATTGGAAGGCGGTATCCCTAGGGCAGGGTTTCTCAACCTTGTTTATGAAGGTTCTCGGTCATCCAGGTGGAATTGTCGGGAAGTTGAGTCCTGGCAACTGGACTTCTCTTTGGTTAGAGACGTTTCGCTACTTGTCCAAGCAGCTTCTTCAGTCTGGATAAGTTGGCACGGGGGGACCCCATAAAAGTCTTCCACGGTGGCTGTGTTTCTTACTACCACGATGGGCTGGTTGAAGGGACAATAGGAGATGTCAAGGGACAGTAGGAGATTTATGGGGTCCCCCCGAGCCAACTTATTCAGACTGAAGAAGCTGCTTGGACAAGTAGTGAAACGTCTCTAACCAAAAGAAAAGAAGTCCAGTTGCCAGGACTCAACCTCCAGACATTTCTCAACCTTGGCAATTTTAAGACATGTGGACTTCAACTCCCAGAATTCCCCAGCCAGCATGCTGGCTGGGGAATTCTGGAAGTTGAAGTCCACATGTCTTAAAATTGCCAAGGTTGAGAAACCTTGCCCTAGAGCATATTTTAAGCCAAAACTGAATAAATAAAATCCATTAATTATGGTGGCAGAGCTAAAACCAATAGTATATTATTAGCTTTATTACTTTTTATTTATTTTATTCATTTCTATTACTGTATTTACTTGATTTTATTCATTTCTATTCATTACTTGATTTGCCTTATTTTTATTTACTCGAGTTACTTGATTTATTCCCATATTTAACTGACTGCATTTGTTAACCGCTCAAACCTTATAACAGAGGCACAAAATAATACGACGCAAACGTAACGCAAGCCTAAATCATTAGATAATACGAAACAAATAAATGCATGGTAAGAAGCTTGTGTAGGTAAGAAGCTTAGTGTAGGTCTGAACCCTGCCAAGAACGGGTTATTCAATAAACCAGGGTCTGGAAAGTCCACGATCTTGACTAGCAAGGCAGAGGTCGAGTGACCCCAACCTTTCCTCCGGCGGCTTCTTCCCTGCTCCCCCTTGGCCCCGCAGCGGGACGTGCAGTTGGCACTGAAGGGATCAAAAACTAAATTAGCAACATCTAAATTGGCAATATTAACTTCATAGCTTTAGAGCATTCGCAGAGTTCTCTATAGCCATGCTTCAATACTAACAGCACTAGCGAAATTGCAAGCGGAAGCAACTGACCACAGACGAGCTAGCTCAGATAATAGGGAAAACTCCTGAAGAGACCAAGTCTGAGGCCTGATAGAGAGGGAGGACCCAGAACAAGGGTCTGCAGGGACTGACAAGGTATAAGAGTTAGGGGCAACTCCTTTAAATTAATGTAAGCAAACAAGGGCGTATTCTAATGTATTCTGCTAAAGTTTCTTTGACTGGCTGTAAAACTCACCTTCATTATAATGGTAATAAGTTCTGCCTTTTTAAAAATACTATAAAAGGCTGTGGTTTTGTCTCCAAGGGTGTGCCACCCAGCTCTCTCTTAATGCATGGTGTGAGCACCCAGACTTTTGCCTGGCCAAATAAAACTGCTTAGAGAGTCCCTGCTTCAAGTCTTTTATTTTGTGCTGCTGATTGATTTCAAGTTTTCTGGGTAGCCGTGAACCTTACACTTCCCTACCCTCCAAGGTCGCAGAGCGAATCGCGCCCGATTTGCGGCCAAGCGGCTTCGCTGCCCCAGCGGGCGGTCGGGCGGGCTGGCTTCTTCCCGCAATCGGGGTGAAGCGAGGAGCGTCGTTGCGCCGCGGCTGCCCCGCTGCACCTGTGGAACAGCTGCCCCTTCGGCAAGCGCTCCGGGCCCGGCGGGAAGGAAAAGCAGGACCCCCGTGGCCAGCTGGCCAGGCAGGCAGACAGACGGCGGCGCCTGCTTCGCGCGCGCTGCGCTCCTTTTCTTCGCCGAGCTGCTCGGAAGGGTTAAGCTGACCGAGCTGCGCGGCCCAGAGTGGAGGCGGGGGAAAGAGGCGTGCGCGCCGGAGAGGGGCCTCCTTGCCCGGGGCGCCTTCGACCTCGGGGTTCCTGCTCTCGGGGCGCCCCGTCCGCCCTCGCGCCACAGCCGGGGCGGGCAGCGCGCGCGCCCGGCGCAAGAGGAGGCGCCCGCCGGCCGGCCGGCCGGCCGCGCGCAACGGGCCCCGAGGCGCAGCGCCGGAGCCCGGGCGGGCGCGCGCCAGGCGAGACCTCTCCGACGGAGCGAGCGGGCGGCTCCTGGGGGTTCCTCCGACGGCGGCTTGCCCTGCGGTAGGTCGGCGAAGGGCGGACGTGGGGCTCGCGGCGACCGCAGGGTGACCAGCACTGGCGAGAGAGCCTGTGCAGCCTATCTCTGGCTAGATGCTAGCCGATCTTTAGTGGAGCCTAAGGGTTGTGGGGGCAGGGCCGATGGGAGGTGTAGTCCATCTTTTGCAGGGAGCTGGTTCCGGAAGCTGGCTTCACAGGCTAAATATGACGTTTACAGCAGTGATCTAGTTAGGTTTTGCTTAATCAGCTCAGTGAAAGGCGCTGTTCCTTCGTCTGCACATACTAGACCACACTGTGGTTAGTTTTGTTGTGGCTTAGCTTGTGGTGTAGCCTGAACCCGTTGCATTCCTTTAGGGCAGTGTTTCTCAACCTTGGCCATTGTAAGATGAGTGGACTTCAACTCCCAGAATTCCCCAGCCAGCTATGCTGGCTGGGGAATTCTGGGAGTTGGAGTCCACTCATCTTACGTTGGCCAAGGTTGAGAACATGGCTTTAGGGTTACATGAACAATGCAAGCATTCAATGCCACCAGGAGTGGATCTAGGAAATAATTAAGTTGGCTGCTTTGCTGTCTTACAGTGGCTGTATTTAAACTGGCAGGTTTGGGGGAAAACCAGAACAGGTGCGAACGCTGTGTTGGAGTGGAAAGGAGAGGAGGAAACAGCTAAAGAGGCTCCCAGATTGATTGTTGGAGGGAGGCGTTTGGGCATGGGGGAGAATGTAAACCGCACAATTGAGTTGCTGGGTCACTAAGCCATAAGTTTACAACCAAGTGGCTGGGATTGTGTATGCAACCAAGCCATGACACGATTTGGTTTGGGATTGGCATGCTGCCGGTACATTGTGGTTTGTGAACTATGGATTATGGCTTAGTGTACTATGTGAACCAGTTTGGTTTGTTGAACAAACTGGTGTAAAGCCCGTAAGTTAACATCATTGGTGAAGCCAGGAACCCAGCCTGTATGTGTGAGAGCTGGAAATAGATGTGTATTCATAAAGCCCTAATCCAGCTTTGCTGCATCATAGTGCTTCTGGAATTGTGGAATTCTTGGTGCTCTCTGAGCCTGGTGGTTTGCTTGCAGACGTTTCATTACCCAACTAGGTGATATCATCAGTGCAAAGAAAGGTGGGGTTTGCTCCCTGTTTATATACAGTAGGTTGCCCTGCCAGTGTTGGTGGGGGCGTGGTTTTCTCCTTGTTCGCTCTTTGATTAGGGTATTGTTTTCTGCTTGACTGTTTGTTCAGAGCACATCCTCTCCAGCAGCCAACACCGAGATAAGCAGGGATTAACACCATACAATCAAGGGCAAGGTACTGTATATAGACAGGGAGCAAACCCCACCCTCCTTCGCACTGATGATGTCACCTAGTTGGGTAATGAAACGTCCACAAGCAAACCACCAAGCTCACAGAGCGCGAAGGACTCCACAGTTCAATCCTGAGCTACAGAGATTCTCTTCTATTGGCTTCTGGAGTTATTGGACTGTTCTTATTCTCTTACCAAAGTCTATATTTTTCCTCCAGGATAAACGTTCATCATTGGCCCCTTCTGTGAAACACCGTGTTTGTCTGTAATCCCCTGTGCTCCCTAAAATGATCCATGGATCTCGTGGGACTATCCTGGGGTTGGGTTGTTAGCCAGCGACTCATCTTCCTGGACATATTTTCAGTCAAGCATAGCTTTTCGTCAAGACTTTCCCGCTGAGCTAATTCTGATAAAATGGCACAGAAAGGAAGGGTGCCAAGTGTTGGCCTCCAGGTCCCAGAGCTGTTGCCCCAGGAGATAAAGGCTGGGAGGCTGTTGGGGGATGGAGTTCATGTGGGTCGTGAACATGGAGCAGCTTTGGAGAGAGCGGGAGATGCCCCTCACAAATTCAAGACTGGGAATCATTTGAGTTTCCTGAAGAAGGAGAACCTGGAGCAGACAGCAAACCACTCGGACAAGGGACAGTTCAAACATTTAGCATTGCATGAGACCTTGAAAGCAACACAATTTCCTTACTCAAAATGGGAATGTTCCCAGTTACCAAGATCTACTCCATGGGAGAAGACCAAGTCTTCCCAACCATCCTTTGAAGGAGCATTGGATGCTCATTGGAGACTCAAAGGAGAATCAGATCGCCCTGGAGAAGTTCAAGGGGGGCATACCAAGATGGAGGATCATTGGAAGGCCAAAGAGGATGTCTCGAGTGAGGACCCAGCTTCCATGAACACACAGCAAGCCCTCTTCAGGGACTTCCATTACCAGGAGGCCGAAGGGCCCCGTGAGGCCTGCAGCCGCCTCTGGTACCTCTGCCATTGCTGGCTGAAACCGGAGAGACACACCAAAGAGCAGATGCTGGAGCTGGTGATCCTGGAACAGTTCCTGGCCATCCTGCCCCTGGAGATTCAGAGTTGGGTCAAGCAGAACTGCCCTCAAACCTGTGACCAGGCGGTAGCCTTGGCAGAAGAGTTCTTACTGAGACAGGAAGAGGGCAAAATGTTGGAGCGAAGGGTGAGAATGGATTTTGGTTGTCATAGGAGACCCCCATGTGTGTAAGTGAATGATTTTGAGGTTGGCCCTTTGAGATCATTTCTGGCTATTGACATGATCCTCCAATCTGTTTCACATGCCCATTGTAACTGGCTCAAATGCCAGTCCTTTGGGCTTAAACTCAAAGCACATTCATGTCCCAAAATCTTAGATTCCCTTCTTATTGTCTCTGAGGATCCCAGTTGCTCTTCTTGGCAAGGACTCCATACAAATGGAAGGGGGCATGGAGGTCACTGAGTCTGATCCTTGCTCAGTATGGGATCAAGCATCTCCAACAAAAGATAGTTCCATCTCTGCTTGGACCAAAAGTGTTTTTCTAATATTCAGCCAGGATTTGTTTTCCTTTAGCTTTGGGGTGGGGTGGGAGGAAGATTCACTTTTGCTCTAAGTGGACTGTTCTGCTGCTTAACAGCTTTTAACGCTAGGAAATTCCTTCTAAGATTCAGCTTGAATCTCCTTTTGTCATGGGCTGTGAGAATAACTGTGGGAGACAGGAGGAAGAGTCACAGCCTAGACAACAGTCTGATAAGAGAGGTAAGAACGTCCAAAGGAGGAATGGGGACGTGGGAAGCGTCTCAGAAGGGACCCTCCCTAGTTCTCTGGAAAATAAAGGTGAGGAAGGGGAGAAGTACTTTCAGACTTGTAAGATCCTGTAACCCAGTGTTTCTCAAACCTTGGCAACTTTAAGATGTCTGGACTTCAACTCCCAGAATTCCCCAGCCAGCATGGCTGGCTAGGGAATTCTGGGAGTTGAAGTCCAGACATCTTAAAGTTGCCAAGGTTGAGAAACACAGCTGTAACCTTACAATAAAGGTAGTGTTATTACTCGTGGTTTTGGCTTCCTGTCCGGACTACCTCGAAAGGCTGACACCTTTCTTTTCATGTCAAACTATCCCATTTTGTCCTCCTCCCTTTTGTCTGCCTGCTCTCTCTCACAAGCAACGGCCTGATAGATATTTCTAGACCCTTTGGTCTTTTTTTTCCCCCTTGCCACAAATCCTTTCACCTTTAATCTTTGCACTGACTTGCAGGGTTCGGTCCTGACCCAGAAGGAGGCTGTCAACTTCCACCCCGCCCAGCCATCTCATCCCAGCCCTGAAGAGGAGCAGATGTGCCCTCAGGCCAAACAGGAAACCAAGAGTGAAGCAAACGCTCAGGGTAACTCACCTTCTGGGGCAGACTCCCCCAAGATCCATCCAGCTTCCTACCCTGACCTCCTTCAAACAATCTGGTTTTCTCCCCCAGCTAAGGAGGAGCCCTTCACAAAAGGGCTAAGATGGGTGGTAGGCCCTTTTGTGAGAATGAATGTGTTGTTTTGTCCCTTCTGGGCACACGTTACTTTTTATTTCTTTTCCTTTTTTTAAATTGTTCTAATGTGTTTTGAATATTTGCTACTGCCCAGAGTCGTTGGGAGTCAGGCCGCATGTAAATGTAATTAATAACAATCATGTAAGTCAGTAAGAGTTTTCATCTCCTGGGTTCACGCTGGACAGATGGGGACCTTGAGTTTGGTCCATGATGAAGATGTGCCTTTGAGTCAATGTTGACTCCTGGCCACTGCCTGGACGAGTCTCTGCAGTTTTCTTGGCAAGATTTCAGAAGGGTTTGTCATTGTCTCCTTCCTGGGGCTGAGCGAGGGGGACTGGCCCAAGGTCACCCAGCTGGCTTCGTGCCCAAGGCAGGACTAGAACTGAGGGTCTCCAGGTTTCTAGGCTGGTGCCTTCACCACTCCACCGAATTGTCTCTCGGTTTGGTTCACAGCTTTGGCAATTCAGAGTTGCCATCTCTAGAAACCCAGGTTTCAGCACATAATATTTTCAGCTTAGGGATATGCAAAATCTACCATTTTTGGAGAAGAACGTTCCAATAGGTTTTGGACATACCATAGAGGACACATGGTGGTGCACTGTTAAAATCAAGAGGCTGCAATGAATCAAAATCAGTAAAATCGCATGTTTGCGGGAGGATTAAAACTAATAGAAATACACGTCCAGTCACCACAGGCCAATCTCCAAATACCCTTCTGAATATATGTGTACTCTTTGCACGTAGATGTGTAGGCACAAACATATTGAACCATATTCAAAGGTTTATTTACACAGGCATAGATGCCCCTGTATGGGTTCATTTTTAGGATTCAGAGCCCTCAACGGCCCTCTGACATCCGGATGATGCTTTTTCGTCCCCACCCAAAGCTGTGATCCATCTGTGATGTTCTTGTGAGAGAAGGGGAAAATTAAATGAATTGATAGAGAGAGCGTGTGCTCCCGAGAATGAATTTGAGTGCAGCTGAAAGGTAAATGAAATCCAGTCTGTTTTCATTCTTGGCCAGGCCTCATCCTCCACTTTTCACATCCAGCTCTCAGACTTGCACCTCCTGTCTGTGGAGAAATCTTTCAGAGATTTTGCACAGATTATTAGATGCGGCGTGCGTATGCTATCTTCTCACGGTCTGTCTTCTGGATACACAGATCTCCTCCCCCTCCCCACGTCTTTGGCTTCATTCTCAGCGACCCCCCTGCAGAGCGCAGGTTTCACGCTGCAACGGGTGACCCGTGTTCTGGTCCCTGCCATTGAGCAAGGCCAGAAACCATCAGCCCGTTTCCTGCCAGGAACCTGGTTGGAAAAGTGGGCAGAATCCTATGATTCTGAGAGCTCCACGTGTAGCACCTAGACCGGTGTTTCTCAACCGTGGCAACTTTAAGATACGCGGACTTCAACTCCCAGAATTCCCCAGCCAGCAAGGCTGGCTGGGGAATTCTGGGAGCTGAAGTCCGCGTATCTTAAAGTTGCCACGGTTGAGAAACACTGATCTAGGCGGAGGTTGCCTGTTTCTCCTTTAGGGCAGGAAAGAGAAGTCATCCCCCACATTGCATCTTCCCCAGATCCTTTGAGTTGTCTTAGGATTCGGTAAGATTGTGCCACTTGCAAGGGGTGGCAAGATTCAGTGGTTCTGTGAGAAAGGCAGGGAAATAGACTGGACATTCATCTTTTAGGAAGAATGCTCCGACTTTAGAAAAAGCAAAACAAAATGGGGAAGGAATGCCAGCAATTCTCCCTCTGCCTCCTCCAGCGGTGACACTCTGCCATTATCCCAGATAATTACAAGTGATCCCATTATCCTCAAATAATTACAAGTGATCCCATTATCCTCAAATAATTACAAGTGATCCCATTATCCTCAAATAATTACAAAAAGCAGTTCAGCGGTGGTCCCAGTGACCCAGAGAAGTGCTAGGCCCCGTTGGGTGTGTCTAAGCAGAAGCTGGCCAGCCATCTGTCAGGGATGTCATGATTTTTTAAGATTTTTTTTATCCCACCTTTATTATTTTTATAAATAACTCCAGGCGGCGAACATACCTAATCCTCCTTCCTCCTCCTATTTTCCCCACCACAACAACCCTGTGAGGTAGGCTGGGCTGAGAGAGAGGGACTGGCCCAATCACCCAGCTGGCTTTCATGCCTCAGGTGGGACTCGAACTCACAGCCTCCTGCTTTCTAGCCTGGGGCCTGCACCACTAGACCAAACCGACCCCTGGCAATGGTTCCAGCCATCAGCAGGGGTCAGCCTTGATGGCCTCAGGACCCTTTCTGTGATGTGTGATTCTAAGTGAATCGTCTGTTTGCCTTAAAGATTGTGTCCCTCGGTCCCCTTTAGGGAAGAGAGTTCCTGGAGTTTTACTGTTTTTTTCCCCTCCACAGGTGACAAGTGGGTGACAAAGATGAAAGAAGAGAAACTCAAGCTAGAAAATTTGGAAGCAGTGAAGCTCTCTGAAACTTCCTGGGCATCCCACCCTGAACCCCAGGAGGACAAAGGTGCCTCCCCAAATCTCAAGGGATGGGAGACAGGGATGAAGAGGTGCCTCCATCCCCAAGGGGACGTCTTCTTTCCCTGCTTCGGAGAAAGCGGGGAAGCGAACCAAACCCTTGCGGCAAAGAGACGGTGCAAAAGCCGGGGAGAGAAACTTTGCAACGTGTGCGGGCGAAGTTTCAGCCGGAGCACGGTGCTCGCCGCCCACCAGCGGACCCACACGGGCGAAAAGCCCTTTATGTGCCAAGACTGCGGGAAATGCTTCAGCTTGAAATCCACGTTGGTGGCCCACGAAAGGACCCACACGGGGGAGAGGCCCTATCGCTGCTCGCAGTGTGGGAAATGCTTTACTGTCAGCTCGGACCTCACCCGGCACTATCGGATCCACGTCGGGGAGAAGCCGTTCAGCTGCTCCGAGTGCGGCAAAAGCTTCAGCCGGAAGACTCAGTTGCTCAACCACCAAAAAGTGCACGTGAGGGAGAAGCCCTATAAGTGTTCCCAGTGCGGCGAGACGTTCAGCCGCAGCTCCAGCCTGATGATACACGAGGGCTCCCACACGGGGGAGAAGCCGTTCAAATGCCCCGATTGCGAGAAATCCTTCAACACGTCCTCCCAGCTGGTCAAGCACCACCGAGTCCACACGGGGGAGAGGCCCTACACCTGTTCGGAGTGCGGGAAGAGCTTCAGCCAGCGGCAGATCCTGATGGTGCACCAGAGGATCCACACGGGCGAGAAGCCCTTCAAGTGTGCCACCTGCGGGAAATGCTTCTGCGACCGGGCCGTCCTCATCCGGCACCAGAAAGTCCACACGGGGGAGAGGCCGCACCTGTGCGTCACTTGCGGGAAGAGTTTCTCGCACCGGGCTGTGCTGGTGAGGCACCAGAAAATCCACACCAGGGAAACATTCCATGTCCTGAAATTTGAGGAGGAGGCGGCCCCAGTGAGGGTTTCTAAAAAAGCCTGTCGCTCTTCAATTTTGCCATGACTTGGGCACAGCTTGCAAACACCCCCCAGTGGCTTACTGCCCTCTGCGTTTAGCCGGGCTGTAGTAGCTTGCAACGCCCGGCCAGCTGGTTGCAAAGTGTACTTGTGGGACGTTTGTATGAAACGTGTGACCTAGTGAAGTGATAAGCTGTGGCTGGATGCTGTAAAGCAGGGTTCCTCAACCTCAGCAACTTTAAGATGGGTGGACTTCAACTCCCAGAATTCCCCAGCCAGCCGGCTGGGGAATTCTGGCTGGGGAATTCTGGGAGTTGAAGTCCACCCATCTTAAAGTTGCTGAGGTTGAGGAACCCTGCTGTAAGGGACAGGTAGTGATCCTGCGGCGTTCTGGTCCTCTTGGACTCCAACGACTCTTGCCAGTGATGGGAATTGTAGTCCAGTCATTTTAGGCTCGCAAGTTCCCTACTTGTGCTGTTGAGGGACTCATTCCATCGTGGAGCCTTTATGGGGAGAAATAGTCAATTCTCTTTGCCCTCCGTGGTCAGCAGCTGGTAGAGCTGATGGCAGAGAGAACGGATTTGCGTTTTCAAGCTATGTGCTACCAATGAATGGAGCAAACCAGTCGTTAAGTGGGGATGGAGGGACTAGAACAAGGGCGTCCATGTTTGCTGAACTGAATAGCACTCATTTGGTCCTGGGAGTTCAGTTCTTCCTTCTTTCAAATGTCTTCCATCCGCTCTTGTGATTTGGAATGAAAAGTGCCTTCTCAATTCTTTGTACGGCCCGTTGTCCACAGCGGTGCTCCCCAAACTTGGCACCTTCCAGGCGTTTGAACTACAACTCCCAGAATTCCTCAGTCAGCATGGCTGTTGTTGAGAATTCTCAGAATTGGAAGTTGGCCAGTTTAGGAAGCATGGATGTAGAAAAAGACACTATAGTTGACAGTGTCGCTTCGGCTCACTTCATCAGAGGCTGCAGCTCACAAAAGCTTCTCCCTTTGAATAAATGTGTTAGTTGGAAAAGGTGCTATCACAGGCCTAAATTTGTTTTATAGGAATACCACAGAATAAAGACAGACAGAGATGTTAAAATAAAGAGATGGTGTTTCAGCTGATAGGGAAGGGTGATAAAAGGGGAATGTTGGGTTTTTTTTCACTCATCTTTGACATGCAGGCACGTGCCAGATGGTTAATATTCTGCCTGGCGGTTTGACCCACAACTCTAGTCAGAAGAGTGAAGGCAATACATTGATTGATCGACTGATTGCAAACATGGCTAAGGAAGTTGTAGCTTTGAAGGAATTATTACAACGGGAGAAAAATCACAATTACATTCCTGGCTCCATTTCCAAGAATCGTGGCAGAGGGAAAACAGACGCAAATCACGCTTGCGTACATATATTGACTAATTATATTTCCCGGACAGGCTCGGTACCTGTGTGTGGCTTACTTATTCTCACATGGCAACATAGTTGGTGGACCCCCTGCCCGCACTTGTCTGAATGTGACGCGACTCCCTCCCGGCACCAGTCCTGAAATTTCGATCCCATATGTGTTTATTCCAAAGTAAGCTAATAAGGCTTCCTCCAAAATCTTATTCCTCTGGCTAAGAACACACGGTAATTCTCACAGAAATCAGTTCCCTAAGATAGATGGATGGCTGTATAAGTTGGTTTCATGAATAAATGAAAGAACGTTAAGTAAATGAGTTCCATGTGAAACTGGAATGATGTGCAACAAGAATAAAGCACTTTTCTGCATTCTTCCCATATGTGCAATAAGGAAGGCAAATGTCTTGAAAATGCTTTCTCTTTGTATTTATGGGGGACCTGGAGCGGTAGAAAGGTTCCCCCGAATCCAGCTCAATGCCGGGTAACTTCATGAACACATCCATGTTCCTCCAGGGTGTTTCTTTGAATTTCCAAACTAGCCTCCAGCTCTGAGATGTCTTGTCCTATCCAGTTACAACCCAAATTTGAGTGTACTCAGGTTTCTGAAATCAGTGAAGGTCGGTCCTTGGTGCTACTCCCTGTTATGACTGGCTCCGTGGACAGAGCCATATTGTTTCCTTGCCTGCAGTGTCTGTACTTTGTATTTCTATGTGTCTCACCTCGGAATAAAACCTTGTTTAAACATAAGGTTATTTTCTGGATTCCACTGTACGGTTTCAGAGTGGTGGCAGCTATGTGGAGATAACATAGAACTGCAGAACTGCAGGCTGAATTTACACAACAGATGTCTTTTGTTAATTTCCCACTTATAGACAATTAAGAGGGTCAATTTACAGGGTCAGAGAGGTAGGTAGGAAACCATACCTGGAGCCCTGGTAGATTCAAAAGCTCCATCTATGGTGCTTCTTTACCTTGGTGTCCCCGTGCAGGCGTACTCCCACTGGTAGAGCTGTGAGGATTTTTCTACTGGTGACAGCTGTTTAGCTTTTCTGGAGGGGATGGGTTGGTGTTCCAAAGGTCTCCATTGCATACTGAGGCTCTGTTCCCAAAGGAAATTTAATATTTACTTTAGTATGTCATATTTAATTGCTGCCCAGCTCCATTATGACTCTAGGCGGCATGCAGTGTACAAAATGTAAAACAACCCACGCAATATGAAAATTTAAAAAAACATCCGGAGAAAAACACTGCCATTCTCACAAATCACACAACCCACAAGGGAAAACCCATAATGTCCAACATCTGAGAAGCAGCCAGGTTTTAAGAGTTCATCTAAATCAGTATTTATTCCCCTGAGCGAGCAGCTTTAAGACGTGTGGACTTCAACTCCCAGAATTCCCCAGCCAACGTGATCTAAATAAGCCCAGGATGGGGGCTGTATGGATTTCTAGGGGGTATCTTCTCAGGTCCCATCAGGGCCCAGTGCTTCATCAATGGGACCTGGGGCATGCTGACTCTGCTGGATTGTATGGGGTGGGCAGACAGTCGCTCCAATAACCAGGTCTTGGCTGTTGCCATGAAGGACATTATAGATCAGTGTTTTTCAAACTTGGCAACTTCAAGATGTGTGGACTTCAGCTCCCAGAATTCCTCAGTCAGCACTGAAAAACACTGTTGTAGATGATAACCACTACTTTGAATTGCACTGGAAGCCTGCTGGCGGCCATCACAGCTCTCAGGACAGAGGTGTTACACAGACATAGTGAGACGTGCTAATAACTCCCTGAGTCGCTGCATTCTGGACCAATTCTGGCTTCCAGGGGGTCTTCAAGGGCAGCCCCATGTAGAATGCATTGCAGCAGTCCATGTGTGAGGCTAAGCAGCCAAGTTGGGCCATCAAGGGAGGAAATCACTGTGGTTTCTCTGCACAACACAGCTGGGAGAGCAGCTAAGGGCAAAGCAGTGAGACCCAGATATGGGCCAGGGTTCCTCCAGGAGACAAGGCAAGAGGTTATGGATTTAAATGATAAGGAAAGAGATTTTGGGCTGGATGTTAAGAACATCTATCTAGTGGGAAAAGTGACTAGTGCAGTGTTTCTCAACCTTGGCAACTTTAAGATGTGTGGACTTCGACTCCCAGAATTCCCTGCTGGCTGGGGAATTCTGGGAGTTGAAGTCCACACATCTTAAAGTTGCCAAGGTTGAGAAACACTGCACTAGAGCCACTGAGTGCCAGTTTGGCCCAGTGGTTAAGGTAGCAGGCTAGAAAGCAGGAGATGGTGAGTTCTAGTTCCGCCTTAGGCATGAAAGCTGGCTGGGTGACCTTGGGCCGGTCACTCTCTCTCAGCCCAGCCCACCTCACAGGGTTGTTGTTGTGGGGAAAACAGGAAGAGGCAGCTGTATTAAATGTATGTTCACTGCCTTAAGTTATTTATAAAAATAATAAAGGCAGGATAAAAAATCTAAAAAAAAAAGCTTTTCAACAACAGAATGGCAGATGGCGGACTCTCCTTTGGTGGTGGTGGTTAAGCAGAGGGGATGCTGTCGGGCTAGATTTTCCTGCACTGGCTGGGGGGTGGACTAGATGGCCTCGAACGTCCTTCCCAACCCTGATGTTCTCCAATTCTTTATAAGGAATAATTTCCTAAACATCAGGGCTGTTCAGCCATGGGAGACCCTTCCTCAGGAGGTGGTGGGCAATCCTTTGCTAGAGGGGGTTTAAACAAAGGCCATCTTTCGGAAATGCCATAGTGGTAGTTTCCTGTACTGGTCCAGGGGGTGGGCTAGATGATCTCTAAGGTTCCTTCCAATCCCTACATTCTTAGATTCCATTCTCCCCTCCCAATCAAACAGTCTTTGTCCATGAGGACGCCCTTCTCTGTCCCTCCCATCCCATATAATGAATGTGGCCAGGCACTGGTGGTAAGTACCATCTGAAGATACACCTTCGGTTGGTACAGCAATAGAATTGAGTTTCGGATGCCAAACTCTATTTAGCTTGCCGAGGGATTTCTCTTCTTCTTCTGCCCCTGAATGGATCTCTGGTGCGCGGCAAGAGGCAGAGGATATTTTCCATGGCGGAACGGATCTTCCAACAGGAGCTCCATGTGAGGACATCTGCCTGTCCTTCTCCAAACTCAAGGCACAGCTCCAGGGCTGGTTGAAAGTTAGGAAATTTGCAGATGTGATTGCTTTAGAATCATTGCCCTTCCTTTTTTTTCTTTAAAAATGCAAAGATGTGGCTGGACAGCCTTTTTCCGGGCTGGAGATGCAGGAGTGAGTGAAAACCACTGTCAATCTCAACAGCCATGGACCTCGCTGGTGGAATAGAAGTCAACTCATGGATGCCCCAGTAAAGCTTGGAAGGTGGGTTTGAGTCGCCGTTGGAAAACCCAAAATTTACCTTCCTACTGGCCGTCTTACTTTCCTCTTGGGGAACTCCTCCAAATAGGGATAAACTAATATTCAACTAATCACTTGCATATTCCTTGCTCCAATTTCCTCCTCCTCTTGTACTTTCTCTAATACACTGCTGCTACATTGCTTTACAGGTTACAGGTTTACAAGGGGCAGCCACTGGCTGACATTTTTTAATCAGAAAAATATCAAAGTGGGGTCAAGCCTTTTACTCCATGGATGGGAGGCCACTAGGAAATAATCTCAGGACTATAGGTTTGACAGGAAAAATGAAAAAGAAAAAAAAAATCCCAGAAGAATGTGGGCAGTGGAAAATCACTTTCTTATTTCCAAGAAAACAACATGGAAGTCCCTGAAATCACAAGGGGTTGAGTTTGATGGAGTCCTGGCCTGTCACAGGAAGCAGCAAGATCTAGCTGACTTTGAGGCTGCTTAAAAAGTGGAACTCCCAGAGCTGTAGGCTAGACTGGGAAGATGATAGATAAATCTGAGAAGGAAATATGGCAAGCCACTTCCATATTGCTACTGAGAGGAGAGCGTGGAAGTGTCTGCAGATTCTCCAGCAATCACACTCAACTTTGGGCTCTAGCAGCCTGCTTTTCAGGCTGCAGCCTGCCATATCCAAAGCAAGCTTAGCTAGACTGCTGTGGTTTTTCAGTGATGGGGCCGGCCCTCTGGAACCGTTGTAAATGCGCTTGTCTCCAACATTGTCCGCCTTCTGCCCAAAGCCGAAGATGGAGCTTTGATGCCACAAATTCTGTTTGGGTTTTGTTGGTTTCACCTTTTATATTTATTGTATATTTATTTAGCTATTCATTTATTTTATTGAATGTATTATAGCTGCCCACTCCAGCAGACTCTGGAAGGCTGATACCTTGTTAGCCACCGAGAGTCTTGTGATTGTGGCCACACAAACATTTGACTAATAAAAATAGATTGATCAGGCATTTCTTTTGGAATGTGGAGGTGCCCGCCCTGCCCGATAGACCCAAATGGCAGCCCCTCTTCAAGAAGAAACAAGCTGGAAGAGAAATGTTTCTAGTACAGCTGGCTGGGGACTACATACAGTAATGACGACTTGGGTGGGTCATGATATAACTTTAGAGAGGAACCTTAAAGTATATAACTGCTGTGAAGAATATTGGAAGCCACTCCTTTATCTCTTTTTTTCTACTTTTTCTATTGCACTTTTAGCTTGTTCTTTTCTCTTTTTCTTTCTTTTTCCTTTTCCCTGCTTTATTTTAGTTTGTATTAGTTCTTATTATTGCTGTTCAATCTAAATAAAAATCACATACATGTGTGTGTATGTATGTACTGTATGTATGTATATGTATATTAAGCTGGAATATTAACTGGAAGGAGGTTCAGCTGAGTCAAAGGCAGGGTGGGGAGACTTAACAGAGCCAGGAATATGAAATGCCAGACTAGGAACAGGGAGACCCGGATTCTGGTCCCTTCTTAGCCCTGGAGGCTCTGGGCTAGCCCTCCCTCTCAGCCCCAGAGCTAAAGTTGGGTAGTAAGGAAGGTGGTGGACGAGGAGTAAGAAAGGTGGTTGCCATGAGCCACGAATCAGAGTCTGACTCTGAACCCGATTCCGACAATGTTGCTCCAGCTAAGCCTGTGGAACATCAGCCTCAGGAATCATTAAGCCATGATGCATCTGAGGCTGATCAACCACAGGCATCTCCTGATCAGCTGGAGCGGTCAGACGATGTGGCACGACCCCAAGGCCCCAGATCCAGACGTACAGAGGCAAGCAGAGCAGGGTCAACCCAGGAGACTCTTGTGAGGCACAGGGTGAGGCCTGAATCACTGCAGCCCACTGCCAGCAGAGAGACTGATGGAGCTTGCTTTGCCTTCACTCTCAGTTGGAAAACCACCATTTGAAAACCTAGCTCTTGCGTGTATCCTGTTCTTGAATTCCTGACTTCTGGACTGGATGACTACCTGATTTGGCTCTGTGGTTTTTGGAATTGTAACTAGACTCCTCTTTTGCTTCTTGGACTCCAAACGGTACTTTACTTTGCTAAGTCTTTGTTTTGCAACTTGTCTGCTGTTACCTGCTTCCGCTCCTTGGCAACTGTGTCTGCTCCCTTGAAACAGAACAGTGGTGGACTAGGAGTAAGGAAGGTGGTGGACTCCCTCCCTCTCAGCCCAAGAGACATGTGGGGTAGTGGTGAAGGTGCTAGACTAGCTTTTTTGACTCCTGTAGTTGAGATAAGCCTTTGATATGGTTGGGGGATACTTGTGGGACAAAACAGAAAGTTATTAAGGATCCTGTGATCTTTGGGGCACAAAAAATCAATTTGGTGCCCACCAACATTTCCCAAGCTGCTTGCCAGATTTCCTCTATCCCGTAAAAACAGAATTTAATTTTCCTGCCCTCACTCTTCCTGTTGTGCTAGCTTGGCTTTAAAAAAACAGCCAGGCATTCAAATAAACGGCGTTTCTAGGCATTGCAGATGTTTTTTGTATAAAAAGAACAAGCCCGTAGTTTCCCCTTCTTTTTAAAAAAAGCGTGATTCTTATTTTTATTGAATTATTAGTCCCATTCTTACAACTTTGGTGCTTTGCTGCTTGAGAGTGCATCGTTACATAAATGTGGATAAGCAAAAGGTTTCTTTTCTGCACTTTTCACCTCCCTTGAAATTGTTTCCAAAAAAATATAGGTGCAGAATCCAAAGAAGCATGGACTTTTAGGATCTGTAAACATCCAAGAGATGACTAGCACTGTCCAAATATAAGGCTTAGGATCCAATGTGGTGGAACAACAGAATATCTGTTGCAAAGCGGTTCACGTAAAGTTTTCCAGTGGATTCAGACTCATCCCCACCAAGTTATCAATCCCATCCTACATAGTTTATTTGGTAATTAATGGATTTAGAGTTGCAATTAACTTTGTTTTCATCCGTTTTCATGTTTAGATCATCCACGTGTCTGGCTTTATGATGCTCCACAAAATTTGGCCTCGTGTAGAAACTTTCTCCGCAGTACACACATTTATAGGGCTTCCCTCCAGCGTGAGTTTTCTGATGGGCGATAAGATTCGAACTTAGATTGAACCTTTTCCCACACTCAGAGCACTGATATGGTTTCTCTCCGGTGTGGGTCCTCTGATGCCTAATAAGGCCAGAGCTACACGTGAAGCTCTTGCCACAATGGGAACACTCATACGGTTTTTCCCCTGTGTGGGTTCTCTGGTGTACGTTGAGCTGCGAACTCACGCTGAAGAATTTGCCACACTCGGAGCACTGGTACGGCTTCTCTCCCGTATGAGTTCTCTGGTGTGCAATAAGATTGGAGCTCAGGATGAAAGTTTTCCCACAGTCCGCACAGTTGTATGGTTTTTCCCCCGTGTGAATTCTCTGGTGGCGGATGAGGCCAGAGCTACAAGCGAAGGTCTTGCCACAATCCACACAGTCAAACGGCTTTTCTCCGTGCAATTTCTGGTGGGCCATGAGACTAGACCTCAGATAAACCCTTTTGGGACAGGCGGAACATTTATAAGGCTTCGTACCTGTGTGCATTCTCTCGTGGGCATGAAGGCTTGATCTCACACTGAAGTTCTTCCCACAGTCTGAGCATTCGTATGGCTTCTCTCCCGTATGGGTCCTCTGATGGACACTGAGTTGTGAGCTCACGCTGAAGGTTTTGCCACAATCAGGGCATTCATAGGGTTTCTCCCCCGTGTGTGTCCGCTGGTGTCTGCTGAGGCTCGAACTGCAGCTGAAGGATTTCCCACAGGCAGCACAACTGTACGGTTTGTCTTCCGTGTGGATCCTTTGATGCCGAACGAGGCTGGAGCTGCAGGTGAAATTTCTTCCACAGTGGGCACAGTGATAGGGTTTCTCCCCAGTGTGGATTCGTTCGTGGGCAATGAGGTTGGAGCTCTGGCTGAAACTTTTCCCACACACTGAGCAAGTGTAGGGTTTCTCTCCTTTGTGGGTTCGCCCATGCGCAATCAGGGCTGATTTCTGGCTGAAACTTTTCCCACACTCAGCGCACCTGTAGGGCTTTTCTCCTGTATGGATTCTCTTGTGGGCAACCAAGCTAGATTTCAAACTGAAGTTCCTCCCGCACTCCGAGCAGGTGTAGGGTTTTTCTTCTGTGTGGATCCGCTCATGGGCAATGCGGCTTGAGGTCTGGCTGAAATTTCTCCCGCACACACAGCATTCGTACGGTTTCTCCTCTGTGTGGACTCTCTGATGAGTAACAAGAGTCGATTTCTTACCAAAGCTTTTCCCGCAACAATGGCACTTATACGGTTTCTCTCCAGTGTGGATTCTCTCATGAGCAATAAGGTTGGAGCTGTTACTGAAGCTTTTCCCACATCGGTTGCACACAAGTTGCCTCTTGCAATCATCTGCCTTGTTTTTATTGCCTGCTCCGTAAAGAAGGGGCTGAATTACATTTTCTCTCGCCTGTTTTTCAAATTTTAGTCCATTTTTCAAATTCTCTTCCTCCTTCAGAGTATGGAAAACTGATTTGCTTAACAATTTCTTGCATATGCCTAGTTGTCGAGAACTATCTGAGCTGGGAATTGCCTTCTCCTCTTCCTCTTGAGCCTTCGGTCTTTGAACTACAGAAACAACAATTTAAAAAGTCAAGTGATTACTCCATATATATGAGGAGAATGACTTTTTTCACTCTTATAACAAAATTGAAGCCACTTGGATACAATAGCAAGACACCTTTTCAAAAGATGGGCCCTATTTCACAATTGCATACAATATTGTTGTGGCCTAATATCTTTTAAAAATGCAAACAAATAGTGGGATCTGCAGGGGATGGTAAAAAAAAAAAAGGCAGTTGCAATGGTGTGATTGCAACCACCATCTTGACTTTTTTGACCCCCCTTGTAGATACCCTATAAATAAATAAATTTTTAAAATGTAAACAGGCAAATTTTTCAATGGTCCAAATTTCATGAAATCTCATGTGAGAATACAGAGCTTCTGCAAACTTTGGGCTATATCATGGCATTTGGGACATTTAGAAAAACATTTGTTTCTAAAATAACTGAAAATAAAAGGAAAAATGCTCTAAATCCGGTCTATTTCTTCATCTCAGAAAATAACAGCATCTGGGTGAACCTGTCTAGACTCAGAAATGAAGCAAAGTCAGGCCTTATTAGTAATGGGATGAGGGAAGTGAAACAACATGGAAAAAGGACATTGGAAGCCATTTCCATATTGTTACCAAAGAAAATTAAGTCGACAAGCCCAGTTTGAAGGAGATGTTACTGATTTCATGTATTCATTTCTTCAGTTAATTATTTATGTAATTTTGGGGCCTCCTTGGGATGGCCTGGATGTGCCACCATCACTTTGCCCAAGTGTGTCACATGAATCTTGGAAACTACAGTAGTCCATAACATTTACTCACTTGCTATTTGTTTTAATTAATCATCTGTATTGTCCATTTGGAGGGAAGTAGACTAACAAAATGGCGGCTATTTCCCAACCAGTAGAGTAACCAAACGGATGAATAACAAAACGGTGGCTATTTCCCAATCAGTAGAGTAACCAAACGGATGGATAACAAAATGGCGGCTATTTCCCAACCAGTAGAGCAACCAAATGGACGGATGGATAAGGAAGAGAGGTCGGATCATTTATGGAATTCCTGATCGCCAAGGGCAACCAGGCAAGGCTGATCTGCCACTCCCACAGTCAGTTCAAACTAAGTGCTGCCATCCGCCTAATTATATCTTCATTTAATTGCGGCAGGGAAAAAGTGTCTGATCGTGGCTATTTTTTAAAGCTGGGGTGCAACATTTTCATTGGATTGAGAGCCACGCTAGGCCTTGGAAAAGCACACCCTCCCAAAAGTAGGTGGAGCCGGGATAAAAGGGGCAGGGCCTGGATAAACCCCATACCTATTTTATATTTTCACAGATATTAAATCTAGTCAGTTATGAACATAGAGAACTAGTGCATCAAGAAGGACTGTGATAAAACCATTTTATCTGACCTGCGTGTTTCTTATGCAGAAGCATGTCTGAAAAGAGACAATTTAATAGGCTTAATACTGATGTTCAGTATTCGATGTAAAAAGTTGCTTCAGGTGGGGATGGCCCTTAATTTTGCAGAGGGGGAAGGAAAGCACTGTAGTGGGCAGACGTTGTGGAACGATGTTTAATTGGCTGCTTAAAAATTGAGTCGTAACAATGTGCATGAATATTACAGTGTTGGTATCATAGAACAATATTGTAATTTTAATTGAGTTTAATTGTTCTGTAAACTGCCCAGAGTCATTTCAATGAGATGGGCGATGACAAATTTAATATATCAAATAAAATAAAATAAAATAAAAAAATAAACAGTAAAATCTTAATTGCAGTGGATTATTGTTTTTTATTTTCTTTCTGAAGAACTAGCCTGACCTAGAGAACCATATGGAACAGGCTGAAGAACACTGGAGGGACAGTAACTCTCACCCAATTTGAAACACATTGTTTATGAATCCCTGAGGGTTCAAATCCAGAACTTGGCTAGTGAATTGAAGACTTGGATTGCAACATGTTGAAGAAAATCCAATTTACCTTGGCACTCCTGATCTATGTTCTGGAGGGCAGGACTTTGCTCCATCGGAGACCTGGGAGAGAACGCCATCAAACCTTGGGGAAACGCAATGCCTTCATGGCTAGAAAAAGGAAATTAACAGCGGTTTTAAAAATGCTGCCTGTTAAGCCATCCATTCTGAACTTTGCTCTTCCTTCTTGGTTTAGAAGATAAACAGCCAACAGATTCTCTTCTTGTCTTTTGATCGTATAGATCAGGGTTCCTCAACCTTGGCAACTTTAAGACGGATGGACTTCAACTCCCAGAATTCCCCAGCTGCCGAGGCTGATGAACCCTTGTTGTTGTTGTTGTTTAGTCGTTAAGTCGTGTCCGACTCTTCGTGACCCCATGAACCATATTGCGCCAGGCCTTCCTATCTTTCACTGCCTCGATGAACCCTGGTTTAGATCTAAACTCCCTTCCACGCCTTTCCCAACTGCTCCACAATCTCTCACATACAGCCTGCCACGAAATAGTCATTTCTCAAATAAATGGGGAAAAAATCCGACTAAAGAGAGGCCCAGCTCACTTCTTTCCTTGGCTTCTGACACTCTGGATGAAATTTTTAATCCTGAGTGGGAGAGGTTGCCTTTAAAAAAAAATAAACTAAACAAAAAATTCGAATGGCCAAAGGTTCGTGAGAATGCATGTGAGAACACAAGTACCTTGTAAGGCTAGGTCAGAGCATGATGGCGTAGCTATTCTTAATTACAGATCTATAGAAATGGAAAAGCATTTAATTCAGCGCTCCCCAATCTGCGCAGCTTTGAGATGGGCGGACTTCAACTCCCAGAATTCTCAGCAATGGCCATGGTGGCAGGGGAATTCTGGGAGCTGGTCCACACATTGGCTTCTGTTGCCACACAGTCTTGCGTATCCTTCCTCTGAGTTTAATACAATCCGCTCCTTGGAAGCCCCGCTGCATCTTTGACGACCCGGAGCTTACCGGACACGTCTGTCCTTCCTCCGTTCCTGCTTCTGGATCCTTCCTCAGAGTTTGGGATCCAGCTGGGGATGAAAATGCCTCTGAAGGTGGAAAAAAGAGAAGGAGAGAGAATCAGAGAAAATGCAACAGCACACGTCAACATTTATTTGTTAGGCTTATATCCTGCCTTTTGTGAACGTGCTTAACGCAGCCTACGTAGCCCTCCCTCCTGTTTTTCCCCACAACAACAGCCCTACAAGGTAGGCTGGAACGGAAAAGAGAAAGTGAGGGAGGGAGACAGGCTGGCCCAAAGTTACCCAATGGGTGCTGGCCCTGAATGCGGGTTTCCCTGGCACCAGTGAACACCTCCATCCTCCATGATCCCCAGCTAGAGCGACGTGATCCAACACGGCCAGAGATCTGGCTGCCAGGCGCAGTTCTCCTGAGCGTACGCTGAGCGCTCTTTGCTCTCCAGGACCCAAAGCTCCTGTGCTACCTTGCTGGATTTAGGCTCCCCTCCTGCTCTGAAAGGGGCTCCCACCACGCGGGCTGCGAACGATGGGGGCTGCAGCGCCCCGCCCCGCCCCCTCCGGCGGCGCGGGCCGGACTTCTGAGGGAGCCCCGCGCGAGCCTCGGAATCCTGACGTCACGCCCCGAGCTGCTTCGGCGGCGTCGCCCTCCTTTGATCTTTGCACGGCTCAGACAAATGCGCGGCAGGGGCTGCAGCCCGGGGGGGCTGACTCAGCCCCGCGGGGGGCCCGAAGGGGCGGGGCGGGAGGGGTCCCCGGCGGCGCCCGCCTGCCCCGCTCACCTGCCGCCGGATACCCCCCCTGCGCCCGCCTGGAAGCTCAGCCCCTTCCTCCCCGCTCCGCCCGCCGCGCCAGGCGAGGCCGGCCCGGCGCAGCCCACCGCGCCGCGCTCCAGAGCCCTCTGCCGGCCGCCGGCGCTCGGAGGAAAGGAAGGAGACCCGGGCGAGCCGGGGGTCCCCTGAGCAAGTGCAGAGCGCCTTTCCCCGGGGAGAGGTTTCCTTCTGGCAGAGTAGGCGAGGTGTGTGGCGTGGGTGGCTCCCTTCAGTTCGTGTGAAGCGCCTTTCTCCGGTTGTGTTTCTGGTGGGCTAAAAGCAGGAGTGGCTTCAAGAACAGGGGAAACCGGGGCATTGATTTTGGGGGGGGGGGGGCAAATGGCTCAATGGTCCGCCCAGCCCTTCCCTCCTCTCTTGGGGGTCACTTTAGAACAGCGTTTGTCAACCTTGGCAACTTTCAGATGTGTGGACTTCAACTCCCAGAATTCTGTGTTTCTCGTCTGTCTTTCGTCTAGTTTCCTTGTTTTAGAACAAGCAAAATACGATTAAATTTAGGCGCCTTTATTTATCTATGGTAAAGCCTTTTCAATGGATAAATACATTTATAAATATAAACACAAAGCACTTTTGGCCTTGGCGTGGCAAGCCAGCTGCCATGTGCCAGATGAGCAAGGCTGAGACAAAACCTCATTTGGCTTAATGCAAGTTCAATTAATTAACTAGCGTTAAAATGATTATTCCCCATATTCTTAAGAATTAGAACCATATACTGGCAGGTGCACTTAACGCTTTGGGAGTGAACACTGCAGGTTTTCGAAAATCCAGCATGTCTTTTCTCATTTTTCAATTTCTCTCTCAAGTTTATGGCCAGCGGGTGGCACCGTTGAGTGGCTAATCTTGAAAAAAAGTGAAGGTCAGCCCTGCTTGATAATTGGATGGGGCACCACCAAGAGATCTCAAAACGGTAGATCAGACTGGGGAATTGAAAAAAAAAAAATCCCGGAAAAGTGATGATGAAGCAAATCTGTATTATCCTCAAGAAAACAGCATGGCTGTGTCTGGGAAGTCCACAGAGCCAAGCTTGATTCAGCGGAGGCTACTGATATCTGCAGATATTTATTCAATTCATAATGAGAATTTATCATGCTTACTTGCTTTAAAAAGAAAATAGGAATTTATTTCCTTTTCCTCCAGTTTGAGGGTTTTGAACTTACTTAGTTTAAGCTGCAATACGTACTCCTTTTTTGTTCTCTCTGGTTTCAAACTGTGGAAAACTAGGGAGAGTCCCTTTTGAGATGCTTCCCACCCCTTCTCTCCGTCTGGGGGCTGAGACGTCTTTTACACGCCGGTGGCCTGTCTGCGGCTCTCCCTCCTGTCTCCCAAGGTCATTCCCACAGACCCTTACAGTGCAGATGAAAACGAGGGATTTTATTGAAGAAGATGATTCATAACCTGTAATTTTCTCTGTACATACGACATTTTCTCAGAGGATTTATTTATTTATTTTTGGTCATTTTCAACACGTATCTCAACCATAGCTTTATGTATGGAATGGGAAGCTTTTGAACTTCTCCCCAATATTGTCCTCTGGGATTGGGATGAATAGGCCGCATTTAAGGCACGTGCCACGGTCTGGAGGGCGTTGTAAGTTAAGGAACTGGCTAGAGAGAAGTTCCTCTCCATCTCCTATTGAGGTAGAGTGTTCAAGTTCTCTTTCGCTCTACGCCTTATCCAGCCTTTCGCAAGCAAGACAGCCTTTGCATATGAACAGTGAAATGTTTTAACCATAAATTCTTTGATAATAAAGTAGAAATCCATGAAATCATCAAATTTGGTCCTTTTGTTTGTCTGGATAAGGAAAAAAAAATACTATGGATGTATCTGAAAGGGAGATTTCTATATGATACTCCCATGGTGAGGTCCAACAAAGCTGTTGTGATATTTGTATTCTCTGGGGAGTTCCTTAATTATTCTTTTTATGTCATCCAAAATATTAATTTCAGAATTATGCTGAATCGGATAGCCTCTAATAAAAGCTTTATTTACATCCCAGACCATTTTCAAATCAGTACCTTTATTTAATTTTTTTTTTACTTAAGTAAGTTTTCCTTTTTTTAATTTAAATTGTTTTCAAAAAATTCTTGTAATTTCTTTTTCAATTCTCAGCTAAAAGGGACGCAGATTAGTTAGGTAGCCTAACCATCGCCATTTTGCTTTTGTGAACCACGCTTGTGCTGGAGATGCCATTAGCTTAAGGCATGACGGACACATACACTATAATAGGATGTCTGGGATTCGCGGGCAAAAATGATTGACATGCAATTTGCATAATGGTTGTTGCTATGGTTTGCTGCTAGTATAAATACTGCCGTTGCCGCCTTTTTGGGTGTGGCATTCTCCAGACCTGTTGTCTCCGAGGAGTGATCCACCCGGTTGCTTTGTTTGGCCAAATAAAGAGCTGTTTTTTTCTTTTTACTTCAAACCTTTTCCTGAGTTTTCCTTAATCAGAGGCAGGGAAGACTCAGTAACCTATTGAGGAGACCTAACATCAACAATTTCTTCTTTCTATAACAATATTTCATTTAGTCTCCATCTGAAAGAACTAGATTTTCTTTTATAAACCAGACTCCCGGGATTATGATCTGAGAAGGTCTTTGGTAAAATCTCTACTTTGGAAATTTTAGATGCCAAGTCTCTTTAAGTCCAAATCATTTATTGAAATGGATTTGTGTGTTTCTGAAAAATAGGTATACTCTCTTAAACTATCATTCTTCTGTCTCCATATATGAACTAACCCTAAATTGTCCATCAAATCGAAGAAGACTTTGGTAGTTTACCTTGGGTAATTTTAATATTTTTCTCAGAAGTCCTATCCAGCTGGGGAGAAACCACTCCATTCCAATCCTGCAACAAACAACAGCTTTCATAAGAAACGTCTGTTAATCTCTCCATAAGTCTTTTGTAAAAAATCACCGTATCTTCATATGGGGAATAAACTCCCAACACGATAGTTTTAACCGCTTGTAAATTGACTTCTGCTGCAACAAATCAGTAATGTTCATCAGTTAATACAGGTTCTGGATTTAATTGAGAGTTAATATACAAAGCAACTTCATTTCTCTTTTTGATATCTGCTGAAATAAATTCTTTACCCAAGGATTTATAAGTCAGATATTTTATATCTTTTTTTTTCTGTTATGAGTCTCTTGTAGGTAAATAATGTCTTGCTTTAATTTTTTCAAATAAAGAAGTATTTTTTCTCTTTTGAGGAGCATTTGCTCCATTTATATTCCATGTTAAACATTTATAATCCATAATCAGTTCAAAAATTTAGAAAAGTCCAGACCTGCATCACCTAGTTCATTATCATCTTTTTCAAATTGCTGTTGCATCTATTGTGACTGTTGTGAAGTTCCCTCTGTGACCTCCATTTCTGTCTCCTGCAAATCTCCTTTATATTTTTCTAAAAAATCTCTTGCCTTCTGAATAGAGTTTAAATCTGAATCACTGCTGTTTAAAAGTAAAAAATCACACCTTCCAATTTGCCCCATTGAAATAGAATCTTTTCCTGTTTTAATTTTCCAACCAAAAAGGAATATTATTTTCTCTTACACAAAATTCTGATGGGAATCTCTTTCAGAACAATTATATCAGTATTATCCATTTTAATTTTGTATTGGGATGCTGTAAATTGACTTCTGCTGCAACAAATCAGTAATGTTCATCAGTTAATACAGGTTCTGGATTTAATTGAGAGTTAATATACAAAACAACTTCATTTCTCTTTTTGATATCTGCTGAAGACTTGATCCATTGTCTTCTTTTTGACAAAATGCACCAAGACATCCCTAGGAACATTTCTCAATCTGGCAAATCTGGAATTTATTCTGTAACTTTTATCAGTTTCTGCCTCCATAACTTCCTCATCCATATCCAAAAAATTTGCCAAAACATTACTAAGACTCTCTCTAATATTTTCATCTGGAACTTCTTGAATAGTTCTAAACCTCAAGCAGAATTCTTTCTCAATTGCAGTATAGCCAAATTATCCAATTCTCTTTCCAATTCTCTGCCTTGGACTTCTGACTTACACTCTAAAATTTCCACTCTATCATTAATTCATTTTACCTCTCCAGATATTTTTTCAACCTCCTCTTTCATCCCTAAAAAGCCTCATTAACAGCTCAGAGCAGAATGGAATCCTGCAACTCCCAGCTGATTGCAAGAGACCACAAGAACATTAGTTTCTGCCTTCTACCCCCCCCCCCCCAAAAGCTGTCCAAACTACATATGGGTAATCTCAAGATCTCTTCTTGATCCTGAGAGAATTTTGGCAGTCCTGATCCAGTATTCAGCTGCCTTTTTGGCTCTAATGCCTCCTGCGATTTGTGGAATGTCAGTTGGCCATTCCTCACTGGAAGTGATAGCGACATCCATTCCCCTCCTTAGGCCTGTCCTTTTCACTGGGACCATCAATAGGTAAATTTGTACTTCAATGTAATTGTGTCCTGGTCTCCAGGTTAAACAGGGACATCAAATATATTAAAAAGGGATAATCCATTATAATAATTTGAAGAAATGATAGAATTAGAATGATGAAGTTGAAAAAACAGCAGTTGGTGTTTCCTTTTTTTTTAAGAGCATGAAAGTGTTAAATACTGTTTGCTAGAATTATTAGCTGACATTTCTGGGAACCACCTAAGAAAACGCACTTTATGACTTTATTTTGACATCAACTGTTCTTTTGTATTCAATTCTGGCCTAAGAACAATAATATAGCACTTGGGGATGAAGATGCAGGCCAGCAGACCACCACTGGAGGCCAAGATGGAGAAGACCTGCACGGCCAGCATGTATTTCCCCTTGGTGCTCAGGTAGGTGGGGACAAAGGAGACCCAGACACTGCAGAAGACCAGCATGCTGAAGGTGATGAGCTTGGCTTCGTTGAAGGCCCCAGGCAGATTCCTGGCCAGGAAAGCCACCACGAAGCAGATGGCAGCCAGGAAGCCCATGTAGCCAAGGGCGCAGTAAAAGATGGTGACAGAGCCTTCATTGCATTGCAAGATGATCTCTCCAGGTTTGGAGTGTAGGTCAGCATCAGGAAATGGGGGAGAAATGCCCAACCAGATGCTGCAAAGGACAGCTTGGAGACCAGAGCAGGAAAGAATGATGGAGTTGGCCAGGCTCTTTCCCAGCCATCTCTGCGCTATATTCCCTGGCTTTGTGGCCAAGAAGGCCAACACCACCATGACTGTTTTGGCCAAGACCGAAGAGACAGCGAGGGAGAAAACAATGCTGAAGGCTGTTTGTCGGAGCAGGCAGGTGGCTGTCGTTGGCCAGCCAATGAAGAGGAAGGAGGTCAAGAAGGAGATCAGGAGTGAGACTAGGAGGATGTAGGAGAGATCGCGATTGTTGGCTTTGACAATTGGAGTTTCCTGGAATTTAATGAAGATTCCCAAAACAAGCCCTGCAATTAAAGAGAGGAAGAAGGCAAGGGAAACCAGGAGGATCCCCAAATGTTCTCGATAGGATAGGAAGGTTTTTATCTTGGGTATACAATGATCTTGACTGCTGTTTGGATGCTGATCTTCTGGACATCTGGTGCATTTTTCTGCATCTGAAAAAGAGGAAGAGGAAGATCTCTCATGAGGCATGTGCTTCAATCAAGTGGATAGGTTGGGTGACATTGGAGATGGTGAGTATGATTGCATGTGAAGGAAGTCAGGATGCAGTAAGAATGAGGACCTGGAGATCTGGGGGTTCCCCTCCATGACTCAAATGGACACAGCAGTGCCGTTTCTTAAGGATGCTTTAATTTGGTTCCTTTGGGTCTCCCATGCTTGGAGAGCAAGAACCAATCCTTTGTTATTACTTTGTTCAGTGAACAATGGCTTACACATCCTGGCTTAATGTTATGTGTGAACATCATCATTGATTGTGTCATTGATAAATTCCCAGATGGGTACCAAATACAAAGAATATATTTATGGTTTATATGAGTATTGTGAAATCAAACATGATGTCCCATGCTTTACCCACAGAGTTCTACAGAAAACTAATATTCATATCTGTGCAAAAAAAGACAGGAAAAAATGAGAGATTTATTTCATTGTGGGAAATAAGATGAGAGAGTCCCCAGTTATTCTTAACTTTTGCCTGAGTGGGATGCTGCTACTGCTGCTGCTGATCAAATTCTGTATTGTTCACTAACTGCTGTGAAATAGGGAATCTATCAGAGAAGAAAATGAAAGAAAATGTGTCTTTCTTTAACTCCAGCTAGAGGGGGAAGAAACTGCCAGAACTCTCTATTTTAGATATATTTTAGGAAAGAAGGGAAAGAGGGAGATAGATAATAGCTTAAGTATTCTCTTTCCTTGTGTTGTAAGGGAAAACTGGCAGGCCTTTTTCGAATTTCACTGAAGAAAGAAAGAAAGAAAGAAAGAAAGAAAGAAAGAAAGAAAGAGAGAGAGAGAGAGAGAGAGAGAGAGAGAGAGAGAAGAAAGAAAGAAAAAGAAAGAAAGAAAGAGAAAGAAAGAAAGAAAAGAAGGAAGGAAGGAAGGAAGGAAGAAAGAGAAAGAAAGAAAGAAAGAAAGAAAGAAAGAAAGAAAGAAAGAAAGAAAGAAAGAAAGAAAGAAAGAAAGATCCACCACTTCACCACCGAGGTTATGAGAAGGTGACCTTCAAGGTGATTTGAGCTGAGGAATCATCATGAATTCCTGCTCTCGACAAACTGCTTGACGGCCATCTTCCCACCAGGGCAAGAAGTATGGGTAAGTGCTCAGTGACGATTCCCCACCCCTACCCCCACATTAAGGAGAGATTCGAGAAGTTGGAAGAGCCATGTAGACTGTTAGGTCTACCATCCCTATTCAAAGCCATGAACTTTGGCTGCCCATAGAAATGGGGTTCCATCTAGATATGGTAAAGTGGAGGAAGTCCTGATCAATACTGTTCCAAAGACATATCCAGTGTTATTAAGGCCTGGAAGCCTGGCAATTCTCAGGAAGGGGGTGAATCAGAAACTGAAACATGAAAGGTTTCTGTTGAGGATGAAGAGTAATAAATGCCATATTCTTTGTATTGCTGAGATCTCATTGGCCCAGTATCTTCCCTCATTTTAACCTCTAGTTTGTTTCTTATCCCTCACCAGGAAATATATTGTATATATGATAAAGAAGGAATGTTTTAAAAGCCAAACTTTTGTTGGGGTATACTGACTTCTCAAAGTCTGCCCCTTTCTTCTGGTGCCACCCACCTTCCTGGGTGGAGATGGTTCCTTCTGCGCAGGGAAGACAGTCGTAGCAGCAGATGGGCCTCCCTTCCTGAGCCACCTTCACCAAGCCGGGAGGACAGCTTTCCACACACCTGGAAGGAGGCAGGGGCTGAATGGAGAGAGGAAGAAGATCCAGAAAATGAAGTTCATTCCAGAAAGGAGACAAAGGAGGAAGAGGTTGATGACCTCCACTTCAAGGCTTAGATTTACTTAGTTTGAAGCCTATGAGGTCCTACACTTCACTAACTTGAACTGGTTGCAAGTTGGTTCCCATGTTGACCTTCTCTTCTAACTTTTCACACACTACCATTTTTTGACTTTGATTCTAAGTTTACATGCTAAATACCTCATGAGAAGCATGGATGGTTTCTTTGCTTTGGCCACAGGAAATCATCTTGCTCCCCTGGCTCAAATCTTTCTCCCTTTGCAGAAGAGTAATAAATACTTTTCTTGAACAGTGAAATATGTATTTCTGATAGGCATCTGGTTGTTGTTCAGTCGTTAAGTCGTGTCCGACTCTTCGTGACCCCATGAACCATATTGCGCCAGGCCTTCCTGTCCTTCACTGCCTCCCTGAATTTGCTCAGTTTCATGCTCATTGCTTCAGTGATGCTATCTAACCATCTCATCCTCTGCCGTCCTCTTCTCCTTTTGCCTTCCATCTTTCCCAGCATCAGGGTCTTTTCCAAAGAGTCCTCTCTTCGCATTAGGTGACCAAAGTATCTGAGCTTGAGCTTCATTATCAAAGGCATCTGGACATCGAACTAAATAATGAAGTTCCTTTCTGGGGGAACTTAGATGATATTGAAAGGCACTCCCTGCCCCAAGAGTGCAATCCTCTAGGCAAGAACTTCAGAAAAAAGGAAACGAAGATTTAAGCCCACCTTGTTTGGCACTTCCGTCTCTACAGTAGCATTCTGGTTGATCGTGAACTTGACATCCAGGGACCCCTGTCTTTCTAGTCTCCCAACCCTCACTTTCTCAAAGGATGTATTGTCGATAACCTCCCACATAAATACGTCCAGGTCTGCTGATAGGTCTCCATTCTCATCCAAATACACCCCATTTATGGAATTATTGTAAAACTGAGGGTTTTGAAGAAAGGAATGAAGCTGAAATGGAAGAGAAAATGGATATGTTTAGATAGGACCCAACATTCAATGGGAAGAACCCTTCCGTTGTGCTAGGAGTTAACTGAACATTTCTCTCTGTACACACAAAATTGAAATTTCAGATTTATTTTCCAGCTTTTTCAGGAGAGAATCTATAAAGATTTGAATCACATTAATAATAATAATAATACATTGGATTTATTCTCTGCCCATCTCCCCCCAATGGGGAACTCTGGGCGGCTCACAAAGTGCAACTTTAACAACACAGACATATACAATTAATTTATCTCTATCTAACATTAACCTCTATGCTATACGGCCAGCAGCGGTTGCTAGGGAGTCACAGGACATCCAGGCTTTTTCCTTCTCCGTGGGTCTTTTCCCGCCGATCGCGCTAGTTGCATCCAGCGTTGGGTCCAGCACCGGTTTCTGCTCCCCGTGCAGCGCCACTGGTTCCTCCCACCGAAATGGGAGTACCTATTTATCTCCTCACAGATGGAAACACTTTTGAACTGCTAGGTTGTCAGAAGCTAGGGACGAGTGATGGGAGCTCACCCCATCACATGGAGCCGGGCCCGAACCGCTGGCGTGCTGACCATTTCTGACCTGCAAACTCCAGCGTCATTAAGACCTGCGCCACTGTGTCCCCCCTCTCATTAACAGCAGAGTGGGGGCCATCCAGATCTCGGGGGGAATCTCATTCCAGAGCACAGGCGCTGCTACAGAGAAGGGGCACTTCTGGGGTCCTGATAGATGGCATTGTTTAATCGAAGGAACCTGGAATGCGCCAACCCTGCAAGACAAATGGGCCAGGCAGATGTTATGGGAGACAAAAGCTCCCCCAAGGAACCAGGCCTTATGCTATGCAGGGCCTTACAGGTGACAACCAACACCTTGAATTGCACTGGGAAGCCAGCTGGCAATCAGTTCAGCTCATGAAGCAGAGATGTTACATGGGCATACCGAGGTGTTAATAAATATTAGTAAGTAAAATCATTTTTTTAAAAATTATTGAAGAGGTAATAATGTTACCTATTAACTCATTGTTTGAACACATACTATCTGGACAAACTCTGCGAGATATGACAGAGAGAAAATTGGACAGGCTTTCAAGATTGTGTTACCACATCCTACAAAAATAAAGTAGCATTTCTGGAACCCCTATGGTATCCGTTTCTTGACCAGTCCCAACTGGAAGGGCTGGGATCAGTCTTAAAAGCCTGTCCAAGTTTCCCCCATCCCTTATACTGAACAAAATAAAGGCTGGGTTATTCGCGTTCCTTTCTCCTTCTTCCTTCTACCACTGGACTACGTAATCTCTTCTTCAAGTCTCTCCTTTATGACTTCCTCCCTCCCTCTCAACACAGATTGCAACAGACAGGAAAGGAGTGAAGGGAATGCAAAAGGGAGAGGACTGGAAAATTCGAATTCTATTTACTTATTTATTTGTATTCAGAATAAATTAATTTTTCCAAATATATTCCCAGGTTTTACAATGACAAATTGATTCTCAGCTGCAGGAGAGAGACAGAAGAAAAATACCTGCCATCCTTCCAATCTTGCAGTTCCCATGTTTTTAACACCATTCATCTTTGTCCTCTTGGATCTCGATTCATAGGCTGCATGTAAGGCCCGGGCCACAGCCCAGATGGTGTTGTAAATGAAATAGCTATTCTGAGACAGGATCTGATCCATCTCCTCCTGGGGCAGAGTCTCCAGTTCTTCTCTCTCGCTGCAACGTCTCCAGACTTTCACAGAGAAGGCATCCTTGGTATAGGAACAGGTGAAGGATACATATGCTAAGTCTTTGATGGAATTGTAAAGATCCATTGTATAAGCAGAGTCTGCCATTTGGTTTCCCTTCATAAGAAAGGTAAAAATGCTATGAATGAATCGAAAGGGAATGTCTGAATTTATCACATAGTTGGTTACATCCCAGCACAGCGTTGTGATCACGACTTTTCCTCTAACAGGTTGCTGAAAGGATTGAAGTACAAAATATAGAATGAGTATTCCAACAGGGATTAAATCACTCTCTGCACCATAAAGAAAGACATTCACTTCTCTCCAGTTGTGATATGGACTCGCATCTTTGCTCTCTGGATACGTAGTTGTGGAAATGGTTTCTGATAAAACTGGACAAATGCTATTCCTTTCCAGCATGGAAGTCAATGTCCTCAGGAATTTCTGGCCCTGGTCAGTGTCGTGAGCCATCAGACCAACCAAGGTCCACCTGAAATGGAGGAGCAGCTTGACCATCCCCAGGTACTGGAATCCTTCAGCAGGAAGCATTGGGTAGAAGAAAGGAAACTGAGTTTTGTCATTCAGGATCTGGGAAACAAAACTGTAGCTGATCTGAAAAGATTGAAAGAAGATGGAATTTTAAATTTAACATCCAAACTTTAATGCCTATCATTTCTATAAGAAAACTGTGATCTTCATTTAGAACTCAGGGCCTCCAGTTGAAGGTTGCATGAGTGAAAACTGCCTCCCCAACACAGACACACCTGAGGGATTTTGTAGGTACCCAGCATGGTTGAAATCTGGATGGAGATGTCCGTGTCAGCCCCTTCAAGAACGGCCACTGTGTTTCTCGGCCTTCCACAGCCGTAGTTGGGGACATTGGCCTCCCCGTCTGCAAGCAGGTCCAGTAGAGCATCTGAAGTCTTTCCTGCATGGTAATAGTTTTCATAGATATTGTAACCCAGAGAGATGTTGGGCAAGAGACGGGAATCCTGGTTGATCTCCTGGGTGGCAAAAAGGAAGGATAGGATTTTCCAGTCTTCAGTCAATAATTTGCTGCAAGTATAAATTTATTACAACATCATTAATTAAAGGAAGATTTTGTTCATTCTTTGTTTTTTTTGCAAAAACAGTTCTAATACATTCAAGCACCAGAGTTTCTTTGAATGGATGTCAGCATCTCTAAAAGCATTAAGATGAAGCTAAATCTTAAGAACCCCCCAAAAACGAGATCAATAAAATATATCAGCTTGCATTTCTAAGGTACTATCATGGTTTGTGACACTGCATTTCAGAGGAGGGCACATGTAACATCTTTGCTGCGGAAGCTGCATGGGGTTCCAGTTTGTTTCCGGGTCCAATTGAAGATGTTGATTATCACCTTTAAAGCCCTACGTGGCATGGGTCCAGGTTACCTGAGGGACCGTCTCACTCCCATTACATCGACCCTTCCCACCTGGTCTGGCAGAGAAGACATGTTGCGGATCCCGTCAGTGAGAGAATGTCAACTGGCGGATTGTAGGAGGAGAGCCTTCTCTGCCGTTGCCCCCGCCCTTTGGAACCTCCCAATTTTTTGGAGGTAATTGAAGACTTGGCTCTGCCAACTTGCCTGGGGCGAGGAAAGTTACAATTGACCCTGGGGATGGCTGGCACCTTGACGATGCGCCCTGAGTTCATTAACACCTAATTAACATCTGCCTCTTGGAAGTATTATAAAGGAAGTGTGTTTTTAACATGTTTTAATTCATTAATTAATATTTATATATTTTAATCAATATTTATTCTATTTTTATTTAAACTGCCCATAGTCAGCTCACAGTGAGATGGGCAGTGACAAATTTGAAATATAAAATAAATAAATAAATAAATTTTAAGAACCCCCCCCCCCAAAAAAAACTACATCAATAAAATATATCAGATTGCATTTCAAAGGCACTATCGTGGTTTGTGAGATGAAAATAACATTTGGAGGGGGCATTTCATCCCCTGTTCGGATCGATAGTTTTATCTCTTGTACGAATGGTGTGAGATCTCACGTATTTCAAAGGAATCTTTCTACTTATATTGCACATCAAGTCTTGAATGCGTTCTTGAGGTTGTTGGTCTGTTTGCAGTTCAACTGAAATTTCAGGCTGACTTCAAATTTTCTGTCTGTCTCTCTTCCTAGTGAGCCTCTCAAATACTTTGCAGTAGTTTGCCCTATTATAGGGTTAACTGGAACCTAATGTTGAAAAGGAACATTTAGACCACACTCACTCTCTCACACAACACACACAAAAAGAACTGCTGTGACTATTAACAAAGCCAATAAGTTATCAACTTCTTCACAGGTTTAGATTTTCAAGACCATTCTCCACAATCATTTCTGGATTGGAGATTTAACTTATCCCACTAATAATGAAGGGGAAAAAATACAGCATTCCTGCATTTTTTGTGTCCCCGATGAGCCCTTGGTGGGCCAAGGGAGGGGTAGAAGGGAAGAACCAGAATCTCTTCTCTCTCCAGCACCTACATCTGCCCAGGGAAGGTAAAAAAAAGTGGGTGTTTACTGTCTCCTTCAAAGGCACACAGGAGACTTAATCCTTATTGTTTGTACAGGACAGATATTCAGTACTTGAGAATTTGAAGGGAGGCTCAACAGTTGCGGAGTATGAAATGGAAACCCTAGTTTAAATTTGGAGAGAAATGGAGAAGAACTAGCAGATCAAGGGGATAATTCCTGGAAATAGAAGAGGGCTGGAACTTTACAAATCAGTCGGAAATGGAGTGTCTGAAATGCAGTGCAGAAAGATGGACTTGCCTGTGTACTGGGCTCAAAGGGGTTGTGTTGAAGCTTAGTGGTTCAAAAAAAACCTTGGCTGCAGAGACTATGCCACCAATGAGAAGCTCTCCTGGCCTGTAATAATTCTGTGGGTCAAACTCATCCCTCCTCAGAGTCAGGAGGCATTTGGCTTTGAGCATCCCACAGACTCCCTGGGGCCATGGAAGCAGCAGAAGCAGCAACATGATGGAGCCTCCAGCCCTGCGTCTGCTTCGAACCAAGAGGGAGAAGAAGAGGTGGAAGAAACCAAAGCCCCCTTCCAAGACAGATGCATCAAGGGCTCTCCTGATCTGTACAGAGACCAGCCAAGGCTTCATACCTGAAAGATGGGGAGTAAACGCAGCCCCTGCCTGCCCTAAAAGCCTCCCAGGCTCTCTCTTTCTCCAGAGCCATTTATGCACCCAGGATTTTCCAGTGCCATGACATCAGCCCACAAGGCTTTAGGGTCATATCAAGGTGAACGTGTGTAATTGATATGTTTGTGCCAAACTTTCTGAAAGTTTGCAGAAAGCCTCTAGCGATTTAGCACCAAGACTAGAAATAAATGACTGTGATTTGGATAATGGTAAGGAGGAGAGACACCACCTCTCTGAACTCTGAATGAGTCAACAGGCAGATACCAAAAGGGGAAAGTTACAGATAGCCTTCAAACTTTGTAGATGAGCTAATTGGCACCAAAGTTCTTGAAAAGCATCTTTCTAAAGTCCACTATCAATGCAGATTTTTAGCATGGGTGTAAACAGCCACAAATCAGTATGGATTTCATTGGTCTTAATTTGTGATCTATATTAGCTTTATTTATTATATTAGCCAAGGATCTGTTGAGATGGGTGATTGCTCCTTTTTCATTGTAGATGAATATGAGAAGCAGAAAAAGTGTTCCTCTTCATGGACTTCTTATTTCTTGGACCTTATCAAACCACAGAAGATATCCTGAGGAAAGGGACTTTCATCAAGAGTTGGGCTTCAGGTTTGACACTTGGGCAATTCTCATTAAAAGACCTATTGTTTTTTATTGGAGAAAATAGCTATTTTTAATGAAGGTGGAATGAAATCATATAGCAGGTATTTAGTATCTAAATATGGAATTAGCCACAATTTTAGAGCATGAATGAACCTGGAGGACTCCTAACCCAATGCTTTAACCTTAAGGATCAATATGGAACTTCCGTCAAGCCCAGCCCAAGAACAACGGTGAAACAGTCCAGCTGAGTATAGTTCCGGTATTTGCTTATACCTTATAGCAGAATGTTGTCAAACTAAATCTATACTACAACAACTAATGGATATACCCTGGAAGATTCTAGGGAGAGTCTATCCTGAACCTTTTTCACTTTCCACACTCCCCTTGAGGACTGCATTGTCCCTTGTCTCTTTCCCTTCCTGGAATGCACCCCCTCCCTCCTGATAGCCTTAATCTCCCACATCACTCTCCTCCTCGTAGATATGTCCATCACATCTTCAGACTTTATAGACACAAACCCCGCTATTTTGTAGAGTCCACAACAAAGAGAAAGGGGAAAATCATGCTTATTAAAAAGTGGTAATCCAATTTTAATATGACTTGAAACAAAGAGGACATTTTTTATTTGTCTAGGGTGTTTTTTCCCAGATATGATGAAGTGAGATGAATCTGAACTAAGCACAGGTCATGGAGTGCTCAGCTGGTAGAAGTTTAATTGCTCTGAAGAAAACAGTCAATCATTTGATGCAGATTGTTTTTTCCAGAAGAATAATGGGCACTATGAAAGAATGTTTCAGCCCTCTATGTTTCTGTAATGGTTCTTGCATATTTCTCTCAATGTCATCTCCCTTACTCTCTACACTAGCAGAATAGAAAGTGGTGGGAGTCTATTAATAATACTTCCCAGAGGTGTACCGGCTGAAATGTCTTTGGCCACCTCTTGGTGGGGACCACCTGGGTGAGAGTTGAGAAGGGAGACTAAACGGCCTCTGTGGTGAGAGGCAGACTGGAGGATGAAGGCCATCCGAGCAGACATTAGCAGGATGGTGTCTGGTGGGCTGAGGCTCTAGTGCTGTGACAGGGGAAGGGTGTCTACATTGGGGTGTTTGAGGTTATGCAAGGTTGGATGTCAGAGGTCCAGGTGAGTGGTGTTCCAATAGACAAGATGGGAATTAGATGACCCCTCTGTTGAGATGCAGAAAGGGGTATAAATGTGGCATTTATTACCCACAACCTGTGAGTGTGAGTGAACTTGGAATCACCTGACACAATGATCTAAACTCCAGGGTCCTTGCAGATACTCATAGACGAACAACTTAGCACTGTCTCTTAAAATACAATCAAATACTTCTTCATTCAATATCTCACCCCATTTAAATATTTATACTATCTCCATTTCCATTTCAGCAAATTCCCCCTAACCCCCTCTTCAAATAATCAAAGCCAAATCCCTATTAACAATTAAACATTACCAAGAATAACCATCCTCATCCAGTCCCTGTCAAAAAAGCCATTAAACATTACCAGAAATAGTAACCCATCATTTATATATCAAACATAACAACACAATATTACAAATTAATCCATGAAAGATTTCCTTTTCAGTAGCCATGTGGTACCCTCGACTGTCCAACCTTTAAAGTCTTGTTATCAGCTCAAAATATAAACAAATGAACTTTTCCCATAAGAGAAGATCCTTTTAACTAACGCCAAAATCTTTGTTCAATTCAAATTGATCTGTACCCTTACTCTATTTAAAAACTTTCTGAAATCTGCACTGTAATTACCATTTTGCTGTGTATTGTGAAATAGAGAGTTCTTACAGAACTTTAAACACGTATTCTTTCTTTCTAAACCGATTGAAGAGAAACTCACCCAGCAAATAACGGACTTGCAATTCTGAAGGCTTTTCAACCTTAAGAAATAATAAGAAAAAATAAACTCCAAAGTGATTAAAAAGATGAGGTTTGCTTGAACTTTGAGTCCATAAAAGGCTATATTAACAGCTCAGAGCAGGATGGAATCCTGCAACTCCCAGCTGATCTCAAGAGACCACAAAAACATCCGTTTCTGCCATCTCCTCCCCCCCCCCAAAAAAAACCTCACTGTCCAGAGTATACATGGATAATCTCCAGATCTCTTCTTAATCTGGAGGGAAATATCAGCCGTCTGCATCCAGTACCCAACTGCCTTTTTGGCCGTAATGGCTCCTGTTATCTGCGGAACATCAGTTCGTCATTCTGCCCTGGAAGTGACTAGGACATCCGTTCCCCTCCTTAGGCCAGTCCTTTTCACCAGGACCATCAATAGGAAACTTTGTGCTTCAAGGTAATGGTGTCCTGGTCTCCAGGTCAAATGTACCTTTCAGCAAATTCTATATTCATCCAAAGGATACATGAACACCCACATACATTGAAAAGTAAAGAGAAATGGGGATATCAAATATATTAATTAATTTATTAAAGCAATGTATATGGCCGCCCAACTCGCTCACGGTAACTCCAGGCAGCTTACAGAAATAAAAACCAAATACAAACCAACTACACCCCCACAGATTAAAAAAGGGATAATCCATTTCTATCGTATGAAGAAATGGTAGAATTAAAATGATTCACTTGAAAAAACAGCAGTTTGTGGTTTTTAAATTTTTTTTTAAGAGCATTAAAGTGTCAAATACTCTGCTAGAATTACTAAGTGACATTTCTGGGAACCACCTACCAAAACTGACTTTATGACTTTATTTTGACATCAGCTGTTCTTTTGTATTCAATTCTGGCCTAAGAACAATAATATAGCACTTGGGGATGAAGATGCAGGCCAGGAGACCAGCACTGGAGGCCAAGATGGAGAAGACCTGCACAGCCACCATGTATTTCCCCTTGGTGCTCAGGTAGGCGGGCACAAAGGAGACCCAGACACTGCAGAAGACCAGCATGCTGAAGGTGATGAGCTTGGCTTCGTTGAAGGCCCCAGGCAGATTCCTGGCCAGAAAAGCCACCATGAAGCAGATGGCAGCCAGGAAGCCCATGTAGCCAAGGGCGCAGTAAAACATGGTGACAGAGCCCTCATTGCATTGCAGGATGATCTCTCCAGCCTGAGAGTGCAGGTCAGCATCAGGAAATGGGGGAGAAATGCCCAACCAGATGCTGCAGGAGACAGCTTGGAGACCAGAGCAGGAAAGAATGATGGAGTTGGCCAGGCTCTTTCCCAGCCACCTCTGCATTATATTCCCTGGCTTTGTGGCCAAGAAGGCCAACACCACCATGACTGTTTTGGCCAAGACCGAAGAGACAGCGAGGGAGAAAACAATGCTGAAGGCTGTTTGTCGGAGCAGGCAGGTGGCTGTCGTTGGCCGGCCAATGAAGAGGAAGGAGGTCAAGAAGGAGATCAGGAGTGAGACTAGGAGGATGTAGGAGAGATCGCGATTGTTGGCTTTGACAATTGGAGTTTCCTGGAATTTAATGAAGATTCCCAAGACAAGCCCTGCAATTAAAGAGAGGAAGAAGGCAAGGGAAGCCAGGAGGATCCCCAAATGTTCTTGATAGGATAGGAAGGTTTTCATCTTGGGTATACAGTGATCTTGATTGATGTTTGGATGCTGATCTTCTGGACATCTGGTGCATTTTTCTGCATCTGAAAAAGAGGAAGAGGAAGATCTCTCATGGGGCATGTGCTTCAATCAAGTGGATAGGTTGGGTGACATTGGAGATGGTGAGTATGATTGCATGTGAAGGAAGTCAGGATGCAGTAAGAATGAGGACCTGGAGAGATGGGGGTTCCCCTCCATGGCCCAAATGGCTCCGGTGGTGCCATTTCTTAAGGATGCTTTAATTTGGTTCCTTTGGGTCTCCCATGCCTGGAGAACAAGAACCAGTCCTTTGTTGTTATTTTTTGTTCAGTGAACAATGTCTTACACATCCTGGCTTAATGTTATGTGTGAACATTGTCATTGATTGTGTCACTGATAAATTCCCAGATGGGTACCAAATACAAAGAATACATATGTGGTTTATATGATGTCCCATATTTGATACCCACAGAGTTGTATAGGAAACTAATATTCATACTTAGGCAGGAAAAGACAGAAAAAGATGAGAGAGTCCTGAATTACTTGTTAACTTTTGCCTGAGTGGGATGATGATGATGATCATGATGATGAAGTCCTATATTGTTCACTAATTGCTATGAAATAGGGAATCTATCAGAGAGAAAATGAAAGAAAATGTGTCTTCCTTTAACTGCAGCTAGAGGGGGAAGAAACTGGCAGAACTGTCCATTTTACATATTCCAGGAAACAAGGGAGTGAGGGAGATAGATAATAATTTAAGTATTCTCTTTGCTTGCATTGTAAGGGAACACTGGCAGGCCTCTTTCCAATTTCACTGAAAAAAGAGGAAGGAAGGAAGGAAGGAAGGAAGGAAGGAAGGAAGGAAGGAAGGAAGGAAGGAAGGAAGGAAGGAAGGAAGGAAGGAAGGAAGGAAGGAAGGAAGGAAGTTCCACCACTTCACCACTGAGGTTATGTGGAGGTGACCTTCAAGGTGAGTTGAGCTGAGGACGTCATCATGAATTCCTGCTCTAGACAAACTGCTTAACGGCCATCTGCGCACCAGGGCAAGAAGTATGAGTAAGTGCTCAGTGATGATTCCCCACCCCTACCCCCACATTACAGAGAGATTTGAGAAGTTGGAAGAGCCATGTAGACTGTTAGGTCTATCATCTTTATTCAAAGACATGAAGTTAGGCTGCCCACAGAAATGGGGTTCCATCTAGATATGGTGAAGTGGAGGAAGTCCTGATCAATACTTTTCCAAAGACACATCCAATGTCGTCTTTCCCTGGTAGCCTGGAAATTCTCAGGAAGGGGGTGAATCACAAACAGAAACATGAAATGGTTATGTTGAGAATGAAGACTAATAAATGCCATATTCTTTCTATTGCTGAGATCGCATTGGTCCAGTATCTTCCCTCAGTTTAACCTCTAAGTTTGTTTCTTATCCCTCACTAGGAAATATATTGTATATATTATGAGGAAGGAATGTTTTAAAAGCCAAACTTTTGTTGGGTTGCCCAGTTATGCTGACTTCCCAAGGTCTGCCCTTTTCTTCTGGTGCCACCCACCTTCCTGGGTGGAGATGGTTCCTTCTGCGCAAGGAAGACAGTCGTAGCAGCAGATGGGCCTCCCGTCCTGAGCCACCTTCACTGACCCAGGAGGACAGCTTTCCACACACCTGGAAGGAGGCAGGGGCTGAATGGAGAGCGGAAGAAGATCCAGAAAATGAAGTTCGTTCCAGAAAGGAGACAAAGGAGGAAGAGGTTGATGACCTCCACTTCAAGGCTTAGATTTACTCAGTTTGAAGCCTATGAGGTCCTACAGTTCACTAACCTGAACTGGTTGCAGGTTGCTTCCCATGCTGACCTTTTCTTCTAACTCTTCACACATTACCATTTTTTAGACTTCGAGTCTAAGTTAACATACTAAGTACCTCAAGAGAAGCTTGGATGGTTTCTTTGCTTTGGCCACAGGAAATCATCTTGCTCCCCTGGCTCAAATCTTTCTCCCTTTGCAGAGGACTAATAAATACTTTTCTTGAACAGTGAAATATGTATTTCTGATAGGCATCTGGACATCGAACTAAATAAAGTGGTTCCTTTCTGGGAGAACTTTGATGATATTGAAAGGTACTCCCTGCCCCAATAATGCAATCCTCTAGGCAAGAACTTCAGAAAAATGGAAACGGAGATTTCATCCCACCTTGTTTGACACTTCCATCTCTGCAGTAGCATTCTGGTTGATCGTGAACTTGACATCCAGGGACCCCTGTCTTTCTAGTCTCCCAACCCTCACTTTCTCAAAGGATGTATTGTCGATAACCTCCCACTTATATACGTCCAGGTCTGCTGACAGGTCTCCATTCTCATCCAAATGCACTCCATTTATGGAATTATTGTAAAACTGAGGGTTTTGAAGAAAGGAATGAAGCTGAAATGGAAGAGAAAATGGATATGTTTAGATAGGACCCAGCATTCAATGGGAAGAACCCTTCCTTTGTGCTAGGAGTGAACTGAACATTTCTCTCTCTACACACAAAATTGAAATTTCAGATTTATTTTTCAACTTCTTCAGGGGAGAATCTGTAAAGATTTGAATCATATTAATAGCAGAGTGAGGGCCATCTTTATTTGAATCATATTAATAACAATAATTTATTAAACCTTAATGTCATCCAACTCTCAATGACTCCTGGGCGAATCACAGCAATCAAAGAAACTACAAATAAAATCAATCAAAAACGAAGATAAAAGATGGCAAAAGATGCGATGTGGTGAGGGGTCTCCCTCTCCCTCGACAAAGGCCTGGGTGAAGAGCCAGGTCTTCACAGCTCTTCTGACCCAAAGTGGGGGCCATCTGGATCTCGGGGGGGAGGACCTCATCCCAGGTGCTGGGACAGAGAAGCACTTCTGGGGTCCTGATAGATGACCAGGCCCTGTGCCATGCAGAACTTTGCAGGTAACAACCAACACCTTGAATTGCACCAGGAAGCAAAGTGGCAATTTACTACCTATTTCTTGACTTGGCCAAAATGGAAGGACTGGAATCAGCCTTAAAAGCCTGTCCAAGATTTCCCAACCCTTATACTAGTGTTCTGAACCTCAGTTACTTTCAGACCCTGGCTGGGGGATTCTGGGAGTTGAATTCCACACATCTCAAAGTTGCTGAGGTTGAGAAAGTCTCCCTTATACTGAATCAAGGCTGTTTGATTTTGAGATCGTTTCCCACTCTTCCTTCTATCTCTGGACTGTGTAACCTCTTCTCCAAGTCTCTCCTTTATGCCTCCCACCCTCCCACCCTCCCTCCGAATAGAGATTGCAATAGGCAGGAAAGGTGTGAAGGGACTGCAAAAGGGAGAGACTGGAAAGTTGGAATTCTATTCATTGATTCATTCATTGATTCATTCATTGTATTCAGAATAATATAATTTTTCCAAATATATGCCCAGTTTTTACAATGCCAAATGCAAAAGGGAGAGACTGAAAAGTTGGAATCTATCTATCTATCTATCTATCTATCTATCTATCTATCTATCTATCTATCTATCTATCTGTCCGTCCGTCCGTCCGTCCATCTATCTATCTATTGTATTCAGAATAATTTAATTTTTCCAAATATCTGCCCAGTTTTTACAATGCCAAATGCATTCTCAGCTGCAGGAAAGACAGGAAAAAAAAAATACCTGCCATCCTTTCAATCTTGCAGTTTCCATATTTTTACCACCTTTCATCTTTGTCCGCTTCGATCTGGATTCATAGGCTGCATCTAAGGCCCGGGCCACAGCCCAGATGGTGTTGTAAATGAAATAGCTGTCCTGAGACAGGATCCGATACATCTGCTCCTGTGGAAGAGTCTCCGCTTCTTCTCTTTCTCTGCACCGTCTCCAGACTTTCACGGAGAAGGCATCCTGGGTGTAGGAACAGGTGAAGGATACATACGCTAAGTCTCTGATGGAATTGTAGAAATCCATCGTGATACGGGACTTTGCCATTTGGTTTCCCTTCATGAGAAAGGTAAAAATGTTGTCAATGAATCGAAAAGGAACGTCTGTATTTACAACATAGTTGGTTACGTCCCAGCAGAATGATGTGATCACAACTTTTCCCCTAATAGGCTGCTCAAAGGATTTAAGTACAAAATAGAGTATATATATTCCCCCAGGGATTAAATCTTTCTCTGAACCATAAAGAAAGACATTCACTTGTCTCCAGCTGTGATATGGACTCACATCTGTGCTCTCTGGATACGTAGTTGTGGAAACGGTTTCTGATAAAACTGGACAAATGCCATTCCTTTCCAGCATGGAAGTCAACGTCCTCAGGAATTTCTGGCCCTGGTCAGTGTCGTGAGCCATCAGACCAACCAAGGTCCACCTGAAATGGAGGAGCAGCTTGACCATCCCCAGGTACTGGAATCCTTCAGCAGGAAGCATTGGGTAGAAGAAAGGAAACTGAGTTTTGTCATTCAGAATCTGGGAAACAAAACTGTAGCTGATCTGAAAAGATTGAAAGAAGATTGAATCTTGAATTTAACATCCAAAAGTTAATGCCTATCATTTCTATAAGAAAACTGTGACCTTCATTTACAACTCAGGGCCTCTGGTTGAAAGTTGCATGAATGAAAACTGTCTCCCCAGCAGAGCCACACCTGAGGGATTTTGTAGGTGCCCAACATGTTCGAAATCTGGATGGAGATGTCAGCGTCAGCCCCTTCAAGAACGGCCACAGTGTTTCTCGGCCTTCCACAGCTGTAGTTGGGGACATTGGCCTCCCCGTCTGAAAGCAGGTCCAGCAGGGCATCCGAAGTCTTTCCTGCATGGTAATAGTTTTCATAAATACTGTAACCCAGAGAGATGTTGGGCAAGAGACGGGAATCCTGGTTGATCTCCTGGGTGGCAAAAAGGAAGGATAACATTTTCCAATCTTCAGTCAATAATTTGCTGCAAGTATAAATTTATTACAACATCATTAACTAAAGGAAGATTTTATTCCTTTTTCACAAAAACAGTTCTAACACATTCAAGCACCAGAGTTTCTTTCAATGGATGACAGCATCTCTAAAAGTATGAAGATGAAAATAAATTTTAAACCCTCCCCAAAACTGTATCAATAAAAAATGAGGTTATACTTCAAAGGCACTATCACAGTTTGTGACATAAAAATAACATTTGGGGGACCCATTTCACCCCTGTTTGGATGGATTCTTTCATCTCTCCTAAGAAAGGTGGGAGGGATCCCCAGAGATCTCACATATTTCAGAGGAATCTGTCTACTTATATCGCATATCAAGTCCTCAATGCGTTCTTGAGGTTGTCGGTCTGTTTGCAGTTCAACCGAAATTTCAGGCTGACTTTAAATATTCTGTCTCTGTCTCTCTTCCTAGTGAGCTTCTATAATACTTCGCAGTAGTTTGCCCTGTTATCCAAATTAAATATAGGGTTAACTTGAAGCTAATGTTGGAAAGGAACATTTAGACCACACTCACTCTCTCACCCAGCGCGCACAAAATGAACTGCTGTGAATATTAACAAAGTCAGTATGTTACCAGCTTCAGGACAGGTTTAGATTTTCAAGCCCATTCGCCACAATCATTTCCGGATTGGAGATTTAACTTATCCCACTGATAATGTAGGGGGGGAAATATAGCATTCCTGGGTTTTTGTTTTTTTTGGGTGTGTCCCTGACAAGCCCTTGGTGGGCCAAGGGAGGGGTAGAAGGGAGGAACCAGCATCTCTTCTCCATCCAGCACCTACATCTGCGCAGGGGAGGTCGAGGAAAGTTCGTGTTTCCTGCCTCCTTCGAAGGCAAGCAGGAGACTTCATCTTTCCTGTCTGAACAGGACAGGAATTCAGTACTTGAGAATTTCTAGGGTGGCTCAACAGCTGCAGGATGTGAAATGGATACCCAAATTTGAAATTGGAGAGAAATTGAGAAAAACTAGAAGGTCATGGAGCTAAGATCCTGGAAAAAGAAGAGTGCTGGAACTTTACAATCAGTCGGAAATGGAGTGTCTGAAACGCTGTGCAGGAAGTTGGACATGCCTGTGTACTGGGCTCGAAGGAGTTGTGTTGAAGCTTAGTGGTTCAAAAAGAATCTTGGTTGCAGAGACTATGCCACCAATGAGAAGCTCTCCTGGCCTGTAATAATTCTGTGGGTCAAACTCATCCCTCTTCAGAGTCAGGAGGCATTTGGCTTTGAGGATCCCCCAGGCTCCCTGGGGCCACAGAAAGAGCACAAGCAGCAACATGATGGAGCCTCCAGCCCTGTGTCTGCTCCGAACCAAGAGGGAGAAGAAGAGGTGGAAGAAACCAAAGCCCCCTTCCAAGACAGACGCATCAAGGGCTCTCCTGATCTGTACAGAGACCAGCCAAGGCTTCATACCTGAACGATGGGGAGTAAACTCAGCCCCTGCCTGCCCTAAAAGCCTCCCCTGGCTCTCTTTCTCCAGAGCCATTTATGCACCCAAGATTTTCCAGTGCCATGACATCAGCCCCCAAGGCTTTAGGGCCATATCAAGGTGAATGCGTGTAATTGATATTTCTGCGCCAAACTTTCTGAAAGTTTACAGAAAGCCTCTAGAGATTTAGCACCAAGACTACAAATAAATGACTGTGATTTGGATAATGGTAAGGAGGAGAGACACCACCTCTCTGAACCCTGCATGAGTCAACAGGCAGATACCCAAAGGGGAAAGTCGCAGATGGGCTACAAAGTTTCAGGATGAGCCAGTTGGCCCCAAAGTTCTTGGAAAGCATCTTTCTAAAGTCCACTATCAATGCAGATTTCTAGCATGGGTGTGAACAGTCTCACATCAATATGGATTTGGTTGGTCTTGATTTGTGATGGATATTAGCTTTCTGTATTATATCAGCCAAGGACCTGCTGAGATGGGTGGTTGCTCCTTGTTTCAATGTAGATCAATATGAGTATCAGAAAAAGTGTTCCTCTTTATTGACTTCTTATTTTCTATACCTTAGTCAAAGGGGGATGTCTGAAAACATGGATAAAATGGGTCAGGATTTCCTATGCCACCCCCAGAGTGAAGGTGAAGGTCAAGGGTCTTTTCTAATCTACTTTTTCTCTCTCTGCGAAAGTGCTAGACAGGGATCTCAGGTTTTTCCCTTGATTGTAGATGCTTCCCTGGAACCATCAGACCAGTTTATACTGGCCACGGTTCCTGGCAGAATTCATGAGAATATGAAGTGATCTTATGTACAGTTGATATTTCAATCATAGTTCTGATGCACTTGATTAACACAGGTGGAGGATACTCTGTTAATTTAGGCCAGTAGACAAAGATTTCTCTCATCATACATAACCATTTTACATAAGAGCTGAATTTATTAGCTATATAGCTATTCTCATCCCAGGGGACATTTCTCAGATAATCATGTTAAACATGAATTTGAAGACGTTTCCTTCGATATTGATGGACTCTTTAAGCCTCGCCCTTTGTGATACACACTCTCAACAAGAAAGGAATTCCCAGAATACCGGATACCCAACATGGAATTCCTAGATACAATGCAGTCAAGAGTTTCAGAACTTCAGTCTTCCATTCTATAATTTTTTCTGTGGTTCTTAAATTCCAAAAAGGGCTTTGAAAATGTTGTATTTTTCATGTAAAGATAAGATGTGGATGGCAAATCATGGGCTGTCCCACCAGGGAAATTGCATCCAATGGATTCTGATCTGGGGGAATTTACCTATTCTGCTTAACAGGTACCGGATTCTGAAGGCAGTTCAGATAAACCTGGGCTCTGATTGTTCCAGCATGTTCATCAGTTTCAGGATAAGGAATGAGCCTGATCTAATAATTGCAAATGTTTGTATCCTGCCTAGAAGTGTCAACCCTCAGATCCAGGACAGGATGACAATCTTGGAAAATGCTATCAATATATTGGAAGATAAAGGCTCGAGGTTCGAGTATGTAAAGAACATCTGGAGAATTATTGGAGAATTAGTAATCATTTGCTCCCCACCACACTCCATCCGATTTCCCTCTCAATTTGGAAATAAGGGACACTGCCCCCGGCCTCCTGTCTCAGCACAAGAAGTTGACTCTTGGATCTGGCCTTCCCTTCAGACCAAGCCCCGTGGAATTTCTTAAAGGGGTCACGTGGTGGGTGGGTGGAGGCCACTAGCCCCACTAGAACTATTTTAGTGAGTTGAAGCTTCCTGGTACCCCCACTAACTAGACCAGACCAGAAAATCAACTCCATGGGAAGACTAGAACTCTCCTTTATGGGGATCTGCTAAGAGCAGAATCCTACAAGCCTCACTTTGCTTTATCTCCCGTCCCTCTTATACCCCAGTGAATCAGGAGGAATCTGCCTGCCTCACTTCAGGATATTATCTTGCTTTCCAGGACCTCAAAAATTTTTCAGTCATCTTTGCTTCTGTAACGCATATTTCTTGCATATTTCTCTCAAGGTCCTCTCCCTTACTCTCTACGCTACCAGAATAGAAATTGGTGGGGGTCTGTTAATAATACTTCCCAGGGGTGTACCAGCTCAAATGTCTTTGGCCGGCTCTTGGTGGGGACCACCTGGGTGAAAGTTGAGGCAGGGGACTAGATGGCCCTCTGTGGTGAGAGGCAGACTAGAGGGTGAAGGCCATCTGAGCAGACATTATTGGGATGGTGTCTGGTGGCCTGAGGCTCTAGTGCTGTGACAGAGGAAGGGTGTCTACATTCGGGCGTGTAAGGTTATGCAAGGTTGGATGTCAGAGGTCCAGTGAGTGGTGTTCCAATAGTGGGCCTGGATGCTGGGATTGGTTGAGGACATGAAGGCTCCATGCTGGCTGAAAAGCAGAGGGAGCTGATCAACCCAGGCAGGAGTGGGCAGCTACATCCCTTTAGTGCTGGGCCAAGGGAGGTAAAGTGGGGAGTATCAGGTGGGCTGTTACATGACCAGGTACCCCTCTAATTAGGTGATCCCGACTTCTACCGAATGGCTCCTCCTGTGGTCCAGATGGCTGAATTGCTGTAGATCTTAATGCCAGATCTGTTTGCAGAAAGATTGCTTTGCTCTACATCTTGGTGGTGGATGACGCAACCGACCTGGCTTGTATTACTGAAACCTGGTTGGGCAAAGACGGTCATGTTGCCATGTCTGAAAACTGGCTAGAGTTTTGTGCTGGGGACCTTCAGCCTTCATGCCCTGGGGGCCAGCTCTGATAAGGAGTTGGTGGCCTGCTTGGCCACCATGGGCTTAGAATCATAGAATTTTGGAGTTGGAAGGGACCACATGGATCATCTAGTCCAACCCCCTGCAATATGCAGGAAACCAATTAAACCATCCCCGAGAGGTGACTGTCCAGCCTCTTCTTAAAAACCTCCAGAGATGGAGAACTCACAACCTCCGTAGGTAGACTGTTCCACTGTTGTACAGATCTAACCGACAGGAAGTTTTTCCTTATATTTAAGTGAAATCTAGGTAGGGTTTGTACCCATTATTTCTGGTCCTAGTTTCTGTGGCCATGGAAAAGAGTTCCTGACCATCTTCCCTATGGCACCCCTTAATGTACCTGAACACTGCTATCATGTCTCCCCTCAGTCTTCTTTTCTCCAGACTGAACAGCCCCAGTTCCTTCAGCCTGTCCTCATAGGACATGTCCTGAAGTCCCTGTATCATCTTTGTTGCCCTCCTCTGAACCTGTTCTAACCTGTCAATATCCTTCTGGAAATGTGGTGCCCAGAATTGTACACAGTACTCCAGGTGTGGTCTCACTAGTGCAGAGTAGAGGGGAATAATGACTTCCCGCGTCATTGATATAATGCTTTTCCTAATGCAGCCCAAAACTGCATTAGCCCTCCTAGCAGCTGTCTCACACTGCCGGCTCATGTTCAGCTTGTTGTCTATGACCACACCCAAGTCTTTCTCCGATGTAGAGCTTCCAAGCCATGAGTCCCCCATCCTGTATGTGTGCCCTACATTTTTCCTCCCCAAATGTACTACCTTACATTTCTCCCTGTTGAAGGACATCTTGTTCCTTTCAGCCCAGTCTTCCAACCTGTCCAGGTTAGATTGCAATGTCATTCTTTCATCCTGGGTGTTTGCCAGACCTCCCAATTTTGTGTCATCTGCAAATTTGATGAGTAGCCCATCAACCCCATTATCCAGATCATTAATAAAAATGTTGAATAATACCGGCCCCAAGACCGATCCCTGTGGGACGCCACTGGTTACTGCTCTCCAACTCGATGTTGGCCCGTCAATGCTGACTCTCTGTGTGCGGTTAGATAGCCAATTGTGGACCCACCTTACTGTAGGGCCATCCAAACCAATCTTTAACAGCTTGTCAATGAGAATGCCATGTGGAACCTTGTCAAAAGCTTTGCTGAAATCAAGGTAGATTATATCCACCGCATTCCCCTTGTCCACTAAAGCCGTTACCTTGTCAAAGAAGGAGACGAGATTTGTTTGGCATGACCTGTTTTTGACAAAGCCATGCTGGCTCTTAGCCATCACAGCATTGTTTTCCAGATGCTTGCAAATGGTCCGCTTTATTATCTGCTCTAACATCTTTCCAGGTGTTGATGTTAGGCTCACTGGTCGATAATTACTGGGGTCCTCTTTTTTCCCCTTCTTGAAGAGGGGGACCACATTTGCTCTTCTCCAGTCCCCTGGTACCTCCCCCGTTCTCCACGACTCCCCAAAGATAACTGACAGAGGTCCCTCCAGCTCATCCGCCAGTTCCTTCAGTATTCTAGGGTGTATTTCATCAGGACCTGGGGACTTGAAGGCATTCAAATTAGTTAGAAGTTCCTTTACCTCATGCTTACTGACCTGTACCCTCCCCTGTTGTGTTTGTTCCCAGCCTATGCTACTCTGATCACTATTTCCTTTGGATGTAAAGACAGAGGCGAAATAGGAGTTGAGTTCCTCTGCCTTCTCCTGGTCATCCGTTAAGATTTCCCCATTTGGAGTGCGCAGTGAGCCCACTGCCTCCTTTGTCTTTCTCTTTCTGTTAACATACTTGAAGAAGCCCTTCTTGCTGGATTTTGCCTCTCTTGCTAGCTTTAGCTCATTTTCAGCCTTTGCCTTCCTGACCTCGTTCCTACATTTCTGAGCTATAGCTTTTTAGTCTGCCTTGGTGATTAGCCCTTCCTTCCATTTCCAGTAAGCATCCTTCTTTAGTCTCAACTCCTGTGTGATCTGCCTATTCAACCACATTGGCTTCTTCAGCTGTCTTCTAGTTTTCCTCCTCATCGGTATTGTTTGAGACTGCGCTATCCTTAATTTCCTTTTCAAGAAGTCCCAGCCAGCAACAACACCTTTGCCTTTAAGGTTCTCTTTCCATGGTATCATCCTTACTATTTCCCTTAGTTTATTAAAATCAGCCTTCCTAAAATCTATGGTTTCTGTTTGACTGACTTTTACCAAACTTTTAGTTAAAATCGAGAACTCAAAGAGCGCATGGTCACTAGCACCCAAGGTTCCTACCACTTTAATGTCTTCAATCAACTCCTCCCTGTTAGTGAGGATCAAGTCCAAGATAGCAGATCCCCTAGTGCCTACCTCAACCTTTTGAAAGAGAAAATTATCTCAGGGAATCTCAGTCCAGAGACATGGAGGTAGTCATATATTAGATCTCTTTGCTATCTCAGAGCAGATGTTGTGATCTGCAGACAGAGGGGATTTACACCACCACATTGCTATGTGGACCAGAATGTTGCGGCTTATTCATGAGGCACTTACTTTGACAGGACTCTCAGGCTGGGGGTTCTTTCCTCCTTCTTGGCACCTGTGTTGGCCAGAGGGATCAGTGCTGGCCAAGGAGGGACCTGAAAGGGCATCAGGGTTTGATTCACTCTCTGCTGAATCTCCAGTCCACCCTTGTCTTGGAGTGTGGCTCTGAGGCCATTGCAAGCCTTCATAGTAATGCACCCACTTTTCTATATACTCGAGAGCAAAGAGAAAAAGGGAATTCATATTTATTTATGAAAAAGTGATAGTCCTTTTGTACCATGACTTGAAAGAACTGGACTAGTTGGGTATTTTTATGTGGTGGGATGGTCTCTCCTTTTAAATACATATTTAAAAAAAATTAAAATAGTGCAGAAAGGAACCAAAACAACAAAAGAAAAAAGGAAGAAAAAAAATACAGAAAATGAAATTTCTTCCTTCATTCTCAGCAAGCACGGTCAACTAACAACTTATCATTGTCTCTTAAAATACAACTAAATACTTCTTCATTCTCTATCTCCATTTCCATTTCAACAAATTCCCCCTGATCCCCTCTTCAAATAATCAAAGCCAAATCCCTATTAACAATTACACATGTCCAAGAATAACCATCCTCATCCAGTCCCTGTCAAAAAAGCCATTAAACCTTACCAGAAATACTAACCCATCATTTATATATCAAACATAACAACGCAAGCATTACAAATTAATCCATGAAAGATTTCCTTTTCAGTAGCCATGTGGTACCCTCGACTGTCCAACCTTTAAAGTCTTGTTATCAGCTCAAAATATAAACAAATGAACTTTTCCCATAAGAGAAGATCCTTTTAACTAAGCCAAAATCTTTGTTCAATTCAAATTGATCTGTACCCTTACTCTATTTAAAAACTTTCTGAAATCTGCACTGTAATTACCATTTTCCTGTATATTGTGAAATAGAGAGTTCTTACAGAACTTTAAACACATATTCTTTCTTTCTAAAGCGATTGAAGAGAAACTCACCCAGCAAATACTGGACTGGCAGTTCTGAAGGTTTTTCAACCTTAAGAAATAATAAGAAAAAATAAACTCCAAAGTGATTAAAAAGATGAGGTTTGCTTGAACTTTGAGTCCATAAAAGGCTATATTAACAGCTCAGAGCAGAATGGAATCCTGCAACTCCCAGCTGATCTCAAGAGACCACGAAAACATCCGTTTCTGCCATCTCCTCCCCCCCACAAAAAACCTTACTGTCCAGAGTATACATGGATAATCTCCAGACCTCTTCTTGATCTGGAGGGAAATATCAGCCGTCTGCATCCAGTACCCAACTGCCTTTTTGGCCGTAATGGCTCCTGTAATCTGCGGAACATCAGTTCGCCATTCCGCCCTGGAAGTGACTAGGACATCCGTTCCCCTCCTTAGGCCAGTCCTTTTCACCAGGACCATCAATAGAAAACTTTGTGCTTCAAGGTAATGGGGTCCTGGTCTCCAGGTCAAATGTACCTTTCAGCAAATTCTATATTCATCCAAAGGATACATGAACACCCACATACATTGAAAAGCAAAGAGAAATGGGGATATCAAATATATTAATTAATTTATTAAAGCAATGTATATGGCTGCCCAACTCGCAGTAACTCCAGGCAGCTTACAGAAATAAAAACCAAATACAGACCAACTACCCCCTCACAGATTAAAAAAGGGATAATTCATTTCTATCATTTGAAGAAATGATAGAATTAAAATGATTCACTTGAAAAAACAGCAGTTCGTGGTTTTTTTATTTTTTTTTAAGAGCATTGAAGTGTCAAATATTCTTTGCTACAATTACTAACAGACATTTCTGGAAACCACCTACCAAAACTGACTTTATGACTTTATTTTGACATCAGCTGTTCTTTTGTATTCAATTCTGGCCTAAGAACAATAATATAGCACTTGGGGATGAAGATGCAGGCCAGCAGACCAACACTGGAGGCCAAGATGGAGAAGACCTGCACGGCCGCCATGTATTTCCCCTTGGTGCTCAGGTAGGTGGGCACAAAGGAGACCCAGACGCTGCAGAAGACCAGCATGCTGAAGGTGATGAGCTTGGCTTCATTGAAGGCCCCAGGCAGACTCCTGGCCAGGAAAGCCACCACGAAGCAGATGGCAGCCAGAAAACCCATGTAGCCAAGGGCGCAGTAAAAGATGGTGACAGAGCCTTCATTGCAGTGTAGAATGATCACTCCAGGCTGAGAGTGCAGGTCAGCATCAGGAAATGGGGGAGAAATGCCCAACCAGATGCTGCAGAGGACAGCTTGGAGACCAGAGCAGGAAAGGATGATGGAGTTGGCCAGGCTCTTTCCCAGCCATCTCTGCACTGTATTCCCTGGCTTTGTGGCCAAGAAGGCTAACACCACCATGACTGTTTTGGCCAAGACCGAAGAGACAGCGAGGGAGAAAACAATGCTGAAGGCTGTTTGTCGGAGCAGGCAGGTGGCTGTCGTTGGCCGGCCAATGAAGAGGAAGGAGGTCAAGAAGGAAAGCAGGAGCGAGACTAGGAGAATGTAGGAGAGATCGCGATTGTTGGCTTTGACAATTGGAGTTTCCTGGAATTTAATGAAGATTCCCAAGACAAGCCCTGCAATTAAAGAGAGGAAGAAGGCAAGGGAAGCCAGGAGGATCCCCAAATGTTCTTGATAGGATAGGAAGGTTTTCATCTTGGGTATACATTGATCTCGATTGATGTTTGGGTGCTGATCTTCTGGACATCTGCTGCATTTTTCTGCATCTGAAAAAGAGGAAGAGGAAGATCTCTCATGAGGCATGTGCTTCAATCAAGTGCATAGTTTGGGTGAAATTGGAGATGGTGTGAAAGATTGCATGTGAAGGAAGTCAGGTTGCAGTAAGAATGAGGACCTAGAGAGATGCGGGTTCCCCTCCATGGCCCAAATGGCTCCGGTGGTGCCATTTCTTAAGGATGCTTTAATTTGGTTCCTTTGGGTCTCCCATACCTGGAGAACAAGAACCAGTGCTTTGTTATTATTTTTTGTTCAGTGAACAATGTCTTACACATCCTGGCTTAATATTATGTGTGAACATTGTCATTGATTGTGTCACTGATAAATTCCCAGATGGGTACCAAATACAAAGGATACATTTGTGGTTTATATGATGTCCCATATTTGATACCCACAGAGTTGTATAGAAAACTAATATTCATATTTATGCAGGAAAAGACAGAAAAAGATGAGAGTGTCCTCAATTACTTGTTAACTTTTGCCTGAGTGGGATGATGATGATGGTGATGATGATCAGTGAGTTCTATTTTTTTCACTGATTGCTGTGAAATAATTTAAGTCTTCTCTTTGCTTGCGTTGTAAGGGAAAACTTCCAGGCCTTTTCCCAATTTCAAGGAAGGAAGGAAGGAAGGAAGGAAGGAAGGAAGGAAGGAAGTTAGTTAGTTTCACTACTTCACCACTGAGGTTATGTGGAGGTGACCTTCAAGCTGAGTTGAGCTGAGGACATCATCATGAATTCCTGCACTCGACAAACTGCTTGATGGCCATCTTCCCACCAGAGCAAGAAGTATGGGTAAGTGCTCAGTCATGATTCCCCACCCCTACCCCCACATTACAGAGAGATTCGAGAAGTTGGAAGAGCCATATAGACTGTTAGGTCTACCAGTCCTATTCAAAGCCATGAACTTTGGCTGCCCATAGAAATGGGGTTCCATCTAGATATGGTGAAGTGGACGAAGACCTGCTCAATACTTTTCCAAAGACACATCCAATGTCGTATTTCCCTGGTAGCCTGGAAATTCTCAGGAAGGGGGTGAATCACAAACAGAAACATGAAATGGTTATGTTGAGAATGAAGACTAATAAATGCCATATTCTTTCTATTGCTGAGATCGCATTGGTCCAGTATCTTCCCTCAGTTTAACCTCTAAGTTTGTTTCTTATCCCTCACTAGGAAATATATTGTATATATTATGAGGAAGGAATGTTTTAAAAGCCAAACTTTTGTTGGGTTGCCCAGTTATGCTGACTTCCCAAGGTCTGCCCTTTTCTTCTGGTGCCACCCACCTTCCTGGGTGGAGATGGTTCCTTCTGCGCAAGGAAGACAGTCGTAGCAGCAGATGGGCCTCCCGTCCTGAGCCACCTTCACTGACCCAGGAGGACAGCTTTCCACACACCTGGAAGGAGGCAGGGGCTGAATGGAGAGAGGAAGAAGATCCAGAAAATGAAGTTCGTTCCAGAAAGGAGACAAAGGAGGAAGAGGTTCATGACCTCCACTTCAAGGCTTAGATTTACTCAGTTTGAAGCCTATGAGGTTCTACAGTTCACTAACCTGAACTGGTTGCAGGTTGCTTCCCATGTTGACCTTTTCTTCTAACTTTTCACACATAACCATTTTTTAGACTTCGAGTCTAAGTTTACATACTAAGTACCTCAAGAGAAGCTTGGTTTCTTTGCTTTGGCCACAGGAAATCATCATGCTCCCCTGGCTCAAATCTTTCTCCCTTTGCAGAAGAGTAAGAAATGCTTTTCTTGAACAGTGAAATATGTATTTCTGATAGGCATCTGGACATCGAACTAAATAATGTGGTTCCTTTCTGGGAGAACTTAGATGATATTGAAAGGCACTGCCTGCCCCAAGAATGCAATCCTCTACGCAAGAACTTCAGAAAAAAGGAAACGAACATTTCATCCCACCTTGTTTGACACTTCCATCTCTGCAGTAGCATTCTGGTTGATCATGAACTTGACATCCAGGGACCCCTGTCTTTCTAGTCTCCCAACCCTCACTTTCTCAAAGGATGTATTGTCGATAACCTCCCACTTATATACGTCCAGTTCTGCTGACAGGTCTCCATTCTCATCCAAATAAACTCCATTTATGGAATTATTGTAAAACTGAGGGTTTTGAAGAAAGGAATGAAGCTGAAACGAAAGAGAAAATGGATATGTTTAGATAGGACCCAATATTTTATGGGGAGAACCCTTCCTTTGTGCTAGGAGCAAACTGAACATTTCTTTCTCTACCTCGCCAAAGTCCTGGGTGAAGAGCCATGTCTTCACAGCTCTTCTGAACTACGCGAGAGTGGGGGCCATCTGGATCTCGGGAGGCGGGGGACCTCATTCCAGGTGCTGGGACAGAGAAGCACTTCTGGGGTCCTGATAGATGACCAGGCCCTGTGCCATACAGAACTTTGCAGGTAACAACCAACACCTTGAATTGCACCAGGAAGCAAAGTGGCAATTTGCTACCTATTTCTTGACTTGGCCAAAATGGAAGGACTGGAATCAGCCTTAAAAGCCTGTCCAAGATTTCCCAACCCTTATACTAGTGTTCTGAACCTCAGTTACTTTCAGACCCTGGCTGGGGGATTCTGGGAGTTGAATTCCACACATCTCAAAGTTGCTGAGGTTGAGAAAGTCTCCCTTATACTGAATCAAGGCTGTTTGATTTTGAGATCGTTTCCCACTCTTCCTTCTATCTCTGGACTGTGTAACCTCTTCTCCAAGTCTCTCCTTTATGCCTCCCACCCGCCCACCCTCCCTCCGAATAGAGATTGCAATAGGCAGGAAAGGTGTGAAGGGACTGCAAAAGGGAGAGACTGGAAAGTTGGAATTCTATTCATTGATTCATTCATTGATTCATTCATTGTATTCAGAATAATATAATTTTTCCAAATATCTGCCCAGTTTTTACAATGCCAAATGCATTCTCAGCTGCAGGAAATAGACAGAAAAAAAAAATACCTGCCATCCTTTCAATCTTGCAGTTTCCATATTTTTACCAACTTTCATCTTTGTCCTCTTGGACCTGGATTCATAGGCTGCATGTAAGGCCCAGGCCACAGCCCAGATGGTGTCGTAAATGAAATAGCTGTCCTGAGACAGGATTCGATCCATCTGCTCCCGTGGAAGAGTCTCCGCTTCTTCTCTCTCTCTGCACCGTCTCCAGAATTTCACGGAAAAGGCATCCTGGGTGTAGGAACAGGTGAAGGATAGATACGCTAAGTCTCTGATGGAATTGTAGAAATTCATCGTGATAGGAGACGTTGCCATTTGGTTTCCCTTCATGAGAAAGGTAAAAATGTTGTCAATGAATCGAAAGGGAACGTCTCCATTTACCACATAGTTGGTTACGTCCCAGCAGAATGACGTGATCACAACTTTTCCTCTAACAGGCTGCTCAAGGGATTTAAGTACAAAATAGAGCATATATATTCCCCCAGGGATTAAATCTTTCTCTGCACCATAAAGAAAGACATTCACTTGTCTCCAATTGCGATAAGGACTCGCATCTGTGCTCTCTGGATACGTAGTTGTAGAAATGGTTTCTGATAAAACCGGACAAATGCCATTCCTTTCCAGCATGGAAATCAACATCCTCAGGAATTTCTGGCCTTGGTCAGAGTCTTCAGCCATCAGACCAACCAAGGTCCACCTGAAATGGAGGAGCAGCTTGACCATCCCCAGGTACTGGAATCCTTCAGCAGGAAGCATTGGGTAAAAGAAAGGAAACCGAGTTTTGTCATTCAGAATCTGGGAAACAAAACTGTAGCTGATCTGAAAAGATTGAAAAAAGATCGAATTTTGAATTTAACATCCAAAAGTTAATGCCTATCATTTCTATAAGAAAACTGTGACCTTCATTTACAACCCAGCGCCTCTGGCTTAAGGTTGCATCAATGAAAACTGTCTCCCCAGCAGAGCCACACCTGAGGGATTTTGTAGGTGCCCAACATGGTTGAAATCTGGATGGAGATGTCAGCGTCATCCCCTTCAAGAACGGCCACTGTGTTTCTCGGCGTTCCACAGCTGTAGTTGGGGACATTCGCCTCCCCATCTGCAAGCAGGTCCAGCAGGGCATCCGAAGTCTTTCCTGCATGGTAATAGTTTTCATAAATACTGTAACCCAGAGAGATGTTGGGCAAGAGACGGGAATCCTGGTTGATCTCCTGGGTGGCAAAAAGGAAGGATAACATTTTCCAATCTTCAGTCAATAATTTGCTGCAAGTATAAATTTATTACAACATCATTAATTAAAGGAAGATTTTGTTCTTTTTCACTAAAACAGTTCTAACACATTCAAGCACCAGAGTTTCTTTCAATGGATGACAGCATCTCTAAAAGTATGAAGATGAAAATAAATTTTAAACCCTCCCCAAAACTGTATCAATAAAATAGATGAGGTTATACTTCAAAGGCACTATCACAGTTTGTGACATAAAAATAACATTTGGGGGACCCATTTCATCCCGTTTGGATGGATTCTTTCATCTCTCCTAAGAAAGGTGGGAGGGATCCCCAGAGATCTCACATATTTCAGAGGAATCTGTCTACTTATATCGCATATCAAGTCCTCAATGCGTTCTTGAGGTTGTCGGTCTGTTTGCAGTTCAACTGAAATTTCAGGCTGACTTTAAATATTCTGTCTTCCTCTCTTCCTAGCAAGCTTCTAAAATACTTCACAGTACTTTGCCCTGTTATCCAAATTAAATATAGGGTTAACTTGAAGCTAATGTTTGAAAGGAACATTTAGACCACACTCTCTCTCACACAACACACACAAGATGAACTGGTGTGACTATTAAAAAAGCCAATAAGTTATCAACTTCTGGACAGGTTTGGATTTTCAAGCCCATTCGCCACCATCATTTCCGGATTGGAGATTTAACGTATCCCACTAATAATGAAGGGGGGGAAATATAGCATTCCTGGGTTTTTGTTTTTTTTGGGTGTGTCCCTGACAAGCCCTTGGTGGGCCAAGGGAGGGGTAGAAGGGAGGAACCAGCATCTCTTCTCTGTCCAGCACCAACATCTGCCCAGGGGAGGTCGAGGAAAGTGCGTGTTTCCTGCCTCCTTTGAAGGCAAGCAGGAGACTTCATCCTTCCTGTCTGAACAGGACAGGAATTCAGTACTTGAGAATTTCAAGGGTGGCTCAACAGCTGCGGGGTGTGAAATGGATACCCAAGTTTGAAATTGGAGAGAAATTGAGAAAAACTAGCAGGTCATGGAGCTAAGATCCTGGAAAAAGAAGAGTGCTGGAGCCTTACAAATCAGTCGGAAATGGAGTGTCTGAAATGCAGTGCAGAAAGATGGACTTGCCTGTGTACTGGGCTCAAAGGGGTTGTGTTGAAGCTTAGTGGTTCAAAAAAAACCTTGGTTGCAGAGACTATGCCACCAATGAGAAGGTCTCCTGGCCTGTAATAATTCTGTGGGTCAAACTCATCCCTCCTCAGAGTCAGGAGGCATTTGGCTTTGAGCACCCCACAGACTCCCTGGGGCCACCGAAGCAGCACAAGCAGCAACATGATGGAGCCTCCAGCCCTGTGTCTGCTTCGAACCAAGAGGGAAAAGAAGAGGTGGAAGAAACCAAAGCCCCCTTCCAAGACAGAAGCATCAAGGGATCTCCAGATCTGTACAGAGACCAGCCGAGGCTTCATACCTGAAAGATGGGGAGTAAACTCAGCCCCTGCCTCCCCTAAAAGCCTCCCCAGGCTCTCTTTCTCCAGAGCCATTTATGCACCCAAGATTTTCCAGTGCCATGACATCAGCCCCCAAGGCTTTAGGGTCATATCATGGTGAACACGTGTAATTGATAGGTTTGCGCCAAACTTTCTCAAAGTTTGCAGAAAGCCCCTAGAGATTTAGCACCAAGACTATAAATAAATGACTGTGATTTAGATAATGGTAAGGAGGAGAGACGCCACCTCTCTGAACTCTGCATGAGTTAACAGGCAGATACCCAAAGGAGAAAGTCGCAGATGGGCTACAAAGTTTCAGGATGAGCCAGTTGGCCCCAAAGTTCTTGGAAAGCATCTTTTTAAAGTCCACTATCAATGCAGATTTTTAGCATGGGTGTGAACAGTCTCACATCAATACGGATTTGGTTGGTCTTGTTTTGTGATGGATATTATCTTTCTTTCTTATATCAGCCAAGGACCTGCTGATATGGGTGGTTGCTGCTTGTTTCAATGTAGATCAATATGAGTATCAGAAAAAGTGTTCCTCTTTATTGACTTCTTATTTCTTATACCTTAGCCAAAGGGGGATGTCTGAAAACATGGATAAAATGGGTCAGGATTTCCTATACCACCCCCAGACTGAAGGTGAAGGTCAAGGGTCTTTTCTAATCTACTTTTTCTCTCTCTGCGAAAGTGCTAGAGAGGGATCTCAGCTTTCTGCCTTGATTTCAGATGCTTCCCTGGAACCATTAGACCAGTTTATACTAACCATGGTTCCTGGCAGTATTCATGAGAATATGAAGTGGTCTTATGTACAGTTGATATTTCAATCATAGCTCTGATGCACTTGATTAACACAGGTGGAAGATACTCTGTTAATTTAGGCCAGTAGGCAAAGATTTGTCTCATCATACATAACCATCTAAGATAGGAGCTGAATTTTTGAGGTATATAGCTATTCCCATCCCAGGGGACCTTTCTCAGATAATAATGTTAAACTTGAATAAGAAGATGTTTCCTTTGATATTGATGGAGTCTTTAAACTTCACCCTTTGTGATACACACTCTCAACAAGAAAGGAATTCCCAGAATACCGGATACCCAACATGGAATTCCTAGATACAATGCAGTCAAGAGTTTCAGAACTTCAGTCTTCCATTCCATATTTTTTTCTGAGGTTCTTCAATTCCAAAAAGGACTTTGAAAAAGGTGTAAGGTATGTATAGATAAGATGTGGGTGGCAAATCATGGGCTGTCCCACCAGGGAAATCGCATCCTACGGATTCTGATCTGGGGGGATTTACCTGTTCTGCTAAACAGGTACCGGAATCTGAAGGCAGTTCAGATAAACCTGGGCTCTGATTGTTCCAGCATGTTCATCCATTTCAGGATAAGGAATGAGCCTGATCTAATAATTGCAAATGTTTACATCCTGCCTAGAAGTGTCCACCCTCAGACACAGGACAGGAGAACAATCTTTGAAAATGCTATCAATATATTGGAAGATAAAGGCTCGAGGTTCGAGTGTGTAAAGAACATCTGGAGAATTATTGGAGAATTAGTTATCATTTGTTCCCCACCACACTCCATCCGATTTACCTCTCAAATTGGAAATTTTTGAACTATATTGCGCCAGGCCTTCCTGTCCTTCAATGCCTCCCTGAGCTTGCTCAGTTTCATGCTCATTGCTTCAGTGATGCTATCTAACCATCTCATCCTCTGCCCTCCCCTTCTCCTTTTGCCTTCCGTCTTTCCCAGCATCAAGGTCTTCTCCAAAGAGTCCTCTTTTAGCATTAGGAGGCCAAAGTATCTGAGCTTGAACTTCAGTATCAATCCTTCCAATGAGCAGTCAGGGTTGATTTCCTTTAGGATTGACTGGTTTGATCTTCTGGCAGTCCAGAACTGCATTCAGTTGCTTGTATGTTTCCCTTTCACCCTTGCTTTTCACATTCCTTCTTTCCACAGCTATTTGTACAGCCTCATCAGACAGCCACTTTGCTTTCTTGCATTTCTTTTTCTTTGGGATGGTTTTAGTTGCTGCTTCCTGTACAATGTTACGGACCTCCGTCCGTAGTTCTTCAGGCACTCTGTCTACCAAATCTAATCCCCTAAATCTATTCATCACCTTCACTGTGTTCTCACAAGGAATATGATCTAAATCATACCTGAGTGATGTAGTGGTTTTCCCTATGTTCTTCAAATCAGAGGCACACCCATGGGTTCACCACTGTAAGGACTCATAGCAGAGATTGTAATGCAACGCCTAGAAGCTATAGCACTTCCTCACATACAACCTAAAATATGGATCCGGTTTGTAGATGACACCTTTGTTATAATAAAAAAGGAACAACTAGAGAAGACACATGAAACCATCAACAACATCTTCAAAGGAATAAAATTCACCAGAGAGGAAGAAAACAAGAACACACTACCTTTCCTGGACATCCTCATCAGCAGAGGAAACAACAGGAAATTAGAAACTGAAGTTTAATGGAAGACAACCCACACTAATCAAGTACTCCATTTCCAAAGTAACAACCCAACTGCCCACAAGAGGAGCTCTGTAAGAACATTACTCAAGCGAGCACAAACACTGCAGCAACCCAGAACAGCAGAAAAAGGAAAGAGACCACCTCTACAATATCTCCCAACAAAATGGATACCCATACAACTTTATCAAAAGGTGCCTGACCACTCAACCTACTACAACACAAAGAACACAAACTATGAAAAGGAACACACTGCCATACATCAGAAACGTCTCAGAAACATCAACAGACTCCTACAACCACACGGCATCTCCATAGCACACAAACAACCAACTCAAGCCCTCCAAAACATCTTAAGCAAACCAAAAGACCCAGTAGCCCAAGAAGAAAAAACAGGAGTCATCTACAACATACAGTGTAAGGACTGTAACAAACACTGTGTAGGGCAAACAGGCAGAAGACTGGCAGAGCGCATCCACGAACACCAACTGGCAGTCAGAAGACCGATGAAAACTCCTTAATCTCACAACACATGGACAGATATAACCATAGTTTTAACTGGGAAACTGTCAACATTTTACACCAAGCTAAATCCAGAAAGGCAGGGGAATTCTTGGAAGCTTGGTATTCAGCCAAGGCAGCAATTGACAGACACATAGAGATAAACAGCATCTGTACACTATTCAAAAGAGACAGTAGAAAGGAAACAAAAGACCAGAACATCTCCTCGCCAGCAATCATCACCCAGATAAGCAGAGGTTACCAGCAGGCACACAATCAAGCACTAAACGATACCCTAATCAAGGAACTGCCAGAGGAACAAAACCAACCCCCCACCGACACTGGCAGGGCAGGGCAGGGCAGGCCAGAGTATGTAAACAGAGAGCAAAGCCCATCCCATTCTAGCACTGAAGATGTTACCTAGCCGGGTAATGAAACGTTTGCAAGAAAAGAACCAAGCTCAGAGAACCCCAAGTATTTAATTGTATTTCAAGAGACAGTGCTAAGTTGTCAGTTGACTGTACTTGCTGGGATGAAGGGGGAAGTTTCTTCTATATTTTTTTCTTCCTTTCTTCCTTTTTTCTTCTGTTTTAGTTTTTTTCTACACTCTTGAAGGGGAGGGGGGATTTTCTTAGGGATGAAGGGGGAAGTTTGTTCTATATTTCTTTCTTCCTTTCTTCCTTTTTTCTTCTGTTTTAGTTTTTTTCTACACTCTTGAAGGGGAGGAGGGGGGGATTTTCTTAGCCTGGCTCTCTCTATCTCGCCTCTGTATTTTTCGCTTGCGCTAGGAAGAAACCATTATCTTGAAGCAAGAAGGACATGTACACAGAAGACTTGGAGGGGAGGGCGCAGGGAAAAGGTCTTGAGGGTAAAGGGGAAACTGGTTCAAAGGGTCTTAAACTGCCTTATTCGTTGCAATCTATTGTCCTTGTAAAGCTATAAAAACTGCGTTTGAAATCTTGTTGGTGTGGAGCCTCGCAGCACTTTCTGCCGCCTGTGTCTTGGGATCGCTGCCCACCAGCTGCTTCACTTGGCCAAATAAAGCCCTTTTTCCTTTGCTTGAGCCTCCGCCTGAATTCTTGACATCGGATTCCCTAAGATTCAGGTCTACAGACCTTACACTCTTAATTTTTTAAAAAATACATTTATTCTTATTCTTATTTCTTATTCTTATTTAGTGCATTTCTGTATTAGGTTGTGGTACTTCCTTAATATAACCCTCAATAAAATTATTGGAACAAAATAGAGGGGAATGGATGTCTACCCTTCATGTTAGTATAGCATTGTGATCTTCTTCTCCAACTACAAGAAAAAGTCTGAATGAGTTTCTCATCTTTCTCCTTGAGGAAAGAACATGGATCTTGCTAGTATCATGAAAATTTTCCACTTGCAAATGTGCCACTTTGACCTTGCGTACCTATGAGGCTAATGAATGCTTTATTGCCAACAAAGAGTTGATAGGGATCGGCAGTAACTGCAGCGTTTCCAATTTCTGTGCAGCTCACAAAGTTTATTTGGTATACCTTGTCACACGACCACACTACCCACAGCTCATAGAAAGCCATTTTCTAACTGTCTTGGATCACGATAGAAACATCAGCATGAACAGGAATTTGGTGAACTTAGCAAACATTTAACTCCTTCAGAAGTATCTATCTATCTATCTATCTATCTATCTATCTATCTATCTGTCGTCCTTGGTTAATGGCCACAATAGGGACTGGAAAATTGGTCGTTAAGTCAGGGCAGGCATCATTACCAACCATGTGATTTGCTTAACAACCATAAAAAAAGGTCACAAATCATGATTACGTGACCACGGAGGTGATTACACCCACAAAATTTATTTACTTATGTGTTCATTCATTCCTTTTACGTCCTGCCCCTTCTCTGGAGAGTTTAGGGCAGTATGGGGGTGAGGGAGAGAGAGAGAGAAAGTCACCATGTTTTATTGCCTGTGAGGTAGGCAGAGCTGAGAGTTAGCTCACCCAATACTCCCCACTTTACCTCCCTTGGCCCGATGCTAAAAGGATGTAACTACTCTTGCCCCCTCCTGCCTGGGTTGATCAGCTCCCTCTGCTTTTCAGCCAGCATGGAGCCTTCGTGACCTCAACTAATCCCAGCATCCAGGCCCACTATTGGAACACCACTCACCTGGACCTCTGACATCCAACCTTGCATAACCTCACACACCCTAGTGTAGACACCCTTCCTCTGTCACAGCACTAGAACCTCAGGCCACCAGACACCATCCCAATAATGTCTGCTCAGATGGCCTTCACCCTCTAGTCTGCCTCTCACCACAGAGGGCCATCTAGTCCCCCGCCTCAACTCTAACCTAGGTGGTCCCCACCAAGAGCCGGCCAAAGACATTTGAGCTGGTACACCCCTGGGAAGTATTATTTACAGACCCCCACCAATTTCTATTCTGGTAGCGTAGAGAGTAAGGGAGAGGACCTTGAGAGAAATATGAAAGAACTGTTACAGAAGCAAAGAGGACTGAAAAATTTTTGAAGTCCTGGAAACCAAGATAATATCCTGAAGTGAGGCAGGCAGATTCCTCCTGATTCACTGGGGTATAAGAGGGACGGGAGATAAAGCAAAGTGAGGCTTGTAGGAATCTTCTCTTAGCCGATTCCCATAAAGGAGAGTTCCAGTCTTCCCATGGAGTTGATTTTCTGGTCTGGTCTAGCTAGTGGGGGGTACAAGGAAGCTTCAACTCACTAAAATAGTTCTAGTGGGGCTAGTGGCCTCCACCCACCCACCACGTGACCCCTTTAAGAAATTCCACGGGGCTTGGTCTGAAGGGAAGGCCAGATCCAAGAGTCAACTTCTTGTGCTGAGACAGGAGGCCGGGGGCAGTGTCCCTTATTTCCAAATTGAGAGGGAAATCGGATGGAGTGTGGTGGGGAACAAGTGAGTACTAATTCTCCAATAATTCTCCGGATGTTCTTTACACACTCGAACCTCGAGCCTTTATCTTCCAATATATTGATAGCATTTTCCAAGATTGTTCTCCTGTCCTGGGTTTGAGAGTAGACACTTCTAGGCAGGATGTAAACATTTGCAATTATTAGATCAGGCTCATTCCTTATCCTGAACCTCATTAACATGCTGGAACAATCAGAGCCCAGGTTTATCTGAACTGCCTTCAGATTCCGGTACCTGTTTAACACAATAGGTAAATCCCCCCAAATGAGAATCCGTAGGATGCAATATCCCTGGTGGGACACCCCATGATTTGCCACCCACATCTTATCTTTACATGAAAAATGCACCTTTTTCAAAGTCCTTTTTGGAATTGAAGAACCTCAGAAAAAAATATGGAATGGAAGACTGAAGTTCTGAAACTCTTGACTGCATTGTATCTAGGAATTCCATGTTGGGTATCCGATATTCTGGAAATTCCTTTCTTGCTGAGAGTGCGTATCACAAAGGGTGAAGTTTAAAGAGTCCATCAATATCGAAGGAAACATCTTCATATTCATATTTAACATGATTATCTGAGAAAGGTCCCCTGGGATGAGAATAGCTATATAGCTCATAAATTCAGCTCCTACGTAAAATGGTTATGTATGATGAGACAAATCTTTGCCTACTGGCCTAAATTAACAGAGTATCTTCCACCTGTGTTAATCAAGTGCATCAGAGCTATGATTGAAATATCAACTGTACATAAGACCATTTCATATTCTCATGAATTCTCCCAGGAACCGTGGCTAGTATAAACTGGTCTGATGGTTCCAGGGAAGCATCTACAATCAAGGGAGAACGTCTAGAACTTTCGCAGGGAGAGAACTTTCGCAGGGAGAGAAAAAATAGATGAGAAAAGACCCTTGACCTTCACCTTCACTCTGGGGGTGGCATAGGAAATCCTTACCCATTTGATCCAGCTTTTCGGACATCCCCCTTTGACTAAGGTATAGAAAATAAGAAGTCAATAAAGAGGAACACTTTTTCTGCTTCTCATATTCATCTACATTGAAAAAAGGAGCAACCACCCATCTCAGCAGGTCCTTGGCTGATATAAGAAAGAAAGCTAATATCCATCACAAATCAAGACCAACCAAATCCATATTAATGTGAGACTGTTCACACCCATGCTAAAAATCTGCATTGATAGTGGACTTAGGAAAGATGCTTTCCAAGAAATTTGGAGTCAACTGGCTCATCTTGAAACTTTGTAGCCCATCTGCGACTTTCCCCTTTGGGTATCTGCCTGTTGACTCCTGCAGAGTTCAGAGAGGTGGTGTCTCTCCTCCTTACCATTATCCAAATCACAGTCATTTATTTGTAGTCTTGGTGCTAAATCTCTAGGGGCTTTCTGCAAAGTTTCAGAAGGTTTGGCACAAACATACCAATTACATGCTTTCATCTTGATATGACCCTAAAGCCTTTGGGGCTGATGTAATGGCATTAAAAAATCTTGGGTGCATAAATGGCTCTGGAGAAAGAGAGCCTGGGGAGGCTTTTAGGGCAGGCAGGGGCTGTGTTACTCCCCGTCATTCAGGTATGAAGCCTTGGCTGGTCTCTGTACAGATCAGGAGAGCCCTTGATGCATCTGTCTTGGAAGGGGGCTTTGGTTTCTTCCACCTCTTCTTCTCCCTCTTGGTTCGGAGCAGACGCAGGGCTGGAGGCTCCATCATGTTGCTGCTTGTGCTGCTTCGGTGGCCCCAGGGAGTCTGTGGGGTGCTCAAAGCCAAATGCCTCCTGACTCTGAAGAGGGATGAGTTTGACCCACAGAATTATTACAGGCGAGGAGAGCTTCTCATTGGTGGCATAATCTCTGCAACCAAGGTTTTTTTTGAACCACTAAGCTTCAACACAACTCCTTCGAGCCCAGTACACAGGCATCTCCAACTTCCTGCACAGCGTTTCAGACACTCCATTTCCGACTGATTGTAAAGTTCCAGCACTCTTCTTTTTCCAGGATCTTAGCTCCATGACCTTCTAGTTTTTCTCAATTTCTCTCCAATTTCAAATTTGGGTATCCATTTCACATCCTGCAGCTGTTGAGCCACCCTTGAAATTCTCAAGTACTGAATTCCTGTCCTGTTCAGACAGGAAAGATGAAGTCTCCTGCTTGCCTTCGAAGGAGGCAGGAAACACGAACTTTCCTCGACCTCCCCTGCGCAGATGTAGGTGCTGGATGGAGAAGAGATGCTGGTTCCTCCCTTCTACCCCTCCCTTGGCCCACCAAGGGCTTGTCAGGGACACACCCAAAAAAAACAAAAACCCAGGAATGCTATATTTCCCCCCCTTCATTATCAGTGGGATAAGTTAAATCTCCAATCCGGAAATGATTGTGGCGAATGGGCTTGAAAATCTAAACCTGTCCTGAAGCTGGTAACATACTGACTTTGTTAATATTCACAGCAGTTCATTTTGTGCGCGCTGGGTGAGAGAGTGAGTGTGGTCTCAATGTTCCTTTCCAACATTAGCTTCAAGTTAACCCTATATTTAATTTGGATAACAGGGCAAACTACTGCGAAGTATTATAGAAGCTCACTAGGAAGAGAGACAGAGACAGAATATTTAAAGTCAGCCTGAAATTTCGGTTGAACTGCAAACAAACCGACAACCTCAAGAACGCATTGAGGACTTGATATGCGATATAAGTAGACAGATTCCTCTGAAATATGTGAGATCTCTGGGGATCCCTCCCACCTTTCTTAGGAGAGATGAAAGAATCCATCCAAACAGGGGTGAAATGGGTCCCCCAAATGTTATTTTTATGTCACAAACTGTGATAGTGCCTTTGAAGTATAACCTCATCTATTTTATTGATACAGTTTTGGGGAGGGTTTAAAATTTATTTTCATCTTCATACTTTTAGAGATGCTGTCATCCATTGAAAGAAACTCTGGTGCTTGAATGTGTTAGAACTGTTTTTGTGAAAAAGGAATAAAATCTTCCTTTAGTTAATGATGTTGTAATAAATTTATACTTGCAGCAAATTATTGACTGAAGATTGGAAAATGTTATCCTTCCTTTTTGCCACCCAGGAGATCAACCAGGATTTCCGTCTCTTGCCCAACATCTCTCTGGGTTACAGTATTTATGAAAACTATTACCATGCAGGAAAGACTTCGGATGCCCTGCTGGACCTGCTTTCAGACGGGGAGGCCAATGTCCCCAACTACAGCTGTGGAAGGCCGAGAAACACTGTGGCCGTTCTTGAAGGGGCTGACGCTGACATCTCCATCCAGATTTCGAACATGTTGGGCACCTACAAAATCCCTCAGGTGTGGCTCTGCTGGGGAGACAGTTTTCATTCATGCAACTTTCAACCAGAGGCCCTGAGTTGTAAATGAAGGTCACAGTTTTCTTATAGAAATGATAGGCATTAACTTTTGGATGTTAAATTCAAGATTCAATCTTCTTTCAATCTTTTCAGATCAGCTACAGTTTTGTTTCCCAGATTCTGAATGACAAAACTCAGTTTCCTTTCTTCTACCCAATGCTTCCTGCTGAAGGATTCCAGTACCTGGGGATGGTCAAGCTGCTCCTCCATTTCAGGTGGACCTTGGTTGGTCTGATGGCTCACGACACTGACCAGGGCCAGAAATTCCTGAGGACGTTGACTTCCATGCTGGAAAGGAATGGCATTTGTCCGGTTTTATCAGAAACCATTTCCACAACTACGTATCCAGAGAGCAAAGATGCGAGTCCATATCACAACTGGAGAGAAGTGAATGTCTTTCTTTATGGTGCAGAGAGTGATTTAATCCCTGTCGGAATACTCATTCTATATTTTCTACTTCAATCCTTTCAGCAACCTGTTAGAGGAAAAGTCGTGATCACAACGGTGTGGTGGGATTTAACCAACTATGTGATAAATTCAGACATTCCCTTTTGATTCATTCATAGCATTTTTACCTTTCTTATGAAGGGAAACCAAATGGCCGAGTCCGCTTATACAATGGATCTTTACAATTCATCAAAGACTTGGCAAATGTATCCTTCACCTGTTCCTATACCAAGGATGCCTTTTCCGTAAAAGTCTGGGGACATTGTAGAGAGAGAGAAGAACTGGAGACCCGGGAGGAGATGGATCGGATCCTGTCTCAGGACAGCTATTTCATTTACAACACCATCTGGGCTGTGGCCTGGGCCTTACGTGCAGCCTATGAATCCAGATCCAAGAGGACAAAGATGAAAGGTGGTAAAAATATGGGAACTGCAAGATTGGAAGGATGGCAGGTATTTTTTTTTTCTTCCTCTCTCCTGCAGCTGAGAATCAATTGGGCATTGTAAAACTGGGAATATATTTGGAAAAATTAATTTATTCTGAATACAAATAAATAAGTAAATAGAATTCGAATTTTCCAGTCCTCTCCCTTTTGCATTCCCTTCACTCCTTTCCTGTCTGTTGCAATCTGTGCTGAGAGGGAGAGAGGAAGACATAAAGGAGAGACTTGAAGAAGAGATTACGTAGTCCAGTGGTAGAAGGAAGAAGGAGAAAGGAACGCGAATAACCCAGCCTTTATTTTGTTCAGTATAAGGGATGGGGGAAACTTGGACAGGCTTTTGAGACTGATCCCAGCCCTTCCAGTTGGGACTGGTCAAGAAATGGATACCATAGGGGTTCCAGAAATGCTACTTTATTTTTGTAGGATGTGGTAACACAATCTTGAAAGCCTGTCCAATTTTCTCTCTGTCATATCTCGCAGAGTTTGTCCAGATAATATGTGTTCAAACAATGAGTTAATAGGTGACATTATTACCTCTTCAATAATTAAAAAAAAAATGATTTTACTTACTAATATTTATTAACACCTCGGTATGCCCATGTAACATCTCTGCTTCATGAGCTGAACTGATTGCCAGCTGGCTTCCCGGTGCAATTCAAGGTGCTGGTTGTCACCTGTAAGGCCCTGCATAGCATAGGGCCTGGTTCCTTGGGGGAGCTTTTGTCTCCCATAACATCTGCCTGGCCCATTTGTCTTGCAGGGTTGGCGCATTCCAGGTTCCTTCGATTAAACAGTGCCATCTATCAGGACCCCAGAAGTGCCCCTTCTCTGTAGCAGCGCCTGTGCTCTGGAATGAGATTCCCCCCGAGATCTGGATGGCCCCCACTCTGCTGTTAATTAGAGGGGGGACACAGTGGCGCAGGTCTTAATGACGCTGGAGTTTGCAGGTCAGAAATGGTCAGCACGCCAGCGGTTCGGGCCCGGCTCCATGTGATGGGGTGAGCTCCCATCACTCATCCCTAGCTTCTGACAACCTAGCAGTTCAAAAGTGTTTCCATCTGTGAGGAGATAAATAGGTACTCCCATTTCGGTGGGAGGAACCAGTGGCGCTGCACGGGGAGCAGAAACCGGTGCTGGACCCAACGCTGGATGCAACTAGCGCGATCGGCGGGAAAAGACCCACGGAGAAGGAAAAAGCCTGGATGTGCTGTGACTCCCTAGCAACCGCTGCTGGCCGTATAGCATAGAGGTTAATGTTAGATAGAGATAAATTAATTGTATATGTCTGTGTTGTTAAAGTTGCACTTTGTGAGCCGCCCAGAGTTCCCCATTGGGGGGAGATGGGCAGAGAATAAATCCAATGTATTATTATTATTAATGTGATTCAAATCTTTATAGATTCTCTCCTGAAAAAGCTGGAAAATAAATCTGAAATTTCAATTTTGTGTGTACAGAGAGAAATGTTCAGTTCACTCCTAGCACAACGGAAGGGTTCTTCCCATTGAATGTTGGGTCCTATCTAAAGATATCCATTTTCTCTTCCATTTCAGCTTCATTCCTTCCTTCAGAACCCTCTGTTTTACAATAATTCCGTAAATGGAGTGTATTTGGATGAGAATGGAGACTTGTCAGCAGACCTGGACGTATTTATGTGGGAGGGTATTGACAATACATCCTTTGAGAAAGTGAGGGTTGTTAGACTAGAAAGACAGGGGTCCCTGGATGTCAAGTTCACGATCAACCAGAATGCTACTGTATAGACGGAAGTGCCAAACAAGGTGGGGTTAAATCTTCATTTCCTTTTTTCTGAAGTTCTTGCCTAGAGGATTGCACTCTTGGGGCAGGGAGTGCCTTTCAATGTCATCTAAGTTCTCTCAGAAAAGAACCACATTTAATTAATTAATTTATTTATCATATTTATATAGTCGCCCATCTCACACAAGGTGACTCTGGGCAGCATACAACACTTACATAATAAACACATAAAAACAATTACACATAAAAAACTGTAAAAACACACAAAACAGGAGGGGATAAAATCAATAAGGGAGCCATCGTAAAATCTCCCCAGTCCCCTGAGAGCCCCAGACCTGATCACTTGAGGGACTTACAGAATCTTAAGAGGGATGGAGCTAATCGCACTTCTGGGGGGAGAAGATTCCACAAGGCGGGTGCCACGGCAGAGAAGGCCCTCCTCCTGGGAACTGCCAAATGTAATTCTCTAGCAGACAGGATCCACAGCATGCCTTCTCTGCCAGATCTCATGGGACGGGCGGATGTAATCAGGGAGAAGCAGTCCCTCAGGTAACCCAGCCCCATGCCATGAAGGGCTTTAAAGGTCAAAACCAGCACCTTGAATTGGACCCAGAAGCAAACTGGCAACCAGTGCAGCTCGCAAAGCAGAGGTGTAACAGGTACCCCCCTAGGGTACACATAACTGCCCACACCACTGTATTTTGCACCAGTTGAAGCTTCCAGATACTCTTCAAGGGCATCCCCATGTAGAGTGCATTACAGAAGTCCAAACAGGAGGTGACCTGAGTGACAGTGATTAGGTCCCTCTGATCTAGGGATGGGCGCAACTGGAGCACAACACGAAGCTGTGCAAAGGCCCTCCTAGCCACGACTGCCACCTGCTCTTTGAGCAGGAATCGTGAGTCCAGGAGGACCCCCAGACTGCGCACAGGGTCTGTCTGGGGCAGTGCAACCCCATTCAGTCCCAAAGATGGCATAGCTCTAGCACCAGAAGGCCCCCAACCCACAGCCACTCAGCCTTGCCAGGGTTCAGTTGAAGCCTGCTGTTCCCCATCCAGACCCTCACAGCCTCCGGGCACCGGGATAAGACATTCACAGCATCGCTTAATTCGCCAGGGCAGAGATGTATAATTGGGTATCATCAGCATACTGATGATACCTCACCCCATGGCGACAGATGAGCTCACCCAGCAGCTTCATATAGATGTTAAATAAGAGAGAGGTTCAACACATTCAAACCCACTCCCACGCCCGCGCAGCCCACTCAGCCTCCAGGACCTCCTTCCTCCCCCGCTGCTCCCACCAGCTGGCAGAGGCTCCAGCCATTCACCCTCCCACCAAGACCCCCTCTGGCTCTCTCCCAGAGAAAGGCAAAGATGGGGAACATTCAATATCCAGTGGGAGGCCCACAGTCCAACTCCCAGGGACTTCACATTAAATAGGAGTAGTGGTGTTTCTCCTTCTCCTTCTCCTTCTCCTTCTCCTTCTCCTTCTCCTTCTCCTTCTCCTTCTCCTTCTCCTTCTCCTTCTCCTTCTCCTTCTCCTTCTCCTTCTCCTTCTCCTTCTCCTTCTCCTTCTCCTTCTCCTTCTCCTCCTCCTCCTCCTCCTCCTCCTCCTCCTCCTCCTCCTCCTCCTCCTCCTCCTCCTCCTCCTCCTCCTCCTCCTCCTCCTCCTCCTCCTCCTTCTTCTTCTTCTTCTTCTTCTTCTTCTTCTTCTTCTTCTTCTTCTTCTTCTTCTTCTTCTTCTTCTTCTTCTTCTTCTTCTTCTTCTTCTCGAGGCTGCCGGAGGGAAGCAGAAGGGCCTCTGAAGGGGAGGGGAGCCTACAGCTGTTGGCCACTCCACTGTAACCCCCCAGCCTGCCTTGCCCCCGCCCCCGCCGCCAGAGCCCAGCGTCCAGATGGCAACCCAACGATAGCCAGATGGTGAAAGGCTACAGCACCCCAGAGCTCCAAGACAAAGGTGGGGAGCTCCTCAGTGCTCCCCAGGGAAGCAGCTTGGGCAGTTCTCCAAAGCAGTGCAAGGAAGGCCCTCCAGCAGCAGCAGACTCCTCCAGCCAAGCCTGATGTCAGGTTCAGCCCAAAGAACTCCACAAGACAAGACAGTTACAGTTCTATTGCATTTATTAGCTTCCACCTACAAGACAGAATCTCGCCAGACTGAATCTAAACTTCCAAGCCAGCAAGCAAACACTGCGAATTCCTTAGGGTGGTGCAGCCTCATCCTCTTCACCTTGCCACACTCATTCTGGGGGCAAGGAAATGCTTCTCTCCCTGAGCACAGCCTTCGCCGTACCATTCCATCACATCAGCTAAGCCAGTCCAAAAACGCTGCTTCCAAGTTCAAAAAAGCCACCAAGGTCACAAATGCAGCAAATGCTGCAAACACAGCAACTCCAGCAGCAGCTGAGCCAGTCCCCAAAAACGCCGCTACCACATTCAAAGGAGCCACCAGGTTTACAAACGCAGCAAACGCAGTCGGGGCGGGAGGCGCGGCCAGTGCTGCAAAGTGTTAAGCGCTGCCGTCGTTCACATTCCTCCAGCCGAAGAAGTCCGAACGACCCCGAGCAGTCCGGCTTCTGTAGGGTGGGTGGCAGTCCAGAGCATCCTCCACACTACAAACACGCACACAGCAGACACATACAAAGAGCATAAAATTAAAAGGACGGCGGCTCCACAGCTCTCATTCTCCCGCCATCTTAACCGGTCACCTTCCTAACTGAGTTTTTCTTCATCCAAGTTGCAAGAATATCTTGCGCTTTATCATTATGGCTCTCCGCCTGCAAAGTACTCTGAGATAAAGGCCACACCGTGACTCCAAGGAAACAGAGCTTCTTACAGTAACCTTCACAGGGTTTCTTCTCCTTGCAGATCTTCTTTTCAACTTCTCCCCATACTATCCATATGGTTCTGTTCAGGACCTGCTGTTTGGAAGACAACTCAGCAGAGTCTTTGCTTGGTTGACCTCGCTTGGGCTCCAGAGCAAAGTTGAGACCGATTCGCTCATGAACAGGAGGCCACCAGAAAGACGTCGGGCTATAGACGAGAGTGTAAGATGAGAATCTGCCTCTAAGGAAGACACTAACAAGCATATTCTGTCCACTTGCCAAGAAAACTCTATGAATGTATCCTTAAGTCACTTAGAGTCAAGTAGATCCACCTCTTTCTAATCTAACATTATTTAGTTAGATATTTAGATGCCTATCAGAAATACATAATTCACTATTCAAGAAATGTATTTATTACTCTTCTGCAAAGGGAGAAAGATTTGAGCCAGGGGAGCATGACGATTTCCTGTGGCCAAAGCAAAGAAACCATCCAAACTTCTCTTGAGGTATTTAGTATGTAAAGATAGAATCGAACTCTAAAAATGGTAGTGTGTGAAAAGTTAGAAGAGAAGATCAACAGGGAAGCAACATGCAACCAGTTCAAGTTAATGAATTTAGGACTTGATAGGCTTCAAATTGAGTAAATCTAAGCCTTGAAGTGGAGATCACCAACCTCTTCCTCCTTTGTCTCCTTTCTGGAAAGAACTTCATTTTCTGGATCTTCTTCCTCTCTCCATTCAGCCGCTGCCTCCTTCCAGGTGTGTGGAAAGCTGTCCTCCCGGCTTGGTGAAGGTGGCTTAGGAAGGGAGGCCCATCTGCTGCTACGACTGTCTTCCTTGTGCAGAAGGAACCATCTCCACCCAGGAAGGTGGGTGGCACCAGAAGAAAGGGGCAGACTTTGGGAGCACCCTATACCCCAAGAAAAAACTGGCTTTTAAAACATTCCTTCCTTATAATGTATACAACATATTTCCTAGTGGGGGATAACAAACGAACTTAGAGGTTAAACTGAGGGAAGATACAGCTTTGAGCAATCAAAGCTGAGCATTACGAGGAATATGGTATTTATTACTCTTCATTCACAACTTAAGCCTTTTTATGTTTCAGTTTGTGATTCACCCCCTTCCTGAGAATTCCCAGGCTTCCAGGCCATAATGGCACTGGATGTCTCTTTGGAAAAGTACTGGTCAGGTCTTCCTCCACTTAACTACATCTAGATGGAACCCCATTTCTATGGGCAGCCAAAGTTCATGGTTTTTAATAGGGGTGTCTTGCTCTGGTGGGAAGACGGCCCTGAAACAGTTCGTCGAGAGCAGGAATTTATGATGACGTCCTCAGCTCAACTTACCCTGAAGGTCACCTCCACCTAACCTCAGTGGTAAAGTGGTGAAACGTTATCTCTTTCTTTTTCAGTGAAATTGGAAAGAGGCCTGTCAGTTTTCCCTTACAACGCAAGCAAAAAGAAAAATACTTAAACTATTCTCTATCTTCCTCCCTCCCTTCTTTCCTGGAATACGTAAAACAGACAGTTCTGCCAGTTTCTTCCCCCCCAGCTGGAGTTAAAGGAAGACACATTTTCTTTCATTTTCTTCTCTGATAGATTCCCTACTTCACAGCAATTAGTGAACAATATAAAACTTGATCATCATCATCATCATCATCATCATCATCATCATCATCATCCCACTCAGGCAAAAGTTAACAAGTAACTGAGGACTCTCTTATATTTTCCTATATTTTTCTGCATAAATATGAATATTAGTCATCGATAGAACTCTGTGGGTATCAAATATGGGACATCATGTTTGATTTCACTACATTCATAAAAAGCAGAAATATATTCTTTGTATTTGGTTCCCATCTGGGAATTTATCAGTGACACAATCAATGACGATGTTCACACATAACATTAAGCCAGGATGTGTAAGCCATTGTTCACAGAACAAAAAATAATAACAAAGGATGGGATCTTGCTCTGCAGGGACCAAAGGAACCAAATTAAAGAATTCATAAGAGATGGCTCTGCTGGGCCCACTTGAGCCATGGAGCGGAGCCCCCATCTCCCCACATCCTCATTTTTTCTGAATCCTGACTTCCTTCACATGGAATCATTCCCACCATCTCCAATTTCACCCAAACTATGCCCTTGATTGAAGCACATGCCTCATGAGAGATCTTCCTCTTCCTCTTTTTCAGATGCAGAAAAATGCACCAGATGACCAGAAGATCAGCATCCAAACATTAATCAAGATCATTGTATACCCAAGATAAAAACCTTCCTGTCCTATCAAGAAAATCTGGGGAAGATCCTGGCTTCCATTGCCTTCTTCCTCTCTTTCATTACAAACTCTGTTTTAGGAATCTTCATTAAATTCCAAGAGATGCCAATCGTCAAAACCAACAACAGGGACCTCTCCTACGTTCTCCTGGTCTCCCTCCTGCTTTCCTTATGGACCAGCTTCCTGTTTATTGGCCAGCCAAGGAGAGCCACCTGCCTTCTCCAATGAACAGCCTTCAGCATCATCTTCTCAGCTGCCATTTCTTCTGTCTTGGCCAAAACGATCACAGTGGTGTTGGCCTTCCTGGCCACAAAACCAGGGAATCAAGTACAACGATTGCTGGGGAAGAGCTTAGCTAACTCCATCATCCTTTCTTGCTCTTGTGTCCAAATGGGGATATGTGGCATCTGGTTGGCAACCTCTCCCCCATTTCCTGATTCTGACCTGCATTCCCAGCCTGGAGAGATCATCCTGCAGTGCAATGAAGGCTCTGCTGCCATGTTTTACACTGCCCTTGGCTACATGGGCTTCCTGGCTGCCGTCTGCTTCATGGTGGCTTTCCTGGCCAGGAACCTCCCTGGGGCCTTCAATGAAGCCAAGCTGATCACCTTCAGCATGCTGATCTTCTGCAGTGTCTGGGTCTCCTTTGTGCCCGCCTATCTGAGCACCAAGGGCAAGTACATGGTGGCCGTGCAGGTTTTCTCCATCTTGGCCTCCAGCGCTGGCCTGCTGGGCTTCATCTTTTTCCCCAAATGCTACATTATTTTCCTAAGACCAGATCTGAATACCAAAGAACATTTGAAGTCCAAATAAAATAGTAAAGTGAGGTTGGAGGTGGTTTGGGGGATTTGTGATAGAACTGGACAAATGCCATTCCTTATCAGCATAGAAATCAATTTCAAAGAATTTTATTAAATTTCAGTAAAAAATATAAGCTATAAAGAAATCAAAAAGAAAAATGACAGGAAAAAAATACAGAAAAGAGAAGGCAACTTCTGAATTTTTTTTGTGTAGGCATAGATATAAAATACATTCACCTCTTACTCTACTCTTAGAAACATTGCATATTAGATCTACTTCTTACTCTGATATCTAAGAAAAATTACAAATTACAGACGAGTCTATATCAACAAAAAGTATTAAAACAATCAATACAAGGTATTTCGATAGTTATAGAATAATTCAGTCATCAAGTCCCAAGATCAAAACTCATTTTTTTGAGTCTCAGGTAAAAAGTCCAAGAGTGGTTTCCAAACAGAAACCAAGCCTGACCCTAGAAAGCTTTTCTTTAATCAAAGTAGTCATTTTCGCCATCACTGCCGGTTCCATTCGTTTCAATATCCATTCTTCAGCTTTTGGTGTTTGGAAATATTTCAATTTTTGCGCATATAAAAGTCTCACTGCAGGTATCAGATAAAGGAACAAATTGTCAGAGTAGCGCTATATGCCAGGCTATGAGCAGTGCCAGAAGAAAACAACTTGGACTCTGAGTTTGTACTATCCAGAGATTATACTATGTTCCATTATATACACAAGCTAATTCTTACAGGCGAATACAGAAATTCCTATATATACAGCAACACACCTAACTCAGGTTGCGGCAATTAACTCTGGGCGGGAGTGGATACTTGGTATCACAGCCGGGTTCCCTCAAGTGTCTCAGACAAAGCAAACCGCAGCGGCTCGGAAGTGCAGCGATCAGCGCGCAATTAAGAAACCCTGGCTTAGCCTGCAGAAGAAAAGCCCAGCGAACGAAACAACCCCATTGACAATGGACAGCAATCAAGGGGACAAAGAACCGGGCTGAATCTGCCATTTGGGCATGGGGGAGATTACCGCGGGTAGTCAGTAACCAAGGCAATGGGGGGAAGCGTGGGAATGGGGAACCTATAAAACGCTATGTATTCTGTGCCAAGCCAACCCTGGCTTTGTTTGTATCTATCTGCATTACACCCAAGTAAACTTCTTTTGCTGAACCTGTGTTTTGTGAGAGTTTCATTGGTGCTGAATGTGGTAACTCTTACATAAAGCCAGGGTTCACCCTTGAGCACTACCCGGTACTCACCGAGGAGCACTCGCGATTTCGTTCGTAGAGCAGCTGAGGGGCTTTGATTCGTTCGACCTCAACAAAGATGGCCAGCAACAGAGAGGGCACGAGCTCGCTGTGTGGCGAGGAGCCCAAGCCTGAAGGCGCGATGGCAGGACTGGCTCAGAGCGAGAGGAACAAATTATATAGCCACCCAACTCACACACAGTGACTCCGGGAGGATTACAAAGTAAAATCCCCATGACAAAAAGCCATCAACACCCACTCCCTGTAGCAGCCAAAAACACAGTCAACACAGCCACTTGATCGGCTCCTTTTCTGCTTGGGATCCCCAGGTCTGTTGGCAAAGCCACGTCTTCAGGGCCTTCCAGAACAACATCAAGGTGGGGGCCAATCTTTACTCAGAGGGAATAACATTCCACAGAAAGGGGGCCACCATGGAAAAGGCCCTTCTTTGTGGTCCCATCAGATGTACTTCCCTCAACGATGCACTCAGGGTCACATAACTTGTTCACAACCACAGTGGAGTCTTTTAAAGGACACTAAGTTTGCAAGCCTCACTTTCTAATACTTTCAGGAATTGCTTATTAACCGTCTTGAAGCTGTTATACACCTTCGGAATGACAAATCTGAAAACTCTCCAGCTGAGTTTAATTTCAACTCTGTACAAAAGAAAAATTGACTACAAGCTTAAAGGATTTGAAATAAACAGCAAAAGCTAAATAAGATTTTGATCCCAAGAAATTACAATAAAATTTGGAATATTGACTTTTATTATAAGATTTTGGAATTAACTATAAAAAAAATCAATAGCTTCTTGTGGAAACCAGAGTTATTTGGACTATCTTGGCTCATAACAAAGATAAGTGACTTTATGATTTAGAAACTGGACACTAGAGGGGACTAAAGATTCTAAGTAGAAGGAAAAAAATACAAGCCAGCTTCTGGTGTTAGTTAACTGGGACTTACAAAATGACACAAAACATCATAACATTGGAAATCTTAAAAAAGATCTTTGAAGAATGGACCTAGAAATTAGTAGCTACACTGTCAACAATGTCAGTAATGATGTCTGCTTCTATGAAAAGATTATGTCCAAAAGGTGTTAATCAGGAAATGGCAAATGTGGAGCAAATTTTGTCTGACAAGATAACAGTGGAACTAGAAATGACAGGCCAAGAGAATCATTTCGAAAAGAACACTTTATTTATTTATTTATGCAACTTATATGGCTGTCCAACGCAGTCACGGTGACTCCAGGCAGCTTACAGAGACAAAAACCCCCAATGCAAAACCTGATACACCCCCCACCCCCTGGCAACAATTGACCTGGGAAACTTTATTGGAAATACAAAAGAAACTGGCTGAACTTTTGAAAATTAAAGGGGAAATAGAAATGACAAACCAAGAGAATGACCTGGAAAATGTTTTCTTATTGGATCTACAAAGAGGCTTGTTAACCCCTTGAAGAAGTCTGTCCGATGGGATAAAGAAGAATTAAAGAGAAATCAAATCCTATGATAATATTTGAATGAAATAAAGATTAAGACTGTTAGATGTAAAAGGAAAGAATATAAAGTTGGTTTACTTGATCAAGGCTGAAACAAGAGATTATTTGCAAAGTTCTGACAACTCTTTATGTTGTTGGTTTTTTTGCTGTCATCAGGATTGAAAAAGTGATGTTTTATGGATTTGCGTATAGATAAGGGATGGGATCCCCTTCATGGATCACTGCCTTGTCGTGGCGAAGGGGCTTGTGTAACTCAGTGAAGCCATGAGCTATACCGTGCAGGGCCACCCAAGACGGACAGGTCATGACAGAGAGTTCTGACAAAATGTGGTCCACTGGAGAAGGAAATGGCAACCCACTCCAGTATCCTTGCCAAGAAAACCCCATGGACAATGTTAAAAGGCTAAAAGATATGACGCTGGAAGATGAGCCCCTCAGGTTGGAAGGTGTCCAATATGCTACTGGGGAAGAGCGGAGGGCAATTCCAAGTAGCTCCAGAAAGAGTGAAGCGGCTGGGCCAAAGCCGAAAGGACGTTCAGCTGTGGAGGTATCTGGAAGCGAAAAGAAGGTCCGATGCTGTAAAGAACAATATTGTATAGGTACGTGGAATGTAAGATCCATGAACCAAGGCAAGCTGGATGTGGTCAAACATGAGATGACAAGACTGAACGTCGACATCTTGGGAATCAGCGAATTGAAATGGACGGGAATGGGTGAATTTAATTCAGGTGACCATTATATCTACTACTGTGGGCAAGAAACCCTTAGAAGAAATGGAGTTGCACTCATAGTCAATAAGAGAGTGGGAAAGGCAGTAATGGGGTACAACCTCAAAAACGACAGAATGATCTCAGTGCGTATCCAAGGAAAACCATTCAACATCACGGTAATCCAAGTCTATGCCCCAACCACTGATGCCGAAGAAGCTGAAGTTGACCGGTTCTATGAAGACCTACAAGACCTTCTAGAACTAGCACCAAAAAAAGATGTCCTTTTCATCATAGGGGATTGGAATGCTAAAGTAGGAAGTCAAGGAGTAATCGGAATAACAGGCAAGTTTGGCCTTGGAGTACAAAATGAAGCAGGGCAAAGGCTAATAGAGTTCTGTCAAGAGAACAAGCTAGTCATAGCAAACACTCTTTTCCAACAACACAAGAGACGACTCTACACATGGACATCACCAGATGGTCAATACCGAAACCAGATTGATTACATACTTTGCAGCCAAAGATGGAGAAGCTCTATACAGACGGCAAAAACAAGACCAGGAGCTGACTGTGGCTCAGATCATGAGCTTCTTACTGCAAAATTTAGGCTTAAATTGAAGAATGTAGGGAAAACCACTAGACCACTCAGGTATGACTTAGATCATATTCCATGTGAGTACACAGTGAAGGTGATGAATAGATTTAGAGGATTAGATTTGGTAGACAGAGTGCCTGAAGAACTATGGACGGAGGTCTGTAACATTGTACAAGAGGCAGCAACTAAAACCATCCCAAAGAAAAAGAAATGCAAGAAAGCAAAATGGCTGTCTGATGAGGCTTTACAAATAGCTGTGGAAAGAAGGAATGCGAAAAGCAAGGGTGAAAGGGAAAGATATAAGCAACTGAATGCAGATTTCCAGAGAATAGCAAGGAGAGATAAGAAGGCCTTCTTAAATGAACAATGCAAAGAAATTGAAGAAAACAATAGAATGGGGAAGACTAGAGATCTCTTCAAGAAAATTGGAGATATCAAAGGAACGTTTAGGGCAAAGATGGGCATGATAAAGGACAAAAAAGGCAGGGACCTAACAGAAGCAGAAGAGATTAAGAAGAGGTGGCAAGAATACACAGAAGAACTATACAAGAAAGATCTTAATGTCCCTGATGTCCATGCTGGTGTGGTCACTGACCCTGAGCCAGACATCCTAGAGAGTGAAGTCAAGTGGGCCTTAGGAAGCATTGCTAACAACAAAGCTAGTGGAGATGACAGTATTCCAGCTGAGTTATTTAAAATACTAAAAGACGATGCTGTTCAAGTGCTGCACTCAATATGCCAGCAAGTTTGGAAAACGCAACAGTGGCCACGGGATTGGAAGAGGTCAGTTTACGTTCCAATTCCAAAGAAGGGCAATGCCAAAGAATGCTCAAACTATCGCACAATTGCACTCATTTCACATGCTAGCAAGGTTATGCTCAAAATCCTACAAGCTAGGCTTCAGCAGTACGTGAACCGAGAACTACCGGATGTACAAGCTGGGTTTCGAAGAGGCAGAGGAACTAGAGATCAAATTGCCAACATTCGCTGGATCATGGAGAAAGCACGAGAGTTCCAGAAAAGCATCTACTTCTGCTTCATTGACTATGCAAAAGCCTTTGATTGTGTGGATCACAACAAACTGTGGCAAATTCTTAAAGAGATGGGGATACCAGACCACCTTACCTGTCTCCTGAGAAATCTGTATGCGGGCCAAGAAGCAACAGTTAGAACCGGTCATGGAACAACCGATTGGTTCAAAATAGGGAAAGGAGTACGACAAGGCTGTATACTGTCACCCTGCTTATTTAACCTATATGCAGAGTACATCATGAGAAATGCCAGGCTGGAAGAATCACAAGCCGGAATTAAGATTGCAGGGAGAAACATCAATAACCTCAGATATGCAGACGATACCACCCTAATGGCAGAAAGTGAAGAAGAACTAAAGAGCCTCTTGATGAGGGTGAAAGAGGAGAGTGCGAAAGCTGGCTTGAAACTCAACATTAAAAAAACTAAGATCATGGCATCTGGACCCATCAATCCCTGGCAAATAGAAGGGGTAGAAATGGAAGCAGTAACAGACTTCATTTATTTGGGCTCCAAGATCACCGCAGACGGAGACTGCAGCCATGAAATTAAAAGACGCTTGCTCCTTGGGAGGAAAGCTATGGCAAACCTAGATAGCATATTAAAAAGCAGAGACGTCACCTTGGCGACAAAGATCCGCATAGTCGAAGCTGTGGTTTTTCCAGTAGTAAGGTATGGCTGTGAGAGCTGGACCATAAAGAAGGCTGAACGCCGAAGAATTGATGCCTTTGAACTGTGGTGCTGGAGAAGACTCTTAAGAGTCCCCTGGACTGCTAGGAGGTCAAACCAGTCAATCTTAAAGGAAATCAACTCTGATCGCTCATTGGAAGGATTGATAATGAAGCTCAAGCTCAGATACTTTGGTCACCTAATGCGAAGAGAGGACTCTTGGGAAAAGACCCTGATGCTGGGAAAGATGGAAGGCAAAAGGAGAAGAGGACGGCAGAGGATGAGATGGCTAGATAGCATCACTGAAGCAATGAGCATGAAATTGAGCAAACTCAGGGAGGCAGTGAAGGATAGGAAGGCCTGGCGCAATATGGTTCATGGGGTCACGAAGAGTCGGACACGACTTAACGACTAAACAACAACAAAAGGGATGGGATATAGGATAGAGAGATATCTGTTTTTAACCTTACAGGGGGTAAAGAGTTACTCAATTTGTCTACACTTGTAACGAAGGTTGGAAGTTACGTCTTTATATTTTTTCCTTTTTTTATCATTCTTGTCTCTTTTCTCTTTCTTTTAGTTTTTCTTGCAATTTTATTCTTTCTTACTATTCTTTTTTCTTTAAGTTTAGTTTGTATACATTTTTACTATTGTAATCAAAATCCTTAATAAAATATGTCATCAAATGCTCAAAACTTGCGAAGCTGTTCGGTTTCTCTCACAAACTGGGATGCTGCTTCTGAAATAGAATTAGAACTGAATAATTTTTGTTTATGTAGTTTGTTTTTATTATGTTTTTGCTAAAAGTTTTAGGAACTCCTGGGCTTGGGTGGATTTACAAGTATTTCTTGTAAAAATAATTTGAATAAAAAGTTATTTTCATTTATTATGTTCTAACGCAGGTAGCCCTCACTTAATGACCACAATAGGGACCTGAAAAATTGTCATTAAGTGGGGCGGCTATTAAGCAACTCACACCCGATTTTATGACCTTTTTTGCAGTGGTCATGAAACAAATCACCGCAGCCATTAAGGGAATCATGCGGCTGTTAAGCAAATCACATGGTTCCCCATTGATTTTGCTTGCCAGGAGCTGGCTGGGAAGGTCACAAATGGCAACCACGTAACCCTGGGATGCTGCAACCATTGTAAATGCAGACTGGTTGCCAAGTGCCCAGATCGTGATCACGTGACCGCAGGGGTGCTGTGACAGTTGTAAGTTCGAGGACTGGTTGTAATTCTTTGTTTGTTCAGCACCATTGTAACTTCAAACAGTCACTAAACAAATGGTTGTTAAGTGAGGACATCACCCTGGATTACAATATATATGAAAATTATCTGAGTGCAGAAAAGACTTCAGATGCTTTGCTGGACCTGCTTTCTGATCGGGAAGCCAATGTACCTAATTACAGGCATGGAAGGTAGAGAAACACAGTGGCCTTGGGAAGGATTCCAATCTCTTACCCAATATCACCCTGGGTTACAATATCTATGAAATTCTTTGAGTGCAGAAAAGACTTCAGATGCTTTCCCGGACCTGCTTTCTGATGGGGAAGCCAATGTTTGTAATTACAGGCATGGAAGGCAGAGAAAGACAGTGGCCGTTCTCAAAGGGGCTGACACTGACATCTCCATCCAGATTTCAGCCATGTTGGGCACCTACAAAATCCCTCAGGTGAGTCTTTGCTGAGATAGCATTTATCCCTGTAATTCCAACCATTGCAAATGAAGAACAGAGTTTAAGTAAATGGGAAGGGAAGCAATAGATGAAACAAAGGGTGAGTGGGGAAACCTTCACTGCAAGGAGTGGAACTCTCCCTTCATTAGGCACAGAATTGTCATCTTAAATGTTGGATGTTATAGGTGACAAATAAATCCCATCTTCTTTCTTTTCTTTTCAGTTTTCAGTTTTCTTTTTAGTCTTGTTTCTCAGATTCTGTGTGATAAAACCCATCTTCCTTTCCTCTACCCAGTGTTCCCTGCTGAAGGAGTCCAGTATCCAGGGTTGCTCAAGGTGGTCCTGCATTTTAGGTTGTCCTTGGTTGGACTGATTGCTCCTGACCCTGAGCAGGGACTGAGGTTCAAGAGGATCTTGATTTCCATGCTGAATACTTTGATGCTTGTTCTTTGGTATGGAGGAAAGAGTGGGTGATTTTAAAAAATAAGAAGTTCTTGGAATTAGGAGGACATGATTTCAGATTTGGATGGCATTGGTATCTGTGTTACGACATACTGAAAGTTAATAGTGATTTTAAAAACCATTTTATTAGACATGCCGTACTGAGAGTTTGGAATTGATATAAAGCAAGATTGTCTCCAAAAATTCCTCTGGGGTTGTCCTCCTAAGAAACTTTTTATAGAGGAGAAATGACACTTAAACAAGCATGGTTGATGTATGCAAATTTACTACTGTTTTCTGAAGGAAAACCCAACTTGAAGAAGAGGGAAGAATTAGAGCTGGAAGGTCATATTTGTCAGTGGTTTACTTATGCAGAGTTGTTGGAAAGATTTAAACTAGATAAGAAAAGTTATGAATTTACCTCTGAAAAAACTGACTTCGAATACGTTTTGTGTACTAATGGCGAACATGTTGTCGCCAAAACGTATAAACTTTTGTTGAAGATGAACATGGAAGAGGACTATGGTAAAGATTGCATGTTTAAGTAGGCAAAAAATTTTGGATACAGCATAAAGATGGATCAATGGGAGAATATGTGGAATAATGGCTTGAAGTTTACTCTTAACTACAATTTAAAAGAAAATTTCTATAAAATGACATACCGTTGGTGTTGGACACCAGATAAACTGTCTAAGATGTATAAAGGAGTTTCAAGTGTATGTTGAAATGTAACCAGCGTGAAGGTATCTTCTACCATTTATGGCGGAGTTGTGAGAAAGCGAAGAAATATTGGGCTATGATATGTATTTTGATTCAAAACATTTTGAAAATGGAGGTACAATTGAAAACCAGAGACTTTTCATGGAAATTTGTGTTAGGATATAGTCATAAGTAAAGGAATTTTACTGTGTGAATAACATGGAGAATGACAAAGCAACCCATGTAGCTGGAGCTCACGGCTAAAGAGCTAATTGGCAGCAACTGACCAGGAACGAATCAGCACAATGGAAGGAGCATAAGCAGCATGGGTGGAACATATGCCTGCTGAGTGCTTCTGAGTGTTGTGGAGTATTGTTGGTTAGTAGGTAAGTTAGGCATGTTGCTGTATATATAGGAATTACTGTATTCGCCTGTAAGAATTAGCTTGTGTATATAATGGAACATAGTATAATCTCTGGATAGTACAAACTCAGAGTCCAAGTTGTTTTCTTCTGGCACCGCTCGTAGCCTGGCATATAGCGCTACTCTGACAATTTGTTCCTTTATCTGATACCTGCAGTGAGACTTTTATATGTGCAAAAATTGAAATATTTACAAACACCAACAGCAGAAGAATGGATATTGAAACGAATGGAACTGGCAGTGATGGCGAAAATGACTACTTTGATTAAAGGAAAGCTTTCAAGGGTCAGGCTTGGTTTCTCTTTGGAAACCACTCTTGGACTTTTTACCTGGGACTCAAAAAAATGAAAATTTGTTCTTGGGACTTGATGACTGAATTATTCTATAACGATCGAAACACCTTGTATTGATTGTTTTAATACTTTTTGTTGATATAGACTCGTCTGTAATTTGTAATTTTTCTTAGATATCAGAGTAAGAAGTAGATCTAATATGTAATTGTTTTCATAGAAAAGTAAGAGGTGAATGTATTTTATATCTATACTTACACCAAAAAAATTCAGAATTTGCTTTTCTTTTTCTGTACTTTTTCTGTCATTTTTCTTTTTGATTTCTTTATAGCTTATATTTTTTACTGAAATTTAATAAAATTCTTTGAAATTGATTTCTATGCTGATAAGGAAAGGCATTTGTCCAGTTCTATCACAAATCCCCCAAACCACCTCCAACCTCACTTTACTATTTTATTTGGACTTCAAATGTTCTTTGGTATTCAGATCTGGTCTTAGGAAAATAATGTAGCATTTGGGGAAAAAGATGAAGCCCAGCAGGCCAGCGCTGGAGGCCAAGATGGAGAAGACCTGCACGGCCACCATGTACTTGCCCTTGGTGCTCAGATAGGCGGGCACAAAGGAGACCCAGACACTGCAGAAGACCAGCATACTGAAGGTGATCAGCTTGGCTTCATTGAAGGCCCCAGGGAGGTTCCTGGCCAGGAAAGCCACCGTGAAGCAGACGGCAGCCAGGAAGCCCATGTAGCCAAGGGCAGTGTAAAACATGGCAGCAGAGCCTTCATTGCATTGCAGGATGATCTCTCCAGGCTGGGAATGCAGGTCAGAATCAGGAAATGGGGGAGAGGTTGCCAACCAGATGCCACATATCCCCATTTGGACACAAGAGCAAGAAAGGATGATGGAGTTAGCTAAGCTCTTCCCCAGCAATCGTTGTACTTGATTCCCTGGTTTTGTGGCCAGGAAGACCAACACCACTGTGATCGTTTTGGCCAAGACTGAAGAAATGGCAGCTGAGAAGGTAAAGCTGAAGGCTGTTTGTCGGAGAAGGCAGGTGGCTCTCCTTGGCTGGCCAATAAACAGGAAGCTGGTCCATAAGGAAAGCAGGAGGGAGACCAGGAGAACGTAGGAGAGGTCCCTGTTGTTGGCTTTGACGATTGGCGTCTCTTGGAATTTAATGAAGATTCCTAAAACAGAGTTTGTAATGAAAGAGAGGAAGAAGGCAATGGAAGCCAGGATCTTCCCCAGATTTTCTTGATAGGACAGGAAGGTTTTTATCTTGGGTATACAATGATCTTGATTAATGTTTGGATGCTGATCTTCTGGACATCTGGTGCATTTTTCTGCATCTGAAAAAGAGGAAGAGGAAGATCTCTCATGAGGCATGTGCTTCAATCAAGGGCATAGTTTGGGTGAAATTGGCGATGGTGGGAATGATTCCATGTGAAGGAAGTCAGGATTCAGAAAAAATGAGGATGTGGGGAGATGGGGGCTCCGCTCCATGGCTCAAGTGGACCCAGCAGGGCCATCTCTTATGAATGGTTTAATTTGGTCCCTTTGGTCCCTGCCGACCAAGATCCCATCCTTTGTTATTATTTTATATAGGATTACACATCCTGGCTTAATGTTATGTGTGAACATCATCATTGATTGTGTCACTGATAAATTCCCAGATGGGTACCAAATACAAAGAATATATTTCTGCTTTTTATGAATGTAGTGAAATCAAACATGATGTCCCATATTTGATACCCACAGAATTCTATCGATGACTAATATTCATATTTATGCAGAAAAATATAGGAAAATATAAGAGAGTCCTCAGTTACTTGTTAACTTTTGCCTGAGTGGGATGATGATGATGATGATGATGATGATGATCAAGTTTTATATTGTTCACTAATTGCTGTGAAGTAGGGAATCTATCAGGGAAGAAAATGAAAGAACTCTCTATTTTATATATTTTAGGAAGGAATGGAAAGAGGGAGATAGATAATAGTTTAAGTATTCTTCTTTTTGCTTGCATTGTAAGGGGAAACTGACAGGTCTCTTTCCAATTTCACTGAAAAAGAAAGAAAGAAAGTTCTACCACTTCACCACTGAGGTTAGGTGGAGGTGACCTTCAGGGTGAATTGAGCTGAGTGTCAGGTTCAGCCGGCATGGCACTGCTAGAAAGCCCGGCCAGTTGCGCTGAGCCAATTCTACCACCCGCGCACTCGCCGGGGAAAAAGAGGAAGTGCGAGGCATGGCTAATTGATCGGCCACCTGAGCCCACTTAACAGAAAACTGCAGGGTGGAAGTGTTGTATTCACCCTGATAAGTGGCGCGCGCCAACAATGAACGGAGCTGTGAGCGCGGGAAGATCACCGTGTGATCCAGCAAACCCCAGTTTTGCACGCAACTGAAAGGACCCCAAGGAAACCAGCCCACGCCGGAGGGGCAGTCAATCAAGGGACAATGGGACACGGGCTGAACCTGCCATCTGGACAATTAAGGGGGATTATTGGGGCGCCGATAATACACAGCCTGTAACACGACGATCGGGCAAACCGCGGGAAGGGGAGAGGTATAAATGGAACAATGTAATGTGCCAAGCCAGTCCTGGCTTTGTTTGTAACTGTTGCGTTACGCTCGAGTAAACCTCTTTTGTGAACCACACGTGTCACAGGAGCTTCTCTTGACGAACGAGGCATTCCTTACATAAAGCCAGGACTCACATTGAGTGCTACCCGGTAACACCGAGGAGTGCTCACCTTCTTTCCTTGCAGCCAGGTCCGGAGAGGAATCGATTGACGGCACCAGGAGATGGCCAGCAATGGAGAAACTGCTAGCCAGCTGGGCAACCAGGAGCCCGGATCTGAAGGTGCGACGGCAGGGCCAGTCCAGTGTGAACAGCGCACGGACACAGCTGAGAGGGCGCCAGAGGATGTGTGGTCATTCAGCGGGGGCAGGAGCCCCGATGGGTCACCAGCATGGGGGATCACGACAGCTGGAGGAATGACTCACTCGACTGGAGGCCAAGATCGAGCAGGGATGGATGCCGTCCAAGTGATGCTGCAGACCATACTCTGGCGGGGCAAAGCCCCAAAGGCAGAGTCGCAGGCAAAGGAGGAACCGGGTGATGCCTGCAGCAGTGAGGGCACAAGCTCGAGAAGCTGCACGGAGCCCAACCCAGATGTTGCGCAGACAGGCCCAGTCCCTAGCGTGAGGAGAGGGCCCGCAACCACGGCCAGTTCGCGGGGCGCCAAGCGAGCGCTCAGCGGCGGAATGGAGCCAGAGGGGTCCAGGAGCCAGGAGCCAGAGAAGAGTCTGGACCGGCTGGAGGGCGACCTCCAGCAGCGGACAACAGCTGTACCGGGCATGTGGCAGGCATGGCGTGGCGGACCCAGAGCCCCAGTGGGGGCAGCCGCAAAGGGCGGCACGGAGACCAGGCTGGCGGAGGTGGTCAGCCTGACGGGGAGTGCAACGGAGAGTCGGCGGCCAGCAGAAGTGCCCCAATTCAGGAGCTCAAGGGGCGAGCTCGAGGGGCGAGCTCTCAGGGAGTCTCGAGCAACTAACCTATTCCCGTACGCAGGACAGGCTCCACTCAGAGATCCAGGGGAGAGCACCCAGCAGGGATGACCCGGAGGCTCCAGCGGAGTGAAGCCGGCTGACGGAGCCGGTGGGAGAGGCCAGGGCCTGGGGAAAGCAAGAGACGAGAGCCCCAATACCAGCCACGGCAGACCGCAATGAGGCGGCACCGGAGGTGAGGCACAGGAGCTGACGGCAGAGGATCGAGGTCGGAGATGCCTGGCAGACTGCGGGGACTTGCTACCGGTGTGGAGGAAAGGGGCATTGGATGGTGCAGTGCCCCTCGAGGTGGGGGGTCCTGGCGCGCTGCACAGAGGACGGGGGCCAGCGATCCCCGGCTACAAGAAACCCTGGCCAATCCTGGAAGGAGGCAGCAGTTCGCGGAGCAGTATGCAGCGGAGCCGGCTGGCTCACAAGGAAGCCCGGCTCTGTGAGGAGGGGAGAGTGATCCAGCGGAAGACGACGGCCGGCAACGCTGAGGCGCACCCCGAAGCAGCTGACAGAGGGGCAGTATGAGGACCCGCTGGAAAACAGAGACTGCTCACCCATGCGGGTCAGGGTCCACCTCAAGGGGGTGAGATCGGAAGCAGAGGCGAATGTTGAGGCCCTGCTGGACTCGGGATGCACCCGCTGCCTGATCCACCCAGTACTGGTACCCGTGCTGGGGCTCAGAGTGAGGAGGCTCAGGGAGCCCATCGCATTCAGCCAGTTGGATGGATCGACAGCGGGGGGGGGGGGGGGCGGGGGGCGGAACAGTATTGCACTGAGCCGGTCGGCATGACAGTTGGGACCAATTGGGAGGAGCTATGCTTGATAGTTATCCCCGTGGCTGACCATGCCCTAGTGCTGGGACTGGCATGGCTTATGCACCAGAACCCGCACTTCGATTGGGCATCCAAGATGGTGTGGTTCGGCGGCTCCACAGGGGAGACGGGGTCGAGGCGCGGAGGAGACGCGTCAGCAGAAGACCCCACAGAACTCGAGGAGTTGGCGGCTGTGGGACAGAGAGCCGAGGGTCGGCAAGCTGCAATAGAGACGGCAGTGGGGCCCTGGCAACCAACCACATGCAAGACGAGGACGATGCCGGGGGTGACCGGCAGACGAGCGGAAGCGGCAAGCGCATGAGAGGGGGCGGCGGCCGCAGAGACGGGGCAATTCGGCAGCACCACCGGGCAGACTGGATTGAGCCGCAGAGGAGGCGCGGGAGCAGAAAACCCAATGGAGCTCGAGGAGGTGGCAGCCACAGAAAGGAGAGCCGAGGGCCGGCAAGCTGCAGCAGTGATGACAGTGGGGCCCGGGCAACCAACCCCACGCAAGATGAGGATGGCGCCGAGGGCGACCGACAAATGAGAGGGGCCGACAGCCGTGGGGACAGTGGCGAGGTCAGGGACCGCCGAGAGGGCGGTGGCATCGACGGTGAAGGGCCCCGCAGCAATGCAGAGGATGGCTGCAGCAGAGATGGCGGCGGTGGGACCAGAGGGCCCCGTAGCACAGCAGGCAGTGACCACACTGGTGTCAACAGCGGGGGCAGTAGCAGCGGCTAAGTCAACAGCGACGGGAGCCGAGCAGTCCACGCCAAGTGCAAGTGGAGAAGTCGGCGGTAGACCGGGACCCTGCTGTGCCCAGGGGAACCAGGAGGGTTGTAGGGCCCTGAGGGAGTTGCTGCTTGAATCAACGGACCCGACGACCCAGCTGGAGGCAAAAGGCAGAATCCAAACCCCAGCAGAGAAACAGGGGAAGGGAGCAGAGCCGGAGCTGAGGCGTCGCTGTGCGGAGGCGAGGGAGGGAGACTCCTGGTTGGCAAGCAACAAGGACTCCCTAAAGAAACAAGGGAGCTGGTGGGAGCACAAAGGAAGCTCTACGTGCCAGAAGCTTGCTGAGTCGATAAGCTCAGGAGAGGGCACACCGACGAGATTACCGGACAACTTTCCACCTCCTGCATGAACTGTTTTGGTGGCCGTCTCTCCAGAGGGATGTGAGAGAATACGTGGCCAGCTGCTCGACATGCGCAGCGATGAAGGAAGGGAAGGAGAACCTCCGGGGGCCCATTCAACAACCGAATCGGCCCGGGGTAAGGCTATAAGCCCCAGCCCGAGAAAAGGCATGCTGTACTGCCAGATGGGGGAAGCATCCCGGCAGCCCATTTAAGGAGAGGGACTTGTTTTCAGGGGGGCGGTATGTCAGCTTCAGCCAGCATGGCACTGCTAGAAAGCCCGGCCAGTCGCGCTGAGCCAATTCTACCGCCCGCGTGCTCGCCGGGGAGAAAGAGGAAGTGCAAGCCGTGGCTAATTGATCGGCCACCAGAGCCCACTTACCAGAAAACTGCGGGGTGGAAGTGTTGTATTCACCCTGATAAGCAGCATGCGCCAACGATGAACGGAGCCGTGAGCACCGGAAGGAGATCACTGCACGATCCAGCAAACCCCGGTTTTGCACGCAACTGAAAGGACCCCAAGGAAACCAGCCCACACTGGAGGGGCAGTCAATCAAGGGACGATGGGACACGGGCTGAACCTGCCATCTGGACAATTAAGGGGGATTATTGGGGCGCCGATAATCCGCAGCCTGTAACACGACGACGGGGAGAACCGCGGGAAGGGGAGAGGTATAAATGGAACAATGTAATGTGCCAAGCCAGTCCTGGCTTTGTTTGTAACTGTTGCGTTACGCTCGAGTAAACCTCTTTTGTGAACCACACGTGTCACAGGAGTTTCTCTTGAGGGGCATTCCTTACACTGAGGACGTTATCATTACTTCCTGCTGTCGACAAACTGTTTGAGCACCGTCTTCCCACCAGGGCAAGAAGGAAGTACGGCTAAGTCCTTACTGATGATTTCTTTCTTCTCACCCCCCATTACAGAGAGAATCAAGAAATTGGAAGAGCCATGCAGGCCATTCGGTGTATCACCCCTATTAAAAACCATGAACTTTGGCTGCCCATAGAATGGGATTCCATCTAGATGTGGTTAACTGGAGGAAGTCCTGATCAATCCTTTTCCAAAGACACATCCAATGTCATTATGACCTGGAAGAAGGGGGTGAATCACAAACTGAAACATAAAAAGGTTTAAATTGAGAATGCCATGTTCCTTATGATTGCTCAAAGCAGTATCTTCCCTCAGTTTAACCTCTAAGTTAGTTTCTTATCCCTCACTAGAAATATTGTATACATTATAAGGATGGAATGTTTTAAAAGCCAAGCATTTGTTGGGATATATGGTCTTCCCAAAGTCTCCCCCTTTCTTCTGGTGCCACCCACCTTCCTGGGTGGAGATGGTTCCTTCTGCGCAGGGAAGACAGTCATAGCAGCAGATGGGCCTCCCTTCCTGAGACACCTTCACCAAGCCGGGAGGACAGCTTTCCACACACCTGGAAGGAGGCAGCGGCTGAATGGAGAGAGGAAGAAGATCCAAAAATGAAGTTCTTTCCAGAAAGGAGACAAAGGAGGAAGAGGTTGGTGATCTCCACTTCAAGGCTTAGATTTACTCAGTTTGAAGCCTATCAAGTCCTAAATTCATTAACTTGAACTGGTTTCATGTTGCTTCCCATGTTGACCTTCTCTTCTAACTTTTCACACACTACCATTTTTAGAGTTCAATTCTATCTTTACATACTAAATACCTCAAGAGAAGTTTGGATGGTTTCTTTGCTTTGGCCACAGGAAATCGTCTTGCTCCCCTGGCTCAAATCTTTCTCCCTTTGCAGAAGAGTAAGAAATACATTTCTTGAATAATGAAATAGGTATTTCTGATTGGCATCTGAACATCTAACTAAATAATGTTAGATTAGAAAGAGGTAGATCTACTTGACTCTAAGTGACTTAAGGATACATTAGTAGAGTTTTCTTGGCAACTGGACAGAATATGCTTCTTATTGTCTTCCTTAGAGGTGGATTCTGATCTTACACTCTCGTCTATGCCGAACGTCTTTCTGGTGGCCTCCTGTTCATGAGCGAATCGGTCTCAGCTTTGCTCTGGAGCCCAAGCGAGGTCAACCAAGCAAAGACTCTGCTGAGTTGTCTTCCAAACAGCAGGTCCTGAATAGAACCTTATGGATAGTATGGGGAGAAGTTGAAAAGAAGATCTGCAAGGAGAAGAAACCCTGTGAAGGTTACTGTAAGAAGCTCTGTTTCCTTGGAGTCACGGTGTGGCCTTTATCTCAGAGTACTTTGCAGGCGGAGAGCCATAATGATAAAGCGCAAGATATTCTTGCAACTTGGATGAAGAAAAACTCAGTTAGGAAGGTGACCGGTTAAGATGGCGGGAGAATGAGAGCTGTGGAGCCGCCATCCTTTTAATTTTATGCTCTTTGTATGTGTCTGCTGTGTGCGTGTTTGTAGTGTGGAGGATGCTCTGGACTGCCACCCACCCTACAGAAGCCAGACTGCTCGGGGTCGTTCGGACTTCTTCGGCTGGAGGAATGTGAACGACGGCAGCGCTTAACACTTTGCAGCACTGGCCGCGCCTCCCGCCCCGACTGCGTTTGCTGCGTTTGTAAACCTGGTGGCTCCTTTGAATGTGGTAGCAGCGTTTTTGGGGACTGGCTCAGCTGCTGCTGGAGTTGCTGTGTTTGCAGCATTTGCCGCATTTGTGACCTTCTTGGCTTTTTTGAACTTGGAAGCAGCTCATGTGATGGAATGGTTTGATGAAGGCTGCGCTCAGGGAGAGAAGCATTTCCTTGCCCCCAGAATGAGTGTGGGAAGGTGAAGAGGATGAGGCTGCACCACCCTAAGGAATTGGCAGTGTTTTCTTGCTGGCTTGGAAGTTTAGATTCAGTCTGGCGAGATTCTGTCTTGTAGGTGGAAGCTAATAAATGCAATAGAACTGTAACTGTCCTGTCTTGTGGAGTTCTTTGGGCTGAACCTGACATCAGGCTTGGCTGGAGGAGTCTGCTGCTGCTGGAGGGCCTTCTTCACACTGCTTTGGAGAACTGCCCAAGCTGCTTCCCTGGGGAGTGGACTGAGGAGCTGCCCCACTGTGTCTGGGAGCTCTGGGGTGCTGTAGCCTTTCACCATCTGGCTATCGTTGGCTCACCATCTGGATGCTCGGCTCTGGCGGCAGGAGCTAGGTGGGCTGGGGGGTGGCAGTGGAGTGGCCGACAGCTGTAGACCCCCCTCGCCTGCAGAGGCCCTTCTGCTTCCCTCTGGTAGCCTCGAGAAGAAGAAGAAGAAGGAGGAGGAGGAGGAGGAGGAGGAGGAGGAGGAGGAGGAGGAGGAGGAGGAGGAAACACCACTACTCCCATTTAATGGTGAGGTGCCTGGGAGTTGGACTGTGGGCTTCCTGCTGGATATTGAATGTTCCCCATCTTTGCCTTTGTCTGGGTGAGAGCCAGAGGTGGGCTTGGTGGGAGAGTGAATGGCTGGAGCCTCTGCCAGCTGGTGGGAGCAGCGAGGGAGGAAGGAGGTCCTGGAGGCTGAGTGGGCTGCGTGGGCGTGGGAGTGGGTTTGAATGTGTTGATCCTGTCTCTTATTTGACATCTACATGAGGCCGCTGGATGAGCTCATCTGTTGCCATGCCGTGAGGTATCATCAGTATGCTGACGATACCCAATTATACATCTCTGCCCTGGCGAATTAAGCGATGCTGTGAGTGTCTTATCCCAGTGCCTGGAGGCTGTGAGGGTCTGGATGGGGAAGAACAGGCTTCAACCACACCCTGGCAAGACTGAGCGCTTGTGGGTTTGGGGGCCTTCTGGTGCTAGAGCTATGCCATCTTTGGGACTGAATGGGGTTGCACTGCCCCAGACAGACCCTGTGCACAGTTGGGGGTCCTCCTGGACTCATAACTCCTGCTCAAAGAGCAGGGGGCAGTCATGGCTGGGAGGGCCTTTGCACAGCTTCGTGTTGTGCTCCAGTTGCGCCCATTCCTAGATCAGAGGGACCTAATCACTGTCACTCATGCCCTGGTCACCTCCTGTTTGGATTTCTGTAATGTGCTCTACATGGGGCTGCCCTTGAAGAGTATCCAGAAGCTTCAACTAGTTCAAAATGCGGTGACATGGGCAGTTATGTGTGCTCTGCTTCGTGAGCTGCAGTGGTTGCCAGTTCCAATTCAAGGTGCTGTTTTTGACCTTTAAAGCCATTCATAGCATGGGGCCGGTTACCTGAGTGACCACTTCTCCCCGATTACATCTGCCCGTCCCATCAGAACTGGCAGAGAAGGCATGCTGCGGATCCCGTCTGCTAGGGAATTGCATTTGGCGGGTCCCAGGAGAAGGGCCTTCTCTGCCGTGGCACCTGCCTTGTGGAATCTCCTCCCCCTGGAAGTGAGATTAGCTCCATCCCTCTTAACATTCTGCAAGTCCCTCAAGACGTGGTTATGTGATCAGGCCTGGGGCTCCCAGGGGACTGGGGAGATTTTATGATGGCTCCCTTACTAATTTTATCCCCTCCTGTTTTGTGTGTTTTTACAGTTCTTTATGTGTAATTGTTTTTATGTATTTATTTTTTAATTGTTGTATGCCGCCCAGGGTCACTTTGTCTGATATGGGCGACTATATAAATATGATAGATGATAGATAGATAGATAGATAGATAGATAGATAGATGTGGTTCCTTTGTGAGAGAACTTAGATGGTATTGAAAGGCACTCCCTGCCCCAAGAGTGCAATCCTCTAGGCAAGAACTTCAGAAAAAAGGAAATGAAGATTTAACCCCACCTTGTTTGGCACTTCCGTCTCTACAGTAGCATTCTGGTTGATCGTGAACTTGACATCCAGGGACCCCTGTCTTTCTAGTCTCCCAAACCTCACTTTCTCAAAGGATGGATTGTCGATAACCTCCCACATAAATACATCCAGGTCTGCTGACAGGTCTCCATTCTCACCCAAATACACTCCATTTATGGAATTATTGTAAAACTGAGGGTTCTGAAGAAAGGAGTGAAGCTGAAATGGAAGAGAAAATCGATATGTTTAAGGTGGGGAGATGTGATGGGGAGAAAATTGGACAGGCTTTCAAGGTACTGTTATCATATCCTATAGAAATAAAGTAACATTTCAGGAACCCCTGTGGGATCTATTTCTTGACTTGACCTAAGTGGAAAGGCTGGAATCATTCTTAAAAGCCTGTCCAAGTTCCCCCCATCCGTTAAATCAGTGTTTCTCAACCTCAGCAGCTTTCAGATGCTGGCTGGGGAATTCTGGGGGTTGAAGTCCACACATCTTCAAGTTCCTCAGGTTGAGAAACACTGCCTTATACTAAACAAAATCAAAGCTGGGTTATTTTGAGTTCCCTTCTCACTCTTCCTTCTGTCTCTGAACTATGTAATCTCTTCTCCAAGTCTCTCCTTTATGGCTCCCTCCCTCCCAACAGAGATTGCAACAGACAGGAAAGGAGTGAAGGGAATGCAAAAGGGAGAGGAATTCTATTCATTAATTGCTTGCTTGCTTGCTTGCTTGCTTGCTTGCTTGATTCATTTGTTGTATTCAGAATAAATAAATTTTTGAAAATATCTCCCATTTTACAATGCCCAATTGATTCTCAGCTGCAGGAGAGAGGAAGAAAAAAAAATACCTGCCATCCTTTCAATCTTGCAGCTTCCATCTTTTTACAACCTTTCATCTTTGTCCTCTTGGATCTGGATTCATAGGCTGCGTGTAAGGCCCAGGCCACAGCCCAGATGGTGTCGTAAATGAAATAGCTATTCTGAGACAGGATCTGATCCATCTCCTCCCGGGGAAGAGTCTCCAGTTCTTCTCTCTCTCTGCACCGTCTCCAGACTTTCATGGAAAAGGCATCCTTGGTATAGGAACAGGTGAAGGATACATTTGCCAAGTCTTTGATGGAATTGTAGAAATCCATTGTATAAGCAGACTTTGCCATTTGGTTTCCCTTCATAAGAAAGGTAAAAATGCTATGAATGAATCGAAAGTGAATGTCTGTATTTATCACGTAGTTGGTTACGTCCCAGCAGAGTGTTGTGATCACGACTTTTCCTGTAACAGGTTGCTGAAAGGATTCAAGTACAAAATATAGAATGAGTATTCCGACAGGGATTAAATCACTCTCTGCACCATAAAGAAAGACATTCACTTCTCTCCAGTTGTGATATGGACTTGCATCTGTGCTCTCTGGATACGTAGTTGTGGAAATGGTTTCTGATATGACCGGACAAATGCCATTCCTTTCCAGCATGGAAGTCAATGTCCTCAGGAATTTCTGGCCCTGGTCAGTGTCATGAGCCATCAGACCAACCAAGGTCCACCTGAAGTGGAGGAGCAGCTTGACCATCCCCAGGTACTGGAATCCTTCAGCAGGAAGCATTGGGTAGAAGAAAGGAAACTGAGTTTTGTCATTCAGGATCTGGGAAACAAAACTGTAGCTGATCTGAAAAGATTGAAAGAAGATGGAATTTTAAATTTAACATCCAAAATTTAATGCCTACCATTTCCATAAGAAAACTCCGGTCTTCATTTACAGCTCAGGGCCCCTGGTTGAAAGTTACATGAGTGAAAACTGTCTCCCCAGCAGAGCCACACCTGAGGGATTTTGTAGGTGCCCAACATGGTCGAAATCTGGATAGAGATGTCAGCGTCAGCCCCTTCGAGAACAGCCACTGTGTTTCTTGGCCTTCCACAGCTGTAGTTGGGGACATTGGCCTCCCCGTCTGCAAGCAGGTCCAGCAGAGCATCTGAAGTCTTTTCTGCATGGTAATAATTTTTATAAATGTTGTAACCCAGAGAGATGTTGGGCAAGAGACGGGAATCCTGGTTAATATCGTGGATGGCAAAAAGGAAGGATAGAATTTTCCAATCTTCAGTCAATGTTTTCCTGCAAGTATAAATGTATTACAACTTAATTAATTAAAGATTGTGTTGTTTTTTTACAAAAACAGTTCTAATACATTCAAGCACCAGAGTTTCTCTAAATGGATGACAGCATCTGTAAAAGTATTAAGATGAAGATAAATTTTAAGAATCCCCCAAAAACGACATCAATAAAATGTATCAGATTGCACTTCAAACGTACTATCACGATTTGTGACATGAAAATAACATGTGGGGGGGACATTTGATCCCCTATTTGGATGGATTCCTTCATCTCGCCTACAAACCATGGGAAGGATCCGCAGAGATCTCACATATTTCAAAGGAATCTTTCTACTTATATCGCATATCAAGTCCTGAATGCATTCTTGAGGTTGTCGGTCTGTTTGCAGTTCAACTGAAATTTCATGTTGACTTTAAATATTCTGTCTGCCTCTCTTCCTCGTGAGCTTCTCGAATATTTCGTATTAGTTTGCTCTATTATCCAAACTAAATATAGGGTTAACTGGAAACTAAGGTTGGAAAGGAACATTTAGACCACACTCAGTTTCTCCCACAACACGCAGAAAATGAACTGCTGTGACTATTAACAAAGTCAATAAGTTATCAGTTTATGGACAGGTTTATATTTTTAAGTCCATTCTCCACAATCATTTCCTGATTGGAGATTTAACTTTTCACATTTGCAATGCAGGGGAGAAAATACAGCATTCCTGGTTTTTTTGTGTCCCGGATGAGCCCTTGTTGGGCCAAGGGAGGGGTGGAAGGGAGGAACCAGCCTTTCTTCTTTATCCAGCACCTACATCTACTCAGAGGAGGTCAAGGAAAGTGGGTGTTTACTGCCTCCTTCGAAGGCAAGCAGGAGACTTCATCCTTCCTGTCTGTACAGGGCAGGTATTCTGTACTCAAGAATTTCGAGGGAGGCTCCACAGCTGTGGGGTGTGAAATGGATGCCCAAGTTTGGAATTGGACAGAAATAGAGGAAAACTAGCAAATCAAGGAGATAATTCCTGAAATATAGGAGGCTGTAGCTTTAGAAATCAGTCAGAAATGGAGTGTCTGAAATGCAGTGCAGGAAGATGGACTTACCTGTATACTGGGGTCAAAGGAGTTGTGTTGAAGCTTAGTGGTTCAAAAAAAATCTTGGTTGCAGAGACTATGCCACCAATGAGAAGCTCCCCTGGCCTGTAATAATTCTGTGGGTCAAACTCATCCCTCCTCAGAGTCAGGAGGCATTTGGCTTTGAGCATCCCACAGACTCCCTGGGGCCACCGAAGCAGCACAAGCAGCAACATGATGGAGCCTCCAGCCCTGCGTCTGCTTCGAACCAAGAGGGAGAAGAAGAGGTGGAAGAAACCAAAGCCCCCTTCTAAGACAGAAGCATGAAGGGCTTTCCTGATCTGTACAGAGACCAGCCAAGGCTTCATACCTGAAAGATGGGGAGTAAACACAGCCCCTGCCTCCCCTAAAAGCCTCCCCAGGCTCTCTTTCTCCAGAGCCATTTATGCACCCAAGATTTTCCAGTGCCATGACATCAGCCCCCAAGGCTTTAGGGTCATATCAAGGTGAAAGCATGTAATTGGTATGTTTGTGTCAAACCTTCTGAAAGTTTGCAGAAAGCCTCTAGAGATTTAGCACCAAGACTAGAAATAAATGACTGTGATTTGGGTAATTGAAGGAAGGAGTGACATCACCTCTCTGAACTCTGCATGAGTCAACAGGCAGATACCCAAAGGGGAAATATGCAGATGGGCTACAAAATGTCAAGATGAGCCAATTGGTCCCAAAGTTCTTGAACATCATTTTCCTGAAATCCACTATCAATGTAGATTTTTAGCAAGGGTGTGAACAGTCTCACATCAATATGGATTTTGGTGGTCTTGATTTGTGATGGATATTATTTATTTATTTATTTTATTTATTTGTACATAGACTTATCCTCCCTCTTCTCCCCACAGTGGGGTACTCTTGGAGGTTTACATCAAATTAAAACAAATAAATACATAATTAAAATTTATAAAAAGACATTAGCTTAATTTATTATATTAGCCAAGGAACTGCTGAGATGGGTGGTTGCTCCTTCTTCAATGTAGATCAATATGAGAAGCAGAAAAAGTGTTCCTCTTTATTGACTTCTCATTTCTTATACCTTAGCCAAAGGGGGATGTCCCAAAAGCTGGAGAAAATGGCTCTGGATTTCCTATGTAGCCTCCAGATTGAAGGTGAAGGTCGATGGTCTTTTCTCATCCACTTTTTCTCTCCCTACAAAAGTGCTAGACAGGGATCTCAGCTTTCTCCCTTTGATTTTAGATACTTGCTTATAACCATTACACCAGTTTATACTAGCCATGGTTCCTGGCAGAATTCATGAGAATGTAAACATTTTCAGAAATAGTAACCCATTATTTATATATCAAACATAACAACACAAGTATTACAAATTAATGCAGGAAAACTCAAAGATTTCCTTTCAAGTAGCCATGTGGTACCCGCTACTGTCCAACCTCAAATGTCTTGTTACCTACTCAAAATATAAACAAAAGAACTTTTCCCCCAAGAGAGGATCTGTGGAACGTCAGTTTTCCATTCCTTGCTGGAAGGGACTACGACATCCATCCCCCTCCTTAGGCCTGTCCTTTTCACTGGGACCATCAATAGACAAATTTGTGCTTCAAGGTACTTATATCCTGGTGACCAGGTCAAACGTACCTTTCAGCAAATTCTACACTCATCCAAAGGATAGATGAACACCCACATATTTTCCTATACATTCAATAGCAAAGAGAAACGGGGATATCAAATATACTGATTTATTTATTAAAGCAATTCATATGGCAGCCCAACTCACTCACAGTAACTCTGGACAGCTTACAGAAATAAAACCCCAAATACAAACCCACTATACCCCCACATATTAAAAAAGGGATAATTCATTTCTATCATTTGAAGAAATGATAGAATAAAATGATAAAGTTGAAAAAACAGGAGTTGGGGATACTTTATGTCTTCATTTTTTAAAGAGATTTAAAATGACAAATACTATTTGTTAGAATTACTAATTGACATTTCTGGGAAGCACCTCCTCAAAACTCATTTTATGGCTTTATTTTGACATCAACTGTTCTTTTGTATTCAATGCTGGCGTAAGAACCATTATACAGCACTTGGGGTTGTAGATACAGGCCAGCAGGCCAGCACTGGAGGCCAAGATGGAGAAGACCTGCACAGCCACCATGTATTTCCCCTTGGTGCTCAGGTAGGTGGGCACAAAGGAGACCCAGATACTGCAGAAGACCAGCATGCTGAAGGTGATCAGCTTGGCTTTGTTGAAGGTGCCAAGCAGATACCTGGCCAAGAAAGGCACCATGAAGCAGATGGCAGCCAGGAGGCTCATGTAACCAAGGGTGCAGTAAAACATGGTGACATAGCAGTGCAGGATGATCTCTGAAGGCTGAGAGTGCAGGTCAGCATCAGGAAATGGGGGAGAAGTTCCCAACCAGATGCTGCAGAGGACAGCTTGGAGAGCAGAGCAGAGCAGAAAAGGATGATTGAGTTGGCCAGGCTCTTTCCCAGCCATCTCTGCACTTTAGTCCCTGGCTTTATGGCTGAGGAGGCTAACACCACCATGACTGTTTTGGCCAAGACCGAAGAGACAGCAAGGGAGAAAACGATGCTGAAGGCTGTTTGTCGGAGCAGGCAGGTGGCTCTCCTTGGCCGGCCGATGAAGAGGAAGGAGGTCAAGAAGGAAAGCAGGAGCGAGACTAGGAGGATGTAGGAGAGATCACGATTGTTGGCTTTAACAATTGGAGTTTCCTGTAATTTAATGAAGATTCCTAAGACAAAGCACGTGGTCAAGGACAAGAACAAGGCAAGGGAAGCCAGGATGATCCCCACATTTTCTTGATCAGAAAGGAAGGTTTTAATCTTGGAAATACAGAGAAGTCGACTGATATTGGGATGCTGATCTGCACATCTGCTGCATTTTTCTCTCTGAAAAAGAGAAAGAGTAACATCCATCATAGAGCTTCTTCCTGAATCAAAGGCATGCACAGAATATTCCTACCCAACAGGAAGAGAAAGCCCTGCTTATCTCCCAGCCAGTCAGGGAAAAGGGGGTGGAGGGATTCCAAAGAGTTCTTTGCAAGTAAATCTCAGCTTTCCAAAATTACGCTTCCATCTTGTATCCTCTGGGGGTCATATTCTCTGGGTGGTTCTCACAATGAGTGTTACTTTTCATGTTTTATTATCTGCCTGAGAAGCCATCAGGCAGTCCAGCACCTGTGGTAGCATCAGGAGACAACGAGCAGGTGAGAACTGATGCCAGGAATGAGAGTCCAGTTTCTGGCTGGGTGCTTAGTGGAAGGACATGCCAGCACCTCTGAAGAATTGAGCAAAGCTCATCAGCACAACTCCTCAAGAGGAAGGGGAGCAATGCTCCTAACCATGCCACTACCTGCGGGCTAGTTAAGAGCAGCCTCCAGGCTCTTGTTCCTGTCTTGGAAACCAGTCTCCAGACCTGCCTTCCTGTTGCTGTTTCTCCTTGCCCTGCATTGGGATCCTCGACTTGACACTTGGACAGGCTGCTGGAATTCTCCAGCACTTGAACCCTGGACAGTTACAGACAACTCTTGTGGCTCTGCTTCTGCCTCTCTTCTGGTAGCATTTCGCCACTTGTCACTAGGCAAGTTATGGACTCTGTGAATACTCTGTTCTGGCTGTTCTTCCTATCAGTTCAGCAAGAAAGGGAAATTGGTAGAACTGTCTCCTCCCTCCCTCCCTCCCTCCCTTCATTCCTTCCTTCTCCTCTTCCTCCTCCTCTTCAACATTTCATGATTTCATCAGAGGGAGGGAGGGAGGGAGGAAAATAAGGAAAGAAGGAAAATAAAGGAAAGGGAAAAGAGAAAAAAGAGAGCGAGGGAGGGAGGGAGGGAGGAGGGATCATCTCTAAGGTCATTTCATCTTCACTATGAAATGATAGATAATACCCCAAATCTAATAGAATCCTGTTCACTTTGCACTAAGCTTGCCTGAGTATAAACAGCACTGAATTCACTTGTGCACTGCCTGTGTGGTCTGGCTTTGTCCCTATCCATACTCACCTTCTGATAAACCTGCCCCGTTGATTCCGAGCAGAATCCGAGGGCAACTGGTATGCCCCAAGGAGTTAAAGGACCTTCTGGTTGGAGCCTTTGGGTGGCTGCATTTAGGCTCTGCAACTGCTGGGTCCAGGAAGGTCACGGGAGAATCTCAGAACATCAATAACCACAAGGAGATGGGTGGTTAAAGTTGGCTCTCATGTGAGAAAAGGGCAGTAGGGGCTTCACTTACACTGCCTGGGAAAGAGGTTCAAAGAACTCACAGAGATTCCACCTGAATGAGTTCACTCCTCAATGTGGGAGGGAGTTTGCTTATCTAGTTTCTAAGTTTGCTTATCTAGTTTTTAAGATCACAACCTAATATTTCTTGGCAATCAACCCAACTAAGGAGACTAATTATTTTGTGAATAATTTTTTTGTGGCTTCTACTCTGCAGTTATGGGCAGAACATAACTCTATGTTGATGTGCACATGGCCATGCTCAAAGTCCCTGCTGCACCTGGATTTTGTAATTTTAAAATTATAAAATTTATAATTTTATAAAGGTAATAATTCATTGGAAAAGGTTGGGGCCAAATTCTCCAATTTCACTCACTAGCCTGTTTTCCCAGTTTGAAGACCCATCGGTGAGTTCTCCCTTTGGGCACCTGCAAATTGAGTCATTTGGAGTTTGTAGAAGTGATTTTCCCCTCCTTGCAATTCTCCCGATCACAATGATTCATCTGGTCTCTTTCTACGAAGTCTCTAGAGACCTTTCTGAAATTATGGAGAAGATTGGTCAACAAGCACGTTGAAAACATGTTTTGGTGTCAAAGTCTGACTCAGGATAATATTGTGCGACATCTTGACATCGGAAGGGCTGGTTGCATAAACAGCTCAAGAGAAAAAGAGCTTTTAGGACAAGCAGGGCTGCGTTTAGGCTCCCTCTCCTTCCAATCCGAAGCCTTGCCTGGACTCGGTCTGAATCAGGAAAGCCACTGAAGAGTTTGTCTTGGAGGAGAGCTCCGCTTTCTTCCAGATCTTCTCCTCCGTCCTTGATCAAAGCAACTGCAATGTGCAAGGCTGGATCAGGCCAACCAGGCGTGTTGCTGCTGCTTCTCCTTGTGCTGCTTTTCTGGTCTGAGGGAGCCTCTCGGATGCTCCAAGCCAAATGTCTCCTTTCTCCAAAGAGGGATGAGGCGGACCCGCAGAACCATTACAGGCCAGGAGACTATTTCATTAGTGGCATAAACTCTGCAACCAAGGCTAGGTTTCAACCATTCAGCTTTCGCATAACTCCCTCAACTCAGTTTTCTATGTAAGTCAATCTTCTTGTGCTGCATTGTAACTTCTTCATTTCTGATGGGTTTCTCAAGTTCCACCCCTCAGAACTTCCAAGCCATTCATCGCTTGGTCAGCAAGCTTTGCCTTGATTCTGTCCTCTTTTCTTTATTTGGGGATCTATTTCACACCCTGCAGCCTATGATGCTCCTTTGGCACGGTCAACGAAGGTGATCAAGGAGAGGCTTAGCTCTCCCTTGAAAATGCAGAATAAAAATTGGCTTTCTTTTACATCCTCCAAGCAGAGCTAGAGTGTGGCTACAGAGAATGGGCGGCCTCCCCCTCCTATCCTGATTTGTGGAGATGACACGGGTGCCAGTGTTCAGGAGTCCTGCTGAAATATCAGCTTAACTCTTGTAGTACCCAGTTTATTAATTTTATTATACTTCTAGAGTAATGTTTTTAAGAATGTTGCAATCCTTTCAGAGAAATTCTTGTTATGGGTTGATTTGAAGCATAATACCAAATAACTTTGAAATGTTATTTCTGATTTCTTGTCTGTATATTTATGTTTGTAGGAGACTACCCACAAGGTACTGGAAAACGCTCTCCTTCCTTTATGCCATCCAGAAGATCAACCAGGATCCCCGTCTCTTGCCCAACATTACTCTGGGTTACAATATCTATGAAAACTATTTTAACACACAAACAACTTCAGATGCTCTGCTGGACTTGCTTGCAGCCGGGGAGGCCAATGTCCCCAACTACAGCTGTGGAAGGCCAAGAAACACGGTGGCCGTTCTCGAAGGGGCTGACACTGATACCTCCATCCTCATTTTGACCATGTTGGGCACCTACAAAATTCCACAGGTATGTCTTTATTGGGAAGAGAAGATTCAGGTATGGACATTTCAGTTAGATATTGCTCCCTTGAAACACGGGAGCATGGGTTTTATCATGGAAATGATAGGTCTTGAGGATGAAGGATCAGGAGACCCAATGGGAGGGAAGGGTTAGAGCAGACTTCTTCCCTCCTAACATCATCCTAATCCAGATTGGAGAACCTTTTTGGCTCTTTGGAAAGCAATGCATGAGCAGAGAAGGAAAGTCCCCACCCAAGGCTCTTCAGCACAGAAGTGTTCAGTAGGGACATATTTGTTATTTCAAAAATTGGACTCAGAATAAATAAATCGGTCTTTCTTTTTCAGATCAGTTATACTTTTGCTTCCCAGATTCTAAGAGATAAATCCCAGTCTCCTTTCTTCTACCCAACGCTTCCTGCTGAAGGAGTCCAGTACCCAGGGATGGTCAAGCTGCTCCTCCATTTCAGGTGGACCTTGGTTTGTCTGGTGGCTCCAGACACCAACCAGGGGCAGAGATTTATGAAAACATTGTCTTCCATGCTGTTAAGGAATGGCATTTGCCCAGTTATATCACAAACCTTTCCCATATCTCTCAGTAACTTTCCAATATTTTTGGAGCCATACTTCAAGTGGAGAGAAATGAATGTCTTCCTTTATGGTGCAGAGATTAGCTCCTTCCAGACAGGAATATTGGCTATACGCGCAGTGCTGAAATACCTCCAGGAATCGGTTGTGGGAAAAGTCTGGATCACAACAGCCTACTGGGATCTTACTTTGGATTTCATGAATAATATCTTTACCTTCCAGAACGTCTGTGGTTTCTTCTCCTTTCCTTTGCAGAAAAATAAAATGGCAAACTATGAATCCTTTAAGCACTTTCGCTTCTTCATGCAACGCTTTGTCGAGAAAAGCTTTGTGTGCTCCTACGCCAAAGATGCCTTTTCCGTGAAAGTCTGGAGGCGGTGCAGGGAGAGAGAAGAACTGGAGACTCTCCCCCAGGAGGAGACAGAAGAGATCCTCTCTCTCGACAGCTATTTCACTTACAACATAATCTGGGCTGTGGCCCGGGCCTTACATGCAGCCTATGAATCCAGATCCAAGAGGACAAAGAGGGAAGGTGGTAAGAACTTGGAAACTGCAAGACTGAAGGCCTGGCAGGTATTTCTTTTCCATTATGCACAACTCAATTCCAGTCTGTGCAGTTGGGGGTGGGGGAGTAGTACCTCCAGGTGGCTGAAAGACTTTTCTTTCTGGAATAAGCCAACAGCTGGAAACGTAGGAAGAAAATCCACAGCGAGATGCTCCTCCCTGCAGTCCTTTGAGTGCTTTGGCTGTTGATGGTGACCAAAGGTCCAAGGTTCTGCCCTGAGGCCAAATTCAGCCTGGGAAAAATGGAGGGGAAAAGGGTGGTGAAGACTAGCAAAGGAGAATCAGAAATAAAGAAACGGTTGGGCTGGGTGACTTGGTTGAGTTACTGGCTTTTCTCCTGGGCTGAACAGAAGATTGACAGCCCTGAAAAGGTTTCCTAGATTTCTTTTGATGAAAAAAAGAGGCTCCAAGGAAGAGCGAAAAAATCACAGAAAAGGATTTGCTGACTAAAAGGTGAAAAGACCCGGGAAGGGTACATGGCTTGAACGACATAACTCTATGCAGAGATCCTTTTGCTTTTCCTGCCATTGTTTTATCCAGATCCCACAATCAGCAATGTAAATGTGAAAAGCTGAAGGAGATGTCTGCACTTTCTTAGTGTGGAAAGGTCTTGGTATCCCTGTTGCTACCAGAATCGCTGTATGCAGTCATGGAAGGATCTTCTGGAGGCAGCCCATTATTCTTCAAACTAGGGTCCTTTTCTCAACCAGACCTAGCTCTCACACTCCTTCTTGTGATCAGAGTACTGGTTTGACGGTAGAAGAGAGAGGTAGAAGTTTCCTGTAATCAGCATTTTAATATTAAAGCTGGCCAAACACTGGGTCAATAGAAGAGAATATTTGTAGCTCAGGGCCGAACTGTGGAGTCCGTAGTGCTCTCTGAGCTTGGTTGTTTGCTTGCAGATGTTTTATTACCCAACTAGGTAACATGATGATGTTTCATTACCCTTCCAGGCACTGATGATGTTACCTAGTTGGGTAATGACATGTCTGCGAGCAAACCACCATGCTCAGAGAGCACCAAGGATTCTAAACATTGAGTCAATCTGGGAACACCATTTGGAGGGGGGAAGACTGTCAAATCATAGAAATAAGTGATCTGGTTGGGAAAAAAAGGGATCTTATGGACCTACATGTTTGGATCTATGTAACGGGGAGCATGAAACCTGCTGTGGTAACTCACTCTGAGCACTACATGAAACGCTAGAGAAAGCCACAGGAAGGTAGAGAGACATGAAGGGACCTACATTCATTGCTATGGTAAAACAGTGGAAAGAGGAGCATGAGCAGATGTTGAAAAACTTGTCCCTTACACGGTTTGCCCTGATGGGTTGTATTTAAACATTAAGCTTTGTTGTTGTTGTTGTTGTTGTTCAGTCATTAAGTCGTGTCCGACTCTTCGTGATCCCATGAACCATATCGCGCCAGGCCTTCCTGTCCTTCACTGCCTCCATGAGCTTGCTCAGTTTCATGGTCATTGCTTCAGTGATGCTATCTAACCATCTCATCCTCTGCCGTCCTCTTCTCCTTTTGCCTTCAATCTTTTCCAGCATCAGGGTCTTCTCCAAAGAGTCCTCTCTTTGCATTAGGTGACCAAAGTATCTGAGCTTGAGCTTCAGTATCAATCCTTCCAATGAGCAATCAGGGTTGATTTCCTTTAAGATTGGCTGGTTTGACCTCCTAGCAGTCCAGGGGACTCTTAAGAGTCTTCTCCAGCACCACAGTTCAAAGGCATCAATTCTTTGGTGCTCAGCCTTCTTCATGGTCCAGCTTTCACAGCCATACATTACTACTGGAAAAACCATAGCTTTGACTATGCGGATCTTTGTCGGCAAGATGATGTCTCTGCTTTTTAATATGCTGTCTAGGTTTGCCATAGCTTTCCTCCCAAGGAGCAAGCGTCTTTTAATTTCATGGCTGCAGTCTCTGTCTGCGGTGATCTTGGAACCCAAATAAATTCATTTATTTGGGTTCCAAACATTAGGCTACTGCATCTTATTATTCAGATATTTATAGCTTCTCCCCTGAAGAGGTTGGAAGATGAATTTGGAACGGGGCTTTTTGCAGAGAGTTTTCCATTCACCCCCAGGGCAAACCAAGGGATCTTCTCACAGAACTTCTGGTTTCCTTTCTAAACTCTCCCTTTTCCTCTTCCTTTCCAGTTGCACTCCTTCCTTCAAACTCCCCAGTTTTACAATAATTGCATCGATGGGGTGCATTTGGATGAGAATGGAGACCTGATGGCTGACTTGGACATTGTGAACTGGCTGGTTTTCCCCAACAAATCTGTCAAGAGAGTGAAATCTGGGCGTGTAGAAAGACAGGGATCCCAGGGTTCCAAATTTGTGATCAACCAGGATAGCATTGCACAGATGGAACTGCTGAATAAGGTGGGGGAGAAGATTTTCTTTCACTCTTTCTGTGGTTCTCAGGAGTGGTGTGTAATGGTGGCTTTGAATGGCTGTCAGTTTCATAATAGAGTGTTAGTCTTTGATCTTCCATTGACAGATGCATTAACTAAACTGAGAAAATAACTTGAAAACTTGTAGCGTGAAACATCAGAAGAAAAGATAAACTGGCAAGCAACATGCCGCTGAAGCATTTAGTTGAACTCCATTAGAAGTGAATCTCTGTAGCTCAGGACTGAACTGTGGAGTCTTGGGTGCTCTCTGAGCTTGGCTGTTTGCTCGCAGATGTTTCATTTCCTGACTAGCTAACATCATCAATTACACAACAGCCCCAACAAGGTTACCTACTCAGGTAATGAAACATCTGCAAGCAAATAACCAAGCTCAGAGTGCACCAAGGACTCTACAGATGACCTCCATGTTTCTTACAGGCTCCAAATTCAGCAAAGCTCAGTCTTGAACTGGATATTGTAAATCCTGTCCTATTTTTGTGGAAATAACCTCATTCTCTGGATGTTCTTCCTCTCTCTGATCAGCCCCTGCCTCCTTCCCGGTGTGTGGAACGCTGCCATCCTGGATTCATGAAGGTGGCTCAGGAAGGAGAGCCCATCTGCTGCTACGACTGTCTTCCTTGCGCAGAAGGAACCATCTCCACCATGGAAGGTGGGTGAGAACGGAGGAAAGGGGCAGGTTTTTAGGGAGAATCTTTATCCAGATATTTGCCATGAAAAGGCTTTTGGAAGTCATTTCTACATGTGGCTCTTTATTATTCAACTTTTTAAAATAAAGTTCATTATTGATTTCATGGTGGCTGATTATTTTACAATTTCAATATAACACATTTTATTTACTATTACTGTATGTATTCATTTCTATTAGATTTGGGATGTTATCTATAATTTCATAGTGAAGATGAAATGACCCTGGAGATGATCCCTCCCTTCTTCCTCCCTCCCTCCCTTCTTCCCTCTCTCCCTCCCTCCTTCCCTCCCTCCTTCCCTCCCTTCCTCTGATGGAATCATGAAATGTTGAAGAAGAGGAGGAGAAAGAAAGAAAGAAAGAAAGAAAGAAAGAAAGAAAGAAAGAAAGAAAGAAAGAAAGAAAGAAAGAATTCTACCAATTTCCACTTCTTGCTGTACCGATAGGAAGAACTGCCAGAATTCAGCTGAGATTGAGAATATTCGCAGAGTCCATAACTTGCCTAGTGACAAGTAGCAAAATTCTACCAGAAGAGAGGCAGAAGCAGAGCCACAAGAGTTGTCTGTAACTGTCCAGGGTTCAAGTGCTGGAGAATTCCAGCAGCCTGTCCAAGTGTCAAGTTGAGGATCCCAATGCAGGGCAAGGAGAAACAGCAACAGGAAGGCAGGTCTGGAGACAGAGAGGAACAAGGGCCTGGAGGCTGCTTTAAATAGCCTGCAGGTAGTGGCATGGGCTGGTTAGGGGCATTGCTCCCCTTCTTCTCGAGGAGTTGTGTTGATGAGCTTTGCTCAATTCTTCAGAGGTGCTGGCATGTCCTTCCACTAAGCACCCAGCCAGAAACTGGACTCTCATTCCTGGCATCAGTTCTCACCTGCTCCTTGTCTCCTGAAGCTACCACAGGTGCCGGACTGCCTGATGGCTTCTCAGGCTGATGGTCTGTCTGGTTTGGTTTTCAGGCTCGGATCGCAGGATTTCAACAAGACCATAACAACATGTATCTTTCCATTCTTTGCTATTTGCTACCCAAAAGGGACAAAAAGGAAGGAGAGGTAAAAGGGCTGAAGAAGGCAGACGATAATTATCAACAGATACCCCTTAGAGTACAAACTACATGGGAAAAACCTACAGGGAGCACCTCTCAGGACTGCGTGGCTGGCATTTAGAAACAAGGATATTTATTGCTGAATTGCCTTAAGAAAGAACTGAAACCATCAAACAGGAAGGAAACGCGAAGGACCAGAATAAAATATGAAAAGTAACACCCATTGTGAGAACCACCCAGAGAGTATGACCCCCAGAGGATAAAAGATGGAAGCGTAATTTTGGAAAGCTGAGATTTACTTGCAAAGAACTCTTTGGAATCCCTCCACCCCCTTTTCCCTGACTGGCTGGTAGATAAGCAGGGCTTTCTCTTCCTGTTGGGTAGGAATATTCTGTGCATGCCTTTGATTCAGGAAGAAGCTCTATGGTGGATGTTACCCTTTCTCTTTTTCAGATGCCGAAAAATGTAGCAAATGTCCAGAAGATCAGCATCCCAATGTCAGTGGAGTTCTCTGCATTTCCAAGATTAAAACCTTCCTCTCTTATCAAGAAAATGTGGGGATCATCCTGGCTTCCCTTGCCTTGTTCTTGTCCTTGACCACATGCTTTGTCTTGGGAATCTTCATCAAATTCCTAGAAACTCCCATAGTCAAAGCCAACAACCGGGACCTCTCTTACGTCCTCCTTGTTTGCCTGCTGCTTTCCTTCTTGTCCTCTTTCTTATTCATTGGTCAGCCCATGAAATCAACCTGCCTTCTCCGACAAACAGTCTTCAGCATCATCTTCTCAGCTGCCATTTCTTCAGTCCTGGCCAAAACAATCACGGTGGTGTTGGCCTTCTTGGCCACAAAGCCAGGGAATACAGTGCAGAGATGGCTGGGGAAGAGCTTGGCCAATTCCATTGTCTTTTCTTGCTCTGCTGTTCAAGTTGTCATCTGCGGCAGCTGGCTAGGCACTTTCCCCCCATTTCCTGACTCTGACTTGCATTCTCAGCCTGGAGAGATCATCCTGCAGTGCAATGAAGGTTCTGTCACCATCTTTTACTCTGCTCTTGGTTACATGGGCTTCCTGGCTGCCATCTGCTTCATTGTAGCTTTCCTGGCCAGGAATCTGCCTGGAGCCTTCAATGAAGCCAAGCTGATCACCTTCAGCATGCTGGTCTTCTGCAGCGTTTGGGTGTCCTTTGTGCCTACCTACCTGAGCACCAAGGGGAAATACATGGTGGCCGTGCAGGTCTTCTCCATCTTGGCCTCCAGTGCTGGGTTGCTGGCCTGCATCTTCATCCCCAAGTGCTACATCCTTGTGCTAAGGCAAGATCTGAATACAAAGGAACATCTGATGTTAAAATAAACATCCTTGTGGATAGATAGGGGCTGGTGTTGGTTAATAGTCAGCGTGGGGTGGGGGGAGAATTCTTTATTAAGGAATTCATTTATACGCTTTCATCAGGAATACAGGCAGTCCCTGAGTTAAGAATTCTCAATTTATGGATGACCCATAGTTAAGAACGGAGCCTATTACAGCAAAATTTGAGTTAAAGACACAATGGTTTGAGTTAATTATACAATACCGCTTATACAGTATTATACAATAATACTGTTCCAACTTACATACAAATTCAACTTAAGGTCAGACCTTGGGAACGGAACTCATTCTTAAACTGGGGACTCCCTGTGCAAGCTTCAGAATCGAATGCAGTAGTTGGAATTCTCAAGAGAAAAGATGGAAGATAGAAACATAGTCCCTATTAACTTACAAAGCTTTTATTGGATACTGTTTGCTTAAGCCTTACACGTACACCAAGCCATACTTTCACTCACTTTTCCCAGCTTCATGTTGGCCACATTTATAAAGGGTCTGGAAGAGACAAGGTACCAATATCTCATGTCAACATGAACAAAGGATGAAGTTTCTCCAGATGAAGTCCAGCTGTAAAGCTTTCCTGTTTGTCCCTTGCCAGGAGGGTCCATCATGTTGGACATTTGCAAGATCTACACCTTTAACACTATTAACTATAGAGAGTGTTTTTGGCTGTGAACTATTAAAATCAGGTGGCAAACTCTGTATAAGAGAAGTATCCTTTCTCTTACCTGTTCTGCTGCTTTCCTGATTTTACCTTTTTAGGCTCACTGCTTATTCCCTGCTGTCTGGTATATTTGTAATATATTATTTATATTCTTTGTTGTCACTTTTGTATTGTTGAAGATATAATTTATGTTTAAGTTTACCTTTTGTATATTTTAAATAGATATAAAGGTTGATGATTTATATTCCTTGTCTCCTCTTAATCTCATTACCCAACACATCGCACATTTCTTCCCATGTCTGCTCAGCCTCTCCTTGAGCTTACGTCAGCTGCTGGACGGCGGCTCTTAACTTTGGCGGCTTTTGTCCCAGACCTAGTCTGCTCCTGATGGATGGTTTCCTTGGGACAGCTGCTTTCCTCGGGTTCAAATTCCATCCATTCATTTCTCCATATTTCAATGCTTGTAACATTTTCTTCCCCTTGATACCCATCTGGCTTTAGAGCAAAAGGTGCATCTCATTCACCAATTAATTCACAGGAATGTGTTCACTTTAGTAATGCTGATTTGTAGCAGTCTTGCATTGGTTTGCAGCAATCCTGTTAGCAATTATTTTGTCATCATAATTTTGAATGATTTTAAATATTATTATCAGGATGATAATAAATACAATGAAATATACATCATTAAATGATCATATAATTCCATCAGCCCTCATTGATTTCAAGTTATTTCTGCATTTTATGTAGTGTTCATAGCCTCCTCAACATGTTTAATAGCTTCTGGAGTGAAAACACAAGATTTTTGCTGTATCAGAACAAAAACACCTCCCTTTGGGGCCAATAGAAGACCTAAAGCCTATGGTTTTGTATGGACAGTTGTCACATGGGGAGTAACTTCTTATCTTGAGTCCTGATATCCTTGACTGTGTCAAGCATAACCTCTTCCAAAACACTTTTTTTTCCTTTTTTTCCTTCTTTACTTCTGGCTGGTACTTTCTCCCCCATTCCCTGACTATACTCCCGGCCTAGGAGGATCGTCCTGCAATGCAATGAAGCTCTGTCCCCATGTTCTATGATGCTTTTGGCTCCATGGGCTTCCTGGCTGCCATCTGCTTCCCAGTGGCTTTCCTGGCAGGAACCTCCCTGGGCCCTTCAACAAAGCCAACTGACCACCTTCAGCATGCTGGTCTTCTGCAGCATCTGGGTGTTCTTCATTCCCACCTACCTGAGCACCAAGGGAAAGTCCATGGTGGTCACGCAGGCACTGAACTGAACCACCTGCCAGACTTCCATTAGCTGCTTGAGACAGACCATCTGAATCCTTCCCACTGTGAGAATTGTGAGTGGTGATCAGTTGCAACTGGATCAGGGTGTGATCTGACCGTAGCAATGGAGTGGCAGAAATCCTCTCCATTTCCAGATCATACTTCACCTACTCTGAGGCACAGAGGAGGTCTAACATACAGTATGATCATCATACAAGGGCCAGGATGAATGGAGTGGGCTGGGGAGCAAAAAACCGATTACACTAATTCTCCCACAGTTCTTTAGACAATCTAGCCTCAAGCCTTGATCTTCTAATCGATCTATTGCCTTTTCCAAATCTGTCCCCTGGTCCAGGGCTCGGGATTAATATTTCAGGGCAGGATATGGATATTTGCAATTCTTACATTCCTTATCCTGAATCTCATTATCGACTTGGAGGGATCACAGTGCAGATTTATCTGAACTGCCTCCAGATTCCACCCTCTGTTGAGCATAAGAGCCAAATGCCTGCAAAAGGAGAAACAATCAGTCTCAAACACGATTTCCCTGCTGGGACAGCCCATGATCTGAATCCTGCCAAATCCTGAGATTCTCTCAGTCTAACTTTCTGGGATCCAAGGGGAAGTCCATGATAGCCGTGCAGGTCTTCTCCATCTTGGCCTCCATTGATAGGCTCCTAGCCTACATACCCACTTATGTGTTAGTCGCCTCCTGTCTAGATTATTGCAATGAATTCTAGTGACTACTAACAAACTCTAACACCACTAACTCCAGTAACTTATTTGTCCACTTATTCGGATTTTATTTCTGCATTAACTATTTTTCTTTTTTCTTCTTTTCTTGTTTGTTTTCTTCTTTTTTAATTCTTTTAAAAATACAATAATTAAAAAAGAAGAACTTTGTCCACTTATTGATGTTTTATTTCTTCATTAACTATTTTTCTTTCTTTCTTTTTTTCTTTCTTGTTTGCTTTCTTCTTCTTTTTCCTTCTTTTAGAAATACAATATTTTTTTTTAAAAGCATGAGGATGAGGTATCCATCCCCGTGTATGGATTCTTAAATTTAAGGCGTTGGGTGAGGAAATCCTCCAGGTTCACTCACACTTCAAAATTGTGGCTAATGTCAAGTTTATGCAATAAATACATACTACATGGCTTACTTCCATCTTCACAAGCAAGGAAAAACTTTTTTTCCTCCAATATAGAACAATAGTTCTAAAAAATGAGAATAACCACATAGGAGAACCTGACACCACGTATTGATCAATATAATGAATAAAAGTCCTCGTTCTCAGGACAGTTGCTGTGGTTTGCTAAGGTAAATCCATACTGATGTGAGACTGTTCACACCCATGCTAGAAATCTGCATTGATAGTGGACTTTAGAAAGATGCTTTCCAAGAACTTTGGGGCCAACTGGCTCATCCTGAAACATTGTAGCCCATCTGCGACTTTCTCCTTTGGGTATCTGCCTGTTGACTCATTCAGAGTTCAGAGAGGTGGTGTCTCTCCTCCTTACCATTATCCAAATCACAGTCATTTATTTGTACTCTTGCTGGTAAATCTCTAGAGGCTTTCTGCAAACTTTCAGAAAGTTTGGCGCAAACGTATCAATTACATGCTTTCACCTTGATATGACCCTAAAGCCTTGTGGGCTGATGTCATGGCATTAGAAAATCATGGGTGCATAAATGGCTCTGGAGAAAGAGAGAGCCTGGGGAGGCTGTTAGGGCAGGCAGGGGCTGTGTTTACTCCCTGTCTTTCAGGTATGAAACCTTGGCTGGTCTCTGTACAGATCAGGAGAGCCCTTGATGCTTCTGTCTTGGAAGGGGCCTTTGGTTTCTTCCACCTCTTCTTCTCCCTCTTGGTTCGAAGCAGATGCAGGGCTGGAGGCTCCATCATGTTGCTGCTTGTGCTGCTTCAGTGGCCCCAGGGAGTCTGTGGGATGCTCAAAGCCAAATGCCTCCTGACTCTGAAGAGGGATGAGTTTGACCCACAGAATTATTACAGGCCAGGGGAGCTTCTCATTGGTGGCATAGTCTCTGCAACCAAGGTTTTTTTTGAACCACTAAGTTTCAATACAACTCCTTTGACCCCAGTACATAGGTAAGTCCATCTTCCTGCACTGCATTTCAGACACTCCATTTCCGACTGATTCGTAAAGTCACAGCCCTCCTCTATTTCCAGGAATTATCCCCTAGACCTGCTAGTTCTTCTCCATTTCTGTCCAGTTTCAGCCTTGGGTATCCATTTCACACCCCACAGCTGTTGAGCCACCCTTGAAATTCTTGAGTACTGAATTCCTGTCCTGTTCAGACAGGAAGGATGAAGTTTCCTGCTTGACTTTGAAGGAGGCAGAAAACACCCACTTTCCTTGATGTCCTCTGGGCAGATGTAGGTGCTAGAGAGAGAAGAGATTCTGGTTCTTTCCTTCTACCCCTCCCTTGGCCCACCAAGGGCTCATCAGGAACAGAAAAAAGCAGGAATGCTGAATTTTTCCCCTTCATTATCAGTGGGATAAGTTAAATCTCCAATCCGGAAATGATTGTGGAGAATGGGTTTGAAAATCTAAACCTGTGAAGAAGCTGATAACATACTGACTTTGTTAATATTCACAGCAGTTCATTTTGTGCGCGCTGGGTGAGAGAGTGAGTGTGGTCTAAATGTTCCTTTCCAATGTTAGCTTCCAATTCACCCTATATTTAATTTGGGTAACAGGGCAAACTACTGCAAAGTATTTGAGAAGCTCACTAGGAAGAGAGAGAGACAGAATATTTAAAGTCAGCCTGAAATTTCAGTTGAACTGCAAACAGACTGACAACCTCAAGAATGTATTCAGAACTTGATATGAGATATAAGTAGAAAGATTCCTCTGAAATATGTGAGATTTCTGGGGATCCCTCCCACCGTTCTTAGGAGGGATGAAAGAATCCATCCAAACAGGGGATGAAATGGATCCCCCAAATGTTATTTTCGTGTCACAAACTGTGATAGTGCCCTTGAAGTGTAACCTCATGTATTTTATTGATAGAGTTTTGGGGAGGGCTTAACATTGATTTTCATCTTCATACTTTTAGAGATGCTGTCATGAATTCAGAGAAACTCTGTTGCTTGAATGTGTTAGAACTGTTTTTGTAAAAAAAAAAAGAACAAAATCTTCCTTTAATTAATGATATTGTAATAAATTTATACTTGCAGCAAATTATTGACTGAAGATTGGAAAATGTTATCCTTCCTTTTTGCCACCCAGGAGATCAACCAGGATTCCCGTCTATTGCCCAACATCACTCTGGGTTACAATATCTATGAAAATTATTACCATGCAGGAAAGACTTCAGATGCCCTGCTGGACCTGCTTTCAGACGGGGGGGCCAATGTCCCCAACTACAGCTGTGGAAGGCCGAGAAACACAGTGGCTGTTCTCGAAGGGGCTGACGCTGACATCTCCATCCAGATTTCAAACATGTTGGGCATCTACAAAATCCCTCAGGTTTGTCTGTGCTGGGGAAACAGTTTTCACTCATGCAGCCTTCAACCAGAGGCCCTGAGTTGTAAATGAAGGTCACAGGTTTCTTATAGAAATGATAGGCATTAACTTTTGGGTGTTAAATTCAAGATTCCAACTTTTTTCAATCTTTTCAGATCAGCTACAGTTTTGTTTCCCAGATTCTGAATGACAAAACTCGGTTTCCTTTCTTCTACCCAATGCTTCCTGCTGAAGGATTCCAGTACCTGGGGATGGTCAAGCTGGTCCTCCATTTCGGGTGGACCTTGGTTGGTCTGATGGCTCTAGACACTGACCAAGGCCAGAAATTCCTGAGGACGTTGACTTCCATGCTGGAAAGGAATGGCATTTGTCCGGTTTTATCAGAAATCACTTCCACAACTTTGTATCCAGAGAACATAGATCCGAGTCCATATCACAACTGGAGACAAGTGAATGTCTTTCTTTATGGTGCAGAGAAAGATTTAATCCCTGGGGGAATATATATTCTTCATTTTGTACTTAAATCCTTCAAGCAGCCCATTAGAGGAAAAGTTGTGATCACATCATTCTGCTGGGACGTAACCAATTATGTGATAAATGCAGACGTTCCCTTTCGATTCATTCACAACATTTTTACCTTTCTTATGAAGGGAAACCAAATGGCAAAGTCCCATATCACGATGGATTTCTACAATTCCATCAGAGACTTAGCGTATGTATCCTTTAACTGTTCCTCCACCCAGGATGCCTTTTCCGTGAAATTCTGGAGACGGTGCAGAGAGAGAGAAGAACTGGAGACTCTTCCCCAGGAGGAGATGGATCGGATCCTGTCTCAGGACAGCTATTTCATTTACAACACCATCTGGGCTGTGGCCTGGGCCTTACATGCAGCCTATGAATCCAGATCGAAGAGGAGAAAGATGAAAGTTGGTAAAAATATGGAAACTGCAAGATTGAAGGGATGGCAGGGTTTTTTTTTTTTCCTGTCTTTCCTGCAGCTGAGAATCAATTTGGCATTGTAAAAACTGGGGAAATATTTGGAAAAATTAAATTATTCTGAATACAATGAATGAATGAATGAATGAATGAATGAATGAATGAATGAATAGAATTCCAACTTTCCAGTCTCTCCCTTTTGCAGTCTCTTCACACCTTTCCTGTCTGTTGCAATCTCTGTTCGGAGGGAGGGAGGGAGGGTGGGAAGCATAAAAGAGAGACTTGGAGAAGAGGTTACACAGTCCAGAGATAGAAGGAAGAGTGGGAAATGAACTCAAAATTACACAACCCTGATTCAGTATAAGGGAGAGTTTCTCAACCTCAGCAACTTTGAGATGTGTGGAATTCAACTCCCAGAATTCCCGAGCCAATGTCTGAAAGTAGCTGAGGTTCAGCAACACTGGTATAAGGGTTGGGGAATCTTGGACAGGCTTTTAAGGCTGATTCCAGTCCTTCCATTTTGGCCAAGTCAAGAAATAGGTAGCAAATTGCCACTTTGCTTCCTGGTGCAATTCAAGGTGTTGGTTGTCACCTGCAAAGTCCTGCATGCCACAGGGCCTGGTCATCTATCAGGACCCCAGAAGTGCACCTTCTCTGTCCCAGCACCTGGGATGAGGTCCTCCCCCCCGAGATCCAGATGGCCCCCACTTTGGGTCAGAAGAGCTGTGAAGACCTGGCTCTTCACCCAGGCCATTGGTGAGGGAGAGTGAGACCCCTCGCTACGTCGCATCTTTTGCCATCTTTTATCTTCGTTTTTGATTGATTTTATTTGTAGTTTCTTTGATTGCTGTGATTTGCCCAGGTCTCATTGAGAGTTGGATGATATTCAGGTTTAATAAATTATTATTATTATGATTCAAATATAGATGGCCCCAACTCTGCTATTAATATGATTCAAATCTTTACAGATTATCCCCTAAAGAAGTTGGAAAATAAATCTGAAATTTCAGTTTTGTGTGTAGAGAGAGAAATGTTCAGTTCACTCCTAGCACAAAGGAAGGGTTCTTCCGATTGAATGTTGGGTCCTATCTAAACATATCCATTTTCTCTTCCATTTCAGCTTCATTCCTTTCTTCAAAACCCTCAGTTTTACAATAATTCCATAAATGGGGTATATTTGGATGGGAATGGAGACCTGTCAGCAGACCTGGATGTATATAAGTGGGAGGTTATCGACAATACATCCTTTGAGAAAGTGAGGGTTGGGAGACTAGAAAGGCAGGGGTCCCTGGATGTCAAGTTCATGATCAACCAGAATGCTACTGCAGAAATGGAAGTGTCACACAAGGTGGGATGAAATCTTCATTTCTTTTTTCTGAAGTTCTTGCCTAGAGGATTGCACTCTTGGGGCAGGGAGTGCCTTTCAATATCATCTAAGTTCTCCCAGAAAGGAACCACATTATTTAGTTCAATGTCAGAAATACAAATTTCACTGTTCAAGAAAAGTATTTATTACTCTTCTGCAAAGGGAGAAAGATTTGAGCCAGGGGAGCATGATGATTTGGCCAAAGCAAAGAAACCATCCAAGCTTCTCTTGAGGTATTTAGCATGTAAACTTAGAATCAAAGTCTAAAAATGGTAGTGTGTGAAAAGTTAGAAGAGAAGGTCAGCATGGGAAGCAACCTGCAACCAGTTCAGGTTAGTGAACTGTAGGACTTGATAGGCTTCAAACTGAGTCAATCTAAGCCTTGAAGTGGAGGTCGTCAGCCTCTTCCTCCTTTGTCTCCTTTCTGGGAAGAATTTCATTTTCTGGATCTTCTTCCTCTCTCCATTCAGCCCCTGCCTCCTTCCAGTTGTGTGGAAAGCTGTCCTCCTGGGTCAGTGAAGGTGGCTCAGGAAGGGAGGCCCATCTGCTGCTACGACTGTCTTCCTTGCGCAGAAGGAACCATCTCCACCCAGGAAGGTGGGTGGCACCAGAAGAAAGGGGCAGACTTTGGGAGGACCATATCCCCAACAAAAGCTTGGCTATTAAAACATTCATTTCTTATAATACGTAAAACATATTTCCTAGGGCGGAATAAGAAACAAAATTAGAGGTTAAACTGAGGAAAGATAGTAGACCAGTGAGATCACAGCAATACAAGGAAGATGGCATTCATTACTCTTCATTCTCAACTTAAACCTTTTTATGTTTCAGTTTGTGATTCACCCGCTTCCTGAGAATTGCCAGGCTTCCAGGCCATAACGGCATTGGATGTGTCTTTGGAGAAATATTGATCAGGACTTCCTCCAGTTAACCATATCTAGATGGAACCCCATTTCTATGGGCAGCCAAGGTTCATGGATTTGAATAGGGGTGATACACCTAATGGCCTACATGGCTCTTCCAGCTTCTCGAACCTCTCTGTAATGCGGGGGGGGGGGGGATCATCACTGAGGGCTTCCTCATACTTCATTCTTGCCCTGGTAGGAAGATGGCCCACAAACAGTTTGTCAAGAGCAGGAATTCATGACGATGTCCTCAGATCAACTCCCCCTGAAGGTCACCTCCACCTAACCTCAGTGGTGAAGTGGTGGAAATTTCTTTCTTTCCTTTTCAGGGAAATTGGAAAGAGGCCTGCCAGTTTTCCCTTACAAAGCAAGAAAAAGAAGTATACTTAAACTATTATCTATCTATCTCTCTCCCTCCCTCCTTTCTTTCCTAATATATATTTAAAATGGACAGTTCTGCCAGTTTCTTCCCCCTCTAGCTGGACTGAAAGGAAGAAGCATTTTCTTTCATTTTATTCTCTGATAGATTCCCTATTTCACAGCAATTAGTGAACAATATAGAACTTCATCATCATCATCATCATCATCATCATCATCCCACTCAGGCAAATGTTAACAAGTAACTGAGGACTCTCTTATATTTTCCTATATTTTTCTGCATAAATATGAATATTAGTCATCGATAGAACTCTGTGGGTATTACGTATGGGACATCATGTTTGATTTCACTACATTCATATAAACCACAAATATATTCTTTGTATTTGGTACCCATCTGGGAATTTATCAGTGACACAATCAGTGACGATATTCACACATAATATTAAGCCAGGATGTGTAAGCCATTGTTCACAGAACAAAAAATAATAACAAAGGATTGGTTCTTGCTCTGCAGGCATGGGAGACTCAAAGGAACCGAATTAAAGCAACCTTAAGAAATGGCACTGCTGGGTCCATCTGAGCCATGGAGGGGAGCCCCCATCTCTCCAATTCCTCATTCTCACTGCATCCTGACTTCCTTCACATGCAATCTTTCTCACCATCTCCAATTTCACCCAACCTATGCACTTGATTGAAGGACATGCCTCATGAGACATCTTCCTCTTCCTCTTTTCCAGATGCAGAAAAATGCAGCAGATGTCCAGAAGATCGGCACCCAAACATCAATCGAGATCACTGTATACCCAAGATGAAAACCTTCTTATCCTATCAAGAACATTTGGGGATCCTCCTGGCTTCCCTTGCATTCTTCCTCTCTTTAATTGCAGGGCTTGTCTTGGGAATCTTCATTAAATTCCAGGAAACTCCAATTGTCAAAGCCAACAATCGGGATCTCTCCTATATCCTCCTAGTCTCACTCCTGCTTTCCTTCTTGACCTCCTTCTTCTTCATTGGCTGGCCAAGGACAGCCACCTGCCTGCTCCGACAAACAGCCTTCAGCATCGTTTTCTCCCTCGCTGTCTCTTCGGTCTTGGCCAAAACAGTCATGGTGGTGTTAGCCTTCTTGGCCACAAAGCCAGGGAATAAAGCGCAGAGATGGCTGGGAAAGAGCCTGGCCAACTGCATCATCCTTTCCTGCTCTAGTCTCCAAGCTGTCTTCTGTAGCATCTGGTTGGACATTTCTCCCCCATTTCCTGATGCTGACCTGCACTCTCAGGCTGGAGAGATCATCCTGCAATGCAATGAGGGCTCTGTCACCATGTTTTACTGCGCCCTTGGCTACATGGGCTTCCTGGCTGCTATCTGCTTCCTGGTGGCGTTCCTGGCCAGGAATCTGCCTGGGGCTTTCAACGAAGCCAAGCTGATCACCTTCAGCATGTTGGTCTTCTGCAGCGTCTGGGTCTCCTTTGTGCCCACCTACCTGAGCACCAAGGGGAAATACATGGTGGCCGTGCAGGTCTTCTCCATCTTGGCCTCCAGTGCTGGTCTGCTGGCCTGCATCTTCATCCCCAAATGCTATATTATTGTTCTTAGGCCAGAACTGAATACAAAAGAACAGTTGATGTCAAAATAAAGTCATAAAGTGCGTTTTCTTAGGTGGTTCCCAGAAATGTCAGTTAATAATTCTAGCAAACAGTATTTAACACTTTCATGCTCTTACAAAAAAAGGAAACACCAATTGCTGTTTTTTCAACTTCATCATTCTAGTTCTATCATTTCTCCAAATGATTATAATGGATTATCCCTTTTTTAATCTGTGGGCGTGTCGTAGGTTTGTATATGGATTTTTCTTTCTGTAAACCACCCAGACTTATTGTGAGTGAGTTGGGAGGCCATAAAAGTTGCTTTAATAAATAAATTAATATATTTGATATCCCCGCTTCTCTTTGCTGTTGAATGTGTAGGAAAATAAGTGGGTGTTCATGTGTCCTTTGGATGAGTGTAGAATTTGTTGAAAGGTACATTTGACCTGGACACCAGGATACAAGTACTTTGAAGCACAACTTTTTCTATTGATGGTCCTGATGAAAAGGACAGGCCTAAGGAGGGGAATGGATGTCATAGTCACTTCCAGCGAGGAATGGCGAACTGACGTTCCATAGATTGTGGAAAGCATTATGCCCAAAAAGGCAGTTGGGTACTGACGTTCCGCAGATCCTCTCTCGTGGGAAAAGTCCTTTTATTTACATTTTGAGCTGATTACAAGACTTTGAAGGTTGGACTCTGGAGGGTACCACATGGCTACTTGAAGGGAAATGTTTGAGGTTTCATGGATTAATTTGTAATACTTCTGTTGTTATGTTTGATATATAAATAATAGCTTACTATTCCTGGCAATGTTTAATGGCTTTTTTGATAGGGACTGGATGAGGATGGGATTGTTGGCAATGTTTAATTGTTAATTGGGATTGCACTTTGATTATCTGAAGAGAGGGATTAGGGGGGATTTGTTGAAATGGAAATGGAAATATAGAATGGTTGTATTTTAAGAGTCAATGATAAGTTGTTAGTTGACTGTAGTTGCTGGGAATGAAGGGGGAAGTTACTTCTATATTTTTCTTCCTTTTTTCTTTTTTCCTTTGGTTGTGTTTTGGTTCCTTTCTGCCCTATTATAATTTTTTGTTTGTTTGCTTGTTTTAATATATATTTAAAAGGAGAGACCATCCCACCACAAAAAAACACCCAACTAGTCCAGTTCTTTCAAGTCATGATACAAAAGGATGATCACTTTTTAATAAATAAATATGAATTCCCTTTTTCTCTTTGCTCTTGAGTATATAGAAAAGTGCCTGAATGAGTATGAAGGCTTGTCATGGACTCAGAGCCATGCTCCAAGACCAATGTATCAACATTGTTTTGGTCTCTTTCAGACAGGAGGAAATGCAGGCAACTTTTCCCAACCTGAGGGATGTCTAGATTACATCTAAATCATGTAATGGTTACACTGGAAGAACAAGGAGAAAGCAAAGGGTTCTTTTGCTGCTTATGACATGAGAAGCACTCAGTCAAATCACATTTCTCTTTCAGCTTTATGTCCACCACTTGTATCTGGTCAGATGCAAGATGACAACCTGGACAACAAAGAAAGAACTATAGTGGAAACTTGGAACATAAGAAGCATAATGATGTGAAAGCTGTAGGAAGGAGGTCCCCTCATCCTGTTAAAGGTTTGGGCAAGGAGTCATCCACTTCCACAGTCTGCCTCATGGAGCTTCTCCTCCAGGAGAGCCCACCCTTTGCTCCTGGAAAGCTTAGGGTAGCCTCAGGGGCTTCTCCAAAAGTTTCAGCCAGTTTCAGCTGGGGAGACCTGGCCATATTTAGATGGTAGGCCACCAGGCATCTCACGGCATTCCCAAGAAAATTCTGTGTGCACGATGTGACCAGAAGTTGTGCTCAGCTTAGAAGCAGAAGTTTTTGCCTTTAATTTAACCCAAGAAGCAAGTATTAGGGAAGAATTAATTGTTTTTATGTGATGAAGGCTAATCCGGGTTCTGCCTTTGTTCTGAAAGCATGCTCCCTTCAGCCTGCCATGCCAAGCCAAGTGTGGTTCTCATTTCCCCTCCTAAGAAGGTTGGGGAAAAGGCAACCAAAGTTTGGACTAGAAGACCCGCAAGATCCCTTTCAACCCTATGATAAATTTAAAAAACGAAAAATCTAACACATACATGTTGTAAAGCATAACATGCACACCAAGTACCTCAGCCCACTTCAGCTCTTCACCTCCTTGACTGTATATCAGATGAAGTCCAGTTCTTGCTTCTTACACTGAAACATTCTTGGTCTTGTAGCCCTTCTGCAAGGGGTCTTTTTAATCCCCAGTATTCAAAATGAAGAAATGCAAACCAAGATCCATCCACTCACCGGCCTTCACGTATGGCTTTTCTTCACTATCTAACAGGGCACAAGAAAGAGTCTTCCTACACAGGATAAAAAGGGTAGCCCAAGGTTTGGCAGGTTCCTCGTGTTTTTGAACGCTAAAACTAGGTGCCGTGGGAAGTAACTGAGTGACTGTATTTGACAGATGAATGTCGCCAAACAAATGAAAGAAATGACAGCAAAGGAACAAGTCCTCTTTTTCAAATCATGAAATGGACCACTGTTTTAAAATAATTACGATTCCCCTGTTTCTCTTTCCTGATGTGTGCGTAGAATAAGTGTGCGTGTGTGACATTTTGGGTCAGGAGCCTTCCAGACTAAGGCACGCTCCAAAGATTTGGCATATCAATGCCCTAGTTAGATAGGAAATATATGCGATCCTGCTGAGCTCCAGCTTCGCAAGCAAGACAAGCCCGTCTCTGGCTCATCCCAAGGAAGGAGCCCCAGCTGCTAGAGACATATAGCCAACATCCCCTTGGAAAAAGTCACTCTCTCTCAGCCCAGCTCACCTCACAGGGTTGTTGTGAGGGTTGTGTGCGGAAAATAGGAGGAGGAAGGAGGATTAGGTATGTTCGCCACCTTGAGTTACTTATACAAAAAAATAATAAAGGTGGGATAAAAACTCTAAAAAAAAGCAAGAAAGACCAACTAATCCTTGCTAATGTGTAACTCTCCATGTACAATGTCAAAGTCTTTCTTTATTCTGCAATTTTCTAATCACAATTCATTGGAACTGTTCGGAGCCAAATTCTCCCGGGCTTCATTTCATTTCTCCCGGGCTTCATTTCTCTGATTGATCCCTCTGGTCACCTCTAAGTGAACTCATTGCCACTTCAGAGAGGTGACGTTTCTCCTCCTTACAATTATCCAAATAACAGTGATTTCCTGGTTGCCCTTCTGCTGAGTGCCTTGAGACTCTTCTGCAGTCCAGCTGAAGATAGGAGACAAGCAGGTTAAAGACAGGTTTTGAAGTCCAGAACAGACTCCGCAGCAAAGCTGGGTGGTGTCTTTGTCAGAAACGCAGCAACCATAAATGGCTCTGGAGAGGACAAGATCTTAGGGAGGATCTTGGGGCAGGTGGGGCTGCGTTGACTTCTCTCTCCTCCAGGGCTGAAGTCTTGGCTAGACTGAGTCCAGATTAGGAAAGCCCCTGAAGCGTCTGGCTTGGAAGAGGGCTTCGGTTTCTTCCACCCCTTCTTCGTGATCTTCCTTGAGAACAGACGCAGTGCAGGAGGTCCAGTCAGGAACCGCAGCCGTGTTGCTGCTAGTGCTGCTGTTGTCTTCTTCTTCTTTGCAAACGCAGGCAGAATACAGGAGGCTCATTCAGGACCACAAAATCATGTTGCTGCTACTTCTCCTTGGGCTGCTGCTTTGGCCCCAGGGAGCCTGTGGGAGGCTCAATGCCAAATGCCTCCTGACCCTGAAGAGGGATGAGGTGGAACCTGAGAATTACTACAGGCCAGGAGAGCTTCTCGTTGGTGGCATAATCTCTTCCATGGATAGTACTTTTCTACCAGTAAGCTTCGAGACCAGCCCCTCAGCTCGATATGACATGTAAGTCGGTCTTTTTTGCAGGGCAGCTACAGCCACCCCATTTCTGTTTGGTTCCTCTCACCTGCCAGTCTTCCCAGTTCCCAGATGCTGCCCCCTCAATCTGCTCCTTTTGCTGATTCACTGTCCTCTGTTATCTTGGGGATCCCTCTGACACCTTGCAGTGATCAGGCTGCTTTGCAACTGTCAGGTTGAGCTCTTTGCTCTCAGCTGCATGGGCAGAACAAAGGTCCCCTTTCCTCTCGATCTTCTGAGGAGAGACAGAGAGGCATCGGATGGAGTCTTCCCCCCCTCCTCCCCCATAAAGGGAAGGGGAAGGGAAAGGGGAAGGCATCCTTGAACTGAGCTTAGCTTCTGGGCCACCGAGATGAAGGAATGGTGCATCCTCTGCCTCCCTTCGTGGCAGGTTCAGCATTGAGCGCAGGAATTAGCTGACCTGCTGGTTGAAAGACTCCAGGTCAGAAATTGTTACTGATCATGCTTCCAGCTCATCGCATTATGGGGGATACCTAATGGCTCCATACCTACCCAAGGTAGAGATGGCCTTATTTTCATGTATTACATCATGATATTTTATGCTGGCAGGAGAGGAGCTGAACGATACTGGAAAATGCTGTCCTTCCTTTTCGCCATTCGAGAGATCAACCAAGATCCTCGTCTTCTACCTAATGTCACGCTGGGTTACAATATTTTTGAAAATTATTTCAGTGCAAGGATTACTTCAGATTATTTGCTGGACCTGCTCTCAGCCGGGGAAGCCAATGTTCCCAACTACAGCTATGGATGGCAGAGAAACACAGTGGCCGTTCTCGAGGGGTCCAACACGGACATTTCCATCCAGATTTCAACCATGCTGAGCACCTACAAAATCCCACAGGTATTTCTTTGCTGGGAGCATAGATTTTGAGTCCTGGACACGTCAGTCAGAAATTCCTCCCTTTAAATCCAAGAAGAGCTTTTTATCACGGAAATGGTAGGCGCAGAGGATGGGGAGGGGGCTGTTCTGGTTCTCTGTGCTTGGAAATCAAGGCAGTCGATCAATAAGTGGGAAGAAAAGCCATGTATGAGCAGAGAACAAACCCCCCTACCCAAAGGTCTTCATTGTAGGGATGGTACTAGCCCTTCTTTGTGGCTAGAACGTAGAGTTTTGTTGACCACAGAATATAACATTGCCTTCTTTCCTTCCGTTTCAGATCACTTATACTTTTCTTTCCCTGATCATGACTGAGAAAATTCAGTTCCCTTTCTTCTACCCGATACTCCCCACTGAAGGAGTCCAGTACCCAGGAATCATCAAGCTGCTTCTTCATTTCAGGTGGACCTTGGTTGGTCTGCTTGCTCCAGACACTGACCAGGGCCAGAGGTTCTTGAGGACAATGACGTCTGTGCTGATGAGGAATGGCGTTTGTGCCGTGCTATCATCCAGCTTCCCTGTAGCCGTCAGCACCTATGTGGAGGTAGATTTGGCTCCGTACTCCAAGTGGAGACAAGTCAACGTCTTTGTTTATGGTGCAGAGCCTAGTTCATTCCTAAAAGGTTTATCGTTAATAGAACTAATCTTTGCAAACTTGCCAAAATTAAGTATAGGACTAATCTGCATCACCACAGTCCTCTGGGTCCTCACTTTAGAACTGAAGCACACTGCCCTTCCTTTCCAATATTTCTATGGCATTTTTTCTTTTCCTATTCAGACAAATAAAGTAGTGAAATACCATGACTTAGAATTTCTTTATTCTTTCACGGAATATGTACAGAAAAGCTTTGCATGTTCCTTCAGAAAGGATGCTGTGTCTGTGAAAGGCTGGAGATGATGTGGGGAGAGGGAGAAGTCGGAGGCTCTTCCCCAGGAGGAGGTGGAAAATATCCTGGCTCTTGACAGCTACTTCATTTACCACACCATCTGGGCCATGGCCCGGGCCTTGCATGCAGCCTTACATGGATCCAGATCCAAGAGGATGGTGAGAGAAGGTGGTGAGGCCTTGGAGGCTCCAGGGCTGAAGACTTGGCAGGTACTTCTTTTCTGTTACGTGCATCTCTCCTGCAGATGAGAATCAGTGCTATGATTGTATGTCTCAGGCAACTATTTTGAAGAACCATTCCATGCTGAAGGAAAAAATTTAATTTAATTCCAATTTTCCACTCCTCCCTTTTTGCCAGGATCTTCTGCCTTTGCCTAGAGACAAATCTCCATTCCGTGCTACAACCAGTTTTACTCTTCCTTGTCTAATGGTAGACTTGAACCTGGGTCTTCCCACTCTGTGGGGTATTAGAGGTGTTCCAGTCACTTCCTTTTGCTCACACAGATAGGAAAGTTCTACTGGAAAGAAGGTCCAATCCCAAATTTCTCATCCAGCATCCATAAGTTTTGGTGTAACCTCTTGGGCCCTTTTCAGATTTACCAGCCACTCTTCTTCTGGATGGAAACCAACATCTTTGCTCTCCACCAGCCGCTAAAGCTTTCCCACCTGAAAGAAAAAGAAGAAAAAAAATGGTCGTAAAAGACAAAGAAGAGATGTGGAAATGAAGGCAATGAGGTAGATGATGACAATGGAGGAGGAGGAACTTGTGACTTGCTTAGGAAACCTTCTTTTTCTCTTCCATTCCAGCTTCATCCCTTCCTTCAGGATGCTAAGTTTCACAATCATTCCATGAATAGGGTGTATTTGAATGAAAAGGGAGACCTGGAGGCTGACCTGGACATTGTGAACTGGGTGCTTCTCCCCAATTACTCCTTCACCAGAGTGAAAATCGGGAGTCTAGAAAGACAGGGATCCCTCACTTTCAAATGTACAATCAGCCAGAATGGGCTTACACAGACAGAAGCACTGAACAAGGTATGTTAATTTACAACATAAAGCTCTTAACCACAGGATTGCTATCTTCCAGGAAGGAGATAGTCAACTCAGTAGTTCTTCAAGTACCTTCTTATTACTCCCTGGAGTACATGAAAATGTAGTGGTGCCTTATGCTTATGGGGGGGGGGGGGGGGGGGAGGAGCTTGCACTTTCAAAAGAGGTGTGGGTTGCACCAAGTTCCTCCATCGGTCAACTTTCTGATTTTGATCCTCCCCCCACCTTCCTGTAGACATCCCTGTGAGAAGTAGACTGATTAAACACTGTTTCAGGTAAACTGCTTACTGAGCCTGTGCAAGTCAGGTAGCACTTTGACAAGTGACTTGAGCCATGGAAGGAATTTGAACTGTATCACCGAGAGGCCACACAAGTGTCTTGGGACAATGCGTGGGCTACTGAGGGCTGGGCACAAGCTTGGAGGGCCAGCAGCGAAAGGGCTAAAATGAATAATGGTTGAAAAGAATAAAGCCTCTTTAACGTAAGGGCAAAAGAGACAATTGTGGGAATAAGTAATAAGTTCTAAAATGGAGATCCTTTAGAATAGAAGTTAAGGCTGGAAACCAGGAATTAAAAAATAAAATGTTTAGAGCAGTTTCTGGAAAGAAGAAGAAGAAGAAGAAGAAGAAGAAGAAGAAGAAGAAGAAGAAGAAGAAGAAGAAGAAGAAGAAGAAGAAGAAGAAGAAGAAGAAGAAGAAGAAGAAGAAGAAGAAGAAGAAGAAGAAGAAGAAGAAGAAGAAGAAGAAGAAGAAGAAGAAGAAGAAGAAGACACAAAACTCTGTCCTGTATAGAAATCTTTCTTTCTGTCACAATGACATAAAACATTATCTCCCTGCTTCTGACCGGTGCTGACTCACAGACCACATGTGGGACAAGGTTCATCCCTTTTTTGGATCTTCTTCCCCTCTCTGCTCAGCCCCTGCCACCTTCCAGATGTGTGGAAAGCTGTCCTCCTGGATTGGTGAAGGTGGCCAGGGAAGGAGAGCCCATCTGCTGCTACGACTGTCTGCCTTGTGCAGAAGGAACCATCTCCACCCAGGAAGGTGGGTGAGACCAGGGGAAATGGGCAGACCTTGGGAAAGTCCATTCAGCAGACATTTCCCATGGAAGGGCTTTTGAAAGGCAATTCTAAGCTTGACTCTCATTCTTTTTTTAAAAATCATATCCATTATTATTCCATGGTGTGATGATCTAGAAAGATAAGAAAGAGGTTAAATCTGAACAGCACAATAAAAGGGAATGAATCAGCTACGGATGGCCTCTTGCCATCAGGAAGAGGACATCTCTTGGTGTTCATCTTGTCCATCCATCTTTCAGCTTTTGGAATTTATCACTGTGAGAATGTCCAGGGTTATACTGTGGAACAAATTTGAGTGGGTTTGGAAGAGGATTCACTCAGTCTTAATTTACAGGATCCAAGACTAGATGGAAGAACCATTCCAAGAAAAAGCAAACATTTAATAGTATTTGTCTAGAAGCCAACATCTCCTCTCTGTGCTTCTTCCATTTATAATCTTCACAGAATCCACTTGATAGAACCCTTATATTTAATTTGGATCCCTGCACTAATCAAGGTTGATGCAAGGGCCTAAATAGGATTCTGTAGGATTCTCTCTGAGGGTGGGGAAAGGATGAAACCACATTGCAGTGACCTCCAGATACCTGCAGAATCTGCCTTTCATTCTTGGAATCAATTTTTACCTGCCCAGCTTCCTTGTCTCCTGAATCTGCCACAGGTGCCTAATCGCCTGACGCCTTTTCATGTTTCTCTCTGGTCTGCCGTATCAATCTCTGATAAGAGGAAGAGACAAGACCATAGCAACATGTTCCTCTGGCTATTTTCAGATGCAGAAAAATGCAGCAGATGTCCAGAAGATCAGCATCCAAACATCAATCAAGATGGCTGTATCCCCAAGATTAAAACCTTCCTGTCCTATCAAGAAAATCTGGGGAAGATCCTGGCTTCCATCGCCTTCTTCCTCTCTTTCATTACAAGCTCTGTTTTAGGAATCTTCATTAAATTCCAAGAGACACCAATCGTCAAAGCCAACAACAGGGACCTCTCCTACATTCTCCTGGTCTCCCTCCTGCTTTCCTTATGGACCAGCTTCCTGTTTATTGGCCAGCCAAGGAGAGCCACCTGCCTTCTCCGACAAACAGCCTTCAGCTTTATCTTCTCAGCTCCCATTTCTTCTGTCTTGGCCAAAACGATCACAGTGGTGTTGGTCTTCCTGGCCACAAAACCAGGGAATCAAGTACAACGATTGCTGGGGAAGAGCTTAGCTAACTCCATCATCCTTTCTTGCTCTTGTGTCCAAATGGGGATATGTGGCATCTGGTTGGCAACCTCTCCCCCATTTCCTGATTCTGACCTGCATTCCCAGCTTGGAGAGATCATCCTGCAGTGCAATGAAGGTTCTGCTGCCATGTTTTATAGTGCCCTTGGCTACATGGGCTTCCTGGCTGCCGTCTGCTTCACGGTGGCTTTCCTGGCCAGGAACCTCCCTCCTTGCCAAGGGCAAGTACATGGTGGCTGTGCAGATCTTCTCCATCTTGGCCTCCAGCGCTGGCCTGCTGGGCTTCATCTATTTCCCCAAATGCTACATTATTTTCCTAAGACCAGACCTGAATACCAAGGAACATTTGAAGTCCAAATAAAATAGTAAAATGAGGTTGGAGGCGGTTTGGGGGATTTGTGATAGAACTGGACAAATGCCTTTCCTTATCAGCATAGAAATCAATTTCAAAGAATTTTATTAAGTTTCAGTAAAGCATATAAGCTACAAAGACATCAAAAAGAAAAATGACAGAAAAAACACAGAAAAAGAAAAGCAGATTCCGACTTTGGTAATGGTATAGATATAAAATACATTCGCCTCTTACTCTACTATTAAAAACATTGCATATTAGATCTACTTCTTACTCTGATATCTAAGAAAAATTACAAATTACAGATGAGTCTATATCAACAATTTCTATAGTTGTAGAATAATTCAGTCATCAAGTCCCAAGAACAAATTTTCATTTTTTGAGTCCCAGGTAAAAAGTCCAAGAGTGGTTTCCAAACAGAAACCAAGCCTGACCCTTGAAAGCTTTCCTTTAATCAAAGTAGTCAGTTTCACCACCATGCCAGTTCCATTCGTTTCAATATCCATTCTTCAGCTGTTGGTGTTTGTAAATATTTCAAATTTTGAGCATATAAAAGTCTCACTGCAGCTATCAGATAAAGGAACAAATTTCCGTGTTTTCCTTCCACCTGTTTATCCACCGTGCCTGAAAGAAAAGTGTCTGGTTTTCAATTGTACCTCCATTTTTAAAATTTTTGAACCAAAATACATATCATATCCCAATATTTCTTAGCTTTCTCACAAGTCTACCATAAATGGTAGAAGATACCTTCACGCTGGTTACATTTCAACATACATTTGAAACTCCTTTATACATCTTAGACAATTTAGCTGGTGTCCAACACCCACAGTATGTCATTTTATAGAAATTTTCTTTTAAATTGTAATTAAGACTAAACTTCAAGCCGTTATTCCACATATTCTCCCATTGATCCAACTTTATGTTGTATCCAAAATTTTTTGTCTACTTAAACATACAATCTTTAACATGTTCATCTTCCATGTTCATCTTCAACAAAAGTTTATACATTTTGGTGATAACATGTTCGCCATTAGTACACAAAGCGTATTCGAAGTCAGTTTTTTCAGAGGTAAATTCATAACTGTTCTTAGCTAGTTTAAATCTTTCCAACAACTCTGCATAAGTAAACCACTGACAAATATGACCTTCCAGTTCTAATTCTTCCCTCTTCTTCAAGTTGGGTTCTCCTTCAGAAAACAGTAGTAAATTTGCATACATCAACCATGCTTGTTTAAGTATCATTTCTCTTCTGTAAAAGGGTTCTTGGGAGGACAACCCCAGAGGAATTTTTGGAGACAATCTTGTTTTATATCTGTTCCAAACTCTCAGTATGGCACTCAGTATGCCTAATAAATTGATTTTTCAAATCACTATTAACTTTCAGTTTGTCATACCACAAATATACATGCCATCCAAATCTTAAATCATGTCCTCCTAATTCCAAGAACCTCTTATTTTTTAAAATCACCCACTCTTTCCTCCATACCAAAGAACAAGCATCAAAGTATTCAGCATGGAAATCAAGATCCTCTTCAACCTCTGTCCCTGCTCAGGGTCAGGAGCAATCAGACCAACCAAGGACCACCTAAAATGCAGGGCCACCTTGAGCATCCCTGGATACTGGACTCCTTCAGCAGGGAACATTGGATAGAGGAAAGGAAGATGGGTTTTATCACACAGAATCTGAGAAACAAGACTAAAAAGAAAACTGTGAACTGAAAAGAAAAGAAAGAAGGTGGGATTTATTTGGCACCTATAACATCCAACATTTAAGATGACAATTCTGTGCCTAATGAAGGGATAGTTCTACTCCTTGCATTAAAAGTTTCCCCACTCAGCCTTTGCTTCCCTTCCCATTGACTTCTGGAGTGGAGAATTTTCCAACCACCAGGATGTACAATGTCCACCAGTCTGGAGTGCACCATGGTGGAAGGGGATATGCCTGCTCTAATTCTTCCCTCCCAATGGATAGCCTGAACCTTCATCCTTAACAGTAATTATTTCTCTATTAAACTCTATTCTTCATTTGCAATGGTTGGAAATTGCATGGCTAAACACAATCTCCCCAGAAAACACTCACATGAGGGATTTTGTAGGTGCCCAACATGGCTGAAATCTGGATAGAGATGTCAAAGTCAGCCCCTTTGAGAACAGCCACTATGTTTCTCTACCTTCCATGCCTCTAATTAGGTACATTGGCTTCCCGATCAGAAAGCAGGTCCAGCAAAGCATCTGAAGTCTTTTCTGCACTCAAATAATTTTCATAGATATTGTAATCCAGGGTGATGTTGGGTAAGAGATTGGAATCCTGGTTTATCTCCTCAAGGGTAAAAAGGAAAGACAGCATTTTCTGGTATTCTGCCAACTCCATACTGAAAGGAAGCACGTACAGGCAGTCCTCACTTAACAACCATTTGTTTAGTGACTGTTTGAAGTTACAATGATGCTGAACAAAGGGACTTACAACCAGTCCTCACACTTACAACCATGGCAGCACCCTTGCGGTCACATGATCGCGATCTGGGCACTTGGCAAGCAGTCCACATTTACAATGGTTGCAGCATCACAGGGTTATGTGGTTGCCATTTGCGACCTTCCCAGCCATCTCCTGGCAAGCAAAATCAATGGGAAACCATGTGATTCACTTAACCGCATGATTTGCTTAACAGCTGTGGTGATTTGTTTAATGATGACCACTACAAAAAAGGTCATAAAATCGGGTGTGACTTGCTTAACAACCGCCCCACTTAACAACAATTTTCAGGTCCCTATTGTGGTCATTAAGCGAGGGCTACCTGCATTAAACCATAATAAATGAAAAGAACTTTTTATTTAAATTATTTACACAAGAAATACTTCTAATCCACCCAAACCCAGCAGTTCCTAAAACTTTTAGCACAAACATAATAAAAACAATAAACTACATAAATAAAAATTATTCAATTCTATTTCAAAAGCAGTTTATCTCACCAGTTTGTGAGAGAAACCGAACAGCTTCGCAAGTTTTGAGCATTTGATGACATATTTTATTAAGGATCTTGATTACAATAGTAAAAACTTATATAAACTAAAAGAAAAAAGAATAGTAAGAAAGAATAAAATTGCAAGAAAAAAGGAAAAGAAAGAGGAAAGAAGAAAGAATGATAAAAAGAGGAAAAAAATATAAATAAGTGACTCCCAACCTTCATTACAACAAGTATAGACAAATTGACTCTTTACCCCTATAAAGTTAAAAACAGATATCTCTCCATCCCATATCCCATCCCTTATCTATAAGCAAATCCATAAAACATCAATTTTTGAATCCTGATGTCTTCAAAAAGTCTGTAAAGGGTTGTCAGAACTTTGCAAATAAATGTCTTATTTTAACCTTGATCAAATAAACCAACTTTATATTCCTTCCTTTTACGTCTAATAGTCTTAATCTTTATTTCATTCAAATATTGTCATAGGATTTGATTTCTCTTTAATTCTTCTTTACACTGACATTTCAGATTTATCTCCACCCATCTCCCCCAACGGGGAACTCTGGGTGACTCACAAAGTACACCTTAACCATTATAATTACAATTACACCTATTCTAATACAACTACCGTGCAACCCTATTCTATTGCGGCTAGCAACGGTCACAGGGGAGTCAGCTCATCCAGGCTTTCTTCCACCAATGATCTTTTTGCCTCTCGCGATAGTCGCATCCAGCATCCGGCATTTGTTCTTTCCGCTGATCGGGTCCAGCACCAATTCCAGCTTCCCTGAGCAGGCGTCGCCAGTTCCTCCCACTGAAATGGGAGTACCTATTTATCTACTCACAGATGGAATTGCTTTCAAACTGCTAGGTTGGCAGAAGCTGGGATGAGTGATGGGAGCTCACCCCGTCAAGCGGAGCAGGCTCGAACCGCTAGAGTGCTGACCATTTCTGGCCGGCAAGCTCCAGCATCATTAAGCCCCTGTGCTACAGCATCCCTTAATTCTTCTTTATCCCATCGCAAAGACTTCTTCAAGGGGTTAACAAGCCTCTTTTAGATCCAATAAGAAAATATTTTCCAGGTCATTCTCTTGGTTTGTCATTTCTATTTCCCCTTTAATTTTTAAAAGTTCAGCCAGTTTCTTTTGCATTTCCAATAGTTTCCCAGGTCAATTGTTGCCAGGGGGTGGGGGTTGTATCAGGTTTTGTATTGGGGTTTTTTGTCTCCGTAAGCTGCCCGGACTCACCGTGAGTGCGTTGGGCAGCCATATAAGTTGCATAAATAAATAAATAAATAAAGTGTTCTTTTCCAAATGATTCTCTTGGCCTGTCATTTGTAGTTCCACTGTTGTCTTGTCAGGCAAAATTTGCTCCACATTTGCCATTTCCTGATTAACATCTTTTGGACATAATCTTTCCATAGAAGCAGACATCATTACTGACACTGTTGAGATTGTAGCTACTAATCTCTAGGTCCATTCTTCAAAGATCTCTTTAAGATTTCCAATCTTATGATGTTTTGTGTCATTTTGTAAGTCCCAGTTAACTAACACCAAAAGCTGGCTTGTATTTTTTTCCTTCTACTTAGAATCTTTAGTCCCCTCTAGTGTCCAGTTTCTAAATCATAAAGTCACTTATCTTTGTTATGGGCCAAGATAGTCCAAATAACTCTGGTTTCCACAAGAAGCTATTGATTTTTTTTATAGTTAATTCCAAAATCTTATAGTAAAAGTCAATATTCCAAATTTTACTGTAATTTTTTGGGATCAAAATCTTATTTAGCTTTTGCTGTTTATTTCAAATCCTTTAAGCTTGTAGTCAATTTTTCTTTTGTACAGAGTTGAAATTAAACTCACCCAGAGAGTTTTCAAATATGTTGTTCCAAAGGTGTATAACAGCTTCAAGACGGTTAATAAGCAATTCCTGAAAGTATTAGAAAGTGAGGCTTGCAAACTTAGTGTCCTTTAAAAGACTCCACTGTGGTTGTGAACAAGTTATGTGACCCCCAAGTGCATCGTTGGGGAAAGTACATCTGATGGGACCACAAAGAAGGGCCTTTTCCATGGTGGTCCCCTCCTTGTGGAATGTTATTCCCTCTGAGTAAAGATTGGCCCCCACCTTGATGTTGTTCTGGAAGGCCCTGAAGATGTGCTTTTGCTAGCGGGCCTGGGGACCCCACGCTGAAAAGGAGCCAATCAAGTGGCTGTGTTGACTGTGTTTTTGGCTGCTACAGGGAGCGGGTGTTGATGGTTTTTTGTCGTGGGGATTTTACTTTGTAATCCACCCGGAGTCACTGTGTGTGAGTTGGGTGGCCATATAATTTGTTATATAAATAAATAAATAAAGATGGCTAAGCCCTTTGTCTCCCAGCGCTCTAACCCATGGAAAACATCCTGCAGTCTCCTCATGAGGAACACTCATCCGGAGCACATGTGGGCAATCTCCCTTCTTCTCCTTATCCGGAGAGGTTCCGAAGAATCGGTCTACTCACTGGTTCTTTGGTCTTTGCCATAATCATCAGCTCCACTTTTGCAGAGAGAGATTTTCAGTTTGCCAAGCCTCCCCGGGAAGTCCCAGCATTTGATGATATATTTGGATGCAATTTTTCATCTCTCCTAAGAAGGGTAGGAGATCTCCCCAGATCTCTCACATATTTCAGTGGAACTCTGGGATTCTTTCAATTTATATTTCATTTTAAGATATTGAATTCGTCTTATGTCTGAAGGAATTTATTTATTATTAGCTTTGGATGTTTTTTTGATGTTGTCAGTATAACTGCAGTTGGAGTAAGATTTCAGGCTGACTTTAAATATTTTCTCCTTCTCTCTGTCTCTTCCCATAGCTGCCTTCTCCAGTGCTTAATACTGGAGTGGGATGTGTGACCTATTCTTCCATATTAAATTAGAATCTGTAAATCGTGCTGTTTCGAAAGGCCATTTGGGTCATCAAGTCCACTCAATTATAAGTTTCCGGACATTGCTGAGAAGGTGCTGGTTATAACCTGTGAAGCCCTTCCTGCCATAGGGCCTGGTCATCTGAGGGATCTCTTATCTCCAATTGTTTCTGCCTGTCCTGTAGGATCAAGCAGATCCAATAGAAGGGAATATATGTAGCTCAGGGTTGAACTGTGGAGTCCTTTGGGGATCTCTGAGGTTGGTTGTTTGGTTGTAAACATTTCATGACCCAACTAGGTAACATCATCAGTGCGTGTAGGGCATTATAGTCTCTAGTCGCACCTTGAATTGAATCCAGAAGTCAGGATTGCTTTTATTGTGACCGCTCTAGTAACAGAACCTTGCAAGTCCAAATGTTGTTCCCCTCCCTCCCTTTAGCTTTGTGTGAACTAGGCATGGCTTGTCTGAGAGGTTTTCTCCAGTTATTTTCTTGGCCTGGGCTCCAGCCCCTCTTATCTGACTCTTCCTCCTGTCCTTCAGGGCCACTCCATATGTCCTCTACATGAGTATTTCTCAACCTTAGCAACTTTAAGGTGAGTGAACTTTAACTCCCAGAATTCCCAGCTGCCATGTTAGCTAGGGAATTCTGGGAACTGAAGTCCACTCATCTTAAAGTTGCCAAGGTTGAGAAACACTGCTCTACATTAATATTTCTATTGTATTGTCCAAAAACATATCCCCCAGGAGTGTATCAGCTCAATGCTCTTTGGCCACCAATTTCTAAGGATTGTCTGGGTTACAAACAAGATGGGAATTAGATGACCCCTCTGTTGAGATGCAGAAAGGGGTGTAAATATGGCATTTATTACCCACAACTTGTGAGTGTGAGTGAACTTGGAATCCCCTGACACAATGACCTAAACTCCAGGGTCCTTGCAGTCACTCATAGATACACACAGAAGCACATGCAGAAACCTATTTTGGATACTCAAGAACAAAGGTAGAGGAGGAAAGCATGTTAATTAAAATGTAACTCATTTCTATCATGATTTTGGAAAAAAAGGACTTGGGGGATTTTCTAAGGAATATTCAACTGTCAAATACTGTTACTTGGACATAGATGAGAAGACAGGCAAAACCGGCATGGCCTTCACGGCCCTCCCTTTGAGGTCAGGGAAGCAAGCACAAAGGCCACCCAGACGCTGCAGAAGATCAGCCTGCTGAAGGCGATCAGCCTGGCTTCCTTCAATGCACCAGGCAGATTCTTGCCCAAGGAAGCTACCATGAAGCGGATGCCAGCCAAGGGCTCCATCAAAGATGACAACAAGCACTTGCATTGCAGAACATTCTCCACAATCGGACAGTGCAAGTGACAGTAGAGAAGGCAGCAGAAGTGCCCCAACAAATGTTGCAGGTGAGAACAAAGCAAGAAAGGTAGTGTGCCAAGTTCTTCCCCAGACGCCTTTGTGTGATATTCTCTGGTTTCCTGGCCAAGAAGCCCAACACCCCTGTGATCATTTGTTTGCTGTTTGTTGGAGAAGGTAGTTGACTTTCCTGGCCACCCAATGAGCAGCAAGAACAGCATGAAGGAAAGCAGGAGATGGGCAAGGAGCATGTGGGAGAGGTCCTGGTGGTTGGCTCTTGTTTCCATAATGTTTTGACTAGAGTTTATCTAATAGATCATTAGAAAACATATACAAACAGAAGAGAGAGAGAGAGAAAGGAAAAGGAAAAGGAAAAAGAAAGACATATAAAAAGTGACTCCCCCCTCTCTACAGACAAGTATAAGCATTTTCAGAAACTTAACACCTTCTCTGATATTACAGAAAAAGACATTCTTCTTCCCATTTCTCATCACCAAACAATAACCAGATTATTTTTAAAAAATCCACCGATCAGTCTTATACAGCAGAAGCATTAAGAGTATGTCAGGTTCAGCCCAAGAATCACATGAGACAGTCCAGAAATCAGCTCAGCTTCTTTATTAGCTTGCACCTAATAGACAGTATCTCGCCAGACTAACACTAATCCCCCAACAACAGCAGCTATAACCATTATGTCCTTAGGGAGGGGCCAATCCTTTTCTCTTGACTTTCACATAGTCCAGCTGGGGGCTGAGAAGATGCTTTCCTTGGAATGTCTCTCCCCCTCCCTGTAACCTTGAAGCTCCATTCCAGAATCCTCCCCGCTCATGCCTTCCATCACAGAGTACCAGTAATGATAACCCACATGTTTTAAACTTAAATAATTATATCTAATTTACATTTTGACTTATAACTTTCTCTAATTAGTAAAACATAAAAAAAAAATCCCCAGAAGCTGTCAGGCCTAGCCCAAGGAACTCCAAGAGACAATGCAGATTCAGTCCAGCTCTGTTTATTAGCTACAACCTCTAGCAAGAATCTTCCCAGACTGAAACCCCAGCTCCCAAAGTCAGCCAGCCACAACAGTGTGAATTCCTCAAGGAGGTGCCATTCTCATCCTCTTGTTCTTCCCATGCTGTTCTGGTGAGCTAAGAAAATGTTTCTCTCTCTGAGCCTGGCCTTCATAATTCCATTCCATCACATAAGCATAAAGAATATCAATAATAATAGCATATATATTTTCAACTAGATCTAATAGGTCCCTTTTACATAGTAACCCCTAACTTACTCTACCAAATAGGAAATAAAAGATTTGTCCTTCTATGAAACAATCTTTACATTGTCTTACAGTCCTGGTTAGAAAAAAGATTCCAATAATAACAACCCAACATCAAAACTTATACAATTTAACCCTGGTCAAACTCTCCAACTCACTCTTCTGATTTGTAATATGGATATCCCCTTTGATGATTAAAACATCAGCCAGCAAAGTTTGTATATCCATTACAACTTCTTTCTCCATGTCACTCTTGTAATCAAACATCTTGAAATCCATTTTCAGATCCACAACATCTTTTTCCATATCTTCCATATCTCTTTTGTAATCTGGCTTTTCTTTAAAGTCCATTTTAAACTCCTTATTCAGATCTTCCTCAGCTTCTGTTTTATACAGCAGAATCTTTTCTTCTTCTATAACCCCTGTCAGATCCCATTTTAAAAATAAGTCCTGAAAACATTGTTCCCAAACAGATTTAAATTCTTCGAGAGTGAGACAATGTTCCTCCATTGTGTTAGGATGTATCTTTTCCTTTAATTGCACCCTGGTTCTCTCTCTCTAATATTTTCATCTGGAACCTCTGGAATAGCTCTAACTCTCAAGCAGAATTCTTTTTCTCTCAATTCCAGTAACGCCAAATTATCCAATTCTCTTTCCAACTCTCTGCCTTGGACTTCTGGCTTACTCTCTGAAATTTCTACTCTGTCATTCATTTGTTTTATCTCTCCAGATATTTTTTCAACATCTTCTTTCATCTCCTCTCTTAACTTTTAACTCTTTCATCCATTCGTTTTTCAAAATCATCCATTTATTTTATCCATCATCCATTTATCCATAATTAACCAGCATTGCCACACTGGGTGATCCTCTTTAACTAGCTTGGTAATAAATTGTATCAAAGCACATTCGTCAAAAACCAAAAAAAAGTAAAATATAAATAGCAAGGTAAAGAAATAAAGACTGTCCCCTTAGCTGTTTAAAAATTTCTTAGACCTTCTCTTCATTAAGCTTTTTGCCAATATGTCTTGAATCTTTAAATCAAAGTTTCTCTTGTCTTTTTTTGTATTCTCAAAAGAAAGTTTAACTCACTGCAAGAAATCTTACCTTTGCCGCAGAAGGAAATCTCTCTTCAGCTATAACTGATCACCTCTTAACGTGATTAAGAGATGGGGAGAGCAAGGCCGTAAAGTCCATGCTGGCTCCACTACACTCAGGAGCGTAGATGAACGTTCAGGGCTCCCAGCAGCTCAACTCCTGATCTAGCTGCAAAACCTTCTCCATTTCTGCAGTTGAATCAGAAGGAACCTCCGTCTGGAGCACATGTGGTTAATCGCTTGATCTCCCTTTAATCCAGGGAGATAAAAGCCAGCCAGAAATCACCTCCCAGCCAGCTTTCAAACTTCCAGCAGCTCTCCACGCTTGCTTCAGAGAGCTTCGGAGAGCTTCGGAGAGCATCAGACTGCCATTCCCCAATGGAAGCAACGCTGCTTCCCTTTTCCCAAATTCAAATTGACCCTTTTATAAAGGTTCCAGAAGAGATGAGGTGCCAAATCTTATGGTAATTGGCACGAATGGTGTAGTATCTCAAAATGAGGCCCCTTTCAGCATCTCTTGCTAGTAGTGTCCATCACTCACGCCTTCTCATGTCCCCTCACCCTCTCGTTGACCTTATGTAACCTTCTGCCTGGCAGTTCTTAGCTTGGGGTGTCTGCTCTTGATGGATTATTTCAAGACCTGGTTTTGTGGCCTCTGCACGTCTCTTTCAAATTCCATTCACGTAGAGACAAGTAGAACTTACCCCTTGCCAAGGCAACCAACATAGACACCTTCCCAGAACAAATTATGTACACAACCCCCTTGTACTTCTGTTCAAAATCTTGCAGCTCTGTGTTGCTCTTCCATGACCTTACTTTTACAAAAAAATTGTAAGAAAATATATGCAATGCAAGAAGAAGAAAGGAGGAAGAACAGGACTGCTTTAGAAGGCAAGAGAGGCTCAGATTTGGAAGAGCATGAATAGAGTCTTGAGAAGGGATGAGTCCAACAGAAAGGCGGAGACTTTGAAAAGGCAATTTTTTTCCTCCGCCAAAGCTTTTAGCCTGAGATAGAGCAGGAGGCAGTGTGGTATAGTAGTGAATGGATTGGACTAGGATCAGGAAGACCCAGCTGACTCTCTCCCAGCCATTAAAAGCTTGTGGGGAGTGGATGGATGTGGGTTCAAAGGCTGCGTTTCAGCTCCACCCGCCTCTCAGGATGGTTCTTATGGGGAGAAACTCAAGGAGGGACAGCTGTTAATGCTGCCTTGAGCCCCTGAAGAGAAGGTGGGAAATCAATCCAGAGATTAAATTCAGAGATGGGCTGGAGGAAGCAGCATTACAATTTTTAAAAAACGAAATAACTAAATAATTAAACAAAGATAGAAATAAACTCTGGGAAGAGTGAGGACCACAGTTGGATTGACATGGCAGGCTGAAGGGAGCATGCTTTCAGAACAAGGGCAGAAACCGGATTAGCCTTCATTATATCAAAACAATTAATTCTTCCCTAAAGCTTGTTTCTTTGATTAAATTTAAGGCAAAAACTTCTGCTTCTAAGTTGAGCACAACTCCTGGTCACCTTGTGCACATGGAATTTTCTTGGGAATGCCATGAGATGCCTGGTGGCCTCCCATGTAAATATAGCCAGGTCTCCCCAGCTTCATTTTTGTAAGGTGGCTGAAACTTTTGGAGAAGCCCCTGGGGTTACCCTAAGTTTTCCGGGAGCAGAGCTTGGGCTCTCCTGGAGGAGAATCCCCATGAGGCAGACTCTGGAAATGGATGGCTCCTTGCCCCAACCTTTAACAGAATGAGTGGACCTCCTTCCTAGAACTTTCCCATCTTTATGCTGCTTAGTTCCAAGTTCCCACTATAGTTCTTTCTTTGTTGTCCAGGTTGTCATCTTGCATCTGACCGGATACAAGTGGTGGACATAAAGCTGAAAGAGAAATGTGATTTGACTGAGTGCTTCTCATGTCATAAGCAGCAAAAGAACCCTTTGCTTTCTCCTTGTTCTTCCAGTGTAACCATTCCATGGTTTAGATGTAATCTAGACATCCCTCAGGTTGGGAAAAGTTGCCTGCATTTCCTCCTGTCTGAAAGAGACCAAAACAATGTTGATACATTGGTCTTGGAGCATGGCTCTGAGTCCATGACAAGCCTTCATACTCATTCAGGCACTTTTCTATATACTCAAGAGCAAAGAGACAAAGGGAATTCATATTTATTTATTAAAAAGTGATCATCCTTTTGTATCATGACTTGAAAGAACTGGACTAGTTGGGTGTTTTTTGTGGTGGGATGGTCTCTCCTTTTAAATAAATATTAAAACAAGCAAACAAACAAAAAATTATAATAGGGCAGAAAGGAACCAAAACACAACCAAAGGAAAAAAGAAAAAAGGAAGAAAAATATAGAAGTAACTTCCCCCTTCATTCCCAGCAACTACAGTCAACTAACACCTTATCACTGACTCTTAAAATACAACCATTCTATATTTCCATTCCCATTTCAACAAATCCCCCCTAATCCCTCTCTTCAGATAATCAAAGTGCAATCCCAATTAACAATTAAACATTGCCAACAATCCCATCCTCATCCAGTCCCTATCAAAAAAGCCATTTAACATTGCCAGAAATAGTAAGCTATTATTTATATATCAAACATAACAACAGAAGTATTACAAATTAATCCATGAAACCTCAAAGATTTCCCTTCAAGTAGCCATGTGGTACCCTCCAGTGTCCAACCTTCAAAGTCTTGTAATCAGCTCAAAATGTAAATAAAAGGACTTTTCCCACGAGAGAGGATCTGCGGAACGTCAGTATCCAACTGCCTTTTTGGGCATAATGCCTTCCACAATCCATGGAACGTCAGTTCGCCATTCCTCGCTGGAAGTGACTACGGCATCCATTCCCCTCCTTAGGCCTGTCCTTTTCACCACGACCATCAATAGGAAAAGTTGTGCTTCAAAGTACTTGTATCCTGGTGTCCAGGTCAAATGTACCTTTCAACGAATTCTACACTCATCCAAAGGATACATGAACACCCACTTATTTTCCTATACATTCAACAGCAAAGAGAAGCGGGGATATCAAATATATTAATTTATTTATTAAAGCAACTTTTATGGCTTCCCAACTCACTCACAATAAGTCTGGGTGGTTTACAGAAAGAAAAATCCATATACAAACCTACGACACGCCCACAGATTAAAAAAGGGATAATCCATTATAATCATTTGGAGAAATGATAGAACTAGAATGATGAAGTTGAAAAAACAGCAATTGGTGTTTCCTTTTTTTGTAAGAGCATGAAAGTGTTACATACTGTTTGCTATAATTATTAACTGACACTTAAGAAAACTCACTTGATGACTTTATTTTGACATCAACTGTTCTTTTGTATTCAGTTCTGGCCTAAGAACAATAATATAGCATTTGGGGAAAAAGATGCAGGCCAGCAGACCAGCACTGGAGGCCAAGATGGAGAAGACCTGCACGGCCACCATATATTTCCCCTTGGTGCTCAGGTAGGTGGGTACAAAGGAGACCCAGATGCTGCAGAAGACCAGCATGCTGAAGGTGATGAGCTTGGCTTCGTTGAAGGCCCCAGGCAGATTCCTGGCCAGGAAAGCCACCAGGAAGCAGATAGCAGCCAGGAAGCCCATGTAGCCAAGGGCGCAGTAAAACATGGTGACAGAGCCCTCATTGCATTGCAGGATGATCTCTCCAGGCTGAGAGTGCAGGTCAGCATCAGGAAATGGGGGAGAAATGCCCAACCAGATGCTGCAGAGGACAACTTGGAGACCAGAGCAGGAAAGGATGATGGAGTTGGCCAGGCTCTTTCCCAGCCACCTCTGCACTTTATTCCCTGGCTTTGTGGCCAAGAAGGCTAACACCACCATGACTGTTTTGGCCAAGACCGAAGAGGCAGCGAGGGAGAAAACGATGCTGAATGCTGTTTGTCGGAGCAGGCAGGTGGCTGTCGTTGGCCGGCCAATGAAGAGGAAGGAGGTCAAGAAGGAAAGCAGGAGCGAGACTAGGAGGATGTAGGAGAGATCCCGATTGTTGGCTTTGACAATTGGAGTTTCCTGGAATTTAATGAAGATTCCCAAGACAAGCCCTGCAATTAAAGAGAGGAAGAAGGCAAGGGAAGCCAGGAGGATCCCCAAATGTTCTTGATAGGATAGGAAGGTTTTCATCTTGGGTATACAGTGATCTTGATTGATGTTTGGATGCTGATCTTCTGGACATCTGCTGCATTTTTCTGCATCTGGAAAAGAGGAAGAGGAAGATCTCTCATGAGGCATGTGCTTCAATCAAGGGCATAGTTTGGGTGAAATTGGAGATGGTGAGGAGGATTGCATGTGAAGGAAGTCAGGATGCAGTGAGAATGAGGACCTGGAGAGATGCGCGTTCCCCTCCATGGCACAAATGGACCCAGCAGTGCCATGTCTTAACGATGCTTTAATTTGGTTCCTTTGGGTCTCCCGTGCCTGGAGAACAAGAACCAGTGTTATTATTTTTTGTTCAGTGAACAATGGCTTACACATCCTGGCTTAATATTATGTGTGAACATCGTCACTGATTATGTTACTGATAAATTCCCAGATGGGTACCAAATACAAAGAATATATTTGTGGTTTATATGAATGCAGTGAAATCAAACATGATGTCCTATACGTAATACCCACAGAGTTCTACTGATGACTAATATTCGTATTTATGTAGAAAAATATAGGAAAATATAAGAGAGTCCTCAGTTACTTGTTAACATTTGCCTGAGTGGGATGATGATGATGATGATGATGATGATGATGATGATGATGATGATGATGAAGAAGTTCTATATTGTTCACTAATTGCTGTGAAATAGGGAATCTATCAGAGAATAAAATGAAAGAAAATGCTCCTTCCTTTCAGTCCAGCTAGAGGGGGAAGAAACTGGCAGAACTGTCCATTTTAAATATATATTAGGAAAGAAAGGAGGGGAGGGAGATAGATAGATAATAGTTTAAGTATTCTTCTTTTTCTTGCATTGTAAGGGAAAACTGGCAGGCCTCTTTCCAATTTCCCTGAAAAGGAAAGAAAGAAATTTCCACCACTTCACCACTGAGGTTAGGTGGAGGTGACCTTCAGGGGGAGTTGATCTGAGGACATCGTCATGAATTCCTGCTCTTGACAAACTGTTTGTGGGCCATCTTCCTACCAGGGCAAGAATGAAGGATGAGGAAGCCCTCAGTGGTGATTCCCCCCCCCCCGCCCTGCATTACAGAGAGATTCGAGAAGCTGGAAGATCCATGTAGGCCATTAGGTGTATCACCCGTATTCAAAACCATGGTTCCATCTAGATATGGTTAACTGGAGGAAGTCCTGATCAATATTTTTCCAAAGACACATCCAATGCCATTATGACCTGGAAGCCTGGCAATTCTCAGGAAGGGGGTGAATCACAAACTGAAACATAAAAAGGTTTAAGTTGAGAATGAAGAGTAATGAATGCCATCTTCCTTGTATTGCTGTGATCTCACTGGTCTACTATCTTTCCTCAGTTTACCTCTAATTTTGTTTCTTATCCCTCCCTAGGAAATATGTTTTAGGTATTATAAGAAATGAATGTTTTAATAGCCAGGCTATTAAGTTGAGCTGAGGACATGATCATGAATTCCTGCTCTCAACAAACTGTTTGTGGGCCATCTTCCCACCAGGGCCAGAGGGAAGTCTGACTAAGTCCTCACTGATGATTTCTTTCTTCTCACACCCCATTACAGAGAGAATCCAGAAGTTGGAAGGTCTACATAGACCGTTAGGTCTACCATACCTATTCAATGGAGGGAGCCAATTTTAGGGGTGGTATAATCTGGATTTTGTGAACACAGCAAGCTGGAGTTGAACATGGAAGTTGCCTGTCCCATGGCTTCCCTAGAAATCTAAAGCCATGAACTTTGGCTGCTCATAGAAATGGGGTTCCATCTAGATATGGTGAAGTGGAGGAAGTCCTGGTCAATACTTTCCAAAGACCCATCGATTGTCGTCATCCCCTGGAAGCCAGGAAATTCTCAGGAAGGGGGTGAATCAGAAATGAAAACATGAAAGGTTTCTGTTGAGGATGAAGAGTAACAAGGTTGCTGGACTTGCCTAGACGCGATCAGCAGAAGACATGACATGATCAATGGAAGACCGGTGGAAGAAGAAAGCCCGAATGATCCAACTGCCCTGCGATGACTGCTGGCCAGGTTTAGTTAATGTAATTGTTAATATGTAATTCTTAGTATATAAATAATGTTGTAAGCCACCCAGAGTCGCTTGTAAAAGCAAGATGACCGGCCATATAAATACGATGTATAAATAAATAAATACATAAATAAATAAATAAATAAATAAATAAATACCATCTTCCTTGTAATGCTAGGCTCTCATTGGTCTAAGATTTTCCCTCATGACTTATAAGTTCATTTGTTATCCCACACTAGGAAATATGTTGTATGCAGTATAAGGAAGGAATGTTTTAAAAGCCAGGCTTTTGTTGGGGTATACTGACTTCCCAAAGTCTGCCCCTTTCTTCTGGTGCCACCCACCTTCCATGGTGGAGATGGTTCCTTCTGCGCAGGGAAGACAGTCGTAGCAGCAGATGGGCCTCCCTTCCTGAGCCACCTTCACCAAGCCGGGAGGACAGCTTTCCACACACCTGGAAGGAGGCAGGGGCTGAATGGAGAGAGGAAGAAGATCCAGAAATGAAGTTCGTTCCAGAAAGGAGACAAAGGAGGAAGAGGTTGACAACCTCCACTTCAAGGCTTAGCTTTACTCAATTTGAAGCCTATCAAGTCCTAAAGTTCATGAACATGAACTGGTTGCAGGTTGCTTCCCATGATGATCTTCTCTTCTAACTTTTCACACACTACCATTTTTAGACTTTGATTCTAAGTTTACATACTAAATACCTCAAGAAAAGCTTGGATGGTTTCTTTGCTTTGGGCAAAGGGAATCATCTTGCTCCCCTGGCTCAAATCTTTCTCCCTTTGCAGAAGAGTAATAAATATATATTTTTAAATACTTAAATATGTATTTCAGATAGACAGCTGGACATCGAACTAAATAATGTGGTTCCTTTCTGGAAGAACTTACATGATATTGAAAGGAACTCCCTGCCCCAAGAGTGCATTCCTCTAGGCAAGAACTTCAGCAAAAAGGAAATAAAGATTTCATCCCACCTTGTTTGACACTTCCATCTCTGCCGTAGCATTCTGGTTGATCATGAACGTGACATCCAGGGATCCCTGTCTTTCTAGACTCCCAAGCCTCACTCTCTTAAGGGATTTATTGTTGATAATCCCCCACATTAAGACATCCAAGGCTGCCACCAGGTCTCCATTCTCATCCAAATATACTCCATTTATGGAATTATTGTAAAACTGAGGGTTTTGTAGAAAGGAAGGAAGCTGGAATGGAAGAGAAAATGGATATGTTTTGACAGGACATCCAACATTCAGTGGGAGGAGCCCTTCATTTGTGCTTGTGATGAACTGAACATTTCTCTCTCTACACACAAAGCTGAAATTTCAGATTTATTGTCCAACTTTTTCAGGAGAGGATCTGAAAAGATTTGGATCATATGAAATATAATAATCATTTATTAAACTTGCATACCATTGAACTCTCAATGACTCTAGGTGGCTCAGAACAATCCAAGAAATTACAATCACATCAATAAAAAATAAATAAAGATAAAAGATGGCAAGTGCAAGGTAGAGAGGGGTCTCCACAGCTCTTCTAAGCAACAGGAGAGTGGGAGCCATCCAGATCTTGGGGAGAACCTCATGCCACAGGGCAGTCGCTGCTACAGAGAAGGTACACTTCTGGGGTCCTGATAGATGGCATTCGTTAATTAAAGGAACCTGGAACACGCCAACCTGCTGGTTCACATTGGCCAGGCAGATGTTATGGGACACAAAAGATCCCCCAAAGAACCAGGCCCTGTGCCACATAAGGCTTGACAGGTGACAACCAGCACCTTGAATTGCAGCAGGAAGCAAACTGGCAACCGGTGCAGCTCATGAAGCAGAGGTGTTACATGGGCATACCGAGGCCTTAATAAATAGTAGTAAGTAAAATAAATTTTAAAAAATTATTAAAGAGGTTGTAATATTACCTATTAACTTATTGTTTAAACACATACCATCTGGACAAACACTGCAAGATGTGACAGAGAGAAAATTGGATTCTGTTATTATATCCTACAATAATAAAGTGGCATTTCTGGAACCCCTGTGGCATCTATTTCTTGACCTGGCCCAAGTGGAAGGGCTGGGATCAGTCTTAAAAGTCTGTCCAAGTATTCCCCATCTCTTAGAGCAGTGTTTCTCGACCTCAGCAACTTGAAGATGTGTGGATTTCAACTCCCAGAATTCCCCAGCCAGACATTTCATTCCACACTTCTTAAAGTTGCTGAGGTTAGGAAACACTGCCTTATACTAAACAAAATCAAGACTGGGTTGTTTCACATTCTTTCTCATTCTTCCTTCTATCTCTGGACTATGTAATCTCTTCTCCAAGTCTCACCGCTATGGGTTCCTCTGTCCCTCTGTCCATTCCTTCCTTAAGTGTGAAAGTTGGAATTCTATTCATTCATTCATTGTATTCAGAATAAATCAAGTTTTCAAAATATCTGCCCAGTTTTTACAATACCAAATTGATTCTCAGCTGCAGGACACAGACAGAAGAAAATACCTGCCACCCTTCCAGTCTTGCAGTTTCCATATTTGTACCACCTTTCATCTTTGTCCTCTTGGACCTGGATTCAGAGGCTGCATGTAAGGCACGGGCCACAGCCCAGATGGTGTTGTAATTGAAATAGCTGTCCTGAGACAGGATCCGATCCATCTCCTCCCGGGGAAGAGTCTCCACTTCTTCTCTCTCTCTGCACCGTCTCCAGACTTTCACGGAAAAGGCATCCTTGGTATAGGAACAGGTGAAGGATACATTTGCCAAGTCTCTGATGGAATTGTAAATGTCTGGTGTCATCGCAGATTTTGCCATTTGATTTCCCTTGATAATAAAGGACAAAAGGACTTGAAAGAATTGATGGGAAGCGGTCTCATCTGTGAAATAGTTAGTTATGTCCCAACAGACTGTTGTGATCACCACTTTTCCTCCAACAGGTTGCTTGATGGAGTGAGATACTAGATCTAGAATGAATAGTCCCACAGGGATGAAATCACTCTCTGCACCATAAAGAAAGACATTCACTTGTCTCCAGTTGTGATATGGACCCCCATCTAGGAGCCCTGGAAGAATTGTAGTGGAAATGATTTCTGATAAAACTGGACAAATGCTGTTCCTTTCCAGCATGGAAGTCAGTGTCCTCAGGAATTTCTGGCCCTGGTCAGTGTCTTGAGCCATCAGACCAACCAAGGTCCACCTGAAGTGGAGGAGCAGCTTGACCATCCCCAGGTACTGGAATCCTTCAGCAGGAAGCATTGGGTAGAAGAAGGGAAACTGAGTTTTGTCACTCAGAATCCGGGAAACAAAACTGTAGCTGATCTGAAAAGATTGAAAGAAGATGGAATTTTAAATGTAACATCCAAACTTTAATGCCTATCATTTCCACAAGAAAACTCTGATGTTCATTTAGAACTCAGGACCTTCAGTTGAAGGGTGCATGAGTGGGAACTGTCTCCCCAGCAAAGACACACCTGAGGGATTTTGTAGGTGCCCAACATGGTTGAAATCTGGATGGAGATGTCAGTGTCAGCCCCTTCGAGAAACGCTACTGTATTTCTCGGCCTTCCACAGCTATAGTTGGGGATATTGGCCTCCCCATCTGCAAGCAGGTCCAGCAAAGCATCTGAAGTCTTTCGTGCATTGTGATAATTTTCATAGATATTGTAACCTAGAGTTATGTTGGGCAAGAGACGGGAGTCCTGGTTGATCTCCTGAATGGCAAAAAGGAAGGATAGGATTTTCCAATCTTCTCTAAATGTGTTCCTGTATGTATAAATGCATTAGAAAATAATCAGTTGAATTGAATCACAGTTTGTGACATGAAAATGACTTTTGGGGGGCATTTCATCCTCTGTTTGGATGGATTGCTTCATCTCTCCTACGAACTATGGGAAGAATGCGTAGAGATCTCACCTATTTCAAAGAAATCTTTCTACTTATATCACATATCAAGTCCTGAATGGATTCCTGAGGTTGTCAGGCTTTTGCATTTCAACTGAAATTTCAGGCTGACTTTAAATATGCTGTCTGTCTCTCTTCCTAGTGAGTTTCTCAAATACTTCACAGTAGTTTGCCCTATTATCAAAATTAAGTATAGGGTTTTAACCGGAAGCTAAAGTTGGAGACTTCCACCCGGACAGGACAGCGCACTGATGCATTTCTCGAAGCTCCGGGGGTGCCCAAGCTGCGTTTGATCAGCGGTGGGTCTAGAGGAGAGAAGACCACCAAATACCCCCCTGGATAGGGGGAGTTCGGAAGATTAACCATGAGAGCCCCGGGCGCTGTTCCTCCTGCCTTTCCTGGTCTCCACCATGGGAAAGCCGGTGAGTAGAACAGCGAAGGTGGCTGGGAAACATTGTGCTTCACAAATGCAGAGAGACTCATGAATGAGAGACATTAACGCTGCAGTCCGGTGTCTTAGATAACTTTAGAAGAGGAAGGGGGGGGGGGTTTACTCTCCTCATCTTTGGATTATTATTTTTTCTTTTTTTGTTTTATTAATATCTAAGGTCTATCTCTGGACTACACTTTCAGATGCTGGTGAGTTACTTTTTATTCTCTGTCATGGAATGTAATGGGTGGAAACTGACAAATGGACTTTGCTATGATATGGAAATGTTTTATGGATTTTAAATAGAGGATTTCATAAATTGTTAATGGTTTGCCTTTTCTATGGGATTATAATTTTTTCTTTTTTTCCTTTTTTTGTTTTTTTTGGCTTATAAACGTACTGTATATTGGACTACGAATCTGCTGTTGGATTTTTATAGTTGAGTTTTCCCTTTTCTTCATGTTGAACTCAAAAGCTTGAGAACTGAGAATTGTTTATATATTTTATTATCTATATTTGGGAACAATAAGAGACAGCTTTCTATAGCTGGGATTATAACTGCTGTGTCGTTAGAGAACTTGGAAGAAAGCTGTTGCTATTGGATTATAATTGTTGTTCTTTGAAGATATTGAACTTTGTACTGCTTAAAATGGCTTCAGGAGGGAAGAAGGATAAGGAAAAGGAAAGAGAATTAACAAGAACTTCTATAGAACCGGCTGAGGGGGGTGGAGATATGAAAAAAGTACTAGATGCAATGGTTGCCTTAAGCCACCAGATGGACCAAAGAGACACAAAAATGAATGAAAAAATAGACAATTTAAAGAAGGATGTCAGAACCTGCATCACTGTATTGCAGTCGTTGGGAGTTGGAGTGATTTGTTTCTGCCACTTGTAACTAAGGGGGGGGTTGCTGTTAATGGTTGTAATGGGAGCTGGGAAGCAGCTTAACCATATATGGGCAATTTAGACTGGCTTGATTGCCGGCAGGGCAGCTGGGGCCCAAAGAGCCAGGAAGGAGCTCGGGGTGGAGGGGGGAGGAAGGAAAGAGGTCACCACCAGGTGGAGAAGACTCCAGACGCCAGGCAATCAGGGGAGGGGGGATAAATAGAGGGAAGTTTACCCAAGGCTTTAGTTTTAGCAATGTTCTGTTTACAAGCTACCTGTACCACGTAATAAAGAAGTATTTTTCTGAACCAAGCCTGGTTGTATGAGAATGCTTCAGAACTGGGAGTTGGACGGTGTGGGCTTGGCAAAGGAATTGACTCAAGAATTTAGAAATGAGGTCCAGAAAGTGAAGGATGTAGTGGATCATTTGTTAACTGATCCTAAGAATACTGAAGGACAGGTACAGTTGTTAGAAATTAAGTCAGAAGCAGTCACTAAAGATATTGATCAAAATTTGGATGCTATTGCATTAGCAGAAATGAGGGAGAAAGAATTCATATTGAGATTGAGATCAGTAACAGAAAATCCTGGGGAAGATGTAAGAAAATCCATTATTACCACATTAGCACAATTTTTAGAGATTGAGGAACAAGATTTAGACTCTGAAATAGAAAAAGTTTATAGAGTCAATTCACATTATGCTAGAGAAAAAAAGGTCCCAAGAGACATACTAATTCATTTTGTACGGAAGGTCACAAGAGAACAAATTTTGAAAAAACATTATAATGATGGACTGAGTATCGCAGGCAAAAAGGTGAGTATTTTAAAAGAAATCCCTTTAAGAATCTTGAGAAAAAGAAAGGATGACTCCTTCTTCACAGATAAATGAAAGGAACATGGTATTTCTTTTAGATGGGAGAGATTAGAAGGAGTATCTTTTATGTATAAAGAGCCAAGATTTAGAATAAATTCTATTTTAAAGGCAGAAGCCTTTTTGGAAAAATATAAGGCAGACTTTTGCAATACCCATAAAGAAATAGAAGACAAAGAAAAAGAAAAGACTACGGAAGACACTGAAACCAGTGTGGATTTAACAAAATGTGGGGCTTCTGGAGTGGATTATAAAAGACTCTAATACAAATATACTTATGGATTACAAATACTTAACCTGGAATATAAAGGAGCAAATGCTCCTCGAAAAAGAAAGAAAATTTTTCACTTTTTAAAGAAACTAAATTTGGATATAATCTGTCTGCAAGAGACACATATTTGTAAAAAAAATATTAAGTACTTGGTTCGGAAACAAACTGGAGAAGAATTTATATCGGCTGGACCAAAAAACACTAAAGGAGTTGTTTTGTACATACAATCAAAATTGAATCCACAACTGATTTTGACTGATGACGGAGGAAGATATGTGGCAGTTGAAATTAGTATACAAGGGGTTAAAACACTAGTTGTTGGACTGTATGCCCCAAATGTTGATCAAGGGATATTCTATAAAAATTTAATGGACAAATTGATGGACTTACAATACAAGAATTGGTGCCTTATGGGTGATTGGAATGGGGTGATTTCTCCAATGGAAGACAAACAGTCCCCAAAAGGGCTGAGACTTAAACAAGGAAAACTACCCCAAACATTCTTTGATTTGAAAGACATGTTGGATTTACAAGATATTTGGAGACTTTTAAATGGAAATTCTAAGGAATATACATAGTTTTCTGAGAGATTTAAGTCCTTCTCTTGAATAGATATGTTTTTGATTTCTAAAACTCTGATGATGGATGTTACTAAAGTTGAAATATTACCTAAGACCTTTTCAGACCATAATCCTGTTAAGTTGACTATTAAAGGGGAAAAGAGTACATTTCGATGGAGATTAAATGAGACAATTCTACGGAAAAATGAAATAGTTGATACTTGTAAAAAAAAGATAAGAGAGTTTTTTCAATTGAATATAAACAAAGGCACTAATACACAGACTGTTTGGGATGCTAGCAAGGCTTATATGAGAGGTTATTCCATTCAATATAATGCCCAGTGGAAGAGAAAAAAACAAGAGAAGATGCAACTGATTTTAGATGAAATTAAAAACAAAGAGATTGAGATGAGAAGCAATCCACTGGATGAGACTTTGAATACACAAATTAAATTTTTACAAAAACAAATGTCAATGTTAATGATACAGGAATTAGAAACTCAATTGAAATGTACGAAACAGAAATAGTTTGAATTTTCAAATAAACCAGGTAGATGGCTAGCTTATAAATTGCGTAAACAAAGACAGAAAAGATTAATTTCTAAAATACAACACGATGAGAAGACTTTAATGGATAACGCAGGCATTCAAGAGGCCTTGTTCTGCTATTACTCATCATTATATAAAAAACAAGATGTTCATTCAGACGATATTGATAAATATCTGTCTAAACAAAAATTACCTATTCTTACTGATCAACAGAGAAAATTACTTCATGATCCCATAACATTAGAGGAAATGTCAACTGCCTTTAAGAAAATTAATTGTGGAAAAGCACCTCGCCCAGATGGTTTATCAGCGGCTTACTATAAATATTTTGAGGAGGAGCTTTGCCTTCCTTTACAAATGACTATGAATTCAGTTTTGGACACAGGTGTAATGCCAGAAACTTGGAAAGAAGCCCATATTACCTTGATTCCAAAAGATCAACAGGATCTGACCTTGACAAAGAATTATAGACCAATATCTCTATTGAACAATGACTATAAGATATTCACAACAATTCTAGCGGAAAGAATGAAGAATATTCTCGTAAAATTTATCCATCGGGATCAAGCAGGGTTTTTACCAAAAAGACAAATTAGAGATAATATCCGAAATGTTTTGGATATATTAGAATACCTGGAACAACATGATGAAAAACATGCAGCTTTGATATTTTTGGATGCTGGAAAAGCCCTTGACAATTTAAATTGGCCTTTTATGTTTAAAGTCTTGGATTTTATGAAATTTGGGGAAAACTTTGTTAAATGGATTAAATCAATATATATACCACAAACCACAAAAATAATTGTTAATGGAGACTTTACTAAACCATGTGAAATTCAGAAAGGATGCCCCTTGTCTCCATTATTATTCATATTGGTTCTAGAATGATTACTTAGAGATATTAGACAAGATGACAACATTTTGGGAATAAGAGTTAAAAAAGAAGAATATAAGTTAAGAGCCTTTGCTGATGACCTAGTCATTACTTTAGAAAACCCATTGGAGGGGGTTGAATCGTTAATGCAAAAATTGAGAGACTTTGGGTAGCTAGCAGGGCTCAAAGTAAACATACAAAAAACAATGGTTTTAACTAAAAATATGGATTTTTATCAACAGAAGAAACTGAATGAACTAACTGGATTTACAATAGAGAAAAAAAATAAAATACCTGGGAGTATATTTGACATCAAAGAATGCTGATTTATTTCAGAATAATTATGTTCCACTCTGGACAGATATTAAAAAAGATTTAGACCGATGGGAAAAGTTACAATTGTCATTATTAGGAAGAATATCGGTGATTAAAATGAATATTTTGCCGCGAATTCTATATCTTTTCCAGACAACTCCAATACTGACTTCAGAAGCACCCTTTAAACAATGGCAACGCGACATTTCTAAGTTTATATGGCAAGCGAAAAAAACAAGAATAAAAGATAAAGTTTTACAAGATGTGAAAGAAAGAGGTGGTTTGGATCTTCCTGATTTGAAATCGTACTATGTAGCTTGCTGTTTAGTATGGCTTAAAGAATGGATTACCTTGAGAAATGAAAAATTATTAAACTTGGAAGGCTATAATTTGAGATTTGGATGGCATGGATATTTGTGGTATGATAAAATTAAAGTTAATGTGGACTTTAAAAGCCACTATATCAGAAGATCTCTATTAAAAGTTTGGACTAAATGCAGATCACTTTTATGCCCTAAGATGCCGATGTGGACCTCTATACAAGAAGCCTTCTATAGAACTGAAACAAGAGATAAAAATAAATGGATGAGATACAAAGACTTATTAGAAAAAGAACAAGGAGAATATAAAATCAAATCAAAAGAACAATTGGTTTTAGAAGGACATACTTTTCAATGGCTTTCTTATATGCAATATAAAGAAAAATTTAAAATTGATAAAGAAGAATTTGGATTTGAACAGAATAAATCGGAATTTGAAATTCAATTATGTGAAAGAGATGAACACATAATAGCAAAAATGTATAGATTATTGTTGAGAGAAGAAATGATTGGAAGCTAAAGTTGGAAAGGAACATTTAGACCACACTCACTCTCTCACACGGCACGCTCAAAATGAACTGCTGTGACTATTAACAAAGCCAATAAGTTATCAATTTCTGGACAGGTTTAGATGTTTAAGTCCATTCTCCACAATCATTTCCTAATTGGTGATTTAACTTATCCCTTTTGCAACAAATGGGAAAAAATACAGCATTCCTGCATTTTTCTGTCCCTGATGAGCCATTGGTGGGCCAAGAGAGGGGTAGGAGGGAAGAACCAGAATCTCTTCTCTCTCTAGCACCTACATCTGCCCAGAGGACGTCAAGGAAAGTGGGTGTTTACTGCCTCCTTCAAAGGCAAGCAGGAGACTTCATCCTTCCTGTCTGTATAGGACAGATATTCAGTACTTGAGAATTTTGAGGGAGGCTCTACAGCTGTGGGGTGTGAAATGGATACCCAGGTTTGAAACTGGAGAGAAATTGAGAAAAACTAGCAGATCAAGGAGCTAAGATCCTGGAAATAGAGGAGGGCTGGAACTTTAGAAATCAATCAGAAATGGAGTGGCTGAAAAGGAGCGAGAAGGGCTTACTCATTTACTTCAGATGTAGGAGTTGTGTTGAAGCTTGGTGGTTCAAAAAAGAACTTGGCTGCAGAGACTATGCCACCAATGAGAAGGTCTCCTGGGCTGTAATAATTCTGTGGGTCAAACTCATCCCTCCTCAGAGTCAGGAGGCATTTGGCTTTGAGCATCCCCCAGGCTCCCTGGGGCCACAGAAAGAGCACAAGCAGCAACATGATGGAGCCTCCAGCCCTGCATCTGCTTCGAACCAAGAGGGAGAAGAAGAGGTGGAAGAAACCAAAGTCCTCTCCCAGGGCAGAAACTTCAAGGGCTTTCCTGATCTGTACAGAGACCAGCCGAGGCTTCATACCTGAAAGATAAGGAGTAAACGCAGCCCCTGCCTGCCCTAACAGCCTCCCCAGGCTCTCTCTTTCTTCAGAGCCATTTATGCACCCAGGATTTTCCAGTGCCATGACATCAGCCCACAAGGCTTTAGGGTCATATCAAGGTGAAAGCATGTAATTGATGTCTTTGTGCCAAACCTGAAAGTTTGCAGAAAGTCTCTAGAGATTTAGCACCAAGACTACAAATAAATGACTGTGATTTGGATAATGGTAAGGATGAGAACTCTGAATGAGTCAACAGGCAGGTACAGAAAGAAAGAAGTCCCAGATGGAGTCCAAACTTTGAAGATGAGCCAATTGGCCCCAAAGTTCTTGAAAACCATCTTTCTAAAGTCCACTATCAATACAGATTTTTAGCATGGGTGTGAACAGTTACACATCAGTATGGATTTGGTTGGTCTTGATTTGTGATGGATATTAGCTTTATTTATTATATTAGCCAAGGGTATGATGTGATGGGTGGTTGCTCCTTTTTCAATGTAGAGCAATATGAGAAGCAGATAAAGTGTTCTTCTTCATGGAGATCTTATTTCTTAATGAAACCACAGAAGATATTTTGAGGAAAAGGACTTTGATTCATTATGAGAATCAAGAGTTGGGCTTCAGGTTCCACACTTGACCAATTCCCATTAAAACAACTATTGTTCTTTTTTGAGGAAGGTGGAATGAAACCATATAGCAGTGTTTAGTATCTAAATACAGAATTAGCCACAATTTTGGAGCATGAATGAACCTGGGGGACTCCTAACCAAGTGCCTTAACCTTAAGGATCTATACAGACCTTCACACTTTACAGAGACACAAACAGTTATTCTGTAGAGTCCACAGCAAAGAGAAAGATGGAAATCATGCTTATTAAAGAGTGGTAATCCAGTTTAAATATCACTTGAAACAAACAAGACATATTTTATTTGTCTAGGGGTTTTTTTTCCTCTGGAAATGATTGAAGGTTAAAATCAATGGTCTTTTTTCATCTACTTTTTCTCCCTCTACGAAAGTGCTAGACAGGGATGTCAACTTTCTCCTTCGATTTGAGATACTTGCCTAGAACCATAGACCAGTTTATACTAGCCATGGTTCTTGGCAGCATTCATGAGAATATCAAGTGGTCTTATGTACAGATGATACTTCGATCATAGCTCTGATGAACTTGATTAACAGAGGTGGAGGATAGTCTGTTAATTTAGGCCAGTAGGCAAAGATTTGTCATATCATACATAACCATTTTACAGAGGAGCTGAATTTATTAGCTACTTAGTTATTCTCATCCCAGGGGACCTTTCTCAGATAATCATGTTGAACATGAATATGAAGAAGTTTCCTTCAATATTATGAAGTCTTTAAGCGTTGCCCTTTGTGATACACACTCTGAACATGGAAGGAATTCCCAGAATACTGGATACCTAACGTGGAATTCGTAGATACAATGCAGTCAAGAGTTTCAGAACTTCAGGCTTCCATTGCATAATTGTTTCTGAGGTTCTTCAATTCCAAAAAGAGCTTTGACAAAGGTGCATTTTTCATGTAAAGATGAGATGTGCGTGGCAAATCATGGGCTGTCCCACCAGGAAATCGCATCCTATGGATTCTCATTTGGGAAATTTACTTGTTATGCTAAACAGGTAGAGGAATCTGGAGGCAGTTCAGATAAACCTGGACTCTGATCACTCCAGGATGCTAATGACGTTCAGGATAAGGAATGAACCTGGTCTAATAATTGCAAATGTTTATATCCCACCTAGAAGTGTCAGCCCCCAAATACGAGACAGGAGGACAGTTTTATAAAATTCTATCAATTTATTAGAAGACAAAGGCTTGAGGTTGGAGTGTGTAAAGAACATCTGGAGAATTATTGGAGAATTAGAAATTATTTGCTCCCCACCACACTCTATCCAATTTCCCTCTCAATTTTGAAGTTAGGGACGCTGCCCCCTGGCCTCCTGTCTCAGCCCAAGAAGTTGACTCTTGGGTCTGGCCTTCCCTTCAGACAAAGCCCTGGGGAATTCCTTAAAGAGGTCAAGTGGTGGGTGGGTGGGTGGGTGGGATGGAGGCCAACATCACCAGTTTGCCTCATCAAAGTGGGAGAGGGGAACAAGTACCTTGTTGAGTCCAAGCTTCCCGGTAGCCACACTAGGTAGTCCAGACTGGAAATCAATTCCACGGGAAGACGAGAACTCTCCTTTATGGAGATCAGCTAAGAGCAGAATCCTACAAGCCTGACTGTGCTTTACCTCCTGCCCCTCTCATATCCCAGTGAACGAGGAGGAATCCGCCTGCCCATCTTCAGAACATTATCTTGCTTTCCAGGACTTCAAGAATGCTTCAGCCCACTTTGCTTCTGTAAAGGTTCTTGCATATTTCTCTCAAGGTCATCTCACTTACTTTCTACACTACCAAAATAGTGGTGGGAGCATATTAATAATACTTCACTGGGGTGTACCAGCTCAAACGTCTTTAGCCACCTCTTGCTGTTGACCACCTGGAAGAGAGTTGAGATGGGAGAGTAGATGGCCCTCTGTGGTGAGAGGCAGACTGGAGGGTGAAGGTAATCTGAGCAGACTTTATTGGTATGGCGGCTGGTGGGCTCAGGCTCTATTTATTTATTATTTATTTATTAAATTTGTCTGCCACCCATTTCCCCCAGAGGGAGACTCTGGGCAGCTCACAGTTAGAGTAAAACCCGAAAACAATTAAAAAAATAAATACCCCCTATAATTAGTTAAAAATCAGACCGCATAAAAAAGATCCAATATATAAAAAGTCTAAAAACATTAAAGATGACAGGGGGTGGGCGTAGAATCAATTACCCCACAAGCCACTTCCACTGGTGCGAGCCCCCATCCGGCCCCTAGGCCATCTGGCATAGCCAAGATTTAACGCTCTTCCTGAAGGCCATGAGAGTGGGGCCACACCACACCTCAGGAGGTAAGTTGTTCCACAGAGCAGGGCCACGGCAGAAAAGGCCTTCTTCCTAGACCCCGCCAGTCAAAATTCCTTCACTGGTGCGGTCTGCAACATGCCCCTTCTGCCGGACCAAGTGGGGCAGGCTGATATAACAGGGGCAAGATGGCTCCTCAGATAACCGGGTCCTGTGCTATGAAGGCCTTTAAAGGTGATAACCAACACCTTGAATTGGACCCGGAAGCAAACAGGCAACCAATGCAGCTCGCGTAACAGTGGTGTTATATGGGCCCCCCGGGGGCATTCAGAACTCTGCGCCACTGCATTGTGAGCCAGCTATAGCTTCCAGATACTCTTCAAGGGTAGCCTCATGTACAGCAAATTGCAGTTATCCAACCGGGAGGTGACCAGGACATGAGTGACCGTGCAGAGAGCCTCCCAATCCAGGAAGGGGCATAGCTGACACACAACAAGAAGTTGCACAAAGGGCCTCCTAGCCACAACTGCCACCTGCTCTTTGAACAGCAGGCGTGAGTCTAGGAGGACCCCTAGATTACGCACTGGGTCTGCCTGGGGTAATGTAACCCTGTCAAGAACCAAAGATGATCAACTCCTAGATCTTGAGGCTCCCTGTACCCACAGCCACTCTGACTTATTAGGGCTCAGTTGAAGCCTGTTGTCCCCCATCCAGGCCTCTACAGCCTTCAGGCACCACAAAAGGGTAGCTACAGCATCACTTAGGTCACCAGGGATGGAGATATATAGTTGAGTATCATCAGCATAAAGATGATACCTCATCCCATGGTGCCAGATGATCTCACCCAATGGTTTCATATAGATGTTAAATAGGAGCAGGGAGAGCACCAAACCCTGAGGTACCCGACAAAGTAGGGGCTGTGGGTTGGACCTCTTGCTCCCTATCAACACCGATTGGGTTTGGCCTTGGAGAAAGGAGTTGAATCAGCACAGAACTGTGCCACCCAGCCCCAACTCCCGCAGCCAACCCAAAAGGATACCAGGGTCGATGGTATCGAAAGCCACCAAGAGGTCAAGAAGAGCAAGGATGGATGCACTACCACCATCCCACTCTTGCCAGAGGTCTTCTAAAAGTGCAACCAATGCTGTTTCGGTCCCATAACCAGGCCTGAAATCTGACTGAGAGGGGTTCAGATAATCTGTTTCCTCCAGGATCCTCTGAAGCTGCTGCGTGACTACCTTTTCCACCACCTTTCCTAAGAAGGGAAGGTGGGAAACTGGACGAAAATTGTTCAGAAGGGTGGGATCTAGCGATGGTTTCTTGAGGAGCTGGTGGACTAAAGCCTCCTTAAAAGGCTTTGGGAACACCCCCTCCTGCAAGGATGAATTGACCACTGCCAGTACCCACCCTAAAGGCACCTCCTTGGCTGCTTTAACCAACCAGGAGGGACAGGGATCTAAAATACAGGGAGCCACACTAATAGCCCTGAGGACCCTGTCCACTTCCTCAGGGCCAACAGCATCCAACTGTTCTCAGATAACTGGGTAAGTCCACTTCCCAGACATCTCCACTGGATCCGCCTCAGGCTTGGCTCCAACTGAGAAAGATCTGAGCAATTTTATCTGTCAGGTGTTCATCAAATTCCTGTGCACGGCCCTGTAGATAGTCTTCCGAGCCTCCCTACCCAGGAGGGACCGAGTGACCTTGAACAGGGCTGCTGGGCAACACTCTGAGGATGCAATAAGAGCGGAGAAATAATGATGTTTCGCTGCCCTTACTGCCACGAGGTATGTCTTAATAGCAGTTCTAACCCATGTACGGTTGGACTCATCTTTAGTTTTCTGCCAGGGTGCTCAAGGCATCTCTTGGCCCTTTTCAGCTCCCTTAACTCCCCTGTAAACCACAGGGAGTGCTGGGGGCGAGGGGCCAAGAGAGGCCGGACAGGGGTGATCCTGTCCAAGGCCCCGGCCACCTCCTTATTCTAGGCTGCAGCCTGGGCCTCCCCTGGACTGTGCAGCAAGGCTTCAGGAACAACCCCCAGCTCCCTTTGGAACCCCTGCAGGTCCATCAGTCGCTGGGGGCAGACCGTTCAAATAGGTCCCATTTCCCTGCAGAGGGGGGCAGCATAGGAGAATCTCAAGGGCACCAGGGAGCGGTCTGAGCATGACAGAGGGGATACTGTCAAATCACCCACCAGATCATACTGCCACTGCTCCGGCAAGAAAACCGTGTCTGGAGTGTGACCACTGTCCCGAGTTGGGCCACAGATGACCTGGGATAGGCCCATGGTCACCATGATAGTCATGAACTCCCGAGCTGCCTCCGAAGCCAACCCCAGGGACGGCAGATTAAAGTCCCCCAAGACCATAAGCCTGCGGAACTCCACTGCCAACCCTGAGATGGGCTCCAGCAGCTCAGGCAGGGAGGTTGCTATGCAGCAGGAGGCTGGTACAGAAGCAAAACTCCTGACTGATCCCATGTGCCCAACCTCAGGAACAGGGTCTCACATCCAGCAACTTGCGGAGCAGAGCCCCTGAAGGCCAGCAGAGATTCCAGGAGGCTGTAGTGTTGTGACATAGGAAGGGTGCCTATATGGGGGAGTGTGAAGTTATGCCAGGTTGGATGTCAGAGGTCCAGGTGAGTTGTGTTCCAGTACTGGGCCTGGATGATAGGATTGGTTGAGGACATGAAGGCTCCATGCTAGCTGAAAAGCTGAGGGAGCTGACCAGCACTGGCAGGAGTGGGCAAGGGTAGTTACATCCCTTTAGTGTTGGGCTAAGAGAGGTAAAGTGGGGAGTATCGGGTGGTCTCCCTCTCAGTTCTGCCTACCACACAGGAAATAAAACGTGGTGACTCTCTCCCCCCCCCCCCCCCCCATACTGCCCTAAACTCTCCAGAAAAGAGGCAAGATGTAAAAGGAATGAATGAACACATAAGCAAATGTGTGTCACTTTTGTGAGATGGGCGGGACCTACATTTGAAATATAAGTAAAAATAAATAAAATAAATCAATTTTGTGGGTGTAATGATCCCCCACGGTCACATAATCGTGAATTGTGACCTTTTTAATAATGGTTGCTAAGCAAATCACATGGTTTTTAAGTGAATCATGTGGTTGTAAAGCAAATCATATGGTCATTAAATGAATTCCCACAAAAAAGTCAATTGGTGAAGCTGGATTCTCTTAATGACCACATGATTCACTTTTGTTGTTGTTCAGTCGTTAAGTCGTGTCCGACTCTTCGTGACCCCATGAACCATATTGCGCCAGGCCTTCCTGTCCTTCACTGCCTCCCTGAGTTTGCTCAGTTTCATGCTCATTGCTTCAGTGATGCTATCTAACCATCTCATCCTCTGCCGTCCTCTTCTCCTTTTGCCTTCCATCTTTCCCAGCATCAGGGTCTTTTCCCAAGAGTCCTCTCTTCGCATTAGGTGACCAAAGTATCTGAGCTTGAGCTTCATTATCAATCCTTCCAATGAGCAATCAGAGTTGATTTCCTTTAAGATTGACTGGTTTGACCTCCTAGCAGTCCAGGGCACTCTTAAGAGTCTTCTCCAGCACCACAGTTCAAAGGCATCAATTCTTCGGCGTTCAGCCTTCTTTATGGTCCAGCTCTCACAGCCATACATTACTACTGGAAAAACCATAGCTTTGACTATGCGGATCTTTGTCGGCAAGGTGACGTCTCTGCTTTTTAATATGCTATCTAGGTTTGCCATAGCTTTCCTCCCAAGGAGCAAGCGTCTTTTAATTTCATGGCTGCAGTCTCCGTCTGCGGTGATCTTGGAGCCCAAATAAATGAAGTCTGTTACTGCTTCCATTTCTACCCCTTCTATTTGCCAGGAATTGATGGGTCCAGATGCCATGATCTTAGTTTTTTTAATGTTGAGTTTCAAGCCAGCTTTCGCACTCTCCTCTTTCACCCTCATCAAGAGGCTCTTTAGTTCTTCTTTACTTTCTGCCATTAGGGTGGTATCGTCTGCATATCTGAGGTTATTGATGTTTCTCCCTGCAATCTTAATTCCGGCTTGTGATTCTTCCAGCCTGGCATTTCTCATGATGTACTCTGCATATAGGTTAAATAAGCAGGGTGACAGTATACAGCCTTGTCGTACTCCTTTCCCTATTTTGAACCAATCGGTTGTTCCATGACCGGTTCTAACTGTTGCTTCTTGGCCCGCATACAGATTTCTCAGGAGACAGGTAAGGTGGTCTGGTATCCCCATCTCTTTCAGAATTTGCCACAGTTTGTTGTGATCCACACAATCAAAGGCTTTTGCATAGTCAATGAAGCAGAAGTAGATGCTTTTCTGGAACTCTCGTGCTTTCTCCATGATCCAGCGAATGTTGGCAATTTGATCTCTAGTTCCTCTGCCTCTTCGAAACCCAGCTTGTACATCCGGTAGTTCTCGGTTCATGTACTGCTGAAGCCTAGCTTGTAGGATTTTGAGCATAACCTTGCTAGCATGTGAAATGAGTGCAATTGTGTGATAGTTTGAGCATTCTTTGGCATTGCCCTTCTTTGGAATTGGAACGTAAACTGACCTTTTCCAATCCCGTGGCCACTGTTGCGTTTTCCAAACTTGCTGGCATATTGCGTGCAGCACTTTAACAGCATCGTCTTTTAGTATTTTAAATAACTCAGCTGGAATACTGTCATCTCCACTAGCTTTGTTGTTAGCAATGCTTCCTAAGGCCCACTTGACTTCACTCTCTAGGATGTCTGGCTCAGGGTCAGTGACCACACCAGCATGGACATCAGGGACATTAAGATCTTTCTTGTATAGTTCTTCTGTGTATTCTTGCCACCTCTTCTTAATCTCTTCTGCTTCTGTTAGGTCCCTGCTTTTTTTGTCCTTTATCATGCCCATCTTTGCACTAAACGTTCCTTTGATATCTCCAATTTTCTTGAAGAGATCTCTAGTCTTCCCCAGTCTATTGTTTTCTTCAATTTCTTTGCATTGTTCATTTAAGAAGGCCTTCTTATCTCTCCTTGCTATTCTCTGGAAATCTGCATTCAGTTGCTTATATCTTTCCCTTTCACCCTTGCTTTTCGCATTCCTTCTTTCCACAGCTATTTGTAAAGCCTCATCAGACAGCCATTTTGCTTTCTTGCATTTCTTTTTCTTTGGGATGGTTTTAGTTGCTGCCTCTTGTACAATGTTACAGACCTCCGTCCATAGTTCTTCAGGCACTCTGTCTACCAAATCTAATCCTCTAAATCTATTCATCACCTTCACTGTGTACTCACATGGAATATGATCTAAGTCATTCCTGAGTGGTCTAGTGGTTTTCCCTACATTCTTCAATTTAAGCCTAAATTTTGCAGTAAGAAGCTCATGATCTGAGCCACAGTCAGCTCCTGGTCTTGTTTTTGCCGTCTGTATAGAGCTTCTCCATCTTTGGTTGCAAAGTATGTAATCAATCTGGTTTCGGTATTGACCATCTGGTGATGTCCATGTGTAGAGTCGTCTCTTGTGTTGTTGGAAAAGAGTGTTTGCTATGACTAGCTTGTTCTCTTGACAGAACTCTATTAGCCTTTGCCCTGCTTCATTTTGTACTCCAAGGCCAAACTTGCCTGTTATTCCGATTACTCCTTGACTTCCTACTTTAGCATTCCAATCCCCTATGATGAAAAGGACATCTTTTTTTGGTGCTAGTTCTAGAAGGTCTTGTAGGTCTTCATAGAACCGGTCAACTTCAGCTTCTTCGGCATCAGTGGTTGGGGCATAGACTTGGATTACCGTGATGTTGAATGGTTTTCCTTGGATACGCACTGAGATCATTCTGTCGTTTTTGAGGTTGTACCCCATTACTGCCTTTCCCAATCTCTTATTGACTATGAGTGCAACTCCATTTCTTCTAGAGGTTTCTTGCCCACAGTAGTAGATATAATGGTCACCTGAATTAAATTCACCCATTCCCGTCCATTTCAATTCGCTGATTCCCAAGATGTCGATGTCCAATCTTGTCATCTCATGTTTGACCACATCCATCTTGCCTTGGTTCATGGATCTTACATTCCACGTACCTATACAATATTGTTCTTTACAGCATCGGACCTTCTTTTCGCTTCCAGATACATCCACAGCTGAACGTCCTTTCGGCTTTGGCCCAGCCGCTTCACTCTTTCTGGAGCTACTTGGAATTGCCCTCCGCTCTTCCCCAGTAGCATATTGGACACCTTCCGACCTGAGGGGCTCATCTTCCGGCGTCATATCTTTTAGCCTTTTAACATTGTCCATGGGGTTTTCTTGGCAAGGATACTGGAGTGGGTTGCCATTTCCTTCTCCAGTGGACCACATTTTGTCAGAACTCTCTGTCATGACCTGTCCGTCTTGGGTGGCCCTGCACGGTATAGCTCATGGCTTCACTGAGTTACACAAGCCCCTTCGCCATGACAAGGCAGTGATCCATGAAGGGGATGATTCACTTAACGACCATAAAAAAATGGTCATAAAATTAGGTCCAGTCATGTGGTAACATGCTTAATGACCGCCCCCATTTAATGACCAATTTTCCAGTCCATATTGTGGCCATGAACCGAGAATTAAATGTAGATAGACAGATAGATCTAGATAGATAGATAGATCTAGTATAGATAGATACTTCTCAAGGAGTTAAATGTTTGCCAGGTTCACAAAATTCCTGTTCATGTTGATGATTCTATCATGATCCAAGACAGTTTCCTGAGTTACTAAATGGCTTTCTATGAACGGTGGGTAGTGTGGTAATGTGAGAAGGTATACCAAATAAACTTTGTGAACTGCACAGAACTTGGAAAAGTGGCAGTTGTTGGCAATCCCTTTCAACTGCTTGTTTGCAATACAGCATTCATTAGCGTCATAGGTACACCAGGTCAAACTGCCGTGCAAGTGCCAAATCTTCATGATACTAGCAAGAGCCACGTTACTTCCTCAAGGAGAAAGATGAGAAACTCATTCAGACTTTTGCTTACAGTTAGAGAAGAAGAGTCACAATGTTATAATAACATGAAGGGTAGACATCTATTATTATTATTATTATTATTATTATTATTATTATTATTATTATTATTATTAATATTTATTTATTTAGTTTTATTGAGGGTTATATTAAGCAAGTACAACAACCTAATATAGAAATGCATTAAATAAGAATAAATAAGGATAAGAATAAATGTATTTTTTTTTAAATGAAAATCAAAACAAAGGAAGAAAGGAAGAAAAAAATATAGAAGAAACTTCCCCCTTCATCCCAGCAAGCACAGTCAACCAACAAATTAACACTGTCTCTTCAAATACAATCAAATACTTCTTCCTTCCATACCTCACCCCATTTAAAAATTTATATCTCCATTTCCATTTCAACAAATTCCCCCTAATCCCTCTTCAAATCATCAAAGCCAAATCCCAATTAACAATTAAACATTTCCAAGAATAGCCATCATCATCCAGTCCCAATCAAAAAAGCCATCAAACATTACTAGAAATAGTAACCCATTCTTTATATATCAAACATAACAACACAAGTATTACAAATTAATCCATTACACATCAAAGATTTCCTTTCCAGTAGCCATCTGGTAGCCTCCAGTGTCCAACCTTCAAAGTCTTTTTATCAGCTCAAAATAGAAACAAATGAACTTTTCCCACAAGAGAGGATCCTTTTAATAAAATTCAAAATCTTTCTTTAATTCAATTTCATACGAACCCTAAATCTATTTACAAACTTTCTGAAATCTGCACTGTAATTACTGTTTTGCTATATATTGTGAAATGGAAAGTTCTTACCAAACTTTGAACACGTATTCTTTCTTTCTAAAAAGATTGAAGAGAAACTCCCCCAGCGAATGCTGGACTTGCAGTTCTGAAGGCTTTTCAATCTTAAGAATCAGTAAGAAAAAATAAACTCCAAAGTGATTAAAAAGATGAGGACTGGTCAAACATTGAGTCCATAAAAAGCTACATTAACAGCTCAGAACAGGATGGAATCCCACAACTCCCAGCTAATCTCAAGAGACGACAAAAACTTGAGTTTCTGCCATCTACTCCTCCCACAAAAAAACCCAGCTGCCCACAGTATACATGGAAAATCTCCAGATCTCTTCTTGATCTGGAGAGAACTTTCAGCAGTCTGGATCCAATATCCAGCTACCTTTTCGGGTCATAACGTCTCCTGAGATCCACGGAACATCACTTTTCCATTCCTCGCTGAAAGTGACTATGACAGCCATTCCCCTCCTTAGGCCTGTCCTTTTCACCACAACCATCAATAGAAAACTTTGTGCTTCAAGGTAATGGTGTCCTGGTCTCCAGGTCAAATGTAGCTTTCAGCAAATTCTACACTCATTCAAAGGATACATCAACACCCACATACTTTATTGTACATTCAACAGAAAAGACTAAAGGGGATATCAAATATATTAATTAATTTATTAAAACAATGTATATGGCTGCCCAGCTCACGGTAACTCCGGGCAGCTTACAGAAATAAAACCCCAAATACAAACCCACCACAACCCCACATGTTAAAAAAGGGGCAATCCATTTCTATCATTTGAAGCAATGATAGAATTAAAATGATAAAGTTGAAAAAACAGCAGTTCATGTTACTTTTTTGGTAAAGAGCATTAAAGTGTCAAATACTATTTGTTACAATTACTGACATTTCTGGGAACCACCAAACCAAAAGTCACATTATGACTTTATTTTGACATCAACTGTTCTTTTGTATTCAGTTCTGGCCTAAGAAGAATAACATAGCACTTGGGAATGAAGATGCAGGCCAGCAGACCAGCACTGGAGGCCAAGATGGAGAAGACCTGGATGGCCACCATGTATTTCCCCTTGGTGCTCAGGTAGGTGGGCACAAAGGAAACCCAGACGCTGCAGAAGACCAGCATGCTGAAGGTGATCAGCTTGGCTTCATTGAAGGCCCCAGGCAGATTCCTGGCCAGGAAAGCCACCAACAAGCAGATGGCAGCCAGGAAGCCCATGTAGCCAAGGGCACAGTAAAACATGGTGACAGAGCCTTCATTGCATTGCAGGATGATCTCTCCAGGCTGAGAGTGCAGGTCAGCATCAGGAAATGGGGCAGAAATGCCCAACCAGATGCTGCAGAGGACAGCTTGGAGACCAGAGCAGGAAAGGATGATGGAATTGGCCAGACTCTTTCCCAGCCATCTTTGCACTTTATTCCCTGGCTTTGTGGCCAAGAAGGCTAACACCACCATGACCGTTTTGGCCAAGACCGAAGAGACAGCGAGGGAGAAAACGATGCTGAAGGCTGTTTGTCGGAGCAGGCAGGTGGTTGTCGTTGGCCAGCCAATGAAGAGGAAGGAGGTCAAGAAGGAAAGCAGGAGCGAGACTAGGAGGATGTAGGAGAGATCCCGATTGTTGGCTTTGACAATTGGAGTTTCTTGGAATTTAATGAAGATTCCCAGGACAAGCCCTGCAATTAAAGAGAGGAAGAAGGCAAGGGAAGCCAGGAGGATCCCCAAATGTTCTTGATAGGATAGGAAGGTTTTTATCTTGGGTATACAGTGATCTCGATTGATGTTTGGATGCTGATCTTCTGGACATCTGCTGCATTTTTCTGCATCTGAAAAAGAGGAAGAGGAAGATCTCTCATGAGGCATGTGCTTCAATCAAGGGCATAGTTTGGGTGTCACTGAATCCTCAGATAAATACCCAGATGGGTACCAAATACAAATTTTATATTTGTGCTTCATGTGAATGTAGTAAAATCAAACCTGATACCCCATATTAGATACCCAGAGTGTTCAATGAACACCTATGGAAAACTAATATTCATATTTATGCAGAAAAGGACCGAAAAAGTTGAGAGAGACCTCAGAAGAGTTAAGATCTGTCATGAGGCATGTACTTCAATCAAGTGCATAGTTTGGGTGAATTTAGAGATAGTGAGAAAGATTGCATGTGAAGGAAGTCAGGATGCAGTGAGAATGAGGACCTGGACAGATGGGGGCACCCCTCCATGGCTCAAATGGCTCCAGCGGTGCCATTTCTTAAGGTTGCTTTAATTTGATTCCTTTGGGTCTCCCGTACCTGGAGAGCAAGAACCAGTCCTTTGTTATTCTTTTGTGTTCAGTGAACAATGGCTTACACATCCTGGCTTAATGTTACATGTGAACATAGTCATGGATTGTGTCACTGAATCCTCAGATAAATTCCCAGATGGGTACCAAATGCAAATAATATATTAGTGTTTTGTATGAATGTAGTGAAATGTCCCGTATTAGATATCCACAGAGTTCAGTGAATATAGACCTATAGAAAACTAATATTCATATTTATGCAGAAAAAGATGGAAAAAGATGAGAGAGTCCTCTGTTACTCATTAACTTTTGCCTCAGTGGGGGGATGATGATGATGATGATGATGATGATGATCAGCAACTTCTATTTTTTTCACTGATTGCTGTGAAATAGGGAATCCACCAGAGAAGAAAATGAAAGAAAATGCTTCTTCCTTTCACTCCAGCTAGAGGGGGAAGAAACTGCCAGAACTGTCCATTTTATGTATTTTAGGAAAGAAGGGAAGGGGGGAGATAGATAATAGTTTAAGTATTCTTCTTTTTGCTTGTGTCGTAAGGGAAAACTGACAGGCCTCTTTCCAATTTCACTGAAAAATGAAAGAGATAAAGTTCCACCACTTCACCACTGAGGTTAGGTGGAGGTGACCTTCAGGGTGAGTTGAGCTGAGGACGTCATCATGAATTCCTGCTCTCGACAAACTCTTTCAGGGCCATCTTCCCACCAGGACAAGAAGGAAGTGTGGCTAAATCAATAGTGATGATTTCTTGCTTCTCACCCCCATTACAGAGGGAGTCAAGAAGTTGGAAGAGCCAAATAGTCTATTATGTCTACCAGCCCTATTCAATGGAGGGAGCCAATTTTGGGAGTGGTACAATCTGGATTTTGTGAACATAGCAAGGAAGAGTTGAAAATGGAAGTTGCCTGTCTCGTGGCTTCTCAGGAAATTTGAAGCAATGAATTTTGGGTGCCCAAAGAAATGGGGTTCCATCTAGATGTGGTTAAGTGGAGGAAGACCTGATCAATACTTTTCCAAAGACACATCCAATCACATTATAGCCTGGAAGCCTGGAAATTCTCAGGAAGGGGGTGAATCAGAAACTGAAACATGAAAGGTTTATGTTGAGAATGAAGAGTAATAAATGCCATATTCCTTGTAATGCTAAGACTTGATTGGTCCAGCATCTTCTCTCAGTTTAATCTCTAAGTTAGTTTTTTATTCCTCACTAGGAAATATATTGTATATATGATAAGGAAGGAATGTTTTAATAGGCAAACTTTTGTTGGGGTATATGGTCCTCCCAAAGTCTGCCCCTTTCTTCTGGTGTCACCCACCTTCCTGGGTGGAGATGGTTCCTTCTGCACAAGGAAGACAGTCGTAGCAGCAGATGGGCTTCCCTTCCTGAGCTACCTTCACAAACCCAGGAGGACAGCTTTCCACACACCTGGAAGGAGGCAGGGGCTGAATGGAGAGAGGAAGAAGATCCAGAAAATTATTTATGATTCAATTACCAGAAAGGGGCAAAAGAGAAAGAGGTTGGTGATACCCAGTTCAAGGCTTAACTTTGCTAAATTTGAAGCCTATCAAAAGAGTTGAACAATCTGTTTGGTTGCGTGTTGTTTCCCTTTTCTTCTTTCTTTCTAATTTTTTGTGCAGTTCCATTTTTAGTTTAGGTTCTAAATTTACATATGAAATGGCTCAAGGTAAAGTTTAATGTATTTTTGTCCCTTTGGTGAAATGAATGCAAACCTACCCTGGCTCAAACGTACCTCTCTTTGCAGAAGACTAGTGAAGAGTTTCCTTAAACAGTTAAGGACATATTTCTCACGGACAGCTTGATATCTAACCGAAGAATGTGTTGCCTCTCTTGGAGGATGCAGATAACATTCAGAACCACTCAAGAAAGAAATCCTATTGGTAAGAGATTCACAAAAACTGAAATAAAGATTTTTCCCCACCTTGTTCAGCTTATCCATCACCGCCAAACCCCTTGGGTTGACCATAAACTTGAAATCCAGGGATCCCTGTTTTTCGAGGCTGCCAAACATCACTCTGCTAATTGACCTGTTGTGAAACAGCCAGTTGGCAACGTCCAAGTCCACTGCCAGGTCTCCCTTCTCACCCAGATACACTCCACCTATGGACTGATTGTAAAACTCAGAGTTGTCAAGGAAGGGATGAAGCTGGATTGGAAGAGAAAATGGGAACGTTTAGACAGAATAGCCAGACTTCTATGGCAAGACCCTTTCGTTTGTGTGACGAGAGAGAAATGAAGGTTTCAGATTCGTTTTCTTTTTTCATATAGGATTTTATTACAACGTTTAAAAGGGAAGATTAAAAACTAATACACCCTAATTTAAGGTACGGTGGAAAAAAGAAAAAGAAAGAAATCGAAGAGAAAGCTAAAAGTGCAAGAAAAGAAAAAAAGGAAAAGGAAAATAGAAAAGAGAGAAGAAAGATACAAAGAAGTGGCTTCTGGTATTCTTCACAGTAGTTATAGGTATATTTTAACTGCCCCCTCTAAAGTTATATCATGTTTCTCTTTTTTCTATAATCTATCCTGTCTCATCATCAAAGCCAGAAATCACAAGCTCCGTTTTTACATTTTTACACCAAAAATCCATGAGGAGTTTCCAGTCACCAATAAATAGAGATATTGTCTTTTCTCTAATCAAAGAAGTAGTTCATCCACCTCAGCAAGATCGGTCAATTTCATGAACCATTCCTCCATACTGGGCAGTGTTGAATCTTTCCATCTTTGTTCACGCTGTATAATAATCTCAACACAGTAATCATATATTCAAATAATCTTCCCTCACTTTTTTCTAACTGTCTATCCATCAGTCCTAAAAGGAAATGTTCTGTCTTCAACTGAATATTAATCTTTAAAATCCTCTGTATCAATGTATGTATGTATTGGAATCCAAAACTTTCTAGCTTTTGTACATGTCCACCAAGCATGATAGAATGTCCCTTCATAGTGTTCACATTTCCAACATCCCTCTGAAGTGCCTTTACACATTCCAGATAATTTCTCTGGCATCATGTACTAACGATACATCATTTTACAAAAATTCTCTTTGCGATCATAACACAGTATAAATTTCAACCCTTTTAACCACATATTTACCCATTGATCCATCTGTATGTGATAACTGAACTTCTTAGGCCACTTTATCATACATTCTTGTTCTTCTTCTGTTTCAAATTGCAAGACCCAGCGTCCAGGGGTCTCCCCCATCTTTTAAGGGCCGCATCATTTTGTGACAGTAAAGAACCTCCCAGGACTCCAACCCACCCAGCAATTCAGGAAAAGAACAAGAAGACACAAGGGATCCAATATTCTCTTGGAAAGCCTATTTAAAAGGAGACTATTTTGCTAAAGAAGGGGAAGGAGTGAAGGGAATGCAAAAGGGAGAGGGATGGAAAGTTGGAATTCAATTTTTTTTTTTTTTTTGTAATCAGAATAAATTATTTTTTTCAGAATAGCTGCCCAGTTCTTACAGTTACAAAACTATTTCTTGGTGGCAGGAGAGAGCCGTACTCCAAAAAAGGAATACCTGCCATGCCTTCAGCCTTGGAGTTTCCGACATCTTACCACCTTCCATCTTTGTCCTCTTGGATCTGGATGAATAGGCTGCATGCAAGGCCCGGGCCACAGCCCAGATGGTGTTGTAAATGAAGTAGCTGTCTAGACACAGAATCCGATCCATCACTTGTTGGGGCAGAGTCTCCGCTTCTTCTCTCTCTCTGCACCGTCTCCAGACTTTCACAGAGAAGGCATCCTTGGTGTATGAGCACCTAAAGGATTTCTCTGCAAAGCGTTCAATGAAAAAGTAAGAATGGCTGTACCCACCATACTTTGTCATTTGATTTGTCTTCAACAGGAAGGAAAGCATGCTATGAATGAATTGAAAGGGAAGTCCCTCCTCCATCAAATAAAAGGTTAAGTCCCAGAGCACGGTTGTCATCAGGACTTTTCCTGCAACAGGTTCCTTCATGCTTTCATGTACCAGATATAGCACTGCTAGCCCTGCGTTGATGGAATCAGCCTCTGCAGCATAAAGAAAGACGTTCACTTGTCTCCAATTGCGATATCCATCAACATCTATGAACCTTTTAAGAATAGCTGGTGAAAAGATCTGTGATATAACAGCACAAATGCCGTTCTTTACCAGCATGGAAGTCAATGTCGTCATGAATTCCTGCCCCTGGTCAGTATCTGGAGCAAGGAGACCCACCAAGGTCCACTGGAAATGGAGGAGCAGCTTGACCATCCCTGAATACTGGAATCCTTCAGCAGGGAGCATGGGGTGGAAGAAAGGAAACCGAGTTTTATCCCTCAGGATCTGGGAAACAAAATTGTAACTCATCTGAAAAGGAATGAAAAATGGGATTTTATCTGAGTCCCATAAGAGCCAAAATGTACGATACCAATTCTGTCCCTAATGAAGGGAGAGTTCCACTCCTTGCTATGAAGGTTCCCCCACTCGCCCCTTGCTTCATGCACTGCTTCTCTCCACGTTTGCTCCTTGAGAGGAGAATTTTTTGTCCCCGGAAAAGAGAAGATCCCCAAATCTGGACCAGGACCATGGCGAGAGGGGATGTGTTGGATTTAATCCTTCCTTCCCTTTGGATAACCTGAACCATCATTGTTAACGGCTATCATTTCTATAAGAAAACTCCAGTCTTCATTTACAAAAGAGGATCTCTGATTGAAAGCTGCGTGATTAAAAATGGTCTTCCCAGCAAACACTCACCTGTGGGATTTTGTAGATGCCTAACATGGCTGAAATCTGGATGGAGAAGCCAGCTTCGGCCCCTTCGAGAACGGCCACGGTGTTTCTTGGTCTCCCACAGCTGTAGTTGGGGACGTTGGCCTCCCCGTCTGCAAGCAGGTCTAGCAGAGCATCTGAAGTCTTTCCCGCACTGAAATAATTTTCATAGACATTGTAACCCAAGGTGAGGTTGGGTAAGAGACGGGAATCCTGGTTAATATCCTGGACGGCAAAAAGGAAGGACAGCATTTTCCAGTATTCTGTCGATTGTATCCTGCAAGGATAACAGATTAGAACATACAGTAATCAATGAAAAGAACATTTTAGTTAATCTCATGTTCCAGAATAACTATGGCAAAATTTGGAATGAGGTGAAAAAAGATTTGGTAAGATGGGAAAAATTACAATTGTCTCTCATGGGGAGAATTTCAGGGATTAAAATGAATGTTTTCCTAGGATGTTGTTTCTTTTTCAGACTATACCGAATTTGACTACAGATTTACCATTTAAACAGTGGCAGAGAGATATATCTAAGTTCATTTGGCAAGGCAAAAAACCGAGAATTAAATATCAATTGTTACAAGATGCCAAGGAACGAGGAGGCTTGGGTCTGCCTAACTGAAAAGTGTATGTTGACGTTTGTTGTATGATTTGGATGACGGAGCAGATAACCTTGGAGAATAAAGAATTATTACTACCTGAAGGTCATGAATTCAGATTCGGGTGGCATGCCTATTAGTGGTATGATCACGTTAAAGTTAATAAGGATTTTAAGAACCATTGTATTAGGAATGCCTTACTGCGGATCTGGAATAAATATAAGGTAAGACTGTCTCCTAATGTATCTTTGTGGCTGTCACCTCAGGAAGCATTTACTAGAAGAGAAAATGTGGGAGAAATGAAGTGGTTAAACTATAAAGATTTATTACATTTTGAGGGGGGTGAACCAAGTTTTAAAACAAGAGAACAGTTAGAATTAGAAGGTTTTACATGTCACTGGTTTACTCATATGCAATTGTTGGAACATTTTAAGTTGGATAAAAAGAATTATAGATTTGTTAACAAATTATCTTATTTTGAGATTCAACTCTGAACAAATGATGAGCATGTTATTGCTAAAATGTATAAGATGTTGTTACAGATGAACTTAGAAGATGAACAAGTCAAGGATTGTATGATTAAATGGGCCAAAAAGTTTGGATACAATATCATGTTGGAACAACGGGAAAATATGTGGAACAAAGGTTTGAAATTTATGCTGAATTATAACTTAAAAGAGAACTTACATAAAATGATATTTAACTCCTGATAAGTTATCAAAAATGTATACTGGTGTAACAAATGTTTGTTGGAAATGTTCACAGGGTGAAGGAATCTTCCATCGTCTTTGGTGGACTTGTGAAAAGGCTAAAAAACATTGGGACCAGATATGCAATGTTATTCAAAAAATTCTCAAAGTGAATATTCCAAAAAAAACAGAACTGTTCTTACTGGGTTTGATGGAGAAAGGATTGGAGAAACAATATGGACCTTTGCTTCTATATATGATCACAGCTGCAAGACTGTTATATGCGCAACGATGGAAAGAGTCACAAATACCTACAGTGGAAGAGGGGACTATTAAATTAATGGCCTTGGCTCAAATGGTGAAGCTAACAGCCTTAATAAGAGATAATACTGTTTCTAAATTTCTCTCCTCATGGCAACCCTTCCTAGATTATGTGCTTCGGTCGGGAAAAAGGAAGCTTTGATTGTGGGATTTAATGATTAGATGGCTTGTGTCAATAGAAATAATGTGAGTTAGAAATAAATAGTGGGAAGAGATTAACTTTTTTTTTTAATTTGTACTTATATCTGTATTGGAGATAGTCGGAAGTCACTTTATGCTTCATCTTTCTATTCGATCCCACTTTTTTAGTTTTTGTCTTTTTCTTTTAGTGCTATCTTCTCTCTTTTCTATATTTTCTGATTTGGGTTTTAATTATACTTTTTATATACCTTAATAAAAGTTCTGACCACCTAAAAGAACATTTTATGTAATCTCTTTTTACAAAAATACTTCTCATTTGCCTTAGCCCAGGAATTCCTCTGAATGGGTTAGAACAATCCTGAAAAAATGTAGCATGAAGAATAATAATAAAAAAAAACATAAACTACATTAATAAAAGATATTTGATTTTATTTCAAAAGCACTAAGCAAGAGTGAGGTAGCTGAGCAGGTTTTGAGCATTTGATGACAAATGTGAATGGATTGCTTCGTGTCTCCTAAGGCTAAGAGATCTCCCCAGATACCTCACATGTTTTAATAAAACTCTGGGATTCTTTCAATTTATATTTCATTTTAAGCAGTGTTGTCCAAACCTGGCCGCTTTAAGATGAGTGGACTTCAACTCCCAGAATTCCCCAGCCAGCATGGAGTTGAAGTCCACTCATCTTAAAGCGGCCAAGTTTGGACAACACTGATTTTAAGGTACTCAGTGCAACTTAGGTCTAAAGGAATCTATTGACTATTAGCTTTGCCTTGTTCTTGACGTTGTCAGTATCCTTGAAGTTGGTCTAAGATTTCAGACTGACTTTAAATATTCTCTCTTTTTCTCTCTTGTTATGTTCTCCAGTATTTAATATTGGAGTTGTTTGACCTATTTTTCCATGTGAAATATTGCAAGGGGAAGCCATCCCATTTTCAGTATAAGGAAAAAATATAGCATTCCTGCATTTTTGTGCCCATGTTGACCTCTTTATCGGGAAGGGAGGGGCACCAGGGAGGAACCACCCTCTCCTCTCTATCCACAGTCTAGCTCTGCTCAGAGGGTGGCAAGGAAAACGGGTGTTTGTCCTTCAAAGTCAAGAAAGAGAGAAGATCCCAGCTCGATGATTGTACCTGAGAATTTCAAAGCAGGCCCATCAGCAGCAGGGTCTAAAAAAGATGCAATGGCACCGTGCCTGGCTGGAACTTTTGAAATAAGTCACAAACAGAGTTGCTCGAATGCAGTGCAGGAAGATTGACTTACGAGAATAATTGAGTCGTAGGAGATTTTTTGAAACTTAATCCTTGAAACAAAGCCTGGGTTGCAGAGACTATGCCACCGATGAGAAGCTCTCCTGGCCTGTAATGGTTCTGTGGGTCCACCTCCTCCCTCTGCAGAGTCAGGGGGCATCTGGCCTTGAGCTTCATACAGACTCCCTGGGGCCACAGAAGCAGCAGGAACAGCAGCATGGCTTGTCCTCCTGATGACGCCTCCAGTCCTGTGTGCGGTTTGAGCAAAGAGTGAGAAGAAGGGAAGGAAGAAAGCATTCCTATTTCAGACAGAATCCAGCCAAGGCTTTGTCTCTGAAGCAGAGAGGAGAAAAAACCTCCACACCTGCCCTAAAAGCCTCCCCAGACCCTCTCTCTCTCCAGACTCATTGATGCACCCACGGTTTTCCAGTGCCGTGGCATCAGCCCCCAAGGCTTTTGGGTAAAATCAAGATGAAAACATATTATTGACATGTTTGTGTCAAATCTTCTGAAAGGTTGCAAAAAAGTCTCTAGAGAATTAGCACCAAGACAACAGGTGAATCACTGTGATTTGGATAATGGCAATGAGGAGAGAAGTCAGAGAGGAGGTCCAAGCTTTGAAGATGAGCCACTCAGTGAGACAAGAGAACTTGGCTCCAAACTTCTCTGTCAGCATTACCAGGTAGACCAGACAGAAAACAGAACCAGTCAGCTAATTCCACTTTATTGTAAGGTTACCTTAACAGAATCAAATCTCGAAGTACAAGTCTCCCCCATCTCTTATACAGTCCGAGAAACTAGGGAGGGTCCCTTCTGAGCCTCTTGCCCCACCCACTATCCAGCTGCAGGCTATGCCCTCTCTTATCTGACTGTTCCCTAGGCAGCATCTCTGCGCCCAGCCTCCCAAGGTCATTCCCACACACCATTACATTCTCTAAGAAAATATCACACAAACCGGTGTGAAGAGAGAGTGCTAGCAAGTGTGTAAATAGTCACACATTGATCTGGATATGTAGTTGGTCTCTCTTTGTGGTGGACTTTGGCTATATTTGTCAAGACGGCCAAGGATCCGTTGAGGTTTGTGGTTGTTCCTCTTTGGAATAAAGACAATAAATGAAGTATGGGAACCATTTCCTTTTTTTGTTTTTTACTTCTTTTATATAGCTTGCCAAACTACAGCAAATGTCCTGAGAACGAGGATTCTCTATATTGATCAATAGTGGTTATTCTCATTCTTAGAACTATTGTTCTATTATGGAAGAAAAAAGGGTTTTCCTTGCTTGTGAAGATGGAAGTAAACCATATAGTATTTATTTATTGTTTAAACTTGACATTAGCCACAATTTTGAAGTCTGAATAAACCTGGAGGATTTCCTCACCCAGTGACTTAAACCCAAGAATCCATACAGACCTTCATAGTTTTTTTTAATTATTGTATTTTTAAATAAGGAAAAGAAGAAGAAAACAAACAAGGGGAAAAAAAGAAAAAAATAGTTAATGCAGGAATGAAAATAGGTGGACAAAGAAGTTACCGAAGTTAGTGGAGTGAGTTAGTAGTCAGTAGACAGGAGTTCCTAAACATTTTAGCAGAAACATAATAAAAACAATAAACCACAGAATTAAAAATGATTCAATTCTATTTCAAAAGCAGTGTCCCAGTTTGTGAGAGAAACCGAACAGCTTTGCAGGTTTTGAGCATTCGATGATGTATTTTATTAAGGATTTTGATTATAGTAGTAAAAATGAATACAAACTAAACTTAAAGACATAGAAAAAAATAGTAAGAGAATAAAAAGTGAATGAAAAAAAGAAAGAGAAAAGAGAAAAAAGGGAAAAGAATGATAAAAAAGGGAAAAAAATTAAGAAGTGATTTCCAACCTTCATTACAACAAGTATAGACAAATTCAGTAACTCTTTACCCTCTATCAGGATACAAATAGTTGTCTCTCCATCCCATATCCCATCCCTTATCTATATGCCAATCCATGAAACATCAATTTTTCAATCCTGACGTCAGCAAAAAGTATATAAAGAGCTGCCGGAACTCTTCATATACATGTCTTATTTCAACCTTGATCAAATAAACCAAATTTATATTCCTTCCTTTTATGTCTAACAGTCTTAATCTTTAGTTCATTCAAATATTGTCATAGGATTTGATTTCTCTTTAATTCTTCTTTATCTCATTGCACAGACTTCTTCAAGGGTTTAACAAACCTCTTTTGTAGATCCAATAAGAAAACACTTTCCAGGACATTCTCTTAGTTTGCCATTTGTATCTCCCCTTCAATGTTTAAAAGTTCAGCCAGTTTCTTTTGTATATGCAATCAAGTGTCCTTCTCAAAATCATTCTCTTGGCCTGTCATTTGTAGTTCTACTTTTGTTTTCTCAGACAAAATTTGCCCCGTATCTATCATTCCCTCATTGACATCTTTTGGACATAATCTATCCATACCAAAATCTTATAGTAAAAGTCAGTATTCCAAATTTAACTGGACCCTTTAATCCATTTGTAATTTTGTTAGATCAACATCTTATTTAGTCTTTGCTGTTTATTTCAAAGTCTTTAAGTTCTTAAGCTTGTAATTAATTTTTCTTTTGTTGAGAGTTGAAACTAAACTCACGCAGCAATTTTTCAAATTTGTCATTGTGAAGGTAATAATAGCTTTAAGATGGTTAATAGGCAATTTGTGAAAGTGATTAGAAAGTGAGGCTTGCAAACTTAGTGTCCCTTAAAAGACTCCACTGCAGTTGCGAACCAGTTATGTGACTCCCAAGCCCATCATTGAGGGAAGTGCATCTGATGGGACCACAAAGAAGGGCCTTTTCCATGGTGACCCCCTCCCTGTGGAATGTTATTCCCTCTGAGTAAAGATTGGCCCCCACCTCAGTGTTGTTCTGGAAGGACCTGAAGATGTGCTTTTGCCAACAGGCCTGGGCACCCCAAGCTGAAAAGGAGCCAATAATGTGGCTGTGTTGACTGTGTTTTTGGCTGCTGCAGGGGGCAGGTGTTGATGGCTTGGGGGATTTTACTCTATAAGCTGACTGGAGTCACTGTATGTGAGTTGGGCAGCCATATAAATTTGTTAAATGAATGAATGAATAAATACATACATACATAAATAAAGATGGCTAATCCCTTTGTCTCCTGGTGCTCTAACCCATGGAAAACTGCTGTCCTGCAGTCTCTTCATGAGCAGCACCCATCAGAACACATGTGGGCAATCTCCCTTCCTTTCCTTATCTGGAGAGGTTCCGAAGAATCGGTCTACTCACTGGTTCTTTGGACTTTGCCGCAGTCATCAGCTCCACTTTCTCAGAGAGAGACATCTTCAGTTCGCCATGCCTACCTCAGAAGTCCCAGGATTTGATGACGTATTTGGATGGATTTTTTCATCTCTCCTAAGAAGTATAGGCGATCTCCCCAGATCTCTCATGCATTTCAATGGAACTCTGAGATTCTTTCAATTTATATTTCATTTTAGGATACTGAATTCATCTTATGTCTGAAGGAATTTATTATTAGCTTTGGGGTTTTCTTTGATGTTGTCAGTATAATGGCAGTTGGAATAAGATTTCAGGCTGACTTTAAATATTTTCTCCTTCTCTCTGTCTCTTCCCATTGTTACCTTCTCCAATGCTTAATACTGGAGTGGGATATGTAACCTATTCTTCCATATTAAATTAGAATCTATAAATCATACTGTTTGGAAAGACCATTTGGGTCACAAGTCCACTCAATTATAAGTTTCCGGACATTGCTGACAAGGTGCTGGTTATCACCTGTGAAGTCCTTCCTGCCATATGGCCTGGTCATCTGAGGGATCTCTTATCTCCAATTGTTTCTGCCTGTCCTGTAGGATCAAGCAGGTCCAATAGAAGGGAATGTATGTAGCTCAGGGTTGAACTGTGGAGTCCTTTGGGGATCTCTGAGCTTGGTTGTTTGGTTGTAAAAATTTCATGACCCAACTAGGTAACATCATCAGTGTGTGTAGGGCATTATAGTCTCTAGTCAGCACCTTGAATTGAATCCAGAAGTCAAGACTACTTTTATTGTAACTGCTCTAGTAACAGAATCTTGCAAGTCTGAATGCGGTTTCCCCTCCCTCCCTTTAGCTTTGTGTGAATCAGGGAGGGGCTTGATGTGGGGTTTTCTCAAGTTGTTTTCTTGGTCTGGGCTCAAGCCCCTCATCTGACTCTTCCTCCTGTCCTTCAGGGCCACTCCATATGTCCTCTACATGAGTATTTCTTAACCTTAGCAACCTTGCCTACTTTAAAGCGAGTGAACTTCAACTCCCAGAATTGCCAGCTGCCGTGTTAGCTAGGGAATTCTGGGAATTGAAGTCCACTCATCTTAAAGTTGCCAAGGTTGAGAAACACTGCTCTGCACTACTATTTCTATTGTACAGTCCAAAAAGATATCCTCCAGGAGTGTACCAGCTCAATGCTCTTTGGCCACCAATTTGTAAGGATTGTCTGGGTTATAGACAAGATTGAAATTAGATGACCCCTCCGTTGAAATGCAGAAAGGGGTATAAATATGGCATTTATTACCCACAACTTGTGAATGTGAGTGAACTTGGAATCCCCTGACACAATGATCTAAACTCCAGGGTCCGTGCAGACACTCATAGACTAACAACTCAGCACTGTCTCTTAAAATACAATCAAATACTTCTTCATTCAATACCTCACCCCATTTAATATTTATATCTCCATTTCCATTTCAACAAATTCCCCCTAATCCCCCTCTTCAAATAATCAAAGCCAAATCCCTATTAACAATTAAACATGTCCAAGAATAACCATCCTCTATCAGGATTTTCTCATGGGAAGAAGGTCATCCCGTTAGCTATACAAAACCAGGTGTTGAGATTACAAAGTATCTTGTGATTCTGTTATCATTTTTACTGCCAACTACTGTATGTGTGTATGTTAGTTATTCAGCGGGGGTGTCATGTTGGCAATATAATGGGAGGGTGAAATGCCCAGCTCTGTTCAGCGTGTTTTGCTTTGTACAGTTAACCATGTAGGTTTTTATAGGTTATGTAGTCCTAACTAGTAACCAAGTAGTGAACCTCTTCTCTGTGAGAGTGTTTTTTTCAGCTAGAGGCTTGCAGTGATAAGTCTTGGAAGCTAATATGAGAAGAAGTCTTTGTTAAATTCTATATTTTGTATGCAACTTGTATTTTGTGAAGTTTTGCATTTTTATCAATAAAGACCAGTTAGTTTATATTTTCTGACTGGATTTTCTTTGGAGAACAAAATATGGACATTGCTACTTGCAAGCTCTCATGCTGATGTGTAATTTTCCTGAGAGCAGGATTTATGGGATTTTTTTCATGAGAGAGGGGCTTTGGCGTTATGTAGACAACGCACCCCCGGCGGCACCCACGGATGCAGAGCAAGCTTTGATGGACCGTGCATATGGTAATTTGATTTTGGGACTTGAGTCTTCAGAATTGGTGCATGTTCGTGGTTTGGAAACTGCTAATGCATGTTGGGTGGCGTTGCGTGGAATCTATGCAAGGCAAACTGCATCTGCTATCGTAAGTTTGACAAAGCAGTTGTATAACCTTAAGTTGGAGCCAGGAGCCAATGTAATTGAGCACCTGAATAAGATGAAAACCTTGTTTGCTGAGTTGGCAGATCGTAATCGGGTCATTCCCGAGCAACAAAGAGCATGTATAATTCTTTCAAGTCTGGATGAGTCGTTTAACATATTAGTAGAAGCCGTACAGAAGCTTCAAATCGCCGATCTAACGGTGGAATATTTAACAAATAGATTGCAAGAAATTCAATGCACACGTGACTTGCAGACTAATCCTAAGAAAAGACTTGATAACATAAAGCAGCAACCTTCTCCAGCTGGCACGGAATGTGCATATTTGGTGAGAAAGTGTTTTCGTTGTAATTCTACCAAGCATCTTATAAAAGACTGTCCTATGAAAAATCAGCCTGCTGAGAGTTCCAGAAGGTTCGTCCGTCGTGGAGAAGCAACAGTTAAGAAACAAGGGAGTACTAGACTGGTGTCTGCCTTGATTTCTAACAGAGACAAACGTAATGCTGATAAGTGGTTACTGGACTCTGGTTGTAGTGAAATCATTGTAAACAATGAGCAGTTATTGTTAACTAAATGTAAACCTAAAATTCAACAGGTTAATCTGGCTGATGGTTCTGTAGCTAAAGTAACCATGCAAGGTGAAGTGTTCATATCTTGTTTGGGAGAAGTGGTTTCTGATGTACTCTGTGTTCCTACACTTGATTTTTCTCTTTTCAGTGTCCCTGTATTAACTAGCATTGGTTATTCTTTATGTTCCAAGGTTCTGAATGCTATGTTACAAAAGAGGGGGCCGAATGTGCAAGAGGGAGAATGGTTAATCAATTGTATGAAATGCTTCCTAAACAAGATGTGTTAATTGGAAGTTGTGCTGGTAATGTGCCTGTACACGATAAATGCATTCATTATTATCATAGAGTATTAGGTCATCCTGGATGGAAGTGTTTGTCACAAATGGCCAAAGTGTATCCAGAACTGAGATTCAAGAAGTGTTCTAAGTTTCTTGATTGTACTGTGTGTAAACAATCTAAGATAAAATGTGTCCCTGTCGCCAGAAAAAGCAGCAGGATTTCTACAAGACCATTTGCTCTTGCGCATGCTGACTTAGCTGGTCCGTTTCCTCCGAGTGAGGGGGGAGCAAGATTCATGTTTGTTTTAGTGGATGATAAAACACGTTTCACATTTTGTTATTTGTTGAAACAGAAGTCTGAAGCATTCTCTCGGTTCAAAGAATTTGTGTCTATGGTTGAAAAAAGACATGGATATAAAGTCGGGAGTTTGCAGACTGACAGAGGGGGTGAATTTATGAGTCTTGAGTTTAAAAATTGGCTATGTAAGAAAGGCATTTTCCACAGATTAGCAAATGTGGGCATGTCTGCTGACAATGGAATTGCTGAGCACAAGATTGGTGTTTTGAAAGTAATTAAGGATAGTTTATTGATTGATAATCAATTACCAATTAGTTTCTGGGGAGAAGCTATGCTGACAGCTGTTTTTCTTACAAACAGACACTGGAATTCAGCTGTGAATGAAGTTCCTTATTTTTTGCTATATGGTAAACATCCATGCTTAAAGCATCTGCGTACATTTGGAACTTTTGCTTATGTACAAATTCCTAAGTCTCAAAGAAGGAGAAACCAACCAAAAACACAGCGTTTGAGATTTATTGGTTATTCTCAGGAATCAAAGGGTTATCGGTTTTATCTGAACCGAGGCAGAGTTGTTATCTCTAGAAATGCGAATTTTGAAGAGCCTTCTAATTGGCAAAGGCTGCATGCAAATTCAGAGGTTGTTTTGGAGTCACAGACAGATTTAGCTAGAGAGCAAACACCACTTGTTGCACCCTCCTCTCCACAGATAAAGCAAGAAGCAGAGGCTTTAGTTGACGTAGAAAAGAAAGAGGAGAAAGTAGAAAAAATACAAGAAAGTTTTGAGATTCCTCGTAGGTCAACATGAATAACAAAAGGTGTTCCACCAGAAAGATTTGTTATTCAACAAGTCAGGGTGTGTCAAATAACTTGTGAGCCACAAAATTTTCAGGAAAAGTTATCTTTGCCAAGTGATGAACAAGAGAAATGGAATGAAGCTATGGATACTGAGTTCAATGCATTAGTAAATAAGAATGTTTTTGAGATTGTTGATTTACCTGAATCAGAAAAAGCCATAGGTTCCAGATGGGTGTTTAGAAAAAAGCTTTTACCTGATAACACTGTTCAGTATAAAGCTAGATTGGTTGCACAAGGTTATTCACAAGAACAGTTTGTGAATTATAATCTTACATTTGCACCTACAGTTAGGCCTGAATCATTGCATGTAATGTTGGCCTTAGCTGCACAAAGAAACATGGTTGTACATCATTTTGATGTAGATACAGCTTATTTAAATGCTGAGCTTCATGAAACTGTGTATATGAAGCAACCTCCAGGTTACACATGTGAGGATTCCCAGAAAATATACAGATTGCGTAAAGCACTGTATGGATTGAAACAAGCTGGGAGATGTTGGCATCAATGCTTAGATAAAGCTTTGTTGGAAATTGGTTTCAAGAAATCAATAGCTGATCAATGTGTATATACCAAAGGAACTGGAAAAGATTATACAGTACTTCTCACTTATGTTGATGATTTCTGTCTTGCTACTAGTTCTTTAAACATGGTAAAAGAATTTGCCAAGCAAATAGAGCAATATTTTAAATTGAAAGATCTAGGTATGTTAAAATACTACCTTGGGATTGAAGTGCAGAGAGCTGAAAATGGAGAAATCTATCTAAGTCAAAAGAAAAAGATAGAACAGTTGTTAGCAAACATGGGAATGTTAGATGCAAAACCTGTAAAAACTCCAATGACTTGTGATTTTTTGAAAAATGAAACATGTGAAAAGTTGTGTGAAACACCTGCACTGTATCATTCTGTGATTGGTTCTGTACTGCACCTAGCACAATGGACACGTCCAGATGTGTCTTATGTTGTTGGGATTTTGAGCCGTAAGGTGGCTAATCCTACAGAACATGACTGGCTAGGATTGAAAAGATTAATGAGATATTTAAAAGGTACAATAGATTTTTGTCTTAAAATGTCAACTAATGGGTTAGAAAAGCCTGTAATTTTTGTTGATAGTTCATTTGCAGAAGAAAGTAACAGAAAGTCCATAACTGGATTTGTTTGTAAATTTGGTGAATCTACAATTGCATGGAAAGCAAGGAAGCAAACCTCCATTGCCTTGTCTACTGCAGAAGCTGAATTCGCAGCTTTATCAGAAGCAGTCTGTGAATTAAGATGGTTTCATCAATTATTCATTGATTTAAACATTCAAGTGTCATTGCCTTATACAGTGTATGAAGATTCTCAAGCCTGTATAGGGTTAGCTAAAACAGAAAACATTAGAGCTCGTACAAAGTATGTTGATGTAAAGTATAAAAATGTGAGACAAGCTATGTTAGAAAATTTCATTGATCTTGTGTATTGTGCATCTGAAGCAAATCTTGCTGATGTATTTACAAAACCATTGCCTATTCTCCAACATGAAGCAATGTTAGCAAACCTTGGATTAGAACAAATGTAAATTGTTACTGTATTGCTGTAATCAGTTGTTTATACTATCCCGTAACACGTGTTGTTGTGTCGCAAATGGGCTGAGAGGGGTATCAGGATTTTCTCATGGGAAGAAGGTCATCCCGTTAGCTATACAAAAACAGGTGTTGAGATTACAAAGTATCTTGTGATTCTGTTATCATTTTTACTGCCACCTACTGTATGTGTGTATGTTAGTTATTCAGCGGGGGTGTCATGTTGGCAATATAATGGGAGGGTGAAATGCCCAGCTCTGTTCAGCATGTTTTGCTTTGTACAGTTAACCATGTAGGTTTTTATAGGTTATGTAGTCCTAACTAGTAACCAAGTAGTGAACCTCTTCTCTGTGAGAGTGTTTTTTTCAGCTAGAGGCTTGCAGTGATAAGTCTTGGAAGCTAATATGAGAAGAAGTCTTTGTTATATTCTATATGTTGTATGCAACTTGTATTTTGTGAAGTTTTGCATTTTTATCAATAAAGACCAGTTAGTTTATATTTTCTGACTGGATTGTCTTTGGAAAACAAAATATGGACATTGCTACTTGCAAGCTCTCATGCTGATGTGTTATTTTCCTGAGAGCAGGATTTATGGGATTTTTTTTGCTGCACTCTGCGCAACTTCCTCATCCAGTCCCTATCAAAAAAGCCATTAAACATTACCAGAAATAGTAACCCATCATTTAGATATTGTGAGAGGAAAAAACTGATTTATTAACACTTAAGGCCTTTGTTAATTGTAACATACAAATAAAACAAGCTTATAGAGCAATAAAGTAAATAAATAAAGTTACAGAGCAATAGATAAAATTGCCCTGTGGACTAAAGTTTTCAGTCATGGACAGGAAGCTGGAAAATAGAGTGCTGGTAGAAGGAGTGTGACAGGAGCAATGGAACAGGGAAGTATGGTAAAATGAGCCCCAAGGACGATATGATTTGGTTGCAAATCCTGAGAGCCATGATTGCGGTTTGCGGTTTTTGAGGACAAAAGGGATTGCAACTAGGGGGTCAAGGCCACTTGGCCAAGCTGTCTCACCTGACAGCTTGCTCATGCTGGTCCTCATTGCAATGTGAATTTTCGTAAGTACCCTATATGTTATTGATTGAGTTATGGTTATTGCTTGTTAAACTAACATTTTAATAAAGCCTTTAGAACTTTGAAGTGGCTCATGTTCTGGTGTGTCTGTCTCCCGTGTTTAATGAGGGTTTTCCTCTGACAATATCAAATATAACAACAGAAGTATTACAAATTAAACCATTAAACATCAAAAATTTCCTTTCCAGTAGCCATTTGGTACTCTCGAGTGTCCAACCTTCAAAGTCTTGTTATCAGCTCAAAATATAAACAGAAGAACTTTCCCCATAAGAGAAGATCCTTTTAAGTAACATCAAAATCTTTGTTCAATTCAAATTCATCTGAACCCTTAATCGTTTGAAAAGCTTTCTGAAATCAGCACTGTAATTACCCTTTTGCTGTATATTGTGAAACAGAAACTTCTTACAAAACTTTTAACATGTATTCTTTCCTTCTAAACTGATTGAAGAGAAACTCGCCCAGCAAATACCGGACTGAGCAAATAATAACAAAAAATAAACTCCAAAGTGATTAAAAAGATGAGGTTTGGTCAAACTTTGAGTCCATAAAAGGCTACATTAACAGCTCAGAACACGATGGAATCCTGCAACTCCCAGCTGATCTCAAGAGACCACAAAAACAGTTTCTGCCATCTAACCCCCCACCCAAAAAAAAACCAGCTGTCAAGAGTACACATAATCTCAAGATCTCTTCTTGATCTGGAGAGAAATTTCAGCAGTCCGGATCCAATATCCAGCTGCCTTTTCCGTCATAATGTCTCCTGCGATCCTCAGAATGTCAGTTCACCATTCCTCCCTGGAAGTGACTACGACATCCATTCCCCTCCTTAGGCCTGTCCTTCACACCAGGCCCATCAATAGACAAATTTGTGCTTCAAGGTAACTGTGTCCTGGTCTCCAGGTCAAATGTACCTTTCAGCAAATTCTACACTCATCCAAAGGATACATCAACACCCACATATTTTATTCAACAGCAAAGTGTAGGATACATCAACACCCACATATTTTATTCAACAGCAAAGTGTAACGGGGATATCAAATATATTAATTAATTTATTAAAGCAATTTATTGTTGTTTTTCTTTAGTTGTTAAGTGGCGTCCGACTCTTCATGACCCCATGAACCATATCACGCCAGGCCTTCCTGTCCTTCACTGCCTCCCTGAGTTTGCTCAGTTTATGCTCATTGCTTCAGTAATGCTATCTAACCATCTCATCCTCTGCCGTCCCGTTCTCCTTTTGCCTTCAATCTTTCCCAGCATCAGGGTCTTTTCCAAAGAGTCCTCTCTTCACATTAGCTGACCAAAGTATCTGAGCTTGAGCTTCATTATCAGTCGTTCCAATGAGCAGTCAGGGTTGATTGCCTTTAAGTTTGACTGGTTTGACCTCCTAGCAGTCCAAGGGACTCTTAAGAGTCTTCTCCAACACCACAGTTCAAAGGCATCAGTTCTTCGGCGCTCAGCCTTCTTTATGGTCCAGCTCTCACAGTCATACATTACTACTAGAAAAACCATAGCTTTGATTATGCGGACCTTTGTCTGCAAGGTGATGTCTCTGCTTTTTAATATGCTATCTAGGTTTGCCATAGCTTTCCTCCCAAGGAGCAAGCTTCTTTTAATTTCATGGCTGCAGTCTCCATCTGCGGTGATCTTGGAGCCCAAATAAATGAAGCCTGTTACTGCTTCCATTTCTACCCCTTCTATTTGCCAGGAATTGATGGGTCCAGGTGCCATGATCTTAGTTTTTTTAATGTTGAGCTTCAAGCCAGCTTTTGCACTCCCCTCTTTCACCTTCATCAAGAAGTTCTTTAGTTCTTCTTCACTTTCTGCCATTAGGGTGGTATTGTCTGCATATCTGAGGTTGTTAAAGTTTCTCCCTGCAATCTTAATTCCAGCTTGTGATTCATCCAGCCTGGCATTTCTCATGATGTACTCTGCATATAAGTTAAATAAGCAGGTTGACAGTATACAGCCTTGTCATACTATTTTCACTATTTTGAACCGATCGTTTGTTCCATGACCGGTTCTAACTGTTGCTTCTTGGCCCGCATACAGATTCTCAGGAGACAGGTAAGGTGGTCTGGTACCCCCATCTCTTTAAGAATTTGCCACAGTTGGTTGTGATCCACACAATTGAAGGCTTTTGCATAGTCAATGAAGCAGAAGTAGATGCTTTTCTGGAACTCTCGTGCTTTCTCCATGATCCAGCGAATGTTGGCAATTTGATCTCTAGTTCCTCTCCCTCTTCGAAAACCAGCTTGTACATCCAGTAGTTCTTGGTTCATGTACTGCTGAAGCCTAGCTTGTAGGATTATGAGCTAACCTTGCTAGCATGTGAAATGAGCGCAATTGTGCGATAGTTTGAGCATTCTTTGGCATTGCCCTTCTTTGGAATTGGAAGGTAAACTGACTTCTTCCAATCTCGTGGCCACTGTTGTGTTTTCCAGACTTGTTGGCATATTGAGTGCAGCACTTTAACAGCATCATCTTTTAGTATTTTAAATAACTCAGCTGGAATACTGTCATCTCCACTAGCTTTGTTGTTAGTAATGCTTCCTAAAGCCCACTTGACTTCGGTCTCTAGGATGTCTGGCTCAAGGTCAGTGATCACACCAGCATGGACATCAGGGAAATTAAGATTTTTCTTGTATAGTTCTTCTGTGTATTCTTGCCACCTCTTCTTAGTCTCTTCTGCTTCTGTTAGGTCCTTGCCTTTTTTGTCCTTTATCATGCCCGTCTTTGCACTAAACGTTCCTTTGATATCTCCAATTTTCTTGAAGAGATCTCTAGTCTTCCCCATTCTATTGTTTTCCTCGATTTCTTTGCATTGTTCATTTAAGAAGGCCTTCTTATCTCCCCTTGCTATTCTCTGGAAATCTGCATTCAGTTGCTTATATCTTTCCCTTTCACTCTTGCTTTTCAGATTCCTTCTTTCCAAAGCTATTTGTAGAGCCTCATCAGACAGCCATTTTGCTTTCTTGCATTTCTTTTTCTTTGGGATGGTTTTAGTTGCTGCCTCCTGTACAATGTTATGGACCTCCATCCATTGTTCTTCAGGCACTCTGTGTACCAGATCTAATCACCTAAATCTATTCATCACCTTCACTGTGTACTCACAAGGAATATGTTCTAAGTCATACCTGAGTGGTCTAGTGGTTTTCCCTACGTTCTTCAATTTAAGCCTAAATTTTGCAGTAAGAAGCTCATGATCTGAGCCACAGTCAGCTCCTGGTCTTGTTTTTGCTGTCTGTATAGAGCTTCTCCATCTTTGGCTGCAAAGTACATAATCGATCTGGTTTCAGTATTGACCATCTGGTGATGTCCATGTGTAGAGTCGTCTCTTGTGTTGTTGGAAAAGAGTGTTTGCTATGACCAGCTTGTTCTCTTGACAGAACTCTATTAGCCTTTGCCCTGCTTCATTTTGTACTCCAAGGCCAAACTTGCCTGTTATTCCGATTATTCCTTGACTTCATACTTTAGCATTCCAATCCCCTACGATGAAAAGGACATATTTTTTTGGTGCTAGTTCTAGAAGGTGTGGTAGGTCTTCATAGAACCGATCAACTTCAGCTTCTTCAGTATCAGTGGTTGGGGCATAGACTTGGGTTACTGTGATGTTGAATGGTTTGCCTTGGATTCACACTGAGATCATTCTGTTGTTTTTGAGGCCCATTACTGCCTTTCCCACTCTCTTATTGACTATGAGTGCTACTCCATTTCTTCTAAGGGTTTCTTGCCCACAGTAGTAGATATAATGGTCACCTGAATTAAATTCACCCATTCCCGTCCATTTTAATTTGCAGATTCCCAAGATTTCAATGTTCAATCTTGTCATCTCATGTTTGACCACATCCAGCTTGCCTTGGTTCATCTTACATTCCAGGTTCCTATACAATATGGTTCTTTACAGCATCGGACCTTCTTTTCACTTCCAGATACATCCACAGCTGAACGTCCTTTCAGTTTGGCCCAGCCACTTCATTCTCTCTGGAGCTACTTGGAATGGCCCTCTGCTCTTCCCCAGTAACATATAGGACACGTTCCAACCTAAGGGGCTCATCTTCCGACATCATATATTTTAGCCTTTTGACGTTGTCCATGGGATTTTCTTGGCAAGAATACTGGAATGGGCTGCCATTTCCTTCCCCAGTGGAACACATTTCATCAGAAACCTCTGTCATGTCCTGCGCATCTTGGGTGGCCCTGCACGACATAGCTCTAGGCTTCACTGAGTTATGCAAGCCCCATCGCCATGACAAGGCAGTGATCCATGAAGGGGAAAGGAATTTATATGGCTGCCCAACTCGTTCACGGTAACTCCAGGCAGCTTACAGAAATAAAACCCCAAATACAAACCAACTACACTTTCACAGATTAAAAAACGGATAATCCATTTCTATCATTTGAAGAAATGATAGAATTAAAATAATACACTTGAAAAAACAGCAGTTCGTGGTTTTTTTGTTTTTTTCTTAAGAGCATTGAAGTGTCAAATACTCTTTGCTAGAATTACTAACTGACGTTTCTGGGAACCACCTACCAAAACTGACTTTTTGACTTTATTTTGACATCAACCATTTTTTTGTATTCAATTCTGGCCTAAGAACAATTATATAGCACTTGGGGATGAAGATGCAGGCCAGCAGACCAGCACTGGAGGCCAAGATGGAGAAGACCTGCACGGCCACCATGTATTTCCCCTTCCTGCTCAGGTAGGTGGGCACAAAGGAGACCCAGACGCTGCAGAAGACCAGCATGCTGAAGGTGATCAGCTTGGCTTCGTTGAAGGCCCCAGGCAGATTCCTGGCCAGGAAAGCCACCACGAAGCAGATGGTAGCCAGGAAGCCCATGTAGCCAAGGGCGCAGTAAAAGATGGTGACAGAGCCTTCATTGCATTGCAAGATGATCTCTCCAGGTTTGGAGTGTAGGTCAGCATCAGGAAATGGGGGAGAAATGCCCAACCAGATGCTGCAGAGGACAGCTTGAAGACCAGAGCAGGAAAGGATGATGGAGTTGGCCAGGCTTTTTCCCAGCCATCTCTGGACTTTATTCCCTGGCTTTGTGACCAAGAAGGCTAATACCACCATGACTGTTTTGGCCAAGACTGAAGAGACAGCGAGGGAGAAAACAATGCTGAAGGCGGGTTGTCGGAGCAGGCAGGTGGCTGTCCTTGGCCGGCCAATGAAGAGGAAGGAGGTCAAGAAGGAAAGTAGGAGCGAGACTAGGAGGATGTAGGAGAGATCCCGATTGTTGGCTTTGACAATTGGAGTTTCCTGGAATTTAAGGAAGATTCCCAAGACAAGCCCTGCAATTAAAGAGAGGAAGAAGGCAAGGGAAGCCAGGAGGATCCCCAAATGTTCTTGATAGGATAGGAATGTTTTTATCTTGGGTATACATTGATCTTGATTGATGTTTGGGTGCTGATCTTCTGGACATCTGCTGCATTTTTCTGCATCTGAAAAAGAGGAAGAGAAGGATCTCTCTTGAAACATGTACTTCAATCAAGTGCATAGTTTGGGTCAAATTGGAGATGGTGTGAAAGATTGCATGTGAAGGAAGTCAGGATGCAGTAAGAATGAGGACCTAGAGAGATGCAGGTTCCCCTCCATGGCACAAATGGACCCAGCAGTGCCATGTCTTAAGGATGCTTTAATTTGGTTCCTTTGTGTCTCCCATGCCTGGATAACAAGAACCAGTCCTTTGTTATTATTTTTTGTTCAATGAACAATGGCTTACACATCCTGGCTTACTGTTATGTGTGAACATCATTGATTGTGTCACTGATAAATTCCCAGATGGGTACCAAATACAAAGAATACATATGTGGTTTATATGATGTCCCATATTTGATACCCACAGAGTTGTATAGGAAACTAATATTCATATTTATGCAGGAAAAGACAGAAAAAGATGAGGGAGTCCTCAATTAGTTGTTAACTTTTGCCTGAGTGGGATGATGAGGATGATGATGATGATGATGATGATGATGATCAGTGAGTTCTATTTTTTTCACTGATTGCTGTGAAATAGGGAATCCATCAGAGAAGGAATATAATTTAAGTATTCTCTTTGTTTGCATTGTAAGGGAAAACAGGCAGGCCTCTTTCCAATTTCACTGAAAAAAGAGGAAGGAAGGAAGGAAGGAAGGAAGGGAGGGAGGGAGGGAGGGAGGGAGGGAGGAGGGAGGGAGAGGGGAAGGAAGGAAGGAAGGAAGGAAGGAAGGAAGGAAGGAAGGAAGGAAGGAAGGAAGGAAGGAAGGAAGTAAGTTCCACCACTTCACCACTGAGGTTACGTGGAGGTGACCTTCAAGCTGAGTTGAGCTGAGACCATCATCATGAATTCCTGCACTCGACAAACTGCTTGACGGCCATCTTCCCACCAGGACAAGAAGTATGGGTAAGTGCTCAGTCATGATTCCCCACCCCTACCCCCACATGACAGAGAGATTCGAGAAGTTGGAAGAGCCATGTAGACTGTTAGGTCTACCATCCCTATTCAAAGCCATGAACTTTGGCTGCCCATAGAAATGGGATTCCATCTAGATATGGTGAAGTGGAGGAAGTCCTGATCAATACTTTTCCAAAGACACATCCAATGTCGTCTTGCCCTGGTAGGCTGGAAATTCTCAGGAAGGGCGTGAATCACAAACTGAAACATGAAATGGTTATGTTGAGAATGAAGAGTAATAAATGCCATATTCTTTGTATTGCTGAGATCGCATTGGTCCAGTATCTTCCCTCAGTTTAACCTCTAAGTTCATTTGTTATCCCCCACTAGGAAATATGTTGTATACATTATAAGGAAGGAATGTTTCAAAGCCAGTCTTTTCTTGAGGTATAGGGTGCTCCCAAAGTCTGCCCCTTTCTTCTGGTGCCACCCACCTTCCTGGGTGGAGATGGTTCCTTCTGCGCAGGGAAGACAGTCGTAGCAGCAGACGGGCCTCCCTTCCTGAGTCACCTTCACCAAGCCGGGAGGACAGCTTTCCACACACCTGGAAGGAGGCAGGGGCTGAATGAAGAGAGGAAGAAGATCCAGAAAATGAAGTTCGTTCCAGAAAGGAGACAAAGGAGGAAGAGGCTGATGACCTCCACTTCAAGGCTTAGATTTACTCAGTTTGAAGCCTATGAGATCCTACAGTTCACTAACCTGAACTGCTTGCAGGTTGCTTCCCATGTTGACCTTTTCTTCTAACTTTTCACACATAACCATTTTTTAGACTTCGAGTCTAACTTTACATCCTAAATCCCTCAAGAGAAGCTTGGATGGTTTCCTTGCTTTGGCCAAAGGAAATCATCTTGCTCCCCTGGCTCAAGTCTTTCTCCCTTTGCAGAAGACTAAGAAATACTTTTCTTGAGCAGTGAAATATGTATTTGTGATAGGCATCGGGACATCGAACTAAATATGTGGTTCCTTTCTGGGAGAACTTAGATGAAATTGAAAGGCACTCCCTGCTCCAAGAGTGTAATCCTCTAGGCAAGAACTTCAGAAAAAAGGAAATGAAGATTTCATCCCACCTTGTTTGACACTTCCATCTCTGCAGTAGCATTCTGGTTGATCATGAACTTGACATCCAGGGATCCCTGTCTTTCTAGACTCCCAACCCTCACTTTCTCAAAGGATGTATTGTTGATAACTTCCCACTTATATACGTCCAGGTCTGCTGACAGGTCTCCATTCTCATCCAAATACACTCCATTTATGGAATTATTGTAAAACTGAGGGTTTTGAAGAAAAGAATGAAGCTGAAATGGAAAAGAAAATGGATATGTTTAGATAGGACCCAACTTTTAATGGGAAGAACCCTTCCTTTGTGCTAGGAGTGAACTGAACATTTCTCTCTCTACACACAAAATTTCAGATTTACTTTCCAACTTCTTCAGGGGAGAATCTCTAAAGATTTGAATCATATTAATAGCAGAGTGGGGGCCATCTTTATTTGAATCATATTAATAATAATAATAATTTATTAAACCTGAATATCATCGAACTCTCAATGACTCCTGGGCGAATCACAGCAATCAAAGAAACTACAAATAAAATCAATCAAAAACGAAGATAAAAGATGGGAAAAGATGTGATGTAGTGAGGGGTCTCACTCTCCCTCACCAAAGTCCTGGGTGAAGAGCCAGGTCTTCACAGCTGTTCTGACCCAAAGTGGGGGCCATCTGGATCTCATTTTTAATGGGGAGAACACTTCCTTTGTGCTAGGAGTGAACTGAACATTTCTCTCTCTACCTCGCCAAAGTCCTGGGTGAAGAGCCAGGTCTTCACAGCTCTTCTGAACTACACCAGAGTGGGGGCCATCTGGATCTCGGGGGGGGGGGGGCTCATTCCAGGTGCTGGGACAGAGAAGGTGCACTTTTGGGGTCCTGATAGACGAACAGGCCCTGTGCCAAGCAGGACTTTGCAGGTAACAACCAACACCTTGAATTGCACCAGGAAGCAAAGTGGCAATTTGCTACCTATTTCTTGACTTGGCCAAAATGGAAGGACTGGAATCAGCCTTAAAAGCCTGTACAAGTTTCTCCAACCCTTATACCAGTGTTGCTGAACCTCAGCTACTTTCAGACACTGGCTGGGGAATTCTGGGAGTTGAATTCCACACATCTCAAAGTTGCTGAGGTTGAGAAAGTCTCCCTTATACTGAATCAAGGCTGTTTGATTTTGAGATCGTTTCCCACTCTTCCCTCTATCTCTGGACTTTGTAACCTCTTCTCCAAGTCTCTCCTTTATGCCTACCACACTCCCTCCCTCCCTCCGAATAGAGATTGCAATAAGCAGGAAAGGTGTGAAGGGACTGCAAAAGGGAGAGAGTAGAAAGTTGGAAATCTATCTATCTATCTATCTATCTATCTATCTATCTATCTATCTATCTATCATCTATTGTATTCAGAACCATTTAATTTTTCCAAATATCTGCCCAGTTTTTACAATGCCAAATGCATTCTCAGGTGCAGGAAATAGACAGAAAAAAAAATACCTGCCATCCTTTCAATCTTGCAGTTTCCATATTTTTACCACCTTTCATCTTTGTCCTCTTCGACCTGGATTCATAGGCTGCATCTAAGGCCCGGGCGACAGCCCACATGGTGTTGTAATGGAAATAGCTGTCCTGAGACAGGATCCGATCCATTTCTTCCTGGGGCAGAGTCTCCAGGTCTTCTCTCTCTCTGCACCGTCTCCAGACTTTCACAGAGACGGCATCCTGGGTGTAGGAACAGGTGAAGGATACATACGCTAAGTCTCTGATGGACTTGTAGAAATCCATCGTGATAGGAGATGTTGCCATTTGGTTTCCTTTCATGAGAAAGGTGAAAATGTTGTCAATGAATCGAAAGGGAACGTCTGCATTTACCACGAAGTTGGTTACATCCCAGCAGAATGATGTGATCACAACTTTTCCTCTAACAGGCTGCTCAAAGGATTTAAGTACAAAATAGAGCATATATATTCCCCCAGGGATTAAATCTTTCTCTGCACCATAAAGAAAGACATTCACTTGTCTCCAGTTGTGATATGGACTTGCATCTGTGCTCTCTGGATACGTAGTTGTGGAAATGGTTTCTGATATGACCGGACAAATGCCATTCCTTTCCAGCATGGAAGTCAACGTCCTCAGGAATTTCTGGCCCTGGTCAGAGTCTTCAACCATCAGACCAACCAAGGTCCACCTGAAATGGAGGAGCAGCTTGACCATCCCCAGGTACTGGAATCCTTCAGCAGGAAGCATTGGGTAGAAGAAAGGAAACCGAGTTTTGTCATTCAGGATCTGGGAAACAAAACTGTAGCTGATCTGAAAAAATTGAAAAAAGATGGAATTTCGAATTTAACATCCAAAAGTTAATCCCTATCATTTCTATAAAAAAACTGTGACTTTCATTTACAACTCAGGGCCTCTGGTTGAAGGTTGCATGAATGAAAACTGTCTCCCCAGCAGAGCCACACCTGAGGGATTTTGTAGGTGCCCAACATGATCGAAATCTGGATGGAGAAGTCAGCGTCATCCCCTTCGAGAACAACCACAGTGTTTCTCGGCCTTCCACAGCTGTAGTTGGGGACATTGGCCTCCCCGTCTGAAAGCAGGTCCAGCAGGGCATCTGAAGTCTTTCCTGCATGGTAATAGTTTTCATAAATGTTGTAACCCAGAGAGATGTTGGGCAAGAGACGGGAATCCTGGTTGATCTCCTGGGTGGCAAAAAGGAAGGATAACATTTTCCAGTCTTCAGTCAATAATTTGCTGCAAGTATAAATTTATTACAACATCATTAATTAAAGGAAGATTTTGTTCTTTTTTCACAAAAACAGTTCTAACACATTCAAGCACCAGAGTTTCTTTCAATGGATGAAAGCATCTCTAAAAGTATGAAGATGAAAATAAATTTTAAACCCTCCCCAAAACTGTATCAATAAAATAGATGAGGTTATACTTCAAGGGCACTATCACAGTTTGTGACATAAAAATAACATTTGGGGGACCCATTTCATCCCCTGTTTGGATGGATTCTTTCATCTCTCCTAAGAACGGTGTGAGATAACTCCAGAGATCTGATGTATTTCAAAGGAATCTTTCTACTTATATTGCACATCAAGTCTTGAATGCGTTCTTGAGGTTGTCAGTCTGTTTGCAGTTCAACTGAAATTTCAGGCTGACTTCAAATTTTCTGTCTGTCTCTCTTCCTAGTGAGATTCTCAAACAGTCTGCATTGGTTTGCCCTAATATCCAAATTAAATATAGGGTTAACTGGAAGCTACGGTTGGAAAGGAACATTTAGAGCACACTCAGTCTCTCACAAAACATGCAGAAAATGAACTGCTGTAACTATTAACAAGGCCAATAAGTTATCAATTTCCTGGACAGGTTTAGTTTTCAAGTCCATTCTCCACAATCATTTCCGGATTGGAGATTTAGCATCCCCCAGATAATGAAGGGGAAAAACACAGCATTCCTGCTTATTTTGTGTCCCCAATGAGCCCTTGGTGGGCCAAGGGAGGGGTGGAAGGGAAGAACCAGCTTCTCTTCTCTGTCCAGCACCTACATCTGCCCAGAGGACGTCAAGGAAAGTGGGTGTTTACTGCCTCCTTCGAAGGCAAGCAGGAGACTTCATCCTTCCTGTCTGTACAGGGCAGGTATTCTGTTCTCAAGAATTTTGAGGGAGGCTCCACAGCTGTGGGGTGTGAAATGGATACCCAAGTTTGAAACTGGACAGAAATAGAGGAAAACTAGCAAATCAAGGAGATAATTCCGGTAAATATAGGAGGCTGTAACTTTAGAAATCAGTCAGAAATGGAGTGTCTGAAATGCAGTGCAGGAAGATGGACTTGCCTGTGTACTGGGCTCAAAGGAGTTGTGTTGAAGCTTAGTGGTTCAAAAAAAACCTTGGTTGCAGAGACTATGCCACCAATGAGAAGCTCCCCTGGCCTGTAATAATTCTGTGGGTCAAACTCATCCTTCCTCAGAGTCAGGAGGCATTTGGCTTTGAGCATCCCACAGACTCCCTGGGGCCACCGAAGCAGCACAAGCAGCAACATGATGGAGCCTCCAGCCCTGCGTCTGCTTCGAACCAAGAGGGAGAAGAAGAGGTGGAAGAAACCAAAGCCCCCTTCCAAGACAGACGCATCAAGGGCTCTCCTGATCGGTACAGAGACCAGCCAAGGCTTCATACCTGAAAGACAGGGAGTAAACACAGCCCCTGCCTGCCCTAAAAGCCTCCCCCAGCTCTCTTTCTCCAGAGCCATTTATGCACCCAGGATTTTCCAATGCCATGACATCAGCCCACAAGGCTTTAGGGTCATATCAGGTGAAAGCATGTAATTGATGTGTTTGCACCAAACCTTCTGAAAGTTTGCAGAAAGCCTCTCGAGATTTAGCACCAAGACTAGAAATAAATGACTGTGATTTGGATAATGGTAAGGAGGAGAGACACCACCTCTCTGAACTCTGCAGGAGTCAACAGGCAGATGCCCAAAGGGGAAAGTTACGGATGGGCTACAAACTTTGAAGATAAGCCAATTGGCCCCAAAGTTCTTGAAAAGCATCTTTCTAAAGTCCACTATCAATGCAGATTTTTAGCATGGGTGTGAACAGCCACAAATCAGTATGGATTTCATTGGTCTTAATTTGTGATCTATATTAGCTTTATTTATTATATTAGCCAAGGATCTGCTGAGATGGGTGATTGCTCCTTTTTCAATGTAGATGAATATGAGAAGCAGAAAAAGTGTTCCTCTTCATGGACTTCTTATTTCTTGGACCTTATCAAACCACAGAAGATATCCTGAGGAAAGGGACTTTCATCAAGAGTTGGGCTTCAGGTTTGACACTTGGGCAATTCCCATTAAAAGGCCTATTGTTTTTTATTGGAGAAAATAGCTGTTCTTAATGAAGGTGGAATGAAACCGTATAGCAGGTATTTAGTATCTAAATATGGAATTAGCCACAATTTTAGAGCATGAATGAACCTGGAGGACTCCTAACCCAATGGTTTAACCTTAAGGATCAATATGGAACTTCCATCAAGCCCAGCCCAAGAACAATGGTGAAACAGTCCAGCTGACTATAGTTCCTGTATTTGCTTATATCTTATAGCAGAATGTTGTCAAACTAAATCTATACTACAACAACTAATGGATATACCCTGGAAGATTCTAGGGAGAGTCTATCCCGAACCTTTTTCACTTTCCACACTCCCCTTGAGGACTGCATTGTCCCTTGTCTCTTTCCCCTCCCTCCTGATGGCCTTGATCTCCCACATCACTCTCCTCCTTGTAGATACGTCCATCACATCTTCAGACTTTATAGACACAAAAACAGCTATTTTGTAGAGTGCACAACAAAGAGAAAAGGGAAAATCATGCTTATTAAAAGGTGGTAATCCAGTTTTAATATGACTTGAAAGAAAGAGGACATTTTTTATTTGTCTAGGGTGTTTTTTCCCAGATATGATGAAGTGAGATGAATCTGAACTAAGCACAGGTCATGGAGTGCTCAGCTGGTAGAAGTTTAATTGCTCTGAAGAAAACAGTCAATCATTTGATGCAGAATTTTTTTTTCCAGGAAAATAATGGGCACTATGAAAGAATGTTTCAGCCCTCTATGTTTCTGTAATGGTTCTTGCATATTTCTCTCAAGGTCATCTCCCTTACTCTACACTAGCAGAATAGAAAGTGGTGGGAGTCTATTAATAATACTTCCCAGGGGTGTACCGGCTGAAATGTCTTTGGCCACCTCTTGGTGGGAACCACCTGGGTGAGAGTTGAGAAGGGAGACTAAATGGCCTCTGTGGTGAGAGGCAGACTGGGGATGAAGGCCATCCGAGCAGACATTAGCGGGATGGTGTCTGGTGGGCTGAGGCTCTAGTGCTGTGACAGAGGAAGGGTGTCTACATTGGGGTGTTTCAGGTTATGCAAGGTTGGATGTCAGAGGTCCAGGTGAGTGGTGTTCCAATAGACAAGATGGGAATTAAATGACCCCTCTGTTGAGATGCAGAAAGTGGTATAAATGTGGCATTTATTACCTACAACTTGTGAGTGTGAGTGAACTTGGAATCCCCTGACACAATGATCTAAACTCCAGGGTCCTTGCAGACACTCATAGACTAACAACTTAGCACTGTCTCTTAAAATACAATCAAATACTTCTTCATTCAATATCTCACCTCATTTAAAATTTATACTATCTCCATTTCCATTTCAGCAAATTCCTCCTAATCCCCCTCTTCAAATAATCAAAGCCAAATCCCAATTAACAATTAAACATTACAAAAAATAACCATTCTCATCCAGTCCCTATCAAAAAAGTCATTAAACTTTACCAGAAATAGTAACCCATCATTTATATATCAAACATAACAACACAATATTACAAATTAATCCATGAAAGATTTCCTTTTCAGTAGCCATGATTAGCACTTGATTAACACAGGTGGAGGATACCCTGTTAATTTCGGCCAGTAGGTAAAGATTTGTCCCATCATCCATTTTACATAAGAACTGAATTTATTAGCTATATAGCTATTCTCATCCCAGGGGACCTTTCTCAGATAATCATGTTAATCATGAATATGAAGACGTTTCCTTCGATATTGATGTTATGCAGAGTGCAGCTATAATCACAGGTCATGCCAAAAATACACACCAGCATTAGAGAGATTTAAAGAATGCGATGTTCTTATCTTGTTCTCCAAAGAAATCCAGCCAGAAAGAATAAAATATCTGGTTGTTTATTGAGAAAAAGAAAAACTACATAAAATACAAGTTTCATGCAAAACATAGAAAAAATCACTTCTTCTCATATATGCGGCATCCAAGACTTATCCACTACACAAGTTTAACAAAGTCTCTAGCCAAAAAACTCTCAGAGAAGAGGTACACTACTTGGTTATTAGTTACTACTACATAACCCATAAAACTGATTACATGATGGCTAACATTCTACTGAGCAGTGGGACATGTACTCACTCACATTTTTACTGCCACTATGCACCACCCCTTGAGTAACTAGCATACAAACGCCAATAGGTGGCAGTAAATAGCAGTATACGTGCAAACTAACAATAATAAATGCAGATGGCCTGACTTTTTAGCCACAACAATATGTTTGAAGATAGTGAGGTGCTTTTTTTCCCATGAGAAAATCCTAAAAATTGATGGACTCTTTAAACTTCACCCTTTGTGATACTCACTCTCAACAAGAAAGGAATTCCCAGAATACTGGATACCCAACATGGAATTCCCAGATACAATGCAGTCAAGAGTTTCCGAACTTCAGTCTTTCATTTCATATTTTTTTCTGAGGTTCTTCAATTCCAAAAAGGCCTTTGAAAAAGCTGTATTTTTCATGTAAAGATAAGATGTGGATGGCAAATCATGGGCTGTCCCACTGTGAGACTAGGCTGAAGCTGCCATAACCTAAAGATGAAGCAGGCACATAAGCAGAGAGGACAAAAGCCAAGAAACTTATCTATGGGATCCCTTCAGGGAGGTAGATAAGAAGGAAGCAAGTCGTTAAGGGAAAAACAAAGGACCTGAACCAGAAAGAGGAAGTTGGGCCTGAGCACATGGAAGCCCTCACCCCAATCCCATCAACTTGTAAATCAACCCAGCAAGGACTTTTGGGGATAAAAGGGGTCCCAAAGCCCGCCCACTCTGAGTCATCTGAGTCGTCTGAGTCATCTGAGCTGAATCACCTGAGTCACCTTTGGATCAAGACTTGGCGGCTTCCGTCCCTCTAGCTAGTGTCTGGCAGCCTAGTTGGGAAGGACGTGGGTAAGTGTGGATGAGCGTGTGTGTGTGTGTGTATGAGAAAGAGCAAATGTACCTTGCAACCAGTAAAGTTTTGCTGTTACTTTAAATTCACTGGGTCTCCGTGTATTACAAAGAACCTCTTGTGCCTCAGTGTTCGGTTGGAAGTGATTTGTGTGTATCCCTAATTCTTTCCCGGCCGTTGACCAGGGCTGTGTGTCTGTCTGCTCCAGCCGCACCTATCTGGAAAACCCAGGTAGAAAGCAAGGGGGGCTGACAAGATCCGCGTGCCTCAACAGGCTGTGAGTGTGTGAGTGAGTGACCATAAGCCGAACCTGGGAGCAGCGTGTGTAACACCACCAGGGAAATCGCGTTCTACGGATTCTCATTTGGGGGGATTTACCTGTTCTGCTAAACAGGTACCAGAATCTGAAGGCAGTTCAGATAAACCTGGGCTCCGATTCTACCAGCATGTTAATGAGGTTCAGGATAAGGAATGAGCCTGACCTAATAATTGCAAAAGTTTACATCCTGCCTAGAAGTGTCAACCCTCAAACCCAGGACAGGAGGACAATCTTGGAAAATGCTATCAATATATTGGAAGATAAAGGCTTGAGGTTCGAGTGTGTAAAGAACATCTGGAGAATTATTGGAGAATTAGTAATCATTTTCTCCCCACCACACTCCATCCAATTTCCCTCTCAATTTTGAAATTAGGGACACTGCCCCCGGCCTCCTGTCTCAGCACAAGAAGTTGACTCTTGGATCTGGCCTTCCCTTCAGACAAAGCCCCGGAATATTTTTTAAAGGGGTCACATGCTGGGTGGTTGGAGGCCACTAGCCCCACTAGAACTCTATTTTAATGAATGGAAGCTTCCTGGTACCCCTACTAGCTAGACCAGACCAGAAAATCAACTCCATGGGAAGACTAGAACTCTCCTTTATGGGGATCGGCTAAGAGCAGAATCCTACAAGCCTGACTGGGCTTCATCTCCCGTCCCTCTTATACCCCAGTGAATCAGGAGGAATCTGGCTGCCTCACTTCAGAATATTAACTTGCTTTCCAGGACTTCAAGACTGTTTCAGTCCTCCCTGCTTCTGTAACGGTTCTTGCATATTTGTCTGAAGGTCATCTCCTTTCTCTCTATACTACCAGAATAGAAAGTGGTGGGAGTCTGTTAATAACACTTCGCAGGGGTGTACCAGCTCAAACGTCTTTTGCCACCCATTGGTGGGGGCCACCTCTTGGTGGGGACCACCTAGGTGAGAGTTGATATGGGGGACTAGATGGCCCTCTGTGGTGAGAGGCAGACTAAAGGGTCAAGGCCATCTGAGCAGACATCATTGGGATGGTGTCTGTTGGCCTGAGGCTCTAGTGCTGTGACAGAGGAAGGGTGTCTACATTGGGGCGTGTGAGGTTAAGCAAGGTTGGATGTCAGAGGTCCAGGTGAGCGGTCTTCCAATAGTGGGCCTGGATGCTGGGACTGGTTGAGGACACGAAGGCTCCATGCTGGCTGAAAAACAGAGGGAGCTGATCAACCCAGGCAGGAGTGGGCAGCTAAATCCTTTTAGTGTTGGGCCAAGGGAGGTAAAGTAGAGAGTATCAGGTGGGCTGTTACATGACCAGGTACCCCTCAATTAGGTGATCCTGACTTCCACCCAATGGCTCCTCCTGTGGTCCAGATGGCTGAATTGCTGGAGATCTTAATGCCAGATCTCTTTGCAGAAAGATTGCTTTGCTCTACATCTTGGTGGTGGATGACGCAACCGACCTAGCTTGTATTACTGAAACCTGGTTGGGCAAAGACAGTCATGTTGCCATGTCTGAAAACTGGCTAGAGTTTTGTGCTGGGGACCTTCAGCCTTCATGCCCTGGGGTCCAGCTCTGATAAGGAGTTGGTGGCCTCCTTGGCAACCATGGGCTTCTCTCAGGGAATCTCAGTCCAGACACATGGAGGCAGTCATAGATTAGATCTCTTCTCTGTCTCAGAGCAGATGTTGTGATCTGCAGACAGAGGGGATTTACACCACCACATTGCTATGTGGACCAGAATGTTGCGACTTATTCATGAGGCACTTACTTTGACAGGACTCTCAGGCTGGGGGTTCGTTCCTCCTTCTTGGCACCTGTGTTGGCCAGAGGGATCAGTGCTGGCCAAGGAGGGACCTGAAAGGGCATCAGGGTTTGATTCACTGTCTGCTGAATCTCCAGTCCACCCATGTCTTGGAGTGTGGCTCTGAGGCCATTACAAGCCTTATACTTATGCACCCACTTTTCTATATACTCGAGAGCAAAGAGAAAAAGGGAATTCATATTTATTTATGAAAAAGTGATAGTCCTTTTGTACCATGACTTGAAAGAACTGGACTAGTTGGGTATTTTTTTGTGGTGGGATGGTCTCTCCTTTTAAATACATATTTAAAAAAAATTAAAATAGTGCAGAAAGGAACCAAAACAACAAAAGAAAAAAGGAAGAAAAAAAATACAGAAAATGAAATTTCTTCCTTCATTCTCAGCAAGCACGGTCAACTAACAACTTATCATTGTCTCTTAAAATACAACTAAATACTTCTTCATTCTCTATCTCCATTTCCATTTCAACAAATTCCCCCGATCCCCCTCTTCAAATAATCCAAGCCAAATCCCTATTAACAATTACACATGTCCAAGAATAACCATCCTCATCCAGTCCCTATCAAAAAAGCCATTAAACCTTACCAGAAATAGTAACCCATCATTTAGATATCAAACATAACAACGCAAGCATTACAAATTAATCCATGAAAGATTTCCTTTCCAGTAGCCATCTGGTACCCTCGAGTGTCCAACCTTCAAAGTCTTGTTATCAGCTCAAAATATAAACAAATGAACTTTTCCCACAAGAGAAGATCCTTTTAACTAACGCCAAAATCTTTGTTCAATTCAAATTGATCTGTACCCTTACTCTATTTAAAAACTTTCTGAAATCTGCACTGTAATTACCATTTTGCTGTATATTGTGAAATAGAGAGTTCTTACAGAACTTCAAACATATATTCTTTCTTTCTAAAGCGATTGAAGAGAAACTCACCCAGCAGATACTGGACTGGCAGTTCTGAAGGTTTTTCAACCTTGTTGTTGTTGTTGTTGTTCAGTCGTTAAGTCGTGTCCGACTCTTCGTGACCCCATGAACCATATTGCGCCAGGCCTTCCTATCCTTCACTGCCTCCCTGAGTTTGCTCAATTTCATGCTCATTGCTTCAGTGATGCTATCTAGCCATCTCATCCTCTGCCGTCCTCTTCTCCTTTTGCCTTCCATCTTTCCCAGCATCAGGGTCTTTTCCAAAGAGTCCTCTCTTCGCATTAGGTGACCAAAGTATCTGAGCTTGAGCTTCATTATCAATCCTTCCAATGAGCGATCAGAGTTGATTTCCTTTAAGATTGACTGGTTTGACCTCCTAGCAGTCCAGGGGACTCTTAAGAGTCTTCTCCAGCACCACAGTTCAAAGGCATCAATTCTTCGGCGTTCAGCCTTCTTTATGGTCCAGCTCTCACAGCCATACATTACTACTGGAAAAACCACAGCTTCGACTATGCGGATCTTTGTCGGCAAGGTGACGTCTCTGCTTTTTAATATGCTATCTAGGTTTGCCATAGCTTTCCTCCCAAGGAGCAAGCGTCTTTTAATTTCATGGCTGCAGTCTCCGTCTGCGGTGATCTTGGAGCCCAAATAAATGAAGTCTGTTACTGCTTCCATTTCTACCCCTTCTATTTGCCAGGGATTGATGGGTCCAGATGCCATGATCTTAGTTTTTTTAATGTTGAGTTTCAAGCCAGCTTTCGCACTCTCCTCTTTCACCCTCATCAAGAGGCTCTTTAGTTCTTCTTCACTTTCTGCCATTAGGGTGGTATCGTCTGCATATCTGAGGTTATTGATGTTTCTCCCTGCAATCTTAATTCCGGCTTGTGATTCTTCCAGCCTGGCATTTCTCATGATGTACTCTGCATATAGGTTAAATAAGCAGGGTGACAGTATACAGCCTTGTCGTACTCCTTTCCCTATTATGAACCAATCGGTTGTTCCATGACCGGTTCTCACTGTTGCTTCTTGGCCCGCATACAGATTTCTCAGGAGACAGGTAAGGTGGTGTGGTATCCCCATCTCTTTAAGAATTTGCCACAGTTTGTTGTGATCCACACAATCAAAGGCTTTTGCATAGTCAATGAAGCAGAAGTAGATGCTTTTCTGGAATTCTCGTGCTTTCTCCATGATCCAGCGAATGTTGGCAATTTGATCTCTAGTTCCTCTGCCTCTTCGAAACCCAGCTTGTACATCCGGTAGTTCTCGGTTCACGTACTGCTGAAGCCTAGCTTGTAGGATTTTGAGCATAACCTTGCTAGCATGTGAAATGAGTGCAATTGTGCGATAGTTTGAGCATTCTTTGGCATTGCCCTTCTTTGGAATTGGAACGTAAACTGACCTTTTCCAATCCCGTGGCCACTGTTGCGTTTTCCAAACTTGCTGGCATATTGAGTGCAGCACTTTAACAGCATCGTCTTTTAGTATTTTAAATAACTCAGCTGGAATACTGTCATCTCCACTAGCTTTGTTGTTAGCAATGCTTCCTAAGGCCCACTTGACTTCACACTCTAGGATGTCTGGCTCAGGGTCAGTGACCACACCAGCATGGACATCAGGGACATTAAGATCTTTCTTGTATAGTTCTTCTGTGTATTCTTGCCACCTCTTCTTAATCTCTTCTGCTTCTGTTAGGTCCCTGCTTTTTTTGTCTTTTATCATGCCCATCTTTGCACTAAACGTTCCTTTGATATCTCCAATTTTCTTGAAGAGATCTCTAGTCTTCCCCAGTCTATTGTTTTCTTCCATTTCTTTGCATTGTTCATTTAAGAAGGCCTTCTTGTCTCTCCTTGCTATTCTCTGGAAATCTGCATTCAGTTGCTTATATCTTTCCCTTTCACCCTTGCTTTTCGCATTCCTTCTTTCCACAGCTATTTGTAAAGCCTCATCAGACAGCCATTTTGCTTTCTTGCATTTCTTTTTCTTTGGGATGGTTTTAGTTGCTGCCTCTTGTACAATGTTACAGACCTCCGTCCATAGTTCTTCAGGCACTCTGTCTACCAAATCTAATCCTCTAAATCTATTCATCACCTTCACTGTGTACTCACATGGAATATGATCTAAGTCATACCTGAGTGGTCTAGTGGTTTTCCCTACATTCTTCAATTTAAGCCTAAATTTTGCAGTAAGAAGCTCATGATCTGAGCCACAGTCAGCTCCTGGTCTTGTTTTTGCCGTCTGTATAGAGCTTCTCCATCTTTGGCTGCAAAGTATGTAATCAATCTGGTTTCGGTATTGACCATCTGGTGATGTCCATGTGTAGAGTCGTCTCTTGTGTTGTTGGAAAAGAGTGTTTGCTATGACTAGCTCGTTCTCTTGACAGAATTCTATTAGCCTTTGCCCTGCTTCATTTTGTACTCCAAGGCCAAACTTGCCTGTTATTCTGATTACTCCTTGACTTCCTACTTTAGCATTCCAATCCCCTATGATGAAAAGGACATCTTTTTTTGGTGCTAGTTCTAGAAGGTCTTGTAGGTCTTCATAGAACCGGTCAACTTCAGCTTCTTCGGCATCAGTGGTTGGGGCCTAGACTTGGATTACCGTGAGGTTGAATGGTTTTCCTTGGATACGCACTGAGATCATTCTGTCGTTTTTGAGGTTGTACCCCATTACTGCCTTTCCCACTCTCTTACTGACTATGAGTGCAACTCCATTTCTTCTAAGGGTTTCTTGCCCACAGTAGTAGATATAATGGTCACCTGAATTAAATTCACCCATTCCCGTCCATTTCAATTCGCTGATTCCCAAGATGTCGACGTTCAATCTTGTCATCTCATGTTTGACCACATCCAGCTTGCCTTGGTTCATGGATCTTACATTCCACGTACCTATACAATATTGTTCTTTACAGCATCGGACCTTCTTTTCGCTTCCAGATACATCCACAGCTGAACGTCCTTTCGGCTTTGGCCCAGCCGCTTCACTCTTTCTGGAGCTACTTGGAATTGCCCTCCGCTCTTCCCCAGTAGCATATTGGACACCTTCCGACCTGAGGGGCTCATCTTTCGGCGTCATATCTTTTAGCCTTTTAACATTGTCCATGGGGTTTTCTTGGCAAGGCTACTGGAGTGGGTTGCCATTTCCTTCTCCAGTGGACCACATTTTGTCAGAACTCTCTGTCATGACCTGTCCGTCTTGGGTGGCCCTGCACCGTATAGCTCATGGCTTCACTGAGTTACACAAGCCCGTTCGCCACGACAAGGCAGTGATCCATGAAGGGGTTTTCAACCTTAACAAATAATAAGAAAAAATAAACTCCAAAGTGATTAAAAAGATGAGGTTTGCTTGAACTTTGAGTCCATAAAAGGCTATATTAACAGCTCAGAGCAGAATGGAATCCTGCAACTCCCAGCTGATCTCAAGAGACCACAGAAACATCCGTTTCTGCCGTCTCCTCCCCCCTCCCAAAAAAACCTCACTGTCCAGAGTATACATGGATAATCTCTTCTTGATCTGGAGAGAAATTTCAGCAGTCTGGATCCAATATCGAGCTGCCTTTTTGGCCGTAATTCCTCCTGTTATCTGCGGAACATCAGTTCACCATTCTGCCCTAGAAGTGAATATGACATCCGTTTGCCTCCTTAGGCCAGTCCTTTTCACCAGGACCATCAATAGAAAACTTTGTGCTTCAAGGTAATGGTGTCCTGGTCTCCAGGTCAAATGTACCTTTCAGCAAATTCTATACTCATCCAAAGGATACATGAACACCCACATACTTTACTGTACATTCAAAAGCAAAGAGAAACGGGGATATCAAATATATTAATTAACTTATTAAAGCAATGCATATGGCCGCCCATCTTGCTCACATTAACTCCAGGCAGCTTACAGAAATAAAACCCCAAATACAAACCAACTACACCCCCACAGATTAAAAAAGGGATAATCCATTTCTATCATATGAAGAAATGATAGAATTAAAATAATACACTTGAAAAAACAGCAGTTCGTGGTTTTTTTATTCTTTTTTTAAGAGCATTGAAGTTTCAAATACTCTTTGCTAGAAATACTAAATGACACTTCTGGGAACCACCTACCAAAACTGACTTTATGACTTTATTTGGACATCAACTGTTCTTTTGTATTCAGTTCTGGCCTAAGAACAATAATATAGCACTTGGGGATGAAGATGCAGGCCAGCAGACCAGCACTGGAGGCCAAGATGGAGAAGACCTGCACGGCCACCATGTATTTCCCCTTGGTGCTCAGGTAGGTGGGCACAAAGGAGACCCAGACACTGCAGAAGACCAGCATGCTGAAGGTGATCAGCTTGGCTTCATTGAAGGCCCCAGGCAGATTCCTGGCCAGGAAAGCCACCACGAAGCAGATGGCAGCCAGGAAGCCCATGTAGCCAAGGGCGCAGTAAAACATGGTGACAGAGCCCTCATTGCATTGCAGGATGATCTCTCCAGCCTGAGAGTGCAGGTCAGCATCAGGAAATGGGGGAGAAATGCCCAACCAGATGCTGCAGAGGACAGCTTGGAGACCAGAGCAGGAAAGGATGATGGAGTTGGCCAGGCTCTTTCCCAGCCATCTCTGCACTGTATTCCCTGGCTTTGTGGCCAAGAAGGCTAACACCACCATGACTGTTTTGGCCAAGACCGAGGAGACAGCGAGGGAGAAAACAATGCTGAATGCTGTTTGTCGGAGCAGGCAGGTGGCTGTCGTTGGCTGGCCAATGAAGAGGAAGGAGGTCAAGAAGGAAAGCAGGAGTGAGGCTAGGAGGATGTAGGAGAGATCGCGATTGTTGGCTTTGACAATTGGAGTTTCCTGGAATTTAATGAAGATTCCCAAGACAAGCCCTGCAATTAAAGAGAGGAAGAAGGCAAGGGAAGCCAGGAGGATCGCCAAATGTTCTTGATAGGATAGGAAAGTTGTTATCTTGGGTATACATTGATCTCGATTGATGTTTGGGTGCTGATCTTCTGGACATCTGCTGCATTTTTCTGCATCTGAAAAAGAGGAAGAGAAGGATCTCTCTTGAAACATGTGCTTCAATCAAGTGCATAGTTTGGGTGAAATTGGAGATGGTGTGAAAGACTGCATGTGAAGGAAGTCAGGATGCAGTAAGAATGAGGACCTAGAGAGATGTGGGTTCCCCTCCATGGCACAAATGGACCCAGCAGTGCCATCTCTTAACGATGCTTTAATTTGGTTCCTTTGGGTCTCCCATGCCTGGATAACGAGAACCAGTCCTTTGTTATTATTTTTCGTTCACTGAACAATGGCTTACACATCCTGGCTTACTGTTATGTGTGAACATCATTGATTGTGTCACTGATAAATTCCCAGATGGGTACCAAATGCGAAGAATGTATTTGTGGTTTATATGAATGTAGTGAAATCAAACATGATGTCCCATATTTGATACCGACAGAGTTGTATAGAACACAAATATTCATATTTATGCAGGAAAAGACAGAAAAGATGAGAGAGTCCTCAATTACTTGGTAACTTTTGCCTGAGTGGGATGATGATGATGATGATGATGATGATGATGATGATGATGATGTTCCATATTGTTCACTAATTGCTGTGAAACAGGGAATCTTTCAGAGAACAAAATGAAAGAAAATGTGTGTTCTTTCAATTCTAACTTGAGGGGGAAGAAAGTGCCAGAACTCTCCATTTTATATATTCCAGGAAAGAAGGGAGGGAGGGAGATAGATAATTGTTTAAGTATTCTTCTTTTTGCTTGCATTGTAAGGGAAAACTGACAGGTCTGTTTCCAATTTCCCTGAAAAAGAAAGAAAGAAAGTTCCACCACTTCACCAGTGAGGTTATGTGGAGGTGACCATCAGGGTCAGTTGAGCTGAGGACATCATCATGAATTCCTGCTCTCGACTAACTGCTTGACGGCCATCTTCCCACCAGGGCAAGAAGTATGGGTAAGTGCTCAGTGATGTTTCCCCACCCCTACCCCCACATTACAGAGAGATTCGAGAAGTTGGAAGAGCCATGTAGACTGTTAGGTCTACCATCCCTATTCAAAGCCATGAACTTTGGCTGCCCGTAGAAATGGGGTTCCATCTAGATATGGTGAAGTGGAGGAAGTCCTGATCAATACTTTTGCAAAGACACATCCAGTGTTATTAAGGCCTGGAAGCCTGGCAATTCTCAGGAAGGGGGTGAATCACAAACTGAAACATGAAACAGTTATGTTGAGAATGAAGAGTAATAAATGCCATATTCTTTGTATTGCTGAGATCTCACTGGTCCAGTATCTTCCCTCAGTTTAACCTCTAAGTTTGTTTCTTATCCCTCACTAGGAAATATATTTTAGGTATTATAAGGAAGGAATGTTTTAAAAGCCAAACTTTTGTTGGGGTATACTGACTTCCCAAGGTCTGCCCTTTTCTTCTGGTGCCACCCACCTTCCTGGGTGGAGATGGTTCCTTCTGCGCAAGGAAGACAGTCATAGCAGCAGATGGGCCTCCCTTCCTGAGCCACCTTCACTGACCCAGCAGGACAGCTTTCCACACACCTGGAAGGAGGCAGCGGCTGAATGGAGAGAGGAAGAAGATCCAGAAAATGAAGTTCATTCCAGAAAGGAGACAAAGGAGGAAGAGGTTGATGACCTCCACTTCAAGGCTTAGATTTACTCAGTTTGAAGCCTATGAAGTCTTAACGTTCATTAACTTGAACTGCTTGCATGTTGCTTCCCATGTTGACCTTTTCTTCTAACTTTTCACACATTACCATTTTTTAGACATACTAAATACCTCAAGAGAAGCTTGGATGGTTTCTTTGCTTTGGCCACAGGAAATCATCTTGCTCCCCTGGCTCAAATCTTTCTTTGCAGGGGAGTAATAAATACTTTTCTTGAACAGTGAAATATGTATTTCTGATAGGCATCTGGACATCGAACTAAATAATGAGGTTCCTTTCTGGGAGATGATATTGAAAGGCACTCCCTGCCCCAAGAGTGCAATCCTCTAGGCAAGAACTTCAGAAAAAAGGAAATGAAGATTTCATCCCACCTTGTTTGACACTTCCATCTCTGCAGTAGCATTCTGGTTGATCATGAACTTGACATCCAGGGACCCCTGTCTTTCTAGTCTCCCAACCCTCACTTTCTCAAAGGATGTATTGTCGATAACCTCCCACTTATATACGTCCAGGTCTGCTGACAGGTCTCCGTTCTCATCCAAATACACCCCATTTATGGAATTATTGTAAAACTGAGGGTTTTGAAGAAAGGAATGAAGCTGAAATGGAAGAGAAAATGGATATGTTTAGATAGGACCCAGCATTCAATGGGAGGAACCCTTCCTTTGTGCTAGGAGTGAACTGAACATTTCTGTCTCTACACACAAAAATGAAATTTCAGATTTACTTCTTCAGGGGAGAATCTGTAAAGATTTCAATCATATTAATAGCAGATTGAGGACCATCTTTATTTGAATCATATTAATAATTATACTAATTTATTAAACTTGAATGCCATCCAACTCTCAATGACTCCTGGGCGAATCACAGCAATCAAAGAAACTACAAATAAAATCAATCAAAAACGAAGATAAAAGATGGCAAAAGATGCGATGTAGCGAGGGGTCTCACTCTCCCTCACCAAAGTCCTGGGTGAAGAGCCAGGTCTTCACAGCTCTTCTGAACTACAGCAGACTGGGGTCCATCTGGATCTTGAGGAGGACCTCATCCCAGGTGCTGGGACAGAGAAGGTGCACTTCTGGGGTCCTGAGAGATAACCAGGCCCTATGCCATGCAGGACTTTGCAGGTAACAACCAACACCTTGAATTGCACCAGGAAGCAAAGTGGCAATTTGCTACCTATTTCTTGACTTGGCCAAAATGGAAGGACTGGAATCAGTCTTAAAAGCCTGTCCAAGTTTCTCCACCCCTTATACCAGTGTTGCTGAACCTGAGCTGCTTTCAGATGGTGGCTGGGGAATTCTGGGAGTTGAATTCCACACATTTCAAAGTTGCTGAGGTTGAGAAACTCTCCCTTCTACTGAATCAGGGTTGTGTAATTTTGAGTTCATTTCCCACTCTTCCTTCTATCTCTGGACTGTGTAACTTCTTCTCTAAGTCTCTACTTTATGGCTCCCTCCCTCCCTCCCTCCCTCCGAACAGAGATTGCAACAGACAGGAAAGGTGTGAAGGGAATGCAAAAGGGAGAGACTGGAAAGTTGGAATTCTATTCATTCATTCATTCATTCATTGTATTCAGAATAATTTAATTTTCCCAAATATCTGCCCAGTTTTTACAATGCCAAATGCATTCTCAGCTGCAGGAAATAGACAGAAAAAAAAATACCTGCCATCCTTTCAATCTTGCAGTTTCCATATTTTTACCACCTTTCATCTTTGTCCTCTTCGACCTGGATTCAGAGGCTGCATGTAAGGCCCGGGCCACAGCCCAGATGGTGTCGTAAATGAAATAGCTGTCCTGAGACAGGATCCGATCCATCTCCTCCCGGGGAAGAGTCTCCAGGTCTTCTCTCTCTCTGCACCGTCTCCAGACTTTCACAGAGACGGCATCCTGGGTGTAGGAACAGGTGAAGGATACATACGCTAAGTCTCTGATGGACTTGTAGAAATCTATCGTGATAGGAGATGTTGCCATTTGGTTTCCCTTCATGAGAAAGGTAAAAAAGTTGTCAATGAATCGAAAGGGAACGTCTGTATTTACCACATAGTTGGTTATGTCCCAGCAGAATGATGTGATCACAACTTTTCCTCTAACAGGCTGCTCGAAGGATTGAAGTACAAAATGGAGAATGTATATTCCCCCAGGGATTATATCTTTCTCTGCACCATAAAGAAAGACATTCACTTGTCTCCAATTGCGATATGGACTCGCATCTATTTTCTTGGGAAACATAGTTGTGGAAGTGATTTCTGATAAAACCGGACATATGCCATTCCTTTCCAGCATGGAAGTCAATGCCCTCAGGAATTTCTGGCCTTGGCCAGTGTTGTAAGCCATCAGACCGACCAAGGTCCACCTGAAATAGAGGAGCAGCTTGACCATCCCCAGGTACTGGAATCCTTCAGCAGGAAGCACTGGGTAGAAGAAAGGAAACCGAGTTTTATCATTCAGAATCTGGGAAACAAAACTGTAGCTGATCTGAAAAGATTGAAAGAAGATGGAATCTTGAATTTAACATTCAAAAGTTAATGCCTATCATTTCTATAAGAAAATTGGGACCTTCATTTACATCTCAGGGCCTCTGGCTTAAGGTTGCATGAATGAAAACTGTCTTCCCAGCAGAACCACACCTGAGGGATTTTGTAGGTGCCCAACATGATCGAAATCTGGATGGAGATGTCAGCGTCAACCCCTTCAAGAATGGCCACTGTGTTTCTCGGCCTTCCACAGCTGTAGTTGGGGACATTGGCCTCCCCGTCTGAAATCAGGTCCAGCAGGGCATCCGAAGTCTTTCCTGCATGGTAGTAGTTTTCATAAATATTGTAACCCAGAGAGATGTTGGGCAAGAGATGGAAATCCTGGTTGATCTCCTGGGTGGCAAAAAGGAAGGATAACATTTTCCAGTCTTCAGTCAATAATTTTCTGCAAGTATAAATTTATTACAACATCATTAATTAAAGGAAGATTTTGTTCTTTTTTCACAAAAACAGTTCTAACACATTCAAGCACCAGAGTTTCTTTCAATGGATGACAGCATCTCTAAAAGTATGAAGATGAAAATAAATTTTAAACCCTCCCCAAAACTGTATCAATAAAATAGATGAGGTTATACTTCAAGGGCACTATCACAGTTTGTGACATAAAAATAACATTTGGGGGACCCATTTCATCCCCTGTTTGGATGGATTCTTTCATCTCTCCTAAGAACGGTGTGAGATAACTCCAGAGATCTGATGTATTTCAAAGGAATCTTTCTACTTATATTGCACATCAAGTCTTGAATGCGTTCTTGAGGTTGTCAGTCTGCAGTTCAACTGAAATTTCAGGCTGACTTCAAATTTTCTGTCTGTCTCTCTTCCTAGTGAGCCTCTCAAACAGTCTGCTTTGGTTTGCCCTAATATCCAAATTAAATATAGGGTTAACTGGAAGCTACGGTTGGAAAGGAACATTTAGACCATACTCAGTCTGTCCCACAACATGCACAAAATGAACTGCTGTGACTATTAACAAAGCCAATAAGTTATCAACTTCTTGACAGGTTTAGATTTTCAAGTCCATTCTCCACAATCATTTCCGGATTGGAGATTTAACTTATCCCACTGATAATGAAGACGGACAAATACAGTATTCCTGCATTTTTTGTGTCCCTGATGAGCCCTTGGTGGGCCAAGGGAGGGGTAGAAGGGAGGAACCAGAATCTCTTCTCTCTCCAGCACCTAAATCTGGTAAAAAAGGTAAAAAAAAGTGGGTGTTTCCTGTCTCCTTCAAAGGCAAGCAGGAGACTAGATACTTACTGTCTGTACAGGACATGTATACAGTACTCAAGAATTCAGACGGAGGCTCCACAGCTGCGGAGCATGACATGGAAACCCTAGTTTAAATTTGTAGAGAAATGGAGAAGAACTAGCAGATCAAGGGGATAATTCCTGGAATTAGAGGAGGGTTGCAACTTGAGAAATCATTCAGAAATGGAGTGTCTGAAATGCAGTGCAGGAAGACGGACTTACCTGTATACTGGGGTCAAAGGAGTTGTGTTGAAGCTTAGTGGTTCAAAAAAAATCTTGGTTGCAGAGATTATGCCACCAATGAGAAGGTCTCCTGCCCTGTAATAATTCTGTGGGTCAAACTCATCTGTCTTCAGAGTCAGGAGGCATTTGGCTTTGAGCATCCCACAAACTCCCTGAGGCCACCGAAGCAGCACAAGCAGCAACATGATGGAGCCTCCAGCCCTGCGTCTGCTTCGAACCAAGAGGGAGAAGAAGAGGTGGAAGAAACCAAAGCCCCCTTCCAAGAGAGAAGCATCAAGGGCTCTCCTGATCTGTACAGAGACCAGCCGAGGCTTCATACCTGAAAGATAGGGAGTAAACACAGCTTCTGCCTGCCTTAAAAGCCTCCCCAGGCTCCCTCTTCTCCAGAGCCATTTATGCACCCAAGATTTTCCAGTGCCATGACATCAGCCCCAAGGCTTTAGGGTCATATCAGGTGAAATCATGTAATTGATATGTTTGCGCCAAACTTTCTGAAAGTTTGCAGAAAGCCTCTAGAGATTTAGCACCAAGACTAGAAATAAATGACTGTGATTTGGATAATGGTAAGGAGGAGAGACACCACCTCTCTGAACTCTGAATGAGTCAACAGGCAGATACCCAAAGGGGAAAGTCACAGATGGGCTACAAAGTTTCAGGATGAGCCAGTTGGCCCCAAAGTTCTTGGAAAGCATCTTTCTAAAGTCCACTATCAATGCAGATTTTTAGCATGGGTGTAAACAGTCTCACATCAATATGGATTTGGTTGGTCTTGATTTGTGATGGATATTAGCTTTCTTTCTTATATCAGCCAAGGACCTGCTGAGATGGGTGGTTGCTGCTTGTTTCAATGTAGATCAATATGAGTATCAGAAAAAGTGTTCCTCTTTATTGACTTCTTATTTCCTATACCTTAGTCAAAGGGGGATGTCCCAAAAGCTGGATCGAATGGGTCAGGATTTCATATGCTACCCCCAGACTGAAGGTGAAGGTCAAGCGTCTTTTCTCATCTACTTTTTCTCTCTCTGCGCAAGTGCTAGACAGGGATCTCAGCTTTCTCCCTTGATTTCAGATGCTTCCCTGGAACCATCAGACCAGTTTATACTAGCCACGGTTCCTGGCAGAATTCATGAGAATATGAAGTGGTCTTATGTACGGTTGATATTTCAATCATAGCTCTGATGCGCTTGATTAACACAGGTGGAGGATACTCTGTTAATTTAGGCCAGTAGGTAAAGATTTGTCCCATCATCCATAACCATTTTACATAAGAGCTGAATTTATGAGCTATACAGCTATTCCCATCCCAGGGGACCTTTCTCAGATAATAATGTTAAACATGAATATGAAGAAGTTTCCTTTGATATTGATGGAGTCTTTAAACTTCACCCTTTGTGATACACACTCTCTACAAGAAAGGAATTCCCAGAATACCGGATACCCAACATGGAATTCCTAGATACAATGCAGTCAAGAGTTTCCGAACTTCAGTCTTCCATTCCATATTTTTTCTGAGGTTCTTCAATTCCAAAAAGGACTTTGAAAACGGTGTATTTTTCATGTAAAGATGAGATGTGGGTGGCAAATCATGGGCTGTCCCACCAGGGAAATCACATCCTACGGATTCTCATTTGGGGGGATTTACCTGTTCTGCTAAACAGGTACTGGAATCTGAAGGCAGTTCAGATAAACCTGGGCTCTGATTGTTCCAGCATGTTAATGAGGTTCAGGATAAGGAATGAGCCTGACCTAATAATTGCAAATGTTTACATCCTGCCTACAAGTGTCAACCCTCAAACCCAGGACAGGAGGACAATCTTGGAAAATTCTATCAATATATTGGAAGATAAAGGCTCGAGGTTCGAGTGTGTAAAGAACATCTGGAGAATTATTGCAGAATTTGTAATCATTTGCTCCCCACCACACTCCATCCAATTTCCCTCTCATTTTTGAAATTAGGGACACTGCCCCCGGCCTCCTGTCTCAGCACAAGAAGTTGACTCTTGGATCTGGCCTTCCCTTCAGAAAAAGCCCCGTGGAATTTCCTAAAGGGGTCACATGGTGGGTGGGTGGAGGCCACTAGCCCCACTAGAACTGTATTTTAATGAGTCGAAGCTTCCTGGTACCCCTACTAGCGAGACCAGACCAGACCAGAAAATTAACTCCACAGGAAGACTGGAACTCTCCTATATGGAGATCGGCTAAGAGCGGAATCCTACAAGCCTGACTGTGCTTTACCTTCTGTCCCTCTTATACCCCAGTGAATCAGGAGGAATCTGCCTGCCTCACTTCAGAATATTGTCTTGCTTTCCAGGACTTCAAGAATGCTTCAGCCCTCTTTGCTTCTGTAACACTTCTTGCATATTTCTCTCAAGGTCATCTCCCTTACTCTCTACGCCACCAGAATAGAAATTGGTGGGGGTCTGTTAATAATACTTCCCAGGGGTGTACCAGCTCAAATGTCTTTGGCCACCTCTTGGTGGGGACCACCTGGGTGAGTGTTGAGACGGGGGCCTAGATGGCCCTCTGTGGTGAGAGGCAGACTGGATGGTGAAGGCCGTCCGAGCAGACATTAGTGGGATGGTGTCTGGGGGTGTGAGGTGGGCCAAGGGCGTAAAGTAGGGAGTATCAGGTGGACTGTTAGATGACAAGGTACCCCTCTAATTAGGTGATACTGAAAACTGGCTAGAGTTTTGTGCTGGGGACCTTCAACCTCCATGCCCTGGGAGCCAGCTCTGATAAGGAGTTGGTGGCCTCCTTGGCAACCATGGGCTTCTCTCAGGGAATCTCAGTCCAGGCACATGGAAACAGTCACACATTAGGCCTCTTTTTTGTCTCAGAGCAGATGTTGTGATCTGCAGACAGAGGGGATTTTTACCACCACGTTTTTATCTTGGGTATACAATGATCTTGAGTGATGTTTGTATGCTGATCTTCTGGACATCTGCTGCATTTTTCTACATCTGAAAAAGAGGAAGAGGAAGACCTCTCATGAGGCATGTACTTCAATCAAGGGCCTAGTCTGGGTGAAATTGGACATGCTGTGAAAGATTGCATGTGAAGGAAGTCAGGATGCAGTAAGAATGAGGACCTGGAGAGATGGGGGTTCCCCTCCATGACTCAAGTGGACCCAGCAGTGCCATCTCTTAAGGATGCTTTAATTTGGTTCCTTTGGGTCTCCCATGCCTGGAGAGCAAGAAGCAATCCTTTGTTATTATTTCTCCTTCAGTGAACAATGGCTTACACGTCCTGGCTTAATGTTATATGTGAACATAGTCATTGACTGTGTTACTGAATCCACTGATAAATTCCCAGACTGGTACCAAATACAAAAAATATATTTGGGTTTTGTATGAATGTAGTGAAATCAAAGATGATGTCCCATATTAGATATCCACAGAGTTTAATGAACATTGTTGTTGTTCACTTGTTAATCCTGTCCGACTCTTCGTGACCCCCTTTTTCTTTTAGTGCTATCCTCTCTCTTTTCTATATATTCTGATTTGTATTTTAATTGTGCTTTTTATATACCTTGATAAAAGTTTTGACCTCCTAAAAGAACATTTTATGTAATCTCTTTTTACAAAAATAGTTCTCATCTACCTTAGCCCAGGAATTCCTCTGAATGGGTTAGAACAATCCTGAAAAAATGTAGCATGAAGAATAATAAAACACAATAAACTACATTAATTAAAGATATTTGATTATATTACAAAAGCACTAACCAAGAGTGAGACAGCTGAGCAGGTTTTGAGCATTTGATGACATATGTGAATGGATTGCTTCCTCTCTCCTAAGAAGGCGAAGAGATCTCCCCAGATACCTCACACGTTTTAATGAAACTCTGGGATTCTTTCAATTTATATTTCATTTTAAAGTACTCAATGCAACTTAGGTCTTGTTGTTCAGTCGTTAAGTCGTGTCCGACTCTTCGTGACCCCATGAACCATATCACGCCAGGCCTTCCTGTCCTTCACTGCCTCCCTAAGTTTGCTCAGTTTCATGCTCTTTGCTTCAGTGATGCTATCTAACCATCTCATCCTCTGCCGTCCTCTTCTCCTTTTGCCTTCCATCTTTCCCAGCATCAAGGTCACCTTTGTTATAATAAAAAAGGAACAACTAGAGAAGATACACGAAACCATCAACAACATCTTCAAAGGAATAAAATTCACCAGAGAGGAAGAAAACAAGAACACACTACCTTTCCTGGACATCCTCATCAGCAGAGGAAACAACAGGAAATTAGAAACCGAAGTTTATTGGAAGACAACCCACACTAATCAAGTACTCCATTACCAAAGTAACAACCCAACTGCCCACAAGAGGAGCTCTGTAAGAACATTACTCAAGCGAGCACAAACACTGCAGCAACCCAGAACAGCAGAAAAAGGAAAGAGACCACCTCTACAATATCTCCCAACAAAATGGATACCCATACAACTTTATCAAAAGGTGCCTGACCACCCAACCTACTACAACACAAAGAACACAAACTATGAAAAGGAACACACTGCCGTACATCAGAAACGTCTCAGAAACATCAACAGACCCCTACAACCACACGGCATCTCCATAGCACACAAACCAACTCAAGCCCTCCAGAACATCTTAAGCAAACCAAAAGACCCAGTAGCCCAAGAAGAAAAAACAGGAGTCATCTACAACATACAGTGTAAGGACTATAACAAATACTGTGTAGGGCAAACAGGCAGAAGACTGGCAGAGCGCATCCACGAACACCAGCTAGCAGTCAGAAGACACGATGAAAACTCCTTAATCTCACAACACATGGACAGATATAACCATAGTTTTAACTGGGAAACTGTCATCATTTTACACCAAGCTAAATCCAAAAAGGCAAGGGAATTCTTGGAAGCTTGGTATTCAGCCAAGGCAGCAATTGACAGACACATAGAGATAAACAGCATCTACACACTATTCAAAAGAGACAATAGAAAAGGAAACAAAAGACCAGAACATCTCCTCGCCAGCAATCATCACCCAGATAAGCAGAGGGTACCACCAGACACACAATCAAGCACTAAACGATACCCTAATCAAGGAACTGCCAGAGGAACAAAACCAACCCCCCACCGACACTGGCAGGGCAGGGCAGGGCAGGCCAGAGTATGTAAACAGAGAGCAAAGCCCATCCCATTCTAGCACTGAAGATATTACCCAGCCGGGTAATGAAACATTTGCAAGAAAAGAACCAAGCTCAGAGAACCCCAAGTATTTAATTGTATTTCAAGAGACAGTGCTAAGTTGTCAATTGACTACTTGCTGGGATGAAGGGGGAAGTTTCTTATATATTTCTTTCTTCCTTTCTTCCTTTTTTCTTCTGTTTTAGTTTTTTTCTACACTCTTGAAGGGGAGGGGGGGATTTTCTTAGCCTGGCTCTCTCTATCTCGCCTCTGTATTTTTCGCTTGCGCTAGGAAGAAACCATTATCTTGAAGCAAGAAGGACATCTACACAGAAGACCTGGAGGGAAGGGCGCAGGGAAAAGGTCTTGAGGGTAAAGGGGAAACTGGTTCAAAGGGTCTTAAACTGCCTTATTCGTTGCAATCTATTGTCCTTGTAAAGCTATAAAAACTGCGTTTGAAATCTTGTTGGTGTGGAGCCTCCCAGCACTTTCTGCCACCTGTGTCTTGGGATCGCTGCCCACCAGCTGCTTCACTTGGCCAAATAAAGCCCTTTTTCCTTTGCTTGAGCCTCCGCCTGAATTCTTGACATCGGATTCCCTAAGATTCAGGTCTACAGACCTTACACTCTTAATTTTTAAAAAAAATACATTTATTCTTATTCTTATTTATTATTCTTATTTAGTGCATTTCTGTATTAGGTTGTGGTACTTCCTTAATATAAACCTCAATAAAATTATTGGAACAAAATAGAGGGGAATGGATGTCTGCCCTTCATGTTAGTATAGCATTGTGATCTTCTTCTTCTCCAACCACAAGAAAAAGTCTGAATGAGTTTCTCATCTTTCTCCTTGAGGAAAGAACATGGATCTTGCTAGTATCATGAAAATTTTCCACTTGCAAATTTGCCACTTTGACCTTGCGTACCTATGAGGCTAATGAATGCTTTATTGCCAACAAAAAGTTGATAGGGATCGGCAGTGACTGCAGCGTTTCCAATTTCTGTGCAGCTCACAAAGTTTATTTGGTATACCTTGTCACACGACCACACTACCCACAGCTCATAGAAAGCCATTTAGTAACTCAGGAAACTGTCTTGGATCACGATAGAAACATCAGCATGAACAGGAATTTGGTGAACTTGGCAAACATTTAACTCCTTCAGAAGTATCTATCTATCTATCTATCTATCTATCTATCTATCTATCTATCTATCTATCTATCGTCCTTGGTTAATGGCCACAATAGGGACTGGAAAATTGGTCGTTAAGTCAGGGCAGGCATCATTACCAACCGTGTGATTTGCTTAACAACCATCATAAAAAAGGTCACAAATCATGATTATGTGACCACGGGGGTGATTACACCCACAAAATTTATTTTCTTATGTGTTCATTCATTCCTTTTACATCCTGCCCCATTCTCTGGAGAGTTTAGGGCAGTATGGGGGTGAGGGAGAGAGAGAGAGGAAGTCACCATGTTTTATTGCCTGTGAGGTAGGCAGAGCTGAGAGTTAGCCCACCCAATACTCCCCACTTTACCTCCCTTGGCCCGATGCTAAAAGGATGTAACTACTCTTGCCCCCTCCTGCCTGGATTGATCAGCTCCCTCTGCTTTTCAGCCAGCATAGAGCCTTCGTGTCCTCAACCAATCCCAGCATCCAGGCCCACTATTAAAAGACCGCTCACCTGGACCTCTGACATCCAACCTTCATAACCTCACACACCCTATTGTAGACATCCTTCCTCTGTCACAGCACTAGAGCCTAAGGCCACCAGACACCATTCCAATAATGTCAGATAGCCTTCACCCTCTAGTCTGCCTCTCACCACAGAGGGCCATCTAGTCCTCCGCCTCAACTCTCACCCAGGTGGTCCCCACCAAGAGGCGGCCAAAGACATTTGAGCTGGTACACCCCTGGGAAGTATTCTTAACAGACCCCCACCAATTTCTATTCTGGTAGCGTAGAGAGTAAGGGAGAGGACCTTGAGAGAAATATGCAAGAACCGTTACAGAAGCAAAGAGGACTGAAAAATTTTTGAAGTCCTGGAGAGCAAGATAATATCCTGAAGTGAGGCAGGCAGATTCCTCCTGATTCACTGGGGTATAAGAGGGACGGGAGATAAAGAAAAGTGAGGCTTGTAGGATTCTGCTCTTAGCCGATCCCCATAAAGGAGAGTTCTAGTCTTCCCATGGAGTTGATTTTCTGGTCTGGTCCAGCTAGTGGGGGTACCAGGAAGCTTCAACTCACTAAAATAGTTCTAGTGGGGCTAGTAGCCTCCACCCACCCACCATGTGACCCCTTTAAGAAATTATTCCGGGGCTTTGTGTGTAGGGAAGGCCAGATCCAAGAGTCAACTTCTTGTGCTGAGACAGGAGGCCGGGGGCAGTGTCCCTTATTTCCAAATTGAGAGGTAAATCGGATGGAGTGTGGTGGGGAACAAATGATAACTAATTCTCCAATAATTATACAGATGTTCTTTACACACTCGAACCTCGAGCCTTTATCTTCCAATATATTGATAGAATTTTCCAAGATTGTCCTCCTGTCCTGGGTTTGAGGGTTGACACTTGTAGGCAGGATGTAAACATTTGCAATTATTAGGTCAGGCTCATTCCTTATCCTGAACCTCATTAACATGCTGGTAGAATCGGAGCCCAGGTTTATCTGAACTGCCTTCAGATTCCGGTACCTGTTTAGCAGAACAGGTAAATCCCCCCAGATCAGAATCCATAGGATGCGATTTCCCTGGTGGGACAGCCCATGATTTGCCACCCACATCTTATCTATACATACCTTACACCTTTTTCAAAGTCCTTTTTGGCATCGAAGAACCTCTGAAAAAAATATGGAATGGAAGACTGAAGTTCTGAAACTCTTGACTGCATTGTATCTAGGAATTCCATGTTGGGTATCCGGTATTCTGGGAATTCCTTTCTTGTAGAGAGTGTGTATCACAAAGGGTGAAGTTTAAAAACTCCATCAATATCAAAGGAAACGTCTTCAAATTCATGTTTAACATTATTATCTGAGAAGGGTCCCCTGGGATGGGAATAGCTATATAGCTCAAAAATTCAGCTCCTATGTAAAATGGTTATGTATGATGAGACAAATCTTTGCCTACTGGCCTAAATTAACAGAGTATCCTCCACCTGTCTTAATCAAGCGCATCAGAGCTATGATTGAAATATCAACTGTACATAAGACCACTTCATATTCTCATGAATACTGCCAGGAACCATGGTTAGTATAAAACTGTCTAATGGTTCCAGGGAAGCATCTGAAATCAAGGGAGAAAGCTGAGATCCCTCTCTAGCACTTTCGCAGAGAGAGAAAAAATAGATTAGAAAAGACACTTGACCTTCACCTTCAGTCTGGGGGTGGCATAGGAAATCCTGACCCATTTGATCCATGTTTTGGGACATCCCCCTTTGGCTAAGTTACAAGAAATAAGAAGTCAATAAAGAGGAACACTTTTTCTGATACTCATATTGATCTGCATTGAAACAAGCAGCAACCACCCATCGCAGCAGGTCCTTGGCTGATATAAGAAAGAAAGATAATATCCATCACAAAACAAGACCAACCAAATCCGTATTGATGTGAGACTGTTCACACCCATGCTAAAAATCTGCATTGATAGTGGACTTTAAAAAGATGCTTTCCAAGAACTTTGGGGCCAACTGGCTGATCCTGAAACTTGGTAGCCCATCTGCGACTTTCTCCTTTGGGTATCTGCCTGTTAACTCATGCAGAGTTCAGAGAGGTGGCGTCTCTCCTCCTTACCATTATCTAAATCACAGTCATTTATTTGTAGTCTTGGTGCTAAATCTCTAGAGGCTTTCTGCAAACTTTGAGAAAGTTTGGCGCAAACCTATCAATTACACGTGTTCACCATGATATGACCCTAAAGCCTTGGGGGCTGATGTCATGGCACTGGAAAATCTTGGGTGCATAAACAGCTCTGGAGAAGAGGGAGCCTGGGGAGGCTTTTAGGGCAGGCAGGGGCTGAGTTTACTCCCCATCTTTCAGGTATGAAGCCTCGGCTGGTCTCTGTACAGATCAGGAGAGCCCTTGATGCTTCTGTCTTGGAAGGGGGCTTTGGTTTCTTCCACCTCTTCTTCTCCCTCTTGGTTCGAAGCAGACACAGGGCTGGAGGCTCCATCATGTTGCTGCTTGTGCTGCTTCGGTGGCCCCAGGGAGTCTGTGGGGTGCTCAAAGCCAAATGCCTCCTGACTCTGAGGAGGGATGAGTTTGACCCACAGAATTATTACAGGCCAGGGGAGCTCCTCATTGGTGGCATAGTCTCTGCAACCAAGGTTTTTTTTCAACCACTAAGCTTCAACACAACCCCTTTGAGCCCAGTACACAGGCAAGTCCACCTTCCTGCACAGCATTTCAGACACTCCATTTCCGACTGATTTGTAAGGTTCCAGCACGCTCCTTTTCCAGGATCTTAGCTCCATGACCTGCTAGTTTTTCTCAATTTCTTTCCAATTTCAAACTTGGGTATCCATTTCACACCCCGCAGCTGTTGAGCCACGCTTGAAATTCTCAAGTACTGAAGTCCTGTCCTGTTCAGACAGGAAGGATGAAGTCTCCTGCTTGCCTTTGAAGGAGGCAGGAAACACGCACTTTCCTCGACCTCCCCTGGGCAGATGTTGGTGCTGGACAGAGAAGAGATGCTGGTTCCTCCCTTCTACCCCTCCCTTGGCCCACCAAGGGCTTGTCAGGGACACACCCAAAAAAAACAAAAACCCAGGAATGCTATATTTCCCCCCCTTCATTATCAGTGGGATACGTTAAATCTGCAATCCGGAAATGATTGTGGCGAATGGGCTTTAAAATCTAAACCTGTCCAGAAGTTGAGAACATACTGACTTTGCTAATTTTCACAGCAGTTCATTTTGTGCGCGCTGGGTGAGAGAGTGAGTGTGGTCTAAATGTTCCTTTCCAACATTAGCTTCAAGTTAACCCTATATTTAATTTGGAGAACAGGGCAAACTACTGCGAAGTATTATAGAAGCTCACTAGGAAGAGAGAGAGAGAGACAGAATATTTAAAGTCAGCCTGAAATTTCAGTTGAACTGCAAACAGACCGACAACCTCAACAAAGCATTGAGGACTTGATATGCGATATAAGTAGACAGATTCCTCTGAAATATGTGAGATCTCTGGGGATCCCTCCCACCTTTCTTAGGAGAGATGAAACAATCCATCCAAACAGGGGTGAAATGGGTCCCCCAAATGTTATTTTTATGTCACAAACTGTGATAGTGTCTTTGAAGTATAACCTGATCTATTTTATTGATACAGATTTGGGGAGGGTTTAAAATTTATTTTCATCTTCATACTTTTAGAGATGCTGTCATCCATTGAAAGAAACTCTGGTGCTTGAATGTGTTAGAACTGTTTTAGTGAAAAAGAACAAAATCTTCCTTTAATTAATGATGTTGTAATAAATTTATACTTGCAGAAAATTATTGACTGAAGACTCGAAAATCCTATCCTTCCTTTTTGCCACCCAGGAGATAACCAGGATTTCCATCTCTTGCCCAACATCTCTCTGGGTTACAATATTTATGAAAACTACTACCATGCAGGAAAGACTTTGGATGCCCTGCTGGACCTGATTTCAGACGGGGAGGCCAATGTCCCCAACTACAGCTGTGGAAGGCCGAGAAACACTGTGGCCGTTCCATCTTTTTTCAATTTTTTCAGATCAGCTACAGTTTTGTTTCCCAGATCCTGAATGACAAAACTCGGTTTCCTTTCTTCTACCCAATGCTTCCTGCTGAAGGATTCCAGTACCTGGGGATGGTCAAGCTGCTCCTCCATTTCAGGTGGACCTTGGTTGGTCTGATGGTTGAAGACTCTGACCAGGGCCAGAAATTCCTGAGGACGTTGACTTCCATGCTGGAAAGGAATGGCATTTGTCCGGTCATATCAGAAACCATTTCCACAACTACGTATCCAGAGAGCACAGATGCAAGTCCATATCACAACTGGAGACAAGTGAATGTCTTTCTTTATGGTGCAGAGAAAGATTTAATCCCTGGGGGAATATATATGCTCTATTTTGTACTTAAATCCTTTGAGCAGCCTGTTAGAGGAAAAGTTGTGATCACATCATTCTGCTGGGATGTAACCAACTTCGTGGTAAATGCAGACGTTCCCTTTCGATTCATTGACAACATTTTCACCTTTCTCATGAAAGGAAACCAAATGGCAACATCTCCTATCACGATGGATTTCTACAAGTCCATCAGAGACTTAGCGTATGTATCCTTCACCTGTTCCTACACCCAGGATGCCGTCTCTGTGAAAGTCTGGAGACGGTGCAGAGAGAGAGAAGACCTGGAGACTCTTCCCCGGGAGGAGATGGATCGGATCCTGTCTCAGGACAGCTATTTCATTTACGACACCATCTGGGCTGTGGCCCGGGCCTTACATGCAGCCTCTGAATCCAGGTCGAAGAGGACAAAGATGAAAGGTGGTAAAAATATGGAAACTGCAAGATTGAAAGGATGGCAGGTATTTTTTTTTCTGTCTATTTCCTGCAGCTGAGAATGCATTTGGCATTGTAAAAACTGGGCAGATATTTGGGAAAATTAAATTATTCTGAATACAATGAATGAATGAATGAATGAATAGAATTCCAACTTTCCAGTCTCTCCCTTTTGCATTCCCTTCACACCTTTCCTGTCTGTTGCAATCTCTGTTCGGAGGGAGGGAGGGAGGGAGGGAGCCATAAAGTAGAGACTTAGAGAAGAAGTTACACAGTCCAGAGATAGAAGGAAGAGTGGGAAATGAACTCAAAATTACACAACCCTGATTCAGTAGAAGGGAGAGTTTCTCAACCTCAGCAACTTTGAAATGTGTGGAATTCAACTCCCAGAATTCCCCAGCCACCATCTGAAAGCAGCTCAGGTTCAGCAACACTGGTATAAGGGGTGGAGAAACTTGGACAGGCTTTTAAGACTGATTCCAGTCCTTCCATTTTGGCCAAGTCAAGAAATAGGTAGCAAATTGCCACTTTGCTTCCTGGTGCAATTCAAGGTGTTGGTTGTTACCTGCAAAGTCCTGCATGGCATAGGGCCTGGTTATCTCTCAGGACCCCAGAAGTGCACCTTCTCTGTCCCAGCACCTGGGATGAGGTCCTCCTCAAGATCCAGATGGACCCCAGTCTGCTGTAGTTCAGAAGAGCTGTGAAGACCTGGCTCTTCACCCAGGACTTTGGTGAGGGAGAGTGAGACCCCTCGCTACATCGCATCTTTTGCCATCTTTTATCTTCGTTTTTGATTGATTTTATTTGTAGTTTCTTTGATTGCTGTGATTCGCCCAGGAGTCATTGAGAGTTGGATGGCATTCAAGTTTAATAAATTAGTATAATTATTAATATGATTCAAATAAAGATGGTCCTCAATCTGCTATTAATATGATTGAAATCTTTACAGATTCTCCCCTGAAGAAGTAAATCTGAAATTTCATTTTTGTGTGTAGAGACAGAAATGTTCAGTTCACTCCTAGCACAAAGGAAGGGTTCCTCCCATTGAATGCTGGGTCCTATCTAAACATATCCATTTTCTCTTCCATTTCAGCTTCATTCCTTTCTTCAAAACCCTCAGTTTTACAATAATTCCATAAATGGGGTGTATTTGGATGAGAACGGAGACCTGTCAGCAGACCTGGACGTATATAAGTGGGAGGTTATCGACAATACATCCTTTGAGAAAGTGAGGGTTGGGAGACTAGAAAGACAGGGGTCCCTGGATGTCAAGTTCATGATCAACCAGAATGCTACTGCAGAGATGGAAGTGTCAAACAAGGTGGGATGAAATCTTCATTTCCTTTTTTCTGAAGTTCTTGCCTAGAGGATTGCACTCTTGGGGCAGGGAGTGCCTTTCAATATCATCTCCCAGAAAGGAACCTCATTATTTAGTTCGATGTCCAGATGCCTATCAGAAATACATATTTCACTGTTCAAGAAAAGTATTTATTACTCCCCTGCAAAGAAAGATTTGAGCCAGGGGAGCAAGATGATTTCCTGTGGCCAAAGCAAAGAAACCATCCAAGCTTCTCTTGAGGTATTTAGTATGTCTAAAAAATGGTAATGTGTGAAAAGTTAGAAGAAAAGGTCAACATGGGAAGCAACATGCAAGCAGTTCAAGTTAATGAACGTTAAGACTTCATAGGCTTCAAACTGAGTAAATCTAAGCCTTGAAGTGGAGGTCATCAACCTCTTCCTCCTTTGTCTCCTTTCTGGAATGAACTTCATTTTCTGGATCTTCTTCCTCTCTCCATTCAGCCGCTGCCTCCTTCCAGGTGTGTGGAAAGCTGTCCTGCTGGGTCAGTGAAGGTGGCTCAGGAAGGGAGGCCCATCTGCTGCTATGACTGTCTTCCTTGCGCAGAAGGAACCATCTCCACCCAGGAAGGTGGGTGGCACCAGAAGAAAAGGGCAGACCTTGGGAAGTCAGTATACCCCAACAAAAGTTTGGCTTTTAAAACATTCCTTCCTTATAATACCTAAAATATATTTCCTAGTGAGGGATAAGAAACAAACTTAGAGGTTAAACTGAGGGAAGATACTGGACCAGTGAGATCTCAGCAATACAAAGAATATGGCATTTATTACTCTTCATTCTCAACATAACTGTTTCATGTTTCAGTTTGTGATTCACCCCCTTCCTGAGAATTGCCAGGCTTCCAGGCCTTAATAACACTGGATGTGTCTTTGCAAAAGTATTGATCAGGACTTCCTCCACTTCACCATATCTAGATGGAACCCCATTTCTACGGGCAGCCAAAGTTCATGGCTTTGAATAGGGATGGTAGACCTAACAGTCTACATGGCTCTTCCAACTTCTCGAATCTCTCTGTAATGTGGGGGTAGGGGTGGGGAAACATCACTGAGCACTTACCCATACTTCTTGCCCTGGTGGGAAGATGGCCGTCAAGCAGTTAGTCGAGAGCAGGAATTCATGATGATGTCCTCAGCTCAACTGACCCTGATGGTCACCTCCACATAACCTCACTGGTGAAGTGGTGGAACTTTCTTTCTTTCTTTTTCAGGGAAATTGGAAACAGACCTGTCAGTTTTCCCTTACAATGCAAGCAAAAAGAAGAATACTTAAACAATTATCTATCTCCCTCCCTCCCTTCTTTCCTGGAATATATAAAATGGAGAGTTCTGGCACTTTCTTCCCCCTCAAGTTAGAATTGAAAGAACACACATTTTCTTTCATTTTGTTCTCTGAAAGATTCCCTGTTTCACAGCAATTAGTGAACAATATGGAACATCATCATCATCATCATCATCATCATCATCATCATCATCATCCCACTCAGGCAAAAGTTACCAAGTAATTGAGGACTCTCTCATCTTTTCTGTCTTTTCCTGCATAAATATGAATATTTGTGTTCTATACAACTCTGTCGGTATCAAATATGGGACATCATGTTTGATTTCACTACATTCATATAAACCACAAATACATTCTTCGCATTTGGTACCCATCTGGGAATTTATCAGTGACACAATCAATGATGTTCACACATAACAGTAAGCCAGGATGTGTAAGCCATTGTTCAGTGAACGAAAAATAATAACAAAGGACTGGTTCTCGTTATCCAGGCATGGGAGACCCAAAGGAACCAAATTAAAGCATCGTTAAGAGATGGCACTGCTGGGTCCATTTGTGCCATGGAGGGGAACCCACATCTCTCTAGGTCCTCATTCTTACTGCATCCTGACTTCCTTCACATGCAGTCTTTCACACCATCTCCAATTTCACCCAAACTATGCACTTGATTGAAGCACATGTTTCAAGAGAGATCCTTCTCTTCCTCTTTTTCAGATGCAGAAAAATGCAGCAGATGTCCAGAAGATCAGCACCCAAACATCAATCGAGATCAATGTATACCCAAGATAACAACTTTCCTATCCTATCAAGAACATTTGGCGATCCTCCTGGCTTCCCTTGCCTTCTTCCTCTCTTTAATTGCAGGGCTTGTCTTGGGAATCTTCATTAAATTCCAGGAAACTCCAATTGTCAAAGCCAACAATCGCGATCTCTCCTACATCCTCCTAGCCTCACTCCTGCTTTCCTTCTTGACCTCCTTCCTCTTCATTGGCCAGCCAACGACAGCCACCTGCCTGCTCCGACAAACAGCATTCAGCATTGTTTTCTCCCTCGCTGTCTCCTCGGTCTTGGCCAAAACAGTCATGGTGGTGTTAGCCTTCTTGGCCACAAAGCCAGGGAATACAGTGCAGAGATGGCTGGGAAAGAGCCTGGCCAACTCCATCATCCTTTCCTGCTCTGGTCTCCAAGCTGTCCTCTGCAGCATCTGGTTGGGCATTTCTCCCCCATTTCCTGATGCTGACCTGCACTCTCAGGCTGGAGAGATCATCCTGCAATGCAATGAGGGCTCTGTCACCATGTTTTACTGCGCCCTTGGCTACATGGGCTTCCTGGCTGCCATCTGCTTCGTGGTGGCTTTCCTGGCCAGGAATCTGCCTGGGGCCTTCAATGAAGCCAAGCTGATCACCTTCAGCATGCTGGTCTTCTGCAGTGTCTGGGTCTCCTTTGTGCCCACCTACCTGAGCACCAAGGGGAAATACATGGTGGCCGTGCAGGTCTTCTCCATCTTGGCCTCCAGTGCTGGTCTGCTGGCCTGCATCTTCATCCCCAAGTGCTATATTATTGTTCTTAGGCCAGAACTGAATACAAAAGAACAGTTGATGTCCAAATAAAGTCATAAAGTCAGTTTTGGTAGGTGGTTCCCAGAAGTGTCATTTAGTATTTCTAGCAAAGAGTATTTGAAACTTCAATGCTCTTAAAAAAAGAATAAAAAAACCACGAACTGCTGTTTTTTCAAGTGTATTATTTTAATTCTATCATTTCTTCATATGATAGAAATGGATTATCCCTTTTTTAATCTGTGGGGGTGTAGTTGGTTTGTATTTGGGGTTTTATTTCTGTAAGCTGCCTGGAGTTAATGTGAGCAAGATGGGCGGCCATATGCATTGCTTTAATAAGTTAATTAATATATTTGATATCCCCGTTTCTCTTTGCTTTTGAATGTACAGTAAAGTATGTGGGTGTTCATGTATCCTTTGGATGAGTATAGAATTTGCTGAAAGGTACATTTGACCTGGAGACCAGGACACCATTACCTTGAAGCACAAAGTTTTCTATTGATGGTCCTGGTGAAAAGGACTGGCCTAAGGAGGCAAACGGATGTCATATTCACTTCTAGGGCAGAATGGTGAACTGATGTTCCGCAGATAACAGGAGGAATTACGGCCAAAAAGGCAGCTCGATATTGGATCCAGACTGCTGAAATTTCTCTCCAGATCAAGAAGAGATTATCCATGTATACTCTGGACAGTGAGGTTTTTTTGGGAGGGGGGAGGAGACGGCAGAAACGGATGTTTCTGTGGTCTCTTGAGATCAGCTGGGAGTTGCAGGATTCCATTCTGCTCTGAGCTGTTAATATAGCCTTTTATGGACTCAAAGTTCAAGCAAACCTCATCTTTTTAATCACTTTGGAGTTTATTTTTTCTTATTATTTGTTAAGGTTGAAAACCCCTTCATGGATCACTGCCTTGTCGTGGCGAACGGGCTTGTGTAACTCAGTGAAGCCATGAGCTATACGGTGCAGGGCCACCCAAGACGGACAGGTCATGACAGAGAGTTCTGACAAAATGTGGTCCACTGGAGAAGGAAATGGCAACCCACTCCAGTAGCCTTGCCAAGAAAACCCCATGGACAATGTTAAAAGGCTAAAAGATATGACGCCGAAAGATGAGCCCCTCAGGTCGGAAGGTGTCCAATATGCTACTGGGGAAGAGCGGAGGGCAATTCCAAGTAGCTCCAGAAAGAGTGAAGCGGCTGGGCCAAAGCCGAAAGGACGTTCAGCTGTGGATGTATCTGGAAGCGAAAAGAAGGTCCGATGCTGTAAAGAACAATATTGTATAGGTACGTGGAATGTAAGATCCATGAACCAAGGCAAGCTGGATGTGGTCAAACATGAGATGACAAGATTGAACGTCGACATCTTGGGAATCAGCGAATTGAAATGGACGGGAATGGGTGAATTTAATTCAGGTGACCATTATATCTACTACTGTGGGCAAGAAACCCTTAGAAGAAATGGAGTTGCACTCATAGTCAGTAAGAGAGTGGGAAAGGCAGTAATGGGGTACAACCTCAAAAACGACAGAATGATCTCAGTGCGTATCCAAGGAAAACCATTCAACCTCACGGTAATCCAAGTCTAGGCCCCAACCACTGATGCCGAAGAAGCTGAAGTTGACCGGTTCTATGAAGACCTACAAGACCTTCTAGAACTAGCACCAAAAAAAGATGTCCTTTTCATCATAGGGGATTGGAATGCTAAAGTAGGAAGTCAAGGAGTAATCAGAATAACAGGCAAGTTTGGCCTTGGAGTACAAAATGAAGCAGGGCAAAGGCTAATAGAATTCTGTCAAGAGAACGAGCTAGTCATAGCAAACACTCTTTTCCAACAACACAAGAGACGACTCTACACATGGACATCACCAGATGGTCAATACCGAAACCAGATTGATTACATACTTTGCAGCCAAAGATGGAGAAGCTCTATACAGACGGCAAAAACAAGACCAGGAGCTGACTGTGGCTCAGATCATGAGCTTCTTACTGCAAAATTTAGGCTTAAATTGAAGAATGTAGGGAAAACCACTAGACCACTCAGGTATGACTTAGATCATATTCCATGTGAGTACACAGTGAAGGTGATGAATAGATTTAGAGGATTAGATTTGGTAGACAGAGTGCCTGAAGAACTATGGACGGAGGTCTGTAACATTGTACAAGAGGCAGCAACTAAAACCATCCCAAAGAAAAAGAAATGCAAGAAAGCAAAATGGCTGTCTGATGAGGCTTTACAAATAGCTGTGGAAAGAAGGAATGCGAAAAGCAAGGGTGAAAGGGAAAGATATAAGCAACTGAATGCAGATTTCCAGAGAATAGCAAGGAGAGACAAGAAGGCCTTCTTAAATGAACAATGCAAAGAAATGGAAGAAAACAATAGACTGGGGAAGACTAGAGATCTCTTCAAGAAAATTGGAGATATCAAAGGAACGTTTAGTGCAAAGATGGGCATGATAAAAGACAAAAAAAGCAGGGACCTAACAGAAGCAGAAGAGATTAAGAAGAGGTGGCAAGAATACACAGAAGAACTATACAAGAAAGATCTTAATGTCCCTGATGTCCATGCTGGTGTGGTCACTGACCCTGAGCCAGACATCCTAGAGAGTGAAGTCAAGTGGGCCTTAGGAAGCATTGCTAACAACAAAGCTAGTGGAGATGACAGTATTCCAGCTGAGTTATTTAAAATACTAAAAGACGATGCTGTTAAAGTGCTGCACTCAATATGCCAGCAAGTTTGGAAAACGCAACAGTGGCCACGGGATTGGAAAAGGTCAGTTTACGTTCCAATTCCAAAGAAGGGCAATGCCAAAGAATGCTCAAACTATCGCACAATTGCACTCATTTCACATGCTAGCAAGGTTATGCTCAAAATCCTACAAGCTAGGCTTCAGCAGTACGTGAACCGAGAACTACCGGATGTACAAGCTGGGTTTCGAAGAGGCAGAGGAACTAGAGATCAAATTGCCAACATTCGCTGGATCATGGAGAAAGCACGAGAATTCCAGAAAAGCATCTACTTCTGCTTCATTGACTATGCAAAAGCCTTTGATTGTGTGGATCACAACAAACTGTGGCAAATTCTTAAAGAGATGGGGATACCACACCACCTTACCTGTCTCCTGAGAAATCTGTATGCGGGCCAAGAAGCAACAGTGAGAACCGGTCATGGAACAACCGATTGGTTCATAATAGGGAAAGGAGTACGACAAGGCTGTATACTGTCACCCTGCTTATTTAACCTATATGCAGAGTACATCATGAGAAATGCCAGGCTGGAAGAATCACAAGCCGGAATTAAGATTGCAGGGAGAAACATCAATAACCTCAGATATGCAGACGATACCACCCTAATGGCAGAAAGTGAAGAAGAACTAAAGAGCCTCTTGATGAGGGTGAAAGAGGAGAGTGCGAAAGCTGGCTTGAAACTCAACATTAAAAAAACTAAGATCATGGCATCTGGACCCATCAATCCCTGGCAAATAGAAGGGGTAGAAATGGAAGCAGTAACAGACTTCATTTATTTGGGCTCCAAGATCACCGCAGACGGAGACTGCAGCCATGAAATTAAAAGACGCTTGCTCCTTGGGAGGAAAGCTATGGCAAACCTAGATAGCATATTAAAAAGCAGAGACGTCACCTTGCCGACAAAGATCCGCATAGTCGAAGCTGTGGTTTTTCCAGTAGTAATGTATGGCTGTGAGAGCTGGACCATAAAGAAGGCTGAACGCCGAAGAATTGATGCCTTTGAACTGTGGTGCTGGAGAAGACTCTTAAGAGTCCCCTGGACTGCTAGGAGGTCAAACCAGTCAATCTTAAAGGAAATCAACTCTGATCGCTCATTGGAAGGATTGATAATGAAGCTCAAGCTCAGATACTTTGGTCACCTAATGCGAAGAGAGGACTCTTTGGAAAAGACCCTGATGCTGGGAAAGATGGAAGGCAAAAGGAGAAGAGGACGGCAGAGGATGAGATGGCTAGATAGCATCACTGAAGCAATGAGCATGAAATTGAGCAAACTCAGGGAGGCAGTGAAGGATAGGAAGGCCTGGCGCAATATGGTTCATGGGGTCACGAAGAGTCGGACACGACTTAACGACTGAACAACAACAACAACAACAAGGTTGAAAAACCTTCAGAACTGCCAGTCCAGTATCTGCTGGGTGAGTTTCTCTTCAATCGCTTTAGAAAGAAAGAATATATGTTTGAAGTTCTGTAAGAACTCTCTATTTCACAATATACAGCAAAATGGTAATTACAGTGCAGATTTCAGAAAGTTTTTAAATAGAGTAAGGGTACAGATCAATTTGAATTGAACAAAGATTTTGGCGTTAGTTAAAAGGATCTTCTCTTGTGGGAAAAGTTCATTTGTTTATATTTTGAGCTGATAACAAGACTTTGAAGGTTGGACACTCGAGGGTACCAGATGGCTACTGGAAAGGAAATCTTTCATGGATTAATTTGTAATGCTTGCGTTGTTATGTTTGATATCTAAATGATGGGTTACTATTTCTGGTAAGGTTTAATGGCTTTTTTGATAGGGACTGGATGAGGATGGTTATTCTTGGACATGTGTAATTGTTAATAGGGATTTGGCTTGGATTATTTGAAGAGGGGGATCGGGGGAATTTGTTGAAATGGAAATGGAGATAGAGAATGAAGAAGTATTTAGTTGTATTTTAAGAGACAATGATAAGTTGTTAGTTGACCGTGCTTGCTGAGAATGAAGGAAGAAATTTCATTTTCTGTATTTTTTTTCTTCCTTTTTTCTTTTGTTGTTTTGGTTCCTTTCTGCACTATTTTAATTTTTTTTAAATATGTATTTAAAAGGAGAGACCATCCCACCACAAAAAAATACCCAACTAGTCCAGTTCTTTCAAGTCATGGTACAAAAGGACTATCACTTTTTCATAAATAAATATGAATTCCCTTTTTCTCTTTGCTCTCGAGTATATAGAAAAGTGGGTGCATAAGTATAAGGCTTGTAATGGCCTCAGAGCCACACTCCAAGACATGGGTGGACTGGAGATTCAGCAGACAGTGAATCAAACCCTGATGCCCTTTTAGGTCCCTCCTTGGCCAGCACTGATCCCTCGAGCCAACACAGGTGCCAAGAAGGAGGAACGAACCCCCAGCCTGAGAGTCCTGTCAAAGTAAGTGCCTCATGAATAAGTCGCAAGATTCTGGTCCACATAGCAATGTGGTGGTGTAAATCCCCTCTGTCTGCAGATCACAACATCTGCTCTGAGACAGAGAAGAGATCTAATCTATGACTGCCTCCATGTGTCTGGACTGAGATTCCCTGAGAGAAGCCCATGGTTGCCATGGAGGCCACCAACTCCTTATCAGAGCTGGACCCCAGGGCATGAAGGCTGAAGGTCCCCAGCACAAAACTCTAGCCAGTTTTCAGACATGGCAACATGACTGTCTTTGCCCAACCAGGTTTCAGTAATACAAGCTAGGTCGGTTGCGTAATCCACCACCGAGATGTAGAGCAAAGCAATCTTTCTGCCAAGAGATCTGGCATTAAGATCTCCAGCAATTCAGCCATCTGGACCACAGGAGGAGCCATTGGGTGGAAGTCAGGGTCACCTAATTGAGGGCTACCTGGTCATGTAACAGCCCACCTGATACCCTCTACTTTACCTCCCTTGGCCCAACACTAAAAGGATTTGGCTGCCCACTCCTGCCTGGGTTGATCAGCTCCCTCTGTTTTTCAGCCAGCATGGAGCCTTCGTGTCCTCAACCAGTCCCAGCATCCAGGCCCACTATTGGAAGACCGCTCACCTGGACCTCTGACATCCAACCTTGCTTAACCTCACTCGCCCCAAAGTAGACACCCTTCCTCTGTCACAGCACTAGAGCCTCAGGCCACCAGACACCATCCCAATGATGTCTGCTCAGATGGCCTTTACCCTCTAGTCTGCCTCTCACCATAGAGGGCCATCTAGTCCCCCGCCTCAACTCTCACCCACGTTGTCCCCACGAAGAGGTGGCCAAAGACATTTTAGCTGGTACACCCCTGGGAAGTATTATTAACAAACCCCCACCAATTTCTATTCTGGTAGCGTAGAGAGTAAGGGAGAGGACCTTGAGAGCAATATGCAAGAACCGTTACAGAAGCAAGGAGGACTGAAACAGTCTTGAAGTCCTGGAAAGCAAGATAATATTCAGAAGTGAGGCAGGCAGATTCCTCCTGATTCACTGGGGTATAAGAGGGACGGGAGATAAAGCAAAGTGAGGCTTGAAGGATTCTGCTCTTAGCCGATCCCCATAAAGGAGAGTTCTAGTCTTCCCATGGAGTTGATTTTCTGGTCTGGTCTACCTGGTGGGGGCAGCAGGAAGCTGCAACTCACTAGAGTTCTAGTTGGGCTTGTGGCCTCCACCCACCCACCACGTGACCCCTTTAAGAACTTCCATGGGGCTTGTTCTGAAGGGAAGGTGAGAATCCAAGAGTCAACTTCTTGTGCTGAGACAGGAGGATGGGGGCAGTGTCCCTTATTTCCAAATTGAGAGGGAAATTGGACGGACTGTGGTGGAGAGCAAATGATTACTAATTCTCCAATAATTCTCCAGATGTTCTTTACACACTCAAACCTCCAGCCTTTATCTTCCAATATATTGATAGCATTTTCCAAGATTGTTCTCCTGTCCTGGGTTTCAGGGCTGACACTTGTAGGCAGGATATAAACATTTGCAATTATTAGATCAGGCTCATTCCTTATCCTGAACCTGATTAACATGCTGGAACAGTCAGAGTCCAGGTTTATCTGAACTGCCTTCAGATTCCGGTACCTGTTTAGCAGAACAGGTAAATCCCCCCAGATCAGAATGCATAGGATTCAATTTCCCTGGTGGGACAGCCCATGATTTCCCACCCACATCTCATCTTTACATGAAAAATGCACCTTTGTCAAAGCTCTTTTTGGAATTGAAGAACCTCAGAAAAAAATATGGAATGGAAGACTGAAGTTCTGAAACTCTTGACTGAATTCTTTCTAGGAATTCCATGTTGCGTATCCAGTATTCTGGGAATTCCTTTCTTGTTGAGAGTGTGTATCACAAAGGGCGAGGCTTAAAGAGTCCATAAATATCAAAGGAAATGTATTCATATTCATGTTTAACATTATTATCTGAGAAAGGCCCCTGGGATGGGAATACCTATATAGCCAATAAATTCAGCTCCTATGTAAAATGGTTATGGATGATAAGACAAATCTTTACCTACTTGCTTAGATTAACAGAGTATCCTCCACCTGTGTTAATCAAGTGCATCAGAGCTATGATTGAAATATCAACTGTACATAAGACCACTTCATATTCTCATGAATTCTGCCAGGAATCATGGCTGGTATAAACTGGTCTGATGGTTCCAGGGAAGCATCTGAAATCAAGGGAGAAAGCTGAGATCCCTGTCTAGCACTTTCGCAGAGAGAGAAAAAGTAGATGAGAAAAGACCCTTGACCTTCACCTTCAGTGTCGGGTTGGCATAGGAAATCCTGACCCAATTTATCCAGCTTTTGGGACATCCCCCTTTGACTAAGGTATAAGAAATAAGAAGTCAATAAAGAGGAACACTTTTTCTGCTTCTCATATTCATCTACATTGAAACAAGGAACAACCACCCATCTGAGCAGATCCTTGGCTAATATAATACAGAAAGCTAATATCCATCACAAATCAAGACCAACCAAATCCATATTGATGGGAGACTGTTCACACCCATGCTAGAAATCTGCATTGATAGTGGACTTTAAAAAGATGCTTTCCAAGAACTTTGGGGCCAACTGGCTGATCCTGAAACTTGGTAGCCCATCTGCGACTTTCCCCTTTGGGTATCTGCCTGTTGACTCATGCAGAGTTCAGAGAGGTGGCATCTCTCCTCCTTACCATTATCTAAATCACAGTCATTTATTTGTAGTCTTGGTGCTAAATCTCTAGAGGCGTTCTGCAAACTTTGAGAAAGTTTGGCGCAAACATATCAATTACATGCTTTCACCCTGATATGACCCTAAAGCCTTGGGGGCTGATGCCATGGCACTGGAAAATCTTGGGTGCATAAATGGCTCTGGAGAAGAGGGAGCCTGGGGAAGCTTTTAGGGCAGGCAGGGGCTGCTTTCACTCCCCATCTTTCAGGTATGAAGCCTTGGCTGGTCTCTGTACAGATCAGGAGAGCCCTTGATGCTTCTGTCTTGGAAGGGGGCTTTGGTTTCTTCCACCTCTTCTTCTCCCTCTTGGTTCGAAGCAGACACAGGGCTGGAGGCTCCATCATGTTGCTGCTTGTGCTGCTTCGGTGGCCCCAGGGAGTCTGTGGGATGCTCAAAGCCAAATGCCTCCTGACTCTGAGGAGGGATGAGTTTGACCCACAGAATTATTACAGGCCAGGAGAGCTTCTCATTGGTGGCGTAGTCTCTGCAACCAAGGTTCTTTTTCAACCACTAAGCTTCAACACAACCCCTTTGAGCCCAGTACACAGGCAAGTCCACCTTTCTGCACTGCATTTCAGACACTCCATTTCCGACTGATTTGTAAAGTTCCAGCCCTCTTCTATTTCCAGGAATTATCCCCTTGATCTGCTAGTTCTTCTCCATTTCTGTCCAGTTTCAGCCTTGGGTATCCATTGCACACCCCACAGCTGTTGAGCCACCCTTGAAATTCTTGAGTAAAGAATACCTGTCCTGTTCAGACAGGAAGGATGAAGTCTCCTGCTTGCCTTCGAAGGAGGCAGGAAACACGTTCCTTGACCTCCCCTGGGCAGATGTAGGTGCTGGATGAAGAAGAGATGCTGGTTCCTCCCTTCTACCCCTCCCTTGGCCCACCAAGGGCTTGTCAGGGACACACCCAAAAAAAACAAAAACCCAGGAATGCTATATTTCCCCCCCTTCATTATTAGTGGGATACGTTAAATCTGCAATCCGGAAATGTTTGTGGTGAATGGGCTTGAAAATCTAAACCTGTCCAGAAGTTGAGAACATACTGACTTTGTTAATATCCACAGCAGTTCATTTTGTGCGCGCTGGGTGAGAGAGTGAGTGTGGTCTAAATATTCCTCTCCAACATTAGCTTCAAGTTAACCCTATATTTAATTTGGAGAACAGGGCAAACTACTGCGAAGTATTATAGAAGCTCACTAGGAAGAGAGAGAGAGACAGAATATTTAAAGTCAGCCTGAAATTTCAGTTGAACTGAAAACAGACCGACAACCTCAAGAACGCATTGAGGACTTGATATGCGATATAAGTAGACAGATTCCTCTGAAATATGTGAGATCTCTGGGGATCCCTCCCACCCTTCTTAGGAGAGATGAAACAATCCATCCAAACAGGGGTGAAATGGGTCCCCCAAATGTTATTTTTATGTCACAAACTGTGATAGTGTCTTTGAAGTATAACCTGATCTATTTTATTGATACAGATTTGGGGAGGGTTTAAAATTTATTTTCATCTTCATACTTTTAGAGATGCTGTCATCCATTGAAAGAAACTCTGGTGCTTGAATGTGTTAGAACTGTTTTTGTGAAAAAAGAACAAAATCTTCCTTTAATTAATGATGTTGTAATAAATTTATATTTGCAGCAAATTATTGACTGAAGATTGGAAAATGTTATCCTTCCTTTTTGCCTCCCAGGAGATCAACCAGGATGTCCATGTCTTGCCCAACATCTCTCTGGGTTACAATATTTATGAAAATTACTATCATACAGGAAAGACTTTGGATGCCCTGCTGGACCTGATTTCAGACAGGGAAGCCAATGTCCCCAACTACAGCTGTGGAAGGCCGAGAAACACAGTGGCCGTTCTTGAAGGGGCTGACGCTGACATCTCAATCCAGATTTCGAACATGTTGGGCACCTACAAAATCCCTCAGGTGTGGCTCTGCTGTGGAGACAGTTTTCATTCATGCAACCTTAAGCCAGAGGCGCTGAGTTGTAAATGAAGGTCCCAATTTTCTTATAGAAATGATAGGCATTAACTTTTGAATGTTAAATTCGAAATTCCATCTTTTTTCAATTTTTTCAGATCAGCTACAGTTTTGTTTCTCAGATTCTCAGTGAGAAAACTCGGTTTCCTTTCTTCTACCCTATGCTTCCTGCTGAAGGATTCCAGTACCTGGGGATGGTCAAGCTGCTGCTACATTTCAGGTGGACCTTGGTTGGTCTGATGGCTCACGACACTGACCAGGGCCAGAAATTCCTGAGGACGTTGACTTCCATGCTGGAAAGGAATGGCATTTGTCCGGTCATATCAGAAACCATTTTCACAACTATGTATCCAGAGAGCAGAGATGCGAGTCCATATCACAACTGGAGACAAGTGAATGTCTTTCTTTATGGTGCAGAGAAAGATTTAATCCCTGGGGGAATATATATGCTCTATTCTGTACTTAAATCCTTTGAGAAGCCTGTTAGAGGAAAAGTTGTGATCACATCATTCTGCTGGGACGTAACCAACTATGTGGTAAATGAAGACGTTCCCTTTCGATTCATTGACAACATTTTTACCTTTCTCATGAAGGGAAACCAAATGGCAACGTCTCCTATCATGATGGATTTCTACAATTCTATCAGAGACTTAGCGTATGTATCCTTCAACTGTTCCTATACCAAGGATGCCTTTTCCGTGAAAGTCTGGAGACGGTGCAGAGAGAGAGAAGACCTGGAGACTATGCCCCAGGAGCAGATGGATCGGATCCTGTCTCAGGACAGCTATTTCATTTACAACACCATCTGGGCTGTGGCCTGGGCCTTACATGCAGCCTATGAATCCAGATCGAAGGGGACAAAGATGAAAGTTGATAAAAATATGGAAACTGTAAGATTGAAAGGATGGCAGGTATTTTTTTTTTCTGTCTATTTCCTGCAGCTGAGAATGCATTTGGCATTGTAAAAACTGGGCAGATATTTGGAAAAATTAAATTATTCGGAATACAATAGATAGATAGATAGATAGATAGATAGATAGATAGATAGATAGATAGATAGATTTCCAACTTTCTACTCTCTCCCTTTGGCATTCCCTTCACACCTTTCCTGTCTGTTGCAATCTCTGTTCGGAGGGAGGGAGGGAGGGTGGGAGCCATAAAGGAGAGACTTGGAGAAGAGGTTACCCAGTCCAGAGATAGAAGGAAGAGTGGGAAACGGTCTCAAAATCAAACAGCCTTGATTGAGTATAAGGGAGACTTTCTCAACCTCAGCAACTTTGAGATGTGTGGAATTCAACTCCCAGAAATCCCCAGCCAGTATCTGAAAGTAGCTGAGGTTCAGCAAAACTGGTATAAGGGTTGGGGAAACTTGGACAGGCTTTTAGGGCTGATTCCAGTCCTTCCATTTTGGCCAAGTCAAGAAATAGGTAGTAAATTGCCACTTTGCTTCCTGGTGCAATTCAAGGTGTTGGTTGTTACCTGCAAAGTCCTGCATGGCACAGGGCCTGGTTATCTCTCAGGACCCCAGAAGTGCACCTTCTCTGTCTCAGCACCTGGGATGAGGTCCTCCCCCCGGAGATCCAGATGGCCCCCACTTTGGGTCAGAAGAGCTGTGAAGACCTGGCTCTTCACCCAGGCCTTTGGCGAGGGAGAGTGAGACCCCTCGCTACATCGCATCTTTTGCCATCTTTTATCTTCGTTTTTGATTGATTTTATTTGTAGTTTCTTTGATTGCTGTGATTCGTCCAGGAGTCATTGAGAGTTGGATGACATTCAGGTTTAATAAATTATTATTGTTAATATGATTCAAATAAAGATGGCCCTCACTCTGCTATTAATATGATTCAAATCTTTACAGATTCTCCCCTGAAGAAGTTGGAAAGTAAATCTGAAATTTTGTGTGTAGAGAGAGAAATGTTCAGTTCACTCCTAGCACAAAGGAAGGGTTCTTCCCATTAAAAGTTGGGTCCTATCTAAACATATCCATTTTCTCTTCCATTTCAGCGTCATTCCTTTCTTCAAAACCCTCAGTTTTACAATAATTCCATAAACGGAGTGTATTTGGATGAGAACGGAGACCTGTCAGCAGACCTGGACGTATATAAGTGGGAGGTTATTGACAATACATCCTTTGAGAAAGTGAGGGTTGGGAGACTAGAAAGACAGGGGTCCCTGGATGTCACGTTCATGATCAACCAGAATGCTACTGCAGAGATGGAAGTGTCAAACAAGGTGGGATGAAATATTCATTTCCTTTTTTCTGAAGTTCTTGCCCAGAGGATTGCATTCTTGGGGCAGGGAGTGTCTTTCTATATCATCTAAGTTCTCCCAGAAAGGTACCTCATTATGTAGTTCGATGTCCAGATGCCTATCAGAAATACATATTTCACTGTTCAAGAAAAGTATTTATTAGTCCTCTACAAAGGGAGAAATATTTGAGCCAGGGGAGCATGACTATTTCCTGTGGCCAAAGCAAGGAAACCATCCAAGCTTCTCTTGAGGGATTTAGTATGTAAAGTTAGACTCGAAGTCTAAAAAATGGTAATGTGTGAAAAGTTAGAAGAGATGGTCAACATGGGAAGCACCTTGCAACCAGTTCAAGTTAGTGAACTGTAGGACTTGATAGGCTTCAAACTGAGTAAAGCTAAGTCTTGAAGTGGAGATCATCAACCTCTTCCTCCTTTGTCTCCTTTCTGGAACGAACTTCATTTTCTGGATCTTCTTCCTCTCTCCATTCAGCCCCTGCCTCCTTCCAGGTGTGTGGAAAGCTGTCCTCCCGGCTTGGTGAAGGTGGCTCAGGAAGGGAGGCCCGTCTGCTGCTACGACTGTCTTCCTTGCGCAGAAGGAACCATCTCCACCCAGGAAGGTGGGTGGCACCAGAAGAAAGGGGCAGACTTTGGGAAGTCAGCATAACAGGGCAGCCCAACGAAAGTTTGGCTTTTAAAACATTCCTTCCTTATAATATATACAATATATTTCCTAGTGAGGGATAAGAAACAAACTTAGAGGTTAAACTGAGGAAAGATACTGGACCAATGCGATCTCAGCAATACAAAGAATATGGCATTTATTACTCTTCATTCTCAACATAAACTTTTCTTGTTTCTGTTTGTGATTCACCCCCTTCCTGAGAATTGCCAGGCTACCTGGGCAAGACGACATTGGATGTGTCTTTGGAAAAGTATTGATCAGGATTTCCTCTACTTCACCATATCTAGATGGAACCCCATTTCTGTGAGCAGCCAAATTTCATGGCTTTGAATAGGGATGGTAGACCTAACAGTCTACATGGCTCTTCCAACTTCTCGAATCTCTCTGTAATGTGGGGGTAGGAGTGGAGAATCATGACTGAGCACTTACCCATACTTCTTGCCCTGGTGGGAAGATGGCCGTCAAGCAGTTTGTTGAGCGCAGGAATTCATGATGATGTCCTCAGCTCACCTCAGCTTGAAGGTCACCTCCACATAACCTCAGTGGTGAAGTGGTGGAACTTCCTTCCTTCCTTCCTTCCTTCCTTCCTTCCTTCCTTCCTTCCTTCCTTCCTTCCTTCCTTCCTTCCTTCCTTCCTTCCTTCCTTCCTTCCTTCCTTCCTTCCCCTTTTTCAGTGAAATTGGAAAGAGGCCTGCCAGTTTTCCCTTACAATGCAAGCAAAGAGAATACTGAAATTATTATCTATCTCCCTCCCTCCCTTCTTTCCTGGAATATGTAAAATGGACAGTTCTGCCAGTTTCTTCCCCCTGTAGCTGCAGTTAAAGGAAGACACATTTTCTTTCATTTTCTTCTCTGATAGATTCGCTATTTCACAGCAATTAGTGAACAATATAGAACTTGATCACCATCATCATCATCATCATCCCACTCAGGCAAAAGTTACCAAGTAATTGAGGACTCTCTCATCTTTTTCTGTCTTTTCCTGCCTAAGTAGGAATATTAGTTTCCTATACAACTCTGTGGGTATCAAATATGGTACACCATATAAACCACAAATGTATTCTTTTTATTTGGTACCCATCTGGGAATTTATCAGTGACACAGTCAATGACAAAGTTCACAGATAACATTAAGCCAGGATGTGTAAGCCACCATTCAGTGAAAAAAAAAACAATAACAAAGGACTGGTTCTTGTTCTCCAGGTACGGGAGACCCAAAGGAACCAAATTAAAGCATCCTTAAGAAATGGCACCACTGGAGCCATTTGGGCCATGGAGGGGAACCCGCATCTCTTTAGGTCCTCATTCTTACTGCATCCTGACTTCCTTCACATGCAATCTTTCTCACCATCTCCAATTTCACGCAACCTATGCACTTGATTGAAGCACATGCCTCATGAGAGATCTTCCTCTTCCTCTTGTTCAGATGCAGAAAAATGCACCAGATGTCCAGAAGATCAGCATCCAAACATCAATCAAAATCACTGTATACCCAAGATGAAAACCTTCCTATCCTATCAAGAACATTTGGGGATCCTCCTGGCTTCCCTTGCCTTCTTCCTCTCTTTAATTGCAGGGCTTGTCTTGGGAATCTTCATTAAATTCCAAGAAACTCCAATTGTCAAAGCCAACAATCGGGATCTCTCCTACATCCTCCTAGTCTCAGTCTTGCTTTCCTTCTTGACCTCCTTCCTCTTCATTGGCCGGCCAACGACAGCCACCTGCCTGCTCCGACAAACTGCCTTCAGCATTGTTTTCTCCCTCGCTGTCTCTTCGGTCTTGGCCAAAACGGTCATGGTGGTGTTAGCCTTCTTGGCTACAAAGCCAGGGAATACAGTGCAGAGATGGCCGGGAAAGAGCCTGGCCAACTCCATCATCCTTTCCTGTTCTGGTCTCCAAGCTGTCCTCTGCAGCATCTGGTTGGGTATTTCTCCCCCATTTCCTGATGCTGACCTGCACTCTCAGGCTGGAGAGATCATCCTGCAATGCAATGAGGGCTCTGTCACCATGTTTTACTGCGCCCTAGGCTACATGGGGTTCCTGGCTGCCATCTGCTTCATGGTGGCTTTCCTGGCCAGGAATCTGCCTGGGGCCTTCAACGAAGCCAAGCTGATCACCTTCAGCATGCTGGTCTTCTGCATCGTCTGGGTCTCCTTTGTGCCCGCCTACCTGAGCACCAAGGGGAAATACATGGTGGCCGTGCAGGTCTTCTCCATCTTGGCCTCCAGTGGTGGTCTGCTGGCCTGCATCTTCATCCCCAAGTGCTATATTATTGTTCTTCGGCCAGAACTGAATACAAAAGAACAGTTGATGTCAAAATAAAGTCATAAAGTCAGTTTTGGTAGATGGTTCCCAGAAGTGTCATTTAGTATTTCTAGCAAAGAGTATTTGAAACTTCAATGCTCTTAAAAAAAGAATAAAAAAACCACGAACTGCTGTTTTTTCAAGTGTATCATTTCAATTATATCATTTCTTCAAATGATAGAAATGGATTATCCCTTATTTAATCTGTGGGGGTATAGTTGGTTTGTATTTGGGGTTTTATTTCTGTAAGCTGCCTGGAGTTCCGTGAGTTGGGCAGCCATAGGCATTGCTTTAATAAATTAATTAATATATTTGATATCCCCATTTCTCTTTGCTTTTCAATATATGTGGGTGTTCATGTATCCTTTGGATGAATATAGAATTTGCTGAAAGGACACCATTACCTTGAAGCACAAAGTTTTCGATTGATGGTCCTGGTGAAAAGGACTGGCCTAAGGAGGGGAACGGATGTCCTAGTCACTTCCAGGGCGGAATGGCGAACTGATGTTCCGCAGATAACAGGAGCCATTACGTCCAAAAAGGCAGTTGGCTACTGGATGCAGACTGCTGATATTTCCCTCCAGATCAAGAAGAGATCTGGAGATTATCCATGTATACTCTGGACAGTGAGGTTTTTTTTGGGAGGGAGGAGATGGCAGAAATGGATGTTTCTGTGATCTCTTGAGATCAGCTGGGAGTTGCAGGATTCCATCCTGCTCTGAGCTGTTAATGTAGCTTTTTATGGACTCAATGTTTGACCAATCCTCATCTTTTTAATCACTTTGGAGTTTATTTTTTCTTATGATTTGTTAAGGTTGAAAAGCCTTCAGAATTGCAAGTCCGGTATATGCTGGGTGAGTTTCTCTCAATCGGTTTTGAAAGAAAGAATACGTGTTTAAAGTTCTGTAAGAACTCTCTATTTCACAATATACAGGAAAATGGTAATTACAGTACAGATTTCAGAAAGTTTTTAAATAGATTAAGGGTACAGATCAATCTGAATTGAACAAGGATTTTGGCGTTAGTTAAAAGGATCTTCTCTTATGGGAAAAGTTCATTTGTTTATATTTTGAGCTGATAACAAGACTTTAAAGGTTGGACAGTCGAGGGTACCACATGGCTACTGAAAAGGAAATCTTTCATGGATTAATTTGTAATGCTTGTGTTGTTATGTTTGATATCTAAATGATGGGTTACTATTTCTGGTAAGGTTTAATGGCTTTTTTGATAGGGACTGGATGAGGATGGTTATTCTTGGACATGTGTAATTGTTAATAGGGATTTGGCTTTGCTTATTTGAAGAGGGGGATCAGGGGGAATTTGTTGAAATGGAAATGGAGATAGAGAATGAAGAAGTATTTAGTTTTATTTTAAGAGACAATGATAAGTTGTTAGTTGACCGTGCTTGCTGAGAATGAAGGAAGAAATTTCATCTTCTGTATTTTTTTCTTTTTTTCTCTGTTGTTTCAGTTCCTTTCTGCACTATTTTAATTTTTTTTAAATATGTATTTAAATGTCCGAGCAGACATTAGTGTGATGCTGTCTGGGTGGGTGTGGTGGGCCAAGGGCCGTAAAGTAGGGAGTATCAGGTGGGCTGTTAGATGACAAGGTACCCCTCTAATTAGGTGATCCTGATTTCCACCCAATGGCTCCATCCTGTGGTCCAGGTGCCTGAATTGCTGGAGATCTTAATGACAGATTTGTTTACAAAAGGACTACCTTGATCTCTATCTTGGTTGTAGATGACGCAACCGACCTAGCTTGTGTTACTGAAAGCTGGTTGGGCAAAGACAGTCATGTTGCCACGTCTGAAAACTGGCTAGAGTTTTGTGCTGGGGACCTTCAACCTCCATGCCCTGGGAGCCAGCTCTGATAAGGAGTTGGTGGCCTCCTTGGCAACCATGGGCTTCTCTCAGGGAATCTCAGTCCAGGCACATGGAAACAGTCATACATTAGGCCTCTTTTCTGTCTCAGAGCAGATGTTGTGATCTGCAGACAGAGGGGATTTCTACCACCACGTTTTTATCTTGGGTATACAATGATCTTGATTGATGTTTGTATGCTGGTCTTCTGGACATCTGCTGCATTTTTCTACATCTGAAAAAGAGGAAGAGGAAGACCTCTCATGAGGCATGTACTTCAATCAAGGGCCTAGTCTGGGTGAAATTGGACATGCTGTGAAAGATTGCATGTGAAGGAAGTCAGGATGCAGTAAGAATGAGGACCTGGAGAGATGGGGGTTCCCCTCCATGACTCAAGTGGACCCAGCAGTGCCATCTCTTAAGGATGCTTTAATTTGGTTCCTTTGGGTCTCCCATGCCTGGAGAGCAAGAAGCAATCCTTTGTTATTATTTTTTGTTCAGTGAACCATGGCTTACACATCCTGGCTTAATGTTATATGTGAACATAGTCATTGACTGTGTTACTGAATCCACTGATAAATTCCCAGATTGGTACCAAATACAAAAAATATATTTGTGTTTTGTATGAATGTAGTGAAATCAAAGATGATGTCCCATATTAGATATCCACAGAGTTTAATGAACATTGTTGTTGTTCACTTGTTAATCCTGTCTGACTCTTCGTGACCCCCTTTTTCTTTTAGTGCTATCCTCTCTCTTTTCTATATATTCTGATTTGTATTTTAATTGTGCTTTTTATATACCTTAATAAAAGTTTTGACCTCCTAAAAGAACATTTTATGTAATCTCTTTTTACAAAAATAGTTCTCATCTACCTTAGCCCAGGAATTCCTCTGAATGGGTTAGAACAATCCTGAAAAAATGTAGCATGAAGAATAATAAAACACAATAAACTACATTAATTAAAGATATTTGATTATATTACAAAAGCACTAACCAAGAGTGAGACAGCTGAGCAGGTTTTGAGCATTTGATGACATATGTGAATGGATTGCTTCCTCTCTCCTAAGAAGGCGAAGAGATCTCCCCAGATACCTCACACGTTTTAATGAAACTCTGGGATTCTTTCAATTTATATTTCATTTTAAAGTACTCAATGCAACTTAGGTCTTGTTGTTCAGTCGTTAAGTCGTGTCCGACTCTTCGTGACCCCATGAACCATATCACGCCAGGCCTTCCTGTCCTTCACTGCCTCCCTGAGCTTGCTCAGTTTCATGCTCATTGCTTCAGTGATGCTATCTCACCATCTCATCCTCTGCCCTTCCCTTCTCCTTTTGCCTTCCATCTTTCCCAGCATCAAGGTCTTCTCCAAAGAGTCCTCTCTTCGCATTAGGTGGCCAAAGTATCTGAGCTTGAACTTCAGTATCAATCCTTCCAATGAGCAGTCAGGGTTGATTTCCTTTAGGATTGACTGGTTTGATCTTCTGGCAGTCCAGAACTGCATTCAGTTGCTTGTATCTTTCCCTTTCACCCTTGCTTTTCACATTCCTTCTTTCCACAGCTATTTGTACAGCCTCATCAGACAGCCACTTTGCTTTCTTGCATTTCTTTTTCTTTGGGATGGTTTTAGTTGCTGCCTCCTGTACAATGTTACGGACCTCCGTCCATAGTTCTTCAGGCACTCTGTCTACCAAATGTAATCCCCTAAATCTATTCATCACCTTCACTGTGTTCTCACAAGGAATATGATCTAAGTCATACCTGAGTGATCTAGTGGTTTTCCCTATGTTCTTCAAGTCAGAGGCACACCCATGGGTTCACCGCTGTAAGGACTCATAGCAGAGATTGTAATGCAACGCCTAGAAGCTATAGCACTTCCTCACATACAACCTAAAATATGGATCCGGTATGTAGATGACACCTTTGTTATAATAAAAAAGGAACAACTAGAGAAGATACACGAAACCATCAACAACATCTTCAAAGGAATAAAATTCACCAGAGAGGAAGAAAACAAGAACACACTACCTTTCCTGGACATCCTCATCAGCAGAGGAAACAACAGGAAATTAGAAACCAAAGTTTATTGGAAGACAACCCACACTAATCAAGTACTCCATTACCAAAGTAACAACCCAACTGCCCACAAGAGGAGCTCTGTAAGAATATTACTCAAGCGAGCACAAACACTGCAGCAACCCAGAACAGCAGAAAAAGGAAAGAGACCACCTCTACAATATCTCCCAACAAAATGGATACCGATACAACTTTATCAAAAGGTGCCTGACCACCCAACCTACTACAACACAAAGAACACAAACTATGAAAAGGAACACACTGCCGTACATCAGAAACGTCTCAGAAACACCAACAGACTCCTACAACCACACGGCATCTCCATAGCACACAAACCAACTCAAGCCCTCCAAAACATCTTAAGCAAACCAAAAGACCCAGTAGCCCAAGAAGAAAAAACAGGAGTCATCTACAACATACAGTGTAAGGACTGTAACAAACACTGTGTAGGGCAAACAGGCAGAAGACTGGCAGAGCGCATCCACAAACACCAGCTAGCAGTCAGAAGACATGATGAAAACTCCTTAATCTCACAACACATCGACAGATATAACCATAGTTTTAACTGGGAAGCTGTCATCATTTTACACCAAGCTAAATCCAAAAAGGCAGGGGAATTCTTGGAAGCTTGGTATTCAGCCAAGGCAGCAATTGACAGACACATAGAGATAAACAGCATCTGTACACTATTCAAAAGAGACAATAGAAAAGGAAACAAAAGACCAGAACTTCTCCTCGCCAGCAATCATCACCCAGATAAGCAGAGGTTACCAGCAGGCACACAATCAAGCACTAAACGATACCCTAATCAAGGAACTGCCAGAGGAACAAAACCAACCCCCCACCGACACTGGCAGGGCAGGGCAGGGCAGGGCAGGCCAGAGTATGTAAACAGAGAGCAAAGCCCATCCCATTCTAGCACTGAAGATGTTACCTAGCCGGGTAATGAAACGTTTGCAAGAAAAGAACCAAGCTCAGAGAACCCCAAGTATTTAATTGTATTTCAAGAGACAGTGCTAAGTTGTCAGTCGACTGTACTTGCTGGGATGAAGGGGGAAGTTTCTTCTATATTTCTTTCTTCCTTTCTTCCTTTTTTCTTCTGTTTTAGTTTTTTTCTACACTCTTGAAGGGGAGGGGGGATTTTCTTAGGGATGAAGGGGGAAGTTTCTTCTATATTTTTTTCTTCCTTTCTTCCTTTTTTCTTCTGTTTTAGTTTTTTTCTACACTCTTGAAGGGGAGGAGGGGGATTTTCTTAGCCTGGCTCTCTCTATCTCGCCTCTGTATTTTTCGCTTGCGCTAGGAAGAAACCATTATCTTGAAGCAAGAAGGACATCTACACAGAAGACCTGGAGGGAAGGGCGCAGGGAAAAGGTCTTGAGGGTAAAGGGGAAACTGGTTCAAAGGGTCTTAAACTGCCTTATTCGTTGCAATCTATTGTCCTTGTAAAGCTATAAAAACTGCGTTTGAAATCTTGTTGGTGTGGAGCCTCCCAGCACTTTCTGCCACCTGTGTCTTGGGATCGCTGCCCACCAGCTGCTTCACTTGGCCAAATAAAGCCCTTTTTCCTTTGCTTGAGCCTCCGCCTGAATTCTTGACATCGGATTCCCTAAGATTCAGGTCTACAGACCTTACACTCTTAATTTTTTAAAAAATACATCTATTCTTATTCTTATTTATTATTCTTATTTAGTGCATTTCTGTATTAGGTTGTGGTACTTCCTTAATATAACCCTCAACAAAATTATTGGAACAAAATAGAGGGGAATGGATGTCTACCCTTCATGTTAGTATAGCATTGTGATCTTCTTCTTCTCCAACCACAAGGAAAAGTCTGAATGACTTTCTCATCTTTCTCCTTGAGGAAAGAACATGGATCTTGCTAGTATCATGAAAATTTTCCACTTGCAAATTTGCCACTTTGACCTTGTGTACCTATGAGGCTAATGAATGCTTTATTGCCAACAAAGAGTTGATAGGGATTGGCAGTAACTGCAGCTTTTCCAATTTCTGTGCAGCTCACAAAGTTTATTTGGTATACCTTGTCACACGACCACACTACCCACAGCTCATAGAAAGCCATTTAGTAACTCAGGAAACTGTCTTGGATCACGATAGAAACATCAGCATGAACAGGAATTTGGTGAACTTGGCAAACATTTAACTCCTTCAGAAGTATCTATCTATCTATCTATCTATCTATCTATCTATCTATCTATCTATCGTCCTTGGTTAACGGCCACAATAGGGACTGGAAAATTGGTCGTTAAGTCAAGGCAGTCATCATTACCAACCATGTGATTTGCTTAACAACCATCATAAAAAAGGTCACAAATCATGATTACGTGACCACGGGGGTGATTGCACCCACAAAATTTATTTACTTAGTGCATTTCTGTATTAGGTTGTGGTACAAAATTTATTTACTTAGTGCATTTCTGTATTAGGTTGTGGTACTTCCTTAATATAACCCTCAATAAAATTATTGGAACAAAATAGAGGGGAATGGATGTCTACCCTTCATGTTAGTATAGAATTGTGATCTTCTTCTTCTCCAACTACAAGAAAAAGTCTGAATGAGTTTCTCATCTTTCTCCTTGGGGAAAGAACATGGATCTTGCTAGTATCATGAAAATTTTCCACTTGCAAATTTGCCACTTTGACCTTGCGTACCTATGAGGCTAATGAATGCTTTATTGCCAACAAAGAGTTGATAGGGATGCCCCTTCTCTGGAGAGTTTAGGGAAGTATGGGGGTGAGGGAGAGAGAGAGAGAAAGTCACCATGTTTTATTTCCTGTGAGGTAGGCAGAGCTGAGAGTTAGCCCACCCAATACTCCCCACTTTACGTCCCTTGTCCTGATGCTAAAAGGATGTAACTACTCTTGCCCCCTCCTGCCTGGATTGATCAGTTCCCTCTGCTTTTCTGCCAGCATGGAGCCTTCGTGTCCTCAACCAATCCCAGCATCCAGGCCCACTATTGGAACACCACTCACCTGGACCTCTCACATCCAACCTTGCATAACCTCACACACCCTAGTGTAGACACCCTTCCTCTGTCACAGCACTAGAGCCTCAGGCCACCAGACACCATTCCAATAATGTCTGCTCAGATGGCCTTCACCCTCTAGAGTGCCTCTCACCACAGAGGGCCATCTAGTCCTCCACCTCAACTCTCATCCAGGTGGTCCCCACCAAGAGGATGCCAAAGACATTTGAGCTGGTACACCCCTGGGAAGTATTATTAACAGACCCCCACCAATTTCTATTCTGGTAGCGTAGAGAGTAAGGGAGAGGACCTTGAGAGAAATATGCAAGAACCGTTACAGAAGCAAAGAGGACTGAAAATTTTCTGAAGTCCTGGAAAGCAAGATAATATCCTGAAGTCAGGCAGGCAGATTCCTCCTAATTCACTGGGGTATAAGAGGGACGGGAGATAAAACAAAGTGAGGCTTATAGAATTCCGCTCTTAGCCAATCCCCATAAAGGAGAGTTCTAGTCTTCCCATGGAGTTGATTTTCTGGTCTGGTCTAGCTAGTGGGGGTACCAGGAAGCTTCAACTCACTAAAATAGTTCTAATGGGGCTAGTAGCCCCCACCCCCCAACATGTGACCCCTTTAAGAAATATTCCGGGGCTTTGTCTGTAGGGAAGGCCAGATCCATGAGTCAACTTCTTGTGCTGAGACAGGAGGCCGGGGGCAGTGTCCCTTATTTCCAAATTGAGAGGTAAATCGGATGGAGTTTGGTGGGGAACAAATGATAAATAATTCTCCAATAATTCTCCAGATGTTCTTTACACGAAACTTGAGCCTTTATCTTCCAATATATTGAGAGCATTTTCCAACATTGTTCTCCTATCCTGGGTCTGAGGGTTGACACTTCTAGGCAGGATGTAAACATTTGCAATTATTAGATCAGGCTCATTCCTTATCCTGAAATGGATGAACATGCTCGAACAATCAGAGCCCAGGTTTATCTGAACTGCCTTCAGATTCCGGTACCTGTTTAGCAGAATAGGTAAATCCCCCCAGATCAGAATCCATAGGTTGCAAATTCCCTGGTGGGACAGCCCATGATTTGCCACCCACATCTTATCATTACATGAAAAATACACCGTTTTCAAAGCCCTTTTTGGAATTGAAGAACCTCAGAAAAAATTATGGAATGGAAGACTGAAGTTCTGAAACTCTTGACTGCATTGTATCTACGAATTCCATGTGAGGCATCCAGTATTCTGGGAATTCCTTTCTTGTTGAGAGTGTGTATCACAAAGGGCGAGGCTTAAAGAGTCCATCAATATCGAAGGAAACGTTCTCATATTAATGTTTAACATTATTATCTGAGAAAGGTCCCCTGGGATGAGAATAGGTTTATAGCTAATAAATTTGTCTCTTATGTAAAATGGTTATGGATGATGAAACAAATCTTTACCTACTGGCCTAAATTAACAGAGTATCCTCCACCTGTGTTAATCAAGTGCATCAGAGCTATGATTGAAATATCAACTGTACATAAGACCACTTGATATTCTCATGAATTCTGCCAGGAACCATGGGTAGTATAAACTGGTCTGATGGTTCCAGGGAAGCATCTACAATCAAGGGAGAAACCTGAGATCCCTGTCTAGCACTTTCGCAGAGAGAGAAACAGTAGATGAGAAAACACCGTTGACCTTCACCTTCACTCTGGGGGTGGCATAGGAAATCCTGACCCAATTTATCCAGCTTTTGGGACATCCCCCTTTGACTAAGGTATAAGAAATAAGAAGTCAATAAAGAGGAACACTTTTTCTGATACTCATATTGATCTACATTGAAACAAGCAGCAACCACCCATCTCAGCAGGTCCTTGGCTGATATAAGAAAGAAAGATAATATCCATCACAAATCAAGACCAACCAAATCCATATTGATGTGAGACTGTTCACACCCATGCTAGAAATCTGCATTGATAGTGGACTTTAGAAAGTTGCTTTCCAAGAACTTTGGGGCCAACTGGCTCATCCTGAAACTTTGTAGCCCATCTGCGACTTTCCCCTTTGGGTATCTGCCTGTTGACTCATGCAGAGTTCAGAGAGGTGGTGTCTCTCCTACTTACCATAATCCAAATCACAGTAATTTATTTGTAGTCTTGGTGCTAAATCTCTAGAGGCTTTCTGCAAACTTTGAGAAAGTTTGGCGCAAACATATCAATTACATGCTTTCACCCTGATATGACCCTAAAGCCTTGGGGGCTGATGCCATGGCACTGGAAAATCTTCGGTGCATAAATGGCTCTGGAGAAGAGGGAGCCTGGGGAAGCTTTTAGGGCAGGCAGGGGCTGCGTTCACTCCCCATCTTTCAGGTATGAAGCCTTGGCTGGTCTCTGTACAGATCAGGAGAGCCCTTCATGCTTCTGTCTTAGAAGGGGGCTTTGGTTTCTTCCACCTCTTCTTCTCCCTCTTGGTTCGAAGCAGATGCAGGGCTGGAGGCTCCATCATGTTGCTGCTTGTGCTGCTTCGGTGGCCCCAGGGAGTCTGTGGGGTGCTCAAAGCCAAATGCCTCCTGACTCTGAGGAGGGATGAGTTTGACCCACAGAATTATTACAGGCCAGGGGAGCTCCTCATTGGTGGCATAGTCTCTGCAACCAAGGTTTTTTTTCAACCACTAAGCTTCAACACAACCCCTTTGAGCCCAGTACACAGGCAAGTCCACCTTCCTGCACAGCATTTCAGACACTCCATTTCCGACTCATTTGTAAGGTTCCAGCACGCTTCTTTTTCCAGGATCTTAGCTCCATGAGCTGCTAGTTTTCCTCAATTTCTCTCCAATTTCAAACTTGGGTATCCATTTCACACCCCGCAGCTGTTGAGCCACCCTTGAAATTCTCAACTACTGAATTCCTGTCCTGTTCAGACCGGAAAGATGAAGTCTCCTGCTTGCCTTCAAAGGAGGCAGGAAACACGCACTTTCCTCGACCTCCCCTGGGCAGATGTTGGTGCTGGACGGAGAAGCAATGCTGTTTTCTCCCTTCTACCCCTCCCTTGGCCCACCAAGGGCTTGTCAGGGACACACCCAAAAAAAACAAAAGCCAGGAATGCTATATTTCCCCCCCTTCATTATCAGTGGGATACGTTAAATCTGCAATCCGGAAATGATTGTGGCGAATGGGCTTTAAAATCTAAACCTGTCCAGAAGTTGAGAACATACTGACTTTGCTAATATTCACAGCAGTTCATTTTGTGCGCGCTGGGTGAGAGAGTGAGTGTGGTCTAAATGTTCCTTTCCAACATTAGCTTCAAGTTAACCCTATATTTAATTTGGAGAACAGGGCAAACTACTGCGAAGTATTATAGAAGCTCACTAGGAAGAGAGAGAGAGACAGAATATTTAAAGTCAGCCTGAAATTTCAGTTGAACTGCAAACAGACCGACAACCTCAACAAAGCATTGAGGACTTGATATGCGATATAAGTAGACAGATTCCTCTGAAATATGTGAGATCTCTGGGGATCCCTCCCACCCTTCTTAGGAGAGATGAGAATCCATCCAAACAGGGGATGAAATGGGTCCCCCAAATGTTATTTTTATGTCACAAACTGTGATAGTGTCTTTGAAGTATAACCTGATCTATTTTATTGATACAGATTTGGGGAGGGTTTAAAATTTATTTTCATCTTCATACTTTTAGAGATGCTGTCATCCATTGAAAGAAACTCTGGTGCTTGAATGTGTTAGAACTGTTTTAGTGAAAAAGAACAAAATCTTCCTTTAATTAATGATGTTGTAATAAATTTATACTTGCAGCAAATTATTGACTGAAGATTGGAAAATGTTATCCTTCCTTTTTGCCACCCAGGAGATCAACCAGGATTTCCATCTCTTGCCCAACATCTCTCTGGGTTACAATATTTATGAAAACTACTACCATGCAGGAAAGACTTCGGATGCCCTGCTGGACCTGATTTCAGACGGGGAGGCCAATGTCCCCAACTACAGCTGTGGAAGGCCGAGAAACACAGTGGCCATTCTTGAAGGGGTTGACGCTGACATCTCCATCCAGATTTCGAACATGTTGGGCACCTACAAAATCCCTCAGGTGTGGCTCTGCTGGGGAGACAGTTTTCATTCATGCAACCTTAAGCCAGAGGCGCTGAGTTGTAAATGAAGGTCCCAATTTTCTTATAGAAATGATAGGCATTAACTTTTGAATGTTAAATTCGAAATTCCATCTTTTTTCAATTTTTTCAGATCAGCTACAGTTTTGTTTCTCAGATTCTCAGTGAGAAAACTCGGTTTCCTTTCTTCTACCCTATGCTTCCTGCTGAAGGATTCCAGTACCTGGGGATGGTCAAGCTGCTGCTACATTTCAGGTGGACCTTGGTTGGTCTGATGGCTCACGACACTGACCAGGGCCAGAAATTCCTGAGGACGTTGACTTCCATGCTGGAAAGGAATGGCATTTGTCCGGTCATATCAGAAACCATTTTCACAACTATGTATCCAGAGAGCAGAGATGCGAGTCCATATCACAACTGGAGACAAGTGAATGTCTTTCTTTATGGTGCAGAGAAAGATTTAATCCCTGGGGGAATATATATGCTCTATTCTGTACTTAAATCCTTTGAGAAGCCTGTTAGAGGAAAAGTTGTGATCACATCATTCTGCTGGGACGTAACCAACTATGTGGTAAATGAAGACGTTCCCTTTCGATTCATTGACAACATTTTTACCTTTCTCATGAAGGGAAACCAAATGGCAACGTCTCCTATCATGATGGATTTCTACAATTCTATCAGAGACTTAGCGTATGTATCCTTCAACTGTTCCTATACCAAGGATGCCTTTTCCGTGAAAGTCTGGAGACGGTGCAGAGAGAGAGAAGACCTGGAGACTATGCCCCAGGAGCAGATGGATCGGATCCTGTCTCAGGACAGCTATTTCATTTACAACACCATCTGGGCTGTGGCCTGGGCCTTACATGCAGCCTATGAATCCAGATCGAAGGGGACAAAGATGAAAGGTGGTAAAAATATGGAAACTGCAAGATTGAAAGGATGGCAGGTATTTTTTTTTCTGTCTATTTCCTGCAGCTGAGAATGCATTTGGCATTGTAAAAACTGGGCAGATATTTGGAAAAATTAAATTATTCTGAATACAATAGATAGATAGATAGATAGATAGATAGATAGATAGATAGATAGATAGATAGATTTCCAACTTTCTACTCTCTCCTTTTGGCATTCCCTTCACACCTTTCCTGTCTGTTACAATCTCTGTTCGGAGGGAGGGAGGGAGGGTGGGAGCCATAAAGGAGAGACTTGGAGAAGAGGTTACCCAGTCCAGAGATAGAAGGAAGAGTGGGAAACGGTCTCAAAATCAAACAGCCTTGATTGAGTATAAGGGAGACTTTCCCAACCTCAGCAACTTTGAGATGTGTGGAATTCAACTCCCAGAATTCCCCAGCCAGTGTCTGAAAGTAGCTGAGGTTCAGCAACACTGGTATAAGGGTTGGAGAAACTTGGACAGGCTTTTAAGGCTGATTCCAGTCCTTCCATTTTGGCCAAGTCAAGAAATAGGTAGCAAATTGCCACTTTGCTTCCTGGTGCAATTCAAGGTGTTGGTTGTTACCTGCAAAGTCCTGCATGGCACAGGGCCTGGTCATCTATCAGGACCCCAGAAGTCTACCTTCTCTGTCCCAGCACCTGGAATGAGGTCTCCCCCCCGAGATCCAGATGGCCCCCACTCTGGTGTAGTTCAGATGAGCTGTGAAGACCCAGGCCTTTGGCGAGGTAGAGAGAGAAATATTCACTTCACTCCTAGCACAAAGGAAGGGTTCTTCCCATTAAATGTTGGGTCCTATCTAAACATATCCATTTTCTCTTCCATTCCAGCTTCATTCCTTTCTTCAAAATCCTCAGTTTTACAATAATTCTGTAAATGGAGTGTATTTGGATGAGAATAGAGACCTGTCAGCAGACCTGGATGTATATAAGTGGGAGGTTATCGACAATCCATCCTTTGAGAAAGTGAGGGTTGGGAGTCTAGAAAGACAGGGGTCCCTGGATGTCAAGTTCGTGATCAACCAGAATGCTACTGCAGAGATGGAAGTGTCAAACAAGGTGGGATGAAATATTCATTTCCTTTTTTCTGAAGTTCTTGCCCAGAGGATTGCACTCTTGGGGCAGGGAGTGCCTTTCAATATCATCTAAGTTCTCCCAGAAAGGAACCACATTATTTAGTTCGATGTCCATATGCCTATCAGAAATACATATTTCACTGTTCAAGAAAAGTATTTATTAGTCCTCTGCAAAGGGAGGAAGATTTGAGCGAGGGGAGCATGATGATTTCTTGTGGCCAAAGCAAAGAAACCATCCAAGCTTCTCTTGAGGTATTTAGTATGTAAACTTAGACTGAAAGTCTAAAAAATGGTAATGTGTGAAAAGTTAGAAGAAAAGGTCAACATGGGAAGCAACCTGCAAGCAGTTCAACTTAGTGAACTGTAGGACCTCATAGGCTTCAAACTGAGTAAATCTAAGCCTTGAAGTGGAGGTCATCAACCTCTTCCTCCTTTGTCTCCTTTCTGGAACGAACTTCATTTTCTGGATCTTCTTCCTCTCTCCATTCAGCCCCTGCCTCCTTCCAGGTGTGTGGAAAGCTGTCCTCCCGGCTTGGTGAAGGTGGCTCAGGAAGGGAGGCCCATCTGCTGCTACGACTGTCTTCCTTGTGCAGAAGGAACCATCTCCACCCAGGAAGGTGGGTGGCACCAGAAGAAAGGGGCAGACTTTGGGAAGTCAGTATATCCCAACAAAAGTTTGGCTTTTAAAACATTCCTTCCTTATAATATATACAATATATTTCCTAGTGAGGCATAAGAAAAAAGTATTGATCAGGACTTCCTCCACTTCACCATATCTAGATGGAACCCCATTTCTATGGGCAGCCAAAGTTCATGGCTTTGAATAGGGATGGTAGACCTTACATTCTACATGGCTCTTCCAACTTCTCGAATCTCTCTGTAATGTGGGGGTAGGGGTGGGGAATCATGACTGCGCACTTACCCATACTTCTTGCCCTGGTGGGAAGATGGCCATCGAGCGCAGGAATTCATGATGATGTCCTCAGCTCAACTGAGCTTGAAGGTCACCTCCACATAACCTCAGTGGTGAAGTGGTGGAACTTCCTTCCTTCCTTCCTTGGAATTGGGAAAAGGTTGCCAGTTTTCCCTTGCAATGCAAGCAAAGAGAATACTTAAACTATAATCTATCTCCCTCCCTCCCTTCTTTCCCGGAATATGTAAAACGGACAGTTCTGGCAGTTTCTTCCCCCTCCAGCTGGAGTGAAAAGAAGAAGCATATTATTTCATTTCCTTCTCTGGCGGATTCCCTATTTCACAGCAATCAGTGAAAAAAATAGAACTCATTGATCATCATCATCATCATCATCATCATCATCATCATCATCATCATCCCACTCAGCAAAAGTTAAGAAGTAATTGAGGACTCTCTCATCTTTTTCTGTCTTTTCCTGCATAAATATGAATATTAGTTTCCTATACAACTATGTGGGTATGAAATATGGGACATCATATAAACCACATATGTATTCTTTGTTTTTGGTACCCATCTGGGAATTTATCAGTGACACAATCAGTGACAATGTTCACACATAATATTAAGCCAGGATGTGTAAGCCATTGTTCACTGTACAAAAAATAATAACACTGGTTCTTGTTCTCCAGGCACGGGAGACCCAAAGGAACCAAATTAAAGCATCGTTAAGAGATGGCACTGCTGGGTCCATTTGTGCCATGGAGGGGAACCCGCATCTCTCTAGTTCCTCATTCTTACTGCATCCTGACTTCCTTCACATGCAATTTTTCTCACCGTCTCCAATTTCACCCAACCTATGCCCTTGATTGAAGCGCATGCCTCATGAGAGATCTTCCTCTTCCTCTTTTTCAGATGCAGAAAAATGCACCAGATGTCCAGAAGATCTGCATCCAAACATCAATCAAGATCACTGTATACCCAAGATGAAAACCTTCTTATCCTATCAAGAACATTTGGGGATCCTCCTGGCTTCCCTTGCCTTCTTCCTCTCTTTAATTGCAGGGCTTGTTCTGGGAATCTTTATTAAATTCCAGGAAACTCCAATTGTCAAAGCCAACAATCGGGATCTCTCCTACATTCTCCTAGTCTCGCTCCTGCTTTCCTTCTTGACCTCCTTCCTCTTCATTGGCCAGCCAACGACAGCCACCTGCCTGCTCCGACAAACAGCATTCAGCATCGTTTTCTCCCTCGCTGTCTCCTCGGTCTTGGCCAAAACAGTCATGGTGGTGTTAGCCTTCTTGGCCACAAAGCCAGGGAATACAGTGCAGAGATGGCTGGGAAAGAGTCTGGCCAACTCCATCATCCTTTCCTGCTCTGGTCTCCAAGCTGTCCTCTGCAGCATCTGGTTGGGTATTTCTCCCCCATTTCCTGATGCTGACCTGCACTCTCAGGCTGGAGAGATCATCCTGCAATGCAATGAGGGCTCTGTCACCATGTTTTACTGTGCCCTTGGCTACATGGGCTTCCTGGCTGCTATCTGCTTCCTGGTGGCTTTCCTGGCCAGGAATCTGCCTGGGGCCTTCAACGAAGCCAAGCTCATCACCTTCAGCATGCTGGTCTTCTGCAGTGTCTGGGTCTCCTTTGTGCCTACCTACCTGAGCACCAAGGGGAAATACATGGTGGCCGTGCAGGTCTTCTCCATCTTGGCCTCCAGTGGTGGTCTGCTGGCCTGCATCTTCATCCCCAAGTGCTATATTATTGTTCTTAGGCCAGAATTGAATACAAAAGAACAGTTGATGTCAAAATAAATTCATAAAGTCAGTTTTGGTAGGTGGTTCCCAAAAATATCAGTGAGTAATTCTAGCAAAGAATATTTGACACTTCAATGCTCTTAAAAAAAAAAAAAAAACCCACGAACTGCTGTTTTTTCAAGTGTATCATTTTACTTTTATCATTTCTTCAAATGATAGAAATGGATTATTTTTTAATCTGTGGGGGTGTAGTTGGTTTGTATTTGGGGTTTTATTTCTATAAGCTGCCTGGAGTTACCCTGAACGAATTGGGCAGCCATATGAATTCCTTTCCCCTTCATGGATCACCGCCTTGTCATGGCGAAGGGGCTTGCATAGCTCAGTGAAGCCTAGAGCTATGCCGTGCAGCGCCACCCAAGATGCGCAGGACATGACAGAGGGTTCTGATGAAATGTGTTCCACTGGGGAAGGAAATGGCAGCCCATTCCAGTATTCTTGCCAAGAAAATCCCATGGACAACATCAAAAGGCTAAAATATATGATGTTGGAAGATGAGCCCCTCAGGTTGGAAGGTGTCCTATATGTTACTGGGGAAGAGCAGAGGGCAATTCCAAGTAGCTCCAGAGAGAGTGAAGTGGCTGGGCCAAAGCTGAAAGGACGTTCAGCTGTGGATGTATCTGGAAGCGAAAAGAAGGTCCAATGCTGTAAGGAACAATATTGTATAGGAACCTGGAATGTAAGATGAACCAAGGCAAGCTGGATGTGGTCAAACATGAGATGACAAGATTGAACATTGAAATCTTGGGAATCTGCAAATTAAAATGCACGGGATTTGGTGAATTTAATTCAGGTGACCATTATATCTACTACTGTGGGCAAGAAACCCTTCGAAGAAATGGAGTAGCACTCATAGTCAATAAGGGAGTGGGAAAGGCAGTAATGGGGTACAATCTCAAAAACGACAGAATGATCTCAGTGCGAATCCAAGGCAAACCATTCAACATCACAGTAACCCAAGTCTATGCCCCAACCACTGATACCAAAGAAGCTGAAGTTGATCGGTTCTATGAAGACCTACCACACCTTCTAGAACTAGCACCAAAAAAAGATGTCCTTTTCATCATAGGGGATTGGAATGCTAAAGTATGAAGTCAAGGAATAATTGGAATAACAGGCAAGTTTGGCCTTGGAGTACAAAATGAAGCAGTGCAAAGGCAAATAGAGTTCTGTCAAGAGAACAAGCTGGTCATAGCAAACACTCTTTTCCAACAACACAAGAGATGACTCTACACATGGACATCACCAGATGGTCAGTACCGAAACCAGATCGATTATGTACTTTGCAGCCAAAGATGGAGAAGCTCTATACAGACAGCAAAAACAAGACCAGGAGCTGCCTGTGGCTCAGATCATGAGCTTCTTACTGCAAAATTTAAGCTTAAATTGAAGAACGTAGGGAAAACCACTAGACCACTCAGGTATGACTTAGAACATATTCCTTGTGAGTACACAGTGAAGGTGATGAATAGATTTAGGGGATTAGATCTGGTTGACAGAGTGCCTGAAGAACAATGGATAGAGGTCCATAACATTGTACAGGAGGCAGCAACTAAAACCATCCCAAAGAAAAAGAAATGCAAGAAAGCAAAATGGCTGTCTGATGAGGCTCTACAAATAGCTTTGGAAAGAAGGAATGCAAAAAGCAAGAGTGAAAGGGAAAGATATAAGCAACTGAATGCAGATTTCCAGAGAATAGCAAGGGGAGATAAGAAGGCCTTCTTAAATGAACAATGCAAAGAAATCGAGGAAAACAATAGAATGGGGAAGACTAGAGATCTCTTCAAGAAAATTGGAGATATCAAAGGAACGTTTAGTGCAAAGACGGGCATGATAAAGGACAAAAAAGGCAAGGACCTAACAGAAGCAGAAGAGACTAAGAAGAGGTGGCAAGAATACACAGAAGAAGTATACAAGAAAAATCTTAATTTCCCTGATGTCCATGCTGGTGTGATCACTGACCTTGAGCCAGACATCCTAGAGACCGAAGTCAAGTGGGCTTTAGGAAGCATTACTAACAACAAAGCTAGTGGAGATGACAGTATTCCAGCTGAGTTATTTAAAATACTAAAAGATGATGCTGTTAAAGTGCTGCACTCAATATGCCAACAAGTCTGGAAAACACAACAGTGGCCACGAGATTGGAAGAAGTCAGTTTACCTTCCAATTCCAAAGAAGGGCAATGCCAAAGAATGCTCAAACTATCGCACAATTGCGCTCATTTCACATGCTAGCAAGGTTAGCTCATAATCCTACAAGCTAGGCTTCAGCAGTACGTGAACCAAGAACTACTGGATGTACAAGCTGGTTTTCGAAGAGGGAGAGGAACTAGAGATCAAATTGCCAACATTCGCTGGATCATGGAGAAAGCACGAGAATTCCAGAAAAGCATCTACTTCTGCTTCATTGACTATGCAAAAGCCTTCAATTGTGTGGATCACAACCAACTGTGGCAAATTCTTAAAGAGATGGGGGTACCAGACCACCTTACCTGTCTCCTGAGAATCTGTATGCGGGCCAAGAAGCAACAGTTAGAACCGGTCATGGAACAAACGATCGGTTCAAAATAGTGAAAATAGTATGACAAGGCTGTATACTGTCAACCTGCTTATTTAACTTATATGCAGAGTACATCATGAGAAATGCCAGGCTGGATGAATCACAAGCTGGAATTAAGATTGCAGGGAGAAACTTTAACAACCTCAGATATGCAGACAATACCACCCTAATGGCAGAAAGTGAAGAAGAACTAAAGAACTTCTTGATGAAGGTGAAAGAGGAGAGTGCAAAAGCTGGCTTGAAACTCAACATTAAAAAAACTAAGATCATGGCACCTGGACCCATCAATTCCTGGCAAATAGAAGGGGTAGAAATGGAAGCAGTAACAGGCTTCATTTATTTGGGCTCCAAGATCACCGCAGATGGAGACTGCAGCCATCAAATTAAAAGAAGCTTGCTCCTTGGGAGGAAAGCTATGGCAAACCTAGATAACATATTAAAAAGCAGAGACATCACCTTGCAGACAAAGGTCCGCATAATCAAAGCTATGGTTTTTCTAGTAGTAATGTATGACTGTGAGAGCTGGACCATAAAGAAGGCTGAGCGCCGAAGAACTGATGCCTTTGAACTGTGGTGTTGGAGAAGACTCTTAAGAGTCCCTTGGACTGCTAGGAGGTCAAACCAGTCAATCTTAAAGGCAATCAACCCTGACTGCTCATTGGAACGACTGATAATGAAGCTCAAGCTCAGATACTTTGGTCAGCTAATGTGAAGAGAGGACTCTTTGGAAAAGACCCTGATGCTGGGAAAGATTGAAGGCAAAAGGAGAACGGGACGGCAGAGGATGAGATGGTTAGATAGCATCACTGAAGCAATGAGCATAAACTGAGCAAACTCAGGGAGGCAGTGAAGGACAGGAAGGCCTGGCGTGATATGGTTCATGGGGTCATGAAGAGTCGGACGCCACTTAACAACTAAAGAAAAACAACAATAAATTACTTTAATAAATTAATTAATATATTTGATATCCCCGTTACACTTTGCTGTTGAATAAAATATCTGGGTGTTGATGTATCCTTTGGATGAGTGTAGAATTTGCTGAAAGGTACATTTGACCTGGAGACCAGGACACAGTTACCTTGAAGCACAAATTTGTCTATTGATGGGCCTGGTGTGAAGGACAGGCCTAAGGAGGGGAACGGATGTCGTAGTCACTTCCAGGGAGGAATGGTGAACTGACATTCTGAGGATCGCAGGAGACATTATGACGGAAAAGGCAGCTGGATATTGGATCCGGACTGCTGAAATTTCTCTCCAGATCAAGAAGAGATCTTGAGATTATGTGTACTCTTGACAGCTGGTTTTTTTTGGGTGGGGGGTTAGATGGCAGAAACTGTTTTTGTGGTCTCTTGAGATCAGCTGGGAGTTGCAGGATTCCATCGTGTTCTGAGCTGTTAATGTAGCCTTTTATGGACTCAAAGTTTGACCAAACCTCATCTTTTTAATCACTTTGGAGTTTATTTTTTGTTATTATTTGCTCAGTCCGGTATTTGCTGGGTGAGTTTCTCTTCAATCAGTTTAGAAGGAAAGAATACATGTTAAAAGTTTTGTAAGAAGTTTCTGTTTCACAATATACAGCAAAAGGGTAATTACAGTGCTGATTTCAGAAAGCTTTTCAAACGATTAAGGGTTCAGATGAATTTGAATTGAACAAAGATTTTGATGTTACTTAAAAGGATCTTCTCTTATGGGGAAAGTTCTTCTGTTTATATTTTGAGCTGATAACAAGACTTTGAAGGTTGGACACTCGAGAGTACCAAATGGCTACTGGAAAGGAAATTTTTGATGTTTAATGGTTTAATTTGTAATACTTCTGTTGTTATATTTGATATTGTCAGAGGAAAACCCTCATTAAACACGGGAGACAGACACACCAGAACATGAGCCACTTCAAAGTTCTAAAGGCTTTATTAAAATGTTAGTTTAACAAGCAATAACCATAACTCAATCAATAACATATAGGGTACTTACGAAAATTCACATTGCAATGAGGACCAGCATGAGCAAGCTGTCAGGTGAGACAGCTTGGCCAAGTGGCCTTGACCCCCTAGTTGCAATCCCTTTTGTCCTCAAAAACCGCAAACCGCAATCATGGCTCTCAGGATTTGCAACCGAATCATATCGTCCTTGGGGCTCATTTTACCATACTTCCCTGTTCCATTGCTCCTGTCACACTCCTTCTATCAGCACTCTATTTTCCAGCTTCCTGTCCATGACTGAAAACTTTAGTCCACATGGCAATTTTATCTATTGCTCTGTAACTTTATGTATTTACTTTATTGCTCTATAAGCTTGTTTTATTTGTATGTTACAATTAACAAAGGCCTTAAGTGTTAATAAATCAGTTTTTTCCTCTCACAATATCTAAATGATGGGTTACTATTTCTGGTAATGTTTAATGGCTTTTTTGATAGGGACTGGATGAGGATGTTGTGCAGAGTGCAGCAAAAAAATCCCATAAATCCTGCTCTCAGGAAAATAACACATCAGCATGAGAGCTTGCAAGTAGCAATGTCCATATTTTGTTTTCCAAAGACAATCCAGTCAGAAAATATAAACTAACTGGTCTTTATGGATAAAAATGCAAAACTTCACAAAATACAAGTTGCATAGAAAATATAGAATATAACAAAGACTTCTTCTCATATTAGCTTCCAAGACTTATCACTGCAAGCCTCTAGCTGAAAAAAACACTCTCACAGAGAAGAGGTTCACTACTTGGTTACTAGTTAGGACTACATAACCTGTAAAAACCTACATGGTTAACTGTACAAAGCAAAACACGCTGAACAGAGCTGGGCATTTCACCCTCCCATTATATTGCCAACATGACACCCCCGCTGAATAACTAACATAGACACATACAGTAGGTGGCAGTAAAAATCATAACAGAATCACAAGATACTTTGTAATCTCAACACCTGTTTTTGTATAGCTAACGGGATGACCTTCATCCCATGAGAAAATCCTGATACCCCTCTCAGCCCGTTTGCGACACAACAACACGTGTTACAGGATAGTATAAACAACTGATTACAGCAATACAGTAACAATTTACATTTGTTCTAATCCAAGGTTTGCTAACATTGCTTCATGTTGGAGAATAGGCAATGGTTTTGTAAATACATCAGCAAGATTTGCTTCAGATGCACAATACACAAGATCAATGAAATTTTCTAACATAGCTTGTCTCACATTTTTATACTTTACATCAACATACTTTGTACGAGCTCTAATGTTTTCTGTTTTAGCTAACCCTATACAGGCTTGAGAATCTTCATACACTGTATAAGGCAATGACACTTGAATGTTTAAATCAATGAATAATTGATGAAACCATCTTAATTCACAGATTGCTTCTGATAAAGCTGAGAATTCAGCTTCTGTGGTAGACAAGGCAATGGAGGTTTGCTTCCTTGCTTTCCATGCAATTGTAGATTCACCAAATTTACAAACAAATCCAGTTATGGACTTTCTGTTACTTTCTTCTGCAAATGAACTATCAACAAAAATTACAGGCTTTTCTAACCCATTAGTTGACATTTTAAGACAAAAATCTATTGTACCTTTTAAACATCTCATTAATCTTTTCAATCCTAGCCAGTCATGTTCTGTAGGATTAGCCACCTTACGGCTCAAAATCCCAACAACATAAGACACATCTGGACGTGTCCATTGTGCTAGGTGCAGTACAGAACCAATCACAGAATGATACAGTGCAGGTGTTTCACACAACTTTTCACATGTTCAAAAAATCACAAGTCATTGGAGTTTTTACAGGTTTTGCATCTAACATTCCCATGTTTGCTAACAACTGTTCTATCTTTTTCTTTTGACTTAGATAGATTTCTCCATTTTCAGCTCTCTGCACTTCAATCCCAAGGTAGTATTTTAACATACCTAGATCTTTCAATTTAAAATATTGCTCTATTTGCTTGGCAAATTCTTTTACCATGTTTAAAGAACTAGTAGCAAGACAGAAATCATCAACATAAGTGAGAAGTACTGTATAATCTTTTCCAGTTCCTTTGGTATATACACATTGATCAGCTATTGATTTCTTGAAACCAATTTCCAACAAAGCTTTATCTAAGCATTGATGCCAACATCTCCCAGCTTGTTTCAATCCATACAGTGCTTTACGCAGTCTGTATACTTTCTGGGAATCCTCACATGTGTAACCTGGAGGTTGCTTCATATACACAGTTTCATGAAGCTCAGCATTTAAATAAGCTGTATCTACATCAAAATGATGTACAACCATGTTTCTTTGTGCAGCTAAGGCTAACATTACACGCAATGATTCAGGCCTAACTGTAGGTGCAAATGTAAGATTATAATTCACAAACTGTTCTTGTGAATAACCTTGTGCAACCAATCTAGCTTTATACTGAACAGTGTTATCAGGTAAAAGCTTTTTTCTAAACACCCATCTGGAACCTATGGCTTTTTCTGATTCAGGTAAATCAACAATTTCAAAAACATTCTTATTTACTAATGCATTGAACTCAGTATCCATAGCTTCATTCCATTTCTCTTGTTCATCACTTGGCAAAGATAACTTTTCCTGAAAATTTTGTGGCTCACAAGTGATTTGACACACTCTGACTTGTTGAATAACAAATCTTTCTGGTGGAACACCTTTTGTTATTCATGTTGACCTACGAGGAATCTCAAAACTTTCCTGTATTTCCTCTTTCTCCTCCTTCATTTCTACTTCAGCTAAAGCCTCTGCTTCTTGCTTTATCCGTGGAGAGGAGGGTGCAACAAGTGGTGTTTGCTCTCTAGCTAAATCTGTCTGTGACTCCAAAACAACCTCTGAATTTGCATGCAGCCTTTGCCAATTAGAAGGCTCTTCAAAATTCGCATTTCTAGAGATAACAACTCTGCCTCGGTTCAGATAAAACCGATAACCCTTTGATTCCTGAGAATAACCAATAAATCTCAAACGCTGTGTTTTTGGTTGGTTTCTCCTTCTTTGAGACTTAGGAATTTGTACATAAGCAAAAGTTCCAAATGTACGCAGATGCTTTAAGCATGGATGTTTACCATATAGCAAAAAATAAGGAACTTCATTCACAGCTGAATTCCAGTGTCTGTTTGTAAGAAAAACAGCTGTCAGCATAGCTTCTCCCCAGAAACTAATTGGTAATTGATTATCAATCAATAAACTATCCTTAATTACTTTCAAAACACCAATCTTGTGCTCAGCAATTCCATTGTCAGCAGACATGCCCACATTTGCTAATCTGTGGAAAATGCCTTTCTTACATAGCCAATTTTTAAACTCAAGACTCATAAATTCACCCCCTCTGTCAGTCTGCAAACTCCCGACTTTATATCCATGTCTTTTTTCAACCATAGACACAAATTCTTTGAACCGAGAGAATGCTTCAGACTTCTGTTTCAACAAATAACAAAATGTGAAACGTGTTTTATCATCCACTAAAACAAACATGAATCTTGCTCCCCCCTCACTCGGAGGAAACGGACCAGCTAAGTCAGCATGCACAAGAGCAAATGGTCTTGTAGAAATTCTGCTGCTTTTTCTGGCGACAGGGGCACATTTTATCTTAGATTGTTTACACACAGTACAATCAAGAAACTTAGAACACTTCTTGAATCTCAGTTCTGGATACACTTTGGCCATTTGTGACAAACACTTCCATCCAGGATGACCTAATACTCTATGATAATAATGAATGCATTTATCATGTACAGGCACATTACCAGCACAACTTCCAATTAACACATCTTGTTTAGGAAGCATTTCATACAATTGATTAACCATTCTCCCTCTCGCACATTCGGCCCCCTCTTTTGTAACATAGCATTCAGAACCTTGGAACATAACAGAATAACCAATGCTAGTTAATACAGGGACACTGAGAAGAGAAAAATCAAGTGTAGGAACACAGAGTACATCAGAAACCACTTCTCCCAAACAAGGTATGAACACTTCACCTTGCATGGTTACTTTAGCTACAGAACCATCAGCCAGATTAACCTGTTGAATTTTAGGTTTACATTTAGTTAACAATAACTGCTCATTGTTTACAATGATTTCACTACAACCAGAGTCCAGTAACCACTTATCAGCATTACGTTTGTCTCTGTTAGAAATCAAGGCAGACACCAGTCTAGTACTCCCTTGTTTCTTAACTTTTGCTTTTCCACAACGGACAAACCTTCTGGAACTCTCAGCAGGCTGATTTTTCATAGGACAGTCTTTTATAAGATGCTTGGTAGAATTACAACGAAAACACTTTCTCACCAAATATGCACATTCCGTGCCAGCTGGAGAAGGTTGCTGCTTTACGTTATCAAGTCTTTTCTTAGGATTAGTCTGCAAGTCACGTGTGCATTGAATTTCTTGCAATCTATTTGTTAAATATTCCACCGTTAGATCGGCGATTTGAAGTGACTGTACGGCTTCTACTAATATGTTAAACGACTCATCCAGACTTGAAAGAATTATACATGCTCTTTGTTGCTCGGGAATGACCCGATTACGATCTGCCAACTCAGCAAACAAAGTTTTCATCTTATTCAGGTGCTCAATTACATTGGCTCCTGGCTCCAACTTAAGGTTATACAAGGGCTTTGTCAAACTTACGATAGCAGATGCAGTTTGCCTTGCATAGATTCCACGCAACGCCACCCAACATGCATTAGCAGTTTCCAAACCACGAACATGCACCAATTCTGAAGACTCAAGTCCCAAAATCAAATTACCATATGCACGGTCCATCAAAGCTTGCTCTGCATCCGTGGGTGCCGCCGGGGGTGCGTTGTCTACATAACGCCAAAGCCCCTCTCTCATGAAAAAAATCCCATAAATCCTGCTCTCAGGAAAATAACACATCAGCACGAGAGCTTGCAAGTAACAATGTCCATATTTTGTTTTCCAAAGACAATCCAGTCAGAAAATATAAACTAACTGGTCTTTATGGATAAAAATGCAAAACTTCACAAAATACAAGTTGCATAGAAAATATAGAATATAACAAAGACTTCTTCTCATATTAGCTTCCAAGACTTATCACTGCAAGCCTCTAGCTGAAAAAAACACTCTCACAGAGAAGAGGTTCACTACTTGGTTACTAGTTAGGACTACATAACCTATAAAAACCTACATGGTTAACTGTACAAAGCAAAACACGCTGAACAGAGCTGGGCATTTCACCCTCCCATTATATTGCCAACATGACACCCCCACTGAATAACTAACATACACACATACAGTAGGTGGCAGTAAAAATCATAACAGAATCACAAGATACTTTGTAATCTCAACACCTGTTTTTGTATAGCTAACGGGATGACTTTCTTCCCATGAGAAAATCCTGATAGAGGATGGTTATTCTTGGACATGTTTAATTGTTAATAGGGATTTGGCTTTGATTATTTGAAGAGGGGGATTAGGGGGAATTTGTTGAAATGGAAATGGAGATATAAATATTAAATGGGGTGAGGTATTGAATGAAGAAGTATTTGATTGATTTTAAGAGACAGTGCTGAGTTGTTAGTCTATGAGTGTCTGCACGGACCCTGGAGTTTAGATCATTGTGTCAGGGGATTCCAAGTTCACTCACATTCACAAGTTGTGGGTAATAAATGCCATATTTATACCCCTTTCTGCATTTCAACGGAGGGGTCATCTAATTTCAATCTTGTCTATAACCCAGACAATCCTTACAAATTGGTGGCCAAAGAGCATTGAGCTGGTACACTCCTGGAGGATATCTTTTTGGACTGTACAATAGAAATAGTAGTGCAGAGCAGTGTTTCTCAACCTTGGCAACTTTAAGATGAGTGGACTTCAATTCCCAGAATTCCCTAGCTAACATGGCAGCTGGCAATTCTGGGAGTTGAAGTTCACTCGCTTTAAAGTTGGCAAGGTTGCTAAGGTTAAGAAATACTCATGTAGAGGACATATGGAGTGGCCCTGAAGGACAGGAGGAAGAGTCAGATGAGGGGCTTGAGCCCAGACCAAGAAAACAACTTGAGAAAAACCCCCATCAAGCCCCTCCCTGATTCACACAAAGCTAAAGGGAGGGAGGGGAAACTGCATTCAGACTTGCAAGATTCTGTTACTAGAGCAGTTACAATAAAAGTAGTCTTGACTTCTGGATTCAATTCAAGGTGCTGACTAGAGACTATAATGCCCTACACGCACTGATGATGTTACCTAGTTGGGTCATGAAATGTTTACAACCAAACAACCAAGCTCAGAGATCCCCAAAGGACTCCACAGTTCAACCCTGAGCTACATATATTCCCTTCTATTGGATCTGCTTGATCCTACAGGTCAGGCAGAAACAATTGGAGATAAGAGATCCCTCAGATGACCAGGCCCTATGGCAGGAAGGGCTTCACAGGTGATAACCAGCACCTTGTCAGCAATGTCCGGAAACTTATAATTGAGTGGACTTGTGACCCAAATGGTCTTTCCAAACAGTATGATTTATAGATTCTAATTTAATATGGAAGAATAGGTCACATATCCCACTCCAGTATTAAGCATTGGAGAAGGTAACAATGGGAAGAGACAGAGAGAAGGAGAAAATATTTAAAGTCAGCCTGAAATCTTATTCCAACTGCCAGTATACTGACAACATCAAAGAAAACCCCAAAGCTAATAATAAATTCCTTCAGACATAAGATGAATTCAGTATCCTAAAATGAAATATCAATTGAAAGAATCTCAGAATTCCATTGAAATGCATGAGAGATCTGGGGAGATCGCCTATACTTCTTAGGAGAGATGAAAAAATCCATCCAAATATGTCATCAAATCCTGGGACTTCTGAGGTAGGCCTGGCGAACTGAAGATGTCTCTCTCTGAGAAAGTGGAGCTGATGACTGCGGCAAAGTCCAAAGAACCAGTGAGTAGACCGATTCTTCGGAACCTCTCCAGATAAGGAAAGGAAGGGAGATTGCCCACATGTGTTCTGATGGGTGCTGCTCATGAAGAGACTGCAGGACAGCAGTTTTCCATGGGTTAGAGCACCAGGAGACAAAGGGATTAGCCATCTTTATGTATGTATGTATGTATGTATGTATTCATTCATTCATTTAACAAATTTATATGGCTGCCCAACTCACATACAGTGACTCCAGTCAGCTTATAGAGTAAAATCCCCCAAACCATCAACACCTGCCCCCTGCAGCAGCCAAAAACAAAGTCAACACAGCCACATTATTGGCTCCTTTTCAGCTTGGGGTGCCCAGGCCTGTTGGCAAAAGCACATCTTCAGGGCCTTCCAGAACAACACTGAGGTGGGGGCCAATCTTTACTCAGAGGGAATAACATTCCACAGGGAGGGGGTCACCATGGAAAAGGCCCTTCTTTGTGGTCCCATCAGATGCACTTCCCTCAATGATGGGCTTGGGAGTCACATAACTGGTTTGCAACTGCAGTGGAGTCTTTTAAAGGACACTAAGTTTGCAAGCCTCACTTTCTAATCACTTTCACAAATTGCCTATTAACCATCTTAAAGCTATTATTACCTTCACAATGACAAATCTGAAAAATTGCTGCGTGAGTTTAGTTTCAACTCTCAACAAAAGAAAAATTAATTACAAGCTTAAGAAAGACTTTGAAATAAACAGCAAAAACTAAATAAGATGTTGATCTAACAAAATTACAAATGGATTAAAGGGTCCAGTTAAATTTGGAATACTGACTTTTACTATAAGATTTTGGTATGGATAGATTATGTCCAAAAGATGTCAATGAGGGAATGATAGATACAGGGCAAATTTTGTCTGAGAAAACAAAAGTAGAACTACAAATGACAGGCCAAGAGAATGATTTTGAGAAGGACACTTGATTGCATATACAAAAGAAACTGGCTGAACTTTTAAACATTGAAGGGGAGATACAAATGGCAAACTAAGAGAATGTCCTGGAAAGTGTTTTCTTATTGGATCTACAAAAGAGGTTTGTTAAACCCTTGAAGAAGTCTGTGCGATGAGATAAAGAAGAATTAAAGAGAAATCAAATCCTATGACAATATTTGAATGAACTAAAGATTAAGACTGTTAGACATAAAAGGAAGGAATATAAATTTGGTTTATTTGATCAAGGTTGAAATAAGACATGTATATGAAGAGTTCCGGCAACTCTTTAGAGACTTTTTGCTGACATCAGGATCGAAAAATTAATGTTTTATGGATTGGCATATAGATAAGGGATGGGGTATGGGATGGAGAGACAACTATTTGTATCCTTATAGAGGGTAAAGAGTTACTGAATTTGTCTATACTTGTTGTAATGAAGGTTGGAAATCACTTCTTAATTTTTTTCCCTTTTTTATCATTCTTTTCCCTTTTTTCTCTTTTCTCTTTCTTTTTTCATTCACTTTTTATTCTCTTACTATTTTTTTCTATGTCTTTGAGTTTGGTTTGTATTCGTTTTTACTACTGTAATCAAAATCCTTAATAAAATACATCATCGAATGCTCAAAACCTGCAAAGCTGTTCGGTTTCTCTCACAAACTGGGACACTGCTTTTGAAATAGAATTGAATCATTTTTAATTCTGTGGTTTATTGTTTTTATTATGTTTCTGCTAAAATGTTTAGGAACTCCTGTCTCCTGACTACTAACTCACTCTACTGTACAAACTCCACTAACTTCGGTAACTTCTTTGTCCACCTATTGATATTTCATTCCTGCATTAACTATTTTTTTCTTTTTTTCCCCTTGTTTGCTTTCTTCTTCTTTTCGTTCTTTAAAAATACAATAATTAAAAAAAACTATGAAGGTCTGTATGGATTCTTGGGTTTAAGGCACTGGGTGAGGAAAACCTCCAGGTTTATTCAGACTTCAAAATTGTGGCTAATGTCAAGTTTAAACAATAATTAAATAACATATGGTTTACTTCCATCTTCACAAGCAAGGAAAACCCTTTTTTCTTCCATAATAGAACAATAGTTCTAAGAATGAGAATAACCACTATTGATCAATATAGAGAATCCTCGTTCTCAGGACATTTGCTGTAGTTTGGCAAGCTATATAAAAGAAGTAAAAAACAAAAAAAGGAAATGGTTCCCATACTTCATTTATTGTCTTTATTCCAAAGAGGAACAACCACAAACCTCAACGAATCCTCGGCCGTCTTGACAAATATAGCCAAAGTCCACCACAAAGAGAGACCAACTACATATCCAGATCAATGTGTGACTATTTACACACTTGCTAGCACTCTCTCTTCACACCGGTTTGTGTGATATTTTCTTAGAGAATGTAATGGTGTGTGGGAATGACCTTGGGAGGCTGGGCGCAGAGACGCTGCCTAGGGAACAGTCAGATAAGAGAGGGCATAGCCTGCAGCTGGATAGTGGGTGGGGCAAGAGGCTCAGAAGGGACCCTCCCTAGTTTCTCGGACTGTATAAGAGATGGGGGAGACTTGTACTTCGAGATTTGATTCTGTTAAGGTAACCTTACAATAAAGTGGAATTAGCTGACTGGTTCTGTTTTCTGTCTGGTCTACCTGGTAATGCTGACAGAGAAGTTTGGAGCCAAGTTCTCTTGTGTCACTGAGTGGCTCATCTTCAAAGTTTGGACCTCCTCTCTGACTTCTCTCCTCATTGCCATTATCCAAATCACAGTGATTTACCTGTTGTCTTGGTGCTAATTCTCTAGAGACTTTTTTGCAACCTTTCAGAAGATTTGACACAAACATGTCAATAATATGTTTTCACCTAGATTTTACCCAAAAGCCTTGGGGGCTGATGCCACGGCACTGGAAAACCATGGGTGCATCAATGAGTCTGGAGAGAGAGAGGGTCTGGGGAGGCTTTTAGGGCAGGTGTGGAGGTTTTTTCTCCTCTCTGCTTCAGAAATGAAGCCTTGGCTGGATTCTGTCTGAAATAGGAACACTTTCTTCCCTCCCTTCTTCTCACTCTTTGCTCAAACCGACACAGGACTGGAGGCGTCGTCAGGAGGACAAGCCATGCTGCTGTTCCTGCTGCTTCTGTGGCCCCAGGGAGTCTGTATGAAGCTCAAGGCCAGATGCCCCCTGACTCTGCAGAGGGAGGAGGTGGACCCACAGAACCATTACAGGCCAGGAGAGCTTCTCATCGGTGGCATAGTCTCTGCAACCCAGGCTTTGTTTCAAGGATTAAGTTTCAAAAAATCTCCTACGACTCAATTATTCTCGTAAGTCAATCTTCCTGCACTGCATTCGAGCAACTCTCTTTCTGACTTATTTCAAAAGTTCCAGCCAGGCACGGTGCCATTGCATCTTTTTTAGACCCTGCCGCTGATGGGCCTGCTTTGAAATTCTCAGGTACAATCATCGAGCTGGGATCTTCTCTTTTTCTTGACTTTGAAGGACAACACCCGCTTTCCTTGACATCCTCTGAGCAGAGCTAGGCTGTGGATAGAGAGGAGGGGGTGGTTCCTCCCTGGTGCCCCTCCCTTCCCGATAAAGAGGTCAACATGGGCACAAAAATGCAGGAATGCTATATTTTTTCCTTATACTGAAAATGGGATGGCTTCCCCTTGCAATATTTCACATGGAAAAATAGGTCAAACAACTCCAATATTAAATACTGGAGAACATAACAAGAGAGAAAAAGAGAGAATATTTAAAGTCAGTCTGAAATCTTAGACCAACTTCAAGGATACTGACAACGTCAAGAACAAGGCAAAGCTAATAGTCAATAGATTCCTTTAGACCTAAGTTGCACTGAGTACCTTAAAATCAGTGTTGTCCAAACTTGGCCGCTTTAAGATGAGTGAACTTCAACTCCATGCTGGCTGGGGAATTCTGGGAGTTGAAGTCCACTCATCTTAAAGCGGCCAAGTTTGGACAACACTGCTTAAAATGAAATATAAATTGAAAGAATCCCAGAGTTTTATTAAAACATGTGAGGTATCTGGGGAGATCTCTTAGCCTTAGGAGAGATGAAGCAATCCATTCCCATTTGTCATCAAATGCTCAAAACCTGCTCAGCTGCCTCACTCTTGCTTAGTGCTTTTGAAATAAAATCAAATATCTTTTATTAATGTAGTTTATGTTTTTTTTTATTATTATTCTTCATGCTACATTTTTTCAGGATTGTTCTAACCCATTCAGAGGAATTCCTGGGCTAAGGCAGATGAGAAGTATTTTTGTAAAAAGAGATTACATAAAATGTTCTTTTAGGTGGTCAAAACTTTTATTAAGGTATAGAAAAAGTACAATTAAAATCGAAGTCAGAAAATATAGAAAAGAGAGAAGATAGCACTAAAAGAAAAAGACAAAAACTAAAAAAGTGGGATCGAATAGAGAGATGAAGCATAAAGTGACTTCCAACTATCTCCAATACAGATATAAGTACAAATTAAAAAAAAAAAGTTAATCTCTTATCACTATTTATTCCTAACTCACATTATTTCTATCGACACAAACCATCTAATCATTAAATCCCACAATCAAAGCTTCCTTTTTTCCCGACCCAAGCACATAATCTGGGAAGGGTCGCCATGAGGAGAGAAATTTAGAAACAGTATTATCTCTTATTAAGGCTGTTAGCTTCGCCATTTGAGCCAAGGCCATTAATTTAATAGTCCACTCTTCCACTGTAGGTATTTGTGAGTCTTTCCATCATTGTGCATATAACAGTCTTGCAGCTGTGATCATATATAGAAGCAAAGGTCCATATTGTTTCTCCAATCCTTTCTCCATCAAACCCAGTAAGAACAGTTCTGGTTTTTTTGGGATATTCACTTTGAGAATTTTTAGAATAACATTGCATATCTGCTCCCAATTTTTTTTAGCCTTTTCACAAGTCCACCAAAGACGATGAAAGATTCCTTCACCCTGTGAACATTTCCAACAAACATTTGTTACACCAGTATACATTTTTGATAACTTATCAGGAGTTAAATACCAGCGGTACATCATTTTATATAAATTCTTTTTTAAGTTATAATTCAGCATAAATTTCAAACCTTTGTTCCACATATTTTCCCATTGTTCCAACATGATATTGTATCCAAACTTTTTGGCCCATTTAATCATACAATCCTTGACTTGTTCATCTTCTAAGTTCATCTGTAACAACATCTTATACATTTTAGCAATAACATGCTCATCATTTGTTCAGAGTTGAATCTCAAAATAAGATAATTCATTAACAAATCTATAATTCTTTTTATCCAACTTAAAACGTTCCAACAATTGCATATGAGTAAACCAGTGACATGTAAAACCTTCTACTTCTAACTGTTCTCTTGTTTTAAAACTTGGTTCACCCCCCTCAAAATGTAATAAATCTTTATAGTTTAACCACTTCATTTCTCCCACATTTTCTCTTCTAGTAAATGCTTCCTGAGGTGACAGCCTCAAAGGTAAATTAGGAGACAGTCTTACCTTATATTTATTCCAGATCCGCAGTAAGGCATTCCTAATACAATGGTTCTTAAAATCCTTATTAACTTTAACGTGATCATACCACTAATAGGCATGCCACCGGAATCTGAATTCATGACCTTCAGGTAGTAATAATTCTTTATTCTCCAAGGTTATCTGCTCCTTCATCCAAAGCATACAACAAACATCAACATACACTTTTCAATTAGGCAGACCCAAGCCTCCTCGTTCCTTGGCATCTTGTAACAATTGATATTTAATTCTCGTTTTTTTGCCTTGCCAAATGAACTTAGATATATCTCTCTGCCACTGTTTAAATGGTAAATCTGTAGTCAAATTCGGTATAGTCTGAAAAAGAAACAACATCCTAGGCAAAACATTCATTTTAATCCCTGAAATTCTCCCCATGAGAGACAATTGTAATTTTTCCCATCTTACCAAATCTTTTTTCACCTCATTCCAAATTTTGCCATAGTTATTCTGGAACATGAGATTAACTAAAATGTTCTTTTCACTGATTACTGTATGTCCTAATATGTTACCCTTGCAGGATACAATCGACAGAATACTGGAAAATGCTGTCCTTCCTTTTTGCCGTCCAGGATATTAACCAGGATTCCCGTCTCTTACCCAACCTCACCTTGGGTTACAATGTCTATGAAAATTATTTCAGTGCGGGAAAGACTTCAGATGCCCTGCTGGACCTGCTTGCAGACGGGGAGGCCAATGTCCCCAACTACAGCTGTGGGAGACCAAGAAACACCGTGGCCATTCTCGAAGGGGCTGAAACTGGCTTCTCCATCCAGATTTCAGCCATGTTAGGCATCTACAAAATCCCACAGGTGAGTGTTTGCTGGGAAGACCATTTTGAATCACGCAGCTTTCAATCAGAGATCCTCTTTTGTAAATGAAGACCGGAGTTTTCTTATAGAAATGATAGCCGTTAACAATGATGGTTCAGGTTATCCAAAGGGAAGGAAGGATTCAATCCAACACATCCCCTCTCGCCATGGTCCTGGTCCAGATTTAGGGATCTTCTCTTTTCCGGGGAGAAAAAATTCTCCTCTCAAGGAGCAAAGGTGGAGAGAAGCAGTGCATGAAGCAAGGGGCGAGTGGGGAAACCTTCATAGCAAGGAGTGGAACTCTCCCTTCATTAGGGACAGAATTGGTATCGTACATTTTGGCTCTTATGGGACTCAGATAAAATCCCATTTTTCATTCCTTTTCAGATGAGTTACAATTTTGTTTCCCAGATCCTGAGGGATAAAACTCGGTTTCCTTTCTTCCACCCCATGCTCCCTGCTGAAGGATTCCAGTATTCAGGGATGGTCAAGCTGCTCCTCCATTTCCAGTGGACCTTGGTGGGTCTCCTTGCTCCAGATACTGACCAGGGGCAGGAATTCATGACGACGTTGACTTCCATGCTGGTAAAGAACGGCATTTGTGCTGTTATATCACAGATCTTTTCACCAGCTATTCTTAAAAGGTTCATAGATGTTGATGGATATCGCAATTGGAGACAAGTGAACGTCTGTCTTTATGCTGCAGAGGCTGATTCAATCAATGCAGGGCTAGCTATTCTAAATCTGGTACATAAAAGCATGAAGGAACCTGTTGCAGGAAAAGTCCTGATGACAACCGTGCTCTGGGACTTAACCTTTTATTTGATGGAGGAGGGACTTCCCTTTCAATTCATTCATAGCATGATTTCCTTCCTGTTGAAGACAAATCAAATGACAAAGTATGGTGGGTACAGCCATTCTTACTTTTTCATTGAACGCTTTGCAGAGAAATCCTTTAGGTGCTCATACACCAAGGATGCCTTCTCTGTGAAAGTCTGGAGACGGTGCAGAGAGAGAGAAGAAGCGGAGACTCTGCCCCAACAAGTGATGGATCGGATTCTGTGTCTAGACAGCTACTTCATTTACAACACCATCTGGGCTGTGGCCCGGGCCTTGCATGCAGCCTATTCATCCAGATCCAAGAGGACAAAGATGGAAGGTGGTAAGATCTCGGAAACTCCAAGGCTGAAGGCATGGCAGGTATTCCTTTTTTGGAGCACGGCTCTCTCCTGCCACCAAGAAATAGTTTTGTAACTGTAAGAACTGGGCAGCTATTCTGAAAAAAATAATTTATTCCGATTACAAAAAAAAAATAAATTGAATTCCAACTTTCCATCCCTCTCCCTTTTGCATTCCCTTCACTCCTTCCTCTTCTTTAGCAAAATAGTCTCCTTTTAAATAGGCTTTCCAAGAGAATATCGGATCCCTTGTGTCTTCTTGTTCTTTTCCTGAATTGCTGGGTGGGTTGGAGTCCTGGGAGGTTTTTTACTGTCACACAATGATGCGGCCCTTAAAGGACGGGGGAGACCCCTGGACGCTGGGTCTTGCAATTTGAAACAGAAGAAGAACAAGAATGTATGATAAAGTGGCCTAAGAAGTTCAGTTATCACATACAGATGGATCAATGGGTAAATATGTGGTTAAAAGGGTTGAAATTTATACTGTGTTATGATCGCAAAGAGAATTTTTGTAAAATGATGTATCGTTAGTACATGATGCCAGAGAAATTATCTGGAATGTGTAAAGGCACTTCAGAGGGATGTTGGAAATGTGAACACTATGAAGGGACATTCTATCATGCTTGGTGGACATGTACAAAAGCTAGAAAGTTTTGGATTCCAATACATACATACATTGATACAGAGGATTTTAAAGATTAATATTCAGTTGAAGACAGAACGTTTCCTTTTAGGACTGATGGATAGACAGTTAGAAAAAAGTGAGGGAAGATTATTTCAATATATGATTACTGTGTTGAGATTATTATAGAGTGTGAACAAAGATGGAAAGATTCAACACTGCCCAGTATGGAGGAATGGTTCATGAAATTGACTGATCTTGCTGAGGTGGATGAACTACTTCTTTGATTAGAGAAAAGACAATATCTCTATTTATTGGTGACTGGAAACTCCTCATGGATTTTTGGTGTAAAAATGTAAAAACGGAGCTTGTGATTTATGGCTTTAATGATGAGACAGGATAGATTATAGAAAAAAGAGAAACATGATATAACTTTAGAGGGGGCAGTGAAAATATAACTACTGTGAAGAATACCAGAAGCCACTTTGTATCTTTCTTCTTTCTTCTCTCTTTTCTATTTTCCTTTTCCTTTTTTTCTTTTCTTGCACTTTTAGCTTTCTCTTTGATTTCTTTCTTTTTCTTTTTTCCGCCTTACCTTAAATTAGGGTGTATTAGTTTTTAATCTTCCCTTTTAAACATTGTAATAAAAATCCTATATGAAAAAAGAAAACGAATCTGAAACCTTCATTTCTCTCTCATCACACAAACGAAAGGGTCTTGCCATAGAAGTCTGGCTATTCTGTCTAAACGTTCCCATTTTCTCTTCCAATCCAGCTTCATCCCTTCCTTGACAACTCTGAGTTTTACAATCAGTCCATAGGTGGAGTGTATCTGGATGAGAAGGGAGACCTGGCAGTGGACTTGGACGTTGCCAACTGGCTGTTTCACAACAGGTCAATTAGCAGAGTGATGTTTGGCAGCCTCGAAAAACAGGGATCCCTGGATTTCAAGCTTATGGTCAACCCAAGGGGTTTGGCGGTGATGGATAAGCTGAACAAGGTGGGGAAAAATCTTTATTTCAGTTTTTGTGAATCTCTTACCAATAGGATTTCTTTCTTGAGTGGTTCTGAATGTTATCTACCTCCTGCAAGAGAGGCAACACATTCTTCGGTTAGATATCAAGCTGTCCGTGAGAAATATGTCCTTAACTGTTTAAGGAAACTCTTCACTAGTCTTCTGCAAAGAGAGGTACGTTTGAGCCAGGGTAGGTTTGCATTCATTTCACCAAAGGGACAAAAATACATTAAACTTTACCTTGAGCCATTTCATATGTAAATTTAGAACCTAAACTAAAAATGGAACTGCACAAAAAATTAGAAAGAAAGAAGAAAAGGGAAACAACACGCAACCAAACAGATTGTTCAACTCTTTTGATAGGCTTCAAATTTAGCAAAGTTAAGCCTTGAACTGGGTATCACCAACCTCTTTCTCTTTTGCCCCTTTCTGGTAATTGAATCATAAATAATTTTCTGGATCTTCTTCCTCTCTCCATTCAGCCCCTGCCTCCTTCCAGGTGTGTGGAAAGCTGTCCTCCTGGGTTTGTGAAGGTAGCTCAGGAAGGGAAGCCCATCTGCTGCTACGACTGTCTTCCTTGTGCAGAAGGAACCATCTCCACCCAGGAAGGTGGGTGACACCAGAAGAAAGGGGCAGACTTTGGGAGGACCATATACCCCAACAAAAGTTTGCTTATTAAAACATTCCTTCCTTATCATATATACAATATATTTCCTAGTGAGGAATAAAAAACTAACTTAGAGATTAAACTGAGAGAAGATGCTGGACCAATCAAGTCTTAGCATTACAAGGAATATGGCATTTATTACTCTTCATTCTCAACATAAACCTTTCATGTTTCAGTTTCTGATTCACCCCCTTCCTGAGAATTTCCAGGCTTCCAGGCTATAATGTGATTGGATGTGTCTTTGGAAAAGTATTGATCAGGTCTTCCTCCACTTAACCACATCTAGATGGAACCCCATTTCTTTGGGCACCCAAAATTCATTGCTTCAAATTTCCTGAGAAGCCACGAGACAGGCAACTTCCATTTTCAACTCTTCCTTGCTATGTTCACAAAATCCAGATTGTACCACTCCCAAAATTGGCTCCCTCCATTGAATAGGGCTGGTAGACATAATAGACTATTTGGCTCTTCCAGCTTCTTGACTCCCTCTGTAATGGGGGTGAGAAGCAAGAAATCATCACTATTGATTTAGCCACACTTCCTTCTTGCTCTGATGGGAAGATGGCCCTGAAACAGTTTGTCGAGAGCAGGAATTCATGATGACGTCCTCAGCTCAACTCACCCTGAAGGTCACCTCCACCTAACCTCAGTGGTGAAGTGGTGGAACTTTATCTCTTTCTTTTTCGGTGAAATTGGAAAGAGGCCTGTCAGTTTTCCCTTATGACACAAGCAAAAAGAAGAATACTTAAACTATTATCTATCTCCCCCCTTCCCTTCTTTCCTAAAATACATAAAATGGACAGTTCTGGCAGTTTCTTCCCCCACTAGCTGGAGTGAAAGGAAGAAGCATTTTCTTTCATTTTCTTCTCTGGTGGATTCCCTATTTCACAGCAATCAGTGAAAAAAATAGAAGTTGCTGATCATCATCATCATCATCATCATCATCATCATCATCCCCCACTGAGGCAAAAGTTAATGAGTAACAGAGGACTCTCTCATCTTTTTCCATCTTTTTCTGCATAAATATGAATATTAGTTTTCTATAGGTCTATATTCATTGAACTTTGTGGATATCTAATACGGGACATCATCTTTGATTTCACTACATTCATACAAAACACTAATATATTATTTGCATTTGGTACCCATCTGGGAATTTATCTGAGGATTCAGTGACACAATCCATGACTATGTTCACATGTAACATTAAGCTAGGATGTGTAAGCCATTGTTCACTGAACACAAAATAATAACAAAGGACTGGTTCTTGCTCTCCAGGCATGGGAGACCCAAAGGAACCAAATTAAAGCAACCTTAAGAAATGGCACCGCTGGAGCCATTTAAGCCATGGAGGGGTGCCCCCATCTGTCCAGGTCCTCATTCTCACTGCATCCTGACTTCCTTCACATGCAATCTTTCTCACTATCTCTAAATTCACCCAAACTATGCACTTGATTGAAGTACATGCCTCATGACAGATCTTAACTCTTCTGAGGTCTCTCTCAACTTTTTCGGTCCTTTTCTGCATAAATATGAATATTAGTTTTCCATAGGTGTTCATTGAACACTCTGGGTATCTAATATGGGGTATCAGGTTTGATTTCACTACATTCACATGAAGCACAAATATAAAATTTGTATTTGGTACCCATCTGGGTATTTATCTGAGGATTCAGTGACTATGCCCTTGATTGAAGCACATGCCTCATGAGAGATCTTCCTCTTCCTCTTTTTCAGATGCAGAAAAATGCAGCAGATGTCCAGAAGATCAGCATCCAAGCATCAATCGAGATCACTGTATACCCAAGATAAAAACCTTCCTATCCTATCAAGAACATTTGGGGATCCTCCTGGCTTCCCTTGCCTTCTTCCTCTCTTTAATTGCAGGGCTTGTCCTGGGAATCTTCATTAAATTCCAGGAAACTCCAATTGTCAAAGCCAACAATCGGGATCTCTCCTACATCCTCCTAGTCTCGCTCCTGCTTTCCTTCTTGACCTCCTTCCTCTTCATTGGCCGGCCAAGGAGAGCCACCTGCCTGCTCCGACAAACCGCCTTCAGCATCGTTTTCTCCCTCGCTGTCTCTTTGGTCTTGGCCAAAACGGTCATGGTGGTGTTAGCCTTCTTGGCCACAAAGCCAGGGAATACAGTGCAGAGATGGCTGGGAAAGAGTCTGGCCAATTCCATCATCCTTTCCTGCTCTGGTCTCCAAGCTGTCCTCTGCAGCATCTGGTTGGGCATTTCTCCCCCATTTCCTGATGCTGACCTGCACTCTCAGGCTGGAGAGATCATCCTGCAATGCAATGAAGGCTCTGTCACCATGTTTTACTGTGCCCTTGGCTACATGGGCTTCCTGGCTGCCATCTGCTTGATGGTGGCTTTCCTGGCCAGGAATCTGCCTGGGGCCTTCAACGAAGCCAAGCTGATCACCTTCAGCATGCTGGTCTTCTGCAGCGTCTGGGTTTCCTTTGTGCCCACCTACCTGAGCACCAAGGGGAAATACATGGTGGCCGTGCAGGTCTTCTCCATCTTGGCCTCCAGTGGTGGTCTGCTGGCCTGCATCTTCATCCCCAAGTGCTATGTTATTCTTCTTAGGCCAGAACTGAATACAAAAGAACAGTTGATGTCAAAATAAAGTCGTAATGTGACTTTTGGTTTGGTGGTTCCCAGAAATGTCAGTAATTGTAACAAATAGTATTTGACACTTTAATGCTCTTTAACATGAACTGCTGTTTTTTCAACTTTATCATTTTAATTCTATCATTGCTTCAAATGATAGAAATGGATTGCCCCTTTTTTAACATGTGGGGTTGTGGTGGGTTTGTATTTGGGGTTTTATTTCTGTAAGCTGCCCAGAGTTACCGTGAGTTGGGCGGCCATATACATTGCTTTAATAAATTAATTAATATATTTGATATCCCCATTAGTCTTTTCTGTTGAATGTACAATAATGTATGTGGGTGTTGATGTATCCTTTGGATGAGTGTAGAATTTGCTGAAAGCTACATTTGAGCTGGAGACCAGGACACCATTACCTTGAAGCACAAAGTTTTCTATTGATGGTTGTGGTGAAAAGGACAGGCCTAAGGAGGGGAATGGCTGTCATAGTCACTTTCAGCGAGGAATGGAAAACTGATGATCCGCGGATCGCAGGAGACATTATGACCGAAAAGGCAGCTGGATATTGGATCCAGACTGCTGAAAGTTCTCTCCAGATCAAGAAGACATCTGGAGATTTTCCATGTATACTGTGGGCAGCTGGGTTTCTTTGTGGGGGGAGTAGATGGCAGAAACTCAAGTTTTTGTGGTCTCTTGAGATTAGCTGGGAGTTGTGGGATTCCATCCTGCTCTGAGCTGTTAATGTAGCTTTTTATAGACCCAATGTTTGACCAATCCTCATCTTTTTAATCACTTTGGAGTTTATTTTTTCTTACTGATTCTTAAGATTAAAAAGCCTTCAGAACTGCAAGTCCAGCATTCGCTGGGGGAGTTTCTCTTCAATCTTTTTAGAAAGAAAGAATATGTGTTTAAAGTTTAAAGTTTGGTAAGAACTTTCCATTTCACAATATATAGCAAAACAGTAATTACAGTGCAGATTTCAGAAAGTTTGTAAATAGATTAAGGGTTCATATGAAATTGAATTAAAGAAAGATTTTGAATTTTATTAAAAGGATCCTCTCTTGTGGGAAAAGTTCATTTGTTTCTATTTTGAGCTGATAAAAAGACTTTGAAGGTTGGACACTGGAGGCTACCAGATGGCTACTGGAAAGGAAATCTTTGATGTGTAATGGATTAATTTGTAATACTTGTGTTGTTATGTTTGATATATAAAGAATGGGTTACTATTTCTAGTAATGTTTGATGGCTTTTTTGATTGGGACTGGATGATGATGGCTATTCTTGGAAATGTTTAATTGTTAACTGGGATTTGGCTTTGATGATTTGAAGAGGGATTAGGGGGAATTTGTTGAAATGGAAATGGAGATATAAATTTTTAAATGGGGTGAGGTATGGAAGGAAGAAGTATTTGATTGTATTTGAAGAGACAGTGTTAATTTGTTGGTTGACTGTGCTTGCTGGGATGAAGGGGGAAGTTTCTTCTATATTTTTTTCTTCCTTTCTTCTTTTGTTTTGGTTTTAATTTAAAAAAAAACATTTATTCTTATTCTTATTTATTCTTATTTAATGCATTTCTATATTAGGTTGTTGTACTTGCTTAATATAACCCTCAATAAAACTAAATAAATAAATATTAATAACAACAACAACAACAACAACAACAACAACAACAACAACAATAATAATAATAATAGATGTCTACCCTTCATGTTATTATAACATTGTGACTCTTCTTCTCTAACTGTAAGCAAAAGTCTGAATGAGTTTCTCATCTTTCTCCTTGAGGAAGTAACGTGGCTCTTGCTAGTATCATGAAGATTTGCCACTTGCACGGCAGTTTGACCTGGTGTACCTATGACGCTAATGAATGCTGTATTGCAAACAAGCAGTTGAAAGGGATTGCCAACAAATGCCGCTTTTCCAAGTTCTGTGCAGTTCACAAAGTTTATTTGCTATACCTTCTCACATTACCACACTACCCACCGCTCATGGAAAGCCATTTAGTAACTCAGGAAACTGTCTTGGATCATGATAGAGTCATCAACATGAACAGGAATTTTGTGAACCTGGCAAACATTTAACTCCTTGATAAGTATCTATCTATACTAGATCTATCTATCTATCTATTTATCTACACTTAGTTCTCAGTTAATGGCCACAATAGGGACCGGAAAATTGGTCATTAAGTGGGGGCGGTCATTAAGCATGTTACCACATGACTGGACCCAATTTTATGACGATTTTATTGATGGTCGTTAAGTGAATCATGTGGTCATTAAGAGAATCCAGCTTTACCAATGGACTTTTTTCTGGGAATTCATTTAACGACCATATGATTTGCTTTACAACCACATGATTCACTTAAAAACCATGTGATTTGCTTAGCAAACATTATTAAAAAGGTCACAATTCACGATTATGTGACCGTGGGCGATCATTACATCCACGATTTGATTTATTTTATTTATTTTTACTTATATTTCAAATTTAGGTCCCGCCCATCTCACAAAAGTGACACACATTTGCTTATGTGTTCATTCATTCCTTTTACATCTTGCCTCTTTTCTGGAGAGTTTAGGGTAGTATGGGGGGGGGGGGAGAAAGAGAGAGTTACCACGTTTTATTTCCTGTGTGGTAGGCAGAACTGAGAGGGAGACCACCCGATACTCCCCACTTTACCTCTCCTAGCCCAACACTAAAGGGATGTAACTACCCTTGCCCACTCCTGCAGGGCTGATCAGCTCCCTCAGCTTTTCAGCTAGCATGGAGCCTTCATGTCCTCAACCAGTCCTATCATCCAGGCCCAGTACTGGAACACAACTCACCTGGGCCTCTGACATCCAACCTGGCATAACTTCACACTCCCCCATATAGGCACCCTTCCTATGTCACAACACTACAGCCTCCTGGAATCTCTACTGGCCTTCAGGGGCTCTGCTCTGCAAGTAGCTGGATGTGAGACCCTGTTCCTGAGGTTGGGCACATGGGATCAGTCAGGAGTTTTGCTTCTGTACCAGCCTCCCTGCTGCGTAGCAACCTCCCTGCCTGAGCTGCTAGAGCCCATCTCAGGGTTGGCAGTGGAGTTCCACAGGCTTATGGTCTTGGGGGCTTTAATCTGCCGTCCCTGGGGTTGGCTTCGGAGGCAGCTCGGGAGTTCATGGCTACCATGGTGACCATGGGCCTATCCCAGGTCATATGTGGCCCAACTTGGGACAGTGGTCACACTCCAGACACGGTTTTCTTGCCGGAGCAGTGGCAGCATGATCTGGTGGGTGATTTGATAGTATCCCCTCTGTCATGGTCAGACCGCTCCCTGGTGGCCTTGAGATTCTCCTATGCTGCCCCCCTCTGCAGGGAAATGGGACCTATTTGAACGGTCTGCCCCCAGCGACTGATGGACCTGCAGGGGTTCCAAAGGGAGCTGGGGGTTGTTCCTGAGGCCTTGCTGCACAGTCCAGGGGAGGCCCTGGCTGCAGCCTAGAATAATGAGGTGGCTGGGGCCTTGGACAGGATCACCCCTGTCCGGCCTCTCTTGGCCCCTCGCCCCCAGCACTCCCTGTGGTTTACAGGGGAGTTAAGGGAGCTGAAAAGGGCCAAGAGATGCCTTGAGCACCCTGGCAGAAAACTAAAGATGAGTCCAACCGTACATGGGTTAGAACTGCTATTAAGACGTGCCTCGTGGCGGTAAGGGCAGCGAAACATCATTATTTCTCCGCTCTTATTGCATCCTCAGAGTGTTGCCCAGCAGCCCTGTTCAAGGTCACTCGGTCCCTCCTGGGTAGGGAGGCTACAGGGCCGTTCACAAGAATTTGATGAACACCTGACGGATAAAATTGCTCAGATCTTTTTCAGTTGGAGGCCAAGCCTGAGGCGGATCCAGTGGAGATGTCTGGGAAGTGGACTTACCCAGTTATCTGAGAACAGTTGGATGCTCTTGGGCCTGAGGAAGTGGACAGGGTCCTCAGGGCTATTAGTGTGGCTACCTGTATTTTAGATCCCTGTCCCTCCTGGTTGGTTAAAGCAGCCAAGGAGGTGCCTTTAGGGTGGGTACTGGCAGTGGTCAATTCATCCTTGCAGGAAGGTGTGTTCCCAAAGCCTTTTAAGGAGGCTTTGGTCCACCACCTCCTCAAGAAACCATCGCTAGATCCCACCCTTCTGAACAATTTTCATCCAGTTTCCCACCTTCCCTTTTGAGGAAAGGTGGTGGAAAAGGTAGTCACGCAGCAGCTTCAGAGGATCCTGGAGGAAACAGATTATCTGGACCCCTCTCAGTCAGGTTTCAGGCCTGGTTATGGGACCGAAACAGCATTGGTTGCACTTTTAGAAGATCTCTGGCAAGAGTGGGATGGTGGTAGTGCATCCATCCTTGCTCTTCTTGACCTCTTGGCGGCTTTCGATCCCATCGACCATGGTATCCTTTTGGATTGGCTGCAGGAGTTGGGGCTGGGTGGCACAGTTCTGTGCTGATTCAGCTCCTTTCTCCAAGGCCAAACCCAATCGGTGTTGATAGGGAGCAAGAGGTCCAACCCACAGCCCCTACTTTGTCGGGTACCTCAGGGTTTGGTGCTCTCCCTGCTCCTATTTAACATCTATATGAAACCATTGGGTGAGATCATCTGGCACCATGGGATGAGGTATCATCTTTATGCTGATGATACTCAACTATATATCTCCATCCCTGGTGACCTAAGTGATGCTGTAGCTACCCTTTTGTGGTGCCTGAAGGCTGTAGAGGCCTGGATGGGGGACAACAGGCTTCAACTGAGCCCTAATAAGTCAGAGTGGCTGTGGGTACAGGGAGCTTCAAGATCTAGGAGTTGATCATCTTTGGTTCTTGACAGGGTTGCATTACCCCAGGCAGACCCAGTGCGTAATCTGGGGGTCCTCCTAGACTCACGACTGCTGTTCAAAGAGCAGGTGGCAGTTGTGGCTAGGAGGCCCTTTGTGCAACTTCTTGTTGTGTGTCAGCTACGCCCCTTCCTGGATTGGGAGGCTCTCTGCACGGTCACTCATGTCCTGGTCACCTCCCGGTTGGATAACTGCAATTTGCTGTACATGAGGCTACCCTTGAAGAGTATCTGGAAGCTATAGCTGGCTCAGAATGGAGTGGCGCAGAGTTCTGAATGCCCCCGGGGGGCCCATATAACACCACTGTTATGCGAGCTGCATTGGTTGCCTGTTTGCTTCCGGGTCCAATTCAAGGTGTTGGTTATCACCTTTAAAGGTCTTCATGGCACAGGACCTGGTTATCTGAGGAGCCATCTTGCCCCTGTTATATCAGCCTGCCCCACTTGGTCCGGCAGAAGGGGCATGTTGCAGACCGCACCAGTGAAGAAATTTTGACTGGCGGGGTCTAGGAAGAAGGCCTTTTCTGCCGTGGCCCTGCTCTGTGGAACAGCTTACCTCCTGAGGTGTGGTGTGGCCCCACTCTCATGGCCTTCAGGAAGAGCGTTAAATCTCGGCTATGCCAGATGGCCTAGGGGCCGGATGGGGGCTCGCACCAGTGGAAGTGGCTTGTGGGGTAATTGATTCTACACCCACCCCCCGTCATCTTGAATGTTTTTAGACTTTTTATATATTGGATCTTTTTTATGCAGTCTGATTTTTAACTAATTATAGGGGGTATTTATTTTTTTAATTGTTTCTGGGTTTTACTCTAACTGTGAGCTGCCCAGAGTCACCCTCTGGGGGAAATGGGTGGCAGACAAATTTAATAAATAAATAATAAATAAATAGAGCCTGAGCCCACCAGCTGCCATCCCAATAATGTCTGCTCAGATGACCTTCACCCTCCAGTCTGCCTCTCACCACAGAGGGCCATCTAGTCTCCCATCTCAACTCTCTTCCAGGTGGTCAACAGCAAGAGGTGGCTAAAGACGTTTGAGCTGGTACAGCCCAGTGAAGTATTATTAATATGCTCCCACCACTTTCTATTTTGGTAATGTAGAAAGTAAGCGAGATGACCTTGAGAGAAATATGCAAGAACCATTACAGAAGCAAAGTGGGCTGAAACATTCTTGAAGTCCTGGAAAGCAAGATAATGTTCTGAAGATGGGCAGGCGGATTCCTCCTCATTCACTGGGATATGAGAGGGGCAGGAGGTAAAGCACAGTCAGGCTTGTAGGATTCTGCTCTTAGCCGATCTCCATAAAGGAGAGTTCTCGTCTTCCCGTGGAATTGATTTCCAGTCTGGACTACCTAGTGTGGCTACCGGGAAGCTTGGACTCAACAAGGTACTTCTTCCCCTCTCCCACTTTGATGAGGCAAACTGGTGATGTTGGCCTCCATCCCACCCATCCACCCACCCACCCACCACTTGACCTCTTTAAGGAATTCCCCGGGGCTTTGTCTGAAGGGAAGGCCAGACCCAAGAGTCAACTTCTTGTGCTGAGACAGGAGGCCAGGGGGCAGCGTCCCTAACTTCAAAATTGAGAGGGAAATTGGATAGAGTGTGGTGGGGAGCAAATAATTTCTAATTCTCCAATAATTCTCCAGATGTTTTTTACACACTCCAACCTCAAGCCTTTGTCTTCTAATAAATTGATAGAATTTTCTAAAACTGTCCTCCTGTCTCGTATTTGGGGGCTGACACTTCTAGGTGGGATATAAAGATTTGCAATTATTAGACCAGGTTCATTCCTTATCCTGAACCTCATTAGCATCCTGGAGTGATCAGAGTCCAGGTTTATCTGAACTGCCTCCAGATTCCCCTACCTGTTTAGCATAACAAGTAAGTCTCCCCAAATGAGAATCCATAGGATGCGACTTCCTGGTGGGACAGCCCATGATTTGCCACGCACATCTCATCTTTACATGAAAAATGCACCTTTGTCAAAGCTCTTTTTGGAATTGAAGAACCTCAGAAACAATTATGCAATGGAAGCCTGAAGTTCTGAAACTCTTGACTGCATTGTATCTACGAATTCCACGTTAGGTATCCAGTATTCTGGGAATTCCTTCCATGTTCAGAGTGTGTATCACAAAGGGCAACGCTTAAAGACTTCATAATATTGAAGGAAACTTCTTCATATTCATGTTTAACATGATTATCTGAGAAAGGTCCCCTGGGATGAGAATAACTAAGTAGCTAATAAATTCAGCTCCTCTGTAAAATGGTTATGTATGATATGACAAATCTTTGCCTACTGGCCTAAATTAACAGACTATCCTCCACCTCTGTTAATCAAGTGCATCAGAGCTATGATCAAAGTATCATCTGTACATAAGACCACTTGATATTCTCATGAATGCTGCCAAGAACCATGGCTAGTATAAACTGGTCTATGGTTCTAGGCAAGTATCTCAAATCAAAGGAGAAAGTTGACATCCCTGTCTAGCACTTTCGTAGAGGGAGAAAAAGTAGATGAGAAAAGACCATTGATTTTAACCTTCAATCATTTCCAGAGGAAAAAAAACCCTAGACAAATAAAATATGTCCTGTTTGTTTCAAGTGATATTCAAACTGGATTACCACTCTTTAATAAGCATGATTTCCATCTTTCTCTTTGCTGTGGACTCTACAGAATAACTGTTTGTGTCTCTGTAAAATGTGAAGGTCTGTATAGATCCTTAAGGTTAAGGCACTGGGTTAGGAGTCCCCCAGGTTCATTCATGCTCCAAAATTGTGGCTAATTCTGTATTTAGATACTAAACACTGCTATATGGTTTCATTCCACCTTCCCCAAAAAAGAACAGCTGTTTTCTCCAATAAAGAACAATAGTTCTTTTAATGGGAATTGGTCAAGTGTAGAACCTGAAGCCCAACTCTTGATTCTCATAATGAATCAAAGTCCTTTCCCTCAAAATATCTTCTGTGGTTTCATTAAGAAATAAGATCTCCATGAAGAAGAACACTTTATCTGCTTCTCATATTGATCTACATTGAAAAAGGAGCAACCACCCATCGCATCATATCCTTGGCTAATGTAATAAATAAAGCTAATATCCATCACAAATCAAGACCAACCAAATCCATATTGATTTTGGGGCCAATTGGCTCATCTTCAAAGTTTGGACTCCGTCTGGGACTTCTTTCTTTGTGTACCTGCCTGTTGACTCATTCAGAGTTCTCATCCTTACCATTATCCAAATCACAGTCATTTATTTGTAGTCTTGGTGCTAAATCTCTAGAGACTTTCTGCAAACTTTCAGAAGGTTTGGCACAAAGACATCAATTACATGCTTTCACCTTGATATGACCCTAAAGCCTTGTGGGCTGATGTCATGGCACTGGAAAATCCTGGGTGCATAAATGGCTCTGGAGAAAGAGAGAGCCTGGGAGGCTGTTAGGGCAGGCAGGGGCTGTTTTACTCCCCATCTTTCAGGTATGAAACCTTGGCTGGTCTCTGTACAGATCAGGAGAGCCCTTGAAGTTTCTGCCCTGGGAGAGGACTTTGGTTTCTTCCACCTCTTCTTCTCCCTCTTGGTTTGAAGGAGATGCAGGGCTGGAGGCTCCATCATGTTGCTGCTTGTGCTCTTTCTGTGGCCCCAGGGAGCCTGGGGGATGCTCAAAGCCAAATGCCTCCTGACTCTGAGGAGGGATGAGTTTGACCCACAGAATTATTACAGGCCAGGAGAGCTTCTCATTGGTGGCATAGTCTCTGCAGCCAAGTTCTTTTTTGAACCACCAAGCTTCAACACAACTCCTTCATCTGAAGTAAATGAGTAAGTCCTTCTCGCTCCTTTTCATCCACTCCATTTCTGACTGATTTCTAAAGTTCCAGCCCTCCACTATTTCCAGGATCTTAGCTCCTTGATCTGCTAGTTTTTCTCAATTTCTCTCCAGTTTCAAACCTGGGTATTCATTTCACACCCCACAGCAGTGGAGCCTCCCTCAAAATTCTCAAGTACTGAATATCTGTCCTATACAGACAGGAAGGATGAAGTCTCCTGCTTGCCTTTGAAGGAGGCAGGAAACACCCACTTTCCTTGACGTCCTCTGGGCAGATGTAGGTGCTAGAGAGAGAAGAGATTCTGGTTCTTCCCTCCTACCCCTCTCTTGGCCCACCAATGGCTCATCAGGGACAGAAAAATGCAGGAATGTTGTATTTTTTCCCATTTGTTGCAAAAGGGATAAGTTAAATCACCAATTAGGAAATGATTGTGGAGAATGGACGTAAACATCTAAAGCTGTCCAGAAATTGATAACTTATTGGCTTTGTTAATAGTCACAGCAGTTCGTTTTGAGCGTGTCGTGTGAGAGAGTGAGTGTGGTCTAAATGTTCCTTTCCAACTTTAGCTTCCAATCATTTCTTCTCTCAACAATAATCTATACATTTTTGCTATTAAGTGTTCATCTGTTTCACATAAGTGAATTTCAAATTCCGATTTATTCTGTTCAAATCCAAATTCTTCTTTATCAATTTTAAATTTTTCTTTATATTGCATATAAGAAAGCCATTGAAAAGTATGTCCTTCTAAAACCAGTTGTTCTTTTGATTTGATTTTATATTCTCCTTGTTCTTTTTCTAATAAGTCTTTGTATCTCATCCATTTATTTTTATCTCTTGTTTCAGTTCTATAGAAGGCTTCTTGTATAGAGGTCCACATCGGCATCTTAGGGCATACAAGTGGTCTGCATTTAGTCCAAACTTTTAATAGAGATCTTCTGATATAGTGGCTTTTAAAGTCCACATTAACTTTAATTTTATGATACCACAAATATCCATGCCATCCAAATCTCAAATTATAGCCTTCCAAGTTTAATAATTTTTCATTTCTCAAGGTAATCCATTCTTTAAGCCATACTAAACAGCAAGCTACATAGTACGATTTCAAATCAGGAAGACCCAAACCACCTCTTTCTTTCACATCTTGTAAAACTTTATCTTTTATCCTTGGTTTTTTCCCTTGCCATATAAACTTAGAAATGTCGCGCTGCCATTGTTTAAAGGGTGCTTCTGAAGTCAGTATTGGAGTTGTCTGGAAAAGATATAGAATTCGCGGCAAAATATTCATTTTGATCACCGATATTTTTCCTAATAATGACAATTGTAACTTTTCCCATCAGTCTAAATCTTTTTTAATATCTGTCCAGAGTGGAACATAATTATTCTGAAATAAATCAGCATTCTTTGATGTCAAATATACTCCCAGGTATTTTATTTTTTTTCTCTATTGTAAATCCAGTTAGTTCATTCAGTTTCTTCTGTTGATAAAAATCCATATTTTTAGTTAAAACCATTGTTTTTTGTATGTTTACTTTGAACCCTGCTAGCGACCCAAAGTCTCTCAATTTTTGCATTAATGATTCAACCCCCTCCAATGGGTTTTCTAAAGTAATGACTAGGTCATCAGCAAAGGCTCTTAACTTATATTCTTCTTTTTTAACTCTTATTCCCAAAAGGTTGTCATCTTGTCTAATATCTCTAAGTAATCATTCTAGAACCAATATGAATAATAATGGAGACAAGGGGCATCCTTGTCTCGTACCTTTTTGAATTTCACATGGTTTAGTAAAGTCTCCATTAACAATTATTTTTGCGGTTTGTGGTATATATATTGATTTAATCCATTTAACAAAGTTTTCCCAAATTTCATAAAATCCAAGACTTTAAACATAAAAGGCCAATTTAAATTGTCAAAGGCTTTTCCAGCATCCAAAAATATCAAAGCTGCTTGTTTTTCATAATGTTGTTCCAGGTATTCTAATATATCCAAAACATTTTGGATATTATCTCTAATTTGTCTTTTTGGTAAAAATCCTGCTTGATCCCGATGGATAAATTTTACGAGAATATTCTTCATTCTTTCCGCTAGAATTGTTGTGAATATCTTATAGTCATTGTTCAATAGAGATATTGGTCTATAATTCTTTGTCAAGGTCAGATCCTGTTGATCTTTTGGAATCAAGGTAATATGGGCTTCTTTCCAAGTTTCTGGCATTACACCTGTGTCCAAAACTGAATTCATAGTCATTTGTAAAGGAAGGCAAAGCTCCTCCTCAAAATATTTATAGTAAGCCGCTGATAAACCATCTGGGCGAGGTGCTTTTCCACAATTAATTTTCTTAAAGGCAGTTGACATTTCCTCTAATGTTATGGGATCATGAAGTAATTTTCTCTGTTGATCAGTAAGAATAGGTAATTTTTGTTTAGACAGATATTTATCAATATCGTCTGAATGAACATCTTGTTTTTTATATAATGATGAGTAATAGCAGAACAAGGCCTCTTGAATGCCTGCGTTATCCATTAAAGTCTTCTCATCGTGTTGTATTTTAGAAATTAATCTTTTCTGTCTTTGTTTACGCAATTTATAAGCTAGCCATCTACCTGGTTTATTCGCAAATTCAAAATATTTCTGTTTCGTAAATTTCAGTTGAGTTTCTAATTCCTGTATCATTAACATTGACATTTGTTTTTGTAAAAATTTAATTTGTGTATTCAAAGTCTCATCCAGTGGATTGCTTCTCATCTCAATCTTTGTTTTTAATTTCATCTAAAATCAGTTGCATCTTCTCTTGTTTTTTTCTCTTCCACTGGGCATTATATTGAATGGAATAACCTCTCATATAAGCCTTGCTAGCATCCCAAACAGTCTGTGTATTAGTGCCTTTGTTCATATTCAATTGAAAAAACTCTCGTACGGTTTTTTCACAAGTATCAACTATTTCATTTTTCCGTAGAATTGTCTCATTTAATCGCCATCCAAATGTACTCTTTTCCCCTTTAATAGTCAACTTAACAGGATTATGGTCTGAAAAGGTGTTAGGTAATATTTCAACTTTAGTAACATCCATCATCAGAGTTTTAGAAATCAAAAACATATCTATTCAAGAGAAGGACTTAAATCTCTCAGAAAACTATGTATATTCCTTAGAATTTCCATTTAAAAGTCTCCAAGTATCTTGTAAATCCAACATGTCTTTCAAATCAAAGAATGTTTGGTGTAGTTTTCCTTGTTTAAGTCTCAGCCCTTTTGGGGACTGTTTGTCTTCCATTGGAGAAATCACCCCATTCCAATCACCCATAAGGCACCAATTCTCGTATTGTAAGTCCATCAATTTGTCCATTAGATTTTTATAGAATATCCCTTGATCAACATTTGGGGCATACAGTCCAACAACTAGTGTTTTAACCCCTTGTATACTAATTTCAACTGCCACATATCTTCCTCCATCATCAGTCAAAATCAATTGTGGATTCAATTTTGATTGTATGTACAAAACAACTCTTTAGTCTTTTTTGGTCCAGCCAATATAAATTCTTCTCCAATTTGTTTCCGAACCAAGTACTTAATGTCTTTTTTACAAATATGTGTCTCTTGCAGACAGATTATATCCAAGTTCAGTTTCTTTAAAAAGTGAAAAATTTTCTTTCTTTTTCGAGGAGCATTTGCTCCTTTATATTCCAGGTTAAGTATTTGTAATCCATAAGTATATTTGTATTAGAGTCTTTTATAATCCACTCCAGAAGCCCCACATTTTGTTAAATCCACACTGGTTTCGATGTCTTCTGTAGTCTTTTCTTTTTCTTTCTCTTCTATTTCTTTATGGGTATTGCAAAATCTGCCTTATATATTTCCAAAAAGGCTTCTGCCTTTAAAATAGAATTTATTCTAAATATTTGCTCTTTATACATAAAAGATACTCCTTCTAATCTCTCCCATCTAAAAGAAATACCATGTTGCTTTCATTTATCTGTGAAGAAGGAGTCATCCTTTCTTTTTCTCAAGATTCTTAAAGGTATTTCTTTTAAAATAATCACCTTTTTGCCTGCGATACTCAGTCCATCATTATAATGTTTTTTCAAAATTTGTTCTCTTGTGACCTTCCGTACAAAATGAATTAGTATGTCTCTTGGGACCTTTTTTTCTCCAGCATAATGTGAATTGACTCTATAAACTTTGTCTATTTCAGAGTCTAAATCTTGTTCCTCAATCTCTAAAAATTGTGCTAATGCGGTAATAATGGATTTTCTTACATCTTCCCAAGGATTTTCTGTTACTGATCTCAATCTCAATATAAATTCTTTCTCCCTCATTTCTGCTAATGCAATAGCATCCAAATTTTGATCAATATCTTTAGTGACTGCTTCTGACTTAATTTCTAACAACTGTACCTGTCCTTCAGTATTCTTAGGATCAGTTAACAAATGATCCACCATATCTTTCACTTTCTGGACCTCATTTCTAAATTCTTGAGTCAATTCCTTTGCCAAGTCCACACCGTCCAACTCCCAGTTCTGAAGCATTCTCATGCAACCAGGCTTGGTTCAGAAAAATACTTCTTTATTACGTGGTACAGGTAGCTTGTAAACAGAACATTGCTAAAACTAAAGCCTTGGGTAAACTTCCCTCTATTTATCCCCCCTCCCCTGATTGCCTGGCGTCTGGAGTCTTCTCCACCTGGTGGTGACCTCTTTCCTTCCTCCCCCCTCCTCCCCGAGCCTCTTCCTGGCTCTTTGGGCCCCAGCTGCCCTGCCGGCAATCAAGCCAGTCTAAATTGCCCATATATGGTTAAGCTGCTTCCCAGCTCCCATTACAACCATTAACAGCAACCCCCCCCTTAGTTACAAGTGGCAGAAACAAATCACTCCAACTCCCAACGACTGCAATACAGTGATGCAGGTTCTGACATCCTTCTTTAAATTGTCTATTTTTTCATTCATTTTTGTGTCTCTTTGGTCCATCTGGTGGCTTAAGGCAGCCATTGCATCTAGTACTTTTTTCATATCTCCACCCCCGTCAGCCGGTTCTATAGAAGTTCTTGTTAATTCTCTTTCCTTTTCCTTATCCTTCTTCCCTCCTGAAGCCATTTTAAGCAGTACAAAGTTCAATATCTTCAAAGAACAACAATTATAATCCAATAGCAACAGCTTTCTTCCAAGTTGTCTAACGACACAGCAGTTATAATCCCAGCTATAGAAAGCTGTCTCTTATTGTTCCCAAATATAGATAATAAAATATATAAACAATTCTCAGTTCTCAAGCTTTTGAGTGCAACATGAAGAAAAGGGAAAACTCAGCTATAAAAATCCAGCAGCAGATTCGTAGTCCAATATATGTTTATAAGCCAAAAAAAACAAAAAAAGAAAAATTTATAATCCCATAAAAAAGGCAAACCATTAACAATTTATGAAATCCTCTATTTAAAATCCATAAAACATTTCCATATCATAGCAAAGTCCATTTGTCAGTTTCCACCCATTACATTCCATGACAGAGAATAAAAAAGTAACTCACCAGCATCTGAAAGTGTAGTCCAGAGATAGACCTTAGATATTAATAAAACAAAAAAAGAAAAAATAATAATCCAAAGATGAGGAGAGTAACCCCCCCCCCTTCCTCTTCTAAAGTGATCTCAGACACCGGACTGCAGCGTTAATGTCTCTCATTCATGAGGCTCTCTGCATTTGTAAAGCACGATGTTTCCCAGCCACCTTCGCTGTTCTACTCACCGGCTTTCCCATGGTGGAGACCAGGAAAGGAGGAGGAACAGCGCCCGGGGCTCTCGTGGTTAATCTTCCAAACTCCCCCTATCCAGGGGAGTATTTGGTGGTCTTCTCTCCTCTAGACCCACCGCTGATCAAATGCAGCTTGGGCGCCCCCGGAGCTTCGAGAAACGCATCAGCGTGCTGTCCTGTTCGGATGGAAGTCTCCAACTTTAGCTTCCAGTTAAAACCCTATACTTAATTTTGATAATAGGGCAAACTACCGTGAAGTATTTGAGAAACTCACTAGGAAGAGAGACAGACAGCATATTTAAAGTCAGCCTGAAATTTCAGTTGAAATGCAAAAGCCTGACAACCTCAGGAATCCATTCAGGACTTGATATGTGATATAAGTAGAAAGATTTCTTTGAAATACGTGAGATCTCTACGCATTCTTCCCATAGTTCGTAGGAGAGATGAAGCAATCCATCCAAACAGAGGATGAAATGCCCCCCAGAAGTCATTTTCATGTCACAAACTGTGATTCAATTCAACTGATTATTTTCTAATGCATTTATACATACAGGAACACATTTAGAGAAGATTGGAAAATCCTATCCTTCCTTTTTGCCATTCAGGAGATCAACCAGGACTCCCGTCTCTTGCCCAACATAACTCTAGGTTACAATATCTATGAAAATTATCACAATGCACGAAAGACTTCAGATGCTTTGCTGGACCTGCTTGCAGATGGGGAGACCAATGTCCCCAACTATAGCTGTGGAAGGCCAAGAAATACAGTAGCGGTTCTCGAAGGGGCTGACACGGACAACTCCATCCAGATTTCAACCATGTTGGGCACCTACAAAATCCCTCAGGTGTGTCTTTGCTGGGGAGACAGTTCCCACTAATGCACCCTTCAACTGAAGGTCCTGAGTTCTAAATGAACATCAGAGTTTTCTTGTGGAAATGATAGGCATTAAAATTTGGATGTTACATTTAAAATTCCATCTTCTTTCAATCTTTTCAGATCAGCTACAGTTTTGTTTCCCAGATTCTGAGTGACAAAACTCGGTTTCCTTTCTTCTACCCAATGCTTCCTGCTGAAGGATTCCAGTACCTGGGGATGGTCAAGCTGCTCCTCCATTTCAGGTGGACCTTGGTTGGTCTGATGGCTCAAGACACTGACCAGGGCCAGAAATTCCTGAGGACACTGACTTCCATGCTGGAAAGGAATGGCATTTGTCCAGTTTTATCAGAAATCATTTCCACTACAATTCTTCCAGGGCTCCTAGATGGGGGTCCATATCACAAATGGAGACAAGTGAATGTCTTTCTTTATGGTGCAGAGAGTGATTTCATCCCTGTGGGACTATTCATTCTAGATCTAGTATCTCACTCCATCAAGCAACCTGTTGGAGGAAAAGTCATGATCACAACAGTCTGTTGGGACATAACTAGCTATTTCACAAATGAGACCGCTTCCCTTCAATTCTTTCAAGTCCTTTTGTCCTTTATTATCAAGGGAAATCAAATGGCAAAATCTGCGATGACATCAGACATTTACAATTCCATCAGAGACTTGGCAAATGTATCCTTCACTTGTTCCTATACCAAGGATGCCTTTTCCGTGAAAGTCTGGAGACGGTGCAGAGAGAGAGAAGAACTGGAGACTCTGCCCCAGGAGAAGATGGATCGGATCCTGTCTCAGGACAGCTATTTCAATTACAACACCATCTGGGCTGTGGCCCGGGCCTTACATGCAGCCTATGAATCCAGGTCCAAGAGGACAAAGAGGAAAGGTGGTACAAATATGGAAACTGCAAGACTGGAAGGGTGGCAGGTATTTTCTTCTGTCTCTGTCCTGCAGCTGAGAATCAATTTGGTATTGTAAAAACTGGGCAGATATTTTGACAACTTGATTTATTCTGAATACAATGAATGAATGAATAGAATTCCAACTTTCACTCTTAAGGAAGGAATGGACAGAGGGACAGAGGAACCCATAGCGGTGAGACTTGGAGAAGAGATTACATAGTCCAGAGATAGAAGGAAGAATGAGAAAGAACGTGAAACAACCCAGCCTTGATTTTGTTTAGAATAAGGCAGTGTTTCTCAACCTCAGCAACTTTAAGAAGTGTGGAATGAAATGTCTGGCTGGGGAATTCTGGGAGTTGAAATCCACACATCTTCAAGTTGCTGAGGTCGAGAAACACTGCTCTAAGAGATGGGGAATACTTGGACAGACTTTTAAGACTGATCCCAGCCCTTCCACTTGGGCCAGGTCAAGAAATAGATGCCACAGGGGTTCCAGAAATGCCACTTTATTATTGTAGGATATAATAACAGAATCCAATTTTCTCTCTGTCACATCTTGCAGTGTTTGTCCAGATGGTATGTGTTTAAACAATAAGTTAATAGGTAATATTACAACCTCTTTACTAATTTTTTAAAATTTATTTTACTTACTACTATTTATTAAGGCCTCGGTATGCCCATGTAACACCTCTGCTTCATGAGCTGCATTGGTTGTCGGTTTGCTTCCTGCTGCAATTCAAGGTGCTGGTTGTCACCTGTCAAGCCTTATGTGGCACAGGGCCTGGTTCTTTGGGGGATCTTTTGTGTCCCATAACATCTGCCTGGCCAATGTGAACCAGCAGGTTGGCGTGTTCCAGGTTCCTTTAATTAACGAATGCCATCTATCAGGACCCCAGAAGTGTACCTTCTCTGTAGCAGCGACTGCCCTGTGGCATGAGGTTCTCCCCAAGATCTGGATGGCTCCCACTCTGCCGTTGCTTAGAAGAGCTGTGGAGACCCCTCTCTACCTTGCACTTGCCATCTTTTATCTTTATTTCTTTATTGTTTATTGATGTGATTGTAATTTCTTGGATTGTTCTGAGCCACCTAGAGTCATTGTGAGTTCGATGGTATGCAAGTTTAATAAATGATTATTATATTTCATATGATTTCCAGATCCTCTCCTGAAAAAGTTGGAAAATAAATCTGAAATTTCAGTTTTGTGTGTAGAGAGAGAAATGTTCAGTTGATCACAAGCACAAATGAAGGGCTCCTTCCACTGAATGTTGGATGTCCTGTCAAAACATATCCGTTTTCTCTTCCATTCCAGCTTCCTTCCTTTCTACAAAACCCTCAGTTTTACAATAATTCCATAAATGGAGTATATTTGGATGAGAATGGAGACCTGGTGGCAGCCTTGGATGTCTTAATGTGGGGGATTATCAACAATAAATCCCTTAAGAGAGTGAGGTTTGGGAGTCTAGAAAGACAGGGATCCCTGGATGTCAAGTTCATGATCAACCAGAATGCTACGGCAGAGATGGAAGTGTCAAACAAGGTGGGATGAAATCTTCATTTCCTTTTTGCTGAAGTTCATGCCTAGAGGATTGCACTCTTGGGCAGGGAGTGCCTTTCAATATCATCTCCCAGAAAGGAACCTCATTATTCAGTTTGATGTCAAGATGCCTATCTGAAATACATATTTAACTATTTAAAAATATATATTTATTACTCTTCTGCAAAGGGAGAAAGATTTGAGCCGGGGAGCAAGATGATTCCCTTTGCCCAAAGCAAAGAAACCATCCAAGCTTCTCTTGAGGTATTTAGTATGTAAACTTAGAATCGAACTCTAAAAATGGTAGTGTGTGAAAAGTTAGGAGAGAAGGTCAGCATGGGAAGCAACCTGCAAGCAGTTCAGGTTAGTGAACTGTAGGACCTCATAGGCTTCAAACTGAGTAAATCTAAGCCTTGAAGTGGAGGTCATCAGCCTCTTCCTCCTTTGTCTCCTTTCTGGAAAGAACTTCATTTTCTGGATCTTCTTCCTCTCTCCATTCAGCCGCTGCCTCCTTCCAGGTGTGTGGAAAGATGTCCTCCTGGGTCAGTGAAGGTGGCTCAGGAAGGGAGGCCCATCTGCTGCTACGACTGTCTTCCTTGTGCAGAAGGAACCATCTCCACCCAGGAAGGTGGGTGGCACCAGAAGAAAGGGGCAGACTTTGGGAAGTCAGTATACCCCAACAAAAGCCTGGCTTTTAAAACATTCCTTCCTTATAATGCATATAACGTATTTCCTAGTGTGGGATAACAAATGAACTTATAAGTCAAACTGATTATTTATTTATTTATTTATTTATTTATTTATTTATACATCATATTTATATGGCCGCTCATCTTGCTTTTACAAGCGACTCTGGGTGGCTTACAACATTATTTATATACTAAGAATTACATATTAACAATTACATTAACTAAACCTGCCCAGCAGTCATCGCAGGGCAGTTGGATCATTCGGGCTTTCTTCTTCCACCGGTCTTCCGTTGATCATGTCGTGTCTTCTGCTGATCGCGTCTAGGCAAGTCCAGCAACCTTATTACTCTTCATCCTCAACAGAAACCTTTCATGTTTTAGTTTCTGATTCACCCCCTTCCTGAGAATTCCCCGGCTTCCAGGGCATGATGACAATCGATGTGTCTTTGGAAGAGTATTGACCAGGACTTCCTCCACTTCACCATATCTAGATGGAACCCCATTTCTATGGGCAGCCAAAGTTCATGGCTTTAGATTTCTAGGGAAGCCACGGAACAGGCAACTTCCATGTTCAACTCCAGCTTGCTGTGTTCACAAAATCCAGATTATACCACCCCTAAAATTGGCTCCCTCCATTGAATAGGTATGGTAGACCTAACAGGCTATGTAGACCTTCCAACTTCTGGATTCTCTCTGTAATGGGGTGTGAGAAGAAAGAAATCATCAGTGAGGACTTAGTCAGACTTCCCTCTGGCCCTGGTGGGAAGATGGCCCACAAACAGTTTGTTGAGAGCAGGAATACATGATCATGTCCTCAGCTCAACTTAATAGCCTGGCTATTAAAACATTCATTTCTTATAATACGTAAAACATATTTCATAGGGAGGAATAAGAAACAAAATTAAAGGTTAAACTGAGGAAAGATAGTAGACCAGTGAGATCACAGCAATACAAGGAAGATGCCATTCATTACTCTTCATTCTCAACTTAAACCTTTTTATGTTTCAGTTTGTGATTCACCCCCTTCCTGAGAATTGCCAGGCTTCCAGGTCACAATGGCATTGGATGTGTCTTTGGAAAAATATTGATCAGGACTTCCTCCAGTTAACCATATCTAGATGGAATCCCATTTCTATTGGCTGCCAAGGTTCATGGCTTTGAATAGGGGTGATACACCTAATGGCCTACATGGTTCTTCCACCTTCTCGAATCTCTCTGTAATGCGGGATGGGGGGGTGGGGGAATCATCACTGAGGGCTTCCTCATACTTCATTCTTGCCCTGGTAGGAAGATGGCCCACAAACAGTTTGTCAAGAGCAGGAATTCATGACGATGTCCTCAGATCAACTCCCCCTGAAGGTCACCTCCACCTAACCTCAGTGGTGAAGTGGTGGAAATTTCTTTCTTTCCTTTTCAGGGAAATTGGAAAGAGGCCTGCCAGTTTTCCCTTACAATGCAAGAAAAAGAAGTATACTTAAACTATTATCTATCTATCTATCTATCTATCAATCTATCTATCTATCTATCTGCCTCCCTCCCTCCTTTCTTTCCTAATATATATTTAAAATGGACAGTTCTGCCAGTTTCTTCCCCCTCTAGCTGGACTGAAAGGAAGAAGCATTTTCTTTCATTTTATTCTCTGATAGATTCCCTATTTCACAGCAATTAGTGAACAATATAGAACTTCTTCTTCATCATCATCATCATCATCATCATCATCATCATCATCATCATCCCACTCAGACAAATGTTGACAAGTAACTGAGGACTCTCTTATATTTTCCTATATTTTTCTGTATAAATATGAATATTAGTCATCGATAGAACTCTGTGGGTATTACGTATAGGACATCATGTTTGATTTCACTGTATTCATATAAACCACAAATATATTCTTTGTATTTGGTACCCATCTGGGAATTTATCAGTGACATAATCAGTGACGATGTTCACACATAATATTAAGCCAGGATGTGTAAGCCATTGTTCACAGAACAAAAAATAATAACACTGGTTCTTGTTCTCCAGGCACGGGAGACCCAAAGGAACCAAATTAAAGCATCGTTAAGACATGGCACTGCTGGGTCCATTTGTGCCATGGAGGGGAACGCGCATCTCTCCAGGTCCTCATTCTCACTGCATCCTGACTTCCTTCACATGCAATCTTTCTCACCATCTCCAATTTCACCCAAACTATGCCCTTGATTGAAGCACATGCCTCATGAGAGATCTTCCTCTTCCTCTTTTCCAGATGCAGAAAAATGCAGCAGATGTCCAGAAGATCAGCATCCAAACTTCAATCAAGATCACTGTATACCCAAGATGAAAACCTTCCTATCCTATCAAGAACATTTGGGGATCCTCCTGGCTTCCCTTGCCTTCTTCCTCTCTTTAATTGCAGGGCTTGTCTTGGGAATCTTCCTTAAATTCCAGGAAACTCCAATTGTCAAAGCCAACAATCGGGATCTCTCCTACATCCTCCTGGTCTCACTCCTGCTTTCCTTCTTGACCTCCTTCCTCTTCATTGGCCGGCCAAGGACAGCCACCTGCCTGCTCCGACAAACAGCCTTCAGCATCATTTTCTCCCTCGCTGCCTCTTCGGTCTTGGCCAAAACAGTCATGGTGGTGTTAGCCTTCTTGGCCACAAAGCCAGGGAATACAGTGCAGAGGTGGCTGGGAAAGAGCCTGGCCAACTCCATCATCCTTTCCTGCTCTGGTCTCCAAGTTGTCCTCTGCAGTATCTGGTTGGGCATTTCTCCCCCATTTCCTGATGCTGACCTGCACTCTCAGGCTGGAGAGATGATCCTGCAATGCAATGAGGGCTCTGTCACCATGTTTTACTGCGCCCTTGGCTACATGGGCTTCCTGGCTGCTATCTGCTTCGTGGTGGCTTTCCTGGCCAGGAATCTGCCTGGGGCCTTCAACGAAGCCAAGCTGATCACCTTCAGCATGCTGGTCTTCTGCAGCATCTGGGTCTCCTTTGTACCCACCTACCTGAGCACCAAGGGGAAATACATGGTGGCCGTGCAGGTCTTCTCCATCTTGGCCTCCAGTGCTGGTCTGCTGGCCTGCATCTTTTTCCCCAAATGCTATATTATTGTTCTTAGGCCAGAATTGAATACAAAAGAACAGTTGATGTCAAAATAAAGTCATCAAGTGAGTTTTCTTAGGTGGTTCCCAGAAATGTCAGTTAATAATTCTAGCAAACAGTATTTAACACTTTCATGCTCTTACAAAAAAAGGAAACACCAATTGCTGTTTTTTCAACTTCATCATTCTAGTTCTCCAAATGAATCATCAATCATTTCTCCAAATGATTATAATGGATTATCCCTTTTTTAATCTGTGGGCATGTCGTAGGTTTGTATATGGATTTTTCTTTCTGTAAACCGCCCAGACTTATTGTGAGTGAGTTGGGAGGCCACAAAAATTGCTTTAATAAATAAATTAATATATTTGATATCCCCGCTTCTCTTTGCTGTTGAATGTATAGGAAAATAAGTGGGTGTTCATGTATCCTTTGGATGAGTGTAGAATTTGTTGAAAGGTACATTTGACCTGGACACCAGGATACAAGTACGTTGAAGCACAACTTTTCCTATTGATGGTCCTGGTGAAAAGGACAGTCCTAAGGAGGGGAATGGATGTCATAGTCACTTCCAGCGAGGAATGGTGAACTGACGTTCCATGGATTGTGGAAGGCATTATGCCCAGAAAGGCAGTTGGATACTAAGGTTCCACAGATCCTCTCTTGTGGGAAAAGTCCTTTTATTTACATTTTGAGCTGATTACAAGACTTTGAAGGTCGGACACTGGAGGGTACCACATGGCTACTTGAAGGGAAATCTTTGAGGTTTCATAGATTAATTTGTAATACTTCTGTTGTTGTTTGATATATAAATAATAGCTTACTATTTCTGGCAATGTTTAATGGCTTTTTTGATAGGGACTGGATGAGTATGGGATTGTTGGCAATGTTTAATTGTTAATTGGGATTGCACTTTGATTATCTGAAGAGAGGGATTAGGGGGAATTTGTTGAAATGGAAATGGAAATATAGAATGGTTGTATTTTAAGAGTCAATGGTAAGTTGTTAGTTGACTGTAGTTGCTGGGAATGAAGGGGGAAGTTACTTCTATATTTTTCTTCCTTTTTTCTTTTTTCCTTTGATTGTGTTTTGGTTCCTTTCTGCCCTATTATAATTTTTTTGTTTGTTTGCTTGTTTTAATATATATTTAAAAGGAGACACCATCCCACCACAAAAAACACCCAACTAGTCCAGTTCTTTCAAGGCATGATACAAAAGGGTTATCACTTTTTAATAAATAAATATGAATATCCTTTTTCTCTTTGCTCTTGAGTATATAGAAAGTGCATGAATGAATATTAAGGCTTGTCATGGACTCAGAGCCACACTCCAAGACCAATGTATCAACATTGTTTTGGTCTCTTTCAGACAGGAGGAAATGCAGGCAACTGTTCCCAACCTGAGGGATGTCTAGATTACATCTAAACCATGGAATGGTTACACTGGAAGAACAAGGAGAAAGCAAAGGGTTCTTTTGCTGCTTATGGCATGAGAAGCACTCAGTCAAATCACATTTCTCTTTCAGCTTTATGTCCACCACTTGTATCCGGTCAGATGCAAGATGACAACCTGGACAACAAAGAAAGAACTATAGTGGTAACTTGGAACTAAGTAGCATAAAGATGGGAAAGTTCTAGGAAGGAGGTCCCCTCATTCTGTTAAAGGTTTGGGCAAGGAGCCATCCATTTCCAGAGTCTGCCTCATGGGGCTTCTCCTCCAGGACAGCCCAAGCTCTGCTCCCGGAAAACTTTGGGTAACCCCAGGGGCTTCTCCAAAAGTTTCAGCCACCTTACAAAAATGAAGCTGGGGAGACCTGGCTATATTTACATGGGAGGCCACCAGGCATCTCATGGCATTCCCAAGAAAATTCCATGTGCACAAGGTGACCAGGAGTTGTGCTCAACTTAGAAGCAGAAGTTTTTGCCTTAAATTTAACCAAAGAAACAAGCATTAGGGAATAATTAATTGTTTTGATATAATGAAGGCTAATCCGGTTTCTGCCCTTGTTTGGAAAGCATGCTCCCTTCAGCCTGCCATGTCAATCCAGCTGTGGTCCTTACTCTTCCCAGAGTTTATTTCTATCTTTGTTTAATTATTTAGTTATTTCATTTTTTAAAAATTGTAATGCTGCTTCCTCCAGCCCATCTCTGAATTTAATCTCTGGATTGATTTCCCACCTTCTCTTCAGGGGCTCAAGGCAGCATTAACAGCTGTCCCTCCTCGAGTTTCTCCCCATAAGAACCACCCTGAGAGGTGGGTGGAGCTGAAACGCAGCCTTTGAACCCACATCCATCCACTCCCCACGAGCTTTTAATGCCTGGGAGAGAGTCAGCTGGGTCTTCCTGATCCTAGTCCAATCCATTCACTACTATACCACACTGCCTCCTGCTCTATCTCAGGCTAAAAGCTTTGGCGGAGGAAAAAAATTGCCTTTTCAAAGTCTCTGCCTTTCTGTTGGACTCATCCCTTCTCAAGACTCCATTCATGCTCTTCCAAATCTGAGCCTCTCTTGCCTTCTAAAGCAGTCCTGTTCTTCCTCCTTTCTTATTCTTGTATTGCATATATTTTCTTACAATTTTTTTGTAAAAGTAAGGCCATGGAAGAGCAACACAGAGCTGCAAGATTTTGAACAGAAGTACAAGGGGGTTGTGTACATAATTTGTTCTGGGAAGGTGTCTATGATGGTTGCCTTGTCAAGGGGTAAGTTCTACTTGTCTCTACGTGAATGGAATTTGAAAGAGACGTGCAGAGGCCACAAAACCAGGTCTTGAAATAATCCATCAAGAGCAGACACCCCAAGCTAAGAACCGCCAGGCAGAAGGTTACATAAGGTCAACGAGAGGCTGAGGGGACATGAGAAGGTGTGAGTGATGGATGCTACTAGCAAGAGATGCTGAAAGGGGCCTCATTTCGAGATACTACACCATTCGTGCCAATTACCATAAGATTTGGCACCTCATCTCTTCTGGATCCTTTATAAAAGGGTCAATTTGAATTTGGGAAAAGGGAAGCAGCATTGCTTCCATTGGGGAATGGCAGTCTGATGCTCTCCGAAGCTATCTGAAGCAAGCATGGAGAGCTGCTGGAACTTTGAAAGCTGGCTGGGAGGTGATTTCTGGCTGGCTTTTATCTCCCTGGATTAAAGGGAGATCAAGCGATTAACCACATGTGCTCCAGACGGAGGTTCCTTCTGATTCAACTGCAGAAATGGAAAAGTTTTTGCAGCTAGATCCGGAATTGAGCTGCCGGGAGCCCTGAATGTTCATCTACGCTCCTGACTGCAGCAGAGCCAGCATGGACTTTACAGCCTTGCTTTCCCCATCTCTTAATCACGTTAAGAGGTGATCAATTACAGCTGAAGAGAGATTTCCTTCTGCGGCAAAGGTAAGATTTCTTGCAGTGAGTTAAACTTTCTTTTGAGAATACAAAAAAAGACAAGAGAAACTTTGATTTAAAGATTCAAGACATACTGGCAAAAAGCTTAATTAAGAGAAGGTCTAAGAAATTTTTAAACAGCTAAGGGGACAGTCTTTATTTCTTTACCTTGCTATTTATATTTTACTTTTTTTTTGGTTTTTGACGAATGTGCTTTGATACAATTTATTACCAAGCTAGTTAAAGAGAATCGCCCAGTGTGGCAATGCTGGTTAATTATGGATAAATGGATGATGGATAAAATAAATGGATGATTTTGAAAAACGAATGGATGAAAGAGTTAAAAGTTAAGAGAGGAGATGAAAGAAGATGTTGAAAAAATATCTGGAGAGATAAAACAAATTAATGACCGAGTAGAAATTTCAGAGAGTAAGCCAGAAGTCCAAGGCAGAGAGTTGGAAAGAGAATTGGATAATTTGGCGTTACTGGAATTGAGAGAAAAAGAATTCTGCTTGAGAGTTAGAGCTATTCCAGAGGTTCCAGATGAAAATATTAGAGAGAGGTTTATTAATGTTAACTAGAGGGAACCAGGAAGCAATTAAAGGAAAAGATAAATCCTAACACAATGGAGGAACATTGTCTCACTCTCGAAGAATTTAAATCTGTTTGGGAACAATGTTTTCAGGACTTATTTTTAAAATGGGATCTGACAGGGGTTATAGAAGAAGAAAAGATTCTGCTGTATAAAACAGAAGCTGAGGAAGATCTGAATAAGGAGTTTAAAATGGACTTTAAAGAAAAGCCAGATTACAAAAGAGATATGGAAGATATGGAAAAAGATGTTGTGGATCTGAAAATGGATTTCAAGATGTTTGATTACAAGAGTGACATGGAGAAAGAAGTTGTAATGGATATACAAACTTTGCTGGCTGATGTTTTAATCATCAAAGGGGATATCCATATTACAAATCAGAAGAGTGAGTTGGAGAGTTTGACCAGGGTTAAATTGTATAAGTTTTGATGTTGGGTTGTTATTATTGGAATCTTTTTTCTAACCAGGACTGTAAGACAATGTAAAGATTGTTTCATAGAAGGACAAATCTTTTATTTCCTATTTGGTAGAGTAAGTTAGGGGTTAGTATGTAAAAGGGACCTATTAGATCTAGTTGAAAATATATATGCTATTATTATTGATATTCTTTATGCTTATGTGATGGAATGGAATTATGAAGGCCAGGCTCAGAGAGAGAAACATTTTCTTAGCTCACCAGAACAGCATGGGAAGAACAAGAGGATGAGAATGGCACCTCCTTGAGGAATTCACACTGTTGTGGCTGGCTGACTTTGGGAGCTGGGGTTTCAGTCTGGGAAGATTCTTGCTAGAGGTTGTAGCTAATAAACAGAGCTGGACGGAATCTGCATTGTCTCTTGGAGTTCCTTGGGCTAGGCCTGACAGCTTCTGGGGATTTTTTTTTAATGTTTTACTAATTAGAGAAAGTTATAAGTCAAAATGTAAATTAGATATAATTATTTAAGTTTAAAACATGTGGGTTATCATTACTGGTACTCTGTGATGGAAGGCATGAGTGGGGAGGATTCTGGAATGGAGCTTCAAGGTTACAGGGAGGGGGAGAGACATTCCAAGGAAAGCATCTTCTCAGCCCCCAGCTGGACTATGTGAAAGTCAAGAGAAAGAGATTGGCCCCTCCCTAAGGACATAATTGTCAACATTCGCTGGATCATGGAGAAAGCATGAGAGTTCCAGAAAAACATCTACTTCTGCTTCATTGACTATGCAAAAGCCTTTGATTGTGTGGATCACAACAAACTGTGGCAAATTCTTAAAGAGATGGGGATACCACACCACCTTACCTGTCTCCTGAGAAATCTGTATGCGGGCCAAGAAGCAACAGTTAGAACCGGTCATGGAACAACCGATTGGTTCAAAATAGGAAAAGGAGTACGACAAGGCTGTATACTGTCACCCTGCTTATTTAACCTATATGCAGAGTACATCATGAGAAATGCCAGGCTGGATGAATCACAAGCCGGAATTAAGATTGCAGGGAGAAACATCAATAACCTCAGATATGCAGACGATACCACCCTAATGGCAGAAAGTGAAGAAGAACTAAAGAGCCTCTTGATGAGGGTGAAAGAGGAGAGTGCGAAAGCTGGCTTGAAACTCAACATTAAAAAAACTAAGATCATGGCATCTGGACCCATCAATCCCTGGCAAATAGAAGGGGTAGAAATGGAAGCAGTAACAGACTTCATTTATTTGGGCTCCAAGATCACTGCAGATGGAGACTGCAGCCATGAAATTAAAAGACGCTTGCTCCTTGGGAGGAAATCTATGGCAAACCTAGATAGCATATTAAAAAGCAGAGACGTCACCTTGCCGACAAAGATCCGCATAGTCAAAGCTATGGTTTTTCCAGTAATGTATGGCTGTGAGAGCTGGACCATAAAGAAGGCTGAACGCCGAAGAATTGATGCCTTTGAACTGTGGTGCTGGAGAAGACTCTTAAGAGTCCCCTGGACTGCTAGGAGGTCAAACCAGTCAATCTTAAAGGAAATCAACTCTGATTGCTCATTGGAAGGATTGATAATGAAGCTCAAGCTCAGATACTTTGGTCACCTAATGCGAAGAGAGGACTCTTTGGAAAAGACCCTGATGCTGGGAAAGATGGAAGGCAAAAGGAGAAGAGGACGGCAGAGGATGAGATGGCTAGATAGCATCACTGAAGCAATGAGCATGAAATTGAGCAAACTCAGGGAGGCAGTGAAAGACAGGAAGGCCTGGCGCAATATGGTTCATGGGGTCACGAAGAGTCGGACACGACTTAACGACTGAACAACAACAACAAGGACATAATGGTTATAGCTGCTGTTGTTGGGGGATTAGTGTTAGTCTGGTGAGATACTGTCTATTAGGTGCAAGCTAATAAAGAAGCTGAGCTGATTTCTGGACTGTCTCATGCGATTCTTGGGCTGAACCTGACATACTCTTAATGCTTCTGCTGTATAAGACTGATCGATGGATTTTTTAAAAATAATCTGGTTATTGTTTGGTGATGAGAAATGGGAAGAAGAATGTCTTTTTCTGTAATATCAGAGAAGGTGTTAAGTTTCTGAAAATGCTTATACTTGTCTGTAGAGAGGGGGGAGTCACTTTTTATATGTCTTTCTTTTTCCTTTTCCTTTTCCTCTCTTTCTCTCTCTCTCTCTCTCTCTCTCTCTCTCTCTGTTTTCTGTTTGTATAAGTTTTCTAATGATCTATTAGATAACTCTAGTCAAAATATTATGGACAAAAAAAGCGCTAACCACCAGGACCTCTCCCACATGCTCCTTGCCCATCTCCTGCTTTCCTTCATGCTGTTCTTGCTGCTCATTGGCTGGCCAGGAAAGTCAACTACCTTCTCCAACAAACAGCAAACAAATGATCACAGGGGTGTTTGGCTTCTTGGCCAGGAAACCAGAGAATATCACACCAAGGCGTCTGGGGAAGAACTTGGCACACTACCTTTCTTGCTTTGTTCTCACCTGCAACATTTGTTGGGGCACTTCTGCTGCCTTCTCTACTGTCACTTGCACTGTCCGATTGTGGAGAATGTTCTGCAATGCAAGTGCTTGTTGTCATCTTTGATGGAGCCCTTGGCTGGCATCCGCTTCATGGTAGCTTCCTTGGGCAAGAATCTGCCTGGTGCATTGAAGGAAGCCAGGCTGATCGCCTTCAGCAGGCTGATCTTCTGCAGCGTCTGGGTGGCCTTTGTGCTTGCTTCCCTGACCTCAAAGGGAGGGCCATGAAGGCCATGCCGGTTTTGCCTGTCTTCGCATCTATGTCCAAGTAACAGTATTTGACAGTTGAATATTCCTTAGAAAATCCCCCAAGTCCTTTTTTTCCAAAATCATGATAGAAATGAGTTACATTTTAATTAACATGCTTTCCTCCTCTACCTTTGTTCTTGAGTATCCAAAATAGGTTTCTGCATGTGCTTCTGTGTGTATCTATGAGTGACTGCAAGGACCCTGGAGTTTAGGTCATTGTGTCAGCGGATTCCAAGTTCACTCACACTCACAAGTTGTGGGTAATAAATGCCATATTTACACCCCTTTCTGCATCTCAACAGAGGGGTCATCTAATTCCCATCTTGTTTGTAACCCAGACAATCCTTAGAAATTGGTGGCCAAAGAGATTTGAGCTGATACACTCCTGGGGGATTTTTTTTGGGACAATACAATAGAAATATTAATGTAGAGCAGTGTTTCTCAACCTTGGCAACTTTAAGATGAGTGGACTTCAGTTCCCAGAATTCCCTAGCTAACATGGCAGCTGGGAATTCTGGGAGTTAAAGTTCACTCACCTTAAAGTTGCTAAGGTTGAGAAATACTCATGTAGAGAACATATGGAGTGGCCCTGAAGGACAGGAGGAAGAGTCAGATAAGAGGGGCTGGAGCCCAGGCCAAGAAAATAACTGGAGAAAACCTCTCAGACAAGCCATGCCTAGTTCACACAAAGCTAAAGGGAGGGAGGGGAACAACATTTGGACTTGCAAGGTTCTGTTACTAGAGCGGTCACAATAAAAGCAATCCTGACTTCTGGATTCAATTCAAGGTGCGACTAGAGACTATATTGCCCTACACGCACTGATGATGTTACCTAGTTGGGTCATGAAATGTTTACAAACAAACAACCAACCTCAGAGATCCCCAAAGGACTCCACAGTTCAACCCTGAGCTACATATATTCCCTTCTATTGGATCTGCTTGATCCTACAGGACAGGCAGAAACAATTGGAGATAAGAGATCCCTCAGATGACCAGGCCCTATGACAGGAAGGACTTCACAGGTGATAAGCAGCACCTTGTCAGCAATGTCCAGAAACTTATAATTGAGTGGACTTGATGACCCAAATGGCCTTTCGAAACAGCACGATTTACAGATTCTAATTTAATATGGAAGAATAGGTCACACATCCCACTCCAGTATTAAGCACTGGAGAAGGCAGCTATGGGAAGAGACAGAGAGAAGGAGAAAATATTTAAAGTCAGCCTGAAATCTTACTCCAACTGCAGTTATACTGACAACATCAAAAAAAACATCCAAAGCTAATAATAAATAAATTCCTTCAGACATAAGATGAATTCAATATCTTAAAATGAAATATAAATTGAAAGAATCCCAGAGTTCCACTGAAATATGTGAGAGATCTGGGGAGATCTCCTACCCTTCTTAGGAGAGAGGAAAAATTGCATCCAAATATATCATCAAATGCTGGGACTTCCCGGGGAGGCTTGGCAAACTGAAAATGTCTCTCTCTGCAAAAGTGGAGCTGATGATTATGGCAAAGACCAAAGAACCAGTGAGTAGACCGATTCTTCAGAACCTCTCCGGATAAGGAGAAGAAGGGAGATTGCCCACATGTTCTCCGGATGAGTGTTCCTCATGAGGAGACTGCAGGATGTTTTCCATGGGTTAGAGCGCCGGGAGACAAAGGGCTTAGCCATCTTTATTTATTTATTTATATAACAAATTATATGGCCACCCAACTCACACACAGTGACTCCGGGTGGATTACAAAGTAAAATCCCCACCACAAAAAACCATCAACACCCGCTCCCTGTAGCAGCCAAAAACACAGTCAACACAGCCACTTGATTGGCTCCTTTTCAGCGTGGGGTCCCCAGGCCCGCTAGCAAAAGCACATCTTCAGGGCCTTCCAGAACAACATCAAGGGGGGGACCAATCTTTACTCAGAGGGAATAACATTCCACAGGGAGGGGGCCACCATGGAAAAGGCCCTTCTTTGTGGTCCCATCAGATGTACTTTCCCCAACGATGCACTCGGGGGTCACATAACTTGTTCACAACCACAGTGGAGTCTTTTAAAGGACACTAAGTTTGCAAGCCTCACTTTCTAATACTTTCAGGAATTGCTTATTAACCGTCTTGAAGCTGTTATACACCTTTGGAACAACATATTTGAAAACTCTCCGGGTGAGTTTAATTTCAACTCTGTACAAAAGAAAAATTGACTACAAGCTTAAAGGATTTGAAATAAACAGCAAAAGCTAAATAAGATTTTGATCCCAAAAAATTACAGTAAAATTTGGAATATTGACTTTTACTATAAGATTTTGGAATTAACTATAAAAAAAATCAATAGCTTCTTGTGGAAACCAGAGTTATTTGGACTATCTTGGCCCATAACAAAGATAAATGACTTTATGATTTAGAAACTGAACACTAGAGGGGACTAAAGATTCTAAGTAGAAGGAAAAAAATACAAGCCAGCTTTTGGTGTTAGTTAACTGGGACTTACAAAATGACACAAAACATCATAAGATTGGAAATCTTAAAGAGATCTTTGAAGAATGGACCTAGAGATTAGTAGCTACAATCTCAACAGTGTCAGTAATGATGTCTGCTTCTATGGAAAGATTATGTCCAAAAGATGTTAATCAGGAAATGGCAAATGTGGAGCAAATTTTGCCTGACAAGACAACAGGGGAACTACAAATGACAGGCCAAGAGAATCATTTGGAAAAGAACACTTTATTTATTTATTTATTTATGCAACTTATATGGCTGCCCAATGCACTCACGGTGACTCCGGGCAGCTTACGGAGACAAAAAACCCCAATACAAAACCTGATATACCCCCCACCCCCTGGCAACAAGTGACCTGGGAAACTATTGGAAATGCAAAAGAAACTGGCTGAACTTTTAAAAATTAAAGGGGAAATAGAAATGACAAACCAAGAGAATGACCTGGAAAATGTTTTCTTATTGGATCTACAAAGAGGCTTGTTAACCCCTTGAAGAAGTCTTTGCGATGGGATAAAGAAGAATTAAGGGATGCTGTAGCACAGGGGCTTAATGATGCTGGAGCTTGCCGGCCAGAATGGTCAGCACTCTAGCAGTTCGAGCCTGCTCTGCATGATGGGGTGAGCTCCCATCACTCATCCCAGCTTCTGCCAACCTAGCAGTTTGAAAGCAATTCCAACTGTGAGTAGATAAATAGGTACTCCCATTTCAGTGGGAGGAACCGGCGGCACCTGCACAGGGAAGCTGGAATTGGTGCTGGAACCAATCAGCGGAAAGAACAAACGCCGGATGCTGGACGTGACTATCGCGAGAGGCAAAAAGATCATTGGTGGAAGAAAGTCCGGATGAGCTGACTCCCCTGTGACCGTTGCTGGCCGCAATAGAATAGGGTTGCACTGCAGTTGTATTAGAATAGGTGTAATTGTAATTATAATGGTTAAGGTGTACTTTGTGAGTCACCCAGAGTTCCCCGTTGGGGGAGATGGGTGGAGATAAATCCGAAATGTCAGTGTAAAGAAGAATTAAAGAGAAATCAAATCCTATGACAATATTTGAATGAAATAAAGATTAAGACTATTAGACGTAAAAGGAAGGAATATAAAGTTGGTTTATTTGATCAAGGTTAAAATAAGACATTTATTTGCAAAGTTCTGACAACCCTTTACAGACTTTTTGAAGACATCAGGATTCAAAAATTGATGTTTTATGGATTTGCTTATAGATAAGGGATGGGATACGGGATGGAGAGATATCTGTTTTTAACTTTATAGGGGTAAAGAGTCAATTTGTCTATACTTGTCGTAATGAAGGTTGGGAGTCACTTCTTTATATTTTTTTCCTCTTTTTATCATTCTTTCCTCTTTTCTCTTTCTTTTCCTTTTTTCTTGCAATTTTATTCTTTCTTACTATTCTTTTTTCTTTTAGTTTATATAAGTTTTTACTATTGTAATCAAGATCCTTAATCATCAAATGCTCAAAACTTGCGAAGCTGTTCAGTTTCTCTCACAAACTGGTGAGATAAACTGCTTTTGAAATAGAATTGAATAATTTTTATTTATGTAGTTTATTGTTTTTATTATGTTTTTGCTAAAAGTTTTAGGAACTCCTGGGTTTGGGTGGATTAGAAGTATTTCTTGTGTAAATAATTTAAATAAAAAGTTCTTTTCATTTATTATGGTTTAATGCAGGTAGCCCTGGCTTAATGACCACAATAGGGACCTGAAAAATTGTTGTTAAGTGGGGTGGTTGTTAAGCAAGTCACACCCGATTTTATGACCTTTTTTGTAGTGGTCATCATTAAACAAATCACCACAGCTGTTAAGCAAATCATGCGGTTGTTAAGTGAATCACATGGTTTCCCATTGATTTTGCTTGCCAGGAGCTGGCTGGGAAGGTCGCAAATGGCAACCACATAACCCTGTGATGCTGCAACCATTGTAAATGTGGACTGCTTGCCAAGTGCCCAGATCCCGATCATGTGACCGCAGGGGTTCTGCCACGGTTGTAAGTGTGAGGACTGGTTGTAAGTCCCTTTGTTCAGCATCAGTGTAACTTCAAACAGTCACTAAACAAATAGTTGTTAAGTGAGGACTGCCTGTACGTGCTTCCTTTCAGTATGGAGTTGGCAGAATACCAGAAAATGCTGTCTTTCCTTTTTACCATTGAGGAGATAAACCAGGATTCCAATCTCTTACCCAACATCACCCTGGATTACAATATCTATGAAAATTATTTGAGTGCAGAAAAGACTTCAGATGCTTTGCTGGACCTGCTTTCTGATCGGGAAGCCAATGTACCTAATTAGAGGCATGGAAGGTAGAGAAACATAGTGGCTGTTCTCAAAGGGGCTGACATTGACATCTCTATCCAGATTTCAGCCATGTTGGACACCTACAAAATCCCTCATGTGAGTGTTTTCTGGGGAGATTGTGTTTAGCCATGCAATTTCCAACCATTGCAAATGAAGAATAGAGTTTAATAGAGAAATAATTACTGTTAAGGATGAAGGTTCAGGCTATCCATTGGGAGAGAAGAATTAGAGCAGGCATATCCCCTTCTACCATGGTGCACTCCAGACTGGTGGACATTGTACATCCTGGTGGTTGGAAAATTCTCCACTCCAGAAGTACATGGGAAGGGAAGCAAAGGCTGAGTGGGGAAACTTTTAATGCAAGGAGTAGAACTATCCCTTCATTAGGCACAGAATTGTCATCTTAAATGTTGGATGTTATAGGTGCCAAATAAATCCCACCTTCTTTCTTTTCTTTTCAGTTCACAGTTTTCTTTTTAGTCTTGTTTCTCAGATTCTGTGTGATAAAACCCATCTTCCTTTCCTCTATCCAATGTTCCCTGCTGAAGGAGTCCAGTATCCAGGGATGCTCAAGGTGGCCCTGCATTTTAGGTGGTCCTTGGTTGGTCTCATTGCTCCTGACCCTGAGCAGGGACAGAGGTTGAAGAGGATCTTGATTTCCATGCTGAATACTTTGATGCTTGTTCTTTGGTATGGAGGAAAGAGTGGGTGATTTTAAAAAATAAGAGGTTCTTGGAATTAGGAGGACATGATTTAAGATTTGGATGGCATGTATATTTGTGGTATGACAAACTGAAAGTTAATAGTGATTTGAAAAATCAATTTATTAGGCATACTGAGTGCCATACTGAGAGTTTGGAACAGATATAAAACAAGATTGTCTCCAAAAATTCCTCTGGGGTTGTCCTCCCAAGAAACTTTTTACAGAAGAGAAATGATACTTAAACAAGCATGGTTGATGTATGCAAATTTACTACTGTTTTCTGAAGGAGAACCCAACTTGAAGAAGAGGGAAAAATTAGAACTGGAAGGTCATATTTGTCAGTGGTTTACTTATGCAGAGTTGTTGGAAAGATTTAAACTAGATAAGAACAGTTATGAATTTACCTCTGAAAAAACTGACTTCGAATATGCTTTGTGTACTAATGGCGAAAATGTTATCACCAAAATGTATAAACTTTTGTTGAAGATGAACATGGAAGATGAACATGTTAAAGACTGTATGTTTAAATAGGCAAAAAATTTTGGATACAACATAAAGTTGGATCAATGGGAGAATATGTGGAATAACGGCTTGAAGTTTAGTCTTAATTACAATTTAAAAGAAAATTTCTATAAAATGACATACCGTTGGTGTTGGACACCAGCTAAATTGTCTAAGATGTATAAAGGAGTTTCAAATGTATTTTGAAATGTAACCAGCGTGAAGGTATCTTCTACCATTTATGGTAGACTTGTGAGAAAGCTAAGAAATATTGGGATATGATATGTATTTTGGTTCAAAAATTTTAAAAATGGAGGAACAATTTAAAAGCAGACACTTTTCTTTTAGGCACAGTGGATAAACAGGTGGAAAGAAAACATGGAAATTTGTTCCTTTATCTGATAGCTGCAGTGAGACTTTTATATGCTCAAAATTTGAAATATTTACAAACACCAACAGCTGAAGAATGGATATTGAAACGAATGGAACTGGCATGGTGGTGAAACTGACTACTTTGATTAAAGGAAAGCTTTCAAGGGTCAGGCTTGGTTTCTGTTTGGAAACCACTCTTGGACTTTTTACCTGGGACTCAAAAAATTAAAATTTGTTCTTGGGACTTGATGACTGAATTATTCTATAACTATAGAAATCGTTGATATAGACTCATCTGTAATTTGTAATTTTTCTAAGATATCAGAGTAAGAAGTAGATCTAATATGCAATGTTTTTAATAGTAGAGTAAGAGGCGAATGTATTTTATATCTATACCGTTACCAAACAAAGTCAGAATCTGCTTTTCCTTTTCTGTATTTTTTCTGTCATTTTTCTTTTGGATTTCTTTGAAGCTTATATGTTTTACTGAAACTTAATAAAATTCTTTGAAATTGATTTCTATGTTGGTTAGGAATGGCACTTGTCCAGTTCTATCATACATCCCCCAAACCACCTCCAACCTCACTTTACTATTTTATTTGGACTTCAAATGTTCTTTGGTATTCAGGTCTGGTCTTAGGAAAATAATGTAGCATTTGGGGAAAAAGATGAAGCCCAGAAGGCCAGCGCTGGAGGCCAAGATGGAGAAGACCTGCACGGCCACCATGTACTTGCCCTTGGTGCTCAGATAGGAGGGCACAAAGGAGACCCAGACGCTGCAGAAAATCAGCATGCTGAAGGAGATCAGCTTGGCTTCGTTGAAGGCCCCAGGGAGGTTCCTGGCCAGGAAAGCCACCGTGAAGCAGACAGCAGCCAGGAAGCCCATGTAGCCAAGGGCACTGTAAAACATGGCAGCAGAGCCTTCATTGCATTGCAGGATGATCTCTCCAGGCTGGGAATGCAGGTCAGAATCAGGAAATGGGGGAGAAGTTGCCAACCAGATGCCACATATCCCCATTTGGACACAAGAGCAAGAAAGGATGATGGAGTTAGCTAAGCTCTTCCCTAGCAATCCTTGTACTTGATTCCCTGGTTTTGTGGCCAGGAAGACCAACACCACTGTGATTGTTTTGGCCAAGACAGAAGAAATGGCAGCTGAGAAGATAAAGCTGAAGGCTGTTTGTTGGAGAAGGCAGGTGGCTCTCCTTGGCTGGCCAATAAACAGGAAGCTGGTCCATATGGAAAGCAGGAGGGAGACCAGGAGAACGTAGGAGAGGTCCCTGTTGTTGGCTTTGATGATTGGCATCTCTTGGAATTTAATGAAGATTCCTAAAACAGAGCTTGTAATGAAAGAGAGGAAGAAGGCGATGGAAGCCAGGATCTTCCCCAGATTTTCTTGATAGGACAGGAAGGTTTTAATCTTGGGGATACAGCCATCTTGATTGATGTTTGGATGCTGATCTTCTGGACATCTGCTGCATTTTTCTGCATCTGAAAATAGCCAGAGGAAAATGTTGCTATGGTCGTGTCTGCTGCCTCTTATCAGAGATTGATATGGCAGACCAGAGAGAAACATGAAAAGGCGTTAGGTGATTAGGCACCTGTGGCAGATTCAGGAGACAAGGAAGCTGGGCAGGGAAAAATTGATTTCAAGAATGAAGGGCAGATTCTGCAGGTATCTGGAGGTAACTGCAATGTGGTTACATCCTTTCCCCACCCTCAGAGAGAATCCTACAGAATCCTATTTAGGCCCTTACATCAACCCTTATTAGTGCAGGGATCCAAATTAAATATAAGTGTTCTATCAAGTGGATTCTGTGAAGATTATAAATGGAAGAAGCACAGAGAGGAGATGTTGGCTTCTCGGTTAGTGCTATTAAATGTTAGCTTTTTCTTAGAATGGTTCTTCCATCTAATCTTGGATCCTGTAAATTAAGACTGAGTGAATCCTTTTCCAAAACCACTCAAATTTGTTCCTCAGTATAACCCTGGACATTCTCACAGTGATAAATTCCAAAAGCTGAAAGATGGATGGACAAGATGAACACCAAGAGATGTCTCCTTCCTGATGGCAAGAGGCCATCCATAGCTGATTCATTCCCTTTTATTATGCTGTTCAGGTTTAACCTCTTTCTTATCTTTCTAGATCATCAAACCATGGAATAATAATGGATATTATTTTTAAAAAGGGAATGAGTCAAGCTTAGAATTTCCTTTCAAAAGCCCTTCCATGGGAAATGTCTGCTGAACGGTTTTTCCCAAGATCTGCCCATTTCCCCTGGTCTCACTCACCTTCCTGGGTGGAGATGGTTCCTTCTGCACAAGGCAGACAGTCGTAGCAGCAGATGGGCTCTCCTTTCCTGGCCACCTTCACCGATCCAGGAGGACAGCTTTCCACACATCTGGAAGGTGGCAGGGGCTGAGCAGAGAGGGGAAGAAGATCCAAAAAAGGGATGAACCTTGTCCCACATGTGGTCTGTGAGTCAGCACCGGTCAGAAGCAGGGAGATACAAAATCCCCTTTCAATGGGATTTTGTTTTATGTCAATGTGACAGAAAGAAAGATTTCTATACAGCACAGAGTTTTTTGTCTTCTTCTTCTTCTTCTTCTTCTTCTTCTTCTTCTTCTTCTTCTTCTTCTTCTTCTTCTTCTTCTTCTTCTTCTTCCTCTTCCTCTTCCTCTTCCTCTTCCTCTTCCTCTTCCTCTTCCTCTTCCTCTTCTTCTTCTTTCCAGAAACTGCTCTAAACATTTTATTTTTTAATTCCTCGTTTCCAGCCTTAACTTCTATTCTAAAGGATCTCCACTTAGAACTAATTACTTATTCCCACAATTGTCTCTTCTGCCCTTATGTTAAGGAGGCTTTATTCTTTTCAACCGTTATTCATTTTAGCCCTTTCACTGCTGGCCCTCCAAGCTTGTGCCCAGCCCTCAGTAGCCCACGCATTGTCCCAAGTCACTTGTGTGGCCTCTCGGTGATACAGTTCAAATTCTTTCCATGGCTCAAGTCACTTGTCAAAGTGCTACCTGATTTGCACAGGCTCAGTAAGCAGTTTACCTGAAACAGTGTTTAATCAGTCTACTTCTCAGAGGGGTGTCTACAGGAAGGTGGGGGGAGGATCAAAATCAGAAAGTTGACTGATGGAGGAACTTGGTGCAACCCACACCTCTTTTGAAAGTGCAAGCTCCCCCCCCCCCCCCCCCATAAGCATAAGGCACCACTACATTGTCATGTACTCCAGGGAGTAATAAGAAGGTGCTTGAAGAACTACTGAGTTGACTATCTCCTTCCTGGAAGATAGCAATCCTGTGGTTAAGAGCTTTATGTTGTAAATTAACATACCTTGTTCAGTGCTTCTGTCTGTGTAAGCCCATTCTGGCTGATTGTACATTTGAAAGTGAGGGATCCCTGTCTTTCTAGACTCCCGATTTTCACTCTGGTGAAGGAGTAATTGGGGAGAAGCACCCAGTTCACAATGTCCAGGTCAGCCTCCAGGTCTCCCTTTTCATTCAAATACACCCCATCCATGGAATGATTGTGAAACTGAGCATCCTGAAGGAAGGGATGAAACTGGAATGGAAGAGAAAAAGAAGGTTTCCTGAGCAAGTCACAAGTTCCTCCTCCTCCATTGTCATCATCTACCTCATTGCCTTCATTTCCACATCTCTTCTTTGTCTTTTACGACCATTCTTTTCTTCTTTTTCATTCAGGTGGGAAAGCTTTAGCGGCTGGTGGAGAGCAAAGATGTTGGTTTCCATCCAGAAGAAGAGTGACTGGTAAATCTGAAAAGGGCCCAAGAGGTTACACCAAAACTTATGGATGCTGGATGAGAAATTTGGGAGTGGACCTTCTTTCCAGTAGAACTTTCCTATCTGTGTGAGCAAAAGGAAGTGACTGGAACACCTCTAATACCCCACAGAGTGGGAAGACCCAGGTTCAAGTCTACCGTTAGACATGGAAGAGTAAAACTGGTTGTAGCACGGAATGGAGATTTGTCTCTAGGCAAAGGCAGAAGATCCTGGCAAAAGGGGAGGAGTGGAAAATTGGAATTAAATTACATTTTTTCCTTCAGCATGGAATGGTTCTTCAAAACAGTTGCCTGACACATACAGTCATAGCACTGATTCTCATCTGCAGGAGAGATGCACGTAACAGAAAAGAAGTACCTGCCAAGCCTTCAGCCCTGGAGCCTCCAAGGCCTCACCACCTTTTCTCACCATCCTCTTGGATCTGGATCCATGTAAGGCTGCATGCAAGGCCCGGGCCACGGCCCAGATGGTGTGGTAAATGAAGTAGCTGTCCAGAGCCAGGATATTTTCCACCTCCTCCTGGGGAAGAGCCTCCGGCTTCTCCCTCTCCCCACATCGTCTCCAGCCTTTCACAGACACAGCATCTTTTCTGAAGGAACATGCAAAGCTTTTCTGTACATATTCCGTGAAAGAATAAAGAAATTCTAAATCATGGTATTTCACTACTTTATTTGTCTGAATAGGAAAAGAAAAAATGCCATAGAAATATTGAAAAGGAAGGGCAATGTGCTTCAGTTCTAAAGTGAGGTCCCAGAGGACTGTGGTGATACAGATTTGTCCTACACTTAATTTTGGCAAGTTTGCAAAGATTAATTCTATTAACGATAAACCTTTTAGGAATGAACTAGGCTCTGCACCGTAAACAAAGACGTTGACTTGTCTCCACTTGGAGTACAGAGCCAAATCTACCTCCCCATAGGTGCTGACGGCTACAGGGAAGCTGGATGATAGCACGGCACAAACGCCATTCCTCATCAGCACAGACGTCATTGTCCTCAAGAACCTCTGGCCCCGGTCAGTGTCTGGAGCAAGCAGACCAACCAAGGTCCACCTGAAATGAAGAAGCAGCTTGATGATTCCCGGGTACTGGACTCCTTCAGTGGGGAGCATCGGGTAGAAGAAAGGGAACTGAATTTTCTCAGTCATGATCGGGGAAAGAAAAGTATAAGTGATCTGAAAAGGAAGGAAAGAAGGCAATGTTATATTCTGTGGTCAACAAAACTCTACATTCTAACCACAAAGAAGGGCTAGTACCATCCCTACAATGAAGACCTTTGGGTAGGGGGGCTTGTTCTCTGCTCATACATGGCTTTTCTTCCCACTTATTGATCGACTGCCTTGATTTCCAAGCACAGAGAACCAGAACAGCCCCCTCCCCATCCTCTGCGCCTACCATTTCCGTGATAAAAAGCTGTTCTTGGATTCAAAGGGAGGAATTTCTGACTGACATGTCCAGGGCTCAAAATCTATGCTCCCAGCAAAGAAATACCTGTGGGATTTTGTAGGTGCTCAACATGGTTGAAATCTGGATGGAAATGTCTGTGTTGGACCCCTCGAGAACGGCCATTGTGTTTCTCTGCCGTCCACAGCTGTAGTTGGGAACATTGGCTTCCCCGGCTGCGAGCAGGTCCAGCAAATAATCTGAAGTAATCCTTGCACTGAAATAATTTTCATAGATATTGTAACCCAGCGTGATGTTAGGTAGAAGACGAGGATCTTGGTTGATCTCTCGAATGGCGAAAAGGAAGGACAGCATTTTCCAGTATCGTTCAGCTTCTCTCCTGCCAGCATAAAATATCACGATGTAATACATTAAAATAAGGCCATCACTGCCTTGGGTAGGTATGGAGCCATTAGGTATCCCCATAAGGCGATGAGCTGGAAGCATGATCAGTAACAATTTCTGACCTGGAGTCTTTCAACCAGCAGGTCAGCTAATTCCTGGGCTCAATGCTGAACCTGCCACGAAGGGAGCCACAGGATGCACCATTCCTTCATCTCGGTGGCCCAGAAGCCAAGCTCAGTTCAAGGATGCCTTCCCCTTTCCCTTCCCCTTCCCTTTATGGGGGAGGGGGGGGAAGACTCCATCCGATGCCTCTCTGTCTCTCCTCAGAAGATCGAGAGGAAAGGGGACCTTCGTTCTGCCCATGCAGCTGAGAGCAAAGAGCTCAGCCTGACAGTTGTAAAGCAGCCTGATCACTGCAAGGTGTCAGAGGGATCTGCAAGATAACACAGCACAGTGAATCAGCAAAAGGAGCAGATTGAGGGGGCAGCATCTGGGAACTGGGAAGACTGGCAGGTGAGAGGAACCAAACAGAGATGGGGTGGCTGTAGCTGCCCTGCAAAAAAGACCGACTTACATGTCATATCGAGCTGAGGGGCTGGTCTCGAAGCTTACTGGCAGAAAAGTACTATCCATGGAAGAGATTATGCCACCAACAAGAAGCTCTCCTGGCCTGTAGTAATTCTCGGGTTCCACCTCATCCCTCTTCAGGGTCAGGAGGCATTTGGCGTTGAGCCTCCCACAGGCTCCCTGGGGCCAAAGCAGCAGCCCAAGGAGAAGTAGCAGCAACATGATTTGGTGGTCCTGAATGAGCCTCCTGTATTCTGCCTGCGTTTGCAACGAACAAGAAGAAAACAGTAGCACTAGCAGCAACACGGCTGCGGTTCCTGACTGGACCTCCTGCACTGCGTCTGTTCTCAAGGAAGATCACGAAGAAGGGGTGGAAGAAACCGAAGCCCTCTTCCAAGCCAGACGCTTCAGGGGCTTTCCTAATCTGGACTCAGTCTAGCCAAGACTTCACCCCTGGAGGGGAGAGAAGTCAACGCAGCCCCATCTGCCCCAAGATCCTCCCTAAGATCTTGCCCTCTCCAGAGCCATTTATGGTCGCTGCGTTTCTGACAAAGACACCACCCAGCTTTGCTGCGGAGTCTGATCTGGACGTCAAAACCTGTCTTTAACCTGCTTGTCTCCTATCGTCAGCTGGACTGCAGAAGAGTCTCAAGGCACTCAGCAGAAGGGCAACCAGGAAATCACTGTTATTTGGATAATTGTAAGGAGGAGAAACGTCACCTCTCTGAAGTGGCAATGAGTTCACTTAGAGGTGACCACAGGGATCAATCAAAGATGGGGATGGAAACTTGAAATGAAGCCCGGGAGAATTTGGCTCCGAACAGTTCCAATGAATTGTGATTCGAAAATTGCAGAATAAAGAAAGACTTTGACATTGTACATGGAGAGTTACACATTAGCAAGGATTAGTTGGTCTTTCTTTTTTTTTTTTTAGAGTTTTTATCCCACCTTTATTATGTTTTTGTATAAGTAACTCAAGGTGGCGAACATACCTAATCCTCCTTCCTCCTCCTATTTTCCGCACACAACCCTCACAACAACCCTGTGAGGTGAGCTGGGCTGAGAGAGAGTGACTTTTTCCAAGGGGACGTTGGCTATATGTCTCTAGCAGCTGGGGCTCCTTCCTCGGGATGAGCCAGAGACGGGCTTGTCTTGTTTGCGAAGCTGGAGCTCAGCAGGATCGCATATATTTCCTACCTAAATAGGGCATTGATTAGCCAAATCTTTGGAGCGTGCCTTAGCCTGGAAGGCTCCTGACCCAAAATGTCACACACGCACACTTATTCTATGCACACATCAGGAAAGAGAAACAGGGGAATCGTAATTATTTTAAAACAGTGGTCCATTTCATGATTTGAAAAAGAGGACTTGTTCCTTTGCTGTCATTTCTTTCATTTGTTTGGCGACATTCATCTGTCAAATACAGTCACTCAGTTACTTCCCACGGCACCTAGTTTTAGCTTTCAAAAACACGAGGAACCTGCCAAACCTTGGGCTACCCTTTTTATCCTGTGTAGGAAGACTCTTTCCTGTGCCCTGTTAGATAGTGAAGAAAAGCCATACGTGAAGGCCGGTGAGTGGATGGACCCCTTTCTTGGTTTGCATTTCTTCATTTTGAATACTGGGGATTAAAAAGACCCCTTGCAGAAGGGCTACAAGACCAAGACTGTTTCAGTGTAAGAAGCAAGAATTGGACTTCATCTGATATATAGTCAAGGAGGTGAAGAGCTGAAGTGGGCTGAGGTACTTGGTGTGCATGTTATGCTTTACAAAATGTATGTGTTAGATTTTTCGTTTTTTAAATTTATCATAGGGTTGAAAGGGATCTTGCGGGTCTTCTAGTCCAAACTTTGGTTGCCTTTTGCCCAACCTTCTTAGGAGGGGAAATGAGAACCACACTTGGCTTGGCATGGCAGGCTGAAGGGAGCATGCTTTCAGAACAAGGGCAGAACCCGGATTAGTCTTCATCACATAAAAACAATTAATTCTTCCCTAATACTTGCTTCTTTGGTTAAATTAAAGGCAAAAATTTCTGCTTCTAAGCTGAGCACAACTTCTGGTCACCTCGTGTACATGGAATTTTCTTGGGAATGCCGTGAGATGCCTGGTGGCCTACCATCTAAATATGGCCAGGTCTCCCCAGCTGAAACTGGCTGAAACTTTTGGAGAAGCCCCTGAGGCTACCCTAAGCTTTCCAGGAGCAAAGGGTGGGCTCTCCTGGAGGAGAAGCTCCATGAGGCAGACTGTGGAAGTGGATGACTCCTTGCCCAAGCCTTTAACAGAATGAGGGGACCTCCTTCCTACAGCTTTCACATCGTTATGCTTCTTATGTTCCAAGTTTCCACTATAATTCTTTTTTTGGTGTCCAGGTTGTCATCTTGCATCTGACCAGATACAAGTGGTGGACATAAAGCTGAAAGAGAAAAGTGATTTGACTGAGTGGTTCTCATGTCATAAGCAGCAAAAGAACCCTTTGCTTTCTCCTTGTTCTTCCAGTGTAACCATTCCATGGTTTAGATGTAATCTAGACATCCCTCAGGTTGGGAACAGTTGCCTGCATTTCCTCCTGCCTGAAAGAGACCAAAACAATGTTGATACATTGGTCTTTGAGTGTGGCTCTGAGTCCATGACAAGCCTTCATATTCATTCATGCACTTTCTATATACTCAAGAGCAAAGAGAAAAAGGGAATTCATATTTATTTATTAAAAAGTGATCGTCCTTTAGTATCATGACTTGAAAGAACTGGACTAGTTGGGTGTTTTTTTGTGGTGGGATGGTCTCTCCTTTTAAATATATATTAAAACAAGCAAACAAACAAAAAATTATAATAGGGCAGAAAGGACCCAAAACACAACAAAAGGAAAAAAGAAAAAAGGAAGAAAAAACGTAGAAGTAACTTCCCCCTTCATTCCCAGCAACTACAGTCAACTAACAACTTATCATTGACTCTTAAAATACAACCATTCTATATTTCCATTTCCATTTCAACAAATTCCCCCTAATCCCTCTCTTCAGATAATCAAAGTGCAATCCCAATTAACAATTAAACATTGCCAACAATCCCATACTCATCCAGTCCCTATCAAAAAAGCCATTAAACATTGCCAGGAATAGTAAGCTATTATTTATATATCAAACATAACAACAGAAGTATTACAAATTAATCTATGAAACCTCAAAGATTTCCCTTCAAGTAGCCATGTGGTACCCTCTAGTGTCCAACCTTCAAAGTCTTGTAATCAGCTCAAAATGTAAATAAAAGGACTTTTCCCACGAGAGAGGATCTGAGGAACGTCAGTATCCAACTGCCTTTTTGGGCATAATGCCTTCCACAATCCATGGAACGTCAGTTCACCATTCCTCGCTGGAAGTGACTATGACATCCATTCCCCTCCTTAGGCCTGTCCTTTTCACCAGGACCATCAATAGAAAAAGTTGTGCTTCAACGTACTTGTATCCTGGTGTCCAGGTCAAATGTACCTTTCAACAAATTCTACACTCATCCAAAGGATACATGAACACCCACTTATTTTCCTATACATTCAACAGCAAAGAGAAGCAGGGATATCAAATATATTAATTTATTTATTAAAGCAACTTTTATGGCCTCCCAACTCACTCACAATAAGTCTGGGCGGTTTACAGAAAGAAAAATCCAGATACAAACCTACGACATGCCCACAGATTAAAAAAGGGATTAAAAAAGGGATAATCCCTTATAATCATTTGGAGAAATGATACAACTAGAATGATGAAGTTGAAAAAACAGCAATTGGTGTTTCCTTTTTTTGTAAGAGCATGAAAGTGTTAAATACTGTTTGCTAGAATTATTAACTGACATTTCTGGGAATCACCTAAGAAAACTCACTTGATGACTTTATTTTGACATCAACTGTTCTTTTGTATTCAATTCTGGCCTAAGAACAATAATATAGCATTTGGGGATGAAGATGCAGGCCAGCAGACCAGCACTGGAGGCCAAGATGGAGAAGACCTGCACGGCCACCATGTATTTCCCCTTGGTGCTCAGGTAGGTGGGCACAAAGGAGACCCAGACGCTGCAGAAGACCAGCATGCTGAAGGTGATCAGCTTGGCTTCGTTGAAAGCCCCAGGGAGATTCCTGGCCAGGAAAGCCACCAGGAAGCAGATAGCAGCCAGGAAGCCCATGTAGCCAAGGGCGCAGTAAAACATGGTGACAGAGCCCTCATTGCATTGCAGGATGATCTCTCCAGCCTGAGAGTGCAGGTCAGCATCAGGAAATGGGGGAGAAATGCCCAACCAGATGCTACAGAAGACAGCTTGGAGACTAGAGCAGGAAAGGATGATGGAGTTGGCCAGGCTCTTTCCCAGCCATCTCTGCACTGTATTCCCTGGTTTTGTGGCCAAGAAGGCTAACACCACCATGACTGTTTTGGCCAAGACCGAAGAGACAGCGAGAGAGAAAACGATGCTGAAGGCTGTTTGTCGGAGCAGGCAGGTGGCTGTCCTTGGCCGGCCAATGAAGAAGAAGGAGGTCAAGAAGGAAAGCAGGAGCGAGACTAGGAGGATATAGGAGAGATCCCGATTGTTGGCTTTGACAATTGGAGTTTCCTGGAATTTAATGAAGATTCCCAGAACAAGCCCTGCAATTAAAGAGAGGAAGAAGGCAAGGGAAGCCAGGAGGATCCCCAAATGTTCTTGATAGTTTAGGAAGGTTTTTATCTTGGGTATACATTGATCTCGATTGATGTTTGGGTGCCGATCTTCTGGACATCTGCTGCATTTTTCTGCATCTGGAAAAGAGGAAGAGGAAGATGTTTCATGAGGCATGTGCTTCAATCAGGTGCATAGGTTGGGTGAAATTGGAGATGGTGAGAAAGATTGCATGCGAAGGAAGTCAGGATGCAGTAAGAATGAGGACCTGGAGAGATGGGGGCTCCCCTCCATGGCACAAATGGACCCAGCAGTGCCATTTTTAAGGTTGCTTTAATTCGGTTCCTTTGAGTCTCCCATGCCTGCAGAGCAAGAACCAATCCTTTGTTATTATTTTTTGTTCTGTGAACAATGGCTTACACATCCTGGCTTAATATTATGTGTGAACATCGTCACTGATTGTGTCACTGATAAATTCCCAGATGGGTACCAAATACAAAGAATATATTTATGGTTTATATGAATGTAGTGAAATCAAACATGATGTCCCATACGTAATACCCACAGAGTTCTATTGATGACTAATATTCATATTTATGCAGAAAAATATAGGAAAATATAAGAGAGTCCTCAGTTACTTGTTAACATTTGTCTGAGTGGGATGATGATGATGATGATGATGATGATGATGATGATGATGAAGAAGAAGTTCTATATTGTTCACTAATTGCTGTGAAATAGGGAATCTATCACAGAATAAAATGAAAGAAAATGCTTCTTCCTTTCAGTCCAGCTAGAGGGGGAAGAAACTGGCAGAACTGTCCATTTTAAATATATATTAGGAAAGAAAGGAGGGAGGGAGATAGATAGATAGATAATAGCTTAAGTATTCTTCTTTTTCTTGAATTGTAAGGGAAAACTGGCAAGCCTCTTTCCAATTTCCCTGAAAAGGAAAGAAAGAAATTTCCACCACTTCACCACTGAGGTTAGGTGGAGATGACCTTCAGGGGGAGTTGATCTGAGGACATCGTCATGAATTCCTGCTCTTGACAAACTGTTTGTGGGCCATCTTCCTACCAGGGCAAGAATGAAGTATGAGGAAGCCCTCAGTGATGATTCCCCCCCCCCCCCCCCCGCATTACAGAGAGATTCGAGAAGCTGGAAGAACCATGTAGGCCATTAGGTGTATCAACCCTATTCAAAGCCATGAACCTTGGCTGCCCATAGAAATGGGATTCCATCTAGATATGGTTAACTGGAGGAAGTCCTGATCAATATTTTTCCAAAGACACATCCAATGCCATTATGACCTGGAAGCCTGGCAATTCTCAGGAAGCGGGTGAATCACAAACTGAAACATAAAAAGGTTTAAGTTGAGAATGAAGAGTAATGAATGGCATCTTCCTTGTATTGCTGTGATCTCACTGGTCTACTATCTTTCCTCAGTTTAACCTCTAATTTTGTTTCTTATTCCTCCCTAGGAAATATGTTTTATGTAGTATAAGAAATGAATGTTTTAATAGCCAAGCTTTTGTTGGGGATATGGTCCTCCGAAAGTCTGCCCCTTTCTTCTGGTGCCACCCACCTTCCTGGGTGGAGATGGTTCCTTCTGCGCAAGGAAGACAGTCGTAGCAGCAGATGGGCCTCCCTTCCTGAGCCACCTTCACCGACCCAGGAGGACAGCTTTCCACACAACTGGAAGGAGGCAGGGGCTGAATGGAGAGAGAAAGAAGATCCAGAAAATGAAGTTCTTCCCAGAAAGGAGACAAAGGAGGAAGAGGCTGACGACCTCCACTTCAAGGCTTAGATTTACTCAGTTTGAAGCCTATCAAGTCCTACAGTTCACTAACCTGAACTGGTTGCAAGTTGCTTCCCATGTTGACTTTCTCTTCTAACTTTTCACACACTACCATTTTTAGACTTTGATTCTAAGTTTACATGCTAAATACCTCAAGAGAAGCTTGGATGGTTTCTTTGCTTTGGCCAAATCATCATGCTCCCTTGGCTCAAATCTTTCTCCCTTTGCAGAAGACTAAGAAATACCTTTCTTGAACAGTGAAATTTGTATTTCTGACATTGAACTAAATAATGTGGTTCCTTTCTGGGAGAACTTAGATGATATTGAAAGGCACTCCCTGCCCCAAGAATGCAATCCTCTAGGCAAGAACTTCAGCAAAAAGGAAATGAAGATTTCATCCCACCTTGTTTGACACTTCCATCTCTGCAGTAGCATTCTGGTTGATCATGAACTTGACATCCAGGGACCCCTGTCTTTCTAGTCTCCCAACCCTCACTTTCTCAAAGGATGTATTGTCGATAACCTCCCACTTATATACGTCCAGGTCTGCTGACAGGTCTCCATTCCCGTCCAAATACACCCCATTTATGGAATTATTGTAAAATTGAGGGTTTTGAAGAAAGGAATGAAGCTGAAATGGAAGAGAAAATGGATATGTTTAGATAGGACCCAACAGTCAATGGGAAGAACCCTTCCTTTGTGCTAGGAGTGAACTGAACATTTCTCTCTCTACACACAAAACTGAAATTTCAGATTTATTTTCCAACTTCTTCAGGGGAGAATCTGTAAAGATTTGAATCATATTAATAGCAGAGTGGGGGCCCTCTTTATTTGAATCATAATAATAATAATTTATTAAACCTGAATGCCATCCAACTCTCAACGACACCTGGGCAAATCACAGCAATCAAAGAAACTACAAATAAAATAAATCAAAAACGAAGATAAAAGATGGCAAAAGATGCGACGTAGCGAGGGGTCTCACTCTCCCTCACCAAAGGCCTGGGTGAAGAGCCAGGTCTTCACAGCTCTTCTGACCCAAAGTGGGGGCCATCTGGATCTTGGGGGGGACCTCATCCCAGGTGCTGGGACAGAGAAGGTGCACTTCTGGGGTCCTGATAGATGACCAGACCCTATGCCATGCAGGACTTTGCAGGTTACAACCAGCACCTTGAATTGCACCAGGAAGCAAAGTGGCAATTTGCTACCTATTTCTTGACTTGGCCAAAATGGAAGGACTGGAATCAGCCTTAAAAGCCTGTCCAAGATTCCCCAACCCTTATACCAGTGTTGCTGTACCTCAGCTACTTTCAGACACTAGCTGGGGAATTCTGGGAGTTGAATTCTACACATCTCAAAGTTGCTGAGGTTGAGAAACTCTCCCTTATACTGAGTCAGGGTTGTGTAATTTTGAGTTCATTTCCCACTCTTCCTTCTATCTCTGGACTGTGTAACCTCTTCTCCAAGTCTCTCCTTTATGGCTCCCTCCCTCCCTCCCTCCCTCCCTCCGAACAGAGATTGCAACAGACAGGAAAGGTGTGAAGGGACTGCAAAAGGGAGAGACTGGAAAGTTGGAATTCTATTCATTCATTCATTCATTCATTTTCATTCATTCATTCATTCATTCATTCATTCATTGTATTCAGAATAATTTAATTTTTCCAAATATTTCCCCAGTTTTTACAATGCCAAATTGATTCTCAGCTGCAGGAAAGACAGGAAAAAAAAAATACCTGCCATCCTTTCAATCTTGCAGTTTCCATATTTTTACCAACTTTCATCTTTGTCCTCTTGGATCTGGATTCATAGGCTGCATGTAAGGCCCAGGCCACAGCCCAGATGGTGTTGTAAATGAAATAGCTGTCCTGAGACAGGATCCGATCCATCTCCTCCCGGGGAAGAGTCTCTGCTTCTTCTCTCTCTCTGCACCGTCTCCAGACTTTCACGGAAAAGGCATCCTGCGTGGAGGAACAGTTGAAGGATACATACGCTAAGTCTCTGATGGAATTGTAGAAATCCATCGTGATAGGAGACGTTGCCATTTGGTTTCCCTTCATAAGAAAGGTAAAAATGTTGTGAATGAATTGAAAGGGAACGTCTGCATTTATCACATAATTGGTTACGTCCCAGCAGAATGATGTGATCACAACTTTTCCTCTAATGGGCTGCTCGAAGGATTTAAGTACAAAATGGAGAATATATATTCCCCCAGGGATTAAATCTTTCTCTGCACCATAAAGAAAGACATTCACTTGTCTCCAGTTGTGATATGGACTCGGATCTATGTTCTCTGGATACAAAGTTGTGGAAGTGATTTCTGATAAAACCGGACAAATGCCATTCCTTTCCAGCATGGAAGTCAACGTCCTCATGAATTTCTGGCCTTGGTCAGTGTCTAGAGCCATCAGACCAACCAAGGTCCACCTGAAATGGAGGAGCAGCTTGACCATCCCCAGGTACTGGAATCCTTCAGCAGGAAGCATTGGGTAGAAGAAAGGAAATCGAGTTTTGTCATTCAGAATCTGGGAAACAAAACTGTAGCTGATCTGAAAAGATTGAAAAAAGATGGAATCTTGAATTTAACACCCAAAAGTTAATGCCTATCATTTCTATAAGAAACCTGTGACCTTCATTTACAACTCAGGGCCTCTGGTTGAAGGTTGTATGAGTGAAAACTGTTTCCCCAGCACAGACAAACCTGAGGGATTTTGCAGGTGCCCAACATGTTTGAAATCTGGATGGAGATGTCAGCGTCAGCTCCTTCGAGAACAGCCACTGTGTTTCTCGGCCTTCCACAGCTGTAGTTGGGGACATTGGCCCCCCCGTCTGAAAGCAGGTCCAGCAGGGCATCAGAAGTCTTTCCTGCATGGTAATAGTTTTCATAAATGTTGTAACCCAGAGTGATGTTGGGCAAGAGACGGGAATCCTGGTTGATCTCCTGGGTGGCAAAAAGGAAGGATAACATTTTCCAATCTTCAGTCAATAATTTGCTGCAAGTATAAATTTATTACAATATCATTAATTAAAGGAAGATTTTGTTCTTTTTTTTTTTTTTTACAAAAACAGTTCTAACACATTCAAGCAACAGAGTTTCTCTGAATTCATGACAGCATCTCTGAAAGTATGAAGATGAAAATAAATTTTAAGCCCTCCCCAAAACTATCAATAAAATATATCACAGTTTGTGACATAAAAATAACATTTGGGGGACCCATTTCGTCCCCTGTTTGGATGGATTCTTTCATCCCTCCTAAGAACGGTGGGAGGGATCCCCAGAAATCTCACATATTTCAGAGGAATCTGTCTACTTATGTCTCATATCAAGTTCTGAATGCATTCTTGAGGTTGTCAGTCTGTTTGCAGTTCAACTGAAATTTCAGGCTGACTTTAAATATTCTGTCTCTCTCTCTTCCTAGTGAGCTTCTCAAATACTTTGCAGTAGTTTGCCCTATTACCCAAATTAAATATAGGGTGAATTGGAAGCTAACATTGGAAAGGAACATTTAGACCACACTCACTCTCTCACCCAGCGCGCACAAAATGAACTGCTGTGAATATTAACAAAGTCAGTATGTTATCAGGTTCTTCACAGGTTTAGATTTTCAAACCCATTCTCCACAATCATTTCCGGATTGGAGATTTAACTTATCCCATTGATAATGAAGGGGGAAAATTCAGCATTCCTGCATTTTTCTGTTCCTGATGAGCCCTTGGTGGGACAAGGGAGGGGTAGAAGGAAAGAACCAGAATCTCTTCTCTCTCTAGCACCTACATCTGCCCAGAGGACATCAAGGAAAGTGGGTGTTTCCTGCCTCCTTCAAAGGCAAGCAGGAGACTTCATCCTTCCTGTCTGAACAGGACAGGTATTCTGTACTCAAGAATTTCAAGGGTGGCTCAACAGCTGTGGGGTGTGAAATGGATACCCAAAGCTGAAACTGGACATAAATGGAGAAGAACTAGCAGGTCAAGGGGATAATTTCTGGAAATAGAGGAGGGCTGTAACTTTACGAATCAGTCGGAAATGGAGTGTCTGAAATGCAGTGCAGGAAGATGGACTTACCTATGTACTGGGGTCAAAGGAGTTGTGTTGAAACTTAGTGGTTCAAAAAAAACCTTGGTTGCAGAGACTATGCCACCAATGAGAAGCTCCCCTGGCCTGTAATAATTCTGTGGGTCAAACTCATCCCTCTTCAGAGTCAGGAGACATTTGGCTTTGAGCATCCCACAGACTCCCTGGGGCCACCGAAGCAGCACAAGAAGCAACATGATGGAGCCTCCAGCCCTGCATCTGCTTCGAACCAAGAGGGAGAAGAAGAGGTGGAAGAAACCAAAGCCCCCTTCCAAGACAGAAGCATCAAGGGCTTTCCTGATCTGTACAGACACCAGCCAAGGTTTCATACCTGAAAGACAGGGAGTAAACACAGCCCCTGCCTGCCCTAACAGCCTCCCCAGGCTCTCACTTGCTCCAGAGCCATTTATGCACCCACGATTTTCTAATGCCATGACATCAGCCCCCAAGGCTTTAGGGTCATATCAAGGTGAAAGCATGTAATTGATATGTTTGCGCCAAACTTTCTGAAAGTTTGCAGAAAGCCTCTAGAGATTTAGCACCAAGACTAGAAATAAATGACTGTGATTTGGATAATGGTAAGGAGGAGAGACACCACCTCTCTGAACTCTGCATGAGTCAACAGGCAGATACCCAAAGGGGAAAGTCGCAGATGGGCTGCAAAGTTTCAGGATGAGCCAGTTGGCCCCAAAGTTCTTGGAAAGCATCTTTCTAAAGTCCACTATCAATGCAGATTTCTAGCATGGGTGTGAACAGTCTCACATCAATATGGATTTACCTTAGCAAACCACAGCAACTGTCCTGAGAACGAGGACTTTTATTCATTATATTGATTGATACTTGGTGTCAGGTTCTCCTATGTGGTTATTCTCATTTTTTAGAACTATTGTTCTATATTAGAGGAAAAAAAGTTTTTCCTTGCTTGTGAAGATGGACGTAAGCCATGTAGTATGTATTTATTGCATAAACTTGACATTAGCCACAATTTTGAAGTGTGAATGAACCTGGAGGATTTCCTCACCCAACGCCTTAAATTTAAGAATCCATACACGGGGATGGATACCTCATCCTCATGCTTTTAAAAAAAAATATTGTATTTCTAAAAGAAGGAAAAAGAAGAAGAAAGCAAACAAGAAAGAAAAAAAGAAATAAAAATAGTTAATGAAGAAATAAAACATCAATAAGTGGACAAAGTTCTTCTTTTTTAATTATTGTATTTTTAAAAGAATTAAAAAAGAAGAAAACAAACAAGAAAAGAAGAAAAAAGAAAAATAGTTAATGCAGAAATAAAATACAAATAAGTGGACAAATAAGTTACTGGAGTTAGTGGTGTTAGAGTTTGCTAGTAGTCAGTAGAATTCATTGCAATAATCTGGACAGCAGGTGACTAACACATAAGTGGGTATGTAGGCTAGGAGCCTATCAATGGAGGCCAAGATGGAGAAGACCTGCACGGCTATCATGGACTTCCCCTTGGATCCCAGAAAGTTAGACTGAGAGAATCTCAGGATTTGGCAGGATTCAGATCATGGGCTGTCCCAGCAGGGGAATCGTGTTTGAGACTGATTGTTTCTCCTTTTGCAGGCATTTGGCTCTTATGCTCAACAGAGGGTGGAATCTGGAGGCAGTTCAGATAAATCTGCACTGTGATCCCTCCAAGTCGATAATGAGATTCAGGATAAGGAATGTAAGAATTGCAAATATCTATATCCTGCCCTGAAATATTAATCCCGAGCCCTGGACCAGGGGACAGATTTGGAAAAGGCAATAGATCGATTAGAAGATCAAGGCTTGAGGCTAGATTGTCTAAAGAACTGTGGGAGAATTACTGTAATCGGTTTTTTCCTCCCCAGCCCACTCCATTCATCCTGGCCCTTGTATGATGATCATACTGTATGTTAGACCTCCTCTGTGCCTCAGAGTAGGTGAAGTATGCTCTGGAAATGGAGAGGATTTCTGCCACTCCATTGCTACGGTCAGATCACACCCTGATCCAGTTGCAACTGATCACCACTCACAATTCTCACAGTGGGAAGGATTCAGATGGTCTGTCTCAAGCAGCTAATGGAAGTCTGGCAGGTGGTTCAGTTCAGTGCCTGTGTGACCACCATGGACTTTCCCTTGGTGCTCAGGTAGGTGGGAATGAAGAACACCCAGATGCTGCAGAAGACCAGCATGCTGAAGGTGGTCAGTTGGCTTTGTTGAAGGGCCCAGGGAGGTTCCTGCCAGGAAAGCCACTGGGAAGCAGATGGCAGCCAGGAAGCCCATGGAGCCAAAAGCATCATAGAACATGGGGACAGAGCTTCATTGCATTGCAGGACGATCCTCCTAGGCCGGGAGTATAGTCAGGGAATGGGGGAGAAAGTACCAGCCAGAAGTAAAGAAGGAAAAAAAGGAAAAAAAAGTGTTTTGGAAGAGGTTATGCTTGACACAGTCAAGGATATCAGGACTCAAGATAAGAAGTTACTCCCCATGTGACAACTGTCCATACAAAACCATAGGCTTTAGGTCTTCTATTGGCCCCAAAGGGAGGTGTTTTTGTTCTGATACAGCAAAAATCTTGTGTTTTCACTCCAGAAGCTATTAAACATGTTGAGGAGGCTATGAACACTACATAAAATGCAGAAATAACTTGAAATCAATGAGGGCTGATGGAATTATATGATCATTTAATGATGTATATTTCATTGTATTTATTATCATCCTGATAATAATATTTAAAATCATTCAAAATTATGATGACAAAATAATTGCTAACAGGATTGCTGCAAACCAATGCAAGACTGCTACAAATCAGCATTACTAAAGTGAACACATTCCTGTGAATTAATTGGTGAATGAGATGCACCTTTTGTTCTAAAGCCAGATGGGTATCAAGGGGAAGAAAATGTTACGAGCATTGAAATATGGAGAAATGAATGGATGGAATTTGAACCCGAGGAAAGCAGCTGTCCCAAGGAAACCATCCATCAGGAGCAGACTAGGTCTGGGACAAAAGCCGCCAAAGTTAAGAGCTGCCGTCCAGCAGCTGATGTAAGCTCAAGGAGAGGCTGAGCAGACACGGGAAGAAATGTGCGATGTGTTGGGTAATGAGATTAAGAGGAGACAAGGAATATAAATCATCGACCTTTATATCTATTTAAAATATACAAAAGGTAAACTTAAACATAAATTATATCTTCAACAATACAAAAGTGACAACAAAGAATATAAATAATATATTACAAATATACCAGACAGCAGGGAATAAGCAGTGAGCCTAAAAAGGTAAAATCAGGAAAGCAGCAGAACAGGTAAGAGAAAGGATACTTCTCTTATACAGAGTTTGCCACCTGATTTTAATAGTTCACAGCCAAAAACACTCTCTATAGTTAATAGTGTTAAAGGTGTAGATCTTGCAAATGTCCAACATGATGGACCCTCCTGGCAAGGGACAAACAGGAAAGCTTTACAGCTGGACTTCATCTGGAGAAACTTCATCCTTTGTTCATGTTGACATGAGATATTGATACCTTGTCTCTTCCAGACCCTTTATAAATGTGGCGAACATGAAGCTGGGAAAAGTGAGTGAAAGTATGGCTTGGTGTACGTGTAAGGCTTAAGCAAACAGTATCCAATAAAAGCTTTGTAAGTTAATAGGGACTATGTTTCTATCTTCCATCTTTTCTCTTGAGAATTCCAACTACTGCATTCGATTCTGAAGCTTGCACAGGGAGTCCCCAGTTTAAGAATGAGTTCCGTTCCCAAGGTCTGACCTTAAGTTGAATTTGTATGTAAGTTGGAACAGTATTATTGTATAATACTGTATAAGCAGTATTGTATAATTAACTCAAACCATTGTGTCTTTAACTCAAATTTTGCTGTAATAGGCTCCGTTCTTAACTATGGGTCATCCATAAATTGAGAATTCTTAACTCAGGGACTGCCTGTATTCCTGATGAAAGCGTATAAATGAATTCCTTAATAAAGAATTCTCCCCCCACCCCACGCTGACTATTAACCAACACCAGCCCCTATCTATCCACAAGGATGTTTATTTTAACATCAGATGTTCCTTTGTATTCAGATCTTGCCTTAGCACAAGGATGTAGCACTTGGGGATGAAGATGCAGGCCAGCAACCCAGCACTGGAGGCCAAGATGGAGAAGACCTGCATGGCCACCATGTATTTCCCCTTGGTGCTCAGGTAGGTAGGCACAAAGGACACCCAAACGCTGCAGAAGACCAGCATGCTGAAGGTGATCAGCTTGGCTTCATTGAAGGCTCCAGGCAGATTCCTGGCCAGGAAAGCTACAATGAAGCAGATGGCAGCCAGGAAGCCCATGTAACCAAGAGCAGAGTAAAAGATGGTGACAGAACCTTCATTGCACTGCAGGATGATCTCTCCAGGCTGAGAATGCAAGTCAGAGTCAGGAAATGGGGGGAAAGTGCCTAGCCAGCTGCCGCAGATGACAACTTGAACAGCAGAGCAAGAAAAGACAATGGAATTGGCCAAGCTCTTCCCCAGCCATCTCTGCACTGTATTCCCTGGCTTTGTGGCCAAGAAGGCCAACACCACCGTGATTGTTTTGGCCAGGACTGAAGAAATGGCAGCTGAGAAGATGATGCTGAAGACTGTTTGTCGGAGAAGGCAGGTTGATTTCATGGGCTGACCAATGAATAAGAAAGAGGACAAGAAGGAAAGCAGCAGGCAAACAAGGAGGACGTAAGAGAGGTCCCGGTTGTTGGCTTTGACTATGGGAGTTTCTAGGAATTTGATGAAGATTCCCAAGACAAAGCATGTGGTCAAGGACAAGAACAAGGCAAGGGAAGCCAGGATGATCCCCACATTTTCTTGATAAGAGAGGAAGGTTTTAATCTTGGAAATGCAGAGAACTCGACTGACATTGGGATGCTGATCTTCTGGACATTTTCTACATTTTTCGGCATCTGAAAAAGAGAAAGGGTAACATCCACCATAGAGCTTCTTCCTGAATCAAAGGCATGCACAGAATATTCCTACCCAACAGGAAGAGAAAGCCCTGCTTATCTCCCAGCCAGTCAGGGAAAAGGGGGTGGAGGGATTCCAAAGAGTTCTTTGCAAGTAAATCTCAGCTTTCCAAAATTACGCTTCCATCTTTTATCCTCTGGGGGTCATACTCTCTGGGTGGTTCTCACAATGGGTGTTACTTTTCATATTTTATTCTGGTCCTTCGCGTTTCCTTCCTGTTTGATGGTTTCAGTTCTTTCTCAAGGCAATTCAGCAATAAATATCCTTGTTTCTAAATGCCAGCCACGCAGTCCTGAGAGGTGCTCCCTGTAGGTTTTTCCCATGTAGTTTGTACTCTAAGGGGTATCCGTTGATAACTATCGTCTGCCTTCTGCAGCCCTTTTACCTCTCCTTCCTTTTTGTCCCTTTTGGGTAGCAAATAGCAAAGAATGGAAAGATACATGTTGTTATGGTCTTGTTGAAATCCTGCGATCCGAGCCTGAAAACCAAACCAGACAGACCATCAGCCTGAGAAGCCATCAGGCAGTCCGGCACCTGTGGCAGCTTCAGGAGACAAAGAGCAGGTGAGAACTGATGCCAGGAATGAGAGTCCAGTTTCTGGCTGGGTGCTTAGTGGAAGGACATGCCAGCACCTCTGAAGAATTGAGCAAAGCTCATCAACACAACTCCTCGAGAAGAAGGGGAGCAATGCCCCTAACCAGCCCATGCCACTACCTGCAGGCTATTTAAAGCAGCCTCCAGGCCCTTGTTCCTCTCTGTCTCCAGACCTGCCTTCCTGTTGCTGTTTCTTCTTGCCCTGCATTGGGATCCTCAACTTGACACTTGGACAGGCTGCTGGAATTCTCCAGCACTTGAACCCTGGACAGTTACAGACAACTCTTGTGGCTCTGCTTCTGCCTCTCTTCTGGTAGAATTTTGCTACTTGTCACTAGGCAAGTTATGGACTCTGCGAATATTCTCAATCTCAGCTGAATTCTGGCAGTTCTTCCTATCAGTACAGCAAGAAGTGGAAATTGGTAGAATTCTTTCTTTCTTTCTTTCTTTCTTTCTTTCTTTCTTTCTTTCTTTCTTTCTTTCTTTCTTTCTTTCTTTCTTTCTTTCTCCTCCTCTTCTTCAACATTTCATGATTCCATCAGAGGAAGGGAGGGAAGGAGGGAGGGAGAGAGGGAGAGAGGGAGAGAGGGAAGAAGGGAGGGAGGGAGGGAGGAAGAAGGGAGGGATCATCTCCAGGGTCGTTTCATCTTCACTATGAAATTATAGATAACATTCCAAATCTAATCGAAATTAATACATACAGTAATAGTAAATAAAATGTGTTATATTGAAACTGTAAAATAATCAGCCACCATGAAATCAATAATGAACTTTATTTTAAAAAATTGAATAATAAAGAGCCACATGTAGAAATGTCTTCCAAAAGCCTTTTCATGGCAAATATCGGGATAAAGATTCTCCCTAAAAACCTGCCCCTTTCCTCCGTTCTCACCCACCTTCCATGGTGGAGATGGTTCCTTCTGCGCAAGGAAGACAGTCGTAGCAGCAGATGGGCTCTCCTTCCTGAGCCACCTTCATGAATCCGGGACGGCAGCGTTCCACACACTGGGAAGTAGGCAGGGGCTGATCAGAGAGAGGAAGAACATCCAGAGAATGAGGTTATTTCCACAAAAATAGGACAGGATTTACAATCTCCAGTTCAAGACTGAGCTTTGCTGAATTTGGAGCCTGTAAGAAACATGGAGGTCATCTGTGGAGTCCTTGGTGCACTCTGAGCTTGGTTATTTGCTTGCAGACGTTTCATTACCTGAGTAGGTAACCTCGTTGGGGCTGTTGTGTAATTGATGATGTTAGCTAGTCAGGTAATGAAACATCTGCGAGCAAACAGCCAAGCTCAGAGAGCACCCAAGACTCCACAGTTCAGTCCTGAGCTACAGAGATTCACTTCTAATGGAGTTCAACTAAATGCTTCAGCGGCATGTTGCTTGCCAGTTTATCTTTTCTTCTGATGTTTCACGCTACAAGTTTTCAAGTTATTTTCTCAGTTTAGTTAATGCATCTGTCAATGGAAGATCAAAGACTAACACTCTATTATGAAACTGACAGCCATTCAAAGCCACCATTACACACCACTCCTGAGAACCACAGAAAGAGTGAAAGAAAATCTTCTCCCCCACCTTATTCAGCAGTTCCATCTGTGCAATGCTATCCTGGTTGATCACAAATTTGGAACCCTGGGATCCCTGTCTTTCTACACGCCCAGATTTCACTCTCTTGACAGATTTGTTGGGGAAAACCAGCCAGTTCACAATGTCCAAGTCAGCCATCAGGTCTCCATTCTCATCCAAATGCACCCCATCGATGCAATTATTGTAAAACTGGGGAGTTTGAAGGAAGGAGTGCAACTGGAAAGGAAGAGGAAAAGGGAGTGTTTAGAAAGGAAACCAGAAGTTCTGTGAGAAGATCCCTTGGTTTGCCCTGGGGGTGAATGGAAAACTCTCTGCAAAAAGCCCCGTTCCAAATTCATCTTCCACCTCTTCAGGGGAGAAGCTATAAATATCTGAATAATAAGCATATTAAAAAGCAGAGACATCACCTTGCCGACAAAGATCCGCATAGTCAAAGCTATGGTTTTTCCAGTAGTAATGTATGGCTGTGAGAGCTAGACCATAAAGAAGGATGAACGCCGAAGAATTGATGCCTTTGAACTGTGGTGCTGGAGAAGACTCTTAAGAGTCCCCTAGACTGCTAGGAGGTCAAACCAGCCAATCTTAAAGGAAATCAACCCTGATTGCTCATTGGGAGGATTGATACTGAAGCTCAAGCTCAGATACTTTGGTCACATAATGCGAAGAGAGGACTCTTTGGAAAAGACCCTGATGCTGGAAAAGATTGAAGGCAAAAGTAGAAGGGGACGGCAGAGGATGAGATGGTTAGATAGCATCACTGAAGCAATGACCATGAAACTGAGCAAGCTCATGGAGGCAGTGAAGGACAGGAAGGCCTGGTGCGATATGGTTCATTGGATCACGAAGAGTCGGACACGACTTAATGACTGAACAACAACAACAACAACAAAGCTTAATGTTTAAATACAACCCATCAGGGCAGACCATGTAAGGGACAAGTTTTTCAACATCTGCTCCTCTTTCCACTGTTTTACCATAGCAATGAATGTAGCTCTCTTCATGTCTCTCTACCTTCCTGTGGCTTTCTCTCAGCGTCTCATGTAGTGCTCAGAGTGAGTTACCACAGCAGGTTTCATGCTCCCCATTACATAGATCCAAACATATAGGTCCATAAGATCCCTTTTTTCCCCAAACAGATCACTCATTTCTATGATTTGACAGTCTTCCCCCCTCCAAATGGTGTTCCCAGATTGACTCAATGTTTAGAGTCCTTGGTGCTCTCTGAGCATGGTGGTTTGCTCGCAGACATTTCATTACCCAACTAGGTAACATCATCAGTACCTGGAAGGGTAATGAAACATCATCATGTTACCTAGTTGGGTAATAAAACATCTGCAAGCAAACCACCAAGCTCAGAGAGCACTACGGACTCCACAGTTCGGCCCTGAGCTACAAATATTCTCTTCTATTGACCCAGTGTTTGGCCAGCTTTAATATTAAAATGCTGATTACAGGAAACTTCTACCTCTCTCTTCTACCATCAGACCAGTACTCTGATCACAAGAAGGAGTGTGAGAGCTAGGTCTGGTTGAGAAAAGGACCCTAGTTTGAAGAATAATGGGCTGCCTCCAGAAGATCCTTCCATGACTGCATACAGCAATTCTGGTAGTAACAGGGATACCAAGACCTTTCCACACTAAGAAAGTGCAGACATCTCCTTCAGCTTTTCACATTTACATTGCTGATTGTGGGATCTGGATAAAACAATGGCAGGAAAAGCAAAAGGTTCTCTGCATAGAGTTATGTCATTCAAGCCATGTACCCTTCCCGGGTCTTTTCACCTTTTAGTCAGCAAATCCTTTTCTGTGATTTTTTGGCTCTTCCTTGGAGCCTCTTTTTTTCATCAAAAGAAGACTAAGAAACCTTTTCAGGGCCGTCAATCTTCTGTTCAGCCCAGGAGAAAAGCCAGTAACTCAACCAAGTCACCCAGCCCAACCGTTTCTTTATTTCTGATTCTCCTTTGCTAGTCTTCACCACCCTTTTCCCCTCTATTTTTGCCAGGCTGAATTTGGCCTCAGGGCAGAATCTTGGACCTTTGGTCACCATCAACAGCCAAAGCGCTCAAAGGATTGCAGGGAGGAGCATCTCGCTGTGGATTTTCTTCCTACGTTTCCAGCTGTTGGCTTATTCCTGAAAGAAAAGTCTTTCAGCCACCGGGAGGTACTACTCCCCCACCGCCAACTGCACAGACTGGAATTGAGTTGTGCATAATGGAAAAGAAATACCTGCCAGGCCTTCAGTCTTGCAGTTTCCAAGTTCTTACCACCTTCCCTCTTTGTCCTCTTGGATCTGGATTCATAGGCTGCATGTAAGGCCCGGGCCACAGCCCAGATTATGTTGTAAGTGAAATAGCTGTCGAGAGAGAGGATCTCTTCTGTCTCCTCCTGGGGGAGAGTCTCCAGTTCTTCTCTCTCCCTGCACCGCCTCCAGACTTTCACGGAAAAGGCATCTTTGGCGTAGGAGCACACAAAGCTTTTCTCGACAAAGCGTTGCATGGAGAAGCGAAAGTGCTTAAAGGATTCATAGTTTGCCATTTTATTTTTCTGCAAAGGAAAGGAGAAGAAACCACAGACGTTCTGGAAGGTAAAGATATTATTCATGAAATCCAAAGTAAGATCCCAGTAGGCTGTTGTGATCCAGACTTTTCCCACAACCGATTCCTGGAGGTATTTCAGCACTGCGCGTATAGCCAATATTCCTGTCTGGAAGGAGCTAATCTCTGCACCATAAAGGAAGACATTCATTTCTCTCCACTTGAAGTATGGCTCCAAAAGTATTGGAAAGTTACTGATAGATATGGGAAAGGTTTGTGATATAACTGGGCAAATGCCATTCCTTAACAGCATGGAAGACAATGTTTTCATAAATCTCTGCCCCTGGTTGGTGTCTGGAGCCACCAGACAAACCAAGGTCCACCTGAAATGGAGAAGCAGCTTGACCATCCCTGGGTACTGGACTCCTTCAGCAGGAAGCGTTGGGTAGAAGAAAGGAGACTGGGATTTATCTCTTAGAATCTGGGAAGCAAAAGTATAACTGATCTGAAAAAGAAAGACCAATTTATTTATTCTGAGTCCAATTTTTGAAGTAACAAATATGTCTCTACTGAACACTTCTGTGCTGAAGAGCCTTGGGTGCGGACTTTCCTTCTCTGCTCATGCATTGCTTTTCCAAAGAGCCAAAAAGGTTCTCCAATCTGGATTAGGATGATGTTAGGAGGGAAGAAGTCTGCTCTAACCCTTCCCTCCCATTGGGTCTCCTGATCCTTCATCCTCAAGACCTATCATTTCCATGATAAAACCCATGCTCCCGTGTTTCAAGGGAGCAATATCTAACGGAAATGTCCATACCTGAATCTTCTCTTCCCAATAAAGACATACCTGTGAAATTTTGTAGGTGCCCAACATAGTCGAAATGAGGATGGAGGTATCAGTGTCAGCCCCTTCGAGAACGGCCACCGTGTTTCTTGGCCTTCCACAGCTGTAGTTGGGGACATTGGCCTCCCCGGCTGCAAGCAAGTCCAGCAGAGCATCTGAAGTTGTTTGTGTGTTAAAATAGTTTTCATAGATATTGTAACCCAGAGTAATGTTGGGCAAGAGACGGGGATCCTGGTTGATCTCCTGGATGGCATAAAGGAAGGAGAGCATTTTCCAGTACCTTGTGGATAGTCTCCTACAAACATAAATATACAGACAAGAAATCAGAAATAACATTTAAAAGTTATTTAGTATTATGCTTCAAATCAACCCAAAACAAGAATTTCTCTGAAAGGATTGCAACATTCTTAAAAACATTACTCTAGAAGTATAATAAAATTAATAAACTGGGTAATACAAGAGTTAAGCTCATATTTCAGCACCTCTGTCCCAGTTTATTACAGGAAAAGAAAGTTAACCTTGTGAGTGTAAGAACTTGTCCCGTTCGTCAAGAGAAACTCCCGTGACATGTATGGTTCACAAAAGAGGTTTACTCAAGCGTAACGCAACAGTTACAAGCAAAGCCAGGACTGGCTTGGTACAATCACATTGGTTACTTTATACCTCTCCCCTTCCCACGTTTTCGTCCCGTGCTCGCAATACAGGCTGCGGATTATCAGCACCCCAACAATCCCCCTTAATTGTCCAGATGGCAAGTTCAGCCTGAGTCCCATTGTTCTTTGATTGTTTTTAGCCCTTGGTGTGGTCATTGCCTTCGTTGGGCTTCTGTTGCGCACACAGCCGGGAGCTATCCCTCGCGCGCTGATTGCTCTTCCTCAATTCTGCGGCTCTTTCCTTTGTCCATAGTGCCTGCGGCCCTCTGGCGTTAACACAACGCATCCGCTCCAGATTAATGAAGAGGTGCCAGGTGGCCCATTCATTAGTTTGCGGTTAGCACTTCCTCTTCCTGCGCTAGCGCTCGAGCGGTGAAACAGACTAAAGCGTGCCTGGGGAATTTCCTAGCTGTGCAGCGCCGGCTGAACCTGACAGTGAGCAGATTTAGAACATTTCATCACAAATTGGGATGGTTTGGTTTCCCCGTCCTCGTAAAGGTGGATGAGACCCTCAGATATCACATCCATTTCAGTGCAACTCTTAATACACTTAATTCATATCATGTCTTTCACCCCATCAGTGAAGTTTGGTGCCAAAAAAAAAAAAAAAAAATTGCGGGTGTTAAGGGGAGAATGCAGGACTCCTGAACACTGGCACCTGTGTCATCTCCACAAATCAGGATAGGAGGGGGAAGCTGCCCATTCTCTGTAGCCACACTCTAGCTCTGCTCGGAGGATGTAAAAGAAAGCCAATTTTTATTCTGCATTTTCAAGGGAGAGCTAAGCCTCTCCTTGATCACCTTCGTTGACCGTGCCAAAGGAGCCTCATAGGCTGCAGGGTGTGAAATAGATCCCCCAAATAAAGAAAAGAGGACAGAATCAAGACAAAGCTTGCTGATCAAGCGATGAATGGCTTGGAAGTTCAGAGGGGTGGAACTTGAGAAACCCATCAGAAATGAAGAAGTTACAATGCAGCACAAGAAGATTGACTTACATAGAAAACTGAGTTGAGGGAGTTATGCGAAAGCTGAATGGTTGAAACCTAGCCTTGGTTGCAGAGTTTATGCCACTAATGAAACAGTCTCCTGGCCTGTAATGGTTCTGCGGGTCCGCCTCATCCCTCTTTGGAGAAAGGAGACATTTGGCTTGGAGCATCCGAGAGGCTCCCTCAGACCAGAAAAGCAGCACAAGGAGAAGCAGCAGCAACACGCCTGGTTGGTCTGATCCAGCCTTGCACATTGCAGTTGCTTTGATCAAGGACGGAGGAGAAGATCTGGAAGAAAGTGGAGCTCTCCTCCAAGACAGACTCTTCAGTGGCTTTCCTGATTCAGACCGAGTCCAGGCAAGGCTTCGGATTGGAAGGAGAGGGAGCCTAAACGCAGCCCTGCTTGTCCTAAAAGCTCTTTTTCTCTTGAGCTGTTTATGCAACCAGCCCTCCTGATGTCAAGATGTCGCACAATATTATCCTGAGTCAGACTTTGACACCAAAACATGTTTTCAACGTGCTTGTTGACCAATCTTCTCCATAATTTCAGAAAGGTCTCTAGAGACTTCGTAGAAAGAGACGAAATGAATCATTGCAATCGGGAGAATTGCAAGGAGGGGAAAATCACTTCTACAAACTCTGAATGACTCAACTTGCAAGTGCCCAAAGGGAGAACTCACCAATGGGTCTTCAAACTGGGAAAACAGGCTAGTGAGTGAAATTGGAGAATTTGGCCCCAACCTTTTCCAATGAATTATTACCTTTATAAAATTATAAATTTTATAATTTTAAAATTACAAAATCCAGGTGCAGCAGGGACTTTGAGCATGGCCAGGTGCACATCAACATAGAGTTATGTTCTGCCCATAATGGCAGAGTAGAAGCCACAAAAAAAATATTCACAAAATAATTAGTCTCCTTAGTTGGGTTGATTGCCAAGAAATAATAGGTTGTGATCTTAGAAACTAGATAAGCAAACTTAGAAACTAGATAAGCAAACTCCCTCCCACATTGAGGAGTGAACTCATTCAGGTGGAATCTCTGTGAGTTCTTTGAACCTGTCTTTCCCAGACAGTGTAAGTGAAGCCCCTACTGCCCTTTTCTCACATGAGAGCCAACTTTAACCACCCATCTCCTTGTGGTTATTGATGTTCTGAGATCCTCCCGTTACCTTCCTGGCCCCAGCAGTTGCAGAGCCTAAATGCAGACACCTCAAAGGCTCCAACCAGAAGGTCCTTTAACTCCTTGGGGCATTCAAGTTGCCCTCGGATTCTGCTTGGAATCAATGGGGCAGGTTTATCGGAAGGTGAATATGGATAGGGACAAAGCCAGACACACAGGCAGTGCGCAAGTGAATTCAGTGCTGTTTATACTCAGGAAAGCTTAGTGCAAAGCAAACAGGATTCTATTAGATTTGGGGTGTTATCTATAATTTCATAGTGAAGATGAAATGACCTTAGAGATGATCCCTCCTCCCTCCCTCCCTCGCTCCCTTTTTTCTCTTTTCCCTTTTCTTTATTTTCCTTCTTTCCTTATTTTCCTCCCTCCCTCCCTCCCTCTGATGAAAACATGAAATGTTGAAGAGGAGGAGGAAGAGGAGAAGGAAGGAATGAAGGGAGGGAGGGAGGAGGAGACAGTTCTACCAATTTCCCTTTCTTGCTGAACCGATAGGAAGAACAGCCAGAACAGAGTATTCACAGAGTCCGTAACTTGCCTAGTGACAAGTGGCGGAATGCTACCAGAAGAGAGGCAGAAGCAGAGCCATGAGAGTTGTCTGTAACTGTCCAGGGTTCAAGTGCTGGAGAATTCCAGCAGCCTGTCCAAGTGTCAAGTCGAGGATCCCAATGCAGGGCAAGGAGAAACAGCAACAGGAAGGCAGGTCTGGAGACTGGTTTCCAAGGCAGGAACAAGAGCCTGGAGGCTGCTCTTAACTAGCCCGCAGGTAGTGGCATGGTTAGGGGCATTGCTCCCCTTCCTCTTGAGGAGTTGTGTTGATGAGCTTTGCTCAATTCTTCAGAGGTGCTGGCATGTCCTTCCACTAAGCACCCAGCCAGAAACTGGACTCTCATTCCTGGCATCAGTTCTCACCTGCTCGTTGTCTCCTGATGCTACCACAGGTGCTGGACTGCCTGATGGCTTCTCAGGCAGATAATAAAACATGAAAAGTAACACTCATTGTGAGAACCACCCAGAGAGTATGACCCCCAGAGGATAAAAGATGGAAGCGTAATTTTGGAAAGCTGAGATTTACTTGCAAAGAACTCTTTGGAATCCCTCCACCCCCTTTTCCCTGACTGGCTGGGAGATAAGCAGGGCTTTCTCTTCCTGTTGGGTAGGAATATTCTGTGCATGCCTTTGATTCAGGAAGAAGCTCTATGGTGGATGTTACCCTTTCTCTTTTTCAGATGCCGAAAAATGTAGAAAATGTCCAGAAGATCAGCATCCCAATGTCAGTCGAGTTCTCTGCATTTCCAAGATTAAAACCTTCCTCTCTTATCAAGAAAATGTGGGGATCATCCTGGCTTCCCTTGCCTTGTTCTTGTCCTTGACGACATGCTTGGTCTTGGGAATCTTCATTAAATTCCAGGAAACTCCAATTGTTAAAGCCAACAAATGGGATCTCTCTTACATCCTCCTAGTCACGCTCCTGCTTTCCTTCTTGACCTCCTTCCTCTTCATCGGCCGGCCAAGGAGAGCCACCTGCCTGCTCCGACAAACAGCCTTCAGCATTGTTTTCTCCCTTACTGTCTCTTCGGTCTTGGCCAAAACAGTCATGGTGGTGTTAGCCTTCTTGGCCACAAAGCCAGGGAATACAGTGCAGAGATGGCTGGGAAAGAGCCTGGCCAAGTCCATCATCCTTTTCTGCTCTGGTCTCCAAGCTGTCCTCTGCAGCATCTGGTTGGGAACTTCTCCCCCATTTCCTGATGCTGACCTGCACTCTCAGCCTTCAGAGATCATCCTGCACTGCTCTGTCACCATGTTTTACTGCACCCTTGGTTACATGAGCCTCCTGGCTGCCCTCTGCTTCATGGTGCCTTTCTTGGCCAGGTATCTGCTTGGCACCTTCAACAAAGCCAAGCTGGTCACCTTCAGCATGCTGGTCTTCTGCAGTATCTGGGTCTCCTTTGTGCCCACCTACCTGAGCACCAAGGGGAAATACATGGTGGCTGTGCAGGTCTTCTTCATCTTGGCCTCCAGTGCTGGCCTGCTGGCCTGTATCTACAACCCCAAGTGCTGTATAATGGTTCTTAGGCCAGCATTGAATACAAAAGAACAGTTGATGCCAAAATAAAGCCATAAAATGAGTTTTGAGTAGGTGCTTCCCAGAAATGTCAATTAGTAATTCTAACAAATAGTATTTGTCATTTTAAATCTCTTTAAAAAATGAAGACATAAAGTATCCCCAACTCCTGTTTTTTCAACTTTATCATTTTATTCTATCATTTCTTCAAATGATAGAAATGAATTATCCCTTTTTTAATATGTGGGGGTATAGTGGGTTTGTATTTGGGGTTTTATTTCTGTAAGCTGTCCAGAGTTACTGTGAGTGAGTTGGGCTGCCATATAAATTGTTTTAATAAATAAATCAGTATATTTGATATCCCCGTTTCTCTTTGCTATTGAATGTATAGGAAAATATGTGGGTGTTCATCTATCCTTTGGATGAGTGTAGAATTTGCTGAAAGGTACGTTTGTCCTGGTCACCAGGATATAAGTACCTTGAAGCACAAATTTGTCTATTGAAGGTCCCAGTGAAAAGGACAGGCCTAAGGAGGGTGATGGATGTCGTAGTCCCTTCCAGCAAGGAATGGAAAACTGACATTCCACAGATCCTCTCTTGGGGGAAAAGTTCTTTTGTTTATATTTTTAGCAGGTAACAAGACATTTGAGGTTGGACAGTAGCGGGTACCACATGGCTACTTGAAAGGAAATCTTTGAGTTTTCCTGCATTAATTTGTAATACTTGTGTTGTTATGTTTGATATATAAATAATGGGTTACTATTTCTGGAAATCTTTACATTCTCATGAATTCTGCCAGGAACCATGGCTAGTATAAACTGGTGCAATGGTTATAAGCAAATATCTAACATCAAAGGAAGAAAGCTGAGATCCCTGTCTAGCACTTTTGTAGGGAGAGAAAAAGTAGATGAGAAAAGACCATCGACCTTCACCTTCAATCTGGAGGCTGCATAGGAAATCCAGAGCCATTTTATCCAGCTTTTGGGACATCCCCCTTTGGCTAAGGTATAAGAAATGAGAAGTCAATAAAGAGGAACACTTTTTCTGCTTCTCATATTGATCTACATTGAAGAAGGAGCAACCACCCATCTCAGCAGATCCTTGGCTAATATAATAAATTAAGCTAATGTCTTTTTATAAATTTTAATTATGTAATTATTTGTTTTAATTTGATGTAAACTGCCCAGAGTACCCCACTGCGGGGAGAAGGGGGGGGGGATTAGTCTATGTAAAAATAAATTAAATAAATAAATAAATAAATAATATCCATCACAAATCAAGACCATCAAAATCCATATTGATGTGAGACTGTTCACACCCTTGCTAAAAATCTACATTGATAGTGGATTTTAGGAAAATGGTGTTCAAGAACTTTGGGACCAATTGGCTCATCTTGAAACTTTGTAGCCCATCTGCAACTTTCCCCTTTGGGTATCTGCCTGTTGACTCATGCAGAGTTCAGAGAGGTGATGTCACTCCCTCCTTCAATTACCCAAATCACAGTCATTTATTTCTAGTCTTGGTGCTAAATCTCTAGAGGTTTTCTGCAAACTGTCAGAAGGTTTGGCACAAACATACCAATTACATGCTTTCACCTTGATATGACCCTAAAGCCTTGTGGGCTGATGTCATGGCACTGGAAAATCCTGGGTGCATAAATGGCTCTGGAGAAAGAGAGAGCCTGGGAGGCTTTTAGGGCAGGCAGGGGCTGTGTTTACTCCCCATCTTTCAGGTATGAAGCCTTGGCTGGTCTCTGTACAGATCAGGAAAGCCCTTGATGCTTCTGTCTTGGAAGGGGGCTTTGGTTTCTTCCACCTCTTCTTCTCCCTCTTGGTTCGGAGCAGACGCAGGGCTGGAGGCTCCATCATGTTGCTTCTTGTGCTGCTTCGGTGGCCCCAGGGAGTCTGTGGGATGCTCAAAGCCAAATGCCTCCTGACTCTTAAGAGGGATGACTTTGACCCACAGAATTATTACAGGCCAGGGGAGCTTCTCATTGGTGGCGTAGTCTCTTCAACCAAGGTTTTTTTTCAACCACTAAGCTTCAACACAACTCCTTCGATCCCAGTATACAGGTAAGTCCATCTTCCTGCACTGCATTTCAGACACTCTATTTCTGACTGATTTCTAAAGTTACAGCCTCCTATATTTACAGGAATTATCTCCTTGATTTGCTAGTTTTCCTCTATTTCTGTCCAATTTCAAACTTGGGTATCCATTTCACACCCCACAGCTGTTGAGCCTCCCTCGAAATTCTTGAGTACAGAATATCTGCCCTGTTCAGACAGGAAGGATGAAGTCTCCTGCTTGCCTTTGAAGGAGGCAGTAAACACCCACTTTCCTTGACCTCCTCTGAGCAGATGTAGGTGCTGGATAGAGAAGAGAAGCTGGTTCTTCCCTTCTACCCCTCCCTTGGTCCACGAAGGGCTCATCCGGGACACCAAAGAAGCAGGAATGCTGTATTTTCTCCCCTGCATTGCAAATGTGATAAGTTAAATCTCCAGTCAGGACATGATTGTGGAGATTGGACTTAACAATCTAAACCTGTCCAGAAAAGGATAACTTATTGGCTTTGTTAATAGTCACAGCAGTTCATTTTGTGTGTGGTTTGGGTGAGACTGAGTGTGGTCTAAATGTTCCTTTCCAACTTTAGCTTTCAGTTAACCCTATATTTAGTTTGGATAATAGGGCAAACTGATACGAAGTATTTGAGAAACTCACTAGGAAGAGAGGCAGACAGAATATTCAAAGTCAACATGAAATTTCAGTTGAACTGCAAACAGACCGACAACCTCAAGAATGCATTCAGGACTTGATATGCAATATAAGTAGAAAGATTCCTTTAAAATATGTGAGATCTCTGGGGATCCTTCCCATGGTTCGTAGGAGAGATGAAGCAATCCATCCAAACAGGGGGTCAAATGTCCCCCCCCCACGTTATTTTCATGTCACAAACCATGATAGTACATTTGAAATGCAATCTGATATATTTTATTGATGTCGTTTTTGGGGGGGTTCTTAAAATTTATCTTCATCTTAATACTTTTAGAGATGCTGTCATCCATTGAGAGAAACTCTGGTGCTTGAATGTATTAGAACTGTTTTTGTAAAAAAACAACACAATCTTTAATTAATTATGTTGTAATACATTTATACTTGCAGGAAAACATTGACTGAAGATTGGAAAATCCTATCCTTCCTTTTTGCCATCCAGGAGATCAACCAGGATTCCCATCTCTTGCCCAACATCTCTCTGGGTTACAATATCTATGAAAACTATTACCATGCAGGAAAGACTTCTGATGCCCTGCTGGACCTGCTTGCAGATGGGGAGGCCATCTCCAACACAGTGGCTGTTCTCGAAGGGGCTGACGCTGACATCTCCATCCAGATTTCGACCATGTTGGGCACCTACAAAATCCCTCAGGTGTGGCTCTGCTGGGGAGACAGTTTTCACTCATGCAACTTTCAACCTGAGGTCCTGAGTTGTAAATGAAGGTCACAGTTTTCTTATAGAAGTGATAGGCATTAACTTTTGGATGTTAAATTCAAGATTCCATCTTCTTTCAATCTTTTCAGATCAGCTACAGTTTTGTTTCCCAGATCCTGAGTGACAAAACTCGGTTTCCTTTCTTCTACCCAATGCTTCCTGCTGAAGGATTCCAATACCTGGGGATGGTCAAGCTTCTCCTCCATTTCAGGTGGACCTTGGTTGGTCTAATGGCTCTAGACACTGACCAAGGCCAGAAATTCCTGAGGATGTTGACTTCCATGCTGGAAAGGAATGGCATTTGTCCAGTCATATCAGAAACCATTTCCACAACTACGTATCCAGAGAGCACAGATGCGAGCCCATATCAGAACTGGAGACAAGTGAATGTCTTTCTTTATGGTGCAGAGAGTGATTTAATCTCTGGGGGAATATTAGTTCTATATTCTGTACTTGAATCCTTTCAGCAACCTGTTAGAGGAAAAGTTGTGATCACAACACTCTGCTGGGACGTAACCAACTATGTGATAAATACAGACTTTCCCTTTCGATTCATTCATAGCATTTTTACCTTTCTTATGAAGGGAAACCAAATGGCGAAGTCTGCTTATACAATGGATTTTTAGAATTCCATCAAAGACTTGGCAAATGTGTCCTTCACCTGTTCCTACACCAAGGATGCGTTTTCCGTGAAAGTCTGGGGACGTTGCAGAGAGAGAGAAGAACTGGAGACTCTTCCCCGGGAGGAGATGGATCGGATCCTGTCTCAGAACATCTATTTCATTTATGATACCATCTGGGCCGTGGCCTGGGCCTTACATGCAGCCTATAAATCCAGGTATTTTTTTCTTCTGTCTCTCTCCTGCAGCTGAGAATCAATTGGGCATTGTAAAAATTTGGGAGATATTTTCAAAAATTTATTTATTCTGAATATAACGAATGAATGAATGAATGAATAAATGAATGAATGAATAAATAAATAGAATTCCTCTCCCTTTTGCATTCCCTTCACTCCTTTCCTGTCTGTTGCAATCTCTGTTGGGAGGGAGGGACCATAAAGGAGAGACTTGGAGAAGAGATTACAGAGTTCAGAGATAGAAGGAAGAGTGAGAAAGGAATTCAAAATAACCCAGCCTTGATTTTGTTTAGTATAAGGCAGTGTTTCTCAACCTCAGAAACTTGAAGATGTGTGGACTTCAACCCCCAGAATTCCCCAGCCAGCATCTGAAAGCTGCTGAGGTTGAGAAACACTGATTTAACGGATGGGGGGAACTTGGACAGGCTTTTAAGAATGATTCCAGCCTTTCCACTTAGGTCAAGTCAAGAAATAGATCCCACAGGGGTTCCTGAAATGTTACTTTATTTCTATAGGATATGATAACACTATCTTGAAAGCCTGTCCAATTTTCTCCCCATCACATCTCCCCACCTTAAACATATCCATTTTCTCTTCCATTTCAGCTTCACTCCTTTCTTCAGAACCCTCAGTTTTACAATAATTCCATAAATGGAGTGTATTTGGATGAGAATGGAGACCTGTCAGCAGACCTGGACGTATTTATGTGGGAGGTTATCGACAATCCATCCTTTGAGAAAGTGAGGTTTGGGAGACTAGAAAGACAGGGGTCCCTGGATGTCAAGTTCACGATCAACCAGAATGCTACTGCAGAGATGGAAGCGATGAACAAGGTGGGATTAAATCTTCATTTCCTTTTTCTGAAGTTCTTGCCTAGAGGATTGCACTCTTGGGGCAGGGAGTACTTTTCAATATCATCTAAGTTCTCTCACAAAGGAACCACATTTATTTATTTATTTATCATATTTATATAGTTGCCCATCTCAGACAAAGTGACCCTGGGCAGCGTACAACAATTAAAAAATAAATACAAAAAATAATAATAATAATAACACATAAACATCTGTAAAAACACACAAAACAGGAGGGGATAAAATTAATAAGGGAGCCACCATAAAATCTCCCCAGTCCCCTGGGAGGCCCAGGCCTGATCACATAACCACGTCTTCAGGGACTTGCAGAATGTTAAGAGGGATGGAGCTAATCTCACTTCCAGGGGGAGGAGATTCCACAAGGCGGGCACCATGGCAGAGAAGGCCCCCCTCCTGACCCGCCAAATGCAATTCTCTAGCAGATGGGATCCGCAGCATGCCTTCTCTGCCCGTTCTGATGGGACGGGCAGATGTAATCGGGGAGAAGTGGTCACTCAGGTAACCGGCCCCATGCTATGAATGGCTTTAAAGGTCAAAAACAGCACCTTGAATTGGAACTGGCAACCACTGCAGCTCACGAAGCAGAGCACACATAACTGCCCATGTCACCGCATTTTAAACAACTTGAAGCTTCTGGATACTCTTCAAGGGCAGCCCCATGTAGGGCATATTACAGAAATCCAAACAGGTGGTGACCAGGGCATGTGTGACAGTGATTAGGTCCCTCTGATCTAGGAATGGGTGCAACTGGTGCACAACATGAAGCAGTGCAAAGGCCCTCCTAGCCACGACTGCCACCTGCTCTTCGAGCAGGAGTTGTGAGTCCAGGAGGACCCCCAACTGCGCACAGGGTCTGTCTGGGGCAGTGCAACCTCATTCAGTCCCAAAGATGGCACAGCTCTACCACCAGAAGGCCCCCAAACCTACAGCTGCTCAGTCTTGCCAGGGTTCGGTTGAAGCCTGTTATTCCCCATCCAGACCCTCACAGCCTCCAGGCACCGGGATAAGACACTCACAGCATCGTTTAATTCACCAGGGGCAGAGATGTATAATTGGGTATCGTCAGCATACTGATGATACCTCACCCCATGGTGACAGATGAGCTCATCCAGAGGCCTTATGTAGATGTCAAATAAGAGACAGGATCAACACATTCAAACCCACTCCCACTCCCACGCACCCCACTCAGCCTCCAGGACCTCCTTCCTCCCCCGCTGCTCCCACCAGCTGGCAGAGGCTCCAACCACCCACCCTCCCACCAAGCCCACCTCTGGCTCTCACCCAGACAAAGGCAAAGAGGGGGAATAACATTCAGTTTCCAGTGGGAAGCCCGCACTCCAACTCCCAAGCACCTCACCATTAAATGGGAGTAGTGGTGTTTCCTTCTTCTTCTTCTTCTCGAGGCTGCCGGAGAGAAGCAGAAGGGCCTCTGCAGGGGAGGGGAGTCTACAGCTGTTGGCCACTCCACTGCAACCCCCCAGCCTGCCTAGCTCCCGCCCCCGCCACCAGAGCCCAGCGTCCAGATGGCAACCCAACGATAGCCAGATGGTGAAAGGCTACAGCACCCCAGAGCTCCAAGACAAAGGTGGGGAGCTCCTCAGTGCTCCCCAGGGAAACAGCTTGGGCAGTTCTCCAAAGCAGTGCAAGGAAGGCCCTCCAGCAGCAGCAGACTCCTCCAGCCAAGCCTGATGTCAAGTTCAGCCCAGAGAACTCGACGAGACAGTACAGACAATTGCATTTATTAGCTTCCACCTACAAGACAGAATCTCACCAGACTGAATCTAAACTTCCCAAGCCAGCAAGCAAACACTGCCAATTCCTTAGGGTGGTGCCAGCCTCATCCTCTTCACCTTCCCACGCTCATTCTGGGGGCAAGGAAATGCTTCTCTCCCTGAGCACAGCCTTCATCAAACCATTCCATCACATCAGCTAAGCCAGTCCAAAAACGCTGCTTCCAAGTTCAAAAAAGCCGCCAAGTTTACAAACGCAGCAAACGCAGTCGGGGCGGGAGGCACGGCCAGTGCTGCAAAATGCAAAATGTTTTTTCAAGTATATCATTTTAATTCTATCATTTCTTCAAATGATAGAAATGGATTATCCATTTTTTAATCTGTGGAAGTGTAGTTGGTTTGTATTTGGGGTTTTATTTCTGTAAGCTGCCTGGAGTTACCGTGAACAAGTTGGGCAGCCATATAAATTCCTTTCCCCTTCATGGATCACTGCCTTGTCATGGCGATGGGGCTTGCATAACTCAGTGAAGCCTAGAGCTATGCCGTGCAGGGCCACCCAAGATGCGCAGGACATGACAGAGGGTTCTGATGAAATGTGTTCCACTGGGGAAGGAAATGGCAGCCCATTCCAGTATTCTTGCCAAGAAAATCCCATGGACAACGTCAAAAGGCTAAAATATATGATGTCAGAAGATGAGCCCCTTAGGTTGGAACGTGTCCTATATGTTACTGGGGAAGAGCAGAGGGCCATTCCAAGTAGCTCCAGAGAGAGTGAAGTGGCTGGGCCAAACTGAAAGGACGTTCAGCTGTGGATGTATCTGGAAGTGAAAAGAAGGTCCGATGCTGTAAAGAACAATATTGTATAGGAACCTGGAATGTAAGATGAACCAAGGCAAGCTGGATGTGGTCAAACATGAAATGACAAGATTGAACATCGACATCTTGGGAAACAGTGAATTAAAATGGATGGGAATGGGTGAATTTAATTCAGGTGACCATTATATCTACTACTGTGGGCAAGAAACCCTTCGAAGAAATGGAGTAGCACTCATAGTCAATAAGAGAGTGGGAAAGGCAGTAATGGGCCTCAAAAACAACAGAATGATCTCAGTGTGAATCCAAGGCAAACCATTCAACATCACAGTAATCCAAGTCTATGCCCCAACCACTGATACCAAAGAAGCTGAAGTTGACCGATTCTATGAAGACCTACCACACCTTCTAGAACTAGCACCAAAAAAATATGTCCTTTTCATCGTAGGGGATTGGAATGCTAAAGTATGAAGTCAAGGAATAATCGGAATAACAGGCAAGTTTGGCCTTGGAGTACAAAATGAAGCAGGGCAAAGGCTAATAGAGTTCTGTCAAGAGAACAAGCTGGTCATAGCAAACACTCTTTTCCAACAACACAAGAGACGACTCTACACATGGACATCACCAGATGGTCAATACTGAAACCAGATCGATTATGTACTTTGCAGCCAAAGATGGAGAAGCTCTATACAGACGGCAAAAACAAGACCAGGAGCTGACTGTGGCTCAGATCATGAGCTTCTTACTGCAAAATTTAGGCTTAAATTGAAGAATGTAGGGAAAACCACTAGACCACTCAGGTATGACTTAGAACATATTCCTTGTGAGTACACAGTGAAGGTGATGAATAGATTTAGGGGATTAGATCTGGTAGACAGAGTGCCTGAAGAACTATGGACGGAGGTCTGTAACATTGTACAGGAGGCAGCAACTAAAACCATCCCAAAGAAAAAGAAATGCAAGAAAGCAAAATGGCTGTCTGATGAGGCTTTACAAATAGATGTGGAAAGAAGAAATGCGAAAAGCAAGGGTGAAAGGGAAAGATATAAGCAACTGAATGCAGATTTCCAGAGAATAGCAAGGAGAGATAAGAAGGCCTTCTTAAATGAACAATGCAAAGAAATTGAAAAAAACAATAGAATGGGGAAGACTAGAGATCTCTTCAATAAAATTGGAGGTATCAAAGGAATATTTAGTGCAAAGATGGGCATGATAAAGGACAAAAAAGGCAGGGACCTAACAGAAGCAGAAGAGATTAAGAAGAGGTGGCAAGAATACACAGAAGAACTATACAAGAAAGATCTTAATGTCCCTGATGTCCATGCTGGTGTGGTCACTGACCTTGAGCCTGACATCGTATAGAGTGAAGTCAAGTGGGCCTTAGGAAGCATTGCTAACAACGAAGCTCTTGGAGATGACAGTATTCCAGATGAGTTATTTAAAATACTAAAAGACGATGCTGTTAAAGTTTGGAAAATCTTTTATTTCCTATTTGGTAGAGAAAGTTAGGTGTTAGTATGTAAAAGCGACCTATTAGATCTAGTTTAAAGTATATATGCTATTATTATTGATATTCTTTATGCTTATGGGGATAATTTTTTTTGTTTTACTTATTAGAGAAAGTTGTAAGTCAAAATGTAAATTCGATTTAATTGTCTAAGTTTAAAACATATGGGTTATTACTGGTACTCTTAATGATTTTGCTGTGTAAGACTGATCGATGGATTTTTAAAAAATAATTTGGTTATTGTTTAGTGATGAGGAATGGGAAGAAGAATTTCTTTTTCTGTAATATGAGAGGTGTTAAGTTACCAAAAACGCTTATACTTGTCTTTAGGGAGGGGGGAGTCACTTTTTATATGTCTTTCTTTTTCCTTTTCCTTTTCCTTTTCCTTTTCCTTTCTCTCTCTCTCTCTCTCTTGGCCAGTGCTGCAAAATGCTAAGCGCTGCCGTCGTTCACATTCCTCCAGCCAAAGAAGTCCAAATGACCCCGAGCAGTCCGGCTTCTGTAGGGATGAGTGGCAGTCCAGAGCATCCCTCCACACTACAAACACGTACTCAGCAGACGCATACAAAAAGCATAAAATTAAAAGGACGGCGGCTCCACAGCTCTCATTCTCCCCACCATCTTAACCAGTTACCTTCCTAACTGAGTTTTTCTTCATCCAAGCTGCAAGAATATCTTGCGCTTTATCATTATGGCTCTCCGCCTGCAAAGTACTCTGAGATAAAGGCCACACCGTGACTCCAAGGAAACAGAGCTTCTTACGGTAACCTTCACAGGGTTTCTTCTCCTTGCAGATCTTCTTTTCAACTTCTCCCCATACTATCCATATGGTTCTATTCAGGACCTGCTGTTTGGAAGACAACTCAGCAGAGTCTTTGCTTGGTTGACCTCGCTTGGGCTCCAAAGCAAAGCTGAGACCGATTCGCTCATGAACAGGAGGCCACCAGAAATATGTCGGGCATAGACGAGAGTGTAAGATCAGAATCTGCCTCTAAGGAAGACAATAAGAAGCATATTCTGTCCGGTTGCCAAGAAAACTCTACTAATGTATACTTAAGTCACTTAGAGTCAAGTAGATCTACCTCTTTCTAATCTAACATTATTTAGTTAGATGTTCAGATGCCAATCAGAAATACCTATTTCATTATTCAAGAAAAGTATTTCTTACTCTTCTGCAAAGGGAGAAAGATTTGAGCCAGGGGAGCAAGATGATTTCCTGTGGCCCAAGGAAAGAAACCATCCAAGCTTCTCTTGAGGTATTTAGTATGTAAAGGTAGAATTGAACTCTAAAAATGGTAGTGTGTGAAAAGTTAGAAGAGAAGGTCAACATGGGAAGCAACATGCAACCAGTTCATGTTCATGAACTTTAGGACTTGATAGGCTTCAGACTGAGTAAAGCTAAGCCTTGAAGTGTAGATCACCAACCTCTTCCTCCTTTGTCTCCTTTCTGGAAAGAACTTCATTTTCTGGATCTTCTTCATCTCTCCATGCAGCCCCTGCCACCTTCCAGATGTGTGGAAAGCTGTCCTCCCGGCTTGGTGAAGGTGGCTCAGGAAGGGAAGCCCATCTGCTGCTACGACTGTCTTCCTTGTGCAGAAGGAACCGTCTCCACCCAGGAAGGTGGGTGGCACCAGAAGAAAGGGGGAGACTTTGGGAAGACCATATATCCCAACAAATGCTTGGCTTTTAAAATATTCCTTCCTTATAATATATACAATATTTCCTAGTGAGGCATAAGAAACTAACTTAGAGGTTAAACTGAGGGAAGATACAGCTTTGAGCAATCAAAGCTGAGCATTATAAGGAAGATGGCATTTATTACTCTTCATTCTCAATTTAAACCTTTTTATGTTTCAGTTTGTGATTCACCCCCTTCTTCCAGGTCATAATGACATTTGGAAAAGGATTGATCACGACTTCCTCCACTTAACCACATCTAGATGGAAACCCATTTCTATCGGCAGCCTAAGTTCATGGTTTTTAGTAGGGGTGATACACCAAACGGCCTGCATGGCTCTTCCAACTTCTCTCTGTAATGGGGGGTGAGAAGAAAGAAATCATCAGTGAGGACTTAGCCGCACTTCCTTCTTGCCCTGGTGGGAAGATGGCCCTGAAAGAGTTTGTCGAGGGCAGAAATTCAGGACGACGTCCTCAGCTCAACTCACCCTGAAGGTCACCTCCACCTAACCTCAGTGGTCAAGTGGTGGAACTTTCTTTTTCAGTGAAATTGGAGAGAGACCGGTCAGTTTTCCCTTACAATGCAAACAAAAAGAAGAATACTTAAACTATTATCTATCTCCCTCGTTCCATTCTTTCCTAAAATATATAAAATAGAGAGTTCTTTCATTTTCTTCCCTGATAGATTCCCTATTTCACAGCAATTAGTGAACAATATAGAACATCATCATCATCATCATCATCCCACTCAGGGAAAAGTTAAGTAGTAATTGAGGACTCTCTCATCTTTTTCTGTCTTTTCCTGCATAAATATGAATATTAGTTTCCTCTACAACTCTGTGGGTATCAAGTATGTGACATCATGTTTGATTTCACTACATTCATATAAACCACAAATATACTCTTTGTATTTGGAACCCATCTGGCAATTTATCAGTGACACAATCAATGAAGATGTTCACACATAACATTAAGCCAGGATGTGTAAGCCATTGTTCACAGAACAAAAAATAATAACAAAGGATGGGATCTTGCTCTCCGGGGACCAAAGGAATGAAATTAAAGCATTCATAAGAGATGGCCCTGCTGGGCCCACTTGAGCCATGGAGCAGAGCCCCCATCTCCCCACATCCTCATTTTTTCTGAATCCTAACTTCCTTCACATTGAATCATTCTCACCATCTCCAATTTCACCCAAACTATACATTTGATTGAAGCACATGCCTCATGACAGATCTTCCTCTTCCTCTTTTTCAGATACAGAAAAATGCACGAGATGTCCAGAAGATCAGCATCCATACAGCAGTCAAGATCATTGTACACCCAAGATAAAAACCTTCCTGTCCTATCAAGAACATTTGAGGATCATCCTGGCTTCCCTTGCCTTCTTCCTCTCTTTCATTACAAGCTCTGTTTTAGGAATCTTCATTAAATTCCAAGAGACACCAATCGTGAAAGCCAACAACAGGGACCTCTCCTACGTTCTCCTGGAATCCCTCCTGCTTTCCATATGGACCACCTTCCTGTTTATTGGCCAGCCAAGGAGAGCCACCTGCCTTCTCCGACAAACAGCCTTCAGCTTTATCTTCTCAGCTGCCATTTCTTCAGTCTTGGCCAAAACGATCACAGTGGTGTTGGTCTTCCTGGCCACAAAACCAGGGAAACAAGTACAACGATTGCTGGGGAAGAGCTTAGCTAACTCCATCATCCTTTCTTGCTCTTGTGTCCAAATGGGGATATGTGGCATCTGGTTGGCAACCTCTCCCCCATTTCCTGATTCTGACCTGCATTCCCAGCCTGGAGAGATCATCCTGCAATGCAATGAAGGCTCTGCTGCCATGTTTTACAGTGCCCTTGGCTACATGGGCTTCCTGGCTGCCGTCTGCTTCACGGTGGCTTTCCTGGCCAGGAACCTCCCTGGGGCCTTCAACGAAGCCAAGCTGATCACCTTCAGCATGCTGATCTTCTGCAGCGTCTGGGTCTCCTTTGTGCCCTCCTATCTGAGCACCAAGGGCAAGTACATGGTGGCCGTGCAGGTCTTCTCCATCTTGGCCTCCAGCGCTGGCCTGCTGGGCTTCATCTTTTTCCCCAAGTGCTACATTATTTTCCTAAGACCAGATCTGAATACCAAAGAACATTTGAAGTCCAAATAAAATAATAAAGTGAGGTTGGAGGCGGTTTGGGGGATGTATGATAGAACTGGACAAATGCCTTTCCTTATCAGCATAGAAATCAATTTCAAAGAATTTTATTAAGTTTCAGTAAAAAATATAAGCTACAAAGAAATCAAAAAGAAAAAAGAAAAATGACAGAAAAAATACAGAAAAGGAAAAGCAAATTCCAAATTTTTTTGGTGTAAGTATAGATATAAAATACATTCACCTCTTACTCTGCTATGAAAAAAATTACATATTAGATCTACTTCCTACTCTAATATCTAAGAAAAAATACAAATTACAGATGAGTCTATATCAACAAAAAGTATTAAAACAATCAATACAAGGTGTTTCTGTCATTATAGAATAATTCAGTCATCAAGTCCCAAGAACAAATTTTCCTTTTTTTGAGTCCCAGGTAAAAAGTCCAAGAGTGGTTTCCAAACAGAAACGAAGCCTGACCCTTGGAAGCTTTCCTTTAATCAAAGTAGTCAGTTTCACCACCACTGCCAGTTCCATTCGTTTCAATATCCATTCTTCAGCTGTTGGTGTTTGTAAATATTTCAAATTTTGAGCATATAAAAGTCTCACTGCAGCTATCAGATAAAGGAACAAATTTCCATGTTTTCTTTCCATCTGTTTATCCACCGTGCCTGAAAGAAAAGTGTCTGGTTTTCAATTGTACTTCCATTTTTAAATTTTTTGAACCAAAATACATATCATATCCCAATATTTCTTAGCTTTCTCACAAGTCTACCATAAATGGTAGAAGATACCTTCACGCTGGTTACATTTCAAAACACATTTGAAACTCCTTTATACATCTTAGACAATTTAGCTGGTGTCCAATATCAACGGTATGTCATTTTATAGAAATGTTCTTTTAAATTGTAGTTAAGAGTAAACTTCAAGCCGTTATTCCACATATTCTCCCACTGATCCATCTTTATGTTGTATCCAAACATTTTTGCCTACTTAAACATACAATCTTTAACATATTCATCTTCCATGTTCATCTTCAAGAAAAGTGTATACATTTCGGCAATAACATGTTCACCATTAGTACACAAAGTGTATTCGAAGTCAGTTTTTTCAGAGGTAAATTCATAACTGTTCTTATCTAGTTTAAATCTTTCCAACAACTCTGCATAAGTAAACCACTGACAAATATGACCTTACAGTTCTAATTTTTCCCTCTTCTTCAAGTTGGGTTCTCCTTCAGAAAACAGTAGTAAATTTGCATACATCAACCATGCTTGTTTCAGTATGATTTCTCTCCTGTAAAAAGTTTCTTGGGAGGACAACCCCAGAGGAATTTCTGGAGACAATCTTGCTTGAAATCTGTTCCAAACTCTCAGTATGGCACATCTAATAAATTGATTTTTCAAATCACTATTAACTTATGGATGATCTCTGGTGGGGGCAGGGTAGGTGAGTTTTGGGCAGGTCGTTCCCAGAAATGCCAGTTAGTAATTGTAACAAATAGTATTTTACACTTTAGTGCTCTTAAAAAAAAAAATAACACCAACCTGTTTTTTCAACTTTATCATTTTAATTCTATCATTTCCTCAAATGATAGAAATGGATTATCCCTTTTTTTAATATGTGGGGGTGTAGTGGGTTTGTATTTGCAGCTTTATGTCTATAAGCCAACTGGAGTTGACTTGAGTGAGTTGGGCAGCCAGATAAATTGCTTTAATAATTAAATTAATATATTTGATATCCCCATTTCTCTTTGCTGTTGAATGTACTGTATAGGAAAATATGTGGGTGTTCATGTATCCTTTGGATGAGTGTAGAATTTGCTGAAAGCTACATTTGACCTGGAGACCAGGACACAATTATCTTGAAGCACCTCTTGATTGTCCTGGTGAAAAGGACAGGCCTAAAGGGGGAATGGATGTCGTAGTCACTTCCAGTGAGGAATTGCGAACTCACTTTCCGTGGATTGTGGGAGACATTATGGCCAAAAATGCAGCTGGATACTGGATCCAGACTGCTGAAATTTCTCTCCAGGTCAAAAAAGAGATCTGGAGATTATCCATGTATACTCTGGACAGCTGGGTCTTTGGGAGGGGGGGAGTAGACGGCAGAAACTGATAAGATGAAGCCCAACAGGCCAGCGCTGGAGGCCAAGATGGAGAAGACCCAGCAATTGTTGTACTTGATTCCCTGGTTTTGTGGCCAGGAAGACCAACACCACTGTGATCGTTTTGGCCAAGACAGAAGAAATGGCAGCTGAGAAGATAAAGCTGAAGGCAGTTTGTCGGAGAAGGTAGGTGGCTCTCCTTGGCTGGCCAATAAACAGGAAGCTGTTCCATAAGGAAAGCAGGAGGGAGACCAGGAGAACATAGGAGAGGTCCCTGTTGTTGGCTTTGAAGATTGGCGTCTCTTGGAATTTAATGAAGATTCCTAAAACAGAGCTTGTAATGAAAGAGAGGAAGAAGGCGATGGAAACCAGGATCTTCCCCAGATTTTCTTGATAGGATAGGAAGGTTTTAATCTTGGGTATACAGTGATCTTGATTGATGTTTGGATGCTGATCTTCTGGACATCTGCTGCATTTTTCTGCATCTGAAAATAGCCAGAGGAACATATTGCTATGGTCTTGCTGCTTCCTCTTATTAGAGATTGATATGGCAGACCAGAGAGAACGTCAACATGAAAAGGTGTCAGGCGAACAATCAGACCTGTGGCAGCTTCAGGAGACAAGGTGGCTGAGCAGGTAAAAATTGATTCCAAGAATGAAGGGCAGATTCTGCAGGTATCTGGAGGTAACTGCAACATGGCTTCATCCTTTCCCCAGCTTCAGAGAGAAGGCCATTGCATCAACCCTGATTAGTGCAGGGATCCAAATTAAACATAAGGGTTCTATCAAGTGGATTCTGTGAAGATTATAAATGGAAGAAGCACAGAGAGGAGATGTTGGCTTCTAGATATATACTATTAAATGTTAGCTTTTTCTTAGAATGGTTCTTCCATCCAGTCTTGGATCCTGTAAATTAAGACTGAGTGAATCCTCTTCCAAACCCACTCAAACCTGTTTTGCACTATAACCCTGGACATTTTCACAGTGATAAATTCCAAAAACTGAAAGATGGGTGGACAAGATGAACACCAAGAGATGTACTCTTCCTGATAGCACGAGGCCACAGCTGATCCATTCTCTTTTAATGTCCTGTTCTCTTTCTTATCATTCTAAATCCTTACAATGTGGAATCATAATGGATATTATTTTTTAAAAAGGAATGAGAGTCAAGCTTAGAATTGCCTTTCAAAAGCCCTTCCATGGGAAATGTCTGCTGAATGGTCTTTCCCAAGGTCTGCCCATTTCCCCTGGTCTCACCCACCTTCCTAGTTGGAGATGGTTCCTTCTGCACAAGGCAGACAGCCGTAGCAGCAGATGGGCTCTCCTTTCCTGGCCACCTTCACCAATCCAGGAGGACAGCTTTCCACACATCTGGAAGGTGGCAGGGGCTGAACAGAGAGGGGAAGAAGATCCAAAAAAGGGATGAACCTTGTCCCACATGTGGTCTGTGAGTCAGCACCGGTCAGAAGCAGAGAGATACAAAATCCCCTTTCAATGGGATTTTGTTTTATGTCATTGTGACAGAAAGAAAGATTTCTATACAGCACAGAGTTTTGCTGCTGCTGCTGCTGCTGCTGCTGCTGCTTCCTCTTCCTCTTCCTCTTCCTCTTCCTCTTCCTCTTCCTCTTCCTCTTCCTCTTCCTCTTCCTCTTCCTCTTCTTCTTCTTCTTTCCAGAAACTGCTCTAACCATTTTATTTTTTAATTCCTGGTTTCCAGCCTTAACTTCTATTCTAAAGGATCTCCACTTTAGAACTTATTACTTATTCCCACAATTGTCTCTTCTGCCCTTCTGTTAAAGAGGCTTTATTCTTTTCAACCATTATTCATTTTAGCCCTTTCACTGCTGTCCCTCCAAGCTTGTGCCCAGCCCTCAGTAGCTGACGGCTACAGGGAAGCTGGATGATAGCACGGCACAAACACCATTCCTCATCAGCACAGACATCATTGTCCTCAAGAACCTCTTGCCCTGGTCAGTGTCTGGAGGAAGCAGACCAACCAAGGTCCACCTGAAATGAAGAAGCAGCTTGATGATTCCCGGGTACTGGACTCCTTCAGTGGGGAGCATCGGGTAGAAGAAAGGGAACTGAATTTTCTCAGTCATGATCGGGGAAAGAAAAGTATAAGTGATCTGAAAAGGAAGGAAAGAAGGCAATGTTATATTCTGTGGTCAACAAAACTCTACATTCTAACCACAAAGAAGGGCTAGTACCATCCCTACAATGAAGACCTTTGGGTAGGGGGGCTTGTTCTCTGTTCATACATGGCTTTTCTTCCCACTTATTGATCGACTGCCTTGATTTCCAAGCACAGAGAACCAGAACAGCCCCCGCCCCATCCTCTGCGCCTACCATTTCCATGATAAAAAGCTGTTCTTGGATTTAAAGGGAGGAATTTCTGACTGACATGTCCAGGGCTCAAAATCTATGCTCCCAGCAAAGAAATACCTGTGGGATTTTGTAGGTGCTCAACATGGTTGAAATCTAGATGGAAATGTCCATGTTGGACCCCTCGAGAACGGCCACTCTGTTTCTCTGCCCTCCACAGCTGTAGTTGGGAACATTGGCTTCCCCGGCTGCGAGCAGGTCCAGCAAATAATCTGAAGTAATCAATGCACTGAAATAATTTTCATAGATATTGTAACCCAGCATGATGTTAGGTAGAAGACGAGGATCTTGGTTGATCTCTCGAATGGCGAAAAGGAAGGACAGCATTTTCCAGTATCGTTCAGCTCCTCTCCTGCCAGCATAAAATATCACGATGTAATACATGAAAATAAGCCCATCACTGCCTTGGGTAGGTATGGAGCCATTAGGTATCCCCATAATGTGATGAGCTGGAAGCATGATCAGTAACAATTTCTGACCTGGAGTCTTCCAACCAGCAGGTCAGCTAATTCCTGGGCTCAATGCTGAACCTGCCACGAAAGGAGGCAGAGGATGCACCATTCCTTCATCTCGGTGGCCCAGAAGCCAAGCTCAGTTCAAGGGTGCCTTCCCCTTCCCTTTATGGGGGAGGAGAGGGGGAAGACTCCATCCGATGCCTCTCTGTCTCTCCTCAGAAGATCAAGAGGAAAGGGGACCTTCGTTCTGCCCATGCAGCTGAGAGCAAAGAGCTCAGCCTGACAGTTGCAAAGCAGCCTGATCACTGCAAGGTGTCAGAGGGATCCCCAAGATAACAGAGGACAGTGAATCAGCAAAAGGAGCAGATTGAGGGGGCAGCATCTGGGAACTGGGAAGACTGGCAGGTGAGAGGAACCAAACAGAAATGGGGTGGCTGTAGCTGCCCTGCAAAAAAGACCGACTTACATGTCATATCGAGCTGAGGGGCTGGTCTCGAAGCTTACTGGGAGAAAAGTACTATCCATGGAAGAGATTATGCCACCAACGAGAAGCTCTCCTGGCCTGTAGTAATTCTCGGGTTCCACCTCATCCCTCTTCAGGGTCAGGAGGCATTTGGCGTTGAGCCTCCCACAGGCTCCCTGGGGCCAAAGCAGCAGCCCAAGGAGAAGTAGCAGCAACATGATTTGGTGGTCCTGAATGAGCCTTCTGTATTCTGCCTGCTTTTGCAAAGAAGAAGAAGAAAACAGCAGCACTAGCAGCAACATGGCTGCGGTTCCTAACTGGACCTCCTGCATTGCGTCTGTTCTCAAGGAAGATGACGAAGAAGGGGTGGAAGAAACCGAAGCCCTCTTCCAAGCCAGATGCTTCAGGGGCTTTCCTAATCTGGACTCAGTCTAGCCAAGACTTCACCCCTGGAGGGGAGAGAAGTCAACGCAGCCCCAACTGCCCCAAGATCCTCCCTAAGATCTTGTCCTCTCCAGAGCCATTTATGGTCGCTGCGTTTCTGACAAAGACACCACCCAGCTTTGCTGCGGAGTCTGATCTGGACGTCAAAACCTGTCTTTAACCTGCTTGTCTCCTATCTTCAGCTGGAGTGCAGAAGAGTCTCAAGGCACTCAGCGGAAGGGCAACTAGGAAATCACTGTTATTTGGATAATTGTAAGGAGGAGAAACGTCACCTCTCTGAAGTGGAAATGAGTTCACTTAGAGGGGACCACAGGGATCAATCAAAGATGTGGATGGAAACTTGAAATGAAGCCCGGGAGAATTTGGCTCCGAACAGTTCCAATGAATTGTGATTAGAAAATTGCACAATGAAGAAAGACTTTGACACTGTACATGGAGAGTTACACATTAGCAAGGATTAGTTGGTTTTTCCTTTTTTTTTTTAGAGTTTTTATCCCACCTTTAATATATTTTTGTGTAAGTAACTCAAGGTGGCGAACATACCTAATCCTCCTTCCTCCTCCTATTTTCCGCACACAACCATCACAACAACCCTGTGAGGTGAGCTGGGCTGAGAGAGAGTGACTTTTTCCAAGGGGACGTTGGCTATATGTCTCTAGCAGCTGGGGTTCCTTTCTCGGGATGAGCGAGAGACGGGCTTGTCTTGCTTGCGAAGCTGGAGCTCAGTAGGATCGCATATATTTCGTATCTAACTAGGGCATTTATTAGCCAAATCTTTGGAGCGTGCCTTAGCCTGGAAGGCTCCTGACCCAAAATGTCACACACGCACACTTATTCTATGCACACAACAGGAGAGAGAAATAGGGGAACTGTAATTATTTTAAAACGGTGGTCCACCGTTGGATCATGATTCGATAAAGAGAAGAGGCAGGACATTATATTATTGTTATAATAATATGAATATGAATGGTAGACATCCATTCCTCTTTTTTTCCAATATTTTTATTGAGGACTACATTAAGCAAGTACAACAACCTAATACAGAAATGCATTAAAGAAGAAGAATAAATAAGAATAAAAATGAATCCATTTTTAAAAAAATTAAAAGAGTGCAGAAAAAAACCCAAAACTAAAGAAAAAAGGAAGAAAGGAAGAAAAAGATAATCAAAAAAGCCATTAAAGATGATCACAAATAGTAACCCATCATTTATATATCAAAAATAACAAGAAGTATTAGAAATTAATCCATTAAAGATCAAAGATTTCCTGTCCGGTAGCCATCCGGTACCCTCAATTGTCCAACCTTCAATGTCTTGTTATCAGCTCAAAATGTAAAGAAAAGAACTTTTCCCCTAAGAGAAGATCCTTTTCACTAATGTCAAAATCTTTGTTCAATTCCAATTCATCTGTACCCTTAATCCATTTAAAAACTTTCTGAAATCTGCACTATAATTACCATTTTACTGAATATTCTGAAATAGAAAGTTCTTATAAAACTTTAAACACGTATTTTTTCTTTCTAAACGGATTGAAGAGAAACTCACCCAGTGAATACCAGACATCCGGTTTTGAAGGCTTTTCAATCTTAAGAAAGAATAAGAAAAAAGAAACGCCAAAGTGATTAAAAAGAGGAGGTTTGATCAGACTTTGAGTCCATAAAAGGCTACATTAACGGCTCAGAGCATGATGGAATCCCGCTGGGAGGAAAAGGAGGAAAATATATCTTTGGGTGAATCTTTGGGTTAAAGAAGCACGTTTCTAGAGGCCTCAGATGAATGGGATCGCCTTAATAAAATTGAAACATAAAGGAACGTGCAGCACCCTTGGAGCTGGCATGAACTGGGCTGATTGTGAACCCCTTAACACAAACATCCCCATAGCAGCCTAAGGGAGGATGCCTTCTTCCTGGCAGTTGGCACCCTGAACCAATTTGTTTCTTCCCCTCTGACACTGTTGCTTTCCTTATAGAGAGCAGTTGTTCTGTCCTTGTAGATAGCAGACAAGAACATCTTTGTGAAGCCTTGAGTACTCTGCATTTGTGTCCTGCATTTTGATTCCACATTACAATGGCACAGAAAAAGTAACTTTACGACCAGACCTTGAATTTATGGCCATTGCAGCATCCTTGTGGTCATGTGATTGATATTTGCGTGCTTCACACCCATCTTCCAGCAAGCAGAGTCAATTGAGAAGCAGGCAGTAAAATTGTAAGTCATGGTTATGTGATGTCTTGCTTAACAACCACAGTGGAAGTGATGTTGTACGTCTGTCATGGTCACATGATGTCTTGCTTAGCGACTCTGTCGCTCAGCAATGGAGTTGCCAGTCCCACTTGTGGTTGCTAAGGGAATTACCTTACCTGTACCAGTTAATTCTTCTGACAAACAATCTTTGACATTTAATTGTTGCAACTCCTCCCCCCACAAAAAACACCCAAGTCCAGTTTTTTCAAATCATGGTAGAAAAGGACTCTCACTTTTTAATAACTATGAAGTCCCTTTTTCTGCTTGCTCTTGAGTGTACAGAATAGTGCATGACTGAGTATGAAGGCTTGTCATGGCCTCAAAGCCAGGCTCCAAGACATGAGTAGATTGGAAAATCAAACCCTGAAGCCCTTTCAGGCCCCTCCTCAGCCAGCACTGATCCCTCTGTGACCAACACAGGTGCCAAGGAAGGAAAGAACCCCCAGCCTGAAAGTCCTGTCAAAGTAAGCACCTCATGAGTAAGCAGCAACATTCTGGTCCACATAGCAACATGGGGGTGGAAATCCCCTCCGTCTTCACATCACAACATCTACTCTGAGACAAAGAAGAGGTCTTATGTATGACTGCCTCCCTGTATCGGGAGGGGATCCCGCCGCAGGAGTATACCACATACCATGAAGCTGCGGGCGAGTATACACCGGGACCACAAAACGCAGCATCCATACCAGGATAAAAGAACACGAAAGACACTGCAGACTACAGCAACCAGAAAAATCTGCAGTAGCCGAACATGCTCTCAGGCACACTGGACACAAAATCCTATTTGAAAACACAGAGATACTGGACAACACCAACAGCCACTATACCAGGCTATACCGGGAAGCCATTGAGATTTACAAACACCAGCACAGTTTCAATAAAAAAGAGGAGAGTCTAAAAATCAACAAAACCTGGCTACCAATCCTGAAAAATACAGCCTGCAAGAGGTCAACGAACTCAGCTCAACCACCAGGACGAGTGAACAGCTCACACAATGAACATGCTAATCACCCTCAGCAGCCACTCCTTAACAACTCAACAGAAGAAAAAACCCTGCCTAACCCCCAGAAACATACACAGATATTCTGATACCAAAACAAGCAGCCACTCATTAACCCATCCCCCCACCCCCCACCCCCCACCCCCCACCCCCAATCCCCCCCCCTTCAGATCTCTATAAATACCCACAAAAGGGTCACACCATCCTGGGCACAGAGAGAACTGCTCCTGTCTGTGCTCCTGCACTCTGAAGATGCCGATCACAGATGCTGGTGAAATGTTAGCAAACAAAACTTCCAGAACACGGCCACACAGCCCGGAAGACCCACACCAGCCTTCGTATGCCGGCCGTGAAAGTCTTCGACAATACACAGATAAGAAGTCCATGAAGAGGAACACTTTTTCTCCTTCTCATATTGATCTACATGGAAAAAGGAGCAACCACCCATCTCAGCAGATCCTTGGCTAATATAGCAAATAAAGCTAATATCCATCACAAATTAAGACCCACCAAATCCATATTGATGTGTTACTGTTCAGATCCATGCTAAAAATCTGCATTGATATGGACTTTAGAAAGATGGTTTTCAAGAACTTTGGGGCCAATTGGTTCTTCTTCAAAGTTTTGACTCCATCTGGGACTTCCTTCTTTGTGTACCTGCCTGTTGACTCACTCAGAGTTCTCATCCTTACCATTATCCAAATCACTGTGACTTATTTGTACTCTTGGTGCTAAATCTCTAGAGACTTTCTCCAAACTTTCAGAAGGTTTGGCACAAACACATCAATTACATGTCATCACCTTGCTATGACCCTAAAGCCTTGTGGGCTGATCTCATGCCATTAGAAAATCTTGGGTGCATAAATGGCTCTGGAGAAAGAGAGAGCCTGGGGAGGCTACTAGGGCAGGCAGGGGCTGTGTTTACTCCCTGTCTTTCAGATATGAAGCCTTGACTGGACTCTGTACAGATCAAGAAAGCCCTTCAAGCTTCTGTCTTGGAAGAGGACTTCGATTTCTTCCACCTCTCCTTCTTACTCTTGGTTCAGAGCAGACACAGGGATGGGGGCTCAATCAGGAACAGAACTCTTATTGCTGCTTGTGTTCCTTCTGTGCCCGCAGGAAGCCTGGGGGATGTGGAAAGCCAAATGCCTCCTGACTCTGAAGAGGAGTGAGGTGGACCCAAAGAATCATTACAGGCCAGGAGAGCTTCTCATTGGTGGCATAGCTTCTACAAAAAAGCCTTTTTTTAAACCACTAAGCTTCAACACAACTCCTTCAACTGAAGTAAATGAGTAAGTCCTTCTCACTCCTTTTATTGTTGTTGTTCAGTCGTTAAGTCCTGTCCGACTCTTCGTGACCCCATGAACCATATTGCGCCAGGCCTTCCTGTCCTTCACTGCCTCCCTGAGTTTGCTCAATTTCATGCTCATTGCTTCAGTGATGCTATCTAACCATCTCATCCTCTGCCGTCCTCTTCTCCTTTTGCCTTCAATCTTTCCCAGCATCAGGGTCTTTTCCAAAGAGTCGTCTCTTCGCATTAGGTGACCAAAGTATCTGAGCTTGAGCTTCATTATCAATCCTTCCAATGAGCAATCAGGGTTGATTTCCTTTAAGATTGACTGGTTTGACCTCCTAGCAGTCCAGGGGACTCTTAAGAGTCTTCTCCAGCACCACAGTTCAAAGGCATCAATTTTTCGGCGCTCAGCCTTCTTTATGGTCCAGCTCTCACAGCCATACATTACTACTGGAAAAACCATAGCTTTGACTATGCGGATCTTTGTCGGCAAGGTGACGTCTCTGCTTTTTAATATGCTATCTAGGTTTGCCATAGCTTTCCTCCCAAGGAGCAAGCGTCTCTTAATTTCATGGCTGCAGTTTCCATCTGCGGTGATCTTCGAGCCCAAATAAATGAAGTCTGTTACTGCTTCCAATTCTACCCCTTCTATTTGCCAGGAATTGATGGGCCCAGATGCCATGATCTTAGTTTTTTTAATGTTGAGTTTCAAGCCAGCTTTTGCACTCTCCTCTTTCACCCTCATCAAGAGGCTCTTTAGTTCTTCTTCACTTTCTGCCATTAGGGTGGTATCATCTGCATATCTGAGGTTGTTGATATTTCTCCCTGCAATCTTTATTCCAGCTTTTGATTCTTCCAGCCTGGCATTTCTCATGATGTACTCTGCATATAGGTTAAATAAGCAGGGTGACAGTATACAGCCTTGTCGTACTCCTTTCCCTATTTTGAACCAATCGGTTGTTCCATGACCGGTTCTAACTGTTGCTTCTTGGCCAGCATACAGATTTCTCAGGAGACAGGTAAGGTGGTCTGGTACCCCCATCTCTTTAAGAATTTGCCACAGTTGGTTGTGATCCACACAATCAAAGGCTTTTGCATAGTCAATGAAGCAGAAGTAGATGTTTTTCTGGAACTCTCGTGCTTTCTCCATGATCCAGCGAATGTTGGCAATTTGATCTCTAGTTCCTCTGCCTCTTCGAAACCCAGCTTGTACATCCGGTAGTTCTCGGTTCACGTACTGCTGAAGCCTAGCTTGTAGGATTTTGAGCATAACCTTGCTAGCATGTGAAATGAGTGCAATTGTGCGATAGTTTGGGCATTCTTTGGCATTGCCCTTCTTTGGAATTGGAACGTAAACTGACCTTTTCCAATCCTGTGGCCACTGTTGCATTTTCCAAACTTGCTGGCATATTGAGTGCAGCACTTTAACAGCATCGTCTTTTAGTATTTTAAATAACTCAGCTGGAATACTGTCATCTCCACTAGCTTTGTTGTTAGCAATGCTTCCTAAGGCCCACTTGACTTCACTCTCTAGGATGTCTGGCTCAAGGTCAGTGACCACACCAGTATGGACATCAGGGACATTAAGATCTTTCTTGTATAGTTCTTCTGTGTATTCTTGCCACCTCTTTTTAATCTCTTCTGCTTCTGTTAGGTCCCTGCCTTTTTTGTCCTTTATCATGCCCATCTTTGCACTAAACGTTCCTTTGATATCTCCAATTTTCTTGAAGAGATCTCTAGTCTTTCCCATTCTATTATTTTCCTCGATTTCTTTGCATTGTTCATTTAAGAAGGCCTTTTTATCTCTTCTTGCTGTTCTCTGGAAATCTGCATTCAGTTGCTTATATCTTTCCCTTTCACCCTTGCTTTTCGCATTCCTTCTTTCCACAGCTATTTGTAAAGCCTCATCAGATAGCCATTTTGCTTTCTTGCATTTCTTTTTCTTTGGGATGGTTTTAGTTGCTGCCTCCTGTACAATGTTACGGACCTCCGTCCATAGTTCTTCAGGCACTCTGTCTACCAAATCTAATCCTCTAAATCTATTCGTCACCTTCACTGTATACTCATAAGGAACATGATCTAAGTCATACCTGAGTGGTCTAGTGGTTTTCCCTACATTCTTCAATTTAAGCCTAAATTTTGCAGTAAGAAGCTCATGATCTGAGCCACAGTCAGCTCCTGGTCTTGTTTTTGCTGTCTGTATAGAGCTTCTCCATCTTTGACTGCAAAGTATATAATCAATCTGGTTTCGGTATTGACCGTCTGGTGATGTCCATGTGTAGAGTCGTCTCTTGTGTTGTTGGAAAAGAGTGTTTGCTATGACTAGTTTGTTCTCTTGACAGAACTCTATTAGCCTTTGCCCTGCTTCATTTTGTACTCCAAGGCCAAACTTGCCTGTTATTCCGATTACTCCTTGACTTCCTACTTTAGCATTCCAATCCCCTATGATGAAAAGGACATCTTTTTTTGGTGCTAGTTCTAGAAGGTGTTGTAGGTCTTCATAGAACTGGTCAACTTCAGCTTCTTCAGCATCAGTGGTTGGGGCATAGACTTGGATTACTGTGATGTTGAATGGTTTGCCCTGGATACGCACTGAGATTATTCTGTCGTTTTTGAGGTTGTAACCCATTACTTCCTTTCCCACTCTCTTATTGACTATGAGTGCAACTCCATTTCTTCTAAGGGTTTCTTGCCCACAGTAGTAGATATAATGGTCACCTGAATTAAATTCACCCATTCCCGTCCATTTCAATTCGCTGATTCCCAAGATGTCGATGTTTAATCTTGTCATCTCATGTTTGACCACATCCAGCTTGCCTTGGTTCATAGATCTTACATTCCAGGTACCTATACAATATTGTTCTTTACAGCATCGGACCTTCTTTTCACTTCCAGATACATCCACAGCTGAACGTCCTTTCAGCTTTGGCCCAGCCGCTTCACTCTTTCTGGAGCTACTTGGAATTGCCCTCCGCTCTTCCCCAGTAGCATATTGGACACCTTCCGACCTGAGGGGCTGATCTTCCGGCGTCATATCTTTTAGCCTTTTAACATTGTCCATGGGGTTTTCTTGGCAAGAATACTGGAGTGGGTTGCCATTTCCTTCTCCAGTGGACCACATTTTGTCAGAACTCTCTGTCATGACCTGTCCGTCTTGGGTGGCCCTGCACGGTATAGCTCAAGGCTTCACTGAGTTACGCAAGCCCCTTCGCCACGACAAGGCAGTGATCCATGAAGGGGCTCACTCCTTTTAAGCCACTACATTTCTCACTGATTTCTAAAGTTCCAGCCCTCCTCTGTTTCCACGAATTATCCCTTTGATCTGCTAGTTTTCTCCATGTCTCTCCAGTTTCAACCTTGGGTTTCCATTTCATATCCTGCAGCTGTTGAGCAGATGTAGGTGCTGGATAGAGAAGAGATTCTGGTTCCTCCATTCTACCCCTTCCTTGGCCCACCAAGGGCTCATGAGGGACAGAAAAATGCAGGAATGTTGCATTTTTTCATCTTCATTGCCAGTGGGATAAGTTAATTCTCCAATCAGGAAATGATAGTGGAGAATGGACTTGAAAACCTAAACCTGTCCAGAAATTGATAACTGATTGGCTTAGTTAATACTCACAGCTCTTCATTTGGTGCATGTTGTGTGAGAGAGTGAGTGTGGTTTAAATGTTCTTTTCCAATTTTAACTTCTAATTAACACTATATTTAATCTGGATAATAAGGCAAACAACTGAAAAGTATTTTAGAGGCTCACTAGGAAAGGAGACAGACAGAATATTTAAAGTCAAGATGAAATATCAGTTGAACTGCAAACAGACCGACAACCTCAAGAATGCATTGAGGACTTGATATGCGATATAAGTAGAAAGATTCCTTTGAAATATGTGAGATCTCTGGGGTGACTTTCCACAGTTGTTAGGAGAGATGAAGCTATCCATCCAAATAGGGGATGAAATGCCCCCCCCAAGTGTTATTTTCATGTCACAAACTACGATTCAATTCAACTAATTATTTTCTAATGCAATTATAGTTTCAGGGCCATATTGAGAAAAGACTGGAAAATCCTATCCTTCCTTTTTGCCATCCAGGAGATCAATCAGAATTCTCATCTCTTGCCCAACGTCACTCTGGGTTACAACATTTATGAAAATTATTACCATGCAGGAAAGACTTCTGATGCCCTGCTGGACCTGCTTGCAGCCGGGGAGGCCAATGTCCCCAACTACAGCTGTGGAAGGCCGAGAAACACAGTGGCCGTTCTCGAAGGGGCTGACACTGACATCTCCATCCAGATTTCAACCATGTTGGGCACCTACAAAATCCCTCAGGTGTGTCTCACCTGGGAAACAGTTTCCATTCATGCACCCTTTAACTGGAGGTCCTGAGTTCTAGATGAAGATCACCGTTTTCTTATGGAAATGATAGGCATTAAAGTTTGGGTGTTAAATTTAAAATTCCATCTTCTTTCAATCTTTTCAGATCAGCTACAGTTTTGTTTCCCAGATTCTGAATGACAAAACTCGGTTTCCTTTCTTCTACCCAATGCTTCCTGCTGAAGGATTCCAGTACCTGGGGATGGTCAAGCTGCTCCTCCATTTCAGGTGGACCTTGGTTGGTCTGATGGCTCAAGACACTGACCAGGGCCAGAAATTCCTGAGGACACTGACTTCCATGCTGGAAAGGAACGGTATTTGTCCAGTTTTATCAGAAATCATTTCCACTACAGTTCTTCCAGGGCTCCTAGATGGGGGTCCATATCACAAATGGAGACAAGTGAATGTCTTTCTTTATGGTGCAGAGAGTGATTTCATCCCTGTAGGAGTACTCGTTCTATATTTTGTACTTCAATCCTTTCAGCAACCTGTTAGAGGAAAAGTCGTGATCACAACTGTCTGCTGGGACATAAGTAATTATTTCATGAATGCGAATATTTCCTTTCAATTCCTTCATGGCATTTTTTCCTTTATTATGAAGGGAAATCAAATGGCAAAATCTGCGATGACACTAGACAGTTACAATTCCATCAGAGACTTGGCAAATGTATCCTTCACCTGTTCCTATACCAAGGATGCCTTTTCCGTGAAAGTCTGGAGACGGTGCAGTGAGAGAGAAGAACTGGAGACTCTGCCCCAAGAGGAGATAGATTGGATCCTGTCCCTGGACAGCTATTTCAATTACAACACCATCTGGGCTCTGGCCCGGGCCTTACATGCAGCCTATGAGTCTAGATCCAAGAGGACAAAGAGGAAAGGTGGTAAAAACATGGAAACTGCAAGATTGGAAGGGTGGCAGGTATTTTGTTCTGTCTCTCTCCTACAGCTCAGAATCAGTTTGTCATTGTAAAAACTGGGCAGATATTTTGAAAACTTGCTTTATTCTGAAATGAATGAATGAATGAATGAACGAATGAATGAACGAATGAATAAATAAATTGAATTCTAACTTTCTCTCTTAAGGAAGGAATGGACGGAGGGACAGAGGAAGCCATAGCGGTGGGACTTGGAGAAGAGATTACATAGTCCAGAGATAGAAGGAAGAATGAGAAAGAACATGAAACAACCCAGCCTTGATTTTGTTTAGCATAAGGCAGTGTTTCTCAACCTCAGCAACTTTAAGAAGTGTGGAATGAAATGTCTGGCTGGGGAATTCTGGGAGTTGAAATCCACACATCTTCAAGTTGCTGAGGTTGAGAAACACTGCTCTAAGAGATGGGGAATACTTGGACAGACTTTTAAGACTGATCCCAGCCCTTCCACTTGGGCTAGGTCAAGAAATAGATACGACAGGGTTCCAGAAATGCCACTTTATTATTGTAGGAGATAGTAAGACAATCCAATTTTCTCTCTGTCACATCTTGCAGTGTTTGTCCAGATAGTATGTGTTTAAACAATGAGTTAATAGGCAATATTATTACCTGTTTAATAATTTTTTAAAATTTCTTTTCCTTACTCATATTTATTAAGGCCTCAGTATGCTCATGTAACACCTCTGCTTCATGAGCTGCATTGGTTGTCAGTTTGCTTCCGGGTGCAATTCAAGGTGCTGGTTGTTACTTGCACTGCCCTGCATGGCATAGGGCCTGATTCTTTGGGGGAGCTTTTGTCTCCCATAACATCTGCCTGGCTAATTTGGACCAGCAGGTTGGCACGTTCCAGGTTCCTTCGATTAAAGAATGCCATCTATCAGGACCCCAGAAGTGCACCTTCTCTATAGCAGTGCTTGCCCTCTGGAATGAGGTTCCCCCAAGATCTGGATGGCTCCCACTCTACCTTGCGCTTGCCATCTTTTATCTTTATTTCTTGATTGTTTCTTGATTTCATTGTAATTTCTTGGATTGTTGTGAGCCACCAAGGGTCACTGAGAGTTGAATAGCATTCAAGTTTAATACATGATGATTATTTTTGATATGATGCAAATCTTTCCAGATTCTCTCCTAAAGAAGTTGGAAAATAAATTCAAATTTCAATTTTGTGTGTAGAGAGAGCAATGTTCAGTTCATCCCCAGCACAAAGGAAGGGTTCTTCCCATTGAATGTTGGATGTCCTGTCTCAACATATCCATTTGCTCTTCCATTCCAGCTTCATTCCTTTCTTCAAAACCCTCACTTTTACAATAATTCCATAAATGGAGTATATCTGGATGAGAACGGAGGCCTGGTGGCAGACCTGGATGTCTTAATGTGGGGGATTATCAACATTAAATCCCTTAAGAGAGTGAGGTTTGGGAGCCTAGAAAGACAGGGATCCCTGGATGTCAAGTTCATGATCAACCAGAATGCTATTGCAGAGATGGAAGTGCTGAACAAGGTGGGATGAAATCTTCATTTCCTTGTTTCTGAAGTTCTTGCCTAGAGGACTGCACTCTTGGGGCAGGGAGTGCCTTTCAGTATTATCTAAGTTCTCCCAGAAAGGAACCACATTATTTAGTCTGATGTTCAGGTGCCTATCACAGCAAAGAAGCATCCACAGGAAAGAAACATGCCTCTCTTGAGGTATGTAGTATGTGAAGTTAGAATCTAAGTCTAAAAATTGTAGTGTGTGAAAAGTTAGAAGAGAAGATCAACAAGGAGGCAACATGCAAGCAGTTCAAGTTCCTGAACTTTAGGACTTGATAGGCTTCAAGTTGAGTAAAGCTGAGTCTTGAAGTGGAGGTCACCAACCTCTTCCTCCTTTGTCCCCTTCTGGAAAGAACTTCATTTTCTGGATCTTCTTCCTCTCTCCATTCAGCCCCTACCTCCTTCCAGGTGTGTGGAAAGCTGTCCTCCCGGCTTGGTGAAGGTGGCTCAGGAAGGGAGGCCCAGCTGCTGCTACGACTGTCTTCCTTGTGCAGAAGGAACCATCTCCACCCATGAAGGTGGGTGGCACCAGAAGAAAGGGGCAGACTTTGGGGGGGACTTATACCCCAAGAAAAGCCTGGCTTTTAAAACATTCCCTCCTTATAATATATACAATATATTTCCTACTGAGCAATAACAAATGAACTTATTTGTTAAACTGAGGGAGAATACTAGACCAATGAGAGCTTACATTACAAGGAAGATGGTATTTATTACTCTTCATCCTCAACAGAAACCTTTCATGTTTCAGTTTCTGATTCACCCCCTTCCTGAGAATTGCCAGGCTTCCAGGGCATGACGACAATTGATGGGTCTTTGGAAAGTATTGACCAGGACTTCCTCCATGTCACCATATCTAGATGGAACCCCATTTCTATGAGCAGCCAAAGTTCATGGCTTTAGATTTCTAGGGAAGCCACGGGACAGGCAACTTTCCTGTTCAGCTCTTCTTTGCTATGTTCACAAAATGCAGATTTTACCACCCTAAAATTGGCTCCGTCCTTTGAATAGGAATGGTAGACCGAAAGGTTTATGTAGACCTTCCAACTTCTTGATTCTCTCTGTGGGGGGGGGGGGGGGGGGTGAGAAGAAAGAAATCATCAGTGAGGACTTAGCCAGACTTCCCTCTTGCCCTGGTGGGAAGATGGCCCACAAACAGTTTGTTGAGAGCAGGAATTCATGATGAAATCCTCACTTCAAATCTCCTTGAAGGTCACCTCCACATAACCTCAGTGTTGAAATGATGGAAATTTATCTCTTTCTTATTCAGTGAAATTGGAAAGAGACCTGCCAGTTTTCCCTTACAATGCAAGGTAAAAGAAGAATACTTAAACTATTGTGTATCTCCCTCCCTCCCTCCTCTCCTGAAATATGTAAAACGGACAGTTCTGATAATTTCTTCTCCCTTTAGCTGGAGTGAAAGGAAGAAGCATTTTCTTTCATTTTTCTCTCTGGCGGATTCCCGATTTCAAAGCAATTAGTAAAGAAAATAGAACTTGCTCATCATCATCATCATCATCATCACCATCCCACTCAGGCAAAAGTAAAAGTAACTGAGGACTCTCTCAACTTTTTCAGTCCTTTTCTGCATAAATATGAATATTAGTTTTACATAAGTCTATCTTCATTGAACAGTCTGGATATGTAATATGGGATATCATGTTTGATTCCACTACATTCACATAAAGCAAAAATATAAAATTTGGATTTGGTACCCATCTTGGAATTTATCTGAGGTTTCAGTGACACCAAACTATAGCCTTGATTGAAGCACATGCCTCATGAGAGATCTTCCTCTTCCTATTTTTCAGATGCAGAAAAATGTACCAGATGTCCAGAAGATCAGCATCCAAACAGCAGTCAAGATCATTGTATCCCCAAGATAAAAACCTTCCTATCCTATCAAGAACATTTGGGGATCATCCTGGCTTCCCTTGCCTTGTTCTTCTCTTTAATTGCTGGGCTTGTCTTGGGAATCTTCGTTAAATTCCAGGAAACTCCAATTGTCAAAGCCAACAATCGGGATCTCTCCTACATCCTCCTAGTCTCGCTCCTGCTTTCCTTCTTGACCTCCTTCCTCTTCATTGGCCGGCCAACGACAGCCACCTGCCTGCTCCGACAAACAGCCTTCAGCATTGTTTTCTCCCTCGCTGTCTCTTCGGTCTTGGCCAAAACAGTCATGGTGGTGATAGCCTTCTTGGCCACAAAGCCAGGGTATACAGTGCAGAGATGGCTGGGAAAGAGCCTGGCCAACTCCATCATCCTTTCCTGCTCTGGTCTCCAAGCTGTCCTCTGCAGCATCTGGTTGGGCATTTCTCCCCCATTTCCTGATGCTGACCTGCACTCTCAGGGTGGAGAGATCGTCCTGCAATGCAATGAAGGCTCTGTCACCATCTTTTACTGCGCCCTTGGCTACATGGGCTTCCTGGCTGCCATCTGCTTCGTGGTGGCTTTCCTGGCCAGGAATCTGCCTGGAGCCTTCAACGAAGCCAAGCTGATCACCTTCAGCATGCTGGTCTTCTGCAGCGTCTGGGTCTCCTTTGTGCCCACCTACCTGAGCACCAAGGGGAAATACATGGTGGCCGTGCAGGTCTTCTCCATCTTGGCCTCCAGTGCTGGTCTGCTGGCCTGCATCTTCATCCCCAAGTGCTATATTCTTCTTCTTAGGCCAGAACTGAATACAAAAGAACAGTTGATGTCAAAATAAAGTGATAAAGTGAATTTGGGGTAGGTGGTTCCCAGAATTGCCAGTTAGTAATTCTAGCAATCAGTATTTGACACTTTCATGCTGTTAAAAAAATAAATAAATAACACAAACTGCTGTTTTTTCTAGTTTATCATTTTAATTCTATCATTTCTTCTAATGATAGAAATGGATTGTCCCTTTTTTAAATTATGGAGGTATAGTAGGTTTGTATTTGGGGTTTTATTTCTGTAAGCTGCCTGGAGTTACCGTGAGATGAATGGCCATATAGATTGCTTTAATATATTTGATATCTCCATTTCTCTTTGCTGTTGAATGTATAGGAAAATATGTGGGTGTTCAAGTATCTTTTGGATGAGTGTAGAATTTGCTGAAAGGTGCATTTGACTTGGAGACTGGGACATCATTACCTTGAAGCACAAATTTTTCTCTTGATGGTCCCAGAGAAAATTTTTTTTTGACGAATGTGCTTTGATACATTTAATTACTAAGGTGGTTAAAGAGAATAGCCCAGTTCAGCTTCTCTCCTGCTAGCATAAAATATCACAATGTAATACATGAAAATAGGGCCATCACTGCCTTGGGTAGGTATGGAGCCATTAGGTATCCACATAATGCGATGAGCAGGAAGCAGGTGAGAGCAAAGAGCTCAACCTGACAGTTGCAAAGCACCCTGATCACTGCAAGGTGTTAGATGGATTCCCAAGATAACAGAGGACAGTGAATCAGCAAAAGGAGCAGATTGAGGGGCAGTTTCTGACAAAGACACCACCCAGCTTTGCTGTGGAGTCTGATCTTGACGTCAAAACCTGTCTTTAACCTGCTTGTCTCCTATCTTCAGCTGGACTGCAGAAGAGTCTCAAGGCACTCAGCAGAAGGGCAACCAGGAAATCACTGTTATTTGGATAATTGTAAGGAGGAGAATGAGCATGAAACTGAGCAAACTCAGGGAGGCAGTGAAGGACAGGAGGGCCTGGCGGGATGTGGTTCATGGGGTCACGAGGAGTTGGACACGACTTAACGACTGAACAACAACAACAAAAGGAGGAGAAATGTCACCTCTCTGAAGTGCCAATGAGTTCACTTAGAGGTGACCAGAGGGATCAGTCAAAGCTGGGGAGGGAAACTTGAAATGAAGCCCAGGAGAATTTGGCTCCAAACAGTTCCAATGAATTATGATTAGAAAATTGCAGAATAAAGAGAGGCTTTTACATTGTACAGGGAGAGTTACACATTAGGAAGGATTAGTTGCTCTTTCTTTTTTTCTTTTAGAGTTTTTCTCCCACCTTTATTATTTTTTTGTATAAGTAACTCAAGGTGGTGAACATACCTAATCCTCCTTCCTCCTCCTTTTTTCCGCACACAACCCTCACAACAACCCTGTGAGGTGAGCCGGGCTGCGAGAGAGTGACGTTTTCCAAGGGGACGTTGCCTATATTTCTCTAGGCAGCTGGGGCTCCTTTCTTGAGATGAGTGACAAGCTCCATGAGGCAGACTCTGCAAATGGATGACTCCTTGCCCAAACCTTTAACAGAACAAGGGGACCTCCTTCCTAGAGCTTTCCCATCTTTATGCTCCTTATGCTCCAAGTTCCAACTATAAGTTCTTTGTTGTCCAGGTTGTCATCTTGCATCTGGCCAGATCCAAGTGGTGGACCTAAAGCTGAAGGAGAAGTATGATTTGAATGAGTGCTTTTCATGTCATTAGCAGCAAAAGAACCCTTTGTCTTCTCCTTGTTCTTCTGGTGTAACCATTCCATGGTTCAGATGTTATCTAGACATCCCGCAGGTTGGGAAAAGTTGCCTGCATTTCCTCCTGCCTGAAAGAGACCTAAAACAATGCTGACACATTCGTTTTCCAAGATGGAGCAGAATGAAGCACTTTTTAACAATTAAATATTGATTTTAATAATAAAATGGGGTTAGATATGTCAGATTCAGCCCAGCATGGCCAGCGCCACTGTTCAGTTTCACCACCCCTAGTCAATTTCACCGCCCCAGGCACCGGGAGCCAAAGAAGGAAAACAGGGCTAACCACAAGTTAATTGCCAGCAGGTGGTGAAATCCCCAAATGCCCCAGGCAGCGCCAAACAAGATAGTTTGGGGCCACAGCAATCCAGAGGTGATCAGCAGCCAATCACAGAACCCCGGGTTTGTCCGCATGAGAAAAACCCCACAATTACAATGCCCACGAAGAAAAAGCACAGCAATCACAAGGACAAAGAAACCTGGCTGAATCTACCATTAAGGGGGGAAGCCAGGGTTAGCTACCGCTCGGGGGGGAACCTATAAAACAATGTAAGAACCGTGCCAAGCCAATCCTGGTTTTGTCTGTAACCGTTACACATTATCCCTGAGTAAATTAACTTTTGTCCGAGCCTGTGTCTCACGAGGTTTTTGTTCAATGCTGAATGCAGCGATCCTTACAACATAGAATATAGATGATAGGTAGAGATAGATTGATAAAGATAGAAGATAGATAGACAGACAGACAGACAGACATTGATACTTCTCAAGGGGTTAAATGTTTGCCAAATTCACCAACTTCCTGTTCATGCTGATGTTTCTATCATGATCCAACACAGTTTCCTGAGTTACTAAATGGCCATCTATGAGCTGTGGGTAGTGTGGTCATGTGAGAAGGTATACCAAATAAATTTTGTGAACTGCACAGAACTCAGAAAAGCTGCAGGTGTTGGCAATCCCTATCGACTGCATATTTGCAACACAGCATTCTTTAGCCTCATAGGTATGCAAGGTCAAAGCGCCGTGCAAGTGGCAAATCTTCATGACACTAGCAAGAGCCACGTTCTTTCCTCAAGGAGAAAGATGAGAAACTCATTCAGACTTTTTCTTATGGTTGGAGGAGAAGAAGAAGAGTCACAATGGTATAATAATATGAAGGGTAGACATCCAGTCCTCTCTTTCTTTTTTTCTATAGTTTTATTGAGGATTACATTAAGCAAGTACAACAACCTAATACAGAAATGCATTAAATAAGAATAAATAAGAATAAATGTATTTTTAAAAGAAGTAAATGTGCAGAGAAAAACCAAAACAAAAGGAAGAAAGGAAGAAAAAAATATAGAAGACGAAACTTCCCCCTTCATTCCCAGCAAGTACGGTCAAGTAACAAATTAGCACTGTCTCTTAAAATACAATCAAGTACTTCTTTGTTCCATAGCTCACCCCATTTAAATATTTATATCTCCATTTGCATTTCAACCAATTTCCCTTAATCCCCCTCTTCCGATAATCAAAGCCAAATCCCAGTTAACAATTAAACATTTCCAAGAGTAACCATCATCATCCAGTCCCAAGCAAAAAAGCCATTAAACACTATCAGAAATAGTAACCCATTATTTACATATCAAACATAACAACAGAAGTATTACAAATTAATCCATGAAACCTCAAAGATTTCCTTTTCAGTAGCCATGTGGTACCCTCAACTGTCCAACCTTCAATGTCTTATTATCAGCTCAAAATATAAACAAAATAACTTTCCCCATAAGATCCTTTTAATTAATGTCAAAATCTTTGTTCAATTCAAATTCATCTGTACCCTTAATCTATTTCAAAACGTCCTGAAATCTGCACTATAATTACCATTTTCCTGTATACTGTGAAACAGAGAGTTCTTACAGAACTTCAAACACGTATTCTTTCTTTCTAAACCGATTGAAGAGAAACTCACCCAGCAGACACCATACTTGCGGTTCTGAAGGCTTTTCAACCTTAACAAATAATAAGAAAAAATAAACTCCAAAGTGATTAAAAAGATGAGGTTTGGTTGAACTTTGGGTCAATAAAAGGCTACATGAACAGCTCAGAGCAGGTTGGAATCCCATGACTCCCAGCTGATGGCAAGAGACCACAAAGACATCTGCTTCCGCTGTCTACTCCCCCCCTCCCAAAAACCCAGCTGTCCAGAGTATACATGGATAATCTCCAGATCTCTCCTTGATCTGGAGAGAACTTTCAGTAGTCCAGATCCAATATACAGCTGCCTTTTTGGTCATAATGTCTCCTGCAATCCACATCAGTTTTCCATTCCTCCCTGGAAATGACAATGACATCCGTTCCCCTCCTTAGGCCGGTCCTTTTCACCAGAACCATCAATAGAAAAATTTGTGCTTCAAGGTAATGGTGTCCTGGTCTCCAGGTCAAATGTACCTTTCAGCAAATTCTACACTCATCCAAAGGATACATCAACAGCCACGTACTGTACTGTACATTCAAGAACAAAGAGTAACATGGATATCAACTATATTCATTAATTTATTCAAGCAATTTATATGGCTGCCCAACTCACGGTAATGCCAGGCAGCTTACAGAAATAAAACCCAAAATAAAAACCCACTACACCTCCACAGTTTAAAAAAAGGACAAGCGATGTATATCATTTGAAGAAATGATAGAATTAAAATGATGAAGTTGAAAAAACAGAAGTTTGTATGGTTTTTTTTTTTAAAGCATTAAAGTGACAAATACTGAATGCTAGAATTACTAACTGGCATTTCTGGGAACCTCCTACTCCAAATTCACTTTATGAGTTATATTTTGACATCAACTGTTCTTTTGTATTCAGTTCTGGCCTAAGAACAATAATATAGCACTTGGGGATGAAGATGCAGGCCAGCAGACCCGCACTGGAGGCCAAGATGGAGAAGACCTGCACGGCCACCATGTATTTCCCCTTGGTGCTCAGGTAGGTGGGCACAAAGGAGAGCCAGACACTGCAGAAGACCAGCATGCTGAAGGTGATGAGCTTGGCTTCGTTGAAGGCCCCAGGCAGATTCCTGGCCAGGAAAGCCACCGCGAAGCAGATGGCAGCCAGGAAGCCCATGTAACCAAGGGCACAGTAAAAGATGGTGACAGAGCCCTCATTGCACTGTAGAATGATCTCTCCAGGCTGAGAGTGCAGGTCAGCATCAGGAAATGGGGGAGAAATGCCCAGCCAGATGCTGCAGAGGACAGCTTGGAGACCAGAGCAGGAAAGGATGATGGAGTTGGCCAGGCCCTTTCCCAGCCATCTCTGCATTTTATTCCCTGGCTTTGTGGCCAAGAAGGCTAACACCACCATGACTGTTTTGGCCAAGACTGAAGAGACAGCGAGGGAATAAACGATGCTGAAGGCTGTTTGTCGGAGCAGGCAGGTGGCTCTCCTTGGCCGGCCAATGAAGAGGAAGGAGGTCCAGAAGGAAAGGAGGAGCGAGAGTAGGAGGATGTAGGAGAGATCCCGATTGTTGGCTTTGACAATTGGAGTTTCCTGGAATTTAATGAAGATTCCCAGGACAAAGCCTGCAATTAAAGAGAGGAAGAAGGCAAGTGAAGCCAGGATGATCCCCAAATGTTCTTGATAGGATAGGAAGGTTTTCATCTTGGGTATACAGTGATCTTGATTGATGTTTGGATGCCGATCTTCTGGACATCTGCTGCATTTTTCTGCATCTGCAAAAGAGGAAGAGGAAGATCTCTCATGAGGCATGTGCTTCAATCAAGGGGATAGTTTGGGTGTCACTGAATCCTTAGATAATTTCCCAGATGGGTTCCAAATACAAAGAATATATTTGTGCTTTATGTGAATTTAGTCAACAAATATGATGCCCCAATTTGATACCCACAGACTTCTATAGAAAACTAATGTTCATATTTATGCAGAAAAGGAGAGAAAAAGTTGAGAGTCCTCAGTTACTTTTACTTTTGCCTGAGTGGGATGGCGATGATGATGATGATCTATTTTCTTCACCAATTGCTGTGGAATGGGGAATCTGCCAGAGACGAAAGTGAAAGAAAATGCTTCTTCCTTTCACTCCAGCTAGAGGGGGAAGAAACTGCCAGAACTGTCCTTTTTACATATTTCAGGAAAGAAGGGAGGGAGGGAGAGAGATAATAGTTTAAGTGTTCTTTTTCCTTTTGCTGCAATTTCACTAAAAAGGAAAGAAAAAAAGAAAGTTCCCGAACTTCACCACTGAGATTAGGTGTCAGAACCTGCATCAACCAGAAATTGTTAATTTACATAGCATAGCAGTCAATGGGAGTTTGATTGATTTGCTTCTGCCAATTGTGACTAGGGAGGGGGGTAGTAGTTAATGGTTGTAATAGGAGTAGTAATGGGAGATGATGAGGAACCTAAACTTATATGGGCAATGAGGCCAGACCTGATTGCAGGCAAGGCCAGTAGGGGCCCTGATGGCCAGGAAGGAGCTATGTATCCATGGGAGGAGAGAAAGAGGTCACCACCAGGTGAAAAGGAATTGAGGCACCAGGCCAATAAGGGGAGGGGGAGATTAGGCTTTAGTTTTGGCAATGTTTTGTTTCAAGCTGCATGTCCCATACAATAAGGGAGCATTACCTGAACCAGGCCTGGTTTCAGGAGAATTCTTCTGAATTGGGGTTTGGACTTTGTGGACTTGACATTAGGTGGAGCTGACCTTCAGGGAGAGTTGAGCTGAGGACATCATCATGAATTTCTCCTCTTGACAAACTTTTCCCAAACATTTCTAAGGAATTCTGAAGCCATGAATTTTGGCTGCCCCTAGAAATGGCGTTCCATCTAGATATGGTGAAGTGGAGGAAAACCTGATCAATACTTTTCCAAGGATACATCCAATGTCATGATGGCCTGGAAGCCTGGCAATTCTCAGGATGGGGGTGAATCACAAACTGAAACGTGAAAGGTTTCTGTTGAGCATGAAGAGTAATAAATGCCATATTCCTCGTGATGCTCAGCTTTGATTGGTCCAGTATCTTTCCTGGGTTTAACCTCGAGGTTGATTTCTTATCTCTAACTGTGAAATATATTGTATATATCGTAAGGAATGATGTTTTAAAAGCCAAGCTTTTGTTGGGGTATTCAGTCTTCCCAAAGCATGCCCCTTTCCTCTCGTGCCACCCACCTTCCTGGGTGGAGATGGTTCCTTCTGCGCAAGGAAGACAGTCGTAGCAGCAGATGGGCCTCCCTTCCTGAGCCACCTTCACCGACCCAGGAGCACAGCTTTCCACACAGCTGGAAGGAGGCAGGGGCTGCATGGAGAGAGGAAGAAGATCCAGAACATGAAGTTCTTTCCAGAAAGCAGACAAAGGAGGGAGAGGTTGGTGACCCCTACTTCAAGGCTTAGATTTACTGAGTTTGAAGCCTACCAAGTCCTAAAATTCATGAACTGGAACTGGTTGCATGTTGCTTCCCTTTTGATCTTCTCTTCTAACTTTTCACGTACTATGATTTTTAGACTTAGATTCTAACTATACATATTAAATCCCTCAAGAGAAGCTTGGATATTTTCTTTGCTTTGGCCAAAGGAAATCAACTTGCTCCCCTGGCTGAAATCGTTCTCCCTTTGCAGAAGAGTAATAAATACTTTCCTTGAGGAGTGAAACATGTATTTTGGCTAGACATCTGGACATCCAACTAAATCATGTGGTTCCTTCTGAAGAACATAGGTGCTATTGAAAGGCACTCCCTGCCCCAACAGTGTAATCCTCTAGGCAAGAACTTCAGAAAAAGAAAATAAAGATTTAATCCCACCTTGTTCAGCACTTCCATCTCTGCAGTAGCATTCTGGTTGATCATGAACTTGAGATCCAGGGATCCCTGTCTTTCTAGACTCCCAAACCTCGGCCTGCTAAAGATTGTATTATTTATAATGTTCCACTTAATTATGTCCAGGACTGCCACCAGGTCTCTATTCTCATCCAAATATACTCCATTTATGGAATTATTGTAAAACTGAGGGTTCTGAAGAAAGGAGTGAAGCTGAAATGGAAGAGAAAACAGGTATGTTTAGATAGGACCCAACATTCAGTGGGAAGAACCCTTCCTTTGTGCTAGGAGTGAACTGAACATTGCTCTCTCTACACACAAAATTGAAATTTCAGATTTATTTTCCAACTTCTTCAGGAGGGAATATGGAAAGATCTGCATCATATGAAGAATAATATTCATTTATTAAACTTGCATGCCACCCAACGCTCAGTGACTCTGGAAGGCTCACAGCAATCCAAGAAATTCCCACGAAATCAATAAAAAATAAAGAAATAAAGATAAGAGATGGCAGATGTGATGTAGTGAGGGGTCTCCACAGCTCTTCTAAATAGCAGCAGAGTGGGAGGCATCCAGATTTTGGGGGTGTCAGATTCAGCCTCGAAAGCACACACTGCTAGCCCAGAGCCATTGGTGAGTTTCAGCACCTCAGGCAATAGGTGATCGGGGCGAGGAAACTATGTAACCGCAAGTTTTCTACCGACAGGGGCAGCCAGTTAACTCGCGGCCGGGAGTCAATTAGCCGCGGCAACACAGCAGAACAGACGGCTCCCCAGGCGCCCCGGGCAACTCCAGCTTCCAATACACCGGGAGCGCAGTTATCCAGAGGCCATCAGCAGGCGATTCGAAACAAGATTAAAACAGCCACTCTGTGATGGAATGGAATTAGGAAGGCCATGCTCAGGGAGATAAGTGTTTTCTTAGTTCACTGCAAGAGCGTGGGAACTTCAGGAGGATGAGGCTGGCACCTCCCTGAGGAATTCACGGTGTTGTGGCTGTCTGTCTTGGGAGCTGGGGTTCAGTCTGGGGAGATTGATGTCAGGTTTAGCCAAAGAACTCCAAGAGACAATACAAAATCAATTCAGCTGTGTTTATTAGCTACAACCTCCAGCAAGAATCTCCGCAGATTGAACCCCAGCTCCCAAGCCAGCCAACCACAATGCCGTGATTTCCTCAGGGAGGTGCCAGCCTCATCCTCTTGAGGTTCCCACGCTCTTGCGGTGAACTAAGAAAACGCTTATCTCCCTGAGCCTGGCCTTCCTAACTCCATTCCATCACACACTCCAACCCACCCTAAGAAAAGCTCCAGGAACGCAAGGGCAAGGCAGTCAAAGGACGAAGATTACAACACAACAGAACCCTGCTGAATCTGCCATCAAGGCGAGGGGAAGGGGTGGAACCGTGGGGAAACTGCGAGTCAAGGGGGAACCCTAAAAAACTACTGTAAGGAACCATACCAGCCCAGTCCTGGCTTTGTATGTAATTGCTACGCATTATGCCTGAATAAACTAGCTTTCATACCAGCCTGTGTCTCATGAGGTTTCTGTTCAGTCCCGAATGCAGTGAACCTTACAAGGGGGAACCTCATTCCAGAGGGCAGGCGCTGGTATAGAGAAGGTGCACTTCTGGGGTCTTGATACATGACATTGTTTAATCGAAGGAACCTGGAACGCACCAACCCTGCAGGACCAAATGGGCCAGGCAGATGTTATGGGAGACTAAAGCTCCCCCAAGGAACCAGGCCCTATGCTATGCAGGGCTTTACAGGTGAAAACCAACACTTTTAATTCCACTGGGAAGCCAGCTGGCAATCAGTTCAGCTCATGAAGCAGAGATGTTACATGGGCATACCGAGGCATTAATAAATATTAGTAAAATAATTTTTTTTTAATTATTGAAGAGGTAATGTTACCTATTAACTCATTGTTTGAACACATACTATCGGGACAAACTCTGCGAGAGATGACAGAGAGAAAATTGGACAGGCTTTCAAGATTGTGTTACCACATCCTACAAAAATAAAGTAGCATTTCTGGAACCCCTATGGTATCCATTTCTTGACCAGTCCCAACTGGAAGGGCTGGGATCAGTCTTAAAAGCCTGTCCATGTTTCCCCCATCCTTTATACTGAACAAAATAAAGGCTGGGTTATTCGCGTTCCTTTCTCCTTCTTCCTTCTACCGCTGGACTACGTAATCTCTTCTTCAAGTCTCTCCTTTATGACTTCCTCCCTCCCTCTCAACACAGATTGCAGCAGACAGGAAAGGAGCAAAGGGAATGCAAAAGGGAGAGGACAGGAAAATTAAAATTCTATTTATGTATTTATTTGTATTCAGAATACATTAATTTTTCCAAAAATCTTCCCAGTTTTACAATGACAAATGGATTCTCAGCTGCAGGAGAGAGACAGAAGAAAAATACCTGCCAGCCTTTCAATCTCGTGGTTTCCATATTTTTACCATGTTTCATCTTTTTCCTCTTGGATCTGGACTCATAGGCTGCATGTAAGGCCCGGGCCACAGCCCAGATGGTGTTGTAATTGAAATAGCTGTCAGGAGACAGGATCCGATCTATCTCCTCCTGGGGCAGAGTCTCCAGGTCTTCTCTCTCCCTGCACCGTCTCCAGACTTTCACGGAAAAGGGATCCTTGGTGTTGGAACAGGTGAAGGATATATGTGCTAAGTCTTTGATGGAATTGTAAAGATCCATCGTGATAGGAGACTTTTCCATTTGGTTTCCCTTCATAAGAAAGGTAAAAATGCTGTGAATGAATTGAAAGGGAATGGCTGCATTCGTCAAATAGTTAGTTACGTCCCAGCAGAATGTTGTGATCATGACTTTTCCTCTAACAGGTTGCTCAAAGGACACAAAGACTAAATATAGAATACCTATTCCCCCAGCGATGAAATCTTTCTCTGCAGTATAAAGAAAGACATTCACTTGTCTCCAATTCTGATATGGACCCACATCTACGTTCCCTGGAGGAAGAGTAGTGGAAATGGTTTGTGACAAAACCGGACAAATGCCATTCCTCTCCAGCATGGAAGTCAACGTCCTCAGGAATTTCTGGCCCTGGTCAGTGTCTGCAGCCATCAGACCAACCAAGGTCCACCTGAAATGGAGGAGCAGCTTGACCATCCCCAGGTACTGGAATCCTTCAGCAGGAAGCATTGGGTAGAAGAAAGGAAACCGAGTTTTGTCATTCAGGATCTGGGAAACAAAAGTGTAGCTGATCTGAAAAGATTGAAAGAAGATGGAATTTTAAATTTAACATCCAAAATTTAACACCTTTGTAGGAATCTGCCAGACTCAAATCCCAATAAGAGCAATTCTCAGCTGAACCATTAATTGGATTTAAAGCAGAAGACCCCTTCATGGATCACTGCCTTGTCGTGGCGAAGGGGCTTGTGTAACTCAGTGAAGCCATGAGCTATACCGTGCAGGGCCACCCAAGATGGACAGGTCATGACAGAGAGTTCTGACAAAATGTGGTCCACTGGAGAAGGAAATGGCAACCCACTCCAGTATCTTTGCCAAGAAAACCCCATGGACAATGTTAAAAGGCTAAAAGACATGACGCCGGAAGATGAGCCCCTCAAGTCGGAAGGTGTCCAATATGCTACTGGGGAAGAGCGGAGGGCAATTCCAAGTAGCTCCAGAAAGAGTGAAGCGGCTGGGCCAAAGCCGAACGGACGTTCAGCTGTGGATGTATCTGGATGCGAAAAGAAGGTCCGATGCTGTAAAGAACAATATTGTATAGGTACGTGGAATGTAAGATCCATGAACCAAGGCAAGCTGGATGTGGTCAAACATGAGATGACAAGATTGAACGTCGACATCTTGGGAATCAGCGAATCGAAAGGGACGGGAATGGGTGAATTTAATTCAGGTGATTATATATATATACTATTGTGGGCAAGAAACACTTAGAACAAAATGGAGTTGCACTCATAGTCAATAAGAGAGTGGGAAAGGCAGTAATGGGGTACAACCTCAAAAACGACAGAATGATCTCAGTGCGTATCCAAGGAAAACCATTCAACATCACGGTAATCCAAGTCTATGCCCCAACCACTGATGCTGAAGAAGCTGAAGTTGACCAGTTCTATGAAGACCTACAAGACCTTCTAGAACTAGCACCAAAAAAAGATGTCCTCTTCATCATAGGGGATTGGAATGCTAAAGTAGGAAGTCAAGGAGTAATCGGAATAACAGACAAGTTTGGCCTTGGAGTACAAAATGAAGCAGGGCAAAGGCTAATAGAGTTCTGTCAAGAGAACAAGCTGGTCATAGCAAACACTCTTTTCCAACAACACAAGAGACGACTCTACACATGGACATCACCAGATGGTCAATACCGAAACCAGATTGATTACATACTTTGCAGCCAAAGATGGAGAAGCTCTATACAGATGGCAAAAACAAGACCAGGAGCTGACTGTGGCTCAGATCATGAGCTTCTTACTGCAAAATTTAGGCTTAAATTGAAGAATGTAGGGAAAACCCCTAGACCACTCAGGTATGACTTAGATCATATTCCACGTGAGTACACAGTGAAGGTGATGAATAGATTTAGAGGATTAGATTTGGTAGACAGAGTGCCTGAAGAACTATGGACGGAGGTCTGTAACATTGTACAAGAGGCAGCAACTAAAACCATCCCAAAGAAAAAGAAATGCAAGATAGCAAAATGGCTGTCTGATGAGGCTTTACAAATAGCTGTGGAAAGAAGGAATGCGAAAAGCAAGGGTGAAAGGGAAAGATATAAGCAACTGAATGCAGATTTCCAGAGAATAGCAAGGAGAGATAAGAAGGCCTTCTTAAATGAACAATACAAAGAAATTGAAGAAAACAATAGAATAGGGAAGACTAGAGATCTCTTCAAGAAAATTGGAGATATCAAAGGAACATTTAGTACAAAGATGGGCATGATAAAGAACAAAAAAGGCAGGGACCTAACAGAAGCAGAAGAGATTAAGAAGAGGTGGCAAGAATACACAGAAGAACTATACAAGAAAGATCTTAATGTCCCTGATGTCCATGCTGGTGTGGTCACTGACCCTGAGCCAGACATCCTAGAGAGTAAAGTCAAGTGGGCCTTAGGAAGCATTGCTAACAACAAAGCTAGTGGAGATGACAGTATTCCAGCTGAGTTATTTAAAATACTAAAAGACGATGCTGTTAAAGTGCTGCACTCAATATGCCAGCAAGTTTGGAAAACGCAACAGTGGCCACGGGATTGGAAAAGGTCAGTTTACGTTCCAATTCCAAAGAAGGGCAATGCCAAAGAATGCTCAAACTATCGCACAATTGCACTCATTTCACAGGCTAGCAAGGTTATGCTCAAAATCCTACAAGCTAGGCTTCAGCAGTACGTGAACCGAGAACTACCGGATGTACAAGCTGGGTTTCGAAGAGGCAGAGGAACTAGAGATCAAATTGCCAACATTCGATGGATCATGGAGAAAGCACGAGAGTTCCAGAAAAACATCTACTTCTGCTTCATTGACTATGCAAAAGCCTTTGATTGTGTGGATCACAAGAAACTGTGGCAAATTCTTAAAGAGATGGGGATACCAGACCACCTTACCTGTCTCCTGAGAAATCTGTATGCGGGCCAAGAAGCAACAGTTAGAACCAGTCATGGAACAACCGATTGGTTCAAAATAGGGAAAGGACTACGACAAGGCTGTATACTGTCACCCTGCTTATTTAACCTATATGCAGAGTACATCATGAGAAATGCCAGGCTGGAAGAATCACAAGCCAGAATTAAGATTGCAGGGAGAATCATCAATAACCTCAGATACGCAGACGATACCACCCTAATGGCAGAAAGTGAAGAAGAACTAAAGAGCCTCTTGATGAGGGTGAAAGAGGAGAGTGCAAAAGCTGGCTTGAAACTCAACATTAAAAAAACTAAGATCATGGCATCTGGACCCATCAATCCCTGGCAAATAGAAGGGGTAGAAATGGAAGCAGTAACAGACTTCATTTATTTGGGCTCCAAGATCACTGCAGACGGAGACTGCAGCCATGAAATTAAAAGACGCTTGCTCCTTGGGAGGAAAGCTATGGCAAACCTAGATAGCATATTAAAAAGCAGAGACTTCACCTTGCCGACAGAGATCCGCATTGTCAAAGCTATGGTTTTTCCAGTCGTAATGTATGGCTGTTAGAGCTGGACCATAAAGAAGGCTGAACGCCGAAGAATTGATGCCTTTGAACTGTGGTGCTGGAGAAGACTCTTAAGAGTCCCCTGGACTGCTAGGAGGTCAAACCAGTCAATCTTAAAGGAAATCAACTCTGATTGCTCATTGGAAGGATTGATAATGAAGCTCAAGGTCAGATACTTTGGTCACCTAATGCGAAGAGAGGACTCTTTGGAAAAGACCCTGATGCTGGGAAAGATGGAAGGCAAAAGGAGAAGAGGACGGCAGAGGATGAGATGGCTAGATAGCATCACTGAAGCAATGAGCGTGAAATTGAGCAAACTGAGGGAGGCAGTGAAAGATAGGAAGGCCTGGCGCAATATGGTTCATGGGGTCACGAAGAGTCGGACACGACTTAACGACTGAACAACAACAAAAAAGCAGAAGACTTATTTATTAAGAAGCAGCCTACAGTTCTAGGTTATTGCCACGACTAAAAGCCCACGTCCGCCGAAACCATTTTTCTTTCACATCAGTTCTGCCCCCCTTTTCCCAGTCCATCCCCTTTTTGCTGGTGATCTCAGCTCTTCTTGGGTCTCAGGCTGGTACGACCTTGGTTGTCCCTGGGAACCCGATAGCAGTCCACTTGCACTTAATGGTTCTCTCTCCCCCCCCCCCCTTTTTCCATAATGTCAGAAATGAAGCAAGCTGATTACCGTATTTTTCCGACAATAAGACACCCCCATTTACAAGACGACCCCCGCTTTTCCAACCCCTAATTAAGAAATCAATATTTATAGATAGTGCCGAACACATTTTTATTTAGTAATTAGTTAACATTTACCTGATACACTTGGTGGGAGGAGGTCTAAACCGTCTCTCTGCAGCTCTATTTCCATGCTCTTTTGCATAACTGATTACATTCAAGCACGAGTGAAACTGCCGATAGCTTGTCTCTGCAAACAGCCTTCTCTAATTGGTTTGTTCAGCATCAGCTGACGCCAGTTACATCAGGCTTGTGATTGCAGGAAATCTGTTTGGGAGACAAGCTATTTGACTCGTGTTTGGAGGCTAGCAATAGGAGGAAGCCTTTCTCCAGAAACAAAGTATGGGCAGATTTTCCACCGTTTGGTTCTCTCTTTGGCTGACTTCCTTGAATAAGACGCCCTTCAATTTTTAGGGTAAGGATTTTAGAAAAAAGTATCGTCTTATAGTCGGAAAAATACGGTAACTATTTAATTGATTGCGAGACTTCCGACAGCCTTCCATTTCCATAAGAAAACTGTGATCTTCATTTACAACTCAGAACCTCGGGTTGAAAGTTGCTTTGAGAAAACAGTCTCCCCAGCACAGACACACCTGAGGGATTTTGTAGGTGCCCAACATGGTCGAAATCTGGATGGAGATGTCAGTGTCAGCCCCTTCGAGAACAGCCACTGTGTTTCTCGGCCTTCCACAGCTGTAGTTGGGGACATTGGCCTCCCCGTCTCCGAGCAGGTCCAGCAGGGCATCTGAAGTCTTTCCTGCAATGTAATAGTTTTCATAAATATTGTAACCCAGAGTGATGTTGGGCAAGAGATGGGAATCCCTGTTGATCTCCTGGGTGGCAAAAAGAAAGGATAACATTTTCCGGTGATCCGTCGATGATTTGCTGCAAGTAAAAATGTATTACAACATAATTAATTAAAATAATATATTGTTCTTTTTTTTTTTTTTTACAGAAACAGTTCTAATACATTCAAGCACCAGAGTTTCTCTGAATGGATGACAGCATCTCTAAAAGTATTAAGATGAAAATAAATTTTAAAACTCCCCCAAAACTATATCAATAAAATATATGAGATTACATTTCAAAGGTACTATCACAGTTTGTGATATAAAAATAACATTTGGAGGGAGGACGTTTCACCCCCTGTTTGGATGGATTGCTTCATCTCTCCTAAGAATGGTGGGAGGGATCCCCAAAGATCCCATGTATTCCAAAGGAATCTTTCTAGTTATATCGCATATGAAGTCCTGAATGCCTCCTTGAGGTTGTCAGTCTGTTTGCAGTTCAACTGAAATTTCAGGCTGACTTTAAATATGTTGTCTGTCTCTCTTTCTAGTGAGCTTCTTAAATACTCCATAGTAGTTTGCCCTATTATCCAGATTAAATATAGGGTTCACTGGAAGCTAAAGTTGGAAAGGAACATTTAGACCACACTCCCTCTCTCCCACAAGATGCACAAAATGAACCGCTGTGAATATTAACAAAGCCAATATGTTACGAATTTCTGGACAGGTTTAGATTTTCAAATCCACTCTCTACAATCATTTCCGTATTGGAGATTTAACTTATCCCACTGATAATGAAGGGGAAGTAAACACAGCATTGCTGCATGTTTCTGTCCCCAATAAGCCTTTGGTGGACCAAGGGAGGGGTAGAAGGGAGGAACCATAATCACTTCTCTGCCCAGCACCTACATCTGCTCAGAGGAGGTCAAGGAAAGCAGGTGTTTATTGTCTCCTTCAAAGGCAAGCAGGAGACTTAATCCTTACTGTCTGTACAGGACAAGTATATAGTAATAGAGAATTTCAAGGGAGTCTCTACATCTGCGGGGTGTAAAATAGATACACAAGGCTGAAGCTGGACAGAAATGGGGAAAAACTAACAGATCAAGGGGGTATTTCCTGGAGGGCTGGAAGTTTAGAAATCAGTCAAAAACGGAGTGGCTGAAAAGGAGTGCAGGAAGATGGACTTACACGTATACTGGGGTCAAAGGAGTTGTGTTGAAACTTAGTGGTTCAAAAAAAGTCTTGGTTGCAGAGACTATGCCACCAATGAGAAGCTCTCCTGGCCTGTAATAACTCTTTGGGTCCATCTCATCCCTCTTCAGAGTCAGGAGGCATTTGGCTTTCTGCATCCCCCAGGCTCCCTGGGGCCACAGAAGGAGCACAAGCAACAATACAAGTTGTGTTCCTGACTGAGCCCCCATCCCTGTGTCTGCTCTGAACCAAGAGTGAGAAGAAGAGGGGGAAGGAATCAAAGTCCTCCTCCACAACAGAAGCTTGAAGGGCTTTCTTGATCTGTACAGAATCCAGCTAATGTTTCATATCTGAAAGATAGGGAATAACCACAGCCCATGCCTGCCCTAAAAGCCTCCCCAGGCTGTCTCTTTCTCCAGAGCCATTTATGCACCCAAGATTTTCTAATGGCATGAGATCAGCCCACAAGGCTTTAGGGTCATATCAAGGTGACAGCATGTAATTGGTATGTTTGTGCCAAACCTTCTGAAACTTTGCAGAAAGTCTCTAGAGATTTAGCACCAAGAGTACAAATAAATGACTGTGATTTGGGTAACTGTAAGAAGGAGTGACATCACCTCTCTGAACTCTGTATGAGTCAACAGGCAGATACCCAAAGGGAAAGTTGCAGATGGGCTACAAAGTTTCAAGATGAGCGAATTGGTCCCAAAGTTCTTGAAAACCATCTTTGTAAAATCCACTATCAATGTAGATTTTTAGCAAGGGTGTGAAGAGTCACACATCATTATGGATTTGGTTGGTCTTGACTTGTGATGGATATTAGCATTATTTATTATATTAGCCAAGGATCTGCTACGTTTTTCAATGTAGACCAATGTGAGAAGCAGAAAAAATGTTCCTCTTCATGGACTTCTTATTTCTTAGACCTTCTCAAACCACAGAAGATATCCTGAGGAAAAGGAGTTTGAGTCATTGTGTTCATCAAGAGTTGGGCTTCAGGCTCTACACCAGGGCGATTCCCATTAAAAGAACAATTGTTCTTTATTGGACCAAATAGCCGTTCTTTGTCAAGGTGGAATTAAGTCATATAGCATGTATTTAGTATCTAAATATGGAATTAGCCACAATTTTGGAGCATGAATGAACCTGGAGGACTCCTAACCCAAGGCCTTAACCTTAAGGATCTGTACAGACATTTTGTCAAGCCCAGCCCAAGAACAACACTGAAAACGTCCAGCTGAGTACAGTTCCTTTATTCGCTTACCCCCACATACTTTACTGTACATTCAACAGGAAAGAGTAACAGAGAGATCAAATAAATTAATTAATTTATTAAAGCAATTTATATGCCCACCCAACTCACAGTAACTCAGGCAGCTTACAGAAATAAGACCCCAAATACAGACCAACTACAACCCCACAGATTAAAAAAGGGACAATACATTTCCATCATTTAAAGAAATGATTGAATTAAAATGATAAAGTTGGAAAAAGAGAAGTTCGTGTGTGTCTGTTTTTTTTAAGAGCATCAAAGTGTCAAATACTGTTTGTTAGGATTACTAACTGGCAATTCCGGGAACCACCTACCCCAAATTCACTTTATGACTTTATTTTGACATCAACTGTTCTTTTGTATTCAGTTCTGGCCTAAGAAGAAGAATATAGCACTTGGGGATAAAGATGCAGGCCGGCAGACCAGCACTGGAGGCCAAGATGGAGAAGACCTGCACGGCCACCATGTATTTCCCCTTGGTGCTCAGGTAGGTGGGCACAAAGGAGAGCCAGAGGCTGCAGAAGACCAGCATGCTGAAGGTGATCAGCTTGGCTTCATTGAAGGCCCCAGGCAGATTCCTGGCCAGGAAAGCCACCACGAATAGATGGCAGCCATGATGCCCATGTATCCAAGGGCACAGTAAAAGATGGTGACAGAGCCCTCATTGCACTGCAGGATGATCTCTCCAGGCTGAGAGTGCAGGTCAGCATCGGGAAATGGGGGAGAAATGCCCAACCAGATGCTGCAGAGGACAGCTTGGAGACCAGAGCAGGAAAGGATGATGGAGTTGGCCAGGCTCTTTCCCAGCCATCTCTGCACGTTATTCCCTGGCTTTGTGGCCAAGAAGGCTAACACCACCATGACTGTTTTGGCCAAGACCGAAGAGACAGCGAGGGAGAAAACGATGCTGAAGGCTGTTTGTCGGAGCAGGCAGGTGGCTCTCCTTGGCCGGCCAATGAAGAGGAAGGAGGTCGAGAAGGAAAGGAGGAGCAAGAATAGGAGGATATAGGAGAGACCCTGATTGTTGGCTTTGACAATTGGAGTTTCCTGGAATTTAATTAAGATTCCCAGGACAAAGCCTGCAATTAAAGAGAGGAAGAAGGCAAGGGAAGCCAGGATGATCCCCAAATGTTCTTGATAGGATAGGAAGGTTTTTATCTTGGGTACACAGTGATGTTGATTGATGTTTGGATGCCGATCTTCTGGACATCTTCTGCATTTTTCTGCATCTGCAAAAGAGGAAGAGGAAGATCTCTCATGAGGCCTGTGCTTCAATCAAGGGGATAGTTTGGGTGTCACTGAATCCTCAGATAAATTCCCAGATGTATTCCAAATAAAAAGAATATATTTGTGCTTTATGTGAATTTAGTGAACAAATATGATGCCCCATATTTGATAACCAGAGATTTCTATAGAAAAGTAATATTCATATTTATGCAGAAAAGAAGAGAAAAAGTTGAGAGTCCTCAGTTACTTTTACTGTTGCCTGAGTGGGATGGTGATGGTGATGATGATGATAATGATGATGATGATCTATTTTCTTCACTAATTGCTGTGAAATGGGGAATCTGCCAGAGACGAAAGTGTAACAAAATGCTTCTTCCTTTCACTCCAGCTAGAGGTGGAAGGAACTGCCAGAACTGTCCTTTTTACACATTTTAGGAAAGAAGGGAGGAAGGGAGATAGATAATAGTCTATGTGTTATTTTCGCTTGTGATGTAAGGGATATCTGTCAGGTCTCTTTCCAATTTCAGTAAAAAGGAAAGAAAAAAAGAAAGTTCCCCAACTTCACCACTGAGATTACAGGTGGAGCTGACCTTCAGGGACCGCTGAGCTCAGGAGATCACCATGAATTTCTGCTCTTCACAAAGGTTTCTCAAATATTTCTAAGGAAATCTGAAGCCATGAATTTTGGCTGCCCCTAGAAATGGGGTTCCATCTAGATATGGTGAAGTGGAGGAAAACCTGATCAATACTTTTCCAAAGATACATCCAATGTCATGATGGCCTGGATGCCTGGCAATTCTCAGGATGGGGGTGAATCACAAACTGAAACGTGAAAGGTTTCTATTGAGCATAAAGAGTAATAAATGCCATATTCCTCATGATGCTCAGCTTTGATTGGTCCAGTATCTTTCCTGGGTTTAACCTCCAGGTTCATTTCTTATCTCTAACTGTGAAATATATTGTATATATCAGAAGGAATGATGTTTTAAAAGCAAGCTTTTGTTGGGTTATTCTGTCTTCCCAAAGTCTGCCCCTTTCTTCTGGTGCCACCCACCTTCCTGGGTGGAGATGGTTCCTTCTGTGCAAGGAAGACAGTCGTAGCAGCTGATGGGCCTCCCTTCCTGAGCCACCTTCACCGACCCAGGAGGACGGCTTTCCACACAGCTGGAAGGAGGCAGGGGCTGAATGGAGAGAGGAAGAAGATCCAGAACATGAAGTTCTTTCCAGAAAGCAGACAAAGGAGGGAGAGGTTGGTGACCTCCACTTCAAGGCTTAGATATACTCTGTTTGAAGCCTACCAAGTCCTAAAGTTCATGAACTTGAACTGGTTGCATGTTGCTTCCCTATTGATCTTCTCTTCTAACTTTTCACGTACTATGATTTTTAGACTTAGATTCTAACTATACATACTAAATCCCTCAAGAGAAGCTTGGATATTTTCTTTGCTTTGGCCAAAGGAAATCAACTTGCTCCCCTGGCTCAAATCGTTCTCCCTTTTCAGAAAAGTAATAAATACTTATCTTGAGGAGTGAAACATGTATTATGGCTAGACATCTGGACATCTAAATAAATCATGTGGTTCCTTCTGGGAGAAGTTAGATGATATTGAAAGGCATTCCCTGCCCCAAGAGTGTAATCCTCTAGGCAAGAACTTCAGAAAAAAGCAAATGAAGATTTAAGCCCACCTTCTTCAGCACTTCCATCTCTGCAGTAGCACGCTGGTTGATCATGAACTTGACATCCATGGAGCCCTGTTTTTCTACACTCCCAAACCTCACTCTCTTGAGGGATTTCATGTTGATAATCCCCCACATTAAGGCATCCAGGGCTGCTGACAGGTCTCCATTCTCATCCAAATATACTCCATGTATGGAATTATTGTAAAACTGAGGGTTCTGAAGAAAGGAATGAAGCTGAAATGGAAAACCGATATGTTTAGACAGGAAATCCAACATTCAATGGGAAGAACCCTTCCTTTGTGCTAGGAGTGAACTGAACATTTCTCTCTCTACACACAAAATGGAAATTTCAGATTTATTTTCCAACTTCTTCAGGAGAGAATCTGGAACAATTTGGATCATATGAAGAATGATAATCGTTTATTAAACTTGCAAGCCATCCACCTCTCAATGACCCTGGGTGGCTCCAACAATCCAAGAAATTACAATGAAATCAAGAAACAATAAAGAAATAAAGATAAAAGATGGCAAACGCAAGGTAGAGAGGGGTCTCCACAGCTCTTCTTAGCAACGGCAGAGTGGGAGCCATCCAGATCTTGGGGGAACCTCATTCCAGACGGCAGGTGCTGTGAGAGAGGAGCACCTTGGGGGTCCTGATAGATGGCACTCTTTCACTGAAGGGACCTGGAACGCGCCCACCTGCTGGTTCAAATTGTCCAGGAGATGTAATGGGAGACAAAAGCTCCCCCATGGACCCAGGCCCTATGCCATGCAGATCTTTACAGGTAACAACCAGCACCTTGAATTGCACCCAGAAGCAAACCGGCAAGCAGTGCAGCTTTTGAAGCAGAGGTGTTACATGGGCACGCTGAGGACTTAATAAATATTAGTAAGTAAAATAAAATTTAAAAATTTATTAAAGAGGTTGTAATATTACCTATTAACTTATAGTTTAAACACAAAGTATCTGGACAAACACTGCAAGATGTGACAGAGAGAAAATTGGATTGTGTTACTATGTCCTACAATAATAAAGTGGCATTTCTGGAACCCTGTAATATCTATTTCTTGACCTGGCCAAATGGAAGGGCTGGGATCAGTCTTATAAGTCTGTCCAAGTATCCCCATCTCTTATATCAGCATTTCTCAACCTCAGCAACTTGTGAACGTGTGGATTTCAACTCCCAGAATTCCCCAGCCAGCCACACTTCTGAAAGTTGCTGAGGTTGAGAAACACTGCCTTATACAAAACAAAATTAAGGTTTCAAGTTTTTCCCATTCTTCCTTCTATCTCTGGACTATGCAATCTCTTCTCCAAGTCTCACCATTATGGGTTCTTCTGTCCCTCCATCCCTTTCTTCCTTAAGAGTGAAAGTTAGAATACAATTCATTCATTCATTCATTCATTCATTCATTCATTCATTCATTCATTCTTTCAGAAAAAATCAAGTTTTCAAAATATCTGCCCACTTTTTACAATGAGAAATCGATTCTGAGCTGCAGGACAGAGGCAGGAGAAAATACCTGCCACCCTTCCCATCTTGCAGTTGCCATATTTTTACCACCCTTCATCTTTGTCCTCTTGGATCTGGATTCATAGGCTGCATGTAAGGCCCGGGCCACAGCCCAGATGGTGTTGTAATTGAAATAGCTGTCCTGAGACAGGATTTGATCCATCTCCCCCTGGGGCAGAGTCTCCGCTTCTCTCTCTCTACACCGTCTCCAGACTTTCATGGAAAAGGCATCTTTGGTATAGGAACAGGTGAAGGATACATTTGCCATGTCTTTGATGGAATTGTAGAAATCCAATGTAATAGCAGACTTTGTCAATGGATTTCCCTTCATATTAAAGGAGAAAATGCCAGGAAGGAATTGAAAGGAAACAGTCGCTTTCCTGAAATAGTTAGCTACATCCCAGCAGAGTGTTGTGATCACGACTTTTCCTCTAGCAGGTTGCTTGAAGAAGTGAAATACTACGTATAGAATGAGTATTCCCACAGGGATGAAATCACTCTCTGCACCATAAAGAAAGACATTCACTTCTCTCCAGTTCTGGTATGAACCCACATCTCTGATCTCTGGATATGTAGTTGTGGAAAAGGCTTGTGATATAACTGGAAAAATGCCATTCCTCTCCAGCATGGAAGTCAACGTCCTCATGAATTTCTGGCCCTTGTCAGTGTCTTGAGCCATCAGACCAACCAAGGTTCACCTGAAATGGAGGAGCAGCTTGACCATCCCCAGGTACTGGAATCCTTCAGCAGAAAGCATTGGGTAGAAGAAAGGAAACCGAGTTTTGTCATTCAGAATCTGGGAAACAAATTGTAGCTGATCTGAAAAGATTGAAAGAAGATGGAATTTTAAATTTAACATCCAAAATTTAATGCCTATCATTTCCACAAGAAAACTGTGATCTTCATTTAGAACTCAAGACCTCCTGTTGAAGGGTGCACGAGTGGAAACCGTCTCCCCAGCACAGACACACCTGAGGGATTTTGTAGGTGCCCAACATGGTTGAAATCTGGATGGAGATGTCGGTGTCAGCCCCTTCGAGAACAGCCACTGTGTTTCTCGGCCTTCCACAGCTGTAGTTGGGGACATTGGCCTCCCCGTCGGAAAGCAGGTCCAGTAGAGCATCTGAAGTCTTTCCTGCATGGTAATAGTTTTCATAAATGTTGTAACCCAGAGTGATGTTGGGCAAGAGATGAGAATCCTGATTGATCTCCTGGATGGCAAAAAGGAAGGATAGGATTTTCCAGTCTTCTGTCAATATGATCCTGAAACTATAATTGCATTAGAAAATAATCAGTTGAATTGAATCATAGTTTGTGACATGTAAATAACATTTGGGGGAGGGGCATTTCATCCCCTATTTGGATGGATAGCTTCATATCCTGGGGCGCTCATATTGCAGCACCGGTTAAGAGGTTATATTACCTGAGACTTCTCAGGAAACAACAACTGAATGAAAAACTGCTGGTGACCTTCTACTGCTGTACTATAGAGAGCATTTTAACCTCCTGCACCTGTGTGTGGTTTGCTAACTGCACAGTGGTTGATAGGAAAGTGCTCCAGAGGGTTACCACCACTGCCCAGAGGATCATTGGTTGCCTCTCCCCTCTTTGGAAGAACTCTATAGTTCCCCCTGCCTTAAGAAACTCAAAACATTCTTAAGGATCCATCCCACCCGGGACATTCTTTTTTTGAACTATTACCATCTGGTAGATGGTACAGGATAATGGAAACATGAACAAATATGCTGAAGAATAGCTTTTATTTTAGAGCTGTAACTATACTGAACTCTATCGTATTGTGCAGTATTAATGCAGCATCAGGGGTTGTGCAATATCACACAAACTGGTGTGAAGACAGAATGCTACCAAGTGTGTAAATAATCACACATTGATCTGGATCTAGTTGGTCTCTCTTTGTGGTGGACTTTGGTGATATTTGTCAAGACGGGCAAGGATCCGTTGAGGTTTGTGGTTCTTCCTCTTTGGAAAAAAGACAATAAATGAAGTATGGGAACCTTAGCAAACCACAATAAATGTCCTGAGAATGAGGACTTTTATTCATTATATTGATCAATACTTGGTGTCAGGTTCTCCTATGCAGTTATTCTCATTTTTTAGAACTATTGTTCTATATTGGAGGAAAAAAAAGTTTTTCCTTGTTTGTGAAGATGGAAGTAAACCATGTAGTATGTATTTATTGCTTAAACATGACATTAGCCACAATTTTGAAGTGTGAGTGAACCTGGAGGATTTCCTCACCCAATGCTTTAAATTTAAGAAGCTATACACGCCCTCATGCTTCTTCAAAAATTATTGTATTTTTAAAAGAAGGAAAAAGAAGAAGAAAGTGAATAAGAAAGAAAAAAGAAAAAAATAGTTAATGAAGAAATAAAATATCAATGAGTGGACAAAGTTCTTTTTTTTTAATTATTGTATTTTTAAAATAATTAAAAAAGAGGAAAACAAACAAGAAAAAAAAGAAAAAAAGAAAAAAGTTAATGAACAAATAAAATATCAATAAGTGGACAAAGAACTTGTTTTAAAATTATTATATTTTTAAAAGAATTAAAAAAGAAGAAAAACAAGAAAAAAAGAAAAAAGAAAAATAGTAAATGCAGAAATAAATTACAAATAAGTGGGCAAATAAGTTACTGAAGTTAGTGGTGTTAGAGTTTGCTAGTAGTCACTAGAATTCATTGCAATAATCTAGACAGGAGGCGACTAACACATAAGTGGGTATGTAGGCTAGGAGCCTATCAATGGAGGCCAAGATGGAGAAGACCTGCACGGCTATCATGGACTTCCTCTTGGATCCCAGAAAGTTAGACTGAGAGAATCTCAGGATTTGGCAGGATTCAGATCATGGGCTGTCCCAGCAGGGAAATCATGACTGATTGTTTCTCCTTTTGCAGGCATTAGGCTCTTATGCTCAACAGAGGGTGGAATGTGGAGGCAGTTCAGATAAATCTGCACTGTAATCCCTCCAAGTCGATAATGAGATTCAGGATAAGGAATGTAATAATTGCAAATATCTATATCCTGCCCTGAAATATTAATCCCGAGCCCTGGACCAGGGGACAGATCTGGAAAAGGCAATAGATCGATTAGAAGATCAAGGCTTGAGGCTAGATTGTCTAAAGAACTGTGGGAGAATTACTGTAATAGATTTTTTGCTCCCCAGCCCACTCCATTCATCCTGGCCTTTGTATGAAGATCATACTGTATGTTAGACCTCCTCTGTGACTCAGAGTAGGTGAAGTATGATCTGGAATTGGAGAGGATTTCTGCCACTCCATTGCTACGGTCAGATCACACCCTGATCCAGTTGCAACTGATCACCACTCACAATTCTCACAGTGGGAAGGATTCAGATGGTCTGTCTCAAGCACCTAATGGAAGTCTGGCAGGTGGTTCAGTTTAGTGCCTGCATGGCCACCATGGACTTTCCCTTGGTGCTCAGGTAGTCCTGCATTCTGCCTTGTTGTGGTAAAGGGGCAGTGTCCCTAATTTCAAAATTGAGAGGGAAATTGGATGGAGCATGCTGCAGAGCAAATGATTTCTAATTCTCCAATAATTCTCCAGCTCTTCTTTACATATTCCAACCACAAGACTTTTATCTTCTAATATATTGATAGCATTTTCCAAGACTGTCCTCCTGTCCTAGGTTTGAGGGTTGGCACTTCTAGGCAGGATAAAAACATTTGCAATTATTAGATCAGGCTCATTCCTTATCCTGAACCTTGTTAGCATCCTGGAGCAATCAGAGTCCAGATTTATCTGAGCTGCCTTCAGAGTCCACTACCTGTTTACCAGGACAGGTAAATCCCCCCAGATGAGAATCCATACGATGTGATTTCCCTGGTGGGACAGCCCATGATTTGCCACCCACATCTCATCTTTACATGAAAAATGCACCTTTTTCAAAGTCCTTTTTGGAATTGAAGAACCTCAGAAAACATTATGGAATGGAAGACTGAAGTTCTGAAACTCTTGACTGCATTGTATCTAGGAATTCCATGTTAGGTATCCAGTATTCTGGGAATTCCTTTCTTGTTGAGAGTGTGTATCACAAAGGGCGAGGCTTAAACAGTCCATCAATATCGAAGGAAATGTCTTCATATTCATCTTTAACATTATTGCCTGAGAAAGGTCTCCTGGGATGAGAATAACTAAATAGCTAATAAATTCAGGTCCTATGTAAAATGGTTATATATGATGAAAAAATCTTTGCCTACTGGCCTAAATTAACAGAGTATCCTGCAACTGTGTTAATCAAGTGAATCAGAGCTATGATTGAAATATCATCTGAACATAAGACCACTTGATATTCTCATGAATTCTGCCAGGAACCATGGTTAGTATAAATTGGTGTCATGATTCTAAGCAAGTATCTAAAATCAAGGGAGAAAGTTGACATCCCTGCCTAGCACTTTCGCAGAGAGAAAATTAGATGAGAAAAGACCATTGACCTTCACCTTCAATCTGGAGGCTGCATAGGAAATCCAGAGCCATTTTATCCAGCTTTTGGGACATCCCCCTTTGGCTAAGGTATAAGAAATGAGAAGTCAATAAAGAGAACATCTTTTTCTGCTTCTCATATTGATCTACACTGAAGAAGGAACAACCACCCATCTCAGCAGATCCTTGGCTAATATAATAAATAAAGCTAATATCCATCACAAATCAAGACCAACTAAATCCATATTGATGTGAGACTGTTCACACCCTTGCTAAAAATCTGCATTGACAGTGGATTTTAGAAAGATGGTGTTCAAGAACTTTGGGACCAATTGGCTCATCTTGAAACTTTGTGGTCCATCTGCAACTTTCCCCTTTGGGTATCTGCCTGTTGACTCATGCAGAGTTCAGAGAGGTGATGTCACTCCTTCTTACCATTACCCAAACCACAGTGATTTACTTGTAGTCTTGGTGCTAAATCTCTAGAGATTTTCTGCAAAGTTTCAGAAGATTTGGCACAAACATACCAATTACATGCTGTCACCTTGATATGACCCTAACGCCTTGTGGCCTGATGTCATTGCACTGGAAAATCTTGGGTGCATAAATGGCTCTGGAGAAAGAGAGAGCCTGGGGAGGCTTTTAGGGCAGGCTAGGGCTGTGTTTACTCCCTATCTTTCAAGTATGAAGCCTTGGCTGGACTCTGTACAAATCAAGAAAGCCATTGAAGTTTCTGCCTTGGGAGAGGACTTTGGTCTCTTCCACCTCTTCTTCTCCCTCTTGGTTCAAAGCAGACGCAGGGCTGGAGGCTCCATCATGTTTTTGCTTGTGCTCTTTCTGTGGCCCCAGGGAGCCTGGGGGTTGCTCAAAACCAAATGCCTCCTGACTCTGAAAAGGGATGAGTTTGACCCACAGAACCATTACAGGCCAGGAGAGCTTCTCATTGGTGGCATAGTCTCCAAAACCAAGATTGTTTTTGAACCACTAAGCTTCAACGCAACTCCTTTGACCCCAGTATACAGGTAAGTCCATCTTCCTGCACTGCATTTCAGACACTCCATTTCTGACTGATTTCTAAAGTTACAGCCTCCTATATTTACAGGAATTATCTCCTTGATTTGCTAGTTTTCCTCTATTTCTGTCCAATTCCAAACTTGGGTATCCATTTCACACCCCACAGCTGTGGAGCCTCCCTCGAAATTCTTGAGTACAGAATACCTGCCCTGTACAGACAGGAAGGATGAAGTCTCCTGCTTACCTTCGAAGGAGGCAGGAAACACCCACTTTCCTTGACTTCCTCTGAGCAGATGTAAGTGCTGGTTAGAGAAGAGAAGCTGGTTCTTCCCTTCCACCCCTCCCTTGGCCCACCAATGGCTCGTTGGGGACACAAAAAAAGCAGGAATGCTGTATTTTCTCCCCTGCATTGCAAATGTGATAAATTAAATCTCCAGTCAGGAAATTATTGTGGAGATTGGACTTAAAAATCTAAACCTGTCCAGAAACTGATAAGTTATTGACTTCCTTAATAGTCACAGCAGTTCATTTTGTGCGTGTTGTGGGAGCGAGGGAGTGTGGCATAAATGTTCCTTTCCAACCTTGGCTTCCAGTTAACCCTATATTTAATTTGTATAATAGGGCAAACTAATACGAAGTATTCGAGAACTTCACTAGGAAGAGAGGGAGACAGAATATTTAAAGTCAACATGAAATTTCAGTTGAACTGCAAACAGACCGACAACCTCAAGAATGCATTCAGGACTTGATATGCAATATAAGTAGAAAGATTCCTTTAAAATATGTGAGATCTCTGGGGATCCTTCCCATGGTTTTTGGGGGGGTTCTTAAAATTTATCTTCATCTTAATACTTTTAGAAATGCTGTCATCCATTCAGAGAAACTCTGGTGCTTGAATGTATTAGAACTGTTTTTGTAAAAAAAGATCACAGTCTTGAATCAATTATGTTGTAATACATTTATACTTGCAGGAAAACATTGACTGAAGATTGGAAAATCCTATCCTTCCTTTTTGCCATCCACGATATTAACCAAGATTCCCATCTCTTGCCCAACATCTCTCTGGGTTACAATATTTATGAAAACTATTATCATGCAGGAAAGACTTCAGATGCTCTGCTGGACCTGCTTGCATACGGGGAGGCCAATGTCCCCAACTACAGCTGTGGAAGGCCGAGAAACACAGTGGCTGTTCTCGAAGGGGCTGACACTGACATCTCCACCCAGATTTCAACCATGTTGGGCCCCTACAAAATCCCTCAGGTGTGTCTTTGCTGGGGAGACAGTTTTCATTCATGCAACCTTCAACCAGAGGCCCTGAGTTGTAAATGAAGGTCACAGTTTTCTTATAGAAATGATAGGCGTTAACTTTTGGATGTTAAATTCAAGATTCCATCTTCTTTCAATCTTTTCAGATCAGCTACAGTTTTGTTTCCCAGATCCTGAGTGACAAAACTCAGTTTCCTTTCTTCTACCCAATGCTTCCTGCTGAAGGATTCCAGTACCTGGGTATGGTCAAGCTGCTCCTCCACTTCAGGTGGACGTTGGTTGGTCTGATGGCTGAAGACTCTGACCAGGGCCAGAAATTCCTGACGATTTCCCATCTCCAATTTCACCCAAACTATATATTTCATTGAAGCACATGCCTCATGAGAGATCTTCCTCTTCCTCTTTTTCAGATGCAGAAAAATGCAGCAGATGTCCAGAAGATCAGTATTCAAACATTAATCAAGATCATTGTATACCCAAGATAAAAACCTTCCTATCCTATCAAGAAAATCTGGGGAAGATCCTGGCTTCCATCGCCTTCTTCCTCTCTTTCATTACAAGCTCTGTTTTAGGAATCTTCATTAAATTCAAAGAGACACCAATCGTCAAAGCCAACAACAGGGACCTCTCCTACATTCTCCTGGTCTCCCTCCTGCTTTCCTTATGGACCAGCTTCCTGTCTATTGGCCAGCCAAGGAGAGCCACCTGCCTTCTCCGACAAACAGCCTTCAGCTTTATCTTCTCAGCTGCCATTTCTTCTGTCTTGGCCAAAACGATCACAGTGGTGTTGGTCTTCCTGGCCACAAAACCAGGGAATCAAGTACAACGATTGGTGGGGAAGAGCTTAGCTAACTCCATCATCCTTTCTTGCTCGTGTGTCCAAATGGGGATATGTGGCATCTGGTTGGCAACCTCTCCCCCATTTCCTGATTCTGACCTGCATTCCCAGCCTGGAGAGATCATCCTGCAATGCAATGAAGGCTCTGCTGCCATGTTTTACAGTGCCCTTGGCTACATGGGCTTCCTGGCTGCCGTCTGCTTCACGGTGGCTTTCCTGGCCAGGAACCTCCCTGGGGCCTTCAACGAAGCCAAGCTGATCACCTTCAGCATGCTGGTCTTCTGCAGCATCTGGGTCTCCTTTGCGCCCACCTATCTGAGCACCAAGGGCAAGTACGTGGTGGCCGTGCAGGTCTTCTCCATCTTGGCCTCCAGCGCTGGCCTGCTGGGCTTCATCTTTTTCCCCAAATGCTACATTATTTTCCTAAGACCAGATCTGAATACCAAAGAACATTTGAAGTCCAAATAAAATAGTAAAGTGAGGTTGGAGGTGGTTTGGGGGATTTGTGATAGAACTGCACAAATGCCATTCCTTATCAGCATAGAAATCAATTTCAAAGAATTTTATTAAGTTTCAGTAAAAAATATAAGCTATAAAGAAATCAGCAAGAAAAAATACAGAAAAAGTACAGAAAAAATACAGAAAAGAAAAGCAACTTCTGAATTTTTTTGGTGTAAGTATAGATATAAAATACATTCACCTCTTACTCTTTTATGAAAAAAATTACATATTAGATCTACTTCTTACTCTAATATCTAAGAAAAATTACAAACTACAGATGAGTCTATATCAACAAAAAGTATTAAAACAATCAATACAAGGTGTTTCTATAGTTATAGAATAATTCAGTCATCAAGTCCCAAGAACAAATTTTCATTTTTTTGAGTCCCAGGTAAAAAGTCCAAGAGTGGTTTCCAAACAGAAACGAAGCCTGACCCTTGAAAGCTTTCCTTTAATCAAAATAGTCAGTTTCACCACCACTGCCAGTTCCATTCGTTTCAATATCCATTCTTCAGCTGTTGGTGTTTGTAAATATTTCAAATTTTGAGCATATAAAAGTCTCACTGCAGCTATCAGATAAAGGAACAAATTTCCATGTTTTCTTTCCATCTGTTTATCCACCGTGCCTGAAAGAAAAGTGTCTGGTTTTCAATTGTACCTCCATTTTTAAAATTTTTGAACCAAAATACATATCATATCCCAATATTTCTTAGCTTTCTCACAAGTCTACCATAAATGGTAGAAGATACCTTCACACTGGTTACATTTCAACATACATTTGAAACTCCTTTATATATCTTAGACAATTTAGCTGGTGTCCAACATCAACGGTATGTCATTTTATAGAAATGTTCTTTTAAATTGTACTTAAGAGTAAACTTCAAGCTGTTATTCCACATATTCTCCCACTGATCCATCTTTATGTTGTATCCAAATTTTTTTGCCTACTTAAACATGCAATCTTTAACGTATTCATCTTCCATGTTCATCTTCAACAAAAGTGTATACATTTTGGCGATAACATGTTCGCCATTAGTACACAAAGCGTATTCAAAGTCAGTTTTTTCAGAGGTAAATTCATAACTGTTCTTATCTAGTTTAAATCTTTCCAACAACTCTGCATAAGTAAACCATTGACAAATATGACCTTCTAGTTCTAATTTTTCCCTCTTCTTCAAGTTGGGTTCTCCTTCAGAAAACGGTAGTAAATTTTCATACATCAACCATGCTTGTTTCAGTATGATTTCTCTTCTGTAAAAAGTTTCTTGGGAGGACAACCCCAGAGGAATTTCTGGAGACAATCTTGCTTTAAATCTTTTCCAAACTCTCAGTATGGCACATCTAATAAATTGATTTTTCAAATCACTATTAACTTATGGATGATCTCTGGTGGGGGCGGGGTAGGTGAGTTTTGGGTAGGTGGTTCCCAGAAATGCCAGTTAATAATTGTAACAAATAGTATTTTACACTTTAGTGCTCTTAAAAGAATATAACGCCAACCTGTTTTTTCAACTTTATCATTTCCTCAAATGATCGAAATGGATTATCCCTTTTTTTAATATGTGGGGGTGTAGTGGGTTTGTATTTGCAGCTTTATGTCTATAAGCCAACTGGAGTTGACTTGAGTGAGTTGGGCAGCCAGATAAATTGCTTTAATAATTAAATTAATATATTTGATATCCCCATTTCTCTTTGCTGTTGAATGTACTGTATAGGAAAATATGTGGGTGTTGATGTATCCTTTGGATGAGTGTAGAATTTGCTGAAAGCTACATTTGACCTGGAGACCAGGACACAATTACCTTGAAGCACCTCTTGATTGTCCTGGTGAAAAGGACAGGGCTAAAGAGGGGAATGGATATCGTAGTCACTTCCGGTGAGGAATTGCGAACTCACTTTCCGTGGATTGTGGGAGACATTATGGCCAAAAATGCCACTGGATACTGGATCCAGACTGCTGAAATTTCTCTCCAGGTCAAAAAAGAGATCTGGAGATTATCCATGTATACTCTGGACAGCTGGGTCTTTGGGAGGGGGGGAGTTGACGGCAGAAACTGATGTTTTCTGGGTCTCTTGCAATCAGCTGGGAGTCATGGGATTTCATCCTGCTCTGGGCTGTTAATGTAGCCTTTTATAGACTCAAAGTTCAACCAAACCTCACCTTTTTAATCACTCTGAAGTTTATTTTTTCTGGTATTTGTTGGGTGAGTTTCTCTCAATCGGTTTAGAAAGAAAGAATCTGTGTTTAAAGTTCTATAAAAACTCTCTGTTTCACAGTATACAGTAAAATGGTACTTACAGTGCTGATTTCAGAACGTTTTTAAATAGATTAAGGGTACAGATGAATTTGAATTGAACAAAGATTTTGATGTTAATTAGAAAGATCTTCTGTTATGGGGAAAGTTCTTTTGTTTATATTTTGACTTGGTAACAAGACATTGAAGATTGGACAGTCAAGGGTACCAAATGGCTACTGGAAAGGAAATCTTTGATCTTTAATGGATTAATTCATACTTGCATTGTTATTTTTTGATATATAAATAATGGGTTACTATTTGTGATAATGTTTAATGGCTTTTTTGATAGGGACTGGATGAGGATGGTTATTCTTGGAAATGTTTAATTGTTAACTGGGATTTGCCTTTGATTATTTGAAGAGGGGGATTAGGAGGAATTTGTTGAATTGGAAATGGAGATTATATATTTAAATGGGGTGAGGTATTGAATGAAGAATTATTTGATTGTATTTGAAGAGACAGTGTTAAGTTGTTAGTTGACTGTACTTGCTGGGATGAAAGGGGAAGTTTCTTCTATATTTCTTTCTTTCTTTCTTTTTTTGTTTTGGTTTTTTTTTCTGCACTCTTCTACTTCTTTTAAAAATACATTTATTCTTATTCTTATTTATTATTCTTATTTAATGCATTTCTGTATTAGGTTGTTGTACTTGCTTACTATAATCCTCAATAAAACTATTGAAAAAAAAAAGAGGGGAATGGATGCTGGTGTGGATCTTCCGGGTTGTGGGGCGTGGTCTGGAAGTTCTGTTTCCTAACGTTTCGCCAGCATCTGTGACCGGCATCTTCAGAGTGCAGGAGCACAGACAGGAGCAGTTCTCTCTGTGCCCAGGATGGTGTGACCCTTTTGTGGGTATTTATAGAGATCTGGAGGGGGGGGGTATGGGGTGTTAATGAGTGGCTGCTTGCCCAGGTGTCAGGAGATCTGTGTATCTTCCTGTGGGCCAGGCAGGGTCCCTTCTTCTATTGAGTTGTTAACGAGTGGCTGCTGAGGGTGATTAGTATGTTCATTGTGTGAGTTGTTCGCATGTCCTGGTGGTTGAGCTGAGTTCATTGACCTTTTGCAGGCTGTATTTCTCAGGATTGGTAGCCAGGTTTTGTTGATTTTTAGACTGTCCTCTTTTTTATTGAAACTGTGCTGGTGTTTGTGAATCTCAATGGCTTCCCGGTATAGCCTGGTGTAGTGGCTGTTGGTGTTGTCCAGTATCTCTGTGTTTTCAAATAGGATTTTGTGTCCAGTGTGCCTGAGAGCATGTTCAGCTACTGCAGATTTTTCTGGTTGCTGTAGTCTGCAGTGTCTTTCGTGTTCTTTTATCCTGGTATGGATGCTGCGTTTTGTGGTCCAGCATATTATTATACCATTGTGACTCTTCTTCTTCTCCAACCATAAGAAAAAGTCTGAATGAGTTTCTCATCCATATCCTTGAGGAAAGAACATGTTGCCACTTGCACGCCAGTTGGACCTTGCGTACCTATGAGGCTAATGAATGCTGTATTGCAAACACGCAGTTGATAGGGATTGCCAACACCTGCAGCTTTTCCGAGTTCTGTGCAGTTCACAAAATTTATTTGGTATACCTTCCCACGCTACTACACTACCCACAGCTCATAGAAAGCCATTTAGTAACTCAGGAAACTGTCTTGGATCATGATAGAAACATCAGCATGAACAGGAAATTGGTGAACTTTGCAAACATTTAACTCCTTGAGAAGTCTGTCTGTCTGTCTGTCTGTCTGTCCGTCCGTCCGTCCGTCCATCCATCCATCCATCCATCCATCCATCCATCCATCCATCTATCTTTATCAATCTACCTATTGACTCTCTCTCTCTCTTTTTTTTTTTTTGTCTGTGCTCAGTCATTACTGACCCTGCAGTGACTGCCTGGACGAATCCTTGCAGTTTTCAAGGAAATTGTTTTTTGGAAGTGGTTTGCCAGAGCCTCCTTCCTAGAGCATAGCCCAGCTGGTGAGTGCAGGAGGCGGGATTTCCGTTGCTTTGCGCCCTTTTCGGGCGAGCACGGTTTCCTGCTTACTGGCAACTGGTCCCGTCTCTCTGTGCAAGGCGCTGCCAGCATTTTTCCTCCCACCGGAGTGAGAGTACCCATTTATCTACTCACGTGAGTTTTTGACCTGTTGGGTTGACAGGAGCTGGGGGGGGGGGCGGGAAACAGGAGCTCACCCTGTTAATGTGAAGGTTGGACTCGAACCACCAAAGCGTCAGCCATTTCTGGCTGGCAACTTTCAGCGTCATTAAGCCGCTGCACCACCGCGTCCCCCATTGACTCTCATCTATCATCTATCTAACCCCATTTTGTTATTAAAATCAATATTTAATTATTAAAAAGTGCCTCATTCTGCTCCATCTTGGAAAACCAATGTATCAACATTGTTTTAGGTCTCTTTCAGACAGGAGGAAATGCAGGCAACTTTTCCCAACCTGAGGGATTTCTAGGTAACATCTAAACCATGGAATGGTTACACCGGAAGAACAAGGAGAAGACAAAGGATTCTTTTGCTGCTTATGACATAAGAAGCACTCATTAGTATCACACTTCTACTTCAGCTCTAGATCCACCACTTGTATCTGGCCAGATGCAAGATGACAACCTGGACAACAAAGAAAGAACTATAGTGGGAACTTGGAACTAAGCAGCATAAAGATGGGAAAGCTCTAGGAAGGAGGTCCCCTCATTCTGTTAAAGGTTTGGGCAAGGAGTCATCCATTTCCAGAGTCTGCCTCATGGAGCTTCTCCTCCAGGAGAGCCCAACCTCTGCCCCTGGAAAATTTAGGGTAACCCCAGGGCCTTCTCCACAAATTTCAGCCACCTTACAAAAATGAAGCTGGGGAGACCTGGCTATATTGAGATGGGAGGCCACCAGGCATCTCATGGCCTTCCCAAGAAAACTCCATGTCCACAAGGTGACCAGGAGTTGTGCTCAACATAGAAGTAGAAGTTTTGGCCTTTAATTTAACCAAAGAAGTAAGTATTAGGGAATAATTCATTGTTTTTACAAAATGAAGGCTAATCTGGTTTCTGCCCTTGTTCTGAAAGCATGCTCACTTCAGCCTGCCATGCCAAGCCAAGTGCGGTTCTCATCCCCCCCCCCCCCCCCCGCCAACCCCCAATGATTGGTACTTGATTGATAAATAAGCCAGTCACATTCATTGCTTTTATGTCCTGCCTCTTCTCTGTAGTTTAGGGCAGTATAAGAAGGAGAGACAGAGACCTTGTTTTATTCTCTGTGAGGTAGGCAGAGCTGAGAGCGAGTGTCTGGCTCAAGGTCACCTGGTGGGATCCCATGGTTGAGGGTGGACCTGTCCTGAGCCAGGATTTCTGAAGTCCAGGTCTAAGACGTAGATCAGAATAAACCATCCAGGATTGCAATAGCTTTGCCCTCTTTCAGCTTCCCAAATTTCAAACAAGTTCTTTCTCAGCCGTAGTTGCATCTGGGACAGTTGGCAAGGCCATGGTAGGCTCTATCACCAGGCTATCACCAAAAGTGAAGTGCTGAATGTCCACTGAGATTTTTCACTTCCTTTCTGCTGTCGGTGCCAGAAATTCAACTCTTTCATAGCTGAGTCAGTGCAAATAAAACAGCTTGTTTGGGTACCTGAAAAGCTTTTCCAAATAGGGCACTTTTTTCTTCTCCTAAAATTGAAGCCAGAGTTTGTTTCTATGATTCTTTAATTATTTAGTTATTTCATTTTTGTTCAAATCGTAATGTTGCTTCCTCCAACCCATCTCTGAATTTAATCTCTGGATCGATTTCCCACCTTCTTTTCAGGGGCTCAAGTCAGCATGAACAGCAGCCCCTCCTTGAGTTTCTCCCCACAAGAACCACCCTGAGAGGTGGGTGGAGCTGAAACACAGCCTCTCACCCCACATCCATCCCCCCAAATAAGCTTGTAATGGCTGGGAGGGAGTCGTGAACCCTGGGTCTCCCTGATCCTAGTCCAATCCATTCACTGTTATACCACGCTGCCTCCTGCTCTATCTCAGGCTAAAAGCTTTGGGGGATGAAAAAAATAGACTTTTCAAAGTCTCTGCCCTTCTGTTTGGCTCATCCCTTCTCCAGAAGCTATTCTTCCAAATCTGAGCCTCTCTTGCCTTCTAAAGCAGTCCTGTTCTTCCTCCTTTCTTCTTCTTGCATTGCATATATTTTCTTGCAACTTTCTGTAAAAGTAAGGCCAGGGAAGAGCAACACAGAAATGCAAAATTTTGAACAGAAGTACAAGGGGGTTGTGTACATAATTTGTTCTGGGAAGGTGTCTATGATGGTTGCCTTGACAAGAGGTAAGTTCTACTTGTCTCTACGTGAATGGAATTTGAAAGAGACGTGTAGAGGAGAATGAAAAACAAAGAGGCCACGAAACCAGCTCTGGAAATAATCCATCAAGAGCAGACACCCGAAGGTAAGAACTGCCAGGCAGAAGGTCACATAAGGTCAATAAGACACTGAGGGGACATGGAAGGCGTAAGTGATGGACACTGCTGAAAGTGATGGAGATGCTGAAAGGGGCCTCATTTTGAGATACTACACCATGCATGCAAATTACCATCAGATTTTGGCACCTCATCTCTTCCAGAACCTTTACAAAAGGGCTAATTTGAATTTGGGAAAAGTGAAGCAGAGTTGCTTCTGGTGGGGAGTGGTGGTTTGATGCTCTCCAAAGCTCTCCTATGCAAGCGTGGAGAGCTGCTACAGCTTTGAAAGCTGGCTGGGAGGTGATTTGTGGCTGGCTTTTATCTCCCTGGATCAAAGGGAGATCAAGAGATTAACCACGTGTGCTCAGAGATGGCGGATCCTTCTGATTCAACTGCAGAAATGGAAAAGTTTTTGCAGCTAGATCAGGAGTTGAGCTGCCGGGAGCCCTGAATGTTCATCTATGCTCCTAACTGCAGCGGAGCCGGCATGGACTTAACAGCCTTGCTCTCCCCATCTCTTAATCACGTTAAGAGCTAATCAATTATAGCTGAAGAGAGATTTCCTTCTGTAGCAAAGGTAAGATTTCTTGCAGTGAGTTAAACCTTCTTTCAAGACTACAAAAAAGAGAAGAGAGACTTTGATTTAAAGATTCAAGACATATTGGCAAAAAGCTTAATTAAGAGAAGATCTAAGACATTTTTAAACAGCTAAGGGGACAGTCTTTATTTCTTTACCTTGCTATTTATAGTTTTACTACATTACTATAAACATATGGGTTATTATTACCAGTACTCTTAATGCTTTTGCTGTGTAAGACTGATCGATGAAATTTTGTTGGGGCACTTCTGCTGCCTTCTCTACTGTCTCTTGCACTATCAATCTGCAGAGATTGTTCTGCAATGCAAGTGCTTGTTGTCATATTTGACGGAGCCCCTGGCTTAAGGGCATTCCTGGCTGGCATCCGCTTCATGGTAGCTTCCTTGGGCAAGAATCTGCCTGGTGCATTGAACGAAGCCAGGCTGATCTTCTGCAGTGTCTGGGTGGCCTTTGTGCTTGCTTCCCTGACCTCAAAGGGAGGGCCATGAAGGCCATGCCGGTTTTGCCTGTCTTCGCATCTATGTCCAAGTAACAGTATTTGAGAGTTTAATATTCCATAGAAAATCCCCCAAGTTTTTTTTTTCCAAAATCATGATAGAAATGAGTTACATTTTAATTAACATGATTTCTTCCTCTACCTTTGTTCTTGAGTATCCAAAATAGGTTTCTGCATGTGCTTCTGTGTGTATCTATGAGTGACTGCAAGGACCCTGGAGTTTAGGTCATTGTGTCAGGGGATTCCAAGTTCACTCACACTCACAAGTTGTGGGTAATAAATGCCATATTTACACCCCTTTCTGCATCTCAACAGAGGGGTCATTTAATTCCCATCTTGTTTGTAACCCAGACAATCCTTAGAAATTGGTGGCCAAAGAGAGTTGAGCTGATACACTCCTGGGGGATTTTTTTTGGACAATACAATAGAAATATTAATGTAGAGCAGTGTTTCTCAACCTTGGCAACTTTAAGATGAGTGGACTTCAGTTCCCAGAATTCCCTAGCTAACATGGCAGCTGGGAATTCTGGGAGTTAAAGTTCACTCACCTTAAAGTTGCTAAGGTTGAGAAATACTCATGTAGAGAACATATGGAGTGGCCCTGAAGGACAGGAGGAAGAGTCAGATAAGAGGGGCTGGAGCCCAGGCCAAGAAAATAACTGGAGAAAACCTCTCAGACAAGCCATGCCTAGTTCACACAAAGCTAAAGGGAGGGAGGGGAACAACATTTGGACTTGCAAGGTTCTGTTACTAGAGCGGTCACAATAAAAGCAATCCTGACTTCTGGATTCAATTCAAGGTGCGACTAGAGACTATAATGCCCTACACGCACTGATGATGTTACCTAGTTGGGTCATGAAATGTTTACAACCAAACAACCAACCTCAGAGATCCCCAAAGGACTCCACAGTTCAACCCTGAGCTACATATATTCCCTTCTATTGGATCTGCTTGATCCTACAGGACAGGCAGAAACAATTGGAGATAAGAGATCCCTCAGATGACCAGGCCCTATGGCAGGAAGGACTTCACAGGTGATAAGCAGCACCTTGTCAGCAATGTCCGGAAACTTATAATTGAGTGGACTTGATGACCCAAATGGCCTTTCCAAACAGCACGATTTATAGATTCTAATTTAATACGGAAGAATAGGTCACACATCCCACTCCAGTATTAAGCACTGGAGAAGGCAGCTATGGGAAGAGACAGAGAGAAGGAGAAAATATTTAAAGTCAGCCTGAAATCTTACTCCAACTGCAGTTATACTGACAACATCAAAAAAACATCCAAAGCTAATAATAAATAAATTCCTTCAGACATAAGATGAATTCAATATCTTACAATGAAATATAAATTGAAAGAATCCCAGAGTTCCATTGAAATATGTGAGAGATCTGGGGAGATCTCCTACCCTTCTTAGGAGAGAGGAAAAATTGCATCCAAATATACCATCAAATGCTGGGACTTCCCGGGGAGGCTTGGCAAACTGAAAATGTCTCTCTCTGCAAAAGTGGAGCTGATGACTGTGGCAAAGACCAAAGAACCAGTGAGTAGACTGATTCTTTGGAACCTCTCCAGATAAGGAGAGGAAGGGAGATTGCCCACATGTGCTCCGGATGGGTGTTCCTCTTGAGGAGACTGCAGGATGCTTTCCATGGGTTAGAGCGCTGGGAGACAAAGGGCTTAGCCATCTTTATTTATTTATTTATATAACAAATCATATGGCCACCCAACTCACACACAGTGACTCCGGGTGGATTACAAAGTAAAATCCCCAAGACAAAAGAATCATCAACACCTGCTCCCTGTAGCAGCCAAAAACACAGTCAACACAGCCACTTGATCGGCTCCTTTTCAGCATGGGTCCCCAGGCCCGCTAGCAAAAGCACATCTTCAGGGCCTTCCAGAACAACATCAAGGTGGGGGCCAATCTTTACTCAGAGGGAATAATATTCCACAGGGAGGGGACTACCATGGAAAAGGCCCTTCTTTGTGGTCCCATCAGATGTACTTTCCTCAACGATGCACTCAGGGGTCACGTATCTTGTTCACAACCACAGTGGAGTCTTTTAAAGGACACTAAGTTTGCAAGCCTCATTTTCTAATACTTTCAAGAATTGCCTATTAGCCATCTTGAAGCTGTTATAGACCTTCGGAACAACATCTTTGAAAATTCTCCGGGTGAGTCTAATTTCTACTCTGTACAAAAGAAAAATTGACTACAAGCTTAAAGGATTTGAAATAAACAGCAAAAGCTAAATAAGATTTTGATCCCCAAAAATTACAGTAAAATTTGGAATATTGACTTTTACTATAAGATTTTGGAATTAACTATAAAAAAAATCAATAGCTTCTTTTGGCAACCAGAGTTATTTGGACTATCTTGGCCCATAACAAAGATAAGTGACTTTATGATTTAGAAACTGGACACTAGAGGGGACTAAAGATTCTAAGTAGAAGGAAAAAAATACAAGCCAGCTTTTGGTGTTAGTTAACTGGGACTTACAAAATGACACAAAACATCATAACATTGGAAATCTTAAAGAGATCTTTGAAGAATGGACCTAGAAATTAGTAGCTACACTGTCAACAGTGTCAGTAATGATCTCTGCTTCTATGGAAAGATTATGTCCAAAAGATGTTAATCAGGAAATGGAAAATGTGGAGCAAATTTTATCTGACAAGACAACAGTGGAACTACAAATGACAGGCCAAGAGAATCATTTGGAAAAGAACACTTTATTTATTTATTTATTTGTTTGTTTGTTTGTTTGTTTATGCAACTTATATGGCTGTCCAATGCACTCACGGTGACTCCGGGCAGCTTACGGAGACAAAAACCCCCAATACAAAACGTGATACACCCCCCACCCCCTGGCAACAATTGACCTGGGAAACTTTATTGGAAATACAAAAGAAACTGGCTGAACTTTTAAAAATTAAAGGGGAAATAGAAATGACAAACCAAGAGAATGACCTGGAAAATGTTTTCTTATTGGATCTACAAAGAGGCTTGTTAACCCCTTGAAGAAGTCTGTGCGATGGGATAAAGAAGAATTAAGGGACGCGGTAGCACAGGGGCTTAATGATGCTGGAGCTTGCCGGCCAGAAATGGTTGGCACTCTAGCGGTTCAAGCCTGCTCCGCGTGATGGGGTGAGCTCCCGTCACTCATCCCAGCTTCTGCCAACTTAGCAGTTTGAAAGCAATTCCATCTGTGAGTAGATAAATAGGTACTCCCATTTCAGTGGGAGGAACTGGCGACGTCTGCGCAGGGAAGCTGGAATTGGTGCTGGACCTAATCAGCGGAAAGAAAAACGCCGGATGCTGGACGCGACTATCGCGAGAGGCAAAAAGATCATTGGTGGAAGAAAGCCCGGATGAGCTGACTCCCCTGTGACCGTTGCTGGCCGCAATAGAATAGGGTTGCACTGCAGTTGTATTAGAATAGGTGTAATTGTAATTATAATGGTTAAGGTGTACTTTGTGAGTCACCCAGAGTTCCCCGTTGGGGGAGATGGGCGGAGATAAATCCGAAATGTCAGTGTAAAGAAGAATTAAAGAGAAATCAAATCCTATGACAATATTTGAATGAACTAAAGATTAAGACTATTAGACGTAAAAGGAAGGAATATAAAGTTGGTTTATTTGATCAAGGTTAAAATAAGACATTTATTTGCAAAGTTCTGACAACCCTTTACAGACTTTTTGAGACATCAGGATTCAAAAATTGATGTTTTATGGATTTGCTTATAGATAAGGGATGGGATACGGGATGGAGAGATATCTGTTTGTAACTTTATAGGGGTAAAGAGTCAATTTGTCTATACTTGTTGTAATGAAGGTTGGGAGTCACTTATTTATATTTTTTCCTCTTTTTATCATTCTTTTCTCTTTTCTCTTTCTTTTCCTTTTTTCTTGCAATTTTATTCTTTCTTACTATTCTTTTGTCTTTTAGTTTATATAAGTTTTTACTATTGTAATCAAGATCCTTAATAAAATATGTCATGAAATGCTCAAAATTTGCGGAGCTGTTCGGTTTCTCTCACAAACTGGGTCACTGCTTTTGAAATAGAATTGAATAATTTTTATTTATGTAGTTTATTGTTTTTATTATGTTTTTGCTAAAAGTTTTAGGAACTCCTGGGTTTGGATGGATTAGAAGTATTTCTTGTGTAAATAATTTAAATAAAAAGTTCTTTTCATTTATTATGTTTTAATGCAGGTAGCCCTCGCTTAATGACCACAATAGGGACCTGAAAAATTGTTGTTAAATGGGGCGGTTGTTAAGCAAGTCACACCCGATTTTATGACCTTTTTTGTAGTGGTCATCATTAAACAAATCACCACAGCTGTTAAGCAGATCATGCGGTTGTTAAGTGAATCACATGGTTTCCCATTGATTTTGCTTGCCAGGAGCTGTCTGGGAAGGTCGCAAATGGCAACCACATAACCCTGTGATGCTGCAACCATTGTAAATGTGGACTGCTTGCCAAGTGCCCAGATCCCGATCATGTGACCGCAGGGGTGCTGCCACGGTTGTAAGTGCGAGGACTGGTTGTAAGTCCCTTTGTTCAGCATCATTGTAACTTCAAACAGTCACTAAACAAATGGTTGTTAAGTGAGGACTGCCCGTACGTGTTTCCTTTCAGTATGGAGTTGGCAGAATACCAGAAAATGCTGTCTTTCCTTTTTACCATTGAGGAGATAAACCAGGATTCCAATCTCTTACCCAACATCACCCTGGATTACAATATCTATGAAAATTATTTGAGTGCAGAAAAGACTTCAGATGCTTTGCTGGACTTGCTTTCTGATCTGGAAGCCAATGTACCTAATTATAGGCATGGAAGGTAGAGAAACACAGTGGCTGTTCTCAAAGGGGCTGACATTGACATCTCTATCCAGATTTCAGCCATGTTGGGCACCTACAAAATCCCTCATGTGAGTGTTTTCTGGGGAGATTGTGTTTAGCCATGCAATTTCCACCCATTGCAAATGAAGAATAGAATTTAATAGAGAAATAATTACTGTTAAGGATGAAGGTTCAGGCTATCCATTGGGGGGGGAGAATTAGGAGTAGAACTATCCCTTCAATAGGAACAGAATTGTCATCTTAAATGTTGGATGTTATTGGTGTCAAATAAATCCCACCTTCTTTCTTTTCTTTTCTTTTCTTTTCAGTTGTCAGTTTTCTTTTTAGTCTTGTTTCTCAGATTCTGTGTGATAAAACCCATCTTCCTTTCCTCTACCCAGTGTTCCCTGCTGAAGGAGTCCAGTATCCAGGGATGCTCAAGGTGGTCCTGCAATTTAGGTGGTCCTTGGTTGGTCTGATTGCTCCTGACCCTGAGCAGGGACAGAGGTTGAAGAGGATCTTAATTTCCATGCTGAATACTTGGATGCTTGTTCTTTGGTATGGAGGAAAGAGTGGGTGATTTTAAAAAATAAGAGATTCTTGGAATTAGGGGGACATGATTTAAGATTTGGATGGCATGGATATCTGTGATATGACAAACTGAAAGTTAATAGTGATTTGAAAAATCAATTTATTAGGCATACTGAGTGCCATACTGAGAGTTTGGAACAGATATAAAACAAGATTGTCTCCAAAAATTCCTCTGGGGTTGTCCTCCCAAGAAACCTTTTACAGAAGAGAAATGATACTTAAACAAGCATGGTTGATGTATGCAAATTTACTACTGTTTTCTGAAGGAGAACCCAACTTGAAGAAGAGGGAAGAATTAGAACTGGAAGGTCATATTTGTCAGTGGTTTACTTATGCAGAGTTGTTGGAAAGATTTAAACTAGATAAGAAAAGTTACAAATTTCACTCTGAAAAAACTGACTTCGAAGATGCTTTGTGTACCAATGCTGAACATGTTACCACCAAAATATATACACTTTTATTGAAGATGAACATGGAAGATGAATATGTTAAAGATTGTATATTTAAGTAGGCAAAATTTTTTTGGAGACAACATAATGTTGGATGAATGGGAAAATCTGTGGAATAAAGACTTGAAGGTTACTGTTAGTTACAGTTTAAAAGAAAATTTCTCTAAAATGATGCACGGTTGGTGTTGGACACCAGCTAAATTGTCTAAGATGTATAAAGGAGCTTCAAATGTATGTTGAAATGTAACCTGCGTGAAGGTATCTTCTACCATTTATGGTAGACTTGTGAGAAAGCTAAGAATTATTGGGATATGATAAGAATTTTGGTTCAAAAAATTTTTAAAATGGAAAAACTGAAAACCAGACACTTTTCTTTTAGGTATGATAGATAAACTGGTGGAAAGAAAACATGGACCTTTGTTCCATTATCTGATAAGTGCAGCGAGACTTTTATATGCCCCAAAATTAAAATATTTACAAACACCAACAGCTGAAGAATGGATATTGAAACTAAAGGAACTAACAGTGATGATGAAACTGACTACTCTGATTAACAAAAAGACAGGCTTGGTTTCAGTTTGGAAACCACTTTTGGACTTCATACTTGAGACTCAAAAAAAAAAAGAAAAAGAAAATTTGTTCTTGTGACTGGATGACTGAGTTATTCTATAACTATAGAACCACGTTGTGTTGATTTTTTAAATACTTTTTGTTGATATAGACTCATCTGTAGTTTGTAATTTTTCTTAGATACTAGAGTAAGAAGTAGATCTAATATGTAATTTTTTTCATCGTAGAGTAAGAGGTGAATGTATTTTATATCTATACTTATGCCAAAAAAATTTGGAAGTTGCTTTTCCTTTCCTGTATTTTTTCTGTATTTTTTCTTTTTTATTTCTTTATAGCTTATATTTTTTACTGAAACTTAATAACATTCTTTGAAATTGATTTCTATGCTGATAAGCAATGGCATTTGCCCAGTTCTATCACAAATCCCCCAAACCGCTTCCAACCTCACTTTCCTATTTTATTTGGACTTCAAATGTTCTTTGGTATTCAGATCTGGTCTTAGGAAAATAATGTAGCATTTGGGGAAAAAGATGAAGCCCAGCAGGCCAGCGCTTGAGCCCAAGATGGAGAAGACCTGCACAGCCACCATGTACTTGCCCTTGGTGCTCAGTTAGGCGGGCACAAAGGAGACCCAGACACTGCAGAAGATCAGCATGCTGAAGGTGATCAGCTTGGCTTCGTTGAAGGCCCCAGGGAGGTCCCTGGCCAGGAAAGCCACCGTGAAGCAGATGGCAGCCAGGAAGTCCATGTAGCCAAGGGCACTGTAAAACATGGCAGCAGAGCCTTCATTGCATTGCAGGATGATCTCTCCAGGCTGGGAATGCAGGTCAGAATCAGGAAATGGGGGAGAGGTTGCCAACCAGATGCCACATATCCCCATTTGGACACACGAGCAAGAAAGGATGATGGAGTTAGCTAAGCTTTTCCCCAGCAATCGTTGTACTTGATTCCCTGGTTTTGTGGCCAGGAAGACCAACACCACTGTGATCGTTTTGGCCAAGACTGAAGAAATGGCAGCTGAGAAGATAAAGCTGAAGGCTGTTTTTCGGAGAAGGCAGGTGGCTCTCCTTGGCTGGCCAATAAACAGGAATGTGGTCCATATGGAAAGCAGGAGAGAGACCAGGAGAACGTAGGAGAGGTCCCTGTTGTTGGCTTTGACGATTGGCGTCTCCTGGAATTTAATGAAGATTCCTAAAACAGAGCTTGTAATGAAAGAGAGGAAGAAGGCAATGGCAGCCAGGATCTTCCCCAGATTTTCTTGATAGGACAGGAAGGTTTTAATTTTGGGGATACAGTGATCTTGATTGATGTGTGGATGCTGATCTTCTGGACATCTGCTGCATTTTTCTGCATCTGAAAATAGCCAGAGGAACATATTGCTATGGTCTTGTCTGCTTCCTCTTATCAGAGATTCATACGGCAGACCAGAGAGAACGTCAACATGAAAAGGCGTCAGGCGAACAATCAGACCTGTGGCAGCTTCAGGAGACAAAGTGGCTGAGCAGGTAAAAATTGATTCCAAGAATGAAGGGCAGATTCTGCAGGTATCTGGAGGTAACTGCAACATGGCTTCATCCTTTCCCCACCCTCAGAGAGAATCCTACAGGCCATTGCATCAACCCTGATTAGTGCAGGGATCCAAATTAAATCTAAGGGTTCTATCAAGTGGATTCTGTGAAGATTATAAATGGAAGAAGCACAGAGAGGAAATGTTGGCTTCTAGACAAATACTATTAAATGTTAGCTTTTTCTTAGAACGGTTCTTCCATGCAGTCTTGGATCCCATAAATTCAGACTGAGTGAATCCTCTTCCAAAGCCACTCAAACCTGTTTTGCACTATAACCCTGGACATTTTCACAGCGATAAATTCCAAAAACTGAAAGATGGGTGGACAAGATGAACACCAAGAGATGTCCTCTTCCTGATGCCAAGAGGCCATCCATAGCTGATTCATTCCCTTTTATTGTGCTGTTCAGGTTTAACCTCTTTCTTATCTTTCTAGATCATCACACCATGGAATAATAATGGATATTATTTTTAAAAAAGGAATGAGAGTCAAGCTTAGAATTGCCTTTCAAAAGCCCTTCCATGGGAAATATCTGCTGAACGGTCTTTCCCAAGGTCTGCCCATTTCCCTTGGTCTCATCCACCTTCCTGGGTGGAGATGGTTCCTTCTGCACAAGGAAGATAGTCGTAGCAGCAGATGGGCTCTCCTTCCCTAGCCACCTTCACCAATCCAGGAGGACAGCTTTCCACACATCTGGAAGGCGGCAGGGGCTGAGCAGAGAGAGGAAGAAGATCCAAAAAAGGGATGAACCTTGTCCCACATCTTGTCTGTGAGTCAGCACCGGTCAGAAGCAGAGAGATACAAAATCCCCTTTCAGTGGGATTTTGTTTTATGTCATTGTGACAGAAAGAAAGATTTCTATACAGCACAGAGTTTTGTGTTTTCTTCTTCTTCTTCTTCTTCTTCTTCTTCTTCTTCTTCTTCTTCTTCTTCTTCTTCTTCTTCTTCTTCCTCCTCCTCCTCCTCCTCCTCTTCCTCTCCTCCTCCTCCTCCTCCTCCTCCTCCTCCTCCTCCTCCTCCTCCTCCTCCTCCTCCTCCTTCTTCTTCTTCTTCTTCTTCTTCTTCTTCTTCTTCTTCTTCTTCTTCTTCTTCTTCTTCTTCTTCTTCTTCTTCTTCTTCTTCTTCTTCTTCTTCTTCTTCTTCTTCTTCTTCTTCTTCTTCTTTCCAGAAACTGCTCTAAACATTTTATTTTTTAATTCCTGGTTTCCAGCCTTAACTTCTATTCTAATGGATCTCCACTTTAGAACTTATTACTTATTCCCACAATTGTCTCTTCTGCCCTTCTGTTAAAGAGGCTTTATTCTTTTCAACCGTTATTCATTTTAGCCCTTTCGCTGCTGGCCCTCCAAGCTTGTGCCCAGCCCTCAGTAGCCCACGCATTGTCCCAAGTCACTTGTGTGGCCTCTCGGTGATACAGTTCAAATTCCTTCCATGGCTCAAGTCACTTGTCAAAGTGCTACCTGATTTGCACAGGCTCAGTAAGCAGTTTACCTGAAACAATGTTTAATCAGTCTACTTCTCACAGGGGTGTCTACAGGAAGGTCGGGGGAGGATCAAAATCAGAAAGTTGACCGATGGAGGAACTTGGTGCAACCCACACCTCTTTTGAAAGTGCAAGCTCCTCCCCCCACAATTGTAACGAACTGCCACCTGTTGATCTCAAATCCAGTAACTTTCCTTGCAACCAATATTGATTCAAAAGAAAGTCCATTTATTAAGAATAAGTGTACAGATCCAAAGCATTGCTGAGACTGAGCAAAAGCGCGCCAAAAACTGCTTTTCTTACTTTTCCCCCCCTTACATCGCCCTTCTTACTTTCCCCCCCTTACGTCGCCCTTAGTTCTTGGTCTTCTGATTCCCTCGCTGGCACAGCCTTGAACATTCCAGAGCCTGTTACAAGGAGCCATCTGCTTCAAACGGTCTCTCCTTCCTACTCCCCCTCCCCTTTTACAATGGCAGAACCGCAGCATGTAAAAAAGCCATTTTTTAAACGAGCTATATAATAATCTATTATAAAATCTTGCGAGGATTCTGACATCCTGCCCCTCCACAAAAGAGGATGTCAGTCAGATGATTCCTCTTCTTCACTCTAAAAAGAAAAAGCAAAGAGAAACATAATACAATAACCATTCTAATTGTTAAGGCTTTGTAGGATAAGTATCATAAAATTTTTTAACTAAACGTGGAGCCTTTACATGTTTCTGGTCAACCCATTCAGCCATCAATTTGGGAAAATGTTTCCACTGAATTAAAAATTGAACCCCCCCCCCCCATGCTTTCTACTGTCCAGAATTTCTTTAACTTCAAAATGTTGTTCCCCTCCAACCATCAATGGTTTTGGAGGTACTGGGGCGGGATGCCACTGAGATGACTCCTTATAGGGTTTAAGCAGGTCGCAGTGGAATACTGGATGGATTCTTTTAAAGGTAGCAGGCATCTGTAATCGTAGTGAAACTAGATTAATTACTTTATCGATAACAAAAGGCCCTACGAAACTTGGAGCAAGCTTTCTGGAAGGTTGTAATGATTTAAGATGCTTGGTAGATAAAAGAACCTTATCTCCTACTTTCCAGTCTTTTTCTGGGGTTCTCTTAGCATCTGCAAATTTCTTGTATGTAGCTCTGGCCTCCTCCAATAAGGCAGCAATCTGAGGCCACACCTGTATCATTTGTTGAACCCATTCATCAACTGAAGTGACTTGAGTGGTTTGGTTAGGCAGTTCTGGGATGGGTACAAAGTCTTGTCCTGTAGCTATTTTAAAAGGGGTGAGACCAGTGCTTTGGTGCACTGCATTATTATAAGCTACTTCAGCAAATGGTAACAGTTCATCCCAATTGTCTTGTTGGTAGCTAATGAAACATCTCAAATATTGTTCCAACACTGAGTTCACACGTTCACATGATCCTGCCGTCTGGGGGTGGTACCCCGAACTCAAGCCTTGCGATGCCCCCAGTAGTTTTAGGAATGCCCTCCAAAACTTGGCAGTAAACTGGACCCCACGATCCGAAATTATTCGTTCTGGGACCCCATGAGCTCGGTAGACGTGTTGTATAAATAACTTAGCCAGTCTGGGTGCTGATGGAATGGCTTGGCATGCCACAAAATGTGCTTGTTTGGAAAAAAGGTCTGTAACTACCCAAATAACTGTCTTTTTGTTGCTTTCAGGCAGGTCTACAATAAAGTCCATGCATATTTGCTTCCAAGGAGCTCCAGGGTTTGCTACTGTCTGTAGAAGCCCCATTGGTTTGCCCCCTCTCTTTTTGGCCATAGCACACGTGGGGCATGTAGCTACATATTCCCCTACATCTTTTCTCATTGTTGGCCACCAAAATTGACGTCTGAGTAGATGTAATGTTTTCACAAAACCAAAGTGCCCAGCTTTTTTGCTGTCGTGACTTCTTTGCAAAACCCACTTTCTAGCATCTGCAGGGACATATAGCTTGTCTTGCCACCACCATGCCCCTTGTTTGTTCACTAGCAACTGGCTGTTGCTTTTAAACCACTCATCTTGAGCAATCTGGGCATTCAATTTTTTCAATAACTCTCCTTCTGGTTGTTCTTCGCCCCTTTTTTTCTGAGCTCTAGTGACCACTCTTAGGGCTGCTTGGGTACATGGAATTACTGGAGCGACTACTTCCTCCCGCTTGCTATTGTGTTGAGGCAATCGAGACAGAGCATCTGCCAGAAAATTTTCCCCCCCAGGAATATACTTCAGGGGAAGTTAAATCAGTGAAAATATTGTGCCCATCTCATTTGCTTTGGTGACAGCTTCCTTGGTGCAGTCAAGATTCTAGATTCTTGTGATCAGTCCAAATTTCAAATGGATGGGGTGACCCCTCTAACAAGTGCCTCCAGCAAACTAACGCCCAGCGTACTGCGAGCGCTTCCTTTTCCCACACCAACCAGCGTCTCTCAGTCTCTGAAAATTTCCGGGATATGTACGCACATGGAAACAGTTCCCCCCCTGCCCCCTTCTGTAACAACACAGCTCCCACTGCTACATCCGAAGCGTCTGCCTGTATGACAAATGGCTGTTCTGGATCAGGGTGTTTTAAGATCGGTTCAGCCGTAAACAGATGCTTTAAACTTTGAAATGCTTCCTGGCACTCCTTAGTCCAGGCCAAGGGGGCTCCAGGTTTTGATGCCTTCGCTTTGTCCTTGCCCTTGGTTTTCAACAAATAGGTGAGTGGGAGTGCTACTTGGGCAAAGTTGGGTATGAATTGCCGATAGAAGTTAGCAAAGCCCAGGAAACTTTGAAGCTGACGCCTGGTTTTGGGAGCCTCCCAACCTGTAACGTCCCTCACCTTTTGTTGTTCAGTCGTTAAGTCGTGTCCGACTCTTCGTGACCCCATGAACCATATTGCGCCAGGCCTTCCTATCTTTCACTGCCTCCCTGAGCTTGCTCAATTTCATGCTCATTGCTTCAGTGATGCTATCTAGCCATCTCATCCTCTGCCGTCCTCTTCTCCTTTTGCCTTCCATCTTTCCCAGCATCAGGGTCTTTTCCAAAGAGTCCTCTCTTCGCATTAGGTGACCAAAGTATCTGAGCTTGAGCTTCAGTATCAATCCTTCCAATGAGCAATCAGAGTTGATTTCCTTTAAGATTGACTGGTTTGACCTCCTAGCAGTCCAGGCGACTCTTAAGAGTCTTCTCCAGCAGCACAGTTCAAAGGCATCAATTCTTCGGTGTTCAGCCTTCTTTATGGTCCAGCTCTCACAGCCATACATTACTACTGGAAAAACCATAGCTTTGACTATGCGGATCTTTGTCGGCAAGGTGACGTCTCTGCTTTTTAATATGCTATCTAGGTTTGCCATAGCTTTCCTCCCAAGGAGCGAGCGTCTTTTAATTTCATGGCTGCAGTCTCCATCTGCAGTGATCTTGGAGCCCAAATAAATGAAGTCTGTTACTGCTTCCATTTCTACCCCTTCTATTTGCCAGGGATTGATGGGTCTAGATGCCATGATCTTAGTTTTTTAATGTTGAGTTTCAAGCCAGCTTTCGCACTCTCCTCTTTCACCCTCATCAAGAGGCTCTTTACTTCTTCTTCACTTTCTGCCATTAGGGTGGTATCGTCTGCATATCTGAGGTTATTGATGTTTCTCCCTGCAATCTTAATTCCGGCTTGTGATTCTTCTAGCCTGGCATTTCTCATTCCCTGATGCGAAATTCTATATCCTAAACAGTCAATTTGCTGTTTATGAAATTCACATTTGGAGAGCTTGGCATACAATTGAGCTTCCAATAGCTTTTTTAGCACCTTCCTGACCAATTGCACACGTTGCTCCATGGTCTCAGTGTACATCAGGATATCGTCCAGATAAACCAACACCCCCTGCTATAAATACTCTTGTAACACCTCATTTATAAGTTGCATAAACACCCCCGCCCCTCCTTTTAATCCGAACGGCATTATTTCATAACAGAAGCACCCCAGGGGCGTGTTAAAGGCGGATTTCCATTGATCTCCTTCCCAGATTCGCACCCTGAAGTACGCCTCCCTTAAATCCAGCTTTGTGAAAAATTTCCCTTTGGATAAATGGGCCAACAGGTCTTTCATCAAGGGGAGTGGGTACCGGTTGTCAGCAGAAATGGCATTTAGCCCTCTATAATCCATGCACAAATGTAGGGAGCCATCCTTCTTTTCCCTAAATAGGACTGGTGCAGCAATTTGAGAATGCGTAGGTACAATAAAGCCCCTCTTTAGATTCTTATCAATGAATTCCTGCAATGCTTCCAACTCTTTGGGTGTCATTGGATACATTTTCTTCCTTGGAAATTTAGCCCCAGGCTCAATCTCTATGGTACAGTCACTGGCACGATGGGGGGGTAGCTGATCTGACTCCCTTTCGCTAAACACCTCCTGCAGGTTGCTTGGGAATCTGGGTTGCAGCCTCCCCTGCCTTTTCCCCACTCACAGCGCCCATCTCTCCATCTGACAACGTTTCGGTAATTCCTTCAACTTCCACTTCCCCCTCCTTCGGGAAACGTAAGATCTTCTCCTCCCAGTTCACTTCTGGGTTCTTCCTTTTTAACCAGTTCATGCCCAGAAGCACTGGGTTGCATGCCATGGGAGTCACTAGGAATTTAATAGTCTCTCTGTGGTCTCCCATAATCAGCTCTAGCTCTTCAGTATGATATTCCGCCGGCCCTCCCCCCGCTGGGGATCCGTCCAGCTGGGTAAAAATCACAGGGGTTTTGAGTCTCTTTAAGCACAGTCCCAAACCCTGGGCAAGGGCAGGGTTAATCAGATTTCGGGAGCAGCCAGAGTCTATCAGCGCCCGTATCTCTGCCCTCCGATTAGTCCTCACCACCCTTAGTTCCACCCAAATTTTAATGGGACTCACCCCCATCTCTTCGCTCTCTGAGTCCTCCTGTGAGCTGCTTTCTTTCTCTGGAAGAGCAGCCGCCTGTTGGAGAGAGAGCGGAGCTAACAACTTCCGGGTTTTGCCACTGCCGTGTGTTGCCGCTCTGGCTCCCGTCTCGCTGCCTGCTGCCGCTGACTCCTTCCTGCCGGGCTTCGAAGACTTCGGCCCCTTCCGCTCGATCTTCTTGCCTCCCTGCTCCGTCTTCGCTTTAGGGCACGCAGCGGCAAAGTGTCCCGGCTCCCCGCAGTTGAAGGGCGATGTAAGGGGGGGAAAAGTAAGAAAAGCAGTTTTTGGCGTGCTTTTGCTCAGTCTCAGCAAAATGTAATGAACTGCCACCTGTTGATCTCACATCCAGTAACTTTCCTTGCAACCAATATTGATTCAAAAGAAAGTTAATTTATTAAGAATAAGTGTACAGATCCAAAGCATTGCTGAGACTGAGCAAAAGCGCGCCAAAACCACTTTTCTTTCTTTCCCCCCCTTCCATCGCCCTTAGTTCTTGGTCTTCCGATTCCCTCACTGGCACAGCCTTGAACATTCCAGGGGCTGTGATAAGGAACCATCTGCTTCAAATGGTTTCTCATTCCTTCTCTCCCCCCCCCCCCCTTTTACAATGGCAGAACCGCAGTATGTAAAAAGCCATTTTTTAAACTAGCCATATAATAATCTATTATAAAATCTTGCGAGGATTCTGACAACAATAAGCATAAGGCACCACTACATTTTCATGTACTCAGTAATAAGAAGTTAATTGAAGAACTACTGAGTTGACTATCTCCTTCCTGGAAGATAGCAATCCTGTGGTTAAGAGCTTTATGTTGTAAATTAACATACCTTGTTCAGTGCTTCTGCCTGTGTAAGCCCATCCTGGCTGATTGTACATTTGAAAGTGAGGGATCCCTGTCTTTCTAGACTCCCGATTTTCACTCTGGTGAAGGAGTAATTGGGGAGAAGCACCCAGTTCACAATGTCCAGGTCAGCCTCCAGGTCTCCCTTTTCATTCAAATACACCCCATCCATGGAATGATTGTGAAACTGAGCATCCTGAAGGAAGGGATGAAGCTGGAATGGAAGAGAAAAAGAAGGTTTCCTGAGCAAGTCACAAGTTCCTCCTCCTCCATTGTCATCATCTACCTCATTGCCTTCATTTCCACATGTCTTCTTTGTCTTTTACAACCATTTTTTTCCTTCTTTTTCTTTCAGGTGGGAAAGCTTTAGCGGCTGGTGGAGAGCAAAGATGTTGGTTTCCATCCAGAAGAAGAGTGGCTGGTAAATCTGAAAAGGGCCCAAGGGGTTACACCAAAACTTATGGATGCTGGATGAGAAATTTGGGATTGGACCTTCTTTCCAGGAGAACTTTCCTATCTGTGTGAGCAAAAGGAAGTGACTGGAACACCTCTAATACCCCAAAGAGTGGGAAGACCCAGGTTCAAGTCTACCATTAGACGTGGAAGAGTAAAACTGGTTGTAGCACGGAATGGAGATTTGTCTCTAGGCAAAGGCAGAAGATCCTGGCAAAAGGGGAGGAGTGGAAAATTGGAATTAAATTACATTTTTTCCTTCAGCATGGAATGGTTCTTCAAAACAGTTACCTGAGACATACAGTCATAGCACTGATTCTCATCTGCAGGAGAGATGCATGTAACAGAAAAGAAGTACCAGTGAAGCCTTCAGCCCTGGAGCCTCCAAGGCCTCATCACCTTCTCTCACCATCCTCTTGGACCTGGATCCATGTAAGGCTGCATGCAAGGCCCGGGCCACGGCCCAGATGGCGTGGTAAATGAAGTAGCTGTCCACAGCCAGGATATTTTCCACCTCCTCCTGGGGAAGAGCCTCCGGCTTCTCCCTCTCCACACATCGTCTCCAGCCTTTCACAGATACAGCATCCTTTCTGAAGGAACATGCAAAGCTTTTCTGTACATATTCCGTGAAAGAATAAAGAAATTCTAAGTCATGGTATTTCACTACTTTATTTGTCTGAATAGGAAAAGAAAAAATGCCATAGAAATATTGGAAAGGAAGGGCAGTGTGCTTCAGTTGTAAAGTGAGGTCCCAGAGGACTGTGGTGATACAGATTTGTCCTACACTTAATTTTGGCAAGTTTGAAAAGATTAGTTCTATTAATGCTAAACCGTCTAGGAATGAACTAGGCTCTGAACCATAAACAAAGACGTTGACTTGTCTCCACTTGGAGTAGGGAGCCAAATCTACCTCCCCATAGGTGCTGACGGTTACAGGGAAGCTGGATGACAGCACAGCACAAATGCCATTCCTCATCAGCACAGACGTCATTGTCCTCAAGAACCTCTGGCCCTGGTCAGTGTCTGCAGCAAGCAGACCAACCAAGGTCCACCTGAAATGAAGAAGCAGCTTGATGATTCCCGGGTACTGGACTCCTTCAGTGGGGAGCATCGGGTAGAAGAAAGGGAACTGAATTTTCTCAGTCGTGATCGGGGAAAGAAAAGTATAAGTGATCTGAAAAGGAAGGAAAGAAGGCAATGTTATATTCTGTGGTCAACAAAACTCTACATTCTAGCCACAAAGAAGGGCTAGTACCATCCCTACAATGAAGACCTTTGGGTAGGGGGGTTTGTTCTCTGCTCATACATGGCTTTTCTTCCCACTTATTGATCGACTGCCTTGATTTCCAAGCACAGAGAACCAGAACAGCCCCCTCCCCATCCTCTGCGCCTACCATTTCCGTGATAAAAAGCTCTTCTTAGATTTAAAGGGAGGAATTTCTGACTGACATGTCCAGGACTCAAAATCTATGCTCCCAGCAAAGAAATACCTGTGGGATTTTGTAGGTGCTCAACATGGTTGAAATCTGGATGGAAATGTCTGTGTTGGACCCCTTGAGAACAGCCACTGTGTTTCTCTGCTGTCCACAGCTGTAGTTGGGAACATTGGCTTCCCCAGCTGCGAGCAGGTCCAGCAAATAATCTGAAGTAATCCTTGCACTGAAATAATTTTCATAGATATTGTAACCCAGCGTGACATTAGGTAGAAGACGAGGATCTTGGTTGATCTCTCGAATGGCGAAAAGGAAGGACAGCATTTTCCAGTATCGTTCAGCTTCTCTCCTGCCAGCATAAAATATCACGATGTAATACATGAAAATAAGGCCATCACTGCCTTGGGTAGGTATGGAGCCATTAGGTATCCCCCATAATGCGATGAGCTGGAAGCATGATCAGTAACAATTTATGACCTGGAGTCTTTCAACCAGCAGATCAGCTACTTCCTGGGCTCAATGCTGAACCTGCCACGAAGGGAGGCAGAGGATGCACCATTCCTTCATCTCGGTGGCCCAGAAGCCAAGCTCAGTTCAAGGATGCCTTCCCCTTTCCCTTCCCCTTCCCTTTATGGGGGAGGAGGGGGGGAAGACTCCATCCGATGCCTCTCTGTCTCTCCTCAGAAGATCGAGAGGAAAGGGGACCTTTGTTCTGCCCATGCAGCTGAGAGCAAAGAGCTCAACCTGACAGTTGCAAAGCAGCCTGATCACTGCAAGGTGTCAGAGGGATCCCCAAGATAACACAGCACAGTGAATCAGCAAAAGGAGCAGATTGAGGGGGCAGCATCTGGGAACTGGGAAGACTGGCAGGTGAGAGGAACCAAACAGAGATGGGGTGGCTGTAGCTGTCCTGCAAAAAAGACCAACTTACATGTCATATCGAGCTGAGGGGCTGGTCTCGAAGCTTACTGGTAGAAAAGTACTATCCATGGAAGAGATTATGCCACCAACGAGAAGCTCTCCTGGCCTGTAATAATTCTCGGGTTCCACCTCATCCCTCTTCAGGGTCAAGAGGCATTTGGCGTTGAGCCTCCCACAGGCTCCCTGGGGCCAAAGCAGCAGCCCAAGGAGAAGTAGCAGCAACATGATTTGGTGGTCCTGAATGAGCCTCCTGTATTCTGCCTGCTTTTGCAAAGAAGAAGAAGAAAACAGCAGCACTAGCAGCAACACGGCTGCGGTTCCTGACTGGACCTCCTGCACTGCGTCTGTTCTCAAGGAAGATCATGAAGAAGGGGTGGAAGAAACCGAAGCCCTCTTCCAAGCCAGACGCTTCAGGGGCTTTCCTAATCTGGACTCAGTCTAGCCAAGACTTCACCCCTGGAGGAGAGAGAAGTCAACGCAGCCCCATCTGCCCCAAGATCCTCCCTAAGATCTTGCCCTCTCCAGAGACATTTATGGTCGCTGCGTTTCTGACAAAGACACCACCCAGTTTTTCTGCAGAGTCTGATCTGGACGTCAAAACCTGTCTTTAACCTGCTTGTCTCCTATCTTCAGCTGGAGTGCAGAAGAGTCTCAAGGCACTCAGCGGAAGGGCAACTAGGAAATCACTGTTATTTGGATAATTGTAAGGAGGAGAAACGTCACCTCTCTGAAGTGGAAATGAGTTCACTTAGAGGGGACCACAGGGATCAATCAAAGATGGGGATGGAAACTTGAAATGAAGCCCGGGAGAATTTGGCTCCGAACAGTTCCAATGAATTGTGATTAGAAAATTGCACAATGAAGAAAGACTTTGACACTGTACATGGAGAGTTACACATTAGCAAGGATTAGTTGGTTTTTCCTTTTTTTTTTTTAGAGTTTTTATCCCACCTTTAATATATTTTTGTGTAAGTAACTCAAGGTGGCAAACATACCTAATCCTCCTTCCTCCTCCTATTTTCCGCACACAACCCTCACAACAACCCTGTGAGGTGAGCTGGGCTGAGAGAGAGTGACTTTTTCCAAGGGGACGTTGGCTATATGTCTCTAGCAGCTGGGGCTCCTTTCTCGGGATGAGCGAGAGACGGGCTTTTGTTCTTTGCGAAGCTGGAGCTCAGTAGGATCGCATATATTTCGTATCTAACTAGGGCATTTATTAGCCAAATCTTTGGAGCGTGCCTTAGCCTGGAAGGCTCCTGACCCAAAATGTCACACACGCACACTTATTCTATGCACACAACAGGAGAGAGAAATAGGGGAACTGTAATTATTTTAAAACGGTGGTCCACCGTTGTATCATGATTCGATAAAGAGAAGAGGCAGGACATTATATTATTGTTATAATAATATGAATATGAATGGTAGACATCCATTCCTCTTTTTTTCCAATATTTTTATTGAGGACTACATTAAGCAAGTACAACAACCTAAATTAAATAATAATAAATAAGAATAAGAATCAATTCATTTTTAAAAAAATTAAAAGAGTGCAGAAAGAAACCAAAACTAAAGAGAAAAGGAAGAAAGGAAGAAAAAGTTATAGAAGAAACTTCTCCCTTCATCCCAGCAAGTACAGTCAACTGACAACTTAGCACTGTCTCTTAAAATACAATCAAGTACTTCTTTGTTCCATACCTCACCCCATTTAAATATTTATATCTCCATTTCCATTTCAACCAATCCCCTCTAATCCCCCTCTTCAAATAATCAAAGTCAAATCCCAATTAATAATTAAACATGTCCAAGAATAACCATCATCATCCAGTCTCAAGCAAAAAAGCAATTCAACATTATCAGAAATAGTAGCCCATTATTTATATCTCAAACATAACAACAGAAGTATTAGAAATTAATGCATTAAACATCAAAGATTTCCTTTCCAGGAACCACGTGGTACCCTCGACTGTCCAACCTTCAAAGTCTCGTTATCAGCTCAAAATATAAACAAAAGAACTTTCCCCATAAGAGAAGATCCTTTTAATTAACTTCAAAATTTTCTTTAATCCAATTCATCTGACCCCTTAATCTCTTTAAAAACTTTCTGAAATCAGCACTGTAATTACCCTTTTGCTGCATATTGTGAAATAGAAAGTTCTTACAAAACTTTAAACATGTATTTTTTCTTTCTAAACGGATTGAAGAGAAACTCACCCAGTGAATACCGGACTTGGGGTTCTGAAGGCTTTTCAATCTTAACAAACAATAAGAAAAAATAAACTCCAAAGTGATGAAAAAGATGAGGTTTGGTCGAACTTTGAGTCCATAAAAGGCTACATTAACAGCTCAGAACTGAATGGAATCCCACAACTCCCATCTGATCACAAGAGACCACAAAAACATCAGTTTCTGCTGTCTATTCCAAACAACAACAACAACAACAAACAAAAACAAAAAAACGGTTGTCCAGATCTCTTCTTGATCTGGAGAGAAATTTCAGCAGCCTGGATCCACTATCCAGCTGCCTTTTTGGCCATAATTCCTCCTGTGGTCTGCGGAACATCAGTTCAGCATTCCTCCCTGGAAGTGACTATGAAATCCATTCCCCTCCTTAGGTCTATCCTTTTCACTTGTGCTTCAAGGTAATGGTGTCCTGGTCTCCAGGTCAAATGTACCTTTCAACAAATTCTACACTCATCCAAAACATACATGAACACCTACATATTTTCCTATACATTCAACAGCAAAGAAAAATGGGGATATCAAATATATTAAAGCAATCTATATGGCCGCTCAACTCATGGTAACTCCGGGCAGCTTACAGAAATAAAACCCTAAATACAAACAAACGACACCCCCACAGATTAAAAAAGGGACAATCCATTTCTAACATTTGAAGAAATGATAGAATTAAAAGGATGAACTAGAAAAAACAATCGGTGTTGTTATTTTTTTAAAGAGCATTAAAGTGTCAAATACTGTTTGCTAGAATTACTAACTGACATTTCTGGGAACCACCTACCCCAAATTCACTTTATGAATTTATTTTGACATCAACTGTTCTTTTGTATTTAATTCTGGCCTAAGAACAATTATATAGCACTTGGGGATGAAGATGCAGGCCAGCAGACCAGCACTGGAGGCCAAGATGGAGAAGACTTGCACAGCCACCATGTATTTGCCCTTGGTGCTCAGGTAGGTAGGCACAAAGGAGACCCAGACACTGCAGAAGACCAGCATGCTGAAGGTGATCAGCTTGTCTTCATTGAAGGCCCCAGGCAGATTCCTGGCCAGGAAAGCCACCACGAAGCAGATGGCAGCCAGAAAGCCCATGTAACCAAGGGCGCAGTAAAAGATGGTGACAGAGCCTTCATTGCATTGCAGGATGATCTCTCCAGGCTGAAAGTGCGGGTCAGCATCGGGAAATGGGGGAGAAATGCCCAACCAGATGCTGCAGAGGACAGCTTGGAGACCAGAGCAGGAAAGGATGATGGAGTTGGCCAGGCTCTTTCCCAGCCATCTTTGCACTGTATTCCCTGGCTTTGTGGCCAAGAAGGCTAACACCACCATGACCGTTTTGGCCAAGACTGAAGAGACAGCGAGGGAGAAAACAATGCTGAAGGCTGTTTGTCGGAGCAGGCAGGTGGCTCTCCTTGGCTGGCCGATGAAGAGGAAGGAGGTCAAGAAGGAAAGCAGGAGTGAGACTAGGAGGATGTAGGAGAGATCACGATTGTTGGCTTTGACAATTGGAGTTTCCTGGAATTTAATGAAGATTCCCAGGACAAAGCCTGTAATTAAAGAGAAGGACAAGGCAAGGGAAGCCAGGATGATCCCCAAATGTTCTTGATAGGATAGGAAGGTTTTTATCTTGGGTATACAATGATCTTGATTGATGTTTGGATGCTGATCTTCTGGACATCTGCTGCATTTTTCTGCATCTGAAAAAGAGGAAGAGGAAGATCTCTCATGAGGCATGTGCTTCAATCAAGTGCATAGTTTGGGTGTCACTGAATCCTCAGATAAATTCCCAGATGGGTATGAAATACAAAGGATATATTTGTGCTTTCTGTAAATTTAGTGAACAAATATGATGCCCCATATTTGATACCCACAGAGTTCTATAGAAAAATAATATGCAAAAAAGACAGGAAAAGCTGAGAGTGTCCTCAATTACTTTTACTTTTGCCTGAGTGGGATGGTGATGATGATGATGACGGTGATGATCTATTTTCTTCACTAATTGCTGTGAAATGGGGAATCCGCCAGAGACAAAAATGAAAGAAAATGCTTCTTCCTTTCACTCCAGCTAGAGGGAGAAGAAATTACCAGAACTGTCCATTTTACATATTTCAGGAGAGGAGGGAGGGAGGGAGATAGACAATAGTTTAAGTATTCTTCTTTTACCTTGCATTGTAAGGGAAAACTGTCAGGTCTCTTTCCAATTTCATTCAATAAGAAAGAGATAAATTTCCATCATTTCACCCCTGAGGTTAGGTGAAGGTGACCTTCAGGGTGAGTTGAGCTGAGGACATGATCATGAATTCCTGCTCTCAACAAACTGTTTGTGGGCCATCTTCCCACCAGGGGCAGAGGGAACTCTGGCTAATCCTCACTGATGATTTCTTTCTTCTCACACCCCATTACAGAGAATCAAGAAGTTGGAAGGTCTACATAGACCATTAGGTCTACCATCCCTATTCAATGGAGGGAGCCAATTTTAGGGGTCGTATAATCTGGATTTTGTGACCATAGCAAGGAAGATTTGCACATGGATGTTGCCTGTCCTGTGGCTTCTCCACAACTCTGAAGCCATGAAGTTAGGCTGCCCACAGAAATGGGGTTCCATCTAGATATGGTGAAGTGGAGGAAGTCCTGCTCAATACTTTCCAAAGGCACTTTGATTGTCATCATGCCCTGGAAGCCTGACTATTCTCAGGAATAGGGTGAATCAGAAATTGAAACATGAAAGTTTTATGTTGTGGATGAAGTGTAATAAATATCATCTTCCTTATAATGCTCAGAACTCATTAGTCCAGCATCTTTCCTCAGCTGAACCTCTAAGTTCATTTCTTATCCCTCACTAGGAAATATATTGTATATATCATAAGGAATGAATGTTCTAAAAGCCCAACTTTTGTTGGGATATATGGTCCTTCCAAAGTCTGCCCCTTTCTTCTGGTGCCACCCACCTTCATGGGTGGAGATGGTTCCTTCTGCGCAGGGAAGACAGTCATAGCAGCAGATGGGCCTCCCTTCCGGAGCCACCTGCACCAAGCCGGGAGGACAGCTTTCCACACACCTGGAAGGAGGCAGGGGCTGAATGGAGAGAGGAAGAAGATCCAGAAAATGAAGTTCTTGCCAGAAAGGAGACAAAGGAGGAAGAGGTTGGTGACCTCCACTTCAAGACTTAGCTTTACTCAACTTGAAGCCTATCAAGTCCTAAAGTTCATTAACTTGAACTGGTTGCATGTTGCTTCCTTGTTGATCTTCTCTTCTAACTTTTCACACACTATGATTTTTAGACTGAGATTCTAACTATACATATTAAATACCTCAAGAGAGGCATGTTTCTTTACTGTGGATGGCTTCTTTGCTGTGGCTGAAGGAAATCACCTTGCTCCCGTGGCTCAAAACTTTCTCCCTTTGCAGAGAAATAATAAATACTTTTCTTGAAGAGTGAAATATGTATTTCTGATAGGCATCTGGACATCGAACTAAATAATGTGGTTCCTTTCTGGGAGAACTTAGGTGATATTGAAAGGCACTCCCTGCCCCAAGAGTGCAGTCCTCTAGGCAAGAACTTCAGAAACAAGGAAATGAAGATTTCATCCCACCTTGTTCAGCACTTCCATCTCTGCAATAGCATTCTGGTTGATCATGAACTTGACATCCAGGGATCCCTGTCTTTCTAGGCTCCCAAACCTCCTTCTCTTGAGGGATTTAATGTTGATAATCCCCCACATTAAGACATCCAGGGCTGCCACCAGGTCTCCATTCTCATCCAGATACACTCCATTTATGGAATCATTGTAAAACTGAGGGTTTTGAAGAAAGGAGTGAAGCTGAAATGGAAGAGAAAATGATATGTGTAGATAGGACTCAACATTCAGTGAGCTTCCTTTGTGCTAGGGGTGAACTGAACATTGCGTTCTCTACACACAAAATTGAACTTTCAGATTTATTTTCCAACTTCTTCAGGAGAGAATCTGGAAAGATTTGGATCATATGAAGAATGATAATCATTTATTAAACTTGCAAGCCATCCAACTCTCAATGACTCTGGGCGGCTCACAGCAATCCAAGAAATTACAATGAAATCAATAAAAAATAAATAAAGATAAAAGATGGCAAAAGATGCAATGTAGTGAGGGGTCTTCACAGCTCTTCTAAACAACAGCAGTGTGGGAGCTATCCAGATCTTGGGGGAACCTCATTCCAGAGAGCAGGCACTGCTATAGAGAAGGTGCACTTCTGGGGTCCTGATAGATGGCATTCTTTAATCGAAGGAACGTGGAACGTGCCAACCTGCTGGTTCAAATTAGCCAGGCAGATGGTATGAGAGACAAAAGCTCCCCCAAAGAACCAGGCCCTATGCCACATAGGGCTTTACAGTTAACAACGAGCACCTTGAGTTTTACCAGGAAGCAAACTGGCAACCAATGCAGCCCCTAAAGCAGAGGTGTTACATGGGCATACCGAGGCCACAATAAATATTAATACGTAAAAGAAATTTTAAAAAAATATTAAAGTGGTTATAATATTACCTATTAACTCATTGTTTAAAAACATACTATCTGGACAAACACTGCAAGATGTGACAGAGAGAAAATTGGATTGTGTTACTATGTCCTACAGTAATAAAGTGGCATTTCTGGAACCCTGTCATATCTACTTCTTGACCTGGCCCCACTGGAAGGGCTGGGATCAGTCTAAAAACCCTGTCCAATCCCTTAGACCAGGGGTTCTCAAACTGCCGCCAGGGTCATTTATCCAGCCTGCCCACCTGATTGGCCGCCGCTGCTGTCTGTCAGAAGCGGAAGTGTCGGGGCTGTGTCGGGAGCGGCAGGCGATGCACAAGGAGGGAGATCGCAGAGCCGCACTATTCTACATTACAGGTATACCGGGTCGTCTGGTGGCTCTCCTCTCCTCGTACTCCGCGGGAGGGATCCCCTGTGCAGGGTGATTGGCGTGTCGTTCTCCAGGCTGCTTGTGTCATTCTTTCTCCCAATTGCCCACCCCGTTCTTGCAATCCCTCGGAAACCATCTGGTCTTCCCCAGGTCTCATGAGTACAGGCGCCCTATTTGGAGAACGGCAGGAGCCCCATTCTCATGGTGCTTCGCGTTTGCATTTTATGTTCCTTCCTGTTTTACCCACACAATGGATTTCTTTGGGAATGTCATTAAAATATTCCTAATAACCTGCTGCCATGACTAGCTTTTAGTCAACAGAAGGCACTATCAGTGCCTGAAACTCATTTCCAAGATTAAATTCCAGTTTTACAGGGACAGTCCTGATTTTGGGGAAGGCATCCTCAAACTAATGGGAGGGCTCAAGGTAGAGCAGGCAGAACAGTATGGGAACAAGTAGCCAAAGAAATGATGTCTTTCCATTACTCATCAAGTCTCGGGGTACCTTATGGTGGAAGGGAACGTGGGAATGAAACTATTCCATTATCCATTTTACTGGCTGATTGATTAGTACTAGTCTGCAGAAATCCAGAATAAGAAGCAAAGTTAGTGTTTTCTTTATCTCTTTGCTGACAACTAATGGATTTTTGCAGATCACGTCTGGTAGCCTTATGATGGAGAGAGTGGTCAATTGATTGTTAGTCATTTATTAAACTAATTTGGCCTGGAAATAATTTTTCACAGAGTGTAAAAGCACAACAGGGAACAGGAATGTTTGGAACTACTTAAAGTTGCTTCATTCCAGAGAAGCTCTTCTAAACATCTTTGTGTCCTTTTTTTTCTGGTAATTTTTGCCTGTGACTTTGGGGAAATTGACTTGTAGATTTGTATACATGTATGCATTTTTTAATATTCGTATATCCAAGTTTTTATTTTTGGAAATCAGGTCAGCCTACTTCTTTGCAAATTATCAGGACCGCAGAAAGCATTGTACTCAGTTTCTGTTTCACTTTTTCTTCTCTTCTGTTCCTTGCATTTATATCCAAACTCCTCTTCCTTGCCCAGACCTGTTCCATCATCTCAAATTCTTTCTACAGGTAGTCCCCAAAGTTATAGCTGTTGCAGCACCCCTTAAGTCACAAGATCAAAATTAGGGCACTTGGCAGCCCGTCCACACTTACAAGCACAGGGGCACTTCAACTCATACTTCCTCATACTCCACAGGAGGGATCCTCTGTGCAGGGTGATCGGGGTGTGGGGGTGTGGGGGGGTCCAGGGCGCCCTACTTTCTCCATTTGGTAGTTGCCCCTCAAGTAGGAGAATGGCCACTGGCACTGACCAATAATGCGGGGGGAAGGGGGCGGGGGGGATGGGATTGGGGGAGAATAACATTTACTGACACTGACTACCAATGCAGGGTGGGGTTTATGTTGGTTAAAATTGTTCTTTATTTTAATTATTGTATTGTTTTTTTTCCTGTCTTTTTTGTACTACAAATAAAATGTGTGCATAAGAATTCATTCATGTTTTTTTCAAAGTATTGTGAGCCGCCCAGAGTCACCCGTTGGGGGAGATGGGCGGCATACAAGTTTAATAATAAATAAATAAATAGTCTGGCCCCCCAACATTCTGAGGTACTGTGAACTGGCCCCCTGTTTAAAAAGTTTGAGGACCCCTGATTTATTGTATTCAGAATAAATCAAAATTTCAAAATATCTCCCCAGTTTTTACAATGACAAATTGATTCTCAGCTGTAGGAGAGAGACAGAACAAAATACCTGCCATCCTTCCAATCTTGTAGTTTCCATATTTTTACCACCTTCTCTCTTTGTCCTCTTGGATCAGGATTCAAAGGCTGCATGTAAGGCCCGGGCTACAGCCCAGATGGTGTTGTAATTGAAATAGCTGTCCTGAGACAGGATCCGATCCATCTTCTCCTGGGGCAGAGTCCCCAGTTCTTCTCTCTCCCTGCATCGTCTCCAGACTTTCACGGAAAAGGCATCCTTGGTATACGAACAGGTGAAGTATAAATATTCCAAGGCTTTGATGGAATTGAAAAGTTCCATTGTGATAGGAGACTTTGCCATTTGATTTCCCTTCACTGTAAAGGAAAAAAGGCCATGAAAGAATTGATAGGAAACTGTCGCATTCGAAAAATAGTTAGTTATGTCCCAACAGACTGTTGTGATCACAACCTTTCCTCTAAGAGGCTGCTCGAAGGATTGAAATACTACATCTAGAATGAATATTCCCATAGGGATGAAATCACTCTCTGCACCATAAAGAAAGACATTCACTTGTCTCCAGTTCTGGTATGAACCCACATCTCTGATCTTTGGATACATAGTTGTGGAAAAGGCTTGTGATACAACCGGACAAATGGCATTCCTTTCCAGCATGGAAGTCAATGTCCTCAGGAATTTCTGGCCCTGGTCAGTGTCTTGAGCCATCAGACCAACCAAGGTCCACCTGAAATGGAGGAGCAGCTTGACCATCCCCAGGTACTGGAATCCTTCAGCAGGAAGCATTGGGTAGAAGAAAGGAAACTGAGTTTTGTCATTCAGAATCTGGGAAACAAAACTGTAGCTGATCTGAAAAGATTGAAAGAAGATGGAATTTTAAATTTAACACCCAAACTTTAATGCCTATCATTTCCATAAGAAAACGGTGATCTTCATTTACAACTCAGGGCTTCTAGTTGAAAGTTGCATGAGTGAAAACTGTCTCCCCAACACAGACACACCTGAGGGATTTTGTAGGTGCCCAACATGGTTGACCCCTTCATGGATCACTGCCTTGTCGTGGCAAAGGGGCTTGTGTAACTCAGTGAAGCCATGAGCTATACCGTGCAGGGCCACCCAAGACGGACAGGTCATGACAGAGAGTTCTGACAAAATGTGGTCCACTGGAGAAGGAAATGGCAACCCACTCCAGTATCCTTGCCAAGAAAACCCCATGGACAATGTTAAAAGGCTAAACGATATGACGCCGGAAGATGAGCCCCTCAGGTCGGAAGGTGTCCAATATGCTACTGGGGAAGAGCGGAGGGCAATTCCAAGTAGTTCCAGAAAGAGTGAAGCGGCTGGGCCAAAGCCGAAAGGACGTTCAGCTGTGGATGTATCTGGAAGCGAAAAGAAGGTCCGATGCTGTAAAGAACAATATTGTATAGGTACGTGGAATGTAAGATCCATGAACCAAGGCAAGCTGGATGTGGTCAAACATGAGATGACAAGATTGAACGTCGACATCTTGGGAATCAGCGAATTGAAATGGACGGGAATGGGTGAATTTAATTCAGGTGACCACTATATCTACTACTGTGGGCAAGAAACCCTTAGAAGAAATGGAGTTGCACTCATAGTCAATAAGAGAGTGGGAAAGGCAGTAATGGGGTACAACCTCAAAAACGACAGAATGATCTCAGTGCGTATCCAAGGAAAACCATTCAACATCACGGTAATCCAAGTCTATGCCCCAACCACTGATGCCGAAGAAGCTGAAGTTGACCGGTTCTATGAAGACCTACAAGACCTTCTAGAACTAGCACCAAAAAAAGATGTCCTTTTCATCATAGGGGATTGGAATGCTAAAGTAGGAAGTCAAGGACTAATCGAAATAACAGGCAAGTTTGGCCTTGGAGTACAAAATGAAGCAGGGCAAAGGCTAATAGAGTTCTGTCAAGAGAACAAGCTAGTCATAGCAAACACTCTTTTCCAACAACACAAGAGACGACTCTACACATGGACATCACCAGATGGTCAATACCGAAACCAGATTGATTACATACTTTGCAGCCAAAGATGGAGAAGCTCTATACAGACGGCAAAAACAAGACCAGGAGCTGACTGTGGCTCAGATCATGAGCTTCTTACTGCAAAATTTAGGCTTAAATTGAAGAATGTAGGGAAAACCACTAGACCACTGAGGTATGACTTAGATCATATTCCAAGTGAGTACACAGTGAAGGTGATGAATAGATTTAGAGGATTAGATTTGGTAGACAGAGTGCCTGAAGAACTATGGACGGAGGTCTGTAACATTGTACAAGAGGCAGCAACTAAAACCATCCCAAAGAAAAAGAAATGCAAGAAAGCAAAATGGCTGTCTGATGAGGCTTTACAAATAGCTGTGGAAAGAAGGAATGCGAAAAGCAAGAGTGAAAGGGAAAGATATAAGCAACTGAATGCAGATTTCCAGAGAATAGCAAGGAGAGATAAGAAGGCCTTCTTAAATGAACAATGCAAAGAAATTGAAGAAAACAATAGAATGGGGAAGACTAGAGATCTCTTCAAGAAAATTGGAGATATCAAAGGAACGTTTAATGCAAAGATGGGCACGATAAAGGACAAAAAAGGCAGGGACCTAACAGAAGCAGAAGAGATTAAGAAGAGGTGGCAAGAATACACAGAAGAACTCTACAAGAAAGATCTTAATGTCCCTGATGTCCGTGCTGGTGTGGTCACTGACCCTGAGCCAGACATCCTAGAGAGTGAAGTCAAGTGGGCCTTAGGAAGCATTGCTAACAACAAAGCTAGTGGAGATGACAGTATTCCAGCTGAGTTATTTAAAATACTAAAAGACGATGCTGTTAAAGTGCTGCACTCAATATGCCAGCAAGTTTGGAAAACGCAACAGTGGCCACGGGATTGGAAAAGGTCAGTTTACGTTCCAATTCCAAAGAAGGGCAATGCCAAAGAATGCTCAAACTATCGCACAATTGCACTCATTTCACATGCTAGCAAGGTTATGCTCAAAATCCTACAAGCTAGGCTTCAGCAGTACGTGAACCGAGAACTACCGGATGTACAAGCTGGGTTTCGAAGAGGCAGAGGAACTAGAGATCAAATTGCCAACATTCGCTGGATCATGGAGAAAGCACGAGAGTTCCAGAAAAACATCTACTTCTGCTTCATTGACTATGCAAAAGCCTTTGATTGTGTGGATCACAACAAACTGTGGCAAATTCTTAAAGAGATGGGGATACCAGACCACCTTACCTGTCTCCTGAGAAATCTGTATGCGGGCCAAGAAGCAACAGTTAGAACCGGTCATGGAACAACCGATTGGTTCAAAATAGGGAAAGGAGTACGACAAGGCTGTATACTGTCACCCTGCTTATTTAACCTATATGCAGAGTACATCATGAGAAATGCCAGGCTGGAAGAATCACAAGCCGGAATTAAGATTGCAGGGAGAAACATCAATAACCTCAGATATGCAGACGATACCACCCTAATGGCAGAAAGTGAAGAAGAACTAAAGAGCCTCTTGATGAGGGTGAAAGAGGAGAGTGCGAAAGCTGGCTTGAAGCTCAACATAAAAAAAACTAAGATCATGGCATCTGGACCCATCAATTCCTGGCAAATAGAAGGGGTAGAAATGGAAGCAGTAACAGACTTCATTTATTTGGGCTCCAAGATCACCGCAGACGGAGACTGCAGCCATGAAATTAAAAGACGCTTGCTCCTTGGGAGGAAAGCTATGGCAAACCTAGATAGCATATTAAAAAGCAGAGACGTCACCTTGCCGACAAAGATCCGCATAGTCAAAGCTATGGTTTTTCCAGTAGTAATGTATGGCTGTGAGAGCTGGACCATAAAGAAGGCTGAACGCCGAAGAATTGATGCCTTTGAACTGTGGTGCTGGAGAAGACTCTTAAGAGTCCCCTGGACTGCTAGGAGGTCAAACCAGTCAATCTTAAAGGAAATTAACTCTGATTGCTCATTGGAAGGATTGATAATGAAGCTCAAGCTCAGATACTTTGGTCACCTAATGCGAAGAGAGGACTCTTTGGAAAAGACCCTGATGCTGGGAAAGATGGAAGGCAAAAGGAGAAGAGGACGGCAGAGGATGAGATGGCTAGATAGCATCACTGAAGCAATGAGCATGAAATTGAGCAAACTCAGGGAGGCAGTGAAAGATAGGAAGGCCTGGCGCAATATGGTTCATGGGGTCACGAAGAGTCGGACACGACTTAACGACTAAACAACAACAACAACATGGTTGAAATCTGGATGGAGATGTCAGTGTCAGCCCCTTCGAGAACGGCCACTGTGTTTCTCGGCCTTCCACAGCTGTAGTTGGGGACATTGGCCTCCCCAGCTGCAAGCAGGTCCAGCAGGGCATCAGAAGTCTTTCCTGCATGGTAATAATTTTCATAAATGTTGTAATCCAGAGTGATGTTGGGCAAGAGATGAGAATCTTGGTTGATCTCCTGGACGGCAAAAAAGAAGGATAGGCTTTTCCAGCCTTCTTTAAATGTCTTGCTGTCACTATAAATGCATTAGAAAATAATCAATTGAATTGAATCATAGTTTGTGACATGAAAATAACATTTTGGGGGGGGGGCATTTCATCCCCTATTTGAATGGATAGCTTCATCTCTCCTAAGAACTGTGGGAGCTCACTCCAAAGATCACACATTTCAAAGGAATCTTTCTACTTATATTTCATATCAAGTTCTGAATGCATTCTTGAGGTTTTCAGTCTGTTTGCAGTGCAACTTAAATTTCATGTTGACTTTAAATATTCTGTCTACCTCTCTTCCTAGTGAACTTCTCGAATACTTCATACTAGTTTGCCCTATTATGCAAATTAAATGTAGGGTTAACTGGAAGCTAAAGTTGGAGAGGAACATTTAGACCACACTCACTCTCTCACACAACACACACAAAATGAACGACTGTGACTATTAACAAAGCCAATAGGTTATCAATTTCTGGACAGGTTTAGATTTTCATGTCCATTCTCCACAATCATTTCCTGATTGGAGAATTAACCTATCCCACTGGCAATGCAGGGGAAAAATACAGCATTCTGCCTTTTTCTGTCACTGATGACCCCTTGGTGGGCCAAGGGAGGGTTAGAAGGGAGGAACCAGCATCGCTTCTCCATCCAGCACCTACATCTGCCCAGAGGAGGTCAAGGAAAGTGGGTGTTTATTGCCTCCTTCGAAGGCTAGCAGGAGACATAATCCTTACTGTCTGTACAGGACAGGAATTCAGTACTTGAGAATTTCAAGGGAGGCTCATCAGCTGCATGGTGTGAAATAGAAACCCATGTTTAAATTTGGAGAGAAATGGAGAAGAACTAGCAGATCAAGGGGATAATTCCTGAAAATAGAGTAGGGCTGGATCTGTATAAATCAGTCAGAAATGGAGTGGCTGAAAAGGAGTGCATGAAGATGGACTTACTTGTATACTTGGGTGAAAGGAGTTGTGTTGAAACTTAGTGGTTTAAAAAAAGCCTTTTTTGTAGAGGCTATGCCACCAATGAGAAGCTCTCCTGGCCTGTAATGGTTCTGTGGGTCGACCTCATCCCTCTTCAGAGTCAGGAGGCATTTGGCTTTCCACATCCCCCAGGCTTCCTGCGGGCACAGAAGGGACACAAGCAGCAATAAGAGTTCTGTTCCTGATTGAGCCCCCATCCCTGTGTCTGCTCTGAACCAAGAGTAAGAAGGAGAGGTGGAAGAAATTGAAGTCCTCTTCCAAGACAGAAAGTTCAAGGGCTTTCTTGATTTGTATGGAGTCCAGTCAAGGCTTTATATCTGAAAGACAGGGAGTAAACACAGCTCCTGCCTGCCCTAAAAGCTTCCCCAGGCTCCCTCTTCTCCAGAGCCATTTATGCACCCAGGATTTTCTAATGGCATGAGATCAGCCCACAAGGCTTTAGAGTCATATCAAGGTGAAAGCATGTAATTGACATGTTTGTGCCAAACCTTCTGAAAGGTTGCAAAAAATCCCTAGAGGTTTAGCATCAAGACTTCAAATAAATGACTGTGATTTGGATAATGGTAAGGAGGAGAGACACCACCTCTCTGAACTCTGAACGAGTCAACAGACAGATACCCAAAGGGGAAAGTTGCAGATGGAGTCCAAACTTTGAAGATGAGCCAATTGGCCCCAAAGTTCTTCAAAACCATCTTTCTAAAGTCCACTATCAATGCAGATTTTTTGCATGGGTGTGAAGAGTCACACATCAATATGGATTTAGTTGGTCTTGATTTGTGATGGATATTAGCTTTATTTATGATATCAGCCAAGAATCTGCTAAAATGTGTGGTTGCGCCTTGTTTCAATGTAGATGAATATAAGAACCACAAAAATGTTCCTCTTCATGGACTTCTTATTTCTTAATGCAACCACAGAAGATATCCTGAGGGAAAGGACTTATTCATTATGTTCATCAAGAGTTGGGCTTCAGGTTCAACACTTGGGCAATTCCCATTAAATGAACTATTGTTCTTCTTTGGAGAAAACAGCTGTTCTTTGTTTGAGAAGGTGTAATGAAACCATACAGCAGTGTTTGATATCTACATATGGAATTAGTCACAAGTTTGGAGCATGAATCAACCTGGAGGACTCCTAACCCAATGCCTTAACCTTAAGGATCTATATAGACCCTCAGAGTTTACAGAGACACAGACAGTAATTCTGTACATTGCACAGCAAAGAAAAAGGGGGAAATCATCCTTATTAAACAGTGTTAATCCAGTTTGAATATGACTTGAAACAAACAGGACATATTTTATTTGTCTAGTTTTTCTTTTCTGGAAATGATGAAGGTCAGTGGTCTTTTCTCAACTACTTCTCTCTCTCTACGAAAGTGCTAGACAAGGATGCCAACTTTCTCCCTTGATTTTAGATGCTTGCCTAGAACCATTAGACCAGTTTATACTAGCCATGGTTCTTGGCAGAACTGATGAAAATATCAAGTGGTCTTATGTACAGATGATATTTCGATTATAGCTCTGATGCACTTGATTAGCACAGTTGCAGGATACTCTGCCAGTTTAGGCCAGTAGGCAAAGATTTGTCTCATCATACATTACCATTTTACATTGGAGCTGAATTCATTAACTATGTAGTTATTCTCATTCCAGGAGACCTTTCTCAGATAATTATATTAAAGATGAATATAAAGAAGTTTCCTTCAATATTGATGGAGTCTTTAAGCCTCACCCTTTGTGATACACACTCTCAACATGAAAGGAATTCCCAGAATACTGGATACCCAACATGGAATTCATAGATACAACACAGTCAATAGTTTCAGAACTTCAGTCTTCCATTCCATAATTTTTTCTGAGGTTCTTCAATTCCAAAAGGAGCTTTGACAAAGGTGCATTTTTCATGTAAAGATGAGATGTGGGTGGCAAATCGTGGGCTGTCCCACCAGGAAATTGCATCCTATGGAGTCTCATTTAGGGGGATGTACCTGTTGTGTTAAACAGGTAGTGGAATCTGGAGGCAGTTCAGATAAACATGGACTCTGATCGCTCCAGGATGATAATCAGATTCAGGACAAGGAATGAGCCTGATCTAATAATTACAAATGTTTATATCCCACCTAGAAGTGTCAGCCCCCAAACACATGACAGGAGGACAGTCTTGGAAAATGCTATCAATTTATTAGAAGATAAAGGCTTGAGGTTCAAGTATGTAAAGAAGAGCTGGAGAATTATTGGAGCATTAGAAATCATTTGCTCCCCACCACACTCCATCTGATTTCTCTCTCAGTTTTGAAATTAGGGACACTGCTCCCTGTCCTCCTCTCTCAGCAAAGGAAGTTTACTCTTGAATCTGGCCTCCCCTTCAGACAAAGCCCCAGGGAATTTCTTAAAGGGGCCAAGTGGTGGGTGGGTGGGTGGCATGGAGGCCTATAGCACCAGTCCATCTCATTGATATGGGAGAGGGGAACAAGTAACTTGTTGAGTCCAAGCTTCCCGGTAGCTCTAGTAGATAGACCAGACCAGAAAATCAACTCCACAGGGAGACTAGAACACTGCTTTAATGAGATAGGCTAAGAGCAGAATCCTACAAGCCTGATTGTGTTTTACCTCCTGTCCCTCTTATACCCCAGTGAATCAGGAGGAATCTGCCAGCCTCACATCAGAATATTAACTTGCTTTCCAGGACTTCAAGAATGTTTCAGCCCACATTGCTTCTGTAATGGTCCTTGCATATTTCTCTCAAGGTCATCTCCCTTACTCTCTATACTGCCAAAATAGAAAGTGGTGGGAGTCTGTTCATAATACTTACTTGGGGTGAACCAGGTGAAACATCTTTAGCCACTTCTTGGTGGGGACCCCCTGGGTGTGAGACTAGATGGCCCTCTGTGGTGAGAGGCAGACTGGATGGTGAAGGTCATCTGAGCAGACATCAGTGGGATGGTGTCTGGTAGGTTCAGGCTCTATCTATTTATTATTTATTTATTTATTTATTAAATTTGTATGCCGCCCACCTCCCCCAGAGGGTGACTCTGGGCAGCTCACAGTTAGACTAAAACCCAAAAACAATTAAAAAAAATAAATACCCCCTATAATTAGTTAAAAATCAGACTGCATAAAAAAGATCCAATATATAAAAAGGCTAAAAACATTCAAGATGATGGGGTGTGGGTGTAGAATCAATTATCCAGCAGGCTACTTCCACTGGTGCAAGCCCCCATCTGGCCCCCAGGCCATCTGGCATAGCCAAGATGTCACGCTGTTCCTGAAGGCCATGAGAGTAGGGGCATACCACACCGGGTGGTAAGTTGTTCTACAGAGTGAGGGCCACGGCAGAAAAGGCCCTCTTCCTAGACCCTGCCAGTCGAAATTCCTTGAATGGTGGGGTCTGCAACATGCCCCTTCTGCCGGACCGAGTGGGGCGGGCTGATATAACAGGGGTGATATGGCTCCTCTGATAACCAGGTCCTGTGCCATGAAGGGCTTTAAAGGTAATAACCAGCATCTTGAATTGGATCCAGAAGCAAGCCGGCAACTAGTGCAGCTCGCGTAACAGAGGTGTTATATGGGCACCCTGGGGGCATGCAGAATTGTCTGCACTTCTGCATTCTGAGTGAGCTGTAGCTTCCGGATATTCTTCAAGGGTAGCCTCATGTAGAGCGCCTTGCAGTAATCCAACCGGGAGGTAACCAGGGCATGAGTGACCATGCAGAGAGCCTCCTGATCCAGGAAGGGGCATAGCTGACACACAACACGAAGTTGCGCAAAGACCCTCCTACTCACAGCTGCCACCACTCTTTGAACAGGAGTCATGCATCTAGGAGGACAACCACTATGAACCAGGTCAGTCTGAGGTAGTGTGACCCTGTCATGAACCGAAGATGATAAACTCCTATTTCTTGAGGCTCCTGGTACCCACAGCTACTCTATCTTACTAGGGTTCAGTTGAAGCCTGTTGTCCCCCATCCAGGCCTCTACAGCCTTCAGGCATCACAAAAGGGTAGCTACAGCATCACTTAGGTCACCAGGGATGGAGATATATAGTTGAGTACCATCAGCATAAAAATGATACCTCCTCCCATGGTGCCAGATGATCTCACCCCATGGTTTCGTTGTTGTTGTTCAGTCGTTAAGTCGTGTCCGACTCTTCGTGACCCCATGAACCATATTGCGCCAGGCCTTCCTGTCCTTCACTGCCTCCCTGAGTTTGCTCAGTTTCATGCTCATTGCTTCAGTGATGTTATCTAACCATCTCATCCTCTGCCGTCCTCTTCTCCTTTTGCCTTCAATCTTTCCCAGCATCAGGGTCTTTTCCAAAGTGTCCTCTCTTCGCATTAGGTGACCAAAGTATCTGAGCTTGAGCTTCATTATCAATCCTTCCAATGAGCAATCAGGGTTGATTTCCTTTAAGATTGACTGGTTTGACCTCCTAGCAGTCCAGGGGACTCTTAAGAGTCTTCTCCAGCACCACAGTTAAAAGGCATCAATTCTTTGGCGTTCAGCCTTCTTTATGGTCCAGCTCTCACAGCCATACATTACTACTGGAACAACCATAGCTTTGACTATGCGGATCTTTGTCGCCAAGGTGACGTCTCTGCTTTTTAATATGCTATCTAGGTTTGCCATAGCTTTCCTCCCAAGGAGCAAGCGTCTCTTAATTTCATGGCTGCAGTCTCCATCTGCGGTGATCTTCGAGCCCAAATAAATGAAATCTGTTACTGCTTCCATTTCTACCCCTTCTATTTGCCAGGAATTGATGGGTCCAGATGCCATGATCTTAGTTTTTTTAATGTTGAGTTTCAAGCCAGCTTTTGCACTCTCCTCTTTCACCCTAATGAAGAGGCTCTTTAGTTCTTCTTCACTTTCTGCCATTAGGGTGGTTTCATCTGCATATCTGAGGTTGTTGATATTTCTCCCTGCAATCTTTATTCCGGCTTTTGATTCTTCCAGCCTGGCATTTCTCATGATGTACTCTGCATATAGGTTAAATAAGCAGGGTGACAGTATACAGCCTTGTCGTACTCCTTTCCCTATTTTGAACCAATCGGTTGTTCCATGACCGGTTCTAACTGTTGCTTCTTGGCCCGCGTACAGATTTCTCAGGAGACAGGTAAGGTGGTCTGGTACCCCCATCTCTTTAAGAATTTGCCACAGTTTGTTGTGATCCACACAATCAAAGGCTTTTGCATAGTCAATGAAGCAGAAGTAGATGTTTTTCTGGAACTCTCGTGCTTTCTCCATGATCCAGCGAATGTTGGCAATTTGATCTCTAGTTCCTCTGCCTCTTCGAAACCCAGCTTGTACATCCGGTAGTTCTTGGTTCACGTACTGCTGAAGCCTAGCTTGTAGGATTTTGAGCATAACCTTGCTAGCATGTGAAATGAGTGCAATTGTGCGATAGTTTGAGCATTCTTTGGCATTGCCCTTCTTTGGAATTGGAACATAAACTGACCTTTTCCAATCCTGTGGCCACTGTTGCGTTTTCCAAACTTGTTGGCATATTGAGTGCAGCACTTTAACAGCATCGTCTTTTAGTATTTTAAATAACTCAGCTGGAATACTGTCATCTCCACTAGCTTTGTTGTTAGCAATGCTTCCTAAGGCCCACTTGACTTCACTCTCTAGGATGTCCGGCTCAAGGTCAGTGACCACACCAGTATGGACATCAGGGACATTAAGACCTTTCTTGTATAGTTCTTCTGTGTATTCTTGCCACCTCTTTTTAATCTCTTCTGCTTCTGTTAGGTCCCTGCCTTTTTTGTCCTTTATCATGCCCATCTTTGCACTAAACGTTCCTTTGATATCTCCAATTTTCTTGAAGAGATCTCTAGTCTTTCCCATTCCATTGTTTTCCTCGATTTCTTTGCATTGTTCATTTAAGAAGGCCTTTTTATCTCTTCTTGCTGTTCTCTGGAAATCTGCATTCAGTTGCTTATATCTTTCCCTTTCACCCTTGCTTTTCGCATTCCTTCTTTCCACAGCTATTTGTAAAGCCTCATCAGATAGCCATTTTGCTTTCTTGCATTTCTTTTTCTTTGGGATGGTTTTAGTTGCTGCCTTCTGTACAATGTTACGGACCTCCGTCCATAGTTCTTCAGGCACTCTGTCTACCAAATCTAATCCTCTAAATCTATTCATCACCTTCACTGTATACTCATAAGGAACATGATCTAAGTCATACCTGAGTGGTCTAGTGGTTTTTCCTACGTTCTTCAATTTAAGCCTAAATTTTGCAGTAAGAAGCTCATGATCTGAGCCACAGTCAGCTCCTGGTCTTGTTTTTGCTGTCTGTATAGAGCTTCTCCATCTTTGACTGCAAAGTATATAATCAATCTGGTTTCGGTATTGACCGTCTGGTGATGTCCATGTGTAGAGTCGTCTCTTGTGTTGTTGGAAAAGAGTGTTTGCTATGACTAGTTTGTTCTCTTGACAGAACTCTGTTAGCCTTTGCCCTGCTTCATTTTGTACTCCAAGGCCAAACTTGCCTGTTATTCCGATTACTCCTTGACTTCCTACTTTAGCATTCCAATCCCCTATGATGAAAAGGACATCTTTTTTTGGTGCTAGTTCTAGAAGGTGTTGTAGGTCTTCATAGAACTGGTCAACTTCAGCTTCTTTGGCATCAGTGGTTGGGGCATAGACTTGGATTACTGTGATGTTGAATGGTTTCCCCTGGATACGCACTGAGATCATTCTGTCGTTTTTGAGGTTGTAACCCATTACTGCCTTTCCCACTCTCTTATTGACTATGAGTGCAACTCCATTTCTTCTAAGGGTTTCTTGCCCACAGTAGTAGATATAATGGTCACCTGAATTAAATTCACCCATTCCCGTCCATTTCAATTCGCTGATTCCCAAGATGTCGATGTTTAATCTTGTCATCTCATGTTTGACCACATCCAGCTTGCCTTGGTTCATAGATCTTACATTCCATGTACCTATACAATATTGTTCTTTACAGCATCGGACCTTCTTTTCGCTTCCAGATACATCCACAGCTGAACGTCCTTTCGGCTTTGTCCCAGCCACTTCACTCTTTCTGGAGCTACTTGGAATTGCCCTCCGCTCTTCTCCAGTAGCATATTGGACACCTTCCGACCTGAGGGGCTCATCTTCCGGTGTCATATCTTTTAGCCTTTTAACATTGTCCATGGGGTTTTCTTGGCAAGAATACTGGAGTGGGTTGCCATTTCCTTCTCCAGTGGACCACATTTTGTCAGAACTCTCTGTCATGACCTGTCCGTCTTGGGTGGCCCTGCACGGTATAGCTCATGGCTTCCCTGAGTTACGCAAGCCCCTTCGCCACGACAAGGCAGTGATCCATGAAGGGGCCAATGGTTTCATGTAGATGTTAAATAGGAGCAGGGAGAGCACCAAACCCTGAGGTACCCCACAGAGTAGGGGCCATGGGTTGGACCTCCCTATCAACACCTATTGGGTTCAGCCTTGGAGAAAGGAGCTGAACCAGCACAGAACTGTGCCACCCAGCCCAGCTCCTGCAGCTGTCCAAAAGGATACCAGGGTCGATGGAATCGAAAGCCACTGAGAGGTCAAGAAGAGCAAAGATGGATGCACTACCCCCATCCCACTCTCGCCAGAGATCATCTAAAAGTGCAACCAATGCTGTTTCTGTCCCATAACTGGGCCTGAAACCTGACTGAGAGGGGTCCAGATAATCTGTTTCCTCCAGGATCCTCTGAAGATGCTGAGCAACTACCTTTTCCACCACCTTTCCTAAAAAGGGAAGGTGGGAAACTGGATGAAAATTGTCCAGAATGGTGGGATCTAGCGATGGTGTCTTGAGGAGGGGGTGGACCAAAGCCTCCTTAAAAGGCTTTGGGAACACCCCTTCCTGCAAGGATGAATTGACCACTGCCAGTACCCACCCTAAAGGCACCTCCTTGGCTGCTTTAACCAATCAGGAGGTACAGGGATCTAAAATACAGGTAGCCATACTAACAGCCCTGAGGACCCTGTCCACTTCCTCAGGGCCAACAGCATCCAACTGTTCTCAGATAACTGGGTACGTCTGCTCCTCAGGCATCTCCACTGGACCTGCCACACGCTTGGCCTCCAACTGAGAATGGATATGAGCGATTTTATCCGTCAGGTGTTCAGAAATATTCCTCTGCATGTCCCTGTAGATAGTCCTCTGAGCCCTCCCCACCCAGGAGGGACCCAATGAGCCTGAACACGGCTGCTGGGCAACATTCTGCGGTTGCAATAAGAGCAGAGAAATAATGACCTTTCGCCTGTAAGAGTTGCCACATTCATCGCCAAATAAAGACTCCATGAGACACAGGCTCAATGAAAGCAATTTACTCAGGTGTAATGCAGGTGGTTACAAACAAAGCCAGGGTTGGCTTGGCACAGGTTACATAGTATTTTTATAGTCTCCCCATTTCCCCCGCTTGGCCAGTCCTGCCTGCTGCCCGGCCCTGCCCGCCTTTGCCCATCCTTGGCTCGCCCCCAGCTCTCCCTGTCTGAGGCCAATGGCAGGTTCAGCCAGAGTCCTTTGTTTTCAGCTGCCTTGCTTGCGTGGCTGGTCCCGTGAGGCTGACTCATGATTGCCCTTGATGAGTGGTTGAGCTGAGCTGCGGAGTTCTTTGTCTCTATTGTCGGCTGCTTGCCTGTGGTGGCTGGGGAAAGCCCCGCTCCTTACACAGTAATTGAATCCTGCCGCAGGCTGATTGCCGCCACCTGTCCGCAGTTTACTTGTGGTTTAGCGCTTCCTCTTTCGATCGCCTGCGCCTGAGGCAAGGAAACTGACTAGGCACGTTTGAACGTAGCTAGGTGGAATGGCAGCTAGCTTGAATGGCGTGTGCTGAGCCAGGCTGAACCTGATATCACCGCCCTTACTGCCACGAGGTACGCCTTAATAGAAATAAATGTATTTTTAAAAATATTAAAAGAGTGCAGAAAAAAACCAGAACAGAAGAAAAAAGGAACAAAGGAAGAAAAAATTACAGAAGACACTTCTCCCTTCATCCCAGCAAGTACAGTCAACTGACAACTTAGCACTGTCTCTTAAAATACAATCAAGTACTTCTTCATTCCATACCTCACCCCATTTAAATATTTATATCTCCATTTCCATTTCAACCAATCCCCCCTAATCCCCCTCTTCAAATAATCAAAGCCAAATCCCAATTAACAATTAAACATGTCCAAGAATAACCATCATCATCCAATCCCAAGCAAAAAAGCAATTCAACATTATCAGAAATGGTAGCCCATTATTTATATCTCAAACATAACAACAGAAGTATTACAAATTAATCCATGAAACCTCAAAGATTTCCTTTCCAGTAGCCATCCGGTACCCTCAACTGTCCAACCTTCAATATCTTATCAGCTCAAAATATAAAGAAAATAATTTTTCCCATAAGAGAAGATCCTTTTAACTAACGTCAAAATCTTTGTTCAATTCCAATTCATCTGTACCCTTAATCTATTTAAAAACTTTCTGAAATCTACACTATAATTACCATTTTACTGTATATTGTGAAATAGAAAGTTCTTACAAAACTTTAAACACGTATTTTTTCTTTCTAAATGGATTGAAGAGAAACTCACCCAGTGAATACCAGACTTCCGGTTTTGAAGGCTTTTCAATCTTAACAAAGAATAAGAAAAAATAAAAACCATAAACAAAAAGTCCATAAAAACACATTAAGAGCTCAGACCATGATGGAATCCCGCTGGGAGGAAAATGAGGAAAATGTATCTTTGGGTGAATCTTTGGGTAAAAGAAGCAAGTTTTTAGAGGCCTCAGATGAATGGGATCGCCTTAATAAGATTGACACATAAAGGAACGTGCAGCACACTTGAGGCTGGCATGAACTGGGCTGATTGTGAACCCCTTAACACAAACATCCCCATAGCAGCCTAAGGGAGGATGCCTTCTTCCTGGCAGTTGGCACCCTGAACCAATTTGTTTCTTCCCCTCTGACACTGTTGCTTTCCTTATAGATAGCAGTTGTTCTGTCCTTGTAGATAGCAGACAAGAACATCCTTGTGTGAAGCCTTGAGTATTCTGCATTTGTGTCCTGCGTTTTGATTCCACATTACAATGGCACAGAAAAAGTAACTTTACGACCAGACCTTCAGTTTATGGCCGTTGCAGCATCCTTGTGGTCATGTGATTGATATTTGCGTGCTTCACACCCATCTTCCAGCAAGCAGAGTCAACTGAGAAGCAGGCAGTAAGATTGTAAGTCATGGTTATGTGATGTCTTGCTTAATAACCACAGTGGAAGTGATGTTGTAAGTCAAAGAACAGCTATTTCCCCCAACAAAGAACTTTTCATCGGAGTTGCCTGAACCTGAAGCCCAACTCTTGATGAACACAATGAATCAAAGTCCTTTTCCTCAGGATATCTTCTGTGGTTTGATAAAGTCTAAGAAATAAGAAGTTCATGAAGAGGAACACTTTTTCTGCTTCTCATATTGGTCTACACTGAAGAAGGAGCAACCCCCCTCTCAGCAGATCCTTGGCTAATATTACAAATAAAGCTAATGTCCATCACAAATCAAGACCAACCAAACCTATATTGATGTGTTACTGTTGAGACCCATGCTAAAAATCTGCATTGACTTTAGAAAGACAGTTTTCAAGAACTTTGGGGCCAATTGGCTCATCTACAAAGTTTGTACCTCATCTGCAACTTTCCCCTTTGTGTACCTGCCTGTTGACTCATTCAGAGTTCTCATCCTTACCATTATCGAAATCACAATTACTTATTTGTAGTCTTGGTGCTAAATCTCTAGAGGCTTTCTGCAAACTTTCAGAAAGTTTGGCGCAAACGTATCAATTACATAATTTCACCTTGCTATGACCCTAAAGCCTTGTGGGCTGATCTCATGCCATTAGAAAATCTTGGGTGCATAAATGGCTCTGGAGAAAGAGAGAGCCTGGGGAGGCTACTAGGGCAGGCAGGGGCTGTGTTTACTCCCTGTCTTTCAGATATGAAGCCTCGGCTGGACTCTGTACAAATCAAGAAAGTCCTTCAAGCTTCTGTCTTGGAAGAGGACTTTGATTTCTTCCACCTCTCCTTCTTACTCTTGGTCCAGAGCAGAGACAGGGATGGGGGCTCAATCAGGAACAGAACTCTTATTGCTGCTTGTGTTCCTTCTGTGCCCGCAGGAAGCCTGGGGGATGTGGAAAGCCAAATGCCTCCTGACTCTGAAGAGGAGTGAGGTTGAACCAAAGAATTGTTACAGGCCAGGAGAGCTTCTTATTGGTGGCATAGCCTCTACAAACAAGGCTTTTTTTAAACCACTAAGCTTCAACACAACTCCTTCAACTGAAGTAAATGAGTAAGTCCTTCTCACTCCTTTTCAGTCACTGTATTTCTGACTGATTTCTAAAGTTTCAGCCCTCCTCAGTTTCCATGAATTATCCCTTTGATCTGCTAGTTTTTCTCCATTTTCCCCCAGTTTCAACCTTGGGTTTTCATTTCACATCCTGCAGCTGTTGAGCCTCCCTTCAAATACTCAAGTACCTGTCCTGTACAGACAGGAAGGATGAAGTCTCCTGCTTGCCTTCGAAGGAGGCATTAAACACCCACTTTCCTTGACCTCCTCTGGGCAGATGTAGGTGCTGGATAGAGAACAGAAGCTGGTTCTTCCCTTCTACCCCTCCCTTGGCCCACCAAGGGCTCATCAGGGACAGAGAAATGCAGGAATGCTGTATTTTTCCCCTGCATTGCCAGTGGGATAAATTAGTTCTCCAATCAGGAAATGATTGTGGAGAATGGACTTGAAAATCTAAACCTGTCCAGAAATAGATAACTTATTGGCTTAGTTAATAGTCACAGTGCTTCATTTTGTGCGTGTTGTGTGAGAAAGTGTGTGTGGTCTAAATGTTCCTCTCCAACTTTAGCTTCCAGTTAACCCTACATTTAATTTGCATAATAGGGCAAACTAGCATGAAGTATTCGAGAAGTTCACTAAGAAGAGAGGCAGACAGAATATTTAAAGTCAACACGAAATTTCAGTTGAACTGGAAACAGACCGACAACCTCAAGAATGCATTCAGGACTTGATATGCGATATAAGTAGAAAGATTCCTTTGAAATATGTGAGATCTCTGGGGTGACTTTCCATGGTTCTTAGGAGAGATGAAGCAATCCATCCAAATAGGGGACGAAATGCCCCCCCCCCAATGTTATTTTCATGTTACAAACTATGATTCAATTCAACTGATTATTTTCTAATGCAATTATAGTTTCAGCACCATATTGACAGAAGACTGGAAAATCCTATCCTTCCTTTTTGCCATCCAGGAGATCAATCAGGATTCTCATCTCTTGCCCAACGTCACTCTGGGTTACAACATTTATGAAAATCATTACCATGCAGGAAAGACTTCTGATGCCCTGCTGGACCTGCTTGCAGCCGGGGAGGCCAATGTCCCCAACTACAGCTGTGGAAGGCCGAGAAACACAGTGGCCGTTCTCGAAGGGGCTGACACTGACATCTCCATCCAGATTTCAACCATGTTGGGCACCTACAAAATCCCTCAGGTGTGTCTGTGTTGGGGAGACAGTTTTCACTCATGCAACTTTCAACTAGAGGCCCTGAGTTGTAAATGAAGATCACCGTTTTCTTATGGAAATGATAGGCATTAAAGTTTGGGTGTTAAATTTAAAATTCCATCTTCTTTCAATCTTTTCAGATCAGCTACAGTTTTGTTTCCCAGATTCTGAATGACAAAACTCGGTTTCCTTTCTTCTACCCAATGCTTCCTGCTGAAGGATTCCAGTACCTGGGGATGGTCAAGCTGCTCCTCCATTTCAGGTGGACCTTGGTTGGTCTGATGGCTCAAGACACTGACCAGGGCCAGAAATTCCTGAGGACGTTGACTTCCATGCTGGAGAGGAATGGCATTTGTCCAGTTATATCACAAGCCTTTTCCACAACTATGTATCCAGAGATCAAAGATGTGGGTTCATACCAGAACTGGAGACAAGTGAATGTCTTTCTTTATGGTGCAGAGAGTGATTTCATCCCTGTGGGAATATTCATTCTAGATGTAGTATTTCACTTTTTTGAGCAGCCTGTTAGAGGAAAGGTCGTGATCACAACACTCTGTTGGGACATAAGTAAGTATTTCATGAATGCGAATGTTTCCTTTCAATTCCTTCATGGCATTTTTTCCTTTATTATGAAGGGAAATCAAATGGCAAAATCTGCGATGAAACTAGACGTTTACAATTCCATCAGAGACTTGGCAAATGTATCCTTCACCTGTTCCTATACCAAGGATGCCTTTTCTGTGAAAGTCTGGAGACGGTGCAGAGAGAGAGAAGAACTGGAGACTCTGCCCCAGGAGAAGATGGGTCAAATCCTGTCTCTGGACAGCTATTTCAATTACAACACCATTTGGGCTGTGGCCCGGGCCTTACATACAGCCTATGAATCCATATCCAAGAGGACAAAGAGGAAAGGTGGTAAAAATATGGAAACTGCAAGATTGGAAGGGTGGCAGGTATTTTGTTCTGTCTCTCTCCTACAGCTCAGAATCAATTTGTCATTGTAAAAACTGGACAGATATTTTGAAAACCTGATTTATTCTGAAATGAATGAATGAATGAACGAATGAATGAATAAATTGAATTCTAACTTTCACTGTTAAGGAAGAAGGGATGGAGGGACAGAGGAACCCATTATGGTGAGACTTGGAGAAGAGATTACATAGTCCAGAGATGGAGGAAGAATGAGAAAGAACTTGAAACAACCCAATCTTGATTCTGTTTACGATAAGTCAGTGTTTGTCAAACTCAGCAACTTTAAGAAGTGTGGCTGGCTGGGGAATTCTGGGAGTTGAAATCCACACATCTTCAAGTTGCTGAGGTTGGTCTAAGAAATGGGGAATACTTGGACAGACTTTTAAGACTGATCCCAGCCCTTCCACTTGGGCCAGGTCAAGAAATAGATACGACATGGTTAAAGAAATGCCACTTTATTATTGCAGGATATAGTAAGACAATCCAATTTTCTCTCTGTCACATCTTGCAGTGTTTGTCCAGATAGTATGTGTTTAAACAATAAGTTAATAGGTAATATTACAACCTCTTTAATAAATTTTTCAAATTTATTTTACTTACTAATATTTATTAAGTCCTCAGCGTGCCCATGTAACACCTCTGCTTCACGAGCTCCATTGGTTGTCAGTTTGCTTCCGGGTGCAATTCAAGGTGCTGGTTGTTACCTGTAAAGATCTGCGTGGCATAGGGCCTGGTTCTTTGGGGGATCTTTTGTCTCCCATAAGATCTCCTGGCCAATTTGAACCAGCAGGCTGGTGCGTCCCAAGTTCCTTCAATGAAAGAATGCCATCTATCAGGACCCCCAAAGTGCTCCTTCTCTCTCACAGTGCCTGCCGTCTGGAATGAGGTTCCCTCTGAGATCTGCATGGCTCCCACTCTGCCTTTCCTTATAAGAACTGTGGAGAACCCTCTCTACCTTGCACGTGCCATCTTATATTTTTATTTATTTTTTATTGATTTCATTGGGTGACATGCAGGTTTAACAAATGATTATCATTCTTCATATGATGCAAATCTTTCCAGATTCTCTCCTGAAGAAATTGGAAAATAAATCTGAAAGTTCAATTTTGTGTGTAGAGAACGCAATGTTCAGTTCACCCCTAGCACAAAGGAAGCTCACTGAATGTTGAGTCCTATCTACACATATCATTTTCTCTTCCATTTCAGCTTCACTCCTTTCTTCAAAACCCTCAGTTTTACAATGATTCCATAAATGGAGTGTATTTGGATGAGAATGGAGACCTGGTGGCAGCCCTGGATGTCTTAATGTGGGGGATTATCAACATTAAATCCCTCAAGAGAAGGAGGTTTGGGAGCCTAGAAAGACAGGGATCCCTGGATGTCAAGTTCATGATCAACCAGAATGCTATTGCAGAGATGGAAGTGCTGAACAAGGTGGGATTAAATCTTCATTTCCTTGTTTCTGAAGTTCTTGCCTAGAGGACTGCACTCTTGGGGCAGGGAGTGCCTTTCAATATCATCTAAGTTCTCCCAGAAAGGAACCACATTATTTAGTTCGATGTCCAGATGCCTATCAGAAATACATATTTCACTCTTCAAGAAAAGTATTTATTACTTTTCTGCAAAGGGAGAAAGATTTGAGCCATGGGAGCAAAGTGATTTCCTTTAGCCACAGCAAAGAAGCCATCCACAGTAAAGAAACATGCCTCTCTTGAGGTATTTAATATGTATAGTTAGAATCTCAGTCTAAAAATCATAGTGTGTGAAAAGTTAGAAGAGAAGATCAACAAGGAAGCAACATGCAACCAGTTCAAGTTAATGAACTTTAGGACTAGATAGGCTTCAAGTTGAGTAAAGCTAAGTCTTGAAGTGGAGGTCACCAACCTCTTCCTCCTTTGTCTCCTTTCTGGCAAGAACTTCATTTTCTGGATCTTCTTCCTCTCTCCATTCAGCCCCTGCCTCCTTCCAGGTGTGTGGAAAGCTGTCCTCCCGGCTTGGTGAAGGTGGCTCAGGAAGGGAGGCCCAGCTGCTGCTACGACTGTCTTCCCTGCGCAGAAGGAACCATCTCCACCCATGAAGGTGGGTGGCACCAGAAGAAAGGGGCAGACTTTGGAAGGACCATATACCCCAACAAAAGTTGGGCTTTTAAAACATTCATTCCTTATAATATATACAATATATTTCCTAGTGAGGGATAAGAAACGAACTGAGAGGTTCAGCTGAGGAAAGATGCTGGACTAATGAGTTCTTAGCATTACAAGGAAGATGACATTTATTACACTTCATCCACAACATAAAACTTTCATGTTTCAATTTCTGATTCACCCTATTCCTGAGAATTGTTAGGCTTCCAGGGCATGATGACAATCAAAGTGCCTTTGGAAAGTATTGACCAGGACTTCCTCCACTTCACCATATCTAGATGGAACCCCATTTCTGTGGGCAGCCTAACTTCATGGCTTCAGAGTTGTGGAGAAGCCACAGGACAGGCAACATCCATGTGCAAATCTTCCTTGCTATGGTCACAAAATCCAGATTATACGACCCCTAAAATTGGCTCCCTCCATTGAATAGGGATGGTAGACCTAATGGTCTATGTAGACCTTCCAACTTCTCGATTCTCTCTGTAATGGGGTGTGAGAAGAAAGAAATCATCAGTGAGGATTAGCCAGAGTTCCCTCTGCCCCTGGTGGGAAGATGGCCCACAAACAGTTTGTTGAGAGCAGGAATTCATGATCATGTCCTCAGCTCAACTCACCCTGAAGGTCACCTCCACCTAACCTCAGGGGTGAAATGATGGAAATTTATCTCTTTCTTATTCAGTGAAATTGGAAAGAGACCTGCCAGTTTTCCCTTACAATGCAAGGTAAAAGAAGAATACTTAAACTATTGTCTATCTCCCTCCCTCCCTCCTCTCCTGAAATATGTAAAATGGACAGTTCTGGTAATTTCTTCTCCCTCTAGCTGGAGTGAAAGGAAGAAGCAATTTCTTTCATTTTTGTCTCTGGCGGATTCCCCATTTCACAGCAATTAGTGAAGAAAATAGATCATCACCGTCATCATCATCATCACCATCCCACTCAGGCAAAAGTAAAAGTAATTGAGGACTCTCTCAGCTTTTCCTGCCTTTTTTGCATATTATTTTTCTATAGAACTCTGTGGGTATCAAATATGGGGCATCATATTTGTTCACTAAATTTACAGAAAGCACAAATATATCCTTTGTATTTCATACCCATCTGGGAATTTATCTGAGGATTCAGTGACACCCAAACTATGTCCTTGATTGAAGCACATGCCTCATGAGAGATCTTCCTCTTCCTCTTTTTCAGATGCAGAAAAATGCAGCAGATGTCCAGAAGATCAGCATCCAAACACCAATCGAGATCATTGTATACCCAAGATAAAAACCTTCCTATCCTATCAAGAACATTTGGGGATCCTCCTGGCTTCCCTTGCCTTGTTCTTCTCTTTAATTGCAGGGCTTGTCTTGGGAATCTTCATTAAATTCCAGGAAACTCCAATTGTCAAAGCCAACAATCGGGATCTCTCCTACATCCTCCTAGTCTCACTCCTGCTTTCCTTCTTGACCTCCTTCCTCTTCATTGGCCGGCCAAGGACAGCCACCTGCCTGCTCCGACAAACAGCCTTCAGCATTGTTTTCTCCCTCGCTGTCTCTTCGGTCTTGGCCAAAACAGTCATGGTGGTGTTAGCCTTCTTGGCCACAAAGCCAGGGAATACAGTGCAGAGATGGCTGGGAAAGAGCCTGGCCAACTCCATCATCCTTTCCTGCTCTGGTCTCCAAGCTGTCCTCTGCAGCATCTGGTTGGGCATTTCTCCCCCATTTCCCGATGCTGACCTGCACTCTCAGGGTGGAGAGATCGTCCTGCAATGCAATGAGGGCTCTGTCACCATCTTTTACTGCGCCCTTGGCTACATGGGCTTCCTGGCTGCCATCTGCTTCGTGGTGGCTTTCCTGGCCAGGAATCTGCCTGGGGCTTTCAATGAAGGCAAGCTGATCACCTTCAGCATGCTGGTCTTCTGCAGTGTCTGGGTCTCCTTTGTGCCTACCTACCTGAGCACCAAGGGGAAATACACGGTGGCCGTGCAGGTCTTCTCTATCTTGGCCTCCAGTGCTGGTCTGCTGGCCTGCATCTTCATCCCCAAGTGCTATATAATTGTTCTTAGGCCAGAATTGAATACAAAAGAACAGTTGATGTCAAAATAAATTCATAAAGTGAATTTGGGGTAGGTGGTTCCCAGAAATGTCAGTTAGTAATTCTAGCAAACAGTATTTGACACTTCCATGTTGTTAAAAAAAAAAAAAACACTGACTGCTGGTTTTTCTAGTTTATCATTTTAATTCTATCATTTCTTCAAATGATAGAAATGGATTTTCCCTTTTTTAATCTGTGGGAGTGTTGTGGGTTTGTATTTGGGGATTTATTTCTGTAAGCTGCCTGGAGTTACCTTGAGTTGAATGGCCATATAGATTGTTTCAATATATTTGACGTCCCCATTTCTCTTTGCTGTTGAATGTACAGGAAAATATGGGGGTGTTCATGTATCTTTTATACACAGAACAAGTATACAAGAAAGATCTTAATGTCCCTGATGTCCATGCTGGTGTGGTCACTGACCTTGAGCCAGACATCCTAGAGAGTGATGTCAAGTGGGCCTTAGGAAGCATTGCTTACAACAAAGCTCGTGGAGATGACAGTTTTCCAGATGAGTACTAAAAATGATGCTGTTAAAGTGCTGCACTCAATATGTCAGCAAGTTTGGAAAACGCAACAGTGGCCACGGGATTGGAAAAGGTCAGTTCACGTTCCAATTCCAAAGAAGGGCAATGCCAAAGAATGCTCAAACTATCGCATAATTGCACTCATTTCACATGCTAGCAAGGTTATGCTCAAAATCCTATAAGCTAGGCTTCAGCAGTACGTGAACCGAGAACTACTGGATGTACAAGCTGAGTTTCGAAGAGGCAGAGGAACTGGAGATCAAACGGCCAACATTTGCTACATCGTGGAGAAAGCACGAGAGTTCCAGAAAAACATCTACTTCTGCTTCATTGACTATGCAAAAGCCTTTGATTGTGTAGATCACAACGAACTGTGGCAAATTCTTAAAGAGATGGGGGTACCAGACCACCTTACCTGTCTCCTGAGAAATCTGTATGCGGGCCAAGAAGCACTAGTTAGAACCGGTCATGGAACAACCGATTGGTTCAAAATAGGGAAAGGAGTACGACAAGGATTTATACTGTCACCCTGCTTATTTAACCTATATGAAGAGTACATCATGAGAAATGCCAGGCTGGAAGAATCACAAGCTGGAAGTAAGGGTGCAGGGAGAATCATCAATAACCTCAGATATGCAGACGATACCACCCTAATGGCAGAAAGTGAAGAAGAACTAAAGAGCCTCTTGATGAGAGTGAAAGAGGAGAGTCCGAAAGCTGGCTTGAAACTCAACATTAAAAAAACTAAGATCATGGCATCTGGACCCATCAATTCCTGGCAAATAGAAGGGGTAGAAATGGAAGCAGTAACAGACTTCATTTATTTGGGCTCGAAGGTCACCGCAGACGGAGACTGCAGCCATGAAATTAAAAGACGCTTGCTCCTTGGGAGGAAAGCTATGGCAAACCTAGATAGCATATTAAAAAGCAGAGACGTCACCTTGGCGACAAAGATCCGCATAGTCAAAGCTATGGTTTTTCCAGTAGTAATGTATGGCTGTGAGAGCTGGACCATAAAGAAGGCTGAGCACCGAAGAATTGATGCCTTTTAATTGTGGTGCTGGAGAAGACTTAAGAGTCCCCTGGACTGCTAGGAGGTCAAACCAGTCAATCTTAAAGGAAGTCAATCCTGACTGCTCATTGGAAGGATTGATAATGAAGCTCAAGCTCAGATACTTTGGTCACCTAATGCAAAGAGAGGACTCTTTGGAGAAAATCCTGATGCTGGGAAAGATTGAAGGCAAAAGGAGGAGAGGACGGCAGAGGCTGAGATGGTTAGATAGCATCACTGAAGCAATGAGCATGAAACTGAGCAAACTCAGGGAGGTAGTGAAGGACAGGAAGGCCTGGCGCAATATGGTTCATGGGGTCATGAAGAGTCGGATGCGACTTAACGACTGAACAACAACATGTATCTTTTGGATGAGTGTAGAATTTGCTGAAAGGTACATTTGCCTTGGAGACCAGGACACAATTACCTTGAAGCACAAATTTTTCTGTTGATGGTCCCCGTGAAAAGGACAGGCTTTAGGAGGGGAATGGATTTAGTAGCCACTTCAAGGGGGAATGGAGAACTGACGTTCTGCAGATCACAGGAGGAATTATGGCCAAAAAGGCAGCTGGATAGTGGATCCAGGCTGCTGAAATTTCTCTCCAGATCAAGAAGAGATCTGGACAACTGGTTTTTGTTTGGTTTTTTGTTGTTGATGTTGTTTGGAGTAGACGGCAGAAACTGATGTTTTTGTGGTCTCTTGCGATCAGCTGGGAGTAGTGGGATTCCATCATGTTCTGAGCTGTTAATGTAGCCTCTTATGGACTCAAAGTTCGACCAAATCTCATCTTTTTAAGCACTTTGGAGTTTATTTTTTCTTCTTGTTTGTTAAAATTGAAAAGCCTTCAGAACCGAAAGTCTGGGTTTTCTGGGTTAGTTTCTCTTCAATCGGTTTAGAAATAAAGAATACGTGTTTAAAGTTTTGTAAGAACTTTCTATTTCACCATATACAGCAAAAGGGTAATGATAGTGCTGAATTTAGAAAGTTTGTAAATAGATTAAGGATTCAGATGAATTTGAATGAAAGAAAGATTTTGAAGTTAATTAAAAGGATCTTCTCTTATGGGGAAATTTGTTTTCTTTATATTTTGAGGTGATAACAAGATTTTGAAGGTTGGACAGTTGAGGGTACCAAATGGCTACTGGAAAGGAAGTCTTTGATGTTTAATGGATTTATTTGTAATACTTGTATTGCTATGTTTGATATATAAATGATGGGTTACTCTTTCTGGTAATCTATAATGGCTTTTTTGATTGGGACTGGATAATGATGGTTACTCTTGAAAATATTTAATTGTTAATTGGGATTTGGCTTTTAATGGCTGGGACGGAGTCGTGAACCCTGGGTCTTCTGAATCCTAGTCCAATCCGTTCACGACTATAGCAAACTGCCTCCTGCTGTATCTCAGGCTAAAAGCTTTGGGGGAGGAAAAAAATAGCCTTTTCAAAGTCTCTGCCCTTCTGTTTGAATCAATCCTTCTTAACACTCTATTCACGCTCTTCCAAATCTGATTGTCTTTTGCTTTCTAAAGCAGTACTGTTCTTCCTCCTTTCTTCTTCTTGCATTGCACATCTTTTCTTGCCATTTTTGTAAAAGTGAGGCCAGGGAAGAGCAACACAGAGCTGCATGATTTTGAACAGAAGCACAAGGGGGTTGTGTACCTAATTTGTTCTGGGAAGGTGTCTATGATGGTTGCCTTGGCAAGGGGTAAGTTCTACTTGTCTCTACGTGAATGGAATTTGAAAGAGACGTGCAGAGGAGAATGAAAAACAAAGAGGCCACAAAACCAGGTCTGGAAATAATCCATCAAGAGCAGACACCCGAAGGTAAGAACTGCCAGGCAGAAGGTCACATAAGGTCAACGAGGGGCTGAGGGGACATGAGAAGGCGTGAGTGATGGATGCTGCTAGCAAGAGATGCTGAAAGGGGCCTCATTTCGAGATACTACACCATTCGTGCCAGTCACCATAAGATTTGGCACCTCATCTCTTCTGGAACCTTTATAAAAGGGTCAATTTGAATTTGGGAAAAGGGAAGCAGCGTTGCTTCCATTGGGGAATGGCAGTCTGATGCTCTCTGAAGCTCTCCAAAGCTCTCCAAAGCAAGCGTGGAGAGCTGCTGGAAAAGCCGGCTGGGAGGTGATTTCTGGTTGGCTTTTATCTCCCTGGATCAAAGGGAGATCAAGAGATTAACCACATGTGCTCCAGACGGAGGTTCCTTCTGATTCAACTGCAGAAATGGAAAAGGTTTTGCAGCCAGATCAGGAGTTGAGCTGCTGGGAGGCCTGAACGTTCATCTACGCTCCTGATTGTGGTGGAGCAAGCACAGAAATTACAGCCTTGCTCTCCGCATCTCTTAATCACGTTAAGAGGTGATCAATTATTGCTGAAGAGAGATTTCCTTCTGTGGCAAAGGTAAGATTTCTTTCAGTGAGTTAAACCTTCTTTTGAGACTACAAAAAAGACAAGAGAGACTTTGATTTAAAGATTCAAGACATATTGGCAAAAAGCTTAATTAAGAGAAGATCTAAGAAATTTTTAAACAGCTAAGGGGACAATCTTTATTTCTTTACGTTGCTATTTATAGTTTTGCTATTTTTTTCTTTGACGAATGTGCTTTGATACAATTAATTACTAAGGTGGTTAAAGAGAATAGCCCAGTGTGGGAATGCTTGTTAATTATGGATAAATGGATTATGGATAAAATAAATGGATGATTTTGAAAAAGGAATGGATGAAAGAGTTGTAAAGTGAAGAGAGGAGATGAAAGAAGATGTTGAAAAATATCTGGAGAGATAAAACAAATTAATGACAGAGTAGAAATTTCAGAGAGTAAGTCAGAAGTCCAAGGCAGAGAGTTGGAAAGAGAATTGGACCATTTGGCGTTACTGGAATTGAGAGAAAAAGAATTCTGCTTGAGAGTTAGAGCTATTCCGGAGGTTCCAGTTAAAAATATTAGAGAGAGGCTTATTAATGTTAACTAGAGGGAACCAGGGAGCAATTAAAGGAAAAGAAACATCCAAACATAATGGAGGAACATCGTCTCACTCTAGAAGAATTTAAATCTGTTTGGGAACAATGTTTTCAGGACTTATTTTTAAATTGGGATCTGACAGGGGTTATAGAAGAAGAAAAGATTCTGCTGTATAAAACAGAAGTTGAGGATGATTTGAATAAGAAGTTTAAAATGGACTTTAAAGAAAAGCCAGATTACCAAAGAGATATGGAAGATATGGAAAAAGATGTTGTGGATATGAAAATGGATTTCAAGATGTTTGATTACAAGAGTGACGTGGAGAAAGAAGTTGTAATGGACATACAAACTTTGCTGGCTGATGTTTTAATCATCAAAAGGGATATCCATATTACAAATCAGAAGAGTGAGCTGGAAAGTTTGACCAGGGTTAAATTGTATAAGTTTTGATTTTGGGTTGTTATTGTTGGAATCTTTTTTCTGACCAGGACTGTAAGACAACGTAAAGATTGTTTTATAGAAGGACAAATCTTTTATTTCCTATTTGGTAGAGAAAGTTAGGGGTTAGTATGTAAAAGCGACCTATTAGATCTAGTTTAAAGTATATATGCTATTATTATTGATATTCTTTATGCTTATGGGGATAATTTTTTTTGTTTCACTTATTAGAGAAAGTTGTAACTCAAAATGTAAATTAGATTTAATTGTCTATGTTTAAAACATATGGGTTATTACTGGTACTCTTAATGATTTTGCTGTGTAAGACTGATCGATGGAGGTTTAAAAAATAATGTGGTTATTGTTTAGTGATGAGGAATGGGAAGAAGAGTTTCTTTTTCTGTAATATGAGAGAAGGTGTTAAGTTACCAAAAAGGCTTATATTTGTCTGTAGGGAGGGGGGAGTCACTTTGTATAAGTCTTTCTTTTTCCTTTTCCTTTTCCTTTATCTCTCTCTCTCTCTCTTTCTCTCTGTTTTTTGTTTGTATAAGTTTTCTAATGATCTATTAGATAAGTCTAGTCAAAATATTATGGACAAAAAAAGCGCTAACCACCAGGACCTCTACCACATGCTTCTTGTCCATCTCCTGCTTTCCTTCATGCTGTTCTTGCTGCTGATTGGCTGGCCAGGAAAGTCAACTACCTTCTCCAACAAACAGCAAACAAATGATCACAGGGGTGTTGGGCTTCTTGGCCAGGAAACCAGAGAATATCACACAAAAGCGTCTGGGGAAGAACTTGGCACACTACCTTTCTTGCTTTGTTCTCACCTGCAACATTTGTTGGGGCACTTCTGCTGCCTTCTCTACTGTCACTTGCACTGTCTGATTGTGGAGAATGTTCTGCAATGCAAGTGCTTGTTGTCATCTTTGATGGAGCCCTTGGCTGGCATCCGCTTCATGGTAGCTTCCTTGGGGAAGAATCTGCCTGGTGCATTGAAGGAAGCCAGGCTGATCGCCTTCAGCAGGCTGATCTTCTGCAGCGTCTGGGTGCCTTTTGTGCTTGCTTCCCTGACCTCAAAGGGAGGGCCGTGAAGGCCATGCCGATTTTGCCTGTCTTCGCATCTATGTCCAAGTAACAGTATTTGACAGTTTAATATGCCTTAGAAAATACCCCAAGTCCTTTTTTCCAAAATCATGATAGAAATGAGCTACATTTTAAGTAACATGATTTCCTCCACTACCTTTGTTCTGGAGTATCCAAAATAGGTTTCTGCATGTGCTTCTGTGTGCATCTATGAGTTTCTGCAAGGACCCTGGAGTTTACATCATTGTGTCGAGGGATTCCAAGTTCACTCACACTCACAGGTTGTGGGTAATAAATGCCATATTTCCGCCTCTCAACTCCTTTCTGCCTCTCAACAGAGGGGTCACCTAATTCCCATCTTGTCTGTAACCCAGACTATCCTTAGAAATCGATGGGCAAAGAGATTTGAGCTGGTACATTCCTGGGGGATATTTTTTTGGACAATACAATAGAAATAGTAGTGTAGAGCAGTGTTTCTCAACCTTGGCAACTTTAAGATGAGTGGACTTCAATTCCCAGAATTCCTCAGATAACATGGCAGCTGGGGAATTCTGGAAGTTGAAATTCATCATCTTAAATTTGCTAAGGTTGAGAAACACTGGTGTTGAGGACATATGGAGTGGCCCTGAAGGACAGGAGGAAGAGTCAGATAAGAGGGGCTTGAGCCCAGGCCAAGAAAATAAGTAGAGAAAATCTCTCAGACAAGCCCCTGCGTACTTCACACAAAACTAAAGGGAGGAAGTAGAAACCACATTTCTTAGGAGAGATGAAAACATCCAAATATGTCAACAAATCCTGGGACCTCTGGGGGAGGCATGGCAAACTGAAGATGTCTCTCTCTGAGAAAGTGGAGCTGATGACCATGTCTGATGACCATGTCATGATCATGATGACAGGACCAAAGAACCTGTGAGTAGACCGACTCTCTGGAACCTCTGCAGATAAGGAGAGGAAGGGAGATTGCCCACATGTGCTCTGGATGGGTGCTCCTCATGAGGAGGCTGCAGGACAACAGTTTTCTGTGGGTTAGAGCACCAGGACAGAAAGGGATTAGACATATTTATTCATTCATTCATTCATTCATTCACTCATTCATTCATTCATTCATTCATTCATTCATTCATTCAACAAGTTATATTGCTGCCCAACTCACGTACAGTGACTCTGGGCAGCATATAAAGTAAAATCCCCAAGACAAAAAACCATCAACACCTGCTCCCTGTAGCAGCCAAAAACACAGTCAACACAGCCACTTGATTGGCTCCTCTTAGCTTGGGGTCCCCAGGTCTGTTGGCAAAGCCACGTCTTCAGGGCTTTCCAGAACAACATCAAGGTGGGGCCCAATCTTTACTCAGCAGGAATAACATTCCACAGGGAGGGGGCCACCACGGAAAAGGCCCTTCTTTGTGGTCCCATCAGATGTATTTCTCTCAATGATGGGCTTGGGGATCACATAACTGGTTCACAACCACAGTGGAGTCTTTTAAAGGATGCTAAGTTTGCAAGCCTCACTTTCTAATCACTTTCAGAAATTGCCTATTAATCATCTTAAAGCTAATATTACCTTCACAACGACAAATTTGAAAAATTGCTGCATCAGTTTATTTTCAACTCCCAACCCCCCCCCCCCAAATTACAAGCTTAAGAACTTAAAAAATTGAACTAAACAGCAAAAACTAAATAAGATTTTGATCTAAGAAAATTACAAATGAATTAAAGAGTCCAGTTAAATTTGGAACACTGACTTTTAGTATAAGATTTTGGTATGGATAGATTATGTTCAAAAGATGTCAGTGAGGGAATGATAGATATAGAGCAAATTTTGTCTGGCAAAACAGAAGTGGAACTAAGAAATGACAGGCCAAGAGAATGCTTTCAAAAAGGACACTTTAAATATATAAAATGTGTACACTTTATACATAGAAAAGAAATTGAGTTAACTTCTAAAAATTAAAGCAGAAATACAAATGACAAAAGAAAAGAATGACCTGGAATGTGTTTTCTTATTGGATCTGCAAAAGAGGCTTGTTAAACCCCTGAAGAAGTCTGTGCGATGGTATAAAGAAGAATGAAAGAGAAATCAAATCCTACGACATTATTTGAATGAAATAAAGATTAAGACTGTTAGACATAAAGCAAGGAATATAAGTTGGTTTATTTGATCAAGGTTAAAATAAGACATTTATTTGCAAAGTTCTGACAACTCTTTACGGACTTTTTGCTGACATCAGGATTGAAAAATGGATGTTTATGGATTTGCATATAGGTAAGGGAAGGGATATCGGATGGAGAGAGATCTGTTTTTCACCTTACAGGGGTAAAGAGTGTGAGGGGAAAAAGAGCAATAAATAAAGTAAATAAATAAAATTACAGAGCAATAAATACAATTGCTATGTGGACTAAAGCTTTCAGTCATGGACAGGAAGTCGAAAAATAGATGGACAAAGTAAACTGCTGATAAAAGGAGCGTGACACAAGGATGGAATAGGGAAGTGTGGTAAAATTAGCGCCAAGGACGGTAGCTCATCCTGGGAGTCATGATTGTGGGTTGTGGGTTTGAAGAATAAAAAGGATTGTTGGGAGTGGCTCGGGGCCACATGGCCACAAGCTGTCCAGGTTGACCGCTTGTCCATGCTGGACCTCATTGCAATGGGAATCTAAGTAAGTACCTCGTGTTCTGTTTATTAAGTTATCCTTGCTTATTGAACTAACACTTAATAAATTCTTTAGAAGTTTGAAGTGGTCTGTGTTTTGGTGTGTCTGTCTCTCAGGTTTGATGGGATTTTCCCCCTGACAAGAGTTACTCAATTTGTCTATCCTCGTAATGAAGGTTGGGAGTCACTTCTTGATCATTCTTTTTTCTTTTCTTTTCTCTTCCTTTCCCTTTTTTCTTGCAATTTCATTCTTTCTTACTATTCTTTTTTCTTTAAGTTTAGTTTGTATCAGTTTTTACTCATGTAATCAAAATCCTTATTAAAATATGCCATCAAACGCTCAAAACCTGCAAAGCTTTTGGGTTTCTCTCACAAACTGGGACACTGCTTTTGATCTAGAATTGAATCAGTTTTATTCAGGTAGTTTATTGTTTTTATTATGTTTATGGTAGACTTTTTAGGAACTCCTGGGCTTGGGTGGATTAGAAGTATTTTTTGTAAAAAGAATTTAACTAAAATGTTCTTTTCATTTATTATATTCTAATGTGGGTAGTCCTTGCTTAATGACCACAATAGGGACCTGAAAAATTATTGTTAAATGGGGCAGTTGTTAAGCAAGTCATGCCTAATTTTATGACCTAGTTTTGCAGTGGTCATTAAACAAATCACTGTAGCTGTTAAACGAATCATGCGGTTGTTAAGCGAATCACATGGTTCCTGATTGATTTTGCTTTCCAGGAGCTGGCTGGGAAGGTCGCAAATGGCAACCACTTAGCCCTGGGATGCTGCAACCATTGTAAATGCGGACTGATTGCCAAGTGCCCAGATCGTGATCATGTGACCGTAGGGGTGCTGTGACAGTTGTAAAGTTCGAGGACTGGTTGTAATTCTTTGTTTGTTCAGCATCATTGTAACTTCAAACAGTCACTAAAGAAATGGTTGTTAAGTGAGGACAACACCCTGGATTACAATATACAGTGGAACCTCGGTTCACGAACTTAATTCGTTCCGTGACTCTGGTCGCGACCCGAAATGGTTGCAACCCGAATAAAATTTTCCCATAAGGTTCAATGTAAATACGGTTAATCCGTTCCGACCTCAAATTTGGTCGCCAACTGATTTCTGGTCGTGACCCGAGTTGAATTTCCCCATAAGGTTCAATGTAAATATGGTTAATACATTCTGAACCAGTGAAAGCAATGGGGGGGGAAGGCTTATGTAGCACGCACAGCAGAGCGGGAGCTTCCCCCTCCCCCACACTGATTCCTCTTAATTCCGCACTCTTTCCTTTGTGCATAGCCCTTGGCGCGCGCGACAAAAGCACTGTGAAAGCAATGGGGGGGAAGGCTTATGTAGCGCACACAGCGGAGCGGGAGCTTCCCTCCCCCACTGATTCCTCACCGCTCTTTCCTTTCTCCATAGCAACAAAAGCACACTGAAAGCAATCAGTGGGTTAGGGGGAAAGGCTTATGTTGCGCGCATGCACAAGCGGGAGTGTTAGCTTCCCCCCCCCACTGATTCCTCCGCGCTCTTTCCTTTCTCCATAGCGACAAAAGCACAGTGAAAGCAATCAGCGCGTTGGGGGGAAAGGCTTATGTCGCGTGCACGCACAGCCGGAAGCGGGAGCTTCGCCCCCCACTGATTCTTCCACGCTCTTTCCTTTCTCCATAGCGACAAAAGCACAGTGAAAGCAATCACCAGGCCAAGGGCTATGGCCAAAGGAAAGAGCAAATTTCCCCATAAGGTTCAATGTAAATACAAACAGTTCTAAAACATATGCATTTTATTTTTAAACCACAAAAACATGAAAAAAAGCACAGTATGAAGAGGGAGAATGGGGTGGGGAGGCAGTTAGTGTTTGGAGGGAGAGTCCCCTCCCCACAGGAAGTCATGACCACGTGACACGGGAGGGAAAATGGCTGCGGATCCTGTTTGTCACCCGATCCGGTGTTCGCGACCGGAGGCAAATTTTTGCAGCCGGAGCTGGTCGTGACCCGAATTGTTCATGAACAGATGCGTTTGTGAACCGAGGTTTCACTGTATATGAAAATTATTTGAGTGCAGAAAAGATTTCAGATGCTTTCCTGGACCTGCTTTCTGATGGGGAAGCCAATGTTCGTAATTACAGGCGTGGAAGGCAGAGAAACACAGTGGCCGTTCTCAGAGGGGCTGACACCGACATCTCCATCCAGATTTCAGCCATGTTGGGAACCTACAAAATCCCTCAGGTGAGTGTTTGCTGAGATAGCATTTATCCATGTAATTTCCAACCATTGCAAATGAAGAATAGAGTTTAATAGAGAAATAATTACTGTTAAGGATGAAGGTTCAGGCTATCCATTGGGAGGGATGAATTAGAGCAGGCATATCCCCTTCCACCATGGTGCACTCCAGACTGGTGGACATTCTACTTCCTGGTGATTGGAAAATTCTCCACTCCAGAAGTAAATGGGAAGGGAAGCAATGGATGAAACAAAGGCTGAGTGGGGAAACCTTCATTGCAAGGAGTGGAACTCTCTTTCATGAGGGACAGAATTGTCATCTTAAATGTTAGATGTTATAGGTGTCAAATAAATCCCACCTTCTTTCTTTTCAGTTCACAGTTTTTCTTATAGTCTTGTTTCTCAGGGTCTGTGTGATAAAACCCATCTTCCTTTCCTCTACCCAACGTTCCCTGCTGAAGGAGTCCAGTATCCAGGGATGCTCAAGGTGGTCCTGCATTTTAGGTGGTCCTTGGTTGGTCTGATTGCTCCTGACCCTGAGCAGGGACTGAGGTTCAAGAGGATCTTGATTTCCATGCTGAATACTTTGATGCTTGTTCTTTGGTATGGAGGAAAGAGTGGGTGATTTTAAAAAATAAGAGCTTCTTGGAATTAGGGGGACATGATTTCAGATTTGGATGGCATGGATATTTGTGGAATGACAAACTGAAAGTTAATAGTGATTTTAAAAACCATTTTATTAGACATGCCGTACTGAGAGTTTGGAATTGATATAAAGCAAGATTGTCTCCAAAAATTCCTCTGGGGTTGTCCTCCTAAGAAACTTTTTGTACAAGAGAAATGACACTTAAACAAATATGGTTGATGTATGCAAATTTACTACTCTTTTCTGAAGGAGAACCCAACTTGAAGAAGAGGGAAGAATTAGAACTGGAAGGTTATGTTTGTCAGTGGTTTACTTATGCAGAGTTGTTGGAAAGATTTAAACTAGATAAGAAAAGTTACAAATTTCACTCTGAAAAAACTGACTTCGAAGATGCTTTGTGTACCAATGCTGAACATGTTATCACCAAAATGTATACACTTTTCTTGAAGATGAACATGGAAGATGAATATGTTAAAGATTGTATATTTAAGTAGGCAAAAATTTTTTGGATACAACATAATGTTGGATCAATGGGAGAATCTGTGGAATAAAGACTTGAAGTTTACTGTTAGTTACAGTTTAAAAGAAAATTTCTATAAATGATGCACTGTTGGTGTTGGACACCAGCTAAATTGTCTAAGACGTATAAAGGCGTTTCAAATGTATGTTGAAATGTAATCTGCATGAAAGTATATTCTACCATTTATGGTAGACTTGTGAGAAAGCTAAGAATTATTGGGATATGATAAGAATTTTGGTTCAAAAAATCTTAAAAATGGAAAAATTGAAAACCAGAGACTTTTCTTTTAGGTATGATGGATAAACAGGTGGAAAGAAATCATGGACCTTTGTTCCATTATCTGATAACTGCAGCGAGACTTTTATATGCCCCAAAATTGAAATATTTACAAACACCAACAGCTGAAGAATGGATATTGAAACTAAAGGAACTAACAGCGATGATGAAACTGACTACTCTGATTAACAAAAAGACAGGGTCAGGCTTGGTTTCGGTTTGGAAACCACTTTTGGACTTCATACTTGAGACTCAAAAAAAAAAAAGAAAAAGAAAAGTGAATCTATTTTATATCTATACTTATGCCAAAAAAATTCGGAAGTTGCTTTTCCTTTCCTGTATTTTTTCTGTATTTTTTCTTTTTGATTTCTTTATAGCTTATATTTTTTACTGAAACTTAATAAAATTCTTTGAAATTGATTTCTATGCTGATAAGGAATGGCATTTGTCCAGTTCTATCACAAATCCCCCAAACCGCTTCCAACCTCATTTTACTATTTTATTTGGACCTCAAATGTTCTTTGCGATTCAGATCTGGTCTTAGGAAAATAATGTAGCATTTGGGGAAAAAGATGAAGCCCAGCAGGCCAGCGCTGGAGGCCAAGATGGAGAAGACCTGCACAGCCACCATGTACTTGCCCTTGGTGCTCAGATAGGCGGGCACAAAGGAGACCCAGACGCTGCAGAAGACCAGCATGCTGAAGGTGATCGTCTTGGCTTCGTTGAAGGCCCCAGGGAGGTTCCTGGCCAGGAAAGCCACCATGAAGCAGACGGCAGCCAGGAAGCCCATGTAGCCAAGGGCAGTGTAAAACATGGCAGCAGAGCCTTCATTGAATCGCAGGATGATCTCTCCAGGCTGGGAATGCAGGTCAGAATCAGGAAATGGGGGAGAAGTTGCCAACCAGATGCCACATATCACCATTTGGACACACGAGCAAGAAAGGATGATGGAGTTAGCTAAGCTCTTCCCCAGCAATCGTTGTACTTGATTCCCTGGTTTTGTGGCCAGGAAGACCAACACCACTGTGATCGTTTTGGCCAAGACTGAAGAAATGGCGGCTGAGAAGATAAAGCTGAAGGTTGTTTGTCGGAGAAGGCAGGTGGCTCTCCTTGGCTGGCCAATAAACAGGAATGTGGTCCATATGGAAAGCAGGAGGGAGACCAGGAGAACGTAGGAGAGGTCCCTGTTGTTGGCTTTGACGATTGGCATCTCCTGGAATTTAATGAAGATTCCTAAAACAGAGCTTGTAATGAAAGAGAGGAAGAAGGCAATGGCAGCCAGGATCTTCCCCAGATTTTCTTGATAGGACAGGAAGGTTTTAATTTTGGGGATACAGTGACCTTGATTGATGTGTGGATGCTGATCTTCTGGACATCTGCTGTATTTTTCTGCATCTGAAAATAGCCAGAGGAACATATTGCTATGGTCTTGTCTGCTTCCTCTTATCAGAGATTGATACAGCAGACCAGAGAGAACGTCAACATGAAAAGGCATCAGGCGAACAATCAGACCTTGGCAGCTTCAGGAGACAAGTTGGCTGAGCAGGTAAAAATTGATTCCAAGAATGAAGGGCAGATTCTGCAGGTATCTGGAGGTAACTGCAACATGGCTTCATCCTTTCCCCACCCTCAGAGAGAATCCTACAGGCCATTGAATCAACCCTGATTAGTGCAGGGATCCAAATTAAATCTAAGGGTTCTATCAAGTGGATTCTGTGAAGATTATAAATGGAAGAAGCACAGAGAGGAGATGTTGGCTTCTAGACAAATACTATTAAATGTTAGCTTTTTCTTAGAATGGTTCTTCCATCCAGTCTTGGATCGTGTAAATTCAGACTGAGTGAATCCTCTTCCAAACCCACTCAAACCTGTTTTGCACTATAAACCTGGACATTTTCACAGCGATAAATTCCAAAAACTGAAAGATGGGTGGACAAGATGAACACCAAGAGATGTCCTCTTCCTGATAGCACGAGGCCACAGCTGATCCATTCTCTTTTAATGTCCTGTTCTCTTTCTTATCATTCTAAATCCTCACACTGTGGAATAATAATGGATATTATTTTTTAAAAAGGAATGAGAGCCAAGCTTAGAATTGCCTTTCAAAAGCCCTTCCATGGGAAATGTCTGCTGAATGGTCTTTCCCAAGGTCTGCCCATTTCCCCTGGTCTCACCCACCTTCCTGGGTGGAGATGGTTCCTTCTGCACAAGGAAGACAGTCGTAGCAGCAGATGGGCTCTCCTTTCCTGGCCACCTTCACCAATTCAGAAGGACAGCTTTCCACACATCTGGAAGGTGGCAGGGGCTGAGCAGAGAGGGGAAGAAGATCCAAAAAAGGGATGAACCTTGTCCCACATGTGGTCTGTGAGTCAGCACCGGTCAGAAGCAGAGAGATACAAAATCCCCTTTCAGTGGGATTTGTTTTATGTCATTTTGACAGAAAGAAAGATTTCTATACAGCACAGAGTTTTGCTGCTGCTGCTGCTGCTGCTGCTGTTGCTGCTGCTGCTGCTGCTGCTGCTGCTGCTGCTGCTTCTTCTTCTTCTTCTTCTTCTTCTTCTTCTTCTTCTTCTTCTTCTTCTTCTTCTTCTTCTTCTTCTTCTTCTTCTTCTTCTTCTTCTTCTTCTTCTTCTTTTTTCCAGACACTGCTCTAACCATTTTATTTTTTAATTCCTGGTTTCCAGCCTTAACTTCTATTCTAAAGGATCTCGACTTTAGAACTTATTACTTATTCCCACAATTGTCTCTTTTGCCCTTCTGTTAAAGAGGCTTTATTCTTTTCAACCATTATTCATTTTAGCCCTTTCACTGCTGTCCCTCCAAGATTGTGCCCAGCCCTCAGTAGCTGACGGCTACATGGAAGCTGGATGATAGCACGGCACAAACGCCATTCCTCATCAGCACAGACATCATTGTCCTCAAGAACCTCTGGCCCCGGTCAGTGTCTGGAGCAAGCAGACGAACCAAGGTCCACCTGAAATGAAGAAGCAGCTTGATGATTCCCTGGTACTGAAGTCCTTCAGTGGGGAGCATCGGGTAGAAGAAAGGGAACTGAATTTTCTCAGTCATGATTGGGGAAAGAAAAGTATAAGTGATCTGAAAAGGAAGGAAAGAAGGCAATGTTATATTCTGTGGTCAACAAAACTCTACATTCTAGCCACAAAGAAGGGCTAGTACCATCCCTACAATGAAGACCTTTGGGTAGGGGGGTTTGTTCTCTGCTCATACATGGCTTTTCTTCCCACTTATTGATCGACTGCCTTGATTTCCAAGCACAGAGAACCAGAACAGCTCCCTCCCCATCCTCTACTCCTACCATTTCCGTGATAAAAAGCTCTTCTTGGATTTAAAGGGAGGAATTTCTGACTGACATGTCCAGGACTCAAAATCTATGCTCCCAGCAAAGAAATACCTGTGGGATTTTGTAGGTGCTCAACATGGTTGAAATCTGGATGGAAATGTCCATGTTGGACCCCTCGAGAACGGCCACTCTGTTTCTCTGCCCTCCACAGCTGTAGTTGGGAACATTGGCTTCCCCGGCTGCGAGCAGGTCCAGCAAATAATCTGAAGTAATCAATGCACTGAAATAATTTTCCTAGATATTGTAACCCAGCGTGATGTTAGGTAGAAGACGACGATCTTGGTTGATCTCTCGAATGGCAAAAAGGAAGGACAGCATTTTCCAGTCTCGTTCAGCTCCTCTCCTGCCAGCATAAAATATCACGATGTAATACATGAAAATGAGGCCGTCACTGCCTTGGGTAGGTATGGAGCCTTTAGGTATCCCCCATAATGTGATGAGCTGGAAGCATGATCAGTAACAATTTCTGACCTGGAGTCTTTCAACCAGCAGGTCAGCTACTTCCTGGGTTCAATGCTGAACCTGCCACGAAGGGAGGCAGAGGATGCACCATTCCTTCATGTCGGTGGCCCAGAAGCCACGCTCAGTTCAAGGATGCCTTCCCCTTTCCCTTCCCCTTCCCTTTATGGGGGAGGAGGGGGGAAGACTCCATCCGATGCCTCTCTGTCTCTCCTCAGAAGATCGAGAGGAAAGGGGACCTTCGTTCTGCCCATGCAGCTGAGAGCAAAGAGCTCAACCTGACAGTTGCAAAGGAGCCTGATCACTGCAAGGTGTCAGAGGGATCCGCAAGATAACACAGCACAGTGAATCAGCAAAAGGAGCAGATTGAGGGGGCAGCATCTGGGAGCTGGGAAGACTGGCAGGTGAGAGGAACCAAACAGAGATGGGGTGGCTGTAGCTGTCCTGCAAAAAAGACCGACTTACATGTCATATCGAGCTGAGGGGCTGGTCTCGAAGCTTACTGGGAGAAAAGTACTATCCATGGAAGAGATTATGCCACCAACGAGAAGCTCTCCTGGCCTGTAGTAATTCTCGGGTTCCACCTCATCCCTCTTCAGGGTCAGGAGGCATTTGGCGTTGAGCCTCCCACAGGCTCCCTGGGGCCAAAGCAGCAGCCCAAGGAGAAGTAGCAGCAACATGATTTGGTGGTCCTGAATGAGCCTCCTGTGTTCTGCCTGCGTTTGCAAAGAAGAAGAAGAAAACAGCAGCACTAGCAGCAACATGGCTGCGGTTCCTGACTGGACCTCCTGCACTGCGTCTGTTCTCAAGGAAGATCACGAAGAAGGGATGGAAGAAACCGAAGCCCTCTTCCAAGCCAGACGCTTCAGGGGCTTTCCTAATCTGGACTCAGTCTAGCCAAGACTTCACCCCTGGAGGAGAGAGAAGTCAACGCAGCCCCATCTGCCCCAAGATCCTCCCTAAGATCTTGCCCTCTCCAGAGACATTTATGGTCGCTGCGTTTCTGAGAAAGACACCACCCAGTTTTGCTGCGGAGTCTGATCTGGACGTCAAAACCTGTCTTTAACCTGCTTGTCTCCTATCTTCAGCTGGAGTGCAGAAGAGTCTCAAGGCACTCAGCAGAAGGCAACCAGGAAATCACTGTTATTTGCGTAATTGTAAGGAGGAGAAACGTCACCTCTCTGAAGTGGCAATGAGTTCACTTAGAGGTGACCAGAGGGATCAATCAAAGATGGGGATGGAAACTTGAAATGAAGCCCGGGAGAATTTGGCTCCGAACAGCTCCAATGAAATGTGATTAGAAAATTGCAGTATAAAGAAAGACTTTGACACTGTACATGGAGAGTTACACATTAGCAAGGATTAGTTGGTCTTTCTTTTTTTTAGAGTTTTTATCCCACCTTGATTATTTTTTTGTATAAGTAACTCAAGGTGGCAAATATACCTAATCCTCCTTCCTCCTCCTTTTTTCCACAAAACAACCCTCACAACAACCCTGTGAGGTGAGCTGGGCTGAGAGAGAGTGACTTTTTCCAAGGGGACGTTGGCTATATGTCTCTAGCAGCTGGGGCTCCTTTCTCGGGATGAGCCAGAGACGGGCTTGTCTTGTCTGTGGAACTGGAGCTCAGCAGGATCGCATACATTTCCTATCTAACTAGGGCATTTATTAGCCGAATCTTTGGAGTGTGCCTTAGTCTGGAAAGCTCCTTACCCAAAATGTCACACCCGCACACTTATTCTATCCACACAACAGGAGAGAGAAATAGGGGAACTGTAATTATTTTAAAACGGTGGTCCACCGTTGTATCATGATTCGATACAGAGAAGAGGCAGGACATTATATTATTGTTATAATAATATGAATATGAATGGTAGACATCCATTCCCCCTTTTTTCCAATATTTGTATTGAGGACTATATTAAGCAAGTACAACAACCTAATACAGAAATCCATTAAAGAAGAATAATAAATAAGAATAAAAATGAATCAATTTTTTAAAAAATTAAAAGAGTGCAGAAAAAAACCCAAAACTAAAGAGAAAAGGAAGAAAGGAAGAAAAAGATAATCGAAAAAGCCATTAAAGATGATCACAAATAGTAACCCATCATTTATATATCAAAAATAACAACAGAAGTATTAGAAATTAATCCATTAAAGATCAAAGATTTCCTGTCCGGTAGCCATCCGGTACCCTCAACTGTCCAACCTTCAATGTCTTGTTATCAGCTCAAAATATAAAGAAAAGAACTTTTCCCCTAAGAGAAGATCCTTTTAACTAATGTCAAAATCTTTGTTCAATTCCAATTCATCTGTACCCTTAACCCATTTAAAAACTTTCTGAAATCTGCACTATAATTACCATTTTACTGAATATTCTGAAATAGAAAGTTCTTATAAAACTTTAAACACGTATTTTTTCTTTCTAAACGGATTGAAGAGAAACTCACCCAGTGAATACCAGACATCCGGTTTTGAAGGCTTTTCAATCTTAAGAAAGAATAAGAAAAAAGAAACGCCAAAGTGATTAAAAAGAGGAGGTTTGATCAGACTTTGAGTCCATAAAAGGCTACATTAACGGCTCAGAGCATGATGGAATCCCGCTGGGAGGAAAAGGAGGAAAATATATCTTTGGGTGAATCTTTGGGTTAAAGAAGCACGTTTCTAGAGGCCTCAGATGAATGGGATCGCCTTAATAAAATTGAAACATAAAGGAACGTGCAGCACCCTTGGAGCTGGCATGAACTGGGCTGATTGTGAACCCCTTAACACAAACATCCCCATAGCAGCCTAAGGGAGGATGCCTTCTTCCTGGCAGTTGGCACCCTGAACCAATTTGTTTCTTCCCCTCTGACACTGTTGCTTTCCTTATAGAGAGCAGTTGTTCTGTCCTTGTAGATAGCAGACAAGAACATCTTTGTGAAGCCTTGAGTACTCTGCATTTGTGTCCTGCATTTTGATTCCACATTACAATGGCACAGAAAAAGTAACTTTACGACCAGACCTTGAATTTATGGCCGTTGCAGCATCCTTGTGGTCATGTGATTGATATTTGCGTGCTTCACACCCATCTTCCAGCAAGCAGAGTCAATTGAGAAGCAGGCAGTAAAATTGTAAGTCATGGTTATGTGATGTCTTGCTTAACAACCACAGTGGAAGTGATGTTGTAAGTCAGTCATGGTCACATGATGTCTCGCTTAGCGACTCTGTCGCTCAGCAATGGAGTTGCCAGTCCCACTTGTGGTTGCTAAGGGAGGTCTACCTGTACCAGTTAATTCTTCTGACAAACAATCTTTGACATTTAATTGTTGCAACTCCTCCCCCCACAAAAAACAGCCAAGTCCAGTTTTTTCAAATCATGGTAGAAAAGGACTCTCACTTTTTAATAACTACGAATTCCCTTTTTCTGCTTGCTCTTGAGTGTACAGAATAGAGCATGAATGAGTATGAAGGCTTGTCATGGCCTCAAAGCCAGGCTCCAAGACATGAGTAGATTGGAAAATCAAACCCTGAAGCCCTTTCAGGCCCCTCCTCAGCCAGCACTGATCCCTCTGTGACCAACACAGGGGCCAAGGAAGGAAAGAACCCCCAGCCTGAGAGTCCTGTCAAAGTAAGCACCTCATGAGTAAGCAGCAACATTCTGGTCCACATAGCAACATGGGGGTGGAAATCCCCTCCGTCTTCACATCACAACATCTACCCTGAGACAAAGAAGAGGTCTAAAGTATGACTGTCTCCCTGTATCGGGAGGGGATCCCGCCGGAGGAATATACCACATACCATGAAGCTGCGGGCGAGTATACACCGGGACCACAAAACGCAGCATCCATACCAGGATAAAAGAACACGAAAGACACTGCAGACTACAGCAACCAGAAAAATCTGCAGTAGCCTAACATGCTCTCAGGCACACTGGACGCAAAATCCTATTTGAAAACACAGAGATACTGGACAACACCAACAGCCACTATACCAGGCTATACCGGGAAGCCATTGAGATTCACAAACACCAGCACAGTTTCAATAAAAAAGAGGAGAGTTTAAAAATCAACAAAACCTGGCTACCAATCCTGAAAAATACAGCCTGCAAAAGGTCAACAAACTCAGCTCAACCACTAGGGCGAGTGAACAGCTCACACAATGAACATGCTAATCACCCTCAGCAGCCACTCCTTAACAACTCAACAGAAGAAAAAACCCTGCCTAACCCCCAGAAACGTACACAGATATTCTGATACCAAAACAAGCAGCCACTCATTAACCCATCCCCCCACCCCCCACCCCCCACCCCCAATCCCCCCCCCCTTCAGATCTCTATAAATACCCACAAAAGGGTCACACCATCCTGGGCACAGAGAGAACTGCTCCTGTCTGTGCTCCTGCACTCTGAAGATGCCGGTCACAGATGCTGGCGAAATGTTAGGAAACAAAACTTCCAGAACACGGCCACACAGCCCGGAAGACCCACACCAGCCTTCGTATGCCGGCCGTGAAAGTCATCGACAATACACAAATAAGAAGTCCATGAAGAGGAACACTTTTTCTCCTTCTCATATTGATCTACATGGAAAAAGGAGCACCCACCCATCTCAGGAGATCCTTGGCTAATATAGCAAATAAAGCTAATATCCATCACAAATTAAGACCCACCAAATCCATATTGATGTGTTACTGTTCAGATCCATGCTAAAAATCTGCATTGATATGGACTTTAGAAAGATGGTTTTCAAGAACTTTGGGGCCAATTGGTTCTTCTTCAAAGTTTTGACTCCATCTGGGACTTCCTTCTTTGTGTACCTGCGTGTTGACTCATTCAGAGTTCTCATCCTTACCATTATCCAAATCACAGTGACTGATTTGTACTCTTGGTGCTACATCTCTAGAGACTTTCTGCAAACTTTCAGGAGGTTTGGCACAAACATATCAATTACATGCCATCACCTTGCTATGACCCTAAAGCCTTGTGGGCTGATCTCATGCCATTAGAAAATCTTGGGTGCATAAATGGCTCTGGAGAAAGAGAGAGCCTGGGGAGGCTACTAGGGCAGGCAGGGGCTGTGTTTACTCCCTGTCTTTCAGATATGAAGCCTTGACTGGACTCTGTACAGATCAAGAAAGCCCTTCAAGCTTCTGTCTTGGAAGAGGACTTTGATTTCTTCCATCTCTTCTTCTTACTCTTGGTTCAGAGCAGACACAGGGATGGGGGCTCAATCAGGAACAGAACTCTTATTGCTGCTTGTGTTCCTTCTGTGCCCGCAGGAAGCCTGGGGGATGTGGAAAGCCAAATGCCTCCTGACTCTGAAGAGGAGTGAGGTGGACCCAAAGAATCATTACAGGCCAGGAGAGCTTCTCATTGGTGGCATAGCCTCTACAAAAAAGCCTTTTTTTAAACCACTAAGCTTCAACACAACTCCTTCAACTGAAGTAAATGAGTAAGTCCTTCTCACTCCTTTTAAGCCACTACATTTTGGAGTGATTTCTGAAGTTCCAGCCCTCCTCTGTTTCCACGAATTATCCCTTTGATCTGCTAGTTTTCTCCATGTCTCTCCAGTTTCAACCTTGGGTTTCCATTCCACATCCTGCAGCTGTTGAGCAGATGTAGGTGCCGGATAGAGAAGAGATTCTGGTTCCTCCATTCTACCCCTTCCTTGGCCCACCAAGGGCTCATGAGGGACAGAAAAATGCAGGAATGTTGCATTTTTTCGTCTTCATTGCCAGTGGGATAAGTTAATTCTCCAATCAGGAAATGATTGCGGAGAATGGACTTGAAAACCTAACCCTGTCCAGAAATTGATAACTTATTGGCTTAGTTAATACTCACAGCTCTTCATTTTGTGCATGTTGTGTGAGAGAGTGAGTGTGGTTTAAATGTTCTTTTCCAATTTTAACTTCTAATTAACACTATATTTAATCTGGATAATAAGGCAAACAACTGAAAAGTATTTTAGAGGCTCACTAGGAAGAGAGACAGACAGAATATTTAAAGTCAAGATGAAATTTCAGTTGAACTGCAAACAGACCGATAACCTCAAGAATGCATTGAGGACTTGATATGCGATATAAGTAGAAAGATTCCTTTGAAATATGTGAGATCTCTGGGGTGACTTTCCACAGTTCTTACGAGAGATGAAGCTATCCATCCAAATAGGGGATGAAATGCCCTCCCCCCAAAGTGTTATTTTCATGTCACAAACTATGATTAAATTCAACTGATTATTTTCTAATGCAATTATAGTTTCAGGGCCATATTGAGAAAAGACTGGAAAATCCTATCCTTCCTTTTTGCCATCCAGGAGATCAATCAGAATTCTCATCTCTTGCCCAACGTCACTCTGGGTTACAACATTTATGAAAATTATTACCATGCAGGAAAGACTTCTGATGCCCTGCTGGACCTGCTTGCAGCCGGGGAGGCCAATGTCCCCAACTACAGCTGTGGAAGGCCGAGAAACACAGTGGCCGTTCTCGAAGGGGCTGACACTGACATCTCCATCCAGATTTCAACCATGGTGGGCACCTACAAAATCCCTCAGGTGTGTCTCACCTGGGAGACAGTTTCCATTCATGCACCCTTTAACTGGAGGTCCTGAGTTCTAGATGAAGATCACCGTTTTCTTATGGAAATGATAGGCATTAAAGTTTGGGTGTTAAATTTAAAATTCCATCTTCTTTCAATCTTTTCAGATCAGCTACAGTTTTGTTTCCCAGATTCTGAATGACAAAACTCGGTTTCCTTTCTTCTACCCAATGCTTCCTGCTGAAGGATTCCAGTACCTGGGGATGGTCAAGCTGCTCCTCCATTTCAGGTGGACCTTGGTTGGTCTGATGGCTCAAGACACTGACCAGGGCCAGAAATTCCTGAGGACACTGACTTCCATGCTGGAAAGGAACGGCATTTGTCCAGTTTTATCAGAAATCATTTCCACTACAGTTCTTCCAGGGCTCCTAGATGGGGGTCCATATCACAAATGGAGACAAGTGAATGTCTTTCTTTATGGTGCAGAGAGTGATTTCATCCCTGTAGGAGTACTCGTTCTATATTTTGTACTTCAATCCTTTCAGCAACCTGTTAGAGGAAAAGTCGTGATCACAACTGTCTGCTGGGACATAAGTAAGTATTTCATGAATGCGAATGTTTCCTTTCAATTACTTCCTGGCATTTTTTCCTTTATTATGAAGGGAAATCAAATGTCAAAATCTGCGATGACACTAGACATTTACAATTCTATGAGAGACTTGGCAAATGTATCGTTCACCTGTTCGTATACCAAGGATGCCTTTTCCGTGAACGTCTGGAGACGTTGCAGCGAGAGAGAAGAACTGGAGACTCTGCCCCAGGAGGAGATAGATTGGATCCTGTCTCTGGACAGCTATTTCAATTACAACACCATCTGGGCTGTGGCCCGGGCCTTACATGCAGCCTATGAATCCAGGTCCAAGAGGACAAAGAGGAAAGGTGGTAAAAACATGGAAACTGCAAGATTGGAAGGGTGGCAGGTATTTTGTTCTGTCTCTCTCCTACAGCTCAGAATCAATTTGTCATTGTAAAAACTGGGCAGATATTTTGAAAACTTGATTTATTCTGGAATGAATGAATGAATGAATGAATGAATGAATGAACGAATAAATAAATAAATAAATAAATAAATAAATAAATAAATAAATAAATAAATTGAATTCTAACTTTCTCTCTTAAGGAAGGAATGGACGGAGGGACAGAGGAAGCCATAGTGGTGAGACTTGGAGAAGAGATTACATAGTCCAGAGATAGAAGGAAGAATGAGAAAGAACATGAAACAACCCAGCCTTGATTTTGTTTAGCATAAGGCAGTGTTTCTCAACCTCAGCAACTTTAATAAGTATGGAATGAAATGTCTGGCTGGGGAATTCTGGGAGTTGAAATCCACACATCTTCAAGTTGCTGAGGTTGAGAAACACTGCTCTAAGAAATGGGGAATACTTGGACAGACTTTTAAGACTGATCCCAGCCCTTCCACTTGGGCCAGGTCAAGAAATAGACACGACAGGGTTCCAGAAATGCCACTTTATTATTGTAGGATATTGTAAGACAATCCAATTTTCTCTCTGTCACATCTTGCAGTGTTTTTCCAGATAGTATGTGTTTAAACAATGAGTTAATAGGCAATATTATTATCTGTTTAATAATTTTTTAAAATTTCTTTTCCTTTCTCATATTTATTAAGGCCTCAGTATGCTCATGTAACACCTCTGCTTCATGAGCTGCATTGGTTGTCGGTTTGCTTCCGGGTGCAATTCAAGGTGCTGGTTGTTACTTGCACTGCCCTGCATGGCATAGGGCCTGTTTCTTTGGGGGAGCTTTGGTCTCCCATTACATCTGCCTGGCTAATTTGGACCAGCAGGTTGGCACGTTCCAGGTTCCTTCGATTAAAGAATGCCATCTATCAGGACCCCAGAAGTGCACCTTCTCTATAGCAGTGCTTGCCCTCTGGAATGAGGTTCCCCGAAGATCTGGATGTCTTCCACTCTGCCATTCCTTAGAAGAGCTGTGGAGATTCCTCTCTACCTTGTGCTTGCCATCTTTTATCTTTATTTCTTTATTGTTTCTTGGTTTCATTGTAATTTCTTGGATTGTTGTGAGCCACCAAGGGTCACTGAGAGTTGGATAGCATTCAAGTTTAATACATGATTATTATTTTTTATATGATGCAAATCTTTCCAGATTCTCTCCTGAAGAAGTTGGAAAATAAATCCAAAATTTCAATTTTGTGTGTAGAGAGAGCAATGTTCAGTTCATCCCCAGCACAAAGGAAGGGTTCTTCCCATTAAATGTTGGATGCCCTGTCTAAACATATCCATTTTCTCTTCCATTTCAGCTTCACTCCTTTCTTCAAAACCCTCAGTTTTACAATAATTCCATAAATGGAGTATATCTGGATGAGAACGGAGGCCTGGTGGCAGACCTGGATGTCTTAATGTGGGGGATTATCAACATTAAATCCCTCAAGAGAGTGAGGTTTGGGAGCCTAGAAAGACAGGGATCCCTGGATGTCAAGATCATGATCAACCAGAATGCTATTGCAGAGATGGAAGTGCTGAACAAGGTGGGATTAAATCTTCATTTCCTTGTTTCTGAAGTTCTTGCCTAGAGGACTGCACTCTTGGGGCAGGGAGTGCCTTTCAATATCATCTAAGTTCTCCCAGAAAGGAACCACATTATTTAGTCTGATGTTCAGGTGCCTATCACAGCAAAGAAGCATCCACAGGAAAGAAACATGCCTCTCTTGAGGTATTTAGTATGTGAAGTTAGAATCTAAGTCTAAAAATTGTAGTGTGTGAAAAGTTAGAAGAGAAGATCAACAAGGAGGCAACATGCAAGCAGTTCAAGTTCATGAATTTTAGGACTTGATAGGCTTCAAGTTTAGTAAAGCTAAGTCTTGAAGTGTAGATCACCAACCTCTTCCTCCTTTGGCTCCCTTCTGGAAAGAACTTCATTTTGTGGATCTTCTTCCTCTCTCCATTCAGTCCCTGCCTCCTTCCAGGTGTGTGGAAAGCTGTCCTCCCGGTTTGGTGAAGGTGGCTCAGGAAGGGAGGCCCAGCTGCTGCTACGACTGTCTTCCTTGTGCAGAAGGAACCATCTCCACCCATGAAGGTGGGTGGCACCAGAAGAAAGGGGCAGACTTTGGGGGGACTTATACCCCAAGAAAAGCCTGGCTTTTAAAACATTCCCTCCTTATAATATATACAATATATTTCCTACTGAGGAATAACAAATGAACTTATTTGTTAAACTGAGGGAGAATACTAGATCAATGAGAGCTTACCATTACAAGGAAGATGGTATTTATTACTCTTCATCCTCAACAGAAACCTTTCATGTTTCAGTTTCTGATTCACCCCCTTCCTGAAAATTGCCAGGCTTCCAGGGCATGATGACAATCAATGGGTCTTTGGAAAGTATTGACCAGGACTTCCTCCACGTCACCATATCTAGATGGAACCCCATTTCTCTGAGCAGCCAAAGTTCATGGCTTTAGATTTCTAGGGAAGCCACGGGACAGGCAACTTTCATGTTCAGCTCTTCTTTGCTATGTTCACAAAATCCAGATTTTACCACCCTAAAATTGGCTCCCTCCTTTGAATAGGAATGGTAGACCGAAAGGTTTATGTAGACCTTCCAACTTCTTGATTCTCTCTGTAGGGGGCGGGGGGGGGGTGAGAAGAAAGAAATCATCAGTGAGGACTTAGCCAGACTTCCCTCTGGCCCTGGTGGGAAGATGGCCCACAAACAGTTTGTTGAGAGCAGGAATTCATGATGACATCCTCAGTTCAAATCTCCTTGAAGGTCACCTCCACATAACCTCAGTGGTGAAATGATGGAAATTTATCTCTTTCTTATTCAGTGAAATTGGAAAGAGACCTGCCAGTTTTCCCTTACAATGCAAGGTAAAAGAAGAATACTTAAACTGTTGTCTATCTCCCTCCCTCCCTCCTCTCCTGAAATATGTAAAACGGACACTTCTGGTAATTTCTTCTCCCTTTAGCTGGAGTGAAAGGAAGAAGCATTTTCTTTCATTTTTCCCTCTGGCGGATTCCCCATTTCATAGCAATTAGTGAAGAAAATAGAACTTGCTCATCATCATCATCATCATCATCATCATCATCATCATCATCAATCATCATCATCACCATCCCACTCAGGCAAAAGTAAAAGTAACTGAGGACTCTCTCAACTTTTTCAGTCCTTTTCAGCATAAATATGAATATTAGTTTTCCATAAGTCTATCTTCATTGAACACTCTGGGTAGGTAATATGGGATATCATGTTTGATTACACTACATTCACATAAAGCAAAAATATAAAATTTGGATTTGGTACCCATCTTGGAATTTATCTGAGGTTTCAGTGACACCCAAACTATACCCTTGATTGAAGCACATGCCTCATGAGAGATCTTCCTCTTCCTCTTTTTCAGATGCAGAAAAATGTACCAGATGTCCAGAAGATCAGCATCCAAACAGCAGTCAAGATCATTGTATCCCCAAGATAAAAACCTTCCTATCCTATCAAGAACATTTGGGGATCATCCTGGCTTCCCTTTCCTTGTTCTTCTCTTTAATTGCAGGGCTTGTCTTGGGAATCTTCATTAAATTCCAGGAAACTCCAATTGTCAAAGCCAACAATCGGGATCTCTCCTACATCCTCCTAGTCTCACTCCTGCTTTCCTTCTTGACCTCCTTCCTCTTCATTGGCCGGCCAAGGAGAGCCACCTGCTTGCTCCGACAAACAGCCTTCAGCATTGTTTTCTCCCTCGCTGTCTCTTCGGTCTTGGCCAAAACAGTCATGGTGGTTTTAGCCTTCTTGGCCACAAAGCCAGGGAATACAGTGCAGAGATGGCTGGGAAAGAGCCTGGCCAACTCCATCATCCTTTCCTGCTCTGGTCTCCAAGCTGTCCTCTGCAGCATCTGGTTGGGCATTTCTCCCCCATTTCCTGATGCTGACCTGCACTCTCAGGGTGGAGAGATCATCCTGCAATGTAATGAAGGCTCTGTCACCATCTTTTACTGCGCCCTTGGCTACATGGGCTTCCTGGCTGCCATCTGCTTCGTGGTGGCTTTCCTGGCCAGGAATCTGCCTGGGGCCTTCAACGAAGCCAAGCTGATCACCTTCAGCATGCTGGTCTTCTGCAGTGTCTGGCTCTCCTTTGTGCCTACCTACCTGAGCACCAAGGGGAAATACATGGTGGCCGTGCAGGTCTTCTCCATCTTGGCCTCCAGTGCTGGTATGCTGGCCTGCATCTTCATCCCCAAGTGCTATATAATCGTTCTTCGGCCAGAATTGAATACAAAAGAACAGTTGATGTCAAAATAAATTCATAAAGTGAATTTGGGGTAGGTGGTTCCCAGAAATGTCAGTTAGTAATTCTAGCAAACAGTATTTGACACTTTCATGCTGTTAAAAAAAAAAAAAACACTGACTGCTGTTTTTTCTAGTTTATCCTTTTAATTCTATCATTTCTTCAAATGATAGAAATGGATTGTCCCTTTTTTAATCTGTGGGAGTGTCGTGGGTTTGTATTTGGGGTTTTATTTCTGTAAGCTGCCTGGAGTTACCGTGAGTTGAATGGCCATATAGATTGCTTTAATATATTTGACGTCCCCATTTCTCTTTGCTGTTGAATGTATAGGAAAATATGGGGGTGTTCATGTATCTTTTATACACAGAGGAACTATACAAGTAAGATCTTAATGTCCCTGATGTCCATGCTGGTGTGGTCACTGACCTTGAGCCTGACATCGTATAGAGTGAAGTCAAGTGGGCCTTAGGAAGCATTGCTAACAACGAAGCTCTTGGAGATGACAGTATTCCAGATGAGTTATTTAAAATACTAAAAGACGATGCTGTTAAAGTTTGGAAAATCTTTTATTTCCTATTTGGTAGAGAAAGTTAGGTGTTAGTATGTAAAAGCGACCTATTAGATCTAGTTTAAAGTATATATTCTATTATTATTGATATTCTTTATGCTTATGGGGATAATTTTTTTGTTTCACTTATTAGAGAAAGTTGTAAGTCAGAATGTAAATTCGATTTAATTGTTTAAGTTTAAAACATATGGCTTTTTACTGGTACTCTTAATGATTTTGCTGTGTAAGACTTTTTTAAAAGTCTTATTAAAAATTTATTAAAAATGGATTTTTAAAAAATAATTTGGTTATTGTTTAGTGATGTGGAATGGGAAGAAGAATTTCTTTTTCTGTAATATGAGAGAAGGTGTTAAGTTACCAAAAACGCTTATACTTGTCTTTAGGGAGGGGGGAGTCACTTTTTATATGTCTTTCTTTTTCCTTTGCCTTTTCCTTTCTCTCTCTCTCTCTCTCTCTGTTTTTTGTTTGTATAAGTTTTCTAATGATTTATTAGATAACTCTAGTCAAAATATTAAGGACAAAAAAAGCGCTAACCACCAGGACCTCTCCCACATGCTCCTTGTCCATCTCCTGCTTTCCTTCATGCTGTTCTTGCTGCTCATTGGCTGGCCAGGAAAGTCAACTACCTTCTCCAACAAACAGCAAACAAATGATCACAGGGGTGTTGGGCTTCTTGGCCAGGAAACCAGAGAATATCACACAAAAGCGTCTGGGGAAGAACTTGGCGCACTACCTTTCTTGCTTTGTTCTCACCTGCAACATTTGTTGGGGCACTTCTGCTGCCTTCTCTACTGTCACTTGCACTGTCCGATTGTGGAGAATGTTCTGCAATGCAAGTGCTTGTTGTCATCTTTGATGGAGCCCTTGGCCGGCATCCGCTTCATGGTAGCTTCCTTGGGCAAGAATCTGCCTGGTGCATTGAAGGAAGCCAGGCTGATCGCCTTCAGCAGGCTGATCTTCTGCAGCGTCTGGGTGCCTTTTGTGCTTGCTTCCCTTACCTCAAAGGGAGGGCCATGAAGGACATGCCAGTTTTGCCTGTCTTCGCATCTATGTCCAAGTAACAGTATTTGACAGTTGAATATTCCTTAGAAAATACCCCAAGTCCTTTTTTCCAAAATCATGATAGAAATGAGCTACATTGTAAGTAACATGATTTCCTCCGCTACCTTTGTTCTGGAGTATCCAAAATATGTTTCTGCATGTGCTTCTGTGTGCATCTATGAGTTTCTGCAAGGACCCTGGAGTTTACATCATTGTGTCGGGGGATTCCAAGTTCATTCACACTCACAAGTTGTGGGTAATAAATGCCATATTTCTGCCTCTCAACCTCTTTCTGCCTCTCAACAGAGGGGTCACCTAATTCCCATCTTGTCTGTAACCCAGACTATCCTTAGAAATCAATGGGCAAAGAGATTTGAGCTGGTACATTCCTGGGGGATATTTTTTTGGACAATACAATGGAAATAGTAGTGTAGAGCAGTGTTTCTCAACCTTGGCATCTTTAAGATGAGTGGACTTCAATTCCCAGAATTCCTCAGATAACATGGCAGCTGGGGAATTCTGGAAGTTGAAATTCATCATCTTAAATTTGCTAAGGTTGAGAAACACTGGTGTAGAGGACATATGGAGTGGCCCTGAAGGACAGGAGGAAGAGTCAGATAAGAGGGGTTGAGCCCAGGCCAAGAAAATAACTGGAGAAAATCTCTCAGACAAGCCCCTGCCTAGTTCACACAAAACTAAAGGGAGGAAGTAGAAACCACATTTCTTAGGAGAGATGAAAACATCCAAATATGTCAACAAATCCTGGGACCTCTGGGGGAGGCATGGCAAACTGAAGATGTCTCTCTCTGAGAAAGTGGAGCTGATGACCGTGTCTGATGACCGTGTCATGATCGTGATGACAGGACCAAAGAACCTGTGAGTAGACCGACTCTCTGGAACCTCTGCAGATAAGGAGAGGAAGGGAGATTGCCCACATGTGCTCTGGATGGGTGGTCCTCATGAGGAGGCTGCAGGACAACAGTTTTCTGTGGTTAGAGCACCAGGACACAAAGGGATTAGCTTTATTTATTTATTTATTTATTTATTTATTTATTTATTTATTCACTCATTCATTCATTCACTCACTCACTAACTCACTCATTCATTCATTCATTCATTCATTCAACAAATTTATATTGCTGCCCAACTCACGTACAGTGACTCTGGGCAGCATATAAAGTAAAATCCCATAGACAAAAAACCATCAACACCTGCTCCCTGTAGCAGCCAAAAACACAGTCAACACAGCCACTTGATTGGCTCCTTTTAGCTTGGGGTCCCCAGGTCTGTTGGCAAAGCCACGTTTTCAGGGCCTTCCAGAACAACATCAAGGTGGGGGCCAATCTTTACTCAGCGGGAATAACATTCCACAGGGAGGGGGCCAGCACGGAAAAGGCTCTTCTTTGTGGTCCCATCAGATGTATTTCTCTCAATGATGGGCTTGGGGATCACATACCTGGTTCACAACCACAGTGGAGTCTTTTAAAGGATGCTAAGTTTGCAAGCCTCACTTTCTAATCACTTTCAGAAATTGCCTATTAATCATCTTAAAGCTATTATTACCTTCACAATGACAAATTTGAAAAATTGCTGCATCAGTTTAGTTTGAACTCCCAACCCCCCCCAAATTACAAGCTTAAGAACTTAAAAAATTGAACTAAACAGCAGAAACTAAGTAAGATTTTGATCTAAGAAAATTACAAATGGATTAAAGAGTCCAGTTAAATTTGGAACACTGACTTTTAGTATAAGATTTTGGTATGGATAGATTATGTCCAAAAGATGTCAGTGAGGGAATGATAGATACAGAGCAAATTTTGTCTGGCAAAACAGAAGTGGAACTAAGAAATGACAGGCCAAGAGAATGATTTCAAAAAGGACACTTTAAACGTATAAAATGTATACACTTTATACATACAAAAGAAATTGAGTTACCTTCTAAAAATTAAAGCAGAAATACAAATGACAAAAGAAAAGAATGACCTGGAATGTGTTTTCTTATTGGATCTGCAAAAGAGGCTTGTTAAACCCCTGAAGAAGTCTGTGCGATGGGATAAAGAAGAATGAAAGAGAAATCAAATCCTACGACAATATTTGAATGAAATAAAGATTAAGACTGTTAGACATAAAGCAAGGAATATAAAGTTGGTTTATTTGATCAAGGTTAAAATAAGACATTTATTTGCAAAGTTCTGACAACTCTTTATGGACTTTTTGCTGACATCAGGATTGAAAAATGGATCTTTATGGATTTGCATATACGTAAGGGAAGGGATATCGGATGGAGAGAGATCTGTTTTTCACCTTACAGGGGTAAAGAGTGTGAGGGGAAAAAGAGCAATAAATAAAGTAAATAAATAAAATTACAGAGCAATAAATACAATTGCTATGTGGACTAAAGCTTTCAGTCATGGAAAGGAAGTCGAAAAATAGATGGACAAAGTAAAATGCTGATAAAAGGAGTGTGACACAAGGATGAAATAGGGAAGTGTGGTAAAATTAGCGCCAAGGAGGGTAGCTCATCCTGGGAGTCATGATTGTGGGTTGTGGGTTTGAAGAATAAAAAGGATTGTTGGGAGTGGCTCGGGGCCACATGGCCACAAGCTGTCCAGGTTGACCGCTTGTCCATGCTGGACCTCATTGCAATGGGAATCTAAGTAAGTACCTCGTGTTCTGTTTATTAAGTTATCCTTGCTTATTGAACTAACACTTAATAAATTCTTTAGAAGTTTGAAGTGGTCTGTGTTTTGGTGTGTCTGTCTCTCGGGTTTGATGGGATTTTTCCCCTGACAAGAGTTACTCAATTTGTCTATCCTCGTAATGAAGGTTGGGAGTCACTTCTTGATCATTCTTTTTTCTTTTCTTTTCTCTTCCTTTCCCTTTTTTCTTGCAATTTCATTCTTTCTTACTATTCTTTTTTCTTTAAGTTTAGTTTGTACCAGTTTTTACTCATGTAATCAAAATCCTTAATAAAATATGCCATCAAACGCTCAAAACCTGCAAAGCTTTTGGGTTTCTCTCACAAACTGGGACGCTGCTTTTGATCTAGAATTGAATCAGTTTTATTTAGGTAGTTTATTGTTTTTATTATGTTTATGGTAGAGTTTTTAGGAACTCCTGGGCTTGGGTGGATTAGAACTATTTTTTTGTAAAAAGAATTTAACTAAAATGTTCTTTTCATTTATTATATTCTAATGTGGGTAGTTGAGCATGAAATTGAGCAAACTCAGGGAGGCAGTGAAAGATAGGAAGGCCTGGCGCAATATGGTTCATGGGGTCACGAAGAGCCGGACACGACTTAGCGACTAAACAACAACAACAACAACAATGTGGGTAGTCCTTGCTTAATGATCACAATAGGGACCTGAAAAATTATTGTTAAATGGGGCAGTTGTTAAGCAAGTCATGCCTAATTTTATGACCTAGTTTTGCAGTGGTCATTAAACAAATCACTGTAGCTGTTAAACGAATCATGCGGTTGTTAAGCGAATCACATGGTTCCTGATTGATTTTGCTTTCCAGGAGCTGGCTGGGAAGGTCGCAAATGGCAACCACAGAGCCCTGGGATGCTGCAACCATTGTAAAAGCGAACTGGTTGCCAAGTGCCCAGATTGTGATCACGTGACCGCAGGGGTGCTGTGACAGTTGTAAGTTCGAGGACTGGTTGTAATTCTTTGTTTCTTCAGCACCATTATAACTTCGAGCAGTCACTAAAGAAATGGTTGTTAAGTGAGGACATCACCCTGGATTACAATATACAGTGGAACCTTGGTTCACGAACTTAATTCGTTCCTCTACTCTGGTCCCGACCCGAAATGGTCGTGACCCGAATCAAATTTTCCCAAAAGGTTCAATGTAAATAAGGTTAATCCGTTCCGACCCCAAATTTGGTCGCCAACTGATTTCTGGTCGCGACCCGAGTTGAATTTCCCCATAAGGTTCAATGTAAATACAGTTAATCCATTCTGAACCAGTGAAAGCAATGGGGGGGAAGGCTTATGTAGCACGCACAGCGGAGTGGGAGCTTCCCCCCCCCATGGATTCCTCACCGCTCTTTCCTTTCTCCATAGTGACAAAAGCACAGTGAAAGCAATCACCACGCCAAGGGCTATGGCCAAAGGAAAGAGCAAATTTCCCCATAAGGTTCAGTGTAAATACAAACAGTTCTGAAACATATGCATTTTATTTTTACACCACAAAAACATGAAAAAAAGCACAGTATGAAGAGGGAGAATGGGGTGGGGAGGCAGTTAGTGTTTGGAGGGAGAGTCCCCTCCCTACAGGAAGTCGCGACCATGTGACACGGGAGTGAAAATGGCCACGGTTCCTGCTTGGAGGGAGAGTCCCCTCCCTACAGGAAGCTGCGACCACGTGACACAGGAGGGAAAATGGCCGCAGATCCTGTTCGTCACCCGATCCGGCGTTCGCGACCGGAGGTAAATTTTTGCAGCCGGAGCTGGTCGTGACCCGAATTGTTCATGAAAAGATGCGTTCGTGAAATGAGGTTCCAGTGTATATGAAAATTATTTGAGTGCAGAAAAGATTTCAGATGCTTTCCTGGACCTGCTTTCTGATGGGGAAGCCAATGTTCATAATTACAGGCGTGGAAGGCAGAGAAACACAGTGGCCGTTCTCAGAGGGGCTGACACCGACATCTCCATCCGGATTTCAGCCATGTTGGGGACCTACAAAATCACTCAGGTGAATGTTTGCTGAGATAGCATTTATCCATGTAATTTCCAACCATTGCAAATGAAGAATAGAGTTTAATAGGAAATAATTATTGTTAAGGATGAAGGTTCAGGCTATCCATTGGGAGGGAAGAATTAAAGCAGGCATATCCCCTTCCACCATGGTGCACTCCAGACTGGTGGACATTCTACTTCCTGGTGATTGGAAAATTCTCCACTCCAGAAGTAAATGGGAAGGGAAGCAATGGATGAAACAAAGGCTGAGTGGGGAAACCTTCATTGCAAGGAGTGGAACTCTCTTTCATGAGGGACAGAATTGTCATCTTAAATGTTGGATGTTATAGGTGTCAAAATAAATCCCACCTTCTTTCTTTTCGTTTCAGTTCACAGTTTTTCTTATAGTCTTGTTTCTCAGGGTCTGTGTGATAAAATCCATCTTCCTTTCCTCTACCCAATGTTCCCTGCTGAAGGAGTCCAGTATCCAGGGATGCTCAAGGTGGTCCTGCATTTTAGGTGGTCCTTGGTTGGTCTGATCGCTCCTGACCCTGAGCAGGGACTGAGGTTCAGGAGGATCTTGATTTCCATGCTGATTACTTTGATGCTTGTTCTTTGGTATGGAGGAAAGAGTGGGTGATTTTAAAAAATAAGAGGTTCTTGGAATTAGAGGGACATGATTTAAGATTTGGATGGCATGGATATCTGTGGTATGATAAACTGAAAGTTAACAGTGATTTTAAAAACCATTTTATTAGACATGCCGTACTGAGAGTTTGGAATTGATCTAAAGCAAGATTGTCTCCAAAAATTCCTCTGGGGTTGTCCTCATAAGAAACTTTTTGTACAAGAGAAATGACACTTAAACAAACATGGCTGATGTATGCAAAGTTACTACTGTTTTCTGAAGGAGAACTCAAGTTGAAGAAGAGGGAAGAATTAGAACTGGAAGGTTATGTTTGTCAGTGGTTTACTTATGCAGAGTTGTTGGAAAGATTTAAACTAGATAAGAAAAGTTACAAATTTCACTCTGAAAAAACTGACTTCGAAGATGCTTTGTGTACCAATGCTGAACATGTTATCACCAAAATGTATACACTTTTCTTGAAGATGAACATGGAAGATGAATATGTTAAAGATTGTATATTTAAGTAGGCAAAAATTTTTTGGATACAACATAATGTTGGATCAATGGGAGAATCTGTGGAATAAAGACTTGAAGTTTACTTTTAGTTACAGTTTAAAAGAAAATTTCTATAAAATGATGCACCGTTGGTGTTGGACACCAGCTAAATTGTCTAAGACGTATAAAGGCGTTTCAAATGTATGTTGAAATGTAACCAACATGAAAGTATCTTCTACCATTTATGGTAGACTTGTGAGAAAGCTAAGAATTATTGGAATATGATAAGAATTTTGGTTCAAAAAATCTTAAAAATGGAAAAATTGAAAACCAGAGACTTTTCTTTTAGGTATGATAGATAAACAGGTGGAAAGAAAACATGGACCTTTGTTCCATTATCTGATAACTGCAGCGAGACTTTTATATGCCCCAAATATTTACAAACACCAACAGCTGAAGAATGGATATTGAAACGAAAGGAACTAACAGCGATGATGAAACTGACTACTCTGATTAACAAAAAGACAGGGTCAGGCTTGGTTTCGGTTTGGAAACCACTTTTGGACTTCATACTTGAGACTCAAAAAAAAGAAAAAGAAAAAGAAAATTTGTTGTTGGGACTGGATGACTGAATCATTCTATAACTATAGAACCACGTTGTGTTGATTTTTTAAATACTTTTTGTTGATATAGACTCATCGGTAATTTGTAATTTTTCTTAGATACTAGAGTAAGAAGTAGATCTAATATGTAATTTTTTTCATCAAAGATAAGAGGTGAATGGATTTTATATCTATACTTATGCCAAAAAAATTCGGAAGTTGCTTTTCCTTTTCTGTATTTTTCTGTATTTTTTCTTTTTTATTTCTTTATAGCTTATATTTTTTACTGAAATTTAATAAAATTCTTTGAAATTGATTTCTATGCTGATAAGGAATGCCATTTGTCCAGTTCTATCACAAATCCCCCAAACCGCCTCCAACCTCACTTTACTATTTTATTTGGACTTCAACTGTTCTTCGGTAGTCAGATCTGGTCTTAGGAAAATAATGTAGCATTTGGGGAAAAAGATGAAGCCCAGCAGGCCAGCGCTGGAGGCCAAGATGGAGAAGACCTGCACAGCCACCATGTACTTGCCCTTGTTGCTCAGATAGGTGGGAACAAAGGAGACCCAGACGCTGCAGAAGATCAGCATGCTGAAGGTGATCGGCTTGGCTTCGTTGAAGGCCCCAGGGAGGTTCCTGGGCAGGAAAGCCACCGTGAAGCAGACGGCAGCCAGGAAGCCCATGTAGCCAAGGGCACTGTAAAACATGGCAGCAGAGCCTTCATTTCATTGCAGGATGATCTCTCCAGGCTGGGAATGCAGGTCAGAATCAGGAAATGGGGGAGAGGTCGCCAACCAGATGCCACATATCCCCGTTTGGACACACGAGCAAGAAAGGATGATGGAGTTAGCTAAGCTCTTCCCCAGCAATCGATGTACTTGATTCCCTGGTTTTGTGGCCAGGAAGACCAACACCACTATGATCGTTTTGGCCAAGACTGAAGAAATGGCGGCTGAGAAGATAAAGCTGAAGGTTGTTTGTCGGAGAAGGCAGGTGGCTCTCCTTGGCTGGCCAATAAACAGGAATGTGGTCCATATGGAAAGCAGGAGGGAGACCAGGAGAACGTAGGAGAGGTCCCTGTTGTTGGCTTTGATGATTGGCGTCTCTTGGAATTTAATGAAGATTCCTAAAACAGAGCTTGTAATGAAAGAGAGAAAGAAGGCAATGGCAGCCAGGATCTTCCCCAGATTTTCTTGATAGGACAGGAAGGTTTTAAGTTTGGGGATACAGTGATCTTGATTGATGTGTGGATGCTGATCTTCTGGACATCTGCTGCATTTTTCTGCATCTGAAAATAGCCAGAGGAACATATTGCTATGGTCTTGTCTGCTTCCTCTTATCAGAGATTGATACGGCAGACCAGAGAGAACGTCAACATGAAAAGGCGTCAGGCGAACAATCAGACCTGTGGCAGCTTCAGGAGACAAGGTGGCTGAGCAGGTAAAAATTGATTCCAAGAATGAAGGGCAGATTCTGCAGGTATCTGGAGGTAACTGCAACATGGCTTCATCCTTTCCCCACCCTCAGAGAGAATCCTACAGGCCATTGCATCAACCCTGATTAGTGCAGGGATCCAAATTAAATATAAGGGTTCTATCAAGTGGATTCTGTGAAGATTATAAATGGAAGAAGCACAGAGAGGAGATGTTGGCTTCTAGACAAATACTATTAAATGTTAGCCTTTTCTTAGAATGGTTCTTCCATCCAGTCTTGGATCGTGTAAATTCAGACTGAGTGAATCCTCTTCCAAACCCACTCAAACCTGTTTTGCACTATAACCCTGGACATTTTCACAGCGATAAATTCCAAAAACTGAAAGATGGGTGGACAAGATGAACACCAAGAGATGTCCTCTTCCTGATAGCACGAGGCCACAGCTGATCCATTCTCTTTTAATGTCCTGTTCTCTTTCTTATCATTCTAAATCCTCACACTGTGGAATAATAATGGATATTATTTTTAAAAAAGGAATGAGAGTCAAGCTTAGAATTGCCTTTCAAAAGCCCTTCCATGGGAAATGTCTGCTGAATGGTCTTTCCCAAGGTCTGCCCATTTCCCCTGGTCTCACCCACCTTCCTGGGTGGAGATGGTTCCTTCTGCACAAGGAAGACAGTCGTAGCAGCAGATGGGGTCTCCTTTCCTGGCCACCTTCACCAATTCAGAAGGACAGCTTTCCACACATCTGGAAGGTGGCAGGGGCTGAGCAGAGAGGGGAAGAAAATCCAAAAAAGGGATGAACCTTGTCCCACATGTGGTCTATGAGTCAGCACCGGTCAGAAGCAGAGAGATACAAAATCCCCTTTCAGTGGGATTTTGTTTTATGTCATTGTGACAGAAAGAAAGATTTCTATACAGCACAGAGTTTTGCTGCTGCTGCTGCTGCTGCTGCTGCTGCTGCTGCTGCTGCTGCTTCTTCTTCTTCTTCTTCTTCTTCTTCTTCTTCTTCTTCTTCTTCTTCTTCTTCTTCTTCTTCTTCTTCTTCTTCTTCTTCTTCTTCTTCTTTTTTCCAGACACTGCTCTAAACATTTTATTTTTTAATTCCTGGTTTCCAGCCTTAACTTCTATTCTAAAGGATCTCCACTTTAGAACTTATTACTTATTCCCATAATTGTCTCTTTTGCCCTTCTGTTAAAGAGGCTTTATTCTTTTCAACCATTATTCATTTTAGCCCTTTCAGTGCTGGCCCTCCAAGCTTCTGCCCAGCCCTCAGTAGCTGACGGCTACATGGAAGCTGGATGATAGCACGGCACAAACGCCATTCCTCATCAGCACAGACATCATTGTCCTCAAGAACCTCTGGCCCTGGTCAGTGTCTGGAGCAAGCAGACCAACCAAGGTCCACCTGAAATGAAGAAGCAGCTTGATGATTCCCGGGTACTGGACTCCTTCAGTGGGGAGCATCGGGTAGAAGAAAGGGAACTGAATTTTCTCATTCATGATCGGGGAAAGAAAAGTATAAGTGATCTGAAAAGGAAGGAAAGAAGGCAATGTTATATTCTGTGGTCAACAGAACTCTACATTCTAGCCCCAAAGAAGGGCTAGTACCATCCCTACAATGAAGACCTTTGGGTAGGGGCGGTTGTTTTCTGGTCATACATGGCTTTTCTTCCCACTTATTGATTGACTGCCTTGATTTCCAAGCACAGAGAGCCAGAACAGCCCCCTCCCCATCCTCTGTGCCTACCATTTCCATGATAAAAAGCTCTTCTTGGATTTAAAGGGAGGAATTTCTGACTGACATGTCCAGGACTCAAAATCTATGCTCCCAGCAAAGAAATACCTGTGGGATTTTGTAGGTGCTCAACATGGTTGAAATCTGGATGGAAATGTCCATGTTGGACCCCTCGAGAACGGCCACTCTGTTTCTCTGCCCTCCACAGCTGTAGTTGGGAACATTGGCTTCCCCGGCTGCGAGCAGGTCCAGCAAATAATCTGAAGTAATCAATGCACTGAAATAATTTTCCTAGATATTGTAACCCAGCGTGATGTTAGGTAGAAGACGACGATCTTGGTTGATCTCTCGAATGGCAAAAAGGAAGGACAGCATTTTCCAGTCTTGTTCAGCTCCTCTCCTGCCAGCATAAAATATCACGATGTAATACATGAAAATAAGGACGTCACTGCCTTGGGTAGGTATGGAGCCTTTAGGTATCCCCCATAATGCGATGAGTAGGAAGCATGATCAGTAACAATTTCTGACCTGGAGTCTTTCAACCAGCAGGTCAGCTACTTCCTGGGTTCAATGCTGAACCTGCCACGAAGGGAGGCAGAGGATGCACCATTCCTTCATGTCGGTGGCCCAGAAGCCACGCTCAGTTCAAGGATGCCTTCCCCTTTCCCTTCCCCTTCCCTTTATGGGGGAGGAGGGGGGAAGACTCCATCCGATGCCTCTCTGTCTCTCCTCAGAAGATCGAGAGGAAAGGGGACCTTCGTTCTGCCCATGCAGCTGAGAGCAAAGAGCTCAACCTGACAGTTGCAAAGGAGCCTGATCACTGCAAGGTGTCAGAGGGATCCGCAAGATAACACAGCACAGTGAATCAGCAAAAGGAGCAGATTGAGGGGGCAGCATCTGGGAGCTGGGAAGACTGGCAGGTGAGAGGAACCAAACAGAGATGGGGTGGCTGTAGCTGTCCTGCAAAAAAGACCGACTTACATGTCATATCGAGCTGAGGGGCTGGTCTCGAAGCTTACTGGGAGAAAAGTACTATCCATGGAAGAGATTATGCCACCAACGAGAAGCTCTCCTGGCCTGTAGTAATTCTCGGGTTCCACCTCATCCCTCTTCAGGGTCAGGAGGCATTTGGCGTTGAGCCTCCCACAGGCTCCCTGGGGCCAAAGCAGCAGCCCAAGGAGAAGTAGCAGCAACATGATTTGGTGGTCCTGAATGAGCCTCCTGTGTTCTGCCTGCGTTTGCAAAGAAGAAGAAGAAAACAGCAGCACTAGCAGCAACATGGCTGCGGTTCCTGACTGGACCTCCTGCACTGCGTCTGTTCTCAAGGAAGATCACGAAGAAGGGATGGAAGAAACCGAAGCCCTCTTCCAAGCCAGACGCTTCAGGGGCTTTCCTAATCTGGACTCAGTCTAGCCAAGACTTCACCCCTGGAGGAGAGAGAAGTCAACGCAGCCCCATCTGCCCCAAGATCCTCCCTAAGATCTTGCCCTCTCCAGAGACATTTATGGTCGCTGCGTTTCTGAGAAAGACACCACCCAGTTTTGCTGCGGAGTCTGATCTGGACGTCAAAACCTGTCTTTAACCTGCTTGTCTCCTATCTTCAGCTGGAGTGCAGAAGAGTCTCAAGGCACTCAGCAGAAGGCAACCAGGAAATCACTGTTATTTGCGTAATTGTAAGGAGGAGAAACGTCACCTCTCTGAAGTGGCAATGAGTTCACTTAGAGGTGACCAGAGGGATCAATCAAAGATGGGGATGGAAACTTGAAATGAAGCCCGGGAGAATTTGGCTCCGAACAGCTCCAATGAAATGTGATTAGAAAATTGCAGTATAAAGAAAGACTTTGACACTGTACATGGAGAGTTACACATTAGCAAGGATTAGTTGGTCTTTCTTTTTTTTAGAGTTTTTATCCCACCTTGATTATTTTTTTGTATAAGTAACTCAAGGTGGCAAATATACCTAATCCTCCTTCCTCCTCCTTTTTTCCACAAAACAACCCTCACAACAACCCTGTGAGGTGAGCTGGGCTGAGAGAGAGTGACTTTTTCCAAGGGGACGTTGGCTATATGTCTCTAGCAGCTGGGGCTCCTTTCTCGGGATGAGCCAGAGACGGGCTTGTCTTGTCTGTGGAACTGGAGCTCAGCAGGATCGCATACATTTCCTATCTAACTAGGGCATTTATTAGCCGAATCTTTGGAGTGTGCCTTAGTCTGGAAAGCTCCTTACCCAAAATGTCACACCCGCACACTTATTCTATCCACACAACAGGAGAGAGAAATAGGGGAACTGTAATTATTTTAAAACGGTGGTCCACCGTTGTATCATGATTCGATACAGAGAAGAGGCAGGACATTATATTATTGTTATAATAATATGAATATGAATGGTAGACATCCATTCCCCCTTTTTTCCAATATTTGTATTGAGGACTATATTAAGCAAGTACAACAACCTAATACAGAAATCCATTAAAGAAGAATAATAAATAAGAATAAAAATGAATCAATTTTTTAAAAAATTAAAAGAGTGCAGAAAAAAACCCAAAACTAAAGAGAAAAGGAAGAAAGGAAGAAAAAGATAATCAAAAAAGCCATTAAAGATGATCACAAATAGTAACCCATCATTTATATATCAAAAATAACAACAAGTATTAGAAATTAATCCATTAAAAATCAAAGATTTCCTGTCCGGTAGCCATCCGGTACCCTCAACTGTCCAACCTTCAATGTCTTGTTATCAGCTCAAAATATAAAGAAAAGAACTTTTCCCCTAAGAGAAGATCCTTTTCACTAATGTCAAAATCTTTGTTCAATTCCAATTCATCTGTACCCTTAATCCATTTAAAAACTTTCTGAAATCTGCACTATAATTACCATTTTACTGAATACTCTGAAATAGAAAGTTCTTACAAACTTTAAACATGTATTTTTTCTTTCTAAACGGATTGAAGAGAAACTCACCCAGTGAATACCAGACATCCGGTTTTGAAGGCTTTTCAATCTTAACAAAGAATAAGAAAAAAGAAACGCCAAAGTGATTAAAAAGTTTGATCAAAGTGATCAAACTTGAGTCCATAAAAGGCTACATTAACGGCTCAGAGCATGATGGAATCCCGCTGGGAGGAAAAGGAGGAAAATATATCTTTGGGTGAATCTTTGGGTTAAAGAAGCACGTTTCTAGAGGCCTCAGATGAATGGGATCGCCTTAATAAAATTGAAACATAAAGGAACGTGCAGCACCCTTGGAGCTGGCATGAACTGGGCTGATTGTGAACCCCTTAACACAAACATCCCCATAGCAGCCTAAGGGAGGATGCCTTCTTCCTGGCAGTTGGCACCCTGAACCAATTTGTTTCTTCCCCTCTGACACTGTTGCTTTCCTTATAGAGAGCAGTTGTTCTGTCCTTGTAGATAGCAGACAAGAACATCTTTGTGAAGCCTTGAGTATTCTGCATTTGTGTCCTGCATTTTGATTCCACATTACAATGGCACAGAAAAAGTAACTTTACGACCAGACCTTGAATTTATGGCCGTTGCAGCATCCTTGTGGTCATGTGATTGATATTTGCGTGCTTCACACCCATCTTCCAGCAAGCAGAGTCAATTGAGAAGCAGGCAGTAAAATTGTAAGTCATGGTTATGTGATGTCTTGCTTAACAACCACAGTGGAAGTGATGTTGTACGTCTGTCATGGTCACATGATGTCTTGCTTAGCGACTCTGTCGCTCAGCAATGGAGTTGCCAGTCCCACTTGTGGTTGCTAAGGGAATTACCTTACCTGTACCAGTTAATTCTTCTGACAAACAATCTTTGACATTTAATTGTTGCAACTCCTCCCCCCACAAAAAACAGCCAAGTCCAGTTTTTTCAAATCATGGTAGAAAAGGACTCTCACTTTTTAATAACTATGAAGTCCCTTTTTCTGCTTGCTCTTGAGTGTACAGAATAGTGCATGACTGAGTATGAAGGCTTGTCATGGCCTCAAAGCCAGGCTCCAAGACATGAGTAGATTGGAAAATCAAACCCTGAAGCCCTTTCAGGCCCCTCCTCAGCCAGCACTGATCCCTCTGTGACCAACACAGGTGCCAAGGAAGGAAAGAACCCCCAGCCTGAAAGTCCTGTCAAAGTAAGCACCTCATGAGTAAGCAGCAACATTCTGGTCCACATAGCAACATGGGGGTGGAAATCCCCTCCGTCTTCACATCACAACATCTACTCTGAGACAAAGAAGAGGTCTTATGTATGACTGCCTCCCTGTATCGGGAGGGGATCCCGCCGCAGGAGTATACCACATACCATGAAGCTGCGGGCGAGTATACACCGGGACCACAAAACGCAGCATCCATACCAGGATAAAAGAACACGAAAGACACTGCAGACTACAGCAACCAGAAAAATCTGCAGTAGCCGAACATGCTCTCAGGCACACTGGACACAAAATCCTATTTGAAAACACAGAGATACTGGACAACACCAACAGCCACTATACCAGGCTATACCGGGAAGCCATTGAGATTTACAAACACCAGCACAGTTTCAATAAAAAAGAGGAGAGTCTAAAAATCAACAAAACCTGGCTACCAATCCTGAAAAATACAGCCTGCAAGAGGTCAACGAACTCAGCTCAACCACCAGGACGAGTGAACAGCTCACACAATGAACATGCTAATCACCCTCAGCAGCCACTCCTTAACAACTCAACAGAAGAAAAAACCCTGCCTAACCCCCAGAAACGTACACAGATATTCTGATACCAAAACAAGCAGCCACTCATTAACCCATCCCCCCACCCCCCACCCCCCACTCCCCACCCCCAATCCCCCCCCCTTCAGATCTCTATAAATACCCACAAAAGGGTCACACCATCCTGGGCACAGAGAGAACTGCTCCTGTCTGTGCTCCTGCACTCTGAAGATGCCGGTCACAGATGCTGGAGAAACGTTAGGAAACAAAACTTCCAGAACACGGCCACACAGCCCGGAAGACCCACACCAGCCTTCGTATGCCGGCCGTGAAAGTCTTCGACAATACACAAATAAGAAGTCCATGAAGAGGAACACTTTTTCTCCTTCTCATATTGACCTACATGGAAAAAGGAGCAACCACCCATCTCAGCAGATCCTTGGCTAATATAGCAAATAAAGCTAATATCCATCACAAATTAAGACCCACCAAATCCATATTGATGTGTTACTGTTCAGATCCATGCTAAAAATCTGCATTGATATGGACTTTAGAAAGATGGTTTTCAAGAACTTTGGGGCCAATTGGTTCTTCTTCAAAGTTTTGACTCCATCTGGGACTTCCTTCTTTGTGTACCTGCGTGTTGACTCATTCAGAGTTCTCATCCTTACCATTATCCAAATCACAGTCATTTATTTGTACTCTTGGTGCTAAATCTCTAGAGACTTTCTCCAAACTTTCAGAAGGTTTGGCACAAACACATCAATTACATGCCATCACCTTGCTATGACCCTAAAGCCTTGTGGGCTGATCTCATGCCATTAGAAAATCTTGGGTGCATAAATGGCTCTGGAGAAACAGAGAGCCTGGGGAGGCTACTAGGGCAGGCAGGGGCTGTGGTTACTCCCTGTCTTTCAGATATGAAGCCTTGACTGGACTCTGTACAGATCAAGAAAGCCCTTCAAGCTTCTGTCTTGGAAGAGGACTTTGATTTCTCCCACCTCTCCTTCTTAGTCTTGGTCCAGAGCAGACACAGGGATGGGGGCTCAATCAGGAACAGAACTCTTATTGCTGCTTCTGTTCCTTCTGTGCCCACAGGAAGCCTGGGGGATGTGGAAAGCCAAATGCCTCCTGACTCTGAAGAGGAGTGAGGTGGACCCAAAGAATCATTACAGGCCAGGAGAGCTTCTCATTGGTGGCATAGCCTCTACAAAAAAGCCTTTTTTTAAACCACTAAGCTTCAACACAACTCCTTCAACTGAAGTAAATGAGTAAGTCCTTCTCACTCCTTTTATTGTTGTTGTTCAGTCGTTAAGTCGTGTCCGACTCTTCGTGACCCCATGAACCATATTGCGCCAGGCCTTCCTGTCCTTCACTGCCTCCCTGAGTTTGCTCAATTTCATGCTCATTGCTTCAGTGATGCTTTCTAACCGTCTCATCCTCTGCCGTCCTCTTCTCCTTTTGCCTTCAATCTTTCCCAGCATCAGGGTCTTTTCCAAAGAGTCGTCTCTTCGCATTAGGTGACCAAAGTATCTGAGCTTGAGCTTCATTATCAATCCTTCCAATGAGCAATCAGGGTTGATTTCCTTTAAGATTGACTGGTTTGACCTCCTAGCAGTCCAGGGGACTCTTAAGAGTCTTCTCCAGCACCACAGTTCAAAGGCATCAATTTTTCGGCGCTCAGCCTTCTTTATGGTCCAGCTCTCACAGCCATACATTACTATTGGAAAAACCATAGCTTTGACTATGCGGATCTTTGTCGGCAAGGTGACACCTCTGCTTTTTAATATGCTATCTAGGTTTGCCATAGCTTTCCTCCCAAGGAGCAAGCGTCTCTTAATTTCATGGCTGCAGTCTCCATCTGCGGTGATCTTCGAGCCCAAATAAATGAAGTCTGTTACTGCTTCCATTTCTACCCCTTCTATTTGCCAGGAATTGATGGGCCCAGATGCCATGATCTTAGTTTTTTTAATGTTGAGTTTCAAGCCAGCTTTTGCACTCTCCTCTTTCACCCTCATCAAGAGGCTCTCTAGTTCTTCTTCACTTTCTGCCATTAGGGTGGTATCATCTGCATATCTGAGGTTGTTGATATTTCTCCCTGCAATCTTTATTCCAGCTTTTGATTCTTCCAGCCTGGCATTTCTCATGATGTACTCTGCATATAGGTTAAATAAGCAGGGTGACAGTATACAGCCTTGTCGTACTCCTTTCCCTATTTTGAACCAATCGGTTGTTCCATGACCGGTTCTAACTGTTGCTTCTTGGCCCGTGTACAGATTTCTCAGGAGACAGGTAAGGTGGTCTGGTACCCCCATCTCTTTAAGAATTTGCCACAGTTTGTTGTGATCCACACAATCAAAGGCTTTTGCATAGTCAATGAAGCAGAAGTAGATGTTTTTCTGGAACTCTCGTGCTTACTCCATGATCCAGCAAATGTTGGCAATTTGATCTCTAGTTCCTCTGCCTCTTCGAAACCCAGCTTGTACATCCGGTAGTTCTTGGTTCACGTACTGCTGAAGCCTAGCTTGTAGGATTTTGAGCATAACCTTGCTAGCATGTGAAATGAGTGCAATTGTGCGATAGTTTGGGCATTCTTTGGCATTGCCCTTCTTTGGAAATGGAACATAAACTGACCTTTTCCAATCCTGTGGCCACTGTTGCGTTTTCCAAACTTGCTGGCATATTGAGTGCAGCACTTTAACAGCATCGTCTTTTAGTATTTTAAATAACTCAGCTGGAATACTGTCATCTCCACTAGCTTTGTTGTTAGCAATGCTTCCTAAGGCCCACTTGACTTCACTCTCTAGGATGTCCGGCTCAAGGTCAGTGACCACACCAGTATGGACATCAGGGACATTAAGATCTTTCTTGTATAGTTCTTCTGTGTATTCTTGCCACCTCTTTTTAATCTCTTCTGCTTCTGTTAGGTCCCTGCCTTTTTTGTCCTTTATCATGCCCATCTTTGCACTAAACGTTCCTTTGATATCTCCAATTTTCTTGAAGAGATCTCTAGTCTTTCCCATTCTATTGTTTTCTTCGATTTCTTTGCATTGTTCATTTAAGAAGGCCTTTTTATCTCTTCTTGCTGTTCTCTGGAAATCTGCATTCAGTTGCTTATATCTTTCCCTTTCACCCTTGCTTTTCGCATTCCTTCTTTCCACAGCTATTTGTAAAGCCTCATCAGACAGCCATTTTGCTTTCTTGCATTTCTTTTTCTTTGGGATGGTTTTAGTTGCTGCCTCCTGTACAATGTTACGGACCTCCGTCCATAGTTCTTCAGGCACTCTGTCTACCAAATCTAATCCTCTAAATCTATTCATCACCTTCACTGTATACTCATAAGGAACATGATCTAAGTCATACCTGAGTGGTCTAGTGGTTTTCCCTACATTCTTCAATTTAAGCCTAAATTTTGCAGTAAGAAGCTCATGATCTGAGCCACAGTCAGCTCCTGGTCTTGTTTTTGCTGTCTGTATAGAGCTTCTCCATCTTTGACTGCAAAGTATATAATCAATCTGGTTTCGGTATTGACCGTCTGGTGATGTCCATGTGTAGAGTCGTCTCTTGTGTTGTTGGAAAAGAGTGTTTGCTATGACTAGTTTGTTCTCTTGACAGAACTCTATTAGCCTTTGCCCTGCTTCATTTTGTACTCCAAGGCCAAACTTGCCTGTTATTCCGATTACTCCTTGACTTCCTACTTTAGCATTCCAATCCCCTATGATGAAAAGGACATCTTTTTTTGGTGCTAGTTCTAGAAGGTGTTGTAGGTCTTCATAGAACTGGTCAACTTCAGCTTCTTTGGCATCAGTGGTTGGGGCATAGACTTGGATTACTGTGATGTTGAATGGTTTCCCCTTGGTACGCACTGAGATCATTCTGTCGTTTTTGAGGTTGTAACCCATTACTGCCTTTCCCACTCTCTTATTGACTATGAGTGCAACTCCATTTCTTCTAAGGGTTTCTTGCCCACAGTAGTAGATATAATGGTCACCTGAATTAAATTCACCCATTCCCGTCCATTTCAATTCGCTGATTCCCAAGATGTCGATGTTTAATCTTGTCATCTCATGTTTGACCACATCCAGCTTGCCTTGGTTCATAGATCTTACATTCCAGGTACCTATACAATATTGTTCTTTACAGCATCGGACCTTCTTTTCGCTTCCAGATACATCCACAGCTGAACGTCCTTTCAGCTTTGGCCCAGCCGCTTCACTCTTTCTGGAGCTACTTGGAATTGCCCTCCGCTCTTCCCCAGTAGCATATTGGACACCTTCCGACCTGAGGGGCTCATCTTCCGGTGTCATATCTTTTAGCCTTTTAACATTGTCCATGGGGTTTTCTTGGCAAGAATACTGGAGTGGGTTGCCATTTCCTTCTCCAGTGGACCACATTTTGTCAGAACTCTCTGTCATGACCTGTCCGTCTTGGGTGGCCCTGCACGGTATAGCTCAAGGCTTCACTGAGTTACGCAAGCCCCTTCGCCACGACAAGGCAGTGATCCATGAAGGGGCTCACTCCTTTTAAGCCACTACATTTCTCACTGATTTCTAAAGTTCCAGCCCTCCTCTGTTTCCACGAATTATCCCTTTGATCTGCTAGTTTTCTCCATGTCTCTCCAGTTTCAACCTTGGGTTTCCATTTCATATCCTGCAGCTGTTGAGCAGATGTAGGTGCTGGATAGAGAAGAGATTCTGGTTCCTCCATTCTACCCCTTCCTTGGCCCACCAAGGGCTCATGAGGGACAGAAAAATGCAGGAATGTTGCATTTTTTCGTCTTCATTGCCAGTGGGATAAGTTAATTCTCCAGTCAGGAAATGATAGTGGAGAATGGACTTGAAAACCTAAACCTGTCCAGAAATTGATAACTTATTGGCTTAGTTAATACTCACAGCTCTTCATTTTGTGCATGTTGTGTGAGAGAGTGAGTGTGGTTTAAATGTTCTTTTCCAATTTTAACTTCTAATTAACACTATATTTAATCTGGATAATAAGGCAAACAACTGAAAAGTATTTTAGAGGCTCACTAGGAAAGGAGACAGACAGAATATTTAAAGTCAAGATGAAATATCAGTTGAACTGCAAACAGACCGACAACCTCAAGAATGCATTGAGGACTTGATATGCGATATAAGTAGAAAGATTCCTTTGAAATATGTGAGATCTCTGGGGTGACTTTTCACAGTTCTTAGGAGAGATGAAGCTATCCATCCAATTAGGGGATGAAATGCCCCCCCCCCAAGTGTTATTTTCATGTCACAAACTACGATTCAATTCAACTAATTATTTTCTAATGCAATTATAGTTTCAGGGCCATATTGAGAAAAGACTGGAAAATCCTATCCTTCCTTTTTGCCACCCAGGAGATCAATCAGAATTCTCATCTCTTGCCCAACGTCACTCTGGGTTACAACATTTATGAAAATTATTACCATGCAGGAAAGACTTCTGATGCCCTGCTGGACCTGCTTGCAGCCGGGGAGGCCAATGTCCCCAACTACAGCTGTGGAAGGCCGAGAAACACAGTGGCCGTTCTCGAAGGGGCTGACACTGACATCTCCATCCAGATTTCAACCATGTTGGGCACCTACAAAATCCCTCAGGTGTGTCTCACCTGGGAAACAGTTTCCATTCATGCACCCTTTAACTGGAGGTCCTGAGTTCTAGATGAAGATCACCGTTTTCTTATGGAAATGATAGGCATTAAAGTTTGGGTGTTAAATTTAAAATTCCATCTTCTTTCAATCTTTTCAGATCAGCTACAGTTTTGTTTCCCAGATTCTGAATGACAAAACTCGGTTTCCTTTCTTCTACCCAATGCTTCCTGCTGAAGGATTCCAGTACCTGGGGATGGTCAAGCTGCTCCTCCATTTCAGGTGGACCTTGGTTGGTCTGATGGCTCAAGACACTGACCAGGGCCAGAAATTCCTGAGGACACTGACTTCCATGCTGGAAAGGAACGGTATTTGTCCAGTTTTATCAGAAATCATTTCCACTACAGTTCTTCCAGGGCTCCTAGATGGGGGTCCATATCACAAATGGAGACAAGTGAATGTCTTTCTTTATGGTGCAGAGAGTGATTTCATCCCTGTAGGAGTACTCGTTCTATATTTTGTACTTCAATCCTTTCAGCAACCTGTTAGAGGAAAAGTCGTGATCACAACTGTCTGCTGGGACATAAGTAATTATTTCATGAATGCGAATATTTCCTTTCAATTCCTTCATGGCATTTTTTCCTTTATTATGAAGGGAAATCAAATGGCAAAATCTGCGATGACACTAGACAGTTACAATTCCATCAGAGACTTGGCAAATGTATCCTTCACCTGTTCCTATACCAAGGATGCCTTTTCCGTGAAAGTCTGGAGACGGTGCAGTGAGAGAGAAGAACTGGAGACTCTGCCCCAAGAGGAGATAGATTGGATCCTGTCCCTGGACAGCTATTTCAATTACAACACCATCTGGGCTGTGGCCCGGGCCTTACATGCAGCCTATGAGTCTAGATCCAAGAGGACAAAGAGGAAAGGTGGTAAAAACATGGAAACTGCAAGATTGGAAGGGTGGCAGGTATTTTGTTCTGTCTCTCTCCTACAGCTCAGAATCAGTTTGTCATTGTAAAAACTGGGCAGATATTTTGAAAACTTGATTTATTCTGAAATGAATGAATGAATGAATGAATGAATGAATGAACGAATGAATGAACGAATGAATAAATAAATTGAATTCTAACTTTCTCTCTTAAGGAAGGAATGGACAGAGGGACAGAGGAAGCCATAGCGGTGGGACTTGGAGAAGAGATTACATAGTCCAGAGATAGAAGGAAGAATGAGAAGGAACATGAAACAACCCAGCCTTGATTTTGTTTAGCATAAGGCAGTGTTTCTCAACCTCAGCAACTTTAAGAAGTGTGGAATGAAATGTCTGGCTGGGGAATTCTGGGAGTTGAAATCCACACATCTTCAAGTTGCTGAGGTTGAGAAACACTGCTCTAAGAGATGGGGAATACTTGGACAGACTTTTAAGACTGATCCCAGCCCTTCCACTTGGGCCAGGTCAAGAAATAGATACGACAGGGTTCCAGAAATGCCACTTTATTATTGTAGGAGATAGTAAGACAATCCAATTTTCTCTCTGTCACATCTTGCAGTGTTTGTCCAGATAGTATGTGTTTAAACAATGAGTTAATAGGCAATATTATTACCTGTTTAATAATTTTTTAAAATTTCTTTTCCTTACTCATATTTATTAAGGCCTCAGTATGCTCATGTAACACCTCTGCTTCATGAGCTGCATTGGTTGTCGGTTTGCTTCCGGGTGCAATTCAAGGTGCTGGTTGTTACTTGCACTGCCCTGCATGGCATAGGGCCTGATTCTTTGGGGGAGCTTTTGTTTCCCATTACATCTGCCTGGCTAATTTGGACCAGCAGGTTGGCAAGTTCCAGGTTCCTTCGATTAAAGAATGCGATCTATCAGGACCCCAGAAGTGCACCTTCTCTATAGCCGTGCTTGCCCTCTGGAATGAGGTTCCCCCCAAGATCTGGATGTCTTCCACTCTGCCATTCCTTAGAAGAGCTGTGGAGACTCCTCTCTACCTTGTGCTTGCCATCTTTTATCTTTATTTCTTTATTGTTTCTTGATTTCATTGTAATTTCTTGGATTGTTGTGAGCCACCAAGGGTCACTGAGAGTTGAATAGCATTGAAGTTTAATACATGATGATTATTTTTTATATGATGCAAATCTTTCCAGATTCTCTCCTAAAGAAGTTGGAAAATAAATCCAAATTTCAATTTTGTGTGTAGAGAGAGCAATGTTCAGTTCATCCCCAGCACAAAGGAAGGGTTCTTCCCATTGAATGTTGGATGTCCTGTCTCAACATATCCATTTTCTCTTCCATTCCAGCTTCATTCCTTTCTTCAAAACCCTCAGTTTTACAATAATTCCATAAATGGAGTGTATCTGGATGAGAACAGAGGCCTGATGGCAGACCTGGATGTCTTAATGTGGGGGATTATCAACATTAAATCCCTTAAGAGAGTGAGGTTTGGGAGCCTAGAAAGACAGGGATCCCTGGATGTCAAGTTCATGATCAACCAGAATGCTATTGCAGAGATGGAAGTGCTGAACAAGGTGGGATGAAATCTTCATTTCCTTGTTTCTGAAGTTCTTGCCTAGAGGACTGCACTCTTGGGGCAGGGAGTGCCTTTCAATATCATCTAAGTTCTCCCAGAAAGGAACCACATTATTTAGTCTGATGTTCAGGTGCCTATCACAGCAAAGAAGCATCCACAGGAAAGAAACATGCCTCTCTTGAGGTATGTAGTATGTGAAGTTAGAATCTAAGTCTAAAAATTATAGTGTGTGAAAAGTTAGAAGAGAAGATCAACAAGGAGGCAACATGCAAGCAGTTCAAGTTCATAAACTTTAGGACTTGAAAGGCTTCAAGTTGAGTAAAGCTAAGTCTTGAAGTGTAGATCAGCAACCTCTTCCTCCTTTGTCTTCTTTCTGGAAAGAACTTCATTTTCTGGATCTTCTTCCTCTCTCCATTCAGCCCCTGCCTCCTTCCAGGTGTGTGGAAAGCTGTCCTCCCGGTTTGGTGAAGGTGGCTCAGGAAGGGAGACCCAGCTGCTGCTATGACTGTCTTCCTTGTGCAGAAGGAACCATCTCCACCCATGAAGGTGGGTGGCACCAGAAGAAAGGGGCAGACTTTGGGAGGACTTATACCCCAAGAAAAGCCTGGCTTTTAAAACATTCCCTCCTTCTAATATATACAATATATTTCCTACTGAGGAATAACAAATGTACTTATTTGTTAAACTGAGGGAGAATACTAGACCAATGAGAGCTTACCATTACAAGGAAGATGGTATTTATTACTCTTCATCCCCAACAGAAACCTTTCATGTTTCAGTTTCTGATTCACCCCCTTCCTGAGAATTGCCAGGCTTCCAGGGCATGATGACAATCGATGGTTTTTTGGAAAGTATTGACCAGGACTTCCTCTACTTCAGCATATCTAGATGGAACCCTATTTCTATGAGCAGCCAAAGTTCATGGCTTTAGATTTCTAGGGAAGCCACGGGACAGGCAACTTTCATGTTCAGCTCTTCTTTGCTATGTTCACAAAATGCAGATTTTACCACCCTAAAATTGGCTCCATCCTTTGAATAGGAATGGTAGACCGAAAGGTTTATGTAGACCTTCCAACTTCTTGATTCTCTCTGTGGGGGGGGGGGGGGGGGGAGAAGAAAGAAATCATCAATGAGGACTTAGCCAGACTTCCCTCTTGCCCTGGTGGGAAGATGGCCCACAAACAGTTTGTTGAGAGCAGGAATTCATGATGAAATCCTCAGTTCAAATCTCCTTGAAGGTCACCTCCACATAACCTCAGTGTTGAAATGATGGAAATTTATCTCTTTCTTATTCAGTGAAATTGGAAAGAGACCTGCCAGTTTTCCCTTACAATGCAAGGTAAAAGAAGAATACTTAAACTATTGTGTATCTCCCTCCCTCCCTCTTCTCCTGAAATATGTAAAACGGACAGTTCTGATAATTTCTTCTCCCTTTAGCTGGAGTGAAAGGAAGAAGCATTTTCTTTCATTTTTCTCTCTGGCAGATTCCCGATTTCAAAGCAATTAGTAAAGAAATAAGAACTTGCTCATCATCATCATCATCATCATCACCATCCCACTCAGGCAAAAGTAAAAGTAACTGAGGACTCTCTCAACTTTTTCAGTCCTTTTCTGCATAAATATGAATATTAGTTTTACATAAGTCTATCTTCATTGAACTGTCTGGGTATGTAATATGGGATATCATGTTTGATTCCACTACATTCACATAAAGCAAAAATATAAAATTTGGATTTGGTACCCATCTTGGAATTTATCTGAGGTTTCAGTGACACCCAAACTATACCCTTGATTGAAGCACATGCCTCATGAGAGATCTTCCTCTTCCTCTTTTTCAGATGCAGAAAAATGTACCAGATGTCCAGAAGATCAGCATCCAAACAGCAGTCAAGATCATTGTATCCCCAAGATAAAAACCTTCCTATCCTATCAAGAACATTTTGGGATCATCCTGGCTTCCCTTGCCTTGTTCTTCTCTTTAATTGCTGGGCTTGTCTTGGGAATCTTCGTTAAATTCCAGGAAACTCCAATTGTCAAAGCCAACAATCGGGATCTCTCCTACATCCTCCTAGTCTCGCTCCTGCTTTCCTTCTTGACCTCCTTCCTCTTCATTGGCCGGCCAACGACAGCCACCTGCCTGCTCCGACAAACAGCCTTCAGCATTATTTTCTCCCTCGCTGTCTCTTCGGTCTTGGCCAAAACAGTCATGGTGGTGATAGCCTTCTTGGCCACAAAGCCAGGGTATACACTGCAGAGATGGCTGGGAAAGAGCCTGGCCAACTCCATCATCCTTTCCTGCTCTGGTCTCCAAGCTGTCCTCTGCAGCATCTGGTTGGGCATTTCTCCCCCATTTCCTGATGCTGACCTGCACTCTCAGGGTGGAGAGATCGTCCTGCAATGCAATGAAGGCTCTGTCACCATCTTTTACTGCGCCCTTGGCTACATGGGCTTCCTGGCTGCCATCTGCTTCGTGGTGGCTTTCCTGGCCAGGAATCTGCCTGGGGCCTTCAACGAAGCCAAGCTGATCACCTTCAGCATGCTGGTCTTCTGCAGCGTCTGGGTCTCCTTTGTGCCCACCTACCTGAGCACCAAGGGGAAATACATGGTGGCCGTGCAGGTCTTCTCCATCTTGGCCTCCAGTGCTGGTCTGCTGGCCTGCATCTTCATCCCCAAGTGCTATATTCTTCTTCTTAGGCCAGAACTGAATACAAAAGAACAGTTGATGTCAAAATAAAGTGATAAAGTGAATTTGGGGTAGGTGGTTCCCAGAATTGCCAGTTAGTAATTCTAGCAATCAGTATTTGACACTTTCATGCTGTTAAAAAAATAAATAAATAACACAAACTGCTGTTCTTTCAACTTTATCATTTTAATTCTATCATTTCTTCTAATGATAGAAATGGATTGTCCCTTTTTTAAATTATGGAGGTATAGTAGGTTTGTATTTGGGGTTTTATTTCTGTAAGCTGCCTGGAGTTACCGTGAGATGAATGGCCATATAGATTGCTTTAATATATTTGATATCTCCATTTCTCTTTGCTGTTGAATGTATAGGAAAATATGTGGGTGTTCAAGTATCTTTTGGATGAGTGTAGAATTTGCTGAAAGGTGCATTTGACTTGGAGACTGGGACATCATTACCTTGAAGCACAAATTTTTCTCTTGATGGTCCCAGAGAAAATTTTTTTTTGACGAATGTGCTTTGATACATTTAATTACTAAGGTGGTTAAAGAGAATAGCCCAGTTCAGCTTCTCTCCTGCTAGCATAAAATATCACAATGTAATACATGAAAATAGGGCCATCACTGCCTTGGGTAGGTATGGAGCCATTAGGTATCCCCATAATGCGATGAGCAGGAAGCAGGTGAGAGCAAAGAGCTCAACCTGACAGTTGCAAAGCAACCTGATCACTGCAAGGTGTTAGATGGATTCCCAAGATAACAGAGGACAGTGAATCAGCAAAAGAAGCAGATTGAGGGGCAGTTTCTGACAAAGACACCACCCAGCTTTGCTGTGGAGTCTGATCTTGACGTCAAAACCTGTCTTTAACCTGCTTGTCTCCTATCTTCAGCTGGACTGCAGAAGAGTCTCAAGGCACTCAGCAGAAGGGCAACCAGGAAATCACTGTTATTTGGATAATTGTAAGGAGGAGAATGAGCATGAAACTGAGCAAACTCAGGGAGGCAGTGAAGGACAGGAGGGCCTGGCGGGATGTGGTTCATGGGGTCACGAGGAGTTGGACACGACTTAACGACTGAACAACAACAACAAAAGGAGGAGAAATGTCACCTCTCTGAAGTGCCAATGAGTTCACTTAGAGGTGACCAGAGGGATCAGTCAAAGCTGGGGAGGGAAACTTGAAATGAAGCCCGGGAGAATTTGGCTCCAAACAGTTCCAATGAATTATGATTAGAAAATTGCAGAATAAAGAGAGGCTTTTACATTGTACAGGGAGAGTTACACATTAGCAAGGATTAGTTGGTCTTTCTTTTTTTCTTTTAGAGTTTTTCTCCCACCTTTATTATTTTTTTGTATAAGTAACTCAAGGTGGTGAACATACCTAATCCTCCTTCCTCCTCCTTTTTTCTGCACACAATCCTCACAACAACCCTGTGAGGTGAGCCGGGCTGCGAGAGAGTGACTTTTTCCAAGGGGACGTTGCCTATATGTCTCTAGGCAGCTGGGGCTCCTTTCTTGAGATGAGCGACAAGCTCCATGAGGCAGACTCTGGAAATGGATGACTCCTTGCCCAAACCTTTATTTATTTATTTATTTATTTATTTATTTATTCAACTTGTATGCTGCCCATCTCCCCCAATGGGTGGCTCTTTAACAGAACAAGGGGACCTCCTTCGGAAGAAGCTGAAGAAGAAGTGTGATTTGAATGAGTGCTTTTCATGTCATTAGCAGCAAAAGAACCCTTTGTTTTCTCCTTGTTCTTCTGGTGTAACCATTCCATGGTTCAGATGTTATCTAGACATCCCGCAGGTTGGGAAAAGTTGCCTGCATTTCCTCCTGCCTGAAAGAGACCTAAAACAATGCTGACACATTCGTTTTCCAAGATGGAGCAGAATGAAGCACTTTTTAACAATTAAATATTGATTTTAATAATAAAATGGGGTTAGATATGTCAGATTCAGCCCAGCATGGCCAGCGCCACTGTTCAGTTTCACCACCCCTAGTCAATTTCACCGCCCCAGGCACCGGGAGCCAAAGAAGGAAAACAGGGCTAACCACAAGTTAATTGCCAGCAGGTGGTGAAATCCCCAAATGCCCCAGGCAGCGCCAAACAAGATAGTTTGGGGCCACAGCAATCCAGAGGCGATCAGCAGCCAATCACAGAACCCCGGGTTTGTCCGCATGAGAAAAACCCCACAATTACAATGCCCACGAAGAAAAAGCACAGCAATCACAAGGACAAAGAAACCTGGCTGAATCTACCATTAAGGGGGGAAGCCAGGGTTAGCTACCGCTCGGGAGGGAACCTATAAAACAATGTAAGAACCGTGCCAAGCCAATCCTGGTTTTGTCTGTAACCGTTACGCATTATCCCTGAGTAAATTAACTTTTGTCCGAGCCTGTGTCTCACGAGGTTTTTGTTCAATGCTGAATGCAGCGATCCTTACAAGATAGAATATAGATGATAGGTAGAGATAGATTGATAAAGATAGAAGATAGATAGACAGACAGACAGACATTGATACTTCTCAAGGAGTTAAATGTTTGCCAAATTCACCAACTTCCTGTTCATGCTGATGTTTCTATCATGATCCAACACAGTTTCCTGAGTTACTAAATGGCCATCTATGAGCTGTGGGTAGTGTGGTCATGTGAGAAGGTATACCAAATAAATTTTGTGAACTGCACAGAACTCAGAAAAGCTGCAGGTGTTGGCAATCCCTATCGACTGCATATTTGCAACACAGCATTCTTTAGCCTCATAGGTATGCAAGGTCAAAGCGCCGTGCAAGTGGCAAATCTTCATGACACTAGCAAGAGCCACGTTCTTTCCTCAAGGAGAAAGATGAGAAACTCATTCAGACTTTTTCTTATGGTTGGAGGAGAAGAAGAAGAGTCACAATGGTATAATAATATGAAGGGTAGACATCCAGTCCTCTCTTTCTTTTTTTCTATAGTTTTATTGAGGATTACATTAAGCAAGTACAACAACCTAATACAGAAATGCATTAAATAAGAATAAATAAGAATAAATGTATTTTTAAAAGAAGTAAATGTGCAGAGAAAAACCAAAACAAAAGGAAGAAAGGAAGAAAAAAATATAGAAGACGAAACTTCCCCCTTCATTCCCAGCAAGTACGGTCAAGTAACAAATTAGCACTGTCTCTTAAAATACAATCAAGTACTTCTTTGTTCCATAGCTCACCCCATTTAAATATTTATATCTCCATTTGCATTTCAACCAATTTCCCTTAATCCCCCTCTTCCGATAATCAAAGCCAAATCCCAGTTAACAATTAAACATTTCCAAGAGTAACCATCATCATCCAGTCCCAAGCAAAAAAGCCATTAAACACTATCAGAAATAGTAACCCATTATTTACATATCAAACATAACAACAGAAGTATTACAAATTAATCCATGAAACCTCAAAGATTTCCTTTTCAGTAGCCATGTGGTACCCTCAACTGTCCAACCTTCAATGTCTTATTATCAGCTCAAAATATAAACAAAATAACTTTCCCCATAAGATCCTTTTAATTAATGTCAAAATCTTTGTTCAATTCAAATTCATCTGTACCCTTAATCTATTTCAAAACGTCCTGAAATCTGCACTATAATTACCATTTTCCTGTATACTGTGAAACAGAGAGTTCTTACAGAACTTCAAACACGTATTCTTTCTTTCTAAACCGATTGAAGAGAAACTCACCCAGCAGATACCATACTTGCGGTTCTGAAGGCTTTTCAACCTTAACAAATAATAAGAAAAAATAAACTCCAAAGTGATTAAAAAGATAAGGTTTGGTTGAACTTTGGGTCAATAAAAGGCTACATGAACAGCTCAGAGCAGGTTGGAATCCCATGACTCCCAGCTGATGGCAAGAGACCACAAAGACATCTGCTTCCGCTGTCTACTCCCCCCCTCCCAAAAACCCAGCTGTCCAGAGTATACATGGATAATCTCCAGATCTCTCCTTGATCTGGAGAGAACTTTCAGTAGTCCAGATCCAATATACAGCTGCCTTTTTGGTCATAATGTCTCCTGCAATCCACATCAGTTTTCCATTCCTCCCTGGAAATGACAATGACATCCGTTCCCCTCCTTAGGCCGGTCCTTTTCACCAGAACCATCAATAGACAAATTTGTGCTTCAAGGTAATGGTGTCCTGGTCTCCAGGTCAAATGTACCTTTCAGCAAATTCTACACTCATCCAAAGGATACATCAACACCCACGTACTGTACTGTACATTCAAGAACAAAGAGTAACATGGATATCAACATATATAAATGATGAAGTTGAAAAAACAGAAGTTTGTATGTTTTTTTTTTTTAAAGCATTAAAGTGACAAATACTGATTGCTAGAATTACTAACTGGCATTTCTGGGAACCTCCTACTCCAAATTCACTTTATGAGTTATATTTTGACATCAACTGTTCTTTTGTATTCAGTTCTGGCCTAAGAACAATAATATAGCACTTGGGGATGAAGATGCAGGCCAGCAGACCAGCACTGGAGGCCAAGATGGAGAAGACCTGCACGGCCACCATGTATTTCCCCTTGGTGCTCAGGTAGGTGGGCACAAAGGAGAGCCAGACACTGCAGAAGACCAGCATGCTGAAGGTGATCAGCTTGGCTTCGTTGAAGGCCCCAGGCAGATTCCTGGCCAGGAAAGCCACTGCGAAGCAGATGGCAGCCAGGAAGCCCATGTAACCAAGGGCACAGTAAAAGATGGTGACAGAGCCCTCATTGCACTGTAGAATGATCTCTCCAGGCTGAGAGTGCAGTTCAGCATCAGGAAATGGGGGAGAAATGCCCAGCCAGATGCTGCAGAGGACAGCTTGGAGACCAGAGCAGGAAAGGATGATGGAGTTGGCCAGGCTCTTTCCCAGCCATATCTGCATTTTATTCCCTGGCTTTGTGGCCAAGAAGGCTAACACCACCATGACTGTTTTGGCCAAGACCGAAGAGACAGCGAGGGAGAAAACGATGCTGAAGGCTGTTTGTCGGAGCAGGCAGGTGGCTCTCCTTGGCCGGCCAATGAAGAGGAAGGAGGTCAAGAAGGAAAGGAGGAGCGAGAGTAGGAGGATGTGGGAGAGATCCCGATTGTTGGCTTTGACAATTGGAGTTTCCTGGAATTTAATGAAGATTCCCAGGACAAAGCCTGCAATTAAAGAGAGGAAGAAGGCAAGTGAAGCCAGGATGATCCCCAAATGTTCTTGATAGGATAGGAAGGTTTTCATCTTGGGTATACAGTGATCTTGATTGATGTTTGGATGCCGATCTTCTGGACATCTGCTGCATTTTTCTGCATCTGCAAAAGAGGAAGAGGAAGGTCTCTCATGAGGCATGTGCTTCAATCAAGGGGATAGTTTGGGTGTCACTGAATCCTTAGATAATTTCCCAGATGGGTTCCAAATACAAAGAATATATTTGTGCTTTATGTGAATTTAGTCAACAAATATGATGCCCCAATTTGATACCCACAGACTTCTATAGAAAACTAATGTTCATATTTATGCAGAAAAGGAGAGAAAAAGTTGAGAGTCCTCAGTTACTTTTACTTTTGCCTGAGTGGGATGGCGATGGCGATGATGATGATGATCTATTTTCTTCACCAATTGCTGTGAAATGGGGAATCTGCCAGAGACGAAAGTGAAAGAAAATGCTTCTTCCTTTCACTCCAGCTAGAGGGGGAAGAAACTGCCAGAACTGTCCTTTTTACATATTTCAGGAAAGAAGGGAGGGAGGGAGATAGATAATAGTTTAAGTGTTCTTTTTGCTTTTGATGCAATTTCACTAAAAAGGAAAGAAAAAAAGAAAGTTCCCCAACTTCACCACTGAGATTAGGTGTCAGAACCTGCATCAACCAGAAATTGTTAATTTACATAGCATAGCAGTCAATGGGAGTTTGATTGATTTGCTTCTGCCAATTGTGACTAGGGAGGGGGGTAGTAGTTAATGGTTGTAATAGGAGTAGTAATGGGAGATGATGAGGAACCTAAACTCATATGGGCAATGAGGCCAGACCTGATTGCAGGCAAGGCCAGTAGGGGCCCTGATGGCCAGGAAGGCGCTATGTATCCATGGGAGGAGAGAAAGAGGTCACCACCAGGTGAAAAGGAATTGAGGCACCAGGGCAATAAGGGGAGGGGGAGATTAGGCTTTAGTTTTGGCAATGTTTTCTTTCAAGCTGCATGTCTCATACAATAAGGGAGCATTTATCTGAACCAGGCCTGGTTTCAGGAGAATTCTTCTGAATTGGGGTTTGGACTTTGTGGACTTGACATTAGGTGGAGCTGACCTTCAGGGAGAGTTGAGCTGAGGACATCATCATGAATTTCTCCTCTTGACAAACTTTTCCCAAACATTTCTAAGGAATTCTGAAGCCATGAATTTTGGCTGCCCCTAGAAATGGCGTTCCATCTAGATATGGTGAAGTGGAGGAAAACCTGATCAATACTTTTCCAAGGATACATCCAATGTCATGATGGCCTGGAAGCCTGGCAATTCTCAGGATGGGGGTGAATCACAAACTGAAACATGAAAAGTTTCTATTGAGCATGAAGAGTAATAAATGCCATATTCCTCGTGATGCTCAGCTTTGATTGGTCCAGTATCTTTCCTGGGTTTAACCTCGAGGTTGATTTCTTATCTCTAACTGTGAAATATATTGTATATATCGTAAGGAATGATGTTTTAAAAGCCAAGCTTTTGTTGGGGTATTCAGTCTTCCCAAAGCATGCCCCTTCCTTCTGGTGCCACCCACCTTCCTGGATGGATATGGTTCCTTCTGCACAAGGAAGACAGTCGTAGCAGCAGATGGGCCTCCCTTCCTGAGCCACCTTCACTGACCCAGGAGCACAGCTTTCCACACAGCTGGAAGGAGGCAGGGGCTGAATGGAGAGAGGAAGAAGATCCAGAACATGAACTTCTTCCAGAAAGCAGACAAAGGAGGGAGAGGTTGGTGACCTCTACTTCAAGGCTTAGATTTGCTCAGTTTGAAGCCTACCAAGTCCTAAAATTCATGAACTGGAACTGGTCGCATGTTGCTTCCCTATTGATCTTCTCTTCTAACTTTTCACGTACTATGATTTTTAGACTTAGATTCTAACTATACATATTAAATCCCTCAAGAGAAACTTGGATATATTCTTTGCTTTGGCCAAAGGAAATCAACTTGCTCCCCTGGCCCAAATCGTTCTCCCTTTGCAGAAGAGTAATAAATACTTTCCTTGAGGAGTGAAACATGTATTTTGGCTAGACATCTGGACATCCAACTAAATCATGTGGTTCCTTCTGGAAGAATATAGGTGCTATTGAAAGGCACTCCCTGCCCCAAGAGTGCAATCCTCTAGGCAAGAACGTCAAAAAAAGAAAATAAAGATTTAATCCCACCTTGTTCAGCACTTCCATCTCTGCAGTAGCATTCTGGTTGATCATGAACTTGAGATCCAGGGAACCCTGTCTTTCTAGACTCCCAAACCTCGGCCTGCTAAAGATTGTATTATTTATAATGTTCCACTTAATTATGTCCAGGACTGCCACCAGGTCTCTATTCTCATCCAAATATACTCCATTTATGGAATTATTGTAAAACTGAGGGTTCTGAAGAAAGGAATGAAGCTGAAACGGAAGAGAAAATAGGTATGTTTAGATTGGACCCAACATTCAGTGGGAAGAACCCTTCCTTTGTGCTAGGAGTCAACTGAACATTGCTCTCTCTACACATAAAATTGAAATTTCAGTTTTAGTTTTGAACTTCTTCAGGAAGGAACCTGGAAAGGTTTGCATCATATGATGAATAATACTCATTTATTAAACTTGCATGCCACGCAACGCTCAGTGACTCTGGGAGGCTCACAGCAATCCAAGAAATTCCAATGAAATCAATAAAAAATAAAGAAATAAAGATAAGAGATGGCAGGTGTGATGTAGTGAGGGGTCTCCAGAGCTCTTCTAAACAGCAGCAGAGTGGGAGCCATCCAGATTTTGGGAGTGTCAGATTCAGCCTAGAAAGCACACACTGCTAGCCCAGAGCCATTGGTCAGTTCCAGCGCCTCAGGCAATAGGTGACTGGGGCAAGGAAACTATGTAACCGCAAGTCATCTACCAACAGGGGCGGACAGTTAACAAACAGCCGGGAGTCAATTAGCAGCAGCAACACAGTAGAACAGCCGGCTCCCCAGGCGCCCCGGGCAACTCCAGCTTCCAATACACAGGGAGCGCAGTGATCCAGGGGCCATCAGCAGGCGATTCGAAACAAGATTAAAACAGCCACTCTGTGATGGAATGGAATTAGGAAGGCCATGCTCAGGGAGATAAGTGTTTTCTTAGTTCACTGCAAGAGCGTGGGAACTTCAAGAGGATGAGGCTGGCACCTCCCTGAGGAATTCACGGTGTTGTAGCTGTCTGTCTTGGGAGCTGGGGTTCAGTCTGGGGAGATTGATGTCAGGTTTAGCCAAAGAACTCCAAGAGACAATGCAAAATCAATTCAGCTGTGTTTATTAGCTACAACCTCTAGCAAGAATCTCCGCAGATTGAACCCCAGCTCCCAAGCCAGCCAACCACAATGCCGTGATTTCCTCAGGGAGGTGCCAGCCTCATCCTCTTGAGGTTCCCACGCTCTTGCGGTGAACTAAGAAAACGCTTATCTCCCTGAGCCTGGCCTTCCTAATTCCATTCCATCACACACTCCAACCCACCCTAAGAAAAGCTCCAGGAACGCAAGGGCAAGGCAGTCAAAGGACGAAGATTACAACACAACAGAACCCTGCTGAATCTGCCATCAAGGCAAGGGGAAGGGGTGGAACTGTGGGGAAACTGCGAGTCAAGGGGGAACCCTAAAAAACTACTGTAAGGAACCGCACCCGCCCAATCCTGGCTTTGTCTTTAATTGCTACGCATTACGCCTGAATAAACTAGCTTTCATACCAGCCTGTGTCTCATGAGGTTTCTGTTCAGTGCCGAATGCAGTGAACCATACAGGGAGGAACCTCATTCCAGAGGGCAGGCGCTGCTATAGAGAAGGTGCACTTCTGGGGTCTTGATACATGACATTGTTTAATCGAAGGAACCTGGAACGCACCAACCCTGCAGGACCAAATGGGCCAGGCAGATGTTATGGGAGACAAAAGCTCCCCCAAGGAACCAGGCCCTATGCTATGCAGGGCTTTACAGGTGACAGCCAACACTTTGAATTGCACCGGGAAGCCAGCTGGCAATCAGTTCAGCTCATGAAGCAGAGATGTTACATGGGCATACTGAGGCATTAATAAATATTAGTAAAATACTTTTTTTTAAATTATTGAAGAGGTAATGTTACCTATTAACTCATTGTTTGAACACATACTATCGGGACAAACTCTGCGAGAGATGACAGAGAGAAAATTGGACAGGCTTTCAAGATTGTGTTACCACATCCTACAAAAATAAAGTAGCATTTCTGGAACCCCTATGGTATACATTTCTTGACCAGTCCCAACTGGAAGGGCTGGGATCAGTCTTAAAAGCCTGTCCACGTTTCCCCCATCCCTTATACTGAACAAAATAAAGGCTGGGTTATTCGCGTTCCTTTCTCCTTCTTCCTTCTACCGCTGGACTACGTAATCTCTTCTTCAAGTCTCTCCTTTATGACTTCCTCCCTCCCTCTCAACACAGATTGCAGCAGACAGGAAAGGAGCGAAGGGAATGCAAAAGGGAGAGGACAGGAAAATTAAAATTCTATTTATGTATTTATTTGTATTCAGAATACATTAATTTTTCCAAATATCTTCCCAGTTTTACAATGACAAATGGATTCTCAGCTGCAGGAGAGAGACAGAAGAAAAATACCTGCCAGCCTTTCAATCTCGTGGTTTCCATATTTTTACCATGTTTCATCTTTTTCCTCTTGGATCTGGACTCATAGGCTGCATGTAAGGCCCGGGCCACAGCCCAGATGGTGTTGTAATTGAAATAGCTGTCAGGAGACAGGATCCGATCTATCTCCTCCTGGGGCAGAGTCTCCAGGTCTTCTCTCTCCCTGCACCGTCTCCAGACTTTCACGGAAAAGGGATCCTTGGTGTTGGAACAGGTGAAGGATAGATGTGCTAAGTCTTTGATGGAATTGTAAAGATCCATTGTGATAGGCGACTTTGCCATTTGGTTTCCCTTCATAAGAAAGGTAAAAATGCTGTGAATGAATTGAAAGGGAATGGCTGGATTCGTCAAATAGTTAGTTACGTCCCAGCAGAATGTTGTGATCATGACTTTTCCTCTAACAGGTTGCTCAAAGGACACAAAGACTAAATATAGAATACCTATTCCCCCAGCGATGAAATCTTTCTCTGCAGTATAAAGAAAGACATTCACTTGTCTCCAATTCTGATATGGACCCACATCTATGTTCCCTGGAGGAAGAGTAGTGGAAATGGTTTGTGACAAAACCGGACAAATGCCATTCCTCTCCAGCATGGAAGTCAACGTCCTCATGAATTTCTGGCCCTGGTCAGTGTCTGCAGCCATCAGACCAACCAAGGTCCACCTGAAATGGAGGAGCAGCTTGACCATCCCCAGGTACTGGAATCCTTCAGCAGGAAGCATTGGGTAGAAGAAAAGAAACCGAGTTTTGTCATTCAGGATCTGGGAAACAAAACTGTAGCTGATCTGAAAAGATTGAAAGAAGATGGAATTTAAAATTTAACATCCAAAATTTAACACCTTTGTAAGAATCTGCCAGACTCTAATCCCAATAAGAGCAATTCTCAGCTGAACCATTAATTGGATTTAAAGCAGAAGACTTATTTATTAAGAAGCAGCCTACAGTTCTAGGTTATTGCCACGACTAAAAGCCCACGTGCACCAAAACCCTTTTTCTTTCCCATCAATTCTGCCCCCCTTTTCCCAGTCCATCCCCTTCTTGCTGGTGATCTCAGCTCTTCTTGGGTCTCAGGCTGGTACGACCTTGGTTGTCCCTGGGAACCCGATAGCAGTCCACTTGCACTTAATGGTTCTCTCTCTCCCCCCCCCCCTTTTTTCCATAATGTCAGAAGTGAAGCAAGCTGATTACCGTATTTTTCCGACAATAAGATGCCCCCATGTACAAGACGACCCCCACTTTTCCAACCCCAAATTAAGAAATCAATATTTTAAAGATAGTGCAGAACACATTTTTATTTAGTAATTAGTTAACATTTACCTGATACACTCGGTGGGAGGAGGTCCAAACCGTTTCTCTGCAGCTCTATTTCCATGCTCTTTTGCACAACTGATTACATTCAAGCACGAGTGAAACTGCCGATAGCTTGTCTCTGCAAACAGCCTTCTCTAATTGGTTTGTTCAGCATCAGCTGACGCCAGTTACATCAGGCTCGTGATTGGAGGAAATCTGTTTGGGAAACAAGCTATTTCAATCGTGATTGGAGGCTAGCAATAGGAGGAAGCCTGTCTCCAGAAACAAAGTATGGGCAGTTTTGCCACCGCGCGGTTCTCTCTTTCGCTGACTTCCTTCAATAAGACGCCTTTCAATTTTTAGAGTAAGGATTTTAGAAAAAAGTATCGTCCTATAGTCGGAAAAATACGGTAACTATTTAATTGATTGCGAGGCTTCTGACAGCCTTCCATTTCCATAAGAAAACTGTGATCTTCATTTACAACTCAGAACCTCGGGTTGAAAATTGCTTTGAGAAAACAGTCTCCCAGCACAGACACACCTGTGGGATTTTGTAGGTGCCCAACATGGTCGAAATCTGGATGGAGATGTCAGTGTCAGCCCCTTCGAGAACAGCCACTGTGTTTCTCGGCCTTCCACAGCTGTAGTTGGGGATATTGGCCTCCCCGTGTGCAAGCAGGTCCAGCAGGGCATCAGAAGTCTTTCCTGCATGGTAATAGTTTTCATAAATATTGTAACCCAGAGTGATGTTGGGCAAGAGATGGGAATCCCTGTTGATCTCCTGGGTGGCAAAAAGAAAGGATAACATTTTCCGGTGATCCGTCAATGATTTGCTGCAAGTAAAAATGTATTAGAACATAATTAATTAAAATAATATATTGTTCTTTTTTTGTTTTACAAAAACAGTTCTAATACATTCAAGCACCAGAGTTTCTCTGAATGGATGACAGCATCTCTAAAAGTATTAAGATGAAAATAAATTTTAAAACTCCCCCAAAACTATATCAATAAAATATATGAGATTACATTTCAAAGGTACTATCACAGTTTGTGATATAAAAATAACATTTGGAGGGAGGACGTTTCACCCCCTGTTTGGATGGATTGCTTCATCTCTCCTAAGAATGGTGGGAGGGATCCCCAAAGTTCCCATGTATTCCAAAGGAATCTTTCTAGTTATATCACATATGAAGTCCTGAATGCCTCCTTGAGGTTGTTAGTCTGTTTGCAGTTCAACTGAAATTTCAGGCTGACTTTAAATATGTTGTTTGTCTCTCTTCCTAGTGAGCCTCTCAAACACTCCATAGTAGTTTGCCCTATTATCCAGATTAAATATAGGGTTCACTGGAAGCTAAAGTTGGAAAGGAACATTTAGACCACACTCCCTCTCTCCCACAAGACGCACAAAATGAACCGCTGTGAATATTAACAAAGCCAATATGTTATCAACTTCTGTACAGGTTTAGATTTTCAAATCCATTCTCCACAATCATTTCCGGATTGGAGATTTAACTTATCCCACTGATAATGAAGGGGAAGTAAACACAGCATTGCTGCACGTTTCTGTCCCCGATAAGCCCTTGGTGGACCAAGGGAGGGGTAGAAGGGAGGAACCAGAATCTCTTTTCTGTCCAGCACCTATATCTGCTCAGAGGAAGTCAAGGAAAGCAGGTGTTTACTGTCTCCTTCAAAGGCAAGCAGAAGACTTAATCCTTACTGTCTGTACAGGACAAGTATATAGTAATAGAGAATTTCAAGGGAGTCTCTACATCTGCGGGGTGTAAAATAGATACACAAGGCTGAAGCTGGACAGAAATGGGGAAAAACTAAGAGATCAAGGGGGTATTTCCTGGAAGGCTGGAAGTTTAGAAATCAGTCAAAAACGGAGTGGCTGAAAAGGAGTGCAGGAAGATGGACTTACACGTATACTGGGGTCAAAGGAGTTGTGTTGAAACTTAGTGGTTGAAAAAAAGTCTTGGTTGCAGAGACTATGCCACCAATGAGAAGCTCTCCTGGCCTGTAATAACTCTGTGGGTCCATCTCATCCCTCTTCAGAGTCAGGAGGCATTTGGCTTTCTGCATCCCCCAGGCTCCCTGGGGCCACAGAAGGAGCACAAGCAGCAATAGAAGTTTTGTTCCTGACTGAGCCCCCATCCCTGTGTCTGCTCTGAACCAAGAGTGAGAAGAAGAGGGGGAAGGAATCAAAGTCCTCCTCCACAACAGAAGCTTGAAGGGCTTTCTTGATCTGTACAGAATCCAGCTAATGTTTCATATCTGAAAGATAGGGAGTAACCACAGCCCCTGCCTGCCCTAAAAGCCTCCCCAGGCTGTCTCTTTCTCCAGAGCCATTTATACACCCAAGATTTTCTAATGGCATGAGATCAGCCCACAAGGCTTTAGGGTCATATCAAGGTGACAGCATGTAATTGGTATGTTTGTGCCAAACCTTCTGAAACTTTGCAGAAAGTCTCTAGAGATTTAGCACCAAGAGTACAAATAAATGACTGTGATTTGGGTAACTGTAAGAAGGAATGACATCACCTCTCTGAACTCTGCATGAGTGAACAGGCAGATACCCAAAGGGAAAGTTGCAATTGGGCTACAAAGTTTCAAGATGAGCGAATTGGTCCCAAAGTTCTTGAAAACCATCTTTGTAAAATCCACTATCAATGTAGATTTTTAGCAAGGGTGTGAACACATCATTATGGATTTGGTTGGTCTTGACTTGTGATGGATATTAGCATTATTTATTATATTAGCCAAGGATCTGCTACGTTTTTCAATGTAGACCAATATGAGAAGCAGAAAAAATGTTCCTTTTCATGGACTTCTTATTTCTTAGACCTTCTCAAACCACAGAAGATATCCTGAGGAAAAGGAGTTTGAGTCATTGTGTTCATCAAGAGTGGGGCTTCAGGTTCTACACCTGGGCAATTCCCATTAAAAGAACTATTGTTCTTTATTGGACCAAATAGCTGTTCTTTGTGAAGGTGGAATGAAGTCATAAAGCAGGTATTTAGTATAAAAATATGGAATTAGCCACAATTTTGGAGCATGAATGAACCTGGAGGACTCCTAACCCAAGGCCTTAACCTTAAGGATCTGTACAGACATTTTGTCAAGCCCAGCCCAAGAACAACACTGAAAACATCCAGCTGAGTACAGTTCCTTTATTTGCTTACACCCACATACTTTACTGTACATTCAACAGGAAAGAGTAACAGAGAGATCAAATAAATTAATTAATTTATTAAAGCAATTCAGGCAGCTTACAGAAATAAGACCCCAAATACAGACCAACTACAACCCCACAGATTAAAAAAGGGACAATACATTTACATCATTTCAAGAAATGATTAAATTAAAATGATAAAGTTGGAAAAAGAGCAGTTCGTGTGTGTCTGTGTTTTTTTTAAGAGCATGAAAGTGTCAAATACTGTTTGTTAGGATTACTAACTGGCAATTCCGGGAACCACCTACCCCAAATTCACTTTATGACTTTATTTTGACATCAACTGTTCTTTTGTATTCAGTTCTGGCCTAAGAAGAAGAATATAGCACTTGGGGATGAAGATGCAGACCAGCATACCAGCACTGGAGGCCAAGATGGAGAAGACCTGCACGGCCACCATGTATTTCCCCTTGGTGCTAAGGTAGGTGGGCACAAAGGAGAGCCAGACGCTGCAGAAGACCAGCATGCTGAAGGTGATCAGCTTGGCTTCGTTGAAGGCCCCAGGCAGATTCCTGGCCAGGAAAGCCACCGCGAGGCAGATGGCAGCCAGGAAGCCCATGTATCCAAGGGCGCAGTAAAAGATGGTGACAGAGCCCTCATTGCATTGCAAGATGATCTCTCCAGGCTGAGAGTGCAGGTCAGCATCGGGAAATGGGGGAGAAATGCCCAACCAGATGCTGCAGAGGACAGCTTGGAGACCAGAGCAGGAAAGGATGATGGAGTTGGCCAGGCTCTTTCCCAGCCATCTCTGCACTTTATTCCCTGGCTTTGTGGCCAAGAAGGCTAACACCACCATGACTGTTTTGGCCAAGACCGAAGAGACAGCGAGGGAGAAAACGATGCTGAAGGCTGTTTGTCGGAGCAGGCAGGTGGCTCTCCTTGGCCGGCCAATGAAGAGGAAGGAGGTCAAGAAGGAAAGGAGGAGTGAGAGTAGGAGGATGTGGGAGAGATCCCGATTGTTGGCTTTGACAATTGGAGTTTCCTGGAATTTAATGAAGATTCCCAGGACAAAGCCTGCAATTAAAGAGAGGAAGAAGGCAAGGGAAGCCAGGATGATCCCCAAATGTTCTTGATAGGATAGGAAGGTTTTCATCTTGGGTATACAATGATCTTGATTGATGTTTGGATGCCGATCTTCTGGACATCTGCTGCATTTTTCTGCATCTGCAAAAGAGGAAGAGGAAGATCTCTCATGAGGCATGTGCTTCAATCAAGGGGATTGTTTGGGTGTCACTGAATCCTTAGATAATTTCCCAGATGGGTTCCAAATACAAAGAATATATTTGTGCTTTATGTGAATTTAGTCAACAAATATGATGCCCCAATTTGATACCCACAGACTTCTATAGAAAACTAATGTTCATATTTATGCAGAAAAGGAGAGAAAAAGTTGAGAGTCCTCAGTTACTTTTACTTTTGCCTGAGTGGGATGGCGATGGCGATGGCGATGATGATCTATTTTCTTCACCAATTGCTGTGGAATGGGGAATCTGCCAGAGGCGAAAGTGAAAGAAAATGCTTCTTCCTTTTACTCCAGCTAGAGGGGGAAGAAACTGCCAGAACTGTCCTTTTTACATATTTCAGGAAAGAAGGGAGGGAGGGAGATAGATAATAGTTTAAGTGTTCTTTTTGCTTGTGATGCAATTTCACTAAAAAGGAAAGAAAAAAAGAAAGTTCCCCAACTTCACCACTGAGATTAGGTGTCAGAACCTGCATCAACCAGCAATTGTTAATTTACGTAGCATAGCAGTCAATGGGAGTTTGATTGATTTGCTTCTGCCAATTGTGACTAGGGAGGGGGGTAGTAGTTAATGGTTGTAATAGGAGTAGTAATGGGTGAGCAACATAAACTTATATGGGCAATGAGGTCAGACCTGATTGCAGGCAAGGCCAGTAGGGGGCCTGATGGCCAGGAAGGAGCTATGTATCCATGGGAGGAAGGAAAGGGGTCACCACCAGGTGAAAAGGAATTGAGGCACCAGGGCAATAAGGGGAGGGGGAGTTTAGGCTTTAGTTTTGGCAATGTTTTGTTTCAAGCTGCATGTCCCATACAATAAGGGAGCATTTATCTGAACCAGGCCTGGTTTCAGGAGAATTCTTCTGAATTGGGGTTTGGACTTTGTGGACTTGATATTAGGTGGAGCTGACCTTCAGGGAGAGTTGAGCTGAGGACATCATCATGAATTTCTCCTCTTGACAAACTTTTCCCAAACATTTCTAAGGAAATGTGAAGCCATGAATTTTGGCTGCCCCTAGAAATGGCGTTCCAAATAGATATGGTGAAGTGGAGGAAAACCTGATCAATACTTTTCCAAGGATACATCCATTGTCATGATGGCCTGGAAGCCTGGCAATTCTCAGGATGGGGGTGAATCACAAACTGAAACGTGAAAGGTTTCTGTTGAGCATGAAGAGTAATAAATGCCATATTCCTCGTGATGCTCAGCTTTGATTGGTCCAGTATCTTTCCTGGGTTTAACCTCGAGGTTGATTTCTTATCTCTAACTGTGAAATATATTGTATATATCGTAAGGAATGATGTTTTAAAAGCCAAGCTTTTGTTGGGGTATTCAGTCTTCCCAAAGCATGCCCCTTTCCTCCGGTGCCACCCACCTTCCTGGGTGGAGATGGTTCCTTCTGCGCAAGGAAGACAGTCGTAGCAGCAGATGGGCCTCCCTTCCTGAGCCACCTTCACCGACCCAGGAGCACAGCTTTCCACACAGCTGGAAGGAGGCAGGGGCTGAATGGAGAGAGGAAGAAGATCCAGAACATGAAGTTCTTTCCAGAAAGCAGACAAAGGAGGGAGAGGTTGGTGACCCCTACTTCAAGGCTTAGATTTACTGAGTTTGAAGCCTACCAAGTCCTAAAATTCATGAACTGGAATTGGTTGCATGTTGCTTCCCTGTTGATCTTCTCTTCTAACTTTTCACGTACTATGATTTTTAGACTTAGATTCTAACTATACATATTAAATCCCTCAAGAGAAGCTTGGATATTTTCTTTGCTTTGGCCAAAGGAAATCAACTTGCTCCCCTGGCTGAAATCGTTCTCCCTTTGCAGAAGAGTAATAAATACTTTCCTTGAGGAGTGAAACATGTATTTTGGCTAGACATCTGGACATCCAACTAAATCATGTGGTTCCTTCTGGAAGAACATAGGTGCTATTGAAAGGCACTCCCTGCCCCAACAGTGCAATCCTCTAGGCAAGAACTTCAGAAAAAGAAAATAAAGATTTAATCCCACCTTGTTCAGCACTTCCATCTCTGCAGTAGCATTCTGGTTGATCATGAACTTGAGATCCAGGGATCCCTGTCTTTCTAGACTCCCAAACCTCGGCCTGCTAAAGATTGTATTATTTATAATGTTCCACTTAATTATGTCCAGGACTGCCACCAGGTCTCTATTCTCATCCAAATATACTCCATTTATGGCATTATTGTAAAACTGAGGGTTCTGAAGAAAGGAGTGAAGCTGAAATGGAAGAGAAAACAGGTATGTTTAGATAGGACCCAACATTCAGTGGGAAGAACCCTTCCTTTGTGCTAGGAGTCAACTGAACATTGCTCTCTCTACACACAAAATTGAAATTTCAGATTTATTTTCCAACTTCTTCAGGAGGGAATCTGGAAAGATCTGCATCATATGAAGAATAATATTCATTTATTAAACTTGCATGCCACCCAACGCTCAGTGACTCTGGGAGGCTCACAGCAATCCAAGAAATTCCCACGAAATCAATAAAAAATAAAGAAATAAAGATAAGAGATGGCAGATGTGATGTAGTGAGGGGTCTCCACAGCTCTTCTAAATAGCAGCAGAGTGGGAGGCATCCAGATTTTGGGGGTGTCAGATTCAGCCTCGAAAGCACACACTGCTAGCCCAGAGCCATTGGTGAGTTTCAGCACCTCAGGCAATAGGTGATCGGGGCGAGGAAACTATGTAACCGCAAGTTTTCTACCGACAGGGGCGGCCAGTTAACTCGCGGCCGGGAGTCAATTAGCCGCGGCAACACAGCAGAACAGACGGCTCCCCAGGCGCCCCGGGCAACTCCAGCTTCCAATACACCGGGAGCGCAGTTATCCAGAGGCCATCAGCAGGCGATTCGAAACAAGATTAAAACAGCCACTCTGTGATGGAATGGAATTAGGAAGGCCATGCTCAGGGAGATAAGTGTTTTCTTAGTTCACTGCAAGAGCGTGGGAACTTCAGGAGGATGAGGCTGGCACCTCCCTGAGGAATTCACGGTGTTGTGGCTGTCTGTCTTGGGAGCTGGGGTTCAGTCTGGGGAGATTGATGTCAGGTTTAGCCAAAGAACTCCAAGAGACAATGCAAAATCAATTCAGCTGTGTTTATTAGCTACAACCTCCAGCAAGAATCTCCGCAGATTGAACCCCAGCTCCCAAGCCAGCCAACCACAATGCCGTGATTTCCTCAGGGAGGTGCCAGCCTCATCCTCTTGAGGTTCCCACGCTCTTGCGGTGAACTAAGAAAACGCTTATCTCCCTGAGCCTGGCCTTCCTAATTCCATTCCATCACACACTCCAACCCACCCTAAGAAAAGCTCCAGGAACGCAAGGGCAAGGCAGTCAAAGGATGAAGATTACAACACAACAGAACCCTGCTGAATCTCCCATCAAGGCGAGGGGAAGGGGTGGAACCGTGGGGAAACTGCGAGTCAAGGGGGAACCCTAAAAAACTACTGTAAGGAACCGCACCAGCCCAGTCCTGGCTTTGTATGTAATTGCTACGCATTATGCCTGAATAAACTAGCTTTCATACCAGCCTGTGTCTCATGAGGTTTCTGTTCAGTGCCGAATGCAGTGAACCTTACAAGGGGGAACCTCATTCCAGAGGGCAGGCGCTGCTATAGAGAAGGTGCACTTCTGGGGTCTTGATACATGACATTGTTTTATCGAAGGAACCTGGAACGCACCAACCCTGCAGGACCAAATGGGCCAGGCAGATGTTATGGGAGACAAAAGCTCCCCCAAGGAACCAGGCCCTATGCTATGCAGGGCTTTACAGGTGAAAACCAACACTTTGAATTGCACTGGGAAGCCAGCTGGCAATCAGTTCAGCTCATGAAGCAGAGATGTTACATGGGCATACTGAGGCATTAATAAATATTAGTAAAATAATTTTTTTAAAATTATTGAAGAGGTAATGTTACCTATTAACTCCTTGTTTGAACACGTACTATCGGGACAAACTCTGCGAGAGATGACAGAGAGAAAATTGGACAGGCTTTCAAGATTGTGTTACCACATCCTACAAAAATAAAGTAGCATTTCTGGAACCCCTATGGTATCCATTTCTTGACCAGTCCCAACTGGAAGGGTTGAGATCAGTCTTAAAAGCCTGTCCACGTTTCCCCCATCCCTTATACTGAACAAAATAAAGGCTGGGTTATTCGCGTTCCTTTCTCCTTCTTCCTTCTACCGCTGGACTACGTAATCTCTTCTTCAAGTCTCTCCTTTATGACTTCCTCCCTCCCTCTCAACACAGATTGCAGCAGACAGGAAAGGAGCGAAGGGAATGCAAAAGGGAGAGGACAGGAAAATTAAAATTCTATTTATGTATTTATTTCTATTCAGAATACATTAATTTTTCCAAAAATCTTCCCAGTTTTACAATGACAAATGGATTCTCAGCTGCAGGAGAGAGACAGAAGAAAAATACCTGCCAGCCTTTCAATCTCGTGGTTTCCATATTTTTACCATGTTTCATCTTTTTCCTCTTGGATCTGGATTCATAGGCTGCATGTAAGGCCCGGGCCACAGCCCAGATGGTGTTGTAATTGAAATAGCTGTCAGGAGACAGGATCCGATCTATCTCTTCCTGGGGCAGAGACTCCAGGTCTTCTCTCTCCCTGCACCGTCTCCAGACTTTCACGGAAAAGGGATCCTTGGTGTTGGAACAGGTGAATGATATATATGCTAAGTCTTTGATGGAATTGTAAAGATCCATCGTGATAGGAGACTTTTCCATTTGGTTTCCCTTCATAAGAAAGGTAAAAATGCTGTGAATGAATTGAAAGGGAATGGCTGCATTCGTCAAATAGTTAGTTACGTCCCAGCAGAATGTTGTGATCATAACTTTTCCTCTAACAGGTTGCTCAAAGGACACAAAGACTAAATATAGAATACCTATTCCCCCAGCGATGAAATCTTTCTCTGCAGTATAAAGAAAGACATTCACTTGTCTCCAATTCTGATATGGACCCACATCTATGTTCCCTGGAGGAAGAGTAGTGGAAATGGTTTGTGACAAAACCGGACAAATGCCATTCCTCTCCAGCATGGAAGTCAACGTCCTCATGAATTTCTGGCCCTGGTCAGTGTCTGCAGCCATCAGACCAACCAAGGTCCACCTGAAATAGAGGAGTAGCTTGACCATCCCCAGGTACTGGAATCCTTCAGCAGGAAGCATTGGGTAGAAGAAAGGAAACCGAGTTTTGTCATTCAGGATCTGGGAAACAAAAGTGTAGCTGATCTGAAAAGATTGAAAGAAGATGGAATTTTAAATTTAACATCCAAAATTTAACACCTTTGTAGGAATCTGCCAGACTCAAATCCCAATAAGAGCAATTCTCAGCTGAACCATTAATTGGATTTAAAGCAGAAGACCCCTTCATGGATCACTGCCTTGTCATGGCGAAGGGGCTTGTGTAACTCAGTGAAGCCATGAGCTATACCGTGCAGGGCCACCCAAGATGGACAGGTTATGACAGAGAGTTCTGACAAAATGTGGTCCACTGGAGAAGGAAATGGCAACCCACTCCAGTATCCTTGCCAAGAAAACCCCATGGACAATGTTAAAAGGCTAAAAGACATGACGCCGGAAGATGAGCCCCTCAAGTCGGAAGGTGTCCAATATGCTACTGGGGAAGAGTGGAGGGCAATTCCAAGTAGCTCCAGAAAGAGTGAAGCGGCTGGGCCAAAGCCGAAAGGACGTTCAGCTGTGGATGTATCTGGAAGCGAAAAGAAGGTCCGATGCTGTAAAGAACAATATTGTATAGGTACGTGGAATGTAAGGTCCATGAACCAAGGCAAGCTGGATGTGGTCAAACATGAGATGACAAGATTGAACGTCGACATCTTGGGAATCAGCGAATCGAAATGGACGGGAATGGGTGAATTTAATTCAGGTGATTATATATATATACTATTGTGGGCAAGAAACCCTTAGAAGAAATGGAGTTGCACTCATAGTCAATAAGAGAGTGGGAAAGGCAGTAATGGGGTACAACCTCAAAAACGACAGAATGATCTCAGTGCGTATCCAAGGAAAACCATTCAACATCACGGTAATCCAAGTCTATGCCCCAACCACTGATGCTGAAGAAGCTGAAGTTGACCAGTTCTATGAAGACCTACAAGACCTTCTAGAACTAGCACCATAAAAAGATGTCCTCTTCATCATAGGGGATTGGAATGCTAAAGTAGGAAGTCAAGGAGTAATCGGAATAACAGGCAAGTTTGGCCTTGGAGTACAAAATGAAGCAGGGCAAAGGCTAATAGAGTTCTGTCAAGAGAACAAGCTGGTCATAGCAAACACTCTTTTCCAACAACACAAGAGACGACTCTACACATGGACATCACCAGATGGTCAATACCGAAACCAGATTGATTACATACTTTGCAGCCAAAGATGGAGAAGTTCTATACAGACGGCAAAAACAAGACCAGGAGCTGACTGTGGCTCAGATCATGAGCTTCTTACTGCAAAATTTAGGCTTAAATTGAAGAATGTAGGGAAAACCACTAGACCACTCAGGTATGACTTAGATCATATTCCACGTGAGTACACAGTGAAGGAGATGAATAGATTTAGAGGATTAGATTTGGTAGACAGAGTGCCTGAAGAACTATGGACGGAGGTCTGTAACATTGTACAAGAGGTAGCAACTAAAACCATCCCAAAGAAAAAGAAATGCAAGATAGCAAAATGGCTGTCTGATGAGGCTTTACAAATAGCTGTGGAAAGAAGGAATGCGAAAAGCAAGGGTGAAAGGGAAAGATATAAGCAACTGAATGCAGATTTCCAGAGAATAGCAAGGAGAGATAAGAAGGCCTTCTTAAATGAACAATACAAAGAAATTGAAGAAAACAATAGAATAGGGAAGACTAGAGTTCTCTTCAAGAAAATTGGAGTTATCAAAGGAAAATTTAGTACAAAGATGGGCATGATAAAGGACAAAAAAGGCAGGGACCTAACAGAAGCAGAAGAGATTAAGAAGAGGTGGCAAGAATACACAGAAGAACTATACAAGAAAGATCTTAATGTCCCTGATGTCCATGCTGGTGTGGTCACTGACCCTGAGCCAGACATCCTAGAGAGTGAAGTCAAGTGGGCCTTAGGAAGCATTGCTAACAACAAAGCTAGTGGAGATGACAGTATTCCAACTGAGTTATTTAAAATACTAAAAGACGATGCTGTTAAAGTGCTGCACTCAATATGCCAGCAAGTTTGGAAAACGCAACAGTGGCCACGGGATTGGAAAAGGTCAGTTTACGTTCCAATTCCAAAGAAGGGCAATGCCAAAGAATGCTCAAACTATCGCACAATTGCGCTCATTTCACAGGCTAGCAAGGTTATGCTCAAAATCCTACAAGCTAGGCTTCAGCAGTACGTGAACCAAGAACTACCGGATGTACAAGCTGGGTTTCGAAGAGGCAGAGGAACTAGAGATCAAATTGCCAACATTCGCTGGATCATGGAGAAAGCACGAGATTTCCAGAAAAACATCTACTTCTGCTTCATTGACTATGCAAAAGCCTTTGATTGTGTGGATCACAACAAACTGTGGCAAATTCTTAAAGAGATGGGGATACCAGACCACCTTACCTGTCTCCTGAGAAATCTGTATGCGGGCCAAGAAGCAACAGTTAGAACCGGTCATGGAACAACCGATTGGTTCAAAATAGGGAAAGGACTACGACAAGGCTGTATACTGTCACCCTGCTTATTTAACCTATATGCAGAGTACATCATGAGAAATGCCAGGCTGGAAGAATCACAAGCCGGAATTAAGATTGCAGGGAGAATCATCAATAACTCAGATATGCAGACGATACCACCCTAATGGCAGAAAGTGAAGAAGAACTAAAGAGCCTCTTGATGAGGGTGAAAGAGGAGAGTGCGAAAGCTGGCTTGAAACTCAACATTAAAAAAACTAAGATCATGGCATCTGGACCCATCAATCCCTGGCAAATAGAAGGGGTAGAAATGGAAGCAGTAACAGACTTCATTTATTTGGGCTCCAAGATCACCGCAGACAGAGACTGCAGCCATGAAATTAAAAGACGCTTGCTCCTTGGGAGGAAAGCTATGGCAAACCTAGATAGCATATTAAAAAGCAGAGACGTCACCTTGCTGATAGAGATCCGCATTGTCAAAGCTATGATTTTTCTAGTCGTAATGTATGGCTGTTAGAGCTGGACCATAAAGAAGGCTGAATGCCGAAGAATTGATGCCTTTGAACTGTGGTGCTGGAGAAGACTCTTAAGAGTCCCCTGGACTGCTAGGAGGTCAAACCAGTCAATCTTAATGGAAATCAACTCTGATTGCTCATTGGAAGGATTGATAATGAAGCTCAAGCTCAGATACTTTGGTCACCTAATGCGAAGAGAGGACTCTTTGGAAAAGATCCTGATGGTGGGAAAGATGGAAGGCAAAAGGAGAAGAGGACGGCAGAGGATGAGATGGCTAGATAGCATCATTGAAGCAATGAGCGTGAAATTGAGCAAACTGAGGGAGGCAGTGAAAGATAGGAAGGCCTGGCGCAATATGGTTCATGGGGTCACGAAGAGTCGGACACAACTTAACGACTGAACAACAACAAAAAAGCAGAAGACTTATTTATTAAGAAGCAGCCTACAGTTCTAGGTTATTGCCACGACTAAAAGCCCACGTCCGCCAAAACCATTTTTCTTTCACATCAGTTCTGCCCCCCTTTTCCCAGTCCATCCCCTTCTTGCTGGTGATCTCAGCTCTTCTTGGGTCTCAGGCTGGTACGACCTTGGTTGTCCCTGGGAACCCGATAGCAGTCCACTTGCACTTAATGGTTCTCTCTCCCCCCCCATTTTTCCATAATGGCAGAAATGAAGCAAGCTGATTACCGTATTTTTCCGACAATAAGACACCCCCATTTACAAGACCACCCCCGCTTTTCCAACCCCAAATTAAGAAATCAATATTTTAAAGATAGTGCAGAACACATTTTTATTTAGTAATTAGTTAACATTTACCTGATACACTCGGTGGGAGGAGGTCTAAATCGTCTCTCTGCAGCTCTATTTCCATGCTCTTTTGCATAACTGATTACATTCAAGCACGAGTGAAACTGCCGATAGCTTGTCTCTGCAAACAGCCTTCTCTAATTGGTTTGTTCAGCATCAGCTGACGCCAGTTACATCAGGCTTGTGATTGGAGGAAATCTGTTTGGGAGACAAGCTATTTGACTCGTGTTTGGAGGCTAGCAATAGGAGGAAGCCTTTCTCCAGAAACAAAGTATGGGCAGATTTGCCACCGCGTGGTTCTCTCTTTGGCTGACTTTCCTTGAATAAGACGCCCTTCAATTTTTAGGGTAAGGATTTTAGAAAAAAGTATCGTCTTATAGTCGGAAAAATACGGTAACTATTTAATTGATTGCGAGACTTGCGACAGCCTTCCATTTCCATAAGAAAACTGTGATCTTCATTTACAACTCAGAACCTCGGGTTGAAAATTGCTTTGAGAAAACAGTCTCCCCAGCACAGACACACCTGAGGGATTTTGTAGGTGCCCAACATGGTCGAAATCTGGATGGAGATGTCAGTGTCAGCCCCTTCGAGAACAGCCACTGTGTTTCTCGGCCTTCCACAGCTGTAGTTGGGGACATTGGCCTCCCCGTCTCCGAGCAGGTCCAGCAGGGCATCTGAAGTCTTTCCTGCAATGTAATAGTTTTCATAAATATTGTAACCCAGAGTGATGTTGGGCAAGAGATGGGAATCCCTGTTGATCTCCTGGGTGGCAAAAAGAAAGGATAACATTTTCCGGTGATCCGTCAATGATTTGCTGCAAGTAAAAATGTATTAGAACATAATTAATTAAAATAATATATTGTTCTTTTTTTGTTTTACAAAAACAGTTCTAATACATTCAAGCACCAGAGTTTCTCTGAATGGATGACAGCATCTCTAAAAGTATTAAGATGAAAATAAATTTTAAAACTCCCCCAAAACTATATCAATAAAATATATGAGATTACATTTCAAAGGTACTATCACAGTTTGTGATATAAAAATAACATTTGGAGGGAGGACGTTTCACCCCCCTTTTGGATGGATTGCTTCATCTCTCCTAAGAATGGTGGGAGGGATCCCCAAAGTTCCCATGTATTCCAAAGGAATCTTTCTAGTTATATCACATATGAAGTCCTGAATGCCTCCTTGAGGTTGTCAGTCTGTTTGCAGTTCAACTGAAATTTCAGGCTGACTTTAAATATGTTGTCTGTCTCTCTTTCTAGTGAGCTTCTTAAATACTCCATAGTAGTTTGCCCTATTATCCAGATTAAATATAGGGTTCACTGGAAGCTAAAGTTGGAAAGGAACATTTAGACCACACTCCCTCTCTCCCACAAGATGCACAAAATGAACCGCTGTGAATATTAACAAAGCCAATATGTTACGAATTTCTGGACAGGTTTAGATTTTCAAATCCACTCTCTACAATCATTTCCGTATTGGAGATTTAACTTATCCCACTGATAATGAAGGGGAAGTAAACACAGCATTGCTGCATGTTTCTGTCCCCGATAAGCCTTTGGTGGACCAAGGGAGGGGTAGAAGGGAGGAACCATAATCACTTCTCTGCCCAGCACCTACATCTGCTCAGAGGAGGTCAAGGAAAGCAGATGTTTATTGTCTCCTTCAAAGGCAAGCAGGAGACTTAATCCTTACTGTCTGTACAGGACAAGTATATAGTAATAGAGAATTTCAAGGGAGTCTCTACATCTGCGGGGTGTAAAATAGATACACAAGGCTGAAGCTGGACAGAAATGGGGAAAAACTAAGAGATCAAGGGGGTATTTCCTGGAGGGCTGGAAGTTTAGAAATCAGTCAAAAACGGAGTGGCTGAAAAGGAGTGCAGGAAGATGGACTTACACGTATACTGGGGTCAAAGGAGTTGTGTTGAAACTTAGTGGTTGAAAAAAAGTCTTGGTTGCAGAGACTATGCCACCAATGAGAAGCTCTCCTGGCCTGTAATAACTCTGTGGGTCCATCTCATCCCTCTTCAGAGTCAGGAGGCATTTGGCTTTCTGCATCCCCCAGGCTCCCTGGGGCCACAGAAGGAGCACAAGCAGCAATAGAAGTTTTGTTCCTGACTGAGCCCCCATCCCTGTGTCTGCTCTGAACCAAGAGTGAGAAGAAGAGGGGGAAGGAATCAAAGTCCTCCTCCACAACAGAAGCTTGAAGGGCTTTCTTGATCTGTACAGAATCCAGCTAATGTTTCATATCTGAAAGATAGGGAATAACCACAGCCCATGCCTGTCCTAAAAGCCTCCCCAGGCTCTCTCTTTCTCCAGAGCCATTTATGCACCCAAGATTTTCTAATGGCATGAGATCAGCCCACAAGGCTTTAGGCTCATATCAAGGTGACAGCATGTAATTGGTATGTTTGTGCCAAACCTTCTGAAACTTTGCAGAAAGTCTCTAGAGATATAGCACCAAGAGTACAAATAAATGACTGTGATCTCGGTAACTGTAAGAAGGAGTGACATCACCTCTCTGAACTCTGTATGAGTCAACAGGCAGATACCCAAAGGGAAAGTTGCAGATGGGCTACAAAGTTTCAAGATGAGCGAATTGGTCCCAAAGTTCTTGAAAACCATCTTTGTAAAATCCACTATCAATGTAGATTTTTAGCAAGGGTGTGAAGAGTCACACATCATTATGCATTTGGTTGGTCTTGACTTGTGATGGATATTAGCATTATTTATTATATTAGCCAAGGATCTGCTACGTTTTTCAACGTAGACCAATGTGAGAAGCAGAAAACATGTTCCTCTTCATTGACTTCTTATTTCTTAGACCTTCTCAAAGCACAGAAGATATCCTGAGGAAAAGGAGTTTGAGTCATTGTGTTCATCAAAAGTTGGGCTTCAGGCTCTACACCAGGGCGATTCCCATTAAAAGAACAATTGTTCTTTATTGGACCAAATAGCCGTTCTTTGTCAAGGTGGAATGAAGTCATATAGCATGTATTTAGTATCTAAATATGGAATTAGCCACAATTTTGGAGCATGAATGAACCTGGAGGACTCCTAACCCAAGGCCTTAACCTTAAGGATCTGTACAGACATTTTGTCAAGCCCAGCCCAAGAACAACACTGAAAACGTCCAGCTGAGTACAGTTCCTTTATTTGCTTACCCCCACATACTTTACTGTACATTCAACAGGAAAGAGTAACAGAGAGATCAAATAAATTAATTAATTTATTAAAGCAATTTATATGGCCACCCAACTCACAGTAACTCAGGCAGCTTACAGAAATAAGACCCCAAATACAGACCAACTACAACCCCACAGATTAAAAAAGGGACAATACATTTCCATCATTTCAAGAAATGATTGAATTGAAATGATAAAGTTGGAAAAAGAGAAGTTCGTGTGTGTTTGTTTTTTTTAAGAGCATGAAAGTGTCAAATACTGTTTGTTAGGATTACTAACTGGCAATTCCGGGAACCACCTACCCCAAATTCACTTTATGACTTTATTTTGACATCAACTGTTCTTTTGTATTCAGTTCTGGCCTAAGAAGAAGAATATAGCACTTGGGGATAAAGATGCAGGCCGGCAGACCAGCACTGGAGGCCAAGATGGAGAAGACCTGCACGGCCACCATGTATTTCCCCTTGGTGCTCAGGTAGGTGGGCACAAAGGAGACCCAGACGCTGCAGAAGACCAGCATGCTGAAGGTGATCAGCTTGGCTTCATTTAAGGCCCCAGGCAGATTCCTGGCCAGGAAAGCCACCACGAATAGATGGCAGCCATGATGCCCATGTAGCCAAGGGCACAGTAAAAGATGGTGACAGAGCCCTCATTGCACTGCAGGATGATCTCTCCAGGCTGAGAGTGCAGGTCAGCATCGGGAAATGGGGGAGAAATGCCCAACCAGATGCTGCAGAGGACAGCTTGGAGACCAGAGCAGGAAAGGATGATGGAGTTGGCCAGGCTCTTTCCCAGCCATCTCTGCACTGTATTCCCTGGCTTTGTGGCCAAGAAGGCTAACACCACCATGACTGTTTTGGCCAAGACCGAAGAGACAGCGAGGGAGAAAACGATGCTGAAGGCTGTTTGTCGGAGCAGGCAGGTGGCTCTCCTTGGCCGGCCAATGAAGAGGAAGGAGGTTGAGAAGGAAAGGAGGAGTGAGAATAGGAGGATATAGGAGAGACCCTGATTGTTGGCTTTGACAATTGGAGTTTCCTGGAATTTAATGAAGATTCCCAGGACAAAGCCTGCAATTAAAGAGAGGAAGAAGGCAAGGGAAGCCACGATGATCCCCAAATGTTCTTGATAGGATAGGAAGGTTTTTATCTTGGGTACACAGTGATCTTGATTGATGTTTGGATGCCGATCTTCTGGACATATTCTGCATTTTTCTGCATCTGCAAAAGAGGAAGAGGAAGATCTCTCATGAGGCATGTGCTTCAATCAAGGGGATAGTTTGGGTGTCACTGAATCCTCAGATAAATTCCCAGATGTATTCCAAATAAAAAGAATATATTTGTGCTTTATGTGAATTTAGTGAACAAATATGATGCCCCATATTTGATAACCACAGATTTATATAGAAAAGTAATATTCATATTTATGCAGAAAAGAAGAGAAAAAGTTGAGAGTCCTCAGTTACTTTTACTGTTGCCTGAGTGGGATGGTGATGGTGATGATGATGATAATGATGATGATGATCTATTTTCTTCACTAATTGCTGTGAAATGGGGAATCTGCCAGAGACGAAAGTGTAACAAAATGCTTCTTCCTTTCACTCCAGCTAGAGGTGGAAGGAACTGCCAGAACTGTCCTTTTTACACATTTTAGGAAAGAAGGGAGGAAGGGAGATAGATAATAGTCTATGTGTTATTTTCGCTTGTGATGTAAGGGATATCTGTCAGGTCTCTTTCCAATTTCAGTAAAAAGGAAAGAAAAAAAGAAAGTTCCCCAACTTCACCACTGAGATTACAGGTGGAGCTGACCTTCAGGGACCGCTGAGCTCAGGAGATCACCATGAATTTCTGCTCTTCACAAAGGTTTCTCAAATATTTCTAAGGAAATCTGAAGCCATGAATTTTGGCTGCCCCTAGAAATGGGGTTCCATCTAGATATGGTGAAGTGGAGGAAAACCTGATCAATACTTTTCCAAAGATACATCCAATGTCATGATGGCCTGGATGCCTGGCAATTCTCAGGATGGGGGTGAATCACAAACTGAAACGTGAAAGGTTTCTATTGAGCATAAAGAGTAATAAATGCCATATTCCTCGTGATGCTCAGCTTTGATTGGTCCAGTATCTTTCCTGGGTTTAACCTCGAGGTTCATTTCTTATCTCTAACTGTGAAATATATTGTATATATCAGAAGGAATGATGTTTTAAAAGCCAAGCTTTTGTTGGGTTATTCTGTCTTCCCAAAGTCTGCCCCTTTCTTCTGGTGCCACCCACCTTCCTGGGTGGAGATGGTTCCTTCTGCGCAAGGAAGACAGTCGTAGCAGCTGATGGGCCTCCCTTCCTGAGCCACCTTCACCGACCCAGGAGGACGGCTTTCCACACAGCTGGAAGGAGGCAGGGGCTGAATGGAGAGAGGAAGAAGATCCAGAACATGAAGTTCTTTCCAGAAAGCAGACAAAGGAGGGAGAGGTTGGTGACCTCCACTTCAAGGCTTAGATATACTCTGTTTGAAGCCTACCAAGTCCTAAAGTTCATGAACTTGAACTGGTTGCATGTTGCTTCCCTATTGATCTTCTCTTCTAACTTTTCACGTACTATGATTTTTAGACTTAGATTCGAACTATACATACTAAATCCCTCAAGAGAAGCTTGGATATTTTCTTTGCTTTGGCCAAAGGAAATCAACTTGCTCCCCTGGCTCAAATCGTTCTCCCTTTTCAGAAAAGTAATAAATACTTATCTTGAGGAGTGAAACATGTATTATGGCTAGACATCTGGACATCTAAATAAATCATGTGGTTCCTTCTGGGAGAAGTTAGATGATATTGAAAGGCATTCCCTGCCCCAAGAGTGTAATCCTCTAGGCAAGAACTTCAGAAAAAAGGAAATGAAGATTTAAGCCCACCTTCTTCAGCACTTCCATCTCTGCAGTAGCATGCTGGTTGATCATGAACTTGACATCCATGGAGCCCTGTTTTTCTACACTCCCAAACCTCACTCTCTTGAGGGATTTCATGTTGATAATCCCCCACATTAAGGCATCCAGGGCTGCTGACAGGTCTCCATTCTCATCCAAATATACTCCATGTATGGAATTATTGTAAAACTGAGGGTTCTGAAGAAAGGAATGAAGCTGAAATGGAAAACCGATATGTTGAGACAGGACATCCAACATTCAATGGGAAGAACCCTTCCTTTGTGCTAGGAGTGAACTGAACATTTCTCTCTCTACACACAAAATGGAAATTTCAGATTTATTTTCCAACTTCTTCAGGAGAGAATCTGGAACAATTTGGATCATATGAAGAATGATAATTGTTTATTAAACTTGCAAGCCATCCACCTCTCAATGACCCTGGGTGGCTCCAACAATCCAAGAAATTACAATGAAATCAAAAAACAATAAAGAAATAAATTTAAAAGATGGCAAACGCAAGGTAGAGAGGGGTCTCCACAGCTCTTCTTAGCAACGGCAGAGTGGGAGCCATCCAGATCTTGGGGGAACCTCATTCCAGACGGCAGGCGCTGTGAGAGAGGAGCACCTTGGGGGTCCTGATAGATGGCACTCTTTCACTGAAGGGACCTGGAACGCACCCACCTGCTGGTTCAAATTGGCCAGGAGATGTAATGGGAGACAAAAGCTCCCCCAAGGACCCAGGCCCTATGCCATGCAGATCTTTACAGGTAACAACCAGCACCTTGATTTGCACCCAGAAGCAAACCGGCAAGCAGTGCAGCTTGTGAAGCAGAGGTGTTACATGGGCACGCTGAGGACTTAATAAATATTAGTAAATAAAATAAATTATAAAAATTTATTAAAGAGGTTGTAATATTACCTATTAACTTATTGTTTAAACATACTATCTGGACAAACACTGCAAGATGTGACAGAGAGAAAATTGGATTGTGTTACTATGTCCTACAATAATAAAGTGGCATTTCTGGAACCCTGTCATATCTATTTCTTGACCTGGCCAAATGGAAGGGCTGGGATCAGTCTTATAAGTCTGTCCAAGTATCCCCATCTCTTAGATCAGCGTTTCTCAACCTCAGCAACTTGTGAACGTGTGGATTTCAACTCCCAGAATTCCCCAGCAAGCCACAATTCTGAAAGTTGCTGAGGTTGAGAAACACTGCCTTATACAAAACAAAATTAAGGTTTCAAGTTCTTTCCCATTCTTCCTTCTATCTCTGGACTATGCAATCTCTTCTCCAAGTCTCACCATTATGGATTCTTCTGTCCCTCCATCCCTTCCTTCCTTAAGAGTGAAAGTTAGAATACAATTCATTCATTCATTCATTCATTCATTCATTCATTCATTCATTCATTCTTTCAGAAAAAATCAAGTTTTCAAAATATCTGCCCACTTTTTACAATGAGAAATCGATTCTGAGATGCAGGACAGAGGCAGGAGAAAATACCTGCCACCCTTCCCATCTTGCAGTTGCCATATTTTTACCACCCTTCATCTTTGTCCTCTTGGATCTGGATTCATAGGCTGCATGTAAGGCCCGGGCCACAGCCCAGATGGTGTTGTAATTGAAATAGCTGTCCTGAGACAGGATTTGATCCATCTCCTCCTGGGGCAGAGTCTCCGCTTCTCTCTCTCTACACCGTCTCCAGACTTTCATGGAAAAGGCATCTTTGGTATAGGAACAGGTGAAGGATACATTTGCCATGTCTTTGATAGAATTGTAGAAATCCAATGTAATAGCAGACTTTGTCAATGGATTTCCCTTCATATTAAAGGAGAAAATGCCAGGAAGGAATTGAAAGGAAACAGTCGCTTTCCTGAAATAGTTAGCTACATCCCAGCAGAGTGTTGTGATCACGACTTTTCCTCTAGCAGGTTGCTTGAAGAAGTGAAATACTACATATAGAATGAGTATTCCCACAGGGATGAAATCACTCTCTGCACCATAAAGAAAGACATTGACTTCTCTCCAGTTCTGGTATGAACCCACATCTCTGATCTCTGGATATGTAGTTGTGGAAAAGGCTTGTGATATAACTGGAAAAATGCCATTCCTCTCCAGCATGGAAGTCAACATCCTCATGAATTTCTGGCCCTCGTTAGTGTCTTGAGCCATCAGACCAACCAAGGTCCACCTGAAATGGAGGAGCAGCTTGACCATCCCCAGGTACTGGAATCCTTCAGCAGAAAGCATTGTGTAGAAGAAAGGAAACCGAGTTTTGTCATTCAGAATCTGGGAAACAAATTGTAGCTGATCTGAAAAGATTGAAAGAAGATGGAATTTTAAATTTAACATCCAAAATTTAATGCCTATCATTTCCACAAGAAAACTGTGATCTTCATTTAGAACTCAAGACCTCCTGTTGAAGGGTGCACGAGTGGAAACCGTCTCCCCAGCACAGACACACCTGAGGGATTTTGTAGGTGCCCAACATGGTTGAAATCTGGATGGAGATGTCGGTGTCAGCCCCTTCGAGAACACCCACTGTGTTTCTCGGCCTTCCACAGCTGTAGTTGGGGACATTGGCCTCCCCGTCTGAAAGCAGGTCCAGTAGAGCATCTGAAGTCTTTCCTGCATGGTAATAGTTTTCATAAATGTTGTAACCCAGAGTGATGTTGGGCAAGAGATGAGAATCCTGATTGATCTCCTGGATGGCAAAAAGGAAGGATAGGATTTTCCAGTCTTCTGTCAATATGATCCTGAAACTATAATTGCATTAGAAAATAATCAGTTGAATTGAATCATAGTTTGTGACATGTAAATAACATTTGGGGGAGGGGCATTTCATCCCCTATTTGGATGGATAGCTTCATATCCTGGGGCGCTCATATTGCAGCACCGGTTAAGAGGTTACATTACCTGAGACTTCTCAGGAAACAACAACTGAATGAAAAACTGCTGGTGACCTTCTACTGCTGTACTATAGAGAGCATTTTAACCTCCTGCACCTGTGTGTGGTTTGCTAACTGCACAGTGGTTGATAGGAAAGTGCTCCAGAGGGTTACCACCACTGCCCAGAGGATCATTGGTTGCCTCTCCCCTCTTTAGAAGAACTCTATAGTTCCCCCTGCCTTAAGAAACTCAAAACATTCTTAAGGATCCATCCCACCCGGGACATTCTTTTTTTGAACTATTACCATCTGGTAGATGGTACAGGATAATGGAAACATGAACAAATATGCTGAAGAATAGCTTTTATTTTAGAGCTGTAACTATACTGAACTCTATCGTATTGTGCAGTATTAATGCAGCATCAGGGGTTGTGCAATATCACACAAACTGGTGTGAAGACAGAATGCTACCAAGTGTGTAAATAATCACACATTGATCTGGATATAGTTGGTCTCTCTTTGTGGTGGACTTTGGCGATATTTGTCAAGACGGCCAAGGATCCGTTGAGGTTTGTGGTTCTTCCTCTTTGGAAAAAAGACAATAAATGAAGTATGGGAACCTTAGCAAACCACAATAAATGTCCTGAGAATGAGGACTTTTATTCATTATATTGATCAATACTTTGTGTCAGGTTCTCCTATGCACTTATTCTCATTTTTTAGAACTATTGTTCTATATTGGAGGAAAAAAAAGTTTTTCCTTGTTTGTGAAGATGGAAGTAAACCATGTAGTATGTATTTATTGCTTAAACATGACATTAGCCACAATTTTGAAGTGTGAGTGAACCTGGAGGATTTCCTCACCCAATGCTTTAAATTTAAGAAGCTATACACGCCCTCATGCTTCTTCAAAAATTATTGTATTTTTAAAAGAAGGAAAAAGAAGAAGAAAGTGAATAAGAAAGAAAAAAGAAAAAAATAGTTAATGAAGAAATAAAATATCAATGAGTGGACAAAGTTCTTTTTTTTAAATTATTGTATTTTTAAAAGAATTAAAAAAGAGGAAAACAAACAAGAAAAAAAAGAAAAAAAGAAAAAAGTTAATGAACAAATAAAATATCAATAAGTGGACAAAGAACTTGTTTTAAAATTATTATATTTTTAAAAGAATTAAAAAAGAAGAAAAACAAGAAAACAAGAAAAAAGAAAAATAGTAAATGCAGAAATAAATTACAAATAAGTGGACAAATAAGTTACTGGAGTTAGTGGTGGTAGAGTTTGCTAGTAGTCACTAGAATTCATTGCAATAATCTAGACAGGAGGCGACTAACACATAAGTGGGTATGTAGGCTAGGAGCCTATCAATGGAGGCCAAGATGGAGAAGACCTGCACGGCTATCATGGACTTCCTCTTGGATCCCAGAAAGTTAGACTGAGAGAATCTCAGGATTTGGCAGGATTCAGATCATGGGCTGTCCCAGCAGGGAAATCATGACTGATTGTTTCTCCTTTTGCAGGCATTTGGCTCTTATGCTCAACAGAGGGTGGAATGTGGAGGCAGTTCAGATAAATCTGCACTGTGATCCCTCCAAGTCGATAATGAGATTCAGGATAAGGAATGTAAGAATTGCAAATATCTATATCCTGCCCTGAAATATTAATCCCGAGCCCTGGACCAGGGGACAGATTTGGAAAAGGCAATAGATCGATTAGAAGATCAAGGCTTGAGGCTAGATTGTCTAAAGAACTGTGGGAGAATTACTGTAATCGGTTTTTTCCTCCCCAGCCCACTCCATTCATCCTGGCCCTTGTATGATGATCATACTGTATGTTAGACCTCCTCTGTGCCTCAGTGTAGGTGAAGTATGATCTGGAAATGGAGAGGATTTCTGCCACTCCATTGCTACGGTCAGATCACACCCTGATCCAGTTGCAACTGATCACCACTCACAATTCTCACAGTGGGAAGGATTCAGATGGTCTGTCTCAAGCACCTAATGGAAGTCTGGCAGGTGGTTCAGTTTAGTGCCTGCATGACCACCATGGACTTTCCCTTGGTGCTCAGGTAGTCCTGCATTCTGCCTTGTTGTGGTGAAGGGGCAGTGTCCCTAATTTCAAAATTGAGAGGGAAATTGGATGGAGCGTGCTGCAGAGCAAATGATTTCTAATTCTCTAATAATTCTCCAGCTCTTCTTTACACACTCCAACCACAAGACTTTTATCTTCTAATATATTGATAGCATTTTCCAAGACTGTCCTCCTGTCCTAGGTTTGAGGGTTGGCACTTCTAGGCAGGATAAAAACATTTGCAATTATTAGATCAGGCTCATTCCTTATCCTGAACCTTGTTAGCATCCTGGAACAATCAGAGTCCAGATTTATCTGAGCTGCCTTCAGAGTCCGCTACCTGTTTACCAGGGCAGGTAAATCCCCCCAGATGAGAATCTATAGGATGCGATTTCCCTGGTGGGACAGCCCATGATTTGCCACCCAGATCTCATCTTTACATGAAAAATGCACCTTTTTCAAAGTCCTTTTTGGAATTGAAGAACCTCAGAAAACATTATGGAATGGAAGACTGAAGTTCTGAAACTCTTGACTGCATTGTATCGAGGAATTCCATGTTAGGTATCCAGTATTCTGGGAATTCCTTTCTTTTTGAGAGTGTGTATCACAAAGGGCGAGGCTTAAACAGTCCATCAATATCGAAGGAAATGTCTTCATATTCATCTTTAACATTATTGCCTGAGAAAGGTCTCCTGGGATGAGAATAACTAAATAGCTAATAAATTCAGCTCCTATGTAAAATGGTTATATATGATGAAAAAATCTTTGCCTACTGGCCTAAATTAACAGAGTATCCTGCAACTGTGTTAATCAAGTGAATCAGAGCTATGATTGAAATATCATCTGAACATAAGACCACTTGATATTCTCATGAATTCTGCCAGGAACCATGGTTAGTATAAATTGGTGTCATGATTCTAAGCAAGTATCTAAAATCAAGGGAGAAAGTTGACATCCCTGCCTAGCACTTTCGCAGAGAGAAAATTAGATGAGAAAAGACCATTGACCTTCACCTTCAATCTCGAGGCTGCATAGGAAATCCAGAGCCATTTTATCCAGCTTTTGGGACATCCCCCTTTGGCTAAGGTATAAGAAATGAGAAGTCAATAAAGAGAACATCTTTTTCTGCTTCTCATATTGATCTACATTGAAGAAGGAGCAACCACCCATCTCAGCAGATCCTTGGCTAATATAATAAATAACGCTAATATCCATCACAAGTAAAGACGAACCAAATCCATAATGATGTGTGACTCTTCACACCCTTGCTCAAAAACAAAAACAAAAACAAAACCCTAATATAATAAATAAAGCTAATATCCATCACAAATCAAGACCACCAAAATCCATATTGATGTGAGACTGTTCACATCCTTGCTAAAAATCTGCATTGATAGTGGATTTTAGAAAGATGGTGTTCAAGAACTTTGGGACCAATTGGCTCATCTTGAAACTTTGTGGCCCATCTGCAACTTTCCCCTTTGGGTATCTGCCTGTTGACTCATGCAGAGTTCAGAGAGGTGATGTCACTCCTTCTTACCATTACCCAAACCACAGTGATTTACTTGTAGTCTTGGTGCTAAATCTCTAGAGATTTTCTGCAAAGTTTCAGAAGATTTGGCACAAACGTACCAATTACATGCTGTCACCTTGATATGACCCTAACGCCTTGTGGCCTGATGTCATTGCACTGGAAAATCTTGGGTGCATAAATGGCTCTGGAGAAAGAGAGAGCCTGGGGAGGCTTTTAGGGCAGGCAGGGGCTGTGTTTACTCCCTATCTTTCAAGTATGAAGCCTTGGCTGGACTCTGTACAAATCAAGAAAGCCCTTGAAGCGTCTGCCTTGGGAGACGACTTTTGTCTCTTCCACCTATTCTTCTCCCTCTTGGTTCAAAGCAGATGCAGAGCTGGAGGCTCCATCATGTTTTTGCTTGTGCTCTTTCTGTGGCCCCAGGGAGCCTGGGGGTTGCTCAAAACCAAATGCCTCCTGACTCTGAAAAGGGATGAGTTTGACCCACAGAACCATTACAGGCCAGGAGAGCTTCTCATTGGTGGCATAGTCTCCAAAACCAAGATTGTTTTTGAACCACTAAGCTTCAACACAACTCCTTTGACCCCAGTATACAGGTAAGTCCATCTTCCTGCACTGCATTTCAGACACTCCATTTCTGACTGATTTCTAAAGTTACAGCCTCCTATATTTACAGGAATTATCTCCTTGATTTGCTAGTTTTCCTCTATTTCTGTCCAATTCCAAACTTGGGTATCCATTTCACACCCCACAGCTGTGGAGCCTCCCTCGAAATTCTTGAGTACAGAATACCTGCCCTGTACAGACAGGAAGGATGAAGTCTCCTGCTTACCTTCGAAGGAGGCAGGAAACACCCACTTTCCTTGACTTCCTCTGAGCAGATGTAAGTGCTGGATAGAGAAGAGAAGCTGGTTCTTCCCTTCAATCCCTCCCTTGGCCCACCAATGGCTCGTTGGGGACACAAAAAAAGCAGGAATGCTGTATTTTCTCCCCTGCATTGCAAATGTGATAAATTAAATCTCCAGTCAGGAAATTATTGTGGAGATTGGACTTAAAAATCTAAACCTGTCCAGAAACTGATAAGTTATTGACTTCCTTAGTAGTCACAGCAGTTCATTTTGTGCGTGTTGTGGGAGCGAGGGAGTGTGGCATAAATGTTCCTTTCCAACCTTGGCTTCCAGTTAACCCTATATTTAATTTGTATAATAGGGCAAACTAATACGAAGTATTCGAGAACTTCACTAGGAAGAGAGGGAGACAGAATATTTAAAGTCAACATGAAATTTCAGTTGAACTGCAAACAGATCGACAACCTCAAGAATGCATTCAGGACTTGATATGCAATATAAGTAGAAAGATTCCTTTAAAATATGTGAGATCTCTGGGGATCCTTCCCATGGTTTTTGGGGGGGTTCTTAAAATTTATCTTCATCTTAATACTTTTAGAAATGCTGTCATCCATTCAGAGAAACTCTGGTGCTTGAATGTATTAGAACTGTTTTTGTAAAAAAAGATCACAGTCTTGAATTAATTATGTTGTAATACATTTATACTTGCAAGAAAACATTGACTGAAGATTGGAAAATCCTATCCTTCCTTTTTGCCATCCACGATATTAACCAAGATTCCCATCTCTTGCCCAACATCTCTCTGGGTTACAATATTTATGAAAACTATTACCATGCAGGAAAGACTTCAGATGCTCTGCTGGACCTGCTTGCACACGGGGAGGCCAATGTCCCCAACTACAGCTGTGGAAGGCCGAGAAACACAGTGGCTGTTCTCGAAGGGGCTGACACTGACATCTCCACCCAGATTTCGACCATGTTGGGCCCCTACAAAATCCCTCAGGTGTGTCTTTGCTGGGGAGACAGTTTTCATTCATGCAACCTTCAACCAGAGGCCCTGAGTTGTAAATGAAGGTCACAGTTTTCTTATAGAAATGATAGGCGTTAACTTTTGGATGTTAAATTCAAGATTCCATCTTCTTTCAATCTTTTCAGATCAGCTACAGTTTTGTTTCCCAGATCCTGAGTGACAAAACTCAGTTTCCTTTCTTCTACCCAATGCTTCCTGCTGAAGGATTCCAGTACCTGGGTATGGTCAAGCTGCTCCTCCACTTCAGGTGGACGTTGGTTGGTCTGATGGCTGAAGACTCTGACCAGGGCCAGAAATTCCTGACGACTTCCCATCTCCAATTTCACCCAAACTATATATTTCATTGAAGCACATGCCTCATGAGAGATCTTCCTCTTCCTCTTTTTCAGATGCAGAAAAATGCAGCAGATGTCCAGAAGATCAGTATCCAAACATTAATCAAGATCATTGTATACCAAAGATAAAAACCTTCCTATCCTATCAAGAAAATCTGGGGAAGATCCTGGCTTCCATCGCCTTCTTCCTCTCTTTCATTACAAGCTCTGTTTTAGGAATCTTCATTAAATTCCAAGAGACACCAATCGTCAAAGCCAACAACAGGGACCTCTCCTACGTTCTCCTGGTCTCCCTCCTGCTTTCCTTATGGACCAGCTTCCTGTTTATTGGCCAGCCAAGGAGAGCCACCTGCCTTCTCCGACAAACAGCCTTCAGCTTTATCTTCTCAGCTGCCATTTCTTCTGTCTTGGCCAAAACAATCACAGTGGTGTTGGTCTTCCTGGCCACAAAACCAGGGAATCAAGTACAACGATTGCTGGGGAAGAGCTTAGCTAACTCCATCATCCTTTCTTGCTCGTGTGTCCAAATGGGGATATGTGGCATCTGGTTGGCAACCTCTCCCCCATTTCCTGATTCTGACCTGCATTCCCAGCCTGGAGAGATCATCCTGCAATGCAATGAAGGCTCTGCTGCCATGTTTTACAGTGCCCTTGGCTACATGGGCTTCCTGGCTGCCGTCTGCTTCACGGTGGCTTTCCTGGCCAGGAACCTCCCTGGGGCCTTCAACGAAGCCAAGCTGATCACCTTCAGCATGCTGGTCTTCTGCAGCGTCTGGGTCTCCTTTGTGCCCACCTATCTGAGCACCAAGGGCAAGTACATGGTGGCCGTGCAGGTCTTCTCCATCTTGGCCTCCAGCGCTGGCCTGCTGGGCTTCATCTTTTTCCCCAAATGCTACATTATTTTCCTAAGACCAGATCTGAATACCAAAGAACATTTGAAGTCCAAATAAAATAGTAAAGTGAGGTTGGAGGTGGTTTGGGGGATTTGTGATAGAACTGCACAAATGCCATTCCTTATCAGCATAGAAATCAATTTCAAAGAATTTTATTAAGTTTCAGTAAAAAATATAAGCTATAAAGAAATCAGCAAGAAAAAATACAGAAAAAGTACAGAAAAAATACAGAAAAGAAAAGCAACTTCTGAATTTTTTTGGTGTAAGTATAGATATAAAATCCATTCACCTCTTACTCTTTTATGAAAAAAATTACATATTAGATCTACTTCTTACTCTAATATCTAAGAAAAATTACAAACTACAGATGAGTCTATATCAACAAAAATTATTAAAACAATCAATACAAGGTGTTTCTATAGTTATAGAATAATTCAGTCATCAAGTCCCAAGAAGAAATTTTCATTTTTTTGAGTCCCAGGTAAAAAGTCCAAGAGTGGTTTCCAAACAGAAACCAAGCCTGACCCTTGAAAGCTTTCCTTTAATCAAAATAGTCAGTTTCACCACCACTGCCAGTTCCATTCGTTTCAATATCCATTCTTCAGCTGTTGGTGTTTGTAAATATTTCAAATTTTGAGCATATAAAAGTCTCACTGCAGCTATCAGATAAAGGAACAAATTTCCATGTTTTCTTTCCATCTGTTTATCCACCGTGCCTGAAAGAAAAGTGTCTGGTTTTCAATCGTACCTCCTTTTTTAAAATTTTTGAACCAAAATACATATCATATCCCAATATTTCTTAGATTTCTCACAAGTCTACCATAAATGGTAGAAGATACCTTCACACTGGTTACATTTCAACATACAATTGAAACTCCTTTATATATCTTAGACAATTTAGCTGGTGTCCAACATCAACGGTATGTCATTTTATAGAAATGTTCTTTTAAATTGTAGTTAAGAGTAAACTTCAAGCCGTTATTCACATATTCTCCCACTGATCCATCTTTATGTTGTATCCAAATTTTTTTGCCTACTTAAACATGCAATCTTTAATGTATTCATCTTCCATGTTCATCTTCAACAAAAGTGTATACATTTTGGCGATAACATGTTCGCCATTAGTACACAAAGCGTATTCGAAGTCAGTTTTTTCAGAGGTAAATTCATAACTGTTCTTATCTAGTTTAAATCTTTCCAACAACTCTGCATAAGTAAACCATTGACAAATATGACCTTCTAGTTCTAATTCTTCCCTCTTCTTCAAGTTGGGTTCTCCTTCAGAAAACGGTAGTAAATTTTCATACATCAACCATGCTTGTTTCAGTATGATTTCTCTCCTGTAAAAAGTTTCTTGAGAGGACAACCCCAGAGGAATTTCTGGAGACAATCTTGCTTTAAATCTTTTCCAAACTCTCAGTATGGCACATCTAATAAATTGATTTTTCAAATCACTATTAACTTATGGATGATCTCTGGTGGGGGCGGGGTAGGTGAGTTTTGGGTAGGTGGTTCCCAGAAATGCCAGTTAATAATTGTAACAAATAGTATTTTACACTTTAGTGCTCTTAAAAGAATATAACACCAACCTGTTTTTTCAACTTTATCATTTCCTCAAATGATCGAAATGGATTATCCCTTTTTTTAATATGTGGGGGTGTAGTGGGTTTGTATTTGCAGCTTTATGTCTATAAGCCAACTGGAGTTGACTTGAGTGAGTTGGGCAGCCAGATAAATTGCTTTAATAATTAAATTAATATATTTGATATCCCCATTTCTCTTTGCTGTTGAATGTACTGTATAGGAAAATATGTGGGTGTTGATGTATCCTTTGGATGAGTGTAGAATTTGCTGAAAGCTACATTTGACCTGGAGACCAGGACACAATTACCTTGAAGCACCTCTTGATTGTCCTGGTGAAAAGGACAGGGCTAAAGAGGGGAATGGATGTCGTAGTCACTTCCGGTGAGGAATTGCGAACTCACTTTCCGTGGATTGTGGGAGTCATTATGGCCAAAAATGCAGCTGGATACTGGATCCAGACTGCTGAAATTTCTCTCCAGGTCAAAAAAGAGATCTGGAGATTATCCATGTATACTCTGGACAGCTGGGTCTTTGGGAGGGGGGGAGTAGATGGCAGAAACTGATGTTTTCTGGGTCTCTTGCAATCAGGTGGGAGTCATGGGATTTCATCCTGCTCTGGGCTGGTAATGTAGCCTTTTATAGACTCAAAGTTCAACCAAACCTCACCTTTTTAATCACTCTGGAGTTTATTTTTTCTTACTGTTTGTTAAGATTGAAAAGCCTTCAGAACCGCAAGTCCGGTATTTGTTGGGTGAGTTTCTCTCAATCGGTTTAGAAAGAAAGAATCTGTGTTTAAAGTTCTGTAAAAACTCTGTATTTCACAGTATACAGTAAAATGGTAATTATAGTGCAGATTTCAGAACGTTTTTAAATAGATTAAGGGTACAGATGAATTTGGATTGAACAAAGATTTTGATGTTAATTAGAAAGATCTTCTGTTATGGGGAAAGTTCTTTTGTTTATATTTTGACTTGGTAACAAGACATTGAAGATTGGACAGTCAAGGGTACCAAATGGCTACTGGAAAGGAAATCTTTGATCTTTAATGGATTAATTCATACTTGCATTGTTATTTTTTGATATATAAATAATGGGTTACTATTTGTGATAATGTTTAATGGCTTTTTTGATAGGGACTGGATGAGGATGGTTATTCTTGGAAATGTTTAATTGTTAACTGGGATTTGCCTTTGATTATTTGAAGAGGGGGATTAGGAGGAATTTGTTGAATTGGAAATGGAGATTATATATTTAAATGGGGTGAGGTATTGAATGAAGAATTATTTGATTGTATTTGAAGAGACAGTGTTAAGTTGTTAGTTGACTGTACTTGCTGGGATGAAAAGGGAAGTTTCTTCTATATTTCTTTCTTTCTTTCTTTTTTTGTTTTGGTTTTTTTTTCTGCACTCTTCTACTTCTTTTAAAAATACATTTATTCTTATTCTTATTTATTATTCTTATTTAATGCATTTCTGTATTAGGTTGTTGTACTTGCTTACTATAATCCTCAATAAAACTATTGAAAAAAAAAAGAGGGGAATGGATGCTGGTGTGGATCTTCCGGGTTGTGGGGCGTGGTCTGGAAGTTCTGTTTCCTAACGTTTCTCCAGCATCTGTGACCGGCATCTTCAGAGTGCAGGAGCACAGACAGGAGCAGTTCTCTCTGTGCCCAGGATGGTGTGACCCTTTTGTGGGTATTTATAGAGATCTGGAGGGGGGGGGATTGGGGTGTTAATGAGTGGCTGCTTGCCCAGGTGTCAGGAGATCTGTGTATCTTCCTGTGGGCCAGGCAGGGACCCTTCTTCTATTGAGTTGTTAACGAGTGGCTGCTGAGGGTGATTAGTATGTTCATTGTGTGAGTTGTTCGCATGTCCTGGTGGTTGAGCTGAGTTCGTTGACCTTTTGCAGGCTGTATTTCTCAGGATTGGTAGCCAGGTTTTGTTGATTTTTAAACTCTCCTCTTTTTTATTGAAACTGTGCTGGTGTTTGTGAATCTCAATGGCTTCCCGGTATAGCCTGGTGTAGTGGCTGTTTGTGTTGTCCAGTATCTCTGTGTTTTCAAATAGGATTTTGTGTCCAGTGTGCCTGAGAGCATGTTCAGCTACTGCAGATTTTTCTGGTTGCTGTAGTCTGCAGTGTCTTTCGTGTTCTTTTATCCTGGTATGGATGCTGCATTTTGTGGTCCAGCATATTATTATACCATTGTGACTCTTCTTCTTCTCCAACCATAAGAAAAAGTCTGAATGAGTTTCTCATCCATATCCTTGAGGAAAGAACATGTTGCCACTTGCACGCCAGTTGGACCTTGCGTACCTATGAGGCTAATGAATGCTGTATTGCAAACACGCAGTTGATAGGGATTGCCAACACCTGCAGCTTTTCCGAGTTCTGTGCAGTTCACAAAATTTATTTGGTATACCTTCCCATGCTACTACACTACCCACAGCTCATAGAAAGCCATTTAGTAACTCAGGAAACTGTCTTGGATCATGATAGAAACATCAGCATGAACAGGAAATTGGTGAACTTTGCAAACATTTAACTCCTTGAGAAGTCTGTCTGTCTGTCTGTCTGTCTGTCTGTCTGTCTGTCTATCCATCCATCCATCCATCCATCCATCCATCCATCTATCTTTATCAATCTACCTATTGACTCTCTCTCTCTTTTTTTTTTTTTGTCTGTGCTCAGTCATTACTGACCCTGCAGTGACTGCCTGGACGAATCCTTGCAGTTTTCAAGGAAATTGTTTTTTGGAAGTGGTTTGCCAGAGCCTCCTTCCTAGAGCATAGCCCAGCTGGTGAGTGCAGGAGGCGGGATTTCCGTTGCTTTGCGCCCTTTTCGGGCGAGCACGGTTTCCTGCTTACTGGCAACTGGTCCCGTCTCTCTGTGCAAGGCGCTGCCAGCATTTTTCCTCCCACCGGAGTGAGAGTACCCATTTATCTACTCACGTGAGTTTTTGACCTGTTGGGTTGACAGGAGCTGGGGGGGGGGGCGGGAAACAGGAGCTCACCCTGTTAATGTGAAGGTTGGACTCGAACCACCAAAGCGTCAGCCATTTCTGGCTGGCAACTTTCAGCGTCATTAAGCCGCTGCACCACCGCGTCCCCCATTGACTCTCATCTATCATCTATCTAACCCCATTTTGTTATTAAAATCAATATTTAATTATTAAAAAGTGCCTCATTCTGCTCCATCTTGGAAAACCAATGTATCAACATTGTTTTAGGTCTCTTTCAGACAGGAGGAAATGCAGGCAACTTTTCCCAACCTGAGGGATTTCTAGGTAACATCTAAACCATGGAATGGTTACACCGGAAGAACAAGGAGAAGACAAAGGATTCTTTTGCTGCTTATGACATAAGAAGCACTCATTAGTATCACACTTCTACTTCAGCTCTAGATCCACCACTTGTATCTGGCCAGATGCAAGATGACAACCTGGACAACAAAGAAAGAACTATAGTGGGAACTTGGAACTAAGCAGCATAAAGATGGGAAAGCTCTAGGAAGGAGGTCCCCTCATTCTGTTAAAGGTTTGGGCAAGGAGTCATCCATTTCCAGAGTCTGCCTCATGGAGCTTCTCCTCCAGGAGAGCCCAACCTCTGCCCCTGGAAAATTTAGGGTAACCCCAGGGCCTTCTCCACAAATTTCAGCCACCTTACAAAAATGAAGCTGGGGAGACCTGGCTATATTGAGATGGGAGGCCACCAGGCATCTCATGGCCTTCCCAAGAAAACTCCATGTCCACAAGGTGACCAGGAGTTGTGCTCAACATAGAAGTAGAAGTTTTGGCCTTTAATTTAACCAAAGAAGTAAGTATTAGGGAATAATTCATTGTTTTTACAAAATGAAGGCTAATCTGGTTTCTGCCCTTGTTCTGAAAGCATGCTCACTTCAGCCTGCCATGCCAAGCCAAGTGCGGTTCTCATCCCCCCCCCCCGCCAACCCCCAATGATTGGTACTTGATTGATAAATAAGCCAGTCACATTCATTGCTTTTATGTCCTGCCTCTTCTCTGTAGTTTAGGGCAGTATAAGAAGGAGAGACAGAGACCTTGTTTTATTCTCTGTGAGGTAGGCAGAGCTGAGAGCGAGTGTCTGGCTCAAGGTCACCTGGTGGGATCCCATGGTTGAGGGTGGACCTGTCCTGAGCCAGGATTTCTGAAGTCCAGGTCTAAGACGTAGATCAGAATAAACCATCCAGGATTGCAATAGCTTTGCCCTCTTTCAGCTTCCCAAATTTCAAACAAGTTCTTTCTCAGCCGTAGTTGCATCTGGGACAGTTGGCAAGGCCATGGTAGGCTCTATCACCAGGCTATCACCAAAAGTGAAGTGCTGAATGTCCACTGAGATTTTTCACTTCCTTTCTGCTGTCGGTGCCAGAAATTCAACTCTTTCATAGCTGAGTCAGTGCAAATAAAACAGCTTGTTTGGGTACCTGAAAAGCTTTTCCAAATAGGGCACTTTTTTCTTCTCCTAAAATTGAAGCCAGAGTTTGTTTCTATGATTCTTTAATTATTTAGTTATTTCATTTTTGTTCAAATCGTAATGCTGCTTCCTCCAACCCATCTCTGAATTTAATCTCTGGATCGATTTCCCACCTTCTTTTCAGGGGCTCAAGTCAGCATGAACAGCAGCCCCTCCTTGAGTTTCTCCCCACAAGAACCACCCTGAGAGGTGGGTGGAGCTGAAACACAGCCTCTCACCCCACATCCATCCCCCCAAATAAGCTTGTAATGGCTGGGAGGGAGTCGTGAACCCTGGGTCTCCCTGATCCTAGTCCAATCCATTCACTGTTATACCACGCTGCCTCCTGCTCTATCTCAGGCTAAAAGCTTTGGGGGATGAAAAAAATAGACTTTTCAAAGTCTCTGCCCTTCTGTTTGGCTCATCCCTTCTCCAGAAGCTATTCTTCCAAATCTGAGCCTCTCTTGCCTTCTAAAGCAGTCCTGTTCTTCCTCCTTTCTTCTTCTTGCATTGCATATATTTTCTTGCAACTTTCTGTAAAAGTAAGGCCAGGGAAGAGCAACACAGAAATGCAAAATTTTGAACAGAAGTACAAGGGGGTTGTGTACATAATTTGTTCTGGGAAGGTGTCTATGATGGTTGCCTTGACAAGAGGTAAGTTCTACTTGTCTCTACGTGAATGGAATTTGAAAGAGACGTGTAGAGGAGAATGAAAAACAAAGAGGCCACGAAACCAGCTCTGGAAATAATCCATCAAGAGCAGACACCCGAAGGTAAGAACTGCCAGGCAGAAGGTCACATAAGGTCAATAAGACACTGAGGGGACATGGAAGGCGTAAGTGATGGACACTGCTGAAAGTGATGGAGATGCTGAAAGGGGCCTCATTTTGAGATACTACACCATGCATGCAAATTACCATCAGATTTTGGCACCTCATCTCTTCCAGAACCTTTACAAAAGGGCTAATTTGAATTTGGGAAAAGTGAAGCAGAGTTGCTTCTGGTGGGGAGTGGTGGTTTGATGCTCTCCAAAGCTCTCCTATGCAAGCATGGAGAGCTGCTACAGCTTTGAAAGCTGGCTGGGAGGTGATTTGTGGCTGGCTTTTATCTCCCTGGATCAAAGGGAGATCAAGAGATTAACCACGTGTGCTCAGAGATGGCGGATCCTTCTGATTCAACTGCAGAAATGGAAAAGTTTTTGCAGCTAGATCAGGAGTTGAGCTGCCGGGAGCCCTGAATGTTCATCTATGCTCCTAACTGCAGCGGAGCCGGCATGGACTTAACAGCCTTGCTCTCCCCATCTCTTAATCACGTTAAGAGCTAATCAATTATAGCTGAAGAGAGATTTCCTTCTGTAGCAAAGGTAAGATTTCTTGCAGTGAGTTAAACCTTCTTTCAAGACTACAAAAAAGAGAAGAGAGACTTTGATTTAAAGATTCAAGACATATTGGCAAAAAGCTTAATTAAGAGAAGATCTAAGACATTTTTAAACAGCTAAGGGGACAGTCTTTATTTCTTTACCTTGCTATTTATAGTTTTACTACATTACTATAAACATATGGGTTATTATTACCAGTACTCTTAATGCTTTTGCTGTGTAAGACTGATCGATGAAATTTTGTTGGGGCACTTCTGCTGCCTTCTCTACTGTCTCTTGCACTATCAATCTGCAGAGATTGTTCTGCAATGCAAGTGCTTGTTGTCATATTTGACGGAGCCCCTGGCTTAAGGGCATTCCTGGCTGGCATCCGCTTCATGGTAGCTTCCTTGGGCAAGAATCTGCCTGGTGCATTGAACGAAGCCAGGCTGATCTTCTGCAGTGTCTGGGTGGCCTTTGTGCTTGCTTCCCTGACCTCAAAGGGAGGGCCATGAAGGCCATGCCGGTTTTGCCTGTCTTCGCATCTATGTCCAAGTAACAGTATTTGAGAGTTGAATATTCCTTAGAAAATCCCCCAAGTCCTTTTTTTCCAAAATCATGATAGAAATGAGTTACATTTTAATTAACATGCTTTCCTCCTCTACCTTTGTTCTTGAGTATCCAAAATAGGTTTCTGCATGTGCTTCTGTGTGTATCTATGAGTGACTGCAAGGACCCTGGAGTTTAGGTCATTGTGTCAGGGGATTCCAAGTTCACTCACACTCACAAGTTGTGGGTAATAAATGCCATATTTACACCCCTTTCTGCATCTCAACAGAGGGGTCATCTAATTCCCATCTTGTTTGTAACCCAGACAATCCTTAGAAATTGGTGGCCAAAGAGAGTTGAGCTGATACACTCCTGGGGGATTTTTTTTGGACAATACAATAGAAATATTAATGTAGAGCAGTGTTTCTCAACCTTGGCAACTTTAAGATGAGTGGACTTCAGTTTCCAGAATTCCCTAGCTAACATGGCAGCTGGGAATTCTGGGAGTTAAAGTTCACTCACCTTAAAGTTGCTAAGGTTGAGAAATACTCATGTAGAGGACATATGGAGTGGCCCTGAAGGACAGGAGGAAGAGTCAGATAAGAGGGGCTTGAGCCCAGGCCAAGAAAATAACTGGAGAAAACCTCTCAGACAAGCCATGCCTAGTTCACACAAAGCTAAAGGGAGGGAGGGGAACAACATTTGGACTTGCAAGGTTCTGTTACTAGAGCGGTCACAATAAAAGCAATCCTGACTTCTGGATTCAATTCAAGGTGCGACTAGAGACTATAATGCCCTACACGCACTGATGATGTTACCTAGTTGGGTCATGAAATGTTTACAACCAAACAACCAACCTCAGAGATCCCCAAAGGACTCCACAGTTCAACCCTGAGCTACATATATTCCCTTCTATTGGATCTGCTTGATCCTACAGGACAGGCAGAAACAATTGGAGATAAGAGATCCCTCAGATGACCAGGCCCTATGGCAGGAAGGACTTCACAGGTGATAAGCAGCACCTTGTCAGCAATGTCCGGAAACTTATAATTGAGTGGACTTGATGACCCAAATGGCCTTTCCAAACAGCACGATTTATAGATTCTAATTTAATACGGAAGAATAGGTCACACATCCCACTCCAGTATTAAGCACTGGAGAAGGCAGCTATGGGAAGAGACAGAGAGAAGGAGAAAATATTTAAAGTCAGCCTGAAATCTTACTCCAACTGCAGTTATACTGACAACATCAAAAAAACATCCAAAGCTAATAATAAATAAATTCCTTCAGACATAAGATGAATTCAATATCTTACAATGAAATATAAATTGAAAGAATCCCAGAGTTCCATTGAAATATGTGAGAGATCTGGGGAGATCTCCTACCCTTCTTAGGAGAGAGGAAAAATTGCATCCAAATATACCATCAAATGCTGGGACTTCCCGGGGAGGCTTGGCAAACTGAAAATGTCTCTCTCTGCAAAAGTGGAGCTGATGACTGTGGCAAAGACCAAAGAACCAGTGAGTAGACTGATTCTTTGGAACCTCTCCAGATAAGGAGAGGAAGGGAGATTGCCCACATGTGCTCCGGATGGGTGTTCCTCTTGAGGAGACTGCAGGATGCTTTCCATGGGTTAGAGCGCCGGGAGACAAAGGGCTTAGCCATCTTTATTTATTTATTTATTTATATAACAAATCATATGGCCACCCAACTCACACACAGTGACTCCGGGTGGATTACAAAGTAAAATCCCCAAGACAAAAGAATCATCAACACCTGCTCCCTGTAGCAGCCAAAAACACAGTCAACACAGCCACTTGATCGGCTCCTTTTCAGCATGGGTCCCCAGGCCCGCTAGCAAAAGCACATCTTCAGGGCCTTCCAGAACAACATCAAGGTGGGGGCCAATCTTTACTCAGAGGGAATAATATTCCACAGGGAGGGGACTACCATGGAAAAGGCCCTTCTTTGTGGTCCCATCAGATGTACTTTCCTCAACGATGCACTCAGGGGTCACGTATCTTGTTCACAACCACAGTGGAGTCTTTTAAAGGACACTAAGTTTGCAAGCCTCATTTTCTAATACTTTCAAGAATTGCCTATTAGCCATCTTGAAGCTGTTATAGACCTTCGGAACAACATCTTTGAAAATTCTCCGGGTGAGTCTAATTTCTACTCTGTACAAAAGAAAAATTGACTACAAGCTTAAAGGATTTGAAATAAACAGCAAAAGCTAAATAAGATTTTGATCCCCAAAAATTACAGTAAAATTTGGAATATTGACTTTTACTATAAGATTTTGGAATTAACTATAAAAAAAATCAATAGCTTCTTTTGGCAACCAGAGTTATTTGGACTATCTTGGCCCATAACAAAGATAAGTGACTTTATGATTTAGAAACTGGACACTAGAGGGGACTAAAGATTCTAAGTAGAAGGAAAAAAATACAAGCCAGCTTTTGGTGTTAGTTAACTGGGACTTACAAAATGACACAAAACATCATAAGATCATACTTTGTGAGTCACCCAGAGTTCCCCGTTGGGGGAGATGGGTGGAGATAAATCCGAAATGTCAGTGTAAAGAAGAATTAAAGAGAAATCAAATCCTATGACAATATTTGAATGAACTAAAGATTAAGACTATTAGACGTAAAAGGAAGGAATATAAAGTTGGTTTATTTGATCAAGGTTAAAATAAGACATTTATTTGCAAAGTTCTGACAACCCTTTACAGACTTTTTGAGACATCAGGATTCAAAAATTGATGTTTTATGGATTTGCTTATAGATAAGGGATGGGATACGGGATGGAGAGATATCTGTTTGTAACTTTATAGGGGTAAAGAGTCAATTTGTCTATACTTGTTGTAATGAAGGTTGGGAGTCACTTCTTTATATTTTTTCCTCTTTTTATCATTCTTTTCTCTTTTCTCTTTCTTTTCCTTTTTTCTTGCAATTTTATTCTTTCTTACTATTCTTTTGTCTTTTAGTTTATATAAGTTTTTACTATTGTAATCAAGATCCTTAATAAAATATGTCATGAAATGCTCAAAATTTGCGGAGCTGTTCGGTTTCTCTCACAAACTAGGTCACTGCTTTTGAAATAGAATTGAATAATTTTTATTTATGTAGTTTATTGTTTTTATTATGTTTTTGCTAAAAGTTTTAGGAACTCCTGGGTTTGGATGGATTAGAAGTATTTCTTGTGTAAATAATTTAAATAAAAAGTTCTTTTCATTTATTATGTTTTAATGCAGGTAGCCCTCGCTTAATGACCACAATAGGGACCTGACAAATTGTTGTTAAATGGGGCGGTTGTTAAGCAAGTCACACCCGATTTTATGACCTTTTTTGTAGTGGTCATCATTAAACAAATCACCACAGCTGTTAAGCAGATCATGCGGTTGTTAAGTGAATCACATGGTTTCCCATTGATTTTGCTTGCCAGGAGATGGCTGGGAAGGTCGCAAATGGCAACCACATAACCCTGTGATGCTGCAACCATTGTAAATGTGGACTGCTTGCCAAGTGCCCAGATCGCGATCATGTGACCGCAGGGGTGCTGCCACGGTTGTAAGTGCGAGGACTGGTTGTAAGTCCCTTTGTTCAGCATCATTGTAACTTCAAACAGTCACTAAACAAATGGTTGTTAAGTGAGGACTGCCCGTACGTGTTTCCTTTCAGTATGGAGTTGGCAGAATACCAGAAAATGCTGTCTTTCCTTTTTACCATTGAGGAGATAAACCAGGATTCCAATCTCTTACCCAACATCACCCTGGATTACAATATCTATGAAAATTATTTGAGTGCAGAAAAGACTTCAGATGCTTTGCTGGACTTGCTTTCTGATCAGGAAGCCAATGTACCTAATTATAGGCATGGAAGGTAGAGAAACACAGTGGCTGTTCTCAAAGGGGCTGACATTGACATCTCTATCCAGATTTCAGCCATGTTGGGCACCTACAAAATCCCTCATGTGAGTGTTTTCTGGGGAGATTGTGTTTAGCCATGCAATTTCCACCCATTGCAAATGAAGAATAGAATTTAATAGAGAAATAATTACTGTTAAGGATGAAGGTTCAGGCTATCCATTGGGGGGGAAGAATTAGGAGTAGAACTATCCCTTCAATAGGAACAGAATTGTCATCTTAAATGTTGGATGTTATTGGTGTCAAATAAATCCCACCTTCTTTCTTTTCTTTTCTTTTCTTTTCAGTTGTCAGTTTTCTTTTTAGTCTTGTTTCTCAGATTCTGTGTGATAAAACACATCTTCCTTTCCTCTACCCAGTGTTCCCTGCTGAAGGAGTCCAGTATCCAGGGATGCTCAAGGTGGTCCTGCATTTTAGGTGGTCCTTGGTTGGTCTGATTGCTCCTGACCCTGAGCAGGGACAGAGGTTGAAGAGGATCTTGATTTCCATGCTGAATACTTGGATGCTTGTTCTTTGGTATGGAGGAAAGAGTGGGTGATTTTAAAAAATAAGAGATTCTTGGAATTAGGGGGACATGATTTAAGATTTGGATGGCATGGATATCTGTGGTATGACAAACTGAAAGTTAATAGTGATTTGAAAAATCAATTTATTAGGCATACTGAGTGCCATACTGAGAGTTTGGAACAGATATAAAACAAGATTGTCTCCAAAAATTCCTCTGGGGTTGTCCTCCCAAGAAACCTTTTACAGAAGAGAAATGATACTTAAACAAGCATGGTTGATGTATGCAAATTTACTACTGTTTTCTGAAGGAGAACCCAACTTGAAGAAGAGGGAAGAATTAGAACTGGAAGGTCATATTTGTCAGTGGTTTACTTATGCAGAGTTGTTGGAAAGATTTAAACTAGATAAGAAAAGTTACAAATTTCACTCTGAAAAAACTGACTTCGAAGATGCTTTGTGTACCAATGCTGAACATGTTACCACCAAAATATATACACTTTTATTGAAGATGAACATGGAAGATGAATATGTTAAAGATTGTATATTTAAGTAGGCAAAATTTTTTTGGAAACAACATAATGTTGGATCAATGGGAAAATCTGTGGAATAAAGACTTGAAGGTTACTGTTAGTTACAGTTTAAAAGAAAATTTCTCTAAAATGATGCACGGTTGGTGTTGGACACCAGCTAAATTGTCTAAGATGTATAAAGGAGCTTCAAATGTATGTTGAAATGTAACCTGCGTGAAGGTATCTTCTACCATTTATGGTAGACTTGTGAGAAAGCTAAGAATTATTGGGATATGATAAGAATTTTGGTTCAAAAAATTTTTAAAATGGAAAAACTGAAAACCAGAGACTTTTCTTTTAGGTATGATGGATAAACTGGTGGAAAGAAAACATGGACCTTTGTTCCATTATCTGATAAGTGCAGCGAGACTTTTATATGCCCCAAAATTAAAATATTTACAAACACCAACAGCTGAAGAATGGATATTGAAACTAAAGGAACTAACATTGATGATGAAACTGACTACTCTGATTAACAAAAAGACAGGCTTGGTTTCAGTTTGGAAACCACTTTTGGACTTCATACTTGAGACTCAAAAAAAAAAGAAAAAGAAAATTTGTTCTTGTGACTGGATGACTGAATTATTCTATAACTATAGAACCACGTCGTGTTGATTTTTTAAATACTTTTTGTTGATATAGACTCATCTGTAATTTGTAATTTTTCTTAGATACTAGAGTAAGAAGTAGATCTAATATGTAATTTTTTTCATCGTAGAGTAAGAGGTGAATGTATTTTATATCTATACTTATGCCAAAAAAATTTGGAAGTTGCTTTTCCTTTCCTGTATTTTTTCTGTATTTTTTCTTTTTTATTTCTTTATAGCTTATATTTTTTACTGAAACTTAATAAAATTCTTTGAAATTGATTTCTACGCTGATAAGCAATGGTATTTGCCCAGTTCTATCACAAATCCCCCAAACCGCTTCCAACCTCACTTTCCTATTTTATTTGGACTTCAAATGTTCTTTGGTATTCAGATCTGGTCTTAGGAAAATAATGTAGCATTTGGGGAAAAAGATGAAGCCCAGCAGGCCAGCGCTGGAGGCCAAGATGGAGAAGACCTGCACGGCCACCACGTACTTGCCCTTGGTGCTGAGTTAGGCGGGCACAAAGGAGACCCAGACACTGCAGAAGATCAGCATGCTGAAGGTGATCAGCTTGGCTTCGTTGAAGGCCCCAGGGAGGTTCCTGGCCAGGAAAGCCACCGTGAAGCAGACGGCAGCCAGGAAGCCCATGTAGCCAAGGGCACTGTAAAACATGGCAGCAGAGCCTTCATTGCATTGCAGGATGATCTCTCCAGGCTGGGAATGCAGGTCAGAATCAGGAACTGGGGGAGAGGTTGCCAACCAAATGCCACATATCCCCATTTGGACACACGAGCAAGAAAGGATGATGGAGTTAGCTAAGCTCTTCCCCAGCAATCGTTGTACTTGATTCCCTGGTTTTGTGGCCAGGAAGACCAACACCACTGTGATCGTTTTGGCCAAGACTGAAGAAATGGCGGCTGAGAAGATAAAGCTGAAGGCTGTTTTTCGGAGAAGGCAGGTGGCTCTCCTTGGCTGGCCAATAAACAGGAATGTGGTCCATATGGAAAGCAGGAGAGAGACCAGGAGAACGTAGGAGAGGTTCCTGTTGTTGGCTTTGATGATTGGCGTCTCCTGGAATTTAATGAAGATTCCTAAAACAGAGCTTGTAATGAAAGAGAGGAAGAAGGCAATGGCAGCCAGGATCTTCCCCAGATTTTCTTGATAGGACAGGAAGGTTTTAATTTTGGGGATACAGCGATCTTGATTGATGTTTGGATGCTGATCTTCTGGACATCTGCTGCATTTTTCTGCATCTGAAAATAGCCAGAGGAACATATTGCTATGGTCTTGTCTGCTTCCTCTTATCAGAGATTGATACGGCAGACCAGAGAGAACGTCAACATGAAAAGGCGTCAGGCGAACAATCAGACCTGTGACAGCTTCAGGAGACAAAGTGGCTGAGCAGGTAAAAATTGATTCCAAGAATGAAGGGCAGATTCTGCAGGTATCTGGAGGTAACTGCAACATGGCTTCATCCTTTCCCCACCCTCAGAGAGAATCCTACAGGCCATTGCATCAACCCTGATTAGTGCAGGGATCCAAATTAAATCTAAGGGTTCTATCAAGTGGATTCTGTGAAGATTATAAATGGAAGAAGCACAGAGAGGAGATGTTGGCTTCTAGACAAATACTATTAAATGTTAGCTTTTTGTTAGAATGGTTCTTCCATGCAGTCTTGGATCCCATAAATTCAGACTGAGTGAATCCTCTTCCAAAGCCACTCAAACCTGTTTTGCACTATAACCCTGGACATTTTCACAGCGATAAATTCCAAAAACTGAAAGATGGGTGGACAAGATGAACACCAAGAGATGTCCTCTTCCTGATGGCAAGAGGCCATCCATAGCTGATTCATTCCCTTTTATTGTGCTGTTCAGGTTTAACCTCTTTCTTATCTTTCTAGATCATCACACCATGGAATAATAATGGATATTATTTTTAAAAAAGGAATGAGAGTCAAGCTTAGAATTGCCTTTCAAAAGCCCTTCCATGGGAAATATCTGCTGAACGGTCTTTCCCAAGGTCTGCCCATTTCCCTTGGTCTCATCCACCTTCCTGGGTGGAGATGGTTCCTTCTGCACAAGGAAGATAGTCGTAGCAGCAGATGGGCTCTCCTTCCCTAGCCACCTTCACCAATCCAGGAGGACAGCTTTCCACACATCTGGAAGGCGGCAGGGGCTGAGCAGAGAGAGGAAGAAGATCCAAAAAAGGGATGAACCTTGTCCCACATCTTGTCTGTGAGTCAGCACCGGTCAGAAGCAGAGAGATACAAAATCCCCTTTCAGTGGGATTTTGTTTTATGTCATTGTGACAGAAAGAAAGATTTCTATACAGCACAGAGTTTTGTGTTTTCTTCTTCTTCTTCTTCTTCTTCTTCTTCTTCTTCTTCTTCTTCTTCTTCTTCTTCCTCCTCTTCCTCTTCTCCTCCTCCTCCTCCTCCTCCTCCTCCTCCTCCTCCTCCTCCTCCTTCTTCTTCTTCTTCTTCTTCTTCTTCTTCTTCTTCTTCTTCTTCTTCTTCTTCTTCTTCTTCTTCTTCTTCTTCTTCTTTTTCTTCTTCTTCTTCTTCTTCTTCTTCTTCTTCTTCTTCTTCTTCCTCCTCTTCCTCTTCTCCTCCTCCTCCTCCTCCTCTTCCTCCTCCTCCTCCTCCTCCTCCTCCTCCTCCTCCTCCTCCTCCTCCTCCTCCTCCTCCTCCTCCTCCTCCTTCTTCTTCTTCTTCTTCTTCTTCTTCTTCTTCTTCTTCTTCTTCTTCTTCTTCTTCTTCTTCTTCTTCTTCTTCTTCTTCTTCTTCTTCTTTCCAGAAACTGCTCTAAACATTTTATTTTTTAATTCCTCGTTTCCAGCCTTAACTTCTATTCCAATGGATCTCCACTTTAGAACTTATTACTTATTCCCACAATTGTCTCTTCTGCCCTTCTGTTAAAGAGGCTTTATTCTTTTCAACCGTTATTCATTTTAGCCCTTTCACTGCTGGCCCTCCAAGCTTGTGCCCAGCCCTCAGTAGCCCACGCATTGTCCCAAGTCACTTGTGTGGCCTCTCGGTGATACAGTTCAAATTCCTTCCATGGCTCAAGTCACTTGTCAAAGTGCTACCTGATTTGCACAGGCTCAGTAAGCAGTTTACCTGAAACAATGTTTAATCAGTCTACTTCTCACAGGGGTGTCTACAGGAAGGTCGGGGGAGGATCAAAATCAGAAAGTTGACCGATGGAGGAACTTGGTGCAACCCACACCTCTTTTGAAAGTGCAAGCTCCTCCCCCCACAATTGTAACGAACTGCCACCTGTTGATCTCAAATCCAGTAACTTTCCTTGCAACCAATATTGATTCAAAAGAAAGTCCATTTATTAAGAATAAGTGTACAGATCCAAAGCATTGCTGAGACTGAGCAAAAGCACGCCAAAAACTGCTTTTCTTACTTTCCCCCCCCCTTACATCGCCCTTCTTACTTTCCCCCCCTTACGTTGCCCTTAGTTCTTGGTCTTCTGATTCCCTCGCTGGCACAGCCTTGAACATTCCAGAGCCTGTTACAAGGAGCCATCTGCTTCAAACGGTCTCTCCTTCCTACTCCCCCTCCCCTTTTACAATGGCAGAACCGCAGCATGTAAAAAAGCCATTTTTTAAACGAGCCATATAATAATCTATTATAAAATCTTGCGAGGATTCTGACATCCTGCCCCTCCACAAAAGAGGATGTCAGTCAGATGATTCCTCTTCTTCACTCTAAAAAGAAAAAGCAAAGAGAAACATAATACAATAACCATTCTAATTGTTAAGGCTTTGTAGGATAAGTATCATAAAATTTTTTAACTAAACGTGGAGCCTTTACATGTTTCTGGTCAACCCATTCAGCCATCAATTTGGGAAAATGTTTCCACTGAATTAAAAATTGAACCCCCCCCCCCCCATGCTTTCTACTGTCCAGAATTTCTTTAACTTCAAAATGTTGTTCCCCTCCAACCATCAATGGTTTTGGAGGTACTGGGGCGGGATGCCACTGAGATGACTCCTTATAGGGTTTAAGCAGGTCGCAGTGGAATACTGGATGGATTCTTTTAAAGGTAGCAGGCATCTGTAATCGTAGTGAAACTAGATTAATTACTTTATCGATAACAAAAGGCCCTACGAAACTTGGAGCAAGCTTTCTGGAAGGTTGTAATGATTTAAGATGCTTGGTAGATAAAAGAACCTTATCTCCTACTTTCCAGTCTTTTTCTGGGGTTCTCTTAGCATCTGCAAATTTCTTGTATGTAGGTCTGGCCTCCTCCAATGAGGCAGCAATCTGAGGCCACACCTGTATCATTTGTTGAACCCATTCATCAACTGAAGTGACTTGAGTGGTTTGGTTAGGCAGTTCTGGGATGGGTACAAAGTCTTGTCCTGTAGCTATTTTAAAAGGGGTGAGACCAATGCTTTGGTGCACTGCATTATTATAAGCTACTTCAGCAAATGGTAACAGTTCATCCCAATTGTCTTGTTGGTAGCTAATGAAACATCTCAAATATTGTTCCAACACTGAGTTCAGACGTTCACATGATCCTGCCATCTGGGGGTGGTACCCCGAACTCAAGCCTTGCAATGCCCCCAGTAGTTTTAGGAATGCCCTCCAAAACTTGGCAGTAAACTGGACCCCACGATCTGAAATTATTCGTTCTGGGACCCCATGAGCTCGGTAGACGTGTTGTATAAATAACTTAGCCAGTCTGGGTGCTGATGGAATGGCTTGGCATGCCACAAAATGTGCTTGTTTGGAAAAAAGGTCTGTAACTACCCAAATAACTGTCTTTTTGTTGCTTTCAGGCAGGTCTACAATAAAGTCCATGCATATTTGCTTCCAAGGAGCTCCAGGGTTTGCTACTGTCTGTAGAAGCCCCATTGGTTTGCCCCCTCTCTTTTTGGCCATTGCACACGTGGGGCATGTAGCTACATATTCCCCTACATCTTTTCTCATTGTTGGCCACCAAAATTGACGTCTGAGTAGATGTAATGTTTTCACAAAACCAAAGTGCCCAGCTGTTTTGCTGTCGTGACTTCTTTGCAAAACCCACTTTCTAGCATCTGCAGGGACATATAGCTTGTCTTGCCACCACCATGCCCCTTGTTTGTTCACTAGCAACTGGCTGTTGCTTTTAAACCACTCATCTTGAGCAATCTGGGCATTCAATTTTTTCAATAACTCTCCTTCTGGTTGTTCTTCGCCCCTTTTTTTCTGAGCTCTAGTGACCACTCTTAGGGCTGCTTGGGTACATGGAATTACTGGAGCGACCACTTCCTCCCGCTTGCTATTGTGTTGAGGCAATCGAGACAGAGCATCTGCCAGAAAATTTTCCCCCCCAGGAATATACTTCAGGGGAAGTTAAATCAGTGAAAATATTGTGCCCATCTCATTTGCTTTGGTGACAGCTTCCTTGGTGCAGTCAAGATTCTAGATTCTTGTGATCAGTCCAAATTTCAAAGGGATGGGGTGACCCCTCTAACAAGTGCCTCCAGCAAACTAACGCCCAGCGTACTGCGAGCGCTTCCTTTTCCCACACCAACCAGCGTTTCTCAGTCTCTGAAAATTTCCGGGATACATACGCACATGGAAACAGTTCCCCCCCTGCCCCCTTCTGTAACAACACAGCTCCCACTGCTACATCCGAAGCGTCTGCCTGTATGACAAATGGCTGTTCTGGATCAGGGTGTTTTAAGATCGGTTCAGCCGTAAACAGATGCTTTAAACTTTGAAATGCTTCCTGGCACTCCTTAGTCCAGGCCAAGGGGGCTCCAGGTTTTGATGCCTTCGCTTTGTCCCTGCCCTTGGTTTTCAACAAATAGGTGAGTGGGAGTGCTACTTGGGCAAAGTTGGGTATGAATTGCCGATAGAAGTTAGCAAAGCCCAGGAAACTTTGAAGCTGACACCTGGTTTTGGGAGCCTCCCAACCTGTAACTTCCCTCACCTTTTGTTGTTCAGTCGTTAAGTCGTGTCCGACTCTTCGTGACCCCATGAACCATATTGCGCCAGGCCTTCCTATCTTTCACTGCCTCCCTGAGCTTGCTCAATTTCATGCTCATTGCTTCAGTGATGCTATCTAGCCATCTCATCCTCTGCCGTCCTCTTCTCCTTTTGCCTTCCATCTTTCCCAGCATCAGGGTCTTTTCCAAAGAGTCCTCTCTTCGCATTAGGTGACCAAAGTATCTGAGCTTGAGCTTCATTATCAATCCTTCCAATGAGCAATCAGAGTTGATTTCCTTTAAGATTGACTGGTTTGACCTCCTAGCAGTCCAGGGGACTCTTAAGAGTCTTCTCCAGCAGCACAGTTCAAAGGCATCAATTCTTCGGTGTTCAGCCTTCTTTATGGTCCAGCTCTCACAGCCATACATTACTACTGGAAAAACCATAGCTTTGACTATGCGGATCTTTGTCGGCAAGGTGACGTCTCTGCTTTTTAATATGCTATCTAGGTTTGCCATAGCTTTCCTCCCAAGGAGCGAGCGTCTTTTAATTTCATGGCTGCAGTCTCCATCTGCAGTGATCTTGGAGCCCAAATAAATGAAGTCTGTTACTGCTTCCATTTCTACCCCTTCTATTTGCCAGGGATTGATGGGTCTAGATGCCATGATCTTAGTTTTTTAATGTTGAGTTTCAAGCCAGCTTTCGCACTCTCCTCTTTCACCCTCATCAAGAGGCTCTTTAGTTCTTCTTCACTTTCTGCCATTAGGGTGGTATCGTCTGCATATCTGAGGTTATTGATGTTTCTCCCTGCAATCTTAATTCCGGCTTGTGATTCTTCTAGCCTGGCATTTCTCATTCCCTGATGCGAAATTCTATATCCTAAACAGTCAATTTGCTGTTTATGAAATTCACATTTGGAGAGCTTGGCATACAATTGAGCTTCCAATAGCTTTTTTAGCACCTTCCTGACCAATTGCACACGTTGCTCCATGGTCTCAGTGTAAATCAGGATATCGTCCAGATAAACCAACACCCCCTGCTATAAATACTCTTGTAACACCTCATTTATAAGTTGCATAAACACCCCCGCCGCTCCTTTTAATCCGAACGGCATTATTTCATAACAGAAGCACCCCAGGGGCGTGTTAAAGGCGGATTTCCATTGATCTCCTTCCCAGATTCGCACCCTGAAGTACGCCTCCCTTAAATCCAGCTTTGTGAAAAATTTCCCTTTGGATAAATGGGCCAACAGGTCTTTCATCAAGGGGAGTAGGTACCGGTTGTCAGCAGAAATGGCATTTAGCCCTCTATAATCCGTGCACAAACGTAGGGAGCCATCCTTCTTTTCCCTAAATAGGACTGGTGCAGCAATTTGAGAATGCGTAGGTACAATAAAGCCCCTCTTTAGATTCTTATCAATGAATTCCTGCAATGCTTCCAACTCTTTGGGTGTCATTGGATACATTTTCTTCCTTGGAAATTTAGCCCCAGGCTCAATCTCTATGGTACAGTCACTGGCACGTTGGGGGGGTAGCTGATCTGAGTCCCTTTCGCTAAACACCTCCTGCAGGTTGCTTGGGAATCTGGGTTGCAGCCTCCCCTGCCTTTTCCCCACTCACAGCGCCCATCTCTCCATCTGACAACGTTTCGGTAATTCCTTCAACTTCCACTTCCCCCTCCTTCGGGAAACGTAAGATCTTCTCCTCCCAGTTCACTTCTGGGTTCTTCCTTTTTAACCAGTTCATGCCCAGAAGCACTGGGTTGCATGCCATGGGAGTCACTAGGAATTTAATAGTCTCTCTGTGGTCTCCCATAATCAGCTCTAGCTCTTCAGTATGATATTCCGCCGGCCCTCCCCCCGCTGGGGATCCGTCCAGCTGGGTAAAAATCACAGGGGTTTTGAGTCTCTTTAAGCATAGTCCCAAACCCTGGGCAAGGGCAGGGTTAATCAGATTTTGGGAGCAGCCAGAGTCTATCAGCGCCCGTATCTCTGCCCTCCGATTAGTCCTCACCACCCTTAGTTCCACCCAAATTTTAATGGGACTCACCCCCATCTCTTCGCTCTCTGAGTCCTCCTGTGAGCTGCTTTCTTTCTCTGGAAGAGCAGCCGCCTGTTGGAGAGAGAGCGGAGCTAACAACTTCCGGGTTTTGCCACTGCCGTGTGTTGCCGCTCTGGTTCCCGTCTCGCTGCCTGCTGCCGCTGACTCCCTCCTGCCGGGCTTCGAAGACTTCGGCCCCTTCCGCTCCATCTTCTTGCCTCCCTGCTCCGTCTTCGCTTTAGGGCACGCAGCGGCAAAGTGTCCCGGCTCCCCGCAGTTGAAGGGCGATGTAAGGGGGGGAAAAGTAAGAAAAGCAGTTTTTGGCGTGCTTTTGCTCAGTCTCAGCAAAATGTAATGAACTGCCACCTGTTGATCTCACATCCAGTAACTTTCCTTGCAACCAATATTGATTCAAAAGAAAGTTCATTTATTAAGAATAAGTATACAGATCCAAAGCATTGCTGAGACTGAGCAAAAGCGCGCCAAAACCACTTTTCTTTCTTTCCCCCCCTTACATTGCCCTCCTTACTTTACCCCCCCTTCCATCGCCCTTAGTTCTTGTCTTCCGATTCCCTCACTGGCAGAGCCTTGAACATTCCAGGGCCTGTGATAAGGAACCATCTGCTTCAAATGGTTTCTCATTCCTTCTCCCCCCCCCCCCCTTTTACACTGGCAAAACTGCAGCATGTAAAAAGCCATTTTTTAAACTAGCCATATAATAATCTATTATAAAATCTTGCGAGGATTCTGACAACAATAAGCATAAGGAACCACTACATTTTCATGTACTCAGTAATAAGAAGTTAATTGAAGAACTACTGAGTTGACTATCTCCTTCCTGGAAGATAGCAATCCTGTGGTTAAGAGCTTTATGTTGTAAATTAACATACCTTGTTCAGTGCTTCTGCCTGTGTAAGCCCATCCTGGCTGATTGTACATTTGAAAGTGAGGGATCCCTGTCTTTCTAGACTCCCGATTTTCACTCTGGTGAAGGAGTAATTGGGGAGAAGCACCCAGTTCACAATGTCCAGGTCAGCCTCCAGGTCTCCCTTTTCATTCAAATACACCCCATCCATGGAATGATTGTGAAACTGAGCATCCTGAAGGAAGGGATGAAGCTGGAATGGAAGAGAAAAAGAAGGTTTCCTGAGCAAGTCACAAGTTCCTCCTCCTCCATTGTCATCATCTACCTCATTGCCTTCATTTCCACATGTCTTCTTTGTCTTTTACAACCATTTTTTTCCTTCTTTTTCTTTCAGGTGGGAAAGCTTTAGCGGCTGGTGGAGAGCAAAGATGTTGGTTTCCATCCAGAAGAAGAGTGGCTGGTAAATCTGAAAAGGGCCCAAGGGGTTACACCAAAACTTATGGATGCTGGATGAGAAATTTGGGATTGGACCTTCTTTCCAGGAGAACTTTCCTATCTGTGTGAGCAAAAGGAAGTGACTGGAACATCTCTAATACCCCAAAGAGTGGGAAGACCCAGGTTCAAGTCTACCATTAGACGTGGAAGAGTAAAACTGGTTGTAGCACGGAATGGAGATTTGTCTCTAGGCAAAGGCAGAAGATCCTGGCAAAAGGGGAGGAGTGGAAAATTGGAATTAAATTACATTTTTTCCTTCAGCATGGAATGGTTCTTCAAAATAGTTGCCTGAGACATACAGTCATAGCACTGATTCTCATCTGCAGGAGAGATGCACGTAACAGAAAAGAAGTACCAGCGAAGCCTTCAGCCCTGGAGCCTCCAAGGCCTCATCACCTTCTCTCACCATCCTCTTGGATCTGGATCCATGTAAGGCTGCATGCAAGGCCCGGGCCACGGCCCAGATGGTGTGGTAAATGAAGTAGCTGTCCACAGCCAGGATATTTTCCACCTCCTCCTGGGGAAGAGCCTCCGGCTTCTCCCTCTCCCCACATCGTCTCCAGCCTTTCACAGATACAGCATCCTTTCTGAAGGAACATGCAAAGCTTTTCTGTACATATTCCGTGAAAGAATAAAGAAATTCTAAGTCATGGTATTTCACTACTTTATTTGTCTGAATAGGAAAAGAAAAAATGCCATAGAAATATTGGAAAGGAAGGGCAGTGTGCTTCAGTTGTAAAGTGAGGTCCCAGAGGACTGTGGTGATACAGATTTGTCCTACACTTAATTTTGGCAAGTTTGAAAAGATTAGTTCTATTAATGCTAAACCGTCTAGGAATGAACTAGGCTCTGCACCATAAACAAAGACGTTGACTTGTCTCCACTTGGAGTAGGGAGCCAAATCTACCTCCCCATAGGTGCTGACGGTTACAGGGAAGCTGGATGACAGCACAGCACAAACGCCATTCCTCATCAGCACAGACGTCATTGTCCTCAAGAACCTCTGGCCCTGGTCAGTGTCTGCAGCAAGCAGACCAACCAAGGTCCACCTGAAATGAAGAAGCAGCTTGATGATTCCCGGGTACTGGACTCCTCCAGTGGGGAGCATCGGGTAGAAGAAAGGGAACTGAATTTTCTCAGTCGTGATCGGGGAAAGAAAAGTATAAGTGATCTGAAAAGGAAGGAAAGAAGGCAATGTTATATTCTGTGGTCAACAAAACTCTACATTCTAGCCACAAAGAAGGGCTAGTACCATCCCTACAATGAAGACCTTTGGGTAGGGGGGTTTGTTCTCTGCTCATACATGGCTTTTCTTCCCACTTATTGATCGACTGCCTTGATTTCCAAGCACAGAGAACCAGAACAGCCCCCTCCCCATCCTCTGCGCCTACCATTTCCGTGATAAAAAGCTCTTCTTAGATTTAAAGGGAGGAATTTCTGACTGACATGTCCAGGACTCAAAATCTATGCTCCCAGCAAAGAAATACCTGTGGGATTTTGTAGGTGCTCAACATGGTTGAAATCTGGATGGAAATGTCTGTGTTGGACCCCTTGAGAATGGCCACTGTGTTTCTCTGCTGTCCACAGCTGTAGTTGGGAACATTGGCTTCCCCAGCTGCGAGCAGGTCCAGCAAATAATCTGAAGTAATCCTTGCACTGAAAAAATTTTCATAGATATTGTAACCCAGCGTGACATTAGGTAGAAGATGAGGATCTTGGTTGATCTCTCGAATGGCGAAAAGGAAGGACAGCATTTTCCAGTATCGTTCAGCTTCTCTCCTGCCAGCATAAAATATCACGATGTAATACATGAAAATAAGGCCATCACTGCCTTGGGTAGGTATGGAGCCATTAGGTATCCCCATAAGGCGATGAGCTGGAAGCATGATCAGTAACAATTTCTGACCTGGAGTCTTTCAACCAGCAGGTCAGCTACTTCCTGGGCTCAATGCTGAACCTGCCACGAAGGGAGGCAGAGGATGCACCATTCCTTCATCTCGGTGGCCCAGAAGCCAAGCTCAGTTCAAGGATGCCTTCCCCTTTCCCTTCCCCTTCCCTTTATGGGGGAGGAGGGGGGGAAGACTCCATCCGATGCCTCTCTGTCTCTCCTCAGAAGGTCGAGAGGAAAGGGGACCTTCGTTCTGCCCATGCAGCTGAGAGCAAAGAGCTCAACCTGACAGTTGCAAAGCAGCCTGATCACTGCAAGGTGTCAGAGGGATCCCCAAGATAACACAGCACAGTGAATCAGCAAAAGGAGCAGATTGAGGGGGCAGCATCTGGGAACTGGGAAGACTGGCAGGTGAGAGGAACCAAACAGAGATGGGGTGGCTGTAGCTGTCGTGCAAAAAAGACTGACTTACATGTCATATCGAGCTGAGGGGCTGGTCTCGAAGCTTACTGTTAGAAAAGTACTATCCATGGAAGAGATTATGCCACCAACGAGAAGCTCTCCTGGCCTGTAGTAATTCTCGGGTTCCACCTCATCCCTCTTCAGGGTCAAGAGGCATTTGGCGTTGAGCCTCCCACAGGCTCCCTGGGGCCAAAGCAGCAGCCCAAGGAGAAGTAGCAGCAACATCATTTGGTGGTCCTGAATGAGCCTCCTGTATTCTGCCTGCTTTTGCAAAGAAGAAGAAGAAAACAGCAGCACTAGCAGCAACACGGCTGCGGTTCCTGACTGGACCTCCTGCACTGCGTCTGTTCTCAAGGAAGATCACGAAGAAGGGGTGGAAGAAACCGAAGCCCTCTTCCAAGCCAGACGCTTCAGGGGCTTTCCTAATCTGGGCTCAGTCTAGCCAAGACTTCACCCCTGGAGGAGAGAGAAGTCAACGCAGCCCCATCTGCCCCAAGATCCTCCCTAAGATCTTGCCCTCTCCAGAGACATTTATGGTCGCTGTGTTTCTGACAAAGACACCACCCAGTTTTTCTGCGGAGTCTGATCTGGACGTCAAAACCTGTCTTTAACCTGCTTGTCTCCTATCTTCAGCTGGAGTGCAGAAGAGTCTCAAGGCACTCAGCGGAAGGGCAACTAGGAAATCACTGTTATTTGGATAATTGTAAGGAGGAGAAACGTCACCTCTCTGAAGTGGAAATGAGTTCACTTAGAGGGGACCACAGGGATCAATCAAAGATGTGGATGGAAACTTGAAATGAAGCCCGGGAGAATTTGGCTCCGAACAGTTCCAATGAATTGTGATTAGAAAATTGCACAATGAAGAAAGACTTTGACACTGTACATGGAGAGTTACACATTAGCAAGGATTAGTTGGTTTTTCCTTTTTTTTTTTAGAGTTTTTATCCCACCTTTAATATATTTTTGTGTAAGTAACTCAAGGTGGCGAACATACCTAATCCTCCTTCCTCCTCCTATTTTCCGCACACAACCATCACAACAACCCTGTGAGGTGAGCTGGGCTGAGAGAGAGTGACTTTTTCCAAGGGGACGTTGGCTATATGTCTCTAGCAGCTGGGGTTCCTTTCTCGGGATGAGCGAGAGACGGGCTTGTCTTGCTTGCGAAGCTGGAGCTCAGTAGGATCGCATATATTTCGTATCTAACTAGGGCATTTATTAGCCAAATCTTTGGAGCGTGCCTTAGCCTGGAAGGCTCCTGACCCAAAATGTCACACACGCACACTTATTCTATGCACACAACAGGAGAGAGAAATAGGGGAACTGTAATTATTTTAAAATGGTGGTCCACCGTTGGATCATGATTCGATAAAGAGAAGAGGCAGGACATTATATTATTGTTATAATAATATGAATATGAATGGTAGACATCCATTCCTCTTTTTTTCCAATATTTTTATTGAGGACTACATTAAGCAAGTACAACAACCTAAATTAAATAATAATAAATAAGAATAAGAATCAATTCATTTTTAAAAAAATTAAAAGAGTGCAGAAAGAAACCAAAACTAAAGAGAAAAGGAAGAAAGGAAGAAAAAGTTATAGAAGAAACTTCTCCCTTCATCCCAGCAAGTACAGTCAACTGACAACTTAGCACTGTCTCTTAAAATACAATCAAGTACTTCTTTGTTCCATACCTCACCCCATTTAAATATTTATATCTCCATTTCCATTTCAACCAATCCCCTCTAATCCCCCTCTTCAAATAATCAAAGTCAAATCCCAATTAATAATTAAACATGTCCAAGAATAACCATCATCATCCAGTCTCAAGCAAAAAAGCAATTCAACATTATCAGAAATAGTAGCCCATTATTTATATCATCTCAAACATAACAACAGAAGTATTAGAAATTAATGCATTAAACATCAAAGATTTCCTTTCCAGGAACCACGTGGTACCCTCGACTGTCCAACCTTCAAAGTCTCGTTATCAGCTCAAAATATAAACAAAAGAACTTTCCCCATAAGAGAAGATCCTTTTAATTAACTTCAAAATCTTTCTTTAATCCAATTCATCTGACCCCTTAATCTCTTTAAAAACTTTCTGAAATCAGCACTGGAATTACCCTTTTGCTGCATATTGTGAAATAGAAAGTTCTTACAAAACTTTAAACATGTATTTTTTCTTTCTAAACGGATTGAAGAGAAACTCACCCAGTGAATACCGGACTTGGGGTTCTGAAGGCTTTTCAATCTTAACAAACAATAAGAAAAAATAAACTCCAAAGTGATGAAAAAGATGAGGTTTGGTCGAACTTTGAGTCCATAAAAGGCTACATTAACAGCTCAGAACTGAATGGAATCCCACAACTCCCATCTGATCACAAGAGACCACAAAAACATCAGTTTCTGCTGTCTATTCCAAACAACAACAACAACAACAAACAAAAACAAAAAAACGGTTGTCCAGATCTCTTCTTGATCTGGAGAGAAATTTCAGCAGCCTGGATCCACTATCCAGCTGCCTTTTTGGCCATAATTCCTCCTGTGGTCTGCGGAACATCAGTTCAGCATTCCTCCCTGGAAGTGACTATAAAATCCATTCCCCTCCTTAGGTCTAGCCTTTTCACTTGTGCTTCAAGGTAATGGTGTCCTGGTCTCCAGGTCAAATGTACCTTTCAACAAATTCTACACTCATCCAAAACATACATGAACACCTACATATTTTCCTATACATTCAACAGCAAAGAAAAATGGGGATATCAAATATATTAAAGCAATCTATATGGCCGCTCAACTCATGGTAACTCCGGGCAGCTTACAGAAATAAAACCCTAAATACAAACAAACGACACCCCCACAGATTAAAAAAGGGACAATCCATTTCTAACATTTGAAGAAATGATAGAATTAAAAGGATGAACTAGAAAAAACAATCGGTGTTGTTATTTTTTTAAAGAGCATTAAAGTGTCAAATACTGTTTGCTAGAATTACTAACTGACATTTCTGGGAACCACCTACCCAAAATTCACTTTATGACTTTATTTAGACATCAACTGTTCTTTTGTATTTAATTCTGGCCTAAGAACAATTATATAGCACTTGGGGATGAAGATGCAGGCCAGCAGACCAGCACTGGAGGCCAAGATGGAGAAGACTTGCACAGCCACCATGTATTTGCCCTTGGTGCTCAGGTAGGTAGGCACAAAGGAGACCCAGACACTGCAGAAGACCAGCATGCTGAAGGTGATCAGCTTGTCTTCATTGAAGGTCCCAGGCAGATTCCTGGCCAGGAAAGCCACCACGAAGCAGATGGCAGCCAGAAAGCCCATGTAACCAAGGGCGCAGTAAAAGATGGTGACAGAGCCTTCATTGCATTGCAGGATGATCTCTCCAGGCTGAAAGTGCAGGTCAGCATCAGGAAATGGGGGAGAAATGCCCAACCAGATGCTGCAGAGGACAGCTTGGAGACCAGAGCAGGAAAGGATGATGGAGTTGGCCAGGCTCTTTCCCAGCCATCTCTGCACTGTATTCCCTGGCTTTGTGGCCAAGAAGGCTAACACCACCATGACCGTTTTGGCCAAGACTGAAGAGACAGCGAGGGAGAAAACAATGCTGAAGGCTGTTTGTCGGAGCAGGCAGGTGGCTCTCCTTGGCTGGCCGATGAAGAGGAAGGAGGTCAAGAAGGAAAGCAGGAGTGAGACTAGGAGGATGTAGGAGAGATCACGATTGTTGGCTTTGACAATTGGAGTTTCCTGGAATTTAATGAAGATTCCCAGGACAAAGCCTGTAATTAAAGAGAAGGACAAGGCAAGGGAAGCCAGGATGATCCCCAAATGTTCTTGATAGGATAGGAAGGTTTTTATCTTGGGTATACAATGATCTTGGTTGATGTTTGGATGCTGATCTTCTGGACATCTGCTGCATTTTTCTGCATCTGAAAAAGAGGAAGAGGAAGATCTCTCATGAAGTATGTGCTTCAATCAAGTGCATACTTTGGGTGTCACTGAATCCTCAGATAAATTCCCAGATGGGTATGAAATACAAAGGATATATTTGTGCTTTCTGTAAATTTAGTGAACAAATATGATGCCCCATATTTGATACCCACAGAGTTCTATAGAAAAATAATATGCAAAAAAGACAGGAAAAGCTGAGAGTGTCCTCAATTACTTTTACTTTTGCCTGAGTGGGATGGTGATGATGATGATGACGGTGATGATCTATTTTCTTCACTAATTGCTGTGAAATGGGGAATCCGCCAGAGACAAAAATGAAAGAAAATGCTTCTTCCTTTCACTCCAGCTAGTTGTTGTTGTTGTTTAGTCGTTAAGTCGTGTCCGACTCTTCGTGACCCCATGAACCATATTGCGCCAGGCCTTCCTATCTTTCACTGCCTCCCTGAGTTTGCTCAATTTCATGCTCATTGCTTCAGTGATGCTATCTAGCCATCTCATCCTCTGCCGTCCTCTTCTCCTTTTGCCTTCCATCTTTCCCAGCATCAGGGTCTTTTCCAAAGAGTCCTCTCTTCGCATTAGGTGACCAAAGTATCTGAGCTTGAGCTTCATTATCAATCCTTCCAATGAGCAATCAGAGTTGATTTCCTTTAAGATTGACTGGTTTGACCTCCTAGCAGTCCAGGGGACTCTTAAGAGTCTTCTCCAGCACCACAGTTCAAAGGCATCAATTCTTCGGCGTTCAGCCTTCTTTATGGTCCAGCTCTCACAGCCATACATTACTACTGGAAAAACCATAGCTTTGACTATGCGGATCTTTGTCGGCAAGGTGACGTCTCTGCTTTTTAATATGCTATCTAGGTTTGCCATAGCTTTCCTCCCAAGGAGCAAGCGTCTTTTAATTTCATGGCTGCAGTCTCCGTCTGCGGTGATCTTGGAGCCCAAATAAATGAAGTCTGTTACTGCTTCCATTTCTACCCCTTCTATTTGCCAGGGATTGATGGGTCCAGATGCCATGATCTTAGTTTTTTTAATGTTGAGTTTCAAGCCAGCTTTCGCACTCTCCTCTTTCACCCTCATCAAGAGGCTCTTCAGTTCTTCTTCACTTTCTGCCATTAGGGTGGTATCGTCTGCATATCTGAGGTTATTGATGTTTCTCCCTGCAATCTTAATTCCGGCTTGTGATTCTTCCAGCCTGGCATTTCTCATGATGTACTCTGCATATAGGTTAAATAAGCAGGGTGACAGTATACAGCCTTGTCGTACTCCTTTCCCTATTTTGAACCAATCGGTTGTTCCATGACTGGTTCTAACTGTTGCTTCTTGGCCCGCATACAGATTTCTCAGGAGACAGGTAAGGTGGTCTGGTATCCCCATCTCTTTAAGAATTTGCCACAGTTTGTTGTGATCCACACAATCAAAGGCTTTTGCATAGTCAATGAAGCAGAAGTAGATGCTTTTCTGGAACTCTCGTGCTTTCTCCATGATCCAGCGAATGTTGGCAATTTGATCTCTAGTTCCTCTGCCTCTTCGAAACCCAGCTTGTACATCCGGTAGTTCTCGGTTCACGTACTGCTGAAGCCTAGCTTGTAGGATTTTGAGCATAACCTTGCTAGCATGTGAAATGAGTGCAATTGTGCGATAGTTTGAGCATTCTTTGGCATTGCCCTTCTTTGGAATTGGAACGTAAACTGACCTTTTCCAATCCCGTGGCCACTGTTGCGTTTTCCAAACTTGCTGGCATATTGAGTGCAGCACTTTAACAGCATCGTCTTTTAGTATTTTAAATAACTCAGCTGGAATACTGTCATCTCCACTAGCTTTGTTGTTAGCAATGCTTCCTAAGGCCCACTTGACTTCACTCTCTAGGATGTCTGGCTCAGGGTCAGTGACCACACCAGCATGGACATCAGGGACATTAAGATCTTTTTTGTATAGTTCTTCTGTGTATTCTTGCCACCTCTTCTTAATCTCTTCTGCTTCTGTTAGGTCCCTGCCTTTTTTGTCCTTTATCATGCCCATCTTTGCACTAAACGTTCCTTTGATATCTCCAATTTTCTTGAAGAGATCTCTAGTCTTCCCCATTCTATTGTTTTCTTCAATTTCTTTGCATTGTTCATTTAAGAAGGCCTTCTTATCTCTCCTTGCTATTCTCTGGAAATCTGCATTCTTATATCTTTCCCCTTCACCCTTGCTTTTCGCATTCCTTCTTTCCAAAGCTATTTGTAAAGCCTCATCAGACAGCCATTTTGCTTTCTTGCATTTCTTTTTCTTTGGGATGGTTTTAGATGCTGCCTCTTGTACAATGTTACAGACCTCCGTCCATAGTTCTTCAGGCACTCTGTCTACCAAATCTAATCCTCTAAATCTATTCATCACCTTCACTGTGTACTCACATGGAATATGATCTAAGTCATACCTGAGTGGTCTAGTGGTTTTCCCTACATTCTTCAATTTAAGCCTAAATTTTGCAGTAAGAAGCTCATGATCTGAGCCACAGTCAGCTCCTGGTCTTGTTTTTGCCATCTGTATAGAGCTTCTCCACCTTTGGCTGCAAAGTATATAATCAATCTGGTTTCGGTATTGACCATCTGGTGATGTCCATGTGTAGAGTCGTCTCTTGTGTTGTTGGAAAAGAGTGTTTGCTATGACTAGCTTGTTCTCTTGACAGAACTCTATTAGCCTTTGCCCTGCTTCATTTTGTACTCCAAGGCCAAACTTGCCTGTTATTCCGATTACTCCTTGACTTCCTACTTTAGCATTCCAATCCCCTATGATGAAAAGGACATCTTTTTTTGGTGCTAGTTCTAGAAGGTCTTGTAGGTCTTCATAGAACCGGTCAACTTCAGCTTCTTCGGCATCAGTGGTTGGGGCATAGACTTGGATTACCGTGATGTTGAATGGTTTTCCTTGGATACGCACTGAGATCATTCTGTCGTTTTTGAGGTTGTACCCCATTACTGCCTTTCCCACTCTCTTATTGACTATGAGTGCAACTCCATTTCTTCTAAGGGTTTCTTGCCCACAGTAGTAGATATAGTGGTCACCTGAATTAAATTCACCCATTCCCGTCCATTTCAATTCGCTGATTCCCAAGATGTCGATGTTCAATCTTGTCATCTCATGTTTGACCACATCCAGCTTGCCTTGGTTCATGGATCTGACATTCCACGTACCTATACAATATTGTTCTTTACAGCATCGGACCTTCTTTTCGCTTCCAGATACATCCACAGCTGAACGTCCTTTCGGCTTTGGCCCAGCCGCTTCACTCTTTCTGGAGCTACTTGGAATTGCCCTCCGCTCTTCCCCAGTAGCATATTGGACACCTTCCGACCTGAGGGGCTCATCTTCCGGCATCATATCTTTTAGCCTTTTAACATTGTCCATGGGGTTTTCTTGGCAAGGATACTGGAGTGGGTTGCCATTTCCTTCTCCAGTGGACCACATTTTGTCAGAACTCTCTGTCATGACCTGTCCGTCTTGGGTGGCCCTGCACGGTATAGCTCATGGCTTCACTGAGTTACACAAGCCCCTTCGCCACGACAAGGCAGTGATCCATGAAGGGGACTCCAGCTAGAGGGAGAAGAAATTACCAGAACTGTCCATTTTACATATTTCAGGAGAGGAGGGAGGGAGGGAGATAGACAATAGTTTAAGTATTCTTCTTTTACCTTGCATTGTAAGGGAAAACTGGCAGGTCTCTTTCCAATTTCATTCAATAAGAAAGGGATAAATTTCCATCATTTCACCCCTGAGGTTAGGTGGAGGTGACCTTCAGGGTGAGTTGAGCTGAGGACATGATCATGAATTCCTGCTCTTGACAAACTGTTTGTGGGCCATCTTCCCACCAGGGCCAGAGGGAACTCTGGCTAATCCTCACTGATGATTTCTTTCTTCTCACACCCCATCACAGAGAGAATCGAGAAGTTGGAAGGTCTACATAGACCATTAGGTCTACCATCCCTATTCAATGGAGGGAGCCAATTTTAGGGGTCGTATAATCTGGATTTTGTGACCATAGCAAGGAAGATTTGCACATGGATGTTGCCTGTCCTGTGGCTTCTCCACAACTCTGAAGCCATGAAGTTAGGCTGCCCACAGAAATGGGGTTCCATCTAGATATGGTGAAGTGGAGGAAGTCCTGGTCAATACTTTCCAAAGGCACTTTGATTGTCATCATGCCCTGGAAGCCTGACAATTCTCAGGAATAGGGTGAATCAGAAATTGAAACATGAAAGTTTTATGTTGTGGATGAAGTGTAATAAATATCATCTTCCTTGTAATGCTCAGAACTCATTAGTCCAGCATCTTTCCTCAGCTGAACCTCTAAGTTCATTTCTTATCCCTCACTAGGAAATATATTGTATATATCATAAGGAATGAATGTTCTAAAAGCCCAACTTTTGTTGGGATATATGGTCCTTCCAAAGTCTGCCCCTTTCTTCTGGTGCCACCCACCTTCATGGGTGGAGATGGTTCCTTCTGCGCAGGGAAGACAGTCATAGCAGCAGATGGGCCTCCCTTCCTGAGCCACCTTCACCGACCCAGGAGCACAGCTTTCCACACACCTGGAAGGAGGCAGGGGCTGAATGGAGAGAGGAAGAAGATCCAGAAAATGAAGTTCGTTCCAGAAAGGAGACAAAGGAGGAAGAGGTTGGTGATCTACACTTCAAGGCTTAGCTTTACTCAACTTGAAGCCTATCTAGTCCTAAAGTTCATTAACTTGAACTGGTTGCATGTTGCTTCCTTGTTGATCTTCTCTTCTAACTTTTCACACACTATGATTTTTAGACTGAGATTCTAACTATACATATTAAATACCTCAAGAGAGGCATGTTTCTTTACTGTGGATGGCTTCTTTGCTGTGGCTAAAGGAAATCACCTTGCTCCCATGGCTCAAATCTTTCTCCCTTTGCAGAAAAGTAATAAATACTTTTCTTGAAGAGTGAAATATGTATTTCTGATAGGCATCTGGACATCGAACTAAATAATGTGGTTCCTTTCTGGGAGAACTTAGATAATACTGAAAGGCACTCCCTGCCCCAAGAGTGCAGTCCTCTAGGCAAGAACTTCAGAAAAAAGGAAATGAAGATTTCATCCCACCTTGTTCAGCACTTCCATCTCTGCAATAGCATTCTGGTTGATCATGAACTTGACATCCAGGGATCCCTGTCTTTCTAGGCTCCCAAACCTCACTCTCTTGAGGAATTTAATGTTGATAATCCCCCACATTAAGACATCCAGGGCTGCCACCAGGTCTCCATTCTCGTCCAAATACACTCCATTTATGGAATCATTGTAAAACTGAGGGTTTTGAAGAAAGGAGTGAAGCTGAAATGGAAGAGAAAATGATATGTGTAGATAGGACTCAACATTCAGTGAGCTTCCTTTGTGCTAGGGGTGAACTGAGCATTGCGTTCTCTACACACAAAATTGAACTTTCAGATTTATTTTCCAACTTCTTCAGGAGAGAATCTGGAAAGATTTGGATCATATGAAGAATGATAATCATTTATTAAACTTGCAAGCCATCCAACTCTCAATGACTCTGGGCGGCTCACAGCAATCCAAGAAATTACAATGAAATCAATAAAAAATAAATAAAGATAAAAGATGGCAAAAGATGCAATGTAGTGAGGGGTCTTCACAGCTCTTCTAAACAACAGCAGTGTGGGAGCTATCCAGATCTTGGGGGAACCTCATTCCAGAGAGCAGGCACTGCTATAGAGAAGGTGCACTTCTGGGGTCCTGATAGATGGCATTCTTTAATCGAAGGAACGTGGAACGTGCCAACCTGCTGGTTCAAATTAGCCAGGCAGATGGTATGAGAGACAAAAGCTCCCCCAAAGAACCAGGCCCTATGCCACATAGGGCTTTACAGTTAACAACGAGCACCTTGAGTTTTACCAGGAAGCAAACTGGCAACCAATGCAGCCCCTAAAGCAGAGGTGTTACATGGGCATACCGAGGCCCAATAAATATTAATACGTAAAAGAAATTTTAAAAAAATATTAAAGTGGTTATAATATTACCTATTAACTCATTGTTTAAAAACATACTATCTGGACAAACACTGCAAGATGTGACAGAGAGAAAATTGGATTGTGTTACTATGTCCTACAGTAATAAAGTGGCATTTCTGGAACCCTGTCATATCTATTTCTTGACCTGGCCCCACTGGAAGGGCTGGGATCAGTCTAAAAACCCTGTCCAATCCCTTAGACCAGGGGTTCTCAAACTGCCGCCAGGGTCATTTATCCAGCCTGCCCACCTGATTGGCCGCCGCTGCTGTCTGTCAGAAGCGGAAGTGTCGGAGCTGTGTCGGGAGCGGCAGGCGATGCACGAGGAGGGAGATCGCAGAGCCGCACTATTCTACATTACAGGTATACCGGGTCGTCTGGTGGCTCTCCTCTCCTTGTACTCTGCGGGAGGGATCCTCTGTGCAGGGTGATTGGCGTGTCGTTCTCCAGGCTGCTTGTGTCATTCTTTCTCCCAATTGCCCACCCCGTTCTTGCAATCCCTCGGAAACCATCTGGTCTTCCCCAGGTTGCACGAGTACAGGCGCCCTATTTGGAGAACGGCAGGAGCCCCATTCTCATGGTGCTTCGTGTTTGCATTTTATGTTCCTTCCTGTTTTACCCACACAATGGATTTCTTTGGGAATGTCATTAAAATATTCCCAATAACCTGCTGCCATGACTAGCTTTTAGTCAACAGAAGGCACTATCAGTGCCTGAAACTCATTTCCAAGATTAAATTCCAGTTTTACAGGGACAGTCCTGATTTTGGGGAAGGCATCCTCAAACTAATGGGAGGGCTCAAGGTAGAGCAGGCAGAACAGTATGGGAACAAGTAGCCAAAGAAATGATGTCTTTCCATTACTCATCAAGTCTCGGGGTACCTTATGGTGGAAGGGAACGTGGGAATGAAACTATTCCATTATCCATTTTACTGGCTGATTGATTAGTACTAGTCTGCAGAAATCCAGAATAAGAAGCAAAGTTAGTGTTTTCTTTATCTCTTTGCTGACAACTAATGGATTTTTGCAGATCACGTCTGTTAGCCTTATGATGGAGAGAGTGGTCAATTGATTGTTAGTCATTTATTAAACTAATTTGGCCTGGAAATAATTTTTCACAGAGTGTAAAAGCACAACAGGGAACAGGAATGTTTGGAACTACTTAAAGTTGCTTCATTCCAGAGAAGCTCTTCTAAACATCTTTGTGTCCTTTTTTTTCTGGTAATTTTTGCCTGTGACTTTGGGGAAATTGACTTGTAGATTTGTATACATGTATGCATTTTTTAATATTCGTATATCCAAGTTTTTATTTTTGGAAATCAGGTCAGCCTACTTCTTTGCAAATTATCAGGACCGCAGAAAGCATTGTACTCAGTTTCTGTTTCACTTTTTCTTCTCTTCTGTTCCTTGCATTTATATCCAAACTCCTCTTCCTTGCCCAGACCTGTTCCATCATCTCAAATTGTTTCTACAGGTAGTCCCCAAAGTTATAGCTGTTGCAGCACCCCTTAAGTCACAAGATCAAAATTAGGGCACTTGGCAGCCCGTCCACACTTACAAGCACAGGGGCACTTCAACTCATACTTCCTCATACTCCACAGGAGGGATCCTCTGTGCAGGGTGATCAGGGTGTGGGGGTGTGGGGGGGTCCAGGGCACCCTACTTTCTCCATTTGGTGGTTGCCCCTCAAGTAGGAGAATGGCCACTGGCACTGACCAATAATGCAGGGGGAAGGGGGCGGGGGGGATGGGATTGGGGGAGAATAACATTTACTGACACTGACTACCAATGCAGGGTGGGGTTTATGTTGGTTAAAATTGTTCTTTATTTTAATTATTGTATTGTTTTTTTTCCTGTTTTTTTTGTACTACAAATAAAATGTGTGCATAAGAATTCATTCATGTTTTTTTCAAAGTATTGTGAGCCGCCCAGAGTCACTCGTTGGGGGAGATGGGCGGCATACAACTTTAATAATAAATAAATAAATAGTACGCCCCCCCAACATTCTAAGGTACTGTGAACTGGCCCCCTGTTTAAAAAGTTTGAGGACCCCTGATTTATTGTATTCAGAATAAATCAAAATTTCAAAATATCTCCCCAGTTTTTACAATGACAAATTGATTCTCAGCTGTAGGAGACAGACAGAACAAAATACCTGCCATCCTTCCAATCTTGTAGTTTCCATATTTTTACCACCTTCTCTCTTTGTCCTCTTGGATCTGGATTCAAAGGCTGCATGTAAGGCCCGGGCTACAGCCCAGATGGTGTTGTAATTGAAATAGCTGTCCTGAGACAGGATCCGATCCATCTTCTCCTGGGGCAGAGTCCCCAGTTCTTCTCTCTCCCTGCATCGTCTCCAGACTTTCACGGAAAAGGCATCCTTGGTATACGAACAGGTGAAGTATAAATATTCCAAGGCTTTGATGGAATTGAAAAGTTCCATTGTGATAGGAGACTTTGCCATTTGATTTCCCTTCACTGTAAAGGAAAAAAGGCCATGAAAGAATTGATAGGAAACTGTCGCATTCGAAAAATAGTTAGTTATGTCCCAACAGACTGTTGTGATCACAACCTTTCCTCTAAGAGGCTGCTCGAAGGATTGAAATACTACATCTAGAATGAATATTCCCATAGGGATGAAATCACTCTCTGCACCATAAAGAAAGACATTCACTTGTCTCCAGTTCTGGTATGAACCCACATCTCTGATCTTTGGATACATAGTTGTGGAAAAGGCTTGTGATACAACCGGACAAATGGCATTCCTTTCCAGCATGGAAGTCAATGTCCTCAGGAATTTCTGGCCCTGGTCAGTGTCTTGAGCCATCAGACCAACCAAGGTCCACCTGAAATGGAGGAGCAGCTTGACCATCCCCAGGTACTGGAATCCTTCAGCAGGAAGCATTGGGTAGAAGAAAGGAAACCGAGTTTTGTCATTCAGAATCTGGGAAACAAAACTGTAGCTGATCTGAAAAGATTGAAAGAAGATGGAATTTTAAATTTAACACCCAAACTTTAATGCCTATCATTTCCATAAGAAAACGGTGATCTTCATCTAGAACTCAGGACCTCCAGTTAAAGGGTGCATGAATGGAAACTGTCTCCCAGGTGAGACACACCTGAGGGATTTTGTAGGTGCCCAACATGGTTGAAATCTGGATGGAGATGTCAGTGTCAGCCCCTTCAAGAACGGCCACTGTGTTTCTCGGCCTTCCACAGCTGTAGTTGGGGACATTGGCCTCCCCAGCTGCAAGCAGGTCCAGCAGGGCATCAGAAGTCTTTCCTGCATGGTAATAATTTTCATAAATGTTGTAACCCAGAGTGATGTTGGGCAAGAGATGAGAATCTTGGTTGATCTCCTGGACGGCAAAAAAGAAGGATAGGCTTTTCCAGCCTTCTTTAAATGTCTTGCTGTCACTATAAATGCATTAGAAAATAATCAATTGAATTGAATCATAGTTTGTGACATGAAAATAACATTTGGGGGGGGGGCATTTCATCCCCTATTTGAATGGATAGCTTCATCTCTCCTAAGAACTGTGGGAGGTCACTCCAAAGATCTCACATTTCAAAGGAATCTTTCTACTTATATTTCATATCAAGTTCTGAATGCATTCTTGAGGTTTTCAGTCTGTTTGCAGTGCAACTTAAATTTCATGTTGACTTTAAATATTCTGTCTGCCTCTCTTCCTAGTGAACTTCTCGAATACTTCATGTTAGTTTGCCCTATTATGCAAATTAAATGTAGGGTTAACTGGAAGCTAAAGTTGGAGAGGAACATTTAGACCACACTCACTCTCTCACACAACACACACAAAATGAACGACTGTGACTATTAACAAAGCCAATAGGTTATCAATTTCTGGACAGGTTTAGATTTTCATGTCCATTCTCCACAATCATTTCCTGATTGGAGAATTAACCTATCCCACTGGCAATGCAGGGGAAAAATACAGCATTCTGCCTTTTTCTGTCACTGATGACCCCTTGGTGGGCCAAGGGAGGGTTAGAAGGGAGGAACCAGCATCGCTTCTCCATCCAGCACCTACATCTGCCCAGAGGAGGTCAAGGAAAGTGGGTGTTTATTGCCTCCTTCGAAGGCTAGCAGGAGACATAATCCTTACTGTCTGTACAGGACAGGAATTCAGTACTTGAGAATTTCAAGGGAGGCTCATCAGCTGCATGGTGTGAAATAGAAACCCATGTTTAAATTTGGAGAGAAATGGAGAAGAACTAGCAGATCAAGGGGATAATTCCTGAAAATAGAGTAGGGCTGGATCTGTATAAATCAGTCAGAAATGGAGTGGCTGAAAAGGAGTGCATGAAGATGGACTTACTTGTATACTTGGGTGAAAGGAGTTGTGTTGAAACTTAGTGGTTGAAAAAAAAACCTTGGTTGCAGAGACTATGCCATCAATGAGAAGCTCTCCTGGCCTGTAATGGTTCTGTGGGTCGACCTCATCCCTCTTCAGAGTCAGGAGGCATTTGGCTTTCCACATCCCCCAGGCTTCCTGCGGGCACAGAAGGAACACAAGCAGCAATAAGAGTTCTGTTCCTGATTGAGCCCCCATCCCTGTGTCTGCTCTGAACCAAGAGTAAGAAGGAGAGGTGGAAGAAATTGAAGTCCTCTTCCAAGACAGAAAGTTCAAGGGCTTTCTTGATTTGTATGGAGTCCAGTCAAGGCTTTATATCTGAAAGACAGGGAGTAAACACAGCTCCTGCCTGCCCTAAAAGCTTCCCCAGGCTCCCTCTTCTCCAGAGCCATTTATGCACCCAGGATTTTCTAATGGCATGAGATCAGCCCACAAGGCTTTAGAGTCATATCAAGGTGAAAGCATGTAATTGACATGTTTGTGCCAAACCTTCTGAAAGGTTGCAAAAAATCCCTAGAGGTTTAGCATCAAGACTTCAAATAAATGACTGTGATTTGGATAATGGTAAGGAGGAGAGACACCACCTCTCTGAACTCTGAACGAGTCAACAGACAGATACCCAAAGGGGAAAGTTGCAGATGGAGTCCAAACTTTGAAGATGAGCCAATTGGCCCCAAAGTTCTTCAAAACCATCTTTCTAAAGTCCACTATCAATGCAGATTTTTTGCATGGGTGTGAAGAGTCACACATCAATATGGATTTAGTTGGTCTTGATTTGTGATGGATATTAGCTTTATTTATGATATCAGCCAAGAATCTGCTAAAATGTGTGGTTGCACCTTGTTTCAATGTAGATGAATATAAGAACCACAAAAATGTTCCTCTTCATGGACTTCTTATTTCTTAATGCAACCACAGAAGATATCCTGAGGGAAAGGACTTATTCATTATGTTCATCAAGAGTTGGGCTTCAGGTTCAACACTTGGGCAATTCCCATTAAATGAACTATTGTTCTTCTTTGGAGAAAACAGCTGTTCTTTGTTTGAGAAGGTGTAATGAAACCATACAGCAGTGTTTGATATCTACATATGGAATTAGTCACAAGTTTGGAGCATGAATCAACCTGGAGGACTCCTAACCCAATGCCTTAACCTTAAGGATCTATATAGACCCTCAGAGTTTACAGAGACACAGACAGTAATTCTGTACATTGCACAGCAAAGAAAAAGGGGGAAATCATCCTTATTAAACAGTGTTAATCCAGTTTGAATATGACTTGAAACAAACAGGACATATTTTATTTGTCTAGTTTTTCTTTTCTGGAAATGATGAAGGTCAGTGGTCTTTTCTCAACTACTTCTCTCTCTCTACGAAAGTGCTAGACAAGGATGCCAACTTTCTCCCTTGATTTTAGATGCTTGCCTAGAACCATTAGACCAGTTTATACTAGCCATGGTTCTTGGCAGAACTGATGAAAATATCAAGTGGTCTTATGTACAGATGATATTTCGATTATAGCTCTGATGCACTTGATTAGCACAGTTGCAGGATACTCTGCCAGTTTAGGCCAGTAGGCAAAGATTTGTCTCATCATACATTACCATTTTACATTGGAGCTGAATTCATTAGCTATGTAGTTATTCTCATTCCAGGAGACCTTTCTCAGATAATTATATTAAAGATGAATATAAAGAAGTTTCCTTCAATATTGATGGAGTCTTTAAGCCTCACCCTTTGTGATACACACTCTCAACATGAAAGGAATTCCCAGAATACTGGATACCCAACATGGAATTCATAGATACAACACAGTCAATAGTTTCAGAACTTCAGTCTTCCATTCCATAATTTTTTCTGAGGTTCTTCAATTCCAAAAGGAGCTTTGACAAAGGTGCATTTTTCATGTAAAGATGAGATGTGGGTGGCAAATCGTGGGCTGTCCCACCAGGAAATTGCATCCTATGGAGTCTCATTTAGGGGGATGTACCTGTTGTGTTAAACAGGTAGTGGAATCTGGAGGCAGTTCAGATAAACATGGACTCTGATCGCTCCAGGATGATAATCAGATTCAGGACAAGGAATGAGCCTGATCTAATAATTACAAATGTTTATATCCCACCTAGAAGTGTCAGCCCCCAAACACATGACAGGAGGACAGTCTTGGAAAATGCTATCAATTTATTAGAAGATAAAGGCTTGAGGTTCAAGTATGTAAAGAAGAGCTGGAGAATTATTGGAGCATTAGAAATCATTTGCTCCCCACCACACTCCATCTGATTTCTCTCTCAGTTTTGAAATTAGGGACACTGCTCCCTGTCCTCCTCTCTCAGCAAAGGAAGTTTACTCTTGAATCTGGCCTCCCCTTCAGACAAAGCCCCAGGGAATTTCTTAAAGGGGCCAAGTGGTGGGTGGGTGGGTGGCATGGAGGCCTATAGCACCAGTCCATCTCATTGATATGGGAGTGGGGAACAAGTAACTTGTTGAGTCCAAGCTTCCCGGTAGCTCTACTAGGTAGACCAGACCAGAAAATCAACTCCACAGGGAGACTAGAACACTGCTTTAATGAGATAGGCTAAGAGCAGAATCCTACAAGCCTGATTGTGTTTTACCTCCTGTCCCTCTTATACCCCAGTGAATCAGGAGGAATCTGCCAGCCTCACATCAGAATATTAACTTGCTTTCCAGGACTTCAAGAATGTTTCAGCCCGCATTGCTTCTGTAATGGTCCTTGCATATTTCTCTCAAGGTCATCTCCCTTACTCTCTATACTGCCAAAATAGAAAGTGGTGGGAGTCTGTTCATAATACTTACTTGGGGTGAACCAGGTGAAACATCTTTAGCCACTTCTTGGTGGGGACCCCCTGGGTGTGAGACTAGATGGCCCTCTGTGGTGAGAGGCAGACTGGATGGTGAAGGTCATCTGAGCAGACATCAGTGGGATGGTGTCTGGTAGGTTCAGGCTCTATCTATTTATTATTTATTTATTTATTTATTAAATTTGTATGCCACCCACCTCCCCCAGAAGGTGACTCTGGGCGGCTCACAGTTAGACTAAAACCCAAAAACAATTAAAAAAAATAAATACCCCCTATAATTAGTTAAAAATCAGACTGCATAAAAAAGATCCAATATATAAAAAGGCTAAAAACATTCAAGATGATGGGGTGTGGGTGTAGAATCAATTATCCAGCAGGCTACTTCCACTGGTGCAAGCCCCCATCTGGCCCCCAGGCCATCTGGCATAGCCAAGATGTCACGCTGTTCCTGAAGGCCATGAGAGTAGGGGCATACCACACCGGGTGGTAAGTTGTTCTACAGAGTGAGGGCCACGGCAGAAAAGGCCCTCTTCCTAGACCCTGCCAGTCGAAATTCCTTGAATGGTGGGGTCTGCAACATGCCCCTTCTGCCGGACCGAGTGGGGCGGGCTGATATAACAGGGGTGATATGGCTCCTCTGATAACCAGGTCCTGTGCCATGAAGGGCTTTAAAGGTAATAACCAGCATCTTGAATTGGATCCAGAAGCAAGCCGGCAACTAGTGCAGCTCGCGTAACAGAGGTGTTATATGGGCACCCTGGGGGCATGCAGAATTGTCTGCACTTCTGCATTCTGAGTGAGCTGTAGCTTCCGGATATTCTTCAAGGGTAGCCTCATGTAGAGCGCCTTGCAGTAATCCAACCGGGAGGTAACCAGGGCATGAGTGACCATGCAGAGAGCCTCCTGATCCAGGAAGGGGCATAGCTGACACACAACACGAAGTTGCGCAAAGACCCTCCTACTCACAGCTGCCACCACTCTTTGAACAGGAGTCATGCATCTAGGAGGACAACCACTATGCACCAGGTCAGTCTGAGGTAGTGTGACCCTGTCATGAACCGAAGATGATAAACTCCTATTTCTTGAGGCTCCTGGTACCCACAGCTACTCTATCTTACTAGGGTTCAGTTGAAGCCTGTTGTCCCCCATCCAGGCCTCTACAGCCTTCAGGCATCACAAAAGGGTAGCTACAGCATCACTTAGGTCACCAGGGATGGAGATATATAGTTGAGTACCATCAGCATAAAAATGATACCTCCTCCCATGGTGCCAGATGATCTCACCCAATGGTTTCGTTGTTGTTGTTCAGTCGTTAAGTCGTGTCCGACTCTTCGTGACCCCATGAACCATATTGCGCCAGGCCTTCCTGTCCTTCACTGCCTCCCTGAGTTTGCTCAGTTTCATGCTCATTGCTTCAGTGATGTTATCTAACCATCTCATCCTCTGCCGTCCTCTTCTCCTTTTGCCTTCAATCTTTCCCAGCATCAGGGTCTTTTCCAAAGTGTCCTCTCTTCGCATTAGGTGACCAAAGTATCTGAGCTTGAGCTTCATTATCAATCCTTCCATTGAGCAATCAGGGTTGATTTCCTTTAAGATTGACTGGTTTGACCTCCTAGCAGTCCAGGGGACTCTTAAGAGTCTTCTCCAGCACCACAGTTCAAAGGCATCAATTCTTCGGCGTTCAGCCTTCTTTATGGTCCAGCTCTCACAGCCATACATTACTACTGGAACAACCATAGCTTTGACTATGCGGATCTTTGTCGCCAAGGTGACGTCTCTGCTTTTTAATATGCTATCTAGGTTTGCCATAGCTTTCCTCCCAAGGAGCAAGCGTCTCTTAATTTCATGGCTGCAGTCTCCATCTGCGGTGATCTTCGAGCCCAAATAAATGAAGTCTGTTACTGCTTCCATTTCTACCCCTTCTATTTGCCAGGAATTGATGGGCCCAGATGCCATGATCTTAGTTTTTTTAATGTTGAGTTTCAAGCCAGCTTTTGCACTCTCCTCTTTCACCCTAATGAAGAGGCTCTTTAGTTCTTCTTCACTTTCTGCCATTAGGGTGGTTTCATCTGCATATCTGAGGTTGTTGATATTTCTCCCTGCAATCTTTATTCCGGCTTTTGATTTTTCCAGCCTGGCATTTCTCATGATGTACTCTGCATATAGGTTAAATAAGCAGGGTGACAGTATACAGCCTTGTCGTACTCCTTTCCCTATTTTGAACCAATCGGTTGTTCCATGACCGGTTCTAACTGTTGCTTCTTGGCCCGCGTACAGATTTCTCAGGAGACAGGTAAGGTGGTCTGGTACCCCCATCTCTTTAAGAATTTGCCACAGTTTGTTGTGATCCACACAATCAAAGGCTTTTGCATAGTCAATGAAGCAGAAGTAGATGTTTTTCTGGAACTCTCGTGCTTTCTCCATGATCCAGCGAATGTTGGCAATTTGATCTCTAGTTCCTCTGCCTCTTCGAAACCCAGCTTGTACATCCGGTAGTTCTTGGTTCACGTACTGCTGAAGCCTAGCTTGTAGGATTTTGAGCATAACCTTGCTAGCATGTGAAATGAGTGCAATTGTGCGATAGTTTGAGCATTCTTTGGCATTGCCCTTCTTTGGAATTGGAACATAAACTGACCTTTTCCAATCCTGTGGCCACTGGTGCGTTTTCCAAACTTGCTGGCATATTGAGTGCAGCACTTTAACAGCATCGTCTTTTAGTATTTTAAATAACTCAGCTGGAATACTGTCATCTCCACTAGCTTTGTTGTTAGCAATGCTTCCTAAGGCCCACTTGACTTCACTCTCTAGGATGTCCGGCTCAAGGTCAGTGACCACACCAGTATGGACATCAGGGACATTAAGACCTTTCTTGTATAGTTCTTCTGTGTATTCTTGCCACCTCTTTTTAATCTCTTCTGCTTCTGTTAGGTCCCTGCCTTTTTTGTCCTTTATCATGCCCATCTTTGCACTAAACGTTCCTTTGATATCTCCAATTTTCTTGAAGAGATCTCTAGTCTTTCCCATTCCATTGTTTTCCTCGATTTCTTTGCATTGTTCATTTAAGAAGGCCTTTTTATCTCTTCTTGCTGTTCTCTGGAAATCTGCATTCAGTTGCTTATATCTTTCCCTTTCACCCTTGCTTTTCGCATTCCTTCTTTCCACAGCTATTTGTAAAGCCTCATCAGATAGCCATTTTGCTTTCTTGCATTTCTTTTTCTTTGGGATGGTTTTAGTTGCTGCCTTCTGTACAATGTTACGGACCTCCGTCCATAGTTCTTCAGGCACTCTGTCTACCAAATCTAATCCTCTAAATCTATTCATCACCTTCACTGTATACTCATAAGGAACATGATCTAAGTCATACCTGAGTGGTCTAGTGGTTTTTCCTACGTTCTTCAATTTAAGCCTAAATTTTGCAGTAAGAAGCTCATGATCTGAGCCACAGTCAGCTCCTGGTCTTGTTTTTGCTGTCTGTATAGAGCTTCTCCATCTTTGACTGCAAAGTATATAATCAATCTGGTTTCGGTATTGACCGTCTGGTGATGTCCATGTGTAGAGTCGTCTCTTGTGTTGTTGGAAAAGAGTGTTTGCTATGACTAGTTTGTTCTCTTGACAGAACTCTGTTAGCCTTTGCCCTGCTTCATTTTGTACTCCAAGGCCAAACTTGCCTGTTATTCCGATTACTCCTTGACTTCCTACTTTAGCATTCCAATCCCCTATGATGAAAAGGACATCTTTTTTTGGTGCTAGTTCTAGAAGGTGTTGTAGGTCTTCATAGAACTGGTCAACTTCAGCTTCTTTGGCATCAGTGGTTGGGGCATAGACTTGGATTACTGTGATGTTGAATGGTTTCCCCTGGATACGCACTGAGATCATTCTGTCGTTTTTGAGGTTGTAACCCATTACTGCCTTTCCCACTCTCTTATTGACTATGAGTGCAACTCCATTTCTTCTAAGGGTTTCTTGCCCACAGTAGTAGATATAATGGTCACCTGAATTAAATTCACCCATTCCCGTCCATTTCAATTCGCTGATTCCCAAGATGTCGATGTTTAATCTTGTCATCTCATGTTTGACCACATCCAGCTTGCCTTGGTTCATAGATCTTACATTCCATGTACCTATACAATATTGTTCTTTACAGCATCGGACCTTCTTTTCGCTTCCAGATACATCCACAGCTGAACGTCCTTTCGGCTTTGGCCCAGCCACTTCACTCTTTCTGGAGCTACTTGGAATTGCCCTTCGCTCTTCCCCAGTAGCATATTGGACACCTTCCGACCTGAGGGGCTCATCTTCCGGCGTCATATCTTTTAGCCTTTTAACATTGTCCATGGGGTTTTCTTGGCAAGAATACTGGAGTGGGTTGCCATTTCCTTCTCCAGTGGACCACATTTTGTCAGAACTCTCTGTCATGACCTGTCCGTCTTGGGTGGCCCTGCACGGTATAGCTCATGGCTTCCCTGAGTTACGCAAGCCCCTTCGCCACGACAAGGCAGTGATCCATGAAGGGGCCAATGGTTTCATGTAGATGTTAAATAGGAGCAGGGAGAGCACCAAACCCTGAGGTACCCCACAGAGTAGGGGCCATGGGTTGGACCTCCCTATCAACACCTATTGGGTTCAGCCTTGGAGAAAGGAGCTGAACCAGCACAGAACTGTGCCACCCAGCCCAGCTCCTGCAGCTGTCCAAAAGGATACCAGGGTCGATGGAATCGAAAGCCACTGAGAGGTCAAGAAGAGCAAAGATGGATGCACTACCCCCATCCCACTCTCGCCAGAGATCATCTAAAAGTGCAACCAATGCTGTTTCTGTCCCATAACTGGGCCTGAAACCTGACTGAGAGGGGTCCAGATAATCTGTTTCCTCCAGGATCCTCTGAAGATGCTGAGCAACTACCTTTTCCACCACCTTTCCTAAAAAGGGAAGGTGGGAAACTGGATGAAAATTGTCCAGAAGGGTGGGATCTAGCGATGGTGTCTTGAGGAGGGGGTGGACCAAAGCCTCCTTAAAAGGCTTTGGGAACACCCCTTCCTGCAAGGATGAATTGACCACTGCCAGTACCCACCCTAAAGGCACCTCCTTGGCTGCTTTAACCAATCAGGAGGTACAGGGATCTAAAATACAGGTAGCCATACTAACAGCCCTGAGGACCCTGTCCACTTCCTCAGGGCCAACAGCATCCAACTGTTCTCAGATAACTGGGTACGTCTGCTCCTCAGGCATCTCCACTGGACCTGCCACACGCTTGGCCTCCAACTGAGAATGGATATGAGCGATTTTATCCGTCAGGTGTTCAGAAATATTCCTCTGCATGTCCCTGTAGATAGTCCTCTGAGCCCTCCCCACCCAGGAGGGACCCAATGAGCCTGAACACGGCTGCTGGGCAACATTCTGCGGTTGCAATAAGAGCAGAGAAATAATGACCTTTCGCCTGTAAGAGTTGCCACATTCATCGCCAAATAAAGACTCCATGAGACACAGGCTCAATGAAAGCAATTTACTCAGGTGTAATGCAGGTGGTTACAAACAAAGCCAGGGTTGGCTTGGCACAGGTTACATAGTATTTTTATAGTCTCCCCATTTCCCCCGCTTGGCCAGTCCTGCCTGCTGCCCGGCCCTGCCCGCCTTTGCCCATCCTTGGCTCGCCCCCAGCTCTCCCTGTCTGAGGCCAATGGCAGGTTCAGCCAGAGTCCTTTGTTTTCAGCTGCCTTGCTTGCGTGGCTGGTCCCGTGAGGCTGACTCATGATTGCCCTTGATGAGTGGTTGAGCTGAGCTGCGGAGTTCTTTGTCTCTATTGTCGGCTGCTTGCCTGTGGTGGCTGGGGAAAGCCCCGCTCCTTACACAGTAATTGAATCCTGCCGCAGGCTGATTGCCGCCACCTGTCCGCAGTTTACTTGTGGTTTAGCGCTTCCTCTTTCGATCGCCTGCGCCTGAGGCAAGGAAACTGACTAGGCACGTTTGAACGTAGCTAGGTGGAATGGCGGCTATCTTGAATGGCGTGTGCTGAGCCAGGCTGAACCTGATATCACCGCCCTTACTGCCACGAGGTACGCCTTAATAGAAATAAATGTATTTTTAAAAATATTAAAAGAGTGCAGAAAAAAACCAGAACAGAAGAAAAAAGGAACAAAGGAAGAAAAAATTACAGAAGAAACTTCTCCCTTCATCCCAGCAAGTACAGTCAACTGACAACTTAGCACTGTCTCTTAAAATACAATCAAGTACTTCTTCATTCCATACCTCACCCCATTTAAATATTTATATCTCCATTTCCATTTCAACCAATCCCCCCTAATCCCCCTCTTCAAATAATCAAAGCCAAATCCCAATTAACAATTAAACATGTCCAAGAATAACCATCATTATCCAATCCCAAGCAAAAAAGCAATTCAACATTATCAGAAATGGTAGCCCATTATTTATATCTCAAACATAACAACAGAAGTATTACAAATTAATCCATGAAACCTCAAAGATTTCCTTTCCAGTAGCCATCCGGTACCCTCAACTGTCCAACCTTCAATATCTTATCAGCTCAAAATATAAAGAAAATAATTTTTCCCATAAGAGAAGATCCTTTTAACTAACGTCAAAATCTTTGTTCAATTCCAATTCATCTGTACCCTTAATCTATTTAAAAACTTTCTGAAATCTACACTATAATTACCATTTTACTGTATATTGTGAAATAGAAAGTTCTTACAAAACTTTAAACACGTATTTTTTCTTTCTAAATGGATTGAAGAGAAACTCACCCAGTGAATACCAGACTTCCGGTTTTGAAGGCTTTTCAATCTTAACAAAGAATAAGAAAAAATAAAAACTATAAACAAAAAGTCCATAAAAACACATTAAGAGCTCAGACCATGATGGAATCCCGCTGGGAGGAAAATGAGGAAAATGTATCTTTGGGTGAATCTTTGGGTAAAAGAAGCAAGTTTTTAGAGGCCTCAGATGAATGGGATCGCCTTAATAAGATTGACACATAAAGGAATGTGCAGCACACTTGAGGCTGGCATGAACTGGGCTGATTGTGAACCCCTTAACACAAACATCCCCATAGCAGCCTAAGGGAGGATGCCTTCTTCCTGGCAGTTGGCACCCTGAACCAATTTGTTTCTTCCCCTCTGACACTGTTGCTTTCCTTATAGATAGCAGTTGTTCTGTCCTTGTAGATAGCAGACAAGAACATCCTTGTGTGAAGCCTTGAGTATTCTGCATTTGTGTCCTGCGTTTTGATTCCACATTACAATGGCACAGAAAAAGTAACTTTACGACCAGACCTTCAGTTTATGGCCATTGCAGCATCCTTGTGGTCATGTGATTGATATTTGCGTGCTTCACACCCATCTTCCAGCAAGCAGAGTCAACTGAGAAGCAGGCAGTAAGATTGTAAGTCATGGTTATGTGATGTCTTGCTTAATAACCACAGTGGAAGTGATGTTGTAAGTCAAAGAACAGCTATTTCCCCCAACAAAGAACTTTTCATCGGAGTTGCCTGAACCTGAAGCCCAACTCTTGATGAACACAATGAATCAAAGTCCTTTTCCTCAGGATATCTTCTGTGGTTTGATAAAGTCTAAGAAATAAGAAGTTCATGAAGAGGAACACTTTTTCTGCTTCTCATACTGGTCTACACTGAAGAAGGAGCAACCCCCCTCTCAGCAGATCCTTGGCTAATATTACAAATAAAGCTAATGTCCATCACAAATCAAGACCAACCAAACCTATATTGATGTGTTACTGTTGAGACCCATGCTAAAAATTTGCATTGACTTTAGAAAGACAGTTTTCAAGAACTTTGGGGCCAATTGGCTCATCTACAAAGTTTGTACCTCATCTGCAACTTTCCCCTTTGTGTACCTGCCTGTTGACTCATTCAGAGTTCTCATCCTTACCATTATCGAAATCACAATTACTTATTTGTAGTCTTGGTGCTAAATCTCTAGAGGCTTTCTGCAAACTTTCAGAAAGTTTGGCGCAAACGTATCAATTACATAATTTCACCTTGCTATGACCCTAAAGCCTTGTGGGCTGATCTCATGCCATTAGAAAATCTTGGGTGCATAAATGGCTCTGGAGAAAGAGAGAGCCTGGGGAGGCTTGTAGGACAGGCAGGGGCTGTGTTTACTCCCTGTCTTTCAGATATGAAGCCTCGGCTGGACTCTGTACAAATCAAGAAAGTCCTTCAAGCTTCTGTCTTGGAAGAGGACTTTGATTTCTTCCACCTCTCCTTCTTACTCTTGGTCCAGAGCAGACACAGGGATGGGGGCTCAATCAGGAACAGAACTGTTATTGCTGCTTGTGTTCCTTCTGTGCCCGCAGGAAGCCTGGGGGATGTGGAAAGCCAAATGCCTCCTGACTCTGAAGAGGAGTGAGGTTGAACCAAAGAATTGTTACAGGCCAGGAGAGCTTCTTATTGGTGGCATAGCCTCTACAAACAAGGCTTTTTTTAAACCACTAAGCTTCAACACAACTCCTTCAACTGAAGTAAATGAGTAAGTCCTTCTCACTCCTTTTCAGTCACTGTATTTCTGATTGATTTCTAAAGTTTCAGCCCTCCTCAGTTTCCATGAATTATCCATTTGATCTGCTAGTTTTTCTCCATTTTTCCCCAGTTTCAACCTTGGGTTTTCATTTCACATCCTGCAGCTGTTGAGCCTCCCTTCAAATACTCAAGTACTGTATACCTGTCCTGTACAGACAGGAAGGATGAAGTCTCCTGCTTGCCTTCGAAGGAGGCATTAAACACCCACTTTCCTTGACCTCCTCTGGGCAGATGTAGGTGCTGGATAGAGAACAGAAGCTGGTTCTTCCCTTCTACCCCTCCCTTGGCCCACCAAGGGCTCATCAGGGACAGAGAAATGCAGGAATGCTGTATTTTTCCCCTGCATTGCCAGTGGGATAAATTAGTTCTCCAATCAGGAAATGATTGTGGAGAATGGACTTGAAAATCTAAACCTGTCCAGAAATAGATAACTTATTGGCTTAGTTAATAGTCACAGTGCTTCATTTTGTGCGTGTTGTGTGAGAAAGTGTGTGTGGTCTAAATGTTCCTCTCCAACTTTAGCTTCCAGTTAACCCTACATTTAATTTGCATAATAGGGCAAACTAGCATGAAGTATTCGAGAAGTTCACTAAGAAGAGAGGCAGACAGAATATTTAAAGTCAACACGAAATTTCAGTTGAACTGGAAACAGACCGACAACCTCAAGAATGCATTCAGGACTTGATATGCGATATAAGTAGAAAGATTCCTTTGAAATATGTGAGATCTCTGGGGTGACTTTCCACGGTTCTTAGGAGAGATGAAGCAATCCATCCAAATAGGGGACGAAATGCCCCCCCCCCCCCAATGTTATTTTCATGTTACAAACTATGATTCAATTCAACTGATTATTTTCTAATGCAATTATAGTTTCAGCACCATATTGACAGAAGACTGGAAAATCCTATCCTTCCATTTTGCCATCCAGGAGATCAATCAGGATTCTCATCTCTTGCCCAACGTCACTCTGGGTTACAACATTTATGAAAATCATTACCATGCAGGAAAGACTTCTGATGCCCTGCTGGACCTGCTTGCAGCCGGGGAGGCGAATGTCCCCAACTACAGCTGTGGAAGGCCGAGAAACACAGTGGCCGTTCTCGAAGGGGCTGACACTGACATCTCCATCCAGATTTCAACCATGTTGGGCACCTACAAAATCCCTCAGGTGTGTCTGTGTTGGGGAGACAGTTTTCACTCATGCAACTTTCAACTAGAGGCCCTGAGTTGTAAATGAAGATCACCGTTTTCTTATGGAAATGATAGGCATTAAAGTTTGGGTGTTAAATTTAAAATTCCATCTTCTTTCAATCTTTTCAGATCAGCTACAGTTTTGTTTCCCAGATTCTGAATGACAAAACTCGGTTTCCTTTCTTCTACCCAATGCTTCCTGCTGAAGGATTCCAGTACCTGGGGATGGTCAAGCTGCTCCTCCATTTCAGGTGGACCTTGGTTGGTCTGATGGCTCAAGACACTGACCAGGGCCAGAAATTCCTGAGGACGTTGACTTCCATGCTGGAGAGGAATGGCATTTGTCCAGTTATATCACAAGCCTTTTCCACAACTATGTATCCAGAGATCAAAGATGTGGGTTCATACCAGAACTGGAGACAAGTGAATGTCTTTCTTTATGGTGCAGAGAGTGATTTCATCCCTGTGGGAATATTCATTCTAGATGTAGTATTTCACTTTTTTGAGCAGCCTGTTAGAGGAAAGGTCGTGATCACAACACTCTGTTGGGACATAAGTAAGTATTTCATGAATGCGAATGTTTCCTTTCAATTCCTTCATGGCATTTTTTCCTTTATTATGAAGGGAAATCAAATGGCAAAATCTGCGATGACGCTATACATTTACAATTCCATCAGAGACTTGGCAAATGTATCCTTCACCTGTTCCTATACCAAGGATGCCTTTTCTGTGAAAGTCTGGAGACGGTGCAGAGAGAGAGAAGAACTGGAGACTCTGCCCCAGGAGAAGATGGGTCAAATCCTGTCTCTGGACAGCTATTTCAATTACAACACCATTTGGGCTGTGGCCCGGGCCTTACATACAGCCTATGAATCCATATCCAAGAGGACAAAGAGGAAAGGTGGTAAAAATATGGAAACTGCAAGATTGGAAGGGTGGCAGGTATTTTGTTCTGTCTCTCTCCTACAGCTCAGAATCAATTTGTCATTGTAAAAACTGGACAGATATTTTGAAAACCTGATTTATTCTGAAATGAATGAATGAATGAACGAATGAATAAATTGAATTCTAACTTTCACTGTTAAGGAAGAAGGGATGGAGGGACAGAGGAACCCATTATGGTGAGACTTGGAGAAGAGATTACATAGTCCAGAGATGGAGGAAGAATGAGAAAGAACTTGAAACAACCCAATCTTGATTCTGTTTACGATAAGTCAGTGTTTGTCAAACTCAGCAACTTTAAGAAGTGTGGCTGGCTGGGGAATTCTGGGAGTTGAAATCCACACATCTTCAAGTTGCTGAGGTTGGTCTAAGAAATGGGGAATACTTGGACAGACTTTTAAGACTGATCCCAGCCCTTCCACTTGGGCCAGGTCAAGAAATAGATACAACAGGGTTCCAGAAATGCCACTTTATTATTGCAGGATATAGTAAGACAATCCAATTTTCTCTCTGTCACATCTTGCAGTGTTTGTCCAGATAGTATGTGTTTAAACAATAAGTTAATAGGTAATATTACAACCTCTTTAATAAATTTTTCAAATTTATTTTACTTACTAATATTTATTAAGTCCTCAGCGTGCCCATGTAACACCTCTGCTTCACGAGCTCCATTGGTTGTCAGTTTGCTTCCGGGTGCAATTCAAGGTGCTGGTTGTTACCTGTAAAGATCTGCGTGGCATAGGGCCTGGTTCTTTGGGGGATCTTTTGTCTCCCATAAGATCTCCTGGCCAATTTGAACCAGCAGGCTGGTGCGTCCCAAGTTCCTTCAATGAAAGAATGCCATCTATCAGGACCCCCAAAGTGCTCCTTCTCTCTCACAGTGCCTGCCGTCTGGAATGAGGTTCCCTCTGAGATCTGCATGGCTCCCACTCTGCCTTTCCTTATAAGAACTGTGGAGAACCCTCTCTACCTTGCACGTGCCATCTTTTATTTTTATTTATTTTTTATTGATTTCATTGGGTGACATGCAGGTTTAACAAATGATTATCATTCTTCATATGATGCAAATCTTTCCAGATTCTCTCCTGAAGAAATTGGAAAATAAATCTGAAAGTTCAATTTTGTGTGTAGAGAACGCAATGTTCAGTTCACCCCTAGCACAAAGGAAGCTCACTGAATGTTGAGTCCTATCTACACATATCATTTTCTCTTCCATTTCAGCTTCACTCCTTTCTTCAAAACCCTCAGTTTTACAATGATTCCATAAATGGAGTGTATTTGGATGAGAATGGAGACCTGGTGGCAGCCCTGGATGTCTTAATGTGGGGGATTATCAACATTAAATCCCTCAAGAGAAGGAGCTTTGGGAGCCTAGAAAGACAGGGATCCCTGGATGTCAAGTTCATGATCAACCAGAATGCTATTGCAGAGATGGAAGTGCTGAACAAGGTGGGATGAAATCTTCATTTCCTTGTTTCTGAAGTTCTTGCCTAGAGGACTGCACTCTTGGGGCAGGGAGTGCCTTTCAGTATTATCTAAGTTCTCCCAGAAAGGAACCACATTATTTAGTTCGATGTCCAGATGCCTATCAGAAATACATATTTCACTCTTCAAGAAAAGTATTTATTACTTTTCTGCAAAGGGAGAAAGATTTGAGCCATGGGAGCAAAGTGATTTCCTTTAGCCACAGCAAAGAAGCCATCCACAGTAAAGAAACATGCCTCTCTTGAGGTATTTAATATGTATAGTTAGAATCTCAGTCTAAAAATCATAGTGTGTGAAAAGTTAGAAGAGAAGATCAACAAGGAAGCAACATGCAACCAGTTCAAGTTAATGAACTTTAGGACTAGATAGGCTTCAAGTTGAGTAAAGCTAAGCCTTGAAGTGTAGATCACCAACCTCTTCCTCCTTTGTCTCCTTTCTGGAACGAACTTCATTTTCTGGATCTTCTTCCTCTCTCCATTCAGCCCCTGCCTCCTTCCAGGTGTGTGGAAAGCTGTGCTCCTGGGTCGGTGAAGGTGGCTCAGGAAGGGAGGCCCATCTGCTGCTATGACTGTCTTCCCTGCGCAGAAGGAACCATCTCCACCCATGAAGGTGGGTGGCACCAGAAGAAAGGGGCAGACTTTGGAAGGACCATATACCCCAACAAAAGTTGGGCTTTTAAAACATTCATTCCTTATAATATATACAATATATTTCCTAGTGAGGGATAAGAAATGAACTGAGAGGTTCAGCTGAGGAAAGATGCTGGACTAATGAGTTCTTAGCATTACAAGGAAGATGATATTTATTACACTTCATCCACAACATAAAACTTTCATGTTTCAATTTCTGATTCACCCTATTCCTGAGAATTGTTAGGCTTCCAGGGCATGATGACAATCAAAGTGCCTTTGGAAAGTATTGACCAGGACTTCCTCCACTTCACCATATCTAGATGGAACCCCATTTCTGTGGGCAGCCTAACTTCATGGCTTCAGAGTTGTGGAGAAGCCACAGGACAGGCAACATCCATGTGCAAATCTTCCTTGCTATGGTCACAAAATCCAGATTATACGACCCCTAAAATTGGCTCCCTCCATTGAATAGGGATGGTAGACCTAATGGTCTATGTAGACCTTCCAACTTCTCGATTCTCTCTGTAATGGGGTGTGAGAAGAAAGAAATCATCAGTGAGGATTAGCCAGAATTCCCTCTGCCCCTGGTGGGAAGATGGCCCACAAACAGTTTGTTGAGAGCAGGAATTCATGATCATGTCCTCAGCTCAACTCACCCTGAAGGTCACCTCCACCTAACCTCAGGGGTGAAATGATGGAAATTTATCTCTTTCTTATTCAGTGAAATTGGAAAGAGACCTGCCAGTTTTCCCTTACAATACAAGGTAAAAGAAGAATACTTAAACTATTGTCTATCTCTCTCCCTCCCTCCTCTCCTGAAATATGTAAAATGGACAGTTCTGGTAATTTCTTCTCCCTCTAGCTGGAGTGAAAGGAAGAAGCAATTTCTTTCATTTTTGTCTCTGGCGGATTCCCCATTTCACAGCAATTAGTGAAGAAAATAGATCATCACCGTCATCATCATCATCACCATCCCACTCAGGCAAAAGTAAAAGTAATTGAGGACTCTCTCAGCTTTTCCTGCCTTTTTTGCATATTATTTTTCTATAGAACTCTGTGGGTATCAAATATGGGGCATCATATTTGTTCACTAAATTTACAGAAAGCACAAATATATCCTTTGTATTTCATACCCATCTGGGAATTTATCTGAGGATTCAGTGACACCCAAACTATGTCCTTGATTGAAGCACATGCCTCATGAGAGATCTTCCTCTTCCTCTTTTTCAGATGCAGAAAAATGCAGCAGATGTCCAGAAGATCAGCATCCAAACACCAATCGAGATCATTGTATACCCAAGATAAAAACCTTCCTATCCTATCAAGAACATTTGGGGATCCTCCTGGCTTCCCTTGCCTTGTTCTTCTCTTTAATTGCAGGGCTTGTCTTGGGAATCTTCATTAAATTCCAGGAAACTCCAATTGTCAAAGCCAACAATCGGGATCTCTCCTACATCCTCCTAGTCTCGCTCTTGCTTTCCTTCTTGACCTCCTTCCTCTTCATTGGCCGGCCAAGGACAGCCACCTGCCTGCTCCGACAAACAGCCTTCAGCATTGTTTTCTCCCTCGCTGTCTCTTCGGTCTTGGCCAAAACAGTCATGGTGGTGTTAGCCTTCTTGGCCACAAAGCCAGGGAATACAGTGCAGAGATGGCTGGGAAAGAGCCTGGCCAACTCCATCATCCTTTCCTGCTCTGGTCTCCAAGCTGTCCTCTGCAGCATCTGGTTGGGCATTTCTCCCCCATTTCCTGATGCTGACCTGCACTCTCAGGGTGGAGAGATCGTCCTGCAATGCAATGAGGGCTCTGTCACCATCTTTTACTGCGCCCTTGGCTACATGGGCTTCCTGGCTGCCATCTGCTTCGTGGTGGCTTTCCTGGCCAGGAATCTGCCTGGGGCTTTCAATGAAGGCAAGCTGATCACCTTCAGCATGCTGGTCTTCTGCAGTGTCTGGGTCTCCTTTGTGCCTACCTACCTGAGCACCAAGGGGAAATACACGGTGGCCGTGCAGGTCTTCTCTATCTTGGCCTCCAGTGCTGGTCTGCTGGCCTGCATCTTCATCCCCAAGTGCTATATAATTGTTCTTAGGCCAGAATTGAATACAAAAGAACAGTTGATGTCAAAATAAATTCATAAAGTGAATTTGGGGTAGGTGGTTCCCAGAAATGTCAGTTAGTAATTCTAGCAAACAGTATTTGACACTTCCATGTTGTTAAAAAAAAAAAACCACTGACTGCTGTTTTTTCTAGTTTATCATTTTAATTCTATCATTTCTTCAAATGATAGAAATGGATTTTCCCTTTTTTAATCTGTGGGAGTGTTGTGGGTTTGTATTTGGGGATTTATTTCTGTAAGCTGCCTGGAGTTACCATGAGTTGAATGGCCATATAGATTGTTTCAATATATTTGACGTCCCCATTTCTCTTTGCTGTTGAATGTATAGGAAAATATGGGGGTGTTCATGTATCTTTTATACACAGAAGAAGTATACAAGAAAGATCTTAATGTCCCTGATGTCCATGCTGGTGTGGTCACTGACCTTGAGCCAGACATCCTAGAGAGTGAAGTCAAGTGGGCCTTAGGAAGCATTGCTTACAACAAAGCTCGTGGAGATGACAGTTTTCCAGATGAGTACTAAAAATGATGCTGTTAAAGTGCTGCACTCAATATGTCAGCAAGTTTGGAAAACGCAACAGTGGCCACGGGATTGGAAAAGGTCAGTTCACGTTCCAATTCCAAAGAAGGGCAATGCCAAAGAATGCTCAAACTATCGCATAATTGCACTCATTTCACATGCTAGCAAGTGTCAAGTCCTCCCTGTCTGGCTCCCGAGTCAAAAGCACTCCCATGCAACCAGGCTTGGTTCAGGAAAATACTCTTTATTGAGCGGTACAGGTAGCTTGTAAACAGAACATTGCTAAAACTAAAGCCTCGGGTTGACTCCTCGCTATTTATCCCCCCTCCCTAATTGCCTGGCGTCTTGTGTCTTCTCCACCTGATGGTTCCCCGTCTAAACTGCCCATATATGGTTAAGCAGTTCCCCAGCTCCTATTACGCTCATTGCCAGTAACCCCCCCCCCTCCAGTTACTATTGGCAGAACCAAATCCTTCTAACTCCCACCGAATGCAATACAACTGCAACCCACAGCCTTTTTGTGATGCAGGTTCTGACATGCCGCCCCCCAAAATTGTGTATATATATACATAAGAATCCCTCTTCACCACGCAGGCCAGGAGCCCTAGACAGGAGAGAAAGAGGGACTAGGATTACAAAACTATACATGACATGGACATCAACCAAGTTACTAGGGTTTGTTAGGATACTTTCTATAAAAGTCCAAAAGTAAATCAGGAGCCTTCACGTGCCTTTTAGAGACCCATTCCGCCATCGATTTAGGGAAGTGTTTCCACTGTACCAAATACTGAATGTCCCCTCTGCATTTTCTAGAGTCCAAGATTTCCCTGACCTCAAAGTGTTGCTCCCCCCCGATCATGATAGGTTCAGGCGGGGTGGCTGATGGCCTCCATTTCTCAGATTCCTTGTAAGGCTTCAACAATTCACTGTGGAATACAGGGTTTATCTTCCTGAGGGATTTAGGGAGGTTCAATCGTACAGAAACAGGGTAAATAACTCTATCCACTGTGAAAGGTCCTATAAACTTGTTATCCAGTTTTTTACATGTTCTGGAAGACTTCAGATTCTTGGTAGACAGCCACACTTTGTCCCCTACTTTCCACGGTTCATGTGGGGCCCTCTTCTTATCTGCCTGGGCTTTGTAACTTTCTCTAGCTTTGTCAATAGCTTCTTCAGCGACTGGCCACAATTGTCTGATCCTGTCACCCCACTCATCTACCGTTTTAACCCCTGTCTGAGCGTGAGGGAGTTCGGGTATAGGTACAAAATCTTGCCCCGATACGATTTGGAAGGGCGTTAGTCCAGTACTATCGTGAACAGCATTATTGTAAGCCACTTCGGCGTATGGTAATAATTCCACCCAATTGTCCTGCTGATGGTTAATGAAACAGCGTAAATATTGCTCTAGTCCCACATGTCTCCTCTCTGTCGCCCCGTCCGTCTGAGGATGGAAGGCGGAGCTCATTGCTTGTTTGGACCCCAAATGGAAGAGAAATGCCTTCCAGAATTTAGAGGAGAACTGGACCCCCCTGTCGCTAATCACTCTCTCAGGACAACCGTGCAATCTGTATATATGTTGAATAAACATTTCAGCTAATTCAGGCGCTGAGGGGATGGTTTTACACGGGATGAAGTGAGTTTGTTTAGAGAAGAGATCAGTAACAGTCCATACTACTGTCATTTTCCTGCTCTCAGGGAGGCCTACAATAAAATCCATGGCTATTTCTTTCCAGGGTTTTGTAGGATGTGCCACAGATTGTAACAAGCCACGTGGTTTCCCCCCTTGCCTTTTTGCCATAGCACACACATGACAAGTATTTACATATTCCGCCACATCCTTTCTGAAAGATGGCCACCAAAATTGCCTGCGAAGTAGATGTAGCGTTTTAACAAAGCCAAAGTGCCCTGCTGTTTTATCATCATGGCACCTTAATAGCACCAATTTGCGAGCTTCCTGGGGCACGTACAGTCTGTCTGCTTTCCACCATGCTCCCTCCCTTTGGGTTAATTCACCCTTATTCTTCTGAAACCATTCATCCTGTTCCAGGAATTGATTAAAGTCCGTTAGTAAGTCTGACTGGATGGGAGGGTTGGTGGCCTTACTTAGTGATCTGGTGACTGCAGCTGCCAGCTCTGTCTCCTGCCTGTGGGGTATTACAGCTGACACCACCTTCTCCCTTTGGCTATTATGCTGTGGTAGCCTGGAAAGAGCATCGGCCAGGAAGTTACGTCCCCCCGGGATGTACTTTAAAGTAAAATTAAATCTACTGAAGAATTGAGCCCATCTTATTTGTTTAGGCGACAATTTCCTGGGTGATGTCAGGGCTGCTAAGTTCTTATGATCTGTCCACACCTCAAAAGGTTCCTCCGCCCCTTCCAGCAAATGTCGCCAGTTCGTTAATGCCCATTTCACTGCGAAGGCCTCTTTTTCCCACACTAACCATCTCCTCTCAGGTATAGTGAACTTCCTAGACAAGTAAGCGCATGGTTTTAATGCACCTTCCCCATCCTTTTGTAATAAGACCGCCCCCGTTGCTACATCTGAGGCATCGGCCTGAATGACAAAAGGCTTTGTTGGGTCAGGGTGTTTCAAGATGGGCTCCGCTGTGAATAGTTGCTTGAGGCCTTCAAAAGCCCCCTGACATTCTCTTGTCCATTTTAAAGGGGCCCCTGGAGCTTTTGCTGCTGCCGTGGCTTTGTCCTTTGTTTTTAACAGATCAGTCAAGGGGAGGGCCACCTGTGCAAAATTGGGAATAAACTGCCTATAAAAGTTTGCAAAGCCAAGGAAACTTTGTAGTTGCCTTCTGGTTTTTGGGGCCTCCCAGGCCAGGACATCTCGCACCTTCGTGGGATCCATTTCCACCCCTTTACTAGATATTCTGTAGCCTAGATAGTCAATGCAATCCTTATGGAATTCACATTTGGACAATTTTGCATACAACTGCGCTTCTAGCAGTTTCTTCAGCACCTTCCTGACTAATTTTACGTGTTCTTCCATTGTTTCGGTGTAGATTAAAATGTCATCCAAGTATACTAACACCCCTTGGTATAAAAACTCATGTAAGACCTCGTTAATTAGTTGCATGAAGACCCCGGGGGCGCCCTTTAAGCCGAATGGGAGAACTTTATACATAAATTGTCCTAGTGCACAGCGAAATGCGGTTCTCCACTCGTGCCCAGCTTTAATGCGCACCCGGAAATATGCCTCCCTCAGATCTAGCTTGGTGAAGATCTTCCCCTTTGCCAAATGAGCCAGCAAGTCTTTTATTAATGGCAGAGGGTACTTATTCTCTTTGCATATTGCATTCAACCCCCTGTAGTCCGTGCACAAGCGCAAAGTCCCATCTTTCTTTTCCCTGAACAATACTGGCGCTGCCAGGGGGGATTTGGCGGGCACTATGAAGCCTCGCTTCAAGTTTTTGTCAATGAACTCCCTCAATGCCCCCATCTCCTTTTGTGTCATTGAGTACATCTTTGGGGCTGGGTACTTTGCTCCTGGCACCATCTCAATCTCGCAGTCAGTGGGGCGATGAGGTGGCAGTTGGTCAGACTCCTTTTCACTAAAGACTTTTGCCAAGTCTCTGTATTGCCAGGGGATTTCCTCCCCTCCCCCTACGTGGGGCCTCTTCCCTTGGTGCTGCTCCTTCAGGGCTGCCGCCCCCAGCTCCCCTCGTTGGTTGGGCTCCACCTGCGCGCTCCCACGCCCGCCATCCGGAAAGGTTAGCGCCCTCTTCCGCCAGCTGACGCGGGGGTCCCACCGCTCCAGCCAGGACATACCCAGGATGAGGGGGTAGCCAGCCAGCGGCGCGACCAGGCACTTTAACGTCTCCCGGTGCGTTCCGATGCGTAGCTCAAAAGCCTCGGTGTAGCCGCGGACCGCACCTCCCCCCACCGCTGTTCCATCCACTTGCCTGAAGATAATGGGGGTTTTCAGCCGGTGCACTTTTAATTTCAATCCGTTGACCAGTTCAGGGCTGATTAAGCACTTGGAGCAGCCTGAATCTAGCAACGCGGTGAGCCGAGCCCTGCCAGTCGATCGCGGAGCGCGTATCTCTACTGCGCATGTCATCGGACTCACCCGGATGTCCTCGATCGATTCGCTTGAGATCGGCTGATCTGGCCTTGGCCTCTCCTCCTGTTCGCCTGTACTTCCGCCTTCCTCCTCGCTGTCGGATAGGTAGGTAATTCTCAGCCTCTCCTCCTCTCCTCGCGCCGCCGCGCTTTTCCGGGGGGCTTTTATCGGCTTAGCCGGCTTTTCGGCTTTTTTTTCTTCCTTCGCTGTTTGCAGCCTTGGGGTTTGTGGGCAAGCCGCCACGAAGTGCCCTTTTTCGCCGCACATGAAGCAGGCTTTTCCCCCGCCCTGCGGCCTTGCCACGTGGGTTAACTCCTTCCCTGCCGGTCTCTGGCCCGGTTGTCGTGCGGCGCTAGGGGCCCGCCCCCTCGTCTCTGCACCGCGCGGCTTGACTCTCGCCAGTTGCGCTTCCAACCCAGAGGCGTGGGTGATCCACCCTGCCAAGGTTTCCGGGCACCCCCGCACCACGGCCCTCTCGAAGAGCCGTTGGTCGAGTCCCTCCTGGAATAGCCTCACGAGGAACGCTTCGGGCCAGTCGGGAAGTTTCGCCGCCAAGCGCCTGAACTCCAGGGCGTACGTGGTCACCGAGCGCGGCCCCTGCTTCAGCCCCCGGATAGCCTCCGCTGCGTGCGCGCGGGCGCATTGGTCCTCGAAGCGTTCTCGGAGGGCGGTGATGAAGCGGTCAAAGTCCCTCAGTTCAGGGGCCTCTGCTTCATTTAAGTCATTCACCCACTCCGCTGCCACGCCTACCAGAAAGCGGGACACGTACAGCACCTTCCAGGCATCATCGGCAAACAGGCGCCCGCACGTGCCCATGCAGATCCGCACTTGGTTCAGGAACGCGGGCAGCTGGGCCGGGTCCCCGCCGTATTTCTCCACTAGCCCCCATCTTCGCAGCAAGTCCCCTTCCTCTTGCCGCGGTTGTGGGGCGGCTGGCTGCTGTCCCGCCTCCTGGCCGCGGCCGGTAGGGGTTTGGAGCGGGGGAAGGGGGGGAAGGGGCGGCAGTCCCATCGGCCCAGTCGGGGAGGGCTGGGTGAGCTGCGTTGGGCTTCTTAGTTTGCTCAGCTCCTCCCTCAGGGCGCGCACTTCATCCTCCAGCTTCCTTACCCTCTCGCTCTCACCCCAGGGTGTTAGCCCTTCGGTTGCGGTCCCCAAAGCTCTTGACCACCGTGGTCGGGCGGGAAGTTCTGGGGTGAACCCTCCGGTGTCACCCTCGGTGCTCAGCTCTTTTGGTGGGTCCCAAAATTGTGCTCGCCGCCTCATGTCCTTCGGTCGGGCGCCCGTCAGCGCTTCCGTTAGGGGGGCTGGCTGCGCCTTCCCTGCTGCTGCTTGGGAGCTGGCCCATCCGGTCCCCATCCCTTCTCCAAGGGTCCGTCTCGTTCCATCTGCCTCCAATTGGGGAGCTTCTCCCCGCACCTCTGGTGAACTTTTCTGTAGCTCCTCAGAGGTCATGCTAATCCTGGAATTGCCTCCGGGAGTTTCCTCTCGGGTGTAATCCAGACTTTGGGTGAGTTTTAGCAAAATGTCAAGTCCTCCCTGTCTGGCTCCCGAGTCAAAAGCACTCCCATGCAACCAGGCTTGGTTCAGGAAAATACTCTTTATTGAGCGGTACAGGTAGCTTGTAAACAGAACATTGCTAAAACTAAAGCCTCGGGTTGACTCCTCGCTATTTATCCCCCCTCCCTAATTGCCTGGCGTCTTGTGTCTTCTCCACCTGATGGTTCCCCGTCTAAACTGCCCATATATGGTTAAGCAGTTCCCCAGCTCCTATTACGCTCATTGCCAGTAACCCCCCCCCCCTCCAGTTACTATTGGCAGAACCAAATCCTTCTAACTCCCACCGAATGCAATACAACTGCAACCCACAGCCTTTTTGTGATGCAGGTTCTGACAGCAAGTTTATGCTCAAAATCCTATAAGCTAGGCTTCAGCAGTACGTGAACCTAGAACTACTGGATGTACAAGCTGAGTTTCGAAGAGGCAGAGGAACTAGAGATCAAACGGCCAACATTTGCTACATCGTGGAGAAAGCACGAGAGTTCCAGAAAAACATCTACTTCTGCTTCATTGACTATGCAAAAGCCTTTGATTGTGTAGATCACAACGAACTGTGGCAAATTCTTAAAGAGATGGGGGTACCAGACCACCTTACCTGTCTCCTGAGAAATCTGTATACGGGCCAAGAAGCACTAGTTAGAACCGGTCATGGAACAACCGATTGGTTCAAAATAGGGAAAGGAGTACGACAAGGATTTATACTGTCACCCTGCTTATTTAACCTATATGAAGAGTACATCATGAGAAATGCCAGGCTGGAAGAATCACAAGCTGGAAGTAAGGGTGCAGGGAGAATCATCAATAACCTCAGATATACAGACGATACCACCCTAATGGCAGAAAGTGAAGAAGAACTAAAGAGCCTCTTGATGAGAGTGAAAGAGGAGAGTCCGAAAGCTGGCTTGAAACTCAACATTAAAAAAACTAAGATCATGGCATCTGGACCCATCAATTCCTGGCAAATAGAAGGGGTAGAAATGGAAGCAGTAACAGACTTCATTTATTTGGGCTCGAAGGTCACTGCAGACAGAGACTGCAGCCATGAAATTAAAAGACGCTTGCTCCTTGGGAGGAAAGCTATGGCAAACCTAGATAGCATATTAAAAAGCAGAGACGTCACCTTGGCGACAAAGATCCGCATAGTCAAAGCTATGGTTTTTCCAGTAGTAATGTATGGCTGTGAGAGCTGGACCATAAAGAAGGCTGAGCACCGAAGAATTGATGCCTTTTAATTGTGGTGCTGGAGAAGACTTAAGAGTCCCCTGGACTGCTAGGAGGTCAAACCAGTCACTCTTAAAGGAAGTCAATCCTGACTGCTCATTGGAAGGATTGATAATGAAGCTCAAGCTCAGATACTTTGGTCACCTAATGCAAAGAGAGGACTCTTTGGAGAAAATCCTGATGCTGGGAAAGATTGAAGGCAAAAGGAGGAGAGGACGGCAGAGGCTGAGATGGTTAGATAGCATCACTGAAGCAATGAGCATGAAACTGAGCAAACTCAGGGAGGTAGTGAAGGACAGGAAGGCCTGGCGCAATATGGTTCATGGGGTCATGAAGAGTCGGATGCGACTTAACGACTGAACAACAACATGTATCTTTTGGATGAGTGTAGAATTTGCTGAAAGGTACATTTGCCTTGGAGACCAGGACACAATTACCTTGAAGCACAAATTTTTCTGTTGATGGTCCCCGTGAAAAGGACAGGCTTTAGGAGGGGAATGGATTTCGTAGCCACTTCAAGGGGGAATGGAGAACTGACGTTCTGCAGATCACAGGAGGAATTATGGCCAAAAAGGCAGCTGGATAGTGGATCCAGGCTGCTGAAATTTCTCTCCAGATCAAGAAGAGATCTGGACAACTGGTTTTTGTTTGGTTTTTTGTTGTTGATGTTGTTTGGAGTAGACGGCAGAAACTGATGTTTTTGTGGTCTCTTGCAATCAGCTGGGAGTAGTGGGATTCCATCATGTTCTGAGCTGTTAATGTAGCCTCTTATGGACTCAAAGTTCGACCAAATCTCATCTTTTTAAGCACTTTGGAGTTTATTTTTTCTTCTTGTTTGTTAAAATTGAAAAGCCTTCAGAACCGAAAGTCTGGGTTTTCTGGGTTAGTTTCTCTTCAATCGGTTTAGAAATAAAGAATACGTGTTTAAAGTTTTGTAAGAACTTTCTATTTCACCATATACAGCAAAAGGGTAATGATAGTGCTGAATTTAGAAAGTTTGTAAATAGATTAAGGATTCAGATGAATTTGAATGAAAGAAAGATTTTGAAGTTAATTAAAAGGATCTTCTCTTATGGGGAAATTTGTTTTCTTTATATTTTGAGGTGATAACAAGATTTTGAAGGTTGGACAGTTGAGGGTACCAAATGGCTACTGGAAAGGAAGTCTTTGATGTTTAATGGATTTATTTGTAATACTTGTATTGCTATGTTTGATATATAAATGATGGGTTACTCTTTCTGGTAATCTATAATGGCTTTTTTGATTGGGACTGGATAATGATGGTTACTCTTGAAAATATTTAATTGTTAATTGGGATTTGGCTTTTAATGGCTGGGACGGAGTCGTGAACCCTGGGTCTTCTGAATCCTAGTCCAATCCGTTCACGACTATAGCAAACTGCCTCCTGCTGTATCTCAGGCTAAAAGCTTTGGGGGAGGAAAAAAATAGCCTTTTCAAAGTCTCTGCCCTTCTGTTTGAATCAATCCTTCTTAACACTCTATTCACGCTCTTCCAAATCTGATTGTCTTTTGCTTTCTAAAGCAGTACTGTTCTTCCTCCTTTCTTCTTCTTGCATTGCACATCTTTTCTTGCCATTTTTGTAAAAGTGAGGCCAGGGAAGAGCAACACAGAGCTGCATGATTTTGAACAGAAGCACAAGGGGGTTGTGTACCTAATTTGTTCTGGGAAGGTGTCTATGATGGTTGCCTTGGCAAGGGGTAAGTTCTACTTGTCTCTACGTGAATGGAATTTGAAAGAGACGTGCAGAGGAGAATGAAAAACAAAGAGGCCACAAAACCAGGTCTGGAAATAATCCATCAAGAGCAGACACCCGAAGGTAAGAACTGCCAGGCAGAAGGTCACATAAGGTCAACGAGGGGCTGAGGGGACATGAGAAGGCGTGAGTGATGGATGCTGCTAGCAAGAGATGCTGAAAGGGGCCTCATTTCGAGATACTACACCATTCGTGCCAGTCACCATAAGATTTGGCACCTCATCTCTTCTGGAACCTTTATAAAAGGGTCAATTTGAATTTGGGAAAAGGGAAGCAGCGTTGCTTCCATTGGGGAATGGCAGTCTGATGCTCTCTGAAGCTCTCCAAAGCTCTCCAAAGCAAGCGTGGAGAGCTGCTGGAAAAGCCGGCTGGGAGGTGATTTCTGGTTGGCTTTTATCTCCCTGGATCAAAGGGAGATCAAGAGATTAACCACATGTGCTCCAGACGGAGGTTCCTTCTGATTCAACTGCAGAAATGGAAAAGGTTTTGCAGCCAGATCAGGAGTTGAGCTGCTGGGAGGCCTGAACGTTCATCTACGCTCCTGATTGTGGTGGAGCAAGCACAGAAATTACAGCCTTGCTCTCCACATCTCTTAATCACGTTAAGAGGTGATCAATTATTGCTGAAGAGAGATTTCCTTCTGTGGCAAAGGTAAGATTTCTTTCAGTGAGTTAAACCTTCTTTTGAGACTACAAAAAAGACAAGAGAGACTTTAATTTAAAGATTCAAGACATATTGGCAAAAAGCTTAATTAAGAGAAGATCTAAGAAATTTTTAAACAGCTAAGGGGACAATCTTTATTTCTTTACGTTGCTATTTATAGTTTTGCTATTTTTTTCTTTGACGAATGTGCTTTGATACAATTAATTACTAAGGTGGTTAAAGAGAATAGCCCAGTGTGGGAATGCTTGTTAATTATGGATAAATGGATTATGGATAAAATAAATGGATGATTTTGAAAAAGGAATGGATGAAAGAGTTGTAAAGTGAAGAGAGGAGATGAAAGAAGATGTTGAAAAATATCTGGAGAGATAAAACAAATTAATGACAGAGTAGAAATTTCAGAGAGTAAGTCAGAAGTCCAAGGCAGAGAGTTGGAAAGAGAATTGGACCATTTGGCGTTACTGGAATTGAGAGAAAAAGAATTCTGCTTGAGAGTTAGAGCTATTCCGGAGGTTCCAGTTAAAAATATTAGAGAGAGGCTTATTAATGTTAACTAGAGGGAACCAGGGAGCAATTAAAGGAAAAGAAACATCCAAACATAATGGAGGAACATCGTCTCACTCTAGAAGAATTTAAATCTGTTTGGGAACAATGTTTTCAGGACTTATTTTTAAATTGGGATCTGACAGGGGTTATAGAAGAAGAAAAGATTCTGCTGTATAAAACAGAAGTTGAGGATGATTTGAATAAGAAGTTTAAAATGGACTTTAAAGAAAAGCCAGATTACCAAAGAGATATGGAAGATATGGAAAAAGATGTTGTGGATATGAAAATGGATTTCAAGATGTTTGATTACAAGAGTGACGTGGAGAAAGAAGTTGTAATGGACATACAAACTTTGCTGGCTGATGTTTTAATCATCAAAAGGGATATCCATATTACAAATCAGAAGAGTGAGTTGGAGAGTTTGACCAGGGTTAAATTGTATAAGTTTTGATTTTGGGTTGTTATTGTTGGAATCTTTTTTCTGACCAGGACTGTAAGACAACGTAAAGATTGTTTTATAGAAGGACAAATCTTTTATTTCCTATTTGGTAGAGAAAGTTAGGGGTTAGTATGTAAAAGCGACCTATTAGATCTAGTTTAAAGTATATATGCTATTATTATTGATATTCTTTATGCTTATGGGGATAATTTTTTTTGTTTCACTTATTACAGAAAGTTGTAACTCAAAATGTAAATTAGATTTAATTGTCTATGTTTAAAACATATGGGTTATTACTGGTACTCTTAATGATTTTGCTGTGTAAGACTGATCGATGGAGGTTTAAAAAATAATGTGGTTATTGTTTAGTGATGAGGAATGGGAAGAAGAGTTTCTTTTTCTGTAATATGAGAGAAGGTGTTAAGTTACCAAAAAGGCTTATATTTGTCTGTAGGGAGGGGGGAGTCACTTTGTATAAGTCTTTCTTTTTCCTTTTCCTTTTCCTTTATCTCTCTCTCTCTCTCTCTTTCTCTCTGTTTTTTGTTTGTATAAGTTTTCTAATGATCTATTAGATAACTCTAGTCAAAATATTATGGACAAAAAAAGCGCTAACCACCAGGACCTCTACCACATGCTTCTTGTCCATCTCCTGCTTTCCTTCATGCTGTTCTTGCTGCTGATTGGCTGGCCAGGAAAGTCAACTACCTTCTCCAACAAACAGCAAACAAAGGATCACAGGGGTGTTGGGCTTCTTGGCCAGGAAACCAGAGAATATCACACAAAGGCGTCTGGGGAAGAACTTGGCACACTACCTTTCTTGCTTTGTTCTCACCTGCAACATTTGTTGGGGCACTTCTGCTGCCTTCTCTACTGTCACTTGCACTGTCTGATTGTGGAGAATGTTCTGCAATGCAAGTGCTTGTTGTCATCTTTGATGGAGCCCTTGGCTGGCATCCGCTTCATGGTAGCTTCCTTGGGGAAGAATCTGCCTGGTGCATTGAAGGAAGCTAGGCTGATCGCCTTCAGCAGGCTGATCTTCTGCAGCGTCTGGGTGCCTTTTGTGCTTGCTTCCCTGACCTCAAAGGGAGGGCCGTGAAGGCCATGCCGATTTTGCCTGTCTTCGCATCTATGTCCAAGTAACAGTATTTGACAGTTTAATATGCCTTAGAAAATACCCCAAGTCCTTTTTTCCAAAATCATGATAGAAATGAGCTACATTTTAAGTAACATGATTTCCTCCACTACCTTTGTTCTGGAGTATCCAAAATAGGTTTCTGCATGTGCTTCTGTGTGCATCTATGAGTTTCTGCAAGGACCCTGGAGTTTACATCATTGTGTCGAGGGATTCCAAGTTCACTCACACTCACAGGTTGTGGGTAATAAATGCCATATTTCCGCCTCTCAACTCCTTTCTGCCTCTCAACAGAGGGGTCACCTAATTCCCATCTTGTCTGTAACCCAGACTATCCTTAGAAATCGATGGGCAAAGAGATTTGAGCTGGTACATTCCTGGGGGATATTTTTTTGGACAATACAATAGAAATAGTAGTGTAGAGCAGTGTTTCTCAACCTTGGCAACTTTAAGATGAGTGGACTTCAATTCCCAGAATTCCTCAGATAACATGGCAGCTGGGGAATTCTGGAAGTTGAAATTCATCATCTTAAATTTGCTAAGGTTGAGAAACACTGGTGTTGAGGACATATGGAGTGGCCCTGAAGGACAGGAGGAAGAGTCAGATAAGAGGGGCTTGAGCCCAGGCCAAGAAAATAAGTAGAGAAAATCTCTCAGACAAGCCCCTGCGTACTTCACACAAAACTAAAGGGAGGAAGTAGAAACCACATTTCTTAGGAGAGATGAAAACATCCAAATATGTCAACAAATCCTGGGACCTCTGGGGGAGGCATGGCAAACTGAAGATGTCTCTCTCTGAGAAAGTGGAGCTGATGACCATGTCTGATGACCATGTCATGATCGTGATGACAGGACCAAAGAACCTGTGAGTAGACCGACTCTCCGGAACCTCTGCAGATAAGGAGAGGAAGGGAGATTGCCCACATGTGCTCTGGATGGGTGCTCCTCATGAGGAGGCTGCAGGACAACAGTTTTCTGTGGGTTAGAGCACCAGGACAGAAAGGGATTAGACATATTTATTTATTCATTCATTCATTCATTCATTCATTCATTCATTCATTCATTCACTCATTCATTCATTCATTCATTCATTCATTCATTCATTCAACAAGTTATATTGCTGCCCAACTCACGTACAGTGACTCTGGGCAGCATATAAAGTAAAATCCCCAAGACAAAAAACCATCAACACCTGCTCCCTGTAGCAGCCAAAAACACAGTCAACACAGCCACTTGATTGGCTCCTCTTAGCTTGGGGTCCCCAGGTCTGTTGGCAAAGCCACATCTTCAGGGCTTTCCAGAACAACATCAAGGTGGGGCCCAATCTTTACTCAGCAGGAATAACATTCCACAGGGAGGGGGCCACCACGGAAAAGGCCCTTCTTTGTAGTCCCATCAGATGTATTTCTCTCAATGATGGGCTTGGGGATCACATAACTGGTTCACAACCACAGTGGAGTCTTTTAAAGGATGCTAAGTTTGCAAGCCTCACTTTCTAATCACTTTCAGAAATTGCCTATTAATCATCTTAAAGCTAATATTACCTTCACAACAACAAATTTGAAAAATTGCTGCATCAGTTTAGTTTCAACTCCCAACCCCCCCCCCCCCAAATTACAAGCTTAAGAACTTAAAAAATTGAACTAAACAGAAAAACTAAATAAGATTTTGATCTAAGAAAATTACAAATGAATTAAAGAGTCCAGTTAAATTTGGAACACTGACTTTTAGTATAAGATTTTGGTATGGATAGATTATGTTCAAAAGATGTCAGTGAGGGAATGATAGATATAGAGCAAATTTTGTCTGGCAAAACAGAAGTGGAACTAAGAAATGACAGGCCAAGAGAATGCTTTCAAAAAGGACACTTTAAATGTATAAAATGTGTACACTTTATACATAGAAAAGAAATTGAGTTAACTTCTAAAAATTAAAGCAGAAATACAAATGACAAAAGAAAAGAATGACCTGGAATGTGTTTTCTTATTGGATCTGCAAAAGAGGCTTGTTAAACCCCTGAAGAAGTCTGTGCAATGGTATAAAGAAGAATGAAAGAGAAATCAAATCCTACGACATTATTTGAATGAAATAAAGATTAAGACTGTTAGACATAAAGCAAGGAATATAAGTTGGTTTATTTGATCAAGGTTAAAATAAGACATTTATTTGCAAAGTTCTGACAACTCTTTACGGACTTTTTGCTGACATCAGGATTGAAAAATGGATGTTTATGGATTTGTATATAGGTAAGGGAAGGGATATCGGATGGAGAGAGATCTGTTTTTCACCTTACAGGGGTAAAGAGTGTGAGGGGAAAAAGAGCAATAAATAAAGTAAATAAATAAAATTACAGAGCAATAAATACAATTGCTACGTGGACTAAAGCTTTCAGTCATGGACAGGAAGTCGAAAAATAGATGGACAAAGTAAAATGCTGATAAAAGGAGCGTGACACAAGGATGGAATAGGGAAGTGTGGTAAAATTAGCGCCAAGGACGGTAGCTCATCCTGGGAGTCATGATTGTGGGTTGTGGGTTTGAAGAATAAAAAGGATTGTTGGGAGTGGCTCGGGGCCATATGGCCACAAGCTGTCCATGTTGACCGCTTGTCCATGCTGGACCTCATTGCAATGGGAATCTAAGTAAGTACCTCGTGTTCTGTTTATTAAGTTATCCTTGCTTATTGAACTAACACTTAATAAATTCTTTAGAAGTTTGAAGTGGTCTGTGTTTTGGTGTGTCTGTCTCTCGGGTTTGATGGGATTTTTCCCCTGACAAGAGTTACTCAATTCGTCTATCCTCGTAATGAAGGTTGGGAGTCACTTCTTGATCATTCTTTTTTCTTTTCTTTTCTCTTCCTTTCCCTTTTTTCTTGCAATTTCATTCTTTCTTACTATTCTTTTTTCTTTAAGTTTAGTTTGTATCAGTTTTTACTCATGTAATCAAAATCCTTATTAAAATATGCCATCAAACGCTCAAAACCTGCAAAGCTTTTGGGTTTCTCTCACAAACTGGGACGCTGCTTTTGATCTAGAATTGAATCAGTTTTATTCAGGTAGTTTATTGTTTTTATTATGTTTATGGTAGAGTTTTTAGGAACTCCTGGGCTTGGGTGGATTAGAAGTATTTTTTGTAAAAAGAATTTAACTAAAATGTTCTTTTCATTTATTATATTCTAATGTGGGTAGTCCTTGCTTAATGACCACAATAGGGACCTGAAAAATTATTGTTAAATGGGGCAGTTGTTAAGCAAGTCATGCCTAATTTTATGACCTAGTTTTGCAGTGGTCATTAAACAAATCGCTGTAGCTGTTAAACGAATCATGCGGTTGTTAAGCGAATCACATGGTTCCTGATTGATTTTGCTTTCCAGGAGCTGGCTGGGAAGGTCACAAATGGCAACCACATAGCCCTGGGATGCTGCAACCATTGTAAATGCGGACTGATTGCCAAGTGCCCAGATCGTGATCATGTGACCGTAGGGGTGCTGTGACAGTTGTAAAGTTCGAGGACTGGTTGTAATTCTTTGTTTGTTCAGCATCATTGTAACTTCAAACAGTCACTAAAGAAATGGTTGTTAAGTGAGGACAACACCCTGGATTACAATATACAGTGGAACCTCGGTTCACGAACTTAATTCGTTCCGTGACTCTGGTCGCGACCCGAAATGGTTGCAACCCGAATAAAATTTTCCCATAAGGTTCAATGTAAATACGGTTAATCCGTTCCGACCTCAAATTTGGTCGCCAACTGATTTCTGGTCGCGACCCGAGTTGAATTTCCCCATAAGGTTCAATGTAAATATGGTTAATACATTCTGAACCAGTGAAAGCAATGGGGGGGGAAGGCTTATGTAGCACGCACAGCAGAGCGGGAGCTTCCCCCTCCCCCACACTGATTCCTCTTAATTCCGCACTCTTTCCTTTGTGCATAGCCCTTGGTGTGCGCGACAAAAGCACTGTGAAAGCAATGGGGGGGAAGGCTTATGTAGCGCACACAGCGGAGCGGGAGCTTCCCTCCCCCACTGATTCCTCGCCGCTCTTTCCTTTCTCCATAGCAACAAAAGCACACTGAAAGCAATCAGTGGGTTAGGGGGAAAGGCTTATGTTGCGCGCATGCACAAGCGGGAGTGTTAGCTTCCCCCCCCACTGATTCCTCCGCGCTCTTTCCTTTCTCCATAGCGACAAAAGCACAGTGAAAGCAATCAGCGCATTGGGGGGAAAGGCTTATGTCGCGTGCACGCACAGCCGGAAGCGGGAGCTTTGCCCCCCACTGATTCTTCCAAGCTCTTTCCTTTCTCCATAGCGACAAAAGCACAGTGAAAGCAATCACCAGGCCAAGGGCTATGGCCAAAGGAAAGAGCAAATTTCCCCATAAGGTTCAATGTAAATACAAACAGTTCTAAAACATATGCATTTTATTTTTAAACCACAAAAACATGAAAAAAAGCACAGTATGAAGAGGGAGAATGGGGTGGGGAGGCAGTTAGTGTTTGGAGGGAGAGTCCCCTCCCCACAGGAAGTCATGACCACGTGACACGGGAGGGAAAATGGCTGCGGATCCTGTTTGTCACCCGATCCGGTGTTCGCGACCGGAGGCAAATTTTTGCAGCCAGAGCTGGTCGTGACCCGAATTGTTCATGAACAGATGCGTTTGTGAACCGAGGTTTCACTGTATATGAAAATTATTTGAGTGCAGAAAAGATTTCAGATGCTTTCCTGGACCTGCTTTCTGATGGGGAAGCCAATGTTCGTAATTACAGGCGTGGAAGGCAGAGAAACACAGTGGCCGTTCTCAGAGGGGCTGACACCGACATCTCCATCCAGATTTCAGCCATGTTGGGAACCTACAAAATCCCTCAGGTGAGTGTTTGCTGAGATAGCATTTATCCATGTAATTTTCAACCATTGCAAATGAAGAATAGAGTTTAATAGAGAAATAATTACTGTTAAGGATGAAGGTTCAGGCTATCCATTGGGAGGGATGAATTAGAGCAGGCATATCCCCTTCCACCATGGTGCACTCCAGACTGGTGGACATTCTACTTCCTGGTGATTGGAAAATTCTCCACTCCAGAAGTAAATGGGAAGGGAAGCAATGGATGAAACAAAGGCTGAGTGGGGAAACCTTCATTGCACGGAGTGGAACTCTCTTTCATGAGGGACAGAATTGTCATCTTAAATGTTAGATGTTATAGGTGTCAAATAAATCCCACCTTCTTTCTTTTAAGTTCACAGTTTTTCTTATAGTCTTGTTTCTCAGGGTCTGTGTGATAAAACCCATCTTCCTTTCCTCTACCCAACGTTCCCTGCTGAAGGAGTCCAGTATCCAGGGATGCTCAAGGTGGTCCTGCATTTTACGTGGTCCTTGGTTGGTCTGATTGCTCCTGACCCTGAGCAGGGACTGAGGTTCAGGAGGATCTTGATTTCCATGCTGAATACTTTGATGCTTGTTCTTTGGTATGGAGGAAAGAGTGGGTGATTTTAAAAAATAAGAGCTTCTTGGAATTAGAGGGACATGATTTCAGATTTGGATGGCATGGATATCTGTGGAATGACAAACTGAAAGTTAACAGTGATTTTAAAAACCATTTTATTAGACATGCCGTACTGAGAGTTTGGAATTGATATAAAGCAAGATTGTCTCCAAAAATTCCTCTGGGGTTGTCCTCCTAAGAAACTTTTTGTACAAGAGAAATGACACTTAAACAAATATGGTTGATGTATGCAAATTTACTACTCTTTTCTGAAGGAGAACCCAACTTGAAGAAGAGGGAAGAATTAGAACTGGAAGGTTATGTTTGTCAGTGGTTTACTTATGCAGAGTTGTTGGAAAGATTTAAACTAGATAAGAAAAGTTACAAATTTCACTCTGAAAAAACTGACTTCGAAGATCCTTTGTGTACCAATGCTGAACATGTTATCACCAAAATGTATACACTTTTCTTGAAGATGAACATGGAAGATGAATATGTTAAAGATTGTATATTTAAGTAGGCAAAAATTTTTTGGATACAACATAATGTTGGATCAATGGGAGAATCTGTGGAATAAAGACTTGAAGTTTACTGTTAGTTACAGTTTAAAAGAAAATTTCTATAAATGATGCACTGTTGGTGTTGGACACCAGCTAAATTGTCTAAGACGTATAAAGGCATTTCAAATGTATGTTGAAATGTAATCTGCATGAAAGTATATTCTACCATTTATGGTAGACTTGTGAGAAAGCTAAGAATTATTGGGATATGATAAGAATTTTGGTTCAAAAAATCTTAAAAATGGAAAAATTGAAAACCAGAGACTTTTCTTTTAGGTATGATGGATAAACAGGTGGAAAGAAATCATGGACCTTTGTTCCATTATCTGATAACTGCAGCGAGACTTTTATATGCCCCAAAATTGAAATATTTACAAACACCAACAGCTGAAGAATGGATATTGAAACGAAAGGAACTAACAGCGATGATGAAACTGACTACTCTGATTAACAAAAAGACAGGGTCAGGCTTGGTTTCGGTTTGGAAACCACTTTTGGACTTCATACTTGAGACTCAAAAAAAAAAAAAGAAAAAGAAAAGTGAATGTATTTTATATCTAAACTTATGCCAAAAAAATTCGGAAGTTGCTTTTCCTTTCCTGTATTTTTTCTGTATTTTTTCTTTTTGATTTCTTTATAGCTTATATTTTTTACTGAAACTTAATAAAATTCTTTGAAATTGATTTCTATGCTGATAAGGAATGGCATTTGTCCAGTTCTATCACAAATCCCCCAAACCGCCTCCAACCTCACTTTACTATTTTATTTGGACTTCAAATGTTCTTCGGTAGTCAGATCTGGTCTTAGGAAAATAATGTAGCATTTGGGGAAAAAGATGAAGCCCAGCAGGCCAGCGCTGGAGGCCAAGATGGAGAAGACCTGCACAGCCACCATGTACTTGCCCTTGGTGCTCAGATAGGCGGGCACAAAGGAGACCCAGACGCTGCAGAAGACCAGCATGCTGAAGGTGATCGGCTTGGCTTCGTTGAAGGCCCCAGGGAGGTTCCTGGCCAGGAAAGCCACCATGAAGCAGACGGCAGCCAGGAAGCCCATGTAGCCAAGGGCAGTGTAAAACATGGCAGCAGAGCCTTCATTGAATCGCAGGATGATCTCTCCAGGCTGGGAATGCAGGTCAGAATCAGGAAATGGGGGAGAAGTTGCCAACCAGATGCCACATATCCCCATTTGGACACACGAGCAAGAAAGGATGATGGAGTTAGCTAAGCTCTTCCCCAGCAATCGTTGTACTTGATTCCCTGGTTTTGTGGCCAGGAAGACCAACACCACTGTGATCGTTTTGGCCAAGACTGAAGAAATGGCGGCTGAGAAGATAAAGCTGGAGGCTGTTTGTCGGAGAAGGCAGGTGGCTCTCCTTGGCTGGCCAATAAACAGGAATGTGGTCCATATGGAAAGCAGGAGGGAGACCAGGAGAACGTAAGAGAGGTCCCTGTTGTTGGCTTTGACAATTGGCATCTCATGGAATTTAATGAAGATTCCTAAAACAGAGCTTGTAATGAAAGAGAGGAAGAAGGCAATGGCAGCCAGGATCTTCCCCAGATTTTCTTGATAGGACAGGAAGGTTTTAATTTTGGGGATACAGTGACCTTGATTGATGTGTGGATGCTGATCTTCTGGACATCTGCTGTATTTTTCTGCATCTGAAAATAGCCAGAGGAACATATTGCTATGGTCTTGTCTGCTTCCTCTTATCAGAGATTGATACAGCAGACCAGAGAGAACGTCAACATGAAAAGGCATCAGGCGAACAATCAGACCTTGGCAGCTTCAGGAGACAAGTTGGCTGAGCAGGTAAAAATTGATTCCAAGAATGAAGGGCAGATTCTGCAGGTATCTGGAGGTAACTGCAACATGGCTTCATCCTTTCCCCACCCTCAGAGAGAATCCTACAGGCCATTGAATCAACCCTGATTAGTGCAGGGATCCAAATTAAATCTAAGGGTTCTATCAAGTGGATTCTGTGAAGATTATAAATGGAAGAAGCACAGAGAGGAGATGTTGGCTTCTAGACAAATACTATTAAATGTTAGCCTTTTCTTAGAATGGTTCTTCCATTCAGTCTTGGATCATGTAAATTCAGACTGAGTGAATCCTCTTCCAAACCCACTCAAACCTGTTTTGCACTATAACCCTGGACATTTTCACAGCGATAAATTCCAAAAACTGAAAGATGGGTGGACAAGATGAACACCAAGAGATGTCCTCTTCCTGATAGCACGAGGCCACAGCTGATCCATTCTCTTTTAATGTCCTGTTCTCTTTCTTATCATTCTAAATCCTCACACTGTGGAATAATAATGGATATTATTTTTTAAAAAGGAATGAGAGCCAAGCTTAGAATTGCCTTTCAAAAGCCCTTCCATGGGAAATGTCTGCTGAATGGTCTTTCCCAAGGTCTGCCCATTTCCGCTGGTCTCACCCACCTTCCTGGGTGGAGATGGTTCCTTCTGCACAAGGAAGACAGTCGTAGCAGCAGATGGGCTCTCCTTTCCTGGCCACATTCACCAATCCAGAAGGACAGCTTTCCACACATCTGGAAGGTGGCAGGGGCTGAGCAGAGAGGGGAAGAAGATCCAAAAAAGGGATGAACCTTGTCCCACATGTGGTCTGTGAGTCAGCACCGGTCAGAAGCAGAGAGATACAAAATCCCCTTTCAGTGGGATTTTGTTTTATGCCATTGTGACAGAAAGAAAGATTTCTATACAGCACAGAGTTTTGCTGCTGCTGCTGCTGCTGCTGCTGCTGCTGCTGCTGCTGCTTCTTCTTCTTCTTCTTCTTCTTCTTCTTCTTCTTCTTCTTCTTCTTCTTCTTCTTCTTCTTCTTCTTCTTCTTCTTCTTCTTCTTCTTCTTCTTCTTCTTCTTCTTTTTTCCAGACACTGCTCTAAACATTTTATTTTTTAATTCCTGGTTTCCAGCCTTAACTTCTATTCTAAAGGATCTCCACTTTAGAACTTATTACTTATTCCCATAATTGTCTCTTTTGCCCTTCTGTTAAAGAGGCTTTATTCTTTTCAACCATTATTCATTTTAGCCCTTTCACTGCTGGCCCTCCAAGCTTCTGCCCAGCCCTCAGTAGCTGACGGCTACATGGAAGCTGGATGATAGCACGGCACAAACGCCATTCCTCATCAGCACAGACATCATTGTCCTCAAGAACCTCTGGCCCTGGTCAGTGTCTGGAGCAAGCAGACCAACCAAGGTCCACCTGAAATGAAGAAGCAGCTTGATGATTCCCGGGTACTGGACTCCTTCAGTGGGGAGCATCGGGTAGAAGAAAGGGAACTGAATTTTCTCATTCATGATCGGGGAAAGAAAAGTATAAGTGATCTGAAAAGGAAGGAAAGAAGGCAATGTTATATTCTGTGGTCAACAGAACTCTACATTCTAGCCCCAAAGAAGGGCTAGTACCATCCCTACAATGAAGACCTTTGGGTAGGGGCGGTTGTTTTCTGGTCATACATGGCTTTTCTTCCCACTTATTGATTGACTGCCTTGATTTCCAAGCACAGAGAGCCAGAACAGCCCCCTCCCCATCCTCTGTGCCTACCATTTCCATGATAAAAAGCTCTTCTTGGATTTAAAGGGAGGAATTTCTGACTGACATGTCCAGGACTCAAAATCTATGCTCCCAGCAAAGAAATACCTGTGGGATTTTGTAGGTGCTCAACATGGTTGAAATCTGGATGGAAATGTCCATGTTGGACCCCTCGAGAACGGCCACTCTGTTTCTCTGCCGTCCACAGCTGTAGTTGGGAACATTGGCTTCCCCGGCTGCGAGCAGGTCCAGCAAATAATCTGAAGTAATCAATGCACTGAAATAATTTTCCTAGATATTGTAACCCAGCGTGATGTTAGGTAGAAGACGACGATCTTGGTTGATCTCTCGAATGGCAAAAAGGAAGGACAGCATTTTCCAGTCTCGTTCAGCTCCTCTCCTGCCAGCATAAAATATCACGATGTAATACATGAAAATAAGGACGTCACTGCCTTGGGTAGGTATGGAGCCTTTAGGTATCCCCCATAATGCGATGAGTAGGAAGCATGATCAGTAACAATTTCTGACCTGGAGTCTTTCAACCAGCAGGTCAGCTACTTCCTGGGTTCAATGCTGAACCTGCCACGAAGGGAGGCAGAGGATGCACCATTCCTTCATGTCGGTGGCCCAGAAGCCACGCTCAGTTCAAGGATGCCTTCCCCTTTCCCTTCCCCTTCCCTTTATGGGGGAGGAGGGGGGAAGACTCCATCCGATGCCTCTCTGTCTCTCCTCAGAAGATCGAGAGGAAAGGGGACCTTCGTTCTGCCCATGCAGCTGAGAGCAAAGAGCTCAACCTGACAGTTGCAAAGCAGCCTGATCACTGCAAGGTGTCAGAGGGATCCGCAAGATAACACAGCACAGTGAATCAGCAAAAGGAGCAGATTGAGGGGGCAGCATCTGGGAGCTGGGAAGACTGGCAGGTGAGAGGAACCAAACAGAGATGGGGTGGCTGTAGCTGTCCTGCAAAAAAGACCGACTTACATGTCATATCGAGCTGAGGGGCTGGTCTCGAAGCTTACTGGGAGAAAAGTACTATCCATGGAAGAGATTATGCCACCAACGAGAAGCTCTCCTGGCCTGTAGTAATTCTCGGGTTCCACCTCATCCCTCTTCAGGGTCAGGAGGCATTTGGCGTTGAGCCTCCCACAGGCTCCCTGGGGCCAAAGCAGCAGCCCAAGGAGAAGTAGCAGCAACATGATTTGGTGGTCCTGAATGAGCCTCCTGTGTTCTGCCTGCTTTTGCAAAGAAGAAGAAGAAAACAGCAGCACTAGCAGCAACACGGCTGCGGTTCCTGACTGGACCTCCTGCACTGCGTCTGTTCTCAAGGAAGATGACGAAGAAGGGGTGGAAGAAACCGAAGCCCTCTTCCAAGCCAGACGCTTCAGGGGCTTTCCTAATCTGGACTCAGTCTAGCCAAGACTTCACCCCTGGAGGGGAGAGAAGTCAACGCAGCCCCATCTGCCCCAAGATCCTCCCTAAGATCTTGCCCTCTCCAGAGACATTTATGGTCGCTGCGTTTCTGAGAAAGACACCACCCAGTTTTGCTGCGGAGTCTGATCTGGACGTCAAAACCTGTCTTTAACCTGCTTGTCTCCTATCTTCAGCTGGAGTGCAGAAGAGTCTCAAGGCACTCAGCAGAAGGCAACCAGGAAATCACTGTTATTTGCGTAATTGTAAGGAGGAGAAACGTCACCTCTCTGAAGTGGCAATGAGTTCATTTAGAGGGGACCAGAGGGATCAATCAAAGATGGGGATGGAAACTTGAAATGAAGCCCGGGAGAATTTGGCTCCGAACAGCTCCAATGAAATGTGATTAGAAAATTGCAGTATAAAGAAAGACTTTGACACTGTACATGGAGAGTTACACATTAGCAAGGATTAGTTGGTCTTTCTTTTTTTTAGAGTTTTTATCCCACCTTGATTATTTTTTTGTATGAGTAACTCAAGGTGGCAAATATACCTAATCCTCCTTCCTCCTCCTTTTTTCCACAAAACAACCCTCACAACAACCCTGTGAGGTGAGCTGGGCTGAGAGAGAGTGACTTTTTCCAAGGGGACGTTGGCTATATGTCTCTAGCAGCTGGGGCTCCTTTCTCGGGATGAGCCAGAGGCAGGCTTGTCTTGTCTGTGGAGCTGGAGCTCAGCAGGATCGCATACATTTCCTATCTAACTAGGGCATTTATTAGCCGAATCTTTGGAGCGTGCCTTAGTCTGGAAGGCTCCTGACCCAAAATGTCACACACGCACACTTATTCTATGCACACAACAGGAGAGAGAAATAGGGGAACTGTAATTATTTTAAAACGGTGGTCCACCGTTGTATCATGATTCGATACAGAGAAGAGGCAGGACATTATATTATCATTATAATAATATGAATATGAATGGTAGACATCCATTCCCCTTTTTTTCCAATATTTGTATTGAGGACTATATTAAGCAAGTACAACAACCTAAATTAAATAAGAATAATAAATAAGAATAAAAATGAATCCATTTTTAAAAAAATTAAAAGAGTGCAGAAAAAAAACCCAAAACTAAAGAGAAAAGGAAGAAAGGAAGAAAAAGATAATCAAAAAAGCCATTAAAGATGATCACAAATAGTAACCCATCATTTATATATCAAAAATAACAACAGAAGTATTAGAAATTAATCCATTAAAAATCAAAGATTTCCTGTCCGGTAGCCATCCGGTACCCTCAACTGTCCAACCTTCAATGTCTTGTTATCAGCTCAAAATATAAAGAAAAGAACTTTTCCCCTAAGAGAAGATCCTTTTCACTAATGTCAAAATCTTTGTTCAATTCCAATTCATCTGTACCCTTAACCCATTTAAAAACTTTCTGAAATCTGCACTATAATTACCATTTTACTGAATATTCTGAAATAGAAAGTTCTTATAAAACTTTAAACACATATTTTTTCTTTCTAAACGGATTGAAGAGAAACTCACCCAGTGAATACCAGACATCCGGTTTTGAAGGCTTTTCAATCTTAAGAAAGAATAAGAAAAAAGAAACGCCAAAGTGATTAAAAAGAGGAGGTTTGATCAAACTTTGAGTCCATAAAAGGCTACATTAACGGCTCAGAGCATGATGGAATCCCGCTGGGAGGAAAAGGAGGAAAATATATCTTTGGGTGAATCTTTGGGTTAAAGAAGCACGTTTCTAGAGGCCTCAGATGAATGGGATCGCCTTAATAAAATTGAAACATAAAGGAACGTGCAGCACCCTTGGAGCTGGCATGAACTGGGCTGATTGTGAACCCCTTAACACAAACATCCCCATAGCAGCCTAAGGGAGGATGCCTTCTTCCTGGCAGTTGGCACCCTGAACCAATTTGTTTCTTCCCCTCTGACACTGTTGCTTTCCTTATAGAGAGCAGTTGTTCTGTCCTTGTAGATAGCAGACAAGAACATCTTTGTGAAGCCTTGAGTATTCTGCATTTGTGTCCTGCATTTTGATTCCACATTACAATGGCACAGAAAAAGTAACTTTACGACCAGACCTTGAATTTATGGCCGTTGCAGCATCCTTGTGGTCATGTGATTGATATTTGCGTGCTTCACACCCATCTTCCAGCAAGCAGAGTCAATTGAGAAGCAGGCAGTAAAATTCTAAGTCATGTTTATGTGATGCCTTGCTTAACAACCACAGTGGAAGTGATGTTGTAAGTCTGTCATGGTCACATGATGTCTCGCTTAGCGACTCTGTCGCTCAGCAATGGAGTTGCCAGTCCCAGTTGTGGTTGCTAAGGGAGGTCTATCTGTACCAGTTAATTCTTCTGACAAACAATCTTTGACATTTAATTGTTGCAACTCCTCCCCCCACAAAAAACAGCCAAGTCCAGTTTTTTCAAATCATGGTAGAAAAGGACTCTCACTTTTTAATAACTATGAAGTCCCTTTTTCTGCTTGCTCTTGAGTGTACAGAATAGAGCATGAATGAGTATGAAGGCTTGTCATGGCCTCAGAGCCAGGCTCCAAGACATGAGTAGATTGAAAAATCAAACCCTGAAGCCCTTTCAGGCCCCTCCTCAGCCAGCACTGATCCCTCTGTGACCAACACAGGGGCCAAGGAAGGAAAGAACCCCCAGCCTGAGAGTCCTGTCAAAGTAAGCACCTCATGAGTAAGCAGCAACATTCTGGTCCACATAGCAACATGGGGGTGGAAATCCCCTCCGTCTTCACATCACAACATCTACTCTGAGACAAAGAAGAGGTCTAATGTATGACTGCCTCCCTGTATTGGGAGGGGATCCCGCCGCAGGAGTATACCACATACCATGCAGCTGCAGGCCAGTATACACCAGGACCACAAAACGCAGCATCCATACCAGGATAAAAGAACACGAAAGACACTGCAGACTACAGCAACCAGAAAAATCTGCAGTAGCTGAACTTGCTCTCAGGCACACTGGACACAAAATCCTATTTGAAAACACAGAGATACTGGACAACACCAACAGCCACTATACCAGGCTATACTGGGAAGCCATTGAGATTCACAAACACCAGCACAGTTTCAATAAAAAAGAGGAGAGTCTAAAAATCAACAAAACCTGGCTACCAATCCTGAAAAATACACCCTGCAAAAGGTCAACGAACTCAGCTCAACCACCAGGACGTGTGAACAGCTCACACAATGAACATGCTAATCACCCTCAGCAGCCAGCCGTTAACAACTCAATAGAAGAAAAAACCCTGCCTAACCCCCAGGAAGATACACAGGTATTCTGATACTTCTTTGTGTACTTGCCTGTTGACTTATTCAGAGTTCTCATCCTTACCATTATCCAAATCACAGTGACTGATTTGTACTCTTGGTGCTAAATCTCTAGAGACTTTCTCCAAACTTTCAGAAGGTTTGGCACAAACACATCAATTACATGTCATCACCTTGCTATGACCCTAAAGCCTTGTGGGCTGATCTCATGCCATTAGAAAATCTTGGGTGCATAAATGGCTCTGGAGAAACAGAGAGCCTGGGGAGGCTACTAGGGCAGCCAGGGGCTGTGGTTACTCCCTGTCTTTCAGATATGAAGCCTTGACTGGACTCTGTACAGATCAAGAAAGCCCTTCAAGCTTCTGTCTTGGAAGAGGACTTTGATTTCTTCCACCTCTCCTTCTTACTCTTGGTCCAGAGCAGACACAGGGATGGGGGCTCAACCAGGAACAGAACTCTTATTGCTGCTTGTGTTCCTTCTGTGCCCGCAGGAAGCCTGGGGGATGTGGAAAGCCAAATGCCTCCTGACTCTGAAGAGGAGTGAGGTGGACCCAAAGAATCGTTACAGGCCAGGAGAGCTTCTCATTGGTGGCATAGCCTCTACAAAAAAGGATTTTTTTAAACCACTAAGCTTCAACACAACTCCTTCAACTGAAGTAAATGAGTAAGTCCTTCTCACTCCTTTAAAGCCACTACATTTCTGACTGATTTCTGAAGTTCCAGCCCTCCTCTGTTTCCACGAATTATCCTTTTGATCTGCTAGTTTTCTCCATGTCTCTCCAGTTTCAACCTTGGGTTTCCATTTCACATCCTGCAACTGTTGAGCAGATGTGGGTGCTGAATAGAGGAGAGATTCTGGTTCCTCCATTCCACCCCTTCCTTGGCCCACCAAGGGCTCATCAGGGACAGAAAAATGCAGGAATGTTGCATTTTTTCGTCTTCATTGCCAGTGGGATAAGTTAATTCTCCAGTCAGGAAATGATTGTGAAGAATGGACTTGAAAACCTCAACCTGTCCAGAAATTGATAACTTATTGGCTTAGTTAATACTCACAGCTCTTCATTTGGTGCATGTTGTGTGAGAGAGTGAGTGTGGTTTAAATGTTCTTTTCCAATTTTAACTTCTAATTAACATTATATTTAATCTGGATAATAAGGCAAACAACTGAAAAGTATTTTAGAGGCTCACTAGGAAAGGAGACAGACAGAATATTTAAAGTTAACATAAAATTTTAGTTGAATTGCAAACAGACCGACAACCTCAAGAATGCATTCAGGACTTGATATGCGATATAAGTAGAAAGATTCCTGTGAAATATGTGAGATCTCTGGGGTGACTTTCCACAGTCTTAGGAGAGATGAAGCTATCCATCCAAATAGGGGATGAAATTCACCCCCCCCCAAAATGTTATTTTCATGTCACAAACTATGATTCAATTCAATTGATTATTTTCTAATGCAATTATAGTTTCAGGGCCAGATTGACAAAAGACTGGAAAATCCTATCCTTCCTTTTTGCCATTCAGGAGATCAATCAGGATTCTCATCTCTTGCCCAACGTCACTCTGGGTTACAACATTTATGAAAATTATTACCATGCAAGAAAGACTTCTGATGCCCTGCTGGACCTGCTTGCAGCCGGGGAGGCCAATGTCCCCAACTACAGCTGTGGAAGGCCGAGAAACACAGTGGCCGTTCTCGAAGGGGCTGACACTGACATCTCCATCCAGATTTCAACCATGTTGGGCACCTACAAAATCCCTCAGGTGTGTCTCACCCTGGAGACAGTTTCCATTCATGCACCCTTTAACTGAAGGTCCTGAGTTCTAGATGAAGATCACCGTTTTCTTATGAAAATGATAGGCATTAAAGTTTGGGTGTTGAATTTAAAATTCCATCTTCTTTCAATCTTTTCAGATCAGCTACAGTTTTGTTTCCCAGATTCTGAATGACAAAACTCGGTTTCCTTTCCTCTACCCAATGCTTCCTGCTGAAGGATTCCAGTACCTGGGGATGGTCAAGCTGCTCCTCCATTTCAGGTGGACCTTGGTTGGTCTGATGGCTCAAGACACTGACCAGGGCCAGAAATTCCTGAGGACACTGACTTCCATGCTGGAAAGGAACGGCATTTGTCCAGTGTTATCAGAAATCATTTCCACTACAATTCTTCCAGGGCTCCTAGATGGTGGTCCATATCAGAACTGGAGACAAGTGAATGTCTTTCTTTATGGTGCAGAGAGTGATTTCATCCCTGTAGGAGTACTCATTCTATATTTTGTACTTCAATCCTTTCAGCAATCTGTTAGAGGAAAAGTCGTGATCACAACCCTCTGCTGGGACATAACTAACTATTTCACAAATGCAACTGTTTCCTTTCAATTCCTTCATGGCATTTTTTCCTTTATTATGAAAGGAAATCGAATCGCAAAGTCTGCTATGACAGCAAATATTTACAATTCCGTTGAAGATTTGGCAAATGTATCCTTCAGCTGTTCCTATACCAAGGATGCCTTTTCCGTGAAAGTCTGGAAACGTTGCAGCGAGAGAGAAGAACTGGAGACTGTGCCCCAGGAGGAGATAGATCGGATCCTGTCTCTGGACAGCTATTTCAATTACAACACCATCTGGGCTGTGGCACGGGCCTTACATGCAGCCTATGAATCCAGGTCCAAGAGGACAAAGAGGAAAGGTGCTAAAATCATGGAAACTGCAAGATTGGAAGGGTGGCAGGTATTTTGTTCTCTCTCTCCTAAAGCTCAGAATCAATTTGTCATTGTAAAAACTGGACAGATATTTTGAAAACCTGATTTATTCTGAAATGAATGAATGAATGAATGAATGAATGAATGAATGAATGAATGAACGAATGAATAAATAAATTGAATTCTAAATTTCTCTCTTAAGGAAGGAAGGGACGGAGGGACAGAGGAACCCATTAAGGTGAGACTTGGAGAAGAGATTACATAGTCCAGAGATAGAAGGAAGAATGAGAAAGAAGTTGAAACAACCCAGCCTTGATTTTGTTTACCATAAGGCAGTGTTTCTCAACCTCAGCAACTTTAAGAAGTGTGGAATGAAATGTCTGGCTGGGGAATTCTGGGAGTTGAAATCTGCACATCTTCAGGTTGCTGAGGTTGAGAAACACTGCTCTAAGAAATGGGGAATACTTGGACAGACATTTAAGACTGATCCCAGCCCTTCCACTTGGGCCAGGTCAAGAAATAGATATGACAGGGTTCCAGAAATGCCACTTTATTATTGTAGGAGATAGTAAGACAATCCAATTTTCTCTCTGTCACATCTTGCAGTGTTTGTCCAGATGGTATGTGTTTAAGCAATGAGTTAATAGGCAATATTATTACCTGTTTAATAATTTTTTAAAATTTCTTTTCCTCACTCATATTTATTAAGGCCTCAGTATGCTCATGTAACACCTCTGCTTCATGAGCTGCATTGGTTGTCGGTTTGCTTCCGGGTGCAATTCAAGGTGCTGGTTGTTACTTGCACTGCCCTGCATGGCATAGGGCCTGATTCTTTGGGGGAGCTTTTGTCTCCCATAATATCTGCCTGGCTAATTTGAACAAGCAGGTTGGCACGTTCCAGGTTCCTTCGATTAAAGAATGCCATCTATCAGGACCCCAGAAGTGCACCTTCTCTATAGCAGTGCTTGCCCTCTGGAATGAGGTTCCCCCAAGATCTGGATGGCTCCCACTCTGCTGTTTCTTAGAAGAGCTGTGAAGACCCCTCTCTACCTTGCGCTTGCCATCTTTTATCTTTATTTCTTGATTGTTTCTTGGTTTCATTGTAATTTCTTGGATTGTTGTGAGCCACCAAGGGTCACTGAGAGTTGGATAGCATTCAAGTTTAATACATGATTATTATTTTTTATATGATGCAAATCTTTCCAGATTCTCTCCTGAAGACGTTGGGAAATAAATCCAAAATTTCAATTTTGTGTGTAGAGAGAGCAATGTTCACTTCATCCCCAACACAAAGGAAGGGTTCTTCCCATTGAATGTTGGATGCCCTGTCTAAAAATATCCATTTTCTCTTCCATTCCAGCTTCATTCCTTTCTTCAAAACCCTCAGTTTTACAATAATTCCATAAATGGAGTGTATCTGGATGAGAACGGAGGCCTGATGGCAGACCTGGATGTCTTAATGTGGGGGATTATCAACATTAAATCCCTTAAGAGAGTGAGGTTTGGGAGCCTAGAAAGACAGGGATCCCTGGATGTCAAGTTCATGATCAACCAGAATGCTATTGCAGAGATGGAAGTGCTGAACAAGGTGGGATGAAATCTTCATTTCCTTGTTTCTGAAGTTCTTGCCTAGAGGACTGCACTCTTGGGGCAGGGAGTGCCTTTCAATATCATCTAAGTTCTCCCAGAAAGGAACCACATTATTTAGTCTGATGTTCAGGTGCCTATCACAGCAAAGAAGCATCCACAGGAAAGAAACATGCCTCTCTTGAGGTATGTAGTATGTGAAGTTAGAATCTAAGTCTAAAAATCGTAGTGTGTGAAAAGTTAGAAGAGAAGATCAACAAGGAGGCAACGTGCAAGCAGTTCAAGTTCATGAATTTTAGGACTTGATAGGCTTCAAGTTTAGTAAAGCTAAGTCTTGAAGTGTAGATCAGCACCTTCTTCCTCCTTTGTCTCCTTTCTGGAAAGAACTTCATTTTCTGGATCTTCTTCCTCTCTCCATTCAGCCCCTGCCTCCTTCCAGGTGTGTGGAAAGCTGTCCTCCTGGCTTGGTGAAGGTGGCTCAGGAAGGGAGGCCCAGCTGCTGCTACGACTGTCTTCCTTGTGCAGAAGGAACCATCTCCACCCATGAAGGTGGGTGGCACCAGAAGAAAGGGGCAGACTTTGGGGGGACTTATACCCCAAGAAAAGCCTGGCTTTTAAAACATTCCCTCCTTATATTATATACACTATATTTCCTACTGAGGAATAACAAATGAACTTATTTGTTAAACTGAGGGAGAATACTAGACCAATGAGAGCTTACCATTAGAAGGAAGATGGTATTTATTACTCTTCATCCTCAACAGAAACCTTTCATGTTTCAGTTTCTGATTCACCCCCTTCCTGAGAATTGCCAGGCTTCCAGGGCATGATGACAATCGATGGGTCTTTGGAAAGTATTGACCGGGACTTCCTCCACTACACCATATCAAGATGGAACCCCATTTCTATGAGCAGCCAAAGTTCATGGCTTTAGATTTCTAGGGAAGCCACGGGACAGGCAACTTTCATGTTCAGCTCTTCTTTGCTATGTTCACAAAATCCAGATTTTACCACCCCTAAAATTGGCTCCCTCTATTGAATAGGAATGGTAGACCGAACAGTTTATGTAGACCTTCCAACTTCTTGATTCTCTCTGTAATGGTGGGTGAGAAGAAAGAAATCATCAGTGAGGACTTAGCCAGACTTCCCTCTGGCCCTGGTGGGAAGATGGCCCACAAACAGTTTGTTGAGAGCAGGAATTCATGATGACATCCTGAGTTCAAATCTCCTTGAAGGTCACCTCCACAAAACCTCAGTGGTGAAATTATGGAAATTTATCTCGTTCTTATTCAGTGAAACTGGAAAGAGACCTGCCAGTTTTCCCTTACAATGCAAGTTAAAAGAAGAATACTTAAACTATTGTCTATCTCCTTCCCTCCATCCACTCCTGAAATATGTAAAACGGACAGTTCTGGTAATTTCTTCTCCCTTTAGATGGAGTGAAAGGAAGAAGCATTTTCTTTCATTTTTCTCTCTGGCGGATTCCCCATTTCACAGCAATTCCTGAAGAAAATAGAACTTGCTCATCATCATCATCATCATCACCATCCCACTCAGGCAAAAGTAAAAGTAACTGAGGACTCTCTCAACTTTTTCAGTCCTTTTCTGCATAAATATGAATATTAGTTTTCCATAAGTCTATCTTCATTGAACAGTCTGGGTATGTAATGTGTGATATCATGTTTGATTCCACTATTTTCACATAAAGCAAAAATATAAAATTTGGATTTGGTACCCATCTTGGAATTTATCTGCGGTTTCAGTGACACCCAAACTATACCCTTGATTGAAGCACATGCCTCAGGAGAGATCTTCCTCTTCCTCTTTTTCAGATGCAGAAAAATGTACCAGATGTCCAGAAGATCAGCATCCAAACAGCAGTCAAGATCATTGTATCCCCAAGATAAAAACCTTCCTATCCTATCAAGAACATTTGGGGATCATCCTGGCTTCCCTTGCCTTGTTCTTCATTTTAATTACAAGCTTTGTCCTGGGAATCTTCATTAAATTCCAGGAAACTCCAATTGTCAAAGCCAACAATCGGGATCTCTCCTACATGCTCCTAGTCTCACTCCTGCTATCCTTCTTGACCTCCTTCCTCTTCATCGGCCGGCCAACGACAGCCACCTGCCTGCTCCGACAAACAGCCTTCAGCATCGTCTTCTCTCTTGCCGTCTCTTTGGTCTTGGCCAAAACCGTCATGGTGGTGTTAGCCTTCTTGGCCACAAAGCCAGGGAATAAAGTGCAGAGATGGCTGGGAAAGAGCCTGGCCAACTCCATCATCCTTTCCTGCTCTGGTCTCCAAGCTGTCCTCTGCAGCATCTGGCTGGGCATTTCTCCCCCATTTCCTCATGCTGACCTGCACTCTCAGCCTGGAGAGATCGTCCTGGAATGCAATGAAGGCTCTGTCACCATCTTTTACTGTGCCCTTGGTTACATGGGCTTCCTTGCTGCCATCTGCTTCGAGGTGGCTTTCCTGGCCAGGAATCTGCCTGGGGCCTTCAACGAAGCCAAGCTGATCACCTTCAGCATGCTGGTCTTCTGCAGCGTCTGGATCTCCTTTGTGCCCACCTACCTGAGCACCAAGGGGAAATACATGGTGGCCGTGCAGGTCTTCTCCATCTTGGCCTCCAGTGCTGGTCTGCTGGCCTGCATCTTCATCCCCAAGTGCTATATTCTTCTTCTTAGGCCAGAACTGAATACAAAAGAACAGTTGATGTCAAAATAAAGTCATAAAGTGAATTTGGAGTAGGAGGTTCCCAGAAATGCCAGTTAGTAATTCTAGCAATAAGTATTTGACACTTTCATGCTGTTAAAATAATAAGTAAATAACACAAACTGCTGTTCTTTCAACTTTATCATTTTAATTCTATCATTTCTTCAAATGATCGAAATGGATTGTCCCTTTTTTAAACTGTGGAGGTATAGTAGGTTTGTATTTGGGGTTTTATTTCTGTAAGCTGCCTGGAGTTACCGTGAGATGAATGGCCATATAGACTGCTTTAATATATTTGATATCCCCATTTCTCTTTGCTGTTGAATGTATAGGAAAATATGTGGGTGTTCAAGTATCTTTTGGATGAGTGTAGAATTTGCTGAAAGGTGCATTTGACTTGGAGACTGGGACATCATTACCTTGAAGCACAAATTTTTCTCTTGATGGTCCCAGAGAAAATTATTTTTTGACTAATGTGCTTTGATACAACTAATTACTAAGGTGGTTAAAGAGAATAGCCCAGTTCAGCTTCTCTCCTGCCAGCATAAAATATCACAATGTAATACATGAAAATAGGGCCATCACTGCCTTGGGTAGGTATGGAGCCATTAGGTATCCACATAATGCGATGAGCAGGAAGCAGGTGAGAGCAAAGAGCTCAACCTGACAGTTGCAAAGCAGCCTGATCACTGCAAGGTGTTAGATGGATTCCCAAGATAACAGAGGACAGTGAATCAGCAAAAGGAGCAGATTGAGGGGCAGTTTCTGACAAAGACACCACCCAGCTTTGCTGCGGAGTCTGATCTGGATGTCAAAACCTGTCTTTAACCTGCTTGTCTCCTATCTTCAGCTGGACTGCAGAAGAGTCTCAAGGCACTCAGCAGAAGGGCAACCAGGAAATCACTGTTATTTGGATAATTGTAAGGAGGAGAATGAGCATGAAACTGAGCAAACTCAGGGAGGCAGTGAAGGACAGGAGGACCTGGCGGGATGTGGTTCATGGGGTCACGAGGAGTTGGACACGACTTAACGACTGAACAACAACAACAAAAGGAGGAGAAATGTCACCTCTCTGAAGTGCCAATGAGTTCACTTAGAGGTGACCAGAGGGATCAGTCAAAGCTGGGGAGGGAAACTTGAAATGAACCCCAGGAGAATTTGGCTCCAAACAGTTCCAATGAATTATGATTAGAAAACATGCAGAATAAAGAGAGGCTTTTACATTGTACAGGGAGAGTTACACATTAGCAAGGATTAGTTGCTCTTTCTTTTTTTCTTTTAGAGTTTTTCTCCCACCTTTATTATTTTTTTGTATAAGTAACTCAAGGTGGCGAACATACCTAATCCTCCTTCCTCCTCCTTTTTTCCGCACACAACCCTCACAACAACCCTGTGAGGTGAGCCGGGCTGAGAGAGAGTGACTTTTTCCAAGGGGACGTTGCCTATATGTCTCTAGGCAGCTGGGGCTCCTTTCTTGAGATGAGTGACAAGCTCCATGAGGCAGACTCTGGAAATGGATGACTCCTTGCCCAAACTAACAGAACAAGGGGACCTCCTTCCTAGAGCTTTCCCACCTTTATGCTCCTTATGCTCCAAGTTCCCGCTATAAGTTCTTTGTTGTCCAGGCTACCATCTTGCATCTGGCCAGATCCAAGTAGTGGACCTAAAGCTGAAGGAGAAGTGTGATTTGAATGAGTGCTTTTCATGTCATAAGCAGCAAAAGAACCCTTTGTCTTCTCCTTGTTCTTCTGGTGTAACCATTCCATGGTTCAGATGTTATCTAGACATCCCGCAGGTTGGGAAAAGTTGCCTGCATTTCCTCCTGCCTGAAAGAGACCTAAAACAATGCTGACACATTCATTTTCCAAGATGGAGCAGAATGAAGCACTTTTTAACAATTAAATATTGATTTTAATAATAAAATGGGGTTAGATATGTCAGATTCAGCCCAGCACGGCCAGCGCCACTGTGCAGTTTCACCACCCCTAGTCAATTTCACCGCCCCAGGCACCGGGAGCCAAAGAAGGAAAACAGGGCTAACCACAAGTTAATTGCCAGCAGGTGGTGAAATCCCCAAATGCCCCAGGCAGCGCCAAACAAGATACTTTGGGGCCACAGCAATCCAGAGGCGATCAGCAGCCAATCACAGAACCCCGGGTTTGTCCGCATGAGAAAAACCCCACAATTACAATGCCCAGGAAGAAAAAGCACAGCAATCACAAGGACAAAGAAACCTGGCTGAATCTACCATTAAGGGGGGAAGCCAGGGTTAGCTACCGGTCGGGGGGGAACCCTATAAAACAATGTAAGAACCGTGCCAAGCCAATCCTGGCTTTGTCTGTAACCGTTACGCATTATCCCTGAGTAAATTAACTTTTGTCCGAGCCTGTGTCTCATGTGGTTTTTGTTCAAAGCTGAATGCAGCGATCCTTACAAGATAGAATATAGATGATAGGTAGACATAGATTGATAAAGATAGAAGATAGATAGACAGACAGACAGACAGACATAGATACTTCTCAAGAAGTTAAATGTTTGTCAAGTTCACCAAGTTCCTGTTCATGCTGATGTTTCTATCATGATCCAACACAGTTTCCTGAGTTACTAAATGGCCCTCTATGAGCTGTGGGTAGTGTGGTCATGTGAGAAGGTATACCAAATAAATTTTGTGAACTGGACAGAACTCAGAAAAGCTGCAGGTGTTGGCAATCCCTATCAACTGCATATTTGCAATACAGCATTCTTTAGCCTCATAGGTATGCAAGGTCAAAGCGCCGTGCAAGTGGCAAATCTTCATGACACTAGCAAGAGCCACGTTCTTTCCTCAAGGAGAAAGATGAGAAACTCATTCAGACTTTTTCTTATGGTTGGAGGAGAAGAAGAAGAGTCACAATGGTATAATAATATGAAGGGTAGACATCCAGTCCCCTCTTTCTTTTTTTCTATAGTTTTATTGAGGATTACATTAAGCGAGTACAACAACCTAATACAGAAATGCATTAAATAAGAATAAATAAGAATAAATGTATTTTTAAAAGAAGTAAATGTGCAGAGAAAAACCAAAACAAAAGGAAGAAAGGAAGAAAAAAATATAGAAGACGAAACTTCCCCCTTCATTCCCGGCAAGTACGGTCAAGTAACAAATTACCACTGTCTCTTAAAATACAATCAAGTACTTCTTCGTTCCATAGCTCACCCCATTTAAATATTTATATCTCCATTTGCATTTCAACCAATTTCCCTTAATCCCCCTCTTCAGATAATCAAAGCCAAATCCCAGTTAACAATTAAACATTTCCAAGAGTAACCATCATCATCCAGTCCCAAGCAAAAAAGCCATTAAACACTATCAGAAATAGTAACCCATTATTTATATATCAAACATAACAACAGAAGTATTACAAATTAATCCATGAAACCGCAAAGATTTCCTTTTCAGTAGCCATGTGGTACCCTCAACTGTCCAACCTTCAATGTCTTATTATCAGCTCAAAATATAAACAAAACAACTTTCCCCAAAAGGTCCTTTTAATTAATGTAAAAATCTTTGTTCAATTCAAATTCATCTGTACCCTTAATCTATTTCAAAACGTCCTGAAATCTGCACTATAATTACCATTTTACTGTATACTGTGAAATAGAGAGTTCTTACAGAACTTCAAACACGTATTCTTTCTTTCTAAACTGATTGAAGAGAAACTCACCCAGCAGATACCAGACTTGCGGTTCTGAAGGCTTTTCAACCTTAACAAATAATAAGAAAAAATACACTCCAAAGTGATTAAAAAGATGAGGTTTGGTTGAACTTTGAGTCCATAAAAGGCTACATGAACAGCTCAGAGCAGGTTGGAATCCCATGATTCCCAGCTGATGGCAAGAGACCACAAAGACATCTGCTTCCGCTGTCAACTCCCCCCCTCCCAAAAACCCAGCTGTCCAGAGTATACATGGATAATCTCCAGATCTCTCCTTGATCTGGAGAGAACTTTCAGTAGTCCAGATCCAATATACAGCTGCCTTTTTGGTCATAATGTCTCCTGCAATCCACATCAGTTTTCCATTCCTCCCTGGAAATGACAATGACATCCGTTCCCCTCCTTAGGCCGGTCCTTTTCACCAGAACCATCAATAGACAAATTTGTGCTTCAAGGTAATGGTGTCCTGGTCTCCAGGTCAAATGTACCTTTCAGCAAATTCTACACTCATCCAAAAGATACATCAACACCCACGTACTGTACTGTACATGCAAGAACAAAGAGTAACACGGATATCAACTATATTCATTAATTTATTCAAGCAATTTATATGGCTGCCCAACTCACGGTAACGCCAGGCAGCTTACAGAAATAAAACCCCAAATACAAACCCACTACACCTCCACAGTTTAAAAAAAAGGACAAGCGATGTCTATCATTTGAAGAAATGATAGAATTAAAATGATGAAGTTGAAAAAACATAGGTTTGTATGGTTTTTTTTTTTAAAGCATTAAAGTGACAAATACTGATTGCTAGAATTACTAACTGGCATTTCTGGGAACCTCCTACTCCAAATTCACTTTATGAGTTATATTTTGACATCAACTGTTCTTTTGTATTCAGTTCTGGCCTAAGAAGAAGAATATAGCACTTGGGGATGAAGATGCAGGCCAGCAGACCAGCACAGGAGGCCAAGATGGAGAAGACCTGCACAGCCACCATGTATTTCCCCTTGGTGCTCAGGTAGGTGGGCACAAAGGAGAGCCAGACACTGCAGAAGACCAGCATGCTGAAGGTGATGAGCTTGGCTTCGTTGAAGGCCCCAGGCAGATTCCTGGCCAGGAAAGCCACCGCGAAGCAAATGGCAGCCAGGAAGCCCATGTAACCAAGGGCACAGTAAAAGATGGTGACAGAGCCCTCATTGCACTGTAGAATGATCTCTCCAGGCTGAGAGTGCAGGTCAGCATCAGGAAATGGGGGAGAAATGCCCAACCAGATGCTGCAGAGGACAGCTTGGAGACCAGTGCAGGAAAGGATGATGGAGTTGGCCAGGCTCTTTCCCAGCCATCTCTGCATTTTATTCCCTGGCTTTGTGGCCAAGAAGGCTAACACCACCATGACTGTTTTGGCCAAGACTGAAGAGACAGCGAGGGAATAAACGATGCTGAAGGCTGTTTGTCGGAACAGGCAGGTGGCTGTCGTTGGCCGGCCAATGAAGAGGAAGGAGGTCCAGAAGGAAAAGAGGAGCGAGAGTAGGAGGATGTAGGAGAGATCCCGATTGTTGGCTTTGACAATTGGAGTTTCCTGGAATTTAATGAAGATTCCCAGGACAAAGCCTGCAATTAAAGAGAGGAAGAAGGCAAGGGAAGCCAGGATGATCCCCAAATGTTCTTGATAGGATAGGAAGGTTTTCATCTTGGGTATACAGTGATCTTGATTGATGTTTGGATGCCGATCTTCTGGACATCTGGTACATTTTTCTGCATCTGCAAAAGAGGAAGAGGAAGATCTCTCATGAGGCCTGTGCTTCAATCAAGGGGATAGTTTGGGTGTCACTGAATCCTTAGATAATTTCCCAGATGGGTTCCAAATACAAAGAATATATTTGTGCTTTATGTGAATTTAGTCAACAAATATGATGCCCCAATTTGATACCCACAGACTTTTATAGAAAACTAATATTCATATTTATGCAGAAAAGGAGAGAAAAAGTTGAGAGTCCTCAGTTACTTTTACTTTTGCCTGAGTGGGATGGCGATGGCGATGATGATGATGATCTATTTTCTTCACCAATTGCTGTGAAATGGGGAATCTGCCAGAGACGAAAGTGAAAGAAAATGCTTCTTCCTTTCACTCCAGCTAGAGGGGGAAGAAACTGCCAGAACTGTCCTTTTTACATATTTCAGGAAAGAAGGGAGGGAGGGAGAGAGATAATAGTTTAAGTGTTCTTTTTGCTTGTGATGCAATTTCACTAAAAAGGAAAGAAAAAAAGAAAGTTCCCCAACTTCACCACTGAGATTAGGTGTCAGAACCTGCATCAACCAGCAATTGTTAATTTACATAGCATAGCAGTCAATGGGAGTTTGATTGATTTGCTTCTGCCAATTGAGACTAGGGAGGGGGGTAGTAGTTAATGGTTGTAATAGGAGTAGTAATGGGAGATGATGAGCAACCTAAACTTATATGGGCAATGAGGCCAGACCTGATTGCAGGCAAGGCCAGTGGGGGGCCTGATGGCCAGGAAGGAGCTATGTATCCATGGGAGGAAGGAAAGAGGTCACCACCAGGTGAAAAGGAATTGAGGCACCAGGGCAATAAGGGGAGGGGGAGTTTAGGCTTTAGTTTTGGCAATGTTTTGTTTCAAGCTGCATGTCCCATACAATAAGGGAGCATTTATCTGAACCAGGCCTGGTTTCAGGAGAATTCTTCTGAATTGGGGTTTGGACTTTGTGGACTTGACATTAGGTGGAGCTGACCTTCAGGGAGAGTTGAGCTGAGGACATCATCATGAATGCTGCTCTTGACAAACTTTTCCCAAACATTTCTAAGGAAATCTGAAGCCATGAATTTTGGCTGCCCCTAGAAATGGCGTTCCAAATAGATACGGTGAAGTGGAGGAAAACCTGATCAATACTTTTCCAAGGATACATCCAATGTCATGATGGCCTGGAAGCCTGGCAATTCTCAGGATGGGGGTGAATCACAAACTGAAGCATGAAAAGTTTCTATTGAGCATGAAGAGTAATAAATGCCATATTCCTCGTGATGCTTAGCTTTGATTGGTCCAGTATCTTTCCTGGGTTTAACCTCGAGGTTGATTTCTTATCTCTAACTGTGAAATATATTGTATATATCGTAAGGAATGATGTTTTAAAAGCCAAGCTTTTGTTGGGATATTCAGTCTTCCCAAAGCATGCCCCTTCCTTCTGGTGCCACCCACCTTCCTGGATGGATATGGTTCCTTCTGCGCAAGGAAGACAGTCGTAGCAGCAGATGGGCCTCCCTTCCTGAGCCACCTTCACCGACCCAGGAGCACAGCTTTCCACACAGCTGGAAGGAGGCAGGGGCTGAATGGAGAGAGGAAGAAGATCCAGAACATGAAGTTCTTCCAGAAAGCAGACAAAGGAGGGAGAGGTTGGTGACCTCTACTTCAAGGCTTAGATTTGCTCAGTTTGAAGCCTACCAAGTCCTAAAATTCATGAACTGGAACTGGTCGCATGTTGCTTCCCTGTTGATCTTCTCTTCTAACTTTTCACGTACTATGATTTTTAGACTTAGATTCTAACTATACATATTAAATCCCTCAAGAGAAGCTTGGATATTTTCTTTGCTTTGGCCAAAGGAAATCAACTTGCTCCCCTGGCTGAAATCGTTCTCCCTTTGCAGAAGAGTAATAAATACTTTCCTTGAGGAGTGAAACATGTATTTTGGCTAGACATCTGGACATCCAACTAAATCATGTGGTTCCTTCTGGAAGAATATAGGTGCTATTGAAAGGCACTCCCTGCCCCAAGAGTGCAATCCTCTAGGCAAGAACGTCAGAAAAAGAAAATAAAGATTTAATCCCACCTTGTTCAGCACTTCCATCTCTGCAGTAGCATTCTGGTTGATCATGAACTTGAGATCCAGGGAACCCTGTCTTTCTAGACTCCCAAACCTCGGCCTGCTAAAGATTGTATTATTTATAATGTTCCACTTAATTATTTCCAGGACTGCCACCAGGTCTCTATTCTCATCCAGATATACTCCATTTATGGAATTATTGTAAAACTGAGGGTTCTGAAGAAAGGAATGAAGCTGAAACGGAAGAGAAAATAGCTATGTTTAGATTGGACCCAACATTCAGTGGGAAGAACCCTTCCTTTGTGCTAGGAGTGAACTGAACATTGCTCTCTCTACACATAAAATTGAAAATTCAGCTTTAGTTTTGAACTTCTTCAGGAAGGAACCTGGAAAGATTTGCATCATATGATGAATAATACTCATTTATTAAACTTGCATGCCATGCAACGCTCAGTGACTCTGGGAGGCTGACAGCAATCCAAGAAATTCCAATGAAATCAATGAAAAATATAGAAATAAAGATAAGAGATGGCAGGTGCGATGTAGTGAGGGGTCTCCAGAGCTCTTCTAAACAGCAGCAGAGTGGGAGCCATCCAGATTTTGGGAATGTCAGATTCAGCCTAGAAAGCACACACTGCTAGCCCAGAGCCATTGGTCAGTTCCAGCGCCTCAGGCAATAGGCGACTGGGGCGAGGAAACTATGTAACCGCAAGTCATCTACCAACAGGGGCGGACAGTTAACAAGCAGGCGGGAGTCAATTAGCAGCGGCAACACAGTAGAACACCCGGCTCCCCAGGCGCCCCGGGCAACTCCAGCTTCCAATACACCGGGAGTGCAGTGATCCAGAGGCCATCAGCAGGTGATTCGAAACAAGATTAACACAGCCACTCTGTGATGGAATGGAATTAGGAAGGCCATGCTCAGGGAGATAAGTGTTTTCTTAGTTCACTGCAAGAGCGTGGGAACTTCAAGAGGATGAGGCTGGCACCTCCCTGAGGAATTCACGGTGTTGTGGCTGTCTGTCTTGGGAGCTGGGGTTCTGTCTGGGGAGATTGATGTCAGGTTTAGCCAAAGAACTCCAAGAGACAATGCAAAATCAATTCAGCTGTGTTTATTAGCTACAACCTCTAGCAAGAATCTCCGCAGATTGAACCCCAGCTCCCAAGCCAGCCAACCACAATGCCGTGATTTCCTCAGGGAGGTGCCAGCCTCATCCTCTTGAGGTTCCCATGCTCTTGCAGTGAACTAAGAAAACGCTTATCTCCCTGAGCCTGGCCTTCCTAATTCCATTCGGTCACACACTCCAACACACCCGAAGAAAAGCTCCAGGAACGCAAGGGCAAGGCAGCCAAAGGACGAAGATTACAACACAACAGAACCCGGCTGAATCTGCCATCAAGGCGAGGGGAAGGGGTGGAACTGTGGGGAAACTGCGAGTCAAGGGGGAACCCTAAAAAACTACTGTAAGGAACCGCACCCGCCCAATCCTGGCTTTGTCTTTAATTGCTACGCATTACGCCTGAATAAAATAGCTTTCAAACCAGCCTGTGTCTCATGAGGTTTCCGTTCAGTGCCAAATGCAGTGAACCATACAGGGAGGAACCGCATTCCAGAGGGCAGGCGCTGCTATAGAGAAGGTGCACTTCTGGGGTCTTAATACATGACATTGTTTAATCGAAGGAACCTGGAACGCACCAACCCTGCAGGACCAAATGGGCCAGGCAGATGTTATGGGAGACAAAAGCTCCCCCAAGGAACCAGGCCCTATGCTATGCAGGGCTTTACAGGTGACAGCCAACACTTTGAATTGCACCGGGAAGCCAGCTGGCAATCAGTTCAGCTCATGAAGCAGAGATGTTACATGGGCACACTGAGGCATTAATAAATATTAGTAAAATAATTTTTTTTAAATTATTGAAGAGGTAATGTTACCTATTAACTCATTGTTTGAACACATACTATCGGGACAAACTCTGCGAGAGATGACAGAGAGAAAATTGGACAGGCTTTCAAGATTGTGTTACCACATCCTACAAAAATAAAGTTGCATTTTTGGAACCCCTATGGTATCCATTTCTTGACCAGTCCCAACTGGAAGGGCTGGGATCAGTCTTAAAAGCCTGTCCACGTTTCCCCCATCCCTTATACTGAACAAAATAAAGGCTGGGTTATTCGCGTTCCTTTCTCCTTCTTCCTTCTACTGCTGGACTATGTAATCTCTTCTTCAAGTCTCTCCTTTATGACTTCCTCCCTCCCTCTCAACACAGATTGCAGCAGACAGGAAAGGAGCGAAGGGAATGCAAAAGGGAGAGGACAGGAAAATTAAAATTCTATTTATGTATTTATTTGTATTCAGAATACATTAATTTTTCCAAATATCTTCCCAGTTTTACAATGACAAATGGATTCTCAGCTGCAGGAGAGAGACAGAAGGAAAATACCTGCCAGCCTTTCAATCTCGTGGTTTCCATATTTTTACCATGTTTCATCTTTTTCCTCTTGGATCTGGACTCATAGGCTGTGTGTAAGGCCCGGGCCACAGCCCAGATGGTGTTGTAATTGAAATAGCTGTCAGGAGACAGGATCCGATCTATCTCCTCCTGGGGCAGAGTCTCCAGGTCTTCTCTCTCCCTGCACTGTCTCCAGACTTTCACGGAAAAGGGATCCTTGGTGTTGGAACAGGTGAAGGATATATGTGCTAAGTCTTTGATGGAATTGTAAAGATCCATTGTGATAGGCGACTTTGCCATTTGGTTTCCCTTCATAAGAAAGGTAAAAATGCTGTGAATGAATTGAAAGGGAATGGCTGGATTCGTCAAATAGTTAGTTACGTCCCAGCAGAATGTTGTGATCATAACTTTTCCTCTAACAGGTTGCTCAAAGGACACAAAGACTAAATATAGAATACCTATTCCCCCAGCGATGAAATCTTTCTCTGCAGTATAAAGAAAGACATTCACTTGTCTCCAATTCTGATATGGACCCACATCTATGTTCCCTGGAGGAAGAGTAGTGGAAATGGTTTGTGACAAAACCGGACAAATGCCATTCCTCTCCAGCATGGAAGTCAACGTCCTCATGAATTTCTGGCCCTGGTCAGTGTCTGCAGCCATCAGACCAACCAAGGTCCACCTGAAATGGAGGAGCAGCTTGACCATCCCCAGGTACTGGAATCCTTCAGCAGGAAGCATTGGGTAGAAGAAAGGAAACTGAGTTTTGTCATTCAGGATCTGGGAAACAAAACTGTAGCTGATCTGAAAAGATTGAAAGAAGATGGAATTTAAAATTTAACATCCAAAATTTAACACCTTTGTAAGAATCTGCCAGACTCAAATCCCAATAAGAGCAATTCTCAGCTGAACCATTAATTGGATTTAAAGCAGAAGACTGATTTATTAAGAAGCAGCCTACAGTTCTAGGTTATTGCCACGACTAAAAGCCCACATGCACCAAAACCCTTTTTCTTTCCCATCAATTCTGCCCCCGTTTTCCCAGTCCATCCCCTTCTTGCTGGTGATCTCAGCTCTTCTTGGGTCTCAGGCTGGTACGACCTTGGTTGTCCCTGGGAACCCGATAGCAGTCCACTTGCACTTAATGGTTCTCTCTCTCCCCCCCCCCCTTTTTTCCATAATGTCAGAAGTGAAGCAAGCTGATTACCGTATTTTTCCGACAATAAGATGCCCCCATGTACAAGACGACCCCCACTTTTCCAACACCAAATTAAGAAATCAATATTTTAAAGATAGTGCAGAACACATTTTTATTTAGTAATTAGTTAACATTTACCTGATACACTCGGTGGGAGGAGGTCCAAACCGTCTCTCTGCAGCTCTATTTCCATGCTCTTTTGCACAACTGATTACATTCAAGCACGAGTGAAACTGCCGATAGCTTGTCTCTGCAAACAGCCTTCTCTAATTGGTTTGTTCAGCATCAGCTGACGCCAGTTACATCAGGCTCGTGATTGGGGGAAATCTGTTTGGGAAACAAGCTATTTCAATCGTGATTGGAGGCTAGCAATAGGAGGAAGCCTGTCTCCAGAAACAAAGTATGGGCAGTTTTGCCACCGCGCGGTTCTCTCTTTGGCTGACTTCCTTCAATAAGACGCCCTTCAATTTTTAGGGTAAGGATTTTAGAAAAAAGTATCGTCCTATAGTCGGAAAAATACGGTAACTATTTAATTGATTGCGAGGCTTCTGACAGCCTTCCATTTCCATAAGAAAACTGTGATCTTCATTTACAACTCAGAACCTCGGGTTGAAAGTTGCTTTGAGAAAACAGTCTCCCAGCACAGACACACCTGTGGGATTTTGTAGGTGCCCAACATGGTCGAAATCTGGATGGAGATGTCAGTGTCAGCCCCTTCGAGAACAGCCACTGTGTTTCTCGGCCTTCCACAGCTGTAGTTGGGGATATTGGCCTCCCCGTGTGCAAGCAGGTCCAGCAGGGCATCAGAAGTCTTTCCTGCATGGTAATAGTTTTCATAAATATTGTAACCCAGAGTGATGTTGGGCAAGAGATGGGAATCCCTGTTGATCTCCTGGGTGGCAAAAAGAAAGGATAACATTTTCCGGTGATCCGTCAATGATTTCCTGCAAGTTAAAATGTATTACAACATAATTAATTAAAATAATATATTGTTCTTTTTTTGTTTTACAAAAACAGTTCTAATACATTCAAGCACCAGAGTTTCTCTGAATGGATGACAGCATCTCTAAAAGTATTAAGATGAAAATAAATTTTAAAACTCCCCCAAAACTATATCAATAAAATATATGAGATTACATTTCAAAGGTACTATCACAGTTTGTGATATAAAAATAACATTTGGAGGGAGGACGTTTCAACCCCTGTTTGGATGGATTGCTTCATCTCTCCTAAGAATGGTGGGAGGGATCCCCAAAGTTCCCATGTATTCCAAAGGAATCTTTCTAGTTATATCACATATGAAGTCCTGAATGCCTCCTTGAGGTTGTTAGTCTGTTTGCAGTTCAACTGAAATTTCAGGCTGACTTTAAATATGTTGTTTGTCTCTCTTCCTAGTGAGCCTCTCAAACACTCCATAGCAGTTTGCCCTATTATCCAGATTAAATATAGGGTTCACTGGAAGCTAAAGTTGGAAAGGAACATTTAGACCACACTCCCTCTCTCCCACAAGACGCACAAAATGAACCGCTGTGAATATTAACAAAGCCAATATGTTATCAACTTCTGTACAGGTTTAGATTTTCAAATCCATTCTCCACAATCATTTCCGCATTGGAGATTTAACTTATCCCTCTGATAATGAAGGGGAAGTAAACACAGCATTGCTGCACGTTTCTGTCCCCGATAAGCCCTTGGTGGGCCAAGGGAGGGGTAGAAGGGAGGAACCAGAATCTCTTCTCTCTCCAGCACCTACATCTGCTCAGAGGAAGTCAAGGAAAGCAGGTGTTTACTTTCTCCTTCAAAGGCAAGCAAAAGATTTAATCCTTACTGTCTGTACAGGACAAGTATATAGTAATAGAGAATTTCAAGGGAGTCTCTACATCTGCGGGGTGTAAAATAGATACACAAGGCTGAAGCTGGACAGAAATGGGGAAAAACTAAGAGATCAAGGGGGTATTTCCTGGAGGGCTGGAAGTTTAGAAATCAGTCAAAAACGGAGTGGCTGAAAAGGAGTGCAGGAAGATGGACTTACACGTATACTGGGGTCAAAGGAGTTGTGTTGAAACTTAGTGGTTGAAAAAAAGCCTTGGTTGCAGAGACTATGCCACCAATGAGAAGCTCTCCTGGCCTGTAATAACTCTGTGGGTCAAACTCATCCCTCTTCAGAGTCAGGAGGCATTTGGCTTTCTGCATCCCCCAGGCTCCCTGGGGCCACAGAAGGAGCACAAGCAGCAATACAAGTTGTTTTCCTGACTGAGCCCCCATCCCTGTGTCTGCTCTGAACCAAGAGTGAGAAGAAGAGGTGGAAGAAATCAAAGTCCTCCTCCAAGACAGAAGCTTGAAGGGCTTTCTTGATCTGTACAGAATCCAGCTAATGTTTCATATCTGAAAGATAGGGAGTAACCACAGCCCCTGCCTGCCCTAAAAGCCTCCCCAGGCTGTCTCTTTCTCCAGAGCCATTTATGCACCCAAGATTTTCTAATGGCATGAGATCAGCCCACAAGGCTTTAGGGTCATATCAAGGTGACAGCATGTAATTGGTATGTTTGTGCCAAACCTTCTGAAACTTTGCAGAAAGTCTCTAGAGATTTAGCACCAAGAGTACAAATACATGACTGTGATTTGGGTAACTGTAAGAAGGAATGACATCACCTCTCTGAACTCTGCATGAGTCAACAGGCAGATACCCAAAGGGAAAGTTGCAATTGGGCTACAAAGTTTCAAGATGAGCCAATTGGTCCCAAAGTTCTTGAAAACCATCTTTCTAAAATCCACTATCAATGTAGATTTTTAGCAAGTGTGTGAACACATCATTATGGATTTGGTTGGTCTTGACTTGTGATGGATATTAGCATTATTTATTATATTAGCCAAGGATCTGCTACGTTTTTCAATGTAGACCAATATGAGAAGCAGAAAAAATGTTCCTTTTCATGGACTTCTTATTTCTTAGACCTTCTCAAACCACAGAAGATATCCTGAGGAATAGGAGTTTGAGTCATTGTGTTCATCAAGAGTGGAGCTTCAGGTTCTACACCTGGGCAATTCCCATTAAAAGAACTATTGTTCTTTATTGGACCCAATTGCTGTTCTTTGTGAAGGTGGAATGAAGTCATAAAGCAGGTATTTAGTATCTAAATATGGAATTAGCCACAATTTTGGAGCATGAATGCACCTGGAGGACTCCTAAGCCAAGGCCTTAACCTTAAGGATCTGTACAGACATTTTGTCAAGCCCAGCCCAAGAACAACACTGAAAACGTCCACCTGAGTACAGCTCCTTTATTTGCTTACACCCACATACTTTACTGTACATTCAACAGGAAAGAGTAACAGAGAGATCAAATAAATTAATTAATTTATTAAAGCAATTTATATGGCCACCCAAGTCACAGTAACTCAGGCAGCTTACAGAAATAAGACCCCAAATACAGACCAACTACAACACCACAGATTAAAAAAGGGACAATACATTTCCATCATTTCAAGAAATGATTGAATTAAAATGATAAAGTTGGAAAAAGAGCAGTTCGTGTGTGTCTGTGTTTTTTTTAAGAGCATGAAAGTGTCAAATACTGTTTGTTAGGATTACTAACTGGCAATTCCGGGAACCACCTACCCCAAATTCACTTTATGAATTTATTTTGACATCAACTGTTCTTTTGTATTCAGTTCTGGCCTAAGAAGAAGAATATAGCACTTGGGGATGAAGATGCAGGCCAGCAGACCAGCACTGGAGGCCAAGATGGAGAAGACCTGCACGGCCACCATGTATTTTCCCTTGGTGCTCAGGTAGGTGGGCACAAAGGAGAGCCAGACGCTGCAGAAGACCAGCATGCTGAAGGTGATCAGCTTGGCTTCGTTGAAGGCCCCAGGCAGATTCCTGGCCAGGAAAGCCACCACGAAGCAGATGACAGCCAGGAAGCCCATGTATCCAAGAGCGCAGTAAAAGATGGTGACAGAGCCCTCATTGCATTGCAGGATGATCTCTCCAGGCTGAGAGTGCAGGTCAGCATCGGGAAATGGGGGAGAAATGCCCAACCAGATGCTGCAGAGGATAGCTTGGAGACCAGAGCAGGAAAGGATGATGGAGTTGGCCAGGCTCTTTCCTAGCCATCTCTGCACTTTATTCCCTGGCTTTGTGGCCAAGAAGGCTAACACCACCATGACTGTTTTGGCCAAGACCGAAGAGACAGCGAGGGAGAAAACAATGCTGAAGGCTGTTTGTCGGAGCAGGCAGGTGGCTCTCCTTGGCCGGCCAATGAAGAGGAAGGAGGTCCAGAAGGAAAGGAGGAGCGAGAGTAGGAGGATATAGGAGAGATCCTGATTGTTGGCTTTGACAATTGGAGTTTCCTGGAATTTAATGAAGATTCCCAGGACAAAGCTTGTAATTAAAGAGAAGAACAAGGCAAGGGAAGCCAGGATGATCCCCAAATGTTCTTGATAGGATAGGAAGGTTTTCATCTTGGGTATACAGTGATCTTGATTGATGTTTGGACGCTGATCTTCTGGACATCTGCTGCATTTTTCTGCATCTGAATAAGAGGAAGAGGAAGATCTCTCATGAGGCATGTGCTTCAATCAAGGGCATAGGTTGGGTGTCACTGAATCCTCAGAGAAATTCCCAGATGGGTTCCAAATACAAAGAATATATTTGTGCTCTATGTGAATTTGGTGAACAAATATGACGCCCCATATTTGATAACCACAGATTTCTATAGAAAATTAATATTCATATTTATGGAGAAAAGGAGAGAAAAAGTTGAGAGAGTCCTCAGTTACTTTTACTGTTGCCTGAGTGGGATGGTGATGGTGATGATGATGATGACGATGATGATGATGATGTTGATCCATTTTCTTCACCAATTGCTGTGAAATGGGGAATCTGCCAGAGACGAAAGTGAAAGAAAATGCTTCTTCCTTTCACTCCAGCTAGAGGGGAAGAAACTGCCAGAACTGTCCTTTTTACATATTTTAGGAAAGAAGGGAGGGAGGGAGATAGATAATAGTCTATGTGTTATTTTTCTTGTGACGTAAGGGATATCTGTCAGGTCTCTTTCCAATTTCAGTAAAAAGGAAAGGAAAAAAGAAAGTTCCCCAACTTCACCACTGAGATTACAGGTGGAGCTGACCTTCAGGGAGAGCTGAGCTCAAGAGATCACCATGAATTTATGCTCTTCACAAAGGTTTCTCAAACATTTCTAAGGAAATCTGAAGCCATGAATTTTGGCTGCCCCTAGAAATGGGGTTCCATCTAGATATGGTGAAGTGGAGGAAAACCTGATCAATACTTTTCCAAAGATACATCCAGTGTCATGGTGGCCTGGAACCCTGGCAATTCTCAGGATGGGGGTGAATCACAAACTGAATAGTGAAAGGCTTCTATTGAGCATGAAGAGTAATAAATGCCATATTCCTCGTGATGCTCAGCTTTGATTGGTCCAGTATCTTTCCTGGGTTTAACCTCGAGGTTCATTTCTTATCTCTAAGTGTAATATATTGTATATATCATAAGGAATGATGTTTTAAAAGCCAAGCTTTTTTGGGGGTATTCAGTCTTCCCAAAGTCTGCCCCTTTCTTCTGGTGCAACCCACCTTCCTGGGTGGAGATGGTTCCTTCTGCACAAGGAAGACAGTCGTAACAGCAGATGGGCCTCCCTTCCTGAGCCACCTTCATTGACCCAGGAGGACAGCTTTCCACACACCTGGAAGGAGGCAGGGGCTGAATGGAGAGAGGAAGAAGATCCAGAACATGAAGTTCTTTCCAGAAGGGGACAAAGTAGGAAGAGGATGGTGGCCTCCACTTCAAGACTTAGCTTTAGTCAGTTTGAAGCCTAACAAGTCCTAAAGTTCATGAACTTGAACTGGTTGCATGTTGCTTCCCTGTTGATCTTCTCTTCTAATTTTTCACGTACTATGATTTTTAGACTTAGATTCTAACTATACATATTAAATCCCTCAAGAGAAGCTTGGATATTTTCTTTGCTTTGGCCAAAGGAAATCAACTTGCTCCCCTGGCTCAAATCGTTCTCCCTTTGCAGAAAAGTAATAAATACTTTTCTTGAGGAGTGAAACATGTATTTTGTCTAGACATCTGGACATCTAACTAAATCATGTGGTTCCTTCTGGGAGAACTTAGATGCTATTGAAAGGCACTCCCTTAATCCTCTAGGCAAGAACTTCAGAAAAAGAAAATAAAGATTTAATCCCACCTTGTTCAGCACTTCCATCTCTGCAGTAGCATTCTGGTTGATCATGAACTTGAGATCCAGGGATCCCTCTCTTTCTAGACTCCCAAACCTCACTCTCTTGAGGGATTTCATGTTGATAATCCCCCACATTAAGACATCCAGGTCTGATGACAGGTCTCCATTCTCATCCAAATATACTCCATGTATGGAATTATTGTAAAACTGAGGGTTATGAAGAAAGGAATGAAGCTGAAATGGAAAACTGATATTTTTAGACAGGACATCCAACATTCAGTGGGAAGAACCCTTCCTTTGTGCTAGGAGTGAACTGAACATTTCTCTCTCTACACACAAAATTGAAATTTCAGATTTATTTTCCAACTTCTTCAGGAGAGAATCTGGAAAAATTTGGATCATATGAAAAATGATAATCGTTTATTAAACTTGCAAGCCATCCACCTCTCAATGACCCTGGGTGGCTCACAACAATGCAAGAAATTACAATGTAATCAATAAACAATAAAGAAATAAAGATAAAAGATGGCAAGTGTAAGGTAGAGAGGGGTCTCCACAGCTCTTCTAAGCAACGGCAGAGTGGGAGCCATCCAGATCTTGGGGGAACCTCATTCCAGACGGCAGGCGCTGTGAGAGAGGAGCACCTTGGGGGTCCTGATAGATGGCACTCTTTCACTGAAGGGACCTGGAACGCGCCCACCTGCTGGTTCAAATTGTCCAGGAGATGTAATGGGAGACAAAAGCTCCCCCAAGGACCCAGGCCCTATGCCATGCAGATCTTTACAGGTAACAACCAGCACCTTGAATTGCACCCAGAAGCAAACTAGCAAGCAGTGCAGCTTGTGAAGCAGAGGTTCATGGGCATGCTGAGGACTTAATAAATATTAGTAAGTAAAATAAAATTTAAAAATGTATTAAAGAGGTTGTAATATTACCTATTAACTTATAGTTTAAACACGTAATATCTCGACAAACACTGCAAGATGTGAAAGAGAGAAAATTGGATTGTGTTACTATGTGCTACAATAATAAAGTGGCATTTCTTTAACCATGTCGTATCTATTTCTTGACCTGGCCCAAATGGAAGGGCTGGGATCAGTCTTATAAGTCTGTCCAAATATTTCCCATCTCTTAGACCAGCGTTTCTCAACCTCAGCAATTTGTGAATGTGTGGATTTCAACTCCCAGAATTCCCCAGCCAGCCACACTTCTGAAAGTTGCTGAGGTTGAGAAACACTGCCTTATACAAAACAAAATTAAGGTTTCAAGTTTTTCCCATTCTTCCTTCTATCTCTGGACTATGTAATCTCTTCTCCAAGTCTCACCATTATGGGTTCTTCTGTCCCTCCATCCCTTTCTTCCTTAAGAGTGAAAGTTAGAATACAATTCATTCATTCATTCATTCATTCATTCATTCATTCATTCATTCATTCATTGTATTCAGAATAAATCAAGTTTTCAAAATATCTGCCCACTTTTTACAATGAGAAATTGATTCTGAGCTGCAGGACAGAGGCAGGAGAAAATACCTGCCATCCTTCCAATCTTGCAGTTGCCATATTTTTACCACCTTTCATCTTTGTCCTCTTGGACCTGGATTCATAGGCTGCATGTAAGGCCCGGGCCACAGCCCAGATGGTGTTGTAATTGAAATAGCTGTCCTGAGACAGGATTTGATCCATCTCCTCCTGGGGCAGAGTCTCCGCTTCTTCTCTCTCTCTACACCGTCTCCAGACTTTCACGGAAAAGGCATCTTTGGTATAGGAACAGGTGAAGGATACATTTGCCAAGTCTTTGATGGAATTGTAGAAATCCATTGTGATAGCAGACTTTGTCACTGGATTTCCCTTCATAGTAAAGGAAAAAATGCCAGGAAGGAATTGAAAGGAAACAGTCGCTTTCCTGAAATAGTTAGCGACATCCCAGCAGAGTGTTGTGATCACAACTTTCCCTCTGAGAGGTTGCTTGATGAAGTGAAATACTACATACAGAATGAGTATTCCCACAGGGATGAAATCACTCTCTGCACCATAAAGAAAGACATTAACTTGTCTCCAGTTCTGGTATGAACCCACATCTCTGATCTCTGGATACATAGTTGTGGAAAAGGCTTGTGATATAACTGGACAAATGCCATTCCTTTCCAGCATGGAAGTCAACGTCCTCAGGAATTTGTGGCCCTGATCAGTGTCTTGAGCCATCAGACCAACCAAGGTCCACCTGAAATGGAGGAGCAGCTTGACCATCCCCAGGTACTGGAATCCTTCAGCAGGAAGCATTGGGTAGAAGAAAGGAAACCGAGTTTTGTCATTCAGAATCTGGGAAACAAAACTGTAGCTGATCTGAAAAGATTGAAAGAAGATGGAATTTTAAATTTAACATCCAAAATTTAATGCCTATCATTTCCACAAGAAAACTCTGATCTTCATTTAGAACTCAAGACCTCCTGTTGAAGCATGCACGAGTGGAAACCGTCTCCCCAGCACAGACACACCTGAGGGATTTTGTAGGTGCCCAACATGGTTGAAATCTGGATGGAGATGTCAGTGTCAGCCCCTTCGAGAACAGCCACTGTGTTTCTCGGCCTTCCACAGCTGTAGTTGGGGACATTGGCCTCCCCGTCTGAAAGCAGGTCCAGTAGAGCATCTGAAGTCTTTCCTGCATGGTAATAGTTTTCATAAATGTTGTAACCCAGAGTGATGTTGGGCAAGAGATGAGAATCCTGATTGATCTCCTGGATGGCAAAAAGGAAGGATAGGATTTTCCAGTCTTCTGTCAATATGATCCTGAAACTATAATTGCATTAGAAAATAATCAGTTGAATTGAATCATAGTTCGTGACATGAAAATAACATTTGGGGGAGGGGCATTTGGTCCCCTATTTGGATGGATAGCTTCATCTCTCCTAAGAACTGTGGAAAGTCACCCCAGAGATCTCACATATTTCAAAGGAATCTTTCTACTTATATTGCATATCAAGTCCTGAATGCATTCTTGAGGTTGTTGGTCTGTTTGCAGTTCAACTAAAATTTCATGTTAACTTTAAATATGCTGTCTGTCTCTCTTCCTAGTGAGCTTCTTGAATACTTCCCAGTAGTTTGCCTTATTAATATCAATAAGACCAAGGAGCCTATAGTGGACTATAGAAGGAATAGATTAGATGTCCAGCCCCTGGTTATCAATGGAGACCGAGTGGAGCGGGTGGCCAGTTTTAAGTTTCTGGGTCTTGCCATAAAGGAGGACCTGACCTGGGGCGCTCATATTGCAGCACCGGTTAAGAGATTATATTACCTGAGACTTCTCAGGAAACAACAACTGAATGAAAAACTGCTGGTGACCTTCTACTGCTGTACTATAGAGAGCATTTTAACCTCCTGCACCTGTGTGTGGTTTGCTAACTGCACAGTGGTAGATAGGAAAGCGCTCCAGAGGGTTACCACCACTGCCCAGAGGATCATTGGTTGCCTCTCCCCTCTTTGGAAGAACTCTATAGTTCCCCCTGCCTTAAGAAACTCAAAACATTCTTAAGGATCCAGCCCCCCCAGGACATTCTTTTTTTGAACTATGACCATCTGGCAGACGGTACAGGATAATGAAAACAAGGACAAATATGCTGAAGATTAGCTTTTATTTTAGAGCTGTAACTATACTGAACTCTATCATATAGTGCAGTATTAATGCAGCATCAGGGGTTGTGCAATATGGAATGTGTGATGGAATGGAATTATGAAGGCCAGAGTCGGGGAGTGAAGAATCCTCTTTCATCTCCTGAAGCGCGGGGAAGAGATAAGAGGATGAGGCTGGCACCTCCCTGAGGAATGCAGGCTGTGTTGACTGACTGACCCTGGGAACTGGTTCCAGTCCGGGAAGATTCTTGATAGAGGTTGTAGCTAATAAACCTTGCTGGATTGAATCTGCATGGTCTCCTGGAGTTCCCTGGGCTAAACCTGACAGAATGTGAAGGTTGTGTTTTGTGTGTTTTATGTGTGTTATGTGTTTTATTAGTTCTATGGTTTTTATATTTTTAAAGCTGCACTGGGGTGGCATTTAATTTCATTGTACAAGTAGTACAATGACAATAAAGATTTCTATTCTATTCTATTCTATTCTATTCTATTCTATTCTATTCTATTCTATTCTATATAGTGTTAATTAGAAGCTAAAATTGGAAAAGAACATTTAGACCACACTCACTGTCTCACACAACATGCACAAAATGAAGAGCTCTGAGTATTAACTGAGCCAATAAGTTATCAATTTCTGGACAGGTTTAGATTTTCAAGTCCATTCTCCACAATCATTTCCTAATTGGTGATTTAACTTATCCCTTTTGCAACAAATGGGAAAAAATACAGCATTCCTGCTTTTTTCTGTTCCTGATGAGCCCTTAGTGGGCCAAGGGAGGGGTGGAAAGGAGGAACCAGCATCGCCTCTCTGTCCAGCACCTACATCTGCTCAGAGGAGGTCAAGGAAAGTGGGTGTTTCCTGTCTCCTTCGAAGGCAAGCAGGAGACTTAATTCTTACTGTCTGAACAGGACAGATATACAGTACTTGAGAATTTCAAGGGAGGCTCCACAGCTGCAGGATGCGAAATGGAAACCCAAGCTTGAAACGAGATAAGTGGAGAAAAACTAGCAGATCAAAGGGATGATTCGTGGAAACAGAGGAGAGCTGGAACTTTAGAAATCAATCAGAAATGGAGCGGCTGAAAAGGAGTGAAAAGGACTTACTCATTTACTTCAGTTGAAGGAGTTGTGTTGAAGCTTAGTGGTTTAAAAAAAGGCTTTTTTGTAGAGGCTATGCCACCAATGAGAAGCTCTCCTGGCCTGTAATGATTCTTTGGGTCCACCTCACCCCTCTTCAGAGTCAGGAGGCATTTGGCTTTCCACATCCCCCAGGCTTCCTGCGGGCACAGAAGGAACACAAGCAGCAATAAGAGTTCTGTTCCTGATTGAGCCCCCATCCCTGTGTCTGCTCTGAACCAAGAGTAAGAAGGAGAGGTGGAAGAAATCGAAGTCCTCTTCCAAGACAGAAGGTTCAAGGGCTTTCTTGATCTGTACAGAGTCCAGTCAAGGCTTCATATCTGAAAGACAGGGAGTAACCACAGCCCCTGCCTGCCCTAAAAGCCTTCCCAGGCTCTCTCTTTCTCCAGAGCCATTTATGCACCCAAGATTTTCTAATGCCATGACATCAGCCCACAAGGCTTTAGGGTCATAGCAAGGTGAAGGCATATAATTGATATGTTTGTGCCAAGCCTATTAAAAGTTTGCAGAAAGTCTCTAGAGATTTAGCACCAAGACTACAAATAAGTCACTGTGATTTGGGTAATGGTAAGGATGAGAACTCTGAATGAGTCAACAGGCAGGTACACAAAGAAGGAAGTCCCAGATGGAGTCCAAACTTTGGAGATGAGCCAATTGGCCTGAAAGTTCTTAAACACGATCTTTCTAAAATCCACTATCAATGCAGATTTTAGCATGGGACTGAACAGTAACGCATCATTATGGATTTAGTTGGTCTTGATTTGTGATGGATATTAGCTGAATTTATTATATTAGCCAAGGATCTGCTGAGATGGGTGGTTGCTCCTTTTTCAATGTAGATCAATATGAGAAGCAGAAAAAGTGTTCCTCTTCATGGACTTCTTATTTCTTAGACCTTATCAAACCACAGAAGATATCCTGAGGAAAAGGACTTTGATTCATTGTGTTCATCAAGAGCTGGGCTACAGTTTCAGGCAACTCCCATGAAGAGAACTATTGTTCTTTCTTGGAGAAAATAGCTGTTCTCTGTGAAGTTGGAACCCTAAATATGAAATTAGCCACCATTTTGGAGCATGAATGAACCTCGAGGACTTCTAACCCAATGCCTTAACCTTAAGGATCTCCTGACCTTCTGTCAATCCCAAATCAAGAATGTTTCAGCTCTCTTTGCTTCTGTGACGGTTCTTGCATTTGTCTCTCAAGGTCATCTCCCTTACTCTCTATACTGCCAAAATAGAAAGTGGTGGGAGTCTGTTCATAATACTTACTTGGGGTGAACCAGCTCAAATGTCTTTGGCCACTTCTTGCTGGGGACCACCTGGAAGAGAGTTGAGATGGGAGACTAGAGGGCCCTCTGTGGTGAGAGGCAGACTGGAGGGTGAAGGCCATCCAAGCAGACATTAGTGGGATGGTGTCTGGTGGGCTTAGGCTCTAGTACTGTGACATAGAAAGGTGTATACAATGGGGTATGTGAGGTTATGCAAGGTTGGATGTCAGAGGTCCAGGTGAGCGGTGTTCCAATAGTGGGCCTGGATGCTGGGATTGGTTGAGGACATGAAGGATCCATGCTGGCTGAAAAGCAGAGGGAGCTGAGGAGAGGGCAGTTACATCCCTTTAGTGTTGGGCCAAGGGAGGTAAAGTGGGGAGTATCCGATGGGCTGCTACATGGCAGGGTACCCCTCTAATTAGGTGATCCTGACTCCCACCCAGTGGCTCCATCCTGTGGTCCAGGTGCCTGAACTGCTGGAGATCTTAATGCCAGATTTGTTTGCATAAAGTCTACTTTGATCTACATCTTTGTGGTGGATGATGCAATGGACCTGGCTTGTGTTAGTGAAACCTGCCTGGGCAAAGAGAGTCATGTTGCCTTGTCTGAAAGCTGGCTAGGGTTTTGTGCTGGGGACCTTCAACCTCCATACCCTGGGAGCCAGTTCTGATAAAGATTTTGCGGCCTCCTTGGCAACCATGGGCTTCTCTCAGGCCTGATACAGGAAAGCAGTCATGCATTAGGCCTCCTCTTTGTCTCAGAGCAGATGTTGTGATCTGCAGATGGAATGGATTTCCACCACCACATTGCTATGTGGACCAGAACATTGCTGCTTACTCATGAGGTTATTACTTTGACAGGACTCTCAGGCTGGGGGTTCTTTCCCTCCTTGGCATCTGTGTTGGTCACAGAGGGATCAGTGCTGGCCAGGGAAGGACCTGAAAGGGCTTCAGGGTTTGATTCTCCAATCCACTCATGTCTTGGAGCCTGGCTCTGAGGCCATGACAAGCCTTCATACTCATTCACACTCTATTCTATATACTCAAGAACAAACAGAAATAGGGAATTCATACTTATTAAAAAGTCCTTTTCTACCGTGAGTTGAAAAAACTGGACTTGGGTGTTTTTTGTGGAGGGAGGAGTTGCAACTTTAAAATGCCAAAGATAGTTTGTCAGAAGAATTAACTGATACAGGTAGTCCTCACCTGGCAACCACAACTGGGACTGGCAACTCCATTGCTAAGCGACAGAGTCGCTAAGCGAAACATCATGTGACCACGATGGACTTACATTACTTCCACTGTGTTTGTTAAGCAAGACATCACATAACCATGACTTACAATTTTACTGTCTGCTTCTCAATTGACCCTGCTTGTTGGAAGCTGGTTGTGAAGCGTGCAAATATCAATCAAATGACCACAAGGATGCTGCAATGGCCATAAATTCAAGGACTGGTCATAAAGTTACTTTTTCAGTGCCATCGTAACTTTGAATGGACACTAAACAAGGTGCTCAGTAAGTGTGTTCTACCTTTATTTTGAACATACCTGCTCAGAACTCACTTTTCTATTTTATTTTGACATCAAATGTTCTGTTGTATTCATATCTGGTCTTCAGAAAATAATGAAACACTTGGGGATGAAGATACAGCCCAGAAGTCCTGCACCGGAGGCCAAGATGGAGAAGACCTGCACGGCCAACATGTATTTCCCCTTGGTGCTTGGATAGGTGGGCACAAAGGAGACCCAGATGCTGCAGAAGACCAGCATGCTGAAGGTGATCAGCTTGGCTTCCTTGAAGGCCCCAGGCAGCCTCCTGGCCAGGAGAGCCACCACAAAGCAGATGGCAGCCAGGAAACCCATGTAGCCAAGGGCCCTGTAAAACATGGTGGCAGAGCCTCCATTGCACTGTAGAATGATTTCTCCAGATTGTGAGTGCATGTCCAGCTCAGGGAATGGGGGGGGGGGGGTGGATGGATCTGGGGTCAGAGGCTGTGTTTCAGCTCCACCCACCTCTCAGGGTGGTTCTTGTGGGGAGAAACTTGAGGAGGGGCTGCTGTTGATGCTGCCTCGAGCTCCTGAAGAGATGGTGGGAAATCAATCCAGAGACTAAATTCCAAGATGGGCTGGAGGAAGCAGCATTACAATTCGAACACAAATGAAATAACTAAATGATCAAACAAACATAGAAACAAACTCTGGCTTCAATTTTATAAGAAGAAAAAAGTGCCCTATTTGCAAAAGCTTCCCAGGTACCCAAACAAGCTGTTTTGTTTGTTCTGACTCAGCCATGAAAGAGTTGGATTTCTGGCACTGAGGGCAGAAAGGAAGTGAGAAATCTCAGTGAACATTCAGCACTTCACTTTTGAGCGATAGTTTGGTGACAGAGTCTGTGATGGCCTTCAAAATGTCCCAGATGCAACTACGGCTGAGAAAGAACTTGTCTGAAATTTGGGAAGCTGAAAGAGGGCAAAGCTATTGCAATCCTGGATGGTTTATTCTGAGGCTAGGTCTTAGACCTGGACTTCAGAAATCCTGGCTCAAGACAGGTCCACCCTCAACCATGGAATCCTACCAGGTGACCTTGAGCCAGACACTCGCTCTCAGCTCTGCCTACCTCACAGAGAATAAAACAAGGTCTCTGTCTCTGTCTCTGTCTCTGTCCCTCCTCCTTATACTGCCCTAAACTACAGAGAAAAGGCAGGACATAAAAGCAATAAATATGACTGGCTTATTTATCAATCAGGTACCAATCATTGGGGGTTGGCGGGGGGGGATGAGAACCACAGTTGGCTTGGCATGGCAGGCTGAAGTGAGCATGCTTTCAGAACAAGGGCAGAAACCAGATTAGCCTTCATTACATAAAAACAATGAATTATTCCCTAATACTTACTTCTTTGGTTAAATTAAAGGCCAAAACTTCTACTTCTATGTTGAGCACAACTCCTGGTCACCTTGTGGACATGGAGTTTTCTTGGGAAGGCCATGAGATGCCTGGTGGCCTCCCATCTCAATATAGCCAGGTCTCCCCAGCTTCATTTTTGTAAGGTGGCTGAAATTTGTGGAGAAGGCCCTGGGATTACCCTAAACTTTCCAGGGGCAGAAGTTGGGCTCTCCTGGAGGAGAAGCTCCATGAGGCAGACTCTGGAAATGGATGACTCCTTGCCCAAACCTTTAACAGAATGAGGGGACCTCCTTCCTAGAGGTGGGGGGAGGAAGCACCCAACCAGATGCTGCATATGACAACTTGGAGAACAGAGCAAGAAAGGATGATGGAGTTGGCCAGGCTCTTTCCCAACCATATAACTGCTTTGATAAACTTATCATAGCAGCTGAGGTTTGTCTCGCAGAAATAGCACGCAAAGCTCTCCAGCATTCGTAAGGAGTATTCAAATGACCAATATGGAGTAATTCTGAAGATTCAAGTCCCAGGATCAAGTTAGCATAAGCACGGTCCAGCATAGGTGCTCCTGGTGGGGCATTTTGTACAAACTGCCATAAACCCTCCTTCAGGAAAAAAGATTTCATCTTTATACTCCAAGTCTGGTAATTTTTAGGATTTAATCTCTCAAAGGGTAGGCTTACTGACATGGTGGTCGCCATGCTTCACTTTGCAGGCACACACACAAAAACACAGAGAAAATCCAAACCTCAAACACGAAAGTTGTACCAGACGTTACACAGGCAGGGAAACAAATCCAGGCATACAGTCCATAGCATCAATCTCTCCTCACTCTGGAACCATAAATGTCTCGTCACTCTGGGCCCATAACCTGTTAGGCAGAGTGCAGATATGACCACATTTCATGCCAAAAATACACACCAGTGTTAGAGAGATCTAAAGAATGCAATGTCCTTATCTTGTTCTCCAAAGAAATCCAGCCAGAAGTTATAATACATATAATACATGTTTATTGAGAAAAATAAAAACTACATAAAATACACGTTTCATGCAAAACATAGGAAAAATCACTTCTTCTCATATATGTGGCATCCAAGACTTATCCAATACACAAGTTTAACAAAGTCTCTAGCCAACAAAAACTCTCAGAGAAGAGGTACACTACTTAGTTATTAGTTACTACTACATAACCTATAAAACTGATTACATGATGACTAAGATCCTACTAAGCAGTGAGGCATATAATCACCCACAATTTATTGACACTATGCACCTCCCCTTAGGTAACTAGCATACAGACACCAATAGGTGGCAGTAAATAGCAGTATATGTGCAAACTAGAAAAAACAAATGCAGATGGCATGACTTTTGCAGTCAAAACAATTGTTTGCAGATAAGCGATTTGCTTTTCTTCCCATGAGAATATCCTAATACTCTGCACTTTATTCCCTGGTTTGGTGGCCCAGAAGACCAGCACCACTGTGATTGTTTTGGCCAAGACAGAAGAAATTGCTGCAGAGAAGATGATGCTGAAGGCTGTTTGGGCCTCCCACAGGCAGGAGGCCAAGAAGGAAAGCAAGAGACAAACCAGAAGTATATAAGATAGGTCCTGGTTGTTCGCTTTGACTACAGGAGTTCCTAGGAATTTAATGAAGATTCCCAAGGCAAAGCATGTGATTAGAGAGAGGAACAAGGGAATGCAAGTCAGGATGACCCCCAATTTGTCTTGATAGGAGAGGAAAATCTGAATCTTGGGGATACAGCGATCTTGGTTGTTTTTTGGATGTTGGTCTGCTGGTCATTTGCTGCATTCTTCTACATCTGAAAAAGAGCAAAAGTAATGTCCACTTTAAAGGTTGCTCTTCTGTATAATGCTAAAATCCACTGTTCAAGTATTGGCTTCCTGAAATGAGCAAAGGATTGGACTCATGGCCTGTCAGCCTTCTCGGGTAGACTGGACAGGAACCACGACCAGATGAGCTAACTCTACTTTATTGTAAGGCTACCTTAACAGAACCTTGCAAGTCTGAAGGTACAATTCTCCTGCTGTCTCTTTCACCGCTCAGTAACTTATGCAGGGTCCCTCCTGAGCCTCTTCCTCCATTCACTATGCAGCTGTGGGCTATGCTTCCTTTCATCTGACCGTTCCCTAGGCAATTTTTCTTTGCCACATCTCCCAAGGTCATTCCCACATACCATTATATGGCCTCAGTGGTCCCTTCCAAGTCTGATTCTCTTGAAATGCATCTATTTCTCTGATGAAACCAGCCACTTCTCTCCCATGTATGAACAAGGTGTTGTTGAAGCCAGTTTTTAAAAATGCATTTCCAGATTTAGTCCTGGAGATGCAATTTGACTGTGTGGTTGGTGGTTATCTTTATTGGTAGTTTCTCCTGCTTCTTTGCCCTGCTCACTCATGCCTGGACAGCAAGGAACGATTGCTTCCTTTGGGCGTGCATTCTGAAGACTGATGAGAAAAACCTCCAGACTTTTAGGCTTCCTCCACTCAGTCCATCCAGAAGTTAACAAGCAAGCAAGAGGCAACATTTTACCATTCCTCTGCTGGACCTGCTAAAAAAAGACTTCAGCCTTTCACCTGTGTATCAGTGAACTAAGGGACCCAAGAGAAAAATAAAAGAGCCAGATGTTCCTCATTTTACCTGAGAGCCAAACAAATATAATAATAATAATAATAATAATAATAAGAAGAAGAAGAAGAAGAAGAAGAAGAAGAAGAAGAAGAAGAAGAAGAAGAAGAAGAAGAAGAAGAAGAAGAAGGTTTACCACTGTACCTGGCAGGTGTTCTGTTTCAAGGTAGCAGGCACAGTTGCCAAGGAGCATAAGCAGGTAACAGCACACAAATTGTAAATGAAAGACTTAGCAAAGTAAAGTACTGTTTGGAGTCCAAGAAATGGAAGAGTATTCTAGTTATGTTGCCAAAAGTCACAAAGCCAAATTGGGTAGTCAGCCAGTCCAGAAGTCAGGAATTCAAGAACAGGACACACACGAGACGCCAGCTAGGTTTTCAAACGGTTGTTTTCCAACTTAGAGTGAAGGCAAAGCAAGCTCCTTCAATCTCTGACTGCAGTGATTCAGGCCTCACCCTGTGCCCTGCGAGGTGTCTTCTTGATTGGCCCTGCTCTGCTTACCTCTGCGTGCATCTGGATCTGGGGCCTGGGGGTCGTGCCTCCTCATCTGACTGCTCCAGCTGATCAGGAAATGCCTGTGGCTGATCCGTTCAGATGCGTCATGGCTTCATGATTCCCGAGGCTGACTTGCCACAGGCTCAGCTGGAGCAACATTGCCAGAATCGGATTCGGAGTCAGACTCTGAATCGTGGCTCATGACAGCAGGCAGTCAAGCCTCTCAGAAAGAAAGGGCCCATCATGGCCCAGGACTCGGACTCTGATTCTGACTCTGAAGAAGCTGCTCCAGCTGAACCAGTGGAATGTCAGCCTCAGGAGACACCAAGCAGGAATCACCTGAGGCTGGTCAAGCACAGGGCCATCAGAACAGCTGGAGCAATCATGATGAGGCACGGCCTCCAAGCCCTCGGACTCGGAGAGTGGAGCGGAGAGCGGAGCAAAGACGCTCAATGAGGCTCCTTGCCAAGCAAGGGAGAAAGTGTCTCGATCAAAGACAGCCTGATGTAATGTTGGATTGTGACTTCTCTTTGGTACACCTATTGAAAGCAAAACCCCGAAGGCAAGCTTTCTTTCCAAGAAACTCTCTTTTGACTTACCTTCCTTCCCTTGTCTGTCATTGATCTACTCAGCCTCGAGTCAATTGCTGTTCTCATCTAGCAACTATGTGTGTGTGAGTTTCAACCCTGAAACAGGACAGGGCCACACAGGCTACCTGCCAGGGATTGGAGAGAGGGAGGTGATTCCTGCCACACTGAAATAATGGCACGCCCTCAATTACTTCCAAATTTTGGAAAGAATTTATTATGCTAATTGGTTCTACTCAAGCCCTGAGTTCGAGTTTTCATCCTCAAATGGACGGATCGACTGAAAAGGTTAACCCTCTGTTAGAGCAATATTTGAGATGCTTTACCAACCATCAACAGGATGATTGGTCAGAACTTTTACCTTTTGCCGAAGTTGCTTACAATAAGTACCGGATTTACTCCGTATAAAATAGCAACGGGTCAGGAATTTCTACCTTTCCCCGAGCTGCCTTCAAAGCAGCTTCCTGAAATCTCAGCTGACCAATGGATAAAAAATATCACAACACTATGGCCTCAAATTGTGAAAGCGCTACAGGATGCCAGAGATCAACACAAAAAATTTGCTGATTGTAAACACTCGGAAAATCCCCCCTGGAAGGTAGGAGACATGGTTTGGCTGTCTACGAAAAACCTGAAATCCTCCCAACCTTGCAGAAAACTTGCCCCAAAGTATGTTGGGCCTTTCCCCATTGAGAAAATTATTAACCCCGTCGCCTTTAAATTGACTCTTCCAAAACTTTATAGGAAAATTCATCCAGTGTTCCATGTGAATTTATTAAAATCATATAAAGACTCCAGTACATGGCACCCCACATTAGAACCACCCGAACCAATCATGATCGAAGGACAGGAACATTTTGAAGTGAAGAACATATTGGACTCTAGGAAACACAAAGGGACTGTACAATACTTGGTGCAATGGAAACATTTTCCTAAAGCACATCACGAATGGGTCAACGCATCAAACGTCAAAGCTCCTAGAATTTTAAATCAATTTCATTCAAGATACCCTGGCAGACCCAAATAATCACATATACTATATAAGTGTGCATTTCATGTATATAATTATTGTCATATTTATGTTTTGTATCATTTTCAGATCAGTTTCCGAATGTGAGATCATTCATTTTCGTTGGAGGGCCAAACAAGCTATTATTTTAGTTTGCAAGTTAGCAACGTGCAGGGTGGTGTAGTAGAAGGCCGCTTGCTGGATCTGCCATCAAGGGGGAAGAGAAAGGCAGGGGGTGTTAGCTGTATCTCTAAAATGGCTCCTCCAAGACTGAGAGGCAGGATTGCCAGAAAAAGGTGGGAAAACCCAGAAGGCGGGAAAACCCACAAGGGGGGGAGGTTGGGATATAAAAAGGGGATCAGTTCGTTTGTGGAGTCAGACTCAACAACCTATGATGCTGTACACTTCTCCTAATAAAAGAAATATTTATTTGGAACGGCTTGGTCTCCAGCAGATTTACTAAACTTCTGGAATGAATGTGCAGACTCTGACACTAATGAAGGGAGAGTTCCACTCCTTGCCATGAAGGTTTCCCCACTTGCCCCTTGCTTCATGCACTGCTTCTCTCCACCTTTGCTCCTTGAGAGGAGAATTTTTTGTCCCCGGAAAAGAGAAGATCCCCAAATCTGGACCAGGACCATGGCGAGACGGGATGTCTTGGATTGAATCCTTCCTTCCCTTTGGATAACCGGAACCATCATTGTTAACGGCTATCATTTCTATAAGAAAACTCTGGTCTTCATTTACAAAAGAGGATCTCTGATTGAAAGCTGCGTGATTCAAAATGGTCTTCCCAGCAAACACTCACCTGTGGGATTTTGTAGATGCCTAACATGGCTGAAATCTGGATGGAGAAGCCAGTTTCGGCCCCTTCGAGAACAGCCATGGTGTTTCTTGGTCTCCCACAGCTGTAGTTGGGGACGTTGGCCTCCCCGTCTGCAAGCAGGTCCAGCAGAGCATCTGAAGTCTTTCCCGCACTGAAATAATTTTCATAGACATTGTAACCCAAGGTGAGGTTGGGTAAGAGACGGGAATCCTGGTTAATATCCTGGATGGCAAAAAGGAAGGACAGCATTTTCCAGTATTCTGTCGATTGTATCCTGCAAGGATAACATATTAGGACATATAGTAATCAGTGAAAAGAACATTTTATGTAATCTCCTTCTACAAAAATACTTCTAATCTGCCTTAGCCCAGGAATTCCTCTGAATGGGTTAGAACAATCCTGAAAAAATGTAGCATGAAGAATAATAAAAAACAATAAACTACATTAATTAAAATTATTTAATTATATTTCAAAAGCACTAACCAAGAGTGAGACAGCTGAGCAGGTTTTGAGCATTTGATGACATATGTGAATGGATTGTTTCATCTCTCCTAAGAAGGCTAAGAGATCTCCCCAGATACCTCACATGTTTTAATGAAACTCTGGGATTCTTTCAATTTATATTTCGTTTTACGGTACTCAGTGCAACTTAGGTCTAAAGGAATCTACTGATTATTAGCTTTGCCTTGTTCTTGATATTGTCAGTATCCTTGCAGTTGGTTTAAGATTTCAGACTGACTAAATATTCTTTTTTTCTCTCTTGTTATGTTCTCCAGTATTTAATATTGGAGTTGTTTGACCCATTTTTCCATGTTAAATATAGAATAATTAAGTGCACACTAAGACACAAATCCACACAGAGAATGAGGAACTGTGAGTGTTAACAAAGCCTATAAGTTATCAATTCCTGCACACATTTGTATTGGAGTCTTAACTGACATGTAAAATATTATAGGATTAGGGTATTTGGCATCAGTTCAAAATGGAAATCATAGAAACCCCGTGAAAGAATAAATTCTGATCTGGGATTCTTTCATATTATCAATGAACATAAGACTGCCCACCAAAGAAGGGGAAGCTATCCCATTTTTGGTGTAAGGAAAAAATATAACATCCCTGCATTTTTGTGCCCATGTTGACCTCTTTATGGGGGAAGGGAGGGGTACCAGGGAGGAACTCTCTATTCTACTCTACTCTCTACTACAGTGTAGCTCTGCTCAGAGGATGTCAAGGAAAGCAGCTGTTTGTCCTTCAAAGTCAAGAAAGAGAGAAGATCCCAGCTCGATGATTGTACCTGAGAATTTCAAAGGAGGCCCATCACTGGCAGAGTCTAAAATTGATCCCCCAAGATGCAATGGCACCGTGCCTGGCTGGAACTTTTGAAATAAGTCAGAAACAGAGTTGCTCGAATGCAGTGCAGGAAGATTGACTTACGAGAATAATTGAGTCGTAGGAGATTTTTTGAAACTTAATCCTTGAAACAAACCCTGGGTTGCAGAGACTATGCCACCGATGAGAAGCTCTCCTGGCCTGTAATGGTTCTGTGGGTCCGCCTCCTCCCTCTGCAGAGTCAGGGGGCATCTGGCCTTGAGCTTCATACAGACTCCCTGGGGCCACAGAAGCAGCAGGAACAGCAGCATGGCTTGTCCTCCTGACGACGCCTCCAGTCCTGTGTCGGTTTGAGCAAAGAGTGAGAAGAAGGGAGGGAAGAAAGCGTTCCTATTTCAGACAGAATCCAGCCAAGGCTTCGTTTCTGAAGCAGAGAGGAGAAAAAAACCTCCCTGCCTGCCCTAAAAGCCACCCCAGACCCTCTCTCTCTCCAGACCCATTGATGCACCCACGGTTTTCCAGTGCTGTGGCATCAGCCCACAACCCTTTTGGGTAAAATCAAGGTGAAAACATATTATTAACATGTTTCTGTCAAATGTTCTGAAAGGTTGCAGAAAAGTCTCTAGAGAATTAGCACCAAGACAACAGGTAAATCACTGTGATTTGGATAATGGCAATGAGGAGAGAAGTCAGAGAGGAGGTCCAAACTTTGAAGATGAGCCACTCAGTGAGACAAGAGAACTTGGCTCCAAACTTCTCTGTCAGCATTACCAGGTAGACCAGACAGAAAACAGAACCAGTCAGCTAATTCCACTTTATTGTAAGGTTACCTTAACAGAATCAAATCTCGAAGTACAAGTCTCCCCCATCTCTTATACAGTCCGAGAAACTAGGGAGGGTCCCTTCTGAGCCTCTTGCCCCACCCACTATCCAGCTGCAGGCTATGCCCTCTCTTATCTGACTGTTCCCTAGGCAGCGTCTCTGCGCCCAGCCTCCCAAGGTCATTCCCACACACCATTACATTCTCTAAGAAAATATCACACAAACCGGTGTGAAGACAGAGTGCTAGCAAGTGTGCAAATAATCACACATTGATCTGGATATAGTTGGTCTCTCTTTGTGGTGGACTTTGGCTATATTTGTCAAGACGGCCAAGGATCCGTTGAGGTTTGTGGTTCTTCCTCTTTGGAATAAAGACAATAAATGAAGTATAGGAACCTTAGCAAACCACAATAAATGTCCTGAGAACGAGGACTTTTATTCATTATATTGATCAATACTTGGTGTCAGGTTCTCCTATGCAGTTATTCTCATTTTTTAGAACTATTCTATATTGGAGGAAAAAAAAGTTTTTCCTTGCTTGTGAAGATGGAAGTAAACCATGTAGTATGTATTTATTGCTTAAACATGACATTAGCCACAATTTTGAAGTGTGAGTGAACCTGGAGGATTTCCTTACCCAATCCTTTAAATTTAAGAAGCCATACACGCCCTCATGCTTCTTCAATTATTGTATTTTTAAAAGAAGGAAAAAGAAGAAGAAAGTCAATAAGAAAGAAAAAAGAAAAATAGTTAATGAAGAAATAAAATATCAATAAGTGGACAAAGTTTTTTTTAATTATTGTATTTTTAAAAGAATTTAAAAAGAGGAAAACAAGAAAGAAAAAAGAAAAAAAGAAAAATAGTTAATGAAGAAATAAAATATCAATAAGTGGACAAAGAACTTGTTTTAAAATTATTATATTTTTAAAAGAATTAAAAAAGAAGAAAAACAAGAAAACAAGAAAACAAGAAAAAAGAAAAATAGTAAATGCAGAAATAAATTACAAATAAGTGGACAAATAAGTTACTGGAGTTAGTGGTGGTAGAGTTTGCTAGTAGTCACTAGAATTCATTGCAATAATCTAGACAGGAGGCGACTAACACATAAGTGGGTATGTAGGCTAGGAGCCTATCAATGGAGGCCAAGATGGAGAAGACCTGCACGGCTATCATGGACTTCCTCTTGGATCCCAGAAAGTTAGACTGAGAGAATCTCAGGATTTGGCAGGATTCAGATCATGGGCTGTCCCAGCAGGGAAATCATGACTGATTGTTTCTCCTTTTGCAGGCATTTGGCTCTTATGCTCAACAGAGGGTGGAATCTGGAGGCAGTTCAGATAAATCTGCACTGTGATCCCTCCAAGTCGATAATGAGATTCAGGATAAGGAATGTAATAATTGCAAATATCTATATCCTGCCCTGAAATATTAATCCCGAGCCCTGGACCAGGGGGCAGATTTGGAAAAGGCAACAGATCGATTAGAAGATCAAGGCTTGAGGCTAGATTGTCTAAAGAACTGTGGGAGAATTACTGTAATAGATTTTTTGCTCCCCAGCCCACTCCATTCATCCCAGCCCTTGTATGATGATCATACTGTATGTTAGACCTCCTCTGTGCCTCAGAGTAGGTGAAGTATGATCTGGAAATGGAGAGGATTTCTGCCACTCCATTGCTACAGTCAGATCACACCCTGATCCAGTTGCAACTGATCACCACTCACAATTCTCACAGTGGGAAGGATTCAGATGGTCTGTCTCAAGCACCTAATGGAAGTCTGGCAGGTGGTTCAGTTTAGTACCTGCATGACCACCATGGACTTTCCCTTGGTGCTCAGGTAGTCCTGCATTCTGCCTTGTTGTGGTGAAGGGGCAGTGTCCCTAATTTCAAAATTGAGAGGGAAATTGGATGGAGCGTGCTGCAGAGCAAATGATTTCTAATTCTCTAATAATTCTCCAGCTCTTCTTTACATATTCCAACCACAAGACTTTTATCTTCTAATATATTGATAGCATTTTCCAAGACTGTCCTCCTGTCCTAGGTTTGAGGGTTGGCACTTCTAGGCAGGATAAAAACATTTGCAATTATTAGATCAGGCTCATTCCTTATCCTGAACCTTGTTAGCATCCTGGAGCAATCAGAGTCCAGATTTATCTGAGCTGCCTTCAGAGTCCACTACCTGTTTACCAGGACAGGTAAATCCCCCCAGATGAGAATCCATACGATGCGATTTCCCTGGTGGGACAGCCCATGATTTGCCACCCACATCTCATCTTTACATGAAAAATGCACCTTTTTCAAAGTCCTTTTTGGAATTGAAGAACCTCAGAAAACATTATGGAAAGGAAGACTGAAGTTCTGAAACTCTTGACTGCATTGTATCTAGGAATTCCATGTTAGGTATCCAGTATTCTGGGAATTCCTTTCTTGTTGAGAGTGTGTATCACAAAGAGCGAGGCTTAAAGAGTCCATCAATATCGAAGGAAACGTCTTCATATTCATCTTTAACATTATTGCCTGAGAAAGGTCTCCTGGGATGAGAATAACTAAATAGCTAATAAATTCAGCTCCTATGTAAAATGGTTATATATGATGAAAAAATCTTTGCCTACTGGCCTAAATTAACAGAGTATCCTGCAACTGTGTTAATCAAGTGCATCAGAGCTATGATTGAAATATCATCTGAACATAAGACCACTTGATATTCTCATGAATTCTGCCAGGAACCATGGTTAGTATAAACTGGTGTCATGATTCTAAGCAAGTATCTAAAATCAAGGGAGAAAGTTGACATCCCTGCCTAGCACTTTCGCAGAGAGAAAAAGTAGATGAGAAAAGACCATTGACCTTCACCTTCAATCTGGAGGCTGCATAGGAAATCCAGAGCCATTTTATCCAGCTTTTGGGACATCCCCCTTTGGCTAAGGTATAAGAAATGAGAAGTCAATAAAGAGAATATCTTTTTCTGCTTCTCATATTGATCTACATTGAAGAAGGAGCAACCACCCATCTCAGCAGATCCTTGGCTAATATAATAAATAACGCTAATATCCATCACAAGTCAAGACCACCAAAATCCATATTGATGTGAGACTGTTCACATCCTTGCTAAAAATCTGCATTGATAGTGGATTTTAGAAAGATGGTGTTCAAGAACTTTGGGACCAATTGGCTCATCTTGAAACTTTGTGGCCCATCTGCAACTTTCCCCTTTGGGTATCTGCCTGTTGACTTATGCAGAGTTCAGAGAGGTGATGTCACTCCTTCTTACCATTACCCAAACCACAGTGATTTACTTGTAGTCTTGGTGCTAAATCTCTAGAGACTTTCTGCGAAGTTTCAGAAGATTTGGCACAAACTTACCAATTACATGCTTTCACCTTGATATGACCCTAAAGCCTTGGGGGCTGATGTCATGGCACTCGAAAGTCTTGGGTGCATAAATGGCTCTGGAGAAAGAGAGAGCCTGGGGAGGCTTTTAGGGCAGGAAGTGGCTGTGTTTACTCCCTATCTTTCAAGTATGAAGCCTTGGCTGGACTCTGTACAAATCAAGAAAGCCCTTGAAGTTTCTGCCTTGGGAGAGGACTTTGGTCTCTTCCACCTCTTCTTCTCCCTCTTGGTTCAAAGCAGACGCAGGGCTGGAGGCTCCATCATGTTTTTGCTTGTGCTCTTTCTGTGGCCCCAGGGAGCCTGGGGGTTGCTCAAAACCAAATGCCTCCTGACTCTGAAAAGGGATGAGTTTGACCCACAGAACCATTACAGGCCAGGAGAGCTTCTCATTGGTGGCATGGTCTCCACAACCAAGATTTTTTTTGAACCACTAAGCTTCAACACAACTCCTTTGACCCCAGTATACAGGTAAGTCCATCTTCCTGCACTGCATTTCAGACACTCCATTTCTGTCTGATTTCTAAAGTTATAGCCTCCTATATTTACAGGAATTATCTCCTTGATTTGCTAGTTTTTCTCAATTTCTCTCCAGTTTCAAACTTGGGTATCCATTTCACATACCACCGCTGTCGAGCCTCCCTTGAAATTCTCAAGTACTGAATACCTGTCCTGTACATACAGTAAGGATGAAGTCTCCTCCTTGCCTTTGAAGGAGGCAGTAAACACCCACTTTCCTTGACCTCCTACGAGCAGATGTAGGTGCTGGATAGAGAAGAGAAGCTGGTTCTTCCCTTCTACCCCTCCCTTGGCCGACCAATGGCTCGTTGGGGACACAAAAAAAGCAGGAATGCTGTATTTTCTCCCCTGCATTGCAAATGTGATAAGTTAAATCTCCAGTCAGGAAATGATTGTGGAGATTGGACTTAAAAATTTAAACCTGTCCAGAAACTGATAACTTATTGACTTCATTAATAGTCACGGCAGTTCATTTTGTGCATGTTGTGGGAGCGAGGGAGTGTGGCCTAAATGTTCCTTTCCAACCTTAGCTTCCAGTTAACCCTATATTTAATTTGGATAATAGGGCAAACTAATATAAAGTATTCACTAGGAAGAGAGGGAGACAGAATATTTAAAGTCAACATGAAATTTCAGTTGAACTGCAAACAGACCGACAACCTCAAGAATGCATTCAGGACTTGATATGCAATATAACTAGAAAGATTACTCTGAAATATGTGAGATCTCTGGGGATCCTTCCCATGGTTTTTGGGGGGGTTCTTAAAATTTATCTTCATCTTAATACTTTTAGAGATGCTGTCATCCATTCAGAGAAACTCTGGTGCTTGAATGTATTAGAACTGTTTTTGTAAAAAAACAACACAATCTTTAATTAATTATGTTGTAATACATTTATACTTGCAGGAAAACATTGACTGAAGATTGGAAAATCCTATCCTTCCTTTTTGCCATCCATGATATTAACCAAGATTCCCGTCTCTTGCCCAACATCTCTCTGGGTTACAATATTTATGAAAACTATTACCATGCAGGAAAGACTTCGGATGCTCTGCTGGACCTGCTTGCAGACGGGGAGGCCAATGTCCCCAACTACAGCTGTGGAAGGATGAGAAACACAGTGGCCATTCTCGAAGGGGCTGACACGGACATCTCCATCCAGATTTCGACCATGTTGGGCCCCTACAAAATCCCTCAGGTGTGTCTTTACTGGGGAGACAGTTTTCATTCATGCAACCTTCAACCAGAGGCCCTGAGTTGTAAATGAAGATCACAGTTTTCTTATGGAAATGGTAGGCATTAAATTTTAGATGTTAAATTCAAAATTCCATCTTCTTTCAATCTTTTCAGATCAGCTACAGTTTTGTTTCCCAGATTCTGAATGACAAAACTCAGTTTCCTTTCTTCTACCCAATCCTTCCTGCTCAAGGATTCCAGTACATGGGGATGGTCAAGCTGCTCCTCCACTTCAGGTGGACCTTGGTTGGTCTGATGGCTGAAGACTCTGACGAGGGGCAGAAATTCCTGAGGACGTTGACTTCCATGCTGGAAAGGAATGGCATTTGTCCGGTTTTGTCACAAGCCTTTTCCACAACTACGTATCTAGAGAGCACAGATGCAAGTCCATTTCACAAATGGAGACAAGTGAATGTCTTTCTTCATGGTGTAGAGAGTTATTTAATCCCTGTCGGAATATTAGTTCTATATCTTGTACTTGAATCCTTTCAGCAACCTGTTAGAGGAAAAGTTGTGATCACAACACTCTGCTGGGACGTAACTAACTATGTGATAAATACAGACATTCCCTTTCGATTCATTCATAGCATTTTTACCTTTCTTATGAAGGGAAACCAAATGGCAAAGTCTGCTTATACAATGGATTTCTACAATTCCATCAGAGACTTAGCGTATGTATCCTTCATCTGTTCCTACACCAAGGATGCCTTTTCCGTAAAAGTCTGGAGACGGTGCAGAGAGAGAGAAGACCTGGAGACTCTTCCCCAGGAGAAGATGGATCAGATCCTGTCTCAGAATAGCTATTTCAATTACAACACCATCTGGGCTGTGGCCCGGGCCTTACATGCAGCCTATGAATCCAGGTCCAAGAGGACAAAGATGAAAGGTGGTAAAAATATGGGAACTGCAAGATTGGAAGGATGGCAGGTATTTTTTTCTTCTGTCTCTCTCCTGCAGCTGAGAATGAATTTCTCATTGTAAAACCTGGGAAGATATTTGGAAAAATTAATTTATTCTGAATAGAAATGAATAAATAAATAGAATTAGAATTTTCTAGTCCTCTCCCTCTTGCATTCCCTCCACTCCTTTCCTGCCTGTTGCAATCTCTGTTGGGAGGGAGGGAGGGAGGGAGGGAGGGAGGGAGCCATAAAGGAGAGACTGTGGTCGCCACATATTACATCTAAGCTTAAGAAGATTAGGATTGCAGTTGAGGACCTATACCTCTCAGATGAAAGCTTTGTATTTAGCATTATCAAACAGAGACTTCTGGACTTGGAATACCACAAACTCAGACCAGCCCAACCTCACGTATGCTCCCCTGCTATGCTTGGTATAGAAAACCAATTGGGCAAGATGGCGAATTATTTCAACGATCTCATGTTACCTTCCCAGCGAAGGGCCTTTTTCTTAGCTAGAGTGAATGCTTTCCCTTCTAAGGTGCTCCTTGGAAGGTAAAAAAGCATTCCCATCCATGACAGGCTCTGTCTTTGTGGCAGCCCAGATACAATCTATCATATCATTTTCGACTGTCTTTTATTTGTGTCTCTTTGGCATGATTTGCTCTTAAGACCCTTGCAGGGTAAATACCCATTGAACGTTGTGGATCCTGTGTCATCTTGCCGGTATTTGCTTTGTGATGTTATATCCGAGATTACCCAAATTGTTGCTAAGTTCTTGGAGGAAGTGTTCAAAAGGAAATGTAACCAAATTCTTCTTTGAGTATTGTATTGAGTATCCTTATGATATGTTGAGTATTATGATGAGTATTATATTGAGTATCCTTATGATATGTTAATTCCTTGTATTTTAATGTTTGTAATGCCAATAAAGGTTTGAATTGAATTGAATTGACTTAGAGAAGAGATCACACAGTCCAGAGATAGAAGGAAGAGTGAGAAAGGAACTCAATATAACCCAACCTTGATTTTGTTTATTATAAGGCATTCTTTCTCAACCTCAGCAACTTGAAGATGTGTGGACTTCAACCCCCAGAATTCCCCAGCCAGCATCTGAAAGTTGCTGAGGTTGAGAAACACTGATATAAGGGATGGGGGAAACTTGGACAGGCTTTTAAGAATGATTCCAGCCTTTCCACTTAGGCCAAGTGAAGAAGTAGATCCCACAGGGGTTCCTGAAATGTTACTTTATTTCTACAGGATATGATAACAGTATCTTGAAAGCCTGGCCAATTTTCTCCCCATCACATCTCTCCACCTTAAACATATCCATTTTCTCTTCCATTTCAGCTTCACTCCTTTCTTCAGAACCCTCAGTTTTACAATAATTCCATAAATGGAGTGTATTTGGATGAGAATGGAGACCTGTCAGCAGACCTGGACGTATTTATGTGGGAGGTTATCGACAACCCATCCTTTGAGAAAGTGAGGTTTGGGAGACTAGAAAGACAGGGGTCCCTGGATGTCAAGTTCATGATCAACCAGAATGCTACTGCAGAGATGGAAGCGATGAACAAGGTGGGCTTAAATCTTCGTTTCCTTTTTTCTGAAGTTCTTGCCTAGAGGATTGCACTCTTGGGGCAGGGAGCACCTTTCAATATCATCTAAGTTCTCTCAGAAAGGAACCACATTTTTATCTATCACCTATCACCTATCACCTATCACCTATCATCTATCATCTATCATCTATCATCTATCAATCATCTATCATCTATCATCTATCATCTATCATCTATCATCTATCATCTATCAATCTACCTACCTACCTACCTACCTATCTATCTATCTATCTATCTATCTATCTATCTATCTATCTATCAATCAATCATATTTATATAGTCACCGATCTCAGACAAAGTGACTCTGGGTAGCATACAACAATTAAAAAATAAATACATAAAAACAATTACACATAAAAAACTGTAAAAACACACAAAACAGGAGGGGATAAAATTAATAAGGGAGCCATCCTAAAATTTCCCCAGTCCCCTCGGAGGCCCAGGCCTGATCATATAACCAGGTCTTCAGGGACTTGCGGAATGTTAAGAGGGATGGAGCTAATCTCACTTCTGGGGGGAGGAGATTCCACAAGGCGGGTGCCATGGCAGAGAAGGCCCTTCTCCTGGGACCCGCCAAATCCAATTCCCTAGCAGATGGGATCCTCAGCATGCCTTCTCTGCCAGTTCTGATGGGACGGGCAGATGTAATCGGGGAGAAGAGGTCCCTCAGGTAACCAGCCCTCATGCCATGAAGGGCTTTAAAAGTCAAAAGCAGCACCTTAAATTGGACCCGGAAGCAAACTGGCAACCAGTGCAGCTCGCGAAGCAGAGGTGTAATGTGTACCACCCTGGGGCACACATAACTGCCTGCACCGCTGCATTTTGAACCAGTTGAAGCTTCTGGATACTCTCCAAGGGCAGTCTTATGTAGAGCACATTACAGAAATCCAAACAGGAGGTGACCAGGGCATGAGTAAGAGTGATTAGGTCCCTCTGATCTAGGAATGGGTGCAACTGGTGCACAACATGAAGCAGTGCAAAGGCCCTCCTAGCCACGACTGCCACCTGCTCTTCGAGCAGGAGTTGTGAGTCCAGGAGGACCCCCAGCTGTGCACAGGGTCTGTCTGGGGCAATGAAACCCCATTCAGTACCAAAGATGGCATAACTCTAGCACCAGAAGGACCCAGAACTCACAGCCACTCAGTCTTGTCAGGGTTCTGTTCAAGCCTGCTGTTCCCCATCCAGCCCCTCACAGCCTCCAGGCACTGGGATAAGACATTCACAGCATCGCTTAATTCGCCAGGGCAGAGATGTATAAATGGGTATCGTCAGCATACTGATGATACCTCACCCCATGGTGACGGATGAGCTCGCCCAGCGGCCTCATGTAGATGTTAAATAGGAGGGGGGAGAACAGCAAACCCCGTAGCACCCCACATAACAGGGCCGAGGGCGGGATCTCTCCTTCCCAACCACCACCAACTGGAATCGGCCCTGGTGGAAGGAACTGAACCAGCACAACACAGTGCCACCTACCCCCAATCCTCTGAGCCGATCCAGAAGGATACCATGGTTGATGGTATCGAAAGTCACTGAGAGGTCAAGTAGGGCAAGGATGGATGCACAAACCCCATCCCGCCCTCACCAGAGATCATCCAGAAGTGCAACCAATGATGTTTCCATCCCATACCCAGGCCTGAATCCTGACTAAAAGGGGTCCAGATAATCCGGTTCATCCAAGGTCCTCTGAAGCTGTTGCACAACCACCTTCTCAATCACCTTCCCCAAAAAGGGGAGGTTACATACTGGATGAAAATTGTCCAGTTCAGTGGGGTCTAGTGATAGCGTCTTGAGGAGGGGGCAAAACAATGGCCTCCTTAAGAGGTGAGGGAACAACCCCCTCATTCAAAGATGCAGTAACCATCGCTAGAACCCACTCACCTGACACCCCCCAGGCTGCTTTCACAAGCCAGGAGGGACATGGATCTAAAGAGCAGGTGGCTGAGCTCACAGCCTCAAGGACCCTGTCCACTTCCTCAGGTCCAAAAGGTTCAAACCATTTCCAGAAAACAGGGCAAGACTCCTCCCTAGGCACCTCCATAGGACCTGCAGTAAAGCCAGCATCCAACTGAGAACAAATCCAAGTGATTTTATCCGACAGATGCTGAGAAAATTCCTCTGTACATCCCTGCAGAAGGTCCTCTGAGACATCCTGACCAGGAGGGCTTGTGCCACCCGAAACAGGGCTCATGATTGCTATCTGTGGACGTAATAAGAGTGGAAGAGTAATGGCACTTTGCCGCCCTTATTGCCACTAAGTAGGCATGAATAGCTGCTCTAAGCCGTGTTTGGTCAAGTTCGTCCTTCGTTGAGCACCAGCGATGCTCTAGACGTCTCTTCTCTCGCTTCCTCTTCCTTAGCTCTTCTGTAAACCACGGAGAGTGCCGGGATCCCCAAAAGGAGAGTGGTTGCATGGGCGTGATCCGATCCAAAGCCTCAACCACCCCTTTATTCCAAGTGGCTACCAAGGCTTCAGATGGCCCCTGCAGCAGACCAACAGGAGCAACCCCCAGCTCCCTCTGGAACCCATTCGGGTCCATCAGTCACCAGGGGCGGACGGATGGAATAGGTCCAGCCTCCCTGCAGTGGATGGTGGTGCTAGGGAATCCCATTGTGATCAGGGCGTGACCTGACCAGACAAGAGAGACACCAAAAGCTCCCCCAATTTCAGATCACATAGCCACTGCTCCAAGAGGAACACCAGATCCGGTGTATGACCACTGTTCCGTGTCGGGCTCTGGATGATTTGGAATGGGCCCATGGCCGTCACTCCTGAGACACTTCGGACCCCACCCCTAGAGACAGCAAATTGAAGTCCCCCAACACCATGAGCCTGGGGAACTCCACTGCCAACCCCGAAATGGTGTCAAGGAGCTCAGGTAAGGAAGTTCCTGTGCAGCAGGGAGGCCCGTATAACAGTAGCCATCCCAGCTGATCCCTAGAGCCCAGCTTGAGGAACAGGGTCTCACATCCAGTGACCTGTGCTGCAGCACCCCTGATGGCTATAAGAGATTCCTGGATGACAATGGCCACACCTCCACCCCTGCCCTGAACTCTCGGCTGATGCCACATTCAAACCCTGGCTGGGCATAGCTCTGCGAGGGCTACCCTTCCCTCCGAATCTGGCCAGGTCTCAGTGATGCATGCCAGGTCGGCCCTCTCATCCGTGATTAAATCACTGATGAGGGATGCCTTGTTACAGACTGACTTGGCATTTAGAAGCAGCAGCCAGAGACCAGAGCCTCTGAAGATCTGTTGACAGGGTACCGGGGCTGAGACTGAGGAGCTGGGGCATGAAACCGGCAAAAAGCAACGTTCCTGTGGGCCCCAGAAATGGCCTACTCCCAATCTCCTGCCATGTCTCCCCATGCCCATCACCACCATAATATTTTGGCCTGCCCCCATTCCCCCAACAGCAGCCTCATCCCTATATCGACACCCCTCAATTCCCAAAACCAGGGAGCATCTGCTGTCCTTACCAGCCAAATCTGGGAGGGAAGCTGGGCACCCCGAGGCTCTTCAGCTTACTAGCTCTCAGAGTCATCAGAGCCCAGCAACTGCCTCCCCACTCCATTCCCACAGCCTCACACACAAACATACACGGGCATCCCTCCCTTGCTGCTCCCACCAGCAGGCAGTGGGCACCCTGCCCTTTCACCCTTCAACAAAGTCCTCCTCCTCCGACTCTCACCCACAGAGAGGGTCAACACATTCAAACCCACTCCCACTCCCACGCAGCCCACTCATCCTCCAGGACCTCCTTCCTCCCCCGCTGCTCCCACCAGCTGGCAGAGGCTCCAACCACCCACCCTCCCACCAAGCCCACCTCTGGCTCTCACCCAGAGAAAGGGGAAGAGGGGAAATAACATTCAATTTCCAGTGGGAAGCCCACAGTCCAACTCCCAGGCACCTCATCAAGTGCTCCCAGGAACCTCATTTAACTCCCATTAAATGGGAGTAGTAGTGTTTTCCTCCTCCTCCTCCTCCTCCTCCTCCTCCTCCTCCTCCTCCTCCTCCTCCTCCTCCTCCTCCTCCTCCCCCTTCTTCTTCTTCTTCTTCTTCTTCTTCTTCTTCTTCTTCTTCTTCTTCTTCTTCTTCTTCTTCTTCTTCTTCTTCTCCTCCTCCTTCTCCTTCTCCTTCTCCTCCTCCTCCTCCTCCTCCCCCTTCTTCTTCTTCTTCTTCTTCTTCTTCTTCTTCTTCTTCTTCTTCTTCTTCTTCTTCTTCTTCTTCTTCTTCTCCTCCTTCTCCTTCTCCTTCTCCTTCTCCTTCTCCTTCTCCTTCTCCTTCTCCTTCTTCTTCTTCTTCTTCAGGCTACTGGATGGAAGCAGAAAGGCCTCCGCAGGGGAGGGGAGTCTACAGCTGTTGGCCACTCCACTACAACCCCCCACACCGCCTAGCCCCCCCTACACCGCCAGAGCCCAACATCCAGATGGTGAACCACTGATAGACAGTAGAAGGCTACAGCACCCCAGAGCTCCCAGACACAGTCGGCAGCTCCTCAGTCCACTCCTCAGGGAAGCAGCTTGGGCAGTTCTCCAAAGCAGTGCAAGGAAGGCCCTCCAGCAGCAGCAGACTCCTCCAGCCAAGCCAGCTAAGCCAGTCAAAAACGCTGCTTCCAAGTTCAAAAAAGCCACCAAGGTCACAAATGCGGCGAACGCTGCAAACAGAGCAACTCCAGCAGCAGCTGAGCCAGTCCCCAAAAACGCCACCACCACATTCAAAGCAGCCGCCAGGTTTACAAGCGCAGCAAACGCAGTCGGGGCGGGAGGCGCGGCCAGTGCTGCAAAATGCTAAGCGCTGCCGTCACGCACAGTCCTCCAGCCGAAGAAGTCAGAACGACCCCGAGCAGTCCGGCTTCTGTAGGGTGGGTGGCAGTCCAGAGCATCCTCCACACTACAAACACGCACACAGCAGACACATACAAAGAGCATAAAATTAAAAGGACGGCGGCTCCACAGCTCTCATTCTCCCGCCATCTTAACCGGTCACCTTCCTAACTGAGTTTTTCTTCATCCAAGTTGCAAGAATATCTTGCGCTTTATCACTATGGCTCTCCGCCTGCAAAGTACTCTGAGATAAAGGCCCCACCGTGACTCCAAGGAAACAGAGCTTCTTACAGTAACCTTCACAGGGTTTCTTCTCCTTGCAGATCTTCTTTTCAACTTCTCCCCATACTATCCATATGGTTCTGTTCAGGACCTGCTGTTTGGAGGCCAACTCAGCAGAGTCTTCACTTGGTTGACCTTGCTTGGGCTCCAAACCAAAGCTGAGACCAATTCGCTCATGAACAGGAGGCCACCAAAAAGACGTCGGGCTATAGACGAGAGTGTAAGATCAGAATCCGCCTCTAAGGAAGACAATAAGAAGCATATTCTGTCCGGTTGCCAAGAAAACTCTATGAATGTATCCTTAAGTCACTTAGAGTCAAGTAGATCCACCTCTTTCTAATCTAACATTATTTAGTTAGATGTCCAAATGCCTATCAGAAATACATATTCCACTATTCAAGAAATGTATTTATTACTTTTCTGCAAAGGGAGAAAGATTTGAGCCAGGGGAGCAAGATGATTTCCTTTGGCCAAAGCAAAGAAACCATTCAAGCTTCTCTTGAGGTATTTAGTATGTAAGCTTAGAATCAAAGTCTAAAAATGGTAGTGTGTGAAAAGTTAGAAGAAAAGGTCAGCATGGGAAGCAACATGCAACCAGTTCAAGTTCATGAACTTTAGGCTTGATAGGCTTCAAACTGAGTAAAGCTAAGTCTTGAAGTGGAGGCCACCATCCTCTTCCTACTTTGTCCCCTTCTGGAAAGAACTTCATGTTCTGGATCTTCTTCCTCTCTCCATTCAGCCCCTGCCTCCTTCCAGGTGTGTGGAAAGCTGTCCTCCCGGCTTGGTGAAGGTGGCTCAGGAAGGGAGGCCCAGCTGCTGCTACGACTGTCTTCCCTGCGCAGAAGGAACCATCTCCACCCAGGAAGGTGGGTGACACCAGAAGAAAGGGGGAGACTTTGGGAAGACCATATATCCCAACAAATGCTTGGCTTTTAAAACATTCCTCCTTATAATGTATACAATATTTCCTAGTGAGGGATAAGAAACGAACTTAGAGGTTAAACTGAGGGAAGATACAGCTTTGTGCAATCAAAGCTGAGCATTACAAGGAAGATGGCATTTGTTACTCTTCATTCTCAACTTAAACCTTTTTATGTTTCAGTTTGTGATTCACCCCCTTCTTCCATGTAATAATGACATTGGATGTGTCTTTGGAGAAGTATTGATCAGGACTTCCTCCACTTAACCATATCTAGATGGAACCCTATTTCTATGGGCAGCCAAAGTTCATGGCTTTGAATTGGGATGGTAGACCTGACAGTCTATGTAGACCTCCCAACTTCTCAAATCTCTCTAATGGGGGGTGAGAAGAAAGAAATCATCACTAAGGACTTAGCTGCAGTTCCTTCTTGTCCTGATGGAAAGATGGCTCCCAAACAGTTTGTCAAGAGCAGGAATTCATGATGACGTCCTAAGCTCAACTCACCCTGAAGGTCACCTCCACCTAACCTCAGTGGTCAAGTGGTAGAACTTTCTTTCTTTCTTTTTCAGTGAAATTGGAAAGAGACCTGCCACTTTTCCCTTACAACGCAAGCAAAAAAAATACTTAAGCTATTATCTATCTCCCTCCTTTCCTTCTTTCCTAAAATATATAAATGGAGAGCTCTGGCAGTTTCTTCCCCCTCTAGCTGGAGTTAAAGGAAGACACATTTTCTTTCATTTTCTTCTCTGATAGATTCCCTATTTCACAGCAATTAGTGAACAATATAGAATTTGATCATCATCATCATCATCATCATCATCATCATCATCATCATCCCACTCAGGCAACAGTTAACAAGTAATTGAGGACTCTCTCATCTTTTTCTGTCTTTTCCTGCATAAATATGAATATTAGTTTTCTATACAACTCTGTGGCTATCAAGTATAGGACATCATGTTCGATTTCACTACATTCATGTAAACCACAAATATATTCTTCATTCTTATTTGGTACACATCTGGGAATTTATCAGTGACACAATCAATGATGATGTTCACACATAACATCAAGCCAGGATGTGTAAGCCGTTGTTCACTGAAGAAAAAATAATAACAAAGGATTAGTTCTTGCTCTCCAGGGACCAAAGGAACCAAATTAAAACATTCGTAAGAGATGGCCATGCTGGGTCCACTTGAGCCACGGAGCGGAGCCCCCATCTCCCCACATCCTCATTTTTTCTGTATCCTGACTTCCTTCACATGGAGTTGTTCCCACCACCTCCAATTTCACCCAAACTATACATTTCATTGAAGCACATGCCTCATGAGAGATCTTCCTCTTCCTCTTTTTCAGATGCAGAAAAATGCACCAGATGTCCAGAAGATCAGCATCCAAACATCAGTCAAGATCATTGTAGACCTAAGATAAAAACCTTCCTATCCTATCAGGAAAATTTGGGGAAGATCCTGGCTTCCCTTGCCTTCTTCCTCTCTTTCCTTACAAGCTCTGTTTTAGGAATCTTCATTAAATTCCAAGAGACGCCAATCGTCAAAGCCAACAACAGGGACCTCTCCTACGTTCTCCTGGTCTCCCTCCTGCTTTCCATATGGACCACCTTCCTGTTTATTGGCCAGCCAAGGAGAGCCACCTGCCTTCTCCGACAAACAGCCTTCAGCTTTATCTTCTCAGCTGCCATTTCTTCCGTCTTGGCCAAAACGATCACAGTGGTGTTGGTCTTCCTGGCCACAAAACCAGGGAATCAAGTACAACGATTGCTGGGGAAGAGCTTAGCTAACTCCATCATCCTTTCTTGCTCTTGTGTCCAAATGGGGATATGTGGCATCTGGTTGGCAACCTCTCCCCCATTTCCTGATTCTGACCTGCATTCCCAGCCTGGAGAGATCATCTTGCAATGCAGTGAAGGCTCTGCTGCCATGTTTTACAGTGCCCTTGGCTATATGGGCTTCCTGGCTGCCGTCTGCTTCACGGTGGCTTTCCTGGCCAGGAACCTCCCTGGGGCCTTCAATGAAACCAAGCCGATCACCTTCAGCATGCTAGTCTTCTGCAGCGTCTGGGTCTCCTTTGTGCCCGCCTATCTGAGCACCAAGGGCAAGTACGTGGTGGCCGTGCAGGTCTTCTCCATCTTGGCCTCCAGCGCTGGCCTGCTGGGCTTCATCTTTTTCCCCAAATGCTACATTATTTTCCTAAGACCAGATCTGAATACCAAAGAACATTTGAAGTCCAAATAAAATAGAAAAGTGAGGTTGGAGGCGGCTTGGGGGATTTGTGATAGAACTGGACAAATGCCTTTCCTTATCAGCATAGAAATCAATTTCAATCTTATTAAGTTTCAGAAAAAATATAATCTATAAAGAAATCAGCAAGAAAAAAGAAAAATGACAGAAAAAAATAGAGAAAAGAGAAGGCAACTTCTGAATTTTTTTGCGTAGGTATAGTTATAAAATACATTCACCTCTTACTCTACTCTTAGAAACATTGCATATTAGTTCTACTTCTTACTCTGATATCTAAGAAAAATTACAAATTACGGATGAGTCTATATCAACAAAAAGTATTAAAACAATCAATACAAGGTGTTTCTATAGTTATAGAATAATTCAGTCATCATGTCCCAAGTAAAAAGTCCAAGAGTGGTTTCCAAACAGAAACCAAGCCTGACCCTTGAAAGCTTTCCTTTAATCAAAGTAGTCAGTTTCACCATCACTGCCAGTTCCATTCGTTTCAATATCCATTCTTCAGCTGTTGGTGTTTGTAAATATTTCAAATTTTGTGCATATAAAAGTCTCACTGCAGCTATCAGATAAAGGAACAAATTGTCAGAGTAGCGCTACATGCCAGGCTACGAGCGGTGCCAGAGGAAAACAACTCAGACTCTGAGTTTGTACTATCCACAGATTATACTATCTTCCATTATATACACAAGCTAATTCTTACAGGCGAATACAGTAATTCCTATATATACAGCAACACACCTAACGTACCTACTAACCTTTCAAATTCAGCCGGCACGGCACAGCGAAGACCGCCGCTCAGTTTCACTGCCCCTAGTAAATTTCACCGCCCAGGCACAGGTAGCAGAAAAGGGGAAGTCAGCCGAATGGAGAGTTAATTGGCAACAGGTGGCGGCAATTAACTCTGGGCGGGAGTGGATACTTGGTATCACAGCCGGCTTCCCTCAAGCGTCTCAGACAAAGCGAACCACAGCGGCTCAGAAGTGCAGCGATCAGCGTGCAATTAAGAAACCCCGGCTTAGCCTGCAGAAGAAAAGCCCAATGAACGCAACAAGCCAATAGACAATGGACAGCAATCAAAGGGGACAAAGAACCAGGCTGAATCATTTGGGCGAGGGGGAGATTACCGCAGGTAATCGGTAACCAAGGCAATGGGGGGAAGCGTGGGAACGGGGAACCTATGAAATGCTGTGTAATCTGTGCCAAGCCAACCCCTTTGGCTTTGTTTGTATCTACCTGCATTACACCAAGTAAACTTCTTTTGCTGAACCTGTGTTTCGCGAGAGTTTCCTTGGCGCTGAATTTGGTAACTCTTACATAAAGCCAGGGTTCACCCTGGAGCACTACCCGGTACTCACCAAGGAGTGCTCGCGATTTCGTTCGTAGAGCAGCTGAGGGGCTTCGATCCATTTGACTCCAACAAGGATGGCCAGCAATGGAGAGGGTGCGAGCTCACAGTGCGGCGAGGAGCCCAAGCCTGAAGGTGCGATGGCAGGACCAGCCCAGAGCGAGAGGAACAAATTATATGGCCACCCAACTCACACACAGTGACTCCGGGTGGATTACAAAGTAAAATCCCCAAGACAAAAGAATCATCAACACCCGCTCCCTGTAGCAGCCAAAAACACAGTCAACACAGCCACTTGATTGGCTCCTTTTCAGCGTGGGGTCCCCAGGCCCGCTAGCAAAAGCACACCTTCAGGGCCTTCCAGAACAACATCAAGGTGGGGGCCAATCTTTACTCAGAGGGAATAACATTCCACAGCGAGGGGGCCACCACAGAAAAGGCCCTTCTTTGTGGTCCCATCAGATGTACTTCCCTCAACGATGCACTCGGGGGTCGCATAACTTGTTTGCAACTGCAGTGGGGTCTTTTAAAGGACACTAAGTTTGCAAGCCTCACTTTCTAATACTTTCAGGAATTGCTTATTAACCATCTTGAAGCTGTTATACACCTTCGGAATGACAAATTTGAAAACTCTCCAGGTGAGTTTTAATTTCAACTCTGTACAAAAGAAAAATTGACTACAAGCTTAAAGGATTTGAAATAAACAGCAAAAGCTAAATAAGAATTTGATCCCCAAAAATTACAGTAAAATTTGGAATATTGACTTTTACTATAAGATTTTGGAATTAACTATAAAAAAAAATCAATAGCTTCTTGTAGAAACCAGAGTTATTTGGACTATCTTGGCCCATAACAAAGATAAGTGACTTTATGATTTAGAAACTGGACACTAGAGGGGACTAAAGATTCTAAGTAGAAGGAAAAAAATACAAGCCAGCTTTTGGTGTTAGTTAACTGGGACTTACAAAATGACACAAAACATCATAACATTGGAAATCTTAAAAGAGTTCTTTGAAGAATGGACCTAGACATTAGTAGCTACACTGTCAACAGTGTCAGTAATGATCTCTGCTTCTATGGAAAGATTATGTCCAAAAGGTGTTAATCAGGAAATGGCAAATGTGGAGCAAATTTTGTCTGACAAGACAACAGTGGAACTACAAATGACAGGCCAAGAGAATCATTTGGAAAAGAACACTTTATTTATTTATGTATTTATTTATGCAACTTATACGGCTGTCCAATGCACTCATGGTGACTCTGGGCAGCTTACAGAGACAAAAAACCCCAATACAAAACCCAATACACCCCCCACCCCCTGGCAACAATCGACCTGGGAAACTTTATTGGATATACAAAAGAAACTGGCTGAACTTTTTAAAAATTAAAGGGGAAATAGAAATGACAAACCAAGAGAATGACCTGGAAAATGTTTTCTTATTGGATCTACAAAGAGGCTTGTTAACCCCTTGAAGAAGTCTGTGCAATGGGATAAAGAAGAATTAGAGAAATCAAATCCTATGACAATATTTGAATGAAATAAAGATTAAGACTGTTAGACGTAAAAGGAAAGAATATAAGGTTGGTTTATTTGATCAAGGCTGAAACAAGACATTTATCTGCAAAGTTCTGACAACTCTTTATGTTGTGGGTTTTTTGCTGTCATCAGGATTGAAAAAGTGATGTTTTATGGATTTGCGTATAGATAAGGGATGGGCTATAGGATAGAGAGATATCTGTTTTTAACCTTACAGGGGGTAAAGAGTTACTCAGTTTGTCTACACTTGTTGTAATGAAGGTTGGAAGTCACTTCTTTATATTTTTTCCTCTTTTTATCATTCTTTTCTCTTTTCTCTTTCTTTTCCTTTTCCTTGCAACTTTATTTTCTTACTATTCTTTTTTCTTCATGTTTAGTCTGTATATGTTTTTACTATTGTAATCAAAATCCTTAATAAAATATGTCATCAAATGCTCAAAACTTCCGAAGCTGTTCGGTTTCTCTCACAAACTGGTACGCTGCTTTTGAAATAGAATTGAATAATTTTTATTTATGTAAAAAAAAATTTTATTATTTTTTTAATTGTTTTTTTGCTAAAAGCCTTAGGAACTCCTGGGCTTGGGTGGATTAGAAGTATTTCTTGTAAAAATAATTTAAATAAAAAGTTATTTTCATTTATTATATTCTAATGTGGGTAGTCCTTGCTTAATGACCACAATAGGGACCTGAAAGATTGTTGTTAAATGGGGCAGTTGTTAAGCAAGTCGTGCCTAATTTTATGACATAGTTTTGCAGTGGTCATTAAACAAATCACTGTAGCTGTTAAATGAATCATGCGGTTATTAAGCGAATCACATGGTTCCCGATTGATTTTGCTTACCAGGAGCTGGCTGGGAAGGTCGCAAATGGCAACCACATAACCCTGGGATTCTGCAACCATTGTAAATGCGGACTGGTTGCCAAGTGCCCACATCGTGATCACGTGACTGCAGGGGTGCTGTGACAGTTGTAAGTGCGAGGACTGGTTGTAAGTCCCTTTATTCAGCATCATTGTAACTTCAAACAGTCACTAAAAAAATGGTTGTTAAGTGAGGACTGCCTTTATGTGTTTTCTTTCAGTATGGAGTTGACAGAATACCAGAAAATGTTGTCCTTCCTTTTTAGCATTGAGGAGATAAACCAGGATTCCAATCTCTTACCCAACATCACCCTGGATTACAATATCTATGAAAATTATTTGAGTGCAGAAAAGACTTCAGATTCTTTGCTGGACCTGCTTTCTGATGGGGAAGCCAATGTACCTAATTACAGGCATGGAAGGTAGAGAAACACAGTGGCTGTTCTCAAAGGGGCTGACATTGACATCTCCATCCAGATTTCAGCCATGTTGGGCACCTACAAAATCCCTCAGGTGAGTGTTTTGTGGGGAGATAGCATTTAGCCATGCAATTTCCAAACATTGCAAATGAAGAACAGAGTTTAATAGAGAAATAATCACTGTTAAGGATGAAGGTTCAGGCTATCCATTGGGAGAGAAGAATTAGAGCAGGCATATCCCCTTTCACCATGGTGCACTCCAGACTGGTGGACATTCTTCTTCCTGGTGATTGGAAAATTCTCCACTCAAGAAGTAAATGGGAAGGGAAGCAAAGGGTGAGTGGGGAAACCTTCAATGCAAGGAGTGGAATTAACCCTTCATTAGGAACAGAATTCTCATCTTAAATGTTGGACATTATAGGTGTCAAATAAATCCCACCTTCTTTCTTTTCTTTTCAGTTTACAGTTTTCTTTACAGTCTTGTTTCTCAGATTCTGTGTGATAAAACTCATCTTCCTTTCCTCTACCCAGTGTTGCCTGCTGAAGGAGTCCAGTATCCAGCGATGCTCACAGTGGTCCTGCATCTTACGTGGTCCTTGGTTGGTCTGATTGCTCCTGACCCTGAGCAGGGACAGAGGTTCAAGAGGATCTTGATTTCCGTGCTGAATACTTTGACGCTTGTTCTTTGGTATGGAGGAAAGAGTGGGTGATTTTATAAAATAAGAGGTTCTTGGAATTAGAAGGACATGATTTCAGATTGGGATGGCATGGATATTTGTGGTATGACAAACTGAAAGTTCATTTATTTATATTTTTTTATTTCTATATCAAATTTATATCACTGCCCAACTCCCCCACAAGGAGGGACTCTGGGCGGTTCACAATAACACAATTTAAAATCAGTAAAAACATAAATAATACAAATATAAAATACAATTATTAAATACAATAAAATCCAAGAGATGGTGATATTATTTCAGCCTGTGACCAGATAATATCGGTCAAAGGTAAGACTAGGGAACCAGCCAACCCCAAAGCTGACTATTCCCATCCCCACCCCATGGGTGATGACAAAACCAGGTCTTCAGTTTTTTTCTGAAGTCTAACAGGGAGGGGGCCAACCTCGCTTCTGGGGGAAGAGTGTTCCAAAGGGCAGGGGCTGCTGCAGAGAAGGCCCGCCTCCTGGACCCCATCAGATGAAATTTTCTTGCAGGTACAATTGAAAACCAGAGACTTTTCATGGAAATTTGTGTTAGGGTATACTCATAAGTAAAGGAATTTTACTGTGTGAATAACACGGAGAATGACAAAGCAAACCCCATAGCTGGAGCTCATGGCTAATGAGTTAATTGCCAGCAACTGACTAGGAACGGATCAGCACAATGGAAGGAGCATAAGCAGCATGGGTGGAACATACGCCTGCTGAGTGCTTCTGAGTGTTGTGGAGTATTGTTGGTTAGTAGGTAAGTTAGGTGTGTTGCTGTATATATAGGAATTACTGTATTCGCCTGTAAGAATTAGCTTGTGTATATAATGGAAGATAGTATAATCTGTGGATAGTACAAACTCAGAGTCCAAGTTGTTTTCTTCTGGCACCGCTCGTAGCCTGGCATGTAGCGCTACTCTGACAATTTGTTCCTTTATCTGATAGCTGCAGTGAGAATTTTATATGAGCAAAATTTGAAATATTTACAAACACCAACAGCTGAAGAATGGATATTGAAATGAATGGAACTGGCAGTGGTGGCGAAACTGACTACTTTGATTGAAGGAAAGCTTTCAAGGGTCAGGCTTGGTTTCTGTTTGGAAACCACTCTTGGACTTTTTACTTGGGACATGATGACTGAATTATTCTAAAATTATAGAAACACTTTGTATTGTTTTAATACTTTTTGTTGATATAGACTCATCTGTAATTTGTAATTTTTCTTAGATATCAGAGTAAGAAGTAGATCTAATATGCAATGTTTCTAACAGTAGAGTAAGAGGTGAATGTATTTTCTATCTAAAACAAAAAAATTCAGAAGTTGCCTTCTCTTTTCTGTATTTTTTCTGTCATTTTTCTTTGTTCTTTTTGATTTCTCTATAGCTTATATTTTTTACTGAAACTTAATAAAATTCTTTGAATTTTTTTCTATCCTGATAAGAAAAGGCACTTGTCCAGTTCCATCACAAATCCCCCAAGCCGCCTCCAACCTCACTTTCCTATTTTATTTGGACTTCAAATGTTCTTTGGTATTCAGATCTGGTCTTAGGAAAATAATGTAGCATTTGGGGAAAAAGATGAAGCCCAGCAGGCCAGCGCTGGAGGCCAAGATGGAGAAGACCTGCACGGCCACCACGTACTTGCCCTTGGTGCTCAGATAGGCGGGCACAAAGGAGACCCAGACGCTGCAGAAGACCAGCATGCTGAAGGTGATCGGCTTGGCTTCATTGAAGGCCCCAGGGAGGTTCCTGGCCAGGAAAGCCACCGTGAAGCAGACGGCAGCCAGGAAGCCCATATAGCCAAGGGCACTGTAAAACATGGCAGCAGAGCCTTCACTGCATTGCAAGATGATCTCTCCAGGCTGGGAATGCAGGTCAGAATCAGGAAATGGGGGAGAGGTTGCCAACCAGATGCCACATATCCCCATTTGGACACAAGAGCAAGAAAGGACGATGGAGTTAGCTAAGCTCTTCCCCAGCAATCGTTGTACTTGATTCCCTGGTTTTGTGGCCAGGAAGACCAACACCACTGTGATCGTTTTGGCCAAGACGGAAGAAATGGCAGCTGAGAAGATAAAGCTGAAGGCTGTTTGTCGGAGAAGGCAGGTGGCTCTCCTTGGCTGGCCAATAAACAGGAATGTGGTCCATATGGAAAGCAGGAGGGAGACCAGGAGAACGTAGGAGAGGTCCCTGTTGTTGGCTTTGACGATTGGCGTCTCTTGGAATTTAATGAAGATTCCTAAAACAGAGCTTGTAAGGAAAGAGAGGAAGAAGGCAAAGGAAGCCAGGATGATCCCCAAATTTTCTTGATAGGATAGGAAGGTTTTTATCTTAGGTCTGCAGTGATCTTGACTGATGTTTGGATGCTGATCTTCTGGACATCTGGTGCATTTTTCTGCATCTGAAAAAGAGGAAGAGGAAGATCTCTCATGAGGCATGTGCTTCAACGAAATGTATAGTTTGGGTGAAACTGGAGGTGGTGGGAACAACTCCATGTGAAGGAAGTCAGGATACAGAAAAAATGAGGATGTGGGGAGATGGGGGCTCCGCTCCGTGGCTCAAGTGGACCCAGCATGGCCATCTCTTACGAATGCTTTAATTTGGTTCCTTTGGTCCCTGGAGAGGAAGAACCCGTCCTTTTTTATTATTTTTTGTTCAGTGAAAAATGGCTTATACATCCTGGCTTAATGTTACGTGTGAACATCGTCATTGATTTTGTCACTGATAAATTCCCAGATGGGTACCAAATACAAAGAATATATTTTTGGTTTATATGAATGTAGTGAAATCAAACATGATGTCCAATACTTGATATCCACAGAGTTGGATAGGAAACTAATATTCATATTTATGCAGGAAAAGACAGAAAGAGATGAGAGAGTCCTCAATTACTTGTTAACCTTTCCCTGAGTGGGATGATGATGATGATGATGATGATGATGATGATGATGATGATGATGATCAAGTTCTATATTGTTCACTAATTGCTGTGAAATATGGAATCTACCAGAGATGAAAATGTGTCTTCCTTTAACTCCAGCTAGAGGGGGAAGAAACTGGCAGAACTCTCCATTTTATGTATTTTAGGAAAGAAGGGAAGGAGGGAGAAAGATAATAGTTTAAGTATTCTTCTTTTTGCTTGCATTGTAAGGGAAAACTGACAGGCCTGTTTCCAATTTCACTGAAAAAGAAAGAAAGAAAGTTCCACCACTTGACCACTGAGGTTAGGTGGAGGTGACCTTCAGGGTGAATTGAGCTGAAGTTGTCATCATGAATTCCTGCTCTCGACAAGCTGTTTGAGGGCCATCTCCCCACCAGGACAAGAAGGAAGTGCGGCTAAGTCATCACTGATGATTTCTTTCTTCTGACCCCCCATTACAGAGAGAATCAAGAAGTTGGAAGACTGTAGGCCGTTCGGTGTATCACCCCTATTAAAAACCATGAACTTTGGATGCCGATAGAAATGAGATTCCATCCAGATGTGGTTAACTGGAGGAAGTCCTGATCAATACTTTTCCACAGATACATCCAATGTCATTATGACCTGGAAGAAGGGGGTGAATCACAAAGTGAAACATAAAAAGGCTTAAGTTGAGAATTAATAAATAATAAATTGAGAATGAATAAATGAATGAATAAATAATAAATTGAGAATGAATAAATGAATGAATAAATAATAAATTGAGAATGAATAAATGCCATCTTCCTCATAATGCTCAGCTTTGATTGCTCAAAGCTGTATCTTCCCTCAGTTTAACCTCTAAGTTAGTTTTTATCCCTCACTAGGAAATACTGTATACATTATAAGGAGGAATGTTTTAAAAGCCAAGCATTTGTTGGGATATATGGTCTTCCCAAAGTCTCCCCCTTTCTTCTGGTGTCACCCACCTTCCTGGGAGGAAATGGTTCCTTCTGCGCAGGGAAGACAGTCGTAGCAGCAGATGGGCCTCCCTTCCTGAGCCACCTTCACCAGCCCACGAGGACAGCTTTCCACACACCTGGAAGGAGGCAGGGGCTGAATGGAGAGAGGAAGAAGAGTCACAGTGTGGCCTTTACCTCAGAGTACTTTGCAGGCGGAGAGCCATAGTGATAAAGCGCAAGATATTCTTGCAACTTGGATGAAGAAAAACTCAGTTAGGAAGGTGACCGGTTAAGATGGCGGGAGAATGAGAGCTGTGGAGCCGCCGTCCTTTTAATTTTATGCTCTTTGTATGTGTCTGCTGTGTGCGTGTTTGTAGTGTGGAGGATGCTCTGGACTGCCACCCACCCGTACAGAAGCTGGACTGTTCGGGGTCATTCGGACTTCTTCGGCTGGGGGAGTGTGAACGACGGCAGCGCTTAGCATTTTGCAGCACTGGCTGCGCCTCCCGCCCCGACTGCGTTTGCTGCGCTTGTAAACCTGGCGGCTGCTTTGAATGTGGTGGCGGCGTTTTTGGGGACTGGCTCAGCTGCTGCTGGAGTTGCTCTGTTTGCAGCGTTCGCCGCATTTGTGACCTTGGTGGCTTTTCTGAATTTGGGAGGAGGAGGAGGAGGAGGAGGAGGAGGAGGAGGAGGAGGAGGAGGAGGAGGAGGAGGAGGAGGAAACACCACTACTCCCATTTAATGGTGAGGTGCCTGGGAGTTGGACTGTGGGCTTCCCGCTGGAAACTGAATGTTATTCCCCCTCTTTGCCTTTCTCTGGGTGAGAGCCAGAGGTGGGCTTGGTGGGAGGGTGAATGGCTGGAGCCTCTGCCAGCTGGTGGGAGCAGCGAGGGAGGAAGGAGGTCCTGGAGGCTGAGTGGGCTGCGTGGGCGTGGGAGTGGGTTTGAATGTGTTGACCCTCTCTGTGGGTGAGAGTCGGAGGAGGAGGACTTTGTTGAAGGGTGAAAGGGCAGGGTGCCCACTGCCTGCTGGTGGGAGCAGCAAGGGAGGGATGCCCGTGTATGTTTGTGTGTGAGGCTGTGGGAATGGAGTGGGGAGGCGGTTGCTGGGCTCTGATGACCCGGAGAGCTAGTAAGCTGAAGAGCCTCAGGGTGACCCCGGCTACTAATTCACTCAGATCTGTTCCAGAGGGAGATGGGGGTTGCTCCTGTTGGTCTGCTGCAGGGGCCATCTGAAACCTTGGCAGCCGCTTGGAATAAAGAGGCAGCTGAGGCTTAGATCAGATCGCGCCCATGCGACCTGTCTTCTCTTGGGGATCCTGCTAGTCTCCATGGTTTACGGAAGAGCTAAGGGAGAGGAAACGAGAGAAGAGACGTCTAGAGCATCGCTGGTGCTCAACGAAGGACGAACTTGACCAAACACGTTAGAGCAGCTATTCATACCTACTTAGTGGCAATAAGGGCGGCAAAGTGCCATTACTCTTCCACTCTTATTGCATCTGCAGATCGCCACCCTGCAGCCCTGTTTCAGGTGATGCAAGCCCTCCTGGGTAAGGACAGCTCGGAGGACCTTCTGCAGGGACATACAGAGGAATTTTCTCAGCCTTTGTCAGATAAAATTACTCAGATTCGTTCTCAGTTGGATGCTGGATTTACTGCAGGTACGGTGGAGGTGCCTATGGAGGAGTCTCACCTTGTTATCTGGGAACAGTTTGAATCTCTTGGACCTGAGGAAGTGGACAGGGTCCTTGGGGCTGTGAGCACAACCACCTGCTCTTTAGATCCATGCCCCTCTGGCTTGTGAAAGCAACCCAGGAGGTGTCAGGTGAATGGGTTCTAGTGATGGTTACTGCATCTTTGAGTGAGGGGGTTGTTCCCTCACCTCTTAAGGAGGTCTTGGTTTGCCCCCTCCCCAAGACGCCATCGCTAGACCCCACTGAACTGGACAATTTTCACCCAGTATCTAACCTCCCCTTTTTGGGGAAAGTGATTGAGAAGGTGGTTGCGCAACAGCTTCAGAGGACCTTGGATGAAGCAGATTATCTGGATCCCTCTCAGTCGGGATTCAGGCCTGGGTATGGGATGGAAACATCATTGGTTGCACTTCTGGATGATCTCTGGTGAGGGCGGGATGGGGGTTGTGCATCCATCCTTGCTATACCTCTCTGCAGCTTTCGATACCATTGAACATGGACTCCTTCTGGATCGGCTCAGAGGATTGGGGGTGAGTGGCACTGTGTCATGCTGGTTCACCTCCTTCCTCCAGGGCCGATTCCAGTCGGTGGTGGTTGGGAAGGAGAGATCCCGCCCTCGGCCCTGTTATGTGGGGTGCTACAGGGTTTGGTGCTTTCCCCCCTCCTATTTAACATCTACATAAGGCCGCTGGATGAGCTCATCTGTCGCCATGGGGTGAGGTATCATCAGTATGCTGACGATACCCAATTATACATCTCTGCCCTGGCGAATTAAGCGATGCTGTGAATGTCTTATCCCAGTGCCTGGAGGCTGTGAGGGGCTGGATGGGGAACAAGAGGCTTCAAACGAACCCTGGCAAGACTGAGTGGCTGTGGGTTCTGGGTCCTTCTGGTGCTAGAGTTATGCTATGTTTGGTACTGAACGGGGTTGCACTGTTCCAGAGAGATCCTGTGCAAAATCTGGGGGTCCTCCTGGATTTAAGACTCCTGCTAGAAGAGGAGATGGCAGTCGTGGCTATGAGGGCCTTTGCACAGATTTCTGTTGTGCACCAGTTGCGCCCATCCCTCGATCAGAGGGACCTAACAGTGTCACTCATGCCCTCATCCCCTCCCACCTGTTTTTCTGTAATGCGCTCTACATGGGGCTGCCCTTGAAGAGTATCTGGAAGCTTCAGCTGGTGCAAAATGCAGTGGCGCGGGCAGTTATGTGTGCCCTAGGGCGGTACATGTTACACGTTACACCTCTGCTTCGCGAGCTGCACTGGGTGCCAATTTGCTTCTGGGTCCAATTCAAGGTGCTGGTTTTGACCTTTAAAGCCCTTCATGGCATGGGGCCTGGTTACCTGAGGGACCCCTTCTCCCCGATCACATCTTCCCATCCCATCAGAACTGACAGAGAAGACATGCTGCGGATCCCATCTGCTAGAGAATTGCATTTGGTGGGTCCCAGGAGGGGGGCCTTCTCTGCCGTGGTGCCCGCCTTGTGGAATCTCCTCCCCGCAAAAGTGTGATTAGCTCCATCCCTCTTGACGTTCTGCAAGTCCCTCAAGACCTGGCTCTGTGATCAGGCCTGGGGCTCCCAGGGGACCAGGGAGATTTTACGATGGCTCCCTTATTAATTTTATCCCCTCCTTTTTTGTTTATTTTTGTTTTTACGTATTTATTTTTTAATTGTTGTACGCCACCCAGGGTCACTTTGTCTGAGATGGGCGAATATCTAAATATAATAAATAAATAAATAATTAAGTAAGTAAGTAAATGTGGTTCCTTTCTGAGAGAACTTAGATGATATTGAAAGGCGCTTCCTGCCCCAAGAGTGCAATCCTCTAGTCAAGAACTTCAGAAAAAAGGAAATGAAGATTTAATCCCACCTTGTTCATCACTTCCATCTCTGCAGTAGCATTCTGGTTGATCATGAACTTGACATCCAGGGATCCCTGTCTTTCTAGACTCCCAAACCTCATTTTCTTGAAGGATGTATTCTCGATAACCTCCCACATAAATACGTCCAGGTCTGCTGACAGGTCTCCATTCGCGTCCAAATACACCCCATTTATGGAATTATTGTAAAACTGAGGGTTCTGAAGAAAGGAGTGAAGCTGAAATGGAAGAGAAAATGGATATGTTTAAGGTAGAGAGATGTGATGGGGAGAAAATTGGACAGGCTTTCAAGATACTGTTATATCCTATAGAAATAAAGCAACATTTCAGGAACCCCTGTGGGATCTATTTCTTGACTTGACCTAAGTGGAAAGGCTGGAATCATTCTTAAAAGCCTGTCCAAGTTTCCCCCATCCCTTATATCAGTGTTTCTCAACCTCAGCAACTTTCAGATGCTGGCTGGGGAATTCTGGGGGTTGAAGTCCACACACCTTCAAGTTGCTGAGGTTCAGAAACACTGCCTTATACAGGTGAAACTCGAAAAATTAGAATATCGTGCAAATGTTCATTTATGTCAGTATGGCAACTCAAAAGGTAAAACCAATATATGAGATAGACGCATTACATGCAAAACGAGATATGTCAAGCCTTACTTTGGTAGAATTGTGATGATTATGGCGTACAGCTTATGAAAACCCCAAATTCACAATCTCAGGAAATTAGAATAGTGTGAAAAGGTTCGATATTCTAGGCTCAAAGTGTCCCACTCTAATCAGCTAATGAATCCATAACACCTGCAAAGGGTTCCTGAGTCTTTAAATGGTCTCTCAGGCTGGTTCAGCAGGAATCACAACCATGGGAAAGACTGCTGACCTGACAGTTGTGCAGAAAACCATCATTGACACCCTCCATAAGAAGGGAAAGCCCCAAAAGGGAATTGCAAAAGAAGTTGGATGTTCCCAAAGTGCTGTATCAAAGCACATCAATAGAAGGTTATGTGGAAGGGAAAAGTGTGGTAGAAAAAGGTGCACAAGCAGCAGGGATGACCGCAGCCTGGAGAGGATTGTCAGGAAAAGGCCATTCAAAAGTGTTGGGGACTTTCACAAGGAGTGGACTGAGGCTGAAGTTAGTGCATCAAGAGCCACCACACATAGACGGATCCTGGACATGGGCTTCAAATGTCATATTCCTCTTGTCAAGCCGCTCCTGAACAACAAACAGCGTCAGAAGCGTCTTACCTGGGCTACAGAAAAAAAGAACTGGTGGTCCAGTAGTCCAAAGTCCTCTTTTCTGATGAGAGCAACTTTTGCATCTCATTTGGGAACCAAGGACCCAGAGTCTGGAGGAAGAATGGAGAGGCACACAGTGCACGATGCTTGAAGTCCAGTGTCAAGTTTCCAGTGTCTGTGTTGATTTCGGGAGCCATGTCATCTGCTGGTGTTGGTCCACTGTGCTTCATTAAGTCCAGAGTCAACACAGCCGTCTACCAGGAGATTTTAGAGCACTTCATGCTTCCTTCCACAGACGATCTTTATGGGGATGCTGACTTCCTTTTCCAGCAGGACTTGGCACCTGCCCACACTGCCAAAAGTACAAAAACCTGGTTCAATGACCATGGGATTACTGTGCTTGATTGGCCAGCAAACTTTCCTGACCTCAACCCCATAGAGAATCTATGGGGCATTGCCAAGAGAAAGATGAGGGACATGAGACCGAACAATGCAGCGGAGCTGAAGGCCGCTATTGAAGCATCCTGGTCTTCCATAACACCTCAGCAGTGCCGCAGGCTGATAGCATCCATGCCACGCCGCATTGCGGCAGTCATTGCTGCAAAAGGGGCCCAAACCAAGTACTGAGTACATATGTATGCTTATACTTTGCAGAGGTCCGATATTGTTCTATTTCCAATCCTTGTGTTATTGATGTCATGTAATATTCTAATTTTCTGAGATTGTGAATTTGGGGTTTTCATAAGCTGTACGCCATAATCATCACAATTCTACCAAAGTAAGGCTTGACATATCTCGCTTTGCATGTAATGCGTCTATCTCATATATTGGTTTCAACTTCTGAGTTGCCATACTGACATAAATGAACATTTGCACGATATTCTAATTTTTCGAGTTTCACCTGTACTTAACAAAATCAAGGTTGGGTTATTTTGAGTTCCTTTCTCACTCTTCCTTCTATCTCTGCACTGTGTAATCTCTTCTCCAAGTCTCTCCTTTATGGCTCCCTCCTTCCCTCCCTCCCTCCCAGCAGAGATTGCAACAGACAGGAAAGGAGTGAAGGGAATGCAAAAGGGAGAGGACTAGAAAATTCAAATTCTATTTATTTATTTATTTGTATTCAGAATAAATTAATTTTTCCAAATATCTTCCCAGGTTTTACAATGACAAATTGATTCTCAACTGCAGGAGAGAGAAAGAAAAAAAAAATACCTGCCATCCTTCCAATCTTGCGGTTCCCATATTTTTAGCACCTTTCATCTTTGTCCTCTTGGATCTGGATTTATAGGCTGCATGTAAGGCCCAGGCCACAGCCCAGATGGTGTTGTAAATGAAATAGCTGTCCTGAGACAGGATCCGATCCATCTCCTCCTGGGGAAGAGTCTCCGCTTCTTCTCTCTCTCTGCACTTTCTCCAGAATTTCACGGAAAAGGCATCCTTGGTATAGGAACAGTTGAAGGATACATACGCTAAGTCTCTGATGGAATTGTAGAAATCCATCGTGATATGGGACTTTGCCATTTGGTTTCCCTTCATAAGAAAGGTAAAAATGCTATGAATGAATCGAAAGGGAATGTCTGTATTTATCACGTAGTTGGTTACGTCCCAGCAGAGTGTTGTGATCACTACTTTTCCTCTAACAGGTTGCTGAAAGGATTCAAGTACAAAATATAGAACTAATATTCCCCCAGGGATTAAATCACTCTCTGCACCATAAAGAAAGACATTCACTTCTCTCCAGTTGTGATATGGACTCGCATCTGTGCTCTCTGGATACGTAGTTGTGGAAATGGTTTCTGATATGACTGGACAAATACCATTCCTCTCCAGCATGGAAGTCAATGTCCTCAGGAATTTCTGGCCCTGGTCAGTGTCTAGAGCCATCAGACCAACCAAGGTCCACCTGAAATGGAGAAGCAGCTTGACCATCCCCAGGTACTGGAATCCTTCAGCAGGAAGCATTGGGTAGAAGAAAGGAAACCGAGTTTTGTCATTCAGGATCTGGGAAATAAAACTGTAGCTGATCTGAAAAGATTGAAAAAAGATGGAATTTTAAATTTAACATCTAAAATTTAATGCCTACCATTTCCATAAGAAAACTGTGATCTTCATTTACAACTCAGGGCCTCTGGTTGAAAGGTGCATGAGTGAAAACTGTCTCCCCAGCTAAGACACACCTGAGGGATTTTGTAGGTGCCCGACATGGTCGAAATCTGGATGGAGATGTCAGTGTCAGCCCCTTCGAGAATGGCCACTGTGTTTCTCGGCCTTCCACAGCTGTAGTTGGGGACATTGGCCTCCCCTTCTGAAAGTAGGTCCAGGAGAACATCTGAAGTCTTTCCTGCATGGTAATAGTTTTCATAGATATTGTAACCCAGAGAGATGTTGGGCAAGAGACGGGAATCCTGGTTAATAACGTGGATGGCAAAAAGGAAGGATAGGATTTTCCAATCTTCAGTCAATGTTTTCCTGCAAGTATAAATGTATTACAACATAATTAATTAAAGATTGTGTTGTTTTTTTACAAAAACAGTTCTAATATATTCAAGCACCAGAGTTTCTCTGAATGGATGACAGCATCTCTAAAAGTATTAAGATGAAGATAAATTTTAAGAACCCCCCCCCCAAAAAACGACATCAATAAAATATATCAGATTCCATTTCAAATGTACAATTATGGTTTGTGACATGAAAATAACTTGGGGGAGGGGGAACATTTGATCCCCTGTTTGGATGGATTGCTTCATCTCTCCTAAGAATGGTGGAGGGGGGATCCCGAGAGATCTCAAATATTTCAGAGGATTCTTTCTACTTCTATTGCATATCAAGTCCTGAATGCATTCTTGAGGTTGTCGGTCTGTTTGCAGTTCAACTGAAATTTCATGTTGACTTTAAATATTCTGTCTCCCTCTCTTCATAGTGAAGTTCTCGAATACTTCGTATTAGTTTGCCCTATTATCCAAATTAAATATAGGGTTAACTGGAAGCTAAGATTTGAAAGGAACATTTAGGCCACAGTCCCTCGCTCCCACAACACGCACAAAATGAACTGCCGTGACTATTAAGGAAGTCAATAAGTTATCAGTTTCTGGACAGGTTTAAATTTTTAAGTCCAATCTCCACAATCATTTCCTGATTGGAGATTTAACTTGTCACATTTACAATGCAGGGGAGAAAATAAAGCATTCCTACTTTTTTAGTGTCCCCAACGAGCCATTGGTGGGCCAAGGGAGGGGTGGAAGGGAGGAACCAGCTTCTCTTCTCTATCCAGCACCTACATCTGCTCAGAGGAGGTCAAGGAAAGTGGGTGTTTACTGCCTCCTTCAAAGGCGTGCAGGAGACTTAATCCTTACTGTCTGTACAGGACACGTATATAGTAGCTGAGAATTTGAAGGAAGGCTCAACAGGTGCGGAGCATGAAATGGAAACCCAAGTTTGAAACTGGACAGAAATAGAGGATAACTAGCAAATCAAGGAGATAATTCCTGTAAATATAGGAGGCTGTAACTTTAGAAATCAGTCAGAAATGGAGTGTCTGAAATGCAATGCAGGAAGATGAACTTACCTGTATACTGGGGACAAAGGAATTGTGTTGAAACTTAGTGGTTCAAAAAAAACCTTGGCTGCAGAAATTATGCCACCAATGAGAAGCTCTCCTGGGCTGTAATAATTCTGTGGGTCAAACTCATCCCTCTTCAGAGTCAGGAGGCATTTGGCTTTGAGCACCCCACAGACTCCCTGGGGACACCGAAGCAGCACAAGCAGCAACATGATGGAGCCTCCAGCCCTGCATCTGCTTCGAACCAAGAGGGAGAAGAAGAGGTGGAAGAAACCAAAGCCCCCTTCCAAGACAGAAGCATCAAGGGCTTTCCTGATCTGTACAGAGACCAGCCAAGGCTTCATACCTGAACGATCGGGAGTAACCACAGCCCCTGCCTGCCCTAAAAGCCTCCCAGGCTCTCTCTTTCTCCAGAGCCATTTATGCACCCAAGATTTTCTAATGCCATGACATCAGCCCTCAAGGCTTTAGGGTCATATCAAGGTGAATGCATGTAATTGATATGTTTGTGCCAAACCTTCTGAAACTTTGCAGAAAGTCTCTAGAGATTTACCACCAAGACTACAAATAAATGACTGTGATTTGGATAATGGCAAGGAGGAGAGACACCACCTCTCTGAACTCTGCATGAGTCAACAGGCAGATACCCAAAGGGGAAATATGCAGATGGGCTACAAAGTTTCAAGATGAGCCACTTGGTCCCAAAGTTCTTGAACACCATTTTCCTAACATCCACTATCAATGCAGATTTTTAGCAAGGGTGTGAACAGTCTCACATCAATATGGATTTATTTGGTCTTGATTTGTGATGGATATTAGCTTTATTTATTATATTAGCCAAGGATCTGCTGAGATGGGTGGTTGCTCCTTCTTCAATGTAGATCAATATGAGAAGCAGAAAAAGATGTTCTCTTTATTGACTTCTCATTTCTTGTACCTTAGCCAAAGAGGGATGTCCCGAAAGCTGGATAAAATGGCTCTGGATTTCCTATGCAGCCTCCAGATTGAAGGTGAAGGTCAATGGTCTTTTCTCATCTACTGTGAGAACCTGCATCAATCAAATGCCAATCGACACCCATAATTTTCAGGCAAGTGGATGGAACCGCGGTGGGGGGCGGTGCGGTACGCTACTATATGGAGGCTTTTGAACTAAGATTCGGGGCGCACTGGGAGACTTTAAAGTGCCTGGTGGCGCCACTTGCCCCTTACCCCCTCAGTTTGGGAATGTCCTGGCTAGAGTTGTGGAACCCAAGTCTCTACTGGCGGACAAAGACCCTGACCTTTCCGGATGGCGTGAGTTAGGTCAAATAGGTGGAGCCCCGCCAATGTATGGAGCTGGGGTTAGCAGCCATAAATGAACAACGCCAAGGGAGGAAACCCTACACGGGAGGGGCTGCTGGAATCCCTAAGCAGTATAGAGACTTGGCAAAAGTTTTTAGCGAGGCTGAATCCAACCAACTACCACCACACAGCCCCACAAACTGTGGGATTGAACTGGAGCAAGGAGCAAAGTATCCAACCCCAAAAATGTACTAAGTGACTCAAAAAGAAATGGGAGCGTTGTGGGAATTCATTGACAAAAACCTAAGCCAGGGTTTCATGGTGCCCGCCAAATCCCCCCTAGCGGCGCCAGTGTTGTTCAGAGAGAAAAAGGATGGGACTTTACGTTTATGCATGGACTATTGGGGGTTAAATGCAATATGTATAGAGAACAAGTACCCACTTCCATTAATGAAAGACTTGTTATCTCGTTTGGCAAAAGGAAAGATTTTTACCAAACTCGATCTGAGAGATGCATATTTTCGAGTGCAAATAAGGCAGGGGGATGAGTGGAAAACCGCATTCTGATGCCCCCTTGGACACCACATGTATAAAGTTCTCCCATTCAGATTAAAAGGGCCCCCCGGTGTATTCATGCAATTGATTAATGAGGTGCTGCATGAGTTCCTCTACAAGGGAGTGTTGGTGTACTTGGATGATATATTAATTTACACAGAAACTATGGAGGAACATGTGGATTTAGTCAGGAAAGTGTTGAAAAAACTGCTGGAGGCACAGCTGTATGCAAAACTTGTTAGGATATTCCCATGGGAAGAAATGCAAATCGCTTATCTCCAAACAATTGTTTTGACTACAAAAGTCAGGCCATCTGCATTTATTTTTTCTAGTTTGCACGTATACTGCTATTTACTGCCACCTATTGGCGTCTGTGTGCTACTTACCTAAGGGGAGGTGCATAGTGTCAATAAATTGTGGGTGATTGTATGCCTCACTGTCTTAGTAGGATTTTAGTCATCATGTAATCGGTTTTATAGGTTATCTAGTAGTAACTAAGAACTAAGTAGTGTACCTCTTCTCTGAGTGTTTTTCTTGGCTAGAGACTTTGTTAAACTTGTGTATTGGATAAGTCTTGGATGCCACATATATGACAAGAAGTGATTTTTTTCTATGTTTTGCATGAAACTTGCATTTTATGTAGTTTTTATTTTTCTCAATAAACAACCAGATATGTTGTTTACTTTCTGGCTGGATTTCTTTGGAGAACAAGATAAGGACATTGCATTCTTTAAATCTCTCTAACGCTGGTGTGTATTTGCGGTTATAGCTGCACTCTGCCTAACAAAACTGTCTAAATGTGAATTCCATAAAGATTGCATTGGCTATCTGGGATACAGAATTTCCAATAACGGAGTGGAAATGGACCCTTGTAAAGTGCAGGATGTTGTAGCATGGGAGGCATCGAAAACCAGGAGACAACTGCAAAGTTTCCTAGGCTTTGCAAGTTTTTACAGGCAATTTATTCCTAATTTTGCCCAAGTAGCGTTGCCTTTAACAGATTTGTTAAAAACTAAAGACAAGAATACTGTAGAAGCCAAAAAACCAGGGGCCACTCTAAATTGGACAAAGGAGTGTCAAGAGGCTTTTGAAAGCCTCAAGGCGTTATTTACAGCTGAACCCATTCTGAAGCACCCGAATCCTGCAATGCCCTTTGTAATTCAGGCAGATGCCTCAGATGTGGCAATGGGAGCAGTCCTACTGCAAAAAGATGATAAAGGAGTTTTAAGACCTTGTGCTTACCTATCTCGAAAGTTTTCTGAAACTGAAAGAAGGTGGTTGGTGTGGGAAAAGGAGGCTTTCACTGTAAAATGGGCTTTAACGAATTGGAGGCATTTGCTAGAAGGGGCAGAAAAGCCATTTGAAGTTTGGACAGATCATAAGAACCTAGAGGCTTTATAATCACCCAGAAAATTGTCTCCTAAACAAGTAAGGTGGGCACAATTTTTCAGTCGATTTAATTCTACCTTAAAGTACCTCCCTGGGGGAAAGAATTTTTTGGCAGATGCTCTGTCAAGACTACCTCAAGACAACAGCCAGAGAGAGAAGGTGGTGTCAGCTGTAATCCCCACACGGAGGGAGCCAGATATGGCAGCAGTGGTCACCAGATCACAGAGTAAAGCCACAGAACTATTCATTGAGTCAGAGTTACTCAAAAGCCTAAATAGCTTTCTGGAAAAGAATGAGTGGTTCCAGAAAAATAAAGAATTACTAACCCAGAAGGAGGGAGCATGGTGGAAAGCAGATAGATTCTACATCCCCCAGGAGGCTCGTGTACAGGTACTGCAAAGAAGCCATGATAATAAAACAGCAGGGCATTTTGGCTTTGTCAAAACACTACATCTACTACGCAGGCAGTTTTGGTGGCCTTCCATAAGAAAAGACGTAGCTGATTATGTAAATACCTGTCCTGTCTGCTATGGCAAAAAGGCGGGGGGGTGGGGGGGGGAGCCACGAGGTTTGTTACAGCCAGTAGCAAACCCTACCAGACCCTGGAAGGAGATTGCAATGGACTTTATTGTGGATCTGCCTGAGAGCGGGAAAAAGACTGTAATTTGGACTGTGACTGATTTATTTTCTAAACAAACACACTTCATCCCTTGCAAAGCAATCCCCTCAGCACCTGAATTGGCTGAACTGTTTATTCAACACATATACAAATTATATGGTTGTCCTGAAAGAGTGATCAGCGATGGGGGTCCAGTTTGCCTCAAAATTCTGGAGGGCATTTTTAAAGCTTTTGGGATCCAAACAAGCCACGAGTTCTTTCCATCCTCAGACAGATGGAGCCATGGAGAGGAGACATGCTGGGTTGGAACAATATTTAAGATGCTTTATAAACTATCACCAGGATAATTGGGTGGATTTATTACCTTATGCAGAAGTGGCTTACAATAATGCTGTCCATGATAGTACAGGTCTATCCCCTTTCAAAATTGTATCAGGACAAGACTTTGTACCTATACCTGAACTGCCTCATGATAAGACAGGAGTTAAATCAGTGGATGAATGGGGGGGGGGGGGACAGAATAAGACAATTGTGGTCAATCACAGAAGAAGCAATTTCAAAAGCAAGAGAAAGCTATAAGAAACAAGCAGATAAAAAGAGAGCACCACATGAACCCTGGAAAGTGGGGGACAAAGTATGGTTATCCACTAAGACTCTAAAATCATCTCAAGCATGTAAAAAACTTGGATACAAATCTCTAGGACCATTTGAAGCGGAAAAAGTAATAAATCCTGTTTCAGTGCGCTTAAAGCTCCCTAAAAACTTAAGAAAGATCAATCAATTTTCCACAGTGACCTATTGAAATCATACAAGGAATCTGATAAATGGAGACCAGCAGTGCCTAACCCAGAACCAATTATGATTGGAGAACAGCACTTTGAGGTCAAAGAAATATTGGGCTCCAGAAAACATAGAGGGGACATTCAGTATTTAGTGCATTGGAAACATTTCCCTAAATCTTTTGCTGAATGGGTCTCAAAGAAACACGTTAAGGCACCTGACTTGCTCTTAGAATTTTATAAAACATATCCAAACAAACCTAAGTAAAATGATTGGAATAATGTAATGTATATATTAGTAATTAAATAACCTCAAATTATTATTTTCTAGGCTTCCAGTCCATCATGGTGAAGAGGGGGCAGCACGTCCGAACCTGCATTAATCAAATGCCAATATTAGAAAAAAGCTGTTGCAGTCAATAGGCGTTTGAGGTCAATGGGTATTTGCTTGATTTGATTCTGCCAATTGTGACGGGGGGGGGGGGATGGTAGGTAATAGGTGTGTTTGGGGTTTTGCTTTGAGATGGAGAGGCACTTACATTGATATGGGAATGCAAAGCAAGATCTGAATGTACACAAAACCTGTGGTAGCCTGAAGGCCAGGAGGGACTGTGTTATCAAGGGGAGGAATGTACAAGGCCACCATCCTGTGAGAAAGACGCTTGCTGCCAAAATAGAAAGGGGGGAATAAGTAGAGGGAAACTTACACAGGCCTTTAGTTTTAGCAATGCTTTGCTTCAAGCTGCATCTACCAATCAATAAAGGAGCATTTATCTGAACCAGGCCTGGTGTCACGAGAATTCTTCTGAATTGGGTTTTGGACTTTGTGGACTAGACATAGGTCCAGCAGAGCATCTGAAGTTGTTTGTGTGTTAAAATAGTTTTCATAGATATTGTAACCCAGAGTAATGTTGGGCAAGAGACGGGGATCCTGGTTGATCTCCTGGATGGCATAAAGGAAGGAGAGCCTTTTCCAGTACCTTGTGGATAGTTTCCTACAAACATAAATATACAGACAAGGAATCAGAAATAACATTTAAAAGTTATTTGGTATTATGCTTCAAATCAACCCATAACAAGAATTTCTCTGAAAGGATTGCAACATTCCTAAAAACATTACTCTAGAAGTATAATAAAATTAATAAACTGGGTAAATACAAGAGTTAAGCTCATATTTCAGCACCTCTGTCCCAGTTTATTACAGGGAAAGAAAGTCAACCCTGTGAACAGATTTAGGACATTTCATCACAAATTGGGATGGTTTGGTCTCCCCGTCCTCATAAAGGTGGCTGAGACCCTCAGATATCACACCCATTTCAGTGCAACTCTTAATACACTTAATTTTTAATACTCTTAATACACTTTTATTTTTATTTTTATCCTTATTTCTGTAAAGTCTGGTTTTTATAACTTTTATAACTTTTAAACTTTATATAATTTTAATTATGTCTTTTTGATTTTAGTTGTTGTAAGCTGCCCAGAGTCCCCCGTTGTGGGGAGATGGGCGGGGACAAGTTGAATAAACAAATAAAAATAAATATATAATTCATATCATGTCTTTCGCCCCATCAGTGAAGTTTGGTGCCAAAAAAAAAAAAAAAATTGTGGGTGTTATGGGCAGAATGCAGGACTCCTGAACACTGGCACCCGTGTCATCTCCACAAATCAGCATAGGAGGGGGAGGCCGCCCATTCTCTGTAGCCACACTCTAGCTCTGCTTGGAGGATGTAAAAGAAAGCCAATTTTTATTCTGCATTTTCAAGGGAGAGCTAAGCCTCTCCTTGATCACCTTCATTGACCGTGCCAAAGGAGCCTCATAGGCTGCAGGGTGTGAAATAGATCCCCCAAATAAAGAAAAGAGGACAGAATCAAGGCAAAGCTTGCTGATCAAGCGATGAATGGCTTGGAAGATCAGAGGGGTGGAACTTGAGAAACCCATCAGGAATGAAGAAGTTACAATGCAGCACAAGAAGATTGACTTACATAGAAAACTGAGTTGAGGGAGTTATGCGAAAGCTGAATGGTTGAAACCTAGCCTTGGTTGCAGAGTTTATGCCACTAATGAAACAGTTTCCTGGCCTGTAATGGTTCTGCGGGTCCGCCTCATCCCTCTTTGGAGAAAGGAGACATTTGGCTTGGAGCATCCAAGAGGGTCCCTCAGACCAGAAAAGCAGCACAAGGAGAAGCAGCAGCAACACGTCTGGTTGGCCTGATCCAGCCTTGCACATTGCAGTTGCTTTGATCAAGGACGGAGGAGAAGATCTGGAAGAAAGTGGAGCTCTCCTCCAAGACAGATTCTTCAGTTGCTTTCCTGATTCAGACCGAGTCCAGGCAAGGCTTCGGATTGGAAGGAGAGGGAGCCTAAACGCAGCCCTGCTTGTCCTAAAAGCTCTTTTTCTCTTGAGCTGTTTATGCAACCAGCCCTTCTGATGTCAAGATGTAGCACAATATACTCCTGAGTCAGAGTTTGACACCAAAAGATGTTTTCAACGTGCTTGTTGACCAATCTTCTCCATAATTTCAGAAAGGTCTCTAGAGACTTCATAGAAAGTGACCAGATGAATCATTGTGATCGGGAGAATTGCAAGGAAGGGAAAATCACATCTACAAACTCCGAATGACTCAACTTCCAGGTGCTCAAAGGGAGAACTCACCCATGGGCCTTCAAACTCAGAAAACAGGCTAGTGAGTGAAATTGGAGAATTTGCCCCAACCGTTATAAAATTATGAATTTTATAATTTTAAAATTACAAAATCCAGGTGCAGCAGGGACTTTGAGCATGGCCACGTGCACATCAACATAGAGTTATGTTCTGCCCATAACGGCAGAGTAGAAGCCACAAAAAAATTATTCACAAAATAATTAGTCTCCTTAGTTGGGTTGATTGCCAAGAAATATTAGGTTGTGATCTTAAAAACTAGATAAGCAAACTTAGAAACTAGATAAGCAAACTCCCTCCCACATTTAGGAGTGAACTCATTCAGGTGGAATCTCTGTGAGTTCTTTGAACCTCTTTCCCAGGCAGTGTAAGTGAAGCCCCTACTGCCCTTTTCTCACCTGAGAGCCAACTTTAACCACCCTCTCCTTGTGGTTATTGATGTTCTGAGATCCTCCCGTTACCTTCCTGGACCCAGCAGTTGCAGAGCCTAAATGCAGCCACCCAAAGGCTCCAACCAGAAGGTCCTTTAACTTCTTGGGGCATACCAGATGCCCTCAGATTCTGCTCGGAATCAACGGGGCAGGTATGGATAGGGACAAAGCCAGACCACACAGGCAATGCAGAAGTGAATTCAGTGCTGTTTATACTCAGGAAAGCTTAGTGCAAAGCGAACAGGATTCTATTAGATTTGGGGTGCTATCTATCATTTCATAGTGAAGATGAAATGACCCTAGAGATGATCCCTTCTCCCTCCCTCCCTCCCTCCCTCCCTCCCTCCTTTTTTTTCTTTTCCTTCTTTCTTTTCCTTCTTTCCTTATTTTCCTTCCTCCCTCCCTCCCTCCCTCCCTCCCTCTGATGAAATCATGGAATGTTGAAGAGGAGGAGGAAGAGACAGGAGGGAGGGAGGGAGGGAGGGAGGGAGGGAGGGAGGGAGGGAGACAGTTCTACCAATTTCCACTTCTTGCTGTACCGATAGGAAGAATTGCCAGAATGCAGCTGAGATTGAGAATGTTTGCAGAGTCCATAACTTGCCTAGTGACAAGTAGTGAAATTCTACCAGAAGAGAGGCAGAAGCAGAGCTGTGAGAGTTGTCTGTGACTGTCCAGGTTTCAAGTGCTGGAGAATTGCAGCAGCCTGTCCAAGTTGAGGATCCCAATGCAGGGCAAGGAGAAACAGGAACAGGAAGGCAGGTTTGGAGACAGAGAGTGGTTTCCAAGAGAGGAACAAGAGCCTGGAGGCTGCTTTTAAATAGCCTGCAGGTAGTGGAATGGCCTGGTTAGGGGCATTGCTCCCCTTCCTCTCAAGGAGTTGTGTTGATGAACTTTGCTCAATTCTTCAGAGGTGTTGGCATGTCCTTCCACTAAGCACCCAGCCAGAAATGGGACTCTCATTGCTGGCATCAGTTCTCACCTGCTCCTTGTCTCCTGAAGCTGCCACAGGTACTGGACTGCCTGATGGCTTCTCAGGCAGATAATAAAACATGAAAAGTAACACTCATTGTGAGAACCACCCAGAGAGTATGACCCCCAGAGGATAAAAGATGGAAGCATAATTTTGGAAAGCTGAGATTTACTTGCAAAGAACTCTTTGGAATCTCTCCACCCCCTTTTGCCTGACTGGCTGGTAGATAAGCAGGGCTTTCTCTTCCTGTTGGGTAGGAATATTCTGTGCATGCCTTTGATTCAGGAAGAAGCTCTATGGTGGATGTTACTCTTTCTCTTTTTCAGAGAGAAAAATGCAGCAAGTGTCCAGAAGTTCAGGATCCCAATATCACTCGAGTTCAAGATTAAAACCTTCCTCTCTGATCAAGAAAATGTGAGGATCATCCTGGCTTCCCTTGCCTTGTTCTTTTCCTTGACCACACGCTTTGTCTTCGGAATCTTCATTAAATTCCAGGAAACTCCAATTGTTAAAGCCAACAATCGCAATCTCTCCTACATCCTCCTAGTCTCACTCCTGCTTTCCTTCTTGACCTCCTTCCTCTTCATTGGCTGGCCAAGGACAGCCACCCGCCTTCTCCGACAAACAGCCTTCAGCATCATTTTCTCCTTCACTGTCTCTTCGGTCTTGGCCAAAACAGTCATGGTGGCGTTAGCCTTCTTGGCCACAAAGCCAGGGAATACAGTGCAGAGATGGCTGGGAAAGGGTCTGGCCAACTCCATCATCCTTTCCTGCTCTGGTCTCCAAGCTGTCCTCTGCAGCATCTGGTTGGGCATTTCTCCCCCATTTCCTGATGCTGACCTGCACTCTCAGCCTGGAGAGATCATCCTGCAGTGCAATGAAGGCTCTGTCACCATCTTTTACTGTGCCCTTAGCTACATGGGCCTCCTGGCTGCCATCTGCTTCGTGGTGGCTTTCCTGGCCAGGAATCTGCCTGGGGCCTTCAACGAAGCCAAGCTGATCACCTTCAGCATGCTGGTCTTCTGCAGTGTCTGGATAAACTTGATCACATGGGGAAAAAAAGGATGACGAACATTGCATCATCCCAGGATCACATGACTGACATTCACACGCTTCACAACCATCTTCTGACACGCAAAGTCAACAGAAAACCAGGCAGTCAAAGTGCAAGTCGTGGTCATGAGATGTCTCTCTAAACAATCATGGGTTATTCACTCAACAACCACAGTGGAAGTGATATCATATGTCCATCGAGGTCACATCGTTTTGCTTAGCAACTGTGTTGCTTAGTGATGAAGTTGCCAGTCCCAATTGTGGTTGCTAAGTGAGGACTCCCTATATCAGTTAATTCTTCTGACAAACAACTTTTAACATTTTCAAGTTGCAACCCCTCCCAGCACAAAAAACCACCCAACTAGTCCAATTCTTTCAAGTCATGGTACAAAAGGACTATCACTTTTTAATAAAGAAATATGAATTCCCTTTTTCTCGTTGCTCTTGAGTGTATAGAAAAGTGCATGAATGAGTATGAAGGCTTGTAATGGCCTCAGAGCCAGGCTCCAAGACATGGGTGGATTGGAGATTCAGCAGACAGTGAATCAAACCCTGATGCCCTTTCAGGTCCCTCCTTGGCCAGCACTGATCCCTCTTTGGCTAACACGGGTACCAAGAAGGAGGGAAAGAACCCCCAGCCTGAGAGTCCTGTCAAAGTAAGCACCTCATGAATAAGTGGCAACATTCTGGTCCACATAGCAACATGGGGGTGGAAATCCCCTGAGTCTGCAGATCACAACATCTGCTCTGAGACAAAGAAGAGGTCTAATGTATGACAGCCTCCATGTGTCTGGACTGAAATTCCCTGAGAGAAGCCCATGGTTGCCAAGGAGGACACCAACTCCTTATCAGAGGTTGCCCCCAGGGCATGAAGGTTGAAGGTCCTCTGCACAAAACTCTAGGCACTTTTCAGACATGGCAATATGACTGTCTTTGCCCAACCAGGTTTCAGCAACACAAGCTAGGTCGGTTGCGTCATCTACAACCAAGATATAGATCAAGGTAGTCTTTTTGCAAACAGATCTGGCATTAAGATCTCCAGCAGTTCGGCCATCTGGATGGAGCCATTGGGTGGAAGTCAGGAAAGTAGAGCTCTAGTGGGGCTCGTGGCCTCCACCCACCCACCACTTGACCCCTTTAGGAAATTCCCTGGGGCTTTGCCTGAAGGGAAGGCCAGATCCAAGAGTCAACTTCTTGTGCTGAGACAGGAGGCCAGGGCACAGTGTCCCTAATTTCAAAATTGAGAGGGAAATTGGATGGAGCATGCTGCAGAGCAAATGATTTCTAATTCTCCCATAATTCTCCAGATGTTCTTTACACACTTGAACCTTGAGCCTTTATCTTCCAATATATTGATAGCATTTTCCAAGATTGTCCTCCTGTCCGGGGTTTGAAGGTTGACATTTTAGGCAGGATATAAACATTTGCAATTATTTTTTGTTGTTGTTCAGTCGTTAAGTCGTGTCCGACTGCTCATTCCTTATCCTGAACCTTGTTAGCATCCTGGAACAATCAGAATCTAGGTTTATCTGAACGGCCTTCAGATTCCGCTACCTGTTTAGCAGAACAGGTAAATCCCCCCAGATGAGAATCCATAGGATGCGATTTCCCTGGTGGGATAGCCCATGATTTGCCATCCACATCTCATTTTTACATGAAAAATGCACCTTTGTTAAAGCTCTTTTTGGAATTGAAGAAAAAAAAATTATGGAATGGAAGGCTGAACTTCTGAAACTCTTGACTGCATTGTATCTAGGAATTCCATGTCAGGTATCCATTATTCTGGGAATTCCTTTCTTGTTGAGAGTGTGTATCGCAAAGGGCGAGGCTTAAAGAGTCCATCAATATCGAAGGAAACGTCTTCATATTAATCTTTAACATTATTACCTGAGAAAGGCCTCCTGGGATGAGAATAACTAAATAGCTAATAAATTCAGCTCCTATGTAAAATGGTTATGTATGATGAAAAAACTTTTGCCTATGACCTAAATTAACAGAGTTTCCTGCAACTGTGTTAATCAAGTGCATCAGAGCTATGACTGAAATATCATCTGAACATAAGACCATTGATATTCTCATGAATTCTGCCAGGAACCATGGCTAGTATAAACTGGTGTAATGGTTCTAAGCAAGTATCTAAAATCAAGGGAGAAAGTTGACATCCCTGCCTAGCACTTTCGCAGAGAGAAAAAGTAGATGAGAAAAGACCATTGACCTTCACCTTCAATCTGGAGGCTGCATAGGAAATCCAGAGCCGTTTTATCCAGCTTTTGGGACATCCCCCTTTGGCTAAGGTATAATAAATGAGAAGTCAATAAAGAGAACATCTTTTTCTGCTTCTCATATTGATCTACACTGAAGAAGGAACAACCACCCATCTCAGCAGATCCTTGGTTAATATAATAAATAAAGCTAATATCCATCTCAAATGAAGACCACCAAAATCCATACTGATGTGAGACTGTTCACACCCTTGCTAAAAATCTACACTGATAGTGGATTTTAGGAAGATGCTTTTCAAGAACTTTGGGACCAATTGGCTCACCTTGAAACTTTGTGGCCCATCTGCAACTTTCCCCTTTGGGTATATGCCTGTTGACTCATTTAGATTTCAGAGAGGTGATGTCACTCCTTCATACAATTACCCAAATCACAGTGATTTATTTGTAGTCTTGGTGCTAAATCTCTAGAGGCTTTCTGCAAACTTTCAGAAGGTTTGGCACAAACACATCAATTACATGCTTTCACCTTGATATGACCCTAAAGCCTTGTGGGCTGATGTCATGGCACTGGAAAATCCTGGGTGCATAAATGGCTCTGGAGAAAGAGAGAGCCTGGGAGGCTTTTAGGGCAGGCAGGGGCTGCGTTTCCTCCCTGTCTTTCAAGTATGAAGCCTTGGCTAGTCTCTGTACAGATCAGGAAAGTCCTTGAAGTTTCTGCCTTGGGAGAGGACTTTGGTTTCTTCCACCTCTTCTTCTCCCTCTTGGTTTGGAGCAGGCGCAGGGCTGGAGGCTCCATCATGTTTTTGCTTGTGCTCTTTCTGTGGCCCCAGGGAGCCTGGGGGTTGCTCAAAACCAAATGCCTCCTGACTCTGAAAAGGGATGAGTTTGACCCACAGAATTATTACAGGCCAGGAGAGTTTGTCATTGGTGGCATAGTCTCTCAAACCAAGGTTTTTCTTGAATCACTAAGCTTCAACACAACTCCTCTGACCCCAGTATACAGGTAAGTCCATCTTCCTGCACTGCATTTCAGACACTCCATTTCTGACTGATTTCTAAAGTTACAGCCTCCTATATTTACAGGAATTACCTCCTTGATTTGCTAGTTTTCCTCTATTTCTGTCCAGTTTCAAACTTGGGTATCCATTTCACACCTGGCAGCTATTGTGCCTCCGTTGAAATTCTTGAGTACAGAATATCTGCCCTGTTCAGACAGGAAGGATGAAGTCTCCTGCTTGCCTTTGAAGGAAGCAGTAAACACCCACTTTTCTTGACCTCCTCTGAGCAGATGTAGGTGCTGGATAGAGAAGAGAAGCTGGTTCCTCCCTTCCACCCCTCCCTTGGCCCACCAATGGCTCGTTCGGGACACAAAAAAAGCAGGAATGCTGTATTTTCTCCCCTGCATTGCAAATGTGATAAGTTAAATCTCCAATCAGGACATGATTGTGGAGATTGGACTTAAAAATCTAAACCTGTCCGGAAACTGATAACTTATTGCCTTTCTTAATAGTTACAGCAGTTCATTTTGTGCATGTTTTGTTAGAGACTGAGTGTGATCTATATGTTCCTTTCCAACTTTAGCTTTCAGTTAACCTTATATTTAGTTTGGATAAGTTTTGTTGTTGTTGTTCAATTGTTAAGTCGTGTCTGACTCTTCGTGACCCCATGAACCACATCGCGCCAGGCCTTCCTGTCCTTCACTGCCTCCCTGAGTTTGCTGAGTTTCATGCTCATTGTTTCAATGATGCTTTCTAACCATTTCATCCTCCACCACCCTCTTCTCCTTTTGCCTTCCATCTTTCCCAGCATCAGGGTCTTTTCCAAAGAGTCCTCTCTTCGCATTAGGTGACCAAAGTATCTGAGCTTGAACTTCAGTACCAATCCTTCCAATGAGCAATCAGGGTTGATTTCCTTTAAGATTGACTGGTTTGACCTCCTAGCAGTCCAAGGGACTCTTGAGAGTCTTTCCCAGCACCACAGTTCAAAGGCATCAATTCTTCGGCACTCAGCCTTCTTTATGGTCCAGCTCTCACAGCCATACATTACTACTGGAAAAACCACAGCTTTGATATGCAGATCTTTGTTGGCAAGGTGACGTCTCTGCTTTTTAATATGCTCTCTAGGTTTGCCATCCCCTTCATGGATCACTGCCTTGTCGTGGCGAAGGGGCTTGTGTAACTCAGTGAAGCCATGAGCTATACCGTGCAGGGCCACCCAAGATGGACAGGTCATGACAGAGAGTTCTGACAAAATGTGGTCCACTGGAGAAGGAAATGGCAACCCACTCCAGTAGCCTTGCCAAGAGAACCCCATGGACAATGTTAAAAGGCTAAAAGATATGACGCTGGAAGATGAGCCCCTCAGGTCGGAAGGTGTCCAATATGCTACTGGAGAAGAGCGGAGGGCAATTCCAAGTAGCTCCAGAAAGAGTGAAGCGGCTGGGCCAAAGCCAAAAGGACGTTCACCTGTGGATGTATCTGGAAGCGAAAAAAAGGTCTGATGCTGTAAAGTACAATATTGTATAGGTACCTGGGATGTAAGATCTATGAACCAAGGCAAGCTGGATGTGGTCAAACATGAGATGACAAGATTGAACGTCGACATCTTGGGAATCAGCGAATTGAAATGGGCGGGAATGGGTGAATTTAATTCAGGTGACCACTATATCTACTACTGTGGGCAAGAAACCCTTAGAAGAAATGGAGTTGCACTCATAGTCAATAAGAGAGTGGGAAAGGAAGTAATGGGGTACAACCTCAAAAACGACAGAATGATCTCACTGCGTATCCAAGGAAAACCGTTCAACATCACGGTAATCCAAGTCTATGCCCCAACCACTGATGCCGAAGAATCTGAAGTTGACCGGTTCTATGAAGACCTACAACACCTTCTAGAACTAGCACCAAAAAAAGATGTCCTTTTCATCATAGGGGATTGGAATGCTAAAGTAGGAAGTCAAGGAGTAATCGGAATAACAGGCAAGTTTGGCCTTGGAGTACAAAATGAAGCAGGGCAAAGGCTAATAGAGTTCTGTCAAGAGAACAAGCTAGTCATAGCAAACACTCTTTTCCAACAACACAAGAGACGACTCCTTGGGAGGAAAGCTATGGCAAACCTAGATAGCATATTAAAAAGCAGAGACGTCACCTTGCCGACAAAGATCCGCATAGTCAAAGCTATGGTTTTTCCAGTAGTAATGTATGGCTGTGAGAGCTGGACCATAAAGAAGGCTGAGCGCCGAAGAATTGATGCCTTTTAACTGTGGTGCTGGAGAAGACTCTTAAAAGTCCCCTAGACTGCTAGGAGGTCAAACCAGTCAATCTTAAAGGAAATCAACTCTGATTGCTCATTGGAAGGATTGATAATGAAGCTCAAGCTCAGATACTTTGGTCACCTAATGCGAAGAGAGGACTCTTTGGAAAAGACCCTGATGCTGGGAAAGATGGAAGGCAAAAGGAGAAAAGGACGGCAGGGATGAGATGGCTAGATAGCATCACTGAAGCAATGAGCATGAAATTGAGCAAACTCAGGGAGGCAGTGAAAGATAGGAAGGCCTGGCGCAATATGGTTCATGGGGTCACAAAGAGTCGGACATGACTTAACGACTGAACAACAACAACTAGGTTTGCCATAGCTTTCCTCCCAAGGAGCAAGCGTCTTTTAATTTCATGGCTGCAGTCTCTGTCTGCGATGATCTTGGAGCCCAAATAAATGAAGTCTGTTACTGCTTCCATTTCTACCCCTTCTATTTGCCAGGAATTGATGGGTTCAGATGCCATGATCTTCGTTTTTTTTAATGTTGAGTTTCAAGCCAGCTTTTGCACTCTCCTCTTTCACCTTATCAAGAGGCTCTTCAGTTCTTCTTTGCTTTCTGCCATTAGGGTGGTATCATCTGCATATCTGAGGTTGTTGATGTTTCTCCCTGCAATCTTAATTCCTGCTTGTGATTCTTCCAGCCCAGCATTTCTCATTATGCACTCTGCATATCAGTTAAATAAGCAGGGTGACAGTATACAGCCTTGTCGTACTCCTTTCCCTATTTTGAACCAATCGGTTGTTCCATGACCGGTTCTTACTGTTGCTTCTTGGCCCGCATACAGATTTCTCAGGAGACAGGTAAGGTGGTCTGGTATCCCCATCTCTTTAAGAATTTGCCACAGTTTGTTGTGATCCACACAATCAAAGGCTTTTGCATAGTCAATGAAGCAGAAGTAGATGTTTTTCTGGAACTCTTGTGCTTTCTCCAAGATCCAGCGAACGTTGGCCATTTGATCTCTGGAAATCTGCATTCAGTTGCTTATATCTTTCCCTTTCACCCTTGCTTTTCGCACTCCTTCTTTCCACAGCTATTTGTAAAGCCTCATCAGGCAGCCATTTTGCTTTCTTGCATTTCTTTTTCTTTGGGATGGTTTTAGTTGCTGCCTCCTGTACAATGTTACGAACCTCCGTCCATAGTTCTTCAGGCACTCTGTCTACCAAATCTAATCCCCTAAATGTGTTCATCACCTTCACTGTGTACTCACAAGGAATATGATCTAAGTCATACCTGAGTGGTCTAGTGGTTTTCCCTATGTTCTTGAGTTTAAGCCTAAATTTTGCAGTAAGAAGCTCATGATCTGAGCCACAGTCAGCTCCTGGTCTTGTTTTTGCTGTCTGTATAGAGCTTCTCCATCTTTGGCTGCAAAGTATGTAATCAATCTGATTTCGGTATTGACCATCTGGTGATGTCCATGTTTAGAGTCATCCCTTGTGTTGTTGGAAGAGAGTGTTTGCTATGACTAGCTTGTTCTCTTGACAGAACTCTATTAGCCTTTGCCCTGCTTCATTTTGTACTCCAAGGCCAAACCTGCCTGTTATTCCGATTATTCGTTGACTTCCTAGTTTAGCATTCCAATCCCCCATGATGAAAAGGACATCTTTTTTTGGTGCTAGTTCTAGAAGGTTTTGTAGGTCTTCATAGAACTTGTCAACTTCAGCTTCTTTGTCATCAGTGGTTGGGGCATAGACTTGGATTACTGTGATGTTGAATGGTTTGCCTTGGACTTGCACTGAGATCATTCTGTCATTTTTGAGGTTGTACCCCGTTACTGCATTTTCCACTCTCTTATTGACTATGAGTGCTACTCCATTTCTTCTAAGGGTTTCTTGCCCACAGTAGTAGATATAATGGTCACCTGAATTAAATTCACCCATTCCTGTCCATTTAAATTCGTTGATCCCCAAGATGTCGATGGTCAATCTTGTCATCTCATGTTTGACCACATCCAGCTTGCCTAGGTTCATAGATCTTACATCCCAGGTACCTATACAATATTGTACTTTACAGCATCGGACCTTCTTTTCGCTTCCAGATACATCCACAGCTGAACGTCCTTTCGGCTTTTGCCCAGCCACTTCACTCTTTCTGGAGCTACTTGGAATTGCCCTCCCCTCTTCCCTAGTAGCATATTGGACACCTTCCAACCTGAGGGGCTCACCTTCCGGTGCCATATCTTTTAGACTTTTGACATTGTCCATGGGGTTCTCTTGGCAAGGATACTGGAATGGGCTGCCATTTCCTTCTCCAGTGGACCACATTTTGTCAGAACTCTCTGTCATGACATGTCCATCTTGGGTGGCCCTGTATGGTATAGCTCTAGGCTTCATTGTGTTTTGCAAGCCCCTTCGCCACGACAAGGCAGTGATCCATGAAGAGGAGTTTGGATAATAGGGCAAACTAGTATGAAGTATTCGAGAAGCTCACTAGGAAGAGAGGGAGACAGAATATTTAAAGTCAACATAACATTTCAGTTGAACTGCAAACAGACCGACAACCTCAAGAATGCATTAAGGACTTGATATGCAATATAAGTAGAAAGATTCCTTTGAAATATGTGAGATCTCTGCGGATCTTTCCCATGGTTTGTAGGAGAGATGAAGCAATCCATCCAAACAGGGGATCAAATGTCCCCCCCCCCCCAAATGTTATTTTCATGTCACAAACCATGATAGTACATTTGAAATGCAATCTGATATATTTTATTGATGTCGTTTTTGGGGGGTTCTTAAAATTTATCTTCATCTTAATACTTTTAGAGATGCTGTCATCCATTCAGAGAAACTCTGGTGCTTGAATGTATTAGAACTGTTGTTGTAAAAACACAACACAATCTTTAATTAATTATGTTGTAATACATTTATACTTGCAGGAAAACATTGACTGAAGATTGGAAAATCCTATCCTTCCTTTTTGCCATCCATGATATTAACCAAGATTCCCGTCTCTTGCCCAACATCTCTCTGGGTTACAATATTTATGAAAACTATTACCATGCAGGAAAGACTTCGGATGCTCTGCTGGACCTGCTTGCACACGGGGAGGCCAATGTCCCCAACTACAGCTGTGGAAGGCCGAAGAACACAGTGGCCGTTCTCAAAGGGGCTGACGCTGACATCTCCATCCAGATTTCGACCATGTTGGGCACCTACAAAATCCCTCAGGTGTGGCTCTGCTGGGGAGACAGTTTTCACTCATGCACCTTTCAACCAGAGGCCCTGAGTTGTAAATGAAGATCACAGTTTTCTTATGGAAATGGTAGGCATTAAATTTTAGATGTTAAATTTAAAATTCCATCTTCTTTCAATCTTTTCAGATCAGCTACAGTTTTATTCCCCAGATCCTGAATGACAAAACTCAGTTTCCTTTCTTCTACCCAATGCTTCCTGCTGAAGGATTCCAATACCTGGGGATGGTCAAGCTGCTCCTCCATTTCAGGTGGACCTTGGTTGGTCTGATCGCTCTAGACACTGACCAGGGTCAGAAATTCCTGAGGACGTTGACTTCCATGCTGGAAAGGAATGGCATTTGTCCAGTCATATCAGAAACCATTTCCACAACTACGTATCCAGAGAACACAGATGTGAACCCATATCACAACTGGAGAGAAGTGAATGTCTTTCTTTATGGTGCAGAGAGTGATTTAATCCCTGGGGGAATATTAGTTCTATATTTTGTACTTGAATCCTTTCAGCAACCTGTTAGAGGAAAAGTAGTGATCACAACACTCTGCTGGGACGTAACCAACTACGTGATAAATACAGACATTCCCTTTCGATTCATTCATAGCATTTTTACCTTTCTTATGAAGGGAAACCAAATGGCAAAGTCTGCTTATACAATGGATTTCTATAATTCCATAAAAAACTTGGCAAATTTATCCTTCACCTGTTCCTACACCAAGGATGCCTTTTCCGTGAAAGTCTGGAGACGGTGCAGAGAGAGAGAAGAACTGGAGATTCTTCCCTGGGGGGAGATGGATCGTATCCTGTCTCAGAATAGCTATTTCATTTACGACACCATCTGGGCTGTGGCCCAGGCCTTACACGCAGCCTATGAATCCAGATCCAAGAGGACAAAGATGAAAGGTGGTAAAAAGATGGAAGCTGCAAGATTGGGAGGGTGGCAGGTATTTTTTTCTTCTGTCTCTCTCCTGCAGCTGAGAATCAGTTGGGCATTGTAAAAATTTGGGAGATATTTTCAAAAATTTATTTATTCTGAATACAACAAACAAATAGAATTCCTCTCCCTTTTGCATTCCCTTCACTCCTTTCCTATCTGTTGCAATCTCTGCTGGGAGGGAGGGAGCCATAAAGGAGAGACTTGGAGAAGAGATTACACAGTGCAGAGATAGAAGGAAGAGTGAGAAAGGAACTCAAAATAACCCAACCTTGATTTTGTTAAGTATAAGGCAGTGTTTCTGAACCTCAGGAACTTGAAGATGTCTGGACTTCAACTCCCAGAATTCCCCAGCCAGCATCTGAAAGTTGCTGAGATTGAGAAACACTGGTATAAGGGATGGGGGAAACTTGGATAGGCTTTTAAGAATGATTCCAGCCTTTCCACTTAGGTCAAGTCAAGAAATAGATCCCACAGGGGTTCCTGAAATGTTACTTTATTTCTGTAGGATATGATAACACTATCTTGAAAGCCTGTCCAATTTTCTCCATATCTCCCTACCCTAAACATATCATTTTCTCTTCCATTTCAGCTTCATTCCTTTCTTCAGAACCCTCAGTTTTACAATAATTCCATAAATGGAGTGTATTTGGATGAGAATGGAGACCTGTCAGCAGACCTGGATGTATTTATGTGGGAGGTTATCGACAATACATCCTTCAAGAAAGTGAAGTTTGGGACACTAGAAAGACAGGGGTCCCTGGATGTCAAGTTCATGATCAACCAGAATACTACTGCAGAGACAGAAGTGCCAAACAAGGTGGGGTTAAATCTTCATTTCTTTTTTTCTGAAGTTCTTGCCTACAGGATTGTACTCTTGGGGCAGGGAGTGCCTTTCAATATCATCTAAGTTCTCTCACAAAGGAACCACATTTATTATTTATTTATTTATTTATTTCTCGTATTTATATAGTTTCCCATCTGAGACAAAGTAACTCTGGGTGGCATACAACAATTAAAAAATAAATACATAAAAACAATTACACATAAAATATTGTAAAAACACACAAAACAGGAGGGGATGAAATTAATAAGGGAGCCATTAATAATTAATAATCTCACTTCACTGGGGGAGGTGAATATTCCACAAGGCGGGCGCCACAGCACAGAAGGCCCTCCTCCTGGGACCCGACATTTGTAATTCTCTAGCAGGCGGGATGCTCAGATGTGATCGGAGAGAAGTAGTACCTCAGGTAACTGGCCCGATGCCATGAAAGGCTTTAAAGGTCAAAACCAGCATCTCAGATTGGACCCAGAAGCAAACTGGCACCCAGTGCAGCTAGCGAAGCAGAGGTGTAACATGTACCACCCTAGGGGCAGACAGACCTGCCTGCGCTGCTGCATTTGAACCAGTTGAAGCTTCTGGATACTCTTCAAGGGCAGCCCCATGTAGAACGTATTACAGAAATCCAAACGGGAGGTGACCTGAGTGACAGGGATTAGGTCCCTCTGATCTAGGGATGGGCGCAACTGGAGCACAACACGAAGCTGTGCAAAGGCCTCCTAGCCACGACTGCCACCTGCTCTTTGAGCAGGAGTCATGAGTCCAGGAGGACCCCCAGATTGCACACAGGGTCTGTCTGGGGCAGTGCAACCCCATTTAGTCCCAAAGATGGCATAGCTCTAGCACCAGAACGTCCCCAAACCCACAGCCACTCAGGCTTGCCAGGGTTCGGTTGAAGCCTGCTGTTCCCCATCCAGACCCTCACAGCCTCCAGGTACCAGGATAACACATTCACAGCATCGCTTAATTCACCAGGGCAGAGATGTATAATTGGGTATCGTCAGCATACTGATGATACCTCGCCCCATGGCGATGGATGAGCTCACCCAGCAGCCTCATGTAGATGTTAAATAGAAGGGGGGGGGGACACCAAACCCTGTAGCACCCCACGTAACAGGGGCCAAGGGTGGGATCTCTCCTTCCCAACCACCACTGACTGGAATCGGCCCTGGAGGAAGGAGGTGAACGAGCATGACACAGTGCCACCCACCCCCAATCCTCTGAGCTGATCCAGAAGGATTCCATGGTCGATGGTATCGAAAGCTGCTGAGAGGTCAAGTAGAGCAAGGATGGATGCACAGCCCCCATCCCGCCCTCACGAGAGATCATCCAGAAGTGCAACCAATGATGTTTCCGTCCTATACCCAGGCCTGAATCCCGACTGAGAGGGATCCAGATAATCCGCTTCATCCAAGGTCCTCTGGGGCTGTTGCGTAACCACCTTCTCTATCACCTTCCCCAAAAAGGGAAGGTTAGATACTGGATGAAAATTGTCCAGTTCAGTGGGGTCTAGTGATGGCGTCTTAAGGAGGGGGCAAACCAATGGCCTCCTTAAGAGGTGAGGGAACAACCCCCTCATTCAAAGATACAGTAAACATCACTAGAACACACTCACTCGACACCCCCTGGGCTGCTTTCACAAGCCAGGAGGGGCATGGATCTAAAGAGCAGGTGGCTGAGCTCACAGCCCCAAGGACCCTGTCCACTTCCTCAGGTCCAAGAGATTAAAACTGTTTCCAGATAACAAGGCGAGACTCCTCCCTAGGCACCTCCACTGGATCTGCAGTAAAACCAGCATCCAACTGAGAATGAATCTCAGTGATTTTATCTGACAGATGCTGAAAAAATTCCTCTGTACGTCCCTGCAGAAGGTCCTCCGAGCTGTCCTTACCCAGGAGGGCTCGCATCACCGGAAACAGGGCTGCAGGGTGGCTATCTGTGGACACAATAAGAACGGAAGAGTACTGGAACTTTGCCACCCTTATTGCCACTAAGTAGGCATGAATAGCCGCTCTAAGTTGTGTTCAGTCAAGTTTGTCCTTCGTTGAGTGCCAGTGACACTCTAGACGTCTCTTCTCTGGCTTCCTCTTCCTTAGCTCTTCTGTAAACCACGGAGAGTGCCAGGATCCCCAGGAGGAGAGTGGTTGCGTGGGCATGATCCAATCCAAAGACTCAGCTGCCTCTTTATTCCAAGTGGCTGCCAAGGCTTCAGATGGCCCCTGCAGCAGACCAACAGGAGCAACCCCCAGCTCCCTCTGGAACCCATTCGGGTCCATCAGTCACCAGGGGCGGACGGATGGAATAGGTCCAGCCTCCCTGCAGTGGATGGTGGTGCTAGGGAATCCCATTGTGATCAGGGCGTGACCTGACCAGACAAGAGAGACACCAAAAGCTCCCCCAATTTCAGATCACATAGCCACTGCTCCAAGAGGAACACCAGATCCGGTGTATGACCACTGTTCCGTGTCGGGCTCTGG